>OZ030393.1:46835557-56835557 GCA_964023965.1 Melinopterus prodromus
AAATTACAATTAAAAATAGTAAGTACCAGTTACCAAACTTTGTAGTTGATAAAAATATTTACCACCATATATATGGTCATTTTTATATTTATACTCGGTTTATTTGCAATGTCAGGTGATCGAAAATAATCCTAGACTCCATGATATGCAACCCAAAGAATCCTTAAATATCAAAGTAAAAATCCTTGGACAACTTCTTTGTTCGGAGTAGTAATTACTTTAAAAATCGGTCGAATGCTTAATTAATTACCGAGATTCTTTATTATATGTCTGTCAGTATACTGTGCAACATTTTTTACAAGTAATTTTATTATGTAAGTACCTACTTAGATTCCATTACCATAATAAATGTGCAAAAAATATTGAGTTTACATCAGGGTCGTTTGTCGTTTTATTTTCTTGTTCGGAGGATGGATTAAATGGACGTGCAGCGGCTTCCAAAGGGGCTGGCTGAAGCGTTGCAGAAGGCCGAGTAAACGCCAACGCCAATAACTCAAATGCCAATTTCACGTCGCAGAAGTTTTAGCTAGCAGCCAGCTGCAGCTAAAAAGCCGGGCTGTCTTCGTCGGTAAAAGAATGGCCGAGGCCCGGTTTCAGGATATTGCATTAGTTCACTTCATTTTCAGATGTTGTGGTCTGAGAAGAGAATAAATAAAAGGGCAGTTAATGCTACGGAGCTTGCACTTTGTGATTCAGAAGCCACTTTGCACAGATGTTGACAGCTTTCTCTCATCAATTACTGCAGAACGGATGATTTCAATAAATATGATTTCGTGAAAACTCGCCTTTAAAAACGTAATCAGAAAGAGCTTTAGTTTGCTATTGCGTTGAACTTTGGAAATCATACTTCTTTAGAGAATTTTTTGCACATGCAATAAATATTCTCATCCACTTCTCACACTTTACACTTCTCTAAATATTTCAGAATAAAAACTAATGAAAACCATAAATTATTTGTTAATCGATAGCAGTATTCACCTAAAGTGCGAAGTTAAACTCGCCAGAGACATCTCTCCAACATCTCTTACAGATCTACCTAACTTTGTTACAGAGAATTTTTGACAGATCTAGAATTTTCGTAAAAATAATATTTGGTAAAGTGGTCAGCATTTGACTTACTTGGAAATATGTCAAATGCTCTAATATTTTGAGTCAAAAGTTAAATCATTATTATTTTCATTAAGGAAATAACTGTGGTTGGGTTGGGTTGAGTTGGGTATCTAAATGTATCATAAATGATAGTAGCATACAAATTTTATGACAGTTTTGAAGTTTCTAGGGCATTGGGTTTACCTGCAATACATTTATAAAAATTGCCGAAATCAAGAGAGTTGGATTATTGAATTTGATACATAAATGTGTATTGAAGTTGGGTATTGAAAATTGAGGATTTGTGAAATCACAAACAATTTTAAGGGGTAATACCTAGTCTGAAACAAACAAAAAATGAGAAGATTGTTGTGATTTTTTGTGACTTTATTAATGAATCGATCAATCAGTCCAATTCTGTATCACAGTTGCTATTTCGGTTGCTACGAAAGTGGATTGTTAAAGCTTAAGTTTTAACAACTTTCGTAGCAACTGATTCCAATTTGTCAATTCTGTAAGAACGGATTTTTCAACCGTTGCTAAATTTCTACATCTACGCAAGTTGTTATCAAAGTTGCTATAATACCGAACTACAGCTATCTTCATACCAATTTATACGTCAGTTAGCGCGGTATGGTGTGTTTTGACTTGATCGAAAACTTAAAATTGGGCACCTAGAAGACATCATAAACATTAAATGAGCAATTTACTAGGCAGAATAAACAGTTAGCGAAATATTTTCGATTTCATTTGAACATTTCAAGTAAAAGGAAGTAAAATTTTAGGTTAGAATTGTCTTATTTTAAAAAGTAAACATAATTCTCGTTTTAGGCTTGAAAACAAGAAACCTGTGAAATCGTATCGACTGGGAGATTCAACGTATCAATGCAAAAGATAGTACCATTTGCATACGGAAAAACCTGTAGAATACGTCACGCGACAGAACAGTAGAGCGTGTTGATGTGTTTTGCGTATATTTCTAATGGTTCACCGATATCGATTTGGAGGTTATTAGCTTTAATAGTGACTACAGTAGTATTGTAGATAAATTAACGATCATTGATATTCTAAATACGGTAGCGGAAATACATAACATTATGATGAACGGAGATGAACATAAAATAACGCTGTCGGGAATGCAGTTATCAATGAAATATTTACAAAGTAAGGTAAAATTTGTTCTTATTCTACTAATAAAAACAATAATGATTGTTGTTTTGTAGATGATTCATGTGAAATTACGGTGTTTATGGCTGCGGAATCAGAGATGATAGCTGGAAGATAATTTTTTGCAGACTGGTACATTGTTATAATTCAAAATACATATTTTTGTCTATACAAAATCTAATAAAAAATCAAATATCAACAGTTTAGCGTATTCTTTATTTAAATACATCATGATAATCGACTTTACTTTACGATGTGTCTTTCTGAAACTGCATTTGGAACATAAAAATTATCATAATTTTTCTACAATAATAACTACGGCTACTATAGCTAGGCTGAATCGATATAGGTATATCGTAAAAAAACATGCAGAACGTATCATTAATGAACTCTACTACGGTTCTGCAGGGCTGTCCCTATGGAAAATGAGTTAGGTGATCTCTTTTGTATAGATACGTCGAAATTCGCAGTCGATAAGAATTCACACATCAATTGGTTTCCAGTCCAGCCTGAGTTTGCTTTGTAAAATGCTACTAAGCAACTCTAACCTAAAATTTGTCTTGACTGAAATCTTCAAATGCGTATAAAATCTCTACGATATACCGGCGGGTGAACTTTAATCACAACCTAAAGACTCATTCCTTTCCCACATAAATTAATCGCGATGAATAAGACAAAATTATTCAGGCAACCGGGTTGCAAACTTTTACAACTGTCAGATTAGTAGTGGTTACTTATCCACTCAGTTGATAAATGTTTTAACCACTCAGTTGCTCAAAGGGTCATACAGAATTGCAACTTCGCGCAAAGTGCTTATTTACGTACTGACCTTGGCACTTAGCAACTTTCACGGTTGCTAGCGCTAACAACTTTGATACAGAATTGGACTGAATGTGAAATTTTGAGTGCTCATGACACTTGTCCCCTGAGGTACAAAGAAACATTATTTATTTTAAGTTTTGTAAAAAAATGGCGGTTCAGCCGTGCACGGAAAGAAGGTCGATTTTTTTAGTCATCCCGCGGCTAGCCGCTAATTTGGGAGAACTTTGAAAAAATGTGCTTCTATAGATAATAATTTATCTACGAAGGTACTTTTCTACAATGGACGATGTCAAACTTTATTCTTGCGCTTTAATACGGTATTTAAGCACAAAAAAAGTTTTATAAAATCTGACTAGACATAGCCCCTTGACCCTTGACCAAGATAATTTTTGAATCACGGTATTATTCTATTATTACTAGATATCACTAGATGGCAGTAATACCAGTCAATAGAAATGCGTGTAAAACGTGCCCAAACAGTATATTCCAAATACATTTATTCTAAACTACAATATTATACGGTCATTAGTTTGGTGGTGGGAACAATGTTCACCTCTACATACTTACAACATAGTTTACGACGATTCGTGCATGCTCCACCCCAGTATTGTGTCAGATCGCTTGTCTTCTATTTTATCGCGGTCGAGCGTATTGCTTTTGAACATTGTGCGTTATAGTGTGCACTGTGCAGTGTGGTGTTTCGGAAAATAAATTTTCTTTCTTAAAACTGGAAACCGTATAAAATGGAAGTAAAAAAAGTCAAACAGCAAAACCTACTAACTTTCTTTGGTAGAAGCAAGGACAATATTCAGGAGAAAAGTACTGATGGTATTGAAATTATGCCAAGTACCAGTGCTTCAAGTGTAGAAGGGCCAGAGAAAATTACATGTGTCGATACCTCTGAATATACAATACAAAGAAAAAAGAGAAAAGGCAAAATGATAAGGACTATTTAAAGTTCGGTTTTATTGTACCCCTGGCAGCGAACTATCGCCACTGCCTTTGTGTGTAGTATGTACAGAAATTCTTTCAAATAAAGCTATGAAGCCTTCAAAACTAGGTCGTCATTTGCATTCAAAGCATAAACATTTTACTGATAAGCCACTAGAAATTTTGGAAAATTACATCATCAGACGTAAATTCAGAAAAGTCAAATGAAAATTATGATGATTTCTATAGTAACAAGTCACTGCTTCGAGCATCTTATTTCGTAGCTCTTCGTATAGCTGAATAAAAAAAAAAAACGTTCACTATTGGCGAGGAGTTAGTAAAGCTTTGCGTCAATATATCGTTCAAGAAATTTTGGGTCCTCAAGCTGCTAAAAAATTAGACATGTACCATTTTCGGATACCACAACTCAGAGAAGACATGGCCACCGACATTGAAATATGTACAAGTAATAGTGTGTGTATAAGTGTCTACTTTTTTAGGTCGAAAAAAGTTTAAACATGTAGAAGTGTAAAAATCAATTTTATTCAAAAGATACATAATTTATATGTATTTAAAATCACGTACTAAAAACATTAACAAAAAAATCAAAATGGTGGTGAGCCGGCATTTCTCCTCAAAGCTCGTTTTAAAATATGTAATCAAATACGTTGAGTCGGGTATCTTAGCTAATTCATAACCGACTGACTTAAAAATTCAGACAATCTTCTTCGATACATATACCAGTCCAACAAGTTTTTTACGAAATTTTCAAAACGTTTTTTTGTTTACAGATATTTGGTGTGTTCAATAAATAACAGCCAAACTGACAACATAGAATACATAGGTAAAATCTGTATATGCAGAAATTTTAAATCATTCAGGTTTGAATTGGTTAACCCATCCCACTGTTTTTAAAATGAAAATGATTATAAAGCAAAAGACTTCTGCCAAACAGAATTTCTAGAAGAATATTTGATTTTTGAATAAAATTGATTTTTACTCTACTCCTAGATGCTTAAACTTAGGTATCATTTTTCTACCTCTAGGGGTGGTATTACCCCTTAATCGTCAGCCGGTCTACGAAATATTTATCCTACTTTTACCGGTCCGCAGGCGTAAAATGGTTGAAGAACGCTGGTTTAAAACATAGGAAAAGATGACACAAACAAATCAAACAAATCAACTTGTTTCCAACTAAAGTGTGTTTACTATTTATCTATATTATTATATTCGGCATGGATTTTTTGCATTGTCCAATTCTTTCAAACCCCTATCTTGCGAAGTCAATTTTCGAACCTGGCAACCCTACCGCTGCAGTGACGAAAATCCGCGTAACTGCGCGCAGCGATTGTTGGACTTTATTTCTCTGCTTCTCCACTACGGGCGTTGTGATTGACTCGATTTCTACGGTTTGCATTAGAAAAAACATAGCTTCTTTCTATTTTTATAGAACGTATTACTTTTATTATTTTTCATCATTTCATTCAGGCGTCTCATTTTCATACTTTGGGAATGAATTAACAACAGTACAATAAACTGTTGACTTTATTCATAAATTTTAAAATTTATTTTACATATTTTTGAGTTTATGGGTTCCCATACTTTCAAAATTGGACAACATCATCACAATGTAAAATTTGGTATTTTTAAGTACATAAAGACAAAATTTAAATCAAAATTTGATCAAAATCAGAGTGGCGACGTAGAAAAGTGTTCATTCGAATTTGCTTGGAGTTACATCTAATATATGTTGCCGTGCCGGTCAGTAGAGTCGTATCTTTACGACATCGTATAGTTTAATTTCAAAGTTAATTTAAGTAATCAGTAAAGTGCTTCTTTGAAAGAATTCCACGATTGCATTCCATGCTCGGCAATATCATAATAGAAAGTCGTTTCAGATAAAGACCCTGAATCACGAGCGTTGAATCGTTTTCCTTTGCGCGACCTATAATCACCGCAAACATTGATAACATTTTAATCACCTCTAAACCGACCGGCGTTAGTACTTACGACCTGATAAATGATACCCGGCATAACGGGCGATGTCTTCCTATATTTTTGTTGTACCGTAGGTGAAAATTTCTTAATTCATTCACCAATACAGAATTCGAAAAGCTAATAGTGCCAATATTAACATTTGTATTTAAAGGTACTATCTCAGAACGTCAGCATGGTTTTTGTGAGGGAAAATCCACTGTGACAATTCCCTTTAATTATGCAAATTACATCCTGTGTGCTTTGGATGGAGGGCGGGGGGGGGTGAATTGCATGGGGTATATACAGATTTCAGCAAAGCCTTTGATGTTGCCAACCATGATATGCTTGTCACTAACAAAGTTACATGCCTATGGTTTGAGAGATCCTCTTTTGAGTTGGATTAGGTCTTATTTGTCGGGTAGGAGTCAGTGTGTGAACGTGAATGGGTACACTTCGGATAAAATAGGGGTAACGAGAGCGGTTCCTCAAGGATCCGACTTAGGCCCTATATTTTCTAACATCTTTGTGATTGATATTGGAAACAATTTTGCTATATTTTGACGATCTGAAACTTTATAGGAATATAAATTCCATAGAGGAGATCCATGCCCTTCAGGAATGGCCTCTCGGTAAATATGAACAAATGTTTCGTAATCTCTTTCTCGCGTAAAAAGAGTTTAATACCGAGTTTCACGGAGTTTAATACCGAGTTACACGATGGAAGGCCACATGAAGAAGTGGATAGGATTCTGGATGTTGATGGTGTTGGGTAACGGATTTACTTTACAGGATGCTTGGCTTTGTGAATCGGACGAATCTTTCTCAAACCCTAGAAAGTCAACGATTTTGTTCGCTTCTTAGATTAGATCTCGGTTGGAGTTCTGTTCTGTCATTTAGAACCCGTATTTTGAATCTCATATTGATAGAAATGAACATGCCCAAAACCGTTTTGTCAGAAGAATAAAGTATAGACTGTATCTGGGGGGAGGGGTGGATCTTGATTTTGTACGGACCAGGCAGTATTTGGGCTTGCAGTCGTTGAGACATCGTCGTGGGTATTCAGATCTTTGCTTTGCATTTAAAGTAATAAACAGTCGGCTGGGTTCGCGGTCAATACTCGCACCGTTTAATTTTGCAATACCCACAAGGCAACTTAGGGAACTCAGTTTGTTGGCCGAAAGCCATTGTCGGACCCTGCAGCACTACAACTCCCCTTTGGTTAGAATACTACGTTTGGTCAATTTGCACAATGCAAATTTGAACTGCTTTGGTTGTAGTATTGAGGGATTTAAAAGAGACGTTTGATTTGTGATTGAGGAAATTGATTGAAGTTGTTTTGATGTTACAAAACAATACCATGTATAACTATATATTGGAATAAATACCAGAACAAGTTGTTCTGGTATTGTTCAAGGTCCCTGAGCGCTAGTACACAAAGATCAAAGGCGAGTGTCTGATCTTATACTAGTCTTTGGTACTATTTCTAGTCTTTGGTACACTCTATGGAACAACGTTTCTCAACCGGAACAACAAATACCAGGGGCGGTTACCGGTTCAGTGACAAAGTAGATGTAATTTTCAGTGTAACTTCTTAGATAAATATGTTGAGTTGAGCAAGGCCAAAAATAACAATATGTCAAGTTAAATATGAATTTTACTGAGAAATCTTTTCAGAGGTGCCGAAATGGGTGCAGAACGCACCCGCAAATTGTACGTAAATTGTAAAAAGTACTTCGTACCGATCTTTTAATTTTGCTTTTAAATTTGAGATTTTTTGCACTCAAAGGGTATTAATTGAATGTAGCTACAGCATACGAACAGGACAACGATAACTAAAAAGGGAATACATACCGAAATTTGGTCAGAATTGAACAATAGACAATAACTTACAATATTGTTTTTGGATTTATAAATCCTTTCTTCATACAATGCATAATAAAATCACCTATCAACACATGCAGTAAAATATCCAAGAAATGATTTTAATTAGAAGATCGGTACGAAGCAGCAAAAACAACGATTTTTGTGCGTTTGAACGGCGAGGTATGTATTCTCTTATTAGTTATCGTTGTCCTGTTCGTATGCTGTAGCTCTTCAATTAATACTCTTTGACTGCAAAAAACTCAAATTTACAAGAAAAATTAAAAGATCGGTACGATTTACGAAGTACGTTTACCACATTTGCTGAACTTTCTAGGGTGCGTTCCGCACCCGTTTCGGCACCCTTAAGCCGAGAGGTTAACTACGGCATAGACGCGGCCCCCGACAGAAAAACATCGTATCTAAATATTTTGTTTTGTAGTTGCGATGTTTTCAGAAGAGAGCCTTAATGGAACCGTCAGCACAATTATCTATTACTTAAATGTCTGAGTTTGATTTGGACTAATGTGTTTTTCTATGCTTTAAAATATGTACAGCCGTTTGAAATATGAACAACACTGTATTTTAAAAAAGTCCATATGAAACTTTTTACTCAAAATGAATGCTTCGTCATTTTTTAATATTTATATTTCTTAGTGTTAGGTTGTTAACTTGTTCATCAATTTATTTACATTGTATTTACGTTGTATTGTTTGAATTATTTTTTTGTTATTCCACTGATTGATATGTATTTTCCTTTTTCTTCTTTTTGTGGGTAGTATAAAGTATAAACGGCCGTCACTTTAGAGTTATAGTTTTAAGTTTATACACTGACAAAAATAAATGTGAAATTTGTAAAGTTACAAAAAATCAATGTAATAAACTTTTTAAAATTTTTATAAATTAAAGGTAATACTGTGATATTATATGTAATAAATTACAGAAAAAAAATGCTGTAAAAGCACTTGCAATTGTGTTTTTTGTTTACTGCAACATCGGTAGTTATTTGGTAACAACATGGTGTACATTTTTAACAATATGTCCCTGTAAAATTAAGATATTCCTGTAAAAGTGCACCATTTACGCAGGTATTTTATAGGATAGTTTTCACAGCAATTTAAAGTAAATATTGTTCACAACTCAACAGTGCTTCTGTCGCTGGTTACTTGATATAGTAAAATTGCTGTACAATTTTTCCCTGTGTATGAAAAAAAAAATGTTTATTGTGGATGAAAGTCTTAAAAGTAGAACACGGTGCGCTGTATAATATTTGTTGTTGAGTTTCCCTCGGGTTTCAACCCCATTTCGAAGATCCCATAAGGGTAAAAAAATTGAGAAACGCTCCTATAGAGCAACATGTCAATATTATTTTCAAAACTACAAAGGATATGATACATAATGACATAAAACTCATAAAAATCAAGTTCATTGCTTTTGTATGCTCTTTTATTAGACTTAAGAGATACATACAGGGTGTGTTATTAGAGTCGCAATTGTCAAAAATTCTATTAAATATTGTAAAAACTACAATTTTGCAGATATTTTCGTAGAACTTTGCCAGATATTAAACAAACGCCATGCAGGGTGATCCTACCACGTACAGTAATATTTTTAATATTGTCAATTCCATAATTCAAGATTTTTTTAATTGCCCTATATATTATTTGCTGATCGCGATACACAAGGTCGACTACTTTTCTCTAACTTGGGATTTAAAGAAAATGTGTTATAAAGTAGGTACACTAAAATATTACATGCCTAAATATTGCTCGGTGTTTGGTAATTTGATATAAGAAGTCGCTCAGAACCTATTTGTGTCTATACAAACTATAACCGTTGTCAAGATATAATTACAATTTTATATGTAATTATTATTATTATATTGGAGCGGAGGTGGCCGAGTGGATAAGGCAAATGCCTTCCACTCAGAAGTCCAGGGTTCAAGCCCAGGTTAGGCAGGGGATTTTTCTAATACTTCGTCTCCCCGACTGCCGCACAGACAAGCCTCAGGCTTTGTGCACATGGCAACATCCCCAAAAAAAAAAATTATTATTTAATTTATTGCATATTTTTTATTATATTGTCGTTTTTGTTTTATATGGTAACAAATTTCCGGACCTGCAGTTGCAATGGTGTTTTAATGAGTGCACGTCTCTTGTGTCTGTGTATAATTAGTGCTTATATTTATTTGGTTTAGTTAGGAATTGATGAGTTAACTGTGTATGTGTAAATGTTCATCGTTTTAATGTATTTCACACCTTTAAGAGTATTAAGAGAATAAATATCTATGTATCTATCTATCTATGAAATGTTAAAGAATCTACTAATCAACTACTTTCATAGCTCACCGATTCAAAACGGGTTCTTGCTCTACAGGACTAACAACTCAATGTGACAAAATAAATGATCATAAAAGAAATATTGTTAAAATGAATGGGATTTCTTTGCTTTCAATACGAATCCAATGTTAGGTTTTCTATCAGGCTTAACAGGTCTGGCTTGTTTTTGTATATGCACGAGCAAAACAGTATAAAATTTCGTCAACAAATTTTATCAGAGCTCAGGTTATAATAAATATACGTAGAAAATTGAATATATAAAGCTATCAATTTCACCACTATAAGCGTAATGCTAAAGATTATAAATAATACTTTAATTTTTTTCTTCAAATTCCTGCATAGATCGTATAATGGCATACTGCGCATAAAATTAAAATAACTTAAGGGGTAATGCCACACTAAATTTTTTTAAATTTTTTGAGAAGGTTTGGCGTGAGAGTTTGCCGCAATGAGACCTATATGGTCTTATCTTATTTGGAGGAATTACATCCATGGTGTAAAATATAACATAAAATACTATAAAACACAAAGATTTTGTGGAAATATCCTCGGTACGTTCGTTGAACTGACACTAACCGCACAATGTTATAGCTGTCTGATGTAACGTATATTGTTCTTGATTAGTTGGCAAAAAAATAGCAGAAATAATTAGTGACATTCCCGGAGTATATCGTGATCGAAAGGAGTCGAAAGGAAGCAGCAGATTTTGAAATAGAACTAATATTACAAGCATTGTTTGGAACTAGTGTCGCCTCTGCCTGATCGTATCCACGGCCCACACCTGCAAAAAAGTTATGTCGATTGAAGATTATTACAACGTTGAAGTGGATGTTGTTTAATTATCATTTTTGACGTTTGTTGCTGTTTTCTGCTATTTCACAAGTTGTAGTGTGTGAAGAATATAGATCTGAACGACACTGCTCAATACATTCTGGTCGATGAAATGCCGCAGTATGAGAATTGTCCACCTGGTGATTTTATTTTCACTTTCAAGTGGCAAAGTAATTGTGGATATTGCAGCACGTATAGCCATATGTGTTGTCAATGATGCATTATCCAGCCTTATGAAGATTATGGAGGTATTATGTATGAGCATCGGGCCAAACTGCAATAACTTCTGCGCGAAGGCTGACGCACGGCGCATCATGTTTTCAGAGCCATCGCTGACTGATGCTGCAAAACAGGCGCTTCTGTCATCAAAATCAAACAGAAAGAAACAAGAGGAGGAAAATATTAATTCCAAAAGATAATTATATGGTCCAGGCATCGTCGACTATAGTAAAATATAACAAATCTATACATCAAAGTTACACAATATTTCAAACCGTGTTTTCTCAAAACCGCATTTTTCAAACTGGCTGGAAAAATAACTTCGACTGATAGCCGTCAATTCACTTGAAATTTTATATGCAGCTTTAGAACAATATCTAGAGAAGTACATTCGGATTTTAAGATAAGTTCGAAACTTTTTTGTTATAAACAATTTTTAACCTAATTTTGTACCTAAAAGTGATAATTTGTGTTCAAACGTGATCCATTTTGTTTTAAAGCGGAATTTTTAAATTTCCGTTTGTACTTCCCGAGATAATCTTATATAGAATCAATTTCTTTTTCGTTTTTATGGCTAAGTGAAAAACTGCGTGCAAAATCGTTCCGGCCGTGCAACCCTGTCCGCCGGAAGAGGTTTCCTTTGATGTTCTCTAACGCTTAAATTTTTTATTTTTTTTATTGTAATTATTCGTCAAAATATGACCAATAAAGGGCTTTAAAGAAATTTTGTAATTCATGTACTATATTGTAAAAATTGTAGTGGAAAGTAATGAAAAACCCCTTATATTTGCAAAGGTTTATTTCAATTTAAATTGAAATAAACCTTTGCAAATATAAGGGGTTTTTCATTACTTTCCACTACAATTATCGACCATTTGCAAGCATGGACCACATATTGTATATTGTAAAAATTATACCTACAAAAGCGGCTATTTTTTCTCGCGCTAGGGTGGCATTACCCCTTAAAGAGCAACCAGCAACAAATATACAGACGATTTCATACAATAGAACATTTGATGGAAACTATATTATAATTAACGCAAACAGAAGAAAAAACATCATTTTTGATCACCCGATTCAGATTCAGCTTTAAAAGTTAATTTACGACGACCGTATTCCCACTATACTTACACCCGACCTAAATAAAAATTCCACACCAGAATACATACAATTATTGTTCGCGTTATACTTGTAGACACGCACACTTGCCCGATGTGAACAATGTTTGCACACACAAGGCTGTTATCGCATGCCTTAAATAATCCACATATATACGTGTATAGTATCGTTGAGCTTATATAATACGCAAAGTTATAAATAATACCATATTTTCTTCAATTATTGTCAATTAGCACCAATTGCTCGACAGATTATTTGATGGCATGCGGAATTCTTCTCTTTAATTAGGAGAATTACTAGGAAGCATACTTTAATAAAGTTGACAAATCAATCAAAAAGTGGAGATAAAATAACTTACTAATGTGAGAATAGTGTTTTGCTGCGTATAAAGTTAGAAGTTAAATGAATTGGAAGCTATGATTTTATCGTAACATTGCAGTGCTTATAATATTTACATTATTATGACCAAGCGTACACATTACCACGAACGGAATCCTGGCGCTTCCTTTGTTTCCGGTAGCATGTGATAATTTATTCTATATGCGTGCGGAAAACCAACGACTTTACAGTCGGTTATCTGACCAGTGAAGTCTTATCTCGCTTCGAAGCGATTAAAAAAACATCAGGAAAACAATAATAGATTTTTCATTACCATTACTGCGTTTCCGGTAATTTTATTCCCTCTGAAAGTTGGTCTACTATGACCCCACAAGTTTGCAAAAGTTATTTCCACCAGTCATAACAAGCGGCGACAGGATATCAATCAAAACATATTTAAACTATAAACTCAACGGAAACCATTTGACATCCGCGATATTTCGGTATTATTTCTTGAATGTACGGTTGTCTACAAATGTCTGAA
This sequence comes from Melinopterus prodromus, assembly GCA_964023965.1. Classification (NCBI taxonomy): domain Eukaryota; kingdom Metazoa; phylum Arthropoda; class Insecta; order Coleoptera; family Scarabaeidae; genus Melinopterus; species Melinopterus prodromus. The sequence continues at coordinate 46,848,773 of OZ030393.1, forward strand.
AAGCGACCAGTTCCAAAAAATGGGGTTTACATTTTATTTTTCTTATTTCCGCTGGTTTTGAGAATCTATTTCATTCACATCATGTTAATTCCACAAAACATAAAAACATTGTTTGTATTAGAATATAAAGTGTTTTTCTATATTTCTGTGCGGTTTTGAGAATGCTCGACATTGTGCGAGTATTTTTGTGTCTCACTAAGAAAAAACATATTTCGATTAGTCCGACCCGGAATATGTAATTAGTGTCCGTAATTAATTAATAACTGATTAGGTCCCACGGAATATTTGTAAAAATCGCGATATTTAATGGGCTGTATCTCGTTGACCCTTGGCTCGATCTTATTAAAACCAGCACCATTCGATTCCCCTCTTCTTCGACTATAGGAATGTCAAAAAGTCCGATAGCAATTAGATAGGTTTGAGGTTGTATGAGTGGGCTAAGGTTGGCATGTTTTGCGACAGCTTGGGTTGTTAAACCGGCCGGCCGGCCGTCTTCTAGCCCCCTGTTATGGGAAGTTACGTGTATAGAAAAACTCTAATTACTCGAGTACCCTTAGAGATGCCGCAACGAAACTAACACTGTTCGAACGAGCGTTTTTCGGCCAATCTAAAAGTGGAAAAGTCCGACCCGGAATATGTAATTAGTGTCCGTAATTAATTAATAACTGATTAGGTCCCACGGAATATTTGTAAAAATCGCGATATTTAATGGGCTGTATCTCGTTGACCCTTGGCTCGATCTTATTAAAACCAGCACCATTCGATTCCCCTCTTCTTCGACTATAGGAATGTCAAAAAGTCCGATAGCAATTAGATAGGTTTGAGGTTGTATGAGTGGGCTAAGGTTGGCATGTTTTGCGACAGCTTGGGTTGTTAAACCGGCCGGCCGGCCGTCTTCTAGCCCCCTCTTATGGGAAGTTACGTGTATAGAAAAACTCTAATTACTCGAGTACCCTTAGAGATGCCGCAACGAAACTAACACTGTTCGAACGAGCGTTTTTCGGCCAATCTAAAAGTGGAAAAGTCCGACCCGGAATATGTAATTAGTGTCCGTAATTAATTAATAACTGATTAGGTCCCACGGAATATTTGTAAAAATCGCGATATTTAATGGGCTGTATCTCGTTGACCCTTGGCTCGATCTTATTAAAACCAGCACCATTCGATTCCCCTCTTCTTCGACTATAGGAATGTCAAAAAGTCCGATAGCAATTAGATAGGTTTGAGGTTGTATGAGTGGGCTAAGGTTGGCATGTTTTGCGACAGCTTGGGTTGTTAAACCGGCCGGCCGGCCGTCTTCTAGCCCCCTCTTATGGGAAGTTACGTGTATAGAAAAACTCTAATTACTCGAGTACCCTTAGAGATGCCGCAACGAAACAACACTGTTCGGACGAGCGTTTTTCGGCCAATCTAAAAGTCGAAAAGTCCGATCCGAAGGATGTAAATTAGTATCCGTAATTAATTAATAACTGATTAGGTAACACGGAATATTTCCAAAATCTGGATATTCAATGGGCTGTATCTCGTTAACCGTTACTTCAATCTTAATAAAACCAACACCATTCGATTCCCCTCTTCTTCGACTATAGAAACGTCAAAAAGTCCGACGGAAAATAGAAAGGTTTGAGGTAGTATGCGTGGGCGAAGTTCGGCATGTATTGCGACAGCTTGGCGTTGTTAAACCGGCCGGCCGTCTTCCAGCCCCCTCTTATGGGAATTTACGTGTATAGAAAAACTCTAATTACTCGAGTACTCTTAGAGATACCGCAACGAAGCTAACATTGTTCGAACGAGCGTTCTTCGGCCAATCTAAAAGTGGAAAAGTCCGACCCGGAATATGTAATTAGTGTCCGTAATTAATTAATAACTGATTAGGTCCCACGGAATATTTGTAAAAATCGCGATATTTAATGGGCTGTATCTCGTTGACCCTTGGTTCGATCTTATTAAAACCAACACCATTCGATTCCCCTCTTTTTCGACTATAGGAATGTCAAAAAGTCCGATAGCAATTAGCTAAGGTTGGCATGCTTTGCGACAGCTTGGGTTGTTAAACCAGCCGGCCGTCTTCCAGCCCCCTCTTATGGGAAGTTACGTGTATAGAAAAACTCTAATTACTCGAGTACCCTTAGAGATACCGCAACGAAGCTAACATTGTTCGAACGAGCGTTCTTCGGCCAATCTAAAAGTGGAAAAGTCCGACCCGAAATATGTAAACTAGTGTCCGTAATTAATTAATAACTGATTAGGTGACACATTTAGCATTTTGGATAAATCATATTAAAATCGCAAATCAATGATAACAGTAAGCGTGAGATTTTCACTGTCCAAAATAAGTTTTCTTGTTTCTTTATTATTATTATCAGAAACAGTTGATAATAGCCTAATATAAGTTGTTGTCAAAACGATTAGAATACGATTAGGTTCATCTCTACTTTTAATAACATTTTACTGTTACCGTTAGTAGTCTAGGGTTGTAACGGAAGTGACTTTTGCGGAAGCGGATGCGGAAGCCAAATGGTCAACTTCCGCGGAAGCGAAACTGAAAGCGGAAGCTGAAGTAAAAAGAACAATTATTACAGTAACTGAAAAACAATATCAAATTGCAACAAAACGTACAACACAAAATTGAGCAATTCAAGAACCTACAAAATTAAGTTACTCATTTTCGTGTGGTGTACGAAGACTTTATGGAACAGTATATAAAAAAAAACAAAAAAGTACAAACCCTCGGCATCCCTAACTTCCGCAATAGATGCGTTTACAAAAGTGCGGATGCGGAAGTGGAAAAATATGCGAAATTTCCGCAGTTGCGGAAGCGGAATTCCGTTACAACCCTAGTTAGTACACAGTATAGCAATGGTTTGTGTTATTGATTTTTTGCTGTTGTCTTAAACTGTCTCCTTACCTGTACTTGGAAGATCGTCACCGTATCGTCTAGCATCTGGACGCGGATCGCGAGCATTTTTCCGCCCTTCTTCGGAGTGGCGGGCGGCGTCCTTGCACCGCCGTCAACGCCCGCGGGCGTCGACTGGGAGTGGTGCATACCGGCAGTGATGCTTCCCGCGCTGGAGAGCTGTCCGGTCGAACCGCTGTTGTCGCGGCTTGAATCCATCATCCAACTACGGTCACTTTGTAGTTAACACTGCACACCACTAAACCTGCAACGGAAATTAACATTAATTGAACGGTGCGTCTAGCAATGGGAACAGATCGATAACAGATACATAATATAGATAATATTAGATGTCAAAGTTGACCGTAATCGCAAAGTAAAATTGCTACAACGTCGCCATCAAAAAAGTTTCTACAAATAAAAATGCTTTAAATTCAGTATTGAAGGTACTGTAATTTCGTCAAAATAGTTAAATAATAAATTAAAGTAGAGGAAATTCTGAATAATTTATGTCTACGACATTTTTTTGTAAAATTAATAGTTTAGCTGCATGAGCAAATTGTATTTGATTGAGATCTGTCGTGTCTGCATCTTAGTTAGCCAAGATTTGACAAATAGTTTCATTCTAATGTCAGTAGGTAGTGTCAAACGCTAATGTTTTGACAATACCTACTGTCAATAGTAAAAATAGCTTTTACAAAATCTGTTCTGTAGTCTCATATATGTTTGTTTGTGACCTTTGTATGCTGTTTTATGTTCTCCACGGGTCAGCCTGACAAAATGTAAGTTTTTACAATTGCGGGTTTTGGAGTTTGATTTGATTGCCAATTGTGTAATTTATATCTCACTTCCTATAGCGCTTGAAGAAGTGCCCAGTAGGACACGATACATGTAGCGATTGCTAAATCAAAACAAAAATGAGGAATCCGACCACTTTTTATTGTATTAAAATATCTGGCAAATCCTGGCTAATTAGTTTTGTTTTAATGCAGATACGACCGATCCCGATCAAATAGAATCTCATTTACTATTACATATATAAATAGTATGATAAAGTCATCTGCCTGGCCGCTACAGATTTTTTAAGAAATATGTTTTCTTTTCAGTCAAACTATCTAAATAAGTAAACATACAACTATGGTAAAAATAGTTTACTAACTTCACAGAGTTGTTACGGAGTTTTCTTCAAGATTTGAATGCATGAAGTTTGAAGTTGAAGTTTTGAGTTTACGCAGGGCATTGTTCCCAATTTGTGACTCATAGAGTTATTGACATATTGAGCTATTTTCTTTGTTAAATATGACATAATAGAATTTTCTGATTAGGATCACATAAACGTTTAACCTTGTGCAATAAAGCCACACCCATGTTACAACTCTGTAAATGTCACTGCCAGATTATTCTTAGTACAAGTTCAAGTTCAAAATGTTAAAGTTTCATTTCAGCCTACTTAGAGAATTGTTTCACGTCCCGTTACTTCTTTGACATTTTTGACACCTTTATGTATGTGTGACGTGATGAACTCTTTCGTTTGCCAGTTTTGTAATATACGAAGCAATCGAAATGGTCTGTCATACCTTTTGCTCGAGAATCAAAGCCAACCCGTGAATTATTTTTAGTAACAACAGAAATCCAAAAATCGATGATAATATCCCGTTGCATCTTAGACATGCAATAAAAGAATTGATAACTGATGGTTTTAAAGGTTTTGTAGTGGAAAACCAAGTTTAAATAAACATTATTTACAGAAGCCACAGGCTCACCAGTGAATGCATCTCGCGAAGTGAATAAAAAACATACTATTAGATGTAAACGACGATCGTTAATGCGTGAAGACAAAACCATTAAATAATACATTATTCACTATATTCCGTAATGTGCAACGGTACTTATTACCTATGTGTGTGGTAGAAAACTTACAGCACGTTAATTCAAGTTTTTCTTTATGCCAGAATTATTTATTTTACAAACCGTCTTTTTCAATAGGATTTTTACAGGAAAATATAGGAAAAGCACTGATCCTTAAGCACATAGAAGCAGCTTTTATTGCACCAGATATTGTTCTCGGTAATCCATGTTAGATAAGATTTTGATCGATTCTCCATTAACCAAGTTTGCATCTGCATCGACGATCAAATGCCCTCAAAAGAAAAGAGCAAGTAAGCAGCATGTCTCCGAAACGAGGGCACGACCTGCTGCGCCAAAATTGCGCACGCTAGCAATATCCAGATGGGCAACCCTTCAAGAGATTCACTCGACGGCGACAACAACGCACAGTGGGGCAAAAATGTGTAACATCTAACTAATGTGTGACAAAATTCTATAACTTTGTATTTTTACATGAATTCTTATAAAATTTGGTGTGCATAACAAAAAAGGTTTAATCTTAATAAAAAAATCACTAAAATGTTATTACATTATTATTAAATAACAAACTAGAATCCCTTTTGGCGCAAGCTTGCTTTAGTACCAATTATAATAAAACTTTATAAGATATTTTTGTGTCACTAATTATATATCCAATGTCAGATTTTAAAAAAATCAAACTGGCATATGTAATTTGCCAGTTTAATTAATCCTATGTTTATCATAAAAAAATGTTAAACACCATAAAAACTATAGCAAAATATTTTTGAAAATAATAATTTAAAACCATTAGTAAATCAAGAACTTATCGACATCTATGTGTTTTGTGAAGGTTTTTGGATTTTGGTTTCTAGCGTTCGTTATAAATGGATCTGATGTGCACAGCAAATGTTGAAAATATAGTCATTGGTCGCTGATCTAGAACATTTCCTAGAATGATAAGGTAAATTGTTTATAATCTTTATTTCTAGCTTGTTGTGCATCAGATAGCTGTCCAAGAGGCAACATAGTAGGTATGGTATCTGATATATTCTCTCCGTGAGCAAGAACTTTGTGAACTGAAGAGCGTGTTGCGTGTGTTAATCGCATGCATTCATGTTGCATTAATTTTCTTACCACAAGACATAGTTTGAAGTATGATATGGGATCGTTTTATCAATTCGTTGTCATGTCCTGATATTTCAGAGGTACAAGTGCAATTGTAAACAAACTTTCTTGCATTATTACCAGTGATGTGGGCCGGGTAAATACCCGGCGGGTGGGAACTTATAAAATGGGCATTTACCCGGCTATTTACCCCACCGCAGGGTAAATACCTAAATATTGTGTATTTACAATTTTTATCCTTAAAAAACAAATAACAACATTTCAGCGATATTTATACAGGGTGTAACGCGTTTTCCCGCAAGAAATTAATTTATTTTAATTTTTTTAATTTATTGCACCCAAAAAACATAGTATATTTATAACAGGTTTGTATATATTATATACATAGCCAAAGTAGTGTAGCAAATAACAAAGCAAATAATATAGTTTAGAGTTGTAAGTAATGTTAAACTTAGTGTCTTTGATTTAAAATAAGTAGTTTATCACAGCTGTGTTGAATTTTACAATATTTAGAGTTTTAATATCACATGGCAGTTTGTTGTACCATTTCACAGCCATTGTTGTTATTTTTTCTCTCCAATGTTTTTGAATTTGGTAGCACATGAAACTGTTGTCTTGTTCGGGTGACGATCACAGTTTCGCACTAACCCTATATCAGTCTCCAACACGTTGTTTCTAATGCGATGCACAAGCTTAACACTGCCTAGTTTAACAATATCTCAGATTCGCAGAAGTGTAAGTTCATTATAAAGTTTGTCAGTAACAAAAATAATGATAGATAGACAGTAAATGTCATTCAGAGTATAGCTTTTCATATGTACCTAAGTGTTCTCTCAACTCCAAGTTACAGCCGCTTGAAATATTAACTAAATAAAGAAAAATAAACAATAAACTACATATCAAACAATGCTAAAACTAAGAAAGGACACAATCATTACGTATAACAGAATTAAAAGCAAATAAATTTTAGTAAGAAATTCAAAATGTTAAAAATAAACTAAATAAACAAATGAAGTCTACTTCTCTACAAGTAATTGTCATTCTGAGTATAAAGATTCTTTCGTGCCGTTTTATTGGTTTTATCAATTCCTAAAGAAGTTTAATCATTTAAAATACAGTTTTGCAATTATTTTCAATTATTTCAAACGGTTGTAATTTTTTAAGGAATAAAGAAATAAATAGGTTCGTATGAAACTTTTTACTCAGTGTGGCATTTACTATCTGGAAAAAAGTTCTGCGGGAAAAAATGGGACACACTGTAAATGTGTACTCTTACAAATAACTTACAAATTCTACGATTAAATATGGATGATTCACACGATTGAATGGACGATGATGACAAGAAAATGTCTGCTGTTGATATACCGTCAGATGAGACTACTATTTTTAACCTATCTTTAAAAAATGTTTTTACTTTTTATAAAAATAACCTTTATTTGGTTGTTATACCTTTTTTTTGGTTGAAAATACCTTTTGATTAGTAATTAAATATTTCCTTTAACTGCTATTTTTAATAACAATATTATGTTTATAAATACCGCTATAAATTCCCACTTTGGGTAAATACTCGGGTATTTACCCGGAGTATTTACCCTTGATAATAAAAACCCGGGTATTTAACATCACTGATTATTACCGTCATTCCTATTTCTACCAGTTCGGCGAGGTCGGTCTATTAGCAAACCCAAGTGTGGACGTAAACGTTCCTTCGCATACATTTTTCTTAGCTGCTTTTTCACCTATTTTTGTTGTGGTTGCAGATCACTTTAGGAATGACATATTAGATATATGTGCAGAACTAAGTCGATAAATCTGATCAAAGCGTGTAAGGTTGAAAGCCCAAATCTGAAAGTTTCCTTTTTTCGGGTTTTTGCATTACGCGTGCATGATTGTTCATTACTCTTGGCTTGTACATTACATGTGGCACTTGACGGTGTATTTGTTAAGACTTGAACTACTTTACCATCTCTCATACTGAAGTCAAAGGTGTGTTATTTAAACCTAATAAGCTGGATACTCCAGGCTACTCCAAGTTTTGCAAATAAATGTCGAGTTTTTCAAAAGTTCTTATTGATCATAAAAATCGAGAAATAATGAATTCTTGTTACTAAAGTTACTTTCAATTTTATACCAAGTAGTTAGTGAAACCTATTTTTGTCCCTCCCGTATACAGCGGAGCCCCACTGTGCAACGCCCCCCTCAGCCCCAGCCCATAACTAGTAAGCCGCGTACCGCGGTCCCCATTTCACGCCATTTGAAAACAGTAATGATCTAACTTCGCCAGGCGACACGAGCCAAATGCCGCAGTTGCCCCGTTGTCTCCCAGTTCTAGTCACCAGAACAGCAGGAGTGCAGACTGCAGCTTTTTGCTAATAACCGTTACTAAGTAGGCGATGTAGCAGTTTATTTGACAGATAGTAATTAACGGTGGCCATAACAGGAGGTCGTTAGCCTAGAATTTCTTACCCCCTCCTGCTTTGGCAGAAGTGAAAACTGGGCACAAGGAGGATTTTATTGCAAGTTACAAGTTGATAGTAAGGTTTACAAAGATTACGGATTTATTCAAGATGACGCATCTGGAAGAAATGGGTGTAAACTGTAAAGTAAGGAAAATATGGAAGTTAATTTTGTGAAGTTTGTTTTCCCGATGGAAATGTTTGCGTTACTTTAACCCTTGTATACTCTTAAATCATACTCTTAAATCAGTAGTCAATAAAAACTATTCCTTATAAATTATTCGGATTCCCTAGCAAAGACGGTTGACCGCAACTCCGGGAGCCTTATACCGTATGACTCCCCATCGTGTGCGGATTCATACCCAGCGTGGGGCGAACAGGGTAAGGGAATTGGAGCGCGGAGCGCCAGGTCCGATATGACTGGCGTTAAAATAAAGAACTAAAGGAAATAAAGATTGTAGAAGTGGTAACATGAACAACAAAGCGGGAGTTTTATTTAATTAACCTAAAAATACGTGCTGTTCTACGCTAAGGCGGGGATTTTGGACATTTTTATAATTAACCATTATTTTTTGGAGGATTTTTCTCTTTTGGCATTGATTACAAAAATGAAATATGTAGGAATTGGAAAAAAGTTGGTTGGCAAAATGTATGTGAAGGTAACATAATAACGACACATAGGCAGAGTTCAAACGGGAACACTGAATGCATTTAGGAATGTTATGGAAAATTTTAGATCAACTTTCTGTAAATTGCTCTATACTTACCTTAAATGCGTTTTTACCTACTTACATCGATTTTTAAGCATAACAAATAAAACATCGCCAAATCTAGATTGCATCGAAACATTGCTGAACAATTACGAATAAACAACCACCGCGATCCTCCGACTTTACGCCACTGGATTTTCACATTTTAAGATCTATTACACAAAGTGTATAACGACCTAGTAAACTGATACAGGAGAACAAGGAGGACAAGATACAGTTTGAGCTGCGTTCAATGAGTTGTTGTGTGTAACTCAAACAGGGAGAAAACGAAAATTTCTTTGCCGTTTACAAAATATGTCTGTCTGTTTCGTTGTTAACTAAAATTGAGACTAGTCTTGCAATTTAATAAAGACTAATTTATTCAGAATGACTAAAGAATGTATTGTTTAAAAATCTATTTAATTTGGTAAAAATGCGATTTAGGTATAGTTTAAAATTGATCTAAAATTTTCCGTAAAATTCTAAAATGCATTCATATAATACGGTTGAAAAATCGACTTCTAGTATTTTTTCTCGAGTTTAACTTCAATCCTTAAAATGTGTAAACCTACAACTTTTCGAATACCTCTACCGATATGTAGATAATATGTTGTTGTTACCTTCACAGCAATTTTGCAGGACAACTTTTTACAACGTTCACAGCGGATAATTTAAAGCAACCTTGCAGCTGCTATTTTTTATCGACAAAATTGAAAGTCTTAAAAAGTTAACATGTTAGGTATACGGTATGTATACAATACATACCATAAATTTAAAAAAGATTATTAATAAAATATAAGGTGTTCAATTTGAATCATGAATGTTGACACCATTTCCAGTGTAACCGGAAGTAACCAAAACCTGAAAATATTATAGTTCAAAAGATCGTATCCAACAACATACGTCCACAAATTTTCATGAAATACCCTGTATATATACAGGGTTAGCCAAAATTACCGAAACACCTTAATAATTCTTTGAAAGTAAAACATCTACAAAAGGCATATATTTCAGTTATAAGCAATTAATCAATAATTAACGGATAAAAAAAATAAATTAAATGTCATACTGCCAAATTAAAGGAAATGTGTATGTATGTGGGAAAATATTCTGAATTTATAGTTCAGGAGTTTTCATTAATGGCTTATAACTAAATCATGAAAAAACTATAAGAATTAATCCCAGAATTAAAAATGTAAAAATATACATGTGGTCTATCAGAAAAAGGAAAGGCTACCAAATTTTCAGAATAAAATAAATACCTGTATATTAAAAATATATTTAAACGATAGCTTGTTTAAAGCAAAACCACTTTTATTTTAAAAAAATTTGAAATTATTGGCGAGTGGAGAATTATTTAGTTATTTAGGTGTTCCGGTAATTTTTACTAATCCTGTATATAAGGTACAATATTGAAAGTTTCTAATAATTATAAAAAACACGCAAACTACCACAATACACACTATTACTATCTACCACACAGATTTCCATTACTTACTTTCCGGAATGACTTTAACCAATGCCTTTATGCAAATATGTACACAATCGATTATGACAATATACTCGAAACTGAATTGGAAGATCTCGTGCCTAAATGATAATTTAAATATTGCAAAATTGATTTCGTTATGATTTTTCGTTAATTTTAACCTGTGATTTTGACTGTAAGCAATATCATTCCTTAATTAATTAATTACGACATTAAAACTAAGGACTTTTTCACCACAGGAATGTTAATATAAAGCAATACGACGCTTTATTTATCTGTATTTATCTACCTATTTTAATAACTGTCCTCTTTTTACTATTTTTTGGTTATTTATGTTGTCTGATAGGTATTTTATTTATCAAGATAATATTTTATCTTCAAAAGCAGATTTACTTGTAGATCTTATTTGTTGTTATATTTGCTATATGTCAAACTTTGAGTAATTGATGATATAATCGGCCATTTGTGACAATTATTCATGCATTTTTTTGGTGTGGACTACAAATATAGAAATGCTTTCCGATGGCAGTTGCATCTGATTATTGTCTCCTGTAATACATTATAAAATATAATTAAATGATAACACTCTGGAGCAGGGGTTCTCAACCGGTGGTACGCGAAGGACTTCCAGCTGGTACACGAAAGGTACCAACCTTTATGAGTAAAATCATATTTATTTTAATGATAATGTTTGAAAATTAAATAATATTCCATTATTAAATGGTACCGTACACAGACGTATTTCTAAAATGGCAGACTGTGTAAAAGAAAGTGTAGTTATAAGGCTAAACAAAGTAAATATTTTACGCTACAGTTAGATGAAAGTACCGCCATAAGTTACTTTGATCAATTATTAGTCTTTAACTGATTTGAGGTTGAAGAGGAAATTGCAGAGGAATATTTATTATATAGGAACTTCTGCCCGAAAGAAGATCTGGTGATAAATTTTAATAATTGTATGTGTAACAATTCCATTCCATGGAAGAAATTTATTAGTGTCTGCACTGATGGAGGTCGGGCTTTAACAGAAAAGAATTGCGGCCCACATAAAAAAATTAAAACAATAGCTCCAGAAGCTCAATTCACTCACTGCAAAATCCATCGGGATTTTCTAGTAGCAAAATCTATACCAGACAGACTAAAAACAGTTTTGGATCAAGCAGTAAAAAGATAACATTATCTCTTCTTACTTAAATCAGAAGTTCAAGTTTTCCATGCAGAAGTTAATTTCGACTTCAAATATTGTTTCTTTGATGAATTGTGGACAGTCCGGTTAGCATATTGAGCTGATATTTTTGGAAAGTTGAATAATATAAAGTTAGTCGTTTTTTGTTATCGTTTATATTATTTTATTATTGTAAAATTAACGCAACAATAAAAAGAAGTTAATAAAAATAAATGTAGTTTATTGCCAGCATTAGAAGGCTTTCTTGAAAAAATCATTATCATAATAACCAGGTTTAACAGTTATTTTCCAGAAAACTATGACAACGAAAATTGGATCAGAACTTTAAAAACTATGAGTATACCAGATAACTTCGCTGCCAAAGACAAACAACAATTGATAGAAACTTCCTCAGACTGATAGAAATTTTTAAGATTAATTATCACCAATGCTTAGATCCAGAGGAAGAATTATTTTAAAGAAATTGCAGATTAAGATATTAGATTTTTAATGCCTTTTTGCCTTTTTTATGTCAAATATAGTTATCATCAGTATTAAGGACAAACATATGACAAAATGAATTATTGAGGCAATTTTGAGCTTGAAACTAAGTTTCACTGTACATGAAATTTAAAAAAAGTGGGTTTAGCAAAACAATCCTAGTCGCATCAATATTTAAATTATTTTATATTACTTCAATGTAAGTGATGTTTTTACTTTGCTTTTGTATACCAAATGAAGTTTTGTTATATACTTGTCTATTGTCAGACTATTGTCTTTTTAGAACTTTTTTATTTTTTTCCATGTAAACTGTCGTTAAAAAGTTATTATTGTGGTACAACATAATATGTTGTAGGTATATTTAAAATCTGATATAAACTTTTTTCATTTATGTCCGTATTAATATGCATTTTTGGTTGGTCGTAGGGAGAAATTTGAATATTTTTTATGTGGTACACGGAACCTAAAAGGTTGAGAACCCCTGCAGTAGAGCGTCGATAATCCGAACTAATTGGGACCGAAGGTGATTAGGATTACCAAATTGTTCGGATTATCAAATATTACAGCTAAATACTAGAAAATACGAGTACTGGATGGATACAAGATAGATACAAAAGCAATATTTGTCTGTAAACAGGAATCGACAAAAATGGCTTTTCCCTCGGTTACTCAGTGATTTACATTTTATGTATTATTATTTCTTTTTGGGCGTTCGGATTAGCGAACGTTCGGATAACCGAGGTTCGTATTATCGACGCTCTACTGTAATTTAAAAACTATCAATTTTATAGCAATGTGGGGAAACCACAGTGGGGAAAGAAGGGATAGTTAATGCTTGATAAAAACTTCTAATTCAGCTCAAAATAACAAAGAACATGCTGGCGGGATATTTTCTGTTTGGAAACTCAAATACAGAAATGCTTAAAGTTAAAATTTTGCATTAACACTAATCCCCATTTCCCATAATTTCAAAACACACACAATGAGGAAACTCCTGAGCGTGTTGAAGAAACTCCGGAACTTAAGGACACTGATTAATTTTCAACAAGAAGCAGAGTCATGGCCATTTGGTCATGCACTGATGCACCCACCCTCTCGTTAAAATACCGCTTTTGTACAAAGTCACGTACAGAAGCAAGACGTGATAAGTATTGGCGGTCAATGTCACTAATCGCAACAGCTCGTAGGAGAGCACGACTAATATTATAGTAAATACTGAGTAAAAAGTTCCAAAGGATTTATTGGATTTTCGGTTTAAGATGCGGTTTTGTTAATATTTCAAAAGGCTGTAACTTCTTTAAAACATTAAAAAATTACACGTATTATATTACAAGTTAAGTTTGTAAAATTTGTTTCGATCTTTGTTTAGGTACCCATTTTTTTAATCAGTGTTGAATTATTCCTTGTGATCAGTTAGTTTGTACCATGTATGTAGACAAGTCGTTTAGGCATATATAATTTTATAGGTCTACTGATTCTTACCCCTCTTATTTAAAGGCAAATATGCTCATTCTGACGCATCGTCATCGCAACAAAGAAACGAACAGCTCCCTCATAGTAAACATATTTTAACCACCGGAAGTACCTAATAAATCAAGTGCAACATCAAACAACCTTTAAACGCTTCGTTGATCGTTGTTGTTTGTCACAGGCTATAACCGCCGTAGACCATAACAAATTTAGTTTCATACCTTACATATTATTCAAATTACTAGTTTTATTTTAGAACTTATTTATTCAAATTGTAGTATTTAACGGAATTCTCTAAGGTATTTGCATTTTATTCTCATTAATTCCAAGTAAGGCAGAAAACGATGAAAAAAACCTGTTCTATAATTAAATACCGAGTATTTAATAGAAAGTTTTTCATCTAAAACCTTATTTGTGTAAGTACGTATGTTAATAGTGTATCGTCATAGTTTATATCACATAGTTTATCAGATTAATTTAAGTATGTATAGGTTTTATTTGTTGTTGATGCTTTAAGATAATCTTAATGGCGGAAATAATAAAGCGTTTCAATTTTTAAAGATAACGTAGGTATGGAACACGGCACGTGGTTAAAATAACGATGTGACAACAGTTATTGTTTTGATATGTCCTTTTTTATTTCAGAGTTGTTCGGAGTTGTAAACACAATGCCATTAAGTATTTCTATTCTCTAGTATCTACTAATATTATTTTCAAAGTGATCACTAATTTCTTGTATTGATAGTTAAAGTTCTAAAACATTAATCTATATACCGCGCTGCGAGTGTCATTTTAACAAGTCTCACTTAATTCCAATATTTTGACGTACTTTGTAACACTATTTCTCTCTGTTGACAACTGACATGCATAAGAGAAAATAAACATTTGTTATAGGTTCGAACAATCGTCCATCTTTCTTGAATATGGAAATAATGGAACTACTGTTATAAGAAGAAGTGTAAACTTAACGCTAATTTACATTATACATACCTACTAGGTACTTATATTATTCGCCTTTTCCAACTTCTACTTAGTACCAGACTAAAATTTGAAGTAAAAAGTAAAAATCTAGTAGGATTAGTCTTACTTCCCTATTCAATTTATTTGAATCCCACAATTTCCAAACAATAATAATTTTTTCAGCATTTACGGTTATGTTTTTTGTTAATGATTTTAAGCAATTCCCTAAACGAGCAAATGTAGATGGCGCTACATTAGTACGCCATGAAAAAAAAATAGAGCCCAATATGTCTTTGATTAGAATGAGCATTTTTTGATATCTTCAGAGCAAGAGGACTAAAAAGCTACCCCTTGAAGACGATAGAATACTGTTTGCTGTTGGACATATTGTTTGTGGTTATGTTATCGAGAAAATAAACGTGATTTAGTCGCATTTAACCTCAAAATAAGCAGATAGGCCGCTTAACAGAGTGGGGCAAATTCTACTCATGAGTATTGAGTATATTAATCAATACTGATCTTTTTTATTTTGAGTAGTGAGTAGATACTCGATACTCACAAAAAAAAATCTGTGTTGAGTACCTATCTACTCAATACTTAAAATTAAACAAATTTAGTATTGAGTATAATTGGGTATTACCGGACAAATCTACCTGCGAAAGAGACCGGAAAATAAATTTTGATTGAAATTTTGAAGGGTTTAAATAAAATAAAGAATGTTGCGTTTGCAATGTAGAAACTTATAATTGATATTAGATTATAAAAGTTCTTAAATAATAATTAAAAATCTTGGGTTAAAATACGTATTTTTACGACAAACATACTATGTATTGCAAAACACGAATGAAAAGAACAAGTAAATAGTTTTTTTGCATTGTTTGTGGACGATAAATATACGAAAAATGCGTTTAAACGGTTTCTAAGTAAGCACACACCAATGTGCTATGTATGCATTCACGAAATAAGCCGAAACACAGTACGCAGAAAACGCAGTAATCAAATCGTTTTGAGTAGATGCGTACTCTGAGTAAATCTGCTCAAATCGTTTTGAGTAAATGTAGTACTCTGAGTAAAATACTCAAATCGTTTTGAGTAGATGCATACTCTGAGTAAAATCCTCAAATCGTTTTGCGTAGATGCATACTCTGAGTAAATCTACTGAAATCGTTTTAAGTAGAGTACTCAAGAGTATTACTTTTACTCGCTACTCACGTACTCAATACTCAAATTTATGAAATCTACTCAACTAGTTCCCCATTCTTCGGCATAAGTATTTAAACATTAGTGAAGCAATAATAATAGATAAATCATTTATAGTTACGCTGGATAAATTGATATCGTTAAGTACATCGTTAAAAAATTTCAGGGAAATAAGGGAAACTCTCTGACAAAGCAGATAATTAACAATACGGAGTTTTGCCGTGTGAAAGAAAATATAAAGAAATAGGAGTACGTACTTTGAGGCAGAGTTTATAAGACTTATTGAAAGTATTTACTTATAACTATCGTATTATAACAAAGCGTGTTTACTTTAACTTGTCACAAAATATATTTTCTTATTGACGCCGACGTCAACAATTGTGAAGTTTTATTGTTTTTGTCTTATCTTGGGCTGAAAGTTCCTTCCGTTTTGTACTAAAAGTTGAACGACTACAGAATGGTATGTCTCTTCACAAAGTATTTTTAAGGTTACAACTGGAATATTAATATAATGACGAATTTGAAAAAGGTATGTGAAGATCCTAAAGTTTGCCATGTACTCAACTCGATTGAAAATGTCTTGAGCACGATCGCATGTGTTTTGAAATTGATTTATCAATTTTTAATTCATGGCCACTCGTTTTGTAGGTAACTGTCTATCTTTCGAAAATTTGTGAAATGATAAACCCTCACTACCTATAATATGGAAAACACTGCAAACACAGCCGTAATTTTAAAGCAAATGCATCATTTATTTATTATTGGTTAATCATTATTCAAAGTTGGCAACGCGGCAATTCTGCGTCATCCCTCGTCGGTGAAGTAAAGATACGTTTAACGGGAGAAGACCATAATAAAAGTTAATTTTAAAATTAATATTGTGAATACAAATATATTGAAAGACAAAAGTATTTTTATGAAATAAGTTATTTGTTCTAATGTACTTTATTCAGTACTTTATTCCACACTGTACTGCAAAAAGTTTTTCATCAACGCATTGATTTTTTATGTATTGTAATATATTCAAAATTACCTTACACTAAGTAATTCCGGTCTTCTAACATACTGCTTTACGCTTGAACGGTTATAAGAGTATTGTGACACTCCTCAAAAACAAATCATGATCCCGCAATTCCTCGGACGCCAAAAATAATTACTAATTAGTAAACAGCGCTAGTAAGATCGCGAGGCGGTTTCAATTAAACATACAACGCGCGTACAGCACTAATTGCATGTCGTGCGCCTAGCAGCGGCCAAGATATTCACAGTTTTCTTTGTAATTTAAGACAGGAAGTCGGTCATATTTACAGAACAGACATTAAACGTGCCCCCATACGTTCGTAATTCCGTCCAGCAGCGACACTCCTTGCTTTTTACGTAGCCTTTTTTTACGACGGCGTGTGCGAGGTTGTAGACATGGAGCAAATACATCTGTGCAATAATACCAAGCGAGACACCGATGAAAGTTGTCTGCGTTTTTTAACCGTATGGTTGGTCTAGTCTAGACCTGATATGTTATTGTTTATACGTGATTATTTTTTGACGTTTCTTAAAACCACTGAAATGCTTCTTTATTTGTTTCAACCAATTATGTCATTATTATAGTGGGAATAAATCTCTTGTGATTATTCTCGGGAATAATCACTGTAGCTTTTATTTGCCTAGCAACTGTCAGATACTTATCAAAATAATTACTTAATTGTGTAATTCTTTTAATATATTCACAATGTGTCAACGATATTTTCATATATTGTAAGTAATAATTAATTAAATTAAATTTTTCAATAGTTTTATGATAGTTTTATTGATCTTTTTTATTGTAAAAATTTGTGAATCAAAAAATAATCTAGACAAATATAACTCGAGAGTTCCATAAATTAGAAAATAATTTGACAGATTTTGTTCAAACTTGTTGCCATTTGGCAATAGCCACTCGAGCCCTGTGGGCTCTCGTGACTATTGTCTGGCAACAAGTTTTCAAACAATCTGTCTAATTATTTTCAATTTATTCTCACTCTCTTGTTATATTATTACTGATAATTTACTCGCAACCAATAACCACAACCAATAATTTATTCGCAAAATAGTGGCGAATTACCCACTAGGCGCCCACAAGTTTTTTTGCGCATGACCAATAGCTGCCGCTTCAGATAAAAAGAAAATAAAAATAAATAAAAATCATTAATTATAAAGGTAAATGCTTTTCTTATCTGATATCTACTAACATATGAGTACTGTAGCGTAATTGACAGATCATCTACATAATGAATGTATAATTCAATTCCATGCTTGCATGGAATTAAATATCTTATTGTCTTGACTAGGGTTATTTAAAATTACCGGAACACGTAACTACTTCCGCAACTGTAAACAGTTTAAAAAAATCAAACAATATTTCTTTGGTCTTAAACAACTATCATTTAAATATATTTTCATGTTCGGTTTATTATGGAAATTTGGTAATCTTTCCTTTTTGTCAAATAGAACATCTGTGCATATATTTCTTTCTAAGTATTCTCTATGTATCAAAATTGGCCAATTTTTCGGAACAATTAAATAATTAAAGTATTGAAGATGGTGATATCCAGGCGGGGATATCTAGGTATAATTAAATAATTGTCCACAAAAATCAAAAAAGAGATTTTTGTGTTTTATCCAAGCTCTCGTTTAAATATCTTTTCAAGATTCATTTTATTATAGAAATGTGTTAACCTCTTCTCTTTCCAATAGAACATTCTAAAAGAAAATTGTTTTTTTTACATATAAAATCCCTCATTTTTGAGTTATGTATAAGCATTTAATCATAACCCACAAACTTTATTTTTTTTTTAATTTACCCACCTACATACATACACATTTATTTTAACTTAATTGATAAAAAATAACAAATTCAGGAAAAGATAAAAGAATATAGAATTGAACGGTTTGTTATTTTAATAATAAAAAATACTCGAATAGGTCGACTTTTAATTGTTAAAATACACATTTCTGTGAAAAGTTCAATTTCCGATCATCAATTAATTGTTGCTGAGTTATGACGTAATCGACAGTTTTTTAAATGGTACCCCCACTTTTTTCTTACTTATTTTGGTAGATGATAATTGTCTAAATGCATCGGAGATATTTTATGGCCTTGCATAAGCAAAAGTTCGAAAAAAAGAAAATTGACGATTGAAAGTAGCGAATGTAGGCTCCAACATTTTTTATCGCGATTTTCTAAAAAAAATAGTCAAAAACGGTATTGCTGAACTCATTGTCCGTTAAGACATTAAAAATTAGCTTTAAGACAATTAATAGATCTATGAATATCAGTACAAAAATACGGGGTAGCCTTTTACAAAAGGTGTTAATGATGAAATAAGTCGAAGACAATTGAAGGTGTGAAATTAAATTTGATGTTATTATGTATATTTTGATAATTTTAAAATCGACGAGTCCGAGGATTTTTACAAATAACAAACCGTTTAAGGGATTTTGTCATGTTTCCATACTTTACGCGGTCACTGTATGTTGGAAAGCTTTGTTTTCTATTTCATTGTCTTTGCTATAGTTTTATACAAGGCGAAAATAATGTAAGAAATAATTGCTATAACTTTTTTAATAGGTTTTTCGACAAAAAAGTTATTTTTGGTTACTCTGCTGCATTGCAAGTTTTGGCATTGTTGCGTTCTTTATATTTTTATTCGATTTTGTTGCTCTAATAACCAACTTTAGTTTTTCAAATGGAATGGTGTATTTCTTTTTCTGCAATTCTGTAGAGGATCTTTCACTGAATTTAACAATGTGCCATATGTTATCGCCTCTGCATTGCTAAACGTGACAGTCTAGAGTGACAGAACATGGATAACTGGGATCTGAATAGGTGGAAACCTGAAATTAATTGTATGGTTCCTGCATAGTCGCAAAAAAATTCTAATGAAACTCACAAACTTGTTTAAGTGAGATCATTTTTTTCTGCTTCATTTTCTTAGCCAATACCTGGTCATTCCACCTCCATAAGTGAGAAAACCGATAAGTCAAAAACCTTTCTTCCTCTCATTTTTGCTTACCTCGTGCAAGAATGTTTGTACGTGGACATAATTAACTGACTATTTGACTGTGAGTACTGTTTTGTTTTTGATGTTTAACATTATTCTAATTGTATGTTCATTTATGTGTTCATTACGCTAGATTTGTTCGGCTGATGATGGATTTAAGATCCGAAACTAGTACCAAGTAAAATAGTAGACATCTGCAAAATCCAAGAGAATTCTTTCTCAACACTTATTTAAACATTTGCACAATGGATTTCATTTTATTTCTTTAAAGTACCTGCCAAGGTACCCTCAAAAAACTAGCATAAGGGATACTGAAAAAGGTATAAGAGAGAAAATTGTCCAAATAAACATAATAAAAAATAGTAAAATATTGATACTCGGAGGAAGATTTTGTGAATAGCAAGTAATTATGTAGATGCCTTTTTAAAAAGATACGCTGAAACGAATCCGGAGTCTAGTGTTTCCTATCAGGTAAGGTTTTCGAAAAAGTTTAGGTTTTTCAAAACCCCATCTTTTCTGCAGTTGGTACCTTTAGAAAGAAAACAAGTAATACAAAAACGTAAAGCTTGCAGCAGAATATCCCAAAATGTTTTTTAACTAACTATTTGTTAAACAGCGACATAAAAAAATTAAATGTTGTACATGAGATCGGAAAATGCCAAAATTCAACATGGCGCCCATAAGAAAAACAAAAGTTGGCCATGGATACGCCGCAATCTTTGATGTTATAGCAAAAAAAAATGACACTGCATTCCTTGTTAAAAAAATAGCTGTAGAACGTTTTTATTTCAAATGTTAGCTACATTTGGTTTTGAATAAAAAATTAAAAACGAAATCTTAACATTTCAGTTTCTGCGGATATCTTCAAAATGAAAAATGATTGCTTTCATTTCTTTTCAGATAATTGATCAACACAAAAATACGAACCATTGCCAAATTTAAACATAGGCTCAATCTGCACTACTAACCGAGATCCCCATGGTGAGCCTCGAAATTGAATCACCCGGTATACTTCATACAAGGAGCAAAAAAAATAAAAAGTGTTTCTTTTAGTTATTAGAACTTAGGACTAAGTAGTAAATCTATTGAAAGCTGCAAATCACGTACAGAAAGTCAACAAAACTTTCACATCGATATTTGGCACCGTTGACGTTGAATCAACGTATATTGCAAGATTTATTGAATGACTGGAGAACATTCCTATACATTACTTGCTATATCTTTGTTGGTTAGTCCTTCATACTTTCGGTATAACCAATATCTACACATTACTGTATTTTTCCATAATGTCATCAACAACTCATTAAAATATAATCTTTTGGGCCACCAGCATGCAGTAATTTCTATCAGACGATAAGAGTACCAATGGTCATGAAGTTAGGAAATTCGTAATGCACGTTTGACAATGAAAGATAGCAAAGTAAAACATTGAAATCATTATCAACTGATAAGACATAAATTATTAATGATATGACCGATTAAGTCATATCACATGAAATGACAACAAGCTACGCTTCACTGATTAAATTATGACATTTTACAGTTTTGTCTAATATTGGTTCAAGATATGAAAATAAATCATTTAGCCACTATATTTACGTATTTTGCCTATTTTCGTTATTTTTTTCATATACTTATGTGTACCTATGTTTTGTGGGGTTATTTGTAGTACTATTTCGATATCTATTATATTGGATGTAACACAGTTTATCCGAACAAATTTAACATATGCTCGTTTAAATGCTATTTTGAACACAATTATTACAAAAGTTGAACAGAAAACGAAACAAAAACTGATATTATTGAAAATGATCATTAAAAAGCCCAATAACTTTCTGAAGCCAACCAAAACCATTAAATCTATACTAAATGTGTTACTAAACATGACATGAAAAAACTACGTTGCTTTGAAATTTAGGGACTATCATCAACTACCAATAAAAAATACACTAACATTTAGAAAATGTTTTATTAAAATACATTAAAAATAAAACCGGAAGTACATACAATGAAAACAAAAGTATGCATCATGTGGATAATTTCTTTATGCACAAAATATCAATTTTATTGTTTTTTCTCTCTTTTTGATCAGATATTATTGTGAGCTACCTATGTATCATAGAGTAACCAAATAAGTTAGTCTAAAACTGCTTTTCATTTACCAGATCAGGGATGTGAGATTTGCAGATACCTACTAATCTAACCTATTTTAGGTTTTTAGGTTTTTAGGCTTCTTATTTCTCTCAACTGACAATATAAAAATATCAGATAAAACTGAGACCTGCCCTATAATACCTATAATATAATAATCTTATTTTTTGGAGAATTTATTAGCATTAAAAACAGAAATTACTTAAAATAAACAAAAAATCTTACACATAAGT
Source organism: Melinopterus prodromus (assembly GCA_964023965.1). Lineage (NCBI taxonomy): Eukaryota > Metazoa > Arthropoda > Insecta > Coleoptera > Scarabaeidae > Melinopterus > Melinopterus prodromus. The sequence goes on from OZ030393.1 coordinate 46,871,053, forward strand.
TTGTGGATATAGATAGTATGTCACTGTGTACTGTTTGCCAGTATAAACCGTAAGGTAGAAATGTGTAGGTACCTTATAGAGGTAGCCTGTTTGAAATTAAATAACACTTTTCTTTGGCTTTCTAAATTCATAAAAAAATAACCGTAAGTAGCTATTTAATGCTTTGTTATAAGGTATTTTTTATTTCGTTGAAAAAACATGCAGAAACATGCAAACTAAACATGTATTCTATATTATAGGCATTATATCTAACATTACACAAGTAATATGTAACCCATGAAAACATAACAAACTATGTGGGAGTTAACTTTTACACAAGAGGCCCATATAAAGAACAACAAACCAAACAATTGGGTGTAGGTACCTCGTACGAAGAACGGGCATTGGGTCAGTAGTGTCAAAGCGAAACACCGATAAAAGGCGCCCCAAATCGAATCACCCCGAACACACACCCATCAAAAGTACCCGCTTACAAGTAATTTTGCGAAAAAACAACGCAAAATACCAACAAGACAAACCCACATAAATGAAAAGGCGACGGCAGCGCTCTCACCGCCTACCGCGGTCCCGTACGTGTCAGAGCGAGACGACATCTACAGCTGCATGTCTGCGCCCGTACCAAAAACCGAGCTTGAAACCCACCCAATGGTCATTGATCTCTGTTTTGCACAGTATTTAGGTTAGTTTCAACCCCCGGTCGGGTAGGAATATACGAAATACTCACATCCATGATAGTCGCACGGTAATTCCAGTCACTGCACTGTCTATTAGTCAGAAAAACACGGTAAAACTGTACGCGACTGCGACACACATCCGCCCAACGCAGCGGCTACTTTCGACTGTCGAACGGCGGATAGTACGGTTACCGTGCCGCAGCTAACCGGAGTGCGCCACGATCGGCAGCGAAACAAAACTGCGACAAATAGCAAACGGTCGGAGTTTTGATTTTTTAATTAGATCAATTTAAGGGCTAAACGTTGCGGGAACGGGCAAATATATTCCTGGATTTGGCCGGCGCCTATGGTAGTAACTACAGTCGTGACGGTCCGATCAACTGAGCGACGGCTGCTGCTCACGGCCAACTTGTTCCCGAGCTGGATTTAATTGGATGGTGTGATTGCAATGAATTAAAACGTTGGTCCGTTATCTGGCTGTCGTTAGATGAAATGCGCTATCCCTCTGTGGTAGAACGGCTTTGTTTTGATTTATGGATAGAGTATAGACGCCAGTGTTTGTTTGTTATCGATCCACAGCGTTTGAAAGTACTTTTTCTTGTTTTTCATTTGATAAAAGTGTGTTATTTGATATCGTTGTTTGACATCATGTTTAGCTCACTGAGCCAGAAACAGATTAAATAATAATGTATGTACGTCGTTGACTGGGTATGTGACGTGTGTTCTGTCCTATGATCACGAGATTCGCGAATATAAAAGTCACGAATCTAAACAATGAATTAAATACCTAGCCGGTTTTTTTTGTTTCCGCTTATTTATTAGAATGACTTATGTAGTGTAACTACATTGTTTGGATTTGCTAAAACTTCACGACTAACAAAATTTTAGAAAATTTTCATCAAACCACTATATTTTTTGTTCATTACTACGAATTTTCATCAAGATGACGTGAAACCAACCATTAAATCACATCGTCTTTGAAAATTAGAAATTATTATTATTAGGTATATAAGATCAACACTTGATGAAATAGGTTATAAAGGAAGTTTCAATTCGCTTCTTCATAGCTAACTGAATACTCAGTATTAACTTAGCTCTGAAGAAGCAAACTACATGGCTCGCGAAACATCAGCATTTACTAACCTTGGCACACGGCATAACCCGGAAGCATTTTTTTCTAAATTATTATTACCTATTTGTAAGTTACTATTCTAAATTCAGACACAACAAACGTGAAAATATAAAAACTAAAAAACAGCCTATATTGTATGCCACCTGTATTCTCGACAACTACCTATTGATATTAAGTGAATAGCAAGACAATTTCTGTCTTTCTATCGTTTATTAATTTGTAATTTACAATAACAAACGTTTGTAAGTATACATTTTTTCGGAGTCATTATCCTTGAATTTAAGATTTGGTCTGATTGTCAATCAATATTGTAGAATCGTTATTCCTTAAAATGGTGAAGTATTGTCAATTTCCTATAAGAATTTTCAGCTCGTGTTTATCGAAAATATTGTCCATTTTGTCTGTATTTTCGGTTTTTTAACATCATCTCTCAATAATTCGAGTGGTTGCAAACTAATGTCTGTCGTCCATCTACTGCTTTCGATGAACACGAGCTAACAATTCTTTATAGCAAATTAATAAGCGATGCGGATAGGTATTGGTCCGAGTTCACTCAGTTGCTGAGAGAGAAAGATTAAAACTAAAAATACAGACAGAAAATGAACACAATTGATAATTCTATAATCGTGTCAATCGAGCATCCGATAAAAACTCTTAATAACTAATTATTAACAATATTTTGGAGACTGTGGCGAACTTAATAATAAAATTATAAACCCCTAACCACAACAAGTATTTTAGAAACCTAAATACGTATTTCAGCAACTATGTTGCCATCTTCAGTAGAACCTAAAAAAAGAAAAAGAGAGATTAGCACTTCATAGTATCTTTACTGGATATTCTCCAAGCAAATCACTTCCACTAGTGATTTGCTTGGAGAATATCCAGTAAAGATACTATGAAGTGCTAATCTCTCTTTTTCTTTTTTTAGGTTCTACTGAAGATGGCAACATAGTTGCTGAAATACGTATTTAGGTTTCTAAAATACTTGTTGTGGTTAGGGGTTTATAATTTTATTAATAACTAATTGGTAAACAAAAGAAACGCGACAACATTATTTTAAAATTTAACCGTAATAACTGGAAACAATGACTATAGTAGATATTAAAATTTTGAGAAAAACTTGACAAATTTTAAGATACTGTGATAACGATCATCGAGAACGAAATACAAAATTGTTATTATTTGTATTATACACAGGGCCGATTTATCCATTAGGCGGGTGAGGCAGCTGCCTAGGGCGGCAGCCTTTTTTAGGGCGGCAAGTTTTCTTTAAAAACAAAATTTATAAATTTTTATTATATTTTCTGTTTTTGTCACTCAGAGTTGAAGTTTTTTTTTTCTAATAAAGTTATACTATTCTGAAAATATCAATTTTTATTTATATAAGGGGGCGGCAAATAGAAAAATGCCTAGGGAGCTATCATGCCTTAACACGGCCCTGATTATACTTAAGCAATTGAAACGCGACAATACTAGGTCAAGTAATAATAATTGTTGCTATATGTATAAGCTGTATAGTGGTCAGTGGACAAATGTTTCAACAAAACTCATGTCCGGAAATGTATTGTTTGAATGCTGGTATAGGGACAGCAGTATAGGGAAAATAGTGTCATCGGATGGCATTTTTAAACCCAGATAATATTTGTCTGATTTTTATTATTATCGAACGGCTTTGAAAGGAGTTAATGAGAAACGATTGGTAATTTTGGTACCAATTTTGGCAATTTGGGTTATCTTTAATTCGTTTTAGAGACGTTAAACAAATAAAGTTTCATATACAATTATTTGGTTTTTAAATAGCTATTATATGATACTTCACACTACCTACTTTCCTAATGCACTTTCTAACGTTAGTACCATATTCCGGCTCTATACAGTACCTAAACTATCTAAACTGTCTGGTGTGTTTCTGGACATGAATTCAGTATCAAAAGTTATTTATTTATTTACTTATTTTTAACATCGAGTGCATTTGAGATAAACAGCTCAGCACTAGGTTCAAAGAAGTGCGAAATAATAGAACCTAATAAGTAAATAAAAGCCCAAACATGGTGTTTTTGGACTACCGCACAAAACCGTAAACTTGGTGTAAACGTGACTCTTTCGCGACGAATACTGGAGATAGGCCATCTAATAAAACTGACTTTACTGACAATTGTAATTGACATAGTCAGCATTAGTATAGGAATATTTGTTTTATCCTACAAAATCCTACGAAAATGCCATTAAAAGATGCTAATTACCCGTGTAATGAATAATTTTCAAGCCTAGCCGCGAAAACAGTTTTCCCAATATACTATTAGGCGGCGATCGACCTGTCTGTCCAATAAAAACACAGCTTAGATTCGGTTTAACGTTTGCGAGATCGATCTGATCGATGATCCAAAGATCCATCCGGGCACAAATTTGCCGCCAAATATTATCCCACCCCTTTTCGAAATCTAGGGGGCAAGCGCCCCCCTACCCTTATGTAACGGCCCCCTAATGAGGTCCTACTGAATCTCCAGATTTTGTCACATTTTGAACTATTTCTAGTTCTAGTTCGTAAAAGAAGAAAGATTATCTGCTATAATACAAAACATTCCGAAATACGTAATGACAGAATTTAACCGCTATTTTATTATTTATTGCAGAATCAATGGCCATTCATTCTTGAATTTTCTATGTTTGCAATCTTTTCTCTGTATTTTCGATTTTAAACATTTGGCGATAAATGTGTAAATTGTAATTAGTATTTTAGCATCTCTGTTGTCTATTAATTCGTTACTAGGAATTTTTATATTATTTTTTTAAATATTTTTATTTGTTTTTTTCAGAACAGCGCCTCTATGCGACCTAATTCCAAATACGACGACTAGCCGCACCATCTTCCGGGAAAAACTTGCACGATTTGAACATAACCTAGAAAATGTTCGAGTAAATTGCGTTTTTTAGGTTATGGTAACAATCACTTGCAATAATTTAAATTACCCATCAAACACAACCAGAAACACATATGGAAAGTCAGGAAAGCTTTCAGAAAATGTGCATAGTTGTGTGCATAGGAATACCAGGCGCGGGAAAAACAACTTTTTGTAGGAGGTTTCAAGAAATTCATGAAAATATTTACAATTTCTTGTATGTTAGCTATGACGATTACTGTAATGGAAACTTTTCATACGAGAAACGAAAGGAAATACTGCAAAATGTTGAATGTACGATTTCTAACGGGCAGAAAAGTGACAAACCGCTTGTTGTTCTTATTGATGACAACATGTTCTACAGAATTATGCGATCTGAATATAAAAGATTGGCAAGGAAATACAGCACGTCATTTTTGCAATTATATTTTGAAGTGCGCTTAGAATTAGCTTTACAGCGGAATAATTTGAGGGATATTAAAGTTCCAGACAAAATAATATCTAACATGATCGAAAAATTACAGGTACCAGACAAGAATTGTTATCAAATAAATTCAAATGTTGGTTTTAATGCTGCATGCATGGAAGGAGTAAGAACAGTAATTGACGAGGCTTTAGAGAATCCAATAGTACAGAAAATGCCAGAGAAAAGTGTGATTATTGAAGAAAGTAAACTACACAAAATTGATATAATATTGAGACAGATTGTCTCAGAACAAATTCAAGAAAATAAGTCCAAGGCATTGGAGTTTGTTAATAAAAGAAAGGGCATTCTTGCTAAAATAAAGAAAGGGGAAATTTTTGTATCTGACAACGTGGATTATGAGAAGTTGCATTTAACGGAATATTTTCTTCATTAATTTGTAAGTATAAAATCTTAAATTAAATGAATATTGGATGAATGCTTGCATAGTACATTGTAGAATTTTATACAGGGTGATATTTACGATCACCTTATTTTTAACCAAATTATGTAGCCTGTGATTAATTTTTTTTGATTCATATTACCTACCATTTATTGGTGTTGTTTTGTTTTATATAAAACACAAAAAAGTCGGTCAATTTACTTAAGCAATTCATAATACAATTTGAAATATATATTATCTTTATTTTATTTGCTATACAGTGTGTCTCACGGGACGTTGGATTGGATGGGTACTTTTGTTATTATTAGAGATATAAAGTCGGTTAAATGGACAAAGTAGTGCTTATTTATGTGCTCTTTCATAATCTGTTCAGAAAACGGTTGAATTCCAAATGGTTCCCATACTATTTTGAAAAAACTAAAGATGTCATTTTTTAATAATGGTCATAACTTCTTTATTTGTGATCCTATCAAAAAAGCGTTTTGACATTATATGCTGTGAAAAACGCCTAAATGAAAATGGCGAGATTTTTGAAAACATTATTTAGTTTGTTAAAATGTTATTATTTTTTTATGTTGTCGGGTTAGTACAAATAAATATATTCCATAAGTTTACTATAACTTTACTATGGGCACTTAAATACTGTATCACTCAAATGTGTTTTTCATGGCACCAAGCAATCATTTCAGATATTAAATAAAAACTCCAATTTTGTTGGCTTATTGCATTCTAAATATGGCAAGCGGCATATCCAAATTACTCAGAAAAAAATTCTGAGCCCAAAAATGTATATACATAAATGTTTCCGACGAATTCATTGTCGAAACAAATTTTAGACTGACATAGTCAAATTGTAGACAATAAACTGCCTTTATAATGTCCAAACGCTTTTTTTGATGGGATCACAAATAAAGAAGGTATGACCAAAATTAAAAAATTAATTTTTTTGTTTTTTCAAATTAGGTTGGGAACCATTTGGAATTCTACTGTTTTCTGAAAAGATTATGAAAGAGCACATAAATATGCACTACTTTGCCCATTTAACCGACTTTCTATCTCTATTAATAACAAAAGTACCCATACAATCCAACATCCCGTGACACACTGTATATAAGGGCATATTTTTTATAGTATGTACAATACTATTATTATTATATATTAATAATCTAGTTGTATCATTACTTAACAGATAAGTAATCACTGGTATTTGCAATTAGCTGCTTCAATTACAGTTCTTACTGGTTGCTATTTGATCTTTCTTATCACTCTAAGAGATAACTCTTAATGTCTTGAAACTGTTTAGTAAGTGCCTGGTAAGAATACAAACTACCGAAATTTCAAAATTTACAGCACCTTAAAAAACAACCATGAGTGAACTTGTATCTGTCCGAGATTTTGAAGAACACGCTGCAAAAATTTTACCAAGAAATTCGTTAGATTACTATAGAAGTGGCGCAGGACAACAAACAACTCTAATCAACAACAGAACTGCATTTTCAAAGTAGGTTTACTTTGTTACTCTTTGCTATTATATCTTCTAAAATCCACTTTTCTTGTAGATTGCGTATTAAACCAAGATTTCTAACAAACGTGTCAAACAGAGATTTATCGACTACGGTCTTAGGGCAAAAAATATCGATGCCAATTGGTATTTCACCTACTGCGATGCAAAGGATGGCCCATCCTGAAGGAGAATGTGCAAACGCAAGAGGTGATTGTCAAAATTTATTTTTTTATTGATAGCTAATACTAATACTAAATATTTGTTTTTATAGCCGCGGAAGCATTCGGTACAGTGTTTACGTTAAGTACTATAGCAACTAGCAGTATAGAAGAAGTGGCTGCTGCTGCCCCAAATTGTCTAAAATGGTTCCAGTTGTATATATATGTTGATAGGTAAATAATGTTTGTGCGGTCAGTATAACTAGTGTTAAAAATTAAAACATTGCATACAGAATATAATTTTAAATTAAAATTGTAGCAGCTGTGTCACATTTACCTAAATATAAAAACTTACCGTAAAAACCAAAAATTGCTTTCAAGTTATCTGAACACAAAGTTAGAGAACATGAAAATTAATTTTTTACAAAGATATAGTGGGAACGAACACTAAAAAATATAAAAATGTGCCTTCAAATCATTGAATTAAAGAGTTGGACACTTCTTGCAACTACAGTCTTTGACATAATGATAAATAATAATAATATATTAAACAAAGCATTGGGCAAAGATATATTATTCTAATTAATCATTTTTATGTAAATTTTCTTTATCTTCCTATTTTTTAGAGAACTTACGACAAGCCTTGTTCGGCGAGCGGAAAATGCGGGATTTAAAGCCCTGGCGCTGACAATAGATACACCAATGTTTGGTCTACGATTGGCCGATGTTCGAAATAAATTCACTCTACCACCACATCTTAAGTGAGTGTTAACATAAAACCAATAATATCCATTGTCCATACTTAAATAATAAATGTTTTGCTTCTTTTGGTAATATCAGGTTTGCCAATTTTTCTGGAGAGAAAGCTACAAAAATAAACACTACCACAGAGGGATCTGGTTTAAATAATTACGTGGACAAACTTTTCGACACGTCACTCACCTGGGATGACGTAAAATGGCTGCAAAGTATAACCAAACTACCGATTGTTTTGAAAGGAATTTTGACAGCAGAAGATGCGAAAATTGCAGCTGATATCGGAGTTCAAGGTGTCTGGGTGTCAAACCATGGAGCGCGACAAATTGACGGAGTTCCAGCTTCCGTAAATACACTCTGTATAAATTTTAAATATTTACTAGAATTTAAAAAAATTATAGATTGAAGCTTTACCGGAAATTGTAGCTGCTGTTCAGGGAAAAGTTGAAGTTTACTTAGATGGAGGTGTAACAGATGGCACTGATGTCTTCAAAGCTATAGCTTTAGGTGCCAAAATGGTAAAATAATTTACATTTGCCTAAAAACATGTTTAAATGTATTTTTCCAGGTTTTTATTGGTCGTCCCACTTTATGGGGCCTGGCTTACAATGGCGAAGAAGGGGTGAAAAAAATACTTGAAATATTACGAAAAGAATTTGATTTTTCATTGGCGTTAACTGGTACAGTAGATTCAAATTGTTTATACTGAAAATTGTTTATAATCGTATTTTATTTTCTAGGATGCTCATCAGTCGCAAGTATAAAAAAGGAAATGGTAGTTCATGAAAGTTACTATTCAAAGATCTAATAAATCAAATCAAATCTTTATTTCATGCTATGTCAAAACAAATAGATAAAATAAAATAAAGTTATATAATTGATATAATAGAGCATTGTAATGTTATCTAATGTAATATTAGTAAAGTTAATGTTATAGAATTGTTAATACATATTGTAAATAATAATAAATGATTGAATGTAATAGTTTTCTTTTTTTTATTCGGTTTGTCCATATCCAAAAGAATTTTTTAGTTCTATATTTTTCATATCATAAATTTAAGAGCTTTTTTTATTAGTTTTCAAGTCAAAGATGTTAACAAAACTGTTCAAGCATCAGTGGTTACTGAATTATCAGTTTCTTTACTATTAAATATAATTTCAATAGTAAAAGTTATGATCTACAACTTTGTACAGAAATATTTTTCTACTAATATCTACTGGAATCAAGTATTTCGCCCACAGATGAGAAGGTTCCAAGAACTTTTCAGGCATACATTTTTTTTATTGAAATTATTTTTAATCCATTAGCGCCCCAAAAATAAAATTTTTGCCAATCTGACCTTTGCAAGCTCAAACTTTGTACACAAGGTGCCAACAAAAATAAATGTAAGCTATCAATATTTCGAATATTTGATAATAAGAAAAAAAAATCTGATGTGGCCAAGCACATGACTTTATCATACAATATATAAAATTAATAGTTTAGCTGCATGAGAATCTATTCTATAGAGATTAATCGTAGGTATTGTACAAGCATCAGCATTTGACACTACCTACACTACGTCATTAGAATAATAGTTATTTATGTCACAAATGCCGAAAGTACGGAATAGCGCGACGAGCAGTGATACGGAGCGTCACCGAAGGCGGAGTGTCGCCGTCGCATATGAGCGAGTCGCGCTATCTAGTTTTTGGCAGGAGCGACATCAACGTTTATTGTGTTGCTTTTTAAGAAACACGTATTTTAAAAAAAAATAAATGATTTCTGTATAGAAAATGCTATATTGCTAGCTTGGTACCACTTTGACGAAAGGTGCGTTCCGATTGGTAGGTAATGGTAGCTAATGGCGGTGGTAGAATACGAAATTATAGTATTTCTTACATATCGTGATAATGACACATATTAGTTTGCATGTACATAAACATGAGTCACTAGCAATTTTCTATTGGAAATACTATAACGGCGTCTGCTACCACTGCCATTATCACTAATGAAAACGCACCTTAAAAAGGTAATTCAAATTCTGACAGATTCATATTTGTTCATGACACATCCCTACCAACATACTAAAATAAAACTACACTCATCGCTATACTTTATTTATAATTTTCTCAATGTATCATTTTTAGAATATAAAGACGGGTTGATATTTCTTATCAACAAACAATCAAATTGGTGATCTTATTTTATTTGAAATTTGTATTTTATAATTTTGCGCACTACAGCGGCACGTTCCATAGTGGTTCTCCAACCTCTGATGAGATCAGCTGTTTTCGAATGCATTTCGAATGTGACAACACAAATAAATATTTGTCAAAATCCTGGCTACTATGTAATTTCATATCAATGCAGATGCGACCGATCTCGATCAAATAGAATTTGCTCTTGAAGGTAAACTATTAATTTTACCAAAAAATGTTATAGGCATAGTTTATTCAAAATTTCCTCTACTTTAATTTATTAATTAACTATTTTGTCGAAAAACAGAAATGGCGGCTCATTTCCAAAATCCTTGAAAAGGCTTAGAATAAAGTAAAAAGCTAAACTATTAATTTTACCAAAAAATGTCATTGGCATAAATTATTCAAAATTTCCTCTGCTTTAATTTATTATTTAACTATTTTGACGAAATTACAGAAATGGCGGCTGATTTCTAAAATCCTTGAAAAAGGCTTGGAGTAAACACCCAGTTCCTTTGGACCCTTTTGAACCAAAAGCTTTTCAGCTCTAAGTTAGGTCATAAAACTTCTAAATATGAACTTTCGTCCCGATACCTTTAGTAGTTTCTCCGGAATCGTCGCCACAAAAATCGTTTACACACATACACACACACACACACACACACACACACACACACAGACTTTTTTTTGTACCTTGGTCAAAAATGTTCAGGGCACCCAAAAAGACCTATTTCCGCTAAAATCCGAATTTTTTTTTTCGGCACGATTACAATACTTTACATACTGCGTATGATAAAGTAAAAATAAAAAAATATGTAATTTACCAAAAATATATACACAAATACTTAAAAATTGCATTGTAATGTTTGTATTCGTTAGTAAAATGGTAAAAAATGATTTTCTAGCAACCATGTTTCAAAATCAAATTATGACGTTGACGTAGTAGTAGTCTACATTACCGATTAAAATTTACGTCTTCAAATAAATGCAATCATCGATTCAATCGATAAATTGTATCGCATAAATAAGATTCTATAGGATTTTTAGTAAACGACGTTTGCATGAAATACCCTGCATAGTGTCTCCGCACAGCGTCAATACAGTTATAAATGTGGTTATAAACCGTGGTTATAAACGTTGTAAACGTTTCCAGTTTTGAGAGTCATCCCAGTCATCCGTCGAATTGTCAGATTTGACAGCATCCGGTTCTTACCACTACAACGCAAAGTTTTTAGCATTCGTGCACACCACAAATTTGATGAGTTTAAATTATCTTCGTGCTCACATTGGGAAGTCGATAAATTAAACGCCCACGACGCCGCTACATGAGAGGAGCGATTTGAAAATTGCCGCCATTCGAAATTTCCTAGTTAGTAATTTTGGGTTTCGCTGGTGGACTCGAATCATTTTGGCAAGAGGAAGAAGAACCACCGGTCTCGGCTAACTTCAAGTCGGTGAACTTAAACAGTAACATGGCGAAGTCAAAGTGTTTCACAAGGCGCGTGTAAAATGTGTTCGAACTCCATAAACTGAAGCAATTGTTTAGTTTTTTAGTTGTGAATAGTGTGTACAAAAGATATGTCATCTTTGCAATACGTCGTACACCCATTACCAGGGTCCGAGGACCAGTTTAACGATAGGTAATGCCTAAAGACCATGCATGCCAATCATTCCTATGCTCTTCCTCCATTTTCCATTATCCGCACTCGCTACTCGCATTACTTAAAAATGGAGAAGGCCAGTTCCATTCTCCCGCACTTTATCCAATCACCTATTTCATCACCGGTACCTTTAATTATTCATCCATTCAACTTTTGATCGCGTAATATACCAAAGCACTTTTCCAGAACAAGTTTCTACGCATTTTTTGATAGTCCTTTTGACAATCTGTCATCGTTTCCAATAACACCCAGCTCGCCTTACCAAATCAAACCAAACATCAAACAAGAAGTTCATAACTCACAATCATGCATGGATTATATGTAATTTGCAGATTAAAAGAAGTAGCGGATCGCTTGAACCGTTTCGGTCAGGTCACTCACCCGGTGTGGTCAAATCTTCGTTCACCGGTGAAAAGGATTGCTCTTGGGCCCCAGCACATTGCTTTGCTGTTGGAAGACGGTCGGATTTGCCGAACTTCCTACAGTGTTATTTCAGATAGACTTGACTTGACAAAAAATGACCCTAACAAGAAGTGAGTTTTGATTTTTTTTGTTTTTGGTTTGATAAATTAATCGGTTATAGTTTGTACAGCAGCAGTACCAATGGTGGTACCGGTGGTTCCGGCAATGGTGGAGGAAACGGTACCGGAGGATCGGGTGGTACTAAGCCGGCTAGTGGTAGTGGCCGGCAAATCCGGACCCGTGCCAGAATCATGCGTTCTAACACAGCTATCCGGGGCGGTAACAATAGTGGTAAGTTCTTTTTATAATTCTATTTTGAAATTGTAAGAGACCAAGAGGGTATTTAATAGTTCCGAAATAATTCGTTACATTACTTAGCCATTGCATGAACAGTAAACAATAACAATTTTTTAAGTTTTAGTAGTTCCGACATATTTTTTGCTTTATAAAATATAATGGAAAATTACATCTGTCAAAAGGGCTGATGTTTATAAACATGTAGAACAAATGTCTGCAGGTCAATCTTGTGTAGTTTTCTTTGTTATACATTTCCATGACTGCCCACCTGTTAAGTAATGTTTACTATACCTAATTAGAATTATTAATATCTAGACTTGGCTAGAATAAAACCATGAAAAATTATATTTTTGCAATGTTTCTCGAATGGCAAAGCTTTGTCCTCCCAGGAATTTTTGGCTTTTCCGATTTATTTATAATTAATTGATAGGTTCGCTTTTGAGATTTGCCAATTTTGGCACCCGTGTACATAAATGAGAAAATGCACATCTAAAAATAGACTGTAGTTATTGTGCTTAATGTACGGCATATGATTGACCTTGACATGGCAGTAAAATAATAATACTAATCAGGAATCAGCATCAAGCTTCATATCTAAATATTGCATTATTATTATTATTGTTATATATTTGTATCCAATATTGGCAAAATACAGTTTTTCTTCTTTTTTTGTAAAATATTCAACCAGTGGTGCATTACCTTATGGACAAAATGGGCATTTGCCCAGGGTCCAAAACCAGTATTTTCATTTCCGTAATAGACTAGGAATCACACCATGTCAGTCCTCGTTAACATTGCAAGCACTTTTAGGCTCCTCTCAGCAAGGCCCCAACTAACTAATTTTTAACAAATTCACTACCATGTGCTGAACGTTGATTTTATATTTATTACTAGATATGAATATACGAACATAGCGTATGTTATGTATATCACCATCTTCTATACTTTGATTGATTTTATATTTGTTCTTCTGCCGGTTAGGTACCAAAATCTATCTTTTATAAACTGAATTAATTAAGTCATAAATTACTGTAGTAAGAATATCAAAATTTAATTTTAGCGTAGTCTTGCCTGTGGAGCCCCAAAGAGAGCGGCGGCAGTTTTTACAGTTAAATTCATTATTTTGTCATAAAAGGAACATTATCTAATACTGCACAACACTAATGAGAAACACGACTAAGTTAGGAAAGTAAAAATTGTAGGAATTCTTTAAAAATGTTTAGTCCACACTATTCTTTTGTTACGAAATTCTATTCTGTAAAGATGGATGCCCCAAAAAACGTGTTTATACACAGTGTGTATAAAAAGAACCGTAACCAGTCGTAACCAAGAACAAAATTCCTATAAAAGTTTTAGGAAATTGCTTAAACTACAATTTTAAAATAAATAGAATGGAATCATACTTTATATTTAAAAGTATGTATTTCATATTTATAGCTTAAATCTTTTTCAAAAACAACGAGCTATTAACAGAGTAGAAATCCTTTTAACATTGTTTATTACTATCTTTCAGCATGTAATTGTCTTGTAACATTTAAACGACTGATCATGGACATGCAGTTTACGCAGTTCAATTTGTAATTTAAAAGAGTATACCAAATTCCTGTTTCTTCTTGTTTAAACTGTATATAGCAGACATTTGGAATAATTGTAATTTTTTGATACGATAAAGTATCGCAGTTTTTGCTATATGCAAAAAATTAAAAAAGCTATTCAAGCGGGAGTATATTTAGTTTCCCTAATGTGAAAAATTATTTTTATTTATTAACAATACCCTTTTATTTATTAACATAATATAATTTACTTGCTATGTATTTTGATTTTAATATCTGTTAACCTATTTATTTGTTATTTTCTAATTTCTTCGGAATATTTATTATTTGCTTTAAATAATTGTAGGTACTTTATACTAAATGTTGCAAAAAAGTCATTATTTATGTTTTTTGTAATTTTTTTAAGTATGATTAACAGTGTGTGGGTGCCCAGGGCCTATCATGGCATAATTTGCTGCTGTATACGAATAGATGTTATTCTTATGAATCTCCATTATGTAGATGTTATATTCGTAAATATTATTTAAGCATTGGTATAGTTACATATTCAGTGCCCTGGAGCAAGAAAATTCTGTACGCACCCTAATTTTTCGGAGGAGGTCTGGCATTTTTTGAACATTTAATTTAGTGTATCCCACTTTCAACTCCGATTTTTCAATTCCAGATTGAACCAAAAACGGAGGTTATATATACAAAATCCTTGAGAAAATCGGTTTAAGGCTTTTATGACTATAAAAGACAATTAGTCAACAGCTGGCTGTTTTCGATTGCTAACAACTTAGACTAACCCCAATATTCTTCAGATGACAAAAGTGTTTTATATAAATACCGGCATCGTATTTTATTAAATTTTTCTTATACTACTATCCTTTACTATCGTAGATTTAAGAACATAGTTACTCTAGTTTTTGTTTTCGTAAAAACCAAGGTGGGTATTACATAAGCCATTTCTTTAACCTTCTGAAGGACTATCTCGCAAATGGTCAAGTTTTGATTGCACGGGATACATAAGACTAAACAAAAAATAAAGTATGATACCAATACCCACAACAAGCTGATATGAAATGTATGTATATATCAGATTTTTTTAACAAGCAATAATATTACGTGGTTAAATTTAATTTGCTTTTAGGTCATTTTTCGGCCTATTTTACATGATGAAATTCTGCTTATACATATATAACTGTTCTATGATTGTTCAATTAGTCTTTCTAATCAATACTACTGCTTTGTTCAATATATTGAAATCCTGTTTCACATTTTTCTCTAATTACAATTTGTTTTTCTTTGGCTTAGGTAGCAGGGGTGCACCCGTCATTATAGGGACGGGTGGATCTAGCAGCGGCAGACCAGTTGTTACCGTTCCGGCACCTTACGTTCCGGAAGAACTTGTGTCGCAGGCACAAGTTGTTTTACAAGGAAAGAGTCGAAATCTTATCATCAGGGAATTACAGGTATGTGTTAGTTGCTTTTTTTTTCTTCTTAATTTTATTTAATTTTAATATTTATTAATATTTAGTTTTTATTTATTTATGTTTTTTTTTTTTTCAATGTTGTAAAGTCATTCTGTTTGAGATATTTTTATGGAAGTTCATGTAAGTTATCTAGGTACTCAGTTTTTGTAAGCTGAACAGCTAACTTTAGAAACATACAAAGTGTGTGAGTTATTAGAGGATAGTTATTTTAAAATCACATCAGTTTTGTTTAAAACTTCTTTTGCCCACACTAAAATTTTTGAAAATGTTCTTGTAACAAAATTGTTTCTTCGTATTTAAGGTGACACTCTGAACTAAAAATCCTCCATTAAATTAACAAGAATGTAGAATAATGTTACCAAATCAATTATACTGACATTTGAGAATAAAACGGTTCTGGTTACTTCAAAAACATTCTGTTACTGTGACAGGTTATTATAAATTTACAAAATATCTATTTATAAATATGTCTACAGTAGAGTGTCAATACTCCGAACCCTGGTAATACAAACGCCCTAAAATCAAAAAATAAAACAATAAATCACTGAGTCCCCGAGCAAAAAGCCATTTTTGTCGATTCCACAGAAATGTACAGAAACTATTAATTAACAGTTATTATTTGAGCAATCAGCTATTTACTCTATTTGCTAAGGTCTCACGGCAATTTAATATTATTTCTACCAGCGCAATATACAACATTTCTCATCACTCCTAGAAGAAGATCTGCATTCATTTATTCTAAGTCTTTTGCAGGAATTATCTGGAAATATAATGATAACATTAAATAGCAATTTAAGACGCATACTTTGAGCAAATTACTGGTTGCTTTAATTGCATTTGTTACTTTGTTTTCAATTTCTCTGAAGTTGGTAATGAAAGGTACATTTAAATAGGTATATTCCGACCAGTCTACTTAAGTTGGCCCGACTATACAATAATAATAATAGTAAATAGTAAATACATATGGTGTCATCCAAAAGAAAAAAGCTAAGTGCATATTGAGCATGTTAGAGTAGAACCTTGTAACACAGAAATTACACAAATAACATTTTAGTTACGTGCACTTTATAAGATGGCATGGATAGTATTTGTGTACAACAGTGTTTAGATCAAGGGCGGCTGGTTATATAGAGCCAAGGAGCCTTAGCACTACCTGTAGTTTCGAAAGCAAGTAAGCAAAAGTAAGAACGAGATTTAGTTTTACTGGAAATTAGGTAGCTGCTATTTTATTCACGGTGGATAATTTTACTGAATATCGCAAGCGATTTCCTGACAATTTTCTTTGTGGAATAGTTCGCTTCTATCCTTCTTTGGACAAAATAGCTTGAAAACTGTACTGCAAGTACTTTACGAACGAGAAGAATTGCAGGGTGTATCTGCTGGAGCTGTATCAATTTTATAGGGATGTAGACGCAAAACGGGTAAAAGTTTTTGTAGAAATAAAACGATAGTTCTTCTCTGCTCAAAAAGGTAGATATAATTGTGTTACCAACCGGTAAAAATAACAAATGTTAACAAAAACAAAATTGCAGGCGGTATACAAAACTCACAGTCAAGGTCTTAAAAACTCTAAAAATTCTCAGCGAAAAGCTGGGGCAACGGGAAAAACCGAATATAAAATCAAAAAGGCTGGCAGCAATAAATTTTATCACTAATTTTACAAGACGATTGGGTAACACCTTTTAAGAAACAATAAAACTTTTAAAAATCTTAGGGACGATACTTATGTCAACGTGTGAAGCTGAGCGGTATTTTACTATGTTAAAAAGGAACACCATGAAGGAAGAAAGGCTTTAAAAAGAAAGTTTTTAATCAGCGGGTGAATGAGTTATTTACAAGTAAAACGGAACATAGAAAGGACTTTATATATGGCAAAATATTACTTTGAGTTTATTTTCAGTTAATTTTTTATCCTTACTATCTAAATGCATATGTATAACTTTAATAAAACTGTTTTGTCTTTCTTTAACAACAAAGGCATATCTTTTATGCTGTGTGGTTCTACCATAAACATGTACCACGGGCTGCCACTGGTTTAGATATTTATTTATTCTGTCCAAAATATAAGTTTGGTCTTAAAGGATAACCATTCTTTTTTAGCGTACGAACCTGGACGTGAACCTGGCGGTGAACAATCTGCTTTCGAGGGATGACGAAGAGGGCGAGGAGGGTGACGACGCCGCCGACTCGTACGTCCCCGAGGACCTTATCTCCCTGCTTGACGGTGGCTTCCACACAGATCATAGCGTGATAATTGACGCTGACGCTATGTTCTCTGAGGACATGTTTGGGTACACTGGGATTCGCAAGTAATTGATATACTTTTGATTTGCCTTTCTCTCATTTACACACCACTTTATTTCATTCTTTTTTATTCATCTCTTTCGATTGCTTCACGGTTTTCTCCATCACAGTTTTTGCTTTTGACTATTTTGATTAATTTCATTTTCTTTGGTTCTGAAGTATGATAATCAGTTAACTTCTTACGTAGAACTGTCTATATAAAAGCGCCAAATAACGTTTCATCAAATAAACTTAAATTTAACTCATCTGCCATAAAGTTATCTGCTTTATCTGTTACTGAAAATACTATTCACGTGCGTCGTTGACTGAATTCTCCGAAGTTATACCGTTTACCTCCTCTGTTGGCGGCTTCTTTTCGTTTTTGTTTTTATTCTTTATTTTTTAACTCTACCTTGTTTGGCTGTTTGACTTTGCTCAAACTAGCTTCTTAAATAGCCGCGGCAGCAGTGGACGTAGCAGACTGAGCGACAGGGACGCGCCCCAGTGTAACAATTCATCTGGCATGGACCGCGACAGGGATAGAGACAGCTTTTCGAGATGGCGTGACAGGCAGTATTTTGGCCCCAGGAGGTGGCTTGAGACAGCGCTGAGGGACAGTGCCTTTGACAAGGATTCCGGTAAGTACACCAGAAAAAGAAATATGTATCATCATAAATCATTTCAATTCAGTAACAAGACGTTCACATTTTGCATCTGAATTGTTGGAAATAATTAGTTTAATACACAATCATAGTAGCATATATATCATAGTAGTATATCGTCACAAATTAGAACACAACCAAACTAGTTAATACAAACTATATTATTATAAATAAAACATATTAAATAACAATAATTTGTTGATAAAACAAACGCGTTGTTTCAAAAATACCTTTGTTTTTATTAAACAATGTATGAAACTTAACCAAATGTTTTAAAATATTTTACGTTAAAGGAAAAGAAAAACCCACTGTTTATGATCCAGTTTTAAGTATGTAACTGCTCACGTATTTGATGACATTTTTTGTAATTTCATTGCTCAATGTTGAATTTTTTTTTGTTGGTTAATTCTAATTTCTTATGTAGACAACAAGAAGAAAGACGGTGCGAGTCCTCTTTGGATCTCTGACGAGTTGGAATACTGGCCCGAGTCAGCCGGAAGATTTACGCAGATTTCTACTTTGTATAGCGAGCTGATTGCTTTATCGACCAACGGACAGATATACCAGTGGCGCTGGAATGACCCTGAACCATACAAACATCCTGATGTAAGTTCAATTTTATTCTTTGGTTATTAACAATAACCTAAACTTGATCCTTAAACATGATGACAAGTGCTAACCATTGAGCTCTGCTATGATCATAACGATTAGTCTTCCTGAACAATTTTAAACCTTTCCCATTACACCTCACGTTTTCTAGACCCAGAAAGTAATTTTTTCTTCTGTTTTTCCATTCCAGAACCCAAACATACACCATCCGAAAACCATTCCCCTTGGTTTGGCGGGAGAAAAGATCCTCCACATTTCGGCCAGCTCGACGCGATGTTCAGTTGCTTCAGAGTCTGGGAAAGTTGCGACTTTTATAGACGAAACTCTGGCGGCTGCCGCTGTTAAACTCGAGAGCTCCGCGCAGGCATATTCCGAATTCCAAACCGACAAAATAACCGCATTACACACGTGCCCTCTCTACACTGTTGCCAAACTTGAAAGTGGAGCTTTGTACTGGTGGTAAGTATTTGAAGAAGAAAATATTTTTGTACTTAATTCTGTTTTTGTTTTTTCTTCTTGAAGGGGCGTGTTGCCATTCCCACAGCGTAAGAGGCTCTGGGAGAAGTACAGAGCAAAATTCCGGAAACAGCGGGCTAACCAATCTGAATTGATAAGCGGTGCTCAGGTATGCATGAAGAACAGCCCCATGTACCAAGCAGGAGCTTTGGGTTTTACTGTGGTTGCCGGCGTACCCAAGGTGGGGCAGTTGCAGAACGCGGCATGGTCCCTAAGCGACACCTGCACGTTTAAAATTGTGACTTCACAGCCAACAGCGACTGATAGGGCCAGGGACCCCATTGTTCCCGGAACTAGCGGTATGTAGTTCTGCTTAAGTATTTTTGTGGTTATTTATGAATTATTCTTCTAAAATATATTACGGTTTCTGGTTTTCAATTAGTATTATTATTATATGATGGTCATGCATTCACTTTTTAAGGTAAACCAATGTATTTCACTTCGCACTGTTAACAAATGTATTGCACAAATCAGGTTATGGGGAAGTTCTTCCCACACCAGCAAAATACTCATCCTGCAAAAGAAAGCTGTACGAGCGGTAGAAGGTGTAGTTATGTTGTCTTGGCCTGGTGTGCAACGTTTTGAAAAAGTTTTCATGGCGGTCTCAATTTCTCTCTCAGTGCAAGGTTTAAAACATAATGTATTCTCATTACCTATTCCGTAATGATTGTGAGTGATTCCATTGAATGTTGCATCCCCAATAAAATGTGTATTCATTATGATAGCAATGTCCTTGTGATCTTCTATCTCCTTGTTCTCCACAATCATTGTCATTTTCGGCTCCTCATTGTCTATAATACCTCCGTTCTGAAAACCCACTTTTTAACCTTTTCCTAAACCTTTCTATCATTTTCTTTCAATATTTTTAAATAAATCTTTGTTTATCATGTACCCATATCTTTCGTCTTTAAAAGGGTTGTTGTTCTAAGCTAAGCTTATGAAACATTTCATAATGTATTTTTGAATCAGTGATAGTTTTTAATTAATTTGAATTAATATGATCAAAGGATCAAAGACTTTAAAAGATTCAGTAAACGTTTTGATATGATGGTCAGGACATTTTTCTGAATCTATTGGGTATTATTTTCATAGACGGGTGAAATATTTACGATGTTCAATGATTAAAATGATCAGCCTACTTCACAGACTTACACCACTGTTCTGAACTATATTCTGACAGTGACACAATGTGACAGTTATTGTGAATTTGTCTTGATGACAGTTTTTTTTGTAGCAAAATTCTACGCCTATAAAATACTCAGATATTTTCAGTTGCAGTTCACACGTTAAGTAACTATTGCTTTCAATTATTTTCATAGATTAATCCACTAAACTTTGCATTTTTGCATGTTTTTGAACTAAAAATGTTCTCTAATTGTCAAATGAAGAATAACTCAAATCAGCTGATCAGTTTCAGATTGTTTTGTGTACCTACTTGATCTGTTGCCTCTCTTTATCTCTCATCAAATAATTTTCATGCTATAATTTTACTTGTTTTCAAGGTTCCACCACCAGTAAAAACACGAACAAAGAGACCGCCGACAGACTCGACATGCCTCCGCCTCCATCCCCAGCATCCAGCACGTGCAGCGACACCGGTAGCATTTCCAACAGCCATAGTAAGTACCGATAGTAACTCGAAGCCTAACCGCACTTTTCCTGATATTTTGTGTTCCCTTTTAGCATTTTGTAGTTTTTGCTCGCGCAGCACAACTTTTTGCAATCTCTTTTTGTTTGCTAGAGGTTGCAGTGGTGGGTGCAAAAAATAAGGCCCAAGTCCAATAATCTCAGGTTCTGTTTCTGTTCCAGAGCGTCAAAAGCGCATGACCGTGTCCGGTTCGGAGCAGGGCCCGGAGCAGCGGAAGGACGAGGAGGCGTGGCAGCTGCGCGACGTCATCTTTCTCGAAGATACCCGCACCGTGCCAGTTGGTCGCGTGCTCAAGGTCGACGGGGCCTACGCTGCCGTTAGGTTCCCGTCGACCCACTCTAGGGATAGGGATGGGAACAAGGACGCTGACGACATATTGCAGGACTGTAGGCTGATGAAGAAGGACGATTTGCAGGTACTTATTTTCTGTGAATGTGTTTGTTTAGCTTTTCTGCTCTTGTACGCCCCCAATTTAAACGAAATAGATGTTAAATTGGTCAGAAAACTGAGCTAGATTATACGAAATGTTTGTGACAGTGAATGCTTTCAAGTGTTTACTTTAACTTATGTTACGACATACTTCTCATACCTGGGTCTTTAATATCCAAAACTATCGATATCTAGAACAAGTCGATGCTAATTGTTTTGAATGTTAGTTTACATGCAACCAAACCTATTCAGCGCCATGTAGCAAGTGGTCCAGTATAAAATAGTCTGGGATCAAGCTAATCAAGGGCGCGGTCATACTAGTAACAATTTTATAAATTCCTCCTGGTTATTAAATGGAGGGTCCACTAGTCTTTTGAACTACTCGTAGACTACACAACCACCAATTTATAGTCAAAATACTAAATTTTACACAATACAAATTTGAAATTTTTCTTGCTCACTACAAAAGTTTGGTACTTTTTTATACTTTGTTACATACTTAATAAACCAAGGAGAACCAAGCTTTTTTTTTCATTTTTAACACATTTTTTTATGGGCATAAGATGCTTAACATATTGTAATTAATCTAAAAGATTAACCATCAATTTAAATTTGAATTCTAAAAACTAGGTACTGGTCTCTAATAGGCTATCCACTGATGTCTTCTCACTAGATCCTGGTTGTCTAGTAGCTGCAGGACTTCTACGTTGACGTAATGGCTTATGCGAGATTCATGCTTAGCGGCAAATTTTTTTATCTCTTGGAAGACTTGTAGGACGCCTAGATCACGGTGCAGGTCACTGTTCTGTATTTACCAAGGAGCGTTAACTATATTCCCTCGTACTTTATTATTACTTTAATTTGGAAAGTCTAGATTCCTTGTATATTCGATTTTTTCCAGCAACCCTAATGCTGGATGCCATACAACCATATCGGTTATAAAGCTTGGTTGTAAATTTTTACTTTCTGTACCGTTCTGTACCGATAACTTAGAGTTTTTTCCCAGAAGCCAGTACAGTGCTCTGTATTTGAGGCTAGCTCTTCTTTTCTTCTTAACATGTTCTATCCACCTCAGCTTTTTATCTAGAGTCATACCCAAATACTTTGCAGTGTTCGCATATGGAACTGTCACCTGTATATAGTAGATAGAGAATTGACCCCAAGACACTACCCTGGGGTACCCCAGCTTTTACTTTGTTTAGTTCCGAGTATACATCGATCTGTGTTATTCTGAATAGTCTATCAGATATATAGGATGTTAACAGCTCAACGTATTGTGAAGGTAGCATACTCTTTAGTTTGTTGACCAATCCTGCGTGCCATACCTTATTGAAAGCTTGTGTCACATCAAGAATGATTGTTGAGCAAACAAACATTTCTTCTAATGCTTTCTCTATGATATCTGTTATTCTATGGACTTGATCTATAGTTGACTGCTTTACTCTAAAACCAAATTGGCGATTAGGAGTTAGTCCTTTTGTCTCAATGATAGGTTTCGAAGCAGCTTTTCAAAGAGCTTCGATATCATTGGTAACAATGATAATGGGGTATATAATTGGCTTCATTCAGTGGCTTGCCTAGTTTTGGTATCATGATAACTTCTGCTACTTTCCAGACGTGGGGGACGTATTTTACTCAGAACGATGCATTTATTAGATACGTCAGCATAACAACACCATTCTTAGGTAATTGTTTAAGATTTTCTCCTGTGATCAGATCATATCCAGGTGCCTTCTTTGGATTCAGGTAAGTCTTGATTTCTCTGGCAACTTCCTTTGGAGTGACAAGCTGTATGGCTTCTTCTTCATAGGTTATGTCGTCGTTCGTGATTGGCTCTGATTCGATGTTGTGGGGCTGCAAGATTGCAGGTGCTGTCCCATTGTCGTATAGGTGGGAGATGGCCCACTGGCCTCTTGTACTTCCTCACTGCTTTCCACAGCGAGTAATCTGTTTCTTTATCGGGTGTCAACTTAGTTAAGAAGGATTCCAATGATGCCTCTTTTAGTTTTTGGGTGTTTAAGTTGTTGGTATTTATTGTTAAGTATGGTTTTGTGAGTCGAATTGCTGGGCATAAAAGCGACGCCAGACTAAACCCGGAGAGATGCATGTTGGCCACCCACCTAAACGAATGCGACCACAACATTAATTACGATGAAGTGAAAATCCTGGAGATAGAGAGCAACTACATAAAGAGAACATTTTTGGAAATGTACTGGATCTCGTGACTGCTGCCATCTTCTTCTAGCTCATCTTTTTTGTTTGACCATTTATCTAATTTTGATAGGATAGTTATTTCCAACAGTTCTGTGGGTGATTTCTTTAGTGTTGTTCCAGACTTTTTTCTGGATGGTGTTGATAAATTTCTAGACTTCTACGTCGATCTGATCTCTGGTTTTAAGCTAAATATTTAGCTGGATAGAGTTTTCACGCTGCATATTACAAAGCTAACCCAATCTGTAGTTTTATTGGTCAAGGTTGGGGATATTCCTTTTTGATTATGCTTTCGGTTAGTCATTAGTATTGCTGAATGAGAGCCGAGATCAAAGTTCTCCTCTAAAGTTTGGTGAAGATTTTCTTGTTAAAAGAAATCTGAAGGACCCGGGGTTTTGTCCTGCTCAATAGCCAGATCCTGGCCAATAGGTTGGCTTACTTGTATAATGGAATCGAAGAGGAAATTTTGTTTGAATCTTGTTTTTATGAGTTTTTAATTTTTAGTATTTGATCCTAGTCTTCATTACATGATGGCAAATGAGTAATGTAGGCCATTTTTACTCGGCAGGTATTAAAATCGACTGCCACCTTCAGAGCTCCCGACTGCTTCCAAAAGACGCCGCGGAAGATCCAGATTTCAGATAACGCCGGCCAAATACTGACGATTGCCGTTGACGCTCAGGGCATCCATGCGATCATACGGTCCGGCACAAAACTCAGCTACGTCGTCTACAACATCTGCAGTGGCAGAGTCGAGGTTGACAACCCATTCCCAAGTGACACAGCATCCTTCATGGGCTTATATCCGAGTTACATAAATCTAACTTGCGCCGCAGAGGTATGAATTAATATTACTTATTCGGAATTATATGCATGATACATTTTTTATGAAAAATTATGGTAATGAAGTGTTGTTTGTTTTTACAGAGCAATGAGACCATACTCATTTTACGTGATGGGAACAACACAATATACCCATTGGCAAAGGACTATGCGGAAGCAATCCGGGACCCTCAAGCTTTGGACTTGCCTCCAATACGTTCTGTGGGTGCCGGAACCGTCGTACTTTCTGGCACAGCGCCTAACATGAAGAATCAGGTGGCAATCATTGTATTTGCTCTTGAACAGCAGCTGCTAATGCCGAAAGTATTGCGGTGCGACGTGGAGTCCGCCAGGCAGATTCTCGCGCAACTTGAAGTTGACAGCAGTAAGTTGTGATTATCATCATTATCAACACTATCAGCAGTAGGCTGGTAAAGGTTTCGCGGATTGCATGCATAGTGACTATTAAGTATTGTATCTGTTTCGATGAGAGCGCCTTTGGTTCTCCTGTCTCTTAAGGGTGTGTGGTCTAACCTTACAAGCCTTTCTTCATAGGGCAGACCTTTGACTTCGTGCGGTAATGTGGTTATTTGTCTGTGCATTATAGTTCAACATAATTTTTAGTTGGCTTCACCAACATTTGCAACTGTTGCCTAGCTTATCCTTTTTCTTTGTATTTGGGGCCACTCGCCAGTCTCATTGAATTTTTTTATCACACACAGTAGATTTTGCAACCCCTATACAAATAAAACCAAATAATGGTGTTTGGACTGATATATGAAAAACACTTGACTTAAAGACTAAGAGTTAGTGAACAATTGACTCACCCATCTTTATACCGCTTCAAAAAGTTATTTGCCACAACACTCGATTGGAAACGTATTCTGTGGACTGTCTGCTACTTTTCATTTGCGTCTTGCATCTTGTTTGATTGTAAAGCATCTATCAGTTAATATTACAACATTTCTGCATTAATGTCCAGAAAACATCAAAAGGTCTTCAAAAAGTTTTTATTCTGAGCTGTATAAATGTTTTGTTTTTGGTGGTTGTTATGGTGTAAATTTATTTTTATTTTCAGAAAATAACCCAGCGATTATACAGGCGCTGTTAACAGAACGCTGTGACGGCAACAGGAATATATTCCATGCAGTTGTTAACATGTGCACACCAACCTCTAACAAAGAAACTGACAATGGTAAGCCCATCACTCTACTCTTAATTTTTGACTCATCATTTTTATTATTTAGATACACCTGCTGTACCCGCACCAAACGCGAACCCAGGCTTGGAGTGCATCAATGTGATTACAAACGCCGTAGGTGCCAGGTCAGTTTCCTTGCGTGAGATGATGCGCAGAGCGGTGAGGACTGAACGTGAGATGAACAACTCGAATGGCGATCAGCATGGCTTTGTGCAGGAGGAGCCAATCCCCACCCACTCTTGGCCACCGGAATCCTTCGACGGCACGTCCGGTGACGAGGACAGCCTTATGGGGTTGGGAAGTAGCGCGGCAAACAAATCGAACGCAAATGGACAATCGGCAGGCATTGCCAATTTAATCGTTGACCCTGCCGAAAGGAGGACGAATGCCATGCAGATCCTCAGGGCCCTTCTGTATGAGTCAAATGCTTTGGCCCCACACCTTATCGAGATGTTGTGCGCTAAGGATGCCCAGGGGCAGACCCCTTTCATGCTGGCGGTTTCCTCGAGGTGTTACCCAGCTGCCTTGGAGCTCTTCGAACGGATCATGCAGCTAGGAACTGAGGCCGAACGCGAGGAGATGATATTCCCTAAGGGGGCTAACCCGGATCACTCGCCATTGCATGTCCTCTGTTGCAATGACACCTGCAGTTTTACGTGGACTGGCGCTGAGCATATAAATCAGGTACAATTCCTGCTTAATTTATTTATTTTTTTGCAAATACAGTAAGACCTCGATAATCCAACACGCTCGGGGATCCGGTGATGCCGGATTAGCAACGTCTTTCTTTAAAACGTGGTTTTCGGGCAAGTTTAGTACTTAAAAAAAACTTGGTATTTTCCATTATCATTGGCCATGTTTTTGGCTTCCCCTCTGCTCGCTAAACCATGTCCACAATACACTGTCTAGGTTTTCTAGCTTAGGTTTTTTCAGTTTGTCTGATTTCAAGACTTTTAACAGAAGCAAATTGTGAAAAAAATTTCTCTAATTGAAGTTTTTGTTTTTGATATCATATATAGTAGAGGATGAAATATTGAATTTACTCATAATACCCTTTCGATTTTCACCTTTTACCATCCGTTCAATAGTGTTCAGTTTTTGCTGGATCGACAATCCCACAGGTTTACGTTTTGCTGGCTTAGGAAACATTGTTCAGTTTGCACCACAAACACTCATTGTACACGTTAAAACTAAAAATAACTTCAGTATAGAAACTTGCATGACGGACGTAAAATCCCCGACATTTACTTGGTCGACACTGACGTGCGCGACCATACTGTCAACTGTGCATAACCTCAAAGTGATAAAATGCCGAATGGAACCGATTCCTTCCGATAGTTCAGTTTTAGTCGATTTTTAGGAGAAATTTTGATGCAGAGCAAACGGATAGTGTAGACCGGGCCTAAAGCACCGAATAATTACAAAAACTCCAATTTTTAATGTGTGCCAATTTTCATAATGATGGATGCCGACCTATCGGGTCTACCAGACTATCGAGTGCCGGATTATCGAGGTCTTATTGTAGTGATGTGTCAATTATTTTCTCTATGGAATTATTATGTCCGGGCCACACTAACGCCTAACGCGTAATGTCAAAATTAATGCGTTAAAATCGAGTGTGACCATGATTTGACACATTAACTGGCCAATCAGAAGGGCGGAAAATGATGACGCGTTAGTTAACGCATAAAGGCGTTAGACGTTAGGCGTTAGTGTGGCCCGGGCTTTATGGATTTAGATTATTGTCTATCATTGATAATTTTTGTTTCTGAGATTCTATCTTATAAAATTATTTTTCTCTTTCTTTGTGTATTAGGTATATTTCTTTTATTGTTTATTTCTTGCAGGATATATTTGAGTGCAGAACTTGTGGATTAACTGGCTCGCTATGTTGCTGTACGGAATGCGCACGTGTTTGCCATAAGGGCCACGACTGTAAATTGAAGAAAACCTCGCCTACAGCGTACTGTGATTGTTGGGAGAAATGCAAGTGTAAAGCGTTGGTCATGGGCAATCAAGTAGCTCGGTACGAGCTCTTGATTAAACTGGTCAGGGATACCAACCTGGTTGTCTTGCCAAATTCAAGGTAAGAAAATTGTAGATCATTTAGGTGTTTTTGCTAGTATTTAATCTAAAATTGATATTATATTTGAGTCTTATTTTCAAGTTCTTTACTGAGTGTGTAATTTTTTAAAGAAGGGTTATCTGCCTATATAAAAACATAAAGTCATTCTTGTTGGTCTGCTATGTTGTTGCAGATAATTTGCCTAAAGGAAAGCTCTAGCAAATTGTTGAGATCATTTAAATAAAAAAAATTAGATTATATTTTATTATTACTTTTGAGTGTCTTATGTAAATTATTCAAAAATTTATTGTTTTGTTTGTTATAGAGGAGAGAACATTCTTTTGTTCCTTGCACAAACTGTTGGTAGACAAAATCAGGAACAAAGGCAATACAGAGCAGCACGCCCCAGAACTGCATCCGCGAATTCCAGGAATAAGACTCCCTCCTCGGATGGTGAGTTTTTATAATCTAACATTTTATATCCGTATTACGGTTGTTTTTATAATTATAGTATAAAATCAAGAATTTATTTATATTAATTAATATGAATTGAATGTATAAATAATCGCTTAGCAAAGATATGCGATGTCACTAATATTAGAGAATTGTTGGTTAAAGCTGTATTGTTATGAGTCCTTTTCAAATTCCGGACAGGCCAGACATTTGATAAGGGAAAGGATTGGATAAGGGAGACCCGAAACAGAGGAAAGGAAACAAGGATTTGCTGAATACTGATTTTATTACAAAATAGATTGATTATATAGTAAGGTGGAGATTATATAGTAAGGATTATCATAACAAATGCAGTTTAATAATACACATTTCTCAACTATGCGACCAAAGATTATTGCTGAACTTGCACAAAGTTAAGTTGGTCACATATAGTTACTACAGCATAATAATTGCGTATGTGCATTACATTATCAATGTCAAGGTTACTATGATTGGAATTTAGGATGAATATTGTTTGTAATTAAAAGCAATCAAGCATTGTAAACATAATAAAAACATTGCTTGTATACATTTTATTCTAACAAT
Organism: Melinopterus prodromus; assembly: GCA_964023965.1. Taxonomy (NCBI): domain Eukaryota; kingdom Metazoa; phylum Arthropoda; class Insecta; order Coleoptera; family Scarabaeidae; genus Melinopterus; species Melinopterus prodromus. The sequence continues at coordinate 46,900,159 of OZ030393.1, forward strand.
TTTTTTGTTGGATAAATATTCCATCTATTTTTGTGTTTCTTGGTGGAATATATGCTATATTACATATTGTTGTCATATCATTATAATATTTATTGGCTTTATTTCAGTCGAGGTTGACGTTCCGGAGCATGACTTGGAGCCGCCACGTTTCAGCCGCAGAGCTCTCGAGCACCTCCTCACCGACTGGCGTGCGGTTCAGAGCATGATAATGACGGGCACGAACGAGCTCCGCGAGCCGGCGCCTAATGTCGAACAGCCATATCTCGGTCACCAGACCGGCACAACACTGCTTGACAAATTCACGCACTGCCTGCTCGTCAAGTGCCATGCGCTCGAACGCCTGCTGGAGACGCTTGTGCGAGAGCTGAAAAAGCCGGAAGCCGAGCATGTAAAGAATGCCATGATCGTCGCGAGGCGTTTTGTGCGATCTGTCGTCCGCATATTTGTGATATTCAATGTGGAATTGGCGCCTATACCCAAGAAGAGGGCGTAAGTTATCTTCTATGTTTTTTCTTATTTATTTTCTTTTTAGATATTATTTTCTTTTTTTAGTTCATTTCATATACTCTTTCTTTATTAGTTTATTTTTGCATCATTTCTTTCGTCTTTCCTTCATAATTCTTATTGTTTCAATATTAAAGTCTTTCATTTTTAGCTGTTCTTTTTCATATCTATATACTTCATTTTGTTTCCTTTGTTTCTTTTCTCATTTCTCTCTGCCTTTTTTACCACATTTTTATTAACTAAGTAACTAAAGTAACTTTTTCTTTCCTTTCTGGTTATTCTTTAGTTTTGTTCTTTTTCATTCTTTATTAAATATTATTCTTGTTCTTTCCATGTTTAGTCCTTTTCGGTTTTGTTAATTTTTCCTTACATTTTCTTTTTTCCATACTTTTGTATGGAGTGCCTTTTTGTTTCAGTTGTTCCATTAATTGTCTTGTTTCTGTTTTCATTTTCTTTTCTTCTTTCTCTGTTATTTTTTATTGTTTCTATATTTAGTCATTATTATTTTTTTTTTTCAGTTTCTCTAGTCAAAACCAACCAATAAATATGTGCAGGAAGGTGTTCAGATCACTGGTGACAATTGCCATTCAAGAGTTGTGCGAGACAGCCGATTCCCTTATTGCACCTGTAAGGTTGGGCGTTGCCAGGCCAACTGCTCCTTTTACTCTCGCCACTGCTATTGCGGACATAGTTCCTGTAAGTGTTTATCATTTTACTTCTAATTTATCAGTTGTGGTAAAAAATTAAATGTGTAAACACTTTAGTGGTTCAACAACACGACTTGAGCAAAGAGATAAAGAGTGCACGTAAAAGTACAAAGCTTAAGCCTTTTTAAAGTTTCTAGATTTTTGGTTTAGATAAAAAAGAAGATTTCGATAACATTAAATTGAAAATACTACTAAAGAGATCGTTTTTCTTTTAGAGCTCGGAAGAATTATTTTTGGTGGACCCGCTAGCACCACCAGGCGCCCGCAGTCCTGCCAACAATTCAAACATTTCGGCTCGTGAACCACTTCCTTCTTTTGCTGAAGGCCTTAGAAACATGACTGGTGTTGCCAGAGATCTAGACGATACCAATGACGGAGAAAGTATGTTTTTATGTGTACTTTTATCCTAGTTTTTCAGTTTTCTCTTGTGGTCTATTTTTTTGTTTTACTTTACATATTTATGGTTACTTTCTCCCTGTTGTTCCCGAAGGTATGGCCATTGATAATGACGACGACAACACGTCAGAGCATGCAGACGGCCCAGGATACCGAGAGATCCCAATTGTACGTTCGGGTGGTGATAACCAGGATGCGCCCGCTGAGCAGCAGGAAAGCAATGCAGGGCAAGGCGAGGACAGCGATCCGGAGCTAGATCTTCTCGCGGAAACTGAATCAGACAGCGACGACAATCACAGCAACCAGGATGCTGCTTCGGCTCAACGCTCTGTGCAAACTGGAGCGACCGCTGGTTCAGATACAGGTTTGTCTTATGAGAATAGGATGGTTGTGTGTGAATGTGGAAAAGATTAATATAATTAATGTCTGAGGCTTGATTCTAAGAGACCATCGTCATTTTCGTCAAGGCTCGCGTGGAAAACCTAGTAACCCACAAAATTTTTTGTTGAGACAATTAATAATAATAATTTAAAATGCATTACTACATCTACAAAAGAAGCACATACAGAATAGCACATAGTGTGGAATAGCACAAAACAAAACAATTCACTTGCGCTTCACAATCTGATGTGTCAGATCAGTTACTGATGTGTGTTGCAAACAGCTGCTGTCAGTGCCCCTTTGTTCTCTGTGAACATGTAGAATCGCTGATAGGTTTGAAAATTGATGACATAGGAGACAGTACATACAGTATGATTTTAATTTCAACGATTTGGTTGTAGTAACATTCCTATAGCACACTATTTTATGTTATTGCATCATATTTTGTACCTGCTGCAATCATGCAGAACTGCATGAATTTCCGGTATATTGCTCTGGAATGATGATACGGTAAAAAGTTAAAAAAATATGTTCTTCAGAATTAAAAAAGTGCTTGGTTTCATTAAAATATTAAATTTGTGCGGTTATTGTAGGCTTATACGTTAACTGAAAATGTGCTTTGGATTTGTACACCACCAACCAATTTTGAGTTTATGTGCGCAGATATACGGAATATTAAAACAATCAGAAGCCTCTTTATCATTGCTTTTTATATATGGAGGATATCAAATATATAGATATCAAGAATACAATAAAACCTAACCTAAAGTAGAGAAAAATAGAGACAAAACGCAATCTCATCATCAGGCGGATGGTATTATAGTTGTTGTAATGTGCACTAGGATCGGATTGTTTCTAATGCATCTTCACTCTCAGCTTTTTGATCCGATTGGCAAGAGTTTTTGCTAATATAAGCACGTTAGTTCTTCTTTACAAGGGCATTGTTATAAGTTCCGGTTATAAATAAATAAATAATTCAGTCTGGGTGAAACTAAATAAATAAAATAGTTTTGTTTAGGTCTATTTTTTTCTTTGTGAATGTCCAGTTGTTCCAACAGATCTATTTTAAAGTTGTTGGAATTATGCAGTAACGTTAAGCCTGTATAATTCATTTTATGACTAGTTTCTGGAGTATGTTGGTAGATATTGGAACAAGTTTGTGCCGAGTGTATTCCTTTTTAATTTAATTTTTCATTAGAAATACTTCATTGGGATGGCTAGACTTTATGTGTGAATTAGCAATCAAATATCATAGTTTGCAAGCATGAAAAAGTGATAGGTATAAAAATTGAAGACGGACAAAACCACTTTACGTAAATTACTGTTTGTTGTAAGCAAGACATTCATAATAATTGGAGTGACTTATTTTATTCATCCTTTATAACTCTCTTTTTTCTGGAGAATTTGCTAAATTAACAAACAAAAGAAATGGTGTGAAAGTTGTGTGGAATGAGGAATTCTTGTGAGTATGTTAATAATGTGCTAGGAATGCTGCTATTTCCCGAAGACGAGAGTGGTGAGTCTAGCCAGCAAGAAGAGGAGGAAAGCGAAGCTGGGGAAACTGACGAACAGGACACGGAGGACTACACACTGACAGACGAACAGCTCGAACGGAGGAGGTATGTTGTTTATATATTTTTTTATTTCGTTTGTCCTTTATTTCTACTCAATTTTCCAGTATATTTTTTTTTTCGTTTTGTGCGAATGATACTGAATGTTTCTTTCTCGTTAAATTCGGACAGACACAAGGAAAAATATTCATTTTAATGGTTTACACCGGGTTCATAATTTTTTGGTAAGATCCAATTAATTTTTTTTGTAATTTTAGTTTCAACTTTCAGACTTTGTTAGTATTTTTGTTGTCTTACGTGTTTAATGCATTCAACTCTACAAATACACTAGTTTCCCGATTTACTTAATGTTAGATAATAATCCATCAATTATTCTCTTGGCGTATAAAGTATAACAACAGAACTCATATGTCAATAATATAGTGTGGTTTTCATATCATCACACATTTTTTTCTTCAATTCAAACACGACCATATCGAATCAGTTTATCTGTGGGAGCGTGAGTGTTCTATTTGTGCTTGTCCGTCGCTTTTGTGTGCTGAATTTTTTTGATTGTGTCTATGAAAGAAGCCGTTACAGCAATGCTGCGGGCCATGGTCCAAGGACAAACCTCGCCCCACAGAACATGCAGTGGGCGATCAGGTCGAGGGATGCATCGCGGTCAGCTGGTGTGAGGATCGCCGGCACTGGCTCCAACCTAGTCTTCATCGACCCCAGCTCGTTGCGAAGATCAACTGCCGGAAGTACAGCTGTTGCTGCCAGCTCCGAGCCTGTTACGATGGCCACAACGGCGAACTGCCTTTCTAGAGCCTTTGGTAAGTGTGATTGTATTGCATATGTGATATGTTGTACTCCGAATAATCTTTCTTTTAATTTTGAGGCATTTAAAAAATGTTACTTATAGGATTCTTTGATTTGGCTCTAATGAAAACATGTATCTTGAACATTAAAACTATGAAGCAAAAAAACATGCTGCCTGTTTCTGGGTGTCCGCATTATTTTAGCTTTAAAGTTCAAGTTTTTCAAAAAATGTTATTGCATGTGAATGAATTATAAATTTATTTAGAATTACACCAAAGCTAATTTAACACATTAAAAATGTTTACCACGAAAGGAAAATAAAAAAAAGGATTGTGTGTCGGAAGCAATTCACAGCTACTATAGTCATTGTAGACACAAAATCATTGAACGTCGTAAATAATAAACTCAGAAAAATGTCCTGAACATGTTTACTGATGATATTATTGAAATTAATTAAAAACTGTCAGCGATTAAAAAGTTTATTATGAAATGTTTGCATCCATATCTCCAAAAGTATTAAGCTTGGCGGAATAAAACTATACACCATATTAAAGACAAAATGTAGATACCTGATAAACAAAGAATTAAAAATATTGAAAGATGTAAGTTTGGGAGAAGATTCAAAAACGGGTTTTTAGAACCGAGATATTATGTCAATATCTATTCTGACAGGTTATCTGTTACCAGCAAACTTTATTTTGACAGAATAGAGATTGACATAGTGGGCATGTCCAGCAGACTAACCGGTAAGTCACTGGTTGGCAGTGAACTCGAATCTAACTCGAAGGTATGCGTGCTGTATGCTGGTAATATTTGAGGCAGGCACAAGCAAACGACACAGAGTGATGATGTGGGGTATCTGACACTGTCTGTGACTAATGTAGGTAGATAGCGGAATGCAGTAGTGTTTTATTCATTGAAAACGATCTCAAATAAAAATGTCAAACCGCATATGGCCATTGTACCATATGAGATAGAAAGAGATGGCTAGCCCACATCACTGCGGGTTGCATACCAAATGCATTTGCCTCACTTATTCACCATGTCGCGTCCTTTCCAGTTATACGTATGTATTTATATTTCACTGTTGGTAGGTCACCGGTGGATCAGCGGTGGCACTAACCAGAATTATCACTTCGTATGCGTTTTTAAATTTAGCGTCAGTGTCACCATGTCTGACAGTGCTCTACCATGAATTGCAACGTTTTTTTGATTATAATGGAGTTGCGCCCAAATTGGTACGTTTGGATAATATTATGAACGTTCTGCATTTTTGATATCAACTCATAAGGTTACTTATAGACTGTTTTTTTTTTATTTATTTTGACATAAATTTACAATCACCAAAATGGTAACCGATGAGACGCACCAGTTGTTTGACATATGAATCCGGCACAAATTTTACTGATTGGTATCGCACCGGTGAGTCTGCTGGACATGTCCATTATCTCGGTTCTGAAAACCCCGTTTTCTTACCTTCCCAAATTTACATCTTTCAACAGGATTATGTAATTTTTGTTTTTATGATTAAGACAAGGTTTTCGATGCAGTGCATTGGCCCGCCATTTGGTTAATTATGTGTAACGTCTCTAACGAGTTTGATGCAAATATACTAAAAAATAAAGAAGTGTGGTTATGGGTTATAACAGATGACTAGACAGAGTAGATATATTAATTAATTATTCTTGACATAATCATATCTCTGAATACCCGGTTTTTAAATTTCTCCATCTTCGAGTATTTTTGAGTAGTTCTTTGTTTATCATCGTTCATCTGTAATATAGGGAAATATTTTTCTGCTAAGCTTAATACTGTTGGTGATATTGATGCTAGCATAGGGCATGTCCAGCAGACTCATCAGTGACATACAGCTAAGTTACCGGCGTATCAGCGGCGTCGATATTCGGATTTTTCAGTCTGATTGTAATCCTGAACTTCTTCTTTGTGCCACTGTCACAACGGTCATGACATGAAGAAGTTCAGGAATGAATCCAGGGTGAAAATTCCCATTAACATCGCCGCTCGTCTGATCTTTGCTATTTCTATTCGATACAACGTTCATATTAAATTGATATAGACAATATTTATATTTTTAAAGTTAAGAATGAAACTGCCAATAAAAATAAGTTTATCATGTTTTCCCTTCCAGGAATTGTGATAAGACAAATTTCGGATTTGTTGTCTTTAATGCAAGACTTGCCGCAAATACCGCCTATTACGTTTGCCCATTTAGACATTACTCAAGAAGATATTTGTAATATTCAGGTGAGTTTATTTATATATATTTTTTTTAAATTTGATTCGAGTTATAAAAAATTCGGGTTATTGAAGTTCATCAATCAATTGCATTGCAATTAACTTACATACGTTTTGTTAGGTGTACCTCGAATTCAGACTGAAAGATACGTGGGAGTGGCTGCTGACTGTGATGGACTCGACGGAGGCCCAACTGAGATTCGGCGCCTCCTTGACCCACTCTTCTGATCTCCCTCACCCGGGTCATCCTGTAAGCACCACGGGCGCCCCGTCAAACCTAGTCCGAGGCGGCCGGACCCAAATAACCACGTCTTCGACCAGTGGCTCTACCAGGATTGTCGGCTTCACAACAAACGTTGACAACCCCAGGTCCAGGGTAGACAGGGACGGTAAGTCACCATTTTATCAGAACTGGCATACCATCACTCCATTAAAAATTTATTCAGCTTTATCAGTTTTCTAAGTTAGCTCAGACATGTTCCCTTTTGTGTTTAATAATTATGTATTTTTGAAGTATACAAAAGTGAACCACAGACTATCCTAAGTCAGGTCGAAGGCAGGGTGATTCATAACTTGAAAAGTCATGGTGAAAACTGAAATACACTGATAAATAGCTTTGTGATTATTTTATGTCTTCTTCTTTAAAAACAAGGGATTTGGTGTGGATTTTGAGCCAGTATCACCTGTTTGATATTTATTTTATTATGCACCAACCTGTGTACCTAATTTCTCTTGGACAGAGGTCCTAGATGTCACTTGTTAAGGTCAAGAGTTTTACTGTCACGTTGGGGCGGCAAAAAATTGATTATGTCAAAAACTGACCGTGGGTACTGTATTTTAGAATGTACTCCATTAATTAATCTACAGTAATAATAATATAAAATTGTATAAGCATTATAATAATTAATAAAATCATTTTTCAAGGTGTAGATACCTCTGCCGCGAGGAGAGAGTTTCTCTCGTATTGCCTGTCGCTGATGAGAGCGCACAACGGAGAGCATTTGGACTCGTTGCCGATACTAGATGTCTCAGCGTTGAAGCATGTAGCGTACGTTTTTGATGCGCTGATCTACTACATGCGGTCGGGCACGAACACCGATACGAGTGAGAATGAGTCGCTGCGGGAAGGGTTACCTTTGCCACCGTGGAATGACCAGGATGAGAATGAGAACGAGGAGGGTGAGGAGGAGATCCCTGTTGCCATGGAAACTGAATCCCTCGACGATCAGGAGGTCTCCAACCTTGCCAGCATGTCTTCGAGCTTGCACAATACATCGATTGGACTTTCCGGCAAGGGGAGGAAGCATCCGTTTTTCCAAGTGAGTTTGGTTTTTGAATTATTGGAAAGCTTGATGATTTGGACAACCCATGGTATATTGATAAATGCAATTAAATTTTGTTTTGTTTTGTCTTTCAGAGATCAGTATCAACCTTATGCCTAGGATGTCCGCCACCAGATCCTTTCGAAACGCCAATGGCTGAAGCCCTTCCGTTAGCAGACCAACCCCATTTACTTCAACCAAATGCAAGACGTGAGGACCTATTTGGTATACCAAAACAACCCATCGCTCTCGCGGCAACAGGTAAGAAGTCAACTGTAGCATGTATGATAACTTTACTGCATTTATCTCTTAAGTATGTATTATTTACCTACTATATAGTCTATTAAAAAACAAGAAACCAGACACCAGGTTTCACTTACAACAAAATCACCAGATGTCACCAGATATTTCAGCGGTAAAATATAAATTCTTTTGAGGCTAAACGTATATAATAATCCCATTAAATCTCTTATGGTTAAAATTAAATTTCTCTTCTTAAGACTGTAAAGCCTTAAAAAAATGTATAAATATGTGAAAATAAGGATTCTAGAACCTAACGTAGCCCGTTTGACATCTTACTAGCGTAATAACAGACACGTTTTGAAAGCAATGTACGATTAAACAGCTATCTTCTGACATTCTACTTAAGTTCCGACTAAATCAGATTTCTTTCATAACACCTTAAAAACTAACCGGTTATGGCAACTGGCACTGGTACCACCTGATGACTGGAACAGCAGTAGTTCCGAATGGTCTGAAAAACAAATTAATCTCTGTGTTGGCTCCTGTATTTAATTTGTTAAAGTTGTATATGTTGAACTCCGTTGTATATGAATGCTTAAAAGCAAATTGTTTTCCACTTCAGGTTCAACTTCTATCAATCCGTTGGAGTTAAATCCCGATCGGCTTGGATTATCATCGCGCACGTCAGATTTTGGTATGACGCAGCCGATCAAGGCAAACCAGCCTATATCGTCATCGTTCAACATGATGGGTCCGAACCAGCTTCACTATCCGCAGAACTTTTCCGAAGCCGAAAGTCCAATGGCTGACAGTGGAACCGGAAACCAGCAGGTTAAGGAGGCGCAAGTGCAGACGGAAAACCCCGGACCAAGCACAAGCTCTTCGGATGCTCCTGCTAGGAAGCTGAAGAAATACCGGTTCCTCTACCATCACGATGCTGAAGATGATTGGCCGCAGGACTTGAGCTGCAACAGGGATGTGAAGATGATGAACGAGAGTAGCGGAGATGGTTTGAAAGAAGGTAATGTATTTATTAAATATTGTTAATTATTGTTTATTTATGTTGGTTATTTCGTTTTAGAACATGGTCAGCCATCATCGAGACCGCAGATAATTGTCTCGCCAAAGAAGACTCAAGAGCTGAAGCATAACAGTTTGCCAATGCAGATGTTCTCTGGGGATGTGACTCAAGAGTTTGTGATACAAAATAACATAGGCTGTGCTGCGCCCACCACAAGTGTGAGTGGTCCTTCGAGAAGCCCCAACAAAAGCGTCATTGTTAGGGCTGGATCATCTGTAAGTTTTATTTCGTAATTATTTTGTCTTTAGATTTGTTTTTGTAGTTAGAATTGTCATTTTATTATAGTTTAGGCATTACGGTTTAGGGAAGAGTGTAGATTATTGTGATTTATTTATAAACAAGTGGTATCGGTCCTGGCACTCCTTGCCTCAGCCCCGAAACCCGTATCCCATATGACTCCCCATCATGTGAACAATCATAACCATATTTTATCCACTGCACTTGTTGAAACTAACGAATTTTTGTATTCTTACAAGGGGATGGGTGATAAAGCAAGCACCTTGGTTGTCTAGATATGTGATCTCCTACTGGTCGCCTGCCTGGATTACGTCTCGGTTGAAAGCTTATGGTGTCTGCGATGAGCTGACTACACATAACAGCAGAAATATGGTCATTGTTTACATATCTGGCAAATTTGTTAACAAATATTTTTTTATACCTAGAATTGAATATACGGAAATACCGTACCATACGGAATTACTACCGTAATGATGAAATAATCAAAGTATTGAAGATGGTGATATCCAGGCGGGATGCAAATTTTAAGGTCCCTGGTTCAAATCCAGGTTGTGGCTGTAATTTTTGATTTACTTAAAATTTGCATCCCGCCTGGATATCACCATCTTCAATACTTTAAATATTTTTTTAACTGTTTCTAATATATACAGAAAAAAAATGGGAATTTGATACGTTCACATAAAGCTTTCATCTTTTGTGTATCACAAAAATTCCCAAAAACAAAAAGCGCTTTCTGATGACTGCAATTTGTCGAGGCTTAAATTGGAGACAGATACGGAGCGTACAACTAACAATTCAATTTAATACTATTTCTTTACGTATGTTAAAAAGATGTTGTCATTCTCTTATTCCATCTTTCAGACACAGAAGGTAGGCGACACCGATATTGTGATGTCCGTCGAGAACCAGCAACCGGAAACGTTGGAAAATCAAGAGATTTCTGCCAATGTAACGGTTGTAACTACCCCAAATACAAATTCCACAACCGAATTAATTAGACCGTCCATCGGACAGTCGATATCCCAAGATTTACTCTTTGGTCGTTGGCGGCTGTCGCTGGACCTATTTGGCAGGGTCTTCATGGAAGACGTAGCCCTCGAGCCCGGCTCCATCGTCTCCGAACTCGGGGGCTTCCCCGTAAAGGAAGCAAAATTTCGACGGGACATGGAGAAGCTCAGAAACAACCAACCGAGGGACCTGACACTTTCAAAGGTTAATAACGTTCCTACTTAAAAATAAAAGCTATATATATATATATATTTTAAAAAAGATTATATTTATAATTTTTAATTTTATTGTTGACTTTTGTATAAATCTATATTTTATTATTATCAGAATAGTAGGTTAGTGTCCATTTTTCTATTGAAAAATAAAGTTATTTATAAAAATACATCCGTGACTAATTCTTTTATTTGACGGGTTTAACATAACGTAATAATGCGATTGCGTTATTATAAAGAATTTGAGACGCGTAAGTAGTCCTAAGTTTTTAATTTTTCCTGCGGTGGCGTCCCTTTAGAGGGCTCTCGTCTATCTTTTACCTTTAATACAGTCGTTTCTTTGTAGATGGACCGTGATCGGACCCAGTTAATCCTGCAGACGTTCAAAGAGCTGAACACTCAGTATAGCACTTACAGTAGGAGATCGTCATCGTCCCAGCCACCTTTGGTTGTGAGCCGTGTCAAGGTCACTTTCAAGGATGAACCGGGTGAGGGCTCGGGGGTTGCTAGGAGCTTTTACACTGCTATCGCTGAGGTAAAGATACAAAAACTTGTACAGCCAATGTGTCCTTTTTAATATCTGAATCCCATGTCACGATGATATTCGTTTCGTAAAGGAATGTCTTACATATATAGTAGATATTTTTTGCTTTGTCCGAAATCGAATAAAATCAAACAAACAATCAATAACTAAGGTATTGCTATTAGCATATTAGCTTTTAATTTTTAAAGAAACAGTTATAGCTTTTTCATTTTAATGTCCTTTGGCTGATGACATTCCCATAACCATAAGAATTGTGTTACATTCTTTATTTATTTACACAACATTATTTTTCATTAAGCCAGTTATTTAACAATTAGCGTATATTTGTTTGCCTACATATGTAGTTATGTGGTGTTCAGACATTGAAAATTTCACTATAGTAAATGTTCTGTAAAGCTAGTTTTACAGAGACTAAAATTGGAGACAGATACTGATCAATGTATTTACTAAAATTTCTCTACATTAAAGATTTCATATTTATTGTGTAAACTGATGAAAATTAATTTGAAAGTAAATTTTGTTTAGGCGATATTAGTAAACGAGAAGTTACCGAATCTCGAATCGGTACAGACCGGAAACAAATATAACAACCACTACAGCGTGCTGCAGAGGCTGCGTAGGGATAGGGATTTCCCTAGGAGGACGTCTCCGATGGGCAGGGGCTCGTCTAGGAACAGGGACAGCCACTACCGGAGGCCGATGAGCGTCGACGCCAGGCCTTTCATACCAACCGACAATGTCACGGAAAGCCCTTCCATGCCCGAACTTGGTTGTAAGTATAATCTCAGATTTTGCTGCTTACAAATTATTTGCACTTTTCATTGAGTTTTTTGTGTTAAAAGAGAACAAAGTGTTCTGAAACAGCTTGGACAAGATGCCACAAAAACATATATTTGTTTTAACGTATTGTTATAATTATTACATATTTCCTGATAGCTTCATCGGCTAACAACAGTGGAGGACAACCGAACCAAACCGTAAACCGCAATGAGCACCTGAATTCCCACCAACTGCATCTTGGCGACCGCCTTTACCCACGAGTAAGTTTCATTTATTTAGATTTCTGAAGAGGAGTAGCACAATTCTGGTCAACATTTTTTACTTTGTGCACACGATTGACCATTATCAGTGATTAAAAGATTCGTCTTGAAATTTTTGCATCAATATCTTCAAAAGTATTAGGCTTAGCAGAACCAATTATACACCATATTAAAGATGAAAGGTGTAGGTGTATATTACCTTTAAAAAAATACTTATTTATATTGTAATTTATGGTTTGGGAGAAGGTTACAAAACGGCTTTTCAGAACCCAGATAATATGTCAAAGTCTATTCAGTTATCTGTCATCAGCAAACTTCTGTACTTTAGGACAGAATAGATATTAACATATCTCGGTTCTGAAAACCCGTTTTTGAAACTTCTTCCAAACCTATATTTTTCAATAAGGCAAGAGTAAGAGAGCGTTGAATGCATCCGCACACGATGGGGAGTCATACGGTATAGGGGTCCCGGGTCTGTGGTTAACCCTCTTTGGTTTAAAAGATTTTTTCCCCTTCTTTTCAAAAAGGTGTACAATCTTCATCCAACGTTTGCTGGTCGCATTACTGGAATGCTACTTGAACTCACCCCTGCACAAATCCTACTCTTGCTGGCCTCCGAGGACTCGCTGAGGAGCAAGGTGGAGGACGCCGTGGAGATGATTCTGGCACACTCACAGTCGCAACAAGAGCTGACATCGGAAGCACTGCTAGGTAAACTTTAATGATACATCTATAACGTATAAACTTTTCACCCAGTTGGCAATGTTATTGATTTTCAAAGACAATTCAGACTGAAGACCACTTTTATGTGCTAGCTGTTATGAGTTTAACGGAGATGAAAAGTCAAGGGCACCTCTTAAAATACGTTACGTAAAATTGAATTAAAAAAGTACCATAGATTAGGCCAGGTTGATGTCACGAGCAACTTAGAGCAAAAGCAGAAGAGAGTACTTGGTGCAGAATTGGCAGAACCGAATCAACGCCTTTGTTCTTTTACCAGCGTCTCTGTTGATTTTCCTTTTTTTTATTTTTTATTCTCAATTAACATTTAAAAACGTAACATGAGAATAGATGACGCTTTGTAACAGAAAATGTTAAAACCTGACCCAATGTTTAGTTGGTTAGGTTTTTACAAGTGTCTAAAACTTAAGCCACTATTATAGTTCTCCCTGTCTAGTAAGCTGTATTTTATTCAAAACTGCTATAGGCTATATGATTCAATGTGCCCAAATAATCATCAAAGTTGGTTAAATAAACATTTATGATTAACATGCCTCTACAGTAGCAATTAGGTTCGAGTGACTACAAATTGATAAACCAAAACTGAAAGTAGAAACTTAATGAAAGTAGTCTTCTTAATAATTGCTTTTGTTTTGTCTCCGCAGATAGGAGTTGTTCTAGAAAATCACAGGGACGCACCGCGCCTGAGGGCGAAGAGACAACCGCACCGGACGACGAGGACAGTGCGCCGTTGTTTTACTGTCCCGGCAAAAGGGGTTTCTATACTCCCCGGCAAGGAAGGGCAACGTACGTGAGGATGAACGCTTTTAGAAATGTCGGACGGTAAGTTTTCTCCCTTGGATCTACAGCAAAACATCAGACATTGAAATTTTTTTTTTCTTTCTTAGATTACTCGGATTATGCCTTCTGCAGAACGAATTGTGCCCCATATTCCTTTCGAGGCACGTCCTCAAGTGTATTTTGGGAAGGCAGGTTAAGTTCCATGATTTAGCTTTCTTCGATCCAATCATGTATGAATCTCTACGGCAGCTTGTTGTCGATGCCGAGACTAAGGATAATAATAGTTTATTTACTGCGTTAGATCTTAACTTTAGGTAAGAGTTTGTTTTTTTTTTTTTCATTCTCAAATATTGAAACTTATGTTACTATTCCAGTGTTGACTTGTGTGCTGAAGAAGGCGGAGGTTCGTTTGAACTGATGCCTGGCGGCAAAGATATCGAGGTGACCGCTTCGAATGTGTATGATTACGTTAGGAAGTATGCCAAATATAGGATGGTAAAAACGCAAGAGAAAGCAATAGAGGTGGGTAATTTCGTGTGCATCAATGTGATTGATACATGTTGCTTTTTTACCAGTATTCTAAAATGTTTGTTGTTTTGCGCTTGTAGAGTATTAAAACTGGGGTGTTTGATGTCTTGCCGGAAGGGTCGCTCGATGGCCTGACAGCGGAAGATCTTCGGTTACTGCTGAACGGAGTTGGCGATATCAACGTTTCCGTTCTCATTTCGTACACATCGTTTAACGACGAGTCGGGAGAAAGCGGCGAAAGGCTGGTAAAATTCAAAAGATGGCTGTGGTCTATTGTCGAGAAAATGACACATCTAGAACGACAAGACTTGGTAAGTATTTTTATACATGTATTCAATAGCATGGAAACAAAATCATTCTGTCGCATTTTTACTTTACAACGAAATTATTGTTTTGCTAATTTTGCGTGGACCAATAAATATGAGAATACCGATACACAGAGAAGGTGAAATGACTGATAGAGATAACCAAGAGGGCATGGATGGAGAACTAGATTCCAGAAATATCCACAGATTTTTCAAAATTACTTTTCTTTCTGTTTACATGAATAATGTGTTAAAGATAGAAAGTTAGAACTTGTTTGCAGTTCTAGAACTGCTGCGCAAGCGTACTGGCGTATTGGTTTGGTGTCACAAGAAATGGTTCTGAATTAATGATCCGGTGTACAGGTTATTTAAAGAATTAATTCAGAACGGTCCGTTCTAGCAGTTCTTGCTTTATATCGGGAATTGATCCTTAATTGTTCAAGTTCTCCTATTTATATATATTTTTTACACAGCAATACTTCAACATTGATTATCACCTTGGTCAAAGAATTTTCCTTTTTTCTCCAAATTTGTTTAACGATGCACTCAACGGCATCAATTACCTATAAATTATTTGTGCATTATAGTTGCTTTATTAATGTTTAACTTACGCGGCATATCTGCTACTTTTGAGATTAAACGCATCACAATTATTTTCTGGCCAACATAAACCACAAACAATAACATGTCCACCCGCAAACGTTTTTGTACCGTCGTCAAGGACTCATTTTTTACTCCTCCTTGCTCTGAAAATATAATAATGTTGCTCATACTAATAAAAATCATATTGGGCTATTGTATGCCGTAACCGACGATGATTCTATCCCGCATAGAGCGGCCATAACAAGTTTTTTGCTGCGCCATCTACATTCGCTCGTTAAGGCAAATATTACTAGAGCACTGACAGAGATAGAGATAGCGACTTTCCACATTTTGCAGCAATTTACGTCTATGCAACATGTTTTAACTGGTGAAAAAAGATGGTCATGTTCACATTAAAAATAAGCTATTAATTTAGCAATCAAGTTTTTACTCGGTTTGCTAAGGTCTCGCGGCAAATTAATATTATTTCTACTAGCGCAATATACAATTTTTATCATACCTTGTATAAGGTCTTACTTTGCGTCGAACTGCATATTTCAACCTAGCAAAATAAAATATGTATATGTCGTAGGCAAATGGTTATTTCTGGCAAAACGCTTTTGCCTAGGCAAAAGCTACAGACAGGCATAACCTTAATAATCTATCAACATCTAAAGATTTCATGAAAGCTCTAACACTAATGTATATTCTATAAGTTCTTGCATGACGCTGAAGACATTTTAACTCAAAACTGAATGTTGTGTACTAAAATTAAAATTTGTTTTCTTTAGGTTTATTTTTGGACGGGATCTCCAGCTCTGCCGGCAAGTGAGGATGGCTTTCAACCGATGCCTTCAGTGACTATTCGGCCTGCGGACGACAGCCACCTGCCGACGGCGAACACCTGCATATCGAGGCTGTACATCCCGCTGTATAGCAGCCGGAGTGTGCTGCGACAGAAGCTGCTTCTAGCGATCAAGACAAAGAACTTCGGATTTGTGTGATTCTTCAATTTTTATTTCACGATTTTGTTGTATACATAAACAGCTCTGCGAACTATATAGCATCACATACTATGATGTATTATTTCTCTTTCTGTTGTAATTTACTCGTACAAAGTTGTGTATTAAATTGGAGCGTTTCCTTTCAACCGCTACGACTATTGTCATTTTTAAATGCGCGCGCCATCGCTCTACTGCAACTACGTTTTTCTTACTTTTTTTTAGTGAAAGGTGATCTATACGACCGTATGTGTGTGTGTGTGTACATATATATATAGTTATATATATATATTTTCTAGTAGCGTGTATTGGCGGGTATTGTATTGTACCATTGAACGTTGATTGTCTTTTATAATGGATTATTTATGCCGATGACTAACGATTGGTAACGCCAACCGCTCAAACTTTGAAACTCGACAAAACAAGATTAGTAATACAATGATGATATATATTATTTATATATTCTATAAATATATATAATGTAGATTGTACCTTAGCGTCATTATTTTGTTATGTATTGACCTAGGATAGTTAGTTGTTTTTCTATGTCCCCGAGGACACCTTTATAATAGTTTTTATAGCAATCATGTTTCAGCCGACTCTTGGTCTTATTAATTTTTTCTGTTCCCGTTTTAGTTGTTGTATTTGTACTTAACTTTGTTTCACCTTTTTAATGTTAACAACCTGTTTGTTGGTATTGTTTACAGGGTTTGTTTTTTATTTCATAATTTCTCAAGTAGCTTATGTAAAGAAATGAACAATAAAAGTTACACTAATAACCGATATCTTTTTGTTATCTAAGGTAAATTTATAGAAGCGCAAATTATTTATATAGGAGTTCTAGTCCAAAACCTCTTAAGACCCAGTACTACACTTCCAAAAACATGTTTTCAAATAAAGTCGTTATTTTATTGTTCAAAATTGATGAAATGGGTGAATAAAGTTAATTTTACTTGTCTGTGATTTGTTTTTACATAGTTCAAATTCTCTTCAACTCACATTAAAATACTGATAACAGATAATCTGCCTGGATGTCACCTGTGCGTCTACTTTATTTTGTGGTTCATGTCTTCATTTATTGGAAAAATAAACAAGCAGATGAAAAAAAAATTAAATTAAAATATTTAATTACTGTTGTGTCATTATAAATGATTGTAGTTGAAGTATGTCATGATATAAAATGTAACGATTTCTGTAAAGATTTGCGCTCTATTTGAATGAAATACTACTTACTGTTCTACACGCAAAATAGCCCAACTATTTTAGACCAAATTCAACCAAAAACATGCATGTGCATATAGTACACTATTACTTATATGGTGTGTAGTGGCAAAACCCGCAAAACATGCATAACCTACTTTGAATACAATCATTTATAAGGGCATTCGATACATTTTATACTTACACATTGCAAAAAGCCGAATAATGGCCTAAATGTCATATAAAAAAATGGAATAGCCTAGAAGACTGGCCAGACACCACGTGACACCACCCTCTTCTTAGCTTCAACCATCTAAGGTACTTTCACTTGGCCAAATATTTTTTGTTTCTGAATTATAGGGTATTCCTTCAGGTGTTTTTTTTTAAACAAACCACACAAATAAAACTCTTATTAAAAATATAGTTTATATTTGCACATCTATTTAGCTATACAGAAGATATTAATTACACTTAATAAGGACAAAAAAATATTCTTCAAAAATAAAGAATTCACGTAATAGTAGTTGACGTAGAAAATGTACACACGTTTCTATTCATTGAGACGAATAACGTCATTCTTGCTCAACCTATAAAATTAGATAAAATTGAATGTCAAGTGACAAAATTCAGCTTTAAAACGATTTAAAAGGGGCTTTACTTATTGACAGATCTGTCTAGTTGTTCGCCGATTGCCTCCAAGAAGTCCTGCGTGTTCAGGTACATTCCCTCCTTGACATTCTTCAAACCGTGGATTGAGGCAGCCAAATCCTTGGTCATCTTACCATTCTCAACGGTGTCGACGCACGCCTTCTCCAAAGTTTCCGCAAAACGAGCCAAGTCCGGTGTACCGTCCAACTTAGCTCTGTGGATCAAACCTTGCGTCCATGCAAAGATTGAAGCAATTGGATTCGTGGAGGTTTGTTGTCCCTTTTGGTGTTGTCTGAAAATTTGAGGTTAGGTGTTAGTTCGAGATGGCTAGCATATAATATCGTAAATGTACCTGTAATGTCTGGTTACGGTGCCGTGGGCAGCTTCTGATTCGATTGTCTTTCCGTCGGGACACATGAGAACGGATGTCATCATACCTAGGGAACCGTAGCCTTGGGCTACGATGTCCGACTGGACATCTCCGTCGTAGTTCTTGCAGGCCCAGACAAAGCCTCCGTTGGACTTCAGGGCTTGAGCAACCATGTCATCGATGAGTCTGTGCTCATACCAGATCTTCTTTGCTTCATATTGAGGTTTATAGTTTCTGAAAAGCAAGAAGTTATATATATGGTTATTAGAATGATAAATAGATACTGCAAAATATAAGGTGTGAGCTTAAACCAAATTAATATTTTAGTTCAACATTTAAAAAATTTATTAAAATCAAAGTCAGTCAATTTCAATTAACATTGCTAAATTAAAGTTTCAACTTACTGTTCATAGATTTCCTGGAAAATATCTTTGAAGCGTCCATCATACTTCTTGAGGATGGTGTTTTTCGTTGAAAGGTATAATGGCCAACCTTTCTGCAAAGCTACTTGGAACGAAGAGTGTGCAAACGCGGCGATACTCTCATCAGTATTGTACATTCCCATAGCAACACCGCCACCTTTGTAGTTGAAAAGTTCGTACTTTTCGACAGTTCCGTCATTTCCAGTGTATATCATCTCAACCTACAGCGCAAAAATAGGAAAATAGTTACAAATCACTTGGCAATTAACTTTAACTAATAAAGTAATGTCTTAAACCAAAAGTATTTTCAGGATTCCCCTTTTACTATATCATAAGCTCAAAGCTCAATCATAATTTTATGTTAAATATTATTTATTATTACCTTTCCAGGTTTGGTTATTACAAAATCTTTGGCTTTGTACTGATCTCCATGAGCGTGACGGCCAATGACGATGGAATTCGTCCAGCCAGGCACCAACTTGGGAATATTCTTGCACATGATTGGCTCCCTAAATACAGTTCCTCCTAAGATATTCCTAATGGTTCCATTTGGAGACAACCACATCTTCTTCAATTTGAATTCTGTGCAAGAAGACCAGATCAGAATTGTCAAGTAAAAAAACCATAGAAAAAAAAGACAGTACATACCTTCTACTCTAGCTTCATCTGGGGTGATAGTGGCACACTTGATTCCTACGTTATGCTTCATGATGGCATGAGCTGCATCGATGGTCACTTGATCGTCGGTTTGGTCTCTACGAGGAGGTAAAATCGAAATAGTTTTTGCGTTTTTTGCATTTATTAGGAGTGACTTGCCTGTAAGGGAGTCCCAAATCGTAGTAGAGGCATTCGAGCTTGACGTATGGGAAGATCAGTCTCTCCTTGATCTTTGCCCAGATGATTCTAGTCATCTCGTCACCGTCCATTTCAACCACAGGGTTCTTGGCAACAACTCTAGCTCCGGATCCATCTAGGAACAAAAGAAAATATTTTTTTTCTTATATTGGCATTTGCAATATTAACATTACAAGATTTCAAAACGTATTTTTAGGAGAAGGTAAGCATATATTTCTTAGGGTAATATAAAACTGTAATTTCATGTATAATATTGTATAATTCAAATAAATAAGTTACTTCATTAGAGGCAAGAATATATTTATTGCTGGATGAGTGTATTTACATATTCATCACTAAATCTATCTGGTACCACAAACGTTTTTGAAGAAATTATGGTAAAGAAAAGGTTAAAACGATCGAATAAAGCTAAATAAAGATACACTATGGTGTATAAGAAATTTGTAAAAAAATTACAATAACAGTTCAAAAAGTTGATGAATCAAAATGAGTTTTTTTTTTAATCAAATGAGTTATCATAAAGTTGATATAAGGTTGCCTTTATGGACCTAATATATCACAAAAACACTTAATAAATTGAACAAAATAGATCTACAGCAAAAGGCCTAAACTTTACAATTTTCTTTAAAATCATTTATCTAAGTGAATAAATATGGTAGAACAAAGAATGGCTACAGTTATTGGTTTAAAATAATTATGTTTTGTTCAGCATCACAAAACTGTAAAATTATATCCAATCCAACTCAAAATCAAATTGATAATAAGTATTTGGCTTAAAATACTACACCCCCACCTCCCGCTTATGCCCCGCTTTGCCATAGTCAAATTCTGGCCACCTTACCCATACAGCAAGCTAAATTTAGAAAACTGCCCCTCTTCCGATTTGAGCTGGATACGCCCCTGTTTCTTTCTGACCATCGCAATCGGACGCCGATCCTAACTGATATATGAATAGGCCACCTTATTGACACAGTGACCGAGTATTGGGTTGCATACGCACAGGCGTACCAAA
Source organism: Melinopterus prodromus (assembly GCA_964023965.1). Classification (NCBI taxonomy): domain Eukaryota; kingdom Metazoa; phylum Arthropoda; class Insecta; order Coleoptera; family Scarabaeidae; genus Melinopterus; species Melinopterus prodromus. Next base: position 46,920,906 of record OZ030393.1, read on the forward strand.
TAAGTTACGAAAGCCGCCAAAGTTAAAATTAAAACCATTATATGTATTTAAAGATGAAGTTTTCATTATGCCATCGTTTGACCATTTAATGGTACTACTCCCCTCGGGCTTTTACCACACTGTTATCAATATACAGGTGTATATCTTCCTTCTATGTAAATTACCTAATTAACTAATTGATTCTAATGAGCAATTTGCACGTTTGAAACATTTGACTGATGAGGTGGAGATATAGGTACGTTCATTAAAACCATCACCACATAATGAGGATACACCTAAATACCGATGTACAAAAATGAGTTCAGAGAAAAATTACCCCCCTTTTATTAACTTCGTTAACTGTTTTTTCAGAAAATGCCAAAAAAGTGCTTCTTTAATTTTAAAGCGAAATCTAAATGCAACGTAAAATTTGGGCAATCTGCAGATTTACGTTTGTAACATTTTTGAGTTAAAGTTTTCTCATACAAAATGCATACCCTCACTTCGCCCTTTTTTGTAACTCCATAATGTTCCGAGCTTACATCTCAAACCATTTGAAGCAGAATCAGTTGTTCGTTATTTATTTGTTATCAGCAAGGTTAATTATTATATTTTTTTAAATTATGTAAGTACATACTTCTCGGAAAGTAACCATTTGTTACTTTCGGGTACTTGTATCTATCTGTTATTTCTAAATAGAGTATTTGTTAGAAGAACTCGGTAACTATTCGTCAATATTTTTGCGTGATAGAAAGCGTTTTCTGGTCATAAAACATTTTGATAGAGTAGCTGCGAAAAACAAAATGTTTACGACAAAAATAACTATATGCATATACTTATAAAAATAAATTACCGTGTTGCAAAACGGACACCTGTATTTCGTTAAATTAGTTTCTGGTCATCCGTGCGTGACGACAATCGCATTTGCACTTTTTGGATCAAGAGGGGCAATACCCGAGTTGAAGAAAACCTCGTAAATAACTCGGCTAAAGTCAACCCATATCTGGTCGTTCGGGCCACGTCTAGACACTATGTGACCCAACTACCTAGACCCGGTTCTCGAAACAACGTCAAGGGCAAGCCCGTGAAGCTCCTACGCTCGCTGCGTTCGTGCACCAGGGGCATTGCACTCGAATTTTCACAGGAGATAACTGACCCCCAAACATCTGGACGTACGGCTGCGTTACGTATCTGGTGGATGACTTACACAGTCCATGCAAGGGAGCAACTTTCTTCTTTTCGAGAGCCTACCTGCCTGCGTATCGACTGGGAACTGGGACCCGAGGGGGTTCTTTGTGGAACCAGATATTTACGAGGGGGTGGTATAGTGAATCAGTTCAGAATAGTCTGGTCCAAAGGGCTGTAAGACCAGATACTTATAAGGAATAATGTCAGTTTTAAAAATAGTTTTCAATATTTCTAAATTATATCTTCAACTTTGACCATTTTCCCCTTGATTTAATGTTTGTTTGATGAAATCATCAATTTGGCATTTTTTTCATATTTACTTGTAGGGGAGAACGGGGTATATTCTAATAATTCAAATTTACATCCAGTAACTGCTAATAAAAATCTCCTTTTGACTCTGTAGCATCATGTCAACATTCTGACGTTGTAGAGGTGGGAAATTAACGGAAATCAGAGCCTCTAACGTTCACATGAGCCAGTAGATGATACTACATAATTGTTATCTGATATATATATTTTTATTTAACGTTGCTGTAGAAAATTAAACAGATTTTTTTTAAACAGACAAATTCTTTCCTCAAACCACCTTCGTTTTTTTAACACCTTTCAAAGACGTTAAATAAAAAATCAAAAAACCGAAAAACAAAGCTGTAACTTTTGTTGGCAACATTGTTCAAGTTATAAGTTGGATACCTGATACTCAATCTAAATACATGCAGTGTGTCCACATAGAAAACTTTTTTATTGTGTATTTCTCAAAAAAATTTATTCTTTATGAAAGTTGGCGGCTCGTATGCAACCAAAACTGCAACAGTCAAATATGTAAATTTCGGTGCCATATACCGAGCGATTCAGAATATATGAATGTGTGATAAGAGTAAAGTATGTACCTTTATTTTCATTATTATCGATCAAGTTTATTTGGAAATGTTGTTTAGAAGTAAAAATTATATTCAAATATGAAGTCAGAGCCATCTACTTGCAAAAAAAATTAACTTTTTTTCTTAATTATTAATCTGACAAATATTAGTAAATGTTATCTTTTCTGATCTATTTTTTAGAAATAATATAAAAATGTATTCAATTTTCAAAAATTATATTAAAAGGATCCTTTTAGTATCACTGGAATTTTACTAATATTTGTCACAAGAGTAATAATTAAGAAAAACACTGAAAATATATTTTTTTTCTAGGTAGGTGGCTCTGACTTCATATTTGAATATAATTTTTACTTCTAAACAACATTTCCAAATAAAGTTTATCGATAATAATGCAAATAAAGGTACTTTACTCTTATCACAAATTCATATATACTGATTCGCTCGGTATATGGCACCGAAAATTACATATTTGACGGTTGCAGTTTTGGTTTCATACGAGCCGCCAACTTTTATAAAGAATACAATTTTCTGAGAAATACACCATAAACATTTTTGCATATGGTGCGGACTTTCGTGGACACACTGTATATAAATTATGTATATCGTCAAATTAGAGTAAATAAAACTTTACCTAAAAATAAATCTAGCGAAGACAGTTATCAAATTGAGTGGAATACGAACTATATAACAGCCGTTATCAACTCAACCCCATATTCCTAAAAACGTTGGGCGTCAAAATTGGTATTTTCATTAATACTGGAGATAAATGATGTTTTTTAGATGTATTTTTTGCCGCAGTTATCAAGCTCTAATAGCATTTAAAATGAATGCACTTATTTCATCCTGTTTATTTAATGTTAGTGATATTTAATAGGTATTAGTAGTATTTAATGTTTTTCAAAAACAACTATGGATTACATAGTTGTGACAATGATGCCATTAGCTATAACTAGACCATGATGATGTTCCATTTGTGGACAACAAATCATTGAAATCGGCTAAAAACTAAGAACAGATATAAGGCTGTTATGTGGCATTCTTACGTGAGACACGTTTGTAAATTTACTATTACGTTATTTCTAATACGTTGTATGTAATGTACGTTGTATCAGTTGTATGTATGTATATAGATAGCCAGCCATGGGTTAGTTGGGGCCTTGACATCCAGAGGACAGAGTTTTGAGCAAGATTCATTCACAAATTATATCTTTTCTGATTTATACACTTTTATGCACGCACCAGGTGCGAACTGGCCGAGTCCGTGCATAAATATATAATAAATATACACTGGGCAAAAAAAAACGGTGTAATTTTTTGATCACTCGTATTTCCAATATTTTCTCAATTCAAATATTTCGTTTAAAAACGAATTGCCTGTAGTGTGAAGAAACCGTACCATATTCGCAATAACAGGACGTTTCAATCTAAATTTATGTTGCTTTATGTTTGGCTATGCAACATTTCTGATAACATCGTGTCAATTTAATGTGAAATGCAAGCTGTAATAAAATTAGTAGGTAATGCAATTTTTTTTTCTTTTGGTCAAACGGGACAGCGGAGATTTTATTGCATCGAATAAAGAGTGATTTTTGTTTGTATACAGGCTGAAATTTTGAATTATCGCTTATTGCTGTTTTTACTGGAAAAGAAGAAGTGGAATTGCGAATATGGTATGTTTTCAATCCTCACAACATAAGCAATTAGTCTTCCAAAGAAATGCTTGCTTTAATTTACTTAAAATCTTTGGAAATAGAAGTAATTGAACATTTGTACCGTTTTGTTTGGCCCACAGTGTATAAGTCGAATGGGCTATAATTTGTGAATGAATCTTGCTCAAAACCCTACCCTCTGGATGTCAAGGCGACAACTAACCCATAGATGACTAACTATATTCGTTGACAATCAATGGTACTATCGTGCAAGGATAGTAGTAAGAATCTACTATCCTTGACTATCGTGAGCATAAAAAACGGGGACATCCAAATTTGCACTAATTAAACTGGGCTTCCAAATATTATGCCAGTACGTTTGTCATATCACATAAATGTCACCTTGAATGTTAACGTAAGAAATAAAAACGCCGCAATTGAATGAATTTCAGAAGGCAATAATTCGAAATCGACTGGATGATGGAATCAGTATTCGAGAAATTGCTACTGAATTAAGTGTAGGCAAGAATACCGCGAAGAATAAAATTGTCGAAACCGCAACAAGTGTACAGGTTGACAGGTACTGTCAAAGTTTACACTGCATAGGTTAACAAATATGGTCAAAGTAAATGTTACATGTTACACAACTAAAATTGTTCAAATTAAAATTAAAATTGTGCCTAATTTCACTTTGCTGTCCCCGTTTTTTAAGCACACTGTTGTGGATGTGTGACGTAACTTTACATGCAAAAGAATAACATACAAATAAAACTAAATGTTTAAAATATATTTGAGGAATTTGAGAAAAATGTTCAAAATAAAAAAATAAAATATTTCAATTTTCACGCCTATTTGACGTTTGTCGCTTTGACAGATACATATACTCCCAGAGCCTACCACTTACATAATAATATAACGTCATACACTTTCTATCATACACCTAATACACACGTACTTCAAGGTCAAAACTGAAAGATAACTTACATGTGAATATTGATACCTACAAAAAGATTAGAACAGGATCCAGCAAAATATTTGATTGCGATAACATAAAACTAAAAATTTCCCTTGCAGCAGTCAATTCCTATAGGCAGAAGATTTATAAATACATCTGTGGATATTTGCAATAATAAGCTATCTCAGATCAGCAAAAAATGTACCGCTTGTTATTCAGAAATGCACCATAGCACAAGGGTCAATAGAACACACGAAATTTATTGCACTTTGAATCTTAGAAACCATACATGCAGAGAGAACTGTTAAAATTTGCAGAGAAATTTCAAAAACTAAAACTAAACTAACTGTATTATTGAAAATTCCGGTTATCCAAAATTCCAAAAAAATAAAGCTAAAATGAATAGTATAAATTAATAACTAAAAATAAAATGAACAAATAGATATGTTGACTTTTGCTAATTAAAGTACTGAATTAAAATGACCGTAAAAACGAAAAAAAAATTATTTAAGGTTACTTACAGTTTCTGTTTTGGGGTAAGGCGCTGGTGGTGAGCAATGCTTGCTTCTGGGACACTTGACCAAGGGTCTTGCAAAGTTTCGTGAGCGTTCCAGCCATCCTAACCTCAAATTATGAGAGATGATAAGTGTACGATGGGAACCGGCTGATACCAAGCGTCGAAATAGATGCGGCGGCGTCCTGTGCGTACGGCAAAACGACTATTCTACATTATCCGCGTTGAGATTAAAAGCAGAGGTCCGATTTTCTTCGAAAATTAACGAACGCTTGTCATGACACCCACCACGTCTACATGACAGCCAGCTCGAGCCAGCTGTTGAAGCAAACGTCGATATCACCTTCGCCGAGTTCAGGGCTGGCTGACGCTTTTACGGGCTTCGGGAAAACATATTTGCGGTAAACCTGCATTTTTTGACAGATACAGGAATGGTGTTCTCTCTTCTCACTAGGGGTGGGCGCCCTAGGAAATTTGTGCTCGATCTTTGATCAGAATTAGAGATCGATCTTTCAGTTGTTTTATATTGGGAGGGTGCGTGATGCAAGCGCCTCTCCCAGTGTAGGCGAGTACTATGTCCACGAGGCGTAAATGGAGCAGTTCGCAACTATATGTTACAGTTATCTGTAGTGTTTTAGTGGTCCAATCAAAGTTGTATTATTATATTGTTTTTGGAAAATAACTGTTAATAGTGAACTTCATTAACTTAATTTCATTGAACTTAATTTAATTTACAATATATTATAAAATATAATTATAAACAACTATTAGGTAAGGTTATGTTTCATGTACAATTAGTTCAGGTTAAGTTATTGTTTTTTTATTAATAAACTAGCAAGGCTGTGCTGTAGGGTCCGAGATCTAGCTCATATTCGCACAGTCACTTTGAATTAGCCTGCAAAACACGTGCACAACACAAAATGAGGTTAGTTTATGTTTTGAGACTTTTAGGTTATATTGTAATTATGTAGAACACGTGCACAACACAAAATGAGTGTACTTTATGTTTTGGGACTTTTAGATTATATTATAACTTTCTTATAAAACAAGCAATCGAACTAGACAAACCCTTTTACTCAAACTTAATAATAAGATTATATTGCTGAATTCTGAATGTAATTTGAACATAAATTTCTTTTTTAGCTCAACATGAGTGTAATAATCTGGAAATCTATAAAATTTGCATTTCTTGTTCTTTCTCCTATTATTAGTACATTTGTCAATATACAACACTTATTGTGTCCCCCCATTACGAAGTTATCGATGAACGATCTGTTGCTGTGAACCACAGAATTGTATACTTATGAGTTATGACAGCTAGGCATCAACATAATGCGCCGCAAACTACTGAACCTTGAAACTACTGCACATCTGTAGGCCGATATTTCTCCGTTTCTCCGCCACGGGCGCCTAAACCGATTTTCGTCTCCCTTCCACAGGGCATGCACGGTGCCAATACGTACGATACCTGTCCGGCCACCGTACGTATCATCAAAAGATCGATCTGATCGAACTGATCGATCTTTTCGATCTGATCGATCATTCGATCTTTCAAATAAGAAGATCGAACGATCGATTTTTTGACTTTTACACGATATAAAACAACAGAAAAAGATGATGTTCATCTTCATCATTCTTTTCTGCTTCTGAAATTTTCCTCCTGGGATAATTTTATGTCATGATGTAGACTATTTAGAGAAAACTGCGTGTAATTAGATGAGGAAATGACAAATGTCAAATACAAGGGTGTTTATGTGTTACACTATGAAGTTTGTTGTTTACCGCCAACAATATAGGTATAGCGTTTTGTGTTTTAATAAAGTTTTTGTGATTTGAAATAGGAAGATGTATTATTTATTATAAGATTTATTATTGATTACATGCTACATTATTGATGGCCTATCAAACTTGCATAGTTGTGCAGTGGAAAAAATCTTAGAATAATGGATATATAAGTAAGTATAATCAAAATAAATATAAATCAAATATTTAATGTAGATAAACTGTTTGAAGAGGCGATAAAAGGGGACATCTAGACCCTATTTAACCAAATATGCCGTTGTACAAATTATTCCTGTTATCAAGATATTGATAATTTTTTATGTAATGTATGTCGTATAATTTGCAACTTTTGCGAACGAGAGCGGACAAAAACCAATAACTTAAAAGCTTAAAAATGTAAACCTTAAATCTTAAAAGTGTCTTTTAGCTGTCTGTTACAAATTTTCTAAGACTAGCTTAGAAATATAATCCAAAAGGTTCCACAAAAATCTTAGAATACTTTCCGGGTTCCAAGGTGTTTTTTTTTGTTTCCGTTTTTTTCCATAAGAAAAAATGGATTACAGAGGGTGATAAAAATTATAAAATTTCAGTTTTGTAGCAATTGAGCGATCTTCTTTTCTGTCTTGTTATCTTATTGCTTAAATTGTTCAACAATTAAATGCTCAGGTTCATAAAAAAATTCTATTACAATTCTTCTTAGAAATTTGGAGGCGCTAAACCTCAGTGAACCCGAAGAGGTCTGAGCCGGCCCTGCTCGAAGTGCATGATTTCCTTGAATACTGCGCCGTTGATATGTACAATGATATTGATACTTGGTAGAAGTATATTGTTTGGTAAACATTTTCTTGCACAGTTGCGTTAAATACGTTGTGAAAGGCATTCTCTAAGTTTCTTTACAATTTGTACCGAATGTGACAAGAATTTTGGAGAAACCTGACATTAAAACCCACAACCAGTGCACGTCAGACACCTAGATGATAAGTTATAAAAACATTGAACAAAAGACAAATATAAAGTAAGATTATGAATACTCCTAATTAATAATGTTGAAACACGGGAGGACATGGATTTTATGATTGGAAACTAACTAGGCGTTTTCGATAGATTTCTTTGCGCTTTTACCTACTACGTAAAGTTTTGACAAAGTGTTGGTTCTATTGGATGAACCCTATGCGATTGTCTCTTGTTTGAAAGCATTGTTATGTAAGGTTATAAAATTGGTTTGCAATCAATATACTCTTAAACAAAGCGTTAAGTTGGTCGGTCAGGTTCCCTAACGAAGAGGGTTGACTGCAGCCCCGGTACCCGAGCTGTGACAAAAAAGACTTACCCGCGGCTGGTGTTGAGATAATTAATTAAGGGTACTATGCGATTTAACAGAACAAATAGAAGAAGAATGCCAAACAAAAATTTATAATTTTTTTTTTATTTTATCTTTTTTTGATAAAGGAATGAAAAAACCATCAGTGCAGAGTAGGTAATCCCATTAATAATGTTGGTTTTAAATATTAATATGTAATTTTTTGTCTTAGTTCTTCGAAACAGGTTGTGATTCTTTTTTTTGTATTGGTGAGGGAGCGGGACTGAAGTTGAGGGGAGATCGGGGTATGAATGCGCACACGTTGGGGAGTTATACATAGATATATGTACTTCCTGAAAGTTTCGCATCTGGTTAATCTGTGCCGGCTAATGTTGCCATATAGTGACGTCACGCGGGTCAAATTTAACCTTATTTCATTCTTGCATACGGGCCTATGCAGCTTATGCTACCGGCAAAACAGTAAAAACTGGCAAGGTTATGACTAAACCACCAAAAAGTCGCTTGTTTTATTAGAACTTTGGAACGCTTTTGCTAGAAAGCTGGCTGTCGTGTAACCGTAGTGGGAGTTCGTGCAGCAGCCGTATACACTACGAGCGGCAGCACATTTTTCAGCGTCGTCTGCCGTTCACAGTTTGAGTTTTGGTGCCTGCGACAGCCACTTAAAAGCTGTCGGCGACTAAAACCCGGGGCAAAAACAACCCTTCTGTGTCAACCCCTGCACGATTCAACAAAAAAATAAACAACGCGAAACCCTGACCGGTCGCCGACGCTTCCCTCCGGAAAACATCACAGGTTACTAGATTTCCCGGCACCTGCAGAGACGCAACCACCTAAAGCATTTGTAAAGGTAAGACTTTCTTTGATTAAAGTGTTAATTTCTCGGGATATAGCGATATTTTTAGAGCTATTGTAGCCCACTAGGGCGATCTAAATATACTGCTACAGTGTTTAGATTCAAAATACGTCGGTAAAAAGGTGAAAATTGTGGCGGAGCTATTGTTATTGTAGAAGCACGTGTGTGTGGATTCGAATTATGGGGGTTGCTTTGACTACCTACATTCGTCTTGCTTATGGGGTTCGCGTGTTTGTTTTGTTTAACTGTCATGGACTTATCTAAGTTGATATCCCTATATAACCGGCTTGGATATCATTTTATATGTATGTATGTATCTTTCGGATGGATTCGACGTAGAATTAGTTGTATTTATATGGTTTTGCTAATTTTAGAATCAGCAGTAAATTGTTTGATTTCTAACCTATTTACATAGTTTCAGAATATAGGTAATTATTTAAAATTCAAATAACACGAAGTTATTTACTTATTTACTTACCGTAACGGTCGTAATCTCGGTCGTAATAAATTTGAATTAGCTATTATTTCATGAAATATCGTACGTAAGTAGCACCTATAAATTAATAATTAATTAAATAAGATATACGTAGCACGTTTCTCAGAAGATTAGCTAATTATAATATCTGAGATAAGAGTACCACACGTATTTTTTAATGTACCAACCTGTATATTTTCGAATGTCAGAATATTGATGGTATCCCACATCTCTACGAACTTTATAAGTTATTTGAAATCAGATAATGTCTCAGATAATGATTATGTACCTACCAACACTTTAAATTTGATTGTTTGAAATATGTGCACAGTGGTCGATATGTGTGTCTTAAGATTGAGGGAAAAATGTTTCATACAAAATTTGTTTCTATTTTAAGATTCTATTGAAATTATCAATTCTAATTTAGCTCTTTCTACATGCAAATTTAATTAAAGTTAAATGAATTTGTATACCAAAAATAATCATTAAACTTTAGAGCGTTTCCATATTTGACCATTATTTTTCTCTCACCACGTGTGAAATAATCTACCTTTTAAATAAAATTAATACCATATCCTCATAGTATCTAGTAATAATTCACAATCTCACTCTTTTCACTACGCCATATACCTTATAAACACCCAACTGCGCTATTAATAATAAAAGAAAATAAACTTTTATGTATGTGCAGTGTACACGTTGATGGTAGTATGTATTATGTATATAAAACACGTCTTATTGGATTTTACCTGCTCTGTCGGGGTTATGTGATAGTTTCTCTTCGGCATAGAACAACTTTTACTCTCAGCTCACCCACATCAGTTATTTTATTGCTTCATTTTCAACTCTTTGGCTTCTCTTAATTTAACCACTTCCCCATACAGGCCGGTTATAAATTTACAACTTTATTCAATCAGGATATTTTATAGGTTAACAAATTGCTGTGACAGATAGTAAATTATTTTATTGCATAAATTACTACTTCTACGAGTACATATTGAATCAATTAAAATAAATTTTGAATTGAATTAAAATAATAAATAAATGTTGAGTTTAAAGAGATATTAAAATAACGATACCTTTTAGTTATGAAGCAATGCCATGTATTCAAATTTGCTATCTTCGAACAATGGCGTTTTGTTGCTTGAATTCAGATGAAATAATATTGTACTGTTTTAAATCCAAAGGATATTACAGTAGAGCGTCGATAATCCGAACTACAGCTAAATAGTAGAAAATACGAATATTGGATACAAGATAGATACAAAAGCAATGTTTTTCTGTAAACAGGAATCGACAAAAATGGATTTTCCCTTGGTTACTGAGTGATTTATTTTATTATCATTTCTTTTTGGGCGTTCGGATTAGCGAACGTTTAGATTACCGAGTTTCGGATTATCGACGCTCTACTGTAATTGTATTTAATTTTACATTTACTTAATAACACTTATAGTTATTTATGTACCAAGGGCATTACACCGACATTTATGCCCCAAGGGTATAACCATCAAGTAATGCCCGAGGTGCATATAAAATTTTACCTACGACCGTATGTGTAAACGTCGCTTACGTCACGGACTGCTGCGCTCGTAAATCGCTTATAACAACCGTGTGCTTTTGGCTGTGCGTTTGTGTTTTTTACGCACGACCTAATGTCATAATGACAGATGTCGCGCGAATATTTTGATTAATTATGTGTCATTTTTGATACTATTTATATTTATTGAAATTTTCGGTCGTAGGTAAGTGCAATACTCGAGCTGTAACATATATTGCATGCTCATGAACATTTATGTTGAATTTGTATTGGAATTTTCGGTCGACACTTCAGACAAAGTTCTCCGTTGTTGCAATAGATGTCGCGCGAATACCGTCAAATATTGTCACCTGTCAAATATCCTTACCTTTATTTCTTTGACATTTTTGATACAATTTATTGAAATTGTCGGTCGTAGGTAAAACTATGTACAATACTCGAGCTGTACACGCATATAACGTGCTCGTGAAAAATAACAAAACTCGCCGCTTCGCGGCTCGTATGTTAACTTTCCACTCGCACGTAATATGCTAGTTACAGCTCTTGTAATGTAATATACTATTAAGTCCTACAATGGCTTTGTTCCTCCGTTTGAATAATATTAATAAATATTTTAAAGTTATCAAGTGACATGCGTAACTACGGAGTTGAATAACAATACAAACAATGCGGAGTTGAGTGACAATATACAATTAATTGTCAAACTTGTAACCTTAATCGCCAATAATTGACATTGCCGAGTGACAGTACAGACAATTAATTGTCAAACTTATAACCTTAATCGCCAATAATTGACATTGATGACTTAAAATTTACAATTTGAATGACAAATATTTTATATATTACATATAACCATGGCAACCCTTAATGCCCACGCGCCAAGCAGTTTTTACCCCGGTACTTTATGTCACTTTATGATCATGTAGGACATAATAGTATATTATTTGACGAGCACATAATTAAGGATTGCGAGCATGAAGTTTACACGCGAGCCGTAGGCGAGCGTGTAATCATGCGAGCTATTTATATCCGTTATGTGCGTGTCAAATACGACGTTTTATCTACGACTCATAAATTCCTTTTTATGCAAAATATTTTAAATGTATTTGTCCATGATGGCGAGGCGAACTGTCAAATAACTGTCATCCACGTAGGTTTTGACAGACTTTGACACTAGCGTTGTATAATGATGACAGTTCGGTCAAATAATGAGGCCATTATTTGAACGAACTGTCATTATTATACAACGCTAGTGTCATTATACTCATTGGCGCGTTTAATGATGAGGATTATATAGTCATAGATACGTATGTAATGAACTTATTATATATGAGTCGTAGATAAAATAACTTAATAATACGGTGTATAAAATGTATGGGATACATTAGGAACCAAGCTACTTGTTCCTAACTAATTTCGTTTCATTGCCATTCTAACATGGGCAACATTATTTACGAAAGTTTTCATTGGGTTTTGCCAAGCGTCATTATTTCTACTAATTGGCGTTTTGTTTTATTGTTTTATGAACTCAACCCAGACTAACTACTAGCTAGCTCATTAGCATAGCCGGAGAGGGTATGATTAAAATACAATATAAGTAATATTATCCAAAATATTTGTAACCTTTCTTTTTTATTTGATTGACGAATATTTTTACCTTTTGTATATTATTATAATAAACACACGATGAAAATAATATAATATAATGAACAACATGCTGAACATAATATATGGAAGGAATGATTATACTTAAACTGGTTGCATTAGAATCGATTTCCGCACTTATACTGTCATTTTCTGGTCACATTTGAGATGCAGGTAAAAATAGCAGGTTATAAGGAAGAAACCTATACTTCACAATAGATCTACCCCCATGAATTATGCCAACCTATTTTTAGTTGGATATACCTGGTTTTGTAGTGTGAAGATGGCAGTGGGAGTACGGTAATAAATGTTCGTGCAATCAGATAAAAAAATCTGATGTGGCCAGGCAAATGACTTTATCATACAATATATAAAATTAATAGTTTAGCTGCACGAGAATCTATTCTATTGAGATAAATCGTAGGTATTGTTAAAGCATCAGCATTTGACACTACCTACACTACGACATTAGAATAATAGTTATTTATGTCACAAGTGCTGAAAGTATGGAATAGCGCGACGAGCGGTGATGCGGCGCGTCACCGAACGCGGAGCGTCGCCGTCGCATGTGAGCGACGGCAGTCGCTCACATGCTATCTAGTTTTGGGCAGGAGTGACACCAACGTTAATTGTGTTGCTTTTTGAAAAATCTGTATTAAAAAAAAATAATTAAAAATGGTTATATTTCTGTGTAGGAAATGTTAGGTTGGTACCACTTTGACGAAACGTCAAGTTTAAAAAGCTAATTCAAATTCTGACAGATTTATATTTGTTTATCATACTGTAGATGTCACATCCGTACCAACAACCTAAAATAAAACTACACTCATCGCTATACTTTATTTACAATTTTCTCAATTTATCGTTTTTAGAATTAGATATAAAGACGGGTTGATATTTCTTATTAACAAAAAATCAAATTGGCGATCTTATTTTATTTGAAATTTGTATTTTGTACTTTGCTGCACTAGAGCGGCAACGTTCCATAGCGGTCTCCAACCTCTGATGAAATCAGTTGTTTTCGACTGTGACAGCACAAAAAAATATTTGTCAAAACGGAGGCTACTATTTAGTTTCATATCAATGCCGATGCGACATGATGCCGATCTCGATCAAATAGAATTTGCTCTTGTAGCTAAACTATTAATTTTACCAAAAAAAGTCATAGGCATAAATTATTCAAAATTTCCTCTACTTAAATTTATCATTTAACTATTTTGACGAAATTGCAGAAATGGCGGCTCATTTGCAAAATCCTTGAAAAAGGCTTAAAATAAACTACCAGTTCCTTTGGACCCTTTTGAACCAAAAGCTTTTCAGCTCTAAGTTAGGTCATGAAACTTCTAAATATGAACTTTCGTCCCGATACTTTAGTAGTTTCTCCGGAATCGTCGCCACAAAAATCGTTTACACACATACACACAGACATTTTTTGTATCTTGGTCAAAAATGTTCAGGGGCCCCAAAAAGACCTATTTCCGCTAAAATCTCAATTTTTTGGCACGATTACTTTCTCATACTGCGTATGATAAATAAAAAAATAAACTTTCCTCCTTGGATTTCAATGTACATATTCGTATTTTTTTATATAACTAACTGTTTCTGCCTACCTAATCTACAAAAATTATAGGTATTGCAGAAAATATAAATTTTCCTTTTTCGTGAGTAGTAAATACTTTTGAATGTGCGTGATGTATGCATTGAAACAGAAAAAATGTGTCTAAATATAGATATAAAAAATAATCAACTGCTAAAAAAATATAAACAATATCTTAAAATCTCCGATCACTGTAAGTTTTTTGGGAAAAGGTTATCATCCTAATTATAACTCGTAAAATTTGCTAGAGAAACAATATCTGCTGTAGCTTTACTTAGACGTTTTAAACAATACCGTACATCAAAAGCACCATCGATAACACTGTGCAAACATGCGAAAAACATGATTGCTATTCCACGCATTGAAAACAAACAAAAGCTAATTATATTTGCCTAAAAATCCACTTCCAAACTTAAATCAGAAAAATCAGTTTTTGGTCGATATTGTCAGCAAGATATATAATTATATTTAGATATTACATTTTAGATAAATGTTGAATCACAATGTTACAATGGTATACATTTAGAAATTTTCCAATTTTTATTTGTTCTTACACAAATTTAGCAAGGCATTTTAAGTTCTAATAATTTTATGATGTATATGTTGGAAGGAGCGGTAGAATCCACATTTAACTAGCCATATTATTGTACCTACACATTTAAACTTAACTGTATATAGTGTATGCTGTTACATTGTTACACTTCTGTTGCAGCAACTTTCACAATCGAGATTGTTTCGCATATAAATTTTTATCGTTGGATTATATTGCGTTCAATTAAATATAATGACAGTTTCGCGGATTTTATTAAACTTTATGTACTTACCATAAAGACTACGTTATTATAATGCAAGCTTTTAAGAACTTTTATGGATTTGTTTATAGCTGTACGCTTACATAATTTAAATAATCAATCAAACTAATCTTTACCGACAAAATAAATCTACCAGATTTGATAAATATATAATTTACAAATTCCGATGAAATAATTAAATGATTTAGGAGATCAAATATTTCATACCATTTACTTTAAGAGAAATTGAGTCGTGTTACTTTAGATTAACGTTTTCCGTGCTAAATAATTGGTACAATAAGGTTTAATTCGACGTAGAGTTAGCTGTATTAATATGGTTTTGCTAATTTTAGAATAAGCAGTATTCTTTTTAATTTCTAACCTATTTACTTAATTCCAGAATATATTATTTAAAATTCAAATAAAACAAACATGTATTATTTATTTTACTTTGTGTACCGTAACGGTCGTAATCTCAAAATTAAACATATTACAAATTAGGAATGGAGAACATATTTGAAGATATATATTTATCTATATTTTAGATATATTTTGAATCACAATGGTATAATAGAAAACATTTAGAAATTTTCGAATTTAATTTTATCTTACACATATTTAGCAAGGCATGTATGAAATGTTTTAAACTATAATAATTTCATGATGTATATGTTGGAAAGAGCGGTAGAATCTACATTTAACTACACTTAAGTTGCAGCAGCTTTCACAATCAAGATTGTTTGGCATATTAATTTTGTTCGGTGGATTATACTGCGTTCAATTAAATATAATGACAGTTTAGCGGATTTTATTAAACTTTATGTACTTACCATACAGACTACGTTATTATAATGCACGCTTTTAAGAAGTTTTATGGATTTGTTTATATCTGTAAGCTTACATAATGTAAATAATCAATCAAACTAATCTTTGCCGACAAAATAAATCTACCAGATTTGATAAATATATAATTTACAAATTCCGATGAAATAATTAAATGATTTAGGAGATCAAATATTGAGTATTATTTACTTTAAGAGAAGTTGAGTCGTGTTACTTTTGATGAACGTTTTCCGTGTTAGATAATTGGTACAATAAGGTTTAATTATTATTATAGTCTTTCCGCGGTCTTCATGCAGCTGTTTTTTTTTTTATTCAGGCATGACGGATATTACTTTAAGTTTTTAGTTCTAATTTCCACCGCCAAATGCAGCTGTCTTTTCCTGATTTGAGGTTGATCCTGTTGTTTATCTACGTTTAAAGCAACAAATAAAACAATCTAGTAACATGACCGTGAAAAGTAGATTATGTAAGCGATGATGTTAGTAACTTAACACCTATCTATGTACTTAACAAAGGATTTATAAGTTATCACAAAAATAAACAATAACTATAGATACTCATAGGTATATGTATAATGTTGCTGCAGTGTCAGTCCGATATTAAAACATTTAGAACGGTTGTAAACAAAAGATTTTGTTCAGTAGTTCCTGATAATATATGTTTGATGCAAAAGAACTATTGTTACTAAAACGTATAACATATGCGTAAAACATTTTATATAAAATGTAGGGAAAGTATGCTTAGTTAAAAACCAATTACATTTGTGACTCAAACATTATTAAAGCACGTTTTACAGATAATCCAATACTGCAATATTTTAAGATAAATATTTGCATATTTTTCTAAAATTGGTACCAACATAAAAGAAAGTTTGAGACAACTGATTTGGTTTTAAAGGATGTGTCAAATGATACATGGATCTACTTGCCCTATGCCGTGTCTAAAGCCGGGGCATCATATTCGTATACTTGCCAAATATCAAATATTTTCCAAATGTCAAATATTTGGCTAATATATTTTGCAAGCAAATAAAAATTTTTGTTAGCGGTTCTAACGATGCCATGAGTAATTCCTTTTTCCTTTTAAGTTTGTTCCCCGAATATTTTTCATCCATACTGACTTGATTGCCGGCTGATTTTCAAAAAACTTAAAAAATCTTATGTGGTCAGACACATGACTTTATTATTCTTTACAGCAGTGTCAACCTCTAATGTTTTGACAGTACTGTCAATAGAATCAAAATATGTCAAAACCTGGCTAACTAGTTTTAGAGCAGTGCGAGCGATCTCGATGAAATTGAATTGGCACATGCAGCTAAACTATTAATTTTACCAAAACATGTCTTAGACATAAATTATTCAGAATTTAGTCTACTTTAATTTACTATTTAATTATTTTTGACGAAAGTACAGAAGTGGCGGGTCATTTACAAAATCGTCTAAAATGGTCGTACTTTTGGGTCCCCTCTGAATTTTTTTTTACCAGGGTACAAAAGAATGTATGTGAAGCTTTTTGTTTAAAGGGGTCCAAAGAACTGATATAACTTTTAACATTTTTAAACGATATGCAAATGAGTCGTAATTTCGTCAAAACAGTAAAATAATAAATTAAAGTATATGAAATTCTGAATAATTTATGTCTATGACATTTTTTGGTAAAATTATTTGTTTATCTGCACGAGCAAATTCTATTTCATAGAGATCGCTCGTGCTGCATTAAAACTAGTTTTTAGGATATTTGACAGATATTTTGATTCTATTGACAGTATTGTCAAAACATCAAATTTTGACATAGTATAGTACTGCTGTATAGTATGATAACGCAATGTGTCTGGCCACATCAGATTTATTCACCTTACTTTGCACATTAGTTTGTCGCTTTTTCAAATCAAAATGAATTGATTACAAACAATAAACATCATAAAAATCAGCAAATATATAAATTAATACAACAAGCAAATAAAGTATAATTTTCCAAATAAGCTATTTTATAGCTATTTTATAGACATGCTCATCTACATTGTTCATAGGAAAGCATCAACTTAGGATACACTCTGTATATGGTGTACTTTTTTTTGCATTTCTGTTTGAGACGGTTTCCTGAAAATAACATTTTTCACAAAATTACAACTTTATGCTGTTCTGGCCCAAATCATACATTTTGTTAATAATCTATTGTCAATCTTTGAATACAACCTACTTACCACAACCCGACATTAAAAATTGGAAAAAATAAACAGCGTACTAAATTGTTGTACAAATAATTAATTATATATAGGGTGCTCCATTAAGAAAAATACCTTTCTTAGGAAAAACTGTTTGCTATATTTTGTTGCAGATTATGGCCGGCCTGTACAGAATTTGGATATGATAGGTAATCACGCTAATAGACCGCTTCTTACTTAATCATAATCAAAGCGTGCGAAATAAAATTAGAAACAGGTATTGAGATATACTGCTTTTCTTAGACTGCTGTTTTTCCATAAAAATGCCAATAAATCAAAAAGTATAAAGTTTAGGGTAGGTAAAGTTAATTTTCATTATCGTAAAATTGCGAGGAATTCAAAATTGTGCCGAAATATAGGTTGCACCATTAAAAAAAAACATAAGTTTGGGTTGGTAGTACCTTATGGATCAACCTGTACACACGCTACTAATTTTAAAACGTGCGCCTCGGCCTTCTGTATATATGAGTGTAATCAGTTTTAAAATATCTTCATTACAGAGGCACAATCTTCCGAGATGGCACTATTGAGACACCTGTATATGGCAATTGCTCACTTGAACAATTTTTTTCGGCCCCCAAGAAACTGGGGCCCCAAAGCTATAGCTGTCAAGACTAGACGAATAGTGAATTCGAATGACATAGTGAATGAAATGCACGCATCTCGTTTTTGCCAGTTTCAGTATAGCAGCCCTGGACACACATTAACAACTAGATTTCGGTCTGTCATTCAACATATAATGTTATCTCTGTAATATAAGAGAAAAAAATAACAGGTTTGATTCCTTTGACATTCTAATAAATGCGGCTCAAATCACCGTATCTTCACATATGTCTGGCATGACCTTATCAACTACATAATGGCTTGTCAACGTTCCTAGTATTACTAAATATCAGATACCTACCAAATAAATTTGCATTGACTCTAATATGTATACTTGTATACTCTATATTGTATCTTTTATTCTGCTTTTCAGCAGCCAAATCTTTATTTTAGAACGGAAAGAGATTCAAAATGTAAATGACTCAAATACTGCGAGCAAAAGAGTTATGGACTTCTAGACTATTGGATAAATATTTTTCGAAAAATCGATCTAATTTTAGGAAACTCGTGCGTAATACAGCGCTATACATGTTATGCTTCGCTATAATTGAAACCGTTTCCAACATTCTTAACCGCATCGCATGGCCACTTGATATTGAAGTGCCTATTTGTGAAAGTATAAATATATGCATTAGCATTTATGCTGATCGCTAAGTTTTTTGAAAAGCTTTGTACCCATCAACTGAGTTCATTATAGAAAGAATAAAGTAAACCTCTTTTATTATCAGGTTAGATACTAGATAGGTTTAGGAAAACAAATTAATAAAACATTCTACACAGATTTTGACCTTTAATAGTATATTATTTGACGAGTACATAAATAAGGATATAAATCGCGAGCATGAAGTTTACACGCGAGCCGTAGGCGAGCGTGTAATCATGCGAGCTATTTATATCCGTTATGTGCGTGTCAAATACGACGTTTTATCTACGACTCATAAATTCCTTTTTATGCAAAATATTTTAAATGTATTTGTCCATGATGGCGAGGCGAACTGTCAAATAACTGTCATCCACGTAGGTTTTGACAGACTTTGACACTAGCGTTGTATAATGATGACAGTTCGTTCAAATAATGAAGTCATTATTTGAACGAACTGCCATTATTATACAACGCTAGTGTCATTATAATCATTGGCGTGTATAATGATGGGGATTATATAGTCATAGATACGTATGCAATGACCTTATTATATGTGAGTCGTAGATAAACAAATAAATAATTCCGTTATTTGCAAACAAACTATATTTTTACCATCTGCTATTGTACTCCCACAATGGTCGCTCAAAACTAAAAGAAAAATTGCACACACCCGAAACTAACCTACATATCACACCCAAATTTAAAAATAGAATTATGTAATCCAGAAAAATAGAATTCAGGATGTTTAATTTTAGAAGGCGTATGCGTCAGTTGGCGTTACATTTCTTGTTTTTTAAATTTGACTTGAAATAACTGAGTAAATTTTAAGTAATAGATAACAAATAAACAAAAATAATAGAAAAATAAACTTTTTTTCATGCAGAGAGCAATGCTTTTCTGTTTAAAGAAAGATAAGATTTGTAATTAGTTTTAGTGTTAACGTTTCTTCGTATTTTTTCATAATAGAATCATACTAGAATCGTTTGTTAGTTGAATGTGAGTTCGGTTACAAAACAAATAGAAAACGTTCCAATGTAAAAGAAAACGTTCCAACATGTGAAAAAATAACAACCAATTCCCGGTTGACAGCTCTCCCAGTTGAGCTACAGAGTGGAAATTTAATAAAACCTATACATTTCCACAGCCTCTGTAGCTCAACTGGGAGGGCTGTCAACCGGAAATTGGAGGGTTCCTGGTTCAAATCCAGGCGGAGGTGTTTTTTCCAAAAATTATCCCCACCTGAGTTAATTATCATTCGCTTCTTTAGTTGATTCTTTCAAATAATGTACAGTTTATTGTAGTATAAATTATGAATATAAAAAGAATCGCAACGATAGAACTTAAATTTCTAATAATTAATAAAATTTTATTTTATTCTATAAACTGCAGCCTTTGTGAATGAGCCACTACTGATAAACAAATAACAATGAATATAAAAATGATGCGCTAAATAAAACCCAAATTTTCCTGATAAAGCTAATGTGCTAAAAATATAGGAAACTACTGTTCAAATTTGGTCGATATTTCTCAAGTCTAGACTAATGAATCGATATGAATGATGAGTATTCGTCAAACAATTTTTATGTGGGTCAAATTTCCACAGGAAGATAATCTTATAGATTACGATGTCAATTGTTGCAAACTGTTCAACAAATCGTTATTTTTATATCGGCTCTTGTACATTTTAGGAGGTTTTATTTGATTTGATAATTGGGTCGATAAGATAAGTGACCATCGCTGTCATTAATTTTAAACAAATAGTCCATCAATAATCCACTTATCACGAGCCCCCCGTCAAGTGGGATAACAAACGCGTTATGTAATTCTCTCTGACGTAGGTACTTCATTCACAGAGTGTCCAGCGGAAGTGGTTTTAAATAATTTTATTTGAATTAATGTGATTATTTTTTTGTGAGTGACGTGATTTATATTAATAGCCATCCCATATAGAAAAGTTGTAGTATTGTCTCTACAACCAGAAAATATTTTAATATATATAGTGAGTTGTTGTAGTGCACCCTATAAGCATGATATTTTATGTAGGAATTTATTCTTTTTACACTTTTTAAACGACGTTAAGAAAAAAAAACAAAAATTAACCCGTGATTTTATTGTACATATTCAATTACAAATATGTATTCCTAAATAAAACGCGAAAATTAGGCACTTACACCGGTTTCAACAATTTTATTATTCACGGTATTCTTGCCTACACTTAATTCAGTAGCAACTTCTCGAATGCTGATCCTACATAATGCAGTCGAGTTTAAATTATTGTCTTTTGAAATTCATTCAATTGCGGCATTTTTAAATCTTACGTCAAAATTCAAGATGTCATTAATGTGACATGACAAACGTAAATGTATGATTTCATGAAATTGAGGGAGATATGTAGGTTTCAAATTTACTTATGGCTACAGTTCTGAGAAAAAATGTTTCTCTTCATATTTTCTTACTATTTGTGTACCCACAACTACCCACAAAATGCTTCAAGATTGATAAAAAAACGTGTTTTAGAAGTTGTTAACATACTATAGTTAAACTACGAACTGCACAATCGACGGTGACCTTGGAACGATTTTTTACTACTTAAATCGTTTGTATCCAAATCTTTAGCATTCATGCAAAGAAAAAAACAACAAGGATCACAATAGATAGAGCCAATGTAAATTGTAAATACACAACCAATGCGTAGTGACAATTTGCACCACAAGATTGCCAAGTGTCAACAAGCATGATACACTACATTATTTAGGTGATTAATGTATAAGACGTGTTAATTACAATTTATTTTAATGTGGCTGTAAATACCATTTGGTTCAGAAGAACGTGGTGGTTTTTCTCTCTATTTTATCTCCATTGTATTTATATTATGCCGTTATTTGATACTTAAAATTATTAATAAATGGAGATAATTCAAATGAGATATCTATTAACAATCTTGCCAATTCAGATATTAATTTAATTGCCTCTAACGAATACCTTGTTATTTTGATTTTACATGATTTCTTCTATGAAATTTCTTCATGGTTAGGCATTTTCAGAATGCGATATTGCGATGTTCCGATATTTTGCAGTCCACTATACTTCAGCCCTTAGAAGCTTAGTGTATATCACCTTTTTTGGTTAAATTTTTTTTTTATTTTGGGGATAACCTGGTAGAAACTTGTGGAAACAGGTTTGCTACAAATTACGTAACCCCGAAATTAAATGGTCTTTTAAAATGATTGCCTCTGTAAAAGTTAACTGCCAAATTGACGAGTTTTTTGTAACGATTACGTTCATTTTTGTACCCGTTGCTCAATTGTTGAACGTGAGCTGAATTCTGATAAGAATCTGACAATCTACGAAAAGAAAATATCGGTCATGCTATACGAAAATGTACATAGATTGTGTGAGTGTCAATAGGAATTATTTTTATACCATATGATGCAGGATATTTTTAGTTACCATAATTTATTTAAAATTTATTTTTAACCATTTAACCATATCCTTATGCATTAAAAATTAAAATAAACTATGAATTTTCATAGTAATTAATATAAAGTATAACATTAACAGCTATCATTCAAATTTTCTCTTAACCAAAAAAAAAAATCCAAACTACGTACTAATAATAAAACACGTCCATGAAAAATTCGGATAAAATCGTCTACCAAACATCTAGTAAAACGTCTAGCTCCATTGGTTAGAGAGTAAACACATACAAAAAGAATTAAAAATTTCCTCTTTTGAAAAACCCAGAAAGCATGTAAAATCAAAATGTACAAGGCGTTTGTTAGAGATAATTAAAATAATATCTGATTGGCAAGTGCGTGAATGAACATCTCATTTTAAGTATGTCTGCTTATTAATAATTTTTAAGTATCAAATAACCGCATAAAATAGATAGAATTGAGATAAAATACAGATAATAACCACCATATCGGTTCTGACACAAATGGTCTATACAACACATTACAATTAAAATTGTAATTACCGCGTCTTGTACATTATCACTAAATAATGTAGTGTAATCGTGCTTATTGACAGTTGGCTCCATCTCGTGGTGCAAATTGTCACTACGAATTGGTTCTGTGTTTTTAGTTTAGATATGCTCTATCTATTGTCATACTTGATCGTTTTGGTTTCATTACGTGAATGCGAAGGATTTGGAAGTACATAAGCAATTACAATGAACTGTTAAAAGTGGTAGAAATCGTTTTAAGGTGACCGTCGATTGTACAGTTGGGTACTATCAGGTAGAATGTTACCAACTTCTCAAAAACACGCTTCTTTTCGTTTGCTACCATGCATTCTTGTGACGGGATAAACAAATAGTATTTTTTGAATTTCTGTGCACAGCCTCTCCCCTGCGTCGATAGTAAAAACTCATGCATACAAACGTTTCGATATTAATCTAGCTATATATGTAATTTATTTGGTAACAAATGAGTAATTCAATAATGCCTTACTAGCCAGATAAAGCTTGTAAATCCTCCTCGAGATTTGTGCTAAATATAACGCGATGCCGAAACGATAAACATATTATACGTAGCTACAAGAGCAATTAATAATGATAGATATATGGCTTACAGTATTGTATACCGCATTATCAGCAAATAAGTAAATCTGGTACATAAATAAATTCGTGTTGTAGAGTTAATCTATGGTATTCACTATACAGCGTATATGCAATACGTTGTTACATAAACTGATCGTAGTCCAGAAAGATTAGATTTTCACTTAGGAAAAGTAAACTTTGTGAAATCCTGTTGTCTTGGACATCTGTGCCATCAGTGGGCATCGGTGGATTTTGTCACTGCGAATATACGGTCGAAATATTTACTTCCCCCCACCGATTTCTATTGTAAAATTGCATTTACATTACACCTTTATAACAGTGATCAACATGTAGCATGCGACATGCCTTTTTTTTTGTGATGGACCTTATCTAGTCAATGATATTTTTATTTCTGAGTGGGGGAAAGTAATTTTTCGGCTGCAAATTCATGGTTACAAAATCCAGCTACTGGAATCTTAATCCGAAAAGTCTACCTCTGTAAGTGTGCTATCTTTATTTAAGAAATAAGTTGCAAATATAGCGTTCTTGCAATTATTTTTTCTAATTTAATCTAATTCTGCAAAAACAACAACGCGAATCGAAAGAGGAGGAAAGTGTACATAAAAACTATCATCACCATGTCTTCATCGAAAATGAAGTTACTAGAATTTTAATAAAACGTATTTTTGATGCGACTTTGTGACAAATCAGTCAGTTGCAGTCAAGTCAACAGTATTATTATTAACAAACTACGACAACTGCATTTCATAATGTATTATTGCTAGTTATTAATGAGGCACAACAGGTGTTTTCACTAAAACGAAAAATGTTAAAATCAGCAAATCTCTTAGTTAGCAGATTTCTAATAGATTAGAGTTTTACTAATTTTTCAAAAGCCGACAAAAATATCAAAAATCCCCTATAAGATGGAAAATTGTAAATTCTTTAGTTTTAGTTTGGTGCACCACTTTTAGGATTCTGTGAATAAATTACCTGAGAAAAGCCGTTGAAAAGCATTTTACGTGTTTTGAGACTAAACGTGCTGAATTTTAACAATAATAAGAACGTTTCATGCAAGAAAAAATAACTAATATATTTTTTGCGAAATAATTTCTATATTTCTGTTATTTAGAACTAATTTCGGTATTTGTGTGAGTGGAAAGATGGCTTAACTCAGTTTTCTCACTTTTTTATTTCCAGATCCTAGAAGTTTGTTCTATTTTGTTAAATACACTCATGCACCATATATTCCATATATTCCAAAACTATTAACTTGAATACGTTGAAGGAAACTTGTACACATCCCAATTTTCCACCAAAAAATATTCATTAAAATCGATCATTTATAATACGATCGATGAGGGCCTCCGCGAAGTGCAAGATTTTCGCCTCTATTGTTACTGTCGCAGGCGAAAGATATTGCCTGAGCTCAACGATTCAATCTGCACTCAAATTCTTACACTATATTATAGTGTAAGATTTTTCGGAATATGCTAACTATCTCACTCTGTTTTGAGCAAAGTTATGTAATCGATAAATATTTAGGCTACTTTTAGATAAATGTTTGTATTCCAGAAATACACCTTGCGAATTGCAAGATCAACAATATTACAGGTTTTGAAATTTCTGATCACGATATTTCATTTTGCATCTTTTATCTAATTCTAATTCTATCAATTTTTAAGTCAATATACGCATATTCTTGTGACGATCGCATACCGGGCAGAAAATAGGTTCGTCACGACATCAACCGTAGTTTGTTAAGCTGCGAATGAATATCTTTTCTCTCTCTCTCTCTCTCTGCAGGATCTGTGAATATTTTAGAGGTTTTTTTTAGCCGAACTTATACCATATTATATTAATATTCATTTCAACAGTTGAATGACCCCAGATTAATGGCAGAATTAACCTCGCACAATGAAGTCCTATGCTATCTATTTCCTTCTGGTTATTTCGTCATGAGGATTAGATCTCTTTTTTGCTTAATGCGACCAGATAGTCACCAATTTACAGTAGAGTCTCGATTATCCGAGTTAATGTGCACCAACATCTCTGATAAGCAAAACTCGCGATAGAGTGGATTTCAGGATATTCGATAAATACGCTTGCGTGCAAGTAAATCGACTCACGCACGAAGAATACATAAAGGTGCGATTTTTTCAAGAAATGCTTAATTAGTGTATTGAAAACATACAGTGTTTAAAAGCCTGAAACATCAGCTTTAAGGTAACACTATTATCATAAAAATAAAGTGGATACTTTTTGAAATGTGCCATTTAAATCAAAGTGTTTCGAAATTGGTAATTTAGGAAAGGGAATTGTGGTTGCTTATTTTTCACATGCAACAAGAAAATGTAAAATAAAGGTAGTTTTGTTTGTCAATACACGGTGTTACCCGCTGTAGTCCTGATGCCAGTTTGTAATCGATTTATCATCAATGTTATTAATCTGGCAACGAATCTTAAGAAATTGCGTTCCACTCCTCTAACAAAGCCGTTTTCAGCTCATTAGTATTCGCAGAAGCATTATTTCTAGCCCGGACCCTCCGTTTAAGATGGTCCCATAAATGCTCCTTTAGGAACTGCTTACTGGTCCGTCAAGTGTGACAACGAGCATTATCGTGCATCAGCCCAAAGGTATCGCCAAATATATCCAGCGTAGGAAACAACATATTCCAGGACAATTCCTGTAATGAGCTGTCAGTGTTCCTCCTCGGCCTCCTCCAGGTATGAAAACATACACAAGTTTAGTTTTTCCCAGTAAGGAGATGCCAGCCGACATCATACCGGAGGCACCGTCATATGCAATTCTTGCAGTGACACAAGAACGCGCAAATAGCTCACCCGGACGCCTGCAGGGTCCAGCTCTACGGCCATATAGACACATTCTGCTCTCATCAGTGAACAGGACCAATCGCCATTGCTCTATTCCCCAATTCAGGTGTTCTAGAGCAAATTGGAGGCGCGCTTGCCGGTGCCTTGCTGTCAATTTCGTACGTGTGGCAGGCCGTTTTGAAGTAAGGTTCGCTTCCTTCAATCGTCTTCTCACAGTCCAGTAGCTGACAACGACTCCACGAACACGTTGCAGCTCCTATTGTACAGCAACACAGGTCAAATGACTATTGCACAATGAGGCTGCAACAATAAAACTATGGTCTCTCTCAGAAGTCTTTCGATAATTATTGGCTCTCGGCCTTCGATTAAAGGTATCAGACTCAACGAATCTTCCGATTACTCTTGCTACGGCTGACTGACTTAAATGCAGCTGGGCAGCGAGTGTTCGCTGTCTGAGCATCTGTTGTAACAGAGCGACTACTTGAGAGGCCCTTTTTGGCGTGGTATCCATGGTTTGCTGGAATCAATGTCTGCAAATCTTGGAGTTGTGTACCTGCCAACATCTGACAACTGACTGCTCATGACTGACTAATGTAATTGCCGTAGGAAACAATACATAACAATCAAATCAGTAATGTTGATATTTGATTACAAGTGAAAATGTTTAACGACATAAATGTGGCTGTAATTTTTAATTTATTTAAAATTTACATCCTGCCTGTATATCACCATATTATTAACCTTTGATTACAAGAGTTGTGGAATGGTATTACTAACATAATATAATAATATTAGTATAATAATAAAGGATTTATTCCAGAAATTTGTAATTACATTCTATTGTAGCATAATACATTCAAATTATATTTCATTCCTTCTTAATTCAAAATCAACAATTCGAAATACAAAATTTAAAATCAAATTTAAATGAAACAACATTTACTCTATAATAAAATTATAAACCCCTAACCACAACAAGTATTTTAGAACCTAAATACGTATTTCAGCAACTATGTTGCCATCTTCAGTAGAACCTAAAAAGAGGAAAAAAGAGATTAGCACTTCATAGTATCTTTACTGGATATTGTCCACGCAAATCACTAGTAGAAGTGAACTCAACAAATCACTAGTGGAAGTGAATCCACTAGTGATTTGCTTGGACAATATCCAGTAAAGATACTATGAAGTGCTAATCTCTTTTTTCCTCTTTTTAGGTTCTACTGAAGATGGCAACATAGTTGCTGAAATACGTATTTAGGTTCTAAAATACTTGTTGTGGTTAGGGGTTTATAATTTTATTATTAAGTTCGCCACAGTCTCCAAAATATTGTCATCAACATTTACTCTGGATATCTAATTTGAATAAATGCCTCGCATAGTTCTTTCCAGAGCTGTCGGTTATTGACTTTCGGGGACCATTGACTTCCTACAAAGTCTTTTAGGACATCCACCTTTTATTTGACGGCCTCTTCTTCTAGATTTATCGAATGGTGTCCAATCTGTAATCCACCTGTCCCATCCCACAGGCTTATGCCCTACATACTATTATCTTTAATTCTATTAACTACGCCTAACATTGCATTCAATTTCAAATATGTAGCCGTCTGACAAATTCTCTGACAAAAATCAGCTAATCTTTGAATGATTTTTGTCCTCATTGTGATATAATAGCTATTTATTACTACATTATTTCCGTCTTCTTTTTAGTAACTAGAAAACAGTTCTAAATATTAGTATAAGTGCTATCATATATCTTAACTTTTTCTTAGCATAGACACATGCGCAGTGGAGGCATTTGTAAGGTCTGCCAACAGTGCCAATGTGAGGCATCTTGTTTTGTTTTGACATGCGCGCTACGCTTTGTACAGTTGGTTTAATTTATGTAAATTAATTTGCACTAACTTGTTTACAACAACATATTGCTGAAATAAACCCACATAAAGTAAACAAACAACATAACCTTAAATGCTTTAAGGATCCCATCTCTTGTTACTTTAAAACAATTTGCTAGTTACTAAAAAGAAGTTTAGGAAAAGACGAAAGTAGTGTATTGTAAAACAGCCGTAATATGCATTCTGTTAAACTATGGTCAACAAAAATAGAAGGGCATCAAACACTAAAATTGTCACTTATCAGCTTACTCTTTGGCCTAACGAGACAAGATTACGGATTTTCTTTCGATATGTATATCAATATCAGTTTGCAACTCGTATTATTTTGTGCTGTCCAGTATGTTTGGACTGTTGTTACAATACATTGATGTGCGTGTCATATGTGTTTTTTCCAGGTAATGGCTAACGATTGTGTGTTTGTGTCTGGTAATTAATTTCAGTTTTCTATACTATAACATATTATAATAATACATAGTTAATAGATGATATAAACAGTGTCTATTCTACAAAATACTAGCTTGTGTTTGTTTATATATCTTGTGTCAAAATGTGTAAAAATGTGTCGATATCTGAAGTTTGCTTTCTTGCTGCAAGTGGAATGTGTATATTCTATTCAATTATATTCATAATCAGTACAAAATAGCCCCCAATATACTAACAAAAAATTATTTAGATTTTGTTTTATGAGATAGTTAGTTACTGATAGCACTGATAATAGTGACCATTACTGGTCCCTATTTAATAATTAGGTTGTTTTTGTAATTTATCATCAAAAAAACAATTGCAATTACATAATGGTTTCACCGTTTATCTGCAAGATTGGTTGTAAATTCAAATAACTTCGCTTACTCAGAGTAGATAGCTGTAACAATTATAATTTGGTATATGGCATCGTAAATAATAACTTGTTTATTGCTGCTTACATAAGAATATTTAGGTTATGCCTATTTTTGTACAAAATCTTTTGTAGAGCAATCAGTTTGTGTACAGATAGGAACGACGCAAACGACTTTGGTCACAATGTGCAAGTGACACAGAGGCGAAAGTGTGTCACGTCCTTAGAAGGTTGCCTCTGAATTCAATGATACCAGAAAAAAATTATTTCTTTAAATATTGTATTCAAATTCTAAATTTTATCTAAAACAGAAATCTTTTTTTCTATATCCTATAAAATTGTAAAATAAAAGGAGGATCAGTTATAGCTGTAAGACGTTGTATGATGTAGATATGATCTAATAAGAAATGACATTTAATGTCACTATTTTTGGTCAATTATTAAAGGCTCCATGTTTTGGAATGTCAAGGTCAAGCCAAACACGCAGCTCGTTTATCCTACTTTATTGACTTTATTAGTTATTCTTTAAATTTGTAGTTCTATTAATTCTTAATTCGAATATAGAGAAACGTACATGAAAAAGTTACATACAATATTACCAATTATGTACCTACATCGGTAAATTCAACGATACATACTTTTTATTGATATGCAAATATGCAATTACGCGAATACGCGAAATACTAATCCGCACGGCTGCCAATTCAAAATATTAGAAATTAAAAGCATAGTTTTCCAGTATGTACAGTAAAATGTCCTTCAAAAAAAGATAACATCAGAATAATACGGCAATGTGTGGCGCCATCAAATATGTACATAATGTCAAAACTATGTACCTACATGGCTACATAAATTTTTTTGAGAAAGTTTGGGAATCATCTGGGAATATCGTGTGTCGGCTTTGTAATGGTTAGAGGTTTAAAGTTAACTCTGCTAAATAGGAACCGTTAAAAATATATCACAGACACCCACAGAACAAAGTTGTAAAGCATTAAATTTTCGATAAAAAAAAGGTCGGTGACCGCGTACATTAAATATGTCTCCATACTCCACCTATGAAACGTTCCGATGGAAAACAGTATTTAATATTTGTGAAGCAATCTAGGAAAAGGTACCATAGGTCGGGAATACTTGTTTTCGTTTTTTGACCCGTTTCTTATTTGAGTAGTATTTAAAAAAGCGGAAGTGTGATTTGATAAAAAATTAAAAGATTTGTGTATCCATTTATCCCCATTATCCTCATGTATCCATATTCTTCAAAAAATTCTTAGAATTATTATTAGAATTTAAAAAAATGCCTAAATATACATCCTGTTCCATTTGAAAAAAGGAAATGTTGCCATAATAAAAAGAACGTCTTTGTTATAAAAATATATTTAAACGATACGTTGCTTAAAAGAAAAATTAGTTTAAATTGTTTGCCGTTAGCGATTTATTTAGGTGTTCCTGTAATATAAAAATTCATCAAAATAAATACAAATTGTATTAAATATAGAATTTCGTAGGTTAATGAGACAAATCAAACAGATGACAAATTCGTTGTTGGTTTTCATGTACAATTCTTGTAGAATTCTTTGGGTCTTACCATTGTTTGGTTTTTCTAGTTCCATTGCGTATTCACTTAAGAATTACGTTTTTGTTTTTAAGTTTTGTTCTATTGTGTAATATGATTGTGTTAGTGTTTATGATTGAAGTGCGGGTTTTGACCATTATATTTGTGTACCATACTATTTATTTAATGGTGATATATTCATTGGAGCAGGGTTTTTGTGAGTAAAAAGTGTTTCTGATGTCCTCATGTTGTCAGTTTAACTTGAACGTTCGTACATCAATTCTTCAATTCTATAACAACATCCTCTCCAGTCTGGAGGCCAGGCAAAACCCGGTTGGCGTTTTTTGCGACTTGTCAAATGCCTTTGACTGTGTACCATACACACTATTATTTAAAAAAATTAACAACGACGGGATAAGGGGACCTGCTGCAGACTGGATTTCTTCATCTCACAGGTCGCAGTCAATATGAGGAGGTTGCCTTTGGGCGTGATGGGGTGCTGACTGCAAGATCCTCTGAACTTCCGGTCGTGCTTGGGGTGCCCCAGGGCACAATTTCGGCCCCTGTACTATTTTCATTATTTGCCAATGATATAATCAGCTTTCTGGCAGACTATTTTATGGTCATTTATGCTGATGACAATCAGCCGAGAAGTCTTGTCAGTTGCTTGCTAATGGCTTGATGAAGTGGTTTCGCTCGAACGGTCTTCACTTAAATATCGAGAAAACATATGCACGGATTTTCACACTGGGCGTTGGACCGTTGTTGGCCCGAGGTTGTCGGTTGATCTGGGCGGTTGCCCGCTTTCGATGCACAATGAAGCTCTCTGATTCACTATTGTGGGAGATGCACGTGTTGGGTCTGTCGTCAGCAAGCTGAATTCAGTAGCCTATCAGTTACGTACTTTGCGCAGTGGACATTGGTGGACATTGGTGTGTTGAGTTTTAACTTCGCGGATGTTCAGTCCAGATTAACATAAATGCCATCATTTTTTGGGGAACCTTCTCATTCACAAATCAAGCTTTTGTAGCTCAAAAGCGTTTGATTCGACTTTTTGTGGTTGTCTTACCGCGTCAGTTATGTCGGCCTATCTTTGAACAACTTCAACCTCTGTGCTGTATTTATATCTGACATCTGGAAATATGTCTATAAAAATCAGTTGCACGTAGACAAGCGCTCAGATCATAACTATGACACAAGATGTAGAGATCTAAATGACTAACTTGAGAGTCTCCGATAAATCCCCGAATATACTCGGAATAAATATATTTAATAAACTTGCTGAGGAAATAAAGAATAAAAACTTTATTCAATTTAAATGTAAAGTTAAGAGTCTCCTTTTGAAATGTATGTTTTATGATTTGAATGAACTTAAGTTTCTCTTTTGGTACTAGAAATTGTGTTATTTTATTGGTATCTAATTTTAATTTTTTCGTGTACTTGGAGTCATGGAATTTAATAGATATACTTACTTGTAATACATACTGTGAATTTTGACATGTCCTATAATTTTGTAATTTCTTTGGGATGAATAAATTATATTATTATATTATTATTATTATCTGTGCGTTATATTCGCTGTCCGTGTTTAGCAGATTTGATCGTCTGTTAATTAAATGCAATTTTTAGTCCCAGAAGAAGCCAACAATTGGCGCAATATTGAAAGAATAAAATCGTCTAATAAAATCACCTCTTTTCTAGCTTTCTCACCCAAATTAGGAACATTTACCAATTATATAATCAAGATGAAAAACTAATTTTCGTACAGGAATTAATTGTAACATGCCGATAAAAACCTAAAAAATTACATTTATGACTTGATATCATATTTCTTGCTCTATATTTACATGGCTTTGTTACTCGTAAAGCGTGGAAACTAAATACTAACGTAGAGTTTGTTACATAAACTATGTCATGTAAACTCTTCTTTTTCTTTTACGGGAAAATTTAACTTGGTGAAATTGACCATCGTGAGAATTTGACGATAATTGGCTACGTTAGCCAGACTGTGGTCGAGTGGTAGCGCGCTTGGCTATCAGTCTGGGGGACGTGGGTTTGAATCCCACCCCCTGCTTTCAGAGTAAAGGTTTTTCTGTGGTTTTCCTTTACTCCACGGCGAATGCTGAAAGCCAAACAACCGACGTGCCACAGACGCGGGCCATAATAATGATAATTCGGGCCTGCCGATGCCCCCGTGGTGGCGAAAGCTGTTGGGGGATGTTAAGGCGTGGATTATTATTATTATAATTAATTTTCGTATGGGACAATCTCTATTTATAAAATACATAATTAGAAAGAAAAAGTAAGTCTAAAGATAACTACAGGACAGTGACACACCAAAACATTAGATTCATGCCAAATTTCATAGACAAGATTTCGCTTTCAATGGAATGTTTGTTTTCTCTAGTTTATAATAAGATTTGTCTAATAGTTGTAGCCGGCAAAAGACATCAAAATGTTTGAAACAAAAGTTTTCTTTTTTCTTTTAAAAGATATGAATATCATGATATTGAATATCATGATATCTATAACTAAGAATACATGGGGTGGGTGGTTAGATGCAACAAATAGTTTTTATGTTGTATTCAATGAACGATGCGTATTGATCAGTATTCAAGCTCAGCAAATTGTGACTTTTCATAATTATAAAAATTAATTGGCTTTAATTTTTAATACTTCAGTCACAAATAACAATAAAATGTTCTTCGTGTTATCAAGTAGTAAGTAAATCAAAACACAAAAGTAATAATATACGTTTGTAGTACTAAACTTTAGATATTAAATTTTCTTGACTGATAGTAATTGTCTTCGTCTTTTGTCCATTACAGTTTCATCGCTTTAGTGTATATTTATAAACTTTGTAGATTTACCAACGACCGTTTGACATGTTTAGCAGGTTCAAATATTTTTAGGCGGCTCTAAAATAAGTACAAAATATTTTTCTAACAAACTATTGCGATAGATTTCACTCTCAAAGGCGCCAAAAATAAGCAGATTACTGCCAAAACTATTTCGTAACGGACACGTCTTACAAAATAAAAATGAATAATATTAGACGGAACTTTGCACCCTAGCTTTTTTTTTATTTCAGGGCAATGAATTAGAGAAAAACAGCCAGTATAAACGACAAAATGGTACACGGGGTTCTAAGGATTTACGGAAACACGTCCAGAAGTAGCGTCAGGTTGGACTTGTTGGAGAAAACGATCAACGCAAAATGCAGGGTTACATTTTCGAACGGCGGAACAAGATGGCTGTCCACGCAGGCTACAAAACGACTGATGCAAAAACAAACCGCATCCGCACCAGTTAAGGGAATCCCCTATAAAGAACTCACCATTGGCGTTCCCAAAGAAACATGGAAGAACGAAAGAAGGTAACATTTAAATGTACATTTTCTAAATTTGTGAAACATCCTGTATATCTTTGGCTCTTTCCTGACCGGAACAGCCATATAATATTGTTATGGCATTCGATCAGCAAAAAATAGAAATATATTACCCTTAATAATTTGCAAATTCGATAAAAAAATCCTGTCATATAATGGTCATTTACACCCAGGATTAAAAAAGGGCTTAACTCATTTTCTATTTTTATTTCAGAGTAGCGCTTACACCCACAGTTGCTGCAACTTTGATCAAGAAAGGTTTCACCGTAAAGATTGAAGAGAATGCGGGAGCAGAGGCCATGTTCAGAAACGAAGACTACGAAAAAGCTGGAGCCAAACTAGTAAAAAAGGAAGATGCATTTCATTCCGGTAATTTTTTCGATGAAAATGTTAACAAAATATTTTATTCTTAAATCTTTCCAGATATCATCTTGAAGGTAAGACAACCTCAAGAAAATGAAGTCAACAACTTCAAAGCCAACACTACGCTGATATCATTCTTATATCCAGCACAGAACAAATCGCTTGTCGACCAGTTAGCTCAGAAACAAATCAATGCTTTCGGTATGATTATATAATTTAATGTCGAATTACAAAATGCACATTTTTTATCTTTATTTAAGGTATGGATTGCATCCCACGTATTACGAGAGCTCAAGTGTTTGACGCCTTGAGTTCCATGGCTAATATATCTGGTTACAGAGCTGTCATTGAAGCTGCCAACCATTTTCCAAGATTTTTCTCAGGTAATACTTGCATTAGCATTAACATTAGCACTGTTATTTCTCACCAACAGCTATTTCGTTCAATAATATGTCATGAATTCTGTTTAAATAAAAACATCTTCAGGTCAGATAACCGCTGCTGGTAAGGTACCACCAGCAAAGATCCTTATTATTGGTGGTGGTGTTGCTGGACTGGCTGCCGCAGGTCAAGCAAAGAGTATGGGGGCAATCGTGCGTGCCTTTGACACAAGATCAGTAGTCAAAGAACAAGTTGAATCAATGGGCGCAGAATTCCTCACCATAGACATCAAAGAAGAGGGAGGCACCACTGGAGGTTACAGCAAAGAAATGTCGCAAGCATTCCTTGATGCCGAACATGCTCTTTTCGCAAAGCAGTGCAAAGATGTCGACATAATCATTTCGACCGCTTTAATTCCTGGAAAGAAAGCTCCAGTACTTATCCTAAAGGTAAACAATGTTTCATTATGAAAACATACCCTCTATCTGAAATAAAATATTCGTAGGAACACATTATGTTGATGAAACCTGGTAGTGTAGTAGTCGACTTGGCCGCAGAAGCAGGTGGAAACTTTGAAACGACGAAACCGGGAGAGATTTACAAATTTAACGATGTAACTCATATTGGGTTAACGGATCTCTCCAGTAGATTACCGACGCAAAGCTCAACTTTATATGCAAATAACATCTCCAAATTTTTGTTATCGATTGGTAAAAAAGAAAATAATTTTGAGGTTACGTAACGTTCTACACAAACAATTTTAGGTGAACAGGAGCATTTCAATATAAACTTGGAGGACGAAGTGGTACGAGGAAGTATAATTCTTGACAAAGGAACCATTATGTGGCCTCCACCAAAACCGGTTGGACCCCCACCTACAGCAGGAGCTGTCGCTCCAATAAAGCCAACAGAAACTAAAGTTGCAGTTCAGCAGGATACTCCATTCATGGTTACATTTAAAGACGCCATGCTCTGCTCTGCAGGTTTGTTAACTGTCAAACAAAATTAAGGTTAGAATATAGCTTATGGTTTAATTTACAGGTATTAGTAGCATCGTAGGATTGGGAATGGCATCTCCAAACCCGGCGTTCACTTCAATGTTGACCACCTTTGGTTTAGCCGGAATCGTAGGTTATCACACCGTTTGGGGTGTAACCCCTGCCTTGCACTCGCCGCTCATGTCCGTAACGAATGCAATTTCTGGCATAACAGCTGTCGGAGGTCTACTATTAATGAATGGTGGATATTACCCGACAAATTCCGTCGAGGTATGTTGATAATTATAACATCATTTAAATTCTAACCTGAAAGAAAATTCTTAGGTTTTAGCAGCGAGCGCAGCGTTTGTATCTTTCATTAACGTCTTCGGTGGTTTTATCGTAACAAAACGCATGTTGGACATGTTTAAACGACCTGAAGACCCGCCAGAGTTTAACTCGTTGTATGCAATTCCAGCAGCGTTGTTCTTCGGAGGTTATGGGTACGCCGCTCTTCAAAGTTTGCCCGAAATTCATCAAGCCGCTTATTTGGCTTCATCCTTGTGTTGCGTCGGAGCTCTAGCTGGTTTGAGTTCTCAAAAGACATCTAGGTTAGGCAATAATTTGGGAATGGTGAGTTCTATGATATGTTTTGATGTTATGTCTACGATTGGTTTATTTTAGATTGGTGTCGCTGGAGGTATTCTTGCAACCTTGGGACAAATAGCACCATCAAATGAAGTTTTAGCACAGATGGCAGCCGCTATGCTTGGTGGTGGCGCCATAGGCTCCGTAATCGCAAAGAAAATTCAAATTACTGATCTTCCACAGTTAGTAGCTGCCTTCCACAGGTAAATATTTTGTGTTGTAGTTTAAAAATAGATTTTTTATGTATTTTCTTTTAGTTTGGTAGGTTTAGCAGCTGTTTTGACATGTGTCTCTACGTACATTCATGATCAACCAACTTTGGCCGACAACCCAGCAGCTAACGTACTTTTGACAGCACTTTTCTTGGGTACTTACATTGGAGGTGTCACGTTCAGGTACCGTTTTGTTATTTATACTGAGGTTATGTTGGGTCTTATAAATATGTACGAATCCAGATGAAAAATTTTACCTTATGTAGTGCGAGGCACCCATACTTTCTCAATTGGGTTTAGATCAGAGTGGCAATCAAGTTATATAGGTTTCAAAATTATTATGTGGTGTATCGCGCGTGCGCGGGTTCTAATATGTGCCGGTTAGAGGGTTTGCTATGCGGGGTAGTTCAGTTCTTCGTGCGCGGCCGTTCGCTGGTAACAGTGGCGCTGGTAACATCGTTGTCGGATGACAAACATGGAATGATACTTTTGGGAAACACCGACCAGAACTAAAACCGATAAGCGTAATTTTGAGGGATTACCAGAATAAAATCGTGAACACACTATACGTGCGACGTGACAGTAAGCCTGGGTAACAAGTGCGCCAAGTTACCTTTCCTAACGGTAGCCAGCCAGCGTTCCAGCTTATTAGGAAGAAATTGGTTCCAAGCACTTGAAATTTCAATAACGAGCGTGAACAAAGTGACTATTTTAAACGCGCCAGTGCCGGATTATGCGAAAGAATATCCGGATGTATTTGAGAAGATGTATTGGTACGTACGGATGTATTGGTACGTACGGAGGACCACCAGTATATCTTTTGATCTGCATCCGAAATTCAAGCTGGTAATTTTGAGAACTCGTAAGGTTCCGTTTTCGCTGAGAGACAGGGTCGATGTCGAGTTGTACAGGGTTACTTAGCCTAGGGGTTTTGGAGCCCGTCGCTCAGTAGATTATATTCGCGGGTTCTAGAACAAGGCGGTGGAATCAACTCGGTGGAATAAATTAGCGTAAGTGGATTTTAGTACACGTCGTGCCCTAAATGGGCTACACCTATAGTCGTGGTCGCGAAATCGGACGGTGATATCCGCTGATATCGGTGCAAGACATCCTAGCGACACTCGCCGGGGGAACAGTGTTCGCCAAATTAGAGATGGCTCAAGCATATCTACAGTTGGCTGTGGACGATAAAGCGTTCGATATCCAGAGACCATCATAACCCACTTTCGATGTAGGAAACTGCAGTTTGGGGTGGCAGAGGCGCCTCAGATCTTCCAAAGGTTTATTGACACGCGTTTGTGCGGGATCCTGGGCGTAATTCCGTACTATGACGACATACTTATCGTGGGTAAGTAGGAAGCCTGGAAGCCTGGAAGCCTGAAGACGTCTGGACAATAAAGTGCGTGCGGTATTGGAACGTTTCAAGGAAGACGGGTTAAGATTAAAACGCGAAGTGTATTTTCCGGACAAACTGCCTGACGTTTCTGGGGTTTAACATAAGTGCGGATGGTGTACCAGCAAAACTGAATTACAGGCATTCCTGGGGTTAGTGACATTTTATCATAACTTTCTGAAAGACAAAGGGACAATTGCCGAACCGCTTCACAAACTTTTACATACAGACGTTGAGTTCGTGTGGGGCGCGGA
The DNA here is from genome assembly GCA_964023965.1 of Melinopterus prodromus. Taxonomy (NCBI): domain Eukaryota; kingdom Metazoa; phylum Arthropoda; class Insecta; order Coleoptera; family Scarabaeidae; genus Melinopterus; species Melinopterus prodromus. The sequence continues at coordinate 46,959,657 of OZ030393.1, forward strand.
ACAACAACGTGCATTAACAACGATTAAAGATATTCTCGCACGAGAACCAGTTCTAACTCATTATGACGAAAAGAGACATTTAATACTTACGTGTGACGCGAGTGCCTATGAAGTTGGTTGTGTACTAAGCCAAACTTTAGCATCGGGAGATGAAGCACCAGTAGCCTGCCACAGCCGAACACTATCAGCTGCTGAAAGGAACTTCGCACTGATTGACAAGGAGGCCCTCGCCATCATAGTAGGTATTAGAAAATTGCCTAACTACCTGTGCGGTAGGCATTTTGAGATCAGAACAGACCATAAACCTTTATTGGGACTATTACACGGAAAAAACCGTCCCCAGAAGTACTATCACCTCGAATGATTCGTAGGAGCATTATCATGGGAGCGTATAGCTACGATATACACTACATTCAGGGCAGGAAGATAGGAAACGCCGATGCTCTAAGTCGTTTGCCGAGACAGAGTAAAGTACCCGAAACTCCACTAGCAGCAGAAGTACTGGTATTGGAAAGTGCACATGAGAAGTTGCTGTCAGCGGACAAGATTTCCAAAGCTACGGTAAGAGACAAAACAGCAAGGGTACTAATGTGGACACGACATGGATGGCAGAGAGATACCAGAGAAGTGGAAAACGAGCTTAAGCCATTCTTTACCAGAAAAGACGAGATTACTTCTTATCAAGACTGCCTGCTCTGGGGAACATACACATAGTGGACTCATACACCAAATGGGTTGATGTTCGCAGAGTCACAGGACCATCCACCAGCGAGACAATTGCAGCACTTAGAGAGTCGTTTTCGACACATGGCAGTCCAGACGTGTGTGTATCCGATGACGGAACAGCTTTCACATCGGGTGAGTTCCAGCAATTCCTAAAAAAAAACAACAATGATAAGACAAGGTCAGGCCGAGAGAATGGTGCAACGCTTTAAAAATGCTTTGAAGAAGATGGAACCGAATAATATAACAGCAGAGTTATCCCGATATCAACTAACACAACACACCACACCTCACTCGACCACTGAAAAATCACCAGCTGAACTTTTAATGAATCGAACATTGACGTGTTTGTTAGATAGATTACGACCAGATATTACAAAAAAAGATGAAGACCAAACAAGAGGATCAGTGCGAAACCAAAGCACCACGTTCTTTTGAAATCGAGGATATGGTTTATGCCCGATCATATAACACTGGAGAAAAATGGGAACCAGCAACAGTAACTGAGGTAACGGGCCCTTTAAGCTATAGGCTTATGGCACCTCAAGGAAAAAACATGAAACTGCATGCGGACCAGATAAGAACGCGAGAGGTGATGGAGGAACCGCAGCCACAAGAAGACAGCGAAGTTGAAGAAGTAGAAGCAGTCCAAGTTCCTGTCGAAGCAGACTTGATATTTTTGTGTGATATTGAAAAGACTAATTAATTTTTTGTTATGGAGAACAATATCTAGCATGGTTTTTTCACTCATTACTGAACTTTTTTGAGTAAATAATCAGACATTTTCTCTTTTTATCTATGATTTTATTTATAACATGTGAGAATTTATACAAAATTAAGCTCACTATGCTTGTTTTGTAGGACGTACAAGCACTACTGATTCCTGTTAATATTCTAAAATTGTGGAGAAATGTGGCTAATTAAATTCCTGTTTATAGTGGCTCTTTGGTCGCATATGGAAAATTGCAAGGATTCCTAAAATCGAACCCACTTCTGTTACCTGGGCGTCACGTGTTAAATTCTACCCTCCTACTGTCGAGCTTAGGTGCCGGAGGATATCTTTTCTTCGACCCAACCATGTCTGGAGGTTTGGGAGCACTTGGAACCACTGCTGCTCTTTCTGCAGCAATGGGAGTTACATTAACAGCTGCAATTGGAGGTTTGATATTCTGTTTATGTAAATAATTGTGAAATTGACATAACTTTTTATTCCAGGAGCTGATATGCCTGTAGTTATCACAGTATTAAACAGCTACTCAGGTTGGGCACTGTGCGCAGAAGGATTCATGTTGAACAATAACCTCATGACCATTGTTGGAGCACTCATTGGATCATCTGGTGCCATTTTGTCATATATTATGTGCAAGGTATTTATATCCTATTTGTCTTAAGATATCATGCATTAAGTAAAAAATCTAACCTAATGAATTTTTAGGCTATGAATAGATCACTTCCAAGCGTAATCCTTGGAGGTTATGGAACATCCAGCACTGGCACAGGAAAACCAATGGAAATCACTGGAACTCACACCGAAGTCAACATCGATAATACCGTAGAAATGATCAACAACGCACGTAATATAATCATTGTACCAGGTTATGGTCTTTGTGTGGCAAAAGCACAATACCCGATCGCCGAGATGGTATCTTATTTGAAGAAGCAAGGCAAGAATGTCCGATTTGCTATTCACCCAGTTGCTGGTATGTAGTTAAATAATTAATAATTAACTTAACCTCAAATAATCGCGTGTTTCTTCATTCAAGGACGTATGCCTGGACAATTGAACGTGTTATTAGCTGAAGCCGGAGTTCCATACGATGATGTATTGGAAATGGACGAAATCAACAATGACTTCCCAGAAACTGATTTAACCCTTGTAATTGGCGCAAACGATACCGTTAATAGTGCTTCACTTGAAGATCCTAACTCACCGATAGCTGGAATGCCCGTCTTGAACGTTTGGAAATCCGATCAAGTAAGATATTCAAAAGTAACATAACCTCAAACTACAATCTACTGTTACACTTGGGTAGAACATTTGAGGTTATGTCATATTGTTATAACTACTCTTCAAATGCTAAAAGAAGTCAGTAACAAAATCCATTTCTCTGTTTGAATAAAATCAGAAATGACACACAGTGCCCTTTCACAGATTGTTTTGAAATAAACCGCAATTTTATTAATTGATGACGCAAACAACGTCTTTTATCATACGCACTCTAACTTATAAATTGTGAATACATACCGCTTTTATGCCACAGATAAATAACTTCACTCGGTCTGAAAATATGGTATTTCTTTCAACATGCATGTTGTATACCATATTGTCGGACGGAGGGGAGTATTCTTTATCTACGACTCACATATAATCGCTCGCATGTTTACACCAACATACACTCGCCTACAGCTCGTGTCAAAATTTTGTCTAATCTACTATTATGTACGACTCTCATTTAATATCTTCATTATACGTAAATATGACTAAATCCCTAGCATGATACACGCCGATGATTATTGATGACAGTAGCTTTGTACAATAACTACAGTTCATTCGAAGAGTTCTTTGCTGTCAACCTACATGGTTGATGCTTCACAGTGTCACTAAAACTTAATATAAAATGGATTTAAGAGTCGTAGATAAAATGACGTCGTATTTGACTCGCACATAATTATGTGCTCGACCAATAATATACTATAACAATTTTTAGGTCGTTGTTATGAAGAGATCCCTTGGAGTAGGTTATGCTGCTGTGGACAATCCAGTTTTCTACAAACCAAATACCGCTATGTTACTGGGAGATGCTAAGAAGACATGTGACGCTCTTCTGAACAAAGTTAAAGCTGCTGAAGGTGCTTAGGCTGTCTTTGTAAAATTACATGGAATTCTAAATGAATTATATTTTTATATATGTTTTATGTTTACGTAGTTCAATTGACTACAAACATTTTTGATGATTTAACTCTAGACCAATTCTTTAGGTAATTGTCATCTGGTACTTCAATTTTATTGCAATTCGATCTACATAGGTTAAATGTTACACTCTAAATGATTTATGTTTTTAGGTTAATACTTGACAAGCACTATTTGCTGTTTTTTTGTTACTGTATGATAAGAACAAATGTGTAATGTAATGTTCCTTAGGGAGTAACGCATTTAAGTATAAGTGATACGTTTATCAACTTGTATCATACAATTTAAAACACTGTACATAAACTTTTTGAAAATAAACCGATATATATATATATGATATACCTACTTGTTTAATTTCTGTAATGAAATAAAACTACAAAACGTTTTCTTGGATATTTTAATGATTTCATGTTTAAATACATAGGCATTATGGATTTACATAAATACCTACAGATATAATGAAATTATTAAAATATTCTAATTGTGGGCCCACAGATTGTTACGATTTTTTTATGCCACCATCCTGTACGAATTTTATCAGGTAATCGGTCGTAAAGGATTTTGGCCTTTCAATGGGAAAGAGTAGTGCCCTATCCCATATCAATGAAGACAAGACACCCATAGCTCTCGACACTCCAAATAACACAGTATAGTAATTTGCTTCTACCATCCCGTAGTGCTAAAATTTATAATATACATCAATATTGTTATATCTAGTCTGATTATAAGTTACTATGGCCAAAGTTGGCATATAAATCAAATGAAAAAATTAATGGTTTCCACCAGGTCTGGTAACTTTAGACCAATGAGATGCCAGGAAATCAATTGGAAATTTTTTCGTTCAAATTTATATGAATTCGGTTTATGGCTCACCTCCAATAAATCTTTAAGAAAACAATGTAACTAAAATATATTTTTATACGCTCACGTAAAACGTCGAATTCCATATCTAGACCAGGCACAATAGAGATTTTTGCGTGACAAAAATAGTATCAGCAAGCCGACGGTACCAGGTCACGTGGAACAGTCCGTAGATGTATTTTCGCTTGTAAAACCTGAACCGATGAACCGCTGAATAGACCAATTGTAGAGAATGAAAAGACGAAAAAAATAAACCCTACACGGACTCGATCGCATGAAAACAAACGGAGGAAATTCTGAAAACCGGAAAAATCTGAGTATTTTAAAAAAATTCAGAACTCCGTCATTTTTAAAGTAGTAGCGGAGGATTTTCGCGACAAAGTAGCGATTGATGGGTACTTTTGAGTGTGCACAACCCAGGCGTACTCCGTTGATTAGTTTTTGCACAATTGCGATTTGATTTTTTTTGTGCAATGTGCTTCGGCGAGCCTGGTGTGTAGGGGTACGTGTGACCTGGGACCGTCGGCTTCCCGATACTATTTTTGTCACGAACTCAGTCATTTTTTTGCTCTATTGCCTGGTCTAATCTGTTATCTGTGGCAAACCGAGTGACGTATGTCCTCGTGGTTTCCGTCAAAGTTTTTGCCTACATATAAGCTGCGTTCGGATATTGTGCACCGTTTACACTTTTTACACACAATAACACGGAAATGTTATTAGGACGATTACCCGGTGTCAACGGAGTACAATAGCTGACCGCAGCTTAAAAAAAACAAAATAAAGCCGGATTAGCGAAAAAAAACGTGTATAAACCAATTTTGGTTGTAGGGAAAGGTGCCCTGAACAACATACTAAAACTACCCATGGGCGGGGGAGAAGCTAAGGAGTCTTTGAACTTCCTTTTTTCAGTCGTTCGTTAATATTCGTAACTACGGCCTCTAGCGAAAAAATTACCGTATAGTAAATTAATCTACATAAAAGTCTATACAAAGAAGGCCCTGTACACTCTACTCATGGCCCATGAGTACTTTTAGTATGTTGTTCAGGACACCTTTCCCTAAAACTGTGCCAAAATTGGCTTAGGTATGCACGAATTTCTTCCACTATTTTTCTGGCAACCCTATCACCGTAGCCGGCACATCTACTCATTTAGCTGGCTAAAATAGCCTATCAAAACTAACAAATCTGTCACATAACTATTGAAGACTTTGTAGATAGGTGAAAATACCAGGCCTTAATATTGTTTTAGACAGTCCTTGTATCTGGAAACGGCGGCCATGAAATAAAAAATAAAAATTACCTGCAAAAGGATACCGGAATGTGCGTCAACGTTTGGCCACGGATTCGCCACTTTACCAAGTCCTTGCAAAATTGGCGGGACAACTTTGAAAACTGCTGCCACTAACTGAAATGGAAAACATTATTATGACTAGAGTGCGGAAATATCTAAGGATCCCCATGAATTCAGAAGTTTTAGAAATTCAGCTATTTTTATTTTGCCTTTTTCCCCGGATTTTGCAGTTATGTGCTTATTTTGCCATATCCATGCTTATTTTAACTTTGTACTTTGTATTTTAACTTTGGGGTGTTTATATCCCAAAATTATATTTTATTAAATATGTTAGATGTTTCCCGCCACTTGAATACGTGAACCTCGGCTTTAACTAAGGGATACTAGTTTTTAAATACCTGCTCGATGATATCATGCCTGTGACCGTTCGGATGACACAATTTTGTAACAGTTGAGTTCTGGTATTTTATACGAAAGGTTGTGCGGAGTAAACTGATTTATAGCAGTGATAGTTTGTTTTTTTTTTCACGAGATTTCGTATGCTACTTAACATCAGAAGTGGGATTGAATGCACATGCAAAAACCAAGAAACAAAGAATTGTTATTTGAACAAGGGTGCTCCAAGAAAGAACACAGAAACAACAGGAAAATATCAACTCTCATAACCTGGCAAAAGTACTTTGAGATCATATTATGGAGATTATGGTGCTAGGTATCAAAACTGTTTGTTTTCGAAATATTAGTGATGCTAAAAAAAGAAGTTATAATTTTGAGAATTGCACACTGACTGAAGTCAATGGATGTCAGATGAATTTTGAATAACCTGCACTGCTTCAATTGTTGATGGAAATCAGGATGATCGAGCGCTTTGTGAAAGATTTTGCTGGTGCTGTGTTCTACACCGCTTAGAAGCGTGTTGAAGAGATGGAATGTTCTTTAACATGGAAATGTACGCAACGATGATATTGTAGCGTTTTTCGTTCGTTAAGGTGTGAATTAAAACACTCGGTATATTAAAATAGTCAACTAATTTATTTTACACTATTACAGTCTTATTACCTAATTATTAAACACGAACACTAAACACAAAGGTTAACTAACTTACTTAAGGTCACTATAAACATTTATTTTCACTGTATTTATTTCGAACTATTTATGTCGCTCTAATAATCGCGCCAACGCTCCGACTGCACTCCGAATAACACTGTCCTCTAGCGACGAGCGCACCCGTTATATATGCCTATCGATCGTTGTGCGGGAACGTTTCCGAGTCTTCCACGCTCGCCCAGAACGGTCGCTACTCGCGCTCGCTGCCTCGATGGAACTCTCCGGAATGAGTTGCCTCGAGAACAACCCAGAACTTCTGGCGCCTTCGCGGCTGTTAACATCGTCACAATATGAATCGTAGTGGTTGAGCTTCTGGGATGGCTGTAGGTCCACTGCATTTAATGTCAAGAAATTAGATTCAACAAAAGCAGAAAAGAAGGTGAACATTTTGAAATCGGAGTCCAAGTTGTCGTTGAGGACACCCAGGCAGCGGGGTCAGGCAAATTCGTTCTGGAAAACGACCGCTATGTATTAAAAAGGATGGACAAAAGGTCTAAAGTCGCCAGAGCTGCTGGCCAAGGGATAATTAAGAATGGCACGTTAATCTAACTTTCTAATGTTAAGAGAATGGGAATTATATATTGGGCAAAGTAAGTTCTGCAGTCGGGATTACAACCGGGCACGAGGACTTGCCAAGACCAGGATGGCCGTGTTAGATGTTTCCCGCCACTTGAATACGTGAACCCCGGCTTTAACGAAGGGATACTAGTTTTTAAATACCTGCTCGATGATATCATGCCTGTGACCGTTCGGATGACACAATTTTGTAACAGTTCAGTTGTGGTATTTGATACGATACCGATTTTATTTTCACGAGTTTTCGTCTGTTACTTAATAAATATATTCTTAGAACAAACTCAATCAATGCCGTGTAACGCCGAGTGGCTGGCGTCACGCTGAGCATTGTGATTGGTGTATTTCTAGATGTCGTATGTCTGCGCATTTGCGTCTCAAAAATCGCAAAAATCGTTCAAAATCGCCTCTAATACATTGTCATGACCGGCGCGTGATATTTTTCTTGTGTGTGCGAAAAAAACTTTGCCGCCTTTCGGGGAAAATTCAGTTGGCAATCCACTCGTCTTTGGCACGATTGAAATTTTTACCCTGGTATCAATCGGCTGTAAAATATAATCTGAAATTTTTCGATTTGGATGTAGAATTGAAATACTACAAGGCAATATCATAAAAATAGTTTTTCTACTTTGCGTTCGTTATAAGCTCATAACGAAACCGCTTTCGGTGTCGTTATGAAAACACTAGATCACAAACATTAAGTAACTTTTAGTTTTCCAAGATTGATGAAATTGACGTCAAGTGTCAGGTAAGGCTGACATCTGAATCGCTATTGGCTCGCCTCAATCGTATTTGTAAATTTTACTACAACTACCAACTGGTGAAGAAAAAAATTACACTAGATTGTAAGATGACAACCGCAATTTTTGACATTTATGTAAAATTAATGTCGCAAAGTAGAAAAAATAGTATATAACACTCGTTTTATAAGACGCATTGGCGCACTCGTTCCATTTGGGCACTCCTCGCTACGCTCGTCGTGCCCAAAACAACTCGTGCGCCAAATTTTGTCTTATAAAACTTGTATTATAATATACTATTTTCTACTTTGCGTTCGTTATGAACTCATAACGAAACCGGTTTCGGTGTCGTTATGAAAACACTAAGTCACAAACATTTGGTAACTTTTAGTTTTCCATGATTGATGATATTGACATCAAGTGTCAAATAAGGCTGACATATCAATCGCTATTGGCTCGCGTCAGTCGTATTTGTGAATTTTACTAGCACTACCAACTGTTGAATATGAAACTACTCTAGATTGTAAGATGACAACCGCAATTTTTGAAATGTATGTAGATTTCATGTCGCAAAGTAGAAAAAATAGCATATAACACTCGTTTTATAAGACGTATTGGCCTACTCGTTCCTACTCGGTCCTACTCGTGCGCCAATTTTTGTCTTATAAAACTTGTATTATAATATACTATTTTTCATCACATGAGATGTCTTAAAATAACGTAAAACATTCTTAAAAACTTTTATGAGTTTTAATTCCGTAGCGTAGTTTAAACTGCGGAGTTTTGCTATTTAAAAAACCATCATCAAAATTTTGGCAAAGGAGGGTGTTAATATATCTGATCTAAAAAGCACAACGACGACGCACTTACGTCATTGTGCTCTTCGATCTATTGTTTCTATTACAAAATTATTTACCTTAAACAAAGGTGACTCTGGTAAGTGTTTCAGCGCGAAGTCTCTTTGCGCCGTATACCTTGGGTCTGTCTTCCTGAGCACGGCGTGCCCGTACCCGGGAATCACCTGTCCAGATTTCAGAGTAGCAACAACAAAGTCCGCAACGGCCTTCTCGTCTGCCTTGTCACCAACAGCTTTATGCAACGCTTCCAGCCATATGAGCGTCTCCTGATTAGCAAGTCCGTGCAACGGCCCTGCCAGACCGTTCAAGCCAGCGGCGAGGCATAGATATGGATCGCTCAATGCTGATCCCACCAAATGCGTTGTGTGGGCAGAAACGTTTCCACCTTCGTGATCACTGATGGATGAAAACGAATTGTAAATAATGACTATTTGCAGTTCAAAGATGTGGTGGAGATTGTAACAGTGAGTAGTGACTAACTGTTGAAAATGAGGAATTTTAATGAGACAAATGTGCAGTTCCTGTGATTGAGTATATTCTGACTGGCATGGCACCCGCAGAAATAATTTCATGGTAGTGCAAAACTAAAACCGGACTAGGAAAATTTATAATTAATAAAAAAAATATCCAGCAATTTTGCCTGTCAGACTTTATTCCTTTATTCCTCGAATCTCACTCACTAAAGAAACCGGTAGCCGGAGTAAAGGCGGGTTTTCCTAGGAGCAGGTTTTTTACGCTGCGTACAACGTAACGTCGTCTTCTCAGACGACGTCACTTTTGATAACTCGCAAAGATCCCTTGACCAAACTATAAGTAGACCACCTGAATAGCTGATGCTCCACGTTTGGAAAATACAAACGCGCGGCGTATTAAGCTATCAACTTGAAATGCGTTGTACGTTGCGTAAAATACCTGCTCCTAGGAAAACCCGCCTTAACGAAGCTATAAAATATTTTTAGTTACTATAAATTTGCACTCCATACTGTTTTTAAATTTAAACAAACTTTAATAAGCTCCAAAATTCAATCATCGTTTTCTGCTTCAAAAATTGTGAATTGTACTCCATTAGAAATCTGTGATTCTTTTGTGTAAAGTCAATAATCTATTATTCTATTATTAAGATAATCGTGGACTGCAAAATCATTGAATATAATTTTTTTAAATATATTTATTAATTCTAATAAATAGTAATACATATTGTGATTCTATAAAATTACATCTTGTCAGGTGCAGCTTGAAAAAAAAATATTTATAAAGATTATGTTGCATCCTAATTTAGGGTGAAAAAAAGGGGTTCTGATAGTTCAGCACCCCAACAATATAGGCAAAATAGTTTGTATAAACATGGGGGCACCAAACGAACTAAGCAAATATGTAGTACCAAAATACTTAAGTACCGTCATTGAATTTGGCGAAGAAAAAGGTACGCTTGGTATTGTTGATGCTCAATCCAGCATTGTACCCGAAAACCAGCCAGGGTCTAACACATAAGTTAGGTACCTGCACATCAACAAAAGTAATGAGTAATTTTGCATCCGTCCCATATACAGTGTGTCCACGGATAGGTGAAACGACTCTTATAAAAAGTAAACAAAATTCGATATTGACTTTAATTTTTTTGCGTTTAGCCCTGCTTGGTTACAGACTAATATCGACATTATACGCACCAAAGATTATAATGATACTAGCGTTGTATAATAATGACAGTTCGTTCAAATAATTATTTGAACGAACTGTCATTATTTCACGCTAGTGTCAAAGTCTGTCAAAACCTACATGGATGACAGTTATTTGACAGTTCGCCTCCCCATCATTGACAAATACATTTAAAATATTTTGCATAAAATGGTATTTATGAGTCGTAGATAAAACGCCGTATTTGACTCGCACATAACGGATATAAATCGCTCGCATGATTACACGCTCGCCTAAACTTCATGCTCGTGGTTTATATCCTAAATTCTGTGCTCGTAATGTACCATTATGTCCTACATGATCATAAGGTGACATTTTACATCTTAGATACCGAGGCAAAAACTGCTTCTTAACGCCCTCGTTGTTTTTAAACATGAAAGGTGAAAGTGTAGTTAAGTTTACAGCTATTTTTGCATAAATTCAAGGGAAAATGGTTATTACATAAAGGGTACGTAATGTAATTTTAGAAAAAAAAGCACCTCCACCTAGATTTGAACCAGAAACCCTCCATTATCATCATCTGTATTAATAATCATTACTAAACCTAATACGAGTCAGTAACCCAGATAACAATCATGCGACGCATAATGATGCAACTGAAATCGCACGTGCGTTCATAGGATCACGCAGATGCGTCATCAATGGAGTTTCATATCGCACGCATTGTCACTGGAATAGCGATATGTGGCGCATATCGCTCGCACTCGTGCGTTTTATTCGTCACGGACGACGCACCGTGCCGAATGTATGACGAAAATCAGCATTGTGACTCGCATAACGCTTGCACCCGTGCGATTTATTAGTCACGGACGACGCACCGTGACGAATGTATGACGAAAATCAGCATTGTGACTCGCATAACGCTCGCACCCGTGCGATTTATTAGTCACGGACGACGCACCGTGACGAATGTATGACGAAAATCAGCATATTGACACGCATATCGCTCGCACCCGTGCGTTTTATTCGTCACGGACGACGCACTGTGTCGGCTGTTTGGCGAAAACTAAATAAGATATATGATTGAACAGGTAAAATAAGAAGCAATGAACATTTTTAAGCATTTTTTATTACAAAAATATAATAGTTTATCAAATCTATCATATAAAAATCAAATATAATAAAAACCTATAATAATTAATATATATACATATATGAGCCGGATTACAAACATGCATTTACAGTACGTTACATGATGCAATTGAAACGGTGATGTAGCAGTAGCGTGACGGGCAACAACAGATTGTCAAACAGGCCGACACTTCAATTGCCTTTTCTACGCTGTTCTCATCGCTCAGCTGTGGTCCCATTTCCATAGCACATCACCCTTGTATCCTATTAATCCAACATTTTGTAATATACAACACTGCACAACTCGTTCTCGCACGTAATAAAAGTCAATTGTTTATATAATACTAAACTAGAAAAACACTAACACTAGAAATAAAATAATACGAACATAGACTAACAAACAAACGCGCTAAAAACAACTAAAAGACTCTTACTATAAACTTGCTATAAACACAACGGAACTTGGCAATATGTCGAAGCAAAATGGCGTTCCCAAGCCAAGCCTTCTCGTCCTTCTTCCGTTCGGCGTCCCCACCTATCCGCATGCGCGAAGATGCAGAGTGGTAACAGTCATTTTTAAGAACAAAAAATTACCAAGCGTTGGTTATGTTATAAATCTTTAAATTGTTGCGAATTGACTATTTTTATTGGGAAATATACTGTGAGTAAGGTATTATTCACTAATAATTAGTACGCCCCTTTGCTTGTTACGTTTACATATTTTAATTGATAACCTATACTAGTCCAATCGAGTTGAAATTTTGCATGTGAACATTTCTGGTGACATGAATAAATTTAAAAGAAAATGGAAAATTTTGCATGTGGACAGATTTCCGATGGCAATGCATGAATCAATCATAAGACACGGAAATTTTTCAAAAATTTTCAAAATATTTCCAAAATTTGTAAAATTTTTAAATTTTGGAAAATGGTCCAATTGAGTATATTTTGCATGTGGACAGATTTCCTGTGACAACGAAATAACCAGTCAAAAAAATTTGAAAATTCCCCACAAATAAAAAAAATTCCAGTATTGCATGTGGTCTGATTTCCGGTGACAATGCAATTAATAAAAACGAAATTTTAAAAATTTCCAAAATTTTTTAGAATTTTGAAAATGTTTGCCACTCGGTTGATATTTTGCATCTGAACAGATTTCTTTCTTCAGATTTCGAATGTATAAATTAATAACAAAAATTGGAAAATGTGGCATGTAGAGATATTTCCGATCGCAATGCATGATATATAAAAAGAATTGTTTTTTTATTATAAATCGTACCTTATAAAAATATATTTTTACCTAAATTTTTTTGTCGTCATTCACTTGCTATAATATTATAATAAAACAATAGTACGCTAGCATTGTAACTAGCATGAGGCCATCATCGCGTCGTCACCGATGCTTCTTCGCGGCCCTGTTTACCGGGGTTGTGTGCGACTCATGGTGTACTGTTTTGATCGGCACTCATGCGTGTGGATACATAAACGCACGCGTGCGAGCGATATTGCATTCATCGCACCGAAAAATTACGCGTGATGATTTGGTGCGTCGCACGATTGTTATCTGGGAATGTATGACCAACTAAAGAAGCGAATGATAATTAATCCAGATGAGGATACATTTTTGGAAAAAAAAAAACACCTCCGCCTGGATTTCAACCAGGAACCCTCTATTATCCTCACCTGGATTTAATTATCATTCTCTTCTTTAGTTGATGTGGCTGGCTGGCAGCCATGTGGTGGTTGTGTTAATTGCCTTAGCCCTGTGGGCATTGATTGTACGATGTTAGCTGCTAGTAACTACTCTTATTACAAAACCATTGTAAGTAAATTAAATTAAACATATAATTGTTAAAAAAAATATTTTCTTTAAGAACTATATCATTGATTACTCTTAATTTCTTTTAGTAATTGTTGCCTGATGAAGATTCAAATAAAGAGTCGAAACGTTGCAAATTATAAAAGGTTGTAATTATTTTGGCTGGTCGTCCCCCCACAACTTATCCTTTTTTGTGTCAACAAGTCCGACCGAGACTTCTTGCCTGATTTTTTTGTATACGGCCCACCGAAGTTTAGATCAGAATTTTGTGGCCGCGCCTACGAATGAGTTTGACACCACTGTTCTAGACCATCTTCGGCCTAGATTGCCTAAATACAATTTAAATGTTCTTTACCTGTGAATAGTTAGGTACAGTCTTAATAACTCGATAAATTGTGGTTTGTCGTAGCCAAGCATATGAGCGAAATTATATGACCAGTCCACATTAGTGTCGACCTGGAGATCCTTACTACCACTCTTGTAAGTGTTCTTGTAAATCTTCGCGGCTATAATCGGCAATTTTGCGAGCAGGTTCATAGAATCCTCGTACGTACTGTCCCAGTATTCGGTCTTTCTGACGCCACAGTGATACGCTCTGAAGAAGATACTCTCGGAACTTAAGGCAGTTATGGCAGCGGAAAACTGAGCCATAGGATGTACATGCTTTGGAAGGTTATCCAAAAGTGCGTGAACGTGTTCCGGTAAGCAAGAACGTTCAGCCCATTCCTTTGAGAGCGCAGTAGTCTAAAATATAGAATAAAATATGTAGGTATCGATAATTGTGTACACAATATTCCAGGACCGTAATAGGTCGAATAGTAAGGTCTATGAAACATATCCAAGAAGAAAGGTAGTTTGTCGGGCAATTCCGTCATATGAAGTAGCAACCGTAGACACGTGTTTCGGACTATTAGTCTTCATCAGTACGGTATAGCCAAAGAGCAAGATGGGCACTCAATGGAAAAACACACAAATGGAGGTCATAAAGGGGGTGACCTATGTCGCCAAAGTCAAGGCGTCAATAGTCACCCCCTTTATGGTCTCCATTTGTGTGTTTGCCATTGAGTGCCAATCTTGCTCATTGGCTATACCGTACTGATGAGGACTAATAGTCCGAAACACGTGTCTACGGTTGCTTCTTCGTATGACGGAATTGTCCGACAAACTACATTTCTCCTTGAATATCTCACCGTCGATATATCGGTTTTCTATGAAACATATATATTCACAAAGTTATAAAACTTTTTGATATTTTCCTCGTATAGTGACAAATACAAGTCACAATTACAATAATATATATGAGAATAACATTTGTCGCATTTAGCATTAGTAGGGCGCTAGAAATTTCTTTTAAGAAAAATATCATATTTAATAATTTACAATATTGTTCTGTTTATATACGACTCACATGAGTTCATTGCATACGTCCTATGACTTGCTCTATGACCAAATCCCTTCTATGATAGCCCACCATTGACTCGCCAACATTGACAGACATGGAATTTATGAGTCATAGATAAAACGTCGTACATGTTTGACTCGCACATAACGGATATAAATCGCAAGTATGAGGTTGCGCGCAAAATGCTCTAAATGATGTCACTTAAGATGAAGCGAATACGGAATAGATCAATCACGTAGAGAACGTGATAAACTATGGAAATACAAATCTTGTTACAAGTGCAGCTCTGACTCCAGTCAGGGCCGCGCCGTGGTTATTGCCCGCCCATGTTCGAAGAGAAATATGCCGCCCCAAAAATAAAACAAAAATGAACAAATCTTATTTTGTAATAATATTTTCGATAGTAGTTGACTAGGGTTGACTAAAGTAGAGTGAAATTAGTATCTAAAAATTCATGGATATAAATAGCAGAGGTACCCGTTGTCTAATTAGTTCAATCAAAGCTATCGTCTATTGTTCCTACATATCAGGCACTTATATTGCGTTGTGCCCTGACCCCCTTGACTAAGTTTTTGATTATTTTACGCTTACTCTTTGTTGTAGTTTCTGTAATCTAACTGTATTCTTTAATATGGGTTAAACTTTTATCAATAAGAAATGACAAAAATTTTTAGGATCTTGAATATTTATAATATAATCGATTTCTTTTAAACTTGTGGGAATATTTACTGTGTTATAATATACGTAACTTAATGAGCATCTTTGTTGGAATTAGTAATAATTCTTTTTATTAAATTGAATTTGATTTAATTTGAATCTTGTCGCAATTTATATTTCTCTTTGATATATTTGATTTAATTTGAATCTTTGTCGCGATTTATGATTCTTTTAAAATATTCGATATATTGTTGCGAAGTATAGTTAGGTACCAGTGGCGTGCGGTCCATACGTGCAGAGCGTGCAGTGCACACCCTAAGATTTAGGGAAAAAAGAAGGAAGAATATTAAAAATAATCCTGCCAAAAAATGATATATTATGTATTTATGTATATACCGACATATTTAGTAGAATTTCTTCGTAATAATAAATTAAAGTAATTTACACCACATGGTATTAAAACTCCACTGCATTTGTCCGGACCAATCACACCATATCATTGCTACTTGCTAGAGCCGAGCGGTTCCGTCCCGACCGAGACCCGCCTTTGCGACTACTGCCATGTCGTGCAGCCACAAGCGTTGCACCAGATTGTGTACCGCTTTAACTTGGGTTAAAATCGGCGAATTCAAGAATCATAGCTGCTTTATACGTGTATGTAAATAATGTATGAGCCTTCGCAAACTCTACCAACGACAAATTTAAAGTATATTCTAGAGATTGAATACAGAACACACCAATTTATTTGTCCGCTGTCCTAACTTGACTACCAACCGATACGCACACAGTGCATATAAGAGGTATACACGCAACCATATCGCTCCAGCGTGCAGCGGCTAGGGGCGCACCGACGAACGCCAAACAATTGCTAATAGTGTAATTCAAAAACTATCCAACTAATTTTGATCGGACTTTTACCTATGCATTCTTTAAACTCCAATAAATAATCCGGAGAAAGCTTGATCAGATTTATTTCGGTTATACTTTAGATTTAAATTCGCCTTTGCGCAAACGTATTTCCAGCGTGCAGCAGCTCCGATGCACAGTTGACGTTTGGCGTTTGGAAACTTGTGTTGGAAGTGTTTGTTGATTTTGAACTTTGAATTATTTGTGTCCATGTTTTTATGATTTTTGTTTAATAACTCAATAATGCTGATAACAGATGCATGTTGTGCCTATTGATGATAGTTTTATCGTATTAAATTAAATTTATTTCAGTTTTACCTACACTACAGTCAGTTTTATGTCTGGTTTAAATCAATGTTACTAATAATCTAAGACGGATATTTATGCAAATGTCATAAATGTTTTTAAAATGCGTAAAGGAGCATTGAGTTATCAATAGAATTTAAGTAAATATCTTTAATAAAGGATAGGAGTTAAATAACACCCTCAATTTTGCAAGAATGGGTACTTATGTACAAGTTTTGATCAACAAATCATCATTAGCAAAAAACACAAATCAATCACAAGAAACAACGCAAAATTGTAACATAAAAAACTGATGCCTCTTGCACTTGATTTTGACTGTAAGCTTACTATTTTTATACATTTTTAGGCAACTTCCATCTCTTATTAAACATTTATAAGTATTTATTTTTCACTGCACACCTTATGAACAAAAGCACCGCACGCCACTGTTAGGTACTATCGTGGCCATATATTATGTCCCTTCTTTTGACGTCCATTTCGGCCGACACATAGGGGCGAAAAATTTTGAAAAAAATCTAGTGCTGTCCTTGTTTAATATGCTACAACTCATAAAAATTAGAAAGCTATATGTGTTGGCGTTTTCCCGATTTTTCCAAATTAATAAGAATTTGCGCTGTTTTTGCCACGTAAATTTTATTCGTTTAACTTTAGCAATTAATTACTCCGGAAATAATACATATATTTGAATGAATTAAAAAGTAAAATCACCTGCGGAATGCTAGCTTCAATGTGCATTTTTGTAACATCATTGGATTAGTGCTTGACCAACAAAAAGCTATATTATGCAATGCCAGCAATTCCTTTATTAGAAGAGCTAGAATAATGAAATATAGACTATAGGCTACCCACAAATTCATAGGTTTAAAGTTTATTACATAATCATGGTTTATCTTGCATTTTCCCTACAAAAGATCGAGTTGAAGCATCTCATGATTGCTGCAGTTGACGCGGCGCTCTACGGTTCGAGGGGGCGAGCGGGGCAAGGGATCGACAGCGACGTTACTAGTGTTTACGGACACAATACATAAAACGACACGGCGATTATGCCTCGCCAAAGAAATTTGGATATCCGGCAGCAGATTACCGAATTAAAAAATAATGGCAAAATAAATCAATAAGATAACAGAACCACGAACAGGCGGAAGTCCCATGGGAATTCTTAGCAATTTAAATCGGGTTTCGGGTTTAGCATTTAAAATTAACTAGTGATCTGCAAAATATTCTATGTGTCAACAAATTTACGATGCTAAATTTGTAAAAGTTTTTTGATATTTTTAAGTTTTATACGCTCAGAGCTGACGTTTGTAATATATGTAATATATCAAGAGTTGTATTTATTTTATATTGTTTCTGCATGTATTTAAATATTATTAATAAATAAGCTGTTGAAACTGTTATAATAGTTTGAATATTTATATAACAAAATCGGGCATACTTTTTAAATATTTTTAGGTTTATCAAGCATGCTTAATTTAGTATTCACCACTAATCGGAAAATCTGCTAACTCCATATTATTAGATTTATCCGCTTCCATCACAATCTTGTTTACAACCTTATTGTATAAAAACTGAAGAAAATATAAACGGAGGAGAGATTTCTTTCGTACCGGGTCACATATTATAATCAAAATTATGCAAATATTAAGAATTTAATTGTTAGTTAAAATTGCTACCTTGTCAAGTTATGGTTCTTTTTGTGTATTGATAACAAGCTGCCCGGTTCTCCCAGCTGTGTCGGTTCTGTCCGACATGACTGCACCGCTAACGCCTCTCTTCCCCGCAGCCCCTCAAAGACCGTAGAGCGTCGGAATTCACGCGGAGTTTCAGCACGATCTTTTGTATGAAAAATACAAGATAAACAATGATTACGTAATAAACTTTAAACCTATGAATTATTGGGTTTCATTATTCTAGCTCTTCTAATAACGGAATGGCTGGCATTGCGTAATATAGCTTTTTGTGGGTCAACCACTAATCCAATGATTTTACAAAAATACACATTGAAAGCTAGCACTCCGCAAGTGATTTTACTATTTAATTCGTTCAAATCTATGTATTATTTCCGGAGTAATTAATTGCTAAAGTTAAACGAATAAAATTTACGTGGCAAAAACAGCGCCAATTCTTATCAATTTGGAAAAATCGGGAAAACGCCAACACGTACAGCTTTCTAATTTTTATGAGTTGTAGCATATTAACCAAGGACAGCACCAGAATTTTTTAAAAATTTTTTGCCCCTAAGTTTCCGAGAAAATGGACGTCAAAAGAAGGGACATAATATATGGCCACGATAGTACATTGTATAATTGAGGCCAGGTCATGCAACCTATCCAACCTGCAGACAGTTGCGCCACCAGAAATGCAGACATCAGGCTTTTCAAATCGGAACAATGACATTCCTTCGTGGGACGGGTTCAAAACGTGCAAATAACATTACATCGTATCTAAAGCCGTGTGCAACCAAAAATCCCAACACAGGATTTTTGGGGGCCCACAACAGGTCATGACGTCTTGCCAAATTTAACATAAAAGCCACGGCATGGGATGGGAAGAGGATCAGTTGGTTGCGGCACCTGAGATAGTATACACCCAACGCTCGTGTTTCACGGACTCCAGTCAGCTGTAATATTGGAATTCCGTGTGGTCAGCAATACACGACCTATGTAAACAACACTGCGACTTTTATTTACATCTCCAACCTGACCTAGAGCCGTCCCCCATTAAGAGCTACAATATTCTGAATATTTTAGTTCGCAAAATTTAACTTTTTTTCAATATATTTAATTTATTTTGAACCTTGGGTTAGTTGCTTTTTTTTGTTATTTCAATTTTAATCCCCTATTTACCCAGAGAATAAATTAGCTCTAAATACGTAGTGCGATGGATAGAAATAACGGTAAGTGCAGTATATTATCTCGAACATTACCATGAACATTCGCATGAGATAGAGCTTCCATCGCCTGTTGATCCACTTTAAGTCACCTATTTAACATCAAATAGTTAGCTAACCGCTCGGCTAACCACACCTAGCCAGTACCCTGGGTGGTAACACCACCTTTTTCTAACATATAGTTTTGGAATTATTTTTTAGAAGTAATTTTTAATTTTTTTAATTTTTTTTTGTTTAAAATTTGACAAGAATATAATAAATATGAATAATTATAATAATAATTATTAGAACATTTAATTCACAACGCTGAGTATGTTCGTTTGAAAATATCTTCCAAGTTTGTCATAAAACAAACAAACCTGTTCTGCAGTTGGTATATCACCAGTTAGGAGCAACCAGAAAAGACCCTCAGGAAGAGGTTCGCATCCTCCTGTAGCAGCCGGTAAGCACTGTTGGCACTCGGGTATGGAGTATCCTCGAAATCTTATTCCTTCGTGCGGATCTAGCAGAGATGTTTCACAGATTAAACCGGGAACTCCTCGCATGCCTCCATACATCTGAATCAAGCGATTTTCCCATAGTTTAGTGTGTGCCGAGAACATTGCCGCGAAAGCAAAGCATCGGACAATAGAGGAAAACAATCTTTGTTGTGTATTGGTTTCATAGAATATACGTTGCTGTGCTTTCTTAGCCGAAACAATTGAAGACCTGAACGCGAACTGAATCAAACGATTTACGCCTACAGGTCTTCTATTGTAGGGACATTTTCTGCTTTCAGCTTCAATACCTGAGCAATAGTAACTTGGCCCATAACAAATTTACCATGTTCCTTTCTGAATTTCTTAATTTTCTCCTGTTCAGGCGGAATCTTACTGGCCAAAACCTTTTTCAGATCTGTGCTTTTGCTTACATCGTCAGTTTGGAACCGGAGAGGCGTGGTGTGAAACGCGTACACTTGAAGTTTTTGCACATATTGCTGTAATATGCCAAGATTTTAAACATCATAAATTAAAGAAATAAAAGTGAATGTATAAATAGTAAAAATAAATTTTGATATCCATCGATGAGTTTTCAATTTCCACAGAACATACTAGTCTACTCACTCTTATCAATTTCATTATAGAATTTTGAATATAATCCCGTGGACTCCACAAACTATTTTTCACACAAGAATTTTTAGGGACGAATACGTTCTATTGACAATTTTTATTTGACATCATTAGACAAATTTGTTACAGGCCTACTACAACAAAGTAGAAAAATTTCACCGACGTAATTGGGATCATATCTGAATTCAATAGTCTTCATATATTATATATTATTTACATTTTCAATATTGACAACAAAGGGGTTTTAAATCCAATCTGATTTATTGTGGTCCCTTTACGGCACTAATTATTTCTTCTAGATTTGTTTCTAGACAACCAAATGCCCAATTAACAAAAGTCTGCTTAACCAAATCAAAGCTCAACTCGGTATCGACAAGAACATCCTCAGAATATGAGAACATTTCAAAAGAGTTATCTTCCATTTTCAGCTTCCATATATATATTTTTATAAACGCCTGAATTTTATCTTTGAGTGTAAAAAATGTTCTTTATTTCCCCTTGGAGAGACATATTTAAAACGATTGGTTTCCCAAATGAATTGAGATAAAATTTACATACCCACGTTTCGTTATGAAACAAATTCTCTTATTCTCAATTATTTTCAGAAAGAAATAATATAACTTAATTTTTTAATGCCAATAGCCGCCTCAACTTGCGCAATTGACAGCCATCGCACTTCTGTATGAAGCAGAAGTGTGCTGAAATCAGAAGCCATATCTTCGATTAATAAATTTGCAAAGAAGCGACTACTAGGTGCACGATTCATACTGAAATTTATTACCTTACTGCATCTTTTAACACGGAATTTAAATCACTACAATTCGTTTAGCCGCATATGCCTTTTGATCAATCATGCAATGAGCAAAAAATACAAAAAAAAACTTGTCATTGCCGCTGCACTGTCTGTACAAACTCCAACACAGTTATTCCATTCTAGTCTTAATTCCTCGAAAAAATCATTAACATTTTGGAAAATTTCCTTCACTTGTTGTATCTCCACCTGACGAACAACATAGCAGTAAATCTTGGTGAACACTGTTGTCATAACAATGCCTAACATAAGCCAAAAGTTGTTCGATTTCTATGATCTCATTCGATTCATCCGCTGAATTGCAAATTTTGGGCAAATCACCCTATGATTTTCCCGTGCATAATTTCAGTAATTTTAATCGCAACTGGTTGAATTAATTCTTCAGTAATTGTGTAATGCGTTTTAGCAGTTGCGATTATGTAAGCGGATTCATAGAAGCTCTTAACTATTTTTTATCAACACGAAGACGTGTTTCAAGATTTTTTTTAGGATTGCAACAGCCTTTAAAAAACTATTCAGGCCTATTGCCAAATAACGCATATTTTGTGTGAAGATGTCTTTTTAATTTTGCTGGTTTCATACTTTTGCAATAGCTAAGCATTAGTTACAAAACACGGCACACTCTTCGTTATTATCGTTATTATTTCCGGAAAACCGTATTGAAAAACGTTGCATTGTATTTGTTATTTTTTGTAAATGTGCTCACATTTGCTCAGATTTGTTAATACTGGATGATCCAGGTACTGCAGAATCTACAGCTTTCACGATATTATTTGTAGTTTTAGCAGTTGACAGATTCAACCACCCATCCATCATAAACATAATGGTAGCCAATATCTGCTCTGATAGTTAACTCATTGCACGTTAGAAAAACTTTGTACACGCAAAAGGAATTCTTAAGATACCTCCTTTCGTATTCGTACTTGCACGAACTATACAAATATGTCACAACGTTCGTAAGCGCGCCACAGCGATTCCGACTCGTAAGTTATGCCAGCAGCCAGCATGATGCACACCTTTGTAACGTTTCTCTGGACACCCCAATGATTTGTTTCAGATGTAACCCACAAAAATGATTACGCGACCGCCTGAGGGGTCGCGACCCACACTTTGAGAAACCCTGGTCTAGACAAAAAGAATAAGTTGAGCAGAAACAAACAACTCTAGATATAATCACCATTAAATACAAAGCTGGGCAAAAAATCGTTAATCCGTTAACCGTTAATTAACGAAGTAAAATTTTTCTTTTAACTTAACTTTCAAAATTATTGACGAACTCATTAACTTCCGCTACATTTGTCATCCGTTAATTCAGGTCCGTTAAATCCAAAATATCATAATTAAACATTTCACACTGCTATTGACATTCTGTGCATGTTCGGGCTTGGTTTTGTATGACGTACTACTTTCTGCGACACGTAGTCCGTACATGAAAACACGTAGTCCGTACATGAGAACAAGTTATAGATTCGATTAATATGGAGCAGGCTAAGGTGATGTTTATATTCCTAAGTTGTGGTATTTTGACCAGCTATCATTTTTGGCTGACCAAATACTAAATAGTGATATCTAGATTGTAGACTTCCGCGATCTGACTGAATGATTTATTGATTTCCGGCTGGAAACCGCGTTGGGGACTTTGAAGCAGTCGACGTTTCGCGCTCTGTTGCAAGAGTCATCTTCAGGACTTCAGGACATAACAACTATCCCAAGTCCTCGACAATTAAAACCATTTCCCGATACCTAAACACAACCGATAACATACCCTATCAGCATCACGACGTCCCAATTGCAACAGCTTTTCTTCCTTACGTCCAGGGTACGACAGATCGTAATGGACGCATCCTCCGCAAGTACAACACAAAACCGATATTCAAACCTCTTTCCAAACTATCGGACTTGCTTCCTTCTACAAAGGACAAAATCTCTCCTCTTCTTTCCCATGGTGTGTACCGGATTGGATTCCATGTGCTTGTGGAAGTGTCTATATTGGCGAGACGAAGCGATCAGTCAGCGTCCGAGTATCTGAGCACGAGCGCTGCCCTAGATTGCGACAAATCGCTGGTTCAGCTCTCGCTGAACACAGATATAACACGGGACATGAGATCCTGTTTACACAAACCAAAATCCTCGCCCGTGAATCCCATTACTACCCTAGAAGGATCCGTGAATCAATAGAAATCCTAAAACACCCCTCCAATATCAATAGAGACGATGGTTGTCACTTACATCATATCTGGAAATCAGTCCTGTCCCAACCGGTTCTACCTGGTGGCCCACTACCTGTTAACCCTACCCCTTCCACTTCGTTACCACCACTCCATTCATATATAAAGACCCGTCCCAACAGACGACAGTATCTTCTTTTAGCACTTGGTTTGATAACTTAGTCCTGAAGTTGCCTCATGCAGTAGAGCGCGAAACGTCTACTGCTTCAAAGTCGTCAACGCGGTTTCCACCCGGAAATCAATATATCATTGACTCAGACCGCGGAAGTCTACAATCTAGACATACAAACCTCTACGGGGAGGAGTTCCAGAAAAAGACCAAAGAGTTTAGCAAACTCCGCGTGAAGATAAGTAGTCTTCTGTGTTCTTTAACCTTCCTTGTCCGTTGTCAAGACAACAACAAGATTCACATCCAATCCTTTTCAGCCTCTCAATTTTTTCGTCGAGCAGGTCAAGCTCTCGTCCGCGAGAGAATTCGGCATGTGAAACGTGGTTTGAATAAGTTTGGCATCATTAAACATGCCAAACCCCCAACACCAAATTACTCCAAGCCCGAACTAACCGCCCTCAAATCCCTAAAATCCAACACTGACATCGTCATCCTCAAAGCTGACAAAACACCACTGTCATCCTTGACACCCAATCCTATGACGACAAACTGAATTTTCTACGCAACTACCCGTCATACCGTATCCTTAGTCGTGCCCTACTCCCCGATTATCCCTCCAGATTACTGATCTCATCAAACATTCTCCCATCCCCAAAGACACACAACAAACCCTAATTCCGAGAGACTCCCGAGCTCGTAGACTGTATGGTTTACCTAAGATCCACAAACCTAATATTCCGCTACGTCCTATAGTCAGTTCAATTGCCAGTCTTACCTATGCTCTTTCCAAGTTTCTTGCCAACATCTTACACAAATATACCGGTAAGACGGACTCCTTCATCCTCAATTCCCAACATTTTGTGCACAGAATCCTAAACCTAACCCTTGATCCTCAAGACCTCCTGGTTAGTTTCGACGTTGAGTCATTTACCAGGGTTCCAATCCAGGATACAATCACCATAATTACACAACTCCTTACATCTGATAACCAACCTTCCTGTTACGCTGACATGGTAGGTGCTTATCTATCTTCCACTTACTTCCAGTTCCGAGGCAAGTTCTATGAACAAGTTTTAGGAGCTGCCACGGGCTCACCCTTATCCCCTATTGTGACCAACATTTTCATGGAGGCATTTGAACAACAAATCCCTGAGTCCCACAACCTCAAGCCCAAATGTTGGTTCCGATACGTGGATGAAAGCTTCGTAATTTGGCCACATGGACGGCAATCCTTAAACAATTTCCTCGACTACCCCAACCAGCAACACCCAGGCATACGCTTCACCATGGATGGCTATCTCCCTTTCCTCGACGTCCTAGTTACTCGCACTCCATCCGGCTCCCTTGAACATACCGTGTATAGGAAACCCACTCACACTGACAGATACCTCAATGCTAATTCCCACCATCACCCCGCTCAGAAACAAGCAATGATCAACACCCTTGTGCAAAGAGCAATTTCTATAACCTACCCCACATACCTCCAAAACGACCTGACCACTTAATCAAAGTCTTATCCCAAAACAACTATCCCAAGTCCTCGATAATTAAAACCATTTTCCGACACCTAAACACAACCGATAACACACCTCATCAGCATCACGACGTCCCAATTGCAACAACTTCCTTACATCCAGGGTACGACAGATCGTAATGGACGCATCCTCCGCAAGTACAACATAAAACCGATATTCAAACCCCTTTCCAAACTATCGGACTTACTTCCTTTTACAAAGGACAAAATCTCTCCTCGTCTTTCCAATGGTGTGTACCGGACTCCATGTGCTTGTGGGAGGTCTATTGGCGAGACGAAGCAATCAGTTAGCGTCGGAGTATCTGAGCACGAGCGCTGGACTAGATTGCGACAAATCGCTGCTTCAGCTCTCGCTGAACACAGATATAACACGGGACATGAGATCCTGTTAACACAAACCAAAATCCTCGCCCGTGAATTCCATTACTACCCTGGAAGGATCCGTGAATCACTAGAAATCCTAAAACACCCCTCCAATATCAATAGAGACGATGGTTTTCACTTACATCATACTAGGAAATCAGTCGTTTCCCAACTGCTTCTACATGTTAACTACCTGTTAACCCTATCCCTTTCACTTCGTTACCCCCACTCCAAACACCATCTGGTGACACCACTCCACTTATATATAAAGACCAGTCCCAACAGAGGACAGTATTTTCTTAGCACTTGGTTTAATAACTTAGTCCTGTAGATGCCTCTTGCAACAGAGCGCGAAACGTCGACTGCTTCAAAGTCCTCAGCGCGGTTTCCACCCGGAAAACAATATATCACTAAATAGTGATGATGAACAACTTACTATATGTTTAAAAATCCATCCTCATGTAATCATTCTGCGTACGTAATTCTCTGAGTAATTTGACATGTGAATAATTTCTTTTTAATCACCATTCTTTAGACCAAGCAGTCCTTAGTCGGCTTTTGATGTTTTTTGTTTGTTTTTCTTATTAATACAACCGGCTTAAAACCGATAATTTTAATATTTCTTCTGGGATGCAACTCATCGTTCAATAACACAGTTTATAAACATACGCTGGTTTCCGACTCAACAAGAAAGAAAGTAGTTTGCACAGGTAAAATTATCAAAAGACGGTACCGTGTAAACACATAGAAATCGCTACGTTTTGCCTGCGCAAACTAGACGCAGTAAAAAGGCGTAGCGTGTAAACGGGCCTTTACGCCGACTCCCGAGTCCCGAGGGTAGCATTGGAAGATAGGGATTGAGCAATCCTTCTAAAATTCTAAATATTCTTGACTCTTGAGATCAGCTTATTTGAAAGATCGATCAGATCGATCTTTTGATGATACGTACGTGGCTGAACACGTGTCGTACGTATATGGAAGCACTAAAAAATCGATCGATCTGATCCATCATGATCGATCGATCAATCCTTTCGATCTGATCGATCGATCACAAATTTTCAAGATAGCCCACCCCTAGTTGGTAGGTACTATGACATCCAGAGGGCCGTGTTTGAGCAAGTCATTCACACATTATAGCGTTTCGACTTTATATATTTATTGTATATTTAAGCTCGAACACGGTGCAGTTCGCACCGAGTGCGTGCATGAGTAGAAAACGCTTTAATTTGTGAGTAAATCTTGCGCAACCCCAGGTGATCTTGATGTTATGGGTCAGGTAACCCACGCCATAACCGGACCGATGGCAATGTTTTTAAATGATGGATAGCACCCACTCAGCTGGTTAACCGGGTCGGCAAATTGATATCTGGATTACATTGTATCTGGCGCCGAAGACAGATCCGGTTTTGCCAGTCGGTTTGCAAACGGCCTAACCCTTCCGTTAGTTTCAAGGTGTCACAAATTTGTACTCATAATCATAACTGGTTTAAAATAAGCAATGTGGGTTGTCTATGTATTACATCTGCAGTACAAGCCCATGATTTCATCATAACTTTATGCTTTTGCTATAGAATGGCCATAGGTTTTTCCTTTAAAAAGATCAGTACGTTCTCTATTGCATAACCCGTACACTTTATGAAGATCTATCATAAAACACTGATTTTAAAGGTTTTAGGGAAGAAAAAAAAAACAAAACAATTCCTTCAGCAAATGGTTATTATGTGGAATGTGCAAAAAATAAGAAATAATACACATACACGTCTAAGTGAATACACACGTATACAATATAAATATAGATATATATAAATAACACATAATCAGCTGACTACAATCTGAGGAATGCTGGTTTCATCAGTACTTATCTCAAATAATAAGATGACTACAAATATAAATGCAGTTAGTTACGATACACAAGCACAAATAGTAATAGAAAATTTTGCAAACGTTTTGAGCATCTTTGCAAAATTTCATCGTCACTCTTGAATCTTAACTTCTAGGAAACGTTTAACAAATGTCAGTAACATAATAAAATGGCAGCCTAAGCTTACTGTCATACTTTTAAAGCTTTAACCATTAGGTGCACTTTTTGATACAAAAAATAACTAAGATATAAACTCTTAAATAAAAAAAATCACAAAATTAACGGGCGAAAAAAATTAAATCAACGATAGAATTTAACCTCCGTCTCGACACAATCTTTGAGCAACTCGTCCAGCTCGGACAAGTCAGGACCGACGCTGCTCAGAACCTCTTCCAGTTCACGTACGCAATCCGATTCCATATTAAAGAGCAAATCTTGAACCTCATTACCCTTAGTTTTCATTGCTGATTGTTGCAAGGAATATAAGGTATGCGGAGACGACTTCTGAAAATTTAAATTTATTTAAAGCTATTTAACAATAATTCCAGTTATGTTGCTCAATAGTGGAGATAAAGTTACCTCATCTTCGGGGCACTTGGTGTGCTTGGAAATAGTCACATTCGGTGTAAAGACAAATGGTTTGAATACGGATTTTGATGGATCAGGAGTTGCGGTAAACCAGTGCGCACTGGGGCGTTCCTTGCTCAGAGTTGAGACCTAAGAAAAGACACATAGGGACTAATTTGCCTTCACCGATCTTTCGTTTAGTTAACTTTTGTTTATAATGCATCGACTAGACTACAAAAAATTATTTGCCGAATGAGACGTTAACGCAGATGTACTTTAATAATATTGAGTAAATAAATAAATCAGTGATGAAATGTAGTCAAAACGAGAAATAGAAACAAACTAAGCTCTGTTCGTTCCTTTAAAGAGTAGCATATTATTAGTTTGTAGGTTGAAGCGCTCTAATAATTATTTTAAGTAACTTTGAGTTAGTTGTTCGAGTACTTTTTACAGAATATAAATGTAACACACATACCTGAGAGCCTTGAGTTGGATGTGAATCATCACACGAACGACAAATATCCGATTCTGTATCTCTAAGAATTTTGAACATGTCCGTTTCCTTGAAACTGTTGGATGAAGAGTACTTTTCCAATAATTTCTTTCCTGCATCAAACCTGCTGCATTCACCGTTCTGTGCAAACACTTTTGCAAAGTTAAAGTCACCCTATAAAAAAACGCAGGATGTTATTTCCGAAAGCAAAGAAACTACTACATGGGAAACCAAAATTAACATTACATATCTCACCTCTCCACTCCACAATCCTTTCGACTTGGCATATTCGAAAAGCCCATTGGAGTGTTTGTCAAATTTTGTTGAAATCGTAAGAACGTTCGATATATTCCTATATCCACCTAGAATTTGGGATTTATAAATTATAATTTTATAATCATCGTTGGTTAAGAGTGATATAATTACTCTTGATTTCCTCGGCAACCCAGTGCTTTCCCGATGTCTCCAAGACCCATGCTGTATTTGGATCGACGATCAGAAACGAATTGTGGTAGCATAATCCCTCATCAACGTTTGAACATGGCCCTCCTTGTCCGTACTTCTCTAGAAGAGATGTAATAATCTCTAGTGCTTCTAATGCTGTAGAGCCACGCTCAAGGCCTAACCTAAAAAATTTACAAAGAAAACTGTTATGGGAGATTGTCTTCTTTTCAAGTGTGTAAGCGGAGATGCCACAGTACGGTTTTCTAACCACTTTCAAATGATGTTTATGGACATTTTTTTCAAGTTTCTCACAGAGATTTTTACTTTAGCATACTGCACTTTATCATACGCAGTATGATAAAGTATTGTAATGGTGTCGATTAGCGGAAATAGATCTTTTTGGGTCCCCTGATCATTTTTGACGGTAGAAAAAAGGTAGAAAAAAATTCTGCGTGTGAGTATGTGTATGTGTGTGTGTCTGTGTGTACCAGACTTTTGTGGCGACGATTCCGGAGAAACTACTAAAGGTATCGGGATGAAACTTCATATATAGAAGTTTCATAACCAAATATAGAGCTGAAAAGCTTTCTGTTGAAAAGGGACCAAAGGCATTGGAGGTTTATCTTGGAGGGCTTATACTTTATGACTATGACATTTTTTAGTATAATCAATAGTTTAGATGCATGAGCAAATTCTATTTCATCGAGATCGGTTGTACTGCATTAAAACTAGTAGCCAGGATATGTCAGATAATTTGATTCTAATGACAGTAGGTAGTGACAAAGGCTAATGTTTTGACAATACCTTCTGTCAATATTAGCTGCGTTCGTATATTGTACACCTTTACACTTTTTACACCCAATAACACATAAGTGTCATTTGGACGGTTACCCGGTGTCAACGGAATACAATATCCGAACGCAGATTTAATTGATATATCTGTCTAGTTCTATTAGTTTTATTTTAATGCAGACATAGCCAATCTCCATCAAATAGAATCTCATGCAGCTAAACTATTAATTTTATATATAGTATGATAAAGTCATGTGCCTGGCTAAATCACTTTTTTGTTTTATCAAAATTCTTTGGAAGAAAGCGTACTAGGCAATTAAAACTTTTACTACCACTAAAATTTTTGGATTGGCAATCATATTAACAATAAAATACTGAAACCTCTTATGAATAAAAAAAGTAAATTTATTAAAATAATAGCCATTTAAAAGTCATAACAGTAATTTAAACTGACCAATATACTATAATAGTATTCTCAATAAGAAAATACAGGAAATATAAAGTGCACTTGCTTAAAAAACAAACATTTATAAGTCAAAATTATGATAATTAAGTCAAGATCACGTAATATTTAGGTCTTAGGTTTTATTTAGAAAATCTGGCCAATTGATTTTTTACACAAAAGTTTTTTATTGCCCTACCAATTTTCTGCCCCCTCTACTCATGGGTGAATTATTTAAATCTCGATAATGAATTATCTGCAAAACTAGATTTATTTGGTGTTATGTATTAAATTGTATTTCCAAAATATTAATAACTTAAATTTCTTAAATTTCAAATTAACTAAAATCCATGAGTTTCCAAAGAAATATTATATTCAGGTTTTCATAATTATTTAAGATGTTAGTGACTTTTACTTTTGTGTGTAAGTGGCAACCACAAATTTTTACATCTAATTTCACAGCCTGCTTTGATGAAAACCATTTATAATGACCTGTCGCAAAAAACCGACTGCATCAAATGCATATCAATGGCCTAGCTGCAATCCCACGCATTACCTATAACCAAGGTGATATGTGGTATTGCAGCTAGGCTATCAATATTCAAAGTGTCCCCACAGTAAAAAAAAAATTAAAAATCAACAAACAATAAAAAAAAACATACCAATTTATCATGAAATAAATCAATTTAGTTAACAATAGTGCAATTAAAAAAAGGCTCTAGTTTGGCAATAAACTTGATAATTTATATCAAGATAACGAAAAGAGATAAGAGTCCCGCCTACCTAACCAAATCCATGCCAAGCAATCGCTTGACGCTAGGATCGTGATCACCATCATTATCAACAGTCCAAACTGCCTCATTACCAATCACAACGTTACTGTCATTGGCCCCCATTTCCGCGCCCCACATCCATCCTGGTTTGCTCAAAATTATTGCCTTCGTCGGACCAGTATTTTCAACTTCTACATACGTGCACTACAAAGAAAAAATTGAAAAAGAATCAATATTATGATAAGTATCTTACTTT
The DNA here is from genome assembly GCA_964023965.1 of Melinopterus prodromus. Lineage (NCBI taxonomy): Eukaryota > Metazoa > Arthropoda > Insecta > Coleoptera > Scarabaeidae > Melinopterus > Melinopterus prodromus. The sequence goes on from OZ030393.1 coordinate 46,991,248, forward strand.
CACAGGTCCTGTTGCTTCTAACGGGGGGTAATAAACAACTTCTTGTACCTCCCCTTGGGGCCTATCGGAATTCTTTCCAAAAACTACCCCGTTTTTGGTCAAAGGTGGTAAAACGACAAAAGTATCACAAGATTCAGGTAGAGCCATCTAGAAAACAATTTTTGAATTAAAATCATTAGGGTGGTTTCTTAAATTTGTTACACAACAAGATGTAACAGATGTTTTAACTTTCTATTACAAAAGAACTAAGAAAACATCATATCTAGTCCAAGATATTAATTTATTATACGTTATCTTCCGTAAAGATTAGTAATTACACGAGATTTGCATTCATTACTCACAGTTTTATGTAAAATGCAGGAAATTCCAGCGGATTGACTGATCAAAATCAGCTGGACAAGTCGTGTGACATTAGTCACTGAGCTTTTTACGATTTATTCGCTTATGTAAAATTAATGTGGAATAAAATGATATAATTATAAAAACATTATTATGTCACGTTTTCTTTCTCTTGTACTTTTTATATTTACTGGAAACAGTTAAAACGTGTTATCTTTATCGGAGCTAACTGGAGCTAACTTCAGGTGTATCGGATATTCGTACGTATGTAGTAGAATTTTAAAATTTCTGCAATAGAACGGTAATATCAAAGATTTAAAATTTATTTTGGTAGTTTTTAAGCGTTACTTTATCGGTCTTAATTTTTAATCCCTTTCTAATAAATCTCTATAGGATTTGGTGGGGTTATGTACGATTTGGTTGGATTGTGAGGTTAAGTAACTCAAGTGTCAAGTTGACGAAAAGTATCAAAAAAATCATCGTGCATTACGAGTGCATTTCGAGGTTTACTTCTTATCAGATTACCGCTTATGAGCGTAGACGTTCGGTAATTAAGGTTTTTTCTCAATTCGCAAATTTAGCGGGACAGGCCGATCGGGATACGGTTAGATAGCGCATGCGTCCGGTCAAACAAAATCGTTTTAGAATTCGCGGCCTTTCATTTCGGTCCGCCGCTTGGTTGGGATCTGCTTGGTGGGTGCTTCACGCAATACATTTTATTCCGGTGGTGACTATTTAACCAAGATTTAAGTACAAGTGCACGAGAATGGCATTGTTTCGCATCACAACGTCAAAGCTGCAAGAAGCACAGGTAGGTGAAAAGTTTTTCATACAAAATCGGCACGCAAATGCTGATTGGGTTGTGTTACGCCGATAGGTACATAGGGAAAAATTTTTACGCTTACTACGGTAATTGGAAAACTCGTGTCATTCAGTCACACACATCAGCAATTGTCATACGTTGCGTTCACTATTATCCCAGCCTAATTATTTTTTCAAGTTTGCGCTTCTTCGCGGTTTTCCGTGTTACGTAAGGCCTATCAGATTTACTATGCGTAGAGGGCTAGAAACCCTAAATATCGACCCTTTAAATTTATCCCCTCCAAAGATCATACAGATTTCTTCTGCAGAATTTATACTCGTCACTCTTCGGTGTTATATAACGCATGGATAGATGACATCAAAATTAATAAATAATTCTCAAACAAATTTAACTTTTAAACTAAAAACTAAAATCGGTTGCTATAAATATTAATACATAAAGTTTACTCTGGTGACATACAAAAATAATATAAAGTCTAATTTTGTACAAGCGTATTTTAAAAACCAAAGTAAAAAATGTCAACATATCACAGCTTACATAACAATAAAACGTATTGTTTATCGGGAAATTGAACAATACCTCGGAACAATTGGTTAAACGTGGTAAGACACAAAACATGTGATAAAATTATCTCGTAATTGTCACTTTTGATCAGGGTTATATACGGGTTATTATTAAAATAATTATACCGGGCTGATCAAATGTTGGAATTACGATTTTTTATTAGCTGTACGAAGTGTTGCTTTGTATACAATTTATATAGAATTTTAAAATTATATACCGATTTTCGGAACGGTATGGTATAAAACCGTAAGAAAAGAAAAACGCCTACCGAAAAACTTTCCCTCAGTTGGTTCTTTTGTTAGTTGTCACCCTTTTTATTTCGTACCTGTTATTTTTACCTGAGGAATCGTAACAAATTTTTCTTAACAAGTCTAAAAAGTTGTGGTGCAGGATTAAAAATCTTGCGCAGCACAGAAACAATGGAATTCCTGAGTTACTGTTGAATGTGATTAGATTCAATTATTTGATTATTTACTGTACAGTAAGTAGTTGAAATAATTTTTTTCTTTGAGAATAAGTGGGTATAGCCAGCAGCGCGTTATGCCATCATGGGGCCCTGTGCAATTTTTAATTTGGGGGCCCCCATATACAATGTTGAATTAAGAATAATTCTTTTTTTTACAAAAATAATATATTAGTACTAATAATACTGATACTGTGGTGTAATTTCCTATTTCTTTTTCTAACATTATCTAAGATCCGATTCCATATCATCTAAACATACAATTGTTCCGAATGCCTTCTGCTATAACAGTTTTAACAAGAGGAAACGTAACGTGTCGATTTCTGGTCCAAAGTTTAAAAGAAAGTAACCAAATAAATGGTTTAGGAAATGACAAGCTATAAACTTGAATGACTTGAATATACAGGGTTGTGTAATGTGTACTTGTAAGAAGCAGACCAAATTCCATTTTTTTAATATAGCATCCTGTATATTTTTCCTGTTTTTGAAATATTCTTTTGAATTGCCAATTGAACAGTAAAAACCGCATGTCCCTGAGCTCAGTGGTGTAAATGTAACAATACGATTAAATGGTAAAAGAAAGCAATTAAACAATGTTAAAAGGATTTATACCGTGTCAATAGCTCGTCGTTTTTTAAAATGGCTTAATTTATAAATACGAAATACATTTAAATATAAAGTGTTTCATTTCTAAGTATTTCAAATTTGTAGCTCAAGCAATCCTAAAAGTTTTATTGGAATCTTTTTCTTGTCAACTTTTTAGAAAGAAATATATTGAGTGCTTACGTTTCTTTTTTACGCACTGTGTAATTATAAGGACTTTGAAAGATGTACAGCATTTTGCAGATCGGAAGTTTTAAATTATAGACTCTTGAAGCATTCATTTTTATAGAATAGAATTCCAAAACAAAAGGAAAAGTGTCGACTGAAAAAAATTCGGATTATTCTTATTTGTTAAATCAGCACTTTAAATCGGAAATGACTCGTCGTGTCTTCGCATTAATCTAGCAATGTCAAAGAACCTTTCCGCGCATGGTAAAACGGCGGCGCACAGCTTAACATTGGCCGACTTACTTACTTTGGAAGAAATTCCGTATGAGTACTCAACGTGACATTGAATACGTAATACATTTGCATATCGTTCGATTACGTGGCTCGCGTTAACGTTGATCCCGTTTGTTTTTTTTATTACGGTGCGGTGACGGCTGAATTTTTATGACAGATCATAATTTTGATGCAGAAGCAGAAGACGAGAAGAAAAGTTTTGAACATTGTAATTTTGGTGTGATTGTATGTTTTTTGTAACACGTATTTGATGTTAATTGCATAATAATCTGGATTCACACATATTGAAAAAGACGTAACAAAAATGTGCCTGTTATAGAGGCAAATGTTTTTTTAGTTTCTATTTTCGAGGTAGTTACTTGCGTCCATTGGAATCACGAGATTTTGAGAACACTTATCTATAAATAAACGTAGAATCCGCTGTATACGTCACACTTATACACCTTGAGCCTGCATCCATCCTTGAATAATTTGCGTTATTGCGTTAAGTAATGTATCTTACTCGTTTTAATAGATCGTAAAATGTACCATTGAAATAAATTACTACCTATGTAGGTAGGTATGTTGTTTAGAAAACATCTTCCAAACAATACAGGTGTCCCAATAGTGCGTCCTTGGGGAAGATTATTCTTTGCTAATGAAGTTATTGAAATCTGATTTTTTGGACTCTTTTACAGTACACTACTTTCGTCTTTGTCCAAACTTTACTTTAGTAATTAAAAAAAGTTGTAAATAATAGAGTAGTTGGAAATGCCGTGCATTTATATTTTTTAACTTTTTGGTTTGCTTTGATATGCCGCAGTAACGTATACGTTTAACCTCACATTGAAGCGCTATGCTTTGTAGAATTGTTTTAATTTATGTAACTTTTGCACTGTCATGTTTGCAGCCAAATATTGCAGAAATAAACCGACATAAATTATATAACCAACATAACCTTAAATGCTTTTGGTTGCACCAGGTTGACTATTCTGAAATAGATAAATAACAGTGTCTGGCATACCCGTTTTTTGTTATACTTGAAAACATTTTTTCTAGTTACAAAAAAGAGGTTTGAAAAAAAGAAAGTTAATAACGTAGTGTAAAATAGCCTTAAGAACTGTTTCAACACGCAGAAAATACCGTTCGTGCACGATATACTCAGGGTTGTTATATAAAAGGTTTTTTTAATTTTAAACAAAACAAAAATGTGTTTTTTTATAAAATGATGTTTTTTAACGAAACAATGTTTTTAAACACTTCGCAAAAACATGTTTTAAATCACCCAAAAAATGTTTTAAATAAGGAATCAAACTGGTTTTAAACATGTTCACAAAATACATACGTAGTTTAAAACAGACATTTTGTTAGTTTTAAAACATTCAGATGTTTTAAAACAAGCTGGTTTAAACATGTTTAAAACAAAATATTTGTTAAACATGTTTAAAACAATGTTTTAAAACAGTGTTATAAACATGTTTAACACCACTGTTTTAAACATGTTTAAAACAAAATAGTTTAAACCAAAATATTTGTTTTAAAACATGTTTAAAACAGTGTTTTAAAACAAAGTGTTTTAAACAGAACCCTAAATACTATGTGTATGTTTTTTAACGAAACAATGTTTTTAAACACTTCGCAAAAACAAGTTTTAAAAATGATAAAGCCTGTTTTAAATCACCCAAAAAAAGCATGCTTTAAATAAGGAATCAAACTTGTTTTAAACATGTTTAAAACAAAATATATTTTTAAAACAGTGTTTTGGACATTTAAAACAAACTGTTTCAAACATGTTTAAAACAAAATAGTTTAAAATAAATAATCTGTCTAAATGTTTAAAACGATGTGTTTTAAACATAACAACCCTAAATACAATGTATTTTTTACCAGATGTGTCAGCGCTACTTATTATCATTGAGTTATCTATCATAACATAAGTGGTCCATCATAAAAAACAACAATACCTGAACGGTGTTTTCTTCGTATTGGAACAACTCTATAATAATTGAAATTAGATTTCATTAATTAATTTAATTTTAAAAAAATCGATCCCTGTTCCAAATATCTTTAAGAAACTACAAGATGGCAACCAAAATTGACCTTTATCGAAAAACAAAGAAATGTTGTCTCAATTCAAAGCAACATTTGTTAATCCAAAACAACGGTGGTTTTTTATATATACGCGAGAATATATATCGTTCATTAAAGAAAACCGTTGTTTTGACCGGATATTTTACTTTAAGATTGTACAATTTCAAATGGATACGAACTTTTTTGATTTAAGAATTTGTTCTTTTAAATTAAAAGGTTGGCTACTTAGGTTAATCAGCTCACATTCTTAGATTAAACATATACCTACTTCTTTTAAATATGAACCATGTTATTATGAAAACTATAATATTTTACTTGCAATGCCATTAAGACATCCAAAGAAGAATATTGTTATTTGCCAATTGGAGAAAGTACCTGGTGGCCCTTTGGTCCCTTTTCCATCAATACTAGAGCTGTTGGACATTTGTACGTCAGGTACATTGACGGTATAATAGCACATTCACTGATGCTGCATAGACATGTATTCTGTTATATACCCTCTAGGCGGCCTCTCTTGCGAGGAGAAACTAAAGCTCCATCTATAGGCCCCGTTTACATTATTTTCAAAACAACGACTGTCTTAAATCAAAACAATCGTTTTCTTAAACGAAATATTTAGGTTGTTTTATATTAAAGAAATATTCGTATTACAAGAATGTGTTATTTTAAAATAAACAAATTATTTTAAGTATGTCAGTTTCAGTTAGAATTAAGTCACATTCAATGCAAATAAATTCCAGAATAATTTGCATTATCTATACGTTTCTGGAAATGTAACGTTTTCGAGATAATCGTATAGGAAATTGCTTTTTTAAATATATTAAAATCAAAACCTTAATTTTTAACTAAAAATAATAAGTCCCACAAGCTCAGTTATTGTGTACATACGTAGAAATATAATTACATAATTGGAAATATAACTAATTAATTTGAAAAATTGAGCATTCCCATAATTCGAATCGCGATATCATTTCAATAATTTGGTATTTTTCTTTACGTGGAAGACTTCGAAGAAGTATACAAAATCTAAATCCAAAAGTAGTGCTAAAAAATGTGCTAAATCTGTGTTAATTTGACATGGAATTATCCCATCTACAAATACTTATCATCTGACGTTAGATGAAAAGTGATAATAAAAAAAAACCTGACTCCTGAAAGACCTTGGCATGTAATACGACGGTCACGAACATTTGACAATGAATTATAAAAGCTAGATTTGTATGCACCGACCCAGGAAAGAGAAAACAATAGTTGATTTTATTAAGTAATGGATTCCAATGATAAATAAAAATAAGGATGATTTTTGTGAATAAGCTATAATTACTAAAGATTAAAAATTAATTATTACGTATTTTAATTGGATTTTAAAGCAAATATAATTTTACTAAATCGCTAACTTTAAGTAAGTCGTTATATAATAAGATTTTGTTGATAAGCCAGCCTAGATAATCAAGAATTCAGATCAATGCCAAATGGATGAACCATTGAATTCATTGCGTAAAGCAGTCATAACAAAAGCCTGGACTAAACGGACTACAAATCAACATTGTCTCGTGGTCAAATTGCAAATTACTTCAACAATGTGTTGGTTTTGTCAAACATTAGCACTCCAGCAAATACACAGTGATAATTAAAGAAAAAACATAAATTTTCTGTTGGCATATTATTCAATATTAAACGCTAATTGCCAAAATGTTCCCCGACTAATGTTTACGAAAACATTGCACTGGGAAGGCCATACCTTAATCGATTATGAGCTTTTTGCAACCAACAAAAACTCTAATTGTTATCAAAATGGCTAGATTTGTAGATTTAACAAATCAAGATGTCCAAACATAGCATAACCTTAAAATAATTCACAAGATCACGTCTCCTACTTAACAGAACATCAAATAAACAATCTAATTAGTGCTAAAGAGTTTATCGCCTCTAGTTTTGGAAATACTTAATGCAATGGCAAGGTTATTGGTCGATTTTCAGCACTGACCTTGTCCACTATTGCCACAGGTATACCAGGTTAGCTATACATACAGTGTGTCCCAATTTCGACCTGATTTAATTGTTATCTAATCTCCGTAACTTTGAAGATAGACAGTAGAATTTACTCTCTGTAATCTGATTTAATAAGATCTGTAAAGGATAAATCAGAGTAATTACCTGCCAGAAATAGTTTGTACTTTGCTCAAGTAATTTGAACATTTTGCTGCCATTACTCTGTAACGTCAAAACGCTTGCGGTATTACAGCTCGACGTTGTGTTGTCTTCCGACACGAAGCGGAGGGAGACAAAAAGCGAGAGCTAAAATCTAATATTTTTCTCGTGTATAATACACTATTTTTTGTGACCGGGAAAAATGATATATTGAAGAACATTACTACAATATATTAAAGTCAATCGATGTGACATGTCTACCTTTACTTATGTGTATATGTTACAGTAAAAGCATCAACTTCGTAAATGTATACACTTACTAGTCAGTGCATACATTTACTGATTTGTATAGTAGACGTATCCACAACCAATAAAATGTCACTTTTCCTAGTAGTTGCATACATTTTCTAACCAACTTTCGTAGAAATATGCACAAATAAAACACGCGGTAATATAAATGTATACTTATGCTAGTAGAAGTGCATAACAAAATTACCTCGAATTCAATTGGCTCCCACTGTGGTCATCATAACCTAATATAATTCTTACCAGAACAAAACAATTATGATCGAAAGGAGGCGCAATACGAAGGAAACCATGGAAATAAATATGTTGAACAGCATTCTTAAAGTATAGTCGAGTTCTCATGCAGTGCAGGTATGTCCTGACTCCTGAGTAATTAATTTCAATACAAACACTCCAGCTCAAGAGTTGTCCCCGGAACAACCAGCGATCATAATGTTTTGCAAAATACCAAAACAAAATAATTATAAAGTACATGGTGGGTTGTATCGTTAATCATGTATTGTAATAAATAAACTCATGGGCAAGAAAATCCGGACATGTAGGTACCAGTTTTTGATAATTTTTCTGCGGCCCATGAATGAATTGCCACAAGCTGTTATAATGTTGAACAAACGATTACCTCTTATAATACAGGGAGAACCAGATTCAGGTTATATCAGTCACAAATGAATGCACAATAGACTAAATTTGTTTATAATAATTCGTTGTTCCTACAGGATCAATTGTTTATGATACAGGCCAACTGGTAATTTGACAAGTTGTTTAAACATCTGATAAGGGAGGTAATAATTTTAACCACAATGCATTTTTTTGTAATTCAAAAGTGTTCGCGGCATATTAATTTTTAGTTTTATTAAAAAAATACCTAATTAATGCATTGCTAATTAGTCCAGAGAGCAGCAAATTCAAAAGTATCAAAACTACCAAAAAACGACATAGCCATGTCAAACAGTTTTGAATTAAAATCATTTTGTCACTCGGCTTTTATCAGTTCATTTACATACTGTTCTCAAGTATGCATGTATGGAAACAAAAATGCACATAATGTAGGCTTCAAAAGATCAAGTAGTGATAATATCGTAATATATTTTTCAAAAAGTTTCTCGATTTGTTTTACTTAGTACATTTAGTTGATACTTTTACTACTCAGTAGTAGCATATGTATACATCAGCTAGTATGTGCATACATCTACTAGGAATAGCATACACTACACTTTTATACAGAGTTGATACTTTTACTAAGATGGCCAGTAAATGTATACACTGACTAAGTGTATACATTTACTTCAGTTTGCGCTTTTACTGTAACATATATACCATAACATATATCCGGGAAAAAACTACTCACTTTTTTAATTTTTTTCCCGGGGGAAAAAGTGACATTTTATTACCTGTCAATAGAGACAAAATGTCAAAAGTTTTTTCCCGTCACAGAAAAAACACATTTCTGTGTAAAATTAAGTTTTAGACCTTCAATTGTAAGTGACTTATGACGTGATCGACATTTATTTTTGAATGAGAACCCCACATTTTTTGGCCATACATAAGACAATTTCCGAGAAAAAGAACATTTATTGAAAATTGTAAAATTTTGTTAATCTCTGAGGAACATGGATATTCTGTATGGATTATGAAAATACGTTTTAGGTAGAATTATAGAAATATGGGTGTATCATCATAACCTGACGTGATATGGAAAAGTTTCAAGGCCGGATTTTTATTCAGCCGAAAAGAATCTACTGAAAATGCCTATTCGAATTTTTTCACAAACATATCTCCATGATTTTCAACTGTGTTTTACTTAATTTTTGTTAATGCAAGATCATAAAATTTGTATGCCACCATATAGAGAATTGACAGATATATCATAATCTATAAGAAGAAACATGGGGTTGTCAAGTGACCGCCAGCAGAAATATAGATGGAATATAGAAATATAGAAATAAAGTTCACAACTCCAAAAACCGGAGTAACCGGAACAAACTGTTTACTTTTTGGTAAAAACAACAAAAGGACAATACCGGACATTTTAACATCTTGGCAAAAAGAATTCACTTGAGCGCGGCAGGCTAGCTTGAAAGTAAAATAAAAAAAAAATCAAAATCTTGTTTTTAAGCGCCACATTTTAAAACTGGTATATGATAGAAAAAAAAGAAAATCAGTGAAAACGGTAAAATACAAAAAACAACGCATCTGTTTTCTTAAAATCGACTCAATTTACAATTTCTTCCTCAAAAATTGTGAATTGAGTCTGGTTTTCTTTCCGCTTATACAGAAGAAAATATCTATACCACAAAGTTGTTAGTAGTTCGTTGTGTTGTTTTTGCCAGGGTAAAAATTTATTTTTGATTAAGTACCAAATTGATAATATGTGCTATTGTATGTGTAAATTCAAAAGTTATATAATTATTTTATTATTAAGTACATAATTGTGAACTGCAAAAGTTATTGGACTCACTATAGATTTTTAAAATTATAGAGCATCCTAATTCAGGATGTTAAAGAATATATAGTAAATGATTTCATACAGACGGGATGTAAAATATAAATAAATGAAAAAATATAGCAAAACCGTGGATTTGAACCAGGGACGTTTGCCTATGGCGGCCATAGGTACTCCGTTTATTTTTGTTGTCTATAAAGCTGGACGAATGAAATTTGGGAATGTGTTAATAGACAAAAAATGCATTCTTTTGGATACTCTTGAGGTTAATACGACTTCCGGGTTTTCCGGAAATGGCGTCATCATTGAAATTTTAAATGGCACCCTATATTCTTTGTGTGATATTGTCAATCAGGATGACATTCTGAACAAAAAAAAACATACCGATCGTCAATTTTTATCACCAAGGCAATAATCAATAAAATATCAAGTATTTGGTATCATTGTAATCGGAAAGATGTTTTCTATCGAATAATCGGGGTGTGGCCATTGGGTACCCGTGAAAAAAATGACTCAATGGCCAAAAACCAATTAAATCACGCTAGAGGGCGCTAGTAATGCGGCCAAAATCGTTTTAGTTAGTGTTTATTTGACAAGTTTCGACTATTTTTACTAATTCCTAGCCACCTAGATTCATGCAAAGTGTTTTTGTGTTCAGAATGTCATCCTGATTGAAAACATAACACAAAGAATATATGGTGCCATTTAAAATTTCAGTCACACCGTCGGTTCCGGAAAAACCGGTAGTCATATTAACCTCAAGGGTATCCCAAAGAATGTCATATTTTGTCTATTAACACATTCTCAAATTTCATTCGTCCAGCTATATAAACAAAACAAAAAATAAACGGGAGTACCTATACCGTGGGTCACCCAGTATACTACAGATTCGTCAGATTCAGTCACAAGCGTTTGGTACACGCGAAGTTAAACTACCTATATACTAATTTTATTCAAACATTAACTGAGACGAGAATGCATTCATATTTGGGACACATCGTATATTAAGCAACGATACGAATTATTATAAAAAGTTGCATGCAAATTTTTATTGATTTATTTCCTTTTAATCAGGAACTAATTGCAATAATACTAGCTTGCGAGCTAACTGATGCCATTTACATATCTATTAACAGTTAATATCTATAATAATCACGATGTAGAGTATGCACTTTCGACTGATTGATAAATTAATTGAACACAGTTGGCCTTGATTTGTCTATGTTACTATTTACAGCAAATTCGCGTATTTTTGCTATGAGGAATTCCGTGCGGATTTTTCAACCACGAGGTACACGTTTGGTTCAAAGGTTCAGATTAAATTTAGAAGTGTTCACGAACGCTGCTTGGCTAGGTTTAAGTAAAGTGTTATTATTCGTGTATCGGAGAGACCGTATTGCGCAAATATTTTAGGTTTTGGTGCATACAAAATAACGCTCGCCAGACTCATGTTGAATGCACACAAATTGCTGTTCATAATTCTTCGAGATTAGTTATTCCTGGTTATTTTTAAACCGTCTTGTTAGTGTAACACGCTGGCTAAGAATAAATGTGGTGGATCCCTGGACCAGCTCCAATGTTTAATGTTAGAAATTATGAAAAAGTGAAATGCTAGGTATACATTGTTGGTTGCGAAGGCCCTATACTCTAAAGTTCAATGTTACAAAATATAATGTGGACAAAATATAACGCTCTTAAACAAATAAATTGAAAATTATGCTGGGTTTTCACTATATACTGAATAGTTTATTTTTGTAAAATGCATTTTTTAACACTAAATGAAATTTGGAATTTCTATTTTCAGATTCAGATGGTACAAAAACAGTTTTCACTTGTCCGATTTTGTTCTTTGTTGACCAGGATAGTCACTTAGCGGAGATTATTGTGGTTTAACACTATCTAAGAGTCAAAAGTTAACGGATTACATTTTTAGACTAAACTAATAATTCCGGTATGTAAATTTAATGTAAATTGTGATAAACAAAAACAAAAACTTTTCTCTATTTTTTAATGCTTTTAAATGAAACTTTTGAAAACCCTGGGGTACGGGTTAATATGTTTTGATCGATCTAAAGTTTTACAGAAATTAAGTATGGATATAAAAGAACAAATTGAGAGGGTCCCGCAGAATGTAAATAATAGTTATATATGTACCAAGGGCAATAAACGGATGTTTATACCCGAACGGTGACCGTAAACCGGAAACTTTGGATAAGAAAACATTGTAAAATTTATTGTAAAAATGTTACCTGAAATCCTAAAAGGTATCACAATTGCCCGTGCAATACCGTTCAGTTACAGTACAATGTGTTGGACCAGATGTATCAGCGCTATTTGTTATCTTCCAGTCCTAACATAATGGGTATTTCACAGAAAAAAACGATTCTTATAATTTGAAGAATGTTTTGTTCGTGTTTGAACATACCTACCACTTCAAGCATCGCAAGCCATTATTTGGTGTGGGGACACATAAAAAACAGTAACCAAATAAAACCTGATGCAATAGGCTACTTTCAAGATGTTAAAGAATACGTGGAAGATGTAGAAGAAGTTAGCAATATTTGCCTATTTTTCAAATGTACTTTCTAAATGTTCTACAGTGTGGACTAGGGTTGTAACGAAAGTGACCTTTGTGGAAGCGGATGCGAAAGCCAAATTTTCGACTTCCGCGGAAGCGGAACTGAAAGCGGAAGTAACAAGAACAGTCAGCGAAAAACACAAAAACAAAATATCAAATTACATCAAAACGAACAACACATATTTTAATAAAAAGCAAACATAATAATTGGTCTACATTGCAACAAAACATAACAACAACAGTCAATCCAAAAAGTGTTCATACATCACACAAAATTGTGAAATTCAAGAACCTACAAAATTAAATTACTTGTTTTTGTATGGTGGTCGAAGACTTGTTATTGTTAATGTTATTGCCATTCGCCATCAATCTTAAAAACAGTACAAATATGCCTAAAAATAAAAACGCCGTCAGCAAACAACAGAAAGCTTTAGCGGCTTCCAGTTATGTATTAAACATAATCGCCAACGTCGCAAATTTCTTATTTGCTTTGTTGGCACCGGCGGCGGCGTTACAAACGCTCGGCATCCCTAACTTCTGCAATGGCTGTTTACAAAAGAGCGGATGCGAAAGCGGAAGTGGAAAAATATGCGAAAGTTCCGCGGTTGTACTAGTGCCCTAGTGTGGACCATTTAAAACGTAACGGTCAGTGTCCAGGGATAACGCAGCCAGCCGTACAAGTGGTGTCAGGTATTGGTACAGTCATGGTGACTAGGGCTTCCAATCCCGGACAATATACTGACCCCGGGATTTCGGGATTAAAGATTTTGTAATCCCGGGATCCCTGGATTCGTGAAAAAAGCGAAAAATTGCCGGATCAAAACGCCTGGGATGCCAAAAGTTACCAAATTCAGTCAGTGAGAAAGTCCTAAAATATACTTGATTGGGGAATATCTTTAGCCCGAAAATTGATCAACTTTTACAAAGTTTGCCTTACAAATAGAAAACCAAAATTATCGGTTTAAAAGGTGTCAAAGTGCGTATTGACAACTATAACAAACAAAATTTGAACTCTATTAGAAAATAAGTTGATCTTCTAACTTAAATTTGCTCAAAAATTGTACATTTTTGTAAAAATTTTCAAGATAGTCGCGGCAAAAGAAATTGCTCGACTAAAATTTTCAATTTTTATAAAACATTTTGTCAAATTGTTTAAAATTGGATAACATCATTCATACGTCATGGACGGTTATTATGTAGTAGACTGCTTGCAATTTAAATAAAACTATTATTGTTTACAAATAAGATAGGTATAATGACTTTACGACCCAGTTCTACCCTCCCTTTCCAGTAAAGACGTTATTTATTGTTCAAAATTAATGGAATATTCAGTGCAACTTCTTTGATGAACAAGGAGTTGGGCTATTTAAATATTTAATTTCTGGTCATGAAATAAATTATCTATCTGGAGTTTCATTTTACAGTTAAATATATCAGGATTAATTTGTATATTTATTTTATACTTATTTTCAATATTTTTTTTTCATTTCTTTGATTTTATTACCTATTTACTAATTTTATATTCTATAGTAAATCATGGACTCCGCGCCTATTTTGTTTTTTATTTTTACGTTTATGTTTCTTGTTTCTATTTAAATACTTTTTGGTTGAGGGTATAGTAACTAAGGAGACAAGCAAAATCTATACTTTTTGCTAAATCTGTTCTTCCTATTATAGCAACATTTATTGGGTGGGGTTTTATTAAACATTTTATGATTGATACTTTATTTAATCAGAAATGGTGCTATTATGGACTGAAGTTCATACTTTAATAGCAGTTCAATTGATTTATTGTAGATCAGTGCAGTTAACCTTTTCGGGATCCCGGAATTTTGATTTATTATCCCCGGATCCCGAAAACGCTTATTATTTGTCGGGATGCCGAAATCCCGGGATTGAAAGCCCTAATGGTGACCCTCCAAACTAGGTCCTTGCGTTGTGGATTGTTTCGTTTAATTGGTATGTTGTAGAATGTCGGAGAAGGTTCGGAATAGAAAATTCAGATTCAGATTATTTTTTGACGTGATGGAAATGATGACAGGGATAGGGCGCCGATCTTGAGTGAAACAATACCTGTATATTGATTTGCATTTAATTTCGTTGAATGAAAACGCTTAAGAAAAAATCTCTGGTATTAAAATTCCGAACCGACTGTATAAGGCATGCAATTTGTATGCCACCACTTAAGAGAAATTAGCGGTATCAATAATAGGTTGCAAAGAAAACAAACAAAAAAGAAAAATTGTTGGAAATACAAGTTGATAATATAAAAATGTCTATTTGCAATAAAAAAATGCACGTGGCCTTGCTGGTAACGGGTAGGTAGGTAGTTAAATTAAAACAGTTTTATGTATATCACAACAAATTGCCGCCAACAATAACAAGCATCGTCTTTTAACAGTACACAAATATGATCGGTTG
Organism: Melinopterus prodromus; assembly: GCA_964023965.1. NCBI lineage: Eukaryota > Metazoa > Arthropoda > Insecta > Coleoptera > Scarabaeidae > Melinopterus > Melinopterus prodromus. Next base: position 47,006,471 of record OZ030393.1, read on the forward strand.
CTTTTTAACAATCAATTATAATAATTTACGTATACACAATTAGCATATGTGAGTGCGTCACGCGTTGATATGTCACGTATGTATAACAGCCGCATACAATAAGTTATCACAACACAACTCATACCACACACTTATGTTATTATTATTGTTATTATTATTATTGGGTATATTAGTATGGGTTAAGAATGTGTAGATGAATATTTTTTAACGTTTTTATTTAAAGGAATATGTATAAATTTTAAGTTGATACACTTTAAATAATTTTTTCTTTAAACATAAAAAACGATTTAAATGTTTATGTCACATAGTTGACCTTGGCCGAAATACATAACTAGAGTACGCACTCGTGTTCTTATTTATGTAATATTTATGAAATACATTTATCATTTCATTTAAAAACTAACTAAAATTCTAATTTTGTCATAACATGCAAAATCCGAACGGTATAAATCCACACTGCTGTGTATCAAATGATATTAAATCAAAGTAAGTAATCATACAATTAATCTCGGAGTGTGATGTCAACCGGCGCGCCGGTCAAAGAACAATTGCAAGGGAACTCCGAATGATCTTGGCGAGGTCGGAATACTTTTGGCGCATCAAAAGTATTTTCATATGTATTTCTGGCGTGGCAAATAAATACTGGCGCCTGATTTTAATTTTGGCAAGTACATCACATAACGCTGGAAAATAAATGCGCTGTCAACTGTTATGTTTGATGGACATAACAAACATTGTTATTAATTGTTGGTTTAACTTTTGTAACAAACTGGTTCTGGCGGGAGAGTGTTTTCGAATAAAATTTGCTTATCTTATGATGCTTATCTTATAATGTGTTTTTGTTTCAACATTTCAATTGAGGGGTACTGGCCCACGCCCTGTATGCAAATTGTATGTTATATGTCATTACACTGATTACACTGATAGAAGATAAATTTTTTTATTATGGTGCAATTTTGAAACAAAACCAGCAATATCTCAAAAATAATTACTTTTACAAGTACTATCTTAGTACTTATTGCCTTCAGGGCAATAAGTACAAAGTTAAAAATCTTTAAAAATATGGGGTGTTCCATTATAACTAACAAGTTTGAGTTGCTGCAATCCAGGAGTTCTTTACGTCACGGCAAACATAGCAAAATGCTGCATGAATTTTGGGAAAGTCTCCCAGTAATTCATTTTTGGTGCCAAATGTAATCTGTTTGCAGTTTAACTGACATTGTGAATTTAATTTAGTAGTGATATTATTCATTATGTTAACACTCACAGAAAAATTTGAAATAACATTTTTAATCAACTTGTCTCATTTCGCACTATTATTTGTAATTTTGGATGTAACAACGTTGGGAAAATCATTGCGTAATAATAGTTTATTGTTTGACAAGCACATAATTAAGGAATAGAAACATGCGAGCGGTGTATATCCGTTATGTGCGGGTCAAATACGGCCATTTATCTACGAATTATAATACAATTTAATTATATATTAGGTAAATATGTTGAATGTATTTGTTAATTGGGGCGATGTGAACACTTAATCGACTGTCAACCACGTAGGTGTTGACAGTAAAATAAAAGTAAAATAAAAGATTAGCAAAGCTAGGTAGCATTTTTTTTTATTTTTGATTGTTTATAACCAATTTTATAATACTAAGAATTCGTTGATATAATTAACAATTTATAACGGTTTATAAATAATAAAAGTTTTACACCGGAATGCTCATGTGATTCCGCTCAAATAATAAGATAATACAAAATATATCCGGATCAATTCTGTCAAGTCTAGGTGACGGATTTAAAGAATATTGATGGCTATATTGTAGTCTTCTTGCGATCAATTAAAAAATACCGATATTCATAAAAATCGTCCCCACACTCGAAAGAATTGAGCCGGATATTTTTCCTATTATTAGCTCTGGTTCGCTCCAAAGTTCGCGCTAACGTATATTTAGAATGCACACACAAACTTGAACATGCATATGTAACAGCCCATTGAAAATTATGATTGTATTCCCTTTGAGACACAACCATAATGCCATCATAGAAACGCGATGGTCACATTTCAACAGATTTCATGACCAAAGTTTGCTTAAACATGCGTTTATGATTTTTCCTTCTCATTTTTCTTTATCTATTTTTTTAATTGAATTATTTCATTTTCCATAAGATCTTCTTCCAGATTGCTTGAATATTTGGCGACTAGTTGGATAGTGGCTTATTGTTTACGTTGTAAATTCAAATCATGATATTAAAATAGAAAAGAAAAGCTTCCGTGAAGGCAATTTCTGTAGTTTGTATAGTTAAAGACGTTTCAATTTTGGACCGATCTTTTGCCGAAATATATCCTAGTATGTTGAACATGATTCATCTAGGAAACTTCAATTTTGCTCTACGTTTCTCCAAAGGTTTGTACTTATCGAACCGATCAAATTCATTCAAATCTCGATGGACTTGGATTTCATTTGTGACTGGGACAGCAGAGCTCGTGGCAGACACTACATACAAAAAGAGTGGCCGAAAAGAATTGACTAGGTACCTAGTCAGAAAAGTGTGTTCAATCTTCGTCTTGTTGAACCAGAAAATGTTATATGCCACCCCTTCATATAAAATTGGGATTGATGAAAAATTTTGTGATAGCCATTGATAAAAATGGGGAAGGTTTTCAATATCTTAAAAGTATATTTCCAAAACTAAAAGAAGGAATATTTGTGGGGTCAGACATAAGAAGTGTTATGAAGGATCCAAATTTTGTCACCAAATTGAATTCATTAGAAAAAGTGCATGGCTTTCGTTTGTTAAAGTTGGGTAACACCAAATCACCCGACTACGTACAACTCAAATCTTCGGAAAACGAAAAACGGTGTCAAGGAAAATAAATGTACTCCTAGCATGCTAGGAGACTATTGCTGGACATGTTTACGTGATAATCCGAACTACCATTATAATAGAAAAGTAAAAAAAATACAAGATCGTGTAAATTAAAGGAAAAAGTAAAGTAATATTTAATAAATTTTTTGTAAAATATTTTGTCTTGTTTTTCTCATAGCCTGGACCTGGACGATTTTTTATTTTTCATATTCTGATGGTACACTATCAACTCAATAAGAAAAATTTAAATTGGTTTAAAAAAAAAAAAAAGTATCATAATAGTTGACTAGTCTAATCTGTTCCGTCTCTCAATATCATTGCTTCTTTTTATTTGTTATTGACCCTGTTTCTAGTTCGCGCAGTTTCTTCCAAATATCATCGGCCGACAATTTTTTAAACTTAGTGGTGGAAATATAATTTGATTTTAAAGATCTGTAGGTAGATCCGGACGCAAAGTTATATAGGTTTTGAATAGGCCCAAAAATCACGCAAATAGTTAGGGTACAATCCACATTTCCACGCCATAATTTGCGTAATCTACGTTTTGAAAAACTTACAACCTTCAACACAGATAAAGTATAAAGTTTTGAAAATTTCTATTAAACTCAATTTTAAATTGTGTACGTAGATATGGAAAATAACAGAGATATTACACACTTCAGATAGAACGTAGTACTGAATGCATCTATTAATTTTCCATTTTGCTTATCGGGTTCACAGGTACATGTACTGTCAATTTATTTTTTATTGTAAAACAACTATGTTGGTATTATCTATCTACATTTAATATAGATAATTAACTGTGCCTATATATCAATAATAGCTATTTCAACTTGCGATTCTGATGCTTTCGGCTGAAATACACGATAACACTGAAGTTTGTTCATTTCCATTGTATTCTTGCTGGTTTGTATCTTGTTCTGTGATTCTCATAGCTCTTTTTTTGTTTTAGAGGGTTCTTCCTCAAGTGTCTTCACTTCTCAGACAGATGAGTAGCACATCCACCGACCTGAAAGCAGTACTCGCCAGCAAGGTACCCAAGGAACAAGAGAAGGTCAAGAAGTTCCGCAAGACTCATGGAAACACCAAAGTTGGCGAAGTCACCGTCGATATGGTAAGTTTTACCTCCTTATTTTCAACAATCTCGAATGTCCAGAACGCCCGAAATAGTTTCATAGGCGAATCTAAAAATTTGCCAAACATTCGGACGCTTCGTGCTGTTTATACCACAATCCGAACAAATTCGATATTTACGAAAAGCATTATCTTGCTATCACTCGCACGTTTCGGTCCATTGGCCGTGTTCTGCTCAAACTTCACGATCGCAAATCACACTTCGAACGTCCGATTTCTCAATAACAAACCTTATGCTAAAAATACGGTAGGCGTATGCACTGGTTTTAGTGGGTCACGAACTGTCCCTTGCACTTGCCCGGTATATTTCCGTTATTTTTTATGGCTGCCATTCGGGATCTCCGAGCGATACACCTGAAAATCGGGTCTTGATGTTACAGTATCGCCAGTTTGGTGTTACGTACTGCAGTGTGCGTATCCAAAGGTTGTGCTGTGACCTCGGTGCATCATCGTCGTCGTTATCAGTTATTGTTGGATCGCTAGTTATGTAGATAGTTTGAAGTACGCGAATATCTATTTGGGCTTGTCTGAAATAATAACTGAGTAAATGTAAACGAGTAGTTGATAATTCGTATTAATATTTTGAGTTGACTAATGGTCGAAAGATATTAGAATGTTTGAGTACGTTACTTAACAAAAATAAACTGTAGTTGAAGTCACTACAGTGTCTTTAAATGCTGTTATCTTGCATAAGCAAATTTTTGAGACTCAATAGAATATTTATCATAGGTGATTTATAACTTGTGTTAAATTGAAATCATACAGACAGAATACAGATTGAAGTAAAAATTATAGTTAGCATGTTTCAAATGTTGTTGTTTTTTTTTTCTCGAGAAACCAACTAAATATGGCTCGAGCGCACAATGGCCCAAATGCACACTTAACGCGAATAAATTCAAATTTCTGAAATCTACAAAAGCAAAAAAAATCATACCGGTTTACAGTTAAATATCTGAACTATAATAAAACGAGAAAATTATTTGGCAAAAGTTGTAATTTCTGGAATATGACAGCACCAAACTTAGAACACTGCGGACCGCTCATTTTATGGTAAAATACTGGGTTATATTCACTTGTGATTTTTTTGATATGACTTATTTCTACTATCCATTAGTAATTGGATTAGACTATTTACACTTAGACTATTTTTTGTCTACGACAAAAAAGCGGGTAGTTCCCATTATATATTATAAGTTACATCTCGTAATATAGACCAATTTTTATGAAAACCGTAAAAAATAGGGGTTTTAAGAAATTGCGGGCGCATGCTTTAAAAAGTACATTAGTTCGTAATCGTAATATTGTTGTTTCATGATAAAAAATCAAATAAAATTAGTCCCCGGATAGAACAAAATCCCAAAAACCAAATTTGCAAAAAACGCTGTTGAGCGATTTTTTTTGCATCTGTTGTTTCAGTAATTCGTAATTATTATTATTATTTCGTAAATTATGGAGGTACCGGTTCAAATGTTACCGGTAAAACCCGTTTTCAGGCAGAATCAGTTTTACCTAGGCCAAACTAGTTCGGCCAAAGAGCGGTAACCACAACTAGTTTATCCTAAGCCAAACTAGTTTAACATGGTATGTAAAGGCATACTTCAGGTCAAACTGGTATGGCCTAGGCCAAACTGATTTTAATTAACGGTTTTGAAGTATACCATGATTTTCGGCCTAGGATAAAGTAATTAATGCCTAACATGCTTTGGCTGATCAGATCTGATCATATCGGAATTATGTTTGCAAGGAAAATGTAGCAAGTAATTTGCTCAAAGCGCCAGATATTCAATTAAATAAAAGTGTGCGATGATTTTTTTTGTTTGATACCGATTTTGTTATATCATTTAATACTTTGACGGTAATTGAAACTTTTTGGACTTCCGAAACCATATTTTTGGTTATATCTCCAGAAGTGGTTGAGATATCAAAATTAATCAATCAAATATCAAAAAAATGTGTCCAAATTTGGAAACATTCGTTCAAGGATTTTCCAAATTCTGAATCTATTCGTGTTTAATGTGCAATTAGGACTACCGTGGAGTTGCGCGATCTGAAGGACTTTGTGTATACTGTGAAAATACCATAAAACCATACCATACAACAACTAACAGGAATAATTTGTAGGAATAAAATGTCAAAATAGACAGATACTTTTAAAAAGGGATGTTTTCTTGTTGTCCAACTATGAGTAGCCTATAGATATCTCACAGACAGTACAAAATTTTAAAGTTTGCGCTCCTTTCATTTGAATTTAAAACGATATTCTCTATTAGTTGTTTCAATGTTTAACAATACACATTTGTAAATCACTATGTGTATTTATAACACTGCGAACATGTATAATAAGAAAGGAATGAAGTGAAAAAAATTGTAGTATGTAAAAGTTGGTTGCTATAACAAGAAAACTGAATACGTTATAAATAAACTTGCAGCAGAATTACCGAAAACAGTAACATAAGTTATAACTATGATTCCTTTCTTTATTTTCATCCTGTATGTACCCGGAAATGTTGTTCACCACCTTTAAGGTCCGTTTACACGCTCATGCCATTTGCGCAAATTGGCTTGTACAAATCGATTTGCACAGTTAAATCGTTGCGTGTAAACGCTGGCATGAAGTTTGCGCAAGCCAAAAATCTTGGCTTGTGTAAAATCTGTCGTGACAGAAAATCGGCTTGTGGTTGGTGCTTTGGCTTGAGCGTGTAAACGGGGCACACGCCTCAGTTCCAACTTTGAGCATGCATATCAGTAGTTAATCGAACTCGTCGACTGTTGACAGCACTAACCTACGTGAAAGATGTTTGTTTGTTGACAGCACGTTGTAATTTACCAAAATCTTAATTTGTAGTCGTATCTACTCCGTTTAAAAATCGAAATAATTCTTTGTAAGTTTATAGGTATATACACATATATAAAACGAGTAAACTTGTCTTATGACACCTTTCCTGTTTTGTATATTTATATAACTTTTTCCGAACTATGAAGAAGGACCTAAATTGTCCGAAATATCGGTTAAGGAACAGAAAATTAAAAACAAAAAAATATTTGACTAATTTCCCACTATATGTTTTCTCGTTCAATAACACAGTTAATCTTCAAATTACATAGTTCTAATCTTTTCCATATTTATGAAAAGGTAGCAGTACAGAGTATAGTTACCGCAACGCTAAGACGGACGCGTATAATAGTTTAATAGAAAAAATTCAACTCTTCGAACCAGACTCAAATAGGGAAAATATAGTGAAAAAATGAACTCTTTGGGCACTCCCTGCCGAAGGAACTTAAAATAAAGTGTCAGCATCGGAAAAATTGGGTGCCGGAGAATAAGATATGTATGTTCCAAATTTATGGTACTTTGGTCCATGCGTAAGTAGTTGCAAAAATCATCTGGTTGACTACGTAATTCAGCAATTGAATTTAGATGAGAAAGCAGATTCCTTTTTAGTAACCAATGTTTAGACCATTTCCTTTTGTCTACTTTCGATTTCCAAATTTTCATATTATAGGTACAAATGGCAGCAGTTGCAAGAACTAGTTCTTGGTTCTCCAGTTTTGAAATACTGTAGTAAAAACACAGTAAATACCACGTTTCGTGACGATTCTCCATAGTTAACTGATTCACATTTGCACCAACTAAACTGAACGTGTGAACGCGATCATTTCACTCAGTTCAACTGCACAAATTGGCTTGCGCAAATCAGTTTGTGCAAATGGCATGAGCGTGTAAACGGACCTTTATATCAAAACTCTCTTAGCTGCTATCTGCTATTGTGCTGCTAACTTTACTACGCGTGCCCCATGTCAATTGTCTCTATTTGTTTACATTAGACACTCGTTTTTTTTTTACTTTTTACTTCAACTACGTTTACGTTTCGCTTTTACGTTCGTTGATTTTTAAATTCCGACCACGTAAATTGGCATGTAAATTTTAAACACGTATGATGTTATTTATTCTAATTGTAGATTTGGGTCGAACATGTCAATACGACAAAACCAGTTGCCATTAAATTTAATATACAACAAAGGAAGAGAGGGTTTTAATTACTTTTAATTTTGTTCTTGTTTACAATATTGGCAATCAATCCCTTATGTATTTTTTTGTGAAGTTAGAGACATATCTTGAGATTTATGTTGACATACCTCAGATTCAAATTTAATTGACACTCAAATACAGTAGCGACTTCCAGACCTTGAAATTGGCTAACCGAGCCTCCGCTCACGTGATGGCTGATAAAATCAACGTTTCTACCAAAACGGTTGACGATGCATCAAAGGGTGAGATTTTATTGAACACCCTATATCTTGGTTTCAATGCAACCGAGGTAGAAACCCCTAGTAACACAACCTTAACCATTATGAAATTTATCTAAGTTCTTGCAATAGGACCAATGCAGCATTTTATCAGACAAAGCTCATCACACTTACCATGATAATTATAATCACTATTTGAAGTTAATAAAAATGTAATCAAAATCTCTACCATTAAATATTAGCTGGTTTGCTTTCTTCTAATATTAAAATAAACTTCCTCAACAGTAAAACTCAAATCTCAATAAAAGAATAACAAATTTTTATTTACAATTAAAAGAGAAATATTGAAACAATGAATTAAACTCTAAATCTACCAAATATTTTGAGGTCAGTTGTCAGATTTAATAAAACACATTAAATTTAGAATTTAAACACAAATTAAGGAAGAATGACCGGCTTACTATTTACAAAAGCACACACTTGAAAACTACATTTTAATATTAAGCAAGCGCGAAGCTTGCGGACTGCTTTGTTTTACATCTCAAACCGCCCTTTTTCTCTTCTGGATGTTTTCTGGATGCCAACGAATCTACGCCTCACCTATTTATTAAAACTTCCCCCTCCCTGACTTCATATTTGGTCAAAAATCATGACAAGTTGCCCCAAAAGCATAATAATCTCGCTCAGCAGTATACTATACAGTTTATGACAAATGTCATAATCTGTTACTAAAGAACGCCCTTAGATGCATGGGAACAAAAACCATTAAAAAGTTTCACATGTGATAAGATTACGCGATTGTCTCTCACAGACCAACGCGCGATAATATTGATCCCATAAACAGAGTAACAGCAATTATCGCATTCCTCCCCCGTTAAATAAAATAATTACTACAAAAATAATGCCAATCATTAAACAACCAAAAAAAAACTCAGGGATACCAATCCACCAAACCAACCTGTGTCAATCGTTCCTTCAGTCACCTGCTCACGTCATTAAAAAAAACCATTGTCATAGCAACACAAGTAAAGACATCTCCAAGAAATACTTACATCTAATTTTATTTCTGAATAACAAAACGTTTATGGAAAATTTACAGCGACAATAATTATTTGAGAATAATTATTTGTAAATCTTCAATAGAGTGAGCGCTGTTAATGCATAAGATAGCACTCCTTATCACGCATATCTCTGGTATTTCACTAGACGAAATTCAAATCTATAATTACTGCTAAGACGGCGATATTATTATTATTTCTTTATCAAACCTTTTACGAGATGGCCTCTATTACGTACAATGTGAAATCTCGCGAGCAATAATCAAATTTCTGCTTAAAAAAATAAGAAACAAAAGAGGAAACCATGGGTATAGTGAATCGATCGGTTATTGTATAGAAATTGACAGGTCGTAGGTCGTGCCTGTGTGTCATTTTTACGGTATGGTTTCTTATCGAAAATTGATGGAGTGTCCAACAATTGAACCATAATAATAGTTCTGTTATCGTTATCGGACTTTGCAATCGTTTGTCGGATGATTTCCCTCGTATCAGTCGTATCTCTCTGCTCGCTACGAATACGTCACAGGATGTGAGAGACGGAGTCACCTTACTTTGGTTGCGTGAGGTGATAAGATTAAATTGGACGAAACAAAAAACCGTTCATTGAACTTGAGTAAATCGAGAATTGCGCAACGATGTTATATTAAAAAGTACTCGTTTTATTTGCGAAAAAAGTTGGTACGCCTGAAGCCAAACGCGTGGCGGTCTTTTCGCCTTCAATACACACGTCTAGCGTACATTCATTAACAATTGATTTTATTGAGGTTTGTTGCGAAAACTGCAGTTTCATGGATAACTCAAAACAACGTAGAAAAACAACACTATTCCAAGAAATTCATTAGAACAACATCTGATCGTAGACCACAAGCAAATTGAGATAATGAAGTATTATTATGTTGACTGGGGGAGTAATCATAATGATGTAACGGTTTTCTAGCTAATATGTAAAACTACCGCATAAGCTTCTGACAGCATGTTATATAACAACATTGTTTCTAGTATTATAGAGTAAAAGTCCTCTTTACGTTTGTAAAAAATTCAAAAAAAGTTCTTAGGTACCTACTTGTTTCGTCTAATGATATAAGCCTAAATAATCAGATTTTAAAAACTCTAGCAACAACGTGCGACGTGTGAGAAAAAAAGTTTATATTCATTTAAATCGTTTGATGGCTATTTGATAGTAATTAATTAGCTGACAGATTAGTAGATTTGTAGTGTTTTATATTCATTTTCAGTTAAAGTCAGTTACAAATAAAATCAATTTGTTTCCGACAAGTTTATTTTGGATTTTAGATACGTATTTTTGCCTATTTTGACCATGCATTGAGCATTGATATATGTTTGGTGGCGAAATATTTTTTTAACAACCTGTATTATTACATTTATCTCACGGAATTTAAGGCATACCGTGCTCGCTTTTGCCAATCACCTACTTTTTACTTTATTACTTTATCATACGCAGTATGATATAGTTTATCATACGCAGTATGATATACTTCAGCATACGCAGTATGATATACTTTAGCATACGCAGTATGATAAAGTATGTCCTTTTGGGTCCCCTAAACATATTTGACCAATGTACAGAAAAATTTCTGTGTGTGTGTGTACCCGTTTTTTTTTGTGGTTGCGATTCCGGAGAAACTACGAAAGGTATCGGAACGAAACTTCATATTTAGAAGTTTCATGACCAAACTTAGAGCTGAAAAGCTTTTTTAAGGATTTTGCAAATGGGTCGCTATTTTTGTCAATTCTTCGAAATAGTGCATTAATATGAAACTAGTTAACAAGGACTTGACAGTATTTTTCAGTCAAATGACAGTAGGTAGTGTCAGACGCTGATTTTTTGACAATACTTACTGTCAATAATATCAAAATTTCTGGTAAATCCTGGCTAACTCGTTTTATTTTAATGCAGACACGATCGATCTCGAACAAATAGAATCTCATAAAGCTAAACTATTAATTTTATATATTGTATGATAAAGTCATGTGCCTGGACACATCAGATTTCCTTACGTAGTGTGACAAAGTAGGTATTGTAATCGTGCCGAATTTTTTTTTTGTTTTAGCGGAAATATGTCTTTTTGGGTCCATGCACACAACGAAACGTTGCCTCAATTCAAAGAAACCTTTGTTAATCCAAAACAACGGTTGTTTTATATATATACGCAAGAATATATGCCGTTCATTGAAGAAAACCATTGTTTTGACCGGTTGTCTTACTTTAAGATTGTACAATTTTCAATGGATAGTATACTTATTTGACTTAAGAATTTGTTCTTTTAAATCAATGAGTTGGATAGTTAGATTAATCAGATCACATTCTTGGATTAAACATTCACTTACTTCTTGTTAATAGGAACATGTTATTATGAGAGGAATAATATTTTACATGGAATGCAATTAACGCATCCAAAAAGAATATTGTTATTTTCCAACTAGAGAAGACACCCGGTGTGTCTCTTTCCATCCATCTTAGGACTGTTGGACATTTCTACGTCATCTACATTGACGGAATAATAGCACAATCACTGATGCTGCATAGACATGTATGCGGTTATATACCCTCTAGGAGACCTCTCTTACGACGAGAAACTAAAGCGCCATCTCTCGGCATCCTTCACATTATTTTCAAAACAACGAGAATCTTAAATCAAAACAATCGTTTTCTTAGAGCACATATTTAGGTTGTTTTATATTAAAGAAATATTCTTATTATAAGTCTGAGTTGTCTTTGAACAAACAAATTATGTTAAGAATGTTATTTTCTTAACATTAGACAATCATTTCTCTGTGTGTGAACATTTTTGACCAAGGTATAGTGTGTATGCCTGTGTGTGTACACGTTTTTTTTTTGTGGCGGTGATTCCGGAGAATCTACTATAGGTTACGGGACGAAACTTCATATTTAGAAGTTTCATGACTAAACTTAGAGCTGAAAAACTTTTAGTTCAGGGTCCAAAGGAACTGAAAAAGATTTTGCAAATGAGCCGCCATTTCTGTAATTTCGTCAAAATCGTAAAATCATAAAATAAAGGACGTAATTTTGAATAATTTATGTCTATGAGTTTTTTTTGGTAAAACTAATAGTTTAGCTGCATGACCAAATTCTATATCATCGAGATTGCTCGTACTTCATTAAAACTAGTTAGCCAGGATTTGACAGATATTTTGATTCTATTGACAGTATTGTTAGCACATCAGCGGTTGTTCCTGCTCTTTATTATGATAAACTCATGTGCCTGGCCACATCAGATTTTTTTTAACATGGGTTAGGTATATAAATTCCATAGAAAGTAAATGTTGCTTCCTGTGTGGACAGCATTTTTCGTTTAAATGTCTATATTCTTTCATATTGTCCTCCAACTATATAGCGAAGTCGTAGCTCATATCATGGTGTAATGAGTGCGCGCGTTTTTTTTTTTTTTAATAAATAGCCTTTTTAAATAAATTATTTCTGGGAAGCTAGTGAACTATAGAACTAACATTACAGACAATTCACTGAAAGCTTCCAGTATACAGCAGAACTTCAGAAACATTTTTGTTGGCCATAATCTGTGTTGTAATAAAATCTATTCTATCGACAGTCTTGGAGATAATAGTAGCATGTAGTAATGTTAATAAGAAGAACAAAATATACTTTTTTTATTGCGAAATAATTCAAAAGCTTATATTATTTTGTGATTAACGATATTTTATTACCGCACACGAGCATTTGCTTATTAAAATTGTCGAAATACAGCGCTTACGTGGAAACTACCATCAACTGGAACTATTTACTTTCTAATTACATTTGTCTGCCAACGTTTCGTGACAATTTACAACGATTATCTACCACTTATCTACTACATAATAATATAATATTTCACAGTCAATCGGGATGATGAGTAACTAAAACGAATTTTGTTTTCAATGTCACCAAGCGGAATTGCGCAACGCGGTTTATTTTTATTTAATTTTTGCCTTTGTCAGTTTGGAGGCGGGGATACAAGGTAATCTCTGGAAGCCCAAATGTGGAACAAATCTAGAAGGCGTTGATACGCCTTATCTCCATTGTTTTAGGTCTTACGTCTCGGATATCGGTTAGCTTCAAATAATGAGATTCATGTGCTGCGATTTGATCGGTCTTTATCAAATCTGTCTGTGCGACAATAGACACTGACGTATTCGGATTGTATCGAGATATATTTTTTCCTCAGATCGGGATTTAATATTTATCTGAATTAATTGCATGGCAATTGTTATCAGCGAGGATTACAATGCGTTACAATACAAAGTTGTGTAATTTGTTTCCAATCTATAATTTAATAATTTTTTTCTCGGCCTTATCGATGCGAACAATTCCCGCCCTGTTTAGGTTCCTCAATTGAAGATCTTAAACTAAGCAAAGAAAACCAAACAAATCATAACAAAATCATAACAAAAAACAACATATTTGACCAAATGTAAAGTAGTATGCTGTATGTCTTGAACGTTATCTCGTACTGTCTCGAACGAGATTGACCCTTTTTTGGGATAACAGGCTGCGTTTCGTCACAAGCAGGTCGATACTTTCAAACATGATTACGAAAATATACCAACACAACAAAAAATAAAATGATACCAGAAACGCAAAACTACTCATTGTGCTTATGTTACTGGCTAACGTTTGACTCACTTCATAGCTCGCCCTGTATATTGTTTTTTCTTGTAATTAATAGTGATGGGCAGAATCGTATTATTTCAAGAATTGATTTTCAGTATTCGAGTGATTCGCATTATCGTATGATTTGGTTCTCGAGTTGTTCTTGATTAATAATCGATTATTAATCGATTTTTAATAATCGATTTTTAATATTCGATTCTTAAAAATAGTTTGTGAATAGGGAGAGTCAATGATGTAATAGTTATTTATAAAACTGATGTAAATATATGTAAAATCGACTATTAAAAACCGATTATTAAAAATCGATTATTAACATACGATTATTAAAAATCTGTTATTAAAAAACGATTATTAACAAACAATTTTTAAAAACCGGTTATTAAAAATTGATTATTAAGAATCGATTATTAAAAATCATAATCGCGATATCTCGATTATTTCAATAATCGATTATGTAATCCGAATGCGCCCATCACTAGTAATTAATACAAAGTTGGATACATCCAACTATTATTGGGTCTATTATTGGAAAGGTAATATTACAGGCTAATGATTACGGCATTAATATTCAAACAATTTATCAATGCTTAAAACTAGGTATAAATAAAAACACCAACAAAAATCTTTTATTGGGAGTAAATGGAGAAAGTAAATGAAAAAAGTTATGGTGCAACCAGACATTGTTCTGGAACAATAAATAGAAAATAAATAGAATAGAATAGAATATAGTATAGCGAGACCTTCTAATTATTGAGAATTTATTTGAAGGGGAATATTGTTAATGTTGTTTCAAGAGGAACGATATCCCTAAAAAAGATGTAGTTTATTTAGTTTATATAAAAAAGCACTGTTGTCAGATTCGGGGATTTACCCCCGCTTTATATATATAATAAACTAATACATGAAACATTTTTAAGTCACCTTTCCATTATTATCTAACTGTACCTTCGTTATTTTCCGTTCAGAGTAAAAAATTCAAATAATTATAAAATAATCTATATCTATATAAAATATTTTGTTAATTTTGTAGCTGTTGCACTTTAAAACCTAATTTGTGCGAAACTCATAAATCTGCCAATATCCAAAAATTAAAGATAACAACTGAAAACTGGGCAACTTCTAAATGTTTACGGTTATAACTATGTCGCTCTCTCTTGTTTCAATAACAATTTTGATATTTGGAAATACAATAAATATAATGAAAAAACTGACCAAAAAAAACTTTGGGATGTATGATTTTCGTATTTTGCAACGTTGTTCTGCACCGCAGTTGTATTAATACATAATAATAATAATATTAGTTCAAATGCGAATAAGTCAAAAAGTATTTACCAACTCAATAAAAAATAATCAAAGTATTGAAGATGGTGATATGCAGGCGCGATGCTAATTTTAGATAAATCAAAAATTACAGCCACAACCTGGATTTGAACCAGGGACCTTGCCGTTTCTCGCACAATGCTCTCCCATCTGAGCTACTGAGGCCTATAACATTTGTTAAGGAAAATTGTTTATTTTTTTTTTTCGTTTATTTCTTTATAATTTTTATAGAGAATTAAATTATCTCTGCGTCTATGAGTTACTGGAAATATTTAGAACTGTGTTTGGTTTTTGTCACAATGGCGGACCAAGCGGTAGCTGGCCGAGAAATCAAACATAGTGTGTAGTTTAGGATCCAAGCTGTACCAAAATATGAAATTTTAAAGCTACTTTAATTCTTTCATGTTAAAACTACCTATAAATATATATGTACTGTTTTTTTACTAATAAATTGTAAACTAATTCATATCTACCTTGATTAATAAACAAACAGTGATTTTTCGTAGCAATAGAAATTGACGATTGATACGTTGTGTTGTGGTATCATGATTAAAAAATGTGTTGCTCAATAAATATAATGTAAAACATAATATTCAATTTAAAGTCAAACCTATAAAACATTTTGCGGATTTATTCATATTCAAATTCAAATGCTCCACAGATACGTACAACATGCATACATATCAATACCACGCAATCTCCCTTAATTGTGTTTTTTGAGTACCGTGCTATTTACCGAACAAATATGTACCCACACTTACACATACGTAGTATATTTGCGCTCAGAGTTGCGTTGCTCATATATCTGCAGTATGATGGTGTTGTTCAAATTACATATATATATATTACATCCAGCGGTATGGTTTTATGGTCTTTGAACTACGCCGTGCTGCTTCTGTCTAGTTGATGATATACAATGTTTATCTGGGTTTGTGGTTACCCCACACATTGCCAATACTATACTGCGAAATAAGGCTACAATGCGTGTTTGTTTTTTGCTCTCGTATAGGTACTAAAGATTTGTTTTTTTTTGTGTTTCAGATGTATGGTGGCATGAGAGGCATCAAGGGTCTCATCTGCGAAACCTCCGTCCTTGACCCCGATGAGGGCATCAGGTTCCGCGGCTACTCTATTCCAGAGTGTCAGAAATTGCTCCCTAAAGCTGAGGGCGGCTTCGAGCCCCTCCCCGAAGGCCTCTTCTGGCTTCTAGTCACAGGCGACATCCCGTCCGATGCTCAGGTATGACAAATTTACAAATTTTGTGTAACCCTTCATTTATATTTTCTTAATTACCTATTAGTATTTAAACGTCTCAAATAATTTCAATTTAAATTCTATTTTGCATTTCCTTATTATTTTTCGTTTCAATAACAAAATGACCTAAAAACGATAGAGTGATTTGCTTTACTATTGATCAATCAGAGTAGTTAACGAAGACAATTTATAAAGAATTCTTGAGGTTTGTATAGTATCACGATCACAGGCGCCGCTTGAATCTTTCAACGCCGTTTAAATTTAAGAAAACATCGGCATTTTGTGCAAAAATACCACCAGGTTAAAAGGAAGAATACTATGTAGAATGATTGGAAAAATTAGTATCAAAACTGTATCTCGGAAACTGTAAGAGCTATGATGTCGGTTAAACGGGTAAATGTTGCGTACAAGTGGACCCTTTTCAAGTTTTTACTTAAAGCATCATTTAGAGTGGGCAAGTTTAATTGAGGAAAGCGCTCTCCGCCAATAAACTTGCCTATGTCTAAACCATAGGAAAGTAGATGTTCTACTTGACGGCTAGTACTTTTCTATGGCTCAGACATGGCAAGTTTAGTGGCGGACAGCCACTAAACTTTCCCTGTCTAACCTGTGCTTAAGTTAAGAACTAAAATAACAATAAAATTTAAAATGTTTACCAATTTCTTTGTTTTTTTTTTTAGTAATTACTTTCCTTGGGGAGTTTTTAATTTGTAATTCACAATAAATAAAGTATTGCCGTTACAAAGCCTAAATAATAATGGTATTTTTTGTATAGTAAGGTAAAATATTAGATCGTTAGTATTCACATAAAATGTTTTGAAAATTCTATTCTACGTATATCATAAACATGTTATATACATGCTGGTGTCAGCAATCTCAATATTCTATTTAAATCTGTAAATATCAAAGGAAACGTCAGATTTTTGACCATTATTTGTTTTCAACAAGAATTAACTATTAATTACTGAATAGTCTTCTCCACTGTCGCCTGAAGGCCCATATACAGTATCACAGTTCATCACATAGTGGATAGTTTTTATGTAGCCCCATAGAAAAATTGGGGGTCGGGCGATCTGGCGGGCCACCTAATGGAACATTTAATTTTTTAACCATGGTTGTAAAGTTTTTCAATAGTTAAATCTGAAAAAAATCAATATGGCTGCATAAGATATATATAAAGTTGCTTCCGAGTATGCTCACATCAGATAATTTCAACTTTACATTTATCGTGCGAAGTTATTCAAGATAAAAAAAATGACAGTTACTTTGTTCGTGATATTAGTGATCCATAAAAAAATTTTGAATTTGGATATTGTCCTGCAAAGTGTCCACATTTACGCAAGTTATGTCCCATTTAACCGACATCATAGCCCAATTGAAAAATATTTAGGTTTCCCGCAGGAGACCTAAAGTTTATAATTTGCTTTGAAAATTCGATTTATTTTTAATGAAATACTGATTTTTCTTTATCAAATAGACAAATTTTAACCATAGGGTGTGTAATTAGCGTACATAAAAATATATTACTCTAATGCAACATTTAGATCGCATGCAAGTTTAATTATTTTTAGAGAATTTTTAGAAAAATTACCATTTCCTTATAATTTTAAAAATACGTTTAAATAGAAATAAAAGTTAATTGCGTCCATGTGCGCTTTCAAAAATCACTTAATCTTGCATTAAAAAATATGAACAAAATCGAATTAAAGAAAATTATGAACTTTAGGCCTGCTGCGGGATACCTAAATAATTTTCAATGGAGCCAATTTACACCGCATATCCAAATCCAGGCTAAGTAGTTTTATTTTAATGCAGATACGAGCGATCTCGACCAAATAGAATCCGATGCAGCTAAACTATTAATTTATCAGAAACATAAGCTATGTGCGCGCAAATAAATATTTAAATTTTGTTGGTTAGAATAAGCCGCTGACAACTCAACAGATATACATTTTCTGTTGAGACGGTTGAGGAACGGTTGCGTTCGCTGAACGCTCCCATTATAAAACATTTCTAATTTCAATTTGTCCTTAAAGAGTGCTTGCTTGATAACGTCCAATGGATTTTGAAAATTTTTAAAGAAATAGCAGTTCTTGTGCATGAATTAGAAATTTTATAATCGTCACTCTAATAAATTACAGAAATTTACTCTAATCGTTCTTATCACAACAACCACTCATTTTTTCTGCATAGTTAAGGAGAAACCGAAAAGAAAAACTTAAACTTAAGGCTCCACTAGTTCCTCCACAAATCTATAATGAATTCCGTTTTTCTCCGTGAAGGTACGAGCACTGTCCAAGGAATGGGCGGATCGCGCCGAATTGCCACCACACGTCGTCAGCCTGCTCAACAATATCCCCAACAAGGTCCATCCGATGTCTCAATTTTCCGCCGCCGTTACCGTACTGAACAGCGAGAGCAGATTCGTGAAGGCCTATACCTCGGGAGTCCACAAGAGCAAATACTGGGAATACGTCTACGAGGACAGCATGGACCTGATCGCCAAACTACCCGTCATTGCCGCGACCATCTACCGCAATACGTATAAGGACGGTTCCGGCATCGGCGCCATCGATACATCCAAGGACTGGTCTCACAACTTCACCACCATGCTCGGTTACGACAATCCGGACTTCATCGAACTCATGAGACTGTACCTCACGATCCACAGGTAATGTTTGATTTATCGTCAGGTATAGTTTATGATTAATGTATAGTCTAATTCTAGTCAATTTGACGCAAAAATCTTGAACATCATGAATAAAACGGCCGCGTATGAAACAAATTCCAATAGGTCAGAAAAATGTCCGGAATATCATATCGAAATGTTTACTGAATGTTTGATGATATTAGTATTGAAATTAAGTAAAAATTATAAGTGATTATTATAATGGGCCAACGCCAATAACATTGATAAGTTCAACTAAACGCAAATTAAAAAAGAAGAAACGGGTTTGATGCAATGCATATTCTAAATTCTTCATTAAATCTAATTTATCTGACTTTGTCGACAGAAGTCATGACCAGAAATGTATTACATTTGCAGATTTCTTTACACAAATTAAAACTGTCCCAATAATCATCGATTTATCAGCCAAGAAAGGTTTATAACGCATTGAATTCGTGCTTGTTTTTCTGTTATTCAGACTTTCTGTAGTAACGTGTCGTTATTTGTGTATTTTTATTGTTATGACAGATGACGACAGAACAGATACATTGACATAATGTCTTGGTTCTGAAACCCCGTTTTTTAACCTCCCAAACGTACAATTTTTCAATATTTTTAAGTAAGTTTAAGTCCTTCGTCTTCAAGTTGAAACCGCGAGAAGTTAGCCCTAAAAGATAGCTATACATTTTTTTTAGAATTTTGTTATGAAACATATGTATATCAAATGATAGGGTAGTCAAGTAGTATACGCCAGAGTTTTGCGCCAAAAATTCATCAAATGGCGTCATCGGAAATTTGATTTATTTCTTTATGCGATATACCTTATAAGAACACTTGTCATCTCAATAAAGAATTGCACATAACTTTTTGCAACAACCCCATAGAGAAACAAGTGTTACAAATTCCGTGAGCGCATAAAATTTTGCATTCAATACTGGTATTGGGAAGGTGCTACCCCTAATAGGTTTGTTCGAGCAGCACCAAAATAAGTGCATAAAGCACTTATTCTTACTTCTGCGCATGCAGAATGACGGTTTAGCCCGTCCAAAACGTGCATTGCGCATGCGCAGAAGAATACCCAATTGTTTTTACTGCTGCTCGAACAAACCTATTATCACCTACCCCCATACGACTATAATATGTACAAGCAATTGGCGCGCTGTTCGACTAAGAAGTGCTATTAGTGAACATAACTCACGCTAAAATTATTGCCCAACTTTGTATCATATATCAGATTGTAGGTAATTAAAAGGGCTTCTCATCCTTCGCCGCTCGGAGCTTTACTCTACGGCGAACAACCCTTAAATGACGATAATGTCCGTACGCAACCGTCCCCGCCGGCAATCATATGTCGGTTGGTTGTTGCAGAAAAATGTTTATAACTTTTGCAAATATTCTTGCATTGCTTTCTATCATATATCAAATAGTAGGTAATTAAAAGGCCTTCATACCCCTCGCCGTTCGGAATTGTGCGGATTTTTTTTTATAACTTTTACCGATATTATTCCATAACTTTCTATCATACATCAGATTGTAGGTAATTAAAAGGGCTTCTCACCCTTCGCCGCTCGGCGTTTTACTCTACGGCAAACAACCCTTAATTAACGATATTGTCCGATCGGAACCAGTACGACAGGCATTCACATGTCAAGTCACTTCTAGCAGAAAAATGTTTATACCTTTTGCAAATATTGTTTCATAACTTTCTATCATATATCAAATTGGAGGTAATTAAAAACCCTTGCAGCCCTCGCCGCTCTTAGTTTTGCTCCACGGTGAACAACCCTTAAATGACGGTAATGCACCCAGGTTGAAATTGCTGTATCAGAGGCAACTGGTCGACTGACACCTCTTCCACATAATATATACTGACCGCTTGATGGTTGATGTTTGATGATGTTAAATCCTTATCGCTCTAGCTATCGTTTAATTTTATTGGACCTTTTTTAACCCCGACCTCGGGAACTATCAATTACCCGATCAATTACCTACAATTTGATATATGATAGAAAGTTATGCAGTAATATTAGCAAAAGTTATGAACATTTTTCTGCAAGACTTGACATGTGATTGCCCGACGTACTGGTTCCGTTCGGACATTATCGTTAATTAAGGACTGTTTGCTGTGGAGAAAAATTTGGTCCTAGTTGGTAAACTTGCTTCTAGTATGAAAATCATTCATCAAAATTATAGTGTGAACCTTTGAAAGTTTATACAAGCGCGTCTAGTTTTGGACCGAAACTTGGAGAAAACTAGTATATGGTAATTCTAGCTGTAACCGTCTCGTATCTGAATTTGCCTTTATATCCCCCACATATACTGTTGTATGGTATATTATATGGTAAAAAGACAAGTCATGTTTGATACCCTTGAAACAATAACGAAACTAAGCATTCTCTAAGTAGGCTGAAATGAAAGATTGAACCTTGTTCTTTAAAGCTTTGAACCTAAATGCCTCTTATTTCCTCTATAGGTTGTGTTTCTATTACTGCCCGACAATTAGTGACAATTTTTGTTCAAGGTTTAAACTTTTAATTCGCGCCGGCTAAAACGTTGCACATTTTTATTGTTATGGACGAATTTTCACGGTAAATAAAAACTGTCATTTCAGTGATCACGAAGGCGGAAACGTATCCGCTCACACCACCCATCTCGTAGGATCAGCGTTGAGCGATCCTTACTTGTCGTTTGCCGCTGGCATGAACGGTCTGGCCGGACCACTCCACGGCCTTGCCAATCAAGAGGTAAGATAAGATCATAATTGTCCCTTAAAGAAATTAAGTCATTGCAATATCGCATATTAAGATGCACGGCAATGAGAACAATGCTACGTGAAGCAACGGTTAGAAAACGACACTTGAATTAAAATTCTGTGAAAGGCGTTTGCTCAATTTTTGGATAGCTTAGCTCAGCTTAGCTGTTGCTCGGTTTCGGAATTTGAATTAATTGTCTTTTTGTAACCGGTATAGCGCCGTATTGCCGGTAACCGTTATGAATTTCGTAGAATTGAAGCAAATATCTTTTTGTAGGTGTTGGTATGGTTGGAGAAACTCCGTGAGCAAGTTGGTGACAAATATACCGAGGAGGGCCTAAAAGAGTTCATCTGGAAGACGCTGAAATCTGGACAGGTCGTGCCCGGTTATGGACACGCCGTACTGAGAAAAACCGACCCCAGGTACACCTGCCAGAGGGAGTTCGCCCAGAAACATTTACCCAATGATCCATTGTTCAAGGTGAGCATGCTTTTACTCTTATTTACCGACACATTTTTGGTATGTGCCTTTTTATAATTTACAGAAAATTTCAGTCTTGTCTTGATTGGCTCTTTTCCAATATATTCCAATATTCCAATATGTTTTCAATAGATTTCTTTCTTGATTTGGCCTTGCCTTTTCAGAGATTGCTTCTCTCATATGTTTACCAATTATCCTAAGCCTGCTCTGCACTCTAACCGTTTACGGTCTTCCATACGTAAACTTGGTCGCTTATCAGAGCAAAATAATGGTTTTTGTTTTCCGAATGTTACGAAATTTATTTCTAGTAAACGGAAAATCCAAACGACATATCAAAATAAAATTTAAGCATTTATAATGTTTTTTCTTTTATATAACTAATCGGGTTTTTTATTTTTAGCTTGTGTCTGACGTATTCAAAGTAGTCCCACCAATCCTATTGGAACTTGGAAAGGTGAAGAACCCGTGGCCAAATGTAGACGCCCACTCTGGTGTTCTCCTTCAGGTAATTCCCGGTTTTTTAGGTGTATGCCGTAACTAATGTTAAAAATATCTTTGCAGTACTACGGTTTGAAAGAATCCAACTACTACACGGTCCTCTTTGGTGTCTCAAGAGCCCTTGGTGTCCTCTCGTCGTTGATCTGGGACCGTGCCCTTGGCCTTCCAATTGAGAGACCCAAATCCCTCTCCACCGACGGATTGATGCTAGCCCTCAAGGCTTAATAAGCATTTGTGCCGTACAGAACTCAACTAAAAAACAGTTACAAGCGCAAACTTACGTTCATTTAAGTTTACAACGTTGTTATTTATTGTAATGGTCAGTACTTTAAAAATATAGAAAAAAAGGCAAAACAAAAATAAAGTAATGTCAACCCGTATGAGAATTTATCCCGTATAGAATTCTCTGTCGATAAAATTTTGATAAAACTCTCAAATAGTCACCTTAACAAATATATAAATATGTACACATAAATATAGGCGAAACGACAGAGTACAAAGAATTTTTTATAGAAATCGTGTTACCATTTTACATAAATATTGTAATTTACCCGCATTAAAGTAGAGAATTCTCGCGCTGCAAGCGGTTCTTCGTTCGCGACAGGGCCGATTGGTGTCGTTGTATATTTTCGTCTGTTTATCCTATTTATTTTATTGATTTTAGCTTCGGCCTGTTGCGAAATGAGACCACAAAGTGCGCGTCCCCTTTCTATTTCTTCTTTTTTTGTGTAAAATATATATATAGAGAAGAGTAGTAGAATACATACGCCCCACCACTCTAGGATTATTTATTACCAGTTCGGTTTTTTGTTGAACGAGAAACTCGCAGCGTAATTTTTAATTCGACCGAGATGACACTGCTGCAATGTGTTATTTTTTAGATATGACGTGCTGTAGTTTAAAAAATTATCACCAGAAAGACAATATAATTAAATCAACAACTGTGTGTTTTATTTTCCTTTGTTAATGTTGTGAAAACATAATTAAATACATATTTGCAAACAGTTTAGCATATGCTGGACGAGTCTGCTGTTAAAAGCGTTGGACTGAAAAAATGTGTGGTTATGTGATGTGATGATGTGAGAATTATTATAATATAGGCCGCTCTATTTGAATGGAATACCACTGTTCTACGCACAAAAGTTAAATTTGGTTACGTAACCTGTTTCACGTTTGACAGTTGTTTGGGTATAGCGGCACAAAATTATTAACATTGACACGGCCTACTTCGACTACAATCATTATAATAATCCTCTACAATTTTTACATCATGGGTTTTGTGCGCATAAGTCACCATTGAAATATAAATATGTACATAAGTATAACTGGAAAGGCCGCATTTGGAAATGCATTTGGTATACAACCCGCAGTGATGTGGGGTAGCCATCTCTTTCTATCTCATACGGTACCGTGGCCGTATGCGTTTTGACATTGTAGTAAGTTGGAGATTTGAATATGCACGCTGGTGTATTTTGTTTTAATGTCCAATCGAGGTTGGCATTTGCCAAGCGTCTTGGATTTTTGGGCGCGAAGTGTTAAGGGCGGTAGAAGGCGCACAACCAACCATTCTCTTTGGTATCGGACTTTGAGAGAAGCGGTCGTGCGTCGACCCGTGCCAAATGGGGCAGAGCCCTTTGGGGCCAAGTTAATAATTGTGCTGTCTTGTGTTTCTAGTTCCCAGCTATTTTAACGCGTAAGTTATTAAGAGTTTACTGTAGTTATATTGTGACCATCTCTGCCAAAAGATTATTATCATTGTTTAGGGTTAACGTTCATATCTTTTGTAAGCGGTTCTGCATTGTTGGTTTATTTGTTAATAGACTTTAAGTGTTGTTTTGGATTTGCGTTTTATTATGATAGAATAATTTAAATCAGTTCATTTTGTGGAGAAGCATTTTTGGCTTCTATAAAAAGGGTTAAGTAATTTGTGGTTCATCTTTCTCTGACAAAGTCTCAGAGAAAGAACCTACAGTCTTTAAGCCTCCGGAAGAGAGATATTTAATTCACGCTACCATAAGAATTAAAGTAAGTAAAGTAAAATAGAGTGTATTTTAAAAAAGGCGGGAAGGTGCCTTCAGTATGGTTAGGTAGAGCCATAAATAATAAAGTTAGACAGGGCCCCCCTTACAACATTTTTATTTGTGATATCGTTGCCAATTAAAAAACACTGCATTTTGCTATCTACCTATGGTAGTCGGACGTGCCACATACCCCTCATCATCGCTCTGTCTCTAGCTTACGCCTGCCTCAAATCTTGTCCAATATTGTTAGCTAATGGACAGCAAAACAACCGTTAGATGTTGCGAAATTATTTACTATAGGACAGACAAACAAATGTAATGGTGGCGAACCCTTCTTAATTATTATTATTTAATGACTCTACTGAAGGGGACGCTTACCCGCCATTTTCAATATAACTCGAAATCTAACCTGACTTTCAAAGCTCTCTAATTTACTTGATCTTACTTACGGTAGCGTGAACTAATTATCTATCTCTTCCGGAGGCTTAAACTCTGTGAGTTCTTTCTCTGAAACTTTGTCAGAGACTATATAGACTATATAGAAGCCAAAAATGCTTCTCCACAAACGGACTGATTTAAATTATTCTATTATAATAAAAAAGCAAATCCAAAATAACACTAATTATCTATTTAACAAATAAACCAACAATAAAATTGTAGAACTGCTTACACAAGAGATGAACGTTAATTCTAAAACAATAATAATATCCTTCTGGCAGAGATGGTCGACACTATAAATCAATAAACTCTATAAACAACTTACGCGTTAAGAATGGTTGAGAACAAGAAAACACAAGACAGCAAAATTATTATAACTCGGCCCCCATTGGGGCCTTACGCTTGGGCGCTCAACGCACAACTTTGATCTTTCAAAAATGGATAACCAAGAGAATGAATACCTAGTTGTGTGTTCTCTTCCACCTCTAAATTCTCGCGCCAAAGCCCCAGACGCTTGCGCTCGAATGTCACACGCTAATCCTCGTGGCTAGTACCAACCTGGAATCCGTCTGAAAACAAAATACACCAGCGTGCAAATTCAAATCCCCCCTTAAAACTCACGCGCCAAATCGCAACTTACTACCCAAATATATGCGTGTGGAGGCGGTTCTATTTGCAGCTATTACGACTTTTAAACAGTTTAAGGCGGCAATAATGAAGAGGGTCGGGAAGAAATTAATTCCTGGCCAAGGTGCGATAAATTTGGGAAAATGTAGCCAGAAAAACGGCGAATCCGTGGATGATTTTGCAGCAAGAATACGGAATGCAGTAGTCGACCTATATGAGGAACATATAGCGGGCGCAGCTATTAGACATATGGACGACATATGGAAGCGGCATGAGAAAGATCTCGTGAAGCAACTAAAGGACAGGCTGGATGAAAGGAGTGATGGCCTTATTGGTCTTGAATTAAACAAGAACCTACCCGACGTTCACGTTTGACCAGATTATCACAGTGTTATAACGTTGGCGCAACATGCCGAATTTACGTACCGGAACAGGAGCCGTAAATTTGCAAACTTGCAGGTTTGCGACGCAACAAAGAAACCGCAAGCAACAGCGAGCAGGAGCAAATCACCGCCAAGGGTAGAACGACGAGAAAGGCGATTAGAAAGACCTGTGCCGGATTTCTGCGTAGACCTACAACGCCCCAGCCTAGGGGCCCAGCCAGATTAGGGACCTTGGAGTTATCACCAAACGTAGGAATTGCGTCCCAAATGCTGTTGTGTACACCAGCGTCAAACTGATCAGCAGAACGATCATTTTCAGCACAAAAGAGAGTAACGAATTACTTAAGATCTAACATAGGAGAGAACAGGCTCAATTCACGCTATTTAATGTATATAGAGTCAGAAATAATGCAGTCAATTGGCTATGATGACGTCATTTGTAGACTGTACTATTCGGATGTTTATTAAAGTCCTTAAAGTCGATTAAAAATTATATAGTCTGTACTAGTGCAATTAATTTCTTAAATTTCCAATAGCTTGAGATGGTGGGGGGCTCAAATGTCAAGTGCCTAGTGGCACTGGGTCTCTAAGTCCGAGCCTGCCTGTATAATGTTGACCGCACGTCGGCTAAGTCTATCTTGTTCCAAAGTAGCCAAAAGTAACTTTAGGGAAAACATCGACATCCCCACGCAGAGACCAATTCTCGACTGATTTTCAGTTGCTGGTCCCGCCTCTTAATGTTGAAACAGTCTCCGATTGCAATTTGAGAATTTTGGACATTGTTGCCAGATGACACGAATCTACTCATGATCAAACGTGGAACAAACCATTTGGAATAATAAAAAATAATCGGTTTTTCTCATTTTCAAGTATTATTTTTTCATCAAGCAAATGAAATAACATTCTAATTTCTTCATTTTTGAAATTTATTGCTTGTTTGCTTTTATCCGCATTTACACACAGTGGAGTCGCACATGAAATTAGCACTAACTAGCGGTGACATAGATATGTCTTGTAACGAAACTCCATCCGTTATAAAAAAATGCATGTTTATTTTGTTAGTAAAAAGTTTTTATGTTTGTATAATTTTTACTTGTATACATTTATTTTGGAGAATCCTGTTTTTGTATAGTTTTGAACTCGTCTGAACGTTCGATACGTAACTGATTCCGAGACTGGTTTGGTAGGTGATTCTCGTATAGTGTTTTTGAGCCGCCTAGACGGACAAGTTTCGTGAATAGTGGGGGTCGTTTTAACGGTATAAAAGCCCGGCCAGTTCCCTCTGGAGATAGACTTATCTCCAGAGGGAATTTTTTTTTTCGTTTGCCCCTTGCATGTTGATAAAATAACTCAGAGACCTCGTTGTTGGCCGTTTGAATGCTGATACGAGACCTTAAGGTTTTATTTGATGGCCCTTTGCATGCTGTTAATAATACGTCGAACTGCTTACCTCTGCTGGCCGTAGTTAGCAAGGTAGTTTTCCAGATATATGTTTGTTTCCAGATATGTTACTTTTTTCCAGATAAATGTCACCGAATTGGGAATATTTTCCCGTCCCGGTAACCTGTCTCCTGTAATAATATTAGTTTAAATAATACCCGAATCCCGCCGCCGAAGTAAAATAAAACCGCAACCCGTCATTTCCAGTAATAGTATATTGTGTACCAAGCCGAGAAAGTGGTTCTTTTTCGGGCGAGAGAAGAGTTGCACTTCTTGAGGCACTTCTTGAGGCCCGGAAAACCACTTTCTGGGCGTGGTGCACACATATTTTTTATCCTACACAACAATATCGTAATAAAATCACCCGTTTCTAAAGACTAATCGCTGACATATTGGCTTTGATTGGCTTTTGACAAATAAAATCCGTTGACGTTTTAATCACAAACGTCAAAACGAATCGAAACTGTGTTTTGATTGGACAGAGATATTGCATTTTCCGGGCTAGCCCCGAAAAGTGTTCATTACAGGCCGGGCTGGGGCTGGCTGTCAAATAGCATCTTTCGTGTCTGCATAGAGACGCGAAATAGTATATTATTCTATGAGCAAGTAATGTAAGCAATTTCTCACGAGAACGAAGTTTGCTGCACAGCGTTCGAGTGAGAAATTGCCATTAATGCGCGAATGGAATACTATACTTTTTCTACGACCATGCAACGAAATTTTATATATTAATTTTTGTGCATATAGGGACAGCTGTAAGTCACTATGACGGTTTACAGGATTTGTTTGGTGCGCCTAGTCACTTAGCGACGTTGTCAATGCCTTGACAATGTCGCTAAGCAGTGTATCAAAACAATTTGGAAATGAAGAATCCAGAGCTATGATTGGTCCTAAAGCCGTGAGGAATGAAATATTTCTCACTACTGGCGGTGTATGAGGAGCCAGGAATGAAATATTTCCCATGTGTGTGGGGAATGGTTAGTATTACTTATCATAAATTCCCATGATAATGAATGCATTGCTCAATAGGAGTAGAAAAACGATATTTTCGCAACGTGTAGCATTTCTCGATTTATGTAAATGATTAATGGTGAAGAATACATTTATTACTTTATTAAATCATCGTATTTTATTCCGACAAACCTAGAACCTACGAGCTACCTATTACAGGGTTAAATATTGATATATTTATTGTGTAACGCTTCAGCATTGCACCAGAGCACGAGGTGCGTTACAGTCTGTAGACTGTGACTGTAACGTCTCAAATCTATCACGTTTTTATATTTTAGAGTGAGTTTAGAGCAAAAAACGTCATTTTATTCTATCGACACATTCAAACTTGCCATCTTCCGAAGAAAAAAATCCCTTGCCGTGTCATCTTGACAGAGGAATAAGCTAACCCTTGGCTTAATGCGATAGTAGTGAGCAAACCAGTACTTTTCCATTGGCAAGTCATATTCCCTTGCCAGCTAATTAGTTATCCACATTGTATCCATATTGTTATCCATATTGCCTGACAGTAGAATATCTACTGATACCTACTGTCGGCTACTGGACATTGTCGTAAGAAGAAGAAGACTCAAAACCACTCAAAACTTCTATACCAAATGTGATCAGGGTGTATGAACGAGGGGTCACATTTTTTTGCGCGACGCGCATTGAATCGCCTATAATAATCTAGGTGGACAAAAGACATTTCTAAGAATCGAATGGTCACATGTTATAAGCAAACCCCCCGAGGTGACAATTTTAGGTAATAAGTGTGAAACATTCCACATGGAGGAGTTATAGATGCAGGGAGACCATGTGAAATGGTAACGCATTCATAACCGGTTTAGTTGCAGTGTTTTCGATAGTACACCTAAACATTTGTGGTTTGTAAATTAATTTGTACTGTGATGGGTTTTACTTTAGAGGGTAAGTGCTTTCCTATGTCACTTCAAATTAGGTTGAAATAATACACTATGTGGTGTAATAATTATGTTAAAAAGATGATCGAAAATACATGCTAATTTTATATTTGTAAACATTCGTCGAATACAACTTTTTGTATCACTTGGAGATTTTGGTTCAATGACGAAAACATTGGAAAGAAGAACAAAATGCTCGTCTAATGGGTTATATCAGTCACAAGATTAATGTTGCGGATGTAAAGAATGATTCACTGAAGTGCATTCGGTCAAAAATTTCGAGTGTTTCGTCCAGATTTGCTGAAAGATGGACTGCAGCGAATAAAATTAAAGCAAAAGTTTTCTTTTTGAAAACAATGTTTTATTTAAAATTGATTATAAATTATGTACATTCCTCAAGCTTTTCATCTTAATTTTTTATTTAATGTCAAGAATATTTTGTTGTTTTTGTTATTATTGATAAATAATCAAAGCGAACTATAAAATATTTTTACCCAGCTACCTTGTTCTAGGCGGTTCGGTATTGCTAATTGATTTACAAAAACATTTTTCTTGTGATTGCAGATAGGTCCTATTGTTATATTTGCAACAAAAACAACACACTGCTAATTGATTTTTAACTTCATTTTTAGTATGTTATCTGGGATAATATAGTATTATAATCATAAAGTTTCATAATCTTTGTTGGAGATCATGTTCAATGTTAATATCTAGTTAACTATATATAAAATACATGTTGATCACAGACGTTGATATAGAAACACAATAACAAGAATATCTGTGTGACTTCATATTTGTATATCAACATATAGATTACTCTTATCCACTGCAATATCCAAGAAACATACTTTATTTATCAACCCCCTCCAAAACCACCCGATTATCAAATGATTTAAAAAATATTTCCCAGGTCAGGTGTAATATTAACACTTTTTCAAAGTTTCAGAATTTTTTAATTATACTTTATTTGCCAACCCCCTCAAACACAACCCTATTGGTACTTAAATTTTATCTGCTTTTTATATGTCTTTGTGGGTAAAATACTATCACATTTAGATGAATTCAAATTGTTAAACGTACATTTAGCGTTTCAACCCCCTAGGGCTTAGATTTTTTTCACTATTTTTATAGTTACTAAATTATTTTTTAAGTTCATCTAAAAGAAAAAAATAATTTTGTCCAGCTAAAAGTTGCAAATGAATCAATGTGCGATGGTCAGAGTCGCACACAGTCGAAAAAAAAAACGGCTTGACGAAAGAGCGACGTTGAGCGATCCAACAGAATTGGTACTAAATTGCATAAATTAAATTTTGTGCTTGCAGAACCATACACACAACTGCGTGCGCACAACTGTATCTACACTTTTTAGTGACGTTGATATTATAGCTCCATGGTTTGATAAATAGTTTTCTAGCTGTCAACATTGAT
The DNA here is from genome assembly GCA_964023965.1 of Melinopterus prodromus. Taxonomy (NCBI): domain Eukaryota; kingdom Metazoa; phylum Arthropoda; class Insecta; order Coleoptera; family Scarabaeidae; genus Melinopterus; species Melinopterus prodromus. The sequence goes on from OZ030393.1 coordinate 47,037,647, forward strand.
GGTTTAATAATTTTTACTAGCAGTAAAACGGTATAGATTCAGTTAAAATGGATGGAAGTGGACGTAGTGCGGTATTATATCATCATGCAATCAACTAAGCAATTGAACAAGGTCCTTTTGTTCCATTAGGGAGTCGCAAGTCCGTTCGATGTTTACGACGACGATGATAGGGAAGACGTCCCTCTTAAAAAAGTGGACGAAACCGATGAAAACGAAGATAAGCTCGACCTGATCATAGTCTACAATAACACTGACATGATTAGATCGCTGAAAAAGGCGAGGATAAACCACTTTCTGAGGAACTTAGGAAAAGTGGGCCTAGGAGTGGTAAGAGTGCAATCACTCTCTGATCCAAACTTGATATTTGTAAAGATATCAGCGGATGATGACCTCGTTCATCACTATGCACCTGGGTTTGGGATTGACTTGCATTGCAATAATCCGTATTTTGTACCTGAAACCCCAACGAATTTCAACAATATCTTCGGTTTGAAGGATCGCGAACAGGTGGCCTTAAAGAAGATATCGTAAGTTTTTTTGTATATTAATATAGTGAGGGTAGAGATATCACTCTTGCCCTCTCTGGCTGTTGGTACCGGTGGTGGGTGCTGGTTGTCATCGCCTCATAATAATTAAAAATTAACAAACTACCTCTTAATATAAACAAATTCACTGTATTTTTGCTGTATTAGGGAATCGTTCATCACAGTTTTGTGTTTAGTGACTAGCTTAGACTGGCTTTTATTATCTTCAAGAATTATACAAACTTAACCCTTTTTATAGAGGATGCTCAATCGAGTAGGGTCTGGAGATTGTTGTTCTGCTGATGAAGATATTCTAAAACTGATACTTCCGAGATATGAGGAACGCCTGGGCGCAAATTTTAAAATTATCATCGGATCTTCAAGGCGTTGCATAAGATTATAATAACAAAAACCTATGTTTAAAACTTATGCCCATTTTTTAATGGAGGTCTTGCTTGAAATTCCCTAACTAGACTACGACATAGCCATCAACAATCGTAAAATGCGTCACCTAGACACGACAGAATTTAGTCGGATATTTTGTATTATAGGCAAAGGTTTCAAGTTCTGTTCGACGTATAATTTGAATGGAAATACCTAGTCATTTCGGTGGAATACCACGAAATACTGACCTCAAAATTTATGAGGTAATTTGGTTGCCTACTCATTTCAAATCCCACCTTAAGAACCACATTGCAAGGACCGCGTAAAGTATATAACATGACAAAATCCCTGAAAATGTTTGTTATTTAAAAAATCGTCGGTTTTTAATTATCTAAATATACATATTTACATCAAATTTAATTTCCGATCTTCTATTGTTTTCGACTTTCGACACTATTTTTAAATGGCAATCCCATATTTTTTTGTACTGATATCTATCGCTTTATATACGAAAATTTTCAACAAAAAGGATATTTGGGTAATATTGATAACTTCTGTTTGTTTATGGAAAGTGAATAGACGTTTTCGATTGAATTATATGCGGTGAATGAGAATCTAAGCTAAAAAACAGCACATCAGGTTTGTTTTTTGAGGTTTATTATGTTGCCGTACGTACCCCACTTACAAAATTGCTGTAAATGCTTCACAACCATTAGGGAACAAACTTTTAGGATTGCCAATAAAAGTACAAAGATTAAGGTTTACTATGAGACCAAGAAAATACATAGGCTTTCACGGCCAGAATTATTTAGAAAATAAACTGCTTCCGGGTTATGACGTGTGTCAAGCTTAGTAAATGCTGACGTTTCGCGAACCATGTTGCGCGCTTATTCAGAGCTAACTGAATACTGAAGACCTACCAAAGAAATATCTCTTATATACGAAATTTACACCTCACAACGCACATTTGGAGCTACCGCTCACATGTGTTTTTCCACCTGACCGCGTTAGCATCGATTTCCAGACCCTACTCATCAGTGCCATCCTCACGATTAATGTTGTCAGGATGTTTGTCAAATTCGATGGCTTCTCTAATAAACCTTCGATGAGAATTCCAGGTGTACCAGCAGAGGACATTCATTAACAGGTTTCCGGGATAATTAGGGAAGCTACCCTACCGAAGAGCAATATTACCAAAGAAGAGAAGTATGTACTGTCTGAAGACCATCAAGAAGAACAAGCAGATCACAATACTACGCGCGGACACAGGAAGATGAACGATCTATTGGATCCAAATACGTACCCTAAAATTGCCAAGGATCCAACAGATAAGATAGGTATGCGAGTGAAGGAAATCATCATCGCTTCCCAAACAGGCACAAAAAAGCCGTTTTGTTCAAGCTCCTAGGGCACCTAGGATTTACGATTTGCCAAAGATCCACAACGATAACGTAGTTTTGAGACCAATCGTCAGCACAATAGGCTCCCCAACCTATTTGTTGGCCAACATACTTGTCAAAAACTATCCAGCCGTTTATAGGATAAACTACATCTTTTGTCAAGAACTCTGTACATTTTATTCAGATTGTAAAGGAAGTTCTCATTGACCCTCAGCATATACTCGTAAGTTTCCACTTAACATCACTCTTTACGTGTGTGCCGGTTAAGGAGGCGGTCGAAGGCCTTCACCCTACGTCTACCAACCGATCGATGTACCGAATCTTGTAGCGTATTGTCTCTCCACCACATACTTCAAGTCGATGGGAGCGATGTATGAGCAGGTACCGGGGTGCAGCCATGGGATCACCTCTTTCTCCGGTAATCGCAAATTTTTTCATGGAATTGTTTGAAGATGAAGCCATTAGGTCAAGTCCTTACTAACTCAAGCATCGGGTCAGATATGTTGATGATACCTTTGTGGTTTGGCCACACGGTAGAGATAAACTTACTGATTTCCTTAACCACCTGAACAATGTTAGTCCTTCCATCAAATCCACGATGGAAATAGAAGAGGATAATCAGCTGCCATTCTTGGATGTGCTAGTCTAGTATGTAGAACGTCAATGGGTACGCTTGGACATACAGTCTACCGTAAGAAGACACAAACCGAATACTTGAACGCCAAAACACACTACGATCCCCAACAAAAGAGAAGTATTATTAACACTCTGTTCAACAGAGCCGAGACGGTATGCTACTCCAGCACCTTGGACGACGAATGGAAACACTTGGAGTCTGACATACGGAGTGTCACACAAAGAAACCCGCTGTCAGAGGAACCGCAAGAGTCAAAGCGGTTCGCTTGTTTACCATATGTAAGGGTGGTATCAGAAAGAATTGTTAGATTACTGAAGAAATAGGGTATCACGGTAAGGTACAGTGCACCAGCTAAGGTAGAGGATCCTTTTGCCTAACGTAAAGGATATCACACCACTCCTGAAGAACAAAGGGGTATACAAGATACCATGTGAGTGTGGAACATGGTACGAAGGACAGACAGGACGAAGTATCGAATGTCGAGTCAAGGAGCACAGTAGCGACACCCGGCTACGCAAGATTCAACAGTCCGCTGTTGCTCAACACTGCAACGAGTTGGGACACACAATGGATTTCGATAACGTGAAGATGTTTGCAAGGGTGGGTAATTTCCATCGAAGGCTTATTAGATAAGTCTGCACACAGAGAAATGTTTAAGACATTCGTTGTCTTGCCGAAATTTACTCCGAACAAATCAATAAAGTTTTCAATTTAGATGAGCTTTTTGAATCAAAACTCACAAATTTCTCCTTTGAAGCGACAACATTTTGTTTCCAAGTAAAACTACATTGGATAATTTTAAAAGTTCTTATGAGTTCTTTTAAGAATATAGTGTGTTGCATTGAACAATTCAATATATTCCAATGAAAACAACTATTGCATTGAAACAAGATCATATATGTAAAATATGGTGTTCAAAACAAGTAAAACTAGTTGGTTGATGCAAGAGACGTTTTGTGTGAACCAAGTAAATAAATGCTTAGTTTAAAATATCGGGTGGTTTCATTGTGCGGAAAACTTAAGAGTTTGCGCGGTTTGTGGCACCAGACTGACGCGACGTAGAACCGCGACAGTTTTTAGATACGCAGTATATGAGGACTACATTCTCCAGTCTCACTCACAACCCTCACAACGTTAACTCCATGCAAATATATTGGTTATAGTGGTAAGCAGTGTCGCTTTGATATACGCTTGATTGTATCTGCAGTTTTACATGTGATAATGGACAGCGTGGATGATTTTTCAATTTCATCAGATCATCTTAAAACGATATTTGACAGTAAGTATATGCGTATATCTACTTTTTATGCGAATGTTAATACACTATGTGCATTCTATGTTTGCAGACCATAAAATAACTGTGCAAAACATAACAAAACTTACAGAAGAAGAGATAAAAGAACTTTTTCCGGCTATTGGAGATCGGATTGTTTTCCGGGAAGCGGTGAAGCTAAGAGGAGATTTAGAAACATCTAAGGTGAGAAACCGTATTATAATGGCCAGTTGCAGAAAGGCCCATCAAGTCTTGTTGACTGCTTAGCTCTTAACTGTACTAATTACTGTATCAGGATGACATTTTTTTATATTTTTGATTGTATTTTAAATGTATTTTTTTCTTTTATAACAAGTTATTGGGTGTATGACACCTACTTGTTTGAAATGTATTTTTATTTTTATAATAAATTAATGTATTGGTATATATGAACTTTTTTTACCCATTGTCTTTGCTACATGACTAAAAAAAATATATGTCTTACAAAATAATTGCTTAAAGAACTTTGATGTAATACCACATATTATGTTTTGATTAGATTTGTCAGCCAGAAGAATTATTCTTGCTAGTAAATATAATTAAGAAAGTAATGTGCTATTATAATCGTGTAGTTCTTTCTGCATTTGTTTTGATAGACTTATTTTTTATGTAACCTTTGCAGCAGCGGTAGATAGTTTTAACAAAACAACAAAAACATTCACTTCAAATCAATATATTATGTTGAATGTAAATTACTATTACTTGCTTTGAATTTTTAACGCACTTCGTTTAAAATGACAGTTACTTGCTTTGAGAACAAAATACTCTATTCAGAACAGTAAAGGTGTTGAACCAAAATTACAAATGTTTCTCTGAAACATTGGTTCTTCCAAGCAAAATAACCTATTACTTATTCCGATAGCTCTATTACTCTCTTTAAGACATCATATGGTTGCATTAAAACAATATTAGTTTGGTCCAAATGTTGAAATATTTGAAATAATACTACAAAGTTTCATTCAAAACAACATTATAGTCCTTTCGAGTTGATGACTATTTGGTGCAAGTCAATAGTTTACTCGTTGCAACTAATTTTATCTCGAACGAAGCACTTAACACATTTGTACTGAGAAAATATTGTCTCGGTTGAAGTGGATAGTTATTTCGTGGATATGGAAATCAACCGTTGTTTTGATGCAAAGCAATTTTATTTGAATTGAGCATTCCTTTCTCTGTGTGTGGACAAAAATCCAAATCTGAGGACAGCACTCACATTAGTAGTTATTATTTTTTACCTGCAAGTTCTGGTAAAGGTAACTTCGCGCGACATAGCTGATCGTCCAACATACAGGCACCCTCAAGAAAACTTTGGCGCCGGCATATACACCTAATTAGTGACATGCAATTTCATCACCTCAAGAACAATGCTATCAGAAATACAGGTACTTTTTGTTCTCTTATTTTCAGGCAAAGTATAGGCACCATGAAGGTTGCTGAGATAACTTCATGCGAGAGAGTGATGGTCATTGTGAAACTAATGACCATTTCGAAGTACGGCGTAATGGATGATGAAACTGGAATCAAGAAGTTATTAGAAGCTGGAACGTTTTTGACGATGTATCCGGTCCATGATCCGGACCTGTCGTACAAGATGGGCAACCCGTTAATGATGGGAGAAAGGATGTTATTGATGAAATATTGGGGCTCGTGGAAGTTATTCTTCAAGGTGCAACCGATCTACTTGATCCAGAAGTATTTCGGCGCGGAGGTCGGATTTTATTACGCTTACATGAACTTTTACATTCGCATGCTGGTGCCTGCTGCCATCATGGGCTTATGCACCATCATATTTGGTGTAGTAACTTTATCGACGTCGAATAATTTCAAAAGGTATAATTTGCAACACTGCTGGCCAGAACACAGACACTTATATTTTTTAACGATGTAGTTGATAAAGGCTTTTGTCTTTCAGCATTATTCAGGCTCCAAACTTCTTTGCATTTCTGTTTTGACTGATTGTCTATTAGAGTGGTTTAAAAATGCATCGCAAACATTTTTGTGATAGGAAGGAACGGCCCCTTCAAATCGTTTCCAAAAAAAATCTGATGTGGCCAGGCACATGACTTTATCATACTATTTATAAAATGAATAGTACATGAGATTCTATTTGATCGAGATCGGTTGTATCTGCATTAAAATAAAAGCTAGTTAGCCAGGATTTGACCGATAATAATAACAATAATAAATCTTTATTCACAGAAAGAAAAACACTATACAAAGTGAAAAACACAATACAAAATGAGCGAATAAAGATCGGTTAGACATGCCACAGCATTGAATTAACACATGTGTGTGGCTTTAATTTAATGAGTACACATACGCTCGAAGCCAAAGAAATATAAAATTAACAAATAATATAATACAGATTGCGAAACCAGAGCACAAACTACACCAACCCAGTATTGACGACTATTGATGAGTATTGACTCATCGAACAAATAAATTCCCTAGAATGGCTGCAAAACATATCTCTGTCCAACGAAAGAACAACCGACACGTTAACCCCCGCTTTCCTCAGATAAACTAGAAATATATTACATATCTTTGGTGCAATACTCAGAAATGATCTATGGACAATCGACCATAAGGCAATCCCATCTCTCCGCCCCTTGTAAAATAAGAATGTGAATTCATACTAAAATAAAACTACACTCATCGCTATACTTTATTTACAATTTTCTCAATTTATCGTTTATAGAATTAGATATAAAGACGGGTTGATATTTCTTATCAACAAACAATCAAATTGGTGATTTTATTGTATTTGAAATTTGTATTTTGTACTTTGCCCCACTAGAGCGGCAACGTTCCATAGCGGTTCTTCAACCTCTGATGCATACTCTAATGAAATCAGCTGTTTTCGAGTGTGACAGCACAAAAAAGTGACAACCATAGACATTTCTGTGGTGACAGTACAAAAAAATATTTGTCAAATCCAGGCTACTATGTACTTTCATATCAATGCAGATGCGACCGATCTCGATCATATGGAATTTGCTCTTGCAGCTAAACTATTAATTTTAGCAAAAAATGACATAGGCATAAATTATTCAAAATTTCCTCTAATTTAATTTATTATTTAACTATTTTGACGAACTTACAGAAATGGCGGCTCATTTGCAAAATCTTTGAAAAAGGCTTAGAATAAACTATCAGTTCCTTTGGGCCCTTTTAAACCAAAAGCTTTTCAGCTCTAAGTTTAGTCATGAAACTTCTAAATATGAACTTTCGTCCCGATACCTTTAGTAGTTTCTCCGGAATCGTCTCAACAAAAATCGGGTACACACACACATACACACACACATACACACACACACACACACAGACATTTTTTTGTACCTTGGTCAAAAATGTTCAGGGGACCCAAAAAGACCTATTTCCGCTAAAATCTCAATTTTTTTTTTCGGCACGATTACAATACTTTATAATACTGCGTATGATAAAGTAAAAGTGAACACGTATTTCTTTTTGAAATTTTGATTTTTAATAGTTTTGCCGAGGCTTCAAATTTACTGATGGAAATCATTACTAAGTCTAGTGAAATGTTTATACACATTTGTCAGTTAATTTCCATTTGTTTAAATAAACTAACTGGCTAAACTAACTGGCTCACTGTTATTGTCAAGTGACATACATCATTTATATTATAGGATGATTTCCATTGTTTAAATAACAAAATATTAAAATATTGAAAACGAATAATAAGTGCTATAACTTAAGTTTTCCCAAACCCCGACCAAATATTCGAAACATGCGAAAAAGTGCCCTTTTCCGATGCATTTTCCCATGTAAATTTATACTTGTCCACTTTCGTGGATTTGGAAACAATTTAGAGGAGGGGGTCGTCGCTTTCTAAATAAAAATAGCCAATTTGAACCACCCTATTAAATCTCCATATCCCTACAAAATATATTACTTCTTTTCTAATTTATAGCCCGGAAGTATGTTCGAGCAAATTGATTTTGTGTCCATTTTGTCCAAATTTTGACGTATGCCCGTATGAAGAATTGAATAAGTACTGCACTTCGAGTTATTTTGATTACATATTAGATAATCAAGCTACTATTCTCTACGGAGTTATGATCTCCATTTGGAGTAAGTATTAGTACTATCTGCGGTTTAGTTCTAAAAGAGCAAATTTATATTTTTGAGTATATAATGTATTATGTTTCGGGCCAAACCCGTCTTCAGGACATTCCAGTTTACCATAGGCCAAACTAGTCTTATCCTTATCCTGGCCTTAAACGAATACTCCAGGCCAAACTTATATGTCCTAGGCCAAACTGATTGCGATTAGATCACAACTTTGAAGTGTAGATGATGAAATTTGGATTAGCTGTAATAGACCATAAATTCAAGTATTTCGAATTTACTTGATGTTAGTACTTCCCGTTTCTTCCGGAAATAACGCTAAACTTTAAATTTTAAGCCGTGCGCTATGCTTTTGCCTGCGATAATTTCATTAGGGATGACAATCTAAGTATACAAGATATCGATTGTCAATTTTTATGGCCTCCGGTTTTCCTTAAATCCCGTTACCTTTCACATTCTAAACTGCACCTTACACCTTGCTTGCAATACTTTTAATCGGGATGATATTCTAAAAACAAAACACATTACCTACACATTTTTACGATTACCGGTTTCCTGTAAATGTCGTCATCTTAGACATGTTAAACTGCACGTTTCAGTTTGTGTGCGATTATTTAAATCAAGTTGCTATTCTATACTCAAAACATATTTATTGTGCAGTTTCACGGCATCCGTTTCTTTGCAAATAGCGTCAGCAATGATGTTATGCTTTACTTGAACCGGAAACCGCAAAATCGATAAATTGTGTATATCATCCCGATTGAAAATATGGCGAGAAAGGTGCGAAATAGCTAGTAACTTCAAATTTAACACAGTTAGGTAAAATGTCTTTTCTGGTATCTAATCAGCACAAAAATGCGCAACTTTTACCCTAAGTAACCGTTTCTCTATCTCTTCAAATAACCGAGATATTCACGCATTTGTCAGAGATGACAACGCAAGAGTAGACGACGAACCCGGACAAAAAAAGCTAGTAACTTCAAAACTAAAACCGTCAGATTAAAGTTCTTTTTAGATACTTGATCAGCACAAAAATGCGCAATTTTAATCCTAATTAAGTATTTCCCCTTCTCTTCAAATAAGCGAGATATTCATGCATTTGTCGGAGATATCAATGTAAGAGTAGACGACGAACCCGGACAAAAAAAGAGACTTCAAAACTAAAACCGTTAGATTAAATTTCTTTTTAGATACTTGATCAGCACAAAAATACGCAACTTTATCATAATTAAGTATTTCCTTATCTCTTAAAATAAGCGAGATATTCATGCATTTCTCGGAGATATCATTGTAAGACTAGACGACGAACCCGGAGAAAAAAATATAATAGCTTCAAAACGAAAACCGTTAGATTAAATTTCTTTTTAGATACTTGATCAGCACAAAAATACGCAATTTTAACCCTAATTAAGCTTTTCCTCATCTCTTCAAATAAGCGAGATATTCATGCATTTGTCGGAGATATCAACGTAAGAGTAGACGACGATACGGAGAATAAAAAAATATTTTTTTTCCTGGAATGGGAACAAATCTGTTTAATTTCCAGGAAAAAAATCCCCCCAAATTAGAGAAAAATCGGTTAACGTCAACACGTGCCACCGAGCACCATAAACTTCCCATTTAAAATACATTGCAAAAACGCATATTTTCTTACTTTTTTTCACGTTTCTGATTTAGAAAAAAAGTTGCGGGAGATTATCGTTGCCCTCTAGCGAAAAGTCCGGTTTTGGACCACCCTAATGACCATTTTAAAATATTTTAGCTACAGTCGTCGTGGAGTTTTGGAAACGAAAGAAGGCATTTCTTGGTTACCAGTGGAACGTATATTCAGCCTTAGTAGATGTGTCGGTTAGGTAAGTACTTTATCAAAATAGCTTTATTTATTTATTATACAGAGTGGGCCAACAAGTAGTGCCAGACACTGCTTTTATATAATGTACCCACTCGGCACATTACAATATATTAGAGGAAAAATTTCTTGAAATTTATGGCCAATTTCAGAGTTAGTCCGGATCTGGCAGGCGGCCAACTGTTAGGCTACTTTAGTGTCATGTTGGCCCCGCCCCCCGGGGTCATTTTCTCGCTGCTAAAAGTATAGCGTAAAGCGACTCCATCTTCCTCCATGGCTTTTTCATAATCTGTTCAGAAAACAGTTGAATTCCAAATGGTTTCCAAACTATTTTGAAAAAAACCAAACAATTTAATTTTTTAATATTGATCATAACTTCTTTATTTGTGATCCCAACCAAAAATCGTTTTGACGTTATAAAGGCACCTTTTTCCCTACAATTTGATTATATCAGTTTAATTTTTTTTTCGTCAATGAATTCGTCAGAAACAGTCGAAACTTTTGTTTTTCTTATGGTCGCCATATTGGTTTTATACATGTTTGGATTCATCATTTCTTTCTGAGTAATTTGGTATGCCACATGCCATATTTTGATTACAATAAGAAACTAAACATTAAAGACCGAAAATTATACACTTCGAGAATTGCTGAAAATCGCATGGTGCCATAGAAGACGTTTTGTGAAATAATGTGATATCTACCCACAACTTGTAACCATTTGTTGAAAAAAAAAAACCTAGAATTTATAAAAAAAATATATTAATCCAATGATACATATTTTTCTAACTGCGGTATTTTTCTAACTGCGCCATAATCGGGTGTAGTTTGAATTTAATGTATGGTGGCGGTATGGTGGCCAACCGATTAACCGGAACAATTTTTTATAAGAAAAATCTAACTTCGGAGATGTATCAGCAATATTGCTCTCTGAAGATGTGGAAGAAAGAATGGACGATATACTGTTGGCCTTACGATAAGGTATGTGGGTCCTACAAGACAACTGCACATAATGCCCGAATTGTGAGGAACTATTTAGATATGACATAAACGGAGAGTAATTGCTACCTATTCAGAAGTATTATGGCCACCGAAATTGCCGGATCTTACTCCTTGTGATTTTTATCTATGGAATGACTTATAAAATAAGTTGTATGGTGTTTATAATTTTGGCTGATGACTAAGTGTTCTAAGTTGTCTAAAATCCATTAAATCTCTAGAAAATTACATTATATTTACTGGCATTCCTTCTTAATGTCAGGTTTTCTTAATTATTAGATTTTAGTGAGTGACTTTACCTTTAAGCCGACGATCTCACATTTTTCGCGAGACCTTCCAACACCCGGCCGGGGCCGGCTGGGCCCCGGCTGGGCCCCCCTGGCTCGTGGGCCCGTGTGCGCTGCACTCCTCGCACACCTGCTATTTACGCCACTGATCTATATTCATCTCGATGAAATGGACATGCAAAGGACATGTAAATAAAGTATAAGGGAATATTTCTATAATATCTTTTAATGTACTTTTTCTAACAATAATGTTTAGGAAAATAAATGTAGTTTTTGTAATACTGCTGCGAGTTATAGTATTTTTTTTGTTAACCTCCATAAATTGCTATACCAACTAAATTTATGTTTTTTTCCTCAAAATTAGCAGAGGATTTTTCTTTCTTAAACCATTCTTACAAGACAAACAGTTGAACATCGTAAATAGTGACTCTGAGGAACATGGACGTGAATAGAAAGTGTCACATCTATGTGACAATTGAATGCAACGATAATTGTTTTAGGTAAATTTATTATAACTTTGTGTTTTCTTGTTGTCTTGTTGGTGTAAAATATTTATCTGGTGTATTAAAAATTTCGAATAATAAATCAGTCATAAAGTGGGCATTTTTTTAGAAAGATTCTTATTAAATTTTCTGGGAAATGACAATTAAAAATTATAAAATATTCATAACTCTGGCAAACGTGGATAATGTGAATGAATAGTGCCTAGGTCCTATTTATTAATCTGAACTATACAAATCACCTACAGTTTTCGAAATAAGTGAGGTAAAAATGTAAAAGGTGTGCCTTTATGCAGATTTCTTGTGGCTTAACACAACTCCCTAGAATTTTCAAAATGATAGCTTTTTTCAGAATTGTCTAAAGGACTGATAGCGTTTTTATTAAATTGGTATTCCCGGGCGTCCAAACAGAACAACATCAAAAAGCAAGAACAGGACTCGTTTGGTGAAACTTTTTTTGTCAGGATTTGTGTCTAGGCAAAGAAAACTATTAATATCGCCTATGTATTTATAAAATAAATTCAATTCGGAGAATAAAGAGTTTTAAGTAGCACTTAGAATAAAAATCAAAAAGTGCAACTGGGCTTGCCAATGCTGCAAGTGATATTTCTTCGATGGAAAAAAACACTTGAATCTACACCTAAAAACGAGGATCAATCAATTTATTTATTTCCCACGGGCTGATAAAAAATTAATGTGAAGGCCAAGCTAACTCTTCAACAAATTCGTTAAAAACATTCTCTTCTGAAAATGTAATGAATTATTATTTATTGATTAGGTCAATAATTCTTCTATATTTGGTAAAAATATTTCCACCCTATTGGGTGATACGTTTTTAATATCACACAGTACATGTCGCAATAGTTTATAACATATATAATTTTCTAGGCCCGAATATGATTCGCGCGCCAAATTGAAGAGACTTTCTCCAGTGACTGGAGAGTGGGAACCGTGTGAAACTTCAGGGTTCGTATTATGGCACTCGATGGTCAGTTATACAGCCATGTTAGTTCTGGTATGCCATCCATGTTGTTAGTCATACGTACTGATAATGCAGTGATACGTAACATTGGTAGGCTGGTGTAGCTGTGGGTTCCCTCTTTGGAGTAATGGCATATTATCACTCCACTGTTCTTATGCTAGCCGGATTTAACATTGAACACATATTTTCTATATCACTCTTTCTATCATCTGTTCTAAGCGTGATCATTATGCTGGTACTGGAAGTGGTAGGTCGCATTAGGGGAATTGAAAGTAGCAAATTAATATGGCGTCCGATCCATAGGTCTATAAAAAGGCAGCCAAATGGTTGGTGGATATGGAAAATCCCAGAACCGAATTGGAATATGACAATTCGTACACGTACAAGTATGCCATTTTGACCTTCATCAATGGTTTTGGTGTCGCTGTCTACATAGCGTTCTGTAAGGCAGGTATTTATTATAAATAAGTGTGGGGAACACCACCCAACTGACTCACCTTACTAACCCAAGTTTTCGATAATTATGGTGACTCATCCGCAATTTTGTCGAAAAAATTGGTGAAACGTCGGACCGGCAATCCGTACACCTGGGTTCAAATCCCAGGCGTGGCTGTAGTTTTTTAACTTTTTAACAAAAAATTACCGCCATCTTGTATTAACTATTTCCAAGTTTCATATCAATGTATGCATAGTTTTAATTGTAAACTTGTGATTTTCACGATTTCCAGACGTATAACTTGAAAACACCAATTCGTCCTTAGTAGAAAATTATGACTTTATGCTAGTTTCAAAAATAAAATCGAACGAGAAAACGAAACTTGCAGATCCGTGTGTTAATATATAACGATTAATATTTACCATAGGGAAGGCTATACAAAACACCTAGGGAAGCTGTGGAGTTTGGTGATCTTCGAACAGACCAGTGCAATCCCACAGGCTGTAACGATGATTTGAGCGCCTATATAATGATACTACTGATAGGCCGTTGCTTCATGGCCAACATCTACTACTTCTGTAAAAGGTAAGGTTCTTTTTATTGTTTGTTTCTTTTGTTTTTATGCAGAACATTTTGCTACAAATTTAATATTCCGTAAGATATTCTGGGAAGATATTCCGTAAGATATTCTATGCTATTATCCGTTAACTTAATAATCTAGTGTTTTCAATAATTATTGTTGTTTTAGTTTAATTGCTGTGAAATGCTCACACAGAAAAATACGCAAGGTTTATCAAGGAAAGTTGCCTTCTTACGAAGAGGAATACTATTTGGGGAAACAAGATAGATTCTTTCTAATCAACAAATACCTACAAATCGGTAAGTACCGATGCAGAAAATATCTACTAGCTTAGTCAACAAGGCGGTATTTCAGTAAACCCTTTCCGTAAACCATAAAGAACTTCTAAATAACTGAAAAAATCTGATGTGACCAGGCACATGACTTTATCATACAAAACATAAAATTAATAGTTTAGCTGCATGAGAACCTATTTGATTGAGATAAATCGTGTCTGCATTAAAATTAAACTAGTCAGCCAGGATTTGACAGATATTTTGATAGTCAATAGTACCAATAGTAGGTATTGTCAAAGCATAAGCATTTGACACTACCTACTGTCATCAGAATAATAGTTATTTATCTCACAAGTGCTGAAAGTACGGAACAGCGCGATGAGTGGTGATGCGGCCCGATGGTGGACCGTCGCCGTCGCATGTGAGCGAGTCGCGCTATGTAGTTTTCGGCAGGAGTGACATCAACGTTTTTTGTGATGCTTTTTGAGAAATACGAATTGCAAAAAAAATCAAAAATGGTTAAATTTCTGTATAGGAAATGTTAGGTTGATACCACTTCTACGAAACGTCAAGTTTAAAAAGCTAATTCAAATTCTGACACTAAGATGTCACATCCGTACCAACATACTAAAATATAACTACACTCATCGCTATATTTTATTTACAATTTTCTCAATTTATCGTTTTTACAATTAGATATAACAACGGGTTAATATTTCTTATCAACAAACAATCAAATTGGTGATCTTATTTTATTTGAATTTTGTACTTTGCCGCACTAGAGCGGCAACGTTCCATAGCGGTTCTCCAACCTCTGATGAAATCAGCTGTTTTCGAGTGTGACAGCCATAGACATTTCCGTGGTGACAGCACAAAAAAATATTTGTCAAATCCAGGCTCCTGTAGTTTCATATCAGCTGTTTTTGAGTGTGACAGCCACTTCTGTGGTGACAGCAGCGATGAGATATAACAAGATACGACAGTCGACTTTTCCCGCCGTTAGAAATTTGAGCACGCATGCGCGAACGTTGGCCGTACTTACCCGTTTTCCCGCAGAGCGGCGTTAGTTTTTTCGTTATTTGATTGTCAGTTTGTGAAGTAATGACGGATAGCGGCAATATACTATTCCACTTTCCTGTCAGAGTGACAGTGGCTTTTACACTTTCCTGTCAAAGTGACAGTGGCATTGTCAGTTTGAAGTCATAGATTTGCCCATTCTGCAGTGGCGCCATCTAGCAGAATCGTTTAAATCACGGCTGTCGCGCCTGCTATTTGTGTAAAACTTAGAACACCGACATCAAAGGTACCGCCGCGAGTGTCCCATCTTGATATTTCTAATCGCTGGTGACAGCGCAAAAAAATATTTGTCAAATCCAGGCTACTATGTAGTTTCATATTAATGCAGATGCGACCGATCTCGATCAAATAGAATTTGCTCTTGAAGCTAAACTATTAATTTTACAAAAAATGTTATAGACATAAATTATACAAAATTGCCTCTACTTTAATTTATTATTTATCTATTTTGACGAAATTACAGAAATGGCGGCTGATTTGCAAAATCGTTGCAAAATGCTAAGAGTAAATACCTAGTTCCTTTGGACCCTTTTGAACCAAAAGCTTTAAGTTTAGTCATGAAACTTCTAAATATGAAGTTTCGGCCCGATACCTTTAGTAGTTTCTCCGGAATCGTCTCAACAAAATTCGGGTACACACACACATACACACACACACATACACACACACACATACACACACACAGACATTTGTTTGTACCTTGGTCAAAAATGTTCAGGGGACCCAAAAAGATAAATACTTTTATTTTTTTTTTGCTCTCTCATGCAACGCGTTTCTACTCAGTTTCTACTTATATATCAGTCGTAAACATTCGCTAACTACGTAATGTGCTTTCAAATCGTTGTTGAGGTACGCCGAAGTAATCAATATGAATATGAATATCAATATCAAAAAGTTAGATAATATTAAAAAAGTCCTCCAGTATGTAACTGGTGAAAATTTAGATTTTTCTACCACGTGCCTTCTGGACTGACTAATGACCTCACTATTTGAACGAACTGTCATCATTATACAACGCTAGTGTCAAAGTCTGTCAAAACCTACCTGGATGACAGTTATTTGACGGCTCGCCTCGCCATCATTGACAAATTCATTTAAAATATTTTGCATAAAATGAAATTTATGAGTCGTAGATAAAACGTCGTATTTGACTCGTACATAACGGATATAAATCGCTCGCATGATCACACGGTCGCCTACGGCTTGCGTGTAAACTTCATGCTCGCGATTTATATCCTTAATTATGTGCTCGTCAAATAATATACTATTATTATACTGCGTATAAATAAAAATATGACAACGGGTTCGGAATGAGAACCCGAAAAACGTGGCTTCCTTATGTTTGTGGTATTCATCACAGACCTGTGATGCACGCGCACTCTGACTTGTATTTTCTTATTCAATTGTATTATGAATAATTTTCTAACTTTTAATTAATAATATTTAAGCACTTCAATATGGTTACGTGGCTTGCTTTTCGTCTTCATTTCCAATTACGCCACTCATAGTTCTCATGTACCTGCTCTTTCACGCCCGCTATGAAGCCATTAAGTTTCTGAGGATGTATAGAAGACCAATCCCGGTTAGGGTGTCGGGTTTGGGTGCGTGGAGGAGTATATTGAGAGTGATGACGCATATTGGTTGTATTACACAGGTAAAACATGATTTCCTATATTTTGTTTTCCGGTTAAAGATTTTCTCTTTTAGGCTTTCATTCTTGGATTTACTCTTCAATTCATACCAACGCAGATTGTCTACTACAAGTCAAATACCACTGAGACAAGAAAATATTTTGCTACTACGTTGTCTGTCTTTAGTACCAAGGATTACGATAAGGAACACCTGGCTAAATATGCGAACATGACGCACCCAGCAACATGTTATTACGCCGGAAGGAGGTATCCTCCAGATCACCCTCATAAATACGAGTTAAGTGGTGACTTTTGGCACGAATTGTCTTGGGCACTGACCTTTGTTATACTCTTTCAGGTAGGAAGTTTTTAAATTTTTAGTCGTTTTCTGCCAATGGCGCTTATTTTACGTTTACACTATGTTAGCATTCCCGCGATGCCACAGTGGCACGAAACCCCTAAAACCTGGCAGAAACATCACATAAACTTCGATTTAGATAAAAATTGGTTTACAGTAGTTTATGAAGTCGCAACATTACGTTTTTATTTTTGAACTACTTAAATTTGTAAAAGCGATGGTTAACTTATCAATTTAAAGAGACTGGTGTTGGTATTAGTTTCCTATTCTACAAAGTGAACACTAGTTCTTGCGCGCTGCAACCTGCAACCCACTCACGCCACAATTAGAAAAGAAGATCATAGCAGCCACATGGCGTGAAAATTCCTAATGAATTTCGTTAGCTAATACAATTACCTGAAACTCTAAGCTTCCCACTTTGTGGAATATGATGGTATGATGGTTACTTTTCATCTATTAGAAAAATGAAGTCTCGAAAATTATAACGTTCTTGCGAGGGCACCAAATATTACCGTATTTCAAGCCTATAAACATTACTTTTTAAGTTAATTAAAACAGAAATAATTTTACGTACTTCAATCAGTCAAACCTCCTCGTAAAAATTAAATATTACTAGCTTCATTTCCGAGATGCAATTTTAAAGTTTGCTGTTTTTGGTCCATGTTCTCGCCTAGGTCCAACGCTTTCATGAAAGACCGACTTTGAACTCTACTACCGAGCTTAGTATAAAGAGTTAGGCTGTTTAACCAGACAAGTAAGCGATAGAGGGGTCATGAATTAAAGGGAGTGATGAAGGGTAGCTAGGAAACAAAAAATCCCAATAAAGTTTTAATAAAATATAATCCCTATCAAGCTGCTACACAGTTTGGCCAAAAGAAGCAATTATTAGAATTATGTGCAATTTGTAGCGAATTTAATGTAGTTTTATCAGAATCTAAGCTTTTTTTTAATGACCGAACATTACATAAACTAGGAAAATTTGGCCTTCTTTCGGCCGCTCTAGCGGCCAAACCACTCAACCAAAAAATACACTTGAGGGTGCCTTTTATACGAAATTTAGTGTACTTTATTTGTGTATATAGTGGTCTACGTCGAAAAGTGCATAGTTTTAGGACTTTTTCGCAAAAAACTGAAGAAAAGTCAAACATTTTGAGGTTTTTTGCGATTTTCGTTGTGAAGGCATATCCGTGGGAAGTAGCAAAGTTGAAATTTGGAATCAGCACTCCAAAATTCCATATAGAATGAAAGAAAAAATACTTCTATATTTTTTCCTGGCCAAAACACCATTTGACTGGACTATAATACTTATACTTATTGTTTCCATGAAAACTTTCGAAATTTGATCATCCTTCAAGCTGAAACGGTCGCTTTTTTAGTGGTATGACCCTAATGCACATGTTTTCAACCCGGATTCTCATTCCGTATAAACACATTTATTGAAAACGCCTAACCAGTTTCTATTCACAAGCTTACCATTGTCTCTCCTCAACAATAATCCATTTTAAATCAGTGAACTGTGTATGCGAGTAGGTGCTTTCGATTTTCTTGTCCTGAATATGAATCCGCATCTCTTTAACCAACAAATTCCCAAGAAATTCACATACAAGTACAAATATTAAGTTTTTTTCGGACGTTTTTTAAGAGTCTAGACTATAGGTCATGGAGGTTGTTTGCTATTCATGATCCAAAACGGAAACATACATACAGAACGGCATTATAACATACAAGATGCATTGAAGTTAAAATAGTCAATATCTCGATAACAGTAACTATTTCTATATAGCTAAATATGGCTAAATATGTAAATTTTAATAAAAACAATGTCGAATGAAAATTCATAAAAAGAAAATTCTAAAGAAGGTATAACAAAAAATCGAATTTTTCTTTAAAAAAAAATTGCAACCGTTTTCAAGAGCGTTAACTTATGAGCATCTATGTTCAGCCATAGTAAAATCTAACGTTTCCTATCCCAGAAACTGGTTTAGTTTTTGGAATTTAATAATTTAGAAATTTGATTTATGTCCAGCTTTTTGGGTCAAATACCCCAATGTGCGCCGCTAGCAACATGTTTTTATAATATCTAGTACTACGGCAAAAAGTATCGTTAGCACTACGATTTTACGTAATGCATATATATAATGTTATGTTCAATGATTTAACAGTTAACGCACAAAGTTTGTCGTCAAACAAGTTTCTGCACTGCACTTCCAATTAGCAAATAAGGACAAACTTTGAACATTTAATTGGTGTGACACTGACCTCGAAACAACTCACAAAAGTTGACCCTGTGCAAATAATCCTGTTGGAACAAATCTTGCGCGTTTTACGATACACCCAAAGTAAGTTTTTACGTAGTGTTCGGTGCACTGTTCCGTGAGAAACTCCGAGTTTTTGAGCAATATTGTGCTGCGTCTGGCATCTTCGTGGAGAATGTTATCTTTGTAGATCAGGTGCAATATTTGCTCTTTGGTATTCACCAATATTCATTGTCCTGTGGACCGCCCTTTCTTCCATGGTAAGGTAAAAATGCCAAATAGTCGGTGGCGTTAGTAACATTAGGCACCAAAATATTTCAGTGCTGGATACCAGCACCAAATTTTGCACACAGCATGTACATATATTAAGGTTTAAAAAACCGCCTGCAGACACTTTCCTGGGGTTCAAGATCATCCCTTTATAACGTCATCAAAATGGCGGATTTAAGTCATAGTAGCGAATTATGTTATCGCATGTATTATTGTTAATTTGTAACTAATTTTGAGTTTTACTACGTCATTTTAAAGCTCAGGTAGCGTTCTTTAAAAAATGTATTATTTAATTTTTGTGTACGAAAGGTAGTTTTTGCGTACCTCTCTAAATTCCAGTAAATTGTTGCATAAGCAATTCAGTATATATGCTATTTGCAGTTAAGTTTATGTAAAAAATATCTGCGTACGACAATTTGGTATTAATGTATCCAGACACATTTTTAAATGTTAATATTTTTTTAGCTCCCACTAAACCCCTACAAACTTCTGCTAACCTCTATAAACATACGACTAATGTAGATGTTATGAAATACGCCACTAGTGAAAGCATAGTCATTACCTGAAACGCCGGCTAAGCTGTTTCACTATGATACTATGATGTGTGTATTATTTGACAGTGTTGGATATAAGCTTTAAAGCGAAAAGTAATAATATGAATATTGTACTAAGAATTCTGAATTATCGCCAATTTTCTTCCATCCCCAATCGTTTGGATCTGTCTGTTCTGCATCACGTTGAAGTATTGTACTTTTAAGACGATTGAATGAAACCTCACACATAGGCGGAATGTTTTTAATGGACCTATTAAATTGACAAAGTTAGATTCGCCTTGATTCGTTTACGGTTTCAGCTGAACTTGATGAATGATACATAAGCAGCATGAAACGTTGAAGAAGCATGAAAGCATGCTCGTTTAGTCTGCGTGTGACGCATATTTCAAAATTCACCAAAACGTTGTCAATTTTTCTAAATGCCATCCACGTTTTCTATGCAGTGGTTTTGTCGATACCTCCTAAACTTGAAACAGTGTCTGCCACAGTAAACATGAAAGAAAGGAAGCAGGTTTGATACCCCAGGTGAAAGTTTTCTCTGCACTTTGTTAACTGGAAGATTTGCAGTTGGTTTCCTGTTCCATATTCAATCCATAATTCCTCTACTTTATCTAACTTAGAACAGGCGTACATCGTAATGACAACTACATCGCTGTCCACTGTTTTAATAGTAATTTTGGTATGTCCTTCGAAGGTGCTGGCATACCACACGTGAAGCAATAGACGGGCATCTGCTTCTTCATGAAAAATTGGAGATATATGGTCGTAGACTTCCTTGTTATTGGACACAACCACACGGTTCTCGCATACATGCAAACATATTGCATGTATATGTAGCATATTGTGTTCCAATAAGCAGACCCATCTTTACTAAGTTTTTTACGAAAAATCCAAACAAAATATTTTTGGTTACCAGAAAAGTACAGTTTTCTCGTGACTAAAAATGAAAGTAGAAATGTTTTTAAAATAGCCTGAAAACAAATGAATATTGTTTGTTATAATTACTGCCATACTAGGCAACTAATGTAAAAAATATTTCCGTACGGAATAATTTTATATATAACGAAATTTAGAGGGTTGTGCGAAAACCACCCTTCATTCAAAAATTGAATAAAACACTTTTTAAAGAGCGCTACTTGAGCCTTAAAATGATATATTAAACTTCCAAATTGGTTAATAAATAATGTACGAAGATACGTGCGTTAACATTATACGTAAATTCGCTATTTTGATGACGTCATCAAGGGATGATCTTCACCGCCAGGAGAGTGACTCCCGGTGGTTTTTTAAACCTTAATATGTGTACAAGATGTGTGCAAAATTTGGTGCTGGTATCCGACACTGAAATATTTTTACACTAACGCCACCGACTAAAAGCGGGGCTATCCCTTAATCGCTTTATCACGGAAACAATAGTCCGACTATTAGTGACACGCCTATTTTGAAATCGCTGCACATACAGTCTTCGAGCTAATCTGTATTTAAGCATTTCAATTACAACATTGCTTATATTTTATTCTTTATCAGACCAATTCTGTTCTAGCAATTTGTGATGGCAGTCACCGCAATAGTAGCTTACTCAATACCAGATGTATCAGCAGAACTTAAAAGTACCATGGAACAAGAACACATGATTCTATTCAAGAAGAACATAGCTGAGAAGCAAACCTAACATCTGGGACAAAACAACTAATTTATAACTTTTATTATTATAATATAAATAACGTATTTTGGACAGAACCTGTAAGTTCTTGCTTTGGTTCTTTTATCGTAATACCGAACGAAAATTAATACCAGTGATTTTTTTCTTTGATTGCCAACATTGTTCACGTGTCAAGAAGAACATCAGGAATGCATTAAGGAGGAAAATTTCGACTAAATTTTAATGACTAGTAGTCACCATTTTGTTGTTGTTTTGTAGTCATTCTTGCTTTACTTTTGCAACACTCGACCTATTTGGTCATCAGTAACTTGACCTTTGAAACGTCTGTTGATCGGCCAATCAACAGAAAATGGAATGAGCTTAACCTCACGTTAATAATACCTAATAAGGTGAACATAATTTCGACGGACCCATCCAATAAACTCCATAAAATCACAGAATACATTTTTCATAATAGCAAAAATAATAACAACGTTTCAATAAAGGATACCATTGACTTTAATTTCACATCGGGGCAAAGTCCAGATCTATGTAAATTCGTCGCCTGCTCAAGTTAATCCGTCAATAACTAAAAATAAACATAACGGAGCATTCATTAAATTATCTCCATTACAACATAGATATGTAATAATAATGAAGAAAAAAATATTTCTGAAAAACATTTGATAACAGTTTATGAAAAGCGTACTGCAAACATGTTGATTTACCCAAGATATAAACGTATCCATAGATTATTTATACGAAAAACTTGGCATAAAAGGTTTCTGGTGGACGTTTTTATTTCGTCATTTATTTCAAAAGATTGGGGGTGCAAGTGCACCTTGTTGTATTTACACCCCAGCGGGAGCCAGTATAAAGGTTCTTAAAATGAGCATATGAAAACTTTGTAGTCTAAGAAAAAAAAAACAGTTATTACTAAGATTATTTATTACTGCTTCAAGTAACAAGAATTTGATGTTCTCCTTTGGTGCACTTACTATGTTTTATAGCTGATGATACGTGTATCCTCTAAATAATAAAGTATTCCTGTAAGAACAAAAAACTACACTAACAGAAGTATGAACTACAAATACAAAATCGTGGAATGAGAAGACAATAATATGAGTTAGTATTTGTACAGGTGTCCGACTTCACAACTGATGTTGATTATGTGTGGAAATGAGAAAACTGGAAACCGTAAAAGTTGCGTACGTACTGAAATTTCTCAGGACAGCTTTTGGATTTAAATTTTTTTGCATGGGTTCACCAGCAGGGTTGAAAACTTATCACGAGGACAACTTGAATAGAGCGGGCCACATTTTTGTTTTTTATCTTTTGGAATTTTGAAAATTCTTTTGATGACAAAACTATTTATTATTGAATTTCACAAACACAATTTTTTTTTACGTTAGAAAAATTATTTTAATTTAATGAAGTGTGGTACCTGGTAGCACCCTCTAGGATAATATTATAATTATGTTAAAAATGCTGCGTTTATCAGATCATAAAACTGAAACTTGAAAAGTTCCACTTGAAAAATGACCACATCCTAAGGAATAAGTGAAATTCCGAATTGCATGAAACTTATATCCTGCAATTGCACAAGACTTCTGATTCCATATCTGATATCATATTTTCAAAACTCAGGATGGCGAAACCAACATGGCGACCGAAAATATAATAATATATCTATTCTAATAAAATATAATATAAATACAGGGTTGGGTAGATAAATTGAACAATCCAAGGTAAAAATTGATGCTTGGTACATTGAACGTCTTACAGAAAGTAAGTTTAAAAAATGAAAATGATATCTACCCTACCTGTATAAGTGCTTTTTTACATATACTTACTTCAGGGTTCATGTCGTGGTAGCATTTGTGCGTTTGGTATATAGTATCACAGTCGTCGATGCCCTCTATAATAGATAATATGTTATTAGTTAAATAATAATACTATTATCTCCATGTAAACATTTGAATAGTTTAATATACAGTCTGTACGAAAAGTAACGTAACGTGTCGATTCCTACTTAAAAGTGATCGTTTATAAACGCACTATGGCGAACAACTTACTCTTCGTCCCACATGTTTCAAATACCCGTTTGAGTAGAGGTTTGGCACTTTCTGGCATTACGGCTAAAACAGCTTCCTGGTCCACATCGCCGTTATCTTGAAGCTACGACAAAATAAACATTTATAATTTTTCTCACGTGAAGTGATTCATCGATTTTCGTTATTATTTTGTTTACATCATCAGTATATATGACTTAATAGAATCAGATAGTCAATAGAAAGAGTTAACCCATTCAATGCCAGGACATATTATTATGTACACATTAAAAAAGTAGCAATATTTTATTGTATACAAAGTGAGCCATTTCGGTAGCAGTGTTATCTTATCAGTTATCTTAAGAGGTTTTTGCGAAGATAAAACAAAGCTTTTAACAATTGACAATGTATTAACAAACAATTGATTATTTCAGAAACAATCTTCTTTACGTGTATAATATATATGACACAGTTCTAATTGGTAGGGACATATTCCTTACTTCCATAAATATTCCATTAAAAAATCTGATGTGGCCAGGCACATGACTTTATCATACAATATATAAAATTAAGAGTTTAGCTGCATGAGAATCTATTCTATTGAGATAAATCGTAGGTATTGTCAAAGCATCAGCATTTGACACTACCTACACTACGTCACTAGAATAATAGTTATTTATGTCCCAAATGCCGAAAGTACGGAATAGCGCGAATCACCGCTCGGATGCGGCGCGTCACCGAAGGCGGAGTGTCGCCGTCGCATGTGAACGATTAGCGCTATCTAGTTTTTGGCAGGAGCGACATCAACGTTTATTGTGTTGCTTTTTAAGAAATACGTATTTAAAAAAAAATAAATAAAAAATTTCTGTATAGTAAATGCTAGGTTGGTACCACTTTGACGAAACGTCAAATTTAAAGGTGCGTTCCGATTGGTAGGTAATGGTAGCTAATGGCGGTGGTAGAATACGAAATTATAGTATTTCTTACATGTCGTGATAATGACACATATTAGTTTGCATGTACATAAACATGAGTCACTATCAATTTTCTATTGGAAATACTATAACGGCGTCTGCTACCACTGCCATTATCACTAATGAAAACGCACCTTAAAAAGGTAATTCAAATTCTGACAGATTTATATTTGTTCATGACACATCCCTACCAACATACTAAAATAAAACTACACTCATCGCTATACTTTATTTATAATTTTCTCAATGTATCGTTTTTAGAATTAGATATAAAGACGGGTTGATATTTCTTATCAACAAACAATCAAATTGGTGATCTTACTTTATTTGAAATTTGTATTTTATAATTTGCCGCACTACAGCGGCAACGTTCCATAGTGGTTCTCCAACCCCTGATGAGGTCAGCTGTTTTCGAATGTGACAACACAAAAAAATATTTGTCAAGATCCTGGCTACTATGTAATTTCATATCAATGCAGATGCGACCGATCTCGATCAAATAGAATTTGCTCTTGAAGCTAAACTATTAATTTTACCAAAAAATTTCATAGGAATAAATTATTCAAAATTTCCTCTACTTTAATTTATTAATTAACTATTTTGTCGAAATTACAGAAATGGCGGCTCATTTCCAAAATCCTTCAAAAAGGCTTAGAATAAACTAAAAAGCTAAACTATTAATTTTACCAAAAAATGTCATAGGCATAAATTATTCAAAATTTCCTCTACTTTAATTTATTATTTAACTATTTTGTCGAAATTACAGAAATGGCGGCTCATTTGCAAAATCATTGAAAAAGGCTTAGAATAAACTACCAGTTCCTTTCGACCCTTTTGAACCAAAAGCTTTTCAGCTCTAAGTTTGGTCATAAAACTTCTAAATATAAACTTTCGTCCCGATACCTTTAATAGTTTCTCCGGAATCGTCGTCACAAAAATCGTTTACACACGCACACACACACACACACACACACACACACACACACACACACACACACACACACACACACACACACACACACACACACACACACACACACACACACACACACACACACACACACACACACACACACACACACACACACACACACACACACACACACACACACAGACATTTTTTTGTACCTTGGTCAAAAATGTTCAGGGGACTCATAAAGACCTATTTCCGCTAAAATTTCAATTTTTTTTTCGGCATGATTACAATACTTTACATACTGCGTATGATAAAGTAAAAAAGTTATTTATTATAATTACAAGGGAAAAAGCATTAGACCTTATCTCGATGTTGTGTTGTGTTGTTATAATTTTAATAAGCCGGTGGTCCTAGAAAGCAGTTCCTTATGTCATTTGGTATCAAAATTGCACTGATTTTATTCATTTCAGCACGGCAGACATTTCGAACAACTACTTAATTAACTGCACACAAATCTAAAATACCTCTCTGCGTTATATTTTATGAAATAAATTGTTTTTCAACGCCACGTACGATATTTACTACCTAAAATTGCCGTTGGAATCGATGAAAAACGAGTTTTAAGCGTATAACTTTTAAAATATTGGGAATTGTGATGGGGTTGTATTTAGAAACAATGTTTATTTTTTAGTTCTACATCGTGTTACCTAAAAAAATTTATTGGTTCCAATTTAAAATAAGAACTATAACACGCTTTGAAGTTTGATAAGTTTGACACTAGATTTTGGTGAGCCCTGTATACTTTGGATCAATGACACTTGGTTAACGAGACTACTAGATCTAACTTAATACGCACGTCGCAAAATTTTATTAACGCGGTGCAATTTGTGGTTTTTATTGATTTTTGAAGCTATGCAAAATAATTTTTTGTTTTTATTTTTTGGCGCTGTAGGCACTTTACCGATTTCAGTAAAATTTTGGTGGTATGTAGGCAACCATAAAAGGCTTACAAATGTGTAAAAAACTGTATAGAATGCAATTTAAAAAAATATATTACCATGGCGTTGCACATTTTTGGGACAACCTGTATAATCAAAAATAATGTTTTTAAATGTACCTTGAAGTAACAGGGTAACCCTGCAAAATGTCAAACTCTTAGCTTAATTAGTAACAGCTACAGAAGACGGGAGCTTAGTTGCAGGGCCCTGTATATAATAAGAATTAAATTGAGAATATAATTCGAAAAATATAGAAGTCGTAGGCGAGTGTATAAACATGCGGGCGTGTTGGTCAGACTGTATTTGGTTAATTTTTATTCCAGGAAAAAACTGGGGTTCCCTTATATAGATATATATTTTTTAGATCGGGGGTTTTAAAGAATTGATACCTGAGATCATTATAATGGTTTAAGAAGTTTTATACTTACTGTGCCCGATTCGACATAGGTGCATCTAAGATAGCATTTCAATTTTTCATCATCTGGCAATCCTCCTTTGTTATTTGCTGCGTGTATCAAAGCTACAAATGATTACATGTTCTCAGAGTCGTTTTTAGTAGAAAAGCTCAAAACATTGTCTTACATTCATCGACACCAGATTGGCTTACACACTCCTTACGTAATTGTTGTACTAATTCCATATTCATATCTTCCGGAATACCCTATAGTACATTATATTAAATTGAAAACTCTATTAAAGCAGCTAAGTAGGTTCTGAATATCATACCGCAATAACTGACGAGAAACTCAAACTTACTATTACAACACAAACAGAATATTTTAACATCCTTACTTTGATATCGCAATAATATATTGGTAGTTATGGATATTTGTACTGTATTCGGTCTACATTTAACTACCTAGGCTTATATAGTGCATTCGATCAGTGGAAATTACCGTTTATGTTACACACGAATGTAACATAATGAATTGGGTATCTGTGCTGTGCAATTTAGGTTTGTTAATAGGTGTACTTAGTTGCAGACAGGTATATAAAAAATCTGATGTGGCCAGGCACATGACTTTATCATACAAAATCTAAAATTAATAGTTTAGCTGCATGAGAATCTATTTGACTGATATAAATCGTGTCTGCATTAAAATTAAACTAGTTAGCCAGGATTTGACAGATATTTTGATAGTCAATAGTATCAATAGTAGGTATTGTCAAATCATCAGCATTTGACACTACCTACAGTCATCAGAATAATAGTTATTTATTCACAAGTGCCGAAAGTACGGAATAGCGCGACGAGCGGTGATGCGGCGCGTCACCGATGGCGGAGCGTCGCCGTCGCATGTGAGCGTGTAGCGCTACGTAGTTTTCGGCAGGAGTGACATCAACGTTTTTGTGTTGCTTTTTGAGAAATACGTATTTAAAAAAAAAATCAAAAATGGTTATATTTCGGTATAGAAAATGTTAGGTTGATACCACTTCTACGAATTGTCAAGTTTAAAAAGGTAATTCAAATTCTGACAGATTTATATTCGTTCATGACACTGTAGATGACGTTCCATGCGGTTCTCCGAGTGTGACAGCGTGGTGACAGCCATAGACATTTCTGTGGTGACAGAACAAAAAAATATTAGTCAAAATCCTGGCTACTATGCAGTTTCATATCAATGCAGATGCGACCGATCTCGATCAAATAGAATTTGCTCTTGCAGCTAAACTATTAATTTTACCAAAAAATGTCATAGGCATAAATTATTCAAAATTTCCTCTGCTTTAATTTATTATTTAACTATTTTGAAGAAATTACAGAAATGGCGGCTCATCTGCAAAATCCTTGAAAAAGGCTTAGAATAAACTACCAGTTCCTTTGGACCTTTTTGAACCAAAAGCTTTTCAGCTCTAAGTTTAGTCATAAAACTTCTAAATATGAACTTTCGTCCCGATACCTTTAGTAGTTTCTCCGGAATCGTCGTCACAAAAATCGAGTACACACATACGCACACACACACACACACACACACACACACACATACACACACACACACACACACAGACATTTTTTTGTACCTTGGTCAAAAATGTTCAGGGGACCCAAAAAGACCTATTTCCGCGAAAATCTCAATTTTTTTTTTCGGCGTGATTGCAATACTTTAGCATACTGCGTATGATAAAGTAAAAAGAGGAAATTGTCGATTTGGGAGGAGACATCACTACAACAACCAACATGTAGAGCTATCAGACTCCTTATTTAGTGCTAGTAATTTATACAGGTTGTCCCTTGTTTGGAGAATGTCTGCATTTGAGGCAGGAAAAGAAAGCCACCATGCCCAAGATGAAAGATAACTTGTTCATTACTTCTTTGATTTCAAGGTTTTGGCGATAATTTATTTTGTTATTTAGACAACAGGATTTTTTATTCAATTTATTTTGTTGCTTACAGTTGTGATCACTTGGAGGGCATCCCAAATTTATATCTTAAATTTGTTTTCGCTGGAGGGCAACGATCCCCCGATATGTTCCTTTTCCTGAAAAAAAAAAAATCTATCTAAAAAACACAAATTTGAGAAAAATCGCTAAATTACACAATAAATTGTGAAATGTAAAACAGGTTTAAAATACATTTCATTAGGACAATCATTTCTTCATATTTCAGTTTTCGTACTCCATCTATTTTGTTACCTACCGTATTTTTGACTGCCATGATTACGTGTAATACACATCTTAATATATGTTCCAAGAAAGAAAAAAATGCTTAAAATAGTATAAGATAGTGTCTTAGTTTTCTGTTACTGTCATCACGATATATAGCATAGCATTAAAAAAGCTGCGTATTACATGACACCGTTTCTTTCACAAAAATCACGTGAAGAAACGTGTTTATTCCGATTTATATGGAATAAACACGTTTATTAGTTAACTCATCTAATATTATAGACATAAAGAAATTTTTGCGATAGTTTCGACTTAATTTTAGCAATCGTATCAATCATGATGTAAAAATTATAAAATCATATTTTGAAAACTTAGATTAAAAAGAAACCGTACAACCATGGTACCAACTAATATTTATTCCAAGAGCCGTACAAAGAAACAAACTGACACAAAAATGAATATATTACTTCTATAGTATTAACAAGTAGCAATGAGTAGTGAGGACTGAGCACACAGAATCGGTTATACCCAATTGAACATGTATTGATAATACCGTACTAAATAGGTTTTAGATTAAGACAAACTAAATTAATAACCAAGAAATTAAACTTATTTTCTTTTTATTATTATGGGAAATAACAATTAAGTAAAAGAATATTTCATGTACTATTGTGGCCATATATTAAGTCCCCTCTTTTGACGTCCATTTTCTCGCAAATCTAGGAGCGGAACATTTTTAAAAAATTCTGATGCTGTCCTTGGTTAATATGCTACAACTCATAAAAATTAGAAAGCTGTATATATTGGCGTTATCTCGATTTTTCCAAATTAACAAGAATTGGCGCTGTTTTGCCCCGTAAATTTCAATCGTTTAACATTAGCAATTATTTACTCCGGAAAAAATCCATTGATTTCAACGAATTAAAAAATCACCTGCGGAATGCTAGCTTTCAATGTGCAGTTTTGTAAAATGATTGGAGTAGTTCTTGACCCACAAAAGCTATATTATGTAATGCCAGCAATTCCTTTATTAGAAGAGCTTGAATAATGAAATATAGACTATAGGCTACCCAGTAATTCATAGGTTAAAAGTTTATTACATAATCATTGTTTATCTTGCATTTTTCCTACAAAAGATCGCGTTCAAGCATCTCATGATTGCTGCAATTGACGCGGCGCTCTTCGGTCTTTGGGGCGAGCGAGGGAAGGGATCGACAGCGAGGCTGCCAGTAGTGGAGGACGTGCATTAGTTACTAGAAGAACAGTGTTTACGGACACAATATAACGACACTGCGATTACGCCTCGCCAAAGAAATTTGGATATCCAGCGACAGATTACCGAATTAAAAAATAATAAATAGCCAGCATTCCTTAAAAAATAAAGCAAAATGAGTCAATAAGATAGCAGAACCATGAACAGGCATTTGAAAGTCCCATGGGTATTCTTGGCAATTTAAATCGGGTGTCCGGATTACCATTTAAAATTAGTGAGTGATCTGCAAAATAATCTACGTGTCTACAAATTTACGATGCTAAATTTCCAAAATTTCAGAGCCGTTGTCCTCTGACTTCAGAAGCCACAGAAGGAAACGGTCGGCGTGTGCTCGATTATACCAGTTGAAGCATTCAGGGACCAAGAATTCGACGTATTCGAGCGTTTAGTCCGGAGCGTTGTCCAATTTTTGCTGTCAGGGGCGCTCTAGTTATTTCGGTTTCTCAATGATGTTGGAGCGTTCAGAGAATCTTAACATCTGCCGTCAACGTGTCATCACCCCAGTGACACGCTAAAAGTGTTATTTAATTATTACGAAAAATATACCATATTTACATTGCACGTGACTTATAAAGTTATAAATCGTCAATTCAGTATGTTAATAGTTTGTTTGACAATACTGACGTTTCGAGTTTGGAAAATGATTTTTAACGGACAATGAACACTGTTATGGATGTAAAACTCATCAACATATTTTTGTTGAACTAAAAAACTTGAGTAAGTTTTCTTATTGTTGCCGATTGCAAAAAATTAGATTGAAACTAAAATTCTGATGTGGCCAGGCACATGACTTTATCATACAATATATAAAATTAATAGTTTAGCTGCATGAAAATCTATTTGATTGAGATCAGTCGTGTCTGCATTAAAATAAAACTAGTTAGCCAGGATTTGACAGATAAATAAATAAATAAATAAATAAATAATTCCTTTATTAACGTAAAACAATATTAAATGCAACAATATAATCATTATCTTTAGGGCGGAGTTCAGCACACTTGTTTCCAGATTCCCTTACTGTTCCACTCAACCCCTTACGCAAACTAGAACTAAAGACATAATTGTACTATTAATATAACAATAATTCGGAAACAAAAACAAACAAAAAATTACTCTAGAGTCTAATTACACGTAATTGCCGCATATCCAACTCAACAAAACATCGCACATGCACATAAAAAATAGAAAATAAAACAGCCTCCGATGTGCGCTCAATGCCTAAAGTCGAGTTGAGCAAACAGACAACACTTCACGTTTCCTCCAAAACTGTTTAACGATAAATTTTTCATATCTTTTCTGAGACCATTGTATATGTGACTAACCTGGTAAGAGAATGGCCGTTTATACAGCTCAGTGCGATGGGCAGGTGGAGCAAACAAACGCCTGAATCTTAAATTAAAGTTATGGACATCCGTTCTACAGCGTATCTTCCGCATGAGGTATTGTGGGATCCTCTTGTTTAGCAACTTATGATATCATATTGCTGCATGCAACACCCTAGTGTTGTCCATGTTCTACCACCACAAGTCGCCCAGCCCATTCGATACATGATCATACTACCTCAAACCAAAAACAAACAGAACACATCCATTTTGGACACGCTGAACACGCTGCCTATCCGACGCCGTCGGGCAAGGACCGTACACGGTATCACAATATGAGATCTTTTGACACTTGGCAGTAGATATAGTGAGATATTGTCAAAACACCAGCATTTGACACTACCGGTATTGTCATTAGACTGAAAATATTCGGAAAATCCTGGCTCACTATGGGTCATTATAAATGATTGTAGTCGAAGTAGGCCGTGTCAATGTTAATAATTTTGTGCCGCTATACCCAAACAACTGTCAAACATGAAATAGGTTATGTAATCAAATTAACTTTTGTGTGTAGAACAGTGGTATTCCATTCAAATAGAGCGGCAAACAGTAATATTTACATTTGATTTCATGATGGCATACTTCGACTACAATCATTTATAATGACCCTATAATAGTATTATATCAATGCAGATGCGACCGATCTCGATCAAGTAGAATTTGGTCCTGCAGCTAAACTATTAATTTTACCAAAAATGTCGTAGACATAAATTATTCAGAATTTCCTCTACTTTAATTTATTATTTAACTATTTTGAGGAAATTATAGAAATGGCGGCTCAGTTGCAAAATCCTTGAAAAATGCTTAGCGGAAATGTCCAGTTTCTTTGTACTCTTTTGAACCAAAAAGCTTTTCAGCTCTAAGTTTAGTCATGAATCTTCTAAATATGAAGTTTCGTCCCGATACCTTAGTAGTTTCTCCGGAATCGTCTCCACAAAAATCGAGTACACACATACACACACAGACTTTTTTGTACCTTGGTCAAAAATGATTAGGGGACCCAAAAAGGCCTATTTCCGCTAAAATCTAATTTTTTTTTTGGCATGATTACAATACTTTATCATACCATGAAAGTCTAGCTTTGTGTCTAGCTTTGGACATCAGCCAATGAACGGACAGCGTATTATATACACTATTCGGACTGAAAATGAATAAATGAAACTTTGGATTCAGCCTGTACTTACCTCACTGGCCATTTCGTAATAGCATTCGCTTGTTAGATACACGGTGTCACAAGGGCTTGCACCGGGAGGAATGCATATTCCATACACTCTATAGGAATAATGTGCATAATCTGTGCATAATTAGTCCCAAAAACTGTCTGTAGACATGCGCAGTTCGTACATATTGCTCTCATTCATAATACTGCGACGAATTGGCGAATATTTGTTTGTGAAATTGTCGTATAGTGAACAGTAAGGATTATTTGATTATATATTTACATAAATATGATATATATTTATATAATTTAGTATTCACGATGAAGTACCAGGCTGTAAAACGTCTAACAATAAGAAAACAAACTTAATTTTATTCTCTGCTAATACAGGAATGCATTTTGTATGCATATCTAATTATTCCTGAGTTTTGTTTAAATGTGAGTATTATGACTTATATAGACTGTGTACTGTAATTAAAGATTTACAAGAAGGTACATTTACATTTTGAAATAAATCTTTATCCGCCAATTCGGATAAATAGATTTTTTTTTTTGAATTCTAGGTTAATCCAGGAGCTTCTGTAGACCTACATTTGTTTTTTTATGAAATTGTTATTTCTTTTCGTGTAAACCCAGTTCGCAGAGGGTAAAGTTTTAATTAATAAATAAGTAAAACAAAATTCTGTAACTTCTTATAACAAGTTTAAGATTTTGTTGATGGTTTTTATAAATATAAACTTGGTAACAATTGTCATGATATATTAAGGAGAGAAAAGAGATAGGCTATATGTGCGCACCGTGCATGTCTAACATTTCGTTTTCTGCGTGGCAATTGCCGCGCAATTTTTGGGTCAGATTTACGTAGTTGTACTATATCCAAACTCCTCCCTTCCTACTCCGTGGTTTGCACTTTCTATAAAATATAATGTAATGTGTAAATGTTATACATAGATTTTTTAATAGAGGGATACTTCGTATGAATCACAAATGCACCTTGGATACAGTGCGCGTCTAAAGTATTGAACATTAGAAGCGTGGGTGGGATGGGGGGCAGCCAAACACTAGCGTCATCGTTAAAGAAAAAGATCGTCTAATTGTAAGATTTGGATTAATATCGAACAAAAATTAACTGTATTATCAATATGATTTTAAAATGGATTTGCACACAGCTATTTTTCTTTTAAAAAACATAGAAAGGCCCTCTTAAACTTTTGTGATTAATGAAACCATATTTCTACAAATAAAGCACGTTAACTGCGTTTTGTAATTAAAAAATTTTAATTTTTAGAATTTGGAATTTTTCAAATATCTTTCTTTCATATGTAATAAATATTGTAAATAATTAATTGTTATTAACTAATAAGATTAATTATTTTGTTATGGCTAATAAGACAAATCTTAAGAACCAAGAAAATAACAAGTAAATGCTCTAATTCAACGGCCCTGAATAATACAACAAAATATGTAAAATAAATTCAACAAATATATCAAATATTTTAAGTATAGAGGAAGGTATTTTCAAGATCAATTCAATTTTGTCCAATATTTCCCGTAACAGAAATTCTATAAATCCGCAAATAGATTTTTTTAGATTACGTTAGATTACAAAATGGACAAAATGAGAAATGTCAAAAAAATTTTATAACGAACAAAAAATGATTACCTTTTTGGTCGACAAACTTGACGCCTTTGCCCTGATCTGGGTTGAATACTGTCGGGCATAAATTCCACAAATCTTTCGACATCCACATGCCCGTAATCGTCACTCTATCAAAACCAAAAATTATTTGTTACATACATATATTGTAACTTATAGCTGTTATACCTAACGAAACTTACCACACCCCAGATGTCATCTGGAAATCCTTCTTTATTAATCACAATTGTATTAATAATTAATACCTAAAATCATAATTAAACATTTATCGTAAAAAATTTCTATTCCAGACGTAAAGCTTTTACCTTCATCTACACCTGTTTCAGCAACGTAGTCGTTATTTTGTTCGGCTGCTACTTCCTCTGGCATTCCCTCTGGTACATCCTGTCGGCATATTATTTAATAAATATACATAATATGAACAAGCTTATTAGTAGAAATCTTACCGCAATAATCGAAGGCAAACAGAAAATTGAAAACATCACTAAAATTGAACACTTTAACATTTTTATGTTGATATGAAAGGTGTACAATATTATTTGCATCACAACTCTGTTATAGTCTTATATACTAAGCTAAAATAAAGATAAATACCGACCATTGTTCATTTCCGTTGCACAAGGACGATATTATTGATTATTATTAGTATTATTATTATTATATGATTATTATATCTTTGCAGCTAATACATGTATTTCTGTAGACAGAACAATTACAGTAATGATCAGTTGGCACTTTGTTGAAAGGGAGCCATTCGTCGAGTCTTATAGACACAAATAGTGCATTATCTCGGAACCCGTTGGAACTACTCCCATTTTAATATATTTATTTTTTACTTAGTACAAAAAAATGTCCGTGTGTGTGTATGTATGTATGTGTGTGGATGTGTGTACTCGATTTTTGTGGCGACGATTCCGGAGAAACTACTAAAGGTATCGGGACGAAAGTTCATAGTTACCCAGATAACAATCGTGCGACGCATAATGATGCAACTGAAACCGCACGTGCGTTAATAGGATAACGCAGATGCGTCATCAATGGAGGTTCATATCGCACGCATTGTCACTCGAATAGCGATATGTGGCGCATATTGCTCGCACTCGTGCGTTTTATTCGAGGGGACGTATAGAAAATTGTTGAATTTATAGTTTAAACGTTTAATATATAGGGTCATAACAAATGATTGTAGTCGAAGTATGCCATGAAATCAAATGTAAATATTGCTGGTTGCCGCTCTATTTGAATGAAACACCACTGTTCTACACACAAAAGTTAATTTAGTTACATAACCTATTTCACGTTTGACAGTTGTTTGGGTATAGCGGCACAAAATTATTAACACTGACACGGCCTACTTCGACTACAATCATTTATAATGACCCTGTATATATAATTATGATGATTTTAAACACTTTCTTTCAGAATTTCATGGAAGAACAGTGAAAATCAGTCAAAGATTATAAAACTTATTATACATCAAAGTTTAGGAAAATTGGTTTAATGGTGTTTATGTATTAATTCTCTAAATGATTCTGGTAGTAAAACTCTTGGGAGCAGTATAATTATAAACTCTCATCATAATCTGTACTATTGAATTATACTTACTCTGTTCACCTTAATTAAACATTAAATTGAAACTAAACTTAAAAGCACACCCTATGTCAATCTTTCAGGTCAAGACACAAACAAAAATCATAACCAATAAAACAAACTTTTAGCTTTTTTATTATTGCGGGAAATAACAATTTAAGTAACGTAATATTGTTCTCATGTTTTAATGTCTACTAGTGCCACTTTTTATACCGATATATCACTAGATCTTCTGCATCCATTACCAATGCGCTATGGTATGAAGTACATCTGCGAACAGACAATAGTCATTAAAGTTACAAGAGTGCAGTGGTCGATGCCGACTAGGAACAGCGCGGATTCATCCGCAGTTGCCGCCGACCTAAACTAGGGTTAAAGTAAAGACATCATAGCATTCGAGGAAGAGTTGTGCCGGCCAAGGCGCAAACTAGGCAAACAATTACTTTTCTCGTCTTTACGTTCGATATTACTTATTATATTATGTCCGCTAGCGTCAGCGGTTAATTTAAATTAAAATACTAGATTGCGTACACGATAAACCTCTGCATATATGGAGTGTGCTCTGGTTACTCCACGCTTTTCAAAAAACGCTAGAATTACACGCCAACCACTTACTATATGTCGTTGAGAAAGAACATGAGTAAACGGTTGGAGGGCGTATTATATCTTATTCGGACTGGAATAATCAATGGAATTTTGGATTTAGCGTGATGGTGAAGATCCGATTTTAAGTGAACAATGGCTATGTTTATGTCGTAGGCAATTGGTTATTTCTGGCAAAAGGCTTTTGCCTAGGCAAATAGATATTGAGTCTGCTTTTATATGTTTAAAGCTATTTGCCTAGGCAAATGTATTTTCCCAAGCCGTTGTTAAGTAAATAGCATTTTCTTTAGAAATCGATCCGTTACGTTTCGCAACGCTAAAATACATTCCATACGAGTAGAGAAGTCCGTAGAGTCAACGACTAAATAATAATTATGACGTAATTGAGAATTAACATGCCCGGATTGCACATAACCGCACATAATTTTAAAAGAAAAGCGAAATTCAAACTAAATACTATTTGCCTGACAACGGTCTTGGCAAATAGCTTTAAAACTATAAATATAGGTTCAATATATATTTGCCCAGGCAAATAGCTTTTGCTTAAAATAACCATTTGCCTACGACATTTACACCATTAATAGTTTGGTTCGGTACGCATGAACCAAATAGGTGGCGATAGTTCGTTAAGTGACCGAAGGAAACGGCTATTAAGCACTATAAGAAGAACTACGCAAGATCTTATCATATATTGAATTGAAATAGTGTACTTCAAAGTTAAACATAACCTAAAATTATAAATTTGCGCGGCAGCTCACAGTCGACAAGTGTTTACATCGACATATACGCATTGCATCGAACCAAGTAATGTACTAAATTTGATCTGGTACTTTCTGAGAGAAGTGCCAGACCAAAGGGAACCAGATTAGGTCGCTAGTGTTCACAACGATCAGACAGTAAATCTGGTACGCATATAGTCTTTGGTGCGCGTACTAGTCGGTTTAAACATAGCATATAAGTCAAATAAACCTTGTACTTACCTCAGTGTCCATATCGTAATAGCATTTGTTTGTTAGATACATGGTGTCACAAGGGTTTGCACCTTCTATAAAACATAATGGAATGTATAAATATTATGTTCACTATTTCCATTAATAGGGAGATACTGTGTATGAATTGCCGCTTTAAAAATGCATCTTGCATAACGTAAAAAGAATATTGAATAAAGAATTAATAAACGCCTCTCAACTTTGCAGATTTAGTTTACTAATTTAGTTTTGTACTAGTTTCGGCAGTGCTGCCTTCCTCAGCAAAAAATCTACAGAAAATGAGAAAGGGAATAAGCGAACAATCATATGTATATACAGAAAAAAACAGAAAAATATAGAACTCACTGTCAGATATTAAAACATCGAATGCTGCAGTGAAATCATTCTCTATAGTATATACACATGATTGTTCGCTTATTCCCTTTCTCATTTTCTGTAGATTTTTTGCTGAGGAAGGCAGCACTGCCGAAACTAGTACAAAAGTAAATTAATAAACTAAATCTGCAAAGTTGAGAGGCGTTTATTATTTCTTTATTCAATTTACGACCTTTGCATCATGGACTTTTCCGAATCCGAATAAAAAAAATATATCAGATTAATTAAAATTTGTCCTGTGTTTCTCGTAAAAGAAAATATATAAAGCCCATTTTTTTAGATTATGTTACAGATTTTTCAAAAACGTACAAAAATAATGTCCAATTATACAGAAAATCATATATTCTTTATCTATCATTGGTGTATTTCTAAGATTCTGTGCAAAAACTGATAATTGAAAAAATCCTGGGGAAATTTGCGTGTTTTGTGGTTCTTCACTTGCCGCTGCGTTCATCGTGCCGTAAACTCTTTAAGCGCCAATTTGACGTCTCATAATATACTACTTAAAATTAAAAAAATCCAGCTACTGTTACTGTAGTCCAAATAACGTGCATTTATTATTCAGCAATTCTCTGAACTGTAAAAAAAATAAAAATGTCCTGTAAAGCAAGACGTTTTTAGCCTCCTGGACAAAATGAGAACTGTTGAGACTTTTTCTGTTATGCCGAAATATAATTAAAATAATAAAAAATTATTACTTTTTGTTCCACAAGCTCGAATCATGTGCTCTGCCCTTGGTTGCATACTATCAGGCATAAATCTCACAAACTTTTCGACATCTACAGTCCCCTCATCGTCAATCTATCAAAATCAAAAATTATTTGTTATATATGTTATAACTTATAGCTGTTATACTTAAGGAAACTTACCACACCCCAGAATGTCAAAATGCATTTTAGGTAACACTTAAACTTTTCGTCGTCTGGAAATCCTTCTTTATTATTCACTATTGTAATAATACCTAAAATAATAATTACACATTTCTTGGATTAAATTTCTATAAATTTCTATTAATTAAACCAGAAGATAATGTTCACCTTCATCTACACCTGTTTCAGCAACGCAGTCGTTGTGTTGCTGGGCTGCTACTTCCTCTGGCATTCCATCTGGTACATACTGAGCACAAATTATTTCGTAAATATATATAATATAAGCAAGATCATTACTAGAAATCTTACCGCAATAATCGAAGGCAAACATAAAGTTGAGAACACCACTAAAATTGAACACTTTAACATTTTTATGTTGATATGTAAAGCGTACAATATTATTTAAATCACAATTCTGCTATACTCTTATATAGTAAGCAAACATTAATGATAAATACCGACCATTGTTCCTTTTCGTTGTACAAAGACGGAAATTATTGATTAAGGTGAACATCTTTGCAGCTAATACATGTATTTGTGTAGACATAAAAATAACAGTAACGATCTGTTGTCACTTGGTTCGAAGGTAGCCATTAGTGAAGTCAAATTAGACACAAATAGTGCGTTATCTCTACTAATTACCTACTTACATTTGGACGTATGATAGAAAATTATGCAATAGTTTGAAACAATTTGTTAACATTTTGCTTTAAGTTGCTTAACAAGCAGCACACAAATGTTTAACGTGTCCAGTTGGACGCATATAATATAAGTATAATAATTTTATATTATAATAATTTTCAAAGTATTTATGTACCATTTGGTTAATAAAGAAACGGCTTATCACAATTTTCGTAAAAGTTGTGAAAGGTATTTCATTTCTCCCGCGGTACCCACATAATAATAATAACAATAATACTCATAATCATCATAAATAAAATTAATGTATCATAATTTGTGAAAAAAATGCATAATGATAATAACGTTTAATTGAAAATATCAGCACAATTATTTCGATAAGCCGTATGGTTAGGTTTCATTATAGACTAGAAAGAATCTCTCCAGAAAATGATTCAAGACCTTCTACACCTCTAATCTCAAATATACCATTATACCTATTTTTAGATTTGCACCCTATTTCAATGTTACAGCATGTTCAGATTTGATGGTTTTCCGTCTTTATCAACAAACAACCACTTAGGCATAAGAAAAATTCAAACCTACTTAAATAAGTTGATTCCAAAAACATAACAGAGTACTTCATTAGGCATTTTATTTAACAAATTCTAGAATATACAAGCTGTCTCAGCCGGAAACCGTAAAATGTGCATTGAATAGTCATATTCTGACCAGATTTGGAGTGTGGGAGCATCACTTTTTCTAAAATATTCGAGCGGATAGTTTGGTGACATTAGCTTGTTATGTCCACATGTTACCGAATTATTTTACATCTCGTGCCATGTAGCTTCCTTTCTCTGGGGCTTCCTAAAAAGGAAAAAAATACACCAACCGTGTTCAAACCACCATTGGCCGAGAAAACCTAAGAACTGCATTAGCCCGCATGTACGGAATACATTGATAGTCTCGCGTTATTTTGTTGATTGGTGAACATTCAGGTGTAACAGGACACAGTAGGACAGTAGATATTTCCTAAATAAATTTTAACTTTAAACACCGTGTACTTTACACTGTACACACACAGTGTAAAGTACACGGTGTTTTTGGTATTCCTTCTTTTCGATTCTTTCAACATTTCTCAGTTTTCATTCCTTGTCTATTTCGTTCTCTTATAGTTTATTAATTAAAATCGGGTTTTATTACATAATTAAATCCCGCTTATAAAAAAAAACATTGTTGTTGTAGCAATATTTATTATTACTTCAACTAACAAAAAATAACATTGATACCGAGTCCGAAGGTGCAAATATAATAGGTAACTACTACGATGTCCTGGTTCTCCAAATGTTTGTGAGCATGTAGTCGGCAGCGGTAACTTCTAAACCAAGAAGTATGTCTGTTGTATAGAAAAAAGAATATTAATCTCTATGACTACATACAAAATCAAGTAGTTGCATTTACACCCAGAGAACAGTCGGTAGCATGTAAAAATATGCTTCAATAGTATATCTCTGTATATCTCATAATTCAACGTATTTGCTGCATAAATAAAGAAACAATTACTGCACTTTATTAATTTAATGATTTAACGAACATTTGATTACCCATAATTAATATTCATTAATATTCCTCTTAACGATAGAGCTCGCATTATTTGACACTCTTTAAAAAGAAGCCTATGCAATATTCGTACAGGAACATCCAAACATAAACAAAATTTGTACATTTTCGAAATCAGTGATGGGAAGCCATTAGAGAAAGTTACAATGATTTTATATATCATGTATTGCTAAGGAGAATTCAGAGTGAATAATTTTTAATGGACAAGAATGACTAACACAAGAATTTTACAAATTGATTTTGCCATGTCGTATTCCTGTGAATATCAAAACGAAATACAACGTGCGCTTTTGGCAAGTGTCACATTGTTTACAGCAGCCGTATTTTTTTTTAAATCAATGCAAGTCGTTTGCCATATAGACAAAGACAACATTTTTGTTTTCATATATATTTCATCATTTATATGACTTAATATAATGGCTGATGCTAAAGAGATATACGTACTAAGATGTCATCTGGAGTGACATCATTTATTTAAAATATACAAGAAAACTTTCAGATGGAGGTATTCGGCAACGTCATATAGTAAAGGGGTCATTGATGGGATTGCCGACAACTTAAAGCCACTTGTCAAGCAAGCAGGCCATGGCACAAAGCGGTGTGATTGTAGTCTGCTGAAGAGTTTAGTATCAAAATATCTGTCGAATCCTGGATAACTAGTTTTATTTTAATGCAGACACGACTGTTCTCGATCAAATGGAATTTCCTTATATATAGTATGATAAAGTAATGTGCCTGGCCACATCAGATTTTTTTATTTAATGTTGATAGACTTGGCTTTTTTTTTTCTTTTAATATTTAAATATAGACTTAGACTTTAATTTAATTAGGGTATGTCTTTTTAACATTTTTACTGTTTAGGTTTTGCTGAAATATTGAAAATACAGATATTGGTCACACACAAAGTGGGTTTAATGTCGGGAACGTGACGCTCTATTTATTCTACCATAACTTTTTAAGTATTGATCTTTCTAAACTATAACTGATACCTATATTTAAGCAGTTTAATTTACTTTTTAGGCAGAGTAAAAATAAATTTCTGTGCTCTGTATTCATTGAGATTTAACAATGTGAATGAGAGAAATTGAGTACAAATGTCGGGTGGAATGCACCTGGAAATTTTGGCAGCCATAACACAGCCAGGGTGCAGTTACGTTCTCATTCCGTATTAAACAACAACAAAATGTCGATGATTTCAACAAAAAATAAACTGATATTCTCACCATTTACGGCAAGGTGCAACGGAATTTTTTATTGCAAAACTTACTGTAAGCTGAGTGTGTCTTCTACAAAAAGCATATGTTCCGACAAATTATCAAACAAAATGATGAGCATAGATGGCTTTATAAAGTAGAACCTGTACGTGTTTACGCTTATCAGAGAGCATTTTATATACATAATTATGTCAGAATACGGCTCCAAGAGAATTTCCCGGTTATGTGGGCTGTTTACTAGAAATTCGCGTTCGCTCATCGGATAGCATTTTTTACACTGACCAAATTCGGTTATAGAAAATAACTGTGTTACAATAATGTATTTACTTAGTTTTACTTACGTCTGGATCCGCATCATAGTAACATTTACTTGCTTGATAAATCGTATCACAAGCATCAGCAACTTCTGTAAAAGACATTAATAAACTAGTAATATGTGGATATAATCTGTTAACGCAAGTGGCAACGCGACTGGAAACAACGCAAAATCATTTAGATCAAATCACCAAATGTGCAGGATGTGATAATCTATATTTACATATACAGGATATCCCACGCTAAAGGGCAAAGAACATTAATGGCATTTAGAAATCGAAATACACGTGTTTTTCATATAAGATTGTTGTAGATAATCATTTGCTCTTCAACCAGAAAATATATTCAAGCTTACAGGGTGTTGCACAACGACGTAACAACACAAAGTTGTTTTCTTTTTTAAACCGGACGCGTATATGATTGCTGTTTTTGATAAAGATTTGTATCCTAATCATTTTGACATCAATTTGTATTAGGCTATTATCAACTATGTCTGAGATATCGTGAAATTAAATACATAATTGAAATTAATAAACAAGTGAAATCGTCTTAGATAGTATATTTTTTGTATCTATCATATTGAACTATGCAGAGAAATGGTTATATTTTGAGTCACATTATGTGTTCTTTTTGGAGTTTTTATTTATTGCAATAAAGAACATCATTATTATTATAACCGGATGAATACGCAGAGAGAAATTGAGAAAATTTTAAACGGTGAAAAATTTTTAGTGATGCTTTAAATTTGTTGCAGTCGAGTCGACAGCAGTCGAGCACTGTATTTATACCAATAATGATAAAAATACGAAAATCACAATTAAATTATTTTTTATAACTATTATTTCAAATTGGATTTGTTTTCACTTTAATAGAATATGTATAGAATATAAACATTTTGGTCAGTCTAGCAATTTTCGTGTAGAGTGTAGATGGAAACTCAGCCTGGTTTAAATACTTACTTTTCGTTTTGCATGGTCGGATTATAGCTTCGGCCTTGTCTTTAATACTGTGAGGCATAAGGGCAATAAGGGCATCCTGGTCCACTTC
Source organism: Melinopterus prodromus (assembly GCA_964023965.1). Taxonomy (NCBI): domain Eukaryota; kingdom Metazoa; phylum Arthropoda; class Insecta; order Coleoptera; family Scarabaeidae; genus Melinopterus; species Melinopterus prodromus. The sequence goes on from OZ030393.1 coordinate 47,081,945, forward strand.
TCCATTATCATCAATCTATACAAAAAAACTACAATTCTATAAGACGTTTGTGACTCCTACGTATATGTTGTGACGTCTACATTCAGATTAGAGCTCTACGAAACTAAATACCATAATATAAGATAGGAATCCTAACATTGTTATTTTCACGGAATCCTGGCTATACTCCAGTAAATTGAAAATAATACTATACCACATTATAATGGACACACACTCGATATACACTCATACAGAGATCATGGAAGAGGGGGTGGAGGAAGAGGTGGAAAATTGTTTGTTGGTGGTTTCTATAGGCAGCCTAGCTCATTTAGGGATGTCTTCCTCAAAAAGTTCAGGAACTTCTTGAAAATACCAAAATAGTCCGATTCTTGACGATGCAAATGTTAATGTACAAGAAGCAAATAACTTATCCTCAAAGAATAAAGAAATGGTTACAGTGGTTACAGGTTGCTGAATGCTATTGATAGAGATTTTCCTACGCGATTTCACATTAGAACATCATCAAAGACAATCATAGATAATGCAATGACTGATGGGATAACAGACTGTTGTTACTTTTGAAAATAATCAAAAATTAGATCATAAAATAATGACACCTGAAACCACTATACAAGTGCAGCTCAAGAAATGTAGACACGAATATACAGCAAAACGCATAAACTACGATAAATTGATTGAAAATCTGGAAATTAAACTCTGCCAACACAAAGTCATGAAACGAAAGAATATTAACAAAATGTTTACAAACTTGTAACTTATTGACATGTTATATATCCGCGGTAGACATAAGAAGTTGAACAAATATAACAGCTATTTTACTTGTTATATAACATTACATGTAACAAAGTTACAATAAAATGTTACATTGTATAAATGTTACAATTATATTTCGTTGCTTAATGAGAGCATACAGTTGTCAACGGTGACAGAAGCTGGTATGCTGAGGTCATCAGTGGCGTTCCTCAGGGTAGTGTACTTGGGCCCGTCTTATTCTTAATACATATGTATTAACCAATACCAAACATTCAACTCCATGGAAAACTGACACTATTTGCTGACGATACTGCTCTTTTTTGTTCTGGTACTGCTCAAATAATACAAACTGAAGCACAATAAGGCCTAGATACCATTGTCAATTGGACTAAACTCAAAAACATCTAACTAAATGAAGGAAAGTATAAATCTCATGTTCAACAGCAAGGATCAAACCATGAACCTTGTCACAAATGGCCTCAATGCCAGAACTACAGGAGGTAGACAGCGCAAGGTATCTGGGGTTGGTTTTGGACAACAAACTGCTCCTCCAGAAACATATAGAAGCTATCCCAACTAAACTCAGCAGGATAGTGCATCCTTTATACCATTCTGCAAACTTCTTCTCTTATACCAAGTATAAAATCTACTTTGCCTATGTTAACTCCGTGCTGACCCACTTAAGTGCATTCTGTGGACAAGCAAGAAAGCAAGACATTTAGCAGCTTCAGGTTACACAAAACAGACTTCTCATCGCCTTGTTCTGTAAATCATCGCGTTTTGGTACTGACAAACTTTATAATGAACTAAAACTTTTGCGAATCTGTGATGTAAAATAGGACAGTGTTAAGCTTGTGCATCGCATAAGTAACGATCTGTTGGAGACTGATATAAGGTTAGTGCGTAACTGTGGTGATCACTCCTATAATTCTCGAACAAGGAAAGAGTTTTATGTCCTACCAAATGAAAAAAAAAAAAACATTGGAGAGAAAAAATAACAACAATAGCTGTGAAATGGTACAATGAACAGCCATGTAATATTAAAAAAATTAAAATTAATTATTGTAAAATTCATCAGAGCTGTTATAAATTACCTATTAATGCAATGACACTAAATTTAAGGTTATTTACCACTATAACTACGTGATTATCTTTGTTATTTGCTATTATATACACAATGCTACTTTGCCTATGTATACATATATGTAAAGCTGTTATAAACATACCATGTGTTTTGGGTTCAATAAACAATTTAACAAAAAAAAATTAAGATAAGTAAATAAAATTAATATATTGATTATTAAATGAATTTCAAACATAGCCATGTTCCTTGCCAGCTATGGTAGGCACCTCAATCTCCATAGATCGTTTATGCAATGAAAGTCAGTTTAATTGTTTCTAAAAGTCCAAGAAATTGCAGGGCATGGTTCGCTAAATCGTAAACCAAAACGAAAAATCTGAAAGACATTCTGCTTGGCACTGACGTGAAACAATATTATTTCCTGCTTACACTGACTGGGAAAGCAGCTTTTTTTTTCACTGCATCTTTAACTTAATTCAAGACCCATTATCAACATTTTCCCAAAGCCCAAAGATTTCCCTATTTGTGCCCAATCGCACGTGTAAGGAACATGAATGGATCCCAGTGAACACTCAGTCACACGCAGTCACTTGAAGCGCTTCAGTACGAATTTCAGACATGTGTACTTGTTAACCCTACCACTTCTTGGTGTTTCTTGACTTCTTGAGTTAATGTAATGATAGTGTCTTAATAATAATAGTGTTATGGTGATATAATTTATGTAAAAGGCAGCACCGATAGAAACTTACAACTGACAATGCTCCGTAGGCACATTTTATATAGCACTTAAAATTTTCATCGTCTGCAAATCCTCCTTTATTATTTGCTGCGACTATTATGGCTACAAATAATTTGATATAAATTGGTGTTTTATAGGTAAATTAGTAGAGTACGAGCAATTAATGCATACATTCATCGACTCCTGTTTGTCGTACGCACTCGTCATGAACCTGTTGTCCTAGTTCTTCCAGTTTAGCTGGTGAACCCTACACAAAAATATTAGATAAATAATATACACCATGTTTGAGTGCAGAAATCTTACCATAATAATCGATGGGAAACTTAATATCGCAACCAAAGCTGACCACTTCAACATCCTTATATTGGTATGATATGACAAGCGTACAGTTTTTAATTTATAGACTGCATTTGATTGGTATTATATTAGTCTTATATAGAAATATAAAAGCGCGAAAAGGAATAACGTTTGTCAATTTCCGGTGCCCAAGGACTGCTAATACATGTAGTTATAAACAAAGACATACAAATTACGGTAACGATCAGTTGGTAGCTGGACGATATATGCCGTGACTAAATGAATAATAAAATTGCCGGTTTTAATTTAAAAACGTATTGGATTACTATTATTTCAATATATTGAACAATTTTCAGAGATTATGTGCATTTTAGTGTCCTAATGAAAAACATGAACTTGCACTCCCAAGAAGTTCCGGAAACCTCTTCCTTCTTGGGCAAAATAGATGATACTACCTATGTACTAGATTATTTAAAATATCTAATCCGATCGCAATTTAGCAAATATCGCTGTACAAACTTGTAGAGCCAAACAAGTACTTTTTGTATTAAACATTTTTTTGTTGGATTAATAGGTTTAAAAGATTTTTACAACCAGCATTTGTCAAATATCACTATTTTGTAATATTGAGAATTTTGGTATGTTCTGAACTTTTGTACAGTAAAAATATCTTCATGTCCGGACGAAATATTCACTGTTTGAAATACTGATCCGTACTTGTACGATTACTTTCTTGAGCAAGTTAATAAAATCTGTAAATTGAAATTCACATCCGAAAAAGATAATCAAATCGATATTTTAGACTATGAATAAAAAGAAACTCAGATAAACCAACGAGTACAGTTACATTAATTTCAAATGCATCCCAGCATTCACACAATATTAAATTATCTGCAGTCAATTCTTCAACAGATGGCTATCGATACCATTGCCAAATGACAATTAAAATAATAAGACAATAACATAACGAAAAATATGTTCAAATTATTTAACTCAACGTACCAAAAGCAAATGTTGCAGATATGCGTATAGTAAAAAAACAGCTTTATAATACAACATCACTGTTTTAGCTAGCAGACTTACTGATAAATATTAAAGACAGATTTGACGATCTGCACAAAATACGATCTGGAAAAAGTATCATTTATAAACTTAAATGTTCAGACTACAAAGGTCCAAAGGAATTAATAGAAAAACTTTTTTGTTTTCCGAGACATTTGACATAGAACCTATCAATCTGTTGCCATTTTTATGTTCACTATTTATTAGGTCATAGAACAAATCGCATTAAACAAATAAAATAAACATATTGGTGGTGAAATTTACTTTACAAAAAAATCATACTCTTAAATCAAACGTGGTAAAGATTGGGATGAATTGGCAAGATATCCACTTGTGTTGGCCGTGTAGGCGAAACAGTCAAGTCATCTTCAAAATGTAACTTTGTCTTTACGCCTCCTGAAGTATACTGGTAGGCTACAACGTCATTAATGGAATGGTAACATCAGAATTATATAGTTAATACTTACGTTTGATTATCTAGCAACTGTTCACAGATTTACAATAAATTGCCAGTCCTCGCTTATAGTCCAGTCATTAGAGACATACAGATGTAAAAGGCTGGGAGTTTTGGCAGGAGAGTGGAGTTGGTGGTCCTAAGTATGACATCAAGTCTGCAACCTCGGTGAAACGCAGACTCAGGACGTCAGATACTTTGCGAGTTTGTGTTTTAGTAAAAAGTTACGAAAGTGTGGACTAGGCCTACCAAGGATACTACGATAAAAAACTCTAACCATTTGTGGGAAACTCGCAAAGTACGAGTTTGACGAAAAAATTTATATATTTAATTTTGTAGTAAATTATATCCTCACAAACTGTTAATAAAGAACGCTTTCCCAAAAACCAACAAGAATAGAGTTATATTGTATACCTTGGGCGCCATATTTTCAAAATGGCACCCAGAAAGTACTAGTAATCACATTGAGTCAGAACCTGGCACCAGACTGGGGAAAATTCTATTGTCAGTAGAGTATTATGTAGATTTATCAATACTATTTTTTTTAAATTTTGAGTACTGAGCAGTCAAATCGATTTGAGTAGATGCGTACTCTGAGTAAATCTACTCAAATTGGTTTGAGTAGAATACTCAAAAGTAGTACTGGGACCTGGCACCCATTCGTCAAATTGCAACCGGGCTCTAAAGCTCTGTTCTGATTGGCTACCGACATAAGACCAGTTGCAACTTGTAGCGTGACTTATTTTAAATAAAACACTACAATAAAACCAAAATTGATTATTTTTGACGCATTACCTATTGCGTGTAGTAACACGACGATATTTAATTAATGAAATAACATAATTGAATTTTTCATATTTATTTGAAGACAACGTAATGTTTCACTTAACAACAGCTTGCATATTCTATTTTACATGAACAGTAAGTGTTTGACGTACATAGTAATATAAAATTGTATTGTATTTTATTTCTTCCATTCTAGTAATTTTTTTAAATTAATTTTTCTTTCATTGTAATTGTTTTTGTCCCTTTTTAGCTTTACTCTGCATAGTATACTATATATTATCTTCAATCTTTATTTATTAAAATATCATTTATGTAATAACAAATATAAAACTTTGTTGCGATGTACCAGAGTCCATTGGTGCAAATAATATAATTTGTAGGTATCTATAATGTTGTGGATCTCCTCAGAATAATATATACCTAGTCAGCATCGGTAACGTCTAAACCAAGAAGTACGTCTGTCGACAGAGAAAGAAGAATATGTATATAGAACACAAGAACCAAATACGAATGATGCATGTCGTGGTCGATGCTACATGGGAAGCTGTTCATATTTACCTCATCAACATTTTGAAAGATGGTATTAGATAAAAAAGCATTTTTACTTTATCATACGCAGTATGCTAAAGTATTGTAATCATGCCGAAAAAAAAAATCTGATGTGGCCAGGCACATGACTTTATCATACAATATATAAAATTAATAGTTTAGCTGTATGAGAATCTATTTGACTGAGATAAATTGTGTCTGCATTTTGATAGTCAATAGTATTAATCGAAGGTATTGTCAAAGCACGCTACCTACTGCCATCAGAATAATAGTTGCTTAACTCACAAGTGCCGAAAGTACGGAATAGCACAACGAGAGGTGATATGGAGGTGATGCGGCGCGTCACCGATGACGAAGCGTCGTCGTCGCATGTGAGCGAGTCGCGCTAGGTAGTTTTCGACAGCAGTGACATCAACGTTATTTGTGTTGCTTTTTGAGAAATACGTATTTTTAAAAAAATTAAAAAATGATTATATTTCGGTATAGAAAATGTTAGGTTGATACCACTTCTACGAAATGTCAAGTTTAAAAAGCTAATTCAAATTCTGACAGATTTATATTCGTTCATGACACTGTAGATGACGTTCCATAGCGGGTCTCCGAGTGTGACAGCGTGGTGACAGCCATAGACATTTCTGTGGTGACAGCACAAAAAAATATTTGTCAAAATCCTGGCTACTATGTAGTTTAATATCCATGCAGATGCGACCGATCTCTATCAAATAGAATTTGCTCTTGCAGCTAAACTATTAATTTTACCAAAAAATGTCATAGGCATAAATTATTCAAAATTTCCTCTGCTTTAATTTATTATTTAACTATTTTGACGAAATTACAGAAATGGCGGCTCATCTGCAAAATCCTTGAAAAAGGCTTAGAATAAACTACCAGTTCCTTTGGACCCTTTTGAACCAAAAGCTTTTCAGCTCTAAGTTTGGTCATAAAACTTCTAAATATAAACTTTCGTCCCGATACCTTTAGTAGTTTTTCCGGAATCGTCGTCACAAAAATCGTTTACACACGCACACACACACACACACACACACACACACACACACACACACACACACACACACACACACACACACACACACACACACACACACACACACACACACACACACACACACACACACACACACACACACACACACACACACACACACACACACACACACACACACACACACACACACACACACAGACATTTTTTTGTACCTTGGTCAAAAATGTTCAGGGGACCCAAAAAGACCTATTTCCGCTAAAATCTCAATTTTTACTTTATCATACGCAGTATGATGAAGTATTGTAATCGTGCCGAAAAAAAAATTTGAGATTTTAGCGGAAATAGGTCTTTATGGGTCCCCTGAACATTTTTGACCAAGGTACAAAAAAATGTCTGTGTGTGTGTGCGTGTGTGTGTGTATGTGTGTGTGTGTGTGTGTGTGTGTGTGTGTGCGTATGTGTGTACTCGATTTTTGTGACGACGATTCCGGAGAAACTACTAAATGTATCGGGACCAAAGTTCATATTTAGAAGTTTTATGACCAAACTTAGAGCTGAAAAGCTTTTGGTTCAAAAGGGTCCAAAGGAACTGGTAGTTTATTCTAAGCCTTTTTCAGGGATTTTGCAAATGAGTCGCTATTTCTGTAATTTCGTCAAAATAGTTAAATAATAAATTAAAGAAGAGGAAATTTTGAATAATTTATGCCTATGAAATTTTTTGGTAAAATGAATAGTTTAGCTTCAAGAGTAAATTCTATTTGATCGAGATCGGTCGCATCTGCATTGACATGAAATTACATAGTAGCCAGGATTTTTCAAATTTTCGGTCTAATGCATGTGTAATGACAGTACAGGTAGTGTCAAATGCTGATGTTTTGACAATATCTCACTACATCTACTGTCAATAGTAAAAAGATTTCATATTGTGATACCGTGTACGGTCCTTGCCTGACGGCGGCGGATCGGCAGCGTGTGTTCAGTGTTCAGTGTTCAGCGTGTCCAAACTGCATGTGTTCTGTTTGTTTTTGGTTTGAGGAAGTATGATCATGTATCGAATGGGCTGGGGGACTTGGGGTCACATTTTTTGGTAAAATTAATAGTTTAGCCTTTCAGTTTATTCTAAGCCTATTTGAAGGATTTTGGAAATGAGCCGCCATTTCTGTAATTTCGACAAATTAGTTAATTAATAAATTAAAGCACAGGAAATTTTGAATAATTTATGCCTATGAAATTTTTTGGTAAAATTAATAGTTTAGCTTCAAGAGCAAATTCTATTTGATCGAGATCGGTCGCATCTGCATTGATATGAAATTACATAGTAGCCAGGATTTTGACAAATATTTTTTTGTGTTGTCACATTCGAAAACAGCTGATCTCATCAGAGGTTGGGAAACCACTATGGAACATTGCCGCTGTAGTACGGCAAATTATAAAATACAAATTTCAAATAAAGTAAGATCACCAATTTGACTGTTTGTTGATAAGATATATCAACTCGTCTTTATATCTAATTCTAAAAACGATACATTGAGAAAATTATAAATAAAGTATAGCGATGAGTGTAGTTTTATTTTAGTATGTTGGTAGGGATGTGTCATGAACAAATATAAATCTGTCACAATTTGAATTACCTTTTTAAGGTGCGTTTTCATTAGTGACGATGGCAGTGGTAGCCGACGCCGTTATAGTATTTCCAATAGAAAATTGATAGTGACTCATGTTTATGTACATGCAAACTAATATGTGTCATTATCACGATATGTAAGAAATACTATAATTTCGTATTCTACCACCGCCATTAGCTACCATTACATACCAATCGGAACGCACCTTTAAACTTGACGTTTCGTCTAAGTGGTACCAACCTAGCATTTACCATACAGACATCATTTATTTTTTTTTAAATACGTATTTCTTAAAAAGCAACACTATAGACGTTGATGTCGCTCCTGCCAAAAACTAGATAGCCGACTCGCTCATATGCGACGGCGACACTCCGCCTTCGGTGACGCACCGCATCACCGCTCGTCGCGCTATTCCGTACTTTCGGCATTTGTGACATAAATAACTATTATTCTGATGACGTAGTGTAGGTAGTGTCAAATGCTGATGCTTTGACAATACCTACGATTTATCTCAATAGAATAGATTCTCATGCAGCTAAACTATTAATTTTATATATTGTATGATAAAGTCATGTGCTTGGCCACATCAGATTTTTTATGTAGTCCTGAACACACTTCACAACCACTCAGAGATCTGATTTTTATAACTAACGGTTTTGGCATAAGTTAAAAATCTGATGTGGCCAGGCACATGACTTTATCATACAATATATAAAATTAATAGTTTAGCTGCATGAGAATCTATTCTATAGAGATAAATCGTAGGTATTGTCAAAGCATCAGCATTTGACACTACCTACACTACATCATTAGAATAATAGTTATTTATGTCACAAATGCCGAAAGTACGGAATAGCGCGACGAGCGGTGATACGGCGCGTCACTGAAGGCGGAGTGTCGCCGTCGCATATGAGCGAGTCGCGCTATCTAGTTTTTGGCAGTAGCGACATCAACGTTTATTGTGTTGCTTTTTAAGAAATACGTATGTATTTAAAAAAAATCTGATGTGGCCAGGCACATGACTTTATCATACAATATATAAAATTAATAGTTTAGCTGCATGAAAATCATAAATCATAAATAAAATAATAGTTATTTATGTCACAAATGCCGAAAGTACGGAATAGCGCGACGAGCGGTGATGCGGCGCGTCACCGAAGGCGGAGTGTCGCCGTCGCATGTGAGCGAGTCGCGCTATCTAGTTTTTGGCAGGAGCGACATCAACGTTTATTGTGTTGCTTTTTAAGAAATACGTTTTAAAAAAAAAAACAAATAAAAATGTCTGTATAGTAAATGCTAGGTTGGTACAACTTTGACGAAACGTCAAGTTTAAAGGTGCGTTCCGATTGGTAGGTAATGGTAGCTAATGGCGGTGGTAGAATACGAAATTATAGTATTTCTTACATATCGTGATAGTGACACATATTAGTTTGCATGTACATAAACATGAGTCACTAGCAATTTTCTATTGGAAATACTATAATGGCGGCTGCTACCACTGCCATTATCACTAATGAAAACGCACCTTAAAAAAGGTAATTCAAATTCTGACAGATTTATATTTGTTCATGACACATCCCTACCAACAAACTAAATTAAAACTACACTCATCGCTATACTTTATTTATAATTTTGTCAATTTATCGTTTTTAGAATTAGATATAAAGACGGGTTGATATTTCTTATCAACAAACAATCAAATTGGTGATCTTATTTTATTTGAAATTTGTATTTTATAATTTGCCGCACTAGAGCGGCAACGTTCCATAGTGGTTCTTCAACCTCTGATGAGATCAGCTGTTTTCGAATGTGACAACACAAAAAAATATTTGTCAAAATCCTGGCTACTATGTACTTTCATATTAATGCAGATGCGACCGATCTCGATCAAATAGAATTTGCACTTGCAGCTAAACTATGAATTTTACCAAAACATATCATAAACATAAATTATTCAAAATTTCCTCTACTTTAATTTATTATTTAACTATTTTGACGAAATTACAGAAATGGCGGCTCATTTGCAAAATCCTTGAAAAAGGCCTAGAATAAACTACCAGTTCCTTTGGACCCTTGTGAACCAAAAGCTTTTCAGCTCTAAGTTAGGTCATGAAACTTCTAAATATGAACTTTCGTTCCGATACCTTCAGTAGTTTCTCCGGAATCGTCTCCACAAAAATCGTTTACACACACACACACACACACACACACACACGCACACACACACAGACATTTTTTTGTACCTTGGTCAAAAATGTTCATGGGACCCATAAAGACCTATTTCCGCCAAAATCTCAATTTTTTTTTTCGGCATGATTACAATACTTTATCTTACTGCGTATGATAAAGTAAAAATAAATGATTTCTGTATAGTAAATGCTAGGTTGGTACCACTTTGACGAAAGGTGCGTTCCGATTGGTAGGTAATGGTAGCTAATGGCGGTGGTAGAATACGAAATTATAGTATTTCTTACATATCGTGATAATGACACATATTAGTTTGCATGTACATAAACATGAGTCACTAGCAATTTTCTATTGGAAATACTATAACGGCGTCTGCTACCACTGCCATTATCACCTTAAAACGCACCTTAAAAAGGTAATTCAAATTCTGACAGATTTATATTTGTTCATGACACATCCCTACCAACATACTAAAATAAAACTACACTCATCGCTATACTTTATTTATAATTTTCTCAATGTATCATTTTTAGAATTAGATATAAAGACGGGTTGATATTTCTTATCAACAAACAATCAAATTGGTGATCTTATTTTATTTGAAATTTGTATTTTATAATTTTGCGCACTACAGCGGCACGTTCCATAGTGGTTCTCCAACCTCTGATGAGATCAGCTGTTCTCGAATGTGACAACACAAAAAAATATTTGTCAAAATCCTGGCTACTATATAATTTCATATCCATGCAGATGCGACCGATCTCGATCAAATAGAATGTGCTCTTGAAGGTAAACTATTAATTTTACCAAAAAATGTTATGGGCATAAATTATTCAAAATTTCCTCTACTTTAATTTATTAATTAACTATTTTCTCGAAATTACAGAAATGGCGGCTCATTTCCAAAATCCTTGAAAAAGGCTTAGAATAAACTAAAAAGCTAAACTATTAATTTTACCAAAAAATGTCATAGGCATAAATTATTCAAAATTTCCTCTGCTTTAATTTATTATTTAACTATTTTGACGAAATTACAGAAATGGCGGCTGATTTCTAAAATCCTTGAAAAAGGCTTAGAGTAAACACCCAGTTCCTTTGGACCCTTTTGAACCAAAAGCTTTTCAACTCTAAGTTTGGTCATGAAACTTCTAAATATGAAGTTCCGTGCCGATACCTTTAGTAGGTTCTCCGGAAATGAATTAACAAAAATTGGGTACACACACACACACACACACACACACACACACACACACACACACACACACACACACACACACACACATACACACACACACACACACACACACACAGACATTTTTTTGTACCTTGGTCAAAAATGTTCAGGGGACCCATAAAGACCTGTTTCCGCTGAAATCCCAAAAATTTTTTTCGGCACGATTGCAATACTTTACATACTGCGTATGATAAAGTAAAAAGCCAGAGCTGTAACGGTTTTGTGGTGTCAGTAATGTAATGTCATTCAATTATGTATTGAATAATGCATGAATAATTAGGATTGGAAAAGATCCTTTACTTACGTCTGGATCCATTTCGTAGTAACATTTGCTTGTTTGGTAAATTGTGTCGCAAAGATCGGAACCCTCTGTAATAATAATAATAATATAGTATATTATTTGACGAGCACATAATTAAGGATAAATCATGAAGTTTATACGCGAGCCGTAGGCAACCGTATAAACATGCGAACATGACATATAATTTCCATTTTATGCCCTATTTGATCATAAAGTGACATTTTATCGATACGGGGACAAAAACTGCTACATCATGCCTTCGCGGGCGTTAATGTTTCTTAGCGATGTAGTCTGCCGGAAGTGTACCGTAGGTTCGGAATCCTAGCTTTAATATGCGGTGTAGAGATATGAAACAGTACAGTGGATTTCGGATGTAGTATTGTATTATGGAAAGTATATAAATGTAATAAAATATAAAAAACGGCCATTATTTTATTTGGTATAAGTACATTATTATTTTATGAAAATGACTCTCCAAAATAGAACATACGAAAATAGATTTAGATAAGAATTAGTTTTTCTAAGACACCCTCGCCTTTACCGTTTGTTTCATGTGTTTTTTACGTCCTATATCACCTGTGGTTAGTTTCTATTGCATGTAGTTTTTCTCTAAACACTAACAAAAATTTATTACTGGAGTATACTTGCTCCCGTGGACATTAAGCGTTGCCATGGTTTATATGTCAGATACATCAAAAATTTTACATACAAATTGTAATATACTTTTTAAATCGTCAATCTCATTTATTGGCATTCATATTATTTAATCTTGAGTAACAAAACCATAGGGGTACATAATAATTGCAACATCAAAGGCCGTAGCTCCTTACTCCAATATACGATAAACTAACGATGTTTTTAAAATCCACTTTTGAAATGTAAGGTTATATATATAAGGTATATCAGTATTGTCACCCACTTCGAAATTGTTTATATTGTTAGTCAACTCCGTAGATACGCAAATGACTTGATTAAGTTAAAATATTTATTAATATTATTCAAACTGGCGGAACAAAACTTTTGTAGAAGATAAAATTTTGTACCTCGGGCATTATTTGATGTTTATACCCTCGGGCATAAAGATGCGTTTAATGATCTTGGTACATAATAGCATATTATATGACGAGCACATAAGCGATTTATATCCGTTGTGTGCCAGTCGAATACGACGTTTTATCTACGACTCATAAATTCTATTTTATATCAAATATTGACATTGACACTAGCGGTGTATAATGATGATATAATGATCCGTTCAAATATCGAAGTCATTACTTGAACGAACTATCATTATTATACAACGTTAGTGTCATTCTAATCATTGGCGTGTATCATGATGGGGTATGTAGTGATTGATACGTATGCAATGAACTTATATATTATTATATATGTGAGTCGTAGATAAATTAAAATACTATACTGTCGCGGACAAAATTTACGTACTAAGAATTCGGGAACCTATACGATAAAATATGTTTTGATTTCGTTTCCACGACAACCAGTCAGAGGACACAAGAAATATCCGTTCTAATATTCTACAATCGGTTGGCAGAAATTAGGGTTTTGCCACATCCAAGAATGTAAAGGAGCATACAATTTTTTCTTCCAATGTTCTTTCTATTATCGTTGTAATTCAGTGGACCTGATCGATTGTCAACTGTGCTTGTTTCTAAATTCAACTGATGAGCGGGTATAATATTTCTTTTATATGTGTTTGTCTTGTCTTCATTCTTTTTACTGCAGTTTTTCAAACAGTTGTGACAAAGTAGGCAATGGTGAAATTTGCCTATATGAGGATACTTCATTTCATCACTCCGCATTTCCCAAACGGTTGGTACTACGGGTTCCAATCCCGGACAATATACTGATCCCGGGACTTCGGGATTAAGGATTTTGTAATCCCGGGATCGTCAAAGTGTGCGTATTTACATCAATAATAAACAAAATAAGATAATAACTTGCTTATAAATTAGCTCAACAATTTTACATTTTTGTAAAATGTTTCCAGAATAGTCACGGCAAGGAAATGGTTTGATCTAGTAAAATGTTCATTTTTCATATTGATGTGAATAAAACATTTTGATGAATTGTTGTTTTCATCTTTCAGATAAAATTGGATTACTTTAGGATTCATACGTGATTGATGCTCATTATGCTAGTAGCCTGTTTACATTTCAAATAAAATAATTATTGTTTACAAAAAATAGGTATCTTGAGTTTACGACCACGCTCTAAACGCGTTTTCAAGTGAAGACGTAATTTATTGTTCAAAATTGATGAAATATTCAGTGCAACTTCTTAGAATATTAAATATTCAATTTCTTGTCATGGAAAAAATTAATATTATTTGTAAGTACGTGTTTCGATTTTCTCACATACAGATCAAATACCCCAACCAACGTTAAAAAAATGTTTTTTTTTTTTATCTAAGTACACTTTTTGACAAAACTTTTGCACTAAAAAAGCGATAATTGTGCGTTGAAGAAATATCAATAATGACCATGTTACCGCTGTCACAGCTCATCACAAACTCGGGATCCGGTAATCCCGGGATTAGAAGCCCTAGTCGTCACATATTTAAGCCTAAAAGCTGCATTGTTTTGTTATCTTACCTATTGCATTTTTTGGGTAAATTCATGGAGATCTTACCAGATCAGGTCAGATCAGAACCAAAACCGAATAAAATATGATATGATAATACAATAAATGTGATATGATAATACAATATGATACCTCCACGAACCATTATAGCAACCTGTGAATTAAGCACAATACATGACATTTTAAGAGAAGTTACTAAACTTTATGAATAAAGTATGCGGCTTTTTCTTTCTTAAATCTGTCTAATGCCTAAAAGAGTTGCTGTGGTCCTAGCTGGACTTAAATGCTGATTCAAACTATTAATTGAAGTCCGCAAATTTACAGTTGTTTGACACGTATTTGGATATAGACTCTCCATGGATAAAGCACTGAAAAGTTTGTGATATTGACATGGTCTGCTTTGACTACAACAATCATTTATAATGGGTCTAAATGAGTTGTCTATGTATTCTCACGAGAAATAGCTACACAGCAAATACCAATCCTAACAAATTATAATCTTGCTCAAATAGGTACTGTACTTACTTTTTGTCCCGCATGTTCGGAGCATAGGTTCGACTTTAGGTTTCATATCGTCTGGCATTAAGGCTAAAAGAGCATCTTGATCAACTTCGTCATTATCATCAATCTATTCGAAAGTGAAATTTTGTTATAAATATCTGCTTAGTTTCTGTGGACCATGTCAAATAAAAACGTATTGATACATAAAACTTACAATTGCCAATTCTTCAAAAACGCATTTTATGTAGCATTTAAATTTTTCATCGTCTGCAAACCCACCGTTGTTATTCGCTGCGACGATATACGCTACAAATAATTTCTTATGAATTAGAATTTATTCTCAAAGACAACGGAAATACATTCATACATTCATCGACGCCTGTCTGGCCAACGCACTCGCCACGGAGTTGTTGTGCTAGTTCTGCCAGTTCTTCTGGTATACCCTATACAAAAATATATTTTTTCAATAAGTTTTTTAATAGAAAGCGTCTTACCATAATAATCGAAGGAAAGTTTAAAGTTAAAATTGCAACCAAAGCTGACCACTTTAACATTCTTATGTGGTGGTGGGAAGGGCACTGATTTGATAGGCAAAATTGTACACAGCACTGCATTGTACACATGCGAGCCTTATATAGATATATCAAAGCGTGAAAATAAACAAATTTAGACCATTTCCGTTGCACAAGGACGTAAAATAGGTGATTAATGTGTTATCTTCGCTCCACAATTGAAACTAATACGTGTATTTATGCATAAAAGGCTTTATAAAAATAAAGGTAATGACAAGTTTAAGAGGAAATATCACAGCTGCATCTGAAAACAAGAACAGAATTCTTCATCCTTGGAAAAATAAATTAGGAGCCTATACATATTTTGCGATTATAGTTAGTCATGTGTTTGTACGATTAGGGCTGAAAGCATGGGCGTCGTTCCAGGGGGGGCGGCATGATTTTTTTAGTGTTAAAAGGTGACGTAGTGTGAATGACTATGCTATTAGCTATTTTGTTGCATTGTTGCCTTATTTGTTGTAACTGACTTTGTTAGTTACTATTCTAAAATGAGACCTCAACAAACAAACAAAATCTGATGTGGCCAGGCACATGACTTTATCATACAATATATAAAACTAATAGTTTTGCTGCATGAGAATCTATTTGATTGATATCAGTCGTGTCTGCATTAAAATAAAACGAGTTAGCCAGGATTTGACTGATAAATAATTAAATAAATAAATAATTCCTTTATTAACAAAACAATATTAAATGCAACACCATAATATTTATATTTAGGGCGATCACACTTGTTTCCAAATTGCCTTGCTCTTCCACTCAACCCCTTACGCAAACTAGAACTAAATAGTTGTATCAATAATATAACAATTATTTCGAGAACTTATCAAAACAAAAATTACTCTAGAGTCTAATTACGCGTAATTGCAGCAAATCCAACTCAACAAAACATCGCACACGCCCATAAAAAATAAAAATTAAAACAGCCTGCGATGTGCGCTCAATGCCTAAAGTCCCCCCCTGTTGAGCAAACAGATAACACTTCACCTTTCCCCCAAAACTGGTTAACGATAAGCTTTTCATATCTTCCCTGAGACCCAGTGTATATGTGACTGACCTGCTAAGAGAATGGCCATTTATACAGCTCAGCGCGATGGGCAGGTGGAGCAAACAAACCACTGAATCTTAAATTAAGGTTATGGACATCCGTTCTACAGCGTATCTTCCGCATGAAGTATTGTGGGATTCTCTTGGATAGCAACTTATGACATAATATTGCTGCATGAAACACATTAGTGTTATCCATGTTTAACCACCCCAAGTCCCCCAGCCCATTCGATACATGATCATACTTCCTCAAACCAAAAACAAACAGAACACATGCAGTTTGGACACGCTGAACACTGAACACTGAACACACGCTGCCGATCCGCCGCCGTCAGGCAAGGACCGTACACGGTATCACAATATGAAATCTTTTTACTATTGACAGTAGATGTAGTGAGATATTGTCAAAACATCAGCATTTGACACTACCTTTACTGTCATTACACATGCATTAGACCGAAAATTTGAAAAATCCTGGCTACTATGTAATTTCATGTCAATGCAGATGCGACCGATCTCGATCAAATAGAATTTACTCTTGAAGCTAAACTATTCATTTCACCAAAAAATTTCATAGGCATAAATTATTCAAAATTTCCTCTTCTTTAATTTATTATTTAACTATTTTGACGAAATTACAGAAATAGCGACTCATTTGCAAAATCCCTGAAAAAGGCTTAGAATAAACTACCAGTTCCTTTGGACCCTTTTGAACCAAAAGCTTTTCAGCTCTAAGTTTGGTCATAAAACTTCTAAATATGAACTTTGGTCCCGATACATTTAGTAGTTTCTCCGGAATCGTCGTCACAAAAATCGAGTACACACATACGCACACACACACACACACACACACACACATACACACACACACACACACACACAGACATTTTTTTGTACCTTGGTCAAAAATGTTCAGGGGACCCATAAAGACCTATTTCCGCTAAAATCTCAAATTTTTTTTTCGGCACGATTACAATACTTCATCATACTGCGTATGATAAAGTAATAAAAAGAATTAAATTCAAATTGCATTCACCCTGAAAAATCTCTGCTGCTGTAATGATTGTGACATTTTTTCCACACTATTTTATGTTATTAGCCTCGGTTGTGACCCCTGTATGCTAGACTACTTACCTATTACATATTGATATTAAACGAATTGCAAGAAATGTTGCTGCCTTTCTATCGTTTATTAATGTGTAATTAATAACTTTTACTAATAATTGTTTGTAATTATATATTTTTGCAGAATCATTAACCGTTTATCCTAAAATTTAAGGTTTGGTAAGATTGACAACCAATATTGTAGAATGTTTATTACTTATTAACATGCTGGAGTAATTATTCTTAATTTCCTATAAGAATTTCCACCTCAAGTTCATCGAGCAAAACCTAGTGTATAATGAACAATTGTCACCTTTCAACAAACACGATTATATACTTCACAGTGTTGTCCATTTTGTCTGTATTTTTGGTTTTAAACATTATCTCTCAATAATTCAAGTGATTGCTAACTAATGTGTCGTTTTTCTACTGCTTTTGTCAAAAATTCTTATAGCAAATTAATAAACGATGCGACTGCAATATGACAATAAGGGGCAACCGCCAACCTATCGCCGTTAGTTTGCCGTTTTCTCGCGGAGCGCCAGTTGTGTTCGAAATCCAGGGGGGGGGATAGATAATTCATCGAAGCCTTGCGTATTTTATATATTACATCCGGTGAAAGAATGGTAATATTTCTTACCAAAATGTACCTAACTCAATAACCGCAAATGTAACAAACGTACACATTAGTAAATATATTCTGCTTCTAAATAAAAGAAACCTAAGGTTGTTCGTTGAATCTGTTCTTGGTTCGTTGGGTCTATCAGAGTAGCCTTAGATCAACTTTACAGTCAAGAGTAGACGTATGGCGTTCGTTGGGAATGGGCAGTGATAATACGGCCAAATACGGGCCATGTGCAATTTGCAATAAACCCCCTTTTCTTCTAACTTCTCCATTTATTATTATTCTCCATTGTTTCCTTTTTTATATGCAACCAAGCACACAACAGAACAGAACTTTCATCTTGTCTCATAGCCATTTTGTAAAACCGTTGAACGCCACACACGAGTTCCCGCATTTCGACTATTAGAGGAGTATTTTACAGCAGTGGTTTTATGATCTC
The DNA here is from genome assembly GCA_964023965.1 of Melinopterus prodromus. NCBI lineage: Eukaryota > Metazoa > Arthropoda > Insecta > Coleoptera > Scarabaeidae > Melinopterus > Melinopterus prodromus. The sequence continues at coordinate 47,100,907 of OZ030393.1, forward strand.
TATGAACAGAAATCGTTACAAGTTGTTTATATTATGTTTTTGTTCTCTCCGTTTGACAGTGCGTAATTATTTTATTTATACAAATCTTTTACCATTTTGATTATTTAATTACTGGTTTCACGTGCTAATTGTTTCGTTTTGTCTTTTTTTAGATTTAAGGCTGATGAAGGCTATGATAAGCCGAAACATGTACTTTATATAAATAAAAATCTGATGTGGCCAGGCACATGACTTTATCATACAATATATACAATTAATAGTTTAGCTGCATGAGAATCTATTCTATTGAGATAAATCGTAGGTATTGGCAAAGCATCAGCATTTGACACTACCTACACTACGTCATTAGAATAATAGTTATTTATGTCACAAATGCCGAAAGTACGGAATAGCGCGACGAGCGGTGAAGCGGCGCGTCACCGAAGGCGGAGTGTCGCCGTCGCATATGAGCGAGTCGGCTATCTAGTTTTTGGCAGGAGCGATATCAACGTTTATTGTGTTGCTTTTTAAGAAATACGTATTAAAAAAAATAAATGATTTCTGTATAGTAAATGCTAGGTTGGTACCACTTTGACGAAACGTCAAGTTTAAAGGTGCGTTCAGATTGGTAGGTAATGGTAGCTAATGGCGGTGGTAGAATACCAAATTATAGTATTTCTTACATATCGTGATAATGACACATATTAGTTTGCTTGTACATAAACATGAGTCACTATCAATTTACTATTGGAAATACTATAACGGCGTCTGCTACCACTGCCATTATCACTAATGAAAACGCACCTTAAAAAGGTAATTCAAATTCTGACATATTAAGATTTGTTCATGACACATCCCTACCAACATACTAAAATAAAACTACATTTATCGCTATACTTTATTTATAATTTTCTCAATGTATCGTTTTTAGAATTAGATATAAAAACGGGTTGATATTTCTTATCAACAAACAATCAAATTGGTGATCTTACTTTATTTGAAATTTGTATTTTATAATTTGCCGCACTACAGCGGCAACGTTCCATAGTGGTTCTCCAACCTCTGATGAGATCAGCTGTTTTCGAATGTGACAACACAAAAAAATATTTGTCAAAATCCTGGCTACTATGTAATTTCATATCAATGCAGATGCGACCGATCTCGATCAAATAGAATTTGCTCTTGAAGCTAAACTATTAATTTTACCAAAAAGTTTCATAGGCATTAATTATTCAAAATTTCCTCTACTTTAATTTATTAATTAACTATTTTGTCGAAATTACAGAAATGGCGGCTCAGTTCCAAAATCCTTCAAAAAGGCTTAGAATAACCTAAAAAGCTAAACTATTAATTTTACCAAAAAATGTCATAGGCAGAAAATATTCAAAATTTCCTCTACTTTAATTTATTATTTGACTATTTTGACGAAATTACAGAAATGGCGGCTCATTTGCAAAATCCTTGAAAAAGGCTTAGAATAAACTACCAGTTTCTTTGGACCCTCTTGAACCAAAAGCTTTTCAGCTCTAAGTTAGGTCATGAAACTTCTAAATATGAACTTTCGTCCCGATACCTTTAGTAGTTTCTCCGGAATCGTCTCCACAAAAATCGTTTACACACACACGCACACACACACACACACACACACACACACAGACATTTTTTTGTACCTTGGTCAAAAATGTTCAGGGGACCCAAAAAGACCTATTTCCGCTAAAATCTCAATTTTTTTTTTCGGCATGATTACAATACCTACTTTATCTTACTGCGTATGATAAAGTAAAAATAAAAATAAGGAATAATTAAGATTTTTTTTATTCAACAAACCAAACTAATTACATCAACTTGCAATACAGATACGTACACATATCAGATGTATGTAATAACAAAAATAAAACTTCGTTGCGATGTCCATTGGTGAAAATATTATAATTTGTATCTATAATGTTGTGGATCTCCTCAGCATAATATATAGTCAGCAGCGGTAACGTCTAAACCAAGAAGTACGTCTGTCGACAGAGAAAGAAGAATATGTATTTAGAACACAAGAACCAAATGCGAATGAGGCATGTGGTGGTCTGCGCTACATAGGAAGCTGTTCATAATTTACCTCATCAACATTTTGGAAGATGATATTAGATTAAAATTAATTTTTTATGTAGTCCTGAACACACTTGACAACCACTCAGAGATATGTTTGTTATAACTCACGGTCTTGGTGTAAGTTACAAAAAGCCAGAGCTGTAACGGTTTGTAGTGTGAGTAATGAAATGTCTTTCAATTACTGACTGCATGAATAATTAGGATTGGAAAATATCCTTTACTTACGTCTGAATCCATTTCATAGTAACATTTGTTTGTTTGGTACATTGTGTCACAAAGATCGGAACCCTCTGTAATAATAATAATAATATAGAATATTATTTGACGAGCACATAATTAAGAATAAATCATGAAGGTTATACGCGCGCCGTAGGCGACCGTAACGATGTAATCTACCGGAAGTGCACCCTAGGTTCGGAATCCTAACGGTAATACGTGTAGAGATATGAAATTTTTACAGTGGTTTTCTGATGTAGTATTGCATTTTGGAAAGTATATAAATGTAATAAGATATCAAAAACTGCCTTTATTTTATTTGGTATACATTATTATTTTATGAAAATGACTTTCCAAAATAGAACTTACAAAAATAGAAAGGTTTTATCTATGAACTTAGTTTGAATTATTTATCGTTTTTACGTGATTTCGAACCCGCGATTTAGAAACAAATTGGTTTTTCTAAGACACCCTTGACTTTACCGTTCGTTTAATGTTTTTTTTTACATCCTATATCACCTGTGGTTAATTTCCACTGCAAATAGTTTGTCTCTAAACACTAACAAAAATTTGCATTAGTAGGGTATACTTGCTCTCGTGGACATTAGGGTATGCCATGGTTTATATGTCAGATACAATCCACTTTTGAAACGTAAGCTTATTCTGCTAGACAATTAATTGTCAGTATTGTCGCCCACTTCTAAATTGTTTGTATTGTTACTCAACTCCGTAGATACGCAAGATACGCAAAACTTTTGTAGAACATTGAATTTTGTACCTCGGCCATTCCTTGATGTATATACCCTCGGGCATCCGTTTAATGATCTTGTTACATAATAGTGTATTATTTGTCGAGCACATAAGCGATTTTTATATGCATTGTATGCGAGTCGAATACGACGTTGTACTACGACACAAAAATTGCTTTTCATATCAAATATTTTAAATGGATTTGTCAATATGGCGCAAACTGTCATCTACGTAGGGTTTGACAGACATTGATACTAGCGTTGTATAATGATGACAGTTCGTTCAAATAATGAAGTCATAATTTGAACGAACTGTCATTATTATACAACGCTAGTGTCATTCTACTCATTGGCGTGTATCATGATGGGTATTAGGTAGTCATTGATACGTATGCAAGTCCGCAATTAACAGTTGTTTGACACTTATTTGGGTAAAGCACTGAAAGGTTTGTGACTTTCACTACAACAATCATTTATAATGGGTCTAAATGAGATGTCTATGTATTCTCACGAGAAAGAGCCACATTGCAAAGAAAAATGCCAACAAATCATAATATTGCTCAAAAAGGTACTGTACTTACTTTTTGTCCCGCATGTTCGGAGCATAGGTTCGGCTTTAGGTTTAAGATCGTCTGGCATTACAGCTAAAAGAGCAGCTTGATCAACTTCGTCATTATCATCAATCTATTCGAAAGGGAATAGATTTTATAAACATCTGCTTAGTTTCTATGGACCATGTCAAATAAAAACATATTGATACAGTGCACATAATTCTCAAGAGATATACATACCACAGTACTAACGTTAATATAATAAGGGCAGGATCTTATGTGAATCGTACTGTATTATTTAGATTTTAGAATGATTGATTAAGACTTACAAGTGCCAATTCTGCAAATAGGCATTTTATGTAGCATTTAAATTTTTCATCATCTGCAAACCCACCGTTGTTATTCGCTGCGACGATAAACGCTACAAATAATTTTGTATGAATTAGAATTTATTTTCAAAGACAACGGAAATAATTTCATACATTCATCGACGCCTGTCTGGCCAACGCACTCGCCATGGAGTTGTTGTTGTAGTTCTGCTAGTTCTTCTGGTATACCCTATATAAAAATATATTTTATCAATAAGTTTTTTAATAGGAAGCGTCTTACCATAATAATCGAAGGAAAGTTTAAACTAAAAATTGCAACCAAAGCTGACCACTTTAACATTCTTCTATGGCGGTAGGACGGGCACAGTTTTGATAAGTAAAATTATACACACCACTGGCATTGTACACATGCGAGCCTTATATAGATATATCAAAGCGTGAAAATAAACAAATTTAGACCATTTCCGTTGCACAAGGACGTAAAATAGGTGATTAATGTGTTATCTTCGCTCCACAATTGAAACTAATACGTGTATTTATGCATAAAAGGCTTTATAAAAATAAAGGTAATGACAAGTTTAAGAGGAAATATCACAGCTGCATCTGAAAACAAGAACAGAATTTTTCATCCTTGGAAAAATAAATTAGGAGCCTATACATATTTAACGATTATAGTTAGTCATGTGTTTGAACGAGTAGGGCTGAAAGCTTGGGCGTCGTTCCAGGGGGGGCGGCATGATTTTTTTAGTGTTAAAAGGTGACGTAGTGTGAATGACTATGCTATTAACTATTTTGTTGCATTGTTGCCTTATTTGTTGTAACTGACTTTGTTAGTTACTATTCTAAAATGAGACCTCAACAAACAAAAATAAAAAGAATTAAATTCAAATTGCATTCACCCTGAAAAATCTCTGCTGCTATAATGATTGTGTCATTTTTTCCACATTACTTTATGTTATTAGCCTCGGTTGTGACCCCTGTATGCTGGACTACTTACCTATTACATATTGATATTAAACGAATTGCAAGAAATGTTGCTGCCTTTCTATCGTTTATTAATGTGTAATTAATAACTTTTAGTAATAATTGTTTGTAATTATATATTTTTGCAGAATCATTAGCCGTTTATCCTTAAATTTAAGATTTGGTAAGACTGCCAATAACAACCAATATTGCAGAATGTTTATTACTTATTAACATGCTGGAGTAATTATTCTTAATTTCCTATAAGAATTTCCACCTCAAGTTCATCGAGCAAGGCCTAGTGTATAATGAACAATTGTCACCTTTCAACAAACACGATTATATACTTCACAGTGTTGTCCATTTTGTCTGTATTTTTGGTTTTAAACATTATCTCTCAATAATTCAAGTGATTGTCGTTTTTCTACTGCTTTCGTCAACAATTCTTATAGCAAATTAATAAATGATGCGAATGCAATATTATAATTAGGGGCAACCGCCAACCTATCGCCGAATAGTTTGTCGTTTTCTCGCGCAGCGCCAGTTGGGTTCGAAATCCAGGATAAATCCAGCGGCCGGGATATAATTCATATAAGGCTGTGGAACGAAAATAGACGTAAATGAGACGAAGAAAAAGTTCCCTATTTTATTGTTTCTAATAATAACCGTGTTATTATTATTATAAACTAATAATCTTCATAAACCTGTGCCCACTAGAGCAAATTTTATAATTATATCACTGATGCCAAATGGGTCTCCAGTATTCGATAGCATTAAGGTAACATAATCATTTGAACTCGAAAATGTTTCATCACTAAGGTAAGAAGTATGCCTGCGAACACAAAAATTAGACAATACAAACAACGTATTGCAGAAATTGGTTTGTACTTACTTCAGTATCCAGTTCGTAGTAACATTTGTTCGTCAGGTAAACTGTCTCGCAAACATTGTCTGCCTCTACAATAAATAGATAATATTAAAAAAATCTGATGTGGCCAGGCACATGACTTTATCATACAAAATATAAAATTAATAGTTTAGCTGCATGAGAATCTATTTGATTGAGATAAATCGTGTCTGCATTAAATATAAACTAGTTACCCGGGGTTTGACAGATATTTTGATAGTCAATAGTATCAATAGTAGGTATTGTCAAAGCATCAGCATTTGACACTACCGTCACTACTACTGTCATCAGAATAATAGTTATTTATCTCACAAGTGCCGAAAATACGGAATAGCGCGACGAGCGGTGATCCGGCGCTTTCGGCAGGAGTGACATCAACGTTTTTTGTGTCGCTTTTTGAGAAATACGTATTTAAAAGAAAATCAAAAATGGTTATATTTCTGTATAGTAAATGTTAGGTTGATACCACTGATACCACGAAACGTCAAGTTTAAAAAGCTATTTCAAATTCTGACCGATTTATATTCGTTCATGTCACTGTAAATGTCACATCCGTACCAACATACTAAAATATAACTACACGCATCGCTATACTTTATTTACAATTTTCCCAATTTATCGTTTTTACAATTAGATATAACAACGGGTTGATATTTCTTATCAACAAACAATCAAATTGGTGATCTTATTTTATTTGAATTTTGTATTTTGTACTTTGCTGCACTAGAGAGGCAACGTTCCATAGCGGTTCTCCAACCTGTGATGAAATCAGCTGTTTTCGAGTGTGACAGCCATAGACATTTCTGTGGTGACAGCACAGGCTACTATGTAGCTTCATATCAATGCAGATGCGACCGATCTCGATCAAATAGAATTTGCTCTTGCAGCTAAACTATTAATTTTACCAAAAAATGTCATAGGCATAAATTATTCAAAATTTCGTCTACTTTAATTTATTATTTATCTATTTTGACGAAATTACAGAAATGACGAAAATCGTTGAAAAATGCTAAGAGTAAATAGCCAGTTCCTTTGGACCATTTTGAACCAAAAGCTTTTCAGCTCTAAGTTTGGTCATAAAACTACTAAATACGCACTTTCGTCCCGATACCTTTAGTAGTTTCTCCGGAACCGTCGTCACAAAAATCGGATACACACATACACACAGACATTTTTTTGTACCTTGGTCAAAAATGTTCAGGGGACCCATAAAGACCTATTTCCGCTAAAATTTCAATTTTTTTTTTTGGCATGATTACAATACTTTACATACTGCGTATGATAAAGTAAAAATATATTTTGCAATTGATTTGAGATTTTGTATTTTGTATGATTAATGCAAAACATCAACAATAGTTGGATGTAATGAGTTGACCTGTCTGCATATTAACAGAAAACGTTCAAATTACTTTTCAGTGTTATTTTTCAGGAAAACCGAACGAATTTTTTATTCATTAAAGGGGAGAAAGGTAAACTATTTTGAGATCAACTTACTTTTTGTTCCACAAGTTCTGATCATGATTTCTGTTTTTGGTCGAACACTTTCGGGCATCAAGCCAATAAAGGCATCCTGGTCTACTTCCCCGTCATCATCAATCTAGAAAAAGGTATTTTTTGTTAGAAATGACTCGACACTCAAGTTAGTCCAGCCTCTCCCATTAGTTTGGCCCCAATGTCAATGGCCCAATCCCTTTGATACCTGCTACAACCAGTCATTTCAGTATTCTGAAGACATTTTCTTTCGCTAACGCTAATTTTTTATGGCTTAACGGATTTAGAACGTTTTTGTTATTTCTTATTTATTTCATAGCACGACAGTGTCTTGAGGAACCTTCCTGTTATGAAGATCACAATCATCTAACACTTTCTTAAATCTTCATTAGCTATGTCAGTTTCAAAGCGTTCATTACAGGGCGAAGTTTCAAATTCTAACTTAATTAGGTCCTGTCGAGAAAGAAGAGGGGTCTAGAACAAGAATCTGAGGCAAAGTCGATGATTCAATATCCATAATATATAAATATATAATATATTTCCCCCGTATTTCAATCACCATTTCGGCTATATTACTAAATTATGGCTGTATACTTCCCTCATATTCTTGTCCCTGGTCTCGTTTCGTTTTAGGTAACACCAAACAAATACCATTCTCGTTCGTAGGTAGTTCTATATTACCAAAATTTTTGGGAATTTCAAAAATTGCTTTTGGAGATTTGAGTGTGTGTTAGGAGATAATGATGGCATTGTCATTAGAAGACCACTTCAAAGAGTTGCAATGCAAGAAATGAGAAACAACAAGTGCTTTATAAATTCGTTATGTGAGAATAAAAAACAGCTCAATTGTGTAAAAAGTACATTTTTTCAGATATTATCTTGCAACTTTGTCCGACAATCACTAAAAGCAGTAGGTGCTTATGTAGAAAAAAAAATGAATAAAAATTTCTTAATATTTTCAAATTGCTTTTTCTTGTGTTTTGTGAGCATCCTGCTTATGTGTCGGCTATAAAATCAAATTACTTCTCTCCAATCTATATCCAGTATTTCATACACCAAATGTTACTATATAGTTTTTGCGATACTTGCAATTTAACAAAAATGTAATAAACACCACTGCACTTTTCGTTTAACTATCGTCAAAACTTCTTGACTTCTAAAAGTGTTGAATAGACGGCGATTTATGCAATTACACATTTTAGATTCGGATTTTTATTCAGAGCAAAAAATCTACCGAAAACACCGGCAAACAACCCACTCGCTATTCAGGTTATCTATGTTACTCTTATTTCCTTTCCGGAAAACTAACAGATTTTGAATCAATTAACAATGACAGTAAGTAGATATTTGTTATTTTTTCTACTAAACCCTTATTTTTATGAGTGTGCTAAATATATTTATGACTTAGTACACTTACCACCGCCAACTCGTCCATAACACATTTTATATAACATTTAAAGTTTTCGTCATTTCGAAATCCTCCTTCGTTGTTAGCTTCTTCTATAACCGCTACAAAAAATGCAATACAATAAAATTTATGCACGTATTCGAAATAAATATGTACATTCGTCTACCCCCGTCTGTGCTACGCAGCTTTGTCGGAGTTCTTTGGCTAAATCGGCAATTTCTTCAGGCACTTTTCCCTTTAAAAGAATTCAACAAAATTAACATGTCACTCCAGGTTATATTGAAAAAAAAACTTACCACAACATCTATAGGAAAACTTAAACATAACACCCCGATAAAAACAGAGCACTTCAACATTCTTCTTGCTTATGATAACAGCTCAGTATTGATTTGTGGCATTCGATACAGTTTCTTATACTATTATATAGTACCAAAGTGCAAATATAAATGACAATATCTCAATTGTTTTCTGCAAGGACGCAACAACTTTGATTAATGTAATGTCTTCATTTTACAATGGGCTAATACGTGTTTTCGTGAATATTCAGCTAAATTACTACTAACCAATCATGATCAAGCTAATGATTTGTAATTAATATTACCGTACTTATCTAGTATAACAAGCTATGCAATTGTGTAAAAACACAACACGTTGAAACATCATTTAGTTGAAATAATCTGTTAAATTATCAAATTATGTTGAGTATCAAATTAAACATGTCAACTGCAACAGGTATGTGCCTATAAAATATTTAAATAATATTTAATAATTAACGGGCACATAATATTGGCTATAATTCATGTGCGCAATACACAACTCACTAAAGTGTACACACATAAAAATTTTACGGGTAGAATTTACACGTAGTTAGATATACACAACGAGGAGTCCATTTCTCTCCAAAGATCAGTTTATAGTATTTTAAGAATACGTTCATTAATACCGGACATTTAATATCGGACATGGCAGGTAAAGATGTTTCGAAATAAGAAGAAAAATACCACCACATCCTCTGCTCTAGACTTTAGAGAGTCTAGAGTATATTGGCCGGATACCACGTGACACCCTGAAACAACTCTAGTTGAAAATAGTTGATATCTAAAACACTAAAAGTTTTCACAGACGATGTGAAATGAAAATTCACACCATGCACGGTATTGAAATTAATTGTTTTTACTTTATCATACGAAGTATGTAAAGTATTGTAATCATGCCGAAAAAAAAAATTGAGATTTTAGCGGAAATAGGTCTTTTTGGGTCCCCTGAACATTTTTTACCAAGGTACAAAAAAATGTCTGTGTGTGTGTGTGTGTGTGTGTGTGTGTGTGTGTGTGTGTGTGTGTGTGTGTGTGTGTGTGTGTGTGTGTGTGTGTGTGTGTGTGTGTGTGTGTGTGTCTGTGCGTATGTCTGTGTGTAAACGATTTTTGCGGCGACGATTCCGGAGAAACTACTAAAGGTATCGGAACGAAAGTTCATATTTAGAAGTTTTGTTACCAAACTTAGAGCTGAAAAGCTTTTGGTTGAAAGGGGTCCAAAGGAACTGGTAGTTTATTCTAAGCCTTTTTGAAAGATCTTGCAAATGAGCAGCCATTTCTGTAATTTCGACAAAATAGTTAAATAATAAATTAAAGTAGAGGAAATTTTGAATAATTTATGCCTATGATATTTTTTGGTAAAATTGATAGTTTAGCTTTAAGAGCAAATTCTATTTGATCGAGATTGGTCGCATCTGCATTGATATGAAACTTCAAAGTAGCCTGGATTTGACAAATATTTTTTTGTGTTGTCACCACAGAAATGTCTATGGCTGTCACACTCGAAAACAGCTGATTTCGTCAGAGGTTGGAGAACCGCTATGGAACGTTGCCGCTCTACTGCGGCAAAGTAGAAAATACAAAATTCAAATAAAATAAGATCACCAATTTGATTGTTTGTTGATAAGAAATATCAACCAGTTGTTATCTAATTGTAAAAACGATAATTGAGAAAATTGTAAATAAAGTATAGCAATGAGTATAGTTATGTTTTAGTATGTTGGTACGGATGTGACATCTACAGTGTCATGAACGAATATAAATCTGTCAGAATTTGATTTAGCTTTTTAAACTTAACGTTTCGTAGAAGTGGTAGGTATCAACCTAACATTTCCTATCCAGAAATATAACCATTTTTAATTTTTTGTAAGTACGTATTTCTCAAAAAGCAACACAAAAAACGTTGATGTCACTCCTGCCGAAAACTACATAGCGCGACTCGCTCACATGCGACGGCGACGCTTCGCCTTCGGTGACGCGCCGCATCACCGGTCGCCGCGCTATTCCGTACTTTCGGCACTTGTGACATAAATAACTATTATTCTAATGACGTAGTGTAGGTAGTGTCAAGTGCTGATGCTTTGACAATACCTACGATTTATCTCAATAAAATAGATTCTCATGCAGCTAAACTATTAATTTTATATATTGTGTGATAAAGTCATGTGCCTGGCCACATCAGATTTTTTTGGCATTGGTATGACTGAACATTATGACGGAATGATAAATGTCCTAAAAATAAATATTAACTCCCCAGGGGCGGCGCTACCTGCTCTGGCGCCCCCCTGCAAATTTAAAAATCTGATGTGGCCAGGCACATGACTTTATCATACAATATATAAAATTAATAGTTTAGCTGCATGAGAATCCATTTTATTGAGATAAATCGTAGGTATTGTCAAAGCATCAGCATTTAACACTACCTACACTACGTCATTAGAATAATAATTTATGTCACAAGTGCCGAAAGTACGGAATAGCGCGACGAGCGGTGATGCGGCGCGTCACCGAAGGCTGAGTGTCGCCGTCGCATGTGAGCGAGTCGCGCTATCTAGTTTTTGGCAGGAGTGACATCAACGTTTATTGTGCTGCTTTTTGAGAAATGTGTATTAAAAAAATAAATAAAAAATGGTAATATTTCTGTAATTTCTGTAATGTTAGGTTGGTACCACTTTGACGAAACGTCAAGTTTAAAAAGCTAAGTCAGATTCTGGCAGATTTATATTTGTTCATGACACTGTAGATGTCACATCCGTACTAACATACTACAATAAATCTACAGTCATCGCTATACTTTATGTACAATTTTCTCAATTTATCGTTTTTAGAATTAGATATAAAGACGGGTTGATATTTCTTATCAACAAGCAATCAAATTGGTGATCTTATTTTATTTGAAATTTGTATTTTGTAATTTGCCGCATAGAGCGGCAACTTTCCATAGCGGTTCTCCAACCTCTGATGAAATCAGCTGTTTTCGAGTGTGACAGCACAAAAACATATTTGTCAAAATCCTGACTACTATGTAGTTTCATATCAATGCAGATGCGACCGATCTCGATCAAATAGAATTTGCTCCTGCAGCTAAACTATTAATTTTACCAAAAAATGTTATAGACATAAATTATACAAAATTTCCTCTACTTTAATTTATTATTTATTTATTTTGATGAAATTACAGAAATGGCGGCTCATTTGCAAAATCGTTGAAAAATGCTAAGAGTAAATAGCCAGTTCCTTTGGACCATTTTGAACCAAAAGCTTTTCAGCTCTAAGTTTGGTCATAAAACTTCTAAATATGAACTTTCGTCCCGATACCTTTAGTAGTTTTTCCGGAATCGTCGCCACAAAAATCGTTTACACACACACAGACATACATACACACACACACACAGACATTTTTTTGTACCTTGGTCAAAAATGTTCAGGGGACCCAAAAAGACCTATTTCCGCTAAAATCTCAATTTTTTTTTTCGGCATGATTACAATACTTTACCATACTGCGTATGATAAAGTAAAAATATCGCCCCCGAAGCCAAGGTATAAAATTAAAACTATGCACATTACTAGAATTAACTTTTAATTTTAAAAATAGGTACTATTTTAAAACACGTAACAATAATAATAATAATAATACAAGAACAGAACAAAACACGTAGCAAGTTTTCTAATAAAATAAATCAGAATATTACCGGAAAGTCCACGATAAATATTTTGGAGTTTTTGTTGACAACTTTAGTATAAGTAGAAGTGTTTAGATTTGATATGAAGGGGTCCATAACGTTGATCAGAGATGAACAAAATAAAAAGGAGTTCACTAACGATGTATTTTTATTGTGGGTCTAATTGGCTACATATTTCGAAAATACCTTTCGTCTTCAGGCCAAGCTACAAAAACACTAATTTCACATTTTTAAGGGTTAACATCAAACAATTAATATCAGGTATGCATATAAAATACGTTAATAACATACCGTCGATTTGGATGTACAATGTGCGTCATAAAGATTACTCTTTTATGTTAATCAGTCCGGTACAATTTATATACTATATGTAAAAATCTGATGTGGCCAGACACATGACTTTATCATACAATATATAAAATTACTAGTTTAACTGCATGAGAATCTATTTGATTGAGATCAGTCGTGTCTGCATTAAAATAAAACTAGTTAGCCAGGATTTAACATATAAATAAATAATTAAATAAATAATTCCTTTATTAAAATAAGACAATATTAAATGCAACAAAATATTATTTATATTTAAGGCGCAGTTCAGCACACTTGTTTCCAAATTGCCTTACTCTTCCACCCAACCCCTTACGCAAACTAGAACTGAAACATAATTGTAGCACTAATATAAAAATACCGAGAACTTACCAGAACAAAAACAAACAAAAAAATTACTCGAGAGTCTAATTACACGTAATTGTAGCAAATCCAACTCAATAAAACATCGCACCTGCCCATAAAAATATAAATTAAAACAGCTTCCAATGTGCACTCGATACCTGAAGTCCCCCCTGTTGAGCAAACAGACAACGCTTCACCTTTCCCCCAAAACTGTTTAACGATAAATTTTTCATATCTTCCGTGAGACCATGGTATATGTGACTGACCTGGTAAGAGAATGATCGTTTATACAGCTCAGTGCGATGGGCAGGTGGAGCAAACAAACCCCCGAATCTTAAATTACGGTTATGGACATCCGTTCTACAGCATATCTTCCGCATGAGGTATTGTGGGATCCTAGTGGATAGCAACTTATGATACAATATTGCTGCAGGCAACACCCTAGTGTTATCCATGTTCAACCACCCCAAGTCGCCCAGCCCATTCGATACATGATCATACTTCGTCAAACCAAAAACAAACAGAACACATGCATTTTGGACACGCTGAACACGCTGCCTATCCGACTCCATCAGGCAAGGACGGTATACGGTATCACAATATGAGATCTTTTGATACTATTAACTACTGTCAATATTAATTGTGAGATAACTCAAAACATCACAAATAAGTCGACAATAAAACTATGTAATTACAACAGTTTTGTATTAGTTAAACTTAATCCTACCTAATTCATCTATCTTGCAGGCGTGCTTCCAATGAACGAGTTTTTATCCGTTGTCTTGCGGCCTGTGCGGTAGATGGCGCGTGGTGGGAGTTTTGAATAGTTTTAAATTATATACGGTGTGGACTAATGTCTATAACTTCGTTTAGCAGCAGGTCTGGTATTCTTACGTGATGTTTAAATATAAATAAATAGAAGTGTTTATTTACATTCATATCAAAATTCTATTCGTTTTTTGATAGGTTTCTTGCTAGGTTTCTATCTACAGTCATGTCATAAGTCACTACAATACTCCCTTCTTGAGTTTATTACGTAATATGAAGACGAATAAAACTAACTAAAACAAAACTTTATCCTGGCGAAAATCCTTAACTGGATACCTGACCGGTCACCGCTAGTGACCGGTCTGTAATCTCCACATTTTATTGAGCACCAGATGCAATACTGACGCCCAACAACTGTCTGATGATCGTACAATGCCCAACTTTACCATTGCGTCGAACTATGGTTTGGCAACCATTAACTTCTGTGTAGATCATCGCCTCGGTTTACAAGCGACTGGTGGTCGTGAATACATTGTTGCGAAGTCTCTCCGTTTGCCTTCATGCTTCACTCTTGTCGAGGTCACCACAGCAAAGTCGTTTAGGAGTTTCTTAGTACCAATGTCATCGCAAATATCACTCTCTATTGCAATCATTGATAGTCCAATGGGATAATTTTGATCTTAGGTATGTTTTGACCAGTTTTAAACACGAAAAAGACTCTCCGCTAGCTATTGTTACAGGTTGAATTAGTAACACTCGTAACGCTGTACACAAGTTTACGTATGTAGAGTACAAACTTTTAGTATATAATACATAGTCCAAACTATGTATTATTATTCGTTTTGATGCCTGTTTAGTGACCGCTTTGACAGAGAGTTGTTTATATTTAGTGCATTTTATACCCTCTGAGTGACATATTTAAATGTATCGTAGACACTTGTTAATCGTTTAATGTTGATACCATGCATTTTGTTTATTTTAGTTGGACCTGATGTTGGCCTGTATCAGGTCGAAATCGATCGTCAACAATAAAAAATAATGAATACTTTCCATAACAACTGTTGAAGTTTATCTATTGCTATATTCTACAATTATGGAAAAGGTGGAGAATATCAATATCATTCGTATTAGGTCTCTAGAATACACTGTATTTTATTTATGTATTTTTATACCCCCACATTTACTGTGGTGAGGGGTATATTGAGTTTGGCACAAATATCCGTCTGTCTGTCCATCTCTGCACACAACAACTGCCGTAATTTTGAAGTTATTGATCTGAAATTTGTTATACAAGCTTATATTAAAAAGTAAGGACAAGTTTGTGAATTGGCAAAATCGGTTAATTTTTTAAAAGATATTTAACTTTTGGGTATTTTGACTTCAGCACAAAAAAATGCTTATTGTACACAACCCTTAATTTTTCTCCAATTACTTCTGAACGGTTAAGGCTACTGAAAAACGTAATATGCACTTATCGTAGAAAACAATATTCTTGATAAAAGAGATAGAATGTGTTTTTTCGATAAAGTTTATAATAAAGGAGTTATTGAGAGTTATGTGTGAAACGGCCGGAAAACGCTGAATTTTGACCTCGATGCGCGTCCACTAAACGTGATCTTATTGACCTAAAATTTTGGGGGTTTTCTACTAACATCCCTAACCAAACGTTCGCCATCCCTAACTTCCGCAATAGAGGCGTTTACAAAAGCGCGGACGCCAAAGCGGAAGCGGAACTGAAGAAATATGCGAAAGTTCCGCGATTGCGGAATTCCATTACAACCCTAATTTTTACCTTTAACCAGATGAGATATTGCGTAAATAAGGTTCATTTCAGTATTGTGTACTATTCAAATTTACGGTCATTTTTTAGTATAAAGTAGAAACATGTTTTTTAATATTTACTTAAAATTAGAAATGACATTTTTAACAAAATAATTAATTATTTTTACTAGTGTAAATCTAGTGTCTAAACCCATATTTGGAGAAAAACAGTTTTTAAAACCTAGCAAACACTACTGAAAATTTGATTTTTGGTAATTTAGGTAAAAATACAAAGCTGTAGATACATTTAGTATTATTTATTACTGCCTCACATAACGCTACTAGTGCAAATTTCATAATTATATCACTGATGTTGAGTGGATAGCCAGTTATCGGTGGATTGTTGGATTGACATCATGTATCAACTTGTATCTTGAAGCAGTGGTCAGCGGCCATTAAGCTATGAAGTACGTCTGTAAAACAATAGATAATGTAAATTTACACCAATTTCAACGAGTCTTGAACAAGTATGATAATGATGAATAAACAGAATAAATGAAAAATTTAAATTAAAATGATTTAACGTGAAACATAAATAGCGTGCTGTTGATCCAATGTGATTAACCAAACTCCGTATCCAAATAAATGCAAATATCAGCTTTAGGGTGGTTGGTGATCTCGTAGAGAGACCGGGTAGACAAACGGTAACGGTGTTTATTAACAATTTGGGCACGGAGTTGGGTAGCATGAAATCCAGTTTTCGCATTAGATCTGTAAATAAATGTTGTACTTACTTCCGTGTCCACTTCGTAGTAACATTTGTTTGTTAGCCAGATCGTATCCAATACGTTATCGCCCTCTAAAACAGTTAGTTTAAATTACAAACTTGGACAGTTGTAATTCTAGTGCAGCCAGAGTTTGGCAGAGTTTATATTTTGCACTTATATTTATTTCAGGGTCCTAACAAAACGCTAAATATGCACATCTGGCAAGATCTGGGAACCCCTTGATTCTTGGTCAAAATGAGTTTGCTTTTATGGTAATCTATATTCCGGTACATTTTACAACAGACATATCTTTATATGTACTAAGTTGTGGACCATAGATACCATGTCCAAGTTACAGCTTGATGGTTTCCTAGTTACGGCGGGTTCAGTCAGTATAGACAAAATAGGCTGGAGCTTACAAGAGGTCGGGAAAAGTTTATACTTGTTAATAATGTTCCTTTTGTGTCCATGAAATGAAAATTCAAAATATGTCCTTCGTGCAATTTCTGGGAAGCTCCACTATTATCATGAATCTTCCTGGATACACGCAGAGATGTACATTTAATAGATATTGGAATTAGCTTATCGGCAAATAATACAAAAAGTGATTAACCCTTTTTAGTTACGCTTGTAATTAATAATGCAATAAAGTATAAACTATCAAAATTTTTGATCAGCCCTTAAGAAAAGAGTGGTAACTTTCAAATGGTTTTATTCTATAATCTATCATATTTTGTATGTATGTTTTAATTGGTTTATTTTACTTTGGTCTATCTCCGCATTTTGCACCAAGCACCGACGCTGAGGGCAGAATTTAAATACCCAGGCATGTTGTCCAACTGAGGGAATTCCAACCCCCATTAAAAGTTCTTGAACGTAAACGTTTCAGCATGACAGCACACGTAAAACCAGCTTTACTTCCTGATTCCATGGAACGCGATATACAAAGGTTTTTATTTCCTGCCTAACAAACCAGGCCACCCGTTTCTGTGTGTTATTTATATTTTTTATTTATTATGTGCGATTTGTTTTACTATCGTGAATAGGGTAGGTTGTTTAATATCTATGCCAAGTTTTATAAAGCTTTTTGTAAACCACAAAATTTCATCATTTGAAAATAAATTGGTTCCGGATTAAGTCTTGCGTCAAGATTCATAACTGCTGACCTACCTACTGCTAACCAGAGTGATGCAAATTCTACTCATGAGTGGAGTATTGAGTAGATTACTCATTCATTTTGCTTACATTTTGAGTACTGAGTAGTTCATCAACACTCATTTTTTTCGGTGAGTATTGAGTATCTACCCCAATACTCAAATTTCAAACTGTTGAGTACTGAGTATTCTACTCAGTATGAAATGAGTAGAGTACCATTGTATTGAAGCAACGGGACTCCACTGTGTCCGAGTTGATACGTGCGGAGTGCATTTGCCGAGTCTACCGTGTAACTTGTACCGAGCCATGCGGCGACATGAAAATATTTGTGTAACGGCACCGACCAGCGCCGACAGGTGGAGCAACATTACCCATCCCGAAGGATAGGCTGGGTCGCCACGAAACCTGCTTTACTTATCATTTGATCCTGCTGCTAAGGCTATAAACTACTTTTTGACATGTTTGGCGTGTTTTCTAACGTGTGTGTTTTGACTCGCGGTTTTTTTTAAGGAGTGACTATGATGCGAGTTTTTATGACAGAAAAACGCATGCATCAAAACACACGCGCTTTAGACAACGCGCGTCAAAAAACACGCGCATCTAAAAAACAGGCGCGTCAGAAAACATACGCTCCAGAAAATACACGCTTCAATACTCAAATTTATGTAATCTACTCAAGTATTGCCCCACTCATTTCTGGAACCTCGACAGTAATTGAAGAATAAATATATTTGCTTCCAAACTAAATAATTGCTGTAAATCAGAATTGCTAAGTCAAGTGATTCAATAGGGCATGAACCAGAGCCTAGCGTGACCGAATTGCTTATAACATGCCAATGCAATGGGATAAAACAGGTATAAATATAGACGGACGACACTTGAACCACCTCTGGTTTGCAGACGACATTGTTCTGATTAGTAGCAGAGTGAAAGACTTGCAGACTACGGTGCAAGAAGAAAATCACATCAAATTGGTCTCACCATGAACACTCGGATATCTGGACCATATCATAAAACTTGGAGAGGAACATCAAACTGCTGAAACTGATCAAACAATACCAATGACCTGGGTAACAGCGGGCAAATTCGGATTGAACCTATATCTAAAAGATCCGAATAACCCAATAAATAAAAACAAAGCAGAGTCTTTAATAGCTGATGACCTTTGGAATGGCCACAATACCGATAACCGTCAAGTGTGCTAAGAAACTGAGAACAACGCTGACGTCCAGAATAACACGTCCAGCCCACGTCCAGAATGAGATTGTCAGAAAGCGAAAGGAGCTAGAGGGTGTTGTTGAGAGAGTGACAAGATCCAAGTTGAACTGGGCGGGACACATCGCCAGACAGTGCAATTCCAGATGGACTAGGAGTTTCTTCAGTGGAGGCCAAGACGGACAAAGAAAACCACAAAGACGCTAACCACTGGACAAACGACATAACATTTCAAGTCGGAAAGAATTGTCAGAGAGTTAGAGCAGGATAGATTGACGTGGGGGGGGCAAAGGGGAGGCCTATGTCCGACAGTGGACAATGGGAGGCTGCTAAAGATGAGGAAGAAGAAGATCTCTAATGGAAAGACTTTTTAGTAGCTTGACTTTATCGTAGATGCTGGTATTTCTCGATGGATCCGGGTAATTCTAGATAAATGACTTCTTTCTCAGTACTTTGCTGTTGCATTTAAACTAGAGGCTCGGTGTCGTCATCTTTAGTTTTGCAATTTCGTTAACGAGTTAAAACGCACAGCAACAAGTGGATATTCCGACTAAGATTCTACTGACCGCAACAAATATAATCTATAAACTATCGCTATTAATTTTAAAACTTGCTTTAATTACTCGTTAAAGCGACTGTGCTCCAGTAAGTACGTTTTCGTTTAAGTGTATAGTTCTTAGAGTTCTAGTACTTACTTTTTGTTCCACATGTTCGCATCATGTGGTTCACCTTTGAACTAATATCGTCCGGCATCATGGCAACGAAAGCATCTATATCCATTACTCCGTCATCATCTAGCTGCCCAAAAGAAGCACTTTGATTAAATATTGCAAATTTGCGATGCTTAAATATGTGGGTACATGAAGAGGTATTTGATAAGAACTGATTTCAAATTAGCAAAAACAAGGGAACAAAATTCAAAACGGTTGCCCTTTTGGGATACGGAGCCAAAAGTGTTGGGGTTCAATATTCTATGGCGCCCACAAATTTTAATGGATCCTGGTATATTAAGGCGCTCGTAGTTTGAGAACCACTCTGTATATTAAACGTTACCCTTTTGTGATCCGATGGCACCCCTAATACCCCCCACCTGACGTTCAAGTTTGCGGTTTTTTGCATTTTCCTGCAAAACGGGCATAATGTCGTATTTTTAGCTCCCGCATAAAAACTACAAAAGTTATAAAATTCTGCATAAAAAGAGGTATTTTCCGTTTTTATTTATGTACAGTGGTTCTTGGGATGCTTGCAGTTTAAGAACCACTGTATTCAAGAAAAAAGGAACTGTACCTTTTCTACGAAGCAAAAATTGCAAAATCGTGACAGTTTTGCGGTAAAATGCTAGAAACCGCAAACGTGCATGTTAGGTGGTTCTAGTGGTTCCAGGCACATTCCGCGCCGGATCCCGTTAGGCACTATATATATATATATCTACATACATCTACATCCCAGATAAAATTCGTTTAAATAAAAGAAATGTGTTATCTCTCTCTCTGTTTTTGACTTACCACTACTTACCACAACTAATTCGTCCAGAACACATTTTAAATAAGTTTTCAATTTGACATCGTCTGGAAATCCTTGTTTGCTATTAATCATGTCGATGAAAGCTATAAATGAATTATATTTTAGTTAACATTTTCTTTAATTAAATAGATAAAATAGTGCATTGTTTTAGTCCAAATGTGTAGATGTAGGTTTGAATAAAACAGAATTATTTTTTAGTGCACCAAGTTTAGCCCATAATATTTGTACGCAATCGATTTCGGCTTATATCGATAGCTTCTTCAGGCGTAAAACTAAAAGGATATATAAATTGAGCATACAAACATACAAATATATTCTCTGTAAATAAAGATATAATATGGGTAGGTCAAATTCACGTCTTTAACATCATAGGAAAAACATTATCACATCATGAGTTTTAATACCTTCATATCGAAAAAATTTCGGATTTAAGCTTTAAAAAATCGATCACGTACAACTTTTATGAATTAAACTTAGGCCACAATAAACTGGTTCTGTTTTATGCGAACCTACATTATCTTTAATGTTAAAAAAATACCTTCATCTACACCAGTTTCAGCAACACAGTCATTATGCAGTTGTTTTGCCAAATCTTCCAAATCTTTTGGCAAGCCTCCCTGAAGATGAACTAGTTACTAGACGCAAAACGTAGCTTATTATCTTACCATGATAACAGAAGGCAAACATAAACATATCACCACTACAACAAGCACTGAGCACTTCCACATTCCGAAGGATATTGTTATGTTGTATTGGGTATATCTCTCCATTCGATCTAATTTAAAAGAGTCTTATATAGCGTCTTTAAATGCAAAAATTGATGTTTTGCAATGCCAAAGCATTAATTAATATAATGCGCTATCTTCGCAATTTTTATTAATGCGTGTGTTATGGGACCTAATTAACCAGTATTAGCCACTATTACCGACATCTGCAATATACAGTGCTATGACGCGGCGCTTCTACCTAAAGATTATAAATTAATTAGATCTGATTGTTAACTGTAACTAGTAGATCCAGTAGACTAATTAAAACCATCACTAAGATCATTTGTAGTGGAACATCGAAAATCATTATTCGCAGTCAATGGGATTGTGCGGAACAACGACGTATAGTAGACTTTGATTCTCATTATTAATTTACCAATCTGATCTGGATAACAAGTGGTATAAGAGAATGTCATATCCTGCAATAACCTGATTTCCCGGATCATCCTATATGTGTTACTCAGCATTTTGTGTGATTTTGGTTGTACACTAACTAATGCGATTTAAAGTCTGGACTATTGGAGTAGCCCTCATGCGGCTGGTGAATGTGGTCAGAACGCAGAGATTTGGTGAGGTCAGCAACTTTGTAAGTACAGCAAATGTGTCTCATTTATTTATGACTATACCCAACTTTTAATTATGTACACTTTTCTCTCCAACTTTTTCTGTTAATTTGTCTTATACGTGTTACCAAATTGTATTTTTTTCGAGTAGTCTGAAATATAATAAAAATAATATCATCAAGTGAATCTCATCGATTAAATTATCTTTAATTTAAAGGAAACGTATTCTTGAAATTTAAGCTTCTTCATAATCACTGGAATGCACTACTAGTTCTGGAGTCACATAGACTGTCTACATCACACGTTCCCAATCTTTTGTTCCCTAGACTCTAGAGCACATAGTGCTAACTACAAAAGATCATATAGAACTAGTATCCATATTCCAAATAATTTTTAAGGGTAACATACAATCTTACAGCCTATCTTGTATTTATTCACGAAAAAATAATATTTCTATCCGCACTCGAAATACACGACTTTGTAAGCACCAAAATGTATCAATATTGTTTCACCTAACGATAGTTGCGCGCATGTTTCTCCTCCTCATGGCAATCTCCATGCATTTGCGTGTTAAATTTGCGTGTGGTAAAGGCTGACGTTCTGAATACTGCCAAATGTATCAACACATCTGACACGCCATGGCTACTAGTTTTTGTGCAGACACAATCTCGATTAGATAGAATTTGCTCAAACAGCTAAACTATTAATTTTACCAAAAAATATCAAAGACATAAATGATACAAAATATCCTCTACTTTAATTTATTATTTAACTATTTTGGCGAAATTACAGAAAAGGCGGCTCATTTCCAAAATCCTTGAAAAATGCTTAGAGGATATAGCCAGTTCCTTTGGACCCTTTTGAACCAAAAGCTTTTCAGCTCTAAATTTGGTCGTAAAACTTCTAAATATGAACGTTTGTCCCGATACCTTTAGTAGTTTCTCCGGAATCGTCGCCACAAAAATCGAGTACACACTGACACACACACATACACACATACACACACAGACATTTTTTGTACCTTGGTCAAAAATGATCAGGGGACCCAAAAGGAGCTATTTCCGCTAAAATCTCAATTTTTTTTCGGCAGGATTACAATACTTCACTGCGTATGATAAAGTAAAAATCCGATGTGGCCAGACACATGACTTTATCATATTATAAACAAAATTAATACATAACTAGTTTTATATTAATGCAGACACGACCGATCTCGATCAAATAGAATTTGCTCCTGCAGCTAGGATTTGACAGATATTTTCATGCTACTGACTGTACGAATTCTCAAAACGTCAGCGTTTGACACTGGTAACTAGTAAGTAGACGGTAAAATAACGGCTAAGGGCACATTATTTTATTTATAAATTATTGTGAATCAAACCTATGCGTATTATTACTTTTTCAACGATCAGCATCGTATGCCTCCTTGATATGCCCTAATTATGATATCCAACAATAATTCGTGGTTTGGGACGATTTTGTAGTTGTTTCGCCTTTGTCGCGGTCCTCACAGGTCAAAAGGAACTTACCACGATTCTAGGCACCAGGCACTGCAACGTACATATATTGCAGAAAATATTTCACGTGGAACGTATCCCAGAAAGTCTAAACCGTTAATTATACCCAAAATTGGCGCACAACATTTAAAGACAAAGTAACAAACGTATCCGCGATGTTTCATTCTCTTTCGATAATTCGGAATAAAAATAGTTTTTGATAAACGATACGGTATTCTCGACATTCGATTTTTCTATGGTTCCAACTCCGCACTCCGTTATTTTTACATTTTTTGCCGCGCTTTCGAAAAGGCAAATATAGTAGGTAAGCGCCGTCTGTTTTCAAAAAGTGAAACCACGCGGGTCGACGTATGTACAAACCTGAACTGCCCGAAGTAGCCTACGTAAAGATCGGGGAGTAGCTGGTATTTGGTAGTCCAGACGATGATCCTTTCAAGGATTTATGCCTAAAAGAGGAAACCAGTAGAGTGCTGCTAACGAGCGATGAGGACATGGTTATCCGGAGTGGCCAGATCAACTGCATCAGGGTAAAGGAGAATGAAATAGCGATGTTTGTGCCAGTAATCAACAGCACGTCACAAGATCTTGAGGTAAATAGTGGAGAAGTCATCAGTCAAGTGCGTGGTGGAGGAGCCGGGGTTTGTGGTGAGCAGAGTACTATGGAGCTGATACAGGGAGCCACTACGGTGATCACGGACGAGATGATCGATTGCAATGCTGGGAAAGAAGTAAGAGAAAATTAGTAATGTTATGTAATAGTTTCAGAGATTGTTTTGTATTTTCCCTCATGGAACTTGGCTGCACGAACCTGATGGAAATGGAAATCCGCGATACTAATATACCTGTGCGAACGAGGCCATATGAAACAAACCCAGTGGAACGAGCAAAGAAGAATAAAATAATCCAGGAATGGAAGGACTGTGGTTTTGTGACAGATACTGTGTCACCATACGCATCAGCGTGTTTATTAGTGACGAAGAAAAATGGTGAGTCACGGATGGTCGTAGACTACAGAGGGCTGAACAAGCAATCGATTAAAATGAACTACCCATTACCAGCCATTGAAGACCAGTTTGAGTGGTTACACGGTGCCAAGATTTTCAGCCAGTTGGATTTGGGCAGCGCCTATCTTCAAATCCCATTGTCAGCGGAGTCATGCAAGAAGACTGCTTTCATAACACCAGACACTACAGGGGAGTTTAAACGGGTGATGTTTGGATTGTGTAATGCTCCGTACGAGTTTTCCCGATTGATATCCATCGTACTGGGTCCACTGGGGAGAGACGTGGTTCACTGGTACTTGGACGATATCATGATTGCAGCCGCAGATTGGACCGAGATGTTAGCCAAATTGGAGGTGGTATTTGGGGCGTTGCGAAAGGCAAACTTAACTCTTAACTTGTTGAAGTGTCATTTCGGAAAGAGAGAGGTGGAATTGCTTTGGATATATTATTTCGCCAGAAGGGTTGAAGCCAGGGAACAAGGTAGAAGCAGTGCTGAAATGTTCGGAACCACGGAATGTCCACGACTTAAGAAGATTCTTGGGACTGACAGGATACTTCCGGAAGTTTATTGCCAAGTACAGTCAGAGAGCCAAAGTGTTAACAGATTTAACAAAGAAGACGAGCAATCCAGGACCTGAAATCAGAATTAGCATCAGCGGCTGTCCTGAAGCTGTTTGATCCAGACGCAACCGTGACGGAGGTGCATACTGATGCTTCGCAGGTGGGGTTGGCAGCAGTCATGCTGCAGGGAGACGATGAAAAACACCTGAGACCGGTCTGTTACCTTTCTAAGAAAACCACCGAAATAGAGAGTAGGTATACATCCTGCAAACTGGAACTTACGGCTGTTGCCTATGCTTTGGATAAGCTTCGTAACCTGTTGGTAGAAAATGGTAGAAAATTTACTGTTGTGACGGATTGTGCTGCGGTCACGCACATGCACACAGAGAAAACCCGCAGTTCCCAGGTGGCGAGGTGGTTTCAACTACTTCAAGAATTTGACTTCACCATCAAGCATTGGGCCGGCACCAGCATGCAGCACGTCGATGCATTGTCAAGGGCTCTAGTGAGCGAGGCAGAGGACACCTTCGAGCTTCTGGAAGGACGGTATGGAATATTGCAGATCATGACCGAGGAGGACTATGTTTTGCTAGTGCAGCGCAGTGACCCGGAGGTGAGAGAATTGATTGACATTTTAATGAAAGACAGAGGTGCGCGTAGTGACCGCGAACGTGAGTTAATAAAAGACTTAGAATTGCGGAACGGACGGTTATTTAAGTTAGTTAATATTGGTGGTACGCGAAAGAAACTATACGTCTTACCGAAAGCGATGCGTAAGTTCGTGTGTGTGAAAAATCATAACTTTGGGGGACATTATGGTATAGAACGAACGGTGGACAAAATTCAACACAAGTTCTGGTGCATGAGACGGTATGTACGGCAGCATATTCGAGGTTGTGTCAGGTGCTTGTTGGCGAAGGTGCCGGGTAGCAAGAGGCAGGGCAAATTACATCCATTGCCCATACCACCACGACCATTCCACCGGATCCATGTCGACCACTGTGGACCCTTTATTGAGGGTAGACGCGGCAATGTACACGTGTTGCTGGTGGTGGACACGTTGATGCGATTTGTGAAATTGTTTGCAGTAAAATCAACCAGTACGAAGCCAAATGTGTTTACTAGACGTTATAAAGACTTTCGGGGTTCCCGTACGCATTGTTAGTGACCGGGACACGTGCTTCACATCATCAGCATTTCGCGACTTCTGTAGTGAGTTTGGGATACGACATACCATGATATCAACGCGACATCCACAATCAAATAGAATCGTTGAACGGGCGGTGAGGACATTGGTCGATGGATTGGCGACAACTGTCGTAGACGACGGGCTTGGGACACAGTGTTGCTGCGAGTCGAGCAGGGGATGAATACATGTTTCAGCAAAACAACAGGTATGTCTGCGTACCGAGCATTAATGGGCTACCAACCGAAATTTGTAGATGTCACTATGGAGGAATTGGCGGAGGATCCGGATCAGTCATCATGGATACCAGCTGAAGTAATTCAGAGCAGCCTCAGTGATAAAATAAAAGCAAACCAACGTATGTACAAGAGGCATTATGACCACCACCGATGTAAAGGAGATCAGTACCAACCTGGAGACTTAGTAACAATGAAATGGACTACCGTAGCGGACGGACGACCCACTAAATTACAGCCAAAATACAGAGGACCCTTTGTCGTGGCGGAAGTCTTGCCAGGTGACGCCTACAGAATTACCAGAGTGCAGGGTGCAGGTGGTAGGTGGTGCCACAACTGCGCATGTCAGTCAATTAAAAATCTACAAAAACCCGGGCGAAGGAGAAGATGGCGTTCCAGAAGATGACGATCCAGAAGAAGAAGAGATAGACGACAGACCAGAAGAAGAAGAGATAGACGAACCAGAAGAAGAAGAGATAATAATAACAATAATATAACAATAATATAATATAATATAACAATAATATAATATAATATAACAATAATAACATACCAGAAGAAGAAATAGACAAAATACCAGAGGAAGATAGCAGTAGGAGGAGACTAAGGAAAATACCTGAAAGACTCAAGGATTATTATTTGAAATAAAGTTTGTTAGTTTTATTCATAGAAATACCTTATCCGGGAGGATAAGTCTTGTTAGTGATGGCCGAATGTAGAGAATGTACTTTTATTTGACTTGTTTTAGTTTTACTATGTTGGTATACTTAGTTAGTCCCCCCCCCCGCTCAGTGAACGAGTTGCTGGGGAAGGGAAGGTTTTGGAATGTCCAGTGAGACAGACGTATTACGTTGTTTTTATCATAACTAGTCTTTTTGTTTGTTATAATTATCCTGACACGGAATTAAAAGTGTTGTATCGAGTGGTGCAGGTTTATTTCCAACACAAGTTTCTTGTTTTCAAGTCCTATCACATTTTTGTTTCGTTTGTAAGATAACACAATTCTAACATAAAAGTTTTCTTCCCTGAAATGTTCCTAATGAAGTAAAAAATATATCGGTAACCGAGTTTACTAGATAATTGGTTATTTGACGATGAAGGTGCCCTTTAGGTGCCAAAATTTATCTTTTTGATCACCATTTCGTAAGACGCACCGCACGGTGACGTAACTGACGTACGAAAACGTAAACTACCGCTACAAATAGGAATTAAGATAGCCGTAGTTCGGTATTACAGCAACTTTGTTAATAGGTTTGACCGAGCAGCAGTAAAAAATGTACCCCACTAGTTGGGTATTCTTCTACGCTTGCGCAATGGAGATTTTGCCCCTCCAAAATTCCTTTGCGCATGCGTGGAAGAATACCCAATTAATTGGGTACTTTTTTACTGCTGCCTGCACAAACCTAATACTCGCTAAAAGAAGAATTTTGGCAACGGTTGAAAAATCCGGTCTTACAGAATTGACAATTTGACATCAGTTGCTACGAAAGATGCTAAGCTTACCTACCAAACGAAATAGCAACTGTGAAACAGAATTGGACTGGATATTGACCAAAATCGATCAAACACTCTTTTACAAACATGGAGCGGGATGACCTGAGGTTTCTTGATCATAATTAAACAAAAAAATAATTTATCTTTTACTGAGAAGGAGACAAAAATAACGATATTAATTAATCATATATTTGGATATCTATATTACACTAAAATAATACATGACGAGTGCTTAAATTATAATTATTATCACTGATGTATATTATCCAGTATGATGCGGAGTAGCCAGTTTTTCATTCGTACCTATTCAGAATTCGTTCAGCTACGATAATGCGATGACAATTTTAGACAATGAAGTAAGCCTGAAAATCAAAGAGTACACATTAGTAAAATACGTAGGTATATGACGGCAGACTTTCGCTGTCGACATTGCAGATACGGTGCTATCTTTTGTCTGTTTCAAAAGGGAAGACTGCCGTATATGCAACTAATGAAACAAAATCTAAACTGCCTTCTTCGTGTCTTCTTTACCATTGGTTGTTTATACGACTGTAATTTGAGAATTTTTGTTTCTCATATTTTTCTGGCTAGTTTGATTACATTGTGGAGAGGCGATTTGGTGTGTCACAAAGTAAATGTTACTAAACTAAAATTAATGAGAATATAAGTACCTAAAAGAAGCTGATGACCGAGATCTAACAGCAATTGAAAGCAAATTGTCTTAATTTTGCTTAATACAAAAAAACAACATTTATTTCAGTTCTAAATCACCAAAAGCACTCTCACAATCTATATTATCAAGTGTGATACATTATTGAGAGTTCAGAAAAGAACCGTAACTCGAAAAACGAAAATCCCAGATTTCCCCCATGAATAACATTCTAAGCTCCTTTAAGAGGCATGTTAAAGGTAATTAGCAAGACAGAGCCATGTTATGCTACAGATTAGTAAAAGACAGTTACATTAAAAGTCCATTATAGCGCATGACGGTCGAGCCAAGCTCAGAAATTCAAAGCCGAAGTCTGAGTATATATGTTACGGCAGAAGACGTAAATCGGCGATATACCTACGTTAATATACGGCTAATGAGGACTATAAACATAAATAATCAATTTATCTGCAAATGTTGTTCCGGATTATGTGCACTGAGAATTGAGAAGGGATACTAAAATACTGTAGTCGCTCACAGTGGTTGAAAACGTTAATCTAGCCGTTAAAATTATTTTAGCGCTAAGGTCCAATTTAATCCAAAGTGACATAAAATGGTCTTAGATAACCAAACATTAACGGGCTACAGTTCGGTGTAGATTTTTGTACTAATTTTTACTTTTCGCATCAATTCTCGCTTGTCGTGTGGAACAATTTGTTATCAAGTGATTGTGAATGTTGTCGATGTAAGCTTTAATATTGTCTGATGATGAGACTTGATTTTATATTAAATATTCATAAATGAAAATTTGCAAGTTTAATTAAGCTTACAGTTTTTTACAATAACTAGAAGCAAATTTTGGAAAATGTTCCTGATTGTTTACTTACGTGGTCACACGAACCGGTAGACATGATTGTCATAATATGTCATATTTCCTTTAAACTTTAAACTTTTTACTTTATCATACGCAGTATGTAAAGTATTGTAATCATGCCGAAAAAAAAATTGAGTTTTTAGCGGAAATTGGTCTTTTTGGGTCCCCTGAACATTTTTGACCAAGGTACAAAAAAATGTCTGTGTGTGTGTGTGTGTGTGTGTGTATGTGTGTGTGTGTGTATGTGTGTGTGTACCCGTTTTTTGTGGTGACGGTTCCGGGGAAACTACTAAAGGAATCGGGACGAAAGTTCATATTTAGAAGTTTCATGACTAAACTTAGAGCTGAAAAGCTTTTGGTTCAAAAGGGTCCAAAGGAACGGGCTATTTACTCCTAGCATTTTTCAACGATTTTGCAATTGAGCCGCTATTTCTGTAATTTCGTCAAAATAGTTAAATAATAAATTAAAGCAGAGGAAATTTTGAATAATTTATGCCTTTGACATTTTTTGGTAAAATTAATAGTTTAGCTGCAAGAGCAAATTCTATTTGATCGAGATCGGTCGCATCTGCATTGATATAGTAGCCAGGATTTTGACAAATATTTTTTTGTGCTGTCACCACAGAAATGTCTATGGCTGTCACACTCGAAAACAGCTGATTCCTTCAGAGGTTGGGCAGCCGCTATGGAACGTGGCCGCTCTAGTGCGGAAAGTATAAAATTCAAATAAAATAAGATCAAAAATTTGATTGTTTGTTGATAAGAAATATCAACCCGTTGTTATATCTAATTGTAAAAACGATAAATTAATAAAATTGTAAATAAAGTATAGCGATGAGTGTAGTTATATTTCAGTATGTTGGTACGGATGTGACATGAACGAATATAAATCTGTCAGAATTTGAATTAGGTTTTTAAACTTGACGTTTCGTAGAAGTGGTATCAACCTAACATTTCCTGTACAGAAATATAACGCAAAAATATAGCGCCGCGTCACCGCTCGTCGCGCTATTCCGTACTTTCGGCACTTGTGAGATAAATAACTATTATTCTGACAGTAGGTAGTGTCAAATGCTGATGCTTTGACATTACCTACTATTGATACTATTGACTATCAAAATATCTGTCAAATCCTGGCTAACTAGTTTAATTTTAATGCAGACACGATTTATCTCAATCAAATAGATTCACATGCAGCTAAACTATTAATTTTATATTTTGTATGATAAAGTCATGTGCCTGGCCACATCAGATTTTTTACTTTATCATACGCAGTATGCTAAAGTATTGTAATCATGCCGAAAAAAAAAATTGAGATTTTAGCGGAAATAGGTCTTTTTGGGTCCCCTGAACAGTTTTGACCAAGGTACAAAAAAATGTCTGTGTGTGTGTGTGTGTGTCTGTGCGTATGTATGTCTGTGTGTAAACGATTTTTGTGGCGACGATTCCGGAGAAACTACTAAAGGTATCGGAACGAAAGTTCATATTTAGAAGTTTTGTTACCAAACTTAGAGCTGAAAAGCTTATGGTTGAAAGGGGTCCAAAGGAACTGGTAGTTTATTCTAAGCCTTTTTGAAAGATTTTGCAAATGAGCCGCCATTTCTGTAATTTCGACAAAATAGTTAAATAATAAATTAAAGTAGAGGAAATTTTGAATAATTTATGCCTATGATATTTTTTGGTAAAATTAATAGTTTAGCTTTAAGAGCAAATTCTATTTGATCGAGATCGGTCGCATCTGCATTGATATGAAACTTCAAAGTAGCCTGGATTTGACAAATATTTTTTTGTGCTGTCACCACAGAAATGTCTATGGCTGTCACACTCGAAAACAGCTGATTTCATCAGAGGTTGGAGAACCGCTATGGAACGTTGCCGCTCTACTGCGGCAAAGTAGAAAATACAAAATTCAAATAAAATAAGATCGCCAATTTGATTGTTTGTTGATAAGAAATATCAACCCGTTGTTATCTAATTGTAAAAACGATAATTGAGAAAATTGTAAATAAAGTATAGCGATGAGTATAGTTACGTTTTAGTATGTTGGTACGGATGTGACATCTACAGTGTCATGAACGAATATAAATCTGTCAGAATTTGATTTAGCTTTTTAAACTTGACGTTTTGTAGAAGTGGTATCAACCTAACATTTCCTATCCAGAAATATAACCATTATTAATTTTTTGTAAGTACGTGTTTCTCAAAAAGCAACACAAAAAACGTTGATGTCACTCCTGCCGAAAACTACATAGCGCGACTCGGTCACATGCGACGGCGACGCTTCGCCTTCGGTGACGCGCCGCATCACCGGTCGCCGCGCTATTCCGTACTTTCGGCACTTGTGACATAAATAACTATTATTCTAATGACGTAGTGTAGGTAGTGTCAAGTGCTGATGCTTTGACAATACCTACGATTTATCTCAATAAAATAGATTCTCATGCAGCTAAACTATTAATTTTATATATTGTATGATAAAGTCATGTGCCTGGCCACATCAGATTTTTACAGTATTTTGTATATGCTTTTTCTTGCTTATAAGACAGGAAAATAATTGGCATAACATAAGCCTACCTGGCGTATTTCACAGTTTTGATTTTAAAGATATTCCGAAAGTAGTAATAAGTGCATGGAGGTTAAATTGCAAATAAAACCTAGGTCATGTGTGGTATTATTTGATTGATATTATAATAAGAAACAACATTTGTTTGAAAAAGTAATTATAAATCATACAGTTTACGCAAGAAACCATCATCAAATGCCATGCATTCGCATGAGCTGTAATCATGACAAAAATTACATAGTAGGGAAGGTAGGTAATATTATATTGATAGTCAAGCGTTCAGCGAATCTGATGACGGTGATTGTGCCCTTTTAGTCAGATTTTCATCAATTCCATAAAACTATACCATCTCTTTGGTACTTAGATTTTTAAACAATTTATATGTTTTTATAGGTACATACAATATTATCACATGCACATGATTTCAGAATTTTAACACCAACTTTATTTAGTATTATTACACTCAAAATTTACCACAGAAGTACTAGATTTTCTTTACAATTTTCCATGTAATAACTGATATAGAATTACTCACAATTACTCAATACGCCAAGCATCTGTTTCAACCCCCTAAAAACATCCCCGTATGGCTGAGGTCTTTTTCACTATTTCCGCCTCTCTAACGACTATTTGAAGTTCATTTACAAAATATGTCTTTGATCAGCTGGAAGTGCAAAAGCGACCACAAAAAGTGTTACTGGATGGATATTTTTAAAACTTTGAAGTTATTTGCTGACTTATCATTCCTTGTCGTTGGTTTATTTATTTCAAATAACAATGAACTGAGTAATAACAACAAAGTAGGAACCGCCACGTGTAATGAACTATATTTTAAAACAATATTAGAGATACTTACGTCTTTGTCAAGTTCATAGTAGCACTTGTGCGTTTGGTACACAGTATCGCACGGATTCGCCCCCACTGTACAAATGAAAACAATAATGTGTTAATATTTGTAACTAAAAACCTAACAAAACGTAATATTATTTTTTTATTACGTTAAAACGTACTTTTTGTTCCACATTTTGTGAAAATGGGTCCTGCTTTATCTTTCATCTCATCTGGAAGTACCGCAAGGGCAGCTTCAATGTCCACCACTCCTTCGTCATCAACCTATATCATAATAAGTAAAAAATAAGTACAAGAAATCGATATGGAGGCTTTTATGATAATAGTTCTAGTGAAGTGGTTAGAGAGAATCTATAATATACAGGGTGCCCCGTCTTTCTCTTCGCAAAAAATATTTTTTAAAGTAAATGTCTTTCTTAGTAAAACTTTCAGGATTTTTAAAATGTTTAAAAATTGAGAGCCGCTTGGAGTATTAATAAAATAAAGAATATAAACAATTAAATACATATTCAAAACCCATAACAACAATAAAAGTAAATATATTTAACTCAAAAATTCTAAATGTTTTAAAATAATTTAAATAAATAAATGAAGAAAGAAAGAAAATACATGTGAAACTTTTACAAGTAAATAGTTTCGTGTAGATTTATTAGATTTTTTTCCTATAGAATTTAGAGCCGGTTTAAATACACTTTTTTGTTATTACTTCAAACAGCTGTAACGTTTTAAGGAATAAAGAAAACAAATAAGCCCATATGAATCGTTTTTCTGGTGTGATATCTACTATCAGAAAAAAATGTACAGGGAAAAAATTGGGACAGCCTGTATATAAGCGACAGTATTTGAAGGACGTAACTTCTGATAAGTTTTATCTGATTTTTTTAACGGTTTGACGTCAGTGACAGGAATTAAACAGTCCCTCAATTAATAATTTAATAATGCCCTGGCAATATGAAACAACATATTTGGGTTTACCGTGATTATTACTTACGTAGGGTTTCAGGACCAGGATCATTTTGAAAATAAATTGTTTCCATGCTATACCGTGCGTCAAAGTTAGTAATTGGTGACATTTTGCGAACTATGTTGCTCCCGTCTTAACTACATACGTACCAAAGAACTCGACCTTATATACTTAGTTTAAACTGCACATATCTGAAGCTACCGCTACCACTTGACCGCGTTAGGATCAACTTCCAGATCCTACTGATGTCACTGCCGTCCTCAGGATTGATGTAGGTATATTTGCAAATTTCGATGGCTTCTCTGATAAGCTTTCGATGATAATTATTCACCCTGGCTAACATTTTCTCGTCATCGAAGTCCATTCTGTGTCGTCATGGCAGTGTTCAGCAATAGCGGACTGTTCAATCTTGCCTAGCCGGGTGTCTCTACTGTGTTCTTTGACTCAACATTCGTTGCTTCGTCCTGTCTGTCCCACATAGCATGTTCCAGACACGCACATTATCTTGGATACCTGTTCTTCAGGAGTGGTGTGATATCTTTTGGGTGAGATGAAAAAATTCTTCATCTTAGCTGGTGCTCTATATCTTACTGTGATACAGGTTTCATCGGTAATGTACCGATTTTTTTTTGATACCCCACTTACGTATGGGAAACAGACAAACCCTTTTGACTCTTGCGCTTCCTGAGGGACTTTGTGGGACCCAGTATGTCTACTTGGCATATCTATTCTAACGTAGAGCCCACTCCAGGTGTTTTCGTTTGTGGCCCAAGGTCGATGACCCGAAGATGTTGGCAAGGGTGAGTAATTATCATCGAAGGCTTATTAAAGAAGCCATCGAAATGTACAAACATCACTCATGAGGACGGCACTGGTATCACAGGATCTGTAAATCGATCCTAACGCGGTCAAGTGGAAAAACACATGGGAGCGACAGCTCCAGGTAAGTGCAGTGAGGTGTAAACTAGGTAGAGTTATTTGGTATGTCTTCAGTATTCAGTTAGCTCAGTTTAGCAACATGGTTTCCAAACGTCAGAAATTACGAATTTTAACATACGGCATAACCCGGAAGCAATTTATTTTCTAATTATTAATATTATTATTGAAAATCTTCCATTTTAGGAACTATAGGGCAATGTGATTGAGAAATTATGAAGATTATTTTTAAGGGTTTGATGATTATAACAAATCTCTTTGTTGTTAAGGATAAATAACTATTTTGTTATATTTTTTCTTTTTTAATATTGCAAACGGTTAAGCTTATGGGGATAGTCCTAAAATTGATAAATTGTGTACTAACCACAGCCATCTCTGTCATCAGGCACTTCATGTAACACTTGAGCTTCTCATCATCCGGAAATCCTTCCTTCTTCTGTATTACGGTAATAAGGGCTGTAACAAAATATTATTCTTTTAGAAAACAAAGTACATAGAGTGGCCATTGTTAAACCAGCCACTGTTAAACTCCAGTACATATACATACAGTGAGCGTCATTTTTTTGTCAGTTTTTTAACTAGTCTTATAGTTATGTTAATTGTCTTAATGGTAGGAAACAAATTTTATGGGCTTACATGATTTTGTTTTTTTTTTCAAGAGGACTGTTGAAAATTAGAGTTTATTGACAACTTGTATTTGTGAATGGAAAACGAATAGGCGTTTTTAATTTACGCCGAACATAAATACGGTCATGAAAGTTGCATATCCCGTCAGGTTATTGCGTTTCTTCGTTCTTTCTTTTCTGGAAGCCCCGCACACGTCTTAAAGAATCGCTCTAAATGCATCAAATACATTTGAGAATAGTCTTTCAACATTTCAGGTAACAGTACACAGTTTAAACTACGAGACCTTTTTGCAGTTTAGAACATTGAGTTTAGCTGGTAGTCAAAGTGGTCGTAAACTTTGGAAAACAATGCTAAAATAACCGTTTTATGCCATTTTTGCTACACTTTAGATGCCGGGTTCCTGTTCTGAGAAAATAGTTCTATTCAAAATTCGTTTTCAATATCCAGTCACAAACTCGTTAAAATATACTGAACGCTGGGGGATGAGTTATGAATATATTGCAATTTTCATTCGTGTTTTTTTAATCTTCAGAAATAATAAAAATATGGGGTTGCAATCTGTTATCAATAAGACCTTGACATCTTTCACATCCCTTTTTTCTGTAGATATGTACGTTTGCTGTAGTTTTATGTTACCTAGTTCTACTATTGTAATAGCTGATGATGAATATATTACCTTCATCAACTCCAGTTTGGCCGACACAATCACTGTGCAGTTGTTTGGCTAATTCCTCCATTTCTTCGGAAATACCCTACAGAAAAAGTCAATCAATTACATAATGAAGAAATAGAAATTAG
The DNA here is from genome assembly GCA_964023965.1 of Melinopterus prodromus. Taxonomy (NCBI): domain Eukaryota; kingdom Metazoa; phylum Arthropoda; class Insecta; order Coleoptera; family Scarabaeidae; genus Melinopterus; species Melinopterus prodromus. The sequence continues at coordinate 47,137,050 of OZ030393.1, forward strand.
CAATAGAGTACCTAGGTATTAGAATTATTGATTAAACAATTTTATGTTGTTTATTGTCAATGCTCTCTCTGCACTGTTTAAAGAATATTGGGCATTATTGCAATCTATGTATCATTACTGCAGCACATTGAAGGTGGCCAGAATTTGATTGAGGCAAAGCGAGGCAGAACCGGGAGTACCTCGACAAATTCCCAGGACTTGGATAAATATAGAAAAATATATATTTAGTGTATAAATTAATTATCAAGAGAATCTTTAATTGGATCAACGATTTTTTTCTTCAAAAAAAACTAAAAAAAAATCTGATGGTGATAAAAAATACTTAAACAATATATATTATATTTACGTCATTATTAGCGATTATCTGTTTTGCCATATCTATTTTAGTAAAAAATAAAATTTGCTGGAGTTCATAAGTTTATTTCGTTAACCTCTCAAGTTGAAATTTAAACTAAAAAAATCTAATGTGGCCAAGCACATACTATATATAAAATTAATTGACCCAGATTTGATCCAGATCGTGTCTGCAATAAAATGAAACTAGGTAGCCAGGATTTGACAACTGATTTGATACTGTTGACAGTAGGTATTGTCAAAACATCCCTTGTATAATAAATAGGTAACTATTTTTCATAGATACTTTAATGCAATGGCAGATTTGCTTTCCCTTAAAATGTCAACAAGATTCGCAGAGAAATGATACTTTGAATAACGAAAATATGGACTGCTTTGCTTTAATGCTAGAAATCTTTTGAGAAGTTTAGGTACAGTTTACCACTGCCTACTTGATAGTTTTCTATAAAAAGTATACTATGAAAGCAAGGCAGGAAAAAGACAACTATTCAGTTCTTGATGTTTGTTGAACGTTGTTTGAAATCAGCAGTACTCCGACTGGCAAACTGGGGTTGTTTATTTCTCTATAGAATTTATATAGGGTGTAAAATATTTGGGGACATGTAAAAGAGGCAAGTCGGAAATTCACACCATAGATCCTGAAATTAACCATCGGTTCATCATCATGGAGACGCATGTGTTTCACGTTAGAAATCAGTTGTTTATTTATTAATATGCTAATCAATAAATAAAAATAAATTTAACATATCTCCTTTAGTTTAGAAAATATTAACAAAAATACTGAATATATTATTATTCATTTTTAATTCTTAATTGAAATTCGAATTGAACCTAAACATTATTAATTTATTACTTTATAAGGAATCCGATGCGAGTAGAATTCTATGATACCAAGATGATAAGGGCGTTATTTGGTAAAGGTTTTGTAAAATAAATCTGATTTTAAGTAATCTAATATGAAAAACGTCTTATTTTATCAAAATCGAAGCTGAATAGACTCCCCTTATAGTTAAAACCTTATAGTTAAAATTTCCACGTCAAGTGCCCCGGGGGTGAACATTTGTAAACTTACCATTATGGTTGGTAAATACAAACACAAACAGAACAAAGCGAAGCACTTATACATCATGACACGTATCTATTCGCGTTTCTCTAATGTATTAACAATGACAATTGCGCTGTTTAGATTTTTTGTTATAACTTTATATAGGTACCCAACCTGGGGGAGATGTAGGAAATCGTTAATCGGAAATCGCGGACCCCGTTCGTCTCCTATTACCAATTACCGCCATTATGCATGACACTTGGACACGAAACTATAATCACGTAAATCTTTGTCGGCCCGTCGTATCATTACCGATTCATACAAATGTGGCACACACGCGAATTATCGAGTTGACAACTTTGTTGATTATACATTGCTATTGTGGAGCCGTTTACACAACCTTTGTGCTAAGGCCGTAATAAGCTTAAGTTGACTTTTATTTATACCGCGAATTCCACAATAAAAAACTTTCATTTAGAAGCAGATCTTACAAAGCAAAGTAGGAATAAATATTGGTTGATACTCTACTGTAAGCTCCTATTACTTTGAACAACACAAGTAACTCAACCAAAGGAAGAAAGCATAGGTTTACTTATTCTCGGAATAACCATATTCCATTGATTAAACCTACACTTCTAAGACCGGCCCTTAGTCATAAAAATGTCGAATCCCCATTAAAACCGGTTTCAGGAACTAAAATATAAGGATTTGTTGAAATCTCTCATATTATGTAAAAAAAGAGGAAGCAATGCTCGTGGCAATAACATTGTTCAGAGTACTGTCTTTGCCATGTAATCGTTGTATTTGTTGGTGCTTATTTACCTGGGTGCTTTCTTTCAAACGAGTCATCCATCAGCTTGGCTTTAAAATTGTACATTCAAATGCGTAGTAGCAGGTTAATCTGTTGAATCACCCTGTACGTATACATTTGTCTTCTATATTAAATACCTTAATATCCACAGTCACTTTTCAGTAGATTTAAGTCGTATACAATAATACTATACTAACACGAATTTGTTACATAGTCGCAATGGCGCGGCATTTCAAGTTTCAACATCGTAAAATAAATCCTACGAGTGGCTGATCAATGGTTTATTTAATGGCAGCAGAGAATGTTTTCGTGCAACCTGTTACAATAGTTTTATCGAAAAGTTTATGATGTGGAATAAAAGGTTCTTGGCTCTTAATGAAACACAAAATGATTTTTTTAATAGATCACCCTTCTACTCAAAGTTTAGCAAAATTGATATTAAACGATTCTTTTTTATGTGGCACAGACCGGATGTATTTTTAGCAATCTGAAAGAAAAGCTGTTTTTGATTTGTGATTACGTTAAGACACATTTTTATGACTACTTTTTATGCTAACTAATGAACTTAATTTCAAACCAAAATCCCGAAAAATAGGCATACTCTAACAATTTTCCATACCGCTTACATTTATCGGGTTGCTACTATATACTGCATGTTAATAAGTACTTTGTACTAAGAAACCATATTTTGGATGAAAGGCTGATATACTTCTTTCTATCTGCTTCTGAGACACGCTTTTGAAAAAAAAAAAATTTTAATGATTGTTTCAAGAAACTGTGAAAATAGAAAGAGGGCTTAGACGTTTCAGCTGTCGGAAACATTGATTAGTAAGGGGAATTAAATTAAGCTGACGTTGAACAAACGTAAAACGTAATGCTGACCAACCTACTTATCTTGGTCATGGGCAGCTTCAAATGCAGCTTTACTTCTTAACAATAAGTGTAAAATATCCAGGGGGCTATTTTCAAACTCCTCGATCGATTTCTAGCGAAGGTCCGACATTGTTCCATAAAGAGCGCAGCTATATGTCATATATTATTGTAGTTAAGTTTTTTGTGGCGACGATTCCGGAGAAACTGCTAAAGGTATCGGGACGAAACTTCATATTTAGAAGTTTCATGACCAAACTTAGAGCTGAAAAGCTTTCTGTTGAAAACGGTCCAAAGGAACTGGAGGTTTAGGCTTAGCATTTTTAAAAGTTTTGCAAATAAGCACCATTTCTGGAATTTCGGCGAAATAGTCAAATAATAAATTAAATTAGAGAAAATTCTGAATAATTTATGACTATGAAATTTTTTGGTACAACCAATAGTTTAGCTGCATGAGCAAATTCTTTTTCATCGAGATCGGTCGTCCTGCATTAAAACTAGTAGCCAGCATATGTCAGATATTTTGATTCTAATGACAGTAGGTAGTGTCAAACGGTAATGTTTTGACAATACCTACTGTCATGATAAGCTGCGTTCGGATATTGTACACCGTTACATTTTTTACACCCAATAACACGTAAGTGTCATTTGGACTGTGTACCCGGTGTCAACGGAGTACAATATCCGAACGCAGGTTTAATCGACTAGTTCTACTAGTTTGATAAATTCCTCCATTGTAGTCTGTTAAATTATGACTGAATAATAAAAGCTCTTTGGTTGGTTTTTGTCAGACTAGTTTATATATTTTAAAAAATCATTTTAACACGATCGATTTCGGTCTGCGACCATCATCAGGTGTAAAGCTGAAAAACAACACAATTATAAACCATTCAGAAATTGATGGACGAACCACATCCCGTTTGTAAAACACAGTACACGTTAACAATAATAAAACGTATAAAATTAAATAAGATAAAAACAAAAACGTAGGCCAAAGCTCAGGAACATGTATCAATTAATCAATTATCATAAGTAGTCACCGTCAGGGAAATAAATTAAATTCTTGAACTATTAATAAACGCAAATCTATCACGTGTAGGTACCTCTATTGACTGAGCGACAGGTCATGTGATGGGGCGTGTTTTATATAATATGAAGAATTCGCCGGCAGATGTGTGTTATGTTATATGTGCTATGTTATATAAAATATTTGAATATGTGACGTTCTGGGAACGTTGGTATACCGTCAATTATGTTTCGTCCCTGCTTTTTATGTTTCAAAATTTCGCACTTATCTAGTAGTGATACTTTATATGATTTCGAACAGTTGTGAAGCAAAGAGAGGTTGTCGGTTGTTGTTTTGTGTCCTTCGATAAACAAATGTCTACGAAAGGCGGAAGTTGTATTGTTTTTAAGTGTTCATTATACCTAATTTGAATAGACCGTGCCGTTTCGCCAATATGTACTGCAACACATTTTCCGCACTTAATTTTATAAACCCCTGATTTGTTTTGAATGTTCGTCTGTAATTTATTGTTGATTAGTGTATTTTCAATTGTATTTTTGCATTTGTTAGCTATCTTTATGTTGTATTGTTTTATAAGTTGATGCAGCTTATGGTTTGTGTTTCGATCATACGGGATATGTATTGACATCTCGCAATTGTATGTGGGTATATGTGTCTCATGTTGTTATTTCTAATAATAATTTACTTATATATCGATGTAATTTCGGAGGGATCGTATCCATTATTGATTCCAATATTTCTTATAATAGTAAATTCAGTTGCTTTATCGTTGTCGGAAAGGGGTGTTTGAATAAGTCTATTAAACATATGTCTGAATGCCGAGTGTTTTATATTATGGGGGTGATTTGAAGTCTTGGGTATAACTAAATCTGTTGATGTGGTCTTGCGATAGATGTTAAAATTGATCTCTCTTTCTTGGTGTGATAAAGTCAAGTCTTTTTTAAATATATGCATTTTCAGTAACAGTGAGCGGCCGCAGAATAATTTCACTCAAATTAAAAGTGTGTGATATTTTCAAAAATCATCGCTCTATAATTAAAATTAATTAATAGAAGTGTTTTACATTCACGAAGTTTCAATTACTTTTACTAATCTGTGTGACTATCTGGTTTAATAAAAATCTGATGTGGCCAGGCACATGACTTTATCATACAATATATAAAATTAATAGTTTAGCTGCATGAGAATCTATTCTATTGAGATAAATCATAGGTATTGTCAAAGCATCAGCATTTGACACTACCTACACTACGTCATTAGAATAATAGTTATTTATGTTACAAATGCCGAAAGTACGGAATAGCGCGACGAGCGGTGATGCGGCGCGTCACCGAAGGCGGAGTGTCGCCGTCGCATATGAGCGAGTCGGCTATCTAGTTTTTGGCAAGAGCGACATCAACGTTTATTGTGTTGCCTTTTAAGAAATACGTATTTAAAAAAAAAATAAATGATGTCTGAATAGTAAATGCTAGGTTGGTACCACTTTGACGAAACGTCAAGTTTAAAGGTGCGTTCCGATTGGTAGGTAATGGTGGCTAATGGCGGTGGTAGAATACGAAATTATAGTATTTCTTACATATCGTGATAATGACACATACTAGTTTGCATGTACATAAACATGAGTCACTATCAACTTTCTATTGGAAATACTATAACGCCGTCTGCTACCACTGCCATTGTCACTAATGAAAACGCACCTTAAAAAGGTAATTCAAATTCTGACAGATTTATATTTGTTCATGACACATCCCTACCAACATACTAAAATAAACCTACACTCATCGCTATACTTTATTTATAACTTTCTCAATGTATCGTTTCTAGAATTAGATATAAAGACGGGTTGATATGTCTTATCAACAAACAATCAAATTGGTGATCTTACTTTATTTGAAATTTGTATTTTATAATTTGCCCCACTACAGCGGCAACGTTCCATAGTGGTTTTCCAACCTCTGATGAGATCAGCTGTTTTCGAATGTGACAACACAAAAAAATATTTGTCAAAATCCTGGCTACTATGTAATTTCATATCAATGCAGATGCGACCGATCTCGATCAAATAGAATTTGCTCTTGAAGCTAAACTATTAATTTTACCAAAAAATTTCATAGGCATAAATTATTCAAAATTTCCTCTACTTTAATTTGTTAATTAACTAATTTGTCGAAATTACAGAAATGGCCGCTCATTTCCAAAATCCTTCAAAAAGGCTTAGAATAAACTAAAAAGCTAAACTATTAATTTTACCAAAAAATTTCATAGGCATAATTTATCCAAAATTTCCTCTACTTTAAATTATTATTTAACTATTTTGTCGAAATTACAGAAATGGCGGCTCTTTAGCAAAATCCTTGAAAAAGGCTTAGAATAAACTACCAGTTCCTTTGGACCCTTTTGAACCAAAACCTTTTCAGCTCTAAGTTAGGTCATGAAACTTCTAAATATGAACTTTCGTCCCGATACCTTCAGTAGTTTCTCCGGAATCGTCGCCACAAAAATCGTTTACACACATACGCACAGACACACACACACACACACAGACATTTTTTTGTACCTTGGTCAAAAATGTTCAGGGGACCCAAAAAGACCTATTTCCGCTAAAATCTCAATTTTTTTTTTCGGCATGATTACAATACTTTAGCATACTGCGTATGATAAAGTAAAAATACGATGGAAATATTTCTTAGGCTCGTAAAATATACCTAGTGATTTTTACTAACACAATAGCGGATTTGTTGATATACTAACGCCTATAGTGCAATTTGTTTAACGCGGCGTAGTACTATATCCGGTAAGAGTTCATGATAAGGAGGAGATCACGGCAAATTAGGTCTGAAAAAGAATTTAAAGGTAACGAAAACTGAATGAGAACATTTAGGAAAGACTGTCATTAAATCAACTACAGTGGTTCTAATTATATCTGGAACTAACCTCAATCAATACAGCGGTATCAGCAATACATACAGTTTTGGGATGTTAGCATTCACTCGCTGACTTTGATCATTAGCCCAGGTTTCTTTTCGACATTTTCACGCTACGATCTTTAAGCAAAATATGATGTATTTGTAATCCGAATTTCTTGTCGAATAATCACAGTGTATCCATGAAGATAAAAATAAGTGATTGGCCAAAAACCAATTTAATCACGCAAGAGGGCGTCAGTAATACAATATCCACCAAAATCAGTCCACCAAAATGAAAATAACACAAATAATTTAGGGTGACATAAAATTTCAATTATAACGCCTTTTTCCGGAAATACCGGAAGTTATACACATTTTTCATCTATTAGCATTTCTCCAATTTTATTCGTCCATCGTCATAGATATAAAATACGTGTGTACCTAACCTATGGCGTGGTTCCCCCGGTAATTTAAACTTATCCATTATTTTGACACGTGGAATACGCATGTTACTGTTACAGTTAGCAGCCTGTATAATAAATATAACATTGATGTTCTTCCTCCCTTCAAGTCTCAACTGCTCCACTATTCGGCCACTGCCTCCATCGCTTGCTCTGAGCCCGCAGTTATTCATAAGAGACTCTGCATGACAGTGTTCAAGATCTCCCGAATACTTTAGGGTCTGTGGGAGTAATTTACAATTTTGGCATTAAATACTTTCAATAAAAACTTTGCTCCCGGGAAATAAAGATAATGGGGTGCGGACGCTTAAACGAGGTCAACATTCGTTACATAATTTCAATTATTTGGAGGCGTTCAAGCAAGCGGATTCCATCTGTCCCCTCGCTGCCCCTAAACGTTCACAAACAATTCGGCTTTTAATTAAATCCGAAAACTGACAATCCGGAAAAATGATTTTGCTTGTACAGACAGTAAGAATATTATGAGAATTCAGCCCAAAATAATTGTTATCAGCAAGCAGGTGAACACAATGAAAAATAAATCAAATCGCGTTTTGTCTAGCTCATTGCAGTAAACGATTTGGCCTTAAAAATTAATCATGCTGCTCTATTCAATCACTGGCAAAATACGAAAAAATAGACATTTACGTGCTATTCGCAGACCGATAATAATAAATGACCTTAGCCCCTGCAGATGGTAAGTGCAAATTGAATGTTATTGTGCCATTCATGACTAGTGATGTATGAACTGCTTGAATTGAATTGGAGATTTATAACTCATTATGGTTTTATATTTGATTTGGATGTTGAAAATTTGGTATGTTGTTAAATAATATCGCCCAGACATATTAGCTGGTGTTTAGGTAATGAAACAAAATCTCAATTCTACTGTCTGGCACCTAGCTTCCAAACATGTTCCCTGTGGCTCAGAACCAATCCAATTCAATTAGTTCAAATCAATATTGGGTAATAATTACCAGCAGGCATTATTAATAACGGGTTTTCAGCCGCGTTTTAAAATAATAACAATGACAGAAATTGTCAACAAAGATATTTTCAAACGAGCGCGATAAACAACGTCTGAGAAGACCGTCGAGATGCGCGCTTGAGGTGCCAAAAGAGGCTCGGTCAAGGCGTAAAACCGAGCAACTTTCTCAAAACAATTTCCATGACGCCGAGAAAGTTCTAACTACTGTATTACCCTGGTACAGCAGATCAATCAGCAGAAAATTTTTACTATCGATTGATGATCCAGAAACTCAAAACCCCAAAAATAATGTAAGTTTTTAGTACTTTTAATATGTTTTTGAGGGCACTAAATAGAAGGTATATACCAAATACAAATGGAGATTTATTTTATTTTTTCAGCTTTTTGGTCATATTTGGTCTAAAATGTCTGTGCACTAGGTCTAATGGCGTTTTTTACAAATTCTACATCTATGATAATCCTATGCTCATGCTCATCATTGAATTTGGTTAGCTGGGTGTTTCTCGAGTGTTGTTTCAGTCAAAATTCAATAAATACTCTTTGCCACATTACACGTGCCACACTCAGTAACAATAAAAAAAATCTGATGTGGCCAGGCACATGACTTTATCATACAATATATAAAATTAATAGTGTAGCTGCATGAGATTCTATTTTATTGAAATAAATCGTAGGTATTGTCAAAGCATCAGCATTTGATACTACCTACACTACGTCATTAGAATAATAGTTATTTATGTCCCAACTGCCGAAAGTACGGAATAGCGTGACGAACGGTGATGCGGAGCGTCGCTGTCGCACGTGAGCGAGTCGCGCTATCTAGTTTTTTGCAGGAGAGGCATCAACGTTTATTGTGTTGCTTTTTGAGAAAGACGTATTTAAAAAAAAATAAATAATAAATGGTTATATGTCTGTATAGGAAATGTTAGGTTGTTACCTCTTTGACGAAACGTCAAGTTTAAAAGGCTAAGTCAAATTCTGACAGATTTATATTTGTTCATAACACTGTAGATGTCACATCCGTACCAACATACTAAAATAAAACTACACTCATCGCTATACTTTATTTACAATTTTCTCAATTTATCGTTTTTAGAATTAGATATAAAGACGGGTTGATATTTCTTATCAACAAAAAAATAAAATTGGTGATCTTATTTTATATCAAATTTGTATTTTGTAATTTGCCGCACTAGAGCGGCAACGTTCCATAGCGGTTCTCCAACCTCTGATGAAATCAGCTGTTTTCGAGTGTGACAGCACCAAAAAATATTTGTCAAAATCCTGGCTACTATGTAGTTTCATATCGATGCAGATGCGACCGATCTCGATCAAATAGAATTTGCTCTTGCAGCTAAACTATGAATTATACCAAAAACTTTCATAAGCATAAATTACTCAAAATTTCCTCTACTTTAATTTCTTATTTAACTATTTTGACGAAATTACAGAAATGGCGGCTCATTTGCAAAATCATTGAAAATGGATTAGAATAAATTAGCAGTTCCTTTGGATCCTTGTGAACCAAAAGCTTTTCAGCTCTAAGTTAGGTCATGAAACTTCTAAATATGAACTTTCGTCCCAATACCTTCAGTAGTTACTCCGGAATCGTCGCCACAAAAATCGTTTACACACACACAGACACACACACACACACACACAGACATTTTTTTGTACCTTGGTCAAAAATGTTCAGGGGACCCAAAAAGACCTATTTCCGTTAAAATCTCAATTTTTTTTTTCGGCACGATTACAATACTTCATCATACTGCGTATGATAAAGTAAAAATAAAATACAAACTAATAATAATAAAACATATAATATAAAAGCAAATAAAACATAAACTTGGGAAGTGAAGGGAGGCTGAGGTCACAAAAAAAGTATAATTTAAATACAATTAAAATACTAACAATAAAGAATATATAATATAGAAGCAAATAAAACGCAAACTCTAAAATAAAACAAATATAATTTAAGACCAAACTCTAAAACAAAAACTTTTAAGTTTCACATCGAATATTCAGAGAAATGACTACCACTTGACTTGGCTTCTAGTTTTCTTCATTTGTTTTGCTCAAGGTGACCACATGAAATGTCAGTTATGCCGCGCTTAAAGCCAACTAGCAATAAAAGAGGTGTGCCAAAATTGACATTTGCATAAGAACTTCTCAGCAGTACCTGAAATTGTCAAATATACAAATTGTCAAACAAGCCACAGGAAATATGCAATACCGAGTCCGGCCGCAACCATCATACAACATTTCCCAGCAGATGGTTCTGAAATAAAATTTGAAAGCAAAACAAAATATTATCAGTACCTAAAATAATCACAATCATGAAATACCATTAACCGTTAGCACTGCTGGCTCTAAGAGGCATATCTTCACAAATTGCTATGTGGCAAGATCACAATCACGAATTTGACAGAAGCAGAATGGAATTCGGTGTGAAGGGTCTATTCATGGGTCTTTTAATTTTCACTTAATATCGCCCACCAACAATGCAAAAGACTGAATGTCTAAGACCAGGAAGAAATCAAGGCCTGAGGAGCAGGCCTCTGACCCTAATGGGGCCCTGGATATGAGTAGATGAGGAGACGAAGAAGTAATGTCTAGTGATGGAAGCATTAGCATTAATGCCGCACCAAATATAAGATCTGAAGAGAGATAAACAAGAATTAAAAAAATACATGAAAGAAGATAAAAAGCCAAAAAAAGTAGAATCACTAGAGCACGTCTTAGTATCAAAAGAAAAAATAACACAATAATCTCTAGAATAGAATCACAGGCTGAAAACATAAAAATTGAATATCCGTGATAAAAGTGAGAAAACTGAACCTAAAGATGAATAGAGAGGACATGGCATTGGTATTAAGAAATGACAACAAAAAAGTAAATAGCCCGATAATACTGCAACTAAAAACAATCGGACACAGATATGCAATATACTCCAAATATTTACATAACAACATTTACACCAACGAAAACTGACACGGCTTGCGGTATTCTACGAGGCAAGACAAGTGAAAATACTTAAAAATTATTATAATTATTAAGTTTGCATTTGTCCTAGATGGAAATGTTTATTTGCAAAAGAACGACAGAAAAAAGGATAATAATTAAACGCAGAGATGATCTGGAAAACAAACAGTACAGAGCTACAAAAAATGGATGTGACACTTATTGTTGATGATTAAACGATCTATCAATTTTATCCTAGCTTTTACTCACACAGACTATACGAAAATTATTAAAAAAATCTGATGTGGCCAGACTCATCATCTTTATCATACTATACAGCAGTGTCAAACTGTGTCAATCTGACAATAGAATCAAAATATTTGTCAAATCCTAGCTAGTTTTAATGCGGTAGGAGATATCTCTATGAAATAGAATTTGCTCAAGCAGCCAAACTATTAATTCTTCCAAAAAATATAATAGACATAGATTATTCAGAATTTCATTTGCAAAATCCTTGACAAATGGTTAGAGTAAACATGCAGTTCGTTTGGACCTTTTTGAACAGCTTTTCAGCGTGTGTGTGTGTGTGTGTGTGTATGTGTGCCTGTTCTTTTGTGGCGACGATTCCGGAGAAACTACTAAAGGTATTGGGACGAAACATTATATTTCATTCATCAGTTTCATGACCAAACTTAGAGCTGAAAAGCCTTTTGTGCCAAGGGGTCTAAAGGAACTGGATGTTTACTCTTAACATTATTCAACGATTTTGCAAATGAGCCACAATTTCTGTAATTTCGTCAAAATAGCTAAATAATAAATTAAAGTAGATGAAATTCTGAATAAATTATGCCACTGATTTTTTTTTTTTGGGAAAATTAATAGATTAGCTGCATGAGCAATTTCCATTCATCGAGATCGCTGGTACTGCATTAACACTAGTTAGTTAGGATTTGACAGATATTTTAATTCTATTGGCAGTATTGCGAAAACATCAGAGTTTGACACAGTTTGCCACTGCGGTATAGTGTGATAAAGTGATGTGTCTGGCCTCATCAGATTTTTCTTCCATTACTTGTCAATTTTCGATGAGCATTTCTTTGATAATTATAACTTTTCGTCCTATAGCTGGTTTGCTAATGGTGCAAGTCTAAAAGATAGGTAAATTTTACAAGAGAAACATTTGTAAAATTTCTGACATGGAAGTATTTATACTGTGAATATTTATATATTGCTATTGAATATACCTATAAGTCAACACACAGAAAAGTTGTTATAGAATATGTCGAAAAAAACTGCAAAAAGTTACAAAATGATATCGGACATTAGTAAAAAACAACGAGTCATATACCTTTTTACGAATTAAAGCTACATTCAAAAGAATCAATTGAAAACTTCACATACAAATGTATATAAAATAATATCAATATATTATTTTTTTTATATTTTATTATTTATTTATACATTCACTGAAAAATGAGGGGGAAAAAGAGTGGTATATTTATTGAAATCAGTTTCCATACAAGAAGTGAATAATATGTACAATTGTCTACTTAGTGAAAGACTAGATTGCAATTTTTATTTAAATTCATCATTATTTGTACATATTAATAGTAATTGTAAACTGTTATCTAAAACTGGTTGTTTTTAATTAAAAAAAACGATTTTCAAATGTCACAAAAAAAACGGTTTCCAAATTTCAAGTGACAAATCGCAGACGAGGGAGGCAAGACTTATCGGAACGTGTTCCAATTAATTCTCGTAACGAACTCCGCCTACGTAACTAAGCGTGGACGTAATTGGCAGCGTTGATTTTTTCCGCTCGACCACAAAATTACTATTTACCAGGCGGAGATTGTGCAAAAAAATCGTAATTGAAAGTATGACTTAACTTGAGATTATTGTTTTCCGATGTAATTACTGAGACGCCGAGGAGGGTTATGTACACGCAAACGAAGTCATCGGTTTGACTCCGGCTGCGGCCTTGCGGCTTCGTTAATTAGGGGTAATTAATGACTACGACGACGGCTCGGACCACTCGATATCCTCGGCATCCATTCAGGTTTTTACTTTAATCAGCAAAGCATTCAACGGATTCCGTTTCAAGTATTTCGCGGTCCGTGTTTCTCGGCGACGACTGCGGGCGATTGAAAGATTATGGTTTTATAATAAAAATAATCAATTAGCGTCCAGGGCTTAACTGAGTGAATAAAGGTCCTCAGATGGAATTGTTCTTGTGAGCATTTATATGTTCAATTTGGCATGAATCTCGCATGAATTATATATTACTTTGTTAATGTAATATATGTATACAGGTGTCCAGATGTACCTAACTATAAAGATAATGGGCCTAAATTTCAAGTCCTCGAGAAAAGGTTATTCTTTTAGAATTTTGACTTATCATACATGGTGGTCATATTTTGCACTTACATTAAAAACGTCTGAGGGGATAGTTGTTTTATATGTAACTTTATGCTCAAATAACAAATTGGAATGCATTACCTCAAATCTCAGATGTCGGTCCAGTTCAGGGCAAATTTGAGAGGCGGAGCGTCCGTAATTAAAAATAATAAGATATCTGAAATTTTGGAATCAGGCATGAGAATCAATTCATAACAAGACTCTGTCCTAACATTTGTTTTTTCCCATTTTGTATGTGATGTTACAAGCAACAACTTGATTTTTTAAAACGGAAACTAAAAAAAAAATTAAAGTTCGGAAACTCTCTTCTTTATAACATTTCGAATAGTTAACAAATGCTATTTCGTACAAAATGATAGTTTTTATTGCATGAAAAGTTGTACTATGTTGTTTTGTAAAAAGACAGCATCTCAAAACACAGAATCATTTATTTACGTATCTTAAAAGCAATTTACAATTTTACGATATATAGTGGATTTTTGATATTTTTCTAGGTTTATGAAAAAATACTACATGTATCTGACAAAATAATTTGCTGACTTCAACATTTCTTCTATTACGGAAAACATATGTTATTGTGCCCCAGTTAACACTGATGATCTAATGCAGTTGTCATAAATTGGTGTTCATAATAATATTGACTTAAGATCAAACGTTAAAATGAGAACAAACAATAAAGCTCAAATCGAATTAATTTAAAAACAACTTTTCCTCATGACATTTTACATTTACTTGTGAACAATGGATAGTTTAATCTTGAGCAAATTTAACAGTTTCTTAAACAAGAATGGATAACGCCAACGTATGTCAAATGAATATTTTCACTATCGGTCAGGTGTTTTAAAACATCCAAAACTCTTTATAAAGATTGACCTTTCCTCAAGAAAAAACATTTTGCTCAATTATAGGTATAAATAGGTCACCAGCAGCGTACTATGTCAAAACAAATGAATTTGAAAAATGTGAGCTGCCTTTTTTTTGCTATTTTTTGCCAAAATATCAATTTTTTGCTTTGTTAGTTTTCTAGATACCGAGGCGCCGCTTATGAGCCGGCAACTCAGTGGCGCACTATCTAAAAAGAAATGAATTTGAAAAATATGAGCAGCCTATATTTTTTGCTAATATTTTACCGTAAAACACTTCTTTTGCTTTGTTAGTATCCGAGATATAGGCGCGTGCCGCTTTAATGGTCATAAGAAATGCAAGATTCTTCCATATAGAAAAGTTGCGGATAATCATTTGATCCACAGAAAGAAAATATTTTCATATACAACGACGTACCAATACAAACCTATGTTCCGTGGTTTTAATGGAACACTGGGTACATTATTGCAGTTTTGGATTAAGACATGTATCCTAATCGTTTTGAAAACAACTTGTATTGGGCTGTTATTAACTGTTTCCGAGTTTTTCTGAAAACAATGTCAAAACCCTGTATTTTTCAAAAGCATTTATTCTGAGGTAACTTACAAGGAATAAAGAAACAAAAAATTCATTTTGCATAGTAATAATAGCGCACTTTTTGACAGTTATTATTGATTTGCGATTCTTATATGGCTTACCCCGGATAACTCGAGCTATGCTAAATGACACAAAACTTAAAAATTGGAAATGGAGCTCCCTGTATGTCTTAACATAATTTAAATTATCAATAAATTAGTAAAAAGTTATTAAGCATCTAATTCGACATTGACGTATAACACAACAATTCATAAATTAATATTAAATATCTAGATGGTACGACAAAATTCAACAATCTCATAAATGTAAATTCTTCTGTTCGTGCACCAGCATTCAAATTGTTGCAGTCCAAATTCGTTTAATCAATATTTTTAAAAGACATTGAATTGTTGATGTAGTCAAACGCTCTGGCAAACAAGATTGCCTGATTTGACACTGTTTGATTTCTGACTAGTGGAGTCATGAGAGAAATTTGTGGGGGAATCACAACTACGATAAACATGAAGAATAAGAGAGCGTTATCAAATAATTCCTGTAGAAATGATGGAAAATGTCATATGTCCACCGAGAATCCAAAGACTTAAACACGTTAACTCGACCGGCAAATATGAACACGCACTGACCTACCTTTTATTGAGAATTGTAAACTGAATAAATAATAATTATATCAGTAACCGTTTTATTTAGTTATTGCATCGTATGACAGTATTACTGTAACTTTATTACTGTGTTAAGTGTACGAAAATACTATCCAAGGACCAAGAACTTATTAATATTCTTTAAATAATTAGAACCACAGATATATAATAAAAATTTTAAACAATTTTCGGTTGGTACCTAAACAAACAAGCTTTTGGATGATTATATTTGTTTGTGTATTTCATATTTCAAATGGGCAATTATTTAATTTTAGGTCATTAATTTGTGCGATTGTTGGAATTCGTCATGACAACTAAATATTTAATATTAATGATTTATTATGCATACGTTAAATGAAACTAGATGTTTAGTAACTTTGTAGCTGTTGAGTTAGGCATTTTTCAAAAGCTGGCTTACTGATCTGTGTTCCATCTGAATTTTTAAGTTATATGACATTTAGCAAACCTGCTGTTATTGGGAATGAGTCATATTGTAATCGCAAATCAATAGTAACTGTCGAAAAGTGCGATATTTTTACTATCCAAAATAAGTTCTTTTGTTTATTTATCCTTGTTAGTTTTACAGAAATATACAGAATTCCCTGATTTTTTTTTAGAAAAATACACTTTTTTTACATTAATTTCACATCTCAGAAACAGTTTATAAAACTCAAAACGATTAGGATACATGGAATCTTCTGTTCCATTGAAAAAATCTTGTTCGTCGTTGTGAAAATATTTTCTGTCTGTAGAGTGAATGATTATCCACAACTTTTCGACATGGAAGAATCGTGTATTTCGATTTCTTAACGTCATTGATGTACTTTGCATCTAGCGTGGGGTATCTAGCATCTAGAAAACTAAAACTATTTTTTATTAAAAAAAAAAACGAAATAGTAGTTGGCAAAACGCTTAGGATACAAATAATATATAGCTAATGTTCTATTAAAACCACGGAATATAAGTTTGTGTAGGTACGTTGTTGTGGAACGTGCACCTATATTTGAAAATATTTTCTTTCTGTGGCCCGAATGATAGAATGATTCCAGAACTTTTCTATATCGAAGAAACTTGTATTTCTTGTGATCATTAATGTACATTATATCTAGCATTGTATATATCTCGAAAACTAATAGAGCAAAGAAAAGGTTGTTTACTGCGGTGCACCCCTATATCTCGCATACTAACAAGGAAAAAAAACTTTTCGGTAAATAATTAGCAAAAGATGAGCAAACAAATATAGGCTGCTCACATTTTTCAAATTCCGTTGTTTTGACATAGTGCGCCGGTAAGTTGCCGGCACATCAGCGGCGCACCCCTATATCACGGATACTAGCAAACCAAAAAACGATCTTTTTGGTAAATAACTAGCAAAAAATTAGCAAAAAAATATAGACTACTCACTTTTTACTTTATCATACGCAGTATGTAAAGTATTGTAATCGTGCCGAAAATTTTTTTTGAGATTTTAGCGGAAATAGGTCTTTATGGGTCCCCTGAACATTTTTGACCAAGGTACAAAAAAATGTCTGTGTGTGTGTGTGTGTGTACCCAATTTTTGTTAATTCATTTCCGGAGAAACTACTAAAGGTATCGGCACGGAACTTCATATTTAGAAGTTTCATGACCAAACTTAGAGTTGAAAAGCTTTTGGTTCAAAAGGGTCCAAAGGAACTGGGTGCTTACTCCAAGCCTTTTTCAAGGATTTTAGAAATCAGCAACCATTTCTGTAATTTCGTCAAAATAGTTAAATAATAAATTAAAGCAGAGGAAATTTTGAATAATTTATGCCTATGACTTTTTTTGGTAAAATTAATAGTTTAGCTTTTTAGTTTATTCTAAACCTTTTTCAAGGATTTTGGAAATGAGCCGCCATTTCTGTAATTTCGACAAAATAGTTAATTAATAAATGAAAGTAGAGGAAATTTTGAATAATTTATGCCGATAACATTTTTTGGTAAAATTAATAGTTTACCTTCAAGAGCAAATTCTATTTGATCGAGATCGGTCGCATCTGCATTGATATGAAATTACATAGTAGCCAGGATTTTGACAAATATTTTTTTGTGTTGTCATATTCGAAAACAGCTGATCTCATCAGAGGTAGAGAACCACTATGGAACGTGCCGCTGTAGTGCGCAAAATTATTATAATACAAATTTCAAATAAAATAAGATCACCAATTTGATTGTTTGTTGATAAGAAATATCAACCCGTCTTTATATCTAATTCTAAAAATGATACATTGAGAAAATTATAAACAAAGTATAGCGATGAGTTTAGTTTTATTTTAGTATGTTGGTAGGGATGTGTCATGAACAAATATAAATCTGTCAGAATTTGAATTACCTTTTTAAGGTGCGTTTTCATTAGTGATAATGGCAGTGGTAGCAGACGCCGTTATAGTATTTCCAATAGAAAATTGCTAGTGACTCATATTTATGTACATGCAAACTAATATGTGTCATTATCACGTTATGTAAGAAATACTATAATTTCGTATTCTACCACCGCCATTAGCTACCATTACCTACCAATCGGAACGCACCTTTCGTCAAAGTGGTACCAACCTAGCATTTACTATACAGAAATCATTTATTATTATTTTTTAAATACGTATTTCTTAAAGAGCAACACAATAAACGTTGATGTCGCTCCTGCCAAAAACTAGATAGCGCGACTCGCTCATATGCGACGGCGACACTCCGCCTTCGGTGACGCGCCGTATCACCGCTCGTCGCGCTATTCCGTACTTTCGGCATTTGTGACATAAATAACTATTATTCTAATGACGTAGTGTAGGTAGTGTCAAATGCTGATACTTTGACAATACCTACGATTTATCTCAATAGAATAGATTCTCATGCCGCTAAACTATTAATTTTATATATTGTATGATAAAGTCATGTGCCTGGCCACATCAGATTTTTTCAAATTCATTTATTTTGATATAGTGCGCCGGTGAGTTGCCGGTACGTCAGCGGTGCCACGGTATCTCGAAAACTAACAAAGCAAAAAAATCGATATTTTGGTTAAAAAAATAGCAAAAAAATATGGATATAATGATTTTCATTTTGCCAAAGTTGCGCCGCTGACTTGCCCGACCTCAAATCCTGGTACTCCACTAGGATTTTATGGTTTTTAAAAACCATTTGAAACCATGTTTTCATATTTAAAAAAGTTTTAGATACCAGTTTACAATTTCAATTAAAATGATGAAGAGGTATTTAATTAAAAATTGCACTTCTATCTAACTCTAAATATAAAGAATATTGTACATATTATTTATTGCTTGTATGGAAATTGATTTCAATAAATATACAGTTGCCTCATTGAATTTTATTTTGGTATATTTTTTGTGTGAAGTAGGTTTGAGTGATTTCGGACGAAAAAGTTCAAAAACCGGTTTTAAACCTTCTTTTGGAAATTGTGAATTCGAAAACTGTTTTGTTTTCAAAATTCTGGTATTCTATAAACCCTATATCCCACATACTAATCTTGTGTAATCTTTTTAATATAATATTGATTCTATTTTTAAGTAATCCACTGATGCAAAATTACTACTATAGTTCTTATTTTACATTTGTATTATGAATAGGTCATTAAAATTTTATATTTGTTCAGGACAAAAACCTGCACTGCTAACATGTTTATAGAACGTCAAATTTCTATATTGATATAATGTGACATACAAAGTCTTATAAAAAGTTTAACTTACCTTCGTAATTGCCTACGGAACAGAAACATTTGAGAACAACTGGAAAAATATAGAAAACATCAACCACCTTTATTATTTTATGATGATGTCCATCTGTTCACATAGATTTTATTGAAACATTTACAATTATTTATATTATAAAGTACCTACTCAACTACGATAGAAGTAAATCTATACACATTGTATCACATGTAGATAAAACAACATCGAATTAATGATTTAAACTTTCTTCCTTAAAATATATCGTAAAATTAACCTATACATAATAAATAACCTAATAAACCTTTCTTAAACTCTATCATTAGTCATACAAAAAGTTCCCAGCGATCTTTTACCACGTTCCATACAGATTTAGTCACTTGTTCGCAGAAGGACACCGACACAGCTGTACAATATGTACATATAGACCATCGTGGGCGCTACAGTTACAAAGTTGTTTGTTTACGACCAATTTGTCATGAGGATCTCAGAGTGCTTTAATGTTAAGTCCCGAAAGAACAGTTACCTGTTTTACAGCTCTGTTTACTTAAAGGTGCTACTTAATCGCTAAAATGACAAGATTAGCCTAGCCATTATGTTACTTTACCGACTCTTCTCGATTATTCAGCGAAATAATTTTTTTTGTGTAAAGTTTGGATTCATTTTAAATTAGGTAATATGGGCGCAAAATTTGAAAATAACAAGGGACCAAATCCTCATTTTTTACAGACGGGACATAACTTATCTCGACGTACCTGTTAGATTTTGATTAAAATATTTACATTCAGTATAAAAATAAATAATTAATATGTGGTTCTTCTCTAAGTTAACTACGTTTGGTTCTTCTTCATCATTGCAAACAGTGGAAAGGAAAATAACTAAAATAATGTTCATATAGCCGTCAAATTTGACTTATCGGTCAGTAACCGACATCCTCATCTTACTTTTTCAAAATTGTACAGTTACGATATGAAATAAATACTTGATTTTGATTCTCTCCAATATTTGCCATTACGCAAACGTTTCCATAGACTCACCAGGCGTACCAACGTCTGACAGTTTACACTAATTCACTTATCTCTTCAGTGGCTTTCTCAAGCGTCTTCATTTGGATTTCTGTTGTTTTGATCGACTGGGTCGATCGCCTCTTTTGTCATATGAGAGCAAAATTGTTGCTCTGACTATGGCTGTTGATGACGTAGACTCCAGCACTGTCTGCAGCGTTTGTTCCGGTATAGTAGTAATTGCTCCACCTTGAAGTGTGAAGTTGACGATGGATGAACGCCTTAATAGCCTGATGGACATCATGGTTGGCAAAGCAGAATAGGCAGGATACACAGAATCCCTGTAAATAATAAAATATTATTTAATCCGTAATAAATTTGACTAATTTTGCTGATTCAGATAGGTACAAATTTAACCAAAGTAAAGATGTACAAAGAATTATTACAATGTACCTAGGTACTTATCTAAGAGTTAATAAGGAAAACGAACAATCAGATAGCTGTGACTAAGAAGAATGTGAGTTAATCCATATGAAATGGTCAACAAAAAATAAAGTTGGTCGAGTATTTTAGAAATATTTCATTTTTATCAAGGCTGGTTTTGTGTTGTGAAACCTCTTCATTTTTGGACAAAAATGTTTTTGATCCCTGGAAAGTTATTAGGTATTAAATATCGTAAAAAAGAAACGTTTTCAATAGCTTGTTATCAAGAAAGGGAAGGAGTAAGAGGAAGTAGGTGTAAGTTTTAGAAAAATATTGAATGAGCAAATTAAAGATCTCTGGATATCGAAAAAGAAAACGGACCTATCATGAGACTATCGTAAGTAAACCTTAAGATATTTTTTTAAAATGAAAATAAGTGTAGACCTTATATATTATATTGTATATATTATAAACAACTGGAATTAGTTTAAACAAATGTGGATTTAATAGATAATATAGGCAAGATATCTCGAACATGAAATTTATACGTTAATTTTACAAAAAGTGTCTACCATAGATAGAAAATAATCTGATGTAGCACTGCACATAACTTTATCATAAGATATATAAAATTAATAATTTAGCTGCATGAGATTCTATTTATCGAGATCGGTCGTGTCTGCATTAAAATAAAACTACTTAGCCAGGATTTGACAGATATTTTAATTCTATTGACAGTAGAAGATAAGAACATAAGAATGAAATTATCTGTCAAATCCTGGCTTACTAGTTGTATATTAATGCAGACACGACCAATCTAGATCAAATAGAATTTGCTCACTCAGTTATTAATATTTTAACTATTAATTATAATATTAACGCAACTATTAATTTTAGCAAAAAATGACATAAACATAAATTATACAAAATTTCCTCTACTTAAATTTATTATTATTTAACTATTTTGACGAAATTAGTACGTCATACGACACTACTCATCAAGGGTGAAAGCTGCATGCAGTTCGAGAAACATCAAGTGTATTCAAGAAATGCGAACGAATGTTGTCTACCAAATAAAAGAAAAATATACAATGACTTGAAACAACTTAACTTAACCCAGATAACCAGCTTTGAAGCACTATCAAAAATAATGGAAGAATCTTGTCGTTTCTTCTATCAAAATCAAACAGAGAAAAAATAAAAATAGGTTGGATAACCGAAAACGTCATATAAGAGATAAAAGAAAACAACAAACTACATAAGCGACATAGAAAAATCCTCGACAAACTAATAACACATGCTATAACACTACACTACCAAAAAATATTCAACGTAACAAACACAACCAGACCAAATTGTGGAAAATTATAAAGTCGCAAATTAAGTGCAAAGCTAAAGCAATACCAACTCCATCGACAAAATAAGAAAATACGGAAGAATAAATAAGTACTTCGCCAACATAGGAGCACTTATTTATTTACAAGATAACACAGGAACAAAGAACAAATCATATGTTATACCAAGACCAAGTCCTATACGAAAGGAATGAAAACGAAATCAATGACATAATTAATGACCTGAAACACAACACAGATCCCGGTCACAACAAATCTCATTAAAGAAAATAGAAAAAAAAAACGCTCTTACTCGTACTTGCTAAACTCTCGAATGCAGTACTACAAAGTGGTATATTTCCAGCATACCTTAAGAAACCAATACACAAAGGTGGAGAAAAAGACGTAGTTAAAAATTATATTCCAATAGCACTTACGCGAAGCTTCAGCTAATTATTAGAAAAATCATTCTTACAAGACTTAATGAGCATATCCAATCCAACAGTATACTTAACCAACAAGCAACATAACGCGTTAAAAAAATCTAGCACTACAACAGCGGTACTCGACCTAACCTAACAATAGAGACACTGTGCTATGTATTTTCATCGACCTAAAAAGGGCCTTTGATACAGTGTCAAAAAACAACTTATAAATAAACTGCAAGCTATAGGTGTAAGAGACAAATTCCACAGTCTTCTTCAGTCTTACTTACAAGAATGCAACAACAATATAGTAACGTAAAATTAGCCGATACTGGCACATTGCAGGGAGGAATATTACCTCGCACTATGTTCATCTTATACAAGCCTGCCCTTAATGGGATAAGTGTATATGTATACCGACGACACTTGTATCTATACTCAGCGAAAACAAAAGAGAGACTACATATACCCCTCACCACAGTAAATGTGGGGACTGAGGAATGACTATACAAGAAACACTATCCTGGAACTCACATGTAAATACTTTAGTGACGAAGAATGCAAGGAACTATAGCCGCCTTCCATAAAATAACAGCCACCATTCCAAAGTATGTAAAAGCATCCACATACAACAGTCTCTATATATCGAAGATCAACTATTTAATAAAAATATGGAGCAATACAACGAACGCCAACCTAACTAAACTTCAACAACAACAAAACAAAATGCTAAAAATCTTATACAATATTGATAGGAACACCCCAACAACAGAAGTACACAGACTGACAAATGAACGAACACTGCTTCAAAGAATAACACTGAACAAAATACTACTAATACACAAACTACAAAATAAAAGTATACAAACAAAAACACAACTCACTAAGTCAGAAGAAATACATAACCTCAGAACAAGTACAGTAACACACATAAGGCCACAGAAATAGAGATATACAACTCTTACCGAACAACATGAAAATATTGACGTATTACACTACAGCCCGAAACTAACCAACTCCACTGAAATGAAATGACGCAATCATCACGACCCTCAATACCGACAGTCCGAGAAAGGAACCGGTCCATTTCCCGAGGCGAGGAACGAGGGACAGATCAAACAGCAAAATGCCCTGCATGTGCAACTTATAGTATCTATTGTATTTTGTATATATGTATTGTATCATGAGTTTTGAAGAATAAATTGTAATTGATTCCAAATAAAGTCCATATTTTTCGACTGTTCAACATTTGACTGTCAGCGGATACGCTGGGTCCTCTACAGATACAAAAATTGTACCTATGATTTCTACGTTATAACTCGGTCAATGGACTTAAACACACGTTCTCACACGTGTGGTTATCTACTTCACCTATCTATTGATTATCTTGACTAGTTGTCCTATACAAACTGTTTTTAATGTCTTCTTCCGAATTTCCATCTTCTCAACAAATGCAAATTTTTACAAGATTTTGATAGTTTATTTGTGCTAATGCAAATCAAGGACCAAAATTACATATTTGTTGTTTATCACTGTTAATTACCTAATTGTTTAGTGAATCTCAGTTTCGATTTAGACATGGCAAATCTACCAGTCTATCTATCAATGCTCTTATAAATAAGGTCTTAAACAACTTTGAGCGCGGATACCATTCAGTTGCCACGTTTTATGACCTCTCGAAAGCTTTCGCTTCTGTCACACATCATATTCTATTAGAAAAACTTAAGAAATATAACTTTTCTAAATCGAGCAATGGAGCAATGGAGTCATATCTGAGTAATCGTAAAAGTGAACAATTCAATTTCATCGAACAGACTTTGCAGTTACGGGGTACCCCAAGGATCGGTTTTGGGCCCCATTCTCTTTTTAATTTATATCAACGACATTAATTGTGCTACTGAAGGAACTGATCTTATTCTATTTGCGGATGACACAACGGTAATTGAGGGAGGTGATGATTACGAACAGCTTCTTAACACAGTTGGTCTATGTGACAGGGGTATTAAAGAATGGTTTTCTTCAAATGCGCTGTGCACCAGTCAGGATAAGTGCT
Source organism: Melinopterus prodromus (assembly GCA_964023965.1). Taxonomy (NCBI): domain Eukaryota; kingdom Metazoa; phylum Arthropoda; class Insecta; order Coleoptera; family Scarabaeidae; genus Melinopterus; species Melinopterus prodromus. Next base: position 47,161,926 of record OZ030393.1, read on the forward strand.
TATCGGTATTGTTTACATTGCGACATGAAGCGCGTTCCAGTACGGACGACAATGAGAGTGTAAAACTCTTGGGTGTTATTCTTGACTCCAAACTAAAGTGGGAAAGTCATGTCGGACATGTTTCAGGAAAACTTGCGAGGGTGATTCATTATTTGAGGATCTTGAGAGAATCAATCTTTATAAAATGTGTTAGGGTTGCATACTTTGCCTTTTTTCACTCCTTGATGACATATGCAATATTTAACTGGGGCCATTCAGGTCACAGCAATAAACTGTTTTCTCTACAACGCCGGTGCATAAGAGTAGTACTCGGAGTCGGTTGGAGGGAAGATTGCCGTGAACACTTCCGAAATCTCAATGTTCTGACACTTCCATCCGCCTACATATTGGAATGTTTAATGTGCGCTAAGGTCAATGCCAGTACGTTTATGACATCGAATGCAATTCACTCGTACAACACTCGTGAGAATCAGCAGTATCGCCGACCTTTTCTGAGATTGCAGAAGTCGCGCAACGCATCAAATTACCGGGCTCTAAAATTTTTTAATTTTCTGCCGCCAGCAATTAAGTTTTACTCCAATAACAGATTTAAGACAGTAATGAAACAATTCTTGGTTGAAAAATGTATATTCAATTACGATGAATATTTTAACTGTAATTTCGTAGAAATATGTAGTGCATAGTGTTTTTCTTTTTGTTCTGAGTTGTGTAAACAATTTTCTTTGGAATAACACCAATAAAGATGATTATGATTATGATCATGGTTTTTGCATTATTGTTATACGGTCAACGCTTATTGACTGAGGGCACGACGTGAGAGCCCCTAGCGACCTAAGAGAATTGTAAAATGCTGGGAATCTGAACGCCGATTTATTGAAATTTGAGTGCCACCATTAATTTTATGGGATATAAAAAAACACTAAAATAAGTTTCCCAGCGCCTCCACCAGTTGCAAATCAGCCACTAAAAGTTTGAAATCGCCTATATCACAAGTTTAAAAATAAAAATCCTATTACAAATTTCTTCGCGTAGCAGATGACTTCTTGCCATATGATATTTGTCAAAAAGTCTTTGACACCGAGATTGTAAGCAAATCTGAAGATAACTCGTTGGAATTCTTAGCCGAGAACTGCTGGAGATTATATGAATTTGGTCTTGTGCCTCGCAATCAACGAATAACTTTAGAAGATTTGTTATCTGGAAAGCTTGTTATTTTTCTGTCTAACTTTGTAAGGAATGTCGTATCAAGCCCGTTGAATCGCAGCGGGCCGTTTACGCAAGTTTTCCTGGGACGATTTAACTTCTTCTCGGTGATGTTTGACGTAAGGGTAATAAGGAACATTGAGTATAACTTTTCAGGTGATCGAACTCACCCAACTCGCCTGTTGGTTAAACGAGATATATATTAAAATATGGTATTCATGTTTAACATTGGATGTTTCCATAATATCTCAATCTCCGTGTAAAGCATTTTAAAAGAAATAGTCTGTTGCCCTTTAGTTTATTTGCTTGTAAACTTGAACCATTGAAAATATAAATTTATGTATACTGAACATGAGTCACCAATTACGAAATAGGAAAGTTTGGTAGATAGGAATTCGTTTTGACTTTGCCGTGAAAAAATTAGTGAAATTATATATAAATCCACAATGCTTCTGGGATCCAACTCCATTATCGAAACTCGCGACAGTATAAAAGACTCCACTAACACTCTGTGGTAAATACTATATACTAGTGGCCTATAGACCGCCTATTGGGTAGATCAGTGAATCGGTACATGGCAGGAATCGCATATACACTACTGTCTTATGTTATATGATAACTATAAAGTTGTTTCTATGGACTCATATATATATATATATATATATAAAACAAAAACGGTTCAATTAAAAAAAAAATAGCCTACCGCAATTGAAAACAAAAAATATAATTTGTCGCAATAAATTTGATTTATTTGTTGGCTTGCCTTTTCTTTTCAAGTTGAATAATGTTAACAATACGTATGGTGTGAAACAAAAGTTAAAAATATAGTATTCTAATGCAAGGTACACTTAAATTGCATAAAATTTAGTAAATTTAACAAATTTAGCTTACTTTCATAATTATTAGATTATATAATCAATGCAAATTACGACGACAAATCTAATCTAATCTAATCTATTTTTCAAGTGGCAAACATGATCTTAATCAAAATGTAAAAATATTTTAGACCACTTGTGGAAGGAAGACTCAGATTGCTTCCAATTGGGCAAAATTTGTTGGTGGTAAACGTGGGTCCGTAGAGACACCTTTTTATCAACTTATATAATGATTTTTTGTATAATTGTCTATTTGTCAGATTAAACACTAAATAATTTTTCTTATAATGACATGTTGTTGGCCCAGCAACTACAATCTACACTTATATAGAGAGCTTTAATGAAAAAATGTTGACTTGTTTTTGTTTTATTTTAGATTTTATTAGAGATGTTTGTCACTTAAAAAAAAACAATTGTTATATTTTGTTCCCAGTTATTCCATTACTTGAAATAGAAAAAAGCTTCAATTGTTAAAATTACTCAATTTTCTGCCAAGTGCAGGAAATCTAAATCTGGCAGTAAAGTAATATTTTTAAGCTATTATTTCACAAAATATAGTTAGAAATTTTCAACTTTAAAAATACTTTAACCTAACTACAAAAAACAATTGAAAAAAATTATAAATATTAGGCCTCTTGTGGGAGACATATTTTTTTCTTAATTGGGTTAATCTTGTTGATGTTATATGTGGGTTCATAGAGATAACATAAATCAACTTAAAACTTTGATTTTCCAAAAAGTTCTTTTTATACACTCTACTGCTTGGTTGGTCACTACTTATACAGATTGGTATTGTAGATTAATAACATTGTACACATATTGCAGAATATGTAATACATGTATAATAACATTAGTAGGTATTTTTAAATAACAAATAAGCAATGATAATTAAGAAACTAAAACATGATTGAGGCTAAAAATTAAATTAGTTCCATTACAGAGACTGTGCATATAATATATATTTGTAGAACATTGCACATCATTGTTGTATACACGTGTATATATTACAGAAAACAATAAGTAAAAAATGGATTATGAACAAATTTAAATATTTCTTCGTAACATGTAACTGTTAATTTGAATAGAATCTTTTTCCATAATCGCCCCGGAGAAAACGTTTTGTCAATTTACACATAGGTGCGTAGAATCCCACCCTTTAGCCGTACAAAATGCCACATTTAGCTGTGCAAAAACGTGTTGAAATAAATAGATTTTAACTAAATCCAAAGTTTGTCCTAATTTATGGTTATAGCAATACAGACCTTGATTGGAAATTGTATTCTTTGTAATATGATTGATGCGCGTATGTATATGAAATTGACAATAACATTACGGGTGACCGAGAGTTACGATAGACGATAGACCAATGCGATATTGCGATAAGTCTACTTCAATAACCCTTCCAAATCACCAATGTTGATATTCGTCCCATTTGTTCTGATTGATACAAATCTGTTTTGTTCGAAGTAACAGATAACTTTCTTTAACCCAAAATTAGATTCCTTGTTCCTCAGGCTATTTATCACATCGTATATGTTACCTTAGCAAAAATCGAATTAAAAGAAATTCAACTAAAAATATAATAGTTAATGTAACTTTAAAATAACGATAAATAGTTTCATTCGTTCAAATTCTCGTACTAAATGTTTGATTAGAGGAAAAATTCTTGTTTATTTTCTTTCGAGTCATCCCCATTTCTGGCATAGTGAGCTGATGTTCACGTTCTAGGCTTCTCTCTTGCGCTCTGTCAATTCGCACACTACTTTAACTTCGGCTTTCTTGTAGTTTTAGGGGCTCTGGAGACTGAGGCATCTATGTCTTTCGATATACTTTGACCTGGAAGATATATTGTATGTGGGGCTAAATACGTACAAATTACGTACGACAGTTTGTTTACATCCTGAAATTATTAATAAATAAGTAAATGTGTTTTACAAATAATCTGCAATAAATTCACCTTATGCTATGGGTGCGGTTGTTTGGGAAATTTCACCATCAAAATATTAGATTAGGTTGTTAGGACGTTAGGTTAGGTAATGGTTCTTGACATTGGCGCTGTGCGCAGACCCGACCTGACTGGTCGACTGGTGTACATTGATGCCATCTAACAGCTACCTCTCAAACTGTAATCAATTAGAGAGGGTAAGTAAGGGGCCCTACTAAACGAAAGTCGAAACGCTAATCCGGCTAATCATCTCTATTAATTTACTTACTGTGTTTTCGTAGTAACTTACCTGCGCGGTAATATTCGCAGTTTGTCAAATTTTACATATCTTCTAACGCAAATTAATACATATTTTTATACGATCAACATGGTTATAGGTTTTTCATATCATACTTGTGGGGAAGTAACAAATCGCTTAGCTCTGTAGATACCTACTGCAATGTAAATAGGTTTGAGGTTATGATAAGGTTATGTCTGCACTTTTGACGTTTCTAGCTCGTAACCATGACGACGCGTAATAAACTGCTGTTGGAATGTTGAGGCGCGTTCACCAAAATCGCTCGCTTTTTGGAAAATTTTGAAGCAAAAACGCCCTACAGGCCGTTTCGCGTCGATTTCAAAAGCTCACGCAACGTAGAATTATCCATATAGTGGATCGGGCGCGCTTCGCGCGCCCGAAAAGGCCTCTCCAAATTTTCCATAAAGAATTAAGAAGCCACTTTTTCGCATGTGAAATGGTGAGAAAAAATACGTGAAATCAGTTTACATAATATAGACGAGTACTCGTATTGATACGGAAATAAACAGTACCGAGTATGTACTCAAACGGCACTACTCGGACAAAGTAACTGGAACAAAGTAACTGGTACAGTACCTGAAAGTAGCGGGTAGTTACACCTACTCGAAAGTAACGAAACTTTACATAACTACTACCTATTTACTCCGCGATCAGCTGAGCCGGTGTGGGCGACCCGTGCGAAGTCACGTGTTTGCGTCCCGGCTTTTCGTATTTCTTGTCTTGGTTAGACTACTACTCGTTAATACTATACTATCGTGGCCATATATTATGTCCCTTCTTTTGACGTCGATTTTCTCGCGGAACTAGGGGCAAAAAAAATTAAAGAATTTTGATGCTGTCCTTGATTAATATGCTACCACTCATAAAAATTAAAAAGCTGTATCTGTTGGCGTTTTCCCGATTTTTCCAAATTAAGAAGAATTTGCGCTGTTTTTGCCCCGTAAATTTTATTCGTTTAACTTTAGCAATTAATTACTCCGGAAATAATCCATAGATATCAACGAATTAAATAGTAAAATCACCTGCGGAATGCTAGCTGCATTTTTGTAACATCAATGGATTAGTGGTTGGCCCACAAAAAGCTATATTATGCAATGCCAGCAATTCCGTTATTAGAAGAGCTAGAATAATGAAATATAGACTATAGGCTATCCAAAAATTCATAGGTTTAAAGTTTATGACATAATCATTGTTTATCTTGCATTTTACATACAACAGATCGTGCTGAAACTCCGCGTGAATTCCGACGCTCTACGGTTTTTGGTGTGCTGCGGGAAAGGTAGGCGATAGCGGTGCTGTCATGTCGGAGAGAACCGACATAGCTGAGAGAACCGGGCAGCTTTTTATCAATACACAAAAAGAACGATAACTTGTTAGGGTAGTAATTTTAATCTCTTCTATCGATTGGCGTTTATGTTTTCTTCAGTTTGTATACTATAAGGTTGTACACAACAAGATTTTCATGGAAGCGGATAGATCTAATAATATGGTGTTAGCAGATTTTCCCATTAGTGGTGAATACTAAATTAAGTTTGCTACATAAACCCATAAAATAGTTAAAAAGTAAGCTCGATTTTGTTATATAAATATTCAAACTATTATAACAGTTTTAACAGTTAATTTATTAATAATATTTAAATACATGCACATACAATATAAAATAAATATAACTCTTGATATATTACATATATTACAAACGTCAATGCTAATCCCGAAATCCGATTTAAATTGCCAAGAATTCCCGTGGGACTTCCAAATGCCTGTTCGTGGTTCTGTTATCTTATTGACTCATTTTGTCATTATTTTTTCATTCGGTAATCTGTCGCCGGATATTCAAATTTCTTTGGCGAGGCATAATCGCCCTGTCGGTATATGTATTGCGTCCGTAAACACTGTTGCTCTAGTAACTAATGGACGTGCGTCAGTAGTGGCGGACTGACAGCGTCGCTGTCGATTCCTTCCCCCGCTCGCCCCAAAGACCGAAGAGCTCCGCGTCAACTGCAGCAATCATGAGATGCTTCACCTCGATCTTTTGTAGGGAAAATGCAAGTTAAACAGTGATTATGTAATAAACTTCAAACCTATGAATTAGTGGGTAGTCTATAGTCTATAATCCATTATTCTAGCTCTTCTAATAAAGGAATTGCTGGCGTTGCATAATATAGCTTTTTGTGAGTCGAGCACTAATCCAATTATTTTACAAAAATGCACATTGAAAGCTAGCATTCCGCAGGTGATTTTACTTTTAATTCGTTCAAATCTATGGATTATTTCCGGAAAAATGAATTGCTAAAGTTAAACGAATAAAATCTTCGGGGAAAAAACAGCGCCAATTCTTCTTAATTTGGAAAAATCGGGAAAACGCCAAAACATACAGTTTTCTAATTTTTATGAGTTGTAGCATATTAATCAAGGACAGCATCAGAATAGTATAATAAGCCATTACATTTACATTTTGGGATCATCAATCAATCGGATGATTGGCATAATGGCATTTTTAAAGCAGTTTTTCTTGGTTCTTTATAGCGTTTGTAATTGGTTAATCGTTCCGTTATTCGGTTCGAACATTGACTAGCAGAACGCGGAGACTTATTCGATTTTTCAATAACTAAATCGTAAAAAGTTTTTACCTCTGTAGCTAAACTAAATCTAAACTATAATTTTTTTATAATACTGGAATCTAGAGAGATTCTTGTATTCTCATCATTAGGGTTGCATAAAATATAATGCAAAAAGGTGCACCTCATATTCTCGTGAATTTATAAATACAATTCTACTGTGAAAATATAGAGTTCTTCGACACTAAGACAAATATTCGCATAATGAATTGCTGAATACATTGGTATCCCACTTGGTATGCCAAACTGGACAAAGATTCAATATAATAAACAGTGTACCGAGCACCAACCAACACGTACACTCGAATGAAATTTTGCTTGGCTGCAGCTGTTTCACCAGAAATGTGATCAATATGCTGTACATTAATGGATATTTAATGCAAGTGAAGGAACTGACGTAAAACTTCTTCACTAATGGTATTATTAATGTTGTATGATAGCATGAGTTATACTGTTGGGTTGGCGACAGTGTAAGCATAATATAATTACCGTGTTTACACAGTTATTAATTCTGACGAAATCAATAATCCCGAAATAAGGATTTTACCCGCCCAACGATTCATTCATTACGACAACTTTCTGTAACATTGTAGATTGTACGAAAGCAAGTTTAGTAAATATTAAAATAAATAATATTATAAATAAATACCTAATACATAACAATAAAATATTATTATTAACCCCGTCTACTCACTTGCTTTGTTTAATAATAATAATAATAATAACAATGAAATAAATTATTGAGCTCTTATAAAATATGAGAATCAAATTACATGATCAATATAAACAGAAAAAAATCGATGTTTGTGGTCGATCAACAATAGTATATTATTTGACGAGCACATAATTAAGGATATAAATCGCGAGCATGAAGTTTACACGCGAGCCGTAGGCGAGCGTGTAATCATGCGAACGATTTATATCCGTTATGTGCGAGTCAAATACGACGTTTTATCTACGACTCATAAATTCCATTTTATGCAAAATATTTTAAATGTATTTGTCAATGATTGCGAGGCGGACTGTCAAAGAACTGTCATCCACGTAGGTTTTGACAGGTTTTGACACTAGCGTCATATAATGATGACAGTTTGTTCAAATAATGAGGTCATTATTTAAACGAACTGTCATTATTATACAACGCTAGTGTCATTATAATCATTGCCGCGTATAATGATGGCGATTATATAGTCATAGATACGTATGCAATGAACTTATTATATGTGAGTCGTAGATAAATATATTTGTTTAACTGTTTCAAAACATTCAAACGGACACGGAACCTAAAATCTTCAAATTACTACTAATGTGAACCCTAAATCCTAAATCCTAAATCCTGAAAAATGATTGACTTCTGAAGGTGTTGAACAGGCGCTTCTTTCATGTGCTTCTTTCAATGCACAAAAATACTTATTAAGTTTTTTAATCTTGATAACTGTAATGTTTTGTATATGAATAAATCTAGTTAAATAGTTTCTAAATGACCTTATAGTATTTTACATCAAGCTACCCAACACACTGTATATGTATACAGAGCAATTTGGGATAAAATAAAAGAGCAGGTCCTTTCCTGATGTTGTTTTTATTTGCACTTATGGCTACCAGGTTTCGAACATCGCGTTCGTCTTCAAGGCCATGCGTTAGTCTACATCGAGTTGAAGTTGTCACGTGTCTCGGGATTACGGTTATGTTCAGTCATGGTGCAATAAAATATATTTCTTGTGCGGGAGTTATCTACCGTACACCACTCCGTCAACTCGACACGTGCTATGGTACTCAGACGTGAAACATAACTAGTCGCTGTTCAATAACAACAACATAGATAATAGTGCGAAGAATTAGGTATAATTGGACCCAAATTCTAATTTCGGTTAAGTAGTTTATTAGAATAAATTATAATTAGAGAAATTAGGACTAAGAAGAAGTTTGAAGCGACGTACAAAAAAAGAATACGGTATTGGCATAACAAAATTCTGTCGAAAATGTTACTGAATGATACGTTACATAAAATACGAAATCCTCAACATTTTAGATGTACTATCGATTGCTGCGTGCATGCTGATATGCAATAAATTATTTATTGCGCATATACAATCCCGCGGCAGTACTTGAACGCGATCATATCTACGATGTAAGTTTGATCTTCGCATAACTCCTTATTCAGGTAAATATGGTATCTTGTATTGCATCTGAAAGGGGGGATTTGATGTTTGTTGACGAGAATGATACACGATAACTTACCAGAGTCGCAAAACATCACTGAAAACGTCATGCTGGCGTATTTTGATGAACAGATCGAAACTGAAAAAGCCCCAACCCTTTGGCAATACTATAGAATGCTACACGTATGTTTAAATATATATATATATATATATATATATATATATATAGAATATTTCGCAGTTTATGCGATTACAAGGGACTACAAGAGATTCAAAAAAGGCAAGTTGTGGTTATGTGTGGTTACATTTGACATATGGCATTTGATATCAATGTGACCAATCTTGGAAAAGTGTTACAATGTGTGTATTGGGAATGCAAAGTCGAAAAACCTAATTTATTTAATTAGGCTATATTATCGCCCCCTCCCCTACTCTGACTATAATGTATGTTACCTCCGCACCATAAGCCTGCCATTTTGTCACTGCTTAAACATATTCATGGTATTAATTTCTTATTTTTATAGCTGTACTCAAACGTTGTTTATATATGTGTAATGTTTATTTTTTCTTCTTTTTCACCGAAACTAAAAACGACTAGACCTACCTATATATCAATAATTGAGCATTACACATTAGAATACTGAATGCCTTTTATAGACGTTGGTCGTTGTTGAAACTTTTCTCATTAGACAATACGTGAAGAACAGTCCTCATGGTTAAATGTATATATGTGATGGCTATGTTATTCCTAATTTTACTAATTGCCATATAACAATACAAACTAGTTTATTAAATAAAGTGCAATTCATATAAATCGGAACGATAGATAAGTTGACTAAAAATACCAGAAGGAAAATGCTTAAAATGGAAACAGAAAGATATGAAATACCGACTTGGGGGATGATGTTAAGTAAATGTGGTCCTTTTTGGATTTATTATCGTTTATAACATGCGCAGTTGTTCGCTTTGCAAACTTTTACAATTTTTCTCTGTTCATACCAATGTCGCTAACTAACATTTCATCCATCGGCGGTGTCGTCAACATGAATATCTTCGAAAACCCAAATAACAACATATACAGTAGGGTGCCACTTATTTTTCAAACTTTAAAATTTATTGTGTACTCCCCCTAAACTTGTTCTTATGGGTATAAAAAGCGTTTCCTGAAAATTTTAGGGTGATCGGATAACATTAACCCGTGCTGACTTCAGCTTGAAATTATAAGCGTAATTACATACAGGTTCTCATATTGTGCCCGGTGTAAACTACACCTTTACACTTTTACAGTATAAACGTCGTAGACCTATGCATACAAGGAAATTCTATAGCATAGTTAACACATTTTGCAATTTAAAAATATTTTAAACTTAGAATAGGGAATCCCTACTTTTACTCCTGCGCGGCAGGAACAGCTGACGTGAAATACCCATATAAGGAGGCATTGCATTCATTGCGCCTCGTTCCAGGGGGATTGTGGAAGAACAAAAATCTCGTTTATGTTTGATATTCTAAAGTTTGAACTATTGGACATTAGAAAATAACTAACTAAATTGAAATTTGAAGCTTCCAATACAAGCAGGTGGAATGGCGCTTAAACGTATTCGAAAGCAAGGTGAATAAAGATGTACTGGTCCTCGGCTGCAGACACCATATCGCTGAAGTAATTTTCGCAACTGTATTTAAACATTTCATGCCATTCTCGGGTCCTAATATTGTTCTATTCCAACGACTTAAAGAACACTGGCCGAAAATAAATACCGATAGTTATGTGAGTGGTTGCAGTGATTTAAGAATTTTAGGGGCAAAACGCAAACTTTGGCGCAGTACTTAATTTTTGTGTTGGAGGAAAAATGGCCAACAAATGATTACAAAGAGTTACTTAAGTTCAAATTGTTATTTTTAGGATATAAAAATAATTTTATATCTCTTGCATTTAAGCGACCTGGTGGTTGCCATCATGCTCGATAGATGGCCAAAGGAATATGTTCCCTTAATATATATCTTTTTCGGGAACAATTTAAACTGACATCAACAGAGACAACAGCGTTATTATATATTAATGCTTTCATAATTAATTGTTATTGTCAGTATTGGTTTGTGGCTCAACGACCAAAAAAAGCCCCATTACCAGAATTAAAATTGTCGAGAAGCTTATACTATTACCCAATTGAGAAGGTGGCGGATATAACAGTAAAGAAGTTCATAAATCATTTATATTATTTAAAAGAGGAATGTATTCTCTTAGCTCTGTATGACAATAACGTAAGTAACGAGACGAAGACGAACAGTTGTAAGCAAATTATCACCCAGGAAGACCATGATTATCAAAATGATGATTTTGATTATGATAATCAAGATGAAAATGACGTCGATGAAGATCAAGAGGATCACACTAATGAGGTGCCCAAGAAATGTATGTTAAGATTGAAGGATGTGCCAGAGCTTCTACAGCACAAAGACAGTGACATTCTAATCCGACTGATTACCGGAACCTCCAGACATTTCTTTGCCAGGCTTTTAATTTCCACCAAATTTTTAATTCAACTACACATTGAACGGAAAAGTTGTCGCTAGTTTATTCATGGAGAACAGGATGTAAAAAAATTTAAGGTTACAAATGATGCTGCCGAGAGAGGACTGAAACTTCTGACAGATTACAATGACAGCGCCAGCGTAAGGAAAAATATTGAGCAGCAAACATATTTTGTTCAGGTACCAATAAATCTACTAAATACTAATATAATATATAATATAAAAATTGATGCTTTTTCCCTTTTTTCTAAGCTATTGCAGACTATCGCAAAGAATATCCAGAACAGTTTTTTGGTTGTTCGTCATCTGAGGTAACACCAAAATCTTTGTAACACAAAAAATACTTGTTTATAAACAAAGTACGTGGTTCTTGGTAACGAGATAGAGTATTTTTTTCAGTTTAATGTTTCAGGCAAACTTTACATTGAAATCGGCACGGGTTAATACTATCCGATTTGGCTCAAATTTTCAGGAGTTCGTCATAACACCCAAAGGAATAAATTTAGGGGGAGTCCAAGCAAAATAGTCAAATTATATTTTTTTAATTATAAATAAGTGGCACCCTAATATACAGTCAAGATAATATTACCACGCGCTTAAAATTTACATGGATAACTTCGCGTTCACTTAGATTATGTATATTTTATTGAGTTGCTTCGCAGTTGCTCTGGACTATATTCAATAAATATAGAAAACACAAACCTGGTCCTTAATATGGAGAGGTAACCATTTTGACGTGGTGCATATTGCGAAATAAATAGCTAGTTCGTGTTAATTGACATGAGTGGTGTGGCTTACCTGGGGTGCAATTAGGGCGACTGAAATATAGTCATATATACGTGTATAGGGTTCTGTCGCCGGTCTGAAGGGTAGTACCAGGTAATGTAGTCCAAATAAAGGAATCAAGATGATAGCTGCCCTTGCCGCCCTCTTGATTCCTGCCATTGCGGGGTCCGTCTGTCTCGGGTGCATTACATTTAGTATCACTCTGAGTACGTTTATCAAGAATACTAAAACAAAAGAACGACAAATATGTAATATATGTATTTGATCTTCTAGTAAAAGGTCTTCATTTGCTAGATTATTACGAAACATGACAAATAAAATAGGTACTTATCATAAATAAATGAATATGAACTTGAAGTACTATTATGATCTATCTATACTGTACAATATATACAGATAGTGTGCACCAGTGTGGTTCAAATGTGTGTGTACCTTGCATTTTTTTTCCTTCGCCGGAGGGCAACAATCTTTCCCTATCTGCATATGTCCACAAAAAATCGCCCAAATTTGAGAAAAATCAGTTAACGGTAACACTTGGCAACGACACCTCAAATAGCCCATTTAAATGTCATACCACTATTTTTTCTCACTCCCCATCCTTTGCTGAATTATTTTAAACATAACGCAAAATTCTCGCCAATGTCAAGTAAAAACATTGGCACACACACACATAAACACACACAGACATTTTTTTGTACCTTGGTCATAAATGATCAGGGGACCCAAAAAGACCTATTTCCCCTAACATCTCATTTTTTTTTCTGCACAATTACAATACATCATCATACTGCGTATGATAAAGTAAAAATGTCATAGATATCAATTATACAGAATTTCTTCAACTTGAATTTATTATTTAAATATTTTGACGAAATTACAGAAATGGTAGCTCATTTGCAAAATCCTTGAAAAATTCTTAGAGGAACCTTTGGACCCTTTTGAACCAAAAGTTTTTCAGCTCTAGGTTTGGTCATAAAACTTCTAAATATGAACTTACATAACATACTCCGTATGATATACTCCGTATGAAACTACATTTTCAAATGACAAATATGGAAAGAAATTAGGAGTAACACAGTGAATTCAGACGTTGTAATGTATAGTAGGACATGTTTTTCTTTTCTAAAATGCCGGTTGCAAACGAAAAGTGAATTATTGTTTCATACTCATACAACGTTGACTCCAGCTCCGATTCAACATTTGCAAAAAGAAACATAAAATAACAACATTCGTGTAAAATTTACAGATAAACAACAGTGTGATACATAATAATTGAAACTGAAGAAGATACCACCTAAAATGTACAAATCGTAAAGTAGGCAATGATTTCTCGTAGGGTTTATACGAAACCAACTTTTGAGAAACCGCTTTTCAAATGGTCTATTTCCAAAAAAAACTGTTTTCGCAATTTTTCGATCTCATTAAAATGTACCTGCTATAACGTTGTACAATAAATAACTAATATATAAACGTAATATAAATATAATAAATAAATACCTTTATAAACTAAGTATATACAAAAATGATTACTTAATATTTTTCAACTTCTACATACAAGTAAAATAAATAATATATAAAATAATAGAAGAAAAATTCAAACTGGTTGGCTCAAACACTGATTTCGTTTTATTCCATTCTTATTGATAAGTTTCCCCAATATTTTACATATATGCTTTTTAACGCGCTGTATATCCATCTGAACTAATACATGTTTCGTACTTGAAATTACTGTCAGAATTATAGTGTTTAGGTTATATAAGAACTATTTACAAAGCTAACAAAAATATGTGCAGTATATTTGGTTGCATACGTGGTGTACAATTTTTTTTTACCGGGAAGCACTGGGAACAGGGAAGTAACTAAAAACAAAACAATTTGCGCACATGCACGGAGACCGCGTCGCACAAAGTAGTACGTCACACATGGACACAAAACCAAGTCCGAACTTTAACAGAATACCAACATATAGCAATGTGAAGTGTTTAATTATGATATTCTCGATTTAATACACTTGAATTAACGGATGACGAATGTAGCCGTTAATGTTAATGTGTCCGTTAATACATTTAAAAGTTAACTTAAAAGTGAATTTGTTAACGAAAAATGTAACCTACTTAATTAAGGATTACCGGATTAACGCTTTTGTGTCCAGCTTTGTATGTAAATAAGATCCAATACATTCTTACGAAAAACAACAAAACACAACACCTCGTATAACCAAGGATGTTTTTCTTCCATTGCTTATTGAGGGGAGCAATGTATTTCTTTCTTTCTTTGTTCTAGAATTTACTGGTAAATTATTCTCAAAGCAATTCCATAATTAGACCACTGCGTTCCAATCTGCCTTTGACACCTCATCAATTAGCTAATATATCGCACGGACGAAGAAACGAAATTCTATAAACCATAATTAATTCCATAAATCGAATTACCACGCCACGTTGTTCGGCCTAACAACGACTCGTTTAAATTGCCTGACGACATTCTACATTTTTTTCCGCCTACACGACATCCTGAATTCCGAGGTCCAATTAATTAAATTTTGCATCTCCGTCGAGAGACCTTTAAAATTGTTTCCACCATCATCATCCTGTTAAAATGCTGAAATACCGCAACTGCTAAAATGGAAGATAGGACTCGAGTCATCCATAGTCAATTTAATTTACTTGTATGTATACCGGGAAGACCTAACATGTCAGTGTGTTTTGAGACGGGATGCGAAAAGGAAAAATAAAAGAACTTAGATCGTTTTTAGAGTTTGTGAATTAATTTGAAATGCAAATGATGTTTTGCATGCTTCCAGTTTAGATCTGCATGTTTCGCTCATTTTTGTGTCAATGTATTCAAATATAAGCAAGTCAACCAACCAGTGGACAATTGAATTTTAATAGCCGATTATTGATTTTTGCTTGGGGTTGACAATGTGAATTACGTAAACGCGATTGACAGAAATAATTTTCAAAATATTCCCGCGCCTCCACCAATATTGAGAGGACATCATCATCTATTGAAATGCTGGCCCGGGAAAAACTACTTGACGGATTTTGAAATAGGTAATGATAAATAGTTGTATATGAATGTTGAAGTTGTGTCTTTATTTATTGAATAATGGGTTTTTTGCCTTTCTCCAAACGATCGATAATTGTTGACACACACTTCTGTAGTCTAACTCTTACATTTTAAACGCAATGCTTCCTGGTGATTCAAACGTCATTTCCAACCGAGAGCCTCTGGTCGGACTTTTTTGTTTTGTTTTTTGTTGCCCAAAGGAAAAAATTCATCCTGAGGTAATGGCCACATCACAATAAATCATACAGCCAGCTAGAATGACCTAGCTAGAGTTAGTACAGGAATTAAATGGATGGCAACAATTTGGATAGTGTCATTTTTCGAACTTAATGCTGGTTTCAAACCACAAACCAGTGGTTTGTGGTTTGACATAATATGAAAAATGATAAATCGTCACGTGACAATAAGGAAAGAGAAAAATGAGTATTATCGTTCACTCAAATGCGAGGCGTACCTATATAATTGAAAATTATATTAGGGAAATTGTTTCAATAATATAAATAGTCTCTATTTCGCCACGAAAAGTTTTGGTTTACGCTTTAATGGAGCGTTTGCTGGTCAATCCGCATATTGTTTTGCATGTATGCATTTTTAGAAATGCAATACATGACAAAACGACCGGATGGGAGAAACCAGCGAGCGCTGTGCTAAAGGTAGAATAGAGGAACCGTACTGTAGCAGCCTAAGGGGACAGGTGGTCCCAAATAAAGATGTAGGATAAAAGAGCTTTATGGTGTTACTTCACTTCTCCCCGACTGTGTTCCAGTGGCTGTGAGGCGTTAGAGTAATAGATTAAAGGTAAGTGTAATATTATTTATTAATATTAAAATATATTTAGAAGTTATGGAATCTCCGCAATATAGATATATAGCTAGTCAAGCGAGTAGCACCAAATAGAATTAATTAATTCATATTTAACGTGACAATATTGTCCAACGGTTCTCAAACTATTGTACAATAAAGATTTTATTTAAATGGAATGGTTTCCTCGTTGATAAAATCTGAACGCATTTATTTGTATCTTTTGTAAAAAGTTCTATAGTTCCCAGTTTCATAGCTGCACATTTGAAAAATATCCTATTTATTTACAATGTTTAAAACTGGTATTTTTAATTAAGAACAAAAAAATCTTAATAAATAAATTATATACTTACTGAGGGAAGCAATCAGCGATATCCCAACGGGTACAGATAGAATCCATTGACTCCAATTGCCGTACTGTCCTTTCAGCCAACAACTATAAAACAAAGATCATATATCCCAATTAGTACCAAATGTATTGTAATTCGTTTTTCTTATGTTTACGATGAGCAAACACTTTTTGGGGAAATAGAATAAATAAGATAATGTTTTAAGTAGAAATTAGAGAAGATGAAAACCAAAGTTTAAAACTACGATAGGTACACAAAGATTTAGAAGTCGGGGACAAAATAAGAAACTACGAAATGACGGGACTTTATTTCAGAAATGTTATCTTATTTCATTGAATTTTCAAGAAAAATGTTCAATTGTTTGTTGTTAATGGGCAAACGATTGACAATAAACAAGAATATACAAAATACAACTAACTGCAATACAAAATCTAATGTTGTTAACCTGTTCTGGTCTACTAGTTGCAATGCTAGAATAACTAAAAACAACATATACTCACTAGTCAGTCGCATTATGCACGAAAATCTTTACGCATGCATAGACAGTCGTGATCACAATAGGTAGACCCCAACCGATCGCTATGAAATATCTCATGGCGACCTCATCTTTCACGAACACGACTACCAACGATAAGTGCAAGTATAACGCCTCGCAAAACATCCACATGTAGTTCGTCAGCATAACATAGGCGTTTGTTAAGATGAATAACGCCTGACACCACATCTGAAACAATGTACAAAATCATCAGGGCATTCATTACTATATAGGTTTAAAATACATATTCAAAAAAATACTAATAAAAAAATCCCCTAGCAAAATCCACAAAAATACAAATACCTTATTATGTCTACGTCTTTCCTGAGAATGTATCAGAATCTATCAGAGTTAGGAAGACGCATTAATTTGTAGAAAAATTGTAATGTATTTCCTCTGGATACTGGTTAGTAATTTTTTACCAAAAAAAAACGTAATATTTTAATACACATATCGCATTTTCAGTTCAAACTTTTGTTTCGGCAAGAATATCTTTTTAGAAAAACGCTGCTTAAGGGTTAGGATCTGCTGTTAGTTACAATGCTGATATAATTATCTCAATCGGTATAAGATTATAGTGACATGTAGTTAGGCAGTCAAAAGCGACCAATCTCAATACTGTATCCTTCTTGCACGTATTACTATATACCCACTAGGGACTTATTGATTTAAATTAAAAAACGGAACAATTATGGTTCAAAATAAAAATGCCGGCAGCAAACAACAGACCGCTTTAGCGGCAGTCAATTAGGTATCGAAAGAAATCGCCAAGGTCGGAAATCTTTTATTCTCTTTGTTGGTACCAGTGACGGCCTTGCAAGCGCTGGGCTTCCCAAGCCTTTACAAAAGTGTGAAAGCGGAATCGCAAGTTGTAAGAGATTGCGAAAAAACTGAATTCCGTCACCACCCTAGTTTCGAGCTATCCAATGACTAAAGTTGATCATGTCCAACGTTTCGCTAAACATGTTGTTAGCATCTTCATAGATAATAGAACCATTCCGAAATGAAATCAATAAGTATTCAATAAATCAACGCAGAAAACAGACGGTATTAACCAAACATTTTGTAAATTATAATTATAAGTTACTTATATTACCCAAAATGTTAAAAACATTCCCCAATCGGAAGCAATAAAAACTGAATAACACAAAATAATGACAATTATAATTACTTTGCGTTTTTTTCCTTGCATTTGTCAGTTCAGTTTTAGTAGCTACTTACCGTTGGATGTGGAGTGCCATCGTAGGCGATTTAAACTTTTGTTTTGACGGCAGTACTGAATTAATTTTGAACCAACAACCCGAAAAGTATAAATAAAACGACGAACACGAAGTTAATTAAATAGTAACTGTTATATAACTTTGATACTAACTGCAGTATGCACAGCATGCAGTGGAAATGGCATTGAATTATTACAGATTGATAATATGCTTTAAAACTGTTCCCTGTTTTAATATTTTGAAGGCGTGAAATAATAATGATAAAATTGTTTAAAATTCGGTGATAAAAATTATCGAATCGGTAAAAGATGACAAAAGTTGTGGAACATAAAAGCTGAAAAACCAAAGTTTTAATTATAACTGTGGATATTTTACAATCATTCAGATTTTTAGAATACTCGAAAAATGTTGGGAACTATTTTCCCTTATAGCAAGCAGGATACTTGAAAACCTGTCCCAAGTTCCTTAATTTCTCCACAAGATGTCTATTACTCGGTATAATTACCTTTTGTTTTTTTTTTATATTGAAAGCATGTCACATTTCTGATGAATGTCGTTACAAAAAGTTGAAATAATCATCGAAATCGGTAAAAGATTACAAATAGTATACACCATCATAATTAAACAATATTTCCAAACTTTTTAGCACTATTTTTTGTACATATTCATATTCCAGTTCATATCATACATATGTAACGAAACTCCGTTCGTTATAAGAATAATTGTTAGTAATAAGTTTTTATTGATTGTATAACTTTTCCTTGTGTGCATTTATTTTGGAGAATCCTGTTTTTGTATATTTTTGAACTCGTCTGAACGTCCGATACGTGACTGGTGCCGAGACTGGTTTGATATGTGATTCTCGTATAGTGTTTTTGAGCCGCCCAGACGGAGAAGTTTCGAGAATAGTTGGGGTCGTTTTGACGGTATATAAGTCCGACTATTTCCCTCTGGAGTTCAGTCTATTTCTGTTGGCCCCTTGCATGCTGATGAAATAACTCAGAGACCTCGCTGTTGGCCCTTTGAATGCTGATGCGAGAACTCAAGGTATTATCTGATGGCCCTTTGCATGCTGTTGATATTACGTCGAACTGCTTAGTCAGAGATATGTTTTTTCCAGATATATTAGTTTTTTCCAGATATAAGTTAATTTAGTACTATCCAATTCCGCCGTCACCGAATCGGGAATGCTTTCCCGCCCCGTTAACCTGTCTCCTGTAATATCATTAGTTTAATTAATACCCGAACCCCGCCGCCGAATTAAATACAACCGTGACCCGTTATTTCCAGTTATAGCATTTTCTTGATATATGTAAACGAACCCAGGACCTACGAGCTACCTATATCAGCGTTAAATATTGTTATATTTATTGTGTAACGTTTCAACACTGCACCAGAGAATGAGGTGTGTCACACATATTTGAATATGTACATATTGTCACACCTGGTAGTACTCAAAAATACCTGCTAATTAATGTTTAAGATATTTTTCAGAAATATTAAATTAGAGTTGCAATTAATGATTTATGGTATAAAATATTGTTCGTATAAATTCAATATTACAACCAATCAAGAAACTCACTCTATTACAAAAAGCAAACGTGAGGTAGAAAGTTATTTACATTCCTGTAACACGAAAGAAAGGCAAGAAATCGTTAAGAAATGGAGACACAAATGACAGATACCTTGGAAAAATCTCAGGGACTACTTCAAGAAGGAAACTTTCAATATAATTAAATATTTTACAATGCTGTTCTAGTCTCTATAATGGTGTTCTAGGACAATCTAATGCCCAAAACCATTTCTTTTTATTTTATAATAATAAATAGGTAATAATAACGTATTTTGTAAAACAGCAATTAGCTAACGTAAGATAGCACACGGCCTGAAAAGAAAATTTAATTAAAATGAAATTCCCCGAAGCAGTAAAAGATACTATAGAGATTGGAGAGATTAATGAATTATTAATTGATGGAGCATCGACCATTAATCAAAATTAGTTTAGTAGTAAATCACTGATAGTTTACGTGTTTTGCTTGTATAGTAAAGCAGGGGATACAATAGATGGTATAGGAAAGCTTAACAATAAATCATATTTTACAGGAGGATGTCCAATAAATCTGACCAAACAGCAAAATCCTTCTCTTTAAATAGATACCTAGTGGAAATGAGCGTGACGTGTAAAAAATCGATGGAGGGAAAAGTAATTTCCCGAGAGGCGAAATTCAGGGTTATTAAGTTGTATTTTTAAGGACGGGCTTTATAGCCGCTGCGATGATTTTCATTTGGCGGAGGTAGAAGAACATTATCTACTACTAATTACATACTCTTCGCTTCGGAAGTTTTGTGTCTGTTGTCATCTGACGACAGACTAGATCCCTTTCGACACGTCTAACGTCACAATAACAGAAATTCAAAATATGTCGCTCCGTTTAACACCCTAACTCAAATTCAATAGATGCATTGGAAAATACATGAAACGAAATAAATACCGTGTTGTTGAGAAGTTGATAACATACCTACTACTAGTTGCGCAATCGACGGTGGGTTTGGATTTTCAGTACTTTTAAGCGTTTATTATTGTTTATTTCCAATTTTTTACAGTACGGAGTGGGGGACTGAGAAACGATTTAGATGCCCGTGTCAGAATATGAATACCGCGAGAAGTTTTCTCCGTTGCCGCTGCACGCAAAAGCGCAGTGATCGATTTTGTTATTTCTTATTAAAATTCTTCAGTCTAACGAAAGAAAACGCTACTTAATTTCACTCCAAACCACAACAAACACACTACTTGCTTCTACCAATTTAAGTACAACAACTTTAGTCGACACGTCACAGGGAACTACCACGTGTGTGATCACTAAGAAGGCAACTGCATAAAACAGCGCCACTTTGTCTTGATGGCGTCATTTATGTGCATCGAGCCAATTTTATTTAACTGATTTATGTACAAGATAAAGAAAGTATATTTTACTTTAACATCGTTGTATCTATATATGCCATTTGATAGGACAGAAGGACATAGTGTTTTTTCCCTCTATTTTATATCCATTGTATCTATTTTAGGCAGTTATTTGGTACTTAAAAATCATCAATAGATACAGATATTTAAAATGAGATGTCCTTTAATAAACTTTCCAATTCAGATACTGTTTAAATTATCTCTAACGAACACCTTGAACTTTTGACTTTACATGATTTCTGTGTGGTCAGTATAAACGGCCGCCTATCTTTAATTTCAAAAGCTTCAACTGAGTACATTCTGCTGTGTACAACCTACATTCGTAAAACACACTTTACTACGCCACGGCAGGTGTATGCCCTAAATTACCTGAAGTGCGTTGGAACCAAAACTATTCTGAATTTAAATCGTACCCGCTAATGGCCGCCATTTAGCAAATAACCACAATTACCCAACTGAGAGATGAATCAATTAACGGAATTAGTGCAGTTACAGTGTTTACATTCCTGGATGTCGAAAGCTGGAATAAACTACAGTATGTAATTATAAACTATTACCTACTTAACGGTGTAATCGCCGTTTATTATCCGAGTTGGTGACAATTGTTTTTCGTCGGTCGTATTTTTTTCCGACGGCGTCATTATAGACTTTCCATTGATTTTCTTCGTCTATGTCATCTAACAGAATGTTTTGAAGGATTGTTTTATTTTACATCTTTTGATTGGCCATAATAAATCGTGTTTGGATAGTAATCGTGCTCTTATGGAGCTGTTGAATACTTATTTGCGTTTGGATTTTGTCAATCTATCACGAGCAAGATGATTGAAGAACATTCGAGGATATGTGCTATCACTACATAATCAAAATAAAGTCTGTGTGTAGAGAATACAAAACATCTTAACTTACTTTTTCTGTCATCTTATTTCTACTATATCTCAAATTAAAGCCTTTAAACTGCGCGAAGTAAAAAATATAATCAGATGGAAAAAATCCGAAAAAAGCACCCGGATACGATCCTATAACCGGCAGAGTAATATAATTAAAGTAATTAATTTTAGTTAATAAAAAACCATTAGTTGCAATAAGAAATATATTCAACGCATTAGTGAGAACTGGACACTTACCATCTCAATGGAAAGTAGCGCAAATAATTCTGGTACTTAAGCCTGGAAAGCCCGCCGAGGAGGTCACATCGTACCGACCAATTAGTCTGTTGCCGATGCTGTCTAAGCTTTTCGAAAAACTGCTCCTAAGAAGATTAAAGCCCGAACTTGATGGTCTAATTCCGGAACATCAGTTTGAGTTTCGCGAGAAGCATTCAACTATCGAACAGGTACATAGAGTAGTGGAGAAAAATAACAACTGCTTCGAGACCAAGAAGCCTGCTTTCCTGCTTTTCTGGACGTTACGCAGGCGTTTGATAAGGTTTGGCACCAGGGGCTGCTAAGCAAACTCAAATCGAAATTATCAACACCATTCTACCAGATGCTAGAATCCTATATAAGTTAAAAAAAATTATGGTAAAGTACAAAGAAGAAATCACAGATCTTTACCCCATCCAGTCAGGTGTACCCCAAGGAAGTGTGCTTGGGCCCGTTTTGTATGTATTGTTAACGGCAGACATTGCGGAAGCGTCCTTTATTGCTACGTTCGCTGACGACATGACCATACTGACTACCAGTGAGAATCCGAGATTGGCGTGTAAGAAACTTCAAAAAGCTCTAAATAATATTGAGATCTGGTTAAGAACTTGGCGAATAAAAGCAAACGAATCGAAGTCGCAGCATGTCACATTTACCCACCGTAGAGAGACATGTCCCAGAGTCACCTTAAACGGACACCATCTACCACAATCCAGTCAAGCAAAGTATCTCGCAATGTACTTGGGTAAAAGATAGAAATTAAAAGAACATATCTCCAAGAAAACGAAAGAACTAGCCCTGAAGTTCTCGAAGTTGTATTGGCTGACCGGTCGTAATTCTAAACTTGCACTAAATAATAGGCAACTGGTGTATTCCTAAAACCCGTGTGGACCTACGGAGTACTACTTTGGGGTACTGCAAGTACTACAAATATCAACAAGCTGCAAAAATTTCAGTCAAAAAAGCTTCGAACAATAACTAGTTTTAAAAAAAATAACTTATTAAACACCGGCCAAGACTTTGCGTAGTAGTGCAATGCGCATTTTGTTTTGTTACGATCTGTCAGAACTCATTAGTCATAACAGATTATTTGTCGAAATTGTCGTCGAAATCGGAATCTGTAATAATACAAATTTGATTGGACTACTTAATACATACACTACCGATAACTGTAACATTTAGTAGCGAACTGCACCATTTACACCTCTCTATTTACTCTATTTACTATGGATATAGTACTGCCAACAAGTGTAGAGACGCTTGCATCGCGCATCCGGCCAATAGCCACAATATTCACCGAAACTCACCTTCTATAGCAGCCATACTCAACCTGCGGCCCTTTGAGCTTTTATATGCGGCCCGAAGCAGTAACCCAGATTATCGAGTAGATATAATTTAAACAACTGGTAACTGGCTCTTGAGATAAGCGGTCCGGCAGCAAACAACCGCAACGCCATCTACCCACCAACTAGCGGTAGCAGAACGAACCCAGTCTCCAAACACAAACTCCCTATTGGTAATGAATTTTCACTGTTCATTGTAGTGTATACTCAAATATGGTACTTTCAACTGTCAGTTAGGTGAATGTGATTCAGCATCCTTGTGACCTTTTTGTTGGTTTCTATTTCCCATCATGGCATTATACTTCAACATAAAAATCATTTGATGACTCTTTTCCCGCGCGGATTGGTAATCAGGCGCGAAAAACTAACATCTTTTGAAAAATTGCTGCAGCAACAACAAAACCTCATGCCATTAGCATCGTCTCTAGACGAAGCGGTGACAAGAGCATTATATGACATTTGTCATATCCTTGGTAAGCATATGAAACTATTTGCTGATACAGAGCTTGTGAAGGAACGTTATATCAGTTCATCAGATATACTATTTGATAGATTTTGCAATAAATCTCAAATATTATCGCAAATTAAGAAAATGCAGCTATCGGATTCTTGTTGTGTTAGACGTATCGAAGACATTGCAAAACACATTTTCGATACTTTCCGATTTGAAAAAAAATATAAATTTTAGCTTGGCGTTTGATTCCAGTACCAATATTTCAGCAACAACGCAATGTTTTATTTTTGTTAGATATTGGTGCCGATTTTCTCGATAAAAATTTGTCAGTGTATGTCCGACGGTCGTCCTGAAATTATCAGATCCAAAAAAGGACTTGCTTCTCTATTTAAAAAGAAATACAATTTAACAAACCTCATATAATTTCATTCTATCAATCATCAAGAAAACTTAGCAGAACGTATACCTATCCATTGCCGAAGTATACGCTGTGATGAAAACCGTAATAGATATAGTGAATTATATTCGAGGAAGAGAAGTAAACACCAGACAATTTAAAAGTCTTTTAGCAGAAGTGAACAGTAAACTAACTAGTGATTTTCTTTTGTATACCTCGGTGCGATGGCTGAGCAGAAACAGTTTTGGCCAACTGCTGCTCATATTATTTGCATCTATATACCTTGCGACTTATCGTATTCTGAAATAAAGTATACAAATAACGTTGATAGAAATCGCCTTACTGATTCTCACCTTGATGATGTATTGAGAGTAGCATGTAGCAATTATAAACCTGATTTGTGTAAACTTGTTAAAAGTATGTCTCAATATAAAAAATCTCACTAATGTTTCCGCGGCTCGTGCCACCTTGGAATATATGATATGTGGCTTAAGAAGAAAAACGCTTGAGTATGGCTTTTCTGTACAAATATATCTATTTGGTTATCGCGTATCGTGGAATCTGTAGGCATATGTACATTGTACAAGGAATATGTGTCATTGATTGGCCTAAGTAACCGAAATAGACCGATGTAAAAACAAGTAAAAACGTACTCAGATCATAGATCAGTACGTATATTATTGATTTATTAATTGAGACTGCTTGTTGATCTGAACCGCAACGTCAGCGTGTGCCCAAGGGTCAAACATCGGACCATTGCCTTTTTAATCTTTTATCAACGATCTTATCGAGTCAATCCAGTGCTTGCATACGCTGACGACTTGAAGATTTTCTCCAGGGTAAAAAGCAACACTGATGTCCAGCGACTGCAACATAATATAGATGTCATTCAAAATTGGTGCAGCGTTAATAGGCTTAGACCCAATGCTGGAAAATGCTACTTCGTCTCGTACACTAGAAGAATCAATAAGGTCGACAGTTTTTACCAAATCGATGATTCGCCAATTGTAACGAAAAACTCTATTAAGGACCTTGGCGTAATATTTGACGAAAGCTATGCATTTGTTGATCATGTCAGGCTATGCGTGTTCTTAGTTTTATCTTTCGCACATGCAAAAATTTTACCAACGTGAATGCCATAAAGTCACTCCTCTTCGCTTTGGCTGTCAGTAAACTGGAGTATGCCAACGTTATTTGGCCCATCTACAACTCGCATAGCCTTACCATTGAAAGAATTCAACGTAAGATGCTGAAATACTAGTCATTTAGACTTGACGGGATCTATTAAACTCAAGCTGTGGATTATACCGAATTGCTGACTAGGCATGCGTTTTCATGTTTGGCCTTTGGCCTTTGGCTTAATAAAATTGATGTGCCATGGCTGCTGTCTAGGGTTGACTTTCATATTCCTCGTCTGGCCGCCAGAAGCGACGTTACATTTAGAAGACCAACTCCAAGGAATAATGCCATTCGCCGTTCACCACTTGTGCACTCTTTCCCGACATTACTCACATAATGTTTAGAATGTTAATGTACTAATTGAAAATTACTTTGCCTTATTTTCTGTTATGTAACTTTTACTATTAATGTATAACCTCACTATCTGGTCCTACTGTGGAGTGTTCTGTTGGGCTTAATACATATTATTATAAATACAGTTTGCACCTACCTGTGCAAACTACATGCCTACAACCAGGTGAGGTTACGCAGGTTAGGAATATGAGTGATCAAAATTTTCATTGACTATGTAACATTTACACAACGAAAAAGGTATTAGTGCATTCAAATCAGCAAAAAGAAGGCAACAAATCCGATACGGTTACTGTTTAAGGATTCGAAGGGGACAGTTCTTGGTTTCAGTATTCTATGGCGTCCGCAAATTTTATTAGAGCTTGATACCCTTCAAACCATCCCTAACGTGCACGATCGCATTTTTTATATTTTATCACACAACGGTCCTATTTCGAAAAAAAGATTGTATTTGAATTCTCTTAAATTCAGTACACTCTCTTGGAAACGTATTCTGTGGGGTAGTTTTTATTTGCTACCGATAGAAGTGGGCCGTTATTGTGCTTGGTGGCATTTTGACATGACTTTACTGTTGCAGTAATAACCACCACTGATTGTTGTTTTTCAATTTCAATATGTTTACATAATAATATCTGGCGTCTCGTCATTCGCACTAAAAGTTTAAAAGCTTATTTTGAATTTGTATTTTATATAACTGTGGGGGCATATGTACTTATCGTCCTCTGTAAGGTGCTTTAGTGATATTTTTGGATATGTGCTATTTCCGTAATATCGAAAGAGTAATCAAACAAATGTAGATAATACTAGTACGGACGGCGGATGCTATTAATCCACTGATCAGTCCCGGTTATTATATATCTGCCATCAAAGTGTGGTATTAGTAGTTGGACTACAGACGATTAGCTATTCAAAGCATTGGAGAATGGCCACCGAATGCATGAATTGGGTTGCGGAAAACGTGGAATTGGTAATATCGGATTCATCTCCGGCATATTTGAAGTCTTTTGAAGTAGGAGATCGGACAAGCGACGGCGTTATGATTAAAATAGTTTCGGCGAGGATTACCTGAGTTATGGCGAAATTATATTACAGAATGGAATTCAATAGAATTTAGAGCTGTGGAGAAGTTGCCAATGTAAGTTAAGTATGCTGGTATACCTGGTTAATGAAGTTTTTCTTTCTTGTTTGAATTCTCAATCTTTATTAATTGTTAGATCAAGTTATGTTTGTTCTTTTCTTGTTATTAAATAGAATCATTATTTGCATTCTTCAGTGACAGTAATATATCGATTAACAAAGAACACAACATTTCTTAGTTAAACAAGCAACTTTGTTCTTACCCTATATGTACGTACATTTTAGAATTGCTTACTAAATTTGAATGTAATAAGTACAAAAGCTGCTTTACATTATCCAAGATATTGAAATCAGATATTGAAATCAGATATTGAAATCTGCCGTTATCATGTACTGGAAGTACAATTATTTTAATTTTTGTGTTTGATACTAAAGAAATTATTGTTCAATATCATGTAATCTGATTCTCCACAGTGCTAGTAAAATTTAGTTCTGTTTGGTTTCAAGACTGGCAACACTTCGCACAGGAAGTGTCAAAGAGAGTTCATTGATTATGTTTATTTTGCGGTGGCCAATTTCCGAAAGTAACCGAAGTATATGCCGAAAATTTGAAGTTTTTATATTTACTTGTCTTCATTTGTCATTTGTAACGGCACTGACACTGACATTTAAAGTGACAGTAATGAGACCGATATAATTGGGCAATCTGATACGATAACTCTGGATAACTCTGACATTTGGAACACAATTTATGACTTATTTGCAAATCTACCTCACATTGCAACCATTTTCCTATTTTTTCACTATACAACTTTCTTTTAGATGACATATCGTCCAACGTCTGATACAATATCTTGGAGCTGCTATATTTAGTACACAGGCTGTCTCACGGAACTGGTACATTAGAAGTTTCTCATGTTCTACTATTTCCGGAAACTTGAAATTTTTGACTTTACTATTTTTTTGATGAGTTTAGCGGTTACGTTTAAAATTTAGTATCTCGGTTATTATTGAAAATAGAAGTTTCATGATTGGTGGCCCAAAACTAGAAACATAACCAAATAAGACGATGTTTGGTACATCACGATATCTTCTACAGGTGTTCAAAATTTACAACACAATATTTGATCTTTCAAACGTAAAAAACTCATTTTTTCAAATGGAACACCCTGTTTACCGATACGCCATTCGATAAAAAATCTTATTCCGTATCAATCAATATTAGGGTTCCCTATATCTATCTTTCATAGTTATTGAGATATTGTCACTTTTTCTTTAAATCCATTTTAAATACTCCCATGTAATATGGGGGACGAAACTAGTTACGAAATTTACAACAAAAATGTCAATAGTGATAGATATTTAGAAATTTTGCATGGATGTGTTGCTAATTTTTGCGAAACTCTTCCCCTCAATATTTTACGCCACTGCTTTTATCAAATGGACGGTGCACCGGCACATTCTTAGCATGTGGTATCCATTAAACTTAAGCAGATATTTGACGATAGGTGGTTCGGAAATAGGGGACCCTGGCGGTGGCCACCAAGCTCACCAGATTTAACACCAGTCTATTCGACACCAGTTAATACTTGAGAAGAATCGACTAACAAAGTAGTAGCCGCCATTAATGGACTTCAGCGACAAGAAATCCGAAGAACGACGATGACGGAAGTACAGCGAAGAGTTAAAATGTTTGGAGCAGTACGGGCAGCATTTCGAACAACATAATTAATTTTTAATTTAAGTTAGATATGCCAAATATATTATTTTAGTTTTAACAAACCTTTTCAATATTTGTCTGTTTTCCTTCTGTTCCAAAGTTGTTACATTCCTATAAATGAAGAATAAATCGTTTTGCATTTAGTTTGCATTCTTTTATACTGACAATATCTCAAAAACTATTAAAGATAGATATAGGGAACACTAATATTGATTGAAATGTTGAAAATACTGATTAAAATCACCAACAGAATTGGGTAAATCAAAAAGCAAAAAATGGGCATATTTAGGTATAGGGAAACATTATCAAAGATTTTTTTAAATTCGTTATGACGGTCCTTTTGTTCAATATTAAATAGTTTATTCCTTTGTTTGCACGCGCATTGTTGCTCCAGTTGTATTGATGATCGGTGTTGTAAATCAAATATTCCCTTTGACTCCGACAGAAAACCGACTTTGCATGAACCGATGCGAGAGTACAATTTTATTGTCCGCGAGGCAGACGAAGTCTTTGGCCGAACGCGCTCGGATTATCAAATGTGAATAAATATGTGACTCCATTCGCGCTATTCGCGGTCTCTCGGTATATCTCGCCGATTCATATCGCGAAGAAGGATGAGATATAGAAATACCAATATCCAGAGGGATTTCCATATGGGGATGGTAACCAAGGAAATGTGCAAGTTTTACAATACGCTGTAAAAATCGGCACTATAAATCTGGATTTATCCTGGTAGTTCTTAATTACTTACAGGATTTAACAGGACTACCTCGCCGTCCCAGATGACTTCCACGTACCATATTATCCAAAAGATATTGTTCAGTATGAAGGAGATGAATAAGTGGATGTGCAGTCGTATCCTGGTACACCTGAGCGATCTGCAAAGGAACAGGATGAGATTAGAGCCTACTTATTTCGAGTTAGTCCCTACGCAAACCATAATGGGGATATCTGCGCCGTCTGAAAGATTTGTATTAGTAACAGTGCACGTATATTTCTGGATTGTATATACAACGGACGCCTCATCTACAGTTTTGTAGATTGTCGTTCAATTACGAGTCGTATAATCGGAATTATTTTTTATAGTCTAATTAAAATGGAGAATATAATTGACATAATAACTTTCTCTAATAATTTATAAAAAGACCAACATTTCGATCTATATCAAAATAACTGAGCATTAAACTTTTATAACCCGACAACAGAAGTTAAAAGTCAGAGAGGTTTTGAATAAATTACAAGCAATTATAGGGGTAGGTCTAAAATCTACATAAATTAAAGTTTATTTCCAAGTCTCCGATTTTCCACAATCCCTAGTTAAAAAAACAAGCTGAAATTTAAAAGAATGTATCGATTTAAGCGGTAAATTTAACACATACATCTGTACAATTGGCAATACCAATATTTGCAGATACGTGTACTTACTGATATTTGTGCTGGTATTTAAAAATGAACACCAATAAGCAAAAGCTAAAGCAACGGTATGGTATAAAAGTGCATCTGTGACAACATAGTAACAACAGAAAGTAAACAGAAAAAAATATTTATTAAATATTGCATTGTGTAGCAATATTTAAGAGTTATTGGTCGGTTAATATCTGCTGAAAGCACCATAATACATATAATATGTTGAACAAATTTTCAGCGAAAGGCGTGTGTACAGAACGAACACGACATGGACTATGTCTGTTATAACATTGCTTTAACATTGATAAGAATAAAAGTTGTTAGTATACCTTTTGTGCTCAACACTAGGCTGGGCACACTCTATCCTATCATATAGTAATCTGGAATATATAGCATTACATTAGTGAGGGAAAATATTAGTTCATTGTATTAGAGTGGGATACATATTAGTTCATTATATTAGTGAGGTATACATATTAGTTCATTATATTAGTGAGGGATACATATGGGTTCAAGCAACTTAAAATAGGTACGGCTGATTCAGGCAAAGATGTCGCTTTTGCCCGTATCAACCGTGTGTATGTTATCATTTTTTAGTCGTCTAAACCGAACAAGAGATATTTGAGTTACTATAGTATGTGAATGCACTATTCATTTGAATGGGATGCAATACATTTTTTTAATAGGCATAAGATGCTTAACATAGTGAAACTAATGTAAATGATTAACCATCAATTTAAATCTGAATCCTTAAAACTAGGTACTTGTCTCTAATAGGCTAGCCACTGATGTCCTACATTCACTTTGTCCTAAACATGAAGCACCAACACTCACTCACTGTGCTCTACTTTTCGCACATTTCACTGATTCAATAGTTCGAAGGGTTTAGGTCTTTTTAGTCTTCTCACTAGATTCTGGTTGTCCAGTAGCTGCAGGGCCTCTACTCTACGTTGACGTGATGGCCTAGTCGAGATTCATGCTTAGTGGCGAATCTTTTTAGTTGTTGGGTGACTTGTGGGACACCAAGATCAAGGTTACGGTTCCGTATGTACCAAGGAGCGTTAACCATATTTCTATGTACTTTATTTTGGAAAGTCTGGATTTCATTTATATTGGAGTTTTTCGCGCAACCCCAAAGCTGGATTGTTGTAAGCTAGTAGTTTGTTCTGTACTGACAACTGAGAGTTTCTTACCAGAAGCCATTACAGTTCTCTGTATTTGAGGCCAAGCTCCACTCTTTTGTTCCATTTGTTCTTTCCACCTCAGTTTTATGCAATAAATACATTTTGTTATTATTGGTTCCAAGTCAATTTTGCTTTTCTGACAGCTCGTGACCATGATCTAAATACCTTTCCTGACCGCTGAAATCTATGGGTTTTCTTTTAATATGATTTTATGGAAATGATTGTTTAATTGAAAATGTGTCGTTGGTACTTAACCATATTTGAAAAATCTATAATCTAATAATCCAGTAAAATTAGATCTAAAAAATGGCTAGCTGGATTTGATCACAAAATGATTATTTGGGTGTGCACAACATTTTGATGTGGCTATTGATCTAGAAGGTGTCCATCAACTGGCTAAGCAAGACAACGTATATATGCGTTTTCCTAATCGCCTTTGTCTTGAGTGCTAAATTACTGTTACAACAAAATTAGTTTACTTGTTATTTCTTCTACAACAGTAGACTTGGGAACCTGACCTTCTGCGACCCTTTGATTCTTGCATACTCAGATTTAAGATCCAGAATTAAAATTAGTGTGCTTCCATTTTTTTTATTTTGCAGTAAAATTTGACTGGCCTAACAGATCTTTGGTCTTTTCTACCAACGAATTGAAAATATAGCGTGTCACACAAAATAAACAGTACGTAGTTGATAAGTTAATTGTCAAGAAATCCAGTTTTTGTTACTTTTATAATATGCAGAAACGGTCAAATTTTGAAAATTGTACTCCTAGGTGTTCACATGTTCAAACCTGTGGTGACAATTGAAGGTATGAGAATGCAAAGTGGATAAAACATATGGTTTCCTATGGTTTTTAGCCACTTTTCATTCTGAGCCCTTCAATTACTTATGATCGTTATAGGTCGATTTTTAATATTTATAAAGTTTATCAAGTTCCTTTTGTCTGTTTCACGTAGTATTGACAGCCACAAGATATACATGGCTGTCTCATGGAACTGGTACATTAGAAGTTTCTCATGTTCTACTATTCCTGGAAATTTTGGAATTAGAATTTACTCGATCTGAGCTATTCAGCTAAAATATTCACAAGTTAACTGTTTTGTCCGGTTATCGGAAGTTGGTAGCAACTTTGTTATATTGAATGAAATGATCTAATTTTAATTTTATTTTTGGTTTCTACGTATCAAAATACATTATTTTTAATAAGTGTTTCCCTATACCATGCCTATACCTAAATATCACCACGGTTACGTTTGAAATGAATATCTTGGTCATTATTGAAACTAGAAGTTTCATGATTGGTTGTGCAAAACTAGAAACATAACCAAATAAGACGATGTTTAGTTCACCATGATATCTAATACAGGATGTTCAAAATTTATAACACAATAATTGAATTTTCAAACGTGAAAGACTCATTTTTTTTTCAAATGGAACAGCCTGTATACCGAAACGCCATTCGATAGGAAATCTTATTCACTATCAATCAATATTAGGGGTCCCTATATCTATCTTTAATAGTATTTTAGGTATTGTCACTTTTTCTTTAAATCCATTTTCATTACTGCCATTAAATAATGGGGGCCAAAATTCGATACAAAATTTACAACGAAAATTTAAATAGTGATAGATGTTTAGAAATTTTGCGTGGATGTGTGAACAATTTTTGATAAACTCTTCCCCTCAATATTTTCGCGACTGCTTTTATCTAATGGATGGTGCACTGGTAGATTCTTCGCAAGTGGTATCTATTCAACTTAATCAGATGTTTGACGATAGGTGGTTCAAAAATACGGGACCCTGGCGATGGCCACCAAGCTCACCAGATTTAACACCATTAGACTTTTATTTCTGGGATCATGTGAAAAATCAGGTCTATTCCACACCAGTTAATAATCGAGAAGAAATGACTAACAGAGTAGTAGCCGCCATTAATGGACTTCAGCGACAAGAAATCCGAAGAATGACGATGACAGAAACACAGCGAAGATTTTTAAAATGTTTGGAGCAGAACGGGCAGCATTTCGAACAACTTAATTAAGTTTTAATTTAAATTAGATATCCCAAATATGGTATTTTAGTATTAACAAACCTTTTCAATATTTTTCTGCTTTCCTGTTGTTACAAAGTTGTTACATTCCTATAAATGAGTAATAAATCGATTTGTATTTAGTTTGCATTCTTTTGTACTGGTAATATCTCAAAAACTACGATGTCATGATGAACTAAATATTGTCTATGTCTATTTGTTTATGTGTGTTTATGTGTTTTTTGGACCACCAATCATTAAACGTCTAGTTTCAATAATAACCGAGATATTCAACTTTAAACGTAACCGCAAAAATCACCAAAAAATTAGTAAAATTAAAAAATTTCAAAAATGGCGATATTTAGGTATAGGAAAACATTATCAAAAATGATGTATTTTGATACGTAGAAACCCAAAAATAAAATACAAATTATATCATTCCATTTAAAATAACAAAGTTAATACCGATTTCCGGTGACCGGACGTGACAGTTAACTTGAGAATATTTTAGCTGAAGAGCTCAGATCGAGTAAATTCCAGTTCCAAAAGTTTCCAGAAATAGTATAACATGAGAAACTTCTAATGTACCAGTTCCGTGAGACCCCTGTAAATTTTGGCGTTGTGAGTAGACGGAGTTGGGTGTCTCTACGCGGAGCATCACCAATCACAAACTTTGGCGACACACATCGCAGCGACGCATGTGTGACTTATTTTTTACTTTATCATACGCAGTATGTAAAGTATTGTAATCATGCCGAAAAAAAAAAATGAGATTTTAGCGGAAATAGGTCTTTATGGGTCCCCTGAACATTTTTGACCAAGGTACAAAAAAATGTCTGTGTGTGTGTGTGTGTGTGCGTGTGTAAACGATTTTTGTGACGACGATTCCAGAGAAACTACTAAAGGTATCGGGACGAAAGTGCGTATTTAGTAGTTTTATGACCAAACTTAGAGCTGAAAAGCTTTTGGTTCAAAATGGTCCAAAGGAACTGGCTATTTACTCTTAGCATTTTTCAACGATTTTCGTATTTCTGTAATTTCGTCAAAATAGATAAATAATAAATTAAAGTAGACGAAATTTTGAATAATTTATGCCTATGACATTTTTTGGTAAAATTAATAGTTTAGCTTCAAGAGCAAATTCTATTTGATCGAGATCGGTCGCATCTGCATTGATATGAAAGTACATAGTAGCCTGGATTTGACAAATATTTTTTTGTGCTGTCACCACAGAAATGTCTATGGCTGTCACACTCGAAAACAGCTGATTTCATCAGAGGTTGGAGAACCGCCATGGAACGTAGCCGCTCTAGTGCGGCAAAGTACAAAATATTTTTGTGGCGATGATTCCGGAGAAACTACTAGAGGTATCGGGACGAAAGTTCATATTTAGAAGTTTTATGACCAAACTTAGAGCTGAAAAGCTTTTGGTTCAAAAGGGTCCAAAGGAACTGGTAGTTTATTCTAAGCCATTTTCAAGGATTTTGCAAATGAGCCGGAATTTCTGTAATTTCGCCAAAATAGTTAAACAATAAATTAAAGTAAGTAAATTTTGAATAATTTATGCCTATGACTTTTTTTGGTAAAATTAATAGTTTAGCTTCAAGAGCAAATTCTATTTGAGATCGATCGCATCTGCTTTGATACGAAATTACATAGTAGCCTGGATTTGACAAATATTTTTTTGTGCTGTCACCAGCGATTAGAAATATCAAAATACGACACTAGCGGCGGCACCTTTGATGTCGGTGTTCCAAGTTTTACGAAACTAGCAGGCGCGACAGCCGTGATTTGAAAAAGTCCGCTAGATGGCGCCACTGCAAAAGAGGCAAATTTATTACTTCAAACTGACTCGGACACTGTCACATTGACAGAAAAATGTAAACTGTCACTCTGACAGGAAAGTGTAATAGTATATTGCCGCCTACTGTCACCACAGAGATGTCTATGGTTGTCACACTCGAAAACAGCTGATTTCATCAGAGGTTGGAGAACCGCTATGGAACGTTACCGCTCTAGTGTGGCAATGTACAAAATACAAAATTCAAATAAAATAAGACCACCAATTTGATTGTTTGTTGATAAGAAATATCAACCCGTTGTTATATCTAATTGTAAAAATGATAAATTGAGAAAATTGTAAATAAAGTATAGCGATGAGTGTAGTTATATTTCAGTATGTTGGTACGGATGTGACATCTACAGTGTCATGAACGAATATAAATCTGTCAGAATTTGAATTACCTTTTTAAACTTGACATTTCGTAGAAGCGGTATCAACCTAACATTTCCTATACAGAAATATAACCATTTTAGATTTTTTTTTATAATACGTATTTCTCAAAAAGCAACACAAAAACGTTGATGTCACTCCTGCCGAAAACTACATACCGCGACTCGCTCACATGCGACGGCGATGCTCCGCCATCGGTGACGCGCGGTCACGCGCCGCATCACCGCTCGTCGCGCTATTCCGTACTTTCGGCACTTGTGAGATAAATAACTATTATTCTGATGACAGTAGGTAGTGTCAAATGCTGATGCTTTGACAACAACTGCTATTGATACTATTGACTATTAAAATATCTGTCAAATCCTGGCTAACTAGTTTAATTTTAATGCAGACACGATTTATCTCAATCAAATAGATTCTCTTGCAGCTAAACTATTAATTTTATATTTTGTATGATAAAGTCATGTGCCTGGCCACATCAGATTTTTTTTTTCGTCGTACTTCAAATTGACTTTCCTCTGTTGATATGTGTAATAAAAGTTTAACATTTGGCACTTAGATGCACAGAGTTAGATGCTGGGGATGCTGGAAAGGCCACGTATAATGCTTTCTGTATCCAGTATGTTACCAAAATATTTGTTGATTATTTTGATTAGTGTTCAACAATCATATTCAGATTATTTATTAATTGTAGTCTGTTAGCTTGAATTACACATGTGCAACGCATGGATGGTCCGATCTTATGTGCCTTTTCTGAGAAGGTAACCCGGTGGACATATCCCGCTTCGTTTAATTCCTCTGGCATCAAGGAGCTCAGTCTCGGCACCGATTAGCTGTGTGTGAGTGTGTCTGACGACGTCCATCAACGAAGCATTCGGTCGTAAGCCGGAAATAGCAGTGAAAAGCGCTGGCAGCGTCGCCAATGCCACGCTGACGTCCAAACACGTTCAAGTCGCAGTAGGGCACGTGCGGCAAATAAGAATTATTTGCTGAGGATAAGGAAGGCCGAGGATAACGGCTGCGTTTGGTGAGTTACGGCCGGCGGCCAGAAATGTCATGAGGGAAAATCGCACAAAGACTTAACATTTTTAGTTAGGAAGGTGTAGTGTAGTACGTACCTAAATACCAGGAATATGATCAACGAGATGATCAACGCCACCAAGGATATACCGTATCCTATTATGTACAGTTTGTTGATGTTGTTGTAGAACTGCAGCTGTAAAATACAAAATAAAATATGAGTAAATTATGTATTAACATGTAGAAGACTTTATTATAAGATATGGCCACTCAAACTGTACGTTTAAGTGCCGTTTACGTTCCATATGGTGTCATTTTCTACTTTGAAGAGACACAAAACCAGTTCTATTCAGACAAAGTAAATTTTGACGAGTAACATCTTTACCTAAATTACTATAGGGTATTTGACGGGAAAATTTGTCCACTTATGTTGGGCATGTTTTTCAGTATATCCAAAACTATGAATCTATTAATTATGCCACTCTATCAAAATACGAAGAATGTGTGACTACATTTTATGCCTCTGTGATTAGCGCTGGTTTTCAGCAATTGAACAAAACGCAGTTCCACTGACTATTTATGTGTGTTGCTGTCGTATCTTTATCTTGTTAAACCAAGCATATTCTCTGTCTTGATTTCCTCGCTCTACTGACCCTTCACATTGAGAGTGTGGGTTATCCATTTACACTTTTTAACTGAAACCAAATATTATTAGCAAATTCTCCAAAA
Organism: Melinopterus prodromus; assembly: GCA_964023965.1. Taxonomy (NCBI): domain Eukaryota; kingdom Metazoa; phylum Arthropoda; class Insecta; order Coleoptera; family Scarabaeidae; genus Melinopterus; species Melinopterus prodromus. The sequence continues at coordinate 47,199,549 of OZ030393.1, forward strand.
AATAAAGATATTTAAAAGTAATCAAGTTGGATTGGTCGTCAACTTGAGACTGCATGTCGACTAAATTACCATAACTTTTCTTTTTATCAGAATTTAAAATGCCACTTACAGGCTCAGACAGATCAGAGGCTCCTCATGGCGGTTTACAACTGGATTAAAGACAGAGGAGGGTGTTAGGATAAGCCTTTTAGTGGACCGAATTTCCCTTTATTCAAAGTCGTGGGCCATACTGTAAGCATCTTCCAGGCGAAGTTCACGCTATTGACATATGTTCCCTGGAATATACCGATAGGAACATACAAAAGGCACATCTACATATGCTCAGACAGCCAGACCGCGTTGAAAGCCCTGCGATCGAAGGTCAACAGGTCTTAAACTGCCACAATAGCCGAAATCATAGCTATAGAAGGGATCTAAAAGGAGCGGGTAAACCCGCTCTGTCTTTTTACTACGTCTAGTTTGCACAGGCAAAACGTAGCAATTTCTATGTGTATATTCGATAATTTTACATATGCAAACTCAATATTGTTTTACTTGTTTATTTTACGTCGGTCTATTTCCGCAGTCACCGACGCTCAGGGCAGGCTACACACACAGGAATTTTGTCGAAGTGAAGGAATTCCAACCTCCAGTAAGAGTTCTTTAACGTGCACGTCGCATCATGACAGCACACGGGGCCTACGGCTTTATTTCCTCATCCGATGGAAGGCGGTATACAAAGGTATTTGTTCCCTGCCTAAAATACGATATTAGCCCGAGCCAAGATTCGAACTCAGACCCCCAGCGTAGATAGCAGCCGCTATATACTATTTTTTTTATTGTTGCGTCGGAAACCAACGTAGATTTATAAACTGTGCTTATGAACGATGACTTGCATCTCTGAAGAAATATTGAAATTTTCAATTTTATCGGCTTATATTTATAAAAAAACAAACAAAAACATTAAAAGACGCTAAGGACTGTTTGGTCTACAGGGGATGGTTATTAAAAGATTTCATTATTCACATCTCAAATTACTCCAATAATAACGTACGCAGAATTTATTACATGATTACATGAGGATGGATTTTGAAACATACAGAAATTCGTCTATTTGGTCAGCAAAAAATGATAGCCGGTCAAAATACCACATGTTAGGAATACATATCTTCTTTGCCTGCTCCATATCGAGTCTATAACTATTTTCTTCTCTTTTCTGTAGCATGACCGTAGAGAACTTATTTTTTTACAACCGTATCTCGTGTAGAATGTTCGTCAACCTGTTTAAATTTTGCAACCAATTTTTCGTAAGCTTTATTTTCTTATCCCTATCTGAGCAACCCCTACTCTTTGTGTGCCACAAGCAGGGCTTACTCCGATATATTTCAATAACATCATAAAGAAATTCTATTGTGCGATTTCTAATTTCAGACATTGTGATAACACCTATAGTGACAAAATTATCAAATATGTCATAAATGACTGAACAAATAATAAATAAACCGGCTACACGCTACGTCAAAACAAAACAACTGCACGTTGTTCCGTCTAAAAATCAACAAATTCGCACATGTCACTCTTAGTTTGCACGAACTACGGTCTATTGTATAAAATCAAAAGAAATTGAACTTGGAGAAGCAGTCTTTATTTAAGAAAACTGTTTATGAGACCATCATCAGGTCTTGCTAGAAAACAAAACATAGAATAAGTACACCGTTAACCCTATGGTCGACTATTAATTCTCACAGTCAATTAACAATTAGATAATGCGATGACTCAGCAATAAAGGACTCTGAAGTATGAAGCACGAGCAATTTTTTTTTTTTTTTTGATCGAGATCGTGTCTGCATAAAAACTTAGTTAGCGAGGATTTCCTGGATTTCACAAATATTTTCACTCTCACAGTATGTAGTGTCAAAGGCTGTTTTTTTTTTTTTTGACAATGCCTACTGTCAATATTATCCATATACGTATTAGGGATTATACGGAGTTTGTCCTATAGCGCCAATGTGTAGTCTCGGTTCCTAAAATGTGAGACGGAGATATATATTTTGTCTATCGATGTGGTGCCCGGGATCAAACTGTGCATGTGTGGCCAGTAGTTATTAGGACCGTCGACGGATGGCGCTATTGTAGCTTAAAGTGCGCGGGCGGTATTACCACGGCCGTTAGCCGGTAATATTCGGCATCACTAACGCTAAACTAGTGACAGCCCATAGATAGCCTTATACATGTGGCAGCTCACTGACGCCCAACCTCTGTCAGCCCATAGATAACCTTATACATGTGGCAGCTCACTAACGCCCAACCTCTGTCAGCCCATAGATAACCTTATACATGTGGCAGCTCACTAACGCCCAACCTCTGTCAGCCCATAGATAACCTTATACATGTGGCAGCTCACTGACGCCCAACCTCTGTCAGCCCATAGATAACCTTATACATGTGGCAGCTCACTGACGCCCAACCTCTGTCAGCCCATAGATAACCTTATACATGTGGCAGCTCACTAACGCCAAACCACTGGCAGCACTGTGGCAGCCTATGGATCCAATCCAGTAGTGTGTCCAGTTGCACTACGTCGGATGAGATAGCGATATATGTCGCAACGCTAGTGTTGGAACAGCCTGTTGTTACCAACATTATTTATATTATTTTGTATTTTTATGATATTAGCAAAATATCTATCAAATCCTGGCTAACTTGATTTATTTTAATGCAGACACGATCGATCTCGATCAAATAGAATCCCATGCAGTTAAAGTATTAATTTTATATATTGTATGATAAAGGTATGTGCCTGGCCACAACAGATTTTTTAAATACATGTCACCAATACGTTTAAACAGAAAATCGGAAAACAACATTTGTGGCTGCACTCATAGTAATCCTGGTCACTGCAGTAGTGTCGCAGTGACATCACTTGATGTGATATATATCAAAGTGTCCAGCACAATTTAGCAGTTATGCATAGTACTCGGACAGTTTGATAAAATATCATACATAGATACAAAATTTCCTAATTATCTAGGGCAATATTCTCAATGCCCGGGTATTGTAAATGCTGCCCGTTCATAACATGCCATCACGAGCACGGTACTACCTCATAGGCCAAGAGGTAGTGAATAATTTACTCACCCGATTTTATACCGGTTTAGATTTTGCAACAATACACCTTGTATATGTGAAAACTACATGCCAGTAACCGGGTGGGACTACGCCAGTGATAAACTTTAGGGTGCCACGCCAAACGTGTACGTTTGCTGTTTTTCGCGTTTTACAGCAAAAGTTTACTATTGAGAAACTTTAGCACCGGTACAAAATGAAGTCTTAGAAAATTCAGAACAAAAGGGCTAGTTAGATTCTTTTTTCTTGAATATGGTTCTCACACTGGGGCAGAACGAACGCGATAAGACACGAAGCGGCCGAGTGAAACCATTGAGGTTATAGTATAATATTAGTTATATTATTCGTGTAGAACTTGAAGTTAAAACCTGGCGCCCCACTTTTTGCAGGATTGTCAGTGCAGTACCGTTCTTTTTTAGGATACATGTGTGTTTGTACCCGCATGCGTTCTACAACGTGTTACTTCGTGGAATGATGTTCTTGCTAGTATCAAAACATTATCAAATGGACTCCAGAATAATATGTACTCGGTACATACGGTACATACTTATGCAACTGAAATAACATACGTGTGGTAGATGTTTTATTACGTCGAAGAACAGAAACAATACAGCCAATCAGATGATTTTTTGTCAATAAAAGAACGTTTAATAGTACATGGTAAAGGGACAAAATATTTTAAAAACGCGATTGCAAGTTGTAAAATGCATTACATAATAAAATAAATACAGGCGTAATATATTATTGGTCTTTAAAATAAATTAACTTCTATGAATATGTATTTGGAAATGACATGCAATTGATTTAATAATTAATTCCAGTAAATTTTATTCATGAGAATGATTTAATGGTGGTGCTTTTCAATAAAATTATCGCGAAACTTGACCATAAAATGGAATGCAATAATCTCTCACAGATTTAAATCTATCAATTTTAAATGTCCGGATAGCATCTCACTTCAAAGTTATACTTTGCCAGGTTTTCTAAAAAATAATATTCATTAAAAATTTTCAACTACAAGGGATGCTATTTCATTTTCTTTTTTAATTCCTTCTTTTTCTTCACACCACGCCTTTTTGGATATTAAGGAAATCTAAAAAAAAATTTTTTATTTTTTTATACATTATAGCTAATGATTTTTTGTTATTATTTAAAGATTTATCGGCGCAACACTTTACTGATCGTGACAACCCAATTCACAATATGGACTATTTAAAGCAACTAGCACTTACCAGTGAAATATAACGGCGCCGGCGCCCTGGTGTTTGTTCATGGTTCTCGCGGGCTCACAGCCAGCCGGAAGAAATACTATAATGGCGTCTGTTACCACACCAACACTACTAATGAAAACGTACCTTAACCGAAAATATATAGGTTAGAATCATGTCAACTGTTGCCAAACTCAATAACGCACACACTCTGCCAGCAGCAAATGAAAAGTACCCCACAACCCACAGAATGCATTTCCGACAGTGTTGTCGCAAATAACCACACCCCGTCTCACACGTCCGCTTCGTGGCATCTTGCGTTTCTACTGCCACTCTATTTAAGAAAAAATATAATATACATTTTTTGTTCAGTATTTTATAAGGATTATTTTGCGCAGGTGCTAACGTTTTTTAAATCGTGACCGTTTTTCGGTAAAGCGCAAAGAAACGCGAAAGTGCTTGCACAGTTACAACTTACAAGTAGTCCAGTCTCTATGGGGTTTTGTCGTATGTTGGTAATTACAAAAATATCCGGACCCCAACAAAAAATGTCCCAACGGCTAACCCTAGAACAAAAATGTCTACTACTAATTTGAAGAAGACTTAATTTCCTACATTTTTTGTCTGAACATTTTTTGTAAGTCAGATGTGTAACGAATTGCAGCTGCGGAAATGTGAATATTCTTCCATTTGATTTGTCGCCTTTTCTCGAAAGATTGCGCCAAGGCATCACATCTTTGTTGTATGCTATTTTCAGATCACTGTCAGAAGTTAAATTTTGAGTTTGAAATTCATGTTTTGAATCAACTGTACCTATCTTTTCCATAATGTTGTATAATATTATAGTAATATTATAATTTTATTTCAAATTATTATAATAATCTATCCCGCAATCAGGCGGGTTTTATTTTTTCCTTGGCCAACAATCGTTTTTGTGAAACTTGAATCGCCATAGTCTCATCGAAAAACACTTCCGAAGACATCTGCTTCTTCGTTCGGCGAAATCTTTCAGCTCTCTTCGTATTTTTCACCATCGTCACCATCAGATGGTTATCCATCGAAAACAATGACTGCATTTAAATCGTAGTGATTTCCTACATATTGATATAACGTTCTTTTCACAAATTGACCCAAAAGAGTCAATCAATGCTTTATGTAAAAGGTACTGGCGCAATCCGTCTTCCGAAAACACCGACAAAGCAAATGGATGAATGTTCGGTGCTCCGCAGCAATAACTCATTACACATCACTTACAAAAAAAAGTGTTTAGGCAAAAAATGTAGCCAATGCACTTCCCTGTTTCTGAGGCACGTTCTGATCACGTGACACCATCCAACTGAATGTTATCGAAACCAGAAGTCGAGACTGGTTGCGGGACCGCCGGCTTAATATGCCTGCTGAAGCACGGCGGCGGAGAGAAAGAGCGGTGTGCCTACCGTGGGATTCGAACCCAGCACCTATGGAGTGCAAGGCAAACCACTCGTCGACTCCACCTACACCAGTTTTATATAAGCATGTTTTAACAAGAATTAAAAGAGTGATTGCTCCCATCTTTCTGTATACCCTGGATAGAGAGTTCTGAGGTGTTCATGAAGACGTATGAAAGTAAAAACACAAAATATAACTTAATAGTATGTGTAAAAACGTTAAACGTGTTTTATATATTTCTTAAATGCGTCACAAAATTGTTCAGGACAGTTATTTACTTTTCTTTATCAATGAAAATAATTGGTGCTTTTCAGTTTTATTATTTAAAATGTAATTTTTGATTTGAAAACTCTTAGACATAATTTTTAATCAATATTTCCAGTTAACCTTTTACACCAAAGTTTGAATTTAAAAGTACATACTTTTTTACATGTCGGAAGAAATAGTTATGTATTGATTTTTCAAATATAAGTTGTACTAATATGTAGGAAACCTATCGCAAGGATACTATGTCAGAGAAAATAGGTATAAAAATAATTTCACAAAATTACCCAGTTTCAATTATTAGCGGTAGAGGATTATTATGATAGCGATGCCGATGCATACCGATGCAGAATATATTGGAAACGAGTCAATTGAAAGTTAGCAACCCACAAACACACGTAGACATATTACAGGGCGAAACAAAATTTAGTATGTTAAACTATGTCGATCTAGCCAGTCCTTCAACAACTTCAACATCAAGAACTCTTAATATCATATGTATTTCGGTGTTTAAATCTTACTTTTTGACATTAAACACCAAACAAATTTTTAAAGGCTTATTTTCAAAAACTAATATTTTCTATTTTAGTTTATTTTTTCAGTTAAATGCAAATACTCATAGCATATTTTGCTGAGATTTGAACGGCTTAGTGCATAAAATCATGAAACACCGGTGGACGTAGGTAGGTACTAATTCTCAATATATAAACAGCGAAATATGCTGATAATGACTCCGAAAATATAATTTAATAATTTCTAATTTCACAATAATGGTAAATTATCGGATGACTAAATATTTCGAATACTGTAGCAAATCAATTACGCGTAATAATAGTCCTTAATATCAATGACTGTAAATGACGTTGTGTGCTTTATAGTTGTTAAGATTCGCTAATAGTATACCATTAATACATTACTGTGTATTATTGTGGGTGGTTGAAATTATAATAATCCAATAATATATTATAATTGGAATACATAATCCTGCGTAATACGATTGAAACTAGTAATGCCGAGTATTGAGTAATTTCATTTTTTGTTTATTCCAAAATAGATAGCATTATTATCTTGGAAACTGAAGCCATTTCAATGAAACTGATTACATTTTTGGAATCAGCACCATAAAACCAATGGTGTAAATCAAAAATCAGTGATCAGAATGATTTACAATCTAGGCGGATAATTATATTGCTATTAATAATCAAATTAAATCAAAGACAAAGACAAAGACTGCTTTGTTTCTGAGAAAAGAGAAACTTTGGGGAGAAACTTTTGTGTCCGTTTTTATAGAACATAATCAAAATTTTATAGTTTATATTACATTAAAGGATCGAAATATTCTCCGAGAATGTGTATGCAGTCTATACAGTATATTTGTAAACTTCCAAATTTTTTAAGCAAACCTTTTCTTATTATATTAATTTTCATTGTAGAATTTGTTTATGATATTTACATTGGAAAAACTATATACAGTGTGTGTTGGTACGCATAACGTACCCAAATTTTACTTACAAATATTACAGGTCTGAAATGTTGGTGTCAGGAATTAGATCAAGTAGTGATTCTACTATTCTAGACTATGTCCTATAAATTATTCTTGTATTCACATTTTGCATGTAATGACAAAAGCTACAACTTTATATTTTAATGCAGAATTTGAGAAATTAGAAAGTACTGAAATTATATCTAAGTAACATCAATACTTACAAAAATATCTTTATGTTGTTTTTTCTATCAAACTATCAAACTTTCTTATCAATCACACACAGCAGTCATAAAGTTCTGAGCAGCACCTCTAGTGGCTAAATTGTCTTGTCGATCACACAATTTCTAAATTGCAGCCACTATACAATCAAAATTTTCAGCAAATACATTTACTGCAGCTTAATGAGCACTCCAACGCGTTGTTGAGACTCTTTAACAGATGCTTTGCTGTGTTTAAGAAGCACTTCCAAGCAGCTAGTAGAACCAGGAAAGAATGTAAACATTGTCTCTATTGTTCCGAAAAATCTTACACAAGTTAAATTTTGTGCAAATGAGTGTTGGCCACATAAATTAATTGAATGAACTATACATCCAGCAAAAAATTGCTTTGTGGTAAAAAAAAAATCTGATGTGGCCAGGCACATGACTTTATCATACAATAAATTAATAGTTTAGCTGCATGAGAATCTATTTTATTGAGATAAATCGTAGGTATTGTCAAAGCATCAACATTTGACTCTACCTACACTACGTCATTAGAATAATAGTTATTTATGTCACAAGTGCCGAAAGTACGGAATAGCGCGACGTGCGGTGATGCGGCGCGTCACCGAAGGCGGAGTGTCGCCGTCGCATGTGAGCGAGTCGCGCTATCTAGTTTTTGGCAGGAGTGACATCAACGTTTATTGTGTTGCTTTTTGAGAAATACGAATAAATAGAAAATGGTTATATTTCTGTATACGAAATGTTAGGTTGGTACCACTTTGACGAAACGTCAAGCTTAAAGGTGTGTTCCGATTGGTGGTAATGGTAGGTAATGGCGGTGGTAGAATACGAAATTATAGTATTTCTTACATATCGTGATAGTGACACATATTAGTTTGCATGTACATAAACATGAGTCACTAGCAATTTCTATTAGAAATACTAAAATGGCGTCTGCTACCACTGCCATTACTACTAATGAAAACGCACCTTAAAAAGCTAATTCAAATTCTGACAGATTTATATTTGTTCATGACACATCCGTACCAACATACTAAAATAAAACTACACTCATCGCTATACTTTATTTACAATTTTTTGAATTTATCATTTTTACAATTAGATATAAAGACAGGTTGATATTTCCTATCAACAAACAATCAAATTGGTGATCTTATTTTCTTTGAAATTTGTATTTTGTAATTTGCCGCACTAGAGCGGCAACGTTCCATAGCGGTTCTCCAACCTCTGATGAAATCAGCTGTATTTGAGTGTGACACCACAAAAAAATATTTGTCAAAATCCTGGCTACTATGTAATCTCGTATCAATGCAGATGCGACCGATCTCGATCTCTTGCAGCTAAACTATGAATTTTACCAAAAAATCTCATAAGCATAATTTATTCAAAATTTCCTCTACTTTAATTTATTATTTAACTATTTTGACGAAATTACAGAAATGGCGGCTCATTTGTACTCGATCAAATAGAATTTGCTCTTGCAGCTAAACTATTAATTTTACCAAAAAATGTCATAGGCATAAATTATTCAGAATTTCCTCTACTTTAATTTATTATTTAACTATTTTGACGAAATTAGAGAAATGCCAGATCATTTGCAAAATCTTTGAAAAATGCTTAGAATAAACTACCAGTTCCTTTGGACCCTTTTGAACCAAAAGCTTTTCAGCTCTAAGTTAGGTCATGAAACTTCTAATTATGAACTTTCGTCCCGATACCTTTAGTAGTTTTTCCGGAATCGTCGCCACAAAAATCGTTTACACACGCACACACACACACACACACACACAGACATTTTTTTAGACCTTGGTCAAAAATGTTCAGGGGACCCAAAAAGACCTATTTCCGCTAAAATCTCAATTTTTTTTTTCGGCATGATTACAATACTTTAGCATACTGCGTATGATAAAGTAAAAATCTGATGTGGCCAGGCACATGACTTTATCATACAATGTATAAAATTAATAGTTTAGCTGCATGCGAATCTATTTGATTGAGATAAATCGTGTCTGCATTAAAATTAAACTAGTTAGACAGGATTTGACAGATATTTTGATACTATTGACAGTAGGTATTGTCAAAGCATCGGCATTTGACACTACATACTGTCATTAGAATAATAGTTATTTATGTCACAAATGTCAAAAATACGGAATAGCGTTGCCGTCACATGTGAACGAGTCGCGCTATGTAGTTTTCGACAGGAGTGACATCAACGTTTTTTGTGTTGCTTTTTGAGAAATATGTATTAAAAAAATAAATAAAAAATGGTTATATTTCTATATAGGAAATGTTAGGTTGATACCACTTCTACGAAACGTCAAGTTTAAAAAGATAATTCAAATTCTGACAGATTTATATTTGTTCATGACACTATAGATGTCACATCCGTACCAACATACTAAAATAAAACTACACTCATCGCTAATCTTTATTTACAATTTTACCAATTTATCGTTCTTAGAATTAGATATAAGAACGGGTTGATATTTCTTATCAACAAACAATCAAATTGGTGATCTTATTTTATTTGAAATTTGTATTTTGTACTTTGCCGGACTAGAGCGGTAACGTTCCATAGCGGTTCTCTATAACTGCTGATGAAATCATCTGTTTTCGAGTGTGACAGCACAAAATAATATTTGTCAAATCCTGGCGACTATGTAATTTCATATCAATGCAGATGCGATCGATCTCGATCAAATAGAATTTGCTCTTGCAGCTAAACTATTAATTTTACCAAAAAATGTCATAGGCATAAATTATTCAAAATTTCCTCTGCTTTAATTTATTATTTAACTATTTTGACGAAATTACAGAAATAGCGGCTCATCTGCAAAATCCTTGAAAAAGACTTAGAATAAACTACCAGTTCCTTTGGGCCCTTTTGAACCAAAAGCTTTTCAGCTCTAAGTTTGGTCATAAAACTTCTAAATATGAACTTTCGTCCCGATACCTTTAGTAGTTTCTCCGGAATCGTCGCCACAAAAATCGTTTACACACACACAGACACACACACACACACACAGACATTTTTTTGTACCTTGGTCAAAAATGTTCAGGGGACCCAAAAAGACCTATTTCCGCTAAAATCTCAAAATTTTTTTTCGGCACGATTACAATACTTTACATACTGCGTATGATAAAGTAAAAATAAATTACATATAAATCATATCCATATGATCACATCAGTACTGCCACTATCAATATTCGCAACACTGTAGTGATTGCATAACTGCCACATTTTAATCTGCAGTAATTATTTATTTCATAACTTACAGGCATTTATTTTATTTATTGTCACAATTGATAAATGAAGTCATTTACTAGGGATACGTTGGTTAAAAAAAAAACTTTAACCGACCATACAACGTGCTGGTTCAGTTTCACGTGCTCCTGCGATCATTCAAATATTGTGAAGGAAAAAGAAGAAAAACAAAAACTAATTCTATAGTGTGCGAAAGTGTTTTTTACTGGCTACCTTGCAAAGTGAAGATCAAAGCAATAAAGTTATCTAGATCCTGGTAAACCAGCAAATTAACACTGGCAAGGCCGGAAAACGTGAGTATTATACAGGGTGTCTCACGGAACTGGTACATTAGAAGTTTCTCATGTTCTACTATTGCTGGAAACTTGAAATTTTGGAATTACAATTTACTCAATCTGAACTCTTCACCTAAAATATTCTCAAGTTAACTGTCACGTCCGGTCACCGGAAGTCGGTATCAACTTCGTTATTTTAAATGTAATGATATAATTTTTATTGTATTTGTGGTTTCTACGTATCAAAATATATCATTTTTGATAAGGTTTCCCTATACCTAATTATCACCATTTTTGAGTTTTTTTGATTTTACTAACTTTTTGGTGATTTTCGCGGTTACGTTTAAAATTAAATATCTCGGTTATTATTGAAACTAGAATTTTCATGATTGGTGGTCCGAAACTAGAAACATAACCAAATAAGACGATGTTTAGTTTATCATGGTACCTTATACAGGGTGTTCAAAATTTACAACACAACAATTGCATTTTCAAACGTAAAAAACTTTTTTTTTTTCAAATGGAACACCCTGTATACCGATACACCATTCGATAGGAACTCTTATTCCCTATCAATCAATATAAGGGTTCCCTATATCTAACTTTAATAGTTTTTGAGATATTGTCAAAATAAAAGAATCCAAACTAAATACAAAACGATTTATTCTTCATTTATAGGAATGTATAGGAACTTTGGAACAGAAAAATATTGAAAGGTTTTTTAAAACTAAAACACTATATTTGGGATATCTAACTTCAAGTAAAACTTAATTATTCTGTTCGAAATGCTGCCCGTTCTGCTCCAAACATTTTAAGACTCTTCGCTGTACTTCTGTCATCGTCGCTCTTCGGATTTGTTGTCGCGGAATTCCATTAATGGCGGCTACTACTCTGTTTCTCAATTCTTCTAGAGTATTTACTGGTGTGGAATAGACCTGACTTTTCACATGACCCCAGAAATAAAAGTCTAATGGTGTTAAATCTGGTGACCTTGGTAGCCATCGCCAGGGTCCCCTACTTCCGAACCATCTATCTTCAAACATCTGATTAAGTTGAATCCATACCGCATGCGAAGAATGTGCCGGTGCACCATCCATTTGATAAAAGCAGTCGCGTAAAACATTCAGGGGAGGATTTTCGCAAAATTTGTTCACACATCCACGCACAATTTCTAAATATCTATCACTATTTAAATTTTCATTGTAAATTTCGTATCTAATTTCGTCCCCCATTATTAAAGCAAAAACATTAAAACTAAAATTGTGTTGAACATTTTCCTGTCTTATGGCATGGGGATTTTCGGTTGCCCAATAGTGTAAATTGTGTCTGTTGATTATACCCTCCCTCGAAACTTTTGATTCATCAGTCCAAATTATCTTTGATAAAAAAAACGGGTCCTCCTGAATTTTTACCAGCATAAATTCACAAAATTCAACTCTCCGTGGATAATCATTAGGAAAGAGTGATTGTAAAATATTGTAGGCATAAGGATGCATTTTGTGTTTTAAAAGAATTCTATGGGTGGATGCGCGTGATAGACCTAAAAATCATGTAAACAATTTCTGTAGAAAGTTGTACTGCAAGGCTTTTAATTATAAGCTATACCTAAATCCATAAAAGCAGCTCGCGTGGAGCTATTCCGGAAAGCAATAAAATACGCGAAAACATTTAATTCATTTTCTTCATTACCCGTAACAAGACTTGCAAAATTTTTCTGTTTTCCTACTTTTCCAAAGCGCAAAAAGTTTGACTCAATTTTCCTGAATTTACGTCTTGTCATTGGCGGTAGGTCTGGGTATCTGTGATTGAAAATTTGACATGTCCTTTCCAATATTTTGTTACATTCTCCGTGAATGAAGAATAAATTCAAAATGTCACTATTTGAATAACCGTCTGCGTTTACAAACAAACATCTGTCAAATGTAAAGACCTATCAAAATTAAGGTAGCAGTGTATTAGCGGCGACCACCATCGTGCGTACACGATAAATCCCGAGCACTGCAAATGTGCCAAAATAAGACATGAAAAGTATGAATATATCTGTATTCAAATACAATTTATTATTTAAATACTGCAATTTATTAAATGCCAATTTATAAAAATGATGTTGTGAAATGTTATTGATAATGAAATAGTTTATCTGCCAAAATATGAGGGCCTCCTTATACAACCCAAGAGTATACAAAATGGAGTTAAAGAAAAAGTGTCAATATATCAAAAACTATTAAATTTAGATATAGGGAACCCTTATATTGATTGATAGGGAATAAGACTTCCTATCGAATGGCGTATCGGTATACAGGGTGTTCCATTTGAAAAAAAAAAGTTTTTTACGTTTGAAAATTCAATTGTTGTGTTGTAAATTTTGAACACCCTGTATAAGGTACCATGATGAACTAAACATCGTCTTATTTGGTTATGTTCCTAGTTTCGGACCACCAATCCTGAAAATTCTAGTTTCAATAATAACCGAGATATTCAATTTTAAACGTAACCGCGAAAATCACCAAAAAGTTAGTAAAATCAAAAAAACTAAAAAATGGTGATATTTAGGTATAGGGAAACCTTATCAAAAATGATGTATTTTGATACGTAGAAACCACAAATACAATAAAAATTATATCATTCCATTTAAAATAACGAAGTTGATACCGACTTCCGGTGACCGGACGTGACAGTTAACTTGAGAACATTTTAGCTGAAGAGTTCAGATTGAGTAAATTGTAATTCCAAAATTTCAAGTTTCCAGCAATAGTAGAGCATGAGAAACTTCTAATGTACCAGTTCCGTGAGACACCCTGTATACCTAGTATAGTCGTACGGGCGTTTTTCTACTCAACCTATAAACCAGTCAGAAAATTCTTTACCGAAATACCAAACCACAGCTGTTGAAATTTCTTTTCAATAAAAATAAAATCCTTGCTATCCCGCGGCCTTTTCTGTTTATGTAGCGTTAGCCACACCTGATAGGCCTCGGGTGTGTGAAGAGTGCCCTTGTGTTTATTCCTCTACCTTTGTGTACTTACCTTAAGTGTTAAAAACAAAATATAAAAAAAAGTTAAACAAAAAATAAACTCAAAAAAAATATATAATAATTTAAAAAAAAAGATGACAAAAACCAAACCTAAAACTAGAAGCGTCAAACCCACAGAAACTGAGAGAGCTGGACATTCAAGCGACAGCGAACCGGAAGCAATCAAATTGAGTAAATTAGACGAGTTAACTGAATCAATGAGGGATATAAAGAGGACCATAAAAGCTATGTCCGACACACTGATAAGAATTGAAAAAGAAAATAAAGAACTCAGAAAGGCGATCAAGGAAGATAGGGAAGAGAGAGATGTCATGAAAGAAAGAATAAGGAAATTGGAAGACATAGTAGAACGCAACGAACAAGACAAAATCAAGAACAACATAGTAATATCCGGAGTCGAACAACAGGCAGAAGGAAACGAGAGTGTAGAAGAAATAGTGGAAAAAATTGTAAAAAGTTTGGGTACCGGCCTGGAAAGTACAGACATTATATCCTGCAAAAGAAAGGAGGGAGGACAAGAAGGCAGCCCAATCATCGTAGAATTGTCGAACAAAACAAATCGAGATAAGATACTGGAAACCAGGAAGAAGATAGGAGCAATAAAAGCTAATGACTGCAACTTAAAAGGAAACAGAAATATATACATAAATGAACAATTAACTATGCAAGCCGCCAACATATTCTACAGATGCAGACAAGTACAGAAGGAAAAAACATACAAAGCCGCTTGGGCAAGAGATGGAAAGATATATGTAAGAAAGGAGGACGGTGCTAAGAAAATTAAAATTTCTAGCATTGACGACATTGAACAACTATTATAGAACCGCTGGAACAAACAAAAGCAAAAACACTAACGGAAACGACAATCAACATGGAAAACTATAAAATATATCTTCATAATATCAGGAGTCTAAGAAACAAATACAATGAAGTAGAAATAATGGCGAAAATATATAAACCAGAAATTATCGCACTAACAGAAACATGGCTATCACCTGATGACGAACAATTATACCGCCTGGAAAGCTACAACGCTGAGTACGTATCCAGAAGCACCCGCGGGGGAGGATTGGCATTATATATAAGCAACACCATTGAATATAAAACTTGCACAAAAAAATGTATACAAGGTGTAGAAGTATTAAAAATAAAACTGAAAAACTCCAAGACTGCCATCACCCTAATATATAAACCACCGAATATCCACTATAACACACTGAGGGAAGTATTTAAAAACAATGTCATCAATAGAAGAAAACCACATGTGATATTAGGGGACATCAACATAAATATTAGAGACAAAAATGAAATAACAAACGACTACAAGAAAACTCTAACAGAACATAATTATCAAATAATGAACAAAATATCCAAGAAAGATTACACACGAAGAAATCCGAATGGAAATCATACAATAATTGACCCAGATATTTTGATTATATTTACAGTATGTAATGTCAAAACATCAGCATTTGACACTACTTACTGTCATTTGAATCACAATATCTGACAAATCCTGGCTAACTAGTTTTAATACTAGTGTTTTAATGCAGTACGAGCGATCCCGATGAAATAGAATTTGCTCATGCGGCTAAAATATTTATTTTACCAAAAGATTTCATAGTCAATAATTATTCAGAATTTCCTCTACATTAATTTATTATTTAACTATTTCGACGAACTTCCAGAAATAGCGGCTTATTTGCAAAATTTCAAAAATGCTATGACTAAACCTCCTTGTCATACTACATATGATGAAGTCAAAAGGTTATTGGTTCTGATGATTAATATATTATATTGGCTTCATATATTATATTTTCGGATTTTACCCCGACTTCAGTGCTAACTACAAAAGTTCATAAAGAATTATGCTCAATATTCCAAATAAGTTTTAATGTTACCATACCGTCTTACAATCTTTCTTGTATTTATTCGCGAAAACATAAGAACATTGCTATCCGCAGTCGAAATACACATTGACACCAAGATGTTCTATTATTGTTGCACTGTACGTGCGCGCGTGTATCTCATCGCATTCTCCATGCATTTGCGTGTTTGAATTGACGTTTCGCAACCGCTGTCGCTCTGAATACTGTAAAAAGTCTCAAAATATCCTGGCTACCTGCTATTAATGCAGACACGATTTCGATCAAATAGAATTTCCTCCTGCAGCTAAACTATTAATTTTACCAAAAAATGTTATAAACATAAATTATACAAAATTTCCTTTACTTTAATTTATGATTTAACTTTTTTGACGATTTTACAGAAATGGCGGCTCATTTGTAAAATCCTCGAAACAGGCTTAGAGTAAACACCCAGTTCCTTTGGACCCTTTTGAACCAAAAGCTTTTCAACTCTAAGTTTTGTCATGAAACTTCTAAATATGAAGATCCGTGCCGATGCCTTTAGTAGTTTCTCCGGAATCGAATTAACAAAAATTGAGTAGGTACATACACACATATACACACACACACATACACACACTCACACACACACACAGACATTTTTTTGTACCTTGGTCAAATATGTTCAGGGGACCCAAAAGGACATATTTCCGCTAAAATCCCAAAAAAAAAATGTCGGCACGATTAGAATACTTTACATACTGCGTATGATAAAGTAAAAATAGAATATGTATTCAAATTCTGGGTCCGGGATTCTCAAAAGCTGCTTATTTTTTGGCTTTATTAAACGCCGTTCACTGAAAATGGGTTTCTCAATACTATGCATGCAGCAGCAACTGACAGACAGCGTCTATCTTCCGAAATTTTTATGTTATCATTAAGAATTGTACAAATTTTGTCAATCATTTATTCCATTGATTTATTTCAATTAGCTTTTCTATATTGGCGTAGAAATTTGTCTAATTATAAATATGTATTGTAGAACTTTCTGGCGAAGCCTACACATTTGGGGAAATATTAAAAATTAAAAAAATAAGACTTATTTGTTGCCAATGTATCCAATATTTTATTAATCTTGTTACGCAACAAATAAAAAAAATAATAATATAACAGTGTATCTAATAACCCGGAGTCCAAAAATATTAAGATGCATGTTCAACGAGAAGTTACTTAAAAATTGCTTACAAGAACTGAACTGGACCACAGCCAGACAAAGTTAATGAGGTAATAAAAATACATACTACTCTTGTACGACCATTGGTATTTTTATTCTTTTTGAATTCCAAGCAACTGCAATGTTTACAAACAAGTCTTATGAAACACGTAACGTCAAGTTCAGAAGATCCCATAAATAAGTATCAAGGTATGGTCAAGGTATGGTCAAGGTATGTTTCCAGCGCCACCTACAGTGTATAGTACAAGTCGGGCGAAATTTCTGAAAACGTATCAAAGTCACTAATTACATTTCAGTATTTGCCAGAGTACGCGCTGACAGGCGGCATTCACTACATACGAGGTATGTACTTGAAAATTCAGTGTCCTACAACTCCGCTCAGCACATAACTTTAATTTCCGCTGAGCGTGTAAGTTTATTGTTGCAGATGTGTACGTATTATGAATCTTGAATAAGTCAGGAAGCTGCACTTGATTTGTATGCACGGCATAGTGAAGTTTAATTAGAATTGTCAGTGTAGTTTATTTTGTGATATTTCTGTTGACGTTGCAATTTTGAATATTAGCCATAACATTAATAAAATGGCATTTTGTATGTATAATAATGTATTGATAAAACCTAATTGATTTCAGAAATTGATGAAAAATTTATGATCATTAAACTGTGAAAATACGCAGAATGATATTTACATACTAAACAAATCAATCAAAAGTTTTATATGAATTTATTAAGTTTTTTTTTTATATTTTTTATATTTAATTTCCCTACTTTTTATTATAATAATAGGTATTGGGTATTGACCGTTCTTTGTTTTACATTATATGATATGATGTATATTCCTCTTATTATTTTTCTTTGTTTTGATTTACTGCTGTAAACTGCTGCAACAAAAAAAAAACAATGTCCATATTTTACTCAGAATGTCATTTCTTTCAAAAATAAAAGATTGGGAAACAATATTATACCATGTAGTTTTTTTAATTATTACACTGGATGAATGAAACTTTAAATGGCACCCTACATTATTTGTATAATATTTTCAATAAGGATCCCATTCTGTAAACAAAATCATATCGAACGTGAATTTTTATCCCCAACATTACGAAAAAATCACTTTTTTTTGTTTGTTATTCTACGTGGCAATGCATTGGTGTAAATAGACGAAAATAGATAAATAAACACGATCTAAATCAGGTTGGGCCGATATTGTATTACTGGTGCCCTTTTCCACGATTTAATTGGTTTTTGGCGAATGCGTCAGTTGGGTCAGTTGAGTCAATTGAGTTTTCCTTTTTTATGTGTACTTCATGGGTACACCGATTATTCGACAGCAAACATTGATGAAATGAGTACACATTCACATACACACATCCACGATTATTTAGTCATAAAACACAGTTTGCAATAAGTGAAATAATGCCAAGCTCTCTGACTAATACAGTAAATAAAATAAAATAATCACTTTATAATAGTATATTATTTGACGAGCACATACATTTGACATAATTTCAATTAAAAATGGAAACCGAAAAAGATAATGATAATAAAGCCGAAAGAATTTCCAACCAGCCTACATTTTTCATTTATAATACGCGCGAAGTATTCACAGCACCATCTACTGCACTTTTTAGGTTAATACATATACCGAAACAACACAATTTTATCGACTTACTAAAAAACAGTTAGACCTTACTAAAAAACAAGTCCGGTGCATCCACAAAAATATTAAATTTACGAAGAAAGGTCAGAACGTACAGTTTATAAATATGTTATAAACGTGTCATGATGCGCTAAAACAAACATTTATTCTTTCTTTGCCTGCAGGAATAAAAAATAAATCTCTTCCATCCCACATAATGTGCTAACAGCTAAACGAAAGGAATGCCGACTTGTTCGGGTGGAAAATTAATACTTACCGAAAAGTT
Source organism: Melinopterus prodromus (assembly GCA_964023965.1). Lineage (NCBI taxonomy): Eukaryota > Metazoa > Arthropoda > Insecta > Coleoptera > Scarabaeidae > Melinopterus > Melinopterus prodromus. The sequence continues at coordinate 47,218,847 of OZ030393.1, forward strand.
CGTTGTTTAAGTTCTGGAGAGTTTTTTTGTGACGTCGGCGTCGCGCGCTCAGTGAATAATCCCGTTAGGGACTTCTATAAAACTTGAATTACCGCTAGATGGATGTCGACAGCCCTGGTATTATAATTACCCCAAAACTTCAAAATTAACACCTTCGCTTCCACCAAACTTGAGTTTCAAGTTTTAAGGGATTATTCATTATCATCTTGGATTCATGCAATAAACACCATTGAATCAGTAATTATTAGTTACATCAGTAATAAGCTGTTGTCTATTTATTTTGTTCAGTCGCAACATATGGCGTGCTAATGTAGACAAATTGTTTCATAGTAGCATAGGCACTAATCCTGGAACGTTTTAGTACCTTGGATTATTTTAAGAAAAAAATGTCCGCTTTATTTTTGTTACTTTGGAATAAAAAAATCTGATGTGGCCAGGCACATGACTTTATCATACAATATATAAAATGAATAGTTTAGCTGCATGAGAATCTATTCTATTGAGATAAATCGTACGTATTGTCAAATCATCAGCATTTGACACTACCTACACTACGTCATTAGAATAATAGTTATTTATGTCACAAATGCCGAAAGTACGGAATAGCGCGACGAGCGGTGATGCGGCGCGTCAGCGAAGGCGGAGTGTCGCCGTCGCATATGAGCGAGTCGGCTATCTAGTTTTTGGCAGGAGCGACATCAACGTTTATTGTGTAGCTTTTTAAGAAATACGTATTAAAAAAAAATGATTTCTGTATAGTAAATGCTAGGTTGGTACCCCTTTGACGAAACGTCAAGTTTAAAGGTGCGTTCCGATTAGTAGGTAATGGTAGCTAATGGCGGTGGTAGAATACGAAATTATAGTGTTTCTTACATATCGTGATAATGACACATATTAGTTTGCATGTGCATAAACATGAGTCACTATCAATTTTCTATTGGAAATACTATAACGGCGTCTGCTACCACTGCCATTATCACTAATGAAAACGCACCTTAAAAAGGTAATTCAAATTCTGACAGATTTATATTTGTTCATGACACATCCCTACCAACATACTAAAATAAAACTACACTCATCGCTATACTTTATTTATAATTTTCTCAATGTATCGTTTTTGGAATTAGATATTAAGACGGGTTGATATTTCTTATCAACAAACAATCAAATTGGTGATCTTACTTTATTTGAAATTTGTATTTTAAAATTTGCCGCACTACAGCGGCAACGTTCCATAGTGGTTCTCCAACCTCTGATGAGATCAGCTGTTTTCGAATGTGACAACACAAAAAAATATTTGTCAAAATCCTGGCTACTATGTAATTTCATATCAATGCAGATGCGACCGATCTCGAACAAATAGAATTTGCTCTTGAAGCTAAACTATTAATTTTACCAAAAAAATTCATAGGCATAAACTATTCAAAATTTCATCTACTTTAATTTATTAATGAACTATTTTGTTGAAAATACAGAAATTGCGGCTCTTTTCCAAAATTATTCAAAAAGGCTTAGAATAACCTAAAAAGCTAAACTATTACTTTTACCAAAAAAAGTCATAGGCATAAATTATTCAAAATTTCCTCTACTTTAATTTATTATTTAACTATTTTGTCGAAATTACAGAAATGGCGGCTCATTTGCAAAATCATTGAAAAAGGCTTAGAATAAACTACCAGTTCCTTTCGACCCTTTTGAACCAAAAGCTTTTCAGCTCTAAGTTTGGTCATAAAACCTCTAAATATAAACTTTCGTCCCGATACCTTTAGTAGTTTCTCCAGAATCGTCGTCACAAAAATCGTTTACACACGCACACACACACACACACACACACACACACACACACACACACACACACACACACACACACACACACACACACACACACACATACAGACATTTTTTTGTACCTTGGTCAAAAATGTTCAGGGGACCCAAAAAGACCTATTTCCGCTAAAATCTCAATTTTTTTTTTCGGCATGATTACAATACCTTAGCATACTGCGTATGATAAAGTAAAAAACCTGATGTGGCCATGCACATAAGTTTATCATACAGTATATAAAATTAATAGTTTAGCTGCATGAGATTCTATTTGATCGAGATCGATTGTGTTTGCATTAAAATAACACAAGTTAGTAAGGTTTTGACAAATATTTTGACAATATTGACAGTAGGTATTGTCAAAAAATCAGCGTTTGACAAATCCTGGCTAACTATGTAGTTTTAATGCAGACACGATCACGAACAAAAAGAATTTGCTCATACGGCTAAACTATTAATTTTAACAAAAATGTCATAAACATAAATTATACAAAATTTCCTCTACTTTAATTTATTATTTGACTGTTTTGACAAAAATACAGAAATGGCAGCTCATTTGCAAAATTCTTGAGGAAACATCCAGTTCCTTTGGACCCTTTTGAACCAAGAGCTTTTCAGCTCTAAGTTTGGTAATAAAACTTCTAAATATGAACTATCGCCCCGATACCTTTAGTAGTTTCTCCGGAATCGTCGCCACAAAAATCGGGTACACACACACGGGGACCCAAAAGGACCCATTTCCGCTAAAATCTCAATTTTGTTTTCGGCACGAGTGCGGTCACACTCGAAAGCAGCTGATTTCGTTCGAGGTTCGAGAACCGCTACGGAACCACTTTGATTGTTTGTTGATAAGGAATATCAACCCGTTGTTATATCAAATTCCGAAAACGATAAATTGAGAAAATTGTAAATAAAGTATAGCGATAAGTGTATTTTTATTTTAGTATGTTGGTACGCATATGACACCTACAGTGTAAGGAACAAATATAAATCTGTCAGAATTTGATTAGTTTTTTAAACTTGACGTTTCGTCGAAATGGTACCAACCTAACATTTCCTATACAGAATAATAACCATTTTAGAATTTTTTTAAAACAATACATTTTTACTCAGAAAGCAGCACAAAAAGCGTTGCATGTCACTCCTGCCGAAAACTACATACCGCGACTCGTTCGACGCTCCGCCTTCGGTGTCGCGCCGCATTACCGCTCGTCGCGCTATTCCGTACTTTCGGCACTTGTAACATAAATAACTATTTCGGTAATATATGCATAACTGTGTTATATTTTGTTCTTAATTTTAGTAGATACTAATTAGACCTAAAAACACACATGTTTCTTAATTAAGATTTGTTCCAGTTTTCACCTGTGGAGCGCGAGCTATCATTTTAATATTTGCAACGACTACAACGATAGATCATTGCGCAGCTTTTAAAAGTAATTACTCTGGTGATGTTGATAATTGCGCTATAAAGTCCTAATGTCGACCAATGATTTTAGATAAAAAAAATCTGATGTGGCCAGGCACATGACTTTATCATACAATATATAAAATTAATGGTTATATATAATATATTTTGCCGAAATTCAAGAAATGGTGGGTCATTTGCAAAGTCCTTGAAAAATGCTTAGAGGAAACATCATACTGCGTATGATAAAGTAAAAGACGCTACCATTGATAAAAATATATACAGAATGTGAAGACCCGAGAAAATAGGCCCCGAACCCGCTTTGAGATCCTTATTTTTTTTTAATTGCAGTGATCTGAGCTACGTGACTATACTAACCAATATACATACTATATTTCTCGCGTATTTTTCGTACATTTCTTACAATTTTAAAATCGGCGTCGAAGAAGGCTTTGGGAACTGTTTTCGATGTAATTGTATATAATGTCGTACATTTTACAGTCATGATTTTTTGTCAATAAAATGATGATAAGTAGTCCAAAATAATGTTGTTAATAAAATAAAACATAATCAGCAGATAACACAAAAATCATGGCTTGAGTCATGAAAATGTCGAATCTTTTTTTATTCCAAAACTGGTTTAGGTAGTTAATTCAAGGTTTATTTAAAATAGGATTTTATCCATGTGAGGTATGTATTACTTTCACGTGCGAACGTGTATATATGTGGTTAATATTAGTAGGAATATCCTGATATTAAATAATTAATAAATATACAAATTCCGATACCGTAATATTTGTTTATATTAAATTATGGTTCTTTGTACGACTACCACGTTAGCGGATGGACACGGGTAATAAATATCCCACTGGTCAGCGGCAAACCCAAATATTTTGCGAATTAAAATAGATTGCCGGTCTAGTAAATCACAAAAGTAAATAAAATTACAGATACGCCAGATTTAATAACAAACTGATATGTGAGTAAATCAAGTGTAATGTGCGGACGCACATATTTGTCATTGCTTGTTTTCCCATTATGAATTTCTCGCCGATTATGCTCTTTTTATTCTTGACGATTTATGTATCAAACACAACAGTACATTACCTATTAAAATGATATTTATTAAAAAAATCTGATGTGGCCAGGCACATGACTTTATCATACAATATATAAAATTAGTGTAGCGCAGGAGATTCTATTTGATCGAGATCGATCGTGTCTGCATTAAAATGAAACAAGTCAGCCAGGATTTGACAGATATTTTGTATAAGGAATGTTGGCAACAGCAGGCTGTTCCAACACTAGCGTTGCGACATATATCTCTCTCTCATCCGACGTAGTGCCACTGGACACACTACGCATGCGTCAAGTTCGTGGATTCGATTGGTTGGATTGGATCTATAGCTTGCTACAGTGCTGCTACCAGCTGCCACATGTATAATGTTATCTATGGGCTGTCAGTGGTTTAGCGTTAGTGAGCTGCCACCTGTATAAGGTTATCTATGGGCTGTCAGTGGTTTGGCGTTAGTGATGCCGAATAGTACCGGCTAACGGGCGCGGTAATACCGACCGCGCACTTTAAGCTACAATAGCGCCATCTGTCAACGGTCCTAATAACTACAGGCCACACATGCGCAGTTTGATTCCGGGCACCACATCGATAGAAAATATATATATATATATCTCCGTCTCACATTGTTGGAACCGAGACTACACATTGGCGCTATAGGACAAGCTCCGTATAATCCCTAATGCGTATATAGGTAATATTGACAGTAGGTATTGTCAAAAAAACAGCCTCTGACACTACCTACTGTAAGTTTTAATGTATATACGATCTCGATCAAAAAGAATTTGCTCATACAGCTAAACCATTAATTTTACCAAAAAATGTCAAACATAAATTATACAAAATTTCCTCTACTTTAATTTATTATTTAACTATTTTGACAAAATTACAGAACAGGCGGCTCATTTGCAAAATCAGTGAAAACTGCTTAGAGGAAACATCCAGTTCCTTTGGACCCATTGGAACAAAAAGGTTTTCGGCTCTAAGTTTGGTCATGAAACTTCTAAATATGAACTTTTGTCCCGATACCGTTAGTAGTTTCTCCAAAATCGTCGCCACAAAAATCGGGTACACACATACACACATACACACGCACACAGAGATTTTTGTGTACCTTGGTCAAAAATGATCAGGGGACTCAAAAAGATCTATTTCCACTAAAATCTCATTCTTTTTGGCGCGATTACAATACTTTATGATATTGCGTATGATAAAGTAAAAATCTGATGTGGCCAGGCACATGACTTTATCATACAATATATAAAATTAGCAGTTTACCTGCTTGAGAATCGATTTTATTGAGATAAATCGTAGGTATTGTCAAAGCATCAGCATTTGACACTACCTACACTACGTCATTAGAATAATACTTATTTATGTCACAAGTACCGAAAGTACGGAATAGCGGGACGAGCGGTGATGCGGCGCGTCACCGAAGGCGGAGCGCGTCGCGCTATCTAGTTTTTGGCAGGAGAGACATCAACGTTTATTGTGTTGCTTTTTGAGAAACATGTATTTAAAATAAAATAAATAAAAAATGGTTATATTTCTGTATAGGAAATATTAGGTTGGTACCACTTTGACGAAACGTCAAGTTTTAAAAGCTAATTCAAATTTATATTTGTTCATGACACTGTAGATGTCACATCCGTACCAACATACTAAAATAAAACTACAGTCATCGCTATACTTTTCTACTCAATTTATCGTTTTTAGAATTAGATATAAAGACGGGTTAATATTTCTTATCAACAAACAATCAAATTGGTGATCTTATTTCATTTGAAATTTGTATTTTGTGATTTGCCGCACTAGAGCGGTAACGTTCCATAGCGGTTCTACAACCTCTGATGAAATCAGCTGTTTTCGTGTGTGACAGCACAAAAAAAATATTTGTCAAAATCCTGGCTACTATGTATTCATATCAATGCAGATGCGACCGATCTCGATCAAATAGAATTTGCTCTTGCAGCTAAACTATTAATTTTACCAAAAAATGTCATAGCAATAATTTATTCAAAATTTCGTCTACTTTAATTTATTGTTTATCTATTTTGACGAAATTACAGAAATGACGAAAATCGTTGAAAAATGCTAAGAGTAAATAGCCAGTTCCTTTGGACCATTTTGAACCAAAAGCTTTTCAGCTCTAAGTTTGGTCATAAAACTACTAAATACGCACTTTCGTCCCGATACCTTTAGTAGTTTCTCCGGAATCGTCGTCACAAAAATCGTTTACACACGCACACACACACACACACACACACACACACACACACACACACACACACACACACACACACACACACACACACACACACACACACACACACACACACACACACACACACACACACACACACACACACACACACACACACACACACACACACACACACACACACACACAGACATTTTTTTGTACCTTGGTCAAAAATGTTCAGGGGACCCATAAAGACCTATTTCCGCTAAAATCTCAATTTTTTTTTGGCATGATTACAATACTTTATCTTACTGCGTATGATAAAGTAAAAAATTTCGTTTATCTTACACAAAATAAAATATTATGTTATGGGGTGAAATTTCGCCGCTGATAAGTGGTAGTTTTAAAGTTTCTTCAGTTTATCGACTAAGTAGTTTGAAACTTTAACTTTATGTTCCGTTTTACCACTTTTCACGTCCGACTTTCTTGTGAAAGTTTCAGTAACTGTTCATAGTGTTTAAGTTTATTCAAAGTTTCGCGTTACAACTTTTTATGGCGATGGCCAAAAAAATAACCCCGTAATATAAGGTAGTCACGGAAAAATTCATATCCAGTTGGATTTGTGTACCTACATATTACAGTAAAAGCATAACCTGTAGTACATAAATGTATTGTATACACTGCATACATTTACTGGCCATTTAAGTAAAAATTTTATGTATAGTATACATAAAAATAGTTTTCCAATAATAGAAAATTTTCCAATAATGGAATGATATTACGATATTATCAACATTACTTGAATTTTTATGCAAAATGAATCATCTTTTTTGAAGCTAATAGTACCTATGTGTATTTTTTTTGCATTCATGCACATTTGTATATTTATAAATGTATTTATGTTAAATGGATGTCTGTCCAGTCCATACTATTGTAATTAACTGAAATGTGAGATCATTATTTGTGGTTAGTGAACGGATTCGGCGTAGGCGTTCACTTTGAGATCAATAAAAGAACTGATAAAGACCGAATGAAAAAAATTTAATTCAGAATGGTTAGACATGGTTTTTCCTCTCATTTGGTTGTTTCGCTAGTTTTGGATATGTATTAGGTAAAAAGAAATTTTTGCAATAACACTAAAAGTTGAAATGTCACAAATACTATTGAGTTGCAAAAAATGCAATGGTGTTAAAATGATCACAGAATCACAGATTACCTCTCTAATCACGTGTTTAAACAAATACTCCAAATTGCCAGTAGTTTAAATCAGACTTAAAGGGCGAGATCCAGAAATCCACAATTGTAGCGGCTCTGCTCATATCTAACCCTTAGATAACAAAGAAATAGCTTTTAAATACAGTTCTGTATCATAAAGAATTGGTCCTGTAGAACCAATGAATTATTATAAATAAATTGAATAAATATATTGTGCAATCATTTCTGAATGGTGTATAATGCATCTGGGCCTTCCTGTATAATAAGGGGTAATTGTTTGTTCAAAATTATTCATTAACGTGCTGAAAAAAAAAACTAAAAACCGGTCAAATAGTCAAGTCATTGTCTATAAAAATACGTAGGTACCTATATGTCCGGATTTTCTTGTCCATGAGTTTATTTAATACACAAGTTGGTGGGTACCTACTTTGCAAAAACATTTACATTATATGTTGTTCTGGTATTTTGCAACACGATATGTTCGCTGGTTGTTTGGGGGACAACTTTTGCTGGAATGCTTGTATTTAAATTAATTAAGGACATACCATCACAGCGTGGGAACTCACATATACTTTTAATATTGCTGTTCAACAACATTAGCCACTGTTTCTCTTCCTATTGTGCCTCCTCTCAATCATGAATGTTTTGATTTGTTAGGAATTATGTTACGTTCCAGATAATTTTGTTAAGCGCACTTATACTAGTAAAAATATACATTTATATTCTCGCCTATGCTTTTGCGCATACTCCTACTAAAGAAATTTTATGCATCTAGTAGTAAAAATGTACAATTTATTGGTTGTGTATACTTCTACTATAGTCCAGGCAACCCAGGAAAAATAGCGGAAAAAATTCGTGTGAAGCCAATTTGGCACAGTTGTGCCGGTAGGTCTCCTGAACAATATACTAAAAGTATGGTGTGGCGATGAAGCTAAGGGTGGGGAGGTCTTTAAATGACCCATTTTCAGTTTTTAGTTTGTTAATAACTCGACAATTACTGCCTCTAGTTTAAAAATGTTTATATAGTAAATTAATCAACATAACATTCTCTACAAAGAAGGCCATGCACACTTTTTCCCTCATCAATAGTTAAGGAGATATTGCCGACTAGCCGTCTTAATTTATTTTGACATTTTCTAGGCAACGTGACATTATGGACAAGTTAAGATATATTATATTAAATAATTACACTTACATGTAGTAAAGACATTAATACGTGTTCTGAGCATAGTTAATTTATCATTAAAACTTGATTTTTAATAACAAAAACCGATTTTTTCCTTTTACCCCCCCACCACCTTCATATCACCTGAAGTATTGATCCCAGGGAAAAGTGAATAGGTACTTTTTTGTAGAGAATGTTATGTAGATCAATTTAATATATGGGCAGCAGTTTTCAAGTTAGTACAGCTGTTCAGTACAGCTTCCCCTAAAATTGTGCCAAAATTGGCTTCTACATGAATGTTCCCCGCTATTTGGCATTTATGGTATTCGTTGCCTGGTAGTAAGTGTATACATTTACGGAGTTGATGCTTTTACTGTAATATATACAAAAGTACACGGTCAAAGATGATCACATTGGAATAAATTATTTTCCATCGATCGGACGACAAACGGCACTAATAGGAAATATTTTATCTTTTAATTATATACAAATAAAAATGTGTATGCATCGTTTCAGAACGAGTTGGCGTTTTAAGTTAGGTATGTGTTTTATGTGGGGGTGGTGCTTTTCTTCAATATTAAGCACGAGCAGTTGTTCGTATGAAAAAATCCACATGATATTTATTGTAGAGGAATAAAATATCAAGCAAATCTAACATAACTTTCGCTCTCGCCAGAGAATAGGAAGTAAAATCATTTGCAAAAACATCGATTTTCAAAGATCTTGTAGCGCAAAATCTTGAATATCCCATTATCTTGTTTCATATTGGTCTGACGACAGTAAAGATTAGTTAAAAATTGGTAGATATGTGTAACTTACAATAAATTTTGCATTTCACTTTTGCATACGAGTAACCATTTTTACGATATACGGCTATGAAGCAAGTTTATTTTCCGACGAACTTGAAAACGCCAACTCCATATACACATGTTTTTGTAGAGAATTGAGAGATCTAGACATTTCCGCATATCGTTCTTGTCGTCCGAACAATGGAAACCAAAATATTGTTAAAACAATCCGATTTTTTTGCACGTTTCTTTCCAACCAAATATGCGAGTCCCGCTGGGTTTGAATTTCTCCGAAGTGAATAGCTCTCTTTGTCTAATTTTACCTAATGGGTAAAATTACAGGTTCGTTATTATTTTTCGATGCATCAATTTTTATCACTCTGAAAGTACCTACCTACCTATCAATATCTCAATATTTGTCGAACGAGTATTGTTTGTTATCGTGCCCAAAAATGTACGTAAACTAGAAGCATGGATTACATTCAAGAGGGAGGGTTAATGGCTAACTGATAAGTTTGTTAACTTCACAAATATGTTATTGCAGGTGCGACGCAACCTAGTTATAAATTATATGACATTGAATAAGCAAAAGTAGGACAGTTTTATATTTTATTATACAGGATTATTCCAAAATTCATGGAGGATCTTGTTATTTAAATCCAAACAACAAACGAAACGTTCCATATTTACAGTTTGCTTAATAAAAGCTTACTTTAAGAAATAACTATTTCGAAACAACTATGTCACTTAAATAGGCTAAATGTCGTCATTGGGAGTCATTCTAGAGCCATGGGCGGCTTAACAAAAATTGCCAAATAGCCAATTTTCGGAATTAGTATTCAGTTTACAATGTATCCAAGGGTTACTCAATATTTTACCATTTGCAGTTTAATATTTTGCTAAAATCGTCTTATAAGGGGAGCAAACAAGTAGAACATCGACAAGTTCTTTTTATTGCATTCCGACAGAACATCCCTTTTCGTTGAAGAAGAATTTCCTCAACATATTTTGGTGTCAGGTGTGGCTGTACAAGATAATTTCCTACAAAACATCCAGGTTTAATTTCCTTTGCTATACAGAGAGATTCGGTTACTGCGTTGGTTTTTACTTTTAATACTAATTCACTACGGGGTGGTAATTTCTACAGTACATTATCAGGATTTAATTATTCTAGGGAAAAAATCTTAATTTTATGGTACTTCTTTCATTTCAAAAATAAGTTCTTTCCCATGAGACCACAGCTACTGATTGGAAAGTCGGCCGGGACTAAATGAATAACATGATGAACTATTTCGTCTCCAATTTTAAATTTGGCATGACAAATACCATATGTGTAAAAATAGGCGTCTTCCCTATACCTCTCAGGTCTGCCTTACGATCGCAATAACATAGTTTAATCAATAAAATAAAATATACCCATAAATTCTACCCTTAATAATAATGTTTATCGTCAATTAGAAACAAAATTAAAACATCTTTTGTCTCATGTCAATGTCATGTAAGATGTTAATAATAATTTATGTAACACATAGAGGAGTTGCATTCTTCAGTGAAATGGAAGAAAGGGTTTTACTCTTTGAGTTAGTATCAAACCATTTCAGTTCATACCAAACCAATTTTATATATATATATATGAAGTGACAAATAAAACCTATAAATTTCCATCGCCTCTGTAGCTCAACTGGGAGAGCTTTCAACCGGCAATTGGAGGGTTCCTGGTTCAAATCCAGGCGGAGGTGTTTTTTCCAAAAATTATCCTCACCTGGGTTAATTATCATTCGCTTCTTTAGTTTGATTATATATATATATATATATATATATATATATATATATATATATATATATATATATATATATATATATATATATATATATATATATATGTAACAAGGTAAATATTTGGGAAAACGGCAAAGTTTTTAGTTTTTTTTTTTTAATTTTCAATATTTCGCCTAAATTTTAGGCCTCTTCAGGAAATCTACAAGAAGGAACTTTTTTTTAAACAAGAATATAACAAATTTATCGATCGATACTTACTAAAATAGCTATAGACTATAGGTACACATATAACTTTTTTAAACTTGTGACAAATGTCAAACAAAATACTTCATAACGACATGAAATAAAAATAAAAATGTTATCAATATATCCATGAAAAAATAATAAATCAACCAACAAATTTTTTAACCCTTAAAAGATTTCAATAATGTTAATAAATTTTTATAAATTATGCTAACATTTTCCACGTCTGTTTTAAAATTACAAGTATTTAATTCATTAATAAATAACATTTCCAAAAAATTTCTATTTCGTTGATTTTTACAAACACCTAAAATTTTAATATTTTCAAAATCAAATTTGTGGTTGTTTTTAAAAACATGTTGCGCTAATGCACATCTTAATTTGGTAGTTTTGATGTCCGACTTATGTAAAGAAATTCTAGTTTTTAAATAGTTGCCAGTCTGACCAACATATATATATATATATATATTGTCCTGTAAAGATTGTGATGGAAAATACATTGGTGTCACTGCACAGTGGCTTCGTGGACGTCTGAGCCTTCATAAAAGTGATTGCAACACTAAAAAAACCAGATGTGCTCTGGCTTGTCATGCAGTGAACAGTAACCATACTTTTGATTTTGAGGATGTTAGAATATTGGACTCTGATTGTAATTATCGTAACCGTATGTTTTTGGAGATGTACAATATCAACTTCATTGATGGTACAATAAATTTTATACACGATACAGACAACCTTAGCGTCATTTACTCCAATATAATACAGTTTGATAAAAACAAACGTGGAATTAAAAATGCAAATGAAAATACAACTCTTAGATTCTGATGTTGGTATTCTTTGCCACTATTTGGTGAATGTTTACTCGGTTCGGTTGTTTTTTACCTTTGTGTGACCTTGTCATAGCGTGCATATCGTTTTCCGTCTTGTGTTGTTATGTCTGTCAATGTACGCACACCGCCGTGTTGGAAATGCTTCGTCTAATGTAATGTCGTTCGTGTACTCTCAATTTTTGCCGCCTATGTAACTCCAGTATGTAAAGTTTTTGCTAAGTGATGTTTCTGTTCTTAACTGTTAATTGTTTCTTTGTAGAAGTGAAATAGCCTGATGAAGGATCCATGTTTTGATCCGAAATATAGCTTATATCCACAAATGTGAGTTTTTTTTTTCCCGAATCGATCGAACAACCTGAAGAATTTTACCAATTGTCATTCATTTACGATCAAAAAATATCTATTTCTACATCTTTAACTATTTAATATGGGTTTCTACAATGATATCAAGGGACAGTATGGACTTGCTACCGTGAGTAGTATGAAACAACTGAGCAATATTAACACCAGGCTGGCCAAGATGAGGAACCGTTTGACGTTCTTAATGCGATGTAAGAAAAGTAATGTAACACCGAGACACGTGAGCGATGGAACAAAAACAATGGCTGCGCTGATGGGGACAACCGATGGTAGACTCCTTAAGAAAATTAACACCTTTACACGCAGGGTAAGGGATACCACTCTTAATCTAGAGATACAAATAACGTTGAATAATATAAGTGGGTTGGAGGTAATGATGCACGGGTTGGAGGAACAATTAAAACTAAATTTGCCTTTTCATATTTGCTCCGGTTTTCTTGATTCCTTAAAGTTAAAATATAGAAAGGTTTTCGAAGGTGTCAGGACAACCAATAAGAAGAAATTTCATAAACTTCTCAGCTGTTTTAATGGGGGTGGCGATGAATTGTTTAGAGATAATTCAAAATGGGTCGTCAATTTGTCTTCTGCTAATGTACCCACCGAAGTCTTGAGTCTGTTGTCATTGGGGCCAAATTTTTGCATACCTGTTGATAAAAATAATGTTAATATCAGACGTTTTTTGATGGAAGTTGAGAGTATCTTGGCACATTGTCCTGCTAGCAACAAGAATGTTTTAAGGGCGCAAGCCACCAACATTTTGACTAATTTTTTGAACTCTCCCAATAGTATGTCACCACATGACCCACAACTGATCAATACTCTTATAAAAAAGACCAGATTATTTCTCAGGCACAACCCTAACATCTTAATTACACGGGCTGATAAAGGAGCTACCACTGTGGTCATGGATAGGACAGATTATACAAATAAGGCAAATGACATGCTCAACGATGCAAACACTTATAAAAAAATAAACACTAATCCACTTGTCTCCGTGCAGAATAAGCTTAACAATCTGTTGAAGGACTTACACAATAAAAAACACATTAATGATGTTGAGTTGAAAAATCTAACAATTAGAAATTCAACATTGAGTAAAGCTTACTTCCTGCCGAAGATACACAAGGATGGTATTCCACTCAGGCCAATCATTTCAGCATCAGGTTCAGCAATGTTTGAGTTAGCTAAGTATCTGGCAAACATTTTGTCTACGTCTTTTATGAATAACACCGATTACAACGTGGTTGATTCTTTTGATTTTGTTGGAAAGATAAAAAATGTTGTTGTGCCTCCCGGGTTTGTCCTGGTATCTTTTGATGTTGTCAGTCTTTTTACAAATATACCGCTTGATCTCGTAACTGACATTATTGTGGAGGGGTGGGATTTGGTTGAATGCAATTGTGGTTTTACTTTGATGACTTTCATTCATACGTTAAAGTTTCTGTTCAGCAGTGTGTATTTTACTTTCAATGACCAATGCTATCTTCAATTATTTGGCACACCAATGGGCTCCCCGATAAGTCCCATCTTGGCCACCTTGACAATGGATTATGTACTTGACAGGGTTTTGCCACTTTTAAATTTTAACGTCCCCTTTTTGTACAAGTTTGTTGATGATATAATAACGTGCGTTCCCGTTGACATGGTGGAGGACACGTTGGCGATCTTTAACAGCTTTCATAGTCGTATACAATTTACGGTTGAACTTGAGGATAATGGGTACGTTCCTTTCCTTGATTGTAGAGTAATTAATAGTGGAAATGGCTCGGTAGACATTGATTGGTATACCAAACCAACATACTCAGGTCGTTATATTAACTTTTTCTCGGGACATGCTTTTAATCACAAAATTAACACCGTTATCGGCATGAAGAACCGTGTCTTAAAAATCTGTGATCCACAGTTTCAGCCTTCAGCACTAAACAAACTTTATGAGGCTTTCTTAAATAATGGTTTCCCACGTAGAGTAATTAACAAAATTTTATTTTCCACGAACACAAGTAATACTCAAACTTTAAGCATTTTTGATCCTCCTAATGACCAACCTATCTCCTACATAAAGTTGATGTCTGTGCCCATTGTTACTCATAAACTTAAAAATCTATTCAGACCCTTCATTTCAGAAAATTTTAAACTCGTTCAACATTACACCTTCAAACTTTCAAATTTTTTTAGTAGAGTTAAAGATGTTACGCCCCTGATGTTTAGATCAAATGTGATTTATTGTTTGTCCTGTAAAGATTGTGATGGAAAATACATTGGTGTCACTGCACAGTGGCTTCGTGGACGTCTGAGCCTTCATAAAAGTGATTGCAACACTAAAAAAACCAGATGTGCTCTGGCTTGTCATGCAGTGAACAGTAACCATACTTTTGATTTTGAGGATGTTAGAATATTGGACTCTGATTGTAATTATCGTAACCGTATGTTTTTGGAGATGTACAATATCAACTTCATTGATGGTACAATAAATTTTATACACGATACAGACAACCTTAGCGTCATTTACTCCAATATAATACAGTTTGATAAAAACAAACGTGGAATTAAAAATGCAAATGAAAATACAACTCTTAGATTCTGATGTTGGTATTCTTTGCCACTATTTGGTGAATGTTTACTCGGTTCGGTTGTTTTTTACCTTTGTGTGACCTTGTCATAGCGTGCATATCGTTTTCCGTCTTGTGTTGTTATGTCTGTCAATGTACGCACACCGCCGTGTTGGAAATGCTTCGTCTAATGTAATGTCGTTCGTGTACTCTCAATTTTTGCCGCCTATGTAACTCCAGTATGTAAAGTTTTTGCTAAGTGATGTTTCTGTTCTTAACTGTTAATTGTTTCTTTGTAGAAGTGAAATAGCCTGATGAAGGATCCATGTTTTGATCCGAAATATAGCTTATATCCACAAATGTGAGTTTTTTTTTTCCTGAATCGATCGAACAACCTGAAGAATTTTACCAATTGTCATTCATTTACGATCAAAAAATATCTATTTCTATATATATATATATATATATATATATATATATATATATATATATATATATATATATATATATATATATATATATAATTGGTATGTAAGTATTCGACCTCTTTAACTAGGAGATTGTTTTAATAGGGTGAAAGTCGTGTTGCAAATAAAGGAGCTGTTATTTAGTAGGCCTTTATTTTAATTCTAATATTTCGCTAATAATTTTTAGCATCTTCATGAGAAAAAATGTGGCCGTTGCTTATAGGTGGTAATGAAGACAGTAATAAACATAAGGTGTTGTTTATGTGTTATTTGCGTAAGCGAAAACGAAAATATTCTGCACCATGCTTCGCTATGCCATTTTAAACCAAAATGGCATAGCGAAAATGGCATTGGTTTAAAATGGCATAGCGAAGCATGGTGCAGAATATTTTCGTTTTCGCTTACGCAAATAACACATAAACAACACCTTATGTTTATTACTGTCTTCATTACCACCTATAAGCAACAGCCACATTTTTTCTCATGAAGATGCTAAAAATTATTAGCGAAATATTAGAATTAAAATAAAGGCCTACTAAATAACAGCTCCTTTATTTGCAACACGACTTTCACCCTATTAAAACAATCTCCTATATATATATATATATATATATATATATATATATATATATATATATATATATATATCCTCAACGATATCTATTCGCAGTTTTAGTTTTAATTTAATTGTATTACTATCACAGTTATCTGCTGACTTTGCATCTCCATTCGGTCATCGTTCCGTGGCATTGCCTACGATGACAATTATATGACCGAATATGAATATAGATACGTGTATGAAATATGTGAACGCTTAGTCTAATAAGAACCTTTGACCATTATTGTAATAACTAATAAACAGATATATGTATAACAAGTGGAGCGAATAAACAAGTGCAACGTCGACGAGTTCTTTTTATTTCATTCCGACACCCCCCCCCCCCCTTTTCGTTGAAGAAGAAGTTCCTCAACAGCTCAATATAAATCCTATTGTACTGCACTAATAGCAGACGCAAATGAAATGAACGAAATCAAACTATCCCAAATAATATTTAGAAAAATTAAAATATTAAAAAATGTATAATACAAAAGTATAATACAGTCAAACCTTGATAAGTGGGATCTGAAGGGACTTATAGAGGTTCAGCAAATGAATCGACACTACTCTAGAAGAACTAGAATATTCGTCAGAACGTACTGTGTTTACTTTTTACCTAACGTCCGAGTCCCGTTTACAGAGGTTCGAAGGGCGGCCGTTTCAGTAATAGAGGTATTTCTATTAGGTCACGGAACAAATTATTCTAGATTAAAGAGGTTTGTCAGTCTCGCTAATAGCGGTATTTTATCTCAAAAATGTCGGGACATCACAACTAGTCCAAATAATAGATATATTTTATTACTTACGCTATCTGAGTCAGTGCAGTTCGACCAATCAAAACTCCAGGACCCGTTTTGTTGACATCTGCCTGTTGCCAATAGCGAAGAGTTCCTTGGACATGCCTTTTGGATTGTCGTGTTAGGTGGAGAAGATGGCCAACAGAATTTAAATATGTCCAAGTGTGTTGGACAGTGGTTCTCCCCGGTAGAATTCCCAACTAAAATAAAGAAAATGTTATAAAATAATAATAATATTCAACTAGTACCTACTCCTATTTCAAGAGTCTATCTCTTGGACGTTTGTAATAATTGAACATAATAATAATTGTAATAATAGTAAGAACTGAACATGTTTTCCGTATCTGACATAATTAAAGGCAGTCGTAAAACATAAATGGTACGATAAAAGAGAAATATTCTTGCCGTTGAGGTGTCAGTTTGTGGCGATACTGCAGTCATAAATCGTTTAATGGCCACCGATAAATTGCAGTCCGCATTGCAAGATCGAGGATCTTCCACCAATCGATTTTACTTCCGTTTATCTACATCTTTCAAGCACTCAGTAATGTTCCATGTCAGTGATTATTCAAAAACATTGTTCGGTTTAGTAGAAATGGTAGGAGTACAAGTAATTCTGATTTAACGTCTAACCGTTTAACAATTGCTCGAACGTAAGTTCGAACTTTCTTAAACATTTTGAATTTGACTGGCACGTGCGTTTAAACGGTACAAGTAATAACAAACACGTCGGCATTCAGTTAGCTGATGTAGCAACGTGGCTTGCGAAACCTCAGCATTTAGCAATTATAAATTTTGACGCACTGCATTGTCCAGAAACAAGTTTGTGTTTTACCAATTGTAAGGGATTTCCTTGTGATCATGCCTACATCTAGAAAAGTAATTAAACAAACGCTAAAACTTAATGATAATTTCATTGTCACTTTTCTGTAGGACCGATGTCCATGTTTTGGGATTACGTATTTCAAAAGGAAAAAAAGGGGGAACCCTGATATGTGACTGACGTCTGTCACTGTCGAATATATCTGCGCTGAATAAATATTTTGTTTATTTTAGTTTAGCATTAAATTTATATCATGATTTATATGATCAGTACCCCTACAAAATAAGGTCTTTTCAAGTCATCATGTGGGAGCATTAAAAAAATACTGATATTACGAATATTTTACAGGAAATCTTTTATATTTCCAAGAGCTATATTTTTCGAGAAATTAATTATAATATTCGATAACTGACAAACTTAATGAAGAATAACAGCATTTTACCAAACAAAATAATATCAAATATTGCCCACAGAAATCAATAGTTTTTATTTTAAATTGTTTTTTCTAGAAAATTTTCCAATGTAGCACAATTTGAAGAAAAAAATCCTAAGGGATTCTTCCAATAGTTTATACAATAATAAAAGTCATTTCCTTTATTTTATTAAGAAACATAAAATCCATATGAACCCTTTAAAGAACCTTTTTTTATAAGTAAATGTTATTCTGAATAAAAAGTTGCATGTCGACTAATTGGGTTTATCAATACGTAAAGAAGCTAGATTATTATTGCGACGAGTGCTGTAAATATTATTCATTTTGTAAGTTACAACAACCCGTTTCCCTTCAATTGTTATATATTTGTTTTTCGTATTAATTTATAGTTCTTTGACTGTATTGAAGGAAGAAACGAACGACACTGTAAAGAGAAAACCAGAGCCAACCACGAAGGTGTTAGATCCATGTTTAGTAGTAATTGAGCAGACTGTATGTTATTAAGGAAACTCCGATGTGTTTGTTTGTTTTTATCGTACGTTTTTATCTTTTGTAGCGGGACCCGAAGATGGTACTTGATGTATCGAAATCGATAGTCCTATGAATTTCTTTTGAATAAAGATCTCTCCAAGCTTACATATCATTTTATTATCTAAGCTAGATTCGTTTAAAATACAGTTTTGACAATATTTCAAACGGCTGTATCGTGTATAAATCTAGAAAGAAATACATACATATCTCCATTTACAGTTTATACTCTGTATGATAATAATTAGTTACTCGAAGAAAAAAAAAATCGCTTTGCAAATAGTGGACAGTATACAACGTAGATGTGCAGGTAGATTTTCAGAATAAAATTAACGCTAATGCAACTTTAGAGGTAAAGTTTACGAAAAAAAAATCCACGTTATGCTGCAAAGCACCAGCAGCGATGTTGATGTGGCGTGCATGAACATACAACGAACGTATTTGCACAGATGTCTCCAACTTTAGTAGACATACATACACACTCGTATCGTGATAGTTTAATATGGAAATACCAAGACAACTGCCCCTATAAGTTTAAATTCACACTCTTCTAACACGCATCAATTTCAAACTAAGAATCCTCCACTTACTCGATGGAACCGTGCTGTCATTTAAGAAGCTTCCTCAGTCCTCTATGAAAGACTATATAGCGAAAACATTTCCAGCGGCTCAATAATAGGTGAAATATGTCTTTCTAAGCGGCTCTGCGAGACAGGAGCTTAGTAAAAGTGTCAACTGTAAAATAATAGGTTGTCGGTTGAGGAAAAGAAGTATTAAGGGTAAGTAATGATTGGACATATTTCAAGCTTAGATAAGTGTAATTTTACACTCGCAGTAAACCATATGGAATGCTGTGCCTAAACGGTTTTATGATATTCTAACTCATTACGAAGTTAATGAATGGTAAGGGAACGCTTCAAGCCAGGACAGCTATAACCCAAATTCTATTGTATACGTTTGTAGTCGTACGGATTGTCATTACGTCTGTAGTTCCTCTTAATTATCCTACATGAAATCCTGTAATTATATGTAAAAGAGTTACTGTTTAGTACATCCTTTATCCTATTGTACGGTTGTCAACCTTTTTAGTACGGTATCAGGTGTTTTCAGGTATTTATTTTATGATGTTGATTTCTTGTATGTATTTTTGTAGCTTCGCATTAACTGAGAAAAATTACTCAAAACTGATTGTATAAATAACAATAGAGGTACGTTGGCTTTCACACCCAGATTCATTTAGCAAATAAATTGTTTCCGGGTTATGCCTTGCGTCAAAATTCATAATTGCTGAAGTTTCGCAAAAAAATGTTGGTTGCTTCTTCACAGCTAACTGAATACTCCCATGAGGTTCGCTTTTTCAGAGCTTACAGAATACAGTGTTTGCTACACAATAGACGTATTTTAAATTTAAAAATTGCACTTAATTCCGATTGGATTTAATTAATTAATTAATTTAATTAATCTGAGATATTACAACAATATTGATGCTTTAATTCAATATTGTGATTTTAGATAACGACGACCACCTACTAGTGATCGTTGGCAGTACAGGGTCTTCTAGGTTTCTTTTTGCTAATTTGCTTTTGTTGGTTTTTATACCCTCAGACCATGAAAGATAATGTTCAAACTATAGGAAAATCTAAATGTGGTGAACAAAACAAAATCTTCTTTGTTAATCTAATATGTGTTCTTGTTCTGTTACAGACAAAGGTGAGGAACATCCTGAACCTACGCCTAATATACATTGTCAGAATCAGATGATAATGGAGCGTGGTTGCTTTTTAGAAAATGTGACGCAATTTAGTATTACATTGAAATCGTTGTACAATATTGTTATGCATTACTTTGACAGATTTTTGATTCCAATTAATTGATTTGATTTTAGAAAACCTTTTACTGCTCAATACTGGCCACCAAAACCAAAAACTGTTTCTGTTTTGTTGTTTTTTTGAAACGTAAACATCATTGCTTTCTAAATACTTACCAATTAGATTGTTCAAAAGACGGCAGCTAGCTTCTATCTGCTTATGTATTTCCTCTTTCGTCATCTAGAATCATAAACAAGCAGTTAATCAACAGTCCGTTTGAACTAATGAGTTGTTTCAGAATAATGTAACCTATTAACATAAATTATTAAAAAATCTATCCTGAATATGATTTTTGTTTTACTAGGCAAGTGTAAAGTTATAGCTAATTGTATTATACATTTATTTTTGTCAATATTGCTCTTGGGCTGGCATTTTAAAATAATTGTGATCAATAATTTTTTTCATTTAGACTGAATCAATTTATGATATTTACAATTTTCTTAGAAACTGTCCAAAAAAAGCTTTGAACATCACAACAAAAATTATAACTGCAATGTTAACATTAATTTAATCAATATAACATGCAATACCACAAGAGCTGTAATCGCAGTAGTATACATCCATCAAATGCATCTCAACGATCTCATATGTTTATAAATAAATCGTCTAAAATAATATATAAGCCACTAGTATATCTTTCTACAGATACACTTGTAATTACAAACTAGTGAAACTCTCAGCAAATAATTAACTGCTATTATAATGTTTCGCCACAGATTTACAAGTGTTCACCAAATTTATTGGAATGTATAGGCTGTGCCACGCTAGAAACAAAGTACAGTAATGGCCTTAAGAAATAAAAATTCATCTCTTTTCTATTTATAAAAGTTGTAAATAAATAATCATCGGTTCTTCAGCCAGAAAATATTTGCATACTTATTATTATTATTACTATTTATTTCGAGAAACATTTAAACATTATTGCGTAACAAAATTGACACATTCTTTCTGATAGTTTATTTCATACTAGTAAATGATAAGTTGATAAATACTTCGTTGTATGAGTCTAAGTAACTAGTGGTTTATAAACTGTAAATTGTAATTATTTAACTACGAATTCGAGTTATCTCAACGCACATAGTAGAAAACCACGATCATCGATGATACGATAAAGCGGATGAAAAGAAATTAAGGTGGGATTCGAAATGAGTAGCCAACCAAATATACCTCCAAAATTTTGAGGCCAGTATTTCCTGGTATTTCACCGAAATGATTAGGTATTTCCATTCAAATTATACGTCGAACAGAACTTGAAACCTTTGCTGATAATACCAAAAATATCTGGCTCAATTCTGTCGTGTCTAGATGACGGATTTTACGAGTGTTGATGGCTATGTCGTAGTCTTCCTACGTTCAGCAAAAAGAGCCGATATTCACAGAATTCGTCATCTATATACATGACAGAATTGACCCGGATATTTTTTGTATTATCGGCAAAGGTTTCAAGTTCTGTTCGACGTATAATTTGAATGGAAATACCCTAATCATTTCGCTGAATTACTAATAATATTATGAAGTATATTTTTTTACTTGTTTATTTTACGTCGGTCTATTGCCGCAACTTAGGCCAATCACCAACGCTGAGGACAGGCTACTCATTTCTAAGCCCATCTTAAGAATATATGAATTAATCAACTACTTACGAGAGGAAACATACTGCGTTAACGATATGGAAAATTGGTTAATCGTCTATATCTCATTTTATTTTTCATAACTGTTCGGTAATTTGCCTGAATGTTCTTTCGTATTTCGGAGGAGTTTGAAAGTAAGTATATATTTATTTTCATTATTACTTAATTTGTTATTTAACGAGGTTGTGAAAACTAGAAAAATAATAGGTAGGTATATTTAGAAAAATGTATTCACATTTTGAGTAATGTTAGCTTGCATCGTTGTATTTACTTATGTGTCCTTATTATTTCTGTTTTAACTCTCCCTCTTAACATGATATAACATTACACCGTCGATTACAAACCATCGTCTCTATTAGTATTGGAGGGGTGTTTAAGGATTTCTACTGATTCACGGATCCTTCTAGGGTAGTAACGGAATTCACGGGTGAGGCTTTTGGTATGTTTAAACAGAATCTAATGTCCCGTGTTATATCGGTGTTCAGCGAGAGCGGAACCAGCGATTTTTTACAATCTAGTGCAGCGCTCGTGCTCAGATACTCGGACGGTAACTGATCGTTTCGTCTCTCCAATATAGACACTTCCACAAGGACATGGAATCAGGTACACACCAGCGAAAAGAAGAGGAGGGATTTTGTCCTTTGTAGAAGGAAGTAAGTCCGATAGTTTGGAAAGGGGTTTGAATACCGGTTTTATGTTGTACTTGCGGAGGATGCGTCCAATACGATCTGTCGTACCCTAGACGTAAGGAAGGAATGTTGCAATTGGGACGTCGTGATGCTGATGAGGTGCGTTATCGGCTGGGTTCAGGTGCCGGGAAATGGTTTTAATTATTGAGCACTTGGGATAGTTGTTTTGGGATAAGACTTTGGTTAAGTGGTCAAGTTCGTTTTGGAGGTGTTGGGTGGGTTATAGAAATTGCTCTTTTCACAAGGCTGTTGATCACTGGTTGTTTCTGAGCGGGGTGACGGTGTGAATTGGCATTCAGGTATCTGTCGGTGTGGGTGGGTTTTCTATACACGGTGTGTTCAAGGGTGCCGGATGGAGTGCGAGTAACTAGGACGCCGAGGAAAGGGAGAGAGCCATCTGTTTCCACTTCCATGGTGAAAAGCGTATGTGTGGGTGTTGCTGGTTGAGGTAGTCGAGGAAAATGTTTAAGGATTGCCGTCCATGTTGCCAAATTACGAAGGTGTCATCCACGTATCTGAACCAGCATTTAGGGTTGAATGTGTGTGACTCAAGGATTTGTTGTTCAAATGCCTCCATTAAAATGTTTCCAACAACAGGGTATAAGGGCGAACCCAAGGCAGCCCCGAAACTTGTTCATAGAACTTGCCTCGGAACTGGAAGTAAGTGGAAGATAACCAAACACCTACCATGCCAGCGTAACAGGAAGGTTGGTTATCAGATGTAAGGAGTTGTGTAACTATGGTGATGGTATCCTGGATTGGAACCTTGGTAAAAAAGGACTCAACGTCGAAACTAACCACGGGGTCTTGAGGATCAAGCGACAAGTTTTGGATTCTTTGCACAGAAGAGTCTGTGTTACCGGTATATTCGTGTGTCTTTTGGGATGGGATAGTGTTTGATGAGATCAGTTCATCTGGCGGAATAGGCGGGAAGTAGGCCGACTAAGGATACGGTATGACGGGTCATTGAGCAGAAAATTCATTTTCTCCTCATA
The DNA here is from genome assembly GCA_964023965.1 of Melinopterus prodromus. Lineage (NCBI taxonomy): Eukaryota > Metazoa > Arthropoda > Insecta > Coleoptera > Scarabaeidae > Melinopterus > Melinopterus prodromus. The sequence continues at coordinate 47,243,112 of OZ030393.1, forward strand.
GGATAATAATAATTATTTGTTGCTTGATCCTTTTACAAGATATAGACAATTGTCAAGTGCATACAGAAAAAAAGAAGAAAAACACCTTAAAAGCAAACATTTAATAATGGGCCGTCATGTACTCCTCTAAAGTTTAAAAATAATGGGCAACCAGATATCTCTTTGCCTCCCTTCTAAACAACCCCATGCTTTGTGCCGACAAGATATCGGGCGGCAGGGCATTGACAGTCCTAATTATTGCGCACTGCGGGCCGTTCTCATAGGCTGTGGACGTGTGACGTGGGACTGCTAGGCGTGAGGCGCCTCGAGTGGTAATTGAAACAGATATATCCCCGTTCCTTACAAAACTACTCCTGTTCCTCCTATAGTAGCTCAATAGTCTGTATATATACAGGCAAGGAAGTGTTAATATAGATTGCTCCCTAAAATGATCTCTGCAGGACTCTCTGTAGCTCAGACGGAGCATACATCTCAAAAATCTTTTTTGCAGGTGGAACAGTGAATGAATACGTGTGGATGAACCCCATAAAATAATGCCATATGCTAAAATTGATTCTACGTGTGCGTAATAGTAAGTCCGTAAGGTATCCATGAAAGGACTATCTCTGATCCCACTTCCTCATCCCACTTTAAATTGCTCTGAAGATAAACCCCCAGAAACTTAGTAGAAGAGTCCAACGGGATTGACCTCCTGGATTCTCTAACCAGTAATGACCGATCCGGCGCCTCCAGCAAAAGATGCAATAATGCCGTCTTTTTGTGATTTAGCCTAATACCATTCATTTCACACCACCGGCTCATCTTCTGGATTGTCTCATTTGCAAGACATGTGAGACCGGTAAAATCGGTATGTGAAAGGATCAGACTAGTTTCACCCGCAAACTGGTATAAATCTGCTACGCCCACACACCGTTGCAGATCGTTCATGTATATCAAAAATAAAAAATCTGATGTGGCCAGGCACATGACTTTATCATACAATATATAAAATTAATAGTTTAGCTGTATGAGAATCTATTTGACTGAGATAAATTGTGTCTGCATTTTGATAGTCAATAGTATTAATCGAAGGTATTGTCAAAGCACGCTAGCTACTGCCATCAGAATAATAGTTGCTTAACTCACAAGTGCCGAAAGTACGGAATAGCACAACGAGAGGTGATATGGAGGTGATGCGGCGCGTCACCGATGACGAAGCGTCGTCGTCGCATGTGAGCGAGTCGCGCTAGGTAGTTTTCGACAGCAGTGACATCAACGTTATTTGTGTTGCTTTTTGAGAAATACGTATTTTAAAAAAAATTAAAAAATGGTTATATTTCGGTATAGAAAATGTTAGGTTGATACCACTTCTACGAAATGTCAAGTTTAAAAAGCTAATTAAAATTCTGACAGATTTATATTCGTTCATGACACTGTAGATGACGTTCCATAGCGGGTCTCCGAGTGTGACAGCGTGGTGACAGCCATAGACATTTCTGTGGTGACAGCACAAAAAAATATTTGTCAAAATCCTGGCTACTATGTAGTTTAATATCCATGCAGATGCGACCGATCTCTATCAAATAGAATTTGCTCTTGCAGCTAAACTATTAATTTTACCAAAAAATGTCATAGGCATAAATTATTCAAAATTTCCTCTGCTTTAATTTATTATTTAACTATTTTGACGAAATTACAGAAATGGCGGCTCATCTGCAAAATCCTTGAAAAAGGCTTAGAATAAACTACCAGTTCCTTTGGACCCTTTTGAACCAAAAGCTTTTCAGCTCTAAGTTTGGTCATAAAACTTCTAAATATAAACTTTCGTCCCGATACCTTTAGTAGTTTTTCCGGAATCGTCGTCACAAAAATCGTTTACACACGCACACACACACACACACACACACACACACACACACACACACACACACACACACACACACACAGACATTTTTTTGTACCTTGGTCAAAAATGTTCAGGGGACCCAAAAAGACCTATTTCCGCTAAAATCTCAATTTTTTTTTTCGGCATGATTACAATACTTTATCTTACTGCGTATGATAAAGTAAAAATATCATAGGCATAAATTATTCAAAATTTCCTCTACTTTAATTTATTATTTAACTATTTTGACGAAATTACAGAAATGGCAGCTCATTTGCAAAATCCTTGAAAAAGGCTTGGAATAAACTACCAGTTCCTTTCGACCATTTTGAACCAAAAGCTTTTCAGCTCTAAGTTTGGTCATAAAACTTCTAAATATAAACTTTCGTCCCGATACCTGTAGTAGTTTCTCCGGAATCGTCGTCACAAAAATCGTTTACACACGCACACACACACACACACACACACACACACACACACACACACACACACACACACACACACACACACAGACATTTTTTTGTACCTTGGTCAAAAATGTTCAGGGGACCCATAAAGACCTATTTCCGCTAAAATCTCAATTTTTTTTTTCGGCATGATTACAATACTTTAACATACTGCGTATGATAAAGTAAAAAGGGCCCAAAATTGATGGATTGGGTGTCAAGGATGACAGTTGGGTTACCTTTGTCATTGAGGATAACGATGTCAGTGTTGGATTTTACGGATTTGAGACCGGTTAGTTCAGACTTGGAGTAATTTGGTGTTGGGGGTTTGGCATGTTTAAGGATCTTCGTGGTTTCGTGACAAATGCGATCGGCAATATCGGGTGGAAGTTTGAAGATAGAGGATTCTACTGAGGAAATGGTGGTTTCAGCGGGAATATGGTTTGGAGTAAGGGCGTAATTAAAACCTTTTTAACAAAAGAGATTCTTCGTCTAGGGTTAGGACATGTTTGAAGTGGTTGACAATGGTATGTTTCGGGGATGGTTGTTTGGGCATACTAGGAGCGGAGACGTTGTTGAATTTGCGTTTGTGGGTTTCGGTAGTAAGGAAATTCGGTCAAGGTGGTCAAAATCATGATGTGATAAAAAAGGTGATATTGTAGGTGTAGGTTTCCACCCGAAAATCAATATATCATTGACTCAGACCGAGGAAGTCTACAATCTTTGTTGAATATGTTTGATAATTACAAGTATTAGTAAATTAATAGGTGCCACCAGTATTTCTTTTTTATTTTTTAAAATACTATTTGCTAGCTTATAATTCTGATATCCTGTCATTTTATGACAGGTTTGACTAAATTTTTCAAAGATGAGCTCTCGCACTATACAAAATAACAAGCAGAATAATATAGGCTAGTGTATGTAGAAATGTATGCATAATTTATAGTTAATAAGTTACTTACATGCAAATAAGCGAAACTATTAATTAAGTCATTCATTTATTTGTATTGAACTTTAATATTTGTACTTATACAATTGTGTTACACAATAATAAAGGAACTTAATTGTAATCTAGATTTATTATTTGTTTATATTATTGTTTAAATTTCTGGCAGTAGATGTACAGAAGAATTGTAATAATTAACACAATAACTTTATTTGCAATGTGTATTCTATTATTAATCATCTATTTGACCGTCGGTCGCCCAGTTGTTTGTACGAGGTTCTACACAGAGGCTGTAGCGTTTGCATGTGTACCACCTTAATACAAATTCCCACTCGCAACCTCGGAATTTATACGGGCACGAGTAAATTTGCCGGACATCCAGTGATAAGCGAATTTTACGTTGCAGCCGCAGCAATATCCAGAACCGGAAAATTTAGCCAGCGATCTAGGCCATATTTTCCAACCTAGTATTTATTCGAGCAAAAAATCCAATCTTGCAATTTCGACATTCAGCGGACAACCGACTATATCGGATATCGATTGCATGTAGTTACCAGATTCTAAAGGCTGTACATTTTATTAAAAACAAATATTTACGTTGTGATATGTTCCAGGAATATGTTCCAGAAACGCCGTAAATCTTAAAACGGTACACAAAGTTTTGCTGGAACGTCAAGATTTATATTTACCGTTGATACTATACATATCAAACATACCCTGACGCCGGATGGTAACTTTACGTGCTTACTTTGTTAAGTTTCTATATTGTGGAACAGTTGACGACGATGATAAATAATGTTTGGGTAATTCAAAACTTGTAGGCACCTCCTATAAAGTTTGTCATAAAATTGTTTTCAATGGTGCTAAGATCGGTTATTGTTCTCTATTTCATGCATATGCATTTAGTACATTCAAAATTATTGCAAACAGGTCGAGTTCCAAAAATAACTGTTAATTTTTTATAGTAAGCAAACATATCATAGCCTTATCCCGTCTGATGTAAAATGGGACCGATTAAACCAAAAATGTTTTAAAATAAAAGTTTTTAACCCGAAAGGTTCGGACCGCTACCTTCTGGTTAAAAACTCAAATATGTCAAAGTACATGAAACAGGGAAGTGAAAAACAGTCTGTGAAGTTAAAATAACAGTGCCTGCTTAAGAAGTTACAGGGTGTTAAAAAAAATAAAACCTCATTGATCCTTTGATTGATATTTATTTCAATACAAACCAGTTTCGATCAGCTAAGTGATCATCATCAGCCTAAATCTAAAACGCAGAAGAAGCGATAATTAGATAAAGCTTCTTGTGAAAGTTACAGTTAAGGATAATGCTACATTTCAAAAAATAACTATAGGGTAATAGAGTTACAATAATACAACAAAATCTTAAGGTCAAATTATCAAGGAAATCATAAAAAGCGTAGATCAGCAACGACGCAACAGACATCTCGTTTGGAGAGTGAACTGAAATGAAGGGAAAACAACGACGAGTACAATAAGTATGCAACCAACGTCACACACGATTACAGGTTTCTATCTCGACTCACACGGGCCAGACTGAAGTATAAATTTGAAAAGAGGTTGGTGTGGAAAATTGATTTGATCGTTAATTAGATTAACATGTTTATTAAATTTAAGTTTCTCGATTTCGTATTGTTCCAGTAAATCGAATTTATAACCTTTTTTACACCTATGTAACAGTTTAAAGTTTTCATAATTTAAATTGTGACCTGTTTCTAATTTGAGTTTAAATAAATTTGAAGAATTTCTCGTTTTATGTTCGCCAATTCTTTGTAAAATTTTCCTTCCAGCCTGGCCTATGTAAGACGATGAGCAATTAGAGCAGCTGGTCGAGTAGACACCAGAACAATCCATGATAGGGTTGGGGGATTTTGAAGTTCGACAATAAATTATAAATTTGAGTAGAACTCTTAAAAGCAGCGAAAATATTAAATTTAGGTAGAACTTTGTTATGTTTGAAAGTTGGTTTGTTATAAGTGAATGGTTCGTTCAAACGATAAAAAACGATAACGAAATAAAGTTTTTCTTGTACAATAATTATTTATTTATTTTAAATAAATATAGGAAAATAATTAATCTCTAATAATACCCATAATGTGGATTATTCTATGAAGTGAATATATTTTGTTTATACAAATAAGCTTGGACTACAAGCACTAAAAATTCTAGAATTTGGTAATTTTCAACTTTTGAGAGGATTTGGTTTTAATCACCCCCCCCCCCCCTTCCTCTTCCCCGACGCTACTGTCACGGTTTACTACAATAATATTCTGGTTACCTTAGATATGTACCTAGTAGAACTAATAACACAATGATCAATCAAATTTAGTATTAATAATGATCAAACATGTGTGTCCATTTGTTATAATTTCATACTTTCTGTTAATTATTGTTTTGTTAAGTAATTACTTTGTTTGGAGAGTTTTAATTTGGTCAAACCTGTGTTCGTTTGCTATAATTTCATACATTCTGTTCATTATTGTTTTTTGTTAAGTAATTACATTGTTTGGAGAGTTTTAATTTGTAATCAAACTTATATATAAAGCGCTGACGTGGTCTGTCTTGCAGGTTCCCTAGGGAAGAGAACTGACCGATGTTCCGGGACCCCTATACTGTATGACTCCACACCGCTCTCGTATTTTCTGAAAATTTCGCCACATCAACAACATTCCGTATTGCAATATCAAACACTGAAACGCCCTACCATGAAGTATTCACGCAGTACCCTGATATATTCACTCACCAACAAGGAACATTCCAGTGAAGGAACGTTTTGTTATGCGTGTAAGCACTGAGTGTCGGTACGCCTCAAATATTTCCTTTGAAAGACCCCTTTTCGCCGTACCGCAAATTTGCGAATTGTTTGAGATACGAGAGCAAATACTTCCCGTACTTTGCGAGTAGGTAGACGGGTAATACCTGCAGATATCCTTGAAAGGACCAGACAACGGCGTCTCCAGCAAGGAGAGGTCGCGCCTCCATCAGCAAACTCCACCCTCTCAGATTTGCATACCCTTATTACCTACTTTGTAGGCTGAAGTGGGTTAATTGAGACTATAACCGGGAGAACGCGTAACCTATTCCTTTTGAGGAATAATCCTAGGAGCAGACGTAACCGGATTAAAGGATATTTGTTTTGGGTGTAATTATAGTTAAGATTTTCGCGTGTAATTTCCCGGAAACTAGTTAATTAAGTTATTGTTACACCAGTTACGTGTAAAAATTGAATTATTATTGGTCTGAAATGATTAAACTCGCCATGTAAAAAGATAAATTTCGTTATAAGTATATATTGTAATCGTGCATGAGGAGAAAAAGTCTACCTTACGTTAGCCGTCAACAGCTCCATCTCTCAGTTGGCACATCTGTTGTGTAGCTAAAGACATGTGCTATGGCATAAAATGCAAGTGTATGTTTTGTGTTTTTACTTTATCATACGGAGTATGATGAACCAAGGTACAAAAAAATGACTGTGTGTGTGTGTATGTGGAGAAACTACTAAAGGTATCGGGACGGAACGTCATATTTAGAAGTTTCATGACCTAACTTAGAGCTGAAAAGCTTTTGGTTCAAAAGGGTCCAAAGGAACTGGTAGTTTATTTAAAGCATTTTTCAAGGATTTTGCAAATGAGCCGCCATTTCTGTAATTTCGTCAAAATAGTTAAGTAATAAATTAAAGTAGAGGAAATTTTGAATAATTTATGCCTATGACATTTTTTGGTAAAATTAATAGTTTAGCTCTAAGAGCAAATTCTATTTGATCGAGATCGGTCGCATCTACATTGATATGAAAGTACATAGTAGCCAGAATTTGACAAATATTTTTTTTGTGCTGTCATTGAATTAGCTTTTTAAACTTGACGTTTCGTCAAAGTGGTACCAACCTAACATTTCCTATACAGAAATATAACCATTTTTTAATTATTTTTTTAAATACATATTTCTCAAAAAGCAACACAATAAACGTTGGTGTCACTCCTGCCGAAAACTAGATAGCGCGACTCGCTCACATGCGACACTCACTTGTGACAGTGACATAAATAACTCTTATTCTAATGACGTAGTGTAGGTAGTGTCAAATGCTGATGCTTTGACAATTCCTACGATTTATCTCAATAAAATAGATTCTCATGCAGCTAAACTATTAATTTTATATATTGTATGATAAAGTCATGTGCCTGGCCACATCAGATTTTTTTTCTCCTGCAACGAAATACTGTTTATGCAATGTTGGTAGTAAAGTCATGAGTGACCTGAATGTTTTCAAACCTTTTTACAATCTTTTTACAATATCTTGCTTTCTATTGGTCGGAAGACAATAGGCTTTACTACGAAAACTCTCAACTCAAATTCTCTACAAAAAAAATCTATACATCATTAAAATACCAACATTTATCTATTTATACATTTATTTGTTTTTCTCAAGAACATCTCGAAGTCTGCCAATTTTTACATTATTGTCCTTTTTGTTTTCATAAAATAGGATTCTACTTTAAATGGCTATGTAGGGGAGATCGGGGCACATTGGGACGGATTTTGACACCCGCATATAGTTGCCTTATTTTTCATAATGACTGGTTGATAATGGCAATAGTACTTAATATATACATTTATACAGGTATATACACTGGACATTTTAAGTTGAATAAAGAATTTTTGGAATTATAATACCTTCTTTGCAAATTGCAGTGTTGCATTGAGACAGTGTGAATATCTTGGTTATTATTGAAGATGCCAGTTTGATATTTGGTGAGTACAAACCATTAACATGGACAAACAAAATGCCGTTAAGTTCATTATTATATCTCATACAGGTGTTCAAAATTTGTAAAACAAATATCACATTCCCAAACTTAAAAATTTTTTTTTTTTAAGTTTACAGTGTATTTGTTCGAATCTAGCATAACAATATTTTAAAATTATTATTCAAGTATTCGGCCACCAAGGAAAAGAGACGATTTTAACCTCAAATATGATTCACCGAGGCGCAAACGGCTTAAATTGTTTCGTACAGGATGGCATATTCAGCTCCTTAGGCTACGACCTGTTAACAAGAGCATCTTCGGGCAGTGTTGTTTGCGCAAAGATGAACCAAAAAGTATGGAAAACGCATATATTACAAGATTATTTATGAATCATATTAATTTTGACTACACCTGTATTTGAAATTTTGGAATATACTCACATTGGACCCCGGAATACTCTCCAGTTGACTGCCCTACCAATCTAATGGCCACAAATATCAACTTTGTTATTTGAAATAAAATGATGTTTTTTATTCAACGTTTCCAGGTGGTTTCCAGGTATCAAAATACATCAGGTTTCCCTCTAGATACCTACATATCACATCTGAGTTATTTCGATTTTCTTACTTTTGATGATTTTACTTAATTTGAAACATCCGGTATTGTAATGATGAAGTAAACATCATATTGTTAGTCGTGTTAACGTACGCGTCCACCAAGCCTGAAACTGTTAATAACAACAAAGATATAAAATTTCAAACATTGCAGCGAAATGAAAATAACATGACAAAGCTGATATCGATTTCCGGTAGACGGGAATGCAGTCAATTTGAGAGTATTTTAGTTTCAAAGTTCGACTCGAGTAGATCCTGATTCCATACATTAAATTATAATGAAATAGTGGAACAAAAACTTCTAATGAAATATTTCCCCTTAGCTCCCTGTCCCAAACTGCCCCTGTTGAAATGTCCCAATGTGTCCCAACATAAGCACTTCTTAACCTTCTAATGGACATATCTTGGAAATGATCAAGTCTTAACTGAATGCTATTACTTTTCTTATTATAAAATATGATGATTTATCCTGCTTTCAATGACTTCAAATATGTACGTTGTTTCACTTACTTTTGACTTTTTTATAGACCAATAACTTGAAAATGCCAACTCGTATGTAAACTATGAATAGTATTACTTTATCATACGCAGTAAGATAAAGTATTGTAATAATGCCAAAAAAAAAATGAGATTTTAGCGGAAATAGGTCTTTTTGGGTCCCCTGAACATTTTTGACCACGGTACAAAAAAATGTCTGTGTGTGTGTGTGTGTGTATGTCTGTGTGTAAACGATTTTTGTGACGACGATTCCGGAGAAACTACTAAAGGTATCGGAACGAAAGTTCATATTTAGAAGTTTTGTTACCAAACTTAGAGCTGAAAAGCTTTTGGTTGAAAGGGTTCCAAAGGAACTGGTAGTTTATTCTAAGCCTTTTTGAAAGATTTTTCAATTGAGCCGCCATTTCTGTAATTTCGACAAAATAGTTAATTAATAAATTAAAGTAGAAGAAATTTTGTATAATTTATGCCTATGACATTTTTTGGTAAAATTAATAGTTTAGCTTCAACAGCAAATTCTATTTGATCGAGATCGGTCGCATCTGCATTGATATGAAATTACATAGTAGCCAGGATTTTGACAAATATTTTTTTGTGCTGTCACATTCGAAAACAGCTGATCTGATCAGAGATTGGAGAACCACTATGGAACGATCAGAAAGATCAGCAGTTTGATTGTTTGTTGATAAGAAATATCAACCCGTCTTTATATCTAATTCTAAAAACGATAAATTGCGAAAATTATAAATAAAGTATAGCGATGAGTGTAGTTTTATTTTAGTATGTCGGTAGGGATGTGTCATGAACAAATATAAATCAGTCAGAATTTGAATTTCCTTTTTAAGGTGCGTTTTCATTAGTGATAATGGCAGTGGTAGTAGACGTCGTTATAGTATTTCCAATAGAAAATTGCTAGTGACTCATGTTTATGTACATGCAAACTAATATGTGTCATTATCACGTATTTCTTAAAAAGCAACACAATAAACGTTGATGTCAGTCCTGCCAAAAACTAGATAGCGCGACTCGCTCACATGCGACGGCGACACTCCGCCTTCGGTGACGCGCCGCATCACCGCTCGTCGCGCTATTCCGTACTTTCGGCATTTGTGACATAAATAACTATTATTCTAATGACGTAGTGTAGGTAGTGTCAAATGCTGATGCTTTGACAATACCTACGATTTATCTTAATAGAATAGATTCTCATGCAGTTAAACTATTAATGTTATATATTGTATGATAAAGTCATGTGCCTGGCCACATCAGATTTTTTTTTGTAGTGAACCAAAATATGTAGAATTTTCCCAATAACGCTCAATGGCTTTTGATCATCAGAAATCTCGATGGGTGTGCACAAAATCCAGCAGGGTTAGAATCTTTCAGAAGTGAAATCCTAGTTTGACGGGGCATTAAGAACGAACGGAAGATAAAAACAAAGTTGCAGGAGACAAGGTGGTATTGATCAGAGAGAGTTAGAAAACAATAATTAGTACACGTCAGTATTAACGCCATTGAAAATAAAGAAGACAGAATACGGAATTTAATTATTTAACCAATTTTAAACACAGTTTATTCAAACTGTTTCAAATGTATCCTTTTAGAAGCCATACTTTGCAAGTCAGAGAACCCTCATATACCTCCAGGTATCCTTGAACAGCTGAGACGGTCGTAAGGAGGTCACGGATCCATCAGTACCTAATTCACTCTAGAAGATTTACATACCCTTATTGAGTACTTCGTTGGGTGAAGAGGGGTATATGCGACGATATCTGTAGCAACTCGACACGCCTCTTTGTTTTGAGCTGACATGACCCGATTAAATGATATTAATTGTTTGGGCGTAATTATACCAGTTGAGTCTGACGTGTATAATTTCCAGGAAACTATCTAATTACTCTGAAGTGAAGGTGGTATTTTGTAAATATTATAGTAGTAGTATATGTTAGCTATTCTTGTATGACGAACAAACTTCCTCGTTACGTTATATTTCTTTCGACGTTATTTATATACAGATCAATTATCCGTACAAATTTTGTCGGATATCCATTTAGAGGAGATTGGAGATTTACAAAATTATAAAACATTAGTTGTCGCAAATTATTTTATAAATACATAAATAATACGGTTGGTGTTGTAGTACTGTGATGATCACGCCTCCACAACCCCTTACCCCCCGCCCCGTAGTAATTAAAATTAGTCACACTCACACAAACTAGGCTTACGTAGTGTAATTTTTTTTATATAATTATACACACACAGGCCATATTGGACCATTGGACCTGACGCTACGCGCTTCAACCCCGAAACGTCATAAAATATCAGAACATACTCCGCAAGCTCTGTATTGGGTTCGTTTTTTTTTGCTATATGCACGAAGCACACATGCGATGCTTGTGTGTACAGACTTGGAACTAATTAATTTCGTATCAGTATTTCAGCAGTGTGTCGATACATCCATGTACGAGTTTTTTGTTATTCTGGTCGGCCGCTCGGCCGCTAAGTGCAAAAAATTGTCCGTTTACGCCGCATACTCGTATTCGGAAATTTATTATTTGCAACGGAAACCTTGTTCGAATGCTTTGAATTGGTTTATAATGATTTATATATTTCTATTTATTAGCCTAATGTGTAATTAATTAATGTAATTCCTACATTGCAATATAATAAAATTAAATTGCTTTAAATTTGTATTTATGGTAATTTGTTATTTACTGGTGTTCCGAGATATTTAAACGATATTTTTTTCAACGATATTTTGCAGTGTTTAACATAATAAACAGAAAGTAGTATGTATTTTGTATACCATGAATACATCATTACAATTTTTTTATATTATTATTTTGTATTTACTTTACAGCAATATTTTTCAAATATCTAACAACTAAAAATAATGACAATTATGTATATCACTAATTTACAAATATTTATAAGCAAGCTCTAAATTTTCGACAACTTTTGATGGAATGTAAACATTTTTGTCAAAAAAATTCTTCAAGTCCAAAGCCACCTGATATATCAAAATGGAAAAACTCGAGTCCGTAGTATTATTATAATTTTTAATCGAGAATTCTTACTAGTAATAGTTAGTTTAATAGAAAGTTTTATAAAAATTCAATAATAATACAAATTTCCAATTAAAATCACTGACATGATTACCAATTTCTTCATTGTTTCCATTGATATCACAGAGGCGTTTGCATTTGAAAATGGCAGTTTTGGCTTATTGTTAATAGGTAGACCATTGTGTTCTTTATGGTTAAACAAATTTAATCCCATTAAAGATAAAATGAAAAAAAAAAATCTGATGTGGCCAGGCACATGACTTTATCATACAACATATAAAATTAATAGTTGAGCTGCACGAGAATCTATTCTATTGAGATAAATCGTAGGTATTGTCAAAGCATCAGTATTTGACACTACCTACACTACGTCATTAGAATAATAGTTATTTATGTCACAAATGCCGAAAGTAAGGAATAGCGCGACGAGCGGTGATGCGGCGCGTCACCGAACGCGGAGTGTCGCCGTCGCATGAGCGAGTCGGCTATCTAGTTTTTGGCAGGAGCGACATCAACGTTTATTGTGTTGCTTTTTAAGAAATACGTATTTTAAAAAAATAAATGATGTCTGTATAGTAAATGCTAGGTTGGTACCACTTTGCCGAAACGTCAAGTTTAAAGGTGCGTTCCGATTGGTAGGTAATGGTACCTAATGGCGGTGGTAGAATACGAAATTATCGTATTTCTTACATATCGTGATAATGACACATATTAGTTTGCATGTACATAAACATGAGTCACTATCAATTTTCTATTGGAAATACTATAACGGCGTCTGCTACCACTGCCATTGTCACTAATGAAAACGCACCTTAGAAAGGTAATTCAAATTCTGACAGATTTATATTTGTTTCACCAACATACTAAAATAAAACTACACTCATCGGTATACTTTATTTATAATTTTCTCAATGTATCGTTTTAGAATTAGATATAAAGACGGGTTGATATTTCTTATCAACAAACAATCAAATTGGTGATCTTACTTTATTTGAAATTTGTATTTTATAATTTGCCGCACTACAGCGGCAACGTTCCATAGTGGTTTTCAAACCTCTGATGAGATCAGCTGTTTTCGAATGTGACAACACAAAAAAATATTTGTCAAAATCCTGGCTACTATGTAATTTCATATCAATGCAGATGCGACCGATCTCGATCAAATAGAATTTGCTCTTGAAGATAAACTATTAATTTTACCAAAAAATTTCATAGGCATAAATTATTCAAAATTTCCTCTACTTTAATGTATTAATTAACTAATTTGTCGAAATTACAGAAATGGCGGCTCATTTCCAAAATCCTTCAAAAAGGCTTAGAATAAACTAAAAAGCTAAACTATTAATTTTACCAAAAAATGTCATAGGCACAAATTATTCAAAATTTCCTCTACTTTAATTTATTAATTAACTATTTTGTCGAAATTACAGAAATGGCGGCTCATTTCCAAAATCCTTCAAAAAGGCTTAGAATAAACTGCCAGTTCCTTTGGACCCTTGTGAACCAAAAGCTTTTCAGCTCTAAGTTTGGTCATCAAACTTCTAAATATAAACTTTCGTCCCGATAACTTTAGTAGTTTCTCCGGAATCGTCGTCACAAAAATCGTTTACACACGCACACACACACACACACACACACAGACATTTTTTTGTACCTTGGTCAAAAATGTTCAGGGGACCCATAAAGACCTATTTCCGCTAAAATCTCAATTTTTTTTTTCGGCATGATTACAATACTTTACATACTGCGTATGATAAAGTAAAAAGATATTAACTTGTTATAATGAACACGTTTATGTACGCTTAAGTGGAATACAGTTTATATTATAGGTTAATCAATATGGTGACATACAGGCTGGATGTAAATTTTTAAATCAAAAATTGCAGCCATAATCTGGGTTTGAACCAGTGACCTTTGCGTCACTAACACAATGCTCTCCCATCTGAGCTATTGACATTCTGCTAGCGAGGCAAAGGGCATTGGTTCAAATCCAGGCTGTGGCAGTAATTTTAGATTTATTTAAAATTTACCTCCCGTCTGTATGGCACCATATTATTAACTTATAATATTACTTTGACAAAGTATGTCGTTGTAAACATTATCAGTTATAGTTTATATTGTTTGGAAATTAAAAAGATCTTTATATTTTATGTAAATGCATTTTAATTAACCTTACAGTACACAATTCATAAGTCAGAATGTTATTTTTAACTTCTTATCGTTGTTAATGCACACCTCTTAATTTATTTAGAACTTTAGGAATTAATTTCCAATAATCTTCCAGCTAATATATTGTAAATGATAAATGTGTGCTTATTGAACTCGAACTATATTACAACAAAACTTCTGTAGAGCCGTTTGAAATATTACCAAAAAAATAAAAATTAAAAATTAGATCAAACAATGCAAAACAAAAAGTGGAACACAATAAATACATATTACAACAATAGTAAAATTTTAATAATTCGTATTATAAATGAACAAAAGAAGATATAAAAATATTATAATTATAATTCAAACGGCTGTAACTTTTTAATGAATTGAAAAAGTAATTCTCTAAAAAAAATTTTTGCGAAAGAAACGCGTGACACCCTGTATATATTATTGCTATCTATAATTTTATTATTTTGGTTGTCAAGCATTTATTAGATCTCATGAAATATAATTGAAACATTAACTGCTGTAAAGTAAATACAGATATATTTCCATTGTCCGTCATACAAAATACATGCTCCGTCCTAAATATAAATTTAAATAAAATTTAGAGAATTTATTTACATTTAGTGAATATATTTTAATGCTACAACTGAGAAATAGTCAATATTCAGTAATAATCGTTGGAAACATGTTGATTTGTGCATTTACTTACTTACTTAAGTCCGTCATCCCACTGCTGGACAAAGACATTTACTTATGTAATTAATATGTGTATTAGATAAAATAAATTTATATAATGTGTCGTGATATTACGTAATATTTTAACATGTGATTTTCGTATCAAATTTAATATTCGTTAATATTATTATAAAAGTAATTCTTTATTTAATTAAATGCGCTACTCGCAAACTTAACTATAGTAGTCATATTACATTTATTACCTAGCAATGAAGCTAACACATTAAGGAAAAATCGGACACGCTCAAAATAAACTAAATCCCGTTACATTACGTCCATCGAAAAACCACCTCGTGACGGACAACTTTTTGCAAAGCGGGTAAGAACAGTAACGAGTCGAGAGAGAACAGTACGAATGTATATCTAGATTGGAGTATCAATACGAATATATAACCGACATACTATTTTCAAATCCTGCAATAGCGATACGAACATACTTATTTCCATGACTGTACATGAGTCATAGTTTGACAGATGCGTATACGGCATTTCATACAATAATTGTTTATTTTTCGGAGTACAAAAAGTCTTTTCGTTCACGTTTTCGAATACGTAGCGCATACCATAGATGTGTTGTCTCTACAATATATTCTGGATCCGAAATACAAAAATTATATATATATATATATATATGTATACGTGTTAAGTTGTCACCTCCGGCATATAGAGCAGGCTACCTAGGCTCCGGGTGTTCCAGATTATATATTTTTGATCTGTTTGCATATTTTTAATGAGGGGAACTTTCGCTACGAGAGCATCAAAAGAGGGGAAACGATTTTTGATTTTTTAGTAGGTCATATATAAGGTACGTAAAGGGTACGAAGTGACCTCCGCAATTTATATATGAACGGATACTGATGTGTCGCTGATAACTCCAGCGGTGTTGCCAAACCTACGGAGGTCACAATAGGCCATTATTATATAGCATGTATATGATAGGCCGTAAACTCGCTTCTCACAAAATAAACACTCGCTTTTAGTAATAGTTTTAAAAATCATTTATTAAATATTTAGCACTAATATGAATAATATATATTACAGAGGATGATTAAGCGATACACGACAATATTCATGGGACTTGGTTATAGTTTCTAACAAAACATAATTGGTATTATGAGGGCTTTTCTAAGGGTATTAAAATGTTTTTAACTCGGATAACTAAGTTCTAAGTGTAATATGGTTACCGTGCAACAACTAATTACCCTATTTATATGTTTTGTCGCGATGTAAGTCAAACTACCCAACTAGTTTTATTATTTTAGTTCTTGATGATTTTTTTTATTTATTATTTACGTCGGCCTTCGCAACGTAGGCCAATGTACAACGCTGAGGACACACTACAAATACAATGAATTGATGTGTGAAAGTTCAATTTAAATTTGTTAAGTAGTTTTTGAGTTATATCCATACTAAACTAATAATTTTCCCAGTTAAAGCTTTTTGCCAAAAAGCAAAAAAAGAGCTGCCACCGCCGAGCCGTCAACCTTTATGCGTGGTCAGCGCTTTATTGTTAACCAATTCTTTACAAGCTTTCCATTGCCGTTTAAAATTGTACAAAGTCCGTTGTTGTGCTTGGTCTAAATACGTGCATTGACGGTAAAACCATGGAATAAATTGATTGGAATAAATAGAAACTGTTACTGAAAAAATTCGCGGGCACGCCAAGCTTTATTTACCAAATACATACACATTTGTATACCACCCAACCATTTACTGTGGTATGGTCTATTGAGTTTGACCAGAGTTGGGCATTTGGCAATCGAGTGATTGAGTAACAAGTGATGATTAAATTATATTAATTAGTTAAATTAATCATCACTCGTTGTGATGGGTTACGATTGGTCACTCATCGGATTGAGTGATGATTTTTTACTCACCACTCATAACTGCTGTACACGATTGAATATTCATCACTGATTACTCGCGATAACGCGCAAAAAGTGATGACTGTTCAATAGAAATTACAATGTTTTAAAACAGAATAGAAACTCGATATACTTACACACTGATGAAAGTAAAATAGAGGCGCGGATACAATTTATCATACAATCCCACAAAATCTAAGTCTTTAAACCAAAACTTAAATTTTTTTATAGATATGTGTTAAAAAAAATTGTCCGACATTTATTTTATTCGATATGGAGATCTGGCTTGATTTGTTCTGAATGAAGATTACTAAGAACAATTAGAGCCGCATTTATTTTTTTAGGTTAATTAGAGATAATTGCACTGTTGTTTTCACCAGACAGTGAAACTGAAAAAGTAAATTAAAAATTAAATAAACAATTATATAAATATAAACCAAACACTTCTTTGATTTACAAATTTTGAAGCGTAAAGAAAGAGGCATCTATGATTTCGCAGTTGAATATTCCACCTAATTACAGTATAGAATGCTTTCTTCAGTTTTCTTTTTAATTATATCAAGAATTTTATGGCACGTTAGATACGTACACGTCGTACACGTTCAACGTACATTCCAAATCACATTTAATAGTACATTGGTGGTAACATTTTCAAACATTAATGAATTTTTATCGCGAATTTAGATTGCACACCATTTAAAGAATACACTGTAAAATCATGTAACAAAGAAATTCGAAAAATTAACTATTAACCAATGGTACGTCATTTTAAAGAGGAGAAATGAGTGCACTATAGAAAATAATTTGTGAAAAATATTGAAAGATGTACGCATGCGAGATGGTTAAAAAACTTTCCGAAAATCGTGATATAATCGGCTTCGACGAGCCGCTCGATTATTAACTGTGGAATCGTTAATTTTTCGCATTATTTTCTGACAGTTTTAGAGTCAATGTATTCTTTAAATGTTGTGGAATCAATATATGCAATAAAATAATAATTCGTTTTTGAAAACGGTACACCAGATTTTACCCTTAATAAGTGGATCACTATTGAATCGGATATAGTTTAAAACAGTTATTATTAATGCATTTAGTTTCATTTAGCACATGAGTTCAATTCACTTTAGTAAAAATAAAAATATAAAACGTTTATTAAGGTAAGAATTTATTCTCTATAAAAATGCATAATTATTATAAGATAAAGCTGGATAAATTAAAACAAAGTATACACACATTACATTTACCGTAATGTGGGTTTACTTTCCTAATAAATTTATTAAATTGTATTTTCTTTTTATTGTACTGTACTTTTTAAAACAATATTAAGCAGTCGCTACCGGCTGTCAAAATTGAAACACTTGTTTCTACGACTAATGAGTGATAAGTGAGTGATTCTTACATTTGACGAGTAATGACTGAGTGACGAGTGATTTCATTAATCATGAGTGTTACTCATCTCGGGTTAGTTGCGTGACGCCCAACTCTGAGTTTGACGCAAAATTATCGATTGGTCTGTCCGACTGTCTGTGTATACGATAACAATGCAATTGTTTATTTTAGCACTGGTGTGTGGTAGTACTTTTTTATGCAGAACGATGCATAAAATTCAAAAAAATAATTCGATACAGGATGTTCCATTTAAAAAAATTACCTTTCTTAGGAAAACCTGTTTGCTATATTTTGTTGCAGATTATGACCAACCTGCACACAATTTGGATATGTAATCACGCTAATAGAACACTTTTTAATTAATCATAATCTAAGCCAGCACAATAAAAGTAAAAACCGGTATTGATATATACAATTTTTCTTAGACTCCTGTTTTTCCTTAAATATGCCATTAAATCAAAAAGCATAAAATTTACGGTATGTAATGTTATTTTTCATTGTCGTAAAATTTTGCGAGGAATTAAAAATTGTGCCGAAATATAGGTTGTTCCATTTAACAAAACATAAGTTTAGTTTGGTACTGTGTTATGGAGCAGCGTGTATACACGCTCATAGTTTTGAAATGTGCGCCTCGACTTTGTGTATATTGGAGTGAAATCAGTTTTAAAATATCTTTAGTAACAGAGGCACAATGTTCCAAGATTGCACTGTTGAGACCCCCTGTATATATTCACAATTCGTTATGTAAGTTTTGAAGTATTTTGCCCCAAGAAAAATGGGAGTCGAACAGACATCTTTCCCCGTCTGTAGCTTGTTACCTTAATTGATATCTACATGGATATCTACATACCACTAAAGTTTACTGTGACAATAGGGTATTTATTTAAGATTATAAAAAACAATAAATAAGCTAACCTAAGGCACCCGGAGAAACTTAGACTACTGCTACATATTTTTGTATAATACAACTGCAAAGAGTAAACATTTCATGTCTATGTCTGCTTTTCATGTCTCAAATTTTCAAAAAACTGTGTGAACTATGTAGTCGTAATAACTAAAAATTCCCGCATCATCGTTTTAGTATTTCTACTTGAGTACTTGATTCAATAGGATTTGTGGTGAACACAAGAAAAGGTATGTGGAATTTATTGATTTAATAGCACCGCAAATAATTTATTTAGTTTTATTTCAAATAATATTTGCAATGTGCGTACACCAGAATAGGTGACATAAAGCAGCCTATACCATTCCAAATAATTAACAAACGATAAAAGCAAGCGCGATGTAATTGTGAAATAAAAAAAATCAGCCACGGCCTGGATTTGAACCAAAAACCTTTGTATCTCGCGTACCATGCACAACCCAACTGCGTCCGAGAGCAGAAATAAATACGAAAATACTCATATATAATATGTTTCTTGCGCTACCACCTCCGCAACGTTGCCAGCGTTTTTCGGATGTCACAGCGTGTATTGTACGATACAAAACACTGAGTCATATATGCGGAGGTGACTTCGTAGCGGTCGTATCTAGCATGGGCGACACTAGCGCTCGTGATCTACGCTTGAACTAACATGACTTGTCCGTACATATACAATGGACGTTATCGGCTCCCACGCAATTTTTGGATTTGAGCTCCCTGTGCCACCTAGACCACATTTCCGTTGAAAACAAGGCGATACGTTGTCACCTCCGATTTTGGAGCCACCAACGTTATATATGAGGTGACAACGTACACTCTATCATACGCGTTGGAGCCCACACCGTAGCAACCATATGTATATATATATATATATATATATTTTATAATTCAAAAATAATATTTGTGCGTTGATCTCGGTTGTCAAAGTTGAAGAAAAATGTAATTAACTTTGTTTTAAAATAATAGGAATCTATAAACAGAAATATATTTTATTTTATATTTATTATTTAAATATATTTATATATTTTCATACAATAAATTGGCAGTTATTGCGGCAAGTATTACGTACCTTCACAAAATGATAATTAAAAGCATTTGAATTTAGATATTAGAAAATTTCATAGATTTTCAAATACTTAAATTGCTGAACTGATTCCGGTATGCCTTTTTTTTGTGAAGAACGTAGAGAAATTGTGAATTGTGAGACTGTCACTGCTGTTTTGCAGTGATTCTCATAAAAACTTGCAAAAACCCATTTATTATTGTTTGTTCCCATGCATCCCATGAAAACCAGAGAAAAACCTACACTCTGAAAGCTGGGCGCGAGGATCGAATTCACACCCCCCAGACTGTTAGCAAAGCGCTTTACCGCTGCGCCACAGTCTGGGTTTATTTCCAAAAGCATAATATGTCAGGATACTCTACTTTTTGAAGTTGGCAACCCTAGTCCCTGCAGTAACCCTTGTGGAAACACCAGGATACACAACCAAATCAGACAATACACAACCTTCAATACCGATACACTGTGTCCTATCCCTAAGTATCAAATTGCTGCCACGCTATTAATCCCAAAGCAATGTAGTAAATTGTAAATATGTCACTAAAAACCCTTACTGTTATCGCACCAGTTAAACAATCAGTGACATTCGCCATGGATGACGTGGTGCTATAATCTCCTTTCCACAATTTGCTTGCTAAGGGACTAAAGTGCAGGCGGTTATATTTCGGTAGAGATGGCGACTCGGAATTCAGGAGAAAATGCTGTCGATTGTGGTCAATTACATATTATAGATATTTACTTATTGTTATAAATCTTTTTATTGTTCTTGCTCAAACCTGCAACCGTATGCAAAACCGTTTGCGGTTCCAGCATACGAGAGTTCAATGGTGTCTGTTTCCGAACTATTGATTTACACATGGTTCCGCCATGTCCTTTATAAACTCATTATATTGCATAACATGAGCGTGGTTTTCGATAAACGATTTCTGCGGTTGGTGAACAATTTTGATTGCCAATTAAAAATGACTCTTTTAGAGTTGCAACCCAATTAACTGAACACACTGGTCCATTCACAATAAAAAATCTCAGCATCGGAAAGGATTCTGATCCCATTGCCCAGGAGTCCCCAAAGCTCTGGAAGGAGCTGGTCCTCCATGTCGTAATATGAGCCTGTTTGAAACAACAAGCCAAGGAAATCACAAAAGAAGCAAAATAAGAAAACTTTGGTGTAAATCCTCATGGTAGTTTCATTAAATTTGCAAATGTGTGACGTATTACGAATAGAGAACAGAGATAACAGTACAATGAATGCGAATGAAGAACGTAAATATTTCTACGGGTGTTTCAAGAACGCAGGGACTGTAGTTCTCTGTTTTTTTTTTCTTTTTCGCGATACAATATTTGTGCAAACACGTATACTATTATATTGGCGATATTAAAAACATGTATCCCGCAGCAGCTGTCGTTTAGGAATTAACTTCTTGACCAGCTGGGAATACTTCGCAAACGATTTGTAAACGCATATTGGCCTGTGGGATTGAGATACGACTTGCTCATATACCGTAATAATATAATAGCCAGCAGACCACACGCGGCTACCCTCGCAATCTACGCAACCTTGGGTAAAACATTTTTATGTTAAAACAGTTTATATGGCCATATAATATTAATCCATGCGATATTTTTGTTTTGTTTTATGTGTCATAATACAGCGCACGCCGCTTATTGTAATCACGGTTAATGTTATCAATCGGTTATTGATATCACTTTTGTAAAAACAGGCCGGCCGTATATTATCACATATCAAAAATACCGCTTATTGAAATCATCACATCGGATTATGTTATCACTTTTTCTTACGTCGGTTCTTGCGTTGCAAAATAATAAACGCGCGGCGAAGAACCGAGGCGGTAAAATCAAATAAGCTGTGTTTGCTTTTGTGAATCGAGCGGCCATTCGCTTTGGCACGTCAGCGTATGTGCCGTAACTGCCGCGGAGCGTCCTACAGAAGATGAAATTCGGTAATCAGTAATGTTTTCAATCTCCCAAACCGAATGTGAACAACAGAAAGTGGACGAAGATACTATAGGAATATTGCCAGCTCCAAGAAATAAAGAAATGCGGAATGCTTTAAAAGTTTTGCGTCGTGGAATCCAGCATGATCGTAAAATTTTCTTTTCTTCGGCTGCACTGCGGCGTGCACTGTACCTATATAAGCTGGTTTTAAAAAGTCATTTCAGAAGCACTTTAGCCTTATTTAGGATACAAATAGTTTCAATATACACACTCTAAAGGCCTAAGCATAATCAGATGGACAAAATATTAAGAGTCATTTTGAGATGCTGGTGTCTGGTGGTCATCTGCAACTGGACTGGTCGAATCGATTTTCAAATCACTCTGATTCCATGGCCGTGTTTATTCTGTCACTGCCGTTAAGGATGTGTCGATGACAGCTACTCACCCTCGTCCAGTTATATTTCTTTTCAGATTATTGATCAGCACAAAAATGCAATAGTAAAATGTCGACATTTGGAAATTTAACATGACTTTTAAACTGCATACAGGTGTGCCACTAAATATGATTTAGATGGGAATGTTGGAAACTGTTAAAACACGATGTCGTTAAATGGGGCAAAAGTTACGTAAATATGGACGATTGTCAGAACAGTTCTTGTTTTTTACGTATTATGGATTACTAGACACTGCGGAAAAAGTAAAAACTGTCTCCCTATCACAATAAAGACAAAGTGGATTTATGTATTCGTACAAAAGAAGATGCACTGAAACCATTTTTGTTGTCCGAAATTTTATTTGTTATGAACGCTTTAAGATTTTATAGTTTTAAATTAATACTATAAATGATTGTCTTGTCGTGAACTTCATATTTATTGATGTCAAATCCATAATCGCTTCATTGTGCAACCCGCGATTACTTAGAGACCATTACTCACCTGAATGCTATCGATTTTAATTTATCACCACAACCAAGTTTTACTTTTAAATGTCAGTTTTAATAAATATTTCAATCGTCATGATATTTTAACCGTCATGATCCTGGAAATTTATAATAAAAAAGACGAAGATATTTGCAACAAACTAGGAAAGAATTTTATTTAAACATTCAAAGTGTTTAATGAAATAGCTAACTTGTTGCTTGTGGAATTTCTCAAAAACTAGTGTTATTTGTCGATTTGTGCTATTGTGGATGTTTAGTAGTTTCAGAAAAATTTTAGGTAGGGTACATATTTCTTAAAACAGTTTAACTTTCCAATGGCCCAGATTTTAACCCTGAAAAAAATAACGGGTAGAAAATTGCAGTAGAAGATAATTTAATTAATTAATTTTGTACTTTAAATGTCATATTAGGATTCATCATCATTCATAACCCCTAAATGCCATTTTGGAAGAAGTTTTGAAAATATAAAAATATAGCGGCCGCAAAATAACACCATTTTTATATCTTTAGATATAATCTCTTTAGAACAAAAACTAATTAACCAGCCATTGCTTTGGCGGAAGCTTTAATTAACCCTAGAACACCAGACATTCGCAAATTTTACGGCGTGAATGTATGGTATCAACGCGATATCAATAAAGTCTGGTATTCTAGGGTTAAATTTGTGCCACTGAATAAGTAATAATTTATTGCACACTTTGCTTTCCTAATTCCTTGCTTTATTTTCCGGTAAAATAGCTCTGAGGGGAATTACATCTGGGTTTTATACGACGTAACATTTGGCAAGACGCTCCTTCTGAGATAGGGAACTTTAGCTGTAATTACCTATATAACGTTCTTAAACAGGCCTGCCTATGGTTTCTATAATTACCTTTGAGGGTGCCTAGGGAAGTAAATGTATTATTAGAATTGTTGTTCATATTCATGTTATATATGTGATATGTATTTTACTTGGGAAAATAACACTCTACTAGCCTGGGATATAATTTAAATTCATGCATTATTTATAAAGGGTTTTGTTTTAAATTGCCGAAACAATATCGGAAAATACAATCATACATCTAGTTTTAATGGGTTGCTATCAGTTGAATTGTTATTTGTTTGCCCTTCATATTCCCGGCTTAATGGAAAATTCTATTATTACAAACATCATTTTTATATAATCCTAATACGTTCAGACCAGACACGATTGCACGGTTGCATGGGTACGCACTTTTGAGATAACAAACTTATTATTGTACATTTTCAAGAAAAGTAAAAACTTAATACACCAGCCTGTATTTTTCCAAATTTCGCCAGATTTTATCTATGTTGTTTGTTGTTATTTTGAAAATTAATTAATTTTTTTTTTTGCATGTTAGACTCAATTTGTCTCTTTATGTCCATAACTAGTTTCTGTGAAATTTGAGATTGATCAATACGTATTAACCCGCGCACCAATTGGCTCAAAATCGGGAATAAGATTAATTTCTTCATATTAAGAAAATAAAAAGATACTTTTAATTGTTTTACGAAAATTAATTTACATAACTTCTTCCAAACACAATAATCAATTAACTTTTGTGTCTACTTATCAGAGCATTTCATATTTTTCCACGTACTTAATTTGCCAAAAATACATACAATAATCGAAGCAAAGTGACTACCCTGGAGAACAATGGATAAAATCAAACAAGTGCAAATTGTTTCTGTTGTACAGTCTTTCGTATAATATGAAACTGAAGGAAACAATTCTGAATTGTGTCTAGTTTATGTGAAAATATCTAGAAATATGTGAAATGCTCTGGTATCTAGACTCAAAAGTTAAATTTTTTTTTTATTAAGTTGGTAACTGTTGTATGTAAATTTATTGTAGTAAAAAACAAAAAAAACAATTGTTTATTTTTTAATATGATTAAATTAATTATATATCGAATTGCACATGACTTAAGTATGAATATAAAGAAACAAATTGAAAGGGCACTGCTACTGCTACTAAAAAATCAAAGTCTCCAATATTACCACTCAAATGAAAGAGAGAAACGCATACCGCATTATTGGATAAAGGAAGGTTCAAAGTTTCAACAGCTTATCTAAAAGTTTTTTATAGGAAAAGCGTACGAATGTTCTAAATGTTTATATGTGCCGGACGGGCACACAGCTGTCCCATGTCGTTTCAATTAACAGACGGTTTAACAGACGCCACAAATACAACAAAAGTATCATAAGAATCGCAGAATTGGCTGGTTAAATATAATTTCAATCCGGGCTTTTTAGATATTTAACCTTTCCCTATCCAATGATTTTGTAAAACGGGAACAAATAATGGAATCAATTTAGATTGAATGAATGAAGAATTTCATTTCGTAACTCATTGAAACATCTGTGCGGTCGAGCGTATTAGGCAGGGTTGTTATAAAAACGTTTTTTTTTCTATTAAAAAAAAATGATGGTGTTTTAACGAAACAATGTTTTCAAACACTTCTACAAAATAAGCATAAAATACAACATGTTTTTAAACACACACGCACACGAAAAAAAAAACGGTTTTAAACAAACAACAAAACTTGTTTTAAACATGTTTTAAATTATGCAAGTATTTTATTAGTAAGCATTTTAATCAGCCACTATTTTATGCTACCATTGATATTGTATAGTAATGTTTTATGAAAAACAACAAAAACTGTTCAAATATCGGTAGTTTAAAACACGTTTAAAAACACGTTTAAAAACACGTTTTAAAAAACTAAATTAAAAGAAAACATTTGCCTTGTGTTTAAAACGCTGTTTTAAAACAAATTGTTGTATTAGGGTGTAACGAAATAACGGTTTTTTTTTTTTTTTATATTCAAAGCCTATAAAAAGTTGTCCCTATGTGCCCACATATACCACAATTAAAATTGGCCCAATTAAAAGATATTTAAGCATCCCGCAGTAGCCCTAAGGTTTATAATTTTCATAAAAACTAGATTTTTTTTAATGAAAAATTAAGTGATTTTTCTTTTTCAAATAGAAATGGTTTAACAATCAGGTGTATTTAGATTTGATTGAACTTATAGAAAAATGCCTAATTTTCGTATAAAATAAAAATATTCCTAAATGTTGATAAAAATTTATTTGTGCTTATTTTTTTCATTATCTGCGTACAAGTGGCTTATAAAAAGAAAAATCAGTTAATCTACCATTGAAAAAAAAAATCTAATTTTTAGTAAAATTATAAGCTTTAGGCCTCCTGCGGGAGACCTAAATATTTTTCAATTGGGTCATTTTTTGTTGTGGTATATGTGAAGTCTAAAATGTGTTAAAATGTGTCCCTAGCACATTTTAACATTCCAAAAAAAATCTGATGTGGCCAGGCACATGACTTTATCATACAAAATATAAAATTAATAGTTTAGCTGCATGCGAATCTATTTGATTGAGATAAATCGTGTCTCCATTAAAATTAAACTAGTTAGCCGGGATTTGAAAGATATTTTGATAGTCAATAGTATCAATAGTAGGTATTGTCAAAGCATCAGCATTTGACACTACCTACTGTCATCAGAATAATAGTTGTTTATCTCACAAGTCACACAAGTGCCGAAAGTACGGAATAGCGCGCCGAGCGGTGATGCGGCGCGTCACCGATGGCGGAGCGTCGCCGTCGCATGTGAGTGGGTCGCGCTATGTAGTTTTCGGCAGAAGTGACATCAACGTTTTTTCTGTTGTTTTTTGAGAAATACGTATTTTAAAAAAATCAAAAATGGTTATATTTCTGTATAGGAAATGTTAGGTTGATACCACTTCTACGAAACGTCAAGTTTAAAAAGCTAATTCAAATTCTGACAGATTTATATTCGTTCATGTCACTGTAGATGTCACATCCGTACCAACATACTAAAATATAACTACACTCATCGCTATACTTTATTTACAATTTTCTCAATTTATCGTTTTTACAATTAGATATAACAACGGATAATAAAATTATAAACCCCTAACCACAACAAGTATTTTAGAACCTAAATACGTATTTCAGCAACTTTGTTGCCATCTTCAGTAGAACCTAAAAAGAGGAAAAGAGAGATTAGCACTTCATAGTATCTTTACTGGATATTGTCCAAGCAAATCACTAGTGGAAGTGGACTTGATTGACTTGATTGACTTGATTGAGTGACTTGATTTGGTTGACTTGATTTGCTTGGACAATATCCAGTAAAGATACTATGAAGTGCTAATGTCTCTTTTCCTCTTTTTAGGTTCTACTGAAGATGGCAACATAGTTGCTGAAATACGTATTTAGGTTCTAAAATATTTGTTGTGGTTAGGGGTTTATAATTTTATTATTAAGTTCGCCACAGTCTCCAAAATATTGTCATATGACAATGGGTTGATATTTCTTATCAACAAACAATCAAATTGGTGATCTTATTTTATTTTAATTTTGTATTTTGTACTTTGCTGCACTAGAGCGGTAACGTTCCATAGCGGTTCTCCAACCTCTGATGAAATCAGCTGTTTTCGAGTGTGACAGTCATAGACATTTCTGTGGTGACAGCACAAAAAAATATTTGTCAAATCCAGGCTACTATGTTGTTTCATATCAATGCAGATGCGACCGATCTCGATCAAATAGAATTTGCTCTTGAAGCTAAACTATTAATTTTTCCAAAAAATATCATAGGCATAAATTATTCAAAATTTCCTCTACTTTAATTTATTATTTAACTATTTTGACGAAATTACAGAAATGGCAGCTCATTTGCAAAATCCTTGAAAAATGCTTAGAGGAAACAGCCAGTTCCTTTGGACCCTTTTGAACCAAAAGCTTTTCAGCTCTAAGTTTGGTCATAAAACTTCTAAATACGCACTTTCGTCCCGATACCTTTAGTAGTATCTCCGGAATCGTCGTCACAAAAATCGGGTACACACATACATACACACACACATACACACACACACACACACACACAGACATTTTTATGTACCTTGGTCAAAAATGTTCAGGGGACCCATAAAGACCTATTTCCGCTAAAATCTCAATTTTTTTTTTCGGCATGATTACAATACTTTAGCATACTGAGTATGATAAAGTAAAAAATTCAACAATGGTTATATTTGTCTATAGGAAATGTTAGGTTGATACCACTTCTACGAAACGTCAAGTTTAAAAAGCTAATTCAAATTCTGACTAAAATATAACTACACTCATCGCTATACTTTATTTACAATTTTCTCAATGTTACATTTGTACAATAGACGCTTCTACTTCTGACCCAAAACGCTAATCAGCATGCGCAGAACACTCGCCGCCGCCGCCGCTGTCAAGTCAATCTGGTAACATAATATAGCTTAAAATCCCCAGAAAACACGCGTTCCAAGTAAAACTACCAATTTCGACTCTAATCATGAAGTGATTATGTACCTACGTGTCCCAAATCAAGGAAGTTTGCCGCGAGTGTACCTGTTGTTATGTACTTTGGAAAATTTGCTGAACTGTCCTAACCTAAAAACACAGTAGGTATTTTGGTTTTCATGTTCACTTGCATAGAATTATTCAGTTTTCAATGAATGCATACCATTCTCACACCTATCATTTATCAATTACATTTCATTTGAAACTAATTGTGCGTTTTACAAAGCAGTTGCCAACTTAATTTCGTCCTGGGGGGAAATGCGCGCGCACATCGTGGCTATCAAAAACCAGAAGTAGAAGCGTCTATTAGATATAACAACGGGTTGATATTTCTTATCAACAAACAATCAAATTGGTGATCTTATTTTATTTGAATTTGTATTTTATACATTGCCGCACTAGAGCGGCAACGTTCCATAGCGGTTCTCCATCAGCTGTTTTCGAGTGTGACAGCCATAGACATTTCTGTGGTGACAGCATAAAAAACTATTTGTCATATCCAGGCTACTATGTAGTTTTATATCAATGCAGATGC
Source organism: Melinopterus prodromus (assembly GCA_964023965.1). Classification (NCBI taxonomy): domain Eukaryota; kingdom Metazoa; phylum Arthropoda; class Insecta; order Coleoptera; family Scarabaeidae; genus Melinopterus; species Melinopterus prodromus. Next base: position 47,272,250 of record OZ030393.1, read on the forward strand.
GACCGATCTCGATCAAATAGAATTTGCTCTTGAAGAAAAATTTCCTCTACTTTAATTTATTATTTAACTATTTTGACGAAATTACAGAAATGGCAGCCCTGGCTACTAGTTTTGGCGCAGACACGATCTCGATCAGATAGAATTTGCTCTTGAAGCTAAACTATTAATTTTACCAAAAAATGTCATAGGCATAAATTATTCAAAATTTCCTCTACTTTAATTTATTAATTAACTATTTTGTCGAAATTACAGAAATGGCGGCTCATTTGCAAAATCCTTCAAAAAGGCTTAGAATAAACTACCAGTTACTTTGGACCCTTTTCAACCAAAAGCTTTTCAGCTCTAAGTTAGGTCATGAAACTTCTAAATATGAAGTTTCGTCCCGATACCTTTAGTACTTTCTCCGGAATCATCGCCACAAAAATCGTTTACACACGCACACACACACACACACACAGACATTTTTTTGTACCTTGGTCAAAAATGTTCAGGGGACCCATAAAGACCTATTTCCGCTAAAATCTCAATTTTTTTTTTCGGCATGATTACAATAGTTTAGCATACTGCGTATGATAAAGTAAAAATTGGTGTTATTGATAGTAAAATGGTTAACTTTTTTAACCATTTTTAATGGTTAACTCTGTATAAAATGTTTTTCGTCATTGAGCCGTCCTTGGGTGTATACCAAATATCATTACCAATTATATCCAGTACTTTCTAAAGTACAAGGGAGACAAAAGAAAACATTCTGTATTATCAATGTTTTGTATTATTGGTAATTTTGGTCAATGGGCTGATGATTTACGTCGAGTAAATAAATAAAATAGCTTACATAGTAATCAAAATAACTTAGCTAACTTCTTTGAAGACTGTATACAAAATATCTTTTGTAAAAAGTAACGTGTTTATCACATTTACCGTGCCCGTTAGGAAATTATTAATAATAGCTTGTCCATGTGATTATTTAAGTGTTTCTAATCACATTGACCAAATGATGCGGTTACTATTAATAATAGCCGGTAATTATTAATACAAACCACATTTATCACTTTAACCGTAACATATATACTATAAATCAAAACATTTTAGTTGATCGAAAATCTATTGGTGTCCAAAAATAACCATATTTATTGTGAGTGATTAAGAGTGTAGACTTTCCGATGTTAATAGTATTTTTATAAATGTCAACCACAAACTACAAGAATTATTAATTGTTAATCATTATTTATTATGGTAATATGTATGTCAGTGAGAGTGCCGTCTGCTAATGCTATTAATTTACCGAAACTAGTTACCCTAAGAATTTTAAAATAACGGTTTAGCAAAGAAAGACTGACTGGCACAGCAATTGATTGATTTGCAATTTAAATCTATCATCAGTTTCATCAGCAATGTCAGATAATGATCGATTGCCTTTCGGAACGGACCTAACTGACCCATTTCTTAATAAGACAGAAACGTAAAACACAACAAACCACTTTCATTCAAAGAATTATGAAGTATTTAGTTTTGAGCAACACAAAACCAATATTATTCGATATTAAGATTATGTGTCGAACGGAATTAAATGCTAGTGAGTGTTGTGCATATTATTATTTCGATTTTAATAAATTTATAAAAAAACACTGTTTAAAAAGATTTTTTTTTATATTTCAATACATATATGTATATTTGAAATATTAGCTAAGTTGTATGTGTGCATAGTGTATGCGGATAGATTTAGACTACAAATTATCATTCAAAATTATAGCGTAAATCATTCGTTTGGAAACAGCGTACTAGCAAGAAATAATAATAACATTGTCTAGTGCGAGCGTGTAGCTGCAATTTCCTTTGTGGTGCGCTTGAATTTATTGACACTATTAAGCGGATGTTTCTCCAACTAAAGTAATTTATCTAGATGGAGGAATTTATTGGCCGAAGTTGTAAGTCAATCAACGGAGATAGACTTGAACGGCAATTCTTAAGTTTTGCGTGGTTTGCTATATTGGTAACTGTCGGACAACCTTCGAGCCACAAACTAAATTTCGTATTCGTAAAAAGAGTTAATAGATAATAAATATATTCTAAGAATTCTTTGCTGCGGTTAATGGAACGTATCTACGCTTGATTAACTCGCAAGGGTGAAACTAATATATTACACATTCGCCAAGTTTCAAAACTTTACGATTTATTTACGAAAATAGAGGCTTGTCGACTGGGCTATGAGGTTGAATGTGGTTGTCATACAATTGGATTAAATTTATCTCCAGCACAATTAATTTTCCATTTATTAATTTGTATAAATTTCGTCTTAAACTTAACGGAAAGACGGCTACATACACATATACAAGTACACTAGAGATATTAATAATACGAATTTCTCGGTATCTGCCAACGACATATTAATTTTGAATGTTTGTAGGCAATTTTGCAAAACCAAATACCCCCTTTAAGTAAGAACAAGCGCGGATATTTAGCAGGATGAAATATGGTTATCTATATTGATGGAAATGTTCGTTTCGCTCCTTTGATATTGCGCTGTGTTTCTTCGATCATTTATCAACGTTATTTTTCCATAAAACTAGCCCTGGGCTGTGGCGATAAATACGTCCAGACTATTCTTGGACAGTTTAATGGTATTTCCTATAATACATTCGCCGCACAAAAAATAAAACGGTCTAGAAGAAACATTGGTATTTTCTTATACAGCTTATCAAAGAGTACAAATAAAAACAATAACAATATGTTTATTATGAATATAAATTTGGGAATAATATGATATAGGTATTGCTTTACCCTAAAATTAAATAACGAAGATACCAAATAAACTAATTTCCGTTTGTTTGCAGACAGGTTTGTAGTTATATTTTATAATTATTTGAAATAGTATTTAGTGATATTGTATAGTCATCAAAACTACACATACGAATGTGGGGAGAAAGTCAAATATTCGGCCTTGAATACCAACACCGTAGGGACTATCGAAAAAAACGTTTTTTTTTTTACTATATCATACGCAGTATGCTAAACTATTGTAATCATGCCGAAAAAAAAAATTGAGATTTTAGCGGAAATAGGTCTTTATGGGTCCCCTGAACATTTTTGACCAAGGTACAAAAAAATGTCTGTGTGTGTGTGTGTGTGTGCGTGTGTAAACGATTTTTGTGGCGATGATTCCGGAGAAAGTACTAAAGGTATCGGGACGAAACTTCATATTTAGAAGTTTCATGACCTAACTTAGAGCTGAAAAGCTTTTGGTTGAAAAGGGTCCAAAGTAACTGGTAGTTTATTCTAAGCCTTTTTGAAGGATTTTGCAAATGAGCCGCCATTTCTGTAATTTCGACAAAATAGTTAATTAATAAATTAAAGTAGAGGAAATTTTGAATAATTTATGCCTATGACATTTTTTGGTAAAATTAATAGTTTAGCTTCAAGAGCAAATTCTATCTGATCGAGATCGTGTCTGCGCCAAAACTAGTAGCCAGGGCTGCCATTTCTGTAATTTCGTCAAAATAGTTAAATAATAAATTAAAGTAGAGGAAATTTTTCTTCAAGAGCAAATTCTATTTGATCGAGATCGGTCGCATCTGCATTGATATAAAACTACATAGTAGCCTGGATATGACAAATAGTTTTTTATGCTGTCACCACAGAAATGTCTATGGCTGTCACACTCGAAAACAGCTGATGGAGAACCGCTATGGAACGTTGCCGCTCTAGTGCGGCAATGTATAAAATACAAATTCAAATAAAATAAGATCACCAATTTGATTGTTTGTTGATAAGAAATATCAACCCGTTGTTATATCTAATAGACGCTTCTACTTCTGGTTTTTGATAGCCACGATGTGCGCGCGCATTTCCCCCCAGGACGAAATTAAGTTGGCAACTGCTTTGTAAAACGCACAATTAGTTTCAAATGAAATGTAATTGATAAATGATAGGTGTGAGAATGGTATGCATTCATTGAAAACTGAATAATTCTATGCAAGTGAACATGAAAACCAAAATACCTACTGTGTTTTTAGGTTAGGACAGTTCAGCAAATTTTCCAAAGTACATAACAACAGGTACACTCGCGGCAAACTTCCTTGATTTGGGACACGTAGGTACATAATCACTTCATGATTAGAGTCGAAATTGGTAGTTTTACTTGGAACGCGTGTTTTCTGGGGATTTTAAGCTATATTATGTTACCAGATTGACTTGACAGCGGCGGCGGCGGCGAGTGTTCTGCGCATGCTGATTAGCGTTTTGGGTCAGAAGTAGAAGCGTCTATTGTACAAATGTAACATTGAGAAAATTGTAAATAAAGTATAGCGATGAGTGTAGTTATATTTTAGTCAGAATTTGAATTAGCTTTTTAAACTTGACGTTTCGTAGAAGTGGTATCAACCTAACATTTCCTATAGACAAATATAACCATTGTTGAATTTTTTACTTTATCATACTCAGTATGCTAAAGTATTGTAATCATGCCGAAAAAAAAAATTGAGATTTTAGCGGAAATAGGTCTTTATGGGTCCCCTGAACATTTTTGACCAAGGTACATAAAAATGTCTGTGTGTGTGTGTGTGTGTGTGTGTGTGTGTATGTGTGTGTGTATGTATGTGTGTACCCGATTTTTGTGACGACGATTCCGGAGATACTACTAAAGGTATCGGGACGAAAGTGCGTATTTAGAAGTTTTATGACCAAACTTAGAGCTGAAAAGCTTTTGGTTCAAAAGGGTCCAAAGGAACTGGCTGTTTCCTCTAAGCATTTTTCAAGGATTTTGCAAATGAGCTGCCATTTCTGTAATTTCGTCAAAATAGTTAAATAATAAATTAAAGTAGAGGAAATTTTGAATAATTTATGCCTATGATATTTTTTGGAAAAATTAATAGTTTAGCTTCAAGAGCAAATTCTATTTGATCGAGATCGGTCGCATCTGCATTGATATGAAACAACATAGTAGCCTGGATTTGACAAATATTTTTTTGTGCTGTCACCACAGAAATGTCTATGACTGTCACACTCGAAAACAGCTGATTTCATCAGAGGTTGGAGAACCGCTATGGAACGTTACCGCTCTAGTGCAGCAAAGTACAAAATACAAAATTAAAATAAAATAAGATCACCAATTTGATTGTTTGTTGATAAGAAATATCAACCCATTGTCATATGACAATATTTTGGAGACTGTGGCGAACTTAATAATAAAATTATAAACCCCTAACCACAACAAATATTTTAGAACCTAAATACGTATTTCAGCAACTATGTTGCCATCTTCAGTAGAACCTAAAAAGAGGAAAAGAGACATTAGCACTTCATAGTATCTTTACTGGATATTGTCCAAGCAAATCAAGTCAACCAAATCAAGTCACTCAATCAAGTCAATCAAGTCAATCAAGTCCACTTCCACTAGTGATTTGCTTGGACAATATCCAGTAAAGATACTATGAAGTGCTAATCTCTCTTTTCCTCTTTTTAGGTTCTACTGAAGATGGCAACAAAGTTGCTGAAATACGTATTTAGGTTCTAAAATACTTGTTGTGGTTAGGGGTTTATAATTTTATTATCCGTTGTTATATCTAATTGTAAAAACGATAAATTGAGAAAATTGTAAATAAAGTATAGCGATGAGTGTAGTTATATTTTAGTATGTTGGTACGGATGTGACATCTACAGTGACATGAACGAATATAAATCTGTCAGAATTTGAATTAGCTTTTTAAACTTGACGTTTCGTAGAAGTGGTATCAACCTAACATTTCCTATACAGAAATATAACCATTTTTGATTTTTTTAAAATACGTATTTCTCAAAAAACAACAGAAAAAACGTTGATGTCACTTCTGCCGAAAACTACATAGCGCGACCCACTCACATGCGACGGCGACGCTCCGCCATCGGTGACGCGCCGCATCACCGCTCGGCGCGCTATTCCGTACTTTCGGCACTTGTGTGACTTGTGAGATAAACAACTATTATTCTGATGACAGTAGGTAGTGTCAAATGCTGATGCTTTGACAATACCTACTATTGATACTATTGACTATCAAAATATCTTTCAAATCCCGGCTAACTAGTTTAATTTTAATGGAGACACGATTTATCTCAATCAAATAGATTCGCATGCAGCTAAACTATTAATTTTATATTTTGTATGATAAAGTCATGTGCCTGGCCACATCAGATTTTTACTTTATCATACGCAGTATGTAAAGTATTGTAATCGTGCCGAAAAAAAAAATTGAGATTTTAGCGGAAATAGGTCTTTTTGGGTCCCCTGAACATTTTTGACCAAGGTACAAAAAAATGTCTGTGTGTGTGTGTGTGCGTGTGTGTGTAAACGATTTTTGTGGCGATGATTCCGGAAAAACTACTAAAGGTATCGGGACGAAAGTTCATAATTAGAAGTTTCATGACCTAACTTAGAGCTGAAAAGCTTTTGGTTAAAAAGGATCCAAAGGAACTGGTAGTTTATTCTAAGCCTTTTTCAAGGATTTTGCAAATGAGCCGCCATTTCTCTAATTTCGTCAAAATAGTTAAATAATAAATTAAAGTAGAGGAAATTCTGAATAACTTATGCCAATGACATTTTATGGTAAAATTAATAGTTTAGCTTTTTAGTTTATTCTAAGCCTTTTTGAAGGATTTTGGAAATGAGCCGCCATTTCTGTAATTTCGACAAAATAGTTAATTAATAAATTAAAGTAGAGGAAATTTTGAATAATTTATGCCTATGAATTTTTTTGGTAAAATTAATAGTTTAGCTTCAAGAGCAAATTCTATTTGATCGAGATCGGTCGCATCTGCATTGATATCAAATTACATAGTAGCCAGGATTTTGACAAATATTTTTTTGTGTTGTCATATTCGAAAACAGCTGATCTCATCAGAGGTTAGAGAACCACTATGGAACGTTGCCGCTGTAGTGCGGCAACTTATAAAATACAAATTTCAAATAAAGTAAGATCATCAATTTGATTGTTTGTTGATAAGAAATATCAACCCGTCTTTATATCTAATTCTAAAAACGATACATTGAGAAAATTATAAATAAAGTATAGCGATGAGTGTAGTTTTATTTTAGTATGTTGGTAGGGATGTGTTATGAACAAATATAAATCTGTCAGAATTTGGATTACCTTTTAAGGTGCGTTTTCATTAGTGATAATGGCAGTGATACCAGACGCCGTTATAGTATTTCCATTAGAAAATTGATAGTGACTCATGTTTATGTACATGCAAACTAATATGTGTCATTATCACGAAATGTAAGAAATACTATAATTTCGTATTGTACCACCGCCATTAGCTACCGTTACCTACCAATCGGAACGCACCTTTAAACTTCACGTTTCGTCAAAGTGGTATCATACAGAAATCATTTTCATTTTTTTTAATTACGTATTTCTTAAAAAGCAACGCAATAAACGTTGATGTCGCTCCTGCCAAAAACTAGATAGCGCGACTCGCTCATATCCGACGGCGACACTCCGCCTTCGGTGACGCGCCGCATCACCGCTCGTCGCGCTATTCCGTGCTTTCGGCATTTGTGACATAAATAACTATTATTCTAATGACGTAGTGATTCTCATGCAGCTAAACTATTAATTTTATATATTGTATGATAAAGTCATGTGCCTGGCCACATCAGATTTTTATTTTTAATGCATGTGGGTAGTTTTTCGTAAATGTACAAGAAGGTATAATAATCATTTTTAGAGAATAACTGATGATTTTTTCCTTTTGTTGATTTAAGCGTCATAATTCGATCGTTAAACCGTCATTAAATCATCATGTCTAAATGACTCATTTTGTCCAAATTATTACACATGCAAGCTGCAACAGACAGAACACAACTTTCAACGTTCACAAACAGTTGACACTACCTCGTAGTCGCTTCACAGGCGCCCGGTATTCCACCCAGTGCTGCCACCTTGAGGTCTGTTGAATTCGGTAGAGTCGTTAGTATAGTCGGTAGAGTTAAAAAACGGAATCAACAGAAAATCAATTACTAAGATCTTTGCAGTACTTTTTTTTTTAAATATAAAAACAAAAGAAGATGACGTCCTATTGTTACAATCATTATCTTGCTTTATTTTTACAATATAATTGGTGTAATTGTTGTACTACCACAGAAAAAAATAAAGGTCTAGATAGAATTTTGTATTCAAAATTAAATATAACACGCTTTAAAGTTTTGTATTAAAAAGATAATAAATAATAAGTTATAAATAAAAACAATTTTGCTTGTCACGAATTGCAAAATACAGAAGAAATATGTACTATAGCTGCCATATATGATGTCCCCTCTTTTGACGTCCATTTTCCCGCAAATCTAGAGGCGAAAAAATATGAAAAAATTGTGATGCTGTCCTTGATTAATATGCTACAACAAAAAATTAGAAAGCTGTATATGTTGGCGTTTTCTCGATTTTTCCAAATTAAGAAGAATTGGCGCTATTTTTGCCCTGTAAATCCTGTAATCCATAGATTTAGACGAAGTAAAAAGTAAAATCACCTGCGGAATGCTAGCTTTCAATGTGAATATTTGTAAAATCATTGGATTAGTGCTTGATCCACAAAATGCCATATTATGCAATGCCAGAAATTCCTTTATTAGAAGAGCTAGAATAATGAAATATAGACTATAGGGTACCCACTAATTCATAGGTTTAAAGTTTATTACATAAGCATTGTTTATCTTGCATTATCCCTCCAAAAGATCGATTTGAAGCATCTCAGGATTGCTGCAATTGACGCGGCGCTCTTTGGTCTTTGGGGCGAGCGGAGGAAGGGATCGACAGCGACGCTGCCGGTATTGGGGGATCGCACGTGCATTAGTTACTAGAAGAACAGTGTTTACGGACACAATATAACGACACGGCGATTATGCCCAGCCAAAGAAATTTGGATATCCGGCAACAGATTACCGAATTAAAAAATAATGGCTAAATGAGTCAATAAGATAACAGAACCCACGAACAGGCATTTGGAAGTCCCAGGGGAATTATTGGCAATTTAAATCGGGTGTCGGGATTACCATTTAAAATTAATGAGTAAACTGCAACATATTCTACGTGTCTACAAATTTACGATGCTAAATTTGTAAAAGTTTTTTTAGATATTTTTAAGGTTTATACGCTCAGAGCTGACGTTTGTAATATATGTAATATATCAAGAGTTGGTATTTATTTTATATTGTTTGTCAATGTATTTAAATATCATTTAAATATTATTGATAAATAAACTCTTGAAACTGTTATAATAGTTTGAATATTTATATAACAAAATTGTGCACACTTTTTAAATATATTTTGGGTTTATCAAGTAAACTTAATTTAGTATTTACCACTAATCGGAAAATCTGCTAACTCCATATTACTAGATCTATCCGCTTCCACCAAAATCTTGTTTACAACCTTAATGTATAAAAATTGAAAAATTGAAAACAAAAACGCCAATCGATAGAAGAGATTTCTCTCGTACCCGGTCACATATTATAATCAAAATTATGCAAAAATTAAGAATTTAATTGTTAGTTAAAATTACTACCAACAACGACAAGTTATCGTTCTTTCTGTGTATTGATAATAAGCTGCCCCGGTTCTCTCAGCTGTGTCGGACAGCACCGCTAACGCCTCCCTTCCCCGCAGCACACCAAAGACCGTAGAGCGCCGGAATTCACGCGGGGTTTCAGCGAAATCTTTTGTATGAAAAATGTAAGATAAACAATGATTATGTAATAAACTTTAAACGTATGAATTATTGGGTAGCCTATAGTCTATATTTCATTATTCTAGCTCTTCTAATAACGGAATTGCTGGCATTGCATATTATAGCTTTTTGTGGGTCAACCACTAATTCAATGATTTTACAAAACTGCACATTGAAAGCAGGTGAATTTACTTATTTCTTATTTACTTTCTTATTATTTTCTTATTTACTTATTTTACTGAGTGACGCGTGTGAGTTACACACGCGTGCATGCAATTCGTGTGGATTGGCATTTTTTAGTCTCGTTTTGATAATCTTCCTTATTTTAGTCATGAGAAGTAACTAAATAAGTTTTAGTCAGGACTAACGTCACTAAAGGCCCAACACTGAAAACCCAGTGAATAGATTCGTTGTGTGGCGATTATGTAGATACTAACAGAATTCCAAATCTGAGGCTACTATATTGTAGCATCTCCTTAATGCAATATCGAATTGAAATATATCACATGGACCACATCATGCTGGAAATTATTAATAATAGCCTGTTCATGTGATAAATTCTTCACTTTAACCTCGCCACTTGGCTATTATTAATAATAACCGATAATTATTAATAATAACCTATTTATCACTACGTAACATATAGATTAGAAACATATAGGCTCTTGCATATAGCCTTCACATATGCTGGATGTTGTCCGGCACAAATTTCAAGTTTCTTAGGGCAAAATACCTCAGTAAGACATTTGAAAAAATCCATGCCACGGGCATAATATTAACTCCCCATCTTTCCTCTGAAATGTGATGTATTATTATTTACCTATAATTCTACAATATTTTTTTTTAAAGTACCAAAGTGTGTTGGGATAAAAATCAATATCACGTCCACTAGACGTTTTAAGGGACGTGTATCCGAGACAATCTGTCGGATTGACCCTCATCATATCTAAAAAAATGCATTTGCCGTTGACACATTTCGCGCAAAAAACGGAGCGTGAACGTGAACGCAGAAGTGACCCAAATTTACAAGAGATGTTTTTATATTGCCCTGTTTCTTTATTCAATTTGGGATAGCGTATACGAATATGTACGTATTTATTTTACTTTTTCTGATCGACGGCACCCTTTGTGATTTAATTTAGAAACCTTTGACGTTATTTGGAGGGAAAGCAATGAAAACTGAACTATTACACGGTGAACCAAATATTATCTAAGCTGTTCAGAAGTGTCTTTTGAGGTGGATAACTGTAGGTCTGATTCCCGTATTCAAACGGCAGTATTATAACTGCAAACTTCCTGAATTATGATGATTAAATATTATCTTTACTGTACGTTTTACGATCCGATATGGGAACTCTGGGCATTAAATAGGTAGGGTAACCTAATTTCGGGATTGGGAATAATATGCACATAAATTTAGTCAATGTGTATCTTGAATTTTGAATTCAGTATAATTGGAACTGAATAAATAAACTAAAAATCGGAAACAGTATTATTTACACGTTTCGACGATTCAAGGGAAAGAATTAAAACTTGGACCGTTTGATTTTAATTTGTGGTGAACACACAAACAATAATACCAAAAGCATTGGCACACAATTGGAATTTTATAAGCGCGATATCAGTGTTTTTTTATTTTTTTTAATACCTGTCCTATCTTGTCCTAGTTTAAAGCTTCAGACGTTACCTGGTCCCACTACTCGGCCGTCCAAATTAAGAACATGAACTTAGCCCCCCATATTGATTTTTTACAGTTCTTTTTTGCTTGAATCGTTTGATAGAGTTTGATAGGCTATTCCAGAGGTTTTATTGTTTTTCGTTTTTCCGGAACACAGAAAATAATATTTGGTGTAAAGTTAGTTGCAAGTTAGTGTAAAGTTAGTTAGTTTTTAAGTTGCAATCGATTGATTATGGTTTGGTTAGGTTTGATTGTCCATTCCCGACGTATGATAGTTATTCGTTTACCTGAATCCTCAAAATTTGTAGAAAAATAGAAAAATTGTAAATCCGTAGAATTGTAGTAATTAATTTTATTTTTTTTTAATTAATTTTTTGCATTGTGCTAGAAACGCAAAGGTCCCTGGTTCAAATCCAGGTTCTGGCTGTAATTTTTGATTTATGTAAAATTTATATCTCGCCTGTATATCACCATATTATTAACTTAGAATTTGTAGGTTATGTTATTGTCCGAAAAACACGAATAATTATTCCTTTATAAACGCTATTTTAAGCGGGAGTAGTTTCATTATTGTTTCATTTTGTTCGCTTGTTAGTTAACGTATAATTGTTCTTAGAAACGGCATGATTGATAATAATGCAAAAACTAATGATCGTTATAAAAATATATTAATAATGTTCGAACTGGATAATGTTCTGGATTTTGAAGTTGCAATTGATCGCTTATGGTTTGGTTGGGCTTGATTGTCCATTTCCGACGTTTAATAGTTTTTTGTTTTCCTGAAATCCGCGAAGTTAGAGTTTAGTTTATTATGTAGTTTAGTAATTAGTTATCTTATTGTCCGAATTGATTCAATTCCATGGGATATATTAAGCGGACTTGTTTGATTTCGGTTAGAAAATTTATCATAATCCATAGTTCTAATTAAAAATTGGCATTATATGAAAAAGAATACATTTTCTAAGCGAAATCAAACAACTCCCGCTTAAAATAGCCCATAGAATTGAATAAACTCTGATAATAAGATAACTAATTACTAACTAAATTCTAATTTGCGGATTTCTTCAAAACGAAAAACAATTATACGTCTGGAATGGACAATCAATCCCAACCAAACCATAAGCAATCGATTACAACTTAAAAACCGGAAAATTCGAACATTATTTATAATGATCATTAATTTTTTACAATACTATCAATTATGCCGTTACTAAGGACAATTATACGGTAACTAACAAGCGAACAAAATGAAACAACAATCAAACAACTCCTGTTTAAAATAGCCTTTAGAAAGGAATAAATTCGAAAAATACCATAACTTACAAATTCTAATTTTGCGGATTTCAGGTAAACGAAACACTGACAAACGTCGGGAATGGACAATCACACCTAACCAAACCATAAGCAATCGATTGCAACTTTAAAAACCCAAGAATTCGAACTTGGGGCTAACTTCACACCAAATTGTATTTTCCGTTTTCCGGAAAAACGAAAAACAATCAAACCTCTGTTCAGAACATTATAAACAAATTCGTCAAGATTGTCACACAACTTAAAAAATGTTGATGTATAATTTCAGTTGCAGCGGTAAAAATTATTGCGCGTTGCTGCTCTGTATTTTTTATATTAAACCTTCAACGACTGAATACGGCCGGGTATTATAAACGTCGAATAAAATTTTACTGGCAAAGTTTTATTTTTACAATAGCCGAATCCTATTGTGAAAAAATTGTAGTACGAGAACGTAAATCTAAAACGTCGATTAAAAATCTCAAATAACAAACGCAAAAAATTTTGATCCCATTGCTCTTATTTTGGCCTGTAAAATCTTTCTAAATCGTTTTGTTTCATTTCAGAAACGCAAAATGGTTTATTTGGTATACTTTGCACTAATAACTTGGGAATACAGATTAAAATCGCAATGGAAATCAGAATTATTAAAATATTAAACGCAGATTTAAGTGATGTTTCTTGTTAACTGCTAAATATAGAAGAACATGTCGCAGATCATTAGATGGCTCTAGATAAGGTTAACAGTTTTATTATCTCGTCTAGACATTCAATGGCGTACAACAATACTGTATCTGTTTATAGAAAAATGATGACGATATAGGTCGTTTTGCGCATTTCGCCCATCTATGCTACAACTGAATAACTACCTATTAATAACTGTACAATATTCATACCTGTTGAAGTTTATCGGCCACTCAGAAGTACATAATTCAAAAAGTCGCTAATCTTTGCAATTGGCAAAGTGAAACAGCTATTTTCTCAAAATCAAGTTGCGCCACTCTGCTTTCAACGCGTCAAATGTATGTTTTCGTGTTATATTTATTAGAAGACAATGCACGTTGAACCGCGTTTAAATTGTCGAATTTATTGAAAACACCATTCTATTTTATTTAGTTAAGAATTCGAAACCTTTATTTAGTGTATGCTTGTGACGTTAAATAATGAATAATTTAGTAGCCCAACGTATAACTTCGTATATCACCCAATAGCAATATACATCAGCCAATATACAGTATATTTTCATATTACAGTTTATGTCTTCCTTGCGAGCAGTTATGACGGAAACGACCGATATAATAACCAATGCTCGATATAAAAGCGATACATAAACTACGAGGACACTATGGTTTTCTGAAGAAACGCGTAACATTAACCCACCTTTACGACAACATCAAAATCCCCAATTCCCTAGCCATATTAGAACCTTGTTACACGCAGACTTTTCCGAAACTGCCAACCGTTCACTACAGTATATTCGAAAAAGTAGTTTAACAAGTTTCTCAAAAATTACACAAAAAGACATTCCAGAATCCATAAAATACTTTGAATCAATAAATCTTGATCTTATTTGTTCATAAAATTAACTCCTTAAAATATTCGGAATGCACAATATCTCACCCTGTACATCAATAACCTAGTACACTCTTGTGTGAATTTAGTGATGTAAAACTACCGGTAATTTAAAAAATGGTAATATTACCGGTAATATTACCGTGACGATAAATTATCCGTAATTTAATAGCTTGCAACACTACCGGTAATCCAGCGGCGCGTTATGCCATCATGGGACACTGGGCAATTTTGAATTTGGGGGCGCCCATATACAATGTTGAGTTAAAAAGAATTACTTTTTATACAAAAATAATAAATGCTAATAATACTGATATAACGTTTCGGAACAGATAACAAAAATCATAAATAATAGGTACGGTATTGACCTTTTTGCAACAACATTTAATATACACCAATAAATGATAAAATATGTACCAATAAATGATTTGATTTGATTTGATATAAATACCTACATAATTGTGTAAAGTAACAACAGACTATTCTTAAGAATTATAAATAGCTAATAAATAGCTTAACAATTTAAAAATCAAAATTCATAGCAATTAAACCATATCATCTTAACAAATAAATGTTTTTAATATTTTAAATATTTAAAAACTGCGATAGTTCATTCCGCTACCATCAATATAAGCATATATGTGCTCTAAATAAGTAGTTTGAATATGTAGTCATAGTTTTTTGAGATGTTACTTTTAATAAAATGTCCTATTTATTTTTCTAAAATTATAGTTGAATCAATTTAACTTTGCGTGTTGTCAAAAGTGACAGTCGTCTGGTGCAATCAACTGTTGTCATACGGCCAGTGGCGTAGTCGAATAAATTTTGCCAAAGGAAAGGCATACGTCTGCAATCTGCATACACATACAGGGTCATTAAATTCTAGCGTCTATGAAAAATTACTGTTTTCTATGAAACGCATACCAAAACTTACTTCTATTTGCGATTCGAATTGAACGGCTCGTCTGTAAGGGTACTTAACGAAAGTTTGTAGTACATGCAACCGAACGTACACTTATTTGTGAATATGGTTGGTTAAAGCAAGGTGTTAGTAAAAGAAAATTTATGCGAAACACATTTGTTGGTAAAATGAAGCGACAAACATCTAGATGACAAACTGCGGAGAAAATCCACGACACAGCACCTTACATGAATTAATTTGATTTTGTAGTGTATATTAAACTTGCATTTTCTACAAAATCACACTTATCACTTATCCTGCCGACTTACTTCGCCCACCCTTTGAAAATATCCATGTTTCATCCAGAAACATAAGAGTGCGGCTAAATGGAGAATTTTTATTTTTTTAGGACATTCTAAGAAATTCAGCTCACATAGATGCTATGGCGGGTGTCGCCATTAATGCCCTTCAGTGATCGTCATTTGAAAACTTAAATCCAAGGTGAAAAAGAAGTGTTTGTAGGAAGCGATAACTAAAATTCAAATGCGACTTTTCACGCAGCTCTACTTTTAAGGATCTAATGGTAACATGATTTCCTAGAATTAAATATTGCTAAATGTTCCTAATAGCAACAATATGGTAATGCAATAGCGTACTTGCAGCGTAAAGGTTAGACAATGTGCTGCGAACTTATATTTTTGCACCCTCATCAACGTCTTCAGTTTTTGGTTTCTCCGAGTTCGAGATTCTCTTCGGGTACAAACTCTTTAAGAAATAATGTAGCAATGTTCGCAATAGGACGAATGGACAATTGCTGAATTGCATTAAGGGAAATTAGGGGTACCATATTTTCCTTTTCCGCTGTAAAATAGTCTATAAAATTGGCCACAACCTCTTTTGTTTGAGTATTTAAATATTTTCCCGGCATTTTAAAGTGATACCAGCACAACTGACAGTTACCCTGAATCTCCTGTCAGCGACGCCGCTGGAGATCCGAACTACCCAATGATCGACGTACTGTAGTTCTGTCTTTCTTCTGCGCACTAGTATACATATTAGCATCCGAGATCGTGTGTCTTAGCCAGCCGAGACATACCTCCAACGTTAGTGTCAATAGTTTAGTATGCCGTAGAAAGAGTGGGAATGTATTTAATCGTATCGTAACTACCGCATGTCACTTTTGACAACACGCAAAGTTAAATTGATTCAACATACCTATGATTCCGATTCCATAATATTAAAAAATATAAATATTCCGAATGGCGTCTGCTATATAGGTTTTAACAAGATGAAACGTAACGTGTCAATATCTGGTCCTCAACGTTTAGAAGAAATTAATCAAATAAAAGGTTTAGGAAAAGACTTAAGCTAGTAACGTGAATGACTTTTGAATATACAGAGTTATGTATTTGTAAGAAGCAGACGAAATTCTATTTTTTAAATATAGCGTCCTGTATATTTTGCCTGTCTTTTGAATTACAAATTGATCTGTAAAAACCGCATGTTCCTAAGGTCAATGCTGTAAATGTAATAAGACGATTAAATGTTAAAAGGAAGGGATTAAACAAATTGAAAAGAATTTCTACCGTATCAATAGCTCGTCGTTTTCGTAAATGCCTTAAGTTATCAATACGAAACACATTATAATATAAAGTGTGTTTCATTTCCAAGCATTTCAAATTTGTAGCTTAAGGAATTTCCTAAGACTTTTATTGGAATCTATTTCTTGTCAATTCTTTAGAAAGAAATATATTATTGAGTGGTTACGTTTCTTTTTATACATACTGTGTAATAATAAGGACTTCGAAAGATTTTCTACATTTTACAGATCGGAATTTTTATTTTACAGACTCTTTTGAAGCATTCATCTTTACAGAATAGAATTCACAATAGGAAAAATGTTGACTGAAAATCTTCGAAGAATTCATACCGTTTTTCTCTTCTAACTTAGCCAAGGGTTTCTCATAAGCTCGTACAGTATTAGATATTTATTGCAAACAAACATGAGTTTAACTGCTAAAACTGGCTCCATTCTCTTTGGGGCCCCATAGGCAAGACTACTCTAAAGTTTAATTTGATATTCTTACTATAACAGTTTATTAATTATCTAATTGATTTATAGTTTATAAAAGATTGATTTTGGTTCCCAACCGGCAGCAGCTCAAATATAAAATTTACTATTCTTGAGACGGTAATAAATTAGTTATAGATTAGTTGGTGCCTTGCTGAGAGGAACCTAAATCTGCTTGCAACGTTAATGAGGACTGGCATGATGGTGTAGACTATTACAGAAATGTGTTTCCAAACTACTTTGGGCCCCCACCCCTGTTATTGGGGGCCCTGTGCAAATGCCCATTTTGTGCATGGGATAACGCGCCACTGGTCATATACATACAGACGTAATGGTGTGGCGTGTAACTATTTTATTAATATAAAAGTTAAAAATATAAAATTTAATTTTAAAAATACATATTTGTATGGTTGACGGCAATAATAATAATAATAATATTACCGCGGTAATATTACCATTTTACATCACTATGTGTTTGAGAAATTTACGTTAAATGATACTTGTAATAGCTTTTTCGTTCAGAGGTGTGGGCACATTCAGAATTTATCGCCGTGCTTTAAGAAGCTCTGGAGGTACTTCAAGATCCGGTTACCAACAAAATAGCAGTTGATTTTAATAAAAGCCGGCTGTCTCCTGGGTTATATATCACTGCTAGCCGAGAGTAAAATATTGCGAAGTAGGTATCTTAAAGTAGTTGCGAGTGCAGAGGTCGCACCTGAGTCTAGGATGACGGCACTATAAAATTGAACATGTGGTAGATGATAAAGTAGGTATGTAATATGTACTGTCTAGCCTCTGGTATAATTGTAAACGTTGAAATTGTCTGGCCTCTGGTATAATTGTAAACGTTGAAAAATATTTTTTTAATTAACTAAGTATGCCTTTGTTTGCGTTCAAACCTTGTAATCAACTTCCAAAAAAATCTTTAAACTCTACTTTTGTTAATGAATTTCATTGTATTCATTAGGGGCGCAAAATCTACCTAACATCCACATTTACCTCAAACATCTAAACAAAAAAAAAAACATCTACGTAAACAATATGTGTAAACAACCATTTTACGCTGTCGCCTGTTGTAAAAATTTGTACGATTTCTTCTGAGATTACCCACTTTTACATGTAAAACATTAATGCGCAACTCCAGACGATACGTACGAATTCGCCGGAGCTTTACTCAAGTTTGCCAGTTTCAGGAAAGTATGAACGCCAGGGGATTTTACGACCGAAAAAAGATGGGCTGATATGAATTTTGTGGCTCGTGTAACATCAGTTTCCATTTATCTTCGCCACGGTTGGTCTGCTGATAGGATTTTGAGGCGAGTGTTGTGCCGTTCTGTGTAGCTATCTCAAATTTACTCGGCGGAAAAACGTGGCGACACATCTGTCTTGTTTATACGAACTTTCAATATGAGGTTTTTTTTTTATCAACGGTGCTCCACGGAATGTAAAGTACGATTATAAAGATTTTCCTTTGATTTATTCATTCGGGATGGAAATGTATACAGTATTCTATTGTATCCTGTTTCTGTGGATGGTTTATTGCATATTTTATTGCGGTTCTATTCCGTTGATAGCAATTTTATTACAAACTATTACAGTCGAAACAGTGCCAACATGAATTTTATTCTAAGCATAGCATAAACATGTTTTTTATAATCGCAATTGAGATTATAATAAATTTGTAACGTGATTCTGTAGAAATGCTCCATTTTACTCTATTTCTGTTAGTTTTAGCATTAAGATGAAAATTATATCATTTTGAACGAAAAGTGCAGACACATGTAAATAATCAGGTTAGTTGATTATTCTCGAAGAAAAATACAGTGTAGCGACAAGGTATTTTTACAACTGGTAACAGAATCTCAATATGTAACTGCATTCATACTACCACTACTCTCCTAGTGAAGTACCTAAATAGATTAAACATACTACTATATAGTAATTGTAATAACAGTAATTTTTATTTTCCATAGAACTGATCTACGTTTCGATCCGACGTCATGAACTTTTTTTGTAAAACATTACCGCTTTCAAGAAAAGATCAAATTTATTTTTTAGGAACCTTCTTTATACACACTATTTTATTTGAAACTAGAGTATAATAGTTCTAGTACTATTCCTACTTAACATATTTATAATCTAACGTAGCCACCACCAGAAATGTAGAAGGTCAATTTTGTTGACAAAAATCTTCTTTATTAACATATTTATAATCTAACGTAGCCACCACCAGAAATGTAGAAGGTCAATTTTGTTGACAAAAAGTACAAAAAAACATCATAAAAGAAAAATTTACGAGTTGTTTTCCAATTTTCTTATAAGCGGCTTCAAACACAGTTGTTTTTTTATTCAGAGAACAACAGTACGTTACCGTAAACAAAAAGATCGTACACGTTTTTAATGTTATTTTAATAGACGCTTTCAGTGTATTTCAGGAGAAGAAAAAGAGACAGGCAATACGATATAACGTTGTATTTGTATTGGTTATGTAAATATATGTATGAGGCACTCACCTATACGCCGTACCCAATATTGGACTATCTATCTTCGATGAATTTGTTTGAACCTTACACTATTCACAAATGATAAAAAAAGACTATTGGAACAGTGCGTAATAACGGTTATTATCTAAAAATTATTATCAAATTCAAAAATAAATTAAAAATGGAAAAATTAAAAAGTGAATATTGCATGATATTTTTATTTTCTTTCTGGCATTATTATAAACGATTATAGTCGAAGTAGACGCTGAGATCCAATGTAAAAATTTGTGTTTGTCGCTTCATTCGAACAAAATACTACTATGATACTACTGTGCTATACGCAACTGTTGATTGCATAACCGAATGTAAGTTTACACTTAACGTTTGTTTAAAACAACAGAAATGTATTAACATGAGCATGGCCTACTTTGCCTACAATCATTTATAATATGACTATATTATGTACTATATATTATGGGTACTAAAAAGTTGCCTGCAACTGTATTAGATTGAACCTATGCAAATTTAATAGTTTCTAAGATATTCAAGTTATTTGGTTTGGTTACAATTGTTTTTGATCCAAAGCAAGTAGATGTAATGTACTCGTAGAACGAAGTAATCTTGGATCGTATTCAAATGCATGTAATATAATTTTCTGATGGCAATGTCAATTAAGGTATATTTAATTATAATAAGTGTTTCCTGTACCTGTTTTTTACGAATTTTTGTGAATGGTATTTAAATACATATAATACATTTATATTGCTTTATTTGGTGTTCTATGTAACTTGCAACTTGGTTAGTCTTTCAAGTAGCTTCTTAAGCAGTATCAATTCTCTTCTTTACTGTTTTAGTTTTCTCCCAATATCAAGATATTTGTAAAATATGCAGCTTTACAAGCAAAACTTTGCAATTTTAGCTAACGTTCAATAACCGTTTAACTGTAAGCTTTAACATACTTTGATTATTTTATTTTATCAACACATTGTAGACAAATGTATCAACAATATCACCTGTTCAATAAAAAAGAAAAACTTGCAGCTTATTATATCTTGAGAGCGGAATTTATGTTTTGGTGGTCCAACATTGAGACACCCTGTGAAGAAGGGTGTTACAATAAGAAAAAGTAAGTAAATCAATGAAAAAATTACAAATATACACAAAAAAACTAATAAGAAAATAAGTAAATCCATATGAAACCGTATAATGATTTTTTAAATTAAATATTTAGAACATTTTTATTATTTTAGATATTTTGAATTGCGTCTAGTTTTTGGCAAAAACCAGGGGCGTAGCTGCGAGAAGCAGGGGGAGCAAACTCCTCCAGGCGCACGAGTATAGGGGGCGCAAAATAGGAACAGAAATAAAATAACTATGGCCAGAATTTCTAAATAAAACTCTGAGGACCTAAATATTTTGTGATCATGAATTGATTATCGTAATTTCAATTTATGGATTGCCCTGTTGTGTTTATACACATTGCATATTATTCCATGTACATTTGCCTTCTGTAAATGTTAGTTTTTTTAAGCAAGCGTACTTCATATTTATTCACTAATTGAGTGTACTATTGTAGTATGTTGTTCAGTTTAAATGACTATTATTTTACTAAATTAGTGTGGTTTTTATTCATAAACTTATAAGTATGTAAATGTAAGTGGTTTTCAGTATTTTCTTGTTAATATGAAAGACATAATGTTACTTATTTTAAAAGACAGAAATTGCCAATCTCAAAATTTGAGCGCTAGATAAAAGTTTCACTTTCTACCAAATAATTTTGATGAAAATTAAAAAAAAATCTCTTTGAGAAATTAGAAAAAGATCTGATGTGGCCAGGCACATGACTTTATCATACAATATATAAAATTAATAGTTTAGCTGCATGAGAATCTATTCTATTGAGATAAATCGTAGGTATTGTCAAAGCATCAGCATTTGACACTACCTACACTACGTCATTAGAATAATAGTTATTTATGTCACAAATGCCGAAAGTACGGAATAGCGCGACGAGCGGTGATGCGGCGCGTCACCGAAGGCGGAGTGTCGCCGTCGCATGTGAGGGAGTCGCGCTTTCTAGTTTTTGGCAGAAGCACAAAAACGTTTATTGTGTTGCTTTTTGAGAAACACGTATTTAAAAAAATAATTAAAAAATGTCTGTATAGGAAATGTTAGGTTGGTACCACTTTGACGAAACGTCAAGTTTAAAGGTGCGTTCCGATTGGTAGGTAATGGTAGCTAATGGCGGTGGTAGAATACGAAATTATAGTATTTCTTACATATCGTGATAGTGACACATATTAGTTTGCATGTCCATAAACATGAGCCACTAGCAATTTTCTATTGGAAATACTACAATGGCGTCTGCTACCACTGTCATTATCACAACTGAAAACGCACCTTAAAAAGCTAATTCAAATTCTGACAGATTTATATTTGTTCATGACACATCCCTACCAACATACAAAAATAAAATTACACTCATCGCTATACTTTATTTACAATTTTCTCAATTTATCGGGTTTAGAATTAGATATAACAACGGTTTGATATTTCTTATCAACAAACAATCAAATTGGTGATCTTATTTTATTTGAAATTTGAATTTTGTACTTTGCCGCACTAGAGCGGCAACGTTCCATAGCGGTTCTCCAACCTCTGATGAAATCAGCTGTTTTCGAGTGTGACAGCATAAAAAAAAATCTGATGTGGCCAGGCACATGACTTTATCATACAATATATAAAATTAATAGTTTAGCTGCATGAGAATCTATTTGACTGAGATAAATCCTGTCTGCATTAAAATTAAACTAGTTAGCCAGGATTTGACAGATATTTTGGTAGTCAATAGTATCAATCGAAGGTATTGTCAAAGCATCAGCATTTGACACTACCTACTGTCATCAGAATAATAGTTGTTTATCTCACAAGTGCCGAAAGTACGGAATAGCACAACGAGCGGTGATGCGGCGCGTCACCAATGGCGGAGTATCGTCGTCGCATGTGAGCGAGTCGCGCTATGTAGTTTTCGGCAGGAGTGACATCAACGTCTTTGGAACTGCTCTTTGAAAAACACGTATTTTAAAAAAAAATTCAAAAATTGTTATATTTCGGTATAGAAAATGTTAGGTAGATACCACTTCTACGAAATGTCAACTTTAAAAAGCTAATTCAAATTCTGAGAGATTTATATTCGTTCATGACACTGTAGATGACGTTCCATAGCGGTTCTCAGAGTGTGACAGCGTGGTGACAGCCATAGACATTTCTGTGGTGACAGCACAAAAAAAATATTTGTCGAAATCCTGGCTACTATGTAGTTTCATATCAATGCAGATGCGACCGATCTCGATCAAATAGAATTTGCTCTTGCAGCTAAACTATTAATTTTGCCAAAAAATGTCACAGGCATAAATTATTCAAAATTTCCTCTGCTTTAATTTATTATTTAACTATTTTGACGAAATTACAGAAATGGCGGCTCATCTGCAAAATCCTTGAAAAAGGCTTAGAATAAACTACCAGTTCCTTTGGACCCGTTTGAACCAAAAGCTTTTCAGCTCTAAGTTTGGTCATAAACTAAATATGAACTTTCGTCCCGATACCTTTAGTAGTTTCTCCGGAATCGTCGTCACAAAAATCGAGTACACACATACGCACACACACACACACACATACACACACACACAGACATTTTTTTGTACCTTGGTCAAAAATGTTCAGGGGACCCAAAAAGACCTATTTCCGCTAAAATCTAAATTTTTTTTCGGCATGATTACAATACTTTACCATACTGCGTATGATAAAGTAATATTTGTCAAATCCTGACTACTATGTAATTTCATATCAATGCAGATGCGATCAATCTCGATCAAATAGAATTTGCTCTTGAAGCTAAACTATTAATTTTATCAAAAAAAGTCATAGGCATAAATTATTCAAAATTTCCTCTACTTTAATTTATTATTTAACTATTTTGTCGAAATTACAGAAATAGCGGCTCATTTGCAAAATCATTGAAAAAGGCTTAGAATAAACTACCAGTTCCTTTCGACCCTTTTGAACCAAAAGCTTTTCAGCTCTAAGTTTGGTCATAAAACTTCTAAATATACACTTTCCTCCCGATACCTTTAGTAGTTTCTCCGGAATCGTCGTCACAAAAATCGTTTACACACGCACACACGCACACACACACACACACACACACACACACACACACACACACACACACACACACACACACACACACACACACACACACACACACACACACACACACACACACACACACACACACACACACACACACACACACACACACACACACACACACACACACACACACACACACACACACACACACACACACACACACACACACACACAGACATTTTTTTGTACCTTGGTCAAAAATGTTCAGGGGACCCATAAAGACCTATTTCCGCTAAAATCTCAATTTTTTTTTCGGCATGATTACAATACTTTACATACTGCGTATGATAAAGTAAAAATTCTCAAAACATTATTTTATTGGGGATTAGAAAAGCGTACTGTTGCATCTCAACTAACATTCACCTGGAACTGTGAAAATGTTTTCAAGGTTGTAAGTTATTTGAGTGTTTTGAACTTTAAACCTTACTCATAGCTCAAAAGCATGTCAAACAATTAAAGTACACTTTAAAACTAAAACAACGCTTGTGTCGATACAACGGACATCAACAATTTTTGATGATGTTTGAATGTTTGTTATTGTCATAAAACCCTAAACTGAGTTTCTCAAGAATTTTGTATTTATAAACTCCGTTTTTGGTTCAATTTGGAATTGAAACATTGGTATTGAAAGTGGTATACATTAAATTAAATGCCAGACCTCTTGCGAAAAACAAGGGGGCGCATAAGATTTTTCTTGCGCCAGGGCGCTCAATATGTAGCTACGCCACTGGCAAAAACGTAAGAAAACCGAAACAAAACGCATTGTTTGGCACTTGAATTTCTCACAAAACCTTGGACACAATTCACAATTTCTGCCTCTAGATTCAGATTTTACGGATAAGTCGTCAATTAATCAATCTTAAATATTATTAGTTACATTTAACAATTTACTTTGACAGCCAGTAGCGACCACTTAAAGGACACTATACCGTAAACTAGCACTAATGTTGGAAAATAGACCAAAATAGACACAAAACATTTCAGGGCTCAACAAATTTGCGATATTCCAAGGTGGCTATCCAATCAATCAATCAGTAAACAACAATTTAAGTCATCAAAATAAACAAAAAACGGACGCAAATCACTTACATGGCAATTCCAACGTCTGATCAACAATATTTCTTGATCTATTGTCCCATTTTTGCGGATCTTCTATTATTTATTGCACTAACCACACGAAAAACAAAAACAATACCGACAAATCTGCTCGAAACGTCAAGTACTGCTTGCGAACATGACGCATAATCCAGTGACGCTCTGACGTAGCACCTACAGTGATTGACCGGGTGACCGGGTGTACCTCAATTTCAACGGGAAGAAAACTAAACTACTAAAATACGGAAATCTGGCTAGGAAATGTCACGGTTTCTGGAAACACGCCATCCGAATGTTTAGTTTCTCATTATTATAGCACTCGCGTTTGCAACAGCTACAAAATCACTCGATCGACATTACGACTGAGTTTGAAAACGTGACCACGTGACCCGCAAGAACTAGAACATTTTTTGTTTCACCGCCCTGACGTTAGCGACGCGGTGTACGTTGTCTCCGTACACTGATCATAGTTGATTAACATGATATTATTACCAAGCTTATGTACCTTAATTTAATTTTGATCATTAGGAAATAACATATGTAATTTACATTCATATTTTGTATTAGTTGCCCCTTCATTTACTAAATTGTCAATATACGAAGTATATACCAGTGGTTCTTAATCGGTGCTCCGCGAGCCAAGTGCTTGGCAAAATGTTTAAAGCTGGCTCATCAATTGTTTGTGATTTAAGTTGCACAACTAATGGCTGGATGGTAGCACCAGGGATGTTAAATTACGGTAATTATTTTTTTTTTCGTAAATTACCGTTGAAATTAAAATTATTAATTTCAAATATTAAATTACCACGAATTACGAATTACGAATTACCACGTAGTGTCACCGGATATCCAAATTTCTTTGGCGAGGCATAATCGCCGTGTCGTTATATTGTGTCCGTAAACGGTGTTCTTCTACTTCTAGTAACTAATGCACGTGCGATCCCCCAGTACTGGCAGCGTCGCTGTCGATCCCTTCCCCCGCTCTCCCCAAAGACCGAAGAGCGCCGCGTAACTTGCAGCAATCACGAGATGCTTTAACATACAGGCAGGATGTTTTTTAAATAAATCAAAAATTACAGCCACAACCTGGATTGGAACCAGGGACCTTTGCGTTTCTAGCACAATGCTCCCCCATCTGAGCTACTGAGGCCTATGATAGATGGGAGAGCATTATGTCAGAAACGCAAAAGTCCCTGGTTCAAATCCAGGTTGTAGCTGTAATTTTTGATTTATTTAAAAATTACATCCTACCTGTATGTCACCATATTAACCTATAATATTAATTTGACATAATATGTCGTTAAACATTTCCATTATGTAATAAACTTTAAACCTATGAATTAGAGGGTAGCCCATAGTCTATATTTCATTATTCTAGCTCTTCTAGTAAAGGAATTGCTGGCATTCCATAATATAGCTTTTTGTGGGTCAAGCACTAATCCAATGATTTTACAAAAATGCACATTGAAAGCTAGCATTCCGCAGGTTTACTTTTTAATTCGTTGAAATCTATGGATTATTTCCGGAATAATTAATTGCTAAAGTCAAACAAATGAAATTTACGGGGCAAAAACAGCGCAAATTCTTCTTAATTTGGAAAAATCGAGCGAACGCCAACATATAAAGCTTTCTAATTTTTATAGGTGTAGCATATTAATCACGGACAGCATCAAAAGTTTTCAAATTTTTTCGCACTTAGATTTGCGAGAAAATGGACGTCAAAAGAGGGGACATAATATGGCCACAATAGTACATAACTGCTAATATAAAGAATCTAGCCAAATATTTGACAAATTTTGCAGGTTATGAAAGTTTTATTATATTAAATATTTAGATTTATATTACTATAATGTCAGATGCTTGGAGGAGCTCTGACAATGGGTGTTTATTGTGCCATTTTTCGTTTTCGCATTGTTTAATATGTATTATCTTTTATTTTTCTTTGTTTTTAACATTTCAAACTGCTGTAATTTCTTAAGGAATTGAAAAACAAATTAGTTCATATAAAATAGTTTACACAGAATGACATTTGATTTCTAATTTGACTAATTTTGCGGAAAAAATGGGACAGCCTGTATATTTATATAAATTTTTAAAACAACTCTTGCGCCAATTTTCATCTTACAAAACTTGTATTATAATTTATAATATCCTAATATCTGTTTACATTCGGTTTCTAATTCATACTTACATATGTATTTTTGTCAAATATCTGTTAACAAATTGCACATGTTTTTCTTTAATTAAAACAACTTTAGACATCTTCTGATCGTTGTTTTTGAGGTTATGAGAAACCCACCGAAAACCTTAATTTCTTCACACGTACATAAATCAAACTTGAACCACAAGACATCATTTTCGTGCTCACGGTGTAAGAAAATGCAAAGTTTCTTAGAGAAGTAGTTTATGTAGTCCAGTTTCACTTGTAAATCATTTACATAAAATCATATATTGGGATGAATGAAAAAAAAAAACAAAATATTGGAAATTATAGCTGTTGACATTTAAACAATTTGACAGCTTAGAAAACTTTTGATAATGGAAGTATAGGTTCAATAGTTTTAAAGAATTTTTTTTCGTCCACCAACCAATAATGTATGAAAATGGTTTTTCCTTAATTATTCAAAGGAACTGTCGGTATTAAAGAAAGCTACTGTCAACACATACGTGATCGACAGTTGGTTGACACTTCGCTTCACCACCCAACAACAACTCTTGCGCCAATTTTCATCTTACAAAACTTGTATTATAATTTATAATATCCTAATATCTGTTTACATTCGGTTTCTAATTCATACTTACATATGTATTTTTGTCAAATATCTGTTAACAAATTGCACATGTTTTTCTTTAATTAAAACAACTTTAGACATTTTCTGATCGTTGTTTTTGAGGTTATGAGAAACCCACCGAAAACCTTAATTTCTTCACACGTACATAAATCAAACTTGAACCACAAGACATCATTTTCGTGCTCACGGTGTAAGAAAATGCAAAGTTTCTTAGAGAAGTAGTTTATGTAGTCCAGTTTCACTTGTAAATCATTTACATAAAATCATATATTGGGATGAATGAAAAAAAAAAACAAAATATTGGAAATTATAGCTGTTGACATTTAAACAATTTGACAGCTTAGAAAACTTTTGATAATGGAAGTATAGGTTCAATAGTTTTAAAGAATTTTTTTTCGTCCACCAACCAATAATGTATGAAAATGGTTTTTCCTTAATTATTCAAAGGAACTGTCGGTATTAAAGAAAGCTACTGTCAACACATACGTGATCGACAGTTGGTTGACACTTCGCTTCACCACCATTAACCAATATTTTGAAAATGATTGTTATAAAATTGACAACTAGAACGTTACCGACTCCAGTATGTTATAGAATGGTTATGATTTAGTAGTGTTTTGCAATAAAAAGTCAATAAGTAGTATCGTAAAATACCATCAAACATTTTATTTTAAAAATACATCAGCCTTACCAAACTTATCTTGAACCACTTGAACGGTATCAATTACGGACTACTTTACGAAGTAAACATCGCCACGACCGCACAATTAACAATATCAATTTTGCGCGGGCTAATTTTAGGATCCAGATTGCGTAACTAATGCACGGCTACACCCACTAGATTTCCGCTCCGCCACAGTAATTTTTTTGCCTCTGCTGAAGGTCCTTTCACCAAAATTGCTCGACGCGCCACTCAACCGGAAATTTTTAGTAAATAATTTATGCTCTCGCAACAACAGAGGGCGACACACGATATATGACCAGCAGTTATTTGCTACGTCGTCACTCGACGGATATATGCCGAATATTTTCCTGTGTAATTGGAAAATGGGATTGGATTTTTTTCATTGTGTATGTTGTCAGTTCGAGCGGGATCATCGTGTTCAGATACATGAAAAAATTAGCTTAAAAATATGCTTTATATGAAAAACAATGTGGTTGAAAGAGTAGGTCCTGTGGCAAGTGTCCAACTTGCGAAAAATAGTGGTACATTGTCAAACAAATAGTAATTAAAAACATTTTTGCCGATATCGCATTACAGGCACCCGCTAGTGTGGTGTTTTTTTGCTTTTAAGAGGCACACAGCGATTATTCGCTAATACATTTTTTTACGAATAAAATTGATATATTTCAGAAAACAATTGTATGGAATATTATTCGTTTAACTTCATAATGTGTAAATAATGCTGGATGCAGCCCCCAGTATAATATTTGACGAGCACATTTATGCTGCATGCAGCATGTTTATACAATCGACTACGATTCGTAGTCAACTTTTGTTCTCGCGATTTACACCCGTTATGTGCGAGTTGTTTTATCTATATCGTGTTATTTATAAGTCATATATTCTATTTTATGTCAAATACTTTAAATGTATTTATTAAGGATGTGCAAATAGTATCAATTCGTTGCTTCGTATACGTTACTTTCAAATATTGCAAGTAACGAATACTTATTTAAAAAAGTATTCGGGTACCAAGTATCTAGTAACAAAACACGAATGATTGGTGATAGTCAGTATCAAATCTGCTAACGGTACCGTAAGTGTAGGTATCTACTAAGTATCCAGTAACGAACCACAAATGATTACATATAGATATTGATACCAAGCGGCACCGGTCAGCCTACTATCACAAGGCAGCAACCACTCGTAGGTGTACGACTGGTTGCGGCGCGGGTGCTACGATGTGCGGAGATGTCTAATGTTTTACAAATAAATTAGCTAATAGTAAATGCGGTCGGCGGCGCGGCGGTTTTGAACATTTTTTAAACATAAGAAGATCTTACGTCCGTGCTCAGTAATTTGTATCGGACTCAATAAGGAAAGAATTTGTTCCAAATGTTAAGTAGGTGAAATGTTAAAGGATAGTTTGCCATATTTTATGTAGGATTGCTAACTTGAAAAATATCAGTATCCGTTTAAGTAACGAATACAAGTAGCGAATACTCGATTAGAAAGTACCGGTATCAATTCGATACTCAAAAGTATCGGTACTGCACATCCCTAGTTATCAATGGTGGCAAAGCAAAGTGTCACCACGTAGGTCGTCACGTAAGCATTACCGGTGGCTTTGTTTAATAATGGCAGTTCTTATGAATAATAAAGATTAAAGAAACTGCATTTGGGAACAAATTTAACATGTAGATACCGACGATATTGAAAATTGATAATTAAAAACCACATTCTTAATTTAATTACAGTGGATATGAAAAATGTGTATGTTTATTGTTTATTTTTGTTTTGTCATTCATTTCACCCAGCATTTCTTTGGATTTTAGGGAATTTTCAAGAAAAAAACAGATAGAAATTTATTGGACAGTTTTGGAGTTATATCGCCGCAAAAAAATAGTAGTGAGTAAATTGGCCCAATGAAAATGTTGTTCCCTGCGTTATCAATTTTCGAATTTACCACAGACTAAGGTGTTTAGTTGTTTACTATATTATGAATGTCAAAAGCAGGGTAAGTCGCTTTTAAAACTAATGTTCAAAATGGCTTTCTTATACCTGCTTACGTTACTTGCTAATAGAATAACACTAATACTATTGTGGAATACTATTGTTGACAAAAAAAAATCCCCAAGAAATTGTATTTTCCTCAACAACGCATATTGTTATTTGTTTTTGTGTGGGTATGCACATTCGCTATAATTTCACGCTTTATGCTTCACAGTGTCCAGATAACGAGGTGTGTTGTAAAATAAATCCCTATAGCGTCCCACTTAATTTTCTATTTCTTCTATTGTGAGTTTAAAGGATTCTGTGGGGTATTGCCAGCACTGCGTTCGCTAGTATGGTATGAAAGATAATAAAATTCCAACGTGTGTTGTTATGTTTATTTGTGGATACATGGTTCGAGACTAGTCTGGTCTTCAGGCCATACTGGAAAATATAGAAGAGAAGGGGTCACAATACAATTCTTACATAATATTATTACTTACATAAATATATACTAATAGGAAAAACATTTGGTAGGTACCGTCAAAAACACAATAAAAATCACCCCGGATGGTTGCCAGGCTTACGATTATCTTATTGTTACGCGCATTCTCTGGGAGTTCTCCGATAACATTTAAAATTTTTAGGCACATGGAGAATCCATATCGCGGGAAGCCAGGGGACAAACGCATAATTAAACTTCTTCAACAAATCCCTTTATTGCCGTACAATTTATTAGAAACAATATTAGTATTTCTATACACCCATGTATTTTCAGTTGAAATAGGTCAGAGGCAACTTCTGGATAATGGGCCAACCTTCATTGGGATTGAATGTAGCCAAATGCACAAGAGTTTTACTCATTATCCGCCAATACCACCGTCTTATGGCAATACACGATCAATCGATAATAAATGCTTATATGAATTCATGTCTTTACTGGAAGGGCAGTTCCATTTTCATGTATCGGGGTGGACTGAACTCTTCCGCCTGTCTCAGGCAGATAGCATTTTCGTTACGGAGAAACGTGCTATTATTATACTTGCGTCCTATCTGGGGCGGAAGCTACTTCAGATTCTTTTATTTTCTTATTAATTTACTGCCAAAGAAAAATCTTCGAATGATTCTACCCTTAAACGTTCCACCCTTTTTGAGGATATTATATTATTATTATACAAGTCCTGGCGCTCCACGCCTAAGCACCTAGAGCCCTATACCGTATGACTCCCCATCAGGTGCGGAGTCATACCCCCTCCTCTTAATTAGAGAACCTGAACAGATAGACAGACAGACCACGTTAGCGCTTTATGTATGATGTTTTAAGTTATTAGGGTTTTAAGTTGTTAGCCTTAACAACAAAAACACTTATTTTTAGTTTACATTGACCATAAATGGCCATAGTATTAATTAAATAAAATTTTAATCATAAATAAACACTGAGTAATTAGATTGATTAGCAATAAATTATCTTCGTAAGAAACATCATATCCGTTCGACGGTAAACACAGACGTGTTTTTTTTGCAAAATTATATTCGGATTCCTCCACGCACTACTCGCCCTAGTAGTTCGGTGAGTGGCAAAGCGAGTCGTGTCGCCGATCGAGTAGCAAATGACCAGTGGTCCACCCAGTCAAGTAGTAACAGCAGTCGAGTAGAAAAGGGAATAACCGACCGAGTAGCAATTGGTTGCTCCAGTGACTACTGGCTACTCGGCCGAGTAGTAAGGCAAGTAACAAGTCGACTAGCATGGCAAGTAGGCATTACTCAAAAGGACCAGACCTGTTACTGAATCAAATTATAGAGATCAACCTCCACAGAATGTTTTTGAGTTTATTCAAAAACGCCGCCATTACCATCGATCGTGGAGCCACCCTGTTATAACCTATAGAACTCCGGCGTAGGGTGGTGGTGGTAGGGTCCGTCACACGTGACCCGGCATTGTTGATGATCGACCTATATACGAGATTGTTTGCGAGTTTTATTATCTGTACGTTTCTGATCTTTCTTGTACACTATCTACCCTCTTTAGAGGTAATTCATTTCCGTGCGTTCGTATGCTTATACTGATTGTGACCTTTGTATATTCTAGATTGACATTTGTAACCTCCAAAAAGTTATTACACATAACCTATTTCAATCTCATGACCGGGTCGGTTTTCTCGTTTGTTTTCAGCATCTGACAGTAAATATTTGACGGTAGTATTTATTCACATTTATACAGATGATTTTTTGATTGTTTTTCGTAGTGTATCTCGTTCGTTTTGTCGTAGCATGGCCTGAAGACGAGATCAGTCCTCGAAACATGTAACCTCAAGCACCAATAAAATCAAAATTGAAATACTAAAGCCTTTTATTTATTATTATATCAAAATGAAAATGTCCAAGGGAATGGAAAGATTTATCTCATTATTGATAATAATCTGTAATATTAATAATATTTATATCATGTATCCATGGCTATATACACTAACGAAAATATTTGTAAGCCTTCTTTTTCGTATTATTCGTTATTTACAGAACATTTTATTGTAGGTACTGGCAACATCAATAAATTGTTGTAACACGCAACATATAAATACCCACCGAGAGAAAACAAAACGTAGACTGTTGTATAAGATCACAGCCGGGGCAGAAAGTAAGGCGTTTCGTGTAAACATTAAACAATAGCGGTGGCCCGCGGACAGCCCCAATATAAATGCTTCGATACCCACTTAACTACAGTATATTTTGGGTGCGCTAATTCCGTAAAATATTCCACTTTTTAAAACATTGTGTATTATTTGTGTGTCCTTGCCATCCGAGACGTTGCGTTTCATGCCGAGCATTTCTTTTTCAAACAGTAAAAAAGTAAATATTTAAGACACAGCTGTCTGTTGCGGTCTAGAGAGATGTCTTGTAATGTCAAAACCGAAGTGATGAAATGGAGATTTCTCTTCGACGTTAATGTTTTTTGTCTGTTTGGGGGAAATGATGAATCACAAACAAGTTATATTTTTCTCGATTTATTCGTCAGTGTGAAATGTGTTGATTTCTATCATGTGTAGAACACGTCAATGATAGATAGATACTTTTATCACCCTAGAAGTTTGTGTATTTCCATGTCTAATAAGTAGACAAATGTCTGTCTTCACTTTCTGGATATACCTGTTATCTAAACTGAATGAAAAGCCGAATATCCCTGGGCAACATTAAACACTGACCGGCAAAGTTAAACGAATCTTGCCAATCTTGACATATTGCAAAAAAGTCATCAAGATTGTCGAGGTTTCGAGACACGCTGTGGGGTAACTATGATACTGGAATAAGTTCTGACGGCTCTGTTACAAATCCACATAAATTTTCACCATTTTGTTTTTTTGATTTATTCCAGCATCTGAATTTTAAATGCGATTAAACCTTGCAGCAAGTATTACTACTTATTAAGAACTGACTGAAATTACTGAAATTAAATATAAAGATTAAATAAACAACGTCTCGACTCTGAAGACCGCTAAAGTCAACCCTGTCCTCCAACAACAGCAAAATTTAATAGCTAAAAGTTTACTGTACAAATTTAATGTAAAAATACTGCAAATCTCATCATCTAACGAGGATTTATCTGAGAAAGCACAGTGTTATCTGTATGTGTACAGCTACTAGCCACTAAAACTTGTTTGCTGTTTGCACTTTTGACATCGTGTGTACGCTGGCGGATGCAGCGTAGACCACTATATTTATTATTATATTGAACCGGTAAATTTCCCATTTTTAAATATATACGCCATGTCGAAAATTCGTACGCTTCTAGTACATGAGTCCCTGTTTACATTGTGCGGTAGCGTCTTTCATAGCGCACCAAAATCAATACGCCGCTAAAATCAAAAATAATGTATACAGATCGCGTAAATATTTGTTGGAGTTGGAGGATGGATATTTCTAGGTATTAGCTTAGTCACGGACCGGTCATTTTTCCACTATCAGCCGCTAATAAATCCACAATTATTGCTCTGGCTGTTAGTTCTTGTTTGCGTTTGATAAGATCTATTGCTAGCAACGCTTTTGGTGCTGAAAGATATATTTCGTATTCTTTTAGTATTCCAACAATGATTAGCAAGTATGTATGTATATACTTATGAGTTAGTTTTGTAGGAGAAAGAGGTAGTTACAAATATATTAATTAAAAGCTGAACCTAGTACTTATGTAGAAGTAGATATTAGATAAACCCAACTAGACTACGGAACATCACTGTGATTTATTACGACATGAATCTAAGGACAATAGCGAAGAAATCAGACAAATCGATAACCCCAACTAATTTGGTGGTCAATCCTAATAATGAACAAAATCATAGAAATGATAATACCAAGAGAACGATATAAAATATGCAACCACAACTCTACTATAGTATGTTATGCAGATGACGAAGAAACTGATAATGAAGACAATATGCATATAATCTAAACACGCAATCAGCAGGTAATGTTGTTTAACTGAGTAGTGACCCTGTCCGTGAATCTATGTACCTTCTTAGAGCCAAACACCGCTCTAAAGCACCGTTTAGACAGGGCAAGTTTAATGGCGAAAAGTGCTGTCCGCCTCTAAATATGCCATGACTAAATCATAGGAAAGTAGATTTTCTACTTGAAGAAGTACTTCACTTGCCTTGTCGACCCGTAAGGGTCTCTATGGGCGACCCTTAAGGGTCGACCATGCCAGGATTTTAACAGATATTTTCATTCTAAAGACAGTACGTAGTGTCAAACGCTGATGTTTTGACAATACCAACTGCCAATAGACTCAAAATATCTATCAAACCCTGGCTAACTAGTTTTATTTTAATGCAGACACAACCGATCTCGATCAAATAGAATCTCATGCAGCTAAAGTATTAGTTTTATATACATATAGTATGATAAAGTCATGTACTTGGCCACATCAGATTTCTTATTGCTAGGAAAGGTACAAAGTACACTCTAACGTATATTTTTAATGCACAAACTGAAACATACACATCTAATAGCCGATTAAAGATTATTACTGCATTTCTGATTTAAACGCCACATTCAACACGCGTGGAATTGGTGCACAATTCCAGCGCATTCAGTCACAGTAATAAACCAAAATACCGCATAGTACGGTTGCTACCAGTATTTCAAACGCGCCTAGCAGGAATTGAAGATTGAGTATATTATGTGTTAATTTAAGCGATAAATAAAGAAAAGCGATATAATGGGCCATCCTACTAAAAGTATGTATCCCAGATTTCGTAAATATAAGTGAAGTATACGTTGAAATCACCACAATTATACAAGACACAGAAGAATTAATAAACCCGAAGTTTCGATAGGTATTAAAATGCAAACAAATGCACTAATTGTAGGGAAAATGTATGGTGCCACTCTTTATCTACAAATACCACTTACATTTTGCTGCCCATAGTTGCGCATTCTCCGTTAGTTATTTTTCTTCGATAGCTTTTGTGGCGCTGTATTGCGTTTAAACTAGTGATGGGCGAATTCGGATTATATAATCAATTATAATCGATTCTTGACATAATCGATATATCTCGATTATTATTTTTAATAATAATTCCTAATAATCGATTTTGAATAATCGATTCTTAGTAATCGTATGTTAATAATTGATTTTTAATAATCGATTTTGAAAAATCCATTTAAATAAACGTATGTTAATAATCGATTGTTAATATACGGTTTTTAATAGTCGATTTTACAAGTATTTACATCAGTTTTATACCCCCCCCCCCCCGCCCTCCCCCCGTCGCTAAACCCAACCCAAAATATAGATGTTATGAATAATCGATTATTAAAAATCGATTAATAATCGATTATTAATCGACAAACAACTCGAGAACCAAATCATACAATTCTGCGATTCACTCAAATACTGAAAATCGATTCGTGAAATAATACGATTCTTGCCCATCACTAGTTTAAACCAACGCAATACAGCGCCAGCTTTCAACTAAGTTTTGGGCTGTTATTTATTTATGCAATACATCAAATTAAAGGGAAATATTTTATAGTTTCCCCCTGTACCAGTCTGGCCTAAAAGTAACGAATTATTTACCAAAATTTGATAACGTAATTTGAAAACAGTCGGTACATTCCAACACTTTCCACAAATTTATTACATTACGTTCGTTATTGATAACTTTCTTTGCCATATGTCTCGGTTCAAATTAAATACATACAGCGGCGCGTTATGCCTTCATGGGGCCCTGGGCAATTTTGAATTTGGAGGCCCCTATACACAATGTTGAATTAAGAGGAGTTCCTTTATTATACAAAAATAATAATAGTATATTATTTGACGAGCACATAATTAAGATTTATATCCGTTATGTGCGAGTCAAACACGACGTTTTATCTACGACTCATAAATTCCATTTTATGCAAAATATTTTAAATATATTTGTCAATGATGGCGAGGCGAACTGTCAAATAACTGTCATCCACGTAGATTTTGGCAAACTTTGACACTAGCGTTGTATAATGATGGCAGTTCGTTCAAATAATGAGGCCATTATTTGAACGAACTGTCATTATTATACAAAGCTAGTGTCATTATAATCATTAGCGCGTATAATGATGGGGATTATATAGTCATAGATACGTATGCAATGAACTTATTATATGTGAGTCCTAGATAAATACTATTAATACTGATATAACACATCGGAACAATTAACAAAAATCATAAATAATAGGTACCTACATAATTATTTGAAGTAACAACAGATTATTCTTAAGAATTACAAAATAATTCATAAATAGCTTAATAATTTAAAAATCTAAATTCGTAGCAAGTAAAATATATTATCTTAATACATAAAGGGTATTCTTAACAAATAAACATATTTTTAATATTTTAAATATTAGAAAAACTGTGATACTTCATTCTTAAATACGCCATTATCAATATATCAACATAATATGTCCTTTGAATATGTACTTATTAAATTTGGGGCGCAGTTTTATAGTTCTTTTGAGATGTTACTTTATTAAAATGTAATTAGCTATTACTTTTTCTAATATTACGTAAGATTCCGATTCCATATCATAAAAAAATACAATTATTCCGAATGCCTTCTGCTATATCAAGTTTGCAAGAAGAAAGGTAACGTGACAATATCTGTTCCGAAGTTTAGAAGAAAGTAACCAAATAAAAGGTTTAGGAAGAATTTAAACTAGAAACTTGAATGATTTTTGAATATACAGGGTGATATATTTGTAAGAAGCAGACAAAATTCAATTTTTTTAATACAGCATCTTCTATATTTTTCTAGTTTTACTCTTTTGAATTACAAATTGAACAGTGAAAACCAACCGCATGTCCCTGAGGTTAGTGGTAAATGTAACAAGACGATTAAATGTTATAAGAAAGCAAGTAAACAATGTTAAAAGTATTTCTACCGTGTTAAAAAACTCATCGTTTTTGAAAATACGAAATACTTTTAAATATAAAGTGTGTATCATTTCTTTTTATACCCAATATGTAATAATAAGGACTTTGAACGATTTACAGCATTTTGCAGATCGGTATTTTCTCTTTTGGATTAGTTGAATGCATCTTTTCAGAAAAGTATTCAAAAATAAAATTCCAAAGCAAAAGGAAAAGTGTCTCATACAGTACTAGATATAGTTTATTTTATTAAAAAAAAAACGTGAGTTTAACTGCTAAAACTCCCTGCACTTTTTTCCCCATAGGCAAGACTATTCTAAACTTCAATTTGATATTTGGTACTGAAATTGATTTTGGTCGCCAACTGGCAGGAGCGCAAATATAAAATTCACTATTCTTGAGACGGTAATAAATTAGTTAAAGATTAGTTGGGCCGCGCTGAGAGGAGCTTAAATCTGCTTGGAACGTTAATGAGGACTGGCATGGTGTGGTAGTCCATTACGGAAATGAGTTTCTAAAAGAATGCTTTGGACCCCCCCTGTTATTGGGGGCCCTGGGCAAATGCCCATTTTGCCCATGGGATAAACGCGCCACTGAATACATACTTGCAAAATGACTAAACAAAACAAGAACACCGAAACAATTGCAACGTCAGGGAACTCGGCGTTTGCTGGCATAATTCCCGCGAGTGTTCTGCAAATATTACTTAGTCCAACAGCATGTCCGCGAAAACTTCAGAACTTTGTAATAACCCTCTTTATAGTCTTTAACTTCGGCTTGCGGTTACGTTTGCGGTTTTTCGCTACGTTCGTTCCGGCGAGGTAAAAGTTTCACTGGCGCTGCGCTTCCGGATGCATTTACTACGTTCCGTTCACGTACGAATCAAAAAGTTCAGCAAAATGCACTGTATCTATAAAATTCACATCGCAGCACACTTTTACGAGGTGGCTAGGAAATCGTGATGGAAAACTATTTAATCAATTAGGTTATTTTCTTTCTTCTACATGTAAATCAATGTTAATATCATTATTGACACGGTCAACGACATAAAGCTGTGAGCGTCAACACGCTTCCAAAAATTACATGATATTGCATTACTGCATTATTCTATAGTCGCTTTTCATTTTAACATTTTTATTCCCGATTATAAAATTTTCATGATGTTCTTTAAGGGGAGGTTCTCATGTAGAGTAGCTAAAAAGTAGCTCAAGTTTGATTCAGTTTTTCAAACAAATTGTAAGGTGATATCAATATTTTTTCTTTTGATATACCGGGTGACGCACGCCATAGGTACTTTTTACATTTTTTACATTTTTACATTTTTTGTTTATAAAATTGGACGAATGAAATTTGGGAAAGTGTTAATAAAACAAAAAACAAAAAATATATTGATTGTGTGATATTTTCAATCAGGATGACATTCTGATCACCAAGGCAACGCAAACATAACTTTTTTGTGTATTAATCTAGGTGGCTATGAATTGGTGAAAATAGTCAAAAATTGTCAAATAAACATTAACTAAATCGATTTTGGCCGATTTTGGCGCCCTCTAGCGTGATTTAATTGGTTTTTGGCCAGTGAATCATATTTTTTCACGGGTACCCAATGACGACACCCTGATTATTAGATGGGAAACATCTTTCCGATTACAAGGATACCAAAGACTTGATATTTTATGGAAATTCGTAGCGTACAAATGTTGTGAAAAGCAAGTAAATCGAACAAAATATTGACTTAATGATCAAAGTCAGTCACTCAATGGACTACCCGGCGTTGTTTTTGTGATAAAAATGGACGATCGATATGTTTTTGTGTTCAGAATGTCATGGTGATTGAAAATATCACACAAATGACGTCATTACCGGCAAAATCGGAAGTCATATTAGCTTCAAGAGTATCCCAAAGAATGGCATTTGTTGTCTATTAACACTTTCCCAAATTTCATTCGTCCAGCTTTATAAACAAAAAATATAAACGGGAGTACCTATACCGTGGGTCACCCGGTATATTTATCATACTTTAGTGTACAAAAGGACATAGCGCCATAAAAAAAGAAACTATATATTATGCAAGAAGTGGATACTGTGTTAGGAAGTATCAGGTCCTGTGCGGCGTGGTTGTCTCAACGACGTGCACGGTAGCTCCTATAAAAATAAACAGATATCGAAATTTTTAAAGCGAAATCTGTGAAACTAGATGGAATTAGTTGGAGGCTAAACCAACTTTAGTTAAAAAACTCGAAAATTAACAAAATGGCTGCTGTTTAAATTTTAAGATCGAATTTTTACAGCTTATTTTTCGTTTTCAAATCGTTATTAATAATATAATTATTTAAACGTTTCACTTATTATGAGGTTCAGCCTCCAATAAAAAGTATTTTCTCGAAGGGAAAAAAAGAATAACTCGATCCGTAAAACGATTCAAAAGTAATCGCGCAAGCCAGTTTGAAAGATCGTGTTTCTAGAGAAACGCGCCGGTTGTATCGGTGCAAAAAACTCTACACGAGAAGGTAGAAACATGATACTTTTTAAAACTCCTTTTCTATATGAATTCATGGAAATATATTAATGTACTGATCCAAAATTCACTATCCTAATTTAAAGCGGTACCGAAAATTATCATTTGAATAGACACATCTCGAGAATAAAAAAACTGTTTCGGGGGCTGATTTTATACACTCAAACGTTTCATAATATGAATGGAAAAAAGCGTTAATTTTTCAACCGATTACATGAGAACCTCCCCTTAATACAGTAGTTTTATATTTTCTTTCTGAGGCGATCATTATTTAATAATAATAATAACAATACATTATTCCTTCACAAGAATATACTATGTTCGCACATGAGTTAAATAGACAAAATAATATCAACAATAATCAGGTTTTACTCAGGCGTATGTCGTGTTCGCATTCTGCGACAGTGTAGCAGCAATGATCTTTC
The DNA here is from genome assembly GCA_964023965.1 of Melinopterus prodromus. Taxonomy (NCBI): domain Eukaryota; kingdom Metazoa; phylum Arthropoda; class Insecta; order Coleoptera; family Scarabaeidae; genus Melinopterus; species Melinopterus prodromus. The sequence goes on from OZ030393.1 coordinate 47,313,041, forward strand.
AGCATTCGTTTTAGATCGTTCTGCAATAGTTGCCTTGTCTTCAAGAACCATCTCTCTGGAAGGGCATTGAGAAGATGCAGGTGACAATGTTGCGCTGTTGTTGTGGTTGTGCAATGATATGGAATAGTAACGTTGTGGGCATTTCTTAGGGTCTATGACGTGGATTCAAGTATTCTTAGTGTTTGGGGCAGTTCGCCAAATAGTCTTGTAAGTTATCGTTATATGGTTTCTCAAGTCAGCGTCGTAATATCAAATTTTGTTAATAAAGGTTTACAGTGTGTCTCCTTCTGCAGAACGCTGATTCTTGTATCGTAAGGGTTCCCTGGTCATTCAGAAATGTTACCAAGCTGCTTCCAGACAGAAGTGCCGTTTCCAGAACCTTTGAGCACACCGGAAGTATGGATATCGGACGGTAGTTGGAGCAGTCATCGATGTCGCTTTTCTTATGGATAGCAGTCATCTTGGCCATCTTTATCGAGTCGGGTATCACTCCCTGTTCGAAGCAGGAATCTATAATCGCACTAAGGAGCTTGCTGATGTATTCCGTACCGCATCGTATGATTTTGGTGTGGAGATAATTGACATTTTTTCGGTATTTGTCTTCAAGGTTTTTACACAAGTTATATAACTTATTTTGTGCAATGGCATTGCTAACGTATTTATCGACAACAATAAACAATACAAGCTCGCCGTAAAAAAACGAGATGCCAAAGTATGTGAAACATTTTCATTTACACTATCCTTAATAAATGGCTCAGACTCGTACAATATGTACACAAAACTTCAACTCACAAGAGATGAACGGCTATGGTTTTTTTAAGCAAGGTAAATCATAACATATATCGGCAGGATATAAATATTTATATTGAGCTTTCTATAAGCAATTTGTAATATAGCACTTCGTGGTACACTTTACATATCTACACATGTCTACCGATTGAGTAATTGCACTATACCTTCCGGCTTTTACTTGGTTGTTTCCGTTTATTCGCCTGCTAAATTTGTTATTTCTTATTATCACCAAAAAATTCAAAAATGATGAACAGGTTATACGAAACTGCATGAATAAAGTCAAAACGTCATCCTCAAACCGTTAACATAAAACACTGACGTGTAACAAACTGGTTATGGAATATCTCATATATCCATACTATCGTGGCCATATATTATGTCCCTTCTTTTGACGTTCATTTTCTAGGAAACCTAGGGGCGAAAAAATTTGAAAAAATTCTGGTGCTGTCCTTGATTAGTATGCTACAACTCATAAAAATTAGAAAGCTGTATGTGTTGACGTTTTCCCGATTTTTCCAAATTAAGAAGAATTGGGACTGCTTTTGCCACGTAAATTTAATTCGTTTAACTTTAGCAATTAATTACTCCGGAAATAATACATAGATTTGAACGAATTAAAAAGTAAAATCACCTGCGGAATGCTAGCTTTCAAACAAAATATTCTATGTGTCTACAAATTTACGATGCTAAATTTGTAAAAGTTTTTTGATATTTTTAAATTTTATACGGTCAGTATAAATTTGTAATATATGTAATATATCAAGAGTTGTATTTATTTTATATTGTTTCTGCATGTATTTAAATATTATTAATAAATAAGCTTTGAAACTGTTATAATAGTTTGAATATTAATATAATAAAATCGGGCATACCTTTTAAATAGTTTTTGGGTTTATCAAGCAAGCTTAATCTAGTATTCACCACTAATCGGAAAATCTGCTAACTCCATTTTATTAGATCTGTCCGCTTCCATCAAAATCTTGTTTACAACCTTATTGTATAAAAACTGAAGAAAACATAAACGCCAATCGATAGAAGAGATTTCTCTCGTACCGGGTCACATATTATATTCAAAATTATGCAAATATTAAGAATTTAATTGTTAGTTAAAATTACTACCTTGTCAAGTTATAGTTCTTTTGGTGTATTGATAATAAGCAGCCCCGGTTCTCCCAGCTGTATCGGTTCTCTCCGACATGACTGCACCGCCAACGCCTCCTTTCCCCGCAGTACCCCAAAGACCGTAGAGCGTCGGAGTTCACGCGGAGTTTCAGCACGATCTTTTGATGTAAAATGCAAGATAAACAATGATTATGTAATAAACTTTAAACCTATGAATTGTTGGGTAGCCTATACTCTATATTTCATTATTCTAGCTCTTCTAATAACGGAATGGCTGGCATTGAATAACATAGCTTGTTGTGGGTCAACCACTAATCCAATGATTTTCCCGAAAAATCGGGAAAACGTCAACACATACAGCTTTCTAATTTTTATGAGTTGTAGCATATTAATCAAGGACAGCATCAGAATTTTTTAAAATTTTTTCGCCCCTAAGTTTCCGCGAAAATGGACGTCAAAAGAAGGGACATAATATATGGCCACGATAGTACATATAATGCATAAAAGCATGTAGGTACTTATTTCAGTGTATTTATTGCAATTGCAAAGCCGTGTGCAATCATATTAGAGATTTCGTTGTGGGAAAACTTTTCATTTATTTTTTGGATTTACGAGTTTTCAGATGTCGGTTAAAAATATGAAAAAAGAGTTTAAATAATCCCAGCAACTTATAACTAAGTCACTGGAAGTTTCAAGCTTACTTCATGATTATTTAACACGTAAACGGACAGAACGATGCGTGATCCATCAAATAGTGGTAGACTCTAGTCTAGCTTCTAAGCTTTTATACATATGAATTATCAAATGGCTTTTAGGACGTGTTGATGTATGTGTATTGAGTGCAAATGTTGGCGAGGTAGTAAATGCAGCCGCTACATGAACGTACATGATCCTCCGGCTAAAGTTACATATTGCATTGCATGCTAATCATGTGAATGATATTTGCAATACTATGCTACGTCAGTTTGAATTACATATATGGTTAACCCCATGCTCTAATTACCATTGCATAGTGGGTTCTGATCTGTTTGTTGTGTGGATATTGGATTCTAATCATCATCTATTGGAAATTGTTGGAATGGACAGCTTTAGTGGACAAATAGCTTAGTATATTCGTATTATATTTAATAAAGTAATCATGAACAAAATAATGGACAATGTAGGACAATGGCATTTGCAAGTGGGTTTCACAAATGCGAAGGCGACAAAACAATACCTTTTTTTGTGCAGATTAATAAAAAATTTGTACAGATGCTAAAATTGAGAAATCGTGAATACTTTCAGCGTGGGATCCCAAAAGGGCAACTGTATTATACAGGCTGTCTCACGGAAATGGTATCTACATTAGAAGTTCCTTATGTTCTACTATTTCTGGAACCTTTCTGGAAATTTTGGAATTAGAATTTACTCGATCTGAGCTCTTCAGCTAAAATATTCTCAAGTTAACTGTCACGTCCGGTCACCGGAAGTCGGTATCAACTTTGTTATTTTAAATGGAATTATCTAGTTATAATTTTTGGTTTCCACGTATCGAAATACATCATTGTTAATAAGGCTTCCCTATACATAAATATCACAATTTTTGAGTTTTTTTGATTTTACTAACTTTTTGGTGAATTTCGCGGTTACGGTTAAAATTGAATATCTTGGTTATTATTGAAACTGGAAGTTTCATGATGGGTGGTCCAAAACTAGAAATATAACCAAATAAGACGATGTTTAGTTCCTCATGATATCTTATACAGGGTGTTCGAAATTTAACACCCTGTACACCGATACGCCATTCGACAGGAAATCTAATTCCCTACTAATCTATATTACGGTTCCCTATATCTATCTTTTATAGTTTTTGACATGGTCGGTTTTGAGATATTGTCACTTTTTCTTTAAATCCATTTTGAATACTGCCATTTAATAATGGGGGACGAAATTAGATACGAAATTTACAACGAAAATTTAAATAGTGGTAGATGTTTAGAAATTTTGCGTGAATGTGTGAACAATTTTTGCGAATCTCTTCCCGTCAATATTTTACTGGACTGCTTTTATCAAATGGACGGTGCACCGGCACATTCTTTGCATGTGGTATCCATTGAACTTGATCGGATGTTTGACAATAGGTAGGTCGGAAATAGGGAACCCTGGTGGTGGCCACCAAGCTCACCAGATTTAACACCATTAGAGTTTTATTTCTGGGGTCATGTGAAATCTGAACAACGACGAAGAAAGAAGTACAGCGAAAAGTTTTAAAAAAGTTTGGAGCAGAAGGGGAAGCATTTCAAACAATATAATTAAGTTTTAATTTAAGTTAGATATCCCAAATAAATTATTTTAATTTTAACAAACCTTTTAAATATTTTTCTATTTTTCTGCTGTTCCAAAGTTGTTACATACGTATAAATGAAGAATAAATCGTTTTGTATTTAGTTTGCATTCTTTTATAGTGTCAATATCTCATAAACTATTAAAGATAGATATAGACAACCCTAATACTGGTTGATAGGGCATAAGATTTCCTATCGAATGGCGTTTCGGTATACAGGGTGTTCTGTTTGAATAAAATGAGTTTTTTACGTTTAAATATTCAATTGTTGTGTTGTACATTTTGAAAATCGTGTATAAGATGTCATGATGAACTTATTTGTTATTTGTCGTCTTATTTGGTTATGTTTCTAGTTTTGGACCACCAATCATGAAGCTTCTAGTTTCAATAAAATAATAATCTCGGGTATTAACCCGAGATATTTATTTTTAAACGTAACCGCGAACATGGTGATATTTAGGTATAGGGAAACATCAAAAATGATGTAGTTTGATACGTAAAAACTAAAAATAAAATAAAAATTATATTATTCTATTTAAAGTAACAAAGTTGTTACAGACTTCCGGTAACCGGACGTGACAGTTAACTTGAGAATATTTTAGTTGAAGAGATTTTAGTTGAAGAGCAGATCAAGTAAATCCTAGTTCCAAAATTTCAAGTTTCCAGAAGTAGTAGAACATAAGAAACTTTAAATGTACCAGTTCCGTGAGACACGCTGTATATATTTCCTCTAATAGCCCCATTTCTTTTAATTTCATTGGACCTTTGTTCACATGTGTCCTTGAAGCAGTGAAAGCGGTTTTTATAGTAGCGTATCCCTCGATGATAAAAAACAAACAAAAAACGCAGAAACTAACCTTATCGAAACCTTTCGAGTCCGGATTGATGTTCAGAGAAAGAAAATCTATCGAAAACGGTTTCGCGTTTTCTATAGATTTGTTTGCGCTGAATTGGTTGTGTTTTAAGGATGATTTAATTCTAAACTAATTAAAAAGTAAACCAAATATCCACTAGCATAAAAATGACCTCTACCTCTAAGATTAAACAATATCTTCAGTTAATGCAAACATGCATTAGACTGATCATAAGTAATCTCACAAGACCCTATCCACTGAATCCTCACCACAATTTCGACGTGCATACTGTGGATTCCACTATTTTTATGGAGCTGTTATGGACGCGGAGCCACATCGCCATCGGTTCAATTGTACAGAGAGCAATAAATAGAGCATTCGTAATTTCATTAACAGTGTTTAACCCAAACATAACATCCAAACGAAAAGCCCGCTAAGAATTTGATCCTGCCTTCAGTTTTGTTCGAGTGTGAGACATGACAACAATGCAAATAGAGTTTAGTATGGGTTAATTAGGTAAACCTTGTGTAAGTTGTAAACGTAAAAGAGGTCCATCGTCCATGTAAAAGACAACACAAGTGTCAAGTATAGGTGCTGTATACCGGTGAAGAGTGTTGCAACGGAATGTTGTACGTTGTAAAAAGTTTCGTTTAGTGGTTGTGTTGCTGTCCATTGATAACAATTCCGAACTTACGATATTGATTCTTCCATTCGTGATACAGAATAAACCATTCGGGATACATGAGTATACATGGAGTGACATATATTAATACTGCAATCTTTTGTTGTTAAGTGCTTGAAACGTCAAAAATATAATGACTACTAAGAAACCTTTGCAAACAAATAAAGGTCGTACACAGTAAGCACGGCTTGAGCAATTCTTGACAGAGACTGCGTGTACGTGCACCCATAAAAATATTCTCAGTTAAATTTTCAACCGCTGAAGATATACAAGCAGCCGCCTTAAATCCGGATAACGTAAACAATTTACCTACAATCTCAAACTAACCCGTCCGATTTTATAAGACACAAATAAACCGACCGACTTTATTGCCTCAGAAATAAAGCTGCTATAATTAGCAGTGCATAAAGTGCATAAATCCGACCAGGTGGCTGAATAGCAACGGATGCACCTCATTCCACACCTATGTTAACTGTTTTTTATTGCTCGTTTCCACGGCTAAATAGTCTAAATAGCTGTCAATTTAACGTGTACTTTCAAAGCTCACTGGGTGAGAAAGTTTCTAGGAAATCATCCTAGATTTATCCTAGAGATACCGATGTATGCACTATCGTGGCCATATATTATGTCCCCTCTTTTGACATCCATTTTCTAGCAAATCTTGGGGCGTCAGAATTTGAAAAAATTCTGATGCTGTCCTTGATTAATACGCTACAACTCATAAACATTAGAAAGCTGTATATGTTGGCGTTTTCTCGATTTTTTCAAATTCAGAAGAATTGGCGCTGTTTTTGCCCGTAAATTTCATTCGTTTAACTTTAGCAATCAATTACTCCGGAAATAATCCATAGATTTCAACGAACTAAAAAGTAAAATCACCTGCGGGATGCTAGCATTCAATGTGCAGGTTTGTAAAATCATTGTATTAGTGCTTGACCCACAAAAAGCTATATTATGCAATGCCAGAAATTCCTTTATTAGAAGAGCTAGAATAATGAAATATAGACTATAGGCTACCCACTAATTCATAGGTTTAAAAATTACTACATAATCATTGTTTATCTTGCATTTTCCCTACAAAAGATCGAGTTGAAGCATCTCATGATTGCTGCAATTGACGCGGCGTTCTTCGGTCTTTGGGGCGAGCGGGGAAAGCGATCGACAGCGACGCTGCCAGTAGTGGGGGATCGCACGTGCATTAGTTTCTAAAAGAACAGTGTTTACGGACACAATATAACGACACGGCGATTATGCCTCGCCCGAGATATTTGGATATCCGGCGACAGATTACCGAATTAAAAAACAATGGCAAAATAAGTCAATAAGATACCAGAACCACGAACAGGCATTTGGAATTTACGATGCTAAATTTGTAAAAGTTTTTTGATATTTTTAAGTTTTATACGCTCAGTGCTGACGTTTGTAATATATGTAATATATCAAGAGTTGTATTTATTTTATATTGTTTGTGCATGTATTTAAATATTATTAATAAATAAGCTCTTGGAACTGGTATAATAGTTTGAATGGTAACAAAATCGGGCATACATTCTAAATGTTTTTTGGGTTTATCAAGCAAACTTAATTTAGTATTCACCACTAATCGGAAAATCTGCTAACTCCATAATATTAGATCTAACCGGTTCCATCAAAATCTTGTGTACAACCTTATTGTATAAAAACTGAAGAAAACAAAAACGCCAATCTATAGAAGAGATTTCTCTCGTACCGGGTCACATAATATAATCAAAATTATGAAAAAAATTAAGAATTTAATTGTTAGTTAAAAATACTACCTTGACAAGTTATCGTTCTTTTTGTGTATTGATAATAAGCTGTCCCGGTTCTCTCAGCTGTGTCGGTTCTCTCCGACATGACAGCACCGCTAACGCCTCCCTTCCCTGCAGCACGTCAAAGACCGTACAGCGTCGGAATTCACGCGCAGTTTCAGCACGATCTTTTGTATGAAAAATGCAAGATAAACAATGATTATGTAATAAACTTTAAACCTATGAATTATTGGGTAGCCTATAGTCTATATTTAATTATTCTACCTCTTCTAATAACGGAATTTCTGGCATTGCAAAATATAGCTTTTTGTGGGTCAACCACTAATCCAATGATTTTATAAAACGGCACATTAAAAGCTAGCATTCCGTAGGTGATTCTGCTTTTTAATTCGTGAAACCTATGGATTATTTCCGGAGTAATTAATTGCTAAAATTAAACAAATGAAATTTACGGGGCAAAAACAGCGCCAATTCCTCTCAATTTGGAAAAATCGTGAAAACGCCAACATATACAGCTTTCTTATTTTTATGAGTTGTAGCAAGGACAGCATCAGAATTTTTTCAAATTTTTTCTGCCCGAGTTTTCCGAGAAAACGACGTCAAAAGAAGGGACATAATATATGGCCAAGACAGTACTTACTTGACAGGTGACAGCAATACACTACAATATACCATAATTACCATAATAGTACGGTTTATATTCTGCCTTTATTATTTTGATCCGCTAAATATAACCATAAAGCCAAAAATCCTGTATACTTTTGATAGAAAACAATGTGAACTAACTTCAAACTTTGGCAATGCCCAAGAACGTGAAAGAAGGCACTAAATCACCCAGGTTTATTATTTGTACATCGCCAAGTTCTAAGCTCTGATATACCGGGACGAAGTTACGACCAAGTCAAGCCATGAAAGTCAGATAAGAGCAATGCGGTAGGATTTAAGCATTTAAGAGAGTCATTAATGTAAGTATAGGAGATATAAGTTGACGCGCATTGTTTTCTTACCATCTGATATTACGTATAGATATAATAATTATGGTATCTATTTTTTAAATTATAATCGTGCTTATTGGCCGTAATAGGAATAGGTGCAGACCGAAGTTTGAGTTAATATAGTAAACAGTTTAAAAAGCCACTGGAACTGCTTACTTCCATTAATTCCACTTAAATCCTTAAGTACAGTAAGCAAGTACAGCGACAACGAAGAAGTGGCGAGAGACAATCTCCGGTATATTAAAGACCAGACGTTACTGGTAGGCGACAAAAAAAAACGGCTGGCCAGATGGAGAACATCGTCGACGGGTTCTCCAAAAACTTAGGTTTGGACTTGACAAATGCGGCATTTCCAACACAGTTGCAAGAAAGATTTAACCAAAGCATGCCCGGGGTTGAAGAAAGCACAGAGGATCGACCACCAAACCGATGAATAAGGAGTATAAGATGCGACACTCCGGACGGTTCCTTTGAATGTTCGTGAACTCGTTCTCAGGGACCTTGAACGGCTGGCTGTGCCATTTCGGTACAGACGAATCCCTTTAACTCGGTTTAGTCCTCTATCTCACTCAGAAGTGGTTCTTTTTTCAACTAACGCACTTTCACGTATGGGTATTAAATTGGTTTAGCCCTCTATCTCACTCTCAGAATGTGGTTCCTTTTTACTTTATCATACGCAGTAAGATAAAGTATTGTAATCACGCCGAAAAAAAAAATTGTGTGTGTGTGTGTGTCTGTGTGTATGTATGTGTGTAAACGATTTTTGTGGCGACGATTCCGGAGAAACTACTAAAGGTATCGGGACGAAAGTTCATATTTAGAAGTTTTATGACCAAACTTATGATGAGCCGCCATTTCTGTAATTTTGACAAAATAGTTAATTAATAAATTAAAGTAGAAGAAATTTTGTATAATTTATGCCTATGACATTTTTTGGTATAATTAATGGTTTAGCTTCAAGAGCAAATTCTATGTGATCGAGATCGGTCGCATCTGCATTGATATGAAATTACATAGTAGCCAGGATTTTGACAAATATTTTTTTTGTGTTGTCACATTCGAAAACAGCTGATCTCATCAGAGGTTGGAGAACCACTATGGAACGTTGGTCCAACTACAGTCTCAATGTCGACAAGAGAGCGCCTAGCAACTAGTTGACAGCGGAAGGATTCCTGTTACCTATACAAAATTAGTTGAGATAGTTGAAAAGTCGGTTATAAATTCGCTATAAATTCTAGATCAGTAATTGATGTCAAATCACAAAGTCAACCGGATAATAACAATAATAATAATTTACTGAATAAGGGGCACGTGGTACAATATTATCATCAACTTAACAGTCTTCTCAGTCTTCTTATGCGGAACTAGCCTATACTCTAATAGCCTTCTTATGCATTACAAAAATTGTTGCCCTATCTCTCGAAGCGCCCCACGCAATTTTTCCACACGTAGCTATACCATGGAAGTATGCAAAGTAAACACTTCGTGCTGTCTCTGATAGTTTTTTTTTCAGGAGGGATATGTGTGGGAAACTTGACGGATTTATATCTCACAATCTTACATCATCACAGCGGCTTGTATGAAAGGTGAGTATTTCAGTTTTCTTCATTCAATTTTAAGTTGTAATGAAGAACCAGTCCTCTGCTATCTCCAGAGTTTGTTTAGTTTTTTTGGTCTTTTATGTGTCCTTTATGTCGCCCCTTCTTGTAATAAAAGACGTGTCGTCAGCGTAAAGACAGATCAATTCTGTCGGAATATTCGCTGGTAAGTCGTTTACATATATTAGGAATAACAGTGGTGCTAAAACCGAGCCCTGATGGAAACCGAATGCTATTTCTTCTCAAGTAGATTGCCGACCATCCAAAAATACTCTGTGTTCTTTCTCCAGAACCTGTCTTTTCTCGTACTTGTTTCGTTAATACAAATATTGTAATCAATCATCAAATATATTCTGTATCTGTGTTTGCATTACGTGTATCAGTCTTTCTTCTTGTCTTTTCATCAACCCTTCTTTGTCGCCATTAGGTGGACGATAGACTGCGATTATGATACTATTGAGTTTAAGTATCGGCACGGAACAAACCTCAAAACATCTGTGTTTAATTATGATGGAAATGTTTAATTTCCGTTGTAATATATTGTTCTGCAATGAGGATAACTCCTCCATATGCATTTAATATCGGTTTTCTCTACGCGACCACAGTATAGTTTTGGATGCTCACATTCTGTATTCTTTGGGAATTATTATGTGTTCTGTGTTCTTTTGTAGATGTCTTCTAAAAAACGGTGTATTCTTACACCGAAGGGCCACAGTTCGGGCTTTTTTGGTTCTTCTTCCGATTCTGTAGATAATAGGAATGAAGCATATTCATCTGATCTGTTGGACGGTATCTTGGTGCATCCAGTATTCGGTATGTTCTTCTTGGTCAGATAATTTGATACTACTTGCTCAGGTGTATTTAAGTCCAATCAACAAACATCAAACAGCAAATAGGCATATTGCACAATTCCTTTCAAAACGATCCCCGATACCGTCACCCGTATACATTATGCAAAGATCTTCGAGTAACATTATGCGTCAGTATCGCTTCCATGCCCGCTGCATTGGGTTGTTTTTGACCTGTTTTTATTGTGTTTTTGTTTGTTTTCTCTCTTGCCTTTGTTTGTTTCTTTGAGAATAATTGCGTTTACTGTATTTTTATTGTCAGATTATGGAACGAACTTGTTGAGTAGTTTCCTATTTGTTTCTGTAGGTACGTTTGCCCCTACTGCAGTTGCATAGCTTGATTGTGCTTTTATACCTTTGATTCCAAATGAATTCTCCCGCTTTACTTGGTCAACGACATGGGGTAGTATTTTATTTCCACCAACAGTTGTAAGTTTGTTGTACTGCCATCTGTTGTGGGTGTATCTGAACTTCGTACAGATGATGTCTCTATTTCCACCTCAACTTGTATTATTTCAAACTCTTTAATTAAGTGTTTATTATCATTTCGCTATGTGTGAATTTCGTTTCTAAGATATCCTATGATTGTACCTGACATACACATCTGTAGCCAGATATTTGCATAGCTTTTCGGCAGTTCCTTTTCAAAATTTTGTGTTCGTTAATTACAAAAAAATACGTTTGTTGCTGATCCCTTAGCCGAATCAAAGGATTTTTTATCTGCCGGGCGCGTAAGCGTCCCTTCCCTCGACTTTTCTCGAGCTTTCTACCAAAATCGCGTAATAGGATTGGAGATTTTTGTTTGACATTCGACCTCGGTAGGTACGGTCCAGTTTGGATAATTAAAATGCCAAAATGTGAAATGAGTAGATTTAAAAATTGTATACACAAAATATTATACAGTTAATAAAAAGTCCCGGGAAGTTAGAAATTATTATAAATTCATGACTGCTTTTTTTATCGAAAGGAAATTTGTCATTTGAATTATTTGACAGAAAGAAGTAAAATCATACATAAACATTTGATGATATTAATTAATTTTCTTAACAAATGACCGTAACTAACCATGAATTCAAAATAAATCATAATCACATGGGGCCTAAAATAAACCGTGTCTCAGATATGGTCGGAAGTGTGGAAACGTCCAAACGCAAATTATGATTAATGATGTGGAAACACCCTAATAGGACAGTAACTGGCGTCTGAGTAAATGTTTTTTATGAACCTATTTGTTTTTCTTCAAACCCTTAAAAACTTTAGCCCTTTCAATCGTTAACAAAACAAAATAAAATAAATAATAAAATGCATAACAAACAATAAGAAAACTAAAATAGGCACATCTACATATCAATCCCATTACAGCAATAAAAAGTAAAGACATGTATGTAAAAAAGTATAATAAATAGAAATTTAATGAACAAATACATCCATATAAAAGTTTTTATGATTTTTGTTTTGAAAGTAGGCTCCATTCTGACCTTTCTGAACTTTATTGATTTTTCAATTTGTTAGGCATTTTGTTTTCTTTCCTTGGGGCATTTTTTCAAAATTCCCGTCTATAAATAAAATTATGAACTGTGTTTCTTTATTTTTTTGTTATTATGGTGCCTCTAAAAGGACTGTTCACCAAAAACTAACTAAGATTACATTGCACTTTGCACCGAGAGATGGCATGCATAATTTTGATAAAACTACATGTGAGTGACAGAACGCTAATGTCTTAAGGATCTTGCGTCTAGTAGGAGCCTGCGGGCCAATCTTATAAGAATAACCTCTACAGACAGGGTAACCTGGAAATATTCCTTTTTCGTGCAGTTATATATTTATATTTATTTTATATTTTAATCTTAACTATCTCTGTCTGAAAAAAGTACACCTCTGTCTCGAGGACTTATCCCTTACGCACATATTGTGTCAAGTGTTGTCAGATCAAATCGACTGGGAGCCAAAAGGTAAATAAACAATAGCTGAACAAGGTTATTATTATTACGGAGATGAAAATTTCCCGATCAAAACGTATTACATTGAAACATGTGGTGAATTATTAACAAAAATGAAGAAATGGTAATACTTTGAAGTTGTCAAACAACAGCTATTGACTCCAACCCTTGCCCACAGACTTAACTCATATAAAAAATATGAAAATGTAGCACATTATGACTTATTTCTAAAAGACAAACGATCTTTTAGGTCTTTTAAGTATATCGAAAGGTACTGATGCCAAACGACCCAAATCTACCAACTACCATTTCACTCCACCTGTGGTTAAATATTACACCACCGTTAATTTATAAAAAAAATATATATAAAAAATAATTAGAAAAACAATTTATCACATTATACATATCGCATTATTTATCACGTATGCATGAAGCCAAACAATTAAGGCAATTATTGATTAGTTAGAGCGACAACTCATATATTATCAAGAGAAAAACGTATAAAAGTCGTTCTTAATTCGTAATTCTATTATTTGGCGTACCCGTCTGATAAGTCATTACCTAAGCCCTAAGGTATAATCGTAATTTTCATCGGAGGGTTTGGCAGTTTGAAATTGGCCATGACCTAAAAGAGTCATGACAGTCTCATGAATGAGGCCGTAAAGCAGATATATACCCCTATAAACAAAAAAAAATATGGATTTGCCACATAATTAAGTCGCGTTTGTTTTATATGGAACCTAACGTTCCATTAAATCGCCGAATGACTTTTAGCACATTATTATTATAGCAGAGCATCTTTAACCCAAACATACTATCACGCATTAACTTACAAAAGCGCCGATCTTGATATCTTTTTTGGTCGGTCCGATTTGTTGAAAGACGCTGTGTTATTGTTATTCTTGCTATCTAGCACTAAGCAATAAAATAGGAATACATGAAAGAATTAGTGTATTTGATCTAATTTTACTATTGCCCGCTCCAACGCAGGCTCAGTTATCATAATAATAATAATAATAATAATAGTATTTATTTGCCCAACAGAACCAATTACAGGACAATTTTACAACGAAGTATTGCATAATACATGTATCTAAAAAATATTACAATATAGTATAAACTCAAAAAGTAAGCGCAAAAGAATTACACAATGCAAAAAGAAAAATCAAAGCGACAAGTCGAGAAAATTTAATGGAAAACACCAAATTACTAAAGAAAAATATCTTCAAAAATATTATTGGCATTTCTTGACATATGGCTCAGTGGAGCCCTCAATCCAATGTTTGTTCTGGCTGGAAGAGTTCTAAAAGTCGAGGTATATCGAGCTGAAGTCCTAGGCACATGAAATGTCACCCCTTCAAGCAACATCGGGCAGTCCACAACATTATGGATGAGCTTCCTTAAAAGATTGGCACTATGTACCTCACGACGATGTTGTAGAGACTGAAACTCGTGCTCCACGAGCAAGAGACCGTAGTCACATCCCTGGACAGGATAAATGCCTGTCTGTCGAAAGCTTAAATACTTTAGAAACTTTCTTTGTATTCGCTCAATGGCCAACTGATGTGCAGTGTAATAGGGGTACCAGACAGGAGAGGCGTATTCCAATCTGCTTCCAACGAACGCACGGTACAAAGACTTAAAAACAAGTGGATTGTTGAACATCCTGCACATCCTCAGCACAAATCCGAGAGACCGAGAGGCAACCGAACACACATTCTCCACGTGACCCACAAAACTCAGCTCCTCATCAAACCAAACACCGAGATCTTTAATGGTGGTGACGTGCGGTAACACCTTTCCTGATAGGGAGTAAGTTGAAGGAGTTGGCACCCGTTTACGTGTTAGTGACATAAACTGGCACTTTTCGATATTTAGTGGTAAGCCGAAATTGATACACCAAGAATTGAGTATATCTAAATTAGATTGGAGCAGTTGTACATCCAACAAGGTGCGTATGGGAGAAAACAGTTTCAAGTCATCAGCGTAGGCTAAGGCTCGACAGGACAGTGCCTTAAGCAGATCATCGATAAACAGAATGAAAAGCAGAGGGCCAAGATTGGAGCCCTGTGGTACACCCGAAGACGCCACAAACTCGTGCGATTTAAATCCGTTATAGAACACATAGGTCTTTCTATCGTGTAAGTATGATGTTAACATCTTTAAAGCTGCCGGGACAAAGCCGAAGAGATTCAGTTTTTCAACAAGAACTCGATGAGGTATTCTATCGAATGCCCTGCTAAAATCAGTATAAAGCACATCCAACTGCTCCCCACCATCCAAGGTCTCACAAGCAAATTGAGTGAAACTCGCCAAATTGGTAACCGTAGAACGGACTGGAAAAAATCCATGCTGATTCTGAGAAACATACGGTTTCACATGATTGAAAATCTGGGAGTACAGAGTCATTTCAAAAAGCTTGGCAAAATTTGAGAGAATTGCTATAGGCCTATAATTGGTAATGACACCAACGTCACCCTTTTTATGAACAGGGCAGATTCTGGCCTTCTTCCAGATATCAGGAAACGTAGAAATCCGAATAGCCAAGTTGAAAATCTGTTGAAGAGGAAATGCAAGTATTAGCTTGCAGTCCCGTAGCAGAAAACTGGGAATTAGATCATCGCCAGCAGTACTTTTGTTTGCAAAACGTCCAAGCAATAGAACAAGCTCATCCTCCTCTGCAGCACGAAAGGCAAACGCAGGGACATAAGAGACATTATAATCGGAGTCACCCGGCACATAATCAGCATAAGAAGAAAGGTCGACGCAAAAGCGTTAACAATTTCACTTGGAGTCGCATAGGCAGGCAGACCATCAGCATCAGTTAGTGTAGCAGGAATGCGGGAAGTACCTTTCTTCTGATGAATGAAGCTCCATACCCGACCTGGGTCATCCTTAATAGAATCCTCAGCAGCAATGATATAAGCGGAGTATGCAGTAGATATTTGCTGTTTTACCAATTGACGCATACGTTTAAACTCCCGATGATGATAAGCAGACTTGCCAGATCTCCATTTGCGTCTATAGTAATCTTTTAGTTTTAAGTTTCGGATTATCTCAGGATTAAACCATTGGGGATACGAAGAAGTTGAGGTACGGATACGAGGCACATACAGATCCAATTTGATCCAATGCACCGTATAACACCTCATAGAAATACATAACAGCAGTATCAACATCCGTACATTCCAGCAGAAAACTCCAGTCGAAGCTCATCAAAAAGCTGTATAAACCATGAAAGTCAGCTCTTTTGAAATTATAACGTGTGTTGTCAGCTCAAGGAAACTGGTGGGAAGGGCGACCAATATCAACAGTAATTTCAATATTTAAAGCAGGATGATGCCGAGATATCATGATAATAATATAATAATAATAATAATAATAATAATAATTCATTTATTCAGCTGATAAATAATACAAATTTCTAACAAAACATCAATCAAGTTAAATAACATAAGTGAACCCAAAAGGTGCAAGAACAGAAAAGGCAAAGGCCACTGATTTTTCTTGCACCAATGAAAATAAAGTAAATACAAAAAATATTATATAACTGAGTGTAATGCGATAAACACTGCAACCTGACAACCTCACAATACATCATAATTATCATACACTCTGTCGCGCAAAACAGTCGATTTGAATAAAGAGATCAAGTCAGCACACTTGGCGGAAACTGGAATAGCATTACAAAAACGGGCCATTTGTTAACAAAAAGAGTGCCGAAATTTTGAGCACCGTGCAAGGGCACAGTAATACAATATTTGTGCCTAAGATTTAAGTTGTGCACGTCAGTTTTTACGTGAGAGATAAGGAGGTTTACCAGATCGCACAACTGTACACATCTAACCGAGGTGAGTTACATATTTTTACCTCATATCAAGCCAATGTGAATTGGTAAATGTCCGAAAAATGGTATTTATCAATATATCTTCGGGCTTGTACCAATACATAGCGGGTAATCCTAGAATTGACCAATACATAATGGTAAAATCTAGGATTTACTGGTTCGTGGTGAATCTCAGATGTATTTATTTGCGCAGACACTTGCCTGTACTTAGTTTAGACCAGAGCAGCAGATGGCGACAGCAACAGGCAACAACATTGGATCAAATATATTGCTGTTGTTGACAACCCAAATAAAAATATCATTGATCGTATAAAGTCTATAAAAAATAACATGTCGCACGCTGCATGTTGCCCACTATAGCCCAGGAGTAAATTGGACTTTAGAAACGCTATCGACAGCTGATTCAAGAATCTAAGGGCTGGTATTTTCATCTACCTGTAAAGTCAACAATGGTTATGAGACAGACCTTTCAGATTTGTTGCGTCATTTTAGCCTGTTAAATGAGAACATATGTCGGAGGCGGTGAATGGGTGGCGTATCGTGCTCCTTGTGTTCACTCTGTGTCACCGCTGCCGGTACATCTTCTCATTTAACAAGCTAAAATAGCGCAACAATTCTGATAGGTATGTAAAAATATCAACCCTAAGTGCAAAAAATCTGTACATTAGAGAAGTATATCCCGATTTGATGCTTTGAGTAGGTATTGGTGGTGAGAAAAACTTATCGCACCGCTTCTACCAGGATGTGAAAACGTAAACGTACCTACGTACAAAAACGTACAAAATAACGATTTTCTGAGCTATAATGATTTTTTACAGGCAGAGATGCATTCAAGCGAGGATGCTAAATTTCGATAGGTAATTATATTTTTCGGTAAATTGTGTACGTAAAATTATTATTTTCAAATATTAGTTTACCATGTAATTAACCATGTATTTTGTAGATATCTACCAATTTCTGGTGCTTTTCCTAATTTGATAATAGTAATTCATTATAAAAATCAGACTATAGGTACTAAAAATCCTATTTATAACAGCAATTTGAAAAAAATCAGTATATCCCTATATGACACACATCTATCTACGGGCCATAGATGTGAAAAAGAACTTTTAACGAAACTAACCGTGAATAAAAAAAACAGTACCCATAAAAAATATCGAATTGAATCGATTGTGCTATATCTGCAGTTGTGTGAGCCATGCTAAAGAAATTCCTTAAAAAATACTTATATATACTTATATATTTAAAATATATCGACTGTCAAATAAAAAAGAGTTATGTTTGGTTAATGTTGCGCATAATTTAAATCCGAATTAAATCTCAATTCATTAAAATTCGAAATTATATTTGATCCACAATAGATAATTCAGAATAAGTATTAGTACAACTATAACAACAGTAATAAATACATAACAACAATTCAAAATAATACCCAACAGGTACCTGGCTTCACTTTTTATTCAAGCAACGCAGTTAATACGCCTCCCCACTATGCTGTGTCAATGTGCGTTTGGTTTCTAGGCCGTGCGTGTTTTTTGTTTTCGTCCGTGCTGAACCGTTTGTAAACCCAGTACGTAGTAAAGTTATAGGCGTTATAGCATAGCGTCCTATAATTTTTATTCCCTACTATCACGTAAGCCCAGCAAGATGTTTGAGACAGCCATCTGAAATATTTGAGTTATTTGTAATTTATTCCCAAGGGAAACTCAAGAGTTTGATTCGTGTTTACTTACATATCAACAATAGAAATGAGGTAAACTACATCTTTGATTTGCAGTACGTTCGTAGAATAGAAAAAAGGGTTAACATTATACGCATGTAATTCTTTAACCCTTATGTCATCTAGAGACTAATTTATCTTTCACGACTTTCTGCTATTCATTAAGATTAGACATGGTTTGACTATCACTTCCAATTTCTAATTAACATATGTTGTCGCTACATGCCATTTGTTGGAATTTTCTGATTTTTTAGGTTTTTTTTTTAGGTCATTTTGCCGTACGCATTTGAAATGTTTAGTTTTTCATGTTGCGTACAAAATTAAAAAAATACACAACAATTTTGTACATTCTACAAAATGCAATTTAATACTGATATCAATGGCAATAACTAATACTCAATAATTGGTTAAATACAATAATAATACATAATTGGTAATAACAATGAAAGATATCTACAATATCTACAAATCATTAAAAAATTTAAAGCATATGTGCAAGTTTGTATTAAGAATAATTATAGAATTAGTTACGGTGGTACAGTGCTTTCAGAAGAAACTGGTTCAAATATTGACTAACGGCATAATTACCTCCAGCACATGATTCGTTTTTGATTTCTTACATTTTATATATAATTATAGGATACTTTTCTCCCAAGTTTTCACGGCTTGGCAGTGGGCAGATGATCATATTTTCCACTCCAACAAATATATAATCGCCAGTCAGTGCGCAGCAAACCAATATTACAGTTGAATGATAATTGCATCGAACTGTTACTACTTCAACTAACTACAAGACTAAAACGTAATAATCTTACTATTGTGTTGCTCCTTCTTATTCAGTTCACGCGTTATTAAACTGTTGGTATCAATTGAAGCCTACAATAGTGTACTCTGGTCACTGCACGCTTACCATTGTCGAATGAATTATACATATTTATAACACGACGCGTATTTTACTATGTCGTAGAAAATGCTGACAATACCTGCCCAAATCAGAAGTTTTGTGCTTCTTTCGTTAAAAATCGTATTAAATATACGCAAACGTCAACACTCACGACAGCCTATTTGACTTTTAATTTGATTATTATCTGGTGGAATCAAACCTTTCATCGCCGTTTTCGTATCCGAGTTATTAGCATTATTCGCCTATGGGCCCAATTGCAAATTTGAAATAAAATCATTTTTTTGTGCAGAAGATTTGTGTTTAGTTCTTTTCTCTGTTCATTCAGAGTTATTAGTAATTCTTGTTTGCTGGTACTTCCCAAATTCCAAGTTATAATAAAATCAATTTTTATCTAGAAGTTTTGTATTGGCTTTGTGCTGTCTTGTGTCACAAAGATGAAGTTTTGTTTTCTTTGTTTCAGAGATATTAGCAATATTTGTTCGCTGGTGCTTCGTTGTGCTGTCGTAAACCAGAAGTTTTGTGCTCCTTTGGTTTTTCAGTTATTTGCAATTTTCTCATAATTATCTTATTATTAAATGTCAAAATATTGCATACAAATACACAATAGAAACTGTTTCTTTTATTGGTGAAATCAGGACTCATATGCAATTCAAATGCATAAGTTAAGTACATTTTATATATCCAATCTTGCTATTTGCAACACAAGAATATGCACTATTACTTTATGGATTTATTATAATAGTAATATGCGTTTCTTACGTATGAGCTATTTGTTTCCAAAGACCGCCTATTCGATTTTTTTTTGAGAAATTGAGATAAGTATGTATTCACATGTAAATTCACCCAAGGAATCAAATGGTGCATTCCATTCTTTCCTAAAACTGCTATAAATGCCTCAAAACCTCTTTTTTGAAAAGTACATTTCTTTCCAGAAACCACCGTAAACGACATTTATTACATTTCAGACTTAGCCCTGATTTAAACTATAATTTCTTGCCGAAATCCGCCTCATTTCTATGCATGGTTGTTATAGAAAACGTTTTTTTTTTTTTAAATAAAACAAGCATTTTATTATAAAATGTTTTTTAGACGAAACTAACTTTTTTAAACACCTCGCTAAAAAAATGTTTTAAACATGAAATAGAACAAATTTTTAAATCGCACACAAAAAAAAACTTTAATCAAGGAATAAATTGTTTTACATTGTTTTACACATGTTTTAAATTATGCAATTATCTTTCTTGTAAGCATTTTTAATCGGCGTCTTTTCATTTCCTATTTTACTTGTTACCACTGATATTGTATAGTAATATTTTATGAAAAACAGAAAAAATTGTTTAAATATTGGTAGTTTAAAATACGTTCAAAACACAACATTTAAAAAACTGTTTTAAACATATTTAAAACAAAATAGTTTAAAACAAAATATTTGTCTTAAAACAATGTTTTAAAACGAAGTGTTTTAAACATATAAAACAAACTGTTTTATATATGTTTAACCAAAATAGTTGTTTTAAAACATGTTTAATGTTTTAAACATAACAACCCTATATGCAGCGACCGGCTAGGGATAGACAGAGCACTGTCGTTCCCGCTGTTCTGACGGCACTTATACCCTGCTGTGCTGGTAGAAAGTAGTTTTATTGCAGATGACATTTCAAAACGTATTTTAGCACAACTGCTTTGCTCTGCTTTCAATGAAGAAAAAAATCCTCGGTTTTCAAACAGAGATCAACGAGAATATTATCTTTTTGCGCGAGTTAAAACAAGAAGAATGGATGTTATTTTTACTACGTTGATTTTAACTTCATTTGTTTGTTTGATACATTTAAATCTTGGAGTCGATATTGTATCTATTTCCCAATGTCCAATAGAGTTTAAATTTTGCATATGACAGATTTCCGGTGACGATGCATAAAAAATAAAAAATTAAATTTTTTTTAGAGTGTTGCCACAATTGGCTAAATATTCAAGCGGAAAAATAGTAAGAAATAGCGGTGGCGGTCGCCGGTTCATGGGCACATTATTCAGTGTTATGTTTCTGTATTATTTTCGCATGGGATAATTATTTTAAATATTGGACAAGGTCAATCCATGAATAATTTTGATTTGTAGCCGTTGCAACCCAATAAACCAGTGTTATTTCGATATTGCATCCAACGGGAACATTCTAGATTAGTCATTAACTTCAATTGACAATATTACTTACAATTATCTGTTATATATAAACAAAATAACCTCTCGAAAACAACAATCTAGCAGAGTTATTGGTTAAACTCTTACATTATTTATTATCATAAGTTTTGCCTTTCCAAATGTGTGACAAAATAAACCTATAATTTGAATCTGTTGCCCAAAATGGTAGTTTAGGAGAAGAACAGAGTTGTAGGTGGTGGATCGCAATATGCACTTACATTCCAGATAAGATAACTAACCTATTACCAGAGAAGTTCAGAGCTTCTAGGACGAAAGTTATGTCGGTCCCATTCATAGAAAATCAATAAATATACAGTGTGGTTTGCAATTCTAGACGAAAATTTATGCGAACAAAAACTAAAGTGTAACTCCAAATTTTGTGACTGCATTTAATTAAACAGAAAACAATTAGGTTAAGTTGAAGTAAGTACTAATTTTGACAATAAAACAAATTTTAAAGTTCTTCACTTATTTTTATTTATAATTTAGTACGTTTTTGCATTTAATTTTCACCTCGAGCTATAAATAACTTTTCATCAGTTCAGTTTTCAACTTTGTGTATGTGTGATCAATCATCTGTTATTGATAAAATAACAAATATCTTCTACTTAGGTGTTTATTCCACATTTTTCTCAGAACGTAATTATTGTTCTGACTAAAATGTTTCATGACTTATTTACTTTTTCAATACCTTAAAAATAACAAAATATTAATAAACCAGTATTTTAAATGGCTCTAACTTCTTAGGGAATATTAACTTGTTATCAATAGGTCCATATTAAATGTTTCTAAATTTTTGTATGTTGGCCAATGATTTTTTTTAATGAATTTACTTATTTAATTATCCATAAAAGGTACATTTTGTATTCTTCGTTTTCATACTGTTTGATTTGTGTTTTCTTCTTCCTTCCTTTGGTAATACTTGAAGAAAGTAAAAAGAACAAATTTAATAAGTTTATACCTAGAGAGAAATATCTGTGATGTTACAGAAAATGAATGTAATAATCTGCCAAAAAAGCTGTAAAAGATGAATTAAGTATAATATCGCTGGTATTGGATACCAGCTAAATTTCTGTATTGCTTTTACAGCATTCATATATTCCACAAACATATTGCTGTGAAATTAGAACAGCATCACATTAATTTTACAGGGCTTTTTTTAAATTTTAGCGAAAAAATACTTTAATTTCACAGTAAGTAATATTCAATCATTGAACTGCGTTTCTTTACAGACTCGTATCTGGTTACTTGAAATGCAGTGCATTGGAAAGGATCCTTTTTTTTTGGTTCCGCAACAGAAAAAAGGTTGGGAAACGCTGGATTGTGTTATTGCCTACACATCGTGGATGTACGTTGTTCGGTTATAGTGTTTAAGGCTCTCACTTTTGAATTTTATATTTTTTGTATGCCAATCGTTTGGGACGATTGAGAAGCATATTAAAAAAACTGTATCAACTGAACTAAGAGATTCTAATAGTTTCCTAAAAACAGCGTAGGTATCTTAATAATGCACGTAAGAGATTATTTATTTCGCGATATTCATCACAAAAAATTCCCCCGCCATCACATTGCAAACACTTTTACAAGCGGTCGCGAGCCGGTGGCCAGAATATTGAAGTACATGGCTCTGGAGAGAGTGGCTACTTTACGGCTGACGTTGCAATTTCACCTCATATCTGCTTAAACGGAATATACTCTACAAATTTACGCTTCACGGCATGCAATTTGAGATACACTGAACGTGACGAGATCGGCATGCAGCATAGTACATTAAACTAAGCCCAAAGTGTACCTATGGAGCTTGGGGAAGGCTCTTAGAAGCAGCTCAAGCCGTCATACGTCCCCTGTCAGATGTAAATATGGGATGGTGTTGGTAAAGAGCTTAAACTCGTAATTTTCAACTTGTGCAGCTAAATCGAAGGCTTTCCAACTTCTTCTGTGCAATCCCGGACTTTTCCAGTAGCGGTATTAAAACGGTGTTAGTTGTGACTATAGCAATCTTACTGTTCTTTGGTTACTAAAGTTCTCGCAGTACTGATGTGTATATTTATGTATATTATAGAATTGATACTTCACCTGATTAATATCTTTAACTAAATTTTAATATAATTAAAGAGTCTCAGTTCGTATCGTTGGGTAGAAACAAGAAGAACAATACAGCATTTGATTTTAGGAATTAATTAACTAATCTGCTACCAATTTCGCCCACATTTTTAGTATCTCAGATTTTTTTGAGATGTCCCGTTAATATAACTATATAACAATAGCTACTTTCCGGCAAAACACCACATAAACATCTTTTTGCCTTTCCATATACAGAGTGTTAACTGCTAGAGTGGCCATACTTAATGTGTTACATTTTAAGATATTACACCTAAATAAGGCAATTATTAAAAAAATCAATTTGATCTTTTACCAGTTTTGTCATTTGGTGCTTTTTGTAAAACGTTAAATAAAAAAAAAATATTATTTTAACTAAATTTCGTATTTATGTATTTCCTTTTTCTGATATGTATTACTTTATTTGAAACATTATTTTTTTATTTAAATATTGGTGAAGATAAAAATATTCTTATTCTTATTATATATAAATATATTTCACCACAAAACGATGAATCAAATGGTCTTCATAACTGGTAAAAAAAACAATTTAAGTGCAATTTAATTTTAAGGTACATCCCCTTAAAAAACGGCAACAAATCTAAAAGTTACAAATCATTTGCAATGAAATTATGTGATCTTTTACCGATTTTGATTTTTTTTCGGCACTTTGTAAAGAAATTCATCAAGTGCTTTTGAAATTGAAAAGTTTTTAAACTAAAAAAGAAGGGAGAGCTTTGTAAAAATAGTTCCTGACTAAGTCCACAGAGTGCCTCAAACCTCTGAAACATCAATTTGTTACAGTAAGCTGTAACTTTTTTCCAAATTTTAAAAGATGTGATAATCTTGATGAATTTGTGTTTACAAAGTGGTGGCAAAATCTAAAATCCTTGATCCCAAACTTATTGAGCATCAAACCTGAATCTTTAGGAACATTATTTCCATTTGGTAAAGACATCCCTGTATTGGTACAGATGTAGAAAGGTTTATGAGCTGCAATTCATAGAGTACTTGACTTAAATATGAGACGTAAACCCATTCTACTGAGACTTTGTTAAAAGAGCTAATTTCAGAAATTTTACGATGGATTGAAAATAACGTAAAACGTTATTAGAAAAGCCTGTTCATGATTTAACTTTTATATTTTTAAGCGAACCTAATACCTAGTTTCAATGCTTAATGTGTTTTCCAACTGTTTACAATTGTTACTTCCTCAACCGATCGCGACATATTTGAATGCAGCAGACTAGCTGTTAATCTAACACAAGAACTGCATCCTGTAATAATCTCAAATTTTACTTCTGTGTTTCAAAATCATGTTCTTTAATTGAATTCCTGTTTCTTCTGGTTGAATAGATAATTTGTCGGTGCTATTTAATTTATATTGATAGTTTTCATTGAAATTTATAAATTAATTATTAAAATTATTCGGAATTTTGACATGCGAATATATCGGTAACTAGGTTTTTATGGTTAAAATTAGATTCTGAACAAGTTTTCTGTATCCCTAAAAATAAATTAAATACAATGCTCATCTAAACTTTTACCTCCGTTAACGACACACAAATGATCAATCAAGGCAAGTGGACCTCCATCAGAGAATCTATCAAGGTCCTTCTATATAAAATTCACATCGCAATTGAATTCACTATTCTCATTCGATTTGCTCATTCGATGGCCAAAACTCGTTATCCGATAACTGAATTTTCGTGAAATTAGACATCCCCACCTTAGTTAATTGTAAATTCGGTGTAGCCATCAGCCAATATCGAATTTAGTAGGTGCTAAAGGGCGGACAGTAATTATCCTTAGTAAATTGGGTAATGCAAAGCAGAGTGCAGCGCACAGTGGTATAGATCTCGGCCGTAACGGGAATTAATTAAAAGAAAGATGCTCCTATATTGTCATTTAAGTTTAGTCATAATTATAGGTTAAATGTGCTCTCTCTATTAAACTAATTGAAAAAAGTTACAGTCTTTTACGTAAAGATAAAAATTGTAATGTGGCTGGAGGCATGTGGCATTATTGATGGGTTTCATTATGGATAATATAGAATCATTATAACTGATTGTAGTCGAAGTAGACCCTAGTAGTTATACATAGTATAGAGAAGTACAGGTTAGGTTTTTAGTTTTCTATGTTTGACTTTTCTTTACTTGTTTATTTTTACGTCGGTCTATTTCCACACCTTAGGCCAATCACCGACGCTGAGGGAAGGCAACACACACCCACGAATTTTGTCGAATTGAGTTTGTCAAATAAGATGCTTATATTAAACTATACACCTCCACTGAAATATTTAATGTTATCTATTATTCACATAATTAACAATTTTAGCTCTTTGGGCATTCTAGGCAAATGATTTTCGTCATTGATGTAGCTTGACAAGACATTAGTAGGTACAAAAATACCACCAATATTAATAATATAAACTTTACAGATACAATCCTTTTGTTGTGCTAACCATTCAACAAGACAAAAGAAAACAAAAACATTAAAATTAAAAACAAGCCGTTTTCGAGTAAAAGCCTGAATCATGCTTAGAAATGTTCGTAGCCCACTGTGTTAATAATACTTTTATCTTATTTACAGGGTCGGCGAGAGGCGTTTTCGAACGATGTCGGTCCATAAAAACGTTTCCCAGACCTAGAAGCTCATAAAACCGGAATATATATATAAAATACCTACGATATTTATACGATTTTGTTAGCGTTGAACGTAAAATCTATGTAATACGGACCGCTAGAATGGATATAAACGTGTAATTGGCAAGAAGTACCTTACTTTGGTAACAAAAAACCCTATTTCATTCTGCTGAAATTCGTAGACTTGTATACAATGAAAACAAAATAAGAATTTCAATATATAGTACAATGTATGAAAATTATTCTACGGATATACTGTAATGAATAGTTATTTATTTACTAATTTTCTTAAATTTGCTACATTTGATTTATATACTTTTTCTTTATTTTAAATAATTTTTAATTTTATTTTATGTGTGACATCGGTTGGTCACATAATCCCAAACGTATTGAATTCATGAGATGGTATATATTTTTGTGCTCTGCTGCTGTTACTACAGCAGGTTGAGGTGTATTGCTGCTGTTACTAAAGCAGGTGTGGCTACTGTACTTTGTAGTCTTCTAAATGTTAGACCTGCTTTAGTGACAGTTTTTCGGTTGTTTTCCACAATGCTATAAGCCAACCAACTAACACGTGCCTCAAACGCCGGCAATAATAATAATAACTCACGCCTGCAGTTGTTCCATAGTTCCATAAGCTATTCGGGGTGCTAAGACGTGTATTATTAATATTATTATTGCCAGAAACTAGGTGTTAATGTGATAGGGAGGAAAGAAGTTGAAGCTCGAGCTAGTACAAACTTCCCGAAATATATCTCACCAGAGAATATGGAAGTATAGAATACTTCAATCATGGTCTTCGATGTATTTGGTATGAACTAACGAAACTGTGCTAATATGCGAATCTTAGAAAATATCTCTAAATTTTTGGCGAATATTTAAAACGCAATTACAAAAATTCTCCACAGGATGCCTCAAACTTAATTCACCAGACCATTATTTTGATTCTACAATAAACTAGAAGCTTTTTTCTAAATTGCAAACACTGGTGATAGTCTTGATAAATTTGTTTTGTGGTGAAACATCCTATAAAAAGGTATTCCATAAAGATTGCGTCAAACTGATAAACAACCATTTTTGTTCAATAAAGTCATATCCGAAAAAGAGCCGTTTAGTTTACTACTCTGAATCAAAAGAAGCAGATTGCAATCATTGATTTCTTGCATATTGCGAAAACAGTTCAATACATAAGTTGGTGATTTAGAGATATTTGGACCCATGCAATCACTCTTCTACAGTCTGCAGTCTTGTATTACATTTTTTTTGCTTTGCTAATATTTCTGTGATAATTACGACCTTTGTCAGAGCTCTAACAGTCTGTAATCATATTTCCGGTTTTTATTGTATTTGATTTTGAAATTGTTAGATTTTAGAGCTCTGGGTTTTGAGATTAGATAACGAATTTACTATTTTATTATTAAAAGTAATCACGATAATTTCTACACGTAATGTACCTAACCGCTCAACTTTTTAAGACAAATACTAATATGTATACATACATATGTGTATGTATGTATATATTCCAAACACCAAACTGGGTAAAATCAACATGTGTCCTAAAAAACAGTTTCTCAGATACGGTAGAAAATGATGTGAACATAACTTTATAGGGCATTAACTGGCTCCCTCGAAATTGTATACTCTAGAAAACCCTATGTCATTTCAGTTCTTTTGCTGGAAGTCGGTTTAATTTTTATTAAAGAACCTACTAACAATCAATTCCCCTGTAGTCCAGTGAAATGGTGGTTTGGCCAGGAAAAAATATATTTTTTCTTTCATCATATATGTATGGTGCTGAATCCGAATTTCAACTTTGCTACTTGCCACGGATCTGGCATCACAACGAAAATCGCAAAGGACTTAAAAGTGTTCCACTTTACTTCAGTTTTTTGCCCAAAAGTCATAAAATTATGCACTTCTCGACGTACACAAAATTAAAGTACATTAAATTTCGTATAGAAGACCGCTAGAGCGCGCTGAAGTTTGCCAAATTTTCGTATTTTGTGTAATGTGCGTATAAGTACAAAACAGCCTAGATTCAGATAAAATTACATTAAATTCCTTACAAACTGCATAACATAATCAGTTATTTTGGCCAAACTGTGTAGCCGCTAGAGCGTATTGAAATTTTATGTCACATTACGTCAAGAGCCCTCCCCAAAAATTTTAGTAGAGACTATTTATTTATTAAAAACTATATATTTGTACTTTTTAATTCATACTTAATGTTTTATGTATTTATTTGTTTTTTTAATTAAGTCTGCGATGCTTAGCGGTTGAAGGTCCTGGTTTATCTTCTGAAATATGAAAGGGAAAGAACATGATTAGCAATGACAGCAGTGAATTCACTATTGTATACCTATAACCTCTCTCATGTGCAACCATTACCTGGGCTGTAGGCCCACTGGTGCACTGTTCAACCAAAAAATACGAAAGAGAGTCTCTACTGAATTTTTTGTGAAGTGCTTTTGACTTGTAGGGAGTTTAATGTAGTTTTATTACAATCTAAGCTTTTTTGTAATCACTCGCACATTACATAAAGTAGGAAAATGTTGCCGTCTTTCAGCGAGCTCTAGCGGCGAAACCGTTCAAACAATAATGCATTTCAGGGGTGCTCTTTTAGGAAATTTAATGTACCTACCTTATTTTTGTATAGAATGGTCCAAGGTTTTATCACGTCTTCGCAAAAAAAACTGAAAAAAGTCGAAAATTTTGAGTTTTTTTAGATTGTCGTTATGAAGCCACATCCAAAGTTGAAATTCAGATTCAGCACCCCAAAAAACATACAGAATGAGAGAAAAACTTCTTAATTTTTTTCGTGGGATGGACTCCATCGGAAACTATTTGACTGGATTACTAAACAATATTCCTAAAAACTGCTGTTTTTAACCTCAGCTGGAGGTAGGTAGCGGTACTAGTTAGCTTTTAGGTTTTTCCCCATTTCTCAGTGTAACGCACGGATTCTGTTGAGGTTAAAGTTGAGGATGGTTTCGTACGGTACGTTAATTTTTAATGTTCAATTTCACAAAGCTTAACGTACACAACAAACATAACAACGATTCACAAAAATCATTAATTTTACTAAAGTTAATTTAAGTTAAGAGTTTATATATTAACGGCACTTGTTGCTATTTGTGAGTTTGTATCTGTTGTATAATTTCAGTGCAAGCACAATCGAGTTTATCTGTAGGTATGTACGTTTAAACTGCTAGGGTGTAAACATCCAAAACTAAAAATACAACGCCGCTGGACGATTATTTTCAAATAAACACAACGTCCATCCTGCTACGAAATCAAACTCGGATAAATGCAGATAAATTCGAATTCGATTTGTATCGTTTCGAATGTGTTTACTTGCATGGACGTTCGGTTTACATTGGATATGACTGAGGTTGATGGTAACCTTTAATCTAAAATACATTTCAGGATTTGTACATGAGTTCACAGTTTAAATCTGTAGCAGCAACTTGACTGGTAGATTATCCATTTATGTCTGGAACCGGGATTTTTTCTTATTTCCTTATACCCCACCCCATATCTATACCTTTAAAACGATCCATATAAGGATTACAGACTGGGAATGATATATAAGAAGGACTAGAAATAAAATCTAAATATCGGTTTCTGGCTTTTGTAGACCAATGACTTCATAAAAAAGTTTTATCTTTACTTTTGACGACCTCTAACTTCTATTTTTATCTAATGTTGTCTAATCTGTAATCTGTAATTTCATTCATCGAAACAGTGGTTATTATCGGGTTAGCATGTAAAAATGTTCCAGTTTTACTGAGGTAGTGTGTGATTATCGGAGATATCAAAAATAATTATGTTTGGTGTCACATTTGTTAGTTTTTTATTAGTTTCAATGATAATATCATCAAACATTTAGTAAACATTTCATTATAATGTTTAGGAAATTTTACTGAATCTTCTGGTATTTTAGATCCTTAGTGATCATAGACCATTGTAATATTTATTCGGTATGACAAATCCATCAACCAGGTTAACACAGTTTCGATGAATTTTGGAAGAATATGATTTTACAATTAATTATGTGAAAGGTAAAGAAAACGTCAATGCAGATGCATTATCACAAATAATCATAGACAGTAATGATTTGAAAGAATTAGGAGATCATTCAACAGCAAAGATATGTGCGATAACTCGAGCACCAAAGAGAAATCGATGATTCTGTGGATTCTTCTAATAATATTCCAAATGAAAATCACCCTGGAGTCGTGGAGTTATTGAAACCATCTGTAGACGCAGTCAATTTGAAGGTTATACCAAAATATTAATATAAAGTATTATGTGTTGAATAGTGTAATGTATGATGAAATTGATGTAATAGTTTACATAAAACAGGCAACTCAATCAACGTCAGTTTTAGACAAGTCGTCGAGAGACCTGAATACAGTTTGTAAAAAGGTTAATATTGCAGAATTAAAAAATGAGATTATGAAAACCGGTATAAAAAAGAGGTACCCAATGCATAACAGAAAAAGAGAATAATCGTTAATATTAAACTATTTTCATATATTACCAACAGGAGAACATGCGGGTATGAAACGAATGTATAATAACGTAAAAAATATTACTTTTGGTCAGGAATGCATAAAGACATTGAGAACTTTGGTAAAAAATGCGATTCTTGCCAAAGATTCAAACATTCAAAACCGAGCAAAGAACCAATGGCAATCACAACTACAGCATCGTCAGCATTGCGGAGAATTTGTCTTGATTTAGTGGGTCCAATTTATCAAGATAAAGACGATTTTCGGTAATTGTCACGTTGCAGTGCGACTTAACAAAATTTGTCGAGGCATATCCAATCAAAAATAAAGAAGCAGAAACGGTTGCAAGGGCATTTGTAGACAATTTTATATTACCGAATGGTATTCCAGTACAGGTCATTACGGACCAAGGAACTGAATTTTTTGGTTCAGTATTTCAGAAAACTTGTAAGTTGTTAAAAATCAAAACATTAAAATCAACTGCATATTATCACATACAAGTTTAGGGGCATATTTAAGAATGCATACGTTTAAATTTCCAAATTCTTAAAGTTCGTGGGTTCTATTTTGGTGTTTTTCTTAAATAGCACTGATCACACCGAAACTCGATATACACCACATGAGTTGGTTTACGGGAAGGAATGTCGACTACCGTCAAATTTAGCAAATGCGACAGATCCAGTATATAATTTTAAAGATTATCCAAAAGAATTCAAGTTTAGATTACAAACAGCATGGAATCACGCGAGAAATAATTTGCTGGAATCAAAATTGCGAAGAAAATCGGAATATGACAAAAAATGTAGCTTCAAAGATTATCAAATAGCAGATAAAGTTTTATTAGACAATGAAAGCAGAAGGAAAATAGATCAAATTTTTAATGGACCTTATAATGTTGTAGATGTTAAGTGTCCAAATATTGTTATTAGAATAGATCGTAACTTAGTAGAAGTTGACAAGAATAGGATAAAACTGTATAGATGACAGGGAAAAAATTGTACGTTCCATAATTTTTGTAATGGATGTAATGGAATGTATATTGAATTAAGATGTTTTTATATTATTTTAAGATATTCGTACTTCATTAAACATGTAAAAGCAATAGAAGTGTTTTATTGGACGAACCTGGCACTGTACTGAGCCCAAGTAAGTACGTTACATGGCCCTCAACTAGTGACCATACATTCAAGAGCATACAGTAAGCATGTCATAATATGACAAATATTACATTATATTCATTTATTCTACGTTCATAATCAGATTCTACAAAAAAGTATACCAAAATCTGTTTTCACTTGTTCGATTTTGTTCATTGTTGTTCAGAAAAGTCATGATACTAGGGAATGTGTTAAGCGCTCTGATATCTAGACTCAACAATTTATTGATTATTTTTTTTATATTAAGCTGTCGCATGTCAATGTAGTAGTGTAAAATAAAATATTTTTATTTTTTAATAGTATTAAATTAAACTAAGTGTTTATGTTGGGTTTCTTAGTGGACCAGTTACTTTTAGACATTAAGAAACAATTTGAGAGGGTTTAACAGTTAGTGCTGCTTGAATATCATTAAAACAGCACCATCCGAAATTCTTAAATGATTTATTGCCCATCTGTGTATTAAAAGGATCTCCGAAACAAATGTTTGCCAGGATATTAATCATATTTCGTCCACAGAGTACGCTTCTCAGAAAACAAATAACATCCCAGCTTTCGTCCAGCACTGTGGTTAATAATGCACTCTGCTTTAATTACAGCAGAATACCGCCATCAAACAAATAAGAGAGAGGGTAATCTCCACCGCATAACATTTCATATTAAAACATCAAGAAGAACCCTTTTCCAACCGAGGTTGAATTCTCAAATTACTTTTTAGTATTTTTTTAGGAATTAATTACAGTTACAGTCTACTATTCAACTACACCAGATCTCGCAATTTAAAATCCTTGACGAATAGATTGATATTACCAAAGAGATTAGAAAAGGATGATCACAAGAGATTATTGCTAAAGGAAATTCAGGATAATGAATAATAATGTTATGAAATGTTGAACTATTTCACGGAACTTTGTGTAACAATTTCACTAGGGTGGAGTGAAAATTATCGGATACTACCGCTTGGGGTGCCAAAAGTTGCGTAATCGCGTCAATAAGAAACGTCTAAAATATTAACCCAATCCTTTGCCCTCGAAACTTCCTGAAATTTATCAAATTTTAAGTTCAATTTCAAATTATGTATTCAGTCAACACAAAAAGTCTACGTACTGGCAACATTTTCTGTTTAAATCGCTATTTTCTCGTTTTCTAGTAGCATTTTGGGAATAACGATAACTTTTTTTAATCTTCATATTCACGTTTGGCTGAAATTGAATAAACCAGTGAGGTTTTCTGGTCATGAATGCAGCTTTTATGTAGTAGGTACTCGATACGACTCGATATTTTGTACCGGTTCTATACGATACGCATTTGTCCGGTATTGTATCGTATTATCACCCAGTGTTACTACGATTTAATGAATAAGAATGCTTTCACTGCCAGAATAATTTTCCGAATCATAAAATTTTTTGTTGTAGCTAAAATCGTCGACGAGCGACTTTTGCCGGTTTGCCTGCGTCTGCATTGACGACACATCCTAAACAATTTGCGTTTCTGAAACGACGTATTTTTCTATACTCGCATCTCAGATGATGGAAATGACCAAAGTTTAAGTTTTTTTACACCACTAATTCTTACAGAAATCACGAGCTAGAACAACTAGCTTATGTGGACAAAATCTTCTTCATGATATTTGGTGTACGTTATGTTACAATCGGACGATAAGAAGGACTTAAGCTACGGACACATTGCTTTTCTGAAACGATATTTTCTTCTATACACGCATGTCCGAGGATAAAATTGTTCAAAGTTCATGATTTATTTTAGACAACTAATTTGGCTGCAATAACTAGTATAAGTGGGAGACAAGCTTCTTCTTTAATTTGTTTTTTCTTTTTGTTACAATCTGATGAAGAAAGCACACTTATGCAGGGTGCTTTTTTTGATTCGATGTATTTTTCCATACTCGAATCTCTAAGGATAAAAATGATCAAAGTGCATAATTTATTTAGACCACTAATTAATGTTATAATTTGGAAAGGGTCAACGGATATATGAGAACATATTAAGCAAATAATTACTTTCTTTTTAATTTTCTAGGTAGTAATTATGATTTGATCCATCTGCAATAACTACTGTATATTCCTTACCTTAGAACTTTAGAACTTTAGAAACCACCATGTAGACAAAACATAACAAGCCATAACGTGGTTGTTAATCATCCGATTACTGCAACCTAAAAAGTAATAGTATAGTAACTACTATATTGCAGAACTGCTATATTGCTACCATATTTTTGACGCGCTCTTTTCGCCTTTTTGTAAACGGTATATTTTACACTACAATTTACATCAGCCGGAAAGTATATTTACAGTGTTTTGTCATAATCAATACGCTTGTGTTTAATTTTGGTAGCAAATGATACAATCTGTTTGTTTTAGTATTCTTATAATTTTGTTTTCTTATTTTTTAGGGCAAACAAAAAATTATCTATAAGAAACAGAGAAAATATTATCTTGTTCGGACAATATCTTTTGGGACAAAATGTTGCTTTAAGTTTTTACCTTAAAACTTTTAAGTCGGATTGCAACGTAACAGATAGATATATATGGGGTACCTATTACACTGTGCGACAAATTTTGATCAAGTTTCGTGCTCCCGAGAAATTTGAGCTAATAATGATTCAGTATGACCCCCTGAACACATCCCCAAAGCGTTTTTCTAGGTTAGCTCGAATAAGCGCATAAGAAAACACTCTGTATATAATGGCAAAATAGTCCAGTCAAATCGTTTCCGAGGAAAAAAATATAGAAGTTTTTTATCTCATTCTATATGTTTTTGGAGTGCTGAATCCGAATTTAACTACTTCCATAATAAAATCACAAAAAACAAAAAATTTCGGCCATTTTTTCAGTTTTTTTTGCGAAAAAGTGATAAAACCATGCTCTTTTCGAGGTAGACCATTCTATACAAAAATAAAGTACATGTAATTTCCTGTAAGAGCACACTTGAAATGCACCTTTGGTTGAACGTTTTGGCCGCTAGAGCGCGCTGAAAAAAGCGCAAATTTTCCTACATTATGTAAAACCCAGTTTTTCAGTTAGTTAAAAGGGCTAAAATTGTGCTAAAACCATTAATTTCCCTACAAATTACACAACTTAATCACAAAATATTACTACATATTACATATTATTACATATTACCATTACTACGTCTTTATTGTTATTATTTATCACCATCATTCACTGAAATAAAGACAATTTTCGTACAGAAACTTTGCATACTATCAAATTAAAAAGAAGCAGCACAATTTCAACGATAATTTGCAGATAAATTTTTCTGAGTGACTCAATTTATGAACGAATAGTGAGACCGAAATATCAATATTTGGAGTCGCCTACATCAAGGAGTAAACAGCGACATTT
Source organism: Melinopterus prodromus (assembly GCA_964023965.1). Lineage (NCBI taxonomy): Eukaryota > Metazoa > Arthropoda > Insecta > Coleoptera > Scarabaeidae > Melinopterus > Melinopterus prodromus. The sequence continues at coordinate 47,348,427 of OZ030393.1, forward strand.
CGTATCCAAAACTTGAACTAGAGAACAAAACAATATTGTAAAGCCACCACACTACCTATTAGTTTATTTGAGCAATGTACAAAACGAGCAATTCATTTTGTTATGGTTGTATATTCCATTCGATCCAGAAGAGCATTTTTCTACTTTAACTCTAACAACTAAAAATCAGCAATTTATACAGATAAATAGAAAGAATCTTGCCAATTCGGATATTCAATTAATTGTCTCCAACAAACGCCATGTACATTTTTAATTTACGAGCGAGATTTCTGCGTTAATCATCAACTTACATCCCGTCTCTGTCACCAAATTTCTATTTCAATTATTTATTTGGATTCGTACATCAAAGGTAGAAAATTCATTCGTTAAGTGAATATTTCCCAACGCAGGATTCGTTAATACTTAATAATTGCTAAATTTTCTCTCTGCTATGTAAAAGTTTGAAATTGGGGTCTCGTTTCAGCTGGCTTCTGGATATTAGAAGCAAATTACGCAAATTCCCCAGCTCGATTATCGTACGTAGCGTTGTCGGTGCCGACCAATCTATCACTAGGGCGGACGGATAACTGTCTTGGTCGAGCTTGGCCTAACTTTTTGATTGATGATTTGTATGCTGTACCAACCCTAAAAACGGACTCCATTTACGCTAGTCAACTTCGTAACGTATCTTATTTCCTTTCGTTTTCGCGCAAATGGCTTCAAGGTTATGTTTGCATCGCTAATTTACAAGCGTCATTAGAAATTTGGTCCAGTTACAAAGTAAATGTGTTCCGAATCTTTAAAATTCTTTCTTTTTCTTTAAAGTTCTGAAATAATATTCAAGGGTGAAATGAATTCTTATAAGAAATGTATCGTCTTTATTATTTATTCATACTAAAATGTCCTAATACTTTGTAATGGTAATAAAATAATCAATCATAAAATGCTGTTTGAAAAAATGAGTAATCTAATAATAGTAAATGCAAGAATAAAGTAGTCCAGTAATGGCCAAGTTCAGTATCAATTTACACACGGTGTACTTAAAAGAAATGTTTGGATTATGTTCATAAGAAGTAAAAATAAAATGAGTGGTCTGGATAATATCTGTTCGATATCTGGCCTCTTTATAGTCTGCAATAATATAACTTCTCAATTCTCTTTAAGTGTTCCGTCCTTCTAGTTTAGTTTTCTGTTTTTCTTTGAAGTCACGTATTTTTCACGTTTGTTTCAGCTTTCATAGCGACTTACATGTTTATTTTTAAGCTTTTTTAAGGTTCCAATTCCAATCGCCAAGTTATCTAAATTTTTTTCACTTAAAATTGACCATTGCCTGGACTACCATGCTTATCTCCTGTTTAAGATTGATCAAAACTCCCCCAAGGGGCACAAAATAAATCGAAATAAATTAAGTTTAATTTAATAATAATAATAATAATAAAAATATTATTACAACAAAATGTTAAGACAGTATTCATCAGACAGTAACACTTAACTCATACTCAAAATTTCTAAACCATTCTAATCAACTCTAATCCTTAACGCAATGCAACAATTCGTTTAAACTACAAAAAAAATATATCACAATTCACATTATTGCTATTATACAAATTACACATATAATTGATGGGTGATTTTACCAATAGTACTAAGTACTAAGTAGCTATCCTATGCAATAATGAATTAAATTGTTTTCTGGTAGCTTGTTTTTAGAAAAAAATATTTTTTGTGTTTCTTTTACGTACTGATTTTCTCAAACTGGTTCAATTCAGAATTTCTTACTTCATATTGAGATTCTACGGAAAAACATACCAGAAGCAGTTTTCGTTTTAATGATCTGTTTATTGTCGGTCAGGATGGTCGCTTGCTTACATTATTATTTTTGCCTATTTAAGTACTTTTTTAGTCGATCGTTTATTTGTGAGTCAGTTAAGTGAATAGGAAATCGTTTATTAAACAACTCTATGACTGCACGCTTTCTATTAATGCATGATTTCTTATAGCCAATCACACGACATAATGACGTCGTTTGATTGGCCAATCCAACGTATATGTGAAATGAAAACTTTCAATCAAAATATACCGCCCTCTAGAACTGTCAGTGTCAAATTACGTAAACATATAACCTAAAAAGACATCGGCGAAGAAAAATCTATGTAGACGACGCTAGGAGAAAGAATATGATCGACGAAAATGTTTTGTAACCAACCCGAATATTAAACGGCGATTAATGATCTCGACAATTAACACGCGCTCGCGCGTTAAACAGTCTCGATCATTCATCGCTCTTTTTAAATTACTTGTCGGTTAAATAACTATAAAACTTTTTGAAATGTTATCTAGACTCAAAGGTAATTTGATTTTTGAGTGTGCATATGCAGTGTTGTAAAACAAAATAAAAATGTTAAAAAATAAAATATATTCATCGAACTCAAATTTAACAGAAATTAAGTATGGATTCGAGAAAACAAGTTGGGAGGGCACCTCATAAACAAACAAAAACCACAATGTTACTTCTTTAACTGAAAAACCTCTGATATTAAATGTAAACGAAAAGAGAAGAAATCATATTAGAGCTTTTTTATCGAACATTTTTACTAGTAATAGCTGAGAATAGCCCAAAAAAGTAAAGCTTCAATGTTATTAATTGGTTTATTTATGACCATACGTTTTGAAACAACCTGTATAATATTACTTCCTAAACGATGTTTAATTATTGCTTATTTTTAAAATACGAACATATGTTGAAGAAAAAAAAACAGCAACGTTAACATCCAATTAAACTTAGGTATGCTACATTGTTTTACTTATTGTGAGATCATTTTTATGGCGGAATTATTAACCAGAATTAAAATAATCCGCCCCATCCGCCATTGGTTCACGCACCAAAATTGCTTTCCTGTCACCAGTTTTTTATGTAATTATACAGAGTGAAAATTTATGTCTAAACGTGACGGCTGAGGGGTGGGACTCTGTGCATTGTCGATATCAACATATCGTTTTCTACTATCGATAATCTCCGGGGACAGTCACCATAATTGGTACTCTGTGACAGTATCGCCAAGCGTTCGGGTGCCGTCGGAAAAATTTTGGAATTTTGGTGAATTTAAGATTTCAAGACTGTTGGCGAAGTTTTTTTTATTATTTTTGGTCTAGAATTCATCTATGTCTAACTAACCCAATAATTTTGTTTTATTTTTTTACCGTTGGTAATTTACTGGAATTTATAAATTAATTTGAAATACGTTCCATCAGTAGACGCATGAATGCGCCCCACCATCCACATCTTGGTTTTTTATTAGTTCACCATAAGCTTTTTACTTTATCATACGCAGTATGTAAAGTATTGTAATCGTGCCGAAAAAAAAAATTGAGATTTTAGCGGAAATAGGTCTTTTTGGGTCCCCTGAACATTTTTGACCAAGGTACAAAAAAATGTCTGTGTGTGTGTGTGTGTGTGTGTGTGTATGTGTGTGTGTGTGTATGTGTGTGTGTACCCGTTTTTTGTGGAGACGGTTCCGGGGAAACTACTAAAGGTATCGGGACGAAAGTTCATATTTAGAAGTTTCATGACTAAACTTAGAGCTGAAAAGCTTTTGGTTCAACAGGGTCCAAAGGAACGGGCTATTTACTCCTAGCATTTTTCAACGATTTTGCAATTGAGCCGCTATTTCTGTAATTTCGTCAAAATAGTTAAATAATAAATTAAAGCAGAGGAAATTTTGAATAATTTATGCCTATGACATTTTTTGGTAAAATTAATAGTTTAGCTGCAAGAGCAAATTCTATTTGATCGAGATCGGTCGCATCTGCGTTGATATGAAGCAAATAGTAGCCAGGATTTTGACAAATATTTTTTTGTGCTGTCACCACAGAAATGTCTATGGCTGTCACACTCGAAAACAGCTGATTCCATCAGTGGTTGGGGAGCCGCTATGGAACGTTGCCGCTCTAGTGCGGAAAGTACAAAATTCAAATAAAATAAGATCACAAATTTGATTGTTTGTTGATAAGAAATTTCAACCCGTTGTTATATCTAATTGTAAAAACGATAAATTGAGAAAATTGTAAATAAAGTATAGCGATGAGTGTAGTTATATTTTAGTATGTTGGTACGGATGTGACATCTACTGTGTCATGAACGAATATAAATCTGTCAGAATTTAAATTAGCTTTTTAAACTTGACGTTTCGTAGAAGTGGTATCAACCTAACATTTCCTATACAGAAATATATCCATTTTTGATTTTTTTAAATACGTTTTTCTCAAAAGCAACACAAAAAACGTTGATGTCACTCCTGCCGAAAACTACATAGCGCGACTCGCTGACATGCGACGGCGACGCTCCGCCATCGGTGTCGCGCCGCAACACCGCTCGTCGCGCTATTCCGTACTTTCGGCACTTGTGAGATAAATAACTATTATTCTGATACAGTAGGTAGTGTCAAATGCTGATGCTTTGACAATACCTACTATTGATGCTATTGACTATCAAAATATCTGTCAAATCCTGGCTGACTAGTTTAATTTTAATGCAGACACGATTTATCTCAATCAAATAGATTCTCATGCAGCTAAACTATTAATTTTATATTTTGTATGATAAAGTTATGTGCCTGGCCACATCAGATTTTTACTTTATCATACGCAGTATGTAAAGTATTGTAATCGTGCCGAAAAAAAAAATTGAGATTTTAGCGGAAATAGGTCTTTTTGGGTCCCCTGAACATTTTTGACCAAGGTACAAAAAAATGTCTGTGTGTGTGTGTGTGTGTGTGTGTATGTGTGTGTGTGTGTATGTGTGTGTGTACCCGTTTTTTGTGGAGACGGTTCCGGGGAAACTACTAAAGGTATCGGGACGAAAGTTCATATTTAGAAGTTTCATGACTAAACTTAGAGCTGAAAAGCTTTTGGTTCAAAAGGGTCCAAAGGAACGGGCTATTTACTCCTAGCATTTTTCAACGATTTTGCAATTGAGCCGCTATTTCTGTAATTTCGTCAAAATAGTTAAATAATAAATTAAAGCAGAGGAAATTTTGAATAATTTATTCCTATGACATTTTTTGGTAAAATTAATAGTTTAGCTGCAAGAGCAAATTCTATTTGATCGAGATCGGTCGCATCTGCGTTGATATGAAGCAAATAGTAGCCAGGATTTTGACAAATATTTTTTTGTGCTGTCACCACAGAAATGTCTATGGCTGTCACACTCGAAAACAGCTGATTCCATCAGTGGTTGGGGAGCCGCTATGGAACGTTGCCGCTCTAGTGCGGAAAGTACAAAATTCAAATAAAATAAGATCACAAATTTGATTGTTTGTTGATAAGAAATTTCAACCCGTTGTTATATCTAATTGTAAAAACGATAAATTGAGAAAATTGTAAATAAAGTATAGCGATGAGTGTAGTTATATTTTAGTATGTTGGTACGGATGTGACATCTACTGTGTCATGAACGAATATAAATCTGTCAGAATTTAAATTAGCTTTTTAAACTTGACGTTTCGTAGAAGTGGTATCAACCTAACATTTCCTATACAGAAATATATCCATTTTTGATTTTTACTTTATCATACGCAGTATGTAAAGTATTGTAATCGTGCCGAAAAAAAAAATTGGGATTTTAGCGGAAATAGGTCTTTTTGGGTCCCCTGAACATTTTTGACCAAGGTACAAAAAAATGTCTGTGTGTGTGTGTGTGTGTGTGTGTGTGTGTGTGTATGTGTGTAAATGATTTTTGTGGCGACGATTCCGGAGAAACTACTGAAGGTATCGGGACGAAACTTCATATTTAGAAGTTTCATGACCTAACTTAGAGCTGAAAAGCTTTTGGTTCACAAGGGTCCAAAGGAACTGGTAGTTTATTCTAAGCCTTTTTCAAGGATTTTGCAAATGAGCCGCCATTTCTCTAATTTCGTCAAAATAGTTAAATAATAAATTAAAGTAGCGGAAATTCTGAATAATTTATGCCAATGACATTTTTTGGTAAAATTAATAGTTTAGCTTTTTAGTTTATTCTAAGCCTTTTTGAAGGATTTTGGAAATGAGCCGCCATTTCTGTAATTTCGACAAAATAGTTAATTAATAAATTAAAGTAGAGGAAATTTTGAATAATTTATGCCTATGAAATTTTTTGTTAAAAAAATAGTTTAGCTTCAAGAGCAAATTCTATTTGATCGAGATCGGTCGCATCTGCATTGATATGAAATTACATAGTAGCCAGGATTTTGACAAATATTTTTTTTGTGTTGTCACATTCAAAAACAGGATTTTGAAAAATATTTTTTGTGCTGTCACACTCGAAAACAGCTGATTTCATCAGAGGTTGGAGAACCGCTATGGAACGTTGCCCCTCTAGTGCGGCAAATTACAAAATGCAAATTTCAAATAAAATAAGATCAACAATTTGATTATTTGTTGAAAATTGTAAATAAAGTATAGCGATGAGTTTAGTTTTATTTTAGTATGTTGGTACGGATGTGACATCTACAGTGTCATGAACAAATATAAATCTGTCAGAATTTGAATTAGCTTTTTAAACTTGCCGTTTCGTCAAAGTGGTACCAACCTAACATTTCCTGTACAGAAATACAACCATTTTTTTATACATATTTCTCAAAAAGCAACACAATAAACGTTGATGTCACTGCTGCCAAAAACTAGATAGCGCGACTCGCTCACATGCGACGGCGACACTCCGCCTTCGGTGACGCGCCGCATCACCGCTCAGCGCGCTATTCCGTACTTTCTGCACTTGTGACATAAATAACTATTATTCTAATGACGTAGTGTAGGTAGTGTCAAATGCTGATGCTTTGACAATACCTACGATTTATCTCAATAAAATAGATTATCATGCAGCTAACCTATTAATTTAATATATTAATAATGATAATAATAATAATAAGTTTATTGCCCAACAGTAGAAACCATTTACAGGACAAAGAACACACCAGTGCACACTACATAAATTACAATGTAAATATTATTACAACAAGATCATAAGACAGTATTCATTACTTGTACACATACTCAAAATTTCTAAACAATTCTAATCAACTCTAATCCGTAACGCAACGTAACAATTCGTTTAAACTACAAAAAAAGATGTCACAGTTCACATTATAACGATTATACAAACTACACATAAAATTAATGGGTGATTTAACCAACAGATTTATCCTCGCAAAATCAACATAAAATGTGACCGGATTGCGGGTGTGCCGCACTGGAACAAAAAAGTTGATTTGATCAAGCAGACACTGACAGTCTATTATGCTGTGAAGCAACTTAAACAAAAATGACAATGCTATGATTTTTCGTCTCTGGCAAAGGGAGTACAAATCGAACTCACGCAGCAACACATCGTGAGGGAACCCTCTATACGGATAGGTCTTATGCCTCCTGAACCATAAGTGCTTCAAAAATCTCCGTTGAGTAGATTTTACGAGAGACAAATCCACTGCAAAAAATGGGTTCCACACCAAGGCCGCGTATTCTAGCCTCGATCGAACTAGAGCACAGTACAGTATCCGCAATGTACCCAAATCCGCGATGCGAATTGCGCAAAACAAAACCCAGCATCCTATTAGCAAAGGAGGCAATACCGCAGATATGGTCCCTAAACGAAAGCTCTGAATCAAACGTAACGCCCAAGTCCCTAGTCGTTGAACAGCGCTGCAGAGCTTGGTCATCAACAGAGTAGTTAAATGTTACCAAATTTTTCTTCTTCGAAAATGTTACTACCTTGCATTTGGCTACATTAAGGGAAAGCCGACTACGTACACACCAGCCAGACAATATGTTAAGGTTATTCTGCAGGATCTCCCCGTCCGCATCAGAATCAACACGCATAAACAACTTTACGTCATCCGCAAACATAAGAACCCGACAGGACAGCAAACCAGGCAAGTCATTGATGTAGGGTAGAAATAATAAGGGACCCAGGTTAGACCCCTGCGGCACTCCTGATTTGACCTCCTTTATCGCGGAGCTAAAGCCGTTATATGACACGAAAAATCTACGTGAGTGCAAGTAAGACTGCAGGAAGATCAACAGCGAATCACTCAACCCAAATGCCCTAAGCCTCCTCAGCAATATCCCGTGGTCCAGTCGATCAAAAGCCTTTGACAGGTCCGTGTAAATAGTATCAACCTGGCCCCTTTCATTCAAAACCTCAGAAATATACTGAGTAAAACAAGTAAGGTTTGTGACGGTAGAACGTTTTTCTACAAATCCGTGTTGAGATGGCGAGATATAGGCACGAATAGAACTGTACAATCTCCTATAAATCACGGCTTCAAAAACCTTAGCGATGTTAGACAAGATCGAGATTGGTCTGTAGTTGGACACCATTTTAGCATCATCGCTCTTAAACACAGGTATGACTCTGGCCATGTATTGTATGATAAAGTCATGTGCCTGGCCACATCAGATTTTTTACTTTATCATACGCAGTATGTAAAGTATTGTAATCGTGCCGAAAAAAAAAATTGAGATTTTAGCGGAAATAGGTCTTTTTGGGTCCCCTGAACATTTTTGACCAAGGTACAAAAAAATGTCTGTGTGTGTGTGTGTGTGTGTGTGTGTATGTGTGTGTGTGTGTATGTGTGTGTGTACCCGTTTTTTGTGGAGACGGTTCCGGGGAAACTACTAAAGGTATCGGGACGAAAGTTCATATTTAGAAGTTTCATGACTAAACTTAGAGCTGAAAAGCTTTTGGTTCAACAGGGTCCAAAGGAACGGGCTATTTACTCCTAGCATTTTTCAACGATTTTGCAATTGAGCCGCTATTTCTGTAATTTCGTCAAAATAGTTAAATAATAAATTAAAGCAGAGGAAATTTTGAATAATTTATGCCTATGACATTTTTTGGTAAAATTAATAGTTTAGCTGCAAGAGCAAATTCTATTTGATCGAGATCGGTCGCATCTGCGTTGATATGAAGCAAATAGTAGCCAGGATTTTGACAAATATTTTTTTGTGCTGTCACCACAGAAATGTCTATGGCTGTCACACTCGAAAACAGCTGATTCCATCAGTGGTTGGGGAGCCGCTATGGAACGTTGCCGCTCTAGTGCGGAAAGTACAAAATTCAAATAAAATAAGATCACAAATTTGATTGTTTGTTGATAAGAAATTTCAACCCGTTGTTATATCTAATTGTAAAAACGATAAATTGAGAAAATTGTAAATAAAGTATAGCGATGAGTGTAGTTATATTTTAGTATGTTGGTACGGATGTGACATCTACTGTGTCATGAACGAATATAAATCTGTCAGAATTTAAATTAGCTTTTTAAACTTGACGTTTCGTAGAAGTGGTATCAACCTAACATTTCCTATACAGAAATATATCCATTTTTGATTTTTTTAAATACGTTTTTCTCAAAAGCAACACAAAAAACGTTGATGTCACTCCTGCCGAAAACTACATAGCGCGACTCGCTGACATGCGACGGCGACGCTCCGCCATCGGTGTCGCGCCGCAACACCGCTCGTCGCGCTATTCCGTACTTTCGGCACTTGTGAGATAAATAACTATTATTCTGATACAGTAGGTAGTGTCAAATGCTGATGCTTTGACAATACCTACTATTGATGCTATTGACTATCAAAATATCTGTCAAATCCTGGCTGACTAGTTTAATTTTAATGCAGACACGATTTATCTCAATCAAATAGATTCTCATGCAGCTAAACTATTAATTTTATATTTTGTATGATAAAGTTATGTGCCTGGCCACATCAGATTTTTACTTTATCATACGCAGCATGATGAAGTATTGTAATCGTGCCGAAAAAAATTTGAGATTTTAGCGGAAATAGGTCTTTATGGGTCCCCTGGACATTTATGACCAAGGTACAAAAAAATGTCTGTGTGTGTGCGTGTGTGTGTGTACCCGTCTTTTGTGGAGACGATTCCGGAGAAACTACTAATGGTATCGGGACGAAAATTCATATTTAGAAGTTTCATGATTAAGCTTAGAGCTGAAAAGCTTTTGGTTCAAAAGGGTCCAAAGGAACTGGCTGTTTCCTCTAAGCATTCTTCAAGGATTTTGCTAATGAGCTGCCATTTCTGTAATTTCGTAAATTAAAGTAGAGGAAATTTTTAATAGTTTATGCCTATGATATTTTTTGGTAAAATTAATAGTTTACTTCAAGAGCAAATCGATCGCATCTGCATTGATATGAAACTACATAGTAGCCTGGATTTGACAAATATTTTTTTTGTGCTGTCACCACAGAAATGTCTATGGCTGTCACATGTCAAATGTCTATGGTTGCCGCTCTAGTGCGGCAATGTACAAAATACAAAATTCAAATAAAATAAGATCACTAATTTGATTGTTTGTTGATAAGAAATATCAACCCGTTGTTATATCTAATTGTAAAAACGATACATTGAGAAAATTGTAAATAAAGTATAGCGATGAGTGTAGTTATATATTAGTATGTTGGTACGGATGTGATATCTACAGTGTCATGAACGAATATAAATCTATCAGAATTTGAATTAGCTTTTTAAACTTGACGTTTCGTAGAAGCGGTGTCAACCTAACATTCCCTATACAGAAATATAACCATTTTTGATTTTTTTAAATACGTATTTCTCAAAAAGCAACACAAACACGTTGATGTCACTCCTGCCAAAACCTACTTAGCGCGACTCGCTCACATGCGACGGCGACGGTCCGCCATCGGTGACGCGCCGCATCACCGCTCGTCGCGCTATTCCGTACTTTCGGCACTTGTGAGATAAATAACTATTATTCTGATGACAGAAGGTAGTGTCAAATGCTGATGCTTTGACAATACCTGCTATTGCAACTATTGACTATTAAAATATCTGTCAAATCCTGGCTAACTAGTTTAATTTTAATGCAGACACGATTTATCTCAATCAAATAGATTCTCATGCAGCTAAACTATTAATTTTATATTTTGTATGATAAAGTCATGTGCCTTGACACGTCAGATTTTTTTAATTAGATACATTTTTACCAACAAACATTTTTTTATCCGCTGGGTCAATCTCCATAGTTAACGATCCGTCCCACACATATTCATTAAATACTAAAAGATTACCTATATTTTCTCAAATAAAATCGGATCATTCATTGCACAGTAGTAAAAATATTGCAGTATCATAGGTTAATAGACAATAACAATGTTATTCAAGGTGTCATTTAGCCACTGGAAATGGGGCTATGGGTTAAGTTAACACATCCAATGACATTACGATTAAAATAATCGAGACTAAAAAATGATCTGGATCAAAAACCCTCAGTGAAACGGAGCGTTATTTTGTGAATCTGGACAGAATTAAAGTGTTTATTTTCTACTATTATTATTTTGTTAGATTTTCCTTTTTCTTAGTAGTGCTATAAATATTATTTCTATGTAGCTTTTCAAAACAGGCAAGCCTGTTGCCTTATCTTTTGATCAGAGAAAGCTAGTTATCAAAGAAAATTATTTAAGGTTTTACCAACAAATTTAATGAACATTAGTAGTAATCATAATTTACAGTGTTCGGTTTAATTTAACATTTTTAGTTTTTAATTACCCGGAAATTTAAATCAACGTAATTTAACATTTTTAATTTTTAATTGCCCGGTAATTTAAACAGCCGTAATTTACCATTTTGAATTTTTAATTACCCGGTAATTTAACCAAGCGTAATTTACTATTTTAAATTTTTAATTACCCGGTAAGTTACGCCAACGTAGTTTACCATTTTTAATTATTGTGGTAATTTAATATTTGAAATTAATAATTTTAATTTCAATGGTAATTTACGGAAAAAAATATTACCGTTATTTAACATCCCTGGATATATCGCATGGAAGCGACAGTGCAGAGTTTCACTACTGGTTAGTGACATTTGCGTTGAAAATTTCCTTCCCTAGCGATGGAATTGACATTTTGATGTTAGTAAGAGTTACTAAAATATTGCCAAATATTTATAAATTTGCTATTTTGCTAGAATGTGTCAATAAGTATCAAAATATATCCTGCTTTCATCAAGATTAAGTAATTTTATGGTTCACATGTTGACGTATGAATAAAAAATGGCACGAGTACGGATGAAATCCATCAAAATGTAAATGTTATATTCAAACGACACGCGAGCTTATCGGAAATCTCGGTAAATATAGAAGACCGCTAGAACAGGGAGACAATGTTATGTAAATGGGATCCATCTGAAATAGGTGACATCGGTTTAAAGGCAAACACGCCCCAACTATTATTACCAGTCCGAAAACTGTCAACTATCTAATCATCTAATGTATAATTGATTCTCACATTCTGTCTCACTGATGTAAACAGATTATTATAACCATATTTTGGGGTTTGTAAAGGGTTTTAGTATCCCTCAGACCATTTTAAATCAAAAACAACGCAGGTCTGTGTAACAGAGATAAGAATTTAATTAACAAGTAAACCCCAGCAATTAAATTTCTTGTTATGTGTACCATCCTATATACTGTTATGTCATTTAGTCGTACTTCGTTGTTGTATAAGGTAGGGGATGAAAATGGCTTGGTGCTTGTGTTAATTATAGCGAAAAACGTCAGCCTTCGTAAACGACGATTCCACGTGCTGTTGCTCGCCGGCTAATTGAAACTGAAGGTAAAGGTAATTTATTACGCAATGTAGAGCAACGGAAACAAACGTTTTAATGAAGGGCTGAACATGGTGTCTTTTACAACGACAGAAAATTTACAAGAGCTCCAATACTGAATAGAATTAAACTAATTTTTAAGATATCAACAATCTTGATACGTCCCGTATTAAGCAGGATAGTTCCGAATTGAGCGGGACAGTCCCAAATTTGTATAACTTTTCCCGTCGAACATTACTTCACAAAAGAAAAGTTGGCTACGTTAATTTAAAACCATAGGTAAGAAACAAATGGTGTATATGTCGGTGGCACATGCTTATTTCTGGCAAAAGGCTTTTGCCTAGGCAAAAGCTATTCTCCCTCTCATCTCGGTCTCCCTCTTATCTATGCGTTTTAAGGAGTCACTGCATTCTTTTGGTGTTTTGGTGTTTGTCTTGAAAATGATTTACTCCATATGCATTTTTACTAAGTAATTTTAATAGCACGAGAATTGGTTTGAAGAGATTTAGAAACGGTTAAATTGAAATAAACGTTGTACATTTTTATGCTGATCAATGGCCTAAGAAGAACAGGGTGCGTTAATCACCCTGTTCGGTTTCCGAAAAAAGTAAAAAAAAAATGCTCAACTTTACATCAATTGAATCGTTTCTGTGTTCTTCAAATAAACGAGATACCGATGCATTTGTTCGAGAAATGCAAACGCAAATGTAAAGTCTGTGCAAGCGGTTCACTTTTGGACCAATTTCGATAAAGATTATCGTTTTGGTCTCTTTTTATGTTCCCAATTATGTTTCTTTTGGCTATAATGATACTAAATAATAAATAAATACGTAAATAAATAATTTTATATTTTTGTTTGTTTTTCATTTATGTACATAGAATCCGTTGACAAAAGTTCTAGTGCAAAAGTGACATTTATATTCAGGGTTTCGATCAAAATAATATCATTGTCAACGTAAAAGTTGGACGAAAAACTGAACCACATGGGTCGGTGGTGTGTGTATTTATGATTGTTCCTAAACACACTATAAGTTGCGGAAATAGACCGACGCAAAATAAAGAAACCAATTAAATGGACTATTCCTATTGTTGTACTTTATTATACATGGTTATTATAAATGATTGTAGGCGAAGTAGACGCTGAGATCTAAAGTAAAAATTTGTGTTTGCCGCTTCATTTAAACTCAACACTTTTTATGATACTACTGTTCTATATGCAATTGTTAAATTGGTTGCATAACCTAATGTAAGTTTGATACTTATTTGTGTAAAGCAGAAATGTAGTAACATGGGCAAGGCCTACTTCGGCTACATGTATGGACACTGTAACATTCGCAGTAGAATTAATTATACGGGCCGAGGTGGAAAAGGGTCGTTAGTCTTCCGAGAAGTCTACTCTATTTCAATGCAGGGTTTATGAGTGATGACATATGACCAAATTACGTAAGTTCGTAGGCTTTCACGGCCAGAATCATTTAGAAAATAAACTGCTTCCGGGCTATGCCGTGTGTCAAGATTTCTAAATGCTGACGTTCCGCGAACCATGTTGCTCGCTTCTGCAACGCTAATTGAATACTGAAGCAGCGAGCAACATGGTTCGCGAAACGTCAGCATTTACACATCTTGACATACGGCTTAACCCGGAAGCAGTTTATTTTCTATATGACCAAACTATTAGTGGATTTGATGGACATTGTTATTGCACATCTGACACATCTGCTCAGAAGAAAGATGATAAAAATGAGAGATACTGCACATTCGACTATTTCAGAACTTCCAAACCTTCCTCTGTTGATAAGAAATGATTTCAGATGTCAAATCTTCAAAGTTTACGGGAATAAAAATTCATATACTCGAATTCGATACTCGAAAAACGAACCACGTTGCGAGAGTGCGATGGAGGGCTAAACCAATTTAAAGAGAAGCGTGTGTACTTAAATGGCTCAGACAAGGTCCCTGAGAACGACTGTACAAACATCAAGCGAACCGCCCGGAGTGTGGCATCTTATATTCTTTAATCTTTGGCCTGCCCAACACTTTTACGGTCCTTTCCTTCGCAGAATACGAAGATGTACAGAAAAGTATTAATTTTAACCTTTTTATTAACTAAAATTTCAGCAGTATTTGATTACCTCCAAATAAATAATAAATAAAATAATAAATAACTAAAATAACCTCCAAATAATAAAATAATAAATAAATAACTAAACATATCCAACGTGATAGTACTACCTTAGTACGCTGAAATGAAAAGTTAAATCGTGTGCTGTAAAACGAATACATTGTGATTACTGTTAAGCTATGAACTTTAAAGGTATATAAAGGTAAAAATGTTTTAAAGGTGTGGAAAGTAAAAATGTATAAAGAAAACTTCACGTCACAAAGTTCTAGTAGATTTTTTGCTTTACAGTACAAGGATTGACCTTTCAATAATACCTATTTACATAATTCTGTCATTGAAATTTATGTTTTTTAGAGTTGAGCTTTTAGCAAAATGTCGGAGCAGCCGAGTGTTCCACTTCACATGTGCTAGTTTCGAATCCCAGTACCCAATGCTTGGGTTTATAGGGACTTGACCTAATGGCTTCTTCTTCAAACAATTTCATGAAGAAATTGGCAATTACCGGCGAAAGAGGATCCATGGCTGCACCCGCTAGTTGCTCGTACATCGCTCACGCCCATTTGAAGTACGTGGTCGAGAGACAGTACTCTACAAGATCCGGAACATCCTTTTGTTGACCTACGAGACCAGTGTCGTCCGAAGGCCTTCGACCGCCTCCATAACCGGAACACAAATAAAAAGTGATGTTACCTCAAAACTTACCTGTGTTCCCCATGGTCATTGACAACTTCCTGTAGAATCTGAATAAAATGCTCAGAGTTCTTGACGAAAGATGTAGTTGGTCCTATAAAAGGTTGTATGGTTTTTGACAAGTATTTTGCTAACAGATAGGTTGAGGAACCTATTGCGCTGACGATCGGTCTCAAGGGTACATTTTTATTGCCAATTGTTGAACCACACCAGGGACCCAATTCTTGTCATCTTTTTGAAGCGAATGCGTGACTTTTCGAATGGAGTAGGGACATCACCGGTTGCCCTCTGGTTCGTATCTAGGTTGTTGCTAAGAACAATAACGCACGCGCCACGCCCATACTTTTCAATCAAACGTATGGGAACGTATGGGCGTGGCGCGTGTGTTATTGTTCTTAGCAACAAGCAAACTTGCTCATAGATACGGGCAACCGGTGATATTCCTACTCCATTCGAAAACTCACGCATTCGCTTCAAAAAGATGACGAGAATTGGGTCTCAGGTCTGGCCAACCGAACCGGTTTCGCCTAAGTCGTTACACACTTGGTCAAGCCTGGTCTACACTCTACCATGATCCAATCTGTATACGATATAAATATGCTCCCCTTATTATGAATAAACGCATATGTCATAACCTTTTGAACCATTACTTCATAAAAACTGTGAGTTCAAAAGCGCTATTTTTAAGGATTCTTTATTATTATTTAGCGTTTGAGTTACAACACGTCAAAGACAAAGAAAGAATCCATGAAATAGCAATTCATCAAAACAGATAACAATGCATAAGTTAGCAATGAAACTTATGTTTACTTTACCTTTAATGGGAACTATTAACAACTCATGATCTCCAAAGGAGGAATCCTAGGATACGATGGGAAAGGAGACGCGTAGGCGCGAGAGCGTACTCGACAGATTAAGATCATTACTAATTTAAACACAGTCGCACACCACTTCCTGTCCCCGTATCTTTAAACCAATATTGACCGACACGGATTCCGGTGAAGTATATTTGCTTTTCATTCGAATCTGGTGGAACTGAATTGCACATGATCAATATTCCATTCATTCATTTATATTCGCTGCGCACGTCGGTTTCCATCTTCATTGGACAATCTCCAGGAATAGTTTCGCTAAACCAGAAGGACCGACAATTCGATGTAGTCGAGGCAATCAAGATTGTGCACAGAAAGAACTAATGCAGTCGATGAAATCGATACCAATAGATAGCCACATCCATTATTGTATTTACACAGTTCGACAATGGACAAATTACCCTCACTCTTGTGACAAATTTCCTCATAGGTAAAAAATTGTATGCAGATAGTGGAGATATTTATTGAAGTATTTGATACACTGTGTCGAAGCGTGGCTGCTGTGTATTCACCGCTGTTTGGTGTTTATCGTATCCTTACCCCTGACGGTATCTAATAAGTAATAACTGATTACTTCGATGGTTGTCACTGTTTCTGTTATGTTGGATCTCGTGTTTACTATGTAGTTTCTGACAGTGAGTATTCTACTCTAGTACATTGTAAAATCTTCAACCATCTTAATTTTTGTAGTGGCGACCTGACGATGATGCCCGGAGCATCAAGATCGATAGTCCCACAATATTCACCTGAATAAAAAACTTCCATATATTACTGTAAGAGCTGTTTTGTTTATCTACATACGAATATGGAATCGGTGGAAATCTTCCTCACCAATATTAAAATGTTTATAATCATAGTTATTATCAAAAATTCTTAATTACGAACAACTTTCGAAAAATTGTGTCGGTCAGACTTTATCCCCTTGATCCTCGAATCTGGCTCACTTAGGACGGGCATTGTAAACCACGATGAGCAATTTACTAGGCAACAACTTTAAGTTACTCTGCGGATTTGCCAAGTAACTTTTATAAATCGTATTCGTATTGGAAAGTTGTTAGTAATTCAAACTAATATGGAATTTTCTTCCCCATTGGTTGTAATATCAAAATAGTTGCTTTTATTGGGTTAGAAGGGCCCCAAATCAAAAATTGTCGATGGTTTGACCTTTTTATTAGTCCAATATTTCGCCGATAATTTTTGGCTTCATCAGGGACTAAAATAATACACAACAATGACATTTTGCAAAACAAATAGAAATCAAACATACCTATTTATGGTCTCAACAATTAATCACATTTAGACGAAGAACACAGCATTACAAACAATATCAAGCAAGAACACATCACAACAGTACAACGATCGATTTCAGACTGAAGACCGATGGTCTTCAAGGTTATTTTTTCCGTTTTTCACGTTAACAGGTAGTATTGACATGCCGCAAAAATCACAAAATGCAAATACAAAGAAAACGCCATACAATTATACAATTCAA
Source organism: Melinopterus prodromus (assembly GCA_964023965.1). NCBI lineage: Eukaryota > Metazoa > Arthropoda > Insecta > Coleoptera > Scarabaeidae > Melinopterus > Melinopterus prodromus. The sequence goes on from OZ030393.1 coordinate 47,366,204, forward strand.
TAAATAAGTCCAAAAATACATAGCAAAATGATAAAAAAATTTCAACAAAAATTAGCTCACTGATGTCACCAGTGCTGCCCAAAACATTTGCACCGATTATATTCTAAATTAAGTAGAAAACTGTATACATATGTCACTTAAATTGTCAGTGTCCGACCGCAAATTCATAGTATTGCTAGTTGTCATTATACCGATCATTTCAAAAAAGAATCTCTCACGCAAGGTGCGTTTTTTTAAGAATATTCTAACATTGTCAAAGTTGATGTTGTGGTTTTCATTTAGAGCATGCTGGGACAATGCGCTTGTTACCTTTTTGTTTCTTATGACCCTTGAGTGTTGGTCGAGCCTGGTCTTCAGATAATTACATGTTTGACCCACATAACTCAATTCGCAACTGCCTGATTTTTGCGGCATGTCAATAGTATACCTGTTAACGTGAAAAACGTGAAAAATAACCTTGCGCTGACCATCGGTGTCTTCAGTCTGAAATCGATTGTTGTACTGTTGTGATGTGTTGTTGCTTGATATTGTTTGTAATGCTGTTTTTGTCGTCTAAATGTGATTAATTGTTAGAGACCATAAATAGGTATTTGTTTTGCAAAATGTCATTGTTGTGTATTATTTTAGTCCCTGATGAAGCCAAAAATTATCGGCGAAATATTGGACTAATAAATAGGTCAAACCATCGACAATTTGGAGCCCTTGTAACCCAATAAAAACTACTAATTTGATATGTTGTATGTAATATGTATACTCTGTCCCACGACAGGTGGGAACTACTCATCGATTTCAGCTGTGATTTTGCGCATAGGTTGCAAGCCATCCTATGCGTTAGAACGAGACAGCACGCTTTTCATGCGTCTGTTCTTGAGATTTTAAGCGATGAGTAATTCCCACATGTCGTGGTAGAGACTATACCTAATTATAATTGACAAATGTCAATAAAGACAGTACTGGTACTATTTTATGCGCTTGTCGATGTTTTGTGGTTGTCGTGATTCTGATTCAAATTCACCTGCTAATATATCGGAAATGCCGCCTTTTACCGAGATATTTCCGACTTCATTTGAAGATTAGAGTAAAAAATAATATTAGGTTAGAATTATTCTATCCAGTGCTTGCGCTACAATATTTTGACAAAGAAAAAAGTGAAAAATAGTTATTTATTATACAAGGGAAAAGGTATTAGATTTTAGCTCGAGGTTGTGTTGTCACCCGATGCAAAGCAGAAGGAGACAAAAAACCGAGAGCTAAAATCTAACATTTTTCACGTGTATAATACACTATTTCTTTCTGTGACCGGGAAAAATGACGATTTTATATTGAAAAACATATTACTACAATATATTAAAGTCAATCGATGTGACATTTGAATTTTTAAACTTCCTTCGAGTAGTCCATTAAGTGACTTTGACTTGTACGCCGACTTTGATCATCAGATCAATATTTTTTCGATTTCCTTGCTTCTAACAACGCTTGTACGCTAAGAATTTCGATAAAATATCACGTATTTGGTATAATTGTAATCGGAAAGATGTTTTTTATCGAATAATCAGGGTGTGGCCATTAGGTACGCGCAAAAAAAATTACTCACTGGCAAAAAAAATTAAATCACGCTTGAGGGCGCTAGTACGGCAATGTCGGGCAAAATCGATTTATTTAGTGTTTATTTGACCATTTTCGACTATTTTCACCAATTCCTAGCCACCTGAATTAAATACACGAAAAAGATATGTTTGCGTTGCCTTGGTGATAAAAATTGACGATCGATATGTTTTTGTGTTCGGAATGTCATCCTGATTGAAAATATCACACAAAGAATATACAGTGCCATTTAAAATTTCAATGATGACGTCAGTTCCGGAAAAACCGGAAGTCATATTAACCTCAAGAGTATCCAAAAGAATGGCATTTTTGTTTATTAACGCTTTCTTAAATTTCATTCGTCTACCTTTATAAACAACAAAAATAAACGGGAGTACCTACAGGGTCGGTCACCCTGTATATATCACGGAAAAAACTGTCACTCACTTTTTTCCCCGGGAAAAAAGTAATTTTATAAAAAGGCACACTTTATCACCTGTCGACAAAGATAAAATGACAAACTTTTTTCCCCTCACAGAAACTTTTTTGCAATGTAGATATTAATAGCAGCGGTCAACGTTTTTCACATCGTTACCGCTTTTTTTGTAAAAACCATATGTTTGTTTTAAACCTTTATTTTACAAGTTCAAAATAGGCCACAGTGTGGCATTCCGTAACAACAATTAACTATTTTTCTTACAAACCGTTTTTGTTTAGGTGTTATCTGATTACAGTTCTTTTAGTTAGATGCATTCCCTATTTTCTCAAAATTAGAGTACAGACTTGAGTTTTAAAAGATTTTGTATATCTAAACTTGGTTTATGGTTTAAACTGGCAATGGAAAATCCTGACATAGAGGTATACTTATTGCCAAAAAACCCCATTCACCCTCATCATTTTTCAGGTACATTCTGCCAAACATGTTTCTTAATATAGTTATTATAGAGAATTGTCAAAAAATATTGAACGCAGAGCGCAAGTAAAATTTAAAAATCTGATGTGGCCAGGCACATGACTTTATCATACAATACATGGCCAGAGTCATACCTGTGTTTAAGAGCGATGATGCTAAAATGGTGTCCAACTACAGACCAATCTCGATCTTGTCTAACATCGCTAAGGTTTTTGAAGCCGTGATTTATAGGAGATTGTACAGTTCTATTCGTGCCTATATCTCGCCATCTCAACACGGATTTGTAGAAAAACGTTCTACCGTCACAAACCTTACTTGTTTTACTCAGTATATTTCTGAGGTTTTGAATGAAAGGGGCCAGGTTGATACTATTTACACGGACCTGTCAAAGGCTTTTGATCGACTGGACCACGGGATATTGCTGAGGAGGCTTAGGGCATTTGGGTTGAGTGATTCGCTGTTGATCTTCCTGCAGTCTTACTTGCACTCACGTAGATTTTTCGTGTCATATAACGGCTTTAGCTCCGCGATAAAGGAGGTCAAATCAGGAGTGCCGCAGGGGTCTAACCTGGGTCCCTTATTATTTCTACCCTACATCAATGACTTGCCTGGTTTGCTGTCCTGTCGGGTTCTTATGTTTGCGGATGACGTAAAGTTGTTTATGCGTGTTGATTCTGATGCGGACGGGGAGATCCTGCAGAATAACCTTAACATATTGTCTGGCTGGTGTGTACGTAGTCGGCTTTCCCTTAATGTAGCCAAATGCAAGGTAGTAACATTTTCGAAGAAGAAAAATTTGGTAACATTTAACTACTCTGTTGATGACCAAGCTCTGCAGCGCTGTTCAACGACTAGGGACTTGGGCGTTACGTTTGATTCAGAGCTTTCGTTTAGGGACCATATCTGCGGTATTGCCTCCTTTGCTAATAGGATGCTGGGTTTTGTTTTGCGCAATTCGCATCGCGGATTTGGGTACATTGCGGATACTGTACTGTGCTCTAGTTCGATCGAGGCTAGAATACGCGGCCTTGGTGTGGAACCCATTTTTTGCAGTGGATTTGTCTCTCGTAAAATCTACTCAACGGAGATTTTTGAAGCACTTATGGTTCAGGAGGCATAAGACCTATCCGTATAGAGGGTTCCCTCACGATGTGTTGCTGCGTGAGTTCGATTTGTACTCCCTTTGCCAGAGACGAAAAATCATAGCATTGTCATTTTTGTTTAAGTTGCTTCACAGCATAATAGACTGTCAGTGTCTGCTTGATCAAATCAACTTTTTTGTTCCAGTGCGGCACACCCGCAATCCGGTCACATTTTATGTTGATTTTGCGAGGATAAATCTGTTGGTTAAATCACCCATTAATTTTATGTGTAGTTTGTATAATCGTTATAATGTGAACTGTGACATCTTTTTTTGTAGTTTAAACGAATTGTTACGTTGCGTTACGGATTAGAGTTGATTAGAATTGTTTAGAAATTTTGAGTATGTGTATAAGTAATGAATACTGTCTTATGATCTTGTTGTAATAATATTTACATTGTAATTTATGTAGTGTGCACTGGTGTGTTCTTTGTCCTGTAAATGGTTTCTACTGTTGGGCAATAAACTTATTATTATTATTATCATTATTAATATATTAAATTAATAGGTTAGCTGCATGATAATCTATTTTATTGAGATAAATCGTAGGTATTGTCAAAGCATCAGCATGTGACACTACCTACACTACGTCATTAGAATAATAGTTATTTATGTCACAAGTGCAGAAAGTACGGAATAGCGCGCTGAGCGGTGATGCGGCGCGTCACCGAAGGCGGAGTGTCGCCGTCGCATGTGAGCGAGTCGCGCTATCTAGTTTTTGGCAGCAGTGACATCAACGTTTATTGTGTTGCTTTTTGAGAAATATGTATAAAAAAATGGTTGTATTTCTGTACAGGAAATGTTAGGTTGGTACCACTTTGACGAAACGGCAAGTTTAAAAAGCTAATTCAAATTCTGACAGATTTATATTTGTTCATGACACTGTAGATGTCACATCCGTACCAACATACTAAAATAAAACTAAACTCATCGCTATACTTTATTTACAATTTTCAACAAATAATCAAATTGTTGATCTTATTTTATTTGAAATTTGCATTTTGTAATTTGCCGCACTAGAGGGGCAACGTTCCATAGCGGTTCTCCAACCTCTGATGAAATCAGCTGTTTTCGAGTGTGACAGCACAAAAAATATTTTTCAAAATCCTGTTTTTGAATGTGACAACACAAAAAAAATATTTGTCAAAATCCTGGCTACTATGTAATTTCATATCAATGCAGATGCGACCGATCTCGATCAAATAGAATTTGCTCTTGAAGCTAAACTATTTTTTTAACAAAAAATTTCATAGGCATAAATTATTCAAAATTTCCTCTACTTTAATTTATTAATTAACTATTTTGTCGAAATTACAGAAATGGCGGCTCATTTCCAAAATCCTTCAAAAAGGCTTAGAATAAACTAAAAAGCTAAACTATTAATTTTACCAAAAAATGTCATTGGCATAAATTATTCAGAATTTCCGCTACTTTAATTTATTATTTAACTATTTTGACGAAATTAGAGAAATGGCGGCTCATTTGCAAAATCCTTGAAAAAGGCTTAGAATAAACTACCAGTTCCTTTGGACCCTTGTGAACCAAAAGCTTTTCAGCTCTAAGTTAGGTCATGAAACTTCTAAATATGAAGTTTCGTCCCGATACCTTCAGTAGTTTCTCCGGAATCGTCGCCACAAAAATCATTTACACACATACACACACACACACACACACACACACACACACACAGACATTTTTTTGTACCTTGGTCAAAAATGTTCAGGGGACCCAAAAAGACCTATTTCCGCTAAAATCCCAATTTTTTTTTTCGGCACGATTACAATACTTTACATACTGCGTATGATAAAGTAAAAAAATATCGCCAACGTTTGCATGTTTACCATACGCAAATGATTCAAAGTAATATGAAGCTTGTCTGATCTCAAAAATCACTTCAAATGAAATTTGGGGACTTCAAGTGAATTTGTACAACAAAGAAAATACTGATATGATTTGTTAAATTTATTACTTTATCATACGCAGTATGATAAAGTATTGTAATCGTGCCGAAAAAAAAAAATGAGATTTTAGCGGAAATAGGTCTTTATGGGTCCCCTGAACATTTTTGACCAAGGTACAAAAAAATGTCTGTGTGTGTGTGTGTGTGTGTGCGTGTGTGTGTACCCGTTTTTTGTGGAGACGTTTCCGGAGAAACTACTAAAGGTATCGGGACGAAAGTTCATATTTAGAAGTTTCATGACTAAACTTAGAGCTGAAAAGCTTTTGGTTCAAAACGGTCCAAAGGAACTGGCTGTTTCCTCTAAGCATTTTTCACGGATTTTGCAAATGAGCTGCCATTTCTGTAATTTCGTCAAAATAGTTAAATAATAAATTAAAGTAGAGGAAATTTTGCATAATTTATGCCTATGATATTTTTACTTTATCATACTCAGTATGTAAAGTATTGTAACCATGCCGAAAAAAAAAATTGATATTTTAGCGGAAATAGGTCTTTATGGGTCCCCTGAACATTTTTGACCAAGGTACAAAAAAATGTCTGTGTGTGTGTGTGTGTGTGCGTGTGTAAACGATTTTTGTGACGACGATTCCGGAGAAACTACTAAAAGTATCGGGACGAAAGTTTATATTTAGAAGTTTTGTGACCAAACTTAGAGCTGAAAAGCTTTTGGTTCAAAAGGGTCGAAAGGAACTGGTAGTTTATTCTAAGCCTTTTGCAATGATTTTGCAAATGAGCCGCCATTTCTGTAATTTCGACAAAATAGTTAAATAATAAATTAAAGTAGAGGAAATTTTGAATAATTTATGCCTATGACATTTTTTGGTAAAATTAGTAGTTTAGCTTCACGAGCAAATTCTATTTGATCGAGATCGATCGCATCTGCATTGATATGAAATTACATAGTAGCCTGGATTTGACAAATATTTTTTTGTGCTGTGACCAGCGATTAGAAATATCAAGATACGACACTTGCGGCGGCACCTTTGATGTCGGTGTTCCAAGTTTTACGAAACTAGCAGGCGCGACAGCCGTGATTTGAAAAAGTCCGCTAGATGGCGCCACTGCAAAAGAGGCAAATTTATTACTTCAAACTGACACGGACACTGTCACATTGACAGAAAAATGTAAATTGTCACTCTGACAGGAAAGTGTAATAGCAAAGATAAAAGAATTATAAGATACGTCACTAGACAAGAAAACGCGGTTCGAGAGTGAGATAGATTTGGTCAACGAAAAGATGGCTATCAACAGCTGATTGTGTTTGTATACTAGCGGGTGACATCGGGTGACATAACCTTACTTTGGTGTTTAAGTTTATTGGATTCTGCAAGATTGTGTATGCAGTGTTTTAATAAGCATTTTAATGAGTGGTCTGTTTGTTAATATTCCATTTAGGCGACTATCGGAAACGTTTTATTTTATTTATATATGTGAATATTGATTTGTTTTCATTTGCATTACATAACCTCTAATGTCGGTAATGGTCGGTAACGTTGCCGCCCATCGTGCATTGTATTCGTTAGTTTAAAAGTCCCGCCAATTCCCGCATTGTTTGGTCAACGATTTAAAAGCCCACATGTGTTCAAGGTCAACGAATGTGGACCCCACTAAATCAACGGAGCCGACCTGAAGCGACGTATCTTTCTATTCTCTTATCTTTGGTAATAGTATATTGCCGCGTGCTGTCACCACAGAAATGTCTATCGTTGTCACACTCGAAAACAGCTGATTTCATCAGAAGTTGGAGAACCGTTATGGAACGTTGCCGCTCTAGTGCGGCAATGTACAAAATACAAAATTCAAATAAAATAAGATCACCAATTTGATTGTTTGTTGATAAGAAATATCAACCCGTTGTTATATCTAATTGTAAAAATGATAAATTGAGAAAATTGTAAGTAAAGTATAGCGATGAGTGTAGTTATATTTCAGTATGTTGGTACGGATGTGATATCTACAGTGTCATGAACGAATATAAATCAGTCAGAATTTGAATTATCTTTTTAAACTTGACGTTTCGTAGAAGCGGTATCAACCTAACATTTCCTATACAGAAATATAACCATTTTAGATTTTTTTTTAAATACGTATTTCTCAAAAAGCAACACAAAAACGTTGATGTCACTCCTGCCGAAAACTACATAGCGCGACTCGCTCACATGCGACAGCGATGCTCCGCCATCGGTGACGCGCGGTCACGCGCCGCATCACCGCTCGTCGCGCTATTCCGTACTTTCGGCACTTGTGAGATAAATAACTATTATTCTGATGACAGTAGGTAGTGTCAAATGTTGATGCTTTGACAATACCTGCTATTGATACTATTGCCTATTAAAATATATGTCAAATCCTGGCTAACTAGTTTAATTTTAATGCAGACACGATTTATCTCAATCAAATAGATTCTCATGCAGCTAAACTATTAATTTTATATTTTGTATGATAAAGTCATGTGCCTGGCCACATCAGATTTTTTTTATATCGCAGTAGCATTTATATATGTTTAATGTGTGTTTAATTCTGTGCATTTAATAAATTTAAGAATTTATTGCGGAATAAATTTGTAAGAATAATCGAGAAAGTCAGGTATTTGTATAATTCCTATTGCATTATACCCTACTAATTTTTATTCTGTTTATTCTCTACAATGTATGCTGCTTAATATAACGAAAGGGCAGGCAGCCCTTGGAAATGGCGGAAGGTTGTTATGTTGAAATTTGTATGTAAATAAGTTTGTAAACGACAAGAACATTTTAATTATATGCTTTTAATACAATTTCTTGTTACTCAGAAAAAAATATAAATTAATTCACAATAATTATAACGTCAAAAAGAGGTCTGTAGAATTAAAAACGATTGGACAGTAAAATGTAAACATTAATTCTCGGTTATTGACGAAAATAGATATTTCATAAAGAAAGTGTAAAGCTGCTGCAAAAGTCAAATTAAACAGTTTTCCGCACCTGCGAATTCAATGACGATACAATATTTTCATGTCATATTTGAACAACTGTGAGATATTACACTCGATTGGAGCCGGGAAATTCGCTACCAGTAAATTCAATGTGGCAAATCAAAATGTGTGAGCTGTCGTACATTTTTCCACTCACTGAAGTGTTTTAAAGCAAAATACGATACGCTGTAAATCGATAATTTCAAATCACTTTTCCATCAAACGTTGTAATATTATGTCCGAGAATGTAAACTGGACAGTTCTATAGTTTATCATTATTTAACTCATAGTGACACATACATTAGTTCTTATGACTTTTACTGTAATTGGTCTTACCAGTTTTATGTTTTTAGTCAATGCCGGAGTGTATTTACATCGTTAAACAAAACCGACTTATTTACAGATTTTATATAAATTCACAAGTAGGTATAATAAGTAGGTACCTACATGACAAATGCTCTTTGTTGAATGAGGAATTAAAGACAGATTTTGCGTATGTGGCGGAACGACCTAATTGCAGCAGTCTTCTTTAACTGATAAGCGAAGCATACATAATTAATTTAAGTACTTATAGCTTTAAATTGCACATGAACATATATCGAACTTTAAACATAGAGTGTAGGTTGCATAGTTACGTTTAAGCAATAAAACTTATAATTAAAACTGAACAATTAAATTCACTCGATTCAAAATTTCGGTTGTCATCTTACAATCTAGACTAGTTTCATCTTCAACAGTTGGTAGTTGTGGTCAAACTGACAAATACGATTGAGGTGAGCCGCTAATAGCTATGGAGGTGTCAGCCTGCGTTGACACTTGACATCAATATCACCAATCTAGGAAAACTAAAAGTTACTAAAAGTTAGTGATCTAGTGTTTTCATAACGACACTGAAAGCCTTTTGATTATGAGTTTATAACGAACTCATGGTAGAAAAAAATATGCTGTTTATATGTTTTTATCCTACACTATGCAAAAATTTCATTTTCGCGTCTCCATGGAGATACGAAAGATGCTATTTGCCCGCCAGGCGTTGTTCAACACACTTTTCACGGCTAGACGTGAAAATACCTGTACTAAATATACCCAACAGATGGCAACCGAATGGTCTATCCAATGAAAACGTAGCTTTTGATTCAGTTTCACGTCAACGTTGCTTATTTGTCAAAAACCAATATGCTAATGATCAGTGAATACGATATTGTTGGGTACGATAACAAATTATGCGTGCACCACGCCCAGAAAGTGATTTTCCGGTCCTCACGACGTGCCCAGGCTATGCTTACCTGTGCATCTTTTCTCTCGGCCCGGAAGAGAATCACTTTCTCGACTTGGTAAACGATATACTATGAGAGTACTTTGCTATTTTTCAATTTCATTGTCCTATCCTTTATTACATTATTCGATCAATATTTAGTTCAGTAATAATGCATCACCTTCAAGTATTGCCAAATAGTCAAATGTAGAAGATTAATTGCTCACATCGAAAACTGCTTTAGGAAACACCAATCACATCCGAACATACACGACTTGGTTCATTAATTGTCTTTTCTTCAAATGCGCCGTACATATTAATTAGATACATTACCATAAAAGTCTCATATAGCACTAACAAATTAAATTTATCTGCAAGCATAAAATTATAACAAAATATTGAAGATAAATAAATATTAATAAACAAAATACAATGAGAAAACTATCGTATACTTTTAATTTCGTTATTTATACTTTTATACAATTTAAGAGCAAAAAGTATAGTAAGTACCGACGATCGTATGGGAATTATCCAGTAAAAGAAGTTATGATAATGATAATTTAGTTAAAAGAAACCTAGAATTACAATAAATTTGGTATCCTTAGTACTAAACTTATCAAACACTTAAAATTAGCTAATACATAAATCCGACATAATGATTTAAAAGACTTTAGCGAACTTAGCCTTATCTCAGGGTACACTTGATTTTTCTGGTATGGATTTTGCGCTAAATATAAGTCGAAGCTCAAAAGCTTTGCGGTTATAGACAAACCCTTTGCAAAAATTAAAAAAAAAAACGCTGATCTTAGCGTTTTAGTGGATGATCTCACAAGGGTCACAAAATATTAAGGTAAATAATTGCAAAAACCGTATATCATAGGCAATATTCGAATATTTATTTTCAGTACAAATTATATGCGCAATAAATAAAATAAAACGTGCATTTATTGTAAGTAGTTGATAGAATATTTGACCAATACCAAAAATATTTGTCCAGTACAAAAAATATTTGAACAATGCCAAAAATTACTTGTGCATAAAAAAATAAATGTGCAATAAATTAATATAAATGTGCATCAGAATAAATTTAAAAATTCCTTTCATAATATATTTGTACACTCAAATAAAAAAATGTGCAATAGAATCGTTGCATCTATAAAAATATAATGAGCAGCTCAAAAAATATTTGTTAATAGAAAAAAATATTTTTCCAATGGTTTAAATAACTCAACATTTAAAAATATTATATCCGCATCCAATAATCTAAATTGTACCATGAGAAAATTATAATGTTCCCTACAAAGAATATAATGTGCATTAAGTTCTGCAACCTATAGCGCACACACATATAGTAAGCGCGTAAAAAGTTATCGAAAAAACTGAGGTAAAAATGTAAAAAAGGCTATTTTGGTAATTTTACAAATTTGTACCACCTGCACATTGTTCAGGTGAGGAGTGTTAGCAAATCAATATCTTGCCCAACAACAGATTTTTCAAAATTGTTGGCTGCGTCGAACAATTAGCAAGTCGGCATCATCGGTAGCAGCCAAAGTGGAAATACCTGCTGATTCTAATGTGCTCATCAAAAATCTGTTGTTGTTGGGCAAGATATTGATTTGCTAACACTCCTCATCGCTCTTTCTCCATCGGACAAAGACATTCGCTTTTTGCGAGATGCTCAAGGAAATATTAAGAAAAGGGCGTATAGTTCCCATGACTTACAAATTTCGGAAGTTTTAAACGGTTGCAAAGACAACATTTTATTTGCCCATGCGTTTAGTGGCTGCGACACAACGTCTACCTTTTTTGGGAAAGGAAAATCGCAGGCTAGAAACATAAAAAAATCAAGAAAGGATTTACAAATAATCCTTCATCGGCGAAAGATGACATAGCAAGAGCTGGTGAGAAATTTACATTTGTCTTATACAAGGCACCCCGAAAAGAGACATCTTTGAATCATTACCGGTTCATTTCATTTAATAAGTTAGTTGGCCAATCCAGTCACGCAGTAATTTTGCCTAGACTACCACCTACATCTGCTGCATTAGCACAACATTCATTTCAGGATTGCATCAAATTCAGACGTGGCGAGGAAAAACTTTAACGACAACTGAATGGGGCTGGAGAAAAAGTAAAAACATTCTAAGCCAGTGGTTATCACTGAAGCGCCACCTCCAACTTCAATTCTTCATCCTGCGGCTGTAAAAAGGGATGTGGAAAGCGATGTACCTGTGTAAAAATTGGTTTGGGCTGCTCCACAATGTGCTCTAGTTGTCATGGGCAAAGTTGTTTCAATTCGATCGAGGAGGACGACTTTGCAGAGGAAAATTAATAAGTAGATATATTTTATTAGTGAAATAGGCCTACAGGGGAAACCACGTAAAAAAATGCGCCCAGAGCTCTACCTCAAAGGTGGTGTGGAAACGGGCTTAAAGTACAGAATGCATAAATATAATAAAATCATGATATGAACACTAACACTTGATCTAATTTTATACGCACCTTGTAGAGAAAAAAACTGCTCTTTAATTTTGATTCTATACATTTTTTGCTTAGACTAACATTTTTAAACATAATCACCGGAAAAAACGGCACTGGGCTCATTTCTCACGTCGCGCTGAAAACTATGCCTATATTTCAAGGTCATTTACGAGCGTTTGGTGGGAGATACGCAAAAAACAGTACACGGACATTTTTATAGAGAATTTAATGGAGAATATAAAGTCCTGTAACATTTTTTCGTAAAAATTGCGGTTTACGCGCAAAACGCCGAAAAAGACCGCGACGTCACGATTGGGGGTAGTTTTTTTAGCAAAAGGCGATGAAGCTCCCACCGGAGAGGTGGGAACTCTTCGGATCTGTATTTGGGTACTTACTGAGAGTTCATAACCAAAATTTCAAAACTCTATAAATTTTTTCTTCTATTCCTTGTTTTTCGATCTAATTTGCTTACACTGTAACTACTTTTGACGCACATGGTGAATCTTTGAAGCGGCACTTATTCCACGAATAAAAAATGAGATGGACGTGAAATCAGAAATTTTGGTGTTGTGTGAACCACAAGCGGAATTTTTTAAAAGAATTCAAAAATTAATCAAGTGGAAAAAGGTTTCTAAATAACATTTAAGTTTTGACTGGTGTTTTTTTACTTAAACTAGAGTCTCCGAAATTGAAATTAGGCCAATTGTGCTGATGAACAAATGTTTAAAGGGATTGTTGCAATTTTTGCAATTTTCCATTCCTGAAATAACTAGTGTACTCACTCTGATTACTTTAAAAGCTGAAGCCAATTGATTAAACAAATTACATATTCGGCATATCACATCAAATCTGGCGCTGAAATAATAACGTATTTTTCTTTGTCTCAGTTGCAGAATTTGAAATATCGACGTGAAATTTGTAAAGAAAGGGAGCAAAGAATTTATTGTATATCTTTTAATATATTGTGTAATTTAGACACCCTCTGTTTAAATTATCTGAAATACAATTTACACTATTGGATTCATTCAATTCAATCATCCTTCCATTTCCTATTGTAAAAAGGAGTCATAACAACGTGTGGGTTGTAACCTACACATTTTAATGTCCTCTGGTGCTGGGTTTTAAATAAAAATGTATACACAAAAAATACAATGGCAAAACTAATAACGTAGTTTTTTAATAATTTGTGAAACCTTGTAAGCAGTTTCATTTTACAAGATTTTAGAATATTATTTTCCGACCAAATAATGCACATTCAAATTATAACTAAGTAAATAAATCTGAACGTTCCCTTGATATTAGGTAAAAAGATGTCGTAAAACAAAACAAAAATTTACACTCATAAATCTAACTAAGTAATTGAAATTATAAGCTTATAAATTATCATCCTGAAAATTATGAGAACAATGTGTATCACTAAAAGTAAAAGGGCAAGTGATGCAAAATACCCGGAAGCATTAAATTTATTGTGTTTTGTATATCTATGCCTAAATTATTGCGACCCACGGAAATTTATTACGTTTTCGAACGCAGAACTTAAACCAATTGTACGGTAACCGTAACTATTTTAGGTGCCATAACGTTTTGCAAATGGCACACTTACGCGCCAAACATAAATAAAACATTACATAAATATTTTTACTTACTTTGTTCGCAGTTACAAACTTTCCAATTCGAATTAAATAACTTCAAAAGTCACACCACTCCACCAATATTTATAAATATTTAAGTTTATTTAGTAAAATTCGTCCATTAATCGGTGCATCTTTATTAAGTTAATCGTTTACGACTTTTCTCAGATCCCTTTGAAATATATTTATAGACACGCGCACTGAAGCTGACGATAACAAATGCCGCTCGCGATGCTGTGAACAACGCGAACTACGGAGTATGACTAAAGTTTGGAGTCCTGCTGGAGCACTGGGTTGGCTCTTGAGTCCTGAACAACGCGATCCTGCGTTTCGCGAAACGGGAATACGCTTGATAAATGTTTGATTGGCTGTAATTGAATTGTTAAGCAGACGATTAATTCACGAGCTTCTCGATAAAATTGCAGTAAAACATAAGAAATTAGTACATAACTGATCTACTTACCTACTCTGTGTTTATGGATATTGTCATATTTATAACAACGTGACCCAAAATACTTCATCAATCAAATTCACGAATTTTGTAAACACAAATCAAAATCGTTGTCAAACTTTGAGATGCCAATTTAAAAAATCTTAATACCTTTATTTGCAACTAGCATAATACCCCTTTTCAAGTTTAAAGAAATTAAACATTTTTTCATAAAATAAACGTTTTTTTTTTTCAAAATAAAGTGTTCGTTTTTTACTTGTTTATTTTACGTCGGTCTAGTTCCGCAACTTAGGCCACTCACCGACGCTGAGGGCAGGCTACACACACCCAGGAATTTTGTCCTACTGAAGGAATTCCAACCTCCAGTAAGAGTTCTTTAACGTGCACGTCGCATAATGACAGCACACGGGGCCACCGGCTTTACTTCCTCATCCGATGGAAGGCGGCATGCAAAGGTATTTGTTCCCTGCCTAAAATACCAGGATAGTCGATTTTAGTCGATTTCATCTGGAGCTACCGCTCCCATGTGCTTTTCCACTTGACCGCGTTAGGATTTATTTCCAGACCCTACTAATGTCAGTACCACCCTCGCGATTGATGTTGTTAGGATGTTTGTAAATTTTGATGGCTTCTCTAATAAGCCTTCGATTATCATTACCAACCCTTGCTAACATCTTCACGTCATCGAAAATCATTGTGTGTAGCCGGGTGTCTCTACTGTGCTCCTTGACTCAACACTCGATAGTTCGTCCTGTCTGTCCTACATAGCATGTTCCACACTCACATGTTATCTTGTATACCCCTTCGTTCTTCAGGAGGGGTGTGATATCCTTTGGGTTAGGCACAAGATCCTTTACCTTTGCTGGTGCTCTGTACCTTACCGTGATACCCGATTTCTTCAGTATTCTACCGATTCTTTCTGATACCCCACTTCCGTATGGTAAGCAAGCGAACCCCTTTGACTCTTGTCGCTCCTCTGAGACTTGCGGTTTTCTTTGTGTGACACCTCGTATGTCAGACTTGGTGTATCCATTCTGACGTAGAACCCACTCCAAGTGTTTCCGTTCGTCCTTCTCGGCTCTGTTGAACAGAGTGTTAATAACACTTCTCTTCTGTTGGGGATGGTGGTGTGATTTGGCGTTTAAGTACCGATCAGTATGTGTTTTCGTACGGTAGACGGTATGTCCAAGCGTACCCGTTAACGTTCTGTATACCAGCACATCCAAAAATTACAGCTGATTATGGTCTTCTATTTCCATCGTGAATTTGATAGGATTAACATTCAGATGGCTAAGGAACTCAGTAAGTTTATCTCTACCATGTGGCCAAACCACAAAGGTATCATCAACATAAACATGAAATCCCGTTTCATAATAATATCATTTGACAGGTGAATTGAGGAGTGCAAAGAAGCTTTGATAACAGAAAAGCACAGTAAATAAATAGCCGGTGTTAAAATAATATCCGGATAAAAAATTATTATTGGTTGTCAAACCAGGCACAAAATACAAATAAATAATAGAGGAACAAAAATAAAGGACATTGTTTACTGATTAATAATTATTGTTCAGGCTTTTTTATTATTATAAATAGTAAATTATTATAAAATTATTATTATAAATCAGTAAATTACCAACGGTAATACATATTAACGGTAAATTGCCCTTGGTAATTTAAGCTATAAATTACTGTAATAAAAAATCAATTTATCCTACATGACACACATCTAGCTACGGGCCACAGATGTGAACAAGAACTTTCAAAGAAGCTAACCGTAAATAAGAAATAATCTATTGAATCGATGGTGCAGTTGTGTGAGCCATGCCAAAGAAATTCCTTAAAAAATACATATATTATATTTAAAATATTATCGACTGCCAAATAAAAAAAAAACAACTTATGTTTGGCTAATGGTACGCAATATTTGAATCCGAATTAAATCTCGATTCATTAAAATTCAAAATTATATTTGTATCATCAATAGATAATTCAACCAATACACATAGAATAAGTATTAGTAAAACTACAACAACAATAATAAATACACAACAACAATTCAAAATAATACCCAACAGGTACCTGGCTTCGCCTTTTATTCAAGCAACGCACTAATATGGACCTCCCCACTATGCTGTGTCAATGTGCGTTTCAGTCCGTGCGTGTTTTTTGCTGTCGTCCGTGCTCAACCGTTTGTAAACACCGGTACGTAGTAAAATTATAGTGTCTGACAAGTTTTACGCGTCTCTCCGTGTTTGCTATCAAAGCTATCAGTGTATTGATTTAAAAACGTGATAAATGTGTGACATTTTGTGTTATTGTGTGCCCGTTGACTTTTTGTTAATGCTTCGTCGATTTTGAAGAGACAAATTGCCGGTCTAAGGTAAGATGTTATTCTATAGCGTAACCGCTGTTGTTTTTGTTTGAATGCTGGTGTGTTCAAGATGCTTTAGTGTTGATTTTCGATATATACATGGCAAAAAAATTGCTTAAAAATACTTATATTACATTTCATTTGGTTAATGTTACGCAATCTTTATTTTTATGTTAAGAATCAACGTGTGTTTTTGTGTGGTATTTCATAAAATAAAAGTCCTTATATTTTCTTGCGGTACCCACTCGTACCCACTTCACAGTGATAATGTAATTTACCTACTGATTATAGTTCATTTACCAATTCATACTTACCACAAAACGTGACGGCTGACTTGGCATGTCTTTCCCAGTGACTTTATCGTTACTACGATGTGTTTTTAAAGAGGAATCATCAGCGCTTGTACATTCTAGAAACGAACCATCGATAGTGATCTTAACTTTGCATCAATTCTGACATGTTATAATATATATATACATCCAATCATAGGTAACGGCGTATTCGTTGTTGTGGTAATGTATATAGATGTATTAATTGTTGTTGTTCTATGCTTGCTACGTGGTAAAAAGAAGAAGCATGGTAATATTGATATTTTTACGTGAAATTTTGTACACTTGCAGAGGAAGCTGTAACTAAACTCTATAATGTAGTAATTCTTTCAATTTTAACCTGTGTTTTCCATTTAAAAATGCTAAATCCGTCAAGTGTATGTTAGATTCAGTAGAGATGTTTTCAACTAAGAAGACTACCCCTATGCTCGGCCAAGAGCACCCCTATGGAAGCTAATTGGCGTCCAGTACCAACAGGAGTAAAAATGTGTTAAATATGATGTCCCAATGGATCTACTAACAATAGAATTGTAGTTTAAGTTAGTTTCTGGATTAAGTTTGAGGTTAGAATTTATTGACGAAATTTTTTTTAAGTACAAAAGTTTCGGTTGTGGTAGTTATATATATTTTTCTTACCCGTATTCAGTAATAAATCACCTTACAACAATCAAAGACAATACCGACTGCGTGTGTTGTCACGTTGTAAATATACAACATAACCTCACTCAGGAGAGACTTTCATGAGTGCATAATTTTATTATCATTATTCATTTGGATCATCTAAAAACGTTCAGAATTTTTAAATAATTTATTTTTTCGCTATTAATCATTGTAAACCTGTGAATTCCTGTCATCTCAGAACACAATTAAGAATGCGTCCCAATCCCCGAAACTATCTACGCCACTGAATGCATGGTTATCCAACCTTGTTTATCCACCTTGGAGGGAGGGCAAGTGGGGTGCTCTTCTTCGCTGTAATCATCTCTAACAGATTTGGCAAAAACGAAATATCAGTAATATATCGGTAGACGGTAAATAGTATACATTTTATCATTAATTTGATGTATTGATTTTAGAATTTTGTGAGCTAATAGCTGGGAAACCCCCTCAGAACTTGAGTCTTGAGTCGTGTCCCATCCGCGGTCAGTATCAGTTGCAAATGGATTTTTTCGTTCCGTGTTGAGAATTGCTCTGTAATTTATGTAAAAAACTATTTTTCATAAAATTAATGTATAGCGGGTTATGTAAGTTAACCTGCAAACTTATTCCAAGATGGGCGTTAGCCGGTCATGTATTATGTTCCAGGGCGTTTAACAGGTTCAATAATATTCGCTGAAAAAGAAAACAGTTCCGTTTTTGTCATTGACTGGGTTGACTAATCAAAAATATGTTGGATTATTCAATAAAAAAATCATGAATGATGAAATAACTTATGTTACAGTATTTTCAATAAAAGACGTCAATTATAAGAATGTTTATATAAATTTTGGTTTTGTTATTAAGAACTTATTAAGAAACTTATTATATACCATTCTGCTTAGGACTAATAATTTCAGTCTTGCATATTATTTATTAATTTTTGAGAATACCAACAGTAAGAATTCAATTACTTCAATTACTTCGTAAAAATAATAATTTTACAGGAACGCGTACCAGTCGGGTATATTCATTCTTTGAAAATAAAACGCTATTCAAAACTCACAGTTCCCTGCAAAAGTGCCATGCATAATTTAGCAAAACCATAAATCTCCAGCTGCATACTAAAATGTTTTAATTATCAGGCGAGTGCTGCAGCATCACGCACCATCTGCAGACAGTACACAATTTTTAATGTAACCAGCTGGCAACTCAGCTGAAGCTCCGTTGAAATATTGGCATTAATTATGTGGCGAAAATTACTGCTCGGGGAATTGAATGCATATTCTACAATAGGTAAATTTCTAATTTTACGCTAGCTGCATATAAAATCGTCGCTACGTTACTATGCACAGAAAGCAAACTCAAAATGTAAACTCCTATGTAAATAAATGTTAAATAAAAACATAATATCAGGGAACATGTAAACAAAAATTACAACTCTAATTTAATGTAATTTACTCACATATCTCTAAAAGCTGGATTAAAATGACAAATCTTTTATTACTCTTATAACACCTGTTATGAGGGTGTTTATGTTGATGGTACTAAACGGAATAAATTATCCATTAGCAGCCTTCAAGGTGTCAACCGCCATCTTCTTTAATGACTTTAGCTTCACCTAAAGTCCCTTACAGTATTACCAACGCGTACTACACCCCAGGCAAATTTGAAGAGACATTTATTCGGTCATTTTCTCCGTCCTGAATCCTTAATGCCAATAAGGGACCCGCTGGATCCTTTGGCCTACGAATCTGTTGCTCCTTCGTTTTCTCAATCCTCCGATAGCGTCGGCGAGCCCGATAAATTTTCTTTTACGGTCGGAAAACTAGTTTAAGCACGACAGACACGAACGCCGTTTGCTCACCTTGATCCATTTGATACTTGTTGATCACACGATACCCGCTACCCGAACTTAAATATTAATAATTCGACGTTAATAGATTGACACGGTTAACTTGATATCCGTCGAGCGGGGCTAATTAGATGGAAAATGGCGGGGCGCTACGGTGCGCCGGAGGTAATGCGATTTTCTAATTACACATTATTTGCCATAAAGATCACTAATGACGCAAAGCTTAAGTTAGAATGGGTTTACTATGCGCCGAGCTCCAAATAAAAGTGCCAACTAACTAGATATTTTTGTTTATACCAATATTTCGGCAGTAAATTTTAGCTTCTTCAGAGAACGAAAAACAAAATTAAACAATACCTGAACTTGACAGCAATACAATCAAAGACGGATGAAACATACATATAGTAACAGTCACTTTAATCGACGAGAACGGCATTTAACAGGTAAATACAGGACCGAATGTATAAAAACATACAGAAATTTTTCCGTCTCGGAGATGTAACTAGTCATTGTGAGAAAGTTTTTAATGAAAATGAAAAGTCGTTTCTAAATTTGACCGATGTTGATTTCAGCCTTTGACACTACCTACTGTCACTAGAATAAAAATATCTGGCAAATCCTATATTAATGCAGACACAATCTCGATCAAATAGAATTTGCTCCTACAGCTAAACTATTAATTTTACCAATAAATCCTTGAAAAATGCATAACTACATTGCTATCCGCACTCGAATTACACATTGACTTTGTAAACACCATGGAAACACCAGGCTGTTTCAATATTGTTTCACATAGCGTACGCGCGCGCGTGTTTCTCCTCCTCATCGCATTCTCCATGCATTTGCGTGTTGAATTGACGTTTCGCAACCGCTGACGTTCTGAATACTGTCAAAAGTTTCAAAATATCCTGGCTACCTACTATTAATGCAGATACGATTTCGATCAAATAGAATTTGCAGCTAAACTATTAATTTTACCAAAAAATGTTATAGACATAAATTATCCAAATTGACCTCTACTTTAATTTATTATTTAACTATTTTGACGAAATTACAGAAATGGTCATTTGCAAAATCGTTGAAAAATGCGAAGAGTAAATAGCCAGTTCCTTTGGACCCTTTCCAACCAAAAGCTTTTCAGCTCTAAGTTTGGTGATAAAACTTCTAAATATGAAGTTTCGTCCAGATACCTTTAGTAGTTTCTCCGGAATCGTGGCCACAAAAATCGGCACACACACACACACACACACACACAGACATTTTTTTGTACTTGGGTGAACTAACGACTGTATGTGGACTGCAAAGCATTAATTGAATATTTTTTGTACCTTTGTCAAAAATGTTCAGGGGACCCATAAAGACCTATAACCAAAAATCTCAAATTTTTTTCGGCACGATTACAATACTTCATCATACTGCGTATGATAAAGTAAAAACGGTAGAAATTTACAATTGCTCATATTTCAAAAAATATTCTGTAAATTCCAGCATTACTTTGATAATTTAATTGCTTAATTGTGAAGATTGAAAACATACCATATCTGCAATAATTGAACGTTTTAATCCAATGTCTATGCAACATTTCTGATAATATCGGGTCAATTTAATGTGAAATAGAAGATGTAAGAAAATTAGTAGGTAATGACATTTGTTTTCTTTTAGTCAAAAGGAACAGTAGAGATTTTATAGGATCGCATACAGGCTGGTTTTTTTAGCATACAGGGTGAAATTTTGAAAAATCGTTTTTTGCTGTTTTTATTCAAAAAAGCAGTTGAATTGGACGTTTGCATAAAAAAAACGATTCCGTTGCATAGGCACGAAAAGTCCAATTGCGAACTTGAGTTATCTTTAAAGATGGTGGAAAAACGATCCAACGTTTAGTTTTCTTATGGGCGCCATGTTTGATTTTGATATTTTTAAGGATTTTTCTTACCTGTTTTCCACATTGTACTACAATTTTTGGGCTGTAGATTTTCTGCAAATTTTTATGTTTTGCAACCAAAACATGAAATTTTGCTTTTGTAGTGATTTGGAACTAAAATCAACATCGTTTTTTATTGAACTAAAATTATAGCAATTTTCCTTCACTTGTCTGACGGTCAGGTTTTTGACGTTCGTTTTTCACGTAAAAATGTTCATCAAATAAAAAATATATAAGAAAAGGAACAACACAATATATTCAGGCTGGCTGTAGGCTGATGTTGGAAGTGCTCTTTATTTAAACATGACATAAAAATAAAGAGAATACCTGGTTTGAAGTGATGTGATATACTCAAAAAAACGCTGATTCCAATTCAATCACAAACAAGCAAAAGAAGAAACAAATAAGATACGTCTAAAATTTGCAGTTAAACAAGTGTGATACGTCATAATTGAAATTGACGAAAATACCACCGAAAATGATAAATGCAAACATGGCGCCCATAACAACACCAATGGTTTCTTCGCGATCATTAAAGATAACTCAAGTACACCGTTAGGTTTCTCTTGCCGTTGCAATCTTTTTGTTACCAACGTCATATTCCACTAGTTTTTACTAAAAACAATAAAGAACATCGTTTTAATATTTCACCCTGTATATACCTTTCATTTCACATTAAATTGACCCAATATTATCAGAAATATTGCATAGCCAAACATAAAGCGCACATAACTTTAGATTGAAACGTTCTGTTATTGCGAATATGGTATGGTTTCAATCTCCACAATCCAAGCCATTCGTTTTTTAAAGAAATATTTGTATTAACTAAATATTATTGGAAATACGAGTGATTACAAATTTGTACCGTTTTTTTTTGTCCACAGTGTACATAAAATAAACGCACAGACAAATATTTCCCGATACTCTGCTCGAGGATCTGCTGATTTAAACCGTTGACTAGAGGAATTCAACTTCGAGCGCTTCGCCCAAATTGGTTTTACAGCCTTTTACTTTTGATAAAATTAATGGGCCAAATTTAAGCATTGAATTTGGGGGCTTATAACGTCTTATCCTACCGAGATTCTGAGGAAATTCCGCGGGTTCCAGTTATCCCCAAATAAATTCCAACGAAATCTTTTAAATACGCACGAGATACCATTCCCCCTCACGTACGCCGAAAGGGCGTGATGTCGTGTCCCTTCTACATATTAATCACCTCTCCGTATTTTTGCCTTGGGATCGTATACTATCAACAACATCTTCTGCTATGTATACACAACCTTTTCCTCAATTAACTGTCACGAAACTAACTGAAACGAACCGGTCGGGCATCCCCAAAGGATTACACTGACTCGATAAATTCACTCGTATCCCAAATCGCGAAGGGTCGAAAAGTTTTCCAAGGAAAATCAGTTAGGGGATTTTTGGAAGGCGCGGCGCTTATAGACACGACCCTCGTGTGAGGTGGTCTGGTTGAAGCGTAAAAAAGGCTCGTTGCAGTTCATTGCTTTGGTCGTAGCGCTGTGCTTTCCCTAAACCTATGTTTATTTGGTGTGTTTATTGTACAGAAATTTACAAAAATTCTATTTGGTGAAGAAAATATTTTTTGGTTAAAAGTTAAACAAAAACAACACGAAAAAGCATTTCTCTTGACAATAAAGTGCAGGTGCTGAGGCAATGGAAATACGGTGACGGCCAAGTGGATATTGAAACCGCTTTAAGTTTGTCTACTTCTACTAAACGAACCATTTCACACAAGACCAAATTAAGATGTCAGCAACCACAACAACAACGTCTTCTGCAACAAAGATATCCCGTTCAGGAGCAAGTAGAAGCCAGTGGAAGTAGAGGATAAATTCTTGTCAAATTTTCCTTCTGACAGTTCGATAAGCAACAGTGATCTTGATAGTGACTACTATTAATAAAATATGCGTGCTTGCCTGATACATTTTGATACATTTTTGTTCGTGAAATTCGTGAATAAAAAGCAAGGACATGTTCATGAATGGGCAAAATCAGTTAACTCCATTTTTTTCCAAATTCACACGACGAAATTCTTCCAAATTCATGACTGCCGTGATTTTGGAGCAGTCGATCTGAAATTTGGTATAAAAAGTTATCTCTTAAAAAGTAAGGATGATTAGTTCATGAATGGGAAAATCGGCTAATTCTATTTTAAGTGGAAAGAAGAAAGAAAAGGTCTCATTATCTTTGCAGAGTTTAATTAGATGTACACAGTACCGGTTTCGACCTAGCGGTCATCTTCAGCAGTATCTACAATAAAAATACGCGTTATACCAACAAGCCAATTAGACAAAATCAAAAACACTCACAGTCAGTGAGTTGATTGCAATTTGCAATTTTGTGATAGTAACTTCAGACAATTGCTATACCGGGTGAAACAACGTCATGTTTTGGTGTCAAGAATCCCTGTGGAGAAGAAACTTGATAAGGTTTCTGAGTAGATTGTAAAATAAATTAATAAATTTTTCCGTCGATCGTATTCTTCTAGCGTCGTCTACATCGATTTTTCTTCGCCGATGTCTTTTTAGGTTATATGACAATTTATGTAACTTGGCACTGACAGTTCTAGAGAGCGGTATGTTTTGATTGGAAGGTTTCATTTCACATATGTTCGATTGGCCAATCAAACGACGTCATTGCGTATTGTGATTGGCTATAATATACAGAAATCGTGCATTAATGGAGTACTTTAATAAACGATTTCCTATTCACTAAACTGACTCATAAATAAACGATCGACGGAAAAAGTTTATTACATAATCATTGTTTATCTTGTATTTTCCCTACAAAAGATCGAGTTGAAGTATCTCATGATTGCTGCTATTGAAGCGGCGCCCTTCGGTCTTTAGGGCGAGCGGGGGAAGGGATCGACAGCGACGCTGCCAGTAGTGGCGGAACGCACGTGCAATGTTTACGGACACAATACATATAACGACACGGCGATTATGCCTCGCCAAAGAAATTTGGATATCCGGCGTTAGATTACCGAATTAAAAAATAGTGGCAAAATGAGTCGATAAGATAACAGAACCACGAACAGGCATTTGGAAGTCCCACGGGAATACTTCGCAATTTAAATCGAGTTTCGGGATTAACATTTAAAATTAATGAGTGATCTGCAAAATATTCTATGTGTCTACAAATTTACGATGCGAAATTTGTAAAAGTTTTTTGATATTTTTAAGTTTTATACGTTCAGAGCTGACGTTTGTAATATTATATGTAATATATCAAGAGATGTATTTATTTTATATTGTTTGTGCATGTATTTATATATTATTAATAAATAAACTCTTGAAACTGTTATAATAGTTTGAATATTTATATAACAAAATCGGGCATACGTTTTTAATATTTTTTGGGTTTATCAAGCAAACTTTACCACTAATCGGAAAATCTGCTTTTACAGCTACTATTATAACATTCACATATTTTCCATGAATCTATTAAAAGTGACAATGAGAATTTAAATTCCTCTGAGAGCGAAAACGGCATTTGAATTTATTACTCCTAGTATCTACAACACCTGGAAATTATTGCATTCATTTAATGTACATCCTGTATTAGAACTCTTTCTACATCAAATTATTTCGACACCACTACGGAGATCAAAAACAAATTAATCATTGTCTTGCTCGATTTCTGAGGTTTTGTCGTGTTCCTCAGGAGTATTCTCAATTCCTTATGCGTTTCGGCGGATTGGTTTGGTCGCTGGAGGAACGTCTATAAATATATAGCAGAAAAATCCGGTGCTCTTTTATTTGACCATTGCTAAAACTAAATTGATCCAATCCAGTAACTACTGGACAGACAGAAGTGTTGCAGTAACTAAAGTTGATAATTGTAGGCTTACCAAAATAATCAGTCTACAGTCATTTATAGACACAAGGTATCATTGCAATATATTTACGCGGGCCTTTATCACGTTTTATAACCTGTTTAACGTTAAATATACAACGCCAACCAATAAAAAGTTAAGATGTTTATACCAGTGTGTAAATAAATGCTAATTTCCATTGAGATGAATGGATAATAGTTCAAAGCGTGCCATTTCTTTCGTGTAAATATGGCCGTATTTTAGTTAAGAATATTAATATGGTGATATTTTTCCGTTCCGCGAGTTATATAAACGCATTGATATTACGTCTAGAGACGCAAATACTGCGAACGTGTATTTTTGAGGCCACGCGGCCTCACAAGATAAGTAAATAAACGCCGTTCCGCCGCGGTCAGGTTGCCTCAAATTAGAAAATAAAATACCATTTGCCCCGCGACCGAGCGCATGTTCCAACTTGATTTACAACTTGGGTGCGTTGGTGTTACTTATATTTAAACATATGGTAGAAACCGACTGGATACCTACATGCGTTGTCACGACATTCACAAACTCAAAATTTAACAAAAAAGGAGTGATTGCACAGCTTTGCACAGCAAATCAAGAATAGTAATAACAATAAGAATAGGTTATGTATAATATTGTTTTTTTGCCACTTGTAACAAACTTGTAAATATGAATTGAACTACGATAAATAGACTATAAAATTGGGTCTATAGTTGAAAAATATGAAACTTACTATATACTAATAGCGTTTTCGATTTATACAATTTTATGCACTCATTCGGTGCGAACTGCACCGTGAATACCTATGCGTAAACGGCATTGTTTTGGTGCAGTTCTTTAAAACCTACTTCGCGGTGACCTAGTTCATAACCTAAAATACGAGAGTTTCAAAGGGTCTTACGAAACTATTTATGATTATATTTAGCTTCCCGGGTGTTATTCTTATATATTTTATCTATATCTATATATCTATATCATCTTAACACAAAAGTAATGACATATTCATCGATAAAGCCTGTCAAGAAGAGTGCTCTGACCGCGTGCAGTGCATAAGCCGAGTGGAAAATCCGAACATACAAACCCGCACCAGCATGGTGCTAGTGCAGTAACCCTTCCAAATAAAAGATAATGATTCGTGTTGATTCGTGTTACAAAATCTTGTTACACACATAATACACTTCATATTCAACTAATATTGTTGCCTTTCAAGCTGTGCTTGTTAGTATAAGAGTTATAACAATTTTGCAGTACATATCTCCTTGTCGATAATCCATATCGCAGAATGTTCGATTTCGCCCACTTTTATGTGTTCTTTTGCTCGTTTATTCGATCAGTTTTAAAAATATTGTTGCCTTTTTATTGTTTGTTGGAATTTCTATTGTGTTGAGTAAAAGAATTTAGAATTTAGATATCCTACCGACCGGTGGTTAGTCTTCCCAGACAACGCGGGGACTGACATATCGGTCGTATGACATATCGGTCAAATCAGCGGAATCTGAAGGTGAACCTGTTCGGCCTTTTTAGCAGCTTCGCCAAGCGCACGACGTCAACTGAGCGGTGGGTTTTCACAAGTTTAGTATAAACTGAGGGTCGGGCCAATCTGTGACTCAATCTGTAAACCGAGGCATTGAATATATACAAACATTATTAATTGGTTCCTAAACAAATAAATGTCTAACTGTTTTTTTTTTGTAAAGAAACGATAGTCGTAGAATATCTTTCTTAAAATTAAATTTCTAAAGATTGAAAAAAATTTATTCTCTAACAATATTGCAAAATCAATATCTGCCCACTTTCCTTCTTTGAGCTTTTCCATCAAAAAAAATCTTTGTAGCAACGAGCTGCATTGTTTGTGATTCGGCGATATTCGATATCAATATCAATATTGGGATCAATTTCCATAATACGTTCTGACAAAGGTTTAACCATTCCAATAATTGCTGATAATTATTCAGCTGGTAAATCTGCTGCAGGAACTTGAACTTTGTTGTCTAATTCTTCCATTCTTGATAAGCTTTTATTCACAGAATTTAAAGTGGCGTTTAAATTGCAAATGCGATTATAATTTTTTTTCTGCTATTACATATGTATGTTTAAGTTTGTGCATTAACAATATACGTTAGAGTGAACTTTGTACCTTTGCTAATATAAAAAAATATGTTCGCAAGAGACAGCCACCAATAATCTTAAAATCCGTCACCTAGACTCGACAGAATTGAGCCAAATATTTTTGTATTATCGGCAAAGGTTCCAAATTCACTTTAACTTATAACTTGATTTGAAATAGCTAATCATTTCGGTGTAAGTCTGATTACAAAATTATGAAGTATATTTGGTTGCCTACTCATTTCGAAGCCAACCTTAAACGTCCACTGCTCACTCGTCGCACATACGTATGATACTGCATAGCTTACGCCGTTCCTACATGATGCTATGTGTGTGGGCAACGTTGGCCATGGGTGAAGTTGCGCGTAGCGAGACCCAACTCGGCGTATTCACTTCAATAACATGTTCACATTGTAGCCAATTTTACTTGGCTCAAGCAGTGCGGAGTACTTTCGGTCTTACACATTAGGACATAGGTAGATGAACCACTGAAACATAAAGCTGAGTTTACATTCTCGCCCTGGGTACCTGCATTTACAACGGGGGCCTACCGAACCATTAAAATATCGTTTTAGAAATCAAAAAAATTAAAAAAAAAATTTACAACGTGACTATACTAAAGCCGGACTATGCAAGTTATCGCTCTATTTGGATTAAATAGAGCAATACCTTGGATTTCCTCTTGGATAAAAATATATTTTTTTGAATCAAAATTGGACAACATTGGCGAATGGAAACGTATTTTTTAATTAAAATTATTACTTTCAAGAAAACGTATATTTGATATAATGAAGAAATATGTTTTATACCAAAGAAATATATTTTAATCCAAAAGAATAAATTAAAATAAATATATTTCTTAAAAACAGAGATTCTTTTCTATCGGTGTAGTGTTTGTTAATTTGCTATAAAATTAAAAATACAGTGTCCGAACAGTTTATTTTATAAAGCTTTGTCGAGCATATGGGGTCTCGTCCGTGTCTGAAAGGATGTGTACAAAAATAGCACGACCATTCAAATCGTCTATTCAAATCGTTTCCGAGGGTGCCAGTTCAAGGAAAAAAAATATGGATGTTTCTTTTCTCTCATTCTATATGTTTCTTGAGGTGCTGAATCCGAATTTCAACTTTGCTGCGTCCCACCGAATTGGCTCCACAACGAAAATTGCAAATAACCTCAAAAATCTCGACCTACTTTTCAGTTTTTTTGCGAAAAAGTTATAAAACTATGCACTTTTCGAGGTAGACCATCCTTTGCAAAAATAAAGTACATTAAATTTCCTATAAGGGTACCCCTGAAATGCATTTTTGGTTGAACGGTTTGGCCGCTAGAGCTCGCTGAAAGAATTATTGAAATATTTTATTGAAATATGCAGCTTCCCATACATCATCTTGTTTCCTTGCTTTTTTTGAAGATGAAGAGCCTACCCCTGGTATGCAATAGTGAATTCACTGCAGTCATTTCTAATAATGTTGTGTTCTCCTTTCGTAGTTCAGAAGGCAAGACCTTCAACCACTAAGCGTCGCAGACTTAATACATTAAGTATTAATTAAAAAGGACAAATATATAGTTTTTAATAAGTAAATAGTAAAAATATGGGTCTCTCTGGACTTGAGCGGAGGGTGCATTTTATAGGAAATTTAGTGTACTTTATTTTTGTATATAAAGGTCTACGTCGAAAAGTGCATACTTTGTGGCTGTTTGGAAGACAACTGAAAAAAATCTAATGTGGCCAGGCACATGACTTTATCATACAATATATAAAATTAATAGTTTAGCTGCATGAGAATCTATTCTATAGAGATAAATCGTAGGTATTGTCAAAGCATCAGCATTTGACACTACCTACACTACGTCATTAGAATAATAGTTATTTATGTCACAAATGCCGAAAGTACGGAATAGCGCGACGAGCGGTGATACGGCGCGTCACCGAAGGCGGAGTGTCGCCGTCGCATATGAGCGAGTCGCGCCATCTAGTTTTTGGCAGGAGCGACATCAACGTTTATTGTGTTGCTTTTTAAGAAATACGTATTTAAAAAAAATAAATGATTTCTGTATAGTAAATGCTAGGTTGGTACCACTTTGACGAAACGTCAAGTTTAAAGGTGCGTTCCGATTGGTAGGTAATGGTAGCTAATAGCGGTGGTAGAATACGAAATTATAGTATTTCTTACATATCGTGATAATGACACATATTAGTTTGCATGTACCTAAACATGAGTCATTAGCAATTTTCTATTGGAAATACTATAACGGCGTCTGCTACCACTGCCATTATCACTAATGAAAACGCACCTTAAAAAGGTAATTCAAATTCTGACAGATTTATATTTGTTCATGACACATCCCTACCAACATACTAAAATAAAACTACACTCATCGCTATACTTTATTTATAATTTTCTCAATGTATCATTTTTAGAACTAGATATAAAGACGGGTTGATATTTCTTATCAACAAACAATCAAATTGGTGATCTTATTTTATTTGAAATTTGTATTTTATAATTTTGCGCACTACAGCGGCACGTTCCATAGTGGTTCTCCAACCTCTGATGAGATCAGCTGTTTTCGAATGTGACAACACAAAAAAATATTTGTCAAAATCCTGGCTACTATGTAATTTCATATCAATGCAGATGCGACCGATCTCGATCAAATAGAATTTGCTCTTGAAGGTAAACTATTAATTTTACCAAAAAATGTGATAGGCATAAATTATTCAAAATTTCCTCTACTTTAATTTATTAATTAACTATTTTGTCGAAACTACAGAAATGGCGGCCCATTTCCAAAATCCTTGAAAAAGGCTTAGAATAAACTATTAATTTTACCAAAAAATGTCATAGGCATAAATTATTCAAAATTTCCTCTGCTTTAATTTATTATTTAACTATTTTTACGAAATTACAGAAATGGCGGCTGATTTCTAAAATCCTTGAAAAAGGCTTGGAGTAAACACCCAGTTCCTTTGGACCCTTTTGAACAAAAAGCTTTTCAACTCTAAGTTTGGTCATGAAACTTCTAAATATGAAGTTCCGTGCCGATACCTTTAGTAGTTTCTCCGGAATCGGATTCACAAAAATTGAGTACACACACACACACATACACACACACACACACAGACATTTTTTTGTACCTTGGTCAAAAATGTTCAGGGGACCCAAAAAGACCTATTTCCGCTAAAATCCCAATTTTTTTTTTGGCACGATTACAATACTTTACATACTGCGTATGATAAAGTAAAAAGCGAGAATTTGAGTCATTTTTGCGAGCAGATTTTTTAGGGTGAAAGCTATTTATGTTTAACAGAACATATGTATGTGTATAATATGCTGTATTTCAAATTTTAGGGATCCAGACGATATTACGCTTGTGTGTATAATACTTCTAATACTAATACTTGTTTTTACGTAAAATTGCACCCGGAAATACTACAAAAATTACCCACTCCTAAAACATTTTGTAAGAACGCCCATGGTTACTGCCATTCAATATTCAATTAATTATTGTTATTTAAACGGCGTCCAAGAACCGAAATCGAAGGAGTTATTAAACTATAAAGGGACCGTATATCACATAATTGTATTAACCGGTAGTTTAAAGCTAAACTCTACGCTCAAGCACAACAGCCAACAACAACAGTTAAGTCGCGCCCGAAACGACGGATGTTTAAAGTTAAGCACAAATTACACAAGAAGTGCGCTAGATTTCATTAAATTATCCCTTCTCAAATCAAATTACCCTCCAAACTATCACAAACAACGCAATCTTCGTAAGATGCACGTAATTTTTTTTAATCTATCGGAGTACAGCGCCTTTGCCAACGATTTACAATCCAGGAGACAATATGAAGGCGCAAAGACGTTAGGCGGACCGTAATATGGTAATTTTTCAACCACAGAATGGCGCTTTAATGGGCTCACAGCTAAAAATATCAATCGAGCGCGTCGACTAAGAACCCCGTGGAAAACATTAAGATGGTAAACGATCACGATGGGTTGGTATTATTCAGCAGCAATAATTTCGTAAATCGCAAACAAGTTTATAGACGATACGGCCTTCCTTTACTGATACCTAAAAAACATTGCTTCTTGTTGTACCGTTCGAAATTAATTTTGTACTGTTTATATAATAAATTATGAAAATTATGAGCGCAGTATTGTTTACCTTGTAGATGATTCCAAGTATGTAATCATTTTCCTGAAACTTTCAATCATCTAACACATCACTTCTTGGAACGTCAAATTCACAACAAAACGTGAAAGTAACAACACATACATGTATATAAACAAGCTCTGAAAACTTTAAACTTTAACTTTAACGTTTATTGTTTATGTAATTAATTAATTATAATTATTCTTATACAACGTATGTAATAGAACGAAGTATCCTCCCAAAACATAGTAATCGATGTCTGCATCATTTGAAGACTTAACAATCAGAAAGGAAAAAAATGCGGCATCACAGACGGAGTGACCACAAGGGTCTGTTCTGGGACCAGTTTTATTTAATTTGTATATGAACGAGTACCCCCTAACTTTAATTAAACTTTTTGATATTTTTCTTATAATAACTCTTGTTGCGTCCAAATCAACATATTAGCGATAGTTATTTAGTCATCGACAGTTGTTCTGGTTTTTCCTATTGACCCCCACCATACATACACACTACCCTACCTGCTACGGAGACCAAAGGAAAACCTGTTATCAGTGAACATTAGACTCTTACCACGAGTGTTTGTTCGAGTCTTATCTTATCACGAGTGATGTTATAGTTTCAAAGAATACCCTCCCGCGTGTGACGCAATATTTTATTCTGAACTATACCCTGCTTTACGCACCCCGTTTGGCTCAAGTACGTGTTGTGTATGCGCTCTATTTTGTGCCGGTTTGTGACATATACGTTTCCCGGACAACTCTCTTGCGTGTGACGCAGTTAATGCTCTAATCCCGCCCCATTGTACAAACTCAGTGTTTTGTGTCCAAATTACGACTCAACCCCTACAGGAATTTCAAGTAATAAGTCTACAGTCAAGGTAACCCCGGAACCTGTTATCACCGGTGAGTCCAAAATCCCTTTTATACAGTCTACTTATTTTAAAGAAAACAACCAGCCAGAAGAACCGTCCTTTTCCCACAAATTTTGAATTTGTCGCTATAACTCTTATAGTATGTATTTCTAATTCCGATAATATGTATTAATTTTGTAACTGTCTAATTCAGCAATATTATAAGTCAAACAATAGTCGTCTGCTGCTAATATAACACTTGTTGTTGTCACAAGCATACATTTGCTCGTTGTGTTAAATTCGCCATCGTTTGAACGTCCGTACCTGTCGGGGAATCTTAGTTTTTCATTTCATTAGACAAATTTCATACTTCTAATCTTCAATAACAACGCTCATCATTCAACTATTTTTCATATATTATCACCTAAATTAGATAATTTAATATTTCGTTAATGTCATTAACGTCAATCCACAACGAATTTTCTAACCTCTAAATATCACAAGTACTTACTAAATTATAGGTTTGTATTAATTGTTGCTGGTCTAAAGATGGGTGTTAAAACCCGAAATTAATAACCAAAGAATAAATATATTCAAATAGTTAATCAGTCTAGTATTCTGCTTAAATTAAATATTTTAAATGTAAAACAAAAATTATGATATAAGTATAAGATTTATACTCACAATATACGAAACGGTTGGTTTTGATAATAACAAAGTTTAACAATTTTTTCTGCTGTCACACTCGAAAACAGCTGATTCCGTTCGAGGTTAGAGAACCGCTATGGAACTTTGCCGCTCTTGTTTGATTGTTTGTTGATAAGGAATATCAACCCGTTGTTATATCAAATTCCAAAAACGATAACTTGAGAAAATTGTAAATAAAGTATAGCGATGAGTATAGTTTTATTTTTGTATGTTGGTACGCATATGACACCTACAGTGTAATGAACAAATATACATATTTACTCAAAAAGCCGCAGAAACAACGTTGTATGGCACTCCTGCCGAAAACTACATAGCCGTACTTTCGGCACTTTTAACATCAGTAACTATTACGCGTTTCGAAAGAATCAAATCGATAAATGTCATATTCAATGTGATACAAATGATAATGTGTGGTATACCCCTAACCGCGTAATTCGATAAGTGACAGATAAGCCGAACCCTATCGGCATAAAATAATGGAAGTTTAGCGATTTGTAAGCTTCATTTGATTGACGGTGCAGCAAACTTAACCTTTAAGGTGATCTATTTTTTCTTACTGTTACCGTTACGGCCATATTTGGCCTAAATAAATACTATATTGCGTTGCCGATTTAATTTAAATTAACTAACCGTTTGCGCAAATACTTTTGATATTTTTATGATATCAGCTATAATAAATATTATTCCTGGGTCCGTCCATGTCTCCCTTAAGTTCTTTTGCAATATTGGTATCGATATGACGAAATTCTCTTTAA
Organism: Melinopterus prodromus; assembly: GCA_964023965.1. Classification (NCBI taxonomy): domain Eukaryota; kingdom Metazoa; phylum Arthropoda; class Insecta; order Coleoptera; family Scarabaeidae; genus Melinopterus; species Melinopterus prodromus. The sequence goes on from OZ030393.1 coordinate 47,400,133, forward strand.
CTCTTTAACTAGATTCTCTTTAACTCTTTCGCTTCAAAAACGTGAAATATGAAAAAGTTTTTTACACACTTATTTGGTTTTATACTCCCTTAAAGCTTTCACTTTAAGGTCTTTGAGTTTCTTTAACACTATACAACTTATATAAGCAAATTATGCTTATGGAACATCATTTCTACATTAACAAACTTTAACAAACATTATTTTTTACGGATCTCAAATTCTAATATTTTCAAAATAAGCACCGTAATGCATATGCAATAAATGCGGGCGGTCCTGTGGTAATCACAGCAGTTTATTTCAATTGCCATGCTTGCATAAAATTGACCCGAATCAATTACGTGGAAGCACGCACTTGGATAGGGATAACTTGCCCTGAGCGCGTTGCGTCGTTCTTGTAAAATGACATACAATTTGCGGACTGGAATTGTTTGGAAAATGGAGAAATAGCAAAAAAAGAAGGGTGAAGTCCGGGGATGTACGAGATAGCGCCGTTCTGATGGGTTTCGAAAATCGAACAAGAATGCTGTCGTTCTGCCTCCGCTGTCCGTACGTTTCCTCAGTAGTGGACGTCCCAGTAACGTCCTAGGTTGCGAGTGTAGTTGTCATATAAATTGCAGGACAAAGCACAAAGTACTTCGCATTCCAAATGGTATATTGTGTTGAAATTGGCGCTATGTAGTTGTGAGTTTTTGTAAACTCGCTTCTATCCAATATACAGGGGGACACATCCTTACAATAACGTTTTGGCGTTAGTGACAGGGGATTCGATATACAGATGGGATATACCACGTACAAAGACACGGCAATTTTCCGTTCAGAAACCCTCTTCGAGCAGTTTTACTTATCCATTTAGCAAATTTTGACATTCTCGTACCTACTGCTGAGTTTTCCAATATTTCTATAAATTTTGTTAGTGCTGATTTGAGAATTTGAGAAATTTTAAGATTTGATTTCATTTTTAAAGTGTTTATCATATACCCGTAGAAACTAGCCAAACTATACAATGGCGGATGCGCCGGATTTTCAGACTTTATATCGGTCGATTTAAAGAAATTGTCTATACTTTAAAACTCTACTAAATGAAAACAAAGTCGCGCGATTTGATACTGATCAATTAACTAATAGAAAGGGAAATTTAAATGACTTATTTTTTCTTTTGATATTTTCATGGTTTGTGCCTAATAGGCCTATCGACCCGGAATTATAGTTTAGATGGCCTAAAGGCACTTTAGTTCCATTAGCGTTACACTAATAGATGCTTTGATATTGTTGTAAACTGACTGAGACATCCACTCTAATGAAGGGTAAACAGCTTACTTGATTCCGGTAATATAATTATACGTAGCTAATTGTGAAAGGTCGGAAAAAATAAATACATAATTAATAAAAAATGAGTGCACGTATGAAGTCATATGCCAATTTCGATTTTCAAGATAATTTTTAAAATTGAAAAAGCTTATTTTCTGTTATTGTCTTAATAGGTGTTATTTGAAATAGTAACTAAAAGCATTTTCTCGTTGCCACTTGTATACATACCTGTTTTTAGTACATATCCATAAAACATGACTCTGGCTGCTCCGAAATCGCAGCGAGTTCGAACCTGGCTGCTTGTTTCAGACCGAATACGATATCGATAGGTGTAGTGTTTAAATTTACCATCATACGCAAAGCACAGTAGCTTACTTGAGCTTATCACTGATAGTCTAGTACGATTCATATTATAAATAGTGAATCTATATTTGGGTTTAAACAAAATTAAAAGAAAAAGTATTTACCCCACTACTTAGCTCAGAGATGCCCAGTAATCTGAGCTGAAAAACACGTTTTATTTTTCATGTTGTGAAACCGCGAATTGGGGAGAATAAAAAAAGGAAAAAAAAATAAAATCCGTTTTTCGTAACTGGCTACGGTTACCAAGGGTCAACCGACCACCTTCACCACCCCGCTACGCCAGATATTTTGTCAGTCTGCACGTATTGCTTGTGTTATTTGGCATAACAATATGAATTCTTCCCAGTTTTGGCAAACTTTAGAACCCATGCGCAACCGGAAGATTTAATTATTTTTTTACCACTTCTCAGTCTCCGAAAAAAACAAAAGAAAAACGTTTTTTGGCCCACCCTAGTACCCAGCCCAGTGCCCGGTGCCTGCCGACAGATTTTCGTGTGCCCGATAACAGTTTATAGTATATGAACTTCATCGAAGAAATTCCATGTATTATTCAGTTAAGTGTTGATGAACAACACTTAACTGAATAATACATGGAACTGTTTAAACAAAAAATAGGCTCTACAGCCTCATTTAAAGCGAAGCTGGTTTGCATTTTAAAAATTTAAGTAATATCTTATAATATTAATATATTAATAAGTAATAGTCAATTTAAGTTCATTCGGCGTGAACCTAGTTACAGATTCAGTCATACAGCTACACTACATAATCTGTTAAACTGACCAAAATACCATATCTGTCTAAAACTACATTTCCAACATTAATATTGTCATTGACTTATAACGTGATAGACCTTTTACTATGTGGCAACCCTTCTGATTTGAGTAGATTTTTTAATTGACTATGATTCTTTAACACAGTAACCCTACAAACACAAAGTGGCAGAAAGTGGCGGAAGGCAACGAAATAGCCGACAAACTGGCAAAAGAGGATCGAGTAGACCACGCATTAAACCAGAACGAATGATAGAAATATCAAAGTGTGTAATCAAGCCAGACGTGCGAGAGTGGGCTAACAAAAAACTAAATACTATGGAAGAAACCCTCAAGATATATAGCCGCTGAGGTGATAAAACTCAGCAGGAACGATCTAAGGATAGTGACCGGGCACTGCAGCCTCAGGAAGCACCTGCACACTATACAACTTCTGAAAGAAGCAAATATTTGCAATTAAGATGCCTCTCATAGCTTATTCTAATGCTTAGCATTGACCTCTTGGAGGAAAGTAAACCTTGTAAGAGGGAACTCCACAACCAACTTTCCCAAACGAAATCTAGTCGGAAGATTCCTCAGCCTCATAAACTGAATGAAGAACTTCAATTAAACTACCTGGGCGGCGGCAGTACAACAAGCCACATGGCTGCAGTGCTAGGGCCCCTACCCTCAGCCAACGCTCACGGCATAAAAACAAAACAAAAATACTCCTTCAGTGGTGTGCGGGCGATGCCATAAAAGAAATAACGAGAAGACGAAATAACTTGACATGCTATGCAACTTTCAAGCCCAGATTCGTATTCAGTGCAAAGATTTCTACTGAAAACTTTATTCGCTTTCCATTCACCAACAAAAGTTATCAATATGCCATAACTTTCAACTGTACTATTCTCTAAAATTTTGCCTTTATTCCAGAATTAGAGTAGAACAGTAACTTCCTTGTAGATCGTTGAAAATTGCAAAAGTAGGTACAGATTTTCTCAATTTTCAGAACAAGAAAAATAAGGATTCCAAGAACTACGGAATACCAACCCAATATGGGTTTATAAATCAACGAATGATGTTACTGCTCCACTTTTTGTCGACTTAATAATTTTGTGAAGTTTCTAGTATATACATTAGTATTCCCCTAATGCTTAGTTTTGCTGAATTTCTATTGATATCACAGATTTGTATTGAAATAAACCGAGTAAGAGCTCACATTTTTTTTGAAAGCTTTATTACGTGCCTTATCGATGAAAAGACAAATAAGGAAAAGTTGAACTGGCACTGGAGTAATTGGGTGCCAATGCAAATTGTATGTTGCCAACGACTATACGGTTTAAATAGTCACGAATTAACAAGCTGGACAAAATCTATACTGAGAATGCGGCCGAATGTAGGGCGTACCATACTGGACCAAAATGTCAATGCCGGTATTCGCTATTAAAATGTTATAATACCGGTATTAATATTACTATCAGAAAATTTACTTACTAAATTTTAATCTATTTATTGTGATAGATTATGACAATGAGATCCAGAACAACTAAAAAGTTGTCCTTTTAATAACATTAAATTTGTTGACAGTGTTAATTTGTATATGCAGGCTGTGTCAGAAAATAAAACGGAATAAGCCATAAACCAATGGCTTCTATAGAAAGAGAAAATTGAACATTGTAAAATATTGATAACTCTGGCCAATATGGATTTTGTGAATCGATTTCATTGCGCTGATCACGAATCCGGGCTCAGAAGTTTGTTATTATGTGTTTGGGTTAGGTTTCGAAAAAACTGAGGGCATAATGTCAAATATTGTAATTGTGGCATTTTTGTGTGAATTTATTGCGCCTGACCCAGTGCCCTAGAATCTTCCAGATGGTTTCAAAGTAAACATAAAACTTTCTACTTTTAACCACTATAAATTCACAAACATTGCCAACATCACAGTTTTTTATATTTTAACCTCATGTTTTCGAGAACCTTAGCTAATTGTTAGGAAGTGATGTCAAACGGAAGGTTTGTCTTCTCCTTTTCAGTGATTGTCAAAGTTTTTTTGTGTCTATGGCATATGGTATGCACAATAATTGAACGAATGTGAAAAATTGAATTGAGCAGGTCATCTTAAAAGGACCGATAAAACCGATGCGTCGGTTTTTAGGCTGCCTAAGATAAAATTACAAATTCTTCCCTACGAATTTCTTAAACTGTCAGTATAAACAATCGTTAGAATGCACTTTTTATAGGAGTATGTTAATACCGAAATACTGGTATTTTTTTACATCACTACCGATTTTCAATACCAGACAGAATTCGTCCGGGATCCCGGTATTCGATATTGTAAGCCCTGGTCGTATGTGAGCGTTGTTTATTTTCGATATAATTTAGCGATCACACTCGCTCTATATACCGCAATCAATTAATCACAGACACAAGTTAAATCAACATCTAAATTAATTACTCAATCGCTTTGAGAACCGCATACATACACATAACGATCTGTTATTTGCACCCTGTCCATTTTAGCAGACTAAATCATTTCCCTAAGTAAACCATCAAAGCGGCAGGCAATTGCAGTTTGTATTCACGTGTACGACATGACGGACTCTCGGTTTCAAGCGACTATGCTACCAGTGGTTGTGGGCGGTTCGTATATAAATGCAACAATTCGATTGGAAATATCAGAGTGGCACAGCGTTCAGGCACGTGATTTGGAAATCCCGTTATCGAGAATTGCGCGCGAGAATCACGATTTCAGACTAGTGTCCGCACTGTCGACAGCCACAAAGGAACGTGCTCCTATTTGAATTCTGTTAGCAATTGCATAATATGAGCCCGCTAAGCCTGTTGCGCGATTGTGCCGCTTCGTAATATCTTTGTGATCAAATAGTCAGGTATTGCGTATTGTTGTTAGTCTTTGATGAAAGGGGCTTTAATAAGGGAAACTTCAATTGACTGTATTGTGATGGCTTAATGAATTGAAGTTAGACAATAAGGAAACTAACGCAATCAAAATTTTACTTGAAAAGAATGGCAGTAATAAATCTGAAAATTAAAGTTAACTTATTTATTCGTGCCAAAGAAACGATATACAGAAACTCATCGAAAAAAAAAATACCTGAAGAAAAGTATAATTTATCAAAATCTAGAGCGAAATTCTTTTGGGTGTTCCGGCGGTGACTCCTGGCAATTGTAGATCGACACCGACATTTCTGGCAATAGACGTTTGAATATTTGTTAAGTTATTCAACAATGAATACAATTTTTGGTATTGCAATTGTTTTTTCTTAACAAATCTTCATTATTGTTGTGTTTTAAATCAAAGAATTGGTTTTACGAGAGAATATTGCCTCCAAACACCCAATCCAGCGTGTTACAATATGTAGGTTACGCTGAGATAAAAAAATCTAAAAAATGGATACCATGAGACTTGAAAAAATTTTTCGAAGCCTATCAAAACCACTATGTTTTATGGAATCCATGGATAAACCAAACCTGAAAACCTGAAACTAAACCCAAAAAACAATTTAAAAATAAATAAGTACGTAGGTTTTCACGGCCAGAATCATTTAGAAAATAAACTGCTTCCGGGTTATGCCGTGTGTCAAGATTTGTTAATGCTGACGTTTCGCGAACTATGTTGCTCGCTTCTTCAAAACTAATTGAATATTGACGACCAACCAAGAAAGTCTCTCTTATATACATGTATTTACACCTCACTGCGCACATCTGGAGCTACCGCACCCATGTGCTTTTTCCACCTGACCGCGTTAGGATCGATTTCCAAACCCTACTAATGTCAGTACCATCCTCGCGCTTGATGTTGTTAGGATATTTGTAAATTTCGACGGCTTCTCTAATAAGTCTTCGATGATAATTACCAACCCTTGCTAACATCTTCACGTCATCAAAAATCATTGTGTGTCCCGACTCGGGGCAGTGTTGCGCAACAGCGGACTGTTGAATCTTGCGTAGCCGGGTGTCTCTACTGTGCTCCTTGACTCGACATCCGATACTTCGTCCTGTCTGTCCTACATAGGATGTCCCACACTGACATGTTATCTTGTATACCCCTTTGTTCTTCAGGAGGGGTGTGATATCCTTTGGGTTAGGCAAAAGGTCCTTTACCTTTGCTGGTGCTCTGTACCTTACCGTGATACCCGATTTCTTAAGTATTCTACCGATTCGTTCTGATACCCTACTTACGTATGGTAAGCAAGCGAACCCCTTTGACTCTTGCCGCTCCTCTGAGACTTGCGGTTTTCTTTGTGTGACACCTCGTATGTCAGACTTGGTGTATCCATTCTGACGTAGAGCCCACTCCAAGTGTTTCCGTTCGTCGTCCAAGGTGCTGGAGTCGCACACCTTCTCGGCTCTGTTGAACAATTCGCGAAATATCGAACATTAAAAAATAGTCTAACAAAGAACATTTTTTTCTAGAGCCCTATCATTCCAAAAAAAAACACAACAAATTGAGTGTTTCAGTTTTAGTGTTTCTTATTTTTTATATTTGTTTCATTCCATACTCAAACTAAACTTACATTAATTTGTGGAAAATGTTTTACTCAAATTGATATAATCCAGCAGGCACTTTTATATAGCATCTAACACGAAGGGTGATATAGAACACTTTGGAATTCTGTACAACGCCGAAAAAGAGAAGTACCGCAAAACAACTTGTAATTTCAGTCGTGCAGGTAGCACATTTTGCAGAGTAGTAACCTGTTTTTAAATAAACCAGCAGTATTTTTATAACATATGTTCACAGTGTGCCCTATCAATTTTTAGGTGGTTTCGGTAATCCTCTGGGTTTTCCAAAAGTAACTCTGCTAAGCAATGACTTCCGCCAACGGTAGCTCTTCTCATTTCTTCATTTTCCCGATATCTTTTCTTTCATTGCACCACAAACTAGTTGTTCTCCCGCATTAACGACTTCTTTCGACGCCATTTTTCTTATATCGCTTCAACTCGAATAGCATTTAACTCCAACATCGTGTAAAGCTTTACCTGATTCGATCTGGTCACCTCGTGCAAACGCTGCTTTATTCGCAAAGTCGCGGTACGTTCTAATCTCAAATTCAAGAGCATAATCTATGAAACAAACGTCTACGTCTTTACCAAAATTCAAATTCATTTTTATACCCCTAAAAAATACTTACTACAAGAGTGGGTTTGTATAAATCACATTCCTATAATTTGCAGTTGTGTAAGCATCCAATTTTGCTTTACTTCTAACTCAGTCTCCTGGTTCGCATTTCAGGTCACACTTTAACAAAATTTACCCAAATTTGTTCTATTTAGGTACGTTCAGACTAATTGGAAATCTAGTTTTGCAGTGCCGCACCATATTTACATTGGGAGGTGTGCCGAATTGAAACCGTTCTGGGAATTTTCACGGGATTTGGTGGTTATTTGGCGGAATTTGTAATAGAACTGCAATTGAGCCTGGTTGTGCAGGCACAGATATTGCATTGTTCTGTGTAATGTGTGAACACGGGCGTAATTCCGGACCAAACAGTGGACGTCCTGATGACATCCCAAATAGGTACGAAGCGTTAAAGCGACCTATAAAATAACCGAGCTAATCAAATATATACTCACCTAGTTTACACCTGTTGAGCGCTTCACAGAGTAGATGAGAATCGTTATTCATATTATTTGGTCGCTCTTATAACAAAACCTATTTCCTCACTATACTCTTAAAACCACTTTAAGCAATCTCCGATGAGCGCACGAGAACAAATGAAAACCGCTCATCTGTGCCAACCCTTACCCATTCTAACAAATCTCCAAAGGGATGCCATTAAGTTACATTTAATTAAAACCTTTGGACATATTGGCCCGCGCATTACAAATTTGTCCGCAAACTTACCAGGGCCATTATAAAGCTACATACAGCTACAGGCGGGTCAAATTCACGACTCACTCTTCTTTTTTGTCTCATAAAGGTAGTACAAATTGTTTTAAACCGTTTCAAAAATGGCGGAGGTGCCGGTATTTACAGGCTGTTTCAGAAATAACGACTAACCTTGAAGGAGCATATGCCAAAGGACGTAATAAAATGTCCAATAACGGATGGAGTAAGTTACGCATTCTTGAGAAAATTAAGGTAAACGCCCCAAATTCCGACCGGTTAAGGAATTTTTGTTGCATTTGTAACTGTAGATTTTATATTTATGTGGTGGTAATGAAAACTTTTTAAACAAATATTTCCTTCTAAAGATATCTGGCTATTCATTTTTAAATAAACTATTCGTTTAAATATTGTTAGATAATATTTACTATTAGGAAATGTTCAATATTTATCTTTTACCATTTCTAATTAAACATAAAATAATTCCTTTGCCTTCTTCTGTCTGCCCTCTGTGCCTCATCTGTATTTTAATTTTTCCTGCATCTGAAATTTTTAGTGCACAGCCTTTTATTCTGCTCCTTTTTCGCTTCCTTTCATATTTTTCTTGAATGATTTTCCTTTGTACCTCTTATTATTAACAAATATTCTGGCCAAGCATCAGAGCTAGTGTTACAGAAGAACAATTTCTTTTTACTTTATGTGGGTGTTTCAGGCCAGAATAATGATTTTTTAATGAAGATGGCATGAGTTCAACTGTTATCTCCAAAGATTAATGCCAAAATCGCTACACTCTGCTGTTAGTGTTGCATCATTATGACGGAATTAGGGATGATTGATGATCGTAATTCCGACACCCTGTAATCATTAGGGATTATTGATGTCCTTAATTCCGGCACTCGTGTCGAAATTTCGACAAAATGCGTACAATTAATTGTAATATAGCAAACGATGTAAAATATGATATTTTCTTGTGTAAAGACAGCAATGGAGCCATATGTATAACTTCTAACCATGTACCGACACACATGTCTGATTTACGGACGTGCTATATTTACATGTACTTATATCCGACACCCCTAAATTTGTAAATAATAGTTGTTAAAAGGGCAGTACGCCGTATTATTATGAAAATATAAAGCATATTTAGTCACCCTAAATAGATATTATTAGAATTTTCTTAATTACTGTTATCATGTTGCGATGTAAAAGGAAGTCGAGTACCTTATAAGGAAAAAAAGTGAACTTTTAGCATAACACTCAATTATCAAGATCCGTCAAACTTCTAGGTTATATTCTGACCGTTATAACATTGGTAGAATAAGAAACGATTGTGGGGTAAGTGTAATGTCAAATCAACAAACCGAATGTTCTAAAATAAAGTTCAATGTTCTAGATTTCTTATTATATCCAACTAAGCCAGACTGTGGCCGAGTGGTAGCGCGCTTGGCTATCAGTCTGGGGGACGTGGGTTCGAGTCCCACGCCCTGCTTTCAGAGTAAAGGGTTTTCTGTGGTTTTCCTTTACTCCACGGCGAATGCTGAAAGCCAAACAACTTAAGACGTGCCACAGACGCGGGCCATAATAATGATAATTCGGGCCTGCCGATCCCCCGTAGTGGCGAAAGCTGTTGGGGGATGTTAAGGTGTGGATTATTATTATTATTACATAGAAATATGTCGGAATTTAAGACTAAATTTGGGACGTTTACCTAAATAAAGAAAAACGGAGTCCGACAATCCGCAAAAGATCTTCAACAGTCGATTACAGTTGTGCTGTAGCTGATGAAAAAACAATGCCGCCGACAAAATATCGGTTTCCCTCTAATCTGGCGTTTCTCGATTAGACTGACATTGTCCTACATCACATTAGTCCGATCATATCGCAGTCAGCTGTTGGTTTATCTGCAACAAAAAACTATTGAATTGTAGAATCTTGATGTGGGTGTGTCTGCGTAGTGATTTAGGTAGTACCAGAGACGGACGGATGGCATTTGTGTGCTATGACTCGACCAAATGAGTGACTCGTATGCGAAATAACTTTGATGAACCGCGGCGCTCAGTCACTTTGTTTGGCCCGGCGGGGATCATTTTGCAATCACAGTTTTTGTAAAACCGCACCACATTGCTGGACTAGGTATGTACCAATCGATTATTATACCTAAACCAATCGATTATTCACCAGGGCAGGCCTTTAACGATATCTTTAATACAATTTTGTTGGTAATTAAAACTTTAAGTTGGACTTGGAGAAAGGTATTTGTGGGGGAATTACGTCATCGAAGAAGCAACCGCAGACATGTTTCGGACTATTAGTCCTCATCAGTACAGTATAGACAAGGAGCAAGATGAACGATCAATGGAGGAACACATAAGTGAAGACCATAAAGGGGGTGACCAACGTCGCCAATTTGGTGCTTCAGTCCCAACATCTTCAGGATTCGAAGACACGAAGTGACGTCGCGCCGGAAGTGACTAGTACACCCCAAGGTACACCATAGCCCATGGAATTGTAAAGAAAACTGGTTAAAGTAGTTTAAAATAGACTGTTCGTTATTTGACCAGAATTGCTTCTCTGTTCTTGGCAGATATGCTCCATCAAGGTTTGCAGTTATTTTTGAAACACCCTGTATGTACATTCGTTCATACATTAAATTCTAGGTAATAAATCGAGATAGCCAGCGTTATACGCCCAAAACGGTATTTTTTTGGGGGGATGTTGCCATGTGCACAAAGCCAGTGGCTTGTCTGTGCGGCAGTCGGGGAGTCGTTGTATTTCAAAAATCCCCTGCGTAACCTGGGCTTGAACCCTGGACTTTCTAGTGGAAGGCATTCGCTTTATCCACTCGCCACCTCTGCCTGACCAACAACCCCTAAAATTCAGCGTTCTTCAACCTTTTTACGTCTGCGGACCGGCAAAAGTAGCAGAAATATTTCGCGGACGGGCTGACGATTGAGGGTAATACCACCCCTAGAGGTAGAAAAATGATACCTAAGTTTAAGTATGTAGTAGCTGTGTAAAAATCAATTTTATTCAAAAATCAAATATTCTGCTCGTTATTCTGTTTGACACAAGTCTTATGCTTTATATTCATTTGCATATCAAAAGCGATCGGATCTCTCAACCAATTCACACCTGAATGATTTAAAATGTTGACAGATTTTATGTATTGTTTGATACAAAACCCAATCCAGTAGTAGGATTTCAGCAAATAGTATTATTTTTGCAATTTGGTTTGTTATTGAACACAAATTGAACACTCTTTATTCGTCAATTTTGTAACCAAATAGCTGTAACCAAAAAGTAGTTTTGAAAATTTCGTTAAAAAAACTTGCTGGACTGGTATATGTATCGGAGAAGATTGTCTCAATTTTAAGTCAATCGTTTATGAATTGGCTGACATACCCCACTCAACGTATTTGATGATTTTAAAACGAGATTTTTTGTTAATGTGTTTTAAGTACGTGATTTTAAAGAATTGTGTAATAATGTAACTACTGAATATAATTGATTTTTACACTTGTATATGCTTAAACTTTTTTCGACCTAAAAAGTGGACACTTATACACACTTATCAGTAAAATGTTTATGCTTTGAATTTAAATGACGAGCTAGTTTTGAAGGCTTCATAGCTTCATTTGAAAGAATTTCTGAACATACTACATACAAAGGCAGTGGCGATAGTTCGCTGCCTGGATACAATAAAAGCGAACTTATACTCCTTATCATATTGCCTAATAAAGTTACCTTTGCTTCTACACATGAAGCACTGGTACTAGGCATAATTTCGATACCATCAGTACTTTTTCCTGAATATTGTCCTTGCTTCTACCAAAGAAAGTTAGAACGTTTTGCTGTTTGGCGTGTTTTACTTCCATTTTGTACTAATTCAAATTTGACGAAAGAAAATTTATTTTCCTTAACGCCACAAAATACACTATAACGCAGAATATTCAAATACAATACGCTTCAGCGCGATAAAATAAAAGACAAGCGATGACACAATACTGTAGTTCAGAATAAAAGAAATAAATCCATAAGAAATAAAGATTATATGTATTTTGAATATACTTGTTGTGCACGTTTTACGCGCATTTTTATTGACTGGTATTTGTGCCATCTAGTGATAGCTACAGCAAGTATGATGAAGTATAGATAAATAATAAAACCGAAATATATATCTTCTGTTAACAGTTACGCAACACACAATTTGCGACGCTTAGCATATTTTTAAAGAAATTGCTACAAATGAATGTTTTTGCTGTTAAGTTATCTAGTAGCAGGGCCGGCCCTAGCGTTTTTGCCGCCGTAGGCAAATCTCAATAGTGCCGCCTCCCTGATTGATTGATTAATTACTTTTATAACAAACCAACTGCAAATGATTGAAATCATTATTATCAAATAATAAATTCATGCATCATGAGTCCTTGCGTGAGTTAAAATCGCGGGAGCGCTTTAACAATTATTAAAAAGTTGAAAAGATGAGGTGATGAACGTACAAGAAGCTGAGTACACAGATGAAGTCTCTTCATTGTGGTGTTTACAGTTTATATAGTCTTTAATTGCTGAATCTGCAATAATATTGGTAACTCGTGTATTACTTTTTATTATATTTTGCAAGACGCGTTAGTTGTAGCGAACACAAACATCCTACACACTACGTACCAAGATATTATTTTCTTGTCGAAAGTAAAACGTATTAAGAATTCTATAGCGCGAAAACTATTTCTTGCAGGCATAAGAATGTATTTTTCACCGGTGCATTCATGCAGCATTAATATGTTTACCTCAAATAGTCTGCCCAATATCGGTGTAGAATGTATTTTTACGGCCACAGAACTACAAGTTTTTATCAAGCCAGCCGATGCGTTCGAGACCTTGCAACGTGTTTGCAAGTCCAGATGTGCGATGTTACGAATCGGCACTAAATATTCATATTTTCGGTACAAATATTTGACAGTGCATATCTCGCAGTGCAATTTGCTTAGATTAATAGGATAATAATACTCACCATTGAGTTTCTCTCAAAAAAAGACGATCTTACACATTTAGCGATATCTCTTATAGTTACCGATATCTCCTATAGTAACATCGAATTTGGCCCACCTGTACATACTTAATTAATTACATACGTACAAAATAGTAGCTCAATTGATGAATTACTTTTATAACAAACCAACTGCAAATCATTGAAACAATACTGGGTGCAGGGCCGGCTGTAGCGTTTTTGCCGCCAAAACAGATTTATACAAGAATCATGATCCAGAAAAATACAGACAGCACTCAGACAATATTTACGAAATTTATTTGTAATAAAAACACAACCTTTGGAGGTTATACTAGTACAAACAATACTTTTAAAACAACAAAAAGTAAAGAATACTAGTACAATATACAAAGTTTAACCCTAAATTAAAATTAGCTCTTTCGAACCTTTTTTCTGCAAAATCGCGAGTAACTTCTTTCAGATCTAATGTATTACTCAATTCATATTCAGTGGCCTTCATTGCTAACCCATTAAGACATTTTTAAGTAGACATGGTTCTTAAGTACTTTTTTATTAATATTAGTTTAGCAAACTGTCTATCGCCCGCTCAGGTAGGAACAGTTATAGGCAGGGTTAGAAAAATACTGCTAAGCAATGTTTAAATTTGGCCCAATGTTAAGGGAGGTAATGAATTTTTAAAAACGTCAACTGGACCTTCTGGAAACAAGGTCTATGGACGCAAAATCATTTTTTCTACTTTGCGTTCGTTATGAACTCATAACGAAACCGGTTTCGGTGTCGTTATGAAAACACTACGTCACAAACATTTGGTAACTTTTAGTTTTCCAAGATTGATGAAATTGACGTCAGGTGTCAGATAAGGCTGACATCTCAATCGCCATTGGCTCGCCTATCGTGTTTGTAAATTTTACTACAACTACCAACTATTGAAGAAAAAAATTACTCTAGATTGTAAGATGACAACCGCAATTTTTGACATTTATGTAAAATTAAAACAACTCGTGCGCCAATTATTGTCTTATAAAACTTGTATTATAATATACTATAACATCATAATTAATTCGCCCGACTATGAAAATAGTACCAATAATACCATCAAAATGTTTACTGAATGAAGACATTATTATTGAAATTTATTATAAATTATCAGTGATTATCAGTGAAATTTGTCATGAACTACTTGCATCAAATATCTCCCAAAGTATTAAGCTTAGCAGAACAAAATGTACACCATATTAAAGATGAAAAGAATTACTTAAAAATATTGAAAGATGTAGATTTGGGAGAAGGTTAAAAAACGGGTTTTCAGAACCGAAATATTATGTCAATATCTACACTGTTAAGTCATCTGTCATCAGCAAACTTCTGTCGTTTTTGACAGAATAGATATTGACATAATATCTCCGTTCTTTACATTTTCCAAAATCTAAATCTTTCAATACTTTAAGTAGTTCTTTGTTTATCATGTACCCAAATCTTCATCATAATTTTATCTTTAATATGATGTATAATTTATCCTGCTAAGAGTAATATTTTCGGAGATATTGATGCAAGTATTTCATGGGGAATTTTTTAATCACTGATAGCTTTTAATTAATTTCAATAATAATATCATCAAAGACTCAGCACATTTTTCCTAATTGTTCCTATTTCTTTATAAAAGCTAATAAGCTATTTTATTTAAGTATGTCTATTCTTGGCTGCTATGCATCTTAAAATATAGGAATGGCCTGAAGCCTGTCAATTCCGATTGTATTTGATTGTATTTTACTATTCCTTTATTTTCTAGATTCAGGCAATATTTTAGACCCGTTTTTATTGTAGTTCAGTTGGTTTTGCCGCCCCTAAACTTTGTCGCCGTAGGGAGTTGCCTACCTTGCCTAACGCCCTGCTAGGAGCTGCCATGCTACGGGAACCATAAGCTATCGAATGATATAAGTTTTATTGACTACATTCAATTTTGTAGATCAAATAATCTAGATTGTCTGGACTATTTGCTGTAAAGAGATCATCGGATGGACAACTGCATGGTTTGTTTGCAGTAAAAATTCGCTAAATAACTTTAAAAAATGATATAAACATGCTGTTTCTACAGTACATAAAGAAATTTTTAAAGCATCTCTAACCCCAAATAATCCTCTCCAAACTACATTTATTTCAGCAAACTCATTTAGGAGTCACGACAAAAATTTACATGACAAATATTTTAACGATCTAGATTTTATTTAGGATTTTCGCTTAAATCTTATGCATATTTCATAAGACTGCATGTAAGAAGCGAATGTTGTACTGGTAAACGTGTAATTTACATTCTGAGTACTTCTTCCTTAGGGCTCAAAGTTACGGTTCACTAATGGAAATAAAATCCGGCCAATCATTTGATACTCACGTTTATGGCCAAGCGCATCCTGACGTAATTACGTGAATAACTGCAGCGTATTACGTGTGATGGGCGACTGTAACGGCTGACGACGCAATCGATGGATATCTCGCTTATGCCACCAGACGAACGCGTAAGCCAACATCGATAAAATTAATTCAGCGTATCAATCAACCCTCGTCGGCCAGTTTCACGATATGGGCGGCGTTTTTGCTCAATCTGGTACTATGCAGAGAGGGGCGATTTAAATATTAAGAAAAGTATCCCATCGCTATACGAAAATGATCCCTAAATTATTGGAAAAAAATAACATTCGGCAGACAAAAAAGGGTCCGGTCCGCAGGGTGTGGTTTTGTTACGACGGGCAACGACCAGGGCCAGTCGTCCGGTCCGGCAGCAAATCGCTGCAGTATGGCTAGAAGTACCGAATTGTTGACCAAAAGTCAAATTTTCAAGTTTTGAATTCAGTTAAATTCTGTATCCTATATGAAAGTAAACAGGCTAATTCATTAAACACGCGTGGAATTGATGCTTAATTACAGCGCATTCAGTCATAGTAATATACCAAAACGGCGTATAGTGTGCTTTTACCACTATTCATTATTTTAAACACGCTCAGCAAAAATCGAATACTGAGTATATTGTTTGTTTATTTAAGCTCTAAATAACGGAAAGTTATATCTTGGACTATCCTACTGAAGGTAGGTATTTCATATTACGTAAATATATGAATGAAGAAAATTTTAAATCACCGCAATTATAGAAGAGCGAATTAACCTAAAATTTCGTTAGACGTTTAAAAAAATTTTGCACTAGTTTGCACTTATTGTAGGATATATTTATGATTCCACTCTTTATCTACAAATCCCACTTGTATTTTGCTGCCAATAACTGCGTATTCTCCGTAATTTATTTTTCTTCGGTAGCTTAACGTTTTGCGAGCAATCAGTATACTTGCGTTAAACGTGATACTGCGCCTAGTTTCAAATAAGTTTTTGGCTGTTATTTATTTATATGAAGTAACCAATGCATCAAATTAAAGATAAATATTTCTTATAATCTTCTCTCTATACCACTTTGGTCTAAAACGTAGAAAAATTTCAAAGTATTTGTTTCAAAACTGCGTATTAATTTATGAATATTTTTTCATGGTACCTGATGCCTACTACTGCAGTTGGTTTTACTGCTAGTTGGTTATTTTGGAGAGGCTCTAAAGCCAGAAATAAATTTTATAAACAAGATCGAGAATATAATTCTACAAAAAATAACATACAAAATAACTTAGAAGATATATTTAATTGGCCCTTAGACACTTCGGACCCAATAATATCTAACATTAGTTTAAAAACTCGCATAAAACGCCAACAAAAATTAAAGATTCCGCTTCCGAAAGAAGTTATGCTTTACTACGACCATTTACGTCAGAAACTTAGCCTTCTTTTTCCATGACTACACAGAAGCGATACTGCGAGAATCAAGACTCAGACAGTGAAGAGGAAGATTATACCAACGAGTTCGTTGATTTATCAGTAGTTGATAGCTTAGAATTAGGGGCGGAATAGATTTTAAGTACACATTTGTTTATTATTTATTTGTTTGGTTGTTAATGTGTATTTCATATGTGTTAATATCTGACTAAAAATATATTATAGGTAAAACTTAATTAATTAACACGTAGCTTTCTTGCAAATGTTACGTTCAGGATAGTAATAAAAGCAGAATATCCCATACAAGCAACGTTTCAGGTAAACGAAATAGTTTTTGAAGTAAAATTTGCAGTAGGTACAGATTTATTATTATCACTACGCGTCCTCGGCCACGTTTTCAATAAATTAAATAATTTTTTAAAGTAATCGTCCGCCATATGCATACTGCAATTTTGATTTTTTGTTCTTTTCAAATTTAGAGTTCAGGTCCATAATCAGCTACCATAAAAACCGTCTAAAAGCCAAGTTTCAAATAAATTAAAGCATATTTTAGAGTGGTTGTCCGCCATATTAAAACCACCATTTTGTTTTCATCAATTTCGAGTTCCGATTCGTAGTCAGCGACCTCAAAAACTCCCAAAATACACGTTTGAAGTAAATCAAAACATATTTTAATGTAATCGTTCGCCATACTGGATCCGCCATTTTGTTTTCGAAAATTTCGAGTCCAGATTCAGAATGAGCGACCTGAAAAACCCCAAAAAGGCCATGTATTAACTAAGTCAAAACATATTTTAATGTAGTCTTCCGCCATATTGGATCCGCCATTTTGTTTTTAGCAATTTAGAGTTTAGATTCGTAATCAGCGACCTCAACATCCCCTATATCTATATACAAAGTTTCAGATTGTTGGCCAACTTTTTGGTAGTTCAGAGCACTGTGCGCTGCTGTGATGCATTCGAATGGGTACGATTTGGTCGTGCGTCTTCTTTATGGTTCTATGGCACCGCCGCCGCCGCGCCGCGCCGCGCAGCAGTGTCGCCTGGCGGGCATAGTGGTAATTACGTTGAATTCACTGGTAACGATGGTTCTTTAGATTATATTCGAATTTCTTTTATTTATTACGTAACTTTAGTCTCCGCTGACAAATCTCTTGACGCGAAAAATTTTGTTGTTATTGTTAATGTGTAGTCAAAATTTCTGTATTTCTTTTTTCTTAGATCTTCAAACCAGAACCTATAGTAGGCCATGTAGTATCGTGAGTGTATGGTTATTAAAAAATACCAGCCACGAATGAAAACATAATCAGTTATGGTGTCTGTATCTGGGGTATCTGCAGAGAATGTTTTTTTTTTGTATGTAGTTAGCATACGGAACTCTTACGGAACTGTTATTTTAGAAGTTTTTTTTTGTTTTTGATGTTCCACTATTTCTATATATTTGAAACTTTGGAATCAGGATCTACCGATCCAAACTTTTAAATTAAAACTTAGTTATCATAAATGGAATTATATAATTTTTTATTTCATTTCTGTCTCCACGCATCAAAATACATTGACGTTTATTAGATTTCTATACATTTACCGTAATGCCACAAGTTTATGTATATATATATATATATATATATATATATATATATATATATATATATATATATATATATATATATATATATATATATATATATATATATATATATATATTATGTAATATAATATTATTCACGAATGAAATACAAATAAAATTCCATTTTTAAACCCAACCCTTCAGTCTCCTGATACTGCGGATATTGTGCAATCGTGGATGGACCGAAAGCTGTAGAACTCTAGCAAATCCTTTAAAAGCACTCAAGTTCGAATTCCTTAAATGCACCCTGGAGCGGACAAGTTCTAAATAGTACCCAGGAAGTGTTCAGCGATTCTTTGGCCTTTCAGCTGATTAAAATTTCTTTCGGCTACTTGGAAAGTCTTCGAAAAGAAGCAAATAAAAAATGCCGACCGAAGGATTTCTTGCTGTCTACAAGACACTCTACCCTTAAAATTACATGCACTTCTTCCTCTAGGCTAAATATCCTACTGCTTTTGTATGAAACAATGTTTTGTCATAGTTTGCGACGTATGTTTTAGGTGGATATAATACGTTTCGTTAAAACATGTTCTGGTTAGAGTTGACTAAAAGAACAAATCAAAATCATATGTTTATTTTAAAGATAAATATTATTATCTTTAAAATTTTCAGGAAAAACTAATACGGAAAGTCAAGCTCAACAAACTGAAATATGTTCTAATGTCAAGATAACTGTCATAGTTTTCTATGGTATATGTGAACAGTGAATACGGAATGTATTTTGGTTAAACATATTAAATAAGAAAAGTGCCGAGGTTGGGGTTTTCAAATTTTACCTAAAAGGGATACAAGCAGAATTGTGGATGAACACGTAAGTGGTCAGAAATAATATAATAAACTAAAACAGAATTAACTTATTCAGACAACACCTTAAACACTTTAAACTTGGTCCAACTGGTTTTATTGCTAAAGATATTGTATGATCCAGCTCCTATTTGTTCTTTTTCATATTGATATCAGTGAAAACTTTGACCTAGTTTTGTGATTAAAGGATATTTTCCGATCAAGTATTAACTTTTGGCACTAAGCATTTTGGTCCGACAAATTTCAGCCGTTTTACTCCACCCTATTGCAGAATATCTAAGTATTTATTGAACTGATTAATAATTTATTATCATATCAAAATATTATATTTTGTGGATTATGTCAGAAGACTCCGTTGTTTAATTAATTTAAGTGAAATACTAATCGAATTTAATATAAATTCTGAATTACGATGTTTTCTGTAAATAAATGCCGGGGTTTCCATAAAATACAGTATTCGTCAGACTTTTAAAATAAAATTTTCCAAATGCTGATCGTTTTCGATCCACATCCCCAGCTGATTTCTGAATCTTCCGCCGTGAGATGGCGGATCAGGTGTAATAGTAGCAATTTCTTGGCAAATAGCATAATTTTTGGTATCACGTGGTATATTCGCTTTGATTATTGTATTTGGAACATTTGTGAGATTGTGCCTTTTTAAGTTATTGAGTAAAATTTTAATAAATTTGACCTACTTCGGAACAACATCTAAAAAGAGCTGTCTAGGTTGTTCGCATATCAAATGCTAATCTCCCTTTTGAGTTTTTGCCCAACCCATACAACCGCAGCGGGAAAATATCGTGCTCTCAAAGTTCCACATAAGACGACAAAAGAGGAATAAGCAACCAGAAGAGAGCTGAAATGTGTTAAGAAGGAAAAGTGTACTTTTGACGTGTATTTTATTTAAAATCTTTGTTATATTTCAATTCGTATATCATTATTTTTCTTTTAATGTGGCAATCATATCAGCGAAAATATTAAATATTAAACTTATATCAATTGCAATCTATAAATATCGCAATGTATCCTTAAAAAAAATTAATAATGTCTGGTTAAGCACTATACTATTGACCAGATACACCGAATAACCAACATAATCAAAAAATCGTTAGAGGAAAAAAAGGTTTGTGCTGCAGTCTCCCTAGATGTGGCACAGGCTATTGATAAAGTCTGGCATGAAGGACTGAATAATAAATTAGGAAGTATCCTCCCGAACCAGTTTGCACAACTATTAAAATCTTACCTGACGGAGAGATACTTTAGAGTCAAACAAGGTGATGCACGCTCTGTCCTTAAGGAAATAAAACCAGGAGTGCCGCAAGGTAGTGTTTTAGGGCCGGTACTTTACCTACTCTACACCAGCGACCTCCCAGCACTAGAAAATAATACTGTCGCAACTTTTGCAGACGACACGGCTATCCTAGCTGTTGGGAACAGCAATGAAGAAACGACGAGAAAACTCCAAACAGCTCTTGGTCATTTTCAGGTCTGGACAAAGAAAATAAGAATCAAACTGAACGAACTCAAGTCAGTACATGCTGACTTCACCAACAAGAAAATACAACACATCCCGGTTACTATTAATAACCAGATAGTGCCGTACGCAAACACAGCTAAATATCTCGGCATGACATTAGGCGCCAGGCTCCGGCTGGAAAGCCCATGTCAAACAGAAATTAACTAGGAATCCGTTACAGAGAGGTGTACAGGCTGCTAGGAAGAAACTCCACGCTGTCTGTACCTAGTAAGCTTCTCATGTACCAGCAAATTCTAAAACCCGTGTAGACGTATGTCGCTCAACTCTGGGGTTGCACCAAAGAAAGTAACATTAACACTGTACAGGCTTTCAAAATAAAGTATTGAGACGCATTGTCAATGCGCCTTGGTACATTAGGAATGACCAAGGACCTCAAAATGGAGTTTGTGTGCAAAGATATCCAAAAAGTAGCAAGAAGTAACGAGGAAAGGCTTCACCATCACGTAAACGTTGAGGCCATCCAGCTCCTCAATAACACCGAATTAATCCGAAGACGCAAGATAAAGAAGCATTTTGAGTTAGTGTGAATGTGAGTTAGTGGAAAAGCAGAGTAAGTGCTAGTTGTAGGTGTTGTAGTTCTAAAAGCAGAGACAGGTTTAAATAATACCAGGACTAAGTAAGAGACATCGATGGGTGCCTGTTAGGCTAAATTATACTAGTAAAATAAGTTAGAATTAAGTTACTCATTAGTCAATTATGACTAGATTGTAATGCACATATTGAATTAAAAAAATGATCTGGATGTATAACGCACGCCTCTATTTTCGCCCAAGCTTATTTTGTTTAACAACTTCCTGTTTTTTACTTTATCATACGCAGTATTGTAATCATGCCGAAAAAAAAAAATGAGATTTTAGCGGAAATAGGTCTTTATGGGTCCCCTGAACATTTTTGACCAAGGTACAAAAAAATGTCTGTATGTGTGTGTGTGTGTGTGTGTGTGTGTGTGTGTGTGTGTGTGTGTGTGTGTGTGTGTGTGTGTGTGCGTGTGTAAACGATTTTTGTGACGACGATTCCGGAGAAACTACTAAAGCTATCGGGACGAAAGTTTATATTTAGAAGTTTGATGACCAAACTTAGAGCTGAAAAGCTTTTGGTTCACAAGGGTCCAAAGGAACTGGTAGTTTATTCTAAGCCTTTTTGAAGGATTTTGGAAATGAGCCGCCATTTCTGTAATTTCGACAAAATAGTTAATTAATAAATTAAAGTAGAGGAAAATTTGGATAATTTATGCCTATGACATTTTTTGGTAAAATTAATAGTTTAGCTTTTTAGTTTATTCTAAGCCTTTTTGAAGGATTTCGGAAATGAGCCGCCATTTCTGTAATTTCGACAAATTAGTTAATTAATAAATTAAAGTAGAGGAAATTTTGAATAATTTATGCCTATGAAATTTTTTGGTAATATTAATAGTTTATCTTCAAGAGCAAATTATATTTGATCGAGATCGGTCGCATCTGCATTGATATGAAATTACACAGTAGCCAGGATTTTGACAAATATTTTTTTGTGTTGTCACATTCGAAAACAGCTGATCTCATCAGAGGTTGGAAAACCACTATGGAACGTTGCCGCTGTAGTGCGGCAAATTATAAAATACAAATTTCAATTAAAGTAAGATCACCAATTTGATTGTTTGTTGATAAGAAATATCAACCCGTCTTTATATCTAATTCTAAAAACGATACATTGAGAAAATTATAAATAAAGTATAGCGATGAGTGTAGTTTTATTTTAGTATGTTGGTGAAACAAATATAAATCTGTCAGAATTTGAATTACCTTTTTAAGGTGCGTTTTCATTAGTGACAATGGCAGTGGTAGCAGACGCCGTTATAGTATTTCCAATAGAAAATTGATAGTGACTCATGTTTATGTACATGCAAACTAATATGTGTCATTATCACGATATGTAAGAAATACTATAATTTCGTATTCTACCACCGCCATTAGCTACCATTACCTACCAATCGGAACGCACCTTTAAACTTGACGTTTCGTCAAAGTGGTACCAACCTAGCATTTACTATACAGACATCATTTTTTTTTTAATACGTATTTCTTAAAAAGCAACACAATAAACGTTGATGTCGCTCCTGCCAAAAACTAGATAGCCGACTCGCTCATATGCGACGGCGACACTCCGCCTTCGGTGACGCGCCGCATCACCGCTCGTCGCGCTATTCCGTACTTTCGGCATTTGTGACATAAATAACTATTAATCTAATGACGTAGTGTAGGTAGTGTCAAATGCTGATGCTTGCTGATACCTACGATTTATCTCAATAGAATAGATTCTCATGCAGCTAAACTATTAATTTTATATATTGTATGATAAAGTCATGTGCCTGGCCACATCAGATTTTTACTTTATCATACGCAGTATGCTAAAGTATTGTAATCATGCCGAAAAAAAAAATTGAGATTTTAGCGGAAATAGGTCTTTTTGGGTCCTCTGAACATTTTTGACCAAGGTACAAAAAAATGTCTGTATGTGTGTGTGTGTGTGTGTGTGTGTGTGTGTGTGTGTGTGTGTGTGTGTGTGTGTGTGTGTGTGTGTGTGTGTGTGTGTGTGTGTGTGTGTGTGTGTGCGTGTGTAAACGATTTTTGTGACGACGATTCTGGAGAAACTACTAAAGGTATCGGGACGAAAGTTTATATTTAGAGGTTTTATGACCAAACTTAGAGCTGAAAAGCTTTTGGTTCAAAAGGGTCGAAAGGAACTGGTAGTTTATTCTAAGCCTTTTTCAATGATTTTGCAAATGAGCCGCCATTTCTGTAATTTCGACAAAATAGTTAAATAATAAATTAAAGTAGAGGAAATTTTGAATAATTTATGCCTATGATATTTTTTGGTAAAATTAATAGTTTAGCTTCACGAGCAAATTCTATTTGATCGAGATCGGTCGCATTTGCATTGATATGAAACCACAGTAGCCTGGATTTGTCAAATATTTTCTTGTGCTGTCACCACAGAAATGTCTATGGCTGTCACACTCAAAAACAGCTGATTTCATCAGAGGTTGGAGAACCGCTATGGAACGTTGCCGCTCTAGTGCGGCAAAGTACAAAATACAAAATTCAATTTGTATTTTACCAATTTGATTGTTTGTTGATAAGAAATATCAACCCGTTGTTATATCTAATTGTAAAAACGATAATTTGAGAAAATTGTAAATAAAGTATAACGATGAGTGTAGTTATATTTTAGTATGCTGGTACGGATGTGACATCTACAGTGTCATGAACGAATATAAATCTGTCAGAATTTGAATTAGCTTTTTAAACTTGACGTTTCGTAGACGTGGTATCAACCTTATATTTCCTATACAGAAATATAACCATTTTTGAATTTCTTTCCCGTATTTCTCAAAAAACAAAACAAAAAACGGTCACATGCGACGGCGACGCTCCGCCATGGGTGACGCGCCGCATCACCGCTCGTCGCGCTATTCCGTACTTTCGGCACTTGTGAGATAAATAACTATTATTGTGATGACAGTAGGTAGTGTCAAATGCTGATGCGTTGACAATACCTACTATTGACACTATTGACTATCAAAATATCTGTCAAATCCTGGCTAACTAGTTTAATTTTAATGCAGACACGATTTATCTCAATCAAATAGATTATCATGCAGTTAAACTATTAATTTTATATTTTGTATGATAAAGTCATGTGCCTGGCCACATCAGATTTTTTTTTTCGTGTAATCACCTTAATGTATTTCCATGGGAATAGCAATCTACTTTAAAGTTTAAACTCAGGTAGGAATGACAGAAACCCCATTCGTATCACGTTTACCTTCAATTATCAAATATTTGCTGATGTCGTCTAGGTCTAAAGTATCCCAATTAAATAAGCAAACCAAGCGGAGCGGGATCTAATTTAGCCAAACCTTTTCAATTTCACCTGGTACAAGACCATATAATGCCGCATGGTATGTCGTTTCGAAAAGGTATTACGTTATAATTCTGCCACTCGTTTCACAAAGCTTCCTCCTTCCCGAAATGCATTTTCGCGGCGGAATTTTTGCCGGTGGCGCCTCCATCCGGCCGTTTCAACAAACGCCGCGGTGAATGGAATCCAATCCAATTGCTGTAACTCCCTACAGTGCACCGCCAGATCCTTTCCTTTTTTTCTTCCTGTGCGCACCGGAACCTTTTCTTGTGAGATGATTAAAGTGAATTTATTATCCGCATTTTTGTTTGGTCCGGGCAGAAATTACAGAACTTAATTTTCAGAAATATATATAGTAATGTAAGTAGGTTAATTGAGCGTAAACCATCTGAGGTTTACAGCCATTTTTTAAAACGGAACATTTCATCAGATTACGGAAAATCTATATAAAAAAGGTGCAGGTTATCCCCTATTCAAGTTCCTGTATTGTAAGTGTATCTACACAGAAGAGTCATATTGGAGTTACTTTGATCAAAAGTTGTTTACTATCACTTCTGTGCTTCTGTCCATACCCTTAATCGACGAAGACTTGTATATCGACCACCATGAGCACTTTCTTATCTTCCATGTATACCTGTGGACATTGTCGAGACCTGGAACTTGACTATAGAACTCAGATAAAGAACTGATATATCAACTATTGCTGATATATCAATCTTTTAATATTTATTGAACTACACAAATGGAACAAAATATGAATATACTTATTCCAAAAAATACAAAATACTTGATTACACAAAACTAAAGTTGAGAAATATAACTGTAAACATAAATAAAATGTCCTTAAAAGATTAGTTCTACGATCATGTAATGTTGTTTTTATACTAGGTAATAGGCGAAATAGAGAAAATTAAAAGCATTTTGGTCTGTTATTAGTTGTCACAAATATTTAATTTTTCTCATACAGCAATCTATAATTTGTTTAGGTTTTTCAAACCCCTATTGAATTGGTTTTTACATACATTTACATACGTTTTACATACCAATTAACCTGCCATTTCGGTTCGTATTGTATGCCTTTTTATTTGCTGTATTTTTGTGATTTTAGTACAAAACGTACATACACTGCCGCTACGGTAGGTTACAGTTCGCTGCGCTGCACTAGGCTACCTTATCCTGCGCTCATCTAGGCCATCCTGCGCTATGCTACGTCATCCTGCGCTACGCTACGGTATCCTGCGCTACCGAACGCTACGCCAGACGCGCATAATGAGACCCGACATTCGTTCACTTATAATAATATAATAATAATAATAATCCACAGCAGCTTTCGCCACTACGGGGGCATCGGCAGGCCCGAATTATCATTATTATGGCCCGCGTCTGTGGCACGTCCTAAGTTGTTTGGTCGGCGAATGCTAAAAGCCATGCGTATAGGAAAACCACAGGAAAACCTTCACTCTGAAAGGAGGGCGCGAGGATCGACCTCACGCCCCACAGACTGATAGCCAAGCGCCTTACCGCGGCGCCACAGTCTGGCTAACATGTTGCCATGTTGTAATAACATAAAATTAAAATTTATTTTTTCCAATACTCAGTAAAGTGTAGATGTTAGTAGTAATGTAAAAAATTTGTTTTCGTTAATTTTGGGGGTATATACCCCTTAAAATAACAAACCGTGTGATAGATCATCTTTTCTAATTCTCATCATTTAGTATCTGGGCTTCTTGACCTCGCTGCGTTTCCAATATTAACACAAAATAACAAGAAATAATTTATTCAAATTTTACATATAAAAGATTTGTCATGTTTTGCAACACCTTTTTACATCTGAGTGTTTTATACATATATGTATAGTCACCTTTGCCATTGAGTATAGAAATAGATAAGCTATCGTCGAGTTTATCTTATTTCATTCATTACGGCCGGTATGTGATCAATATTTTAATAGATCTCTAACGTTACCTTAAGTCTTCCGCTTTGTTGGCCGCTTTTCGAGCCTATTTTAAGGAATCTATAATGAAAGAACCACACAAGATTTATAGACAAAGTTTTTTTTAATGTTTTGTGTCAATATCGATCTATAAAATTAACAATTTAAAAATTTTTGTGATGATCTCGGTGACCTCGCAGATTACTTTGTGCGCGCGTTTGTGCAAACATTAGTGTTTAACAGTAACCGCGATTACACGTGTGCAGGTCGTCTGATACAAAAAAGTGAAACCTTTTCTTATTGTTATTTCGTTGGCTATCGTTCGATCGTTCAGTTTCACAATGTTTTGATTTTTAACAAAATGGCGGTCGCATGCCTAAAATGGTCAATTTTCGCTGCTCATTTCGTGATATAGAATGCTGTAAAAATGAAATAAAACAAAAATTTTAAAAAATGAACGATCGAACGAAAACTAGATGTGTGCTGAACATAAAAATCAAAGAATCATCCCGATATATGGAATACATTTTCCAAAAACGTGGTTACTAGTTGGAAAAACACGACTTTTGGGAAATCGCGACCGAAATTACAAGAACTTTGATTAATACCGCAATGGCCGGCATGATCACGTGACGATCGGCTTAAATGGAAGGAATAGATAATAAAAGGAATTACAACATTTGGATCTGGAGGTAATGTTTGGTTAGCAGTGTCCTCTAATAACCATTATTACGCACAAAATGAATTTGTCTAGAAAGTGAAAAATATTTTTCTCGTGCTTAAGGAGCCAATAAATACAATGTAATTGATATTTTGGCCCATTTTAAATTTTTTTTTTGCGTATCTCTAAAATATATTCCTGAAAACATCCATTTCTACGTCGGCTAGAGGTGTGCCATATGCCCCTTAATCAAACGGTTTATTTTAACTATCATTTTCAACAGGTATTAAATTTTGTAGTAATTTCTGTCGCTATACGTTACGGTTGGCTGCGCTGCGCTAGGCTATGATATCCTGCACTTATCTACGGCATCCAGCGCTACGTGACGTCATCCTGCGCTACGCTACGGCATCCTGTGCTACGCTACGGTATCCTGCGCTACCGAACGCTACGCCAGAAGCGCATAGTGAGACCCGACTCCGCCACATTCACTTCGCCAACGTGTTGAGATGTAATAAGTAATAACATACATTTTTTTTTTCTTCCAATACTCAGAAAAGTATAGATCTTAGTAGTAAATAAAAAAATATTTTTGCGTTAATTTTGGTAGTAGGTATGTACCCCTTAAAATAACAAATCGTGTGAAAGATCATGAGGTATCTTTCCCATCATTTGGTATCTGGATTTCTCGAGGTCGTGGCGTTTTCAATAATAACACAAAATATCAAGTCATAATTTATTCAAATTTCACATATAAAAGTTTCATCAGGTTTCACAACACCTTTTAACATGTAAGTGTTTTATACATATATAGTCAACTTTACCATTGAGTATAGAAATAGATAAGCTATCGTCACATTCCGATTTTTCCAATGAGATAATTGCTAAACAATAGCATTAATTAGTAATACGTTTTTTTCCGCTTTTTCAAATTTAATCTCAAGTTCTCGAAACAATCAGGTGAACACAGACGATAGCATGTCTTGTCCAATTGACATTGATATAAATAACAATTAAAGTCACAATATCACAGCACTATATCAAGTATTCACAAACTAATTAAATAATATACTTAGGAATGCCTCTTTTGGCCAGAAAATTGGCCAAAATTAACACTAATTTTAGATCAACATTCATCGAAATTAAAAATTTATATTACAATATAATAATTAACTTCAAAGGCCGGACTGGCCTCTCCTATTACACGTTCAGTTTATTTTCTACTGTTTTATTCATTCGCAATCAGGTGGGAAAATAACCATATCCGCTACTATTGCCAACGCCAGGAATGCAAAATAAAAAATTAATGTGATCGTTCCGGTTACCTTCGATAATCTGAACTTGTTCACTGCCAAAGTTATGAAGAGAGTAATTGCAACTACTATCAGGGCCATAATCGTGTATTCTAACGATCCAGATTCTATGTCAATGAAGGCGTTCTCATCAGCGCCAAGAAGTAAGGTTTTGATAAACCATGGCATCCCTAGGGATAACAGGATATTCATAGTGTTCGCCCCTAAAGCATTTGAAACTCCCATTCTTCCTTCTCCTGTAATCAGAAAAAGAAACTCTATTAAAATAGAACACCTTTGTTCACATATCTAATCTAATACACATGATGCAACTGGAAAGGCAGAACTGCACGTGCGTTTTAATTGTTAGACTAATTATAATTAGCACGATCATCGATTTATAAACTGATGTGAATGTTTTCTTAAGTTCTTAAATTAATAAATGGTTAAATGTGGTCTTCAATTTTACTGTCTGCCTCCTGAGAATGAGCTCCACATTGTCTGTAGACGACAATATATACATAATGCAGGTAAACTGAAGTATTTTTAAAATTTGTCGACCTGGTATGCAAATGGATTCAATTTGTTTCTTAAATTCAATTAAATGTCGCTATTCTTTCTTACCTTTGCGAGACATAATAGCTATGGAGAAGGTTTCAGGTAAGCAACCACCAGCTGCTAGAAACGTCAGTCCCAAAACAGCATCCGGGATTTCAAACGTTACTCCTGCAAAAAACCAGATTAGTAAATTATTAAAAGTGATTAATGAGTAATACCAAATAAACAACATTCGATAAGTTTTAATATTTATAGTATTAAATAATATTTATGTAATAATTTAAATAAAAACTCTACTAACCAATTATAGAAAGCATCCATGATACAAGATAAGAGTTGCATCCAATCCATACAATGCACATTACGAACGTGACTGGATACAACTTTGGAAATTTCCTGACATCTGGTACAGTCCAATACAGCATGAATTTAAGCGGCCAAGAATAGATAAAGAACACCTTACTCCACCTTCCTTTCGGCATCTTGTAGATATCTATCGCTGTAAACATACAACTCACATTAATACACCGAAAACTTGCGCACCACATCACTCCTTACGTTCTGGTTCTTCCTCTGGTATATTCTTGTCCACCTCATAGTCAGCATCGGTGTATATGACTCTCGGATCATCCAAAACATTTCCAGATAGTACAGACACCTTCATGACCGGTTTCTCAATAACACGACCCTCTGCAAATTTTATTTGGTTACGTTAACTTATTCTGGTGCCATATAGTAGACGCTTACCTTTCCTAGCTTTGTATTCCTGGTATTTGTTGACTAGGGAGTAAACGTACTGGGATATCCTATTGTTCTGGAACATCACCACGAAGTATACGATGTAACCGCAGAAAAGCCAGAACGCTTCCCACCACATAACCCTTCCGTCCCATGTGATCACCACCAAGAATGACACTGCGAAACCGTACAAGGTGATATCCCGGCATAATGGCCACCAAGCTAGCTGAATAGGCTGAAAAAAATAAAGTAAGTTGTTTAAAATTGGAAAACTCAACAGTTATGGAGGGCCAGATGGCATGTCGCCATCTTAAAGCACGATCATGTCAAGGTCTGTTCAAAATTGACCACCATTGAAACTTGTTGTTTTAATAGATTTTAAAAACGTGAAAATAGTGCAAAAATGTGCCAACAGTAGTGTTTTTCTTTTGTTACTGAAAGCTATAACCTTGCATTAAATTTGAATTTATCACTATCTTAGTAACGCACATTAATTTAATTAATTTAACTTGTCAGCATCAGAAATCACCGTGAACTGGGACATTTCAATTTCAGAGCAATTTTACTAAATACATTTATTTCAATTTAATTAATCTGCGTTTTTATTTTGTCGAAAATGTTGACAAGGCCTTTGCATACACACGTATATGTTTATACGTGCTTTAAGTATTACAGGAAACGTTCAAGATCAGACAGATCGAAATCAAAGCAACACTCGAAGGACCAAAATAGAACCACGCCACTAAGTCGGCATATCCAAACTCAGAAGTACGCAACAACAAGTAAGCCTAAAGTGCCTACCAAAGATAAATCGCAAACAATTCAGACGGCAATTAACTAGATATTAAATGACTAATATTCGTTTCAAGTATGCCTATTTTCCATAATATTTTGATGACTTTCTACAATGAAGTACCTACTCGGAAGTGGTATACACTCTATAGAAATGAGAAGAACTTTTCTAATACAGTCGAACTTCGATAAATCGAACCATGACTTGCCACAAAAAAGTTCGAGTTATCAAGACTTCGAGTTATTCAGTAAAAGACATAATATTTATATAATATTTATGTGAGCGTTTATTTGAGTAAAAATGCGTTACATACACATATGTTGGGTTTGAAACGGATTTCCTATGCGGGTAACTGGACATATGTACATACTTTTTGTGACGAGGGAACCTTTTATTTTAATTTTTGAAAAAAGCTTCATTGTTTTTAAGCAATTATACAAATAATTGGTTGTATGTTTATTGGTTTCAAAAATACGAACTCAAAACATTCAACAAATTGCAACGAATTTGCAACCAGCTTGTTTAAAGGTGGTTGCTACAAATCACCTTCTATTGCATCTATTTTGATGTCATTTTTATTGTCAAGGTCGGATATAGATCTGACGATATAACGACATAACATTTTATCCTGAAGAAAAGTATTTTTAAAACTTTTATATAATTGACTAATACCCCCCCTTCCTCTATCCAATTGTCTTGGCTAATAAAGGTGACACACGAAAGCAAAAGTGATCTCTCCCCACCATTTTGATATGTAGACAATGGGGAACCAGCAAGAGCAATAGAAGTATGATGCCAAGCGAAATATTAATATTACACCATGACGGACACCACATGATATAACTCGACAATTGTTGTATTAATCTAGAATTATCTATCTGACGGTGAGCTCCTTACAATTTACTTTTCTATAAGTCAACAATAACTTAAAATTCATGCTGTGATGGATTTCTTTCTGTCATGTCGTTGTCCCGAGTTTGACCTACCCATTTTATATATGTTCCTATTTTATACAGAATATATTTGAACACTTTGTTTATATTGTATATCTTTTTAGTTTTACGCCTGAAGATGGCATTAAGCCGAAATCGATCGCGTACAAATATAGTTAGTTAAGCTATTTTATTAATTTCTGCTGGTTAACAATATCATCCGAGCTTATTTATTTTTTTAAATAGTAAACACCGTGGCGAAATACCATTCTTTCGTGAACCACTTCCACTTCTTTTATAAGGCTAAATTTTTCATCAATAGATAAAACTTTCAAGGTCGGACAAGAATTGAGTAGGCAACCAACTATACTTCATAATTTTCTAATAAGATTTACACCAAAATGGTTAGGTTATTCCAATAAAAAAAAGTTAAAGTGAACTTGGAACCTTTGCCGATAATACAAAAATTATCTGGGTCAATTCTGTCAAGTCTAGGTGACGGATTTTAAGATTGTTGGTGACTATGTCGTAGTCTTCTTGCGATCAACTAAAAAAACACCGATATTCACAGAATTCGTCACCTACACTTGACAGCATTGAACCAGTTATTTTTTAATTATTAGCAAATGTACAAAGTTGACTCTAGTAACGTACATATGTAATATAATAGCCGATTGAAATTTATAACTGCATTTCCGATTTAAACGCCACCTTAATGTACGATTTACTGTCATATCGGCACTAATAAAATAAGTGTGTCAAATACACAGAATATATTGTTTTCCACTTAATAACAACTAATAAACCATACACAAGAAGTAACACAGAAACATCGGTATGCTATAAAACGGACATTTAGGCACGTAGAGTTATGTGATATCCCAGAAAACTCGGTTGTGCCAAATTTGATTCGAGTCATAAAAAAATCGAGTTATCGAAGTTTGATTGTATTAGTATTTAAAAAAAAAAAACCTTTTTTAAATTTGTTTCAATATCAGAAAATCTAGAAATCTAACTATTCCGCTCGAATAATATAACAATTGGCATTTTAGTCTTGCATTTTAAATTACATGTTAAGTCTTTGCAGTGCTGTGATTGCCATAAGTATCAATAAAAATATAAGAAGCTTTATTTTTTAATAGATATTTTAAGTTTTAATCACTCTAACTCACTTTAACTACTTTTTGATGGTACGCATTACTAACTAATCAATAAACGCAGTATGTTAACTTACCGCTATAGCAGCCAATCCACCAACAGATGCTACCCCAAGGGTGTTGAACATGGATGAGCCTACAATAGTGCCAATTCCAATATCAGACTTCGTTAGGAACGTCCCAATTATATTGACGAAAAGTTCTGGGGCTGATGTAGCAATTGACATGAACGTGGCAGCCGCAACGTCCTACAAATAAAAATAGACGGTCACTTCAGATAAATAATAGAAATTATTTAGGTTTCGTAATATATTCTTAATTGATCGTTTATTTATGAGTCTGTTTAATGTGAATAGAAATTCGGTTATTAAAACAGCTCTATAAACAAGATCACCTACCTCTGATAGATTCAAAGCCTCACAAATTTTCTCCACGCACGGAATGAAGTAGCTATCACAAATGATGGCAATCAGAACGAAACAGTAAATCGAAACGATAACGTGTATCACAATTGCCCCATATTTCCTTACTTCAGGAGTAAATAGGTTTGGAAAATCATCGGCCGATGACGAACATTCAGTTACGTTATCCGTCTTTTCATTTCGCATCGCAAACCATATTGGCACTCGCCTTTTCGATCTTCCGAGTCCTGCATCGTGAGTCAAGGCGGCAATATCGTATTCTCCATTGTCCTGCTTAGGAATAACCGAATTGTTGGCAGTTTGAGAGATTTCTATAAATTGGAGACGATTGGAACGTTAGTTGCGATGCTGGCAAGAATTTGTTGGAATTACTAACCTTGTTGTACTGTACTGGTTACTAAAATTGAGATTACTGTGTATACAATGACGGTTGAGACCTTCATCTTGATGGGTTGTATCTTGTTTCTGGTCGTACTGAACGGATTAATTGTCAAAATTTCGGTCAAGGTGTACCGAGATTATTTCTTCCCATGGTTTTATACTATCTAGAAAGAATAAAAACATTATTAGAACAACAAAATTCTAACAAAATACAAAAAATTGTACTCCTGTTCGAACAAATCTTATTGTATAATCTTATTAAGTAAGATTAATACCATAATTACGAATCACATATCAATTAGCGTAATCAATAAACCATAGTAATAACAGGTGTGATTAACTTCGTAATCCAATGTGCCACAAACAGAATACTTTGAGATTTATAATAACCGTTAATTGTTTCTAATTGCCGCGGTGTACACAATACGAATAGATAATACTGACACGGCGTAGAATCAATAACTCAACTTGTTATCTTGGTACAGAAAAAAAAATCAATTCAAGTTTTATGCAAGTAATAATTTGAATATAATAATGAAAAACACTCCATGATCATGGACATATTTCCATTGAACTGGAATGGATTTGCAAATCTATTAAAATTATTCCTCAGTACCCCTATTCCCTATTCCTCATTTGTTTTGTTTTTTTTTTAATTCCTAAAGATTAAAATACGGTTTTGCTAATATTTCAAGATGCTGCAATATCTACTTAATAGCAATATCTACTTGTCTTGGCTACAATAATATACATTTTAAATAAAATTCGGAACAAACTTAAAGAAACAGACCCTAATTTCATTTTCAACTGAGGGAGACAATATTGAATTGAATTTTCTCTTAATAGTCTGTCAAATAAGAAAAAGCTTATTTAAAATGTTAATATTAAAGTGATAAAAATAAATTCAGCACTACACTGTACGTTAAAACTGAGACACGCCACTACAAATGTGTCACAACTTCTAAGTTTATTTGCTGTTGAATCACTCATACGATTTTGATCATTCTTCTGCTCAGTTATTGGTTGATTCATCAGTAACGATACTATGATAGAAATTGTTATTAAAATTTCGGTTTTGAGCCTATACGGAGTCTAAGAATAAGGATACGTTATTTTATAAATTTGACGTAGAAAAACAAAATTTATTACAATGCACCAAACAAATAGTCTACATTAAAAGTTCTGTTTCTTTTGTATATGTGTGTATTGGAGTATATTTAGTATGCTTCCAGAAAAAATGGTTTTCGTATTTATACTCTACTCGCGTAGTATGCCCTAATTGTTAAGCATAGACAACGTTCAGTATTTTTCAATAAATATGTTTAATAAACCACCAAAACCTGACACACCAGTAAATGTTTTGTAAAATTACTCACGTTTGAATATAATTTGGAGTTCTCGTACACAATTCACGCACAGATTCAGCCACCAGGGGGAATGATCGGCAATCAGAACGGGCACATTAATTTATCGCGTTTTACTTTTAATTTATATCTTATCTACTTAATAATCCGCATTGTGATTTTGTCGTTTGATTAGTGGCGTCTCCGTTTAAAACTATTAAGATCGATCTAAAGTGAATGGTTTCATCTTTATTAGTTCTCGACTATTGGCCGTTGATTTTTCGATAACCAACGGACAAAAAACATATATAGGTTATAGTACGTCGCCATTGTATATGTAATTTGTATGTAATTACCTGATTATTGAACCACTTAATTAGTCACTAGTAGTATATACGATTGTTTATTTGATTGATATTCCCGATAGACCACATATACAGAAATCTAATGATAAAATAATCCGGATTTGGCCGCCGGAAACAAGATTTATTATTTACAGATCTTTAGGTGATGAAAGTAACAAATGGGTCTCTCTGGGCCACTAGTTTATATACCAGTTTACATCCGTAATATTTTTTTATTTCAATTTTATTTTAATTTCAGATAACTCGAAAACAAGTAATATTTTGAGGAAAAAAGTTATTATTTAATTTTTAATGATCAATTACTATCGTAATCTTGACTGATATTGATTTTTCAGTACATTGTAAATAGGCCCTTTTCTGAGTTATGGCCTCCGTCAGATTTTTTTGTTGAACTCTCATATCATAATAATAAATAGAAATTTTTTCAATAAAAATTTTATATTATTGTGCGGCGAATGTGTAATGAATAGAAACGCAAAATTCCTTCTTGCACGTCGATTTTTATATATTAGAGCACACAGCATCGTCGACACTTTTCTTAAATGACAACCCATTTTTTCCAACTGATTTTGGTAGAACTTTTAATTGTTTAAATGGTAACAGAAGCATTTTATGCCCCTACATTTTCGAGAAAAGGATAGCTGAAAATTGTATAATGTTGATAACCCTAGGAAATATTGATTTTGTGAATTAAACCATGTTTTTGAAGCGTTTTTTACAGCGTTTCTTAAAATGGTGTGCGTGCGCCTCCATAAAACACAAACGCTATAACTTGTATTCAACTGGTCACTTTGTACAAAAACATGAATTTCTGACATATACCATAATTTAGTATAGGATTACTATTTAAAATATTGGAGTAATAAAGGTCAATCCATGAATAATTTCCTTTTGGAGGACTTCTAACCCAATAAACCACTGTTATTTCGATATAACATCCAACGGGTAAACATACTAGACTATTCATTAACTTCAATTGACAATAATACTTCTACAATATCCTCTGGTAAACAATAATCTGGCAAATTTATTGGCCAAACGCTAACATTATTTGTTTTAAATATTTTTGTCTTCCCAAATGTGTGACAATATAAACCTATAGTTTGAATCTGCTGCTCATAATGGTAGGTGAGGAGAACACACAGAGTTGTAGGTGGCGGATTTCAATATGGTCTTACATTCCACATAAGATAACTAACCTATCACCAGAAAAGTTCTGAGCTTCTATGGCACAATTTATGTCGGTCCCATTCATAGTACATCAATAACATCAATAATATACAGACTGATTTGGAATTATAGACGAATACTTATGCGGACAGGAAAAAGTGTAATTTCGAATTCCGTGACTGCATTTAATTAAACAAAAAATAATTAAATTAAATTTGAAGTAAGTACTAATCTTGACAGTGAAACAAATTTAGAAATGGTTCACATATTTTTATTTATAATTTGGTATGTTTTTACATTAATTTTCACCTCGAGTTATAAACTACTTTGTATCAGTTCAACTTTCAACACTGTGTGTGTTTGAGCAAGCTTTTTCTTATTTAACAAACCTTCAGAGAACGTACAGAGATCATCTGTTATAGATAAAATTAGTGCGTAAAATATCTTCTACTTGGGTGTTTAATCCCACTCTTTTTTTCTCAGAACGTATTTATTGTTCTGACTAAAATGTTTCATAAAACCTTTAAAAAATAACAAAATATTATTAACATAGAATTTTAAATGGCTCTAACTTCTCTAGGAATATCAACTTGTTATCAATTGGTCCATATGAAACGGTTTACTCAGAATAAATGATTCTTAATTTTTCTATTTTGGCCAAGGATTTTTTTTTAATTTAAAAAGTTTAATATGTTGTTTAATTAATTATTTGTAAAAGGTACTTTTATGTATTCTTCGTTTGCGCATTGTTTTATTTGTATTTTCTTCTTCATTCCATTGATAATACATGAAGGAACTAAAAAGAATAATTAAGGTTCCTAGAGAGAAATATCTGCAATGTTACAGAAAATGAATGTACTAAACTACCAAAAATGCTGTAAATGAAGAATTAACTGTAACATCGCTGGTTATTGGATACCAGCTAAATTTCTGTATCGGTTTTACAGAATTCACATATTCTACAAACATATTCCAGTGAAATTAGAACGGTATAACCGTAATTTTACAGGGCATTTTGTAAATTTGACAAGAGCAATACTTTAAGCTCACAGTAGCAACTTATGTTCAATCATTGAACTGCGTTTCTTCACAGACATGTATCTGGTTACTTGAAATACGTTACATGTTTTTCTATACGCAAAAAATAGTCGAAATGCCTTGGAAAGGACATTCAAATTTGACCGATTTGGGCTGGGCGTTTATAGAAACTTAACAATAATAACCATCGTTATTTCACTATTGATTTAATGATATATAACCTAGGTTCAAGTCATAAAAATGTTTATCAACAAAATCTGCCTCATGGCTATTACCTACAAATTGATAAGCGCTGTAAAATCAAATTATTAAGTAATACGAGCGCGTTTTATATACATAGAAAAAGACGAGTAGTCTTACCATAAAACAATTAAACAATCAATCCGTTGCAAAACAAATTCCCCAATTTTAAAGGCACATTAACGACCGGTATCTTTTTTTATTATCTTAAACAATTACCCAAAACTAACCTGACAAATTCTTAAAGTCCTCCAGCAAACTCTTCTTCAATTCTCCGACAGCAGATCGCAATTTCTGGAACCACAACACACCAAGCACGTTGAACACTAATTTACGATTTGTGAGTTATTCGCAATAAAAATCTCTACATATAAACTTCAATCACTTATCTCGCTACCTTACTCTTATTATCATTACTCTAATCGCACCTCCATGCTGTGCGAATTTAAATTGATTGAGAGATACAATTATTATCGTATCTACATTAAAAAATAACCACTTGTCTATTGTTTTATGTCTAATGTACATCGCGATAACGGTCTTGAACACAAACTCCGAATTCTGAATGATTTTCAATGAGATTAGCTGAGTGCAAAGTAAACCTAAAACTTGCTCAAGTTAGTTGTTATGGACTTTATTGTTGTCTCAAGACTCACCAAGCAACAAGCTCGAGGTGGCGAGGTAATACCTCTTTTGTTTAAAAGCAGGGACTCCCAGTTTTGCAATAACTAGACAGGTGTTGTTATTGTTTGTTCTAAATTTATCATCAATCATTAAAAATAGATTTTGTGTGATAGTGATAGGAGTGATTCCGCAATGATTTAAATTATATTGTCAACAAATTGTCAATCAAAATGAATGGTGTTAATTGGATCTAAGCATGTGTATTGTTATGCAAAACTACTAAATGATTTGTTTTGTTGCAAACTATACATGTGTTTACACAGAAAACTACACATACAGTTTAAGTTAATAATTTCTCAGGTAAATGTTCTTGACAATTTTTTGTTTTTTTTTTTCATAATAACCAATATTGTATTGAAATAAGTAATTCAATTCATCGTTCCACAAATTCCACTTTTCTACAAAGAAGTGTTTCAAAATACACCCTTCTACGTAAGTACTTGACCTAAGAAAATATAAGACATTTAACGAAAGTATGTATTATTTATTGAATGAAGTAGTACTTACCTTAATAAAGTAGATTAAGCCAAGTATCCCATATAAATAAATTTCAGGGTTGATGTACTCACAAGACCAAGGTTTTTCTGATAATAGTATGAAAACGCCAATAGAGTCGCTTTAGTTGTCTGATCGTAAAACGCACCTCTTTTCGGTATACAGGATGCTTCTAAATAACATGCTAATATTCATGGAGGTTATTCTTGGATCCATTTTGAGTCAATAAAATCATATGAACATATGTCCTAAAGGTCTCGACTGTCGAACTACAGGGTGCTAAAGTATCAAAGAAAATTGTTATTCCAAAATGTGTTTAGATTACTTTAATTTTATAATTTTACCATTGAAAAACTATTCTCTTAAATAAATTGTTGTTTAAAGATGTTTTTCTTAAATTGTTTTTTTCTCGTAAGAGGTTTAGAAGTGCAAATGAATGAATTTTAATTCTTTATGCGAAAACCGTACGTTAGGCAAAAAACATCAGTACTGATTTGGTAAGAAAGGATAAAGGATTTAAAAAATAATTTTTACTTTAAGAAAAAACAGTGGCGTTTCACTTTTCTCTTTGATATGATTCAGTGCAAACCCCGCA
The DNA here is from genome assembly GCA_964023965.1 of Melinopterus prodromus. Taxonomy (NCBI): domain Eukaryota; kingdom Metazoa; phylum Arthropoda; class Insecta; order Coleoptera; family Scarabaeidae; genus Melinopterus; species Melinopterus prodromus. Next base: position 47,439,883 of record OZ030393.1, read on the forward strand.
CGAACGCCTTTGGCAAGAATAAAAAAACATATGTTGTTCAGCAGTATGGTTCACCAAAATATCTAGAGTCGTACCAAAGTTATCATAAAAAATCTGATATGGCCAGGCACATGACTTTATCATGCTATATATAAAATTAATAGTTTAGCTGCATGAGATTCTATTTGATCGGGATCAGTCGTGTCTGCATTAAAATAAAACTAGTTATCCAAGATTTGACAAATATTTTAATACTATTGACAGTAGGTATTGTCAAAACATCAGCGTTTGGCACTACCTATTGTCATTAGAATGAAAATATCTATCAAATCCTGGCTAACTAGTTTTAATGCAGCCTATCAACTAGAATTTGCTCATACAGCTTAACTATTAATTATACTAAAAGATGTCATAGACATAAATTACATATTATGTATGATAAAGTAAAATAGAAGTGTTCGTAAAGCTGTAGCACTCTGTAGCTCAAAAGTTTAAATAAAAAATCCTCAAAATGGACCCAAGAATAACCTCCTTAAATATTAGAATGTTTTTAAGAAACAGCCTGTATACGGGCTCTACATACAGATCCAATACAGATCCGGCGCGGGGGGGGGTGTATAATATATTGTGAATAGTTGAAACAATTTTGCATCTTAAGTAGTTATTCCATTATTGTTGTCAACATGGAAACAGGTACAAGGAAATAAACTTGAAGCTAGCTTTCTTAGTTAATGTTTGTTCTTTTATTTTAAAGTTCATTTCTAAATTTTTTAAAGAATACTAATTGAAATAAAGAACATAACATGTCATAGGTCCCAATAGCATAGTTAGTTGTGCAATGTGGTAGATACAGAAATAAGAAAGAATATACAGGGTGTTTCAGAAATAACGGCTAACCTTGAAGGAGCATATTCACCAAGGACAGAGAAGCAATTTTGGTCAAATAACCTATAGTCTATTTCAGTTTTATGTACTAACAAAATTGTATTGAAGAATTCGTCTAAGGCCGGCCCTGGTAAATAGCCGAACGCGCATGACTTGACTACGGTTGCAAAAGACCGTACAAACAATTAAAAAATAGAGAGATTAGTACCTACCTAATCCAGAAATGTGATGCGGATTTACATCGTTGTTATTATTAAGCGTTATCGACAAACAAAACAAAGCGACTCAACACAGCAACTAGGCGTCTCGGCCGAACAAAGTTATGTCGCATTCTAGCAATAGAATTGCAATTCAATACTACACAAATCACTACACAAATACACCAACATTAAGATTCCAAAATCCAAATGATTTTTATTGTTGATAAACCAAGAAACAGCTGACCGACCATGACCACGCTTGTATACGTTCATATCAACCTGGCGAATGTAGGTCATTGTCACGTTCAGCGAGAAAGGCCGCAGTGGGGGGAGTCCGAATGTTCCCCGCGGCGTTGATTTGTCTGTTGTCACCAGTTGCAACACAACTGTAGTGGATTGTGGTCGATTGTCTTCCGCTGGTCAGGGACGGACTCTGTCTTTCTTCATTAATTTTCTCAATAATGCGTAAAGTTAGACCATCCGTTATTTGACAAAACATGCTTATTACGTCCTTGGCATATGCTCGTTCAAGGTTAGCCGTTATTTCTGAAACACCCTGTATACCTGAGCAATCTTTCATTGTAAAAAAGTAACTAAAAGAAATGTTATATCCGACCGTGTTTTCCACTGATTTCTAATACTGGATTTTTTCTTAAACTGTATTGGATTTTCGGCTGCTTACTATTTATTCATATAGTGTAAGCCTTTTTATAGATTTCAGAAGACCCTCTAAAAATATGAGTTAGATATGAGTTTTCAGTAACAATAAAGTTAATAATAATTTTATTTGGATCGAAACCCGATAATAACAACTTTCAGTTTTATTTTATGTGGAGTAGTGCCGGTGGTTTTCAAAATCAGTTCGACTAAATTACAAAAAGAGGCTAATCATGTGCTGCATTTATATAACTAGAAATAGGTACCATTTTTCTATGTAATACAATCATAAACGCAAAGACTCAGTATGTTATTTGTCAACAAGATTTAATATAGAATTTGGACAATTGTGACTAACTAAATTTCTATATACTTACAGCAGTTCTGTTCTTCTAAGGAATATAGAGTCGATTCTTCATTTTTTGTATATTTTTGTATTTCCACATTAAAGTTAATGAGTTTTTAGCTATTTACGCTACCAACTAAATACCGTAATATGTTGTTGTAAATAAAAAAATAGCTTTGTAACTTTTTTGTAGATTCTAGCTCTTTTTCGTAAGACGGTAAAGTATAGTAAACTTTTCTACGATAACAATTATTATGTTTATAGCTGGTATCTGAAATTCTGGCCATATAAATACCATTTTGTGAAGTCGGGACAAAATTCGCGATGCTTTATCAGTCGGGACAAGTGTTCAAAATTCACCCTACTTTATATACATGATTTCTTTAAAAGAGTTAAACTGCGGTGCTAGTTTTATTTTTGGCCACTTTTACAGTATTATTTTAATATAATTTTTTATTTTTCTTTGTTTTGGTTCCCTTTCTTGTGGGGGCCCCTGGGGTGCAGCCCAGTCAGCCCTCCCTTAAATCCGGCACTGTATACAAAAGCGTGTTTTTCCCGTTTTCCCGGTTAAGTTCCGGTTTGAAGACCTGCTTTTGGTAGAATACTAAAGCTAGCAACATGTGTTAGCGTGGTCGCAGCGCCAGCTATGTGATATTAGGCGTTCGTCAACCGACAAAACCAGTCGCAAGCTGTCAAGCACACTCTAGCCCACAAATGGTTCGGTGACTGGCTGCTTAGTCAGTAGTGGCGAGTGGTAGTATCTTATGACTGGTTTTGCTGGTCGACGAATGACCGTATTCTACAATAGTTCTACAGCTCACATGGATGACTGCGCGACGATATTATGTTGACTGATTTTTCCACGTTTTGGTAAAAATAAAAGTTGCATCAAGTTAGATGATGTTTTTAAAAAAAGCACAGGATGCAATGCAATTTCCCCATACTGTCATGAATAAGTCTGACACCATTGATTTCTATCGCCATACAATTTTTGAGGGAATTAGTAGTGTTTTTCACCTATCTGAGGTATACGAAAGCACAGTTCTAAAGACGGAAATTAAAAACGAAGTTGTTGGAAGTGTTGGTCTGTCGATTAACATGTTGAAAGTGAATATTCCGCGCGCTTACATTCTTTATATTATAAACACTTGCATACAGAAGAGCTACTTCCCTGCATGTTGGAAATCAGTAGTAGTGCTGCCCCTCCCCAAGGTAGATAAGTCTGAATCTTATCCCAATTTTTTCCAATTAGCATTTTGTCAGCATTAAGTAAAATTTTAGAGAAAATTATTGGTACACAGCTGCGGCAGCAATTGTCAACTTTGACAACCCAGGAGCTATATGCAACTGATCTGTTGGATGTTACGGATTATTTACTATGAGCTAGAGATGAGTATTATGGTTTTTGTCGTCGTAGTCATTCGATACCGTTAACCATGAGGGCTTGTTGTCAATCTTGCACTACATAGGCGGTTCGGACAAATTCGTACGCTTGATGGAACCTTATTTAACTGACCGTTGCCAATGTGTAATAATCTTAGTTAAACTCAAAAATCTATCTCGTATATACAAACCTACCAACTATTTTATACAAATGATTATTTCTTCGACCAAGAGATTACTTTTCTGTGTGTAGGTTATACGTGTCTTGGTGCTACTGATCTTGTTCTACTACTATCTTCTTTGATAACAGAGCTAATGACGTGAAGCATAAACGAGCAGGCTATTCAAGTTAAAACTGCTGATTCTAGCTGACACCCCACCCAGAGTGCTTCTAATTTTGGCAAGTACGTATCACGATTCTTACGCCCTGTATACGTAACGTACTGTATACGCCCTGTACAAAATTGAAATTTTAAGAAAGAGTTCTAATAACTATCATCTATGTTGTTAGTTTTTTTTTTATATTACCTTTAACAGAGCTAATGACGTGAATTAAAAAATAAAGTGTTCTGAAAAAATGCGCATTTATAAAGATTACTGATTTGACAAGTTAATACCAACAATTGTATCTGTCATGCCCTATACTATAGAGTGCTTTAAACGTCTGCCAAAGAAACACATCCTCATACTTCCTCCCCGCATATGCTCAAAACTAAAACTCGATAAAACAATTTGTAACTAAGTTTTGTTGATACGAAATCGACTTACAATATAATAAAGGAATAGAGAAAATTACATTTGAAATTTTGACAATTACCCCCTAATTCTTTTCAGCTACGTACTAAAACTGGTTGGTATGTGGCCTGACTGAATCAATGTTGGCGAAAAAAAAAAAAAAAGTTAAAACATGGAGTTGGCTCATGCTGGCGGATCATTACCATCAGCAATGATTGGCCGCATACTCGCATAGTGTGGCAGCACCTTACGATGGGATTAGTTTTTAATTTCACTAAATTAGAACCCATAGTTTCTGAGAATTACGTAAAACGTAAAGTAGGTAGGTATTCCATAAAGAATGTGAATCTTCTCAAAGTCATATCTCCAAAGCGATAAATGTTCTCGATCATTTTTTGTTTGTTGTCTGTTCATAAAATCTATGCTGTATCGCCACTGTACTATTTTGGGGCGTGGAACAACACACCTAGTATGAATCAGTTTTCGGTCAGGCTAAAGTTCGGTGTTCTATGATAACAAACACCAAACTATCACTACATTGGTCTCTATGCAGGTGGTTGTTCAGGAAACCCTGGCATTATTAATACGTTAAAAAACAAAACAAAAATCTGTACCACTCAATTATCCTGTCAGTGTAATTACTATCACATCAATTATCTAATCCAGTCAAAGCAATCTTACTTCATATAATAAGTAAGTGAACAATCACATAAAAAACAGATGATAGCAAGTACCAAGTACCTACTTGTTGAATAGCCAAAGTGGAGATTTGAAGGAACATTTACTACTATTCCCACCAACTAGAAAAATATTCATTGTTAATTTTTCCATTCTACAAATACCCCATTGATCGAACCGTTATTTTTATTGCGAAAGGGCAAATATGTAATTATAGCCGCATAAGATACAGCAACAAATGGAGACTAGTGGAGACACTCAAAAACCATGTGGTTCGTTGGCTGTGAATGTAGTAAAATTTCCAGAACATGCACTACTGTCTTATGCCGAGTGTCGGTATTTTCTTGCCACAACGAGCTCGTTTTCTCAGAGACGGCTGAAATGTCTTTAATTTATAACTTCACGTATTTATTATACACCCGGTATACGAGCTTTTATTACATACCAAGGTAGTCAATGGCAACAACAATACCGACCTTTTAATTATTATGGGTACGTTTTATAAGACGTTAATTGGTGATCTAAATAAGCGAATGCGTCTTATAAAAGGAGTGTAAATTGTTTCTTCTACATAGAGTAGAATTCTCATTTAAATCTTGCGGTTAGGATATGTTGGACTTTAACCATGCATGGTTTTCAATATGAAATATAAAACAGTGCAATAATGTCTCCATTATGACACCAAAGTAGAAAAACAGCATATTATGTAATACGGTATTATTCTACTTTGAACAATTAAGGAGTTATAACTAGTCTGAACCAAAAAATTGGAATACTTTTGTGAACTTTTTGTTTTGAATCGATCAATGAATTTTAAAGACCCATTACACTTGTCTTGAGGTGCACAGAAACATTTTTTACTTTAATGTTCATGACAAAATGGCAACTCACCAATGCATGGAAAGAAAGTCGATTTTTTTGCGGCTAGCAGCAACTCTCGAACTAGTATCTGGAGCAATGATATACACATATACATATATTCATGACGAGTATACAAGTACACGAGTATAGCTATAGAACGACACATGGCTTTTCAGAAATATTGATTTCTACAAATTTGGGAGCATTTTGAACAAAAAAGTCGATTTTGCGACTAAAAAATCTGCCTTCATTTGTCTAATAAAAAATCGCAATTGTATATCAAACTCAAAAATTGTGTGTACTTCTATAGATAATCTATCTAAGAAGGTATAGCCAATTTCAAGTCAATCCGATAAAAATTACTCGAGTTCTACTGTTAGCCTTTCTAAATAATAAATATTTTCGTATTTTTTCAGTTTGCGAAATAAAAAATGTTCACACCTGTGCATTACGCAAATAGCAAATTAAGTATAAACGGATACAACATGTAGAGATTATAACCAAATTTGCTAATTAAATCATTAAAAGCAATTAGAATGTCAGTGAGAGTGTAGCAATTAACGATGACAACCGAAACATATCAATACGGCGTAAACCGTATTGTAAACCTTTTGATCTCAATTACATATAAGTAGTTTCGTCTAGATAACACACACATTCAAAATGATATAACTAATAATAATGTCGTTAGTCTTCAAAATTTGTGAAATTGTTTGTCATGGCTTATTAACAATTTTCATATTTGGAATTTTTTATCCAGAACTTACTATGTGGGAGTGATTTTTATGATCGATAAGTAAGTTTCATATCATCATCTAATCACATCTTCACAATCTGTCCTTGTAAAGTGTCTTTTACGTCAAATACATTATTTAAATATTGATCACGATAAAGTGATATCTATATATATATATATATATATATATATATATATATATATATATGGAGCGTCATTTACATAAATTTAGCATAATTTTCAGTAACTTTTGGTTCTTATGTTTCTTTGAACAAAATTTGATCGATTTCAGTTTGCCGGGCAAATACCAAGAGATTCTGATTCTCGATTCTGGTTTTTTTGCCGTAGCATCTAAACAGATATATTGAATTGCCATTTTCTAGGACAAAATGAAATTTTATAGTAAAACACTTTTTAATATCTTTTTATTTGGGAACCTTTATTGCTAGAATGGTGATTCAGTTTATATTTAAATGTATGTCTGTCAACGAATTAATTTATATTGATAACAGGTCATACACTCCATTAGATGTAAACTTTGAATATCGTTTAAGATAGTGAATATAGCATTTATTTTTATACATTTTTATAGTTCATAGTTCCTCAACTTTTTCTAACTAACAATTATTACATCTAACAATAGAAATTATGTTAGATGTTTATCACTATACTACATTAGTTTCAGATCACTACATCCGATACTATTGTTGTTGGCCCCCATACCTAGAGAATGTTTCTATTATTACCTACCGATAATGAAAATCATATCCTTTCTTTTGTATTTTTGCCTAGAACAGGTAAGAAAACTTGCATTGTAACGTTACCATTAGAATGAAGACTCAGATTTAACACATATTATATAGATTATTATTGTGATTGTGCAGTATGCGCTCGGTAAATATATTTCCAGTATGCTGGATGGAACTCTTATAAGCGTTCTTCTTGCGCATGACATCACGTGAGTGACGATTCAAAGCAAGATGTTATTTTACGCGTCTTTGAGTTGTATTTACGTGGTGTTTACAGACGTCAGGCGTTATTTTTTTGTGAGTATAGTTGTTAGGTGGAGAAATACACGAAACTATGGTGAAATATAATTTATTCGTATAGAAAAATAAAAAAAGGAATTGGATGAAAAGAGGCCTTTTATTTGTCTTTGCGTTACTTTACATTATGGACACGTTTAGTATAGGTATAGATAATAGTGCTTTTTTATTAAACAATATACCTAAATAGGTTTTATTTTGTTATAGGTTAGTTTAGTTGGAATTATTAGAGTTTTGTTAGTTAGCTTATAGTTATATAGCTAGTAAGATTAGTAAAATGGTGCATTGTGCGGTAAACGGATGAAAGAATCACTAGAAACACGAGAAGAAGTGAAGAAAGAATGATTTAATATCTGTCTTTTCCCCAACAATCCTAGACATTATGAGCAGTGGGTTATAACCTGACAAGAACTACAGACAGAATTTATTAAGTTTAAAATACGGTAAGTTTTGAACAGTTGAACATCTTTGGTTGTGCGCGGAAAAAACCGCACCCCTATCTCACACATATACACAGTACATACCCCAAGTAATTTGTTGGTTCAAGAGACCAATTTTTTTATGTAAGTAGTCTCTGTTCTAAATAACTACCCAAAAGAAGTAAGAGAGATAGTTATGGAAAAAAGAAAAACGGGAAAACGTTCGCAGATAACCGGGGACCCAACAATCAAAACTAAGTTAAATTGGTTAACTCAGGAATTACGTAGGACCATTAAAGAGATTAAGCAACAATCAATAAACAAAAGCTTTGAAGAAATGACAAGTCACGTAAGCACAGTTATTCTCTTTGGAAGGCGACTAAAGTACTTAAGAAACCAACCACCCAAATTCCGCCTATAAAACGAATGGAACCTGGGCTAGAAACGACAAAGACAATGCCATGGTCTTTGCCGACTACTTGGAACAATCCTTCACTCCAAATGAAGATAGAAGTATGGAAGAAACAACTAATTCTACACTAATCCAAGGAAATCGAATATCTCCCGTTACTTTGATCTAATAACAGGTGAGATCTTACAAAAATTACCTAAAAAAGCATAGTTAAGATAACCTCTGCAACGCAGCATTTAGGCTTAAATATGTGCCAACTTTTGTGAAAACTGCGGAGGTAGTGATGATTCCCAAGCCAGGAAACCCACCAAATGAAGCATCCTCCTACAGGCCGATTTCTTTACTGCCCATATTGTCAAAACTGTTTGAAAAACTACTTGCAAAACGACTGAAGCCGATCTTAGACGCAAGAAACATTATACCCGCCCATCAGTTTGGATTCAGAAACAAACATTCAACAATTGATCAGGTGCACAGAATAACAATAATAATAGAACGAACTTTAGAAGAAAGAAAGGTATGCTCCTCTATTCCTGGATGTGGCAAAAGCCTTTGATAAAGTTTGGCACGAAGGTCTATTCTATAAGCTGGATCGAGTATAGCCAACTATTAAAATCATATCTTGCTGATAGATACTTCCGTATAAAGCAAGATAATAAGTACTCCACTCTTAAATGTATTAAAGCTGGAGTACCACAAGGTACTGTACTGGGCCCAATTCTTTAACCTTCTATACACACATGACCTTCCGCAACCAGATGGTGTTACCGTTGCCACGTTTCTTGATGACACTACTATCATGGCAGTAGATACAAATGTTGAAGGAGCAACACTAAAACTGCAGAATGCTGTCAACGATATTAGTGATCGGATGCAACGATGGCTAATTACATTGAACGAAACCATATCCGTTCACATAAATTTTACCAACAAGCGAATACGATACGTTCCAGTTAAAATAAATAACACCACCGTACCCGCAAAATCCACACCGCATAATACCTCGGTATTACGCTAGACACAAAGCTCCGCTGGAAAGCGCATGTTAAAAAGAAACGAGAAGAATTGGGCATAAGATACAAAAAAATGTACTGGCTGATTGGTAGGAAGTCGGCTTTGTCGACATATAATAAACTCCTACTATACAAGTAGATACTTAAACCTGTGTGGACCTATGGTATCCAACGGTGGGGCTGCACTAAGCCAAGCAACATCACCATCATTCAACGCTTCCATAAGGACCTAAGAAACATCGTGGGTGCACCTTGGTATATAAGAAACAAAAATCTCCACAGGGATCTTGAGATGGAATTAGTAACCGATGAAACTGGAAAGTTTGCCGAGCATCATGAAAACAGACTTCTTCAGCACACGAATGTCGAGGCAATCAAGGTTCTTAATAATACTGACTAAACCGTTTGAGTTTGTGAAGTGATGTTACAAAAGCAGAGCACAGTGTTATGTGAGTGATAGGTGACCAAAGCATAGCAACATGCAGTGTGTGAAGTTTAAAGCGCCAGCATCCCAACTAAATGTAAATTACACCAATGGGGACACTTAATATCGCCTTTTATTAGCAATTTAGGTTAGATTAATATAGCTAGATAGTTATCAGACTAGGTGTTATACTCAAGTACCTATGAGGCTGTTAATTAATAAATTTAAAAAAAGTTCTAAATAAATCGCTTGCGATGATGATAGGGGCCATGTGCATCCTATAGAAAATGAACAGCGCGCCAAGAAGGAGCTTTGGAAGCAGTGTGAGAAAAATCAAACAACGGAAATGATACCTGCTGAAAAAGTATATATTTTCTATAGCTTATACTGAGGAGAAAATGTCGCAACAATGTACGAAGTCAATAATTCTCAATTTATAAAAGAAGTCCTACATTGTTCTAGGTGTGTTAAACTAAAGCTAATGGGCACTTCGGATGAGTACTAAAGGGCGGAGTTATGTTCGCTATGTAACAGCGGTAATTGACAGGGTGATAATTTTTAATGAACTAAGGAAATTGAAATGCTTTAGTCGTGGAATATACCCAGAAGGCAAGACCCGGAAAGGAAGATTAATCGAAATCCAAATACTTTCAACCGACGTTCAGTTGGTACCATTGTGATATCCAATTATTTACGTCTAGAAACAAAAATACGTCCAGTCCAGACTGCCAAGATAAAAGAATTTTTTTAAACAATGCCAATCTTAAGATAAGGGAACTTTGTCAGTGAACATATTAATAAGTCACGCTTTTGGGATGTGGTATTGCCACTCTAGACTCATGGCCCGTGCGCGATTATATCGTGAGTCCAAGGTGTAAAACTTTAATAAAAAGGGTCACTATAAATATTCGCTTACGTTGCGACACTCCTCAGCAATAATACAAACTAGACACATTCCACATTATAAATTAATAAGTCACTTATCAGTTAACAAGCCCCTAAACGACAGGTTAAAGGTAATGTTTTAGATCGTCATTTGTTGACGTAAAGTATGGAAACACGCCCAAATCTCTGAAATGGAGCGTTATTTTAAAAAAATTCCGAAAACGTCGATTTTTAATTACCAAAATATACATGTCCGTGTAAAATTCAATTTTTGACTTACAATTGGTACTTATGATAACATCGGCATTCTGTGGCATTCTGATTTTCGAGAAAAGTCAAGGTCAAATGTCCAAAAATGCGACATTGCCAATTTTTGCAAATGTTTGCATTGTGGGTATAATTATTTACCATGGAAGCAAATCCGGGCTAAAAAAACTCGTAAGGTTTTCGTAATGTCCTCAAAAGCTCATACTTATGTACTCTTGCAATCAGTCATGCAATCTCTGATAAACAGACCAAAAAATATAAAGATGGAGAGGTTAAAACGTACATGTACATTTCACGAATCACCTGGGAAAGGGTGAAACCTCTTCCGTCAACAGTGTTGGTATAAATCCAAAAAAAAAGTCTAAATACAAAGTAATAATTAGCTCATACATATGAACTCTTGCAATGAGTCATGGAATCTCTGATGAACAGACAAACAAATATGAAGAAGGAGAGGTTAAAACGTACATGTACAGTCATGGAAATAAGTATGTTCGTATCGCTATCGCAGGACTTGAAAATAGTATGTCGGTTATATATTCGTGTACTGTCCTCCCTCGACCCGGCCGTTTCGCAAAAAGTTGTGAGTCGCGAGGTGGTTTTACGATGAATGTAATGTAACGGGATTTATTTTATTTTGAGCTTGTTCGATCTTTTCCTTAATGTGGTACCTTCATTGAACATGAAATTTGATAATATGATACGAAAATCCAAAGCTGGATAAAGTTAATCAGAAAGTTAACTTCGTTAATCCGTTAATGAAAGACGTAACTTCGTTAATCGATAGTCCGGTAATTTGCTATAAATGTAACGGAAGTTAACGTTAACCGTTATTTATTGAATATTGTAATTAATTTATCGGAAACTATAGCCGATTTATCGAAACATCGCTACGTTTTATTTATTTTTTTCAAATTTCAAATCTGAAGTAGTTTTGGACATAGAGGGAACTAATTTTAACAATAATAATTTTTATGTTGTCTAAATGTTCTTTTAGTTGGTCGTATATTTTGGTTATTTTTTATAGTAATTGTTACATATTTACATTCCATCAAAATTCGTCAAAAATTTAGAGCTTGCTTCTACAAGTTATTATCAATTTTTGTAAATCAGTGATATACATAATAGTCGTTATTTTCAGTTGTCAGATATTTGAAAAATATTGCTGTAAGGTAAATACAAAATAATAATATAAAAAATTGTAATGATACATTCATGCTACATCAAATGCATACTCCTCTCCTTTCTGGTTATTAAGTTAAACACTGCAAAATATCGTTGAAGCTAAATATCTCGAAAACACCAGTAAATTACAAGTAACAATTTACCATAAATACAAATTTCAAAGCAATTTAATTTTATTAATTTATTTCTATTTTGTGAATAAGTGTTAGTACATATTAGTTCTGAAATAACCTTCAGTAAAAATATGCACAACAAGAAATTGATTTTTGTATTTATTAACGCAATAAATATATTAGATGCAATAAGTTTGTATAGTTTGTTGTGTTTTATGCAATATCTTGAAATGACATTTTCATTCCCTAATTTTCAACTGTCCTTATCCCGAAAACATTCTGATGTAAGGTCATACCTATAGTTTTTATCCATGAAAAACAATTAATTTTTGAAGTCGATTATTATATATAAATGGATGTGTTTTGATAATTAAAAATTGACGTGTCCGAGAATTACTTGAAATAAAAGTCCGTTCTAAAGATTTTAAAATGTTACCGTACTTTGCGCGCTCACTGTACGTTGTTTCGATCCAAAAATATCAGATAGTTTGTTTAGATATATCGGCCAGATAACCCCCAGGCTGATACTTGAATTTTTCTGCGATCAATTAATTATATATGTGTTGTAGTTTCATTACCATACTAAGGTACCTATTTTATCAAATAATGTAATCACTTCAAGTAATTGTTGCTTATATTGCATGACGCACCTGCAACCTTACACCTGATAAATAATAGGTGTTGTAAGGGTGACATGAGAAGTTGCTAACTCAGAAATAAAACATTAGATTCACTTAGTAACAATATTTTATTTCTTAACGTCTAAAAAACTATCAATAAAATCTAACAAGACAATAATCACGAGATTATAAATTTAAATACTCGGTTCGGCGGGCAATAATAATAAAAATGCAATACAGTTGTTGCAATTCACACTGTTTTCTTTTTCAGCTTTTGACAAAATTGTCTTAAATGTATTAAATATAAAAAATAAAAGCATGGATACCAGAGATAATTGAAAAGTAGGATAAGATTTTGACGTTGGAGTAAAAGTAGTTACTTTCAATTTTTATCGCAGGCAAATTGTAGTCGCTTTCTATATACATTTCAACAGAAAGAAAGGTGTTAAAGCCGGCCTCACACCAAAGATGCATACAGCAAGCACGCCACAAGACTCAACCCACATGGTTCAACATAACGTTTATCTAATGGGACTTTTATTTGTTAAATATGTACATACAATGATAGCAATGGGCACTTCGCTTATACCCTGTCCGACAAAATGTTGGGCACTAATGGGAAAAACTTTTATTATTAACTTTTCAGTTTTTATTTTTGTAATTATCTGCTGGCATGTACAGGGTGATACCCAAACTATGAAAAATTGTTAAGAGTAAAGAACCTATATTTTGAATTATTATTACGCAAAAATGTTATTTGAGTAAATTGTTTAAGAATATTAGAGGGAAATAAATACGATATATAATCTCTTTCGTCGTTGCATGAACACCTGGTAATGGACCGTAAAATGACATCACAACTTCATATCTAATGCCTTCTAATATTTTGAAATACTTATTTAAACAATATTTTTGCATAGCTTTGAAGACACGCGGTATATGCAACGGAGAAGGTGGATATAATTTCATTATTAAATACCTCTAATATGTCCAAATACTTTTTCAAATAACATTTTCGATCGCATTGAACATGAATGTACTTTATATACTCTTCAGTGTTTTTCATGGTTTTGATAATACCCGGTACATGCAAGCAATAACTAGCATTCTATTGTTTGTAATTTAGCATGATGAAAACCCAGAGACTTATAAGAATAAAATTTTCTGAGATATTTAGAATAAAAATGTTAATTGTCAATAAAAACACCTGGTAGATGCAATGGAAGAGGTGATTATGATTTCGTATTTGATGGCCTCTAATATTTCTAAATGTTTTTTCAAATTACAATTTTGCATAGTTTTGAACATAAAGTTCCTTATTGTTAAGAGTTTTCATAGTTTTGCAAATTGAGAAGAAAAATGTTTATTGTCAATTAAAACATCTGCTAGATGCAATGGAAAAGGTGATTATAATTTCGTACCACCTGGTACATAAAAACAGATAATGACATTCTAGTATTTGCAGTTTAAGTTTGAGATGATCCACAAGCTTATATGAAGAATAAAATTGTCTGAAAAGTTAATAATAAAAATTATTCCCATTAGTGTCCAACGTTCTGCCAGACACGGTATATAAAATTCTTGTAAGCATAGGTAATAATTTGTGAAAATTTGTGCAACCAAATTATAAATAAAGTTAATATTTAATAAGACATCTATAATATTTTGAGAAAGGTGTAGAATCTTCTTTAAAATATATGCGTAGATGCCTACTTATTGCCAGAGATACTAATAAAACTGTCGTTGTTGTGGGTCAAGATATCGATGTTTTGGTGTTTCAAAAGACACCTAAATTCAAATAATCATGACATTTATTTTCTCAAAACAGGTGCTGGAAATGCAAACGAACTTTTTTTCACGTCTAATAGTTTCAAATAGAATCCTTCAAGAACATCGTTGCATTTCTGCATTGTTTTTCTGGTTGCGATACAACATCTGGATTTGCCGGAAAAGGAAAGAAAAGTATCGTAAATTCATTATTAGACGATACAAATTTGTCAAATTTGACCAATATTTCTTTTTATAAAAGATGCAAACAAGGAAGATGGCGAAAAAAATGGATTACAATTAATCAAATCTATTTATAAATGTAAAAATGATAATATAACACTGAATGAATCAAGATTTTGAATCAATTGGCAAAAATTAAATCATCTTTCATATTGGCGAATCTCCCACCCACAGAAGGTGCAGCAGAACAACATTGTTTATTATTATATTATGCTTATTTTCATACGAATCTTGAGTTCTATAATTTGAAAAACTGCTTGTTAAACGATGCGACTTCCTCTTCCCTCTGCGACTATTAAATCACAACCAATCACAAGGCGGTATTCAGATAATTCATCTGCTGTCTCACTTATGAATAGCTCCAACTTCATATGCAGGCGACATAGAGGGCAGTTTCACTTCCCAGGTGATATTGTTTAGGTACTTGGGAAAATATCAGTAACTTATAACAAAATTATACAGATTTTCTTATTCTAAATATCGCAGTTTATAATATTCCGTAGTGTCCGGAATCGTCTACCTTCTTCTTGACGTATGCATCGTCTGTCATCTATCACATGTGGGTAAATTCACTGGATAGAATACGTTCAGCTCTATCAAGGAGGCCATGCAGAGGAATATCACATAGAGCAGCAGACAGGACACGCCTATTTTCCAATCAAGCCTGGAATAATAAATACATCAATCAATATCTAATATTTCAATCGTTTATAATATGAATATAATAGGTTTACAATCTCAGATTTTCTGCTGACATGAGGCCATGCTTATCGAGACATGTATGAAATAAATTGCTTTTTTGCGCGGCAATAGATAGTTAATTAAAGATAAGATCATTCAGACCTCTTATACTGTGGAAGTGATTAAAACCGAATTGGAATAGGGGGTCAGGGTTTAAACTGCAACTTTAATCTGTGAGTTATTAATTTAAATGCGGAATAGTTATTTTATGACTATTTATAGATTTGTGGGAGGTTATAGCAACAGCACTACATTTTTATTATATTTCTTGCTTAGATACAGTTTACGCGTACTAAGCGTACGATGTAATTATTATTCGTTGTAATTTTGAAAAAATCAATTTGTTCTTTTATATCCATACTTCATTCCTGTGAAATTTGGTATTGATCGAATCATATTAACCCGAGCCCCTCAAAATCGAGAATAAGATCATCTTAACAATATTAACAAATTATTACTGCAATAAATTTACATACCACAGTTATTAGCTCAACCTAAAAACGTTAATTCATTAAGTTTTGAGTCTACATATCAGAGCATTCCACATATTTTCATGTACGGAATTTGTAAAACAACCATAATCTAAGCTAGGTGACTATGCTGGCCAACAAAGAACAAAATCGGACAAAAACTGAAAACTATTTCTACTGTCCTTTTTTTCGTAGAAACCGAATCTGAAAGTTGCAATTCCACTTTTCTGAGAAAAAAATGCTTGTTTGTTTTTTCTGTTTTTTACAACTGCATTCTCAAGAATTAGGCTGAAGGCAAAATGTGTGCCTTCAAATTCAGTTATCACTTGTTAGATTTGATTCATTACTAGCAGGGGCCCGGCGTGCGTTGATACGCCAAGTTTGTGAATAAGTCGACGACAGCGCCACCTAATGGCACCAAACTTCAGAATTCTTAAAATTTCATCAAAATCAGTCTATTGGTTTCGGAGTCTATATAGTCAGAAATTTCCGGGTTATTTTCGCAAGCTTCCTTTTTTTGTATATGGGTAGTGTGTGTAATGTATTATAATAATCTGAACGTCTGCCGGCGCACCTCCGGGGCTTCAATTCCAGCAAAAAAATAAACAAAAGATTTATAGCCGCATACGCGAAACTGAATGTATGTATCAGTTGAAACATAAGAAGCTTAGAATATATCGTCTGCTACCTAAATTCCGCACCAAATTCGTCTGCCACCCACATAAGCAAGGGCAAAAAAATATGTCTGCAAGGATTGAAATTGATTGAAATACTTCTTTTTATATCAGCGAACCCAAAAATAATAGTCTGCCACTAATAAGATACCACGAAGATCGTCTGCACCGCGGCCGAGACAGCGACTACGACGCAGCATTTTTATCGGCCTGAAAGACGATCGTTATAATAAATTGTTGAACGGCTATCATGTAGTCCTTTTTTTTTATATAGTACCGGGTGGTCGTTTTAACTTGAGGCTCCTAAATATCTCGAGAAATATGCATGGTTCGACAAAAGTGTCTTAAATAAACTTGCAGGACGCAAAGGGGGAAATGAGATGGCGATATCAGTTTCATTGCAGATGGCGCTGCAATCGGTGAAAATGAGGTTAACATTATTTTTTTAAATGGGAATACCTAATTTTGTTATAAAATTATGATTTAATGCAAAATAAGAAGAATCTTTTGTCTGAAACTTTTTTCGTACGAGACATTGTTTTAAACAAACCCTATGCGTCTGACGGGGCAACACGCGAGATACCAAAACATGTCCCAGTTATGCACATACCTTCCTACGTTATACCAAGAGTATCCATGACAGTTGTGGCTTCTATGCCAGACGGTGAGCGCATCCCATGCAGTGGCAGCGGTTGTAACTACCCCAGACGCCACAAACTTCCATCGTCAATAACTTTAGATAGATGCACCGTACGAAAAAAATGTTCAGACAAAAGATTGTTCTGATTTACCGCAAAATCATAATTTGATAAAAAATAAGTACGTAGGCTTTCACGGCCAGAATCATTTAGAGAATAAACTGCTTCCGGATTATGCCGTATGTCAAGATTTGTTAATGCTGACGTTTCGCGAACCATGTTGCTCGCTTCTTCAAAGCTACAGTATTCAATTAGCTTTGAGGAAGCGAGCAACATGGTTCGCGAAACTTCAGCATTAACAAATCTTGACACACGGCATAACCCGGAAGCAGTTTATTTTCTAAATTGATAAAAAAATGTTGGGTATTCCCATTTAAAAAAATTAAGTTAACTTTATTTGCACCGATTGCAGCGCCATCTGCAATAAAACTGATATAGCCATCTCATTTCCCACTTTGCTCCCTACAAGTTTATTTAAGACACTGTTGTCGAACCATGCATCTCGAGATCATCTCGAGATATTTAGGAGTCTCAAGTTAAAACGAACACCCATAAAAAAGGACAATTTATGTAAATTTATTGTAGTAAAACAAAGAAAGGTATTTTAATATTTTTTTTTACTTTTTAAATTGCGCTTATTCAGTGTTTTGAGTCCCTTTGGGCACGTGTTAATATGTATTCATCGATCTCAAATTTCACAGCAGTGTTTCCAGATAGATTTTTCGGCATCCCGCAATTAACAGAAAGAATTTAATAGTAAGTATTCATTTAGTTTGACTAAAAGTTCTTTACACTTTTATTATGCAGTATATTACTTTTGTCACGTTATCAGAACCCTGTGCATTGGAAAAAGTAATACATATACTCTTTTACGTTTTCGCCAACATATTTTATAACAAGGGAAAATGGTTTTTACGTAAACTCGTCCGTAATGTAGAATCAACTAAAGAAGCGAATGATAATTAACCCAGGTGAGGCTAATTTTCTGGAAAAAACACCTCCGCCTGGATTTGAACAAGGAACCCTCCAATTTCCGGTTGACAGCTCTCCCAGTTGAGCTACAGAGGCTGTGAAAATTTATAGGTTTTATTTGTCACTTCAGGACTTGCATTCCGAATTTCAAATTAATCAAACCCGTCGTGACACCTATTGGAGCTAGATGGAAGTTTGGTAACTAAGAATAGCTAATCGTTTAATTCGAAATTCGGATTGCAAGCCCTGAAGTGACAAATAAAACCAGTAAATTTCCACAGCCTCTGTAGCTCAACTGGGAGAGCTGTCAACCGGAAATTGGAGGGTTCCTGTCTAAACATTGTTCACAGAAGTAGTACATAGTCTTTTAAGTCAACGCAATTTAAAATGGTAAACAAATTGGCATGTAAGGTATTCTAGGAAGCTTTTTTAAAACAAAAAAAGTTGCGTCGGATTTGTTTATTTAACGATAAGACTTTAAGACTTATACGATAGTATAAGATAAGACGAAATAAAAAAGTTAATGATTTTTTTTGTACAAATTGTAGCAAATTTTAAGTTCTCTTAAATTTCTTCAGTGACGTTGAAAAACGTAGTTTCAGATAAAACTTGTCTTAACATACCCGATATCGAAGCAAAAGCTACTATACTACTAGTGTCGGAATTACGTTATACTGCAAGGGTTGTAGAAAAACAATAAAAGATAAATCGTTATAGCCAATGTTCTTATGAATCAGAATGACCTGTTCAAAATGTAGTAATGATCTACAGTGTAGCTTATCAGAGTATTTGAATGTCTTTTCTATACTCACTGATATCGTCTTTAGTTACATTACTATTGATTAATGATTTCTATCTGATTGTACATACATATTTAATAAAATACGTTATTACAAGGATCTAAAAATAATTTATTATTTATAGTGGAGTACTCTTTAGGAAAAATTTAAGATATTTTTAAATCAAAATTATATTTTTAATTGAATTTTGTGTTGATACTTTATTATCGCACACCTGAATCATGCCGAATATATCTTTCTATCAAACACTTATGCACCTGGTAAAACAGAAAAGGTGTTTTTGATTCATATATAAGATCATCTTAAACAGTGATTAAAACACATGATCAAACACGATAAAATTCCGAAGTTTTTAAATTTTTATCACGATTAATTATTTCGTTAATAATAAACGCCTAATGTCATCGGTTTGATAAGTCATCACAAGCACGGATCATAGTTTTGCCAAGCTCTAGTCAAAATACATTTTCTCTCAATGTTGCTTTTATTTAGCCAGACTGTGGTCGAGTGGTAGCGCGCTTGGCTATCAGTCTGGGGGACGTTGGTTCGTATCCAACGCCCTGCTTTCAGAGTAAAGGTTTTCTGTGGTTTTCCTTTACTCCACGGCGAATGCTGAAAGCCAAACAACTTAAGACGTGCCACAGACGCGGGCCATAATAATGATAATTCAGGCCTGCCGATGCCCCCGTAGTGGCGAAAGCTGTTGGGGGATGTTAAGGCGTAGATTATTATTATTATTATTATTATTATTATTATTATTATTATTATTATTATTATGTATGTGGGAGGTTGGAGTACTGGGTTGCACCTTGGCCCCAATTGATCCTTTGCCTTTCAAGCCCCTATAACTGCAATACTATTATAATGACAACAAAAGTCCTTTTAATGAACTGTTTTAATAATAAAGAAAAGTAGTCTTCAAGTAAATATGTTTAAATTAATTCATTTCATTTCTCAATAACCATTTGCAAAAAAAGCCGTTATTCAAATGTTTATATTTTTTAAATTCTTAATGAGAAAATATACCAATAATAATCTAATAATTACAAACCTAAATTTATTCAAGACCAAGGTCAGATAGAAGATCAGTAATGTTGACAGCAATGAGATTGAACTGTAAGCTATCCCGGATGAATTAATTGTAATTGAATGGTCCCCCGGCACCTTCGGGTAGAATCCTGTTTTTATTAGCCATGGTATGCCTAAACACAGCAAAATATCGAAGGTATTTGACGCTATCGAGCTGCTAACACCCATACTCCCATGCCCTGAAAAAAAAATATATATACAATAGATAACAAATATACCATCGCGATCATAGAAACAACCATAACAAAGTGAAGCAGACATTACTTTTTTTATTCTATATTTCTTAATTAGTCCAGTCAAATTAGTATTTCACTTCGGAAAAATTCAAACCCAGCTGGATTTTTGTATATATTCCGGCTAAAATAGATACTTCGCTAGTTTCAAAACTAACTAGCTATTTTGAAAACTCACTCAATGCGCTGTTATTTTAAAGGAATTCGTTCATACTCGCTAAAGAGCGGGTAACCAGCCGCCAGTTTAAATAACTAGCAAACTGTCTACAAAATCTTGTTAAAATATGGATTTTATATGTTTACTAAAATAGCCGCTAGTTTGAATACTTACCAGGTAGTTTACAAAATTTATTTCATTTTTTTATTAATGTAGTATCTGTGGGTAGGTAGGTTAGGTTCATAGCAATATGATACATTTCAAGTTTATTTAAAGATTTAAAAAAACTAACAAGATTTATTAATTAGCGCAGTCTTTGCTTTGGTGGCATTTACTGTTACTATGTTAATCCAGAGCTTACACATTTACATTTCTTGTTGATACCCCTTTTGGTACATTAACATCTAACGTAACCCTGAGTGTATCCCGAGACTGAAATACACCCTGCAGCCCGAAGGAAAATTTCTGTATCCTTCGCATCTTCAATTAATAAAAATTACTGATTACAAATACAAATTGATTGCGCGAGACAAGTTGCTAGAACAACCTTCTACTTTCTTCATAACCTCACACTTACAGTGGAAGCAAACTAATGTTACAGGCAGTCCATTCAGTTTATAAACTAGTCAGGAATCTTGCTACTTTGGGTGACTAAAACGATTAATGTTATCATATTAGCCAACATCATAAATGCTTGTTACACAAACTATCTAAAATACTGGGTTAATATTAAAACAAAAGTATAAAATAACGACATTAACCAAAACGAATATATAGTTTGCATACTAACCAACTAGTTTGTAAACTAGCTGCTGTTTACCCGCTATTTTGCAACAAAGGGCAAAATCCTTCAAAATAACGGCGCTTTTAGTTAGTTTGCAAAATAACTACATAGTTACTTTTGAAACTATCCAAAACTATCCAAGTATCCATTTTAGCCGTAAGTACCGTAACATATATACCTTTGAGGGTTTTTTTGACCTATAAATTGATTATGGCAACTCGTTCGGAAACTATATTTAAACAATTTTGTTTGTAGAGAATTAAAAGATGAAGTTTTGTAACAGCATCGATTGTAGTCCGATCAATATAAAGCAAGATATTGTTAAAAAACAATTCGCTCATCTTTGACCGTGAATAACTCGCAAAGCAGTCACGATACCCAACCAAAGAAGTAAAGAAAAGTCCAACTGGTTTGATTTTTTGCGAAGTTTGCCGCTTTTTTGTCTAATTTGATTGGGCTGAATCTATAAAGTCAACTCTCTTTAATTGCACCATTTTTCATTGCTTGAATGTCAACGTTCCAAATGACATTAATGTAAACATGACAGATCAACTGATAAATTAAAAAGCACAGCTCAATCAATGCATAATTTGTTTTTTTTATGATTTCGATGGTACTTAATCACATTAATATCAGTGTCCTGTCAACTGAGATAACTAAATACTCCTAAGTATGCCTACACTAAGTCACTACACTCGATATTGTCTACAAATCAATACTGCACATTATGTTATCACTAATTTCACTAATATTATAAATATTGTTGTGCAGTCACCCTGATTTATAATAAATTCATTCCTTTCAACGTTATTTTATGTAATTTGGGGATACTTTTAAATTTTAAAAATAAATGAAATGCAGAGATTTGATAAAAAATATCCTTATCAATATGGCGCCGTCCAAGCTGTTTAACCCCACTTGGCCCTCATAATGCACAATAAGTTACAGATTAGTAAATAATATTTAATATATTTACTATGAGTATCATAATAGAGTATCGAACGTCATCCACGTAAATTGATTAATAAAATATACTTCGATGAACATAATGATGAATAAGATTACACACTTGCGAATCATGTAAGTTGTAACTTACTTAGCGAACAAAATTTGACCGACTACAAATTACCTGACAAATGACAACTATTCGTATAGGTTTTTTCAGGAATCCGAATCTGAACACAGAAATAGTGAACTTGGACTAGTTTCGCAAAAAAAATGGTGTTAAAGGTGGAGAAAAATGGTTTGTTAGCTGCTTTTGAACACCAGGTTTTATAGGAGTGCACGCACGTTGCATCGGCGGACGCAGCACACTGCATGTATTTTATTTTTTTCCACTCCAATTATAAATTAATATAATTAGTATGAAATTTTATTAATAAAATAAAAGTTAGTTAGAAATGTAGACTGAAAACTTTTAATTAATTTATGTATTATAAGTACAATTGAACTAGGTGAACCTAAGTAGCTTTAAATTCATTTCCAGGTCAATCTCTTCCCGTATACATATTTTGTCGACTAACTTGGTTGTGGTAAACGGTTGTGGCACTTGGATTGAATATATCTTTATAATTTTGTACCAGTATTATTAATTTATCGTCCATGCTTGATAACAAATCAAATTAAATTTGACAAATTGACAGTTGCAACAATAATATTTCACCCATATATACCGAACCTAAGCGAACAACAGTTAATTTAATTTTTACATATTCTCATTTTTTTGTTTTGTACAGTATTTTATTACAATTTTTATATTATTATTATACTATATTCCTGTTTTAAATACAGTCTGTATCGGGGGTATAGTACAAAATGTTAAGCAAGATGAAAAGAAGGTCCACGTTAGCCTGCATATTGAATTATGTCAACTTCTTGCAAATATCTATTCTTCCTAACTATGATTACAATATGTTGATGTAAATGCACATGTTAAGCTTGTTCTTTAATATATCCAGAAACGGGCATGCGTTTTTTCTTTAATAATGTTTTAAACTTTAATAATGGTGCAGCTTAATTGATTTATTGTCAATGATGCCAAAAGCTCATCAATTCATAAAATAGCTAATAAAACAATTCCAGGGATCCAGGAATCCAGGGATCAGTAAAAATCTACTGTTTGTCCGAATCCAGAAACCCTAGCACTGGAGCTTAACATAAAAATAAGATAGATAGGAAACATATTTTTTAAACAGAAAACTAAAGGCGATATACAAGTTCAATATTCCATAATAAACCCTACCCTGTATTATAGATATAATATAAAATAATTACCTTGGTTTGTTACAATAATACTTGAAACAGCTTCAGGGACACTTGTGCCAGCTGCTAAGAATGTTAGACCCATCACAGAATCAGGTATGGATAACGTATCCCCTAAAAAGTTTAATGTTTCAAGTATGAATTCAGAAAATATTGTCATATTTTACTCTTACCTATCGTTGTTATTAACCATGCAACGACATACGAGGTTGTACCAATCCAAAATATGCACATCATGAATGTAAACGGAGTCAACTTTGGATATTTTCTACAATCTGGTGTGGTCATGGATAAGACGAGAGATATGGGCCATGTGAATATCCACCAACACTTTTTGAAGGTTGTTTCGTCCTCTGGCCATTTCCAAACATTGGTCGATTGTTCTATAATTAATTAGAAGCATAGATATTACAAATGATATTTTGATTAAGAATGATATTATATGTATGCTACTGATATGAGTAATATCATTTAACAGGTCGCTTAAAAAGGTCGCTCACATGAGCAAAGTGTGGCCAGTAGTTTCACTATGGATTTATCGCTTTCTGAAAATTATTCAAAACCTATCTTTTCACCATTAAGCCTACGAGAGGCATGAAACATTTATTTTTTCCTTTGCATTAGAGAGTTAAACACCTTAATTTAATAGAGTGGACTGTTCTGAACTAGGGTTGCCACCTTTCGACAATTCCACTCAAAGACTTCTTGAATATAGCGGGATTTTTTATAACAAAAAGATCAAATACTGAATGAATTATAATTTCTAGTTTGATTTCAAAATCAAAGTCAATATTAAATATTAATATCACCTAATGTAGTTTTGCTTTTCTGATTCGAATGATAGGTACATCACACTTATTTAGATTAGATTTTCACAGTTTGATTAAAATTTTTGGACTATCCCAACTCGGCGGTTAGGGTTTCACGAAATAATTGTTTTTAATTTTTTAATGTTTTCAAAGGGAAGTGAAGGCAAATGACTAGTGTTGGCCACAACAACATAAAATATCGATTTTGTTTGTATAATCTGAATGTGATGTATAAAATTGTGAATTGTTTCTAGTTTTCAGAAATCCAGTGCAAAAATTTACGAGACGCGCAAAAATGTGTATTCAGATATGGAAAAAATTATATCAGATATTCTTCATGAATTTGAAAGAACCAAGTCCTTATGAAAATGGAAGAACGCAAATATATTATTTTATTCTCTTTAAATAAATAAAAATAAAAAATACAGCTGCATTTGTTTTCTGTTCATAGAACGTTAAATCTTTGGAGATATCCTAATGAAAAAGCGCAACTCGTTGGCGGTGTGGATTTTCTTTTCTTTTTACACGTTGCTGTAAAGAATTGTAATATTCTAAATCGCCAAATTCAAAATTATTCCATTATTTGACGTTATCGCTTCAAATTTTTTGTATTTAGCCAATCAGACCTTTTTTAGACTAGAAAATTTAAATTTATGCACAAAATGTGGAGGCGCCGGAATATTGAATTAAAGTTCTAAACTAAAATGTGTTATTTGCTCAATATAAGTAGATAGATATAAATAATTTAAAATTCTAAAAACTACATACCACGTTATAACATAGTAAAACAGTAAAACGACGGGTAAAAACTACAACCAAACATCGAGGCAACACAAGTTGACAATTGATGATTTCTTTCATTTTTTTAAGTTAATCTAATTACAACACTATTACATTTCTCGTAAAAATGTAGTTACCATAATGTCTTGGTCACACGTTGTTAGCTACGGACAGTGAAACAGAGAGAGAGAGAGAGAGAGAGAGAGAGAGAGAGAGAGAGAGAGAGAGAGAGAGAGAGAGAGAGAGAGAGAGAGTTAACATGTATAATGTTAAACTCAGAAACAGACTAAATTTCGTTTTTGATAAATACCGGGTGACCCATAGGTACTACCGTTTATTTTTTATATAAAGCTGGACAAATGAAATTTGGTAATGTGTTAATAGACAAAAAATGCCATTCTTTGGGATACTCCTGAGGTTAATATGGCTACCGGTTTTTCCGGAAATGACGTCATCATTGAAATTTTAAATGGCACCCTATATTCTTTGTGTGATATTTTCAATCAGGATGACATTCTGAACACAAAAACATATCGATCGTCAATTTTTATCACCAAGGCAACGCAAAAATAACTTTTAGGTGGCTAGGAATTGGTGAAAATAGTCGAAAATTGTCAAATAAAAACTAACTAAATCGATTTTGGCCGACATTGCATTACTAGCGCCCTCAAGCGTAATTTTTTTTTTGCCAGTGAGTCATTTTTTTCACGGGTTCCCAATGGCCATACCCTGATGATTCGATAGAAAACATTTTTCCGATTACAATGATACCAAATACTTGATATTTTAATCAAATTCTTAGTAGACAAATGGTGTTAGAAGCACGGAAATCGAAAAATTATAGACCTAATGATCTAAGTCAGCGCACAAGTCAAAGTCACTCAATGGACACTCAAAGGAAGTACCCTGATTATGCGAGGAAAGACATTTTTCCGACACAATGATACCAAATTCTTAATATTTTGCTGGTAATCGTAACGTGAAAATGACGTTTAAGGGTAGTTCCTTCGAGTAGTCCATTGAAGTTTGACTTGTACGCTGATTTTGATCATTAGGTCAATATTTTTAAGTATTTGGTATCATTGTAATCGGAAAAGTGTTTTCTATCGAATAATCACGGTTTAGCCATTGGGTAACCGTGAAAAAAATGACTCACTGGCAAAAAATCAATTAAATCAAGCGCCAGTAATGTAATGTCATGTCGGCCAAAATCGATTTAGTTAGTGTTTATTTGACAATTTTCGACTATTTTCACTAATTCCTGTGCTATTTCATATTTCAATGATGACGTCATATCCGGAAAAACCGGAAGTCATATTAACCTCAAGCGTATCCAAAGGAATGGCATTTTTTGTCTATGAAACACTTTCCCAAATTTCATTCGTCCAGCTTTATAAACAACAAAAATAAACGGGAGTACCTATGGCGTAATTCATCCGTTATGTTCACCGAATCTTTGCCCTAATTCCGTATGCTTATACCAATTCAGGTAAACAATTATAAAATTTTGCGAAAACTACGTTGTACGAGGACAATAGTGTCACACGACGACACAAGTATGATTACGGGGACAATCCTCGCGAAACAAACGGGTGGCCTACTCTGAACCCCATTTTACACATTTTTAACAACATAACTTAGTATCATGGATTCAAAGGATTACAAGTCAAATGACGACCTTAGGTACAGCTGTCGTAGGGCAGCGTGCAAGCTCCAAGACAATGTTGACTAACACTTCACCGAAGTTGGAATCTCTGGTGTGGACGTGCTTTAATTATGATTTCAGTATGTAGGCACCTTAATTGCGCTTTAGTCGGTCTTTAATTTCATCTTCAGTGTAGAAAATTGCTTCTTAAAATTCTTTTTCATTCAGTTTCATCTCTGTAGAGAAGACATTTCACTTCATGAAGTACTTGAGAATGGCCAAATTCAAAATTATATCACTTCGAATTTTATTTATTTGGCCAATCGGAGCTTATTTAAATTAGATATTTAAAACGTATGCACAAAATGCGGAGGCGCCGGAGTATCGAATTCAAATTCTAAACTTAACAATATTTTGTAATTTGGTCAACAATGTACATAAATTATCTAAAATTATCTTTACTTCCAATATTATACAAACCTAATTCCTCACAGTCCTTCAACGTAATCTCTGCATCGGTTGGTATTGTCAGAAAGCCATTGCCATGTTTATGGTTACCGTTCAACAGCGGTTGCGTCTCCATTAGAATCTCCTGATAGGTGCCTCTTTTCCTTCTAAATCGTCTCGATAACCTCGTGAACATATTAGATAAAGGTTCATTGAAGTACATAACTAAAACAGAATTCCAGTTAAAAAATGTATTCGTTGATTGATTGGAGTTGGCGTACTAATCAAGTAGGCCACGTATGTCAGAATAAGCATTATGGCGTCGGACAGCTCGATAATACCATCGACTAAGACAGTGATCAGCATGATCACTGATACTCCGTAGACAGTGCAGTCTCGTGTTATCGGCCACCATTCAAGTTGAATAACCTAAAACAATATCAATTAGATACCATTGTTTTTACTTGACAATAATTATGCTATAATATTTTATTATAATAAGATAATAATATAAGTATAATAAGTACATAATATAATAATTATAAAACACTGCGCGTTAAAATTAACTAAAAAATTTCACCACTAAATTTGATTCTGAATTTTAAAGTTGATTATTTTCTCGATCCGCCTCTCCGATTTTAAATATTCTTTTATTCAGTTGGAGGTTGAGCTTGAGGTCGTCAGTAACGATACTGTGGTGAATTTTAAATTCCAGCTGAGAGGACACATAAAGGCTGCAAGAATTTGGATAAGTATTTTTGTCAACCATAGTATTGTTAGTGATGAATCAACCTACTCGTAACTAAAGGAAAAAAAATATCAAAATCGTAAGAGCGATTTGTAAGAATATAAACTTTGAAATTGTGATAAATTTGGAGTGGTGCCTTAATGTTGATTTATTAATTAAATTTAGTGGGGTTCTATATTTGATACATTTTTCTACGGTTGGTTTAACCTTAAAACTTCAGAAGAGTTATGCTTTAAGTAATGGTAATAATAAATAAAAGCTTTTTTTGGCTGGCTTAGTCATAGATGAGATAATACCGTGAGCAATATGGAATAAACTCATTAAAATGATACTGGTTGTTATTTTTAAAAATCTATATTTTTTCCCTATTTGGAAGCCTTTTATGGTTCCATACATACCACCAAAATTTTATTGAAATCGGTTGAGTGACTGCTGCCCGAAAAAATAAAAACCGGATGCAAATTGATTTTGCTTCGTTGGCATTAAAAATCAATAAAAAGCACGAAATGCACCTCGTTATTAAAATTTTGGGACGTGCTTATGAAGTTAGATCTAGAAGTCTCGTTAACCAAGTGTCATTGATCCAAATTATAGAGGGTGACCAAAATGTAGTGTCAAATTTGTCAATCTTCAAACCGTGTTATTGTTCTTATTTTTAATTGGAACCCATACATTTTTATGCGATGCGATGCAGAATTAAAAAAAATAAATTAAAATAAAAAAATTAACATTGTTTCTAAATACAACCCCATCACAATTTTCAATATTTTAAAAGTTATTCGCCGAAAACTCATTTTTCAACGTTTCCAACGGCAATTTTAGGTAATAAATATCGTACGTGGTGTTGAAAAACAATTTATTTCATAAAATATAACGCAGAGAAGTATTTTAGATTTAAGTGTACTTAATTAAGTAGTTGTTCGAAATTTCGTCCGTGCTCTTCGAGGCACAAACGAAGACGAGTATGAAATGGCTTCGCCACTGCTCTTGATAGGTTGTGCGTAATAGTTTGAAATGCTTTCTTGCATGTTTTCTGGTGTTGTTGGAGGTTCAGCATAAACGATGTCCTTAACGTAGCCCACAGTAAGAAATCAAGTTTCGTTAAGTCCGGTGATCGAGGAGGCCAAGCAACTGGTCCTCCTCTTCCAATCTACTGATTTGGAAAGATTACGTTGAGCTGGTCGCTGACATGTAACGAGTAATGTGCTGGAGCTCTATCATGTTGCAGGCACATTTCCGCCCTTACCGCTATAGGTAAATTTTGCAGTAAATTTGGTAATTTAATAACTACTTAATTAAGTACACTCAAATCTAAAATACCTATCTGCGCTATATTTGATGAAATACATTGTTTTTCAACGCCACGTACGATTTTTATTACCCAAAATTGCCATTGGAAACGTTGGAAAATGGGTATTTGGCGAATTACTTTTAAATTAGTGGGACATGTGATGAGGCTGTAATTAGAAACAACGTTTATTTTTTAATTCTGCATTGTTGCACTAAACACATGTATGGGTTCCATTAAATCAAAATATGTACCCCCAAGATGATTGCTACTTCCGGTTAACTGAAACTTTGTTATTTTAAAAGAAAATATAATTTTTAATTTTTTTCTAACCTGCCAAAATATATTGGCATTTGTCACTTTATCCTATACCTAAATGGCACTATTTTGGAGTTAAGTATCTTATTTTCCAATTAGTTGTAGATATTTTGCTGTATCGTTTCAAATTGAACATCTTCGTTGTTTTTGAACCTAGCAATTTCGTGTTTGGTGAGAACATACGCTAAATATGGCCAAACAAATAATTTTAAGGACTGGTAAAATTGGGTGGCTCTATCGATGTTCAGTAGTTTTTGAGATATTTGTATCTTTTTTATTTAGTATAATGCTCCTCATTTTGCTTTATGCCGACCTTGGTATTTTTACAGATATTTGTTTAGTAACAGATGTTTTCATTAATGTAAATCGGTGAGAGTTGAATTTTGTGAATGCTAATAAAAGTTCTGGTAGGTATTTTGTTTGAATAATTTGGAGTAATTAGTCAATAATGTCAGGGAGACTACAAATTAATAGAAAAGAAATTAATAAAATAAACAACAAAAATTTAAAACAGCTATGAAGCAAAATAATACACTACTCTGTAAAGTGGCATTTCCTTACAAAACATTTACAAAACAATTTTGGCAAATGGCAAATTCTACTCGATCACTATAGCGAGTGAAACACAATCGTGAAGAAAATCAATCTTGGATGTAAGAACCAAGAACTGAGATAGCAGAAAATTTAAGTTTTAATTGATTCCATCTAACGTGCTATCAAGCAAAAACCGGTCAGGAGTACACAAGAAAAGATTAGTCACGGTAACTTGGGTTATATTTTTCTCTTATTACAAATTTGGCAAACTTTACAGCCGAAACAAACCGTTAATATACTGAAACTTCATAATTCCGAGGATTTTCTTTTAAGGAACTTATCGGAAATGCTCATCACCAGACTACATTTAACTAATGCACACATAGTTACGAACAAACTTTGGTTGGATGCGGTGCAAGATTGTAGAGGAAGCCAAAGAAGACGGGTTTGAGTTTGTGGAACTCCAGGCTATATATTCAGAATTAAAAGCAGTAAGAACTTTCAAGTTTGTAAATTTCGGTTTGTGTATTTCACCGTGCTATGTACAAAATCACAACTTTCCTCATAATTTTAATACTATATTATTTTAAATAAATGGATTAATCTTATTTACATAGACCTTCTTGTATATGCATCAAGAGTAAAATGAAAAATTATTTTTGTCACAGCTCCATGTCGCTTTTGAGTTATGAATACATATCATGCATAATGGATTATGAAATGGTTTCACTCTAGACCGACAATGTACCCGTTTTCGTAATGTATTCCTTACAAATTTTATTTTAATGCACAATATCGTATATCAAATTCTAGCTACCTTCGGAGATGTTGGCATCCCATATTTTTGGTATGGTAACCTCTATCTCCTGCAGAGCGCTGGAAGCTTGTCAAACAACGACTGAAAACACACACAAACATTACTATCTCCACCGCATGCATTTTACTTCCTAAATATGCTTTTAAATACAATCAACATATTTACCATATTCCCAAAAAGCCCGCAGCACGCCGGCACAGCCAAAACGTTGAACACAGCAGATCCAACAATCGTACCAACGCCCAAATCACCCTCCGTGATGAAAGTACCAACTGAATTGATGAACAATTCGGGACTGGAGCTAGCAACGGCCATAAATGTAGCTCCCGCTATGTCTTCTCGCATATGCAATTCTGGAATTTCATTTTATAGTCTATTTAGAGTTCATGCTTATAAATTTCATTCGGATAGAACTTGGAGGAACTTATACCGCCAAGAGAGGTTAACAGAAATACAATGTTTGATCAGATCGTATCATAAGCGGCGCGTTCGGTCAGCTGTTGATATTGCACCACTGTCTATTTACTGTCGCATTCCAGTTCTATCTGAATACTACTAAAACACTTACTGTCACATATTTCTTTTATAGCTGGGACAAAGTAATCATCACATACTATTGCCAGTAGAATGAATAGGTAACATGCAAGCAACATGTGCAAGATTATCCATCCGTGCTGCCTCTGGTCCCTTGTGAGTCCATCACTTGGAAATTCGTTGAGAGCTGGCTGTGTGCAGTTGTGGTCTGGCACGAGCGATAGAAGATGCCTGTGATTATGTGTGGCTTCTGAAAAGAAAAAAAACAATCCATCATGATTCAGTCAGGAAAAAAAATATTTTATTATGAAGTATTTTGTGGTAATATGTCTGGTTGGGAAAGTTATATCAGAAGTTTAGATTTTAGACGCACAAAACACAGTCGTATATTACGTTAATATTAGTTGCTTGAACGAAATGTTAAATAGAGTTTTGCAGAAGAAGGAACGTATGTGGCAAGCGTAGTAGCAGGAGACAAAAACGGCTCTAGGTTAGGATTACCAGAGGTCCTCTTTTAACCGGACAAGTCCTCCTTTTTGGGGGTCATGTCCGGGTCCAGTATAGTTTTTCGTTTTTTCCCGAAATGTCCTCTTTGTTAACAAAATCATAAAATAACTTAATACCGGATAAAAAAATAAGGTACTGTATAGTTTCATTATACAATTAATTATTTTCTAGGGCGAATTAAAATTAGCGGCCTAAAAAATTTGTTTCTCTTAAACCTTTCTAAGAAGTGAATATCCGCAAATTCCATACTGTTGGAGCATCGGTTCTCACGAACATTTTCTGAGAATTGTCCAATTTTTATATGCACTGTTGAGTGCTTGCAATTTCGGGATATTTGTGTTTCTAGGGAAATATTTTAAACAATTTTGTCACATTGATTTAAGTCGTCAGAGAGGAGGTCGTTGTAGTGCATCCCAAGGTTATTGTTTAGTGTTTGTTTAGAATGGAGATAATCATTTTTCCTTCTCGTAATTTCCTCTTTGACCTCTAATTTCTGAATTTACATTGAAATATTTAAGTTATAACTAATAACCATTTTCAAGATATGTTTCTTTTAGAAGTACTAATATAAATATTTTTTGCAATTTTAATTGGTGCTTTACTTTAAATGATCCTTTGATATTTGTTATTATTCGTTAACGAATTTATTTCTAATTTCCAATTAAAATGTTTGTGAGAATCCTATATTAAAGGCGTTTCTTCTTTAATAGAACTATTTGGATTACGTATGTAACCAAAAAAGTAACAATCAGATATATGAACACATTAGCTTTCGTCATTTTTTCGAATTTTAAAATCACGGTTAGATGTTTGATATTATTGATTTACTCGTATTATTGATAACTGCGATGATGTTGTAAACTGTTTAATATACATGAATGCACTAATAAAAAGTTCAGTTTATTTTTATCTGACTGTATTTCCATTGACAAAGACCCGCCGCTCCTGCATGGGCAATCGCAGAAATAATTCTAGGGGGCTGCAAAACGTAAGCCGGCCATGGGTTGGGTTAAGAGTTGATACCTCCAAAAACTACGGTTAACGGAAACCAGAGTTACCGTTCAGCTTTTGATTTAAAAAGCCAATCGCTACAGAAAAATGTTTATACCTTCTGCAAAAAATTTCTATCATTTGCGCCAGAAATTTTTTTATAACTTTAGCAAAAAGCTTGCATGCATTTATATCATACCCCAAATTGTAGGTAATTAAAGGACCTAGTAGTGCTTCGACGATCGGAGTTTTGCCCCATGGGCAACAACCTTTAAATTGCGATAATGTCCGTTGGAATAGCACACGTATTTCAATCAGTTGCTACAGAAAAAATGTTTATAACTTTTGCGAAAATCATACCCCAAATTGTAGGTAATTAAAGGACCTAGTAGCCCTTCGACGGTCGGAGTTTTGCTAAATGGCGATAATCTCCTTTAGAATAACAAACGAGTTTTGCAAAAATTGACAACATAATCAGTTGTCATTTGTTTGTTTCTGTTTTTTTTGGAATTGAACATCTATGAATTTTTATATATAAATTCCGAAGTTTATTATTAAGTTGTATTATTTCATTTTATTTTTTTACATTAAATGTTAAATCTTTTAACACCAGATCATTCTCGAGGTTATATCAAAAGCCAGAAGGGTGCTAGCGCACCCCCTTGCGCCTCTCTGCGGGCGCCCATGCCCTCCTGCTTCCCAAACTTTTGGTGTCCTCTTTTTTACTCGAAGAAATATGGTAACCCTACTCTAGGTGATGGTCTGAATTTCCATTATAAGCACGATATGGAGATTAATGGGAGATTAAAGGAGATTAATGATGATTTGAAGGATATCTCTCCAAAAGATCGCTAAGTGAATATCGGGGAAGCTTCGGGTGCGACGCAGGCAGCAGTAGGCTGATGACTATATAAATAACAAAGTCTACATAATAAAGTAACAGTCTGAGTTTCATATTCAGAAAAGTGATAATGAACTGGTGGAGAAGGCGTAGATTAAGGACGATGAGTCTGATCTATATGATAGTAATACGGGACACACAAAAACCTAGACGAGACTGTGCTATGAAATAAAAGGTTAAAAGTTTGAGGAGGCAGTTGTGCAAGTTCTGTACACTCTAGTGTTCCGACACCAAAGTAGTTCACGTTCATCACGTTCTAGTGAGGAGTAACGCTACGCAGTCACATAGTATGTGCTCCGCTGCTTCGGGTGCTTCCTCGCAGAATCTCCAGGTATCATCATTTGTCGGACCCATTTTATTTAGGTGGTGTCTAAGTAGCCAGTGTTCTGTGAAGAGAACTGTAATCGTTGTTCTTTTCGCAGATTGACGTACTGTCCAGTCCTTGTGGCAAAAAAGCCGACACATTATTTTGTTAGCTTCATGCAAGACATGTACCCAGCTAGAGTTCTTGACTTTTTCTTCCCAACTCCGAATCCTTTGCTTGCCTTGGCCTTTGGTTCTGCCGGGAAGGGCTCGGGTCCGTAAAAGGGGGCCGTAGATCTTTGCAGTTTA
This sequence comes from Melinopterus prodromus, assembly GCA_964023965.1. NCBI lineage: Eukaryota > Metazoa > Arthropoda > Insecta > Coleoptera > Scarabaeidae > Melinopterus > Melinopterus prodromus. Next base: position 47,474,547 of record OZ030393.1, read on the forward strand.
ATTTCGTCTGATTCCTTCATGTCCCGGCACCCACAGCTGTTGAACCCCGTTGTTTTTTCGAGTGGTCATAATTATTGCTTGCAGCTCCAAACCGCTTTAGATTTGCATGTAAGATTCCTTGGCATGCATTCATGGTAGCATAATTCAGGTGTCTCCGCCTGAAATATGGTGGTCTGGTTGGAACCGATGATGAATCTGAAGAAAGCGAAGTTTGCGCAAAGCTGCGAAGATAGGTTAACGTTATTCTTTGCCGTTTCGTCCTAACTTACTGAAAGGGTTTAAGTGTCCATAAGATAAGCTAAATTGGAAGAGGGACAACCTAGACCACAAAGAAGAGCGTTAGAGCGTTAAAAAGGATAATGTTTTCAAACAATGGATGATGCCGAACGTCAAGGAACGTGATTTTGCAAGAAGTGACTATGATGCTGCAAAAAATAATGCTAACGAGTGAGCCGATAAGCCAACAGTAGCAAAGGAAGAAATTGATAAGATAAGCACCTGCCCGCTGAGGAAAGGCAATGTTTTGGTTCAGTTTCAGTTTCTGACAATTTGCATGCGAAAATATTGTATTTCAGTTTCTTTAACCATCTGGGGCATTATGTTTCGATCGTTTTCGGGAACGCAAAAACCCAGTCAGAGTTATGTTAGCCCAGAGAAAGATTTTTTAAATTGCGTGCAAACTGTAACGATTGCGATAACCGGAAACGTTAAGAAAAGACAAACAACACAACAACATAAACATAAAAATTGCAATAAATGTTACAAATATTGCGTTTCACCTCAAATTATAGTTAATTCCTCGTCTTTAGAGTGCAATTAACTTTCTTGATGTCTCTCTTATGTATTTGGTGCATATCGGCTGATGAAGAAATCTGTTTTCAACTTAATTTGCACAGTTCTTAATTTAAAAATTGTAATCTTCCTTGAACTACCAGCCAAGCTCTGAGCGTCACTTAAATTGAATTTGAATTTGAATTTTATGCAAACAAGGCATGATAATTTCCGTTTAACTAGTACTCGTTGAGAAAGAAAAGGTATAGTTTTTATGAGCGTTTGACACGATTTCGAAAAAAAAAAACATGCCGCTTTATATTTGTAGATTGACCCGGTATGGCATAGACTCTAATGAAACCGGAATAAACTGGTTTCATTAAAAATTAAATGTTATCTAACTTTATTGAGTTAACTTTCCCAAAGATCCTGAATTCCACAATTTTCAATATTTTTTTATAATAGTGATGTACGGTAATCTACGCCATAGCGAGTCGATTTACGAATACACTGCCACGATAATTTTTAAAATCGGTAAGTTATCTGAAATCGTGTCAACCGTCCAACAATGGGACGTTATTAGCAAGACGACTTTTGGATTTTAGACGTGATGTTTTATCTATATTTCCAAAACTAATAAGCTTATCACAACAAATAATACGTCATTTTAAAGAGGAGAAATGTGGGTACATTACTGGAAATAACTACTTAAATTTTGAAATATGTAGGTATGGGAGGTGGTAAAAAAGTCTTTTGGTTGTGAAATCATTAATTCTTCGAAATGCTTTCTGATATTATTATAGTGTATTTTTTAAATGTTCTGCAATCAAACAACTAAATGCTGGAATAAGCATTTAAAACTGCATATACCTTCTCGAAGACAGTTGTGTCTACACATTATCGATAATATTCCATTGCTAGACTTGCCTATCGTTTCATAACATAACTTCCTTGTACTTATTTCAATTTTTCATTCATAACTCAATTATCAGTCAGACTTATTTGCTTAGGAAACTTTGGATTCTTTTCCGTATTGATAGTTGTTATTGACCGCACTCATTCTGGCACACGCAACTACAGTATTTACGGCTAAATATTGAACGGAGCATCAATGATAAGAAGCAAACACGGGTCGGATAAGTCTATTTGCGATCAAGTAAGGTACAGTACATTTGTTTACGCAGTAGTATTCCATTGTTTATAAATAACACACTCATGTTGGCCTGACTTCAACTTATTGAAAATTTTCCGAACTTCGGGAATAATCTCGTTGCTCACTGTTGAATTGTGCAATGAATAATCGGTATTGGTTGAGTGTTGAATATTGTGAGAGTAGAAAATAACTGGGTAATGGCAACAACCTCATCACATGGTGATGTGTTGGATAGAAGTAATCCAAATATACATTGTTTACGCCAACTGATTTTAATGGTAGGTGCCTCTGTATACTCTATTATAAATTAATTACTACTACAACATTTGTCCGCGATAACTTGAAATTTGAAATATTGTTTCCATCACGTTGTATTCTGTTTGAAAAATGTGTTTAATCCGTCGTTTCAAGATGCAACGTAGTCGGAGTCAAAACTAAAAAATAACTGTTGTTTCTAAGTTAATTAATGAATATTCTTGGATAAGTTTTGGTATGTATCTAAAAAGAACAAAATTTTATAATTTAAAACCAGTACTGGAGGTACCACTATCAGTCAATATTCTGTCTTGAAACTTTCATATCACAAACTTACAATTGCCCCTTTAAAAAATAACCAATTTTAAATAATGAACTATGACTGTGAGTAGGCGTTTTTGATAGTTTTCTTATGCTAAATTCCTGAACACCGTTCAAAAGGTTCGAACAAGGGCAGTTTTTGCTTTTTAGCTTTATCTAAGGGACACAGTTCTGCTGGAAAAACGCTGTAATAGCTTCAAGGACACACGAGAACAATTTTCCAAGGTATTCACGTAAAACGACTTGTTAGTTGGTTGGTTGGCCGCTATCCTTCGCGAAAAATGGCAAAATGGACATGTACTGAATGGGATATAAAATATAATTTAAAATATCGTGATAACAGTAACAATTTATATACAGCAAGCGCGTAAAGTATGGAAACACAACAAAAAGTCAAGAACGGTTTGCTATTTTAAACATCCTCCAACACGTGGATTTATAATTATAATGATATCAAATTATTTTTTTAGCTTTTTTTTGTTGTTAAGAGATGACGCCATCGACATTTTTTTTAATGGCAACCCTTTATTTTTTTAATAAATTTTACAGATCTTTTAATTGTCTTAATGGTAGCATAATATTTTTCTGGCATTACATAAGAAAATTTTCAAAAAGAAATATTATTGAAGAAGTGACAAAATCTCCGGAACGGGTCGACCGAATTTAACGAAATTTTGGAATTAAATGTTTTACTTTCTAGATGATTTTGATATAATAATGAAGACTGTAACAGATAGAGTCAAAATATACAGGATGTTCTGTTTCAAATTCATATCTCAGAAACTGTAAACGTTGCATCAACGATAATAACGCCAGTGACTTAACATGGTTACAAAATTTCCTTAAATTCGGTCTAGCCGTTTCGGAGATTTTGTCACTTTTATTTCATAACATTCAATTGTCTTTTACTAAAAAAATTTCGTATGTAAGGCCATAAAAATATTATGCTACAATTAAGAAAATTGAAAGGTCTGTCAATTGAGTTAAAAAAATATAGGGTTACCATTTAAAAAAAAACGTCATCTGTTAAAAACAATTGAAGGTAACGAAATTAATTTGATATCATAAGGTGTATTTTGATAATTATAAATCGACATGTTCGAGGATTTTTTAAAATTGCAAACCGTTCTTGAGATTTTGTCATGTTTCCATACTTTACGCGCTCACTCTATAGATAAATATGGTTACATAGGTTATAAATTAACGCTACTATACCCATTTTATATAATTGATAATTATGTATATCAAATTACAAATAAGGCTGCATATAAATTTTTGTTTCCTATACCAATACGATTGGAAAAAAGAGAAACGTAACCGATACGTTTCGTAGCAAATTTTGCAGTACTTGTAATCACAAATTGGTGAACTATAATTTTCTACTTTTAAGTACTTTCAATCGCTTAGTTATGGTTAAGTATGTTTGAATAAAGTAAGTAACAATAAAAATTTAGTTAGTTATAAAATATAACCATAAATTTTATACCCATAAAATATAATTTAGTTAACCATTAATTAGGTTCATATTTCTTGATTAGTTCTTACACTATGACATGCTGGTTCAGTTAAAATATTGATAGGTATTAATAGCAACCAATTTATGAAAATATACCGGGTGATGCAATTTCGAGGCTCACCATGGGGATCTCGCTTATTAGTAGAGATAAAGCCTATGTTTAAATTTGGCAAAGTTTCGTATTTTTGTGCTGATCAATTATCTGAAAAGAAATTTAAGCTATCATTTTTCATTTTGAAGGTATCCGCAAAATAACTGAAATGTTAAGATATCGCTTTTAATTTTTTATTTAAAACCAAACGTAGCTAGACATTTGAAACAAAAACATTCTACAGGTACTTTTTAACAAGGAATGCAGTGTCATTCTTTAATTTGAAATATCATCAAAGATGGCGGCGTAACCATGGCCAATGTGAAAACAACAACTCAAGAAAACTTGAGGGCGCCATGTTGAATTTTGGCATTTTAGATAGTGGTGTTTTTTCTCATTTTAGCAATGTATAACATGTTGGCATTAAATTTCCGTTCAGATAATTGTTTACAACAGAAATACGAAAGTTTGCCAAGTTTAAATATAGGCTCTATCTCCACTTATAAGCGAGATCCCAATGGTGAGCCTCGAAATTGAATCACCCGGTATATGATAATTTCAATACTATCGCTTGCTCTTTTTTTGCGACAAGAAAAACTTATAAAAAGACGTATACACTTATATGCACAAATATACAGGTTGTAGCATTTTAATACCAAAGTTAGTGCTATTTCCGGTTAAACCGGAAGTACCATAGAAACGAAAATATGCCCATCATCTGGGCTTTATTGTCATTATCTACAAAACTATATTAAAATTCCTCTTATCGGTTTACATCTTTGACCTCCAATTTGTAATAGTGCTAAAGATGTTTACAATAATACAATAACAATGTGACTATGTCGATAATATCTGGCGCTACAACAAGAACGATTAAATTTCCGTGTCTCGATCTCCAACTCCAGCATTGATAACAAAACAAAAATATTTACATAAATTCGGGTAAAACTGCTAAATTATCGAAGGTTGTTGATACTTAATTTAATTATACTAAAATAAAATTCAATTATACGGTACAAAATAACGAAAACTACCTTGTATTCTTATACTGGAGACACCTCCGAGTCCTCTCGTCGTTCCTCCAATCAAAGCGTAGACGGAAGTAACAAAAACCACCACACCAATTTTGAACAACAAAGCAGATTTCCGATTTCCACGGAAACCCATATTGGCCGATATCAAACAAAACCGAGCACGATGAAATAACTAGTCCTATACCCCAACAACATGAAGTAAAACTCTACCACCTTTAGCAGGAAAATTTTGCCCGACAACGCGACCGCTTTTAAAACAAACACACTTTATTGGAACATTTGCAAACCATACCAAATAACGTCAATGAAGTAAGGAAGAACTTGATTCCTTGAAGGTTTAGTACGCAATAAACCGTCTGTAACATCTGAATCTCTATAAATAGTAGAAATTCTGCTCAGTCTTTATCACTCACGCTGCAGATTGCACCTACAGCATTTAAAAACAAATATGTATAACTGAGCTGTGTTGTTATCAACTGTACTCGTTTCTCAATAACATGCTATGTGTATGTGAGTGACTATTAATATGATTAGGAGTAGTTTTAACAGGAATGTTTTGATTTTTTAACCTAGAACGATATACGTATTTAGAATACTAATTGTTGAGATATATTTATTAAACAATAAACAAGAACTTCTGGATATTGCTATGAGATAAATGGGGAGAAGATAGTCAGAGTAATTAAAGTTATAAATAAGCACATCAAATCGTATAAAAATGACTAATAAACAATTCTAGAAATAGGGTAATTTTAATGTAAATTCTTGTTATTTTAATTAATAATCTACACAAAAAGACTTAAAAACTGGCAATATAACTGTTTATGTTGTTACGTTGTATTTTATTTAAAATTTTATTTACGGAGCAGGTAATACTAGATCGGAAAATTATTTTTACTATAAACATTCTGTTGTAAATCTACTGTAACAATTTGTTATACAAATTATCCCTAAAACAATAATGGAACATATAAAAATATGAATATGAATATGATAAACGGGATATGTAAGAAATTGATATCGACATTTGTCTTTAAAAATGATTCGACTTGAAGTTTTAGTTAATGCTACAAAAGTATCATTAGAAATAGCGTAAGAAAGTAGGCCTTGTAATGTGCTTAGGATACGATAGGTCTTTTAAAACCAAATAGAGAGGAAACCGAAGAATGCTTTTATTCGGCTTTTTGCTAAAACGTCTTTTAGAATCATGACCAACTCTCGTTTTACACCAAGACTCGTTTAACATGAAGATGGTGTTGACCACATGATCAAAAAGCACATACGTACTTAAAATTATAACAAATTACAACTGATTATGAAGCGGATTCTTAGAAACTTGGAAAAATTACAGTAATAATGTGCAGCCGAAGAAAAATGAAGGTATCCGTCATACATACTTTGTGGCAGTATATCTCAAAATCTACCTAATTAGTTTTGATCGGAAATCTTTGTATTCCTGAGATTATTAAAAAACAAAGCAGAACAAAATTTTCTGGATAATTTTTAAGGTATATGGCAACTACAACTATTGAGTCATACTCTCTTTCTTCCGCGACTTTATACCTTTTCAGAATGTCCTGAACGGGGGTGCTCGTTTGGTTCTAACAAATATTATACGAGAAATTATTAATCGATTGAAAAATTGCAATAAAAAAAATAAAGCAAAACACAATATGAAACCGTTTTATAGCAAATTTTACTGCCTACAATGTTGGCAATAATAATTTTTCTGTAAAATTTACATTTTCCTAGACATTATCATTGTATTTTGATCACTTCTACTTACTGATCATATTTTTGTTTGTATATTTGCACTTTTACGATTGTTTAGAACGTCAAAATGAAATAATTAAAAGTTTCGACATTTCGACGTTTCGAAAAAAAAACACATTCGGGAAAACGCTTTTCTATCTGTTTAACAAAAATCAAGATAAGTTAAGATTATTCTTAATAAATACAAGTTCTGTTCATCTTTAGCAGCTTTAATCATTTATATTGTATTAAATCGGGCTCCAGCATACAGCATGACAAAATGCGATAAAATGATAATTTAATCCTTAAGTATTAAAAACAACTTTTAAATTTCATTAATAAACAAATAAATTTAACACGATATTTGACAATGACATTGTGTATATTTCCAACATAGTCTATAGGAAAATAAAACGAAAAAATGTAAACAGACTACAACCTAAACAACATTGAATATCGTGATTTAGGAGTTTTTTATATTGACCAACATCAACTTATTTTTCATGCCTTCTAGGTATGGGTATTTAAGAGGTATTGTAAAAACGAGAGCCAATCGAATAAAACTGATAGCAAATATTACATAAAATCTCCATAAACTTGAACTAATTATCTGAATAAAATTTTATGATTGATGCAGTACTGTTGCTATAAACTTTATTTTAACATGTAATCAGGCGTCACAATATTTATAGGAAAACAGAGATACAGTTGTAGATACACTTGACATACATTTAATTTTATATCTCTTTTATCGTATTGTGTAACTGTGTATATTGACATTTGCCAGGTCGAATATATGAGCAATGAAATAAAATTGACTGGGTCACCAAATCGATCAATTCAATGATCGGGTGCCTAAGCAATCAGAATGTGAATTACGAAGATATTTTTAACGGACTCATATACAAGTATTGGATACATACAGGTATGAACAGAATAAACGCAAAGATAGTTATTCATTATTCCTTGGACGCACATGCGCAAAGTAATATAGGCAATTAGTAGATGCTGTTGTAGGCAGGGAAGTGGGGCACTTCTTGAGTAGATTTCATAAATTTGAATATTGAGTACGTGAGTACTGAGTAAAAGTACTCATTCTACTCAAAACGATTTGAGTAGATTTGCTCAGAGTACGCATCTGTTCAAAATGATTTGAGTATTTTAGTCTGAGTACTACATTTCCTCAAGCCGTTTTGAGTACTGCGTATTCGGAGTCCTGCGTTTCGGCTTACTTCGTGAACGCATACATAGCACATACTTTGGCGTGTGCTTACATAGAAACCGTTTAAACGCATTTTTCGTATATTTATAAATATACAAATAGACCAACTATAAGTTTCTCCATTATTTAGGTATATCAAACGTAACATTTTTAATTTATTCAAACCCCTAATATTTTCAATCAAAATGTATCTCCGGTCTCCTTCGCAGCTAGATTTAAGTCCGTTAATACCCCCAATATTGGTGCAGCATTCGGTCTATTTTTAGTGTTTACAATAATAGGGGAATACAGAGGCTTATACAAGGTATCACTTCTTTGAGGCTGTATACTTGGCATAATTCACATTGATAGACGGGAGTATTGTTACGCAACGACCCATCTTGTCCATCCGGCACGCGCCTCTAGTGCCGCGGTACGAATATTGTTATGTCGCTGTATGCCGAACAAGTTGAAGCCGGACCCGGCTAATGCACTCCGCAGATATCATCTCGGTCGCACTGGAACTCCGTTTCTTCAATTCAATACTACTCTACTCAATTCATGTTGAGTACAATACTCAGTACTCAGTATATAACATGACAGTATGTAACAATACTCAGTATATAAAATAATATGAGTATTGAGTAGAGAACTCAGTACTCCCCAATTTTTTTAATATCTACTCAATACTGAAATATTTAAATTTTGAATACTGAGTAGATACTCCGTACTCATTTTTTACGTTGAGTATTGAGCATCTACTAAACACTCAAAATTTAAAAAAATTAGTATTCAGTAATCTAGTCAATACTCTACTCATGACTAGAATTATCGCCACTCTGGTAGGCAGTAACGATCCTGTGGGGGCGTACTAAACTGCTGTAAAAATTGTGAAAAATCAAAATTTCACTAAACGTTAAGAAACTAGGGGAAATTTGTTGGAGGTGCACCAGCTATTGGTTAAAAAGTTGAAAATTGTTTGAGTTTACAGGTCGATTTTAACAGCTCTTTCGTTTTCGAATCGTTGTAAAGCATTATTTATATTTATTAATTATTTACAAGTTTTACTTATTAGTTCAACTTCAACCTCCAATAAAATGTACTTACCTTAAGTAGAAATAAAACAACTTGATCGGCCAATTAAAAAGATTGTGTTTCGAGAAAGCGCGTCGGTTGTGTTCTCGCGCAGAATGAAGGATATACTATCTTTTGATTTTCAACATAATATATATGCGTCAGGCTGTCTTTTCAAGTGGGAAAGTTTGTTATAACATAAAACTATGGGTTTATATCAATTCACGATAAGTCAATTGTACCACGAAATGCATTTGAACTTTAGTCATAAAACAGGGTGCGAAACTAGTCAATAAAAATAATAAGTTTAGTACATACAGGCTGTTTATTTCCAAATTTTCCAAGCTAAATAATGCTATCTGATATAGCTTTTTGAATAGAAAAAAAGACGAGAATAAAATTTACCATTGGATCAAAAATAGTATACATTAATCATAAACTTATTACTTATTCCTGAAATAAATAAGTAGAACTGGCAAAGGTGTTAATCACTACAACCAATCCAAGGACTCATAGTAATAATAATAACAAAAATAAAATTCTTTATTGTATATACATAAATACAAAAGGTACCTATAACACAAGGTGATCTTCAACCACTAAATATTCTTTAAATAATTTAGATAATTAGGTTAATAAATAACAATAATTTTAAATAATTTTCTACAGGTACTAAAAATACTAATTCTTGAATGCTTATAAATTATTTGTTTGTGTAATTCATGTAATAACTAAAAGTTGCTACATGAACGAAATAATCATTACATTTGTGCAATTCTCAAATTTCGTCGTAGCAACTAGCTATTTTATATTAATGTTTAACATATTGCGCATGATTTACAAATTTCAAAATTTTTTATAATGACATTGCAGCCATTGACGATAGATAAACTGAGTTAGGCGATTTCTGAAAGCTGATTTACTGATCTTTCAAAGTATTGAAAAATGTGACAAATGTGATATTTTTACTATCTAATACGAGTTCACTCAATTCTTTATCCTCATTAGGTACCTTAGAATAACTATTTGAGAAATGCCCGTTTTTTACATTAATTTCATAATATTTCAGAAACAATTGATAATAGCCTAATACAAGTTTATGTCATAATTATTAGGATAACATTGTTAATCAAAAACTGAAATAATATATCTGGTGTTCCATTTAAAGAAAAAAAAAACATAAGTTTGTGTTGGTACGTTGTAGAGGGACACCTGTAAGCATGAAAATATTTTCTGGCTGTAGCGCGAACGATTATCATAATGATTACAACTTTTATATATGGAAGAAACGTATATTTGGATTTCTAAAGGCCATTACTGTACTTTGTTTCTAGCGTGAGACACCCTGTAGAAGAATAGATATTTATATACCCTTTAATTTAATAGATGCGCCTGAATATATGAAAGTTAACATCCTGTATATTGCAATAGGAACAATACACTACCACTAACTTGACGCGATACCACTAGTTAAATGAATATAGTAAAATCAAAAAACACAACATTGAATTATACGAATAAAATAAAATTAAGATAAGTTGCTAGAAGATTACTATAAAGGTTGTATAAAATCTGATAACAATACCTCAGAGTCTAAATTCTGCGATAATGAGTGAATTAAATTTAGTTTATTTTTATCAAAATTGTGACAATAGATATTAAAATGTATGCATGGTTTGCAAATTTTATTGCAATATTGTTTTAGGAGTAACAAAAAAAACCTAAATAAGTCACGCCAATGGAGAAAAGCAACGTCATTACTCACTCATGTCTGACGTCCACTCCAATTGGAAACGTCCCCACAAATTTTAAATAAATAAAGTGTAAAATAAACATCCGCTAGAACCGGATGTTGTACAGAAAACTTCTTGCTATAGCTACATACTTACCTAATGTATATCTGCTAAGTAATCATCTTAAAACTTAGTCATCTTAAAACTTTTTAGTTAGTTTATTTACCTTTTTTTGTAGCTACAGTATCTATCCGGAGAATTGACCCCAGGGCACCGAAGTGCGCTCTGACATGTGAATATGAATGTCACTGATTGAACTAACAATACGTGTGTACTATAGCCATTCTTGGCTGTAGGGCCCATCAACCAATTATGCCGAACAATAGCAGCATCAAGTTTGATACACATCGAGCAGCTTCGTTTTCCTTTTTAATTTACTGGTGAGTTACATTTTATTGTGTTTGCTTGTTATTTTAGTTATGTAATTTGTAAATTTCCTTATCTTCTCTACTACTATTACGACTGCTATTATTGTCTGTGCATATTATAATATTTTATGAATAATTGCACAATTAATCTATTTTTAATACATATTTATCTATAGCTTATTTGAAAATACACTATGTTTTGCACCAATGGTATTATTAATATTAGTCCCTTGATCAAATAAAAATATATTTTGGTAATTATATTAGTATTGTACATAATAACTTTGAACAAATTATAATATATCACACTAAGCAAAAGTCGCAGGCGTGCAGCTGTTATATGAAAATTGTTATTAAAATAAATCATCGAGGTAACCGATTTCTGCAATTCCAAGCTATCAATTGCTTACATTTATGGTGTGATTGTGGATGATGTATTAACAAATCAGTTTATTAACTATGTATTTATTTAAATGTAATTAATACATTGTAACACATTGATAACCGTTTCGACAAAGTCAATTAATTATTTGCCTGATTATCTTTTAATTGAAGTTTCAGGATTCAATTGCAAACTAAGCACATTTCAATACTACAAATGTTTTTATGAACCGGATTTATAAAGTACATACTAATAAATGTGGAAATATCCAGCTCTAAATTGACGGTCATAACGATTCTTGACGCAGGGCTATTCTCTCAGCGAATTACGAATACTGTGTGTCCCCAGACTGACCTAACTATACCTATATTTGACCAACATTTTTATTTTACTTTCATCGTATTTTTACATGTAATGTTTTCTAAAAACACTAGTAGCTATAATAATAGTTTCGATTAATAAATTTCGTTGACACCCTAAGCAGATACTATTGTATTGGATACCAATACGGCATATCACACAACTACACGTGGTCAGATTGCATTTACAGAAGACCTTCATGAAGCAGTAAACAATAAGCATATTAATTGCGAAAGCGTATTGATATAATTAGTTTAAGAAATGCGAGAAGTACTACCAAAGATTACTTATTATTTAGGAATGCAGATGAACCAACAAATGAGTTTGTTGGAATTGTAATCAATTTGAGCAATGACTTATGACTTCGATAATCAATTTATGTGTTATTATTTTAGGTATCAGCGAAATTTGTCGAAAAACAAACAAATTTAATATAATTTTGGCACCAATAATTAATAATTAAATGGCACTGAGAATGTTAAATAGCAAACAAAGAACAAAGCTTCTAGAAAATTAATGTTTTTATTATTATTATTCACTAATTACCAAATGCCAACTTACAAAAACACGTATAAAAAGAGCATGTATTCATATACAGGTTGGTTAGTACGTCGATGCACAGTTAGGTAATAGAAGAGGTTATTTAGAACCTATAGAAAGCTATAAAGTTTCGGCAGAAATTGTACTTAGGGGTAATTCAGTGTCAAATCAACTCAGGTTTATTCCTCACCACCTTGAATTATGATGAAATTTTGTACAATTGTTGTACAATATTATTATTATTACGATTAGACTATAAATAACTGTTCAGTTTTAATACAATTTGATGTTATAGTTAACTTCTCCTTCTAAATATTATGTTTGTAGATATTTATTTTCTTTTTAAGACATGAACCCATTTCCGTCCCACTACCAAACTTTCGGAATGAACTTAAAACAGTATACGCCACTAAAATTTTAAAAAAAGCGCATTTGGAAATAATCAAAATTAAACTTTTAATTTTTAATTAACAAACGGAAATTCCCCCAGAAGCCGTATTGTATTGTATATCGTATAACAGAGAAAGCTCATGGAAAACGCTATAAAATGGCACCTTTACCAGACCGAATAATCAAACGATTAAACACTGCACGCGGTATGATTCATAATAACCAAATTGGTTATACAACATTACCATAAAATTTGGTATTTTTCTATAACTACATGAATCAACAATTTCATCAAAATCCGAGGTGGTGAGGAATAAAATTGTGCTTATTTTACACGGAATTACCTTTAGATAAAAAAAAATACGGGTTCGATGCAATGCACCAGACCGCTATTTTGTTTAATTACGTTTTTCGTCAATCGTTTATTTATGAGTCAGTTTAGTCAATAGGAAATTGTTTATTAAGCAACTCTATTAATGCACGATTCATATTAATGCATGATTTGTTATAGCCAATCACACGACGTAATGACTTCGCATGATTGGCCTATCGAATATATGTGAAATGAAACCTTCCAATCAAAACATACCGCCCTCTATAACTGTCAGTGTCAAATTACATAAATTGTCAAGTCTGTGAATTGTCATATAACCTAAACAGTCATCGGCTAAGAAAAATCTATGTAGACGATGCTAGAAGAATACGAGCGACGAAAAGCTTTTGTAACCAACTCGAATATTAAACAGCGATTAATAATCTTGATAAACAACGCGCTCGCTAATCGCTCGCGCGCTAAACAGTCTCGATAATTAATCGCTCTTTTTAAAATACTTGTTGGTTAAATAACTATTTTCGTCGATCTTCTATTTATGAGTCAGTTTAGTAAATAGGAAATCATTTATTAAAATGCACGGTATCTATTAATCATGCTATATTAATGCATGATTTGTTAGAGCCAATAAAACGTTTCATTATAGCCAATGGAACATATGTAAAATGAAACCATCCAATCAAAACCTTCTGTAATCCAAAACCGCAGTCCAGAACTGTCAGTGTCAAATTACATAAATGTCATATAATCAAATGACATCGACGAATAAAATATATAAAAAAATCACTAGAAACATAAGGAAAGCAAACTAACCAGTTTGCATTTGCATATGTGAGGTTATGTTGTAATACTATTAAGTAATTGTATTTGTGGTGAACGTGAAGCACTAACACATACTGGGACTCCGACGTTCGGATCGAAAATGAGCTAATTCAGCTAATGCAAATTAACATAGAATCATCTATCCTTCATTATGCAATTACATCTCTATAAAAAGTTTTTGCGAAACATGTTAATATCTTTGCTGATTCTTCATCATTTGAGCATCATATCATCCATTAATACCGCTTGTATCTGTAAATTAAAATGGTGTTTGGACACTATCGCAGCGAAAAAATTATCAAGATGTTTTAACTATAACGGGATGTGAGAAAGCCATATATTTATCTTAATGCTGTGAGATACATAATATATCTGAAAATTCTGGCCAATTAAAGTTTCAGATTGGTCTATTTATTTATTACGTACAGCGAGTTGCAGTAGGTTTAAATTTGAGTCTTTGGACCCAAAGAGGAATAAACCAGACATCCCAGTAATTTATGTACTGAGCAACGTTTGTCTAATGCCACAATTATCGGTGCAACCAAAAGGAGGGTATTCTGTCTAAAGTACATCTTTGTTGGGCTTTTATCTCAACCAATTAAGGGCCCTTTTTATAATTGTGGTATATGTCCTTGGAATAGCTAATACTTGGTATAGACTGGTATTACTATGGAAACACAGATGGCTGAACCAATGGGAGGCGGTGCAGGAGTATTTATTCTGGGAACAGCGGTTCCAATGAGTATACCACACTTGTAAAATTGGCCCTAAGTGTAACATGAAATCAGAAGTAATCGAATCCAATCCCGCAAAGCAGTTGGTACCACATGAACGTACAACCGTCAAACCTGTCAAGCTTCGGACCCAACTTGCCAAGTTTAGCTTCAAACTTGTCAAGTTTCGACGTCACAGTGACGTCGTCTCGCTCTTGCCCTAGCAGCCACAATTCCAGCATTCGATGACGTGAACAGAGCAACTCTTGCCAGAAGAGCGTTGACAGAGAGCAGCGGAATATAGAGTGATGTGCCCAATGATGCCGTCCACCATGACGACCGACGACGACATTGGCCACAGTAGCTATTGGTAGGGGGGTCGCAGTTCTTCAAATCAGTGAGTGTCCCGTTGCAGTACGAACAACATGGACTTTGAAACACTAGCCGCAGGTAAATACACGCTAATGTCCAATCCACAAAACGCTATCCTGCCAGTATCACGCACGTGCTTCATCGCCAACCGTGAGAAATAACCAAATCGCCGCCAAAATTAAAAACTACATCCACCGCTGACAATGCTCGTCTTCCATAATCTTTAAACGCTCCTAAATTGTTGTTTAAATGTCCGATTTAAGTGAATGATTGTATACCGGGCGGAAGAGAGCAAAGAAAGAGGTTACGCCGCCTTGATCAAAACAATGCTTCACAAAGTTTCCCACCTCGCCGTCGACGCTTCTATTTTCCGTCTTTCGTGCGGTTTAACACCCGAAAAACAAACGCCATCGCGAGCCAGAGGAGGAATTCTATTCAACGCCGAGCAAACCTCTTACAGATACTTAAGAGTTATTAAAGTGTATACATCCGGTGCATGGAGTAAATTGTGACAAGCGAGGAAGCGGCCAATCTCCAGAAAGTTCTAATTTAGAAAAATTATAAGGTCGGGAATGAGGAGTTAGTGTACTACGAGCATAAAGCTGCACCTGTATTCGGTGTTCCTATTTTATTTGTTCCCTCTATGGGATGCGGTTGCATGGACACGTGCCACAATTGAATAGATTTTTCTAGGTGCGACTGCGGGTATTGTAACGCAAATCGCGGAGCAATTGCCAAAATCCGACAACGTAATTGGCGCTTGCCATTAAAATTCTGCGTACAGTCACGAAGTACTTTTTTTGCAATAGTACGGATTATTAAGTCGATTGAAATCGTAGTTTGCATGAATTTCTTCTTAGAATGTGTGTCGAATGAATGCTTAGGGAATCCAAGATTTATTTCTGCATTAACATTTTGTTTATTCATAATATTAAGCTTGAAGTGTGCACAGCTAGGTGTTTCGATTATGCATAACGACGCGTGATAATTATATCAAAATGAGATAGGATATTTGCCTCAAGCGGCTGCCTTCTGGTTTTCTATGATGAGATGGTTTCTTTACTTCCCATTTGTATTAAATAAATAAATAAACTAACCAATGGATTTATTTATAGTTTTGGGTTATATCTTGGTTTGTCACTGTTATATTTGTTACATCATTTATGTCAATCTCAGATATTGTGTCTCATGGAACTTCAAATTCGTGCCGGGGAAGTTAAAGCGACTTCAGAGGGATGGCTAGGCTCGTTAATCTCCTTCCCAGTAGATCCCAGTTTCCTGTTCGATTGAGGATAAATCAGATCTTGGGGTTTTAACGGTGGACATGTTTCCTTTTTAATAAGTAAAAGTTTCCGGGCGATGTGAGGGTGGGCGTCATCTTTGGGAAGTTGGCAGGTTTTTATAAATATCGGAAGAGTGTTTTACTACGTCCTCAATGTACACTGTCCTATTGCATCAAACGAACACCAATGGAACCATACTTCCATGAGCAATCATACCCACAACATAACCCCAGAAGTTTGCTGCACAAGTCTTTCATAAAGACGTAACCTTGGAATCCATATGCGGCCGCTATTCTGTACCACTAGTAGCAATCGTGGATTTGTTGTTGACAAATTTGTGTACCAACCTAGTTTGGTGTTCATTTAAGGGAATATGACAAGCCAATATGACACATTGAGGACGTGGTAGAACCATGGCATGGTGCCGACTTAACGTTTGAATCTCTCTCAATGTCTCCTTTCCCGTATTTTATTAGAAAGTAAAAGGCATACTAAGTAAAAATGTGTATTTGTGTATGTGTGTGTGCGCCCGTCTTTTCTGGCGACAATTCCAGAGAAACTACGAAAGGTATCGGAACGAAATTCATATTTAGCAGTTTCATGACCAAACTTACAGCTGAAAAGGTTTCTGTTCAAAAGGGTCAAAAGGAATTTGATGTTTACTCTATGCATTTTTCAAGGATTTTGCAAAACAGAGCTATTTCTGTAGTAGAAGAAATTTTATATACTCTATGTCTAACATTTTTGGTAGTTTAGCTGCATGAGCAGATTCCATTTGCATGATTCTATTTGATCGAGATCGGTCGTGTCAGTATTAATATAAAACCAGTACAAATTATATGCGCAATAAATAAAATAAAACGTGAATTTATTGTAAGCAATTGATAAAATATTTGACCAATACAAAAAATTTTTGAGCATTGCAAGATGTTACTTGTGCATTAAAAAATGTGCGATAAATAAAAATAAATAATAACAGATTTATATAAAAATACAACAGAAGAAATAATTGTTTAAATAAATCAGCATATAATAATAATAATAATAATAATTAAATCAGCATATAAAAATATTATAAGTGTAATTTTTTTTAACGGTTTCACATTTTACAAAAATCCTTGTAGTCGTTGATTTTTAGTTAGTATACACATTCTGTTACTTATGACGTCATCGAGCCTTTTTTAGATGGCAACTCCGGATAATTTATTTGTGTAAATGACAGCAGAAGCATTTTATGGCCTACATCAGAAAATTTTTGAGAAAAAGACAATTGACAATAGACAAAATGGATTTTGTAAATTCAATATGATATTGCGCTTTGGGTAGAATTAATTGCCCTGAAACCCAATCTAATGAAATTATTTAATTTTCTATCGCGCAAGGTTTTCGAAAAAAGTTAACAACGCGACTTCGATTAATAATTTTTGCAAATTTATACTACCCGAGTCCATTGTCCTAGAAGCCAGAAAATAGTCTCATAGTAAACCTTAATCTAAATCCAGAATCCATAAAATTTGGCACAAATGCTGGAACAATTACATCGATTTTTTAAGTGCACTGCGGAAGTGCCTCCGGAAGAAATTTAAGGAAAGCGCAATTGTCTGGCGTGTTAGGCTACTTTCAAGCTCAGATTCGTATTCAGCGCAAATACATCAGTTGTAAACGCCTATTCGCATACCATAAACAAACAACTTATAGGTATATAATACTACCATAATTATTTATCAACTGTAATTTTGTCGAAAAATTTCTTATGTAAGGTCATCATACTCACGTAAATTACCTTTAAAACAAGTAACAAATCAGAAAATATGGGGTTGCCATAAAAGAAAGTGTCAATGACGTCATAAGTTGAAAACAATTGAATTTTCCATTAACATAATATGTAGGATGAGCGATCGAAATTAATTAATAAAATTCAAAATCAAATCAGCGTTAATTTTAAAGCACAGTAGATCTAGTGCTCAATATTTATTATTTGAATGCACAAGTTATTCATTTTAGGGTACAATATGAATAAAACATTGCTTATTATAAAAAAATTTATGTAACATATTCGTATGTATTGAATGCTCAATATGTATTATTTTAAAGCACAAGTTATCCATTTTTTAGTACAATATGTATTTTATGTAACATAAATTATATTTATTTAATGTACAATATTTAT
Source organism: Melinopterus prodromus (assembly GCA_964023965.1). Classification (NCBI taxonomy): domain Eukaryota; kingdom Metazoa; phylum Arthropoda; class Insecta; order Coleoptera; family Scarabaeidae; genus Melinopterus; species Melinopterus prodromus. Next base: position 47,493,239 of record OZ030393.1, read on the forward strand.
AATTTTAATATTCATATTATTAAATCTAATGCTCAAAGTATATATTTTAATGCACATATCTGTTTAAATCATGCACCCTTAAATCGACCCCATATAAAACTAGTCAGCCAGGATTAGACAATTATGTTCATTCTGACAGTAGGTAGTGTCAAACAGTTTTTTTCACAATACCTACTGTCAATATTATCAAAATATCTGTCAAATCCTGGCTAACTTGTTTTATTTTAATGCAGACACGATCGATGTCGATCAAATCGAATCTCATGCAGCTAAACTATTAATTTTATATATTGTAGGATAAAGTCAATGCCTGGCCACATCAGATTTTTCTATCAAGGCTTAAAGTTCGGAAAATATTACTGCTAATTGCTATACTCGGTAACCATTTAGACCATGTGACATCTATGCCAATTATTATTATTAATTAGTGACACTGATTTAAAACAAAAATACAAGGAACTATACCAAGAAGTTTTACAGCTCTATTGGAGGGAGGAAGCTGCAATCAAATTAAATAAAAGAAACGTACTCAAAACCACATTATTTATTAGATATGAGTATTTCTCCATGGATTTGAGAATTTTATTTATATAGGATGCCCCAAAAATTTAATCACTTGAAAATACATAAATGCTGCATTTATTAACATAGATACAACGTTGGATGCAAGGATAATCGTTTAATTTCAATAAAAGAAAACAATTTTTTTAATGCGAAAACGAACTAAATAAATACAGTAAAATTTTACAGTTTTACTATTTTTGCGCTTGAACTGAAAGCCCAAGAAACATCGAGGAAAGCTTAGTTTTAACGCTTCCCACCGCGTATTTTTTAAACAATCTTTCTTTCTATTGACTGGGCGACAATGGACTTCTGACGAAACTTCTAAATATTTAAAATGTCTTCAAAAAAATTGATACATATATAAGTATGAGTCGGCGGTTACAAGTTTTACGTCTGAAAGTACGTCAAAATAAAGAGCTTCATAATTTGTAATAAAAAATGCCTATATTTAATTCTGAATGTTAAGAAGTGTCTTATGTAATATACCCACATTTCTTTCTACCGGAAAACTTTTGTAATTATGTATACAAATGTACGCCAGTAAAGGGAAGTAGTTTTTGAAACACCAATAAAAACGGCCAACTACATATTTATGGCTTTTTTTATCATAAAATACCCGGTACGATTTAGAGACACGGATTGTGATTCCCTATAAAAAATGTATAATTTGTTAGTTGCTACTTGTTGTTGGCGCTTCTCAATCGTATAACTTAAAACGGTTACTTGTACAAAGAAGATGAATAGAACCTTTATTGTAGAAAATAAAAAGATATGTCATTCTTAATCTAATCTCAATAGGTTAGATTAAGCAGACCAATAGAATGCAAGATAATGACACATACACGGTTTTGCCCGTCTTTCAAAATCGTTTTTGGTCAATATCTTCCTTCCTATGGTCTGGCGAGAGTTAAACCTGAGATAAAATTGCTAGATCTAACAATATCTGCATTTATTCTTGGAGAATACAGGTGAATGGCATCACCTAAACGCAAAAGCTACACGGCACCCATCGTATGCAGGATTTGTCCTTTCGAGTCCCGAAATTTTGTAAGGTTTCTTAAAGGAGCATCATATTTTATGATAAAAAGTCCAAAACTTGGGCGTTTTCGATATATATTTCTTCAGAAGAAAATGGAGTTTTATATCAATACGTCCCTTGTTCGTTTATGGGATTTATCCAAAACCAGTAACTACCAGTTACTAGCGCCTAAGCGAATGCTTTTGGAATAATACACTATGAACTATGACACATTATATCCTATTATTAGTTATCGAAGATGTGGGTTTCTACATTCAAACATTCAGGGTTCACTAGTGCACTTCTAGATGGCAGTAGTATCCAGTGTTTTAATGCAATAGTTAACGGCATTTGTTCATTCTACTTATAAAAAGAGCGACATTCAAACTGCCAAAAATGACAACAAATGACAACAAAAAATCGACAACATTGCCCTTTCCAGGCTAACACAGGGTGAACAGTCGAAAATCAAAATTTGTAAATTATGCTGTTACACCAAGCAGACTATAAAGGACTGTAAAATAATTGTATATAACCAAACTAGTATAAAAGCTTATTTTCAGTCAATATTTTCAGACTTTTGGCAATTTTTGTTTTATATTCATACTCATAATCCTTAAAACCTTAAACAAATTACCGCCGCGCCAGTCGCTGTTCTTTAAAACTGTTATTTTTTAAGTAACAATTTCCTTGTCTCAGTTTATCTGAAACCATAACGTCGCTATTTAATGAACAACTGTTTAGACTATTCATAAAATTTATTTTACGCATTCCTTGTCATCTGATTGGTCTATTAAAGAAATATTAATAACAGTACGTCATGAACTCGTGCTAATTCAATCGTCTACTGCTGCTGCGATGCACTTAACAATAGACGATTAAACGGGCACTATATTGAAGCCCCGAGGGCCATTTGGTAGTGCCGGGATAAGTCGATCAACTTTTTTCTCGAATTACCACGGTAATGCGTTTTCCTGACACAATTAGTGACCTTAACAGTTCCGTGCCAACATTAATTGTGGCCTAAATTGCAACTTTAGCTGGATAATTTCTTCGATCTTAGTCTGTACTGTGACTCTCAGGTTAAGGTTTTGCCAGAAATATGTACGGTAAGATTATTTATATTTATTATTTTTTTTATTATTTCTTTAAATATTTACTTATGATAATAATCAAGTATGAAAATTGCATGGTGAATTATTTTGTGTGGTCTATTGTTAGACGAGATACAAATTAATTCAGACAGCAATTGTTACAATTTTTATTAATTCTACAAATAATGGCAAAGTATACCAAAACAGGAACATCCAAAAGTAACTCTATCATTTTAAATATAACGGTTGTTCTTTATACCCCCCACATTTACTGTGGTGAGGGGTATATTGAGTTTGCCACAAATGCTCGTCTGTCTGTCCGTCTTTGTACACAATAACTGCCGTAATTTTGAAGTTATTAATATGAAATTTGGCAAACGAATCTATGAAAAAGTAAGGACAAGTTCGGATGGGCAAAAACCGGTTAAATTTTTTTAGTATTGCAGTGGGGTTATTTTAACTTCAGCACGGATGATTCTTTTTTTATATCTTTTTCAAATTCACGCAATTGGTCTGAAATTTGGTATACAAGCTTATCTCTTAAATAGAAAGGACAAGTTCGTGAACGGGCAAAACTCTTAACTTAACTCGACTTTTTGTTTCAAATTCCGCGCCAAAAATATTTTACGGTGGGGGTATTTTAACTTCAGCACGGCTGAAGGTAATTTTCTTACTAGTTGTACTTTATCATACTTAGGGCGGGTTTTTCAATTGCGGTTTAGTGGACTTTAAGTAAAGTATCGCTAAGCTCCACATAGCGCGCATATGGAGCCTAACGATACTTTAAGTTAAACTCTGCTAAATCGCAATTGGAAAACCTACCCATAGTATGATAAAGAATAATCGTGTCGAAGAAAAGGTTTGAGATTTTAGCGCAAATATGTCCTTTTGAGTCCCCTGAACATCTTCGAGTGTGTGTATACCCGTTTTTTGTGGCGACGATTCCGGAGAAACTACTTAAAGGTATCGGGACGAAACTTCATATTTAGAAGTTCTATGACCAAACTTAGAGCTTAAAAGCTTTTTGTTCAAAAGGGTCCAAAGGAACTGGTGGTTTACTCTTAGCATCTTTCGACGATTTTGCAATTTCTGTAATGTCGTCGAAATAGTTAAATAATAAATTAAAGTAGACGAAATTTTGTATATTTTGTAATTATAATAATGTAATTAAATATTTGGAAAAACTAATTATAGCTGCATGTGCAAATTCTATTTGATCGAGATCAGTCTTTCATTAAAACTAGTTAGTCAGGTTTGACAGATATTTTGATTCTATTGACAGTATTGTCGAACTGTTAGAGTTTGACACGGTTTATTATGTTAAAGTGATGTGTCTGGCCACATTTTTTTTGTGTACAGTCGTTCTCAAACTACGTTTGAGCGTTTTTTTAAAACTAATATACTAATAATACACAAAACAGAAGAAAAGAGGTTTTTCATCTACACATTTCAAACAAAGATTTATGATTACTATTATTATAATTTATGCACAAAAGAAGTGTGAAAGCAAGCCAGTATTGGGGTACTTATTGCATCAGGAATGACTTATCTGGCTATTATGTAGGCGGTGACAAAGAAGATGGCTGAAAATGTGCTCAAAAGTACCTGAATTTGCAAAACATTCACAAACTTGATAAAGCACATAAGAAAGAAGCAATATACTGTCGTAAAAGACAACCTAAATCTCTAAAGTCTCTGTCTCTTTTTGACAGAAGATCAGGTAGCTTCAGAGATGCAAAATTTACCTTATCAATAAAGAAGTCATATCTTATGGTACTATGTTTAGTTTATTTAATAATAAATTTTACTACATTTTTTTGTTATTTACACCGTGTATACATTTGTCACTTGACATAACTACCTATTCGTAATCTCGCGATGAATCCGAAATCAAACAAATGATTACATCATCCACTTACTACAGGTAACCGTATCAACATACTTCAACATACCGAGTATTTTCGCGAGAAAACGCCTTTTGTCACATATGTTTAACAACCAAACAAATTGTCACATCGATTTTGGCTGTTTTTACTCCCTATAAGTTTTATATTTGTGGTGATTTTGTTTGGGTCATTTAACAAAATATAAAAATAATGGGTATACCAGAATTCAACTAGTTTATAATTTTAGACATATCGGTGGAAACATTTCATAAATTGTTTAAAACATCTAAATAAAGCTACTAAGAAAAACTCCACCTTGTTGTTCAGTTTTTCGAAATAATTTTATACAATTTATTTCTATAAGGTCATTGGCGCATCTGTAATTTCAATCTCTGACTAACAATTATTCATTGGGAAACAATGCGCGCCGTGTATAAGTTTAATCTCCGTTAGTTTAAAGTTAGTATCATCATGAGAACTATTTTTCGATTGGTAGAGAAGTAAAATTTTGCCTTGTAATTGACGAGATTAAACAAACTAGGTACGTATTACATTTAGTGTTAGTATTGCTACTTCTTTTTGCATTGCCGCAGTGAGTCAATAACATTTTTATTGGGATTGATTAAATCACTGGACAAAATTATAGCATAGTAAACCAAAGAAAATGTTCTGCTAATTGTTGATTCCTGTTTAGGACAAATACTTTCAAGAACGCTTATAGGTCTGTTCCAACACGCAGCAAACACCGTTCATGTTAATGTGTTGTGTCATTGCGTTGTCTATCGGAACATCACAACAGACATTCATTCCATCACAAAAACGATACCTGAACTATGTTTTTTCGTGTTGTAACAAACCTAATATCATGAATTTAAATTCAATTCTAAACATTGACCGCCACAACGCAGGACCTCGCTACTATTTTTATGCGATTTTGGGGCATATCTAGGGTTGTTAACACACACCAGAAATTGTGTCGATACTTACTTAATGGTACATCATTATAATTTCGCTTTTTGCATTTTACTTCAACAGCGTGGAACTGTCTTCTATCGATTTTGGCTACCTACTTGTTACCAGAACCAAGGATATTAAACTAACTGAAAAAAGTAAAGGGCAAAATGTCATTGGAGTCAGGAGTCTGAATTGAGTTGTGTCGTTCTTTTTTCTATGTGTCAATTGTACGTTACTTATTTGAGAAGGGCATTTCGTTGCAGTCGTTATTTAGTGATTCCAAAGATATCAGTGGACCACTGATATCTTCCAACCTTTAGTTAGTATTTTTTATTTTTCTCTTGGGTCCAGATCGGTACAGTTCAGAAGTTATACAAAAAAAGAACGAATAAATTCGGGAATTGTTTTGACAACTTGCAGTGGCCATGGCCGAGTATTTTTGATTAGTTACTATTTTTATGCCAATGGTAAGCAATTCATTGTCACAATCGATCGTTGTCCATGCCCCTGGAAGGCGTGTCTATACACTCTAAATTTACTTGTAATAATAACAAACGCACATACACTAGCAATTTTATTTACCAGTTTCAATACAATCGAAAAGTACGGTACTTTGTTGTCGTGCCTCAATAGAGGCGCCACCATCGCGATCGGGTCGCTAGAAAAGCTGTTTATCCACCTACATACGCAATTTATCTCATTATATTTTACCACAATTTATTTAACCTAGTATTGCATAAATTGTTGGTGTTTAAAAAAAATCGTACGCATGTATTTTCATGTATTGTCAATAACTTTGTAACCTGTACCTTAAAATGTTCATGTTTTCAAATTCATGTAAAAATGTTCACAACTTAACAAAAAAAAAATTATTTGAGTTAAAGTGTGATATTTTAGGGTTAAAATAAATGGTTCTTTTACTCTATAAATTTATAATTGATTGAAGAAATTTTGTGAAAAAGAAATGGGTACAGTTGACCACCCAGATAATGCTGGGACTATCTCGGCCGTACACTAGCGGACAAAAAGATGATACATCCGACATGTTTTTGCGGCACAACTGTCTAATACATTTTTAATTTTTTTTTTCTTGATGGGTGGTTTTAAGGTGAAACTAGGATCAGAAATCGTTGCGAAGTTTCTGAGCTATGTATAGCAAAACAAAAAAAAATGTTGGCAACATATTTTTTCTGTGAGTGTATATAGGTACAGCTATAGTCAAAATTACTAGAACACCTAAATAATTCCCCAACCGTAAACATTAAAAAAAACAAACAAAAGTTTTTTTAAGCTATGTTCGAAAATGGTGATATTAAGGCGGGATGTAAATTTTTAATAAATTGAAAATTTTAACCACAACCTGGATTTGTACCAGGGAAATTAAATTAAATTTTTAATTAATTTAAAATTTCCATTCCGCCTGTATATCACCATTTTCTATACTTTGACTATTTCATCATAATGTTCGTATATTCATAATTAGTTATAATTTTCTTTTGTTTTAAACAAGCTATCGTTTAATTATATTTTTAATACACAGATTCACTGTTCATTTTGTTATGGAAATTTGGTAACCTATTCTTTTTTCATATAGAAACACTCTGTACATTTTTTAATTCTAATGTTAATTGCCAAAAAAAATTGGATTATTTTTTTGTGTTTTAAGCAGTTAATCAAAAATAGTTAACACCCACCTAAATAATTCTCAACGGTACAAAATTTCAAAAGTGTTTTTGAATTAACCGAGCCCTTTTTAAATATATTTTTAATATACAGGCTGATCATTTTACTATGTAAATTTGGTAATCTTTCCTTTTTCTAATAGTACACTTTATATATTTAATTTCGTTAATGATTAATATTTAGATATCTATTTTAATTTGACAGGTTGAACATTTAATTTAATCCTATTTAATTTAGGCAGTTTGAACATTTAATTTAATCCTATTTAATTTTGTTATTTCTTCTAGATATTTTTTTATTTTTTATCCGTTTGGTTAAAATAAAAGTTTATGAGATTTTATTAATTGCTGTATAAAAAAATCTGATGTGGCCAGGCACATGACTTTATCATACAATATATAAAATTAATAGTTTAGCTGCATGAGAATCTATTCTATAGAGATTAATCGTAGGTATTGTCAAAGCATCAGCATTTGACACTACCTACACTACGTCATTAGAATAATAGTTATTTATGTCACAAATGCCGAAAGTACGGAATAGCGCGACGAGCGGTGATACGGCGCGTCACCGAAGGCGGAGTGTCGCCGTCGCATATGAGCGAGTCGCGCTATCTAGTTTTTGGCAGGAGCGACATCAACGTTTATTGTGTTGCTTTTTAAGAAATACGTATTTTTAAAAAAAATAAATGATTTCTGTATAGTAAATGCTAGGTTGGTACCACTTTGACGAAAGGTGCGTTCCGATTGGTAGGTAATGGTAGGTAATGGTTCTTACATATCGTGATAATGACACATATTAGTTTGCATGTACATAAACATGAGTCACTAGCAATTTTCTATTGGAAATACTATAACGGCGTCTGCTACCACTGCCATTATCACTAAGGAAAACGCACCTTAAAAAGGTAATTCAAATTCTGACAGATTTATATTTGTTCATGACACATCCCTACCAACATACTAAAATAAAACTACACTCATCGCTATACTTTATTTATAATTTTCTCAAGGTATCATTTTTAGAATATAAAGACGGGTTGATATTTCTTATCAACAAACAATCAAATTGGTGATCTTATTTTATTTGAAATTTGTATTTTATAATTTTGCGCACTACAGCGGCACGTTCCATAGTGGTTCTCCACGTTCTCCAACCTCTGATGAGATCAGCTGTTTTCGAATGACAACACAAAAAAATATTTGTCAAAATCCTGGCTACTATGTAATTTCATATCAATGCAGATGCGACCGATCTCGATCAAATAGAATTTGCTCTTGAAGGTAAACAATTAATTTTACCAAAAAATGTTATAGGCATAAATTATTAAAAATTTCCTCTACTTTAATTTATTAATTAACTATTTTGTCGAAATTACAGAAATGGCGGCTCATTTCCAAAATCCTTGAAAAAGGCTTAGAATAAACTAAAAAGCTAAACTATTAATTTTACCAAAAAATGTCATAGGCATAAATTATTCAAAATTTCCTCTACTTTAATTTATTATTTAACTATTTTGTCGAAATTACAGAAATGGCGGCTCATTTGCAAAATCATTGAAAAAGGCTTAGAATAAACTACCAGTTCCTTTCGACCCTTTTGAACCAAAAGCTTTTCAGCTCTAAGTTTGGTCATAAAACCTCTAAATATAAACTTTCGTCCCGATACCTTTAGTAGTTTCTCCAGAATCGTCGTCACAAAAATCGTTTACACACGCACACACACACACACACACACATACAGACATTTTTTTGTACCTTGGTCAAAAATGTTCAGGGGACCCAAAAAGACCTATTTCCGCTAAAATCTCAATTTTTTTTTTCGGCATGATTACAATACTTTAGCATACTGCGTATGATAAAGTAAAAATCCTACAAAAATTCCTAGAATTAATCTTTCAATTAAAAAATGTAAAAATAAAAATATATCTATTAGAATTAGAAATTGTTCCCATTTTTATATAATAAAATAAACAGCCTGTATATTAAAAATGCATATAGACGATATGTTAAAACCAAACAACATTTGATTGAAAAGTTTTTACGGTTGGAGAATTATTTAGGTGTTCTTGTAATTTTAATTAATTACTTATAAATAAAAAAAAATGAGTTTCAAAAAAAATTCCTACAAAAGTTCTTAGAAATAATCTTAGAATTTAAAAATGTAAAAATATACAGGATGTTCTATTTGAAAAAGAAAACGATATCAAATTTCGAATATAAAAAATATATTCATACGATAGTTTGTTTAAAACCAAAAAACTTTTGTGTGAAACTTCTTTTGCAATAATGGGTAAAATATGATAAATCACGAGCAAAGTGTGGAGATCAAGAATTTTATATTTTTCCATTCATGTGACTATCGATTTCGGTACAATTGTATCATCTTCTGGTCAGAGGTCTAAAGAACTATTGAGTAACGCGGGGGTTATGTCTCATTCGGGTGGCTGCTCTCGCCAAATTAAGGGATTTTGTTAAATTAAGGGACTCCTGACCCGAAGATGATACATATTGTATCGAAATCGATCGTCACATGAATGAAAAATAAAAAATTCTTGATCTCCACACTTTATCTTGATTTATCATATTTTGCCCAGTATCGTCAAGTATGAAAGCACTGGACGAATTTGTTCACAACATTTTTTTGCAAATTCTTGAAAGTTGGAGAATTATTTAGGTATTCCGGTATTTTCGACTAAACCTGTATAAGCAAGGTTAGGGTTAATGTAAAGTGCTTGCTGATTCGGAATCAGATCCTGAGCAGCGTGCACTGTGCGTATAGAATGCCGAACACACCCTCTTTCTCGCAATTTTGACAGACTAAACTTTTTGAGGATACTCAGCACTTTTTTACCTTGTTATATAAGTTTCAAATTTAGCGCAATTTTCTGCGATACCCGTGATTTTAACCTGTAAAATTGTACAAAATTAAACAATACTTTTGTAGAAATCCACACATGTTCATTGTTCGTGTAATTTCTGTAGGTACTTCTAATTCAAGTACATAATAATTAAAAAATTGTCTTTTATTCACAAATAGCCTGGCGTATAAGCCCCGTTTAGTAGACTGAACTTCCTGCGGGTTGGCAACCTTGATGATTGAGGGCTGCACTGTGAGCGACAGTTTACTGCGAGATTTGTGTTGTTCTTTTTCTTCTTTGGCGGTACAGCGCGCTTAGTGCGTAGCGTGCACATTCGAGTACATAATTGAATTATTGTATACCTCGTGACCATGCTTGCTCACTGCTCGTAGCCGCTGACCTCTGAAGACAGTTGAACTTGCACTTGTGTCGACACATACGGCATTGGGAGGACCTCATATCTGTACGCTGCTAGATGAAAGAAAAAACAAAACGCATTATTGCCGGTCTATAAGCATTTTTATTGAGAATACTTTTATTGAGATATCGTAACTAACTTATGTCGTTTTGCTTAAATTTTACAAACGGTAGCGACAGCTAAGTTATATATTTTTTTTAAATTATGAAAAATATTAATAGTAAATTAAGTTAATAATTTAAATTTAATAATAATAGCAAACCGTCATTGTTTTTCCGGCCACATTACGGGATGGCCCATAAAAAATCATTTTTGACAAAATAAGAAGGAAAAATCTTTCCAAACTGAGATTGTGTGTGAGCCTAAGAAACTCAGACGCAGATCCTCTATAAGTAGAAAGAATATCGTGCAAAGTTGTCAAAAAACAACAAATTATTAATGAATAAAAAGAAGAAAAGTCGAAGAAAGAAATATTTAACAGCAAGATACTTGCAGATGTTTTTTTCGAATTGCTATACAATCTTCAATTTCTTTAGGGGTTGCGAATCATCAGCTGTAACGTCTAATATCACCAGGATTTCTAATATCGAAAGCAAATCTAAGACAACAATGATGATTCTTTGCCTGAAATTTGGTAGAGGATAATTTTTTTAATTCAACCTTGTTTCTTAATGGCCCTACATATTAAGACACCTTTCGAGAAAAATGAGTTTTAAAACTATTTTGTTGCGGTGCATACGAATCAAGACCAACTGCTAAATCAACAACACCAATATTTAATACACAAAACAAAAATACTAAAACTTGAAGCAGAATACATTTACTTAAACATTTTTATAAAGCAACTATATATAGCATATTATGCTTATTTTATTTACATGTCAACATTTATATGTATCTATAACTCTGTTATACAATATGATTTTTTCTTCACGTGAACTACACAAATCTGCCTGTAAAAGCTGCAAATGTGCGTACCTTGCTTGCTATAGTATTTACAGGAAATAGTTTTTAGTATCTCCCGTCAGTAAATGAGAAGAATTATGATGCGAATGATACAGATGAGGATAAATTTTAGAAAAATTAACTTCAGCCTGTTTTTTTTTTTATGTTATGTTATATTTAAATCACGCCTGCTATGTCGCATTATTATTATCATAAAATATTTTATATTTATATCCTAACATATTTTTCGTGTAACGTGGTTTTAGTACCTGAAATAGTATCTGAAATAAGTGCATAAATTTGAAGGGGTAATATAACTCAATATGCGAATCAAAAAACATTACAAACATGATATCTTGAAAATCTTATTGCTGCTGGCTCCCTGCTTTCATTATGTATAGTCGCTAAAAGTAATTTCGAAAATCTCTCTCTGGTTAGCATAAGTTTTAAGTGGAATACCTAAGTTTAGAAACGGTATAACAAAATACATAAAAAATAATCGAAGTATATAACAATGTACTGTCTGTACATGTACTGTATAAATATAAATAAATAACAATCAATAAATAAACAATAAATAATAATAAATAAGTTCAGCAATTTGCTAGTTTCCCCTACGGAAAGCACATTTTGGTGGAGGCAACGGAAGCTTGTTAGCTTAGCATTTATTTTCGGCTTGTTAATATTTTCCCCTTGTTTACAGGTCCTAACTGCACTCCGGCGGCTATAGACGACTTCCCCAAAGACTTTTTCACGGACAAACAAAGGCAAGACGGTGGAATTATTGTACATATTCTCGTATCATTATACCTATTTGTAGCGTTAGCGGTTGTCTGCGACAAATTTTTCGTACCCGCAGTAGAAAAAATATGTCACGGTAAGTGACAACTCATTCTTACAGATTTTACCTTCACCTACACAGAGCATTTTTATAGCAATTTTGCTCTATCAAGTAACAATATATTTTGTATATGAAATTCCAGCAATATTTTGTAAAATTACTGGAATATAGAGCTATAATTGTAAGATACAGCAATATCGCTGGTAGAGAACTGAGTTCTTCCTTTTACAGCATCGTTGCTGTAATTGGTTACATGCAATTTAGCTTAATGTTACCATTACTTTTACAGAATTTTTGCGGTAGTTTATAGGATACATTTTCGATCGTTTTACAGACATTTTCTCTGTGTAGGAACATAATTTGAAAATGGTTGGAACCAATATCTAGCTCTAATAATATTTAATGTTATTAGACTGTAAGAAGGCCGGGCCATCAAGTGTCTTTCTTTGCTTATTTTTTGATTTTGTGTAGCCTTAAATATGTCGAGCGACGTGGCGGGTGCGACGTTCATGGCAGCAGCGACATCTGCGCCAGAACTGTTCGTGAACGTAATAGGAACATTCATCACAGAAGGTGATATCGGCGTTGGAACCATTGTGGGGTCAGCGGTCTTCAACATTTTAGCAGTAGCGGCGTGTTGTGGCATTGGAGCTGGCATGGTAAGTTTACTCACCCAATTATGTTTACATTTTTATTAGGTTTTTGCATTAGGTTTATACGTGTTCTATTTTCACACAAAAAAAGTTATGTGACTAATGTGCGACCAGTGAAAAAAAAATCAGAACACTTTATACTTTATGCGTTATTTATACTTTAAATAAATTCATTTTTCTTAATATTAATTTAAAATTAAGTAACTTAAAATGATCAAATATCAGCCAGTAGAGAGAAAATTGCATATTCTTTATCTACATGTAATAAGAAAAGTCCTCGAGTATTTTATTGTACTTTCGCGATTAAACTTAATAAAACATTGCATTATTAGCGCAATTTCAAAGAGTTTATATTGGCAATTTATGATATGACAAAATGCAAAGTTTTGTTCATAGCTACATTATTACAACCGCAGAGCTTTCTCTTAATATATTAACAACATTTGTTTTGTTTCGAGAAATATTTATATTACCATTGACCGTTGTGGTCAACGGTAATCGACATTTTTCGAACAACCAATTTCATATTTACTATCAAAGCAAAATGACAAGTGAATCAGATATGCGTTTCTTGTGAGATAAAAGTAGCTTGCACAAATTTCCAAAAACGCGTATTTAATCACTTTTAGGCAAAGTTGTTATAAAACCCGTTTTTTTTTATTTTAAACAAAACAATTTTGTTTATAAAATTTTGTTTTTTTACCAAAGCCATGTTTTTAAACACCTCGCAAAAAAACATGTTTTAAACATGAAATAAAATATGTTTTAAATCACACAAAGGAAAACAACAAAACGAGAAATAAAACTTGGTTTTTACTTTGTTTTAAATTATGCAATTATTTTATTTGTAAGCATTTTAATCGTCATCTTTTCATTCCTTATTTTACTTGCTACCACTGATATTGTATAGTAATAATATTTTTTGAAAAACAACAAAACCTGTTCAAATATTGGTAGTTTAAAACACGTTTAAAACACAACATTTAAATCATGTTTAAAACAAAATAGTTTAAAACAAAATTTTGCTTTAAAACATGTTTAAAACAAAGTGTTTTAAACATAACAACCATGGTTTTAGGACACGCAACAGAAAACGTGAGGTATTAGAAGTCAATTGTAAGAAAATGTCACATTAAACATTTTTCTTGTTTTGGAAAAATGTTTCCTAATTTGGCTTCATGCAATTTTTTGCATGATTTTTGTTTTCATGATAGAAATGTATAGAAACTCTAAATCTACCTTTTGTGTTTCAACCAAATCATCTCGACGTACAAACGACAAAAAAAATCAAGAAACATTGCCTTCTTGTCATTTCTCGGATTGTTTTGTTATTGACCAATTAATCAATAGTAAGTTTATTTTTATTATTATTCTGGTATGTGCGTTAAGCCTAAAATTAGTAATTCGTATTTTTCTTTGTAAAATAAATAGCTTTAATTTATTTAGAAAAATAAATAAATTAGTGACACAAAGATGTCACTAATTTTGAAAGACTAAAGCGACACAAAAATGCTATATTAAAATTATAAAAATATAATTAACTAAAAAGCGGAAGTACAGTTACAAGTCCCAAGATATTTCCAAAATTTTTTAAAGTATATCGTTTTTAAATCTATACTTAATTACTTAAATTTATATTTTTGTCAAAAGTTTTGTTATGAATGTCATAAAATATGATTTCTTTCTGAAAATTTTCATGGAAAATACAGTATTCCATTAAAAAACAGCGTTGCTGATCATGTTATAACAACTCGAAGACCACCAAAATCAGCAAATCAGTACCTTGCAACAGAATTTCCAAAAACACAGTAACTTTTATTTGTATTGTAGTTGCCTAGTAAAATTAAACAAAAATGCAGTACGGAAAAATTTCAATTCAGCGGGATTTTTGTACATCTTTGGTTGGCAATAGCAAATACCACATGCAAAAAGTCTCTACGTAGGTTTTTTGCTACTTTCTTACTCTCCATTGATCGAACGACAGTGAGCGAAAATAGACCGTGAATTCTCTATTAACAAAAACAACATTTGAGTACGAGTTAGCATTTGCACATTATACGGTTGAAAAAAAAAACGCAAAACAAAGCATGCCAGAGTAAGAGCGATGTAGTTAAAAGTAAAACTACATCATTTCCATAATATGTCAGATAGTTAAGTGGTGTCTTATGTAATACCCACCTTGCATATAAACCAGTGTAACTATGTTGCGTAGTCATTCATGAGCGCAATGGCCACTATATACTTCTATAATCCTGTCATTATCATGAAATAAAATACATTTGTGAGATATTTTATCGCTTCAGTGCGGCGTCAAAGTTGTTCCACTGGATTGGTGGCCGCTCACAAGAGATTGCCTGGCATACGGAATCACCGTCTCCATCCTGATCTGCATCATCCACGACGAAAGGGTGGAATGGTACGAAGCACTGATTCTCGTCCTCCTATACACCGTCTACATACTGATCATGTACTTTGACAAAACCATCCAGAAGTGCGTCCGAGGTAAGTGATGATTACATCGTTTATCGTACATGGAGAAATTTTTGCCAAATTTGACTAATTTTGCATATGCCCATTGGTCTTACGTTCAGTTTCTGATTATAATCATGAAAATAAAAGAGATTACAACGCTTCTTCTTTATTTTGCAATCTTAAGCTATTCTTTTCCATGTCTTTTAGACTCTGCTACTTTCCTAGTCAGTGTATCTGGCAATAGCGAAATTCACATGATATACAAAGAATAATCTACTTATGTAACTCTTTCAGCTGGCATACGCGAAGCAAAGAAACAAACGAAGAAATCCCCAAAGCAGGAGATCGCTAAACCGAAATTGGAAACTGTAGGTAAGATGGCTTAATTTTACACGATCGCGGTATACATTTCACTGGTAACTTTGCACCCAGAGGCGGCTGACACCACGACATCGTGTTACAACAATTCAAGCGGCAACGGTTCTAATATTCCTCCTCCCAGTCATATAAACGGTTCGGTGAAAGGGCCACCCATAGAAGGATTAGAGATGGAAGAAGAAGTAAAGATTGAGAACTTCTCCGCGAATCAAATCGCAGATCAACCGCAACCAGCGGTGATTCTTGAAGAAAAATACATACCGAGTTTGTGGAGATGGCCATCGAAAAGAAGCAAATTCACGAAGGTCAGTATTTATTAAGATCAAACAAAAACAAATACCGGACAAGTGCACACAAGTCTCAGTGGTACCTCTGGTTGTAAGTCTCTGCACATCAGTATTTATCAATTTGTAGACATGAATTAACATTGTTGTCTTGTAAATCCACAGGTAATGTGGATCGTAACATGGCCGATACATCTGGTATTCTATTTTACCATACCGGATTGCGAGAAGCCTAGATTTAAGAAGTGGTTTCCTCTAACGTTTATAATGTGCATCATCTGGATCGGTTCCTTGTCTTACGTGGTAGCCTGGATGATCACAATTATTGGCGATACACTGAAGATACCGGATTCTGTAATGGGAATTACGTTTTTAGCAGCTGGAACTAGTGTACCAGAGGCTGTATCGAGCGTTATTGTAGCAAAGCAAGGTGAGAAATTGCAAAAATATCCATTAAAAGCTACAATAGATATAAAACACTCTAAATTTAAATTTATTATCTATTGTTATCTTTGACCTATTTTGATCACCTCAAGGTATTCTTATAAGAGGTTTTGATGGCGGTAATCATGTCTAGTGAGAAATACTATAATATCGTCTGTTACCACTAGCAATGACATTAATCAGAACGCACCTTTAGGCATATTATAACTGATTTTACCACGGCACACATGCGCCATAGAGAAAGCGCTTGAAATATTTCCAAATAGATGGTTGCTTGGTATTTAAAACTTGTTTATTTATATTTAAAATGATTAAATATAAGTGAAAAATTTTTCGCACTCAAAAAAAACAGCATGCGTCGAGCCTGATGACACATTGCGAAATAAATACTTTTGGCATATTATATCGAGTTATCATTCGAGCTACAGTTTGAAATAATATTAAAATGTATAAAATATTGGTAATTTCGGCTAATAATAAACTATAAATCTTCAATATTTCGGCAATATTATTGTCTTCATCGGTAAGGTCTAGAATAAAATAAATATTAATAATAAACTATTATAACTTTATGAAATTAATACTTAAATAATACAAAAAATTCAGAGTTATAAACCAACATTAACATAAACAATTTACTAATAATAATAATAAACTAATAATACTTCAAATATTAGCAAAACAATACGCAATGGATTCCATGGTTTCATTAACAGATTTGTAAATACAAGTTTTTAATTAGTTCATTTATAGAAGGTAGGTATTTCCAAAAAATCGCGTTGAAGCCCAAACTCTTAACATTGTTAAGATTAAATCAATGTACATCTTAATTTATTTGCTTTTATGTGCGATTTATCTGGTTTTTGAATAATAATGATCAGATTTCCAGTGCATTATAATTTAAATCACAAACAGCGCCCGGAATAAAGTAAACCACCCCGAATTAAAAAGAAAATTCATTTTATCTTTAACAACAGAAAAATAATTATTAATTTTCAAATACGTTAGTTATATGGTAGGCTTTGATTATTACGCATGGGACGTGATTAAGGTCCGTTCCTTAACTACCAACTCTCCGAAAACGCTCCATTTAAAAGTTGCTGTAGATATATATTATGTTTAAGACGTCAACTCGGTTTATGATTTAAACTGGCATTGAAACTCCAAAACAATAGGCTACATCATCTTTCTGTGCTGTCTGTATTTTATTCTATAACATATAACACAAGACTCAGACACAGGTTCATAGACAGAAAATCAGTTCAAATAGGAAACGCCTACAAAGCAATTATAATTCAAAAGACCATATGTGGTGTGGTAGAGGCAGCCCGTATACTGTCTATGACTAAATTAACTTGCTGCCCCTAATTAAATAAGTCTTTACCCACAGTAGGGATTGTAATACTCTGGAAGCACCATGGCTCTAAACGAAGGGCTATTCGAGGATCCTTTCGCTAAGACTTTTTAACCGGAAGTTGAATATAGATTAACTTAAATTCTATCTTAAATTTACCTCTGATACTAAAGACTTCTCAAATAGCTTCATTTAAATAACAGGACTGGTTTAGTAATATAAAAGGAGGAAAATACCAGGGCTGTGATGTCGGAAAAATTATTTTCGACTCCAACTCCAAATAATTTTGGTAGGCCGACTCCGACTCCGACTCCGACTCCGACTCCGACTCCGACTCCGACTCCGACTCCGACTCCGACTCCAACTCCGACTCCGGCAAAATTTTATTAGTTTCCAGCGAAGTTGTTGGCGAAAAGAAATTAAACTGTCATAATCTAATTGTAAATAAAATCAAAAACCCTATTGAAAGTTATGACCATATTTAAAAATGACGCCTTTTTGTTTTCAAAATATCTCTGAAATCATTAGAAATTCAACTGTTTTGTCATTAGAGAGCACATAATTCTGAGTTTGTCAATTTAACTGATTTTCTATCTTTAATAATAACATAAGTACAAACCACTGTATAGTACATCAGTTAACTTACGGCTGAGACGGATTTTCACACACATTTGCATAAGATTTGGAACCCCACGACATAAACTACATCTCTACCCCTTAATGGCAGAAACTGGAATGAAACCCTTGTTCTCTTTGCCTACTGTCAACCCCTTCAAAAATTATCGCGAATTGCGTATTGCAAAACTCGCAAGTTGACCAACGTTGGCGACATACATGGGAGCATGTAGGCGAGGCCTAAGCGTATTTGATAAATCGATTGATGATATTTTCCTATACCCAGTTGTGTTCCCATATAGGCTATACTACATATACGCCGTATATATGCTGAGCAGCCGCCGCCACTGGACTGATAAGCCAATTCAAAGTTAAAAATGTTAAATTTTTATTAAATTTGTACTTAAATGAGTTTGAATTCTAATAAACGTGGGTTCTCCATGAATCAAGCGAAGAAAAATAAATGTGGGGCTAGTAACATCGATGCAGTTTGCGTATCCTCACAGAAGGATCGCAGTCTTGATGCTCGTTGCGATAGCGATGTTTTATCAACATCAGAAGTTTGGCCTTCATTGTGGACTGGGTCAGCAGGCAACGGAGTTTCAGACAAAACATCCACGGCTCTGCATGCACACGTTAGTCAAGATTGGAACTGGGCTAAAACGAAAATTTGAATCTGCATCTTTCCTACAAAAACTTGAGATTTTCTATGTCGTTCTGTGGCAACTAGGAATTTTATGTTTTATGCTTCAATGAAGCAAAACAACTGTCTTGAGTGCTCAACCAGAGATGCGTAGAACTATCTGAATACTGGTTGAATACTGATGTTCCTCTCCATTAATAGTCATCCAGTTGTAAGCCGCGACCATTCATTTAGCTCCAACTGTAGTGATGGGACATCGATGTAAAATATCGATGTTGACCACCGATGTTACCATCGATACCAACTATCGATGTTACAAAAACATCTATTGTTTGAAAGCTTCGATGTTTTCAGGAGACAGCGTCTCTTTTTCTGTAATTTTCTATAATAATATATCATAAAAACTTCTGCATATTGAGCTTATATCATTTTATTTTCCAATTGTAAACACAAAATGAAAATGAATAGAAAGAAGAACTAAAACACACATAGATTCATTTTTCTCATACGTTCCATATTTATTATTCAACATAAAATATATTAAAACTTTTAAGCAGTATCTTACGAGCTAAATTCTATAAAAGGTTTACATTTAGTATTTTGTTCTTTTTTGCTTACATAAAGGTTAAATCAACCTACTTAGTACTTACGTAACATTGAATTTCTCAACAAGATAATTGTAGCATCTAAATTTACACCCTTACACAACGGAATCCTTGGCACAACTAATTTATTTTTAATTTTGCTGAGTAAAGTAAAAAAAATCACTGGTCTAAGTAAACACAAACAGCGGCAATTTATGTCTATGCGACCTAAACGCCCGGATTCTATATCTCATTTTTGCTGTTATTTTAGCACGATGTTTGCAAAACATCGATGTTTCAAAATAAAAGCATCGATGGCAAAAACATCGACCATCGAACGAGCTCCAAGGCCATCGATAGACAATTTTAATACCTCGTGGCAAAGTCAAACACGTCAGGAAACAGACAATAAAGACGATGCACATCGGATACAATTTTTTGGCAATATATTTACTCTGCTAAAAATATTTTTGTTTCGTTTTTTTAATAAAAAAAAGTCTGGAAATGGATACTGGTACTTGGTAGTATACCCTCACAAAAATGTATGGGAACAAATTGTGTTAATAAATTCATTACCACCACTTAAAAATTTTCCAACTCTTTTACAAAGGAAAATCTAAATGTTGGTAACATGTCTACAATTTGTGTTATAGGTCATGGATCGATGGGAATAAGCAATTCGATAGGGTCCAACACCTTCGATATTCTCCTGTGCCTCGGATTGCCGTGGTTCATTAAAGCCACGTTCATGCCGACTCTAGAGGGAAAATATTGGGTACGTGCATTCTTCGTGTGCTGTTTTGCATCAATCAATTTTTCAAATGTACGTTTTATTTTCAGGTTGGAATAAATTCCGCCGGTATCGAATACAGTGCCATCTCGCTCCTGTCATCGCTACTGTTACTCTACATCGTGTTCGCTCTGAACAAGTTCAAACTTGACAGGAGAGTTGGAAGAATATGCTTACTAATGTATGCGGTTTTTCTCATCCTAGCCAGCTTGATCGAACTGAACGCGTTCTTCAGAGTAAACCTGCCCACTTGTGAGAAACGATAAGTCGTAGTTCGCCACAGAGCAAAGGACAGGAGAAAAAACTAAAGAACAATTGAATTATTAAGATTTATTAAGCCTCGGTCACTTCTTACATTGAGAAGCGACATCTTTTAATCGCCTTAAGGAAACATAAGTAGGATTTGAGGACAAACAAAACAATAACTAGGAATCTCGTTGCCATTCTGTCGGATCTCATCTACTTTTGCAAAATTTTTAAAGATTATAAGACGTTTTAATTGTACACTAGAATTTTTTCCAACCAACGTAATTTTATTTTTGTAGACGGCGACTTGGCCTCGCTTTTTGTATTTTATATTCTATTTTTAATTACTAACGTTATATAGGATCACTTCACGAATTTATTTGAGAATTCGTCGGCGTGCTTCTTCAGTTGGACCAGTTATGAGAGATGAAGAACGCCGACAATTTTATACCATTTGTATTTTTTAGGTGTAATTTTCATTTTGATATAGAGTAGTGAAATAAAAATAGATGTATTATCAGCGAATTCTTGTACATAGTAGATCTATGATTATTTAATTACAATGCAGATACATGTTTTACTTGTTCCTTTTATACACACCTGAATGAATGTTACCTACCCATGGTCGAGAATAAAATTTTAAAACTTCAAATGTTAAGTGCAATGCAGACTTCATTCAAAACATTCACCTATTTTTTGGACGTTTGACATCACTGCTACGTTTATTTATTTATCATATCATATCACTATCATATCACATATCATTTTCTCTTCTCGTTTCTTCTTTTCTCATTCCTCCTATTATCGATTCTTCTCTTCTTGTAGCGTCGTAGCTTATCGTAGCACATAAATTCACGATTTAACGCTTAGCACGTTATCAGTACTAGGGCTTCCAGTCCCGGGATTATACGGGATCCCGACAAATAATGAGTTTTTTGGGACCCGGGATCATAAATCTAAATCCCGGGATCCTAAAAAAGTTTACTTAAAATTATTTTCTTATTTTTGGTTAATTAACGAAATGTGGGAAATGTGACCTACGATAAATCAATTGAGCTGCTATTTTTTAAGTGTGAACATCAGTCTATAACACCACCCTTCCTGATTAAATTAAGTATCAATCATAAAATGTTTGTTTACACCAACATGTTGCTATAATATGAAGAACAAAAGGACAAAGTCTTTTTAGTTACTTTGCCCTCAACAGAAAAAAAAAAGAAAAAAAACGTAAAAATAAAGAAATTTGTGGCGGATTTCTTTACCTGGATTCAGTGATGTACTACAGAATATAAAATTAGTAAATAGGTATTCAAATACAGCGAAACAGTTTCTTCCAGTTTAAGGATTTTGGTACGCAGCATCTCTAGTTTGTGATGAGCTGTGACAGCGGTAATACGGCCACTTTGACATTTCTTCATCGCACAATTATCGCCTTTTTTAGTGGACAAATTTTGTCGGAAAGGGCAATTAAAAAATCTATAATGTAGGTTGGGCTATTTGAACTGTATTTGAGAAAACCGAAAGACGGTGATAACTAATATTAATTTTTCTCATGACACGAAATTGAATATTTAATATTCTGAGAAGTTGCACTGAATATTTCATCAATTTTGAACAATAAATAACGTCTTGAACACATGAATCCATGACGGATGAATTCTAAAGTGATCCAATTTTATCTTAAAGAAGAAAACAAAAATACGTCAAAATGTTTTATTGGCATCAATATGGAAAGTTGGAAATTTGGCTCGATCAAACAATTTCTATTGCCGCGACTATTCTTGAAACATTTTACAAAAATGTAAATTGTTTTAACAAATTTAACATGTAAGAGCGGGCTATTTTATTTTTTTTACCTTTTAAACCGCCAATTTTGGTTTTCTACTTGTAAAATTTGAAAACGTTGATCAAGTTTCGGTGTAAAAGATATCCAATAAAATATATTTTAGGCGTTTCTTACGGACTGGATTTGTCATCCCAGGCGTTTTGATGCGGCAATTTGCGCTTTTCTCATGAATCCCGAGACCCCGGGATTACAAAATCTTTAATCCCGAAATCCCGGAATCATTATATTGTCCGGGATTGGAAGCCCTAATCAGTACCTATATCCTCTAAAGATATACGATTTTTTTATTATATTTATTAGTAGCAAAACAATTAATCGTTACTTTGTCAATATTTACGCTTATTTTAACACACTGTGTATTTGAGATATAGCGGTAAAACAGTGCGAAAACAAAAGCGCGAAGTTGAACCTTCTAAGTAGGATGAAATGAAAGCTCGAGCATGGTCATTTTGGGCAACAAATGGAAAATTTGGTACGTACTGTAAACTTAACACAACTTCAACTGTCTACGAGAGGTCATTATCTGAAAACTACAGACAAACAATCTAATGTACTTATATTGACGACAATTAGCTAACAGTAATCGGAATAACTTGTCTCGATCAATATCTTTTTGCTGGTGGGAGTTTCTCAAAAATCAAGAGGGGGAGCTGCAAACGCTGAAAATGGTCAAGTTTTCATTGCACGCTATTTTTCTTCTTATTATTAAATATGATGTTCAATCATGTTTTCAAATACTTGGGACGTGGAATAGATCACCCAGTATACAAATAACTTTATACGTGCTTTTGACGTATTATCAGACACAGAACTTGAAAACGCCAACCCGTACTTAAAGGATATAAACATTTTATGTAGAAAATTAAAAGATCTTGAGGTTTCCTAAAAAATCCATTGTTGTCCGACCAATAAAACAATCCAAGTCAGTCATCTATGACCGTGAATAATATAACTCGCAGCGCAAACCCCATTTCGATGGGAGCTACGTTATTTCTAATGCCAAATCAAAGGCATATTTAAAAATCCATCTGGGTTTGAATTTTTCCGACGTGAATTATTTGTTTAATCTCACTGGGCTAAGACGCGATAGTCTACTATTCTCGTTTTTTGAGTACCATTAAAATAATACCATAACTTACCACCTTGAAAACATTTTCACAGTTCAGGTGAAAGTTGTTTAAGATGCCACACTAGGTACGTTTTTCTAACCCCATTCAAATGATGGCTACGGACATTTTTTCAAGTTTCTCAACGAGATTTTTGTCAAAATTATTTGGAAGCAAGCGTTTTAGGCAATTGAAACTTTTACCTAGCATTAAAATTTTGGGATTGGCAATTTCTTTCTTTTAAAATAAGTAACGTTATGTGTTTCATATTAACAAGAAAATACTGAAAACCACTTACATACTTATAAGCTTATGACTAATTAGTAACACACCAATTTAGTAAAATAATAGCAGTGATTTAAAGTGAACAATATACTACAATAGTACACTCAATAAATAAATAAATATGAAGTGCGCATGCTTAAAAAAAACATGTACGGAAGCCAAATGTACATGGAGTTCTATATGTATAAACACAACGCAGAAATCTACAAATCGAAATTATTATAATTAAATCAAGATCACAAAACATAGGTCGTTAGAATTTTATTTAGGAAGTCTGGCCATTTTTTTACACATAAGTTTAGTTATTTCACTTCGAATTTTGCGCCCCCTCTACTCGTGAGCCTGGAGCAGTTTAAAAATAGTCTCTATATCTAAACGTAGTTGAACACATATTGAACAAAAAAAGAATTAAGTTAATATATATTACGGATAGAATGTATCCGTCACCTAGCCGGGTCTAGGTGACGGATTTTACGATTGTTGATGGGTATGTCGTAGTCTTCTCACGTTCAACAAAAAAACGCCGATATTCATAGAATTCGTCACCTATACATGACAGAATTGCGCCGGATATTTTTTGTATTATCGGCAAAGGTTTCAAGTTCTGTTCGACGTATAATTTGAATGGAAATACCTAATTATTTCGCTGAACAACACAGGATAATATTATAAAGTATATTTGGTTGCCTACTCATTTCGAACCCCATCTTAAAACTTTCCCTGCAAAATGCTTAGAATCCGCACTGATGAAAAATTTGCAGTGCAGATAAACGTCACGGTGCCATCTCATGGCAACTAGCGGAACTAGTTTTCTTACCGCTTTAGGATGGTAGGCCATCTATTGTCGAAATATGAAACCGTATCGGATCACCAATAAACATACCTGGCCAC
This sequence comes from Melinopterus prodromus, assembly GCA_964023965.1. Lineage (NCBI taxonomy): Eukaryota > Metazoa > Arthropoda > Insecta > Coleoptera > Scarabaeidae > Melinopterus > Melinopterus prodromus. The sequence goes on from OZ030393.1 coordinate 47,518,093, forward strand.
CACTCGGCAAACGCAAAATGTCCCTGGCACGGTCCCTGGTTTCCTTTCCATTTGCTTTCCATACGGTCCTTCACCCCCCACCCCTCATCCAGCACCGATCTTGTCCCCGTGGTAAACGAAAACACATCTTTGCTTACTACCTTTGCTATTTAATTTTACGCCATTACGAAATTTACGTATTTAAAGGACTGGTATGTTTTAAGTAATCAACCTACGCTTTATAAATCGTGTTACCCAATGTGAAAGTTTAGTGTCTACAATCGTTACGATTTATACTGGGGTTTTCTTCTACAATTACAAATAGGTTATACCTACATCAATTATTTACTAAATATCCCGCCTGTGCTGCGTTCAGCGAGTTTCCTAACCTCAACCCTTGCACTAATAGTGATGGATAGCGATTCAGAACAAGCTATGGACATCAACAAAATGAAGGTAATGCTTTATTGATTGTTTATGCAACAAAAACTGAACTAAACAAGTTATCGCGTGGTGAAATACGCCCTATTTTTTTGTTCTAATTTTGAGGTTATGTTTTCCGGCAGGTACCAGATTTAAAGCGTGAGCTCAAAGCAAAAGGATTATCCACGACAGGAAACAAGACCGAACTAATAGAGAGACTCCAAAACGCATTAAAATCCAAAATGGATGATGTTGCTGGTGATTCAACAGTTGACGACTTAGATGAAGATTTACTGAATGACGACGATGATGAACACTTAGATGGGTCAGAGTCAGGTATTACAGACCTAGATACTATTGATATACCTGAAAAAGGACTAAAACGGAGATCGGAAGAGATGAGCGACAATAAGCCGGCAAAGAAAGTCGTTTTAAATAGAACATCTTCTAATTCCGAATCTGTGGCCCGTACAATTGTGACGACGACCGATCCCATCCCTGATGATTCTAAGGACGAGGAAAAGAAAGTTGTAAAATTATCAGAATTGTCAGCTAAAGAGAGGTTAGAGATGCGTGCAAAGAAATTTGGAGTTACCATTACAGGCGACGCCAAAAAAGCTGCACGGGCGGAGAGATTTGGTGCGGCTGGTAATAACACAGAGGCACAGTCTTCCTCGACAGTTGTAAGTATTTTACCTGCTGATGTTGCTTTTTTTCAGTTTTTCGATGCAGGCCTTAGTATACGAGATATATCCCATTTTTAAATTACACCAGAAAATTTGCTTATATAGTAGCGCTTATTTGGAAAATTTTACAACATGTTGTTGGTATTCGTGCAAGCGGGTTTGGTGCAGGGGAAAAATTTTCAATTAGTTTTTTGATACGGTTTACAAGTCATGCCCTATTTTTTAAATTGAATCTTCCCATTGTCAGATCGTCTTATAAATTTAGAGGGAATTTGGAGAGACTAGACTATAAGAAGAGAGTAGCAGTATATCCGGGGTTCAGGCTTAAATTTGCATTTCTTGCATAAGATGTCCACAAGACACTTAATGTCCTGTAGTTTTATGAAAATTGCTATTGTGCCGGAGTGTGTACGATTAAAATCTAACATCTATTACATCATATCTATGGAATGGTTACCTATAAAACTAGAGTTACTAATACCTTTGGTTTGCTAATGGAAAGTACATGGACATTTTTTCTGTATTTCTTTGTGCTGAATACGTTCAAGATTTCAGGTGAAGCATAAAGGTTTACTCTGACGAGTGTGTGCAATTTCTAGAGCGTTGGGTTCAGCTGGAATAAATTTTGAAAATTGCTAACTTTAAGGTTTTTTCACATTTTAACCTCACTTTTATCGAAAACCATATGTGATAGGATTGTTTAGCCTAGAGTTCTCTTCAGTGTTAAGAATCAACACATATTTGCATCCATGTTCTCCATCATAATTATTTTTTCACTTGTAATTACACACTAATAATTCAATTTTGAAGCCTGGAAACCCTAGTTGAGACTCATCGGAGCATGATTATCCATACCATGATACACGCCTATGTTTAAATAATAATGACCATAGTTTGAATAATAATGACCGTCCTTTTGAATAACGACTTCTTTAATTCAAAGGAACTGTCATTATTCAAAGCTACTGTCAACACCACCAAAGCTACACTGGCCTAGGGCTTGTGTATAAACTTCATCCACGCGATATGATCTTAATTATGTGCTTATTCAATTATTTATTGTTTAATGTTTGGCTAAGCCTATGACAAAGTATAGGAAACTTTGTTTATCCGCAACTAACATATGGATGGCCTACCTGCAATACCATGTATCACCTTCGTTAAAGCATATGAGCTACGTGGTATTGCAGCTAAAACGCCATCGATTTAATAAATTCATTGCATACATATCTGTGACTATATAATCCCTACCATGATACACACCGATGATTATGATGAGGGTAGCTTTGCATAATAAAAATAATACAGTTTGTTTGAATAATGACTTCATTATTCAAACGAACTGTCTTCATCATACAAAAGTACTGTCAAGTATAGTATTTGACAGTTTGCCTCTCCCAATGGTCGTGAGGCAATATGATCTCGGTAATCCGAACGATTGAATAATGCGAACAGGGTCTGCCAACTCTCTGTTCGGATTAGCCGTACGTCACTGTATATACTATTCGTATTACCAAGCTCTGAATAATAATAATACCTACTTTATTGCCATAACCAAATAAACAATGCAGAATTAAAATATAGCAGAAATTTGTATTTATTTTATCAATAAATTTCAGAGTGCAACACCTAATCTAGACACATTGAAGCAAAGGGCGGAGAGGTTTGGTTTGCCAGCGACTAGCGCAATTTCAAATTTGGACAAGGAGGAGCGACTAAAACGTCGTCAAGAAAGATTCGGCACTGCTCCCGCAAACGGTGCCGCAGATACCTCCAAACTTCAGCAGCGATTAGACAGGTTCAAGACAACGGTGAAATAGGATTCGCCTTATTGAACATATAATACACTTTGTTTATTTACTTTCGATAACAATATTCTGTTAACAGTCGAAACATTTTTATAAGTAGCAATGTAAGCAAAATTGCTTAAAATATAAGAGCACTAATTGATTTTCTATTTGATAGGATTACGTATATAAATTAATAAAATATTTATATATTCATGAGGTGTTTATGTATGTGTAATTTTAAAACAAGTGCTTGCAAATGATGGTTTTTCCTTTCTACAAATATCATAGTCAACAGGTAAGTAATAGATTTCAATCAAATTTACCACAAAAGGATAAAATTTTAGAATTGGGCAATTTTAACTTACAAAACTGTTTAAAGCAGCTGTCGAGTTACAATATGCAGTATTAAATAATTTCAAGAGGTCCACAAAGAGCATTCTAATATAGCCACAGAAATCAGAAATATATACTAGAACACGTAGGAACCTACTGCGCATACAATTTTGTGGATGCACAGTGGGCCCCCGCCAAATGTAGCCCGTGGGAGAGACGCTTGTCTTTGTTTATATATTGCGGGGAGTGCAAGAGAGATATAGTGTTGTTATGCTCTCAGTGGTGTTTTGGAAGAGTGGGGACTTATACAGTCCGATCTGAAAGTAGTGTTCTAATTTAGGTACATCATGCGTTGCATTACTTGGTCCAATACGAATGAAAACAAAAATAATCAAGTCAATTACCTAACATTTAATGCGTTAGTACAATAATATAATGTTTGACTTCCTCACATCCTATTTATTTCTTTCATTTTATGCCTGTACATGTGATACGCCCCTGGCACAAACGTGCCGCTACTGAGTTGTAGCCTGGATCACAGATCTTTTTATTTGTGTGTGTTTGTTGTATATACAAAACCTTTTTAAAAAAGCTGGTAACCGTAAAAAGACCATATATTAAAAACACAATTTAAGCGTACTATCTTATGCAAAAAGGAATTAACAAGTAGGTGCGGAATTTGATAGGATAAACAAACACTAAACAAAAAGTTAAATAAAGTTTATTTGAAAACAATGGACTACACAAACATATTTGATAAAAGCAAATTAAAGTAAAAGTCTATATTAATTAGTAATATACATTAAGAGAACACCCGAGCGAACAAAGTTCCCGACTCATATGATCGCACCCACGACTTATTACAACCTAGAATTACCTTAAGTTATTAAGTATACATATATAAATTTCAAATATACAGGATGTATCTGAAATAAATGCATTCATTTTAGGAGGTGTCTTATTATTATTATTATTATTATTTATTATCAGGAACAACTAATTGTTAATAAACTATCTTCATAGCTCACAGCTGAAAATTGAATTGTTGGAAGCCGCTTGTTTTTGTTTTCAATCCTAATATGTTAAATGGTCAAATTAGAATGATAAAAATTTTAACTTAAATTGAAGTCTAGCAAAGATTAATTACTCGAAACTGGTGCGAGATAAGGAATAAAAATATTGGGTTTTTGCTGCAATAATTAAAGATATATTAACGCTTATACTGAATGCACTTATACGGATACATCCTGCATATTATAATTATACATATATCTCATCTCGCATCAAGACTCTGTCTGACTCAATACGTCTGATACGTAAAGCTATTTGTATATGTGGTCGACGTAGCCACATTGGTCGCGTACGTATGGAATGGCTGCTGCACCTCGGGTTTCATTTCCACTTCGTTCTTATAAATTTGTACTTCCTCCGGTTTGATCATCTCGTCCCGCAAGTTTATGCTATTCGGCATACTCTGCGGAACGCTATTTTCGTACGTTTGAATCACAGTATTATTTATCGTCATTTCCGGTGGTTGGTGCGCTACGTTCTCCGCATTCTCTTCCCTCGGGAGATTTTCCCCAATCGCGGTTCCGGTCCCTTCCGCAATATCGGGGTCATCGTCTTCCATTTTTTTCTTGCCGTGGGTCTTAAATCGGATTGGCGTAGGATCGCCGATAGGCACTACGGGTTCGACACGGTGTCCGCCTTTTAGATCTGGGGGAATTTCTTTCCAATGTCCCGTTGACCTGCGATGTGCCTTCAACTGACCGGATTGAATGAACCGCGCCGGACATACGCCGCACGCGTAAGGCCTCGAGCCGGTGTGCCTCCGCATGTGGAGAGCGAGGTCGTTGGATTGCGTGAATGCTCGGCCGCACAGGTTGCAAACGTAGGGGCGTTCGCCTGTATGGACCCGAGTATGTCGCAGCTGGAAGACAAGAGGCAAAATATCAGTTATTCGAGTTGTTTGGTATTCCTGAACGCAGTTGCAAATATGAACGTTGACTAAAATTAGATTATGATGCTCTTTTAAACCACTGATTCCGAAAGTGGGCAATTGCCCAAACCAAGATTGCTATCAGCAATAATACAGTAATATCGAGAATATTTAGTGGCCAAAACAAATTTGATCCATGTTCTAAATAATAAATTGTTGTACAGCTTTGCAGAGAATATTCGATTGTTGGATTCTATAGCAAAAGTTCTTATAAAAGATCTCATAAAGACTGTTGTATTTAGTTTGTATTTTAGTTAAGGTAAATGTCTCTAAATTACATATACAATCAGCACATTTAGTCTCAAAACATGTTACAGTTCCGAGGGTATTTCCCAGGTATGTATTTATTTATTTATTCACAGAATCTGAATTGTAATACACAAAATTAATGCAAAGAATGTATAATTTTTCCGTGTTATATCTGATTTTTGACATTATGATTTTAATTTTGTTGAAAACACAGATTATTGATTATTGTGACTTGTTTTCCAACCACCTGTACGTGTGGTGATTAAGGACATGCAAAATTCTTTACAACTTTTCTCGAGAAATAAAAAATTTGGTTCGTTATAAGAATAGTTACATCTATCTGGGGACACCTGCGTAACCTTTTCATTTTATCGACTATAACAGATTAATATTTTAAACTGAACAAAGCTTTGAAGATAATGATATTGTTTGATCAAATTAACATTTGAAGCGTTTCTTATTGAAATAATTATGATTTTTGGTGTCCAGGCATTGTGATCCCCAATAATTTTGTCTTTTTTCCCTCCACCCTAATACCTGTTTCTCATAGATTTAGTTGAATTAGGATTAAGCGTGGTCACAAATTGTTTAGAAAAGCCTAGATCACATAAAATATCTTTGAAATAGGAGTCAAAAGCGTTTGGGAGCCCACTAATTTAAACTGATTTAAAAGTATCGTTAGTTTAATTAATTATAAAACTAGGTGTTAGTTTTTAATGTTAGTGAAAGTTACTAAATAAATTCAAATACAGTAGAGTCTCGATTACCCAAGTCTCGGATAACTGAGGGTCCGAATTATCTGAGCTGCTAGGCGCCTCGGATAATCCGGAAAAAAGAATATCAGATACACAAAGTGGCAAATAGTTGGTACTATTTATCCTGAAACCCGATTTATCCGAGTTTTCGCTTATCCCCGATGTGGTTGGTCTACAATAACTCGGATAATCAGGACTCTACTGTATTTATAGATGTTAGAAACCAATAACCAAACATCTATCGGGGAATGAGTAAAATCTCTAAAGAAATGACTATAACTTCTTTCATGTCAATGTCGTTGCTTTGACATTTACAAAATAAAATTAATTATGCAGCACTGCTTTATTTATTTACACAACAGTATTCTTATGTTAAGCCTTTGTTACGAATTAAAGTTTATTTCATTGCCTAAACCTAGATAAACATTGTTGTAATTGAAAATTTTTAACGATGTACTTTGTCAAAGTAATATTATAGGTTAATAATATGGTGACATACAGGCGGGATGTAATTACAAGTTGTGGCTGTAATTTTTGATTTATTTAAAATTTACATCGCGTCTGTATGTCACCATATTATTAACCTATTGTTATAATTATTACCAATTTATTTGATTTGTTGAAGGCTTTTCCACACAACGTACACATATAGGGCTTCTCGCCAGAATGTGTGCGTTCGTGGCATTTCAGGTCATGGGATCGTGGAAAGCCCTTTCCGCACTGGTCACATTTATATGGCCGCTCTCCCGTGTGCCGACGCATATGGACAATCTGGAAACAAATATGTTCACTTTATTTATTAGTATTCATACAATCCAGGTAAAAATTAAATTATCACCAAAACAGTAGATTTTTAAACAAAACAACAAACAAAACCATGTAAGGTGTTACAGTAAGAAAATCGATATTGTAGGAACGGAAATTGTTTGATAGATGTAGTCCAATATTATGCACACCATAGTCCAATTATTTTCTTATTTTAATTGTAGGCAAACTCACCATATTACTAGAATTATTGAACTCCTTTCCACAATAGATACACAGGTGCAATTTTGAGTTGTCCCGTTGCCCTGAGTGAATTCGCTGATGCGCTCGCAAGTTATCCAGCCTATTGAAAGCCTTACCACACTCGTTACACACGTGCCGCTTATCCTGCTGAAGATGTAACTTAATATGTCTTGCCAAATGATCAGATCTATAATAAACAAATTAGATATACAAGATCTATCGTTAAAGAAGTTGGAAATGTTTTATAGCCCAGGCATATTAGGTTTTAACCCTGAAAAATAAAGAAAATCTGCAAATTGCTAGATACCTTCTATTCAGTGCCCTGAACAACATAGTAAAAAATATATGACTATGCTACATTATTATGTGGGATACACTGCAGATTTAGAGGGTTCTGCTTTAATAAAGTAAAATTAAGGTATTGGTACCAGCTATCGAACTCAATTCACATCACTAAAGTTAGTATTTAGAAAAATATTTTTTGTTTATTTATGATAATAAATTTGAATACAAAATTTATTCACTCAAAATAATCGGTAAACTTTTGAGTGAAGATGTCAAAACAGCAGCAATTGTTAATTGCATCTAGATTTTGAGAAAACCGAAAGAAAACGAGTACGCGTTGTGCACATTTTTAGCACAGATGTTTAAAAAGATTTTTTCTACTTTGCGTTACAGTTTTGATCATTAATCGCTGTTTTTAATAAACTTGTTGGTTAAATAACTATAAAAAACTTTATTACAGCTTTATTTTATAAGACAATTATTATTAATTTATGTTAAAGAAACATTCAATCATTCTAAGTATGTTGTGGCATAGTAATAAACATTTGTTATCGTTGTTATGTATAATTTTCAGTAATTTGTCATATATTGTAATTGAAGTTGTATCTGGTTGTATTTATTAAATACATTGACCTCACTTCCTTGGACATCTTGCTTCCTTACATTGATTGTCCAAACAAAGTATTTTGAGAAAATACGCTGTGTGAACAGGTTTCTTTAGTGTTAGAAATAAAAACTGCTTGTTCTTTCACTGTTCTTTTATTATTTATTCTTGTTAGTGACGCGTTTCGCCTTTATTTAGGCATTATCGAACTAACTAACTAATGCCGAAACGAACTAATGCCTAAATAAAGGCGAAACGCGTCACTAACAAGAATAAATAATAAAAGGGAAACAGTGAAAGAACAAGCAGTTTTTATTTCTAACATTCTAAGTATATTAAAAAAAAAAATAACCTTATAATAATGGAAATTTTTGCTTGGACATGTAAATAGGCTATTACGGTATTAAGTTATTACGGTAATGTGCAAATTTGACAAAATCACTAAACAAATGATTGTACACCATGTGCGTTGGTATGTTTTTGATAAAATTGCAATTAAAAGTGCTAAATTTTATAATTTGTCGCAGGTTGCCGTCACTGTTGTTTACATGTTTGAAAGCTATTTAAACACATGTCGCTGTGAAACAAAACAGCTCTCATTTCGTTTCTTGGCAGCTTAGAAAATATCTTATCTGGCATTTCTGCCAATTTGCTACATTCCGGCACACAACAAGCTCTATAATTTTGTTTATACATCGCACCGATCTCACGTAGTCTAATGTCAATAACAATGCAGCTGTCGGCCTAAGCGCCCTAAGCTGACAGATGCAATAACGGAAGCAAAATTGCCAAATAACTTATTATACTTGCTTCCCGTGATATAATTAGAATCAATTCTCATTTCAGATAGCGTTTTCTCTTAAGACAAAGTGTGTAAAACAAGTATCAGTAACGCATATTATTTCTAAAAATATGTCAATCCTATACAAGGTATGGGCTATTCTAGCTGAAAAGTCATAAGGTATACTCCATGCCATTTTCCAGTCAAGGTACGCATCGGAACTAAAACATCGGTATAAAAAGATCGAATACGTTAAAACATCAAGTAGCAAAGAATCGATAAAAAAACATTCATGAATGCACAAAAACATCGATATTTGTAAAACATAGTTAAATTGATAGCCCTGATACCCATTGATAGTACTAGATTTGGCCGATGATTCCCATAAAATCTCATTTTCTGGTCTCCATTTTAAATTATGCAATTTAAATGTCAATTTGTAGATTTACGTTTTTTCCTGGTTTTTTGCAAATTCGATCTAAATGTAATATTGGTCTATTACAAACATATATTTTACAGAAATTGAGAATATTTGAAGAATATAGTTAAAGTCTGTCAAAAATTAAAATAGTCCAATCTAAAGAGACTAAAATACTCAGCAACTTCAATAAAGGCAACGTACCTCTGGAACACCTTCTCGCAAACGGAACACTTATAATCCAAGTCGGTCGGGCTCAGATGCACCTTGAGATGTCTGATGAGGTGCTCACCACGTGTGTACGTCTTATTGCAGACCGTACAAGTGTACGGCTTGTCTATGTGATCCTCTTTCATGTGTTTTGACAGGTGATCCTCGGTGGCGAAGGCCTTGTCGCACCGATCGCACTTATGCGTCAGCACGTCCCTGTGGAGCGTCATGTGACGCGTCAGGTGGTTCGACCGAACAAACTTAGCGTCGCACACATGGCAGTTATGCATCTTCCGGGTCTTTGTCACAACCACTATCGTCTCATCAGGCACTGAATCAATGTTGTCCAAAGTTGAGTCAAGTGCACCTCCCGAGTCGCTTCCCGCAGAATCAACAGCGGCTGGTGGAAGGAAAAAAAATATTCACAAAATATTTAATAGGTTATTCAAACTAGAAAACCGTAATCTGGTCTCTTTTAATATTGAGGACACTAATATGAAGGAGAGCTAAAGTTGCGGTTTCAAGTGTTTTTTTGTTATTGTCACTATTTATTCAGTAGTAATATAGGAAAAATATCTTTTAAATAGAGACAGATAAGTAATTTATACTTACTACAAAAGTAAATGTAAGTGCCAGATATAATTATGTACATTAGGAAGGTTTATCCAGCAATTGTTTATAAAAAATTATAATTAAATTAATTATGTATGCTTTATCTATTGTCCATTCATAGTGTCAAAGTGAATTGCAGAAAACAAAACTCGGGATTACATGTAATCAGTACGCGTAAAAAGAAAATCAGTACGTGATTGGGGTGAACAAATTTGGAAAGCATGAAAAGTGGATGTTTTTAACACAAATATTTTGTTGTTGTTGGATGGGGTGGATATTGTCAGCGTCACTAAAAGTTTTTAAGGGAAAACATTGGTTTGCTTGACAACAATACAACACCATTTTGGTTCTTGTTGTAGTATAAATAAGCAGTATTTTATTTTAATTGTTTATATTTTATGGAAAGCAAATTAAACATAAACTCGGCCATGATAGCTACCTCAGACTTCAAATGTGTGATTGAGGCACAAACTTTAATTTATTCGTACGAAATATGAGTATGTACGTACTCACAAAGAATATATTTAGAAATTATTGTATTTTGGACAAATTAAGTACTTAGCAAAATGTAAAATGCTCTGATATGTAGACTCAAAAGTTGACAGATCAATTTTTTATTAAGTTAATAACTATGATATGTAAATTTATTGTAGTAAAACAAATTAAAAGTATATTTTTAATATGATTAAATTAAACATAGATTTTGAGGCTCTATGAGCAAAGGTTAATATGTACTAAGATCTCAAATTTCACAGGAGCAACGAATGAATAAAAAGAAACAAATTGAGAGGGTCTTCCACAAAAAAAAATAAAGTTTTCAAAATAAAGACCACCCTGCTCTGCAGTGCGCATAAAATGTGGTATTGATTTCCAGTTTCTGTTTTGATAATATGGATAACTATTCGTAACAATTAAAAAAATAATTTGTCAGTGACTGGAAAAAAGTTTAATATTATATCTCTGTTGACAGGTAACAAAATGTAACTTTTTATGAAATTACTTTTTTCCCCGGGAAAAGCTGAGTACGTTTTTCCCAGATATATATAGGTAGGTATATATTTCCTACAAACAACACCCTTATACGCGATGGAAGAGTTTGCCAGAGCTATGGAGACGAAAAGACAAGACATGAGGAAACACATTATATTTAATATTCATTACCTTTAATATGCATTATAATTTTGGCGTATTGGAAACAATTAATAAAGAATATCTATCTATCTATACACGTAAGTAAACGTAGACATTTCCCTAGCAACGCAGGTCTGACAGTTTAAAAATACAAAAATTACATCGATTGACTTTAATATTTTGTAGTAAAATGTTTCAATATAAAATCGTCATTTTTACCGGTCACAGAATAAATAGTGGATTATATACGGGAGAAAGTGTTAGATTTTAGCACTCGGTCTTTTGTCTTGCTCCGCTTCGCGTCAGGAGACAACACAACCTCGAGCTAAAACCAAATACTTTTTTTCCCTTGTATAATAAATAACTATTGTTTCATGTCTGTATTCATGAAGAATCGTATAACCGTTTGTCATGAAACGGCTTGTTACAATTTGACAATTGTTTTCAATATCAGTTACTATGGTTTTGTGATTTGTACTATAGTGATCTGTTGTATGATTCAGATCTTGAGATGTTCGAGATTAATAATTATTTATTCACGTAATCTGTAATTAAGTTTTGAGATCTAATTAAATATATCTATCTATCAATTAATCGATTTTTTATAAATGATTTTTATTATCAATTTTTAATAATCAATCTTTACTAAACTATTTCCATAATCGATTATTAGTAAGCAAAACAGTTGGCAACAGGGGGAACGGGGAGGTGGTGTAAATTATGTAAAACCATAACTTTTTGGTTGGAAACCGTGGGGCTAAGAATGATGTAAATGACGTAAATGTATATACAATCAATAATTAAAAATTGATTATCAAAACCAAGTATTAAAAATTCCTTACCATTTTCTTTTGTGTCGGTCTGCTTTGCTTTTTGTTCACCTTTTGCAATGATAACACTCAAGGGTGTGTCACTGTCATCGGATATGCCGTGTTCCGTTTGCATGTGGTGGGTAAAGCTCTTTTTGTACTTGAATTTTCTGTCGCAAAATTCACATTGCATAACCTGAAATTTTAAGAGAAATTACGTGAACGCAAAATTTCTATCCACTGTATCCAAAAACCAATAGAAACCTTTCTATCCTTGGGATCGGGATTCACAATCTCTACTTCGTGCGCCAGACCTTTATGCGAGTACATATGCCTTTTTAAATGATTACTCTTCGTATAACTTTTATTACAGACCTACAAACAAAATAAATTTTAACATTTTAAAACTAAACTTTGCAATTGTAATGTTACTTTGCAACAATGCAAGTTATTCCCAGTATGTCTCCGCATATGAATTCTCAGACCCTCCGGTGTAGTCAACGTTTTGCCACAATCCTTGCAGACATACTTCCCCTCTTCGTCGGGCTTCACATTTTCAATACTATCGTTATCACAATCATCCCTTCCAATTGATAAAACATCATCACATTCCTTTTTAACGGAACCTTCGTCATGTTCCGTTGCATGTTTTGCTAATTCCGATAAGCTGGTAAAAGTTAATCCGCAATCGCCGCAAGGAAAATTAATAACATCCGAATTAATATTATGCATTGTTCTCATATGCTTAAACAAACTCGATTTCGTAAATTGCTGGCAGCATATGTGACAGGAATGTAATTTTTCCTTTGCATGCCGTTTCATGTGAAGCTGGTGGCCATTTTTCGAACGAAAACTTTTATTACAAAAACTACATTTTAACCCTGCTTTTGTAGGTTTGTGCTCCTTCGGTTTCCCCTGTGGCACGTAATCAACATCAGAATCAGTAGAATCATTGTCGTTGTAATAATCATCAAAATCAACGTCCGGCTTCACCTCGATATCCTCCCCTTTCTGTTGGTCCAGCGATTCCCGTAAACTTATATCCGACCTCTCGCATTGTTTCCGAAACTCATAAGCAACGGTGAGTTTACCTTCGCAGATGTCACAGATAAATTTCGGTAAGGCATCGTCTATGTTAACCTAAAAACGTCCCCGAATTAAAACGTATCCAAAGAGCGATTTTTAGCTAACTTACGACGATAGAAGAGCAGGCCATTAATAAGTCGGCAATTAAATAACTCTGATGTGTTAAACTTTGCTCAAATACATTTTTAGCCTCCGAAATACCGCCCATGCAGGACCTGCAAATTTTATCCGTTGCCATGCTTGTTCCGTTATTTATCATCTCCTTACGGAATTTGATGATAATCGGAAAATAAAAATAAAGTTTACATCTTGAAATTGTCTCAAAACTCCAAACAACAGCATAAGATATCTGTAACTAGGGGAAAACTGGTGCGAATTGTAGGAAATCAAATATCACTAGAAGGAAATTGTGGTTGTTGAGAGCCGTTTTATAATTAGTAATTAATAATTATCATTAATCATTATGGATTTTATTGATCGTTCCTATAAAACAAATAATATGTGAACAGCGCAACAAAAACGATATTAGTTTTGATGAAAAAATTTTTCACTGGTCTTGGTCATCTCATGTCACCAACTAATGAACGTTTACGTATAAAAAAGATACTAATTTGACAAAACTAATCATCATAACAAAATTTCAGGTAAAGTTTGACTACTTCCAATACGTAAATTCATAGGTTTACTTTTGAGGAAATTACGCAACATGTAATACAGAATTAAATTCATTGCCGAATATCTGAACGTGTCCACCTTCAAAATCAAAAAGTTAGGTTATAATATTACAAAACCATCGAAAACGACAGAAAAATGAGCGATAAACCGAAAAAGGAAGTCAAACCGGGTGAAGGAATACGATCACTGAAAACTTCTATGCTGTTCAGGACATTCAATTTTGAATTATACGCGAAACCCGTGAGACGATAATTGACATTTGTTTTAGATATTTATTGACCATTTCTCATTGCAGAATGCTGTAATCATGGGGATCGGATTAGTTTGTATGGGTGGAGCGTTATTGTACATCGCTTACATGCGGCACAAATATGAATCGTTAGGTTATTATTCAGCAATTAAGGAAGACGGAAAAGAGACATTTGTAAAACGAAAATCTAAGTGGGAATAATTGTAAATAGACAAAATTGCTTTATATACTGTATATTATATCGTAATTTAACAAACGCATATTCAAATATTTTAGTTTACATAAATTAATAAAACATTACTTTTATTCTTTTTTTTTTTATTTATGAAAGTGCTGAGAATAATAATAGTTATTAACACCTTCCCTTTTGTATTACGATATATAGTTGACCTGCGGTAATCCGGCCCTTGTCTAATCTGCCACCACGGGGTGGCAGATTAGACAGGGGCTGTCGTAAAGATAATCTGAGGTACTGATAACTATGTACATACAAACGACACCATAACTTTTGCTCGACAAGTCGATGCATATAGTCCAAAAAATTTGATAATCAGACACCATTGTACAAAAAGTTTGTATTGGATTAGTGCGGGTCAACTCTAATTCAATTCCTTACCTGTATTATGTAGAATTAATATCTATCTATAATATAAAGTGCTAACACCTCTCTGTTCTAGTTCCCTTGTGAGAATATTTGACCACAACCCTGAGAATCCGATACTGTATGACTTGCCATCGTGTGAGGATTAGCTTCCACACATGATGGGCAGTCATATGGTACAGGGGCCTTGGACTGCCAGGTGTAATATGTATTATTATTGTATGACTTGTATTAATATAATATTATTAAATAAATAAGACAGTGTTCACATATTTTTTTTATAAATGTATATACATAAGTACATAGCTATGTTAAAAACTAAGTAGTAAAATCTCATCAGAAATAATTACAAATTATAACTTATATGTATAAAATAACAGGTATGACAGTCTTTTACGTAGAGATACTTCGTGCAATAAAAATTGAGCTCGTTTTGCAAGGAATGATTTAAAACAAAACTATCCGCTTGCAAAAAGAACTTAAAATATATTGTATATGAGTTTTTGTACTTATTTAAAAAATCTATAAGTAGACAAGATATGGAGGATCAGACTTTAGCCAATTTGAGTTCTTTAAATCGTTCGCTTAAAATTTTCATGACGTCGCCATGTTTTAGGGAATCTTTCTTCACCGTCTTGTAGTTATCCTTGACAAAATTAGCGAAAGGGTTGGGTGCTCTCTGCCCTGCAGTTACAGCCTTCACTCCCTCTTTAGTTGTTTTATTAATTAAAAGTTCCAATCTTCCTCGGCAATAGCCGCAGCATTTTCGTTCCATGTTCACCGATTTTGAGTGCCGTCCAAAACTACAATGAAATTTATATATTAGTAGGTTTTAAATCAATGTATTCATAAATTATTTAGCATCAAGTGTTGTTTTTGTTACCTGTAGGCGCAGTCGACACATCTATAAGTATATTTTGTTTGAATTTTGTAGTCATGGCATCTGCTAATTGGTGGTAGTTCGGGGTAGACCTTTAATGCTTTCCGTGTCCTTAAATAAAAAAATTATTCTTTTTTTTCAAATTAGATTTTGACTGGTAAAAATAGTAACAAGCTAGATTTTTCTGTGCACCACTGCCAGCCTTTTTTGATATATTTCCGAAAATTCCACTTTTAAATTATTTACCTTCTATTCTGGGCCGGCCCAAACTTTTGCGGGGCCCGGTTCAAAAATAGCGTAGGGCCAAATAACACTTCCAAAATACTTTACATAAGAAATCAATTAACAAGTGCTTTATTGACACCTTGCACTTCGGAGGAGTTTTCGGCGATTAACCAGAATTTTACATCCTCAACCTCAAAGAAATTTTCAATATATATACTTTACATAAGTAATATAATATAAAAATAATATGCAGTATGTAATTGACATATCAGACAGGGTATTATACTTTGAGCTGTCGGACAGAAACGTAACATATGTAGTTGCAAATGTAAGAAATAAGAAAGCTCCAAAAGGTTAACTAAGATTTGAACAGATAATAACTTTTTGCCTCCTAATAGAATCTCCTTTTAAGAGAATCTTTGAACACGGTTCAAATATAAAAGGTTCTTCTTCATCCTTATCGATACGACAACATTTGACTTTTGAAAAATAATAAAAATTTATACCCAATAGACATATATAATTTTCTTGTTCATGGTAAGGAATTGCATATGTAAACAAATTTAGGAAAAATTGCTATAATTTCTTTCAATGTTATTTTTCTAACAAAAAGGTTTCGGGAAATTATTGCATTTGTTTTGTAATACTGCTAGAAGTTATAGCATCTTTCTTTTGTTTTTAACTTACATAACTTGCTATAGCAACTAACTTTATTTTTAATAGACTGGTATGTTTTTCTCGCTCAACTTTAGTAGAGGATTTGTTCTTTGGAATTCAACCATACTCAAATATTTTGGTGTTAATGCAAAGAGAATTCAAGAATCGAGTTGTAAATTGTAAAATATTTGTGCCTCCGTAGAATATGGATTCGGTGAATAGAAAATGAATTGTCTTCGATAAATCTATTATAAAAATCTTTGTTTCTTCTTGATTTTAAAACGAATACTTATATATTATATTTTATGGTTTGAGTGATTCATAATGTGAGTGAATAAGACTCACTAAGTTTAAGCTAAAAAAATATATCTATTTTCTTTTAAAAGTATTTATGTTTTAAATCTCTCCAGTTATAAAGAGAATTCTTGTTAAATTTTCGAAAAAATACGTTTGAATATTATAAAATATTCATAACTCTAGGAAACGTGGATATTGTGAATGTATTTATTAGTTCAATGGAAAATGGTTATTACGTAAACTCGTCAGTAATATAGAATCAACTAAAGAAGCGAATGATAATTAACCCAGGTGAGGATAATTTTTGGAAAAAACACCTCCGCCTGGATTTGAACCAGGAACCCTCCAATTGCCGGTTGACAGCTCTCCCAGTTGAGCTACAGAGGAATTGCAAGTCCTGAAGTGACAAATAAAACCTATAAATTTCTATCGCCTCTGTAGCTCAACTGGGAGAGCTGTCAACCGGAAATTGGAGGGTTCCTGGTTCAAATCCAGGCGGAGGTGTTTTTTCCAAAAATTATCGTCACCTGGGTTAATTATCATTCGCTTCTTTAGTTGATTCTATATTACTGACGAGTTTACGTAATAACCATTTTCCCTTGAATTTATTCATCTATATGAGCTGTTTAGCAATAAACATTTAGCGATTCCTAGTTACCAAACTTCCATCTAGCCCCAATAGGTGTCACGACGGGTTTGTTTAATTCGAAAACTCGAATTGCAAGTCCTGAAGTGACAAATAAAACCTATAAATTTCCATCGCCTCTGTAGCTCAACTGGGAGAGCTGTCAACCGGCAATTGGAGGGGTCCAAAAATTATCCTCACCTGGGTTAATTATCATTCGCTTCTTTAGCTGTATTTATTAGTATTTGCGCAGCATACGCATCCGAACTCTAAAACTAATTAATCAAAACAAAACTAATTAAAGTTTTTTTTGATTCTACGTCACTCGATTGGTTGACATTTCTAATGTGTATAGATCGGTGTTGTAAACAAAAAAATTTCAACACGAAAGGTTATCTAATGTCACTAGGTGTACCAGAAACGCCTTAAAAGTAGCGGTTTGTTAAATATTAGAATAGAATAGGGAATATTGATAGGTAACTTAGACATATACCCCAAGCCGTACCCAATTTTCTAATTTTAACATAACACTAACCACAATTGCCAATAAGGCCCGTGCCCATCCTTAATCTCGTTGATGATCCACGCAGCAGCGTGGCACATCTCGTGTACCAACGTATTGCGCAGACGATCAGCCGAGTCAAGCACTTTAGTCGCCAGTTTGATCCTAGCAGATCGTTCCACCACCCCACTACTTCTTGTGATCTTCTTGCAGTAGCAGAACCCCGCAGTGCTTCGCATATGATCGCTCCACTCGAGGAGAGTATCCTTGGGGAGCTTGTTTTCAAATATATTCTCGTTATACATTGCAAAGAGACGCGCTGCAAGTTCCTCTCTCCTCTGCTTGTAGTTCTCACGGTACATTCTCGCGGCAGGGTCACAGTTAGTTAACGGGACGGTACCTAGAAGGAAGTAGTGTCTGAGTACTTGTCGACAATATAGTAAAATTGTTTACACACACACACAGACATAAGCACCTTCAATAATCTAAATTGTACCATAAGAAAGTTATGATGCGCTCTACAAAGAATATAATGTACATTAAGTTCTGCAACCTGTAAAACATATAGTAAGCCCATAAAAGGTTATCGAAAAAAGTGTGGTAAAAATGTAAGAAACGCCCAAAATCGCGTTTCTAATTTTTACAAAATTTATACCACCTAAACCCATTGTTCTAGAAACCTCAAAAGGCTACATAGAAATCTGAATCTTGAATCCTAAAAGTTTGGTCATAAATGTTGAAGCATTTACATCGATTCTTTAAGTGATGTGCGAACGCGTCCGGCAGAAATACCAAAAAAATGTGTTATAAGCTAACGAGATATCGTCGGCCGAATTTGAAAATTGGGGATGTCCAAAGAACACAATTTGACAGGAGACATAAAATACTGTTCTGCAAAAATATCAAAATCATAATTTCGCCGTAAATATAATTATGAAATTCTTTTGATGTAACTGTTATATCATACGACAGAGCAAAAAAATAAACAAATTACACCAAACTACCAAATACTCTGTACACAGAGCAATATTAAGATTAGTACACGACATTTTCGCTAAATTGCAGACAAAAACTAGTAACATTTGGTGCATGACATACTAGCTTTGATTTGAAGAGAAGTAAAGGGTTATTACAGCCAAAACATATTATATAATTATAAAAAAATTGTTTGAATATGTTAAAAAGTTAATACTCAGTAGTAACATTAGTTAGTAACATCAGCATCTACCTACTGGTTTTGGTAAGTTGTAAGATATCATCTGCATAAATGTAGTTTTTAAGTCCACCGTTGCCATTTTTTTGACAAGCAATTGAATATCTCAGAAAGTATTTACCTAAAACAGGTACAATTTTATACAGTTGGTAAGACAACTTCCTTATTATTCATATAATGGTATGATATACAAGGCATTCCAACAATAAAATTAATTTTCCTTCATGGTTAAATGCGAAATGTTTTATAAATGAAAATTATGCTTTGTTGTAGAAAGTAATGAGCCAAACAACTTTTGTATGCAGTATTTTATTTGTGTCTTAAGATAAATT
Source organism: Melinopterus prodromus (assembly GCA_964023965.1). Classification (NCBI taxonomy): domain Eukaryota; kingdom Metazoa; phylum Arthropoda; class Insecta; order Coleoptera; family Scarabaeidae; genus Melinopterus; species Melinopterus prodromus. Next base: position 47,537,508 of record OZ030393.1, read on the forward strand.
AATAATTATTTTGCATCTTTCTCCATTTTACTAACCTGATAAGGATGCGAGAAAACTTAAAGGTTTGCAGCTTTTTTGAGATTTTGTACTTTTAGTCTTTGTATTCCACCTCTGATGATCATTGGGTAGACTATCGGAGTCTGAATCCGTGCTGAACATAATTTTTTCCATAGCTTTTTCTTTAGCATCTCTTTTCTTTGCATCCGACTTGCTCGATTTGCTCTTTACTTTAGGGATTTTCTTTGTATGGTCTTGGTTTTTCTGCTGATTATCATCAGACTTCTTCCGATTGTCCTCAGTCTTCTTAACTGCAGTTTTACGCTTTGGCAAGTCGTTAGTTTTGCTGGTGTAATCTTCATCGTCGGAATCGTCAAAGTTCAACTTCTTCTTCAAATTATCTTTCGGTTTCCGGTTTTCAATATCCGAATTTGGTTCAGAATGTGTGTCGGAATCGCATAATTGTTTCAGCTTATCTGTCCACGGGGACTCCAAATTCAGTCTTAATCTCGCGGATTGCATAGTCCTCAATAAGGTCATTTGCTGATTCCCGGTATCCATTTCTAAGTATGGATTTTTGTACTTCAAAGATTTTTTTGGCTTTCTGAAAAAAAAATATATACCAATGAAAACTAAATTAAAAAGTATTATATGCTTCTAAAAGTCTTACATTTCAGTTTTGGAAGTCCTTGGCACATTGTCTTTGTTCTTGGGTTTCTTTTCAGTCTTTGGCAGAACTTTCTCTTGCACTTTCCTCCAAGAATTACCGTACAATTCGTCCAGAAGGTTTTCTTGCTCGTGGAGTGGTGTCATAGGCAGTTTTGGTGATTTTGTTTTCGCTATAACTGAATTATTTTTCTATTCTAAACTATATGAACTTATATTCCAATAGCGCATAGCTATGGGAATTTAATTGGGAGAAAGTATTAATAAAACATATAGACTACATAGACACAGACTAAACAAAATTTAATGAAATATGTTAAAGACAATGTGAGGTATAATACAATTAAAAGAATACAGCTAGCAAACAAATACAGTGGTACAAAAAAGTATCCGTACAATAGCAGTTTTAACTTATCTTAAGCTCACCTACTACATATTCGTCACCCTCCAAGTCTAAAGACCGAAATCGATCGCTGGTAAATACAAATTTCTAACATTCACAAGTAAACAACCGTTTTATTTAACAATTATATATGTCCTGCCAGGTGGTTGGTTCTCCTGGTCCTTCAGATTGATTCCGGCCACTCAGAAAGTCTCAACTCTGATGCCATCCACGGCTGGGCAGGAGCAACAACATGCTCCACTGTTTCATCATTCTCCAGGCATAAACAACACTCCGTGGAGTCTGACAGTCCTGATTTATGAAGATGATAACAAGTACACAAATCTTATAATATGGAGATATAGAGAAAAAAAAAATAACCAACAAAAATTTAAAAAAATTAATGAACTTATGTTCATTTGGAAATAGTAATCATTCAGAAATGTTCCTGTCGGAATGTTAATTCTTCAATGCTGATGATATTCTTAACTGGTCTACAATAGTTTTAGATCAAATGACATGCTCATCAGGGTTGCCAGATTAGTCTCACAAGAATGCCGTAGATGATGGGGGGAGGTATAGTCGACAAGATTACAAAAAAATATAAAATAATTGTTAAAAAACAATATTTATTTTTAAAATAAAAATATTATAATAATTGATGTTGGGTCAACTTGATTCTATGATTAAAAAACTCAACATAATCGCCTATGCAGTTCCCATTTTCAAAAGCTACGTTCTACAGGATAGCAGATATTTTGGGCTTTTTAATTTTGTTTCTTTTTCAATTTTGTTATACGGCTAAGAAAAAACGCCTTTAAATACTGGCAATCCCATATTTGTAACTTATTTTTTCTTAATAATAATGAATTATCTTAATGGTAGCGGAAGAAAATTTATGGCTTAAAGACCATATTTGAAATGGCAAATATTGATAACTTTGAGTAGCATGGAGGTTGTAAATGTAATATAAAATGTACTCTGGAACTTTATTTGCCCTGAATACGAATTCAAATTCAAAATTACGTAGGACATCTGGAAAAGTGAGGTCAAATGTCAAAGCAGTAATTTTAGCAACATTAGTAAATGTATGCCATTTGAATTCAATCTCCCAGAAACCTGAAAATCTGTATAAAATACATAATGTAACACTAATCTTTTTCTAGAAAATTGTCCTATGTACGGCCATCATACTATTATATGCTGTTATTAAGCCAATGGTGTCATTAAAAAAAATATGTCAATTTCGTCTTAATTCAAAAACCATTGAAATTTAGTTTACAATAAATATGTGTACATATTTTGCAATTCAACATCAAGTTCTTTTTTTAAATAAATGACCGATTTAGAGATTTTCTCATGTTTCAATACTTTGTGTTCTCACTGTATAATAGCGGTTTTACACTATTGTGAATGACACTATATGCAATTTTTTATTGCTTAAAAAGTTTTAGAACATTTTGCGTGATAAATTGCGTAGTGTGCGTAATAATTTGAATAACATTAAGTATGTAAAATTCAACAAAGATATGTCTCTGTCTGCATATAGACTGATTAAAAGTGAAAATAACTAACTAACAATAATAATAATCCACACCTTAACATCCCCCAACAGCTTTCGCCACTATGGGGGCATCGGCAGGCCCGAATTATCATTATTATGGCCTGCGTCTGTGGCACGTGTTAAGGTGTTTCAATACTTTGTGTTCTCACTGTATATTAGCGGTTTTACACTATTGTTAATGGCACTATACGCAATTTTTTATTGCTTAAAAAGTTTTAGAACATTTTGCGTGATAAATTGCGTAGTGTAAAATAATTTGAATAACATTAAGTATGTAAAATTCAACAAAGATATGTCTCTGTCTGCATATAGACTGATTAAAAGTGAAAATATCTAACTTACAATAATAATAATAATCCACGCCTTAACATCCCCCAACAGCTTTCGCCACTATGGGGGCATCGGCAGGCCCGAATTATCATTATTATGGCCCGCGTCTGTGGCACGTCTTAAGGTGTTTGACTTTCAGCATTCGCCGTGGAGTAAAGGAACACCAAAGAAAAACCTTTACTCTGAAAGCAGGGCGTGGAGTCGAACCCACGTCCACCAGACTGATAGCCAAGCGCGCAACCACTCGACCACAATCTGGCTAACATTTCAAATAATTACCAAAACCTGACTACAATAGAATACCAATAAACATGATGACATTTTCCAGAGAATTAATGGATTTTAAGAATTAGTTATCGGTATGCGAAGGTTTCTCCGCTAGGTAAATTCAATTCAAACCATTTGAGCATAAAAAATCTCAAGTTTAATAGCAACGTTTGAAGAACAATTGGAAAAACCGAAATGCCATTTAGGTTCTGAACTAAAGGAGAACTATAGGAGACCCCTCGTATCAATTATTTTAAATCTACATACAAAATTTTGTATTTAATTGTAAAAAATATGTTTATCACTGCTACCGTACAAACACTTTCTTGTACCAATGTTTGAGCAAATATGTCTGTTGTTTTTCTTTGCTATTTGAATTTTTAAAGTTGGGGTTACCACCCCTTAGTGGCGAAGGGGTGGGGGTTGAAAAGTGTATGTCAGGATAGTAACATAAAAATAAAAATCAACGTGTCAGAGCGTTTTTCTGAAATATTTTTATTTATGATTTTATCGAATTTATCTGTTACTCTTGGGAAGCACTGTATACAATTATTTTTCTACAAATTTTGCTGCTGCTCGAGCAAACCTATCTCTTTGACAAGGAATCAAGTTATCACACGACTGCTTATCTTAACTGTAATTTTATTTACCTGTATTAAAAGAATCCTCCAGTACTAACCTATCGTGTATAGATAAATCAGCAACGATTTTCTCTAGCAATTTGTCTAAATCAATTTTTTCAGGACAATCGCCATTGTTATCCAACTCTTCGTTCTTCCCAGGTTTTTGAAACAATTCGTCAAACCGAAAGCAATTCCTATCGGGGACAAACGTCGAATTCATGCTGGGCAACACCAACAAGTCATTATTTAGGTCAACTTTATTCTCTCCAAAAATAGTTGATACTTCGCTAAATATTGATACATTATTTACAGTACTATTTGGAATATTTGATTCCACGTCTAATTGCTGAACCCATTTTAAAACCGTTGGATTTTTTAAGAATTCCTCATCCTTAGTATTTTTACTAATTGGTTTCTTAAAATTATTAATATTTGGTTTAACTTCAAAATGATCGTCTGCTATATCCGATTCTGGAACGATAGTGTTGTTTTCTTCATGTAATTGCTGAACACATTTTGGAGTTTTGAAGATTTCCTCATCCTTAGTATTTTTACTAAATACATTTTTTATAAAATTATTCTTTGGTTTAACTTGAAAATGATCGTCTTCTATGTCCGATTCTAAAACAATAGCGTCGTTTTCCTCGTCATGTAAAGACTCGTCACTAGATTCAATGATAATAATGCTATCTTCCTTGTTTATGAATAGCATTTCTGCGCGTTTTTCTTCTTTTAATTTAACAGAATCATCACTAGAGGTAACGGGTTCACTAGAAGAACTATCAACATTACCTAGGTTTGCGTTGACTTGTGGTGCTTTATCCAATATAGACGACCTTCTGAAATTGGTCTTTAACGCTAATTTTGTCGCTAAAAAGTTAAATGTTTATACAAAGAAAAATTTTAGTTTTTGCTATTCATACCTTTTTTTATTTTAACTTTCTTATTTCTCTTGAATTGCGGTGACATTGAGCTCAGTAACTGGAAGGAATCCACAAGATTTTCCATTCTATTACACGGCAAGAGTAAAAACTTACAAAAATTATTTTAAATTGCAACTACCTAGCGACATAACGGACATAACCTTCATCAACACAATTCAAAATTATTCTGCCAACTGCTGCCAACATACAAAACCGACAAAAGCATGAACAAGTGCCAACATGGTGGCAGTGATATCAATTGGCGGGATAAATTTGAATTGTCTCGAATGATCCATAATGGAAACTTATTACATTGGTTACTTTATGCTCTGAGTGTGGTAATTAACAATTAAAGTAGTTTGGTTAAAATTCCGTTTATCAAGTCGTATTTTAAAGTTTAAGATTGTTATATTCCCCCACTTTAGAAACCAAACATAAAACATTAACAAAATAAAAATTACTAACATATTCCAATAATTTATTACATAACAAAATAAACAATCACTATTCAACAAAAATTTTCAAATCGTCTTTGGTTTCTATATTAAATCGTATTCCTAAGTTTTCCCTGACATGTTGAAGCGTCTCCTCTGCTATTGGTGTAACTCTTTGCCGTCCCTCTTCGAGAACTTCTTGTAAATACTGTGGTTTATCAATAAAATTGAAATAACGCTCCCTAATCGGCCCTATATGCTTATTCACGTCGTCAGCAACTATAAATTTGTATTCTCCTGTTGTTACATCCTTCATATCCTTGACGATATGTTCGATGGGCCTTCCAGTGACAGCTGAGTGGATTAAAATTAGATTGGAGACACCCGGTCTATTCGTTGGATCAAATGTAACCTACAAGATAATCAAAATTATAAAAAAATTCATGAAATATAATTATGTTATATACCGCAGAGGTAACGTCTGTTACAGCCTTCTTAAATTTCTTCTTCAGCTCATCCTCGGAATCTGTTAAATAAATGCAGCTTTTTGGGTCTGGGTCTGATTTTGACATTTTCTTCGTTGGGTCTCGCAAACTACGGATTCTAGCCGTTTCTGTAAAAATAAATAAAAATAAAAATTAGATTTAATGTAAAGTAATGTAACATATATTATACCTGCAATTATTGATTTGGGAATTGGAAAGAGATTTCCAAATCGATTATTAAACATTCTAGCTATATCTTGTGCTAGCTGCAAATGTTGCAGTTGATCTTCTCCAACAGGAACATGCGTTGCCCTAAATATAATAAATAATCATTAACATAATTATTTCATTATTAAACTGAAAAACTTATTTACCTATAAGCTAATATATCAGCAGCTTGTAAAACTGGATAAATATATAGACCCAAAGGAATATCTTTCAATTTTTCGGACTTTTCTTTAAATTGTGGTAGATGATTCAACCTGTAATTCATCGTAAAACATCAAAATTCAACATGAAGAAACAACATTTAAAAAATTTCATAGACAAAAGCCATACCTTGCCATGGTTGTAATACAACTTAGATACCAAAATAGCTCAGTATGTTGTGGAACCGTTGACTGCTGAAATAAAGTGACCCTCTTCGGGTCTATACCAACCGCCAATAATGTTGCAGTCATTTGTAATATATTAATCGACATTAATTTAGGATTCTATGAAAAACAATATTTTAATCACGATAAACACATCAACTAAAAACACATACGTGAGGTAGCGTCATTGAATGTTGATCGACTATACATAAAGTCATGTCGTTGCCTTCTTCTTGCAGTTTAACCCATTGCGTAATAGCACCTAAGTAATTACCAAGATGGATAATACCGGTGGGCTGAATCCCGGAAAATATTTTGCTTGGAGTTGTCGTTGTAGCCTTTAAACTGTTCTTAAATTAATTAATACATTTTAATAACGGAGATTTATTATTGTTTATCAAAAAATTACCTTTCTCACGCATATTAAATGTTTACAGATATTTTTTGTTGAAAATAGTGTTCTATTGAACATTTTCTTGCTGTTAAATGAGGTTATAATACTGTTTTAGGGATATTGGGGATATTTGCTTTTGTAGATTGGACATCATGATTTAATAATTTCGATCAAAAGGTATGTTCGATTGCTGGCCGCGCTCAGTTGTAATCTGTTCAATCTGATCGCAAATTTGAAATACTTGGTTCCTATTGGTGGAATCAGTTCTGCTCAGACGTCAAACGAGCACTCGAACTGCACTTTAGCCAACTGATCGCTAATCAGATTGAACAGAACTGAGCGCGGCCAGCAATCGAACACTACTATAGTTGTCGTTGTAGATAAAAATACAAAATTGCTTACTAAAATATATTATAAGAAAATTAATAAGGGTATTATAAATTAATTATATTCGTATGTATTTTAAATTTAATTGATTGAGGAGTAGGGAATTTAGGGCTTTAATTGGGTAGTAGTAGGGTACTGCTTTATCCACCAAGTAAATGTTAACCTCAAATTTATTTTTAAATACCAGTTGTATAAAATTACAAAAGTTCTATTATTTGTATCTACTCTAATTTATCAGCTTCCTCGATGGTTTCAGGGAGTTTGGTTCCTAAAGTTTCTGGTAATTTCAACGAAACCAAACTGGCAAGTATGGAAACGCTGGCAAACAGTATCATCGGTAGAACAGATACGTACTTCCCCTACAATAAGGAGGTTAGTAATTGATCTATGTTATCGGAAAATCTTACAATTAATGGAACAAAGGGTGCTAACATTGCTCCAACACGAGCAGCTGTGGATGATACACCGACTCCTCCGCTTCTTATGACGGTTGGTAACATTTCTGCTGTATGGACGTAGACAACTCCAAAAGAGCTTGTTATTCCAAGTTTTCCAATTAGAAAGAGTAGTACTTCAACCCAGGTTATACCTGATGGGATTATATTTGCGGCACAAGTCAGACCACAGAGTAAAAATGATAGAGCTAGCGTTGGTTTTCGACCAAATTTTGCCATGCATATCCACGATAACGTATATCCTGGGATTTCTATAAGACAAACTAGGGAAAAGTTTAGGTATTTATTACCGCTTATGTTTATTGAGTTTATTGATAGACCATAATAGACAAATGCGTTGACAGTCCTACAAACGGGAAACAAAAAAATATGTAATATGAACAGTGTGGGTTGAGAAAATTGGTATTTACCACACAAACACTATAATTACGAATCGTAGGCTCAACTTTTTTGACTTGAATATATATTTAACCATTTCTTTGATTCTGTCGTCGTTTTGGTTTTCCTTCTCTGAGCTACCCTAAAAGAAAAATTTTAAAAGTTTACTCTTAATTTATTTAGCATCCTTATATAGGCATTTAGTTTAATTTTTGCCACTGTATTCTATTCTTATAGGTGCCATATTCTTATTATACACATTTGTATTATATTGTGTTTTCTTCTGAGTAATTTGATATATTAAGGTGAAAGAAGGAATTCTCTCAATTTTGGTGTTTTTTAGCTGATCGCAAGTAGATCTATTTTTTTTCTTCTTATCAATTTTAAAGAAATACATATAGAGATTGAGTGTTGATAGTTTTACATTGTAAATTTTGTGGCACATCGAGAGAATATATAGAAGACCTCTTAACAATATATTTATACAAACAATACCAATATTTACATCTTCTGGATTGACATCTGGTTCAAACGATGTAATTATACACTCTGAAAGAATGACATGATTGACTTTAGCAGCGTGCACGACAATCTTCTTGGCTTGCACTTTACGCTTCTTTGCCAACAACCATCGCACAGATTCTGGAATCAGCCTACATTTTCATTAAGAATTTGTATTGTAATTAATTTCGGTTTATCTTCTTGCTTCTTACTCACCATTGGTAGCTAATAAATATTACGCATGGAGCCGACACTAAAAATTGCAGATAGATCCAATCTTCAAATGACCAAGCTATTAGGCCTACTAGAGCTTCTCCTAGTGCGTAGAAATAGTTAAGCACTATACCAGTGATCTCACGTTTGCTCTTCCCAACAAGCTCCACACCTACAACGAATGCCTGTGAAATAAACTCATGAGAGGAAGATTTATTGTGTTTACCTAGAATAAAAGCCAATGGGTATACTCCTGCGGTTCCGAAGGCGTTGATAAAGACAAACACTAGGAAGAACAAGTAGTTTGGCGATGCGACCTGTACGACGCCTGTTACGCTCATTAGCAAAATGCAGAAGATAAAAATTGATTTTCTACCAAACCTGAAATGCAAGTGAAGCAGTTAGGCATTATAGATTTAAGAGAAATCAGCACAGTTACCACAATAAGTTTTATTGCAATATCTCAAATTATACGATGCACTATGGACAAGAGAATGAGTAGGTTGAAGGATGTTTTCAGGGGTGCAGATATAACATTTTGATAAGGATTCCAAACTGCACATAAATGCAAACTGTAAAGTCTGTTTAACCTTTTGCCAGCTCTAACCTATTGACTGGACTGTTCTGGTGAACCGGCTGAACGCCTAGATGCAGAGTAATGGGCTCAAGGAGAGACCAAGATGGGAGGATGTAGCAAGGGCGGATTAACCACGGGTCGAAATTAGGCGATCGCCAGGGGCGAAAAGACAAAAAAAAAAACCTGCTTTGGAAAAATGAACAATGAATCCTCACAACCACCTAATGTAAAGCTCAAACAAGTGGCGTGATAAAAATGATTTTGATAAAGCCAACTAACACACTACAGAACAAGATTACAAACGTTCTTTTAAACTAGGATTTATTATTTCAAAGATTTTGAAAAAATGGTTGGGATTACCAAATCGGTAAAAAAATCGCAAAAAAATAAACCTACAAGATGACGAAACTAGAGTCAATAAGACATAATTTGATGGAAAAAAGGGAGTAAATGTGCTTATTGCAATTATAGATACACTTGTTACTAAGATAACAAAAAGAAAAATAGTATATGACAAAATTTTGCATCTGTTCGGATTTTTAGAAAAAAATTTGTGACCAGACACATGTCCTTATCATACCATTTAGCAGTGTTTCCCAATGTAATCGCTAATGCTCTGACAATACAGACAACAGACAATAGTATTTCCCAAAACATCTGTCAAATCCTGGCTTACTAGTTTTAATGCAATACGAGCGATCTCTAATACAAAAATTCCTCTACTTTAATTTATTATTATTTAACTATTTTGACGAAATTACAGAAATGGCGGCCCATTTGCCAAATTGTTAATTTTAAACGTTCACGAAAAAAAGTGAAATTGAAAAACAATGTTAAGAGGTAATAACGGCAAAAATACAAATCGATATGTTCTTTTAAAGCTATGTGATTGCTACAATTTCTTTAATTATCATTTTCTGAACCGCCATTTCGAATTTTTATTTAAATGTTACATTTGAGCTCAGCATTAATTAAAAATCCCTGAATGCCTCGTTTGAAGGAATTATGAGCATTGCAAAGATTGCAAAGATCTGTTCATTTCAAACAAATATGGTGGTTATTAGGGCTTCCAAACCCGGACAATAAAGTGATTCCGGGATTAAAGCTTTGGTAATCCCGGGATCCCGGGATTCATGAAAAAACGCCAAAACGTGCCGGATCATGGGGTTCCAAATGTTACTAAATCCAGTCAGTAAGAAATACTTTACTGGTCAATATTTTTTACCCCTCAACTTGATCAACGTTTTAAAATTTTACCTTACATTAGTAGAAAACCAAAATTGACGGTTTTAAAGGTAAAAGATGTCAAGGTGTGCGTATTTTTTTTTATTTTTTTTTGTACTGGTTTATTTTACGTTTATTTTATTTACATCCATAATAAACAAAATTAGATATAATTCGCTGAAAAATAGTGAAAAAGAGTCACGGTAAAAGAATTTCTTTGATAGCGTAAAATTTAAATTTTTTGATATTGATGTCAATAAAATATTTTAAAGAATTGTTGTTTTCTTCTTTAAAATAAAATTGGATAACTTTTGAATTCATACATCATTGAAGCTTATTATGCAAGTAGACTAGATGTTTGCATTTTAAATAAAACGAACATTGTTTACTAAAAAAATGTAAGTGTATTGAATTTACGACCAGGTTCTAAACGCATTTTCAAGTGAAGACGTTATTTATTGTTCAAAATTGATGAAATATTCAGTGCACCTTCTTAGAATATTAAATATTCAATTTCATGTCATGAAAAGAATTAATATTACTTGTACGACTTTCGGTTTTTTTCAAATATAGTTCAAATAGCACAACCCACATTATAAAAATATATTTTTTATCTAGGTGAACTTTTTGACAAAACTTCTCCACTAAAAATGAGAAAAAAAGCGATAATTGTGCGTTGAAGAAATGTTAAAAATACCGCTATCACAGCTCATCAAAAACTCGGGATGTTTCGAACCTAAATAAATCGTTTTTACTTTATCATACGCAGTATGGTAAAGTATTGTAATCATGCCGAAAAAAAAAATTGAGATTTTACCGGAAATAGGTCTTTTTGGGTCCCCTGAACATTTTTGACCAAGGTACAAAAAAATGTCTGTGTGTGTGTGTGTGTGTGTGTACCCGATTTTTGTGACGACGGTTCCGGAGAAACTACTAAAAGTATCGGGACGAAAGTGCGTATTTAGTAGTTTTATGACCAAACTTAGAGCTGAAAAGCTTTTGGTTCAAAATGGTCCAAAGGAACTGGCTATTTACTCTTAGCATTTTTCAACGATTTTCGTCATTTCTGTAATTTCGTCAAAATAGATAAATAATAAATTAAAGTAGACGAAATTTTGAATAATTTATGCCTTTGACATTTTTTGGTAAAATTAATAGTTTAGCTGCAAGAGCAAATTCTATTTGATCGGTCGCATCTGCATTGATATGAAGCTACATAGTAGCCAGGATTTTGACAAATATTTTTTTGTGCTGTCACCACAGAAATGTCTATGGCTGTCACACTCGAAAACAGCTGATTTCATCACAGGTTGGAGAACCGCTATGGAACGTTGCCTCTCTAGTGCAGCAAAGTACAAAATATAAAATTCAAATAAAATAAGATCACCAATTTGATTGTTTGTTGATAAGAAATATCAACCCGTTGTTATCTAATTGTAAAAACGATAAATTGAGAAAATTGTAAATAAAGTATAGCGATGAGTGTAGTTATATTTTAGTATGGTGGTACGGTAGGATGTGACACCTACAGTGACTGACAGTGTCATGAACGAATATAAATATGTCAGAATTTGAATTAGCTTTTCAACTTGACGTTTCGTAGAAGTGGTAGGTATCAACACATTAGTAGTGTTCGATTGCTGGCCGCGCTTAGTTCTGTTCAATCTGATTAGCGATCAGTTGGCTAAAGTGCAGTTCGATTGCTCGTTTGACGTCTGAGCAGAACTGATTCCACCAATAGGAACCAAGTATTTCAAATTTGCGATCAGATTGAACAGATTACAACTGAGCGCGGCCAGCAATCGAACATACCTATTATCAGCGTAACATATTTTAGTATGTTGGTACGGATGTGACATTTACAGTGACATGAACGAATATAAATTTGTCAGAATTTGAAATAGCTTTTTAAACTTGACGTTTCGTGGTATCAGTGGTATCAACCTAACATTTCCTATACAGAAATATAACCATTTTAGATTTTTTTTAAAATACGTATTTCTCAAAAAGCGACACAAAAAACGTTGATGTCACTCCTGCCAAAAGCGCCGCATCACCGCTCGTCGCGCTATTCCGTATTTTCGGCACTTGTGAGATAAACAACTATTATTCTGATGACAGTAGATAGTATCAAATGCTGATGCTTTGACAATACCTACTATTGATACTATTGACTATCAAAATATCTGTCAAACCCCGGCTAACTAGTTTATATTTAATGCAGACACGATTTGTCTCAATCAAATAGATTCTCATGCAGCTAAACTATTAATTTTATATTTTGTATGGTAAAGTCATGTGCCTGGCCACATCAGATTTTTTTTTTTTAGGTTAAGATAAAATCCTAAACTGGAAGACACTTTTTCGCTGTATTCTATTACCTATTTACTAATTTTATATTCTATAGTAGATCACTGAATACAGGTAAAGAACGACGCCACATTTTTTACGTTTACGTTTTTTTTTTTGTTTTAAATACAGCCTTATTATTTGATGAGGGTAGTAACGAAAAAGAAAATAATTTAGATTTTTAACTTTTTCTAGATCCCGGGATTTAGATTTAAAATCCTGGGATCCCGAAAAAGCTCATTATTTGTCGGGATCCCGGTATCCCGTAATCACAGGAATGGAAGCCCTAGTGGTTATGCCACTAGCACAAAAAACCTACTACATAAAAAACAAGAAAACAAAATAACAAGAAAACAATATAACAAGAAAACAAAAGAACGGAAGTCTATAGGACTTTTAGTATGTTGTTTAGGACACTTATGCTGTGTTTTTGAAACGACGCGGGCCATAATAATGATAATTCGGGCCTGCCGATGCGCCCTTAGTGGCAAAAGCTGTTGGGGGATGTTAATGCGTGGATTATTATTATTATTAAATCACATACTGAGTTCAGATACATATACGAATTCCTTGAAACCCACACTGGGTTTATGGTTTAACCATAAACAAACATTGCTAAACTTGCCCATCTACCAACATGCAAATTTACATATTTTTTTCCTGGCTTATACAATAGAAACACAAATGTTCGTCAAACCGTGACATATACACTTCATTTTTATTGAGTACACCTGGTATTTTATTATTTATATTCCATCATACCTGTCTGCCAATAAACCGAAGAACGCAGATCCAAGCAGGATCCCAGCGAAATGCGCACTCCCAACCAGCGAGAGTTTCCACTCATTTTCCAAGCACGTTATTTCAAACTGGAATAATGCAATACTTTGCTGGTATACATGGTACAGTCATAAAAACCTACGTCGTTCACAATAGTTCGCTCTGTATCGAACACCCATTTATCGCATTTCTCTACCCACGGTAGAAATACCTCGTCGACGCATGTGGAATTCGGATAGGTTTCGTTACTGCTGAATCTTGTACACTGGCTTGGTCTATAAACATCATCTTGATTCGCACTTGGTATCGCTATTTGCAACCAATCCGTGTGGTAGTCAGGTTTCGCGTGGTCGTCGCAATTTGGAATTAAACATCTTTAATGTTAAAACAAAGAGAATTCTATAAATAACAATTATTGTTAATGAAATGGTTCTATCATATTATTCAAAATCAAACGTTAGTCATTAAGTAAATAACTTAGTTGAAATATTACATTTGAAATAAATAAATTTATGTTAGTTATACTATTAAGTTTTATCTGATTATAACTAAAATGAATTCTATGTAGACTAAAAGCCGACGCGTCTGTAAAAAGAAACAATGATTAGTTAAACAAAGGTCAAAGTCAGTATGAGACTAGAGCTATACTACTTATTGTTTTCTAGAATCTAAATGACAGTAATAAAATGATTTATATGTATAAACGCATTGTTATGTATTGAGCCATGGTTGCCTGCTGTACACAATAGTAATTGCCCATAATTACGTAATAAAATAAATATCGAGACAACTGGCACGAAAAGAATTTCTATGAAATATGAATTTTATCATTATATTTGTGATGGCGACGAGGTATATTTCCGGAAACCGGAAGACTCTCCTATTGACAGTAGTAACATTACACACGTTTGTCTAATGTTTATAATGTTTATTTTTCAATTTATCTGACAACTCTTAAGTTTTGAGAGTTTAACTAAATAACTGAATACATACCTAGATACTATGTATACACGTTGTCGTTTATAATGCATGTTATGTAATGTTATAATTATGAACATGAATAGGAATATTGCAGTGTTATCATTTATTGTGACCATAAAACATTATTGTACTGCATATTGCACATTTTGTTTTAGTTATGTTATGTCCTGCATGATCATAAAGTGACATTTTACATCTATCTCGCGCGGGCATAAAGGGTTGCCATGGTTATATGTCAAATATATGAAATATTTGTCATTCAAATAGTAAATTTTGAGCCATGAACGTCAGTTATTGGCGATGAAGGTTATAAGTTTGACAACTAATTGTCTCTATTGTCACTCAACTCCGAATTGTTTGTATTGTTATTCACCCCCGTAGATACGCACGTCACTTGATAACGTCAAAATATTTATTAATGTTATTGAAACGGATGAACAAAACCATTGTAGGACATACAATTTTGTATGCACCGCGGGCATTACTTGATGTTTATACTCTCGGTCGACCCCCGAGGCATAAACATCCGTGTAATGCCCTTGGTACATAAATAACTATGACAATACATGGTACATTTTTAATCGTCAATGTCAATTATTGGCATTCGTATTAGTTAATCTTGAGTAAGAACCCCATAGTGGGGCATAAACCTTTCAATATCAAAGCATTAACACTTTACCCCAATAAACGATAAACTAACAATGTTTTTAAAATCCACTTTTGAAGACTAAGGTCATTCAGTTTCACAATTCATTGTCTGTATCAGTCTGTAATGTCACTTGATGTCACTCAACTCCGTATGACTCGGTATTGCTTATGTTGTTACTCAATTCCGTAGAGACGCATGCCACTTGGTTACGTCAAAATATTTATTAATATTATTCAAACTGGAGGAACAAACCATTGTAGGACATAAAATTTTGTATGCACCACGAGTCACCCTCGGGCATAAACATCCGTTTAATGCGCTTGGTACATAAATAACCATTATTTAATTACATTACTTTACACAATGAGTAACACATAGTAAACATTATGAACATTATGAATCCTGATGTATTTGGATGTTTAATTAAATATTAAAAAGAAGAAAACAGTTAAAACATATAAAACCTAAAAAATTAATTGTTTTGTCAGTTATTCAGGGTGGGAGGTTTGAAATAAACTTCCTCGATATACAGGACCGAGTCATTTTAATAAATATAATCAAATATAATTGAATGTACAGTTGTACAAAGAATGTATATTTAATCCAAAAATATGAATCGGAATTAGTACAAACATTAGAAAAAACATATGGAAACTGGGTTTTATGAGATTTTATATAATTGCTAATAGTATGCTATATAATAGCACACTGAATCAATTACTTTTGTTTAAAACCTTTATTTATTTCACGACACTGCAGAAAGTTAGAGTTCTGGCAATTGGTGATATTAGTGCAATACATATTAGAAACAAGGTATGAAAATTAACATGTGCTATCATTTGATAGCTCTTTTAAAACTATAAAGTTTTGTCTAAACCTTTTTTTCCCATTATTTCTAACTGAAGAGCGTTGAAAACCTCGTGACGTAAAAGTTCTTTAAAAAATCTTCTGTTTTCTCCAATTCTCTTCAAAAGTTAAATACAAAAAATTTATTTGGCTTTAAAAGAGTTTTCCTATAATACATCACACGACCTACTTTATATATACTATTTCTCAAGCTGGTACCAGTAGCGGCAGTAAGACTAACTTCCAGTAATCCTATTATTTTTGTACGTTTTTCTAGGAAATATTTTGGGGGTGCAGCTGTACTTTTAAAGATATTTAACAACATTTTATTAAAATTAATCACCCTGTGCACACGATTAGCAAACATACAAATTAAAAATATTACTTTGGTTTGTGGTATATGAAACAAGTCAAAATTTGTCGACTAGTGTTAGCATAAGTCTTTTTTTATTTATTTTTTTCTTGTGTGTATTTATTTTTATTTATTGGTTTTTCTTATTTAATATATGTAATAGATTTATCTCCCATATATAAATAAATAAATAAAATAACTTTATTGTATCAAAAATACAAAGGGTAAGCACAACACCGAAGTGATATAAAGTACTACCAAACGAAATAATAATGAAACAGGAAAAAATACGGTACAAAAAAAAATCATAGAAAATTTAAACAAATCATCTAAAAAATATTTAGAAAATATCTTCGCAGAAAATTACGCCCGATAGAAGCGCCATGTTTAAGAAAATCCAGAAAGAACTAAAGATGAAGGGCAGATTCATTATTTCACTTCTTATAGGAAATAGAGAGTACACTCACAACGATTAAGTAAATGATTACAATTTTACATTATGTTATGTTGTTAATGTGTAAGCAAAAAGCTGGTATGAGACAGGCTCTGGCTCAGAAGTGTCTTCTCTGTTGTGAATTAAAAATTCATACTGGATGTGATTTTAAGAAAAAATTAGCTAATCCAGTTAGTAAAATATAAAACGCCTTATAGTAAGCACTATTCTTGATCATGTCATATCATTATAGCAGTAAAATCGAGTAAAATCAGATATTTTATCTACGAGTCACAAAGGACTTATTTTCCATAAATTATATTCATTGATTTCCGTAGACGTCGGTTCATTGTTTTATGATTATAAAGCGCCATGCATACGTATATAATAAAATAAATGTATTACTTGCGAGTTTTAGATTGCATATGACAATATACAAAAATGGATTATGAATATTATTTTTAAATGTACACATTTTCTTATATAATTTTCTTGAATTTGGTATTGTAAAATGTGGGGGCACATTTTGAACTTGTTGCACATGATGTATTAATTCATTAAAATGAATAAATTAGCCATAACAATCTTCTACTATTTACCTGTAGTTTGGCACTCCGGCTGTAAACACGTAAGTGAGACTGTTAGCCGCAGAAAAAATAATCGGTAGGCATATCAGAATATATACTTTGATCTGGTAGGCACCCATCTCGCCCAGTTCCACTAGCACATCGTCAAAATCCATTGTGGTTTATTGGAATTCGTTCCAACTGAATTTTTACCTAGTCCGATGCACTTGGTGGACACAATCACTGTGCACTATAAAATTTGCTGTTATCAGGTTGTTGTTATTTTTTATATATATACTGATAGCACTTGTAGATGATATGTAGATGTTGCAAATTAATTGAATTGTGTATTTATTGGTAGATCGTTGTTATTTGCGCTGGGATTTTCTATGCGGTTTGGTTTATTGTCGATTGCGTTGAGATAACCAATGACGTTCCTGGAAGTGTCTGAAACAAAAAAAAAGACAAAAAGTAAACAGTAGAACATATGAGAGCGCTGAACCAAGGCCTTTCGATAACCTTCGTATTTCGCGAAATATGTAATTACATCCATCAGTTTGAATGAAAACATAAAAATACCATAAAATACCTAATATCATGGGCGTATCCAGGGGGGCAAGGGGGCAACTGCCCCCACTTGCGTTTTGTTATTATGTTTATTACACAGCACTCTTTCGCTTATGGTCTCTATGGTGGTTGTTTTTATTTAGAAAGCAACGATCCCCCAAATTGGTTCTAAATAAAAAAAAAAGTGGACAAGTATTTTTTTTCGACATTTTGCTTTTTAATGCTGTTTATCGAGACTTAAAATTAACATGGAAACAAGCATGAGAACAGACATTTTTTGTTATTTTTCGAATAATTGTTCGGGGTTTGGGAAAACTTAACATTAAAGTTATAGGACTTAAAAGTCAGCTTTTTGTAAAATTGACTTATACATTTCATGTTTGAGATATCCAGCCAATATTATCTAATAAACCAACATTTGTTTAAACAAATGCCATTTTATTGAAATATTTTTTTGCAATTCAACTAAATTTTTTTTTTCATATCGGTCTGACCAATTGTTATTCTCAAGTGATATTATTTATATTTTGGGGTAATTTCCATTGTTTAAATAATAAAATTTTAGTATTTTATAATTAATATTTATTTTCAATATTTCATTTAAAGTTAGAGTGCAGGGAACAGTTTCCAGACACCAACAAATCAACATTATGCAACACACAGTGGCAGGAAGTCAGAATAAGAAATGGAAAAACAAAATTGGCTGACTTTTGGCAATTTAATATTTTTAAAAGGAATGTAACTCCCCAATTTTCCGAAAAAAGGATTTTAACTCAATTCAATTTTTTCGAATATATGATATGAAAACGAATAATATTTTATTATTTAAACAATGGATATTATCCCAATATATAAATGATGTCACTTGAGAATAACAGTTAAACAAATGGAATTTGTTTAAAAAATGTGGATGTATTAGATAATATAGGCAAGATATCTCGAACATGAAATTTATAAGTTAATTTCACAAAAGCAGCTGAATTTTCTACCATAATTAGGAAAAAGGTGGAAAATAAATAATAGGTAATTGATTGTTTAAACAATAGGAAGAAATTTGCTTAATGGATAATGTCACTCTAAGTCCTAAGATCATAATTTGCCATTTCGAACTCAGAAAACAAAATTCAGACGAATTTTCCAGATAACGTATTATTTAAACAAATAGAATTTGTTTAAGCAAATGTAAATTAACGGACAAGTGTTTATAAACATTACACTAGACTTATAGTAATGATTTCTATGAGAAAAAAGAGACTGAAATGATTAGAAAGAAGGTTAAGGGTAGTTTTCAGGGCACTGTCAGGGTGGGTTGGGGGCGTCAAATCCATATGTATAATAGGTCAAATACTTCCTTGGAAAGTCCTCTAGTAATCTTAGGTTTTCCCAAACCCCGAACAATGACTTGAAAAATAGCAAAAAATGTCTTCTTCCCATGCATTTTTCCATGCACAGGCACAGGCACTATTAAAAAACAAAATTAAAGAAAATACGTGTCCACTCTTTTTGGATTTGGAAACGATTTGGGGGGGGGGCATCGTTGCTTTGTATCTCCACAAATTTTTTTGCAATGCTTTATGAATCACCATAGTGGACACTTTTCCCCCATATAGCAAGATAAATTTAGAAAACTGCCCCCTTTCGATTTAAGCTGGATACGCCCATGCCTAATATGTTATACGAATGATTATTAAATATTTTAAGTATGATGATATAAATACAATACCGTCATAACTAAAAAAAAGTAATTTTGAGTTGATTATCCAGGTCGAATGCAGTCTGTAAAAATAATTCAATGAACAAAATTGTAGTTTTTTTCTTGTTTAAATTTTAGTTTTGGCGTTGTATGTAATTAGGAATATACTTAGTGATAGAAAGATACACGTATTGATTTAATATATTCAATTGATTAAAATGGCAAACTAATACACAACCATAATTATTCGTTAAATAATGACAAAACCGCACTGTCTTATCATGGCGCATTCTTGTTATAAACACAGTATTTTTAACGGCTTTAATACTAATAATAGTTTATTTTATATCTTGCAGTAAGATACCAATTACGGTACAATTAATAGCATTATTAATCATTACAATGTAGATATACCGATAATATAACTTAGAATATAACATAATTTATATTCATGCTTTACGTTCATGTAGCCGTAACGTAAGTTTAGCAAAGTATTTTTTGGAAAAAGTGTGTTAGTGGTAGAATACAGTTCTGAAAGTCTTACCAAGTAGCACCATTATGTTATCAACAAAAAAAGGGTGCGCCACCCCTTCAAAATGTTGTATGACTTGAGAAACACATTTTTATCATAATTTAACAAAAACATTTTGAAAAAATAACGATTATTTTTCTTAGTAAGATAATAAGCGTGGCAGCAAATGTTTGTAGTCAAAACAAAAAAAAAAGGTTTTGTTATTACAAATTTGATTTGTTTATCTTAACTTAGATAGTGTGATGCGACTCCTAAATATTTCTTAAAATTATAAATAAATTATTGACGTATGGAAAAGTTGTATAAGCACTTTTGGTACCATATGTATAAGCACCATTGGTACCGGTATTTTCTAATTTAAAGTAAAGTCATTAATATAGACAATAAAAATAATCAATAACATATATTTTATTTTTTAAAAAATATCCACATCAGTAATCATAGTTTGTGTTTTGGTGTGCTGTTTTGACATTTTGACTTGTTTATTTTTTATTAGTTTATTTGGTTCTGTTATCAAAAGGAACCTTACCCACTTTCAGAGTTCACGCCTAAATATTGATTTTGAAATGAACAATAACCTTTCAAACAAGACACGAATCATTCAAACATGTCAATCATGAGCGAACATACATAAAAAATTCTATATATGTACACGAATCAAATTGATAACCTCCTCTTTGATCGGTTAAAAATAAATAGATCTCATATAGTTTTAAATTTGCGTTAGTTTACGTCTAGAGTTTTGCTGTTATTTTTTTATTGTACGTATGCGTATCTTTTACGTACCATCGTTATCATAAAAAACGACTACAGTGAAAATTTGCATTGATTAAACTGTGATTCGTCATTTGTTTGTTATATTCACATTAATGTCAATTAAAATTTTGTTATACAACCAATAAAAATGATGCAATTAAGGAGAATTTGATTTTTGCAACTCTGCCGGTTGGGGACTGTAATCAATCTTTTATAAAATATAAATTAGTTAGGTAATTAATAAATTACCGTAGTAAGAATATCAAAGTGAACTTTAGAGTAGTCTTGCCTATGGGGTCCCAAAGAGAGTGGGCGGAGTTTTAGCAGTTAGACACATGTTGTTTGCAATAAAACAAACTATATCTAATACTGTGCGAGACTAACGAGAAACCTTTGACTAAGTTAGAAGAGAAAAACTATGAATTCTTTGAAGGTTTTCAGTCGACACCTTTCCTTTTGTGAATTCTATTTTTGAATTCCATTCTGTAACAATGAAAGGTCCAAAAGAGTCCGTAAAATAAAAATTCCGATCTGCAAAATGCTGTAAATTTTCTTTATTATGACACAGTGTGTATAAAAAGAAACGTAACCACTCAATATATTTCTTTCCAAAAAGTTGACAAGAAAGACTCCAATAAAAGTTTTAGGAAAATCCTATCAAGTTTCTAGCTTGTCTTTTCCTAAACCTTTTATTTGGTTACTTTCTTCTAAACTTTACTTTTACTTTCTAAACATGTTACGTTTCTTCTTGTTAAAACTGATATAGCAGAAGGCATTCGGAATAATTGTATTTTTTGGTGATATGGAATCGGAATCTTAGGTAATGCAGAAAAAGTTATAGGAAGTTTGTTAAGCATAGCCTTTATTTATTCAGAAAATATATTTAACTTGCTACGAATTTTGATTTTTAAATTATTAAGCTATTTTAAGCTATTAGGTACCTATATTAATTATGGTTGCAAAAAGTTGTTCCGAAATGTTATATCAGTATTATTAGTATATATTATTTTTGTATAAAAAAGGAATTCTTCTTAATTCAACATCGTATATGGGGGCGCCCAAATTCAAAATAGCCCAGGGTCCCGCGCCGCTGTATAAATATTAGTTATTCTGTAGATAACTCGGTAGATACGCATATCACTTGATTACGTCAAATTATTTATTAATATTATTCAAACGGAGGAAGAAAACCATAAAATTTTGTATGCACCACGGGGCATATACATCCGTTTATTGCCCTTGGTACATAAATAATTATTTTCCATTGCTCAAATATTTTTTGTATTGGTCAAATATTTTATCAAATGCTTACAATAAGTGTACGGTTTCTTTTATTTACTGTATTAAAAACTGGCGAACGACGCAGTGACCGTGGAGTTAGAGTTGGCTTCAGATAGGGCAACCGACAAATGTAGCTGCTCATCCAAAATAGAAGTCAACTACAGTTATCTAGAAGAAATAAAAAAAAAACAGAATTCTGGCTAAAAGACAAATGGTAAGGTTTCGTTTTTTTCGTTTTTTCGAGGTAACAAAAAGTGCGAAGGATTCCCTTCGTACGTTGCTATTAAGCGTACAGTCTCTGTAGAATAAGTTAGACGCGTTATCACAATACATGATTGACAAAGCCATAGGCATCCCCTGCATAACGGAGCACTGGTTATCGCTGGACAAATTGGACTACGTTAGCCTCGAGGGATACTCCTCGAGGGATAACCTCGAGAGATAGTATCAACATTCTGTAGAAAGAACACGGAGGAGTGCCTGTTGCGGCTCGCCGGGACTTGGAAGCTGAAGCAGTAAACGTGAGCGAGTTCTGCGCCAAGAATAACTTTGCGGCAGCTGCAGTGCTGTTGAAAAACCCACGACTGGTCGCCATCGGAGTGTATAGATCGCCACTAGAGTTTTTTAAGACAATACAACCTGAACAGAATGTTGCTGAGTCTGAAACATCAACACGAGCGAAAGCAAATAATACTCTCGGGAGTCGGGAGACTTCAATGTGAACTTTATTAACGGAAGTGTACAAAGTGAAGAGCTGGTACAATGCTTGGCAACTTTTGGGTTAAACAAGGTTTTTACGGAACCCTCTCGAATGGGTAGCCGGACTGACACAGGCATCGACATTATTTTCACTGGATTCGGCAAGAATTTGACTAACATGGAGACCATAACCCCCACCTTTCTGACCATCTATGTTAAATAATTTCATGGGCAGGTAGAGAAACGCATAAAGCAGAAAATAAGAAAAAGGTTAGAATTATCAATGCACAAAATAGCTACATGTTATTTGGACTTTCATAGTGTGCTCGTCAAACCTTTTAATGCATGTTTTCCCGAAGGAGAAATAGCAACAGAAAAAACATACCCGAAACATCAGTGGTACAGTGACGAGCGCATGAAAGGAACACTGGATGCCTTCGGGGTTATAGCTAGCGCGACTGGTTCAGGGGAGTCGATGAGAATCTAAAACAATTGCAGAATGGAATTTAAGAAGATGGCCGCAGAGACGAAGCAAGAGGAAGTCCTATCATGTATCAACATATGTTCATATGATGCCTGGTTTTGCCGCCAGATCCTTCTACCTTGCACCAGTGACACCAAACAAACTAATGCAGATAGCCAATGCACTAAAATCTAAAAGGACGTTGATGCCTATGGCTTGTCGGCTGGCCTTCTGAACGAAGTAATCGACACCATTGCCAACCACATAAATAATGACCGCCGCCCCATAGGGGTCGGCTCGCTGGCCAGCTTTCGCCGTACAGCATCCATGGTACACCACCTAGGTAACGTGTCTGCCCCCCGAGAGTCTGTCTCCAGTTGAATGAGGCCATGGCTGGCATTTGTAAATCCCTAAAGGAAGTAAGTTGCTGTGGACCAATGGTACCATCACACGCAGGCTCCCATGATACAAATAACACCTCGTAAGCACATACCAGCCATGGGGGCCCTCCTTCCCCTCGGTACTCGTGTTAGTCGGGCTTCCCCGCGACCGTTGGACGAGTCGCCGGCGAGGCCGCTTGTGCGAACCTCTACTCAACATCTGTACACACCGTAGAAGGGCGGCCATTGACCAACAGCATAGGGACCATGGTATAGGGTAGCCCCCGGTGGTTCTAGGGGTCTAAACCGAAGAGTTAGTGCATCCCGCAGCCTTGAATTACTCCAAGTTCTCGAGTCGGAAACCTTCCGGAATCCACGTTTGACGAGTCACCGCCGGGAACGCTACGCTAACGCGTTATCCGTACCCATCGAGATTAGAAAGGTTACCCTTTCATCGGAGGATGGGTGCACCGTCGAGCACGCTTACACTGAGAACTCTACCATATCTCATCTCTCTCAGCGGCTTCTCATTACCCACATACGTGGGATAGGGTAGCTCCACCTCGAGAAGGGTGTAGACGTCATGTTGGCTATAGCGTCTATCCGCACTTGCCTTAATCCATGCCTTAATCCCTATCCGGATATACTAGATATCAGATCGTTAAGTCGTCATGATGGCACAACTTCCGAAGGCCCTGTTTGATGAGTCACCGGCGAGCACCAGATGCCTGGTATCCCTCCCTCACATCTATTACTGCCTTGGTCGCCGTTACTGACTGGGTCAACAAGAAACCTGGAATTGGTTGGACTTGAAACAAGACAGTTTTAGGGCACAGCCTCGTGAGGTCTGGCTGCCAGCTGTCAGACCACTGTCATACCACCAGCCATACCACTGTGAGACCCCGTGTTATATCTGTGTTCAGCGAGAGCTGAACCAGCGATTTGTCGCAATGTAGTGCAGCGCTCGTGCTCACATACTCGGACGCTAACTGATGCTTCGTCTCGCCAATATAGACACTTCCACAAGCACATGGAATCCGGTACACACCAGATGAAAGAAGAGTGTTATCACACCTCATCAGCATCACGACGTCCCAATTGCAACAGCTTTTCTTCCTTACGTCCAGGGTACGACAGATCGTATTGAACGCATCCTACGCAAGTACAACATAAAACCGATATTCAAACCCCTTTCCAAACTATTGGACTTACTTCCTTCTACGAAGGACAAAATCTCTCCTCTTCTTTGCCCTGGTGTGTTCCGGGTTCCATGTGCTTGTGGAAGTGTCTATATTGGCGAGACGAAGCGATCAGTTAGCGTCCGAGTATCTGAGCACGAGCGCTGCACTAGTTCGCGACAAATTGCTGGTTCAGCTCTCGCTGAACACAGATATAACACGGGACATGAGACCCTGTTTACACAAACCAAAATCCTCGGCCGTGAATCCCATTACTACCCTAGAAGGATCCGTGAATCTAGAAATCTAGAAAAAAAATTTAGAAATCCTAAAACACCCTCCAATATTAATAGAGATGATGGTTTTCACTTACATCATACCTGGAAATCAGTCCTGTCCCAACCGCTTCTACCTGCTGGCCCACTACCTGTTAACCCTACCCCTTCCACTTCGTTACCCCCACTCCAAACACCATCTAGTGACACCACTCCACTCATATATAAAGATCCGTCACAACAGACGACAGTATCTTCTTAGCACTTGGGTTGATAACTGTCCTGAAGATGCCTCTTGCAACAGAGAAACGTCGACTGCTTCAAAGTCCTCAACGCAATATTTCGAACATTTAAATTGAATCGACGCGTTTAACTCATCCTCCCGATGACACTTTTGCACAAAGCTTTTCATATACCTCTTTGTTTTTCACAGATTTTTCACGATGAAACGATAACTTTAGTACCCATTTATTAGCGTTCTTGAAATTGTTTTTACATGACGCAACTGCACAGGCACCAGACACAAGGCATTAAATTACAATAAAATAACACGAATTGTCCACTAAAATCTTTAGACACAATAAATAAATGTGTCTATCGGCGCCTGGCGCATGACTTGTACTGTGACGCCACTGTGTACTTGTTTGACCCTTCTCATCCGCGCACGTCTTCACCATAAGGTGCAGCATGCGGCCACCGTTCAAGTCTATCCTCCGTGGAAATTCCCAACTCTTGTTCACGTGGTAACAATTTGACGTCATCCGCTAATAGTGAGTCGTGAACGTTCGCGTAATTGCTATGTCACAAAATTGTGGCAACATAAATGGTTAGTTGTTAGTTGCACAATAGAATAATGTAATTAACTATTCACTTACTAAAAAGCGGAGCATGACCCATGATACATAAAGCCAAACTAAATAGAGACACTTTTAAAATTCCAACCAACATTTTCACAAAACATTTTATTGAATGTTTATTTGTCTGTATGCCAGATATATGTAAGATGTTACCATTTTTGTTAATAATAGCATTTTTGGAGAAAGGACAAAAATGTTCTATATATGGAGAGCTTTTTCTGGAAACATTGGACATAAGTCGATAGGTGCAAAACTAAAACTATGTAACTATCTGTGGACATGTGCGATGTTTGTGTTTCATTATTGTTCCATTGTTGCATTGTTGTGGTATGTGTAACACTGAATCAGTTACTAATGTACTGGTTCATATAGGTGTTTACTTTAAGTATTTATTTTTCAATGTACCAGAGGACATTTCTAGTTATTTATATTTATACTAAATTTATTTGGTACCAATATTTAAAATAATAATTGTTTAATACTAGTAAAAAATATTATTACAGACCTATTCAAAACCAAACCACTTTTGTAAAACTATTTCTGTACTAAAGCATTTCGTATGTAGTCACACAATAATATTTAGAATACTCACAATACCTGTAGAAGTTTTAAATTTTTACTTTTATAGTTCAGCCATGTCAACCAACATTGCTTTCGATGTTTTTATGTTGCGATAGTGTTGTATAGTGTTGATGAATAAAATCATGACGGCTGGTACACGTTGGTTAAATACTGAAGCGAAATATAGAGGCGCTGAATGTGCATTATCGATTTTGAATGCTAGCTAATATGCGAATTTATTCGCACTCATCGTCTACTCGTTCCATGACGTACAAATGCGCTAGCACCTACGTATTACTTGAATACCTTTTATGTAAAATAGTGAAGATTAACGTGTTTTTGTTATCGTTTCAAATTTTGTTACAAGTGTTTATCATAGTCATAATCCATTGCGATTTTATTGTATCAGTATGGCGTGTGAAGCGACAATGTACGGTATGATTAAATTAGAAAAGTATTATAGCAGATAAAATATTTATAGTTAAGCATTTTACCAAAATAGACCAGGGAACAAACCTAAATGTCAGAGAGACATGGCGCAATGTCAGTTTGGTGTGGTTATTTATATTATTATCTGTCATGATATTGGAAAATATTGGTTAGATAAATCTTATAATAGAACTCTACTATACTTACCTAAAACGCTTGTTGAAATTGCACGAATATTTTTAGCACAAACACAAAAATATTAAAAAAAGTTCTTAGATTTTCTTAAAATTTAGCATCATTTCAAGGCAGAAAAAAGTCACTCATAGCAAATCATCACATAACTGAGATTTCATCTGATGTCAATGTCCTGACGATACATACGTACAATGCAGGTCGCAGTATATTTATATAGACCCACAAGACTTCGCCAAGTCCAAGTGAAACGAAAAACTCTCACTATTCAAAATTAGAAATGATCGAAAGTTTTGAATAAAGTTTACATTTGGCACTGTTGGGGGGACATTAGTATCACTGTTTGTTGTTCTCGTGTTTAAAAATGTATTATTAGAGGGCTAGTATTGTAAAAGTACGGCCGTTGCCTAGTAATAGATATATAGATCACCAATAGATCACTTTTTGAGTTATAACTTTTTGACTGATTCATCGTTTCTGTATTATTTATCCTGATCAAGAATAAATACATTTCAGAACCTGAGGATGTTTAGTATACTGGTGGTGATTCTGGGCATTCCAACGACAGGCGCCTTAAATAATATTACACGACATTTTGTGTATGAAGAATTAATACACTCATGAATAATCTCATGATTTGAATGTTTTACACATGATTTATTTACTAGTTTCAAATTTTGAGGGCGTATTAGATTCCATAAAAACTGTATGTACTATACATTATACTACTTACGTCCGTTTTTGCCTCATTTTTGTAGACTCAACCGTTTCAAAGTCTTTGAACTCTATCATTGACTTTCCACGATGTTCGTGCTCTAAAACTGCGTAGGTACATAAGGCAGCAGAAGTGAGAGTATTTTTTTGAAGATCGGAGGAGCATGAACCCACTTCCACGAGGCTATTCTGCAGACGATTCTCTTCATAATCTGTCTACTCTTCTGGACTCTGCAACATCCGTTTTACCATCCTTCTCCATTCAGATCTTCCGCGTAAGGTAATTTGTTCCCATTGAGGCATATGAACAACTGTGGTAAGCCTCAATTTGCCTATAGCCCCTGACTGAATACATACTCTCTAATTTACTCTTTGCTTCCGGTACCGTTTTTAATATTTTGGTTACAGCTTTTAAATGACTCTACTAAAACTTTGTTAGAGCTGAAAGCTGAACATTGATTAACATCAATTCTACTTGAAAACTTAAGGCTTCACAAACAATGCGCAGGATTAATAATTAAACTGCAAAACAGCAAAAACATGACTCTGTAGTTACAAGTTAAATAAAATATGCCTACACATTTACACTAAAGAAATTAATAAGTACTTCTAACATAATCTAATAGGCGCTTTTCTGGTAACTACACGAGAGCTAGGAGAGCATTAGCTCTCTTGGCCTCAGCCAAACCTCAAAAAGAATGAACTCTCCGTCTATATTAATTGATTTTAGACCCATTAGTCTATTATGTGTGGCTTCAAAGATTGCTTCATTCACGAGCAGGTGGTGCAGCCCCTTGAGTCCCACAGAATTCACCCTGTGACGCAGTCGGGATTTAGGCGGTCTTATAGAACAAAGGCTGCACTTCTTCGTTTTCTGGACGATACGATTGTGACATCCTTACTACGGAATCGAGCATGCAGCACTGAGCTGGCTTTGGGGGTATCTTTGCGGCAAATAGTTTCGTACTACACTTGAAGACTGAAGTATCTCAGAGCCTCCGACGGTCAACAGTGGCGTCTGCTGACCGTCAAGGATCTGTTCTTGGTCCACTCTTATTCAATCTGATCACAGCGGATCTCCCTGGTAGAGTTCAAAACTGTCGCCTCCACATGTAAGCTGACGATGTCCATATCTACGCGCCCATCTCTACGAAGAATATGAATCAAGCACTCTTTCCTTGAACCACATCAACTGTCAGGGGGTTTTTGCTGGGGATGTGTGGAAGACATTGCTGCGGTAAGAAAAATCTTTATGTCGGGGACGAGGCGAGGATTTAGGGGGTCATTATCGACAGTGGCGTTACCTTTAAATCCCATGTTGACAGTATTTTCAGACGCGCATACACCAGGCCAAAGATGCTTTAACAGTTGCTGATACCCTCGTGCTGTCCGATTTGGAGTATGCGGGTGTCGGTTATGTGCCGATCCTAACCCAGGCGAGCACGTGCCGCCTGTAAAGCGTCCAATATAGCTGCATGTCCTTTGCTGCGGTTTGTCCCCGACGTCAACACGTCTGGGATTTTGCGGGACCACGGCTGGCTTCGAATGGGTGAACGTCGCTTCCTGCATGATGTTGGCATTGCGCGATTAGCAGTGGTCCAGGGTCTTCTACCTTACTTGGCCGAAAGAATTCAACTTTGTAACACCGCGCACGACAGAGATCTTCGACACGTGTCTACCATGGCATCTGTACCGGAGCATCGCCTGAGCATCGCCTCCTTCAGAAGAATTTTCACTTACCTCATATCTAGTTAACATTGTCGGACACCTTGTGTTCGGCATTAGCCTCATGAGCCCGGTTGGTCTCTCGGCTATTGCAACACTGCCTCTACGTGTTTTCTGTACCTGAGGTTTTTCCCAATCGATGCTTCCCAGCTAAACTCGCATGATGTCTAAGGTTAGACACTAGAGTGTCGTGACCGGTATGCCGCTCGGAATACGGCTTTAAGTTTAAGGGAAAATGGTTATTACGTAAACTCGTCAGTAATGTAGAATCGACTAAAGAAGCGAATGGTAATTAACCCAGGTGAGGATAATTTTTGGAAAAAACACCTCCGCCTGGATTTGAACCAGGAACCCTCCAATTGCCAGTTGACAGCTCTCCCAGTTGAGCTACAGAGGCGATGGAAATTTATAGGTTTTATTTGTCACTTCAGGACTTGCAATCCGAGTGAGCGATGAGCAGCACGGAACAGAGAAATTCACCATTACGAGACAAGAACACGAGACAACTTCAGAATACCCAAAACAAACACTTTAATGGGAGGAAGAAAACTAATGTGTGAGGGACTGCACCTATACAACACCCTACCCGACACCATCAAGGAATTGGAGCCACTACATTTCAGTAGGAAAGCAAAAGAATGGTTGATTGAAAGAAGAAGAATATAAACATAGCTTATTTTACACTTGTTGAATAATTATCTGTTATAACCCCTTAGGGGTTTTTGAGATTGATTTTTCCAAATAAAAAAAAATAAAAAATATGAGTTGATTGTATTAGCGATCTGTTTCGGTTCCTTTGTTTCTATGTTGTCGTCCGCTTCTATAGATTCAATAGTCGCGTTTTGCGGATGTTCCCAGGATGGTGTTAATTCGTCTCCAAATGCTTCATTGGTCGAACTGGCACTTTTCAATACTTCGTCGATAATATGATTTTTTAGTTGCTTTTATTATTTATTTGGTTTCCTTCGTGATTTCTTTATATTTTTCCTTTAAGTATTGGTTATTTCGGATTCTGCTAAGTCGTTTGTATAGCTTATCCCTTTGGTTTATTTGGTCTAATATCTTTGTGTTTATCCATTCGTGGTCTTCTCTCCTTTTCATTCTTATAGATGTCTGGTTCCTGTGTATTATTATACTCTGTAGAGTTTTGGATAGTTGTTCGAAGTCAGATATGTCGTTTTCGTTTAGTGTGGTTATTTCTTTTTCAATTTCGTTGTCGTTAGTTCTCTTGTGGTTAGTTCTCGTTCATAATGCTTATAAATGTGTTTTTGCTGAATTGGTTGGTTCATTGTAGTCAGTAGCAGTTGTGATCTGAGATGTCTGATAAAATAATCTTTGTAGTTATTGCGCTTGATTTTCTGTTCGTTACTACACGGTCTAATATCGAGTGAGGTCCTTCTGTTTCTTCTTGTGTATTGTGTTTCTGACAATTTGTTAATTATTTTGTAGTTGTTTTCAGTTAATGCCGTGATATATTCCTTTGTCGTACTGTCTTTCTTGAGTGGGTTTATGTTCATATCTCCAATGACAAAATGGGCTTTCTGTTGAAGATGTTGTTCTGTAGTACATTCTAAAAGATTTTCAGTGCTACTTGCGGTGGCTTGTAGAGAAGAGTGATTGCTGTGTTGCTTATTGTCAACGTTATTTTTATAATTTCGACGAGGTCTATCGTAATTTTTTGCAGTTGTTTGTACTCTAGGGTTGTTTTTATGTATAGCGCGATGCCTCCTCCTCTTGTGCTCCTTGAGTTGTTTTCTGCTGTACAGCCGTTAAATGTATACATTTCTTGTTTGTATGGATGTAACCATGTTTCCGTCAATGCTATGATGTCGGGTTTGTATTGTAAGATAACTAACCTCTACAACGCAGCATTACAACGCAGAAGAATAAATTCAAATAAATATGTATCTTAAGAAGAAAAAAACGCTGAGCGATTACTTCCATCTCCTCCATTTTATTTCGGAGACTTCTAATGTTGTGTAGGTATATTGTAAAAACTCGTCCCATCATTTTTGCAAACTCCGCACAGCTATCCTGCAATAACACGATACGCCACTGCCCGTTTTATGTACGGAGCTGCTAGTACAGTTATTATTGCGGGCGACATAAAACAATTGTTTCCAATACATATACTGCGTTTAATTATAGTTTTTGTCGTATTTACAATTTACAATATTAAATAAATATAAAATGTCAACAGAAGTTCTATACATAAAAGGTGGACAATCTATTCTACACGTAACTTGACTCCTTCATATAAAGCTCTCAGCCAGATCGACACTGCGTGTGCGCCTGGGTCCGGATACTTTTTCGGGAAGTACCTAGTCTTCTGCGTAACCTCTTCAGCCGTTTGGACACCGATACCAAAAGCTTCTACTACATGCACGCTCGCATTTAGTTGGTCCTCCATGGCTTTCACACACGCCCATAATGGATCGTATACCGTATTGTCACCGTCAGATACTCCTGCATACCTACAAAGAATACAAGTCCGTTTTGATATATTTGATCAAATATAAAAGTAAAGTACCTATCAGTATTGAGTAAAAAATATAAAGTGCTTTCTTCGAATATTTAAAACATTAATTTTACCATGGGTCTTGCATGATTTTACCTAACTTAACAAATAAAATCCTTAGGTGGTAAGAATACCGTGTGTAAATTTTTTCCGCTTAATAGTGTTGCACTCAATTGTTATTGAACATCAAAGTTTAAACCGCGCCAAAACGCTCCGTGACGTCATAAGCCTGGTGAAAAGCTTAGCGAGCCTAGCCCGTAGAGAGCAGCCGGAAAAATAGGACCTACAGGCACGATACCAGCATCGAGTTGAATGTATAGCATCTGGAGGACGTTGTGTGCGTTCTGATAACGAATAAGTATAGTTGTGTCATGGAATGTTTGCTTGTTGTCAAAAGTGACAGTCGTCTGAAAAGACGTACGTCCAACATTAATGCCAATATTTTCACATTTTGTAGAAAGAGTGAAGGCCTGACAATCGCATCGTAACTAGCTCATGTCACGTGGCCTTCGACCAGGCATGCTACGTCACACCAATCACAGCCCGTTCATATTTAAAGGTACGAAACCGATTTTAATATTATTAATTGCGTACGAACCGATTTTTTTCTCTAACAAAAAACGTTTGCGGACAGTTCCGGTATACGGTTGGCACTAATAGAGCGTATTAATTTTAAATTTTGAGACTTAGTGCAAGACCCCTATTGTGGAATGTTTGTCTTTTTAATTCAGCCCTCATTCATTGCAACATGATGCCGAAATCGTTGTTTTCACTCACGGTATTCGGGGGCCGAATATCAATTGCATCATAAATTAGTAATGCATTTAATAAAGCATTTAGCTTTCGGAACAAGTTATTGTTGGTGTGAAAAATTGGCAAATAAATTAAAGAATGATGCAAAATAAAATAACTAAAACATATACGTACACACTTAATGCGTTAACAGCTCTCTCCAGCGCGCGCAACCAAGCCCACCCATCGACAAGTTGTTGATCCGGAAATGACTTAAACTCTTTAGCAGCCGCCTCAAACATAATACCGTATAAGCAACCTACAGTCCCACCTGTGGCCTTTTCGAAAACATGCCCCAGTCCCATCAAGTAAACAAACGGAAAATTCAAATTCAGGCCGTTTGCTCGTAGCTGCATATTGATCGCCTCCACTCCTCTCCTCATTCTCGTTCCAGTATCCCCATTCCCACATTCTGCATCAATGATATTTAACTGTTTCTCGCAGGAGATCAGCGCGTCGCAGGCAAACTGAGTCACCAGTAAAAGGGTGTTCGCTTGTCTTTTGCTTAATCTAGGCCCTCGTAATTCTAAAGTATCCGTTGGTTTGTATCTACCTTCGATTATGAAGGAAGACTCATTCGTTAAATCCAAAACAGTCGGTGGTCTCCAGGATGGTGCTTCGCACTGTTCATCTAGGAGGATTAGTATATCAGGGTTTTTAACGTTCAGTATCGTTATTGTAAAACCGTGCTTGTCTATAGCGCTTAGAAAACTCCCGGAAAATAGACGGATCACTTTCACGTTGATATTAAGAAGATACTTGAGGATTTCTTTGGTTAGGATGTACTCCTCTAACTTTGATGTTAGCCCGAAATTATTGATCATCAAAGCGACTGGAACATCAGGCTCGAAAACTAAATGATGCTCATTGTGTTCGTTGGTCATCTGCTCGAAAATCATCTTGCAGGCGTGCTCTACAGCAGTCAAGGACATTTGCACAGTTCCTGGTTCACCATGTAAGCCAGCTCCTATTTCCAGCTCGGTTTTAGCGACGACAAATTTGCATGTGTCGCAAGTGCCCTTCTCAACGTTCGTACAAGCTTTTATTGAAACGGAGAGCGAATATATGTCTTTTTGGAGATCTGTACAGAATGCGCTGATCTCCTCCAGGCTCTTTCCTTGTTGGGCTAAAGCCCCCGCCACTTTCTGTACTAGGAAGGCTCCGGTCAAGCCTCTTTTGTCCCTTGGTTTTGTGAAACAACAACAGTCGTCTGTGACCAGTACAAGTTCAGTGTGTATGCCCATGTTTTGGGCTCTTTCCACTGCTAAACCGAAGTTTAACCGATCACCGCTGCTATTGGGGATTATCACTAATACCCCTAAGCTCTTCTCATCGGATAGCTCTTGTATGGTCCTAAGGATGTCTATGCTAGATGGAGACACGTATATGTCACCTAAAGACAAAAGAAACTGTATCTAGTAAGAAGTAAAGCTTCGGATTTTTATAGTCAATTTGATTGATGGTAAATGTATTATTGTTCGTTCTGATAAAATGAAGATAAAACATTCTTGTTCGAAGATAAAAAAATTCCAAGTTTTAATAAGTTGCAATTAACATTCCTCTGAGTACTTTACCTTGAACAGCAGCTGTTAACATTCCTTTGCCTACAAATCCCGCAAAAGCGGGCTCATGGCCTGATGGTCCTCCTGATAATATTTTCACTTCTTCCATCGTGTCGTAATCTCTTCTGACTACAGTTTTGGCGAAATCGAAGATGCCCACACATGTATTACTGCAGGCAACTCCCAACAGCGCCTCCACCATTGCTGTCGATGTATTGTTGATGAAATGCCGGTTCTGCAGTAGGTTTGATTGTCCCGCCATGTTTATATAACCTTACTTTTCTTCCGAAGATGGTTAGCAAATAAAACTTTGCTTTGTGAATTGTATACTGGAATTTTCGGTGATATTTTGAATATTAGGATAGAATTATTGATGACTCAAGATTTTGAAGGAAAACGTCACATTATTTCCACCACCGCACTGACAAGTAGCGTTTTGGTATTGTTGTGCTTTGTGATTATTCAATTTTTCTCTGGATACAGGGTGATATTGTTCAAAATGGTGTATGTATGAGCAATAAATTTATAAGCTATGATTAATTATGAGAATAGTCTAAAAAATACAGGAATATTGCAAGATTTTTTAGAGACATAACCTAAAAAATAACAATAATTATGTTGTATTGATTGGTTACCCACGCCTTTACCTTGATCTTCAAATTATAAAAAGAATTAAAACTTTAGAGATTTTTATTGAATAACTGCACTTAAAGCAATTAAAACCTCAAAAATAAAAATTTGTAGTCTGTACATACTACCGGGTGATTGTACTACGCGCGCCAAAAAAAAAATACAGCCAAGTGCAGCAATTCAGTATATTTTGATTTGTCAAGTTGACAATTCATAAAACTGCAAATTGAAACTCGTTTACAGGCGTATGTATGTGTATATCCACATGATTTTAACCATGTGGTAATCATGTGGTAACAAACACAGGGACGTCTTAAGACTTCTTGAGGCTCTGGGCCCCTATGCAAAAGTAGGCCCCACCTGCGTCCCTTTTATTTTATTCAATGTAAGGTTTAATAATAGGTATCCATAATAAAAATGAAGTTTTATTAGAAAATTCGCTTTCTACATTTGAAATTCGCAAAATCATTAATTATTTCTTCAAATTCAAATGTTAATAATATGTCATTTTCAATACTCATCTAAGTTAAATTATTTAAACGAGATACCAATCCCAATCTCTTCATCGAACAACTGTTCTTCATTGTCATCGCCATTTGTAAAATTATATTTCTTTTCTTTTTCCTTTTTTCCATGTCGTCTCTTTGTTTTTTCTTCAGTTCTGCGCCATTAATGGTTAGATATGACTTGAAATGTTTACATTCCAAATTACAAATATTTAAAAAAAAACACAAACAGTTCAAATACCTCATCATATTTTTTACTGCGTTTTTCTATGTTGTAAATTAGACAGACGATTATCGGTAAAAAGGTATCTATTTTAAATTTCTCGCTGTGGTTGCCTTCAAAAGTTACGCCTGTGTCTTTATCTTCTTCCAAAAAAATTACCTTAGTACTGCGCTGTCTTACACGCTTGTGAACACTTTGATAATCTTTTATAAAGGACATTTCTTTGGCTTTTGTCTCATAAAAATCAAAAGACTCTCTTTTGGTTTTTATATACTTATAGTATTATATATATTATATATTATAGTATTTTTGTATTATATATTATAGTATTTTTGTTATAAACTAGCTAGTGACTCATGTTTATGTACATGCAAACTATGTGTCACTATCACGCCTGGCCAGAAATAATTTTGTCTGCTGCCACTAGGTACCGTCTAGGCAAGGATAGTAGATTCTTACAAGGATTGCTCAATCCCTATCTTTCAATGTTAACAGCGCTATGACGTCACATGCGTTCATTGTCAAATGGTCGGAGCAAACACGAAGTATTCTCGGGCGGCTTCGCCGCTCCGGCTCAGTCAGTACAATGCTAATGATTGTGATAGGTGTTTGAATTGTCACACTTGACACGTAAAAACACGGGTATTTCATAACCACCAATTATAACGCGATACTATGATGCAATCTCACAAACTTAAAGTGGATTTCTTGGAGTGTGCTGTGGAGTTTGCTTTTATCATCGTTTAAGAAATGTCAGGAAGGTGATGTGCCGGTACGGTTTGCAAAAATTATTCTGTAAAAACAAAGAGGCTAAAAACTGACATTATTTATCATCAGATCTGTTCGCCGAGCAAATCCCGAACTAGTTCAGTCATCTTTTTATATTGGACCAATGCTTAAATGCTATGATTCCCTTACCATCATCAGACATGATAAATTCGTCCCAAACACGTTCCGAAGGCGCTAAGCGAGCGAATCTATTATGAGAGCTATTAAATTCAACAACAAGTTATATTGTTTAAAATAACTTCTCCACAATTCAGTAATGAATTCAATATATTTGTAAAAAGGTTATGTTAATTTACGTCATTGACATTTCGCGCTTGAATTGTTGTCCTGTAACCTAGTAACGCTGACGTCAGCTGCGTTCATTGTCATGTAGGCGGAAATTGGCCATTGAGCAATCCTTGTAAGAATCTACTATCCTTGAGTAGGTACCATTACCACTACATCACAACGTACATTTATGATGGCGTATGGCGCCGGCGGTGGGGGGTGGGGGCAGGAGTCAGGACTAGGCCTAGACACGAACGGTGGAGTGCGGACATAACATAATAATGCAGTCTTGCCACAGTTGCCAATTAGCATATAGTTCGAAAATTATAGTTTTTTGCAGAAAATGTCCGAGAATAACATTTGCCGATTATAATTATTCGCATCATAATCTTATTGAAAATCCGAGGCAAGAACGTCCCTGAATAAACACATCATTAGGGCATCATTCATCGCATCATTACGGTTTGGGTGGTCAAAACCCTCATTGGGCATGAGTAAGAGTACGAATAAGTGCTTTGTGCACTTATTTTGGTGCTTCTCGAACAAACATATTAGGTGCTTTCGATTTGGGTGCGTTTAGCACTGGTGCCACACATGTGCCACACTGGTGCTTTTTGCTAACATTACGAACATTACGCACTTCGCACTTGGCAAAACGAACGTTTCAAAACCGGCGTGAAACGCACCTGAGTGACTCAAATGGTCAAATCGAAAGCAGCTATTATCGGAAAATTGCAAGATGGACGTACGGAGAAAACCATCCATTCATAATGCAAATCGAGCAATCTCCGACTCAAATTTTCCTGCTTCTCATCGTTCGCGTTGCGTTGATTGTCAACGGATATAGATATAGGCATGGGTTAGTTGGGACCATAACATCCAGAGGGCAAAGGTTTGAACAAAATTCATTCACAATATATATAGCATTATCATCAAATCTCAATCCTAATATATCAAATATATGTCAAATAGATTACTGCAAATCATGCTGCAAATAGTAAAACACCTAACCAAAGATAATAATATAAGACACCACAAAGACACGCGTGTCCGCGAGTGAGATAGATTTGGTCAACGAGTTAAAGGGACGCGGCAAAATGACTACCAAACTGATAGTATTTATAATACGATTACGAGCGCGTGGAACAACCAGAGAGATGTTAAATACGTACAACCAATCATAACCTCACAATCGTACGTTGCCGCCCATCATGCACTGTATTGGTTAGTTTAAAATTCCCGCCATGCTTGGTCACCGATTAAAAACCCTCAAGCGTTCAAGGTCATCAAAAGTGAACCCCACTACATCAAAGGAGTCGATCAGAAGCGTCGCATCTTTATATTCTTTTATCTACGACTCACATATAATAAGTTAATTGCATACGTATCTATGACTACATGATCCCCATCATTATACGTGCCAATGATTATAATGACACTAGCGTTGTATAATAATGACAGTTCGTTCAAATAATGACCTCATTATTTGAACGAACTGTCATCATTATGCAACGCTAGTGTCAAAGTCTGTCAAAACCTACGTGGGTGACAGTTATTTGACAGTTCGCCTCGCCATCATTGACTAATACATTTAAAATATTTTGCATAATATGGACTTTATGAGTCATAGATAAAATGTCGTATTTGACTCTAAATCTAAATCGCGAGCATGAAGTTTACACGCGAGCGTGTCATCATGCGAGTAAACACTTGATAAAAACAATACAACTTTCAGTATGATTCTCATATCTTTTACTTTATGTACAGGATAAATACATTTTATTAAAAAAAATAATAATACAAAAACACAAACACAATCAAATGCATAATTACGACAATTCAAAACCAGCCTGTTGTTCAATAGCTTGGAGTAGTTTCTTCCGAAGTACCTGATCGTCTTTTATAACCGGAATCTTTAACAGGTTCAAACAAGTACTTGCAGTTGGCATCCTATCCTCGGAACCGGATGACTGGATACAAAAACTTGGAGTTAACTCCTTAAACAAAAAAATAATTAGTATTACCAACCTAAAATGTTAAAAAATCGAACCTTAAATCCTAAAAGTGGGGGCCGCGAGCAACTAGTTACAAATTTCAGCAACTGCTTCTTTTGTGTATCCGTAAACCGTTTTACAATCTCCCAGAATATGATAATTGTTCCGTGCTCTGCAGTAAATTCACCTAAAAAATCATTCACAACCATTCATAAAAAAATTTACTATATAGGATATTAAAAAAGAAAAAGTAGGCTACATCTGTCAAAGTAACAATTGCTTCAACTGCTTTGAGGTTATATTACTTTGATAGTTGTAGACATCCATAATGATATATGGAATCTTAAATGACAAATTCCATCAGCATGGTTTTCTGAAAACGTAGTTTCTATCTTAAGATTTTAACACAATTCCTAACCTCCATAAGCAGTATTTTGCCGCATATCGTCGATGTCAATTTCTTGGTTATCCCCGCTGACGATAACTTGTAATTCGTTGTAGTTGAACAGCCGCAACCACAGTATTGGCACGACGCTGTCTAATCCCTCGCGAAAAGCAGCGCACTGCCTCGAAATCTGCGCATTCAACTTCAGATCGGCCAATCGATGGATGTATTCCAAACGGTTATCGTTAGTTACTGGAATGTTTCGACCACCTGGTTTTAGTTCCACTACCTACACAAGAAAAGTAAACATACACATGAAAACTATAATATCATATGAATATATTTAAAATGTATAAGAGAAGATTTGGTTAACCAGTTTTGGTTTGGTACATTACAAATTATTATTACTTACTCTCGTTTCTCCTAAGTCATTATTGACCAAAGTAAAATCTAACCCCAACTCTTGTACATCCCCTGTATAATCCCGTAGATAAAGTAGATTTCTATAGAGAACTGGATCCAAAGATTGTAGGAAATAAGCGCTCGCTCGATCGACCAGCAATTTAGCGAGGAAGAATTCAGCCAGCGGCAGGTCGACTAGTATATTTTCAAATATAGCCTTGAAAAAAATAAACACAAAATACACGTTGTGAATTTTTAAACAGAACGTAATCTCACTTTTCCGACAAGCCTGCCGATTAGATAGTAGTGATCTTGGTAGTTCTCCATGATTAGGTGGACGTTTGGATTCGGATATAGAGTATTATCGGCGGTTAGAAGGAAGAATCCTCGGTTCGGGTCAAACGCTGTTTTTAACACTTCATTTATGAACTCTTTGAAGATGCCACCACCATCAATGCCGGCTTCTTCTAGACCGACTGTGTTTATGAATTGGATTCTTAATCGATGTTTCATATCTGAATCTGAAACATAAAATTTATTAGCAATAGCAACAAATCAGTTCATATTGTCATTAAAATTACCTCGGTGATTAATAACTAGTGTTAACAATTAAAGCCCCTCATCAGATTAACATTTTAAGATTAAATTAAAGAGTAAGTGTTTCAAACTTTGCTTCTTTTTCGAGCTATCTGGTTTGGTGTACTTTAAGACCTTTCAATTTATGTGACCTGCACTTTGGAAACAGGGTTTAAGTGCAAAAACATGTTTTCAGAAAACACGCGGTTCAAACAACTGCGCGATCGTATACTTCCACGAAACTTTGCATGGAAATATCCCAGCCAGTACGATAGCTACTAATCTGGATTTGGGTTCAAAACCTCAAATTCTAGTTGACACGTATTTGTTTTGTTACTAACCTGATTTTTGTGAAATTTTTTCGAAGGCATCCTCGTATAGATGAGTCCTTCGGACAACGACCACATTGTCCGTGTGGAACTCGTGGAGGAATCGATCGCCACCTCCCATGCTATAGTAGCACAATTGTCGCAGGAGTATGACACGGGTGTTAAAGTCAAGCAGGAACGGCAACTCCTTGATGATCGCCAATGAGCGCAGTTCAATCGTTGATAGAGGAGGCAACCTATCCTCTGTAAAAGAATTGTTTTAAATTTAATTTTTTTGAAAAAGTGTAATATTTCAGTCTAAAAAACTACGGATCTATCTGAATCATGTTTAAAAGGAATAGTTGAAATTACAAATAAGACTATTACTAGTTGAATAATTTTTGCGTACCATATCTCAAGAAAAACAAGTAAAAGGGTCAATACCTGTATTTAAGACAAGCCCATGGAATGGAATTAAAGGCTGTTCGAGATAGTTCTTCCTCAGCAGATCTGGCTGAATGTGTATTTTCTTCTTTGTCCAAAAATCGGGTTTGCAAAATTTTTTCCTCAGATCTAGCATGTGGAGCATCTTGACCGCGGCCAAGCAATTAGTATACAGGCGCACAAGCTCGGGCGTTGACGATACCTACACAACCGAAATATTTATTAAAATCCACCTATGAGGCCAAAGATTATTATATTTCATTAAGAGCCACACGTAGATAACAATATTTTTTCATTCATGGAATTGCATATTTTCACAAGTTACATATAAGAACATTAGAACACAACAATATAATTATGAAAAATAAAATACCTAATTATATCAAAATTGAAATTATAATATTTAAATATAACAAAAATCAAATTTATTACTTTAATATTTATTTATTATTATGATCCACTTTCATCTGTAGTAACTCCAATTCCCCATCGAGATGATTATTTATATAGAGATGATTTTATATATATATACCGTGCGATCAAAAATTACCTTGGTCAAGGGTGGTCATGGATTTTAAAATGATTGTCGTAGCTCCCAACATACATTTATGTCAATCATTTTTACAGTGTCAAAATTTGTCAAATCATTGTGCTAAAGTCATTGACGATGTCACTGTAGCTTTACAATGACGAGAGTTATTTCAAAAGAATGATTTAAGCTCAGACAACTGTTTTACATTCCATGACAACCTTTGACCAAGATAATTTTTGATATCACGGTATATACGACGGTGCCGATATACAGACCCTATGGGCCGATTGGATATCTAGTATGGTATGAAATCACAAGAGTCACATGGTTTACGTACAACAGAAAGTATCATTTTGGCGATACTTATTGTGATTCAATTTTAATGCTGACTTTTATTAAAAATTCAGAAAACCATGAAAAAAAAAATGCATTCACAAAGTACAGTGAAGTTAGGACAGGGATTTCCAATAATAGTCTAATACCCTATTTAATATTTAAATGATTCTCTTTATAATCTATTTTTAGTCAGTTAAATAAATAAAAAAGGACGTAATTATCACTATATAATGCATAATATAAATTACAGAAAGTTACAAATCATCACAGTACTGATGGAAATACATACTATTTGGAATGTACTCTAATCGCGATATTGACCCATGCAACGAAGACTATCGTAACTAACCAACAAACTAAATGTAGTTCCTATAGTCTTCCTTGCATGGGTCGATATATAAATATAGGCCTTCTGTACCATAATGTCTTAATTAACTAACAATTTTTGG
Source organism: Melinopterus prodromus (assembly GCA_964023965.1). Lineage (NCBI taxonomy): Eukaryota > Metazoa > Arthropoda > Insecta > Coleoptera > Scarabaeidae > Melinopterus > Melinopterus prodromus. The sequence goes on from OZ030393.1 coordinate 47,579,872, forward strand.
AAACATTGTAATTCTGCTTTTTAAACCAAATTCTCTCACAGCTATTTTGAAATCACTAATACATCTAACGTCAAGAGCCTATGAAGCTCAGAGAATTTGTGACCCCACTCCTTACGCATGCTACCTCCAGATTGTATGTATTTTCATTTTGATGCAGTTCCCCAGCCGCTTTCTCAGTAAATATTACTTCAGAAGTTGGAAATTCATCTTTAATGTCAGAAAGAAATGGGTTCAAATGTATGTCTCAAACTTCAAATCATCAACCTATGTTTGAAATTTGCTTAGAGTTCTTTAATTTTTTATATTCATCATTTCAACTTTTCTTCTTTGATATTAATTACTTTTGCTATTATTCGTGGAAAATGATTAAATATTTTCTTGTCAAATTTGTAAACAAACAGTTGAAGTTATGCTTCAAAATTCAATACAGTTTGCGACAAAAACTAAAATTTTAAATGGGAGCCGTGTTACCTACCGTTGCCATATAGGCTACCATGTTAATACGTAAGTTTTCTCACCGTATTGTATCGGCACATTGGGAATGCGATTTCTATGAGATTTAATGCAAAGTCCTTCAGAAGTTCTGACATGGAGCACAGCTCATCCAGAGAGAAAGTCGTACTGGTGTCCGTCGATTCTGAAAAAATTATAGATACTATTTCAAACATTTTGCAGTAAATAAAACCTATAGGAGGAAAATTAAACACTGGAGCTTTTTTTTTACTTTAATTATTATTTATATAGGGTGTTGAAAAAGATACTATATATACCAAAATTAAGGAGTATATGCCAAAACAAACAATAAGTACTAATAAACATACACCCAATAAGTTTTTACTTCTAAAATATGTGTTTTTTAAGGTATTTGTTTAATTCTTTTTAGTGACATTAAATTAAAAAAATATGTTACAACAATGAGATATAAAAAAGTGTCCTAAAGTGATTTGTTATAAAATTCCGAATAAGTGATTTGTTTGAAACATATTTTATCTAATATTGGTACCAATATCGCCAATGGAAAATTCTTTGAAGTTTGAGTATGCTTTCAAGTACTTTGCTGCAGACCTTTATCAATTCACATCATTTTGTTCTTGATTCATACCGAAATTCTCCTTAGGAAATTCTCCACAGTTATAAATAAATAAAGCAATTATTTTTCTTCTGTCATCATGGTATCAAGTACTGAACACGATGATGAATATAAAGATATTTTCCATAGAATTACTTTTTTTTCATATTTCGGTGTGGCAAACACGCCCTGTAGTTTTGACCCTTATTTTAGTTGCATACATATTATTAAATGTACAATATTTTTAATTTAATTTTTTACATGTAAAACCTGCATATAAATACCTGAGTCAGTGAGAGTCTGAGTGTAGAACGTGAACATGTTGCAGAATACCGATATCAACATGTAAGTGTCCTGCCATCCGCCAATAAATCCACGACTTGTCGATTGAGTGGTGGCGTCTCGCATCTTAATTGCCGACCAAAGTTTTGCGAGGAACGTGCCACGCAATGCCAGCATATACACCAACCTAACACACAACAATCATTTCCATTTTAGTGCAGGAATATAGATCCAAACATAGCATTATCAAGTTATTTGAAACCGGCAGTACATAAGTTTTGTGTAGAATTTGTTCCTGTTTTCCTTTATTTTTGTAGAAAATATTTATTTAAATTAGAAAAATTTATTGGCAAAACGCCATTTTTGCAACTTATTTATTGAATAAAAAAGAATTAACCTTATTTACGGCAGAAGACTTTTCGGATTAAGCATCCTAATATTCTAGACAACAGTTTTCCACAAACTCTAGTTATGCAAGGAATTCTTCCCAAGTTTTTTTTTAAACAGAAATCCAGGGTTTGGAAATTATAAACAAATTTTTGAAAATTTGTCAAATTTAATATCGACAGTAACTAGTCTTGAATTAACTGATCAAAAACAGAATTGAATTTCTGTCTTATTAACAACGGAAAAAAACAAAAAATTATTGTTACTAAGCAATAAAACTTACATAAATTTTCTAATGGAATTCTGATAGATCATCAATAAGTTGTGGCACAGGTGCGACAATGATATCAGCAACTCCTCGTCATCCGGGTGCTCGTTGAAGAAATGTAAGATGCGCTTGACCCTGCCTGAGTTGTTGAACAGCGCCATGAAGTCCTGAAGGGTGACATTTTCCTCTGTAGTAAACGTATCCTCCATGTCACTATCATCCGAGAGGTCCTGTATTGTCGCAAATATCCGACTGAGGTTGACACTCATCATTGACAAGACTTTTATGCTACGCTTACTTTGAACTGTGGTAAAAAAAAAACACGTTAGTGCAAGAGACAAAACTGTACTCTAGGTCAATATGTAAAGGAGAATCCTGACAATGTGGATAACAACGACAATGAAAATTAAGGAACAAACAGTTTTATGTTTTAACTCTTTGCAACATTATAACCCCCGGTATATTGTGTGATAAAATAAAAAAAAATTAAATATTATTGACAAACTTTCTAACCAAAAATGATGTAAAACTAATTACATGCTTTTTACACAATCTAATACAAATAGATACGACTTGAAATGTTTTTTGTTTCAAAATATTTTTGAAACTATTTGGAGTTTAACTGTTTTATTCGAGAAATGTCTTTTTTAAACAATATTCAGAATTGACTTATTTTTGGCGTTTGCAACATATAATAACTAAAAAATAAAAAAAATGATATTTTAAATTTGGGAAAGTGAATTTTTAAAGTATAGGTGCAACATTGTTGCAAGAAGGATTTCAGGAAATAATGTTGCTTTATATTTTAGAAGAGAATATTTTTTCTTTACGCTCTTACTATAGTAATGTGGTTATTACAGCAAAAACATTCATATATCGTCATATTACAAACTTGTATACTACTTGAAATATCTATCTCTATTTGAGAACTTGATCATTATTAAAACTTGTACTAAATATGGCAACTTGCAATGTTCGGTTCGCCACATTTTGGTGGTTCAAATAACTCGGAAATTAAAAATTTGATAAAATTCTTTTTTTTTCATGATAGCTTAAGTTGGGTTCTGCAATTAAAATGTGGTGCCAGTGATATAATATGGGCCAAAATCAGTATATTATTAGTGGTCCACTGCACCGCCACTAAACCTACAATTCTAGTTTTCTTCTGACGCTATTGCCATATGGATTAGATATTTTATGTGTGTCTCCTGTATTTTGTATATTTAAATAAAGTATTCTATTCTATTCTCTTTGATAGCTCCCGACTTTTTTTAACCAATAATACCTAGATAAGAAAATTAAGCAAATTTACAAGAAAGTTTTTTCTTCTTGGTTTTGTTGATTGTTCGCTAATTTTGTTGTGTACAAAACGTCATACTGGTTGTAAATATCTTCAATATATTGTTCATCATATATTCGAAGGATTACACAAGGTCATCTGGTCCCCAAGATGTTTTATCCAAATTGCGGACAGACCAAAAGTACAATAAATTCTGGTTCATATTTATAAAATAACTCAAATTGTGTACAAATTGTGACATGTCTGGTTCTCACTACTACTTTCTAGCAGAATTGTTGGTATTTATCGAAATATTGCTTACCATATCTTGAAGGTTCCAAAGACAGTACGCAGAACAGCAGACTATTTGTAGCGAAGTAGCTGTTATTCTCGTGCAAATACCCAATAAGGTCGTCATACGGAATGCAATTTAATTGAGCTAAATATGGGATAAGATCCGTCTTCACCTGTTTCGTCAAATCCGGAGACAAAAAACTAACACAGAACTGCGAAAGAATCACGTTTTTGTCATCACCTAAAGTATTGTAAAATTCAAACGGCTTAACGACTAGTTTCACTATAAAATCCGCTATTTGATGTGGACTTTGCGTATCATACATCAATCGCAATTCCCTAAAATAACCTAAAAAGAAAAAACAATAATCACAACCACAAATTTGAGGTTACTTCCATGTTTACCTTTACTGTTGAGATATGCTATATTATCAGTTAAGGTAAAATCTAATAAGCACTGAAGTAACAATGCTGGCTTATTGATTCTTGTTAGCGCTCGTAATGATAAAACTAGAAAACGCTTGATCAGCCAATGAAATTGGCTATCGATATTTATAAGTTTTAAACATGAGTCCTTATTATCCAATAATAATTGGGAAATTGATAACTATAAAGAAATAACGAATAATTATTAAGACAGTCATAATAATAATATCAATTTTCACTCACCAATCTCTGGTCGTCGACTCCAGGATTATAGAAAAACAACAATTTCGATAGCTTAACGCGTGAATTTACATCACTTTCATTATCGAACAATTGCCTCTGCTCCTCTTTTACTTGTTGACGTCGTATGTAACTACGTATATGCGATTGGAGCGTTAACGTGCTTTGATACTTGACCCTCTCATCCTAAACAAAGATAAATTAATCCGACTTAAAAACAAGCGAAAAGTATAACCTACTTGACGTTTCTGACGTTCTTCATGGGCTCTTTGTAACAAAACATCTCGAGTGCTTTTCTTACTGGCTCCAGAGAGGTTTTGCTCAGGCCTTGTTCGGTAGTTTCCCTCGAAGCTGTATGTCAATTTAAATGCTACAAAAAAGGAAAATTGTAAGGAAAACAATAGAATGATTAACAATAGGAGTACTAACCCATTTTCGTGCAGATTTGCTTTAATATACGATTTTTATGATGTGTTTGTGTTATAGACTTGCGAAATGTCTATGCTGGTAATTTAAACTTTGGTTTTTCACTACATTTCGTGACGTTTTCAGTGACTTACGAATGTTGTGTTTATGACAATCGAAATGTGCGCAGTAAACCCACCAAATTCTTACACTTGCAATCGCACGCAGACAAAAATATTTAGTCAGAAACAATATATTTTTAGTAATTTATTGTTTTCGTTACTTCCTCAACATGACAAATCATATTGATACCGTATTTATTCGAAGAATATTCTCGAATTGTCTAGTATCTAGATCTAACGTCTATCCTGTCTACATCTAGTGGCAAAGATTGAAATTGCATGTTCAATAATTTCCTGGTAGATGGCAGCATACGCACCACATTTTTCCAAATGGCCCCATTCTTTCTAAATTGATTTTGATTCATAAAATAAAAAGGATAGTAATTATCTGCTCGTTTTCAGGAAACCACCGATTCACAATTTAGTTTTAAATGCTATTTTATGTAACAATACTTTTAGTTTCTCACCGAAACTTTCAATTTCAAATAACAAATCAAATTTCTTGAAACAATTTTATTTCATCTTATAAACTATCGGATTACAGACGACTTTTTTAAATGATTTACTTATTCTGCAGCCTTAACAAGAGCTTCTCCAACTTCTACAGCAATTGAAGCTTCAGCTTTTGCCTGTAAATAAAAAAAAACAAATATTATATCATCCGTCATACATAATTTACTTTTATTATACCGTATCTGTTGCGGCAGAGGACATTTCACTTTGTGCCTTATTCAAAATATCTCTTGCAGCCGACAAGTCTAATTGTTCAACTGGTACAGCCTCTTCGGCGATGACCTGAACGGAGGAGTCATCGTTTATCGTAACAGTACCACTGGAGACAAAAATCTTCTTGATGGTACCTTCATTTTCAAAAACCGATACAACGCCTGGTTTCAAGACAGCTAATGTTGGCACGTGTTTTGGTAAAATACCAAAAGCGCCCGAGAACGAGGGTACATCTACTTGTTTTATAGACGCGTTATCATAAAAAACCTAGAATGAGCTCGTAACTATCGTAAATGCACAAGGTACAGCCGTCTCATACCTGGTTACCGGCAGCGAAGGTAAATTTCATTTCTTCGGCATACCCCCGCTTGGTGACGGTGTTGATGGACCTTTGTGTGAGCAAACGGGAGAAAGAGCGAATTGCGGCCATTGCTTATCTGTAAAATATCCAAAATTATTACTAAAGTCGCCGTATAACCTATAACTTATTACATAATGTCAAGATTTTACTGAATCGAAATTTTTACGTGAAATTGTTATAAAATTATTTTTATCGAAAATTACAGCCTTTGTTTATAGAAACTTACGTGTTTTTGTAAAGTTTTTAATGTAATGAAAGTCCAATGTGATCAAAAAATTGATCTGCTATTTAGGTAACCAGATGACCCCCACGTTAGTGAATTAATTTTTTTGGGGTTGGTAATCTGAGATCTGACGTTAGTTGGTTTCCTGTAATTCCGATCACTATTGCCAATCTAAGACCATTCTCAGACGAAAGTAGAGAAAATTCGGAAATTCTAATAGCAAAAATAAAATAAGTATTAGTTTTGTAATCTAATAGCAAAATAATACGATTTTATAAACCAAACAACGAGTTTATTACTATTCTACAAATAAACCCGTTATCGCGTTCAAGGTCAATCTTATTTACGTAATTTCTGCCAAATGTTCCATGTACACAGTTGTAGTCCTATATTATCTATAAACTATATATTCCAATATGTCCAGCGTTGCAGTTTTTAGCAAATACACAACATTAGTGCAAGATTTACGACGAGTTTTGCCGTCGGTAAATTTTCAAGAAGTTTTGACAGGTATTTTCTTTTCTTAGCGTTGCAATAGTTGTCAAGTCAGGCTCAGCCGACGGGGAAGTACATAACCATCAATCAAACTTGTCAAACTAGAGCTTTAAAATAGAATATTGTGATTGCAGCAAGCAGCCCGTTGCTCAAGGAATCGGAAATAATTATTTGTGACTATGATTTGATAGCACCGGTGATATACGACTTACCTAAGACGAAATGGTTGCAAGGAACCTGGGCTGGAGTTGACAAAATCTTGCCAGGTCTAGATAGAAACAAAATTATACCTTTTCCGATCACTAGGTTTTCGGGTAAACACTTTGGAAGGATTATGTCCGAGTATATTATAGCTGAAATTGTTGGATTTGAGAGAGGTTTTAATCAAATCGTCAGCAATCAGAAATTGTCAAAATGGTCGGATAAAGGAAATATTGGTACATACCGTGTCATATCCGATTTGAATATCGGTATTTTAGGTTTGGGTCAAATTGGAAGTTGGGGTAATAATATCACTACTGATAATATTATTGTTTTGTTGAAAATTGTTTATTTTAGTTGCACAATATCTAAATTTATTGGGGGCCACAATATTCGGATTCGCTAGAAACGCAACACCCAAGGAGAACGTAAAAAAATATATTACGCAGTATTACACTCCAGAAAATTTGGGTTGCTTTTTAAAAAATTGTGATTACGTTATCAATATTTTGCCAAATACAAAAGAAACGCGAGGGTTGCTAAATGGTGATGTTTTACAAAATTGTAAAGGTAGTACATATTTAATTATCAATTTTCGCAAATTTCACAGTTCTTGACTTTTTTAGAAAAAGGTAGTGTTTTTGTTAACGTTGGCAGGGGAACTATAATATCTGAAGATTGTTTAATAATGGCGTTAGAGAAGAAATGGTTATCCGCAGCTATTTTGGATGTTTTTAATACAGAGCCCCTTCCGAAGGGCAGCCCATTATGGAAGATGCCTCAGGTACTTCATATAGTTATGCGAAAATGCAGCTTCTAACCTGTTGTTTTAGGTTAGGATAACTCCTCACGTATCTGCTTCAAGCAGAGCAAGAGATATTGCTGAACAATTCAAAGAAAATTACGATAAGTTTATGAACAATGAACCCCTATCTGCTGTTTTGGATATACAAAGAGGTTACTAAATAATATACTATATGTGCGTTTTTATTACGTCTAAAATATTAAATTCATAAGTATGTTAGTGGAAAAACTTGTTTTATTTAAAAGAATAGTTTGATTGGTATATTTTTGCCATATAGTTAAGTCAAGTCCTTAATTTTTTTTTTGTAGCACTAAATGTTTGGCGTTGGCGAGACGCTGAAAGGATGGAAGCAAGACATGACCTTATGGCAACAACAGAAAAACGTTATAAAATTCCTCAAAACCACTCACCATCACCCCCCCTTCTGTACATTAAAAGTAATTTTTAAAAGTAAAAACCCAAATAATAGAAAAGTTGTTTATTGATCTAAAAAAATGCCAAATAAATAACTCCTACAGTAGCGCATAAATCATCAAATTATTTGCCCATAAAAAAATCATATAAAAAATCCTATGCTAAGAGTCAATATAAAAAATGTAACGTAAACTTCGTACCGTGCTACTTAAACCTAGGTAACGTTAAATAGCGAATAATAGTTAACATTCTTAATTAATCCGCTTAAATACACAATTCAAATTCACTGAAAGCTTAAGCCATATTTCTGTGTTATCTGTGGTGAATGCGTTGAAGCGACTGCCATTAAAAGAGGTATATCGTTCACTTCCAATTGCAGTGTTGAGGTTAGAAGATCCATTGTACAAAACTCGGTTGCTTGCAGCAACTCCGCCAGGGCTTTCGATCGCATACAAACCTCTTGTAGACGGTCCTCGATATGCATCAAACACTGAAATTAAGTAAAAAAAAAGAATTATGTTATATTAACTTTTGAGGTTGCAGGAAAACTTACATGTTCGGGTGGAGCATGTAATTTCCACATGCGCAATAATTGCTCTAACATATTTGCAACTAGTTGCGACATCCCTATTCGAACGCCAGAAGTCCCTTTGTCGATGACATAGGTATGGCTAGACATAAGTTGAACTTCCCTAGTAACAAAAGAAACGAAGGAATTATTTTGAATTATTTTGGTGTTCCTATTTGCAAGTGAGTATATTAACTTAATATAACCTACCATGTATCTGTGTTAGCAATTATTGCAACTGCTTCTTCTATAGGTTGGTCCAAAAGTGGGTGTCTAGCTGCCAGGACCAAGTCCCTTCTGAGAGAGTGTTCCCAATTGCTTTTTGGGGTTGAAATACCTTGTAACACCATATCGGATGTGTAATCTTCGCTTACACCTCGAAATAAAGAATTTGTGTAGCCAATTGCGACAATAGAATTTGTTATAACTGATCTGAAATGAACGATAAGTTTATGTGTGTGTTCACAATCATGAATACCTAAGTTTTCTATTCTTTAAGAAACTTACTTTGGCATTGGAAGTTCAACTGTTCTAATCTTTCCGACGTAAAATTCCTCTTGCTCCAAATTAACCTCTTCCGTGATAGTAGAGCTACTACAAAGACTCCTACCGAACTCTTTGACGACCGTATTAGGCAATACAGTCCGAATGAACTTTGGAGCTTCTACTACTGTTGTAGTAGCATGCTGTAACTCCATCTTATCAGTTTCCTGAATCTCGCTGATAAATTCCAATTCAGAAGCGTTTGATGGAGTCTGCAGCGTTTCGACTTCCGTCTCTTCTCGATACGGAGAAAAGTCAAAATCGGACGCTAGTTGCCCGTTGAACTTTGTCATCTCAATGTTTTTGCTACGCATGTAATTTGTGAAAATTTGAGGATGCTGCTTGAAGTTGAACTTCACACCAGTGTAGTGGAATCGTGGTTTTGTTGATTCATTAGTCGGTTTTAAATCTTCCGGAGGTTCACTTCTAGCTCTGGATGATGAACAAGCACCTTCGATCGGCTTAGGGAGAACTAGCTGGCTCCAGGACGTGCTGGGTTTGAGGTTATCTGCGTCCACTTTGACAAAATCTTCATCGTTAAATTGGATTTCTTCGCAGGGATTTAGTTTATTAATTGAAACGGATGTTTTACGTTTTACGCTCTGTGTTTGGAGGTTATGTTTTGGGTCTTTTTTCAACCCAACCAGTTCGTCATCATCTCCTAATACGAAAACAACGTGTGATTCTTTTTCGATGATATCATTTAGTGACGTCCTCAATTGGCTTTGATTTATCCGGAATTCGTCGTCAGTGTGCAATTGTTGCAGATTCTGACATGAAACAACACTTCTCGGTATCTTTCGCAAGGTGTTTCTTAGATTTTCTGGTGTTAGCAGTTTATTGTAATCATCGCACAGCGAGAATTCTTTTGTCTTGTCTGTTTCAAGGTTAGAATCATTATTCAATTGTTGCAGATTCTGGCATGAAACAACACTTCTCGGAATTCTCCGTAATGTGTTTCTTAGATTTTCAGGCGCTAACGTTTTATTGTAATCATCGCATAGTGAGAACTCTTTCTTCGTATCATCCATTTCTAGATTATGTTTATTTGTTAGATTAGAATCCTTCTCGTAGATCTTATTCAAGTCAGTCAAGCAGCTGCTACTCTTCATCATACTTTTTAATTTATCCTCAACTTTTCCCACAGATAACGTTGATGGTCGAAGTGGAGAGTTCTCCATCGTGGAACTAACTGCAAATTCTTTGAGATGGTCTTCGTACTTTTTATAATTTTCCTTCGGAATGTAGTTCCTCTCGTGACATATTGTGTGTGCTTCCTCATTTTCGGAGATTACGTCGCCTCTGGTAGCTGTCTTACGAACAATGTTGTTGCACCGGATGAAGTAGGTCATCGCGTTGAGGGTTTTTGAAATTACCTCGGCATTTTCCGTGCCGGTTATCACAGTGTGGGCCATTTTTGTCGGGTGTCCCACAGCCCCATACAAATCGTTCAATTGCCCCCATAATGGATTTCCTGTCTTCTCCAGCTTTCGGAAGACTTCTTTGTCAGCTTCTGAAGGAGTCCACGCAGTTGCTACCCAACCAAGGTGATGGGTTAGAATAGCTGTCACAAGTGTGCTAATAAAGCTAAAATAAAAACATAATTTTTAATTCAAGGGATAATGGTTATTACGTAAACTCGTCAGTAATATAGAATCAACTAAAGAAGCGAATGATAATTAACCCAGGTGAGGATAATTTTTGGAAATAACACCTCCGCCTGGATTTGAATATATCAGTAATTAATATTTATTATTATTATTATTTTATCTAGGCATATTATTTTAAAAAAATTATTATATTATTATATTATATTATATATTGGTATATTATATTATAATATATTATTTGACTGGAGAAATTTTACGAGTTCTGAAAATTTTGTCGATAAAGTTTAAATTTTGTATGCTGACATTTCCGGTGGAGATACTTGAATCAATAAAAAAATTTTTAAATTATCAAAATATTGAAACCTTGCAACATTTTAAAAATTTGTCCAATCAAGTTGAAATTTTGCATGTGGAAAGATTTTCAATGGCAAAGCAATGATTCAGTAAAAATAATAACAAAATTCCAAAATTTTTGGATTTTTTTCTATAAAGCATAGCTTTTAAAAAATATATTTTATCATAAATTTTTATTAACACAGCACGCAATTTGCCTGATTCCAGCAACATGAGAAAAATGATTATGGATTGGATCTCTAATTATTTATCTTTAGGGCCTTAAAATATCAGTTTTAAGTACTTTTTATGTCAATGTACACAAATTAAACTCTTGTGGATTGAAAACCATTACTTTTTTGAATACAAGATATTTACAGAGATATTTATTTCACCCATTCGAATATGTTGTGTTGAGGTTAGCAATAGAAAATTTGAACAAAAAGTTGAAAATCAATATAAAGTCTAAATTAGAATGATTTAAAAGATTAACACAGTTGTTGCCTGCTGAGTTTGAGATTAAAGTATGATAAATCAATCAAATACTTACAAATTAGTATGTTTTATGTCGACTGTTTCAAGCAGTTCGCACAGTTCCCGCACAAACTTCTTAGCAAGATCACGTTTATGCTTGCCATTGGGACAATCGTTAGTCCTTGAATCACAGTCATTTTTGAAGAAGCGCGAAATGTTCAGAAAAGTGTAATCGTCCCTTTCACTATTATCCGACCGCACTGAGTCTATGCTGGTGGTGCTCGTGTCGAGGCTACGCGATGAAGTATTGAGGCTTTGCAATACGGTATTATCGTTAATACTGAAACAGTTATCACAGTTAGAAGAGAGCGTCCGCCACATGTGCGTCGAAAGCTGCGGTCCGGAGAGGAAGGAGGCTAACCAAACACGAGTTGCTGAGGTTACGTCAAACATCAATGAGAGAAAGTTTGTGTGACGAATATATGCTAGTTCGGCGCTGTGGCGCAACCGCCACACCATTGCTTCCATGAGAACGGCATGTTCCAGGAGATATTCTTCGAATCGCCTGAAAAAATTTAAGAATAGAGGCCGTTAATTTGACGTTAAATTATAGAGAAAAGTAATTAAATCAAGGAAAATAAGCAACAAAATAGATATTCTCTAAGATCATCTTCTTAGCGCTTGGTTTGATAACTTAGTCCTGTAGATGCCTCTTGCAAAAGAGCGCGAAACGTCGACTGCTTCAAAGTCCTCAACGCGGTTTCCAAATCAATATATTATTGACTCAGACCGCGGAAGTCTCCAATCTAGATCTAGAAAGCACATTTTGACAGAATTCACTAAGTAGGCTAAATTAAATTAAATTAGATTGATCGTTACATTTCAAAGATATCTGGTTTAAATTTTCAAAAGGTTGTCATATGGGTTTTGATTAAAACTTAGTTGTATAAATTGGGGTTTGATAAAAAAAATTAACTAGAGTTGTCACATGTTTTTCAATTGAATACATGAACCTTCAATTGGTATTTCTTATTCTCAAAAGTGGAAACAAAACCGGAACACACACGTGTGTTTTGAAAATGTGATTTTGAGAAAAGTGGTTAAAGATTTAAGGTATATACGGATTAGTTATAGGTATTAATTACTGTACTTTTCATAATTGACTATCAATCATCCATAAATACTTCAAACATATAAACAAATAATATTGATTCATAAACATTTATAAGACAAAGATCAAGGTTACTTTTTGCAATAAGCAAGTTTTTATAAGCCACGGTACTGCACAGAAAACATAATAATAATTATGCGTAATTATATCAATGACATAGCGTTGACAACAATACAACCTTCATCTACAGACGTTTAGAGAATAACATCATTTAACAAAATGAACTTACTCTTCCTGGTTTTGCCCAAACTGAATTATGACCGCCAAACCCAATTTCTTAGTACGTGGATGCGGCCTAGCGTTAAACTCATCCGTAGAATTGGATCCAGTTAATGAGTTCGAAGAATGCTCTAATGATGTACTGGTACTCCTCAGCCACCTCTTGTATAAGCTACCGCAAGAAAATGACACGCCATCTACAATAATAAAGAATATCATAATTTCAAATTTACATTGTTTGCGAAAGTTTAGAACTTTACCATTCCTTGATTCCCAAACGGAAATTGACTTGGGCCCACTAAACGTGCTACTGTAGGACTGGCCGCCGCAGAATCCCGAATCCCTGACTAGACTAGTATTTGGAATGCTTCCGTTCATACCATTCGAATGGGGTACGTCCAACGGTGAACTACGAGTTCTTCTACAAACTGAAAAAAAAAGGCAAGATTATATTTCTATTGTGAAATAGAGTGAGATTGCACATCTTTTATGCTGGTTAATTATCAAATAATATTTGATATGGCCAAAGTACTGCAGAAGAACAGGCACATGTGCCTGTTCTTCTATCAAGTGAACATAAGAAACAAAAAAAGCAAAGAAAACAATTCTGCTATGAGATCGTTGGATTAACTCAGGTTTTGCAATTAACTCAGAAACAATATTGTTTGAAATTGTTTGAATGTGGAAACACTGACTTTTAAATAACACAGGAGATAAGATTCGTGAAATCTATAGTTTTTTAAATTTTTGATTGTCGTATTGTTTGAAATATTGGACAACAATTTCAAATTTAGAATATCTGGCTACAGATTTGGATTTAAGGGGCTTCAGATATCACATGATACAAGATTAATGAATCTGCAATCTTAAAATATTACAGCAAATGGGTTTTATGCAAACCCACCAAATTAGTTATTTTTTTTTCTGGCCATATTGGATATTCCATTTTGAATTTTGAGAAACAAAGATCAGATTTATAGCGTTTTCGATTTACGGCACTCGGCTGCAGTAGCATCCTGCTGGTGCGGGTTTGAGTGTTTGTCTTTTCCACTCGTTTTGTGCCGAGTGATCGGCTTATGCACAGCACGCGCTCAGAGCACTCTTCTTGACAGGCTTAATCGATGAATATGTCATTACGTTTTGTGTTGAGATGATAAATATAGATAAAATACATAAGAATAACACCCGAGAAGCTAAATATAATCATAAATAGTTTCGTAAGAGCCTTTGAAAGTCACGTATTTTAGGTTATGAACTAGTTCACCGTGAAGTTGGTTTTAAAGAATTGCACCAAAACAATGCAAAACTGCATGAAAATTGTGAGCTTTTGCATCTTTACGGTGCAATTTGCACCGAGTGACTGCATAAAATTGTATAAATCGAAAACGCTATTAGAGTCTTGTCTCTTCAAATGTCACAGCAATAAAGTTTCATATAACCTCGACATATTTCTCCATTACTTTTTAATATATTTTACTGGCAAGTATATTTTGTCAATTTTCTCAGAACTCAGTTTTTGGACTTGTGCTCTATTTGAAGTTACCAATTCAAACGTAACCTCAAAATTTTTAACAACAAAATTCGTACGAGATTCTTTGATATCGTCCAAACAAATGATACCTTTTTAACTTTGGTTTAATGGACACATTAACTTGAATGCAAGGACATACTACTTCATAAAGACCATGAAAATTCTATTAAAAAATTCTATCATATTTCTGAAAGAAAAAATATAGCATTTTTTATTATCCTTAAAAATATAACAAGACTGATTTCTTTAAGTAGGTTGCAAGGAAAGCTTGAACCTTGAATTTAAAGCTGCCAAATGGATCAAATTTGGTCCAAAGGACCTTGTTCTGTCCCTAACAACTTCTCCGAGTTGTCATATGTTTTTAATGCTTTATAGAGTTAGGTTCAAGACTGCAGTTTTCATTTCGGCCTACTTAAAGCCTACAGCACATATAAATACAGAAATACTCAATGGAGTCGTTTGGTTGCAAGAAAAACATAGAAAAGTTGTCCAGTGTTATCAACACACATTTTTTCTTCAATTATAAAATTTACTTGTTATCAACACTTTGTTATCAACACACATTTTTTCTTCAATTATAAAATTTACAACTTAAAGATGGTGGAGAAACTAGGTATGTCACCAATTCTTTTTTTTTCATGTGCAACACTTTAGTGTTAGGGAATAGTTGGTCCCACTAATTTCCTACAATAAATAAAACAAACCTAATAAAGTATCTGATGCTGTACTATGCACTGACTGATCGCTGAATGACGTAGTACAACTGTTGCTAGAATCCTCCAGCTTGATGGAATGTTCGAGGCTTTGCGAGGTTCCGTTCTGAAGACATGTACGTCCAGGGGCCGAGTTCCTAGTCCCCCTTACACACGTAGGAAGTCTTGGGCAAGGAAACACCTGAAAATTGATTATAATTTTGCATTACGACAAACACTTTTGGAATATGGAGTCCCAGCAGTCAATGTAAGACTATATCATCAGAACACCTTATCGGGTTCATCTGTCAAAGTAATATAACTTTAAAATGACTAATTTTGTTACTTCGGCAGGTATGGGCTACAAAAACATGTTCATGGAATGGTGGTAGTGTTCTGCTTTTACCTGAGTGCACATAATACTAGCTGGTGACGTTAGACTGTGTATTTTGTACGACGTTCCCCTATAACTCATTGCAACGGACCCAAAAATCATCTCTCCGAGCTGACGAACATCCGAGTTTGGTTTGGTATACTGAAAAATAGAAAATTTCATTACTGCTGGATTGTGCATTGGAAATATCTGTGTGAACTAACCAGGTATCCGTGAC
This sequence comes from Melinopterus prodromus, assembly GCA_964023965.1. Classification (NCBI taxonomy): domain Eukaryota; kingdom Metazoa; phylum Arthropoda; class Insecta; order Coleoptera; family Scarabaeidae; genus Melinopterus; species Melinopterus prodromus. Next base: position 47,595,621 of record OZ030393.1, read on the forward strand.
CATTGGTAACCTCTGCAAATTTCTTCTTCCGTTCCTCTTCCGTGATGGCCTTTGAGTCTTGTTGTTCGGTTGGCTTTGGCAGGGCGATCTTTTCCACAGCTTGCGAGTCGAATAACAACTTCCTGCCTCTGAAGTCGCACTCCCTGAATAGCACCACCCTGATTTGGTCATTGTTGAATTGGAATAATTTTTCACTGAAATTATAAAAAGGAAATGTTGGAACTCATATGTACCATATGTATCAAAATACACATTTTTAAATGAAATTCTGTTTTTCGTCATCAATTGTCTTTTACTTATAACATCATCGAGATTTTGTTAAATGGCAACCTCATGTTTTCTTAACGATTTTGATACGTCAATAGATATCTTAGTTATCCAGTTAAAAATTAAGAAAATATTGACGTTTCTAGGATATTGGGTTCGTTTAAAAAAGTGTAAAAAAATGCAAAAGTCTTTGAGTGTGGATTCGTCTTCAGTGCAAAGAATTGTAGGTATCCAAAACCCATACTCATTCACGGACATTTTCCTTTGACGTCACATGGACAGCAGAGTGGGGCAGATTCTACTCATGAGTAGAGTATCGAGTAGATTACTTAACACAATTTTTTTGAATTTTGAATACTGAGTAGATTCTCAATGCTCACCGAAAACAAATGAGTATTGAGTATCTACTCAGTACTTAAAATTAAAAAATTGATTATTGACTAAATACTCAATACTCATCGACAAAATGAGTATCGAATAAAAACTAAAAAAATCGGTGAGTATTGCCTGATTATTGTAAACACTAAAAATACACCTAACGCTGAACCGATAGTAAAAAGAAAACAGTAATATACTCAAATCGTTTTGAGTAGATGTAGTACTCCGAGTAAAATACTCAAAACTATTTGAGTAGATGTAGTAATCTGAGTAAAATACTCAAATCGATTTGAGTAGATACGTACTCTGAGTAAATTTAGTCAAATCGTTTTAAGTAGAGTACTCAAGACTATTACTTTTACTCAGTACTCACGTACTCAATACTCAAATTTATGAAATCTACTCGAGTAGTGCCCCACTCTGACGGACAGGCCTTAAGATTGTAGCATCTGTGTAAAAGAAGTTAAAAATGACACATACAAAAGTTAACATTTAATAAAGGATAGTTAAACAGTAATTCTATTAACCAGCTAAATTATGAAAAATAATAGAATAGTTTTGATGGATGATCGCTACCACGCGACAAACATATTTGTCTGCGTTCCAAATATAGCCAATTGTTTGATAATTATAATTAAAATTACGTCATTCGATAAACACATTGGATTTTATTATTATTGACGTAGATGCGTTGTCATCCAAATCGTAACTAGATTCTAATACGTAAACTAATCTGCTTTAAAAATAAATCATTTTTTGCACGATAATCCTAAAAGATTGCACGACTCTTGCTTCTAGGAATTGCTAGTTAATCAATCATACAATAGATGATAAAATGTTAAATAATTATAATTTATGGCTCTCTTTACAGCTCCTGAAAATATTTAAAGTGTTTGCGCGACACCAATTGTTCAAAGAATTAGAGTAAACGCTAAATTATATAATAATTATTCAATTGTTTTACTAGTTCTTTATTTTTTGTTTTTGTTTTAAACAGTACCTACCTCTCCATAATTGAGATATGTCAAATACGGTGGGCTTTCTACTGTTTATTATTGTTAGTTTTCTCACTATTTTCGGATTTAAACTGAATTTTAACCAGGGTTGTTATGATTAAAACAGTCTGTTTTCAAACAAGCAAAGGTTAAAATGTGCTTTAACGTTTAAAACGTATTTTAAACATGTTTGAAACTATTCCAATAAAAAATAACCCTTTAATTCCTTTCAAATGCCAATAGAACAATGTTATAAAACGTGTTTTATTCAAAATTTGAAAATGTTTTTATACAAAGTGTTTTATTATGATTTTAGCATTTTTGATTTTGTCAATGTGTACTGCATTTTCAGTCGAATATTCTCGAGACCGTTGTTTATTAATAGTTATTATATAGAATTTTTATATTTTCTTAGCGTTTCGGTTTTAACCATAGTTTCTCGATATTGAGTGATTTCCAAATAAAATTAGGCATTATTGTAACGTGCAGCTGGACGGGGGGGGGGGGGGGAATTGCAGGGGGATGTGCAGGGGAGATTTTAAATTTTGCAGTGGGAATTCCATATTTGCTCAGTAATAATAACAGAATATTATTTGACGGGCACATAAATAAGTCTGTAACATCCTGAACATCATATAGAAATGTGTACTAAATATTTGATGGTATTATAACAAATTCCCATGAATAGTTGTCCACCTCTATCTCCAAAAGTATTAAGCTCGACAGAACAAATTATAGACCATATTAAAGACGAAAGATGTGGGTGTATGGTAAACAAAGAGTTACTGAAAACTATTGAAAGATTGTAGGTTTGAAATAAGATTAAAAAACAATATGCATCATGTCAAGTCATTTGTCATCACCAAACTTCTGTAATTTGTAATAAGTTTAATCAGTGATAGGTAGTTTTTAATTAATTTCAATAACAATATCATAAAAATTCAGTAAACACTTCACCATGATTATCAGGACTGTTTTCTGAATCTATTGGATCTTTATTTTTTATAAGCGGGCGTTTTATTTATGAAGTTTAATTATTAATATAATTAGTTATTAATTATTAAAATAATTAGTATACACCGTGTGTTCATTTCAAAAGTATCCACCCTTAATAACTCTTGCCCTGATGCGATTATTGCTTTGAGGGAAAACACGTCGACTTAGATATTGAGGGGGAAGCTCAAAAATTGTACCTAGAGAACTTTAAGTTTCATCCCTTCCCCCCAGCCACCCACTTTGAAATTTCAAATGGCACCCCCTATCCTGTGATGCATCATTTGAAAGGGCACAAAATTTATCTACTCAACCATGATAAAAAAATTAAATCGATCTTAAGATAGACTACACAGAACATGGAAGGTATGAAATAACTGAACCCTTAATAACTCTTGACCTGATGCGATTATTGCTGAGAGTGGAAACACGTCGATTTAGATATCGAGGGGGAAGTTCAAAAATGGTACCTAGCGAATTTGAGGTTTCATCCCTTCACCCCCCAGCCACCCCAGTTCGAAATTTCAAATAGCACCCCCTACCTTGTGATATATCATTTGAAAGGGATACAAGATACGAAATCAATTATTATTACCGGAACATTGCGGATTGGATACAATGTTGAATTAAATTACAGTCATAAGAAATAAAAAATTAAAATAAATAATAAAATAAGAAATAAGAAATTATTTTATGGTATGTTCCAAATGGCCACCATTATTTGCTAGACAAAAATACATTCTGTTTTCGAACTCTTCGCGAACGCAGATAATGGTGGCCGTTATTCTAGTCTATCTTAAGAACCAATCGATCGATTTAATTTTTTTGATCATGGTTGAGTAGAGAATTTTATGCCCTTTCAAATGATATCACAAGATATAGGGTGCCGTTTGAAATTTCGAAGTGGGGTGATTGGGGGGAGACGAGATGAAACCTAAAATTCTCTAGGTACCATTTTTGAACCCCTCGATATCTTAATCGACGTGTTTCCACTCAAAGCAATAATCGCATCAGGTCAAGAGTTATTAAGGGTGGATACTTTTGAAATGAACACACGGTACCTATGTATTTTATCTATGGAGTAATTATTCACGTACCTACTATAGTTACATCGTGAAAAGTGGCAAGGTCGTGCGTTTTTGGAGAAATTATGACGAGTAAACTGGATTTTCAAAAATGTTTGAAAAAATCTCACAGAAAAGCGCTTGAAGCTTCAACAGCATTTCTTGATACTGACGTACGCGCTTGCAGAAAGAAATTTAAACTGAAAGTTGGTCATTATCGAGACCGGATTCGTATTCATCACAAAAAAATCTGTCGAAAACTTTCTATTCCAAAATTATTATAATTTTCAAGTTTCCATGCTGAATATGTCTTCACATGCAAACAATGTTCCTCTATTAAAATGCAAGGCTGACCAATAATTATAAATAGAAAAAATATATAAATATCCATAATCTACTTGATCTGTTCACTGCTACTTTTTTAAAGCTCTTCTTATCCTTTTAAATCTTAAACACGTGCACATGTTCAGAGCATTATCCACCATATTAATAAATCAATTGGATTACGTATTTTCCGTGTCACATGAGCGAATTATCAAAAAATCTTTTAAAAAGGTCAAGTGTTGCCGGTGCATACTTGCCGTCGCCAAGTATGATTGTTTTGCTTTTACGAAATAGAGATAAATGCGACACTGTCATATGATATTTACTCACTCCTGGTCATATGATAGATACAATTATAACATCTTTTTTCTGATGTGTGCAAACATGTAATAACAGCGATAGTCCATGTTTACAGACATACCATATTATAGCGCGTTTAACTAACCACATTTTTTGAATTAAGTGTCGAGTATTCTGATAAAATAATCTGTTTTTCTGTTTTTTTTTTTTGTAATGCCGCCGGTTAAAAGTCTGTTAGTATCTCAATGTTTTAAGTGTTTGCCTACTCATGAATTTATGGTCGCTTTATTCAATGGTATTAGATAAAACTCCAAGGATTATATCGTCAGTCCAATATAGCTTAAATATTTACTTGGGGTTTATACGATTTTATAATGAGAATGTCGCACGTGATGCCTAAGCTAGCAAATCCACTAAAATTCCGTTACTAACCTTCACAATCATTAATAGTAACCTTCGAATGGAATTGAGAATGTCGATAATTCCCATGCGATTATCTCAGATTAACAAACTCGGGAACAATATTATTATTGCATTGCAGGCGTTGAGTCATCGATTCGTGATGTAGGTGTATACTGTATAGGTCGCCGGTGCTTCCATTTATGGTTTGGTTCATTGATTTCCTTTTACATAGTAGGTGTAACTGAACTACTACGACGCCAAATTTACAAAGCTGGGCACAAAAGCGTTAATCCGTTAATCGTTAATGAACTAAGTTAAATTTTTCGTTAACGAATTAACTCTAAAAACCAGTAAGTTAACTTTCAAAACCATTAACTTCCGTTACATTTGTCATCCGTTAATTCAAGTCCGTTAAATCGAAAATATCATAATTAAACATTTCAAATTGCTATAGACATTCTGTATTCTGTGTATGTTCGGACTTATTTTTGTTTACATGTGTGACGTACTACTTTGTGCGACGCGGTCCGTATATAAAATATGTGGTTGATTTGTTTACATTGTATATTCCTTGTTTCCATGTAACTCAGAAACTACCCAACGAATTCCGATCGGACATTCACCCAGACATTTTTTTTGTATTGTAGAAGTTTTTGAGTTATAACGCGCAAAAAATGTAGGGTGTATACATACTATTCTTCGCGAGCATATCTATTTATTATGTAATAGTAAATATTTAACTTTTCTATATTGTAACTTTTTGATAAACCCATTTGCTTCAAAATATAAACATAAACTTAAAAAAAAAAAACCTTCTGAAAATGCTTTTCTTCTAAGTGCAACCACGCTAGTTCGTCTTTTCAATGTCTTTTATAAATCTAGCATTTCTCAATGTAGTTACTTTAGTTGCCACTGAAGCTAGTTTGAAAAATTCCTAAGGCAATTTTAACTTATCTCGCCGAATGATTTGCTGTTATTAACTTCCGTTACATTTATAAAAAAAATAGGGGACTATCGGTTAACGAAGTTAACTTTTTCGTTAACGGATTATCAATTAACGAAGTTAACTTCCTGGTGAACGTTGCCTAGCTTTGCAAATTTATTATTTAGATTGCAAAGTTGGTAAAAATCTACGGAATTGGTTTGAAGCATTTGTTTTCGGTTACCATGTCCTCAAGTAATAGGTTCGTTCGAGCATTCGTCAAAACCAGTCAAAACAATTGGGGATTCTTGTACGCATACGCAATGCAGGCTTTTGCAGCGCAAAACCGCCATTTGGCATGCGCAGGAGAAAGAATAAGTGCTTTATGCACTTATTTTGGTGTTGCTCGAACAAACCTATTATTGTCGGTATGTATAATGCCCAAATATCCATTAGAAACAAATTCGCAAATCTGAATCCTACAAAATGTTCGTGCTGAAAGTAAATAACTTGTTGTCAAAACATCCACAAAAAAACTGCCCTTGTGACAAAAAAAACTATCTTAGAATTTTACGGTAGCTTTTTCTGTTGGCTACCTGATAAATTTACAAACGTAGAAAATGTATATGTATGTATAATTGAGATGCTTTTATGCTCAGAATATCGTCCTTAATGAACAGACAATATCTCAAAAAAAAATTAAATCATGCTACGGCTACGTAGTTGGTGCTTTTTATTTGTTTGATTGAAAAAAAATCCTGTATGGCACACAAACTACTGGTACTAAAAATATGAAAATAAAAAAATAATTCTCTTTTTTTAGGTTATTCACAAAAATATTTCTCGTGTACCTACATACTTTAAGTTTGGCAACCAGGCGTTTGTTTACCTCCAACTGCGTTTAATCGCACCGCAAAAACATTTACTTCAAAAATATATAAAACGAAAATAAATCATTAGTATTTAGAACGTAAATACTATGAAATAGCGCAAACATTATGCATCCGTACTTTTGGAAGTTTCCAGTTAAGCATGCAGAATTGTATCTCAAAAGTATCAAAATACGCAATTTTATTTCGTACACTGTACACGGTACAAATTTTCAATTGTTAATATTTCCAAAGATATTAGGTAAATTCAAGCATTTCTTTGATAAACTAATTCCTTATATGTGTTGTGAAGATTGAAAATATACCATATTTGCAATACATAATTGAACGTTTTAATCCAACGTAATGGATTATTGCTTTATGTATGGCTATGCAACATTTCTGATAATATCGGGTCAATTTAATGAAAACTGTAATGAAATTAGTAGGTGATGGCATCTGTTTTTTGTTGGTCGAAAGGAATAGCGGAGATTTTATAGCATTGTATACAGGATGATTCTTTTTGTATACAGGGTGAAATTTTAAACATCGCTTTTTGTTGTTTTTACTCAAAAAAGCAGTTCAATTGACCGTTTGCAAAAAATTTCCTTTCACTTGTCAGACGGTCACGTCTTTGCTGTCCGTTTTCACGTAAACATTTCATCTTCAAATAAGAAATATCTAAAAAAAGGAACAACACAATGTATTCAGGCTGGCTTCAGGTTGATGTTGGGAGTGCTCTTTATTTAAACATGACATAAAAACAAAAAAGAAAACTTGGTTTGTAGTGATGTGAAATACGCAAAACACGTTTGTTCCAGCTCCCATTTAATTGAAACTGACGAAAAGACCACCTAAATTGATAAATTCAAACATGCCGCCCATAACAACACCAATGTTTTCTCCATGATCTTTAAAGATAACTCAAGCACACCGCGGAGAAGTTTTTTTTTTCGAATTTTGTAATGAAACGTATATCAAATGATAGGGGTATTCAAGTACTATACGCCAGAGTTTTGCTCCAAAAATTCATCAAACGGTGTTGTCGGAAATTTTATTTATATCGTTACGCGTCACCTTATAAGAGCACTTGTCATCGCAATAAAAAATTGCCCATAACTTTTTGCAACAACCCCATGGAGAAACAAGTGATACAAATTCCGAAAGCGCATAAAATTCTGCATCCAATAATGGTATCGGGAAGGTGCTATCCCTAATATCACCTACCCCCATAAGAGTATAATACAAGAAATTGGCGCGCCGTTCGACTAAGGAGTGCTATTAATGAACATAACTCACGCTAAAATTATTGCATAGCTTCCCTAAGTACGTCAAATTATAGGCAATGAAATGTACTATTTACCTTTGACCGCTCGGAGTTTTGCTCGAAGGCGAACAACCCTTAAATTACGATAATGTCCGTACCCAACGGTCCCCGCCGGCAATCATATGTCGGGTGGTTATGGTAGGAAAATGTTTATAACTTTTGCAAATATTGTTGCATAACTATCTATCATATATCAAATTGTAGGTAATTAAAAGGGGTTCTCACCCTTCGCCGCTCGGAGATTTGCACGACGGCGAACAACCCTTAAATGGCGATAATGTCCGTATGGAACCCGTACGATAAGCAATTACACATCAAGCGGCTACTGCAGAAAAATATTTATAACTTTTGCAAATATTGTTGCATTACTTTCTATCATATATCAAATTGTAGGTAATTAAAAGAACTTCTCACCCCTCACCGCTCGGAGTTTTGCTCGACGGGAACAACCCTTAAATTACGATAATGTCCGTACCCTACCGACCCCGCCGGCAATCATATGTCGGGTGGTTGTGGCAGGAAAATGTTTATAACTTTTACAAATATCGTTGCATAACAACTTGTATATCAACTTGTAGATAATTAGAAGTGCTTCGAGACTAAATTAATACACATTACAAACAAGCTTCAAAGGATTGACACGTTTATATCGTTTTATCGTTTTAGGAACCTCTGTCCGAAAGAAGATCTGGTAATAAATTTTAATAATTATATGTTTAAATTCCATTCCATGGAAGAAATTTATGGGTGTCTGCACTGATGGAGCTCGGGCTTTAACAGAAAAGAATCGCGGCCCTCATAAAAAAATTATTAAAACGGTAGCTCCAGAAGCTCCATTGACTCACTGCAAAATCCATCGGGATTTTCTAGTAGCAAAATCTATACCAGACAGACTAAAAACAGTTTTGGATCAAGCAGTAAAAAGTTAACATTGTCTCTTCGCACTTAAATCAGAAGTTCAAGTTTGCCATGCAGAAGCTAATTTCGACTTCAAATATTGTTTCCTTGGTGAATTGTGGATAGTCCGGCTAGCATTTTAGCTGATATTTTTCGAAAGTTGAATAATATAAATTTAGTTTTGCTGGGAGAAATGGTTATTGTTCATATTATTATTTTATTATTGTAAAATTAACGCAACAATAAAAAGAAGTTAATAAAAATAAAAGTAGTTTATTGTCAGCATTATAGATGGCTTTCTTCAAAAAATCATAATAACCAAGTTTAACAGTTATTTTCCAGAAAACTATGACAATAAAAATTGGATCAGAACTCCAAAAACTATGAGTATACCAGATAACTTCACTACCAAAGAAAAACAACAATTCATAGAAACTTCCTCAGACTGATCGAAAATTTTAAGATTAATGCACACCAATGTTTAGATCCAGAGGAAGACTTACTTTAAAGTAATTGCAGATTAAGATATTATATTTTTAATGCCTTTTTGCACCACCAATTTATGCCAAATATAATTGTCATCAAAATTAATTTATAGGAGAACAATAGGACAAAATTGATTATTGAGGCAAATTGGAGCTTGAAACAAACTTTCACTCTTTAGAACTTTTTATTGTTTTTTCAAGTAAACTGTAGTTAAAAAGTTATTATTTTGGTACAAAATAATATGTAGGTATGTATATTTCAAATCTGATATAAACTTTTCCGAATGATGTACGTACTAATATGCATTTTTGTATAAAGTTTGGTGGTACGGAGAAATTTGAATATTTTTTATGTGGTACACGGAACCTAAAAGGTTGACAACCCATGATATACAGTAAGTATAATACCATTGGCCACATCTGCACAAGTCATATGTATCGTAAAGAACAAATAGCCAAAGGCCTCGACAAGCGAATAATTTTAAGATAAATATTTTCAAATTTTTGATGTAGTTTCACTACTGTCCCACAGATTTGCTAATTCCAATTTAGAAAAATTAACACAAATGGCACGATTATAGATGTTCTAAAAATATCAGTACAGAAGAATTGCTTACCAATTAGACCGCATTCAATATTCTCACCTGAGCACTTGACAATTCATCGTTGATTTTATAAATACACAGTGAGCGCGTGTGATTTTCTGTAGCAGCTGTTCTTTATATTCAGATATCGGACGTTATGCCTATAAAATCAAAACAGAAACGATAGTACGAGCATGTGATGAGCGTATATCGCTGTTTGTTGTTTTTAAGTTTTATATAAGTTAATCAAGTGATCTTCATCAAGTACATTGTTTTATTTAATTATAATTTTATTGATTTAGTATGAAAATCGGATTATTTATTTGCTTTACTTCATTTTGAATTTAAACAATGGACCTTTCATGAAAACACGTAATTGTTGAGAAATTTCCATAGTTATTACAAATGTGTTAACTTGCTTTCACCATTCACGTTAAAAACGTTTTGACGTAAATTTAAAAAAAAAAATTTCACACTTGATTTTACCGAGTAAACAAAAATAAAATTATTGTCTGCTTTTGAGAGACGCTGGGGAATAACTAAGGAACTTGGGCAGGTCCTGAAATATTCTGTTATAAACAGAATACCTAACGAAGATAAAGAAAATCGGCCACAGACTTAAGTTATTAAACTTCAAAATTTACCAAAATTGGTTTAACCGCTCCTAGAATTACTAGAATTACTTAGTTATTATTTTGAATTATAAATTTGTTTCTAAATTTGTTCCTTCATAACTATACCTACTTAATTTTCTAGTAAAGTAATAAATTTATTCTGATAAAACAATATAAACATACATTTTTATTTTATCATGGTATGATAAGTATTGTACTCGTGTCGAAACAAAGTTTTGCTATTTTAGCGGAAATATGTCGTTTTGGGTCCCCTGAGCATTTTTGACCAAGGTAAAAATGTCTGTGTGTGTGTTTGTAATCGCAAGTAACAATTTTTTTTAGCAATTTTCAACGGTTTTGCAAATGAGCCGCAAGTTCTGTAATTTCGTCAAAAGAGTTAACTAATTAATTAAAGTATAGGACATTTTGTATAATTTATGTCTATGACACTTTTTGGTACAATTATAAGTTCAGCTGCATGAGATCGCTCGTACTGAATGAGAACTAGTTAGCCAGGATTTGACAAATACATATTTTGATTCTATTGACAGTAGGTATTGTCGGAATGTCAGCGTTTGCGTTGATCGCGAAAAACACTGTTGTATAGTATGAAAGAGTCATGTGCTTGGTCACATCGATTAAAAATATACAGGGTGTTCTATTAGAAAATGGAAAGGTTTGTACATATCAATAATAAAATGAACGTACTGTATATTCAAAATATATTTGAACGAGAGGTTGTTTAAATCCAATAAGTTTTATTTGAATTTTTTTATTAATTTCTTACTGTTGGATAACTGTAGGTGTTCCGTTAAGGCGTAATGCCACTCTAGCGCGAGAAAAATAGCCGCTTTTGTTGGTATATTTTTTTACAATATAGTAAATTATTACAAAATCTCTTTAAAGCCCTTTATTGTTCATATTTTGAATAATTGAAGCGTTAGAGGACATCAAAGGAAACCTCTTCCGGCGGGCAGGGTTGCACGGCCGGAAAGATTTTGCACGCAGTTTTTCACTTAGCCATAAAAACAAAAAAGGAATTGATTCTATATAAGATTATCTCCGGAAGTACGTACGGAAATTAGAAAATTCCGCTTTAAAACAAAATGGCGCACGTTTGAACAGAAATTATCACTTTTAGGTACAAAATTAGGTTAAAAAATGTTTATAACAAGAGAATTTTTTAACTTATCGTAAAATCCGTGCGTACTTCTCTAGATAATATTGTTCTGAAGCTGCATATAAAATTTCAAGTGAATTGACGGAGACCAGTTGAAGTTATCTTTCCGGCCAGTTTGAAAATGCGGTTTTGAGGAAACACGGTTTAAAGTATTGTGTAACTTTGGCGTATTTATTATACTTTGCTATAGTCGGCGATGCCTGGACCATATAATTATTTTTTCAAACTAATATTTTCCTCCTCTAGTTTTTTCTGTTTGATTTTAACGACAGGCGGGCCTGTTTTGCAGCATCAGTCAGCGATGGCTATGAAAACATGATGCTGCGTGCGTCAGCCTTCGCGCAGAAATTATTGCAGTTTGGCCCGATGCTCATACATAATACCTCGATAATCTTCATAAGGCTGGATAATGCATCATTACCAACACATATGGCTATACTTGCTGCAATATGCACAATTACTTTGCCACTTGAAAGTGAAAATGAAATCACCAGGTGGACAATTCTCGTGCTGCGACATTTCATCGGTCAGAATGTATTGAGCAGTGTCGCCCAGATCTATTTTCTTCACACACTACAACTTGTGAAATAGCAGAAAACACAGCAACAAAGTTCAAAAGATGATATAATTAACGATCATCCACTTCAACGTAGTAAAAATCTTCAACCGACATTATTTTTTTGCAGGTGTGGACTGTGGATACGATCAGGCAGAGGCGACTCTAGTTCCAAACGATTCAATGCTTGTCATATTAATTCTATTTGAAAATCTGCTGCTTCCTTTCGACTCCTTCCGATCACGATATACTCCGGGAATGTCGCTAATTATTTCTGCTATTTTTTACCAACTAATCAAGAACTACACACGTTATATCAGACAGCTAGGTTAGCGGCGCGTCAGTTCAACGAACGTACCGAGGATATTTCCACAAAATCTTTGTGTTTTATGATATTTTATGTTATATTTCACAGCATGGATGTAATTCCTCCAAATAAGATAAGATAATAAATAAACATAATTTTTACTGGAACTGCTGAAACTAAAACCTAGCAGTTCCTATTTATTAGTTTCCTTTACAGTATTATTTCTACACTATATTTGAACAGTGTAAACTTGAGCAAATTGATGGCCTAAATGGTTTTTGATGGGGTTTTAATGCAATGACATTGGATAAAAATAACCGTTTATGAGTTATGGGACTGCTTTTGTTTATCTTCGACGTCTTAGTAAACATTAATGCAATCGATGCCTTTTGTGTGGAAAAAAACCTATCATAAATCATTCACTGCTGCACTTGATTTTCCTTGCAAAAATGTTTAATTATTTATTAATTAGCATTGCTTTATAATTACAAATTACGTTTCAGTCTTATTGAAAAATAGCTTACCCAAAACCAAATCAGAACTCCATTTTATAATTTTAACCTTTAACACAATAGACTGCATAATTGCAACCTCTAATCTCAGATACAAACACAGCGTTCTAATTTCTCACGTGTGCATTAGCAATTAGAACTAAATTTGCAGAATATTTTTACGTATTTACACGATCATCTTTGCCCACGTGAGAATAATGCTTTTCTACTTATCGATTTCTATTCGACATGGCAAGATTGGCAAGCGTAGATAGCTGATAGAGGAACAAAGAATTTACTTCGGTTCGATAAGTAACCGGTTTAGAACCGCTGGCCGGTGTCACATGAGCGAAAAACAGCCAGCGTTAGACTAAAAATAGGTGCACGTGATCGTGACTGGACGAGGAACGCTTTTGCGAAAATAAAACCAAAAAAAACACCGCACTTTCATTCAAGAGGTGGTGGTACTTTTTTTACTGGATGCTTACAGAACTCCGTCTCGTAACTGTGAATTGTCATTAGCCGTCACGTGAGTTTAGAAAAACACGTGGTGTAGGTAATTTATTTGGCTACCGTTTGTAGTTACCGTGGTTACTATGGTTACGTAGTACGACCTTTCGCTTGGTTTCCAAGCTAGAAGCTCATATTCTTATATTATTTTGGTTGTACACAAAAAATCACTGCATTATTTTATTGTTGTATTAAATTATTGTATGCATTGTAGTTATACTTTATTGTGTTAACAAACATAACTAATAATAAATTCACAGCGATATTGTGAACACATTTTTCACATCTTTGTACGCCATTACAGAGACTATACGCCATTATCGCTGTTTATGTCAAATAATAGTTTGTTTATTATTTGTATTTACTGAAGATTTTGGTGACTTGTGGCCATCTTGTGCCGGATTTCAACTTTAATTTAACGCAACATTAAAACAGTACATATTATTCATTTCTTATATGAAAAATTATTTCAATAAATATACGGGTGTTCCGCTCTTTTTCCCGCATTTTGTTTACAGTAAATGTCTTTCTAAAGTAACACATTTTACATGAACCTAGTCGTTTTTTTTTCACATTCCCAAAAATCGAATAACAATAATAATTATAATAAATGCCTTTATTACACAAAACACTTTAACGCTGCTTAAATCAACAAATACGGTGTTTGTTTTGATGTTTTAATCGTGTTGTGTCCCAATTATATCGCATATGTACTGTACATATATCGTTTTATAAAATTAATCACCAAACTCAAATGTGTTTCTATTTCAATAGTCGCAATAAATAAAAAATCTGATGTGGCCAGGCACATAACTTTATCATACAATATATAAAATTAATAGTTTAGCTGCATGAGATTCTATTTGATCGAGATCGATCGTGTCTGCATTAGAATATAATATCATATAAATACAAAATGATATAAAGAATGTTGGTAATAGCAGGCTGTTCCAACACTAGCGCTGCGACATATATCTCTATCTCATCCGACGTAGTGCCACTGGACACACTACGCATGCGTCAAGTTCGTGGATTCGATTGGCTGGATTGGATTCATAGGCTGCCAGAGTGCTGCCACCAGCTGCCCCAGGTATAAGGTTATCTATGGGCTGTCACTGGTTTGGCGTTAGTGATGCCGAATAGTACCGGCTAACGGCCGCGGTAATACCGACCGCGCACTTTGAGCTACAATAGCGCCATCTGTCGACGGTCCTAATAACTACTGGCCACGCATGCGCAGTTTGATCCCGGGCACCACATCGATAGACAAAATATTTATCTCCGTCTTACATTGTTGGAACCGAGACTACACATTGGCGCTATAGGACAAGCTCCGTATAATCCCTAATACGTATATGGATAATATTGACAGTAGGTATTGTAAAAAAACAGCCTTTGACACTACCTACTGTCAGAATGAAAATAATTGTGAAATCCTCGGTAACTACGTTTTGTATATATACTTTATCGCAAAGAAATTTACAAAAACACGAAAGCTAATCTGTAGACGCGATTGTGAATTATACTCGATATAAACTTGATTTTTTTTGGGAAGGGGTTTAGGAGGGAAGAAATTGAAAGACGAGCGTGTATTTAAAACTATGTACTAAAATTCGTTATTTTTTTCACTCGCGCTCATGTCCAAACTTAGGGCCACAAAATTTGGAATATTTTGAAATTTCCTGTATTTTATGTAGAAATGCTTCAGAAGTATAACAGACTTTATTTTTGTTTATTCGTTGTAGGGTTACGAGCCTTCAAACACAGGGCTCCATAATTTTGCAACAGATAGTACTTACTGTATATTAAAAAAAATAGTGTTTTGTTAATTGTTTCCTCAATTCAGTTATGTTCAAACTGTATGGTACTTATTTGACTACATTGAAAACATTAAATTTTACAAATGTTACATTGGAAACACAATAAAAAATCGTAAAATATTGATATGTCTTTTAACTCTGTGTATTTAGCAGCAATATACCAACTTTATAACAGACACGGTGTACGTAAATTTACACATACAGTTACAACCGATTCTGATGGTTAGTAGATAAGTGGATAAAAAAAGAATTTCGACAGTTTATTTCTCTCTTTAATGTAATTTACGACCGTGAAATATTTGACTACGCCCACATTCGCAAACAATGGAACTGTGACAAACAATTGACATAGTGAGAAGGCCAGCGGATGTCTAATCTATACACCTGGCAGCGGGACGAGCAAACATCTATTACTCAAGATCACATGAATAAAAGTGGAGAGGCCAATCACGTGCTTTTCTCGTCGCACTCGGCAAGACTAGGAAGTTAGAGAATCACATGAGCCCGAATTATATGTAGTTCTTCACGCCAAAACTCACTGTTTATGTAACCGGCTCCGAAGAAATGGGTCTGAAATTTTACACTTTTACATGCTATCAGGTTTATTAGTTTTATTTTATTGATATGTAAACATTAATTTAATGTCAGTGTTGTAATATAAAAAAAAACTAATAGGTTATGGTTCATTCCGAGGCTTCCAAAAACAGAAAAACAAAAACAGATTGCATAGATAAGTGCGTATGGATTTTAACAATCGCAACTATGTTGTTCTATGTGCAAAGGAATGCTTCTATATTTGTCGGTATACAACCGTTGCCAATTTATTTATTATTAAACTACATTGACAATATGTCTATATCGGATACATGTTTTATTAAACTAGAATAGATCGACGTATCTGAACTCCGGCAGCGCTATTTTTAGACACATTTGCTAAAAAGATGTTAACGATCAATGGATAATGGATTATCAAACTGAATGGGTTATTAATTTAATATTTACCTATACATACTTTATAGTGATCCTTGAATAAAATTAAAAAATACTACTAATACTATTTTCAGTCTGTACAATCTGACTCTTCGGCGTGAAACTGTATCCTCTCCTCGTCGAATATCGCGTTGGTGCTCAGTATATTTCCGTTTCCGTTCCACATTCATAACAAATTCGTTAAACTATGTACGTAAAATATGGTTGTATTGTTACTCAAAACACAAACGTTATATAGGTTCCCTACGCACGTCAACCCTAACGGTATATTTTCTACATAAATACATATGTACTTGACATGTGGTCAGAAGAAAACTTAGTTGTATTGTTCTAGCAGTAGTTCTTTACAAGATAAAGAATAGTTTCGAAAAAAATGACACTTAAACATTGGATGCACATTTGCAAACCTCGGCCGTGGCGTAGAAATTCACTATAAACAACAATAGCGCTGCTGTGTGGCATTGAATGCAAGAGGCATTGAGTGCAAGAGGACATTCAAAAATCCGAACTTTCTTCTATCCAATGCAATTCAAATTTGAAGTCTGTTTCTCCATTTTGAACAACCTTGTATTTTCATAAGACACTACATTTCACTGCACTATGCATGTCCAATATGCTTCCGTTAATAATTTAAATATTTAAGTGATATGGTTGAATCTAAATGTAGGCAAACGGGCAAAGGTGTTGTTTAATTCATTCCCTTAAAAAGTTACAGCTTTGAAATATGTAATAACATGAACAAAACCGTATTTAAACGACTTGAAATTGAAATTTACGTAAAACATTATTAACGAGAAAAAATCAGTACAAACTTCCATGTGGATTTCTTATTGAGGTATCCGTATTGTTTGTGCTATGACTTTGTTTGGGGCAAAAAGTGGGACAGCCGGTGTAACAGTATTGTTGAAGAAAGGAAGTATTGTTTATTCACCAATTCTTAAACGGTTGGTAGTGTTATGACATGACATGACACATATTATGCACACTTTCAAATCACACACGGGACATAATTTGCAACTTCAAATTACACGTTGTGCAACTGCCGTACACGGCAAAATTCCAACTTTTTAGTAGGCTAGTCAAACAGATAAACGCCCGTGGATTTGGTTACCTTGGTAATCTGCTAAGGTTAAACCGAGACACCGTTTTTTTGCTTGCAAATTGTTAGTCATTTGCGAAGAGGTCATTGTATTTTCGAAACGTGACGCCATTTTCCAAAAATACTGATAAAATCTTTCGAACTAGACAACAAGAAATACAAATATTCGAAGCTACACAATATACTTGCAGATAGAGAGCAATGAAACAAGAAACCCAGCTAAGTGTACAATTTGAATTCAGCTATAGTCA
Source organism: Melinopterus prodromus (assembly GCA_964023965.1). Lineage (NCBI taxonomy): Eukaryota > Metazoa > Arthropoda > Insecta > Coleoptera > Scarabaeidae > Melinopterus > Melinopterus prodromus. Next base: position 47,613,246 of record OZ030393.1, read on the forward strand.
CCAACTTAATGCAGAACTTTATTATTTTAGTTGTTATTAATTTTAATTAACTGTTATAGAAACCATCTGACAATTTGAAACTATGCTATACAGCTGTCCCGTAATTTAATTACAACGCTTAGCAACCTACGAATATAAAATGATTTAACACAACTCATTAATTCCTATTCATTTCTTCATTATACTGCTTCAAACAGCACTTTCAATAAACGTTTTTTTGATATTACAAACCCGGTTTCTGAAACGATTTTGTTCATATTTGGAACAATAGCATTGATCACATATGTTGTAATGATATTGATTACCATTAGTTCGAAAAGAAATAGGTCTTTATGGGTCACCTTATCATTTTTACAAGGTACAAAAAAATCTATGTGTGTGTGTGTGTGTGTGTGTGTGTGTGTGTGTGTGTGTGTGTGTGTGTGTATGTGTGTACTCGATTTTTGTGGCGACGATTCCGGAGAAACTACTAAAGGTATCGGGACGAAAGTTCATTTGTATTTAGAACTTTTATGACCAAACTTAGAGCTGAAAAGCTTTTGGTTCAAACTACGCATGCGTGGTTAGTAGTTATTAGGACCGTCGACAGATGGCGCTATTGTAGCTTAAAGTGCGCGGTCGGTATTACCGCGGCCGTTAGCTGGTAATATTCGGCATCACTAACGCCAAACCAGTAGCAGCCCATAACCTTATACCTGTGGCAGCCTATAGATCCAATCCAGCCAATCGAATCTACGATCTTGACGCATGCGTAGTGTGTGCAGTGGCACTACGTCGAACGAGATAGAGCTATATGCCGCAACGCTAGTGTTGGAACAGCCTGCTGTTACCAACATTCTTTATATCATTTTGTATTTATATGATATTATCAAAATATCTGTCAAATCCTGGCTAATTTGTTTTATTTTAATGCAGAGATTGTTATTATTGTTAATAAACATTATTATTATTATATATTATGATAAAGTAATGTGTCTGGCTACATCAGATTTTTTATATCTGGTGCGGTTTAGGAGGAATTAAATGAAAAAATTTCTAAATTATTTCTTTTTAAAGTTAATGTAATGCCATTTGTATTTTTTTACCAACACCGTCCAAGAAGATTAAGTTATTTCACAAAATAGTGAAGATAGGATTTGAAAAAATCACAGTTTATAAATAATAACTTAAAATATTTCCGAGACACCACACTTTTTAATCTTCTGAAGAACATAGTTCGGAAATGGTCAAGTTTTTCTAATTATAAAATATGATGCTCAGTCATGTTTTCAAAAGCTTGGGACGCGGAATAGATGACGTAGCAAGTGAATACGTTGTTATTCCTACATGCTTTTGACTTATATTCTGTCGTAAGCATAACATGAAAACGATAGGATTATTTTGTAGAAAACTCACCGATTAAAAGAAAGCAAGATAATGTTTAAAAAAACGAATTCAATCATCTTTGACCGATGGGGACTTGCACAATAATTGTAATGCCCAAAATAGATCCAATCCAGCTGACCACGAAAAATAATTAGGTAAAGTATGGCCCCTGTGGCAAACCTGTTGAAGACACTGTACATCAGTATGAGCACCGGTCAACAACACGTGACCGGATAGCAATCTGTCTGACAGCTACTTATTTGATGTTGAAATTATATAACAGCCGATTTCATTGTGGAAATTATCTGAATTAAATGCATTTTTGCATATTATTATTAATTTTCAAAAAAATAACAATTTTCACTAAAGTTCACAATGCTTATAAACTAGTTAGTGCTCTTTGAAACAATTATTTAGAATTTAAAACCTATTCATTAATAGGTTTTTCCAGAGTCATGCCAACAAGCTAGGGACTTTTGCACAAAAAAAAGTAGTGCTTAAATAAATAAAAGCCATCTTAAAATAAATTTTAAATTATCTACTTAGAATGATAGTAGAATAAAAAAAAAACAATCACAAACGTTAAATCTAAGAAAATCAACAATACCTTTTCTTATTGGTTGCAGCAGTACTTCCGGGAAAAACAAAACACAACATTGTTTCTCAGTCCACATGCCTTTTGCATGGATTGATTCGCGGACAAGCACAATAATCAAGTAGCCCTCTGAACCCAGAATACCGTATACCGTACACACCAGCCGGTAGGTGCTGGAGCAAGCGTGCTTTGGACACGGTGGGAGTGTCAATGTCAACTTTACCCACATCCAACCTGTTGGATGCGCGTGAAACTTGACCAATATTAGGCATCGGCAACGCAGGCGTCACAGAGAAAACTCGCGGGTATAAACAATTAACGATGCGCGAATGCAATTGTTTCATACGCACTGGAAACGTAATAATGATGATGCGATTTGAAGGATTGGCCTACGTGTTGATAGACTCGTTGCGTCTTGGCACGCCAGCAGATTCGTAAATGCGTTTATTTTTATTTTAGAAAAGAAAACGTGACTTGATCTGCAATGAAACTGACTCGAGTCAAGTGCGTGAGTAAATTTGGCTGCGATATTTTAGAGGCCTTGTTGTTATTGATCGCAGTCTTATCACGAGGCATTGAGATAAAATTTAATAGAAATATGGAGAAGTAATATGTTTTGGTCGCTTTCTTTTCACTACAATTTATATGTGCACAATATACAGGGTGGACTACTAAAATCTTGGTAGTAAATATAGCAGTTATCTTCAAAAAAGGAAAAAATTATTTAATTCAAAAGTTGTTTGGCATATTTTCTACAACGTAAAATTATATTCATTTATACTGGGTGTTGCATTTAGGAGTAGCAGAAAAGACATGTAAAGAGAATGCCTTGTATATTATTATTTATAACATATAATGATTGCGAAGAAAATTGTTTTAGGTATATTGACGTAAAGCTAGTAGTTTCAATTTTTTATTTAAAAAATTGCCATTGTGGTTCGTTTTTGAAAACTAAGTAAAAGCAACATTTTTGCGGATATTTTCTCAACTTTGGCAGAAAATAAGTGAATATAATTATTTGGAGGTGATAGGCCCAAAGAAAGTCAATATGATATTTTTGAAATGCCCTTTTTTATTAAAGTTTTTAAATGGAACACTCTGTATATAATTTTCAGGTTGCATTTACCATTAAGTTGTCTTTAATTGATCGTTTTCGTGATATTTGGAATTTAAAGACAATGTGTGTAATAAAGTATGCCTACCAATATCGTCCTTTAATATTACACCATGTATATAACTTGGTTCCTTTTTTCATGAATTTTTTTATAAAAGTTGGTACGATAAAAATGCCATTTTTATGATGATACATTCAAATCAATTTAGTTTAAATGTAAGACAATTTTTGACAATCAATATCCCAACAAATGGCCTGGAAGGTGAAGTCCTACGTTTTGGCCGCCCAGATCTCGGGATAAATTGCATTTTTTTATTGAATGTTAAGGAACTAGTATACCAAACACCACCTATCACACAAGAAGCTATGAAGGTTAGAATTAGAAATGTTTTTGCTGATATCAGAGAAAATGAGAGGCACATGTTAAGAAATAGTTCGAGATCTTTTACCCATCGGATTATTGTTAATAGAAGACAAAATGGAGGGCATTTTTAACACTTTGCAAATGAATTAATATTTTTTGCTTTATCTTTAATAGTTACAGTTTTTTACCAGGTTAATGTTCATGTTTGTGAAGATTAAAAAAGAGTTTAATAAATGCTATTAATTTTCTCTTAATTATTTTATTAGTTAATAGTTTAATTTTTAGTAGAATATTTTAGATTTCCTCAAATTATATTAATTTTCCATATTGAGTCGCTTCAATGTATTTTCAAGCCTTTTCATTGTATTTTGAGCAATTTTGCAAATGTTTACATTCAACGAAACTATTATCTTTTCTTGTCAATGATCTTTTTACAACAACATTCATGAAAAAATCTGATGTGGCCAGGCACATGACTTTATCATACAATATATAAAATTAATAGTTTAGCTGCATGAGAATCTATTCTATTGAGATAAATCGTATGTATTGTCAAAGCATCAGCATTTGACACTACCTACACTACGTCATTAGAATAATAGTTATTTATGTCACAAATGCATTAAATGCATTAATGCATTAAATGCAATAAAATAAATTAAATTAAATTTTATTAAATTATAAATTTAAGAAACACGTATTAAAAAATAAAAGATTTCTGTATAGTAAATGCTAGGTTGGTACCACTTTGACGAAACGTCAAGTTTAAAGGTGCGTTCCGATTGGTAGGTAATGGTAGCTAATGGCGGTGGTAGAATACGAAATTATAGTATTTCTTACATATCGTGATAATGACACATATTAGTTTGCATGTACATAAACTATTGGAAGTACTATAATGGCGTCTGCTACCACTGCCATTATCACTAATGAAAACGGTAATTCAAATTCTAACAGATTTAAATTTGTTCATGACACATCCCTACCAACATACTAAAATAAAACTACACTCATCGCTATACTTTATTTATAATTTTCTGAATTTATCGTTTTTAGAATTAGATATAAAGACGGGTTGATATTTCTTATCAACAAACAATCAAATTGGTGATCTTATTTTATTTGAAATTTGTATTTTATAATTTGCCGCACTACAGCGGCAACGTTCAATAGTGGTTCTCCAACCTCTGATGAGATCAGCTGTTTTCGAATGTGACAACATAAAAAAATATTTGTCAAAATCCTGGCTACTATGTAGTTTCATATTAATGCAGATGCGACCGATCTCGATCAAATAGAATTTGCTCTTGCAGCTAAACTATGAATTTTACCAAAAAATGTCATAAACGTAAATTATTCAAAATTTCCTCTACTTTAATTTATTATTTAACTATATTGACGAAATTACAGAAATGGCGGCTCATTTGCAAAATCTTTGAAAATGCTTAAACTATCAGTTCCTTTGGGCCCTTTTGAACCAAAAGCTTTTCAGCTCTAAGTTTAGTCATGAAACTTCTAAATATGAACTTTCGTCCCGATACTTTTAGTAGTTTCTCCGGAATCGTCTCAACAAAAATCGGGTACACACACACATACACACACACACACAGAGAGACATTTTTTTGTACCTTGGTCAAAAATGTTCAGGGGACTTAAAAAGCCCTATTTCCGCTAAAACCTCAATTTTTTTTTCGGCACGATTACAATACTTTATTATACTGCGTATGATAAAGTAAAAATCTGATGTGGCCAGACACATGACTTTATCATACAATATATGACATTGTTTTCTGAGTTCGAAATTGCAGTTCATTATCTTAGAGTGATTATTCATTAAATAAATTCTTCCTATTGTTTAAACAATCAATAATTATTAATTTTCAACTGTTGTTCTAATTAAGGTAGAAGTAAGCTTTTTTGTGAAATTAACTTATAAATTTCATGTTCGAGGTATCTATCTTATTAGCTAATAAACCCATATTTGTTTAAACAAATTCCATTTGTTGAAACAATTTTTTTGCAATCCAAACATTCATTTTTTTAGACCGGTCTTGTCAACTATTATTGTCAAGTGACATTATTTATATTTTGGGATAATTTCCATTGTTTAAATAATAAAATATTATTCAAATGCATAATGATGATATACTGGTGGTATGAAAATTTTAAAAATTACAGTCGCGACCTGGATTTGAACCAGGGACCTGGGACCTGGTTCAAATCATTATTAAGTAAAATATTATTCGTTTCCAATATCATTTATTCGAAAAAATTGAATTAATTAAAAATCCTTTTTTCGGTAAATTGGCGAGTTACATTTCTTTCAAGTCAACCAATTTTATTAAACATGTTTCTTTCTGCACTTCTTATTCTTATTTCCTACCACTGTGTGTCGCAAGATAATGTTGATTTGTTGCTGTCTGGAAACTGTTCCCTGTTCCCTATCTAGCAACTTGCAATAAGGATTTATTTTAAACAATAGAAATCATCCCAACATATACATGATGTCACAAATTTTTTTTTAAACAAATGTGGTTTTATTAGATAATATAGGCAAGATATCTCGAATATGGAATTCATGAGTTAATTTCTCTAAAAGCTGAATTTTCTACCATAATTAGAAAAAAGTTTAAAATGAACAATAATTTATTGTTTAAACAATAGGGGGATTTTTTAAATGAATAATGTCATCTAAGATAAACCACTACCATTTCGAACACAGAAAACAGAATTCAGACGGGTTTTCGAGAAAAACGAATTATTTAAACAAATAAAATTTGTTTAAACAAATGGAAATGAACTGACAAATGTTTATAAACTTCCCACTAGACTTATATTGACTTCTATAAAAAAAAGAGAATGAAATAATTAGAAGGGTCAATTTTCTGAAGAATCTACATTTTTTCATTTAAAGGTAGGTTTCAGGGCACTGTGGGGGTGGGTTGGGGTGCGTCAAATCATTATGTATGATAGGTCAAATTCTTCCTTGGAAAGTCGTCAGCAAGTCCTATAACTTTAATCTTAGTTTTCCCAACCCCGAACAATTATACGAAAAATTCCAAAATATGTTTTTTTCCAATTCATTTACTTATGTAAATTTGAGGCCTCGACAGGCATATTAGCCATTAAGAATCAATATTTCGAAAAAAAATACGTATAAACTTTTTTTGGATTTGGAAACGATTTGGGGGATCGTTGATTTCTAAATAAAAATAGCCAATTTGAACCACCCTAACCGGTTCTGCTGTTAACCCTCTAAAATTGTAAGCTTTTTCATAAAAGATTCGAATGTTTTACAACGTATGACTTAACTATTAAACTTTTCAACGAGCAATGTCATTTATCCTTGGTTATTTACTAAAAAATAACAATTGCCTCTTAGAACATAATAAGATTAAAGATACCTAAGATTGTTATTATTACCTTACTATGATGACAATTTCACATTCAATTACATTAGTCTTCCGTCGCTTTCGAGCAAAAACGATTAAATCTTGAACTCTGGTGTGTTTTTTATCGGTGTGATGTAGCAATTTTTAATCAGGTCATCTCACGTTATTTCTTTGTTTGTAATAAAAATCTTGTACGATATGCAAAGTAGGCAGATAGATAGTATATTATTTGACGAGCACATAATTAAGGGTATCTATCGCGAGTATGAAGTTTATACAAGAGCCATATACCCATAATGTGCTAGATAGGTTGTAAAATTGTTAAAAAAATACAAGTTAGGATTTTATTATTTCCTAAAAGATAACCTTTCCTTCCATTAGCTTGTAACATTTACGGCTTTTTTGTTTCAGTTTTATTATTCTAAACTGTTTAATTATGATTTCATCGTGAACTAAAAAACTCCAAACATGTGATGCCCATGGCATGTGTTTATAATTTACATACATTATCATATTATGCTTTTTCTGTACAAATATTTGCCGAAATCTCCCGACAGAGAATGTTATAATTAAACGATATTAGCATTATAATAAACATAAACAATTGTTTTGTTGAAAATGTAACTGTAAACTTATACATATACCAAAACACATGTGCAAATTACAAATAATTAATTATGCAGTAATATTTCATGATTTGTTTTGCAAAGTACGGTAAGGTCGTAGATACGACAGCTACTTTTATTTGTTTTGTTAGTATTTTAAACGGCTGTAACTTTTTAAGGAATTGAAAAATACATCCATATAGGTAAAACCACGAGAGCTGAACGTGAGTCATCGATTTCAGCTGTTATTTTGCTGATACGTTACAGACCATTCCCGTGCGTTAGACAGAAACGCCGTGCTTTTTATGCGTCTGTTCTTACGTTTTTAAGCGATGACTCACGTTCAGCTCTCTTGGTTTTACCTATATTAGAATTTCTACTTGATATTATTATAAAATGACATTATTTCACTCCATCAAAAAAAATCAGAAAAACATCTATTCAAACACGTTCCCTTACTTATATCAATTGTTTAATTAAAAGTGTATTCGGTAGTAATTCTGCTTCACTTTCAGCTTAAGCTTTGGCACATTTGTTTTGTTTATAACTTATTCGGCTTCGTTGGTACACCAACAAACTATTTTTTTACTTTATCATAAGCAGTATGATAAAGTATTGTAATAGTGCCGAAAAAAAATTGATTTTAGCGGAAATAGGCCGTTTTGGGTCCCCTGGTCATTTTTTGACCAAGGTAAAAATTGTTTGTGTGTGTGTTTGTGTGTGAGTATGTGTGTGTGTATGTGTGTACCCGATTTTTGTCGCGACGATTTCGGAGAAACTACTAAACGTATCGGAAAGTTCATATTTAGAAGTTTCATGACCAAACTTAGAGCTGAAAAGCTTTTTGTTAAAAGGGTCCAGAGGAACTAGATGTTTCCTCTAAGCGTTTTCATTGATTTTGCAAATGAACCGCCATTTCTGTAATTTCGTGAAAATAGTTAAATAATAAATTAAAGTTGAGGAAATTTTGTATAATTTATGTCTATGACATTTGTTGGTAAACTTAATAGTTTAGCTGCAAGAGCAAATTCTTTTTGGTCTAGATCGTGTCTGCATTAAAACTTAGTTAGCGAGGATTTCACAATTATTTTCATTCTGACAGTAGGTAGTGTCAAATGCTGGTTTTTTGACAATAGGTACCTACTGTCAAAATTATCCATATACGTATTAGGGATTATACGGAGCTCGTCCTATAGCGCCAATGTGTAGTCTCGGTTCCAACAATGTGAGACGGATATATATATTTTGTCTATCGATGTGGTGCCCGAGACCAAATTGCGCTTGCGTGGCCAGTAGTTATTAGGACCGTCGACAGATGTCGACAGGCGCTATTGTAGCTTAAAGTGCGCGGTCGGTATTACCGCGGCCGTTAGCCGGTAATAATCGACATCAATAAATATCTGTCAAATCCTGGCTAACTAGTTTTATTTTAATGCAGACAGCTAAACTATTAATTTTATATTATATGATAAAGTCATGTGCGTGGCCACATCTGATTTTTTTCAAATAGATTGTGTAGTAGGTATTCATTTTCCATTAGCAAAATCCTTTCCCCCCCATGTTTTTCACGAATAGTTTCTAATGTACACTTAAAGCCTAAAATTTGACCATGCTCAAGGTAAGAAACTAAACTTCTTTACTGAATTTCAGAAAGCAAAATATACTGTAACATTCGAAATAAAAAAAGTATATTGCTATAGCAACAAACCGAATAAGTTATAAATAAAAAAAATATCAAAACTGGCAGCAGTATATAGCCCAAAGTACTTTAGTTGAAACACAACAATTAAAAATATTATAGCAATTATTCCTTCTCAGTGCCTTTATGCATTTGTTGAATCTAACTTTTGTTTTTTTAGGCTATGAAAATTATTATTTTAAATGCACCGTACTTATTTTTCTGCAAAATTAAAACAAAATTTGCGCAGTAGTCTTTCATTCAGGAAGAGCAATAAATTTTGATTATTATTGAGTTATTAACAAACTATAATTGAAACAATTCATAAAAATATATACCCTATAGATTCTTGAGGTTGGAATGACTGACCGTTTTTTTCACAAAAATGACGTCATTCTGGATATTTTCAATCAAGATGACATTTACTTCCATCACCAAGGCAACCAAAAAAATACTTTTATGTTTATTAATCTAGGTAGCCATGAATTGGTAAAAATAGTGGACTACGTTTGTGTTGCCTTGGTGATATAAAAATTGACGATTGATAAGTTTTTGTGTCATCCTGACTGAAAATATCTCAAAAATTATATAGGGTGCTATTTATTTTACGGATTTTTCGTAATTTCCGAAAAAAATACGAAAATCATACTAACCTCATAAATATAAAAAATGTAGTTTTTTCTGCAATTCTCCAAATTTCATTTGTCTAGCATCACCAATAAAAAATAAACGGGTCTATGACGTGGGTCACCCGGTATATTCTAAATTACTCAATTATGATTTCATCGTGAATTCAAAGATTTCCGACTCACATGAGTATCACATGTTTTCATAATTTACATACATTAACATAACCTTTTCCCGTATAAATTTTGCACAAAAGTCCCGCTGAACAGAATGTTATAATTAACCCAACGATATTAGCGACATGATAAACAAGCGCTCAGCTCTGCGTTGTACACTACAACTATTTTGTGTGTAAAACACACAGCGAAGTAGTAACATTTTACGGTTTGTTTTGCATGAAAAATTGATAGGACAGACTGCATATTATTACCATTTAAGATTTGTTAGCCAATTTATGGTGTGTCGTCATAATCGGGGAAATGTTTTGACATGTGCGCACAGTAAACTTTACTATCTAGACTTTATCGATTTATTTCGTCGCAAAAGTAACAGGATTTGATATTTTTAGATTACCCAATTCGACGTTTAAATAATTGCATTTCTCCGCAAATGTGAATTAAAATTAATATCTATCCGTATAAAAACAATAAAAAGAATCCAAATAATGCAAGCTGAAGTCAGAGTTGTTATCGCAGATACCGCTTTTGAGGTTATGTTGATTTAAAAGCCTCAGAAAGTAATCATCCATATAAATAAAGTTGTTTCTCTAATAATAGTATATGAAATATTCGAAATTGGTCACATGCACCTACCATACATTGTCCTGGTGTCTCTGGTAGCGTTTGCGGGAGGAAAAGAGTTTATTGAACAGGGCCATAACCACTCACGGACACATTTGGTTATTCGGAAAAAAGAATGACAGCGGGCTGTGACACTGACGCGACACCGATCGGGTGCCAGAAAATCTTTCACCCGTTGTAAATACGGAATCACGTGCGCTAACCCGCGACAAGTCATATGATTTTGCAGGTCAGTTGTTATGGCAGTGGCACAAAAACTTTTTCGTACGCGAAGTGGGTCTCGCGCCGCTGCGCTGCCTGCTGCCGTACATGCTTCAAATTCTAGACGAGTGGCTCGTCAACGGTTTGTTTATGTTTTGCGACGACATCTATCGGCGCCTTATTGCGGATTGTCGATGACGATTTTATCTAGCTAACTAAATTTCACTCATATGCAACCAACCTCGCACATAGGTGTAAGTATGGTTGTATATATCGTTGGAGTTTAGTTTACCAGCTGAGTTTGCAGTAGGGTTACTGCCTTTTCACACAGGACACAGAGTGTATGAGGTTAAATCGAACTTTTCAGTTTTCACACGTACCGTGCCGTGCCGTTTAAAATCCGTGTTGTGTGAAAAGCTACACAACGACCGTACACCGATAAAAAAGCACGGACGCCGTAAATTAGGCGCAACCTCAAGCTTAAAAATTGCGCTATTTGTTTACTTAATACTTTTTTGATTTGTTTCAATTGTGTTTCCATCAATAATTATACTATGAACATACGGACATAGTGTTCCAGAAGTCATCGTACAACCTATAAGAAATCAACAATAATACTGTAGAGCTATATAATGTTAAAAAAACAGTTTTGCATTTTTTATTAATGTGTCTAAATGTACGATAAGAAAAGTAAAACAAAACTAATAGCTATATTTATTCACAAAATGGCAGGCATACCTACTTCTTTGCAAGGGTCATACAGTGAGTGCCCAAAACCTGGAAACAAGACAAAATCTCTAAGGTTGTTTAATTACAGTATTTAATACATAATCACTACTTACAGTATTCAATTAGCTTTGACGAAGCGAGCAACATGGTTCGCGAAACGTCAGCATTCATAACATTCATAACCCGGAAGCAGTTATTTTCTAAATATTTGTAAAAGTTATAAACAATTATCTGTGGCTGCCCGCGAATTTTTACTATACGAGTGGTTACGTACTATCGCCGTTTAGGGGTTGTTAGCAACAGTGCAAACCTCCGAGCGTTCGAGGGTGGCTAGCCCTTCTAATTACCTACAATTTTATGTATGAAAGATAGTTATGCAACAATATTTGTGAAAGTTATAAACAGTTATCTGTGGCTGCCCGCGAATTTTTACTTTATAGGAGGTTACGTACTATCGCCATTTAAGGGTTGTTAGCAACAGTGCAATATTCCGAGCGCACGAGGGTGGCTAGCCCTTCTAATTACCTACAATTAGATGTATGAAAGAAAGTTATGCAACAATATTTGTGAAAGTTATAAACAATTATCTGTGGCTGCCCGAGAATTTTTACTATATGGGTGGTTACGTACTATCGCTATTTAGGGGTTGTTAGCAACAGTGCAAAACTCCGAGCGTTCCAGGGTGGCTAGCCCTTCTAATTACCTACAATTTGATGTATGAACGAAAGTTATGCAATAATATTTGTGAAAGTTATAAACAATTATCTCTGGCTGCCGGCGAATTTTTACTACATGAGTGGTTACGTACTATCGCCATTTAGGGGTTGTTAGCAACAGTGCAAAAGTCCGATCGTTCGAGAGTGGCTAGCCCTTGTAACTACCTATTATTTGATGCATGGAAGAAAGTTATGCAATAATAATTGTAAAAGTTATAAATATTTATAGCATTCTCCTGGCGAATTTCTCATTTTAGAGACGCTAGGGTAGGATGTCTTAAGGGTAGTATCCTGTTAATATCGTCGTCGGATGCAGAATTTCATATGCTTTACGAATTGGCTGACGTCGATTCTTTGTGATGTCGGTGGACGGAGTAATTTTCAATAGTTTATATAAACGTCGGGCGCTCTTATTAGGTAACGCTCTCTTAATTAATTCAAATTTACTGATAAATTTTCGGTTCAAAACTATGGCGTATACTACTTGAACAGCTCTATTGTTTGGTACATGTTTCATTAAGAAATTCTATAAAAAAAAGTTATGGATATCTTTTATGGCTAACTTCTCCGCGGTGAATATTCGAATAAAGTAGCAAGAAAGATGAATTTATAAACACGCATACATGTTATATACATTATTATATATTTGATTTGCGCAATCTGTTTAAACAAAAGAAATTATTGGTTTTATTTATTTATTTATATCAATAACCACCACCACCATATTTTGAATGACTTAGAACGGGCGGCAAATTGGTGGCAAAACCTCTAAGTACGCCACTGGTGTTGGGTGATCCATTCCGCGTCCATAGTATTTGAAGACATGATTGAGGATCATATTTTATAATAAGAAAACAGCAAGCAGTAAAAACTTGACTTTTTCCGAAATATGTCCATCAGAATGTTAAGAAGTTAACCATCTCGCGTTTTAGCGGAAATGCAACAAAGCGTCTGTTGTGTGTATTCAAGTGTACGCTAGTTTTGCAAAAATCCAACTTTTCCAATTTTTTAAAACCTTTCTTGTCAATGTCTTGCTTTCCATGGTTTGGCTAGGGTGAAAGTTAGTATACGTATATAAAATATAATGTTGCTAATTCTTCTAATCATAATTAATGTCATATGGACAACACTTGGCTAAAGCAAAAGGACAATTTTTATGATTTTTATGATAATTATTAGTTATGATTATGATGAAAAGAATAACGCAATCAGTAGATACACGACTTTTATTTGTTAACATATGTAATTGTAAACACTTAACATATTTATGCATTTTCAAAGTGGCTTACAATGATATGTATTCAGTTTATTTTCTTGTAGATCTTCATCGCTTTACTTTGTTTCTAGCGGGGCCACCATAAGCCGGTAATCGACTACGTCCACTCTTGGATGGGCAACAAGACCAATAACAGTGGCCCAAAGTTTCTTCCATGGGATACTCCTTTAAGTTCCATATCAGATTTATCCCTAATTACCTGTTTAGATACCTGGATTCCTGGTTCATTGAAATGGAGCTATTAAAAAACAATTTTTGAATGCGTCTTGTATAATATTTACCAATATTACAACATACGGACTATACATAGAAATACAACATTAACAATGTAAATATACATAAACAATACAAATATACATACACATATAATTATTATTTCGTTTTCAAATAATGTTGCTGATTTTATAAGTCTTATATTAAACTTGCACTACTTACAGTGGTACGATTTGTTCAGTTTTATTTTTTATTTTTGTGCTTACCAAGAAATCTCTGCTAGAGCAGTCACTGTATATATGTTTATAATTTACATACGAGTGCCTTTTATACCTTTTGCGATATGGTATCATCGTAGTTGCCCCCTTCCCAGCACACACTCCAGGAAATGAACAATAACAATTGATCTACTTCGTGAATTACACTGGTTGCGATATATGTACGCATCAAGGGGAATTATAATAATGACTCTATGAATATACATATATTAGGTGTGTACTTGAAACCAGGGACTAAAAACGAAAAGTATTTTGTTCGTTTCCGATCAGAACGAAAACGAAAAATTTCGTTTTCGTTCTTTTCGTTCACACCCAAAAAATATCGTTTTCGTTTTCGTGAACCGAAATGAAATAACGGTTAAACCCGGGTTTTACTATTTTTCTAATAAAAGTATGCCAAAATGTTTTTTTTAATTGTTTTTATATTTGACAATTAAGCATTTTTGCTTTTTATAAATATTAAAAATAAAATTTAGAATGAATTGGTTGGGACCGTTTCTGTATTGGAGAGGAACGAATCTGTTTTAGTTTCTTTCATTTATTCCCATTAAATTTAGTTACTTGAAAACCACGCACAAACTGCTATGCAGTTTAGTGGTATGCCAGTGACAGATTTTTTTTGTTTTTTTTTATTACATATTTTAAATAATAATATTTGTTTCTTTTCACTCTGATCTTTATTTCAACTAACTTTCACTTATTTAAAAATTTTGTGTCCTGGTTAATTTTTGGTTATTTGTAAATAAAGTTATTATTGTTATTAAAAATAAGAGAAAAAATTGTAACATATTTATTTTATAGTAAAAATATATATAAATAATTCAGCATTCCAAAATAAATAAAAATTTTATTTAATTAAACTAAAGATATATTCTAAAGTAAATCACAGGATAATTATTAGTTTTAGTATATATGAATATATTTATATAAAAATTAATTGTAACTATTTAATCTAAGAACCAAGAATCCGATAAATTTTCTTTTAAATTCGCCCTTTAACAATTTAAAATATATTTCAGTGCTGAAAATGCTCCCTTGCATCCCCGATATGTCTACTAGGAGTAAGTTACAAAAATATTGTGTAATTAAACCGGTTAAAACCGGTAACCAAAATTATTTATTTCGTTTTCAATCATGAACGAAAAATAAAAATTTCGTTTTCGTTTCCGTTTTTGTTCTTATAAATTATTCGGTTAATTTAGTTCTTTCGTTCTCGTTTTCGTTCCGTTCTTAGTCCCTGCAGTTAAAACACAAGCTATGATTTATGCTATTTGGAGAAATCTATATTTAATTGATCTTGATATTGGTAAATAAAACAGTGCTGGTTCTGATGATTAATTTTTATTCATTTCTAGCATATCATTATGATTTCGGGGTTAATCCCGTCTTCAGTGATGTGGATATTGAGCCTAACTTTTCTATTTTCTTTTGTAGTTATCATTATATTGTTGTTATCATTATATTAACACATTCAAAGGTTCCAACGTCAACATACTGTCAGTACAACAATAGAAAATATACGTAATATGTAAACAATTAATCGGCAAACACATATCATTGGGACAGGACTTTCTTTTAGAGTATGTGAGATAAACGAGAAAACTCAGTCATTGCTGTATGCACTCATTTGAATATTTGTACAAATAGAAAGCAATATATTTTTTTTGGCTTCATTTAATAAATACTAAATAAAAAGTGACATTTTGATAGTGGCACTATCTACATCTGATGATTTTTTATTTCGAAGCTTTGCGCTATTTGAGACGAAATATCGTTATTAGCTAAGTGGTTTACGATATATTACGTAACTTAAATAAGAAAAATTTAAAACTAAATATTCCCCATCGGTATCCCAAAATTCGGTTTCCAGACATGTATTACGTTCATTAGGTTCTTAGCATGAAGTTAACACGAATAAGTTTTCAATTTGAACTTAGATGTGCTATAACTAATGTAATATTTTACTAATGTCTATAGTTTTTTCAGGATATTATAGAAAATATCATCTTGGTATCTATATCTTTGACATTGCTATTACTCAATAATATTTTTAATTAAACGGGGGAACTTTAGTAACAATGTTTAATCTTTTTGATATAGCGACAATTGATCATGATTGAACTAATTTGATATCTTTTCGTGAGACGACAAAACAAAGAAATCAATAATTCTATTGGTAATCCATACTGATCGCATCGATTTCATCATCACGTACCTATCTCCACCCAGATGTGGCATAATACTTCTTTGATTATTTATCTCAGTTATCGCTGTACTCGCAGAATTAGATCGATTTTTTGTACTGTTTGATTTCCTATAAAAGGATACATTAACTAATAGAACTGTAGTTGTTTCGAAAAACGTTGCAATTATGAAGGTTCTTGTCGTTTTGGGCTTGTGTTTAGCTTCCGCTTTGGCTGTGCCAGTTTCCCAGGTAAGGATTGTGCAACTGTCAACTTAAATATCTAATAAATCTCAATCTCTTTTTCTTTACTGAAGAAATTTTAAAGTTGATTGTGGGTCTATACGACTGTAATTTTTATACAACACTTTAATTATTATGAAATTTGATTTTTACGTTCTGTTTTAATGTTCTATTATTATTCTATGTATAATAAATATAATTCTTTAATATTTGAGTTTTATCTGATTGAATTTAGTCTCCGGCTGTGGCTTTGAAGGACTTTTACACCATCCCCGAGTCTGGTACGTACCAAAATATTGAAATGAATAGTCAGTGCTGTTGCTTTAAAAGAGACGTGTTGTCAGTTCAAAAGAGTCAGTGCAGTTAGTTTAAAAGAGACGACAATACATCTCGCAAAGAACGATGTTTTATTATATCTATTTCCATCTGAACCCCTCTTTTAATTACTTGAACGGAGTAATTTCCGATAAAAGACATTGTTTAAAATTGTATAGTGTAAAACATGTTTAAAACACAGTTCAATCGTTTAAGACATGTTCGTTTAAAACACGTTCTAATCTTTTAAAGCTCTTTCTTAGTTATGTAACCAACAAGTATGTTAAAAAGAGCGATTAATGATCGAGACTGTTTAGTTTGAGTGTCGACATCATTGATCACCGTTTAATATTCGAGTTGGTTACATTTATAGAGTTTTTTTATAAATGATTTTCTATTCAGTAAACATACTCATAAATAATCGACGGAAAAATTATTTAAAACACATTTTAGGCGTTTAACACACGTTTTAATTTTAATATGTTTAATTCTTGAAACAAAATTTTTAATTTAAAAAAAAAAATAAAAAAGAGGAAACAAATATCAGCATTAAAATCTGGAGTCCATTCCGTTTTAAACAGACTTTTTAATTACAATATTATTCATAACAACATTTACTTTGCAAATATAAAGCCAATACAATGAAACTCGACACATTGTTGAACAAGTGCAATATCGAAATGCAAATATTTAATAATATAGGTACTTTGTTATCCAGGTTACATATTATCAATTTCTTAAATCATTCTATTATGTTTTGACAGACGAATCGCATCATTTTTCATAGATAACTAAGATAATAAAAAAGGTATTATCCTCAATATAATTAAGTAGGTACTTGAAAATGATTGCTACCACTATCAGTTACTACACAAAACTAGATTATTTTCTTTTTTCTAGAGATTTGACAGTAGCCAAGTTTAAGTATATTGGTTCAGCAAATACAAGTGTATTTGACAAATACAAGTGTATTTGATTACGACAACTGTGTTATGAACACCTTATCTGTCTTTATTTGCAATATATCACGTATTATTGCAATAGGTTAGTTGAAAAGGTAAATAGAAAACAACATAAGAAATGAAATAACTTGTACTTGCTTACCCTAGAGTTTCAGAATAACATAACAAGAATTTATATATTTACATAAATCGAAAGCAATTATTTTGAGCATGTAAAAACCTTAGAACATTAAATACCTACTAATTTTACATTTTGACAAGAGCGGGTGTATTTTATTTTGCATTTATTATATGCAATTAACTTCAAGAGGAAGGTGGGAATAAGACTGGCGAAAGATTAATTGATCGATTAGATCGACAAGATCCAATGCCTTATCAAAGAATTTCGATTGTTTCTTGTAAAAGACCTTCTCGATCTGATCTGATTGGTCTAATTGAACTGATTGAAAACATTTTAAAACAAAAATAAGTAAGTAATAAAAATAAATAAAATAATTTACGGTCTATAACCATGGTTGCCAGGTTTCCGGCATTAGCCCGGAGTCTGCAGCATTTCAGGCTCATCTCGGGTCTGGCAGGCATTCCAGCATCTCCGGCAAAATCAAACATGAAGGAAATAGTTTTACATTATTGTAAATAATATATCGTCGGCTTAAAGGTAAAATGGTAAAAGTCACTAACTAACAATCTGTCATATTTTATTGAAGCACGAATTAATTGTGGGCAAATGCTGATAAATGCGTATCTAAACGAAAATACGATCACTAAGTGTTATTAAAATACGTTCAATAAATTCTTAAAATCCATTAATTCTCTGGAAAATGGCATTATATTTATTGGTATTCTATTGTTGTCAAGTTTTTGTAATTATTTGAAATGTTAGTTAGTTACTTTTAGTTTTAACCAGATGATAAGCAGACAGAGACATATCTTTGTTGAATTTTACTTATTCAATGTTATTCAAATTATTTTACACTACGCAATATATCACGCATAACGTTCTACAACTTTTTAAGCAATAAAAAATTGCGTATAGTGCCGTAAACAATAGTGTAAACCCGCTATTATACAGTGAGAACACAAAGTATTGAAACATGACAAAATCTGTAAATCGGTCTGCTATTTAAAAGAAAACTCGGTTTTAATTATCAAAATATGTATTTAACGTAAACTAAATTTCCGACCTTCAATGGTTTTTGAATTAAGACGGAATCGACATATTTATTAAATGACACCATTGGCTTAATAACAGCATATACTAATAGTATGATGGTCGTACATAGGAAAATTTTCTAGAAAAAGATAGTTGAGAAATGGCGTACATTTACTAATGTATGCTAAAATTACAGTTTTGACACTTGACCTCACTTTTGCGGATGTCTTACGTAATTTTGACGTCGCATTCGTATTCAGGGCAAATAAAGTTCCAGAGTACATGTTATATTTTACAACCTCCATGCTACTCAAAGTTATTAATATTTGCAATTTCAATTATTGTCTTTAAGCCATAAATTTTCTTCCGCTACCATTAAGACAATTAAATGTTATATTAAAATAACTTTCAAATATGGAATTGCCATTACATCAAAATGTGTATTTTTACACTAAAAAATCGACGTATTCAAAGACGTTTTTTCTTAGCAGTATAAGAAAATTGAAAAATAGACAAAAATAAAAGGCGCAAAATATCTGCAATCCTGTAGAACGTGGCTTTTGGAAATGGAAACAGCATAGGCGATTATGATCTATTCTTTGCCATAATCGCAAAGTGGAGTTTTTAGACCTGTTTGGGTTTGGCACATGCGAGGTGAAACGCTCTGACTTTTTTAATCACTGAATCAAGTTGACCCTACATCGATTATTATTATTCAATTGTCAGGGATAGATTAAGTAACGGTTTCTTGTAATTTAGATCGGTGTACTCAATACAATTTTATCATATTATTATCATATTGTACACAGTACATCCAGAAAAATGATTACATACCTGAAACCAGAAAACGCAATGTCTTGAACTTGTTTAATTGATTCAAATGCATATTCACTTCGATACATAAAGGTACATTTAGTTGCTTTAGCAAAGTAGAAAATGTAGTAATTGTTACAAACAAATATAGGTCCAAAGTATCTTTGATTGTCTTGTTACGGTAAATAGCTATTTAATTTAAGATTAGTCAAATGAAGGAATACAATACAGATAGAAGCAAGAAGCGGTTCGCTCATTCAATAATTATTAATTATTTACTCATTTACTCTTAGGTCGTATTATTTCCGGAAACCCTGCCGTGCTTGGGCAAATCCCATGGCAAGTGGCGGTTAGTATTTCATCCCCGGGGGGAAGTTGGTTCTGTGGCGGTAGCATCATCAGCGCAAATTGGGTTTTGACAGCGGCCCACTGCGCCCAAGGGTAAACCCAAACACAAATTTCTCTGTTTGCCTTATTCTCAGCTCAAACCAAATTTCAGAGGAACCACATTTACCATCTGGGCAGGTGGATTAACAACTGGAAATCAAGAAGATGGCAGGCAAACTATCGTTTCAAACACAGCGATCGTTCACGCTGGTTACAACTCCAATTTGAACAATGATGTTGCAGTGATTTATCTGTCAACCCCATTGGTGTTCTCCGATAGGATCAGCGCAGTACGTCTACCAAGTAGAGGAGAGA
This sequence comes from Melinopterus prodromus, assembly GCA_964023965.1. Lineage (NCBI taxonomy): Eukaryota > Metazoa > Arthropoda > Insecta > Coleoptera > Scarabaeidae > Melinopterus > Melinopterus prodromus. Next base: position 47,633,569 of record OZ030393.1, read on the forward strand.
CCGTTTCTGCTGACGAACTGGTCCAAATCAGTGGATGGGGACGTACGAGCGATTGTAGGTTTTTCTTTGTTGTTTGACGTATAATCTATTAAAATAACTATATCTCCAGCTATCCAAACAATTAGCCCAGTGTTGAACTACGTTGGTGTGACCACCATCACAAATGAGCGTTGCGCTCTAGTCTACGGAACTGGTGTTATCGTTGGGTCTACCCTTTGCGCCGTTGGCAATCCTGAACACAGTACATGCAATGTAAGTAGAAGATGACGTTACTTTCTTATATCAGGCATCCATTATTCTAACGTGTAGCTGGACATAACCATACGAAGGAGTTATTTCTGAAATTTTCTGAACATAAACATTTAGCGATTCCTAGTTACCAAACTTCCATCTAGCCCCAATAGGTGTCACGACGGGTTTCCATAATTCAAAACTCGGATTGCACGTCCTGAAGTGCCAAATAAAACCTATAAATTTCTGTAGTTCAACTGGGAGACCTGTCAACCGGAAATTGGAGGGTTCGTGCTTCAAATCCAGGCGAAGGTGTTTTTTCCAAAAATTATCCTCACCTGGGTTAATTGTCATTCGCTTCCTTAGTGCATATACTGTTCATAAAAAGTGGCTAGACGTTTCTGACGAGATGTGACTGCGTTTAATTGCGTTGCATAATTCCACGTCAAATGAACATAGTAAATTTACCTCACCCCTTTTTCGTGCAATATTTTTTCCATTTTTTTTTGTAGACGAGCCTCCGTAACATCACATTTTTGAGAAAAATAAGCTGTATGTTTAAGTAATTTACATAGCTTTAGCTTTCCTAAACATAATTGGATATGCGACAATTCTTTAACTGGCGTCGGATGAACACTTGCACATTGAAGCTTTGTAGAAATTATGTGACTAATGGAACATTTGGAAACTTTTACCGCTCGTTTAACAGTACGAAATAGCACTTCAGTTAGTCACTGATTCCACTCTTCTTTGCATTCCAAGTTCCAAGATTCAAGATTAAATTTTAGCTTACATAAAGAATACAGTGCAAGAAAAAACGAGATTGGTTGATACCTTCTTTGAAAAAAGAGACGCCATAGAGTTTGTTGGTTATAATCTAGAAGAAACAATCGAAACGATTTGCTTTTTTTTGGCGAGGCACAAAAATGCTCTAACAATGTCGAGTATTCTCAAAACTGCAAAACTGCAAAACTGCACAAACCGCATAGTTTTTTGATGTTTTGTGGAATTCGCATGATGTGAATGAAATGAACTCAGAAAAACGTGCAAATAAAATAAAATAAACCCATTTTTGGGAACTGGTCGCTTTTCATACATTCGTAGACAAAACTAAATTCAAGAAAACTCATGAATGGAAATTAAGAAAAATTATTCAAAATGCGACCATCCTGTGTTTAAGATCTGGTTTCAATTTTCTGTATCTAGAATATTTCGAGATAGTAAAATGCCTAATGCCAAGGCGAAAAGAAAATAATGAAAACTGCAAAACCCACAACACTTTTAAGTGAGTTTTAAACACTTTTAAAAATACAAAATTGAAGCCACCTCTCGTAATGTCGTAATGCTAGTTCATTTTATATTTTAAAACTGGTAAAAAATTATTTACGCGGTACACTTTCGGGGCAAGAGCTCAACGCACTTCCGATGCAATATAGAAAAGGATTTTCTAAAAACCATAAATTATGATGATATCATTTAACATTTATTGAAGACAAAATCAGAAAAAGAACATATTAGGTTTGTAAAATAACATATTTTCATTTCATATTGCAATATAATATAACACACCTTTAAAATGCACCTTAAAAATATTTCTATTTCTGGTCTTATGTCATATACGATACGTAGGTTGGGGGGGCCCGGTATTTCATGTGTGCCTATGACCCCTTAAAACATAGACGCGGCCCTGTCCACAATCAAACAATCCGGACGTGTCGCTACACAAAAATACGCGCATGCATATTCATTATTCATAATAAAATCCTTAAACATTACTCTTCCATGAATCTCTTAAACAAACCCTATCACACAATCAAATCCGAATTTAATAATTTTAAGCATATAATCAGCTGACCTTGCTGTTCATTCTTCTTACAATGGCGCATTTTTGTTATATTGTACGCCAGAAGAATATAATATGAAATTACTATTGTTATCTTTAATTTATTTCTCCGAAAAAAAGGATTGTCTGGTTCTACGTACAAACTTCTGATTTACAGAATTTAAAAACTAATATATATTTGTAGCAAATTTATTTTTTTTTGTTTAAACAGTGCCACCCACTCTTACAATTTGTGTGAATAATGCGTGAATAATTATGTTTTTTCTGCAGGGTGATTCCGGTGGTCCATTGGTTAAAATTGATGCTAATGGCGTTGCTACCCATCACGGTGTTATCAGTTTCGTCCATATTGCTGGATGCGGCAGCGGAAACCCATCTGGATACGTACGCACTGAAGCCATGCTCCCATGGATCGCACAAAATACTGGCCTTGATGTATAATTTTGTGATTGTTACGGCTGAATAAAATTATTTTCAGTTATTATTGTATTTTTGGATGGGTTTTATAAGCTGTTGGGTAGATGAAGCAAATCTGGTAGTTAAAATCATGGACTTGTGAAAGTTTGTGTTTTGATAAAAGTAACATAAACTTAGTGTCCATAATTTCGCATTTTTTCAAGTAAAAAAACAAATTTAAACTCGTAATAATCATTGTTTCGACATCGACCAATGATGTTACTATCGATACCCAGTATTGGTGTTCAAAACATGAAAACATCGACGACTAAACATAGATTGTTTTAAATAAAATCTCAGAGATTTTCCAATGAAGTTTATTTAATATCTGTTCTTATGGTGGCTGGTTTCGAACTTTCAGTTCGTCTTCAGCCATGCGTTAAATCACAACACAATAAAAGTGAGTTTCTTTTTATATGAGTGAGTTTCATTTTATACTAAAAGACTGAAACTGTTTTAAATGGATATCTATATGAAAACAATAAATGAGAGAGAGAGTATCGAACAAAACTTATAATACAATCAAATGTTCATAAAATGATTTTTGTGAGAAAATAGTATCGTAACCACAAAAGCTATGCACATCTGCAAACAAATGGTGTCAGTTCGTCAAAGGAAGAACTTACCAACTGAGCAACAGCCCATGTGAAGAGCAAGCCACAGGCTAGCATTGTAATGCTTTCCACGATTCTAGCACGTCTAATTCATGGGTCATACATTCTCAAAACCCCAAAAATAATCTTTTTGTACGTTTTGTCTTAATTTTTTTAAACCTTACATTATGACTAATTTATAAGTCGGATTTGTATTCAGGGCAAAAAAATCAAAATCAGAAAAATCATATCCCAGCCACAAAATGCATGTGCCCCAGCATAACCATTGCAGAAAGCATTGAGAGGTGGTCCTGCACTGTGGGTCTTCAGTCCTTGTGTGCCGTCAAGGATTCTAGCCCAGAAGTCCTATCCTCTTGATCAGGTCCGGGAACCTTCCTGGGAGCAATTACTCGTATAAGATCTAGATCAATGTCTGTTCCCCCACGTATGTACGTCTAGGGTCATCCATGGTCATTTTGACCCGGAGACTTTGGGTTTGGCGACCATTCTCCGGGCTGCGGGTTTTCAGTTAAATTCTCCGTGTTAACTAAAGCCTAAAGGTAATCATCGATCTTTTGAGAAACTGACTAATAGAGAAACACTCTATTACCCAATCTTCGCAACAATTTAATTTTACTTTTAGAGCGCATTTTAGAGAGCAACTTTGAAAGTAGCAATTGTAGCATTTTTAGATTTTATCACATATCTAGTGAATACAGCAGGAACTCTGTAGCGGTACGACAAACGCAGAAGATTGTATCCTGCCTCTATGATCACAGACTGAGACAAATCTAATATCAAAAATGGCTTTCAAAAATTTAATTAGTTAATTAACAAAATATGTTTTGAACTTTCGTATTATTCGGATTATTTGTTGAATGTTTATGAGTTGGCTAAAGCAGTTCACAGAATGGTATCGAACTGGTCTGCCATAAAACAGTATTTTTTAAATAATAATAATTATAATAATAATAATGTCTTTTATTAGCATTTTCCTTACAACATTAGATACAATAGTGCGCAGGGCGAAGTTAGGGAGCATAACTCCCTCTCTTCCACTCAACCCTGCGAAATAGAAACAAAAATAAACCGTAAAAACATAAACAAAATTAAGCTACTAATACTACATACTAAGGCGAAGCAGACTGATTTTTCATTAATATCTGCTGTAAACTTTTTCTGAAGTTAGCCAAATTCATTGATTTTATGGAGTCCGGTAGGGGGTTATATAAGTTTGCCAGGTTATATGTAAATGATCTTTCGAAAAGTGACGTATTATGCTGAGGTGGAGAAATGAGACCTCTACTTCTTGTATTAACATTATGTACATCAGTTCTATACTTAATCTTGTTATACAAATAGGCTGGAGTCCTTGTCATCAACAGTTTATGAAAAAATGTCATTGTGTGGAGTTTTCTTCTGTTGTTCATATTTAACCACCCAGCCTCCGCTAACATAGGAGATACATGCTCTCCCCTGTTCAAACCATATATCATCCTCAGACAGGCATTCTGAACCCTCTGTATACGTCTAGCACTTGCAGAATCCAAACAATTGTCATAAACAATATCACAAAAATTAAATTGACTAAGAACTAAGGAGTCGCACAATTTTATTTTAATGTTTCTCGAAACACAGTGTCTAATATTGTATACCAACTTCAATGCCGCAAATGATCGCTTAGTTTTTTCCACTATATGTTCGCGAAACCTAAGGCTGGAATCCAACCGCAGACCCAAATTACGAGAACATTTCTCGGCCCCGAGGGTACCATTCCCCGCCCTGACGGTAAAGCCAGGTGAATACTGTTCAAGTGAAAAGCGCCTGCCAAAAAGCACCATAGCTGACTTGTCCGGATTAATATTTAAATTATGTTTAAAAGACACATCAACTAACGCTCGAATGTCATCACTAATCCTTAGCTCCGCCATAGCCCTATCCACAGGTGAGAACGACAGATAAATTTGGGAATCGTCAGCATAATAATGCGATCTTGAATATGTTAAGCAACTATTGAAGTTTGAGGTATAAATACAAAATAGCAACGGACCCAGAATGGATCCCTGTGGTACACCAGCAGATAATTTTCTTGGAGTTGAAGAGGACTCATTCAACTTTACTATTTGATATCTATTATTTAAGTAATAGGAAACTAAACGTTGTGAGTCTGCAGTAAAACCTATATAATTTAAAATTTTATTTAATAGTAGGTGATTAACGGTGTCGAAAGCTTTAGAGTAGTCAAGAAGTACCAATGCTGTCATTTTGTTATCATCAGCTGCCCTGAGGATATCGTCTGTGATATGTAGCAGGGCCGTTGCGCAGCTGTAACTCTTTCTAAACCCTGACTGAGTTGAAGGCAGAATACTATGTGAATTAATAAATTTTCTAATTTGAAAGTCCATAATTTTCTCCAGTACCTTAGATAGACACGGCAGGATACTGATAGGTCTTAAATCCCGATACGACGTAGGGTCAGAGACTTTGGGAAGGGGCGTTATTAAGGCAGTTTTCCAGCAACTAGGGAACACCGATCTCTCCAAACAATAGTTCATTATATGTGTCACATATGGCAAGATCTGCGGACAACAATAACATAACATTGCCCTTGAGATGCCATCAAGACCAAAGGCATTAGATTTTATTTTTAGTAAATAGCTTGCAACGATATGCTCGTCTACCACTTGGAAGTCAAACCCAGCACCAAAGTTGTGTTTTTTGTTACTGCCATAAAAATCAATTAAATTGCGATCAGCAGGCCCTGAATTTTCTGCAATCCTAACAAAGTGGTCATTAATTTCATCGACATTACTAAGATAATCTGGAATATTGTGGCTTCTGAGCTTGATCACACCAATACCCTTCATAATTCGCCACATTTCCCTATCTTTTCCCCGGCGCACGGCAGATTCTATGTACGCTTTCTTCTCAGTTCTAACCGCACAATCAACGTGTCTTCTTATACTTTTATACTCCTCAAGGTCATTCAGATTTTTTGACTTTTTGTACCGTGAATAAGCCTGTTTCTTTAAGTCTATCATGTACTTTAGCTGGGGAGTAAGCCAAGGGGCTGGTCTTTTAGTGAACCTTCGAGTTTTTAATGGAGCGTGCTTATCAAACAGTGAAATAATCAAATTATTAAAATAATTTACTTTAGCATCAATATCATTTATTTGGTAAATGACTGAGAGTGGGAGAGAATCTAAATCATTATTAAAACACGTGAGATCAAACGATTTAAAATCTCTATAAGTACGAACGATTGGTTTCAACTTATTCAGTTGACATCTCAAGGTACAATGAATCAACTCATGATCAGTTATCCCGTGCAACGAATACACACCAGACAGCTCAAAATCATCACACGAGCAAACCGCGACATCGATCAACGTTTCCGATTTTGATGTTATTCGTGTTGGTTCGTTAACTAATTGACGCAGACCGTAGGACTCCAATAATTCCACAAATCTAGAAGCATCAATATTTTCCAGATGCAACAAATCAATATTTATATCTCCCCCAAAAAACAACTGATCGCACTGTGCAACAATTAAACCCAGCGCCTCCTCCAATGATTCAAGAAACAGTGAAACACTCGTCGCAGGAGGTCTATACACAACCCCTACACAATATTTGACTTTATTAATTGTAACATTGATCCAAAGCTGTTCCAAGTAATCAAAAGATTCAATTTTCAACTTACTACTTTTAAATCCACTCCTAATGTAGATACCCACTCCTCCACCTCGCTTTTTGGTTCTAGATTGATGATAGAATTTATAATTCGGTATACTGCAAGCATCCACAGCAAACTTATCACCCAACCATGACTCCGTGATCAATATCAAGTCAAAATCCTTTTCTGTAACATATTGGCAAAATTCAGCAAAGCAAGATAACAGCGATCTAATATTTATACATGCAATATTCATAATACAAAGCAAGTAACACAAAGCGTAAAAAAATAAACAGAGTAGAATCAGTAATAACTATAAACAAACAGTAAATATAATATAATAAATCATGGAGATGACACAGCAATACCATTATTTGAAAATTTTATTCTTACTTGTACTATATATTTACAAAGACTGAGAGATGTAGTTATCATTTTTGACTAAAGACACATTTATAATGGGGGTTTATACAAAATGCCAATATTAGCGGAATAAAATGAAAATTTTAAATTAGTTAAAATTACTATTGTACATTTTGTATAATGTATTGCGGTATAAATCCAATCCAAATCCAATACAACTAAATAATTCTCAAACCGTAAACAAATAATTCTTTTTGTCTTAGCCTAAATTTGGTAACATTTCCCTTTTCAAATGGATCACACTGCATATTTAAATTTTTTTTTAATTCTGAAATTATTTTTACGAATTTACTGTGCGAACCATTTTCATAAAAGGCATCACTTTTAGGTATTAGCAATTAATTAAAACTCCTGTACTTTGGTTTAATTTGCTGTTTGAACATATAATTTAATTTGCTTATAACTCAAACATAATGCATTGAATAAAAAAATATTCCTACAAAAAGTTCTTGGAATTAATCTAAGAATTAAAAAATGTAAAAATATTTGTTCTATTAGAAAAAGAAAAGGTTGCCAGTTTCTATAATAAAATAAGCACTCTGTATATTCTAAATATATTTAGACGATAGCTAAAAAAATCAAACAAGTTTTATTTGACTTTTTTTATGTTTACAGTTATTTAGGTGCTGTGGTTATTTTGCCCAACCCTGGTAGGTATACTGGTATGTAACAACGATATTATCAATAACTTAGTAATTAGTAATAACTTAGTAATTGTCCTATGTAGATCGCAGTAGTAATTGGCGATTGTCGAGAGAGATAAAACAAGAATTACTGTTTATTTGAAAGACTTAAATAATTAATTCTTGAGTTCTAATTAATTAATTGTTGATTTAATATTGCTATTAATTTTAATTTTGATGGTTAATTTATTGATATGCATTTGCATTTCTTCAATAATACAGAAATAAATATCATTATCTAGTATATTTTCTATTTTATCTTTGCGTAAGTGATTTTTTTGCTGATAAATTATAGTAATGGCTACTTTACAAACATAGAAAAAATAATATCGGATATTAAATTTAACATCAATGTACACTATTTGTATTTTGCATATAAATTTATTGTGTTCAATATTTTGTAATCTTTTTATTTCAATACCAAATTATTTATTCTATTCGTTACCCACTTTTCGGGTTGCATTGATTCACCGCAAGTGTTTGAGTCGCGTCATTAGACCGACATTGAATGGATCGACGCGAATGCAAATAAATAAAGCGATTTATGGCGAGACACTCGTCGAACAAGTGATTTTTATCCAACTATTTGACTTCTGGCAGTTCGCATGTTAGCGGATTTGGGTGAATGTGCCATCCACACTCTCCCAATTTGCGGTCTCTCGCTATGTCTCGCGAGAGTGGGGAAGCCGTATTACGGTATTCTGGTGTGGGGACACTTGGCATCGTCAGGGAGAATTTTTGGTTTTCAGCGGTGGGATGATACGTGTTCTATGTCGCAGACGTTACAGGGATGATTCCAAACCGCTCTTCAAAGAGTTGACTCACCTTTCCAAGCATCTACATTTTAAATTGTTTGTGTTACATTAAAACAAATCTGAGTCGTTTCAATAACATCAATACTCATGTTCACAAGACGCGTCAAAATATAAATCTCTTGTATGCTAGTTTTCCTTTTTCCCGACTCGTGTAAATACCATTGTATTATTGTATTATTATTATAAATTTAGCACTCAATAAATAATATTTTTATTATTATTATTATTTTGACAAATCTTTCAGTAAATTTTTATTCGTCGCATGTTTTATTTGATAGGTAAATATTATAGTAAATAATCTCGTGATGATAATAGATACGGTAAATAAATAATGGATTATTTATAAATAGATATATTATCAGGAAAATTATAATTCAAACCTATTCAATTACACAATTTAAATGATTATCATATAAAAATATCGAAGGTAATTTTAGAACTATAGCAATACATTTTGATTAGAACAATGAACATTGAAAATTAGAGTGCGCATCAATATTTTTATCGAAATCTCGAAGTGTGGAGTACAATTTCGATTACATCTATGTATCTCTGATTGACATTTCAACGTCTACATACATCAATCGTACAACATTAATGTTAATGATCTAATGACGTTAATTCTCCAGTTATTGTGTTCCTTAATTAATTACTCAGAATTTAATGAAGCTAGACATGTATAACAGAAATACTGTACTTTCGCACTTTACTACTAATAATTCAATAAGATCCTGAATTTGATATAATTTTAAAGATGACGGACAACCCATGGCTAACTTATGTATTTCTTTTGGGTCCCATATGAGGACATACAATTAGTATGGGATTTATATCCGTTATGTATCTGCAAACAGTAAATGGTTCGATTTCTAGACAAACTAGTCTAGCATAAGAATATTCATAAAAATTTCTGTTTAAGATGTAGTTGTACCTAGTAATTGCACTAATTGTGCATTAAACGGCGCAATAAATTGCGTAGTGTAAAACGGCTATTAGATCGGAAATGACATTTAATATATCATTTATGTACATTTTCATAATAAATATATTTGCATATATTGGATATATTTCAATATCTTCAACGTTGTTTGGTTCTATTTTGTTTTTTAATTTAATATTATTTATTCCAGACCAGGATTGGTGTCATGAAATCATGCTTAAACGAAAGACAAACAGGGAACCTAGCTAATATTAAGGATGAAGAAGAAATTATGTGTGGAATATGCAAGTTGTGAAAATTGTGGAATATAGTCACCAAAAGATAAAAACATGTTAATATTATCATTATTAAGTAGCTAGTTATGGAGCACGTAATACGTACATAATAGTAGCAAAATTTTAACATTTCTTCGGTGACGTGCTTAAATTTCCCAGCTGCGGATTACCACCAGACGCATGGGCACAATTCGACAAGAGATTATAACAGCACATCTTTCAGGTCTTCTTAAATAAAAATCTAAATAAAATAATGTAAGTTTTGATAAACTTGCTTCTGAATTACGGTGTGAGTACAAGGCATCCGTTGATGTAGGAATACACCTCAATATTAATTCAACAATATTGTACTTTGAATCTGAATAAAGAACCCAGACGATTACAGTACATACCACACTTCCAAAAAAATATAGATTATTTCGCCTCATAGGAAGAAGATAAAGACGCATAGCATTGGGAGAATCACGCGTTGACCAATGATTAATACAACACGTTGACGCCACATAACTTTATAATCAATGGCGAAGACAATCTTGATTTAGATAAAGCACAAGGCCTTAGGTCCTGTCAAGATTATCCACAAAAATAACAACATAAATAGAGTATAAAAGGCACTGGACCCACTGCTTTTGACTAGTTACGATTCAACATGAAAGTATTCGTAGTTCTTGCTGCCTGCGTGGCTGTTGCACTCGCCCATGGCGACGTCGTCTTCGTTGAAGAAGGTAGCAGTGCTATCCCTCTCCAAGAGTACTATGAACAAACCGCTGGTAAGTATCTTCATTTCTTATTGTGTTCTACTTTTACTTTTCAGTAGTCCATCTATGGATTGTTCAGCACTAAATCAGTAAAAAAGTCCAGAATCTTCGTACTCAGATTACTAAAAAATGTATTTCAATCAGATCTGGACCGTATCATCGCTGGTAGCCCCGCTGTTGCTGGCCAATTCCCATGGATGGTAGCCGTCAGGACTACCAGGTCAGGTGGCACTAGCTTCTGCGGTGGTGCCCTCATCAGCAACGTCTGGGTTTTAACTGCTGCTCACTGCGTCACCTCGTACGTTACCCGTTTATTAACTCTTCCCATACAAAACTCATTCAACTATTCTTAATATAGATGGGGTTCCGTAAACTTGGAAGTCGGTGGTGTTACCTTGGCCAGCTCCGAAACCGGCCGCGTCGCCAGGAGTGCCGCCCAAGTCATCATCCACGCCAACTACAACCCCAACAACTTGAACAATGACGTCGCTCTCATCAGGATGAACGCCGCCGTCACCTTCACCGCCAGGATCCAAACCATCCGTCTACCATCCCGTGGCGAAACCATTGGATCCGGCCTTGTTGTCAGGGTCAGTGGATGGGGAAGGACCAGCGACCAATCTAGCGGTGTCAGTCAGCAACTTATGTGGGTTGACCTCACCACCATCACCAACGCTCAATGCGCCGCCGTATACGGAACTTCCACCATCATCAACTCTGTAGTCTGCGCTCGTGGCAACCCACACCACAGCACCTGCAACGTAAGTCTCACTTTTTGGTTTCTGGTAGGTTCTGTCAGCTGTATACGATTTGCTACCTCTAGAAGATTAAATTCATTAATGGTTTTTGTACTGAACAGTGATTAGACAGAAATTAGTCCAATGACTCCCCTATCCTTTTTAGCACAGACAATGATTGCTCGTGAATTAATGAAGGATTTTCTTCCTCCCAAATGTGACACGTTTGCTTATTTATTATTTACTTTCAAAATAAGCCATATTACGGAACATGACATCCATTTTCATTCCATGCAACCCTGATCTTGTCTGAATTAATTTTATCTTGAACTTCCTATTCGTATCGTTGTTCTGATGATAATTTTCATTTGTTTCTATTTTCAGGGTGACTCTGGTGGCCCATTGATCCGCATCCTAAACGGAGTTGCTACCCACGTCGGTGTCGTCAGTTTCGTTCACGTGGCTGGATGTGCCAGTGGAAATCCATCTGGATATGCCCGCACTGAATCCTTCCTTCCTTGGATCGCAGCTCAAACTGGTCTTAACGTATAAGTTGTTCCTTCTGTTTGAAATTATTACTTTAACCAATAGATTTTTCCAATAACATACGTATGTTTATTCTATACATTTTAATCAGAAATCCATAGAAGCAAAAAATAGCGCCAATTGGAGAGGCGTAGTGGACAAATTATAAAAAAATCGTTTATATCGGACTTGTGAGTTTAAAGGAAACCCCGTTAGTAATCGTATCTCTGAACCTGTTAACGTTTCATCGTTACGAATTCTACTGTTCAGTTTCGGTGTTGTAAGAACAACTGCACTTCATTTAATGGCACACTTATACTTACTGTAGTCCAGCTACCAGATAACAATGGTTGGTAGTACTAGAGTGTTGACTAACTAGATAAACAAGTTAATAATAATACTAATAATAATAATAATAATAATAATAATAATAAAAATTACCATAATAATAATTTTAAGGTCTGGTTTCAATGAAAAATATAAAATGCAAGCGATAAATGCATATGCTGTTCCAATATATCGGTACAGTGATGGAGTTTCGCAAGTCATTTCGCAAAATTTCGCAAAATATTTTGAATAGAGTGTTATCATAAAGAATCCTAAAACTACTACTATACAGCTATATATGCAAAGGAAAAATGCAAAGCAGCATATGTGGCATTGTTTTTCAAAATTGTGTTGAGCTGCAGTGATACCACAGAAGACGGATCACCGTCTTCTGTGGTGATACCCGCACAGGGAGTGCCCTAGGATTCTGCGAAAAAGCTATGTACTACGAATTTGCCCTGATGCTTGTCATTACTTCAAAATCTAATAGTATAATGTTAGTTTTTATATGTTGTATCTCAATTATATTATATAAGTTTAATATATTTAATAAGAACTGTATCAGAGTTCCAATAAATAATAATAATAATAATAATGTTTAGTTAGGCAAAAGAAACTAACTCATAATTACAATAAATTTAGTTTCCTTAGTACTGAAAACTATTCAACTACTTAACATTACTGGAGAAGATAGTTTCACTTATCTCTTCCATAGCATTTGAACATGACCTATAACAGAAGTTTTCAATAGTTTTCTTTCTTATTTGCATACAATATGTCAACGTATTAAGACCGATATCTAAAGAGATTTGAGACATGATGAAAAGGGCCTAAACGATTGAAATGACACTGAAAGAATAGCTAAGCGAAAACGATAAAAACTACGAATAAAAGGCAGGAAAAAATGGCGTAATTACGTTTATTACGCCCTTTTTGTTATTTTTGTGTCTGTTCAATGTTCGTCCTTTGCGGCAAGTTCCTCCTTTATGTTGCTTTCATCCTTTTTGTCCTTGATTGACCGCTTTGTCAATTTTGCTCATTTATTCATTGTCTTCGTGTTGAATTTGATCGTCGTTCTATCCTTTACGTCCAGTTGTTCCTTTCTATCTCTTTTTGTCCTTTTTAGCATTATCTTCGTTGTTATTATTTACATCCATTTGACCCGTTTCGTCCTGATAGTCATTTAGACCCTCCGTTGGTTAGGTCCTTGTTGATATTTTTGGATATTGTTTCATCCATATTGGTCCGTTAGCTCATCATATCCGCTTTACCCTTTTCATTATTTACGTCGGTTTTGTCAGTTGCCCCTTGTTTGTAATTATTATCTAATAATTATCTTCCAATTGTCTTTCTCGTCCTATACTGACGTCATTTTTATATAATTTTAGTCCTTTCTTAATCACTTTTGTACATTTTGTTTTTTTACTGCAAGATCGTCCTCTACGCGTATATATCCATTTTGACTATACCTACTGTTCGGTTTAGTCCAATTTTAGGCCAACCACCTAGTAAATCAACTGGCGTTTCTTCTTTAAATGTTGCAGGGCCCACGGTTTCTGATTCTCTGTTAATCGCCAGTGTACTTAATGAATTTTTTATTGGTGTCAGTGCGAGCATCACTAACGATATTCCGTGCAATCACGCAGGGCCGTGTTAAGGGGGGGGCGAAGGGGGCACCCGCCCCGGGCGCCAAGTTTCAGGGGCGCCAAAATCCTACCCAGAAGGGAAGGAGCATATTTATAAAACATGTTTTAAAAAATACATAATGAAGGAATTATTAAAACGAATTTATAAATGCAAAATAAAATAAAATATAAGTAGCTATTTTTATTTGTTGCACATTTGTGGAATTATTTATTACTGAACCTACAAAAATAGTAGTAAACATGGGTACAGTATTAAAGTAGATACCGATTTCTACGAATCAGAAAAATTTCGTTTAATATATATATATCGAGCCTATTGACACAATAATGGAGCAACTTACATGGAGATTTGAAAAACTTTGTCAGATTACACAAGATTTTGCTTTCCTTAGCGGTTCGAACATTATTTCACATGATGAAGAAACTATTAAAAAGCCTACTCTGAACCTTACAAGGAAATATGGAAGTGATTCAAACGGGCAACATTTTCTGTGTGAAATTTTAAGTGCAAAAAAATATTTCGGTGTCTAATTCATAACACATAGAAATCCTCCAATTAATTCATCAATTTGAGTTAACTGCCAATTATAAGAACATGGTAACTGCATATCGAATATTTCTTAGTACACCGATAACTGCTTCATCAGCTGAAAGGTCTTTCAGCAAACTTAAATTGGTAAAAAATTATTTAAGTGTTACAATGGCTCAGGACAGGTTTGCCAACTTAAGTTTGCTTTCAATCGAATGTAGTGTTGCTCGATTATTACATATGGAAAAAATAATTGATCATTTTGCCGCTTTGAAAGCTAGGAAAATAAAGTTGTATTAGCTACAGTCATGGAGACATATTTATCCTTATTTTATATTAATACGAGCACATCCTGCATTTGCATTTTGAAAAAAAAAATTATTGCGTTTTTTATTACGGAATATTTAAAGAATACACTGTACAAAATTCAGGAAGAGAAATTTTTATTCGAAATATTAATCGACATTTTTATGTCGATTGTTGGCACCTTTTTTAACCACCCACAATACGCGGCGTTCAATATTTTTCAGAAATTCTTTTCTGAAGTATACACATTTCCCCCCAAAATAACGTATCAGTTATAGTAATAAGCTTAAAATTTTTGGTGATATCGATAAAAATAATGACTGGACAAGATTAAAAGTTCGGGAACGTCGGTACACGTCTACAATTTAAGGGCGGTTTCTCGCAACCTTGTTTTGTTGGGCGGTTGACACAATTTCACAAAAACTTACGGGATGATTCGTGGATTCCTGCATTTGTGGATTGACTCGATATCGAGCAAACTAGAATACACCAGATGAAAATGTTTAACGACATATTTTGTCAAATTAATGTTATAGGTTAATAATATGACCATATTATTAACCTAGAATTCATCAATAATTAAATGTTTTATACAACTTATTTGGAAAAAATCATTTTTCCCCTTTTTTTATCTTTTTTTCTAAAAGGCCCTGTCACTTCCACAACTATTAATATTTTTAATAATCCTAGTTTGCGCGATAGCAAGTCAATCTGCGAATACAATGCCGCAAGAATTTTTTAAATCGGCCCGTTACTTTTTGCGTAATTGTTTCAACCGCCCAACAAAACAAGGTTTCGTGAAAACTGAGCTTAATTGTAGTAGACGTGTGTGACATTCCCAAACATTTAATCTTGTCCAGTCATATTTTTATCGATATCTCCAAAACTATTAAGCTTATCACAATAGATGATACGTCATTTTAAAGAGGAGAAATGTGGATATACTACTACTGGAAAGAATTTCTAAAAAATATTGAAAGATGAACGTTTTAGAGGTGGTAAAAAAGGTTCCGATAATCGAGATATAATCGGTCTCGGCGAGCCACTCGAGTTTTTGCGATAGAAACGTTAATTTTTCGAATAAATTCTGAAATTTTTACAGTGTATGCTTTAAATGTTGTGCAATCAAAATATGCAATAAGAACATTCATTTGAAATGTTGAAACTGTTACACTAGAATGTACCCAATACACATAGATTGTCCTTTTCGTTAAGTAACATGTTCTTTTTATTCATTAATGTTATCTTATTATGTGTAGAAAGATGTTTTATTTTTTTTCGGTAGGATGCGTATGTAAGCGTATGTACCTACATATTTCAAAATATTATTTATCTACCACTCACATATAATAAGTTCATTGCATACGTATCTATGACTATATAATGCCCATCATTATACGCGCCAATGATTATAATGACACTAGCGTTGTATAATAATGATAGTTTGTTAAAATCATGACCTCATTATTTTAACAAACTGTCATCATTATACAACGCTACTGTCAAAGTCTGTCAAAACCTACGTCGTTGACAGTTATTTGACAGTTCGCATCGCCATCATTGACAAATACATTTAAAATATTTTACATAAAATGGAATTTATGAGTCGTAGATAAAACGTCGTATTTGACTCGCACATAACGGATATAAATCGCGAGCATGAAGTTTACACGCGAGCCGTAGGCGATCGTGTAATCATGCGATTAATTATGTGCTCGTCAAATAATACTTATACTATTACTGCTTGCTTCATTGTCTTTCCGTTTTTGGCCTAGTTTTAATATAATATACTGCAATTCGATCACTGGTGCTACATTTGTCATTTGGTAGCAACAGGTAATATAAAAATATGCTTTTATTTTTGATTGTATTACAATTACATCAATTTTTTAATTAGCAATTTAAGTAATTTTGGCAAAAATGGGGGGGGGGGGGTTCGCTCTGTTTTCGCCCCGGGCGCAGTTTTGTGTTAACACGGCCCTGCTGAATCACGTAACCAAACATCGTTACATCCGGAATATAGTTCCAACTGGGGATACTCCTTTTTCCCCCCAGCTCCCGAGGTTGAAGTTATGGATAAGATTAAATCGTTGAAGACAATTTCTAGTTCCACATCTGGTATATCTGCAACATTTCTGAAAAATAGCACCGCGGAAATTGTTAATTGTTTTTTGGAGGGGGCCTTCCCCTCATCGTTCAAAGAGGCCTTAATTCTGCCACTATTTAAGGGGGTCGACCTGAAGATAGAAACTGCTATCGCCCAATATCGATCGCGTCTTCGTTCTCAAAACTTTTTGGGAAATTAATTAACACTAGGATGATTTCGTTGTCAATGCTAATAATATTCTGTCTAAAAAGCAATTTGGTTTTGTTGTCAATAAAGGCACGAGCGATGCGATTTGTGAACTCTCCAACCGGTGTTATTTGGCTTTAGACAAGTCTACTCCTTGTGCTGCTGTTTTTTGGATCTCCGAAAGGCTTTTGATACTGTTAATCATTCCAGATTATTAGAGAAGCTGGAGAGGTATGGCTTTCGCGGTGTTTCTCTGGACCTAATGGCTGAGTATATCGCGCATAGAGCCCAGGCGATTAGATTCGGTAGCTACTGCAGGGAACAGTTCTTGGCCCTCTTCTTTTTTTACTTTATGTAAATGACTTATTATTGCTAAGGGAAGTTGACTTGGTCTAATCTCTGATGCGGACGACAGTGTCTTATTTGTTAATTCTGCCCCTTGGGATGATGTCAGAACTGCTATCGAGCATGACCTAAAGATAATCAAGCTCTGGGAGTCTACTCTCGTCATCTTTTTGAAGCAAATGCAATACTTTTCGAATGGAGTGGGGATATCACCGGTTGCCCTCTGGTATGTATCTATGAGCAAGTTTGCTTGTTGCTAAGAACAATAACAGACGCGCCACGCCTACGTTTCCATATGTTTAATTGAAACGTATGGGCGTGGCGGATCTAATTATCATTGCGTCTCACGACAATTACACGAGACATGGTAACAGGTGCGTTATCTATAGACCAACAGAAGCGAGAGATGTTTATTTGATATTCTACCTAAGATCACCAACAAGTTTGTTGAATATTTGTCTGACTAGGGTGTTTGTGAGGTGGATATGCATATTCACGCTCTAAATGGTAGTATATTTAGGTTGCACTCCCGAACTTTGCTCACTCACTTGGTTTGAGTGATTTAACGTAACAACCAAATCTGGTGTTTTGTTTTAACTTGAATTTTGCCATGCGGTATTTTGGTTGCTTTTTGTTTTTTGCTTACTTTTTGCCTGGGTGAATCTAAACTCATTATGTTAATGTTAATTTAATTTTTCTGGCTGCTTTCAGTGAGTTCTGTTTTGTCTTTTTTCCTCTTTTTAAACATTCTGCTCAATTGGTTTTTCCATTTTAGTGACTCTTAACTCATTTTATATTTATTTTGTATAGTTTTGTATACTTTTTTAGTTCCTAATATGGTCATCGATTGCGTATTATTTAATTGCTTCTTTAATTACTTTCCTTTCCTTAAAAAATAATTGCTTAATATTGCATCCTTTAGGTCCATCTTCCAGTTTTGTGATTTGAATGGATTTTATTTAGTCTTTGCTTGTTCGTATCTTTCGTTAATTGACGGCCTTCATTTTGTAGCTTACATCCCGTTAGTGCTTTTCATCCCTTTTACAGTTATCGCTTTTTCATGGGTACAATTGTTTTAGCCTTATGTCTTTTCTTAATTTTTTCATAATTTATGTCAATTTATTCCCTCTTTGTGTTACAAAAACTGTACTCACTCTTTAGACAATCTAGGTGACAAGTTCTTTCTAGACTCTCTGCTATGTACCAGAAAAATAATTGAAATTCGCACCTCTGAATACAGTATAAGTAGATTCATAGCTAGATGAAGAAAGTGCGCAATTACAGCAAAGATGAAGAAATATGATAATCTAAATACAATACTTTGACGCTAGAAGTCGATAAGATTCTCAATGGTCAAGATATTCATCGCAAACATGATCAAATACAAGTCCTTAGGGTCAAGATTATCTCCAAAAATAGCAACGCCAACTTAGTATAAAAGCTACTAGGCGTAACATTTTTGCCAGTTACGATTCAACATGAAAGTATTCGTAGTTCTTGCTGCCTGTGTGGCTGTTGCACTCGCCCATGGCGATGTCATCTTCGCTGCCGAAGGTGACAGTGCCATCACTCTCCAAGAGTACTATGAACAAACCGTCGGTAAGTTAATAGCAATGCCATCGATTACTTGCCAGCTATTCTCATTTACAAATTGTATCTTCCATTTTACTTTGTCAATTTTTTTACTCTTATTATAGTAGTCATTAGGTATTCTCTTGAGCAGTATTGGGGTACAGCCTTGCAAATGCTGTATAATTTCTATATTCTTTTTGTTTTCTCAACTTATTTACGTCCTTTTTTCTGAATTAACGCGGACAAGAAGAATTATCTATAACATTAAAATGTTATAGCTAAAGCTCTATTCTCCAGAATGTGTTTCTATCTCTTATTATCTTTCATCTTTCACCAGATTTTGATTTCATACACGTGAATTAATTTAGTTATTCACAACAATAACAATACAAGCCTTTATGAAACATTCAGAATCTACGTACACCTAATAAAAACAATGCATTTCGATCAGATATGGACCGTATCATTGCTGGTAGCCCCGCTGTTGCTGGCCAATTCCCATGGATGGTAGCCGTCAGGACTACCAGGTCAGGTGGAACCAGCTTTTGCGGTGGTGCCCTCATCAGCAACGTCTGGGTTTTGACTGCTGCTCACTGCGTCACCTCGTACGTTATCCGATTACTAACTCCTCCTATACAAAACTCATTCAACCATTCTTAATACAGATGGAATTCCGTAAACTTGGAAGTCGGTGGTGTTACTTTGGCCAGTTCCGAAACCGGTCGCGTCGCCAGGAGTGCTGCCCAAGTCATCATCCACGCCAACTACAACGCCAACAACTTGAACAATGACGTCGCTCTCATCAGGATGAACTCCGCTGTTACCTTCACCGCCAGAATCCAAACCATCCGTCTACCATCCCGTGGCGAAACCCTTGGATCCGGCCTTGTTGTCAGGGTCAGTGGATGGGGAAGGACCAGCGACCAATCTGCCGGTGTCAGTCAGCAACTTATGTGGGTTGACCTCACCACCATCACTAACGCTCAATGCGCCGCCGTATACGGAACTTCCACCATCATCGGCTCTGTAGTCTGCGCTCGTGGTAACCCACACCACAGCACCTGCAACGTAAGTATCCTTTTTGGTTTCTGGTAGGGTCTGACATCATTACGGTCTACAATTTGATACCTCCGAGTGATTTAAGCATTGCATTCTTTGATGGTTTCTGCATAGTGAATCCAGGAAAATACACCCATCCAGCACTTTTAGTTAACCGACATCTTTTCAACAAGACTGTATTGGACATTTTGTCTATAATAACGCTATACATATATGTGGGATCGTGTTAAATGAAACGCAGGCAAAGATAAAATAATACTATTCAAAAATAATACGGTCACATTTCAAACAAGAATACAAGATGTTAAACGTTTCGATGCCCGAGGCGTACTACCAAGCTTGGCTTGAGCTTCTGTCGCAGCTTGTAGCGGGGTCCTGGTTCTGGTGCTGCGTCTGCGCACATGCCGGATCCAACAACTCGGCCAGTCCTGACAGGAAGGTCGTCCTCGATCTTCTCTTCACCTTCATGCTGTGGGTCGTCTTGGCTTTCTTGCTCTTCTTCCTCTTCTGGGCTTTGGTCGCTGTCTGGGGTTTCGTCTTCTTCTGGGGTTGGTTCGTGGTCTTCTTCGTAGCTATTTATTCCTTCTTCGGGTCGTCCTTCTACCTCTTGGTCAGAATCATCAGGGTCGTTGTAGTAAGTTGACCATGACTTCATATAGTCAGCCGCCGTAGAAGTTTTCTTTGGTCCTTCTTGAACTCCTATTTTTTCAACATCATATCGATCATGTGGTTTTACCTTTTTTATTTTATAGGGCCCTAGGAACTTGGTCTTCGTTTTTCCCTGGGTAATAAACTGGGTACGTCGTATGGCTACCAGATCTCCGACGTTGTATTTCTTTGCTTCTTTTCTCTTTCTGTTAAAATTACGTCTGCCTTCTTCTTGTATCTTCCTTATACTATCTTTTGCTTCATTTCTTATCTGCTCTCTATTATTCAGGAAACTTTTGATATATTCTACCTCTATTATTTCTTTCAATCGTGGATCATCTTGGAATCGTGGTATCACACCAAACATCAATTGTCCTGGCGTTGATTCAATTGCTCGGTGGAATGTTCTATTTAAAAACATCTGTACCTTAGGAACATGCTTATACCAATTACTTTCGTCTTCCATTGCCAGTTTAGCGAGTATTGGTATGATCATTCGATTGACTCTCTCGACTTGGCCATTGCCTCGAGGTACTCCGGTCGTAATGTGGATTAGTTCGATAACTTCGTCTTCGCAGTAGCTTTTGAACTCTTCGGATGTGAACGCTGTTCCTCGATCTGCGATAATTCGTTTTGGGTTTCCAAATACCTGTTTTTGCTGCTCTAGCTTCTGTAGTACTTCAGCGGTCGTGAGCGTCTTAGTTGGGTAGATCCATACAAACTTGGAAAATCCATCGACAACAACAAACATGTACTTGTACCCTTTTCCCGTAGCTTCCAATGGTCCTAGATGATCTACATGGTACGTATGCAGTGGTGTGTCGCCTTTGTCCAACGGGTTGAGTAGACATTCCTGTTTGCCCTTTTTTCGCTCGACCAATATGCATGGAATACAATTTTTGATCACGGTCTCTATCCTTTGACGCAGTTGGGGTATCCAATATTCTCGAAGAATAAGCTCTTCGGTCTTCCTCGCTGCAAAGTGACCATTCTCCACGTGGTACTTCTTCACGATGTCGTGGTACATCCCTCTCGGAACGGCTAGTAAGTCCTTGCCTTGTACAGACTTATAAAGTAGTCCATTTCTGCGGAAATAACCTTCATTAGACAAATTATGTTCATTCAATAACTCACCTATCGTTCTAAGGTGTTCATCGGACTGTTGGGCAATCTTCAACTTCTCTAAGAACTCGTTATGTGAAATTGTCATCACTGCATTCCTGGATAACGCGTCTGCATGCCTCATCGCACTCCCTGACCGATGCTCTATGGTGTAATCGAATTCCTCCATTAGCAGGGCCCACCTAGCGACTCTGGTTGCTAAATCCCGTTTCTTCAATGTTTGAGTAAATGCTGCACAATCCGTAACTATCTTGAACGAAATTCCTAGTAGGTAAACTCTAAATTTCTTGATTGCTGTCACGATGGCTAAAACCTCTAGCTCATAACTGCAATAGTTCTGCTCTGCTGGCGTCGTCTTCTTACTCATATAATAGATCGGATGCATTTTACCATCTTCACCTTTCTGCAAAAGCACCGCACCGTAGCCATATCTGCAAGCATCTGTGTGTAGCTCCGTCGCTGCATCAGGGTGATAAATTCCAAGGACAGGTCGTTCTGCTAAAATTGTCTTTAATTTGTCGAATGCTTTGTTTTGTTCATCACCAAATACAAACGAGGTCTCTGCTTTCAATAAATCACTCAAAGGTTTAGCAATTAGTGAATAATTCCGTATAAACTTGCGAAAATATCCTGCTAGTCCTAGAAAGCTTTGAACTTGCTTCTGATTCTTTGGTGTTGGAAACTTCGTTACAGCTAAAGTTTTAGTCTTTAATGGTCGTACCTGGTTATGTTCGATCTGATGTCCTAAGTACTCTGTACTGTCCTTAAGAAACTGGCATTTTCTCCATTGTATTCGTAGACCATATTCTTCCGCTGTCTTCAGAATACTTCGTAATCGCTTCAAACCCTCAGAGATATCCTTAGCTGGTATGATCAAATCGTCCATATAAGTCAATACTTCTCCTTTCTGAATATGTTGTCGGAACACATCGTTGATGTATCTTTGGAAAATTGAAGGTGAGTTACACAGGCCAAAGGGAACTTTTAAAAATTCGTACTGGCTATCAGCAGTGACAAAGGATGTGTACTTACGGCTCTCTGGTTCTAGCTGTACATGGAAAAATCCGTTTTTGAGATCAATCGTACTGAACACCTTTGCATCTCTCAGTCTATCTAGTTGGTCTTCGATAATCGGAAGGGGATATCTATCTTTCACAACCTTTTCATTTACCTTTCGATAGTCGATGCATACCCTCAATGATCCATCTTTCTTTTTGACTGGTACAATTGGACTGGTAAATTCTGAGCAACTTGGCTGAATGACACCATCATTGAGCCAATCTCTTAACTGCTTAGCGACTTCTTGTCGTTCCTTTTCAGCCAATCTCCTTGGTCGTGTATAAATCGGTTCTTCATCTTTAAGTATCAACTTGGCCGTCACAGGGCTATTTTTAGTATGGTTCTTTTCAGGATTGTAAAGGTCTCGCAACGCCCGTATCTCTGCCGTAATTCCTGGATCCGTTAGATGAGAAAGGTCCAAATCGTCGTCTTCGATCACCATAATTTTCTTTATGTCATTCTCTTCGTTTTCTTTTTCATCTTCTATCTTCTTTTCTTCAAATTCTGTCTTGTTTTCTTTATATTCTGTCTTCTTTTCAAACTTTATCACACTTCCTCCTTCAATGACCACTGTAGCTTGGGCCAGTAGATCTCTTCCGATGATCATTGCCTCGTTGATGACGTCATTAGCAACTACATGCACCTCGGTCTGGTAATGTTCGCCATAAATTACGAGGTCTCCATTGAAGTACCCTAAAGTGTCTACTTCGATTGAGGCTAATCCGGTTAATGAAATGGTTTCTTTAATAAGCGGACCTAGATGGGTGTCTTTGTAGTCTCCATACCTCATTAAATTTTTTCCACTTCCTGTATCCAGCAGTGCTAGCTTCTGTGATATACCAATCTGGACCCAAATGGTTTGTCTTCTAGGTGAAATCAACATCGCACTAGATTTTTGCTTTGTAGGACAGTTGTTAGCCAGGTGTCCTACTTGCTGACAGGAATAACATTTTCTTACTTTACGGGGTTTATCACATTTCGTGGCAATATGCCCTATCTCATCACAGTTGTAACATTTTTTGCTACTTACGACACTACTAGGCTCAGGTTTCTGTATTGGTCGATTCCCATATCTAAATTTTTCTTGTGTCATCGTATCTTCATAGCTCTTCATTCTCTTCAACAAATCAGCAGGGCTGTCGTAGAACTGCAGTGACAGAACCCTCATCAAATCAGGCTGGTTCAATCCGTTGATAATATATTTTATTATAGCATCCTCACCAATATCTCCCTTCTTAGCAATAGCCATCATATGATAAAAATATTCTTCGCACGTCTCTCCAGGCCTTTTCTTCTGTCGCATCAACTCCGCATGCACTGCTACCTCGTTGTTCGTTGTCGGAAATGCCGTTAAGAAAGAGTTTTTGAACCGTCTCCAGTCTACCGCACAGTCTGAAGCACTATCGTACCAAACGCGCGCCGCGCCGCGAAATTTAGCCGCCGAATAGAGCGCCAACGATACGTCTTCCACGCCGTACGCAGATCCGATTTGTTCTACACGTTTGATCCACTGCACTGACGTCAGCGTCGATGTTTTTGCCGGATTAAACTCAGGAATTAAATCCGCGATTTCCCGCTTATTGTTATTCGGCACCATCAAATTAGATTGTTGCAAAAAGGAGTTATTATTCACAGAACTATTCAAAAGTTCACGTTCTCGCGCTAAAAGTTGTCTCTCTCGCGCCAAAAGTTCACGTTCCCAGATCAATAATTTCAGTTCACTACTGCCATCGCCACCCGATTGGTTTATTCCAAATTCACGCGCTTCTATTGGCCGTTCCCCGCTTTGACCAATAGGCGTTCCTCCCGCTGCCGCTGCTACGTCATCGTAATCATACTCGCGCAAACCGTTACCCGAACCGCTCTCGCGTACCGACCCGTTCTCGTTCATGTTCATGGCGTCGTCACACAGACTCTCGAACAACCACAAAAAACACACCGCTATAACGTTACAATTCACCCGCACACAGCTAATAACGTTATCGGCACTAATGTTCCAGCTAACAACCCCGTTGCCACACCGTCAGTTCACCTCACTGTTCACACAACACGACCTACGCCGCCGCTTACAACTTCAATTGTTCCAAACACTCTTACTCGGTACACCTCGCGTCGCACCTTTGAAACACTATCCCGGTTGAGCCCCCAATTTTGTGGGATCGTGTTAAATGAAACGCAGGCAAAGATAAAATAATACTATTCAAAAATAATACGGTCACATTTCAAACAAGAATACAAGATGTTAAACGTTTCGATGCCCGAGGCGTACTACCAAGCTTGGCTTGAGCTTCTGTCGCAGCTTGTAGCGGGGTCCTGGTTCTGGTGCTGCGTCTGCGCACATGCCGGATCCAACATATATTTGATCGTCTTGTATGGCTCGTAATAGAATAATGGTGAAAATAGTAGTAGAGGCCACAATATTGTCATCAACGTAGTATTTTATCGTTTTTTTTTCAATTTTCAGGGTGACTCTGGTGGCCCATTGATCCGTATCCTCAACGGAGTTGCTACCCACGTCGGTGTCGTCAGTTTCGTCCATAGAGCTGGATGTGCAAGTGGAAATCCATCTGGATATGCCCGCACTGAATCTTTCCTTCCTTGGATCGCAGCTCAAACCGGTCTTAATGTTTAAGTTGGTCCTTTTCTTTGAAATGTTACGTTAACAAATAGAATAGTTTACAAATAACTTCTATCGGCCCATTATTTAAAACCTCTTTAAAACTAAAAACTATTACTACTATTATTTGTCTATTTGTCTTGACTTTGTCTATTTGTCTTGACTTTTCGCAATATCGCCTGTTATAGAATGAAAGTCACTTAGATATTATTCTACAATAATATTAGATAAGAGCAACACCAATGCAGTATAAAAGCTACCAAGCGTGTTTAACAGTTACCACTCAAAATGAAAGTATTCACAGTTTTAACTATCTGTGTGACTGTTGCAGTCACCCATGGCGATGTCATCTTAGCTGCGGAAGGTGACAGTGTCATTACTCTCCAAGAGTAAGAGTAGTACTATGATCAAACCGCTGGTAAGTAAAATAATAACAAAGCCATAGAATTCTTAATAACTATTCTCTTTATGTGTCTTCTATTCTATTTGGGCACTTTTTTTACATTTAATATAATAGTCCATCAGTATTCTGTTGAGCAGTATTGCCTATTGGAACAACGTCTTGCAATTCTCGTATAATTTCTATAATCTGTATTTTTAGTCAATGTCCACTTAATTCATATCTATTTTTTTGTAAATTAACGTGTACAGTCATGGAAATAAGTATGTTTGTATCGCTATCGCAGGATTTGAAAAACGGTTATATATTCGTGTACTGTGCTCCCTCGACCCGGCCGCTTCGCAAAAAAGTTGTCCGCCGCGAGGTGGTTTTTCGATGGATGTAATGTAACGGGATTTAGTTTATTTTGAGCTTGTCCGATCTTTTCCTTAATGTGATACCTTCATTGCAATGTAATAAATGAAATATGACCACTACAGTTAAGTTTACGAGTAGTGCTATAATTAAATATAGAATTACTTTTATAATAATATTAATAAACATGAAATTTGATAATATGATACGAAAATCTCGTTTTAAGATATTGCGTAATATCACGACACATAATTTAAATTTATTTTATGTAATACACATATTAATTACGCCTTTGCCCAGCAGTGGGATGACGGGCTTAAGTAAGCAAGTAAATGCACAAATCATCTTGTTACCAAGGATTATCACTGAATATACACTATTTCAGAATTGTAATATTAAAATATATCCACTAAATGTAAATAAATTCTCTAAATTTAATTTAAATTTATATTTAGGATGGAGAATAATTTTGTATGAAGGACAATGGAAATATATCTGTATTTACTTTATAGCAGTTAATGTTTCAATTATCTTTCATGAGATCTAATACATGCTTGACAACCAAAATAATTAAAATTATAGCAATAATATATACAGGCTGTCTCACGTTTCTTCTGCAAAACATTTTTTTCAGTTAGCAAAAAAGTTACAGCCGTATATACACCTGATATTTAACAATATCTTGTTTTAAACGGATCCAACTTCTGACGGAACAGAGAAAACCAATAAGAACATATAAAACTTATTACTTTCTACTTTCTAGAAAAAAAACACATTTTGGTTTCTTCTTTTGTTCATTATAATTCGAATTATTAACATTTTACTTATAATTAATTAACTAATTACTTAAGGATATTGAAAGTTGGTTTAACAAATTAGATTATTATGTCAATAATGATTAATGTCTTTCTGTCAAGTCATCGGCCATCACCAAACTTCTGTATTAATTTGGAATATTTGCATAAAATTCCTAAAACACTTACCCAAAATATTACCGAAAACGCAAAATTTAGGCCCGATGCCATCCCGATGCATTGCATCGAACTCATGCCAAATCAATGCACATTGTCACATTCCAGGTGTTGCCAAGTCGTTCATTATGTTTAATAACGAAGCCTTTTGGTAATTTAAAATAATATTTCATATTTTCATATACATTGAGCACGTTATAATACAATACATAATTATAAAATGCAGATATTCCTAAGTCATTTTGTTATTTATTGAATATTGTAATTAATTTATCGGAAATTATAGCTGATTTATCGAAACTTCGCTATATTCTATTTATTTTTTCAAATCTCAAATCTGTAGTAGTTTTGGACATAGAGGAAACTAATTTTAACAATAATAATTTTTATGTCATCTCAATGTTCTTTTAGATGGTCGTATATTTTGTTTTTTTTTTAAATACTAATTATTACATATTTACATTCCATCAAAATTCGTCGAAAATTTAGAGCTTGCTTCTAAAAGCTATTATCATTTTTTGTAAATTAGTGATATACATAATTGTCATTATTTTCAGTTGTCAGATATTTGAAAAATATTGCTGTAAAGTAAATACAAAATAATAATATAAAAAAATTGTAATGGCACAATTATGCTATTCAAAATACATAGGTGGACTCCTTTCTGGTTATTAAGTTAAACTGCAAAATATCGAAGCTAAATATTTCGAAAACACCAGTAAATCACAAGTAACAAATTACCATAAAAACAAATTTAAAGCAGTTTAATTTTATTAATTTATTTCTATTTTGTGAATAACTCTTAATACATATTAGTTCTGAAATAACCTTCAGTAAAAATATTCACAACAAGAAACTGATTTTTGTATTTATTAACGCAAAAAAAGCTATTAGATGCAATAATTGTATACTTTGTTGTATTTTATGCAATATCTTGAAATGACATTTTCATTTCATGTTATATAATAAATTATATTTAATAAAAACACGATTACATTGCAATGTAGGAATTATATTAATTAATTACACATTAAGCTAATAAATAGAAATACATAAATCATTATAAACCAATTAAAAGCATTCGAACAAGGTTTCGCAAATAATAAATTTCCGATATACGAATGCAGCGTAAACGGAAAATTTTTTGCACTTAGCGGCCGAGCGGCCGACCAGAGTAACAAAAAACTCGTACATGGATGTAACATCGAAACACTGCTGAAATACGGATCAGAACATACTTATTCCACCAGTGTACTAGAAGAATTTTATTATCTATAATGTTTTAGCTCATCTCTCACCTTTGAGCTAAACTTTCATCATTTATTAGTTTTTTTATTTTATAAATGTGAATAAAGTAATAAAATTATTAAGAATAATAAAAAATAACTTTTACAAAATTTCCGACAGAATAACAGGATCGTATTCGTCTTTCAATTACATTCACTGCTGCGGAGTCGGTAAAACATATTTGAGTCTGACTCCGACTTCTAATAGTTTTAATTTGTTTACTCCCTCTCCAAATTCCACTAACAGCCTGCACAGAAAGCGTAGTTTACGTTATAAGTCAATGCTTCGACTCCGACTTCAGTGACCGAATTTCTCCACTCCAATTCCGAATCCAAGACTTCGACTCCGACTCTACAGCCCTGGTTTAAATTGTGAGGTATTACAAAAGCTAACGTAAGACATATCAACAACACAAACGTGAAGATTGGGAATGGAAAGTTCATCGATAGATTATTTTTTTGGGGTGAATACGAATTCGAACTGCTGTCACGTAAGGTTTTCAAAAATGTGATCGTAATGTAAAAAATATTGGCTTTGTCACTTTTTATGAATTTATAGCGTTTGAAGAATCCAATGCCCTAGACAATTGGAAAGTGTCTCAAAGTACGGTATCGCCGTCAACAGTGTGAGATCAGTGATCACTGATCCACTGATCAGTCAATACAGTCAGTGGCGTAGTCGAATAAGTTTTGCTATTTTTATCTGATCACCGCCAAATGTGATGACTGATGAGTTATGAAGGCAGCTATTAGGCTATTAGGCAGCTATGAAATTAACACCGTATTAACGATATAGGCAAAACTGGGAGAGCTGAAGGTGATTCATCGCTTAAAATCGTATGAACCAAGATATGAACGTACCGCGTGAATTGGTTATTAGCTGTGTATATTAAGTTGCCTACTAGGTAGTTCGTTCCAGATTAATATTTAATTATTAAAAATACTGTCATTTAATTGTGATAATTGTCCTATCTAATTTATATATCCATCATTAGCATGTTTAACAGAAGCAAAGTGAAAACATACCAACGAAAACATCTTGTTCACATCACACGTTCGCGCTCGAATTGGAGGTTAGGTTGCTACCGCTGTCATTCGTTCTTATGGTTCTAAGAACAGACGTACTTTTTTGTCTTGCCCATTTAAATTATACAGCAGACGTATGAAAAGTATGCTATTTCGTTTTAACACGCGTCAATATTTAGAAATATTCTGTAACGTATGTCTAAAATAACAGCTGAAATCTATGAGTAATCTTCAGCTCTCCCAGCTTTGCCTATACTTCTGCTTCCTTCTCGCGCTGACGTCACTTGTAGGCGTGGCCGATGCGCGTGAGCAGACCGTAGTGGATCGTGCTTCCCTACTATAGTAGGTATACATTTCGACAGAGATAAGTCATTTTGAAGTACGTCGAAAAACAGCAAACATGATACATGTCAATATGACACCGGTCAACTCTCGCTCAATGGGAGTAAACGTCAGCTCTGATCTCCCCAAGTTGAAAACGTCCCACAGATGTCGACGATTTTAACCGCTTTACGCCCCTGGACGCCACACATTTGAACCCAACACGCCAACAACAACTATGAGCACACTCAAGGTTAGCTTTGAGGATTCATCCTCTAAGTCAGAGTCGCTAGGACCAGGTGGCGACAAAGATAATACAGAAGAGGCAACTGCAAAGAAGCTCTCAATTACTCCTTTGAATGTCATCACGTTCACCAAGGACGGTAACGAAATGGTCAGTCAACTTGAACTACAAAACACAGACTCGTCTACCATTGTATCTTACAAGATGAAGACCACCTGTCCAGAGAAATTCAGCGTTAGGCCAAGTGTCGGTTGTTTGGCACCAGGCATTACAGAAACTCTCAGCGTAACACTACTTCAAGGTTTTCAGCTCCGTAGCTTCTCTCGAGATAAATTCTTATTGATGACAATGCCTGTTCAAACAGCTGACTTGTCGCCACAAGCACTCTCCGATCTTTGGAAGAACGTGTCTAATAAGAACGTGACCCAGCATCATCTGAGGTGCGCACAAACCGACGAAGATGGTAATATGGTTAGCGGAGGCTTGGATACCAATGAAGTCATAAAGCTGAAGGAACTGACTGCGAATGTGGCAAGTCTAATGGATAATAACGAGAAATTACATAAGTCAATGGAACGCACTCAACTCCTCCAAATAGTAACAAGTGGTTTGGTGATAATTGTTGCTTTCGTGTTGGTCTATTTTCTCCAGTACGAGATGAAGAATATCGGAGCATCATGCGTCCAGGAAACACGTTTCTTACAGTGACTGTCGGATTAAATAAAAGTAATAAAATGATTCAAATGGTTGAGGAGCTATTATTGTAGTCAGAACGTGAGATCCTGCGGTCCCTGATGTCAGTCTTTGCGTAAATGTAAATTTTATTATAAAACACCAACTATAGAATTTGTTTCTTTTATATTATATAGCTTTTTAGTAGATAGAGTTTGTGGATAGGATTTGTCGTTTCTTTGTGATCTTTGAAGACCGGCGTTTGAATTAAAACGGTTTTAATTATTAATATGTTATTAATATGTTATTTCATTCGAAATATCGCTATGTTAATTCGAAATCGATTTTATACAGAGTGTATATTAAATGAGTGCATTAATTTCTAGGAGTTATAGATCTTCATATGTGGAGTAAAAAATCAAATATTTTTTCTCTATCTGGCACCAGTTTTGAGTAAGTAATTATTGAAATGCAGAATTAGACACCTCACGTTTTTAGGCCAGACTAGTCCCTAGTTCTTAACCTACTCCGCGAGCTCCTGTAGCGAGATCAGCTGACCGGCTCGCTAACTTCACACTGTTCATGCCATATTCATGCGAAGTCCCGTGTTTGCCGTGTGGTTGTCCGTGTCGGGTTTTGATATTTTGTATGATCAAACTAAATAATTTCACAAGTAGTGATTAAGATATGATGGTCATTTACGGAAAATGTAGGAATGCAAGAATGTGGACTGCTGGGGCCGCTCGAAGGCTATAATGGACACTAGACGCCGAAGTTTAAGTGTAAATTACGCAAGGTACACAAGGTTACCTGGAGGTCAATTTGAGCGATTTGTTTATATTTTTTGATAAGTTGACTGTTAACTTATTGAACATACAGTTATTTATTATGTATTTCGTTAAATCTGCTTACAAGATATAAGGTGTGAGACACTTTTCCCCGAAGTACTACACAGTATGAAAACATGTGGACAGCGACAAATTTTCGACTGAAAAATTTAGAAGATGATAGTATATAGTGAAAGCTCCCGTAAGCGTGCCCTCACAGTTCCAACATGTTTCTTATGGGAGGTGTCCGGTTAAAGAAAAGAGTATTGTTTTGGTGTCCGGTTAAAAGAAAGATCATTTTTTTGGAGTTAGTAATTAAATATTGAACAAAATCTTCCATAACTATATTTTAGAACAAAAGAAAATTAGGAAATCTAATTTTGTTGTTAGAAATAGTTATTTATGTACCAAGGGCATTAAAAGGACGTTTATACCCGAGGGGTGACCGTTTACATCGCCCGAGGGTAAAAACATTGCCCGTGGTACATACTAGTATGTTAGCGAGCATGAAGTTTACACGCTCACCTACGTCTCGCGTGTAATCATTCGAGCGATTATTATATCCATTATGTGCGAGTCAAATTCGACGTTTTATCTACGACTCATAAATTCCATTTTATATCAAATATTTTGAATGTATTTGTCAATGGTGGCGAGGCGAACTGTCAAATAACTGTCATCCACGTAGGTTAAGCCAGACTTTGACAGTACGTTCGTATAATGATGACAGTTCGTTCAAATAATGAAGTCATTATTTGAACGAACTGTCATTATTATACAACGCTAGTGTCATTATAATAGTTGGCGTGTATAATGATGGGGATTATATAGTCATAGATACGTATGCAATGAACTTCTTATATGTGAGTCGTAGATAATAGTATATTACTTGAGCACATAACTAAGGATATAATATCGCGAGCATGAAGTTTACACGAACCGTAGGCGAGTGCGTTGACCGTAGAAAAATATAATATGTAATGACAGTTTATTTCAATCTTTGTTCAAAACAACTGTTCCACAACAACGTATCAACACAAACTTAAGCTTTTTAAAAGGAATACTAACTAAGGGAGGGCTCTTCATTTGCTGTTTAGCGGAGTTTAAGTAAAGTATCGTTAGGCTCCACAAAGCGCGCATATGGTGCCTAACCATAATTTAAGGTGGGCTTCGAAATGAGTAGGCAACCAAATATACCTCATAATATTTGACCAGTATTCCGTGGTATTTCACCGAAATGATTAGGTATTTCCATTCAACTTATACGTTAAACTGAACTTGAACCCTTTGCCGATAAACGTAAAAAACGTGTTATTGTCAAAAAATCGAAAATGGTAACAGTGCTAAAGGCGTTCAACAAAATTCAAACAGCTGTAACGTTCAATTCAACTGCGATTCAACTCATAGTTGTTTAACAGTAGTTGCCTTGTGAGAACGCGGTTTTAGTAAGGGAATGATAAATCAGTGTAATGATAACTATCGAACTAAACTACATATCCGCAATTATTGGTAGGTACTCCAAATCTGAAGCATAAAACCTAATCTAAACCTAGAGAGTGTTACCCAATAAAAAAACTTGTTTGCCTATCACCAAATAAAATTTATTAATATTTTTAATAACTGACTAGAAAGACATATTATCAAGGTCTCTCCGGGATCTGAGCGATAGTATCAAGGATGGCTTCAACCCTGATGTACCCAACTGGAAATCCGCTGTTGCATCCGCTTTCATGCCAGAAATTAGCAATTCCGTGCAGGGTCGGCACACCATCATCGTTGAAATACACCAATGGACTTCCCCTGTCCCCCTATAATTTTAAGATAAAATATGGAATTTTAGCACCTACAAAATACCTACATATCCGCATGGTCCGTGGTCAGGTGCACCAATTGTGCAAAGAGTGTTTTCAGTTACAGTTGAACCGAATACCCTTGAGCACTGTTCATTTGAGATTGTGGTGACCTCAACCCAGTTTAAGCTGTTACTGACATCTGTCACTAAAATTTAATCATCTACATAAATATCTTCTATGGCAAAGAATCGCAGGCATAACAAAATATAAACTGAACTAGCACAATACAGAAAATCCTGCCAGACAATAGTCAAGACCAAAGCACCATGTTGTGAATAAATGGACAACGTACCAGTTTCTGTAGCTCCCCAACCACTAACGTATACCTTGGCACCTATTGGTATCGTTTCTCCTACCTCTGGTAATCGAATAGCCCGGATGTTCTCATTAAAAACAGGACCATCGGGAATGAGATAAAAACCTACAGCTGGCCAACCGCCTCTATGCCTTGTGGCATAAGTAACTCTTGACTCTTCGTCGGAGAATAATGTCACCGCTCCAAATTGCATATAGACATGATCCTGACTGAAATGAGCCCATAAGATATTGTGCACTACTGACACCAAATACTACTAACGCTCCACTTCCAACTTCTGATATACAATCGGGAGATGTTAAAACTTGAGTTTCGGATATGAGGACTCCACTGCATAAATACTTGGGTCCGGTGCCGATCATTTGCCCTCTAAACACGGCTACTTGCCATGGAAACTGTGCTGGTGCCGCTGGGGACCCATGGAGGATCGAATGTACACCAGAAATCTATAAAAATAAAAAGATTTTAATAATTAGTGTTGTTAATGTCAAATAAATACCAACTTGTAAGGTGATAAACACCAAAATGGCAGTAGGAAGAAGAGTAGTATGCATGGTATTCAACATAAGCAGCTGGCTTTGAAATAACATC
This sequence comes from Melinopterus prodromus, assembly GCA_964023965.1. NCBI lineage: Eukaryota > Metazoa > Arthropoda > Insecta > Coleoptera > Scarabaeidae > Melinopterus > Melinopterus prodromus. Next base: position 47,667,908 of record OZ030393.1, read on the forward strand.
TATAACATCCAGATTTTATATTATACATTGTTTCATTAAAAGTACTTGAAGTTTGGTCACTTACTGATAATTATTTTTACTATCATATCACATAATATTTCTATAAATAACTTATTTGACAACGCATAAAGTAGTTTCCTTTAGACAAATATTTGATAGAACAGAGTTCTTATGTCCAGATTAAAAAATATATATATTTATTATTTTAAAGAGTAATAAATATTCTGCAACTAAAATTCAACAAATTTTATTTTCTTGTTTTTATTTTTGTGAGCTGTTTGCTATGTATTTTAGAAGCTTCCTTGGGCAAAGGTCTCACCAAGTCCGTTCCACTCCTGTCTATCCCTTGCTTTTAGTGTTCTGTTGTCGCCGACACAGCCCTTATTTCTTCGTTGTGAACGCCGCTTCTGCTTCATAGCTCTCTTTCGTTTCTCGTCTCGCGGTATCCATTCCGGGTCACCTATGTCCCATCCGGTGCGTCTTCGCATCAGTCAGCCCAACTTCATTTCAAACTTTTGATTGTTGCACTGTATAATGGTTGGAAGCAGGTTTGAAATGGTTTGAACATAAACAGTTCTGTTGTGTCTCTTGTAATTTAGATGTACTTCAATGTAATGTAGTCTTTGAGTATGTCTTAAGCCACGTTTACATTAGAGTAACAGTGAGCAATATGTACCATGGGATTCAATATGAAATGTTGCCGGCAACACAAGTCATTTGCTTGAGAGTTTAGTAGCATGCGACTAACTGTTTATGCCAAAGCAACAAAGTTGTCTGTTTTCAGTCTCCAGTCAATAAACACAAAAAGTCTGATGTGGCCAGGCCCATGACTTTATCATACAATATATAAAATTAATAGTTTAGTTGCATGAGAATCTAATTGATCGTGATCAGTCGTGTCTGCATTAAAATAATGACTAAAATAGTGACTAAAGTTATGTGGCTTTTAAATGATCAAATTTTAACCCCAACTGTATCCACGTACATATTCCGTAATATTTAAGCATTTTCCACTGTACTTTCTTCTCAGATACAAAGTGTACAAGAATGAGATAAACAGCAGCAACAAACTATTTAAAACGTTGGCTGATAATATTTCTAATAGGAAGAACTTTCTGTAAATGTTTTCACAAAACTCAATCAGTAATAATGAAGTAATGCCCCCAATAAAATGTTATTGTCTCTATAAACTAAACGGAATAAGATATACTTTTCTTTCACATGTAAGCGCACAGCTTACCTAAATATATGAACATATAGTGAGCACGTAAAATATGGAAACATGACAAAATATCCGAAACGGTTTGTTACTTGAACAAAATCCTTGGACACATCGATTTTTAATGTATCAAAATATAGAAAATTACATCAAATTTAAATTACGACCTGCAATTGTTTTAGACTTATGACGTCATCGACACTATTTGAAATGCCAATCCCATATTTTTTGATATTGATAGATCTCCTAATTGTTTTAAAGGTACCTAATTCATAAAATTAAAAAAAAAAACAGTTAAAAATCAGGGTAATATTCATAAATTTTGTTTGTTTATGGAAAGCGAATAGGCGTTTTCGATTTTCGATTCGGAATTGCAATTCCAAACTTGTAATTTCAACAAAGCAATTTTGAAAAATCGAGTGCAATTTTGTAACAAATGTTTCACCATTTACTTCTGTGCAACTTTAATAAATCGCGTGGCTTGAACATGAGTTTTGATTTTTTTTTATAACAATAGTCGCTTTGGGTTAGTAGGAAACATAACCATCTTGCTTTGTTATTAAATTATTGATTACGATTTTCTTCCACACACAATTTTTCTCGTACGCTTTCTTCCACATTTTTTATCACAGCAAACAATAACAACATTTTAGTTTTATACAAAAATTCATAGATGCTAGAAACGCACGTTCTTACATATTTAGAACTGATCGAACTAATCCTAATTCCATGCAACTTGGTAATATTAAAATGGAATTGCACTGAATGAAGGACCCTTTACCCTTTTAAGACCCGGCAGTAATTTATTTTTGAAATAATTCTCTTCATGTAAGCCTACCTAATATCAAATTTGTTAAAATTCATCATTATTATTTATTTATCATCATTTGTTAATTGCAGACTCGATAAACTACTATTCTGTCTTTTCGGCAATAATTATCTTCTCTGGATAATTTAGTCAATAACTAAACTTCATAATATTGTCGCCATTCAAATGTTTATAAATTTACTTATAAGAATTTACTAAATGTCCACAAAGAATTAATTATTTATTTAATACATATTTACTTAATTATAATGTTTGCAAATTATCACAATAACAATTCTGGCAACATTATTTAGTGTGCAGGGCTGATATTTTAGATATTTTGGCGAATGTTAAAAAAAAGACAAAAAGGCATTTCTAGTACAAAAAGTACATTTATAAAAAAATTACCACATTTTCTTACCTGCAGTTTAGGAATATCTTGAAATAGGAAATCTAAATAACGATGGCCATCTTGAACATCTGCCGTTTTTGAGACCAGTGCGCCTAAAACTTTCAGTCTCTATATTCACACATTAGGGGTGGAATTTCCACCCAAAAACTTATAAGACCAATATATCTTCCAACTGTGACAATTGTAGGCATATTCGGTTTGCATTGGCGATGATGGATTAGCATAGTCTTTCTACATACAGACATTTGTATCATAAAGTTTTCAAATTACTTAGTAGCTACGTTATCAACGGATGATTTCGATGATATTACTGTTTTGAACAATCATTACGGCATTTACTTTTATCTATAATTTGTGAAACCCAAAAAAAATACTGTATGTCACATCGTTCAAGTGCCTAAAATTGCACCATATGCAATTATCTTATCATACATTCGGATTTTTTCAAAAAATCTTCAAGTATATAAGCCACAGCCTTGTGAGGTGGCAATATAGCAAACAAGATGAAACTTTTTGCAGTACTCGCCATTTTCGTAGCTGTGGCTGCCTCCAGCCCAACAGACAAAGTAAGCCTTATTTTTAATTTGAGTTTCTAGTATTCAGCATTTGAATTTACTTATTTCATTTTTAGTCTGTTGCCATCACCCCTAAGGATTTGTTCGGAACATCTTTTGGTAATCGTATCATTAGCGGTGAAGCAGCAGTGGCAGGGCAATTCCCATGGCAAGTTGCCGTCAATTTTGTCGTAAGCGGTTCGTCATACTTCTGTGGAGGTTCTTTGATCGACGAGCAATGGGTTCTCACTGCTGCCCATTGCGCTGAAGGGTGAGAGCTTTTTTTGTATTACATAATTCGGTATATTATATGATAACGTTGGGCAAATGCGGCTCCGAGAACTGCATGTGGCTCTTTGTTGAGTCAAGTACGGCTCCCATTAAAATTTAAAATATAAAATTTTTGTTTATGTCGCAAACTGTATTCTGTTTTGGAGCAAAACATCAACTGTTTGTTTACGATCTTGAGAACGAAATATTTAATCATTTTCCACGAGTAAGAGCAAATGTAATTAATATCAAAGAAGAAAAGTCAGCTCAAAATAAAACAAAATTGAAACAATAACAAGCAAATATCAAACATGGGTATAAAGATTTTAAAAGTTTAAAACCTTCATTTGCATATTTTGTGAACCCATATATTTGTAACATTATTGAAGATGGATTTCCAATTGCTGAGATAATATTTAAAAAAGAGCGGATTGGGAGTTATTAGAGACGAAATAGGATCAGGCATGGGCGTATCCAGCTCAAATCGGAAGGGGGGGGGGGGGCAGTTGTCTAAATTTAATTCGCCCATGAGTGTGGACCAAAAATGCATTGCAAAAAATTTTGTGATGATAGAATGCAGTGATCCGCTCAAATCGTTTCCAAATTCAAAAAAGTGGACACGTATTTTTTTGTTGTTAAAATATGGATTTTTTTGGTATTTTTCAAATAATTTTTCGAGGTTTGGAAAAACTTAAGATTAATTAAGAACTTGTAGAGGATTTTCCAAGGAAGAATTTGAGCTATTATGCCTATGGATTTGACGCCCCCAACCCATCCACATAGTGCCCAGAAACTACCCTTAAATGAAAAAAATTACATTCTCGAGATAATTGATGCTTCTAATCATTTAAATCTCTTTTTCCTCATAGAAATTATTACTATAAGCCTAGTGGAATGTTTATAAACATTTGTCAGTTATTTTACATTAGTTTACAGTAATTCTATTTATTTAAATAATTCGTTTTTCTCAAAAATTAGTCCGAATTCTGTTTTTAAGTTCAAAATGGAAAATTATTATCTTACATTATTCATTAAAAAATGTCTTCCTATTGCTTAAACAATCAAGCCTATTATCTATATTATCTAATAAGCCCACTTTTGATTAAACGAATTCCATTTCTATAATCTATTTTTGTTTGCAATTCATTTTTTAGATCTGTCTAGACAACTATTAATGTGACATTAATGTAATCAAGTGACAGCAATTATATTTTGCGATGATTTTCATTGATTAAATAATAAAATATTCGATCATTTATTCGACAAAATTGAAATGATTTCAAAACCATTTTTTTCGGGAAATTGTGTAGTTATATTTCTTTTTAAATAATTAAATTTCTTAGTCAACAGATTTATTAATCACATTTCTTTCTCTATTTCTTATTCTGATTTCCTACCACTGTGTGTCGCAAGTTAATGTTGATTTGTTGCTGTCTGGAAACTGTTCCCTGTACTCTAATTCGATGAAATATTGAAAACGAATATTATTTTATTATTCAAACACTGGAAATCATCCCAAAATATAAATGATGTCATTTCAGAATAACAGTCGGCCAGAACGATTAAAAAAAATTATTTTAGGCGAATAGCAAAAAAATGTTTAAAGAAATGGCATTTGTTTAAACAAATGTGGGTTTATTAGATAATACATTTTTATAAGGTAATTTCACAAATGAACTGACTTATCTCTCATAATTAGAAAAAAAGTTGAAAATTAATTATAATTGAATGTTTAAACAATAGGAAGAAATTTTTAAATAAATAATGTCCCACTACTAAGGTAATAAACTGCCATTTCGAACTCAGAAAACAGAATTCAGACAAACTTTGAAGAAAAACGAATTATTTAAACAAATAGAATATGTTTAAACAAATCTAAGTTAGCTGACAAATGTTTATAAATATTCCACAAGACTTGTAGTAATGATTTCTATGAGAAAGAAGATAATGAAATGATTAGAACGGTCAATTTTCTGAAAAATATACATTGCACAGAAAAGTATGGAAATAAACTGCCATTTCGAACTGAGGAAACAGAACTCAGACGGATTTTCGAGAAAAAATAAATATTTAACAAATAAAATTAAAAAATTTGTTAATGGAAGTTAAGTGACAATGTATATAAACATTCCTCAAGATATGTAGTACTTATAGTAATGATTTCTACGAGAAAATAGATAATGAAATAATTGGAAAGGACAATTTTCTGAAAAATCGGCCCAACCACATGACTTTATCATACTATACAGTAGTGTCAATCTATGGCAAACGCAGATATTTTGAGAATACTGTCAGTAAAATCAAAATATCTGTCAAATCCTGGCTTCATGCAGACACAACCGATCTCGGTCAAATTTACATTAGAATTTACAGCGAACTATTAATTTTATCCAAAAATGTCATAAATTATACAAAATTTCCTCTACTTTAATTTATTATTTAACTATTAACTATTGACGAAATTACAGAAATGGTGGCTCACACAAATAGAAGAAACTAATGTCTTCTTTTAGAATATGGATGAGCTCCTTTTCAATAATAAAAGAAAAATTACATGATAATTTACGATTCATTGGTTTTTGTTATTTGGAATTGTTAAATTGATGTTCAGCTTGCCTCAAGGAACATCTTGTCTCAGTAGCAAGTTCACAGATATTTCATTGTGGTGGTTTGTGAGAGTTTGTAGTGAACGAACCGGAAATTAATAGGAAGTATCCATTGTAAACTAAAGGCTGTGGTTTACATTTCGGAGCATTGTATTCAAAACCTATGAAAGCTATCGTCCAGCAACAAACACCTACTAAAATCGCATAGCCACTTTTCAAAATTAACGATTCGAAATTTAATTTATTGAAGTAACTATCTCTTTTAAAATTTCCAACATGTGATCAGGTAGAACAGTGATCATCAACCGAAAATTAAATATTTAATTACTGCATAAATATGAAAGTCCCACTGCAAAACGTAAAACTCCCACGCACGCTTTGTGTCTCAGGAATAGTGAACATCAGAGGAAGGCCACCACAATCGCTATGCATTGCAAGGATGGCATCTTAGTATTATTCTCGTTATGACAAAATATGCAGCCTACTAAGTTTTCCAGTTGCATTACGTTCATTTTTCTATTACAGCGCATCTAAATTTACATTGGAGTTTGGAGGCATCAGGCTTAATGCTGCTGAACGTACAGTCGAGACTACTACTGCTATCGTCCATAGTGGTTACAATTCCTATTTGCATAACGACGTTGCTCTTATCAAGATGGCAGAACCAATCGCTTTCAGTGACAACATCAAACCGATCAAACTTCCCTCAAGAGGAAACACCGTTAGTGCTGGCCAAACGCTCAGGGTTAGTGGCTGGGGAAAGACAAGTGACAGTAAGTATTGAAGTCAATTGAAGTATGTACTATATAATTATAATATACCAGTATTGCGATAGCAGAATGATACAAAGCACGACTAAGGATACTTTCTCATGGTCTTGTAAAAATACTTGAATGTTATTTACATGTCTCTGATGATCTAAACATACACTCTTGCACAATGAGAATTGAATAGTATTAGTGGTATTTTATTTGACGAGCACACAATTAAAGATATAAACAGCGAGCATGAAGTTTATACACAAGCCGTGGGCGAGTGTATAAACATGCGAGTGGATTTGTCAATGATACCGAGGCGAACTGTCAACTATCAACCACGTAGATGTTGACAGATGGTTGACAGTAGCTTTGTATAATAATGACAGTTCCTTTGAATAGCGAAATCATGGCAATGAACTTAGTTACTTTTACTTATTGAATGAACTTGCTTTTACTTATTATACTTGAGTCATAGGTAATAATACAGTATTATTACACAAGAACATAATTTATGCTCCAAGCATGAATGTTATGGTACTAGCCGCGCCAAAGAAAGTCATACACCACATATGCAATTGTATCAGAGAAATATAAAAAGAAATGAAAACTCCCAGTCTGTTTCTACATTTACTTTATTTCTACAGGCTCTTCAAGTGTAAGCCAAACTCTTAACTTTGTTGATATTACTGCCATCACAAACACTGAGTGTGCTGCAGTCTATGGAAGCACCATCATCGCCTCCTCTGTATGTGCCAAGGGTAACCCAGAACACAGCACCTGCAATGTAAGTAACGCACAATGGGCAAGATCTCGTCTACATCATAGAAAAGTCATAATAACAAATAAATCAATCAATAATCTTGTAAATCTGTACCGTTTTATAGTTGTGTTTACATAAATGATATTAAAATATGATTTCAATGGCTTGTTGTTGTTACAGGGTGATTCTGGTGGTCCACTGGTCGACTGGAGCGGCAGTGAACCTGTCCATGTTGGTGTTGTAAGTTTTGTCCACGTTAATGGTTGCGCTAGTGGAAACCCATCTGGATACGTCCGTACTGAATCCATGTTGGACTGGATTAAAGCACAAACTGGCCTTGATGTGTAATTTCTTTTGACAGACTAACTTATTAAATAAGTGAATGGTCAAATATTAATAAATATTACGACAAATAATTTAGTGCGTTTTCTTTCTGGTTAATTTGTGCTGGTACAGCTTATAGAATTATAGTATGGCATACTCGTGTTTAGATATTTGACAAAAAATGCCTATGGGTGTAAAACATCTGCAATTAATAATCAAAATTTGATGATATACCGCTTACGTTGTAATCCGAGCGTATTAGAGTTGGAACAATGAGATGTCACTGATGTCACACTACCTACAGATGCAGTGGTGGTATACTATGAAAGAAATAAATAAGCTCGCTTTTTGCAAGGTAGGTACTATCGTTGCCATATATTATGTCCCCTCTTTTGACGTCGATTTTCTCGCAAATCTAGGGGCAAAATATATGAAAATATTCCGATGCTGTCCTTACCCGATTTTCGGTCAGATCCAAGAATTAATCGAAAAGTTATGGACGTTCAAGTTCAGAAGTTTCCAATTATTATCAGATATTTTCAAGTTAAAAATTTTTTGATGACCTGTTTGAATCATATTTTTTTGCTATTTTTGTATTTGTCTATTTAATTTTGCTTCTAATATGCGTTTGTTTATTAAAATCGGTTGAAATTTAACAGAATTATCATTTTTTATTGACCGGCTAGACACACTACGGAGAAGAAATAATACACAGGCCGACTGTAATAAATTCGTAGTCTTTATGCACCATACTTAGACATTACTAGCGCTTATATTTACAATGTTATTCTAAAACACAATGGTAGGTAATAACTCAAGATTGTCGATTAATGATTTTACGATATTTGGGTACAAGTCGAATAGTACTTAATAAGATATTAGATAGACTGAAATACAATAAAACAAGATAATAAACAAACAAAATAATGTCTAGTTAATGAGAATCAAAAGTACGGATTTATTACGGTCGGGCCGTAGGTATATTCCTTCTGCGTAGTGTGGACTGTGGATGTCAAGACGGTGTATAAACTTGGGTAACTCAGTCAAATTTCAACCAATTCTAATTAATAAACTCGTATTAAACGCAAATTTAAATGGGCTTTCAATAAAAAAAAATAGAAATAAAATATTATGGATTGTAACAGGTCATCAAAGTGTTGTTAAAGTTCAGAAAATCCGAAAATAATGGTAAACTTCTGAATTTAAACGTCCATAACTTTTCGACTTTTTATTGGATCTGTACAGGATCCTTATTTGGATCCTTAAACTGGTCTGTGTTCCCGCTTTCAATTGTACTTTTTATTTTGGAAAATGACAGAGTTCTGCATTTTTATACACATGCAAGTACACAAAAACATCGTTTTGAAAAAAAATCGAGATTTCTGGGGTGTTTGGAAATTCTTTTATATGCCATTATGTTCAGTTTTACCAGGTCAACAACTTACACTATGTCTCGTGAAGAGTATATTTTCACTGTAACGCAGTTGTAATTTGATGACATTGCGCATTGCCTGCTACTGTTTGGCCAGCAGCTGGCAAAAAAAAACCTAAGCTCTAAACCTATGAATTAGTTGGTAGCTTATAGTCTATATTTCATTATTCTAGCTCTTCTAATAAAGAAATTGCTAGCATTGCGTAATATAGCTTTTTGTGGATCAAGCACTAATCCAATGATTTTACAAAACTGCACATTGAAAGCTAGCATTCCGCAGGTGATTGTACTTATTAATTCGTTGAAATCTATGGATTATTTCCGGAGTAACTAATTGCTAAAATTAAACGAATGAAATTTACTGGGAAAAAACAGCGCCAATTCTTCTTAATTTGGAAAAATCGGGAAAACGCCCTTATATACAGTTTTCTAATTTTTATGAGTTGTAGCAAATTAATCAAGGACTCCATCAGGACTTTTTCAAATTTTTTCGCCCCTAGATTTGCGAGAACATGGACGTCAAAAGAGAGGACATAATATATGGCCACGATAGTACATATAAATATACAGAGGTCACTCATAAAAGCAGGCTATTATTTGGGAAGGTTAAATCATGTAATGTATCAATCAACAAGATGTCATAAAGTACCTATCATACTGAGCTGATACTCCATAAATAGACTATTTCAAAGATAAGGTAAACTTATCGAGATGTACAGTTATCAAAAAATTAAGTAAGTAATTTGTGGTTCTATTGAGCGCAGCATTATTTGTTATATGAAGAACAGTTGTATTCTATAACAATGTCATTAGAAATTGAAAAATTAACTGAACAAGGGAAATTGGGCGAAGCACCTTTTTGGGATCATGATACCAACAAGTTATATTTGGTTGATATACTTTTAAAAACTGTACAGTCTTATGACCCTACAACGAAAGCCTACAGCAAAGCGGTAGTTGGTGAGTTACATTTTTATCTTTTAACAGAGTTATGATGAAGAAAGTATCATATAGTTGTTTATGTCATTTAAACATAGTTCATTAAAGTGTCTACGGTGGCTTGTCTGCCATGTGCTTGTGCTTGTGATAGCTCTTACGTAATGTTTTTGTGTTCCGTATGTTATTCAGATTGAAAATATCCCAAAAAGTGATATAGGGTGCCATTTAAAATTTCAGTAGCCGGACTCACACAGTTGGGCTTTTTAAACGATTTGCATTGTTGATGTTTCGTCAATTTGACGTTTCCGATTTGTTCATGTGTCCGCCTAATGAATACGTTATTTCCGGAAAACTGTCATAAAAACCTCAACAGTATCCCAAAATTACATTTTTGTCCATTAGCAGTTCTCAAAATATGACTCGTGCAACGTCATAAATAAAAATCTGATGTGGCCACATGACTTTATCATACTATACAGCAGTTGTAAATACTGACAACCCAATATAATCAAAATATCTGTCAAATCCTGGCAAACTAGTTATAATGCAGATACGAGCGATCTCGATCAAATAGAATATTTAATGTGTGTAGACGGATAATAAATTATTACAGGAAAAAATGTTTACAGACTATTTATGTTTATTTGTAAAATCGTGACTATATATTCATAAATTACGTACATTTATAAACCTAAACTTGCGAAACAATAGACTGTTATAATTATAACAATATCAATATGTGGTACTTATACATATACTATCAAATATCTGTGACAACTATTTATTTGTTACGTAATAATTGCTCAATGATTATTTATTGTAGCGACGAGATTAGGCATTGTGAGATTCAAAAGAATGCATAATATTGAATCTTTGTGATGTTATAACTAAAAAACTACTTAACAATATTTAATCGGAATTCCACGTGTCCATTATTCAAGTAGAAACAACAAATAATGAAGCCCCGATAAAAAATTATTGAATAGTTTTTCAGCTATATAGCCACAAACAGTGCCGTTAAACTCGTACGTATGCATTATCAACATGCGGGCTGCCAGCGACTCCTGCGAGTAACCGGGCCCCGGACGAAAGAGAGAGACGGATAGCTTCCAACTACAAAAATGCTTATAACTCAAAAACGAAAACAGCAGAAAACTTCTGGTTTGCGGCACAAAACAGCGCAAAACAAGCACAATACTTTAGCATCGAAAAAAGTTTGATTTTATTTCAAATTTGGAAGTTAAATCGGGCATGTCCACCACAGCCCCCCTTCAGAAAAATGCTTCTAACTCGGACACGAAAGAAGCACAAAACTTCTAGTTTGCGGCACAAAACAGCACAAAACTAGCACAAAACTTTGACATTAGAAAAACTCGAAATTCGAATGTGGCATATCCACAGCCCCCATTCAGAAAATTGCTTATAATTCCGAAACAAAAGGAGCACAAAACTTTTGGTTTGCGGCACAAAATAGCACAAAACATTGACATTGACTACGAAAATTTCGATATTTCGAATGTGCTGAATCGAATGGTTGAGAACATGGACCCCATAACTGGTCCATTACAAATACTATAAATGAATCTTTGTGTAATACTCTTCGTCATTTCAACTATCTTACAATACACTACTTTCGTCTTGTTATAAACATCTGACAAGAGATGGATATATGTACTAGACACAAATCTTTATCTATTTTAGAATAGCCAACCTGGTACAACCAAAAGCACATAAGGTTATATTGTTTGTTTACTTTATGCCGGTTTATTTCTGCAATATTTTGCTGTAAACATGTTAGTGCAAATTAGTTTACATATATTAAACCAACTGTACACAGCGTACGAACTTTTTTCCTGTTACTAAACAGAAGTTTAGAAATAGACAAAAATAGTGTAGTTTAAAATTGCCTAAAGTGCCTTAAGTAGGCTATCCCCCACTATCAACCATTTCGAGAGGGTGTTAGAAGTAGGTTGAGGACTAGCCAAGATTTAGCATGCTGCCAGCATGGCCTAGTATATAGTATTATTCATACCTTGTATTAAAGGGTATGAATGTTTATATAGACAAATTAATGATTCAAACAGATAGTGTACATTCTAAGCTAAAAGGGTGCAACATTTAACATAATAGATTATTAAAATAAAAAAAAAACCCAACGAGCTCAACGATAACGCACTATTTTTATATAATTTAACTCTATTTTTAGGGGACAAAAACGTTAGTTTCATAATACCAATTGCAAATGTACAAAACCAATTCCTTATCGGTAACGGCAACCAAATTGCCAAGATTGAATGGGATGGCATATCAGACAAAATATCCAAAATTGATAAAGTAGTCGAAATTGAAAATACCCAAGCAAGAAGTCATCGTTGGAATGATGGTAAAGTTGATCCTTCCGGACGATTGTGGGCAGGCGTCATGCTCCCAAAACCAGAAGGTGGTTTCTATCCAAAGGAAGGAACTTTATACGCTTTATTACCAGACAAAACATTAAAAACGTTGGAGACTGGAATAAGCCTATCAAACGGGCTAGCTTGGGATGTTAACCGAAATAAATTTTACTATATCGACACATTAGCCAAAGAAGTCTACCAGTATGACTACGATGATGCAGCTTGCGCAATCAGTGAGTAATACCATAAAAACATAACCACCAAAGTTATTAATAACTAACATTATGTAGGTAACAAACAGGTTATCTTCAATTTTCTTGAAACCAACACCGAAGGAGGTCCTGACGGAATGACAATTGATGCGGAAGGCAATATTTATGTTGCAGCAATGGGCGGTGGAAAGATATTGAAAATCAACCCTCGAAAACCAGGACAAATCCAACAAGAAATCAGTATACCTGCGATACAAGTAAAGTTTTGTAAAAGCTTTTCATGATATGTCTGTTATGTATGCTGTATTTTAAAGGTGACATCGGTTGAATTTGGTGGAGCGAATTATGAAGACCTGTTTGTAACCACCGCAAAGTTTAAATCTCTAAATTCAACTTGTGAACCAGAAGGACCAGAACATGGTGTTACTTACGTTGTTAGAAATCTGGGAGTGAGAGGCCTTCCTGGGAGAAAAGTGAGATGGTAATCGTAATTTTTAAAGATACTTATGTTCGGCTTTAATAAACACAACATAGATTTCTTTTTAATATCAGCAAAATAAACATAAATATAATAGCATTAGTTGATTCACTTATCAGGTCAGGCAACAAGGAAAATGTTGCCTGACCTGTGATATCCTTGACCCTTCAAATCCTATTGACCACGTTACGTATCTATTTAATTTTGTTTCCATCCATGTTGTTCTGGCATGTGAGTTTCCGTTAGCGTCTACTTGTCTGATATAAGTCATACTAGTTGTCAGTTTGACGAAGTTTTTGTTTGATTAGCTCTATATAGTTTTCACCACAATGCCTCCTGCTGAGAATACATGAAAACACAAGATACACTATCGGAAGTAAACTGCATACAGTTCTCGATGGATACCCTAAAAGAACAAACTTTGAGCTGTCTTTTTGTCTAACATAGGAGGTTCTATTCGGGCATTTTGGCTATTTTGACAGGTGCGTGAAGTTGGCCCCCCATCAAGGGAATTTTGAACTTTTTATTACACCATTGTTTGACCATTTGTTTGACCATGTTTGACCATCTTTTTACTTCGTTTGACCACCCACCGTCTACGAGTTATTATAGAACTATTATAAAAATGCCTATATCTCCAAAACGGAGGGTGGTCAAACGAAAAAATATGGTCAAACATGGTCAAACAAATGGTCAAACGATGGTGCAATAAAAACTTCAAAATTCCAATGATGGGGGACCAGCTTCACGGTAGTCCCTATGTTAAAAATGCCTATATCTCCAAAACGGAGAGCGGTCACACGAAAAAAAAATGGTCAAACATGGTAAAACAAATGGTCAAACGATGGCGTAATAAAGTCTTGTAAATCCCAATAATGGGGGGCTACAGTGAACTTGGCCCCCCATGTTGAAAATGTAAACATTGTTTCGATTGGACAAACATTCGAAATTTAAATTTTTTAAACTTTCGAAAATTTTCCAAATTTTTTTTGTTGATTCATCGATTGTCATCGGAAATCTGTCAATATACAAAATTTCAACTGCATTGGACAAATTTTCCAACGCTTCAAAATTTCCCAAATTTTCCAATTTTTTTATTGGATCTCTGGTTATCTGCCCTCATGCAAAATTTAAAGTTAATATAACTATATATGAATATACGGACATCCCGTATCTTTCCGGACTTACCGTAATGATTAATGTATATATAGTAAATGGTGATATACAGGCGGGATGTAAATTTTAAATAAATTAAAAGTTACAGCCACAACCTGGATTTGAACCAGGGACCTTTGTGTCGCTAGCACAATACTCTACCAACTGTGCTATTGATGCCTATGACATCTGTTAGGGAAAATTGTCATATCAAGGAAAGGAAGAACACAACGCTTCCAAACCTAACTTAGCATGACACCTATCGAATGCCATCTACATCTTCCTTTCCTTTGATGATATTTTAATTTTTGCAGAGACCGAACAGCAACATTACAAGATTTTAAAGGAAGTTTTTGAGAAATTAAATAAATTTGGATTAACAATTAAATTACCTAAATGTAGATTTGGACAAAAAGAAATAGAATATTTGGGTTTTATAATTGACAGTAGGGGTGTTCATACATCCACTAAGAAAACGGAAGCAATACTTAATTGTAAAGTGCCTACAAATGTGAATGAAGTTAAAGTTTTTTTAGGCATGGTCAATTATTAATCAAAATTTTTACCAAACCTTGCCACCAAATTGAATACTTTGTACAACTTACTACGAAAAGACATTGCAATTCAGTGGACTAATGCACAACAAAGTAATTTTGACTTAGTTAAAGAAGAAGTAGCGTCTGCTAAAGTCTTAGTACATTACAGTTTAAAATTACCTTTAATTCTATCGGCCGATGCAAGTTCTTATGGGGTCGCTGCGGTCTTTTCCATAAATTTCCAAACGGCGATATCGGACCGAAACCGTACGTAAAAGTCTTTATCCAAGGTAGAGCAAGCTTATTCTCAGTAGATAAGGAAGCATTAGCTTTAATTTTTGGCGTTAAAAGATTTCATGATTATATTTACGCTAGACATTTTATCTTGTTAAGTAATCATAAACCTTTAATTAGTATCTTTTACGATAAAAAGGGAATACCAAATTTTGCAGCTGGCAGACTACCAGAGATGGAGTATCATTTTATCAACGTACCAATACACCATCTAGCATATTAGATGGTAAAGATAATGTTATTGCGGATAGTCTTTCAAGAGTACCTCTCGAATTTACTTGACCTTTACCTTGCCTATTGATGACATAATAATTAAAAACGAAACAAAGAAGGATATAATTTTGAGTCAAATTTATAGATACTGTTATGATGGTTGGCCAAATAAAAGAAATGTACACAATCAACTTTTATCTTATTATAATAAAAGAGAGGAACTAAATTTACAACATGGTTGTATCATGTGGGGATTGTGAGTAATTGTACCAACAAAACTCAGACAGCAATTATTGGCCGAATTGCACACCACTCATTTAGGCATAACAAAAAGTAAGTCATTGGCAAGTAGCTGTCTTTTATGGCCAAATTTAGACAAAGATATTGAAAAAATGTGTAGTCAGTGCAGAGTATGTACTAAAGAAGGAGGAAATCCACCAAAAATTACCCCTATTCCATGGCCATTAGCTCCTCGACTAGACTAGACTTGGATTTTTTGGGACCTATTTTTGGTAAGAAATATTTAATAATTATTGATTCCTACACTAAATCGCTAGAAGTCATGTATATGAACTATTGAAATTTATTTAGCGTTATGGTTATTATTATATTTATTTTATTGAACTAAATTAGGGTGCAAGTGTAATATATTGTATATAAATAGGTACACTTCTTTAAACATTCTAAATGTATTGCGCATGTGTGCTAAAGTGCTAAAAGCACATTCTCAAAACTAAAAATTGTTAAAGCGTTCTTACGCAAGAGTCGTTTATCCAGCTTAACTATGTTACGAGTAGAAACCGAAAAAGCTCATGAGCTGAATGTGGAATTAAAACATTTGCGTCCTTAAAACCAAGAAGAATCGTAATTTGATACAATAATAATCAACACTAATAACAACTAATTTATCTTTTATTTTTCATTATAATACCACATATTTTATAAATATTTATTTATTTTATTTGGTTTGTAAATAAAAATGTTCATTCCTAGATGTATAATATAATATGATGTCGTAATATGATGAGTTTGGTATTATTTCTATAAGCATTATACGTATATTTTGATTGTAAATAAAAGAAAAGTTTAATATTATAAGTGTTTACATATTTTTAGTATGTACATGTTTAGTTTATGTATTCTGACTCCAGCAGTCATGAAAGTTATTTTCACTTTTGTTAGAATTAAAAGTTTATCTTGTTCGTAGATCTTAATAAAATTGTATTATTACTAATATTTGTTGTTCTTTATGTTCTTTTTTTAGCCCAAAATCGTGTCTAGCCAAATGCTTATAAATATGAATCTTATACGAGGAGGCGATCACTAAGTGCTCTAAGTAGTCTAAAATCCATTAAATCTCTAGAAACAACAAGATGTTATAAACTACAATAAAACTGTTTTGATCCTCCATAAGTAGACTGTAGGAATGTAGAGATAAGTTAACCGTATCGCGAGGTTCAGTGATCTTAAAAATTAAGTAAGTAGGTATAAATTGTGGTTCTATCGAGCGCAGCATTATTTGTTATACTAAAAACAGTTGTGTTCGATAACAATGTCATTAGAAATTGAAAAATTAACTGATCAAGGAAAATTGGGCGAAGCACCTTTTTGGGATCATGATACCAACAAGTTATATCTGGTTGATATAATTTTAAAAACTGTACAGTGTTACGATCCTACAACGAAAACCCACAGCAAAGCGGTAGTTGGTGAGTTACATTTTTATCTTTTAACATAGCTAGGTATGATGAAGAAGGTATGATATATAGTGGCTTATGTCATTTAAACATAGTCCTTTAAGGTGTCTATAGTGGCTTGTCTGCCATGTGGTTGCGATAGCTGCCTCCTAAACCCCTATACACTATCACAGTTCATTATATGGTCTCTATCTTTATATTGTTTATCGTAACATAACTGGTCCATCACAAAAAGCTCCACCGCATAGAGCTTTAAGTAGGCTGTGCCCCACTATCAACCATTATGAGAGGAGAGAGGATGTTAGAAGTAGGTTGTGGAGCAGTCAAGATTTAGCTTGCTGCCAGCATCGCCTTATGCATTCGTTCATGCAACAGGGATTCATTCCTTCAAGCCAAGGGAATGGTGTATAAGTATAACTAAGTTTATAAAGGCTTATTATAGGGTATGAATGTTTAAATAGAAAATTTAATGATTCAAACAAATAGTGCACATACAAAAAAAGGTTCAAGCGGTTTTATCAACATTAATAAAATTGATTATTAAAATAAAAAATTCCAACGTGTCCCACGATAACGCACTATTGGTGTATAATTTGACTTTATTTTTAGGGGACCAAAACGTTAGTTTAATAATACCAATTGAAAATAAAGAAAACCAATTCCTTATCAGTTACGGCAACCAAATTATCAAGATTGAATGGGATGGCATATCAGACAAAATACCCAAAATTGAAAAAGTAGTCGAAATTGAAAACACCCAAAGAAGAAGTTATCGTTGGAATGATGGTAAAGTCGATCCGTCCGGAAGATTATGGGCAGGCGTCGCGCTCCCAAACCCAGAAGAAGCTTTCTATCCAAACGAAGGAACTCTATACGCTTTACTACCAGACAAAACATTAAAAACTTTGGAGACTGGAATAACCCTAACAAACGGGTTAGCTTGGGATGTTAAACTAAATAAATTTTATTATATCGACACAGTGGCCAAGGAAGTCTACCAGTATGACTACGATGATGCAGCTTGCGCAATCAGTGAGTAATACCATCAAAACATAACCACCAAAGTAATTAATAACTAACAATATGTAGGTAACAAACAGGTTATCTTCAACTTTGATGAAACCAACACCAAAGGAGTTCCTGACGGAATGACAATTGATACGGAAGGCAATATATATGTTGCAGCTATGGGAGGTGGAAAGATATTGAAAATCAACCCTCGAAAACCAGGACAAATCCAACAAGAAATCAGTATACCTGCAACGCAGGTAAAGTTAATAAAGTTTTAATGATATGTTTGTTATATATGCTTTGTTTTAAAGGTGACATCACTTGAATTTGGTGGGGCGAATTATGAAGACCTGTATGTAACCACTGGAAAGTTTGAAACTTTCCTATATCCACCGGGGGAACCAGAAGGCCCAGAACATGGTGCTACTTACGTTGTTAGAAATCTGGGAGTGAGAGGTCTTCCTGGGAGAAAAGTGATATGGTAATTGTAATTTAAACATTTGTGGCCGTCTTCAATAAACACAACATAGATTTTTTGTAATATCATCATAATAAAATCAATTTAATAGCATGATTGGATTAACTTTTTTTCTGTTGCATGGTCTCTGGTATTTTTGACCATGAGTAAATCCTATTGACCTCTTTTCGTTTTCGACCACTTTTTTTAGTTGTGATTTAGATGTTGTCCTGGCATGTGATTTTCCGTTAGCGTCGACATGTATGCGATAAGTCATATTAGTTGTCAGTCGGATGAAGCTTTTATTAAATTAGCTCTAGCACTCATAGACAAAGAAACATCGCACCTAGAGATTTCGTTATCATCTGTTCATCCTATTATACCAACATTTTGGTGTAAACAAACGTTTTATGGTTACTGATGGAGCACACATTACAGTTTACAATAAAGCTATTTTCCACAGTTATTCCTTGCTGTTTAGTAAATAAAATAGATGATTTAAAGCTCTGATGTGGTATAGTAAACGAAATGTCTGCTAAAGTAACGAATATTTTCGTTATATTCCCTTATAAAGTTATAAACTATGGACTTTATATGTATAAAGCGGGCGCTTTATTACCGCGTGACGTCATGCGCGCAGCCGAACGAAAATAAAACTGCTTATAGTATCACATCTTCTATAATTCCTTATAGCATGCTTGCTTCCTATTGATGGAACTAGTCTGGCAGATGTGAAACGAGCAATCGAACGGCACTTTAACCAAATTATCGCGAAACAAATTTAACTGAACTGATCACGGCCAGCAATCGAACTACTACTACTACAACTATGTACTACTACTACTGGAAATACTGTCTAAATCAGTGCTTCGCAACCAATGTGCCGGGGCACAGTGAATGCGGAACGGAGCTATGGAGACTGCCATAAGCGGGAGAAGGTTGCGGAGCACTGGTCTAAATCACGCTTATGAGTCGTTAAGAGATATAAATAGACAGAGGATACTCATAAAAAACAGGTTATTATTTTGGAAGGTTAAATCATGGAATGTATCAATAACAAAATGTTATAAAGTATAACAAAACTTTTCTGATCCTCCATAAATAGACTGTTGCAATGTGGCGATAAGTTAAATGTATCGCGAGCTACAGTGATCTTAAAAATTAAGTAAGTAGGTATAAATTGTGGTTCCATCGAGCGCAGCATTATTTGTTATATTAAAAACAGTTGTGTTCAATAACAATGTCATTAGAAATTGAAAAACTAACTGATCAAGGAAAATTGGGCGAAGCACCTTTTTGGGATCATGATACCAACAAATTATATCTGGTTGATATAATTTTAAAAACTGTACAGTGTTACGATCCTACAACGAAAACCCACAGCAAAGCGTTAGTTGGTGAGTTACGTACATTTTTATCTTTTAACTTAGCTAGGTATGATGAAGAAGGTATGTTATAGTTGCTTATGTCATTTAAACATAGTCCTTTAAGGTGTCTATAGTGGCTTGTCTGCCATGTGCTTGCGAGAGACTTCACGATATGTTTTTGTGTTCTGAATGAAAATATCTACACAAATAATAGTTATATGGTGTCATTTAAAATTTCAATGAGTACGTAATTTCCGGAAAAACGGTCTTACTAACTTCAAAAATATCCCAAAAAATATAAATAAAAAGTAAACAAGAGTAGCTATAGCATGGGTCACCCGGTATGCACCTACTTTAGTGGCCAGTAAATTTTGTTGGCATGTTGGGGTAATTACCGAAGAAACAAAAATAGGGTTTAAGGTGAGTTTAGAATTAAACCCTAAGTTTTTTCTTTGGTTAATTATGTACAATAATACAAAAAAAAATATCTTTAGCAAAAGTCGCTTAAGCGCTTGAATTCAGCAACCAATGGCCATCGCGTTCATGTCGTTGCTGCCCAATGCTGCCGTCCGCTGAGCTCAAGCGCTTAAGCGCCTTAAACTGGCAGAACGCGCCCATTGTCTGTAGTTCACTTAGTAAGTGATATCAATCATCTACTACTTATGTGGATCTTGCGATACAAATAATATATCTTCGATACAGAAAATGTTTATATAACTTTTACAAAATTGTTATTGTCGTAAAGAAAACTGTAGGTAGTTAATTGGGGAATCACATGGACTTATAAGAGTATTGATGTTTTGATTGGCTTCAAATTATTACATAACTTCCCTTTATAATTGGTGTAGTTATACATAAATGCAAGAAGTTTTGCTCCGAAACAACAACCCCTAAATAACGATAGTTTACTATATTGTATGCCTTCATCTAGATATGGAATACAGGCTGTCCCACGAAACATGATGTACATGGAGATCTCGGAAACTGTAATAGCTACTATATCGGTTAAATAGGACAAAAGTTGCGTAAATGTGTACCTACCCCTTTCAGAACACTTTCTACTTTTGAAAAATTTTGCATAGATGTTACGGAAAAAGGCAAAACTGTCAATTTCTTTTTTTCTTGAATAAATTTGCTATTGGGATAAAAATATTTATATTATATTTAAATCAGTAAGTATCAAATAGAACCTTACGTAGTTGAATATTATTTGTCCTAAACAATAATTAACAATTACTGATAATGTCCCCAATAGCCTTCTCCACTGCCTCCTAAACCCCTATACACTATCACAGTTCATTATATGGTCTCTATCTTTGGATTGTTTATCGTAACATAAGTGGTCCATCACAAAAAGCTCCATCGCATAGAGCTTTAAGTAGGCTGTCCCCCACTATCAGCCATTATGAGAGGAGAGAGGATGTTAGAAGTAGGTTGTGGACTGTGGAGCAGTCAAGATTTAGCTTGCTGCCAGCATTATGCATTTGTTCATGCAACAGGGCAGGGATTCATTCATTCAAGCCCCTTGACTGGTGTTATCCCTTGAATGGTGTATCTCAGTTTATAAAGGCTTATTAAAGGGTATGATTGTTTATATAGACAATTTAATGATTCAAACAAATAGTGCACATACAAAAACAAAAGGTTTTAGCGGTTTTATCTACATTAACAAAATAGATTATTAAAATAAAAAATCTGATGTGGCCAGGCACATGACTTTATCATACAATATATAAAATTAATAGTTTAGATGCATGAGAATCTATTCTATTGAGATAAATCGTAGGTATTATCAAAGCATCAGCATTTGACACTACCAACACTACGTCATTAGAATAATAGTTATTTATGTCACAAATGCCGAAAGTACGGAATAGCGCCACGAGCGGTGATGCGGCGCGTCACCGAAGGCGGAGTGTCGCCGTCGCATGTGAGCGAGTCGCGCTATCTAGTTTTTGGCAGGAGCGACATCAACGTTTATTGTGTTGCATTTTAAGAAATACGTTAAAAAAATAAATGATTTCTGTATAGTAAATGCTAGGTTGGTACGACTTTGACGAAACGTCAAGTTTAACGGTGCGTTCCGATTGGTAGGTAATGGTAGCTAATGGCGGTGGTAGAATACGAAATTATAGTATGTCTTACATATCGTGATAATGACACATATTAGTTTGCATGTACATAAACATGAGTCACTAGCAATTTTCCTTTGGAAATACTATAATGGCGTCTGCTACCACTGCCATTATCACTAATGAAAACGCACCTTAAAAAGGTAATTCAAATTCTGACAGATTTATATTTGTTCATGACACATCCCTACCAACATACTAAAATAAAACTACACTCATCGCTATACTTTATTTATAATTTTCGCAATTTATCGTTTTTAGAATTAGATATAAAGACGGGTTGATATTTCTTATCAACAAACAATTAAATTTGTGATCTTATTTTATTTGAAATTTGTATTTTATAATTTGCCGCACTACAGCGGCAATGTTCCATAGTGGTTCTCCACTATCTCCACCTCTGATGAGATCAGCTGTTTCGAATGTGACAACACAAAAAAGTATTTGTCAAAATCCTGGCTACTATGTAATTTCATATCAATGCATAAATTATTCAAAATTTCCTCTACTTTAATTTATTAATTAACTATTTTGTCGAAATTACACAAAATGGCGGCTCATTTGCAAAAAGGCTTAGAATAAACTACCAGTTCCTTTGGACCCCTTTCAACCAAAAGCTTTTCAGCTCTAGGTTTGGTAACAAAACTTCTAAATATGAACTTTCGTTCCGATACCTTTAGTAGTTTCTCCGGAATCGTCGCCACAAAAATCGTTTACACACAGACATACACACACACACACACAGACATTTTTTTGTACCTTGGTCAAAAATGTTCAGGGGACCCAAAAAGACCTATTTCCCCTAAAATCTCAATTTTTTTTCGGCATGATTACAATACTTTATCTTACTGCGTATGATAAAGTAAAAATCTGTGAAATCCAAGCTAACTAAGTTTTAATGCAGACACGATCTCGATCAAGAAGAATTTGCTCATACAGTTAATCTATTAATTTTACCAAAAAATGTCATAGACATAAATTAGGAAATGTTAGGTTGATCGACTTCTACGAAACGTCAAGTTTAAAAAGCTAATTCAAATTCTGACAGATCATGACACTGTAGATGTCTCATCGCTATTTTCTCAATTTATCGTTTTTAGAATTAGATATAACAACGGGTTGACATTTCTTATCAACAAGCAATCAAATGGTGATCTTAGTTTATTTGAAATTTGTATTTTCTAATTTGCCGCACTAGAGCGGCAACGTTCCATAGCGGTTCTCCAACTTCTGATGAAATCAGCTGTTTTCGAGTGTGACCAGCACAAAAAAATATTTGTCAAAATCCTGGCTACTATGTAGTTTCATATCAATGCAGATGCGACCGATCTCGATCAAATAGAATTTGCTCTTGCAGCTAAACTATTAATTTTACCAACAAATATCATAATCACATATTATTCAAAATTTCCTCTACTTTAATTTATTATTTAACTATTTTGACGAACTTACAGAAATGGCGGCTCATTTGCAAAATCCTTGAAAAAGGCTTAGGATAAACTACCAGTTCCTTTGGACCCTTTTGAACCAAAAGCTTTTCAGCTCTAAGTTAGGTCATAAAACTTATAAATATGAACTTTCGTCTCGATACCTTTAGTAGTTTCTCCGGAATCGTCGTCACAAAAATCGTTTACCCACACACACACACACGCACACACACACAGACACACACACACACACACACAGACATTTTTTTGTACCTTGGTCAAAAATGTTCTGGGGACCCATAAAGACCTATTTCCGCTAAAATCTCAAATTTTTTTTTCGGCACGATTACAATACTGTATAATACTGCGTATGATAAAGTAAAAATTCCTACGTGTCCCACGATAACGCACTATTTGTGTATAATTTGACACTATTTTTAGGGGACAAAAACGTTAGTTTAATAATACCAATTGAAAATGAAGAAAACCAATTCCTTATCAGTTACGGCAACCAAATTACCAAGATTGAATGGGATGGCATATCAGACAAAATATCCAAAATTGAAAAAATAGTCGAAATTGAAAATACCAAAACAAGAAGTCATCGTTGGAATGATGGTAAAGTCGATCCTTCCGGAAGATTATGGGCAGGCGTGGCGCTCCCACACCCAGAAGAAGGTTTCTATCCAAAGGAAGGAACTCTATACGCTTTACTACCAGACAAAACATTAAAAACTTTGGAGACTGGAATAACCCTAACCAACGGGTTAGCTTGGGATATTAAACTAAATAAATTTTATTATATCGACACAGTGGCCAAGGAAGTCTACCAGTATGACTACGATGATGCAGCTTGCGCAATCAGTGAGTAATACCATCAAAACATAACCATCAAACAAATTACTAACCAAAGGTATGTAGGTAACAAACAGGTTATCTTCAACTTTGATGAAACCAACACCAAAGGAGTTCCTGACGGAATGACAATTGATACGGAAGGCAATATATATGTTGCAGCTATGGGAGGTGGAAAGATATTGAAAATCAACCCTCGAAAACCAGGACAAATCCAACAAGAAATCAGTATACCTGCAACGCAGGTAAAGTTACTAAAGTTTTAATTATATGTTTGTTATATATGCTTTATTTTAAAGGTGACATCAGTTGAATTTGGTGGGGCGAATTATGAAGACCTGTTTGTAACCACTGGAAAGTTTGAAACTTCCCTAGATCCATCGGGGGAACCAGAAGGACCAGAACATGGTGCTACTTATGTTGTTAGAAATCTGGGAGTGAGAGGTCTTCCTGGGAGAAAAGTGATATGGTAATCGTAATTTATATATTTGTGGCCGTCTTCAATAAACACAACATAGATTTTTTGTAATATCATCATAATAAAATCAATTTAATAGCATAATTTGATTAACTTTTTACTTTATCATACGCAGTATGGTAAAGTATTGTAATCGTGCCGAAAAAAAAAATTGAGATTTTAGCGGAAATAGGTCTTTTTGGGTCCCCTGAACATTTTTGACCAAGGTACAAAAAAATGTCTGTGTGTGTGTGTGTGTGTGTGTGTGTGTGTGTGTATGTGTGTATGTGTGTACCAGATTTTTGTGACGACGATTCCGGCGAAACTACTAAAGGTATCGGGACGAAAGTTCAGATTTAGAAGTTTCATGACTAAACTTAGAGCTGAAAAGCTTTTGGTTCAAAAGGGTCCAAAGGAACTGGCTATTTACTCTTAGCATTTTTCAACGATTTTGCAAAGAAGCCGTCATTTCTGTAATTTCGTCAAAATAGATAAATAATAAATTAAAGTAGAGGAAATTTTGTATAATTTATGTCTATAACATTTTTTGGTAAAATTAATAGTTTAGCTGCAGGAGAAAATTCTATTTGATCGAGATCGGTCGCATCTGCATTGATATGAAACTACATAAGTAGCCTGGATTTGACAAATATTTTTTAGTGCTGTCACCACAGAAATGTATATAGCTGTCACACTCGAAAACAGCTGATTTCATCAGAGGTTGGAGAACCGCTATGGAACGTTGCCGCTCTAGTGCGGCAAAGTACAAAATACAAAATTCAAAGAAAATAAGATCACCAATTTGATTGTTTGTTGATAAGAAATATCGACCCGTTGTTATATCTAATTGTAAAAACGATAAATTGAGAAATTTGTAAATAAGGTATAGCCATGAGTGTAGCTATATTTTAGTATGTCGGTGCGGATGTGACATCTACAGTGTCATGAACGAATATAAATCTGTCAGAATTTGAATTAGCTTTTTAAACTTGACGTTTCGTAGAAGTGGTATCAACCAAACATTTCCTATACAGAAATATAACCATTTTTGATTTTTTTTTAAATACGCATTTCTCAAATAGCAACACAAAAAACGTTGATGTCACTCCTGCCGAAAACTACATAGCGCGACTCGCTCACATGGACGGCGACGCTCCGCCATCGGTGACGCGCCGCATCACCGCTCGTCGCGGTATTCCGTACCATTTCCGTACTTTCGGCACTTGTGAGACAAATAACTATTATTCTGATGACAGTAGGTCGTGTCAAATGCTGATGCTTTGACAATTCCTACTATTGATACTATTGACTATCAAAATATTTGTCACATCCTGGCTAACTAGTTTAATTTTAATGAGATACGATTTATCTTAATCAAATAGATTATCATGCAGCTAAACTATTAATTTTATATTTTGTATGATAAAGTCATGTGCCTGGCCACATCAGATTTTTTTTTGTTGCGTGGTCTCAGTCCTGGTATTTTTGATCATGAGTAAATCCTATTGGCCTCTTTTCGTTTTTGACCACTTTTTTAGTTTTGATTCCTTCCATGTTGTCCTGGCATGTGATTTTCCGTTAGCATTTTCGGGGTCCCGGGATTTATGTTTATAATCCCGGGATCAGGATACTGGTCACTATTTGTCGGGATCCCGGAATTGGAAGCCCTAATACCAACATATCAGACATTAGTTCAGCAGACAAAATGTTTACATTTTTGTATGCAATCTGGACGCGATTGTAGACGTTGTGTTTTCGAAATTATGAGATGGCTGCAAGATTTTTGCAAGGTTTTTTGCAGATTTTTTTAACTTGTAAGTCGGCCCATGGGTAAAATAAAGTTGGAAAAAATATAAAACATCGACTATCAAGGTATAGTACAGGATTTGGCGAAGCAGCTAAATTTATTTCAATACATTAAATCTTATAACTTGTTGATAATTTTAAATTGTAAGTTCATGGTACATTGTGACGTTGAAAAAAATAATTCAAAAATAGTAAGGTTGAGTAAAACCATGGAGGATGATGGAATATTTAAACAATTTATTATTGCTCTTAGTGAAAACCAGTGGAATATGACGTTTGTAGCAAAAACATTGCAACGGCAAGAAAGTTCTAAATGTATTTTCTAACTGAAAAACGAACAGCAAAGACCTGACCGTCAGACAAGTGAAAGCAAACTCCCATAATTTTAGTTCAATAAAAAACGATGTTGATTTTAGTTCCAAATCACTGCAAAAGCAAAATTATATGTTTTTCTCCCTAAAACAAAAAAAAAATCAAATAACTAGCCTAATAATGGTAGTAAAGAAGTAAGCAACGTCATCCAAAAATTTCAAAATTAAATATGGCGCCCGTAAGAAAACTAAACGTTGGCCATAGTTTCTCCACCATTTTTAAAGATAACTCAAGTTCACAGTTGAACTTTTCGTGCCTATGCAATAGAACCGTTTTTTAATCTATGCAAACGCTTTTTTCCAATTCAACTGCTTTTTGAGTAAAAACAGTAAAAAAACTTTCACCATATATACTAAAAAAAATCAACTGTGTACGATGCTATAAAATCTCTACTGTTCCTTTTGACCAAAAGAAAACAAATGTTATTACCTACTAATTTCATTATAGCTTTGATGTCTCATTAAATTGACCCGATATTATCAGAAATGTTGCATAGCCAAAGGCCAAAGCCATACATAAAGCAACATTACATTGGATTAAAACGTTCAATTATTACAAATATGGTATGCTTTTAATCTTCACAATATAAGCAATTAGTCTATCAAAGAAATGCTAGAATTTACTTAATATCTTTGGAACTAAGAGCAATTGACAATTGACAATCGACTCCTCCTTCCTCCATGAGTAAAATAGTGATTTTGTTTACTGGTGGAGCAAGTAAATTTCTGTTGCTACACAATATAGAATATAAAGCTGTTCGTTTAGCCAACCATATCTACAATGGTGGGTAAAACAGAAACTGTAGAAATGGAATGATTATTGGCTCTCTCTTCCTTTCTCGGTAATGATTTATCATATAATTAATTGAATTAGTTTGTTTGAGAATACTCTCAACGCCACTCTTGTGTGTATAATCTTAATTTAAGGTTAGGTTTATGGTAAATTTGCTTGTTAAGAACGAAATGTGATGCTCTAAATCTGCTCTTTTACTGCTATGTGGGTAGATTGTGTAAACGGTTAAAAAAATTAAATGGTGCTCTTTACATAAAACATTTTTACAATTATCAATAAAAATATGCTTAAATTAGTAAAAATGATTCGTTTATTTGTTTAAATACATAATCCCCCATAAAAATAGTTCCTCAAAGTTCCAGTCGTGCCCGTACTCCTGGATAACCTTTCACACCTAATCCTGTTATCTTGTACAAGACACCATTCTCTTCGCCATCAGGAGCTGGTTCAGGACCAAATGGAATCCTTGCGGTTGTAATATATAATTCGTCCAAATTTGCACCGCCAAAACTAACCGAGGACACCTAATAAGCACAAAAATGTAACATGTTTTTAATAATCTTACCAATTCAATATACTCGTACCTGCTCAGCTGGAAGCTTTATCTGCTCGAGCAAGCACTCTTTCTGGGTGGGATCGATCTTTATCACCATACCTCCGCCGAAACAGGCAACCCATAAGTTGCCATCTTGGTCGATTGTCATGCCATCTGGTGCGCCGGGAATATTATGATCGGCAAATGTAAATAATCTAGTACGATTAGCTACAAAACAAACAAGAATTATACTATAAAATTGGTGAATGAGTTCGTACTTATAATCCCAGTTTCAGGGTCATAATCAAATTCTTCTATTCTCCTAGTTGGACTGTCGATAAAGTAGAATTTGTTTGTTTGTTGGTTCCACGCCATGCCGTTTGGAATAGTTAATGAGTTGAAGTGACGTTTCAATTGCCTGTTCGGCTCCAGATTGTATAAAGTTCCTGATTTTTCGGCAAATCCGCCTTGGGAACTTATAATCATTGCACCTAAAATCAATTACTAAAGTACTGAACGTATATATTGCTTAATAAAATTAAGTGATAAGGTGAGAATGTTTTCGTTTGTGAATCCAAGAAATACACAAATACAACTCTATTCCTTTGTTTTCTTTAATTTCTTAGGTACTGTCGTTATTTGAAAATTCGTTAACATCTAAATCTACATTTGAAACATGGTGGTGATAAAATAAACAAATAATAATTTAACATGCTATAATTTAACCGCACAGTAGAAGAGGCACAGACGATTCTTAATTTAAATATGTATTATAATTATAAAATATAATTAAATAAAACAAACAGACTAGCTATATTTTATAAAAAAATATCATGAGGCAGGTGATTTGAGGAGCGGATAAGGGATTTGATAAATAAAAGGAATGAAAAAATACGTTCCAGGCTTAAAAAATATCCAGATCAAAAATGATCATTGGTTGTGAAACCAAGCACAAAAGTAATAAAATGCAAACAGGGCAGGCACGCGATATTTGTCTTGTGTGTGCAAAAAAAAATTTGGCGCCCTTCGGAAAAACTTTAGTTATCGTTCCATCGGTTATATGGCACGATTACCATATTTTCCTTTTACAAAAATTATTTTCTAGACGCATATTTGTTTTTTTTTCAGTTCCTCAAGAAGTTACAGTCGCTCGTTTGCAATATTCACAAAACAACTAAAAATAAAATACATATGAAACAATGCGTATCCGAAAAATAACACCATCAGTACCCATTATAACAATAAAAAGTAAATACACAGTAGAAACAATAAAAATTATAAAATTATAATGAATAAACATAAGAACAAACTAAAATCCATATGAAACTTTCTACTGACTTTTTACTTTATCATACTTTATCATAAGTATTGTAATCGTGCCGAAATTTTTTTTTTAATTTTAGAGGAAGTGTGTCCTTCTGGGTCCCCTGAACATATTTGACCAAGGTACAATCAATCTTTGTTAATTTGATACCGGATAAACTACTAAAGGTATCGGCACGGAACTTAATATTTAGAAGTTTCATGACCAAACTTAGAGTTGAAAAGCTTTTGGTTCAAAAGGGACCAAAGGAACTGGGTGTTTACTCTAAGCCTTTTTCAAGGATTTTAGAAATGAGCCGCCATTTCTGTAATTTCGACAAAATAGTTAAATAATGAAAAAATAATAAAATAAAAAATAAATAATAAATAATAAATTAAAACAGAGGAAATTTTGAATAATTTATGCTTATGACATTTTTTGGTAAAATTAATTGTTTAGCTGCAAGAGCAAATTCTATTTGATCGAGATCTGTCGCATCTGCATTGATTTAATACTATATAGTGACCCAGGATTTGCAAAGTTTTCAGTCTAATGTCAGTACCGGTAGTGTCAAATGCTGATGTTTTGGCATTATCTCACAATTAATATTGACAGTAGTTAATAGTATCAAAAGATCTCATATTGTCATACCGTGTACCGTCCTTGCCTGCTTGCCTGATGGCGTTGGATAGGCAGCGTGTTCAGCGTGTCCAAAATGCATGTGTTCTGTTTGTTTTTGGTTTGACGAAGTATGATCATGTATCGAATGGGCTGGGCGACTTGGGGTGGTTAAACATGGATAACACTAGGGTGTTGCATGCAGCAATATTGTATCATAAGTTGCTATCCACTAGGATCCCACAATACCTCATGCGGAAGATATGCTGTAGAACGGATGTCCATAACCTTAATTTAAGATTCGGGGGTTTGTTTGCTCCACCTGCCCATCGCACTGAGCTGTATAAACGGTCATTCTTTTACCAGGTCAGTCACATATACAATGGTCTCAGGGAAGATATGAAAAACTTATCGTTAAACAGTTTTGGGGGAAAGGTGAAGCGTTGTCTGTTTGCTCAACAGGGGGGGGACTTTAGGCATCGATCGCACATTGAAGGCTGTCTTAATTTTTATTTTTTTATGGGCAGGTGCGATGTTTTGTTGAGTTGGATTTGCTGCAATTACGTGTTATTAGACTCTAGAGTAATTTTTGTGTTTGTTTTTATTTCGCAAGTTCTCGGAAATATTTTTATATTATTGCTACAATTATGTCTTAGTTCTAGTTTGCATAAGGGGTTGACTGGAAGAGTAAGGCAATTTGGAAACAAGTGTGCTGTACTGCGCCCTAAATATAAATAATATTTTGTTGCATTTAATATTATTAGTATTATTTTAATAAAGGAATTATTTATTTATTTAATTATTTATTTATCTGTTAAATCCTGGCTAACTAGTTTTATTTTAATGCAGACACGACTGATCTGAAACAAATAGATTCTCAAGCAGCTAAACTATTAATTTTATATATTGTATGATAAAGTCATGTGCCTGGCCACATCAGATTTTTTTTAGAAAGTAAATTTTATCTTTTTTACAAAGTATTAACATTAAAAATGCCAAAGAAACTAAAAGCAGGCTAAGAAAGCAAAATAACTTAAGAAGCCCTGAGGTTTTATTTAATGGCATTATTGAAACTTCCGAGTGTTGCTATTTAAAAAACAAGGCAGTGCAAGAAAAACAACAACAAAATTATTTAGAATCTTTTTTTCATAGATTTTCATATTTATGTTAAAATTAAAAATATCAAGTTAACAGCTTGCGATGTGATAAGAATACGATGTGATAAGAAAATGTATTTATGGCAGTTTTCTTCAAATACTTTGAATCTAATTTTGATTATTGTTATTAATGACACACGTACTCGATTACATGGTTACTCTAGCTATTACACATGAAATATAATGCAGCCAGCTAAATATTTTGTAAAAACTGGAATTATTTTTTACTTCATTATATTGGAAAAGTTTATACAGTTCGGGTTTTGAAATTTTTAAAACATCGCATTAAACATGTGTTCCCGCTTTGTACCTCA
Organism: Melinopterus prodromus; assembly: GCA_964023965.1. NCBI lineage: Eukaryota > Metazoa > Arthropoda > Insecta > Coleoptera > Scarabaeidae > Melinopterus > Melinopterus prodromus. The sequence continues at coordinate 47,699,574 of OZ030393.1, forward strand.
TTCCGAGGAGACATACTGTATATTCAGTGGATGTTCAGTGACGGCGATTTCGCCTTTAAACGGAAATAATTGCGAAACTATTCCATTTTCCTGGTAGTGTAGATATTTTTACGTCTATTTAATTTAGGACGTATTTTTTACTACTGCAAATCTAGAAGTTAAAATAGGTAAAGTTAATGGAAGTCTGCATTTGGGAAAATCATCACTGTTTAATCAAAACCCATTAATTTTAATATAAACACATATCTCACAGTTATTTTTAAGATCTTTTAAGGTGGGGTTTTAATGCCGGTTTGCCAGGATTTTGTATAATTATAAACTCAGTTCACGATTTAAACTGACATTAAAAAATCCAGCCTAGGTGCCTTCGCACACGCCACCAGTCGTCTTTGAATACAAATAAATAATACGGAGCAAGAATAATGCATTTTTAATGGATAATCATTTTTCAGGCCTTGGAAATTCTTATTCATATCGGAAAATTGACAACAGGATTATATCTGACGGTAATTCAACTCTAGTTGTGTAAGCTGTAAATTATGGTCATTAAAGATTCGTAAATTCTCATTAATTACGGTAATTTATTTGGTAATTTACACGGTAAATTACGCTGTGACATCACTGTTTCTTATCTATCTATACCACCATGTTTCCGATGAAAGCACATAAATATTTTCGGATGAATTTATAAACAATTACAGAAATTTCCCTTGTTTATGGCATACTTAATCTGTCTTGGTCTTTTCCTTTTTTATATGAATTTACCAAAGCAATTGCAACACCAATTGCAACTACAGTACACTCTCGCTAATCCGAATCGGTTTATGCATACCCCCATTCGGATTTCGGACTAATATGTTGCTCGGAGTACCTACAAGGTTGGCCATTCATAGCAAGGGCATACATCAATTTCTCTGTTCGGACCAGGGTTAAAAAGCTGGTGGTGCGTTCGGATTACGAGGTAGTACAGAGTTGTAGGCCGTTCGGACTACGGGATAGTTCGTATTAGACCGTAGTTGGATTAGCGAGAGTGTACTGTATATGGTGATTGGAAAGTTACAAACAGGCCATCATGAAAATTCACAATACATCAAGTCAAGGGTGCACATGCGACATTTATTGCGACTACGTATCAACGTTTTGCTCGTTTTGCTATGAGACCGCTTCGCTTGTTTCTGAAACCTGTGCCTCGCGGCATGCGGCGGGTATATTTTTTCAATTACAATTTACATGGTACAATTTTACTCAATAAGTAGGCGTACGAACATTTCATTCACTTATACTTACCAGCCCATAATTTCCCATACGGGTCCACTTTTCCATCGCACCAAATATACCTTCCATCGCTAGCATTCAAAGCGGCGAAACCTTCAATGTTCTGTCCTCGTTCGCTAGCGCCATCCCATGTCAAAATCGATAACCTATTATCATGCGTTATGGCAAATCTATCCAGTGTCCCATCGATCGGAATAGCAAAAGTTATATTATTTAATCCTTCAAACAGACAATATTATTAGTTATCGTTACTTAAACGTAGAATATATATTCAATTTTTACCTAAGAGCGCCCTTATGTGCTTATTATTGTTCGGAGTGTATTTATGAATCGCCCTGTCATTCGTATCAATAAAATACAAACTTTGCCTCTGCTGGTCCCAAAATGGCGCCTCCGGCAGCTTTAAATTTCCCACGATTGCTTCGATTTTTCTTGCCATGTTTCCACCTGGAAGACCTACTTTCTGTCACATGAAGTGTTTTGGTAATTCATAATTATATTTCATCTCGAGCACGGACTGATTAAAATCCGATTAAACGGCTTAGCAGATGAAAGATACCGAATTTGGTCTACAGATAACAAAAGTGTCTTAAAAATAAAATTTCTTACAGATGATAAAATCTGTTTATTGCAGTAATTACTGTCAGATAATGCACTGATATCTGGGAATAAATGTCTTTTACTTTGAATTCGAAGGTTCAAATATTATGTTCATAAATCCAAATAGAACTGTTAATTCAAAACTATTATCATTATTATATTCCTGATTATCACTTGGAGCGTAAACTGGGATTTCACTATTATTATTAAATTTTTAAAAACTATTATTATTATATTATAAAACTATTATATTACTTACTTGACTTAAATCTTCACCACACTGAACTATCGCAAAAAAGAAGTGTACTTGATGATGGTAATTTTAGCAATTCTATTATGCGTATATCTCCGAGTTGAATGTACTAATATTATATTCTATTCGCTAAAAGTCAGTAGCGTAACTACTTTATCTATTTCCATTGTTTTGCACTTAGGCATACCAGCTGAGTTATATCCAGCATTTTTTACATAACACCAACTTCACTGATATAAATGAAACAATATAACAGTATAGGAAATGAAAACTTTTTGATTTAGATAAATAAACAAACTATGTACCTACTGCGAAAATGTACGTTCTTGTTCTACGCCACTGCGTTCATGTGCGATGTAATGTAAATATGGCTAGAAGTTACTGTTCCGTTCACTGGGATTATTTGAATTGTACACAAAGGAAGATTTTAAATTGATGAATCAAGTTTTACGGTAACGTGAGTTAACTGCTTAGAGAATGAGCGTACGTATTCGAACCAAAATGACAAGGATTAATGATAAAAAGTTTGATAACGCCTTACCTTTTAATGTGATATTGAATGCAAATATTAGATAGTTAGGTATTGTTTGTGTTTTGTTTTGTAATTACAATCCAGTCAATTGCCATAGATTAGTGTTGAGTTATTTCGTTACTCTTCAATACTATGATAAATCGAAAATAGTTTATGACTTAATTGGATGATACAAATTACAAATGAACTTCTATTAAGTATATGTTACAGTAAAAGCGTGAAATGTAGTAAATGTATCAGTGCACTCACTGGATTTTATTTTAGGTAAAAGAAACTAGGTAAAAATCTAAAAAGGAAGTAAATTTTTTGAATAAAATCTTTAAATGTTGGGTTAATTAATAGTTAATAAATAATATTATTAGTACTATAAGAAATGTATTTTTATATGTAAGTCTACAGAATACAGATTATAATCAATAGCAATAAGTACATGAGTATTTATGGAATATTTCTATCAACTGACAGAAAACAATTGTCTAAATAAATTAAAATGTGATTCTGATTTTTTACAGTTCAATACTAAATATTCTTAACAAATAAAAAAATAGTTAAATAAAAATAAAAAAAGTTACTATAGCAATATCCCTTTTCATTGAAATCAAGAATTTATTCGGACACCCTTCTATTGGTATGATGAATGAAACGAGTTTCCCTGGAATTATTTTAGGTTATGTTCGTCCAACAGTTTTCGATATTATGTTTTGTAGAATGGCTATTTTTTAAGAGAAAACCAACCGATGTTTGCCTTGGTGTCTGTTTTAGTTGCTGGGGTGTATTTATGTATAGTTTCACCAAATATATCCACGTAGAACAAGCTTTGCGTAGCGATGTCCCAATGGGGCCCCTCTCCTAACTTTACACTTTCAGATACACGTTCAACTTTCATTTTGGGTTTTATTGTGAACTTCTGTGTTCACAGAAATAAAAAGAGGTTATTTTATACTAAATTACCTTTGCTTTGGATATAATTTAAATTGGAGGTTATGTACCTGTGTTAGGAGACTTGGGGTGTCAATATCTCAAAAATTGAGGGTAGTCAAACGAAATAAAAATATGGTCATACATGGTCAAACGATGGTATAATAAAAACTTCAAAATTCCAATGATATGGGGCCAGCTTCACTATAGTCCCTATTTTAAAAATGCCTGTATCTCCAAAACGGAGGGTGGTCAAACGAAAAAAAATATGGTCAAACATGGTCAAACAAATGCTCAAACGATAGTGTAATAAAATCTTCAAAATTCCAACGATGGGGGCCAGCTTCACAGTAGTCCCTATTTTAAAAATGCCTATATCTCCAAAACGGAGGGTGGTCAAACAAACAAAAAATATGGTCAAACAAATGGTCAAACGATGGTCTAATAAAAACTTAAAAATTCCAATGACGGAGGGCTATCGTGAACTTGGCACCTCATGTTGAAAATGTAAATAACGCGTAAACGGTGGGTGGTCAACCGAAATAAAAAGATGGTCAAAGATGGTCAAACGATGGTGTAATAAAAAGTTCAAAATTCCATTGAAGGGGGGCCAACAAAAGCAGACCATTAAAAACACATTTGAGTCATTTGACAATTGAAGCTTGAAATGTTTGTATTGCGGTAAGCCAGGGATGATAACGTGAAATGCGTTCATTGTTAAAAACCTAAAAACGGCCAATGAGCAATCCTTGTAGATTGTATGCTTGTAATGATGCTATAATTCTCTCCATTGGTACTTTGGTGTAAATAGTCAGTTAGAATAAAATGCAGGGTTGCAGTGGTTCCAAAGTAATCTTTATTTTGTCTTTCTGGCTACCGGTTTCGAGATAATCTCGTCTTCAGGCCCCAACTACAATAAACAACGTCCAATCAGTACACAAGTACAAGTAACACCGTCTCGTTCAATCATTACAAACGCATATTCAATTCCACGAGTGAATAAATAATATACGTTACCCCGAAATTTACATATTTAAGACAACAATTAATATCATTTGAAATGTTTAATAATGGAAATAGGTCTAGTATAGGATAAGTCAAATGTTATTTTAGAAATAGAAGAGTAACAATATAGAGATGTATAAAATGGCGAAACATAACCTAGAAAGATCACGCATCGTATAGCAATTTGACGGTGAGATATTTTTATTTATTATTTTGTTTGTTTTATTTATTCACTCGTGGAATTTGAATATGCGTTTGTAATGATTGAACGAGACGGTGTTACTTGTACTTGTGTACTGATTGGACGTTGTTTATTGTAGTTGGGGCCTGAAGACGAGATTATCTCGAAACCGGTAGCCAGAAAGACAAAATAAAGATTACTTTGGAACCACTGCAACCCTGCATTTTATTCTAATTGTATGCTTGTGTTTGAGACACCCATATCAAGACAAGAACACCCTGCATCAATTTCACAACGTACCCGAGACAATTGTTTTGGTGTTTCTATTACGCAAGTCGATTGGAGAAGAACAAAACAGTAGACTGTTGTCTCGGAAACACTATATGTGCTCAATAGATCGGGCTCGTTTTACATTTCCATCTACCCATATTTAAGTAAGCGATTCTAAAATTTTGGAAAATTGTACGCTCTACGACCTGTACGAGGACAAACGTGTCACGCTGAGGACGCGAGAGCACATGCATGATCACGAAGACTAGACGGGTGGCAACTCTACGCGACCATCACTGTTATTTGTTAATATTTTTCCGCGGAATCCAGGAATTTCTCGCGGAACGCCGCTTGTGAAATGTTAGGTCTAACGACTAGAAAAACGTAGCTGTTGTTATGATAATACAGCAACGAGCGAAAGTTAAAAGTTTCGCCTGTAAACTTGCAGGGAAAGCACGAATGGGCTAATTTACAAATGTACAATTTTCATAAATTTTTAGAATAAAATGTTTAAATGTTGGGTTAATTAATAGTGAATAAATTAAATTATTAGTATTATAACAAATGTATTTTTATATGTAAGGCTACAGAATACAGATTATAATAATTAGCAATAAGTGCATGAGCATTTATGGAATAGTTCTATCAACTATCCAGAAAACAATAGTCTAAACAAATTAAAATGCGATTCTGTTTTTTTACAGTACAGTATTAAATATTGCTAACAAATAACAGTTGAAATTAACAAATTTTTGCGTTAACAGCTGGTACACCTTTTACGTCCAACCCAGTAACTTTGTAGAGAGCACCATGATCAGGAGGTGGCAGTACTACTCCATTGATTTCGAAACTAGCGGTAGTGACGTAAAGCTCGTCCAAATCCTCACCTCCAAATGCGCAAGAAGTTACCTAAACGAAAGAAACAGTAATAACTTCTAATTGTATCATCACTAAAATATATTAGGTACTTGTTTTGCCGGTATTGGAATTTCTCTCAAGATTTTATTCTTCTTCCTTGGGTCAATTTGTATCACTCGACACCCATTGAATATCGCGATCCATAAGTTTCCATCCGCGTCAATTGTCTGTCCATCTGGGAATCCAGGAATATCAACTGCATCCAGGGAGAGAATTTGCTTTTTGTTACCTAAAGAGTTGAGAATATCAAATTACTCAAGCCTCAAGTCCTCTGGTAACCTCAATCAATTGTTCAGTATGTTTTTGTTTCATTATGTGAATAAAGATTTGGAAATAGACAATTACAATAAAGGTTAAAAGTAGTAAAATCGTTTCAAGGTCACCGTCGATTGTGCAGTAGTAGTATAATGTAGTATTATTACTAACTTCTCCAAAAACCGTATCTGTTTTCGTGTCAAGAAGTCTAATAGTAATTTTCTCGTTTTGGAATTATATTATTTATATTATATTATATTTGTTTCTAATCTTAGGAATTACTTATGGTGCCAGTATCCAAGTCAAAGTCATATTGTATAATTTCCCTTGATGGCGAATCAATGTAATAAAACTTCGTACTATCTTCATTCCAAGCTAGGCCGTTCGAGCAAGATATCTCGCTGATGACAGATTTAACATCTCGATTTGAATCGACGCTAAACAACGATCCCATATTTGGTTGAATGGAACCCCATACTGTTTCTTCACCCATTGTACCTGAAATACACTAATTAGAACATAAAAAATTATTGGTTCTAATATAATGACCAGCCCATAATCTTCCAGAAGCATCGCACTTTGCATCATTTAGCCGATTTCCGGTCACCCTCAAATCCGTATCAACCTCGGCAATTTTGTCAATGTCGGTAACTGTATCACTGATGCCATCCCAAGTTACGATAGCGATATCCCTTTTCATTGAAATCAAGAATTTATTTGGAGACCCTTCTAATGGTATAATGAATGAAACGGGTTTCCCTGGAATTATTTGAGGTTATGGTCGTCCAACAGTTTTGGATATAGTTTGTAAAATGGCTATTTTTTAAGAGAAAACCAACCGATGTTTGCCTTGGTGTCTGTTTTAGTTGCCGGGGTGTATTTATGTATAGTTTCACCAAATATATCCACGTAGTACAAGCTTTGCGTAGCGATGTCCCAATGGGGCCCCTCTCCTAACTTCACACTTTCAGATACACGTTCAACTTTCATTTTGGCTTTTATTGCGAACTTCTGTGTTTACAGAAATAAAAAGAGGTTATTTTATACAAAATTACTTACGCTTTGGATATAATTTAAATTGGTTTCTGTACCTGTGTTATTTGCCGGTTACTACGCGGTACGTTAGTGATGTGTATGCTATTATCGGTCTGTACAATTCTCGGCGTATTGGGTCGCATAACCTTTCATGTTATCTACTCGTAAATTAACAGTTGATAGGTTTGCTTATGGCTTATGGTATGTTGCCTAGATCGCATTCAAGAGACTTGATACATAATATGTGCATTATCATTGAATTTAGATTATACTGTTGAGTGTTGACTAAACTTACAAGGAATTTGTTCCAGATTCCAATGCTACGAATAACGTCACAAACGTAATTTATGTCCTTACTAACTACCGCTATAAGTAGTAACTAGGGGATATTCAAAACGATATAAATTAAAGATCACAATAACTTTTAATAATTATAAGTTAAGATATGTAAACATATGTCGTGGTATTGTTCATTTGGATAATTAAACTGGGAAAACCAAAAATATGTGGAGTAACTAGGAACTTGTGCAGGTTCTCTGTTAGTGCTCTGTTATAAATTATAAAGCCATATTATACCCAATTATCAACATTTTGCGGGTTACTTCATGCTAATATCTGAAAATTTGCATTTTTTGTACTTCCAGATATACACACGAAAAGACATCTCTGGTTTGCAAAATTGGTACGGGATACATAGATTTAATTTTTTGCTGACTTTTTATTTTCGGTCTTTACGTTTCTTTACCCTGTACAATGGTGCTTATAAATCACTAGGATTTGCATATGTATCCTGAATAATAATAATTATAATAATGAAATAATAAGAATAATAATAATAATTTTTGGAAAATGTATAGCAAGGTGTATAGGGATTTTACTTTACACATTTTGTTGATATTCAGTTTGTAAAAAAAGGACAAATTGATGAAGACAAAATATTAAGTTTATTGTGTAGATTTTGTGAGAACACAAAAAACTTTTAACTTAAATTCTTAATATACGTATACAATATTCAACAAATTTTAGCTTTAACAGCTGGTAATCCACGCACTCCTAACCCAGTGATTCTGAATATAGCACCGTCATCATCTGTAAATGCTTCTCCATCTGCGTTCCCGAGTTCCATACAACCAGTGGTGACATAGAGTTCGTCCAAATTTTCACCACCAAACGTAGCGGAGGAGACCTAAAACAAGTTAGTTATTAATTTGTAGGTTGGCGAGAATACCACAAAATTACTTGTTTGGCAGGAAGGGTTATTTCACGTAAAATTGCGTTTTTCCTTCTCGGGTCAAACTGAATAATTTTTGACGCCTGGAAAATCGCAGTCCATATATTTCCATCAGAGTCAATCGTGAGACCATCAGGCATCCCCGGAATGTCTAATTCAGCAGTCGAAAAAACAACTGTTTTATTACTTATGGATCCGGTCTCGAGATCAAAATCAAATCTATAAATTTCCTTTGCTACCGTGTCTGTATAATAAAATATCGTGTTGTCCGAATTCCAAGCCAAACCGTTCGAGCATGTAATATTCCCAACGTGCGACTTAAGCTCTCTGTCTGAACTGAGACTATACACAGATCCCATATTTGGACCAACTTCTCCCCAACGTTTCATCTCAAGAATCGTACCTGTAGGTATACATACAAAAGTTTTATTGTGGAATGTTCAGCTGTACACTCTCAATCATATACCGGTCCATAATCTTCCTAAAGCATCGCATTTGGCATCGTTGATGGTGTTGCCTTGGACAGCAGCATCAGAATCAACTTCAGCTATTTTTTCGTTAGAAAACGTATCGCTGATTCCGTCCCAAGTTGTGATTTGTATATCTCTCTTTGAGCCGGTTAGAAATGTATTTGGGGCGCCATCTATCGGTATAATGAAAGAAACGTGCTCACCTGAAATGTAATAATGCAGAATATGTTGTTAAAGGCCTGGAGTTTGAGGATTAAATCAATCGTTGTGTAAGAACAGAAAACAGCAAATGTAAGAACTTTTCAATAGAAAAATTCCCGCCAGTCGTTTAAAACACAGCATTTGTGTTTACGCAACCCCAAAGCTGGATGCCGTATAACCAAATCGGTTTTAGTATTTGGCTGTAAACTTGTAGTTTGTTCTGTACGGACAACTTAAAGTTTCTTCCCAGAAGCCAGTAGAGTTCTCTGTATTTGAGGCCAAGCTCTACTCTTTTCTTCTTAACGTGTTCTTTCCACCTTAGTTTTGTATCCAGAGTCATACCCAAATACTTTGCAATTATGGCCTCGATTCTTTTGTTTGTAAAGTTAATGTGGACAGATTTCAGTTCGCTGAGCTTGGTTTTCCTTTTTTTGGTCCATTTGTATATGTAGATTCTCCATGAGTTGGTCCCACTGCCATTAGAGCAGTGTCATCTAGATAGTAGATAGAGAATTGGTCCCAATACACTAACCCTGGGGTACCCCAGCTTTTCCTTCTTTTAGTTCTGTGTATTCATCGATCTATTTTATTCTGAATAATCTATCAGATACATAAGATGTTAGCAGCTCGACGTATTGTAAAGGTAGCATAGTCTTTAGTTTGTGTATCAATCCTTCGTGCCAAACCTTATCGAAAGCTTGTTGCACATCAAGAAAGATTGTTGAACAAATAGGCTTTTCTTCTAATGCTTTCTCTATGATATCTGTTATTCTATGGACTTGATCTATAGTGGAATGCTTTTCTCTAAAACCAAATTGGTGATTCGGAATTAGTTCCTTTCTCTCAATGATACCTTTTATTCTCTTTAGAAGCAACTTTTCAAAGAGTTTCGATATCATTGGTAACAGTGATATTGAGTGATATGATTTGGCCTCGTTCGGTGGTTGCCTAGTTTTGGTACCATGATAACTTCTGCTACTTTCCAGACATGTGGGACGTATTTTAATCTGAACGACGCATTTATTAGATACGTCAGCATAACAATACCTTTCTTAGATAACTGCTTAACAACTTCTCCTGTGATAAGATCATAACCAGGTGCCCTCTTTGAGTTCAGGTTTCTCTTCATTTCTCTGGCAACTTCCTTTGGAGTAACTAGCTGTATGATTTCTTCTTCATAGGTTATATCTTCATTGTGTGATTGGCTCCGATTCGATGTAAACGCGAAATTCAAAAACTTAAACAGGAATCCTTCTTAACTAATCCGGATAAAGAAACTGATTACTCGCTATGGAAAGCACTGAGGAAATACAAGAGGCCAGTGGCCCATGATCCACCTATAAGACGAAGAGACGGTACCTGGGCAAGAGACAATAAACAGAAGGCTGAAATTTTTGCGAACATCTAACAGAAATCTTCCAACTAAATGAAAGTAAAGTAAACACTATATGCTTAATAAAGTGTAGGAGGATACTATATGGACAGAACACACACACACACGGTTGTAGAGTGCAAGAAAACAATTATAAACATAGGGCTGATTTCCACAACATTGTCTCGAATGCGTTTTTTGTTTTATAGTGTGCATTTAAGGTGGGATTCGAAATGCGTAGGCAACCAAATATACCTCATTATTCGGAGGTCAGTATGTCGTGGTATTTTACCGAAATGATTAGGTATTGCTATTCAAATTATACGTCAAACAGATCTTTAAACCTTTGCCGATAATACAAAAAATATCTGGCTGAATTCTGTCGGGTCTAGGTGACGAATTTTACGATTGTTGATGGCTATGTCGTAGTCTTCTTACGTTCAACACAAAAGCGCCGATATTCACAGAATTCGTCACCTATAGATGACAAAAATGAGCCGGATATTTTTTGTATTTTGTATTTGTATTATCGTATTATCGAGAATTTGAAACCTATCAAATTCTTTTCGACGTATAATTTGAATGGAAATACCTAATCATTTATCTGAAATACTCAGAATAATATTATGAACGATAGTTGGTTGCCTACTCATTTCGAAGCCCATCTTAATTATATTGATTTAAAACTATTGTTGTTTTGAGGTTAGATTTGATATAATGAGATTATGTACTCACCTATAATTGCGTGTGCGTGGGTGTTTGTGGCAGGCACGTACTTATGGATTCCTCCTCCTAAAATATCGACATAGAATAACGTTTGAGTTTCAACATCCCAATGGGGCCCTTCTCCCAATTTTACACTCTTGGTAACACGCTCAATGTTTACCATTTTTGTATTGATATTTCCCTAGAACGTTGCTTATTTAGTAAAAGAATATATGAACATAAAAATTATATTTTCTTTTAGACGACTTACGTATTTAACTTGCGAGCTGCACGAAATTCGGTTTCCAATTAATGTTTTTTGGTGTTTATAAATTGTTAAGAATCAGTACAATGATAAGCGATTTTATATCTTAAGTACTATTTTTTTATTAATAAAGACTGGTATACACTGAGTGAATATCGTTTCGTTGTTCACTCTCTCTCGACGACTAATCTAGTCCATACCCAAGGTTGGACGAGCTATAACATTATTCTGTAATAATTCCACAAATCAAGGCCTTAACAATTTACGATAATTTACAGACCTTGGTGCATATGCATACCTTCGTGTGCGGTAGTGTAGTCATCAGGGCTGTGGAGTCGGAGTTCAGGAGAAATTTTTAATGTGGAATCGAAAAAAAAAATGGTATTCAATTTGATAGAAATAACAAACTTCGAGATACAGTGGAAACCAAAAATAACATACTGTGGAACGACAGTAAACAATAACAATGATAGTAAACCAAACTTAATTTTACGATTTTTTATTTATTATATCCAGAGGTCGCAGTATAAACAAAGTTGACTATGCCACCGAACAGTAAATATGAGCGGTATATAGTACATAGTCAATAACATATGTTTTGCCTTAAATGTTAAACACTCCACACTGGTATTTTAAGTCAGTTAAATTAAAAGTGGGCTTCATCTTTCATTTACAATGATAAAATATTTACGATGTACCAATGGTACATCGTAAATATTCGTAAACATCCACATTCGTGGATGTATATTTAGATTCATACATATATTAATTAAGTTTACATTCAATATTTGAGACTACATACATTAATGCTACGCCGTTATAATTTCAGCACTACCACTTTGACAATTGTGTTATTAAGCAATTATTATTAACAATACTTATGACCAATTTTGGTTTTAGTTAAAACGATTTTTGGGCATCATATCACAAACTGAATGTGATGATACCAAAGCACGTACTATCGTGGCCATATATTATGTCCCCTCTTTTGAAGTCCATTTTCCCGCAAATCTACCCAATAATTCATAGGTTTAAAGTTTATTACATAATCATTGTTTATATTGCATTTTCCCCACAAAAGATCGAGTTGAAGCATCTCATGATTGCTGCAATTGGCGCGGCGCTCTTCGGTCTTTCGGGCGAGCGGCGGAAAGGATCGATAGCGACGCTGTAAGTACTAAGTAGTGGCGGATCGCACGTGCATTAGTTACTAGGAGAACAGTATTTACGGACACAATACATATAACGACACGGCGATTATGCCTCGCCAAAGAAATTTGGATATCCGGCGACAGATTACCGAATTAAAAAATAATGGCAAATAATAATAATAATCCACGCCTTAACATCCCCCGTGCAAAATGAGTCAATAAGATAACAGAACCACGAACAGAAAGAAGAACGAAATTCTTGGCAATTTAAATCGGGTTTCGGGATTAGCATTTAAAATTAATGAACGATCTGCAAAATAATCTGTGTCTACAAATTTACGATGCTAAATTTGTAAAAGTTTTTTGGTATTTCTAAGTTTTATACGCTCAGAGCTGACGTTTGTAATACATATATGTAATATATCAAGAGTTGTATTTATTTTATATTGTTTGTGCTTGTATTTAAATATTAATAATAAATAAACTGTTGAAACTGTTATAATAGTTTGAATATTTATATAACAAAATCGGGCATACCTTTTAAATACTTTTTGGGTTTATCAAGCAAAGTTAATTTAGTAAATATTAATAATAAATAAACTGTTGAAACTGTTATAATAGTTTGAATATTTATATAACAACATCGGACATACCTTTTAAATACTTTTTGGGTTTATCAAGCAAAGTTAATTTAGTATTCACCACTAATCGGAAAATCTGCTAACTCCATATTATTAGATCATCCGCTTCCATCAAAATCTTGTTTACAACCTTATTGTATAAAACTGAAGAAAACATAAACGCCAATCGATAGAAGAGATTTCTCTCGTACCGGGTCACATTTCATAATCAAAATTATGCCAAAATTAAGAATTTAATTGTTAGTTAAAATTACTACCTTGACAAGTTATCGTTCTTTTTGTGTATTGATAATAAGCTGCCCCGGTTTTCTCAGCTGTGTCGGTTTTCTCCGACATGACAGCACCGCTAACGCCTCCCTTCCCAGCAGCACACCAAAGACCGTAGAGCGTCGGAATTCACGCGGAGTTTCAGCACGATCTTTTGTATGAAAAATGCAAGATAAACAATGATTATGTAATAAACTTTTAAGCTATGAATTATTGGGTAGCCTATATTATAGTCTATATTTCATTATTCTAGCTCTTCTAATAAAGGAATTTCTGACATTGCATAATATGGCATTTTGTGGGTCAACCACTAATCCAATGATTTTAGAAAAATGCACATTGAAAACTAGCATTCCGCAGGCGATTACTTTTTAATTCGTTGAAATCTATAGATTATTTCTGGAGTAATTAATTGCTAAAGTTAAACGAATAAAATTTACGCGGCAAAAACAGCGCCAATTCTTCTTAATTTGGAAAACTCGGGAAAACGAGAACATACAGCCTTCTAATTTTTGTAGCATATCAATCAAGGACAGCATCAGAATTTTTTAAATTTTTTTCGCCCCTGGTTCTGCGGAAAATCGACGTCAAAAGAAGGGACATAATATATGGCAACGATAGGACATATGTGATTTTATCTAGTCTGATTCCACAAATTATTATGCAAACACATTTGTTACAGTGTTAAACAGCATTCGATGAACAATTCTTATCATCATATTTTTTATCTAGTGGATTGTTTGATATAGAACCGCATATCATCGTTGATTGCTGACCTAAACTAAACCAAAATTCATCCAACTAATCAGTATATATGCAAAAAATGAGTTCGTACGGCTTGCAAGATAATACTAGAATTATGTTTGTAAATTATGTAAGTGTATGATTACATTATAAAAACAATTATGGCAATATATAAATTAAGTATCTATAATTGTTTCACGTAATAACGCAATTGTACATTATTTTGAATATTTTTAGAGATTGGAAAACATTGAGCGCGTTACCGACAGTGTCAAGTTAGGAGAAGGACCACATTGGGATGTTGAGACTGAGTCATTATACTATGTGGACATTATAGGACAAGGAATCCATAAGTACAAACCAGCGACCAACACCCATACACACGCTTATCTAGGTTAGATATCATATAACCAATAATTTAAGTTGCGTTCGGATATTGTACACCGATACACCTTTTACACCCCATAACACGTAAGTGTCATTTGGATGGTGTACCCGGTGTCAACGGTGTAGAACTGTGGTGTTAAACTCATTTGTGGGCGCGGGCCACACAATTCTGATCTGATCTTCGGCGGGCCGCATACAAAAAATACTCAAAAAAGTGATTAACTGGTAAAGCAGTTTTTGTCTCATTTGAAGTTTTTCGTTTTAATGGTTCTTACACCATGTTGCTAATATTTTGCAATTATCTATGCGTGCGCATGCGAGTAGAAGTTCGGAGTTAACAAAATAAATAAAAATTCAATAAGGATTTTTTATCAAACATTTTTCATTTGAACTTTAGAATTACCTAAGAAAAGTACCATGAACATAAATAAATAATGTTAATTTTTTGCAATTTAACGAAAATCATAGAAAATAACATCAACTAAAGAAGAGAATGATAATTAAATCCAGGTGAGGATAATGGAGGGTTCCTGGTTCAAATCCAGGCGGAGGTGTTTTTTTGCAAAAAACATATCTTTACCTGGATTAATTATCATTCGCTTCTTTAGTTGGTCCTACATTACTGACGACTATGTTTCGGTGAGGTTTAGTAACGATAATTAATAGAGGTGAGGATAATGGAGGGTTCCTGGTTCAAATCTAGGTGGAGGTGTTTAATTTTTCCAAAAATGTATCCTCACCTGCATTAATTATCATTCGCTTCTTTAGTTGATACTACATTACGTACAACTTTACGTAATAACAATTTTCCCTTGAATTTATACAAAATAGCTTATAAACTGGACTACACCTTCACCTTTCATGTTTAAAAGCAATTACTACGGTACGCTTTTAATCTCAAACCCCCATTCAAATGACATTAACGAAAATATTTAAAAAGAATCAATTTTTAATATTTTGTTGCCAAAAATGCATACCGACTAATTCTTTCTCCCAGTATAAGTTTAAAACTGAGGAATCAACTCACATGTGAATAAGAAATCATCAAAACCAGTTAATCGGGTCTAGAGAAAATCAACTTTGAAATCGTGCCATTTTATTATTAACTACTGTTCTTGTTGTATGCCCTTTAATATCAAAGATAATGAAGTGAATCGAAAATCTACATGTTCAAAAAATATTAGTGTCATTCCAGTTATTGCCAGTTTGTTATAGCTGGAACTCCATATAGTACTTCAAAGTTCAGGCAAAAATCATAACATCATTCTTACACCCTCTCTATACTCAAAACTAAAAGTTGAAATAAAACTTCTTCATCCGTACGTCTTCTGAAGGTTTAGGCTACCAGTAAGTGAAAGAATCATCAAAATGGTTGGGGAGAAAATCAACTTTCAATTTTTAACGTATTTTTCATTAACCCCTAAATCTTTATACCAGTTTAGTTCAGAATTAGCCACAATCTCTAAATACAGAATGATGAACATTAAAAATGAATGATGAATCATGAACATTAAAAGTCTCAAAAGTTAGAATCTCTTTTGAGATTAATATACAAATAATATTTACGAATAGTTTAAGAAAATTTCGATTTTTAATAATGTCTTTTGATTTTACAGTATTTCGGGCATTCTGCTCATGTTTCTGGGCCATTACTAGCAATTTTTTAGTAAAAGATTGAAATGGTGTTATACTCTTAATGGGTGCAGTTGCGTAACAAGTCATAAAATGTCTTTAGTTTCATATTTAAGAGGAAAATTTCGCGACGATCAACAACACAAGTGGACGCGTCGGCTGAACTTTTCGGTGGAAGACATGATAGGGAACTTTAAACACAAGGTTTATATTTAACGCATAGAATGTTCCGAAAGCTCCTTGTGACATGCATGAAATATGTGAAAATTGCACTTGACCGATATAATTACGAAAATTCCACCTTTGAATTATTTACTTTCTATTTATAGTAAGCCCAATAATGTAGGAATACCCAAATAAAAATGGTTACTGCTCGTGCTCTGCTACTTAATAAGCAATAACTATTGTCCCTGCTCCGAAAGAGAAAGGTATTGTCGGGCAATTCCGTCTCCGAAGCTCATTGCAAACTTAGTAATTAAAAAATGTTACAATTCAGTTTTATATTGTTTAAATTTTATTGTATTGTGATACAATTTTAGCGAGGACTCGCGGGCCCTCGCTATAATATATTTTTATATAATACGCAGCTATAATATCAAGTAATACATCAACTATCAAGTATCAGGAAACACACTAGGCGTCCAGCACTAAAAAGTTGATAGTCGTTTCTCTCTGACGCGGCTCATCCGATATTAATGATAATTTTGTTCATTTGTAGAATGTTTCGTCAGTAACAATACTGCGGTAAATTCTAGCGGTTTGACTGAAAATTTACTCTGTAAAATTTATTTAGTGGTGCGAATGTGCGATCATTTTTACGCGCAGTGTGTTATTATGAAAATTTAGAAAATAAATTGCTTCCGAGTTATGCCGTGCGTGAAAATAGCTGACGTTTGGCGCACCATGTTGCTCGCTTTTTCAGAGCCAATCAAATAGTGAAAAACTACCAAAGACCTCCACCTTATATTCCTACATCACCACCTACCACACATAAGTTAAAAATTTTACTCATTTACATAAAATATAACATTAAAAATAATTTCAGGAGAACATGTTTCTTTCATTATACCGATAGCTGGTGCACCGAATAAATTTCTAACAGGCTCGAAGAGAGATATACAAATTACAGCTTGGGATGGAATCAGCGGAGAGGTTAGTAACGAAAAAATAGCTGAAGTTGATGTAGACCCTGCTGTCCAAACTAATTCAATCAACGATGGTAAATGTGACGCCTTGGGAAGACTGTGGACCGGTATATATACACACAGATTATTTATCTGTGACAGATATAAACATTTCAAAATAAAACATATACTTACAGGTACGGTTATTGACTTACAAAGATGGGGAGAAGTTGGTCCCAATATGGGATCTGTCTATAGTCTCAGTTCGGACAGAACTCTTAAATCGCATGCTGGAAATATTACGTGTTCTAACGGATTGGCTTGGAATTCAGACAATACGAAATTCTATTATACAGACACGTACGCAAAGGAAATTTCTGAATTTGATTTTGATCTTAAAACAGGATCAATAAGTAATAATTGTTTTCCTCGTTTCTGAAATATAATTACTCAATTATACTAATTACTACACAGGTAATAAAGCAGTTGTTTTTTCAACGGCCGATCTAAACATTTCGGGAATGCCCGATGGTCTAACGATTGACTCTGATGGAAATCTATGGACTGCGATTTTCCCTACACCACGCGTGATTCAATTTGATCCGAAGAGGAAAAATACAATTTTACGTGAAGTTAGCCTCCCTGTCAAACAAGTAATTTTGTGGTGTTATTAATCTCACCTAAAGATAATGGTCTTATTTTGTTTGTTCCAGGTAACTTCCGTAACGTTTGGCGGTGAAAAGTTAGATGAGCTTTATGTCACGACTGGTCGTGTGGAGGGCTTTGGAGATTCAAACTTTACGGATGGTGATGGTGCAGTTTACAGAGTTACGGGGTTAGGAGTTTGTGGATTGCCAGCTGTTAAAGCAAAAATGTGTTGAATAATATATTGAAATTATACCGCACTACAATAAATTACAATATATCTAATACAATATTGATGTTTTTGCTTTAATATATACAGTGAGCCCCAAAGTGTTCGTACACCAAATGAAAATGAGAAATTCAAGATAGTACTACATGAAATTTTAGCAAAATATATTTATTTTATCCATATGTCTACAAACGATATCTAACTACGAAAAATAGTTATTTAACCAACAAGTATATTAAAAAGATTATGCATTAATAGAAATCGTGCATTAATGGAGTACTTTAATAAACGATTTCCTATTCACTAAACTGACTCATAAATAAACGATCGACGGAAAAATACGTTAACAAAGAAATTAGTTATAAAATTCGTTATAAAAATCATTCCATTTATTAAGGTTTAGTTCGACTTCTAAGTGCCGTTACATGGAATTTATCAGCTTTTCGTAAATTTCTTGCGAATACATTTATCCACTCTATTTAGGCCGTCTGCACATGGGGCAACCGAAAAGAAACTGTAGTAGCGTGGATACCAGGAGACTGCGCAACTAGGCTACGTGCATGTATATTTCAATGACTCGACGCACACGGCGCAACCCGAGTACCGGCAACTAGGAGACCGTTGCGATTCCGAGTATGAGAGACCCGACATGTTGGGTCGCGCGGTGCCCAGTCTCTTCGTGACTGGCTATATCGACAGCATATTTATTTATTTATTATGTATTTATTTCATATTTATTACTTATTTATGATTTATTTGATATTTATGTATTAGTTATTTATTTTTAATTTATTAATAATTTATTTGTAATATATTTATAATTTGTTTATAATTTATTTATCATTTATTTATTTATTATATATTTATTATTTTTTCTACTTTGCGTTCGTCACATAAACTCATAACGAAACCGCTTTCGGTGTCGTTATGAAGACACTAGATCACAAACTTTAAGTAACTTTAAGTTTTCCAAGATTGATGAAATTGACGCCAAATGTCAAATACGGCTGACATCTCAATCGCTATTAGCTCGCTTCAATCGTATTTGTGAATTTTACTACAACTACCAACTGTTGAAGAAAAATATTAGTCTAGAATCTAGATTATAAGATAACAACCGCAATTTTTGAAATGTATGTAAAATTAATGTCGCAAAGTAGAAAAAATAGTATATAACACTCGTTTTATAAGACGCTTTGGCGCACTCGTTCTATTTGAGCACTCCTCGCTACGCTCGTCGTGCCCAAAACAACTCGTGCGCCAATCTTTGTCTTATAAAACTTGAATTATAATATACTATATTTAAAAATAATACATTCATTATTTATTTATTATGACCACACCCAATAATGTGCCGATTTGAGGCCAGAGACGAGTAACCTGATATGGATCGCGACTGAGTGACTAATATACCGTGTGCGGACATGAATAAGGACCACCGCCCCATAGGGGTCGGCTCGCTGACCCAGCTTTCGCCATACAGCATCCAGTATACACCACCTAGGAAACATGTAGCTGCCCCCGAGAGTCCGTACTCCAGATGAAAGAGGCCATGGCTGGCAGTTATAAATCCACTAACTAAGTTGTTGTTTGTCTGCACCTATGGTACCATCACTCGCAGGCTCCCAAGACACAATTAAGACCTCGCACAATACAGACCAGCCATGGGGGCCCTCCTTCCCCTCGGTACTCGTGTTAGTCGGGCTACTCCGACACCGTTGGACGAGTCGCCGGCGAGGCCACTTGCGCAAACCTCTACTCAACATCTGTACACACCGTAGAGAGGCGGCCATTCACCCACGGCATAGGAACCATGGTATAGGGTAGCCCCCGGTGGTTCTAGGGGTCTACACCGAAGAGTTAGTGCATCCCACTGCCTTGGCAACTCCAAGTACTCGTGTCGGAAACCTTCCGGAATCCACGTTTGACGAGTCACCGCCCGGAACGCTCACGCGTTATCCGTACCCATCGAGGTTAGAAAGGTTACCCTTTCATCGGAGGATGGGTGCACCGTCGAGCACGCTTAAGCCGAGAACTCTACCACATGTCATCTCCCTCAGCGGCGTCTCATTACCCACAAATGTGGGGTAGGGTAGCTCCACATCAAGAAGGGAATAAACGTCATGTGGTCTATAGCGTCTATCCGCACTTGCCTTAATCCCTATTCGGATATACTAGATATCAGATCGTTAAGTACTCATATTGGCCAACTTCCGAAGGCCCCGAGATGAGTCACCGGTCGAGCACCAGATGCCTGGTATCCCTCCCTCACGTCTATTACTGCCTTGGTCGCCTTTCCTGACTAGGTCAACCAGAAACCTGGAATCGGTTGGACTTGAAACAAGACAGCTCTATGGGTCCGCCTCGTGAGGTCTGCCAGCGGCGCGGACAAGGCGCAACTTAGTAGCCCAGTCGCCCAGTCTCCTGGTATCCACGCTACTACAGTTTCTTTTGGGTTGCCCCATGTGCAGACGGCCTTAATTGCCCGTTCAGCGTTTCTTTGCTGCTAGTTGCCTGTGTCGCCATTTTCCTTGTCAAATAGTATAAACAATTCTCAATTGGGTTGACCAAGTATATTATTTTGTTATAATACTTGCTATAAAAAAGACGAAAATTAAAGTAAAAGATATTTTTTCGTATAAATTTACATCTGACCATACAGAATCAATCTATTATTCTGTTGATATCAGTATCACATCCAGTACGTCCACGAAGGGCTTTAAGAATAGTGATGTTAAATTGACAGTAATTTAAAAAATTGTAATATTAGCGATACTATTACGGTAATATTACCAGTAATGTTGCGGCGATGTTATCATCCGTATAGTTTAAGAACTTATAATATTAGCGGTAATGTTTAAATTATCTGTAATTTTTTAATATCTTACTAGATTGGTACTGGTATAATTACAAAAATTTCTGGTCACATTACGTAAAATACCTATATTACTTAAATTAGGTACCGTTAATGTTTTCGCAGTAATATTACCAAATTGTCTTTACGTAATATTACCTAAATAACCACATCATCTAACAACACTATTTAAGAGTATTCTACTCAACAATTACCAGACAACCGTTCTGGTTTTAGGTTTTCATGTCATTCAAAAATAGTATTTTCGTGCAATTCTTCGCACACACATTTTTGAACGCCTTTCAGTAGCTCTTGAGTGCATTGAAATTTAAGTAAAGTTCTTCAACGTTTTTCAAACGTCAGCCTTAATTCTGTCATGGTGCTACACCAAAAGCCTGCCCTGGTGTCAGAAACTTTAAATGGCGCAATTTTTCAGCACGGCGAATTATTTTGAAAACAACTGGTAATCTCCGGTGTTATGCCAGATTAAATAGTAGTAATTCCTATTAAAATCAAAACAATGACTGAAACTGATTGTATTTATAGTACTAATTTAAAAAAAGTACAATCAAACCTCATTGTAAATTATAGTGTCAAATAAATACCTACTTTAATTCTGTACCAAGTCACAATGCAATAATGCTCGGTTTCAGAAACAATTATCACTTTTCGATCCTAATCATTTTTTGATACCATTACCATGAATTATTTAGTAATTTACCCGGTAAATTATGCAATTTACCCGGTAAATCACGCTTTTACATCCCCGGCTATAGATAATATAATATCAGAATAAAGCCTGGCCTCAATCCTAAGGTGGGTTGGTAGTTACTGATGTTTATTGCTACCTGATTATTATTTGTTTATAATATTAAAAGGCAATTACACATTATCTATGATTGGTTAATCTAAAATACAAGAAAACCCATTTAAATATTAATGACTGTGATAAAATATTAGGTTGCGTTGTCTTGTTATCTCCAACTCATATACGAACTTGAGCCATATGGTCATTATGGAAAAAGATAACTGTTAAAAAGAGGTACATAAAGCTATATCAAAACATCTGATGTGGCCAGGCACATGACTTTATCATACAATTAATAGTTTAGCTGCACGAGATTCTGTTTGATCGAGATCGGTCGTGTCTGCATTAAAATAAAACTATATAGTTAGCCAGGATTTTCAAATATTTTGATACTATTGACAGCAGGAGTTGTCAAAACATCAGCGTTTGACACTACCTACTGTCATTAGAATAAAAATATCTGTCAATTCTTGGCTAACTAGTTTTATATTAATGAAGACACGACCGATCTCAATCAAATAGAATTTGCTCATGCAGCTTAATTATAATTTTATCAAAAAATGTCATAGACATAAATTATTCAGATCTTCCTCTACTTTAATTTATTATTTAACAATTTTGACGAAATTACAGAAATGGCGACACTTTTTTACAAAAGAAGCTTTTCAGCTCTAAGTTTAGTCATGCAACTTCTAAATATGAAGATTTATCGCGATACCATTAGTAGTTTCTCTGGAATCATCGCCATAAAAACGGGTACCAAATGGACATATTTCTGCTTAAACTTCAACATTTTTTTCGGCACGATTACTTGTTCATGTTGAATACGACTAATAACTTACCTTTCTTGTATAACTTTCGAAAAAGTTGATATTAAAATATAAAAATTATTGTGTTTTTACATCGTAACTAATCACCAACAAAGTTTTTTTTTATTTCGAAATTCAAAATTTCAAGTTAATAAAAAGTCCGTATACAGTATAGTCCTACATAAACCAAATAAAAGCTTATAATTTTCTTTAAGAATTCAAATTTTTCCATAATTTTTTTAATAAAAGAGAGGATTTTTTCAGGTAGAAGATGTTAAAAAAATAAGGTGTGAATTTACCATATAGAAAATTATATTATTCTAATGCAACGTTTCGATTGCCCGCAGTTTATCTAACTTCATAGATTTTTTTTTAAATTACCATTTCCTTCTAGTTTAAAATATGTTTTTAAATGTTGATAAAAGTTTATTATTATCAAAAAGAATGAAAGAATCTTTAATTCACAAATAAATATGGGAAAAATCAATTTTTTAAAGAAAATCATAATAATAATCAATTAGGTCATTTTTTGTGGTATACGTGGGTCCATAGTGACAAGTTTTTATCAACTTATGATTTTGAATTTCGGAATAAACGTTTCTTTGATGCACTCTAATGTTTAGACCTGTATAATGCCGGACAATGCGTTTTTTTACGGTTTTTAATAAGTTGCGAATATTCCTCCATGAATGAGGAATTCTATCAATATTTGATAGAAGCTGCTTGATGAACTTAAAATAACAAATTAAACAAATCCATATATAAACCACTACTTTTTATTCAAACCAAGGACTACATAGTATTTCTTATACCTACAGTTGATATAATTCATTTCAAATCGTCCAACTTAACTTTGTAATTTGCAATCCCTTTACAACCCGTACCGGTCACTTTGAATACGCATCCAGCCGGTTTTGGTTCTTCGACACCTTTTATGATCAGCCGCGCGCTTGTTACGTACAATTCGTCCATATTTGGACCACCAAATGCAGCAGCCGTAATCTATAAGAACCAAGCACAATATCAGAAATATTGCATTAATCATAACAAAAAGCAACAGGATTCATTTGATAATAAGTTACCTGCTTGCATGGGAAAGTAATTTTCTGTAACAACCTGGAAGTTCTTGGATCGACATGTAGCAAACAACCGCCATCGAAAACTGCTACCCACAGGTTTCCATCCGTGTCGATTGTCATGCCATCTGGAACTCCGGGAACGCTATGATCATCCAGATTAAAGACAACTTTTCTGTTAGCTACAATGTGTACATTTTAATTTGATAATTTTTGTTTTCATACTCTATTAACTCACAAATGGATCCTTTGGCTAGGTCGTAATCATACTGATCAACAGTACGTTTAGGCGAATCAATATAATACACTTTATTCAAGCTTGTATTCCAAGCTAGTCCATTCGAGATGCTGACTTTGGAGAGATGCTTCTTCACTTGACGTTTCCCTACTAAGGTATATAGAGCGCCCTTTTCGGGTTCCAATTTACCAATTTCCGGTTCCGGTCCCATGGTACCTTAAAAAGTAAACATTAATCTGTTAAAAACAACAACTAAAATGGTAACACACCAGCCCAAAGTCTTCCAACAGGGTCAGCTTTTCCATCGTTAAACCTATTCCCCATCAAACCGGCCTCATTTTCAACTTCTAGAAGGGTTTCGATTTTCGAGGGTCTGCCGCTTACGCCATCCCAAGTCACAACTGCCAACTTCCGGGAGATGCTGATCACGAAGCGATCGGTGCTGCCATCTACAGGTACTAGAAGCGAGACTGGTCCACCCTCTAAATAAAATATGTGAATATAAGAGTTAAAGTCAAGTTGGAAAAACATACCAATGAATGCCTTGGTATGGGTGTTGGTGGACGGTGTGTATTTATGGATGCATTGTCCAAAAATATCGACGTAATAAAGGCTTTGGTTTTCGGGCACCCAATGTGGGCCTTCCCCTAATCTCACTTGGTCGGTAACTACTTCAATTACTGGAGACATCTTTGATTCTGCGAAAGAAATACTAACTGTTTTGAACAGATTAGGTATTCTTGTGGTATTCTTACCGATTGCTGCGGTGATGAACAACTGGTGAACAGGATGAAGCAAACTGTGAAGATCTAAAATTACCTCTGGCCCTTTTATAGGGAGAAATAGTCAAAATATAATTAACTTTAGATTGATAAAACTCATAGATGATGTATTTGGGACTGTTTCATTTGTGTTATCTGCAAATTTAATTAGATTTTAAATAACTGTAGTTATTTATGACCGTGGTTTAACCAGAGTTTCTGTCTTTTCGATAATCTAATGCAATCGTTTTAAATACTTAACTGATATACATAAATGAATTAATTTATAAATTATGAATTATTGCTATTTGCAGAAATGTTTAAAGACTTAACTTCAAGTTTTAACACTTAAAATTCAAAAGATCAATATTTATTTACTACTTATTCTATTATTATGTAATACCTACCTGAAGAATTTAATTATAGCAAATAAACGCACGCAGCTTTGAAGTTTCAAATGAAGAGTTGTGTAGATTTATGGGACAGGTATTTTGAAAAGAAGCAACATAAGGTCGGTGCTGGTCTGCAGCATAAGCCTACCTGAAGAATTTATTGATAGCAGTTTTGATTTGATTTATCAATCGCTAAAGAATTTCGGTCGTAGTAGAATGTTTTGTTGGAAAAACTTCTTTCTAACGGTACAGTGAAACGAAGGGAAATAAATCCAATGTAATAAGATAATAATAATATACCTATAATGGTAATTTGACAAAATATTTCGTTAAATATTTTCATTTGTAAATTCAATTTAGTTGCCCTTTTGGAATACTCTAAAAACCATTCCTAACGTATATAATCCTAATATTCCTAAAGTATACCAAAAAGTGGTAAATCTTTTTTTGTACAGAATGGTGTACAAGTGATATCACCAAATAAAACATCATGAGTGATTATGTCGCTATAATCCAGGAAATTATAAGTATATGTATTTTTTGTATTTAGTAGGAATTTGATCAAGCTATAGATACCACACATGACCTACGTATCCATTTGATATTCTGAAGCGATTATGAGTACCATTGTGGCTACATCAGAGTTTATTCCGGAAAATGCTTAAATTCGTCAGGTTACGGGTATGCATTTGTTAAGTTTTGTGTTAAGTTGTTAGCTTTTCTTTTCTGAATCTGTATGAAGTCATAACTGCGCGTGGTCAGGTACACCGGTTTCGATTGCAGTGCCCGGTCATCCGAGATTTTGGATATTTTTATTTGTTTTTGACAAATCTGTTACTGAATCTCACATAAAATTGACAAACTACCAGACAACACAGGATAAACTTGAAAAATGTGCCACATACGTAATACATCTAAGCTCTATAAGCGTACAAAATTTCACGTAAACATCAATATCATACATGCTTTTTTACTTAAAACTTTATTTCTCACAACAACAACAATTAATAGTATATTATTCGACGAGCACATATTTAAGGATATAAATCGCGAACATGAAGTTTATACGCGAGCCGTATAGGGAGCGTGTAAACATGCAAGCGATTTATATCCGTATTGTCCGAGTCGAATACGACGTTTCATCTACGACTCATAAATTTCATTTTACATATATCAAATATTTTAAATGTATTTGTCAATGGTGGCAACGCGAACTGGCATCCACGTAGGTTTTGACAGACTTTGACAGTACATTCCTATAATGATGACAGTTCGTTCAAATAATTAAGCCATTAATTGAATGAACTGTCATTATTATACAACGCTAGTGTGATCATAATTATTGGCGTGTATTACGATAGGGATTATATAGTTATAGATACGTATACAATGAACTTAAAATATGTAAAACTGGTTTATCGATGGTAAGATATTCAACGAGAAAGGTAATTTGTCGGGCAATTCCGTCATACGAAGAAGCAACCGTAGACACGTGTTTCGGACTATTAGTCCTCATCAGTACGGTACAGCCAAGGAGTAAGATGGACACTCAATGAAAAAAAAAACACTCAAATGGAGACCATAAGGGGGGTGCCCAATGTCGCCAATTTGGTGCTTCAGTCACAATATCTTCAGGATTCGAAGACAAGAAGTGATGTCGAAGCACCAAATTGGCGATATTGGGCACCCCCCTTATGGTCTCCATTTGAGTGCCTTTTCCATCTTACTCCTTGGCTATACCGTACTGATGAGGACTAATAGTCCGAACATCGTGTCTACGGTTGCTTCTTCGTATGACGGAATTGCCCGACAAATTACCTTTCTCCTTACAATATGTGTCGTGGAAGAAAAATATAATAATATATAATTACGACAAGTTTTCTCACATAATTTGATGTATAACATGAGTGAATTGAAAATTAAGCAACTATGGATGCTTGTACTTCCTCTAATGATTCCTCTTAACGGAGTTTGTTAACTTGTGCCCTTATTTATAGAAACTGTTTTGCTTATACATATTGATGTATTTTTTAACACTGTATATAACATTATATCATAAAATGTACCATAAATTTGCAGTCCAGAATTATTTACTAAATAAAAATAATCAATTAAGTTTTAAAATAAGAGAAGAAGATTTCACAGATTTCAAATTACTTAGTTTGTCGAAAATACAATATTGGGAGGCTAAACGGCAACAACAAGACAGTCAACAAACAAAAATTAGAAGGCAGCAATTGTAGATTGAGTCGTCCACTTTTACAGAAAAATAAAATGGTTTTGTTTGTACCTATTTGTTGCGGGTTTTGCGCTGGATTCCTAAAAACTTGAGAAGACTGCAAATTTATTATGGGACAAAATTGCTTTTGCGTCCTTTATGAATAACACGGTAATTTGCGGTATTTTTTTAAACAACTGGAAACTCATTTTTTTAGTCAAATTATGCATACTAAAACTTTCATCAAAATCCACAGACTACAGCACATTAATTATAATGCCTAATAATAATAAAATTGTACTCCTAACAATATCAAGTCATTTTAAATTATCCAAGGCAACGTTATAATTCGGAAATCCTCTGGTCCCCGTACCAGTAACTTTGAACACACACCCAGCCGGTTTCGGTTCCTCAATGCCGTTTGTGACTAGCCGCGCGCTTGTCACGTATAATTCATCCAAATTTGGGCCACCAAATACAAGGGATGTAATCTAAAACGAACAATGATTTAATAAATAGCCATACAACCATCTCTTATACAAGGTATCGGATGCAACTTATTTGCTTTTCAAAAAGCGATCCAATGATAAGTGACACGACCGACTTATCCTATTGTATTGCTAAAGTTGGTAGCAACATCCCGATTTGCAATAGGTTGTGTGAGATATCATAAGATAGCTCACCTAAAATCAAATAAGTTTTGGTCGATTTTTTACGTCCGGTCCTTTTTGTCGATGCTTCAAGAACGTTTATGAACAAATTTCCAGGATTTCATTTAAAAATACGTAGGTAAGTTTTCTTATGTGACCGTCATTAAATTTTGACATTCTCAATGCATAATCTCAAATGTTATTCTCAAATCTCAATGCATCCTATTGCCAAATCACATTTTTGAGCATAATGAAAGCATATTGAGAACTACTTTGCGGCATGTTGACGTAATTATCTAATCAAATGAAGGCTATTCGGAAACTCCTAGTTCTAAACGATGTTCTTGAAGGCAATTGGTTTCAATATTGTTTAAATTATTCATAAATTTAAAAGCGAATGAAACTATATTAGTCAGAAATGTTCTTAAGTATAGAGATTATTTTCTCGAAACCTGTGATTAATTATTTTTCTAACTACATAGTTCCTCACTTATATATAAGTGAGGAATATTTATTTATTTTTATTTAATGTTTCTGTTTTGTATGGTACGTATGATATAAATGAATTGTATACTTTATATGACTTTGTTTATTATACAGTTTTTGTCTATATTCCTATCACTAAAGTTCAAAATTCCAAAAAATGTTATGTTTATTTATAGCGGCAAAATAGTTTGGTTTATCTGGTTCAGTCAAAGTGCGATGTTTCTTTTGTACTTTATTTACCTGCTTGCACGGAAACTCAATATTTTGCAACAATTTAGAAGTTCTCGGATCGATATGAAGTATACGACTACCACGAAATACTGCTACCCATAAGTTTCCATCTGTGTCAATTGTCGTACCATCAGGAGCACCGGCAATGCAATGATCGTCCAGATTAAATACAACCTTTCTGTTAGCTAAATGAGTAAACTTTAATAATAAATTTTTCATTATTGACTGATGATGGCCAACTCACAAATAATGCCTTTGCATTGATCATAATCAAACTGATCAACCGTTCGTGTAGGCGAATCAATGTAATACATCTTCTTCAAAGTTGTACTCCAAGTTAAACCATTCGAGATGCTGACTTTGGAGAAATGCTTTTTAACTTCACGTTTTCTAACTAAAGAGTAGAATGCGCCCATTTCGGGTTCCGTTGTACCCATTTTTGTATCACCACCCATCGTACCTTAAGAATGAAATGTTAATTTGCAACTACAAAAAAGTATAGTAATAATAAAGCACCAGCCCAGAGTCTTCCGACTGGGTCGGCTTTTCCATCATTCCACCTATTGTGAAGAAAATCTGGTTCATTTTCAACTTCTACAAGCGTTTCAATATTGGAAGGTTTGTCGCTTACACCATCCCAAGTCACTACAGCCAACTTCCGGGAAATGCTAACGAGGAAGCGGTCAGTGCTGCCATCTACAGGTACAAAAACCGAAACGGGTCCACCTTCTAACAAAATATGTGAACAAGCGTTCAAATATTGTTAGAAGAACATACCAATGAATACTTTGGTGTGGGTATTAGTTGACGGTGTATATTTATTGATTAATTGTCCAACAATATCGACGTAATAGAGACTTTGGTTCTTTGGTTCCCAATGGGGCCCTTCTGCTAACCTTACTTGTTCGGTAACTACTTCGATTTTTGGTGCCATCTTTGGGCCTGAGGCAGAACTGAAGCATGATTTAGTTTAGTTTGGCAGGTTTTCACTGGTACTTCAACGGTTAATAACTACGTTTCTTTAGGGAAATTGGATGGATAGCAGCAGGATCTTTTATGCTATAAAATTATAAATTTAAAATAATGTATACTGAACAGTCTATTCGGGCATTTAATTTTTGACGGTGACACTAGAAGAAATATGACAAGAAGTGACATATTGTCAATTAAAGAGGCTCCGCCAAAATACGAAAAAGGACAGCCGTAACTTTTAGTGATTGATTTTTCTTCTGAAGCCCGTGCCAAACGATAGGTATTGAAAAACTACACACCAGATTGCTTCCCTGAAATATTATGAATTTTTATGAATTTTTACTCCACCTGAAGCTGGAGGACCTGAAGGAATTGTTCAAGAATGAAGAACATCTGCTGCAGTTACTAAAAATCGTATTTGAGAATTATAAGGTAGAATAGTGTGATAATTTTGCCTAAAATTCGATTTAATTACTACAAAAAAAAAGATTCATAAATATTTTCATGAAAAGGACATGAGACGTTAGTATTGCTAGATATAGTCGAGCCAATATTAGGAGAGCGCTGAGAGACAAGTGACCATCAAGTGACAAGCACCGTATTTTGCAGCAAGTTATGCCACGGCGCGTTATGCTATCATGGGGCCCTGGGCAATTTTGGTCCTCAAAGTTTAGAAGAAACTAACCATATACAAGGTTTAGGAAAAGACAGCTAGAAACTTGTATATACAGGGTTATTGTATTTGAAAGAAGCAGACACATTCCATTTTCTTAATATCCATCCTGTATATTTTTCCTGTTTTTATTTATACTGTTTGGAATTACAAATTGAACTGTTAAAACCACATGTCCCTGAGGTCAGTGGTGTAAATGTAACAAGACCAGACCAGAAATAACCTGTAACCTGACTGTAACCTGACCAGAAATCCAAGGATTTTATAACCATCCATCTCTTAATCGAGTGTTTTACCACGTCTCTTGCAATTCCAAGAGTCGGTTCTGGTCCCTCCGGAACTGTGTTGGCCGCTACCCTGGCCAGGGAATCGGCAACTTCGTTTCCCTTTATGCCAGCGTGGCCAGGTACCCATATGAGAGTGTACCCTGTTTGCCTTCCCCAGACCGGATAATGTTCTCCTACAGTTTTTTACGACGAGAGATTGGTATCTGCTGGTCGCCAGCGAGCGTAGCGCCGCTTGGCTGTCGGAGAAGATTTTAATTGATTTGCCTACCCAGTTCCTCTTGCTTATCTCTGTTCTTGGTTTGCGTCCGTAGACTCCTAGACCGGTGCCAAGGTTGGTACTGGAGCAATCGGCCTGGAGCAGGGAGGTTTCTTTCCCCAGTCATCTCTACTTGGTAGTAAGACATTGAATGATGTTTCCCAGCTGTATTCGGCAGGGATGGTGTCACTTCTCATGCCCAGTAGTTCGTCCGAGTCAATCGTCGTCGTGAGTCTATTGGGCTCGAATTCCACCATTTGCGGCACATTTTCTTCTATGTGCATTAATCTGTACGTTGCCATTCTGGCATCACCGTCCACCACTACATGCAGCGGGGGAATATCCAGCAGCATTTCTAGAGCCACAGAGGGCGTCGTTCGCATGGCTCCTGTTATGAGTGAAAAATATTATATATATATTCTATTCTATTCTATTCTATGGCTAATGTAGCCATTCTCTGCAAACTTACTAGTTTGGTCACCGTAGCTCTCCGTAGAGTTGCCGGCCACCAAGCGACACTGCCGTAAGTGATCGTCGGTCTAACGACAGGCAGTTACAGCCAATATAGTCGTTTAGGGGTAAGTTCCCAGTTTTTTCCACATATCTTCCTGCAGCTCCATAGGGAGAACCTGGCTCTACGGATGATGCTTTCTACATGGAAATTCCAGTTGAGAGCTTTGTCCGAGGTTACCCCTAGATATTTAGCACTGTCTACAAACTGGATTGTTTCACCGCTCAGTTACTACAGTTCACTACGCAAATTGCACTCCACGTTAACTTAATAAATAATTATATTGAGGTGGAATGCTTAATTAACTAAATTGTTATATTTATAACACTCACATAAATCAACGCAGAGAGATCCTTTTGTATAGTTTACTTTTTTGTATTTTCATTTATCGATAAAATAAAATAATACCACATCATAAACACATTTCATTTCTTTTTATTTATTAATTGAACACACAATCCAAAAGAGGTGCGGAATATTTACAACGGTAGAATGCTGAAGCAATCATATACGTAAGATAAATGCTAACTGTAGTACTCGTTACCCCAAAACGTCAAACACAAATCAAATTATCTTATTTTTTCAGATTTATTGGTACTAATCACAATATTTTTCACTTTTGTTCATCTCCACTATTTACAGATAGAAAAAAAAAGAAGATAAACAAAATCGAACCCATTAAATAGAGTAAGTGCTTCACTTAATATACACATCATAAAACAAAGCAAATAAGAAAAGAATATAATTATAATAAATTTTACAAATATTGACCTTAGAAAATAAAGGAACTAATCTAAATTAAAAACAATGTATTAAAAAAAACTAATAATCATCATAGAGCAAGTCCTCTAGTGCACTCAACCCTGAAGAGTCCTGCCCATATGAGTCATCACTATCGCCCGACAGGTCAGTCCAACTTTCCGAACCGCTATCACTACCATCGTCATTGTTATCATCGTCATTTCCATCATTGTCCTCGTTATTTTCGTTGTTGTCATTCGGGTTACCATCATCATCCCCATCACCGTTAAGCGCTAAGAGAAGTTGATGGCCTGAAATAATTAAATTAAGATTCAAGAACATTCACATGATACACTATATAGAATAATTTCAAAACAAGAACTAAGCCATAAACAAACAAATAAAACCTACCGTCATCATCGTCGTCGTCATCAGAATCATCCATATCCTCCTCGTCATCATCCTCTTCCTGCTCGTCCTCGTCGTCTCTTCTCCTACCAACATCGTAGATTCTCACGACGGATTCTTGCACTGAATGGTATAGACCTTGGTTTTCGACTATCGCGATCTGTGTATCAAACTGATTCACGGCAAGGTCGTAGATGTTCCGCTTAACATCAATGGTCGCTATGCTCGAGTAGTCGCCGCTGTCCACAGTCTTGAAGCTCGAGTCAAAGGTCGGGTCTTCTTCGGATTCCTGTTCAACGGCAATCGCATAGATGGCGCTGTTGAGGGGCGCAAAGGAAACCTGTTTGGATGATTATCAATTAAATTAAATTTATCAAAAATTAACTGCACCATGAGATGAAAATGGTTATCAGAAAAAAAAAGTGAAACAGGAAACATAGTGAAAGGTTTCTGTTTCAGTAGCATTCCAAATTAAGACTTGTGGAGAAGAAGCAAGTAAAGGTACATGCGCATCGATATCCTGAGGAGGAAACATCGAAACGGTCACTGATATGGAATGTGGAAGGTATCAGAAGCAAAGGACGAGACCTAGATGGCAGTGAAGTAAAATTAGAATCAGTGAAGAATGCCGCAGAGAAGTTGGGGAGAACAATCGTAGCCAGAGAAGAGGAAATGGAAATCAGAAGTTCTGCAAAATGGAGAGAGATTTGATTTATACAAACTGGTGAGATCGTCACAGTAGATGAGCAAATAATAATCACCAGTAAACCCAGATCAACAATCTCATCCAAAAAATGCAATACACAAATGTAGGTCCTGCGTCGTGGTTTTTGTTAATTTATTTTTTTCATTTATGCTGGCTTTCAGAGCAACGTTGTCCTTACAGATGCGACTTGCAAAAAAGCCAGTAATGTGGGGATGCATCTTGCTCAATAATAGCACAGTCTGTACTTGGTGGGGTGGACTGGACCATTTACCAGAACTAGGATTGCAGAGAACCAAATAATTTAATTTAAAGGACTGCACAGAAAAAAAGCAAGACAAATGCCAAAAATCCAGGACAAACAATTAAATAATAAAATTAGGCCAAAAAATGGCCAAACTGAAATGAGATGATATCATGGCATATCAAGCCAGCTTTTTTGGTGTTTTGAACAATATCTCAAAAGCCCCTACTGATCCCACAAATGTAGGGGGCAATTTTTTTTTGTGATAATCTTCTCTAAATTTGAAAATTTTCTACAAAAACAAAGAAATTATGGAATAAATTCATTCAAACTAAAATATTATTTTTAACAACCCTGAAGTTTTAATAATGAAAATACACATTGTACAGCAAATTCAAAATCCAACTTCCATTTTTTTAACTTATGATGTCATTGATATTTTTTGATATATAGCAATGCCTTATTTTTATATCCTCTACATTTACTATGGTAGGGTATCTTCACTTTGCCTCTACGTTGGAACACCCTGCAGGCGAGGCAGGTTCAGACATATATAGAGTAGCATTGAAACCTGAATTGATTTAACGATGTCTGTCTGTCTGTCTGTTTATACAAGGATATCTCTTGAAAAGTAAAGACAAGTTTGTAAATGGGCAAAATCACAAATATGGTTTACAAGAGTTTTATTTTAATTTTGGCCTGACCAAAGAGGTTCTTACTGATTTTGATAGAGCTTTTGATTGTCTCTTTGGAAACACAAATATATTATTTAGCAATTTGTATAAAATTCCAGGCCATTAAGCGTCCTGCGGACGTTTTTTGTAGTGAGCAAACCTGAATCCGGGATATCCTGCAAAATCCACCTTACAGAATGGAAAAATAAATGTAACCGTTGCTAATACCTCGACACTAATTCAAAAAATTGCAACATTTTCCAAATTTGAAAAATTTTCAAAATGTGACAAATTTGTCTAAACGAGATGAAATTTTGCATGTGGACAGATTTCCGGAGACAATGTACGGACCAACAAAAGAAAAACCGGAAAATTTTCTAAAATTTTTCAAAGATCCCCAAAATTTGGAAAATTTATTAATTTGAGTTGAAATTGTGTATGTGGACAGATTGCCGGTAGAAAAGCATGAATAAGTAAAAAAAATTTCAAAATTGAGAAAATTTGTCCAATGGAGATGAAATTTTGCATGTGGACAGATTTCCGGTGACGATGTATAAATCAATAAAAAAATTGTCTAAATGAGTTGAAATTTTGCATGTGGACAGATTTCCGATGGCAATATCAATAAAAATGAATGGAACTTTTTTCGGAAATGTTTGGAATTCTTTTTTATAAAGCGTAGTTTTTAAAAAGTGTAATTTTTACATAAATGTATTGTTGTTACTGAAAATTGAAAAGCCACCGCAGCAGTCGGTTAATGTGAATCCAGTGTTTGAGTGCGGCTTGTGCTGTTAGTTTTGTAACAACAAAGTATGACATTAAATGCAACTTCCAGGTCAGCTATTACTTTGCTCTATCAAATGGTGTGCAGAATGTATTTCGATCTATGACAGTTTATTTAAAAAATTATCTAAAATCTACCCATTCATTTATTCAACACTACAATATATATTTATTTTATTAGTTTCATGCTGTGTTACATTTGATATATTCATTGTTGGTTAAAAGTAAAACTTCTGCACATTCTTCCGGTACATAACTTTTATCAATTTCACAACAATCTCAATTTTGTTCACTTTAAAATAATAAATCAATAAATGGATAATTACCTGGCACTGGTTCAAGTGTGGGACAGTTTTCAGTAGATGGAACGTCCTCATGTCCCACACCTCCGTATTCGAGACGATCTCGAGTCCATTCGGATGGAAGACGCCGCTCTGCGTCTGGTTGAGCTTGTCGAGCTTGTGGATTGCTTTTCCCGAGGCCACGTCAAACAGGACGCCGTCTGACAACACAAGTTCATCGTTATAGCTGAACGTTGCCTTATTCTTCGTGTACTGATTGCCAACACGCGGTATTAGCCTCTGGATCTCCTGACCTCTGGCAACATCATAAATCTAAAACAGCAGATTTCATAAGTTTAAAAGGCAAAATTTTGAGGTTTAAGGTTTCTAAAGAATATTCAAAAGGAATGTTTGATGTAAAACCGTAACAAACTTTGACAAAAAAAACCTTTATGATACATACTGTAGCGGTTTCGCCTTTTGTTCCGATTAACCTATCCTGGATGGTCTTGCTGAATTCGATATAGTCTTCGACGTCAAAGGCATACCTGAAGTCAAACGTCGTATAAATTAAATTTCTCTGTATATATAACCTAAAAATTCTTACTTCAATTGAGAGTTGTTTGCTACCCATAGAGCGGATAACGGTTTTCCCCACGTGGAGCTGGTGAGTAGCAAGCTACCATCCCTTGAAGGTTCCAGGTGGACGACGTAGCTGTCGTGCGCCTGAAACATGGATTCCTCATTGCCAGTGTGCAGGTTGAATGTCCGCACCTCGCCTGAATAATCCCCAACCACTATACTTTGGTCTCCAGGCTAAAAAAAAAAAAAAAAAAAAAATGGCAACATTAGTACTCAATGAGTATCGACATTTTTATGAAAATTAAATGTTAGATAACACTTTCATATGCCATCTTGTCCGCGAACGTGTTAATAAGTTGTAAAGTAATTCTAAATATCGAAATCAGAAAAAAAGGTTTCATTGTTCCAGAGATTATGTTAATGTTTTAATCCGAATTTACATTTTAATAAATTTTTAGTTTTTCAAAAACAAGACAACTAACAATTATTTCCATCTTCAGATTCAGATATATCAGTTACCCAAAAGTTTAATGATTACTGTTTCAGAATTGAACTTTGCAAATATATTAAAATAAATACCATCAAAATATTCGTTTATTTGTCAAACTTAATTATTTTTAATTTAATAAAGTTTGACAGCTGGTAGCAACTGTACACAATTATTTTAAAATTATAACAAAAATACAAGGTCATTAAAAATGCTTTTTTTAGATAGAGTGCCTCGCTCTAAAAATGTTTGTAAGTTGGCAACCCTAGTATGCACGTTCACACACACCCTTACAAAGAAATGCTGACTGTGCTTGAAGGATACATCAAACGAGACAAAATGTCTGCAACTCATAAAAACTTACCATAAATTTGGCACAAGTAAAAAATCCGTCATCAGTCGGCAGTCGAATGACCTGCATTGGACAGAATCTAGCATGAATCAGTTTCCTGTCCATCGATTTGCTGCTGTAGCCCATCTGCCTGCGTGCCGTCCTCATGACAAAATTATTAGCTGTTGTAATTCTCGGTTTTGGATCAGGGCACTTGTGAGGCCTGCAAACACACAAGCAGAAATAATATAAGAATTATAATAAAAAATGAGGTTATGTGATTTTTCTAGATGTTTCACTCACACGAATAAATTGAACTGTGGACATGTTGCCATCGGATTCTTGCAGAGAGCGTGTTGATTGGTCAGGTACTCTGTTATGATGGAATCCAGCGTGATCTTTGGTTCCAACAGTGAACTGCTTTCATCGGTTGGTATGTTTACTTTAATATGGGGCTCGTTACCGATCTGTTTCTCAAGGCGGGAAATTTGTTGCGGGAGATTTTGAGTAGACAGAGGTTTCCTAAAGGATTCATAGTTAGAAAAGACAAAACAATTTTGTAAATATTATCATAAAACAAACGAAAATTTAAATCATCTTACTTAATAATTTTAATTGTTGGCGTGGTTGGAGTTACACCATTTATTAGGGAGTTCATATATGAAGGTGTGGAATCGGTTTGACTTTGTAGAGAGCTTGAACTTCTCTGGAGTACTAATGGGGAGGAAATTGAAAGACGTGTCTGAAAGAAAAAGATATCAATCAAACATACGATTGCCTATTTAAACTATTTGAACAAAAAAAAATTCAAAAACGTGCCTATAAACGAGAACAAAAACTCACCCTATTCGGGGTACTAGGCGTGGTATATCTAAATTTCGATGGATGTGCCATATTAGAAAGTGAAGTGCTTGCCAAGTGCGCCTCCTTTCGCAGGATGCCAGCAGATTCC
This sequence comes from Melinopterus prodromus, assembly GCA_964023965.1. Lineage (NCBI taxonomy): Eukaryota > Metazoa > Arthropoda > Insecta > Coleoptera > Scarabaeidae > Melinopterus > Melinopterus prodromus. The sequence goes on from OZ030393.1 coordinate 47,737,288, forward strand.
GTCATGCCTTTTGTGAGTAAATGCTGGTGGATAAGTTGCAGTAATTGCCTATCGTTGAACTGTATCTTGGTCTGAGCCACAACGTTAGCCTAAAGAAATAAATAATGAGAAAATATCAATTAGTATTAATGGATTAGAATTTCAGGTGGACGTACTTACCCTGTGAATATCAATTAATGAAGCATCTAATTCCGTCCCATTCTGTTTCGTCTTGCCAAGTAACCTTTCCAAAAGCTCCAGGGCATACTTTTGGAATGCTACATGCTCTTGACGTTTCTCCTGCAGTATAGGGTCACGCATCAAAGCTAGAAAAATTGGTTTTTATTGTTTAAACACTTCGAGAAATATACTTGCTACTTGAAAATAGCAGGATTACTAGAAAATGCCTCTTGTTTGGTATAAGTAATAAGTAAGGACCACAATTTACTCTTTTAAAGTGTATGTCTTTTATCAAGGAATGATAATTATTTGCAAGCCAAAGAATTCTTATTTGTCATTTTATAAAAAAATAAATACATAAACTCGGTTGTGTTCTCCTGTTTGAATAGAATACATTTTTAAGTTTTCTAATATTATTTGGTTTTTAGGGTTATAAACATTTTATCTATTATGTGTCGTTTATTTAGTTTATTTTATTTAATTGCACGCCGAGGGCGATTTAGTTGGGATTATTCATCAATCAACACTTAGATAAGCGTTAACACCAAGGTACCTTACATAAAATTAACAAACATTTTTTTAACCTTCAAAATTGAATAAAATTTCTACATACTTTGCAACTGTCCACTTGTAAACATTGGTAACTTTGATACTATCTGCCTAACGGTGTCAGACCTCGCCAGACCTGCCATCGCTTTACAGGCTAATGTTCGGATGCAGTCAGCATCCGTTATCGGAGTTTTAATTGTCATTAATTGAAGTAAAACCTAAAAAACCATAAAATTATTATTTCTCTTCTAAGAAAATGCAAATAAAGAATTACCATTATTCCGCTATTTGATCGTACACTATCCCAAACTTTTTGCAGGAGCTCTTCGGAACTCTTCATTTTTGCCTTTTTGCTTGGCGAGTTTGTACCACCCGCACTAAATCTTGCCACACCAACTCCAACCTACACACAAAAAATACCGAAAACTTTTTACTTTAATTTCTTTTTTCTTTTTTGAGTTGTACTAACCCTATTTATTGGGGCGCTAACACAATTAACTATGACTCGAAGGGCAGCTTTTTGTACATCAGCATCTGCAACAATTTCACCATCTGCTGCTCCCAAGATAATGTTGATACCTGTAAAGTAAAACCAATAAAATTGTTTCGTTGACTTAGATTTTGTTTGATGAAATATAATTGTAATAAACTGAGTGATATTATGTGTAGTTTAATAATACTGAGTGATACTATAATTACTGCAATTTAAGCAAACTCCTTACACGTTTGAGCACCATCTAAAAAAGAGTCCGGATCAGTAAAAAACAATAATTTTTAAATATTTTTGCTTTTCACTATACACATCGGCAACAGAAAGAAATGCTAGAATTTAATAATGCCTGGTGATAATAGATAGAAATGGTGAAAATATAAATTGTAGGAAAAAATTATAAGTCATAAAAATAAACAAATAAAAACAGTAAAGAAACTATAACAAGCGCCACCATCTTAAATAAAAAACACCAAAAGGTGACACTGAAAGCAAACTTACCAACTGTGATTGTCTCTTCTGGTAAATCGACACGGTCGCAAAATAATAGTTGAACTTTGGGCATTACGCAGGCTATTGCTAGCACGTCCAAAGCACACCTTACCGTCTCTGCTCTGAAAGCATTGAGAATATTAAGAAATATAACTACCTATAAGAAAAAGCAATAATTAGATTAAATTTACCTCCCGCTATAATTCCATTCGTAAGCAAAGGCGATTGTTTTTAAGAGCAGCGTGATTCCCCCTAGCTTCAATAGTTGATCGACGGGTGGCCAATGAGCCCTAAAAGGCATCGACTGGAATAATGTATTGATCTGTTCTTGTACTTCCTCTGGTGACGATTTACAAGCCTAAAATATTAAAATAAACTAAATTCATCCCTCAAACAATACCATAGAAAAACATAAAATATTATAAACACTAATATAAAGTTAAATTATGGTAACAAACACAAAACAGTAAATTTTCTGGTGAAGTCTACACAAGAATAAATTGGAACACCATATAAAACAAAACAAAAAACACAACACTTAATAAAAGATAAAGCAACTTCATGAAATGAATTAAAAGTCTTGAACTTTTAAACTGGGAAAAGAAAAACAATGTGACAATTTGTGAAATGGTGGAGGACAGGCTTTTAACTAAGCATGTGACAGTTTAAGTCTAACCATGCCTCTAGTCGTAACTATACGGGAATACATGCTCTGTGTGTACAGTACCCGGGGGGGCGATTTTATTTTTTCATGTTCGGGGATGTGCCATCATGGAAATGTTGTGAGTTAATGAATAAAAGACAACACCTATTTTTTTTTTGTTATGATGTTTTGAACTGCCACAAACGTTTTAAAATTATTTTAATTTGATTTTTTTGCTTTTTAAAGTATTGTATGGTATAATAATAATAATCCACGCCTTAACACCCCCCAACAGCTTTCGCCACTACGGGGGAATCGGCAGGCCCGAATTATCATTATTATTTTTTTTTTATTTTGTTGTTTTGAACTGCCGCAGTACAAAATACCAAAATATAAAAAAATTAGGTGCTTTCTTTAATTCATTAACTCACAACTTTTCCATGATTGCACATCCCAGAATCCGAAAATTAAAAAAAAAAATCGCCTACCCTAGTGTACAGTAATTAATGTACAATTTGGTAACGCTGGTGTAGGTTGAAATGGTTTGTACTAGTGATGGGCATAATCGTATTATTTATAGAATCGATTTTTAGCATTCGAGATATTTGCAAAATCGTATGATTTGGTTCTCGAGATATTCTCGAATAATAATCGATTTTTAATAATCGATTTTGAAAAATCGATTTTGAAAAATCGATTTCGAAAAATCGATTTTAATAATCGATTTTGAAAAATCGATTTTGTCAAATCGATTTTGAAAAATCGATTTTAAAAATAGATGTTTGTTAATCGACTTTAATAATCGATTATTAAGAATCGAATATTAAAAATCGATTATTAATAATGAATTTTTAATAATTGTCTTTTAATAAACGATTTTGGTTCATTCGAATTATATTATCGATTATTAAAAAGTCGCGAAATAATTCGAAAATTAATGATATAATTGATATTGTCTGTTGTAATTGAAATATTAGAATTTAGCATTGAAGCAGGCTTCGCCAAATTTTACGTTGGTCACCTTTTTATTCTAACAAATCGAATTAATTGAGCGGTTTTATTAATATATTGTCGCCTGCGGTGTTAGCGATAGAGCACACATGGTTAGTGAGTACACCAGCAGAGCAGCAAATAATTTCTCAAATGCAGAATTCATTCGACTCGACTTTAAATCGAGAATAATCGATTATGAAAAATCGATTTTTAAAAATCGATTATGAAAAATCGATTTTTAAAATCGATTATGAAAAATCGATTATTAAAATCGATTATGAAAAATCGATTATTAAAAATCGATTTTAATAATCGATTTTTAAAAATCGATTTTAAAAAATAATAATCGAGACATGACGATTATTTCCAAAATCGGTTTTAATCGATTATGTAATCCGAATGCGCCCATCACTAGTTTGTACTATAACGCCATAAAAATGACTGACTTCTCTGTGAACAGGTACTTAATTTCTGTGAAACTTGGTAAAAAACCTGTTGTACCATTTCAAGGTTGTTACATGGTTATTGTATTATGTATCGTATTGAAGAACTGTAAGAGTACTCAATTAAAATAAAAGTGAAAGAGCTTTTGATTTCAGCCAACTAGCTAATTTTTTCACATAAAAGTAATGTGATGAAACTGTTTTTGTTTACCAGATTTGTAATTTATGGAAAAATAAGCATAGGAAAGGATTCGAATCAAGATTTTTAACAGGAGTAAGCAACAAAACTAACTCACTACATTAATGATTATACACTAGGCAATGTACAGCTTATGCTTTAATAGTAAAATAGCACAAAAAACGTTCTGTATACTTGATGCAGTATGCTGCATGTTCAGTAAGTTCAGTAAGCGTTTCTTTAAATCAATAACGCAACGATGAATTATTAAAATTATTAAATTAGTAGCAAATAAAAACAAATCTGCTAGAAATCACAAAAGGGCAGAAAAGTAAAGCTTAGGGCTGATATTGGGTGGGTATTGGTTAGCTATTTGACAGATCTGTCAGTTTTGTTGTCCTATTATAGCTTGTCAAATGAGAAGATATGCAGCGGTGGTGCGCAGAACGTAAAGAGTAAAAAATGTGACAGCTCAGTCAGATAGCTATTGAGTACTTTATGGGGAGGTAAAAATTCCAGCCCAAAAACTTATATACTTTTTGCATACAAAACAAACAATCTATACTTCGCTTGTTGGGATGTGGGAACATTTTTAAATAGTATTTATTCCTATGCATTTGAGAAGGTTTTCTTTTTAAATAGTTTTGTCACAAAGTGTATAATTGTATTACTGGGCGAAATATTTATGTTTTTAGTGCACGTGGTTTTCCATCTTGATTTTTTACTAAACTTGTTTCTTATTCTCTTTTTTCCTACATAAACATAACTGATATCAGTGCGTCAACCTTATCAAACAATCCGATTTGACCTAAACATCCAAGTATTACAGCCCCAGACATAGAGTCAAGTTTCCATATGGAGAAAATGTTTTCATTATGAATATGAAGGAATTTGACTTCAAAGTCAAGCGTAATGTAAAAACAATTTATCATTTTACACTTAAGATAGTACAATTTCCCATTATTTCGGTTTTGGAACTTTTGCAGAAGCCTTTAAATTTCACCAAACGTGATTTAATGTTAATCTGATTATATATAAGAGAGGAAGAGAAGATGACGTTAATGCAATATTATTTCAGAGAATTAGTTTGAAGACAAAATAGAAACAATAAACAAAATAACGTAAATAAAACAAACCTTATAACTTGGCTGCGAAGGTATCGTTGCGCAACTTCTCTCGTTTGGTCGCAGCTGGTTCCTACGGATTTGCTCGACTTTAGTGAAAAGGTGCGCCTCAAGGTATCTCTTAAACGCGACGCAAACATGACGAACAATCTGACGGGCGGCGCATTCCGCATCTTCGTTCAGGGGTGGGTTATTCTCCTCATTTGAGAGTATTGGCAACGTCGAAATCTGAAAAATTTGAAAAAAAAAAATATATTGCGGTTATATGCTGAGTAACATTGAAAGGACTTACAACATTGTGGAGTTTTCGCAGGCCGTCCTGAGCGTCAAATTCATCAAGAATCACCTTGAATTGGAACGTCAGTCCGAAGAACATTGTCGCATGACATCTCCCTGAGTCATGTGAACACTCCAGTAGCCATAGTGTGTAACTGTAAGTAAAAAGACAAACAGAATTAACATTTTAGTCATGTTTGGGGTGTAGGAAATGGAGTCTCTACTTATGTTAGGATGCTGGGAAATAAAAAAAAAACAACTCAAAACAGCACATCACAGATTTGAAACTTATATAAATATATATTCGATTTATGATATCAGAAGTGGGATCAGAAACAAATTATAATTGGTAGAAATTATAATTAAATATAAATTATTATATCATAAAGTAAAAAACTGTACATACTTCACCAAACGAGTGATGATAAACTTGGGTAACAGGCATACCCTCTCCATAGCCTCCTCGCAGTAACTCAAATAATATAAACACATGGAGACACCAGTGGCAGCGACCGAAGGCCTTGGAACATCAAGTAATGCCTAGAAGCCGATAAAACAATAAGTAAACACAAACTAGGGCAAAAATAATATAAAACTACCTCCAATCCTTTGTATTGAATGAACTCAATGGAAAACTTCTTGTGGCATAGCAGAGCGGCGAGATATTTCAGCGCTTCGAAAGCTAGTCTTGCCTCCTTTGTTTCTTTCACGTTTACATACGACATTATTAATTCGAGGGCATTATTCTCAAAGACGTGGCTGAGAAATTCTTGGTACTCGCCCATCGGGCTCAGGTACCTGAGGATTAGAATTTGTCGCGTTGCCAGTGTGGGCGGAAATATCTGAATGCTGCCGATCATGAAGCTCTCCAGTTCCGCCCACGACGAATTGCTCGTATCCGCAAATAATGGACCTTGAACATAGCCATTAACAAATTTATGCGACAAAAATTGAAATGATACCGTTTATAACTGGGTATATAAGTAATTTTGTGTTCAAAATATAATTTTGATTGAAAATACCAAAGATGACGGCATTTCCGTAAAAGCTGGAAATCATTCTAAAATCAAGAATATCCATAAAATGCGTGGGTCACTCGCAGGGATGTTAAATTACGGTAATTAATATTTTTCGTAAATTACCGTTGAACTTATAATTATCAATTTCAAATATTAAATTACCACATAATTAATAATTAAAAATGGTAAATTACATTGGTGTAAATTACCGGGTAATTAAAAATTCAAAATGGTATATTACGCTTGTTTAAATTACCGGGTATTTAAAAATTAAAAATGTTAAATTACGTTCATTTAATTTCCCGGTAATTAAAAATTAAAAATGTTAAATTAAACCGATCTCTGTAAATTATGATTACTATTAATATTAGGGATGTAACGGAGGTCCGCCTCCGCCTCCGTAAAGACGGAACTTTCGTGTGTTTTTCAACCTCCGGCTCCGCCTCCGCCTTCGCATTTTCGTTGGCGGAGGTATAGCGGAGGCCAAGGCATGCATACACGCCGCTTACTACGGCGCGACGTGTGCCCGTACACCGATTGCTACGGTGCCACCGGCGCCGGCGCCGCCCGCCATACGCCGACAAAAAGTTAAAGCATTGCTGACATGACGCTTTCGTTTGACACCTAATTGGCTGTCGGTAAAGATTTTTGTTATTTTCGGCTGCATTTTGCAGTTGCAGGTTGAGTTTCGAGACCATTTAGCCTATGTCTAGGCCGGAGGAAACCGGGCAGCAAAATGCACTGTTTGGTCCTTTGTCGGCACCACGCAGTGGTCGATGCCGACAAAGAACCGCGCGGATGCCATCCGCGCGGTTTCCGCTGACCTAAATGTAGGCTTAGGGCGCTATTTAAGGAACGCTGCAATGAAAAATATAACGATTTTAAACCTAGAAGTCATAGCAAGTGGTAGTATTATAACTGTGTGCTCCTTTGAGTGAAAAATCAATATGAAGCCAAAAAGCCCATTGTGGAATTATGTTGACATTATAGATGCAAACACAGCTAATTTGTTCCTAAATTATATTTATTTCACAGAGTTTATATTTTATATGGATTTGTGTTTTTATACTATATATTTTTTTATTTTGAGGATGTATTTTATTTTCATATATCTTTTTATATTTTTTATTTCTATATATTTATCATAACCTCCGCCTTCGCCTCCGCCTCCGGGAAAGTTGACACATGACCTCCGCCTTCGCCTCCGTCACCAAAATGTCACCTCCGTAACATCCCTAATTAATATTAATAAAAATGTTTGGTAAAACCTTAAATCATTATTTTGTGGATAACTAGAGGGTTTTTTGATCCGGATCATTTTTTAGTCCCGATTATTTTTCTAACACTGGTATATTTATTAAAAAGTGATAATAAAAATAATAAAATTAATTTTGATAATAAATGGCTTCTGACTACAGAACTGCATTATCGGATTTTTTGGATTGATTGCCATTGGCGAAGGGACTTCCCACTTCTCTAGTCATTAACAACAAAATATTAGTTTCGTATTTTCTCAAGTAATGTCTGATGATTTGGAAGAGTAAAAATATAACGTATACGGGTAATCGGAAAGTCCTTTGATGTGTTAACTTAACGCATAGACCCATTTCCATTGGCTAAATGACACCTTGAATAACATTGTCATTGTCTATTAACCTATGATACTGCAATATTTTTACTGTCCAATGAATGATCCGATTTTATTTGAGAAAATAGAGGTAAGCTTTTAGTATTTAATGAATATGGATGGGACGGATTGTTAACTATGGAAATTGATCCAGCGCAGAAAAAAATTTTTGTTGTAGGAAATGTGTCTAATTAAAAAAGCTTATGGTGAAACTAATAAAAAAACAAAGATGGTGGATGGTGGGGCGCATTCATGCGTCCACTGATAGAAGGTCTTTGAAAGTAATTTATAAATTCCGGTAAATTACCAACGGCAATTAAAATTGTCAGTAAATTACCAACGGTAATTGAGATGGAATGTAAATTACCATCGGTAATTTAAGCAGTAAATTACGGTAATTAAAAATCGGTAAATTACCATCAATTACGGTAATTAATTTGGTAATTTACGCGGTAAATTACCCTTTTACATCCCTGGTCACCCGGTATACCCAATTGACGGTACCTATTTATTTATATATCATCTACCTACTTTTTAAATTTGGACTCCTGGCTGGAGATTCGGACATTTTCATCCGTTTCCTACTTTGTTCATATTCATCGGAATGCTAAAAACAATACATAACCTCAACTGATCAAATCAACCCTTTGGCAGAATAAGAACTACTTACGTCATTGTGTTCACCCCTCGAGGCAGAGTCACTCTGATTAAGCCTATCGGGGCTGAATGCTATTGGTGACCGTATCACAGACCCCATTCCGTTTTCACGAACTAAAAAAAAGAAACATAATTGAGGTTGGAAGTATTCTAGGACGTATTTCATTTTTTAAACTGACCCTTTCTGGCAGGTGGTACAGGCGGTGACCGCATCTCATTTCCTTTACTTGCCCTGTCAGATAAATGCGCAAACGGTCTGGCATTCGACGAGTGTGAGATAAACTCGGAATTGCTCTGCAGACGTTTGAGTCTTTGAAGTAATAAAGGTACTAGTCTTCCATTCGACTCCCTAAAGAGAACATATTTATACGATACAGTATTATTTTGAATGCCTGAATCCAACGTGACCTGTTATTGATATTTTCCAGGTATCTTTTGACCTAATGTTGATATTGGTCGGGTTAGTAAAAGTTACCAAAAAACTTCAAACATTCATAGATGTTTTAACATAGTCAAACACAAACAATAAAATAATCTCTAACTATAGACAAATTAGCAGCTAATCTTTAAAGAAATGGTCAGCTTCTTTAGTTTCAATGTCGTTGCTGCGAATAAATTCCCTAAAAAATACTTATGTTATGCTATTGCTTTATTTATATGGACAGTAATTTTCATTGAGCCAATATTATCATTATTATGTATATAACAATGTGTATATTTGGCTGCCTATATCTGTGGTCATGTGGGATTTAGACGTTGATAATGTTTCTGCATATGTAGTAGAGTAAAATAATAATATATATTATACTAACCTAAATCTTGTTGCAATTTCTGGAATTTCCATTGCTGCGGCCAACAAGCCAGTTGAATAACTTTGTAAGGGTTCAATAGAGTTTGTTGTCCATTTTATTAATCTATTTATTAAACTATCCATATCAGGCTAGAAAAAATTAACATGTACCTATGTAGATAAAGTATCTTAATCATGTAAAGAAGTGGAACAGTTAACATTTTGTGTGAGTGTAGAATAGATAATTCTAAACAATGACCTTTGTATGTATAAACATGGGGTATTTTCCCCACATACAGAATATTGAATTTTAGAGTGCAATACTTATTTATTTAATGAGTTTGTTATACAGACAACCCAGTTTATGGTTCCCACTTTGGGGATGCATTAAAGATACCAAAACAAGATTAAATTCCCTATAATCTTTTCTCAGATAACACTTTGTTTGTAAGTATGACAATGGGTGATATGAATAAAAATGAGTAAGTACTTTTTGCTCATGTGTACGTACTTAATGCTCAGTCCTATGAACAAAAATGAGAACATACATTATGCTCAATATTTTGAAGTAAATAACACATCATGTGAGAATAATGAGTCCGTAGCTCAACTGTGAGCAAGTACCTAGTTTTAAAAAATATATTCTTTGTGAGTAGATACTCATATTTCGTATGAATTAAACAAAGTTCATGCTTCAACAAATGGAGCTTCTACTCCATATATTTGAAGTCTGATGTAGCTGTCATGGCAGAGTTTATGTATAATTTACGTTGCATAAAATATTGTAAACTAAGAACAACCACCTGAGTCAGAGACTGTAAAGTTTTATATGGCATTTCTAACGAGAATGTAAGGTGGCTTGCAAACCAGTTATTTTTGTTTGTTTTTGTGAAGAGTTTTGGGAAACAATGTGATAGATAGATAGATTTATTCATTGCATAGCAAATATGCCACGAATAAAAAATTAATTAATATAATACAATGTGTGTTATCAAATTGATAAAATACGAGTGTTTTTAAGAAATATGAATAAATAAATAGCTGTGAAACTTGGAAATTATGATAGATGAATTGGAAGTGACATTTTGGTGGGCATTTTGGATAAATTTTCTGTGCGGAATACCAATCCGGTCTAAAAATTGGACAAGCATTTATTTATTTTATTATTGAAAGCGTGTACACTAGTACCAAGAAACAATTTTACAAGTTCTGTTAAAGCTTTTCTGTGGGTCTTTATCAAAGATTCTATAAAATCCAGTTCATCCGTTATACACTATACACATTCTCAAAAAATAGCAGTTTTCAAATCTTGTCCTGTGACTTATATTAGCTACAATAATAGTACAATAATCTGGAGCAGTTACTTAATTTATATTATATCAGATTAATCTTGATATAACAGTAAATGTGTATACAGAATTTGATAACATATTGAAAAATAAAACTTATTCCTTGGTTTCTGTTTCATAAATTGTACTTGAAAACAAAACACAGTTTTCGAAACATGTAGCATTAATTATCAACTAAAACCAATGTCAGAAATTAATTTTATTTTCTAAAATGAATAGCGGAGATCCGAGCTTGCAACGAGGTTTCTAAAACTCTTACCAAGAGAACTTAGCGGCGTATATGGTAACCTAATAAAACTAAAAGTGCCATAAGAACCACCAAATTCCCATTTTTAAAAAAGAAGAGGTCGATGAATTAAATAGTAAATATCGTGGTAAACATAACCCACAGATAAATAACGTAATTATTTAAATCGCCGAGTTCGAAAACAGTACAAGTCCACAGTAAATCCTATGGACATGTAGTTTTCGAACTCAGCGATTCAATTATATTACAATTTCCTGCACGGTTCGCTAACAATTCATCGTTGTTAAAGTTATTATACGAATCAGCAAACTTAAGATAAGTAACGGAATGTTTTCTCTTTTCTATAGCATGTCTTTGCCAATATTGTTTTAACAACAATAAGAAGTTATGACAGATATCAAATTCATTTTAGTTTTTACATAAATAAAATGTTTATGTCAATGCGATTTAGTTTTATTCAAAATAGTGATGACACATGACAGAACAAGAAATAACAATAAAATAATGTCAATTGACAGGTAACTAATTTTTTGTTTTATCTTATTTTTTGCCTTCTTAGAATTATTCGCTCACAATTTATAACCTTAACTATTTGCTCGTCAAATAACATTTGATCTAATTTGAATTCTGTCAATAAATATTATATTGTGCATTCCCAACATAGAATCCTTTTTTTCTTCATTTTAAATATACCATTGTTGAAGAATAAATATTAAATGACATGAATGAATTAAACATTTCAAATGTTAAATGTTTTTAAGCATAGTTTAGGTACTCACCTGAAACACAACAGTCGTCTCTAAGCCTGGCATAATATCCAGCATTAATCTACATGCAGCAATATTTAACTGGTCTACATCTCTCCCAGTTATATTTAAGCGACTGTAATACGTATCACGCAGATAATCGTTCACAAGCTAAAAGTACCAAACATTACCACAAAATTTTAAAAAAATCTGCAAAATTTGCAAATCTGCAAACAATACCTTTGTCATAAAATTATCTTTTCTAAATAACGCCTTTAGTATTTGTCCGAAATTACAATTCGGATCAGACCTGGACGGATGTCGTTCATCAAAAGGGTCAGGATCTGTTTTCAGGTAATTGTCAGTTTCCAACTCGATAATTTCAGCCAACCTACAAAAGTTGCATGATAGTATCTTTATTCATTCTACCGTTAACTCAACGTACCTTTGTAAGGTCGGAAACGGGTTGTAGTTTGTTTGTGCGTGTTCATCTTCCCAGGTACGCAAAAGCGTTGTCACCTCGGACATTACTCTGGAGCTGTTCGATTCCATCGCTAACTAAGCTTGGTTTAAGTCGCACAGTCGAAAAAGAACATGAGGCAACCAAACATAACCTCCAACAGGAGTTGGATGCAAAGGCAATTATCGAGGTCTAGAATAATCCTCAGTCCCCCTTAATTGTTAATTACTCACGGACGTTGAGAAGACTTTATGTGACCAAGGTAATTGTAAGGAATATCGCAATTAAAAAACTTCCTTTTGTAACAGTTTAGCGGTGTATATTTTGTGATTTCTCAGCGCATTCGTAGCTAATTTCATAACATTTCCAAACATTTCGAATTATTTAGAATAATATAATTTATAATCGACTTGGAATGAAAGTGGTTGAGCTTATTTATAATGGGTATACCTTATAATGAATAATGATTGATTCAATCTCAGATAGTAAAGAATTAAGCTTTTAGAAAGTTTTCCCAAAACTTTTGTTATTACCTCTAGGGTTTCTTAACTTTCCATGTATTTTAGTTGGCAATGCCGTTGTAAACATAACCTATAGCTTCAAAGAAACCCAGGAAAACCCGAAAATGTTGAAACCTGTAAGAATATTAAATGCTATTAAACGAAACCTTGCTACAGCGGAGCCGCTGAGAAAGGCATTAGGGAATAAAATGCAAGCTTGGCAAATTTGCTCCTATGGCGACCTGACGGAACTACAACTCTCGGAAGCTAGGATCCCGATTATTCAAAAACCCACAGACGTTCTTGTTAAAGTGGAAGCTGCCTCTTTGAATCCCATAGATAAAATGCTTATCGGTATAAGAGTAATTATTCCATTGTTTATTTCTAATCGCTAGTTATTTAGGTGGTTACGGAAAGGAGTTATTGGGGTTTCTTCGGAAATACGAGTTGGAATTTCCGTTAACTTTAGGACGTGATTTTTCCGGCACTCTCGTTGATAAAGGGCATCAAGTTGGAAATGACTTAAAAGTAGGCGATGAGGTTTTTGGGATTTTGCCACCACATGCGCAAGGCAGTCATGCCGAAGCCGTTTTATGCTGTGAGAGTACGGTGAGATTTTTTCTATATTGTAATACTATTTGTTATTTTTTGGTAATTATTCTAGTTTAAATATCGCAGATCTAGAAGTATAAGAGATTTTTTTTAATTGAGAAACATGTCCACAAAACTTCTTTTTGACTAAAGGAAATGGTTTTTACTCTGTTATATAACTACACTCAGTACCAAAAAAGTGAGGTACATGCACTTTAATGTCTAATATTTATTAAACCAGTGGGCCAATTTATATATTTTTTTATGTGTAGGCAGGCTATTCATTTGGCTTTAAAAAAAAAATAATAAAATTAAGGCGTGAATATTTTTTAATGTATCCTGCTCTGTTGTGGAAAAACTAGAACAATGTTTGTTTTCGTCATTTTTTACTCACCCTGTGCATTAATCAAGTAATGGTATAACAAAATGCTTACACTCTAGATGAAATACGCTTGCTTTAAGAGCATTTTATTTTTTTATTCATTGGTCTAACTCTAAAATTGTCTGAATTACAGCTTTGTTTTTGGAACTTTGCATATTACCACCATTCTGAATTTATCGAGAAACAATTTTCTAGTGAAATAATCTGTAACAAATTTTGAAAAACCTTTTTGTTTAACACATAATTATAAACTGGGAAAACTGCTTAAAACCATGTATTGCTTCCCGTAGCAACTCTAAGAGTTTGTAATCTACACGGCATACTGGAAATCAGGTTTCTTATCGTTTCTATTGGTACCCTTCTCACCAGTTCTTCTCCACACCCTTTTTCTTCCATCCACCATGTTAAGGCAAAACCTTAACTCATCCATAAACAAGACATTCGACCATTCAGGAATATATCAATTCTCCATAATTTACAACAGAATTTCTTCTAGCACGATGTTACAAGCAATGATTTAGGACCTCTATGGGTCTCCTGTAGCTTTTAAAGGCATCTTTTACGTCTACAAACTGTCTGCTTTCTTTCTTCATCATCACAACAAATTTATTGCTATAGCAAAGGCAATAGTTTTCCAAAGGCAATGTTATCCTACAGTGAAATAAATTTGTGGGATAAATATAAGGCTTAAGCACAAAAGCTGTAATGTGTTTCTATACCATTACGTGATTAACACACAGGGTGAGTCAAAAATAAGGAAAAAACAAAGTTCCAGTTTTTCCTCTACAATCTAGGATACATTGAATAAACTTCAACGTCTTTATTATTATTTATTTATTTGTTAAGAGAAAGAAATTACGAGCCAACAAATAAAAAAAACACTGGTTAAAAATATAAGACATTAAAATTAGATCAAACATCAAGTGTGTCAATTTTTTTGAACTGAGTGTACGTAAAGGACAATTATTTGTCAGAAAACATTTAAGTGCTTCATATCAGATCATAACGATTTGAATAACCAACTAAATTTTAATATATAATTTTATTGTAACTATAAAATTTTCAGATATGGCAAAAGCCTAAGAATGTTACCCACGTAGAAGCAGCTGCAATTGCTTATGCTGCTGTTACTGCTTGGTCTGCATTATTCATAACCGGCGAATTGAAATTCCGGAACCCCAAAGACGCCGTTGTCTTAATTTTAGGAGCTTCCGGGGGCGTCGGCACTGTCGCCGTACAAATCTTGAAATCACAAGGAGCTAAGGTAAGATCTACGCTGCTATTTTGAGGTTATATCTCAAGAATTGTCCAGATCAACTTTTTATTTCTATCTTTTACAAACTATATATT
This sequence comes from Melinopterus prodromus, assembly GCA_964023965.1. Taxonomy (NCBI): domain Eukaryota; kingdom Metazoa; phylum Arthropoda; class Insecta; order Coleoptera; family Scarabaeidae; genus Melinopterus; species Melinopterus prodromus. The sequence goes on from OZ030393.1 coordinate 47,752,353, forward strand.
TGTTTTGTGAATATATTACAATATTTCTTAATTATTAATTTTGAAATTGTATTTTGACGTTATGTCAATTTTGGAAATATTATTTGTCAAATGTTTAATGCAGATGTGTAAAAATTTACAATTTAACTGTATTTTCTTTTGTAATTTTGAGGTTTTTGTAACGTGCTCAAGTGACGCAGCTCCGTTGGTTCGATCATTAGGTGCAGATCAAGTTTTCGATTACCGAGATAAAAACTGCCAGCAGAACATAGCTGAATGCGGAAGGTGATGATAAACTATTTCTGTTGTCTCAAACGTAACCTGCGTATTATAGATACGACATAATATTGGATTGTGCGAAATTCGGACATGAAAATTTGCCGAGTACTTGGAAATATAAGAGGTTCATAACCTTAAACGCTCCGCTGCTAGTAAACGCTGACAAATATGGTTTTGTTGGTGGCATGGCGGCCAGCATCGGTGACATCATAACTTCAAACGTTCCAAAGATTATCGAAGGCAAGACTGTCAGATGGGGATTTGTTGCGCCTAGTAATGAGGGAATAAAGTTTATCGCTTCTTTGATTGAAAAGGATAAGGTGAGTTATTGAGATGAGAAACACATTACACTGCCACAAAAAAAAATTATTTGAGTTTTGAGATATTTTATAAGAAAATAAAGCAACAGCTTTTTTTAAAAATAAATTTATTGTTTTTAATGGTACTAATTTTTGTCTTTGCAGTTGCATCCAGTGATTCAGAAAGTATTTCCATTTAAGGAAATGCCTAAAGCATTTGAATTGTTGTACGCAGGACATACAAGAGGAAAAATTGTTATAGATTTTTCTGATCTGTGATTTGTTGTATTTCTTTTGTTTAAAATGTTTTGTGATGTCTATTAACTTAGGAATAAAGTGAGATATTTGTTGTTACCTATGATGCTTCCAAACACACCAAACGTTTTGAAAATGGGAGTTCATAAAACTGAAATAATACTAGATTAGCAGGTTATCTTTTATTAAAATAAAATGAACATCATACATCAAATTTACATATTCAATATCTATACAAACTTATTTAAATGCCCCTGAAATATTTTGGTACCTTTTCAAACTTTCAAAGATCGTAGGTAAAATGCTAACAGCTTTAAAAAATCTTTTTAACTGTTATTGATAAACAGTAATAGTGTATTATACACGGGAAAAATGTTAGATTTTAGCTCTTGGATTTTTGTCTCCCTCCGCTTCGCGTTGGGCACAACCTCAAGCTAAAGTCTAATACTTTTTTCCTTTGTATAATAAATAACTATTAGGTATTAGGTTTGTTCGAGCAGCAGTAAAAAAACTACCCGACTAGTTAGATAATCTTCTACACCTACACATGCGCAATGGAAATTTTCCCCCTACAAAATTCCTTTGCCCATGCGTAGAAGAATACCCAATTACTTGGGTACTTTTTTACTGCTGCTCGAACAAACCTATAATAATCGACTAGGAATGAAACCGGTTGAGCTTATTTATTATCAATAATGATTGATTCAATCTCTGATAATAAAGAATTAAGCTTTTAGAAAGTTTTCCCAGAACTTTTGTTATTACCTCTAGGGTTTCTTAACTTTCTATGTATTTTAGTTGGCAATGCCGTTGTAAACATAACCTATAACTTCAAAGAAATCCCGAAAATGTTAAGACCTATAAGAATATTAAATGCTATTAAACGAAACGTTGCTACAGCGGAGCCGCTGAAAAAGGCATTAGGGAATAAAATGCAAGCTTGGCAGATTTGCTCCTATGGCGACCTGACAGAATTACAACTCTCGGAAGCTAGGATTCCGATTATTCAAAACCCCACAGACGTTCTTGTTAAAGTGGAAGCTGCCTCTTTGAATCCCATAGATAAAATGCTTATCGGTATAACAGTAATTATTCCATTGTTTATTTCTAATCGCTCTTTATTTAGGTGGTTACGGAAAGGAGTTATTGGGGTTTCTTCGGAACTACGAGTTGGAATTTCCGTTAACTTTAGGACGTGATTTTTCTGGCACTCTCGTTGATAAGGGGCATCAAGTTGGAAAAGAATTAAAAGTAGGCGATGAGGTTTTTGGTATTTTGCCACCGCATGCGCAAGGTAGTCATTCCGAAGCTGTTTTATGCTCTGAGAATACGGTGAGTTTTTTTCTGTATTGTGGAAATATTATTTGTTATTTTTTTGGTAATTATTCTAAATTAAATATCGCTGATCTTGAAGTATAAAATTTTGTTTTTATTTGTGAAACATGTCTAAAAAACTTCGTTTTGACTAAAGGAAATGGTTTTTACCAGTTTTTACTGTCACATAAATACATAAGTGACCATTATTTGTCGCAAAACAATCAAGTGTTTTATATAGGTATCATAACGATTTGAATTCCTAACAAAATTTTGATATAACATTTGTAGATATGCCAAAAGCCTAAGAATGTTACCCATGTAGAAGCAGCTGCAATTGCTTATGCTGCTGTTACTGCTTGGTCTGCATTATTCATAACTGGCGAATTGAAATTCCGGAATCCCAAAGATGCTGTTGTCTTAATTTTAGGAGCTTCCGGGGGCGTCGGCACTGTCGCCGTACAAATCTTGAAATCACAAGGAGCTAAGGTAAGATTTACGCTGTCATTTTGACGTTATATCTACTTGAATATTTATAAATGTTTTTAATTATCAATTCTTAAATTTTTTTAAGGTTTGACAACTCCAAGAATTCTCCACATTAACATTTGATTTCTATCTTTTATGAACTATATATTTGTTTTGTGTATATATCACAATATTTCTTTATTATTAATTTTGAAATTTTATTTTGATGTTATGTCAGTTTTGGAAACATTTGTCAAATTTTTAATGCAAATATGTAAAAAGTTACAATTCAACTGTATTTTCTTTTGTAATTTTGAGGTTTTTGTAACGTGTTCAAGTGACGCAGTTCCGTTGGTTCGATCATTAGGTGCAGATCAAGTTTTCGATTACCGAGATAAAAACTGCCAGCAGAACATAGCTGAATGCGGAAGGTGACGATAAACTATTTCTCTTGTCTCAAACGTAACCTGCGTATTATAGATACGACATAATATTGGATTGTGCAAAATTCGGCCATGAAAATTTGCCGAGTACGTGGCAATATAAGAGGTTCATAACCTTAGATGCTCCGCTGCTAGTAAACGCTGACAAATATGGTTTTGTTGGTGGCATGGCAGCCAGCATCGGTGACATCATAACCTCAAACTTTCCAAAGATTATCGAAGGCAAGACTGTGAGATGGGGATTTGTTGTGCCTATTAATGAAGGGATAAAGTTTATCGCTTCTTTGATTGAAAAGGATAAGGTGAGTTATTGAGATGTGAATATCATTCCACTGTCACAGAAAACATTTGAATTTGGAGATATTTTATAAGAAAATAACGCAATAGCTTTTTTTTAAAACTAAATGTCTTGTTTTTAATGCTACTAATTTGTCTTTGCAGTTGCATCCAGTGATCCAGAAAGTATTTCCATTTAACGAAGTGCCTAAAGCCTTTGAATTATTGTGCGCAGGACATACAAGAGGAAAAATTGTTATAGATTTTTCTGGTCTGTGATTTGTTGTATTTCTTTTGTTTAAAATGTTTTGTTATGTTTATTAACTTAAGAATAAAGTGAGTTATTTATTGTTACCTGTTATGCTTACAAACACACCAAACTTTTTGAAAATGGAGTTCATCAAACTGAAATAATACTAGATTGGCAGTTTATCTTTTATTAAAATAAAAAGAAAAATATCTGAATACTCTATACAATAAATACATACTTTAAACATTTATTTACAAATTCAATATCTATACAAACGTATTTAAATGCCTCTGAAATATTTTGGAACATTTTCAAACATTCAAGAATCACAAGGTAAAATGCTAACAGCTTTAAAAAAATGTTTAACTGTTGTTGGTAAACAGTAATGGGAGAAAGTTCGTAAAAATTGGACAGCACAAAGAACTTAGTGACAAACGTTAGCTCCCACAATCGGCATATTCCTTATATACAGAGTGTTTAGAGAAGTTGGCCGAGAATTTGCCTAATTTTTTGTAATTTTGATATTCATGAATGCAACAATGCTTTTAAACAAAAACTTGTTTTGATCATTAACCTCATTCCTTGACTTCACCTCACATATACCCAACCCCCATTGTTTCTAGAACACTCCATATACCGATATTTATAAAAATGTCTATACTGTGTCACAAGTTCACTTTATAAATACAATGATGATGGTTCTGATGATGGGATGACGACAGGTGTTGGTAGTGATACCGTTATAGGAGGAGAGTCTTCGGGATTTTCAACTTTGTTCGTTGTCTGTAGCCGGCGAATATTGCTCACAACATTCAAACCTATAAATTCAGAAACCACGAGAATTAGCAAATTATAAATCCGTTACGTGGAAAAACTTACCGTGCGCAGTTCTTTTGTGTGCTGTCAGCAGGTAACCCATGAGGAAGGTGTCGGGGCACATGTTGCACAAGAACCGTTCGCCGGTATGCCGCCGCACGTGGGCCTTGAGATCGTTGCCTTGCGCAAAAGCTGCGTCACAGTACGAACATCGATACGGCTTCTCGCCAGTGTGTGTCCGCATATGGACTGTTAAGTTGTACGCCCTGGAAATTATTTGATTTGAGAATTGTACATATTGTATATATTTAAATTTTTTCCATTACAGAAGTAATAAAATACATTGAATTCGAATGCCATATGGTATTCAGTTCTTTGAAAGCACAAATAATACAATCTGTTGACAAGTAGCGAAAACAGTGTGTCCAATAAGTTTCCAATATAATAAAATTACAACAAATTCTGTTAAACAAAAATTTCTTGAAAATTCTGGCCAGTTTAAAGTAGTGATGGGCATAATCGATATACAATAATCAAATTAGTCGATTATTGAAATATCTCGAGATAATCGATTATTTTTATTAGTACTACTAATTTCGTTAGTACTACTAATTTTGTTAGTACTACTAATTTCGTTAGTACTACTAATTTCATTAGTACTACTAATTTCGTTAGTACTACTCATTTCCTTAGTACTACTAAGGCCTGTCTGAAATCACCGGTAAACCGACGCCGCGCAGTCGAGTATTCGATCTCAACCTTTTTACGTGTTCGATTGCTTAGTTAAGAGCCAACTACAGTTATTTAATTTTTGTTTCAGTTTTGCTATTCAAGAATTGATTTTATTAATTCGTTTTTTGTTACATGTTGCTGTCAATGTACACAGCGTCAATGGCAAACTAAAAGATACAAAATCCAATCGAGCATATTCCCAAGAAAGACATAAAAAGTTCCGATTGCATACAATAACTATCCGCAAGAACAAAAAAATATTACCGGCACGCCAATGTCGGCAATCGGTGCCGGCGTCACTGTTGTTTACCCTCATAACACGCGTAGTATGTTGCAACTTACCCGCAAAAGTTATCGAACGAATTAGTACTACTGATTTTAACTACTATATTAGTACTACTAATTTTAACAACTAACTTAGTACTACTAATCTTAACAACTATATTAGTACTACTAATTTTAACTACTAAATTAGTACTACTAATTTTAACAACTAAATTAGTACTACTAATTTTAACAACTATATTAGTACTACTAATTTTAACTACTAATATAATCGATTATCAATATATCTCGACTACTAATAATCGATTATTAAAATATCTCGATTATGCCCATCACTAGTTTAAAGGGTTAATCCGGACCTGGCAGGCAGCCAGTTGTCAGGGTACTTTAGTGTCATGTCAGCCCCGCCCCCCAGGGCCGTTTTCTCACTGCTAAAAGTATAGCCATATAGCGACTCCATCTTCCTCCATGAATTGCAGTGTCATTGCCAAACTTACGCTCACCTTCAATTTGACTAAAAAAATATTCCATAGTTCATCGTTTTTGTGTAATTAATTATGGAAGTTTTTCAATACCAATAACGGCAAACGATCAGCTATCTAGTTCATTGACAGCTAGTTTGCTAGACCAGCGTTTCCCAAACTTCTTTGTGGGCCGGTTATTTTTTACACTTTTTCTTTGTGGCTCACAGCAATTTTTACGTCTTTGCGTCATAAAACATGCGTCAATGCTTGTATAGACGTAAACCTTTTAATGGGTCACAAAGAAAAAGAATAAAAATAACTAGGTTACGGAAAAAAAAACATGCTAGACAGTTGAAAATCATGAAATAATTGATTTGTCTGCATGAAAAAAAATACCCCTTGGCCTATTAATGGCAAACACGTAAAAGTTTCTAGAGTTTCTCTTAGGTATTTATTCACAGAATCTTAAAATCAATACAAATAATCAAATAACGAAGATAAATTACATATATAGAATTTTCTGTGGAATCAAGGATTTTTCTTATTATTAGTGCTTTTTGAAAAATCTGGTATCTGACAAAAAATTAACTGATTTCTGTTTTTCTGGAAAACAGCCCAAAAATTAGACTTTCAGTTAGGTTAGTAAGTTGAGAGACCATGTATATTGAAATATAAAATATGCCCTCACCTTCCAAATCCCCGGCCGCAAATCATACACAAGTGCGTCTTTTCGCCCGTGTGGTACCTCTCGTGTACGGTAAGGTCCGTCGTCCTCGGGAAGCCCTTCCCGCAGAACTTACACTTGAAGGGCTTCTCGCCGCGATGCCTCCTCATATGAATAATCAGATAATCGTTTCTGATAAACCGCTGTCCGCACTCTGAACACAAGAACTTCTTCGAGCTATCACTATGGAACTTCATATGCTCGTTAAGGTGCGATTTCGATATAAACGTCTTATCGCAAGTCTTGCACCTGTATTTCTTATCGCCCGTATGACTTTTCATGTGCACGTCGCGGTATTTCTCGGTGGTGAAACCTTTAGAGCATATCGAGCACTTGTGTCGTTTCTCGCCGACAACCTTTTCGCCGATATGATGCTTGACGGCCTTGTGCCGGTCTAGTTGCTCAAGCCGGCTGTAAACAGACGGACACAATTCGCACGGATAATCCGTTTGCTGGTGCTGTTTGACGTGTTGCTGGAGGTGGTCCCGTCGCGAGAAACACTTCTGGCAGATGTCACATACGTGAGGTTTTTGTTCCGAATGAGTTACCTTTAAGAAATCATAAGATTAATAAAGTCCATAGAAGAATGTAAGGTAAAAATAAAATTTGTTTAAATTCTGTTGGTAGTAAATAGTGTAAATAAATAATTCTACATAAGTAAATAAATAGTAAATTAGTATTCTATGTTATATTCATAGGTAATTTATATAATGACAAAGGTAGTAAATTTATGTCAAAATTGAACCAGTGCCATCTGGTGAAAGACTGATGTAACAAAAACATACCCTTAATATAAACTCCCAAAATATGACTTTAAAAAGTGAATGAAAAGAGTTGTATGGTACCACGGAAATCTTTATTGCGGATTAAAATTCTAATGTCTAAAAGTGGTGTAAATATACTCGAAATAACAAATAAAATTAACAGATGTGGTTGCGTGAAACAATAATATCTTTTAACACCATTCAAGCACGTGCAATAAAGTACTACATTGCTACTAAACCGCAATAACAGCAGTATTTTTTATTGGTTTTTAACATTCTTTTGTTAACAAATAGTGACAAAAGAGACTTAATTTTCTCTCGTAGGGTTACCTAATGAAATAATTAAAATGGAGGACGATTTATATTGAAACTATTTAAGAAGGAGGACGCCAGAATTACAATAGACGACAAAAGTATGAAATAATTTTGGTAGAACCAATATTGTGTCATAATTAAATCTACCAGGGACAATTCTTAATTAACAAAATGAACATATTGATACCAAATTACATTTCTCAATATTGTCTTTGACTTAAAATTATTAACACTTTTTTAATTGTTTTAACCTCTTGAGAATCCAAGCAAAATTTTTGTCTATCACATTCCATTTTTGCCCTTTTTACTTTATCATACGTAGTTTGTAAAGTATTGTAAACGCACAAAAAATTTTTTTTGGAGATTTTAGCGGAAATATGTCTTTTTGGGTCCCCAGAACATTTTTGACCAAGGTACAACAAAATGTCTGTGAGTATGTATATGTGTGTGTGTGTGTGTGTGTGTGTATGTGTGTGTGTACCCATTATTTATGGCGAGGATTCCGGAGAAACTACTAAAGGTATCCGGACGAAACTTCATATTTAGAAATTTCATAAGCAAACTTAGAGCTGAAAAGCTTTCTGTTGAAAAAGGTCCAAAGGAACTGAAGGTTTAGTCTTAGCATTTTTGAAAGGTTTAGCAAATAAGCCGCCATTTCTGAATTTTGTCGAAATAGTTAAATAATAAATTAAAGTAGAGGAAGTTCTGAATAATTTATGATATATTTGGTAAAATTAATAGCTTAGCTGCATGAGCATATGTATTCTATTTCATCGAGATCGCTCGTACTATATTAAAATTAGTTAGCCAGGATTTGTCAGCTATTGTGATTGTCTACTGCCAATGTAATCAAAATATCTGTCTAGTTCTAGTAGTTTCATTTTAATGAAGACATGCTCAATCTCGATCAAATAGAATCTCATGCAGCTAAACTATTAATTTTATATATGGTTTGATAAAGTCATATGAACATTAGATTCTTTTGTTTGGTTGTAATGTTTACCATGAGACAGCTTTGTAGTTCTATGTTGTTCATACTTGCGGTTCAGCCTGTATAACCTACCAAAATTACGGGTATGTTAACATATTTACATTATTTATTATTTGCTAACTTCTTTTTTGAAAATCTTACAAAAACTTTGTATTTGTGTTCATATTCAGATCGATTAAAATCGCATTTTTCATTTCAAAGAGATACCAAAAAATCTGATCAAGTGACACTGATAATTATTAAAAAGGAGGACCTTTTACAGCAAATGCATGATAGATCAATTAAAATGAAAAAGGAGAATATCCTAAAAACCATTTTTGTTGTCAGAAAATGTTTAGGTCCCCAAGCTTTAGCTGGGTGGTATTCAACTTTCTTAATTCTTATGCACGTCATATTGGATTTTTGCAGATTTAAATAGAATATTTAAAATGCTTGACAATGATGTATAACATGTTTATGAAATATCACAAAAAATGACTTTAGGTGCCCGCCAGATCACCAGACTCAACTAATAATGGTGTAGAACTTATAAGAACCAAGTTCAATATGTTGTTAAAATGTAATGCAATTGATTGCAAGTTTTTGGAAAATAGTTATTAGCATAGTTATCCTCGGAGTTGTATTGATTGTATTTAGTGATTGATGTAATTTAAAAAGAAGGAGGCAAACTAGTACTTAAAACTACATATTTGTTTTCCACTTTGTAGTGATTTTCTTACTAGGTACTACTACTAACCTCGTGCCGTCGCAAATGCGCATTCCTAGAAAACTTCTTTCCGCAAGTTTTACATTCGTGCAAGCGTAATCCTTTGTGCACTACAACATGTTTCTCTAACTCGCGCATTTTCCTGAAGACAACCTTACATTCTGGGCACGGATATTCACTAACTTCACCCTGTTTCTGCTTAACCTCGGCTTTTATTTTCAATCTTACAAAGGGGGGACGACCGCGTGGCTTTTTGGACTTCTGCTTTCGCGGTCGACCGCGTTTCTTTCTCTTGGGCGACGGCTTCGTAGGGCTGTATTCCGATCCGTCAGAATCTGTCGGATTGTCCATAACATCATCGAAGAATAACTCATTTTCCTTGTACAATTCTTCCTCAATTTTAGCCTTTTCTTCCATCATTTCTGGTGGGTCTTCTTCAGCATATATCTCGCTAGATGTAATTGTTTGTAAGTCATTTTCGGCTTCGGTATTAACCAAGACCTCGCAAGGTAAATTGTTAAGAGGAGTTTCTTCAAAACTATCATTGTTTGTGACGGTATCTTCGATTGTATTCGGTAAATCATCGTTTTTAGTGTCGGACGTAATACTATCACCGTTCATACTTCCGTAATCATCGTCGTCAAAGGGGGCATCTATACGAATGTCTGTTCCGTCATCTAATTCCGGTTCAGACTCATCGGAAATTATATGTCGGTCGTAATCAACCTCGATGTAATGCTCCTTAATATTCTCTAGATTCTCCAACGTCGGCAGTTTAACTTCCCGCTCTAGTTGGTCATGGATTTTCTTATGGACTTCTAAGCTATCGGCACGGTTAAAAGCTTTATTGCAGACCTCACAGACATAAACAGGTTCCCCTTTGCATTTCTTCTTGTGGTTTAATAAATGTTCGGAACGGTTGAAGCCGCGGTTGCACATATTACAGCTATACGGTTTATCTTTAAGATGTATTACCAAGTGACGTTTTAAGTGATCGAAACGTGTTAATGTTTTATTACAGATTTTGCATACGTGGTATTTACGACGATCGTGGGATAGTTCATGACGTTGTAAGTGACTCAGGCGGGTATATTCTTTATCGCATTGTTTGCATTTGAAAAGTTGGCCCGTGTGGATGCGTTTGTGCGATTTTAAGCCATCGACAGTTGAGAAAACTTTACGACATTCGCGGCACGTTAGGAGCATGACATTATTATCTAGGAGTTCGATATAATCGCACTTGTCTCTTTCGATGTCCGAGACTTCGGAGACGTCCATGCTGTTTTCGTTTGGGATTTCCGTAGGTAACTCTTTGAGTTCGCATATTACGCTGTTGGTTAAAGTAGAGAGGTCGCTTGGAAGTTCGTCTTTGATTTTGGAGGTTTTTATGTAGCTTCTGAAAAACTGGTCTGTTTGTTCGCACAACTCTTTGAATGTGAACGCGTTTTTTAATTGATAAACGCAAGTCCGGCATATTGTGTTTGGTAGACCGTCAGTGGCGTCCACCTAGGGGGTTTGATTAATGTGTTTGTTTACAAAATTCTTTCTGGGGGTTGTTGTTATTTTTGACCACTTACCTGTATGGATGCGCAAGTCATGAGCATCTCGTCAATTCGGGGGTTTTCTTTGCCGCTGGCAGAGTCTCGAGTGTAGAGGGGTCGCATGTCCGTCGATTCATTCTTGCACGTGCGACACAGTCGTGATAAATCAACACTCGAGTAATCCATTTTGAGGCGGCGATCTCGTGAAGGTTGACGTTTTATTATCGCAAAAACATTGGAGCTGGGGAGGCTTGGCGTGCCAAAACCACTCCACTGGAGTGCGCTGTACGCCAATGCGCACCGGACAGCTGATTGGTGGAGGGAAATTTAAATTCCATGCCGGGAATTTATGAAGTTCTAAAGAACGGAGCGGCCAAGTGGCCGTAAATGCAACACGTTGCCCTTGGCAAAATTAAATTTAATACAAAAATTAAAGACAATTAAAATGCATTGAATGGAAAGTGATGTGCGTCCGATAGATTTATTTGAGCTGAATACGAATCTGCGCAGGAAAGTTGCATTTCAAATGCGGTTTTTGCATTTTTATTATCGAGAAAGTTGAAAATAAAGTTGAAATAATATAAAAGTCCCCGCATTGCCTATTTATACTTCCTTCTTTATACTTTGGAGTATAAATAAAGAAAAATACACTTTTCCAGTTACCAAACTCACTGCAACACTATGGGAAGCACATAAAAGTGTCGATGAAGTTTCATTCAGGTACTTTGCCAGTTCTCGAATTGAATATTGAATGCAACACTATGGGAAGTACATAGAAGTATGGATGAAGTTGTGGAAAAATTGTAAGCTCAGAGACGAGATGTACCATTCCAAATGTTACACTTTGCTACGCAGACAGATCACAGCGATTTATTTGAACAAGTCTTTTAGTTATTATTAAGCAGACGTGAATCGTGATAGAAATAAAACTGTTGGTTTGTGGTTATCAGAAGTCAGACTAAGTAAGTAAGTGTGGATTTATATGCGGTGAATACGAATCCGGGGTCTAAAGTATCACGTTATCTTATTACGTCAGGTTTTTCGGACTTTTTCTATTTGGTAGCATGCGCACCACTTATAGAATCGGTGTTTCAGGAACACCATCTCCAATTTTGAAGATTTTAGATGAAAGTACAAAGTTTACGATTTACTTTGACTCCCTTGTGACAGGATCTATCAAAATCAGCAAGAAAAATAGGGGGTTGCCATTAAAAATATGTTAATGACCTCATACATCAACAAAATAGAACGTCAAAAATTCAATCTGATATAACAATTTGTAATTCTATAAAATAAAATAGACATGCGTAACAAATACTATATAAATATTACACCCTTTTCTCGCAATTAAGCGGTTTTAAACGTTTTGCCATTGTGGTGTTTCGGTAAGGGTCATCCTTAAAATATGCCAAATTTTGGTAAATGACGACTCCACTAATGTAAATATTCTATAGCCGTTTTACACAGTATTGGTCGATTTCGTCATTAAAAGATACAATCAAATCCGAATACCGAAAATTGTTTTTTTATTTTATGAAATTTCTTTTTAGTTAGAACAAAATACGTCTTTCCTTTTTAGTTAGAGCAAAATACGTCTTTCTTTTGTAACCGGAATATTTAACAGGTCGACCGGGACACCGGGCAAATTAGTTAAAAAAAGAGACATGTCCCGATTTACCGGGACGTATGACAACCCTACACTAGACCCTTCTGTTGTATTTATTGTAACATGGCGGTCTTTCTCTACCTGGTAAGATTTGTTTTCTTAATATGTATTTCATGTTTGATCACAAAGGATAAAACAGCGCAGAACTTACACTGTAATATTCAGAAGTATTACCCGATTAATATGCGAGTTAGCCATCTTCAGAAATAATATGTATCCCATCTACTATTTGTAATGCCACATAAAGACAAAAGACATCATCTCAGCAGCTAATCTAGAAATTTCAAAATTTTTGCAGTATGAACTAGAGTAGATAGAAAGCTGTAACAATTAATGTGTGAGTGACCTCTACGAATATTTTTATCTCATCTACTTTTCCTGTAATGCCACATAAAGGCAAAGGACAACAAAGTACTTTAGTATACAGGGTGTTCCTAAATATTATGTAAATACCAAGAGGGGTAATTCCTTGGCTTATTTAATGACTAAAAATTCATATAAACATAGATTAACAAACGCTTCGTTGCTGATCTACAGGCTGTTGAAATTTCAAGATTTTTTTAGTTTTTTCTTTATAGCTCTTGTAGTTTTTGAGATATTTAGCTCTAATTTGGAATATAGGTTACGCGTAGGACTTACATCATTGGGCATACCAAATGGTTTTAAGAATCTACAGGGAGATACTTTTGAAGGGGTCATGCCCCCTTTTCGCCTCATGAACTTTTTTTCGTTGCGCCGCTGGTGGATTCCAAAATACAAAATGCATTTTTTGTTTTGGGCTAAAGAATTTTAATCTCTTGTAGTTTTTCGTTATCGAGAAAAAAATAAAAGCTTTTCTGTGAAATCAGGAAACCAACCTAAATTGTTAAAATATATATATTTGTTTTTGTTCTAACTTTAACTTTAACTTTAAATTATTTCTGCAGTGTTTCACACCAGTTAAAATTAACACCATTAACACCAGCGTTGACATTAATTAATTAATAATTAATTAATTTGACAGTATTTGTTACTTACCTACTCAAAAAATCTTATAATTACTTACCGTGTCAGAACATCACTTAAGACTATTAAACAGTATTTTTTTTTAGTAAAGCAAAAAATTAAAACTTACAGTTTATTTTTAAATTGCACAAATATAAAATACACAAAAATACAAAACTAAAATATTCTAATAACTTAAGCACGTACACCAATTAAGTTAGATAGCTAATCGTATTGAATGTTCACTATCTGATATCGATGTCGTTTGTCACTAAATTCTTCATGAGATTCAAAAAGCTTCTCAGTATATTGAATTTCTCCGGAGACATGGTCCTTTCTTTTTCGATAATGTTCGTTTCCGTCATCGGATCTGTATCGAACAGATTGTTTCTGTTGAATTTTTGAATTGGCACGACTATAGTTTCACCGTCATCACCTCTGATTTTCTCTACCCTATTATCAAATATGGATCTTTTCCTCACTTCAGTGGATTCCTCCTGCATCTGAGGTGTCTCTTCCATCTCTAAAAGCTCTTTTAAGTTGTTTGGAGCAAATTCAACCTTTTCATCATTCTGAGCCGGAATTTCCAAATCAACTTCGTCAATTTTTTGTGCATTACCAATGATTGGCTCAAGCAGTGCCGAGGTATCATGAGATTGCTCACCATTGCAATGTTTACAATTGCAGAGTGACTTCACGTCAATGCTCAAATGTAAAGAACCGTCTTTGTATTCTTTCAGACTTAGGGGCAGTTTTATCCCGTCACCATTGAAGAACATATTCCGCTGTCTAATTTGTTCTGCCAGATCTCGTTTTCTGATATTGTGATTCCATGGAACAAGTCGTCCTAAATGGTGATAAGCACCGTTGTTTACCGTATTGAATGGCGAACTAATAATTTGATTTTCATCTTGTTGGAACTGACGAGCAAAATGTCGACTATTGGGTTGTTGACGATCAAAATTGTTGGGTCTCTTATTGTGGTGACTACTGTGGTCATCCTGTGGTTGATGCCGATGTGGGTGATTGCGGTTTGGTTCCCTGGGTTCGTGGTGGGATCTTGGTTTGAATAGATCTTGCAACGTCGGTAATAATGGCGCGTCTTGCAATCCTGGTAATAATGTCAATGGTGGTAATGTTGGTACGGGTTCCTCCTCGTCTGTTGCTGATCTATATTCGTCGTTTCCGTAATCATTACCGCCGTAGGATGGTATCGAGTCCACCTTCATATAGTAGTCCTTTTTACCCTTTTTATCCTTCTTACAGCCGACTTCTTCATCTTCGCTATTTTCAGTTTCATCCGTGCTTGCTGATTGCCTTAAGTTCATATCTGGAATATCTTCTTTAGCTTGTGCAAGAAGGGAAGCTTCCTTCTCCTCATTCTCTTCAATTGATGGATTTTCTTGTTTTAGGTTAGTAGGTTTCATCGGACTACGCGTTGGGTACGAAGTTTTATTATCAGGCATCACACTAAGCAGGTTATTGTTGTTTATCGGATGTGAAATTTTGTCTTTGACGATATCCATAAGCTGTTGGTTGATCTGAGTTGCTGATAACGTAGCATCGTCAACAATACCGCTTACGGCATCCACAATTTTGTCGTCGTCCATGGATGGAGTTGGTTGTCTTAAATTCATTTCTAGTTCGTTTTTATTAGGTTCCGGAACAAGACCAACCCCTCTTGGAGGAACTCTCATTGGATGGAACAGAGGGATTACAGGCTTGATTGTTGGGTGGATTTTGTCGCTGGAATCAGCTCCTTCCGCGGCATTAGCAGCAAATCGAAGCATGCCAATTCTTTTCAAAGCATCGTCTAGTTGGGCATTACCTACAACTTCTTCTGGAATTTCTGGTTGCGCTGACGTTTCTGTTGGATGTTCATCGTGTGTATTATGTGGTGGTACTTCTTCTTGCTCTGAGAGAATTTTGTCATCGTTTATGGATGGAGTTGGTTGTCTTAAATTCATTTCTAGTTCGTTTTTATTAGGTTCCGGAACAAGACCAACCCCTCGTGGAGGTAGTCTCATTGGGTGGAACATAGGGATTACAGGCTTGATTGTTGGATGGCTTTTGTCACTGGAATCGGCTCTGTCCGCGGCATTAGCAGCAAATCGAAGCATGCTAATTCTTTTCAAAGCATCGTCTAGTTGGGCATTGCCTACAACGTCTTCTGGAATTTCTGGTTGCTCTGAAGTTTCTGTTGGATGTTGATCGTGTGTATTATGTGGTGGTACTTCTTCTTGCTCTGAGACAATTTTGTCATCGTCCATGGATAGAGTTGGTTGTCTTAAACTCAGTTCTAGTTCGTCTTTATTAGGTTCCGGAACAAGACCAACCCCTCGTGGAGGTAGTCTCATTGGGTGGAACATAGGGATTACAGGCTTGATTGTTGGATGGCTTTTGTCACTGGAATCGGCTCTGTCCGCGGCATTAGCAGCAAATCGAAGCATGTCAATTCTTCTCAAAGTATCGTCTAGTTGGGCATTACCTACAACGTCTTCTGGAATTTCTGGTTGCGCTGAAGTTTCTGTTGGATGTTGATCGTGTGTATTATGTGGTGGCACTTCTTCTTGCTGTGAGGCAATTTTGTCACCGTCCATAGATGGAGTTGGTCGTCTTAAATTCATTTCTAGTTCGCTTTTATTAGGTTCCGGAACAAGACCAACCCCTCGTGGAGGTAGTCTCATTGGGTGGAACATAGGGATTACAGGCTTGATTGTTGGATGGCTTTTGTCACTGGAATCGGCTCTTTCCTCGGTATTAGCAGCAAATCGAAGCATGTCAATTCTTCTCAAAGCATCGTCTAGTTGGGCATTACCTACAACGTCTTCTGGAATTTCTGGTTGCGGTGAAGTTTCTGTTGGATGCTGATCGTGTGTATTATGTGGTGGTACTTCTTCTTGCTCTACGGTTCTCCAAGGTCCGCTTCTTTGTTTCCACGAAGACTCTACAACATCTTCGGGTGGAACTTCGTTCTGCGCGTCGCCATCCGGTGTTGTTATAATTTTGTCGATTGCTGACATTTTCGTATTTTTAATTTTTGGTGGACCAATTTTTCTTGTATACGAATCATCCGCTGGTCTAGTGTTATCATCTACTTTGGTGATGGCATCGCCTACAGTCTCTTGAATAGGTTTAACTTGGTCATCTGTTAGTAAGGTTTCATCTGATTTCTGTTGATTCAGTTCTGGGGGTTCGTCTGTTATTGTAGGTTTTAGAATACCTGGTTGCTCAGACTTTTTGTTATGTGCTAGTGGTAGGGGGATTTCATCTGTTGGGGTGGTGAGTATATGTTTGATTTCAGTTCTTTTTGGTTGAACCTTGGGGGCTTTAGGAGAATATCCAGTAGGAATAACGTCTTCCCTGCGGCCTTCTGTATTTTCAGAGTCTCTCTGTTGCCAGCTTGAAGTCCTCGATGTACCACCTGGTGGTCTATCTGGCGTTTCTTGTCGCTCTGGAGGGGAAGCGCGCCCTTTTTCTGATGGAGTCGAGATTACTTTTTCAATTGTTGTTTTCTCTGGTTGGACCTTGGGGGCGTGCATGGTTCCTCTTCCATCTTCTCGATTAAAATCTTCATCTCCGGAGTCTCTCTGTTGCCAACTTGAACTCCTGGAAGCATCTTCCGGTGGGATTTCACTTTTATCCTGTACGGTTACCTGAGGTTCTTCTCTGTTTGGAGTCGAAATCACATTATCAATTGAGGTTTTTTCCATTTGAATTTTTGGCGCATGCATTAATCCTCTTCCAACTTCTCTAAGTCCATCAGCAGAATCCCTGCCTTTCAATTCTGTTCGCCCTTTAAGAGGTAAAGATGCTTCTGGAGATCCAACAAGGTATTTATCGTTTGATGCATAATCATTAACAAGATTTCCAGGCATTATCTCCATAGAATTGGCGGAAATGTCGATTGGTTCCACTATTGGTTCATATTGGGTAGGATTCTGGGATTGAGGGACGAAGGAATACCCATACGAAGGTGCTGCTGTAGTTTTATATGTGGCTTGGGGTGCAATATAACTTGCATGAGGGGGTTCGTATTGGGCTGGAGGGGAACTATATTGCTGATAATTTGCCTGTGGTCCTTCAAATACTTCAGGTTGGCCATACACTTGTTGCTGTGCTGGAGGTACATCATATCCATTCTGCGGAACTTGTTGGGGATAATTGTAATTTGACTCAGGTTGTACTATTGGTTGTTGCATGTACGGTGCTTTGTAAGATTCCGATCTTACAGCAGATCTTGCGTCAGGCAATGATGATCCAGGATTGGTGATTCCATATTGATTATCGGCGACTGGCTTCGGAACAGGAGAATTTTCGATGAAGAGAACTTCAGGTTCGTCGTTTTGAAGCTCTCTATTCTCTAGGTCATTGTTAATTGGTGGTCCTTTATCGTCATTTCCAGATTTGTCGTCCTTCTTTGGTGTATTTATATCAGCATTTCGATTTATTGGCGATTTATCTTCCTCTAAATGGTTTTCCACCGGTTTGCCTTGGTCTTCATCAGAGTTTTTGTCATCCTTCTTTGGTGGCTCTTCCGCTTGGTATGCATCCGGATGTTTATTTGGGCTGGACGCTTGTTTATTGGCTGACCTATAATATTCGTCTTCTTCTTCTTTGCTGCATCCAACTTCTTCCTCGTTGTCATTAGTTTCAATCACGCCAGGCCGCTTCTTAATGGGATTTTGATGAGATGGTACGTCATTTCCAGACGATAACAATGCACCATCAGCATCAATAGTTGCGCCAGGCAACTTTGTGCGGTTTTCATCTTCTGGGGCCATACTTCTAGAGTTCATAAATAGGTTACTGGTATCAATGGTAGACGCTATGATTCTATCAACTTCTTCTGGGGATAAGCGAGGTTCTTCATTTTTGGGTTTTGCGTTTAAGGCGTCGTCGATGTTTCTGTTCAGTTTAGTCACGAGTTCTCCAGCATCTTCGTTGATTTTTCCAACATCGTGCATCTCGACATCAATTTTTCTAGGCTTGCCCTCGTTTAACGAGAAGACGTGGGCTGTGTCAATGATGATTGGCTGTCTATTCTGTTTCTTAGGGCTGTTTGGTTGTACCATGACCACCATTCGGCCTTCTGGCTCCTTGATACCCAGTAACTTTCGGAGAAGACTTTGGACTGCTCCTTCTGGGAACGAACCTAATGTGAAGTACCTGTCCTCGTTTTCAGATAGACCATCTTCGGAACTGGTAGAGGTTCTTTGAGAAAGTGACACTAATTCTGATTGTTTGATGTCCTTTAAATTTGTTGATTGAGCTGTGGGTTGGAGGGATTGCTGGTACTGCTCGCAAGGTTCCTCACATTCTTCACATTTTCCTAGGCGTTTGCATTTATCGTGAATTTTACATAAGTTGCATTTCGTCTTTAGCCGTTCGCTGCGAAAATCTCTTCGTATTGGTGTAGATACTTTCCTTATGGCACCAAGTAGGCCATCCTTAATATCTCTGAAAGGAAGGAAAGAACATATTAGTATACTATGTTTGCAAAATGACTTAATTTGTTTATAGAAATTTAAATAGATACATAAGTAACGAACCAATTGATATTTTTGACGTTTGTCAAACCATGTTTTTCTCTTCTTTTGAGCTAACTATATATCCATTCCACACACACCTAGTATTGCAGTGCAAATACCTAACAAATCGCAATCAAACGAAAAAAGAACATCCGTTACCATAGCGTTTTCACGAAAAATTATAAAAAGATATTCTTTAAATATTTCACCTTGTATAAGAAAAAATCACCCTGTATACGATGCTATAAGATCTCTAGTGCCCTTTTTTTACCAAAACAAGACAAATGTCATTAGTCATTGCACATTGAATTTAATACACCTTACATTTCACATTAAATTGACCCGATATTATCAGAAATATTGCATAGCCAAACAAAGCAACTTTGGATTGAAACGTTCTGTTATTGCAAATATGGTATGTTTTCACTCTTCACACTACAAGCAATTCGTTTTTAAAGAAATATTTGAATGGACTAATTATTATTGGAAATGCGAGTGATTAAACATTTTTACCGTTTTTATTTTTCGCCCACAGTGTACATAATGAATGAATATAGCTGTGTGTCGTAGATAAACTTATAAATATTCTGGCGTATTTCTAGAAAATGTCATCATTTTTCATGCTAAACTTATTGGCTTTGTGTGGAACATAGTTGGCGAAACGTTGTTTTGGGCAATAAGAAGAAAAAGAAAATCAGCGGGTGGCTCGAGCGCGCTAAAGCTTTTAAACTGTTGGTCGGAACTGTCCAGAATGCGAGCCAGCTAAAACAATAAAAATAACGGTGAGGTAACGAGGAAACTGTAACTGTGTTCGGTTGTATTGGATTTCTTTCGCGGCCGTCGGTAAAAGTCCGGAGATTACCCTGTGTGACATTGGTGTACGGCTGAAGTTTTGGCAAGTTTATCCGGTAGCGCGGAGAATTAGATGAACGTATCTGGACAAATACGGTTTTTCTGTTATATGTGGGAAGTTTACTGATTGCGCAACAAAGATTTGTGTGTGTGTAAAGGAAATTCTGTTTGCAAATGTCTGTAAAATGTTTCGTTCTAACGTTGGGTTATCTATGATTTATAATAGTGGGTTATTTTATAATACAGAGTAATTTTTGAGCCATCTATATTCTATACTAACAGGTTATTAATAAATTACATACCTTTTGATGGGTCAATAACAATAGGGAAAAAGACTTTTTACACGTCTATTAATTAAATACAAACAGTATAGAATGTATAGATAAATTTTAGGCGGCCATACTGCGACAAAAGGCTGGAATAAATTAAAATAAACTGTTATTTTTAAAATACCCGGATACAATATAGAATTATTAAGCACTTTTGCTTTTGAGTAATGCGTGACTTAGGACGTCATCGACATTCTGATAGAAACCCTAATTACCTTAATGGTGGTGTCACAATATAGATTCTCTCAATATGTTCTTTTATATTTATACTTAATTCCTGTGAAATTTGAAATCGACAGTCATTTAATAATACAAACAAAGAAATAATAAAAAAAATATCTATTACATTTTGAGTCTTGATATCAGAGCATTTCACATATTTTCAATTACTTAATTTGTCAAAAATACAATAATCTAAGCTACATGACCAACAATTAACAAAAGCTAACGAGTGATTACTGATTCTGGTGTATTTTACTTTATAATACGCAGTCTGGCAATGTATTGGAATCGTGCCGAAAAAAAATTATTCAGGTTTTACCGGAAATATGCCCTTTTGGGTCCCCTGAACATATTTGACCAAGGTACAAAAAAATGTCTGTGTGTGTGTATGTGTTTATGTGTGTATCTGTGTATGTGTGCCGCGCCTGGCAAAATGTAAGTTTTTACAATTGAGTTTTTTGGCGTTTGATTTGATTGTTATTGTGTGATTTGTTTCTCTATCCTATAGCGATTGAAGAAGTGCCGAGTAGGACACAAAACATGTAGCGATTGCTAAAATAAAACAAAAATCAGGAATCCGACCAGTTTTTATTGTATTAATATATCTGTTAAATCCTGGCTAACTAGCTGCATTTTAATGCAGGTACGACCGATGTCGATCAAATAGAATCCATTTACTATTAATTTTATAAATATGTAGTATGATAAAGTCATGTGCCTGACCACATCAGATTTTTTTTTCGTAGAATCTTGAGCCTCGTTCTTGCGAAAAACTGAACTAAAACCCACAAAGAATCCAAAAATGTATTTGAATTACACACAATTTGGAAATGTGTGATATCTAGACTTTAAAGTTAATGGATTATTTTTTAAGAGTTAGTTAGTAATGGTGGTGTGTAAATTTATTGTGTTATAAGAAAATAAAACCTTTTTAATTTTTTGTATATTAGCAACTTGAACGTATTCTCGATTTTGGGCTCCTTTGGAAAACGGAGTACGTTTTGATCGATCTTAAATTTCACAGGAATGGATATAAAAGAAAGAAACTGTGACGAAAAAATTCGAAGTACTATTTTTTCTATA
The DNA here is from genome assembly GCA_964023965.1 of Melinopterus prodromus. NCBI lineage: Eukaryota > Metazoa > Arthropoda > Insecta > Coleoptera > Scarabaeidae > Melinopterus > Melinopterus prodromus. The sequence continues at coordinate 47,773,921 of OZ030393.1, forward strand.
TAAATAAGGACATCCCTAATTTATGTATCCAAAAATATATAAGCTTGACATGCTGATCCCGCCACTTATCTCACGAATTAAAAACATAAATATTGAACATAAGGCACAGTACTCTTTTTGTCGAAATGTTGACGTTGAAACAGTTTTCTACCAATAAAAGTTTTACTTTTAAATAAAATCAGAATCTCTTAAATTAAAACAACTCCTTTCAATTTCTTAGTGTTCTCATTTTCATGGGGAGCGGAGGTGGCCGAGTGGATAAGGCGTATGCCTTCCCTCAGAAGTCCAGGGTTCAAGCCCAGGTTAGGCAGGGGATTTTTCAAATACTCCGTCTCCCCGACTGCCGATCAGACAAGCCACTGGCTTTGTGCACATGGCAACATCCCCCAAAAAAAAAAAAAAAAAAAAAAAAAAAAAAAAAGTAAAAAACAAGGTATTTTGGTAATTTTATTCAATAAAAAGTACCTAGTATAGATAGCGTAAGTAGTAGTATAGATAGCGTATAGAAGAACTTGAACAAATTAGTTCAAACCAACCGACAATCATAAAATTTTACAAAGAATTAAAAACATATATACGCTACTCTATTAAAAGAACAACTTAGCTTTTCATATCATTTGCGGCACCTAAATTAAAATTCTTAATGCGTCCTTATGAGCTTCTGTATGTTTTGTATGACTTTTTTGCGGTACTAAATGCTACTAATTAGTGTTGAATACAATGTGATTAAGCCACAAACCAGCCTGACAACAAAACGCATTACTTTTCGTTTTAAATCAACCCACGGCGACTCCACCACAATGAAAACCGCGTCATTCTATCCAAGAACCGACAAAATCTCCGAAGAAAACCGTAAAAACTACGAAACCACAACACCGTGAAATTTGCCAAAGAACAAATGACTCACATTCTGCATCGCCTACATCGTCCTTGATATCCTCTGTTCTGCAGGACACTCGGCCGTAGTCGTGAAGCGATCAGCCGCTGAGCAATGTCGTGTATCGTTCGGGACCTTGCCAGCACACTTCCGGCTCGTTTCCGCTGCGACCTCTATCAAATCCTATTTATGTAATAGCGCACTCGAATGCCGAATGGAGAGGATTCCAATTATAAGCCGTATGCCGATTTAGAAAACATGACGTCACGGGCAATACATTACAACATAGTCGGAAATATTAGCGCACATGGCGTGGCGTACATTTCAGAGTCTGGTATTCGTATGGTATGTCGATTATGTTATTGGTGCTGTATGACGACATGGATGTGTTTTGAATGGGAAATTGAATGGGAAATTCATACGATGCGAATTTGATGGGGTGTGGGGGTGTGTACTGATGACATCAGTATATTATGTGTGCGCACGGGATATTGAAATTTGTGGGCTATTTTAATATGGGCATGAGATATTTTAATTACAGTGATTTGAGAATCATCTTTGCGCGAAAATAACACCTGCTACCAGATCCGTCAATAATTCTAAGCAATTATTTATAATCCTGCGTCAAACAAAAAACGCTGGTTCTAGAAACAGAATTGAAATTTACCGCCAAACAAGTGCACTAACGGCTAACTTTGAAGGTGCATATGCCCAAGTACGTAATAAGCATGTTTTGTCAAATAACGTATGGTCTAACTTAGCGCATTCTTGAGAAAATTATTAAGGAAAGACGGAATCCGTCCGTGATCAGCGGAAGAACATCGACAACACACCACTACAGTTGTGCTGCTACAGGTTGATAGTACGTACACAAGCGTCGACAGCTGTTTGTTGGTTTATCAACAATAAGAATCATTTGGATAATGGAACCTTAATGTGTGGAAATCCGCATCACATTTCTGGATTAGGTACGTACTAATCTCTCTAAATTTTCAATTGATAAATGTTTATATGGACGTTTGAGACTATATTCGAACCAGACGATTTTTTTGATACAATTTTGTTAGTACTTAAAACTTGGAGATAGACTATAAGTTATTTGACTAACATTGCTTCTCTGTTCTTGGTGGATATGCTCCTTCTAGGTTAGCCGTTATTTCTCTCTGAGCTGGCCCCGCACCATATACATATAAAATTACAGTTTTACATTAGAAATTACATTTTTCTTTTACATTAGATTAGTCTCCGTTAACTTGGCCAGTCTGGGTTCCCGTTTAGTCTCCTACAAACTAGTTTAGTGAAGTGTGTGAAATCAGAGTACAATGAGTGAAGTGTTAACGCTTCTTGTTTAAGATAAAGTAATTATAAGACATCAGTAGATGATGCTATTATAGTCAAGAACCTAGTATTAAGAATTCAGATTTTAATTGATGTATACCGAGGTATGAGTGTATCGTAGTTTTCCATTACTATAGTTATGGACGGCAAGTATGACCCACCGGTATGCAGAGACCGTATAAATGATTATTTCCAGTAAAGACTATAATAGGTTAGATTGTTAGAATGAATTTTATGATGAGTCGCCATATGGATTAAAGGTAAAAATCGGTAGTTTTACAATTTACAGTACAATTTTGCATTGTTTTACTACCAGACACAAAGGTAAAACTGAGTTTTCCGTAATCCCTCAGAATATAATATTAAAATGTTACCGTTTGATGCTACGTGGACTGCGTGCTGTTATTTCAACAAGAAGAGGACACACACGATTTGTCGGCATTATCTTTAAATTAAATCATTGTTGGCATTAAAAATACTTTGCTAAATGTTTTAACCGCATTTCAAATTGCAAAGGTTTACTGGAAATAGTGTACCGGAAATAGTGTATTCTTGTGATAATCTTGACAAATTTATTTACAATATCCCAAGAAAATAATGAAAATCAGTCAAAAATAAGAATGATTAGAAAATGCTTTATTTAAGATTTATAAAAACGTTCTTGTTCTTAAAATCACTAGGTAAATCATTAAACATAAAATAAATGGAGAATAATACAATAACACAAATGAAAATTAGAGCTATTTTATAAAAAATCTGTCTTATTGAACAATGATGATTAGTTTTGTATGTTTTAGATTAGAGCCTAACAGGTTACAACTGGCTTTATGAAAGATTGGCGACTTGCTAGACGTTTTATAGTACAGGGTTAGTTAAAATTACCGGAACACCAAATAACTCTCCAAGCGTAAGAAATTTCAATAAATTGTTCAAAGAAAAGTGCCTTTAAGCAAGCTATAGTTTAAATATATTTTCAATATACAGGATGCTCATTTTATTATAGAAATTTTGTAACTTCTTTTTAAATAGAACGCCCTATATATTATTAATTTTTTTAATTCTAAGAATAATTCTAAAATTTTTTTATAGGAATCATCAAGAATAGTCAAAATTACCTAAATAAATCTCCAACTGCAAAAAACATTTCTTTAAATTAATGGTGTTGTATTGTTAACCAGCCGCTCTTTCAAATATATTTTTAATATACCGGTTGGTTATTTTATTGTAAATTTGCAAACCTGTCTTTTTTCTAACAAAACACCCTGAATATTTGACTTTTTTTTTATGCTGAAAGTAATTGTAAGAATTTTATGTAGGAATTATTTTTTATAAAATGCATTTTTTAGTTGTAAGCAATAAATCAAAACTCATGAACTTTTACTTTAAGCGAACGAGTAAAAAATAACAACACAATTAAATAGAATTAAATTAAATGTTCAAACTGACCCATTAAAATAAATGTTTATGAATGTGGAAAAATATTTTTAATTTGAAAGTCAGGTGTTTTGATTAATTGCTCATAATTCAAAAATAATGAATTTTCAAAAAAACTGATTTCTACGAAAAGTTCTTATTAGTATCTTAGAATTAAAAAAAAATAAAATGAGCAAAGTGTGTTAAAACATGGAAAGCGTTGCAAATTTTTATAATAAAATGATATACTAAAGCTATATTTAAACGAAAGGTTACTTTAACTCAAAAAAGCTTTTATTTGATTTATTTTTTTATTTTATGCGGTTTAGGTGTAATTATGACTATTTTTGGTTAATAGATTAAAATTAACAAAATTCTTAGAATTAACTGAATCATGTAATAATATAAAATGAGCAGCCTGTCTATTGAAAATATATTTGAATGATAGCTTGTATAAAGCCAAAAAACCGGTAATTTTGGCTAATCCTGTATATCTCGATAATCATCCATTTATTGTCTATATTTTGTAACAAATAAAAATAGTTTTATTGCTTTTATATTTCTAAAATTCTTTTACAATTCTTATACAATAAAACAATCTGATGTGAACAATCTACGTTTGATAAAGTAAAAAGGCACAACCCGTCATAAATAAGAAGTTAAAAAAATTAACCGACATTCAGTAAAAGCACTAAAAGGCATTATTGTTGTTGCATATATAATTTTTGGGCAGCCAGTTAATGCCCTTTACAGTTGTATCTATATCAATAATTATAATTTTTGTTTTGACTTTTCCACATTTGCCATCATATCTCAGAAACGGTTTATTTCAAGTCTCGTGTTGATTTGACTTTTTAACTTATTTTGGTGACCTACCATAAGTACCCAAACATTTTATTTAGCTTTCTTAAAAGTTGCCTTCTCCACTTTCCGAGTTCCTCAACTTCCGACTTATAGATTAGATTTCGATTTGCGATTGTATGGCATCGAACTAGTGCTAGACATAAAATAGGCGATAAACCAGAGACGAAATTGTTGATATTGAAACTTCTAAACTAAATTATGTTTTAGAAGGAAAAAAAAGAACACAAATGTCAGGTTAACTCAGAGCTTACACAAAATCAAGCCCAACAAGAGTTTCTTAATTGGACAAACTTTAGTATATTTTGCTACGCCTCATCGCAAATCATGAATTCCATTCACGATAACACAGTTTCAATTTTCCCCCTATTGCAACTTGCGAATATCATGTTTATATGGAAATCCCGGACGAACCGTAGTTCGCCAAATATGGGTTAACGTATCAACAAGTCAGGGGAATTACACGAGGGCGTATCCATTATCTACTTCTAATATTTACCCCCCGGCAACATGAAAACCGGATTACCCAGTTTAATTAGAAATTTATTATACGTTCAACCCCCAAGAACATTATTCACCATTCCTCCCCAATTTATCTCGGGGACGCGGAAGGGCAGACCGCCAGAATGGGGTAGCGTTTTGATGAATTGAAACCACGCCCATCCCCCAAGCTCGGGACGAAATTGGATATTAACAATACTTGAAAATTATATGTACGGCATGCCGGTTCGGTGTTCTGGGGAAATGTTACGCTTGCCAAGCAAAGATGATCATTTATTTTGACGTTTACAGATTATGTTTTGCGGCAACGCTTATGCATATAGTTGTTAGATTATAACGCTCATATCTTTGGTCAGATTGATAGGTATATTTATGAAATATGATACGTATTTCATGTATAAGGTATCCGTTCATAGTATGTAAATATAATAAATATAATGTCACCATCTATTACTTTGATTGAAAAAGTGTTACAAATGGCTGTTTTTATGAATTATTGTAAGAAAAGGAGGGAAATATGAGAACGTAGAACGCATGGGGAGGAACTGTAAAGACAAATATTTGACATACCCAATTATTTTAGATAACTTTATAGTGAAAGGCACTGTTCTCCTTGCTTCAATGCAAACCAAATTGAATGGATCGCTAACTCGTTCTTAAGAAATCATATTTAGAGGAGAGGAGCAGCTTTATAAAATATAGCAAAAATTTGGATTATTTTTAAGAAGTCTAGGTGATTCTGGGTTTTAACAAGATGTTGATGTAGATGATGGGGTACATCAAACCACCGCTCCAAAAATAATTAAAGCAGTTTCACAAAAAATCGTGTTGAAGAAAAATGTTTGGATTTCTTTGCCCGCGAAATTGAAGTAGCTAAAGAGTGTTGGAGCAATAGGAGCGATAGATTGTGCCCATATCAGAATAATGAAACCAAAAGTTCATGGGGAAGAGTATTTCAACCGTAAAGGTTTTTGTAGCATTAATGAGGCTACAAGTATTACTAAAGGATTTTTCTAAAAATTCTAAAGTGCATTTGGACGTCTGTGGATGCATCGTGGCCAGGAAGCGTACATGACAGCAGAGTGTGGAGAAAAGTCCGAAATTCACAACTTTTTTCCTAGAAAGATTCTGTCCTAGCATTTACTACTAGTTTATACTTCTAGCATAAGTAAAAACTACCCATTGAATAACTCCACAAAATACTATGAAGTAAAAGCTCATACTTAAAGTATGTAAAAGTAAACACTCGTTTTAATCATACCATCTCACAACGCAAATGTAGATCCATATTTACCTATTTGATTATAATTTCCGTCTTGTCACAACAGTTCAAATACAATTCCTCACAGTTGAAATAGATGTCGCGCAAATACATACCTACATACCCCTGCGACTCACATATAATAAGTTCATTGCATACGTATCTATGACTATATAATCACCATCATTATACAATACACGCCAATGATTATAATGACACTACCGTTGTATAATAATGACAGTTCGTTCATATAATGACCTTATTTGACTTCATGCTCGCGATTTATATCATTGATTATGTGCTCGTCAAATAATATACTATTTTTATTCATATCACCCATTGATTACTGATACTTAAAAAGAAGTATGCCAACACAATAGGGCAGTGTTATTTTTGTTGATTAAGTTGCGTATGACTATTTTAGTTTTTGATATCATCATTTTGAAAAAAATATTTCTTCCTAAATGGTCATAATAGAGAATAAATGATTAGCATTGTTAAGTAAACGGACTAAACTGTTGCAGGGATTGTCGAGACAAATATAATCGATAAAAATCATACTCAAGCACATACGCAAAGGGCTGCAACAAATCATGAAGACAACTTGGTAATAAATGTCAATGTAAATCTTGCTGCAAGTACTACTGTGACTCCAGTCACAATTTCATATGTTGCAACTATTTGCAGTTTTGAGTTTTATTCATCAAGTTCATTCTCCCAGAAAAAAATCCTTTCGGCAATATTGTTTTAATTATTTTAAAAAGTACTAAATAATAAAATTAGTGGATATAGTTTCTACCTATTAATAAACATCTGTGAACTCCATCTAACAATAAAAATGTCACAACTCAAATAAGTGTTCGATATTAGGGTAAGGTTTTTAAACATTATCAAGATAATATTTTGTATATTATATAGTTCAGTGCATTGTAAAATTGCCACAAACAAATAAAAGTAAAAACAAAATTATACGTAATTTGGGGTTTTACCTCAATAGTAAAATTTTAAACCCTTCACCTGCAAAACGACAAGTTATGAGATGTGTCACTTTTCTTGTACAGTACACCAACGACATTAGTCCTACAACAAATTTATTCACAAAATTTTGAAAGAAAAACTCAAACATTAAAGGTGTATGATTTTTTTTTAGTTTTTTCTAGTTGATTTTGTGCGTTTATGAAAAATGTTGGAAACCAGAATTCAGAACGAACGATGGAAACAAAAGATGAAATATTAAAATTGATACTAAATATTCAAATTTCATATTTTAGCATTAAAATAAATTTAAAACAACTTTCTCTATGACAATTAGCATAAAACACCGATGCTTTTCTTTTGAGAAAATTTAACAACTTGTTATGTAATCACCCTGTATTTTAAATCAATATTCTGACTATTGGCGAGATGTTTTTAAGAACATCCAAAACTCTTAATGAATACCGACTTATCGCAAGAAATGAAAGCAAGAAATAAAAATATTGGTACATTAAGCAAAATTGGAAGAGTTAACTTTGAAATATCGAATATTCAAGTAAAAAGGGCACTTTGACACCCGAAATCTCCTGTTATGAACAATAATTTGATATAATGTAGTAGCAAACAAAAACGTTGATTCCAGTTCCAAAAGCACACAACAAATAATCATATTTATTTAAAATCAATAGCACCGAACACCGAGTGATAAATAGAAACCCATAGAGATAATTTCATGCGAGGATGGAAGAATGGAATCCGTCTCTTTTGAATCAAATAGTACTATACAAGAAATGCAAGGGACGTTGAGTTATCTAAAACTCTATAAATATAAGATAAAGAAGTCAGTGAAGGGTGGAGATAAAACCAGAGGACCACGAATGAATAAACGAAGCTGTGCAGAACCTGATAAAGCGGAACAAACTTGATAGAAGTTTTTCTTGAGAACTCGGCGCACAAGGATAATACATATTCAATAAACCAGTGGTAAGAAAATTCGTATCGTAAATTGTATTAAACGGTAGTATATTGTATTCGCTTAATCAAAATCTGTTGAGCTTTTAGTTAATATATCTGATTATTTAAGTTAAGTGCGACAAACAGAATTATTTTAATCTGTACTTAACTTTACATGAAACACCTTAGTAAACAAACTATTATATAGTAGGTATGTCTAAAAATAAGAGTGACATTCTTTTAAACGATACAGTTGAGCAACTTTTGATGAGAAACTCATATCTGGAATCGCACCGTTTGGAAGTTGAGCGAGTTAGAGACTGTCGGAAGCCGGGCCGGTCCTAGGCGGAGGGCAAGGTAAGCAACTGCCTACGGCGGCAAAGTTTAGGGGCGGCAAAACCAACTGAACTACAATAAAAAGAAAGCTCTAAAATACTGCCTGAATGTAGAAAATAAAGGAATAGTAAAATACAATCAAATACAATCGGTATTGACAGGGTTCAGGCCATTCCTATATTTTAAGATTTATAGCAGCCAATAATAGACATACTTAAATAAAATAGCTCATTCACTTTTATAAATTAAGATCGGATATATTTCACAACGTTATCATAGAAGCTGAAAAATTAGCTAACGAAATAAAAAAAATAACATGAAAGTGTACTGTAGTGTAGTGATCCTATACAAAAATCAGAAGAGAAATATAAAATAATCCTAACGACACTTTTTAGTTTTTATACGATATCTACAAACTCAACGAAAATATTTTAAGTAAAAATGAATTACTGGCACATTCCAAAGATATAGAAACCGCTTTAAAAGTTGACGATTCCTCCATCTTAACGGTTTAGAATTTGCTGCCGAAATGGTAATCTAGTTAATTTTTATTTGGGTAGACACATAATCTGCCCACCTATAAAATAATATCATACTGTTGCTGAGTCTTTGATGATATTATTATTGAAATTAATTAAAATCTATCAGTGATTAAAAAATTCGCCATGAAATGCTTGCATCAATATCTCCGAAAATATTACTCTTAGCAGAACAATTTATCCATCATATTAAAGATAAAATTTTGATGCAGGTTTGGGTACATGGTAATTAAACAAAGAATTATTTTAAAATATTGAAACATTTAGATTTGGGAAAATGTAAAGAACGGAGATATTAAGTCAATATCTATTCTGGCTAAAACGACAGAAGTTTGCTGATGACAGATGACTTAACAGTGTAGGTGCAGTGTAGATATGGACTGTCTTTCAATATTTTTAAGTAATTCTTTTCATCTTTAATATGGTGTACATTTTCTTCTGCTAAGCTTAATACTACTACTAGCTTAATACTTAATATATCACTGATAATTTTTAATAAATTTCAATAATAATGTCTTCATTCTGTAACATTCTGATGGTATTATTTTCATAGTCGGGCGAATTAATTGTGATGTTAAATGATTTTGCGTCCATAGACCTTGTTTCCAGAAGGTCCAGTTGACGTTTTTAACGTTGGGCAGCAATGTTTAAATTTGTCTTAATGAGTTAGCAATGAAGGCCACTGAAGTTATTCGCGATTTTGTAGAAAAAAGGTTCGAAAGACGTTATTTTAATTTAGGGTTAAACTTTGTATATTGTACTAGTATTCTTTATTCTTTGTTGTTTTAAAAGTATTGTTTGTACTAGTATAATCTCCAAAGGTTGTGTTTTTAGTACAAATAAATTTCGTAAATATTGTGTGAGTGTTGACTGTATTTTTCATGATCATGGTTTTTTGTATAAATCTGTTTTTTTTGTATAAACATTTTTGAGTTTGGGGGGGGGGGGTTGAGATTTGCCCGCGGCGGCAAGAACGCAAGGGCCGGCGCTGCCGGAAGAAGACGGCCAGTATAGGAAAAGTGGTATTATAGAATAACACTTTTAAAACTCTGTATAGTTTGTTTAAGGTTTCTTTTTATATTGAACGTCTTTGAAGAGATTAATGAGAATCAAATATGGTAACTTGTGTATACATATTAGCCAAGTCTTCAGTATTTAATTCTCTCCGACCACGTTAAATGCACAAGAAGTGTATGAATTATGATCTTATTTTCTTCAATTTGTTCTGAGTTTTAATAAATAAAATCGCTTTCAAAAACATTGTATCCGAACTTTTTTAAATACTTTGTTTTTACTTCATAAAATTAATTGACTTTTAAATAAAATACTTAATCAAGTCTTTAAATTTACATAAACAGAAAATTCTGTTTAAAACAAATGGGTCGTTGCTTAAATACAGGCAAAAATATATTGAATTAGTACAAAGAATGTTTATTTGAGTCAGAGAAGGAAAAAAGGATGTATCCTTTTTACTGAAATAATCATTCTTTGTAGCAAATAAATATATTTTTGCGTCTATCCAAACAACGAGTTATTTGACTTAAACTAGAGTTTTACCAGTGTAAAGTAAAAGAGTGCAGCATGAAATATAAGAATAAAATATAAATATATAAAAATATAAATATAAGAATGAAATATAACACAAACAAGGTGAAGTTATAGCATCGTATATAGTCCAGCTTTTTGTATACTGGCTGAAATCTTGAACCATCAATTTTTCTGTGTTTACTCAAAAGAACAGTCTGACGTTTGTAACACAATCTTTCCACAGGCACGAGAGACTATTTCCGTACTTGAGTATGCTGCAGACGCAATGGAAATTTGGCCGTACATTTTTGAAAACTTAACTAATTTTATTTTTGGTGCTTTGGAGCTAAAATCAACATACTTTTGTAATGAATCAATGAATCATTGCATTCACTTGTCTTGGCTGTTTGTTTTTGACGTAGAACAGGCATCTTCAAACAGAAAATATGAAGAAAAATTTGGAAAAAATGCTTTTTAAAAACCAGTTTGCATGAAGAATAAAAAAAGTTGGTTTAAAGTAATGTGACATTGTAATAAAAAACTTTATTTCCAGTACCAAATGTAAATGTAAAAAAACAAGTCTAATACATCACAATTGAAATTGAAGAAAAGTCATCTAAAATGTCAAATCCGAACATGGCGACCATACGTAACTAAAAGTTGGCAAATGTTTCTCCACATCTTTAAAGATACCTCAAGTACACAATTAAAAGTGTCGTGTATGTACAATGATCTCTTACAACCGTCCAAGTCCACGGCGTTTTGATTAAAAATAATAAGAGCCCATGTTTCAAAATTTTAGCGTGTATCTATATGAAGAAAATCCACCTGTATACGATGCTATAAAAGTACTACTTTTTTTAACAAAACCAATAACTTTGGTTCGGTATAATTTTAAAATATTTGTATTTGACATTAAATTGGTCCGATATTATCAGAAAAATTATTTTTCAACTTTTATTTTTTGTTCTGCAGGGCACTCTCAATTTCTGTCTTTCTATCCATACTTAAATTCTGTGAAATTTGAGATTGATAAATACCGATTAAGACGACCCCAAGGGACACATAATCGAGAATTAGTGTAATTTAATAATAAAATAAAAAAAACTTTTTTATTTGGTTTTACTACAATAAATTTACTAACCAGTTACTAACTTCATGGAAAAAAATACAATAATATAATATAAACTAACAAGTGATAACTGTTTCTGGTATCCGTAGAATCAGAATCTAAAATCCCAAATATCGACTTGAGACTAGTTTCAGAGAAAATTGGTGGAATTTCTGCTTACAGATTCAGATATCACGGAAAAATGCATACCAGAACAATAATACCGAATTTGTTCTTCATTAGTCAGCATGGCTTAGATTATTGTATTTTTAACAAAATGTCAAAATGTGTATGTAAATTTATTGTGGTAAAACAAAATAAGTTTTTTTATATATATTTTTCATATCATTAAATTCAACTTCTCGATTTTGCCCCCTTAGAGCACGGGTTAATATATTTTGATCAAGATCTCAAATGTCGCTGGAATTAAGTATGAATATAAAAAATAGACTGAGAGGGGCCGGCAGACAAACAATTAAAAGTAATAATTATCTAGATAAATAAGGGTTGTAATGTGTATGTTGCTAATAGAATAAATGCTAAAATAACTATTTAAAACTCCAAAGAAATTAAAAAATACTAATAAACAAATAATGGATATAAACGAACAAACACTTGCAGAATAAACCGAAACATTTTGATAGTAAACCAAAATAAAAAGTTAAATAAAAAACATGGTTTTGGGCAAATAATTCAAATACTTTCGAAAATACGGTCCCTAGATACCATTTTTTTCATTTCAATATATAACAATCAGCAAAAGTATGGAACATATCATTTCATTTTGAACATAATTATCAATAATTATCAAATTACCCATTTGAAATAACATTAAATTATTTACCTAGTTTTTGTTTTAATGTTTACATTCTCATTTTTTGGGGGTTGCCACTAAAAAATGTAAATGACGCCATAAAACAACTGAACTGACAATTGAAGGAAGGATATTGAATAAAATAATATTTGTACTTATATATACAAAATGAGTAATTTGGTAAAATAAAGGTGTAGTGGTCAGGAATTTTTTACCCAGACACACAAATAATGCAATTCAAATTATAATGAAAATGTTTCATATATTTGCGCAATGTAGTATCAAATACTAGTAAACTATAAAATACATACCCTATGTCTTGTCTCCTCGCATGTCTGTCCAAATTCAAACCGTCGCCTTCATGGGTGAGTCCAATGGCAATCAACACTAGGACAGCAAGTTTCACGTCCATCTTCGACAGTATACCTAAAAACCCGGAGCTGCTACAAAATTCCCGATGGTTCTTCAATTAACACATTACCCGAACTGCCAAAAACCGAACGTAGACTGTGTACAGGTAAATTGCTACCCATCGATGAATTTGCTATTTTAGCAATTTCAGTAAACAAAAGCTATGTAGGCGGTTATTATTTGCGCAAGTGATTCGTTGGGGCATTTACAAAATATTGTGGGTCAGAGACTTCCTTTGTCAGCAGAAGCGTAGCCGATGGACTTGCAAAACGATCTAACATACATATTAACCTGTTGTTTGAACATTTCCGTCAGGGTTTCGGATATTTCGAATTATTTCGAACTATTTCGTGCGTTTGTGGGTAGTAAAATGAACAGGATTGGTCCACATTTGAACCTTTTGTTGTTTACGCTGCTTTGTGGAATTAAGCCTGTCCCATTTAATAAGCCGACAATGAATTAATCCCTTGTTTGTCAATTTATCTAATTTTGTATATGTAGTAACGGCGCATTATCAGTATTACTGCACGAAGTAATTATTTTAAATCGTTTTCGGAACATAAATTAATTCCACGGGATTTATTTTGTGTTGTAGCGTTTTTACTTGGCTACATCCGGGTTTCCGGAATTTATTTCATACTGATTACAAGAAAATAAAGGCTGCATCCGAAAAGCGAAGTAGTGACGACGTGAAATAATGTGCAACAAAAATTTCCTGCCGCGAAATTTTAGCTAATAATGATTCTTTATGACCACCTGAACACTTCCCCAAAAGAGTTTCCCTAGGTTAGCTCGAATGAGCGCGATATTTGCATATTTATTTTTAATTTTATTCATAATTTTGCCATATAATACAGTATTTTCTTATCCTCTCTTTCGAGCTAACCTAGAAAAACGCCTTAGGGGTTGTGTTTAGGGGGTCATATAGAATCATTATTAGTTAAAATTTCCCGGGAGGAAGAAAGTCGCACAGAAAAATGTGGTCCTGCAACTCAGCTCCCATCTTCTGTAGCTCAGTTACCAATTAAGGTAAGAGTTTGACATTTTGCAGGCTTACCCTGTACTTCAAGGTACATTTCAAGAAATTATTTTTGATTATACAGACTGTCCCAAAAATGTGCAACGCCATGGTACTATATTTTTTAAATTACATGCTATATTTTTTTACACATTTGGAAGCCTTTTATGGGTGCCTACATACTACTAAAATTTAATTGAAATCGGTTGAGTGACTGCGGCACAAAAAAATAAAAACAAAAAAATGATTAGACATCGTAGGTTTTAAATTTTTTTAAAAAGCCACAAATTGCATTAAGTTAGATCTTGTAGTCTCGTAAACCAAGTGTCATTGATCCAAATTATACAGATTACAGGGTGACCAAAATCTACTGTCAAACTTGTCAAACTTCAAAGCGTGTTATTGTTCTTATTGTAAATTGGAACCCATACATTTTTTTTATGTGAAACTATGCAGAATTAAAAAAAAATAAACATTGTTTCTAAATACAACCCCATCACAATTCACAACATTTTAAAAGTTATTTGCCAAAAACTCATTTTCAACGTTTCCGGTGATCGAGGAAGCCAAGCAACTGGTCCTCCTCTTCCAATCTATCGATTTGGGAAGATTTCGTTGAGCTGGTCACTGACATGTAACGAGTAATGTGCTGGAGCTCCATCATGTTGCAGCCACATTTCCGCCCTTACTGCTTTAGGTAAATTTTGCTGTAAACTTGGCAATTGAATAACTACTTAATTAGGTACACTCAAATCTAAAATACCTCTCTCTCGTTATATTTTATGCAATAAGTTGTTTTTCAAGAGTTCAGTACGATATTTATTACCTAAAATTGCAGTTGGAAACGTTGAAAAATGAGTTTTTGGCGAGTAACTTTTAAAATATTGGGCATTGTGATAGGGTTGTATTTAGAATAAATGTTTATTTTTTAATTCTGCATCGTTTCAAATAAAAAAGCTATGGGTTTCAATTTAAAATAAGAACAATAACACGAAGTTTGATAAGTTTGACACTAAATTTCGGTCACGCTGTATAATTTGGACTAATGACACTTGGTTAACGAGACTACTAGACCTAACTTAATAAGCACGTCGCAAAATTTTATTAACGAGGTGCAATTTGTGGTTTTTATTGATTTTTAAAGCCAACGATGCAAAATCAATTATTTTTGGTTTTCATTTTTTGTCACTCAACCGATTTCAATAAAATTTTGGTGGTATGTAGGCAGCCATAAAAGGCTTCCAAATGAGTAGAAAATGTATAGCATGCAATTTAAAAAATATATTACCATGGTGTTGCATAATTTTGGGACACCTGTATAATTAAAAATAATTTCTTGTAATGTACCTTGAAGTACAGGGCAAGCCTGCAAAATGTCAAACTCTTCGCTTAATTAGTAACTGAGCTACAGAAGACGGGAGCTGAGTTGCACGACCCCGTATACCAGCTTTATTTAATACATTGTTAATATATAGCATACTCACACTATTTTTTACAAAATGCAAGGAAATTAGATTGAAATTAAGTTTGATAACTTTACAGATGAAAACCATTTGTGTTAAGTTTACTTTTATCAATTTGAAACTACATTATTATGTAGTTTGTTGCGGTGTTTACTTTTGCAAAGAGTGATTTTAAACATATTTAAAATTCTTCATTTCAAATGCAATTTATAGCCACAGACAGAATTTGGAATTTAACATATAGGCTGGTTGAATGTAACTTTATATTCAAATATTAAATTGGAATCAGGAATTAGAATTTAACAACAAGGTTATGTAAGCTTTTTATTCACATTTTGCATATCACGTCACAAGCTATCAACATGATTTTTTAAAACGAAAGTACAAAGATGGGAAAATACATAAAATCATAATCTAAATAACATCAAGAATAGTGCAGTGAACGTAAAAAAAGACCGTAATAAATGTCATTAATTTATTATATCATGAAAAGACGACGCTTTTTTGTAAAAAATCGGTGCTTTCTCTCAAAACACACAGTTCTTAGAGGCGTTCTCAGATATTTGTTCACATAACTTTAAAACCTATACTCCAAATTAAAGCTGAAGGGTGCAATTACTCGTGTTATAACTTATAACACTTTTTTATATTTTATTCGGTAAAAAATAGTAAAGGTAAAAGAATATGCTGTACACTACCAATAGTACATTATTAAATTCAGTTTTCACCTCAGCGTTCCATCAGATGAAACAGAAAAAATGAGGATGACAATAAAAGTAGAAATTTTTAAATTATTACCTATAATATAAAATGTTCAAATATGTTAACCAACGGTTTAGCCTCCCGTCAACGCTATTCCACCGCTAAGGGAGTACAGTAAGAATACCATGATAAAACAATATTATTAAAAAGAATGATTGTTATTTATTTTTTAACATCGTTAAAGTATTGATAACGAAAAGTATGAAATGGATGAAGAAATGGTCAGAAGAAATACAAATTCGTTTTCCCATACGTGATGACAGGATCATTTGGTCTAGAACTAATCAAGTAGATAGGCATGGAGATTTTAAATTTGTTAAAATAACTCGTATCAAATGAATTCTTTAACTATTTGCTAGATGAAATTGGCCGGTTAATAAACTCTTTGTACTCGTTTTAATAGTTAAATGTGGCTCTATTCAAAGATATTTAACAGGAATTCACCAAACTGCCAATTGCTTGGCTATTACTAACTCTTTGATTTTTTTTACTCCCTGAAGTAGTAATGTTATTGGATTTGGATGTCGCAGATTTTGTGGCATCAGCCAAATCGTGAGCATCAATTAAAATTAAAATAGTAGTCTTTGCAATTCCTAACTTATAACTCTGACCACGTTATTGCAAAATACCAGAAGGGGATAATATGAGTAAAATCAACTTATTTTTCATCAGTTATTGGAGCTATAGACTGTACTTACATTACGATTCAGTCTCCAGGTATTAGAAAAACATGTCTAAAGATCTTCACATGATTTCACATGAATAATAACAGACGACAAGGAATAGTGGCATATTTTCCAAGATTATTGTAATGCGATGGCTGTAAAAAAATAACTGGCGTTTATGTATTTTTATTTTTCACATTTTCGAAATCAATTATTTATTTATTCATTTATTATAGCGAATTCTACAGCAGTTATTTTTAGCTTTGCATCTTTTAGTAATAATTCCTCCTTATGGATTTTAGCGTGTACGCATGTCTTGTCTACAGTTCAGATACAATAGGTAGTATTGTATCTTAGTTTAAGATGTCCTGCACCTCAGAACTAACGCACCACTACAAATTTGTCACAATTACTATGTTGATTCTCTCAAACCGTTTGTTATATTTGGATGTCAAACCGGAATTGAAAACGCAAAAAACTAGAGAATCAAGTATACCGGGTGACCCACGGCATAGGTACTCCCGTTTATTTTCGATGTTTATAAAGCTGGATGAATGAAATTTGAGAATGTGTTAATAGACAAAAAATTGCATTCTTTGGGATACTCTTGAGGTTAATATGACTTCCGGTTTTTTCCGGAAATGACGTCATTATTGGAATTTTAAATGGCACCCTATATTCTTTGTGTGATACTTTCAATCAGGATGACATTCTGAATGCAAAAACATATCGATCGTCATCATTTATCACCAAGGCAACGCAAAAATAACATTTTTGTGTATTAATCTAGGTGGCTAGGAATTGGTGAAAATAGTCGAAAATTGTCAAATAAACACTAACTAAATCGATTTTGCCCGACATTGCATTACCGGCGCCCTCTAGCGTAATTTAATAGGTTTTTGCCCAGTGAGTCATTTTTTTCACGGGTACCCGATGGCCACACCCTGATTATTCGATAGAAAACATCTTTCCGATTACAATGATAACAAATACTTGATATTCTATTGACATTCTTAGCGTACAAATGTGGTTAGAAGCAACGAAATCGAAAAAAAAAACAATATTGACCTAGTGATCAAAGTCGACGTACAAGTCAAAGTCACTCAATGGACTAGTCGAAGGGAGTACCCTGATTATGCGAGGGAAAACAATTTCCGACACAATGATACCAAATTACTGAGTAGTCCATAGAGTGACTGACTTTGACGCTGAGTTTGATCCTTTAGTCAATATTTCTTTTGGTTTCCTTGCTTCTAACAACACTTTTACGCTAAGAATGTCAATAAAATATCAAGTATTTGGTATCATTGTAATCGGAAAGATGTTTTCCATCGAATAATCAGGGTGTGGCTAGTGGGTACCCGTGAAAAAAATGACTCACTGGCCAAAAACTAAATAAATCATGTTAGAGGGCGCCAGTAATACAATGTCGATCAAACTCGATTTAGTTAATGTTTATTTGACAATTTTCGATTATTTTCACCAATTCGTAGCCACCGTAGATTAATACACAAAAAAGTTATTTTTGCGATGCCTTGGTGATAAAAATTGAGGATCGATGTTTTCGTGTCCAATATGTCATCCTGATTGAAAATATGACATAAAGAATATAGGATACGATACTATTTAAAATTTCAATGATGACGTCATTTCCGGAAAAACCGGAAGGCATATTAACCTCAAGAGTATCCAAAAGAATGGCACTTTTTTTCTATTAACACTTTCCCAAATTTCATTCGTCCAGGTTTATAAACAACAAAAATAAAGGGGAGTACCTATGGCGTGGGTCACCCGGTATAAGGTTTATGTATAGGTTGGCTACACATAGGCGGTTTCTATGACAAAAACGGGAGGTTTCGTAAAAGCAGGCCGTTTAATCTCCCTACACAACAGGGATATTTCTGATTTCAAACAATGTAATATAACAAACACTAAAAAATCATTACAATTGGAACTATACCGAAGTAAATACCTTTTTTTATTCCACTATTGAGTATTTATAGCAGTATTGCATTTACATATAAAATAAATAGTCGTATCGGATGTCAACGACATGAACGAAAAAAATATTTGTATTCAACAGTGTTCTTAATTAGTCAAAATTGTCAACAAACGTGAAATTTTCTATGACCAAAATTAGCGTTTATAGTAAAATAACACCTCAGCAATTTGTATTTATCGTTCTGCTCGTTGAATAGAAACAGTACACACATTTTGCTGACAGATACGTGTTTACGGGCAAGTTAGTCGTGATTGCGAAACTTTATTTTCGCGGCGGCTTACTAGATTGTACTCTAATCGTTCCTGTTTCTGTTTACTCGCCCTTATTGGGGCCAAAGTAAGTTTCGGTTTGTGTGTAAATTGGATTCGCGGCACATCGTTATTTATTTGTTCACGGTTTAGCTCGTACAAACAAGAGTTTGCTATTTCAACGAACATTTCGTTGTGCTACATGCAAACATAACAGAATATGCAAATAATACTTTTGTAATGTAAAAAAGCGTTTGTTCAATTTTTGGATTATTTGACCGCCTGTGTCGGATTTTTTTATTTGCCGTTAAATTGGAACAGACACCCTCCGCATTTAAATTTTTATGGTGGATTCTTTCAAACAGTCCCTAATTACGTCGATTGGGCCGCGGATTTCCCCTCTCCTGGTAAACAAGCATCCTACATGATGGTTTAAAGGGGAGAGATCGCCGTATTTGTCGATTAAATGGATGTTCTGAAATAATCCCAAAATCAATATGATAGGGTCGCCTGTGAATCAATCGACTTTTACTACTTTTCTCGAGTTCAACTTTAATCTTATAATATGAACACCCTGTAGAATTTTTCGAAAAACTCTGCCGATGTGTCGATAATATATTATATTCACAATAAATTTGCCAAACAACTTTTATCCCACGGTCAGAGTGGATAATTTGTAAATAATTTAAGGCAAAATAGACAAATGTTATGTATAAGGTATGTAATATTTACCAAATGCTATAAAATACAGGATGTTATAAAGGAAATATAAAAGTTGACACCATTTTCGGTGTAACCTAAAGAAACCAAAACCTGAAAATATTTTAGTTAAAATATTTTCGTATCCAAAAACATAAGTCCACAAATTTTCATTTTAATAATAATAATAATAATAATCCACGCCTTAACATCCCCCAACAGCTTTCGCCACTACGGGGGCATCGGCAGGCCCGAATTATCATTATTATGGCACGCGTCTGTGGCACGTCTTAAGTTGTTTGGCTTTCAGCATTCGCCGTGGAGTAAAGGAAAACCACAGAAAAACCTTTACTCTGAAAGCAGGGCGTGGGATTCGAACCCAAGTCCCCCAGACTGATAGCCAAGCGCGCTACCACTCGACCACAGTCTGGCTATTTTGTCAATTTTGGCTATTTTGTTCTCCATATAGTTCTAATGGCAGCTAGTTGTGAAAGATCCTGTATAAATGTTTTTTTTTTGCCAAAGAAATTTGTTTTGATTCAAAACTTTTTTTTTTTGTAAATTATTATTAAAGACTATAATTACGCTTGATGACCGTACTCATTTTTTGCACTGATTTTGTGCCATTTCTGCGTTTGCTGAAAGTTATAGGTGACATCAGTTTTTATGTTGAAAATAAAATCGTGAACTGAAGTCACCCTATAACTTTCAACAGGTTTCAATCCAATTGAAAATTGTATGTGTGAGGAGAACTTTAGCAAAGACGTTAGACCTGAAGACGTTGCGAAAACGAAACATATAGTCGTCTAGAAATGGAAATAAAGAAACAAAGTAAAACATTGGGTATTTTATTAACCACCCTTATAGTAAACACTATTAATCACTGACCTAATAAGCTAATTTCTGGCTTTTAATCCTGACAACTTTTCAAATTATCAAATTTCGTATACATATAATTTAGCACCAATAATTAAATAGGAAAAAAATGGTCTAAAAGTAAAGTGTAAAGTGTGCATGGTTTTAGGTCCGCTAAAACATTGTTCACATGAGTTCAAATTTTCTTTATAGTGGTGTGCCAATCGCAGGCAAAGACGAAGACAAGCTAAATTCTGATGTGATATGCTTTCAGTACGACGGAATGCAGGATATTTTCGCGTCTCAATACAACTACAAATAAACTTTCTGTGTCAAAAGTGTTCACAAGCGAACAAAGATTCAAGAGGTAAAACTTTTAAGATTCTTGCTAAAAACAACGTACTAGGTAATGTACTAAATTCAACGTTTACTTTGAGAGGCCATTCTGAAACTTGTCGGGCACACATTCTTCGTTACACAATATGGACTGTATTTTTGTGGCTCTACGATTGACAAAACCGTAAACTAAAAACTGGCTAAGTTCTAAGTAGATGGTTGGTAAAGCACGACGCGACGCAAGAAGTCTTATTACACCCCACTATTATAACATTAGTTTTGGTAATTTTTGGTTTTATTGGAAGTGGTTTACACTATGTAGGTATAACAACAAATAATCAGTACGAATTTCCGATAAAATACAACTGTAAAAGACACCACACTTCTGTAGGCCCTTTTTTTATTTCGTTTTTAATTAAAAAAGGCTTAATGCGAGCAGCCCGGCAAATTAGCCTTTCTGCGCATTGTCGCGAAAAATGTAATTGCGACAAAGCGTATTTTTTTGCTGCTAATTATTGCGCCAAAGCTCTTGCGGCAACAAAGAACCGAAGCTGCGCGGTAAATTTTCGTCTCTCAAAGACAAAGCGGACCGCAAAATTTCTTTTGCAACGTAATTTATGTTTTGTTTGTTATTTTTGTCCGCTGAACACTGAATTCAAATGAACTTTTCCGAATACAGGGTCCAATAGCTTCAAGTTATTTTGTTATTGTATTTACGTTTTGAGTTATCTAAGACTTTTAGGCCTTTCGGATTAATTAATTTATGTTAAAATCCACTATACTTAAGCAAACATGAATTACTTTAGACAAAAAGTATCGAAAAATAAGTGTAGTTGTGTGTAAGTGGGTTAGGGACAGATAACTTTTGCTTTTAAGAAACGTTGTCGATCAATTTGATCTGAAATTTTAAAACAATATTTTTGATTATAATATGTTATCCACTAATGATTTTAGTCCTTGGATGTAAATTGTTTTAGTTTTAGTTTTAGTGCTTGATTGTAATTTGTTCTGTACTGACATTTGACAGTTTCTTTCGAGAAGCCAGTAGTATTCTCTATATTTCAGGCTTTTAGTATTTTTTGAAGTTTTAGTATTTTCTTCTTAATGTGTTCTTTCCGCCTTAGCTTGGTAACCAGGTGATGCCCACATACCTCTCTTAAATGTTTTGTCGTCTTCCATTTTTTTTTAGTCCATTGATGTATTTGATCTGTCTTGTTTTATTACCAGAAATTTTTCTTATGTACCTACTTATCAAAAACCATTATTTTGAATTAATTATTAGCACTTTAAGGAGTTTTCAAGCTATTTTTATTTTATAGCCCACTAGTAATTTCGGATGCTGTTAATTTTTAACTGAAAGTTATGGTGTTAATAATGCAAGCCAAAGTACTTAGCGTAAAGATTTTAGTAGTGTACCGTAGGAGGGGGGGGGGGAAGTGGCGTTTATGAGCGGATGGTATCTACGCTGGAGGTCCGGGGTTGGTCTGGGCAATCGATTAATCGAACAGATCGAAAAGATCGAACTTCATTCACGTCGATCTTTTGATTTGACGAATTGTTAAATTTTTTTATTTTACTATTGAATTCTTGATTTATCTCTGACTCATTATTATCAGGTCATTGTTTTCGCACTATTTTCTAGCATAGAGTGTCGGCGTTTTAATTTACGTACCATTTGCGTATATACTTATACAATTTTCATTTCATGGTCGGAGTAACTTCTGAAAATTTGTGTCATTTGTTTAGATGCTCGTCTCTCGAGACGATATCGATCAGATATTTGGACGGTACGAAAAAGAATCCCATCCATCTCCTGTATATGTACCGTATTCCGTGAATTTTCGATAAGGAATTTGCTGGAAATTTGCCAATGACGCTTCGTCAAATACCAATTTTGTCAATATTGACAAAATTGTATATTGAAATTTTCCAGGACGATGTTTATTTAATTAAGTTCAGGGATCGTCGAAAATTATGAAGACAAGATTCCAGAATATAGGTACCTTAGAATACTGAATATATAGAGTGTTTCATGAAGAAATGTGGACTGTTTAGAAGTTGTGGTTTAAGATAAATAATCACTACTTATACATGTAATACAGTGTTGCAGATGAGTTTCTAAACAATTCATACCTTTGGGATTTTTTTCTATAAGTATAATAATTGTTTTTATTTCTATCCAAAACAATCAAAACAGCGCTTGCCTACTTAAAGACTTGAGACATGCATATCAAGAAGAGAAAGGAACACGGAAGAATAGTTTCAGCCAATGAGGCGTCTTATGTATTATTTTAACGCGCAGCTTAATGTGCTTCTAATCCTCAGGCTTAAGGGGAGTAATTGTTCCGTATACTGGCTTTTACAATAGTAGGAGTATGAATTTATTTCCTAAAGTTATTTCTGTTATTTTGTTCATGAAAGTTTTTGATTGATCTTCCTCTAACTTTGCAGGTTAAATGCGACGTGTATTTTCTAGAAAATCTTAGCCTTGTGTACTTTTTTCTCTTATAAAGTTGATGAGATTTAGTGTTAGGTCAGTGGTTTCTATTTCAATAATTAAAATGGCTTGACGTTTTGATCTATTCTATAAATCTTAATCATGAACATTTTCTAAAATAAGATCAATAAATTAACCGTAACATGTATTAAGGAATAGCTAAATGTACTGACAACGTTGAAGACAAAAACAAGGAAAAGACAAAACAGCACCAGATTAAAAAGTTGAAGTAAGATGGCAAGTTATAACATGTCAACACACGATACGTCCGTTTCTAAGGCGACTGAGCTACGCTACTTTCCGAATGTGTTACAGAATGAACCTATAATTTGAATATGTTGCTCATAATGAAAAACTTGACTTTAGGAGAAGTTCAGAATTGTGGGTTATGGAATTCAATTGGATTTGACATTCCAGATACGATTACTAACTAACATATCGCCAGGCAAGATCAAAACTTCTGTAACAGAAACTGCTACAAATCGTGTTGGTAGAATTCACAAGAAATCAATAACATACAGAGTGATTTTAAATTGAAAGCTAAAATGTATGTGCCTAATCACTATAAAGTTATAATAAAGTCGATTTAGGTAAAAAATAGATTTTTTAAAACTGCGCTTTATAAAAAAAGTTCTAAATTTTCGAATAAGGTCGTATTTATTTTCATTGGTTCATGCATAGCCAGCGAAAAAATATCCACATGCAAAATTTCAACTTGTTAGGACAAATTTTAAAAATGTTGGAAAATTTTCATGCATCATGAGCGGAAATCTTGTTTGCAAAATATAAACTGGATTAGACTACCCAACTTAAAAAAAAATTTACAATTGTCTTTAGATTTTCCATTTTTTTCTTGATATATCGTCGTCAGCGGTAATCTGTCGTCAGCGGAAATATTCTCAATTTTAAACATTTTTCCAAATTTATAATAATTTTCCAAATTTTTGTATTGATTTGTGCATTTTCACCGGAAACCTGCCCATGTGCAAAATATCAACTCAATTGGTCAAATTTTCCGAAATATCCTTATTAATTCGTGCATTGTCACCGGAAAACTGTCCACATACAAAATTTCAACTCGGTTGGACAATTCGAATGTTTGGAAAATTCTCCATTTTTTTTTAATTGATTCGTGCATTTTCATCGGAAATTCAACCCGATTGGACATTTGGAAGTAGGTAAAATATGGATTACACGATTTTAACGTAACAAACAAACAACTAGCGAAGTTAATATAAGCGTAGTAAAAACGCTTTGATTCCGAAAAAGCGGTCAGGAAACAGAAGTGAAATTAAGCTTTAGTGACGGCATTTAATTAAAAACATAATAAAATTTGGACAGCGCAAAAAATACACATCTGTACTTAAGAGATGGTGTCTTTGGATTTCATTTTTGTCTTGAGTTATAATTACCTTGCATTAGTGCAGTTTTCAGTATTGTGGATGTATAAATAATTCTTTTTATTTAACAAACGTTTAACAAAGGTAAAATATGGAAATCATCTGTTATATATATATATATATATATATATATATATATATATATATATATATATATATATATATATATATATATATATATATATATATGAATTTAGTGTGTACAAATATCTTTTACTTGGGTGTTTGTTTCTATACTTTTTTCAGAACGTAAATGTCACAAACTGTTAACAAAATATTTTCAATAGGTCCTTCCCCTTTATATTAAAATTAATTTTTCCTTACTACTTACGGATATTTTTTTACTTATTAATAAACTTATTTAATAATTGTAGAAGGTATTGCCTTTCGAATTTATTTAATAATTGTTGAAGGTGTTGCCTTCCATTGGTAATACTTAAAAGGGCTGTAATTGTAAGAGCTGGGAATTGAAAAGAACAAATAAATTTATACACAGCGAGAAATACCAGTTACAGAAAATGAATGTAATAAACTACAACAAAACTGCTGTAAACGAAGAAATAATTGTAACATCGCTGGTTATTTGATACTAGCTATATTGGCTGTGAACTTAAGCATAATCGCAGTAATTTTACAGGATATGTTTTCAAAGTACGAGAAAAGTACTGTAATTTCACAGTAGAAGTAGATTTCAGCCACTGCACTTTGTTCATTCACGGACATATTGCTGGTATAAAACTTTTTACTCGAAATGACATCGGAAAAAGCACTGTATAATATTTTTTGTTGGGGTTCCGCCGAGTTGCAACCCAATTTCAATTGTTCCGCAAGAGCCAAAAGGTTGAATAATGCCTGAAGCGTCCAAAATGGGGATGTGAATAAAAATAATTGTTGCTTATCGTGTCTCTTATTCTGCTATAATTATATAAGTATGTAGTTTTGGTGTTCTAATACCATTGGCTCCATAGCTATATAAAAACCAAACAGAGCATAATAATGGTATCTGTTAGCTCTGTTTGAAAGATACAGCTGTATCATTTTCAAAATTCCCCAGTAAACAGTCACTGAAGGGAATGAATAAATAATGACACGCAACTTACACGAGAAAATAACGATGACCATAAAGTTTCATAACCGTGAGGGTGGGTGGTAAATGATCTCATCACATTAATTCCTAACATATAACCCCCTTAACCCTCGATTTATATATTTGTTCGTTTCCTTATGATGTCTCGTCCGTCTCGTATGTAGATGACACGTTCCCTTCATTTAATCGCCCACGCATCGCAGGCGTGATGGATTGCCCTAACTTGAGCGACGACGGCATACATAATGTCCGATCTAAAGGCGGAAAAATAACGGCGCAGAGAAAGTCGCACCCCGCTGAGGGAGTCCGTGTTTTCACGTAATACCCGACAGTCGTGACACGTCTGTAAATATTTTATATTTAATCTATCTATGAGGACGTATCGGCTGGCTGGATCGTCACGATCTGATACGTCTCCAGAAAAGAAAAGAGAAAAATTGAGTTCGGTGACAGTTTGTGAGATGAATAGAACTCGAAATGGAAAGTTTTTGTTGGAAATTCTGACCGAGTGGAATGTAAGTGGCAACTGCATTAGACACATGTGACAGTTGTTGCAATATTAATGTTAAATATTACAGAAGACAGAATAAATATTATGAAACCTTTCCTTCGACATCAAACCATATTTCTTCCAACAAGAAATGATTCGATTATAGATAACGTCCTTACAACCATCGATAAGTTTGACATTGAACGTATGTAGGATGGGGAATATATATGGAACCATGAGTTTCACCAATACAAATGGTATTGCAAATAAATGAATCCGACAAGGGACTGGGGTATACCTTCTCCAACAACAGGTGCTAATTACTCATCGATTTTGGCATTATTTTGCAAAAATTATCTCATCGGTCATTAATAAGAGATCAGATACTAAGTCAAAATCGATTGGACAATACCATTTCCAACCGAACTGTTTGAAAAACTTAGTAGTTAATTAAACGTAAAAGTACACATACTGCTGGCTTATTTTCATCACGTTGTATTTTAGACACATGCCTGCATTTAGTCGTTATAAAAGAACTCTTCACTGAGGGAGCGAAAGATGAGGGGAGTCAACAATAGTTATTACAAAAGATTGACAAAATGACAAAACTACAGAAGAACAAACACTAATCTACAATAAATATAATAAACAATTGCTCGTACTACCATCTATAACTTCTTCAGCTTACATCATATACGTATTAGGGGATATACGGCGCCTATAGCTATAGCTATAAGCCTATAGCTAGGCTTACCATACATACCGGTTTGACCGGGACAGTCCCGGTTTGGGACATCGCTCCCGGCGTCCCGGCCGGTTTGGTATTATGTCCCGACTAAAATTGTTTAGTGGAATTTATATCAGTAACAAATCACTCAGATCAAAAGATTGATTGATTATTGTCAAACTAGTGAATCAGGTATTATTGTTGATCAGTAGAACACATCTAGCATTGAAACTTGCCGATGGTATTGGTAATTTTGAAAATCTAAAAATGCCTCAACTCTCAAGTCATGGTCTTTGCCAAGGAAAATGCTTTCATTTTACTACTTTTCGACTAGCCGATTAGTATTGTAATAATATTAAGTATCGACAGCAAAAAAAAAACACAAAGTTGATTGCTGAAAATTGTTTATAACGTTTTAAAAATTACAGAACGACGATGTTCCATACGTCAAAATGTAGACTACCTATCTCAATTAGTTAGTCACTATTTCCCGTTCTATAGCAAACAACCTTTAAATCACAATAATTTGCATATACTATCTATGCGAGCTTTCAGACTACTACGAAAAATGCTACAGAAAATTGTTATAACTTTTACAAAAATTAAATGTATAGGAAATGGAAAAAAATTGTTACGTATGTTTGCTTCATATGATAAATTCGTAGGTAATTTTGAGAAATTTTCTTTGTAGATCACAGTAATTTTAGTAGTGTTCGCTGGCCGCGATTAGTTGCGATTAGTTCTGTTCAACTGATTCCACCAATAGGAAGCAAGTATGTATTTCAAATTTGCGCTCAATTGAAAAGATCGCAACTAATCGCGGCCATCTATCGAACACTACTACTGTCTACTACTTATTTGAGTATTGCGGTACAAATTACATATCTTTACAACAGAAAAATGTTGATAACTTTTACAAAAAACAGCTTATAAATCCTTTTCTCTTAGGCCAAATTGTAGGTAGGTAGTTGATTGGAATTATACTTTAAATAATTAAATTAAAAGCTGAAAAGCCTCCACATTACGATATTATGTATGACACCAAGTGCAGGTAGTTGATAATTTGGTTGACTGTGATAATAACATGTTAATAACTTTTTCAAAAATTATTATTCTATTTTCCACCCTATACTAAATTATAGGTAATTAGATGCGGTAGTCCTATTCATGAATGCAAAATGGTTTGCTCTGAGGTGAAGAACCACTAACTAACGATATTGTACTTATGTTGTGTGGCTTCAACTGAACATTATTTTGTTCTGCTTTAGCAAAATGTTATAACTTTTCTAAAAGTTGTTCTATAACTTTCTGTCATGCGACAAACTAAAGATCATTAATGGGGGTTAAATACTTTGTTAGTCGATTTCGGAACATTTTGTAAATACGTGCTGTGATTGTTACCATACACAATTTAATAATCTAACAATTTTTTTATGTGTAAAGGTTACACTGCTTTAAATTCGCAACGATTTCAAAAAATAATTATTAAAATATGAGTATTTCTAACGGCTCCCGAGATGACGCACTATTTCTGTCTTATTTAACCCGAATAGTAACAGCAATATTGTTCTGCAAAATAAAATTTGTGGAATGCTTCATTTGTTTCTTTTTTATTTGATTAAAGAAGATATTATAATATTAAATGTACATTCAGATAAAAATACGAGGGTTTCAACGAATAATCACACTTATTCCAGTTTTTCTTTTATCAGAAAATGTTATATGGACATTTCAAAGCGCTGTTTGTTTGTAGATGACGAACCGGGAACGTCCGGTTCCGTTACGCATACTTCTTGGTTTGCAATCTATGAAAACAAAATGGAAACGCTATCTCAAATCTCTTGTGATAAAATCAGTGTCACCATTGCGTGTTATCTGTGCACAGTAATTTTTGCTGTGTTGTGTTGAAATATATGCATTATTTGGTATTCAAATTTAGAAGCGAGCAACATGGTGGGCGAAACGTAAGCATTTACGAATCTTGACATTCGGTAGCACCCGGAGGCAAGTTATTTTCTAAATGAATGCCTATTGTCCAACTAAGACAGTATATTTACTGAAATTTTATCTGAAGATATTAATGGCGGAGATACCAGTAATCTACTGAGGCCTGACTTTTTTTCTAATCATCATTGGCTTGGAATTTCTCACGCGGATATCTCCGACAGCTTTACGAATATTAATTTTACTACTATACAAAATATAATTGCACTCTTCTCATATTACGTCGACTTTTTAACGATTGCTTGTTAGTAATTCGATCATAAACAATAGTTCCTTCCATCGTATGATATCCGTATTGATCAGCGGTTCCCAAACTTCGACCCAGAGGACTCGGGTTCCGCCCGCGATAAATATTATTATAATATGTAACATAGTTTATAGTTATTTAACCAACAAGTATATTAAAAAGAGCGATTAATCATCGAGACTGTTAACGCTCGAGCGTAGCGAGAGCGTTAATTGTCGAGATCATTAATCGCCGTTCAATATTCGAGTTAGTTAAAAAAAAATGGTCGATCGTATTCATCTAGCGTCGTCTCTCAAAAAGAGTGATATTTTTACTGTTTAGAAGGAGTTTTCTCGTTTCTTCATCTTAATTTGTTACTTCAGAATGATTTGTTTTAAAGTTTACATTGACATTTTGACATTGATTTCACAATATCTCGGAAACAGTTGACAATGGCCTAATATAAGTTGATGTTAAAATGATTACCATACAAATCATCATCCAAAACTGCAATAATATACCTAGTTCTCATTTTAAAAAACATAAGTTTGTGTTGGCACGTTGTTGTGGGACAACCTGTAAGCACGAAAATATTTTCTGCCTGTAGAGCCAATGATTATCTACAACTTTTATATATGGAAAAAACGTGTATTTCGATTGCTTCAGACCATTAATGTACTTTGTTCCTAGCTTGGAACATCCTGTATAATATATTGTTCTTCTAATCAAAGGTGTACGTTAATCTTTTGATTAGGATTAACTCAACAATACTCGGTTTGTTCCATAGATGAGAAGCACACGCTTATAATCCAAAAGTAATTAGCCAATTAGTGGTAATTTGCACAAAGGTATATTCAGGAATATACAGATCGAATTTACGCCTGATTACAGCATTTAGGGCACAGGTAATTGCGTGCCATTACAAGGCGAAAGCTCGAGATAGCAGGATATAGTGCAAACTGAGCTCTACTAGTACTGAACTGCAAAACATAAACTTCAAACTTTACGCTATTAACAGCACTGTGTATGTTATATCTCTACTCTAAACTACGATTTAAATTCATAGTGTTCGAAGTTTGTGCCTGGGCTCAGTTTCTGCCGAAACACTCTAACGCAAAGCAAATATGTCGGAATCGAAAAGATAAATATGTTATGAGAAAAATATTGAAACGTGCGCGGATGGAGAATGGCGTCCTCGCTCCAGGGCAAATAGTCCTTTTCCCTCAGAGAGACACGGACGATTTGCATTTCCATTTCACGTGATCTGCTGCAGACGACCTCTATTTGTGTATCTGGGTCGGAGCAGCAAACATAGTCTTCTATATTGACACACAATTACTGCTAGGGATATCTGTTTGAATATACGAGTACTTTATCTATTGGATCCGCACAAAAGAGTCAATATTTGGTATCAGTTGTAAATGCGACATGTACTTACGAGTGTTGGATGTAATTTACATGCTATAAGCAAGGAGCATTGCCATCAATTTTATTCGCTCCTCTTTTATATAGTTACCGATTGTTTTCTTTGTAAAACCGAAAGCAGTATCATAATGAGTTAATTGTGAAACTAAATACCGATATTTCGCAAAAATATTACTAAATTTTCTTTTCAATTACCATTCCTCCACATCACATTCGTCAAGCTTCATTAATTAAAAAAATGGTAAATGGATGATGTTTATAAAGTAAATTTGTAATTTGATCTAGACAAACGTGCTGTGCTCGGCACCTACAAAGTTTGGAGACCATTGGACCAAATGATAGTTTTTATGTTGCCCCATGGAAAATAGGTTGTGGGATTTAGTCGAGTAATCTGGCGGCTCTCAGGGATGCCATATTTTACTTTACAAAATATTTCAGACTACTAATAAGAAGATATGAAATCAACTTGATTACGGTTTTATTCTTGCACAGAAACACATAATATTATTTTTAATAATGATAACCTTTCACGTTGGTGTTCCATATTTATTGTATTATTACGTATATTTTTTTTTCAAGAAATGTTAATAAGCTATTCGCTCAAATATGAACAGTTTTTGCGTATTGTTTTTTTTTGTTGTTCCTTAACAAATATAGCGCGCAAAGTATGGAAACATGGAAGAGTTTTTTATTTACAAACATCCTTGGATACGTCGATTTTGAATTGCCAAACACAGATATAAATTTCCCTTTTTCAGTTGTTTTTTACTTATGACGTCATCGACACTTTTCCCACTGACAACGCCATAGTTTTCTTGTTGATTATAGTAGACCTGTCATTTTTTTTTAAATATAGCATACACATTTGATGTTCTTCAACAGAAAAATTTCGAGAAAAAGGCAGTTGAAAATTAGGGAATATTGAACTTTTGTTTCTGTATGAAAAGCAAATAGTCGTTTTCGGTAGAATTCGCTGTAAATGATTCAAAAATATTGAAAAACGTTATTACAGGTGAAAGTATAAAATTTACACTATCTTAATGTAATTTTTATCTTGCTTTTTTCGAAAAACTTTCACGAGAGTCGTGTACAGAGGAACTAATTGTATCCAAATAGGCTTTTCATATTCCACCAAGAATAACTATGTTCCCCGGAGTTACCAATATATAGTAATTTTCAATTTATGCTCTCTCAAAAAAAAATCATATATGACGCTATAAAGTTTCCACTACCATTAAAACAATTAAAAGCTCTACCAAAATCACTAAGCAAAATATAGGATCAGCTATATAAAAAAAAACTAATGTCATACGCCAGAAATAACTGAAGGTTGAAAATTTAATTTTTATAGAAATGTGTATTTTGAAAATTAAAAATCAACGTGTTCGAGAATTTTGTAGAATAACAAACTCTTTCCGAGATGCTTTTATGTTACATTTCATGTTTTCATACAGGAATATAAAAAAAACAACTACTGCCTAATACTCAAACGGCTGAAAGTATTGCAAATCTAATAAAATACTTAAGGTAAGTGCCTGTATGGGCGATCTTTAACAACATTTGATTTATAAATTCCAAAATAAAGTAATTGGGTTTTTGCTAAACGTAACGGTATGACAGTTGTAGTCTCAAAAGTACCGAAGTAGTCTCAAATTTTGAAGAGCAACTACAACATAAGCCGTGAGCGTTTTTGGAGGAGCTTATAAAGGTTTCCTTTTTTTATTTTGTTCTTACACAGAGTGTTTGTGGCATAACACCTAGTCGTTGTTTTAGTCTGACGGTTTTTACCACTCAAGTAGACGCGGGTTGTTTTCACTTATACTATCATAGTGAATACACAACGGGGGCTCGACTTTTAATCACTCCTGCACTAGTTCGAATGGTTTAGTTCTTTTCAACCGACGCACTAGCGCACTGTTGTCTAGCAGCTGGATGGCTTCAATGTTGTCGTCGTGGAGTAGACGATCCTCGTGCATCTTAGCAAATTTTTATATTTCGCTAGTTACCATCTCCATGCGAAGGTCGATGAAGTTTGGTGTTTTGGTGCACCATGATGCACCAACAATGGCCCTTAGAACTTTATTTTGGAACCTCTGAATGAGGTTGATATTGGACTGCTTAGTGCATCCCCATAACTGTATTCCATACACCCATACTGGCTTTAATAATTGCTTGTATAGTAAGAGCTTATTTTGCACTGACAGGGCTGACCTCCCATTATCCAATACATTTTGCGGAATTTTAGGTCGAGTTCGTTGCGCTTTTTCTTGACATGTACTTTCCATCTAATCTTAGCATCCAGTAGGTACTAGTATACAGTAGGTATAAGAGTGGTCCCAATACACTATCTTGTGGTACTCCGGCATTGATATTGCGTAGCGAGGAGTATTTGTCATCCCGTATCACCCTGAAGTGACGGTCTTTCAGATATGATTTTAACAGTTCTGTATATTCAGTAGGAAGCTTCTGTTCCAGTTTTTTAAAGAGTCCATCATGCCACACCAAATTTTCTTTTCCTCAAGAGCCTTGTCTCTAACGTCGGTAATTCGGTGTACTTGATCGATTGTTGAATGTCGAGCTCGCAAGCCGAATTGATGTGATGGAATAGTTTGATTTTTCTGAAGAATTGGGTATATTCTCTTGATAAGTAATTTCTCAGTTTTGAAATGGTTGGTAGTAAAGATATAGGTCTATAGAAGGTTACATCATTTGGTGGTTTACCGGGTTTGGGTATCATGATGACCTCAGTCACTTTTCAAAATATATGAGATTTTAATAACTCAATATGAGATCTGGCACCGTTAAAATATTTCGTGAGACATCGTCTATTTATCTATTTTTGTAATTCGTTTTAGAAATTAATTTTTATTAATTAATATTTTCCCGGGTCGTATTTTTAGTTTGAAGTAATTACTGTTATTTTGAACAAAATCCATTGTCTTTTTATCGATCCCGACAAATAAACTTATCGCAAAATCAAAATCGTACTAAACTGATTATATGTTTGAAAGAAAATTAACTTCTAATTTCTCACACATTCATAGTGTTGCTTTTTTGGGGATGTCGTAATTAGTAGCCGCTCCAATTGACAGCAAAAACAGATAAAAATTGTAATTAATTGTTACAGTGTGGATGGTTAAGGTTCATTAAGCCGGGATTTTCGTCCAAGAGCCGCTGGCAATTTTCGCCTCATTTATTCTTGTAGGAAAAAGGGCTCGGGTCTATTGAAAAATGTAACCGTAGTTTTAAAAATAGCCTTCTGAATTTCGGAGGTTTCGTACCACACCGCGCAAAGAAAATGGCCCAAGGCGAAATTAATTACGGGCCGCCCGCCGCGAAACATACTTTCTCGATTTTTTTCTATTTACCTTTCTCCCGGCGTACGAGAGAAAATGGAATAATCTACCTTGGAAATTGAAATTACAAATTTTCGAGAGAAGACCTTTAA
The DNA here is from genome assembly GCA_964023965.1 of Melinopterus prodromus. Lineage (NCBI taxonomy): Eukaryota > Metazoa > Arthropoda > Insecta > Coleoptera > Scarabaeidae > Melinopterus > Melinopterus prodromus. The sequence goes on from OZ030393.1 coordinate 47,808,191, forward strand.
ATTGACGATGATTGGAATTTATCTTTGGATGCTTGTTTACATGCAACATCCGGAATGGTACAAAGCAATGAAATTATTACGTTAATTATTCTGATATTTAATGCTATCAATTATCAACCAAGTTTCTGCAATTTAGCTATTCCGTAAGGAATTGACAATGACTAGTGTTACCGACCTATGAAATGCTGATTTCAGTATTTGAACATTCCAGTCCTAAAAACTATAAAACAGCAATTACTTAATTATGAAGTATACTATAATCTTCAGAATGTAGAATGTAACATAAAATTGATCTAAAATGTAATGAAGATTTCAAAACTAAGATGAAATACAAGGTGTTCCATTTGAAATATAAAAGTTGACATCATTTCTGGTGTAACTGGAAGTAACCGAAAACACAAAGTATTTTACTTGAGACGATCGTGTCCAACAATAAGTCCAGACATTTTCAATCTCTCTTTTCATTTGGTTGTCCATATACTTCTAATGGCAGCTTGCCTTGGGAAACCCTGTATTATTTTAGTATTAATAAATTAATAAGAAGTTTTAGAGATGTTTTACATATTCGATTCACCCTTGTTATCACGTACAGCAATTTTAAATATGTTGTTTTGTTGGATGCCTGCGCAATCCACAAGAAACGGTGTTATTTTTATTTCACATAACGTGTAAATTACACAGGTAACCTGACCTCCTAAGAACTTTTTCACTAGGTGTTTTTATAGCACTGCCAACGTTTCTTTAATTGAATCGCCGAGTTCGAAAACACTACATGTCTATAGGATTTATTTATATTAAACTTCTGTTTTCGAACTTGGGGATTGAATTGCTGTCCGCAGGCATCCAAACAAAACAAGATCTAGAATTGCTAAAGCTTGCTAACAAAGGTGTGCGTGGTAAGGTAACTATACAAAAAATTGTTCATGATCGGGAGATAGATACGAAAAGGTACAGAAAATCAAGTGGCTTTAAGCTTTTGCCCTTTGATCAGCGGAAATAAATTTAATATTCAATTATTGACGCTCAATACTCCAGCTGTCAAATCGGGTTAAATCTTAGCTACCGTTTGTTGTTTTGTTCCGCTAGCAACTGCATTTACCCTCCCTAATAAAGTTTAACTTAAAAATAAGGTTTGTCTGGACTATTTATTCTATTTTTTTTTTTAGAAATGGACTTTACCATCGTTCTATTTATAAGACTAAATACCTACCTTTTCCTTGTGAACCTTGCGTTAAGTTTTGAGTTTTTTCTAAACTTGTGACCTACTTACTAGAGATAACCGACATTATGTATTGTTTCAAATCTGTTTTGGAAACGAGCGACAAGAATATGTTACTAAATTGTTAATTTTCATGGGTTTGTAATCAAATTTAGTTTTAAGCACACACAGTTTATAACTGATAGGGGTTGCAGGGGACTCATGCCAGAAAAAAGGCGCCGTTTAGACACTAGGGTGAATTGTGAAATGAATGATAAAGTGTATATGTGCGTCAGTTCTAAAATGAACATTTTCCTAACCGATTGGTGGTGGCGGCAGTGTTTGGCCCGATCAGTCGTCTATACTAAACCTACTTGACTTATTCCCCCGGAGGCACGACAAATCTGGTGTACAAGATACTTATCCACAAGGAAGTAGAAGTGCTCGCAGAACTGATGCCCTGCACTTACTTGCTCCTGGTATTATTCCAAGGGTTCCAAATTATCTATCGATCAACATAGACAACATTTTTTACTTTATCATACGCAGTATGGGTCCAAAGAAACTGGTAGTTTATTCTAAGCCTTTTTCAAGGATTTTGCAAATGAGCCGCCATTTCTCTAATTTCGTGAAAATAGTTAAATAATAAATTAAAGTAGAGGAAATTCTGAATAATTTATGCCTATGACATTTTTTGGTAAAATTAATAGTTTAGCTTTTTAGTTTATTTTAAGCCTTTTTGAAGGATTTTGGAAATGAGCCGCCATTTCTGTAATTTCGAAAAAATAGTTAATTAATAAATTAAAGTAGAGGAAATTTTGAATAATTTATGCCCATGAAATTTTTTGGTAAAATTAATAGTTTAGCTTCAAGAGCAAATTCTATTTGATCGAGATCGGTCGCATCTGCATTGATATGAAATTACATAGTAGCTAGGATTTTGACAAATATTTTTTTGTGTTGTCACATTCGAAAACAGCTGATCTCATCAGAGGTTGGAGAACCACTATGGAATGTCGCCGCTGTAGTGCGGCAAATTATAAAATACTAATTTCAAATAAAGTAGGATCACCAATTTGATTGTTTGTTGATAAGAAATATCAACCCGTCTTTATATCTAATTCTAAAAACGATACGAGAAAATTATAAATAAAGTATAGCGATGAGTGTAGTTTTATTTTAGTATGTTGGTGGGGATGTGTCATGAACAAATATAAATCTGTCAGAATTTGAATTGCTTTTTTAAAGTGCGTTTTCATTAGTGATAGTAGCAGTGGTAGCAGACGCCGTTATAGTATTTCCAATAGAAAATTGATAGTGACTCATGTTTATGTACATGCAAACTAATATGTGTCATTATCACGATATGTAAGAAATACTATAATTTCGTATTGTACCACCGCCATTAGCTACCATTACCTACCAATCGGAACGCACCTTTAATCTTGACGTTTCATCAAAGTGGTGCCAACCTAGCATTTACTATACAGAAATCATTTTTTTTAAGTACGTATTTCTCAAAAAGCAACACAATAAACGTTGATGTCACTCCTGCCAAAAACTAGATAGCGCGACTCGCTCACGTGCGACGGCGACCCTCCGCTTTCGGTGACGCGCCGCATCACCGCTCGTCGCGCTATCTGTACTTTCGGCAGTTGTGACATAAATAACTATTATTCTAATGACGTAGTGTAGGTAGTGTCAAATGCTGATGCTTTCACAATACCTACGATTTATCTCAATAAAAAAGATCCTCATGCAGCTAAACTATTAATTTTATATATTGTATGATAAAGTCATGTGCCTGGCCACATCAGATTTTTGTAATATGCATGAAGTAAATGATTCTAGTGTTTTTGTTTGATTCGGTCTAATGGTTAAACGGTTTTTGAGGGCATGACTTTATTGACAAAAAATGCTTGTTTAGGTGTTTACAATCCCACTTTGTCGCAATGTTTATGGGACTTTATGGTGCAGGAATGAGGATCAGCTTTGCATCGTCATTTGTAGGCATCTGTGGTTTCTACCAACCATAGGAACCAAGCGGAGCCAAACGGTGGCGCATCTTTTCAAAAGATTTTATTCTTTGAAAAGATATACCATACCTCCTTAAATAACCAAAATACAAGAAGAACAGTAATGGCAAGACGTGCATACATATAGAAAACATATTTGGGGTTCATGGGGTTGCGTATACAGCTAGGACAGACTTGATCATGTTTTATAATGTTTATTCACAGCGCAACATTTGGTAAATCGCCTATTTAGAAACTGTGGCTAAAACTTATTTCTCCTGAAGAGAGATATCTCAGAGATGTATTCAAAAAACCTGGGGTCTATCCCTGAATTAGGCATGCACTCAGATCTGGAGATTACCACAACCTACGTATAATGAAATAATCAAAAATCAAAATATATACAGGGTCTCCCACGACGCGCAATCCACCGATCGCCGAACATCTCGTTAGGCAAGCCTCTTACTGCAACAGTTGTGTGCGCTGGAGCACCGTCCAATTGAAACCACCCAATTATTGATGTGCTCACTCCATCAGGGACACTACCAACAATAATATGTTAAAAAAATTGAAGCATGTTTAGGGGAAAACGGCTGAAATAGAATTAAGCAGTTTGTTAAATTTACTTTACGATTTTGTTTTATTTTTAATATTGAGTTTTATTGTAGGCTTATATTTTAAAAATACTAAATTAATTATAATGAAAAATGACCTAAAAACTTGTTTAGTAAAGTTTTCTTTATTCCAAATTGTTCAGTTGTTTTCAAACGCAATCTAGATTTGCAAAGGTTTGATGTTTAAAATTCGATTGTACAAGTACATTTTAGGTGTAGGACATTGTACACGAAGTTGGTCTAAAATTTTCCATATAACACGGAAATGTGTTAGAGTTGCCATTTGAAAAAATCTACTTTTAGAACTTTTCTCGAATTCAACTTTGATCTTATAATTTGAATACCCTGTATAACTTTTAGAAGAATTCTACCGATGTGTCGATAATATGTTACCTTTACAACAAGTTTGTCAAACAAGTTTTTTCAACGGTCACAGGGGATAATTTACAAGTAATTGAAATTAACCGTGTTCCATTTGAAATACAAAAGTTGACATCATTTCCGGTGTAACCGGAAGTAACCGAAAAGTCAAAATATTTTAGTTGAGGCGATCGTGCCCAACAACATAAGTCCACACATTTTTAATCTCTCATTTCATTTGGTTCTCCATATACTTCTAATGGCAGCTCGTCGTGGGAGACCCTGTATACGAAATATATACTTATATAAAAATATATATATAACAAAAGATTTGGGTAGTGTTTGGCTCCGCTTGATTCATGTGGCTGTGGCAAGGTACAGTCGAAAGAACTTTTCAGCAAATTTATAACAATTAATTAAATTTGCCATGCCCGTTTAAACTCCTTGTATGTTTTGAGGAAACACGTCATTAACATCAAAAACTCTGGTTTCTACACTGGGTTTTACAAAAGTCTTTGTGGCAATTGAAAAATCTGTTTTAAGTTAAGTTTCTCCATATTTTTCTACCTTATTCTTCCCAAAATAAATAATTATGTTGCCCTTTTATTAACATTGACAGACTCGTAATACAAACTAACAAAGCTTTCCTATCGGAATTTCTCCCCTTTAGCCCTAGAGCAGTTCGACAGCAGTTCGCCAGTAGTTCGCCACGTATAATAATACAACCGGAAACATAATCCAGCCTGATTAAATAAAGTCGAACCCAATCCAAATAAAATAAAATTGGGAAAAGGAGAGAAGGTAATACGTTTATTATTTCGTTGTCCTAGCAGTTTTCGTCCTGTCGGAATCCTTTCAGTGCGATTGAAGGAAGCCCTAACAAGTTGAGAACATCCGAAGAGAAAATTGGCAATTTGAGAGAAAGAATTGTACGATTCAGTAGGCTTTTTTTATTGGGGAAAAGAGAGGTAATATGGTATAGTAATTTTAAAAAACTACAACTTTAACTGTTCACATTTATTTATTTAGTCATTTATTAGAATAGTATTATATTATATACAGGAATCAGATATGTATAAAACATTTATTTACATGATATATAAGGAACAAATCTGTTGTTCTTCAATCTGTTGTTCTTCTTAGCCGATTCTATCGTTCATTAAACATCTAGATATGACCTAAATTACTTGATGTTATGTTATTGAATTTGTTTATTTTAAACAAATAGCGATGTTAGCTTTGCTGTGCGTTTTATATTATTTGTTGATTTGTTTGGAACGCATATGCACACACATGTACTGGAAAACCTACGTTTTGATGACTATGCTAGATTGCGATGTACCATTTGCAAAATATGTTTAAGTATTATCACATCCACGATAAAAATACTTCTCTTACATATTTTAACGGATACCATATATGAATAAATGGTATTGTAAAAGTCTTATTGAACAATCTTCTACTGGTAAATAAGTAAATAATAGTAAATTATGGATACAGCAAAGTTCTTCCTGGTTTTTCTACTCGAATGAGTATGTTATTTTAATAGTTTTCATCGAATTTAGCTTGTGAAGTCCATAGCTAGAATCAATTTTCCAAATTTTCTCATAGTGACAATGATAACGTTTGGTTTTGTCTACTGCAAGAGTCCCAAAACAGCCTGTGGTTGGTTCACACACCTGATTTAGATTAAGTTTTTGATGTACCGCCGCGCCGGCAGAATATAAGTGTGTTACTTCGTGTGTGCCAAAAGTAAACAGGTTGTCTATTAGTGTGGGACGATTTTTTTAAATTTCCAAGTTCGGGAAAAGTTGTGAGTTAATGAATTAAAGAAAACACCTAATTCATTATTTCCTATATTTTGTTGTTTTGAATTGCCGCAAAGGCTTTAAATTTATTTTCATTTTTGATATTTTTTTATTTTGTTTTGTTTTTGTAAATATGTTATAATAGTAATAAATAATAATAATTCACGCGTTAACATCCTGCAACTGCTTTTGCCACTACGGGGGCATCGGCAGGCCCGAATTATTCTTCGGCGAATGCTGAAAACCAAACAACTTTAGACGTGCCACAGACGCGGGCCGTAATAATGACAATTCGGGCCAGCCGATGCGCTCGTAGTGGCGAAAGCTGTTGGGGGATCTTAAGGCGTTGATTATTATTATTATTGTTATTATTATATCATATTTCAAAAACAAAAAAATATCAAAAAATAAAATAATTTTAAAGCTTTTGCGGCAGTTCAAAACGTCAAAATAAAAAAAAATAGGTGTTTTCTATAATTCATTAACCCACAACTTTTCCATGCATGCACATTCTCGAATACGAAAACTTCGACCCACGCTATTGTGTATTATCTAGTTATTCGAAGCAAAAAAGTTCAAATAAAATTTATTATGTGCAATTTGTCTACATGACAAAGTGGTGGTTAAAGTAATAAATTTACGAAACAAAGACATACAAAATTTTGTTTATCCAATCGAGTTGAAATTTTGTAGGTGGACAGATTTAAAATGACAATGCATGAATCAATAAAATTTATAATTTTTAATTGTATTTTGTAAAGCGTAGTTTTTTAGTTCTATTTGCTTTTAAACAACGATTTCTTGGAGTTAAACAGAACTTTATATATTGCAAGGAGATCCACTGACAATTAAAAGCACATATAATTATTTATGTACCAAGGGCATTACACGGATGTTTATGCCTCGAGGGTGACCGAGGGTAGAAACTTCAAATAATGCCCGTGGTACATACAAAATTATGTCCTACAATGGTTTTGTTCCTCCAATTTGAATATTAATAAATATTTTGACGTAATCAAATGACATGCGTATCTACGGACTTGAATAACAATAGAAACAATTGGGAGATGACTGAAAATACAGACAATTAATTGTCAAGTAGAATAACCATAATCTCCAATTGACAATGACGATTTAAAATATACTATTTGAATGACAAATATTTGATATATTTGACATAAAACCTTGGCAACCCTTAATGCGCGCGCGGGCGTTAAGAATCCTTGACGCCCTCGCGGGCGTTAAGAATCAGTTTTAGTCCCGCTATCTAAGATATAAAATGTCACTTTATGATAATATAGGACTTAAAAAAATGATTGCACTAAGGTAGAAAACTCGCCTATGCGTTTAGCAACTAGCGATACGCGATACCCTATATATTTCTATGGAAACAAAGAGCTGCGATTCTCTATATCCTATATGTTTCTATAGAAATATATAGGCTGTCGCGTATCGCGAGTCGTTTATCGCATCGGTCTGTTTTATGCCTGAAACTGCATAACAAAATTAAATCTGGATTGTCTACTTGAAGGCAATATAGGAGATTTAGTTTTTAGTTTCTTATGTTTTTCAATATGGGTCTAACCCGTTTAATAGTTATTTATGTACCAACGGCATTAAACTGATGTTTATGCCCCGAGAGTGACAGGTCTCAGGTCTATCGGCCCGAGAGCTTTTTAAGTCGCCCGAGGGTATAAACATCAAGTAATGCCCGTGGTACATCGCACATACAACATTTTATGTCCTACAATGGGGTTTTGTTTCTCCGTTTGAATAATATTAATAAATATTTTGATGTAATCAAGTGACATGCGTACCTACGGAGTTGAATAACGATACAAATAATTCGGAGTTGAGTGAGAATGCAGACAATTAATTGTCAAACTGACAATTAACCTTAATCGCCAATAATTTACTGACGATTTAAAATTTACAATTTGACTGTTACAATTTGATGTATTTGCTCGCGCGGGCATTAAGAATCCATAATGCCCGCGCGGGCATAAAGTACTTATTTTCGCCCCGGTATCTAAGATGTAAAATGTTACTTTATGATCATGTAAAGTGAAATATCCTATCCAAAATGCTCGACAACACAAATTGGAAATTAAATTATTAATGAAACATTATTTTGCATCCTTTATCTGTAGTTGTAGCTTCAGCACTTTCGGCATTACCGATATCAATCTTGCACTAGAATTTTTTTTAAATTCTTTGTCATATTCTTTTATATTCTAACCAATCAAGACGAAATCATCCCTTCAGATGATTTTATCGGAAAAAGTAAAAACATTTTGGCTAATACAACCTCCATACTTAACACGGCAATGGGGATAGATGGAAGTTTGGTGAATTGGGATAACTGTCATCAAGAGTAATTGAATAAAACACAAAGGATTTACTTGTCAGTAAATCAATATTCCACGATTTTTTGTATCAGTTTGGTCAGGCATTATATTAATGGCATCTCTCCATCATGTCCAAAGGATATTTGAATTGACCAAAAAACAACGTCCACACCGAAGAATATAAAATTGGAAATAGGGGTTTATTTGGAACTGAATGAGGTTCATTTTAGAATTTCCTTTAATATATTTTTCCATTTTTTAAATGTATTAATTTTCTTTCGCGATAATTGAGTGATCCCAATATTATTGCATGCTATTGCTTATTAATTTTGCTCGATGAACACAATCTTTGATTTTGTAAATTTGTTTTCTTAGTATGTTAGGTATACTTAAACATTTTCTCTTGATAATTGAGTGAGTTCCAACAAACATTGACACCCTTCTAGTATTTGGTTGTATTATTTCGTTATTAATTTGTTATCATAATTGTTTATTATAGACTTGATCAACTTATTGTGATATCTTCCATTTAAATCTACTTTTCCCCATTAATGATTCTCGCTGGATAATCTACTCAGTACCGACTACATAAATTATATTGACGCTTTTTAATGGTTTATAATTTTTCTATAATTTCCACAAACAAATAAATATTCAAATAAATTATTTAGTTGATATTGAATTAATGTTTTAAAAAGTTCTTGTAATCGGTATTTTACAGCTCTCTCGAAATCCAATCAAGTTGAAATTTAGTATGCGGACAGAAGCGTAGTTTAAAATAATACATACACTTCCAAGAATACATCTTAGAAGTGACAGACTCTTGGTTGAGTTTCAATATGAATTGGTTGATGGTTAAACTGACGAACATGGACGCCATGAATTTGCGTGACAAAACAGCACAAAACTAGCACAATACTTTAGCATTAGATAAAGTTCTAAATTTGAAAGTGAGGAGGCTGGAATATCCACAGCCCCACAAAACTCATAATTTTCAGCACAAAATACCACAAAAGTAGCACAAAACATTAGCATTAGAAATTTGAAAATGTGGGGTCTGGCATGACCATGCACATGGTAATCCGCCACTGGCCGCATCCATCTCCTTCGTCCTGTATTTGGTCGTCCTACTACCCTAATCATCATAGTAACATCCTTGGTGCATTAATAGCTAATATACAAATAGTACATCAGAAACTTCCAATCAGTTGCGTAGGAGATCCTGTATACGTTGTATCTCACTTCAATGGACAAAACAATTTTAAAAAGTAATCAAGTATAGACACTAAAGTTTATGGTCTATCTTTAACGTTTAGTTGCCGCGAATAAACGCAGCATGAAAGTTAAGCTTTCCTCATGAATTTACCATTATGCTACGTTTATTATAGGCATTTCGTCAGAGTAGGTTAGTTTAGTTGAGAACCAACCTGTGTACTAATGATCACATTATCGCTTTTGTAGTTTCGAGTGAAAATCTACTTTTTCGCCATAGATGTTCAAATAAATACTTGGCATGTAAAGCGTGACCTTGGATGTTGTGTTTTCTTGTATTATCTCTAGACATCCAAGATGCGCACACAAAGAAACAAATCAGTATTGGATTGTCTTCAATAAACCCCGTATTGTGTCACAAACTACAGCATCCCACATACCAACAACTCCCCGACAGGTTTCTTTCCGTTTTTAACTCAACATCACTCCCGTCATCGCTAAAATATTTTGCAAATGGTACAAGAAGGCGGGCGGTTTCGCATCGTTCGCTATACAATGACATACACCCCTGCTGGCGGTGAGTCGTCGACATCGTACGAACCGAGCCGGCCGTAAATTTAGACGGGATCAGGTGTGGGATCCCACGTAAGCAGCTGCAGACTTGTGGATTTCGAGATGGAACCGCCGCTCTTTCCGAGCAGGCTCCGTGCACCAGGTACTATATTACCGAAGGTGCTCGTACCCTGTCGCGGCCCCCTCGATCTGAACGATCTCGTGTACAGCTTGAGCACTTGACAATTGCACGTCACCAGCATGGCTATCGAGATCCCTTGGAGCCCCTGGCCAACGTGGTACGTGATCCAAAGGCCGTCCGACCTAAGCAGTTTCGTTAGCGCTCCGAGAATGATGACGACGATCAGGAGGAGGGTGATCTGAAATGGAAGAGGGTTGTTAGTAAAGTGTGTTGGTTTTTCGGTCACACCTAAAAAAGGAAGACTCAAAAGGTTTTTGTCTTTATTTTTGTAAAATAGGGTATTGTTTGGTAACCATAAAAATACTTTTGAGAAATTTCTGATCCTTTAAGATATATGTACCTACGCCACAAAATGAAGTACACTGTATGCCAAAACATACGGTCAACTTTTGAAATTCCTCATATTTCTACAGATTTAATAAATTCAAGAATTTAATTGAAAAACTAATTGCTTATATTGTGAAGATTGAAAAAATGCCATATTCGCAATAATTGAACGTTTTAATCCAATGTTATGTTGCCTTATATATGGCTCTGCAACATTTCTGATAATGCCGGGTCACATTAATTTGAAATGAAAAGTGTATTAAAATTAGCAGGTGATGACATACTCAGAGATTTTTTAGTATACATGGTCAAATTGTGAAAGACCGATTTTTTGCTGTTTTTACTCAAAAAGAACAGTGGAGTTGGATTTGCAACGATCGATAACATTGCATAGACACGACCAATCCAATTACGTACTTGAGTTATCTTTAAAGATGGTGGAGAAACTAAGGGAAACTTTTAGTTTTCTTATGGGAGCAATGTTTGATTTTCAAACATTGCGTGCTCTTCATTTAAACATGACATAGAAATAAAAAAATCTGATCTGGTCACGCACATGACTTTATCATACTATACAGTAGTATCAAACTGTGTCAAACGCTGATATCTTGACAATACTGTCAATAGAATCAAAATAACTGTCAAATCCTGGCTAACTAGTTCCTTAGTTCCTCTAGTTCCTTTGAACCCTTTTGAACAAAACTTCTTTCAGCTCTAAGTTTAGTCGTGAAACTTCTAAATATGAAATTTCATTCTGATACCCTTAGTAGTTTCTCCGGAATCAGTTATCATATTATGTATGATAAAGTAAAAAGAAGTTATGTGACATACTCAAAAAAAGTTGATTCCAGCACAGATTCAATCTTTGCAAAAAAAACAAAAGCACAAGTAACAAAAACAAACAAAGGAACCAAAAGTAACATTCGTTTACAATTTACAGCTAAACAACATAAACATCATAATTGAAGCAGACGAAAACAATACCTAAAATGTGAAAATAAAACATGGCGCCGATAACAAAATTAATGGTTTCTGCACAATCTTTAAAAATAGCTCAAGTGCACAATTAAATATCCATGCGCTGTTTTTCTTTAATAAAAGAAATAAATAAACATTGTTTAAAAATTTCACGCTGTATAAGACAAAAATTACTCTGTATACGATGCTATAAAATATCTACTGTTCCTTTTGACCAAAACAAGACATATGTTATTCCTATTGATTTTAATACACCTTTCATTCACATTAAATTGGCCCGATGTTATCAGAAATATTGCGTAGAGCAACATAACTTTGGATTGAAACGTTCTGTTATTGCGAATATGGTATTGTTTCAATCTTTCCACTACAAGCAATTCGTTTTTAAAAGAAATAATTGAATTGACTTAACATTTTTGAAAATACGAGCGATTAACAATTTGTACTGTTTTCTTTGCCAACAGTGTATGCAAATGAGAGTATTGTTAAGGAGTATTGTTGTCCAAGTTTACATTAGTAAGATCTATTGCATATGAAGTAAATTTAGGCAAGTTTCGTGTAGTCTTTGACCGATGGATATCGAAGAGCTAGGTTTTCAATGGTTGAAAGGCGAGATTGGAAACAGTACCCGATTGGAAACTGTCCCTTGGTAGAGGAAGAGCACTTACTTCTTCAGTTGTTACGCAGGGAAGTTTACTTTGTTAAACGTTTTAGGTTGCAACTTAAGTCTACTCACACCCAACCTATGAGTGAAAGGGCCACCAAGGTAATTAAGTGCAATAATACTTGAATAGAAATCAAAAAGAACAAATGGAAAGTTCGTAATTCAATTATAAACATCGAACCAGCGAAAATACACATATTTACTACCTATAATAATAGAAATAACATAACTAATATAACAGAAAACATATGAAATGAACTGAAACTGATCGTGGGTATAAAGTACTCAATTTCTACTATTTTTTACACCAACCTCAAAATTAGTACCTCAAAGCGCCACCTTTATATAGACTGTTCCTTTTTTACCTCAGTTCAACAGGGTGGCAACTCGCAACTATGATCACAATGGAGATTGGGACAACAGTAATTACCCTGCAACGGCCACTATCAATAACAACCTGCGTTTAATAGCGGTATCTAAGACAACCGGGCAAGCAAAAAAATAATTAGTATTTTGTGCACATTTCTTTTTGATTTAATCGTATCGTTTAAGAGTAATAACAGTTGCTAAATAAAAATGTCCTCAACAAAATCATTCACATATGAATATTGGGCCAACCCACATTAAATCATTTCAGAATTTCACTTTATAAGACATTTGTCAGGCAGTACTCTGATACGCACTCGTAAAAAGTACTTTGTTGCAAAATTAATTAAGGTATAAATGTAAAAAAAGGTTTAATTCCCGAGAATTAAGAGTTAGAATTCGAGTACTCTAGACAGACGAATCAAAGTTTGATATAAACGGCATTTCAAACAACGTACTACAATTTACATTTCTGAGCTGAGAAAAAAAACTCACACCTAAAGAAACAAACTAATTTTCAAAGAAAGATCATCGTACCCATATATATCACATTATCTGTTCAAAATATCTTTATCAGTAACGGGTGAACACCGTGCGCAATCATTACTATAGCCCACTATAAAGTATTGGTGCAGCCTGTATATGCCATACGGCCCAGCAGTATTTTCATTGGATTTATATATTCCCTTATTGCCTTTTTTTAAGTAGCTCCGTTCGTCGGTTATCGAAACCTGGTGCAATATCGCACACTAAAAATAAAAAGCTGAAATGCCAGAGTAGATTAAAGCAGCACCGGTAAATGGATTTTCGTCGCACGCCACCCCTCTCCAATACCTTGGAGCACTCGAGCCTCGAGAACACGAGTTTCGTGCGCTTCTATCTAACAGCTACTGGAATTTGCGGTGCAATATTGTAGGATGATATGATATCGGAAAGATTGTCCATCGGAAGCTGTGTGAACATACAGTTTACGGAACTCTTGGGATATGTACCATAATACGTAATGGATATAACTTGTCGTGGGGGTTGAATACGGTTTATTTGGTTTGGTAATTTTGTTTTCATGGCAAAATTTAAGTTAATAGTATTTATTTAGTAGGTATTATTTTTTTGAATAGGCCAGCAAAATTAGAATTTCACTTCGGAAAAAACAACCCAGCAGGACCTTTGTATACACCTGTGGCTAGGCATTACAAATAACGTGCATTAAGTCCCAATAATATGGTATAAGGAAATTTCTAGATCTTTTATATTAATATATTAATATGTAATATATTAAAATATAAATTAATTAGATTTTAGACCACCATAGCTGTTGAAACAATGCATACGAATTAGTTTTTAGTTCTTCTTCCGAAAATGAGTGTTAGTTCTTTTGAAGAGATGTAAGTGGTGTATTTAAAATACAGGGTGTTTAAGAGTGTAACACAAGTTGTATAAGAGTGTAACTTATATTGTTCAAGCGTAGAACACATATTGGCCTATTCACTGCTAAAAATCAATTGTCTTCTGTAAATGCAGAGCACCCTGCGATAGCAAAATAAATGGCAAAAATTAAGAAATTACTTCAGGGATTCTTTTATCAAAAAATGTTACTAGTACCTAATAATTGCTTAGAGTTGCCCAAACCCCAATATCCAAAAGTTCATGAAAATTAAATGATACTGTAATTTTCTGTGGAAATTTTTATTGAAATAAAACCTGAACTGCCAAAGTTCTTTGTTGTTTTTAATTATTGTGGATATTGTCTAAATAATAATGCTTCCACTTGCCGAAAACGTGGAAATAATAAGATTAATCGGTGACAATGCGCGATCAGCAAGGGAAGCAGCTGAAGAGTTTAATAATCGGCATCAAGATCACGTAGGAGTTTGGCGAATTATTACGGAATTTACTAGAACGAGCAAGCTAATCACATAAAGAAAAAAACGATTGAGGGATTGCGGGCACATGTTGGTGACGAAGAAATACTTGACTTTGTAAGCCGTAATGAAAGGATGAGCTTAACAAGAATGGCAGTAATTTTAAACGTATCAAAAAGTTCAATTTACATTCGTTCAAACCGTTATTCTTGCAAACAATAGAAGAAGGAGACAAAGAAAGGCGACTGGATTATTGCTTCTTGTGCCAGAGAGAGTTCTTGGATAAGCATATTTTTTAAAAAAACATTTTATTTTCTGATCAGGGCACATTTACTACTAATGGCACAGTTAGCCATCAAAACACGCGGCATGGTCTGTTCACAATCCACATTGGGTTATCAATTGTTGACGCCAGAATTCCGAAAAAGATAACGTGTGGTACGGTATCCTTAACGAGCGACTAATTGAGCCATATTTCTTTGAGGGAAATTTGTCTTCTGCATTTTTATAAAATTAATTTGCAGACGAGCTCGAAAATATTTGGCAAGATTAGCAGCAAAATCTTTTTATGCTCTAGTTGGTCGTCAATCCTCGATTTTGCGAATATATTTTCAAAATGTTCTATGGTATTGTTTTTAATATTTTTTAAATAATCTTTGGAGGTTGCTTTCAGCTGTCAGACTTAATTGACATCAACATTTTTTATGTATTTAAAGAAAATAAAAACATATTTTTGTCTGTTCATACCCTTGAACTTCCCGAGTCTATCACCTGGACAGCACTGGAGTCAAAGCCTATACCCCATATTTCACCAAAGGAACTAATGACCGAAATCAAAACCAACCTCAGTTCGAAAAAGGCACCGGGTATTGACCTGATATCAGGAGCCCTGCCGAAGCAGCTACCGAGAAACGTCGTGATAAAGTTGTTAAATTTGTTCAACCTGCACTTAGGTTAAGATATGTGCCTTCATTCTGGAAAGTGACTGAGGTTATCATGATACCCAAACCCGGTAAACCGCCAAATGATGTAACCTCCTATAGACCTATATCTTTATTACCAACCATTTCAAAACTGATTGAGAAATTAGTTATCCAGAGAATATACCTAATTCTTGAGAAAAATCAAACTACTCCATCACATTAATTCGGCTTTCGAGCTCGACATTCAACAATCGATCAGGTACACCGAATTACCGACGTTATAGAAAAGCCTCTTGAGGAAAACAAAATTTACTCAGCAATACTTTTAGACGTGGCCCAGGCTTTTGATAAGGTGTGGCATGATGGAATCTTTGAGAAACTGAAACAGCAGCATCCTACTGCATATAACTGTTAAAATCATATCTCAAAGACCGTCACTTTAGGGTGAAACAGGATGACGAATACTCCTCGCTACGCTATATCAATGCCGGAGTACCACAAGGAAATGTATTGGGACCACTATTGTACCTACTGTATACTTATGAATCTTATGATATTCCTGTTCCGAGAGAAAGAACGCAGAGGCAAAATTTGCAGACGACACGGCTATTTTGGCGATTAGTGACAGTGTCGAAGAAGCAACTGAAAAATTACATATAGCTGAAAACAAAATCAACTTTTGGACAACCTTGGCATGACCAAGCTTAGATGGAAAGTACATGTCAAGAAAAGGCTGAACGAACTCGATCTAAAATTCCGCAAAATTATTGGCTAATGGGACGGAGGTCAGCCCTGTCAGTGCAAAGTAAACTCCTACTATACAAGCAATTATTAAAGCCAGTATGGGTGTATGGAATCCAGTTATGGGGATGCACTTAGCTGACCAATATCAACCTCATTCAGAGGTTTCAAAATAAAGTTCCATTGTTGATGCACCATGCTACATCAAAAACACCAATCTTTATCGGGACCTTCGCATGGAGATGGTAACTGGGGAAACATCAAAATTTGCTAAAATGCACGAGGATCGTCTACTCCACCACGACAACATTGAAACCATCCAGCTGCTAGACAACAGTGCGCTAGTGCGTCCGCTGAAAACAACTAAACCATTCGAACTATTGCGGGAGTGATTAAAAGCAGAGCACCCGTAGTGTATTCACAATGGTAGTATAAGTGAAAACAACCGCCGTCTACTTGAGTGGTAAAAACTGTCAGACTAAAACAACTTGGATCAATGGGTAAAATTGTAGAAAAACTCATTATTTTATCAGTTTAGGTTAAGTGAAAATAACTTGTTAGTCATTGACTAGGTGATATGCCACAAACACTATGTGTAAGAACCAAATTTAAAAAAATATATTTTAAGGAAACATTTTTAAAGCTCCTCCAAAAACGTTCACAAAAGGTTTATGTTGTAGTTGCTCTTCAAAATTTGAGACCACTTTGGTACTCTTGAGACTACAACTGTCATACCGTTACGTTTAGCAAAAACCAAATTATTTTATTTTGGAATTTATAAATCAAATATTGTTAAAGATCGCCCCTACAAGCATTTTATTAGATTTGCAATGTGTTTAAACAAAATAAAAAAAAATATTTATGTGTTTGTTAATTTTATAAAGAATATAAGTTGTGTTTTTTCTGTTGTTGAATCTGAAATGTAAATTCACGAAAACATGCCAAAACATGTACTGTAGATGCTTGGTCCTGAAATCTCTGTGCCAAAAATAATCTCTCACTTCAGATTCAGGTTAAACAGAAAAAAATTACAAAATTCATTTGTTCGATATTTTTTGTCTTCAGTTAGTCATTTGTCTTCTTCTCTCTTTTACAACTTTTAAAAACAGCCGAGGCGGAATTGTCCAACAATTACAAGGCAACTGTCATCAGTCTAATCCAAGTAGTTTTTAATTCAATATTAAATATATCGTAAATAATCGAAAAAAAAGAGAAAATAAAACCATCGGTTTTGAATAAAACCGATTTATACACAGTTCGGGTGACAAGATTAATGAAATTCTGTGAATCGGTACATTTAGAGTACAAAAATTAATTCAGCACGGAAGTACAAGATTTTCATCTTTGATGCCAGCAAATTGGTAGAATTTTAGAATTAAACGAAATGTACATGATATACATTATTCATGAAAATTGCCCCAGTGTCATACGCCGTTTCTTTGAGAGCCGCTTATTTTGTAACATATATTTTGCGTCTGTATAGAGACAAGAAAACGTATTTAATAAAGCTAATCAAATCACGCAAGTGCCACGGCTATTGATTTAGAATTTAAAAAGCTGAAAACACACATGAAAGAAAAAATGGACATGCATTTTATCCCGCAGGGATCAAACTTTTGATAAAAGAGCTTAGGTTGAAGTGTTGAAGTGGTGTTAAGTGTTGCTGATGCCATTAATGTAAAATGTAGCAAACAAATTAACATTTACTGTCATTTTGATGGGACATCACCGTCTTTTTAAGTTTCAAAAACTGATCAATGCAACTGCTCAACGATGGAACTTTTATTGAAAAATGGGTGCAGTTGTTTATACACTTCAAAGAACAACACTTAGAAGTTCCAAATGTGTTAGAAATTGTTCAATATATTTTATGTCTACCAGGCACCTTGAATTTTTTCAATAACAAAAAATGTTTAGTGCGATGGGCGCGGACCAATACAGAAATCCACCGTAAGAGGACTTTATAACATGATTTACTTCTTTCTATTTTGTGTAACAAAGACTCGAACGTCGCACATTTAGGCGACGTAGACTTTTGGTTGCCACCCATATATTACTTTTTACAAAGTATTTGAATTTTTTTACGTTTCATTTTATATTAATACATATTATAAAATGATTATTATTATTATAAAGCTAACTATTTATATATTTTTTCGATTTTTATTTTCAAATGTCTCTACTGTCCCGGTTTGGAATTTTATAATTATAGTAAGCCTGTCTATAGACCATCATTTATTATACAAAATCAATTAAATTACGATGCTAAGCAAAATTTCGCTTGTGTAGATAATAACAATGAAATTAATCATTTATGCTTACTAATGTCCTAATTAAAACTCAGCTTCTTATAACGTATCCATTTTTGTGGACGTCCTAGAACCTAGGATTCAGGGTTTGAAAACCCCGTTTTTTTAAAACCCAATCCACTGGGCCCAACTGCTGTTTTTTTGGGTTTCTTGTTTTTTTTCGGGTAAAAGTGCGCAATAGTAAATATTAACCAAAACCATACCGTAACCGATTTTTCTATGATGTAACACCCGTATCCGTAACCTAACCAAAACATGTATAACATACTAAAACTGAAACCTCAACCTTAGCAAAGATATTCAAAACCTTGGTAAAACCGAAACGTATTTATTGAAAATTCGAGAGTAGGTACTTATTGTATGTTAAACGTAAATGTACAAAATTAATGTGTTCGAGATCAAAGTCAAAAACGAAACTGAAATCGTTTCAGTAAGTGTATAACCAAGATAACCAAAACGTCACCAAAACAACAACCCATCCCGTTTCCAGGTCGAAAAAGCAGTTAAATTGGTGCAAGTGTGTAGATATTTGCTTGTTCTTTTCTTAACACAGTTATTCACAAGACTGAGTCAATAAGCATACAACTTCAGTTTTGTTCTGAATTGTTTAGTGAAAGTGTCTGTATTTTTTTGTTTGCGTTTTAAAAGTAAAATGAAAACTGTATTACCCTTTGAAATGTACTTTTGCCCGTGACGAATTTTTAATAAACACGTTTGTTTATTTCAAGCCAGCCAAACTAAAAAAACTCCAAATTATTTCAAAATGTGCGCTCCGAAAAAAACCAGTGGGGTTTTTCAAGTGGGCCCAATCCGAAAAAATTCCATTGAGTTTTTTCGGGTCGGGCCCATTCAGGCGAACCCTGCTAGGAATATATATGCATGTAAATACAAAAAGCATTTATACCCAAATAGTAAAATGAGTACTTAAAGGATTTTTTTTTATAATTAGCTACACATTTGTTGTAGCTATTTGTAATATAGTGTTATAAATAACTGCATGTACAATATTATACCACTGAATTCAATTTCATCATTTCACATCGAACAAATTATACAGTGCCTACAGTTTGATACAATAAATTGAATAAAAAATATTCCATTCGGATACGAATGAATATTCATTCAGATTGCTAATTACAATTTGTGAGCTGATGTATTAATTTTAAATCCAGCTGCAATACAAAACTGCAACGCGCTAGCAAAACATTTGACGGTGCATATAAAGGTATACAAAAAAAAACTAATAAAAAAAAAACGATAACTCGACGTCGCAACAAGAATTACAGCAATGATATCTGATACGCAGAGCCCCGTAAAAATTATTTGCACTGCCTGCATTTTAACGATGATACGGAACTCCAATTACATACATCAAAACTCACATACCGGTGTGTTTAGGTGTACTATTTTATTTTCTACCGCTTTTCGCTTCTACCTCAATGTATTCAAGGCAAGTTCTTTCAAAATAATAAATAGGAGCACATATTTGTATAAACGCTTCGCGTTCAAATTATTTTTCAGATTTAAGGGTTTAAATCAATGGGGTGAACAATTTTGGGTGACGTTTTTTTGACATTGGTAATAAACAACTGTAATGAAAAAATAAAAATAAAAAAATAATTCAAAATATAATTTGAGTTGTATTAATACATATTATTACTGAACTACTAAATATACAATTAAAATGTAATTTTAAAGTTAAATTAATGTTGCAGTTGTTTTGCGTTAGTTTTGTTAATATAAATTTACAAAGAAAATCGACAATATGAAAGTTTCAGAGTAGATGAGTTTCCAGGAGTTTTTAGTGTATTTTACAACAAAAAGACGGTTAAAATTGAACTACGAAAACATCTGACATAGTTACATAATTTGTTAAGCCTCAGCATAGGCAATGTTCTTGTGCAAAAGGTTAATCATACAAAAAGCGAAGAACACAGTAGTGGAATAGACAATCAAATTATTGGCAGGGCGAAATTGGTTGCACCAAAGATTCGTCCACAATAGAATGCAGATGATGGAGTTCATAATAAAACATACAATAATAGCTGCTACTGACTTAAATTATCTAAAGGCTAGGATAAGTACTAAGATATTTCTATCCTAATCCTTAGAGTTTTTAAGTTGACTTATTTATCGAAAATACACATCTTTGGACTGCATATATCAAACAATTTGAGTTTAGAGAATTCACACTCTTATTAGAATACCATGAATATAGAAATTTTTTTGTAATGCAGATATTTTCCATATACCAAAAGTACTATACCGTGTGATTCAATTTCGAGGCTCACCATGGGAATCTCGCTTATTAGTGGAGATAGAGCCTATGTTTAAATTTGGTTGTGTATTTTTGTGTTGATCAATTATCTGAAAAGAAATTTAAGCTATCATTTTTCATTTTGAAGATATGCGCAAAAAACTGAAATGTTTAGATATCGTTTTTAATTGTCTATTCAAAACCAAGAGTAGCTAGACATTTGAAACAAAAACATTCTACAGCAACTTTTTAACAAGGAATGCAGTGTTATTTTATAATTTGAAATAACATCAAAGATGGCGGCGTAACCAACTTTTGTTTTTTATGGGCACCTTGTTGAATTTTGTCATTTTCCGATAGTCGTGTTTCATATGTATAAAATGTTCGCATTAGTTTTTTTTTAACAATGGTGTAATAATAAAAAACTAGAGATGCTGTTTTTTAGACAAATAAAGCATAAAATTTTCCAAAGAATTCAAAAATATCCATTAAAATATTTCTATTAAGAAAAAACAGAAGTTGAAAATTAGTACTACGTACTTGTGGACCCTTTAATCCAACAAAACTTGTGAATTTTTTTTTGCGTTGAGTGCTTACATAGCAAGAACATCCGCGAGAGGCTGAAAAAACAGTGAAAATAGGGATGTCTGGTCATCTTACGCATGCTACAGTAGAAACAGATAATCAAATGCATCAAAAAATTATCATGCCTAACATTCTGAAACGTATACAAAAAAAAACATGTTGTTGGTTGGTTAACAGTCACAATTATTTAAAGAAAAGCATACCTATTTGAAATTCAATTCTTTTACAAATATTCCCGAAAAATAATAAAAACCGGTCGAAAGTTGCAGACCAACAAAGATTGAAAAATTATTTAGTTAGATTTACTTCAATTGTGACGGTCTGTGTACCTTTTGCTATTTATTTACCATTTTTCGAGAAGTATACCAAAGTAAATTTTCTGCATCTGCGATTTTGACCATTAAACTTTTACGTTTGAATTAGACACAGGAATGATTATTAATATTTTCTTTGTCAACGAGGTATGCCGATGATGAAAGCATTTCGTTTTAAATTGATAATCTCCACTTGTAGTAGAACGTCACGTACAATCTGGAAATCGAAAAGTGGAAGGCTGGAGCTCGAAGATTTAGTCAAACAGGACGAGGTAAAAAAGTTAAACCCCTGAATAGAGGTATTACGACGACACCCCTTGAATAGAAAGCGTGGATTTCACCTGTTTGGTTATTATATTAGGATAAAATGAAATATAGGATATTTCTTCACCGTTTAACGATGAACTATTTCTCTCTGTTTCGTTTTTACTAAATTATAACGTTGATGCAAGTGATATGCTTTAGTAGACGTTCGAATTATTATCAGACACAGAAAGGTGAACAAATACATTTACATAATAAAAAGCTTTCTGACAAAACAAAGTAAATATATACTAGTATTTACACTACATTTATGTTACTATCACATTTACACTAACTTAATAGGCTTCCTTTCCATGCGTTCAGTTATGTCCTTTTTTGTTTGTCCAGAATACTCTCGAAAAAAATGTGCAATTGACACCCTCTTGTATTCACAATTGCACGAACTGTCGAACAGTAGCTAAATAATCGAGCCAAATAACTAAAATATATGTCCCTATGTCTGTATGTATTACAGAGCTTCTTATACCAACAAAAGTAACGCAAAATCTGTTGGCTTGAATTAACATTGAGCGGCCACTCTCAGGATGCAACCCAGCAGTTTCTGGCTTCTGCCATGACAGCGTGTAGTAAATAATGATGTCGGACAGCGAAAAAAGATTTATTGTTAGCTGCAGCTACAGTTTGTGTGTTGAAGATGAAAATTTATTTAAGATTTTTTTTTAAAGAAAAGTTTTTTTTGTGTTAAACAAGTTATCGTCCAAATAAACTTTCATTTTATTATAGAAACTTGATAACCTTGCGTTTTTCAAATAGAACACAGTGTATATTTTCTGTTTCTTGTTCTAAGATTAATTCTAAGAATATTTTTTTGAACGAACCATTTTTGAAACGCATCATTTTTGAGTTCTATTCAAATAATGAAAACTCCTGAACTTCAAAAAAAGTCTTAGAATTAATCTTAGAATAAAAAAATATATAAAAATAAAAATGAACTTTGTTTTTTTTGTAATTTTGTTACGGTTGGACAATTATTTAGGTGTTTGATGATTTTAACAACAATCGACACGACTTTGTTAAAAATTCAACTAGCGACTAAAGTCTAGTTTTCTCAACTAGCTCTACAGAAATTTTACTAAATCTACCAACATTATAATCACCTATGCATATCCTACAATGCGGTATAATGTATACACGTAGTATAAAATAAATATTTGGTACAGAATTATTAAAAATTGTATAGACAAAACATTAATGAGTTATTACTTATGACACCAGATTTTCACTAAACATCTCTAATTGATACACTAGATCTATTGAAATATCTACAGATTTGGCAACACTGGCCACATTTGTTAAAGAGTAATGAGCTCTGTACTTATATTAGTATTAGTATAAATTTGTACTAGTATCAGCTGATACTGCGCCGCTGTACAATTTAGTCGCACACGGAGACACACACGGTTCAATACGGACATACGAGCGCCCGTATCATAAAAATTTTTAACTGTACGTCAAGCAAACTCAACTTTATCGTCATGCCCACACATGGTAAAATTTCGACCGATTCATTCCAATTTCGTTGAATCCAACAAAATCGTACTGCGGCGCAGTACCATCAGTGGCGGCGTTAGAATGCCATCATTTTTTAGCTATAGCTGTTTGGTAAACACTATAATTTTGGAAGTGTATGAGAAATTTCTTCTATTGCTTTATTTTCAGTTTCACCAGACCTACACTATGTCTCATGAAAAGTATATTATAGAGATTTTCTTTTGTTTTGTTATTTACTGCAATTATTAGTAAACCTTCATTACTCATTGCGCATTAATCATGAGTGAACACATCACCCATGATTAAGGAATATGAATATTATATTAATAAAACCACACAGGTTTTATCAATCTATGCGGCAGTCCTGAGGGATGAGTGATGAGTAAATTAATCAATACTCGTATTGATTTACTCATCACTCGATTACCAAAGCCCAAATTTGATTTCGCCCTACATTCCCATTTCGACATGCGTAAGTTAAGTAAAAATAAAGAAAGTAAATTAACATAAATCTATGAAAATTAATTTCAAATTAAGGTAACGTAATGTATGAATACTTTTTCCAACTGTATTTATGAGAAAAAACTCATAAAACCAAAATTCGAATGCATTAATAAAATAACCATAAAGTAAAACTGTAAAGCAAAGCGCGCGCGGATGTTGGAGGTTCCAGTTGCTTTATTAGCTCGGAGACAGAAAATGGCTAATTTCTGGCTTGTGTACTGCAGGGATTTTCGGACCGACCAACGTCCGAAATTACCAACCTTATTTATTTCACGGTTGCGAATAAAATTCTAATTTCGGCATTGTATAAAATTGCAATAACGCGCCTCAGTTGCTGATGTTGTGGCGGAGGTCTGCCTTAATTTAATTGAAAAACTGCGCCGCTAATGGCTGCGAATGGAAGTGGCGTAATAAAAATGGTCGTCGGATGGGGCTGTATCGCATTTTAGGGCTGTTTCTTCACAGTACATTACAGAATAAGTACACGCCTCGCCGACGGCAGATTACAGATATTCCAGGCAATTCTTTAGATAAAAGCGTGCCGAAATAAAACGAATTATACGAAATAAAGTGTGGGGTATTGTTGTTTGTGTACTACACTCGCGTTTCCACTGAAGATTAGAGAATTATTATTCGTCGAGGAAACAACCGGTGAACTGTTTTTGTGCATGAACTGGCGGATGAGCAAATCGCATAGCAGTGGCGTAGACAGAATTTTTAGGTCAAGAAAACATGTTTACCGTTTTCCCTAAAATGAGAAGTTGTCCTGCTATTGTTACACAGTTGTCCAAAAAGTAATTGAATCCCATTTAAATGTAGCTTTCTAACGGTACATGCAATAAACAAACTGAATGAGTTTAACACTCAACGAAGATATTTTAAGAAAGTTTTTTTTCCGTAGTGACAGAAAATTCTACTACGGTGAAAAATGCAAGTGCACGCCTTGGCTAACTTTTCGATGAGAGCTTTTTGCAGTTTCTAGGACACAAAACGCTGACACGATACTTTAGAACATTAGACACGGATTCATAGTCAGCAAAGAAAAACGTTCCGAAAACTTATCATATCCATAAAATCAGTTTTCCGTAAATTTGATTTATAATGCAAGATGTTATGTGACCCCGCCCGAAAGAGTTGCTCTAACTGGTATCTCTCATTTCGATAGTATTGGTTCGTGTGTTTGAAGGCTAAAAAAAGTCTAAAACTATTGCAAAAATACAGAAAAATAAATAAAGTGTGTCATATCCTGAATCATTTCCACATAAGTTGTATGACGTTGATTTGCATGCTAACCATTGTCATGCTAGCATTCGTTACTCAGATACCCGCTTCCTACAAAATCTTGTTCATGGTACATTTGGCAACCAAACCAAAACCATTTTTTCCATCGTTACTGTGCCCATTTAGATAAAATATAATTTATTTTATATTTAGATAATATAAAAATATTTCTGCAAAATGTGTTCGACTCCATCATTTCGACAACGCAAAACTATTTTCATTTATACGGGATGGTACAGTTTTTTTTTTTTGACGACGCGTCGGTGTGTTCAGTAGTCAGCTACTATAGATTGGCCAGACACATGACTTTATCATACAATATATAAACTTCATAGTTTAGCTGCATGAGATTCTATTTGATCGAGATCGATCGTGTCTGCATGAAAATAAAACAAGTTAGCCGGGAGTTGACAGATATTTTGATAATGTTAACAGTAGGTACTGTCAACAAATCAGCGTTTGACACTACCTACTGTCATTAGAATAAAAATATATGTTAAATCCTGGCTAACTAGGTTAAATGCAGACACGATCTCGATCAAATAGAATTTGCTCATACGGCTAAACTATTAATTCATATTGCGTATGATAAAGTAAAAAGTTTGGTTGCAAAATATATCGGACAGCACTTAGTAAGGCACATAAAATTATTTCAATAAAACTGTTTAAATTTCAAAATTAGATTTTGTTGAAATATTCTTTTAAATCTTCTCTAACTTTACACACATTTCATGCTGGAACTTTATCGGCTGGAATTTTTACAATCGGCTCCAACACTAAGAACCCATGATGTAATGTAAGAATATCCAAATACAAATGATGACTGTACAGCTCCCTAATAGGTAATAAGTAAGTAAATAATAAGTTCAAATACCAAAGCTCCTTGCAAACTTAAAATTAAATAAAATAAATGGTTTCAAGTAGGTATAATATTTTTTTTAAATTTTGATTTAATTTTAATACTAGTACTATTTAATACTTATTTTAATACTGCACTGTAGGTATTTAAGTGCCGTATGCAGCCCGCCGTTTGACCTCACTGCCATAACCATATAAGCAAAAAGTGTTAGTTTTACACAGCAAAGACTTAAATAAATGCACCGTTTTCAAGAAAAACTCAACAAGTTTAAAAAACAGTTTGTCTTCCCAGAAAAAATGACCGGCATTATTAAAAAATAAAACCGTTATCAAAAATGTGTTGATAAACCGATTAGAAAATATAAATTTAGTTAACGATTTAACATAAAAAATTAAAAGAAGTACATATAGTAAAATTAGGAAAATATAAAAATAGGGGAAACAAATACAAGAAAGATGATCATTTGAGATCCGACGCCTGAAGTGTTGGAGTTGTATATTGTATGGCGCCCGCAAATTTTATTAGAGGCGCCCCTAAAATCCACGCATAACGTGTACTTTTGTGGGGTTTCGCATTTTAGGTACCACAAAAAGGCTAAGATTTTTATCTGATAATGAAATGATCAGATTGTTGCAGCGGTTTCATAATTTAAACATTACTTTCCTGTTTTATTGAATTTTTATACTGGGGTAATTTCTATTATTCATAATTATTTATGTTTGACTAATTTATAATTTTTATTTTTTGGAGAGAAGTAAGAGAGAGAAGTGGAGGTCAAAGTACATAATAATACTAAAACAAAATAATATGATACATATCATACAGATATGCCATTACCGTGATGATGGTTGTACTTTTCTAAAACACAAGTCTACCAATTTGTGTCTTCCCATTACATTTGCAGCAGACTGCATACAATAACGGATTAGTACTATCAAATTAATTAGAGCCAAATATATGCGGGGTGTTTCATGCCGCAAGTGGTAAACGCGTACCTACTTATTTAGTTTTCAGTTTTATAAAAATATTGTATATATTTGGATTGCAACTTGCTTTAATTTTTAAGTAATGATTAATATTTCTTATGATTATTTTTTATTATAATAATAAACGTAAGCAGAACAAATAATCAAATAATTTAATTTTTGCATTCGTTGCTAAATCCAAATCTCAACGCAGGATAACATAAGAAAACTTCACGAGAATCCCTTTCTTAATACGTCACATTCTGCCCGAAGCTTTCGAAATGTCAAGTCATTCTTAAACCGAGACCCATTACCTTTTCCGTTCCGTCCCTTCGTCACAAAACCTCCCTATGCGATTTGCCTCTTTTCAATTTATCACACATCCTCGCTCTCCACTTCTCTCACAAAAATGAGCAAAACAAACACTCGAGCAGCGACTTTCAGATCCTTGACGGGGTTTTTCCTATCTCAAGCAACGCTCGCGTCCAATGGGGAGATTGCAATGGCGTATTTAGGACAGCTATTTGCCTAAGCGTATTCCACCTGTGTACTGGAGAGCACTCACCTTCGTGAAAAGGACAATTTGCAGGGTCCTCTTCCTTCGCATCTTGTCACGTACGCGCTTGTCTACCTGCATGCTAATCACGTACCGGGCAACCAGTGCGGACCTCAGCAGATAGGATAGTGTGGCCGTTGCCAAAATTGAAGATGGAATTAGGAGGCCGTAGACGAAGGCGTTCCTGTCGAGGAACCTGGAAAATAGAACAAACGCCGTGCTAGAGCTGATGATCTCCTCAAGATAACGTAGTTAAGTTTTCGTTTGCATACATTCAAGACGAGTGCAAACTTAATTTAATTTAAGCGACGTTACATTAAGCTATAATGCAGGTATTTGCAAAAGCTAAAATTGCGAACACATTTTTATTTTGTACAAAAATAGCTCTATAATGCAAGAGTATCATTTATATTCTGGTATTTCGATTTGGTGGAAAAATAAACTGTTTTCTTTAAATGGATGGCCCAATATATTATACCTTAAGAATATAATTGCTATATATTACTGCTAAGTTATCTTAAAAAAAAAAACGTTTAAAAAATCTTGAGTTGAAATTTCTGTACGAAAATAATTATATTGAACTTCATAAAAGCTCTTGATCAAAATGTGTTGTTAATCAATGTAGAGACTTTAAGTTGACTCTACACCATTATCGTTTTATTCCCATTAACGTACTCGAACTTTATGTACCTATTTCCTAAATTGCATAAGAAGGACTATCCCATTCGCCTCATCATCGCTTTTGAACCTTTTGAAAAATGAAATGAAACAATATTTCGTTTCAACATAATCTCATAACATTATGAAACGAAACTATTGGACTTTTAATGAAAAATTAATGAAAAATGGTTAAAAACGGTTTACCAATGGAAATGGACCTGTCCTTGATGACCCAGAACAGTACATTATCATTGACGTCAACCCATGATAATGTTTTTTTGCATCTGGAGCGGTGGTAAACACCTAATTTCTTACCTCTATTAAAAGCCGTCACAACAAACTTAAACTTATTTTAGAGATCAAAAACTGGAGCCTACTCAGTCAATTGCTCTATTTTTAATGTTGTTAATGTAGGTCAAACTGGAAGGAAGTTTGTAAAAAATAGAGATATATAAATTCAGAAGTTCTTCTAACAATCTAACCTATATCAATTTAAAATTGCAACAGGCAATGGTATAAAATTCAATGAACCTGCACTACGTCACAACAGCTTGAAATAGAAGAACATAAAAGAAACCACAATATCACTTTATTAAACTATTAATTAGAATTCCAACAAAAACAGTTATTCATGTTTACTTTCCAAAGGAGGAGGGAGGAGGAGTTTTCGATTCTGTAAGAAAATATGTGTATAATTTTTCCTCTAATGATGGATTTTAATATTTAGTTTCAAAAATTAATTAATTAATCCTTCCACAACAAAGAAACCCAAATTTATAATTATATGTACAGGTGGTGGGTGCATTTGAATTAGTATCGTCGAATATCAATGAATTTACGGTTGCAACGAGAAAATCAAAAAATCGACAGTAATTTTCTGAACTCGAACAGAAAGTTTATGAAACTGATCCACATACGGCCATAAAAAAGGCAAAGCCGTTTAACTATTTACAAAAAAAAATCAACGTAAGAAGGATATCGACAAGAATTTATTAAAATTCATCAGTTCCTTCAAGTAGTAATCACTATTTAACTAATATTTAGTTAAACTTGTTATACCAATAAAACAAGTTTGAGACACGATATTTGATTTTAAAAAAGCTACACTATGATAGCTAACAGGAACTACTTTCTGTATGCTTTTCGGAAAAGATATTTTTAAAATAGTCCACTTCCATTTTTCCTTTAACATCCATTTTATTTTTGAAAAAATTAGGTTTTAGATTTCAAGCAGGGTTGTTATAGAAAATCCTTTTTTTAAATTTTAAACGAAACAAATTTTTTTTTATAAAATTGGGGTTTTTGTTAAACGTGTTTTTTAAATACTTCACAAAAAGGATCATGTTATAAACATGAATAATACATGTTTTAAATCACACACACAAAACATATTTTAAACAGAGAATAAAACTTGTTTTAAATATGTTTTAATCACGCAATTATTTTATTTGTAGGCATTTTATTCGGCGTCTTTTCATTCCTTATTTTACCTGCTACCACTGATATTGTATTACTATATGTTATGAAAAACAACAAAAACTGTAAAATTTCGGTTGTTTAAAATACAACATTTAAAACAAACTGTTTAAAACAAACTATTTTAAACATAACAACAATAGTTTCAAGTAAGTAAAAATATGTTTAAATAAATAAGCCGCCATTACGGATCCGCTATGTAGTTTTTGGAAGTTTTGAGTTCAGATTGGTAATCAGGGAGATCGAAAACCCATGAAACTACTAAGATTATATCTTTTCAATTATATTTATTACATTTATTATATTTTTAAATAACTTATGATCATCTGGTCAGAAACGCATGGTAGACCAGCATTTTTAAGAAGAGGATACCGGCACTACCCTTACAAATATAATATAATCGACTTCTCAAAAATGTGTAGTAATAAAACAAAATCAATTTTTTTTTTCGGCGCGATTGGAATACTTCATCTACGACTCCCATATAATACGTTCATTGCATACGTATCTATGACTATATAATCCCCAATATTATACGCGCCAATGATTATAATGACACTAGCGTTGTATAATAATGACAGTTCGTTCAAATAATGACCTCATTAGTTGAACGAACTGTCATCATTATACAACGTTAGTGTCAAACCTACGTGGATGACAGTTATTTGACAGTTTGCCTCGCCACCATTGACAAATACATTTAAAGTATTTTGCATAAAATGGAATTTATGAGTCGCAGATAAAACGTCGTGTTTGACTCGCACATAACGCATATAAATCGCTCGCATGATTACACGCTCGCCTAAGGCTCGCGTGTAAACTTTCTGCTTGCGATTTAAAACCTTAGTTATGTGCTTGTCAAATAATATACTATTATCAATGATAATTTATCATACTGCAATTATGATTAAGTAAAAATATTAATTAGAAGTTTTTAATGCAGAAATCTGTGTTTTAATAAGATTTGACTAGCTACAGACTAGCTACTTTTTTTTATTAAAAAGTTACAGCTTTGTCTGGAATTTGATCCAGAGACAATTATGCTTTTCGGCTGCTCCTGTTGAGGGAATCGAGACAATAATGTGCTTTGATTTTTGCTACAGACCTTTAAAACAATATACATATTTATTAATAATATTATTTATCCAATAAAATATTGATTTGAATTGTAGTTTAATAGTCTTACCTATTTAAACACGATTCCAAATATACATAAATACTCATAGTTCTGCAAATGTGCGAGTTTGAACTTTCAAACAACACAGGGATGGGTAACACAAGGCCGCAAAAATCCAACATCCGTCCGAGTATCTGGAGCGAACCGCAAGGGCATGCGACGAAAGCAAACCTACATGTCGGTTGACATGCGGTTCAGCGTTCCCTTTTCCCTCATTTTCTACTTTTTTTTTCAAACGACGCGGCGAGGGAGGGTACTATTGTCGTGTACATCTTTTGCTGCCCCTGTCTAGGATGGGATATGAGAACACTTCACTGTCACACGAGTGATATTTCAACGTAAGGTTTATATACGGCTAGAGTAATTTTCCAGACAGTGGAGAATTTATTTAGAAAGTGGCATTTGTGACATATAAGAGAGTAGATTTATGAGAGGGGTTTTGAAGGTAATAAGTAGTTGGTTCAAAGATCTCGAGGGAATACAATAATCCTCCAGAGTTATCTACAGTTTGTCCAGGAAAGTCCGCATCATATGGAAAAAATGATTAGCCATTTCTAAGATAATTTTATTCTTTATAAAAGTTGGGTTTATGGCTTTATTTTCATTACTAGCGATAAACTTTATTTGGAAATGTTGCTTAGAAGTAAAAATTATATTCAAATAGGAAGTCACACCCACCTATCTCAAAAGAAACTTTTTGTTTGTTTCTTTTTTTAAAAATTTTGTTTTATGGCAAATATTAGTAAATGCCAGTGATACTAAAAGATTCTATTTAATGTATCTTTTAGAAATTTTTATACATTTCTGACATTTTTTATTATTTTGGTATGATAACTAAAGTTTATTTAGAACTTGCGCAAAATTACTCATTTTCTTGATGCAAAGTTGATTTTTCACCCTGTAGATAATAATAGTTCATATAATAATTAATACACTAGCGTGACTTACTTTAATTAAACTAATATTAATCACTTTGGATACGTTGTTAATAGTAGTTAGTTATCCATCTACAGCAAGCGATTATGTCGATGTAGTTGATATTTTCAATGAAAGACACCCGGACAACCAAATCGCCTATTCAACCATTTCTAGGATAATCGGAAAATTCAAGCAGCCTGGGTCTGTTCAAATCCCTTTAAGAAACACCACAAAAAATATATTGCCGAAAATAAGAAAGCAAGTTTACCAGTATTGCAAGCGGTAATCGATCATAGAACGACTTCGCTTGGACAAATTGCTTCTCACGCCCAATGCAGTAGGACAACAGCACATAACTTACTAAAACTGAACAAATATCACCTTTAAAAACATACGAAATTTATAAGTACACTAAAGGAAAGACACTATGGTATCAGTACCATACCTATGACATTAGACATGATGCCATAGGTATGACTTCGCCATCTGGTTTGAGGGGGAAATGGAAGAGGACAGATTCTTTTGTTAATACTCTATGGATAGACGAAGCAATATTTACGTCAAATAGATTTTTTTTATTCACAAAATAGCCGTTGATGGACACAAGAAACCCCAAATTTTACGGTGAAATGCCGACATTAGTACCATTTTAAGACCACTGTGCGGTATTTTAAGCAATCAAATATCTTGGCTCTTTTTTGTTAAAATGTATAGGTAGATTTATATCTTCAGTTCCTGAATAGCGTGTTGACACCTTTTTTAAGCACCGTCAAGAACTTTATAAACCAGAAATTAGGTTAGAAATTATTAAGTTTTACTTCTAAACAACATCTTCAAGTAAAGTTTATCGGTAATAATGAAGTCATACCAGATACCATAGTCTCTTGCCTTTTGGTGGTTATTTTGGTTTATAAAGGTGATATTTGTTCAGTCTTGTGTATGTTATGTGCTGTTGGGTGTGAGAAGATTGGCATTGACTGGCATTGACTAATATTTGTCATAAAAGTAAGAATTAAAAATAAAAGAAAAAATAAAAATTTCTAGCTGGATTGTTGTGACTTCAAATTTGTATATAATTTTTACTTCTAAACAACATTTCTAAATAAAGTTAATCGATAATAATGAAAATAAAGATACTTTACTCTTATCACAAATTCGTATATTCTGAATCGCTTGGTATATGGTACTGAAATTTACATATTTGACTGTTGCCGTATTGGTTTCATAGAAGCCGCCAACTTTTATAAAGAATAAAATTTTCTGAGAAATGGATAATAAAAATATTTTCCATATGATGCGGACTTTCCTGGACACACTGTATATGAGACCATTATATTTTGTAGATAGCGACTCTCTTCAAATTGTCTCTTCATAAATAGTTATTGTTAAGTTTTAGTTATAGATACATAATAAGTTTTTTATACATACTATACATTCCGGTTTTGACAGTGACAGAGACAGAAACAGGCACGACCATGGTTCTCTGTCTGATGTTATCGGAAGAACAAGTTTTAAAACCCCCTGTGTGTCGTGTAAACCTAATGCGTAAAAATACATGCCGCCATTTGTCAAATTATATATTTTTGTTGAAATATTGGAATAAAGTTTTGAAATAAAGACATTTATTTTATCATTATTTTTATTATTAATGTTATTATTATTATATTAGTTTGTATAATTCTAGTTTGGTGCAAAAATTTTGTATGTTCGCCTTTTATTTTAGAATTATTTTACTAATAATATTCGTGTTTATATGATATGTTATTGTTATATGTATAGTGTTTATATCATTTGCTATTTCGAATAGCGTAACAGTAAAATTTGGGCCATTCCATCAACAAAATTAATGCGCTTGAATATGCAAAGCGCAATCCGTAATAACTGGATATGCAATTGGCGCGAATCAATGCGACGCAAACAGTTATTAAATACATTATTTCCAGTGTGCCTAAAATGAATACGGGATCATTAATTCGGAATGCACGATTTGCGCAATAAATTCCAAATCGTTGCCGTCAAATTAAAACCTATTTCGGTCGTGTACGTATGTAATTATACTCTTTAAACCTCGGCCACATTCCACACAAAAGCATTATTGCGCAAACATATTTGCAATTTGATGAAAATCGCTGATGCGCGCTCTACTAAACTCATTAGTGAATTTTATATTATCACATCAAAAATATTAATTATAAACATCACGCATTAACAGTAAATTATAGTATGGTTTGTAGATAAAAATTTTAGTATTAAAGTTTATTATGCATTTTACACTGCATTTAATGCCAACGTGTACCTAGTATATTAATAATTAATAATATATTAACAATAATATATTATATTAATACTTTTTTTAACAATTTTGATTATTTTTTCGCAAAACAATTATCATGTACCTTTGCAAACGAAACTACACATACAGAAACACAAATGGAACCCATACAATAAGCGACTATGTACTAGCAAATATTCTAGATAAAATTGAAATGGTAAAAAATATCAGCATCGATTCGTTTAAGGAATAAATAATAACAAATTAAACAAAAGTATACAAAAACTTGAACCAACTTATCTTAACGCAGATCAACAATATTGAAGCTCTATCCAAAATAATAGAGCCACCGACAAGCAAAATCAAACAAAGAGATTGGATAACGTAAAACTCCACACAAGAGATAAAAGAAAGGAACAAACTACATTAGTGACATAGAAAAATCCTCTGAATGACGTTCTGGGACAAAAATATCTAACGAAAAACAAACAAACTAATAAATCTGTCCCTTGTAGCTTAACAATAAGATAATCGCGGGCAATCTGCCGGTGGAGGTTTTGAAAAAATCACATTATTATAATCACTCTGTTACTTTGGGATATCTAAGTTGTCATAATTTCCAGTGCTGTTTGGAAAGTGGCTGCAAGAGGAGGCCGAAGTGGAGCACAAAATTGCACTTACAGTAAAATAATCATGTTGGGCATGATTGATTCGTCTTAAATACATCTCCAAAAGGTAATCTTCTCGACGCCAGAATGAAATTCAAGTGGAAACACCCCACTAGACCCACAAAATCCTTCCCCATGAGTACGGGTGTGATGGTCTAATGTCTCTCTAATGGTCTAATTTCAGGCTGGCATCAGGGAAATTACTTTGTGGAGATGTATAATATGTCAAACCCACCCTGATTATTTTACTGTAAATAGATACAAATTTGTGCCCCACTTTGGGCCCATCATCGTCCACATCACCCAGATACAGGCCGGGCGATTCTTTTCTTCACTTGGAACGTTCTCAACTTTGAAATCCCAAAGCGACAGACTAATTATAGTAAATTGATTTTATTAGTTTTATTTCACCTAGACTTGCGATCAACTAATTGTTACGCTACAATGGACAGGTAATGAAAGTTCTAGCCTACTAGGTCTTGGATTAACAAATGCTGCAAAAAAAAACACTCAATAACAGAAAACAATATTTCAATCAAGATGTGTTAGATAGTCACAGAATATTATTAATTAAAAGTATTATAAATAGGTACACACATATTCGAATGTGCTACATCGGAAAAACAAAAAATGTTTAATGGCCAGTAGGTTACAAAATGTATAATACTTATTTTGTTCATATCGATATTTATGTTACACTTATAAGATTTATTATACATTATTTGTTATAACCTTAATCCAGAGTATTTTTTCTGTTTATTATATATTTTTACTTTCTTTAGTTAAACAAATATAGTTAATATGTGCTATGTTGCATGCTGTCTGCAATAGTACAGAGAAGGAAATATAATTAGTCCGGGCCTGTGCAGACCGACCGTAGTCTTTCGTATCTTTCTTTCTTCCTTTCTTTCTTTCTTTCTTTCTTTCTTTCTTTCTTTCTTTCTTTCTTTCTTTCTTTCTTTCTTTCTTTCTTTCTTTCTTTCTTTCTTTCTTTCTTTCTTTCTTTCTTTCTTTCTTTCTTTCTTTCTTTCTTTCTTTCTTTCTTTCTTATAATACTAAACGTAACTCACACTCCCCTCGACAATTTTAGAAAAATGGGCCAAACGGGGGAAGAGTCTACTCCTCGGAGAAGCGAAAATCGCCGTGCTTTCGGCGTGCTTTGCAACGCGGTCACCAGACGGCGACACCTCACCATGTCGCTGTTGAGGTTATGTGACAAAGCTTCGCAAGGCGGTCAGTAGATGGCGCCACGTTACCGCGCCGAACGCAGGAGCATGTAACGGTGTGTAACGGCTCGCGTGAAGAGCATGGAGCGTTACCGCATCTCTCTTAATGCATCGGCGATCTACCTAGGTCGACCAGCAGGCCTATTAGGCCTGCAGATTCTCCTAGTATAGTACCAAGCCACACCTACTGACGCCGTTTTCAGTATAAGAAAAACGTCGTCATAGCGTCTCCTTTCTATACTATCTCGATGGATTACACCAATGATTAGGTGACTTTGAAGAATAATGACAGTTTGCTCGAGTAATGCCTTCATTATTCGATGTCATTATATGAAAGTGGTGTCAACTCTGCCAAAACCTCCGTGGTAGGCAGTTATTTGACAGTTCGCCTTGCCACCATTGACAAATACAAAAGTATGTTATATTAAATAGAATTTATCGTAGATAAAACGTCGTATAAAACGCGTCATTTATATCCTTAATTCTGTGCTCGTCAAATAATATACTATTATTCCTAAAATAAATGCTTTCAAGTTCGCTCTCTAATTAGTCTAATTATTCCACATCTAGTAAATTTGAAACAAAAAAATTATACAGGAATAAAAATTTATTATACCGGGAGAACCAAAATAATGTTTTTCCTTTTTGGTCTGCTTTGGACAGACTGTCGCCTAAGTACTTAACTTGTAAGTAGGCAAACACTCTGTTGCAAAGCCGTATCTGTTGCAAAGCCGTAATGTTATTTAATTAAGCGTGTAATGACTACCGTTTCTTTTTAATACCAAGAATAATTTAATTTAAAGATAATCACTAAAAATTAGCAGATAAGGCGATGGGTACAAAATGAAATCTTAATACGCAAAACGTGTAGTTTCTTCATACATGCCTACTTTAATACAGTGTATGCGCACTTTCAACCTTGTTGCAATATCACCCAGTGGGATTGCGGCATATTTACCGTGCAGCGCAAAATACAGTTAAGTGTTTCTGGGAGTACAAAAAAATCAAATTTTCAGATATTAGCATGAACTAACACGAAAAATGTTGATAATTGTGTAATAATATGGCTTTATAATTTATAACAGAGCACTGACAGAGCACCTGACACAAGTTCCTAGTTACTCTACATATCTTTGGTTCTCCCAGCTATTCATTCAAATGAACAATACCACGACGTATGTAACGTATGTTTACATATCTTAAATTATAATTATTAAAAGTTATTGTGATCTTTAATTTATATCGTTTTGAATATCCCCTAGTTACTACTTATAGCGGTAGTTAGTAAGTACACAAATTATCTATGACGTTTTTCGTAGGAATGGAATCTGGAATAAACTCCTTGTAAGTTTAGTCAACACTATAATCTAAATTCAATCACAATGTATGTATCAAGTCTCTTGAATGCGATCTAGGTAACTTAGCATAAGCAAAACTATCAACTGTTATTTTACGAGTAGATAAACGAAAGGTTATACGACCCAATACGCCGAGAATTGTGCGGACCATAATAGCGTATACATCAGTGACGTACCGCGTAGTAACCGGCAAATAACACAGGTACATAACCTCCAATTTAAATTATATCCAAAGCATAAGTAATTTGGTATAAAATAACCTCTATTTGTTTCTGTGAACACAAAAGTTCCCAATAAAAGCCAAAATGAAAGTTGAACGTGTATCTGATGAAAGTGTGAAGTTAGGGGAGGGGCCCCATTGGGACATCGCTACGCAAAGCTTGTTCTACGTGGATATCTTTGGTGAAACTATACATAAATACACCCCGGCAACTAAAACAGCCACCAAGGCAAACATCGGTTGGTTTTCTCTTAAAAAATAGCCATTATACAAAACAATATTCAAAACTGTTGGACGAACATAACCTCAAATAATTCCAGGGAAACCGGTTTCATTCATCATACCATTAGAAGGGTCTCCGAATAAATTCTTAATTTCAATGAAAAGGGATATTGCTATAGTAACTTGGGATGGCATCAGTGATACAGTTACCGACATTGACAAAATTGCCGAGGTTGATAAGGATTTGAGATTGGCCGGAAATCGGCTAAATGACGCAAAGTGTGATGCTTCTGGAAGATTATGGGCTGGTCATTATATTACAACCAATGATTTTTTATGTTCTAATTAGTGTATTTCAGGTACAACG
The DNA here is from genome assembly GCA_964023965.1 of Melinopterus prodromus. Classification (NCBI taxonomy): domain Eukaryota; kingdom Metazoa; phylum Arthropoda; class Insecta; order Coleoptera; family Scarabaeidae; genus Melinopterus; species Melinopterus prodromus. The sequence goes on from OZ030393.1 coordinate 47,846,370, forward strand.
GGCGAAGAAAAAGTATGGGGTTACATTCAACCATATAGGGGATCGTTGTTTAGCGTCGATTCAAATCGAGATGTTAAAACTGTCATCAGCGGGATATCTTGCTCGAACGGACTAGCTTGGAATGAAGATAGTACAAAGTTTTATTATATTGATTCAGCATCAAGGGAAATTAAACAATACGACTTTGACTTGGATACTGGCACCATAAGTAATTCCTAAGATTAGAAACAAATATAATATAATATAAATAATATAATTCAAAAACAAGAGAATTACTATTTAGACTTTTTGACACGAAAAAAAAGATACGGTTTTTGGAGAACTTGGTATAGCAACCGTCCTAAGATATAGCCTTTTTTTGATAAACATACTGGATCACAATAGATAGTGGCTATCTAAACTGTAAACAGAACCAATTGGTAGTGACAGTTTGCACCACGAGATGGCGCCAAGTGTCAACAAACACGATTACACTGCGATTACACTACATTACTTACGTCAGCGGTTCTCACACTTCTGCTGTCCTCCCGCTCACGGCAGACTAATAGTGCCGTTCCGCTCCTTGTGGCCCGCGTACACCAGTTTGAGAACCGGTGACTTAAGTGATTGATGCACAAGACACATTAATTCCAATTAATTTTAATGTGGTTGTACATACCATTTGTTGCAGAAGGAGGTGGTGTTTTTTTATCTCTATTTTAACTCCATTCTATCAAGTTTATGTGGTTCTGGATGCTTAGAAATCATCAATAAATAGATAGTTAAAATGAGCACAATCTTGCCAATTCTGATATTAATTAATTGTCTCTAACGAATGCCTTGTACATTTTGATTTTACATGATTTCTGTGTGGTCAATGGGCCGCTGATCGTTAACCGCTTGTTTCCACGGGCTTGAGTAATTTGACATTCTCAACTTTTTAGGTAAGAAAAAGAAAATTTTCTCCCTAGAGGCAGTTGATATTCCTGGATACCCAGATGGACAGACAATTGACGCGGATGGAAACTTATGGATCGCGATATTCAATGGGAGTCGAGTGATACAAATTGACCCAAGGAAGAAACATAAAATCTTGAGAGAAATTCCAATACCGGCAAAACAAGTACCTAATTTATTTTAGTGATGATACAATTAGAAGTTATTACTGTTTCTTTCGTTTAGGTAACTTCTTGCGCATTTGGAGGTGAGAATTTGGACGAGCTTTACGTCACTACCGGTAGTTTCGAAATTAATGGAGTAGTACTGCCACCTCCTGATCACGGTGCTCTCTACAAAGTTACTGGGTTGGGCGTAAAAGGTGTACCAGCTGTTAACGCAAAAATTTGTTAGTTTCGACTTTTATTTGTTAAGAATATTTAATATTGAACTGTAAAAATCAGAATCACATTTTAATTTATTTAGACTATTGTTTTCTGTCAGTTGATAGAAATATTCCATAAATACTCATGTACTTATTGCTATTTATTATAATCTGTATTCTATAGACTTACATATGAAAATACATTTGTTATAGTACTAATAATTTAATTTATTAACAATTAATTAACCCAATATTTAAACATTTTATTCTAAAAATTGATGAAAGTTGTACATTTGTCAATTAGCCCATTTGTGCTTTCCCTGCAGGTTGACAGGCGAAACTTTTAACTTTCGCTCGTTGCTGTATTATCATAACAACAGCCAGGTTTGCCTAGTCGTTCCACCTAATATTTCACAAGCGGGGTTCCGCGAGAAATTCCTGGATTCCGCGGAAAAATATTAACAAATAACAGTGATGGTCGCGTATAGTTGCCACCCGTCTTGTCTTCGTGATCATGCATGTTCTCTCGCGTCCTCAGCGTGACACGTTTGTCCTCGTACAGGTCGTAGAGCGTACAATTTTGCAAAATTTTATAATCGTTTATTTGAATATGGGTAGATGCAAATGTAAAACGAGCCCCGATCTATTGGGCACATATAGTGTTTCCGCAGGGCCGTGTTAACACAAAACTGCGCCCAGGGCGAAAACAGAGCGAACGCGCCCGCCCCCCCCCCCCTTTTTTTGCCAAAATTACTTAAATTGCTAATTAAGAAATTGCTGTAAATGTAATCAATAAAAAATAAAAGTCCGAATAATGAATAAGTAATATATTGAAATAGGTACATACGCTTACATACGCATCCTACCGAAAAAAATAAAACATCTTTCTACACATAATAAGATAATATTAATGAATAAAAAGAACATGTTACTTAATGAAAAGAACAATAATTTTTGTGTATTGGGTACATTCTAGTGTAACAGTTTCAAAAATAAATGTTCTTATTGCATATTTTGATTGCACAACATTTAAAGCATACACTGTAAAAATTTCAGAATTTAATTCGAAAAATTAACGATTCCATCGCCAAAAGTCGAGCGGCTCGCCGAGACCGATTATATCTTGATTATCGGAACCATTTTTAACCACCTTTAATATATACCATCTTTCAATATTTTTCAGAAATTCTTTCCAGTAGTATATCCACATTTCTCGTCATTAAAATGACGTATCATCTATTGTGATAAGCTTAATAGTTTTGGAGATATCGATAAAAATATGAGTGGACAAGATTAAATGTTTGGGAATGTCACACGTCTACAATTAAGCACAGTTTTCACGAAACCTTGTTTTATTGGGCGGTTGAAACAATTTCGCAAAAACTAACGGGCCGATTTAAAAAATTCTTGCGGCATTGTATTCGCAGATTGACTTACTATCGCACAAACTAGGATTATTAAAAAAATATTAATAGTTGTGGAAGTGACAGGACCTTATAGAAAAAAAGATATAAAAAATGCGAAACACAAGATTTCTCTTTCAAATAAGTTGGATAAAACATTTAATTATTGATGAAACCGGTGGATTCTAGGTTAATAATTCCGGTCGTATTATTAATCTATAATATTAATTTGACAAAATATGTCGTCAAACATTTCCATCTCGTGTATTCTAGTTTACCCGACAGCAAGTCAATCCACGAATGCAGGAATCCACGAATCATCCGTAATTTTTGCGAAATCGTGTCAACCGCCCAACGAAACAGGGTTTCGAGAAACCTGCCCTTAAATTGTAGACGTGTACCGACGTTCCCGAACTTTTAATCTTGTCCACTCATTATTTTTATCGATATCACCAAAAATATTACGCTTATCACAATAACTGATACGTTGTTTTGGGGGGAAATGTGTATACTACAGAAAAGAATTTCTGAAAAATATTGAAAGCCGTATTGGGGGTGGTTAAAAAAAGGTGCCATTAATCGACATATATAGGTTGATTAATTTTTCGAATTTCTTCCTGAAATTTTTACAGTGTATTCTTTAAATATTGCGTAATAAAATACGAAATAAAAAATCATTAATTTTTGAAAATGTAGAAGCATAATGTACCCGTATTGATGTAAAATAAAGATAAATATATCTCCATGACTGTAGCTAATGCAACTTTATTTTCCAAGCCTTCAAAGCGGCAAAATCATCAATTATTTTTTCCATATCTAATAATCGAGCAACACTATATTCGATTAAAAGCAAACTCAAATTGGCAAGCCTGTCCTGAGCCATTGTACCTCTTAAATAATTTTTACCAATTTAAGTTTACTGAAAGACCTTTCAGCTGATTCCATATGCAGTTACCATGTTCTTATAATTGGCAGTTTACTCAAATTGATGAATTAATTGGAGGATTTCTAAGTGTTATCATTCAGAGACCGAAATATTTTTTTGCACTAAAAATTTCCCACACCGAAATTTCCCGTTTGAATCACTTCCATATTTCCTTGTAAGGTTCAGAGTATGTTTTTTAATAGTTTCATCATTATGTGAAATAATGTTTGAACCACTAAGGAAAGCAAATACTTGTGAAATCTGACGACGTTTTTCAGATCTCCATGTAAGTTGCTCCATTATTGTGTCAATAGCCTTGATATATATATTAACCGAAATTTTTCTGATTCGTTTAAATCGGTATCCCTACTTTAATACTGTACTCATATTTAGTACAATTTTCGTGGGTTCAGTAATAAATATTCCACAGATAAAATTAGCTACCTACTTATATTTTTATTTTATTTTGAATTTATAAATTCGTTTTAATAAATCCTTCATTATGTATTCTTTTAAAACACGTTTTATAAATATCCTTCCTCCCCTCTGGGTAGGATTTTGGCGCCCCTGAAACTTGGCGCCCGGGGCGGGCGCCCCCTTCGCCCCCCCCTTAACACGGCCCTGTGTTTCCGAGACAATAGTCTACCGTTTTGTTCTTCTCCAATCGACTTGCGTAATAGAAACATATTTGTCTCGGGTACATTGTGAAATTGATGCAAGGGGTTCTTGTCTTGATATGGGTGTCTCAAACGCAAGCATACCAAAATCTACAAGGATTGCTCATTGGCCGTTTTTGGGTTTTTAACAATGAACGCATTTCACGTCATCATCCCTGGGTTACCGCAATACAGACATTTCGAGCTTCAATTGTGATACGTGTTTTTTAAAGTTCTGCTTTTGACGTTGCAGATAGTGACAACCGCAGCGTGTGTTATTGCGCTATGATTGATGTGTTTGAAATTCCCGCATTTTTACGTGTCAAGTGTGTCTGTCTTGACGTTTCAAACAAACATAACCAATACCCGGAAATCAATACAATATGTCATTGACTCAGACCGCAGAAGTCTACAATCTAGATAAAACCAACACTTATCAAGTGTGACGTCTGGTTTAAACAAATCTGGGTAGGCAACTCGGTGATATCGTCCGATCATTATTTCGTGTTCCCCGCAATTTGACAACGAACGCGTGTGACGTCATGCCGCTGGTAACAATGGAAGATAGGGATTGAGCTATCCCTTGTAAGTTTCAATATACTGGTCTCAAACGTGCCTTTTTCTACAAGGTTATGTTTACATTTTATCGCATAGACTTCTTCTTCTTTAAAAACACCGAATCATGGTGGTGGTTTTGATGCTTTTAATTTAATTATGTTATCAACTTTCGTCGCTAACTTCTTTTGGTAAGAGCTCTCGTAAGTCAGTTTCAAGGTCTGGTCTCCGCTATTGAGACTTGATGCGGAGCATTTTGAAACCCGATGGCATGCAAGTCTCAAACTGAAGAGCAGTCATTGACCAAAAATCAGTACTTCTGCATCAGCAGAACAAGATGATTGAGTTAATCAGTATTAAGCAACTATTCAATTCTCTACAATCCATTCCACAGTACTCCGGCGATTTAATCCCGAACACGATGAGGCTGATGCTCATACTTGGTGTTCAACGGCTTATTCATGCATAAAAACAATCCTTTGTATGGCTGTGAACATATAGTCACCCTCCCTAATCCGAGCTTTGTCGTGATCAGCATCTACATGGCTGACGGCTGTCACAAATTTCCGTCGAGGGAATGACTTCTCTACAATTCAAGAATCTTTCCGCTGCTCGCTATGATTCTATATACCGAAACTAGTGCGACTGCTTGAGGATGCCGAGTGTTACGCGGCGTATGCTGGGCATTTTATAACGTCTACCGATTACACACACTCATAGACACATTCCGCTAAAATCTCATTGTTTTTTTCGGCACGTTTAAATACTTTATCATGCTGCGTATGATGAAGTAAAAAAAAAAAACAATACGGTCTCTGGTACATTTATGTCCAACATAGTACATGATCATAAAGTGACATTTTACGTTTTAAATGCCGGGGCGGGATCAGCTATTTTATACCCGCCAGGGTATTGAGGCCCGTATGCATAGTCGACCTCCGGCGACTTGCTGTAGTTTTTTCGGCGAATCTCCGACAAACCTCTGGCGTGGCGACAGGACATAAAATGATAAAATTGCTTGCACAGTCGATCTCCCTCCGTTCTTCACGCTGGCAAATAGCCGGCGGTGTGTTGTCAATTCTAATGCCGAATGGTGGTCAAATGATTGTTTGGTCATTTGTCGGTTGACATTAGAAATGACAGTTCTAATGTCAAACGATACAACGTATATCAAAAATCTAGAATGACTGGACTATTGCTGGAGAATCGCCGGAGACGGGAGATGGTATTGACCGCAACTGACCACCTCCAGAGAATCTCCAGAAAATTTTCCAGTGCGCATACGGGATTTTGTTGGCGATTGTCTCTGCGCTGCATTTTAGAACTGGCGAACGGAAAAAGCTCGGAGAATCGCCGGAGATCGACTATGCATACGGGCCAGGATTGCCTGGTTTATATGTTGCCTTGGTTTATATGCCATTAATGCGATTATTTGCGATTAATGTTATTCTCAGAGATTAGTAAAAAAAAGATAGGAAACGTGTTAAGTCACCTATGGCGAAATTCGACCACATTTTAACTAGTTAACATCTGAGACGTTAGGTGGCGGCACGGTGGCGCTCTGGGCGATTAACCGCGGGATATGGCGGTAAATTTAAATTTGTGTGCATTTCTTATATGCTTTATTAATTTGTTTTCCTACACAACATACAAAACTTAGTTGTACATTATTTATTATGTATTAAATATCAATAACAAATAAGAACAGTGTTACTAAAGTAATTCAACACTAAGCTATAACAACAATAGAAACCTTAGCTTCATTACTGCTGCTCTTCTCTGCTGTTCGTAGCAACATCCATATTATCTGCAGAAAGTAAAGGTACAGCCTGATTTGAAAAGCAATCGCGGATGTTTTCTTGAATTGCTCGACAGAAAAATGATCACTTCATATGTGATAGATTTTTGTGTCATCTTACAGAAGGTAAATTCGGCCAATATTTAACATTCATTGCTTGGCTCTGCAAAACCAAAATCTATGCAGATGACTAATTTCAAGGATAGATTTTTACTTACAGCGAACGATCCTTTGGTATTATTGCAAAGAATGCCACATCCCTATTATCGAATTTATTTTTGTAACTTGAATTACAAATGCAATAAGTGCCACGACTCATGTTGTAACTTTTGGTAAAGAATGAAACTCCGGCGTTACCACTAAATGCAAGTTAAGTCAAACGACGTTTCAAAAAGTGCGTTTTTGCGTTTTGAACACTTGACATGACAAGACTTGACATTTCAGTCACGTCATAGAGCGGTTAGTTAACATCTGAGACGATAGATAGCGCTAATATCGACACGGTCGCATCGCTTCCAATCTTTATTTACTAATCTCTAATCTCTGGTTTATTAATATTATTCAAACGGAGGAACAAATTCGTATATTTTGAATCGCTCGGTATGTGGCACCGAAATTTACATATTTGACTGTTTTCCGTTACCGAGCGATTCAGAATATATGAATTTGTGATAAGAGTGAACTACCTTCATTTTCATTATTATCGATAACCTTTATTTAGGGCCGTTTTTACAATACTAGTATAAAGTCAAGAATTACTGTTCCAGGAATAGTTTATACGAAACGTATACCGTAGTATAATAGCGTGTGCGTTTTACATTGACATTTGTCAGTGGAATACATATACTCGGAATAGCGGAGCAAGTCTAGTAACTTTTTGTCAGGTAGATTTTGGTTGGTGCGAAAACCTAGTTATATAACCAACATGCAGGTGCGTATACACAGGATGTTCCTGTGACTATTTGTCAGATGACAGTTTTATGCAGATGAAATAGAGAATTGTGACATTGCCTATTTTCCAGTCACAAGATCATGGAATACATAGTGCAATAACGAATAAGCTCAATCATGTTTTTATTTTAATGTTGTTTAATAACTAATAAGTGGTAATTCTTTAATGATTTATATTATATTTTATGTATTTTTTTCTTTTTCTTTTGTATATTTCTAGTCGCCTCCAAGAATTTTCCAAACAGCTCTATTTCGTTAATTAATCTATTAATGGTATTTTCGTAATATTATTATCTTTATATATATTATATTATTATTCCTTCTTCAAATCTCCACTAACAGGCTGTAGAATGCTTCTAGCTGTAGAATGTTTCTCAGATACGACAAATCGTTTATCAGACACAACCTCATAACAATGATAATAAAAGAGGCTAATTTATTTACAACATACTAATTGATGAAATATTTAAAAACCATTTTGTTTCACAATTGATGAACTAAGATGAAGAATCTTTGCTTTATGTTATCACCACAAAATAATAGATACTACTAGACAGTGACAACTTGACTTGTGTCAATTTTGGGCTTTTAATTTGACCAATAAGAACAAAGAATAAGTCCAGTATATCCGCTATACCATATAATTTCATCGGTATAAGATAATCCAAGTATATACCGAGTATACGCTATTCGGATGTTATTCCATTAATGTAAAATGCATATTTAAAAATTCTCGGAATAGTGTTATTCCAGGTGTATACCACTATTGTAACATAGGCTCTTAGTAATGTTGTTTAGAAGTAACGCTTAAATTCAAATATAAAGTCACAGCCACCTATCTTGAAATTTGTTTGTGTTTTTTTTTTATGACAAATATTAGTAAATGCCAGTGATACGAATTTATTTTTTAGAAATTAGAATAAATTTTTCCTTTTTTTATTATTTTGGTATGATAACTAATGTTTATTTAGAACTAGCGGAAAATTTTATTTTCTTATCTTATTTTCTTGATGCGCAGTTGATATTTCACCCTGTAGATAATAATAGATCAGACAATAAGACTTTGGATATGTTTATAATATCCGTCAACGATTATGTTGATATTGCTGATAGTTTCAATGAAAGACACCCGGACCACCAAATTGCCCATTCAACCATTCCTAGGATAATCAGAAAATGCAAACAGACTGGGTCTGTTGAAAATTTCCTTAAGAAACAGGACTAAAAATAATATGTTGCCGAAAATAAGGAAGCATGTTTACCAGTGTTGCAAGTGGTAATCGAGCATGGAACGATTTCGGTTCGACAGATTGCTTCTCACACCCAACAGCACATAACATACAAAGACTGAACAAATATAACCTTTATAAACCAAAATAACCACTAAACTAAAGGCAAGAAACTATGGTATATCTGGTATTACTGCATTGTTAGCGATAAACTTTACTTCAAGACGTTGTTTAGAAGTAAAACTAAATAATTTCCGCTGATAAAGAAGCAAGTTTACTAGTGTTACAAGCGCTAGTTGATCATAGAACAACTTAGCACAACTTAATTAAACATTTTAGTGATTATACCAAAATACATACATATTAAGAAATGTAAAAAAATGTGTTGACTAAAAGTCAAGATAGGCGAGTGTGGTTGTGCCACTTCATATTTGAATATAATTTTTACTTCTAAACCCATTTTTATTTAAATAACGATTATTCAGTAAACATATGGTTCATCAACTCCAGACAACAGTGATAACATTTAAATTAAGCGATAATAATAAGAAGTAACATGTCTGTACTAAATGTTTCTTTCTATATTCCAAATAACATTGTTGAATCAATACGATCCATCCATTAAATAAACAACAGGAATAAGTTAGTCATACGGTTCGTAAAAGTTCAACCCTGATATCCGTCAATCGCTTCGGTACAAATTTTTCCTGTCCAATTTCGACTTCATGTAATCGCAATCTGACGAAGACCGTCTTAATATTATCCCGAGCAGCCAGAAGAGGGCCGCACTCGAAACTTCTGGCGGTTGAAAACAATTTTGCGGAAACAAAAGTCATCGCAGTTACCGGAGAGTGAAGTATTAATCAAAAGTTTCGAAATTCCCGACCCGCGCACCCGCTCTCAAGCCAGACTCGACGAACGACTTCAAATCTATAACTCGGGTCGTTGCAATTTCAAAGAAGCCGTTTTATATAACTTTTGAGAAAGTTATCTAGACCGGTGGGGAGCTCCCCCGGCGCGGCGCACAGCACGCTGCGGCGGCGTATTCAATTACTATCGTGAAGAAATTTCATTTTTACGAGTGGACTGACTACCGCCGTTCCGTTTGATGCTCACTTCGAGTTATCTGATACTTACTTCATGGATTAAATTATTAAAAAGGTGGACTACCTAAATACGAAGTTGTGCTGCATCCATATTGCAAAATTGTATTGAATTTCGGTGTAATAAAAGCCTCTTATCTTTGCATATTTCTTGTTTTATTTACTTAGGAGACGTTTCGGTTTTACAAAAACCATCATCGGTGCTAAATCTACAAAAATACCGTGCTTTTATGAAATAGTTCACACACTTTAATAGTATATTACATTACAAGAGCTGTAACTAGCATATTACGTGCGAGTGGAAAGTTAACATACGAGCTCGCGGCTCGTTTTGTTATTTTTCACGAGCACGTTATATGCGTGTACAGCTCGAGTATTGTACATAGTTTTACCTACAACCGACAATTTCAATAAATTGTATCAAAAATGTGAAATAAATAAAGGTAAGGATATTTGACAGGTGACAATATTTGACTAGTGTCCCTGTATTTAGAGAGTACCGCAATAGTCGCAGTTTTGGTTCCATTTCTTATGGGCGAAAGGTTATAGTAAGGTTATGTTGACTTTCCAATCAGGCCAGCTGTCAATACTTAGCAGCCATTTTGAGTCCAAGTAGTGGCATAACCAATTGCGGTACTCTATAAATACAGGGACACTATATTTGACGGTATTCGCGCGACATCTATTGCAACTACGGAGAACTTTGTCTGAAGTGTCGACCGAAAATTCCAATACAAATTCAACATAAATATTCACGAGCATGCAATATATGTTACAGCTCGAGTATTGCACTTACCTACGACCGAAAATTTCAATAAATATAAATAGTATCAAAAATGACAGATAATTAATCAAAATATTGGCGCGACATCTGTCATTATGACATTATGCCGTGCGTAAAAAACACAAACGCAGAGCCAAACGCACACGTTTCTTATAAGCGATATAGAGCGAAGCAGTCCGTGACGTAAGTGACGTTTACACATACGACCGTAGGTAATAGTATATTACATTACAAGAGCTGTAACTCGGCGAGTTTTGTTATATTTCACGAGCACGTAATATGCGAGTACAGCTCGAGTATTGTACATAATTTTACCTACAAACGACAATTTCTATAATTTGTATAAAAAATGTCAAATAAATAGAGGTAAGGAATTTGACGGTTGACGATATTTGACGGTATTCGCGCGACATCTATTGCAACTATGCAGTACTTTGTCTGAAGTGTCGATAGAAAATTCCAATACAAATTCAACATAAATGTTCACGAGCATGTAATATATTTTACAGCTCGAGTATTGCACCGGGTGCCACCTGTTTTGGGGTGACACCCGACCGTGAACCAAAAACTTACACAAACCATCACAAGGTTTTTAAACTATAAATCACTTAGGTTTGAAGCCATTTTAACCAAATCATCCATAGTAAATGATTTAATTTATCAATTGTGATAATTTATAAATGCTTGTCAGCTATGAAATAAATAATTACTGCAGATTAAATTGTTTTCAAGTGGCAGTTATGCAATCAATACAGTTTTGCGAAATTTTATAGGTGACAGTACTGCTGTGTACAAATGGTTATGATTTTTTTGTATTTTTTTTCACAACGCATTTTTTTGTTGGATGTATAGAACATCCAAATAATTTATGTGGCCAACACTAATTTGCACAAAATGTATCTTGTGTAACATTTTTCGGAACAATAGAAATAATATTTGCATTTTTTTCTGCTTCTACTAGCTGCTTGGAAGTGTTTCTTAAAAATAGCAAAGCATCCGTTAAAACACTCTCAACAACGCGTTGGAGTGCTCAGTCTGCTGCAGTACGACTATTTGCTGAAAATGTTGATTGGATTGTGGTTGCAATTTAGAAATTGTGTGATCAACAAGAAAATGTAGACACCAGAGGTGCTGCACAGAACCTTATGCCTGCTGTGTGTGATTTCATATTTCTTTGCTATCTTTTCTTTTGGAATGATGCACTAAGGGCAATAAATTATGCTCAGATTGCATTGCAAAGTAAAGGCTTGAGTGTTGATCAGTGAGCTGTAAAAATAGAGACACTTCGTCTATATATTAAAGAAAAATGAAGTCAAATTGTAGAAGAGGCAATAGATCTTGCTGTGCAAAAATCGGAGGGTTACAAATTCCAATAGAAAGATGAATTCGTAGTAAAAAGCGAATGGCCTGTGAGTTGGCCACCGATGCAGGACTTACACAGAGAACTGAGCTTGAAAAGGATATGTTAGAATGTCTGTTGACCGATTCAGTATTGAACTCCGAACTAGATCGTAGTCAATTTAACATGTAGCTTCATTGTTCAAGATTGTGCAGCCAAACGCTTCACATTTGGCGAACACTGATGAGTTGAAATTAGCTGTATCCGAATTTACTGGTTTTTATGATAAGGTATCAGGAAACAGAACTCCTCTTAGAGATACCAAGGTTAAGAAGACATTTACAAGCGGCCAATGTTACAATTTCTAATGGGGCGTCTCTAGCCTTGAAATTCATCGTGGAATGGGATTTTACAGAATGTCTTCCGAATCTAATGATCGCACTAAAGTTATTTATGACAATTTGCGTATTAGTTTGCTAAAAGGTGTTTTAGCAATTAAAATTAATTAAAAATTATTTGCGGCCTATGACCCAAACGAGACATCACAACCTTGGCATATTAACAACAGAACACCAGATACCACAAAATATAAATTTTGAAAATGTGATATCCCAGTTTGCAGCTGTTACAGCTAGAAAGAAGAGATTTTGTGAAGAGAGGAATTCACTTACATACATCTATATGAAATTTTGTATTAATTAAATAAAATCATACAATACGTTTACGGGCCATTCGTTAATTTTTATGGATTTCATGCTTACGGTGACACCACGTTATCCGCACCCGGTGCCACCCATGGTAGCTACGCCTCAGATTAGCAGACAATGTGTCGTCGTGATGGTGGACGGAAAATGATGGACGGCATATGGAAGGAATTTAGAACTACATAGTTATAATAAATGGTGGTGTATGCAACCACTATATAAATACTAAACAGGACCCATCGTACAAATATAAGTAGAAAAGAAAACAAAGTTGTCTTTGGCGAACTATGTTTATTATGTCTCAACCAGAGACATAATAAACATAGTTCGCCAAAGACAACTTTGTTTTCTTTTCTACTTACATTCAAGGCCTACTAATGGATGCATTTATTGAAAGTACAAATATAAAATCCTTACATATAACAACACTAACGAAAAAACTAAAAAACTTCTTAGAAAATACAACATAACACCGGCCTATAGAAGCCAAAATCAAATATTGAGCTATTTGTCAAAATTCAGATATGAGGAGAAATCGGTTGCGGAGCAAAGTGGGCAAAGTACAAAATTCAAATTTCAAATAAAATAAGATCACCAATTTGATTGTTTGTTGATAAGAAATATATACTTCATTCAGTGTTCTAATTGCCCTGCCATTTACATAGGTCAAACTGGAAGACCACTGGGTAAAAGAATTGCAGCACATACGCAACATAACGCATCGAATGTATACAACCACACAGTTGAGACGGGCCATAAAATCGATTAAAAAGCGTTAAACTGTTACATAAATGCACAAAAGGCCCAAAAATGGATTTGCTCGAGCAATTTCAGATTAAAAGCGACAATTTGAACCCACAGATTAATCTGTTGACCAACTTTTATTTAATATAAAACCTCTATTTACATATTTGGATTTAAATTAAATGGTTACATGGTTACTTGTGTGTTCTATTGGTTGCATACACCACCATTTATTATAACTAGTTCTAAATTTCTTCCATATGCCCTCCATCATTTTCCGATCACCACCACGACGACACGCCATTATCTGCTAATTTTTTTAGTGTAGTGTAACAAGGGCCGCACTATTCAGATATAGATGTTTGTTGCCAGTATTACAAGTGACTGTGAGTAAACTGTTTTAAACTGTTTTTAAAGTGTGTGAATTATATCATAAATGTACTGTATTTTTGTAGATTTAGGACCGATGAGGGTTTTGTAAAACCGAAACATGTCTCCTAGAGAAATATGCAAAGAGGCTTTTATTACACCGAAATTAAATAAGAAGTGTAAAATTACTACTCATTCAACATTCTATTATCATATTAGTGGAAATGGCGGAGGTGCTACATTCGTTCGGTTGTATGAATAACAATTTGTGTACGAGTATATGCAAAAGGGATCGGTTGACCGAAATTGAGTTAGTTATAAGTTGCGGATTCAAAAAGTAAACTTTTGCGGTATGACGCTTCAAACTTTTGCAAAGTTTAAGTTATTAAATGTTAATAATATGGTGACATACAGGCGGGACGTAAATTTTAAATAAATCACAAAATACAGCCACAACCTGGATTTGGCCTTTGTCATAGGCCTCAGTAGCTCAGATGGGAGACCATTGTGCTAGAAACGCAAAGGTACCTGGTTCAAATCCAGGTTGTGGCTGTAATTTTTTATTTATCTAAAATTTACACCCCGCCAGTTGTCACCATATTATTAACCTATAATATCACTTTGACAAAGTAAGTCGTTAAACATTTTCATTTTTAAGTTATTAACTTAGCACATATTGTTTACGCTGACTACAACAATTGTTTCAACAATTCCCATAATAGTTTCATAATTTTAAGAAAAATATATTTGGTTATTCCGTTTATGTTTTATAGATTTTTTTATTTATTGCGCCATGGGCCACAAAAAGTGAGAACTAGGTATCTTTTCGTCTCTGGACTCTTGAGAAGACTTAAGCCTCCTCGACAGGGCTTTATGTGGTGTCAGATTCAAAATCTGATTTTACGTTTTTAGAATTGGTGGAATAGCGTATCTAAAATGGCGACCAAACATGTAAGTAAATGCTGGATTCGGACGAAAATTAAAACTTGTGATATCTGAAGGTTTCGGTTCTATTTCTGTTGACAAATGTATAAAATTCAAAATGGTGAATTCAATATGGCGACCAAACTTGTAATTAACTGTCGGATTCAGATACAAATTATAATATCTGATGTCAGGTAATTAAAATTCAAAATAGTACCGAGTACAACCTGGCAACCATATTAAATTATGGTTGCCTGAAACTTTTCTTTTCCCATTTCCTGTAACATAATAAATTATGAATCGACTTCAGCTCTTATATAAGTTAAAATTCGATGCTTTCATGATTATTTATAAGGACTGAACAATAAATTAGGAAGTATTCTCCCAAAACAGTTTGCACAACTATTAAAATCTTACCTGACTGAGAGATACTTTAGAGTCAAACAAGGTGATGCATATTCTGTCCTTAAGGAAATAAAAGCAGGAGTGCCGCAAGGTAGTGTTTTAGGGCCGGTCCTTTACCTACTCTACACCAGCGACCTCCCAGCACTAGAAAATAATACTGTCGCAACATTTGCTGACGATACGGCTATCCTAGCTGTTGGGAACAGCAATGAAGAAACGACGAGAAAACTCCAAACAGCTCTTGGTCATTTTCAGGTCTGGACAAAGAAAAAAAGAATTAAACTGAACGAACTCAAGTCAGTACATGTTGACTTCACGAACAAGAAAATACAACACATCCCGGTTACTATTAATAACCAAATAGTACCGTACGCAAACACAGCCAAATATCTCGGCATGACATTAGACGCCAGGCTCCGCTGGAAAGCCCATGTCAAAAAGAAAAGAGAGGAACTAGGAATCCGTTATAGAGAGATGTACTGGCTGCTGGGAAGAAACTCTACGCTGTCTGTACATAATAAGCTTCTCTTGTACCAGCAAATTCTAAAACCCGTGTGGACGTATGGTGCTCAACTCTGGGGTTGCACCAAAAAAAGCAACATTAAAATTGTCCAGACCTTCCAAAATAAAGTATTGAGATGCATTGTCAATGCGCCTTGGTACATTAGGAATGATGATCTTCACAAGGACCTTAAAATGGAGTTTGTTTGCAAAGAAATCCAAAAATTAGCAAGAAGTCACGAGGAAAGGCTTCACCATCACGTGAACGTTGAGGCCATCCAGCTCCTCGACAACACCGCGTTAGTCAGAAGACTCAAGAGAAAGAAGCCTTTTGAGTTAGTGTAAATGTGAGATAGTGATAAAAGCAGAGTAAGTGCTGGTTGTAGGTGTTAGTTCCAAAAGCAGTCAGTGCTGCGTAGTGCGCAAGAAAAACGTGCCCAGTATACCAGGACTAACTGAGAGACATCGATGGGTGCCTGTTAGGTTAAGTTACACTAGTAAAATAAGTTAGAATTAAGTTACTCATTAGTCAATTATGACTAGATTGTAATGCTCTTATTGAATAAAAAAAAAAAATGATTGTTTATCAGGACTCCACTATTAATGCAACATAGAGAAGATCATCTTCAACTTCCTTCTAATTGTAATACGCCTTCATGTGTTCCGCAAATTGATTGAGGAGAGGAAAATCGGAATATTGTTTTAAAGCACTTTCAATAAATTGACCGCGTATCTACTATATCTATTACTTTACGCAACGGTTAGGAAATTTGTTCCGCTAAAATGGTGAAAATACATACACATGTCCGACAGAATGGTTGACACATATGGGAAACATGTTTATTATCAATGTTTCAGCAAATTGTGCTCTTCATAAAACTATATAGATTGTCTTAAACCTAAAATGCAAATATTAGAATGTAAGTATCTACTTTGAAGTACCGATTGTTACAAAAACTATAAAAACACTTAAATGAAAAGTAAAGAATTTAGAAATATTAGAGGTTATTAAATACAAAATTATTATCATCTTCTCCGTTGCATAGGTATACCTGGCGTTGCAAAAAATATGAAAATGACGTAAAAGTAAAGTGCTTTCATTCTTAAAGCAATGCAAAATTATTTAAAAAAATTATTTTGAAATACAAGAAAGCATCAAATATGAGTGTATAGTTTCCTTCGATGTTTTACCTTTATTTTGAAAGATACGCAAAGTGTAAATTTCAAAAAGATAATTAGTAATATTGGAAAGATACCATAACCGCCGAAACAATGCGTCTGCATACACAAGAATGGATTCAAATCATTTTTAATACATGATGACAATCTGGCCATGGCTTCCTTCAGTTCCTTCACCAAATTTTTAGATGGTGGGCTTACAAAACCCAAAGTTTAAAATTCAATGACCATTTTCCGGTATTTTCACAAAACATTAAACACGCAAAGGTATTTCGAAATATTTATACTTATTAGCGGAATATTAATTAAACAATCACCCTAAACCATAAACGTTGGAGGCAATATGTTTTTTAAAGCACCCATCAACACAGCAGCCCTGCCCAGAAGTCGAATGAAGCTTTCCCTTAGCATTGGATATGATGATTCTCTACTAACTCAAGACCAGTGAGGTCGCCAGACCTAGTCCCAATGGGTATGGGGCATTTTAACACAAAATATGTACGCGCATCAAGCATTTAAAGACGTCCATTGGTTGAAAAATGTCATCGAAAATTAACAATAATAAGCGTCGAAAATGAAGGTGGTCAGGTTGAATGAAATGTGTTGTCGTGTTAATAATAATAAATTGTTGTTTATTTTATTTAATTGTCTTGTTCCTTTTCTAATGGTTCAATTACCTGGTAGATGCGTGGTCAATTCTTAACAACAAATTTCTATTCTTTTTAAAATAGTTATGTATTATTTTTGCTTGAATAAATAATATATATATATATATATCTGTTATTGTTACCATTGCTTTTGTTTTTGGCAAAAAATGAAAAAACAACAAAAATTTTCGTATGTATCTTCCAGAATTAAGGAACGTATACTTTGTTATTCTGTAATTTTCATCCTTTTGCCAACACTCGATGCATACAACGACGAAGGAGGTTATAATTTCCTTTTTAATGCCCTCTACGTACTTTACTCGTACTTACTACGTACTTAGTATTTGTCATAGTTTTGGTAACACCTGGTACATGCTAGCAGATAACTACATTGTAACATTTGCATTTAAGTTTAAGACAGTGCAGAAACTTATAAATAACAAAATAATACTTTCTCATTTTCTCATCATATAAGGAGCGTGGCTAACCCTCACACTCGCTAGAAGCTCTCCGGCACAAATTTCAAGTTTCTTAACACACAATGTCTCGGATTTCTTTGTAAAATAATCTACGCAATATTTAAGGGACCGTTTTGATTACCCTTTGGGTCGATATATACAGTACTCCGCCAAAACTGCCACCTAAAAACTAGACATACGTATGTGCGCTATTAGCAACGCTTTTAGAACGTAGTGAGAGCACTTAATCTCCTATAAGAAATCAAACAGTCTCGTCACGATTCGTAACGCTCCATTAGGGCGCAGAAGGGCGATTGTGGACAGGGGTAAAATGCCTACACCCGTTGTCCTATCCATTGGCACAAATTGCTCCTCTATAAATAAATCGGCGAGTCGGCAGGACCCTCTTTTCTCTGCCTCCAACCCCAATAATGACACTCGTTCAGCGTTTTAAAGATAAAATCTGAAGGGACGTACGTACCAGCAATTCTGTTGCTTCAGGCTAGCAGTGTCGAGGATCTTGCCAGCCTTCTCTCTGTATTGGATCATGATGCTTGCGCCGAGCAACACCGCCGGCATTCCCCAGGCGAATATCGAATATCTGAAACAGAATGAACTGGGTTAGTGTGTATTTTGCGTATTAGATGTCGTTGAGGTTTGTAGTGATTGTGAGATTGATTTCTGACTGAAAACAAAAAGTGTTTGCTTTATATGAGCAATAGAATGTTCTTCTTTCTCGGCTTCCTTGCACCTTACGTTGTCGGGTATTGTGTCTTAATACATCTGCTCCATCCTTGTCTGTTGCTCGACATACTGTTATGTCTTTTATACACTCCCTTTTGGTATCGCCGAAGTAGTATCTACTCTTTGTCTTTCTCTTTGGCAATTGTGATTTGTGCCTGCCAGAATTGAAGGGTAAAGGGATAAAGTGACGAATGACCAAATAATGCAATTTTGCAATAAATATACAAATTACTAGCGAAAATTAGTTTTAATAAGTAAGTGTTTCTAAGGCTACCAGTATAAGTAAAATTAAAAGTGAAACTTTTCGACAAATGTTATCAGTATAACGCCTCAAATAGGCTATCGTTTGAACAAAGCTATTGAGCTATTGATGAATTTGGCATTGCTTGGGTTTTTGAAATCGACCTAAAGATACCTTTTTCACGCCTTTGATGTAATTATTTGTCAGATTTTATCATAAATTCAGAATATGATATGACAGCGGTGAAATCAACAGAATGCGTTGCCTAGCAGAGCTGGATTTATATCAAAAGTTACCTACAGAAAGGCGGTTTTCTTCGATTTCTGCTAGCTTAACATTTGATGGCGGTGCTCGGTTGTGGCGTTGTAACTTTAATAGTTGTTCTCTGGGTTAATATTTGTCAAAAAATGTGGATCTAATGCACATTTCTAAAAATGTACGACTTTTGGCAACCGTTGCAACCTCCAGTCTCCAAAGTTTAGAATCATTAGATACGAAGTCGGCAGCACTTCAATAAAGCAGCTCAATAAAAAGAGAAGTAATAAAATAAAATAACAGCGGACAGTGGTGGTGCGTATATACCAAAGGACGACAAAAATCCACATTTATAAGGACACTTTTATGATTAGAAATGCCAGATAATATAATAAACTTATTATATTTCATACGAAAAGGTCAAAATATAAACAGAAATGCAGAGTTAAAGATTTATTCCGTCTAGTTACATGCTTAATATACAGTGTGAAACAAATCCCCATGTAGGTCATAAATTTATAAATGTATGGGGTTGAACTTTAGTGCAGGTAGTTTATGGGTTGCATTTCTTACAGCACTTCCTTCATTCAAATTCAGGTGTACACCCAGCTTCCTGCGACTAAGCGCGTTGGGCCAATCAAGGCAAAATAATTGTCAGAATCTACTTTTGATTCATAGCTCTGTGTGAATCAAAAGTAGATTCTCACTATCATTGCATAATTTGTATTCATATTTTTTTTTATTTTTGCTCTTGTCCTATTCTATTAGTACAATGGTGATTATAATTGACGATAGATATGTTTTGTGTTCATGATGCCATTCTGACTATTTCCTGCTTTATAGGACATTTCCTAGCTGCGATTTTCACCCATGAAGTACCTACACGTGAAGAAAATCACTCATGGTTAAAAATCAATTAAATCATGCAAGATAAAGCGATATCGACCAAAATCAGTTTTGATAATTTTTTTGACAATTTTCGAATGTTTTCACCATTTCGAAAAGTGCGATTTTTAGTTGCCTTGGTGATTAAAATTGACGATTAAAATTCAATGATGACCTTATTTCCGGTATACGGAAGTCATACTAACCTCAAGAGTATCCCAAAAATTGCATTTTTTTGTATATTAGCACATTTCCAAATTTCATTCGTCCAGCGTCATTAATAAAAAAATCCGTTGTGGCCACGCACATGACTTTATCATACAATATATAAAATTAATAGTTTAGCTGCATGAGATTCTATTTGATCGATATCGATCGTATCTGCATAAAAATAAAACAAGTTAGCCAGGATTTGACAGATATTTTGATAATATTGTACGTATCAGTACGTATAGTCAAAAAAACAGCGTTTGACACTACCTACTGTCAGAATGAAAATAATTGACAAATCCTGGCTAACTAAGTTTTAAAGCAGACACGATCTCGTTAAAAAAGAATTTGCTCATACATCTAAACTATTAATTTGACCAAAAAATGTCAGACATAAATTATACAAAATTTCCTATACTTTAATTTATCATTTAACTATTTTGACGAAATTAGAGAAATGGCAGCTCATTTGCAAAATCATTGAAAAATGCTAAGAGTAAATAGCCAGTTCCTTTGGACCCTTTTGAACCTAAAGCTTTTCAGCTCTAAGTTTGGTCATAAAACTTCTTTGGTAATGGTACCCACTATTTCTATATTCATAAAAAATTGGTGACGCAAAGTAGAAAGAAATAAAGCACAACCAAATCTCCCACACATATCATTTTAATATTTATTATATCTTTTTTTAAAGCAACCCCACGCGAAGCCTTTTGATCTTCCACTTCTTAACCTGGGTGTGCATGAGCTACAATTTCATAATAGAGTGGATGGGGCGGTTTGGCCCTGAGTACAGTAAACGCAAGCAAAAGGCAACGAGGAGGTATATGGGCGTCCCTCGCAAAAGAACTTTAATAAAATTCGCTTTTGCACTGGCATTCCCGCGCCCATGCCCACCATGTCTCGGTGTTTCTTCATTGCCCGCAGCTCTGTTTAACATGCGCTTGTCGTTCGGCGAAATTTTGCAATCTATTCACGCTCTTTCCAGCGCCAGCTCGTCTATTTTTGCGAAGTGTTTAATGAAATTTTTTGTGTATACTCACATATCAGCTAGCGATGGCGTTATATGCCTATGAATCAAATTAGTTACCTTCTATGGCCTGGTTCGTGTTGTGTCTAAGATAACTCCATTAAAATAACCTTGCTTTGCTTGCAAGGTGCGTGAAGTTGGCCCCCCATTTTTGGAATTTTGAAGTTTTTATTACACCGTCGTTTGATCATTTGTTTCACCATGTTTGACCATATTTTTTTTTCGATTGACCACCCACCGTTTTGGAGATATAGGCATTTTTAAAATAGGGACTACCGTGAAGCTGGCCCTCCATCGTTGGAATTTTGAAGTTTTTTTACACCATAATTTGACCATTTGTTTAACCATGTTTGACTATAGTTTTATTTCGTTTGACCACCCTCCGTTTTTGAGATATTGAGACCCCAAGTCTCCGCCCATGCTTGGTTTAAATATCTCATTCGTGCTTGTAACACTTGATTTTCTGCAATTTTTACGTTTGACCATTTTCCGTAATCGAATAACTATGATTGGTCATATTTTGGAATACGGCAAAGTGATTTTGCCGATAACTTAAATTAAAATATGTTCGCAATTGCGATTTATAATAGTAAATAGTTGAATATTCACAATTTTAGCGTTTGACTCTTTCTGTAATTGAATGACCTTGACTGACCATACTTTGTAATTTTCAAAACCCCTACTTATTTTGACTTACGACCGCCAAAGTGATTTTGACGGTTGCCAGTGAAATACGGCGGTCTTATGCAAAATTGGAAGCAATTTCAAAAATTCAAAACACGGTCAATCATGGTAATTGATGCGGAAAATGTCCAAAAGTCATTGAAAAAATGTAAAAGCAGTGGTAGATACAGAGATGGAGCCAAACGACTTCATGAACTTTATAATTGCTCTGGTTACAAATGACACTAATTCATCCCTATATAAAACTAGGGCATTTTTGTTACTGTCATTTGTGGATAATCAGGTAGTCAATGGATTACTGGACTGCAGTTCAATGTCTCAAATGTTGCAGACAAGTTATTGCGCAATGTTTGCAATATCACTGAAACTACGACGTGCAGAACATGCAACACAATTAATTCTCGCGTTGAGTACGTATTGGCACCTGATATCAAACCATTACAAGATCATGGCATTTCAAATGGTTTGCAGTTGTCTCTCGATCGATATTTCGCCCGTAGGAACATCACCAAGTAGTGCCATACATGCAATGAAATAGTTAATATTTCTGTCAAAACAGGAAAACTTTTATATATTGACATTGTGCTATTTCAAACAATCCAATGCCAACTCTCCCATTCCTATTCAGCTAAATGACCTGAAACTATTAAAATATGCAATTCAACATTCAACCTACGAGGTGGTATAGCATTCGATAACCCAGTTTGTAGTACTTCCGTTGGGCACTACAAAGCTTATTGTCGGCGTGGAGGAGCTAAATGGGAATTGCACCATAGCTTGAAGAATACCATTATAAATGTTACCGCTGCGACATCAGGTGAAATTCATCTCTTATTTTATTCTCAGACACAGGAAGAAATGTACGTAGGAAAAAATGTACCCATTTAAGTGTTAAATCATGAAACAACGCTACTGTTCATTACATTTACCAGTTATTGATCATGTATCACTGTTGGTGTTTATTTCTATTAGCACCCCATTTTTCATCAAATCATTAAAGTGATAACACTAATTCACAGTGGGCCAAAAAAAAAAAACGGTACAAATTTTTAATCACTCGTATTTCCAATAATGTTATTCAATTCAAATATTTCTTTTAAAAACAAATTGCTGGTAGTATGAAGATTGAAACCATACCATATTCACAATAACAGAACGTTTCATTCCAAAGTTATGTTGCTTTATGTTTGGTTTTTTTTGCGAATATGGTTTGTTTTCAATCCTCACAACATACGCAATTAGTTTTTCAAAGAAATGTTTACTTGAATTTACTTAAAATCTTTGGAAAAATGAGTAATTGAGCATTTCTACCGTTTTTTTTTGGCCCACTGTGTATATACTATAACAGATAAAAAAATTATTTAAGAAAAAATAAACTTCTATCTAAACAAAGTAGAAAATGTCAAATACAGAAAGTGTATATAAGGAATATGACGAAAACAGAACCCAGGAGAGAAGTATATTTAAAATGAATTAAAAGGATACGGTCTCAGCCCGGATTCGAACCGGGGTCTTCTGCCTTACCGGGGCATTGCTCTACCGCTGAACTACCGAGCCCTGTGGTAAGGAATAGGTTTAATTCATCATTTCAAACGATAGTAACAGTAAGGATTGCTGTCTAATTAACATTATCATGGACACTGGTGGAAATTGGTTCATGGTATGTCAAGTTTATCGCAAATCTTGCTATTGGAAAGTAGGAACTAGTTTAATCGGTTTAAATTACGGTATATAAGGAATATGACGAAAATAGAACCCAGGAGAGAAGTAATTTTAAAATTAATTAATACAGAAACCACACCATTTTCTGTACAGCAGCAACTGACGGGGTTAGGTTCTAACGTTTGAACGGCCGGTAGCTGGGAAAGAACACCAAAAGCATGGAGGAGGATTGAGGTGGAACGACTTGACGGGTTTTATATAATCTCTATCATGATACACGCCGATGATTATGATGACAGTAGGAACACCTACGTGGTTGACAGAAATTCAAAATTAATAGCGATTTAAAAAATTCCTGAGCATGGTCAATCATGTTCATTCGATTGGTCAAGCGTCAAAATAGTGAATATCCAACATTTTGCTATATCTCCCAATTAAGTATTTCAAAGGTAACCGTCAAAATCACATTATCGGCTGTCAAAATTGGATAGGATTTTGAAAATTCCAAAATATTGTCAATCAAGATTATTCGATTGCGGAAAGTAGTCGAAGCTCAAAATTGCGAATATTCAACCTCTTACTACGACAAATCGCAGTTGCGTGTTTCAAAAGCACTTTGGCGGTCGTAGTTCAAAATTAGTAGGAGTTTTGAAAATTCCAAAATATGGTCAGCTAAGGTCATCCGATTACAAAAAATGGTCAAACGTTAAAATTGCGAGTATTCAACTATTTACTATTATAAATCGCAATTACGAACATATTTTAATTAAAGTCATCGGAAAAATTACTTTGTCGGCTGTAATTCAAAATTCGCAGCGATTTTAAAAATTCGAAAATATGGCCAACCATGGTTACTCGATTACGGAAAGTGATCAAACGTAAAAATTGCGGAAAATCAAGTATTACAAGCACGAATGACATATTAAAACCAAGCATGGGCGGAGACTTGGGGTGTCAATATCTCCAAAACGGGGGACGGTCAAACAAACAAAAAATGGTCAAACATGGTCAAACATGGTCAAACAAATGATCAAACGATTGCGTAATAAAGTCTTAAAAATTTCAATAATGGGGGGCTACCGTGAAGTTGGCCCCCCATGGTATAAAAATAAGTAACCCGTAAACGGTGGGTGGTCAAACGAAATGAAAAGATGGGCAAACATGGTCAAACAAATGGTCAAACGATGGTGTAATAAAAAGTTCAAAATTCCAGTGCTGGGGGGCCTACTTCACGCACCTTTGCTTCCATTACTTAGTATGCTCAATGCACACAATGCACGAGTACAGTACATAAAACGCAAGCAGTTAAACTGACTTAATTTATCTTAATTTAAATCACAGTAATCTCAAATCAACGCTAGAGACATAAAAATCGTAACCCCGAAAGCAAAATAGCAAAAAATTTGCGGATTGCTCAAGAGGACCCTTAAATACGTAATTAATTGCCTTCAAGTTGGTAGGAGAGTGACTTTTTCGTCGTCCCCACTTTACTGTGATGCCGTATTTAATTAGGTGCCGGTTTGGACCTGCCGCCTGCAAAGTGTCATATCGCGCTTTTACTCCTTGGGACAAATTAAATGGCAGAGTGGCTCAAGCTCGAGTCGTGGCGGTGCTCTGGCAAGGGTTAAAACGTTGCCTAATTTAATTGAACTTGATGTTACGGAAACGTTCGCCACTCAGGATCTAGGACGAGAGAATAGAGCTCTTGGAGATGTTGGATCATTACAGCCTTTATTATAATGACGGGTATTGTGGTATAGGGAGCGTTGTAGAAGTTGTTAAAATAATTATTAACACTGCGTTTATCTGAAATCAAATTTGTAATATTTCAGAATGTTCTATTTGTGGTATTTTTATTTCGGTTCTTGTGCTGATGTAACCAATTTACAGTTATTATTACTCTGGTATTATCACTCAGGAAGAAAATAGTGCATTTGTTATATAAATCGATTCTGATGTGAAAGTTCTCCAGTTATAGGATACTTTTAAATAAAAAAATCTGATGTGGCCAGGCACATGACTTTATCATACAATATATAAAATTAATAGTTTAGCTGCATGAGAATCTATTCTATTGAGATAAATCGTAGGTATTGTCAAAGCATCAGCATTTGACACTACCTACACTACGTCATTAGAATAATAGTTATTTATGTCACAAATGCCGAAAGTACGGAATAGCGCGACGACCGGTGATGCGGCTCGTCACCGAAAGCGGAGTGTCGCCGTCGCATGTGAGCGAGTCGCGCTATCTAGTTTTTGGCAGGAGCGACATCAACGTTTATTGTGTTGCTTTTTACAGAATACCTATTTAAAAAAAAAAAATAAAAAATTTCTGTACAGTAAATGCTAGCTTGGTACCACTTTGACGAAACATCCAGGATAAAGGTGCGTTCCGATTGGTAGGTAATGGTAGCTAATGGCGGTGGTAGAATACGAAATTATAGTATTTCTTACATGTCGTGATAATAACACATATTAGTTTGCATGTACATAAACATCAGTCACTAGCAATTTTCTATTGGAAATACTATAATGGCGTCTGCTACCACTGCCATTATCACTAATGAAAACGCACCTTAAAAAGCTAATTCAAATTCTGACAGATTTATATTTGCTTATGACACATCCCTACCAACAGGCTAAAATAAAACTACACTCATCGCTATACTTTATTTATAATTTTGTCAATTTATCGTTTTTAGAATTAGATATAAAGACGAGTTGATATTTCTTATCAACAAACAATCAAATTGGTGATCTTATTTTATTTGAAATTCGTATTTTATAATTTGCCGCACTAGAGCGGCAACGTTCCATAGCGGTTCTCCAACCTCTGATGAGATCAGCTGTTTTCGAATGTGACAACACAAAAAAATATTTGTCAAAATCCTGGCTACTATGTACTTTCATATTAATGCAGATGCGACCGATCTCGATCAAATAGAATTTGCTCTTGCAGCTAAACTATGAATTTTACCAAAAAATGTCATAAACATAAATTATTCAAAATTTCCTCTACTTTAATTTATTATTTAACTATTTTGACGAAATTACAGAAATGGCGGCTCATTTGCAAAATCCTTGAAAAAGGCTTAGAATAAACTACCAGTTCTTTTGGACCCTTGTGAACCAAAAGCTTTTCAGCTCTAAGTTAGGTCATGAAACTTCTAAATATGAACTTTCGTCCCGATACCTTCAGTAGCTTCTCCGGAATCGTCTCCACAAAAATCGTTTACACACACACACACGCACACACACACACACACACACACAGACACACACACAGACATTTTTTTGTACCTTGGTCAAAAATGTTCAGGGGACCCAAAATGACCTATTTCCGCTAAAATCTCAATTTTTTTTTTCGGCATGATTACAATACTTTATAATACTGCGTATGATAAAGTAAAAAGGTTTTTCGCTTTTAGGTGAAATGATATTATTCAGTAATCTGCAACGTATATGGTTGAGTGTCGCTTTTTGTATTCTTCGGCGTAATTCAAAATGACGATTTTCAAAATTGACATTGCAGCATGTCTGATAACATCGGGTCAATGTAATGTGAAATGAAAAATGTTATAAAATTAGTAGGTAATGACATTTGTTTTCTTTTGGTCAAAAGGAACAGTAGAGATTTTATAGCATCGTATACAGCGTGATTTTTTTATACAGGGTGAATTTTTGAATTGTCATTTTTTGCTGTTTTTACTTAAATAAGAAGTGGAATTGCGAATATGGTATGTTTTTAATCCTCACAACATAAGCAATTAGTTTTTCAACGAAATGCTTGCTTGATTTTACTTAAAATCTTTGGTAATATGAGTAGCAACATTTGTACCGCTTTTTTTGGCCCACAGTGTATAATATAATAGAATAGAACATGTATGTGTAGGTTTGAGGAAACGGACATCATAACGTTTATCGTATAAACCAGCCCACTATTTGTAGTACATTATTCGGGCGAGAATAGTTCTTTATGTACTAAGGCCATTACACGGATGTTTATGCCCCGAGGGTGACCGTTTAAAAAGCTCGAGGGCCGAAAGGCTCGAAAGCTTTTTAAGTCGCCCGAGGGTATACACATCAAGTAATGCCCGAAGTGCATACAAAATTTATTCTCCTACAATGGTTTTGTTTCTCCGTTTGAATAATATTAATAAATATTTTGACGTTATCAAGTGACATGCGTATCTACGGAGTTGAATAATAATTCGGAGTTGAGTGACAATGCAGACAATTAATTATCAAACTTATAACCTTAATCGCCAATAATTGACATTGATGACTGAAAATTTACAATTTGAATGACAACTATTTGATATATTTGACACATAACCATGGCAACCAAAAACGCCCGCGCGGGCGTTAAGAATCCTTAACGCCCACGCGGGCGTTAAGAAGCGGTTTTTGCCCCGGTATCTAAGATGTAAAATGTCACTTTATGATCATGTAGGACATAAATGTCATTTGTCACAATCAAATAAGCAGCGGTCGTACGCTAAAGAGATATTTATGGAGATATTTTAAATGTTTCTCGTAAAGTAAAGTAGCTAAACAACTTTTTTTACTACGTTTATGTTCACTTCACTAGTTGTTGATTTGTTATGGTCAAATCCAGTGATCGCTATTTTACCTATGTCCTAATGTCCAACCGATTTGAAATTTTACATGTGGAGAGAATTTATGTGACAATGAATTAATCAAGAAGAAAATTATTAAAAAATTTCAGAATTTGTAAAATTCAGAAAAATTTGTAGAATATTACAAATTTGTCAAATCGAGTTGAATTGTTGCATGTGGACAGATTTATGGTGACAATGAATTGATCAATAAAAAAATTTGGAAAATTTTCTAACATTTGGAAAATATACCAAAATTAAAAAAAATCGGAAAATTAGCAAAATAGTACATTTTTCTATAAAGCGTAGTTTTTAAAAATTGTATTTTTTTGTATAAATTTATTAGTTGTACTAGTAACATAAGTTCATATTCCATATGAAAGACCAAAATGATCACGTTATTTGAATAAAGAATCTGAAGAAATAATAGAATGAAAATAAAAGACGCTGAATGCGAAAATTTCATAATTAGTAATTAATAAAACTAATAAACACTAATAATATACCAAAGGATTTACATAAGACATACTATTAAATGCTAGAACATAGAACAATGAAATCAAATTTAGTAATCAATTGGAGATTGTTTTTCTATTTCGCAAATTAATTTTGTATCTAAAATAGTAACGATATTAAGCAACTGTTAACAAGACATTTAGTTTTTCGAAAAACTAATAAATATATTGGCATTTTTCATTTTAGAACCTCTTCAAATCTTAGAACACTTTCTAATCGTATCTTTTTATAAGATTATTTATAATAGTCCAATCATTCTAGATTTTTGATATACATTGTATTAAGAAAATTAAATACAGTCGATGAAACTATTGATTCAACTAATTTTTGGCGATTCCACGTCAACCAATCGTTTCACATTAGAACAAATATATCCAACGCCAACCGATAATCATCAAACAATCGTTTGACTTAAGAACGCGCATGTCTAATGTTACCTGACCGGTTGACGTTAAATCGAAGACACAATACTTCAATCAATTATATAATGAACGGTTAATTGTTCATTTTCTCGTAGAGGTTCCCGAATCTATTTGATTAACCCGACGATATCTCTTAAAGGATTATTATCGATTTTGAGCCCATATAATTAAATATGGATGTAAAGCAACAAATTGAGAGAGTCCTGTTCATGTTATGACAAATTTCCATTAATAAACTGTTCTGTTTATAAAATTGTATTAATCCTAACCTTAAATAAAGTTACACTAAACACAAACAATTACCTTATTACCTAGGTAATTACGATTCTAAAGTGATTTTAAATATTCACGATACATAGTTATATATCCATCTAGCGATTATAGAATACCAGCCTGAAATCCTTAAATCCCCGCCACTTTTTCTAGTAAAACCGTAGAGTTAATCTCCACTCCACATCCCATCCTCGTAAAACTTCCCCGCAAACACTTTAGCAAAGTTTTGCCAAACCTCATAATTAAATCAGAGCTGTTCCCGTACTTCGGTGTACTGGTAACCGCATCGCATTCCTGTTCGCGACAGGCCTGCCTGATTCTAGATTTCAGTTGCACAAGCGTAAATGGACAGGTACGTGTAGTCGTAGAGTACATCTCGTAAATGTAATTCAAAAGTTAAATGTAGTAGGAGGATGCCAGACAGGGCCAACACTTTCGTAGTTGTTGGGTAAACTACAAATCTCATTAGCACTTTGATGCTTTAAGTTGGAACCTGCACTTATTTTATGGTTTGTTGAGATAGAAGGTTTTAAGTTATTCGTGAGGGAGTGTAGGTGGTAAAAAATAATAAAATAATGGATTTTTATTGGTATTGTATTATTGGTATTCATTATTATCAGCGATTAGTAAACATTACTTGCACTCGACAAAGCTCTGTTCAGTAAATGTTGATAATAATTCCGTTCATTTTGGGTTTTAAACATTGTCTCTTAATAATTAAGTGCATGTACATATTATTATTACCAGCTCTCTGTTGTTTATTCATTTGTTATTAATTTTATTGCAGGCTACATGAACGTGATTCTGTTTTTGTTGTTTTTTATGATATTTTTGATTTGGACATTCAATCAAACAACAAACCCAATATTGTGTTTTAGATTTAAAAATGTATGTTCACAAGATCGCAGTCCTGATCAATACTATTTTAAAGTTTATTTTTCAAATGGTTTTACTATTTGTATACCTACAACTATCAAATGGCATAGTTTTGAAAACAATTATCACAAAAATCAATTGATTTGAAAATATAGGGTGGTAAAAAATAAATGTGAAATAAAACTGGGTTACATATAAAAGCGACCAAAATAAGACCTAATTCTCCATTAAAATGGATCCAAAAATGAACAGGGTGATATCGTTTATTTCAAGAGATAAACGGTTGTTTCCAAGTTTTCATTGATATTCTGTGTTCCTTGTATCTAACAATTCCCCAATTTCATTCGCATAGGTCATAGACATAAATTATACAAAATTCCCTCTGCTTTAATTTATTATTTTAACTATTTTAACGAAATAACAGAAATGGCGGCTCATTTGCAAAATCGTTGAAAAATGCAGTTCTTTTGGACCCTTTCGAAAAAATACTCTTTCACCTCATGAAAACTCTAAATATGAAGTTTTGTCCCGATAACTTTAATACTTCCTCTGGAATCGTCGCCACAAAAAAAAGGGTGCACACAGAAATTTTTTTGTACCTTGGTCAAAAATGTTCAGGGGACTCAAAAGGACAAATTTCCGCTAAAATCAAAAAAAATTTCGGCACGATTACAATTCATTCTTTGGCATACAAAAGTAAACAAAAATGACCAAAAAGAGGAATTCAAAGTCGTACCTCCATATGTCCGAGTTTTTTAGCTGTACAGTATCGGCATGTTGTCGCAAGGTCATCAATCATCAAATCAATGAAGACGAAAAGCTAGAGTGTCCTTACATAGCTTAACACGGGGAAAAGGGATAGGAAATCACAAAATCTACAACTTTAACTTGATATCACTTAGAAAATAAACTGCTTCCGGGTTATGCCGTGTGTCAAGATTTGTTAATGCTGACGTTTCGCGAACCATGTTGCTCGCTTCTTCAAAGCTAATTGAATACTTAGCTTTGAAGAAGCGAGCAACATGGTTCGCGAAACGTCAGCATTAACAAATCTTGACACACGGCATAACCCGGAAGCAATTTACTTTCTAAATGATTCTGGCCGTGAAATCCTACGTACTTATTGATATCACTTGCTAAAGCTCAACATACATACATACATACTGGTACTTTTTCCAGATCTCATCCCAAATAAATAAGTGTGAACAACATAAGCAAATATGGATACTTGGTACCAGGTTCGTCATAAAAAAACTGGATATTTCCTCTAAGCATTTTTCAACGACTTTGCAAATGAGCTACCATTTCTGCAATTTCGTCAAATTAGTTTAATAATAAATTAAGGTAGAGGAAATGTTGTGTGATTTATGTCTAACATTTTTTTCGAAAATTAATAGTTTAGCTGTATGAGCAAATTCTATTTGATCGATATCGTATGGGCTTTAAAACTACATAGTTAGCCAGGATTTGCCAAACGCTGATTTTTTGACGATACCTACTATCAATATTGTAAAAATATCTGTCAAATCCTTACTAACTTGTGTTGTTTTCCTGCAGACACGATCGATCTCGATCAAATAGAATCTCATGCAGCTAAATTATTAATTTTATATATTATATGATGAGTAATGTGCCTGGCCACATCAGATTTTGTGTTATCAACGATAATAAAAAAACTAGTAAGAACACTATCTTCAGTCGGGTCGAAGTTAAAATACCCCCCACCGTAAATATTTTTTGCTGTGGAATTAGTAAGAATTAGTAAAAAAAATTAGTTAACCGATTTTGCCCTTTCACTATTTCTAAGACCAATTTGAACCCATTTGAACAAAATGGGTTATATAATTATTTGCGAATAGAATACGTGATTTCGATATATTTCTTTTAGGTTGGTAAATCTAGATATTTGGTGGTGGGTTTGTTTCAATGAAACAAATACCTATCGATTCAGAACTACCGAGCAAGGTAATGCAATTGTGTACTCAATTTCGACCGCAAATTGTTTAAATTAATTAATAGACTATCAATAATGCGAGTGTCAACGCCAAAATTAGGATCAGTTTCAATTTGACTAATCCAATTAAAACAAACTAAAATACGGGCTTGTGGGGAAGCAAATTCTCTCGTTTTTGTATGATTAATTACGAAAGTTTTTTCCACGAAAATAACAACAAACGATAAGCTAGTGGAAAGTCTATAGATGTTGAGGTTTTTCGATTCGATTCATCATTTAGGCGGCTGATATTAATCGACGTTCTGGACGTTTTTCTTTAGTCATCTATGTTACTGTGTTGTGTTTTTTACTTTATCATACGCAGTAAGATAAAGTATTGTAATCATGCCGAAAAAAAAAATTGAGATTTTAGCGGAAATAGGTCTTTTTGGGTCCCCTGAACATTTTTGACCAAGGTACAAAAAAATGTCTGTGTGTGTGTGTGTGTGTGTGTGTGTGCGTGTGTGTGTAAACGATTTTTGTGGAGACGATTCCGGAGAAACTACTAAAGGTATCGGGACGAAAGTTCATATTTAGAAGTTTCATGACCTAACTTAGAGCTGAAAAGCTTTTGGTTCAAGAGGGTCCAAAGAAACTGGTAGTTTATTCTAAGCCTTTTTCAAGGATTTTGCAAATGAGCCGCCATTTCTGTAATTTCGTCAAAATAGTCAAATAATAAATTAAAGTAGAGGAAATTTTGAATATTTTCTGCCTATGACATTTTTTGGTAAAATTAATAGTTTAGCTTTTTAGGTTATTCTAAGCCTTTTTGAAGGATTTTGGAACTGAGCCGCCATTTCTGTAATTTCGACAAAATAGTTAATTAATAAATTAAAGTAGAGGAAATTTTGAATAATTAATGCCTATGAAACTTTTTGGTAAAATTAATAGTTTAGCTTCAAGAGCAAATTCTATTTGATCGAGATCGGTCGCATCTGCATTGATATGAAATTACATAGTAGCCAGGATTTTGACAAATATTTTTTTGTGTTGTCACATTCGAAAACAGCTGATCTCATCAGAGGTTGGAGAACCACAATGGAACGTTGCCGCTGTAGTGCGGCAAATTATAAAATACAAATTTCAAATAAAGTAAGATCACCAATTTGATTGTTTGTTGATAAGAAATATCAACCCGTTTTTATATCTAATTCTAAAAACGATACATTGAGAGAATTATAAATAAAGTATAGCGATAAATGTAGTTTTATTTTAGTATGTTGGTAGGGATGTGTCATGAACAAATCTTAATATGTCAGAATTTGAATTACCTTTTTAAGGTGCGTTTTCATTAGTGATAATGGCAGTGGTAGCAGACGCCGTTATAGTATTTCCAATAGTAAATTGATAGTGACTCATGTTTATGTACAAGCAAACTAATATGTGTCATTATCACGATATGTAAGAAATACTATAATTTGGTATTCTACCACCGCCATTAGCTACCATTACCGACCAATCTGAACGCACCTTTAAACTTGACGTTTCGTCAAAGTGGTACCAACCTAGCATTTACTATACAGAAATCATTTATTTTTTTTAATACGTATTTCTTAAAAAGCAACACAATAAACGTTGATATCGCTCCTGCCAAAAACTAGATAGCCGACTCGCTCATATGCGACGGCGACACTCCGCCTTCGGTGACGCGCCGCTTCACCGCTCGTCGCGCTATTCCGTACTTTCGGCATTTGTGACATAAATAACTATTATTCTAATGACGTAGTGTAGGTAGTGTCAAATGCTGATGCTTTGCCAATACCTACGATTTATCTCAATAGAATAGATTCTCATGCAGCTAAACTATTAATTGTATATATTGTATGATAAAGTCATGTGCCTGGCCACATCAGATTTTTACTTTATCATACGCAGTATGGTAAAGTATTGTAATCATGCCGAAAAAAAAAATTGAGATTTTAGCGGTAGGTCTTTTTGGGTACCCTGAACATTTTTGACCAAGGTACAAAAAAATGTCTGTGTGTGTGTGTGTATGTGTGTGTGTGTGTGTGTGCGTATGTGTGTACTCGATTTTTGTGGAGACGATTCCGGAGAAACTACTAAAGGCATCGGGACGAAAGTTCATATTTGGAAGTTTTATGACCAAACTTAGAGCTGAAAAGCTTTTGGTTCAAAAGGGTCCAAACGAACTGGTAGTTTATTCTAAGCCTTTTTCAAGGATTTTAGAAATGAGCCGCCATTTCTGTAATTTCGTCAAAATAGTTAAATAATAAATTAAAGCAGAGGAAATTTTGAATAATTTATGCCTATGACATTTTTTGGTAAAATTAATAGTTTAGCTGCAAGAGCAAATTCTATTTGATCGAGATCGGTCGCATCTGCATTGATATGCTACATAGTAGCCAGGATTTTGACAAATATTTTTTTGTGCTGTCACCACAGAAATGTCTATGGCTGTCACCACGCTGTCACACTCGGAGAACCATCGACTATAAATCTGTCAGAATTTGAATTAGCTTTTTAAACTTGGCATTTCGTAGAAGTG
This sequence comes from Melinopterus prodromus, assembly GCA_964023965.1. NCBI lineage: Eukaryota > Metazoa > Arthropoda > Insecta > Coleoptera > Scarabaeidae > Melinopterus > Melinopterus prodromus. The sequence goes on from OZ030393.1 coordinate 47,881,260, forward strand.
GTATCAACCTAACATTTTCTATACCGAAATATAACCATTTTTGATTTTTTTTTAAATACGTATTTCTCAAAAAGCAATACAAAAAACGTTGATGTCACTCCTGCCGAAAACTACATAGCGCGACTCGCTCACATGCGACGACGACGCTCCGCCATCGGTGACGCGCCGCATCACCGCTCGTTGTGCTATTCCTTACTTTCGGCACTTGTAAGATAAACAACTATTATTCTGATGACAGTAGGTAGTGTCAAATGCTGATGCTTTGACAATACCTTCGATTGATACTATTGACTATCAAAATATCTGTCAAATGCTGGCTAACTAGTTTAATTTTAATGCAGACACGATTTATCTCAGTCAAATAGATTCTCATGCAGCTAAACTATTAATTTTACATACTGTATGATAAAGTCATGTGCCTGGCCACATCAGATTTTTTGAGGATATTGTTGTAGTCCCCAGCTATGTATACGATGGTGGGGAGCATATTGAAGGAAACCACACTTCGATAGCACCCTAAATTTTACATTTTACCGGTGCACTAGGTCTAAAATACCGGATTGTTGGTCATAAGTCATAAGTATATGAAAGGAAACCACGTTAATTCATTAAATACGCGTGGAATTGATGCGAATTGATGCTCAATTCTAGCGCATTCCGTCACAGTAATAAAATAGAATGGTCCATGGTGCGCTGCTACCACTTTTCATTATTTTACGTGCTTACCATAAATCGAATACTGAGTATATTATTTGTTTATTTAAGCAATAAATAACGAAAAGCGATATTTTGGACTGTCCTATTGAAGATATGTATTTCATACTTCGTAAATATGAATGACGAATAATTTTAAATAGCCACAAATTATAGAAGATACAGAAGAATGGATTTAAAAAGTTTCATTATTCCTAAAAACAAATGTTTGCACTAGGTTGCACTTATTGTAGCATATGTTTATAATTCTCTTCTTCATCTACAAATCCCACTTATATTTTCATGCGCATTTTGCGTAATTATGTCCACTCTGATCTAAAGTAACGAATTACCGACCAAAAATTGATGTCACTGTCACCGTAGTCACCAAAAAATCATTACTGTTTCGTTTTCAGTAACTTGTTTCCAAGATTGGTCACATTTATAAATGCCATATGTCAAATGTAAATACACATAACCACAAACTGCCTCTTTAGAATCGCCTGCAATCGCATAAACTGCGAAATATCTATATTCTATACATACTTAAACATGCGTGTAGCATGCTATCGTATTGCCAAAGTGTTGGAGCTTTCTTAGTTTTGTATTTGTTCATCAAAATACGCCAGCATCATGTATCGGTGATGTTTTGCATCTCTGGTAAGGCGTAGGGCACACTTGCAATTATCAGTTGAGCAACAGTTTGGTTGTATGTTTGTGTTATATGAAGTGCTATGGATCTGCGCACACATGGAACTGCAACTGTTAAACGAATTGCAGCAACCATTCAGTTTGTGGTCTGGCTGAAACTTTTCAGTTGCCTCTAGTTGCGCAATCGCCTTGTAACGCATTGCGATCAAACAGTTTACAGGTTTGTACATGTGTATATTTCTTGCGAATATTCCTGTCGACAAAATGGAAGATCTTTATGTTTACCGTCGACCGCATCAACACAATGGGAAAATAGTGTTTTAGCAGCAAATTTTTCAGGAACTTGGTACCACATTTCTTCTGTCTTCTCTGTGAAACATATGACCTTCAAATGTTTACATATTCCTTTACATGTCTCCATTACGATTTGCCGATTTGTTGAAACTTTCAGGAGAAACTCATAGTATAGACTGTGAAAACTGTTTCCTGTGGTAAGATACAAAAAAAGAAAAAAAAACTTTAAAAAATTTCCTTGGTATTGTCATAGTCACAATTATTATTGATTCTTATTGCATTGCATTAATTGTAATTGTAAGCTTACAAGCTCACACACTAGTATTTAAAAAATTTACTGAGTGTCTTCGCAAATCTGTATACAATTTATGGAATTGCTCCATCCCGCTACACTGTGTCGTCATTGGATAAATCGAAAAACGCCTTTTAGGTTTCTTTTTTCTAGAAAGTCCATCTTGCTAGTAGTAATTGCGTCCCCATGTGTGCCCATACGTAGCAACCAAACTTTTTGGTTGCGCTTTAGTTGCAATAGTGTGCTCAAAACCATGCCAACGGCAACTAAACAGTTGCTCAATTGAAAATTGCAAGTGTGCCCTGTGGCTTGTGATCGTGCATTATTCTCGTCAACAAAACTTCAATTCCCCTTTTAGATGCAATACACATTTACCTGAATAAGGAGTTATGCGAAGATCAAACTTACATCGCAGATATGATCGAGGTCAAATCCTGCTACGGGTTTGTATATACGCAATAAATAGTTTATTGAATAACAGCATGCTCGTAGTTTATATAACGCATATGTTTTCGGTAACATTTTGGACGGAATTCTGGTTGTGTTTTTGTACGTCACTTCCGACTTCGTCATAGTTCTAGTTCTGTGCAACTATTTGTGTTACCTCCATCGCATGTAATTTTAGTAAGTGGGTTCAATTATAAGTGCGTGTAAATGAAATTCATTCTGTCACATCCAATTTATCGTTTTAATTCAACAATCTCACCTCAAAAACTTCTTCCCAATTGAATTATCCGTGATTGGAACCAGATGTAGGTTCGTCCTGAACTGCGAGTACATATGATGTGCCATCACCAGCATCCAGCAGAGCACACAGAGCCTTATATACTGCAGAGAGAAAGCCAGCGCGATGCACAGTTCCGGGTCCTGCAAAATGAAAAGGATAACCATTCAGTACGGGCAAGCAGATGTAAAAGGAAACGGAAGCTGCACTTCCATTACGTTGATATTAAAATGCATAAAAGGCACCGCAGAGTAGTACTGCGGGCGCATATGGTACGTGGTTTAAAATCTAGCCGCTGCTGGCGATTAATATTATTTAAATTCGAGAATACTGCTGCCTCGAGTGCAAGGGAATATATTTACTGGTGATAAATCACGGAGAGGTAATAATAATGACATCCCCGGGGATCTCGAAATGTGCTGGATTTTAGTACGCGAAAGTGCGCTAGGGATGGATGGGGTGGGTGGATTTTCTCTAGTTTCTTTTCTGAGTGCTGTGAAATATGAATATAAAATGAATTTGCCTATTTCTGTGCAAATTATATTGTTCGAATATGTTTCTTTTCTTGTTATACAAATTTCTTGTAAGCGTCGAGATACCATACCTTTAAATAAGTTCTGATTCTCAATTAGACGGTACCAACCATGAATATAAACTAAAAACGTATAAATCAAGTCTTGCCTAATTGGGAATTTAAAATATTACCTATAAATTAAGGGCACATTAAGATGAAACGGGTCGCAAAACTTTGGAATCACTATAACCTCAAAATATTGTACAATAAAACAAAATTGAGCCGCAATTTCTTAGCGGAATTGTTCATTGTCATCTCAGTCTTATATTTTGTTCCCGGCCAGTATCTTAAAGTAGGTAAACACGATTTGACATGTTTGTCATAAAAACGCATTTTTGCACGAGTGAAATAAGGCATGGTTGAGTCACTATTAGTAGAGCGCTGAGACAGATAGACTACATCCTGTATTTATTAATATCAGAGAGAGATATACTATGTTTTCAGTGCTCTACTAGTGACTCGACCATAGTATTACATCCGTTAGAAACGTTATATTAAAGTCTGATTCAGATCAGACGTGCTGGTTACAGTAAATTTTAAATTGTCTAATATTCCAGCAAGCCTGTGTTAAAATTCACCTGAATGTTTAAAAGGATCCATTCAGAAAATTCAACACTCGTGATGCACTCTTGGCATAAGCTTCACTGATTTACATTTAGTTTGAACTGAATCTGACACCACGTAAACATATCTGTAAAAATTTCAAGGCCTGCCTATAATGCATTGTCAGATGCATTCTAATGTTATATAAAATTATCGTTTTGTCGAACATTGTCGAAAGGGAATTCATTTTAAAGTAAGTAAAATTTATTTATGCAATTTTGTTAAGTCAAGCAAGTAATACAGTTATAATTATTGTGAGTTAGTATTGTTATCCTCAGGAGCTGTTTGAACCATGCACTTTTTCTACTTTGCTATCATACCTAGTATGATAAAGTGCTGTAATCGTGTCAAAAAGGGTTATGAGATTTTATCGGAAATATGTCCTTTCTGGTCCCCTAAACATTTTTGACCAAGGTAAAAAAATGTCTGTGTGTGTATGTGTATCCGTTTTTGTGGCGACTATTCCGGAAAAACTACTAAAGGTATTGGGGCCAAACTTCATATTTAGTCATGTGACTTCATGAGATCAAATTTAGAGCTGAAAAGCGTTTTGGTCAAAAGGGTCCAAAAGAACTGAAGGTTTACTCGTAGCATTTTTTAACGATTCTGCAAACGAGCTGTCATTTCTGTAATTTCGTCAAAATAGTTAAATTATAAATTAAAATAGAGGAAATTTAGTATAATTTAGACGATGATATTTTTTGGTAAAACTAATATTTTAGTTGCATAAGCAAATTCTATTTGACACTGCTGTAAAGTATGATAAAGTCATGAACATGGGCACATAAGATTCTTCGTTGATAAATCCTCATCAAACAAAATCTTAGGAGTTCGGGTGATCTCGCAGGCGATAAAATATTACTGCCTCGACCAATCCAACTGCTTGGGAAGTGTTCGTCTAACCAATGCCTAAAATGCCTTACATTCCGAGCATTAGCAGGAGCTCCATCATTCATGTAGGTACTGCATATTAGGCCGCATGTTCAATGGCATGTCATCAATAACTTATTTCAAGTGATGAAGGTATTAATAGGCATTAAGACGATTTTACGTTGGTAAAGGTCCATAATGCAACAGATATTGATAAAGGAAGGTGTTTAATTAAAACCTTAATTTTTCACGAATACTTTAATTTACTAATTTAATTTACCAAAGTAAATTAGATTATTCGTGCAAAATTAAGAGGTTTTAACTAACTCCTTTCCTTTAAGACGATTTGGTAGATAAATTGGCCCAACAACTCTGTTTTATTATTCCCAGCCAAACATTAACCGAAAACCTAATTTGTGACCATATTCATAAATTTCCCGTAGGTTTTGTCACCAATTCTGTTTAAAATATTGTGGTGCAAAAATTTTACCTGGGAATGTTATCATTTTTATAGAGGGGTTAAACTTTGGAAACATGATATGGATGAAGAAGGTTTTCTTGTAAAACGAAATTAACAGTCTATGGTTTGGTGTAGGATGCCTACGGTTTCGAAGACGCACACGATATTGAACGAACGAAAAGGTACTGACAAATACGTTACGTTATGTTACGCTACGTAGAACAGTTGATATGGTTCGACATTTTAAATTAGAAATTCTCGACTCAGAAGTATGCGAAATACATCGACACGCATGGGCGTATCCAGGGGGGGGGCAGCTGCCCCCCTTGCGTATGTTGGTATTATGTTTATTACATAGCACTCTTCCCTTATGGACACTAGGGTGGTTATTTTTATGTACAAAGCAAGAATCGTCCCCAATTCGTACAAAAAAAGTGGACAAGTTTTGTTTCGAAATATTGATTTTTAACGGTGCCTATCGACGCCTCAATTACCATGGGAAAATATAATATATTATATAAATTTATTATTATATAAAAAATATAATAATAATATTTTATTTATTGAGCAGATAAACAATACAAATTTCTAACAAAACATCAAATTAAATAACATAAGTCAGCCCAAAAGGTGCAAGAACAGAAAAGGCAAAGGCCACTGATTTTACTTGCACCAATGGAAATAAACTAAATACAACAAAAATTATATAACTGAGTGTAATACGATAAACACTGCAACCTGAATACGTTCACAATACGTCATAATTATCAAATAATCTCTCGCGCAAAACAATCGACTTAAACACTGAGGTCGAGCCAGCACACCTGGCGGAAACATGAACAGCATTCCAAAAACGAGCCACTTGATAAGAAAACGAGTGCCGAAATTTTGAGCATCTGTGCAAGGGCACACTAATACAATATTTGTGCCTAAGATTTAAGTTGGGCACGTCAGTTCTAAAGCTGATTTTACGTGAGAGATAAGGAGGTTTACCAGATCGCAGAACTGAATACATCAACACGAGGTAGTGAGCTACACATCTTTGCCTCATATCAAGCCAACCACTGGACACCAGAGCGGGTGTAATAATAATAATAATAATAATAATAAATGACTTTATTCAAAAAAACAAAAAACATACAATATAAGTAACACAGTACAAAATCGTGAAAAGGCGAAGTTCAGTCAAAGACTGCTTTTCAACTTAACCAAGAAGAAGTAGAGTACAGAAAATGAAAATTAATTTAAATGTGGTCGCACCCATGCTGCACCTGCACAAACAATGAGATACACATAATAACAATTGCAATGACATTTGAAACGAAGCTTTTGCACTGAACGGATTCACATACACATTCCAAAAGTTTGCACCAACTCTCAGGTAAGACATGAAAATAAAACAATAAATAAAAATAAATAAAAATAAATGCATCGCGATAAAGCAGGCTAGTGGGAAGTAGCATTCAACCAGGCATGTTCACCCCCAAACTGTTCGGCAAGCAAGATGTTAAAGTATTGCACCTTGAAGAAGGTGACCGTAGAACACTGTTGAACTTTAACTGGTAGAAAATTTAAAATATTTGCAATCTGATACCTAAAACATTTTTTGAAAAATTCATGTACGTGAGTAGGAGGCGTCAAAGTTCCCTTAAATCTAATATTCAATGTATGCACATCCGATCTGAGCACAATTTTGCGATATAAATAAGGGGGCTTTTCGGATGACATAATTTTATAATATAAGCAGGCAGAATGTAACATTCTTCGATGTTTCATATTCAACCATCGCACATCCAATAATTTATAACTTATACTTTCTCGGCGGCGAATACCAAAAATTAACCTCAAGCATGAATTCTGTACCTTCTGAATCTTCCTGGCTGTAACTGATGACAAAAATGAAGAGTAGACCACATCACAGTAATTAAAGTACGATAAAACAAGTGACTCACATAGCATCGTCTTCATTCTCCTATTTAAAAAGTTTCGACTGTTATATATTAGTCTTAAGCTCGCGTATGCTCGTTGTGTGCACTTATTTATGTGATCATTAAAGCCAAGGTTCTCGTCAATAATCATGCCCAAACTTTTAACTGATTTAGAGCATGGTACCTGAACATTGTCTACAGAAATATTCAGTCGGGATAAGATCGATTCACGCTTAGTTAGTGGTGCAAATAAAATCAATTCTGTCTTCGATGGATTGATATTAAGACCATGCCGACGAGAAATGTCAACGATGGCCTGTAGATCCCGATTAATACGTTCACAAGCCATGTCCACGTCGCCCGGAAGAAAGGAGTAGTAGAGTTGGGTATCGTCTGCATAGAAATGCGATCCGCAATGGCTTATATAGTCAGAAAAACGGCTGGTGTAAATTGTATATAATAATGGGCCAAGTACTGAGCCTTGAGGAACCCCAGATGTTAAGTTGAGAGACTCCGAAACGTTATCATTTAAAACAACATGTTGTCTACGTTCAGTCACATAGCTATATAACAACTTTACGGCCACTTCATCCAACCCAATAAAATGAAGAATTGACTTCATTATCTCATGGTTTATGGTGTCGAACGCTTTTGAGAAATCTAATAGGCACAAAAGAGTAGCCTTACCTTTATCTAACTCAGCAACAATATCATCAACGATCGTCAATAGTGCGGTAGCGCAACCATACCCTGGTCGGAACCCAGATTGGGTATCAGGGAGCAGCTTATTCTCATAAATATAACGCTGTAATTGAGCAGCAATGATCTTTTCAGCCACCTTCGACAGCACCGGAAGAATACTTATAGGTCTAAGATGAGCAAATGTAGACGGATGAGCAATCTTAGGCAAGGGCTTCACCAACGCAACCTTCCAGGCTTCTGGGAATATTCCATCAGACAAACAAGCATTAATAATATGTCTTAAATATGACACAATATGGGGACAGGTAAGTTTCACAAGCTTTATATTCAATGTATCGATGCCTACCGCACCTGTTTTTACCGAGTTGATAGCGTGTGCGACATCGACGTCATTTACCATTTGAAAAGTGAATAGTGTATTGACAATTTTATTATTTCTGTAAAATGAGACTAGGTCGTTATCGAGAGGAAATGTGGCCAAAGTCGAGTTAATATAATAATTATTTATATCATCTGGACAACAAAGATGTTGCGGTATAACATAATTCCCAGAATTACCCACACCCATCTCTCTCAACGCCTTCCACGGATTACCCCTTCCACCTTGTACCCGTCTCTCCAGGAAAACTTTTCTTTCTCTGTCAACTGTGGCATTAGTCAGATTTCTAAGCTGTTTGTAATAGTCCCATGCTACCGTTGTTTGACTTGTTTTAAACATTCTGAATGCTGCATCTCTAAGTCCCTGCATTTGCCTAACTGTGGGTGTTATCCAAGGTGCTGGCGGCTTCGTAAACCTGCAGCGTTTAATAGGAGCGTGGAAGTCAATAACCGATAGTAGACTAGAGGTGAAAAAATTGACTTTGTCGTCGATATCAGTAAAATCAAACATAACAAAAAATGGAATATCATATAAATCGCTCAAGAAATTTTCATAATTAAAATATTTGAAACATCTTAAATTTCTATATTGTGGAAACTGTGGTGGCAAAACAAACCCAATATCACAAAATACCAACTCATGATCACTGACACCATGCAAAACACCCCCACCTCGTACCATCTGCAAATCCGAAACACAAATAACATCTATAAGAGTCTGGGTGCTCGCCGTAATTCTTGTGGGAGAAGGGATTATCTGAGAAAGGCCAACCGAATCTAAAAGGTCAAAAAATGCGCTTGTTGCATTTGAGTTATCAAGTAAATTAATATTAATATCGCCCATCAAAATCACCCTGTCATGAGTTGGCATTACACTGGATAGAGTACTTTCCAGATCATTAATAAAAATTGAGTAATTAAATCTAGGTGGTTTATATACCACACCAACAGCAAAACGTAACCTATCGATCAAAAAAGATATCCAAAGCTGCTCCACGGCATTAGATGTACTAATTAACCTATACGAAATTTTATTACTTACATAGAACGCGACACCTCCCCCTCTTGCACCTCGATCCGCTCTTTCAAGCACAAAACCATCAATACCAACCGCCGCCGAATCAATATCTGGAGAAAGCCAAGTTTCGCTCAAACCCACAACCTCATATGCACCACCGCGAAGCAAATCCGTAAATCTAGTGAATTTAGAGGTTAAGGAACACACATTCAAATGCGCCAGCTTCATATCCATAGACAAACTAAAAGCAATAAATCAAATAATACATCATTTAAACATAATATGCTATTTATGGCTTAATAAACCAAGCAAAAAATCGCAGTACAAGCAGAGCACAAACAAAAATAGAATATGACTTCTAAACCTAATCAAACAAAGAAAGAGAAAACGAAATCAACTATAAGTACAGTGTAAAAAAAAAGATTATCAACTAAATTCGCAATATTACCAAGAGCAAAACACAAGCGCATCCACTACATTCACAGACACGGTCCATCATCAAAATTTTCAGCCTATTTATTTCTTTGTGATCGAGTTTTTACTTGACCTTTTGTGGGATACTTCAATTTGAGATTATCTAATTCACTTTGACACTCGATGGAATGATACTCCTTCCCTATCTTGATACCTATTCGGGAATCCATTGTCCATACATTAGCATCTCCATAAGTTATTCTTGCCTCCTTATACACATCCAACCGTTCCTTTGACAGTGATTCGGTTATAAGAAGCCCAGTACCCTTCAAGCACTTTTTGTTAGACCACACACTTTTTCTGGATTTATATGAAACAAACTTTACAATTACGGCTCGCTTATTTCCACCTGTCATCTTACGACGACCCAGACGATGACATCTATCGATTATCCCACAATTAGAATCAACATTCAACTTGCTGATTATTTTCAGGCTCCCGTCGTCTAATGCCATAGAAAAAAAGACTACACGAATTCTGAACCACCTGCACTTTACGAATGCAGTCATAAGAAAGACACGGACGAAACACCACATCACAAAAATTAAAGTGTGAAAGCACCAAAGTATCACACAGTAACCGCTTTAACCGTTGAGACAAGATGCGTCTATTAATATAAAGACTCCTCAACGAGGAATAAGCCCGACCACACAAAATCCTCACATGATCACCGAAATTAAGCTGATCATCCAGGACGACACCAAGGCTCTTCACCGTCTCCGAAAAAATCAACCGCCTATCAGGAATTGTTATATCAATCTCACGCCCGTTGACACACATACTTCCCTTTTTTGTAAATAAAATACTATGAGTTTTATCTGGTTTAATTTTCAATGCATGTTTAGCTATCTCAATGTTCAGCTGCTCCAGCTCATGAGTAATCCTATAGCACACATCCGGGAACTCTCTAGGAAAGAAGCTATGATAGAGTTATGTGTCATCAGCATAAAGGTGAAATAAGCAAAAGCTCATTTTTGAAAAACGATTACAAGTATAAATTGTGTATAAGCTAGGTCCCAGGATAGGTCCCTGTGGCACACCAGATAAAACCTTAGCAGAGTCGGAAAGAGAAGACATCAATCTTACCGACTGCCTTCTATCAGACAGGTAGCTCTGAAATAATTTAACCGCATCTACGCCTTCAAACTTCAATACATTTAACATGAGTTTATGGCTCAGTATATCAAAAGCCTTGAAATCAAAATTTCAACAACAAAAAATACGTGTCCACTTTTTTTGATTTGGAAATGATTTGGGGGGTGGGCACCCTTCCCCCATATAGCAAGGTAAATTTAGAAAACGGCCCACCTTCCGATTTGAGCTGGATAAGTTGGATAAGAACATTAATCATGTGGAAGATATTGACAAAATCTTTTACATACAGTATTATAGGTCATATGCTAGTACCAACATTTATATTTCATACTCAACTGCATAATAAACTTTGAACTTGTTTTAAATTAGATTTGCAATATACGACAGCATGCAACTGTTGTAATATATTATAAACTTTTGCCGTGGTAAACTGACAAATCGCCCATAAAATAGTCACAATTATTAAGCACAATGTAGCAACTTTCCTCATAAACATACATACGAGTACCTTCAGGTAAAGTTTCCATAACAAAACTGATGTAATATTCAGTAGCGACGGATTTAATAATTCAGCTCCTATCCAGCTTTATATTTCGCTTTATATTTCAAATAACTTCAAAATACAGCAAAATATCCCTACTGTTGTTCAGAAAAAAAAAAAACAGGTAGAGGGGAGAATCGTACAAGACGGAATCATTATATATTATTTAAGCGGCAACTTTTCCAGACATTTTCTGGCCACTCACAGGCAGCGATTCGCGTTTTGTGACAAGAGGGGGTGCTGGAATGTATTTTTCTTTTCGATGGAAATTGCCTCCGCTTCGCCCATTTACCTCCATATTTCCACTTCATTCTATGGCACCCTGGAGACCGTCTTTTCTTTTGCCAGTTTTTGCCTCACGGGTGCCATGTTAAAGTAAACTAATAAGTTTATATTGCCCGTGTGGGTGAGCTTTAGAGGAAATATTTATGTTTAGTTGTATTTTTGGAATCATCCCATTTGCGTTTTACTTTCGAAGTAGAAGCCAAAAAAATCATACCATGTATTACAGCGCTAACGTTGTCTGTCTGTCTATCTATCTGGTCGACGCTGACTGGTCGAGGAGGATACGACTTCGTACGTGGTGCGAAGCGCTGGGCTCACGCTTGTAGTTTGAATATAATGTGAAGTTACGTGGACCAAAACATGTTTGTGAAATCACAAATACAGTGTGTCTCACGGGACGTTGGATTGTATGGGTACTTTTGTTATTATTAGAGATAGAAAGTCGGTTAAATGGACAGAGTAGTGCATATTTATGTGTTCTTTTATAATCTGTTCAGAAGACAGTTCCAATCCAAATGGTTCTATAGCTATTTTAAAAAATCCAAAAAATTGTATTTTTTAGTTATGATCATAACTTCTTTACTTGTGATCCCATCAAAAAAGCGTTTGGACATTATATAGGCACTTTTTTGTCTACAATTTGATTATGTCAGTAATAGATTTTTTCGCCGATGAATTCGACAGGAACAATCGACACTTTTGTGTTTCTTATAGACGCTGTATTGGTTTTATACATGTTTGGATTCATCATTTCTCTGAGAACTCGGTATGCCACATGCCATGTTTTGATTACAATAAGATAATAGAATTGACTGAAAATTGTACACTTCGAGAATTGCTGAAAATCGCATGGTGCCATGGAAGACGTTTTGTGAAACAATGTGATATCTACCCATCTGTACCCATCTGTTGAAAAAAATTGTTTAAAAACCAGAATTTATTAAAACAAAAATATTAGGGTCCGAAGAAACGTATTTTTAGAAACTGCGGTATTTTTAACTGAAAGAAGACGCACTACTGGGCCCGCAAAAATCAGCAGCTTTTTGTATCTCGGCATAATCAGGGGCGGTTTTGTTTTAATGTATGGTGCGGTATAGTGGCCAAGCGATTAACCGGACCAATTTATTATAATAAAAATTTAACTTCGAAGATGTATCGGCAATATTGCTCTCTGAGGACTTGGAAGAAACAATGGACGATATACCGTTGGCCTTACGATAAGGTATGTGGTTCCAACAAGATGAAGCACTTGCAAATAATGCCCGAATTGTGAGGAAGTATTTAGATATAAGGCATAAACGGAGAGTAATTGCTACCTATTCAGGAGTATCATGCTCACCAAGATTGCCTCTTGTGATTTTTATCTATGGAGTGACTTAAAAATAAGCTGTATGGTGTTTATAATTTTGGAAACGTTGGGGAGTTACATGACACCGTCATCGACGCTTTCAATTCGATTGACAGAAGAACTCTCGGTAAGGTCACCGCATTACGGAGTAGTGTAAAAAGTGCCTCCGTGAAAATGACGAGATTTTTTAAAACATCATTTAGTTAGTTAAAATGTTACATTTTATGTTGTGTACTTAGTACAAATAAATACATTCCAAAAATTTACTGTAAGTTGACTATGGACAGATAAATACTGTATCACTCAAATGTGTTATTCATGGTACCATGCGATTTTCAGATATTAAACAAAAACTCGAATTTTGTCAGCTTATTGTGTTCTAAATATGGCAAGTGGCATACCAACTTACTCAGAAAAAAATCTGAATCCAAAAATGTATAATACCGAAATGGCGTCTATAAGAAAAACAAAAGTTTCCTTTGTTTGCGAATTCATTTGCGAAAAAAATTTAAACAGACATAATCAAATTGTAGACAAAAAAAGTGTCTTTATATTGTCTAAACGCTTTTTGATGGGATCCCAAATAAAGAAGTTATGACCATAATTAAAAAATTGAATTTTTTGGTTTTCCAAAATACCTCCGCTCACACAGGGCTAACTCACTCCTAGTTACGCCACTGACCGCCATATTATTTTACAGGTTGGTTAGATAATAATCAAAACTAATAGGTGCTGGTGTACTAAGAAATTATATACGCTGACATATATAGAATTTTCAAATGCCATTTTCTTGAATCTCTATATGGAACATCCTGAATTTTTCTTGCTGGACGTAATAACTTATAATTTGTGTAATTTGTATGCCGGTAATAAACGAGGTCAAATAGATCATATTTAACCAATATTAACATCGTACAGTCTGTATCCAGAGAATTATTATAGTTATTTAACCAACAAGTATATTATAAAGAGCGATTAATGATCGAGACTGTTTAACGCGCGAGCGATTAGCGAGCGCGTTAATTGTCGAGATCTTATTATTAATAGCCGTTTAATATTCGACTTGGTTACAATTTTTTTTCGTCGATCGTATTTATCCACCGTCGTCTATATAGATTTTTCTTCGCCGATGTCTTTTTAGGTTATATGACAATTTATGTAATTTGACACTGTCAGTTTTAAAGGGCGGTATGTTTTGATTGGAAGGTTTCATTTCACATATGTTCGATTGGCCAATCAAACGCCGTCATTACGTCGTGTGATTGGCTATAATAAATCATGCATTAATAGAAATCGTGTATTATTAGAGTTGTTTAATAAACGATTTTTATTCACTAAACTGACGCATAAATAAACGATCGACGGAACTGATACATTTTGTTGCCGCGTATAGACCTATCGCAAGGAACGTTATCAAGTCGAAACGTCATTATAAATGATTGTAGACAAAGTAGGCCATGCCCATGTTACTAAATTTTTACCGCTATACCTACACTAACAACTGTCAAACTTGCAATAGGATATTCAACCAATTTAATGCTTGCGTGTAGAGAAGTGGTATTCCATTCAAACAGAGCGGCAACCTGAAATCATTGATATCATGGCCTACTTCGACTACAATCATTTACAATGTATGCAACGGAAACAGCGCACGTATGGTCTGAATCAACTTTAAGCAGCCAGTGATTCAGTTTGATGATAAATTATAAATAATTGGTTGGCCGTATAAGTTATTTTAAAAGTAAACTTAAAACATAATCTTGCTGGCTAAAATGCAGTATGAATCATTATTAAATGCTTCATTATTAGTTGCTATTGTCTAACATGATATAGGGTGACTCAGTTAAGCAGTTCCCCACTTATTTCTGGTTTTAATTATGATATGAAAGTCCATAATGCACATCAGTAATTATTTGCAAATCAAGGTACCAATTAAACAAAAATATAAAATTGGTTACACGATTCATATTGATTATTAGTGATATAGTATTCGTATAGGAATACTAGTAAATTGGGAACAATATTATTATTTATTAAACTACGTTGAAAAATAATAAGGAAACGTGCAATATTATTATTCCCACGATGGCGATGTTAATTGAGATAGAGTTTCATTCAAGTCCTTTCAGAGATTCCTGAATTGTAGCCGCGCTGTAACTCTCGCGCAATATCTTAGGGGAGCATAGAATGTAAACATGGTACAGTTTTAATTTGATGATATCTTGCTACGCCATCTAAGCGTTCAACTCTAACCTTAATAGTGAACTTGGGACTTGCTACCCTCTCAGTAAAGCTCGGAAACTTGCAAACACAAATACGAACTTCATCTTCTATTAGTTTAGTAATACACAGCTTTTGTAAAAAGTATATTTGAAATAATTTTAAAGTGAAGATTTTATATAAACATGATTTGTGGTACCTATTTCCTGACATGGAACTGTTACCATTTAACAATTTCTTTATTTGTATGATATTTCTGTTCAGTATTCTCTCCTTTCTGGTATCCTCGGATTTGCTATATCCGTCTTTGAGACGTGCACTTTTTTTACGGAAGGCTTTATCATAGTTACCGTTTTGTCATCATACGTGACCGTTGACCGTTGGCAATACACCAATATAAATGTTGTATTAGAACGTTTAAATTCTGTTTCTTATTTCAGAAATATATAAGTATAATGCAATAGAAATGCAACCCTAACATTTTTTAATTTAGTATTAATATTCTATGATTATTATTTAATAGTGTGAAAATTAAAACAGTTTGCATTTAAATAACAGCTTACCTGGACGCACATGATAAATTACTTAATGACAAATAGATGTTATGATTATTTAAACATATTTTTTTCAATTTAAGGAATATGGATGGTCTGGTGGAATATTTTCAAAAAAATCTACGAATTTAAATAAACTTCGGGCTATCTAAATGTTGCTTTAGAGCAATATAACTTTCTATGCTAATTTGACACATTATTGTTAAACTTTTTCTATTGGAAAAAGAAAAATTACTTCAACTTCATTAAAATATGAACAAATTCGAACTCTCAAAGAAAATTATAAACTTTAGGCCTCCTGCGGGAGACCTAATCATTTTCAATTAGGTCATTTTTGTGTGGTCCTTAGGGACAACTATTTATCAACTTGAAATTTTGAACTTCTAAATAAACGTTTTTTTCGATACAAACTAATCCACATACCAATCCACACAAAAAATAGGCCCAATTAAAAGAATCTGGATCTCCCTGAAACTACTCTCCCTGAAATTAAAAACTTAAGGGGAGGTTCTCATGTAATCAGTTGGAAAAAATAAATTTTTTTCAATCATATTTTGATACCTTGAACTGTATAAAATAAGCTCCTGAAACATTTTTTTGATTCTTGCAAATTTTGCGGTTTTATAGCCTATGGTATTCTCCGGTCAAAATTAATATATAGATATATATAGATATAGATAATTTTCGCTAATACCTTAGTAGGAATGTGAAATTTTGATACAGTATAGAGAACGTATAGATCTAGGTGCTTCTGTTGAGTGTTTATTACATTTCAATGAATTCATATACAGTGGTTCCCACTTAAGAGTGTAACACCATCATATCTTTTATATTTTTGGAACAATTTTAGGAATTTTTTCTTTCAAATATAGAACACATATTTCTCTATTTACTGCCAAAAAATCAATTCAAAACCAAGTCATCTTCAAATGCAAAGCACCTTGTGATGGCAAAATAAAGCGCAAAAATCGAGAAATTACTTTAGGGATTTTTTTATCGAGAAATTTTACTAGTAGTAATTGTGCAGAATTGCCCAAAAACACTAAACCCAAAATTTCCTGAAAATTAAAAAAAAATGTTATTTTCTTGAAAATTAATTCCAAGTCATTAAATATTACTTGCATAGGCAGCTGCGCTTAAAAAAGTGTGCTGAGGAAATTTTGTTTGAAATAAAACCTGTACTGTCAAAGTGCCTCAGCTGCTTCCCTTGCTGATCGCGCATTATCACCGACTACTATAATCTTATTATTTCCACCTTTTCGGCGAGTGTAAGCATTATTATTCAGACAATACTTAATTACGACAAAGCATTTTGGGAGTTCAGGTTTTATTTCAAACAAAACTTCCATAGCACACTTTTTTAAGCGCAGCGCCTATGCAAATGATATTTACGGACACACAATAAGTGAAACTTAAGGTTGGAAACTTAAAAAGGTGTAAAAAATAGATCTTGAAATTCATACAGAAGCGATTTTGTCAATTTTCAACTTTTGCGGCTATATGTTGGTTTAGCGTCCAACTAATTTCCTCCAGTTTCACAGAGTTTTTGATATTTTGATTTCCGTTCATTTCTATAGGAGTTATCATGCACGTCGTTGAGACAAGCACGTCGCGCAGAACCTGATACTTCCTACAACAGTGTCCACTTCTTGCATATATTTTTTTATGGCACTATTTCTTTTTGTACACTAAAGTATAATAAATATAAAGCAAAAAAATATTGATATTTCTTACAATTCATTTGAACAACTGCCCCAAACTTGAGCTACTTTTTAGGTCTCAACATGACACCCCTTAAGACTCCCCTTAAGACCAAGTTTTTTTTTTCAATTTTCTTTTGTCATTTGTTGTTCCCTGCACCAATGACCTTAATATACATGGTTCGAAAAAAAGCTAAACTTGAATATTACACAATTTTAGTCCAAATGAGGAAATTTAAACGTAGCTTAGACTTCGAAATTACTACTTATAGGCGAAATTTCAGGTCTGTAACATCATCGAATTTTGAGCAATATGTACTTTCTAAGGCAACGCACCGCCCGGCCCTCCTGTTTTACACCCCATAGCAAACACTGATTTCCATAAAACAAAAACGTTCATAGAAAACTCACTGTATTTTTAGAAAATGGCGAAAGAAGGCTTTCTTTATTTTTAAAGCAGAATCCAATTACTAATTTGCTTTCATGAAAAAACGCCAATTTTTCACCCGTTATGCGAACTTGAGGATGTTGAAAAACGTGCTGCTCTATTTTTATACAAAATGTTAAATACCAATGTTTACCGCCTATTTTTACCCTTTTACGGATATAATTTCCACAAATTATGGGTGCTTAAGTTATAAGACCAAAGCACTCCCAAATTTCATGTAGCTGGGCTCAGCTACATGAAATTTACATTCCACATATATCATTTCAATACCATTAATGCAGTACTTACACACATACAGATACAATTAAACATACACATATAATGAAATTACAAATATTCAATACCAGTTCCATATTATACATTTCTAAATTATCCTGCAATTGTCACAACAATATTTGAATACCTATATTGTTTGGACCGGGCATTATGCACATAGGCATTCAGTTCGTGCAATGCGTTCGATTAAAACTGAAATCGTCAAAATTGAGTAACCGGCAAATGGAGTGCAGCGGTGCTCCATTGTGTCCCGCTTTATTTCCGTGATGGGTCCATTATTCCGATCAAATCGTTTCAATTGTGACGTATCCGTTATTCATTCGCGGTCCTTGCAAAGCGGAGATTGCTTTCCTACGCCCGGCATTATTAATATCCGCTGTATCGGCTATCGACAATTTCTAAAAATACCGTCGTCCTACCACCTAAGGCCGCATCATTCACGCGAAAAAAAAGAAATGCTTTTCGAAATTATTTTGTCGTCACTTAATGATGAATTACATAATCTTTTAGTACACATTTTAAGTACTGTTAGGCTGTAAAGATTTCTAGAGCAGTTATACAATTATACACCAGCCACCTAACTTGAACGTATGTTCGATGAAACTAAAGAGTGTACGTACATTGTAAGACCGTAATTTATCGGGTAATTTACTAAATAAATTACCGTAATTAATGGTAATTTCCGGAGTTTTAATTAGTTAATGCGGCGGAGGCAATAATGCATTTTTTAAATCAGAAGCCATCTACCTACTGTCAAATTTAAAGAAATGTTCTGGTGACCCGGTTAAAAGTTGATCATTGTTTGTGAAACCGAGCGTTGTCGTTTTGTGTGTCGGTAACAAATTACAGTATTTTATCCTATAATTATGTTGTTAGACTGTCCATTTTATAAATTGCTGGAATAAAAAGTATTTTTGACTTATTTTGACTTACCCGGTAATTTAAGAAAATATAATTTACCAATTTAAATTTTTAGTTACGTGGTAATTTAAATTTGAAAGTAATAATTTTAATTTTAGCGGTAATTTACTGAAAATATTAATTACGGAAATTTAACATCCTTAGTCAGATTGCTAGTTATCCTCAAAATAATTACTTTCATTTACCAGAAATTTTTATTAACATAAGTAGCATTCACACCCTACAGTGATAATTTACAATTTTTAATTGCGTGGTAATTTAATATTTGATATTAATAATGTTAATTTCAACGGCAATTTATGAAAAAAATTAATTACCGTAATTTAACATCCCTGGTTGTATCACACCTAGTATATTATTCTATTAATCTAAAGACATTGCACTGTGAAATTAACATTTTCAAAATACTTGTCAAATAAATATTCTTAAAAGTACCGAAAATAAAAACATTTTAAATCTCAATTCGTAACATCGCACTATATTCGCACATCTGGATTTGCAAACACGTTGCAAGGTCTCGAATGCACCGGCTGGCACGTCAAAAAACTTGTAGATTTATGGGCGTAAAATAACTTCTACGCCGAATTTGTGTAGAATATAGAGGTAAACTTATTAATGCCGCATGAATGCACCGGAGAAAAATACATTTTTATGCTTGCAAGAAATAATTTTCGAGGTATAGAATTCTTAATACGTTTTAGTTTTTACATGAAAATAATATCTTGGGCCTTATCTTGGATATCTTGCAAAATATAATAATACATATTTATGCAATGTTATTCGATGACAATATATCGATCATTTCCTGTTGGTTTGCTATAAAGAAACGCGATTATCTATCAAACGATTAATAACAACGGTATTGATTGTTCCGATTTGTTTATGTTCTGTCTTGTTAGCAGTATTTAAGTTTAGTATTTTATATAACATAAAGTATGTAAAAAGTTCGTTTACTTGCATGACGTGTGAATGACGTATGAATTCCGAAGTATTAAAATTTTATTTTAAATTAGAAAACAAAAAGTAGTCAAAATGTATACCTGTTGACATTATATTTAAAACAAATTTAACTCGATTCTTGAAACGTTTCACGAAAATAACAGCAAATTTTATCAAAAACCTAGGGGGTTAACAGTTCAGGCATTTGTAGATATGGAGATGTTTTTTATTCAGCGAGTTGCGGCAGTTTTTAAATAAGAACTCAATATAGTAAAATGCACGGATGTGTGAGAACTACTTTTTATCATTGAATTGCAAGGCATTTCCTTGTAAAATTCAATGATAATAGATATGTAAAAAAATTAAGTTATTACCACGCATTTCTTTGCAATATCATAAACCACTCCAGTTTTTGAAAGATAGAAAATTAAAATTGACAGAGTCCCTTATATCATAACTCATTAGCTAAAGCAAAAATAATAAAATACTGGAAACTAAGAAAGGCATATACCGGGTGATTCAATTTCGAGGCTCATCATAGGGATCTCATTTTTTCTTTTGAAGATATCCCCAAAAATACTGAAATGTTAAGATATCGTTTTTAATTTTCTATTCAAAACCAAACGTAGCTAGCTAGATAGAAATTTGAAGCAAAAACAGCTACTTTTTAACAAGGAATGCAGTGTCATTTTTTATTTGAAATAACATCAAAGATGGCGGCTTAACCATAGCCAATTTTTGTTTTTCTTATGGGCGCCATGTTGAATTTTGACATTTTCCGATAGTCGTGTTTTTCTCATTTCCGCAATGTATAAAACTTATGCATTATTTTTTAAAACAATAGAGTAATGATGAAAAAACAAAAATTTGTAAATTTTGTCTTATCCGACCAAATGATGTGATTTAAGAAATTTTGTTGTTGGTTTATTTTATTTAGTAGCCTGGTGCAAAATTCCACAAGTCTGGTGTTATCCCCAGGATGCAACGTTTGTCGTGTGTGGGGTATGTACGGTTTCAATTTCTTTGTTCGTAATGCTCTCCAAACACATTTTTGCGGAAATTCCAAATTAGATATAACTAACCTTAATTGTGGGTGACTGAGGATGTAAAATGCGGTATACCAATAACGAAAAGCGTGATATGATACGGGGTTTATTATTGTTCTCATAGAAACGCCCCATCGTACAATATTCCTAACATCGGACAGAAATTTAGCGGTGCATCCTCATGAAAATGTTGAAAACCTCTAGAATGTTTTTGTTTCAAATGTCTAGCTACATTTGGTTTAGTTTAAAAAAATATAAACGATATCTTAACATTTTAGTTTTTTGCGGATATCTTCAAATGGAAAAATGATAGCTTAAATTTCTTTTCAGATAATTGATCAGCACAAAAATACGAATTCTTTGCCAAATTTAAACATAGGCTTTATCTCCACTAATAAGCGAGAACCACATGGTGAGCATCGAAATTGAATCACCCGGTATACTTATTATACATTGTAAAATTTCATCTCTGCAACGGCTGTCGCATCGTCTGCCAGCGGGCAAGTATGCCGTCATCACGGTTATAGGAAGGTATCCCAGTAACTTCGGCAATTATTCAGTTCTTAAACGTTTTCATTTAGCCGTGGTAGTTCTCCGCGAAGGGCTGAGCGGGTTTGGAATCCCAATTCAAATTTAATTAAGTTGGTGGATTTAAAGTTTCATCGTACTCTCTGACTCTGCCCTGTTTTC
Organism: Melinopterus prodromus; assembly: GCA_964023965.1. NCBI lineage: Eukaryota > Metazoa > Arthropoda > Insecta > Coleoptera > Scarabaeidae > Melinopterus > Melinopterus prodromus. The sequence continues at coordinate 47,902,984 of OZ030393.1, forward strand.
CAGGCAAAATTTTTGACATTTCATCCCGTTTCGAGCACACCGAAAATTATTAGTGCTAGAATTTGATGCGCAATCCTGGAAGAGGAATACGCGAGTTGAGAGCGCGAGTCGGAGAGTTCCACTTCAACTAATTTAAGTTTAAAATTTCGCGATGGACTTGTAAATCTTTGGTAATTAAGTGGTGCCTAAACGATACACTTATAATTAGAATTTAATTACATCGTAAACTGGGCACATTAGTCGGAAATTGGAATAATTTGGATAGTAATTACGCCGTAAAGGGAACGCTATTTCTGCTTAATTATTCAATTAATGAATATCCTATCAAGGCAGGCAATGTAGCGAAACTTTCTTTATATAAACAATGGAGGGATGAATTTTTCGTAATACTTTGAAGTTAAAGGCCGTTAACTGCCGAAAATTCACTGTTATCTTTATAATGTTCTAGCCCACGATACAACACGATACAACACAATAACCCGATACATGAAACAAGAGCATCAAGAAGAAAAGAAGTTCGTATGCTGACGATCCAAGTATCACTCTTAAGATTTATAAAATAGTTGAAAGTTATTGATTGTATCAATCATAACAATAAATAATTAGTCTACGTATCTATGAATGCAAGTTTCTTCACGTTTCAGGCCTGCCGTTTTGATGATACAGTTTAAACACAAAACTGCAGTCAACAATCCCTCTATCCTCTATCCTCTACACTCTACAGTATATGGATCGACAGTTTCTTTTTTTTTAATTTTATATGATCAATTTGGCATAAAAAATTCTAAGTGCGATGTTTTTGTTATTAGCTTCCGCCGAATATCGTCCTTCTTCTCGCTCTGCACATTGATGATACAACTTTAAACTTTTCTTTGGCCCAATTATGATGAACCAATAGGAGGAATTTTTGTGCTTATAATTATGAATCGTAATCATGAGATTTTAATATTTAAAAATGGCGGATGCTGTATGGCTTACTCAAAATCTAAGATGTAACTAATTTGTTCAGTGATTTTAGACCATGTTTGGAATGACAGATTGTATGAAGAATTAAAGGTACAGACACATTGTGACTGATGTGCCCATAATTATGTTGTGACGTAGCCTGGTGACAGTTTGTGGTTTATTATTCAGGCTATCCATAAATACAATAGGGGACAATAGTTATTTATGTACCAAGGGCATTACACGGATGCCCCGAGGGTTTATGCTCCGGTTAATCGCCTTAATTGTCAAACTTATAACCGTAATAATTGACATTGACGATTTAAATTTTACAATTTGAATGACAAATATTTGATATATTTGACATATAGCCATAGCAACCCTTAATGCCCGCGCGGGCGTTAAGAAGCAGTTTTTGCCCCGGTATCTAAGATGTAAAATGTCACTTTATGATCATATAGGACATAATTAGTATATTATTTGACGAGTACATAATTAAGTTTATAAATCGCGAGCATGAAGTTATTAGCGATTTATATCCGTTATGTGCGAGTCAAATACGACGTTTTATCTACGACTCATAAATTCCATTTTACGCAAAATATTTTATGTGTTTGTCAATGATGGCGAGGCGAACTGTCAAATAACTGTCATCTACGTATCTTTTGTCAGACTTTGACACTAGCGTTGTATAATGATGACAGTTCGTTCAAATAATGAGGTCATTATTTGTACGAACTGTCATTATTACACAACGCTACTGTCATTATAATCATTGGTGTGTATAATGATGGGGATTATAGTCATAGATACGTATGCAATGAACTTATTATATGTGAGTCGTAGATAATAGTTGTTTATGTACCAAGGGCATTACACGGATGTTTATGGGCCGACAGGCCCGAGAGCTTTTTAACTCGCCCGAGGGTATAAACATCAAGTAATGCCCGTGGTACATATTGTGTTATTCCACCCTTTAAATAATATTCATAAATATTTTGATGTTATCAAGTGACATGCGTATCTACGGAGTTGAATAAAAATACAAACAAGACGGAGTTGAGTGACAATACAGACAATTAATTGTCAAACTTATAACCTTAATCGCCAATAATAATTGACATTCATGTGTGACCATACAGACACTTAATTGTCAAACTTATAACCTTAAATGCTAATAATTGACATCGACGATTTAAAATTACAAATTTGAATGACAAATTTTTGATATATTAGACATATAACCATGGCAACATTTAATGCCCGCGCGGCATTGGCATAGAGTCTTTAACGCCCGTGTTAAGAAGTAGTTTTTGCACCGATGTAAAAGAAAAAAGGAAAAAAAAGAAGATGTAAAATGTCACTTTATGTTCATATAGGACATAAAAACATTTTCTGGCACCAGAACTAGTTAAAAAGGAGCATACTTTATGATAAATCTGCTAAGTTTTGGCTTGCTATTTATCGTAACCCAAACGTTATAAAAATGCAGTTCTTACACTTTCCGTCTTTAGTGCGTGCACAATTGACCACGGAAAAATATTTAAAATGTGGTGGTGTAACAAGTCACATTTACATTTATTTTATTGAACCGTCTTTGTATCTCTTGCGGTTACAGACAGTCCAATGTACAATATACATCATGTTTTCAGACAGCCGCTCCTATATCATTGTACTAACAAAAGTAAGTATTTGTTAGGGATATTCTTCTACGTTATAGCAATAATCTGTACATACATAAAAATGTTTCTATCGTACTTAGAGCTTATGATTTCGAATTAAAGGAAAAATGTATTCACAACATTTTCTAGTAACATATTATAACGACGACAAAATACTGTTCTTATTTTCGTCTTTTTCCCGGATACGCTACACGAGAATTCTTTCAGAGAATGCAACTCAGCAAAATCTAAATCCATAACTTAAAAGTGCACCACCATATGTATGTTTAAAGCCTCTTATTGGTCTTTCGTGATATTGCGATATATTCCTATAAAAAGTATTGCTCGGCATACAAACATGTTTATGCTGAGCTTGCAGAAGGTGGTATTAACATATTATGGAACGAGGACGAGTTCTGTGGATACAGTAACGTAGGCAGTGCCGATAATAGAGTACGGGCTTTTAAAACTCCGGTTCTGAATATAAGGCTACTGGCAGCATATCCCACGGCCGTCAGACCCTATGGAATTAGGATACTATTTGTTTCAAAGCTCTCAAAAGCTCACTACATAGCAAAATATTGCCTTTGAAGTCAGACCACATTGTGTCCGCAGATAATCGACTTGTTGTCATGGACTATATAAATTTCACAAACTAGCACGTTCATATTTCCATTCCTTAATAATGAATAGCAATACGCAATTGCTCTTTTATTTAAAAATCATGGATTCAATCCGTACTGAAAAATAAATGATACCTATTTGCTTTAAGTTGTCCAAAAGGAGACAAAAATTCTACACCACACGCTAATTTTCTGCAAATATTGTTATTAATATAATAAAAAACCTAAAAAGCAAAAAATAGTGATAATGTTGTAATTTTACAGGAATATCTTAACGTTACAGGGTTTGTTAATAAAACCTACGCTTTATTAAAATTCACAAAATCTACAAAATATAAGTTGAAAAGACTTGAAACGCAACTAACAACCGTTGTAAACATATGTATGTACATCACGCCATGTGTTTACCTTTTTTTATTTATAACACTCTTAGGTTAGTATGAGTTCCGGTTTTTCCGGAATGGACGTCATCGGTGAATTTCAATTGCACCCTAGTTAGTAGTATTTCAGTGATTTCTTCTATCATAGTCATATATACCATACCTAATGTAAATATTAAATTTACAAAATTATTAATTCCTTTTTATTTACTTAATTTATATTTTTAATTAAATGCGGTCACCAAACTGAATTTTACTTCAAAGTTTCCTGTCCCCCTTTTTTCGGAAACAAATAAACTTGTATATTTACTGCTTTCATATGAATACTGAATAGTAGGGTATTACCAGTCTTCAGTTGTATCTACAAAAGATCATAAAGAATTATGCTCAATATTCCAAATAAGTTTTAAGGTTAACATACCGTCTTTCTCGTATTTATTCGCGAAAACATAACAACATTGCTATCCGCACTTGAAATACACCTTGACTTTGTGAACACCAACATGTTCCAATATTGTTTCACATAGCTACGTGCGCGCTTGTTCTCCTCATCGCATTCTCCATACATTTGCGTGTTGAATTGACGTTTCGCAACCGCTGACGTTTGAATACTGTCAAAAGTTTCAAAATATCCTGGCTACCTACTATTTATGCATACACGATTGCGATCAAATAGCATTTGCTCCTGCAGCTAAACTATTAATTTTACCAAATTTTTTTTAGACATAATATATACAAAATTTCCTCTACTTAAATTTATTATTTATCTATTTTGACGAAATTACAGAAATGGCGGCTCATTTGCAAAATCGTTGCAAAATGCTAAGAGTAAATACCCAGTTCCCTTGGACCCTTTTGAACCAAAAGCTTTTCAGCTCTAAGTTTAGTCATGAAACTCCTAAATATGAACTTTCGGCCCGATACCTTTAGTAGTTTTTCCGGAATCGGTTCCACAAAAATCGGGTACACACACATACACACACACATACACGCACACATACACACACACACACACACACACACACACACACACACACACACACACACACACACACACACACACACACACACACACACACACACACACACACACACACACACACACACACACACACACACACACACACACACACAGACATTTTTTTGTACGTTGGTCGAAAAGGTTCAGGGGACCCAAAAATGCCTATTTCCGCTAAAATCTCAATTTTTTTTTTCGGCACGATTACAATACTTTATTATACTGCGTATGATAAAGTAAAAATCTGATGTGGCCAGGCACATGACATAATCATACAATATATAAAATTAATAGTTTAGCTGCATGAGAATCTATTTTATGGAGATAAATCGTAGGTATTGTCAAAGCATCAGCATATGACACTACTTACACTACGTAACTAGAATAATAGTTATTTATGTCACAAGTGCCGAAAGTACGGATAGCGCGACGAGCGGTGATGGGGCGCGTCGCCTCCGCATGTGAACGAGTCGCGCTATCTAGTTTTCAGCAGTAGTGACATCAAAGTTTTTGTGTTGCTTTTTAAGAAATATGTATTTCAAAAAAAATAATTAAAAAATGGATATATTTCTGTATAGGAAATGTTAGGTAGGTACCACTTTGACGAAACGTCAAGGTTAAAAAGCTAATTCAAATTCTGACATATGTATTTATATTTGTTCATGACACTGTAGATGTCACATCCGTACCAACATACTAAAATAAAACTACTCATCGGTATACTTTATTTACAATTTTCTCAATTTATCGTTTCTAGAATTAGATATAACAACGGGTTGATATTTCTTATCAACAAACAATTAAATTGGTGATCTTATTTTATTTGAAATTTGAATTTTGTATTTTGCCGCACTAGAGCGGCAACGTTCCATAGCGGTTCTCCAACCTCTGATGAAACCAGCTGTTTTCGAGTGTGACAGCACAAAAAAATATTTGTCAACATTCTGGCTACTATGTAGTTTCATATCAATGCAGGTGCAACCGATCTCGTTCAAATAGAATTTGCTCTGGCAGCTAAACTATTAATTTTACCAACAAATTTCATAGGCGTAAATTATTCAAAATTTCCTCTACTTTAATTTATTATTTAACTATTTTGACGAAATTACAGAAATCGCGGCTCATATGCAAAATCCTTGAAAAAGGCTTAGAATAAATTACCGGTTCCTTTGGACCCTTTTGAACCAAAAGCTTTTCAGCTCTAAGTTAGGTCATGAAACTTCTAAATATGAACTTTCGTTCCGATACCTTTAGTAGTTTCTCCGGAAACGTCGCCACAAAATCGTTTACACACACACATACACACATACACACATACACACATACACACATACACACATACACACACACACAGACATTTCTTTGTACCTGGGTAAAAATGTTCAGGGGACCAATAAAGAACTATTTCCGCTAAAATCTCAATTTTTTTCGGCACGATTACAATACTTCATCATACTGCGTATGATAAAGTAAAAAGGGCCCCCAGAACAGATTGTTGGGCATCTCTTCGACGTATGGACTTAATTTCGCGTTAATCGCCTGCTTGTACCAGAAATTAGTGTCTGTTTTGTAGGTAAGATCTTATTAAGTTTAAACATGTTCCTTTCAAACCGGACTGTCCCATTTGCCGATAAGAAGCTGGTGCGGCATACCGTCAAATGCTTTTGTTAAATTAATGAAAAGACATTCGTCATAGTTCTGTTCTTCCATTGCCTCTTGGATCTCTTTAATCACTTCCCGGAGTGCATCAACTAATATACTGCTTAGTCCTTTTTCGAAACCAAATTGACTTGGACTGAAATAATTTTGTATTTGAACAAAGTCCACTATCCTGTTCGCCATCGCCTTTATAATGATTTTAGTTAGACAGGCTAGGAAGTATTGATATAGGTCGATAATTTCCCGGATCTCTTTCGTCTCCTGTCTTATACGTATTACATTTCCAAATTTTAGACTATCCGGGAAAACTTCATATACAAACGAAGCGTTTACGATGTTTGACATTGGGTGCGACATCAGCCACCTCCCTGGTCACTTCCATGTTCAGACCATAGGAATCAATTGTGTGTTTACGTTTTAGCTTGTGTATAATCTGTTCAATTTTACTTGGATTTGTTGGCCATAGGTACGCATCATGAACCTGTATATAAAATTCCGCATGAAGAAAAATCTGTAGGCCGATTCTGTAAACCCGTGACCGCTCGATGTAATATTACTACGTTTTTCACACGGAAAACAAAATTTAGTTCCCAGAACACTGCAAACCTGAATCACTGTTCCCGAAACTGTAAACAACAATTACAACCAGACAGTTACGAGTTTTAAACTCGATAACACCGTGGGGCAGCCGTACAGAGATAGAAACAGCGGACGTACGTATACGTTCGTACAGCCTTGAATATATACGTGTTGCTTTCACGTACTCGAAGAACTAGGAAATTCCATTAGGAAGCGGACATAAAGTAAGCGCAACAACCACTTGTTGACAGCGAACCCTCTGCGTGAAGGGTGTAACGCGCGCTCTGACGAAATTAGCTAACCCCCGTGCATATATGTATGAACGCTATCAACCACCTCACTTACGTGCTCTGTCGGCCACTTAAAATGCTAATGAGTACTATAAATTTGGAATTAACTCGTTTGGCATAGAAAGATTTTGCATCAAAATGTAATGTAATCGTTTTTTATAGTTTTAGTACTTGAGTGAGAAATGGTGTCCAGCGATGTTGCTTTGCTTCAAGAAAACGTTTCTATATTATATAAAGCAAACCAGCTTCAAATGGTTTCTACCAGTATGGTCCGAATGGTAGTTTTTCTTGTTAATAAAATTCTTTTTATTATATTCAATTTTAATCTAGACTTGAAGTAAATAACGATCTAAGTGCCAAAACCACTTGTTTCTAGTTATATAGAAAATAGTGTCTGGTAAACTAGACGTTGAATCGAAGAACTTCACTATTTTTGTGTATACATAAGCAATTATTAGATAATATTCTGTTGTTATTTTGTATCTAATTTTTGTAATGAACAAGCAATCGAAAAAGAAATTGAATATTTTGTAGAAGGTGCTAAGTGCCATGACATGTATAACTACAGTATATAGTATAAAGATGATAGTTTTCTTAACAGAATGTGAAATTTTATAAAATAAATCATATTACAAGGTTTACTTCATACGGGTTGTCTGTTTTTCGAGAGTATCAGTTAGTTAATGATATACAATATCGGTTACATGCAGGAAAGGAAGTCTTTTATACAAATAATCTTCTAAAAAAATAAGATTCAACTGTAATTTTGATCCAAAGTTTCACATTTTTTTAGATTTTTAATTACAGTTATCTTGATGTGATTTGATTAATTTGATTGATATTGGAGAATTGTGCCTAAAATGATGCACATTTGGTTTAGGTTATAATATTTAAGTATTTATACATATTTCGTATATAAGTGAGGTGCGATGGATACTTAAGTAAGTTATAAAGATATTGCTGAAACAGTTAGATATTTACTTACAACATTTTGTCCTTTAATTACTGTCATTTTTAACTTATATTGACAAACATATAAATATTTATGATAAATATTCATATGATAAACATACAAACACATATAATATAAACTTACATTTTAAGTGCAAACATTATGTCAGCAGCTAAAATATCAGATTAGTATAATCAGATTTGATCAGGTCAGTTCGTTCGTAGACTTTGGTGCAAATGGATGGTAAACTGGGATGTGGTATATGCACTTGCCGTTCTTTCAGTAACGAAAACAACAAAATAATGTGCAACGTTAATACCAACATCTATAGCGTCAAAAGATTGAAAATCGTCTCTTACGGATCAACATGCGTCCGTCGTGTATCTTCAAAGCAAAGGAAAATTCGTCACACACCCTGCTACTTAATTCTGTTTGTACAGGTGGAAAACGTGGCGATATTCATTTTTTTCTGACTGTGGGGGTTAGGTCAAAGGGTTACATTCCTGATGGGAGTCGGTTCCACTGGGTATGCCTTCGGTTTAGCACTTAGTTCATTACTTACTTCAACTCGTCATCTGTCAAAAAATGCAAATAAATTAATTCATAAAATTTTATTTGAATAGCCGTAGAAAAAACTTGCTCATAGAATAATATGCTACGGCAGTTATGTTTTCGTAGATGCCAGATCAGAAGTCTACGTCACCCAAACGTGAGACGTGATTGTACTTTTTTTTTAAGTAATTACTTATTGAAACACGCGAATTTTTCGCTAGAGTGTTACAGATAAATATTGCGTTGCCTATCTCAAAACCAGTTGGAAATACTTCTTTTTTAAATACGTTGTAAATTTACCTGAAACCTTTACACCAAGAATATTTACTATATTTATTTATTTAATAAAGTTTTGCATATATTTTAATTGTGTATGGTCTATCCATATGACATGGTAAAAAAATTAAGTCGCTTGACTGATGACTGATGAGTGATGACACCTTGCTGTTTCGGGAAGAGCAAAACCAACTTGGTTATTTTTTCGTTTTACTAGATTCAGGAATGGCGCACATTTTTGACGCAGCGAAACCGTCATTTTTTTCATCGGTATGGGTTTGCGTTAAACGAAATATATAAGAATGATAAAGGAACTTTTTTTCAGATAGTAAATGTTCATACTGGGTAAACAGTTTCATAAGGACTTCAAAGTTTATTCGAATCATAAAAAAGTTACAGCCGTTTGAAATATTAACAAATCGACATCTTAAACGGCTCTAACTTCTTAAGCAATTGAGAAAGCCAATAACTCGATATGGAACTTCTTACTCGGAATAACATTTACTTTCTAGAAAGAAATCAGTTAAAACTTTTATATATTTTAATATAATTATCATGTTTTGCTGACAGTGCGTGCTTCTTAATTCGGTTGCTTAAATGACTAAATCTGTAATATCTGTTTTTGTCCACCGGTCATTGGCTCAAAACAATAGACAAGGAAGTAGAAGTTCAAGAAGTAAGAAGTTCGATATGGACTTATTGGTTTTTTCAATGGCTCATGAAGTTACAGCCATTTAAAATAACGATTTGTTAATATTTGAAACGGCTGTAGCTTATTAATGAATTGAAAAAAGTGCATATGAAACTTTTTACTTTTTTTTGTGAACATTTACTACCTCAAAATAAATTCTGCGGAAAAAAGTGGGACACCGAGTATAGTACTAAACAATAGCAGGGCTTTAAGACTCATGGGACGTAGCAGACAAAGATAATTAAAATTAGAGTACAGTAGAGAGTCGATAATCCGAACTATTGGGACTGACGGTGGTTCGGATTATCAATTATTACAGCTAAATACTAGAAAACGAGTATTGGATACAAGATATACGACAAAAGCAATACATTTCTGGGAACAGGAATCGACAAAAATGGCTTTTTACTCGGTTACTCAGTGATTTAATGTTTTATTCTTTGTTTTTTTTCGACGCTCTACTGTATTTAAGAATAAGAATGATTTATTATATTTAGTGCACAAATATAGTATATTGTGTACCAAGTCGAGAAAGTGGTTCTTTTCCGGGCGAGAGAAGAGTTGCACAGGCGAGAGTAGCGAGCCTGGGCACTTCTTGAGGCCCGGAAAACCACTTTCTGGGCGTGGTGCACACATAATTTTTTATCCTACACAACAATATCGTAATAAAATCACCCGTTTCTAATGACTAATCTCTGACATATTGGCTTTTGACAAATAAAATCCGTTGACGTTTTAATCACAAACGTCAAACTTAATCGAAACTGTGTTTTGATTGGACAGAGATATTGCATTTTCCGGGCTAGCCCCGAAAACTGTTCATTACAGGCCGGGCTGGGGCTGGCTGGCAAATAGCATCTTTCGTGTCTCCATAGAGACGCGAAAACGACATTTTCGCATCGTGTAGGATAAAAAAGGTATTTTTGTATAAAACTGATATGTCATATAAAACCCCAATTTTTCTAGATCACGAGCCGCCACTGGTGTATGTGGACCTTAACAATAAAGGTCAAACTGCCGTTCTCATTGATCTCCATATCAATTTTCCATCCATTGTTTCACCCGTTTCATTGTATCTTTCTCTTTTCTCGTATAATCGTATAGGTCAAACCGTGCAATTAAAATTTCAATTCTCTCTGCAGTCGTGGAGTTAATTAATCCAACTCAGATTAGTTCCGACACAACAGTCATGACAATTAGCTCGCAGGCAATCTTTAACCGCAGACTGCAGCCAACAGCAACAGTGCACAAACGTGAAATTACAACCAGTATAACTACGGACGTGTAGTCGTCTAGCTAGGGCACAGCCCAGCCGTGATGTTGACAAATAGAGAAATTTGCCCTGAATAAAATATAACCGTCTCGCCAGTTAGGCGGTATTCAAGCGACCGTGACGAGTCAGCTTCAGACCAACTACCCGTACTATACAGCTCGTCAAGGGGAATGCCAAAGTAGGTACACGTGAGCCAATTGACCAGAACTTGAAGCAATCATTTGCCGTTGTTGATGTAGTTAATAGTAAAACGTCAAACAGCATTTGAGAATCCATAGCAGGTACAAACGTGGTGCTAATGATAATTCCATACAACCGTTATTAAAATATTTAAATCAAATGTGGTTCTTATTATAGATTAAAAACGTAAGATGTTGCATTTAATACGTGATTTTGAACTACTGTCATGTAGATGGAAACAAATTAATGAAATGTAGGAACTTATTATTAGTTATGCTTCATCTTAATATTTGTGATTGGTTTGGTAATTGACAGTTGTATGCAGTTCAGGTACAAGCATGACAGAAACAGAGATTACGCACATCAGCGTACAAAAATCGTTTCGTTATACCAGAATGGTTGTCAAACCTGGTCAAAGCCAAGTATCAAACTGGCATGCCTGGCATGTGTTTTCTTAATAAACATGACAACATTGATGTGACATATAACACGGTAATCTTTAGTTACAAATTGAAAAGGTACCGTGATTTAAAATCGTGGTTAGGTTTTTGTCGTTTGTTTTTAAAAATCTGGCGGTTACATGTTTCGCAGATGCATCCTCATCTTTAGACCGTACGACGGTAATAAATAAACTACTAAACCCCAACCACAATTTTAAATCAAGGTACATTTTCAATTCGTAAACATGGTTTTTGGAAAGCTGAACAAATTTATACACAATAATGTTAGTTTATAAGGAAATAAAATCGGTGAAAGCAATTGGGAATCTAAATTACAATAATTTAATCGGCAACAGGACGATGAATTATAGGTTAATTCCGGAAAAAGATGATTATTAAACTTCTATGCGAAAACTACGATCTGGAATTTCAACTTCATAAATTGTGAGCTCAGTGCCGCGCTTCAATAGTGTTATTCGCTGTAAAATCTAATGGGGATTTGTTAGCCATTTATTAAATTTTGCTGAAACTTAAATTAATTTTTAACCTATGCAAACGAGGCTGGTCTTATGATTGAAATTAATCTTTCGCCGGTAGAAACGTATGCACTTTTTCAGAACGGCGCGGCGGCGTCAGATGGAAACGAAAACAAAAACTGCATTTTGATGATAAATTTTCATTTTGCTGTGTGGTTCTACCGCACATTTTATTTTCAGACTTTTTCAAGTCTATTGTCTGTGTCCTTTGCGAACTTAGATGTATTTTATATCCTTCATGATCATAACGTGACATTTACATCTTAGATACCGGGACAAAAACTGCTTCATAACGCCCGCGAGGTCGTTAAGGATTCTTAACACCCGCGCGAGCATTAAGGGTTTCCATGGTTATATGTCAAATATATCAAATATTTGTCACTCAAATTGTAAATTTTAAGTCATCAATGTCATATTGGCGATTAAGATTATAAGTTTTACAATTAATTGTCTGTACTGTCGCTCGGCAATGTCAATTATTGGCGATTAGGGTTATAAGTTTGAAAATTAATTGTCTGTATTGTCACTCAACTCCGAATTGTTTGTATTGTTATTCAACTCCGTAGATACGCACAGATACGCATGTCCCTTGATAACGTCGAAAAAATTATTAATATTATTCAAACGGAGGAACAAAACCATTGTAGGACATAAAATTTTGTATGCCCCTCGGGCATTACTAGATGTTTATAACATCGGGCGACTTAAAAAGCTCGAGGACCGATAGACCGGTCACCCTCAGGGCATAATCATCCGTGTAATGCCCTTGGTACATAAATAACTATTGTTGATTTTGTTATGATTCGTATGTTGTTAAGGTGTTGTCAAGGTAAGTTGTTTAGTTTGGTCTAGTGTGACGTCATAGCAATCAGCTGATTGTCAAAGTCGCTCAGAAATTAAGGACAACCTACGCAATGCGTAAGCTTCTGCAGTTCTTGGTGCAGGTACGATAGAAAATTAACCTTTTATTTGACTTAGCAGATCAAACAACATTTTGGTTAGAATTTTGTGCGACACGGGCCGCAATACTAATGACTAAATTATAAAATGGTAGTGACACTATGTCATATTCATAGACTAATCATTTTAGAAAATGCACTGATTTTTTTTTCAAAATTTGGAAATTTTGGGAAATTTTCCAAATGTTTTCTAATTTTTTTAATTTTCTGCTCACAATTTTCTGAACACTGGGAAGTACCTACATAAAATATCGATTACAGGATTTGAACGTAATAGACAAATAAACAATAGGTGAAGTTAAGATAAGCGTATCATTCCGCCATTACCAATCCAGCGATTTGGAAATTGTTGATTCGAATAATTTCATACAATTGCAAAGTTTGACTTGTGTGTGGTTTGAACGGTTTCAATTCCTTTGTTCGTAATGCTCCCCAAACACGTGTTTGCGGCAATTCCAAACTAGAGGCTAGTTCCCGCGTAGAAATTCGAGAATCGTCATTTATCTAAAAACCAGTAGTTGAAGCATTGCAAATTATGGTAATCTAACGTTTATCATTTCAAAAATATATCTCATCGTTTTCAACATTTCCGTGAGGATTATAAGAATTGCGGGGTGTACTAAATGATCCATGGTCCTGTAAATTTCTGTCCAATGTTAGGAATATTGTACGATGGGGCATTTCTAAGAGAACAATAATAAACCCTGATCTTATCACACTTTTCGCTATTGGTAAACGGGATTTTACATCCACAATCAACAACAATTAAGGTTTACAATAATAAAACAACCTTGGCTCCGTCAGTGAGTTTTATTGGTATATTGCATTAGCTAGCTTTCGGGTTACCCCGTCTTCAGATGCAAACTGCAAATTACATAGAGTATATTACATGTTATCTCTTTAAATAGGTATTTATCGTCATCAACAGTCATTCGTCTTTTTTCTCCTCTTGCGTTGGTACTCCATTTGGTGGTCTCTTGATCAGTAAAGCTGTTGCGTGAACTATATTGTCGTAAGGTTTCTCGTTATTTACCATGAATTTGCCTATTAAACTACTTCTTCTTGGCGTTGTTGTGTCCACCGCGTAAACGTTCTAAAATGGTGGCGTCTCGTGTGAAGTTTGGCGTGAATGCGTGAATGTGTCGTGTGATGTAAATATCAGACAGAATCTATTAGTGTTAACTTCAGTGAATTCATTTAATATCTTGTCCGGCTCTTTGTTTTTATTCCTGTAAATCTCCATTTCCTCTATTAGATTTAATCTGTTAGAGTTTCCAGTCCCGTGTAGCAAAGTCAAGTTCTGTGTGGTCGAGTTGTTGCTTGTGGTTTATTTGGTTAAATGGCAACCCAACGCTGAGCATGCCACTTGATCCAAGTGCATTTTGCTGACGTTGCTTGGCAACTACTCCGGCGGTCTGTAACCAAGCTCTAGTTGGGTACATGCAGGTTTCTTGATTATTACACCATTATTTAAAAAAATAATCCTAACATATTACACATTGCGGAAGTGAGAAAAAACACGACTATCGGAAAATGCCAAAATACAATACGGCGCCCATAAGAAAAACAAAAGTTGGCCAAGGATACGCCGGCATCTTTGATGTTATTTCAAATTAAAAAGTGACACTGCATTCCTGTGCATTCCATGTTTTTGTTTCAAATGTCTAGCTACATTTGGTTTTGAAAAAAAAAAAAAATAAAAACGATACCTTAACATTTCAGTTTTTTGCAAATATCTTCAAATTGAAAAATGATAGCTTAAATTGCGTTTCAGATAACACAAAAATAAGAAACTGCCAAATTTAAATATATGCTTTATCTACACTAATAAGAGAGATCCCCATGGTGAGCCTCAAAATTGAATCGCCTGTACATAGACAATATTATTGCGATCTCCACAACTTCGTGTACTTCACGTCCCGACTCAGTGGTTTAAATGATTAGCGATAATAAATTGTGCAGCACTTCAAATGATGCGGTGTTTCGCGAAGCGGTTTGTTCCGTGGATATCCCGTCAGATCTCCGCGACGCGAATGATTTCTGCAACGTTTTCGTGAACAGCGTCCCTTATGTGGCATCGGAGCCTTTGTATTTTTGTGCCTTTTGACCTTGTTTGGACGTGGACCTTGTTTGGTAGTACCACAGATGACGTTCGAAAGTATGAAATATAGAACGGAAACGCAACGTATACTGCGGATTAACCCTTTCCTGTTACCCTGCTTGGCTTTGCCGTAGTCCGGCACCTCCACCATATTTACGCATACATAATAGTATGTTACTATACGAGTTTTTATAAGACGTCAATTGGCATATGAGTGGTTTTCATATAGAAATAAAAGAAATATAGGTAATAAAAACTATAGCGCCGACAATAATTGATCAAAATTACATTTAAATAAACGGTGCCAGCCCGTACCAAATCACTTGTCTTATGTGCGCTATTTTCACTATAATTTTACAGCAGCATACTATAACATCCATTAATAATCGCACTTTACTTCACCCCCACCGTTTTTGGTGTGGTAATAATAATAAAACTTGGCGACATCTGGTGCCGACTATATGAAGTGTTGGGGTGAGATTGCGGGCGCGAGGCCTCGTATTACAATTCACAGAGATGAAGAGAAAAAGAAATACACAGAAAAAGGCGAAGGAAAAGCTAAATTCCACAGCGGCGAAATGCGAAACGCGTCCTCCAAGTTTCGCAAGTTTTTCTTTGAAATACGGCGTTCTTGAAGCCGATATAAAAGTTTTCGCCCTTATGACATCAAAACCTGGTCTTAATAACATTGCGTCTCAGTGGCCCGTTATTATGGAACATCTAATTTAAATACTTGGTGAATATAAAACAGGTGGCGCTGAGAGAATAAACTTTCACGTGGTTGTTAGCTAAAGAAATTTAATTATTGCCAAAAGAATTCTATTTGTGGTTTGGTTTTTATTATAGAGGTTTTATCAATAAATCAATAGATTACTCGAGAACCTAAAATGTTTGGGAGTTTTTCTCAGATGTTTATTCATAGAAGCTTAAACCCTAAGTTGTTAATTATACAAGGTGAGCCATTGTTATTATTAGATTATGTAAAATCACTGTTAGTTTATTGTAGTTTTACAGGTTTTCATTCGTTTTTCTTTATTTAAAGAATACAAATGTTTAGCAAATAGTATTTTTAGCTTATGTAACCTCGGATTTCTTTGGTTGATTGGTCTTCTTCGCCCCAAAGACCGCAGAGCGCCGCGTCAATTCCAGCAATCATCAGATGCTTCAACTCGATCTTTTGTAGGGAAAATGCAAGATAAACAATGATTATGCAATATACTTTAAACCCATGAATTAGTGGGTAGCCTATAGTCTATATTTCATTATTCTAGCTCTTATAATGAACGAATTGCTGGCATTGTCTAATCCAATGATTTTACAAAAATGCACGTTGAAAGCTAGCATTCCGCAGGCGATTTTACTTTTTAATTCGTTGAAATCTATATCTTACATCCGGAGTAATTAATTGCTAAAGTTAAACGAATGAAATTTACGGGGCAAAAACAGCGCCAAGTTAGACAACTTAATTTGGAAAAATCGAGAAAACGCTAACATATACAGGTTTCATAATGTATATGAGTTGTAGCTTATTAATCAAGGACAGGCATTAGAATTTTTCAAATTTTTTTGCCCCTAGCGAGAAAATGGACGTCAAAAGAGGGGACATAATATATCGCCACGATAGTACAAAAGCCACTGTATTTTATAAGGTTGTTTTTCACAGGAATCCAAATACCTCCATAATTTTATTGCATAATGTTGTATCATAATAAAAACTAGATTTTTTAATTAACTCTCTTTCGAGTCGTACTGTAATTAGTCTGAATAAATGAACCAGCTAACGAATTCGTATTACTTTCTTCTTTCTTTCACTCATCGTGCTTCGTCTGTTGCATTTCAAATGCACAGTACAAATTGAATCATATTCCACGCCGTGTAATTAATTTCATAAAACTGAAATTAATCACTGATTTGCAAGTTCTATCTTACTTCAACTTTCCAACTCGGGTTTCTTGCTCCAACTTATCCACGGTGGAAGTTCCTCCACCGTGGGGGGAAGCTCATCATTAATCGGACTTTTGCAAACTCGTTTTCGTGCGGCATCAATTAAATAATCGATATTCAATAAAACTTTACAGCGAGCTTCGTTACCCACCCACCGGAGTTCTCCGGATCGCTGGAGTAGAGCTAAAAAATCCTATAATTACTGCGACCGCGGGATGCTAGCCGCAATTAAGCCGGGAAATCAGATCCCGGAGGAAGGAAATTTTCCGGCTGGTGAGTGGAAGAGAAGTGGAGAACTGGAGAGTTTTTTTTATTAAGTCTTATCGGTCGGCCGAAACTGCCGCGAGGGTGACGTGAGTGTACGTCTAAATATACGCCGTCGGCGTGGACGCCCTCTGGTGGCGAGGATTTATTGCCTGCGAAGGGGAGGCTTTTGACTTCTTTGTCACATTCTTCCGTCATAATTTTGGGATTGTGCGGTAATTTGGTGGAAGTAATTTAATTGGATAATATAATCTGATATCAAGATTTAAGAGGATACTTTCGGGTAAATACTGACATTTATTTTCCTCTTATTTTTTGTCTAAATCCCAGTAACTCAAAGTAGAAATATAGAAACTAAAAGAGGCGTGATTTAAATATTTTTTAAATTAATTTCAGGTAAACAAACAGACTATTCGCTGTGAAAAGCAGTGAGGATGTACAAGTCCTAGTCGAATAGCCCACCAATGAAGAAATTTCACGTAGTCAAGAGACAGTAAACCGAAGGCTGAAGCTTTTGCCGAATATCTAGCAGAAATCTCCCAGCTAACAACTTAAGTCAGAGGCTATCTCGGAGGAAGCTATAAAGTTTGGAGTAAAACCAATCCAGCTTGTTACTCCAAAGGAACTCGCCAAATATATCTGTAATACTTCGGCCGTTGTTCGAAGCTTTTTAAGTTTCCTTTATACTATGTAAGCACTGTCTTTAAATAGGGAACGGTCCAGACAGTCGAGGGCATTTCCTCGGTATTTTTGAGCTGGCCCGATAGAAATGTGTGTCTCTGTTTAATCCGCCTAAAACCGTAAGCTAATTATGTTGATTTAAATTGTTCAGTTGTGCCTCTCTACTAAATTAATTGGATTGTTAGAATTAATTATGCATTACTTTGTGTAAATGCGCTAGGCATATTTGGATTTAATTTGTGAATATAGAGTGATTGTTGTATTCTTTTGTATATTATTTTAATATTACTATACCGGGCAGTGGCGCGTTATCCTATGGGCAAAATGGGCTTTTGCCCAGGGCCCCCAAAAACAGTGGGGGGGAGGGGCAAACCAGTATTTTGGAAACTCATTTCCGTAATATACTACCACACCATGCCAGTCCTCATTAACGTTGCAAGAACATTTAGGCTCCTCTCAGCGAGGCCCCAACTAATCTTTAACAAATTCATTACCGTGTCAAAAACATTGCATTTTATATATGAACTTCTGCCGGTTGTGGACTAAAATCAATCTTTTATAAACATATAAATTAATTAATTAATTGATTCCTGTAGTAAGAATATCAAATTTGAATTTTCTTGTTATCGGGCCACAAAGGGAGCGGACCTTTTAGCAGTTAAACTCATTTTTTGCCATAAAAGATCCACCTGATGTACAGCAGGAGACTAAGTGAAAAGAGAAAAAACTGTATGAATTTTTTGAAGATTTCCAGTCGACACTTTTTCCTTTGTTATGAAATTCTATTCTGTAAAGATCATAGCCCCAAAAAGTGTCTGTAAAATAAAAATTCCGATGTGTAAAATGCTGTAAATCTTTCAAAATCCCTATACACAGTGTATATAAAAGGAAACGTACCATTCAATATAAAAACTCAGACAAGACTAGAAAATGATTCCAATAAAAGATTTAGGAAATTGCTTAAGCTTCAACTTTGAAATATGTAAGTACAAATGGAATTTGATCTGCTTCTCACAAATTCGTTAAAGTTTTTAACTTAAGTCTTTTCCTAAAACTTTTATTTTGTTTCTTTCTTCTAAACTTTGAGGGTCAGATATTGACACGTTACGTTTCTTCTTGTTAAAACTGTAAATGGCAGAAGACATTCGCATTAAATTTAATTTTTTGATGATATAGATGCGGAATCTTAGGTATGCGTTAACTAATAAGAAAAATTATGAGAGCAAAGTTACAGTTGAAAAATAGTAACATTTCCAAAAAACCATGAAAACTGCATTACAAATTTAATCAGTAGCTACTATACGAGCCACAAACAGGTCGTACAGCTAATATTGACATCATGTAATTCTGGGTTGTCAACTTGACAGTTGGTGCATGTTTCTTAACCTACAGTTACTGTCAGAAAGACAGCGTTATAAGTTATAATAGTTATTTATTATACAAGGGAAAAAAGTATTAGATTTTAGCTCGAGGATGTGTTGTCTCTCGACGCGAAGCGGAAGGAGACAAAAAACTAAGAGCCCCCGTAGAAGCGCACCGGAACCCAACAGCAATTTTTAACTTTTGCCGCACTCCAAACGTAATTTTCTCAAAATAAGTAACTCAAACATTATTTAACCGATTGCGATTAACCTTTTCGCACATTTAAATGGTAATATTATCCTTTTAATCATTTAATCTATAGGATAATATATGGGAACGCAAAGTAGAACAAATATTTTGCCAAATTGAATACAAATTAGCACAATATAATTTAAGGATGGTATTTTTCGGTCCGACAAATTTGGGGTTCGTACGACAAATTTCGGTACCTTAACGACAAAATATGCATTTGAACGACAAATGTACCGCAAATGTTTTTAACTAAAATAACATTTGTCAGTTGCAAAAATTAAACTTTTAGTACTTTTTATCAGTTCAAGTTCAACCGTATAATAATGACAGGGTCTTTACACTGTAACATTTCTTATTATTTCAAAATTCCCGTAGCGGTCATTATTATTTCCTTTATTTTATGGTCGCTACATGTTTCGCGTCTAACTAGAGGCTTCTTCGGGCGATATCGTCAAAAACTTGTAGAAGTCACATAAATACATCATACAAATACATATACGTAGATGAACCAAACCATAGTCCCAATTATATGTCGGTTGTGGTTCCCTTTATAAAATCACACAAAATTTGGGGTTGAGGTTAACACACTCGACTAGCATACAACGTGGTAGACATCTACGATATTCATATTCTGTCGTGTTAACAATTGTCGTTGGGAAACCAAATTTGTCGTGCTAAGTTCATATTTTGTCGTTCACAATTTGTCGTTGACAATACCTAATTTATCGGGCCGATATACGCAGAGTATTTCAGAAATAACGGCTAACCTTGAAGGAGAATGTGCCCAAAGACGTAAGAAACATTTTTTGTCTAATAACGTATAGCCTATTTAAAAGTTTTAAGTTTCAAAAAAAATGTGTCACAAAAGTCGTCTGGAGCCGGCCCTGGTTACATACCGCGCACAACGCATGGCGCATCTGATTCCGTTGATCATAGAGCGCGCAGCGACACGATGAACATTTCTCACTTCACAAAATGTAGGTTTAAGGTACTTACCAAATTTTGCTGAGTGAAATTTTGCTGATTTTTGTGCTGATTTACAAAAACTGTTCGAAGTGATCTCCGCCTGCTAAAGTACAGGCCTCTCTCTAAGCGTCGATTAAAGTTATTTCGCATTCGAGCAAAAACTCCCGGCATTTCGCGAATTGAGTTTGCTGGTGAAGGTCAACTGCACTGACCACTTCAGTCCTGAAAACACTCTGTTTCATGCACTCCCACACAAAAAAGTCCAATGGATTCGGACTCGTAAGGTGCCCAGGACCATTGCGTCCTATCCAGCGCAGAGTGTGAAAAATTCCCAAAAAGCTGTCCAAAACTCATATTTTATATTTTTCAAAATAAACAGACTTGACCCTATATAACAACTCTTTGATCACTAGCGTTCAAGCAGCGTAAATTTTCAAAATGTACGTTAAACTGGTTAAAAATGGTATCAGTTCAAAGTTCTCAATTTGTGCAAATCGTATGTTTGGGTGTTTCACATCATTGCAATTGTAATTTTCTGTGGGCTTGTTGACAATGACTTTATTATTTCTGTAAAATGAGGAGTTTCCTCAAGGTATGTAAATACGTTTTATTATTTATTCTATGCAGTTAAATAATTTAACATGTTTTTGCAACTTTTATTACAACGTAGCAAAAATGATATAAACTTAAAGTTCACGTAGACTTTTATAAAATTTTTGTTAGATTGATTTTTTCTTGCCAAAAATTGCTTCATTCTTTAAATTTTTTATTGCCTCTAATGAATTTTCGTTGTGTTTTATTACTTGAAAAACAGCAGACAACTGAGCGCAAAATTACATAATTTTTGAGGATTATAATTAATTGTACTAATAAACAAAAAAACAATAATTTTGCTAATCTTGGTGATAAAAATTGCTGAAGCATTGTTTTTGGATTGTATGGCATGTGTGCCATATTGAAAGGGAAATGATTCCAGGACAGAATGATTTTAGACGCGAAAAAACAGTTTTACAACTCTGAAATTAGCCACAATGACAAATATTCTGATAGTTATAAACATGCGGCAACATGGTTTGCAAAACGTCAGCAATTAATAATTTTGATGCATGGCATAACCCGGAATCAATTTTTTTAATATCATTACTATTAGTACCAAAAATTGTATCAACGGAACATGAAAATAAAGAAGACAGTTCCGAATATGAAAGTGTAGAAAGTGAAGTATACAAGGCGTCTCACGGAACTGGTACATTAGAACTTTCTGATGTTCTACTATTTCTGGAAACTTGAAATTTTGGAACGAGAATTTACTCGATCTGATACACGGTCTTCAGTTAAAATATTCTCAAGTGAACTGTCACGTCCGGTCACCGGAAGTCGATATCAATCTTGGTATTTTAAATGGGATGACATAATTTTAGTTTTATTTTTGGTTTCTTCGTATCATAATACATCGTTTTTGATAATGTTTCCCTATACATAAATATCACAAATTGAGTTTTTTTTTGGATTTTACTAATTTTTTGGTGATACTAAGTTTCATGATTGGTGATCTATAGCTAGAAACATAACCAAATAAGACGATGTTTAGTTCATCAAGAAATCTTATACAAGGTGTTCAAAATTTATTTTTTTTATTTTTTTTTTTGGGCTTGAACCCTGGACTTCTGAGTGGAAGGCATTCGCCTTATCCACTCGGCCACCTCCACACAATAATTGAATTTTCTAATAACGAATTTCAGCTAAATTTAAAATAATTTAGGAACTTATGTCCGCCTATCTGAGTTTTTGTTTATTTATTTCGGATTTATAATCAGCTACTCCAAGTCCCCACAAATACTTAATATGCACTAAATTGAAAATAGTTTTCCAACAAATGTCCGCCATATTGGTTCGAATATTTTGTTTTTTAACTTAGCATTTAGATATATAATCAGCGACTCCAATTCTCCCCTAATACCAAATTTCAGCTAAATTGAAAATAATTTAAAGATTGATGTCCGCCATATTGTATCAGCCATTCTGTTTTTTCAACGTTTGATTTTGGATTTGTAATCGGCGACCCTTCAAATCTTAGATTACCGAGTTTTACCTAAATAGAAAATGCTTTCGACTTTTGGCCAGGTTTTAGGAAATTTATCACACTGTGCAGCGCCTCGGAAAGTGTACATTTATATAATCACATACGGGACGCGCAATATGTGGCGGTGCCCTGTCATGCATGTAATACATACCAAGACACGTTTGAATGGGAACCTCATCAAATATTCCGCAAGGGTATTTTCTAAGAAGCTTAAATATGACGCACCATTCAATAGTGCAGGTAACACTACGGCTCCTAACAACATTTTCCTAAATACTCCGCACCACACATGCACGGAAAACTGTTGCTGAAAATCCATTTGTTGGGTTTTATGGGGACTAGCCTCTGCCCAATGATGAGTGTTGTGAAAATTCAAAATCCCGTTTCTTGTGAAACAACACTCGTTCATAAACAACACGATAAAATTGGGTTGTCGTGCCAATTTTTGCCGAAACCACCGACACATTTGTACTCTCGGCTGAAAGTCGCGATCATTTAACGCTTGCACACGTTGAATATGACAGGGATGAAGGAGTTGTTCACGTAAAATTCGCCACACAGTTGGATAGGGAACCCCGACGTCCCTAGCAATTTCCCTGGTACTCCGTTTAGGTTGTTCATCTGCGATATTCAGGATGGCGTTTTCTGCGTTGAAAATGTGTTGTGGTCTTTCACGGCCACGGCCTTCATCACTAGGTTGAAGACTACCCGAATCACGAATAGGTAAAAACCGATTTTGGCAATATCAAAAGCCGGTAGTAACACGAAAACTAAGCGTAGTGTGGTTGTTCCCAGTTATTGTAGTGGGGAGTATTAAATAGTGAGATTTTTGACTCCGCACCTCCACCAAATCAGTACGGTATTGGAGGATGGAGAGTGCGCTTCGTCTTGGCTCTTGCGTCCAGGGTCGGACTCAGCTTTTCATAATTAATTTTCTCAAGAATGCGTTAAGTTACACCATGCGTTATTTGACAAAAAAAATACTTACGTCTTGGGCATATGCTCCTTCAAGGTTAGCCGTTATTTCTGAAACACCCTGTATATTCCCCGTTTTCCCATAATTTAATATTAAATGTAAGACAAACCGCACAAGCTTTACCCAGCTAACAAAGTAACACATAAGAGAAGTGTTAAAATGTTGACCGTTCTGAGCGAGCAGACTGTGGCGCGTCTAGAATCTCTTTCACAGAGACCGCGCGGGCCGCCCGAGTTTAATTAATTCTCGAATTTAATTAAATTAATCGGACGCCTTTGTCCCAACGTAAATAACCGGGACAAACCCGCCTAATTCGGCGAAGGGAATAATTTTCCGGTGAAGGGACAATTAGAATGCCAACCGAAGTGAGCTGGCGTTAGCCCTGCAGGTGCTTAGGTCTTCGAATATTTTGTACTGTTTGGCAAAAAAAACAGTTCTTTAATTTGCTTTTAAAAGTCGATAAATCTTAAGTGGCAAAGTAATTAAACTGATCGCTAAAGCAGAAGCAACAAAGTTTTTATTTGACTTATTTCTACTGACAGGAGACAAAACGAGTTTCAAAGATATGAAACTTGAATATATATTATTGTAATATAATTAAATATACATTGTCGACTTTTAAATGTAGGTATACAGATACTAATTTTTGGATAACTTAAATAAATATTTGTTTGATGAGAGGCAAAAATATTTTTTCAGTGACGGGAAAAAGTTTGACATTTTTACCTGTTGACAGGTAATAAAATGTCACTTTTTATGAAATTCCTTTTTTCCCCGGCAAAAAAAGTACTTTCCCGGATATACTACCGGACATAGCTACTAAATCATAACTGACAGAAAAAAATTTTTAAGACCAAAGTCGTTTGGCTCCCTAGTTTCTATACCATAAAATTATTTTCCTTTATACAGGGTGTCACATTTAGGTGTGACGTAAAGTATGTAAGTTTTTTTAAATGGAACGCCCTGTATATTTTATTATTGTATGAATACTAATAAATTTGGCTATCCAACGGTATAGGTTGCTCTCTCAGCGTTAGTAGTACCTGAGATATTCAATTATTTCCCCAAAATATGCCCGTTGCACGTTCTTCTTTAAAACTATGTAATAATGACATTTTTGCCGATGTTGCTTTTAAATTATGCCAGACAATAGCAGACAATAGTCAAAGCTAGTAGATAGATGATAGTATCCAAAGATATTAGATTCTCTATACACGGTGTTAATAAAACTTAGTAAATTTTGATGTTTTTCAAATCGTTTTTGTTTGAGTTTTTTAAATGGAACACCCTGTATTTTATACGCTAGTTGAATTGCCCATCAAGTTCGCTTTAATTTATGTCAATCATGTCATATGTCCAATTTTAATAGTTTTCGTGATTTTTACAATTTAAAGAAAAATGTGTAATATTATCTAAATATGCCATTATTTTCTTGTTCTTTCTATTTTGTTTGTCTCTTAGTTGTAAATCAGTAATAGTATATTCACATATAATTTAAGAAAAAAACTATAATACTATTTGCGTTTATTAAAAAATAAATCCCATTTTCTCTTCTGCAAGCATTAACGCGCTGTATAAAAGATCTTGAGATATTTCTTAACATGTACCTCTTATTACTCTAAGGTTGTCAAAAACATTGGTTAAAGGAAGTGTCATGTCTTCTGGTGTAGTAGGTGCTGATTGGTATACCAGCTACTTCACATATCCCATAAAAATAAATCTAGTTTGTTGAGGTCTAGTGACCTTGGTGGCCACAATGTAGGACCTCCTCTTCCCTGTTTGGTCACCGTTTTAGTTCGTGTTTTGCGCTGGTAATTAATATTAATTGTTTCGTCAAATTGCAACCGAACCATGTTTATAACACAATAACAGTTTATAACAAGGTTCTCTATTTAAAAAACTCAAGGAAAACCCATTTGAAAAACATCAAAATTTACTAAGTTTTCTGAACAGCCTGTATAGGGAATCTCACATCTTTGGATACTATCATCTATCTACTGGCTTTGACTATTGTCTGACATAGTTTAATCTACAAAAAGGTCGTTTCTACATAGTTTTAAAGAAGATCCTGCAACGGGCATATTTTGGGGAAACAATTGAATATCTCAGGAACTATTAACGCTGACAGTTAGCAACCTATGCGGTTGGATAAACAAATTTATTAGTATTGATATAATAATAAAATATACCGGCACTCCATTTACAAAAAATACATACTTTTCGTCACGCCTAAATGCAACACCCTGTATAAATTCAAATAATTTTACGTTATAGAAACTGATGAATCAAACATCATTTGTGCTAAACATTTTTTTCTTTCTCTAACGATATAGCTATCGACCACCGGGATACTAATAACTCACCCTGTATATAGATATATACACATAAGTAAAGGTGGTGGTAAAGGTAGACATTTCCTTAGCAACGCAGGTCTAATTGTGTACAACAGCCTACTAGTTTAAAAATACAAATATCACATCGATTGACTTTAGTATATTGTAATAATATGTTTTAGAAAATAAAATCGACATTTTGCCCGGTCACAGAAGAAAATAGTGTACTATACACGGGAAAATGTTAGATTTTAGCTCTCGGTTTTTTGTCTCCCTCCGCTTCACGTCGGGAGACAGCACAACCTCGAGCTAAAATCTAATACTTTTTTCCCTTGTATAATAAATAACTATTATTTATTACAAAGAATGTCTATTTGAGTCAAAACAATATTAAATCCTTTACTTCAAACAAACCTTATTTGACTCAAATAAACATTCTTTGTATCAAATAAATATATTTTTGCCTCTATTCAAAAACGCATTTATTTGAGTTAAACAAATATTTCTATTTGTGTTAAGATGGTGTTAAGTATGGGTTATGTGTAGGTTATTATTATGTGAATATTAACAAATTAACATTTCTAATGCAATTATTTATCACCATTGAACAATTCTTATACGAAATATCATTATGCCTTCAAAGAAATTCTCAATTATGGTACCTATGAGTTTTCTATAAAGTTGGCAACACGGTAGTGAAGATCTAAATTACGATTTGGTAGGTCATAATTTAATTTTAAATTAAACTTGACGACTGTCGGCGGTAAAATAATAACAAAATATGTGATGCACCGTCTACTCTATTTAAAAAGTATACATATAATTAAAAAACAAATAGTGAAAAATTTATTCCACGACACGGTACTATGGTGAAAGATGTACAACATCGCATAACGGACAGAAAGGGCCCTTTGAATTCACACAATGCAATCATTTTTCAAGTAACCGTCTTTCCCTAAAAAGTAATTCAATTAACTCCATTAATTTTCTTCCGTAATCAGGGTGATGAATGTCACGAGAAGGCTTGTAAAATTTCAAAGAGGCGACAAAGGCTTGCTAATGAACAGACGCCACAGCACTCGAAACTTTTATCCTTGGATGGCCAGGACGAGGAATTTCTTTCTAGCGGGCTGATTTCAAAAGCAGGAGAGCACACAGTAGGTGATAACGGTTATTAATCAAAACTGTCGCGTCCGTAATGGAAGATGATATTTCATTTGGCACGGTGTTGTTGACACGGAATCGTTTCTCTTCGTTTGCAGGTTTAAGTGCCCACCAATCTTTAATTCATTTCAAAAGGTCATATTTTTTCTAGGGTAAAACTGAAAAAAGTCAATAAAATAAATCAACAATATAAATTAGATAGTCGGCTAATGCGAGAAAACAATTCTTATGCATTGCACTAAAAAACTTTCTTAATATATTGTGGTTGTAGTAAATTTAACCACATTTTACCACGATAAGCTACATTATTCTCACGTCTTAACTAGTTAATACGTAACATGTGAACATGGTGGTTGCAATTTTGTTGTGACGTGACGTATTAATACGACTTAACACATCATGTGTGAATATTACGTGTTGTTAACACGAGTGAACACGTCATCTGAGAATATGACGTCACGTGTTAACACGAGCTGAAACGAGTTAACACATTATGTTAGAATATAACGTGACGTCTTGACACGAGTTAACGCGAGTAGTGTGTCCTTATTCTTAAGGCTACATATTCACACGTGACGTGTTGACTTGTGTTATCTCGTGTTAACACGTCCAGTCATATTTACACGTGACGTGTTAACTCGTGTGAATACGAGTTATTTTGATATGATTTGACGTGTTAACACGAGTTAACACGTCACGTGTGAATAATGTGCCCCTAGTTATGTTTTATTATGTAACATGTTAACTAGTGTATACACGTGCTAACTCGTCACATGTGAATAATTCTTTACATCAATAACAACTGAAACTAACAGTATGGAAAAGTAGGTTTTCTCATTTGTAAGGCAATCATCAGGAAATAACCAATAACCACTAAAACTAACAGCGACAGCAGTGAAAACGATTAACATTATGGAAAAATACGTTTTCTCATTTTTAAGGCAATCATCAGTAGGTAAATGAATCGTATATTTTTTGACAAGCACAGAATTAAAGATATAATCGCGAGTAATTTATGTCCGTTATGAGCGAGTCAAAAACATCGTCTTATCTATGACTCATAAATTACATTTTATATCAAATATTTTCTATGTATCTGTCAATGGTGACAGTTCCTTCCTTTGAATAAAGTAGTCAATATTCAAAAGAACTGTCATTATTATTCAAAACTGCTGTTATCATAATCATCAGCGTGTAGCATGATAGGGATTATACAGTGCGTATCAGCCAAATAGAATAAATTCGATAATAAATAAATGGGGGCGTGTTTGAAAAGACGCTCGGACCTGTCGATTGGTATTTGTAGTTGCGCATTTTTTCAACAAAAACTTTTCATACATGGTGTGTCGTGTAACAGTGGCCAATAACAACTTTTTTATTTTAAATGCAACCTGTATATTATTCAATTTTTGGATTCCCCAGTGAATTCCAGACATATTTTATGTACAATGTCCTATACCTGTCTTCAACTGTTTCGGAAATATTACGTGTTTTCAGAGGTATTTCCAAAATTAAATCCATAAAAATTGTTATTGTTATTGTGTGCATTTCTGTTAAATGAACCAGTTTTATGATATACAGCTAATGAAATTCAAACGTCTATAACACTGACAACTAGTTTCATGCTTTTTTTTACATCATGTCAGTAAAAAAAAGAACACTGAGCTTCTATTTGCGTCATTTACTGTTATCGATACCTAAATGTTAAATAAGTATGGAATGTGTTGTACGGAATTTCTGAAATCAACTAATTTTACTTGTTTAACGTTAATTTTTGAAATAAATCTGAAAACACTTGATATTTCCGAAACAGTTGAAGGTAGGTATAGGACATTGTATATAAAATATGTCCAGCATTTTCTGAAGTATCCAAAAATTGAATAATATACAGAGAGTTACATTTAAAATAAGAATGTTGGTATTAGCCACTTTTCCACGACACACCCTGTGTAAAAATGTTTATTGAAAGAAACGCGCAACGACAAATATCAATCGACGGGTCCCAGCGTTTTTTCAAACACCCACTTATATATTGTCGAATTTATTTCATTTGGCTGATTCACATCGTATAGTCATAGATACGTATACAATTAACTGTTACATGTAAGTCGTAGATAATAGTATATTATTCGAAGAGCACAAACGTTCGTATAATGATGACAGTTCGTTCAAATAATGAAGTCATTATTTGGCCGAACTGTCATCATTATACAACGCTAGTGTCATTATAATCACTGGCGTGTATCATGACGGGAATTATATGTATAGTCATAGATACGTATGCAATGAACTAATTATATGTGAGCGTAGATAAAGGTTCTTATAGTACATTTTCTTTTTACAGAATTTTCCATTTAAATCTATGACACACGGGCAATATCTAATCATTTTTTGTCAGCGTTGAAGTAGCTCTTTTGTGAGGCTATTTCGAAGTGATTCCATAGGGGGTTATTTATTGGCAAACTTGAACCGGAGTCAAGAAACCACTCTCCCTTTTTTTGTGTCAGCTCGTCTCAACGATGATATACTGCGATCGAGAAAAACGCAGACAAACTGAGTTCTAATATTGACGTAATATCGATACTCTATCTTAGATATAATTTATTAAGGCTTTTAACGTGCCATTTGCACGAGATGGAGATGGATATTCGCTTTGCTCGTTTGCAACCTAAGATAAACCAAATTCTTCTTGTAATGACCAAAACTATCGTTAAGATAGCCTTCTAATTAAGAATGTTGTAAACAGTTTTCGCGAAACTGCAATAAAAACCTAACATCTTAGACATACTTAGAGATAAAGTACCTTCGTCCGGAAATAAAGACGGAAAAACTAATACCGTCGACCAGGTGGATCCGAGTGCGGGAAAATGGCTCGGGAAACTGCCGGAAAACGACTCTTTTTCTCCTCCTAACTTCCGGTCGACGCACACACACTCGCCGCTGAAAATAAATGAATGGGGTGGCCAAAGCCTGAACCTGATCTAGTCGGCAACGCAAACAAAGGTGCGAAGAGGGAAGTTTTATCACAACAAAGGATTCGCAGGGCCACGGTCAGGGACGCCGCTGCAGACCGCCCCCCATACCCACCCCACAATCCTGCTAAACCTTTTCGCAATAAAAGACCCATTAGCGAAGCCACCCCATGTGCGTGTCGGGTGTTTTGTACATGTCCGAATTTTCCCTCGTGTTATTTGCCATACGTGAATATCTGGACGTGTTAAACCAGGTCATCCGTATCCGCCTTTGAGTGAAAGAAATTAGAGGTAAACGCATTTGTTTTAGGGGCCCTAGAGAATTACTTAATGGTTATGCTTAGGGAACCTATAAATTACGTGACATGGATTCAATATTGTATACTGAAATAAGAAATTACATATTTAAATACTATTCTTTGAATATTTCATTCCACTGACTTATGTCAAAGCTTTTTTCATTGCTGCAATGAAGCGATAAAGTCGAGAATAAGATATTAGATAGGTTTTCTTGAAAAAGAAAAACATTGATGTTGAACAAAAGTCGGTGGAAGAGTATACCCATTACTTGCAAGTCAAATGCGATTTTTTATTTTTATTTTAATTTTTTATATGTTTGATGACTCACATCAATATTTTGCATTTATCTATGCGTGCGCATACGAACGCAAGTTCGGAGATAACAAAACAAATAATAAAAATCTTATTAAGGATTTTTGCTGCAAAAGAACATCATTCTTATACTCAAAACTGAAAGTCGAAATAAAAATTCTTCATCCGTACTTCTTCTGAAGAATTAGGCAAGGTCAGCGAAAAACTGATACAAAATAGCTTATCAACGTGAATATGTAGTACTCACATTTCACGAATAACAAAAAAAAAATAATTGCTACAGTATGCTTTTAATCTCAGAATTCCACTCAAATGATATTTACGAAAATATTTTTAGAAAATTTCGATTTTTAATAATGGTTTTTGATTTTAAAATACGTCGGGTATTCTGTTGTTACTGTTGATATTGGTATGATAACGACAACAAAATCATGTTGGTATGTATCAGAAGGATACAGCAGATACAAAATCACGCGCCGATTGAGAATAAAAAACTCATCAACGTCATTATTTTTTACGACGCCCTTAAGTAATATTTTGCTATAAAAAAATTTAATGATATTCTCAGAATACTTAAGAATGTACAGTAAAAATTTGAAATAAAAATATTGCATATTTTTTTCAGAAAAAAATCTCAAGGTTATCCTATTTTTTACCATCTATACGAGGCTCCCCCTTATATTATTATTATAGTTAAGCCCACGATGTAATGCAGAAATTCACAAATAAAATTGATTACTGTTTTGCTGCCTAATAAGTAATAACTAGTGTGCATGCACCGAAACTCCTTTCACACTTAATAATTAAAGAATGTCACAAATCAGTTTCATATTTTTTAAATTCGATTGTCAATCCTTACCGAGGGCTCGCGTGCTGTAGAAAAGGCCATTAAGACCTATGTAACTAGATTAATTCTGCGTTCGTTTGCCATGCGATCGCAAAAATGGTAAAATATACTTAACAAATTTCATATAAAATTGTTAATATCTTTATTATGATAGTACTTTGTATAAGGAAAATTTTGTTAATTAGGTTCCAAATTACCTCTTCTATCACCCCTTGACCACTTTACATCAAACCAAGGTCTATAAAAGAGAGGTTATCCAGTTTGCTATGAGTCCTATAGTCCACTTTATATACCCCCCTCAGATCCCTATATGCTCCATTTGCGTTACGTCACTAGAGACCCGGCTATCTTCGCAGTTCGCATACATCGCTCGTTTACTTTTGTTCGAAGATACGCGCGACTCTAGTGACGTCACGATCTCCCTTTACCCCTCAAACTGAGAAATCCCGTCTTTGGATAACCTTACTACTTTATAGACCTTGAAATCAAACAGCCAAATACCTTGTAATCATAGCAATAATATTAATGTTAGTACCTAAATTACATTTTCGTTAAAATGCAAATATCACAAAAAATAGTAACATTCGGTATATGACATAGGTACTGGAAACAAACTGAAGATAAGTATAGTGGTATTTTAGTCAACATATAATACCGGGTGTTTCTATTAAAAGACGAAAGAAAAAGCCATTTGAGAAAGTAAAAAAATAATACGTGGTTGGATCACCTTGTATAGCATATTAATTTTTTTTCAACATCAGTATCTACCTACTAGTTTTGGTGAATGTCTGACAAAGTTGTAAGAAAATAATTCCAAAAAATGTAGATTTCACTTAGTTTTTAAGATGCGCAGTTACAATTTTTTTGATAAATAATGGAATATTTCAGAAACTGCTTACGTTACACATGTACAGCTTGAAATACTGGAAAGACAACTTCCTTAGTATTCATAATAGGTATGGTACAGGAATTCCACAAAAAATAATATTTTATTCCTTCACGCATAAGTGCTAAATTATGAATATAATTTTCCGTTGTAGAAATTGATGGACCAAACAATTTTTGTATAAAATATTTTTTCGATCGCTTAAGATAAATACAGATCACTGCGAATCTAGTGACCCGTATAATCATCATAAAAAAAAGTGTGTTTTTTTTTAAATATGTGATTATGTTTCGACTAACTTATTTTGTAATGACGTCCTCCATGAAATATTAGAAATAAAAGATCCAAAAGCTGTTTGAAACCAGAAGCCATAAGACCACAAAATAAACACGTTAGAACAACCATATGGAACTTTAAGTTCTAACGTATTTTAATTTATGCGACTAAAGACTTTTCTCCAATTTGTTCGCGTCACAATCGGCACAGAACGATGTCACATTCTCAAAATAACATAAAAGAACATTATTTGTTTTGTTTGCATTATAGTCGTTCAAGTGTCACACCCGTCACAGAGGAATGTTCCTATGGATAGTATTCAACCACAATGAAATTAATGGAAATCAGAATTATCTACATAGTTTTATGTTAGTCACATACTGATTAAAGATAAACTCAGATTGAGTAACTGATAGCTGACTAGGAGAAAAACACTTACCGGAACACCTCCAACGCCGATGACGTACAACAGTTGAGTCATGAAGAGAGCAGCCAGCAGGTTCATCAATGTGGTGCCAGACAAATTCCTCAAATCCGAGAACAAGCTAGAACAAACATCACAATCACTATTCATATTCAAATCCCAGCTCATTCAATTCAATTAATCCTCTCGTCATCAAACTCGCCCTTGAACTAAATTAGCTATATAAATCCGTTTCGCGATTAAGGACGGTAATTAATTAACCCATTGATAAATGTGCCACCCTCCATCTTCCATTTGGAGAAATGGCAACTTGAAGGGGCAGCTTTTTTTAGTTCTCTCTCTCTGCCCCTCTCGTGAGCTCTAAAGGTCTTCGGTTTACTCGAAAGCGGGAGATTTGGTGTAGTCATTTGTCACCGTCTCCGTTAGGCGAATTGACCCTAATTAATCGATGCTCTTATTGTAACGTGACGCGGATGCCTTTAGTATGCAGGTGGAAGTGGCGCATTTCGTATGCAAATTTTGGGAGGTTGTCGTAATATAATCTAATGCTGTGGGGTTGGCCGTGAATATTAAACATTACGGGGGGGCGTACGTTAGAGATTGGCGGTTAATGTATGCGGTGATGCAGATGTTCCGGTAATCTACTTGGTAGACTGCTAGTCGAGAATATTGCTATTGAGAGGGTGGTTGCCTGAGTTAATGATTAGGTGGTTGACAGCATTAAGGAGATGATTGATACATTTTGGCAGAATTTTTTTTTAATAAGGCCGTTTAATATTGGAAAGAGATTCATGTAGATAGGTTTCATTACTGTGCAACAAATTTCAAGTTTTTGTTTTTCCTATTGAATGATTTTTCCTTATGATGGCATATTTCCATTAGTCAGTGGCCAAAAATGAAAGAGTTGTCTTTAATAGAATTACATATTTTTAAATCAAATTAAAGTTTGATGTTCAATTGTGTTCGACGTTTGACATTTTTTAGGGCAACCTCCTATTTTTCTTATTGATGTTGGTAGATCCTTTAATTGTTATCATAGTATAGCATCATCATGGTAGCATGAAACATTGTCGGACTGATAATTTGAACAAAAGGCAATTAAAAATTATGGAAATAATGCTAACTCTGGGGCCATCGTTTTGGGAATGAGCAGTGATGTTGCTACTATTATTTTGAGCTTCTCATGAATTCGAACTCCGAAGCTGGCCATCAAGGGTGTCAAAAAAAGTTGAAAGTCAAAATGAAAAAGAAAATTGGTATTCCACAAACCAACAAATTCCTTTCTATCAGGCCTGCTTCAGAATAAACACATACATTTTTCAAATAAACACTACGGTGGAAATGGCACAAATCCCTCCTCAGAATTTGACAATTCTGCACATCTTCATCCATACGTCTATGCACTTCCCATTGTGTTTGAAACTGACCGTAAGCCTGACAAGCTAGTAGTTGAAGGTAAATTTGACCACTTAATTATGTTTTTAGTTGGCGCACAGTACTCCAAAGCTTTCCTGATCCGTTGAATGATTTGCGTGTTGTCAAATCATTTGAGTTACCAGTGGCATAGATACCGCCCTCAATGTAACTGCACAACCCGCATAACATACAGGCTGTTCCAATCTATTGTGCACTTTTATAAAGCAAATATCAATCATTACTAAACATTATCATATGGACTTTAGTTTTTGAATTACTTAAAAAGTTATAGTCAAAGTCTAAATGAAACCATTTACTCAGAGTAACATTTACTTCCTAAGCAATTTCGGGGAATATAGTTGGATAACCTGTAAATAAAGGCATTTATTATTATTATTATTATTAAAGGCCTACGACTTTTCGTTGGTATTAAATTTCGAAACCACAAAAATTGAAATTTTTGCGTTTTTTAGATTAATTTTCAATAGCTCAGATATATACAAATTTGAAGCGTTACTCTGCGGCTGTTTTGAAGTTACAGGGGCATTTGGTTCAGCCGCTTTAATAAAACCAGGCTTTAAACATTAGCCTTCATTTTTCCCCAAAAACCTATAGCCACCTATAGAAAACTATCGACAATGCGTATTTTATTCTATGCACCAAACCTATATTCCACAGAGTGTCCTAATTTTGAATTGCCATATTCATTAATTTTATATGCTACCATTATAGTTATTTACGTTATAAGTCCGGTGTAGGCGACTTGTAACACTAGGAGTTAAATATTACGGACGAGGTGATGAAGGAGCCGAGTCTAGAATATGTAAACGAGTACTGTTACAAGACCTACCGGATGTGTATCGTATAACATTTTATCTCATACTGTCGTACTGAACAGCAATTACGTTGAAAAAAATTACTTATTTCTGAAGAAAGAAATTACATTATATTTTGTGAAAATTAAGTTAGCTTTTTTTTCTATTGCAACCGCGTTGCTGTGGTTTATATCACTTTCCGACCTTGTGGTATTGTAGCTCGCTTACCTGACCCAAAATGAAAAATTTTAAAATAGTGAAATGAAATAGTTTAATACATAGTGCTTTTACGATTATGATGAACTCACAAACAAGACATACCCATCAGATTTTATGATTTTTACTTTATCATACGCAGTATGATGAAGTATTGTAATCTTGCCGAAAAAAAATATTGAGATTTTAGCGGAAATAGGTCGTTATGGGTCCCCTGAACATTTTTGACCAAGTTACAAAAAATTTCTGTGTGTGTGTGTGTGTGTGTGTCTGTGTGTATGTATGTCTGTGTGTGTGTAAACGATTTTTGTGGCGACGATTCCGGAGAAACTACTGAAGGTATCGGGACGAAAGTTCATATTTAGAAGTTTTATTACCAGACTTGGTTCAAAAGGGTCCAAAGGAACTGGTAGTTTATTGTAAGTCTTTTTCAAGGATTTTGCAAATGAGCCGCCATTTCTGTAATTTCGTCAAAATAGTAAATAATAAATTAAAGTAGAGGAAATTTCGAATAATTTATGCCTATGACATTTTTTGGTAAAATTAATAGTTTAGCTGCAAGAGCAAATTCTATTTGATCGAGATCGGTCGC
Source organism: Melinopterus prodromus (assembly GCA_964023965.1). NCBI lineage: Eukaryota > Metazoa > Arthropoda > Insecta > Coleoptera > Scarabaeidae > Melinopterus > Melinopterus prodromus. The sequence goes on from OZ030393.1 coordinate 47,939,180, forward strand.
ATCTGCATTGAAATGAAACTACATAGTAGCCAAGATTTGTCAAATATGTTTTTGTGCTGTCACACTTGAAAACAGCTGATTTTATCAGAGGTTGGAGAACCGCTATGGAACGTAACAACGGAGCGTACAAAATACATATTTCAAATAAAAAAAGATCACCAATTTGATTGTTTGCTGATAAGAAATATAAACCCATTGTTAAATCTAATTCTAAAAACGATAAATTGAGAAAATTGTAAATAAAGTATAGCGATGAGTGTAGTTTTATTTTAGTATGTTGGTACGGATGTGACATCTACAATGTCGTGAACAAATATAAATCTGTCAAACTTTGAACGAGCTTTTTAAACTTGACGTTTCGTAGAAGTGGTATCAACTTAACATTTCCTATACAGAAATATAACCATTTTTTAATTATCTTTTTTTTTAAATACATATTTCTCAAAAAGCAACAGAAAAAACGTTGATGTCACTCCTGCCGAAAACTACATAGCGCGACTCGCTCATATGCGACGGCGACGCTCCGCCTTCCCTGACGCGCCGCATCACCGCTCGTCGCGCTATTCCGTACTTCGGCACTTGTGACATAAATAACTATTATTCTAATGGCAGTAGGTAGTGTCAAATGTTGATGCTTTGACAATACTTACTGTCAATAGTATCAAAATATCTGTCAAATCCTGGCTAACTGGTTTAATTTTAATGCACACACGATATATCTCAATCGCATAGATTCTCATGCAGCTAAACTATTAATTTTATATATTGTATGATAAAGTCATGTGCCTGGCCACATCAGATTTTTTTTTGTTGTTGCACAGTGTTATTAACAAAAATTTAGGGTATCAATTTTTTTAAATGTACTATAATTTAATGATAACAATTAATCATAAAAAGTTGCACCCTCGAATTTCCCCACCATTTTTGGAAAATAGTCTAAAGACCAACTTTTAAGTCTCAAAACCCTTCATTTTTTTATGTGAAGTTAGATGAAGAAATCTGTCTTAGATACTACAGATAATAAATATAAATTAGTCCAAAAATATTACCATTTTTGTTAGAAATCAATATAGCTGTATTATCTTCAAAACACTGCCATTCATAACAGCCCAGTAAAGTTAGGTTTTTACTTCGGAAAAGAACAAAAAAAGAATGGCTTTTCAAACATTCACCCTGTATGCAAGAAACAGTCAGCCTTTATACGATAATATAAAACTTTCTATTGTTTTTTTTATTGAAACCAAACAAATTCCACGAATTTTAATACACTATTTATTTCACATTCAACTGCCTGATTTGCGTTGCCATAAATAAACTAACATAAAATTGAATTGAAAATGAAATTGCAATATTTACATTTTCAATATATAAGGAATTCGTTTATCAAAGAAATATTTGAAATGTCTAAATATTATTGGAAATAAAAGTTCCGAGTTCCATTTGTATCGATTTTAGCCGAATGTTTTAACTAAGCAGTGCGTTCGCCCGAAATTTAAATAGCGATATTGCATGCTTCAAAACGAGATTCAATGATAGTTGCAAAGTTATAATCCAGTCTATAATCTCTATTTTATTTGGAAGGGCAACATTCTGTTTTGAAAATAATCTCGTACAAATAACTTTATGCACTTCTTGGTTGCTTATATTCTGGAAACTCAATTTTCGATTATTTTGTTTCCACATATCGCATATATCGTGTGGTATATTGACGTGTGATATAATGATGACCTGAATTTCGCGATTGAGATAGCGAATTGTTTTGTCCAATAGACAAAAACAAAACGTTCGAGAGTTCGCACGATCTTGATCGCTTGAAATTGGTGTATTTATTCACGAAATAAGGATTTCAGTAAACTTTTCTTGCGATAAATCAACTCTCTGACGAATGTGTGACAAATCCTCTTTCAAACTTAACAAAATTCTACCTAAATTTAATATTTTCCCTGCTTTTAAGGCTTCTACTTAAATTTATAATTTATTATCCAACTTCAAAATCCCCAGCCCTATTATGGATTGTTCTGGCGTTTACTTGATCAGCTGCTCCAATTGTTCTTCGTCTTAGGAACGGGCCACAATTTAAATTACGAATACATTAAAGTTTTACATAGATGTAAAAAAGGTTAGAAACTCGATTTACTTGAACAATACGAAATCGAGAAATGTAAATCTAATAAACATATCAATCTACTTAACGATCAAATCAATTTTCCACACCAACACCTTTTCAAATACAACCTTCAGTCTGGCCCCTGTGAAGCGAGATAGAAACCTGTACTTGTTTTTTTACGTTGGTTCTTTACTTGTTGTACTCGTCGCTATTTATTTTTCCCTTTCATTTCCGTTCACTCTCTAAACGAGACACATGTTACATCGTCGCTGTTTTTCGCCCATTATTATTTCCTTCATTATACGACCGTAAATTTTTGTTTTATTATTGTAACACAATTTTACAATAGTTTTTAAAATGTAATATTGACTGTAACTGTGATTTTCACAAGAAGCTTTATGTAATTATTGCTTCTTCTGCGTTTTGTAGTTAGGCTGATGATGATCACTTAGTTGATCGAAACCGGTTCCTATTAAAATATATAACAATGAAAGGATCAAAGAGGTTTTATTTCCAACACCTATATTGCTCCCCTTTGAAAATTATGGACTCATTCAACAAATCCTCTTTGTTTATTTTCACCGGCAGACCATTAGCCATTAAATAATAGATGTTCTAAGAGCGCATAGTTGGGGAGCTCATACAACATTAAACACTAACTTTAGGAAACACCCCGCTCCGTTTTCCTGTTTTATAACTTGTTAATTGCGTTAGTTGGATCCTGTATCCTGCGCGTACGGCGTGGCTTATGTTGGTCGGAAAGCGTCTGTTAATAAACTTGTATGTTCGTAGGGGCAGTTTTGGGGGCGGTTGGCGGCAGGTTTGAGGTAGATCTGGGCGGCGGCGTGTCTAAAATTTGATTTAGACAAGATACTTCATCATGCATATAATACGTTTAAGTTACCCATAACCACGTTGAAAACTACGCAAACTTTGTTAGCGGTGGATGCTAGCCAAGTTACCTATGCAGCACTTACTATTTAACACGGAATTTTCTCTCTGAAAATGCATCTATACCTGGGCAGTGTTCTTTAACGCTTTTACCCTTGAGAAACTATTGAAATTGAAGTTATAATTTGTTTTCGTGTCTACTTTATTTTGTCTTCGAACGTAAACGTTTCATATTTTCCCTGTTGCAAGGTACCGCTTTACAAATTACTAAGTAGACAATGAAATAATATTAAATTGACAAAATTGATTTGATGACGACCAGCGCAGCGAGATTCAACTCTTTCGCAATAAGTGCTCGGATTTGGCACCACGTCCCCCATTTTTCAGGGTAATTATTGTCAATACCTTGGTTCGCTGAGCGCTATTGGAACGAATTCAGAACTTGTTCGGGACCTAATTTATATTGAACCAGATGCGTTAGTGTGATAATTATAGAGAAATTCAAGTGATATATTGCATTGATCCAATATAAAAGAGTCACCAAACTAGTTCGAGATTCACTCAGCGAACAAACCTAATGGATGCAGCTGTGGATTTGTATATAATTTTCTGTCAAGTGTTTAGTATATAATTTTTAGCCAGGGTTTGACACATGTTTTGATACTATTGACAGTAGGTATTGTCAAAGCATCAGCATTTGACGCTACCTACTCTCATTAGACTGAAAATATTTGTCAAATCCTGGCAAACTAGTATTTATATCAATGCAGATGCGACCGATCTCGATCAAATAGAATTTTCTCTTGCAGCTAAACTATTAATTTTACCAAAAAATGTCATAGGCATAAATTATTCTGAATTTCCTCCACTTTAACTTATTACTTATCTATTTCGACGAAATTACAGAAATGGCGGCTCACTTGTAAAATCCTTGAAAAAGGCTTAGAGGAAACATCCGGGTCCTTTTGACTATTTTTAACCAAAGGTTTTCAGCCTTAGCTTGGTCATGAAACTTCTAACAAAACAGGTCGTTGGGATCAGGCGAGATGGGAGTATTGAACGAGAATAAGAATAGATTTCTACAGTGGTTTATGTAAGTTTTATAATCATTATCTGTTCACAAGTAAAAACATATTGTTTTCTTGGCTTGTTGTGCAAGGCCATCATTCAGATGGTTGAACGGCCGACCTGTTGAAAGTTTGGACGGTTGAAACGTTAGAAACTGGTTCAGGTGGCTTAAAATCTGGCAAGTATTGTGTAAGAGTCTCTATAGTGTCTGAAAAATAAAATCAATACAATAAAACTTTTGCCCACACAAATCTCATCACTCAACAAATATTCTAATAAATACAGTAATATACATACGTTTAATGACATCAGTGTCTAGTGCATCTGGTATGGTAAGCGGTGTCACTATTGTAGCAATTGCGAACAATACCGCTAAAATGGTGAGGACCTTCATCGTGGAATGTATGGAATGTGGCAAACTAATACATTTTAGCTGCGTTCTGTGTGTCATATATACAAGTTTCTACAATCTAAGTCGATTTAATATGAATTATTAGTCAAACGTGTGGATATTGGTACCGTAAAATAAAACCTACGTGTTTTATCATATTGAATAAATAGGTTATATTGTTGTTCCGATTACCCAAGATCATATTGTGTTTAGTTGGCAACATTTTTCTTAACATCAATTTAAAGAAAACGTACATTTTTATTACTATAGAATGAGGAGATAATGTGCGAAAACACTGTTTAATTTGTATATGTTAGCTATTGTGCAACATCGTTTCTGATACGTGCCTACCTTCTAATTTAGTCCAAATCATGCATATACGTAAGGTAACCATTATTATTTTGTTGAAAAGAATTAGGTTTATGAGGCTAGCCGTGCGAATTTCATCAACTGGGGGGGGGGGAGTAAACTTAAAAAATCAATCATCTCAATATTTTACACATTATTAATTTTAACATTAGTTTATTTTCAAAACTACTTGACACAAATAAACTCGGCAAAAAAATAAGTAAATACCAAAGAGTCCTGAGTAGCCACTTCCGGTTTAGCGGAAGCCAATCAACTTAGTGATATTTTAAATGTCATGATATAATACTTGTTGTTCTTTGAGTTCCTACTATTACTTTATCATGTCCTTTTAGGTCCCCTGAACTTTTTAGACCAACGTTTTTAGACCAAGGTTAAAAAAATTGTCTGTGTGCGCGTGTGCGTGTGTACGTGTGTATATTGCGTATGTGTTTAAAATTTAATAATACAAATACAATTTAATATAACAAACAATTTTTTTTTACTTAATTTCAGTGTTTGATGCTTATCGAGGACCGTCTGCAAGAGGTTTGTGTGCGGTCAAAAGTCCTGGCGGAGTTGCAACAAGCAACCGAGTTTTGTATAATGGTCCTTCTAACCTCAACACGGCAATTGAAAGTGAACGATATACCTTTTTTAATGGCCACTTTTTTAATGGTCGCTATTTAAACGGATTAATTACGAACGTTAACTATTATTCGCTACTTAACGTTACCTAGGTTTAAGAAGCACGGTACGAACTTTACGTAACATTTTTTTTTATTGAGACAGCATAAGAATTTGTATATGATTTTTTATACAACAAATAATTTGAAAATATATGCGTATTTTTTTAAATAAATACTCGACTTATCTATTACTTGTTTTTTACTTTGAAAAATTGCTTTGTTTTATTCCATTTTGCCACAAATTTTATAACGTTTTTCTGTTCTCGCCATATGGAAGGTCATGTCTTGCCTCCATCCGCCCAGCTTCTCACCAATCCCAAACATTTATTGCTAAAACAAAATTAAACACTTGACTTAAATAACTATGTATATGGCATAAATATACCAATCAAACAATTCTTTTAAATAAAACAAATTTTTCCAATAACATATTAATAAATTTTGTATTTTGGACGTAATACAAAGGCTATATATTATTACGAACCTCTTTGTATATCCAAAACAGCAGATAGGGGTTCATTGTTCATAAACTTATCGTAATTTTCTTTGAATTGTTCAGCAATATCTCTTGCTCTGCTGGAAGCGGATACGTGAGGAGTTATCCTAATCTAAAAGAATAGATTGGAAGCTGCGTTTTCGCATAACTTGGAAGTACCCGAGGCATCTTCCATAATCTCCTTCGGAAGAGACTCTGTACTAAAAACATCCAAAATAGCTGTGGACAACCATTTTTTCTCTAATGCCATTATTAAAGTATCTTCACATATTCCCCTGCCAAAATTACCAAAACAGTACCGTTTTCTAAAACAATATCCAGGATTGTGAAATTTGTGAAAATTGATAATTAAATAGGTAGGTACTACCTTTACAATTTTGTGCAACATCACCATTTAGCAATCCTCGCATTTCCTTTGTATTTGTCTAATTATTGATAGTGTAATCACATTTTTACTTTATCATACGGAGTATAATAAAGTATTGTAATCGTGCCGAAAAAAAAAATTGAGATTTTAGCGGAAATAGGTCTTTTTGGGTCCCCTGAACATTTTTGACCAAGGTACAAAAAAATGTCTGTGTGTGTGTGTGTATGTGTGTGTGTATGTGTGTGTGTACCCGATTTTTGTTGAGACGATTCCGGAGAAACTACTAAAGGTATCGGGACGAAAGTTCATATTTAGAAGTTTCATGACTAAACTTAGAGCTGAAAAGCTTTTGGTTCAAAAGGGCTCAAAGGAACTGATAGTTTATTCTAAGCCTTTTTCAAAGATTTTGCAAATGAGCCGCCATTTCTGTAATTTAGTCAAAATAGTTAAATAATAAATTAAAGTAGAAGAAATTTTGAATAATTTATGCTCATGTCATTTTTTGTTAAAATCAATAGTTTAGCTGAACGAGCAAATTCTATATGATCGAGATCGGTCGCATCTGCATTGATATGAAACTACATAGTAACCTGGATTTGACAAATATTTTTTTGTACTGTCACCACAGAAATGTCTATGGCTGTCACTTTTGTGTGCTGTCACACTCGAAAACAGCTGATTTCATTAGAGTATGCATCAGAGGTTGGAGAACCGCTATGGAACGTTGCCGCTCTAGTGGGGCAAAGTACAAAATACAATTTTCAAATAGAATAAGATCACCCATTTGATTTTGTTGATAAGATATTTCAACCCGTTGTTATATCTAATTGTAAAAACGATAAATTAAGAAAATTGTAAATAAAGTATAGCGATGAGTGTAGTTATATTTTAGTATGTTGGTACGGATGTGACATCTACAGTGACATTAACGAATATAAATCTATCAGAACTTGAATTAGCTTTTTAAACTTGACGTTTCGTAGAAGTGGTATCAACCTAACATTTCCTATACAGAAATATAAAAATTTTTGATTTTTTTAAAATACGTATTTCTCAAAAAAACAACACAAATAACGTTCATGTCACTCCTGCCGAAAACTACATAGCGCGACTCGCTCACATGCGACGGCGACGCTCCGCCATCGGTGACGCGCCGCATCACCGGTCGTCGCGCTATTCCGTACTTTCGGCACTTATGAGATAAATAACTATTATTCTGATGACAGTAGGTAGTGTCAAATGCTGATGCTTTGACAATACCTACTATTGATACTATTGACTATCAAAATATCTGTCAAATCCCGGCCAACTAGTTTAATTTGAATGCAGACACGATTTATCTCAATCAAATAGATTCTCATGCAGGTAAACTATTAATTTTATATTTTGTATGATAAAGTCATGTGCCTGGCCACATCAGATTTTTTATTTAAAGCAGCCCAAATTTTCTGGTGTGTAATACTGCGTAATATATTTTTTACGTTCTCCTTAGGTGTTGCGTTTCTAACAAATCCGAATATTGCGGCCCCCAACCAATTTAGATATTTTGTAACTAAAATAGACAATTTTCAACAAACCAATAATATTAGCAGTAGTGATATTATTACCCCAACTACCAATTTGACCCAAACCTAAAATACCGATATTCAAATCGGATATAACACGGTAAGTAGCAATTTTTCCTTCATCCGACGATTTCGACAATTTCTGATTGCTGACGATTTGATCAAAACCTCGCTCAAAATCTAACAATTTCAGCTATAATATACTCGGACATAATCCATCCAAAGTGTTTACCCGAAAACTTAGTGATCGGAAAAGGTATATATTTGTTTCAATCTAGACCTGGCAAGATTTTGTCAACAGTCCAGGTTCCTTGCAACCATTTCGTTTTAGGTAAGTCGTATATCACCGGTGCTATCAAATCATAGTCACAAACAACTATTTCCGATTCCTTGAGCAAATGGCTACTTGCTGCAATCACAATATTCTATTTTAAAGCTCTAGTTTGACAAGTTTGACAGGCTGTGGCCTGTGGCTGATTTGACAACTATTGCAACGCTAAGAAAAGAAAATACCTGTCAAAACTTCTTGAAAATTTACCGACGGCAAAAATCTTCGTAATTCTTGCAGTAATGTTGTGTATTTGCTAAAAACTTTTAAAAACATTTGGCAAAAATTACGTAAATAAGATTGACCTTGAACGTGATAACTGGTTTATTTGTAGAATATTAATAAATTCGTTGTTTGGTTTATACAATCGTATTGTTTTGCATTAGAATTTCCGATTTTTTCATACATTCTTCTGAGAATGGTCTTAGGTTGGCAATAGTGATCGGAATCAAGGAAACCAACTAACGTCATATCTCATAACACCAACCCCCAAAAAATTTATTCACTATCGTAGTGGTCAGGGGGTTCCAGTGGCATTACAAATCATGCTGCATATCTTTATTTCTTTTTGGCGCGTACAATTTGTATAAATCTGTCATCGATGCACCTTGACCACCAAGCTATAGCCAGATGGCATTACTATCGGTTACTGTCGGTACGAATCTGTACGGATATCTGTAAGCATTGACAGAATTTTGTAATGGATGGCATGGGATTCACAAACCTGTCACAAAAGAGACTGCGATTGGTTCGCAATTGGCGGGTGTCACAGGTGGGTTGTTGATATGGTGTTGATCCAAGTGTTCATCATGTTAAATTTACTTGTCATTTCGAATCAAGTCAGTATTGTATATGAAAAGTCTTTGAATAAAAAAGAAGTGACTTACAATGCATATTTGTGTTATCTGCGGTAGTTCTGATACCGATAGTGACGTGAAGAAACTGTTTTGCTTTACAGAAAACCCAGAGATTTAAGTAAATGGCTATGTAAAATATAAGCGTCTATTATTATATTTATCAACAGATGGATGTCAATGCCATGTAAATGCCTTAGTACATTAGGAATGATGATCTGCGTAAGGACCTCAAAATGAAGTTTATGTACAAATACTACAAAAAATTGCAAGAACTCACGAGAAAAAGCTTCATCACGTAAACGTTGAGGCTATCTAGCTCCTCGACAACACCGGATTAATCAGAAGACTCAAGAGAAACAAGCTTTCTGAGTTAGTGTAAATGTGAGTTGTCTAAAACTACGTAGTCCGCAAGAAAAATGTGACCAGTATAACTGAGAGACATCAATGAGTGCCTGTTAGGTTCAGTTGTACGAGTAAAATAAGTTAGAATTAAGTTACTTATTAGTCAATTATTATATTGAACAAAAAAAAGAAATATCTAACTGCAATTTTATTTAAGAAATTATTGCTGATAATCAATTTAATTGCACTCCAATATACGGTTTAAAATTCCCGCCATTAAATATTCATTTATGCGAGCGCCATCTACACCACCCTTGGTGGTTGAAAGCCATGTCAAATAAGTGCCAAATAACATCTAATAGTGGATCATCTGTCCGATCTGTCCGTAGTGGTCATATGGTTGTCATCTGGTTACTAAATAGCAGATCACATTGGACTTTTATTACATACAAACTTTACAAAAACACGTAAGTTTCTATAAACAAAGCCTGTAGTTTGCAATAAAAATCATTTTAGGATGTCAATTTCATGTAAGCATTTCAATTTAGTAAAATCTTGACATTATGTTATAATTTATAGGTTAGACGGACTTTAGTAATAATTTTGGATATTTTTCAGATAAGCTATGGCCGCTATTCGCTCTTTCTCCTGTTTGCTCATACAGAGGTCCCTCAACACTGCCATCAAGCGGGGTTATGCCGATGAAATGAAATTGACCTTCGCTGCCGGCAACCGGGTATGTGACAGCTGTACCTTGTGCGTTTACGATACCTACGAACTTATTCTAGGTTTACTATGATAATGTGTCTGTCAAACAAGTAGATGTACCCTCGTTCTCGGGCGCTTTTGGGGTTTTACCGAAACACGTGCCAACATTAGCCGTCTTGAAACCAGGCATAGTAGCTGTTTTTGAAAATGAAGGTGCCGTCAAGAAGATTTTTGTCTCCAGTGGTATAATTACAGTAAACTTTGACTCCTCCGTTCAGGTTATCGCCGAAGAGGCCGTGCCAGTTGAACAATTAGACGCGTCGGCTGCAAGAGATATTCTGAATAAGGCACAAAGTGATATGTTAACTGCCACAACGGAAGTGGTATAATAAGAATAAATTATGTATGACGGATGATATATATTTTCCTTTTATTTTCAGGCAAGAGCTGAAGCTTCAATTGCTCTAGAAGTTGGAGAGGCTCTTGTTAGGGCTGCAGAATAAATAAATCATTTAAAAAAGTCGTCTGTAATTGATAGTTTTTAAGACGAAATAAAATTGTTTACAGAAATTTGATTTATTATTTAAAATTTAATGTTTTGGTGAAGTTTTAGTGTAAAAAATAAAAGAATTATTATGTGTGTGTATTTATTAGTTTCATAACCAAACTTAGAGCTGAAAAGCGTTTGGTTCAAAAGGGTCCAAAGGAACTGGATGTTTACTCATAGCATTTTTTAACGATTTTGCAAATGAGCCGTTATTTCTTTAATTTCGTCAAAATAGTTAAATAATAAATTAAAGCAGAGGAAATGCTGAATAATTCGTGTCTACGACATTTTTTCTATTTGACTGAGATCGGTTGTGTCTGCATTAATATAAAACTAGTTAGCCAAGATTTGTCAGATATGTGCATTCTGATAGTAAGTGGTGTCAAACGCTGATGTTTGGACATTACCTACTGTCAATGGAATCCAAATAGAATCTGTCAAATCTTGGCTAACTAGTATTATTTTAATGCAGATACAACCGATCTCGATCAAATAGAAGCTCATGGAGCTAAACTATTAATTTTATATATAGTATGATAAAGTCATGAGCCAGGCCACATCAGATTTTCTTACTAAGAATTTCGTGAAACATTTATTTTCAGTTTCAGTCCTATAGGCAGATAGACTATTCGGAATAAAACAGAAAGATCACTAATTCAGTATCTACTATATACAAGTGAAATACCCCCCCTGGAAAAGTGTTGGAAGATCTACTAGGAATCTACAACAAGTTAGTAATAAAATACATCAATGGACCAAAAAATGGAAGGCCAAGCTGAACGAACAGTGATGCCCAACGGTTCACCAGTAACAGGGCAACATTAAGAGAGCATCAAATGAGCAAGGCTAGAGTTCCAGCAAAGGAAACAACAGTAAAAAAGTGTGCAGATCGCACAGAAAACGAAACAAAGACAAAGATACTGAGGACCAAATACTCGGATAAATATAACGCAACAAAAGCTTCACCAAAGTATGTCCGACAACAATCGATCAGCATTGAGGGTCATAGGAGATACAGGTGCCCTCATCATAATATTAGTACGAGCTGATTGTTGTCGAAAAGTAGAGCAGTAGTGTGATGCGGCTCTCGGGACATGGAAGTGTAGACAAGACAAAAGATATGCGGAATCAACTCTATTTGCGACAAGTTTAACCAGAAAATCAGCGCTACAGATCTCCCTTTTGCGTTGTAGTGATAAAACTTCATGTCTATTCAAAAGTTCCTCGTAAGGGATACGTCTATCTGGGTATGAGCCATCTAGTTTAAGGGATATAAACTTTAAAAAGCGACGCTGGACACGCTCCACAGCAAGCTGGTGAGTAGCATAGATAGGATACCATATAAGAGCACCATATTCCAAGTTGCTCACCACAAAGGTATAATAATAATAAAGTGTCTTTAAAAGATTGACATCCTCAAATGTTCTGTAGGCCCTAAAGATAAAGCCCAGTACCCGCGAAGCGGATGAGCAGACTCGAGCTATGTGATCAGAAAACGATAACTGAGGGTTAAACAAAATGCCAAGGTCGGTCACCGTTGTCGGGCGCTGGAGATCAACATCACCAATGGTATACCGAGAAATCAAGGGTGACTTTACGCGTGTGTACGACATGAACGAACATTTGCCCGCATTCAGCCTCAGTCCATTCAAGGAACACCACTCAGAGACACGTGCCAGATCTCCACGTAAGGCTTCAACATCTGTGTCCGAGGCAACCCTACGGAACAACTTTATATTGTCGGCATAACCCAGGCAATGACTTGTAAAGGATGTGAGGAGATCGTTAATATAAATAATAAACAACAATGGTCCCAGGTTTGAGCCCTCAGGTACACCGGTGGTTGCACCGTAAGCGCGATATCCGTAGCCGTTGTAGGAACGCATATGACGCATTGCCGGCGGAGTCAAACCGAACGAGCTCAGCTTTGAAAGCATTCTGTCATGGGGATCTTTTTTATCGGCCTGCGGAGTATAATAACTGTAAAAATTAACTGAATGTATGAAAATAATTGCAAAGAACTAGAAATTTTCTGCGACTAGATTACCCATTTTGCAATCATAATGAAATATGAATATAAGATAGTGAACGCCAGAGTTTGGGAGAGTTTGTAAAAGAGCAGCATTAATTTCCTATGATTAAAATCGTGAGAATATTTAATTTCCGGGAATATAAAAAGAAGTCGAGCGCGTAACGAAGAAAAGAACAGATGAACTGGAATGGAGATAACGGATGGAGATTGGGAGGGTCTTTTACGATCAACAGGGGCACACAGGGTATTCTAAACGTGCAATAAATTCGTTAACCTGTTGTCGACGAATTAGTCCCACTCGACGAATTCAATTCCTAGCAGGAAACGGCGTTCGATTGGCGCGAAACGGATAGAACGTAGATTACTTCCGTTGGATTAAATTTATGCAGCTCCGCCTGGGGGGAATTCGTCCCGAAAACCAGTTCGCTGCAGTTGCAGCAATCGGACAATGGTAACTAATATAATTTCTAGAGGAGTTTAGTCTACAGTAGGTATGTACCTTTTTTACAAATTTTACCCGTATCTGATATTGCCTAATCGCAACCTGGGAGACATAACTTTGTTATGTATGTTTTGTCTTTGTTAATATTGTAGTTGTTGAATAAATAAATCTGATGTGGCCTGTCACATGACTTTATCATACTATATATAAATATACTATATATATATATTTTGATTCTATTGACAGTAGGTATTGTCAAAACATCAGCGTTTGACACTGCCTACTGTCATTAGAATAGAAATACCTGCCAAATCCTGGCTAACTAGTTTTATATTACTGCGGACACTACCGATCTCAATCAAATACATTTTGCTCATGCAGAAGAAAAATTTTATAGACATAAATGATACAAAATGACCTCTACTTTAATTTATTATTTAAGTATTTTGACGAAATGAAAGAAATGGCTGCTTATTTGCAAAATCCTTGTACAACGCCTGGAGTAAATATCCAGTTCCTTTGGACCCTTTTGAACAAAAAGTTTTCAGCTCTCAGTTTGGTCATGAAAGTTCTAAATATGAAGTTTCGTCCCGATACCTTCAGTAGTTTCTCCGGAATCGTTGCCACAAAAACGGGCATACACACACACACACACACACAACAGAAATTTTTTGTGCCTTGGTCCAAAATGTCCAGGGGACCCAAAAGAACCTATTTCCGCTAAAATCGCACATTTTTTTTTCGTCACGATTACAATACTTTATCATACTACGTATAATAAAGTAAAAACTGTTGAAAATGTTGCATATTCATAAGCTAATCAATAATTGTTTAATAAATAAAAATGCGTTGAAAAGGATAATTCTTACACTTATATATTAGCTGTTGTTTATAGTTTTTCGAAAGTGTGACTAATCAACAATAATAGCCCATGTCGTCGATGTTCTACCTACTAGTACGCTTACCATAATCTTGAAATTGCAATCCGGGGCAAAAAAACAAAAAAGAGTTTTTAAAATAACATAAATGCGTGATAAACTGACAAAACATGAACTATAATGTGTTTTTATTTTTCTTACATAAGCTATATGTATCATCAATTTGCTTTTCAAAACTAACCAGCACCAGCATTAACTATACATTATTAAAAAATGTATTTTTTCTCTTCTAGTATGAATTTATAATGTTCCAAGATACCGACGGAAATATCGGGTTTCGATATTCTATGGCGTCCGCAAATTTTGTCAGTGCCTGGTATCCCTAAAATCTCGCAGTTTTTCGCATTTTAACGCAAAACAGCCACGATTTCGAACTTTAACACCTGTACAAAAATAATGATAGTAAAATTCTGCACAAAAAAAGTGTTTATCACTATTTATTCATTAAGTTATAAAAGAAACATTTATTATTGATTAGTACTCACTATTGAAACGGAATACTTATACCGGGTGACTCACGGCATAGGTACTCCCGTTTAGCTGGACGAATGAAATTTGGGAATGTGTTAATAGACAAAAAATGCCATTCTTGGGGTTACTCTTGAGGTTAATATGACTTCCGGTTTTTCCGGAAATGACGTCATCATTGAAATTTTATATGGCACCCTAATTACTGGAAGAGCTTTAAGAACAAGGCAGGTAAGGTTCCAATGCCTAGCAAATTGCTTAAACGGAATGACGATTTTGAAGACAATGTTATTTAACGAAGAATTGTTCCATAACCACAACATCATAATTGAGAGAACTTATTAGAGCAGAATGTATGGCCAGACGTATTTCTTAGTAGTTAGTTTAGTGGTAACTAAAACACTTTATGTGTTTATTATATTTAATTTGTTCAACATATAGTCATACAGACAGATGTTTTTGACAAGTAAGCAAGTGATTTTGACAGGACAGAACAATGACGATTAGGTAAATATAATTCTATTAAACGCCACTGATTGTCTACTTCGCGCATACTCGGATGAACTGAGCACTCTTTGAAGTTTATGAATACAAAAAATTTAGTGTGAGTATAGTGTAGACTCTAAACTCTTCTAAGTAGAACCGAATTTAAGTGTAGATTGAGTGTAATATGAGTGTCATTCAATCTGTGTCTCTAAATTCCACCCTAACTATCTATATCCGTTGACAATCAACGATATTATATAAGATACCAAACTCTAGATACCAACACCAAACTCTACATTTTTAAATTCCAATGTCTTGCAAATGCTTTTTATATTATCATTTTCGAATCAACCACGGATTATTTTTAATGAGAACGTCCAAACTTAAAGTAAAAACTAATTAACACTATTAATTTACTTACTGATGTTTTTGTGAAAGCTTAGCTGCACGGTATTTTGACGTTTGGTTTGAGACAAATGAATGTATATTTTCTGTACTTAATTCGTATTATTTGTGTGTCTAATAAAAATAATCATTTATAAAATTACATTCTAAACTTTACACAAACACATACAGCAGAATAAGAACACCTAATACTACTCGTATTGTACGATGTATTATTCATAAAAGTACGCGAAAACCAAGGCAATGTGAAACGTAATTCCTACTTTCATAGGCGTCCGTATAACAGGTAACATGCATTACAGAGGTGTATTGTTAACCGACGACACAATTGTAGGTACTGAATGCAGCAGCCGAAACCACCGAAGCATTTCGCGTATGGCGATCCATAAATTGCCCGACTTGCGAGTCGCGAAATATAGGGCGAACGGCAGCATAAACGAAAGGGACAGAGAGGCATATAGGAGAACAGCTAAGGGAATATGCCATTGTACGACATAAATAATAACCGATAAAACTTAACGACGCCTGGGATTGCGGCTCCGCAGACGTTCTTATAACCAGCTGTATATTTCACGGCATATAAGCGACACAGCCCTAACTACCAGATACAGAAATCGTCCGTATATTATAGTACCTACTGAAGGCCTGGTAACATGAGAAGTGGTGTGGAAACTGGATACTGTTGAAATTAGAGGATCGTTTATCTTATGGCAGGTGCTACCGTATAATAAGTAGACATAATTAAATAACACTGAGATAAGTAAGTGTAGCGGTAAAGAATTAGATTATAGTTTATCTTTTTATGATTATTGTTTTCCGAAATACACCCTTTCAAAAATGTACCCCATTACCTATAAAATTGTCACACATTAGAGTAAGTGATGTAGGTACTCGTGATATTGATATAATATATTTTGTCCTATATGAGAGTTTTGTTTATGGCAATTCGATATAAATAAATAGGTATCTGAACTGAAAGCGACGAGCGAACACTCTTTTAAGGAAACTCAAGAATGTTTCATAGCGAACAGCTTAACGAACAGCTGAATGTACAAAAATCTCCAAAATTTGTTCTTAGATATCAGATCTGATCAGAAAAGTCAAATTAAGTTCCTAGGAGTTTACATAGACAACTGTTTAAGCTGGGAGTATCAGGTTATCATGCTCTGCAAGAGACTTAACGCCGTCACCTTCCAAATTAGAAAAGTTTGACAACTAGTGGATGTATACACAGCCAAAATGCTGTACTTCTCAAATTTTCAAAGTGTTGTTTCAGCATACTGCTGTGGGGTTCCTCGAGCCATGCCCTAAGAGTGGTTATCTCGCAAAAGAGAGTAATTCGCGCACTTTTCAAGATACCTCCTAGAGACAGCTGCAAGCCGGCGTTCGTTAGAGAAGGAATTTAACTGTTCCTTGTTTGTATTTGTATAAATGTCTGGTATACGTTAAGGAAAATATAAAAGAATTTCAACGACACCAAGAAGTCCATGCGTATCACACGAGGTTTAGTGATCATCTGACAAAAATCGATTAGTAACACCTCAACGATCTATAGGTTACCAGGACACAAAATTTGTAATATACTTAGAGACGATATAAAGCTTTTGTTTTTTGAAGAGGAGATAAAATTTATTTATTTATTTAACCCAAAATAGCCAAATAGCCATATTCAGTCAAGCAAATTTTGTAATCTGAACCTTCACTAACGCTGATGGTTGTACAACCACTTAAGGAAATATGCTCCGACTCAAAACGCGTGTAGGTGAGTGTATTTTTTAATTGCATGCTATAAATTTTTGTACACACTTGGAAGCCTTTTATGGTTGCCTACATACCACCAAAAGTTTATTGATATCGGTTGAGTGGCAGCAGCACAAAAATTAAAAACAAAAAAAAATTGATTTTGCATCGTTTGCTAAATCAATGAAACCCACAAATTGCACGTCGTTAATTTAAATTTTGCGACGTGCTTGTTAAGTTAGATCTACTAGTCTCGTGTCAAACTTATCAAACTTCAAAGCGTGTTATTGTTCTTATTTTAAATTGGAACCCCTACATTTTTTTAGGTGTAACGAATCAATTTCAAGAATCAATTTTAAAAGTTATTCACCAAAAACTCATTTTTCAACGGCTATTTTAGGTAATAAATATCGTACGTGGCGTTAAAAAGCAATTTATTTCATAAAATATAACGCAGAGAAGTATTTTAGATTTGAGAGAACTAAATTAAGTAGTTGTTCAATTGCCAAATTTACTGCAAAATCTTCCCAAATCGGTGGATTGGAAGAGGAGGACCAGTTGCTTGGCCTCCTCGATCACCGGACTTAACGAAACTGAATTTCTTCCTGCGGGGCTACGTTAAGGACATCGTTTATGCTGAACCTCCAACAACACCAGAAAACATGTAAGAAAGATTCCGCGACGCATGTCAAACTATTACGCCCAACCTATTAAGAGCAGTGGCGAGGTCATTTCCTAGTCGTCTTCGTTTGTGGCTCGAAGAGCACGGAAGACATTTCGAACAACTACTTAATTAAATACACTCAAATCTAAAATACTTTTCTGCGTGATATTTTATGAAATAAATTGCTTTTTAACGCCATGTACGATATTTATTACCCAAAATCGCCGTTGGAAACGTTACAAAATGAGTTTTCGGCGAATAACTTTTAAAATATTGAGAATTGTGATGGGGTTGTATTTAGAAACAATGTGAATGTGTTCCAATTTTAAATAAGAAGAATAACACGCTTTAAAGTTTGACAATTGATTTTGCTCACCATGTATAATTTGGACTGGGTTAACACTCGGTTAACGAGACTACTAGATCTAACTTAATAAGCACGTCGCCGTCGATGCAAAATCATTTTTGTTTTGTTTTAATTTTTTGCGCTGCAGTCACCCAACCGACTTCAATAAAATTTTGGTGGTATGTACGCAACCATAAATTCTTTCAAATGTGTACAAAAATATATACCATGCAATAAAAAATATAATACGATGGCGTTGCAAATTTTTGGGCGATACTGTAAAATCAAACATAATTTCTTGAAATGTACGGATATGGTGCTGCAAGCGTAGCCGTGGCGGCCATTTGGCTGATATCGTTTTCAAAAGAGCGGAGGTGGCCGAGTGGATAAGGCGAATGCCTTTCACTCAGAAGTCCAGGGTTCAAGCCCAGGTTAGGCAGGGGATTTTTCAAATACTCCGTCTCCCCGACTGCCGCACAGACAAGCCACTGGCTTTGTGCATATGGCAACATCCAAAAAAAAAAAAAATGTTAATGGCATACCTTCCTCTTTACAATAAAATAAACATTGATTGATTTCTCTTAAAAAATACTCTTTTTTATATCAAAATGAAACCTCTTATTGGAAAACGTTATATATACGTCTGCCGACCACTGTTCTAGACCAACGTTCAAACGACAATAGGAACAGATCGCCATTCGTATCCTCTGGTGGAGAGATGTGCCTAGTCCACATATTCCTTAAGTCTTACTGTATTTGCTTCCTAAGATAAAGCTTTTCTGTACCTGTTCGCATTCATACAACAATAATCTATCGATAACTAATACAAAACCTTGTATATAGATTCGCAAACGCAGAGAGAGCTACGAAATAGCAATATACATTGCACATAATGAAAGCAGATAAAAAAATACCTTATAAATTAAATATAAACCCAGAACGGAGAAGGTATAAAACGTTAACTTCTTTTCTTCAAGTAGTTTTAAATGAGGGCATACCGGGGATGTCAGAAGCGTGCCAACTATAAGAAACTTTAGCAATGAAGGGATGGACAGATGCGAAGGCCCTGATCGTCTGTATATAGTGTCGACTCGAGACCTTTTGTCTACAGAGGAAAGCAACTGCCAACTTTTTCCGCGGCGCCCCCGTAATGAAAATTAATGGACCCGGGTTTTTGCTCATCGCTGGGACATTAAACTCAAATTAATTATACGATTTCTCTCCACACCCTGACAGCAATTAACTCTGAGATGGCGTGGGATAATTCACCTGCTCTCGAAATTATAAATTGGGTGCAACAACTTATCCGTGAAACAATTTCAAATACGTATTCTCGAATATTGTATTAAGGCATTGACAATATAATTCATTCATAATTCAGTAATATTTAATCACAAAGAGAGGGTGATTTTCATCTAAAAATATATTTACTTAACACGTTTACAGACTGACACTACGAGATAAATCGGTGAAAGAAATAATGTTACTAACCACAAAAGCTGGGCACAAAAGCGTAACTTAAGTAAATAAATAACTTTTAAAGTAATCGATTTTGTTCCGCTACACATAAACGACAACACGAGTGTCACAAGTGTCGAGTTTGAATAACATCCAATAAAGTATCTATAAACTTTGTTCATACTAAATAATCAAAAAATAACGCATATTTCAATCCATTGGTTGTGTTATTCTAATCCGATATTTACATTTTGGTTACCCAATTTAATCTCACATTGATATAAGGGATACAAAAAAGGAAATTAATAAATAAAATGTTTTATTTATTCAGTTTTTAGAAACAAATTACACCAACACTACCAACTACCAACTATTAGAAATAAATTTATATACAAACATAATACTAGTTGGAAAAATAATAGTACAGTATAATAACAATATAATTGTTATAATTATTCCAAAAGTCCATTAAAATATCAAAATATATTTTTAATATTGAATGTTTTAAAATACAGTAACGATTGTGGAGATATATATTGTTACTTTTTGGCATTATTTTCATCATACATAGCAGGCACATGACTTTATCATACAATTTATAAAATTAATAGTAAATGAGATTCTATTTGATTGAGATCGGTCGTATCTGCATTAAAATAAAGCTAGTTAGCCAGCATTTGACAGATATATTAATACAATAAAAAGTGGTCGGATTCCTTATTTTTGTTTTAGTTTGGCAATCGCTACATCTTTTGTATCCTACTGGGCACTTCTTCAAGCGCTATAGAAAATGAGAAATAACTTACACAATTGATAATCAAATCAAAATCCAAAAAACTCAATTGCAAAAACTTATATTTTGTCAGGCGCGGCCCGAGGAGAACATAAAACAACACACAAAGGTCACAAACAAACATATGTGACACTGCAGAACAGATTTCTTAAAATTTATATTTACGATTGTCAAACCAACAGCGTTTGACACTACCTACTGACACTGGAATGAAACTATTGGGCAAATTTATATACAAACATATACTAGTAGGGTAAATAACAAACAGTAACAGTATAATTGTTATAATTATTCCAAAAGTCCATTAAAATACAAAAAATCGTATTAATTTTTAATCTTTTAAAATACAGTCACAATAAAATTGTGAAGATACAATATATTGTTACTTTTCGGCATTATTTTCATGTGAAGCTTCTACGAAAACTACGTCGCCTTTATCTAATAAGTAATTTCAAACGTCAATTCGTGGCATTGTTGCAGCTATGGAGTGAATTGTGAATCCACGTTTCAATATACAGAGTTATTCATAACTCTAGGCGAACGTTGGAAAGGTAGATATTCATCAGTAAATTCTAATTGAACAAAAGGATATCCGATAGGCAGGCCTTCGTTGCCAAAATATCGCACATCAAAGTTTTATACAGTAAGAAAGGTAAGCCGAGATTTTTCTTTTCATAAATGTTTATTATTATTTACAGTTTTATGTGCATGCCGAAGAAATTATGGATGAACCATTACACGACAGAATAGTGAATACTTTGTACCATAGTCAAAGCACACTAAACACAATCATTCTTCTATTTATTTATTATGTAAATAATCATACATCAGCCAATAAATTATGTTTCCTTTTGTTTATTAATTTACAGCAGCGACAAATCAAAGATCTCGAAGACAAAGTCCGATTGGGAAAATGAGTAACATTGTAACTCATGTAGACTGATTTTTACTTTATCATACGCAGTATGATGAAGTATCGTGATCGGGCCGAAAAAAAATTGAGATTTTAGCGGAAATAGGTCTTCTAGGGTCCCCTGAACATTTTTGACCAAGGTACAAAAAAATGTCTGTGTGTGTGTGCATGTGTGTGTGTATGTGTGTGTGTATGTGTGTGTGTACCCGATTTTTGTGGAGACGATTCCGGAGAAACTACTAAAGGTATCGGGCCGAAAGTTCATATTTAGAAGTTTCATGACTGAACTTAGAGCTGAAAAGCTTTTTATTCAAAAGGGTCCAAAGGAACTGGGTATTTACTCTCAGCATTTTTCAACGATTTTAAAAATGATCCGTCATTTCTGTAATTTCGTCAAAATAGATAAATAATAAATTAAAGTAGAGGAAATTTTGTATAGTTTATGTCTATAATATTTTTTGGTAAAATTAATAGCTTAGCTGCAGGACCAAATTCTAATTGATCGAAATCGTGTCTGCATTAATAGTAGGTAGCCAGGAGATTTTGAAACTTTTGACAGTATTCAGAACGTCAGCGTTTGCGAAACGTCAATTCAACACGCAAATACATGGAGAATTGCCATGAGGAGGAGAAACAATATTGAAAAACAATATTTCGAGATAGGAATGTTGTTGTGTTTTCACGAATAAATACAAGACCTTAACCTTAACCTTAAAACTTATTTGGAATATTCAGCATAATTTTTATGATCTTTTGTAGTTAGCACTGAAGACGGGGTAAAACCCGAAAATAGCCAATATAATATATTAATCATCAGAACCAACAACCTTCTTACTTTATCATACGTATAGGCAAAACTGGGAGAGCTGAAGATTACTCATAGATTTCAGCTGTTATTTTAGACATACGTTACAGAATATTTCTAAATATTGACGCGTGTTAAAACGAAATAGCATACTTTTAGCATACATAAGAACGAATGACAGCGGTAGCAACCTAACCTCCAATTCGACCGCGAACGTGTGATGTGAACAAGATGATTTCGTTGGTATGTTTTCACTTTGCTTCTGTTAAACATGCTAATGATGGATATTTAAATGAGATAGGACAATTATCACAATTAAATGATAGCATTTTTAATAATTAAATATTAATCATGAACGAACTACCTAGTAGGCAACTTAATATACACAGCTAATAACCTATTCACGCGGTACGTTCATAACTTGGTTCATACGATTTTAAGCGATGAATCACCTTCAGCTCTCCCAGTTTTGCCTATAGTATGACTAGACTCCATATTTAGAAGTTTTATGACGAAACTTAGTGCTGAAAAGCTTTCTGTTGAAAGGGGTCCAAAGGAACTGGAGGTTTAGTCTTAAATTACAGTAGAGGGAATTCTGAATAATTTATGACTATGACATTTTTTGGTAAAATTAATAGTTTAGCTGTATGAGCAAATTCTATTTCATCGAGATCGCTCGTACTGCATTAAAACTTGCTAGCCAGGATTTGCCAGATATTGTGATTCTAATGACAGTAGGTAGTGGCAAATGCTGATGTTTTGACAGTACCTACTGTAAATATAACCAAAATATCTGTCTAGTTCTAGTAGTTTTATATTAATGCAGACATGGCCAATATCGAAATCGAATCTCATGCAGGTAAACTATTATGTTTATATATGGTATGATAAAGTCATGTGCCTGGCCACATCAGTTTTTTTATTACGTAGTAGGGCCCGTTGATTTTGGATTTTTTTATACGAATAAAGGTTAAATTTTTTTAAAAATGTAGTGTCAAAGTAAGTATAAAAGATTATTTTTCAGTTTTGTTTTAACATACGAAACGCTATTTAGACGGCTCGGTGCGGTAACGCAGCATTGTAAAGTTTTAAAGTCTCTAACAAATTATTTAAAACTAAATATGGTTATTAGACAACCAAAGGACGATAACAACAACTTTCTTATTTAAAATTTTAAATTTGAGTTATAGGTCAGTTTATAGAGAAATAACTGAAATGTAGAAACTTCGAATCGATTATGACACTCCTTTACGTCCGCTATCCAATTGAATTTACCTTTTACATGACTTATTAGTTATTATTTTATAGACTAGATTCTAGAAGATATCTGGTGAGTAGAATGAAAAAAAATCGATAGTGGAAACATAAGTTCTATTTTTTATCTACAAGCTGCAAATTACTACTGATTGCGTGCACCCAGAATGGCGAAGGCGCCGGGATAATTATTGTGTAATTCATATTTTTACTTCTGGTTACTTTTAAACTAAACATCTGCGTTATTCTATTAAAATTAGGATTATACATATGGATTCATAGTAAGAAATTCCACAGGAAAGCTCAGAAACGAGCGGATATGAACTTTCTAATTTAAAGTTACGCCCAATGTATAAACATAAACCTAACGCTTTTAAAACTTTGATGGGGCCACCCTTTGAATATTTTAGCGTAACGTACGAGCCGTGTGTGTGAAACGGGTATGTTTTAGAATGAGATTAGCATACGGGCGATACACGCCGGTGCATGTTAAGGTCACAAAGTTCAGTCTTTATGACGCGACAGGGTCATGTTTGGCCTCACGGATGAAACACGTACTAAAACAAACTTTTTGTATAAATATGTTTTACGTGTGATTTACGGGTAATATAAACCCGATGCCCGAGCATAATTTATACGCTCGGGAAAGGGGTGAAAATTATTTATAGCCCGTAATGGAGTCAGGTGGGTACGCTATGTTAATCATCGTGAACATAATTTACTATCGCGTTTTGTCTCTTACTCCATTTATTTTAAAATCGATACGCTTTGTAGGCGTTCTGAGGGATTTAAAATTCTGTAAATCTTGGAGACCTGCAGGACATTGGCAGAAGATGCATTTGTACAGGGAAAATGATAGTATCTACTATCTAACTTTTAAAGTTTTAGTTTAGACTTCTTGTTAGTTTTAGATTTCAGATTATCTGTATTATTTGGAACGACAAAAAGAGATTAATTAAATTTATATTGAATTTTACAATAAAATATCGGTTGGTCCCAGCTGTGTACACATTCTCTGACCGGCAGTGGAATATATTTCAGCAGATCGTTTATATCAATTTGAGCTATTGAATTCAAAGGCACTTGGGAAATTACAAGTAAATGTGTACCGGAGAGCTTCCAGCTTGGGGATAAATGAGGTAATATTAGTACTCATGGGTTGACGATATTGATTTCTGGAAGCAAGCAGATAACTTGCCACATGTGTGAACTTAAAAGTAGCCCATGAAATCAATATAACTGTATTCAGTGTGTTTTCAGTACAGTTTTGATGAGTTGTATGGTTGTTTTAACTACAGTTTTGCTGTGTGATGCAAGAAAAGTTAAGAAGCACCACAACCTTAACAAAAATGTTTTTTTTTATAATTTAAAATTTACTTAGTTTAAAAACATAAAGTTGGTTTGTTCTATCACATGTGATTAAAAAATAGTATATTATTCGACGAGCAGCTAATTATATCCGTTATGTGCGAGTAGAATACGCCGTTTTATCTGCGACTCATTATTGGCGAGGCAATCTGTCAAATAACTGTCAACTACGTAGGTATTTTCACAGACTTGACAGTACTTACGTATAATGATAACAGTTCGTTTGAATAATGAAGTCATTATTCAAACGAACTGTCATTATTATACAATGCTACTGTCATCATAATCATAGGTGTGTACCATGGTTGGGATTATATAGTCATAGATACGTATGCAATGATCTTATTATATGTGAGTCGTAGATAAATGTCTTTATGACACAGTCTTCTAGTACATCGAATGTAATTGCTGTTATTATTATTGGGCATGTCCAGCACACTCAACGGTGATATACCGGTAAGTTACCGGTGGATCAGCGGTGGCAATAATCGAAATTTTTAGCCTGAATGAAATCCTGAACTTTTTATTTGTGACACTGTCAAAGCGGCCGTGACACAAAAAACAAGTTCAGGAATGAATCCAGGCTGAAAAATACGATTATGGTCGCCGCTGATCCACCGGTAACTTACCAGTATGTCACCAGTGAGTCTGCTGAACATGACCAATGTCATTGATATAAGTAGTGGTTTATATACTTATTTAGTCCACTTACTACACATAATCCAATATAAGTTAGCTAGTTGTGATGGGCGCTTGCGAATTACATAATCGATTAATTATGATTTTGCATTAAAACCCTATTATTGTTAATAATCATTTAAATTAAAAATTAAATTATTTAAAATCATTTTTAAAAATCATTTTTAATAGTCGGTTTTTTGATAATCGATTTTTAAAATTCATTTCTTAATAATCATTTGTTAATAATAGACTTTTAATAATCGTTTTGTAATCCTAGACTCTTAAGAATCGAGTGTTAATGATAAATTTTGAATCAACTTTTAATACACGATTATTAAGGGGAATCCCCTATGTACTACACGCAAAACACGTAAAAATTCTAAGGCGTATTCTCAGCTATTAGTTACAGAATCGTAAAAGCAATACACCGAATTAAAGATAAAAAGTATATATTTTTACGTTATCATACGCAGTATGCTAAAGTATTGTAATCATGCCGAAAAAAAAAATTGAGATTTTAGCGGAAATAGGTCTTTCTGGGTCCCCTGAACATTTTTGGCCAAGGTAAAGTTCTATTCAAAAAAAAAGGCGTACAAGTAGTAAGCACAGTTTTGGGTTGATTGCCATATTGTAAACCTATCTTTTAATTGTTGTCACTTAGTCCCCTGTAGTAACTTGTAACTACAAACTCGATGAGAACCGAATTATGTCGATATTTTTTCGAGGATTTTATTATTTTTCACTTCATTTCTTAGCCAACCGAAATTCTTCTGCTATTGCCCTTATAGACCACCCTTCTTCCAACTTAGTAACGATTCGCGCTCTAGTTACCGATATTGTTTGTCGCGGCATAATTAAATTATAAAAAGCAATTTGCACACATTTGACATACAAAATGTCAGAAATATGTTTCCTTGGAAACGATTAATAAATTATCCCTTTTTGCAATAGCCCTCAATACGTGTACGCTTTTTTATTGAATAGAACTGTACAAAAAAATGTCTGTGTGTGTGTGTGTGTGTCTGTGCGTATGTATATCTGTGTGTAAACGATTTTTGTGGCGACAATTCCGGAGAAACTACTAAAGGTATCGGAACTAAAGTTCATATTTAGAAGTTTTGTTACCAAACTTAGAGCTGAAAAGCTTTTGGTTGAAAGGGGTCCAAAGGACCTGGCAGTTTATTCTAAGCCGTTTTGAAAGATTTTGCAAATGAGCCGCCATTTCTGTAATTTCGACAAAATAGTTAAATAATAAAGTAAGTAGAGGAAATTTTGAATAATTTATGCCTATGATATTTTTTGGTAAAATTAATAGTTTAGCTTTAAGAGCAAATTCTATTTGATCGAGATCGGTCGCATCTGCATTGATATGAAACTTCAAAGTAGCCTGGATTTGACAAATATTTTTTTGTGCTGTCACCACAGAAATGTCTATGGCTGTCACACTCGAAAACAGCTGATTTCATCAGAGGTTGGAGAACCGCTATGGAACGTTGCCGCTCTACTGCGGCAAAGTAGAAAATACAAAATTCAAATAAAATAAGATCGCCAATTTGATTGTTTGTTGATAAGAAATATCAACCCGTTGTTATCTAATTGTAAAAACGATAATTGAGAAAATTGTAAATAAAGTATAGCGATGAGTATAGTTACGTTTTAGTATGTTGGTACGGATGTGACATCTACAGTGTCATGAACGAATATAAATCTGTCAGAATTTGATTTAGCTTCTTAAACGTTTCGTAGAAGTGGTATCAACCTAACATTTCCTATCCAGAAATAAAACCATTTTTAATTTTTTGTAAGTACGTATTTTTCAAAAAGCAACACAAAAACGTTGATGTCACTCCTGCCGAAAACTACATAGCGCGACTCGCTCACATGCGGCGGCGACGCTTCGCCTTCGGTGACGCGCCGCATCACCGGTCGCCGCGCTATTCCGTACTTTCGGCACTTGTGACATAAATAACTATTATTCTAATGACGTAGTGTAGGTAGTGTCAAGTGCTGATGCTTTGACAATACCTACGATTTATCTCAATAAAATAGATTCTCATGCAGCTAAACTATTAATTTTATATATTGTATGATAAAGTCATGTGCCTGGCCACATCAGATTTTTTAATATCTTTGTTCGCCGAAAACATTCGCGAAAACAGTAATGTTATGTAGTAGATGTAGGATAAAATAAAACTTTGCACCTTCTCCTTTAAGACCATATAGTAAGAAATCAGATGGCATAATCTTTGACCATTTTACACCACTTTTTTACGAAAGGGCGCGCCCGTTGCAGCACTGGACGGAGCGCACTGTATCTTTCCCTTATGCATAACTACATTGCATTGGGTAAATAAATGGTTGTCGAAAACATAAAACTGATTTCGATATGATTCTTCCCAAGAACTCCCCATCTGAGCACATAAATAGTAAATTTGCTCGAGTTTTCGCGAGAAACAGTGTTATATCTGAAAAGAAAAAACTGGTTATTGCTACTTTTGAACACAATAAAGTTATGTTCTAGATGTTTATGTGTTGGATCAAATAAAACTTCGAACGTTCGCCTTTAAGATCGCATAGCGCGAAATCAGATGACATAAACTTTGGACATTTTACACCACTATTTTTATAGCGCATACCCATTGCAGCAGCGGACGCAGCGCACTCCTTCTTCCTTTATTTATACACTGCGCTGGCCAAATAAACGGTTGTCGAAAAATGACTGATTTCGATAGGATTTTTTCCAGAAATCCGAATAAGAACACCGAGATAGTGAATTAGTTCTTTTTTTGCGAAAAACGGCATTAAAGACGAAAAAATCTAGAAATGCGAATCTGAACACAGAAATAGTGAACTCGCTAAACACAGATCATTATTTATTCTGGCAGTGAAAGCAAAGGTGAGGCTTTGTGAACTGTAATAAATTTGTGAAAAATGGCTTCTTTCCTTCTTGCATGCTTTCTGTATGTTAACTGAGAAATTAAAACAAATGTTATAAAATGTCGACAAAGTCGAAAAAGAAACAACACAAAATCACCCTACATTTAAACTAATACCAATACTAAACGAAAAAGAAGTGCCCCCCTCTGCCGTTAAGAAAAGCGTGGCTAAGCGCTTAAATTGAGACGCGCTTCAATAGAAGCAGTGGAGCTTCAGTCCAAGCTTCAGCGTCGTGATTGTCCACTATATTAAAAGCAGTAGGTTCAATGTTTTATTTAGCCCAACATAGAAAATTCTATAACGACGAGTTTTGTTTTGCATGTGTTCAAGTAGGTGGTAGTAAAAAACACGTTTTCTGCCACTTTAATACTGTTTTATTCTAAAATTAGAGCCAATTCACTATTCCAATTGTCAAATTCGGAGTCTATGGGAAAAATCATATTCAATTGGCCAGTGCAATTTATAAATAAAGCACTGCGCTCCGTCCGGTGCTGCAATGGGTTTTAACGTGTTCAATGCAATGTTTTGCATGTGGTCAAAAGTAGCAAAAAAGCTCGTTTTTTGGTACTTTTAACAATGACAATATTTTGGAGACTGTGGCGAACTTAATAATAAAATTATAAACCTCTAACCACAACAAGTATTTTAGAAACCTAAATACGTATTTCAGCAACTATGTTGCCATCTTCGGTAGAACCTAAAAAGAGGAAAAGAGAGATTAGCACTTCATATATCTTTACTGGATATTGTCCAAGCAAATCACTAGATACTAGATACTCTGGTAGTCAGGAATAGCAAAAATATAATAGAAATTGACCGGGTCAGCTCACCTCATACCAAGACAAGTCATACCCGGACAACTCATACCAGGACAACTCATACCAAGGGACAACTCATACCACGACAACTCATACCGGGACACCTCATACCAAGGGACAACTCATACCAGCACAACTCATACCAGGACAACTCATACCAGGACAACTCATACCTGGACAACTCATACCACGACAACTCATACCAGGACAACTCATACCAGGACAACTCATACCAGGACAACTCATACCAGGACAACTCATACCAGGACAACTCATACCAGGACAACTCATACCAGGACAACTCATACCAGGACAACTCATACCAGAACAACTCATACCACGACAACTCATACCAGGACAACTCATACCAGGACAACTCATACCAGGACAACTCATACCAGGACAACTCATACCAGGACAACTCATACCAGGACAACTCATACCAGGACAACTCATACCAGGACAACTCATACCAGAACAACTCATACCAGAACAACTCATACCACGACAACTCATACCAGGACAACTCATACCAGGACAACTCATACCAGGACAACTCATACCAAGGGACAACTCATACCAGGACAACTCATACCAGGACAACTCATACCTGGACAACTCATACCACGACAACTCATACCAGGACAACTCATACCAGGACAACTCATACCAGGACAACTCATACCAGGACAACTCATACCAGGACAACTCATACCAGAACAACTCATACCACGACAACTCATACCAGGACAACTCATACCAGAACAACTCATACCACGACAACTCATACCAGGACAACTCATACCAGGACAATTCATACCAGGACAACTCATACCAGGACAACTCATACCAGGACAACTCATACCACGACAACTCATACCACGACAATTCATACCAAAACGCCCATAACAAGCCGACAAATGATTATTGTCTGGTACGGTATCATCTATTGTGATTAGGAAACTCTCTTTAGCGAGTTATTATTAGGTAATTGAGTTTAAATTTCTACACTGTCGAGTATTGGCAAACATATCACATTTTATACAACGCGGAAGGCTAGTGAAAGACTAATATAACCTAATAATAAGGCATGACATGATATACAGGGTGTCTTGAATAACTTTGCTATTACAATAAATAGCAAGACGAAACGGTGTATTCTCACATATATACATGATACACGAGAGGCAAAAAAAACGGTACAAATTTTTAATCATTGTAGTGTAAAGATTGCAACCACACCATACTCTACTCCATACACTACTATGCAACATTTCTGATAATATCGGGGCAATTAAATGTGAAATGAAACGTGTAATAAAATTAGTAGGTAATGACATTTGTTTTCTTTTGGTCAAAAGGGACCGTCGAGATTTTATACCATCGTATTCATGGTGATCTTTTTGTATACAGGGTGAAGTGTTGAAACATCGGTTTTTGCTGTTTTTACTCAAAAAAGAAGTGGAATTGCGAATATTGTATGTTTTCAATCCTCACAACATAAGCAATTAGTTTTTCAAAGAAATGTTTGCTTGAATTTACGTAAAATTATGGAAATATGAGTAATTGAACGTTTGTACCGCTTTTTTGACCCACATTGTATAGCTTACGTATATTCTTACACTCAGAAGCCATTTTTGGTATCATAAAATGTTTTTGTCCATCAACTTTGGCTGGGCAATATTCAACTTTTTTTGGTTTCTTATGGACACGTTATTGAATTTTTACAGATTATTGAATATAATATTATATAATAAATATTATAAATAGAATATTGAATATTTTAAATAGAATTAATTTTAATAAACTTATTAAGGAATTTTTTATGAAAATATGTTATCCCATAATTCCAAAACGGTTATACTTATGGTTATGTTAATTCTTATGGGTAATATTACCGAGTTTTTTGCGGTAATATTACCAATCAGAATTAACATGTGCTCGGTAATATTACCGGTAATTTAACAACGTCAGTAGACTAGACGGCGGTAGCCTTCCGCGTTGTGTAAAATGTGATATGACCTATGCGCGCAAAAAAAATTCGAGCTAATTTTTACATAATATAATTATGGCTTGTTTTTATTTTTCAACTTTACAGTTAATGCAAGTATATATTGTACTTAAGATTAATGTCAGAATGACAGCGCATATGTTATAAAAGAACCATTTACAAAGTTAACAAAAACATTTTCAGTATATTTGGTTGCATATGTAGTGTACGACTTTTTTGGTGCGCGTAGTACATATAAAATGGCAATACTCGGTAATTTTCAAATACCTCATACGGCATTACAGAATATGTAGAGAATATCCACACATTGACCAAAATTTATTAATCACACTAGATGACACCGTACGTGACAACAATCACTTGTCGGCTTGTAACGGGTGTTTTGGTATGAATTGTCGTGGTATGAGTTGTCCTGGTATGAGTTGTCCTGGTATGAGTTGTCCTGGTATGAGTTGTTCTGGTATGAGTTGTCCTGGTATGAGTTGTCCTGGTATGAGTTGTCCTGGTATGAGTTGTCTTGGTATGAGTTGTCCTGGTATGAGTTGTACTGGTATGAGTTGTCCTGGTATGAGTTGTTCTGGTATGAGTTGTCCTGGTATGAGTTGTCCTGGTATGAGTTGTCCTGGTATGAGTTGTCCTGGTATGAGTTGTCCTGGTATGAGTTGTCCTGGTATGAGTTGTCCTGGTATGAGTTGTCCTGGTATGAGTTGTCCCTTGGTATGACTTGTCTTGGTATGAGTTGTCCCGGTATGAGTTGACGTGGTATGAGGTGTCCGGGTATGAGGTGCACCCGACCCGAAATTGACGTGTATCGGAAAGATACTAACACAATCAGGTTTATCCCTAATGATTCGCAGCATCCTTTTCAACAAAAATTGTCTTTTATTAGTTGTTTAGTAAATAGGTTATTGAAATTTCCATTGTCCGCAGATAGATATCAGCAAGAATTATTGTTTATTAAGAATGTTGGCATACATAATGGGTACCCTGAGAAAATAGTTGATAGAATGATTAAGAAGCAGAATCAAAAAATGTATGTAAATCAAATATCTACTTTAAATACTTTGTCTGTAGAAAAGAAGAAATATGTTAAAATACCGTTCGATTGTGCAAATACAAGGGGTTTGAGAAGTATTTTTACATCACAAAAGCTCTGTATAGCATATTCGACTAATAAAAGCCCAAAGGATAAGGTAGATGTACTTGATAAATCTGGTATATATTGTATCAAATGTCATGACTGTGAAAAAGAATACGTAGGCCAGACTAGAAGAACAATTTTAACTAGGTTCAAAGAACATGTAGCTCATTTTAAATATAATCGTTTTGAAAAATCTAGTTTGGCTCAACATATTTTAGACACAGGTCATAAAGTAGTTGTAGATGACTTAAAACTTGTAAAAGCTGTGTCAAATAATAGGGAACTAAACAGCTTGGAAAGTATCTTTATTCACTTGAATAGAGATAAATTAATAAATTCAGACAGGGGTCCTATACCTAGTTCGCCATTGTTTGACCTGCTTTAATTAAAACTTGTTATTTACGCTTCAATGATCAAAATTCACTGAGGTGTGGCCAACAAATGGGTATATATAGGGTAATTTTTAACATGGACGTCACTTCCACTAGTGATTTGCTTGGACAATATCCAGTAAAGATACTATGAAGTGCTAATCTCTCTTTTCCTCTTTTTAGGTTCTACTGAAGATGGCAATATAGTTGCTGAAATACGTATTTAGGTTTCTAAAATACTTGTTGTGGTTAGGGGTTTATAATTTTATTACTTTTAACAATGTTTTTCGCAAAAACTGGCTATTCGGTTTCCTGGGAAAATTTTGTTGGCCAGCGTAATTGATTCTTTAAATACAACGATTATGCTCATTACTAGTAGTTAGTGCATCTTTTACATTACCATATCTTACTAATTATTGAATTAGAACAGAAACTTTACACTACTATTTGCAAAAAAATTACAAGAAGTTTTGTTTTCTGAAAGGAATATCGTCCGGTTTTCAATTTTGCAAATTCCTCTCGTAGTTCGTCAATCTTAATTGACTGTGTAAACTAATTTCAACTGAAATAATTGCTAAGTATTCCATTTATTCCTGGTTCAAGCGTATAATTTTTAAATTATTGGTTGGGGATAATTTTTAAACTTATTTTTAGTTAGGAGAAAACTTTCTCTATCCCACTTTACTACCCGTCTTTTTTCTACGGTGATTTATTTATTATCCACGATTCTGAAATACACAGTTTAGCAACTATAACAGTTAAAATCAATACAAGTCTGTATTTGAAAAAAATATTGTTGATTAAACTTAATATAATTTATTTTAAATATAAATACATATACACCACTGTATTGTTGAGATCTCTAAGATGGGGGTTTTCAGTTTAATACAAATCGAGTTTCTGTTTGGATTTTGCAAACCTGAACTCGGTTCATGGTTAAACTGGGATTGAAAACAAATAATTTCTTATTAGATAGGTTTCAAAAAAGGTTTGAATAAAATTATACTTAGCGATATAATTATTTCGAAACAAATTTAGTCCAATCTTCCACGACTATAATCATATTACGAATTTGGTATTTTCTCCCACATTAAAATTAATTTATTGAGAAACAAAAAGTTTTCATTGCCACGTTTTACCCCAACTCCAGAAGTTCTAATCATTCCAGATCCGCTACGTCAATACGAAAGAAAAAGTCATCAATCAAAGTTCAGCACAATCGCACCACTTATCTGTCTACCAGCACGCGTGAATCAATGTAATGACTTTTTGCCGATTGGATGAGGGTCTGCAAGAGAAGGCAGAAGGCAGCAATAATCCGCGTTCTGTGGCGCCCTCTAACTTTCCTTCCTTTGTATCGACGGCGCTCGCCCTAAAATGTAAATAGGAGAAGTTTCGGTATCGAACAAGCACCCTGGGGCAAACTTTGGCAGCTAAGCAACTGAGGAGGTTACCCAAACATTAAAAATTGATCACGGGCGTAGCTTGGTAGCCCTAATGTACTGGTTTGTGATGGACATAAAGAAGATGAAGAAGAAGGAGATGAAAAGTTGAGACATTCAAAAAGTTGGAAGTCAAGTAACTGAATTAAATGTTATAGCGGCCGAAATTAATTAGCAAAGCATATTAGCCAGGATGCTTTCAGTGGTAGGAGCTTCTTTATAATTTCTTGTACTTTTCGAAAGATAATTATAACTGGGAAAAATATTCTGAGGATAATGTACCAGAAAATAATATGTTTGAGGTATAACGAATTACGTTTACGATTTTAAGACAATAGGTATATATTTTACATTGTCTACAACAGAAGCTTATTTCCTGAAAATATTTAAATATTAATTTTTTACTATTTTTTTCATTTTGATAGCCTCGGACACGTCAATTATGTTTTAGTAAAATACATCTCTCTGGCCTAACAGAATATTTTCAAAGAAATATGGTACCGTAACCTATACCCATGGGCGCCGTTACAAAATGTTCTGGGGGAGGGGTGGCAAGATTCTTTTTAGTAATGAAACGTGTGTTAATTATTTTGTAGCGTTTTTCGCTGTTTTATTTGTTGTAAATAGCATTGATAGAGACATATTCGTATTTATTAGAATTCTAAAATTGAGACACAACAAACAAGAAAATAATAAAAATATAAAAAAATACCCAATAGCCCATATTGTTCGTTAAATTTAAATTGCATTCACCCTGAAAAATCTCCGTTGCTTTTATGGTTGTCGCTTTTTACACATTATTTTATGTCATTAGCCACGATTGTGACCCCGTATGCTCGGCAACTTATCCATAGCATATTGATATTATGTGAATTAGAAAATTTGCTGCCTTTCTATCGTTTACTAATGTGTAAATAATAATTTGTATTAAGAATATTCTTTGTATTTATATATTTGTTCCAAAATCATTGAACTTTTATCCTAGAATGTTAGATTTGGCCTGATTGCCACCCAATATTGAAGCATTTTTATTACTTAGTATAGTGCTGGAGTAAACATTGTTAATTTTTTATAAGAATTTCCAGCTCGTCTCCATCGAGCAAGGCCTAATGTATAATGAGCAACTGGCATCTTTCAAAACCAAAAATACAGGCACAAAATGAACACAATTGATAATTTAATTCTATAATCGTGTCAATGCAGCATCCAAAGTCTTAATAACAAATTGGTAAACAATTAAAAGTGAAAATATTATTTTAAAATACAATCACATAAACGGAAAACAATGACTAAATATAAAGGAAAGTTGACAAATTAGAAAATTCTGTGATAACGATCATCGACAACGAAATTCAAAATTGCTATCATTATTTACTATTATGCGTAAACACTTAAAAGGCGACAATACTAAGTCAACTAGTTAATAATAATTGTTGTTATATGGTGTAAGCTGTATAAATGTATTGTTTGAACGTCGGAGAGAGTCGGAAGATTGAACCAATTTTACAACCATAAAAATAGTGCCATGTATCATAGGACGGCACTTTTAACGCCAAATAAAATTAGTGTGATTTTTTTATTATTATCGTCTTTGAAAGGAGTTAATGAGAACCGTTTTGTAATTTTGATACCAATTTTGGTCAATTTGGATTATCTTAAATTCTTTTCAGATACGTTAAACAACTAAATTTTTACATAAAAACTACTTATATATTCTATAGTATATGAAGGCTCTGTGCAGTACCTAAACGGTGTCAGGTGTGTGGACATGAGTTCGATATCAAAAGTTCAGTATACTTTATCTATATTTTACGCTTATTTTTAACACCCACTATATTTCAGATAAACAGCTGAGCAGTGCAAAAAGGTGCGAGTACAGTAGAGCGTCGATAATCCAAACTAATTGGGACCGAAGGTCATTCGGATTATCAAATTGTTCGGATTATCAAATATTGCAACTAAATAGCAGAAAATAAGATTGGATAGAAGTTCAATCTTAATAAAACCAACACCATTCGATTCCGCTCTTCATAAACTATAAGAATAACAAAAACTCAAAATCGAAGGGATATCGAAGGGATATCGAAGCGATATCGAAGGGATATCAAAGCGATATCGAAGGGAAATCGAAGGGATTTATTTACAACTTATTAATGATTAATTATGATGTATGATTTATTTATTATTTATTTATTACAGTAGAGCGGCGATAATCCGAACTACTTGGGCCCCAAGTTAATTTGTATTATTAAATACTGCAGCTAAATAGTGGAAAATACAAGTATTTGATAGAAGATATAAAACAAAAGCAACATTTTTCTGTAAACAGGACCCGACAAAAATCTTTTCCCTAGGTTACTCAATGATTTATTTTATTATTATTCCTCTTTGGGTGTACGATTAGCGAATGTTCG
Source organism: Melinopterus prodromus (assembly GCA_964023965.1). Taxonomy (NCBI): domain Eukaryota; kingdom Metazoa; phylum Arthropoda; class Insecta; order Coleoptera; family Scarabaeidae; genus Melinopterus; species Melinopterus prodromus. The sequence continues at coordinate 47,975,808 of OZ030393.1, forward strand.
GATTACCGAGGTTCGGATTATCGACGTTCTACTGTAATTAAACCTAATGTAAGTAAAGTAAGATTAAAACAAAGCTCAAACACAAGCGCCCCCGGAATCTCTGTCCGGAATCGTTGCTACAAGAAACTGGTACACACACACAGACATTTTTTTACCTTCGTGAAGAATTTCAGTGGATCCAAATGGACATATTTCCACAAAAATCTGAAAATTCAGTTTCGACACGATTACAATACTTTGTCATACTATGTATGATAAAGTAAAAGACATAACGATTTGTTGGCTCTTTTCACACACATCAGCTTGAACAGTACGTACTAATTAAAATTTGTTTACTGATAAGCCCATTTGTCTCCATGAGATGCGCCATCGCTGTCTCGACATTCCTTCTGTGGCGAACACAATGTCCTTTCGAAGACAAAGCACCGCCGTGTTCGTCATAATTCTATTCCGATGTTCCCGATGCACTTCAGCCAAGTTGCACTCGAAGATCTTCTTCGGAACTTGCCAGCGCCCCTAGCGGCGAACAAAGGCAACTCGAGAAGTTTCGATCTGTTTGAATTTGGACTAGTCGGGACGTGTGCTTAGTTAAGACAACACATTTGCATACTGCCCGGATGATCCGATTTTATGTTGAGAAAACTTTAGTTACATTGTAGTTAGTTTGAGACAAGAGATGCTTCCTGTGTAACAGTCATCATTATTTCTTTGAGTTATTGACCATAAGCTCAAACACCCTAAATTATATATTTAGAATGAAATAAATTATAGCTTAAATTTGAACACACATTTCATAATATATAACATTATGAACTTACAAGTCTGAACGCTATTTTACGTAACAAGCTTAAATTTTATTATCATAGGGACACCACTGTTACGTTTTCTATCTTGTTAGTTACTGAGTAGCAAGTATATTCTTTTGAGGTTCGTACGGTGACAACGCAACCTCGTTAGCGGTCTCTGGTATCGCTCCAAGGCGTTATAACTGCCTCTCCAACATACAATTTTTGCCCTTTCAGCGCAATTCCGGCAGCCAACATTGTACGGTTCTACTTTTTACTTCGAGCTTCGAAAACTTCAACACTAAAAGTTCCCAGAAGTTAGAAACTAATTATTTCTCGTCGAAGTAAATTCAGTTAAATTATTACCGAATCGGTTTTGTTATACTTAAATGTTTTATGACGCTTATTTTTGTATGATTATTACCTACAATTTTAATGGTTTCCTTCTTTATATCAACTGCCAAATTGTCCCACTACAAAATCAGACCCTCATAAAACATCATTTCGATACATTTTCGTTTGATATAAAATAATATGGAGAAAAGGAAATGATAATATCTAATTAACCAATTCCTGCCGAAACAAAGTTTGATTATGCCAATGCAACGTGACCAAAATTTCGTATATTTATATTGTCACAACATATCTAAATATTATTTCTTTTCTCTCAATGTTTCACACGGTGTAGTTTTGCTTCCAGAATAATTTTATAGGCGGTAGAACATTACATGTTGTAACTGAATGGGATTGGACGGACATACCGTAATCATAAAATATCATATGTAGCTATGAAAATGATGATTTTCTGCCCCGTGGACAATACACCATACCTCGATCTGCGAAAGAAAGACCGAAAAACGATTATAGGTCTGGTTACAGGACACTGTCTGCTCAAGCACCACCTATTATGGTGATGCTAGGGGCAGCTTCTAGTTCCACAAACAACTCGTGCATCAATACGTCTTATAAAACTATTTTTTCTACATTGCGACATTAATTTTACATAAATTTCGAAAATTGCAGTACTTTTTTTTCAACAGTTGGTAGTTGTGGTTAAATACGCAAATACGATTGAGGCGAGCCAATTGACTCTTGTCGTCAATATCATAAATCTTGGAAAAATAAAAGTTACTCAAAGTTTGTGACGTAGTGTTTTCGTAACGACACCGAAAGCGGTTTCGTTATGTATAACAGAAACAGTAGGGGACCCAAAATAGAACCCTACGGCACCCCAGTAACAGTTGTTTTCCACTCTGATAATTGCCCATTGAGTGTGACGCGTTGTCTCAATCCTTGCTAACTTGTTTTATTTTAATGCAGATACGATCGATCTCGATCAAAAAGAATCTCATGCAGCTAAACTATTAATTTTATATATTTTATGATAAAGTCATGTGCCTGGCCACATCAAATTTTTTTCTATTATTAATATACACTTTTTCTCGATTTTGAGTCCAGTGGGGTACGTGTGTTTATTAAAAATTCAATTTGACAGGGTCTTGCAGAAAAAATTGAAAGGTGAAAAATTAGAACCACCATAGTCCACATGTTTCCCTGAAAAACGTATTGTTTACATTGTGAAGATACCATTTTTGACATAATACAACAATTCTATCCAAGTAACATAGCATTACTAAGACTATGCAAATCGGTCCGTTTCTGGTAATATTTGATAACTAACGTGAAATGAAAGATATATCAAAAGTACTGGGTAATAAGTGAATAACATTTGTTTGGTTTTGATCAAAAAGAACTAGGGATGAATATGAGGTTTTTAAGTTTTTTTACTTAAAAGAAGTGGACTGAATGTTTATAACAAAACCTTTGCACGTGCACAATAAATCTAATTGCTAGCTATTTTACAACGTGTTTAGGAACTAAAATAGTTTTTTTTTTGTTGAGCCTAGTTTGTCAGAATGTACACTTGCCCTTCAGTCAGTTTCATTTTTCCTGTAAAAATGACAATTTCAAATGAAAAATATCTAGACCAATTAGGGACATATCTGTGCAGACAGTTCAGGATATGTTTTCTTAGCGATTCTGTTATACGCCATTGGTTAATTTATCTAGGTAATAGGTATCCTTTAAAAAACATGTGTTTTACATAAACATATCTTAGTTTGATTTGCAGTAAAGTGTTATAATCATAATAATAGCGTTGATTTCGGCTCCAAAGTACTCTTACCTAAACACAAAAACAGTAAGGCTCTTCTAAAATGCAGGATAGACTAACACAGCTCTACTCACTCATAAATAGAAAAACGACTCTCAAACACCAATGTGCACTACTACTTTATAAAGCATTAATTCGCTATTAGTCACATACGCATGCCCGGTATGGTGCAATACATCAAAAACCAACCTAAGAAAAATCGAAGCGCTACAAAGTAAAATATTAAGAATGGCAATTAACGCACCCTGGTTTATCCGCAACGAACACATTCGATCTGAACTTAATATCTCTGCGATCACTACGTTCGTCCAGAAAACATCGAAAAAATTCTTCTCGAAGCTAGCACAATGTCCCAGTGCAGCAGAACACAACCTAGGAGCTAGAAACATTCACGTTCGCTTAAAACGGAGATTACCACAAGACATTCTAATCATGGAAGAAGACGATGATTGAACAATAATCAAAGAGAGAACAACTTTTCAGGCCAATCAATAATTATTGTAACTACTTAAGAACAACACCATGTAAAACAATACATTAATTGTTGATCTGGTTATTCTTCAATAAAAAAAATGCAGGCACACAGGACTCTAATTGCTTTAGGACGAAATTAACAAAAAATCAAACTTGGTTGAAGTAATTCGAAAGGCAGGACAGCCAACATACCAATTTCTCACTATCAAAATCGAGTATCAAATAATATTTAATAGATTTTTATTTATAATGCATATGTAATTTAAACATAAAATACTAAAAAGCATACGGTACAAGTTTATGAAAAGAGTCGATTAAATAAATATGGAGATTATATGTATAGATATTTGCCACATAAAGCGAATTTTCAACGCGCCAGTAAATTTGAATGGGTAATGGTGTATTGCTGGAATTTGTAATTAATATCAAATCTGCCGCAATTTATTGAAAAATTCGACTATTAAAAATGAATGTTAACGGAGTACGTTTTAACATCACACTACATTTATTTGAACAACCACTGAATAATAAAGGTTTATTTTTTCCGTTTTTGTAAAATTACCTTTTTTCGATTTTGGTGAATGCGCTGGAAACAAATTAAGAGCTTCAACTTGAAAGTGATGTATCTGTATTTTTGTTCATATTTTGTACACCATTTTATAAAAATAATATATATATATAAAAAATTCCATCGTTTGCCCTTCGCCTATTGTCATTTAATAGTTTCGTTTCCCTCTTCATAGTTTCCGATAAAATTGAATTTTTCTTCTTGGAGGGGCTACCATTCAACACTACCAATAGCGACATTTTAACAAGCTCGTTATATCGAATATTTCTTTCAAACTCAGTCGCGTGCTGGCGACATTCTAAACTCGACTTATAATCGACCAATTACTTGAACGTCCTCGCAAAATAGAGAAGCCACTCGAGGACATCTCGAAAACTGCAACGCTTTTAAAAATTCTAATCTCGCGCCGCCAAATTGCACTTACAGACCGATTCGCCGTATAAATATGCCGCTCAGTGGAGAGCTCAGACAGTATTTCAGTGCGGAGTACGTGCTCAGCAAGAAATTCGTTCGATATTTTCATGCGAGGTGGCTGTTTGTAAGAAATGTTGACATTTGTGCAGTGTTGTGTAGTACATATTTGTTACGTTATACAGCCTGGAAACTAAAATAGTAATTGATAATTATCATAGTCCATAGGATAAATACATTTGTAAAAAGATTTTTATTTTCTATGGGTAACATTAATAACAGATTACACTGTGTGCAAAAAACGGTAAAAATTTTAATTGATCGTTTTTCCAATAATATTTAGTTGATACAAAAGTTCATTGAATAACAAAATGCTACTTACGAAGAATGAATCCATACCATATTTTCAATAATTGAATCGTAAATCGCAAATCGTATCGTTTGTGATGACTGATGATATTGGGCCTCTTTAAAGTGAACAGAAAGATGTGAAAGTTAATACGGAATACCATTGGTGTTAGTGGTCAAAAGGAACAGTAGTGATGTCATATCAACGTATACAAATTGATTTTCCCTTGTCTAAAAGTAAAAATTTTTAAAAATCTTTTTAATTTTTTACACAGTGAATTTGGATATTTTTGGACAAATTTGTACAGGCACGAGAAAACCACTTGGGTACGAGAATTTAAGTAAACTTTAAAGATGACAAAGGGAGGATTTTAAACTGTTGATTTCTTTATTGGCGCCATAACTTATGACATCCTTAAGGTGCTTTATTCTTTAGTTTTAATTATACAGGGGATTTATCAATCTTGTTCTTTGGCTGTACATTTTATAAGAGCCATACTATTTGTAGTCTGTTTGTACTTAGGAGGCGAAATCAACGTTATTATTATGATTATAACACTTTACTTCAAATCAAACTAAAATGTGTTTATGTAAAAGTGAGATAAATTGGACCAATTACGTATAACAGAACCTCCAAGAAAACATTAACCTGCACTGGGTGAACAGATATATGTCCCAAATTTGTCCCGCCATTTATCATGTGCAGTTGTCATTTTTACATGAAAAGCAAAACTGAGTGACTGACAATTGTACGTTATGGAAAGTTTTCTACACTAACTGTGAGTTATAACAAATGTTCAAAAGAAAGTTCATAAAAAAAACTATTTTAGTGCTAAAACACGTTGCAAAATTGTTAGCAATTAGATTTATTGTGTATGTGCAATGGTTTTGTTACAAACACTCAGCTCAACTACTTTTAAGTAAAAAAATATTTTAAAAAATCAAATTTATCCCTAGTCCTTTTTTATAAAAACCAAACCGATTTAATTCACTTATTACCCACTACTTTTAATAAGTACATCTTTCATTTCACATTAGTTACCAAATATCATCAGATTTGCATAGTCATACATAAAGTAATGCTATGTTACTTGGGTAGAATTGTTCTGTTATGTGAAATATGGTGTCTTCAATTACGACAATAGAATAGAATAGAATACATTTATTGGTGCCAAATACGAAGTAAAATGTTTACACAGGTCAAAAAAAGATAATCAAGCATATTTACATATCATCAAAATCAATATTAAGAAACACAAAATTGTTGACACAGTTCTCCAGTAGGCACATTTTCGTAGTTCCCACAAACTTCTTGGAGGAAGCAGACTTTATTGCATTATAAACATGCATTATAAACATTATAAAATTGAGGAGCCCAGTAATTGGATCTATTTCGTGATCTATGTAATCTTAGTGCACGGACAAACAGATAGCGGCGCGCGGCGCTGCTAACGGTGCATCTAGCGGTGCTGATTGCGGCGCTGGTAGCGAAGCGCTGCTAACGGTGCATCTAGCGGTACTGACTGCGGCGCTGGGCGCGAAGTGTTTGAATAGGGGAATATTAAATACGAAGAATGCAAAATATTGAAAGATGCAGGTTTGGGAGAATGTTAGAAAAATGTGTAGAAACTTCTGTATTTTTTAAACTCGTTACAAGGACGTTACATGTTATTAAACAAAATGACGGTCCTATGGATTGCATCGAACACGTACCTGGCTTTTTTCATATAATAACTATGCATTTGCATGGTATGTAAATACCATGCAATAGTATATTATAATACAAGTTTACGACGAGGGTAGCGAGGAGCGAGTGAAGTGAAACGAGTGCACCAATACGTCCTATAAAACAAGTATTATACAGGGTGTTTCAGAAATAACGGCTAACCTTGAAGGAGCATATACCCAAGGACGTAATAAGCATATTTTGTCAAATAACGTATGGTCTAACTTAACGCATTATTGAGAAAATTAATGAAGAAAGACGGAGTCCGTCCCTGACCAGCGGAAGACAATCGACAGCACTCCACTACAGTTGTGTTGCAACTGGTGACAAATCAACGTCGCCGAAAACATATCGGCTCCCACCACCGCGGCCTTTCTCGCTGAGCGTGACAATGACCTACATTCGCCAGGTTGATATGAATGTACACAAGCGTGGTCACGGTCGGTCAGCTGTTTATTGGTTTATCAACAATAAAAATCATTTGGATTGTGGAATCTTAATGTCGGTGTATTTGTGTAGTGATTGTGTAGTACCAGAGACGGATGAATAGCAATTCTATGGCTAGAATGCGACATACCATTGATCGGTCGAGACGCGTAGTTACTGTGTTAAATCGGTTTGTTTTGTTCGACGATAACGCTTAATAATCACAATGTTTGTAAATCCGCATCACATTTCTGGATTAGGTACGTACTAATCTCTCTATTTTTAATTGTTTGTACGGACTTTTGTAACCGTAGACGGGTCATGCGCGTTCGGCTATTTACCAGGGCCGGCCTTAGACGAATTCTTCAATACAATGTTGTTAGTACTGAAAACTTTGAAATAGACTATAGGTTATTTGACCAAAATTGCTTCTCTGTCCTTGGTGAATATGCTCCTTCAAGGTTAGCCGTTATTTCTGAAACACCCTGTATACTACAGTAGTCTTACACTAGTTTTATCTTCAACAGTTGGTAGTTGTGGTAAAACTCACAAATACGATTGAGGCGAGCCAATAGCGATTGAGATGTCAGCCTTACACTTGACGTCAATATCCTCAATCTTGGAAGACTAAAAGTTACTAAAGGTTTGTGATCTAGTGTTTTCATAACGACACCGAAAGCGGGTTCGTTAGGAGTTTACAACGAACGCAAAGCAGAAAAATGTCATTTATGTCCTACATGATCATAGAGTGACATTTTGCATCTTATTTACCGGGGCATAAACTATGCATAAACTGCTTCTTAACGCCAGCGCGGGCATTAAGGGTTGCTACGGTTATATATCAATTATATCAAATATTTGTCATTCAAATTGTAAATTTTAAATCGTCAAATTGTCACTTAAGTCCGAATTATTTCTATTGTTATTCAACTCCGTAGATACGCATGTCACTTGATTACATCAAAATATTTATTAATATTCAGATTGGAGGAACAAAACCAATGTAGGACATAAAATGTTGTATGTACCACGGGCATTACTTGATATTTATACCCTTAGGCCGACGTAAATAGCTCTCGGGCCTATCGGTCACCCTCGGGGCATAAACCAGCATAAGCATAACTATTTCACGTGTCTATGCAGACACGAAAGATGCTATTTGCTTGCCAAGACTGTAATGAACACTTTTCAGCGCTAGCCACGAAAATAATTATATACAATATTCCCAACAGATGGCGACCGAATGGTCGTCCAATGAAAGCACAGCTTTCGATTCAGTTTGACGTTTGCGATTAAAACGTTAACGTTGTTTATTTGTCGAAAGCCAATATGTCAGTGATTAGTCTTTAGAAACGGGTGATATTATTACGAAATTGTTAGGATCAAAGGAAAAATTATGCGTCACCACGTCTTCTAATTTTACAACCATGCGCCACTCAACTAATTTCTTGGAAATTTTAAATTAAAATTATATTAAAATGTATTTTTATATGTCTATAAATTCTAAAAATAAGAAATAAGAATTTTTTTATTTTAGTTTGGTTACACCAAACTGTTCCCTTAATTTTTGACGCACACATTGTCCATAAATCCATCGTACTCCGCTGGTGGATGTTGGCGTTCGAGCAGTGTGTCAGAGGTGGCAGAAGCGTCCCGGTTTTTGTTTGCCCGTATTCAATTTCAATATATCGCCGACACATCGCGCTCCTGTTGATATATGGGAATATCTGTGGAGAGGTGCTCGGCTCAGCCCAGTTCAACTTAGGCGACGACGTTTCGCCCGAATCCACATCTAAAAGGTTCGCGTCAAATGTCATCGCCTTTTTATTCTTGTATTCGATATGTTATGAGCACACGGTGTCGTGTCACGATCTTATTTTTTTTTTCACGGTAACGTGCATAAAATACGACATAAAACAGAGGGGGTGAAATTGAATAATCTTGTGATATAGGGGTGATCGATTTTGTTCCCGAGGGGGTATTTTCCTATCTGTTTCTTTATAGTATTACCAAAGAAATATGCCTATAGGTATTTGAAATTAAATTTAATCTTTACTTGGCAGAATGCAATTAATACGACCTTTTATCTACAATAAGGTTCACTTTCGATTACAGCAATTTTATTATTGTGTTCCCTCGATTTAAACAAGGATATTTTAACCCACATGGAAGTGGTGTTACTGTGTTCAAAAGCCTTAATTATTTGAACTCCTTATGGAGATCGTCCACTAAGGTGGTGTTGCCAAATTGTGGTGATTGATGACGATTTACTAATGTATGAAAGTATGACTTACAGTCTATAACAGCTGATTAAATTAAGTATCAAGCATAAAGTGTTCGTTTACACCAACATGTTGATAAATAGGAATAACAGATTTTCCAAGAAGTAGACGTAATTCAATATGGTGGGCAAATATGAACCTTTTTAACTTGTTTAAGTATTTTTTGTTATTATAGCCTCAACAACAAATACAAGTATTTAAAACAGAAAAACAAACACAAACGTAAAATTAAGAGAAATATGTGGCGGATTTCTTAACCTGTATTCAGTGATATACTACACAATATAAAATTAGTAAATAGACGTAATAAAATACATCGAAAAAGTTTTCTCCAGTTTTAGGATTTTACCTTTACCGGCAATATGGTACATATATGGCACATATATTAGCGGCAATATGGTCATTTTTGACCACAAACATCGCTTTTTTCACTTTTTTAGTTGAAAAGTTTTGTCAAAAAGTGCAATTAGATAAATTAGATAAAGACGCAATATTAATATTTTGCATAACAAGAAACTGAATATTTACTATTCTAAGAAGTTGCACTGAATAACAATAAATAACGTCTCCACTTGAAAACACGTTTAGATTTGGGTATTAAACTCATTGTAGTTAATGATATGATTAATGATATGGTTAATGATATCATTGTAGTTATTTTGTAAACAATAATCGCTTTATTTAAAAATGCAAAAATTTAGTCTACTTGCATAATAAACATTCATGACGTATGAATTCTAAAATTATCCAATTTTAACTTAAAGAATAAAACTAAAATTTGTCAAAATGTTTTATTGTCGATGAGTTAAGTCAGTAGTGCTTATTATTGGATTTTTTTATTAAGAATCTACTTGTGTTGCCGGAAATAATTCGCGGAGCATGTATGTTGCCCACTGTTGCTCTGGTCTAAGCGCGGCTTAAGAGCTGTTTTACACTACCGAGAATTATAACGAAAATAATAGCGAAAATAATAGCCAAAAGTTTTGTCGATGAAAATCGGACGTGTAAAACCACTATTTTATAACGAAAATAATAGCGAAACTTTTTGTGAGAAAAATACCACACTTGCTCTATTCACCGCGAGATTGTGCGCGATAATTTGCGCATTTCGTACAATTTACGATTATATTGATCTGCCCGCGCAGTTAACCTCAAAACGCTCAAAACAGTAATAGCTGGGCGGCGGGGGCGGCGTAAGCCGGGCGGGGGGAGCGGCGTAAGCCGGGCGGCGGTGGCGGCGTAAGCCGGGCGGCGGTGGCGGCGTAAGCCGGGCGGCGGAGGCGGCGTAAGCAGGGCGGTGGCGGCGTAAACCGCGTGGCGGGGGCGGCGGTGGCGGCGTAAGCAGGGCGGTGGCGGCGTAAACCGGGCGGCTGTGGCGGCGTAAGCAGGGCGGTGGCGGCGTAATCCGGGCGGCGGGGGTGGCGTAAGATGGGCGGCGGGGGCGGGCGGGGCGGCACGCTCGTATTGTGCACATTGCCGAGAAAGAATCGTTGTTCTGTGAGAATTTATTACAGCTGCATTATGGCGGCGTGGACCCGTGCCGAAGTGGTGGTTTTAGTTGAAGAATACAGAAACTGGCCTAATCTATACAATTCGAAGTCCGTAAACAATAAAAATCGCCACCTCAGAAAAACGGCATTGAATGCGATTATGATTATGTAAACACCTATGAAAAATTCAAATACATAACCTTATTATCTTCTATCATGCTTTTCTTCCCTTTCCTTATTAGAAATACAACCACCGATTGTATAGGTAATGTTTATTTTATCCAAGTTTTATTTACAACCGCGTATATCTAAATATCTACTATAGTACGCACGCGCATGACTACATTAATAGCGAAATCAATTGCCGTGTGTCAAACAACTTTTAACTATCGTTCGAAATTAATTTGCCAATATTTCTCACCAAAATTATAGCGATAATTTTGGCTATTATTTTCGCTATAATTCTCGGTCGTGTAAAACAGCTCTTACTCATCACTTATTTGCATGGGAATTTTAATACAATATTGTCTTCGCAATGGCAGAAACTTTATTATAAGCAAGAGATTTAAAATTTGATTCGACAGAATGCCCATCACTTACTTGTCCATTTATGTATACCCAAAGCAATTTAATACAGTACAGAATATTATAACTTTTAAACAATTTATGGTTGATAAAGGCAAAACAAAAACTTGAAAATATAAATTTATGGTAATGACGACCTCACTAAAAGTGGCACAGAAAAACTTCGCATTCAGCGTTTAACCCAACTGTAAGACGTAGACTTTCAGAAACAGTTGACTGCGCCTTTAGACAATTAGGAATGCAAATGCAGTAGATTCCAGAAACTGGATGAAATGAACCGTAAAGAACGATTTATGCACCTCGAGAATGCAAATGGTGTGTTTCCTATTGGTGTGACCGAACCAGCTTAATCGGAAACCTCCCGAGTCCGCCTGACCCTTTGGTAAACCGTGCATCGTCCAATTTTATTCTTTCTATGGAATTATGTCTCTAGCAGGATTAACGGCACCTCCCGGGAGGGTTGGATATTTCGTATTATTACAGATGAATTTCTTGAACTCCCCGAAGCGAATTTACTACCCTTCCTTTCTGCTAATGACGCGGAAAATTACACCGGTAAATGGCGATTTCGTGTTGCCGGATTATAATTTTCCGGGGCAAAATTGAAGGAGGTAGTCGTTGCGAAGGGAACTGTAATTGAATTCTATATTTGTATTAGTAATCCTAAGACAATATAGGTGGTACGACGTATACTATGAGATGTGTTGATAAGCTCAGCAAACAAACTGTATCGATCACGCAAGACATCGTCAACTACATCTAGAAGGGCGGTGTGATAATAATAGAGTAATTGAGACAGACTCGGAAAATAATACTTTTATTTCGGCAATTAGATTTGTTGATGACACAAACAGGGTAGGTATTGTAAGACCAAAAATACTGTAATGTAATCTGTCCAATTTGAACAAAAAGTTAATATGTTTTGTACCACTGTGATATAAAGTAGTGATTAATATCTGACTCAATATAATCCCTGCAATCATTGCCTTGTCATATGATAGCTAGATAGATAGATAATTAATTTATTTCTTATACATGTACCAAAATTTTTGGATATGGGTTGTTCTTACATTAATGTACAGATATAACCGAAGTAACGCCAAGGTACAGATATATTTACACAATACAATACAATATCATTACAATATAAAATGAAAAACGACTAAGCAAATTACGAAAGAAATACGTATCTATATAATATTCCTCTAAACTATATGGTTCTATAAGATAAAAACAAAACGCTTCTTTGGTTTGCGAACTTTAATTAAAATTAAGCGTTCGATTTTTACATTTCTGTGGTCATCAGGCTATCTGAAAAGGCATTGAATTAATAACATATACCAGGTACTCACTAGAGAGTGAGTAGTAGGATTTCAAACCGTCACAAATAACGAACACTTGAGTCAAAGATTCGTAAGGCTATAATCGTAAGGCGTACTAAAAAGCCTTAAGGCTATGATGTTGAACATACGTAAATGATGTCACGTGATATCAAGTAAATTTGTCGAATATTATGCATCCTCAAATTCGACAATTTTTTTCTGTTCTCATCCTGATTAATATGCATGTCTATTTGAAATATTTCATATAAGTCTAGCTTTGTTGATTATATCCCAATTTGTCTAATATTGAAAATGTGCAATTGTGGTCTTTGTCGATGTAATTATAGTAGTGTTGTATCCACGTAAAATATATATTTTAAGTGTTTATGTAATGTGGGTTCGTATGATGTTGAAAGATATATATGTGGCGGGTTTCTGTTGGGGCAAACTTTTCCAATGAGATGTTATTGTTTTATTGATGCGTATATTGTATTTGTTTCTTGGGTTTTCTATCCGTTGTTATATTTCCGGCAGTTGAAAAATATTTTGATTTCTAAATTGGCAACAAATAGACTAGCAAACAGGCCGCTAATTGGAATTCCCATGACTTAGCGATCATTTTCACAGTACATTTAATAATTAAATTTATTAAGGTGGATTAAGTCATTAGTGTTGTTATTTAAAATTGTATGTGTTTGAAAAATGTGAGAGACAATTTTTTTTGTAAAATGTTGATGGTTTCACCAGTTGATATATTAGCGTAGATTGTCAACTATGCCAAATAATATTAAAAATGAATTGTTATTACGTTTTATATTTTTGGTTTTATAGTCATGAATGTTATTCATTTAATATGTTGGTTTAAAATTTATTTGTTTTGTTATGTAGTTGAGGTGGCTTGCTAATCTGTGCACTAAAGGTTACATGAAGTGACAATTGGCCGTATTGGGTTAGTTTGTTTGTGTAGCTTAATATATAAACTATAAAGTTTAGAAGCTATTTAATTCATTACCATGATTTTTAGTTTGTGTATTCCAAAACGAAGCAAAGTATTTTCACATTTTCTTAGAGTAAACTTAAACTAATATGTATTTATTTAATGGATTGTCGTCAGTAATAATGGTAATGTTATTTTCTTTGAACTGGCAATACAGCAATGCACCAATCTACTTTATGAAATGAAATGCATTATTTGCTATAAACCGGGGTGAGATTGATCAACTCGTTTTTGGTGTTATCAATCTCCCCCGTTGTATTTCGAAGATCCGTACGATCAGTTAAGCAATGAATTTACAGTTTCGTCCTATATATGTAATAGTTCGTCGGCGGGTAATAATCTGGTTATAAAATAACCATACTTTTTAGTTTTAAGAACTCTATCTAAGTACCACAACCTTAACCATTATAAAATTTGTCTCTCTAAACACGCTCCGCACATAAGTTCTTGCAATATGGCCAATGCAGTATTTTATCAGACAAAGCTCATCACTCTTACCATGATAATCACTATTTGAACTCAATAAATATGTAATCAATATCTCTACCATTAAATTGTAGCTAGTTAACTCACTTTAAATATTAAAATATACTTACTCAACAGTAAAACACAAATCTCAATAAAAGAATAACAAATTTTTATTTACAATTAACCTCACCCATTTATTAAAACTTCCCCCTCCCTGACTTCATATTAAGAGAAAAAGGGACCACACGACAAGCTAAATAAAATTTGTAGATGATAAGCCAGCTGCCCCAAAAGCATAATAATCTCGCTGAGTAGTATACTATACAGTTTACGACAAATGTCATAATCTATTACCAAAGAACGCCCTTAAATGCATGGGAATAAAAACCATTAAAAAGTTTCACATTTGATAAGATTACGTGTCTCTCACAGACCAACGCGCGATAACGTTGGTCACATAAACAGAGCAATAGCAATTATCACATTCGTCCCCCGTTATATAAAATAATGATTACAAAAATAATGCCAATTATTACATATATAGTATTGAATATAGCTTGCTACTGGTCCAGTAACGAAAAGATTGCGGATTAATACAAATTGGCTTTCTTTCGTAATTAACTTTCAGTCACAAAAAACAGCACTAAAAATGTGTACACTCTAATGATGTACGGATTCAAAACAACATATATTAGCACAATCGAATGCCTTAAAATTGCGGTCCACGGTGTATATTTGAATTTGTTTAGGAATCCAACGAGTGATCAATCTCGCCCCGTGAAGTCAATCTCTCCCCGTTTGACGGTAGTCTATCTCTTTGACCGCTCTACTAATAGTGATTCGACCATACCACGGCATAACTATTTATTGTGCATGTATTTTACTCCCTATAACTATTCTTATGTAGTACCTACAATATAGCGATTTTACAATCAATCGCACACGTACACTAAGGTGACTTTATTACAGATTAGTTATAGTGCGCACTTATTTGTATCTATATAACTACACACGTGAGAAGTTTACATGTAGTCAATTTTACGACATCCAACTTGGTCTGCCGAACCATATCCTTTAGTGTCCGCCCATATATGGTCGCCTATTTGGCGAGTAAATAGCAGTAGCTTTGGAATAGTAACCAGGAAGAAATAGAAATAAAAAAATACCGATGGAAGTAATAATAAGAATGCCGTATGAAACAACAACAACAAATTAATAGCATTTACTTTTTTCCATGAGTCAAGAAAGACCCGTTTAAAAAATGTGTTGGATGTGTTAAAGTATTAGATATAGACATCTATCAACAAATCGCAGAATTTATATGGGTTGCTTATTTGTGCGGGCTATCAATTTACGCGCTCCACAAATTTTCGACGAAAACCAATTATTGTGTGTCTGGTTATGAAAAGGGACCAGTTGTCCGAAATGGAGTTATAAGTGTTTTTGGATAGAATAAGTTATGGTAAAGGTACTCCAACATTACTATTAAAGGGAAATTGAAAAAGATAATAATTAAGTTGCTGATGCAAAAAGTAAACTTTTGCGCTATGACGCTTCCAACTTTTACTAAGTTTAAAAGTTAATAACTTCACGCATATTTGCAAGATACGCCGACTCCCAACATTTTTGTAACAATTTCGATATTAGTTTTAAGATTTCTAGTAGAATTTGTTATGTCATTACTCCGTTTAGGTTTTATAGGTCTTTTAATCTATAGCGCCATGGGCCTGGGGGCTACAAAATGATCTAACATAAGTAACAATTCGACTAATAAATGTTTTAGTTTTTTTATTGATTCATGCATTGTCACCGGAAATCTGTCCACATCCAAAATTTCAACACCATTAGTCAAATTTTCAATATCTTTGGCAAATTTTTTAAAATTTTCTAGTTTTTTTATTGATTCATGTATTGTCCCAGAAATGTGTCCATATGCTAAATTTCAACTCGATTGCACTCTGGCTAAAATATGGTAAAATATAAATGTCGACAAGTGGTCTCTTTATCTTTCGCAACAAAAACTCATTTTTCATGCCTTTCCAACCGCAGACGGGTTTCAGACGAACACATCTGATTAAAAACGCAATAAAGAGACTAATTAGCGAATAAAATAAAAATGTGTATTTTGAACCAGTTTAACTTCATTTGCGATTATCTGCGTAACTAGACAACGACAACTGGTCCCTTTTCACATCCACGCACACAATCAAATAATTCCATTTCAATCTAACCCAGTCATTTACAGATAATTTCACCTGATTTCCGGGATACCATGCAGGTTTTATTCGCTTGAAAATGATTGCTATGAAAGTTTCGTTTCTTGAAATAACAGCTGCGTCAGTAAATAAACTTTCAGTACCAATAATGGGTCAAATTTTTACAAATATATGCGTAATGATAGGTCTGAAGAAGTAGGGCTTAAGCCCACTAGATGTGATAGGGGTAAAATGAACATTAGTGAAGAATTTTACAGACTAGAACGTGCATGATATGTAAGGTATTTGCAACTCTTCTTGTACTTATTTCGGAATTGTCTTGAACTGCATTTAACACAGCTAGCTACCTCAAGTTCCGGAGTTCTTGCAAGGAGGTGCTGTTAAGTTGTCGCTAACTTCAAAGGTTCCTCTTTCCCAAAACATTATGTGAGACTTTGAAAAACGTTCGTGCATCCGAGACAAGCAAGCCAGTATTTATATAATAACAATAATTTTAAGTACTACTGTAGCCTAAACTCTTATATATCTTATCCTAAGCATTTCCAGAATGCTACAACTTACAATAATTGCAAAAAATTTTAAAATGTTAAACTTTGTAACTGAATATGATCTTCGTTTAGTATTTGAATTTTTTTCAGAATGGAGGCTAGTTAAATGTTTCCCCATATGGCGGAGTCGCCGCAATTTGTATTGAAATTATTGCTATATACCAAGTCAACTTTGATAATTCATAAACATATACGTAATCATTGTCCCTAAGCTAAACTATTTAAAAACTATTGTTACAGGAAACAATATACGCGCACTTTCGATTTTCATGTGTAGTATTAGTAGGTACTGCTGGTTTACCATTGATTAGCAATACATCACATGTGACGTGCCATAGAGTGACGTGAAGTGCATCCAGCCTATACAGCTGTCTATAGCAGAGCCCTGTCATAAAGCCCTCAATTACCAGAAAAAAATGAAAACCCAATTTTTAATCAATACACGCCAACACGTGTAAACGTCAACACACGTCCTTAATTTACATATCGACACTTGATTTATCGCTGTTTGCATTGTAGCCTACCCCTGTTACCATACATCAATGAACCCCGATCAAATTCCGGTTTCCGCCAGCGGGACAACAATAGCTTGTATGAACCAATATAGTTCCGGCACAGATAATACGGTGCAACTTAAGTAATAAATCAAGCTTAATTTAAGCTGTTGGTTAATCTTAATTATATTAGTTAGTTGCAGTATTGGTGATGACATCTATCGCAAAATATAAATAAATTTTCTTTCTTTCTACCCCTAGGTCGTAGATCCGGCGAATAATTTTTCCTAGTAACTGAATTATCGACTGACAAATTTCTGCAATCCTCGTGAGAATAATGTATTTTTTATAACCATCAATGAACAATATAATGGTGACGCTTGAAATACCACATCTGCAATTACAAGAAAACGAACGAGGTATAAGGTAATAAGTCCTAAATTTACCTCAAGAACATTGCATATAGTATACAGTACTATTATACTACTATATATTAATGCGATAAGAAACTTTATAGGTTAGTCGATATGTGAATCCATTTTATGGTTTGGAGTTAAAGGGGTTAAGTTGTTTGGTTCGATAAGAAAGGAAGCAGCGGCCTCTATAGCCAATAATACTTACTGCGCCATATCTTTCATTGCTACACGATTTTTCACTTAGTGGTGGCCTTAGCTTTACCTGAAGAGTAATAGCCCCAATGTTTGCACTATATTTCAAATCTTGTTTTTATCTTTCTATCTCTAGATCCTTTAAACTTGAACTTACTTTAAAAGAAAACACCTTATTTACATAGGGACACTGAGGGAGGCTTTGTTTTCATATTAAGTGATAAATGTTGATAAATAGTGAACGTCTGCCTATTTTACAATGATATCAATCTCGAACAAAAAGTTTCTCACAAAATTATAGTTATTAAAAAAAAGTTGCGGGAGATTATCAGAAATTGTTCAGAACTTCTCAAGGAACAAATCCACTATCTTTTTGTTCATCACTCCCACCATATGGTACCCTAAATATGACACAAATATGAGACCCAAAATTAAAATTATGCTATGTTACGCGTTGTTTTATTTTTTGGCAGAAGCGATTATTATTGGTTATGAACTTATTTTTTTGTCATTTATTAACTTACTTGAAATTGTTTAAGCAATTAGCATTTCTTTAACATACGATGTGACAAACATATTTTTACATTTTTTGCAAAAGGTATTAAATTATTGGCTTTTGCTAATTAACAATTGTTTAAACAAATGCCATTTGTTTATATAAATATATACAATGTATACAATTTTCTATTTTTTAAAGGATTACTATTAGGATATTGGCATTTTTTGGTCATTTACTAACTAATTTGCAATTACTAGATATGAATATACGAACATAGCGTATGATACGGACTTACCGTAATGATGAAATTAATCAAAGTATAGAAGATGGTAATATACAGGCGGGATGTATTTTTAATTTATTTAAAATTTACATCCCGCCTGTATATCACCATCTTCTATACTTTGATTAATTTGCAATTGTTCAAACAAATACTATTTGTTTACAAAAATATACAATGTTACGGACATATTTTTTTGAGAAATTATTGTTGGATTGTTGGCATTGCTTGTCATTAATTAACTAGTTTGCAATTGTTTAAACAAATACCATTTGTTTCTGTCCTACCTTTTTGGAAAAAATTATTATTGTATTTATTTTCTTTTTGTTTCTTGCCAAATTTGTTAACTAATTTTCAATTATAACCTGTAATAACAATTAGTGTTGCAACCACATTACTGGTTTGACCGATATCGTAAAACCTACAAAATTACAAAAAAGGCCGATAATACCGATCATACATTTTGCCAAGAAATACGTACTAACATTGTATATTATTGTTTAAAAGTATTTATTTTTTCAAACAATTGCACATTAAGAAAAAATTACAAAAAATATGCCACCAATGTAACAATGTAATAATTTCTACAAAAGGAAAAACAACATTTTTGTTAAAATATTGTGCCCAGGAATGTGGACAGAATTACGTCCAAATTTTGTCCATTACACTGTATTTATTTCTTTAAACAAATGGTATATGATTAAATAATTGCAATAACTAATTAACACAAAAACAATAATTTAATTATTTTGCAAGAAATTAAAAAATATGTTCATAAGATCGTATATATTTGTTTAAACAAATGGCAATTGTTTAAACAATTTTAAATTAGTTAATAAATGACAAAAAACATGTCAATAATCTAATAATAGTAATTTCTGTAAAAATCACAAAATTTTTCTAAATTGTTAATTTGGGTAAAACTGCCTAATTTTTAGAGTACCGCAGGAGAGGGTGGCGGCGGTGAAAAAAAAAATAGTGGGTGATTTAATCCTTGGGAAATTCTGAACAATTTCTTTTAAATTTCTTTTCTAAATCCGAAACGTGAGAGAATGGAAAAGAAGATGTGAAATTTGAAGTGGTCGTTGGCACGTGTTGGTTGGCAACGTTAGTCGATTTTTCTCAAATTATAGAGGATTTTTTTTTCGGAAAGGGAACCGTTTGCGGTAGGATCGTTGCGTTCCAGCAAAAAAAAAAAGATATCCAAGGTATAAAGTTGGACCAGCCCACTACCCAACCAAAAGTAGGACTGGCACAGGAATATTGTTACTAATTTTTACGAAGTCAAAACCAATTGTATCTGATTTCATACTACATACAGATACAATTAGTTGTACAAATGAATATAATTTAAGGCTCCGTTCTAAAAACATCGCAACTCCGACACGAAATAATTTGTTTCAACTTTTTTTGCTAGGAATGGTCAGCCTGTCCCTCACCAACGTGAATCTGTAGTCACCAGTTATAGGCGGTGTTTAAAGCTCCTGACGTCTGCTGTCTACACCGCGTAGCAGTAATATGGGCTTAAAATTCTACTTAAATAAAAAATCTATTGTTGTATCATGAGTTTGGCTACATATTTTATTTTTGAAAAAAGTTAGTGATGTAGAAGTAAAATTAATTTTTATCTTTCCAAAAAAATTTTTCATCCAGCCCAACTCATTTATCTAAGAAGTTGCCCTGAAAATTTCATAAACTTTGAACAATAAATAACGTTTTTATTTGAAAGCGTGTTTTAGGAGAGGTCTTAATATATTTTTAAGATATTATTTAAAACGTAAAATATAGTTTATCCTGAGTATTGCAATTTTGTGGTGATTTTATGCCTAATTTGACTGAACTGTGATAATCAATATGGTCCAAAGTAAGAATGAAACACCGACACACTTTTGTGCAAATTGAGAAAGCCGACATTGTGATGGTTTAGGAGGTCTTAATTTAAAATATTTTCTTAAGGCAAATATTGATTAGAAGGTCTCATTCCGGCTGTGTTGCTGGCTAAACTAACCATAAGCTTTTGTTAATAAGTTTCTCTTTTATTTTTCAGGCTTATCTGCATGTTATGTCTGTTTACACAACATATTGCACTACTCTCATAATAATTCTGGGAACTACTGCGAAACCTAATGGATACCTTTGAAGTATATTATTACACGATTACAAAAACACTACATTAACTTCGTTCGGTACACAACAGTAGAGGGCTCTACGGCAATATAGCCAGAAGGCAAATGGCTTACTGCAGTTGTCTCGTATGGCTGTATAAAAGGCTTTCATGTGGACTAAGCTCATTTCATCGGTGCTATCGTGTTGCCTTCAACATTGTTCGTAGTTGCTCTTTAACAAATGAAAACACATTGCTGGTCGGTTATTTGATTCCGTAATTCAGGTCAATACAATCGCGGTAATTGTTTTCGGATCGGTGGCGTGCACACGCCACGCTGCCGCCACGCTACTGGAAAATGCCAACACTAAATTGCACATGTGACCGATCTAAGTTTGCCTCCCCAGGGTAATGTATACAATTGCCAACTGATCAGCGTCGACTTTTCCAATTCAACTGGGACAACTCAAACGTATTAGATTCAACGTTGAATTGTTAGGGCTATTTTACATTACATTACTTTCGGCTTTTTCTAAACTTCTTATTTTAGCATAGTGAACCTGGTCCAACCAAAAAGATTTAACGTTATAAAAATGTTATAAAAATGTCTGCCAATTCATTTACGTAAACCAATTGTACAAACCGTAGCGCGTCACTGTGAGGTTAAACGTTAGGTATACGTTACTGTGGTATGTCAAAACTAAACAAAATGTCTCACGTTGGCACTCTTGGAAGATCTCACAAAAGCCCACACTGCGCATGCGTCTATGCTAAGAAAAAATAGTACGGCTTTTCCAACTATACGATTACTTAAAACTTTGTTCTAGTTACTCCAAATATGTTTAGAAAAAGACGAAAGTTAGTTTACTGTAAAACAGGCTTTTGTATAGTAAAACAGCGTTAAACTTGCGTGTCATCGGTGAGTGTTGTCGTAGAAAGACACCGTTACAATAACGGGACTAGTAAGCCAGCTCTGTATGTCAGCAACTTAAAACAAACAAGTAATATTGTCAAAATGTTGTTTGTTACTTGACATTGGCTGGGATCTCGGACCGAGAATTAAAGACGTATTTATTAATAGCTACATTAGATATTACAAAGTCATTACTAAAAAGAGCCGCTTATAAAAGGAAAGTTAGTACTAGTTCTACTAATTAGCTAGAACAGTTAGTACCCCAGTGTACAGTGTACAGTTTTATGTGACAAGTGTCTAAGATGGCCAGCTGCTGCTGTACGTAAATTAATACAAGCAAGTAGTGTGTTTATATCGAAATTAAGCCGCGTTTTGTGGTTCGCTGTACTGAAGGAATTTAATAAAAGTCACATATTTGTCTACGAAACGTGCCATCAACTGACAGAAGTAACAAAATCGATCACAGCGCCGTTTCGTTCAGCGGTGACTGTGTAAACTTACCAAGGAACTACTATCCCGTTTCATTGCAAAACAATAAACTAATAACGATTATGCATTACCTACTTTATTTCTATGCTTTATTTAACAGCAGTTGTGTTAACTCCTAATAAAATTCAGAGAATTTTGAATGTACTACAATTTTAGAGGATATATGTCCTATACATTGTCATGTGAATAGCGTAACACCACAGCAATAACAATGAAGTCACCAGCAGTCGTAAATAGACAAGGACGGAGGTGTAAATTATTCATGTCATTCCGATACAATTCAAATGGAAATTGGGCCAAAGTTATTGTTGTCGGGTTTCCGCGACATCTCCGCCCGTAAATTGTTCTTATCGGTGCACCAGGAAAATCACTAGCAATTTAACAGGATATACGGCTTTTTGGTACGCGATTTCCGACACCGGAAAACTCTCTTTGTCTACCAAAACGTAGCCCACTGCAGTAGTATTAAAACGTAAAAAAAGAGAGGTTCGTGTTTTTTTTCTGCGTAAACTTTTGTACGACATCGTCATGAATGTTTCATGGATAAAGTGGCGCATTTTATCGCATTCATGGGCTTGGGAAGGGAAAATTTGAAGGTAAATAGAAATGTTTACGTGCTGTGTTAATGAACGAATAATACATTTCGACACACGCGCCAAGGGGTTGTTTTCGCAACTGTTATTGAGGTCTCGAAATGGATTTTCATATTTTTGGACGCTGGCCAGTTGTTTTCTTTTTGCTTTACTAAGCAAAATGTTAAATGGAGACGTACTTAGAGACGTTGCAAACAAAATACGATAACCAGAATTAACAAAATGTGTGTTATTGAAAACAATCGGAATATCTCCCGTGTTAAGAATATTTAGACGAATAGAAGATGAGATACCCACTATCTAACCACACTTCTTTTAAAAAATATTTTGGTACTTTTGTCAGACCCAAACTGTGACCAGAACATAAGAATTAGAAAAAGTAATATACAGAATAATTAAATACCATTTCCCAAAAAATGTTAGATTTATTTTGACTACTTACGACGCCATATTAACTTCACCTGTTGCTTGTTACGTTCAAATCTTGAAATCGATATTTTACGTACTTGCAAATGTCAAATCGAGCTGAAATTTTGTATATGGACAGATTTACGGGACAATTAATGAAATAACCAATAAAAAATAAATGGAACAAATATCAAAAAAAATTTGAATTTCTCCAATCGAGCGAAATTTTGCAGGGGACAGATTTCCGTTGGCAACGCAATAAATTAGTAAAAAGAATTAGAATTTTTTATAAAGCAAAGTTTTTAAAAAATACGCTTTTTACGTAAACTTATTTAAAGTTTGTTTCTTTCACGTACCAAAGTGTAGGTACTACAATTTGCGAAGATGAAAGTTTAAGTTAAAAGTTAAAACCTGTGAAATTTGATCTCATTTTTAGAGTTGGTTATTGAATATACGTTGCTTTTTTAGCTTGTTGTTTTACTAGTGAACATAACTGGTGATCAATCTCACCCTGCACGATAAATACCACCCTATTGCTTACTTTCAGTAATTCCGAGAAATTGGCATGATGGATTTTGTTGATATTGTCACTGATTGTTACTAAATCTATAAAAAAAGCCATTTTACACTGTTAAAATCAGGTGATCAATCTCACCCTATAATCAGGGGTGAGATTGATCACCCACATTTTATTTATTTTTGTTGTTAGTTCTTAATTGTACGGTCTCTTATTTTGTCTTCCGATAAACCCACATCTGTCTCACTGACCTGCCAAATATGGTTTATTTAACTCTAAAGTTAAAAATGATCAATCTCACCCCGCTTTACGGTATTGTTAATAATAATATAAATACGTATTGGAAGCGATCACTCATTTATTGCCACTAAAATCACACATAGTATCACACTATATTAGGTACTGTCTTTTTCAGGAATACTACAAACCCACGATAGCGCCCTACCATCGCTGAAGAGCTGCCCATTATATAAGCAACTGCCATTATATTGCCATTATATTATATTACTATTATATAATATAATGGCAACTGCCATTATATTAGTCAAATGACTTTCTTTTTCTTTAAAGAACTGTTACAATACATGCAATATTGATGCTCCATTAGTATCAGAACTCATTGTTTGTGCAAATAATAGTTCTTGGCAAATATGATCATCTTTTATAAAGCGAACATATGCTAAATGTAAACATTGATTGTCTGATATCGTAGACTCATCGAGTTGAAGAGAGGACTGTCGTTGTACTGCAACTATTGTTGCTCAAAGAAATAGTCTTGATACTGTCAGGCATAAAATAGTATGTGGTTTCCCTGATTTTGCAATTAGCAAAGAATCTTTATATCCATAATAGTTGGAGTTGTAGTACAACAAGTTGGCAAAACCACAACTGTTTAAGTTATTTGAAAATTGTTATTGTCTTTAGTACAAATTCTACAACAAAATACCGAGCTGTTTGTAAATTGCTCAACTCAACAGCTGCACGCTGAGAGAGATCCCGCAGAAAAACTAGTCAGTAACATAAGTTGGCCAGTGTAAAATATGCACGACTCCCTCTCTGAAAGATTGCAAACTTTGCGCGCAAACTTCCAAAAGTGTATTCGTAAACTATGAGATTTTTGTTTTCAAAAACTTTACTCATTCTCGGCGGGGCGGCTGAAACCCAGGGCCCTCCTATTACTTTGTTTGCAAGTCAAATCTCGGGAACTTTGTTTAAATTATTGCCACCGCAGTTTTTTGTCTTATCTGCGCTCGGCCACCCGTGTAAACTTTGAATGCTAATGTACTTCCTAGATGGGTTCCCGCGCCAGAAATTACGTCTTCGGGAAATTCATGGGAGATAACAAATTAGGATTCGCTTTGTGTCACCAGCGCGTTTGCACAACGGAAAAATTAAGATAATTACAGATTTATAGATTTTGCTGCTGGAATTAATTTAATAATAAATATATAATTAGACATTTTCACAGTGTTCTTATTTCGGAGAATTAGGACAATGATCTATTTTATTGCCACTGGAGCTTAGTGAGTATGATCTACACTTATTTTTCTGATGTTTTCTATCAGTTATGATGCTGGGGACAAATTTGTAAGTAGGTTTGAGCTCACCGGTGTAATCAATCAATACGTATTTTGAACAGATAATTTGTTTAAAATTGCCAATCTAAGTACAAAATCCGCAAACACGTATGTCGTATATAGACACTTCATCATAAAACCCAAGAAAGAAACAGTTACAGAAATACTGAAACAAGTCTTCTACTTTACTTTTTTTTCATATTACCGAAAAAATCAATATTATTCACACCCCCGGCTCGCGAAAGAACCTTCTTAGGTATTTTCGGCGATAATCTAAAAACTATTTGATTCAGTTTTATCGGACTTTTACCTACAATATGCTTTTTACTACAAAGAATTATACAGATAAAATCTGATCAAAGTGCGTAAATTTTTTACTTTCGTCTATGAAATATTTTTTTAATGGCAAATCCTTGTTTTTTCCTGATATTGGTAGATTCTATTAATGCTAACGGAAGTCTTTTGGGTAGTATTGACCCTGAAGACGAAGCCGGATTAAAAAATGTTCTATCGCGTTTAAGGTTTTCGAAAAAAGTTAAAATGTAGAAACGTCGAATTCGATAATTTGCAGATGAACTCTATGTCCCAGAAATCTCAGAGTTTGTTCAGCTTAATTTTGTAAGCATTTGTGCGGGCGCCACCATCAAAGAATAAAAACAAAAACCCAATAACTTGACATGATATGATAACAAAATAGATGCATACTTATGTGATATTCTAAATCTAATTTAAAAATAACTTAAGGGGAATTAAAGGCAAGACATAATATATAGGATGTTAATCAAAACAAAAACTCAAATAAAATGCTATTTGAAAATGACTATGTGCTAGAATCACTCTGTATATCGAATTTTTGGAAACTAGCAACTAGCATTGGCTATGCTTATTATGCGACTAAGTTGTAAGACAATATCTGCAATAATATCGTTAATATATGCATATTAAAAAAACGCCCCAACCACATTTTCTTAAGGGGGGAAACCAGTTTGACGGTTAAAATTGTATTACATATTTTTTATTACATAACTTGAAAGTAAAACTTTTCAAGAATATGTTTCCAAAGATCCATAACAAAATTCCTATTCCTTCCGATGGTATCGGCACTAAAGTGAACACCCCTCAGTTCAGCGTTGGAGCGCTGTATTCAGTAACGCTATTCACAGCAATTCACTGGCTGATGCTCTTCAAATCTTTTTTATAAGTTATTAGAAAATAAGAACTCTTTTCTAAAAATTTACGAGGGGTAGAAGGTTCTAGAAGCGTTGGCATCATTTCGAAAGTGTGTTTTCTTAATCGCGTTTTTCGACGCGACGGTTTTGTAACTTGGGGGAACTATAGTTAAAAAAATGTATTGACCAATCGAGCTAAAAATGTGTACAAAGTTTCTTTATTCTATTACACTCGACATGAACTAACTTCTGGGATGATGCTATTGTCTAAAATATGTTTTTTGTTGCAAAAAAAACAATGATACAATCAGAACATTTTGTTTAAGTCCCCCTAGAACGTACAATTTTAACTTTTAGATCGGAGTGAAGAAAATATGTGTGCCTGGATATAAAAAGGGACCAGTTGTCCGAAATTGAGTTATAAGTGGTTTTTAATAGAATAAGTTATGGCAAAGGTACTTTGAAAAAAAATAATATTTAAGTTGCTGATGCAAACGGTAAACTTTTGCGCTATGACGCTTCAAACTTTTGCAACGTTTAAAAGTTAATAACTTCGCGCATATTTGCAACATGTGTGTAACAATTTCGATACTAGTTTTAAGATTTTTAGTAGAATATATTATTTCATTATTCCGTTTAGGCTTTATAGGTTTTCTAATCTATAGCGTTATGGGCCTGGGGGCTACAAAATAGTCTAACCTAGGTAACGATTGGACTAATTCTAAAAATTTTTAAAAAATTTGGAAAAGCCTTTAAATTTTTTTTTGTTTCATGCTCTGTCACCGGAAATCTGTCCACATGCAAAATTTCAACACAATTTGACAAATTTTCATAATTTTTGAAATTTTTGAAAATTTTGGAAAAGCCGGACTGCCTTTTTCGAGTGCTGCTTTCGTCGTGTCGTGTCGTGTCGCTCGGGTAATAAACGGGTATTGATGCGTGGGGGACGATCTGCCACGGGGCAGCTTCTGTCACTGCAGTGTTTCAGAGGTACGGTTTTCGGTGGCTTGATTGCGGAGACGCTATGAATTTTGTTTGTTTGTGTTTTTTGCTACTTATTGTTGTTTCTGCGCTAGTTTATATATTGATTGAATTGAAATATCTATTTTTTTGTCTGTAGATAAATTTATTCCTCAGGGTGTCTGGAAGAGCACCGGTTTATATATTCTTCTGGGTTTATCTAATACCGGTGAAGACAACCCTTTTGACCAATTAAGCAATGTAATATTATTAGGTTATGTATATGTATTGTTCTTCTTTGCTTTTGGGTCAATAAACAATTATTATTATTATTATTATTAAACTGGTTTCCCCCTTAAGAAAAAAAAACAGTACATATTTATTATAAACTATTTATTTTGTGGGACTGCAAGCAGATACTGTTGGAAAGACAATTTCCTTAGTATTCGTAATGCGTTATAAAATACATGGCGTGGGTTTTACGTGTTGGTGTTCCCTCGGGTTCGAGCCCTAGTTCAAGGGTTCCTCAGTGGTAGGATGGTTGATTAATGCTTCTGTATGCTACATCCCTAGATAGCCCAGTGGGGTAGCAGTACAAATTTAAAAAAGAACAAAGACATCCAACCCTCCTTCGTCTCGGTTAATAGTGCAGGTCAGTATGTCTTCTTTAAGACAATTTTCGTGCCGAAGACGAAAACATTTTTATATCCCCTTACAAATGACCCCCTGCATAGTAACAGAGATTTTATATATTGAACGTGATCGTATTACTTACTAGTTATACGCCCGAATAGCTCGCAGCGGGGCTAAACGACATAAAATAAAACTTGTTAATTGCGTACGTAACACGCCGTCGGCTAACAAAGTTATCTAACACACCGGCCGTGTGTGAATAGCCTATATAGCCTCTCAAGAACCCATAATAAATTACCCCAACTTTTCGGTAAATTTCCTAACCGTAACGTACATTACAACGAGCGACCCAAAACGTGTCGTAACAGCCAACGTGTAAAGCTATGTTATCTCCCATTAATCTCTCTGGTAACGTTTAATTTCCACCTCGGGAAAACCCATCTGGAGGGTAAATTACATATCAAAGGTTATGCGTAAGGCCCGGTCGAGATAAATAGCAAACAAAAAAAAACGTCGCATCAATTATTACAATCATGTTATACTAATAATAATATCTGGCGCCTCCGCCATTAAAGGTGTTGATCACATCTGCAATTTAATACTATAATTTGAAATAAAATTTTACTTGTACTCTGTACCTAGGCTATAAAAAAACTGTGCTAAACAAGTTATTAAGATAAATATCAGTGGTGGTGATATTGTTAGGTTAGATTTGCATAAGTTTTGGAAATATGGCAAACTTTTCTCACAAAAAAGTACAAAAAAGTACTGACACACGCAGTGCTAAAATAAATTATCATCAATAAATTTACATAAAATTACCATTAGAAATTTCTTGCAAAACAATATTAAGTATTAATGTTTATGGAAAAATAAATGTACAGTGCTTGATATGGAGTTTCGTTATGAATTGTTTTATTTTAAGATAAGTAAAACAACACATGCTCTTTAACATCAACTTTATATCAGGTTCATGCCTTAAAAACTTGCTTAGCACAGCTTTTCATAGCCCACAGAGTACAAGGACAATATTATTACAAATTAAAATATTAAATTGCAGATGTGATCAACTCTTTTGATTTATTAAAAAAAGATGAAATCATACGAGAAAACTGTAATTTAGGTAAATACTTAGCTGGTTTAATGGTTAATGTAGGTGTATTGATAGAAAAATCGATTTTTTATGAAGAATACTAGTTATATCTGCAAATGTTTATTTTAGCACTGGTGTGTGCTAGTACTTGTTTGTGCAGAACGATGCGTAGAATTCAAATGAACTAATTAGATACATGGTGTTCCATTTAAAAAATTACCTTTCTTACGAAAATCTATTTGCTATATTTTGTTGCACATTATAACCAGCCTGTACACAATTTGGATATGGTAGGTAATCAGGCTAATAGAATGCTTCTTACTCAATCATAATCTAAGCGTGCACAATAAAATTAAAAACAGGTATTGAAATATACAATTTTTCTTAGACTGCCGTTTTTTGCATTAAACTGCAAATAAATCAAAAAGTATAAAGTTAGGGTAGGTAATCTTATGACTACTTCCGGTTTATTCGGAAAATGTCAGCATTAAATTCTTAAAATTGGCTTACACGGAGGAAAAATATGCTTGTAGAAAGGCGAATATCTTTGGCTCAAGAATATCAAGTTATTGCCTAAATATGCCTACAGTGCTCTTAAAAGGAAAAAAAGCGATGTTTGGACGGAGTTTACTTATTTCTTGGTTTTTTTGTTTAAGTAACTAGATATGTTCAATAAAATGGTAGATTTTTTTAAGACATACTATCATTTGGTTGTAATGAGAGTGTGTAATGAGACCTCATGAAATAACATTACATATCGCTATATATGTTTTCTTCTAGCATAATAACTACAGGTTCGGGGACTGAAAGTATTTTCTTCAATGAATCTTATTAATTCAATGAACTATGCAGTTATTTGATATTTGAAATCATCCACAAATACAGATAAGTAAAGTGATAAAGAGATACATTGTACGGAATTCGCATCTTCTGCATTTTGTCTTTTACGAATGCTTATAATTATATCCTCAATTTCTCAGTAAAGTCAAAAAATAATGAAATAGATCTGCGGATAAAAATGTAATTGTAATTGTAAAATATAGAAAAAACGAGCAAATAAAACCTCTTAAATCTTTTATTAACTCGTTTTCGATCGATATATAAATTATTCTCAGGCTAAATGAAAAAGTATGGCATACAAAAATTCAAGATATTGAGAGATTGGAGGGACATTTGGTATTGGAATAACTAATTTGGTAGTATACTAAAAGATTCCTAGAATAAATTAATATTAGAATAATAACTTTTCACAGAAATAATAACGTATCATGCATGCGTTTCATCGATCTGTGCAGCTGGTGAACTTGTTTATGAAGTTTGGAGGGCATACATATTTATCGATAAATGGCATTGTATAGTCGACCTACCATGTATCCATTTATAATTTCTTTGCGAGCGGTGGAAAGGTCAAGGGAAACAAGTCACGGCATCCAGCCATTAACCTCTTTTGAAATTGCCGATTCGACCCCACAGCATGCATTCGCTGTAATCAAATTAGTTTTATTTTAACCACCAGTGTTTTACAATACCCATTTGTCTCTACATTTTCGTTCTGTTGCGCTTAAATTGGAAGAGTAAATTTTGATAGGTTTGATGAAAAACATTTCTAAGTATAAATAATAATTATTCACAGGTGACAAGTTAACATGTGTTAACACGCTTTTTTAATCTGCTTTGTGTTAGGCATCCGACTGACAACCTTTTCAAGAGGCATGTGTGAGGTATGTATTAACAAAACATTTGAACTTTTATGTTTTTATCAATTGTGAATAGTGAATTTTGTCTTGAACTCTTGAACAGTATCTTGGAATTGGAAACTTTCTTCGGCAATTGATCATTTATACCTACAAATTTGTTGTTTATCTTCAATTCTTGAGTTCCTGAACAGGAAATTTGGGATGCTTACCATTCACAATGACGAGGCACTGGAGGACATAATAAGCAGGAATTCAGAAACCGGAGTCTTGCCCAGATTTTACCCTATTAATTTTTTTTGTAGCTGTCGGGATATGAAAACGCATATATATTATACATTCTAAATAGTAATATAGGAAGTGAATTATTTCGTGTTATTAGTATTTTTATTTACAACTTCCTTCTTCTTTCATCTCCCGTAAACAGATATGACAAAGCTTATGGCAAAGCAATATCTGCCAAGAAAGAATAGATTATAAATTAGTATTATTAATGTCTACATAATCACCAGTTGCGCACAAGTAAAATATAAATCTTCTTCTTGTATTAGTTATTCCATGATTTTAATTATCTACAGGGTACCATATCAACGTTTCATCAAGAAAGTGAAAAATTTTACGATGATCATCCGGAATAAATGGAGCACTGCAAAATGCCAAGTAACTTAAAAATTTTGAATGCATATCTTGACATACGTCGCAAGATAAGTAAACCAGCTTTCAGAAAATGTCTTATGTCTATCCTCAATATAAAAAAAAAATAATTAAACATGTTATTTTACATTTATAACTTATGCCCAGTATTCTTAAATTACGGAGAAGAGGAAGACACTCCGATACACCTTCTATGCCATTGCGAGGCCTTCGTTAATGATGTACATATCTGGGGGAACAGAAGGTGAACCCGGAGCAGATACGAGGAACTGACCCCAGAAAAAACCCTGGACCTAATCAAGAGGACAGGAGTTCTCAGCTAAAATTCTTAAAGACACAAAAGGACTACTGACCGCAGTGCGGGTGCCGTTACAGGGGCCACCTCTTGCTTATAATAATGCATAATTAAAAGTGTAATTATAACCTCTTTTTCCTTTGCTAATAAATCTTATTTTATTGTGTACCGGCTTCGATCTGCTATCATCTTCAGCTCGAATCTACAAATCATAATTAACATCAATTAGGGTACAAAATTTACAATTCAATTGTTACAGATTAATAAACAATCCCAACTGACGGTCATTTTTCCAGATCTAAAAACAACGTGTCATTTGCGTGTAAAGGTGAAGACAGGACAAGAGATGAATAGGCAAATGAACTTTAAAATGTACATGCGTGGTAATAGACAAGTAAGTATGAATCCAAAACAGCATGTTTGACATTTAGAAAATCTCAAACAAAAACAAAAAACCATAAACAAGATAACCTTATGAATCAAATACTATACAGACAAATCAAGATATAATATCTTATTATTAAATACATGAGCCAGACTAGACGACATACATGAAAAGAGGTTTGTGTTGAAAATTAGTTTGATCATTGAGGAGCTTAATACTTTTGTCAAATTTATGTTTTTCAATTTGTTATTGTTCTAATAAATCAAGTTTATAGTTATCTTTACATTTGTGAATAAGTTTAGTGGTTTCATAATCTATGATGTGACCTGCTTCCATTTTATGTTGATAAAGATTACATAGTTTATAGTTTGGTGCTCCAAAAGGTATTTGGAAGAAGGTTTTTATTACACTTTTAATTTGAACCAGACCTTTCAGCATGGACACCAAAATTCGCTCAAATGTTCAGTACATACAGGAACTTTAAATAAGTGCAAACTGCAACTACGAGTATAACTATGAAATACTCAAGCAAATAATTTATGATCTTCCAAGAATTCTTTTTAAGTACATACCAGTAAAAAATTATTTAAATTTTTAATACTTCTAACTACGCTATTTTCTAAATTAGTTAGAGAATATTAATACGTTTTGGATTGGCTGTAATGGTCCAATCGCCAGTTATTTATTTCTGCATATGATAAGGAAGAACTTTATGGATGGTATTCGCCCTGTGCATACACCGTGGAGGGGACTTGAAAAACAATCTAAGCGCGCGTAGCGGAGAAATACCTAACTAAAATGCCTACACTATGCGCAGTAGTTCACTGCGCATTCTGTTGTGATCCAATCCGTCACAACTAATAACATATCGTTGGTATAAATAATCATAAAGGGACACAAAAGTGTTGCGTTATCAACTGTAATAATACCGGAAGAAATATTGACAAATGCAATATTGAAATAAATAATATAAATTTGATCGGCCCACTTATACAGTACAGATAACTGTTACATTTATTAGCAATCTGCACCATTTACGCCTCCTGGACCTACTACTACCTACACCTGTAGAGGCGCTTGCATCGTGCACCCGGCCATATGATTTTCTGTCGAAACTCGGGTATTTATGTATATAACACATAAGACACTAATACTGTTATTAAAATAAATAATTAAATAAATGGATAATAGTAAGCTGAATCAATGATAACTATTTTAATACGAGTTTTATACTAGCCCTCTCAGACCTTTGGATCTTACTTCAAATTCTCGGTGGAAATATGTTAGTTTCTAGAATTTCTACAAACATATTTTGCAAACGTTCCCATATTCTATTTGTTTTCGTAGTTGTAACCCTACAAATTTCTGTATGTGTATATCTATACAGTAAAAGATCAAACGGTATTAAATCAGGCGATCTAGTTTGCCAACGCGTTGAACCACCATGACCAATTTAATGACTTTGATAAATATTATTTAAACGACTTAGGGACTAATTCTTTGAGTTGAAAATCAATATTACAAATTATACGTTTGTGTATTCAAAATTACAGAATGCCATTACTAAAAGCTGGGGCATGACGAGAAGCATTATTACATTGGTGAGATTGTTGAATTTCTTTGTACCATCTAGATATTATATAGACATTATAAGTTATAAATGTCAAATAAGAAACTTTATAACTTTTTTGGCGTCGACGAGTTAGGCATTTTACGAAAGCTGATTTATCGATCTTTTGGCGGCTGAGATACACAGTCTGTTCCATTTAAAATTCTGAGAATATTTCACATTTAGCAAAAGTACAGTTATTCGGGATAACTCATACCAGAATCGCAATTAATTGCAACTGTCCAAAAGTGCGATATTTTTATCTTCCAAAATGAGTTCTTTTGTTTCTTTGTCGTTATTTGTAACCGAACAATGATTTTGTAAATAATGAAAGTGCTTTAAATTAATTTCACATTATCTAATAAAACCCCCTATAATAATCTAATACAAGTTGAAACGATTCTTAGTCAAATCTTCACCGAATCAAAAAGCATAAATATGTGTGGAACGCCCTGTATGCATGAAAATATTTTCTTTCGTAAAGCGAATGATCTACAACTTTTCTATATGGAAGAATCGTGTAGTTCGATTTCCTAAGGGCTTTAATGTCGTTTGCCTCTAGCGTGGGACACTGTACCTACATAGAAAATATCTCAGAGTTTTGTTTGGTTGTAGATACATACAGCTGGGTTCATTTTGTTAAGATTGGTAGTTGGTATTCATAGTATTTGAAATTCTGGACATTAGAATAACATTTACAAAAAGCTAGACAAAATTCGGGACCCTTCATCATGCACGACAAGTAGTTAAGTTCTGAACTGTTCCACTCAAATTGGGATGACAATAACAATTCAAGTTACATTTTTGACAGTTCAACAGATCAACTAAGCAAAATTTTTGATTAACACTGTTGATTATTAGAATTATTGATCTTAATGCAGACTAATTTTTGACAGTACAACTTTAACACGCCCCTTTTTACAACTATCCCGGTTAAAACCATGACGTGAAAAATGTAGCACTGCTAGTGCTACAGTAACTTTTCTAATAAATGGGGACAAGTTCGTATTGCATGCCTGTAGTGGTAAGTAGGACGACCGGTAATGCAAAAGCTTTCCAGCATATTTTAACGCCAGATAGTCTACACAAAGACATCAAAGGACTTAAAATGTTTTAACACCGGCCCCGTGAAAAGGATATAAACTGAAGCTATGAAAAGCCGCGTCACCCGGGGGTTTTATGCGAAAAACGAACGCGAAAAAAATAATAATAAAGCGGAAAATTTTTGGAATAGACCTTCCCAACCTTTCATATCCATACAGGCTTATTAAATACATTTGAATTTTATATTTCGTTTATGATCCGTATAAAACTGTAATAAAATAAATGCGAATTTTATTATTCTAGACCGTGTTTTTTGCAAAATGTGATCAATACATAATTTCACTGTATTGTTTACATATTCTGCGAAATGATACCTATATTACAGAAAAATAGCATCTGATATCTTTGCAAGTGTATATTAAATATACTGTGTACTGTGTAAATACTGTTAACGATTCGAGCGGAGAGTAAAGAAAATTTAATTGTGTGAATACGGAAAATTTCATTACTAGAACTACATGAAATTTACATCTAATTTCCCGCAAGCTACCCTTAACCCAGCCAACAAAATGCTATATTCAACATACAAAGGAAATTACGACTTTTGAATCTTAGTGAATGATGCTTTTGTTAGACATTACTACTGAACATGTAAAAGGTCCTGGAAATGTTAGGGTCAGAACACATATATGTTGCATTTGGGTTAATAGTACTACTTCTATTAACTTATAAAAATAACTATAGGTTTACAAAAATTGACAGCAATAAAAAAACAGATCAAATATTCTAAAATTGTAGTTCATTAATATTATGTTCATAATTTAGATCCGGTCTATAAAGCCTAAGTAACAAGTGTTTATTTCAACAAAATTGCTTTAAAAAATTATATATTTGCAAATGGGGGTCTTCATCTTTTAGGTTTAAGACATTACAAATATACAAATAGGCTCAAAGTGAGCAATGGTAGTGATAGCAGACGAAATTATAGTATGTATGTCTCACCACTCGTGATAGTGACACATGTTAGTTTGCATGTACATAAACATGAGTCACCAACTATTTAGTATCAAAAATACTATAATGCTACCACTACCATTAACACTAATCAGAACGCACCTTAAGTGCGTTGTAGAACTATACTACCAATTCACGGTGGTTAAAATCTATAAACCAAGT
Organism: Melinopterus prodromus; assembly: GCA_964023965.1. Taxonomy (NCBI): domain Eukaryota; kingdom Metazoa; phylum Arthropoda; class Insecta; order Coleoptera; family Scarabaeidae; genus Melinopterus; species Melinopterus prodromus. The sequence continues at coordinate 48,011,821 of OZ030393.1, forward strand.
ATACTAGAAGTGGGCACTCAAAGAATAAACCGCATTGACCACCATCAGTCCAGCCAGCTCGAACCCTGATCAGTGTATTTGTTCGAAAGGACGTATTAGGTGCACGAACGCAGAATGCCAAGTAACGTTAACACCACTAACTGCAATTTCAGTACCCCAATGATTTCGCGGTCTGATGCGATTAAACCCTATAAGCCCGTACAGCCCGCACCGCCTCGTACAAAGAGCCTTTCACTACCACAAATCCACTCAAACTCGCAGCTCGAGTCGATAATAAATTAAACTGTGTAATTGAATTGATCGATTGAATCCAGGCAGAGAATACAAAAGGAAACGGACATATGTGCAAAGTTGGCGCAAACAAAATAAGCCAAATTTCTAACGCTATTTTCGGTTATTACTTAAAACTTATTATACTCGTGGGGAACTTCATCAAAGAACGAATTCGGAAATGATATTCATTCCACCAGGCTTGGAGCGTTTATATTTGATACGATACAAGTGCTTACGTGCAAGTTGGCAAAGTTAACAAAGTTGTGAAAAATGGCAACTTTTAAAGAATAATTGTCTAATACGTGAAGTATGGAAGAAGCATATTTAAGAAATGTATGTCCAAGAGTGTTATTACACTTTTGGTGTTATTACTTGAGTACTACACTAACTACACAATATGCAGGTAACTCTACAGGCCTATGCCAAAAGTAGCCAGATGTCCAGATTATTCACATTTTGTCCCGCATCCTGTCTAGTTTTAAACTATATCGCTTCTTGAAAATATCTTAAAGTTACTAAGAAATGTTATATACCTACTATATACAGGTTGCAAATAAAGTAACGGAATAATTCGATAATTTCGTTAACATATAAAATAACGAAAAAGTGTAAAAAGGGTTTAGCGATTTTAAATTATGGCGAAGACGGAAAACCCATTTTCATGGATTTTCATCAATATTTGTAAGAGTTATGCCGTCATCGATATTTTTTTTAACAGTAACCAATATTTTTTTATTTTTTTATTTTTTTTATTTTTATTTTGATAGAGTATGGACATTGTAATCTACAGATACCGTTGCAAAGGCAACGGTATAAAAATTTAATTTTGTTACATTACAAAATTTTCACGAAAATGGAATGCTTGTTGTCTTGAGAATGAATTACCATAGTTACTTTAAAAATTACGGACGAAGTAAACTTGGATGTTTTGTTGGATATTGGCCTTAGACCGTTACATCAGTCCGTTCTAAATTTATTAAAAGTTGAAAACTTATACTCTTACAAAATTCAACTTATTCATCAGATTGCCGAAACCGACACTGACCACAGACTGGAATTTTGTGAATGCGTGATGAACATTTGCACCCAAGATCCTATGTTTGAATAGACATAATTGTCGATATTGGGCTAGAGAAAATCCGCATTGGACAGTGGAGGGGCATACACAATATCCCAAAAAAATAAATGTGTGGGCAGGAGTTGTTGGCACTCAAATTGTTGGACCATTCTTTTTTAATTACAATTTAACTGGCGACCGATAATTGCAAATTTTTCAAAATGTGGTCATGCCAGCGTTACGGGGAATGTTTCAAAATAACAACAATCCAGGACAGGCAAATGAATAAATCTGGTTCCCACCGCACTATGCCGCTAATGTGCGTAACTATTTGGACGTTACATTTCCTTGGAGGTGGATTGGAAGAAGGAGAGCAATGGAGTGGTGAGCTAGATCACCAGATCTTACACCCCTTGATTATTTTCTGTATTTAAACAGAAAATGCAACACGACTGTCAACAAATAGCTGCCGAACAGCTTCAAAATGTCGTGGATGTAACAAGAATAATTTAAATTCAGTAATCATATACCCACAATGTTCCAAGAGTCAGGTTTAACAATTCGTTTTAACTTACTGCAGGTTCTATTACCTGTCGTTAATATTCTGCAATGTCGGATAAAAAAACAAAAATTATTTATTTTTCAATTTGTAAAGTTTCTTTTATGTCTTAATTAAATGGCTAACGATTTAATTGTTATTTTACTGCTTTGCCTTGATAGTGGTTATCATATAGGTAACGGTCAAATGTAAATAAATGTGTGCTAGCATCAAAGCATCGCAATGCAAATTTTTTGTCCAATATAGAATTCTTCGGCGAATCTAGTAAGATCAGTAAAAACAAATCTGCGGTTGTAATAAAGTAGGTATACCTGTGAAGAAAATGTAACGAGTACTAATGTATTTACTTTTACTTTTATCCTTTCATAAATTATTAATATCAATGCCAATAAAAATTACGGTGGTTTAAAAGAAGTTTTTGATATTTTTGTATGTTTTCTAAAACTCAGTAACGGAATATGACAAAATAATAACATTTCATTTTTATTCCCAGTATTTATTTCTATATCGTTTAATCAACTTTGTTCACGTTTGCTTGGGTTATCTCCGGCACTTCCGGAGATAACAAGAAGGAAGTTTATATACAATTTACAATTTGCTACCCTCCAAAGGTAAAACGCCATATCTATATATTAAAAACACTATTATTCTTTCAGTACAAAAACCACGCACTTTTCTTACATTTTATAGCATTTACCGTAGTCTAAGATTTTACGAAGGGTAGGGCGGGGCTTCAAGATCCATTTTTAATATTAGAAGTAATAGTTTTAAAGTATATGTACAAAAAAATCAGTAATAAAAACCGAAACTACCGTTATTTGGCTATATAATAAATACCTTCCTATTTGGAAGTTTCATGACCAAATTCTGAATAATTTATGTCTACGATATTTTTTGGTAAAATTAATAGTTAGCTGCATGAGCAAATTCTATTTGATCGAGATCGATCGTGTCTGCATTAATATGAACTAGTAAGCGAGGATTTGACAGATGTTACGACAGATGTATTCTAATGACAGTAGGTCACTACCTACTGTCATTAGACCAACTGTCATTAAAGGGTGATATTTTGACAATACCTACCTCCTGTCAAAAAATATCGGCAAGAGGTAGCTGCGCCGGAGCCACCTGAGCAGCCTGGGGACGAGCACGAAGGCAATGCGGATGCAGGACCACTGCAACTACATACTGAGCGGGATGTCAGCGATGAAGATGACGTTGAGCCTGATCAACGAATGAGACGGCGAAGGCGGTGGCGGTAGCTGCGTGTGCGTGCTGTTTTATTCATGGGTTTTATTCAATAATTTTTAGATCAAAACGTTTTACGTCCTTTTAAATATTCTTGTAAAGCATTTCTTATCATTTTATCGTCGTTTGGTTTTAAAAATAATTTCAAAGTACAATTTCGGATAAGCGCACATGACGCAAGGCACCGTTTTTTATAGCATTTGAAATTATGTTCATTCATAATGTGTATTTTCTTTAATTAATTTATTTATGTTAATGGTTAATAGAATCTCATGCAGCTAAACTATTAATTTTGTCCATAGTATGATAAAGTCATGTTCCTGGCCACATCAGATTTTTGTATCCTGAATTAATACATCTAATTAGCAAATTTGATCAGCTTCTTCAATTCAAAGAAGTGCGCTAAATAGTGGACATTCTTTCATGAGGCACTCATAATTAGTACCCGAAAGAAACACACATGACAGAAGGAATTGTAGGTATAATACAAAGAGGGTGCTATAGAACTCACTGTAAGTTAAACCGCTCAAAATAGATCCAAAAACTAAACTATATTTTATGTAATTCCAAGCGATCCAACACAATAATATAGATTATTCCTTCTTCAGAATTTTCATTCTGCGCAAAAGTGACACAAAGGACGTAAATCCAACAGCCGCAATATGAAGAACTTTTGAACTGCACGCAAACATATATGTTTCTCCTGGTTGCCTGAAATACGGCCTTTCCCACGACGGACGATGCGGATCAGTAAAGTTGTAATGCATAAAAGCAGCAAAGATGCACATTATGAGTTTCAGACGAAAGACCTTCCGAAATTCAATAACATTCAGCCTCAAAAACATCTGCGGCCTGAGATAATACATTGGCAGCTGGTATACAAAGCTACTCGCTAGTATTATGGCTGTTACGGTTCCAATATAATGCCTAGTGATGTCAATAAGATTGGCCATTAAATTAGCTTGGATTAAAGCTTTTGGAATCGCCGCTAGCGCAACAACGACGTTAATCAACATGACTTTACAACCAAAATACGTAAGCGCCAATTTGGATCCTGAAAGGACGATTAAACCAATTGCCAGTAGGAAGTTTCTCAAGTACATAACTGGTGTGTTCTTCCTGACCAATCGATCTATGTACAGAGCGAATACGATTGTGGTAATATAGTAAATAATCATATTTGAATAAGCAGTGCGGTCCCAATCTGTCTGAGCGGCCCGCAACACTTTCGCATAATAAAGATGTACGTATCGATCCATATCAAAATATTGACTGAACAGCACACAAAGCACCAACGACCAAACCCTACAATCCTTAATAATCATCATCAGTGGAACCATCTCTGTAAAAGCATCGCCCATCATATTCTTCATATACACTTTCTCAGATTCTTTCGCAAGCGGGTGCTCCATAGGTGAGGAGTAGACGTTTAATTGATAATAGTATAGCCATATTATCAGCAACACAGCCACGCCGGTTGTTTCGAAAAAGTTCTTTCTCCGGCCGAATGTTCGTGACATATACATGTCAACTATGGACACAATGGTGGTCGATCCTTCAACTAACGCCACAGTCAAAGTAACCCTATGCGATGGAATCCAGCGCGCCAATAAACTATAACCAGCACACCCTTGCCATTGTAATAGTAAGTTAATTGACCAGTATGTCGCTCTCATCTTATAGTTAGATGCATTCATAAGTAATTCCCCAAAGAAACCGGTAAGTATTGTTACAACTGTGAGGTAGAATAATAGTTTTTTGGCACCATGTAAATCGCAATACATTCCGCCGAAGATTCCAAGGCAAGGAGACAAGACAGCTGCTAGCCATTCACGCATTTCGTCACCGTCCAATATCTGGCCGTTATCTGCGTTCCGATCAATGCTTTCCTCGCATGTTTTTGATGTATTTTGCGGTTGGTGAACATTTGATGTATTTTGGGGTTGGTTATGTACTTCCTGGTACCCTTGGTAAATCCGATTTATGATGATGAGCGTGAATACTCTGACCAAGATCAGCATAACAATCAGCACATACTTCTGAGGACATTTTGCAGTGCATGAGAACTTCTTTAATAGCTTTAACATGATTAATATTAACTACAAATCAATCGGTGTTTTACGTCAATCAAATTGTATCTACAAGTGCGTGACGTAAACAGCTGTAACCAAGCGGTCGACACATTGAAAAGTTTCTAGTCGGGGTTGTAGCCCAGCCCACAAAGATCTATTTCGCAATCATTTTCGAAAAATTATATCCTTAATGGCCGTTTTTACAATACTAGTATAAAGTCAAGAATTACTATACCAGGAATAGCTTATACGAAACGTATACCGTAGTATAATAACGTGTGCGTTTTACATTGATATTTGTGACTATTTGTCAAAGGACAGTTTTATTCAGATGAAATTCAGAATTGTGACATTGCCTGTCACAAGATCATGGAAGACATAATGCAATAACGAATAAGCTCAATCATGTTTTTATTTTAATGTAGTTTAATAAGTGGTAATGCTTTAATGATTTATATTATATGTAATGTATTTTTTCTTTTGTATACTTCCAAGAATTTTCCAAACAGCTCTATTTTGTCTATTAATCTAATATAGAACTTCTGTTGTATTAATGGCATTTTCTTTATATTATATTAGAAAATGTCAGGCAAGAAAATTTAAAGAGGCTGTAACTAACCGGCTGTAGAATGCTTCTAGCTGTAGAATGTTTTTCAGATACGACAAATTGTTTATCAGAGATACAAGAGACACCACCTCATAACAATGATAATAAAAGAGACCTATTTATTTAAAATATGCTAATAAAAAATATTTAAAAACCGTTTTGTTTTACAATGGATGAATTAAGATGAAGAATCTTTGCTTTAGGTTATCATCACAAAATAATAGACAGCACTAGACAAAGTGACAACTTGACTTGACTTGTGTCAATTTTGGGCTTTTAATTTGACCAATAAGAACAAAGAATAAGTCCAGTATATCTGCTATACCACATAATTTCATCGGTATAAGATAATCCAAGTATATACCGAGTATACGCTATTCGGATGTTATTCCATTAATGTAAAATCCATATTTCAAACTTATTCTCGGAATAGTGTTATTCCAGATACATACCACTATTGTAAAAATGGCCCTAAATAGATTTCGGTAATCAGCCTATCCCTAAAATGTTAATATATTTAAATCTACGTTAAGCAACGACAATTCATACCAGTACAGTGGCCGAATTGCTACAATTTTAGTTTATCAGTAATAATTTAATTACATAGTATTTATTAAAATTGACGAATCGGTAATAGGGTATGTGACTACTATTGGAAAACTACCTTAGTGTGTTCACTCTATTGTGTAAATGCATTATTTTTCGTAATTATATCCTCAATATTCATATTTTAGTATCACTGGCACTGACTAAGATCTGTCATAAACACAAAAAAACAAAAAATTTCAAGGTAGTTAGCTGTGACTTCTTATTTCAATATAAATTTTACTTCTAAACAACATTTCCAAATAATGTTTATCGATAATAATGAAAATAAAGGTACTTTACTCTTATCACAAATTCATATACATATTCTGAATCGCTTTGTATTTGGTACCGAAAATTACATACTTGACTGTAGCTGTATTGGTTTGATACAAGCCGACAACTTTTATAAAGAATAAAATTTTCTGAGAAATGGATAATAATTTTTTTCCATATGACGTTCCTGGACACACCGTATAAAAATTGGAATTTTTCAAGTTCAAATTAAGGGTGGTAGATATTAAGATTTTTAACCATAGACACCCAATTTTGATCATGCAATATGTAGTACTTGTAGTAGTAATCATTAAAGTCACCTAATATCGTTGATTGTATATAGATATATAGTTAGGCATTGATTAGTTGAGGCAACGCCGACTAGATATATCTAGTCGGCGTTGGTTGAGGCCATGACACCCAGAGGGCCTGTGTTTGAGCAAGATTCATTCACAAAATACATATAGCGTTTTTGCCTTATACACTTTATGCAGTCGGTACGAACTGCACAGAGTCCGAGCATAAATATATATAATAAATACATAAGTCGAAAACCCTATAATTTGTGAATGAATCTTGCTCAAACACCGGCCCTCTGGATTTCATGGCCCCAACTAATGCATGCCTAACTATCTTTATCTATATACAACAATCAACGCTATTATATTAGCTATTGGGTTGATCTTTTGATACGATGTTAACTCTGACTACCCTGAAGAAAAGAATTTATTTAGTGCAGTGTTGTGGTAGTAGTAAATCATGTTTGTATCACGTTATAAAAAAATCCAGCCAAAATGTCCGGATACAAGAATATTTCACGATGAGGCTGGCAGAGTTACAAAAAATGTTTGGAAACGAGTTCTGTATGAACAATAAACAAGCAGAAAATGGAAACTGAATGAGGAAGAAGGTGCTTCTCTAATACCATTACATTTGGTTCAAGAAATGCCATAATTATCCTTTCGAAGAAAAGCGTTACAAATTGAAATAAGTAAATTTACAGAGTAAGTAAAATATTAAACCATTTAGACTACAATGTAGACAGAATTTGAATACTGATGAATGGTTAGGAAATATTCCATAACCGACATTATTATAATTTTTTTCCATTTTTGGATGGAAACACGTTTTCAACAAATGAATTGTTTCTTTACAGTATTGTCTGTCGTTAAGGGAGTGATCTAACTCTCTAGACGAAGCCAACATGTCAAAAAGTAAACGTCTAGTGTACTATTATAATACATCATCCAGTTGGACCATATTTCTTTGAAGGAAATGTTAATCAACAGAAATATTTACTTATGTTACGAAATTATTTGAAGGAACAATTCTTCAAGGTGTGACGAATTAGAGGGTGATTTGTTTGACTTTGCTGTTTAAATAGTTACATCAAAATAACAGTTTAGAAACTCAAAATTTTCATTTTTAATATAAAAACTCGAATTATTAATCATATTTCATAGTCACACTATTAATTTCGAACGATTTAGGAGTTTGAACATATCCGGTATAATTTAAATGCAGGTAAGTCAGAAAAGTCAGCAATAAACATTAACTTCCTCTTTGTAGCTCGACCCGAAAACATACTGTATAATTTAGAAAATACATTGGTTCCTGGTCATGCCTTGTGTCAAGAGTCAAATGCTGACGTTTCACGACCTATGTTACTCGCTTCTTGAGAGCTAACTGAATACATACTTATAATATACTGTGCAATGATTAAAAATAAGTATTTGATGACAAAACCGAATAAATAAATAACTAGAAAAAATAATAAATAACTAAATAGTTTTCAAACACTTACCTATAAGTTATGAAAGCGAAGACCAGGCCCACTAGCGATATGCTACTCCCAAGGACTATGAGCAAGGATAACATACTCTCCTCGGATAAAGGGGACTCCGCAGCGGACCGACTGTAGTTGGGAAACCCGTGCAGTCGTGACGTGTACAACGACTCCATGTTTGTTTTATGTGGTTGGCATTAATCTGGAACGGATAATATTTGTCATTCCGGTAAACCGAGAGGAATACATGTAGCGTCGATATTTTGCGTGAAAATGCGGCGGATTATACAGGCATTCACTGCGAGTTATTAAAATGCTGTCGTGACGCATTAATCCTAATTATTAGGTGGACTCAGTATTTAGGTGTATGTATTCGAGATATATTGAGTGTAATTATTTTTACTTATTACGTGCGTTCGGCAACTAATATTAGTGTGAAAACGATTTTTACAATTATGTAACTATGTTTAAAATGTCCAAGTGTTTTTATATTTATAATTTAACATGCTTAACACAGTTAACACATTTTAACAGAGTAGCCCAATATCCACTATAATGCTGAATTTACTTGCCAGAGAGGAGCAAACTGCTTTGGATCATGTCTTCGAGAGTCCTTGTTTGCAGACGGTCAACTGTGTTCGCTAGCCAGATGTCGATTTTCGTTATTTAAACAGGTTTGAGAATACAAAGGGATTTGACATTTCCATAACGAAAATTATGTTGCTCCAGGTTTAACGTTACTGGTTTAAAATCTTAGGTTTTAGAAACGAACATTAAATTTATTGCCGACATAAGTCGTGTAGTTTCGACATAAAACTCTCCCATGCAGAGTTTAATATAATTTTAAAATGAAAGAGCAGATTTTTATTTTACTTTATTTCCTCTTTCCTAATATGTGAGTTTGACTTTTACACCTTTCAATTTATTAATAATGGCGAAACCTTCTAAATATGGTGATTTTAGCAGTGCCATTGGACGGAAATGCCATCAAGCGGTTAGCAAAAAAAGGTTCAGGCTCATCAGGATGTCAGGCTTAGATAGGGGTTTAAGAAATACTAAATATATATTAATATTTTCCTAAGCTAGCGGAACTTCATTCCCAGGATGTATTTACTGAGATTTTACAGTGTGGGACATGCAAAATGCCTGGGCGCATACTTTAAAAGAACTGTTGCATATACAGAATATTCTGAAAGATTGTAGCAACCCAAGACGATGTTTGTTTTAGTGCAACATTCTCTAAATGCCAAGATAAAGCGAATTGTCTTTTAGCTATTGTTTTGTCTGTTCCACTATGTTGACGGTAAGTTGACGGTAAGTAAACGGTTTCATACTCAACAGTCTTTGCACATTATTAGAATCTATGTATTTTTCTGTATTTTAACATACCTAAAAGTCGATTATTTTGGAGTAAATTGCTTTTCCTAGTCAAAATAGTGTCTCGCAAGCTTCCCAAAAAAGTTAATTTGATGTGATCGAATTCGCTAAGTAGGCTAATTAAAGCATAAACTTTGGAATTAAATACTATGAAAGGAAAATTTATGTGATAACTGATAACTAATCCATACGCAGTAGCGTGGCTCGTGATTACTACCGAGGTTTTCTAAACTTAGCGCATACGTTTGTGCTGGCATGGCGGTATGATTGTATAATGTGGTATAACTTTTTTCTTCTTTTGATAACTTATATGTTCAAGATTCATTTCAGCCTACTTACAGATGGTTATCACAAATTTTTAAGCTATAATCTAGAAATTATTGTACAAAATTTATTATAAACTGTCAGTGTCTTTTAATTCTAGTCGAAATGGTGTCTAGTGATCATATAAGATACCTTTCGCTTATTTAATAATAAACAAAACGCTATAGCAAATTGTAGGTGTGACAACTGACTTCCTCCAAAAAATAGACAGTCTACTCAATTTTTCCAGATCTTGTAGCAAAAATCTTCTATAATAACTTCAAAATTTGTATACCCCGTACACCCACTTAAGTTTGGAAGACATTCGAAAGAAAATTTTAAAACAAGTGTTATAAGAATGAATATAACACTTTTCCCAATTATTATACCAGAAATTTAGTTATCAGGTTAACAATTTCTATTAAAATGTGATTGCCTAGCGTAAGGACCGTGTTGTTAGTTAAAAACTAGAACTAATTTAGACTAATTTGTATTAAGTGCCGCTAGAATAAAGTATGTTACTGTGGCTGACAAAGCTAGAAAAAATGAAATTAATTGGATTATCAACAGAAACACAAGAATATATTTGCATACCACGATTTATAGCTTTTATTAGTACAGTATACCGTCGATAATCCGAACGTTCGCTAATCCGAACGCCCAAAAAAGCAATAATATTAAAATAAATCACTGAGTAACTGAGGGAAAAGACATTTCGTAGATTTCTGTTTACAGAAAATGGTGTGTTTGTTTTATATCTTGTATCCAATACTCGTATTTTCTACAAAATTAGCTGCTATATTTGATAATTCGAATAATTTGATAATCAGAATCACGTTCGGTCCCAAATACTTCGGATATCGGACTGTATTTAGCATTTCACAGATTTCCAATTATAGGCCTGTGAAATTAATAGTATATTACCTATTACCCATTTGACGAGCACATAACTAAGGATATAAATCGCGAGCATGAAGTTTATACGCCAGCCGTAGGCGAGCGATTTATATCCGTTGTGTGCGAGTAGAATATAACGTTTTATCTACAACTCTTAAATTCCATTTTATATCAAATATTTCAAATGTATTTGTCAATGATGGCGAGGCGAACTGTCATATAACTGAAAACTGAAACCTAAAACTGAAAACTAAAAAGTGTATTATGATGACAGTTCGTTCAAATAATGAAGTCATTATTTGAACGAACTGTCATTATTATACACGCTAGTGTCATGACAATCATTGGCGTGTATCATGATGGTGATTATATAGTCGTAGATACGTATGCAATGAACTTATTATATGAGTCGTAGATGCAAAAATAAAGCTATTTGGTTCGGAAAAATCACACCCAGTAGAACTTGCATATACCTTTGATTAGATATAACAAATATCGTACAACAAGTCCCCATTGATAGCTTCTCTGCGTCGCGACTTATTCCCAGTCAAATATGGCCAAATTGTTTGACTTTAACAATATAATGTTTTCCATTGATCGAACGACAATGTACGTTATCAGAAAATTTCGAGATATTTTAATTCTATATAAAAAATGTCTATACGTTATTTAAGTTTGAGTTGGCATTTTCAAGTTATATGTCTGAAAACACTTAGCAAGTACGTCAACGTATTTATGTGCTGAATGATCCCTTCCGTGTCCCACGTAATTGAAAATAAGAAAGAAACAACATTAAAAAACAAATTTTACAAAACCACCAGTCAATGTGGCCAGGAAGTCGTAACGGCCTGTCTATTACGGTGGGCCGAAAAATACGTTTTTTTTCTCTCCTTTTCAAGTCGTAATACCGCAAAAAAATTCCGAATTTTTGAGATTTAAAAAGCGTAAACAAAATAATTAAAATCAATTTACATCTTCCGTTCGCGCATGGGTTCCAAGCCTCCGTTTCATAAATGTGTTCTTGAAATCATCGATGACAGCGAAAACGAAAAACAACAACTTGTTTTGAAATTCTTTTAAAGAAATTATGCACGCTGCTTTTTCGGCATGTCGATGGCATCTTGATGTAGTTCGGCTTGAGGAAAGCTTTATATGGGAAGTAGCGGTAATGGGAATTGATATTCATGGTTTGCTTTCGGGTGTGGGGGGGTGAGGGCTCGTATCGATGCGTAACCAATTCGGGTGGAAATTGAAACTGCCGGTTTACGTTAATATTTCAAGTCGGCGGCCGACCTGCCTCCACCTCCTCATCCTCATAAATGTGAAAGTTTCCTGCTCGAGCGATGCGAAAACCAATGAGGCTCAGGTGTTTATTTACATTGCTTATCCCCTTCATCCCCAGTATACCTACAATAGGTACAATAGCTCGAGTAGGTATTATGTAGCTACCCTTTCAACAATGTAAAATACTTATGTACACTCGAGATGGATTTAACTAATTTTGGATAATGAAAATTGATTGTGGAAAATGTACAAATTTGCTATAAAGGAAACGTGATATTAATATAAATGAGATTTAATTCAATAATGTGAGTTTTCTGCAGTTATCTGTTGTTATTTTAGTAACACAATCTGAATATTATGTTAGATAGGGATATTGGTTATGTTCAACATTTATATTAAAACGTGAATCATTTTATTCTAATTATTGTAGAATAACTATTTTGGGAGCGTTCGGGTAGCATGATGGCTGAAATTGCGTATTTTGAGTACACTTACTCGGCAAGACCTAGACCAGTGTTTCCCAATGTTACTTCGCTGTCCTTCTTCCGCTCACGGAAGTCGAATAGGTCTGCTCCGCTCCTGGGGTTCCGCGGAACACCGGTTTGGGAAACGCTGACCTAGACTATCCCTGATTGTCAGGTGCATATTATGTTCCGATAAAGGGTTTTAAGGAGTATCAAATGGAGACCATGCAGTTGCTGGACATAAGTGTAAGGGAGTTAGGTCAAAATTCCTACAAAAAGAACGCAAGAATCCATATTTTTTTCCGATTACGTTCATTGATAATTCTATGAAGCGTGGGCAAAAGAGTATAAAAGATTATATTTCTAATTGTGATTTATACTGGTTTGCCAACGCATCATAGATTACTACAACTGGAAAATAGATTTCTCGTAATGTCAACAAGATTTGCAAATAAATAATATATTTTTGATTGTTTTTAAATTTACCGTTGATAACGTTAACGCAATGGAACTAAAAAGTGCACAAAATGCAAAGAAAGTGTTTTATTTTTAATAACGGCTACATTGCTACTAAACTACATGACGCGATTAAATGTCGCGGTAAATTGCCTGTTAGTGTGCAATGAAAATGCTTTAATGCGCTGCGTGCCGTCCATGCGCTGCTCGCAGATCTGCGACTCCTTGAAACGATAAAACGCAAAAAAACAAGTAGTTGACTGATAGTTGCAGTTATACACTACGCAATTTAATTACGGCGTTTAGTGCACAATTTGGCCAAAAGCCAATGAAGCCACGCAAGAGGGCGCCAGCGATACAATATCGGCCAAAATCGGTCTAGTTCGTATGTTTATTTGACTATTATCACCAATTCATAGCCACCTAGATTAATAAGTCATTTTTTACGGGATTAAAATCGATATAATTTCTGGTCAGAATATAATCCTGACTGAAAACATTGCAAAAAAATAGAGTGCTTCAAATATGAATGACCTCATTTCTGGAAAGACAATATGATATAAAACTTCAAGACAATAAAAATATCATGTTTTGTCTATTAAAAATAAATGGGCGCATCCATGGCGTGGATCACCGGGTATACATATATGTGGAATTGATAACCTCCTCTTTTTTGGAAGTCGGTCAAAAATATGCTTTTCCTACCTTTCATCAAACGACATAAAAAATATTTTTTGGATCATCAAATAAAAACAACTCTATGTATAGGAATTGAAACGCATATGTGTCTTGTTTTGCATCAGTTTAATTAAATTCTATTTCGAAATACTAATTTCATCTTCGGGCTATATAATCAATAATCCGTTAAAAGGAAAAATGAGGAAACATGGGAGCAGAAGTCTTCATAGCAGTTGACAGGTGTGTAAATATTGCAACTGAGGAAATTTATATGATATTTCATATGAATATCATGATGTTTCCTCAGTCGCAATATTTAAACCTGACAACTGCAAAAACTTTTGAATTAACCTGATGCAAAACAACACTCATATGCGTTTCAATTCCTATACATCATTCATCATGGAAAGCTTCATAATCAAAAACTCTATGTATAGTTTAATATTTTTCTTTTCAGTAATTACCTATAATTCTTTAAAAAAATTAAATTAACTAAAATGCGGTACAATTCCAAAGCTACGTGATACGCCGGGCAAAATGTACATGTCGGGACTGTCCCGTCGAAAGCGGGACGTCTGGTGACCTTAGTATGTAGTCAGTTTGGTGACTGCTCCGTATAGCTGGCACCAACATTCACTTTGGCCACATGTTGCCATTGATTCAAATTCAGCATTGTACGGAATAATGATGTAACGTTTCGATATTTTCTAGTATTCATGCAAATAAGTATTTATAAGCATTTATAGGGAAGATACTTAAATTATGAGTACTTTTCCTAGCTGGTATAACAACAATATTTGAAATACGTATCTTGAAATGTGGCATCACTCCATTCAATGGCTGTATATTTCAGACCAAACAGTCATGCAAATGAAGATTTTGGAGAGAATTTTTGAGAAAAATAGCATTAAATATAATAATGTACTTATTGGTAGAAAACGTGGATTCCGTGAATGTTTGCGTAAAAGTTCAGACAAAAGTTTACCAAATCGTGAAAAAATGTTATTATGCAAAGGAGCGGAGGTGGCCGAGTGGATAAGGCGAATGCCTTCCACTCAGAAGTCCAGGGTTCAAGCCCAGGTTAGGCAGGGGATTTTTCAAATACTCCGTCTCCCCGACTGCCGCACAGACAAGCCACTGGCTTTGTGCACATGGCAACATCCCAAAAAAAAAAAAAAAAAAAAAAAAAAAAAAAAATGACAATATTTGTAAGTATATACCAGCTAAGATAAACATCAGTCGGTATTTATTAATAGATCGGTCTGAGGGTCTACTACGCATTAATAAACGTTGACAAACTTTTTATAGTCCACTAGCTACTGAAAATATTCCCTCGTTTACCTGGTTTAACCATTACTCTTGTTTTATCACCAATAAATGCGCCATTAATTGTAAGTTATCGATATTTGGGAATGTTTTTCTGAATTTCGGTGACCTCATTTATCTATCGTAGTATCAGCAGTATTTTGTTTTCGCTGATGCTACTGTTAAACTTTCACAAAGGCAAACAATTAGACATGGTCAACCAAATGGGCATTGCTTTTAACACGCTAATGTGTTTTCGATGCCCTCTGTGGTCGATATTCCACTTTTAGCTGATCAAAATTGCTATTACTTTTTATAAATGAACTTAAAATAGTCGCTAGATAGGCGAAGAAATAGTGGAAAAAATATCAGTCATAAGAGGGATGTTTAGATGTGAGTATGATAAAATTATAACTACAAAGTAATAATATGTAGTTTAGTTGAGCCTATGATAAGTTGAGCCTATGATAAGTGAGCAGAATTTTATATTAAAACGCGTGTAGTGTGATTGGATTTTAAAATAGACCATTGTTCGATGAAAAGAAAATCTTACGCAGTCATATGGTTTACGAATTAAACCATAAGCTTAGTTAAATGTCCAAATCTTCATTTATGAATATTTAATATAAAATCAAGTCTCATCCTCAGACTATCAAGCCCTATTCTCTGGATATGTCCAACGACATCCATAATCACTTGATAACAAATTGTTCAACACGACAATACAGTACAACAATCTACATCGGACTTTAGCCAATTAGTGTTGGTACCTAAATTTTCCAGAATAACAAACTGATTAATTTGAAGTCATATGGTAATCTAACAACATGCTTATGTCACTTTATGATTGGGCAATAGCGCTAAAATAAGTTTGAACGGCTAGATTCGCATTGTCGACCACTGTGCTTCGCAGACAAATAATTGAATTGTTCCTGCTGACCATCACCTAATACAATGCTAGGACAGAACATATCGCAAAATAGAAGCAAAATAAAACAGTGCTGGACATTGCGCAAGTACCATTCGTCAGTCCTTGGTAAAACCTTATTCATCTTCTAGTTTCCCGTCCAAATTTTCATCAAATCATGACGATTAAACTTTCTCAGAAAAAAAAAGCAAGACCTACCTGTCCAACCAAGCAAAAGCAATTAATTTATTTTGTTTGTTCCACTTCAAGCAAACAAGCACTGTAGACGACGTACTAGGTACATTTTAAAAGTACGTCGAGTCGACATGGACCGATTTTCCGTACATTCGGTTTGCCATTAGGGAAATGAAAACATTTGCTAAATGAAAGCCTCGACCGTTGGGACAGCCACTCGCAACCACGCGCCATCTAGTGTGCACGCGTTTAACTAATTAGATTGTATAATGGTTGTACCATCCGAAGGCAAACCTATTAAGAAATTATTCCTAGTGATGGTAATCAAGTGCTATCCAGTTGTGTTGTTATTACTTGGCGCTACGCATTCGATATTGTATTGCCAAATCGTGACGTAAATACTGAACGCAGTCTCATAAGGAAGGGGATTCATGCCCCATGTGGCATTATGGCAAGCCCAAATGATTGCTCTGTAAAATATGGCAGACCTAATCTGATCCTCTGTTCCCGGCTTGTAATTATTATCACCCAGAACAGTTATTAATTTGTCGTGAAGCAATTACGGTGCTGTAATTCACTGTAATCCGCCTAAACAAGAATTATAGAGACGTGTTGCCATCTCTGGAGTAAACCTATAACAAACTGATTTTTATGTTTTAGTTATGACATTATGTCTTCTTTTGAAAGTCATTTATTTTCTTTTGTATTTGTGTTCAGAATAGTATCATAAAAATATCGAAGAAAACCATTAAATGACTTAAAAAACAACCTACCCTATCATAAATAATCCTGTATATTATAAAATGAAACAAAATATGATTAAAATATCATACATTTTCGATAAACCAAGTCCCACATATATTCGGCTAATGGGGGCTTTACAGCACCCATCACGTAGTTGTAAACGTTGTGTAAACACTAACACTTATAAGACGAAAAGCCTTATACAGCTTAAATATTTTAATATTAATATCATCAAAGATTCAGTAAATATTTTGATTGAGGAGATTGAGGACCTTTTTTTAAATCTATATTGGTATAAATTTCGGGCGAGTTAGTTTTATTTTTTATTTATTTAATAGCATTTATTGAACCATTATTGTTACATACAGCTTACAAAAAAGACTCTATACATATTTACACATAAAGGAACAAAAGGTGTGGTTCAGTTTAACTGCTCTTCCACCACACAGTTACGTGTTCAATGATTTTACCTACGACCGTATGTGTAAGCGTCGCTTACGTCACGGACTGCTTCGCTCGTAAATCGCTTATAACAACCGTGTGCTTTTGGCTGTGCGTTTGTGTTTTTTACGCACGACCTAATGTCATAATGACAGATGTCGCGCGAATATTTTGATTAATTATGTGTCATTTTTGATACTATTTATATTTATTGAAATTTTCGGTCGTAGGTAAGTGCAATACTCGAGCTGTAACATATATTGCATGCTCATGAACATTTATGTTGAATTTGTATTGGAATTTTCGGTCGACACTTCAGACAAAGTTCTCCGTAGTTGCAATAGATGTCGCGCGAATACCGTCAAATATTGTCACCCGTCAAATATCCTTACCTTTATTTTTTTGACATTTTTGATACAATTTATTGAAATTGTCGGTCGTAGGTAAAACTATGTACAATACTCGAGCTGTACACGCATATAACGTGCTCGTGAAAAATAACAAAACTCGCCGCTTCGCGGCTCGTATGTTAACTTTCCACTCGCACGTAATATGCTAGTTACAGCTCTTGTAATGTAATATACTATTACGTCCAAACTGACAAGATTAAATGGCGACTGAAGCAAATGTTATAAAACTTCAAAAATGAGTTGGCAATAAAGCTTAGACCATTCAACGGATTGTTACTTTAGCATCAGAAAAACTTTGGAATTTCAAGTAAAAAACTAGAGGCAACATTAGTTACTCAAATTTCCCATGAACTACTTACTACTGGACGTTATTCAAGACGATTGCCAGTTCCCAAACCGACTGCGTCGGTGTGTGAAGCGTATGTAGATGTAGATATGCCACAATTGCACAAGTGTGAACAGAAATTTGTATTTTTATTTGATAGGGCGCACACCACGAAAAATGCTGCCAGTATTTCAGGGAGAACTTCCCCATATCATCAAGATTTTAGTACAAAATTTGAGATTTACATCAGTTGAGCTGCTATAAATTGCCTAACTTTTGTTTTCCTTCTTTATTTTGACCTAAACTTTTCCGATGCCCGTGATGGAAAACTTCGCTCTAGTTCGATTTCCTAAGCAGCGTAAGATATCAAGACCACCTTTTCACTTTTTATTCACAGAATCGATAGCTCCAGAGTTATCATTATATTCCTAATATTCAATTGGTTCCAACCACTTTTTTATGAAAAACTATAAATTTTTATGCTACCATTAAGGAAACTAAAAGTTCGATTAAAAGCAATATGAAAAATAAGGGGTTGCGATAAAAAAATCGAACAAAATAATATAAACATGATGGAGGCAGATCTTTAAAAACAGCAAACCGTTTTAATATCTGATGAATTGGTGAGTAAAACACATTTGTTTTATTTATTCATCCATATACCAATAGTAATATGCCATGACAAGTAAGGAAACAACTGAAAATTGGACGTTGTTGCAGAGTATTGTTTAAGAATGCAAATAGGACGGTAAGCTAAATTTTGTAGTTTTGAAGATTACGACACTTTTTGAATTGTTTTGCGACATCCTGGTTGCTAGTTATGATTACCGTAAAAAACAGAAAGTTAATGTGAAGAATATTAAGATGTTAAGACAAACGGCAAGCAGCATCTGCGGCTCGCCATCAAAACTAGAGAGACACCAAAAATCTGTTACGAAAGGCCAGTTTTTGTACCAGTATATATCGACGTCATTGAAATGATGGGAGAACTCAAGTTGTTCGGGAAAACTTCATTCGTCTGCTTATTGATTTCCTCTTTGATATCTTTATCATCTCTTCTGTGCTTTGGTCCATGGATCGCATCGTTTAACCCAATGTTCGGTAATTCGGCACGCTTTGGTAATTTCTAGCGATACGAAAATATATTTTCTTGACACCTCCACTAGCTAGGATGTCTCAAAAGATCAAATAGGCATAACCGATAATGCTACGGGGATCAAACCCACTTCTGACAAAAATATTTCCATCAACTGTTAATTGAAAAGGGGCCTTCATGTGAATATTCCAAAAACTATTCTTGAAACCCCATGTAACTATTATCTCTAATATACCTATATTTTTTATTACTAAATTCCTATAAGTTACTTAATAATAGTTTATGACTATCGTCTCAATTTAGACGACCCAAAAACAAAATCTTAAACTTTCTGCAGTGGACTATAAAATGTTTACGTTTTCAGGGAATAATAACATAAAGACAGTAGTTAACTTTGTGCAGAGACACCGACCGTAAAAATTTTATAGCGTCGATAGCGTGTGCGGTGCTCAAATATATTGGGAGTACTTGCATACGTAGTTGGTAGTACTATAAAACACACAAACAAAAAACATAGGTACTAAACTTTCCGTTGACCTCTTCGCGACGTCGTAAATCGTAATTCCGGAGAAATATGGCGCTGGCGGTATCACTGAAACCAACCTAGAGAATGGAATTGATAATCCAATAACAATTGCACCAGCGTCGGCCTGTGATTTATGAACCAGGGGATTGCGCGGGTTTCATTTGTGATCTACGTTCTTGTTGTCCGTTTCGTCCAGCAGAGGAAACACACAGTAGTTTGCAACCCAAAATTATCTTTTACTTTATTTATTCCGAAATGGTTAAAATTTATTATTTACGTTAGAGTTTACAAAAAGAAGTTGGCTTAAAGGAAATTAATTACTTATTAAGTCTCAGTACATCGTCAAAAGGGGTAAAGTGCTTTTTAATTGTTGCCAATATCTGAGGAGTTGCTAAAGTGGTTTGTGTAAATTGCCTGAATTTGACTTAAACTGCTGAGTGAGAATAAATAAACTCTGTTTGATCGCCTTGACATTTTTAGCGTTTATCAGGGGTCACTCGAAAGCCACTATTAGATGTTACAAAATAAGAATAGTCCGTTTTTCTCTATTATTTGAAAGTACATAAAAAACTGTTGAATAAGGCAACAAATTTAAAGGTATCAACAAAAACAAAATTTCTTCTGTAACAGGAAACAATTTTGGCATTTTATCTCTGTTGACAGGTAATAAAAAGTCATTTTTTAGGAAATTACCCTTTTCCCCGTGAAAGAACTGAGTAGTTTTTTCCCGGAAATATATAGGTATGGTATATACATCATACATACACATAAGTAAAGGTAGACATTTCCTTAGCAACGCAGATCTAATTGTGTACAACAGCCTACCAATTTAAAAATTCAAATGTCACATTAGTGCCTTTAATATATTGTAGTATTAGTATGTTTTTCAATATAAAATCGTCAGTTTTCCCGGTCACAGAAAAAAAATAGTGTATTATACTCGGGACAAATATTAGATTTTAACTCTCGGTTTTTTGTCTCTCTCCGCTTCGCGTCGGGTGACAACACACCCTCGAGCTAAAATCTAATATGTACTCTTTTCCATTGTATAATAATAGTATATTATTTGACGAGCACATAATTAAGGAATTAATTAATCGCGAGCATGAAGTTAGTTTACACGCGAGCCGTAGGCGAGCATGTAATCATGCGACTAATTTATATCCGTTATGTGCGAGTCAAATACGAGGTTTTATCTACGACTCATAAATCCCATTTCATGCAAAATATTTTAACTGTATTTGTCAATGTTGGCGAGGTGAACTGTCAAATAACTGTTATCCACATAGGTTTTGACAGTCTTTGACACTAGCGTTATATAATGATGACAGTTCGTTCAAATAATGAGGTCATTATTTGAACGAACTGTCATTATTATGCTAGTGTCATTATAATCATTGGCGCGTATAATGATGGGGATTATATGGTCATCGATGCGTATGCAATGAAGTTATTATATGTGAGTCATAGATAAATAACTATTATTGTTTATTTTTACGTAAGTTCTTGTAGTATTTTATCAGATATTAAATTGTAGCTGGTTTGCTCACTTTAAACACTAAAAGAAACTTACTGGTAAATAGAAGTCAAATCTCAATAAAAAAATAACAAATATTTATTTACAATTAAAACAAAAGAATTAAAACAATGAAATGAAACTCTAAATCTACCAAATCTTTTTGAGGAGTTGTCAGATTATACAAAAAAACATTAAATTAAAAGTATAACATAAACTAAGGAAATAATGATCGGCTTACCATTTGCAAAAGCACGCACTAAAAAACTACACTTTAATATAAAGCAAGCGGGAAGCTTGCGAGTGGTTTGATTTACATCTCAAACCGCTCTGTATCTCTTCTAGATGCCAACGAATCTACACCTCAACTATTTATTAAAAGTTCCCCCTCCTTGACTTCATATTAGGAGAACAATATTCCCACACGATAAGTCAAACCAAAATAAAACATAGATAAGATGTAAATATGCACTCGCTTGAAAATACACTAATCACTAACCTAGTAGTAAAATACAGATTTCATGATAAACTCATAAATCTGTTATCAAAGAAAACCCCTATATGTATGGGAATAAACATCATTAAACAGTTTCACAGGGACCTCATGTAGAATAAATAATTCATGTCACAAAAAATACAGATTACAGCCGTGTAATCGACCGTCAAGACTATGGTATCGAATTATATTTCGATAAGGATGTCTCTCGCAGACCAACGCGCGGTAACGTTGATCCCATAAACAGAGTAACAACAATTATCACACTCCTCCCCCATTAAATAAAATAATTATTACAAAAATAATGCCAATTATTAGATCAGTATGACATTTACTATTTGAAAAAGAAAATCAGAAAATCTTTGATTGTTCCTCAACTAATATTTTAAATCTGATTTTACCAGATATGAAAAACGCAATAATCACAAACATGACCAATGTTATTAACATGAAAATGAAAGCACAAGGTTGTTTGAAGTCAATTCTGTGCGCGACTGTGTCGCAGCGAGCACTGTCCGCTCTCTTTTGTTCATATCTCGGTAATATCGAAGGAAGCGCGTTTGTTTTATGCCTCTTTTGAAGGGGTTTTGAGGTGTCGTTTATCCTTCGCCGGTGCGGGAGTGTTATCTGGGACGCGCCGTCAACTTTACGGCTTACCCGCGACACATGGTCCTGTCATAAAGGATCCAGCCCAAAAAGAAGTTCGAAAGCTTTGCCGTAAGACGAGGCCTTTTACTTCGGAACCTTTTACTGCCTTCTTTGCAAATTATCTAACTACGGAGGCGGTTATATCTATCTCACTCTATCTTTCCCGCCAGGGTTTATTTATTATCCGTTCAAGATATCGAACCAGACGTGAGTGATGGGGAAAAAATTTAATTGCTACTTGGAGCACATCAAATACGCATATCCTTTGGGGATTGATTAGATAAGTTAGTGGCCGCTCGACGGTACTTTCGCGTTCGTTTTTTTAGTATAAAGTTTTTAGTACGTTGTTGTTTTCTGTTGGCAAAGTCTGATTATATTTTTTCGATACGTAGTCGTTATACTGTGAAAGTTCTTATAAAAAATTACAACATTTGCATAAAACTATAACAAAATAAAATACCTAAATACGGGGCAAGACATAGTTCAATTAATATTTAATAGTCTAATATTTTTCCCTAAATTAAACTAAAAACATAATTTGTTATCTACGATTTTCACGTTTCCGACACGCTCGAATTTGAAGCTTATATAGTGTTGGTTTACAGACAAAGAAAGTAGTTCGTTTTTTCAGGACATTGTCGCGCTCTGCTCGTGTAGGTACTGTTAGGTTCATACATATATCACTACCGGAAGCGTGATATGGTTGAAATAATTGTAACCTTTACTTTATTGTTTTGTTTGTAAATTCTGTGACATCGAATTAATGTTTCTTATTTTTTATAGTTAAAAAATTGAAAACCTCATTTTATGGCATATGAT
Source organism: Melinopterus prodromus (assembly GCA_964023965.1). NCBI lineage: Eukaryota > Metazoa > Arthropoda > Insecta > Coleoptera > Scarabaeidae > Melinopterus > Melinopterus prodromus. The sequence continues at coordinate 48,035,171 of OZ030393.1, forward strand.
CGTGAATTTTCGAGTGAAATCGACGTCTGACCTTAAATCGCTATCGGTGGGTCAATATACGTAGTAAAAAATGCATTTTGTTCCACTGTTTCATTCTCAACAACATCCACTATCCCGTCAAACGGGGCTACTTTGAATGATACATTTTTGAATAGGTCTCAATTATTTATTAATATCAACGATTAATAATTATTATTTTAATTTTTAATTTAATTAATAGCGAGTGGTCAAAGTTACCCCGTGCTTGGGGCTACGTTGACACCCATGAAAACAATTATAAAATAAGCATTTGTAAACGTGAGTCAAAGTAGCCCCAGCATTAGAAGTACAAGGAAAAATAAGGCATGCATACATATAGCAAACTTTTATTAATTTTTCTTAGACCAAAAACGCCAAAACTTAATTTTAATAGAAATAAATTGTCAAATATTATATGTACTCAAAGCGTTTACAAAGAGACAACAGATTTTATGTAAAAAATTTAAATAGCGCATTATTTGTATTATATTAAGGAATAAAAGTTTCATTAATGTATTTTATTTTCTGATAATGGCCAGAAAAAATAAATCCCACTAATCCCATATATTTTGAGGGTTAATCTCTTTTTGCTCCGAGAATTTGTTCTAGTCATATTAATTGGTCGAGTTTTCTTGGACTATTTTATGGAATTTCTAGGATTCATTCCTGATGTCCAGTCGTGTTTATTTCGTAGGATTAAGGTTCAGCTTCGGATTCAGCGTCATTTAAAGATGCGTGATTGGGAACCGAAATTTCTATAAAAGTCTTCTGCTTGCAGGCTTCAAACTTACTTCCTCTTTTCATTTGTCCTTTAGTGGTGCCTCTCATTGCATACAACAATTCCACTAAATTTGTATCGAGATATATTGGATTTTCAGACAAGCCCTGATTTTCATGATTTCCAAGCGCGCAAATTTTTTTTTAGAGCTTTGTATTTGTCGTAATTCGGATAGAAACATTGTTTGTTGTCACAAATTGTTCAACAAAATCAAGTCTTGGATCTTTGAAAGTATGCAACGCGTGGCGATGTTAACAAAAAAAAAAATTTAACCACCGTACGAATATCGTACTTGGTTAATGGTTATCCGCATGTAGCCACCAAAGTATCCTCTATGACTTTTTGTTGACGATCCTAAAGAATACTTGGGTATGCTACTGAGCAATTTCGGCTCTCAAGGGATTTGTTAACAAGAGTCTCTCGTAAAATTTTATACATAGTGGCTGCCCGTCGTTTTAACATACCATTTTTAATGTCATCCAGCACTAATTTGAAATATTATTCTTAGTAGTGTTTGTAATTTCGGCTTCCCGATTTGTTTTTATATTTTCATACCATGGTTAATTACTCAGCACATGTACCAATAGTAACGACCTGTTAAAACCGCAAAAAATCTAAAGATAAAGGGGTCAAAGTAGCCTTAAATTAAATTTCTTAAGATAAATGCAGTATGGGCCACCGTATTCATCCTGTATATTGTTCATTCGTATAATATACGTCAATCACTAGAGGTACACAATAAACTGGGAGATGGTTAGCTATTAGTAAATGTCAGTATATATTTATTCGTTTTGCTGTAGTTTAATAAATAAAGTTAGTTTAAATCATTTGTAAGTGAAACAACATTTGAGTTTCAAATAACACCGATGTTTGAAATTTGTTAATCATTTGTTTTTTTATACCAGTTAATAATTCCGAAAGTAATGGAGAAAGTATTTTGTGTTCAGATGAAGAACCAATTTTAATAATATTAATATAATTGTGCTACTGGTCTTGACCTACAGTCGATAAATTGGAAACCCTGCTTTGAAATGTGTGAACAGCACAGAAACAGTTTGGATGTCATTCGCAGTTACAGAGGACAGGTATGTATATTAGATCAGAGCAATAATAAGCCACAGCTAAACTACTGACAATTCAAATAATAATGCCGTTAACGCTTTTACCATCGACGTTTCAGACAACTTTTTCGAATATCTTTTTCGTTCAGAAAAATGTATTGACTTTTCTAATAGCTGATGTATTATTTTCAAATTATTTAATTATTACTTATTTATTATTTTAAAAATTAAACCAGTTGTAAAACTTAATAAATAAAACAAAAATAAATAAAAAATAAAAATTCAAAATATTATTTTTTCGTAAACCAACATTTAGCAAAAGTTTTAAAAATCTGTTCTTCACACTAGCTTTTATTAGATTCACCGACTTCCACGATGAGTTACCGGCATTGTTACCAACCAATTGCGAATTGTAACAAAACTCGGTGAACCAGGTTGCCAGTATAATTTAATTCACCACCTAGAGTCATTCTGGCCGGGCTGCTCCATCTGTGCCTCCCACAGACGTGGTGCCCACCTACCCACATGGAATGCGTCGCAGACGCGACGGCAAACTGCAGTGGCCGCGGTGAACTCGGTGAGAAATGGGATCGTTTAAGTAAATAGTTTCTGGAGTCATTTAGGACATATTCTCTCCACCCCTCCACTTACCCCCTTCTGTCCATTTGCAGTGACTCCGCCAGTGCATTTAGTAGATTGTCTCGAGATTGCCCTCTGTAGGAATTTTCATACATCACGTGTACTCCGCTTACATATTTATAGTTTTGTTCTAGTTTGGAGAGGCTGAATAAGTGGCCAATCAGTTTTTACGGCCAATAAAAATGCTCGTAATGACTCAGTTAGATATAGAATTTATTTAAATTTATACATAATGGGCGATTTTGAGCATTTTGCGGTAGATTGCTGTATTCAAGTTTGGTGCATAGTGAGAGCAAGGTGAGAGCGAGGTGAGGTTTTATTAATACATATTTGTACTTCCCCCGTTAATTGTTATAATTATTGAAACAGGAAGAAGCAGAAGAATTTTAAGCAATTAATTAATAAGTAAAGTCGGGTTCTTAATATTGTTCTTGTAAGGTTTTATTAAAAGTTGAAATGTGACTGAAAACTGAATATCAACTAAAATCGTCAAGCAAATTATACCTACATTAACTTATACTTATATCAACGACTGTTTATCTGGTTTTTTATTGATTATTTCATGGGACAAAGACTATATAATACACTTATGTGGAACTTGATCAAAATAAAGTACAGTATTTTTTTGAGCAGGACCTATGTTATCATAAATGAAAATTAGAACACCCCAGATTCAAAACAACTGAAAACCGTTTAGAAAAAGAGGATATATTTGGAGATATTGATTTCAAATAAAAAAAGGACATGCACTTCTAGAGAAACTAGCGTAAAAGAAATGGTAAAATAAGTTCTGTAACATAATTTAAGTAATTTCAAAACTTAGTTCATATTGTTTTTGCTAATTATACAATAATAATAATAATAATAATAATAATAATCCACGCCTTAACATCCCCCAACAGCTTTCGCCACTACGGGGGCATCGGCAGGCCCGAATTATCATTATTATGGCCCGCGTCTGTGGCACGTCTTAAGTTGTTTGGCTTTCAGCATCCGCCGTGGAGTAAAGGAAAACCACAGAAAAACCTTTACTCTGAAAGCAGGGCGTGGGGTTCGAACCCACGACCTCCAGACTGATAGCCAAGCGCGCTACCACTCGGCCACACTCTGACAATGACCTGATTCTGAAGTCTCAACGGCGTGCGCCTGTAAAAATGATCAGAAACCTAAACAAACCTTTTAAAACTAGATAAAATTTGTTGCCAAAATTCAAATAGCACCTATTTGAATTTTCAGTTCAACTTTGTACAATATTTCATACAGAAGGTTTCAAAATATGAAAAAAGACAAAATTGAATTTTCCAACTGATTACAGGAGAACCTCCCTCAAATAGCCTCCTTCAAATAGCATGAAAATCCATACCTAAATCAATAATGATGGTATTGACTGGGTGTAGAGTGTGTAGTAGGAGATAGATACATCACAGTGCCAGTAAAAGAAAAACAAAAACCAATTTTTCCTTTTATGGACTATATAAATGATTGCTTTATTGTCTCTATTTCCGATAGATTCCTTTGCGCTAAATACGAGTCCGGGCAGAAAAGTTGGCCATCACAAAATGTCGTCAAACAGAAATAAGTCAAAACGTAAAAAAATCATGATTAAATGATGAAAAAGTCAAATATGGAGTATAGTTTTTTATTCAAAACTGATTATCGATTTCGAGACGCCTGGTCTCATCTTCAGATCATGCTATAAAACATAGGGCATGTTAGAAAGTAAATATAAGATTACAAAAGTATGTACTTACAATCTAATTAATTACCGTGTGACACAGGATAGGGTCATAATGATCAGCATTTTTGGACGTTGAAAGTTAGTTGTCTCAAGTGTATGGCCGCATACAACAATGACAAGCAAATTTCTTATTTGTGTATGTCTGCAATGTCAGCTCACTTTCATGTTTTTGATTTTCTATGAAATGCGTTTCTTCGGTCTATTTGCACGTTAATGAAAATTTGAAGGAAGACTGAAAAGTTACCTTCTAATTATTGATTATTATTTTGTCATTAAGGTAGTCAATATATCGGAGAAACAAAAACATATCGTACGTAATACTAACTTCGTAGACAGCAAAGGAGTGTACAATATCAATAGATAAAAAAGTGGGATGGTCGTTCAACGTTAGTACTTCCATTTTTCCGTGAAGTAAAGGTCAAGATTGTATACAATATGCGAGAAAAAATGCCCCTCAAATTGTGTACGGAAACGACCCGAAAGATATGGCTGGAAAAGCCAAGAAGATAACAAACACCCCTAAATAAAAATATTCTAGTTTGTTTGTTATAAAATTCTTCGCATATTACTTTTTGTCGAGAGACGAAAGTGACAATACTGCTAACTGGTGTTTTTGTTATCCTGAATTGTGTCTTGTCATTACTGTTGTTGTATCTCAGTTTTTTAAAGAAGTAATAAAGTAAATCAAAGATTAAGGAAGGTGTTCAGAAAATTGTGGGCTAAGGTACGAAAAATGTCTTTGCTTTGTCTTCAGTATATTAAAAGCGTGTAATAATTTTTATGAATTTGTTTACCATGCGAAGCAAAATTCATCAAAATCGGTAAAAGATTACAAAAGTTGTTCAACGATAAAGCTAAAATTGCTAATTTTTACTCGTCACTGTATCTTTCACAGACATTCAGAAATTGGGATGAATAAAAAACTAAATGTTAAGAATTGAAATTGATGTAACGCAGAATGCAAGAGAACCTGACCTAGTTCCATAATTACTCCACAGGGAGACTCAAAGTTTGACCACCAAAACATCATTTTGGTTATTCCCATATTACAGACTAACGTATAAATTCTCTTTGAAGAATAGTCAACACATTTCGTATAAAGCACGGGGTAGTCACAAGTGAAGGCGAGAAATAACATTTGGTAGCACTTTTTCGACTGGTTGACTGGTATCGATAAAAGCATTAAGTAACCTGTAACTACCCTGTATTTGACAAACAGAATTATCCATACTTCTAAGATTACTAAAATTTATTAATTCCTGGCGGTATAAAGTACATATCTTCCAACGTTTCTAAAGGGTGCATCTTTAAATTTCTCTTACATATTTGCATTGTACTTCGGATAAGCAACAACCCAAAAGTCACTTGTCAAAGAAATCAACACTACCTGAGCGCCAATAATTTACGTATTGTACGCACCACCAATTCATTCCAGATATAAAGATGCCCCGGCGCTCGTACGATAATGAAGCGATTCTGTGTCCCTTCCGCACCAGTACCCATATAATAAATCATTTATATAGTCCACCAGCAGGGTCAGGATTAACGTGTCGTCCCAGAGGTTACCCCCTACCACTAGGAAAGGTCCTCGGGCCTTAACCGTATACCAGCCCTGATTCTGCACATCCCAACTTCTGGCCATTTCGCATTCATCATCATTCGAGGCGAAGAGGCGACCTCCGCCGGCCATTCTGCATTAATTACGCAATTCCAGCATTACATCCCGGCCACCCCGTGTCCGGTTTTATTAAAATCATCGCGGAAATGAAATTGTAATTTTAATAATGGGATACGGAATGCATATGTTGCGTTTTGCTCGGTGCATTTTGCATATTCGGCGCATAAACCGGCTACTGTATTCAATTACGTGCAACTGTTTTTGCATTAATTAAAATACGTAATGTAGAGGATATTCAGAAAAGCTTTAGTGCACACGAAGTGGTGAGTTAACAGAGTTTTTTTTTTGGGATTGTATGTTGGAATTGTTCATTCGAAACAAGTAAACTTGAATATTTAATTATCATGCAAAATATACGTACAATGGCATTTGCAATTAGGGTTTATACAAAAACCGACATTGGCAAAAGCAATATAATTAAGCGGTAAATATATGGGGTACCGTTCCATCAAATTGTATACATTGCTTTTATCATTTTCCATTATTTGTGTTACTTAACGAATATTATTTTTAATTTTTTGAAAACTACCGGATAAATAGCTATTGAAATTTATTATTGTTATTGTGTTATTGATATGTAAAGTGTATGTGTTCTTATAATAAAAATTTATTATTTCTAGATGTAGTAGTTTCGGAAAAGTTGAATATAGTGTTTCAACTAAACAAAAAGAACAAATGCAACAAGCAAATTGACAAAGACTTAGAAATAATTGAAATGAGACTATAAAATAATTGTGAATCAAAACAAAACAGAATACATGTTATTTGCAAATAAAATACAAGACTATGAACTTAATATATACTTCAACAACAACAAAATTGCTAGACAAAACAAAGTAAAATATATTGGACTCATCATACAAGATAACCTGAAATGGAATACTCATGTACAAAACCTTATCAACACCAATGCGCGAACCATAGCTGCAATCAACAAAATAAAAAACAAACTAACAGAATTTTGAAAATTTCGAAAATCGATTTATATCACCCTATTCATATCGAACATGAACTACATGATGTATATATTTGGAGCACCAGAAAACAGACGAATATAAACAAACTCCAACGTCAACAGAATAAGGCATGGAAAATACTATACGCCTACATCCTCGAACACCGATATCTGACATAAACACCACAACAAATGAACTGACATTACCGCAATTGATAATTCAGAACAAACTGCTGTTCATACATAATATAAACCATAATCTACGCAAAACCAGAATGAAACCAAAAAAGGTACACGAAATACACAAATACATGACAAGGAGTGTAAACCACATCCGACCCGAAAGCAACAGAACCACTATATACGCTCGCACCATACCACCAGACGTGATACGAACCTACAACAGATTACCAGAACCTACAAAACAAAACATTCAATCTGAAAGTGAGAGGTTTGCTAAAGACAAACAAAATAAAATAGTAATTCCATGACAGCTCACTGACGACTGACAAACTAACCCACGGAACCCTCAATACCATTAGTCCGAGATGAGTGACTCCACTACAATCCCGAGACGAAGATAGAGGGAGCAGCAATGCTGCACACGTGAAGAGGGTGCTTGTGTGTACTATATATGTATAAATTGTCTGTATATTGTATGCATTAATTTAATAAAACTTTCCATCCTATCTTGCAAACTGTATATTTATATAATAAAAATACGGTTTTGTTTGCAAATTTTAATCAAAAAATCTAGCGATCGATTTCGACTTTTACATCATCATCAGGCTATCTGAAACGCCAGGTACTCACTTGTCAAAGGAATTTCAAAAACAACAAAAACGAACATAACATAACGCCAACGAGTCACAAGGCCTACTGAGGCATACAGCGTATGCAAGATGTGCATGCGTAAGTATTGTCGCGTGATATTAAATAAATGTGTCGAATAAATACGCATCGTCAAATTCGGTAATTTCGTTGATTATATCGGCTCCCTGATTAATATGTCTTTTAATTTCAAATATTTCATATAAGTTTAATTTTGTTGACTTTTTCACATTATGTAAAAGCTGCATATTACTTACATCAGACTTATGATTGTATTCAATGAGGTGCTTATTAAATGTAGATGTTTTCTGTTTACTGTGTTCTCTATACCTGATTTCCAAATTTCGTCCAAAATAAGCAAATATATCGCCTTAAAGTCAAGATTGCAGCTCTATAACTCTATGTTTCTCACAAATATCAGCTATCTACTACGTACCATATGGGGACACACAACGGAAGATAGCCTTAACAAACTGCAACGTCAGCAGAACAACAAATTGAAAATTATTTAAATGTGGGATAAAATCACACCAACGGTAGTCATCTACAGGCAGAGCAGAGAGCTGACAGTACGTGAGAAGAACAAAATGAACAACCTTGTCTTACTACACAAAATTAAAAATAAAATGATCAAAATAACCCTAACGGTAAACAATCAAGCTCACAACCACATAACAACATACAACTCGCACATAACAACACATAGATTCAGAACAGCAATAACCATTCAGAGCCTGCACACGGATACGATAAATACATACGACAACCTAGACAGTAACATCAAACAATTACCACTCACAAACTTCAAGAAAAAGATAAAGAACGAATTGCTGTCTAGAATAAACTAAGGTTCCCATTATACAGGCCAAATAGAAAATCAGGATGCCCTCAATTCCATGGATCCGAGACGGTTTGCCCATTCTCGGACTATGCAGAAGGGATACTTACTATCGACGGGGATTGTAGTATAGGAAAATGCAGTGTAAATTGTATGTTATTCTATTATAACTTATTCGTCAGAAAAAAAAAAACTTACTTACTTATAAATGCAATATCGGCCACTGCGACTCTAGTGACTCACCCTGTATATACATTGTTACAACATATCTCGCGTTATGTACAGGGGCGGATTTCCCGTAAGGCACGTCCCATTAGGCACGTGCCTAGGGGGCGCGCAAAAGAAAAAGGCGCAATCGCAAGTATTCCCGAGCACAAAAAAGGCTATGTATTAAGCAGCGCGCGGCGGCGAATCTTAAAACTTTTAACTTAAAAAGAATAATTGCGGCGGCTACTGTAAAAGCGTAAAAGCGCAAAGTTGGCGTCGACTATACCGAGTGCCGATTGCACCTGAAAGAAAATGGCATTGACCCGGGCGCGCTGATGCTGTTCTGTGCTGTACAGTTCAAACCACAATATGAAACTAAAAACTCCATCGATTTTATAAATAAGACAATAATAAAAATAACCGATACTTTATGGTATCATTTGATATAGTCAATCTGTAGACACTACACATCCGTCCGCAAAAGGAAAGAAGAATGGTTTTACAAGACTTTAACATTACTACCCAAATCTATGCAATCTCATAATTTCGATAATATCAAAATTAAAGATATTGGTGATTTGTTCAATACAGTTTTAAATTCATTTCAATTCATAAACAAGGTTTAACGACAAAACGATGGCCTACCATTGATAGTCCGATCAGCAGCTAAAATATGATAGATCAGCAGTATAACACCATAAAGTATGATGCACTATTAAATTCCATTTGAAATTTTCAAGATGCGGATGGTGACACCCTGTAAACAATGAGTAGGTACAGCCGTGGAAAATTCAATGGTAACAGGCTTGCCGCTAGTGTACACCAAACGTAGCTCGGAGATTGTCGGTCGTCGGATACCTATCTTGTAAAGTCATAAAACCAAAGGGTTACTTTTGTTTCGTTTCGTTTTTATTTTCTGTATCTATGGAATGAAATCGAATTTCGTCTATTTATATGTTTCCGATATCCGAAACTGACAAAAGTGCACTGTAATATTTAATGTATTTTTTGCATGTAGTTGTAAATCGTATTTGCCCCGGTTTCTTCTTTGCTGCAGATATCCCCTTTAGAACTGATACTACAGTGTTGTTCAGCATTTTAGCTTAATTATAAAAATGTTGTTATTTTTATGTTTATTAAAATTATATATTTACGTTCTATAATAACATCCACACACAATTTTCTTTTATGTGTGACATGTAAGGGCAGGATTTACAATCCAATATGAATGATATCACATCAGAACAATATGCAAATAACTTTGAAAAAATGTATAACAAAATCATTGAAATTTCAATCTATATTTATGTTACTCAATCGTTTTCGCCGTATTGCAAAAGTTTCAAGTCCACTAGTTCCTTGTATAATATTTTGTATTGCGGCCGACCTACCGGACGATCAAGCACAAAGGTAGGTATTTTATTACACTATGGGTCGCGTTTTGTTCCTTAATTTACTTTTTTGCTGGCCTTTCCGCAAATTAGGCAAATATATATGTATCACATAACGTTGTGACTTCGTGCCATCGACACACAATTTCGAAGAGTTACAATGCCCTATCACCTATCTAGCTATTTGATTAAAAATCGTAAATTTGTTAGACAACCACAATTAAATCGATTTTGGCTGATACAACAACAAAGGATTTTGCTTGTTTTCTTAGTGCAACAAATTGTGCAACGATACATATGTTCCGTTTAGATTGTCATAAATGTATCATTTCCTAAAACATCAGGTCATACCAACCTCAACAACATATGAAATAAAAGCACTCCTGCAAATTTATATCAACCTGCAACCTAACAGAATACTTTTCTTATTTAATACATGCTTATGTTATTCCTATATTATTAAAGGTTTGTTTTTATGTTATTACATATATTTATGTTATGTTATTACAAATATCATTTTTTTACTGTTATACATCTATCTATTAGTTTTATCTATACTATACTCATGTTATATTTATATTATTTTTGTTGAATACATAATTATATGCCATTTTTATTACTTACCATAACGTAAATTAAATAAATATAAAACATTTTGAGATAAAAGTATATTATTTCGGTCTGGGACTAAGTAGAAACCGAGAAAAATGTGTTTTTTCACTTACAGGAACTTCCTATCTGGAATTACCTCTTTTAACAATTATTGACAGCGGATATCGGATGTAGTAATCGGTTTGCCTTGATGCATACACCGACGTAGCCATGATGATGAAGTATTTCAATATGTGCCTAATTAAAATTTTTACAATTATAACTAACGTTTATGTATTTTAGTATAAATGAAATAATACTGCAATTGCATATCGAAACAAAAATATTAACGAATAACAATCTTTAGCTACGAGAGGCAGTTTCGCTCCGAATATCGAAAACATATTATATAAATAGGAAACTCATATTCATACCATCTATATACAGAAAACTTAAAATGAAATGAAACAGAAGTGACTCTTCGGTTTTATGACTACCATAGGTAGGTATACGACGACCGACATTCTCCGACCTACGTTTGGTGTACACTAGCGGCAAGCCTGTTACCATTGAATTTTCCACGGCTGTACCTACTACTCTTTCATATGGGTGATGTTTTTCAGACGAATTAGGTAAGAATGGTTGCTAGTGCGGAAAAAAACATCTGACATTTATTGTAGGTGTTTAAAAGATCTAGCAATATTAGCGTAACTTTCAATCGGGCGAAACCATAGCACGGACGACATTGTCAAGAAGCGATTTTGAAAAATAGGTAAATGCTATTGTTCTAACGACAATAAGGGTTAAATTGAAAGTGATAGATGTTCTAATTCTACACAATACTTAAAAAAATTTATTCATCTTCTATATTGGAGTAACCGTTATTTATGATATACGGCTGAAATGTCTAAACTAAAACAAGTGGCAACAATCACATTATACATATTATACAGGGAATAACAATTCGCCGTTCCAAAATGTGAGGGTTTTATTTTAAGTGGCAACATATTTAATTTTAACAGAACCAATAAAAACATATTGTCAAAGGTTGGAGGTTTTTGATACGTGTTTTTTTAGAAGAAAATGTATTTTATATAAATAGCTGCCGTGTTTTTAATCGAATTTTTATTAAAATAATGTACCAATTTTTTATCTACTAGCGTACATTTGAATTCCCACAAAAGAAGTTTAATTGCATTTGCAAAAAAGAGGTGGAAACTTCTTAACTTTCTGATGGACATATTTCGGAACTGGTCAAGTTTTTACTGCATTTTATTGTTTTCTTATTATAAAATATGATGCTCAATCATGTGAACAAATACTTTAGACGCGTAATGGATCACTCCTTATCCTTACGTGTTCTTGCGGTATTTTCAGGCGCATAACTTTAAAACGCCAAGTTTTTATTTAAATAATTAAAAAATTTCGTAATGTCTCTTAATATTTTCGGTATTTTTGTTTGATATTAGCAAAGGTACAAAGTTCACTCTAACGTATATTTTTAATGCACAAACTTGAACATGCATATGTAATAGCCTATTGAACATTCTTTTGGAGAGAATAAGATATAGAAATTTTTAAATACCGCCTATTGTCGTCCAATCAATCGAACGTAAGATATTGTTAGATAACAGTAGGTTATATTTGACCATGAATAAAAATAACTCGCGATGCAGATACGATAGTGATGGGACTTTTTGCATATCATTTGTAATAAAATATTTCAAATTAATTAGAAATTTTCAGTGTGAATTTTTTTCCTGTTTGTACCTTCATCCAAGGAGTCATAATAGAAGAAAAAGTTGTGGTGAATTTCGAAAATTAGCGAAAGAAAAACAAGATCGATAATAGATTTTTGTAACAATTCGGTAAACTTGACAGCTCTTTTTTTGAGAATTATCTATTTACATCATTTAAGGTCTTGGAAGGGGCGCTCAGACATATAGTGCCTAGGGGCGCCTCGGCCCTTAAATCCGCTACTGGTTATGTAACACATTAGACACTGATTGCACAAGAACTACAACGATAAATAACAATACCACAAATACATTTAATCTATTTTGTTTACAAATATAACATAACGCAAAGTGGAGTATTTAATAATATCGCTTCACATCTAATCTCATATTAAATTTGCACGTAAATTTTTCCGAACCTCGTATATGCGTCAGTAATTAATATTCCTAAATTACTGTTATATGCAGTGAGCGGCAAACGCACGGCATATCTTGATTAAAATTCAAAATGTTTTTTATACAAAAAAATACTCGCACACGAGCATTTCCGCGAAAAACACATTTTTATATAAATTTCAATTTCATGCCGTTAATTATTTTCGTTTTATGCCGACATCGACTTTTTTTATTGCTACCCTACATTTGTATTACTGCTTTTAATAGATCCATTAATTGTCTTAATGGTAGCATAACATAGCGTTGTATTATGTTTTCATTGTTGACAGTTTTGTTCTTCAATTTCAAAATTCTAAATATTGTTGCGGAAACCTCATTCCTAAAGGAGCAAGTTTTATAGAATAGGCATTAGTCAGCCAGAAGTTTATTCTTACTTTACGGCTATTTGTAGTAAACCAAACAGTAACGACAGGGATGCTTTATATGATTGGTATTCATCCAAGTGTTAAGCTTTCGAGTAGGTAAAACATTTCAATGTTTGTAATTATAATTTGCTCTACCAATATTAGTATATTATTTGACGAGCACATAATTAAGGCGAGCGATTTATATCCGTTATGTACGAGTCAATACGACGTTTTTTTCTACGATTCATAAATTCCATTTTGTATAAAATATTTTAAATGTATTTGGCAATGATGGCGAGGCAAACTGTCAAATAACTGTCATCCACGTAGTTTTTAACGGTCTTTGACACTAGCGTTGTATAATGATGACAGTTCGTTCAAATAATGAGGTCATTATTTGAACGAACTGTCATTATTATACAACGCTAGTGTCATTATAATCATTGGCGCGTATAGTGATGGGGATTATATATTCTCATAAATACGTATGCAATGAACTTATTATGTGTGAGTGTAGATGAAAATTTTTAATTTATGTTTTCTTTATATTACCGTTTAATTTATTTATTTTATTTTTAGTAACGTACTGGGGTTTAAAAAAATATATATAACGTGTAATAAAAAAGTCTTAATATGACAATCTTTTAACCCATTTTTAACCGTTTGCCGAAAATGTACGCGTGTGTGCGCACGTACGCATATTACATTTAGCTTTCAAAATACAACGCACGAAATATCACAAAGCCAACTTCAGCACTCCTATCGGGAATGCCTCAAAGAACAGCAGACAATCGAGTTAAACCCTCCTCTCTTTAGAAATCCACCGAAAATCCCCCCAACAAACCGAGCAACACAACTTTGCATACAAAACACATCGAGCAATTAAGCGATATGAATGAAATGAATAATACCATTATATATATATACATGCTATATCTCCCCTTCAAAACCACTAGAAGGGAACCCTACTACGAATTGTATGAACGAATACTGTGATACTTGATGGAATAAGCGACAAATAGAAATAGAAAACCTACCGGTGCTGAATGAGAGAACTTAGAAACACGTGCGTCGCTTCTGCACGTAGCGTTTCGAGACCGGGACGCTAGCACTCCGTCGGTATTGGCCGTCGCGATAATACTGAAAGTTTTGGCGATGGTTCGTCGTCTACCAGCGGTTGCTAGAAGCGCGCATCGTGTTTTTTTTGCGTACGGAGGGATGTTACGGGTACGTTTGCTCGAATATTTCCTTTATATGGTGTAAGCAGACTCGATTATACATATATAACATGGGTGAAAAAGGGAGATAGGGGAGATATCTTGTTAGGTAGATTTGTTTCTTTGCGTCGTGGCAATTTGGTGGAGGTGCCGGAAAATTTAAGAAATATTCTGGGTTGAAATGATAAGTGTTTCAAACAGGTTTTAAACAAGATGTTAACAATAAAAAATAGATCTGAGATGCGATAATTAAAAAGATAGCCTTGGTTTCAGTCACATTCTCTTCATAAAAGTAATGTTTCAACACTAGGGCGGTCCAAATTTACACCTTGCAAAACCTCTTTTTTTTGCTGGAGGGCAACGATCACCCCAGCGGTTTCATTTCCGGGAAAAAGAATTCCCACTAAATTTGAAAAAAATCGGTTAACGTTAACACGTGCCACCGAGCAGCTCAAATATCCTATTTAAAATACGTTTCGGATTAAGGAAAAAACAGTTGCGGGAGATTATCATAAATTGTTCAGAACTTCCCAAAGATCAAATCCACAACCACTATTTTTTTTCATAGCCCCCACCCTCTCCTGCATTACCCTAAAAATGAGGCAAAATTTTCCCCAAATTTACAATTTTACAAAGTTGCGTGATTTATTATTTTTCTGACAGAAATTACTATTCTTGGATTATTGACATGTTTTTTTGTCATTCATTAACTAATTAAAAAATTGTTTAAACTATGACCATTTGTTTAAACAAAAATATACGATGTTACGAACTAAATTATTGCTTTTTGTCATTTATTAACTAATTAGCAACTGCTTAAAGTTTGAACAATTACCATTTGTTTAAAAAAAATATATGTGGTTACGCACATATTATTCTAACTTTGCAAAAATTATTAGATTTTTGTTATTTATTGTCATTTTCTTAACTAATTTGCAATTGGCTAAACAAATACCACTTGTTTAAACAAATATATACATTGTACCTAATGGGCATAATTTTCTATATTTTTATATAAATTATTATTAGATTATTGGTAGTTTTATGACATTTAACTAATTTGTAATTACTAGAAATGAATATACGAACATACCGTATGATACGGACTTACCGTAATGATGAAATTAATCAAAGTATAGAAGATGGTGATATACAGGCGGGATGTAAATTTTTAAATAAATTAAAAATTACAGCCACAACCTGGATTTGAACCAGGGACATTTGTGTTGCTAGCACAATGCTCTAACCAACTGAGCGATTGAGGCATATGACAAATGTTAGGGAAAATAGTCATATCAAGGAAAGGAAGTAGACACTACCAAACCTAACCTATCAAGTGTCAACTACGTGACGTAGGGTTAATTTGTAATTGTTTAAACAGCTACTATTTGTTTAAACAATGATATACATTATTACGGATATATTTTCTTAATTTATTGTAGAAACACTTATTAATGTATTGGCATTTTTGTCATTTATTAACGAATTTGCAATTCTTTATCAAGTTCCAGTTTTAAACAAATATTTTTCTTGGTTTTCCTTTTGTAGAAATTATTATTATTACATTGCTGGCATGTTTTTATAATTTGTTACTTAATGTGTAATTGTTTGAGCAAAAAAAGTGTTTAAACAGTAATATACTGTGTACTTCTTGACACAAATTATTATAGGATTTCTGCTCTTTTTTGTAATTTCGGAGATTTTACGATATCGGTCAAACAAGTATTGTGGTTGCAACACTAATTATTACTATAGGTTATAATTGAAAACTAGTTAAGAAATTTGGCTAGAAAAAAAAGACTAGAAATACAATAATAATTTTTGCCAAAAAGATACGTCAGTACCTTTGTATATTTTTGTTTAAACAAATGGTATTTAGTTAAGCAATTGCAAACTAGTTGACTGACAATGCCAACAATCTAATAATAATTTCTCAAGAAAAAAGAAAAGTATGTCCGTAACATTGTATATTTTTGTAAGCAAGTGGTATTTGTTTAAATAATTGCAAATTAGTTAGTAAATAACAAAAAATACTCCTAATAATAATTTCCTTTTAAAAATAGAAAATATGTCCGCAAAATTGTATACATCTTTGTTTAAACAAATGGCATTTGTTTAAACAATTGCTAATTAGTTAATAATCGACAAAAAAGTCAATAATTTAATACTTTCAAAAAACACTTCATCTTTAAATTGTATATTTTTGTTTAAACAAATGCTAATTGTTTAAACAATTTCAAACTAGTTAATAAATGACAGAAAAATATGTCAATAATCCAATAATAATCACTTCTGCCAAAAAAAATAAAACACGTAACACTTTAAAATAAAATTGTAAACTTGGGGAAAATTTTGTCTCATATTTAGGGTACTATGAGGAGGGTAGGGGGTGGTGAACAAAAAGTTTGTGGTTGTGGATTTGTTCCTTGGGGAGTTCTGAATAATTTCTGATAATCTCCCGCAAAATTTTTTCTAAATCCGAAACGTGAAAAATACAAGAAAAAAAGATGCATTTTTCCAATGAATTTTAAATGGGAAATTTGAGGTGCTCCGGTGGCACGTGTCAACGTTAACCGATTATTCTCAAATTTGGAGGTTTTTTTTCTTCTGGAAATGGAACCGACTGGTGGGGATCGTTGCCCTCCAGCAAAAGAAAAAGATTTTGCAAGGTATAAATTTGGATCACCCTAATTAACAATGAAGATACATAAGTGGTAATTCTTATTTAAGGAAAATCCGTAGCCCAGAGGTTCTACTCATAAAACACGTACAAAAATTACATAACTTTCCGCCTAGTGGTAGATTTTGATATTTTTATGCGTTTTTGACAAATTTGTTATTGAATCTGACAAAATTTCCGATTTTTTAAACCGAAAACACAGGTTAAAATTGGCAAAAGTACTACACAATAGATCTAAGCTACACCTTCCTCTGTAAGTGTACAAAATTTCACGTAAAAATATTGTAGAAAACCCGAACATTCATTATTTTATTAATGATTTATTTACCTTGGTGTCCTCCAACTTTCGTCGACCATCCTGGATCCTTTAGTCGACACAACGCGCCACATACCAAATATTTCCACAGATTATGCTCTCAAAACTTAGTAATTGACTGAAATATACCTTGTAGAAGGTACACCGGGGTCATAGGTTGCTCTTTCATAACCAGCAGCTGCTAGTGACTCTTTCCCCTGTTCTGCTAACCCAACGAAAGCAAGACGGCTAGTACTAGTCTTATCGCGCCCTTTCGTCGCCCCATGGTAGCGGAGGTTGTAAGTCCGTCTTACCTCCATGCCCAGGAAGGTCTAAAACGTAGCATATCCGTGTAGGAAGAAGTCGGCAGCCCGTTTTATACCGGCGCACCGGGACCATGTACGAATTGAACGCAATATTTTGAGCGCACCAGTGGTAATATTTTGGTTATGCTTGGAATGAACACTTCGCGTTAACGATAGTTTACGTCACAACAACTCGGGTGATGGTACCGTATGGTGTTTGAAAATAAGCGATAATTACCGGTTAGTTAAGAATTGGAAGCGCACCGATGTAAGGTGTATTCGGAACTGCGTAGGTACGTCAGCGGTTTCCAAAAGGTGGGGCGGGACCCCCTTGGAGCGGCGCGGTGCTATGAACTTATCCGACAGCCGAGAGTGGGAGAAAGACAGCGCGAACAGGTAGGGAAACGCTGGCGTTCGTGATAGATTGCGTGCATAGACCGGTTTTTTGTACGGACTCGAGGTGCTGGGGCATTGAAGCAAGCGCGTCATTTGGACTCTACGAATATTTTCAAATTCTAAAAATAGCCGACTAGAATTTTGTGGTTTGTAATTTTATTTGAGCAATTGTTTATACCGTGGTTGCTACGAATATAAATAAATAATTACTGCTATGCACTGTGGGTCAAAAACGAAAATTCTAAACGTTATTTTAACTATTTTCTTATACAATTTAGTATGATTACCAGATAGGTAAATAATTGCTATTAGTTCTATTTGATATTTTAAACAATATACAGGGTTATTTTTGAGCTACTTCGCCGATATTTATATGATTTGGTTACTCATGAAGTTTGTATTTGCCGTGTTATTACAATAGTATTTAATCAAATATTTGGGAATCGGTAACAAATAAAAACTTATTTGCTTTAGTTTTTTTATTTTTATTTTCAATATTTCGCCTTAATCAAAACCTTCCACAGGAAATCTACAATAATTAGTAATGTAATATATTAATTTTTACTAATGATTATTTTTCTTTCGATGGAGAATTTTTTCATAAAATTACCGTTTAATTTTTCATTAATTCATAAATACATATGTGGATAATATTATTTATGCGTTGTCCGAGGACCCATTTAAAATACATTTGGATTGTTTTAATGATTGTTTTAATGTGTTAATGAAATCTTCAATTTACTGTAGAAAAAGAAAATAATTTTAATTTCCTTTTTAGACATTAAAATTACTGTTTAAAAAAAAAAAGATATATATGATTTTAAGACCCAGTTCTAAACGCTTTTTCAAATAAAGACGTTATTTATTGTTCAAAATTAGAGAAATATATTCAGTGCAACTTCTTGGATGAATAAGAAGGTAGGCAATAACTAATTTCTGGTCATGAAAGAAGTTAATATTACTTGTACGTCTTTCGGATATGTCAAATATAGTTCAATAGCCCCACCCACATTATAAAAATAGATTTTTTTATCTAAGAGCACTTTTGACAAAACTTTTCCACTAAAGCAGCAAAAAACGCGATAATTGTGCGTGGATCCCACGACAGAGAAACATCGTACCAATATATGTATTTCGTTTTTTTAGTAAAATTCTTAAACTGAAAGAAACTTGAAAATAGGAACAAGAAATAACATAGTTCGTTCGATTGGAATGAACCATCGAACGATTACTAACAAATAATTTTTGGTACAATTTGGGTTTCATTTAACAGTTAAATATATCGGGATTAATTTGTATCTTTATTTTATTCCTATTATATTGCTATATTCGTGGGATTTTTAAACATTTTATGCTTGATACTTAATTTAATCAGAAATGGTGCTATAGACTGAAGTTCATACTTTAATTCAATTGATTTATTGTGATCACAGTGATCACATTTGTCCGATTAACAACAAAATAAGAAAATTATTTAGATTTAACTTTTTCTGGATCCCGGGATTTTGATTTATTCCCGGAATCCCGGGATTGGAAGCCCTGCACGGGACGCCTATGTGAGTTGTTTACCATTATTACCGCCACTCACTGCATATCAGTCATCTTGGAACAAAACACGTTTACACAAATCAAAACATTTTGCGTATCTCTCCCACTCAGGGGTTCAGTATATCGCTATCACAGTTTGTATTGTCTAAATGTGTCTTGCTTTTTGTCTCTGTCCAAGTCATTGGTTCACTATATAAGATTTTGTTTTGTCTAAACGTGTTTTGTTCCAACATGACTGATATGTGTGCGTCAACCCTTACCCGGTAATTTCAACAACCGTAATTAATTTTATTGAATTATTAATAACGTGGTAATTTAATATTTGTAATTAATAATTTTATGGTCATGGGTGTTTTTGCAAAGTTTATAAATGGAATAGAAGTATCGTACCGTGTAGAGCAGTAGCTCTTAACCGGTGGTCCGCGGACCACTGGTGATCCCGGAAAGCACCCGAAGTGGTCCGCGAAGCCAAAATGCACTTATTATGTATTATTAAATACATTAATGACAAAAACGACGAATTGACGATGCGAAGACTACGAATATTTATGAAATACTTAGTTATTTTATTACGTGTGTAAACCAAACCTTGTTATGTTACATGTATTTAAGTAACATACTTAAGTTGCTAGGTACCTACTGTAATATCCTGAAGTTACTATACCAGGCCACAAATTGTTTTAATTTAAGGATTTTATTACCATATCTACTAGGTATTTTTATCTAAATTTGATTTATTTTATACCTAGTTCCCGATGCTTGTGAATTCTCGCCGATTTTATTTATTTTTTATTCAATTCATTGCCAGTTTCACAGCTGGCAGCGAATCCTGTTGGGTATAAAGTTGGGATTTGAAATGTCGAAAAGTGACCGTTGTATACGTTCGGGCGTGGTACAGTGTACTTCGGTAGAATCTGCGAATAGTTAAGTATAATGAACTTAAATGAATTTATTAATAAATTCAGCGCTTTTATCGCTAAAATTGGGCTATGGGATCAACAAATTGAAGATAATTTGTCTGCCTGATCTGAGATCATTTTCTAAAATTCTAGAAATTGCTCTACGTTACATAACATTGTTGTCTACCAATGTGAGCAGAGATTCTTAACCTTTTTGGTTATTGAAAAAAACCGAAATCGTTTGGCTGCCAGTGCCGTTTAATGCGTTGAGAAGTACCGAACCAAGAATTAAGCACTTGGTAAACAGTATGCAGTCACAAAAGTCGCACTAAAAATGTAACTTCTTCAACTTTAGCAAATAATATATGAAAAGATGTGTGCAAATTGAACTGGTTTATAATATCAATAATTAATTAATTATTAATTAATATTAATTAATTAATTAATTAATATTGATCAATTCAGTTTCAATGGCTATCGGGAGCTGCCACAATAAAACAACTTTACTTTTTTTTTTTTTGCTGACGTTTCGGTCTATTCTTTAAACCTTACTCATAGCTCAAAAGTATGACATAAAATTAAAATACACATTAAAAACAAAAAATTACACCCACTACGCCTCACACGAGTGTGTCGGTACTCGTGTGAGGCGTAGTGGGTGTAATTTTTTGTTTTTAATGTGTATTTTAATTTTATGTCATACTTTTGAGCTATGAGTAAGGTTTAAAGAATAGACCGAAACGTCAGCAAAAAAAAAAAAAGTAAAGTTGTTTTATTGTGGCAGCTCCCGATAGCCATTGAAACTGAATTGATTTACTGCTTGGAGCGATAGAGGAAGGAAATAAATTAATATTGATATTTAGCAAATAATATACACTTGATTTAAATAGTTTCAAACGTCTTTTATTTATTCAACAACCTTATAATAGTTTATTTTGCCGCTAAACATTTAGTGGTCCATGACAAAACTAAAATATAGTCAAATGGTCCGTCATCAATTAAAGGTTAAGAAGCACTGGTGTAGAGGGTGCGTTTCCGGGCATGAAATTCTTATCAAAAATTGTTGTACTATCGCCTCTACATACCCTATGGTTTTGTAATACGGTGTTCATTTAGAGCCTGAATATTTCTCAATAAGTTTCAGAAGGCGTGCTACGCCACGCCCGCTCTAGAAATTTATTTTATCGGCAAAATGAGGACAAGGCCTACTGAAACCTGTAGACGAGCTTCCGGGTATGAAACTTGCCCGAAATCACCCAGCCACCTGTCCCAAATTCAGCTCACGTGCGGGAGTTAAATACGTTTATCCTGATCGGTAGAAAGTGTCCTGTAATCCTGGGACTCGTCGACGTTGGCCGCAAATGCGACTGTCATGACAGGGGTTTGCGGCCGTCAGATAAATTAATCGAAACACGTAAACCACCCCTTCCTCCACGAGTACAATGTATAAATAGTATATTGCGTTGTACTGACGTAGAATACATCGTCAACAATAATGCGCAAAAAAACATCAATTAGTGATACAAAATGTAAACGTGTATGGGCTATTTTGGGATGACGATTTTGATTTTCAGAAAGGTTTGGACGGTATTAGATATGACGAGGGGTTCGTTTGACCCCTTTCATTTTGATTGATTCTGAAAAGGGTTATTCAGCACCTATTTAGATGCTTCAGCGCGCGGAAAATTTGATACTTATTTCGAAGTGTTCGAGGATCCAATCAACATAATATGTTGACAATATCAAATACGTCCAAAAGCAAAATATGACAATGGGTAAGAGCGTAAACACTAATGTACTTTTATACTATTCTTGAATATTGATGAACTTATGTATTATTCTTATGTATTTGGGTAACTAAAATCCAGACCGTCACATCTTAAATATATTGAATGAAATATATAAAACATAGTCATTTATAAGTTAAAATAAATAAAAGCTTCAAAACTAATGATTTTGCTTTACCACTGTATCCATTTGCATTTAAAATTATAGTTTTCATTTAGTTCGACAATTTTTGATACATTTTCTTATGATACTCTTAAAATTAAAACAACAGAACACTCTGCAAGAACTATGACATCCAGTTTTATTTTCATCAAAGATATCATTGCTTCTAACTTAGCAAAATTACAGACAGTGCTTCTTAAATTTGTGTGGAAAACATTCAGATCATCGAATTCATTAATAAATAGAGCACCACACAAAGCACTAAATTTAAAAAAAAATAAAACATTTAGGTCATATTCAATTCCACTCTTGATATCTATAAATCAATATTAATTTTTTGTACAATACTTATGTAATATCAATAGAAACAATATCCGCCATCAAGAACAAGTAGTGTATTCGTTTACATAAATTCAGACAACAACCAAAAACTGGTGGTGGCCTTCCACTAGTCCTCGACTTCCTCGATTTCTTCTACTTTGTGAGGTACAATGATCACCTTAAGGACATCATCCTCAGATCAAACAGAAAACACTTTTGGGCTTTAAAAAATGTCATGACGTGTTACCAATTAGATTGCAGCCCCGTAGTATAAGCTATCGGGGTTATAGGCTTTGTAAGACTCTACTCAGGTGTAGGTACTGGAGTTTTGTGTTGTCAGCAATACACCAACTATGTAAACAACTGCGTGACTACTGAGCTACTATAGAAAAAACGTGACTGATTTTATGAGGAACGGGGACAAATCGTCATCAAGGAGAGGTCGAAGCGATTTAGGATTTGCAGTACCTCGACACACGTCAACAGCTTCTGCGGGTGGGCCGGAATACTTGATTGTAAGAACTTTTCAATGCCCTACCACCCATTGTATTGGCTGCACAAACCATGAGATTATTTAAGAAAGTGTTGGTGAAATACCTGATTACCCATTCTTTCTATACAATTGGGGAATATCTAAGGGGTCCATCTTGGTTTTTGCATTTAAATTTTTTATGTGTCTGCTTGCGTTTTTGAGCTGTATGACGGTTTTAATATTGTACGTTTTAGGACGGATTGCACTTCTTATTGTTTGTTAGTGCAATGGTTTGTTTGTATTATACTTTTCTGGATTGTAATTATAATTATATATAATGATCATACGACATATAAAGAGTATTTATGAACCGTTCAAAATCATTTGAGCGTCATTTATACGAATTAACCGACGCTCGGCAGACCAGCTAATGATTTGCTTTGCCAGAATTGGATTGTTCTAATTTAACTTAGTTCTTCTTGTAATTTATGCTGAAAGAAATTACCTCCATTCGGTAACAAACAAATAATGAGACCCTATAGAACTACTACTAAGGCTAATTAGCTTAATTTGGAATGTGTCAATGTCAACAAAGATATATAAATTAATATTCTCGAAAAAAGATGCATCTACTCATTAGTAAAATATACTAAATTTCTTAGGTTTGTAAAATATATTAAATTTCTTAAGAAATTCTAAGAAAATAAATATAAAATTAAATATATTGTTCAAAGGAATAGAAGCATTTTTTCCAGACTATTAATAAGCTAATGGTATTTGCATGAATAATTTTGGTCTATTTTTGGGATTTTTGAAAGTTTTGCAACAATTTTGCCAAATTTGTACAATACTTTTAAAAATCGATCAATTTGGCCGCTAAAATCTCATGTATTACATTCTGTCTGGCCACGTGTTTAAATGACCACGTGGCCAAACAAAATGTAGGCAAACTGTAGAATGTGGTCACCGCCCGCGGCGCCGGCCGGTGGTTTCAAAAAGCTGGACTGTGACTGCCTTGAGCAGAAATGAGGTGAGTGCGTATACGCAACGCCGTATACGAACGAACTACTGACCCGTTCAGTTTGACAGCTGTGATCCGGATCGAACGGTTCAGACATTTGACCCGTTCATTTTGAACGGTTCGTTCGCTCGATCCATCCCTGTTAGCCTTGTAGACTAGTAGAAAGAAATGGTGCTATATACCTAATACCGAATAACTAAATACATAATCTGTATTTTTTACAAATTTGTTGTATCATTAAGCAATTCTCCTATCCATTGTCCTATACAATGTATAGAACAAATCATAAACATCGGCAACGTACTCAAAATATTAATGTCCAAAATTTTTTGTTTAGGATTATTATACTTTATAATTTTATAATAGACCGGTGTAAAAAAATGATTTGTTTGTATTTTTCTTTTGTTTGATAAGTATAAATAAATTATATTAAGTTTTATTTTTCCTAATTTTATGCGAAATTCGCTCCATACTAAGTATATTTAGTTTAAAGTTACCGAGCTATTTCGTCCTCATCATTTATCATTTAATTACACCACAATGTCTTATGTCTTTACGAGAGAAGAACATTATTTGGTTACTAATGATTTAATTTGCTGTTCTCATTTAAACGCTTTGCCTTCACCACGTTGATATAGAATTAGGTAATTGTTTTGAAGATGAGAATTACTTATTTCACGTTACGTAGTTAATTTATCATATTTGCTACACATTTGACATGCTTTTCAAATATAATCCCAAAAATGGACGAATAACAGAAAATCACTATTCCGCATCACTATTAGGTTTAGGACGGGTCCTATTTATGCATTTAGGACCCCACCAAAACGTTTCCTTTTGTTAAATCTCCACAAATCTAAAAGTTTCCATCAGCCACGTTCACCGTCAAATATTCAAGTCGTGTTTCGTTCGCAAAACGCATTCAAATTCATATTCCGATGTGTTTTAAGGGTCAAGTGACCCGCACGAATTTTCTTTTTTCCTCTTCTTCGCTTGTGGCGTTCTGCACGTACTGCCCGCAAAACGGTTTTACAACAGGACGCTCGGCCCATCACCATTACACGTGCGGCGCCGACGAGGGCGAAAATAAGTTAAAAAATATTCATCCCCGCAGGGAAAAAAGCCTGAGCCTTTTCTTCTTTTTTCCGCCGCGGCCGGGCGGTCGAAATCAGAACCGCGTGATGCTCCAATCCGACAATCCACTTTACACGAATTCGTCCCTGTCTCTCTTGCGAGACACGCGGAACGATTTATTTACGTTGCTAATCTGTGAAAAGGGTTGATTCAATAGGAGTGGACGATTTTCGTTGATTTGCTTGCGTCACTCGTTTGTTGATTGGCTTTGGTCGTTTTAGGGAAATTTTTTAATAGCGGAATTTCCCACAACTGTGCGGCCTACAAAGGTAAAGCGCGGAATCTACAAAATAGAATCAAAAATTGAGATATCGGTGCTTCTCTACTTTAACAGGACTATTTATAAGAAGGTGCCGACAGTACTCTTTTTGGTGAATGCTTGCATTAACATGGCAATTTATCATAAGAAATACTGATCATTCCCCACACACTTCTTTCCTGACTTCGCTACATATCCCGCGAGCCGTGGGAAATATTTCAATTCCCCCAACTTTAGAACCAATTACAGCTCTGGATTTTTATTTCCCTTGTTTCATTTGTTTTATTTGAGAGACGACTTGACAACGTCGCTAAGTGACAAGAGCAACAAAAGTATATTATTATACCAGTTTTAGAAGACGTCAAATTGGCGCACGAGTTGTTTTGTAACCAAATGGAACGAGTGCGCCAATACGTCTTATAAAACGAGTGTAATATACTATTTTTTCTACTTTGCGTCATTAATTTTACATAAATTTAGAAATTGTGGTTACTATATTGCGCTAAATTAGAATCTAGGGTATTTTGATCATGAATCATGACAAAATGTAATTGTAAATAATTTTACTCTACTTTAGCCTACAAGTTTTAATAAATATTCAGCGAGGTCGCAACTATTGTCATAAGGGAGCGTGGGGCAACACTTAACCCTACTGCGATAAATACATGAAACAGAACCTAAAAAGTATTTTTAAAAGAGTGGTTTCATAAGTATAATATTCTGAATAGACGTGAATAAATAGAATTCGGTCCAAAATATTACCGAAAACTTATACGTTACATAAACTAAGAAATCCTCAACACTTTAAATGTACTATAGCTTCCTACGTGTATGCTAATATTCAATAAACCATTTATTGGGCATATACAATCTCGCGGTCCTTGAATTATACCTGAAAAGCAGATTTGATGTTTTGTTCAAAAGAATGATGGTGATCACTTACCCGAGTCGCAAAACATCACCGAAATGTCATGCTGACGTATTTTGATGAACACAGCAAAACTTAGAAAGCCTCAATCCTTTGGTCATACTATAGCTACACGTAAGTTTAAATATGTATATAGAATACTGATATTTCGCTGTTTATGCGATAGCAAGCGATTAAAAAGAGGGAGTGTGTGGTTATGTGTTGTACGTTTGACATATGGCATTTGATATCAACAATCAATGTGTACTGTGTACCAATCTTAGAAAAATGTTACTAAAAGCGGTGTTACAATTTGTTAATTGTAACACCGAAAACAGTGTTACAATGTGTGCATTGTGAATGCAAAGTAGAAAATAGTATATTATTCTATGAGCAAGTAATGTAAGCAATTTCTCACGAGAACGAAGTTTGAAGCACGAGCCGTAGGCGAGTGCTGTAAAACGTTCGAGTGAGAAATTGCCATTACTTGCGAATGGAATACTATACTTTTTCTACGACCATGCAACGAAATTTTATTAATTAATTTTTGTGCTTATAGGGACGCCTGTATATCACTATGACGGTTTACAGGATTTTGACAGATTCAAATTGTTTGGTGCAAATTGTTTGGAGTAATTTTTCCGGACAACCTTTTTCCAACGGTCACAGGGGATAATTTGTAAGTAATTGAATGTAACCGTGCAGCTGTCATTTTTTAATGAAAAATATGAATATCTCAAAAATGACACATGTTAGGTACAGGGAATGCAACATAAAGTTGATTTAAAACAAAACTTGTTTAATAAAGTTCTGTTTATTCCTAATTGTTCAGTTGTTTTCAACGCAATCTAGAATTGGCAATATGTGCAATTTCCACTGTGATGTCTAAAAATCGATTTAAATAGGTACAAGTACATTTTTGGTATAGGATTATTATATAGGTATAGGATCATTATACACAAAATTGATCTAAAATTTTCCATAGAATTGAGAAATGGATTCATATGTTAGGGTTGCTATTTGAAAAAATCGACTTTTAATACTTTTCTCGAATTCAACTTTGATCTTAAAATTTGAACGCCCTGTATAACTTTTCGAACAATTCTACCGATGTGTCGATAATACATTACCTTCACAATAATTTTGCTGGACAAACATTTTTCTAACGGTCACAGAGGATAATTTATACGTAATTGAAAGTAACCGTGCAGCTGTCGTTTTTGAATGAAAAAAATTATATCTCAAAAATGACACATGTTAGGTATAGGGAATGTAACATAAAATTGATCTAAAATTTAAAGAAGATTTAAAAATGCGATAAAATACAGATTGTTCCATTTGAAACATAAAAGTTGACATTATTTCCGGTGTAACCAGAAGTAACCGAAAACTCAAACTATTTTAGTTGAGACGACCGTGTCCAACAATATAAGTTCACAAATTTTCAATCTCTCATTTCCTTTGGTTCTCCATATACTTCTAATGGCAGCTCGGCGTGGGAGACCCTCTATAATCTTGAAGTATTTTTACTCAAATTTTTAATTCCAATTTTTAAAAACTCTACCGTATGTACTTGCGTTTTAGTTAGCTGAGTGGGAATTATTATTCAGTATTTACTGTACCTTATTCTAGATTTAATTTTGAACATGTTGCCTTATTCTTGTAAATCCCATGTCTTATGACATCTATTAATCATACTCCAGCTTATACAGAATTTTGGGACACATTGACGTGGCAAAGGGAAAATGGAAAATGTTATAAAATATAAATGTACCCAAATAGCTAGATCAACCTTGAAAATTTGTTTCCAAATCATTACACATAGTAGTCAGTTTCAAGTTATTTGTTAAAAACCGACGAAATTTTAAACTTAATTGCATCGAAATTTGAATTTCTGTTTAAAAATGGGCGGTAGGCAGTTATTACACAATCCAAATAAAGTTATAAAGAGGTCCTACCTAAAGTTATTTAGGGAGAAAAGTATCAAAATGAACCCCTGTCTAAGTTCTCTCTCGATAAGTAATTATTTACCAGTCCCTTGCACAGTAAAAACTAGTACAAAAAATAAAATAAATTAAGGGCGCCATTCTTCCGGTGTGCGCAAAAAATATACAGGCCCTAACCCCGCAAGCAAAAATTTACCGCTAAGCTTAACAGGATGCCAATTAAATGCAGATGGAGCAGTTTTTTACTCTTTCGCCCGTTAGTCATCTCCAGAACAACCTCGTCGCTAATTAACGGAGGGTAACTTCGATTTGCGAATTCCCGAAGATGACGGCTGAAAAGCAGCTTCGAAAAACAAATGAGCCGGGTGATAAACACGATCGGAATGAGGACCAAGTGGGCCGTAATTAGGTCGACGGCTCAAAGCGGGATTCTGCTCCTCGAGTTCCAATGGAAGCAAAAGAAAGGAAGATTTGTAATTAAACTGAAGACTTTGGTAATCTGGAATATTCGATGTTTCTTAGTTGTTTCGTTGGAGAGAAAATTGAAAAAGACGTTCACCACAAGATAAATTTATGACAAAGAAGCGAGTAATTAAGGATATTTCTTTTAAAAGGAGTTATTTTTCTTTTCAGAAATTCTTGATACTGTATTAAGTTAATTTATAATCTAGAGTATTTTTCGACATGCGGCATCACTGTAGTACGCGAATAAACCAAATTCATCAAATACGTAGTTTATAAGAGAAAATTATACTTAAATTATACTCGCGGGTATTAAGGGTGGCCATGGTTATATGTCAAATATATCAAATATTTGTCATTCAAAATAAATATTAAATCGTCAATGTTAGTTATTGGTGATTAAGCTTATAAGTTTGACAATTAATTGACTGTATTGTCACTCGTCAATGTCAATTACTGGCGATTAAGGTTATAAGTTTGACAATTAATTGTCTGTATTGGCAGTCAACACCGAATTTGTTGTATTGCTATTCAACTCCGTAGATACGCTTGTCACTTGAAAACGTCAAAATATTTATTAATATTATTCAAACGGAGGAATAAAACCATTGTAGGACATAAAATTTTGTATCCACCTCGGGCATTACTGGATGTTTTCACCCTAGGGCGACTTAAAAAGGTCTCGGGCCTATCGGCCCGCAAGCTTTTGAAACGGGCACCCTCGGGGCATAAACATCCGTGTAATGCCCTTTGTACATAACTATGTTTTGCTTGCTTTTCCACTTCACAATTTTTTTAAAAATTCTGCGGTGTTAATGGCTTGACACTTTGATTTGGTATGCGGAAGAAAAAAGCAAGTTTGATAAATTTTAATCTTTGTTCGATTATTTTTTCAGTCTTTAGGATGCGCCAGACAATGGTCAATGAAAAGAATAATGTTTCTTCCAATGTTTCCAAATTGTTTGTCTATGTTAAATAGTGATTCTTCACGAAGTGCGTCAGTCAGCCACGCTTTTGCGTTTGCTTTATAGTCGAGCAGCAACCATCTACCACCTCGAAAACAGCGAGGTTAGTTTTACCTATCAAGAGCAATTAAAATTTTCTGATGGATACATCTTTATGCCAATCATCAGTGTAACTCTGTTTACTGTGCCTTCCCCCTGGAAACTTCTGGTTTTTAAAAGTTAAGGTGTTATCAGGGAGATCATTAAAAAATTAGCCAGTTTGTATTAAATACGTCGCGAGCTTGGTTTTTACGCAGCGTACAACCGAATGGATGCATTTCAAGTCGACAGGAACGTATAACAATACGCCGCGCGTTTGTGTTTTCCAATCGTAGCGCATCAGCTATTCAGGTGGCCGAAATATAGTTTGGTCAAGGGATCTTTGCGTGTTGTCAATAGTGACGAAAGTGTCGTCTGAGTAGACGTAGGTACATCCGTCCAAGGTACATCTCAATCTTTTCACATGTCGTAGAAAGAGTGAACGCATGACAATTTCATCTTAACTCTTTAGACATTACGAAATGAACTTTTGACATTTTGTGTTTTGACATTATCATGAGATAGACTCTTGTAAACCAGTCAGACGATTGCGCCCGACTTACAACGCTGTCGTGAGACGCAGACGTGTTGCGCTATGTAGGAAAACAGTCACACTACTTCCCTATTGGTGACATGACGGCGTGTTGCGCTAAGCGTTCTACGTTGTACCCTCCGTAAAAAAACCTGCTGCTAGGAAAACCCGCCTTTAAATGGCTTGTCTACATTTGCGTACGTTGGTTTTTTAGCATTTTGGAACTCCCCTTGCACCACTACTTTCGATTGCAGTAATTATTGTTTGCTTATCTTTTAAAACAGTAGACACCGTACTTGCCAGAACGCCTTACTTCATACCTACATATTTCTTTGGTGAACCACTTGTAACTTCTTTTTATAAGTTTACACTTGTCATCAATAGATAACTGTTTTGAAGTATACGTTTTACTGACATATTGGCAGCACCTTGCAAACCACTTATACACAAGTAATAACGCAGACACATCGCTATGCCATACAGTGAGCGGTACTTAGGAACTTCCCGAGAAAATTCGACTTATCGATGATGGCACTAAATATTATGTTTGAATTATCAAGATGTTCGAGTAATAGAAGTTCGAGTTATCGAAGACAAATTACACATAAATCTCCATCTAGACAGTCTATACGAGCTATAAAATATTCAACTTACCGACCTTATTGTGAATTATGGGAATATCATAATTCAAACCTTCCAAACATTATTTATTGTTTAAGAGCAAAAATTATTCAAAATTTAGACAGGGAACTAAAATCTCTAAATATCAAAAAGAAAACGAACTTCGACAAATCAGGACCTCAATCCGCGATTTTTTGCAAAGCACAGCTTAAATTTATAATTTCTATTCGACTCTTTTTAAGCCCCTCATCAGACGATAATACTCTTTGGTTCCCTCTGGTGAATGCTGACAATAGCGGTCCTCGATTCACCCACAATTGAAAACGTCACATAGCGAACGCTTAAAACATAGATCACGTCGGCGTCGCCAGCAAAAATTAAAAATAGGAACTGAAAATCTTTAACGACATTTTTATTGTACAGTTTTATTGTATTAGGTCTCTCCTATTTAAATAAAGTTTATTATTATTAAGTAATATCAATCAATCAATCAATCAATCATTTATTGGTTCTCAGAAGATAAATAACATCTCATAAACAAGTCAAATAACAGCAAAATTGATACCAACATAACAAAATGATGACAGACACATGACCGAGCACCGGCAAATCTCACAAGTCACTCGTTGAAGAATTCCTCTAGTGTGTAAAAGCATCCTTCCATTAAGTAAGATTTAAGGCGGTTTCGAAACTGCACTATGGTGGGGGCGCGGGTTATTTCCGGGTCGATGCTGTTGAAGATCTTAATGCCCATGGACATCGGTCCTCTATGCGTAACTGCCAGTCTATTGAGCGGTATATTAAGGCGGTCGTTCCCTCTTGTTTGGTGTGCATGTATGTCACTGCGAGCTAAAATGGCATTTTTCAACCTGAAAATATTTGATGCCGCTTCCAAAATATACAGCGATGCAACGGTCAGGAATCTGAGCTCCCGGAATAGGGGTCGGCATGAGTCTGTTCTCTTCTTACTCAGAATTATTCGTATAACCTTCTTCTGTATGGTAAATATTTTCTTTTGCACTGAGGACGATCCCCACAACAGAATCCCATACAGGAGTCTTGACTGCACCTCTGCGTAGTAGAATTTTCTTACCGTCTCTCTGTCTAGTACCTTTGACAGGCATCTGACCTGGTAAGCTTTGGTGTTAAGTTTCCTACTTATTTCCTCTGCATGTATCTGCCAATCGAGAGTGTCCTGGAAAGTGATGCCCAGACATCGGATTGAGCTCTTACACTGAATGTCACTTTCTCCCAGGGACAATGTTGGAGGAAAGTTGGTAATTTTTGGCCTCGAGTGAAATACCAGGAATTCCGTTTTTGTTGCGTTCATGAAGAGACCGTTGGCCGCAAACCACTCAGCCAGTTTTACCAGCAAGATATTTGTCCTCTCCATGATTTCATCCTCCGAGTCGCCAGTTATGAGGACGGATGTGTCGTCAGCATAAAGAGTCAGCTTGTAGCCCCGCAGATGGTCGCCTAGATCCGCCACGTACAGTGAGAACAGAATGGGAGACAAAATTCCGCCTTGAGGTACTCCCACTCCCACAGTCTCCGCCGTTGAGCAGTGCCTCCTCACTTCACCATCCTCCTCCTGAGTCGTTATCTGTACGAACTGCCTTCGATTTGACAGATAGGATGCAAACCAGCTCTCAGCCACCCCCCGCACACCATAGGCCCTCAGCTTTTCTATCAGCCGATTATGCGGGACGCAGTCAAACGCCCGACTCAGGTCACAGAACAGCCCCACTGGCGTTCTCTTTCGATCCAGCTCATCCAAAATGCCCTGGTAGAGATCCAAAGTGGCCGTGGCTGTCGATCTTCCTGCCCTGAATCCATGTTGCTCCTCCGGAATGATGTTGTATTTGTTGAGAAATGGCATCAGCCTAGTGAGCATGGAGTACTCATACACTTTGGCTATCACTGAGTTCAATGAGATGGGTCTATAGTTGCTAGGTGATGTTTTCTCATTTTTCTTGTGTATGGGAAGCACTTTGGCCAGTTTGAGATGGTCTGGAATCACTCCAGTAAGGAACGAGTGATTCACGAGCTCTGTAAGTGGCTCAGCGAGTTCCTCTGCACACTCCTTGATGATGCTCATGCTTAGATCATCTGGCCCTGCTGATGATTTGTTTTTTAAATTTTTTAAGATGTGTTTCATATCGTCTTCTACAAGGGGCAGGAGAAACAGAGAGCAAGTGTTACTTTTTATCACCGGGTCCTGGGCTTGGAGACGGGGAATCATTTGGACTATTTTTCTGGGAGCCTCGATGAAAAACTCGTTGAAGAACTCCGCAACTTCTCTCGGAGAGGTTATCAGGCTACCTTCATTGACCAGTTGTATTGTGGCATGTTTGGATGATTGACAGCCTTTTAGAGAGTTTATTATCGCCCATGAAGTCTTACTCATATTTTCTGACCTATGTAAAATGTCACTATAGTGATTTCTCTTGGACTCCTCCACAAAAGCTCTGTGTTGTAGTTTCTTTGCATTATAGGCAGTTCGCAGATAAGGATACTGTTTCTGTAAAATGTACATATCGTTTAACCGATTGCTTGATGCCTTCAGCTCTGGAGAAACCCACTTTTTTCTGTTTGCGTTCTGCTTCCGTTTTGTGTTTGGGAAGCACACATTGTAGTGATGTGTCATTGTGTCTATGAAAAAAGTAAATTTGTCGTTAGGGTGATCTGTGGTATGCATTTCCACCCATGTTTCTTGACTCAGTGTTCGTTTGAAGTTTTCCTTGTTCATCCTGCTGTAGTGTCTTCCGACAATATACAGTGGCACGTTTGGGTATTTGTGCATAGCCTCTTTATTGATGACAATGGCTCGATGGTCGGAGAGGGACATGTCAATCATTCTTGCTTCGATCTCCGAATTCGAGTTGGTGAACACGTTATCTATCTTTGTGCTAGATCTTGTCGTAATCCTAGTATCTTCATGTATGCAGCTGCGGAGTCCGAACTGAGCCATCAAATTAGTGATTTCCTTACTGGCTGGTTCCTCCACATTAAAGTTGGCGTTAAAGTCTCCTGTTATCCATATAGTCACCCCAATGGCAAATATGTGATTTAGGACATCATACAGTTTTTCTAAAAATACCTCTAATGATCCCGATGGTGCACGGTATATAGATAAAATTTTGATATTTTTGTCATTGATTTTCCAGCATATTCCACATACCTCAAAGTCTCTCTCAACATTGTACACTGAAAGGTCAATGGGCTCCGCTATCAGGCCATTCAAGACCCACAGTGCTGTGCCTCCACCCCGATGTACAGTCCGGCAGGAGCTGGCTATGAGCTTATATCCATTAAGGGATATACAACTTGTCTCTGATTCCTTTTGCCATGTTTCTACTAAGGAAATTATCTGACATTCGGATTTTTGCAGTTCAACCTCCAACAGTGCCCACTTGTTGTTTATACTCTGGATGTTCAGGTAGAAGATAAAGTTTCTCTTTTTGTTGGGTGTGATGTTCTCTCCCACCGATAGTTGGTTGGCCCGATTCACCGGTCCTTCTATGTCCCCGCCTTCATGTCCTTGTTCCGGTGAAAAAACCGGGTGATGTAACTGCCATAGGGCCAGACATTGCTGCACATTGCTCTCTCAATATTGACGAGATCTATTGTAACTTTGAAAGAGGCATAGTGCTGAGGAAACTTGGAGACAAGTTTCTCACATTCCGTCTCCGGAAAGGTTGGTTTCAGGAATTGGATGACATCTTTGCTCTCTGTTTCGGCGTGCAATCTTGAGACGTACAAGAAAGCTTTTTTTGGCGCTGACTTCAGTCCATCATTGCCTTTTGTGATTTGTTTATCGCCAATTACCATGGTTCTTGTTTTATCACGTTTCTTTCTCTGCACAGTCACCCATTCGTTGTGTGGCATAGATTTCTTCGTGTTGGTTGTCAATGTTCCCCCATGGGTATGATGTTTATCGTTAGAGCCCCATGAAAACGGTTTCTTTTGAATTGGTTGGCTGTTTCCCACGATTATGGGTTTACTTATCTGCAGATCTGAGTGTGCCTCATCTGGTTTGTTGTTCGGATTGTGTATTGGTGCAGGTTGCACTTGTTTATCCTTTGTGGGAGCTACCTGCGTTGGGATGTTGGCCCTCGGTTGCGACATCTGCCATGTGTTGACCTTGTCGGATAAATTTTTGTTGGTTAGGTCAAGGTATCCAATTTTCTCTCTTAATAGGCTGTTGTTTTCTTGCAAGATGATATTTTTCTCCTCCATTTCCTTTATTAGCCGCTTGAGCAGCACGTTCTCCCTGAACAGTGGTTCTTCAGGATTGTTATTGATTATAACCTCACTTTGGTTGGTAGTATGGGGCACATGGATACACACAGCGGATTTTGCCTCCGCTGACTGCCTCATACATCCTGGATGGTAGTTTCGTAAGCATTTCTTGCAGCTCACCGCCTCTTTAACTACTTTTCGGCAATGTTCACACTTTAAACTCAAAATGTTATCTCCTGAGTACTTTGGGAGATTCTCGTCTCCCGCCA
This sequence comes from Melinopterus prodromus, assembly GCA_964023965.1. NCBI lineage: Eukaryota > Metazoa > Arthropoda > Insecta > Coleoptera > Scarabaeidae > Melinopterus > Melinopterus prodromus. Next base: position 48,070,954 of record OZ030393.1, read on the forward strand.
TCTTGGTTCAACCTTTGTTCAACCTTGGTTCAATTAACAACATGGTGACATACAAGCGGGACGTAAATTTTAAATAAATTAAAAATTACAGCCACAACCTGGATTTGAAGCAGGGACGTTTCCGTTGCGACGCGCGACAGTTCCGCTTGAACCAATGTGTTTGAGTAACGTTTAGTACGTACAGCTTCTAAATGCGATAAAACGTTTAAGGTTAACCCATTCCGGGTTGACGGTATCGTATTTTAATATACCCTCTGGCAACCCGTCACCGTAGATAAGTTTCGCCTGGGATTACTCAATTACCGAGGCTAAGGATTTTATAAAGTTTCAAGTTGTTCCGGTAATGAGTATCTCGTTTAGGTGTAACGACACGGAAAATCTCATCTGCAGATAGTAGCAACTACGCCTTCGCTATTCAAATTAGTTTAATGGGAATAGTGCAGAACTAGCTGCCTGGATTGCTGCTGCGCAATTATTACATTGTGCCGCTGTTTACCTGTGCTGTGTACCTCACGCCTGAAGGAATAAGTAAATGCGATGTGACATTGCTAAATATACGCATACATCGTGTAAATATTTTTTGTTCACATAGATACAATAATTATACTGTGAGCGCTTAACTACGAGACCGCATTACACCCTTACAGTTTGTTAGTTTAAAAAGATACTCGATCACGATGATGATTTAGAGTAAAAATAAAAAAAAATTGTAAACTATATTGTACAATTTGGAAAAGAAAAACAAGGACAAAAATATATGTTACTTTTGTTTTCTGTTTACTACAAGTAAACTTTGTCTTTTTAATTTCGTTTTTTAATTTTCTATGAATTTTATGTTTTTGTTTAGTGTGATGGTAATGAATTGGCTTTTTCTAGTTCTAACACTTTTGAATAACTTTGCAGGTCACCACGCATCCGCTAGACATCCCGTGAAATTTCTTGTGAACAATTGCTTTTCGTATAAAAAATGCACATTTAGTTTCCTTCACTTAAAGGGATTCACAGGTATTTATTTTCAGAGGCTTAAAAGCAATACACCAAATTAAAGGTAAAGAACGTACATAATTTCATCTTATATTGCATTTTTGCCGGTTTTGCAAAAATAGAATACGTATCTGGTAAGAGAATGTGCTGTTAACATTATTTTTGACTGAAAGTTCTCGTTATTATTATTATTATTGTAACACAGACACTCGGAATAGTATAATCAAATGCAGGTGCCATAATTTGTGTGTTAGCAATATGGTTGACTTCAAATCAAACATAAAAATGATAACAGACAAAAAAATTATTAAAAATTGATTGATTAAAAAATATATAAAATATTCAACCTTGATATCTGAGCATTCAACAGCCAAATCTCTTCATAGCGGCTGACTTTTTTTCGATAAGTGGAAATATTGGCTCATTGTAGGTAGATCTAATATAATGTAGTGCACCAACAAGTTCCAAACAGTTACTGCAAACTGTAGTTTAAGTTGCTTATATACTTGTATTTGCCTTCATTTCTATGAATATGACTGAATACGATGTAAATTGAAAGTAAACTGATACGTGCATTTTAAAACACATAAATGAAAACATTATCCTATTGTGCTATTGTGCTATTATTGTGTATTGTATAATACCTATACCGGGTGATTCAATTTCGAGGCTCACCATGGGAATCTCTCTTATTAGTGGACATAGCGACATGTTTAAATTAGGCAAAGTTTCGTATTTTTGTGTTGATCAAATATCTTAAAAGAAATTTAAGCTATCATTTTTCATTTTGAAGATGGCCGCAAAAAACAGAAATATTAAGATATCGTTTTTAATTTTTTATTCAAAACCAAATGTAGCTAGACATTTGAAACAAAAACATTCTACAGCTACTGTTTAACAAGGACTGCAGCTTTATTTTTTAATTTAAAATAACATCAAAGATGCCGGCGTCACCATGGCCAACCGTTGTTTTTCTTATGGGCGCCATGTTAAATTTTGACATTGTACGATAGTCGGGTTTTTTCTCATTTCCGCAATGTATAATATGTTGGCATTATTTTTTAAAACAATGGTGTAATAATAATAAAAAAACTCTTTGCTTTTTCTCGTTGTTTGTCGTGCATATTAGGTACCCAACTGGAGCTTGGTTACAGACCGCCGGACAGACCAAGAGTGCTTTGGATTCACAACATTCAGATTGTAAAAGAAGCAAGTTTATACAACAAAAAGGTTATTTTTAAAGTTAATGTTTAAATAGGTCGCCATTTTTTTTAAAGCATAAACCCGTGCTCGCTTTTCTACATGTTGTTCTTCTTCTAACAGTTATTCCGGGAATAGCATTGACCGCAATTCCTCGATATTTCTGCGAGTATAGTGATAAATTTCGTCGTTCACAGTTCCTCATAGAAAATAGTCCAGAGGATTTAAATGAGGGGATCTAGCAGGACATTCCACCACTCCACCATTACCAATCCAGCAATTTGGAAATTGTTGTTTCAAATAATTTCGTAGAACTGTCGCATTGTGAATCAATGCTCCATCTTGCTGCCAGCACATTATTCACATTATCCACAGTATTCTCTTTTGGTCCAACGCAACATCGTCAAAATAGTCCGCCATTTCGGTGCGCAGAAGATTTAAATATCATTCTCCATTCAAGTTTTCCTGGAACATGAATGGCCCAATTAAATGGTTCTGGTACATCCCAACCCAAACATTAATTCCAGAACGTTGCAGTGGCCTCATTGGTCTGGTGTGCCTAGGATATTCTGTCACTCAATAATGCTGTATGTTCCGATTAAACATTCTAAAATTTGTAAATTTCGACTCATCCGACCAAATGATGTAAATTTCTGTCCAATGTAAGGAATATTGTACGATGGGGCATTTCTACGAGAACAATAATAAACCCTTACTTATCACATAACTTTTTTTGTTAGTAAACGGCATTTCACATCCATAATCAACCAAATATTTGGATAAATGGCAAACGCAACGCGGCGCGCGCTGCTTGATCCAAGTGCAACGAGTCCGACGGTCTGTAACCAAGCTCCCGTTGGGTACCTGAAGGTTTTTTGATTATTATTTATTACACCATTGTTTTATGAAATAATGCTAACATGTTATACATTGCGGAAATGAGAAAAGACATGACTATCGGAAAATACCAAAATTCAACATGGCGCCCATAAGAAAAACAAAAGTTGGCCATGGTTACGCTGCCATCTTTGATGTTATTTCAAATTAAAAAATTAAACTGCATTCCTTGTTAAAAAGTAGAGTGTTTTTGTTTCAAAAGTCTAGCTACATTTGGTTTTGAATAAAAAATTAAAAACGATATCTTAATTTTTCAGTTTTTCGCGGATAACTTCAAAATGAAAAATGATAGCTTAAATTTCTTTTTAGATAATTGATTAACACAAAAATACGAAACTTGGCCAAATTTAAACATAGGCTCTTTCTCCACTAATAAGCGAGATCCCCATGGTGAAGATCAAAATTGAATCACCCGGTATATTCAACTAAACAAAACGAACTTATTTGGCCATTAAAAAAAACATATCCGGGTGGACAACCGCATGGCGTTAATAATAAAACACTTTGCTGCGTATTCACTGGGATAACACCCATACACCATGAAGCAAATTATTGGAAATTTGGTTTCCCGAGTACGCTTGTCGCGTGCAATTGTTTCCGCGGCGTACGCGTGCAATAATAAACCGGCCGTTGGTTTTCCTGTCCGCCAATCCCATTGTCGGTACTGCCGGTTATAACGAGAACAACAAAAGGGTATAAATTATACTCGATTATTCCAAAGCTAAAACATCACCGCGCCGCCACTGGCGTCGTAATCGTTCCCACGGCCGTTGGGCATTTAGCACCGAATGTAAACGAATGAACCGGTTGAATTATTTTTGTTCAAATCGATAGCCAATTTTGCAATATCGATACTGATCGGACTTTCTACACGTAGGGAGCGAAAAATTGGTGTTGGGTATTTCAAATAATGTGAAATTCAACTCAGAGTGCGCGTGCGTCATAACTGCATAACTGCATTTGGTATACAAGTTTTGAAAAAGGTTTCATTATTTTTATTCAAAGCAATTATTACAATTCTATGTGAATTATAGTGTTATTCTTCCGCGTATATGTACGTCTGAACAGTTAAAACCACTTATTCAATATAACGTTCCAAAGCGTTGCTTGTGATTGACATTTCCAAACTACCTACAACCCCTATCTTACGTATCTTTATAACTTGATATTACTTACGGTAGCATTTTTTACACTGGCATGCGGCAAAATGTCGCTTTTAACACTTGTTTTCAGTTCATATTTATGCAGAGAATACAAAAATGACATCATTTTCTTTGCATCGCCGAACGTTTTCTAAATTTTCTACATTAAACCAGGCAATGGAGCAGAAAAGGGCTGACTTCGTGACAGAAATAGTGTCAGGAAGCCGAGGGTCCCAGGTCACGTGGAACAGTCCCTAGATGTACTGTGATGTGTTTTCGACTAGCAAATATCATTAATTAATTTGTTAAAAACCAGAAAAATCTGCCTTTTTCAAAAATGTATAACCGCTATTTTCGCCAAGTGGTAGCGCAGGCTTTTCGCGAGAAAATACTTTGAGTGTGCACAATCCAGGGGTTGGCCGAAGATTAGTTTTGCACAATTCCGATTTGAATTTTTTATGCAATATTTTTCGGCGAGCCTGGATGCGTCGGAGTAGGTCTGATTATAATGTTTTTACCGGATTTCGAAAGTAGGAGTATTGTGCTACAAAACGTCAATTCTGATTTTATTACCAACCATTACTTTAGTGTGGACAGATTTCAGTTCGTTGAGATTGGTCTTCCATTTTTTGGCACGATCATATATTTTATTACTAGCTTGTTGAAGATTTCTGGTAGATTTTCACTGTCATTAAAGCCGTGTCACCAGCGAATGTAGCGACTTACATTTTCCAGCTGTGGTAGGTCACTTGTACAGAGTGAGTTATTAGTATCCCGGCGGTCGATAGCTACCAAATCGTTAGAGAAAGCAAAAAATTTTTAACACAAAAGTTGTTTGACACACCAGTTTCTATAACGTAAAATTATTTTTATTTGTACAGGGTGTTGCATTTAAGGGTGACGGAAAGTATGAACATTTTTTAAATAGAACGCCCGGTATATTTTGTTATTATATCAACACTAATAAATTTATTTATCCAATCGTATAGGTTGCTAACTGTCAGCGTTAATAGTTCTTGAGATATTCAATTATTTCCCCAAAATAGGCCAGTAGGTAGATGACAGTATCCAAATTTATTACATTTACTGTAGAGTGTTCATAAAACTTAGTAAATTTTGATGTTTTTCAAATCGCTTTTCCTTGCGTTTTTTAAATGGAACATCCTGTATTTTATGTGCTAGTTGGATTGCCTATCAAGTTCCCTTTCATTTATGTCAAATATGTCATATGTCCAATTTGAGTAGTTTTTCTGATATTTACAATTTAAAGAAGAATGTGGAATATTATCTAATAATGCCATTATTTTTTGTTATTTTATTTTGTCTCCCATTTGTAAATCAGTAATACTGTATTAAAATACAAATTAAAAAAAAAACGGTAATTAATGCTATTTGCATTTATAGTCATAAAAACAAACAATTGAGATCTAACGACACTCAATAAGTTATTGCTGTCAAAATTAGTAACAATATTTGTCTTTTGTCCGAACGATGAGTTATAATTATAGCAAAGAAGAATTAATTAACATGATCTACATATATTGCGAAGCCGACAGAAATACATTAGTAGCATCCAAAATGTATGCACAGCGATATCCGGATAGACGGCATCCTAAACCAATTGTTACAAACAGGGTTCGGTTGCAATTTGAAGAAACAGGTAATATTAATTACCAGCACAAAACAAGAACTAAAACGGTGACCAAAGAAGGAAGACGAGGTCCTACATTGTGGCCACCAAGGTCTCCAGACCTCAACAAACTAGATTTCTTTTTACGGGGATATGTGAAGGAGTTGGTATATAGCCAGTGTTGTCGGGTTCACCAGCCTATCTGATATATCTAACTCTTGTACAGGCTTAAAACACGGGCTTTTCTCTGAGACTTTGTCGTAGAAAGTTGAAACCCTGATTATCAATCAACTATCTGGAACTTAAAATGCTTCTACACAACAAGGCAGGTCTAATTTTATACTAAAAATAAAATTCAGAAGCATGCTAACAACATTCTATTTAACAATAAATATATAAAAACAGAAAAGACAGAAAATATATATGCTAACTTCTAATCACCATTTAATTAACTGACGCAGAGCATGGTGCAAACAAGCAAGCTTAAACTGTAATAAACACGTTACCTATTATTTATAAATGGATGAGAAAGTTCACGAGACACTACACAAATTTACAGATTGTCCACCTCTCTGCAATACAAAAGTTTACACCCTCGTGGTGGCTAGAACAAAAAGAAGGAAGCCTCCTTCGTTTAACTCTCTAGTCAACCCCCAAGTCGACCGTCACACCATTATCAAACAACCGTTTGAGAAAATTTGAGAAAAAACACATTATAAAGAGTAAATAAGTTATCTTTCCTGCGGTATATGATTGTATTCATGTCAAGTAAATAGTTTCTGAGATATTCAATAGTTCAACAGCGAACGAATCTGGCGACATAGAAACTTCAATTGTACCCCGATGTAAACAGTTTACTTTTAGGTGAATTCTCGTGAGCATTTATAATTTGTGATAAATTTCATATTTTATAATATATAATACACAATAAAAACAAACTGAAAACTAGCAAAAATCTAACTTGATAAGCTGTATCCACTACAAAAAAACAACCAACAATATCTACTTACTGTCATTGAAAATTGATTCAAAATGGGTTAGTTTTCTGGACAAACATTTCAAAATGGTGATAATATGAATGTAATATTGATAACTTGGCTACTTTCTACATATTCATTAATGTTCGTATATCTCATAAGCAATAACATTCTAACACTAAAAACAGCGTGCCAAAAACTAGTTAATCTTAGATTAACTTATTCAACCTAATAAACATAAACATCTACCCGATCCAGGCATGACCTTTACTCTATCAATTCCTTGACATATTCCACGTCTACCAAACAGTAATAATAATTAATCCCATCCCCAAAGCCGAAGGGTTCACCTCAAACGGTTAAACGATAATGATTTCGAATAGCTTCGCCAACTATGCGAGCAATTTTCACCGAGAACCAATTAACAGATCGGGGAATTTCAGTCAATTCAGAGAGGCCCCTTTGCGTTTCAAGTAAGCGAGCTGTCTCAAATTTACCTTCGATACGGTAGAGTAGGGAAACCAGCCAGATCCAAATTTGCAACACCTGATGTCACATACATACATAACCAAAGGGGTTCGATGTGTATTGCTATAGAAAATCTGTGTTTCATATGTGCAGTTTGTTATAACAATATGTATCCTATATTTCTTCAAAAGAAAGAGGAGGTTGTCAATTCGACACGCATAATATGTAGCGATATTTTGTATGGATGTTTGCGCATAATTCCGTAATGCGTAGACGGAGTTAGTTGATTCTTGTTTTTCGCAAAAGATTATTTTTCACTGGTGGTTTTCACATCTTGTACCTTCCAAAAACGTCGTTTGGAATAAAGCGTAATGCACATTTGGTAGAAAGTAGAGAGAGAACACTAAAAAATCGTTGAGGTAGATAAGTAACTATATTTTGTGAAGTCAAATTAAATAATTAATGTTGTTGTAGAGATCGTAATAGACTGAATAGAAGAAACAACCAAGGAAAATATTATGTCAACAGTTGTAATGAAGATAACAGTTCTCGATTATCCGAGTTAATCGGGGCAGGTGCTGGCTTTACATAAACAAAATCTTGGCTACGTATATATGGACGATGGAAGCCCTCTTGCATAACCAATTTGTCCAATTTTACAATCCCGATTTGATTGATTCTCCAACCATTTTCTTTAACAAAATATTACGTTTTATGTAATAATATTCATAAGTGTTCTCTTTTTCTTAATAGAGCTTTTATTTAAACTGTATGAAGTTTACATTACTACTACAACATATGTACGCTACGAACATTTTTCAGTGGACGGACCACGCTTAAATAAATTTTTTACATTTGATGTTACGTTTCGAAACAATCGAAAAAGTATAATTCTTTGAATTATTCCTTTTTTTTAAACCAATATTGTTTGACGTCTGTATAACGTAACATATCAGGTTATCGAAGCTGTAAAGAATTTTATGAATAATAGTTGCTTTACTCTACAATGTTTAAATACTTGTAAATAATGAAGGCATCCCCATTATGCTTGCATTTATGGCTTGCACCCGATTTGCAGGAGCATTTGCGTTTCCACTGCCTGTGATCTAAAACCCAGTAACTTGTTCTTAAAAATTATTACGAAGATTATTATCATTACATACCACGGACACGGTCGACATATTGGCGATGTGCAAAGACACAGTTGGGTGTCGCTACACGAGCACTCCGATGACCAACGTAGGCGACAGTGCATAGCATTGCATTGCGCGTGGGACCCCCCCTACGCCTAGCTTTATAGATCGTAAATTTCAATCACATGTTACATAGACCGCGACAAGTGTTAAAAAAGAAACACCTGGAAATCTGGTCGGTGAACGGTGGGGCAGAAGTGATGCAATGACGTCATTTTGAGATATTGGTGTGAAATTGTTGGCTGTACCGTGTAGACAAATATACTAATATAAATCCTATGTGCTTCTCTACAGCATACCGTTGTATGCTTTTATTTCGCAAGGCTGGTACATACCAGCTCCTGGAAAAATGCTAAACAACTGATGCCTATTGACCATGTTAACGAAGTCCGTGAAATGTATTGACGGAAACACTCCTCAATGGTACCATTATACATGGGTATCGGTTATCAAGCACACACGGGAAATCACGGGGACACAACGCATCGCCCTCCTAGGACATTGGGATCGATCGGATCCAATGTCAGCATACACGTTGCTTTGATTATCGTCCTAATGACCGCCTGCCTGTCCACAACGACCCCGACCCGTCTCCATGTAGGTACTCTACCTTGCAAATTAAGTTGTACGTGGATTGTAATATGAACACTGAAGCGAGTCCATAAATTGACGATATAGGTATATTAGTACATTGCATAGTATATGGAAGTATCTTCATATCTTCTTAGATATGATATAAAGCTTTAGTATTTTTGAATGTTAACTTCGAAAATCAATTTTAGACAAAAATATATTACAACTGGGATTGGATAAAAGAAGAAAAAGATAAAGAGCCCTTTGGAAGTACGTCTCATCGTTGATACGGCTAACACCGTCTGATTCTGGGTTGCTGGGTTGTTTTTAGTCTTCTGAAATGTCTTTTCTTTCGTTAACGATGATGACTCCTGCTTTAATGCTGCTTTTACTTGTAAGTTAGCATGCCCAAGGTCGAGGGACAAGAATATGAAGAAAAGTTACAGCCATAGTTCAGTAATATACTCGAAATCGTTGCTGAACGATGGGAAAAATATTGGTGAATTACCCATTCCGGCTTCAGCAAAGTGTTACAGGCCCTCAAGCTGTGTTACAGGATATATCTTTTCCCAAGATTCTTTTTATGCATCTTATATATTATTTAATATTCCATTTATTTCTACAATTCAATATAGATAGCGTACGTAAGAAATAATAAAATGGTATATCGCCCAACAAGAACTGGCGGACGAACACATTTTCTGATAACAAAAATGGCTTCTTATGCACGAATGCAAAATATAAATGTAAAACTGACATATTAGTCAGTAGATAAAAAAATCTGATGTGGCCAGACACATAACTTTATCATACAAAATATAAAATTAATAGTTTAGCTGCATGGGAATCTATTTGATTGAGATAAATCGTGTCTGCATTAAAACTAAACTAGTTAGCCTGGATTTGACAGATATTTTGATAGTCAATAGTATCAATCGAAGGTATTGTCAAAGCATCAGCATTTGACACTACCTACTGTCATCAGAATATTAGTTGTTTATCTCACAAGTGCCGAAAGTACGGAATAGCATAACGAGCGGTGATGCGGCGCGTCACCGATGGCGGAGCGTCGTCGTCGCATGTGAGCGAGTCGCGCTCTGTAGCTTTCGGCAGGAGTGACATCAACGTTTTTGTGTTGCTTTTTGAGAAATACGTATTTAAAAAAAAATCAAAAATGGTTATATTTCGGTATAGAAAATGTTAGGTTGATACCACTTCTAGGAAATGTCAAGTTTAAAAAGCTAGTTCAAATTCTGACAGATTTATATTCGTTCATGACACTGTAGATGACGTTCCATGCGGTTCTCCGAGTGTGACAGCGTGGTGACAGCCATAGACATTTTTGTGGTGACAGCACAAAAAAAATATTTGTCAAAATCCTGGCTACTATGCAGTTTCATATCAATGCAGATGCGACCGATCTCGATCAAATAGAATTTGCTCTTGCAGCTAAACTATTAATTTTACCAAAAAATGTCATAGGCATAAATTATTCAAAATTTCCTCTGCTTTAATTTATTATTTAACTATTTTGAAGAAATTACAGAAATGGCGGCTCATCTGCAAAATCCTTGAAAAAGGCTTAGAATAAACTACCAGTTCCTTTGGACCCTTTTGAACCAAAAGCTTTTCAGCTCTAAGTTTGGTCATAAAACTTCTAAATATGAACTTTCGTCCCGATACCTTTAGTAGTTTCTCCGGAATCGTCGTCACAAAAATCGAGTACACACATACGCACACACACACACACACACACACACACACACACACACACACACACACACACACACACACACACACATACACACACACAGACACACACACAGACATTTTTTTGTACCTTGGTCAAAAATGTTCAGGGGACCCAAAAAGACCTTTTTCCGCTAAAATCTCAATTTTTTTTTCGGCACGATTACAATACTTTAGCATACTACGTATGATAAAGTAAAAATCATTAGGCATAAATTATTCAAAATTTCCTCTACTTTAATTTATTATTTAACTATTTTGACGAAATTACAGAAATGACGGCTCATTTGCAAAATCGTTGAAAAATGGTAAGAGAAAATAGCCAGTTCCTTTGGACCCTTTTGAACCAAAAGCTTTTCAGCTCTAAGTTTGGTCATGGAACTTCTAAATATGAACTTTCGTTCTCATACCTTTAGTAGTTTCTCCGGAGTCATCGTCACAAAAATCGGGTACACACACACATACACACACACACACAGACATTTTTTTGTAGCTTGGTCAAAAATGTTCAGGGGACCCAAAAAGACCTATTTCCGCTAAAATCCCAATTTTTTTTCGGCACGATTACAATACTTTACATACTGCGTATGATAAAGTAAAAAGAGAGTATAACCTTTAGTTAAAATTTTAGTTTAGTGCACAGAAAAACATGCGAATCTTACAATTCAATGCACGTGTTAATCAAGTGACGCAAGATTGAATAACACATGACCATTGACTGTTTAAGAATACCAATTTTAGTGTTGTCGGATACATGGCAGTAGCCACTTAGGAGAATTAGGCCGTACCCGGTTTTATCAACCTACCCGGTTTTGTCCAACTCTTCTGTACTTTCTATTTGTCATAATAAGACAGTTATTCAAGGAAAAACGTAATGGAGAGTTTATTTCGTTTTCTGTAATATGTAGTGATCCATACAAAGATTTTAAAAAGCAAAACCTGTCTTAAACTCTACGAACTTTTTGTGCTATTTAACCGACAGCTTTTGCAGTTTGCGAAACCCCCATGTACTTACATTATGTTCTGTCAGAGACCTGAATTATACTGTCTATGTCCAGGTCTAAAATTGGCAAAACTTTTTTTAGACGATTGATTAAAAATAAATTATCTGCATGAAAGAGATGAAAATAAAGGTTTTGTTTAATTATTATCTCGCAATCTATACATTTCTCGGAAAAAATATAGTTATCACATTTGTAGTATGTATCCATCTTTTCAACCAATTAATCGTTTCAAAGATATAGAATAGAATCCTGAATGCAGTTATAAAAACCGACACAATCAACATTAAGAAACAAACCGATTTCTTGTGTACTGCATTAATTTTAAATAATTCTCAAAAGTCCCAATTAATATCACCACGACATACTAACTCATAGGGTGCAAAGGTGTCAAAGTTCAGTGTGATTATCTTTGCAAATAACAGTTTATCGTCAATATAGAATACATATTGTCAAAATTTTAACCCATAAAGGTTGTTTTCGAAAACTAATTCGCCGTACAACTAATCCTTTAAAGATATAGACATCTGAAAATACCGGGTGACCCACGGCATAGGTACTCCCGTTTATTTTCGTTGTTTATAAAACAACGAAAATTTGGGAATGTGTTAATAGAGAAAAAATGGCATTCTTTGGGATACTCTTAAGGTTCATGTGACTTCCGGTTTTTCCGGAAATGACGTCATCATTGAAATTTTAAATGGCACTTTATATTCTTTGTGTGATATTTTTAATCAGGATGACATTCTGAATACAGAGACATATCGATCGTCATTTTTTTACCACGAAGGCTACGCAAAAATAACTTTTTTGTGTATTAATTTAGGTGGCTAGGAATTGGTGAAAATAGTAGAAAATAGTCAAATAAACACTAACTAAATCGATTTTGCCCGACATTGCATTACTGGCACCCTCTAGCGTAAATTAATTGTTTTTTCCCAGTGAGTCATTTTCTTCACGAGTACCCGATGACCACACCCTGGTTATTCGATAGAAAACATCTTTCTGATTACAATCACACCAAATACTTGATATTTTATTGACATTCTTAGCGTACAAAATTTTTATTTTATTTCCTTCCCAAAATCGATTTAGTTAGTGTTTATTTGACAATTTTCGATTATTTTCACCAATTCCTAACCACCTAGATTAACACACAAAAAAGTTGTTTTTGTTTTTCTTGGTGATAAAAAATGGCGATCGATATGTTCTTGTATACAGAATGTCATCGTGATTGAAAATATCACATAAAGAATATAGGGTACCTTTTAAAATTTCAATGATGACGCCATTTCCGGAAAAACCGGAAGTCATATTAACCTCAAGAGTATCCAAAAGAATGGCATTTTTTGTCTATTAACACTTTCCCGAATTTCATTCGTCCAGCTTTATAAACAACAAAAATAAACGGGAGCACCTATGGCGTGGGTTACCCGGTATTTGATTTGATATATTGTCTAAATAAATCTGCACAGAAAAACTCAGCATATTGCTAAATTTTTACTAAGTCATAATTTAATTTGACAAACTGTAGCAGAACGTAAGTTGCTCGATATAGTTGACTGATGACATAACAATGATGGCATTAAAGAAACAAAGTACACAATAAACTAAGTTTGCTTATTGGTACATGCTGTTCACCAACCTAACATAAAAACTGGCAACTCAGAAGCTATGTATAATTTAACTCAAACATTGCCGACTCCCAAATTTCTAAATAAAATATTTATTTTATCGTACATAATACTGTAATGGAGATCCTATGTAGCTTTATGAATAATGACCCAGCTTTTACAAGACCGGTAAAAATGCTTTTTAACAATGCAAATGTTATTCTTTGGTCGCTCTTCCGAATCGTGACGACGCATTAGCTTGGAGTTGATATAAATATCAAATATCGCAGAGTATACTTTATTTATTTATTTTATTTTGCCTTTATATTAACCGAACATTATTGTGAGGATGCCGCTAATTTGAAGAAACAGAAAAACTGCTAAATTAGTTGCGCATTTTTATGCTATCTATCTGAAACGAAATAATATTCCTGTATTTTTAAATATAAGCTAAAAATTTAGTCGGAAAACTGAAATTTTGAATGATTAATTGGGTTGCCTGTTCCAGAAATTTCACAGGTTAGGTATTTAAAAACAGCAGGACAAATGCCAAAAATCCAGGATATTTTATGTGTTAGAACAAAACCTATAAATATTAAAATTAGGTCCAAAATGATCAGTTGATTGACGAGAGAAGCACAATTGAAAATTGAAAACCCTGCAGCAACAAAGAGATAACTAAACATTGGCACAATCTGGAGGTATATTTCATACTAATATTATCCTACAAATAAACCACCTCCAACGGTACCAATTTAAAGATATCTCCTGGTTACTGCATGGTTGAAAAAATTAATAACGCTGGGAAATACGTATTTTATGAATGGAATGCGAATGCGCATGTTGTCAAAATGTATATAAAAACGTAATTCGGCAATATTTCAAGTTTATTTCAGCTGAACCCAATCCAAAAGAGCCTTAAAGCCGTCTTACACTACGCAATTTATTGCGCGAGAAGCTGAAGTAGAAACGGTTTAATATAATGAACAAGAAATTAGTTTATTTGAATTACTTTTGTGTGCTATACTACACAATTTGATTGTCAGTACTCCTTGGCAGTTCATCTTGTACTGTCAGTTCTAGATATTTTTTTCTAGTTCTTTTAATTTCTGTTTCATTGACTGTCACGTTTAGTTCTACGTTTTGTTTTTTATTCGAGAATAAGATAAATTCCGTTTCGGCTTCAATGGCTGTTAATAGATAGTAATTGAGCAATTTCTTTTAGATTTTTGTATACACATGAGAATGTTTAATATGCAATAATTCTAGCCTGAATCCAGGATATCCTGCAAAATCCAGGACACCTAGCAACCTCTTAATTTAAAAACGTTGTTAGGCACTTAAAGCGAATCACTGCTTACTGAAACTGAATTTGAGTTTGGAATGGCGGAGAACTATGGCCTACTTTAGTTTGAAGATCTTAAACACTAAAAAAGTCGAAGTCAACCAGGCCAAAGCCCCACCAACAAACGACCAGTATCGCAAAAAAATCTAATACCGTTTAGATTCTTCATTTGAGCATTAGGTATATCAAGCAAATTATTCCATTACGATTTTAATTAACAACGCCATTTCCATTAAAACGTATATCTTATAAATGATATGTATTTTACGCTTCGCAAAATTTACTCTCAGAAAACCAATTTCATTAATTTAATAAGTGGATTAAGTTTACGGTAAAATTAATACAGCAACAATGTCAAGCTATCGCGTGAAAAGTTTCTAAATGTCCTCCCATTTGTTTGTTTAGGCTAATTAGCTTGTTAAATCTCTAGTGCACGAAAATACATGTTGGAGAGATTAAAACATGTTATCTTTACATGGTGAATTAATGTCGGTGTTACTCATTTTGTAACTAAAATAAACAGCACTCATACTCGAGTGTGCATACCACGCCTTTACAAGTGATATTTTGTTAATATAATTAACAATCAATAATATCTCCAACTTTTGATGCTTACAAATATAATGTCATGTATACACGAAATTTGGCCGCCTATAAACGTGCGTACAACACAAGAGTTTTTCGACTTTGTAGTTTATTTTAAATGATAAATGTTAAGAATAAATAGATGTTTGCCACATAAATAAAAACATCCTGAATAAATTATTCAAAACAATACAATATTCGGCAGAATGTGTATGAAACCAGTAAGTTACAATTATTTATTTTACGATTTGTCTCTTGGTAGTGATTGTTTTGATTTTAGGCCTATTTTGTTATATTTTGTCGCTTTATTTCACAGTATTAAAATGAAAATAATTAAGTTTAACTTTAACTTCTTAGCCATACAACATTAATAGATTGTTTCATTAATACATATTAAATTAATTTCATTTTCTTAAATTTTTGCAACTACCTTTAAATATAGAGACAATTTGCACTAAGAATAATGTGTCACGTGGTTAAATCTGCGCCGAAAAATGCAAGCTCATATGCACGCGCGCAACTAGATGAAAAACCACATACTTCTTAGTTCACAGAAGCAAACAGTGTTAAGTTACCTTGAAATCGTTTTTTTGTGTGCTATTTTCTCATTTTTCATGTTTATTTTAAGCATTTTCCAAAAATAAATGCTTATGATTTCGCACTCTAGTTATCACGTATCGTATCCAATCCATTCATCTTCATACATTATTAAGTGTATCCCACCACAGGTAATATTCCTTGACAAATATTATGCATGCGTGGCGTTATCCACACACCGTTACGTTGGCAACATAAACTGTGCAACGTCGGGTTAATTAAGCCGGACAAATATTGCCTGTCACAATATTAGTCTCGTCTGTGCAAATTGTAGCAAACTACATGCGCACATGAACACAGGGAGAAGGGCTAAGCAAACAGTCTGGTGCGTCTCCAAGTAACAATATCACCCACTTCAACGCGGAGAACAGAAAATAACACGCATATATGAAGTCAATTTTCGCCCATATCGATTGCCTGTCATTGGAAGGAATATTTATGGTTCTGCCGAGCACATTCCCAGCAAATCGGTTCAAATTACTCCCTAAATTCGAATCGTTTTATCATAATTGACAAACGGTTTCAATTTGATTTATCATAATTTTCCTATATGTCGATTTTTATACAAATAAAGAGATCATATACTCTTGAAATGATTAATGTCTTTGTAAAATATCTGAGTTCTCGGAAAATGTACCATATGCCGGGACTTTTGTATTGTTTTTTTTGCCTGTTCTTATTCTCTAGATTGAGAAGAGTATTAAAAACTATAGGATAGCTAAATTTGATAAAAATGGAAGAAAATATGAAGGTTTAAAAAATATGGTTTTCCACTTTGCGTTCACAATGTACTCATTGTAACACTGCTTACTATGTTAGAATAAGGAAATTGTAACACTGTTATAGTAACTTTTAGATTTGTGAGATCGGTAGCAGTAGTATCAAACTTCTGCGGTGAAGCGCATACATAACCACATTTTTTGTGAAGATTTCAAGGAAAGAAAACATTGCGTCTAAAATTTGTTCATTTCTGCGCATGACGTCACTGCGAGAAGGATGTTGACACAAACACCTAGGCAACCAAATAAATCCGTAAGTTTTTTTGACTCTTGTAGGTGATTTAGGTTAAGAAGTTGACAACCATGGCAATGCTTTAATTGTCAAAAAGCCTTGAACGCCACAACATACCATATACCAAGCGATTCAAAATATATGAATTTGTGATAAGAGTAAAGTACCTTTATTTTCATTATTATCAATAAACATTATTTGGAAATGTTGTTTAGAAGTAAAAATTATATTCAAATATGAAGTCACAACCACCTATCTTGAATTTTTTTTTCTTTCCTTTAGTGTACTTATAAATTTCGTATGTTTTTTAAATGCGATATTTGTTCAGTTTCACCATGTTATGTGCTATTGATTTACTGGATTGGGTGTGAGAAGCAATTTGTCGAACCGAAGTCGTTCTATACACGACTACCGCTTGCAACACTGGTACTCTTGCTTTCTTATTTTCGACAATATATTTTTTGTGGTGTTTCTTAAAGAGATTTTCAACAGAACGAGTCTGCTTGAAATTTCTGACTATCCTAGAAATGGTTGAATAGGCAATTTGGTTGTCCGGGTGTTTTCAGTAATAATATAACAAGAGAGTGAGAATAAATTGAAAATAATTTGACAGATTGTTTGAAAACTTGTTGCCAGGCAATAGTCACGAGAGCCCGCAGGGCTCGAGTGGCTATTGCCAAATGGCAACAAGTTTGAACAAAATCTGTCAAATTATTTTCTAATTTATGGAACTCTCGAGTTATATTTGACTAGATTATTTTTTGATTCACAAATTTTTACAATAAAAAAGATCAATAAAACTATCATAAAATTATTGAAAAATTTAATTTAATTAATTATTACTTACAATATATGAAAATATCGTTGACACATTGTGAATATATTAAAAAAATTAACAATTTAAATTAGTACAATGAAAAGCGCAATTATTAAAAATATTTCGAGACTCATTATTTATTGAGGATTTGGAATTGCTTGTTATTTTGTGTTTCCTCCTGCGTATTTTCTCTAAGACAAGTATCTGACAGTTGCTAGGCAAATAAAAGCTACAGTGACACAAGAGATTTATTCCCACTATAATAATGACATAATTGGTTGAAACTTACCCTTGTGACAAATAAAGAAGCATTTCATTGGTTTTAAGAAACGTCAAAAAATAATCAGTAAATATCAACAACATCGAGATAATCGCTTTTTGTAGATGTAGATTTTGTAGATGGTTAACTACTATTATAAACATATCTTAAGTCATTAATATTAATTGAATTAAAAGTAAGTCACGCTCATTTATTAGTTATTGTATGATTTATTATTATCTACAGGGTGAAATATCAACTTTGCATCAAGAAAATGAGTAATTTTGCGCTAGTTCTAAATAAACATTAGTTATCTTACCAAAATAATCAAAAATGTATTCAAATTTCTAAAAAATAGATTATAACGAACATTTTGGCATTGACTAATATTAGTCATAAAAGTAAGAATTAAAATAAAAGAAACAAAAAAGAAATATTTTAAGATTGGTGGCTGTGACTTCATATTTGAATATAATTTTTACTTCTAAGGAACATTTCCAAATAAAGTTTATCGATAATAATGAAAATAAATGTACTTTACTCTTATCAGAAATTCATATATTCTCAATAGCTTGGGATAT
This sequence comes from Melinopterus prodromus, assembly GCA_964023965.1. Lineage (NCBI taxonomy): Eukaryota > Metazoa > Arthropoda > Insecta > Coleoptera > Scarabaeidae > Melinopterus > Melinopterus prodromus. The sequence continues at coordinate 48,089,576 of OZ030393.1, forward strand.
GGTTTTCCTGGACACACTGTATAACTTATAACAATTTCGATAACATTTTGGACAGAATTCAGGTCACACCAATGAAAATAAAGAATTCGTATTTGCAAATCGCTTCCAACTTTTAGTCTTAGCTCTGGTGATGTGCAACTAGAACGATCACTGCCTAACGTCCATAGTAAGAATAAGAAAAAAAATTGTCGAGAAAGATGTCAGACTTGCTAAATTATAGTTATTTGAAATTTCATCTATTTCAACTAATTTTTAAACACGTAAAGTGAAAAGTCCCTTTCCAATATAATGCAAAAATTGAGTTCCGAGAAATGGTATCTTTTTCCAAATTGCATCACATATACTTAAAATTATTTTTGTGGGTAGGCGCATCCGCCATTTTGGCAAAATTGTATTTATGTGGTATATTTTTGCACAATATTATCACATTCTGAAACCCAAAACTTGTTAGTAGAACGCATGAATAATTTTCAATGTGAGAATTGTGATCGATTCTGCTCGGAATTTCTATTTCGATATATATTGAGACTGGCATGCCAACTGCGCACAGTACAGAGTACATAACAAGAGGTTGGAACGTTCATCTAAACAACTAAGTTCCGGATAGCTAAAGGGAAATTGAACTGTGGTACAAAGTTATAACTGTTCTCTCTTCGTCCCACTTAGGTACTCAAAATGCTTTGAGTACATTCTCTATACTCTGAAACGTCGTATTAAACAGCACTTTGCTAGGCTACACTGTTTGATATATTTATATCTAAACGAATTCACACCATCGGCGATTTCTTTTATCATTTCAATATTTCAATATTAAAGATTTAAAATATTCATTTCAAATATTAAATATTACTGGATTCGGTAGACCAAAACTCAGCTTTTATTGTGAGTACCTTAATTTAAAAGTTCAGCTTCTCAACTGCGAGTAGAGTGAAAAAATAAAAATGATGAGTTTTTGTGATGACATGATTGGACAGAATATACACTATATACACAGAATATGCACAGTTTATATATATGGTTGTCTCAGGTATACCCCACAGAGCGCTACAAATTAAGGTAAAACAAAACTTACCTTAATTCCGAGCGCTATTGTTGAGGAAATAACATTCAATCAAGCGAAACCATCATAAAAACTGAACAATTGGTTCTAAAGATATTTAACTTGAAAGTTGATATACATTTTAGGTGGGCCGATGTGGTTGCACGTAAGTGTATTGTAATCATGACTCATATGATATCTCGATTCTGAAAACCTTCTCCAAAATCAACATCCTTGTATATTTGTCAATAATTCTTGGTTTATCGCATCTTCGACATTAATATAGTGTATAATTTGTTTGGAGAAACTTAATAGTCTAGGAGATATTAATACAGATACATATAGGTTGACAAAATTTTATGACGAACTTTTCCGTACAAATACTCTATCCTAAGTTAGGGAAATAGTTACACTTTAAAAATAGAATTTAAAGTTATGAATCGAAAAACACTGTGAAAACTTTGTGAAGTTGTATTACATTACAGTAAAACGCAGGAACAAAATTAGTAAGCAATGGGTCACGTTTCACTAATTGTATCAGTAATTTTTCTGAAATCTTTCATAACTCCTTCAAACATGACATTTAGTTTGAAGGAGTTGTGAGCATACATGGTGTTCTTAATAATATGCCATTATTTAAGGAGGTTATTCTTGGGTCCATTTAGAGAAAAAATACATATGAACATATGTCCTAAAGGTCTTAACTTTTAAACTACAAAGTTCTAAATTTTCAAAAAAAAGTTGTCTTTACAAAATGTGTTTGGATTAGTTTAATTTTATAATCAACTAAATAAGCGAATGAATAATTAACCCAGGTGAGGATAATTTTCTGGAAAAAGCACCTCCGCCTGGATTTGAATCAGGAACCCTCCAATTTCCTGTTGACAGCTCTCCCAGTTGAGCTACAGAGGCTGTGGATATTTATAGGTTTTATTTGTCAGTCCAGGACTTGCAATCCGAGTTTCGAATTAAACAAACCCGTCGTGACACCTATTGGGGCTAGATGGAAGTTTGGTAAGTAGGAATTGCTAAATGTTTATTGCTAAACAGCTCATAGCTCACAGATGAATAAATTCAAGGAAAAATGGTTAAATCCAGGCGGAGGTATTTTTTCCGGAAAATTATCCTCACCTGGGTTAATCATTCGCTTCTTCAGTTGACATTACTGACGAGTTTACGTAATAACCATTTTCCCTTTAATTTTATAAATTTACCGCTTAAAAATTATTCCCTTAAATAAATTTTTGTTTAAAGTGTATTTTATTTAAATTGTTTTTTTCTCGTAAGAGGTTTAGAGATGCAAATGAATAAATTTTATTTTTTATGCGAAAACCGTACGTTAAACAAACAAAAAAGTCAAGAAACCAGATTAGGCAAGAGAGGAATGAGGATTTCAAAAATAATTTTTACTTTAATAAAAGTCAGTGGCGTATAACTTTTCTCTTTGAAACGATTCAGTACAAATCCCGCACGAACGCCACTGGCAATAATAAAAAAATATGTTGTACAGCAGAAAATGCCTTTTGATGCATAGAAGGTGCGTACTACGTTTCACAAAAATAGATAGATTTGTACCAAAGTTATCCTAAAAAAATCTGATGTGGCCAGGCACATGACTTTATCATACAATATATAAAATTAATAGTTTAGCTGCATGAGAATCTATTCTATTGAGATAAATCGTAGGTATTGTCAAAGCATCAGCATTTGACACTACCTACACTACGGCATTAGAATAATAGTTATTTATGTCACAAATGCCGAAAGTACGGAATAGCGCGACGAGCGGTGATGCGGCGCATCACCGAAGGCGGAGTGTCGCCGTCGCATGTGAGCGAGTCGCGCTATCTAGTTTTTGGCAGGAGCGACATCAACGTTTATTGTGTTGCTTTTTATGCAATACGTATTTAAAAAAAAAATAAATGATTTCTGTATAGTTGGTACCACTTAGACGAAACGTCAAGTTTAAAGGTGCGTTCCGATTCGTAGGTAATGGTCAAGGCTGGTAGAGCCGTATTTTACAGAGGTTGCGCTGATACCTATATTGCCCATGTATCCTAGCGACCCCCGCAGATGCCTACAAGCTCACGAAAAAGTGACGTCAGTGGTGTCAGAACGGATAAAACATCTAGTACGCTAGCAGTTTTGCGTGTTACGAGATAGGAGTTTGGGACGTCACTGGTGGACCTCGTCCCCGCCCCGCAAATGGCTGTCGGCATAACCTCTGTAAAATACGGCTTTACCAACCTTGGGTAATGGTAGCTAATGGCGGTGGTAGAATACGAAATTATAGTATTTCTTACATATCGTGATAATGACACATATTAGTTTGCATGTACATAAACATGAGTCACTAGCAATTTTCTATTGGAAATACTATCACGGCCATTATCACTAATGAAAACGCACCTTAAAAAGGTAATTCAAATTCTGACAGATTTATATTTGTTCATGACACATCCCTACCAACATACTAAAATAAAACTACACTCATCGCTATACTTTATTTATAATTTTCTCAATTTATCGTTTTTAGAATTAGATATAAAGACGGGTTGATATTTCTTATCAACAAACAATCAAATTGGTAATCTTATTTTATTTGAAAATTGTATTTTATAATTTTGCGCACTACAGCGGCACGTTCCATAGTGGTTCTCCAACCTCTGATGAGATCAGCTGTTTTCGAATGTGACAACACAAAAAAATATTTGTCAAAATCCTGGCTACTATGTAATTTCATATCAATCCAGATGCGACCGATCTCGATCAAATAGAATTTGCTCTTGAAGGTAAACTATTAATTTTACCAAAAAATGTTATAGGCATAAATTATTCAAAATTTCCTCTACTTTAATTTATTAATTAACTATTTTGTCGAAATTACAGAAATGGCGGCTCATTTCCAAAATCCTTGAAAAAGGCTTAGAATAAACTAAAAAGCTAAACTATTAATTTTACCAAAAAATGTCATAGGCATAAATTATTCAAAATTTCCTCTACTTTAATTTATTAATTAACTATTTTGTCGAAATTACAGAAATGGCGGCTCATTTGCAAAATCCTACAAAAAGATTTTTTTCTTAAAACTTTATCACCCTGTATATTTAAAAGCTAAAAAACTACGTAACTAAAAAGCGAGTAAATCGATAATTTGAGTTTGACAAGTCACCATTTCCTCAATTCTAATCCGTCATTTTCGATCAGCAACTTTCATTTTTGCCAAATTTAGATTCAGCCTCCTTAAAAACCAACAAAAATTCGAAATTAGACTTGGCCGAAGATTTATTTTATTTTCAGTTTGTTCACTTTTAGTATGTTCCACCTTTTATCTTTTTCAGTATTTTGGTCAATTTTGGTCTAAAATAACTGGGCTAATAAGCCATACATTGAAATGTAAAGAGAAAAGCTTCCAAATCCAATATATCTTAAACAAAGGTTCATTTTTATAAGAATCTTGCTCAACTTGTGGCTATTGTCTGCTCTCAACAAGCACTACATCAAATCAACCCAACTTCAAGCAATTACTCAAGCGTGTCGATTTTTTGTACACTTTTCCGTAGAAAAGATAGCAATCTTAAAGCCCTATACAAGTTCGAACAACCGCAGGAAAGTTTAATGGATTTTGGGTGAGCAGCAGTATTTGGGCGATCTTCGATTCTTTAGGCTGTTGAAAGTCCCTCGGCATATAAAGGGCCAACTTAAGGACCTTCGCTCCATTCGACGCCACCAATAAAAGTTCGACAGTAAAAGTGAAATTCGATTTGGGTCCGTGGCCCGTTTTGTATCCTAAGGACTACTAATTTATCAAATGAGTGTACACGGCCACTCTCCAATACGTTCCCACACTTATTTAGTGTCGATAGATGTATTATCTGTAAACTAGGACTAAATAAATTATTTTCCCAAAAATAGTTTACGTTTTCTTTTCTATTCACAGGAGCATCAATATGGCTATAACAATACCAGCTGTGAATTTTAGATATTTACACATAGTCATTTTAAGGAGATATTGGAACAAAACAGGGTTTTTGCATTAATTTTAAGTGGTAATAGATCTTGAAAATTAACGCAAAACGATAAAACCTATCGCAAAATCAATTCATATCTTATTTACAGAATTTGAAAAAATAATAGTTCTGAATGCGAAAATGTACTAATGCAGTATTAGAGACAATCAATACACCCAAGGAACTTATATGCACCTATTATAAGGCTACCATACGGTTTGACCGGAAACAGGCTTTTATAACGGTAACAAATCACCGAGATCAAGCAAGATGATGCAATCATCGCTTTTGTAATAGATCTATAATTTATAACTGGTTTAAACTGAAATAGTGCATACAGAATATAATCTAAAATTACAATTAAAGTTAGAATAGCATCAAAAATACATATCCTTTAACAATCTAATTTAGTTTTATTATTATTTACATAAGTTTTTATTTTATGTTAAATATAAAAAGCACATAATTAAGGATTTAAATCGCGAAGTTTGCACGCGAGCTGTAGGCGAGCGTGTAATGATGCGAGCGATTAATATCCTTAATTATGTGCTTTTTATATTTAACATAAAATAAAAAAGTATCCACCCTTAATAACTCTTGACCTGATGCGATTATTGCTTTGAGTGAAAACACGTCGATTTAGATATTGAGGGAGAAGTTCAAAAATGGTACCTAGAGAATTTTAGGTTTCATCCCTTCACCCCCAGCCACCCCACTTTGAAATTTCAAATGGCACCCCCTATCTTCTACTACATCATTTGAAAGGGTACAAAATTATCTACTACTTGTGCAGAATTTTATAAACATCATTTCTGTGCGTAGATAACTACCTAATTTAGAGACAGAAATCCATATAAATCCTCCATAAAACTTTGACAAAACATACAAAATAACTCACCTTTATGCAATCCCTGCTCCACGTTGATATTGTTCGTAAATCCGCACAAATTCGTCACAAACCGTACGCAAGACATCACAAATCACATTTAGCACGCTTCAACAAATTTTCACAAGATAATTCACCGTTTGTCCCGAGAAAAACCCGATCAAAAATCACAGCGAAACTAACATTTTTAATGTACACAGCAAATGAGCAAAAATGGCGGAGAAGAACACAGCGACTTGTTGACATTGCTAGGCAACGGCACTGGGTACTTATCTGCCGCGGTCACATAGCTACAGTCGCGGAGTGGGGGCGACTGAACACTACAATAGTCCAAGCTATAGTAAGTAGATCTGCTCTTTATTATGTTGAATTACGTACATATTACTTATTAGAGTTTGTTTCGTACTATACCGTGTGTTCATTTCCAAAGTATCCACCCTTAATAACTCTTTACCTGATGCGATTATTGCTTTGAGTGAAAACACGTCGATATTTACATATTGAGGGGGAAGTTCAAAAATTGTATCTAGAGAATTTTAGGATTTATCCCTTCGCCCCCAGCCACCCCACTTTGAAATTTCAAATGGCACCCCTTATCTTGTGATACATCATTTGAAAGGGCACAAAATTCTCTACTCAACCATGATAAAAAAAAATTAAATCGATCGATTGGTTCTTAATCAAATGCTGATGTTTTGACAATACCTACTATGCCAATCGAATCAAAATATCTGTTAAATCCTGGGTAACTAGTTTTATTTTAATGCAGATACGACCGATCTCGATGAAATAGAATCTCATGCAGCTAAACAATTGACTTTATGTATAATAGTCATGTGCCTGGCCACATTAGATTTCTCTTTAACAAGGCTACTGCTTTTTTCAACATTAATAAACATTTTGTTGTGTAAAAATCGTAACAATAATGAAATAATCTTTGATAATGTTTGGCATGATTCATGCAGTGTATTTTTATAGACTGTGAATTTGGCCGTGAAATTCCTCCCTGGTTTCTAAAAACGGTCGATCGTGCGTCATTGATTTAATATATATTTTTTTATTATTTAACGTTCGTTAAAATTGTTCTGGGTAGCCCAACCATTAATTTTTCTCAAATTCTCAAAACTAAGCACAAACTTTACTCCAAGATTATCCATAATATCCTGCATCGAATATAGTACAACATATAGGTACTATCATGTTGAATGAGTACACGGCTGGTTTGGAATATTAACAAAAAAAATCACATAGTCTCTACATTTGTATCTCCGGCATCGAATATTGACCTAACCTGAGATTTTCGCTCTAGAGATTTCAATACAGTGCTAATATCTCGAAAAAGTAGAAGACTTATTCTGGGTGCTTTGGTTCCGCATAACAATCAATATTTTCTATCTAAAAGTATCGTAATACATCGTAATAATTAAATAAATATAAAACGGGAATAAAACTGTAAATTATAATTATAATGGAACGTTCATCACATCAATTTTCTTCGCGAAAGGTGATAACGTGATGCGTTAAAGTGAAATGCCGCTAAACCAGCAATAACTTTAAAGCGGGCCGTCAAATTTTTACGTTTTACGAAATAGCTGTAAAATGGAAAACGATTTCCAGTTTATGTATGTTGGAACATAAATTCTTGATATAATTTTACTTTGTGAGGCACTGTATCTTGTCCGTTTAACCGTCGTCTTAGATCATTTGGGTCATTGCATGCGTGTTTTGTTTCCTTTCAATAATGAGTGTATCCTGAGAATTGTATTAGTTTTTTCGGGAGTGTGTTTTCTTTAATAATAAGCTTTATTGGTGGTAGTTACAATAAATGTTTACACAGGTCAAAATATAGAGATAAATCATCAAAGTTATAGATACATTTATTCAGCAGATGTTTTTACTTTATCACGCAGTATATATATACGCAGTATGATAAAGTATTGTAATCGTGCCGAAAAACAAATTTTGAGATTTGAACGGAAATAGGTAGTTCCTGAAGATTTTTGACCAAGGTACAAGAAATGTCTGTGTGTGTGTGTGTGTGTGTGTGTGTGTGTGTGTGTGTGTGTGTGTGTGTGTGTGTGTGTGTGTGTGTGTGTGTGTGTGTGTGTGTGTGTGTGTGTGTGTGTGTGTGTGTGTGTGTGTGTGTGTGTGTGTGTGTGTGTGTGTGTGTGTGTGTGTGTGTGTGTGTGTGTGTGTGTGTGTGTGTGTGTGTGTGTGTGTGTGTGTGTGTGTGTGTGTATGTGTGTGTATGTGTACATGGTATGTATATTGTATGTGTGTGTGTACCCGATTTTTGTTGCGACGATTCCGGACACCCAACTACTAAACGTATCAGGACGAAACTTCATATTTAGAAGTTGCATGACCAAACTTAGAGCTGAAAAGCTTTTGGTTCGAAAGGGTTCAAAGGAATTGGATGATTACTCTTAGAATTTTTTAGCGATTTTACAAATGAGCCGCCATTTCTGCAATTTCGTCAAAAAAGTTAAATAACGAATTAAAGTAGAGGAAATTCTGAATAATTTATGTCTACGACATTTTCTGGTAAAATTAATAGTTTAGCTGCATGAGCAAATTGTATTTGATTGAGATCGGTCGGTCTGCATCTTAGTTAGCCAAGATTTGACAAATAGGTTCCTTCTAATGTCAGTAGGTAGTGTCAAACGCTGATGTTTGACAATACCTACTGTCAATAGTAAAAATATCTTCAAAAAAAATCTGCTCTGCAGTCTCATATATGTTTGTGACCTTTGTGCGCCTGACAAAATGCAAGTTTCTACCATTGAGTTTTTTGGAGTTTGAGTTGATTGTCAATTGTGTAATTTATATCTGATTTCCTATAGCGCTTGAAGGAGTGCCCAGTAGGACACGAACCATGTAACGATTGATAAAATAAAACAAAAATAAGGAATCATCCCATACCCAATGCTGCACATCACTCTTAATCATCGACGTTGAAGTGCAAAGATTTTATCACTGTGGCTTGAATAGCCCCAATTAAACAACCCATATCACATTATCGCGTGAAAAAAATGCGAAGTATGCCACTCTCAAAAAGTAAACTAGCAAGTACTCTAGCAAGCCTCTTTGCAATATACTCGATGTGATCCTCCCAGTTCAGCTTACTGTCAAGAATGACACCCAAAAACTTTACCGATTCAACCTCCACATTATTGAAAAACGGATCTTGCCGTAGTGTAAATAGTAATGATGTGCATTTTTCTGGGTAAACACGTAACTTGTTAGATGAAAACCATTCTTCGAGTTTTATGTCGCACGCATGTTCTTTGATCTTTTCAAGTGTGCGACAGCCAGGATTACGAGATCTCTTTTAACCGGACAAGTTCACTTATTTGAGGATTATGCCCGGGTCCAGTATCTTTTCCCATTATTCATTACTCATAAAACAACCACTTTTAAAATGCAACCAGGCAGCCCCATATATGTAATACTGCAGCACAATTTAAACTTTACCATTACCGTTATTATGTAAAGTGTAAACAATAGAGCACGCATGCCAGGCGACGTGAAAATCGGCTTAGCGTTCATTTAAATATGCAAATATAGCGCGAACAATTATAAAATTTTGCCAGTACTATCAACCGTCTGCACGCAATAGCAGGCACGTTTTTGGAGCTTTGAAATTTTGCTGGCGTTCCCGGAGGTGGAATGAGGGCAAACCGGTGTAGAGACAAATACGTACAAACACCATTAATGAAATGTTTGCATTGAAAGGACGATCCTCGTCCTTATTCGTACACGAGCGCGGTCACTCCGACACGGTGCTTGTTATAATGAGATGTCATAGGATAATTAATAGCTTTGCACGTGACCCATAACATTGCAATCTTAATTACGTAATGAAACAAAGTAAACATCATTAATGTATGCATGTTACGTTGTTACATAGCGTGTTATATAGTAGAAGTTGAATAAAACAATCCATAATACGGAAATGTAGTTTTAATGTCTTAAAAACTTATTTACACGATTGATGTCGGCATGTCTAAAAGTCAAAACATCAAAAGGTAGTGTTAAATTTGATAACACATCAACCCGTTATTGTTTTACTTAATTGCACAGTGAATCGCCTATAATAATCTAGGTGGACAAAAGTCATTTCTAAGAATCGATTAATTAATGGTGACATGTTATAAACAAACCCCCCGAGGTGACAATTTTAGGTAATAAGTGTTGAAAACTATTCCACATGGAGAATTGTTATAGACGCAGGGAGACCACGTGAAATGGCAACGCATTCATAACCGGTTTAGTTGCACTTTTGCAGTGTTTTCGCTAGTAGGTACACCTAAACATTTGTGATTTATAAATTAATTTATACTGAGATGGATTTTACTTTAGAGGGTAAGTACTTCCTTATTTCACTTCAAATTAGGTTGAAATAATACACTATTAGGTGTAATCATTATGTTGAAAAAGATGATCAAAAATACATGCTAATTTTACATTTTTAAACTTTCGTGGAATACAACTTTTTATATCCACGTTTATTCAATATATATTTTTTATGTAATATAGTTAACCATAATATAGTTAACCAATAATATAGTTAAACATTCATCTTTTAAATGACATAAATTTGAATACCACATTTTACCACCCTTTTGCTATTTTTGTTTTTTTTTTTTTCAGTTCATGTCTTCTCGATTTAAAAACTGGAGATTTTTGAAGAATGGCGAAAACATAGGAAAGAAGAACAAAATGCTCGTCTAATGGATTATATCAGTCACAAGTTGAATGTTGCGGATATAAAGAATGATTTACTGAATCGCATTCAGCCAAAAAGTTCGAGTGTTTCGTCCAGATTTGCTGAAAGATAGACTGCATCGAATAAAATTAAAGCTAATAAGTTTTCTTTTCGAAATCAATGTTTAATTTAACATTTATTATAAATTATGTATATTCCTCAAGCTTTCCACCTTTATATTTTTTATTTAATATCAAGGATATTTTGTTGTTTTTGTTATTATTAACTAAATATTTACTATAATCAATAGATAATCAAAGCGAACTATAAAATAATTTTGTCCAGCTACCTTATTCTAGGCGATTCGCTATTGCTAATTGATTTACAAAAACATGTTTCTTGTGATTGCAGGTATTATTGATTTTTTACATCATTTTTAGTATGTTATCTGGGGTAATATAGTATTATAATCATAAAGTTTCATAATTTTTGTTGGAGGTCATGTTCAGTGTTAATATCTAGTTATCTATATATGTATAAAATACATGTTGATAAAGAAACATTATAACAAGAATAATTATAAGTTACTTATTTACGACGTTCTTTACTACATTATCTCTGATCCACTGCAATATCCAAAAAACATACTTTATTTATCAACCCCATCCAAAACCACACAATTATCAAATTATTTAAAAAAATATTTTTAACGAATTACCAGGTTTAATATTAACACATTTGCAAAGTTTCAGAATTTTTAATTATACTTTATTTTTCAATCCCCTCAAACACTACCCTATTGGTACTTTAAATTTTATCTGCTATTAAATATGTCTTTGTGAGTACAATCATCTATCACTATCACATTTGGATGAATTCAAATTATTAAACGAACATTTAGCGTTTCAATCCCCTAAAAACAACCCCTGAAGGTTTAGTTTTTTTACTATTTCTTAGTTACCAAATTATTATTTTAAGTTCATATAAAAGAAAAAAATAATTTTGTCCAGCTAAAAGTTGCAAATGAATCACTGTGAATTTGTAGAATAGAAACTCACACATGATAGAATAGAAATCTAGTTTCATGAAGGAAGGACAAGAAGATTTAGGACACTGCGTAGAAAATAGACTAAAACACTTGCAACAATTTTATGTTAGCGTATATTTTATAAAACTTATATAAAATTTGAAATGTGTCCATGTTTTACAAAGGTGGATAATGTATTGGAAATGTGTAAATAAAACCTCTTTCCTTTGTTTGGTTATGTTATTTTAATGGGTACATGTTTCGTCTTACGACATCTTCAGCCCAAATCTACAATATATAAAAAACAGAACTTAATCTAGATAAGCACATACAAATATTTTAATAAATTACTCACGGTCAAAATTAAATAATTTAAGCACTACACAACAACACGTGTCTATCATCCCAGAACACAACAGACGAATGACAAGAGGACCTTGGGAAGTTAGCAGCGTAGTGGAGGAAAACATATAAAATTATTATATAAAATGTCTATTCAAATATACTAAATGCCAGAATTTAGCACAAAAAAAATATCAACTGGTTTTGTCCGTAGTGACCTTCTAACGCCATCGTAAAGCTAATTTGCAAATCACGGGAAGTTTAACCAATAGAATTCTTTTAAGGCCTTTATGGCCTTAAAAGGCCTTTATGGCTAAATGTTCATTTATTTCAGCAAACTAAAGTAAACTAACTAAACTAACTAATAACTTTACTAATTGAGATAATTTTATTTGTACTTTGCACTGAAGATGGGGCAACCCGAAGCCGGTCTGAACAATTTGCTGCAATAAAGAAACATCAACCAAATTATGACTTGTTATTTATTAGAGTTTAGTAGATGAAATATGGAGAGCTTCATAGCTTAATTTATTCTTTCATCCATCAAATTGTAATTTGTAATTGAGTAGCCACTATGAAAACCTTGAATTTTTCTTAGTTGATAACGAAATAAATCATGCTGGCGATACAACAATGTTGGCGCTTGATAATATAGAACACCTGAACACCTGAACACCTGAGTTTCTCTGGGTGAGGTTTCAAATGACTGCTTAGTTCCATTCAATTTTCAGTAAAAAATCAAAAACTATGAACATTCAGTTTTCTGATGATATTGTGACGTACGTGGCTACGTGGCTACGTGGCTACGTGGCTACGTGGCTACGTGGCTACGTGGCTACGTGGCTACGCCCTTTTTGGGTTATCACAATAACATATTCGCATCTTCTTGTGGGGCTGCAGCGTAGATAGTAGTTTCCCCGATGTAGGAATAAATACGCTGCACAAAGGTTATACCGTTAATTTATTCAGTTGTACTTGACAATGGTCTAATTACTAATAACTAACTACATGATAACTAACCTCACAATTCAGAAGTGCACTCAGAAGAATAAGAATAACAACAAGAATAATTCATTTTACGCGATTTCACTGAGCGGCGATCTTCTGTGGACCTTTGCACATATTTAATTTTTGCGTAAATTGTATCCACAATTCTTCGACGTTACCGGCTTTCGTAAACGGAATTGAGTGCGTCGCATAAGAACTTTTCTTTTCGGAAGCAAATTAACTATGACGGCACAAATATGGCTTTTGTGTAGTTCCACTCTCGCAGATACTCCAATTCATTATTAATTTGCATATTTTTAACTTCTGTTTACACAGACATAGTCAATAAATGATTATTTGAAACCCTGAAAATTATTCCAACCACAGATCGTACAGTCGGTACTCCATAATAAATCTGAAAATAATTAACACATTGTTGTTTATAGTGTTTAAGCTAACTATCCATTCGTTTCATATTTACGCATGAAACATGATACAGCGCATTGGACGTGGCGTGTAATTTTCCGGCTGTCAATCAAGTTTGATCGCAAATGATGTTTCAGTACAGCATACCGTTCACACCTCGCGCGTTTTCCATTGTTTTTCCCCCGAACATACAACCGCACACTCTCGCGCATACATACGATACGCTGAACATCGGGATAACGCTGATGAATTATTTTACTCGGGTGCGATTCTAGCCGTCCATAAAACAGGCGCGGATGTAATTGGAAATGGAATCGAGCGACAATGAATTATTCTTTACATTTTGCGATTTCATACAACGCCTACGGCGCGGTGCGGCCGAGTGTCGGGTGTCGTTGTACCTGCTGTCGGGAAAATGTGGTTCGCAATTCGCTACTGGACAAATCCAATTTTAAAACAGGCACGGACGATACGTTCAACATCATTTTAGATTAGTCCGTCATTCGTACTTCCTATGTTCATGGGCGCCGTTACATATGGGCAGGGGGGGGGCGCTAAAATAAATCACTGAGTAACCTAGGGAAAAGTCATTTTTGACGGTTCCTGTTTACAGAAAAATGTTGCTTTTGTTTTATATCTTGTGTCCAATACTCGTTTTCCACTATTTAGCTGCAATATTTAATAATCCGATTCACCTTCGGTCCCAAGTAGTTCGGATTATCGCCGCTCTACTGCAATAATTAAATAATAAATAAATCATAAATCAATCATAAATAAATAATAAATAAATCATAAATCATAATTGATCATAAATAAGTTATAAATAAAACCCTTCGACTTCTCTTTAATATCGCTTCGATATCCCTTCGATATCTCTTCGATTTTGACTTTTTGACATTTTTATAGTTTATGAAGAGCGGAATAAAATGGTGTTGGTTTTATTAAAATTGAACTTCTATCCAATGTTATTTTCTGCTATTTAGTTGCAATATTTGATAATTCGAACAATTTCATAATCCAAATGACTTTCGATCCCAATTAGTTCGGATTATCGACGCTGTACTGTACCTTTTTGCACTGCTCAGCTGTTTATCTCAAATATAGTGGGTGTTAAAAGTAAGTGTAAAATATACAGGATCATTATAAATGATTGTAGTCGAAGTAGGCCGGGTCAATGTTAATAATTTTGTGCCGCTATACACAAACAACTTTCACGTTTGACGTGAAATAGGTTATGTAACCAAATTAACTTTTATGTGTAGAACAGTGGTGTTCCATTCAAATAGAGCGGCAACCAGCAATATTTACATTTGATTTCATGGCATACTTCGACTACAATCATTTTTAATGGCCCTATAGATAAAGTATACTGAACTTTTGATATCGAACTCATGTCCACAGACCTGACACCGTTTAGGTACTGCATAGAGCCTTAATATATAAATAATTTGTATGTAAAACTTTATTTGTTTAACATCCCTAAAAAGAATTCAAGATAACCCAAATTGGCAAAAATTTGTATCAAAATTACAAAACGGTTCTCATTAACTCCTTTCAAAGACTTATGTATCGTCTTTGAAAAACGTCACACTAATGTTATTTGGCTATAAAAGTGCCGTCTTATGCTAAATGGCACTATTTTTCCTATGCTGTTTGGAAAATTTGTTCAATCTTCCGACTCTCTCCAACGTTCAAACAATACATTTCCGGACATGAGTTCATTCAAAAACTTGTCTACTATGGTCATACAGATAATTCATACAGTTTATATATAACAACAATTATTATTAACTAGTTAGTTGACTTAGTATTGTCGTCTTTTAAGTGTTTACGTATAATAGTAATGATAGCAATTTTGAATTTCGTTGTCGATGATCGTTATCACAGAATTTTGAAATTTGTCAATTTTTCTGTATACATACTTAGTAATTGCTTTCCGTTTATGTGGTTACATTTTAAAATAATATTTTCACCTTTTATTGTTTATCAATTTGTTATTAAGACTTTTTATCGGATGCTCGATTGACACGATTATAGAATTAAATTATCAATTGTGTTCATTTTGTGCCTCTATTTTTGGTTTTGAAAGGTGCCAGTTGCACATTATACATTAGGAATTGCTCGATGAACACGAGCTGGAATTTCTCATAAAAAATTAACAATGTCCTACTCCAGAATATTACAAAGTAATAAAAATTCTTCAATGTTGGTTGGCAATCAGACCAAATCTAAAATTCTAGGATAAACGTTCAATAATTCTGAAACAGGGGTCATAACCGTGGCTAATGACATAAAATAATGTGTAAAAAATGACAATCATCAAAGCAACGGAGATTTTTCAGGGTGAATGCAATTTAAATTTACTGAACAATATGGGCTATTGGGTATTTTTTTAAAATATTTTTATTATTTTCATGTTTGTTGTGTCTCAATTTTAGAATCCTATACTAATAAATACGAATATGTCTCTATCAATGCCATTTACAACAAATAAAACAACGAAAACGCTACAAAATAATTAATAGTATAGTCATTCACACTACGTCACCTTTTGTTACTAAAAAAAATCTTGCCCCCCTGGAACATTTTGTAACGGCGCCCATGCCTATGTTTTGTTTATCGCGTATTCCAGTGGTCGGCGTTCATCATTTTAGATTAGTCCGTCATTCGTACTTCCTATGTTTTGTTTACCGCGTATTTCAGTGGTCGGGGTTATGAGTTGTGATTTACTCGCAACTGTGACTAACATCGCAATGCAATAGCGTGTAAATAAGGTTTTTACATTATTAACAATAATAATAATAATAATAATAATAACAAAGTACAACAACAACAACACAATGCTAATGGGTGTGTCTTATTTCTGTGTTTATAGTAGTTAGAAACGATATTAAAACTTTTACAATTTCTCACATTTTGGAGAAATTTTGCATAAACTTTATTATTATCCAGACTGTGGCGCAGCGGCAAAGCGCTTGGCTATCAGTCTGGAGGGCGTGAGTTTGATCCTCGCGCCCTGCTTTCAGAGTGAAGGTTTTTCTGTAGTTTTCCTTTACTCCTCGGCGAATGCTGGAAGCCAAACAACTTAAGACGTGCCACTGACGCGGGCCATAATAATGATAATTCGGGCCTGCCGATGCCCCCGTAGTGGCGAAAGCTGTTGGGGGATGTTAAGGCGTGGATTATTATTATTATTATTATTATAAATTATAATATAATACAAACATATGAAAAAAATTTATTAAAGTTTAAACTGTTCATTTACAAAATAAATTCCTGGTTATGTCGCGTGTCAAAGTTCGTAAATTCTGATGTATTGCGAACCCTGTTGCAGAGCTAACTGAATACTGAAGACCTACCAAAGAAATCGTCCATATATACCTAATTTACACCTCTGTGCACATCTGGAGCTACCGCTCCCATGTGTTTTTCCACCTGACCACGTTAAGATCGATATGCAGACCATCCTGTTTGTAAATTTCGATGGCTTCTCTAATAAGCCTTCGATGTCAATTACTCACCCTTGCCAACATCTTAACATCATCCAAATCCATTGTGTGTCCCGACTCATGGCAGTGTTGAGCAACAGCGAACTGTTGAATCTAGCCTAACCGGGTGTCTCTAATGTGCTTCTCAACTCGACATTCCACGCTACGTCCTGTCTGTCCTACATAGAATGTTCTACCCCCACATGCTATCGTGTATACCCCTTCGTCCTTCAGGACTGGTGAGATATCCTTTGGGTTAGGCAAAACATCCTTTAGCTTACCTGATGTTCTGTACCTTACCGTGATGCCATAATTCTTCAGTAATCTACCGATTCTGCCTGTACTCGCTTACGTATGTTAAACAAGCGAACACCTTTGACCCTTGCATTCCAGTGGGACTTGCGGTTCTGTGTGAAAAATTTTCAAAATGCAGAGGTTGTGTTTGAGAAATATCTTTAAACTGAGACCTCGCGATCACTGCAAGGAAATTTTTAAAACAAAATCCATACTTACCGTACCTTCGATTTACGTGTGGAGTGTGCAGTCTTTGTAGAAACATACTACAACGAAATATTCTCCATATTTGAAACTAACCATCAATATGACACGAGAGGCAATAGCACAATACAGCTCAAAATCCCACAAACCGCATCTGCAAGCATTTACAGGGGAGTAGTAATTCAGATGCTATAGTTATACAACCATCTACGCGAAGGAGCAGCCTCCCGAACAAGAACTTTAAAATTAAATTAAAAAATTGAATGGATTCTATAGTATAAATGAATACTTTGAATGACACGATTTTGAATTGTATAATTTATCATAATTATTATGAATTAAGTTATTTATTTTTACTTTTTTGTGTGAATTGATTCAAATTATGACCTGTTCTACACTGATTTTTTGGTTTACAGAATAAATTATTATTTATTATTTATTTATTTATTTATTTATTAGTCAACTAGTCAATTAGCACACTTTAATTAGTTGCTTTTTACTGACAGTGACTATAGGTAACACAGAAAACATTATTTTCTGGTAATAATGGTTAGGAAACCTGTAAAACTAAACCAAAGTAATGTATATCGTTCACATACGTAGTAAATAATACCTACGAGCTATTAGTTGCAAATGATAGCTCACATTGCTGATAATATATCACTATACCAACGGTGTGGAAAGGTTTTGGTGACTTCTCTCACATATGTATTGAATACTTTGACAAAAACGTATGAAATTTTGCTTTCCAGTTTCCGTGATGTTTAGTAATACTTAAAACTCGTGCGTGATCTACGATATAAGAAAGTAAATATTAAAATTTATGTTTTAACAAATCAGTTATATGCGTAGTGAACAAAACTTGCGACTCAAAAAAAATTTTGAAATTGGTTGCAATAATAATAATAATATAAATAACTCTCAGGTACATGTCTTTATAATAAATGTAGAAAAGTAATCATTTGTAGCATGCGCAATAGTTTACATTTCCTTTCCAAAATATTTTGTCCGAGTTGACTTGCTCGGTTATTCTAGTGGACCCTTCAATCGCTAATGCTTGCGATAATTATCAGAATTATTAGGTCAGCTGTCAGAGGATTTTGTGAGCACCATTAATGGGTCCAATATCATTAGTTTGAGTGGTCTATTGAAACTATTGAATGTAGTAGGAGTGGTCATAAGCCAACCTGAAATATTACCACCAAGACTATGTTTAATTTATACAATACCGACCAACAATTAACCAAATCTAACAAATAATACCTGTTTTTGGTATGTTTTTATTGAAGAATCTGAATCTGAAGTAAAAACATTAATTTTTAACCTAATTTTGTACCTAAAACTGATAATTTGTGTTTAAACGTGCGCAATAATCTTATATAGAACCCATTCCTTTTTTGTTT
The DNA here is from genome assembly GCA_964023965.1 of Melinopterus prodromus. Lineage (NCBI taxonomy): Eukaryota > Metazoa > Arthropoda > Insecta > Coleoptera > Scarabaeidae > Melinopterus > Melinopterus prodromus. Next base: position 48,108,390 of record OZ030393.1, read on the forward strand.
TTATGGCTAAGAGAAAAACTGCGTGCAAAATCTTTCCGGCCGTGCAACCCTGCCCGCCTGAAGAGGTCCTTTGATGTCCTGTAACGCTTGAATTTTTTATTTATTTTAGTTTCTTTTTATTGTGCCACCGTGGCTTTACTTCTTTACTACTCATCGGATGGAAGACAACAAATATTAAACTGATGTTGCTTTCTTGTAGCCTATTGATCTTTGGTTATACTTTACACAATGTAAACAACGAAACTTTATGTATACGATAATTATAATACAATTACATTTCGATTCATAATACATAACATTAAATTTTCAGTTCCAAAAATTCAAAAGCAAAGATCAAAGGCCCCAAGCCGACCATTCCACAACTTCATGCCTCAATAATTATTCCGCTTGCGGCTGTGTTATTCCTTCGCGAATTGTTTTCCCGGCATAATTAGAGTTTCCGGCTGTTACTTTAAACTGCTCAACAGTTGAGCAGACAATTATTCCAGCAACAATATTTCTCTTAGCAGCCGCATAACTTACTCATGTCATACTCCTCTCCAAAATTAATAATTGAGCGAAAGCTGCACAATGTATGTACATATTTGTTCGCCAGGTAGTGGTGTTTGGATGCGATTTTCCGCTGCACTGGGTTTTTAGTTTTTAATCGATCGGCGCTCTACCTTATTTAAGGTAGGATTAAGTTCGTCGTTTGCCATTGGAGAGTGCTTATCCTCGCGGAGATCTATCTAGACTCTGGAGAGCGCCCTGAGGCTTTGAATGCTAAGATCCGCAGAGCGCAGGATTTCGCATTGCCCGCTTCCGCATTTAAAGATTAATGGAACAATGAGAACGCAGGTAAGAATGCAGCAACTTCCACAACGATAGTGCATCTTGTATCGGTCGGTTGATTCCTCTTCAGTCCTCTTTTTGATACCAAATTAACCAACAAATGCATAAAAATTGTAAAATAACAAAGAATAATAATTTTAGATCAATTACACATACATTATAAAGTACTTTACCTCTTACGAGAAGATTAGGATAATTGGAATACTGATTGGCTACACTTGACTCATGTGGTTGTAGCTGGTATAAACTACAGAATGCTAAAAATCATGCCGAAAACACTTATCCTGACTTTCTTGTTGAGAATTAATAGTTATTTTAACCAAGAATATATATTATATTAATAATATATTAAGAAGAGCGATTAATGATCGAGACTGTTTTACGCACGAGCGATTAGCGAGTGTGTTAATTGTTGAGATCATTAATCGCCGAATAATATTCGAGTTGGTAACAACATTGTTCGTCGATTATATTGTTCTGGCGGCGTCTACATAGATTTTTCTTCGCCAATGTCTTTTGATGTTATATCACAATGTATGCAATTTGACAGTTCTCCACTGCGGTTCTGGATAATGGAGTGTTTTGATTGGATGGTTTCATTTAACGTATGTTCGATTGACTATAATGAGCTCGTTTGATTGGCTATATACCTGTTTAATAATATAGCTATACAATAGAGCTGTTTAATAAATGATTTTACCTACGACTCACATATAATAAGTTGATTGCATACGTATCTATAACTACATAATCCCCATCATTAATGACACTAGCGTTGTATAATAATGACAGTTCGCTCAAATAATGACCTTATTATTTGAACGAACTGTCATCATTATACAACGCTAGTGTCAAAGTCTGCCAAAACCTACGTGGATGACAGTTATTTGACAGTTCGCCTCGCCATAATTGACAAATACATTTAAAATATTTTGCATAAAATGGGATTTATGAGTCGTAGATAAAACGTCATATTTGACTCGCACATAACGGATATAAATCGCTCGTATGATTACACGCTCGCCTACGGCTCGCGTGTAAACTTCATACTCGTGATTTATATCCTTAATTATGTGTTCGTCAAATAATATACTATTGTATTCACTAAACAGACTCATAAATAAACGATGGACTAAAAAGGTATTAGCATAACCTTTGTTGTCATCCGGCCTACATAACCAAACATACTGGTGTTTTAATATCACGACGGATGGAATTAACACGAACTGGTTGTACGGCTATATTTATAAAAAGTCAGATCGCTTGAATGTCACAAGCTGTTGTTACACAACCTCGATCGATTGTTGGAGAAAGAATGAAAACAGTCTGAGCTTATATAATTCCATTATAAAAAGAAATGACAACTTCTTTTATATACTTTTCAATCTCAAGCCTTACATTTTCCTTCTCCTTCCACAAAAACCTTACCTTAATTTAATAACTGATTTCGTATTATGTAGGCGCCGCCGCCAGAAGTGAACGCACAAGAAAATTATAATTTCAAAACCAACCGCGGCATTCTCAGCGCCCTAAGCTATATTTCTCCCCATCTACATTAATATTATACCAAAGTTATACGACAGATCGCATTATAAAGGCAGAAGCGTTGAAGCCTTAAAGGTTAGAAGTCTACCGTATTTCTTATTTACTGACATACACAATATATAACGGGCGGTTATGCAATTAAAATACGGAAAAGTTAGCAGGAATAAGAAACCCCGATCTAGCTTCGTAATATTAGACGCGGCATTTGAAATTATTACATATTTCAGCTGTTGAGTTATAAAACTCCATTAAATATGTTAAGGACTTAATGGCGATCGGTATTTTTTGATGTACACTTGTATTCCTCATTTTCTAAGAAGATCTTCTTAGCACTTGGTTTGATAACTTAGTCCTGAAGATGCCTCTTGCAACAGAGCGCGAAACGTCGACTGCTTCAAAGTCCTCAACGCGGTTTCCACCCGAAAATCAATATATTATCTAACAAATGTCATAGGCCTCAGTAGCTCAGATGGGAGAGCATTGTGCTAGAAACGCAAAGGTACCTGGTTCAAATCCGGGTTGTGGCTGTAATTTTTGAATTATTTAAAAATGTACATCCCGCCTGTATGTTACCATATTATTAACCTATAATATGACTTTGACAATGTATGTCGTTAAACATTTTCATTTGTAATTCAGTCTGGATATGACATCCGTTTGTTGGTGTGAACCCTACATCCAAAGTAGATGACATTTGATAGGTGTACGTCAAGATAGGTTAGTGTTTGGTATAGTAACCACTACTCCTTTCCTTGATTTATGACAATTATATCTAACAAATATCATAGGGCTCACTAGCTCAGATGGGAGAGAGATCCCGCCTGTATATCACCATATTATTAACCTTTCAATACTATATTATAAACACATTTTAAGGTTACGATACCTTAATGTATGTCTACCAACACTAATAAACTTATTATCCTTTCGATGTATTAGCACACCTCAATCTATCCGTGCCATCCCACGTTAGCCACGGCATTTGACAAAGTATTTACGGCCACTGTATTGCTTCGGACTTTATATAGCCAAGGGTGGTGGCTTTATAAGGAGGATAAACTAAAGCGCCATCTAGACGTGCCCTTTCTAATAAACCGTAAATACAGTATAATGTAAATGGTCCCATAGAATATTACGTATAATGTATAAGGAATGGTTTTATAGGCAAAACATACAAATTAATATATAGTATTTTACTGACTACAATAAATTTCGTATATGCATTATTCTAAAGAATTTTATTCTAAAGCTAACAAAACTGTATATTAATTTATAAAATGTGATCCTGTAAAATTTCAAATACTCGTATTTTAGTTTCAGTAAGTGAATTATAATATTTCAAATTCAAATTCAAGCGATACTTACAATACGTGTATTTTACCATTTATTAAATGGAGTATGTGTTTCTAACATACACTATTGGCTATAATACATTTTCTACAATACAGTTTTCTCAGTGTATTGTCTTACGTATTTACTTTTTGTGTATGATAATTTAATTATGTGTAATTGTGTTTTATCATTAAATTCTATTCATTATGCAGGTATTTATAGTTAGAACTTAAAACGTATGACAAGAACAGCGATTAGCGTCAAATAAGGTGATTTAGCGTCGACACGGATATTGGTCGAGTAATTCGAACCTTATTTACTATATAAACTTCAAGAGAGAGTAGAAAAAGTTTATTTCCAACCTAATTATAAAATGTAGTGTAATAATATGTACATATCATTTTGTATCTATTCATCCTGGAAACGGCCATCGACCGGAGTCGTTCAGCCGGGGTTTTGAATTTGGTATGATGATACTTAAATATTTTGTAGGTGTTTTATGATGTCGTATATGGTCTTCTTCTGTCCATTTTGGTGGGTCTGTGGATTGTTTCTGATAAGGAATAGGTGGGATATTTCTGGTGGAAATTTTTTTGCAATTTTGGTGGATAGGATTTTTAATCTGTTGGAAATGGGAATGATGTTTGTGGATTCGTAGAGGAATGTATTGGATGGGTTGTGGAGCGGATTGATAGGATGACGTATTCTAGTTATGCTGCGCAGGGCACTTCTCTCTCCAACCTCGATGTTATTTATCGCTGGTGTTGCAATGTTGTTAAACAATAGTGACCCATACTCAAGCACCGGTCGACAAATTGCTTTGTAAATTCGCACAGCTCCTCTCGTGCTAATACCTCTGCTCTTGTATGTCAGGCTTCTGAATATTGTTGCTCTTGTCTTCGCTTTCATTTTCGTCTTCTTGGTATGGGCAGTGAACTTCAGCTTGGGATCCAGTTGCATTCCTAGGTACTTGCAGCTTCGGGAAGGGGATATGGCCGTATTATTGATAGTTATGGATGGAGAGCTTTCGTGGATACGGTGGAAGGGGATAAGGAATTGGGTTTTTCTTGGATTAATGGTAATTCTCCATCTACGGGACCAGGAGAGGATCTTTTCTAGGAGAGATTGTAGGTGACTAGTGGCATTAATAAGGGAATTGGAGCGGGATACTAGGGCTGTATCATCAGCAAATAGAAGAGCGATAAACTTCAATTTATTGGTAATCGAATAATTTCAACATAAGATTTTACAATTCCAATACTTTAAACTTTAGAATATCTAACATAAACGACACTTATGTTCTTTTTGTATCTTTCAAAATCCCTCTGGTCCAGCGGTAAAACGCTGTATCTCCATACAAAAAAAGGTTAAAATTTTTCTGTATTAATGGAAAAACCACGCACATTTTTTTATATTTCAAAGAATTTACCTTACCTAGCATGCTACCTAGCTATTTGTACGTAAAACAGGCTAATTTAATTTAACTATTAACGTCATATTTAAGAGAAAACGGAGAATTTTTCAATCAAAGTCATTTTTGCACACATGGCACGTTACCATTGAAGGGCAGCATTTGGTCACCCTCTTCTTAGTTTGAAACATTTTTACCAGAACACCAAAGGGAAGCAACATAAAATTTTGATAGATAAGCGATATTTGCCCACCACCGGAGGGTAAATATTAATGGTAATTATTTGGTAATATATGTATTCTAGAAAGTAAGGTCAGCCAAACCTTAGGGCTGTGTGCCATTAAGAAAATCAAGTTTCTCCAGTAAGCAGGTTTATGTGGTATCGTTATGATACTATAGCACATAATGAGGGTGGAAATGTTTGGGTGTCAAATCAAAAGTAAGCACAAGAGATCCACATTGGGCCTAGGTGCAGCATACAAAAACCACACCCCAATCTTCCACGTACAGAACTCTATTTCTTTTATTCGTCGACATACAGAATATATGGTGGAAAGAATAAATATATATGTAGCGAAAAGACTGAGGATAAGCCGAAGAGACGAGAGAGCATCTGGGTCAAGTTGAGATATACCGCGTATAATCTAAAAGGTGTAATGCATTAAGAGGCGATGGTCTGGTCCATAATTCATGCTGTCTGCCACGGCGCTGCTATCGCTGCTAGCGGAGTTCAGAGTGTTTATCATGCAGGCGCGCCAGCGAGAAAATGGAAGAACACAATGCCCGGAAAAAGGCACTCACACAACAACTTACGCGAGCCATGACGTCGGCCCTGATCGCGGATTTTGATTTGAATAAATTGCGCGCAAAGGATTAAGGTCGATGGTGCCTACGAAGAGCAATATTTTCTTGACAGAACAGCAGAAGAGCGTTATTTCTAACTAATGTGATGTAACTTATTTTGTCTCCATATATTGTGAAATCAGTCTGGTACATTCGTTATACCTGTTACAAGTTCTTAGAAAATATAGTCTTTAGGTATTAAATTAAAAACAAAGAAAATTTTAATTACCTACAATTTAAATTATGAACGAAACATGTCACAGTGTTTAAGGCATAAAACATTTTTAGAAAAGTAATACACGTTTCTCCTGTGCCTGCTCACAAGTTCCGGTGTCTCCCGGAACATGATAAACTAGGGGACCTCGGAAACTGTAAGAGCTAGGATTTTGGTTAAATGGGACAAAATTGGGTAAATGTGGTCCCCAGTTTATACTTTTCTAAAAATTTTCGGGATCACTAGATATTACGAAAAAAGTTAAACTGTTCGTTTCTTTTTTCTTGAAAAACATCACTATTACGATCAATACAAAGTAAAAATTTTGTACTCTTACGTAAGAGCGTACTCTGAAGCCATGTTATCAAAAAATATTTTTGTTCTTCAGCTTTATTATTTCTTATGAATTTTACAGCCATATTGAATTTTTTGATATTTAAACTGAATATTTAAGGAGCTTTGCAACCATGACGTGTATAAAGCAACCACAACGTGTACAAGATTATTACAAAATACATTGAAGGTATTTTCTTCTATGGGGGTCCATAAACCCCCATAGCTTCCATGAACTGTGATACTATACAGGCCGTTCAGACGACAGTGGAGAAGACTATTAAGGCCCCTTCAGTAATCGTTAATTCTTGTTTAGAACAAATAATGGTTAACTACGTGAGGTTCCATTTGATATTTGCAGATTTAAATATAATATCGAGATTGCTTTACAACCTCATGTATAATACGTTTATGATACAATTGAAATTTCACAAAATGGTACGTAAACTTTAACAACCTAATATATACAATACATAGCCATAGTTACATAATTTTACAAAAATAGCATTATTATTTAGGCCTTGTAACGGCAATACTGTCTTTATTGTGAATTACAAATGAAAAATTCTAAACTAAATTTATTATTTAACAAAAAAATCTGATGTGGCCAGGCACATGACTTTATCATACAATATATAAAATTAATAGTTTAGCTGTATGAGAATCTATTTGACTGAGATAAATTGTGTCTGCATTTTGATAGTCAATAGTATTAATCGAAGGTATTGTCAAAGCACGCTACCTACTGCCATCAGAATAATAGTTGCTTAACTCACAAGTGCCGAAAGTACGGAATAGCACAACGAGAGGTGATATGGAGGTGATGCGGCGCGTCACCGATGACGAAGCGTCGTCGTCGCATGTGAGCGAGTCGCGCTAGGTAGTTTTCGACAGCAGTGACATCAACGTTATTTGTGTTGCTTTTTGAGAAATACGTATTTTTAAAAAAATTAAAAAATGGTTATATTTCGGTATAGAAAATGTTAGGTTGATACCACTTCTACGAAATGTCAAGTTTAAAAAGCTAATTCAAATTCTGACAGATTTATATTCGTTCATGACACTGTAGATGACGTTCCATAGCGGGTCTCCGAGTGTGACAGCGTGGTGACAGCCATAGACATTTCTGTGGTGACAGCACAAAAAAATATTTGTCAAAATCCTGGCTACTATGTAGTTTAATATCCATGCAGATACGACCGATCTCTATCAAATAGAATTTGCTCTTGCAGCTAAACTATTAATTTTACCAAAAAATGTCATAGGCATAAATTATTCAAAATTTCCTCTGCTTTAATTTATTATTTAACTATTTTGACGAAATTACAGAAATGGCGGCTCATCTGCAAAATCCTTGAAAAAGGCTTAGAATAAACTACCAGTTCCTTTGGACCCTTTTGAACCAAAAGCTTTTCAGCTCTAAGTTTGGTCATAAAACTTCTAAATATAAACTTTCGTCCCGATACCTTTAGTAGTTTTTCCGGAATCGTCGTCACAAAAATCGTTTACACACGCACACACACACACACACACACACACACACACACACACACACACACACACACAGACTTTTTTTTGTACCTTGGTCAAAAATGTTCAGGGGACCCAAAAAGACCTATTTCCGCTAAAATCTCAATTTTTTTTTCGGCATGATTACAATACTTTATCTTACTGCGTATGATAAAGTAAAAAGTTAACAGAAAGTATTTGATATACATTTTAAAATTTGACCGTTTTTTTAATTCTAACCTTAATTGTTATTAGTTCTATTAAGTATCCCTGAGAGCCTTCTCCACTAATCCCTGAAGGTTCTGCACTGTATCGTAGTTCCTTAGATACACGTTGGCTTTCATAAAGCCTCATTTAAAAAAATCCATCCGTTTTTACTTTTTCCGTAATATCTAGTAATCCATGCAAAATTTTTGCAATAACTGTTCTGAAATGAGTCTACATTTGCATAACTCTTGTTCCATTTAACCGACATCGTAGCTCTTACAGGTTCCGAGATCCCCATGTACTATCGTGGCCATATATTATGTCCCTTCTTTTGACGTTGATTTTCTCGCAGAAGTAGGAGCGAAAAAATTTGAAAAAATTCTGATACTGTCCTTGATTAATATGCTACATCTCATAAAAATTATAAAGCTGTATATGTTGGCGTTTTCCCGATTTTTCCAGATTAAGAAGAATTGGCGCTGTTTTTGTGCCGTAAGTTTCATTCGTTTAACTGTAGCAATTAATTACTCCGGAAATAATCCATAGATATCAACGAATTAAATAGTAAAATCACCTGCAGAATGCTAGGTTTCCATGTGCATTTTTGTAAAATCATTGGATTAGTGCTTGACCCAGAAAAAGCTATATTATGCAATGCCGTGAGACATTCTGTATAGTGTGGTCGTCCTAACTTGAGACACCAAAGTCTTCAGTCTTCAGAAATGCAACGACAAATGTGTCATATAAATCTTGTCGGAAGCAAAGAGTTACATATAGATGGTGATAACAGATTTGTCACACGTGGCGCTGCAATCGGTGAAAATGAGGTTAACTTATTTTTCTTTTAATCAGAAAACCCATTTTTTACAAATACTAGTTATTTTCCATTAAAAAAAAGAATCCTTTATGTGAACGAATTTTTCTTACAATTTACAATGTATCTGTCAGAAGTTTTGATGGTTTAAGGTTTGTGGCTCTCGGTGAGTTACAACCGATGCGCATAAAAGAGGCGACAATAAAAGCCACCCCTCGCAATAAACGAGACAATTCCGATGTCCGGCCATAGTTGCCGCATGGTTGCAGATGGCGCTGCAATACTGCGGTAGTTGGGAGTTGGGAGTGGGGACAAGCAACTGGTCCATAGACTATATAGATACACAATGCGTTCATTAGCGCATTCATTCAACTTTTATATCCTCCTCATTTACTGTGGCAGGGTATATTCGCTTTGCCACAACATTTGTAACACCCTTAAGGAAGCCTGGCAGGTATAGACTTGTATATTTTCGATCAGCATTGAAAACTGTATCGATTTAGCTATGTCCGTCTGTCTGTCTGTGTACACGATAACTGCCGTAACTTTGGAGCTGTTGATCTGAAATTTTGTATAAAAGCTGATCTCTTAAAAAGTAAAGGCAAGTTCAGGAATGTACTGAATCGATTTCCATTTTTGTTTTCAAATTCCACGCCAAAAATATATTACAATGGGGGGTATTTTAACATCGGAGTAGCTAAAGACAATTTTCTTACTAGTGTTTTATAACTGTCACTCCAGCCATTGAAATAATCATTATATTAACTTCTTTTAACGATAGCCAGCTGGTTTGTTTTCAGAGAGTTTAAAAAAGCATGGTCTACTTCCACTTGCCCACTCCCACTCCCAATTGGTGCAGGATTGTCCACCATCCGAAAACCAGGCTCAGAGTTCGGACATCCGATGCAGAGTATATCGCCTAGTGCATACACCGTGGAGGGGACTTGAGAAACGATCAAAGTGCCCGTAGCGGAGAAATACCAATGTAGATATATCATAGAACTAGTCGCATTAGCTGTCGGCTCCTTTGATGTCGGCGTCCCAACTTTCCAGAAATATCGAACGGATGAGGCCCCAGTTCGTTAAAGACTACTAGATGGCGCATGCAAAATGGAACTACTATTAAATAAGAATTGATTAACAATAAAGTGATTTTTCATTCAATTATGATATAAATTCCTCTAATTTTGTCAATGACGATGTAATACGGGCTTAAAAATTATATCTCGGTAACTCAGCGTCGCCCTTCTCGATATGGCTCGTTAAAATGATACTGGATGGCGCCACTACCAGAACGCCAGCACAGTTCCAATATGAAATTGGGCATTTTGTTAATCGAGTGAATGAAATAACTTAATACCTTAAAAATTGTGAAATTCGATGTAATAACGTTTTCAAGATTCCCTCTCGATAATTAAGTGGGAAATTCGCTAATATTGTGTTGGAGTGGTCAAACGAAAAAATAATCCCCCAAAAAGGTATGTTTAAGGATTAAAATCACCCAAATCCCCAACTTAACGTGGCACATCAGCTGGTGGGAGTTAGTTATCAATCAAATATACAGCAAATTGATTTGAAAATAACCCCAAAAATCCGACAATATAAAAGTTTGCCCCCAGAAAGTCCCCCAGACATTGTATACCGCCAAAACTTCCACCAAGCACCTAAAAATCTTAAAATATTTTGTTTGGAATTGTTTGTCTATCATACAACAAATTATAGATAAATGTAGTAGGTAACTTTAACACTGAAGTTTTTCGACTTAACAATTAACAATATCAAATTTTCTTGTAACATACATAAATTGTGCAGACTCTCTCTCATATGTCAAAGTGTAGATAATAAATCAGGTTAGGCCAGAAATACATCATACCTCCGGTACCGGAGCCATGTCGTGTTAATTCCGTATGAATCATCTGCAAAAGAAAAATCCAACCTAGTTTTATTAGTAGTCTAACAACAAATTGTAGCTTAGTTAAATATTTAATTGATAACTGTACTCCTGACAGCGTTATAATCTTTATCTCCTTTCCTCATCATAACGATGTACATATTTTACGATCTGTATTTCCGTGTAACATGAATCACTAATTTTTCTGCAATATTTGTGTTGCTACTAATACTTCCTGCGACCTCAGAATCACTGAACCATTACAAAGATGTGCAAACGTCGTATTAACAACTCTTATGCAGTATTTTCAGTGTTTCCGTTCTTTTGCATCGATACGTCGAATCTCGAGCTGGAAAGACTTCACAGGTCTCATGTTTCCAGTGTAGCACAAAAAAATCTTTTTCACACAATCTTAAAAATTTACTTGTTTCAAAATAAAAAATCTGTTGTGGCCAGGCACATGACTTTATCATACAAAATATAAAATTAATAGTTTAGCTGCATGAGAATCTATTTGATTGAGATAAATCGTGTCTGCATTAAAATTAAACTAGTTAGCCAGGATTTGACAGATATTTTAATAGTCAATAGTACCAATAGCAGGTATTGTCAAAGCACCAGCATTTGACACTACCTACTGTCATCAGAATAATAGTTATTTATCTCACAAGTGCCGAAAGTACGGAATAGCGCGACGAGCGGTGATGCGGCGTGTGACCGCGCGTCACCGATGGCGGAGCATCGCCGTCGCATGTGAGCGAGTTGCGCTATGTAGTTTTCGGCAGGAGTGACATCAACGTTTTTGTGTTGCTTTTTGAGAAACACGTATTTTAAAAAAAAATCTAAAATGGTTATATTTCTGTATAGGAAATGTAAAGGTTGCTTCTACGAAACGTCAACTTTGAAAAGATAATTCAAATTCTGACAGATTGTGTCACATCCGTACCAACATACTGAGATATAACTACACTCATCGCTATACTTTATTTACAATTTTCTCAATTTATCATTTTTACAATTAGATATAACAACGGGTTGCTATTTCTTATCAACAAACAATCAAATTGGTAATCTTATTTTATTTGAATTTTGTATTTTGTACATTGCCGCACTAGAGCGGCAACGTTCCATAGCGGTTCTCAACCCTCTGATGAAATCAGCTGTTTTCGAGTGTGGCAACCATAGATATTTCTGTGGTGACAGCAGGCGGCTATTACACTTTCCTGTCAGAGTGACAGTTATACATTTTTCTGTCAATGTGACAGTGTCAGTTTGAAGTAATAACTTTGCCTCTTTTGCAGTGGCGCCATTTAGCGGACTTTTTCAAATCACGGCTGTCGCGCCGGCTAGTTTCGTAAAGCACCGACATCAAAGGTGCCGCCGCAAGTGTCGTATCTTGATATTTCTTATCGCTGGTGACGGCACAAAAAAATATTTGTCAAATCCAGGCTACTATGTAATTTCATATCAATGCAGATGCGATCGATCTCGATCAAATAGAATTTGCACTTGAAGCTAAACTATTAATTTTACCAAAAAAAGTCATAGGCATAAATTATTCAAAATTTCCTCTACTTTAATTTATTATTTAACTATTTTGTCAAAATTACAGAAATAGCGGCTCATTTGCAAAATCATTGAAAAAGGCTTAGAATAAACTATCAGTTCCTTTCGACTCTTTTGAACCAAAAGCTTTTCAGCTCTAAGTTTGGTCATAAAACTTCTAAATATAAACTTTGGTCCCGATACCTTTAGTAGTTTCTCCGGAATCGTCGTCACAAAAATCGTTTACACACGCACACACACACACACACACACACACACACACACACACACACACACACACACACACACACACACACACACACACACACACACACACACACACACACACACACACACACACACACACACACACACACACACACACACACACACAGACATTTTTTTTTACCTTGGTCAAAAATGTTCAGGGGACCCATAAAGACCTATTTCCGCTAAAATCTCAAATTTCTTTTTCGGCATGATTACAATACTTTACATACTGCGTATGATAAAGTAAAAATTGAACATTGCAACCGTTGGTGATAGAAAGGTTTACCCACTACCAAATGATAGTTCTCGTTGAGTCTATCAAAAATATATATACTTTTATATGCCTAAGATTTACCATCTTCATGTTATGTGGTCCATTTCGCTTATTTTTGTATTATTTGAAAAACCGTAATTTCAGCACAACTCGGTAACCAGTAGAGACAGAGACTTTTCCTATGTAAATTTGTAATCAGCGCACCTATTTTAGTAAGATAGTAAAGGTTTCATGTTGATCCGGGTCCTTGTTTTTGAGATAGGTGTGCTACTTCAAAATTATAGTTTAAAATATGTGATTTCTTACAAAATTTTAGCCAGTCGGCAAAAACCCAACTACCTTCAATCCAATTAAAGTTGTGGTCCTTGATACAATTTTTGACGCTGATTACGCCGGTATAATTTGATTTTAATTATTTGGAACGGTTCGGCAGTTATTACGTTCCCAATTATAAAAAATGATGCTAAAAACACCCATTTTACTATATTAGAAACTTTGAACGCAAACTGTGTCCTATCTAATCGACCGATGTTGACGGTTCAAACGGTTTCGGATGGGAAATTGGCCGAGGATATCATTTCTGAAAACCGCGTTGCTCTAAGGTGCACGGTTCGCGAGAAAAACGCGATAAACCGCGTAAATTATAGTTTCCTACTTTCTAGCCAAACCGTACACGCTAGGGGAAAACGGACCACACCGTTGAATTCAGCACATCCCAATGCATAAGGATGACTACATTAGAACGCTCTATCTCTCAAAAAGTTATAATTATTTTTTCGGTCTAAATTTAGCACTTTTAGATAGAAAAAAAATTAACATTGCAACCGTTGGTGATAGAAAGGTTTACCCACTACCAAATGATAGCTCTCGTTGAGTCTATCAAAAATATATATACTTTTATATGCCTAAGATTTACCATCTTCATGTTATGTGGTCCATTTCGCTTATTTTTGTATTATTTGAAAAACAGTAATTTCAGCACAACTCGGTAACCAGTAGAGACAGAGGCTTTTCCTATGTAAATTTGTAATCGGCGCACCTATTTTAGTAAGATAGCAAAGGTTTCATGTTGATCCGGGTCCTTGTTTTTGAGATAGGTGTGCTACTTCAAAATTATAGTTTAAAATATGTGATTTCTTACAAAATTTTAGCCAGTCGGCAAAAACCCAACTACCTTCAATCCAATTAAAGTTGTGGTCCTTGATACAATTTTTGACGCTGATTACGCCGGTATAATTTGATTTTAATTATTTGGAACGGTTCGGCAGTTATTACGTTCCCAATTATCAAAAATCTGATGTGGCCAGGCACATAACTTTATCATACAATATATAAAATTAACAGTTTAGCTTCATGAAAATCTATTTGATTGATATCAGTCGTGTCTACATTAAAATGAAACTAGTTAGCCAGAATTTGACAGATAAATAATTAAATAAATAAATAATTCCATTATTAACAAAACAATATTAAATGCAACAAAATAATATTTATTTTAGGGCGGAGATCAGCACACTTGTTTCCAAATTGCCTTGCTCTTCCACTCAGCCCTTTACGCAAACTAGAACTAAGACATAGTTGTATCAATAATATAACAATAATTTCGAGAACTTATCAAAAAAAAAAAAAAAACTAAAAAATACTGAGTCTAATTACACGTAATTGCAGCAAATCCAACTTAACAAAACATCGCACATGCCCATAAAAAATAAAAACTAAAGCAGCCTCCGATGTGCGCTCAATGCCTAAAGTCCCCCCTGTTGAGTAAACAGATAACACTTCACCTTTCCCCCAAAACTGGTTAACGATAATTTTTTCATATCTTCCCTGAGACCCAATGACTGACCTGGTAAGAGAATGACCGTTTATACAGCTCAGCGCGATGGGCAGGTGGAGCAAACAAACTCCTGAATCTTAAATTATGGTTATGGATATCCCTTCTACAGCGTATCTTCCGCATGAGGTATTGTGGGGTCCTCTTGGATAGCAACTTATGATATAATATTGCTGCATGAAACACCCTAGTGTTATCCATGTTTAACCATCCAAAGTTGCCCAGCCCATTCGATACATGATCATACTTCCTCAAACCAAAAACAAACAGAACACATGCAGTTTGGACACGCTGAGATACACGGTATTACAATATGAAATCTTTTTACTATTGACAGTAGATTGACAGTAATTATTGTCAAAACATCAGCATTTGACACTACCGGTACTGTCATTAGACCAAAAATTTAAAAAATCCTGGCTACTATACAATTTCATATCAATGCAGATGCGACCGATCTCGATCAAATAGAATTTGCTCTTGAAGCTAAACTATTAATTTTAGCAAAAAATGTCATAGGCATAAATTATTCAAAATGTCCTCTACTTTAATTTATTATTTAACTATTTTGTCGAAATTACAGAAATGGCGGCTCATTTGCAAAATCCTTCAAAAATGCTTAGAATAAACTACCAGTTCCTTTGGACCCCTTTGAACCAAAAGCTTTTCAGCTCTAAGTTTGGTCACAAAACTTCTAAATATGAACTTTCGTCCCGATACCTTTAGTAGTTTCTCCGGAATCGTCGCCACAAAAATCGTTTACACACACACAGACATACATACACACACACACACACACACACACACAGACATTTTTTTGTACCTTGGTCAAAAATGTTCAGGGGACCCATAAAGACCTATTTCCGCTAAAATCTCAATTTTTTTTTTCGGCACGATTACAATACTTCATCATACTGCGTATGATAAAGTAAAAATGATGCTAAAAACACCCATTTTACTATATTAGAAACTTTGAACGCAAACTGTGTCCTATCTAATCGACCGATGTTGACGGTTCAAACGGTTTCGGATGGGAAATTGGCCGAGGATATCATTTCTGAAAACCGCGTTGCTCTAAGGTGCACGGTTCGCGAGAAAAACGCGATAAACCGCGTAAATTATAGTTTCCTACTTTCTAGCCAAACCGTACACGCTAGGGGAAAACGGACCACACCGTTGAATTCAGCACATCCCAATGCATAAGGATGACTACATTAGAACGCTCTATCTCTCAAAAAGTTATAATTATCTTTTCGGTCTAAATTTAGCACTTTTAGATAGAAAAATCTGATGTGGCCAGGCACATAACTTTATCATACAATATATAAAATTAACAGTTTAGCTTCATGAAAATCTATTTGATTGATATCAGTCGTGTCTACATTAAAATGAAACTAGTTAGCCAGAATTTGACAGATAAATAATTGTAGTCACTTTTATACACTCGAATAAAACGCAGCACTTTACTATTAATACGCCTATTTATTCAATCTACGCCAGAGATAATAAGTAACACATCTATACGCCTTAACCGCTACACCTCGACTGAACTGGAATCCGTCCGACACGATCTCCTCCGTGACGCGTACCACCACTCCGCTTCTATACCCGTCCAGTACTCGCTAGATGGCGCGACCTGCTTAAATCCGCAACTTCCCTTCTTCGCCACATTCGGCCATCCTGCAACAGTTAATGTCCCCATTAATTACATATAACAACAATAGTATTTTTTTGATTCGCCATGACCAACCAATTACGCCAATATCGCCACGATAGTTCGCCTAATGATCACAGTCGTCACTGCTCTCATCAGTACCAGAATCAGTGGTACTGCTACTATCGTTCGCCGGTGTAGTACTACAATATCGCCTCAATGAATCGCCAGACACGGTAGCATCAAATCTTTTATAGCCACGCATGCCCTTTACAGAAGTGATTAAGTATCGCTGGTTACCCAACACCGTGGTAACCCTGTAGGGGCCATTGTACTTATTCGTTAACTTCCGATTTACGCCTTTCTCATTCACCGTTGTGCTAGCACTTCGCCATAAAACCAAGTCGCCAACTTGATATTCGGTTGCAACCTTACGCCGTTTATTATACCATCTCGCCATGGCTTCACCCGCCTTGGTCAGGGCTTGTGTCGCCTTCCGTCGCCTATTTTCTAAGACACGCTGACTGCGCCGCGGTGCTGCAGCGTCGCCTCCGCCACTCGCCGGTATTGGTTGGTTCGTTTCATCGCCTTGGTCCCTACAAACAGCACCTTCATCATTTGCCCTATCTACGCCACTGGACAAGTCAGCCATAACGCCTCCGCCATGCCAAAATAGCAATCGTGCGGGTGCCTCACCAGTATGCCTATTCTCTGTCTGGTTAATCCCCCAGATAATCTCTGGCATGTGAGCGTCCCAGTGCACTTCATCAGTAATTGATGTCGCCAAAGCATCGACTATTGTTCTATTTACTCTTTCTACCTGACCATTCGCCCTAGGTGTAGCTATTGCATTCTTAATGTGCCTAACACCTTTTTCCGCCAGATACTCAGCGAACAACTTGCTGGTAAACGCCAGGCCTCTATCTGAAATTATACGCCGTGGATATCCATATTCGCCAAACACCTCTCGCAACTTCGCCACTGTTTCAACAGCACTGACCGTTCGACTCGGTTTTGCTATCGTGAATTTAGTAAACCCATCTACTATCACCAATAGATATGAGTTTCCACGCCTACTCCTTGTAAAAGGTCCCAGATGATCGACATGAACAGTGTGAAAAGGAGTAGCTACTTTCTCAATAGGATGTAACTCGCCTTCGCCACGCCCATAATTACCTTTTCCATACGCACAATGCATACACGCCCTAACATATTTATGAACAAAACGCCACATCTTTGGGAACCAATACTCACGTGCAATCAATTTAAAACACCTATCAATACCAACGTGACCAATATCATCATGAGACCGCCTCAATAATCCGAACTTCGCCATACGGGGTACATATAATCTATCGCCCAGTTTAGTTCGTCTATACAACCGCCCTTCAAACAATCGGAATTGTTTTCTTATCGCCTCATCCGCCACGCCTGTCTCTAATGATGTCACTATTGCTTGCACCTTAGGGTCTTGCAATTGTACTGCTAGAAACCAATCGCTGTCGCCCACCTGTACCGCCTGTACTTCAATAGGATTTCGACTCAGAGCATCAACGTGCCTCATCTTAGTGCCTGGTCTATATTGCACATCCATAGAGTATTCCTGTAAAACAAGCCACCATCTCGCCACTCTAGGGATTAAATCCCTTTTGACTAACGTCGCCCTAATCGCCACACAATCCGTTACCACCGTGAATTGTATACCAATCAGATAAACCCTAAAACGTTTTACAGCCTCTACTACCGCCAGTGTCTCCAATTCATAACTATGATACATCTGTTCGTGAATTGTTGTCGCCCTACTAAAATAGAATACAGGCTGCCATTCACCATTGTCTTGTTGTTGCATGAGAATACCACCTAAACCCCATTTACATGCATCAGTATGCAACTCAGTAGAAGCAGTATTCGAATATAACATCAACACCGGTCGCCTTACTAGACATTCTTTTAGACAATCAAACGCTGCCTGTGTCTCCTCGTCCCATCGCCATGGTACTCCTTTCTTTGTTAAATTATGTAGTGACTTGGCTTTTTTGGCAAACGCCTCGACATATCGCCTAAAATAACCTGCCAAACCTAAAAATTGTCGTACGCCGTGAATATCTTTTGGCGTTGGAAAGTCAGCAACCGCCTTAATCTTTTTCGCTCCTGGTCTCACACCACCAGCACAAATCTCATGCCCTAAATACTCTAACGAAGTCTGAACAAAGGAACATTTGCCAAGATTTAACTTAAGTCCCGCCTGCTCGACTCTATCTAATACACGCCTTAATTTATTTACACCTTCTTCGACTGTTACTGATGGTATAAGAAGATCATCCATATATGCCAAAACATCATCATTTTGTAAATCACCGACCATTTTATTAATCACCCGCTGAAATACCGCCGGTGCATTCGCCAAACCAAATGGAACACGTAAATACTCAAATTGACCATCAGGGGTTATAAATGCCGTCTTACCAATCGAATCAGGATGCATAGGTACCTGATGATAGCCCTGCGCCATGTCCAACGTCGTGAAGTACACTTTTCCCACCAGTCGATCTAAAAGGTCATCGATAAGTGGAAGTGGATACCTATCTCTTACTGTGATTCTATTAAGCGCCCTATAATCAACACATAACCTCGCCTCGCCATTCTTTTTCGGAACTAACACAATCGGACTAGCATAATTCGAATTGCTTTCCCTAATAACACCGCCTTCCAGTAACGTCTGTACCTTCGCCTGAACGACTTTCCTCTCCGATAATGCTAATCTATAAGGACGATAATAAACAGGTTTTTCCGTCGTAAGATCAATCCTCATTTCGCCCAGATGAGTCACACCTAAATCTGCGTCATGCCTAGAGAAACAATTCGCCTTTTCCGTTAGCACATTTATCACCATTTCTCGCTCGCTTTCACTCACCTCACCAATCAACAAAGGAATATTATGGTTACGCAAGAACGACTCCGGAGAACGAATATTAACACCATACGATAGAGATTCTGGACCAGAAACATTATTAATATTTTTGTCGCTTACCTCAATACTCCGATCCAACACCTCTTCAGCCACATTTCGCCTTTCGCCTCTGGCTATTATACGCCCCTTCTTTAATACGAAGCGAGTAGCTGTTTGACTCAACGCCATGATGTCTATTGTGTCGATCTCGCCCCATAAATAACCACTGTGCACTTGAACTTGAACGCCATTCTCTTCGAAGCTTCGCCCTTCCATGTATACTGCGCCATTTGGGATTCCACCTACAACATCAACTGGTATACGGTGTATGCTCCCCCAGGTACGTAACTCCTCGTCCTGTTGCAACGCCACCGCAAATCGTCCCGGCTCCTCCGCCAGAGTTAAGTTCTTGAAGAGGTCTGTAAACAAATCACCATTTAATTTACTATCTAAGATATGCGCCTTACCATCATGCACCACTAGGGTCAGTCCCGTAGATTCCGCCCAAATAGGCTGTCCTAGAAATATATCACCACCTGACAATTCAAAATCTACAACCAACGCCGTGACTGGAATTTTAATGCCATCGATAATTACGTCAAATGTCACCTCGCCGGTAGCATTCGACTTAAATCCGCCAATTCCCTTTAACGTCATATTGTTAGGTTGCTTCGCCAATCCCAACCTTGTCACACAACCCTGTGAGATTAGGTTCGCCTCTGCGCCAGTGTCTAAGTACACCCTAACAGGTACACCATCTAATGTGGTCGCCTGCCGTTTATACCTAGAATCTAGTTTAGTCGCCATTAAACTTACCTTTTTGAATTGTCCGCCTTTTTGAGTGCTCTCGGGACAGTCATGCGCCTTATGACCGGCCTTTTTGCAATACCAACACCGATCGACTTTCGGTTTCGGGCAATCCTTGGAGAGATGACTCGTAAATTGTTGGCAATTGTAGCATTTCCGCTTTTGGGTTCGTACGGATGACGATCCTGACGCCATAGGAGTCGCCCTCCTCACCGTATCGCTACCTCTGTGCCGTATAGCCCCGCCTTCGGCTCGACGATTGTCGTCAGTACGCCTGGTATCCGCCATTTCTGCCGTTTGACTTGCCACCTCATAACCTTCTAGGCTGCTGATATAATTGACGTACAATTCTTCCGGTGTCTTGCATTTCGCCGCATATGCATTCGCCCTTAGCGCCAAAGGTAACCCGTTTACTATGCAGGAGACCGCCTTTTCGCCTCCGATGTCACACCTGCCCAACAAAGACAGCTTCGCGTGATAGTAATGTATAAACGTCTCACCTGTCCGTTTAGTTCGCCTCAACATTTCAGATAACGTAGTTGCATAATCCATTCGCCGCGGAAACGCCTGTCGTAAGAGAACCCGCCATTCTTCCCACGACTTCTGATAGTCTTCGACGTGATTATACCAACGCCTCGCCTCGCCTCGAAGTCGTGCCGCCATAAAATACGACTTCTCGGTTTCAGTCCAGCGATGGATAGTGCCCAGCTGATCGATCTTGTGGATCCACCGTTCGACGTTGGCATCATCGTCGTCGGGATCGAACGGCTCGATGATTTTATATCCCGCTCGGGTCGGCTCAGTATTTCCCGACATGGGAGTCGCATCTAACGAACTAGGGACCGATGACGCCGGAGCACTCGCGAGGGTAACTGGTTCTGCTCGCTTACCGTCTAGTTTTGCTGTAATATGCGCCATAAACGCCTCCATTCGCGCCATCATTGTAGTAAAATCCTCCTGCGCCTGTTGAAGATTAATTACTGGCGAGATTGGCCTCACCAGGCTCGTGGGGTTGGTCTCATGTTCGCTGTCCTCGTAATTTAACGACATCGCCGACGAGGGACGCGTGCCCGCCATCTTCTTTTTCTACTTTCACCGTTTATCGCCTTTGTTTTAACGCCTTGAACACTAAGAACCAACAACTATCGCACTTCTGATCTGTAGTCACTTTTATACACTCGAATAAAACGCAGCACTTTACTATTAATACGCCTATTTATTCAATCTACGCCAGAGATAATAAGTAACACATCTATACGCCTTAACCGCTACACCTCGACTGAACTGGAATCCGTCCGACACGATCTCCTCCGTGACGCGTACCACCACTCCGCTTCTATACCCGTCCAGTACTCGCTAGATGGCGCGACCTGCTTAAATCCGCAACTTCCCTTCTTCGCCACATAATTAAATAAATAAATAATTCCATTATTAACAAAACAATATTAAATGCAACAAAATAATATTTATTTTAGGGCGGAGATCAGCACACTTGTTTCCAAATTGCCTTGCTCTTCCACTCAGCCCTTTACGCAAACTAGAACTAAGACATAGTTGTATCAATAATATAACAATAATTTCGAGAACTTATCAAAAAAAAAAAAAAAAACTAAAAAATACTGAGTCTAATTACACGTAATTGCAGCAAATCCAACTTAACAAAACATCGCACATGCCCATAAAAAATAAAAACTAAAGCAGCCTCCGATGTGCGCTCAATGCCTAAAGTCCCCCCTGTTGAGTAAACAGATAACACTTCACCTTTCCCCCAAAACTGGTTAACGATAATTTTTTCATATCTTCCCTGAGACCCAATGACTGACCTGGTAAGAGAATGACCGTTTATACAGCTCAGCGCGATGGGCAGGTGGAGCAAACAAACTCCTGAATCTTAAATTATGGTTATGGATATCCCTTCTACAGCGTATCTTCCGCATGAGGTATTGTGGGGTCCTCTTGGATAGCAACTTATGATATAATATTGCTGCATGAAACACCCTAGTGTTATCCATGTTTAACCATCCAAAGTTGCCCAGCCCATTCGATACATGATCATACTTCCTCAAACCAAAAACAAACAGAACACATGCAGTTTGGACACGCTGAGATACACGGTATTACAATATGAAATCTTTTTACTATTGACAGTAGATTGACAGTAATTATTGTCAAAACATCAGCATTTGACACTACCGGTACTGTCATTAGACCAAAAATCTGATGTGGCCAGGCACATGACTTTATCATACAAAATATAAAATTAATAGTTTAGCTGCATGAGAATCTATTTGATTCAGATAATTCGTATCTACATTAAAATTAAATTAGTTAGCCAGGATTTGACAGATATTTTGATAGTCAATACTATCAATAGTAGGTATTGTCAAAGCATCAACAATTGACACTACCTACTGTCACCAGAATAATAGTTATTTATCTCACAAGTGCCGAAAGTACGGAATAGCGCGACGAGCGGTGATGCGGCGCGTCACCGATGACGGAGCGTCGCCGTCGTATGTGAGCGAGTCGCGCTATGTAGTTTTCGGCAGGAGTGACATCAACTTTTTTGTGTTGCTTTTTGAGAAATACGTATTTAAAAAAAATTAAAAATGGTTATATTTCTGGATAGGAAATGTTAGGGTGATACCACTTCTACGAAACGTCAAGTTTAAAAAGCTAATTCAAATTCTGACAGATTTATATTCGTTCATGACACTGTAGACGTCACCAATGTACCAACATACTAAAACGTAACTATACTCATCGCTATACTTTATTTACAATTTTCTCAATATCGTTTTTACAATTAGATAACAACGGGTTGATATTTCTTATCAACAAACAATCAAATTGGCGATCTTATTTTATTTGAATTTTGTATTTTCTACTTTGCCGCACTAGAGCGGCAACGTTCCATAGCGGTTCTCCCGGGTTCTCCAAGCTCTGATGAAATCAGCTGTTTTCGAGTGTGACAGCCATAGACATTTCTGTGGTGACAGCACAAAAAAATATTTGTCAAACCCAGGCTACTTTGAAGTTTCATATCAATGCAGATGCGACCGATCTCGATCAAATGGAATTTGCTCTTAAGGCTAAACTATTAATTTTACAAAAAAATATCATAGGCATAAATTATTCAAAATTTCCTCTACTTTAATTTATTATTTAATTATTTTGACGAAATTACAAAAACAGCAGCTCATTTGCAAAATCCTTGAAAAATGTTTAGAGGAAACTGCCAGTTCCTTTTGACCCTTTTGAACCAAAAGCTTTTCAGCTCTAAGTTTAGTTATAAAACTTCTAAATATGAACTTTCGTCTCGATACCTTTAGTAGTTTCTCCGGAATCGTCGCCACAAAAATCGAGTACACACATACGCACACACACACACACACACATACACACACACAGACATTTTTTTGTACCTTGGTCAAAAATGTTCAGGGGACCCATAAAGACCTATTTCCGCTAAAATCTCAATTTTTTTTTTCGGCATGATTACAATACTTTAGCATACTGCGTATGATAAAGTAAAAATTTAAAAAATCCTGGCTACTATACAATTTCATATCAATGCAGATGCGACCGATCTCGATCAAATAGAATTTGCTCTTGAAGCTAAACTATTAATTTTAGCAAAAAATGTCATAGGCATAAATTATTCAAAATGTCCTCTACTTTAATTTATTATTTAACTATTTTGTCGAAATTACAGAAATGGCGGCTCATTTGCAAAATCCTTCAAAAATGCTTAGAATAAACTACCAGTTCCTTTGGACCCCTTTGAACCAAAAGCTTTTCAGCTCTAAGTTTGGTCACAAAACTTCTAAATATGAACTTTCGTCCCGATACCTTTAGTAGTTTCTCCGGAATCGTCGCCACAAAAATCGTTTACACACACACAGACATACATACACACACACACACACACACACACACACACACAGACATTTTTTTGTACCTTGGTCAAAAATGTTCAGGGGACCCATAAAGACCTATTTCCGCTAAAATCTCAATTTTTTTTTTCGGCACGATTACAATACTTCATCATACTGCGTATGATAAAGTAAAAAATCTGATGTGGCCAGGCACATGACTTTATCATACAATATATAAAATTAATAGTTTAGCTGCATGAGAATCACTACGTCATTAGAATAATAGTTATTTATGTCACAAATGCCGAAAGTAAGGAATAGCGCGACGAGCGGTGATGCGGCGCGTCACCGAAGGCGGAGTGTCGCCGTCGCATATGAGCGAGTCGGCTATCTAGTTTTTGGCAGGAGCGACATCAACGTTTATTGTGTTGCTTTTTAAGAAATACGTAATTAAAAAAAATTATTTCTGTATAGTAAATGCTAGGTTGGTACCACTTTGACGAAACGTCAAGTTTAAAGATGCATTCCGATTGGTTGGTAATAGTAGCTAATGGCGGTGGTACAATACGAAATTATAGTATTTCTTACATATCGTGATAATGACACATATTAGTTTGCATGTACATAAACATGAGTCACTATCAATTTTCTATTGGAAATACTATAACGACGTCTGCTACCACTGCCATTATCACTAATGAAAACGCACCTTAAAAAGGTAATTCAAATTCTGACAGATTTATATTTGTTCATGACACATCCCTACCAACATACTAAAATAAAACTACACTCATCGCTATACTTTATTTATAATTTTCTCAATGTATCGTTTTTAGAATTAGATATAAAGACGGGTTGATATTTCTTATCGACAAACAATCAAATTGGTGATCTTACTTTATTTGAAATTTGTATTTTATAATTTGCCGCACTACAGCGGCAACGTTCCATAGTGGTTCTCCAACCTCTGATCACTATGATGAGATCAGCTGTTTTCGAATGTGACAACAGAAAAAAATATTTGTCAAAATCCTGGCTACTATGTAATTTCATATCAATGCAGATGCGACCGATCTCGATCAAATAGAATTTGCTCTTGAAGCTAAACTATTAATTTTACCAAAAAATTTCATAGGCATAAATTATTCAAAATTTCCTCTACTTTAATTTATTAATTAACTATTTTGTCGAAATTACAGAAATGGCGGCTCATTTCCAAAATCCTTCAAAAAGGCTTAGAATAAACTAAAAAGCTAAACTATTATTTTTACCAAAAAATGTCATAGGCATAAATTATTCAGAATTTCCGCTACTTTAATTTATTATTTAACTATTTTGACGAAATTAGAGAAATGGCGGCTCATTTGCAAAATACTTGAAAAAGGCTTAGAATAAACTACCAGTTCCTTTGGACCCTTTTTAACCAAAAGCTTTTCAGCTCTAAGTTAGGTCATAAAACGTCTAATTATGAACTTTCGTCCCGATACCTTTAGTAGTTTTTCCGGAATCATCGCCACAAAAATCGTTTACACACAGACATACATACACACACACACACACACACACACACACACACACACACAGACATTTTTTTGTACCTTGGTCAAAAATGTTCAGGGGACCCAAAAAGACCTATTTCCGCTAAAATCTCAATTTTTTTTTTCGGCATGATTACAATACTTTATCTTACTGCGTATGATAAAGTAAAAAATTTAACATTGCAACCGTTGGTGATAGAAAGGTTTACCCACTACCAAATGATAGCTCTCGTTGAGTCTATCAAAAATATATATACTTTTATATGCCTAAGATTTACCATCTTCATGTTATGTGGTCCATTTCGCTTATTTTTGTATTATTTGAAAAACAGTAATTTCAGCACAACTCGGTAACCAGTAGAGACAGAGGCTTTTCCTATGTAAATTTGTAATCGGCGCACCTATTTTAGTAAGATAGCAAAGGTTTCATGTTGATCCGGGTCCTTGTTTTTGAGATAGGTGTGCTACTTCAAAATTATAGTTTAAAATATGTGATTTCTTACAAAATTTTAGCCAGTCGGCAAAAACCCAACTACCTTCAATCCAATTAAAGTTGTGGTCCTTGATACAATTTTTGACGCTGATTACGCCGGTATAATTTGATTTTAATTATTTGGAACGGTTCGGCAGTTATTACATTCCCAATTATCAAAAATGATGCTAAAAACACCCATTTTACTATATTAGAAACTTTGAACGCAAACTGTGTCCTATCTAATCGACCGATGTTGACGGTTCAAACGGTTTCGGATGGGAAATTGGCCGAGGATATCATTTCTGAAAACCGCGTTGCTCTAAGGTGCACGGTTCGCGAGAAAAACGCGATAGACCGCGTAAATTATAGTTTCCTACTTTCTAGCCAAACCGTACACGCTAGGGGAAAACGGACCACACCGTTGAATTCAGCACATCCCAATGCATAAGGATGACTACATTAGAACGCTCTATCTCTCAAAAAGTTATAATTATTTTTTCGGTCTAAATTTAGCACTTTTAGATAGAAAAAAATTTAACATTGCAACCGTTGGTGATAGAAAGGTTTACCCACTACACACACACACACACACACACACACACACTCACACACACACACACACACAGACATTTTTTTGTACCTTGGTCAAAAATGTTCAGGGGACCCATAAAGACCTATTTCCGCTAAAATCTCAAATTTCTTTTTCGGCATGATTACAATACTTTACATACTGCGTATGATAAAGTAAAAATTGAACATTGCAACCGTTGGTGATAGAAAGGTTTACCCACTACCAAATGATCGCTCTCGTTGAGTCTATCAAAAATATATATACTTTTATATGCCTAAGATTTACCATCTTCATGTTATGTGGTCCATTTCGCTTATTTTTGTATTATTTGAAAAACCGTAATTTCAGCACAACTCGGTAACCAGTAGAGACAGAGGCTTTTCCTATGTAAATTTATAATCGGCGCACCTATTTTAGTAAGCTAGTAAAGGTTTCATGTTGATCCGGGTCCTTGTTTTTGAGATAGGTGTGCTACTTCAAAATTATAGTTTAAAATATGTGATTTCTTACAAAATTTTAGCCAGTCGGCAAAAACCCAACTACCTTCAATCCAATTAAAGTTGTGGTTCTTGATACAATTTTTGACGCTGATTACGCCGGTATAATTTGATTTTACTTATTTGGAACGGTTCGGCAGTTATTACGTTCCCAATTATCAAAAATGATGCTAAAAGCACTCATTTTACTATATTAGAAACTTTGAACGCAAACTGTGTCCGATCTAATGGACCGATGTTGACGGTTCAAACGGTTTCGGATGGGAAATTGGCCGAAGATATCATTTCTGAAAACCGCGTTGCTCTAAGGTGCACGGTTCGCGAGAAAAACGCGATAAACCGCGGAAATTATAGTTTCCTACTTTCTAGCCAAGCCGTACACGCTAGGGGAAAACGGACCACACCGTTGAATTCAGCACATCCCAGTGCATATGGATGACTACATTAGAACGCTCTATCTCTCAAACAGTTATAATTATTTTTTCGGTCTAAATTTAGCACTTTTAGATAGAAAAAAATTGAACATTGCAACCGTTGGTGATAGAAAGATATACCCACTACCAAATGATAGCTCTCGTTGAGTCTATCAAAAATATATATACTTTTATATGCCTAAGATTTACCATTTTCACGTTATGTGGTCCATTTCGCTTATTTTTGTATTATTTGAAAAACAGTAATTTCAGCACAACTCGGTAACCAGTAGAACCAGAGGCTTTTCCTATGTAAATTTGTAATCGGCGCACCTATTTTAGTAAGACAGTAAAGGTTTCATGTTGATCCGGGTCCTTGTTTTTGAGATAGGTGTGCTACTTCAAAATTATAGTTTAAAATATGTGATTTCTTACAAAATTTTAGCCAGTCGGCAAAAACCCAACTACCTTCAATCCAATTAAAGTTGTGGTTCTTGATACAATTTTTGACGCTGATTACGCCGGTATAATTTGATTTTACTTATTTGGAACGGTTCTGCAGTTATTACGTTCCCAATTATCAAAAATGATGCTAAAAACACTCATTTTACTATATTAGAAACTTTGAACGCAAACTGTGTCCTATCTAATCGACCGATGTTGACGGTTCAAACGGTTTCGGATGGGAAATTGGCCGAGGATATCATTTCTGAAAACCGCGTTGGTCTAAGGTGCACGGTTCGCGAGAAAAACGCGATAAACCGCGTAAATTATAGTTTCCTACTTTCTAGCCAAACCGTACACGCTAGGGGAAAACGGACCACACCGTTGAATTCAGCACATCCCAATGCATAAGGATGACTACATTAGAACGCTCTATCTCTCAAAAAGTTATAATTATTTTTTCGG
The DNA here is from genome assembly GCA_964023965.1 of Melinopterus prodromus. NCBI lineage: Eukaryota > Metazoa > Arthropoda > Insecta > Coleoptera > Scarabaeidae > Melinopterus > Melinopterus prodromus. Next base: position 48,136,935 of record OZ030393.1, read on the forward strand.
TCTAAATTTAGCACTTTTAGATAGAAAAAAATTTAACATTGCAACCGTTGGTGATAGAAAGGTTTACCCACTACCAAATGATAGCTCTCGTTGAGTCTATCAAAAATATATATACTTTTATATGCCTAAGATTTACCATCTTCATGTTATGTGGTCCATTTCGCTTATTTTTGTATTATTTGAAAAACAGTAATTTCAGCACAACTCGGTAACCAGTAGAGACAGAGGCTTTTCCTATGTAAATTTGTAATCGGCGCACCTATTTTAGTAAGATAGCAAAGGTTTCATGTTGATCCGGGTCCTTGTTTTTGAGATAGGTGTGCTACTTCAAAATTATAGTTTAAAATATGTGATTTCTTACAAAATTTTAGCCAGTCGGCAAAAACCCAACTACCTTCAATCCAATTAAAGTTGTGGTCCTTGATACAATTTTTGACGCTGATTACGCCGGTATAATTTGATTTTAATTATTTGGAACGGTTCGGCAGTTATTACGTTCCCAATTATCAAAAATGATGCTAAAAACACCCATTTTACTATATTAGAAACTTTGAACGCAAACTGTGTCCTATCTAATCGACCGATGTTGACGGTTCAAACGGTTTCGGATGGGAAATTGGCCGAGGATATCATTTCTGAAAACCACGTTGCTCTAAGGTGCACGGTTCGCGAGAAAAACGCGATAAACCGCGTAAATTATAGTTTCCTACTTTCTAGCCAAACCGTACACGCTAGGGGAAAACGGACCACACCGTTGAATTCAGCACATCCCAATGCATAAGGATGACTACATTAGAACGCTCTATCTCTCAAAAAGTTATAATTATTTTTTCGGTCTAAATTTAGCACTTTTAGATAGAAAAAAATTTAACATTGCAACCGTTGGTGATAGAAAGGTTTACCCACTACACACACACACACACACACACACACACACACACACACACACACACACACACACACAGACATTTTTTTGTACCTTGGTCAAAAATGTTCAGGGGACCCATAAAGACCTATTTCCGCTAAAATCTCAAATTTCTTTTTCGGCATGATTACAATACTTTACATACTGCGTATGATAAAGTAAAAATTGAACATTGCAACCGTTGGTGATAGAAAGATATACCCACTACCAAATGATAGCTCTCGTTGAGTCTATCAAAAATATATATACTTTTATATGCCTAAGATTTACCATTTTCATGTTATGTGGTCCATTTCGCTTATTTTTGTATTATTTGAAAAACAGTAATTTCAGCACAACTCGGTAACCAGTAGAGACAGAGGCTTTTCCTATATAAATTTGTAATCGGCGCACCTATTTTAGTAAGACAGTAAAGGTTTCATGTTGATCCGGGTCCTTGTTTTTGAGATAGGTGTGCTACTTCAAAATTATAGTTTAAAATATGTGATTTCTTACAAAATTTTAGCCAGTCGGCAAAAACCCAACTACCTTCAATCCAATTAAAGTTGTGGTTCTTGATACAATTTTTGACGCTGATTACGCCGGTATAATTTGATTTTACTTATTTGGAACGGTTCGGCAGTTATTACGTTCCCAATTATCAAAAATGATGCTAAAAACACTCATTTTACTATATTAGAAACTTTGAACGCAAACTGTGTCCTATCTAATCGACCGATGTTGACGGTTCAAACGGTTTCGGATGGGAAATTGGCCGAGGATATCATTTCTGAAAACCGCGTTGCTCTAAGGTGCACGGTTCGCGAGAAAAACGCGATAAACCGCGTAAATTATAGTTTCCTACTTTCTAGCCAAACCGTACACGCTAGGGGAAAACGGACCACACCGTTGAATTCAGCACATCCCAATGCATAAGGATGACTACATTAGAACGCTCTATCTCTCAAAAAGTTATAATTATTTTTTCGGTCTAAATTTAGCACTTTTAGATAGAAAAAAATTGAACATTGCAACCGTTGGTGATATAAAGGTTTACCCACTACCAAATGATAGCTCTCGTTGAGTCTATCAAAAATATATATACTCTTATATGCCTAAGATTTACCATCTTCATGTTATGTGGTCCATTTCGCTTATTTTTGTATTATTTGAAAAACCGTAATTTCAGCACAACTCGGTAACCAGTAGAGACAGAGACTTTTCCTATGTAAATTTGTAATCAGCGCACCTATTTTAGTAAGATAGTAAAGGTTTCATGTTGATCCGGGTCCTTGTTTTTGAGATAGGTGTGCTACTTCAAAATTATAGTTTAAAATATGTGATTTCTTACAAAATTTTAGCCAGTCGGCAAAAACCCAACTACCTTCAATCCAATTAAAGTTGTGGTCCTTGATACAATTTTTGACGCTGATTACGCCGGTATAATTTGATTTTAATCATTTGGAACGGTTCGGCAGTTATTACGTTCCCAATTATCAAAAATGATGCTAAAAACACCCATTTTACTATATTAGAAACTTTGAACGCAAACTGTGTCCGATCTAATTGACCGATGTTGACGGTTCAAACGGTTTCGGATGGGAAATTGGCCGAGGAATTCATTTCTGAAAACCGCGTTGCTCTAAGGTGCACGGTTCGCGAGAAAAACGCGATAAACCGCGGAAATTATAGTTTCCTACTTTCTAGCCAAACCGTACACGCTAGGGGAAAACGGACCACACCGTTGAATTCAGCACATCCCAATGCATAAGGATGACTACATTAGAACGCTCTATCTCTCAAAAAGTTATAATTATTTTTTCGGTCTAAATTTAGCACTTTTAGATAGAAAAAAATTGAACATTGCAACCGTTGGTGATAGAAAGGTTTACCCACTACCAAATGATAGCTCTCGTTGAGTCTATCAAAAATATATATACTTTTATATGCCTAAGATTTACCATTTTCATGTTATGTGGTCCATTTCGCTTATTTTTGTATTATTTGAAAAACAGTAATTTCAGCACAACTCGGTAACCAGTAGAGACAGAGGCTTTTCCTATGTAAATTTGTAATCGGCGCACCTATTTTAGTAAGATAGCAAAGGTTTCATGTTGATCCGGGTCCTTGTTTTTGAGATAGGTGTGCTACTTCAAAATTATAGTTTAAAATATGTGATTTCTTACAAAATTTTAGCCAGTCGGCAAAAACCCAACTACCTTCAATCCAATTAAAGTTGTGGTTCTTGATACAATTTTTGACGCTGATTACGCCAGTATAATTTGATTTTACTTATTTGGAACGGTTCGGCAGTTATTACGTTCCCAATTATCAAAAATGATGCTAAAAACACTCATTTTACTATATTAGAAACTTTGAACGCAAACTGTGTCCGATCTAATTGACCGATGTTGACGGTTCAAACGGTTTCGGATGGGAAATTGGCCGAGGATATCATTTCTGAAAACCGCGTTGCTCTAAGGTGCACGGTTCGCGAGAAAAACGCGATAAACTGCGGAAATTATAGTTTCCTACTTTCTAGCCAAGCCGTACACGCTAGGGGAAAACGGACCACACCGTTGAATTCAGCACATCCCAATGCATAAGGATGACTACATTAGAACGCTCTATCTCTCAAAAAGTTATAATTATTTTTTCGGTCTAAATTTAGCACTTTTAGATAGAAAAAAATTGAACATTGCAACCGTTGGTGATAGAAAGATATACCCACTACCAAATGATAGCTCTCGTTGAGTCTATCAAAAATATATATACTTTTATATGCCTAAGATTTACCATTTTCATGTTATGTGGTCCATTTCGCTTATTTTTGTATTATTTGAAAAACAGTAATTTCAGCACAACTCGGTAACCAGTAGAGACAGAGGGTTTTCCTATGTAAATTTGTAATCGGCGCACCTATTTTAGTAAGACAGTAAAGGTTTCATGTTGATCCGGGTCCTTGTTTTCGAGATAGGTGTGCTACTTCAAAATTATAGTTTAAAATATCTGATTTCTTACAAAATTTTAGCCAGTCGGCAAAAGCCCAACTACCTTCAATCCAATTAAAGTTGTGGTTCTTGATACAATTTTTGACGCTGATTACGCCGGTATAATTTGATTTTACTTATTTGGAACGGTTCGGCAGTTATTACGTTCCCAATTATCAAAAATGATGCTAAAAACACTCATTTTACTATATTAGAAACTTTGAACGCAAACTGTGTCCTATCTAATCGATCGATGTTGACGGTTCAAACGGTTTCGGATGGGAAATTGGCCGAGGATATCATTTCTGAAAACCGCGTTGCTCTAAGGTGCACGGTTCGCGAGAAAAACCGATAAACCGCGGAAATTATAGTTTCCTACTTTCTAGCCAAGCCGTACACGCTAGGGGAAAACGGACCACACCGTTGAATTCAGCACATCCCAATGCGTAAGGATGACTACACTAGAACTCTCTATCTCTCAAAAAGTTATAATTATTTTTTCGGTCTAAATTTAGCACTTTTAGATAGAAAAAAATTGAACATTGCAACCGTTGGTGATAGAAAGGTTTACCCACTACCAAATGATAGTTCTCGTTGAGTCTATCAAAAATATATATACTTTTATATGCCTAAGATTTACCATTTTCATGTTATGTGGTCCATTTCGCTTATTTTTGTATTATTTGAAAAACAGTAATTTCAGCACAACTCGGTAACCAGTAGAGACAGAGGCTTTTCCTATGTAAATTTGTAATCGGCGCACCTATTTTAGTAAGATAGCAAAGGTTTCATGTTGATCCGGGTCCTTGTTTTTGAGATAGGTGTGCTACTTCAAAATTATAGTTTAAAATATGTGATTTCTTACAAAATTTTAGCCAGTCGGCAAAAACCCAACTACCTTCAATCCAATTAAAGTTGTGGTTCTTGATACAATTATTGACGCTGATTACGCCAGTATAATTTGATTTTACTTATTTGGAACGGTTCGGCAGTTATTACGTTCCCAATTATCAAAAATGATGCTAAAAACACTCATTTTACTATATTAGAAACTTTGAACGCAAACTGTGTCCGATCTAATTGACCGATGTTGACGGTTCAAACGGTTTCGGATGGGAAATTGGCCGAGGATATCATTTCTGAAAACCGCGTTGCTCTAAGGTGCACGGTTCGCGAGAAAAACGCGATAAACCGCGTAAATTATAGTTTCCTACTTTCTAGCCAAACCGTACACGCTAGGGGAAAACGGACCACACCGTTGAATTCAGCACATCCCAATGCATAAGGATGACTACATTAGAACGCTCTATCTCTCAAAAAGTTATAATTATTTTTTCGGTCTACATTTAGCACTTTTAGATAGAAAAAAATTGAACATTGCAACCGTTGGTGATAGAAAGGTTTACCCACTACCAAATGATAGCTCTCGTTGAGTCTATCAAAAATATATATACTTTTATATGCCTAAGATTTACCATCTTCATGTTATGTGGTCCATTTCGCTTATTTTTGTATTATTTGAAAAACCGTAATTTCAGCGCAACTCGGTAACCAGTAGAGACAGAGACATTTACTATGTAAATTTGTAATCAGCGCACCTATTTTAGTAAGATAGTAAAGGTTTCATGTTGATCCGGGTCCTTGTTTTTGAGATAGGTGTGCTACTTCAAAATTATAGTTTAAAATATGTGATTTCTTACAAAATTTTAGCCAGTCGGCAAAAACCCAACTACCTTCAATCCAATTAAAGTTGTGGTCCTTGATACAATTTTTGACGCTGATTACGCCGGTATAATTTGATTTTAATTATTTGGAACGGTTCGGCAGTTATTACGTTCCCAATTATCAAAAATCTGATGTGGCCAGGCACGTGACTTTATCATACAATATACAGGGTCTCCCACGACGAGCTGCCATTAGAAGAATATGGAGAACCAAATGAAATGACAGATTGAAAATTTGTAGACTTATATTGTTGGACACGATCGCCTCAACTAAAATATTTTTAGTTTTCGGTTACTTCCGGTTACACCGGAAATGATGTCATCTTTTATATTTCAAATGGAACACCCTGTATTTTAACGCATTTTTGAAATCTTCATTAAATTTTAGATCAATTTTATGTTACATTCCCTATACCTAACGTGTGTCATTTTTGAGAAATTAATTATTTTCATTAAAAAATGACAGCTGCACGGCTACTTTCAACTACTTATAAATTATCTCCTTTGGCCGTTGGAAAAAAGTCGTCCGGCGAAATTGTTGTGAAGGTAACGTATTATCGACACATCGGTAGAACTCTTCTAAAAGTTATACAGGGTGTTCAAATTATAAGATCAAAGTTGAATTCGAGAAAAGTACTAAAACTCGATTTTTTCAAATGGCAATCCTAACATATTAATACAATTCTCAATTCAATGGAAAATTTTAGATCAACTTTGTGTACGATGTCCTATACCTAAAATGTACTTGTACCTACTGAATCGATTTTTAAACATCACCGTAGAAATTGCACAGATTGCCAAATCTAGATTGCGTTGAAAACAACTGAACAAGTTGGAATAAACAGAACTTTTTAATAAAACAAGCTTTTTTAGGTCAGTTTTCATTATCATTGGTTTAGTATTTATAAAATTAAAAGCCTACAATGAAACACAATATTAAAAAAAAAAAAAACGTTAAGAAAATTTTAAAAAACCGCTTAATTCTATTTCAGAAACTGTTAAAAAATGTTGCCGTTTTTTGCTAAACATGCTACTATTCCTTTTACCATATTATTGTTGGTGGCGTCCCTGATAGAGTTAGCACATAACCCATTGAAAGGAGCTGGAACTTTATCTTTCATGTTCTCCTTATTACTTATTGGGCCCTCCATTATAGGGTGGTTTCAAATGGACGGTTCTCCAGCGCAGATAGCAGTTGCTATAAGAGGTTTGCTTAACGAGCGATAATCGGCGATCGGTTGAATGCGCTTAATAGGCCATACAAATATCCACCGCATTCCCCCGACTTGACGCCAATGGATTTATTAATTTCGGGAGCTATTAAAGACGTAGTTTATGAGAACCCAATAATTGATAAGGAGAACATGAAAGATAGAGTTCCAGCTGCTTGCAATGAGTTATGTGCTAACGCAATCAGGGACGCCACCAACAATAATGCGTTAAAAGAATTAAAGCATGTTTAGCGGAAAACGGCAACGTTTTTGAACAGTTACTGACATTGAATTAAGCATTTTTTTATTACCTTACGATTTTGTTTTATTTTTAACATTGTGTTTAATTGTAGGCTTATCATTTTATAATTACTAAATTAATTATAATGAAAAATTACCTAGAAACGTGTTTAATAAAGTTGTGTTTATTCCAACTTGTTCAGTTGTTTTCAACGCAATCTAGATTTGGCGATTCTTGCAATTTCTACTGTGATGTTTAAAAATCGATTTCAGTAGGTACAAGTACATTTTAGGTATAGGACATTGTACACAAAGTTGATCTAAAATTTTCCATAGAATTGAGAAATGTATTAATATGTTAGGGTTGCCATTTGAAAAAATCGACTTTTAGTACTTTTCTCGAATTCAACTTTGATCTTATAATTTGAACACCCTGTATAACTTTTAGAAGAGTTCTACCGATGTGTCGATAATACGTTACCTTCAACAATTTCGCCGGACGACTTTTTTCCAACGGTCAAAGGAGATAATTTATAAGTAGTTGAAAGTAGCCGTGCAGCTGTCATTTTTTAATGAAAATAATTAATTTCTCAAAAATGACACATGTTAGGTATAGGGAATGTAACATAAAATTGATCTAAAATTTAATGAAGATTTTAAAAATGCGATAAAATACAGGCTGTTCCATTTGAAATATAAAAGATGACATCATTTCCGGTGTAACCGGAAGTAACCCAAAACTCAAAATATTTTAGTTGAGATGATCGTGTCCAACAATTTAAGTCCACAAATTTTCAATCTGTCATTTCATTTGGTTCTCCATATACTTCTAATGGCAGCTCGTCGTGGGAGACCCTGTATAGAATTAATAGTTTAGCTGCTTGAGAATCGATTTTATTGAGATAAATCGTAGGTATTGTCAAAGCATCAGCATTTGACACTACCTACACTACGTCATTAGAATAATAGTTATTTATGTCACAAGTACCGAAAGTACGGAATAGCGCGACGAGTGGTGATGCGGCGCGTCGCCGTAGCACGTGAGCGCGTCGCGCTATCTAGTTTTTGGCAGGAGAGACATCAACGTTTATTGTGTTGCTTTTTGAGAAACATGTATTTAAAATAAAATAAATAAAAATGGTTATATTTCTGTATAGGAAATGTTAGGTTGGTACCACTTTGACGAAACGTCAAGTTTAAAAAGCTAATTCAAATTCTGACAGATTTATATTTGTTCATGACACTGTAGATCACATCCGTACCAACATACTAAAATAAAACTACAGTCATCGCTATACCTTTCTACTCAATTTATCGTTTTTAGAATTAGATATAAAGACGGGTTGATATTTCTTATCAACAAACAATCAAATTGGTGATCTCGTTTAATTTGAAATTTGTATTTTGTAATTTGCCGCACTACAGCGGTAACGTTCCATAGCGGTTCTACAACCTCTGATGAAATCAGCTGTTTTCGAGTGTGACAGCACAAAGAAATATTTGTCAAAATCCTGGCTACTATGTAGTTTCATATCAATGCAGATGCGACCGATCTCGATCAAATAGAATTTGCCCTTGCAGCTAAACTATTATTTTACCAAAAAATTTCATAGGCATAAATTATTCAAAATTTAAGTACTTTAATTTATTGTTTAACTATTTTGACGAAATTACAGAAATTCCGGCACATTTGCAAAATCCTTGAAAATGGCTTAGAATAAACTACCAGTTCCTTTGGACCCAGAGATTAGTAAAACAAGATAGGAAACGTCCATAAGCCACCTATGGTGAAATTCTACCACATTTTATTAACTGGTTAACATCTGAGACGTTAGGTGGCAGCACGGTGGCGCTCTGGGCGATTTGGCGGGGTGTGCCGGTAAATTTTAATTTGTGTGCATTTCTTATATGCTTTATTATTTCGTTTTCCTACACAACATACAAAACTTAGTTGTACATTATTTATTATATAATAAATATCAATAACAAATAAGAACAGTGTTACTAAAGTAATTCAACACTAAGCTATAACAACAATAGAAAGCTTAGCTTCATAACTGCTGCTGACCTGCTGCTCTTCTCTGCTGTTCGTAGCAACATCCATATTATCTGCAGAAAGTAAAGGTACAGGGTACAGCTCCTGATTTCAAAAGCAATCGCGGATATGTTTTCTTGAATTGCTCGACAGAAAAATGATCACATCATATGTGATAGTTTTTTGTGTCATCTTGCAAAAGGTAAATTCGGCCAATATTTAACATCCATTGCTTGGCTCTGCAAACCCAAAATCTATGCAGATGACTAATTTCAAAGATTGATTTTTACTTACAGCGAACGATCCTTTGGTATTATTGCAAAGAATGCCACATCCCTATTATTGAATTTATTTTTGTAACTTGCATTACAAATGCAATAAGTGCCACGACTCATGTTGTAACTCTTGGTAAATAATGAAACTCCGGCGTTACCACTAAATGCAACTTAAGTCAAATGACATTTCAAATTGCGTTTTGAACACTTGACATGACAAGACATGACATTTCAGTCACGTCATAGAGCGGTTAGTTAACATCTGAGACAATAGATGGCGCTAACATCGACACGGTCGCATCGGTTCCTATCTTTATTTACTAATCTCTGTTTGGACCCTTTTGAACCAAAAGCTTTTCAGCTCTAAGTTTGGTTATAAAACTTCTAAATATGAACTTTCGTCCCGATACCTCTAGTAGTTTCTCCGGAATCATCGCCACAAAAGTATTTTCTACTTTGCCGCACTAGAGCGGCTACGTTCCATAGCGGTTCTCCATGGGTTCTCCAACCTCTGATGAAATCAGCTGTTTTCGAGTGTGACAGCCATAGACATTTCTGTGGTGACAGCACAAAAAAATATTTGTCAAATCCAGGCTACTATGTACTTTCATATCAATGCAGATGCGACCGATCTCGATTAAATAGAATTTGCTCTTGAAGTTAAACTATTAATTTTACCAAAAAATGTCATAGGCATAAATTATTCAAAATTTCGTCTACTTTAATTTATTATTTATCTATTTTGACGAAATTACAGAAATGACGAAAATCGTTGAAAAATGCTAAGAGTAAATACCCAGTTCCTTTGGACCATTTTAAACCAAAAGCTTTTCAGCTCTAAGTTTGGTCATAAAACTACTAAATACGCACTTTCGTCCCGATACCTTTAGTAGTTTCTCCGGAATCGTCGTCACAAAAATCGTTTACACACGCACACACACACACACACACACACACACACACACACACACACACACACACACACACACACACACACACACACACACACACACACACACACACACACACACACACACACACAGACATTTTTTTGTACCTTGGTCAAAAATGTTCAGGGGACCCATAAAGACCTATTTCCGCTAAAATGTCAATTTTTTTTTTCGGCATGATTACAATACTTTACATACTGCGTATGATAAAGTAAAAAGCTAGTTCAGTAATAAAAAATAACTGCCTACCAGTAAATTTGCTTATTCGACGTTTATAATACCCGGCAGAAGTGGGAATATACCCTATAATACTGATATTTCTGCACTGTGGAATAAACCTTTCCAGCCACATATAACTAAACATCAAACTATATCATATTTGAACACGATGGCACGTTCTTAAAAATATTTTTTGTTACAGGGAATCACTTGCATTGCAGAGCCATCCCAACCGATGGCCCTATCTCTTTAAGAGGGGTGACTTGTCAGAACTTGTTGACATTCAACCTTCACTCGTAAGAGTTTCCGAACATGCAAAATCCGGGACGGCGCTGGAAACTGTTCAAACTCTTGCCCCCATTGGCAGGCGTCAAACTAATGGATTTCCGAAGTTTCCGAACGGCGGCCTTCTTCCGGTTTTTCACCGCTTCCGGTTAAAGGTTAAAAACAAAAGAAAGCGGCCGGGATCGTTTTAACGGGGGCTCCAATGCGTACTACTCTTCCTACTCGCCCCCGCCGATATTCCTTTGTTCGCAAGGGGAAAATATAAACCGCGCCGCCGACGCCCCCTGTCGGGCTTGTGCCGGAACTGTCTGCAAATTACCACTCAAAAACAGGAAAGTTCGCGCTAATGAAACGGGGAAAGGAATTGCTGCCATTACCGAAAACAGCTGACGGGTTTTGTGGTAGGCTTGAACATCTGTCTCATTCAACAGAAGTCGCGGATTTTACTTTATCATACGCAGTATAATAAAGTATTGTAATCATGCCGAAAAAAAAAATTGAGATTTTAGCGGAAATAGGTCTTTTTGGGTCCCCTGAACATTTTTGACCAAGGTACAAAAAAATGTCTGTGTGTGTGTGTGTGTGTGTGTGTGTGTGTACCCGTTTTTTGTGGAGACGATTCCGGAGAAACTACTGAAGGTATCGGGACGAAAGTTCATATTTAGAAGTTTTATAGCTAAACTTAGAGCTGAAAAGCTTTTGGTTCAAAAGGGTCCAAAGGAACTGGCTATTTACTCTTTGCATTTTTCAACGATTTTGCAATTGAGCCGCCATTTCTGCAATTTTGTCAAAATAGATAAATAGTAAATTAAAGTAGAGGAAATTTTGTATAATTTATGTTTATAACATTTTTTGGTAAAATTAATAGTTTAGCTGCAGGAGCAAATTCTATTTGATCGAAATCGTGTCTGCATTAATAGCAGGTAGCCAGAATATTTTGAATCTTTTGACAGTATTCGGAACGTCAGCGGTTGCGAAACGTCAATTCAACACGCAAATGCATGGAGAATGCGAGAACGCGCGCACGTACAGTGCAACAATATTAAAATATCTTGGTGTCAGTGTGTATTTCGATTGCGGATAGCCATGTTCTTATGTTTTCGCGAATAAATACAAAAAAGACGGTATGGTAACATTAAAACTTATTTGGAATATTGAGCATAATTCTTTATGAACTTTTGTAGTTAGCACTGAAGACGGGGTAAAACCCGAAAATATAGGTATGCTAGAAGCCAATATAATATATTAATCATCAGAACCAATAACCTTTTTACTTTATCATATGTAGTATGACAAGGAGGTTTAGTCTTAGAATTTTTGAAATATTTTGCAAAAAAGCCGCTATTTCTGGAATTTCGTCGAAATAGTTAAATAATAAATTAATGTAGAGGAAATTCTAAATAATTCATGACTATGAAATTTTTTGGTAAAGTAAATATTTTAGCCGCATGAGCAAATTCTATTTCATCGGGATCACTCGTACTGCATTAAAACACTAGTATTAAATCTAGTTAGCCAAGATTTGTCAGATATGGTGATTCTAATGATAGTAGGTAGTGTCAAATACTGATGATTTGACATTACATACTGTAAATATAATCAAAATATCTGTCTAGTTCTAGTAGTTTTATTTTAATGCAGACGTGGCCGATCTCAATCAAATAGAATCTCCTGCAGCTTAACTATTAATATATGGTATGATAAAGTCATGTGCCTGGCCACATCAGATTTTTTTAAGTAGGGTTCTTATTTTAAATCGGATTTATTTTTGCAAGTAATCTACGCTAGCATTAATATCCAGTATATAGATAGATGAATTTTGACGTCAGAAATAGTTATGAAATGTCTATTTTCTTGTTTCCCACATGATCGTTTATTTTTTTTACTTTATCATACGCAGTATGATGAAGTATTGTAATCGTGCCGAAAAAAAAAATTGAGATTTTAGCGGAAATAGGTCTTTATGGGTCCCCTGAACATTTTTGACCAAGGTACAAAAAAATGTCTGTGTGTGTGTGTGTGTGTGTGTGTGTATGTATGTCTGTGTGTGTGTAAACGATTTTTGTGGCGACGATTCCGGAGAAACTACTAAAGGTATCGGGACGAAAGTTCATATTTAGAAGTTTTGTGACCAAACTTAGAGCTGAAAAGCTTTTGGTTCAAAGGGGTCCAAAGGAACTGGTAGTTTATTCTAAGCATTTTTGAAGGATTTTGCAAATGAGCCGCCATTTCTGTAATTTCGACAAAATAGTTAAATAATAAATTAAAGTAGAGGACATTTTGAATAATTTATGCCTATGACATTTTTTGCTAAAATTAATAGTTTAGCTTCAAGAGCAAATTCTATTTGATCGAGATCGGTCGCATCTGCATTGATATGAAATTGTATAGTAGCCAGGATTTTTTAAATTTTTGGTCTAATGACAGTACCGGTAGTGTCAAATGCTGATGTTTTGACAATAATTACTGTCAATCTACTGTCAATAGTAAAAAGATTTCATATTGTAATACCGTGTATCTCAGCGTGTCCAAACTGCATGTGTTCTGTTTGTTTTTGGTTTGAGGAAGTATGATCATGTATCGAATGGGCTGGGCAACTTTGGATGGTTAAACATGGATAACACTAGGGTGTTTCATGCAGCAATATTATATCATAAGTTGCTATCCAAGAGGACCCCACAATACCTCATGCGGAAGATACGCTGTAGAAGGGATATCCATAACCATAATTTAAGATTCAGGAGTTTGTTTGCTCCACCTGCCCATCGCGCTGAGCTGTATAAACGGTCATTCTCTTACCAGGTCAGTCATTGGGTCTCAGGGAAGATATGAAAAAATTATCGTTAACCAGTTTTGGGGGAAAGGTGAAGTGTTATCTGTTTACTCAACAGGGGGGACTTTAGGCATTGAGCGCACATCGGAGGCTGCTTTAGTTTTTATTTTTTATGGGCATGTGCGATGTTTTGTTAAGTTGGATTTGCTGCAATTACGTGTAATTAGACTCAGTATTTTTTAGTTTTTTTTTTTTTTTTGATAAGTTCTCGAAATTATTGTTATATTATTGATACAACTATGTCTTAGTTCTAGTTTGCGTAAAGGGCTGAGTGGAAGAGCAAGGCAATTTGGAAACAAGTGTGCTGATCTCCGCCCTAAAATAAATATTATTTTGTTGCATTTAATATTGTTTTGTTAATAATGGAATTATTTATTTATTTAATTATTTATCTGTCAAATTCTGGCTAACTAGTTTCATTTTAATGTAGACACGACTGATATCAATCAAATAGATTTTCATGAAGCTAAACTGTTAATTTTATATATTGTATGATAAAGTTATGTGCCTGGCCACATCAGATTTTTTACTTTATCATACGCAGTAAGATAAAGTATTGTAATCATGCCGAAAAAAAAATTGAGATTTTAGCGGAAATAGGTCTTTTTGGGTCCCCTGAACATTTTTGACCAAGGTACAAAAAAATGTCTGTATGTGTGTGTGTGTGTGTGTGTGTGTGTGTGTGTGCGTGTGTAAACGATTTTTGTGACGACGATTCCGGAGAAACTACTAAAGGTATCGGGACGAAAGTTCATATTTAGAAGTTTCATGACCTAACTTAGAGCTGAAAAGCTTTTGGTTGAAAAGGGTCCAAAGGAACTGGTAGTTTATTCTAAGCCTTTTTGAAGGATTTTGCAAATGAGCCGCCATTTCTGTAATTTCGACAAAATAGTTAATAAATAAATTAAAGTAGAGTAATTTTTGAATAATTTATGCCTATCACATTTTTTGGTAAAATTAATAGTTTAGCCTTTCAGTTTATTCTAAGCCTATTTGAAGGATTTTGGAAATGAGCCGCCATTTCTGTAATTTCGACAAATTAGTTAATTAATAAATTAAAGCACAGGAAATTTTGAATAATTTATGCCTATGAAATTTTTTGGTAAAATTAATAGTTTAGCTTCAAGAGCAAATTCTATTTGATCGAGATCGGTCGCATCTGCATTGATATGAAATTACATAGTAGCCAGGATTTTGACAAATATTTTTTTGTGTTGTCACATTCGAAAACAGCTGATCTCATCAGAGGTTGGAAAACCACTATGGAACGTTGCCGCTGTAGTACGGCAAATTATAAAATACAAATTTCAAATAAAGTAAGATCACCAATTTGACTGTTTGTTGATAAGAAATATCAACCCGTCTTTATATCTAATTCTAAAAACGATACATTGAGAAAATTATAAATAAAGTATAGCGATGAGTGTAGTTTTATTTTAGTATGTTGGTAGGGATGTGTCATGAACAAATATAAATCTGTCACAATTTGAATTACCTTTTTAAGGTGCGTTTTCATTAGTGACGATGGCAGTGGTAGCCGACGCCGTTATAGTATTTCCAATAGAAAATTGATAGTGACTCATGTTTATGTACATGCAAACTAATATGTGTCATTATCACGATATGTAAGAAATACTATAATTTCGTATTCTACCACCGCCATTAGCTACCATTACCTACCAATCGGAACGCACCTTTAAACTTGACGTTTCGTCTAAGTGGTACCAACCTAGCATTTACTATACAGACACCATTTATTTTTTTTAAATACGTATTTCTTAAAAAGCAACACTATAGACGTTGATGTCGCTCCTGCCAAAAACTAGATAGCCGACTCGCTCATATGCGACGGCGACACTCCGCCTTCGGTGACGCGCCGCATCACCGCTCGTCGCGCTATTCCGTACTTTCGGCATTTGTGACATAAATAACTATTATTCTGATGACGTAGTGTAGGTAGTGTCAAATGCTGATGCTTTGACAATACCTACGATTTATCTCAATAGAATAGATTCTCATGCAGCTAAACTATTAATTTTATATATTGTATGATAAAGTCATGTGCCTGGCCACATCAGATTTTTTAATTTCATTTATGACAGGACGAATGAAATATAGAGAAAAGCTTATAGACCAAAAATTCATTTTTTTGGGATACCCGTGAGATAGGTGGGTATGAGTTCGTGACATTTGTCAAATAAACACTGACTAAATCGATTGTGGCCGATATTCTACTAGTGATGTCATGGGTTTTGCCTAATAAGTCATTTTTTAACGTGTACATTATGAGTGCACCCTAATTACTCCATAGATAACATTTTTCCGATTACAATGACACCATGATATTGATATTTTGCTGTAAATCGTACCGTGGAAATATCGTCTAAAATAGGGAAATACAAAAAATATATTGGGTTAATGGTCAAAGTTAGCGTAGTGAATTATGGATTAATGCTAACATCCTAATTTTACAGACAAAATATACAGGGTCTCCTGGAACAGTTTTATCAGTAGTTTTTATGTTCCACTATTTCTAGATCCAATTTTTTAAATTAAAATTCTCTTTAGATGACTGCCCCTTCCGGTATACCGGAAGTTTACATCAGCTTCGGTTTTTAAATGGAAACATGTAACTTTCATTGCAGTATTTGATTCCACACATCAAAATACATCGACTTTTCTCAGGTTTTCCTATTCCTAAATGTCACTATTCTTAAATTATTTTGATTTTTTGTTGATTTTTGCGGTATTGCTAACGGCTTCCTGTTTGGTGAGAACATCGCTAAATATGGTTAAACAAAATGTATCTTAGAGAGATTGTTCAAAATATGCAACTCAACTGTTCCCTACATTTTAAAGCTATAAAACATTTTTTTGCACCAAACACAAGAAATTCTTGCACACTGTCATGCCATACTGCTTCTTCAGTGGTTTTTGAAATATTTATAATTATTCTTAAATTTAGTAAAATTGTCCTGATAGCATTAAAAGGTCTTGATTGTAGTTCTGTTGAAGGTGAAGGTGAAGGTTGAATTTTGTGAATTCATGCTAATAAAAGATCACGTTGTATTTATTTTGAATATTTTGGAATAATAGGTTAAAATGACAATGGAGAGGATAAATTAATAAAATGCAAATACGCTATGGGCAACATAACATTTCCATACACAGAGAAGCACGTGTCAAAAATACTTTTTGTTTTGAGGCGAGTCAGTTTTACATTATATTTTCAGTAAAACAATTAAATGAGTTAATCTCATATCTTTTTGAATTTAAAGAAATATATGTTATTATCAATCAAATGTTTTTACACATTCATACACTGAAGAGGGTTTATTAGGTTTTAGTATGTATTATAAGCATCTGAATGACTAATCTCCTAACGTAACATTAATCAATTTATTAAAAATCTTACACGATAACAATATTTATAAACTGTGAATACAAAGTTACCACACCTATTCCAATTTACAATATAACAACATTAAGAACAAAGTAAGACTTGTTTGAGATTTGATTCAAAGTAAAAACCGTACTTTTGAATTGACTATATCGTATTTTATAATAAACAAAAAAAAGCCTTCCTATTAACAAACATATATTTTGTTTATTACAAAATATTTATCTAAAACAAAACTGGTAATAAACACATCTCTTTCGTATAACATAATTTTTTCTCTATGTTGTTCTTAGAACGAGTAGCTGTTTTGTTTTTCAATGCCTTAGAAAGTAACATCCTTTCGAAGATGTTCGAACATCAAAATTCAAATTTCAAACTTAATAAACTGAAAAATAAATTGTCCGTATGAGTTTTTTTTGGACTCATGACGATATATTTAAACAATGCAGAAAAAATGGATACCTTGTACAACAGTTTTGCTAAAAAGGCTGCAGAGTATTTTGTAATATTATAGTAGTTTTATTGTTATTAGCGATAACACTTGTATTTCAAAATGTTGCTATTCCATATTTAGCTTCAATGAAAGAGACATGATTCCTTAGCATTATTTTATTAACTGTCTCATTATTGTAGTCGCAAGGTTAAAGAACAGTCAAGAACGAGTCAAGCAATTCGACTCGTGTTTCCATACAAATCAATAACCTGTACCAATAACTAGCATACTAAGAAAAGCAGTAAATTATGACTACCTATACCGTCACAAAATTTAAAACTTTGATCTCCGATGCATTCCCGTGCGTTGTGCAAATTTATTGCCGAACGCTTTCGCCGTTATGGTTATATATCGGTAATAGACGAAGGCGCGCGTTATACATTCAGATTACATCGCTTAAGGGCAGGGACGATCTATTTGATCGTAAGCCTTCACATTTCAAAGAAGTCGTTCCCTAACGGCCTCATCAATCTTCCCGAAAGCCAGATATACCATCACGCTGGATGGGAAGAAGAGTCGGAGCCGCGATGCCGATCTTATATATTGCAGATCTGACCGCCGATATGTCGCAGGAGGCGAGAGGAATATCGCCAAGCTACGGTGACTTGATCGTGACTATCCTGCAGAACAAACCGAGTGAAATCGGGTGCTAAATAATAAGTTTTATGAAAAAGAGATGGGTCTGATATTACGTGAGTTTGTTTTTGTAGGACGCCTATCTACAGGGTGTGGCAAGTTTAATGGTCGTCACTTTAGGGGCCAAAATAAACAAAAATGCCCAATAAACTTTTTTCGAGACACTCCTTTGAAAAACTTTTTAACCCAACAATAACTACCTTGTTTTCACACGTGGCATTTTGAAGCTTTGTCATTTAACCCGAATACACAATTAAAATTTATCGGGTTAATAGCAGTAACAACAAAGGAAGATATAATTTTTAACTTTGTTCCAGTAAATTTGGCCATAAATAATGCAAAATTATACAGAAAATATTGGAAAAACGATTTCGCAATTGATTTACAACATTCAGATTTATTTTACGATTTTTATTTGAATGAATATTGTCATTTAAATAATATAAAAATGAAATATTAAAATTAACGAGAAAAATATACATTGGGTCGTATTCATGTTTATTTTTACTTTATCATACGCAGTATGGTAAAGTATTGTAATCATGCCGAAAAAAAAAAATTGAGATTTTAGTGGAAATAGGTCTTTTTGGGTCCCCTGAACATTTTTGACCAAGGTACAAAAAAATGTCTGTGTGTGTGTGTCTGTGTGTGTGTGCCTGTGTGTGTGTGTGTGTAAACGATTTTTGTGACGACGATTCCGGAGAAACTACTAAAGGTATCGGGACGAAAGTTCATATTTAGAAGTTTCATGACCTAACTTAGAGCTGAAAAGCTTTTGGTTCAAAAGGGTCCAAAGGAACTGGTAGTTTATTCTAAGCCTTTTTCAAGGATTTTGAAAATGAGCCGCCATTTCTGTAATTTCGTCAAAATACTTAAATAATAAATTAAAGTAGAGGAAATTTTGAATAATTTATGCCTATGACATTTTTTGGTAAAATTAATAGTTTAGCTGCAAGAGCAAATTCTATTCGATCAAGAAAGGTCGCATCTGCACTGATATGAAAATACATAGTAGCCAGAATTTTGACAAATATGTTTTTGTGCTGTCACCACAGAAATGTCTATGGCTGTCACACTCGAAAACAGCTGATTTCATCAGAGGTTGGAGAACCGCTATGGAACGTTGCCGCTCTAGTGCGGCAAAGCACAAAATACAAAATTCAAATAAAATAAGATCACCAATTTGATTGTTTGTTGATAAGATATATCAACCCGTTGTTATATCTAATTGTAAAAGCGATAACTTGATAAAGTAAATAATGTATAGCGATGAGTGTAGTTATATTTTAGTATGTTGGTACGGATGTGACACCTACAGTGTCACATCTACATGAACGAATATAAATCTGTCAGAATTTGAATTAACTTTTTAAACTTGACGTTTCGTAGAAGTGGTATAAACCTAACATTTCCTATTTAGAAAAATAACCATTTTTGATTTTTTTTAAATATCTATTTCTCAATAAGCAACACAAAAAACGTTGATGTCACTCCTGCCGAAAACTACATGACCCGCTCACATGCGACGGCGACGCTCCGCCATCGCTGACGCGCCGCATCACCGCTCGTCGCGCTATTCCGTACTTTCGGCACTTGTGAGATAAACAACTATTATTCTGATGACAGTAGGTAGTGTCACATGCTGATGCTTTGACAATACCTTCTATTGATACTATTGACTATAAATATATCTGTCAAATCCTGGGTAACTAGTTTAATTTTAATACAGACACGATTTATCTCAGTCAAATAGATTCTCGTGCAGCTAAACTGTTAATTTTATATTTTGTATGATAAAGTCATGTGCCTGGCCACATCAGATTTTTTTAATTAAACATACTGATCTATTACAATTGTAAGTACCAAACATCAATAGGAGCAATAGGCGTTATTTTAAGTTAAAAAGCTTATATTAGCATGTCCGATCGGCATTTGTTACAATACCGGGTGATTCAATTTCGAGGCTCACCATGGGGATCTCTCTTATTAGTGGAGATAAAGCCTATCTTTAAATTTGCAAAGTTTCGAATTTTTGTGTTGAACAATTTCCTGAAAAGAAAATTAAGCTATCATTTTTCATTATGAACATATCCGCACAAAGCTTAAATGTAAAGATATCGTGTTTATTTTTTTATTCAAAACCAAGAGCAGCTAGACATTTGAAACTAAAACATTCTTAAAACATTATTTCATTTCAGTTTTTTGCGGATATCTTCATAATGAAAAATGATAGCTTAAATTTCTTTTCAGATAATTGATCAACACAAAAATACGAAACTTTGCCAAATTTAAACTTAGGCTCTATCTCCACTAATAAGCGAGAACCCCATGGTGAGCCTCGAAATTGAATCACCCGGTATATGAAAACATTGTAAGATTTCAGATAAAACTGCAATATTCAAGATTTACTAGACACAATTTTTGGATCTCTAGGCCATATGGTTCAGCCGCTATAAATTCGCAAACGTTACCAAAATTACGATTTTCAGTGTCTTTTATCAAATGTGTTCTTATGTAAAGGCGTGAAATTGAATATTGCCGAATGAAAAAACCTCTAGTAAGGTTCATAGAAGAAATATACCTTTGACATTGGTAATAACAAAGTTTGTTGTTATGGAAATAAAACCGAATAAAATAAAACTTCCTAAACTTGTAGTAAAATAACAAACATTGAAGCTGTTAGTTTTTATTTATACCCTGTATACACACTGATATATAACGTGTCCCTGACAACAACCAGCGACGTGATTTTGAGTAAAACAGGCAATAATATAAATAAATAAATAATGTCCGATCTGCTTTTGTTCTTTTTCAGTTTGGTGCCATAGCAACAAACTTCGTTTCTTCCAATAATAAGCGCATGTTTCTCATTTTATTAATTGAACCCACAAAAGAGTGCACCAAAATCATATTTATTCTGGTTATTAACATTGCAGTGTTACCAACCATATCTGTAGATTTATATTTTAAATTATCAGCGCTAACGCTGTGTACTGCTCTGGGATTGCTAGGTCGACACAAAGGGAAAAAAACGAAAGCATAGAAATATCGGACGATGCTTTATCGTTCATGTGCGCTTTGCCTTGGTTTTTTAGCAAAAATATCGCTTTGGAGTGCCTATGAAATACGAGATGGGACATTTTGCCGACTCATCTGCTATATTGAGAGC
This sequence comes from Melinopterus prodromus, assembly GCA_964023965.1. NCBI lineage: Eukaryota > Metazoa > Arthropoda > Insecta > Coleoptera > Scarabaeidae > Melinopterus > Melinopterus prodromus. Next base: position 48,158,299 of record OZ030393.1, read on the forward strand.
CACATATCACGCTCGCTGCACAAACGACTAATAGCTGCCGCAATCTCATATTTCGTTTATGAACGACCGTTCAATATTCCCGTAATTGCACACTAGCGACATCTGACCAACCCAGGATAACGGCCAGTGAAATTGATAGTTTTCCAGAAGTACCTCACCTACGTATGATATCATTATATTTTAGTAATAACTATCTAATAGCTTTACCAACAAATGTATACCGTATACCGTCAAAACAAATTAAATATAGGTAATAGAATATCTGTTTACATTAGGGTGACCAACCGTACCGAATTTTCTGGGACAGTTCCGAAAGTTTGTTAATTTGTACCGTCTCGTAAAGTGTTTTGATCGAATTTTGACACGATTTTTGAAAATTCTATTGTAATGTCAAGAATGTCTAAGTAAATCAGCCATCAAACATGAGAATAATTTCGTACTGATTATGTCTAAGAAATTCGACAATCAGATTTCGTAATATATTAGCAGTTAGAAGACTGTTAGATTTTTATGTGGAAATAGAAATTTTTTTTAAGGAAACGATAGACATACTAAAACAAACTACACGCAGAACCTTCCAGTTGTTGATTGGTTCAAGTATATACAATGCTAAAAATGTGCTATTATGAACGATTTGTTCTTCACTAAAACATGAGTTTCAATTTAAGAGTTTTTTTTTTAGTTTTAATTTAATCAATTTAATCTTCCAAGTAATAAAAAATCTGATTCCAATATTAGAAACTGTCTATATTATGAGTACATATTCAAATAAAATCAATCACAAAATTGATATTGATGATCCTGAAAAGTGAAATCCGATTTAGAATTAACCTAATTTGTAAATTTTATTGCATATTTTCAAAGGCATATTTTCGATATAAAAACTAATCTTACAATATGGAAAAATTGTAAATATTCAACATTTCTCGTAGAATTCAATTGAAACTTATATTAGGTACTATTATTTTCATAAGAAACAGATAAAGTAAATAGAACGCAAATGTACTTACTTTTTATTTAAAAAATGAAAATTATAACAATTTCAACAGGTTATTTATTAATAATATTTAAATACATGCAGAAACAATATAAAATAAATACAACTTTTGGTATATTACATATATTACAAACGTCAGCTCTGACCGTATAAAACTTAAAAATATCAAAAAACTTTTACAAATTTAGCATCGTAAATTTGTAGACACATAGAATATTTTGCAATTCACTCATTAATTTTAAATGCTAAACCCGAAACCCGATTTAAATTGCCAAGAATTCCCATGGGACTTCCAAATGCCTGTTCGTGGTTCTGTTATCTTATTGACTTATGTTGCCATTATTTTTTAATTCGGTAATCTGTCGCCGGATATCCAAATTTCTTTGGTGAGGCATAATTGCCGTGTCGTTTTATGTATTGTGTCCGAAAACACTAGTAACTATAGTAATGCACGTGCGATCCGCCACTACTGGCACCGTCGCTGTCGATCCCTTTCCCCGCTCGCCCCAGGGACCGTAGAGCGCCGCGTCAACTGCAGCAATCATGAGATGCTTCAACTCGATCTTTTGTAGGGAAAATGCAAGATAAACCATGATTATGTAATAAACTTTAAACCTGTGAATAAGTGGGTAGCCTGTAGTCTATATTTCATTATTCTAGCTCTTCTAATAAAGGAATTGCTGGCATTGCATAATATAGCTTTTTGTGGGTCAAGCACTAATCCAATGATTTTACAAAAATGCACATTGAAAGTTAGCATTCCGCAGGTGATTTTACTTTTTAATTCGTTCAAATCTATGTATTATTTCCGGAGTACCAATTAATTGCTAAAGTTAAACGAATAAACGTGGCAAAAACAGCGCCAATTCTTCTTAATTTGGAAAAATCGGGAAACGCCAACACATACAGCTTTCTAATTTTTATGAGTTGTAGCATATTAATCAAGGACAGCGCCAGAATTTTTGGCCCCTAGGTTTCCGAGAAAATGGACGTCAAAAGAAGGGACATAATATATGACCACGATAGTACATGTCAACACAAAAAAGTTATGATGAAATGAGGAAAACGGGAAAAATGATCATCCATTACTGCCTGAATGACCGTAACTATTTTGTGAAATGTACTGTAAAGAAGGGTAAACAAAACATACGAGAAACAAAAAAAATTGTCAATGTTTTTTTCGTTTTATATTTATATTATGCTATATCACGCATACCAAAAATATACGGGACGCCTTAACCTTAAACCATTATATCTGCATGTATATTGCCGCACAGACAAGCCACTGGCTTTGTGCACATGGCAACATCCCCAAAAAAATATAATATAATTAACTAATTTCTGGCCTTACTGTATGGCTTAACAACATTATAACTTATTCGACCTTGTATTCACCTATTCACCTTGTATAGTTTCACTGTGAAAGTGATATTGTTGGTTAATAATACGGTGACGTACAGGCGGGATGCATTTTTTAAATAATTTAAAGATTACGGCCTTAACTTGGATTTGAACCAGAGACCTTTGCGTCGCTAGCACAATGCTCTCCCAACTCAGCTGTTGAGGTCTATGACATTTGATAGATATAATTGTATTAAATCAAGAAAGGAAGTAGTGGTTACTAGCAAACACTCAAGGCTGGTAGAGCCGTATTTTACAGAGGTTGCGCTGATGCCTATATTGCCCATGTATCCTAGCGACCCCCGCAGATGCCGACAAGCTCACGAAAAAGTGACGTCAGTGGTGTCAGAACGGATAAAACATCTAGTACGCTAGCAGTTTTGCGTGTTACGAGATAGGAGTTTGGGACGTCACTGGTGGACCTCGTCCCCGCCCCGCAAATGGCTGTCGGCATAACCTCTGTAAAATACGGCTCTACCAACCTTGGCAAACACTAACCTATCTTGACGTACACCTGTCAAATGTGATCTACTTGAAAGTAGGGTTCACACGTGGTTCACACCCATAGTTCACACCAAATACGGAATGTCAACTACCGGACTAAATTATAACTGGAAAAGTTTAACTACATACTTGTCAAAGTAATGGTATAGTTTAATAAGTTGGATTTGAACCAGGGCCTCAATCGCTCAGATGCTAGCGCCGCAAAGGTCTCTGGTTCAAACCCAGGTTGTAGCTGTAATTATTAACCTATAATATTCTTGTTAATATTTGGGATTTGCTCGACACACATTTTTTGAAAATTAAACTTGGCTTTTATTTCGGCCTTATCGATGCGATTGCGGCTACAGAATGCTTTTTAATTTGCGTAGTTAGTACTCTACAGCGCACTACTACTACCTGCACTGCTGACGAAATTCGCTCGCTAGAGGGCCAGTATTGCATACAATGAAACTATTTTTATTTGTTATAATTTTTGGGAGTTGCGTAAACCTGCAACCCACTGCACAAGTGCACAAGCCCCCATGGGCCTGTGTAATCACTAATCACCAATCGACACAAATGTCAGAATACAACGTCAGAAAATCCACCAGAACGTAACGGCACAACGTAAAAATGTACTACAAAAAAAAACTGCACGTAGATGTTGCTGAAGAGAGCGTCACGATAAGCGTTAAGTGGTGACTGGCAGCGCCACCAGTTGTCGTCGCGACGGGGTAACAGTGCGGATGAAAGGGACTGCATTACGTTTGACGCCTCCGCCTTAATAGGAAATCGGCGAGCGGCCCTCCTGAAAGCCCCAAACGGCGGGGGCGCACTTTAATTTTCTACCCGGTAGCGACAACGTCGTCGCTAAGTGAGCAGCATGTAACGCGATTACGGGCTGCCGATTTTCGCCCGGTAACGCCATTAAAACAATTATCTGGGATGAGGCAAGTAATTAGAATGGCAATTTTGAAGGCAGGTACAAAGCGTAATGGAAGGGGGCGCGCGCTCATATATTTACGAATTCGCTCCAATTCTAGTTTAACTGTGTAACGTGCAAATTTCGTGTTTGTGTGATCAAAATTAATGTCAAATCCTTTTAGCAAAACATTATTATTAGGATTTTCCACACTATTATTATTTATATAAAACAATAACTGCGTAAATTTTGTTTATTTTATTTTTAGTTTTTTTAATTGTCAAAATGTATGAGCCTCGCCATGGGGATCTCGCTTATTAGTGGAGATAGAGCCTATGTTTAAATTTGGCAAAGTTTCGCAATTTTTGTGCTAATCAATTATCTGAAAAGAAATTTAAGCTATCATTTTTCATTTTGAAGATAACCACAGAAACCCGAAATATTAAGATATCGTTTTACATTTTTTATTCAAAACCAAATGTAGCTAGACATTTGAAATATAAAACATTCTACAAGTACTTTTTAACAAGGAATGCAGTGTCATTTTTACTTTATCATACGCAGTATGTAAAGTATTGTAATCGTGCCGAAAAAAAAAATCTGATGTGGCCAGACACATGACTTTATCATACAATATATACAATTAATAGTTTAGCTGCATGAGAATCTATTTTATTGAGATTAATCGTAGGTATTGTCAAAGCATCAGCATTTGACACTACCTACACTAAGTCATTAGAATAATAGTAATTTATGTCACAAGTGCCGAAAGTACGGAATAGCGCGACGAGCGGTGATATGGCGCGTCACCGAAGGCGGAGCGTCGCTGTCGCATGTGAGCAAGTCCCGCTATCTAGTTTTCAGCAGGAGTGACATCAACGTTTATTGTGTTGCCTTTTGAGAAATAAGTATTTAAAAAATAAATAAAAAATGGTTATATTTCTGTATAGGAAATGTTAGTTTGATACCACTTCTACGAAACGTCAAGTTTAAAAAGCTAATTCAAATTCTGACAGATTTATATTCGTTCATGATACTGTAGATGTCACATCCGTACCAACATACTACAGTATAACTACACTCATGGCTATACTTTATTTACAATTTTCTCAATTTATCGTTTTTACAATTAGATATAACAACGGGTTGATTTCTTATCAACAAACAATCAAATTGGTGATCTAATTTTATTTGAATTTTGTATTTTGTACTTTGCCGCACTAGAGCGGCAACGTTCGGTTCTCCAACCTCTGATGAAATCAGCTGTTTTCGAGTGTGACAGCCATAGACATTTCTGTAGTGACAGCACAAAAAAATATTTGTCAAATCCAGACTACTATGTACTTTCATATCAATGCAGATGCGACCGATCTCGATCAAATAGAATATGCTCGTGAAGCTAAACTATTAATTTTACCAAAAAATATAATAGGCATAAATTATTCAAAATTTCCTCTACTTTAATTTATTATTTAACTATTTTTACGAAATTACAGAAATAGCAGCTCATTTGCAAAATCCTTGAAAAATGCTTAGAGGAAACTGCCAGTTCCTTTGGACCCTTTTGAACCAAAAGCTTTTCAGCTCTAAGTTTGGTCATAAAACTTCTAAATACGCACTTTCGTCCCGATACCTTTAGTAGTTTCTCCGGAATCGTCGTCACAAAAATCTGGTACACACATACACACATACACACACACACACACACACACACACACACACACACACACAGACATTTTTTTGTACCTTGGTCAAAAATGTTCAGGGGACCCAAAAAGACCTATTTCCGCTAAAATCCCAATTTTTTTTTTCGGCACGATTACAATACTTTACATACTGCGTATGATAAAGTAAAAATTGGGATTTTTGCGGAAATAGGTCTTTTTGGGTCCCCCGAACATTTTTGACCAAGGTACAAAAAATGTCTGTGTGTGTGTGTGTGTGTGTATGTGTGTGTGTACCCGATTTTTGTGACGACGATTCCGGAGAAACTACTAAAGGTATCGGAACGAAAGTTCATATTTAGAAGTTTTGTTACCAAACTTAGAGCTGAAAAGCTTTTGGTTGAAAAGGGTCCAAAGGAACTGGTAGGTTATTCTAAGCCTTTTTAAAGGATTTTGCAAATGAGCCGCCATTTCTGTAATTTCGACAAAATAGTTAATTAATAAATTAAAGTACAGGAAATTTTGAATAATTTATGCCTATGACATTTTTTGGTAAAATTAATAGTTTAGCTTCAAGAGCAAATTCTATTTGATCGAGATCGGTCGCATCTGCATTGATATGAAATTACATAGTAGCCAGGATTTTGACAAATATTTTTTGTGTTGTCATATTCGAAAACAGCTGATCTCATCAGAGTGATCAGAGGTTGGGGAACCACTATGGAACGTTGCCGCTGTAGTGCGGCAAATTATAAAATACAAATTTCAAGTAAACTAATATCACCAATTTGATTGTTTGTTGATAAGAAATATCAACCCGTCTTTATATCTAATTCTAAAAACGATAAATTGAGAAAATTATAAGTAACGTATAGCGATGAGTGTAGTTTTATTTTAGTATGTTGGTAGGGATGTGTCATGAACAAATATAAATCTGTCAGAATTTGAATTACCTTTTTAAGGTGCGTTTTCATTAGTGATAATGGCAGTGGTAGCAGACGCCGTTATAGTATTTCCAATAGAAAATTGCCAATGACTCATGTTTATGTACATGCAAACTAATATGTGTCATTATCACGATATGTAAGAAATACTATAATTTCGTATTCTACCACCGCCATTAGCTACCATTACCTACCAATCGGAGCGCACCTTTAAACTTGACGTTTCGTCAAAGTGGTACCAACCTAGCATTTACTATACAGAAATCATTTATTTATTTTTTTAAATACGTATTTCTTAAAAACCAACAATAAACGTTGATGTCGCTCCTGCCAAAACTAGATAGCGCGACTCGCTCACATGCGACGGCGACACTCCGCCTTCGGTGACGCGCCGCATCACCGCTCGTCGCGCTAATCCGTACTTTCGGCATTTGTGACATAAATAACTATTATTCAACAATATTCTAATGACGTGTAGGTAGTGTCAAATGCTGATGCTTTGACAATACCTACGATTTATCTCAATTGAATAGATTATCATGCAGCTAAACTATTAATTTTATATATTGTATGATAAAGTCATGTGCCTGGCCACATCAGATTTTTTAATTTGAAATAACATCAAAGATTGCGGCGCAGCCATGGCCAATGTTTTTCTTATGAGCGCCATGTTGAATTTTGGCATTTTCCGATAATCGTGTTTTTTCTCATTTCCGCAATGTATAACATGTTACCATTCTCATTTAAAATAATGGTGTAATAATCAAAAAACAATCAAGTACCCCACTGGAGCTTGGTTACAGACCGCCGGAGTCGTTGCCAAGCAACGCCAACAAAATGCACTTGGATCAAGCGGCGCCCTCAGCGTTAGGTTTGCCATTTAACCAAATAAACCTTAATTGTGGTTGATTGTGGATGTAAAATGCCGTTTGCCAATAACGAAAAGCGAAAAGTTAACGTTAACCGTTAAGTGTTTATAAAAAAAAAGTTATGTTGAGTATAATCTAATAACAACAGATCTTTCGGTTGCATAAGTTAAAATTGCCTCAGGAATTTTTCAAACTAGCCACAGTGGTAATTAAAGTAACTACCTTGCAAGGTGTAATAATTATAAAAGACATTGAAAAGACCAACTAAGGTGGTTGCAGTTAGAAGAAAAGCATTTTCAGAAGGTTTCTCTTTAAGTTTTGATTTATATTTTGAAACAATTGGTATTTATTAAAAAGTAATAACAATATTAAAAAATTTGATGTGGCCAGGCACATGACTTTATCATACAAAATATAAAATTAATAGTTTAGCTGCATGAGAATCTATTTGATTGAGATAAATCGTGTCTGCATTAAATATAAACTAGTTCGCCGGGGTTTGACAGATATTTTGATAGTCAATAGTATCAATAGTAGGTATTGTCAAAGCATCAGCATTTGACACTACCGTCACTACTACTGTCATCAGAATAATAGTTATTTATCTCACAAGTGCCGAAAATACGGAATAGCGCGACGAGCGGTGATCCGGCGCTTTCGGCAGGAGTGAGATCAACGTTTTTTGTGTCGCTTTTTGAGAAATACGTATTTAAAAAAAATCAAAAATGGTTATATTTCTGTATAGGAAATGTTAGGTTGATACCACTGATACCACGAAACGTCAAGTTTAAAAGGCTATTTCAAATTCTGACAGATTTATATTCGTTCATGTCACTGTAAATGTCACATCCGTACCAACATACTAAAATATAACTACACTCATCGCTATACTTTATTTACAATTTTCTCAATTTATCGTTTTTACAATTAGATATAACAACGGGTTGATATTTCTTATCAACAAACAATCAAATTGGTGATCTTATTTTATTTGAATTTTGTATTTTGTACTTTGTTGCACTAGAGAGGCAACGTTCCATAGCGGTTCTCCAACCTGTGATGAAATCAGCTGTTTTCGAGTGTGACAGCCATAGACATTTCTGTGGTGACAGCACAAAAAAATATTTGTCAATATCCTGGCTACTATGTAGCTTCATATCAATGCAGATGCGACCGATCTCGATCAAATAGAATTTGCTCTTGCAGCTAAACTATTAATTTTACCAAAAAATGTCATAGGCATAAATTATTCAAAATTTCGTCTACTTTAATTTATTATTTATCTATTTTGACGAAATTACAGAAATGACCAAAATCGTTGAAAAATGCTAAGAGTAAATAGCCAGTTCCTTTGGACCATTTTGAACCAAAAGCTTTTCAGCTCTAAGTTTGGTCATAAAACTACTAAATACGCACTTTCGTCCCGATACCTTTAGTAGTTTCTCCGGAACCGTCGTCACAAAAATCGGGTACACACATACACACACACACACACACACACACACACACACACACACACACACACACACACACACACACACACACACACACACACACAGACACACACACACACACACACACACACACACACACACACACACACACACACACACACACACACACACACACACACACACACACACACACACACACACACACACACACACAGACATTTTTTTGTACCTTGGTCAAAAATCTTCAGGGGACCCATAAAGACCTATTTCCGCTAAAATCTCAATTTTTTTTTTCGGCATGATTACAATACTTTACATACTGCGTATGATAAAGTAAAAATAGTTAAATATTTACTATTACATAATAAATAAAATAAAATAGTACGTATACATCACGGATACATTCTGGATAAAAGTTGGATACAAAATTTTGTTTGGTAGTTACTGAGTTACATGGAAACAAGAAATTTAGAATGTAAACGTATTTTTTTCCGCGACTGTAGGTACATACAAAAAGAAACAAAAACTAAACAATTCACGCAATTCATGTTTTATGTACGGATTCCGTGTCGCACAAAGTAGTACGTCATACAAAACCAAGTGCAACAGAATGTCAGTAGCAGTTTGAAATGATTAATTATGATATTTTCGATTTAACGGACTGGAATTAACGGATGACAAATGTAGCAGAAGTTAATGAGTCCGTTAATGGTTATGAAAGTTAACTTAAAAGATAAATTCGTTAACAAAAAATTTTAGCTTCGTTAATTAACGATTAACGGATCAACGCTTTTGTGTCCAGCTTTGAGTATAGATATCAAAACATTTCACAGATTTCCAGTCCAGATACATAATCTGTGGATAAAACACCTTAGTCAACAAAAACAAAAATCAAATTGACGTTTCTGGTATACATCATTCCCGTAGAATCTGAATATGAAGGCTATCCTCGGAGAAAACCCCATACCAGAAACAGTGTTCTCAGTTGTTTTGAGAATTTTTTTATTAAGTTATAATTTTATTGTAGTCACCAAATTTAAGTAACAAATTTATTGCTACAAAATAACAAATTCATAGTAAAGTGTTAATTTAATTGGTCTTTGACAAGGCATCTAACTTTTTGAAGAATAATATTTTCAGTGAAATATATAATATTGTCTCTTTCATATGATTTCATGTTTTTCATACTGATTTTTTTATACTGATTCATTAGACTGTACCTATGCATAAAAAAGCGAGGTAACCCAAAAAAAATTAGGGAAGATCTTTTCTTCTTTAAAATAAATTCAAATGAAACCCTGACTATATAAAAATCTATGCGCTGCAAATCCGCACATATTCGACATAAGCAATGAATGGAACATTTTTTTATCCTCTTTACCGGGATCCGAGTTCTGCAAAACCATTGCCGCTGAGCACACAGACCGAAATGGTATTAAATTCATTTTTCGTGTATACCTATATAGGTGGAGTAGAGCAGGTTCAAGACCTCCAAGAAATGAAATGATTAGATTTTAAGCTCCATCCGATAAAGTGGGTGCGCCGCCCATCTTTCCCTCAATACCCGAGCAGATTCGGCGTCGTTTTAGCGACGTCTCCAACCTCCAACGTAGTAGGCGATGAATTGGCCCGCGCTCTTTTCTGTAAAATTGAATTACTTGGAAACTGAACCCGAGTAGGAAGGGGGGCGTAACGTAGATATAAGATTCACATCTCAAAAAAGAGAAGAGACGCATTGGAGACGGTGATGGGTATATTTATATAGCTCGTTTTTAATAAAAGCTTTAATTTAAGACGGTGCATTTTACGGTTTGATATCTCTTATGAAAACACCACGTATGTAGTCTCGAATCTTCACAAACTTGGCCCGCCGAAAAAGTTTATTAATAAAGATAAGTCGCAAAAACCTTTGTCAAATTAGACAAAACAAAATCGGCAAATTTTGGAAAAATCGCAATACAGGTCAATTTTTTAAACGCCTTAAATTGTTGCTTTCTATTGCTCGGACGACAATGGACGTTAATTCAAAACTTTTATTTCTCTACAAAAAAATGTCTATTTATCATTTAAGTATGAGTTTAAGTACACCGTTCGTCATAAAGAAATGCATATTTATTTTGTTAGTAATAAGTTTTTATTGATTAGTATAACTTTTACTTGTGTGCATTTATTTTGGAGAGTATATTTCAGAGACTGGTTTGGTATGTGATTCTCGTACACTGTTTTTGACCCGCCCAGACGGACCAGTTTCGCGAATAGTGGGGGTTATTTTGACGGTATATAATCGCGAGTATTTCCCTTTGGAGATCAGTCTATTTCTGGTGGTCCTTTGACTGCTGATGAGATAGCTCTGAGTCCTCCCTGTTGGCCCTTTGAATGCTGATGCGAGAACTCAAGGTATTAACTGATGGCCCTTTGCATGCTGTTGGCGAATTTTGCAATATGTATATGACATTATTGTACCTTACATTTTATTTTATCTGACAACAAATGTTGGATCAAGCTACCGCTACTCTGCCCACACACTCCGTAAATGAGCATAATGTCTACAGAACAGGAACGCAAACAAAATTTGAGCAAGCGGAATCACACGAGACTTCACACGGCTCAGCTCATCGCGGAGCAGGTCAACTACTAGTCTTCCTACTAACATGACGTATCAAATCAAATACTGCATCAATACTGCGAGACTGACATATACTTTTATCATATATTTTTATATATATTTTTCAAGTGGAACGGTATGCACTTTTTTCTGAGAAATAAATGTTACTCAAATTAATTTACACTACTGAATTTATAGAGCAAGAAGTTTTAGAATTCTTTCTTGTACGATAAGTTGTATTTAACATAGTGTATCTGAATAAAAATATCTGAAACCCCGGAGAACGTGAATTTTGTGAATGCATAGAATGCATAGGCGTTCTGTTTAGATTTCTTTGCCAACATCAAGTTGTAGAACGACTGTATCTGTTAATATAACCTGCTTGTGTTAGGTTCATGCGAGGTAAAACAGTCTCAAAATCACATTGGAACTACATTATTTTTTTTAATATTCTTAAGTCTATTCTTTTTAATAATACTTAACTTTTCAACAACAACACGAGTCATGACTCATAACACCGGAAACACTGACCGGCCCTCGCACAAAAGTGTGACGATACAAACTTTTCAACCGCAATTCAGAGATTACCAACCATATACAGTGAGGAAATTAAGTAACGTTTAAAATCGATAACTACGTTAATATTTGTGCTATAGCAAAAATCTAAACCTGGTAGAACCACTAAAAATTAGAGGGCGAATGAGAGGTTATTTTCTGATTTTTTAAGATTAAGTTTATTTTAATAATATTTGAAAAAGCTTTGTTTTACAACAACAAATTATAGTACAGGAAAATACAGGAAAAAGTATTCCACTTGCGGTACTTAATTTGTCAAAAATGCAAATGTTTCATAGAAAATTTGTGACCAAAAACTGCAAAAAACGCAAAAACTAGACAAAATTCATAGACCAAAAAGCATTTCTATATTCGTAGTTTAGTTTTTTAACACTAAAGTAACAAAAAAATATGGAATTGTTTTTTGTCCTAACTGGCGTATGATTATTGTGTACTGTAACATATTATAAGAGGACATTAAATGTTACGCATAACGATGGGAGTTATTAAATTTGCAAGTATAATTTGCATAAATATTGAACTTCTTTGTGGACGCAGTTCAGTAAGGACCTATTCAAACGAATAGTTACTACAGTTTCATAATTTAAACAATAGTTATTGTGTAGGGCAGACTGTGGGATATCGGCGTATTTTCGCGCTACGACGCACAGTGGTTGAAATTTGAAAATGCAAATCTAGCCGTTCAAAATTATTTTAGCGCTATGGTCCAGTTTAATCCAACGTGGCATGAACATGTTCTTAGAGAACGAAATGACTTAAAACCAATCAGTTTGCTGTCCTGGAAAATTTAGATAACGTGCAGTAAGGGATTAAAGTCCGATGCAGATTTTAAGACTAATTTTTAATTTCCGCATCATTTCTAGACTGTCGTGTTGAGCCATTTGTTTCTAAGTGATTATAAATGGTGTTGATGTAAACTTTCATATGGCCGGATTATCTGAGGATGAGCCTTGATTTTATATTAAATATTTATTAATAAAATTTTGAAATCGCTTATTGGGGGTTACTAGGTTCGTCAACATAAACATATATGATTTTTTCTTGGTTATATGACGTCATAGAGTCTCAGGAAAGTAATTTACGTAACATAAGATACCTGATGGATGAAAGTTTTGATTACCACAGTATATCGAAAGTAGTGATAACTGCATGGGGGTAGAAATTATAAACAGTACCTAGGTCGTCTGTAGTATCATTGGATAGATATTTTAATAAGACATAATATTTGGTTGAAAACATTGTTTATAAATACAGTTTACGAAAGAAACTATCATCAGTTATGGCTTAGCTCCCTAAACTGTAAACATGACGATAATAACAGGTAATATCTTTGTATTTAGTTAGTAGAGAAGGCAAGTGATATTATATCCATAGTCAATGATTATCGGTACCCTATGGTTTATTTCGTAAACCATGTTATTAGTAAGATTTATTTCCAACGAAAGGTGTTTAATTATTAAATATGTATCCAATGATACCAAACACGACCTAGGTTTAATTTTGAAATTCTAAAACTGAGTGCAGTTATGACTACTCCCGGTACGTTCCGGAAATGAAAATTTTTATAATTAAAGTTTTCAGGGTGGTCTATTTTATGTTAGTTTCTTCTCGAATCTCTGTGACGTAACATACCAGGAAATAAGACTTGGATAAAACTGGCTATATGTACAAATATAATAACATTATACTATCCCACTGGTAGATTTTTTACATTTTATATGTATTTGCAGGTGTAATATTATCATATGTACATGCTTTCAGAATTTTAACATAAACTTTCTTTCTCAAGTTCGAGAATGTCAAAAACAACTCCACTTAGATTTTTAAAACTATTTTTCATATATTCATAAGTGCAGTATTATTATACTCACTAGGTTTCAGAACTTTAAAACTACATTTGTATCTAAACCACCCCCAAAACCCACCACATAAGTGCTAGATTTGTTTTACTACTTTTCCTGTATTTGCAGTTATAAAATTATCATACTCTCAAGATTTCAGAATGTTCACGGCAAATATATGTTTCAGCTCCCTTAAAACATCCCCTATATGGCTGAGATTTCTTCACTATTTTTCCGCGTATCTAACAACTCTTTGAAGTTCATTTACAAAAAAAAAAATCTGATGTGGCCAGGCACATGACTTTATCATACAATATATAAAATTAATAGTTTAGCTGCATGAGCATCTATTTTATTGAGATAAATCGTTGGTATTGTCAAAGCATCAGCATTGGACACTACCTACACTATGTCATTAGAATAATAGTTATTTATGTCACAAGTACCGAAAGTACGGAATAGCGCGATGAGTGTTGCTTTTTGTGATGCTTTTTGCGAATTATGTATTTCAAAAAAATAAAAAAATTGTTATATTTCTGTATAGGAAATTTTTGGTTGGTACCACTTTGACGAAACGTCAAGTTTTTAAAGCTAATTCAAATTCTGACAGATTTATATTTGTTCATGATACTGTAGATATCACATCCGTACCAACATACTTAAATAAAACTACACTCATCGCTATACTTTATTTATAATTTTCTCAATTTATCGTTTTTAGAATTAGATATAACAACGGGTTGATATTTCTTATCAACAAATAATCAAATTGGTGATCTTATTTTATTTGAAATTTTAATTTTGTACTTTGCCGCACTAGAGCGGCAACGTTCCATAGCGGTTCTTAGGTTCTCCAACCTCTGATGAAATCAGCTGTTTTCGAGTGTGACAGCACAAAAAAATATTTGTCAAATCCTGACTACTATATAATTTCATATCAATGCAGATGCGATCGATCTCGATCAAATAGAATTTGCTCTTGAAGCTAAACTATTAATTTTACCAAAAAAAGTCATAGGCATAAATTATTGAAAATTTCCTCTACTTTAATTTATTATTTAACTATTTTGTCGAAATTACAGAAATGGCGGCTCATTTGCAAAATCATTGAAAAGGCTTAGAATAAACTACCAGTTCCTATCGGCCCTTTTGAACCAAAAGCTTTTCAGCTCTAAGTTTGGTCATAAAACTTCTAAATATAAACTTTCGTCCCGATACCTTTAGTAGTTTCTCCGGAATCGTCGTCACAAAAATCGTTTACACACGCACACACACACACACACACACACACACACACACGCACACACACACACACACACACACACACACACACACACACACACACACACACACACACACACACACACACACACACACACACACACACACACACACACACACACACACACACACACACACACACACACACACACACACACACACACACACACACACACACACACACACACACACACGCACACGCACACGCACACGCACACACACACACACACACACACACACACACACACACACACACACACACACACACACACACACACACACACACACACACACACACACACACACACACACACACTCACACACACACACACACACACACACACACACACACACACACACACACACACACACATTTTTTTGTACCTTGGTTAAAAATGTTCAGGGGACCCATAAAGACCTATTTCCGCCAAAATCTCAATTTTTTTTTTCGGCATGATTACAATACTTTACATACTGCGTATGATAAAGTAAAAAAAATATTTTTTATCAGCTAAAAGTGCAACATCGCCACTGTGCGACGTTGAATTAACCTTGTAGAATATCCCAACGCAGCTATTGTGTCCTGTCTGGCCGTCCCATAAGCTGTCATCAAGTAGTACGACGCCTCTTCAATTAGAAATCTTACGATTGTAAAGTAAAATCAATCAACAGTCAGCAGAATAGAAAACGTTTGAAAAATGCAAGCCCGTACTGTTATCTCGCCGCGCTAAGACAAAACTAACTCAAGATGTGCTTGCTAAGTTACTGGAAATTGAAGAACATCCACTAAACATTGTTTTAGCGTACAAGCTGATAAAAAATAAAAAAATCATCGCTATTATAATAGGATTGATTCACCAATTACCAGAGACTGAGTTCGATTACAAGACGCAATTTGTCACAAAAATGCTGTTTTACCTGACGTAAGATATTAAAAATTTGTAAGATATTATAAATTTTATACCTTTGAATAGAGATTAAAAAATTCTACCAAAATAAAAAATACAAATTAACAAAGTTATCGATTTTATCCGAGTAGGTACTTAATTTTCGCACTGTATAATACTGATATAATTGGAATTTCCAAGAAACCCCGCATCTGTAGCTAATATTATGAACCTTTGCGTGTATATAAACATTAAACCGCTGGCTTCAAACCCAAAGACCGCATCGACAGCATGAACGCCACAACTGCAGTTGTCCTTATCGCTTGTTTTGGTTTACTAACCGCCGGTAAGTACTTTTTTGCAATGAGTGAATCCGACAAAAATAAACGATTTTGGGATTTTATTGAAATGTGATAGACTATAGGAAGAGCAATGGAATTACATATCCGATGTTTTTTATAGATCCTTCGCCAGAATGTTACGATATGGGAAGTTGCTGCGATGTCACTGGTTTCCATGACAAGAATTTGCTTTTAAAATGCATGAAAAAGCTAGGGTTCACGAGTAGACCACCAAACCAAGATCAAATTAAGGTTAGAGACCTATTCCATTGGTAAATACTCAATTTTTACAAATTTCATAATTTCAGTGCATTGCGCAGTGTTTAGGGAATGAAGAGGGATACGTAATTATTATAAAAAAACTTCATCTTTAAAAAATATATTTCTGAAATCTGATTTTTCTAGATGGATAACAAGGGCGTAGTTGATAAGGAGCACTTTAGGAGTTACCTAAAGAAATCACTGGTTTCGTTGAGCTGGTTGAGTCCTACTGAATTAAATGGAATAATGGATATATGTTTAGACCAAGCAGAATCTGGACAAATAGAGCCAAATAAATGCAACGACTTTTCCATAACAGTGGGCCATTGTCTTATGCCCAAAATCCAGAAGTTATGTCCAACTGGTGAAGAACAAAACGCTGAGAACTGTGCTGCGTTGAAAACTTACATTCGAGAAGAAAACGAATTTCCTCCAGCACAGTTACAGTGCTGGTAATGCCAATAATACTATTGTAAGTCCTATGCTATCATTTCATTTGTAATTTGCTAATCTTTTATTGAAATAAAATTTTTAGATATGACCATTATGATTTTATTTAATCTGCACTTACATAATACAGTGGGAAGACTACATATTAAAAAAATAATATTTAGTATCAATAAAAGTATACGCTGTTGCAATAATTAAGTTTCTTATGATATAGCCGAGAGAAGATCATACCCTCATAAAACATTAACAATTTAGAATTCATATAAAAGAATGGAAATCCAAATGTCGTTTTGTATTTTGACATAGGTGTGGGTTGTATTATCAGTACTATAGTTTTTTCATGAGGAACCCTCTACATTTGTTTTTACTTTTGTTTAATGTAATAATATAAAAAATTAATAAGCATTATTGTTTTACTACAAGAAATTTATATACCATAGTTATTAACTCAATTAACGTGTGAGTCAAAATATCAGAAAATTAACATACCTATCTCTTAAGTGGGGACTTAATTTGCTAAAATTTGTTTCGGCTATGCTTTTTTCCGCACAATTTTAATTTGAAGTTAGAAATTCTAAATTGTTTCAAGCTTTTGAGATTAGAACAAAATATTTTTTGTAAAACCTAGACTATGGTTAAAATTTTAGATTCATATTTTTCAATGAAACAACATACCAGAAATAGTTTCCACCTGTTCTATTTTCTTCATTGTTGGCCAGAACAGGGGCTTAGGTTTTGGTATTTATGACAAATTAAGAACGATATTTACTGTAATGTGGACTATAGTTAATGTTGGTCGTGTATTACTACAGCCAATTGTACAAAGCAGTTTTACAAGATAATTTTACAAGAAATATGTGTACAATTTTAGAGAAACGAAACTCAGCCTCTTTAGGTTTTTATTATCGATCATACCAGGAGTATAATTTTAGTACATAAAAATTGGGCGAGTTTCAGAAACTTCTCAACTGGAAATCAGATAAGCGCTTTTGCTCGGTTCCAAACTTTGTAGTTATGCTATTGTGCTAGAGATGGCGCTAACCGTACAGAATACAACTCTTACAACTGTCGGCTAAACAGCTATCTGTAGCGTACGTTCAATTCGACAATATTTTTGGCAGAACATCCAAATTAATCCAACTATAGTGACCATAAATGGCCGAGGTTAGTTATGGGTTAGTTTGAATTGTGCGCCACGGTTTTCCGTGTTGCTGTAGTGTTTTACCCTTGATTATACAATATTATAAATAATATTATTAATATTATATAAATATTGTTTTATTTTTATAATATTTATTATTTAACTATTTTGACGAAATTACAGAAATGGAGGCCCATTTGCTAACTCCTTGAAAAAGGCTTAGAGGAAACATCCAGGTCGTTTTGACCCTTTTTAACCAAAAACTTTTCAGTTTGGTCATGAAACTTCTAAATATGAAGTTACGTCCAGATATCTTCAGTAGTTTCTCCGGAATCGTCGCCACAAAAATCGGTTACACACACATACAGACATTTTTTTGTACCTTGGTCAAAAATGATCAGGGGACCCTAAAAGACATATATTTCCGCTAAACACTGAAGTTCACAACACTCATACTGTGTATGGTAAAGTAAAAAGAATTTTTTTCTTAAAACTTTAGCACCCTGTAGTTCAAAAGTTAAGACCTTTAGGATTAGGACATCCACGAAATGGACCCAAGAATAACCTCTTTAAATATTAGTATGGTATTAGGCAACGCCGTATAGAATTTATGTAGTATTGTTTGTATTGTTCATTTTAGTAAGTCATGTATTTGAAGTAAAAATACAGTATGCAGATCGACCTTATACAATATTATGGTATAATCAAGGGTTATACATTACATTTCTAGACTGTAACCAATTCAAACTCCCCTCAGCCATGTATGATCAATCATGGGCACTTATTTAATTAAATAGTTCAGCGCAATGGAAATACATTCTTACACAGAAAAAAATTAAATAAACAACTGTCATTTTATAAAATATACTTCATAAATTATTAATCGGACTCCCACATCATGAACTGTTCACTTAAACATTAATCTCAAGTTACACTTTACATCTTAAATTACATATATCCCAAAGAACACTAAGATTTAATTGCTAATTAAACCCAAATAGTCATCCATCAGCGTGCCAATTGCAAACTGTAAAAGGAAAGAGAAAAATTAGATGTATTTAAAACCTTGTCAATACACATCAAATACTAACAATTCCAGTTGCGTCTACTCTTGTGCCCACTATTTTCAGTCTTATCTCACCCTCTGCATGTATTACAACATCCTCATCTTTTGTTTTATAACATTGTGGATTTACATTTGGACAAAACTCCATTTCAGCTGGGATTGACTAAAATAATAATTAATTTAAAGTAAAATATTGGAAATTCTACATATGTATTACTTACGTGATGGGAAATAAAGCAGGAAAGTGGTCCAATTTCAGCAAACATGCCAACCTACACGTAAATAGATAAAAAATTAAATAAACCCAAAAAACTAATGTTCCTCCATAAATACCTTATTTACTTGTCGCACAACAGCGTCAAGCACTTCACCTTTAAAAGGCCTAAATACTATTGCCTTATACTTAACCGGATATACAACAAACCCTTGTCCCGGAAGAATCAAACCAGCTCCGATATTATCAATTGTAGTGACGGCTATAACAAATCCATACCTGCAAGCATAAACACACAAATTAAAATAAAACTATCTTAAACAAAACTATAATCACTTACTTTCCTGTGCAAGTGCCCTCGACTTCAGTATAAAGTTTGGTCTTCACTTTCTCTAAAAGTTGTGGCCCAAAGTACTGTGGGTGAAGCAGTATTTCGTGTTCCAAAGATATCTATCGACAAAACGAGAAGTCATGGTTTCCGTTTTATGTTAACATATTAAGTACTCACGTGATAAAACATCGTAATTTTTCAAAATACGAGCTGTTTAGGTTGGCGTGTTATCTTCTCCTTTTGCTTGCCTGTTCTAGGTTAGGTCAAGTAATAAGTATTTTAGCGCAATCACAACAAAGCTTCCACTCTTAAGTAGATGGCAGCACTTGACAGGGGAATTGCTATAAGGAGCGCAGCATGAATGATTATACTGCCGCTGTAGTATAGATGGCGCCACTAAAACTACTTAATATTATTTTATATTATTTAGCAATTATACTTTTTATGTCTCCTTAGAAACTCAGAATCCGTAGTTTTCTAAAAGCACACAAATATGAATGGTTTTAAAGTAAAAAATATACAAAGAAGCTGTTTGTCTTTACACAATCTTTAATAAACATTACAACCATACATGATATATATTACAATATATTCAAATTGATTAACCCATGGTAAATTCATACGGAATTGCGGTTTTTCCAGTCACATATTTATACAGGGCGTATTCAATATCCCCTAACAAGCCAGAAGCTCCAAATCTAAACAACTGTGGACTCAGCCACTCATCACCCAACAACTCTTTGATCATGACCAACCAATTGATTGCATCTTGTCCAGTTCTGATACCTCCAGCCGGTTTCAGTCCAACCTTATAGTTAGTCCTTTTATAATAGTCGACAATAGCCCTAGACATTACAATACCAAATGGAATTGTAGCATTGATACTTTCTTTTCCTGTTGAAGTTTTAATAAAATCGGAACCGGCCATCATAGCCACCAGAGATGCTTTGTACACCTAAAAGATTGCGATTAAAAATGCAATAACAAAATGATAACTTATGTTATCTACGTTAGTTAAATTTGTTAGCTCTCCAGTAGCTAATATAGCCTTCATGTGAGCATCCCCACAAGCGTCTCTCATTTGTTTGAGTTCTTGATACAAAGTTTCCCATTGTCCTGTTAAAACTAGGCTTCTGTCAATAACGATGTCTATCTCAGTAGCTCCTTGTTTGACCGCGTATTTAATTTCTTCTAGTCTGGTGGATAGAGGAAATTGGCCACTTGGAAAACCAGTTGCAACTAAAATTAATAGAAAATTATAGTAATTATTAAAATTGGTCTAATGAATACCTGAAGCTACGTTGATTTTGTCAGACAATCCCATCTTTTTCAATGCCCTTGCAGCAGATTCCACTTTAGCTGGATACACGCATACAGCAGCAGTGCGTATCGGACATTTCTCGTTATATTCGAAACCTAGCGAATTTAGTAAGTCTTCTGGCAACGGACGAGCAGCCTAAAATATATTTCGTAACGTTTGGTAGTGTTTTGGAAGAAGCTGTAAAAGGTGACTGTTTTTTCAGAATATTTACCAGGCACCTTAACAAATTAAAACAAAACACACCCACTAAAACAATCCAGAAATCCTTATAGCTAATATAAGCTAATATTTGCATTTGTTATTATAACATGTGAAATTAAAATTAAATTCGCCTATGACTTCCTTCCAATATTGGCTCAATCAGTTAGGACTCCTGACTGGAGATTCCGGATATGGCTGGTTCAAATCCGACTTTTCCAAACTTTTCCAAAAATTTATATCAATATTATATTTTTCCTTCAAGTTATAAATCGGAATCTCTAACTCTTTAAATTTATTTAAAATGCATTTTCATTTAGTTTATCAGTTTGATGTTTAAATTGTTTTTAATTTATGATAAAGCCAAGTTGCTCCTAGGGCCTCCAATTTAGATAATACGCCATTGTAGAAATTGTTATACATACATATTTCAAATGTATTTGAATTTCCCGCTGTAAGTATTTGTTTATATGCAACCAAATTAACACGTTTACTGTACATTTGCATATATGCTATACATTATGCAAAACAAAGTGAAAAAAGCTATTTACTTTGAAACATAAACGAGTAACGTTACTATCCGTATCATCGCCAGCCAAAGTTGTTAGATCTATCAATGTGATTGCTTTCATTAACCAGGCTGCTCTGTACTCATCACTGAACCTTCTTGAAGAAACAATTCGTTTTGCTTGGTCGTTCACTGCAGATAGATTGACGTACACCTTTCGCAACCATTCCAAATCTAAAACAACGTGTCCTGTTAAGCATAAAACCAAATTATTTTAATTAATTACCTAGTGCACAGCCTGGATTTCGTTCGATCATTTTTACGTATCACTACTAACCCTACACGAAAAATGTCCCGTACTAGACTCAACAAGGTCAATTGATAACAAGCATACACCAAAGTGTTTAATTTCCTAACCGCGATAATTTTTAGAAACACTATTTTTTTGTCAATAAAAATTGCACTGCACGGTAAAGAGAGTCATCTCTTTTCGAATTCTTGAACTGAAACTTGACGTTCTAATTTTTGACGTTTTCCCTATGTTTTTGTTTTTTATGCCACTTACGTTGCCTATTTTGCTGAGTAGTGTTTATCTGTTTATTATTTATGAACGAAGCGACGGCGGTGCGACGTAATTATAGCACAAACATATCAACACGCGTCCGTAGTACTGTGAACAGGTTATGTTGGCTAATTGAGAACCAGGAACAAGTTGCATGTTTTTCACACAGACTGAAGTATGGCTGTGGACCAATTCTGTTTAAAATGGAACAACTTTCAGGCTAGCATAATATCCGCATTTGAAAGTTTACAATCAACTCAAGATCTAGCAGATGTTACATTAACTACGGAAGGAATCAGCGTAAAAGCTCACAAAATCATTCTATCGGCATGTAGCCCATATTTTAGAACTGTTTTTAAGGTACACATAAATTTTAAACCTTCACATTATTTATTAATCAACACAATTTCCAGGAAAACCCTTGTTCTCACCCTATAGTCATTCTAAAAGACATTCTGTACGATGACCTACTAGCTGTACTAAACTTTATGTACCACGGTGAAGTTTTAGTCACGAAAGAACGTCTGCACTCATTTTTACAAACAGCGGAGGTGCTTCAAGTATCTGGACTGATTGGCTGCTCGGACCTGAGAAATCAAAAGACAAAGCAACTGAAACCAAAAGACGATATACCGATTCCCACAAAACGAATTAAAATAACTCCAAAAACTAAAAAAGACAACTCAAAACAAGACGTCGAAAAAAGAGATACTAAAAAAGATGATTCGATAGAAAGGATTAAAGTTGAAGTAGACGAACACGAATGGCAAGCTGATGTAAACGAAAATGTGGGGAATTTTTGTCCGATTAATGAGAAACATTCAATTCTGGAGAGTGTGCTCGAGAGTAAGGATAGTTCGAGTATTCTGGAACGCTCCTTGCTGTCACATACAACAGGTGAGCTGTGTTATTTGAGGTTATGTTTTGTTATTAATAGCTGTCAAACATTCTCTGTCATTTTTCCTGTTTACTTATGCAGTGGATGGTACCCCATTACATTATAAATTCAAAGCGCTATTTTAAATATCTTGTTTAAATCATAGGGATAACATGTGTGACTACGAGTAAACCAGCCTAATATGTCAAAAACTAATTTTTTATAAAAATGCATTCAAATGCAAATGCGTCAATGAAAAGCTGGTTTTCTCGTGGACGGTCATAGACATACATATAACAAGTTTGATGTCTGTTAAATAGGACACAAGTTGCTTAATTATGGACACTCTCTAAACAGCGTTTGGTTTTAACATTTTTTTATAGATTACTAGACAGTACGGAAAAAGTTAAAATTGTCGATTTCTTTTTTCTTCAATAACTTTTCTATTTTGATAAATAGAAAATCGAATTGCTGTATTCTTTCGGAAGGTATTTTTGTTGTGAGAAAATGTTTTTCTTTGTAAGGTTTTGCTGTTACGGTCTGTTAAATAGCACTTTTGTTCCAATTAACCCATATTGTAACTCTTACAGTTTCTGAGATTTCCATGTACATAATGTGCCGTGAGACACCTGTATAGAATGACAGACTGAAATCCCATTGTTAATGGGTCACTAGAGCGTTCAAACACCTCCGTTATTTGTTTACGATTTATGGGCTTTTAGATCTTTAATACTATGATGGGGATAAAATTTGTAGTTGAAAATAGTGAGTAGAGCATTAGGAGAAGTTTTGTACATAAAAAAAGGCAATTAGAAACTATATATTTTGTTTACGAGTAAAAAGTAATATTGTAAAAGTAATATTGTGTAGAAGTTAGCAGTAATAATATTCAGCAATGTAGATTACTCCAGTCAGTAAACAAAATATAATTTATGATAGAGAACAATTTGAAAATGTGAATAAATTATAATAAATACTAAAACAACTGACTGGAATAATGCATTTGTATATTGTACCTTTGATTGTTTTATTGTTTAAAATTGAGTATTGATAAATTTTTACCCTGATTTTTGTTTTAAATCTCTTTTCCAACTAGTCATATATTTATGTGACCAGAATAATATA
Organism: Melinopterus prodromus; assembly: GCA_964023965.1. Classification (NCBI taxonomy): domain Eukaryota; kingdom Metazoa; phylum Arthropoda; class Insecta; order Coleoptera; family Scarabaeidae; genus Melinopterus; species Melinopterus prodromus. The sequence continues at coordinate 48,182,618 of OZ030393.1, forward strand.
GCAGTATGAGAATGTGCCAACATTCTAATTTCATTTGACATCTGAATTTAGAAATATGGTGATTGTCAGAGAGAAAGATCGTTTTAATATATTCTGCCAGGCATATTTATGTTTTACAGATTAAAACGTGACAAAAAGAAAAATAACATTGTTCTTTTACTTATTCAGATACCATTTATAAATAAATGTGCTAGAAATAATAAGAAAAACTGAATTTGTTACAATTTTTTAAAATATTTTGAGTGCCAAAAATGAAAGTGATATTTATCAATTTTGCCATGCGTAAACATACCCTTCATCTGCACAAATAAGTGAAGTCCCATGCACATCTTTTAAATTGAATTTGTCTGTACAACAATGTACAACTTCGTTTGACAGTTTACCATCTGCTATGACTAACCTTTATTTGTTTATTTATACTTATGTTGTTTATAAATTGTTATGCCTATTAGTCCGATTTTATTGCGGGTTCAATAATTTTTATAGTAATGAGCTTGCATTTCTCTAAATGAAAAGTCCTGACCTGACATATATTTTTTACTTATAGACATTAATCGGTTATCACATACTTTTAGTTCTCAATAATATAAAAAATTTGTTATAGTTAATTTGCTGTCACTCACTATTAACTATCATTAATCACTATTAATTATTATTAAATTATATTGACTCTCTTTATTAGCCTGAAATATCTAATATCGGTTGGATAGCGTTTATCATCTTCATTAATTCCAATGATACGTAGGAGTTATACATTTGATAATTATTTATCAATATCCATAATTATACATATTTAAAAATTTCTTTTTAATTTAGTAATGATTAAATAATTCATACTAAATTTAAATTAGCTTTGTTTTCAAATATGTTTCAAAATAAATAAACGAATAGGTATATAAATGTATAAAAATATCACAAACCGTCATACTAGAATGGCTAATTTATGATAAATACGATAACGATAAACTAACTAAACCGAAATCTTAAGGTTCGACATCAAAGCAAATCAACGATCAACAGTCGACATCCGAACTGGCAAAACATCTATCAGTTTCGAAGAAGCACACGGAAAATAGTGATAACGACAAAGGACGTCACTTGAACATGGATTATTCAAGCAACTCCTCTACTGTGGATCTCTCATCTGAAATGGTAAAAATGGAGCAGGAATCGATAGAGGTATCGATAGATCCCGCATTAGCAAGCGAAACTGTCCGTAGTTCCCCACACGACGTTCAGCCGCACCATAGTTCCCAGTGTGGCAACTGCCCGCACTGCGGGAAGACGTATTCGAACCAGTCCGCGCTCAAGTACCACGTCCGGTTAGTACACTCCGATTTGCTTAACCTCTATTGCTGTCACTTGTGTCCAGAAATATTTGACTACCGGGAAGGGTTCAAGAAGCATATGGTAGAGATACATAATCTTAGGAACTAGGGGTTATATGAGATATATATTTTTGTAAATTTTATATAAATAAACTTTGTATTATTGATTATATTTTATTTTTAACAATTACGCTATACGACCTCTAATATTTCCTAGTGTTTTTACAAGATCGTATCCATTGCATTATTGCCTTTTGTTTTTGCTCGTGAATACTGATTGACAGATTCACATTTTGAGTACATATGTCCAAGCCTGCTGTGTGGTATATTGTTCATCTTTTTCTTTCAATTTTTATATAAAAACTATTTATTTCTTTCATTAGAATAGAAACTTTACACGATTTAGGGTTTTTTTGCTTACTTTAAACTTGAAGGAACATCAAAGATTTATGTATGGATTATTTATTCACTCTTCTGTTTTGTGCAAGTATTATATACCTTTATCATCGATAAATAATCGGTTGGTAAAATCGTTTTTTTCCTTTGTGAGAAATGTGAAAATGTAAAATTGTTGACTAAATTATTATTTATAATGAATTCATACAGAAAAACAATGTTAAATAGTAAAATTTGTCTAGATTACATTTTACTGGATGTTGAACCTCTAAAGAGTGTAACTTTTAAATAATTAATTTCTTATAACGAGACAATAGCCTTGGCAGACGATCAGAAAAGTAAGACATGCGCAGTCTCCCCAAGGATCTATACTGGGGCCCCTATTATTTGTAATATTCATGATCTGCCAGAAACTGCCAGAACGTATACAAGCACATGTAACAATGTAGGCAGATGGCACCACACTCACAGCGAGCGGCAAAACAACGAACGCACTAAATACAGAAATGGAAAATTCTCTTAAACAAGCAGATACCTGGTATCAAGCTAATGGGCTTTTGCTAAATAGAGAAAATACCTGTCGGATCACCTACACCCAGTGTTGTTACATACCTGGGTATTTATTATCAAGGGTTAATACTCTGGGTATTTCCCAAAGTGGTTTTTCATAGGGGTATTTATAAACATAAATTGTTATTAAAAGTAGCAGTAAATAGAACTATACTGCTATTACTAAATAAAGGTTTTTCTTTTATCCTAAAATCAAAAGGTCTCTTATCACAAAATAAAGGTTATTGTAATAAAAATAAAAACATTTTAAAATAGAATAAACATATCAGTCTCATCTGATGATATATCAACAGCAGACATTTTCTTGTCATCATCGTCCACTCAATCGTGTGAATCTTCCATATTTTATGATTGTTATCGAAGAAAATTTAACAGGTTTTGTCGTTTTTAATCAATTTATTATTTTGCTAAAAATACAGCTATATGTAGTGAATGTTCTTATATAACTCAAATATTTTACATTATTTGTAATCAAGAGTACGCATCTACAGATTATCCCATTTTTTCCCCGCAAAACTGAAAACAACCCGAAAAAATCCACTGGTTTTTTTCGGGTTGGGCCCATTCAAGCAAACCCTGGCTAACGGACCACACTATTTTATCGTGACCACAATTTTTTGATAACCATCATCGCTTATCCAACATTTTGTTTTTGATTTAAATGTGGGATATAAAAATACAAATGTGCAATATCAAAATATATATTTCTTTCGAGCCTTAAAACTATTTAACATAGTTAATAATCATTAAAAACCATCTTTTTACAGGCATGTTCATGGAACATAATAAAACCATATAATATGTAATATATTATATTACAATTATTAGCTGCTATAGGCCTACGTATCCAATGGATCGGCAATGATAAGTTCATCTGTCTCGTTTATCGTTATCATCATCTTCTCGTCACTACTCGAACTATCACCCGAATGAGACTGCGTCGAAGTAGCTGCTTCCTAAAAAAAAAAAAACAATTTTAGTAAAGTTCTACTACAGCAATATATTTTTAGTATACTGGTAATGTTGTGTATTCTGTATATCAGAAAGTACAGAATTTAGCAGTTTCCCATTTGGTCCATTTTTCTTTTTATATGTTCCCAATGCAAGGACGAGAAATGTACAAAAGTATGACTGTTTTCTTAAAGATTAGCTGCTTATTCATCGATAGGTTAAAAATCCGTTTCTTAGTAGTGGAACAAAAAAATAAAATGCAAAAAATTGGCGAGATAGGAACTACATATTTAGGATTGGATTTGTATTTGACACAAATTATATTGAAAACACCTACTGACTTATCGTAAAACAAAGCTGATTAACAATTACTAATGTTATTACTTATGTACAGTAGAACTCCAATTATCCGAATTGGGACCATTCAGATAATCGAAAATTCGGATAATTAGATTTATCCGAAAAAGTCTATTTTAATTAATTACTGTACGCTATGTTAAAAGTTGGAGAAAAATAATATTGTTAAAGACAAAAAGCTATTAATTATGTAATTTAAAGAAAAGAGTTATATGTATGTACATTAGTACGGTATGTCAATCTCGGTCAAAGTAAGCTGTTTGGCAGTCTTCAACCGTTTTTGGGCATCCAAGTTGCGCATCTGCTTGACAGTGAGAAGTTGCATGTGGTCACACTCGGAGTTTTGAACTTTGAAATTTCAAAATCGATCCGGATCAATCAGCGATCAGGATAGAGTTCGAATAATTGAAGTGTTACGGTACTCAATATATATACCCCCACGTTTACTGTGGTAGGGTATATTCAGTTTTCCACAACATTTGTAACACCTTTAAGGAGCCGCTAAAACTGAATTGATTTAGCTATGTCCGTCTGTCTGTGTACACAGTAACTACCATGATTTTGAAGTAATTGATCTGAAATTTAGTACACAAGCTTATCTCTTAAGAAGTAAGAACAAGTTCGTGAGTGGGTAAAATCGGTTAACTCCACTATTTTTATCAAATTCATACGATAACTGCCGTAATTTTATATCAGTTAATTTGAAATTTGGTATACAAGGTTATTTCTTAAAAAGTAAGGACAACTTGGTGAATGGGCAACATCGGTTAAATCAATTTTTTACTTTATCGTACGCAGTATGATAAAGTATTGCAATCGTGCCGAAAAAGAAATGAAATTTTAGCGGAAATAGTTCTTTTTGCGTACAAAGGTACAAAAAAATGTCTGTGTGTATGTGTGTACCCGATTTTTGTGGTGACGATTCCGGAGAAACTACTAAAGGTATCGGGACGAAAGTTCATATTTAGAAGTTTTATGACCATACTTAGAGCTGAAAAGCCTTTGTTGCAAAAGGGTCTAAAGGAAGTAGATGTTTCCTTTAAGCATTTTTCAAGGATTTTGCAAATGAGCTGCTATTTCTGTAATTTCGTCAAAATAGTTAAATAATAAATTAAAGTAGAGGAAATTTTGTATAATTTATGTCTATGACATTTTTTGGCAAAATTAATAGTTTAGCTGTATGAGCTAATTCTTTTTGATTGATATGGTGTCTGGACTAAAACTTAGTTAGCCAGGATTTGACAATTATTTTCATTCTGACAGTAGGTAGTGTCAAATGCTGCATTTTTGCAAATACCTACTTTCCATATCATCAAAATATCTGTCAAAGCCTGGCTAACTTGTTTTAATTTAATGCTACCACAATCGATCTCGATCAAATAGAATCTCATGCTGTTAAACTACTAATTTTATATATTGTATGATAAAGTCATGTGCCTGGCCACACAGATTTTTTTTTATTACTCCCAAAAAATATTGGGTTGCGGGTTTTTTTTTAACTTTGACCTGGCTGATGATAATTGATTTACTAGTTTATACTTATTTTTAGTGAAACTATTAAATTATTCCAAACATGAAAAAGCTTGTCCAATTTACTACAAAACTCGGTTCAAACTAATTTTTTATAACATTGATAAAACTCTTTATACCTTGTTCAAAAGTTGTTTGGATTGTTGGGAAGCATACATTTTAACCTCAAACAAAAGTAAAACTCAACTAACCGTAATGCGTTGCTTCTGATGCGTCTTGATATGTTTTGAGAGATGGTCGGACCGCATGAACTTCTTATTGCACTCGTTGCACTGAAACCTCTTCTCTCCTGTATGCGTCCGCCGGTGTCTCTGCAGCTCGTCGGACCTGGTGAACCTTTTCCCGCAAAAGAGCCAATTGCAGACGAACGGCCGTTCGCCAGTGTGCCACCTGAGGTGAGCCCTCAAATGTGAAGTCTTCCCGTAGACCTTATTGCATCCAGGTATATGGCATATGTGCTGCTTCTTCCTGTCAGTATGTCGTTCGCCCTCCGCGCAGTTCGGGCATGTGCAAGCTACCCTTCGAACTCTGGGTTTCTGATCACCCCCTTGATCGCTGGTCGGACTGGCCTGCTCTTGGGGAGCAGTCTCCATCTTCGGGTTTATAAAAACTCCTGGATTTATCGTGGAAGTTTGGGGCTGAGGCTGCGAAATCGCCTGGAGGACTTGCCACTTGGTGGGATCGTTTGGGTCTTGCTGGAGTTGCTGACCGACGGTCAGCTGCTGCTGTTGCGGTTGCTGAGTTATCACTTGAACGTTTCCTAAGCCTGAAAATTAAAAAATAAATTGTTAAGAGTTTTCTATTAGTGGAGGTACTAAATGCTACAAAAAACCAAGAGCAAACTGAAGAAAATGGTTCAAAATATCATTTTTCCTAATTTTATTTATTTTCGATTGCACCACCTGTGATCTGCCAAAGTTTGTCAATGAGTTCATGGACCAGCCTGTAGTTATAGCCATCTAGACTTGGAGAATTTTAAAATATTTGAATGTAGAGTTGAAAAGCCGCCCTATACAGCGTCTCTCACGACGAGCTGCCATTAGAAGTATATGGAGAACCAAATGAAATGAGAGATTCAAAATTTGTAGACATATTGTTGGACACGATCGTCTCTACTAAAATATTTTGAGTTTTCGGTTACTTCCGGTTACACCAGAAATGATGTCAACTTTTATATTTCAAATGGAACACTCTGTATTTTATCCCATTTTAGAAACCCTTATTCAATTGTAGATCAATTTTATGTTATGTTACCTATACCTAACATGTGTCATTTTGAGATATTAATTTCTTTCATTAAAAAATGTCAGCTGCACGGTTATTTTCAATTACTTATAAATTAACTCCTGTGGCCGTTGGATAAAAGTTGTCCGGCAAAATTGTTGTGAAGTAACATATTATCAACACATCGGCGGAATTCTTCTAAAAGTTATACAGGATGTTCAAATTATAAGATCAAAGTTGAATTTGTGAAAAGTACTAAAAGTCGATATTTTCAAATGACAACCCTAACATATGAATACATTTCTCAATTCAATGGAACATTTTAGATCAACTTTGTGTACAATGTCCTATACCTAAAATGTACTTGTACCTACTGAAATCGATTTTTAAACATCACAGTAGAAATTGCAAACATTGCCAAATCTAGATTGTGTTTCAAACTGAACAATTTGGAATAAACAGAACATTATTAATCAAATTTTTTAGGTCATTTTTCATTATAATTAAATTAGTATTTATAAAATTATAAACCTACAATAAAACACATTTTTAATAAAAAATAAAACAATGTCGTTAAGTAAACTAAAAAAAACTGCTTAATTCTATTTCAGTAACTGTTGAAGAAGGTTGCCGTTTGCCTCTACACATGATTCAATTCCTTTTAACATATTATTGTTGGTGGCGTCCCTGATTGAGTTATCACATAACCCATTGAAAGAAAGCAGCTCGAACTATCTTTCATGTTCTCCTTATCAATTATTGAGTCCTCATAAACTACGTCCCAAATGAAAAAATCCATTTGCGTCGAATCGGGGAAACGTGGTGGATATTTGTATGGCCTATTAAGCTCAATCCGCCGATCGTCGAACATCTCGTTAAGCAAGCCTCTTACGGCAACAGTTGTGTGCGCTGGAGCACCGTCCATTTGAAACCACCCAATTATTGAGGACAACGTCCATTTGTTGCCGGACAACTTTTTCCAACGGTCACATGGGTTAGTTTATAAGTAATTGAAGGTAACCGTGCAGCTGTCATTTTTTAATGCAAAAATTAATATCCCAAAAATGACCCAAAAACCAGCCCAGAAATTTTCAATCTCTCATTTCATTTGGTTCTGCATATACTTCTAATGCCAGCTCGTCGTGAGAGAACCTGTATTATTTGTCGAAAATTGTCCAATAGATACCATCTAAATCGATGTTGACATACTGTGTTACTGGTGCTTTCTTGCGCGATTTAGCTGTGTTTTTGGTCTATGAGTCATTTTTTACGTGTACTTCATAGTTACACCCTGATTATCATGAACACAAAAACATATCTATATACCGTCAATTTCCATCACCGAGACAACGAAAAAAATCAGTTTTGTATTATTATTATTTATCTAGGCGGATATGAATTGGTTATAATACTCGGAAACTATCGAATAAACAGGTTTTTGGACAAGAAGTAGTTTTTTATAGTTTGAACAGTGCCTAGCAGTGCCGTAACGAGGGCGTGGCAAAAGAGGCGCCCGCCACGGGCGCAACTGGGTTAGGGGCGCAAAACGAAGGATTCCAACCCACTCTTATTGAGAATTACGAAGTTTTACGAAATCAAATGCCTTTAATTATAGAACTGCTAAATGAAATGTGTGATGGACATAAACAAGTTACAGTAGAGTCTGTAACAAATGTTCGAATGTTGCTAAAATTATTAACAATATTTAAATTTGCTGCTCAATTAATATTTTGGGATTCAATATTAGGAAAGATAAATCAAGTAAATTTACTTTTATAAGGAAGAAGAACCATAGTCGAAAATGCTGCGAAAATTATAATTAAATTGTAAAAACGTACATCGTACCGATCTTTTAATTTTGCTTTTAAATTTGAGATTTTTTGCACTCAAAGGGTATTAATTGACTGTAGCTACAGCATACGAACAGGACAACGATAACTAAAAAGGGAATACATACCGAAAATTGGTCAGAATTGAACAATAGACAATAACTTACAATTTTGTTTTTGGATTTGTAAATCCTTGCTTCATCCACTGCATAGTCAAATCACCTATCAATACATGCAGTAAAATATCCAAGAAATGGCTTTAATTGGAAAATCGATACGAAGCAGCAAAAACGACGATTTTTGTGCGTTTGAACGGAGAGGTATGTATTCTCTTTTTAGTTATCGTTGTCCTGTTCGTATGCTGTAGCTACATTCAATTAATACCCTTTGACTGCAAAATATCTCAAATTTAAAAGCAAAACTAAAAGATCTGTACGATTTACGAAGTTCGTTGCTGAACTTTCTTGGTGCGGAACGCACCCGTTTCGGCACCCTTAAGGATTTTTATAACAATGCATGTAACAACAGCTTCCTGCGAACGTTCGTTTAACAAATTGAAAATTGTAAAATCGTACCTTCGTTCCTCTATTGGACAAAAGCGAATGACAAACATGTCTATAATATCGATTGAAAAAGATGTTGCCAAAATATTAAATTATGACGGTATTATAGATGTATTTGCAAACAACTAAGCGAGAAAAATTACTTTATAACATATGCTGAACTGCTTTATGCTTTTATTATATTATTTTAACATATACCTTTGTTTAAATTTGGTATCAATGCCCTTTGTTTTGTATTTCTTATTTCGTCTTTGATATTGTATAAAAATTTGTTCGTACTTAGGTTATAGATTATTAAGTTATAGATTATTCATACAAATACCTTGACAACTACATTGCATATACCCGCAACTCAGCTTGATAACATTTATTACCTTGCATTTGAAAAAATTTAACTTGTTACATTAACATTAAATTTTTTGCCATTATTGTCGCGGAGGCGCGAGTTAGACTCTTGCCACAGGCGCTTCATACCCTCGTTACGGCACTGGTGCCTAGTCTTCTAACTAATAAAGTATATCAAGCTTTAATAAAAAAAATAATTACGTTATAAAATAAACTTTTTTCGGCTTAGACTTTTTTCCCGTCACAGAAATAAATTATTTTTTCGGTCATGAAAATTGACTATAGATATAATTTTGATTTTTTCCCCTGCTTAAAACGACTCGCTACGATTTTCAGCAAAATATCAAGTATTTGGTATCACTGTAATCGGAATAATATTTTTTGTCTAATAATCATAGATTATCGAGTACACGTGAAAAAATATTCATTGGCTAAAAAACCAATTAAATCACGGAAGAGGGCGCCAGTATCAATATCGGCTAATTTATTTAGTTATTTACTATTTGTTGGAAATTTATATAGCCACCTCGACTGAAAAACAAAAAGTGATTTTTTAGCTGGTTTGGTGTGAAATTGACGATCGACATGTATTTGTATTCAGATTTTGGATTCAATATCGTACTGATTGCCATTTAATATTTCAATGATGACGCCTTTTCCGAAAAAAAAAAAACGGAAGCCGTAGAAAAATCAAGAATATCACAAAAAATGCTTTTTTGTCTACCAAATCTTATTTGTCTATTTTGTCAACATCAATATAAAGTGAAACGGGTGTATCTATGGCGTGGGTCACCCGGTATATCAAAAGTCGTTTTTGCAATTATAATACCTAATAGGTTTGTTCGAGCAGCACCAAAATAAGTGCAAAAGCCTGCATTGCGTATGCGTACAAGAATCACCAATTGTTTTCACTGGTTTTGACTGCTGCTCGAACGAACCTAGTATCATTTTTTCGGACAAGATTATTGTTATCAAAATTGTAGTTCTTCTTATGTATTAGGTACTTCAATTATGTATATCGTAATTTCACTTTCTAATTAACAATAGTTAAAAAATCCAATTTAGATAAAGAATTAGAAGTTATTCAAACTATACAAATTTCCCTAATCATTAAGAAGAAACAGGTTTTGTTGATTACTTCAAGTTGTTTTTTTTAATAGGTACTTATCAGCAATCCATATCCATAACAATTCTATGATAAATAAAACAAGATCTCACCTGGTATATTCTGCATCGTCGGTATCGTCTGTATGTTAGGCACTTGTATGATATTCCCTAAATTCGTACTCCTAAGCTGTTGCAAGTTGGCCGCAGGTATTATCGTAAACTGTTGTCCATTGGTCCCGGTAAAAGTGAGCGGTTGCGAATCGGCTTGTACGGTGACAGCTTGCGACACCTGCTGCTGCTGTTGCTGTTGTTGCTGCTCTTGCGGCGCAGCAACGGACTGAGAGATCTGCACTTGCTGGACTTGCCCGCCAGGCGTTATGATATTTGCTACTTGAGGCATCAACTGCTGCGTCTGGATGATGTTCGGCAGTGCTTGCGCCGAAACTTGGATGGGGAAATGAATGGTCTGATAGATCGTTTGGCCATTCGACGTGGAGATTGGGACTTGAACGGGGATGGTCTGCTGCATCGGGAATTGGAATTGGACTTGTTGCATTGGAGGGCGCACTTGGACGCTCTGCCCGTTGGACAGCTGGAGAGTTTGGATGTTCTGGAGATTCATGTTCTGCAGGTTTGCGGGCAGGACGCCAGGTGTGCGGATGATCTGGCCAGGGCTGAAGATTTGCTGCTGTTGTTGGCCACCTGTATGGCAAAAGACAGAGAAATTGGAGTTTAGCAAACATTTGTTTAGGCTAGACCAAACCATGTTTAAGTCGCATATGAATATTCTGAATTATTCAGAATTTTGTCTACTTTAAATTATTGTTTACTTGTCTATGACATTTTTTGGTAAAATTAATAGTTTAGTTCCATGAGCAAATTCTATTTGATCGAGATCGGTCGTGTCTGCATTAATATAAAACTAGTTAACCAGGATTTGACATATATTTTCATTCTAATGACTGTAGGTGGTGTCAAACGCTGATGTTTTGACAATAGCTACTGTCAATAGAATCATAATATCTGTCAAATCCTGGCTAACTAGTTTTATTTTAATGCAGACACGACCGATCTCGATCAAATAGATCACATGATAAAGTGATGTGCCTGGTCACATCAGATTTTTGTTATAGTAATGGCTATCATTTGTGTTCTTTCTGCGTTTTCGCATTAACATTTTATTTGTGTAGTTTTGTTGAAAAAGTTGAAAGTCTAGTGTTTATATTCGTATTTAATTATTAATATTTTTACTTTATCATACGTAGTATGTAACGACGATGTATTGTAATCGTGTTGCAATTACGCTTTATTTGGTAACATTCAGTTAAACTATTTGCACATTGCTTAATTTTATTTTCAAAAGTTATTCCAGTCCCGGAAATTCGGAAAAACTAGAAAAATCTGCGTTTCTTTTCAAAAATTCATAACTCTGCAATTTTCAAAGTTGTACCGCATGCTTTTTGCGAGAATGTAGCGATTGATGAGTACTTTATCTCTACACAACCCAGGCATTGTCCGATGATTAGTTTTTGCACAATTGCGATTTGATTTTTTTTTTGCAATATGGTTTCCGATTTTAATTTTTTTAATGTACTTCGAAAGTAGAAGGATTGTGCTATGAAACGCCTATTCTGATTATGCGTTAAAATGTTGCGAAAAGGGGCGAAAAATGCTTGCAAAATGCTTGCAAACATGACCGAAAACTGCCGCACGCTCCAAAGCGGTCGAGTAGTGGGGTAGGCGGCCGACTCGGGGAAGCGCGCTGGGATTCCTACTCGACCGCTTTGGAGAGCGCTGCAGTTTTCGGTAATGTTTGCATGCATTTTTGGCCGATTTCGCAATATTTTAACGCAAAATCAGAATAGACGTTTTGTAACACGATACTTCTACTTTTAAAATACGGTAAAAAAATTAAAATCGAACCAGCTCCGACGCATCCAGGCTCGCCAAACCATATTGCAAAAAAACAAAAATTCAAATCGCAATTGTGCAAAACAAACCATCGGACAACGCCTGGGTTGTGCACAGTTAGAGTACTCATCAATCGCGGAGTTACGAAAATGGCGGAAAACAGTTTTTTTACGGTTTTTCCGAATTTCCTCCGGTAATATTAATCCGATCGGGTTCGTATTTGGGGTCATTCTTTTCGTCTTTTCATTCTCTACAACTCGTCTGTTGAAAAACGTAAAAAAGCACGACTTTTTGAGGTTTTCTGTTTATAACAAATTAACTAATGATATTTGTGAGTCGAAAACATATCACAATACGTCTACGGACTGTTCCACGTGACCTGCGACCATCGGGTTTCTGATACTATTTTTGTCACGAACTCAGTCATTTTCTGCTGTATTGGCTGGTCTAATATACTAAACATAAAAGACCAGGGGGTAGAGGGTTCTTGGTGCTTTTTATGTACCTATTGACTTTTGCGAACAGTAAACATGAAATTCTGAAAATATAGTTAGAAAATATGTTCGGCATCTTTTGTTTAAACAAATCAACCTTTTCAACATTCATACCTTTTTTCGTTGTTTGTCATGACAGTTTTCACATATTTTTTTACAGAAATTGATAAATAACGTATACCTATCAGGATTTGAAGATCAGAATTAACTGGTGGATCATGAAAACGATAAGAACAGATTTTGATTTGTTTAAACAAAAGATACCAACATATTTTGTAATTATATTTTCAGAATTTCATGTTTTCTGATCGCAAAAGCCAATAAAAAAAATTTATGATCCGAGCCAGTTCCTCAATCCACTGAGTTTCCGCACCTGTACAGTTAAAATACCATACCTACATTTGAAATCATTACCTAGCTTCCATGCGCAATTCAGATATTGAATTAGATATTGAAAAAAATCTACCAATTTCATAGCTTTTATTGACGTCCGACCAACAAGATCCCAAATGCCAACAAAACAAGCAAATTCATCCATCTTTGACTATGTACGGGGACTTTTTGCAAGCTATTTCCAATACCAAATGAACAGGGTACTTATAGAAAGGTCCAACTGGGTTTAAATTTTTCTGATATGAAATCCTTACGTTTTATATTTTAGGCATTTTTGACAAATTTAACGAAGTAAACAACATTAGCATTTAAATCTCAATGGGCAACTAACCTCCAAGCGACATAGCCGGTATGAGTATCGTATCTCCGTCAATCGTCACCGCCTGCATCGGCTGCATCATGTTGTACGTCAGGTTCTGTCCTTGCGCCGCGGCGGCATTCGTCGCAGCGCTGACCAGCTGTGCGGTGCCCTGCTGCTGCAGCAATTGCTGCTGTATCCCGACGGGGACGCTGACGAGCTGCGGACTACCCACGGGCAGACCCTTGACAGGGGTTGGCGTGCCAGCGGACATCTGGGAGGAGGGCGTCGTCGATTCCACGCCGGCCGCGGTCGGCCCGATCTTGCTGCAGGTCGCGGCCAAAAGCGCGAGAGGCGACGGGGTGGGCTTGCTCTCCTGCAAAAGGACCACCGTAAAGGCGGAGCTTTACAACACGGCCTACTATACCCAGGGTTGTTATGTTTTAAAACATTTGTTTTAAAACATGTTTTTAAACATGTTTTAAAACAAATATTTTGTTTTAAATCATTTTATTTAAAACAAGTTTTAAAACAGTTTGTTTTAAATCTATAAAAAAATTTGTTTTAAAACATTGTTTTAAATATGTTTTAAAAGAAATATTTTGTTTTAAACATGTTTAAAATACTTTGTTTTAAATGAATAAGAAAAAAAAAGACTAAAAATTTGCCCCGACTCCAACACCCTTTTATAGTTGAAGGAGCAGAGCATATTCGAAATCCTGTCGCAAACGCTACAAATAACAAAATCGGCAACTCTTTGGCGGCTAAGAGCTCAAAAGAATGTACGTCGCCATATAAGGACAATTTTGCCGACTTCTGGGGTTTTTAACCAATGTTAATTTGCTGGTACACTTGTCGAATGGCCGCCCCTATGCACCACCGGCACCACGTAGCAGTCGGCGTTGGACCTCAAAAGAAAGTCTTATCAGTTCGCATATAAACTACATTTTGTCTAATGAGTAAACTGCTTTGCGTTTGCCGCCTTCCTTGTGTTCTGTGCGGACGCCGACGTAAGAAAAAGTAACGCGTAGGTATAAAGTATAAACCGAAATAGCGGTAACATACAAAGCGGTGTTTCTCATGTAGTACATAATTAGATATATAGCTGATGGTTCGTGCCTCAATATTCTCAACAAGTGTGAAAACAAAACAAGAAAAAGTCATTCGCACAATAGATTTAACTCCACTGGGAACTGAGGTATGTAAAAACGCTGATCAAAATGTTTACAAATAAAACAATTGCGTGATTTAAAACATATTTAAAACAATTTTTATTCCTTATTTAAAACATGTTTTTTTTGGTGATTTAAAACATGTTTTTTTTTCATGTTTAAAACATGTTTTTTTTGCGAAGTGTTTAAAAACATTGTTTCGTGTTTAAAAACATTTTTTATAAAAAAAACATGTTTGTTTTGTTCAAAATAAAAAAAACGTTTTTTATAACAACCCTGACTATACCTATTTATACGCGCCGGGTAGTGTACCGTACCTACTCCACTACTCGACGACTCTACCACTCTCTCTATCTATCTCTATACATGCTAATAATAGTGGCGCCACGTGGACACGCGGGGGTTCGGACGTGTCGAGAGCGAGCACGTGGCGAGTGATTTAATGGCGTGCTTTCTGGTTTTCTCGAGGGTGGTGTTTTGATTTTTAGCTCTAAATGTGACGGGAAAATCCGTTTTTATGCGGACGTGGGCGGTTTTACGAAAACAAATGTGCAGAAAAAGAATTTCGTCTGTTTTTTGAGAAAACAGTGCTGGTGGTCATGGCTTGAACAGCCAATCAAGATTCAAGCCTGGTCATCAGCAACATCTCCGATGAAAGAAAGAAAAGGATGTACACTAACGGGCTAAAGACATGTAGATTCTTGCACTAATTTTCACTTTCCTAGACAATGTTTAATTTTGTACGCTCGGCTTTGTTAACACTTGATTGTGAATGGTGTAGACGCAAAGTTTAATGTGACCGGATCTTCTGAGGGTGAAACTGTGAAACTGTGTATATTAAATATTCATAAATTAAATCAAAAATATGATTAAACTTTGTCTGAAAACGTATGGGGTTGATATCAAATATGTGAGATCTGGCAACCCTAGATACAATGAAATTGCAAAGACGTTTAAGTTTTGTAATATAGAGTATTATTACGAAAAACTGGAAGTTTAATCAAATTTTCGATCTAATTTATGAATATTTAATATAGATTAAATATTACTTATTATTTATAAAACGAGTGTTATATAAAATTGTTTGTAGGTACTTTACGGCAGTAATATTACATAAAATTTCAAAAATTGAGTTTGTCATCTTACAATCTAGAGTATAGTTTTATTTTCAACAGTTGGTGGCTGTGGTAAATACGATTACAACCCTATTAGCTCGGGTTGTTCGAGCATTCGCAAAACTAGTTTACAAAGAGTGCTTTTGTAGTACTTATCTGTTTTGTCACAAAAGCACTGATTGTAAACTAGTTTTGCCACTGCTCGAACAAACCTAAAACGGCCTACACACGTAACGATTTATGGTTACTGCAGACAGAACGACGTTATATTTGAAACTACTGTAGTAACGATAAATTGTAGCGTGTGTAGCCAAATCGTATATGCTTCGCAGGACGTGGTAATCAAATCGTTCCCAGTATGAAGCTTCCTAAAAATATAGTATCAACAGTGGTCTTGGAGTGCAATTTGCAACGTGTGTAGGCTCTTGTGATAGGCGATTTCGCAATTTTTTTTTTATTCAATAAATTTAAGTAATTGTTTCCGGAAGCAACGATAGAAGTTCACGGTATTCCATACATATTGCAATAATCTTAACTGCAGTAGTCTGATGTGTTTGTATCGTGTGTAGAGAAAATTGCTGTATACTGCAATCCATACGATTTTCTCTACGACGCGACCTTCGGTTCAACGTGCAGTACGACAAATCGTTCACGTGTGAGGGCTGTTTTAAGCGATTAAGATGTCAGCATTATTTGACACTTGCCATACATATCACCAATCTCGGAATACTAAAAAGTAGTGATCTAGTGTTTTCATACCGACCGCTTTCGGTTTCGATATGAGTTTATACCGAATGCAAATCAGAAAAAAAAGCAGTTGCATCATTCTGTTCAACGTGAAGACGGCTCACGGCGAATCCAAACGAATCTGGAGCTTAACATCTCATCGGAGGACCAGAGATATAGTGATGTTTGTGAATATGGGTGACAAAAAAAAAGGCACCAGGTGAGTGATGTGTTGAAAGCCTATACTAGAACCCACCTAGTGCCCAGAACCATAATGAGAATGATGGCGATGAAGAGATGTGGAACCACTGCTGCTGAGAGAGCAGGATGGAAGGGAATTACAAGATCAAGCTAAAACCCATGCATTGGGTGCATCGAGAAAGCAGAAGGAGAATTGGTGGCTGTTTCCCACAAGTTTCTACTGGTTGTTTTGTTATTCGGCCTCGTTTTACCTCAGTGGATACATGAGCTATATAAAAATACTTTGGAGTTTGGGCTCGAACTCGCCGGTTTCAAAACATTATTCTGTGTATGATGTACCTAGATTATTGTATGTACATCACAAAACAAAAGAAATTATTAGATACTACAGGGGCGGTTCGGGCGGTTCCAAGCAGTTCCAAGGGCGGTTCTATATTGCGTAAATTGACATGTCGAAAATAAATGCTTACCAACAAATTGTCATCGCAAGCCTCCCACGCATCTTGGTCAGTTGTATTCAAAACAGGTATTGTTAGGATCTGAATAAGCAGTGGACACGACAATAATCTCTGGACAAGATTCTTCGAGAACTCTTCCATCTTTTACGGATATCATTATTGCTTTTGTCACCATGTCAATTTGTGATGTCAATCATATAAGTCAATGGTGACGTTTAATGAAAGGCAACTATGGTAGACCAAGAGATAGTGAACGATAATACGCACTCAACTTTATGCCGGTTTTTGAGCTCCTGTACAAAATCAATCATCATAAAATTCTGCATAAAAAAGTACCTATAGGTACCTATATTCCACGTTTTCGTAAATACATACAGTGGTTTTCACACTGGGGAAGTACGAACGCAGTAAGACACGAAGGTGTCAGGTGAGGCGCTGTGGGGTTATTTTAGGTTAGACTGTTGGAAACGTTATCCCGTGGGCTAGTTTTCATTTCCTACAGCTTGAAGTAGCGTTATTATATGCTTGGCTAGAGTTTAACTTGACTCTAAGGCCGGGTGTCTGCCGTATCGGGCCGATATTTACCGGCGCAATCGGGTCGTACGATCTGAATCGTACGATAAATATCGTATACATGTATTTTTATGGGAACCGGTCCATTGCCACTATGTGCATCGTGCCCAACAAATGTCACAATGGACCAGTTCTATAAAAAATACATGTGCACGATATTTATCGTACGACTCGGATCGGGTCGATATTTATTGGCCCGATCCGGTGGACACCGACCCTTACTTATACATTTTCGGTTACTCTTCGCGTGTTATTTTACGGCTCTTTGGAGTGTTACCAAAGACTAGAGAGTTTAAGACCCGACACTCTAGGTGGATCCTTTGATCTTTGTTCACTAGCCCTCAGGGACTTTGACCATTAGGTACTCTATTTAGATTGGTTTAGCTTTTAGACGGGCGCGTAGTTGCTAGACCATCAGCGGGGACAACAGCGTTTGAAATCACTGGCTGTAGACTCGCTGTTTTGCCGGAGCCAGGCGAGTACACACGAAATGAGCTTTAATCCTTGTAAATCCATTTAAATTGGTTTAGCCTTCTATCTCACTCTGAGAACGTTGCGCCTTTTTCGAGTGTCGTCTCTTATACTCTCTAGTCTTTGGTCATACTTAAGGGCACGGACACACATCGATCCATCATCGAGCATATAGCGGAGCCGAAAGCGTTTTCTATATGTTGGAAGTGTTGGAACATACAGAAAACGCTTTCCGCTGCGCTATACGCTCAATGTGTGTCCGCGCCCTAAGAGTTACTTTTTCGCCTTTGCTTATTTAGTCCGAGCTTTAAGCCAAATCAGTTGATTCTTCTTCAAAGATAATAAAACGACAAGTAAACACTGCATTTACAGCATTTATTTAAAAGCAATACATATTGCTTAAATTCTTATAACAAAAATACGTAATTATTTTGAGTACAGTCTTGTCCACTGTCTGTCACTTAAGAAATGTTTACAGCTAGGTACTGCTATCTATGTCGTATCTGCTATAAGCAAAGCAAAGTACACCGGACTTGTTCATCCTAAAATAATGGAAACTGAAATTGTGCACTTCTGAAATTTCACAAACCAGTCTCAAATGCTTTACTCAGCGTCAAAGTTTTGTATACCTAGCAAAAGTTATCTATGTATATTGCCTATGTAGGTATATTGCGTACTTATAGGTAATTGTAGACGGGAAACCGCAATAAGTAGGTATATTTACTAATTAATATAATGGTTCATTTTCGATCTATTTAAAAATATTACTAGGGAGCGTACAGTGCATGTGTTGAGAAGTGCACACCCGAAAAATAAATCTCCCAAGTTTTATAAAGAGGAAGTTGCAAAAAGATAACCGTAAGGGGTCTTCTGCTTACAATAACCGGAACAAACAGAATAGTGGTTCCAGGAGAAACTCCAGGCAAAGTAATAAAATGCTTTGTACCTAAACCTAATTGACAAAAATATTTTTTTAATGTGTATTATAGGAACCTAATCATAGATGTAGACTAAAGAAACAAAATATTAAAATTATAGTATTTGGTCATAGATAATTTGTAATTTTTAAATTTGACATTTGGCGTTAGTATTTTCCCACCAATAATTGCTTCTAGGCGGGGTTCAGAGCGTTCAGAGGTACGGCTAGACCGAAGGGTGTCCCCCAAACACAAAAGACACGCATCTGTATACAACCCAGCCCAGCTTGGTTCGAAATCCGTCCCCTTTTAGCAAGACCCTTCCCAGAACGCTAGGTAAAAATAGACCTTTCGAACACAGTTAGTACCGTTACAGGCTAATCCCTTCCGGTATACATTAAATTACACCATATAAACATTACAGTTCCGTTCAGTTTTAATATGGATTTAATTCATATCAAGAGCTAAATAATTATATTTGTTGAAATATGCGACAGGTGTGCGTTCCACAACACCTGCCCTGGTAAAAGTAGTTTTTAATTTAAGAATGATTCCTAATACAATTGGAATAATTGGATAAGTGAATAGGTACTCCCGTTTTTAAAGGTAATATGGTCAATTAGAAAGTTGATTTTAGTAGGTAAGGCCGGCTATAAGGTTATTTCGGTGGGTATGGTTCACGATTATAGCGGGTTTACGACCCGTGGTTGGAGCCGAAGTTCGTCCTCCTTCCTATCTACGCGCGCGGGACAAAGCAACACCCACAACACGTCACGGCCTACCGCCCTAAACCAGAAGCACATCGCGGTAACATCAGTAACATCACGATACATAAACTTAATAAGAAATATACCTGGTTAGTGTACTCCTGTTTCACTGAAACCACCTCACTTGTCATCATTGTTGTGAAAATCGGATGGCATTGTTCGAACTGTTGTTACCACGCGCTGTTTAGACGAATGGCGAGCACCACTGAATCAATATTACACGGCACTTTTACTGGCAGACGTTGACTATTTACACGATAGTTGTGATTAATTCCTCGGCGATATGTAAACACTACTTTTGGGAATTCGCGGGTTCGAAATCTGGGCGGGCTGTATATATTCCTCTGGTCTCAACTCCCAACGTTTTGCCCTACGTTTCGTAGTTTGTCAAGTACAGGCTGGGCAAGTCTGGTCGGACCACGCCATTCGCCAGCGACCGGGGCATGCCTAGGGGAGGGGAGGAGTAAGCACAGAACTGGACCGGCCAACCTACTTCCCATGGGGCCTTGAAATACTGGCGCCACTGGTATTGCACCTTGAAACACCAATGAAATAAATTACTTTCACAACAAATTTTCAATATTTTTTTCTAGAAACGTAACATCCGGGATTTATAAATTATACGTAATAGAATGCATAACTTATTATATGTATGTGCATTTTTAAACCTATTTAAAAATAATTATTGCTTGATGGTTATAAATTTAAAATTTCCCTACAACAATTTACAAATTTTAAACGTACAAATGTACACAAACGCCTGTATAGTTGTGTATGACAATTTAACTTAGTACGGCCCTGTGCGTGCCTTCGGGATAAGGGGCGTTAGTTGGTCTCAAATTGCACCACCCCTCTATACCCCGCTACATGCGTTGACCCAATTATTCGAAATTCGGTGTTCCCATGAGTTAGCGGATGTTTATTACTGCTTTCAGTAAAATATAAACAAATAGGGTCGTGAATAATCGGCCTTTCGACCGACATTTTCTCGGTGGGCGTCATTAAAAAAAGCGGATTTTCGGCCGGTCGACCGCTTAGATTTTGGTCCCTTGCCATGGGCAGGCCATCCTACGGGGGTGGTTATGGTTACGCCCACCGCCTTTGAGCTTGCACCTTCCTGATATCATTTTGATTGCAATTGCTTCCTTTAAGTAGTTGACATTTGTTAGGTTATGTTTCTATTGATGTAGATCCCGTTCTAAAATAAACGATACGTTTTTCTTCAAATTATTTTTTTAATTAAACCAAGTTTTAAGTTATATATAAAACGAAACCTTGCATAGTTTTAACATCATTTATTGAGTATTAACACAGAAACACTTTGTACATTAATAACAATTGTCTATAATAGTCTTATTTCGAGTGCTGAGAGGGCCACAAAGTTCATTTGGTATAAAAACTCAAAGGATTAGTCGCGGAGACTAGAGACATCGAGCTGAGCAATACTCGAACGTTAGACGCGACATGCCAGGAAAAATAAACTGCAAAGTCACGTCACCTACAGCTAAACTAACGATCACATCAAGGTCACGTAAGAGAGTGCATGCCGCAAAGACACGTAATTACATTATTGCTTATTGCGGTACAAAAAATTTTCTATGAAATTTCAAAACTAACAATCACATCGAGTGCATATCATAATATGCAATATATCAACTTATTACGGCACAATTTTTCGCAGGGTTTACTTACTGGTTCGAAACTCACAATTGGGTGCATGTCATGGCACTGTGACAATTGGGTTGAGGTTATGTTCAACCGTAATACAATAACTTAGGATAGTCAAAGGAAATTTTCTACAGTTCTACACAAAATAAACATCTACGTTCGCGGAAACCTGAAAAAGATTACTAGGAAAATTTTCCAGGGTACCGCAAACCGGCTAAGTAACGATTAAAATTAATTAGTCTTCTTTGGACGAGGAGAACGTTTCCCCAGCATTCAGTAACTTCCTTTTCTTGTACTTCATCGGGCTGCCCTCGCGGGATACGTCCCCGCGATTATCTGGCTTGTACTTATTCCACATGACACATCCGAAGATGAATAAGATCGTAATGAAGAGCTGCAGCAAAAGCCAACCAATGATGTTGACAGCTTGTGTTTGTCCGAATAGCTCGCGGCCGTGTTTGATGCAAAGCAGCGCTTCTGCGACTAAGATACAAACGTAGACCCAGCATTGTGTCCCAACGCGTTTGCAGGTTGTGTCTGTTATGTAGCTGTAGTATTGTCGTACAGATGGCGCTACTATAACCCCGATTAATATTAGCCGACCGGTGACCAGAGGATGCGACGGGGGCATCTCGAAAATGTGCTTTAAGAAGAACGTGTTCAACTCGGAAGTCTGCCAAAAGATAACCAGTTGGCATAAAGCTAAAACACGCATATACGAGCACTTTGGGTCTAGCCAACGGACGGACGTCCAACTTTCTGGAGTGAACTGCAAGACGGCTCGCTTTATTTTACCGGTTGTCGTATGAATATCCCGAATACTAGCCCATTTGTACTCGCGCATCTCTAATTTCTTGCAGATGTACAATCCACACCAAATTCCTAAACCATTACAAACTAAAACGTCCAGAATAAGCGCGTCCCACCAACACTCGATAAAATTTGGCAGGAGATGAGCGAAAGCCATCTCGGTAAATTCCCACATGACGCTGATCGCCCATAAGATTCCCATGTGTCGGATCAAAATCGCTTTGAACATCCAACCGAGGTAATGGCCTAAAGCGAAAACATCGACGTGGCTCCACACTCGTTCTAGAGTAATATCCGAGCAGTTGACTCCGTATTCCCGTTCCATATCTATGCGGAAATCGGCCAATGAAGGATCTAGCCATATGAGGATGTTCCTTATTGTTGTGTAATTTTGGAATAGGAGAAACAGCATGCCGAGAAGGTAGAGCACGCTGAGGCCGAAAACAATCCTCCAAACGGCAGGGTGAGGTCTGATGAATGGTCCGTTCGGAAATGCCAGAACGGAGATGATGAGGAAGAAAAAGAGGCAGCATAGCATGCCCGTCCAGATGTTGTTCTCGACATTGTTGACGTCCCTGCAATTAAAAGTAAAGTATTTTTTATTGTGATGCTCTTTTAGTTTTATTTGGGTAAACGATGCATAGATCATCATCAAATTGAAGAACTTTTGTATTTATTGCACAATCAACACTGGATTTTCTTATAATTATAAATGCTTTTATTGGTGTATCATAAATGAAAGAGAAAATACATACACACTATTTACAACAAAACTGAAGCTTTACTGTATTTTTTTTTTAATGCCCAAGATTTTTTATTGTCTCAATTTTTTATGATGAAAACAGAAGCTATTTTTTGTTGTTTTGTTTGGAAATTTCTCTATA
Organism: Melinopterus prodromus; assembly: GCA_964023965.1. Classification (NCBI taxonomy): domain Eukaryota; kingdom Metazoa; phylum Arthropoda; class Insecta; order Coleoptera; family Scarabaeidae; genus Melinopterus; species Melinopterus prodromus. Next base: position 48,205,676 of record OZ030393.1, read on the forward strand.
TTAGAACAAATTGAGCAACATTAACTCTAACTCCAGGACTGTTAAACTAAAAACAGTCATATAATTAAAAAATTCCCCAACCCCAAATCTTGATAGAATTTGTTATCCAGCTAAAAATAGTGTTCTCCGAATTATTAAAGAAAATCCACATAATACTTGACAAATGTGAACATGTGAACCCGTAGAAAAATACTGACAATATGTGCGTAAGAACCAATAACACCAGAATCTTCTGTTACAAAGATGATCATAGCGTAAGTAATGTGACAAAACTCAATGTGTCTTATGATGAATTATAAACAAAATATTATCATCAGACCCCAGAGACCAATACTCAAATTTCTTGCATTGCAGTTGGGACAGATACCGTAAGGGGTCCAAGATATAATTTTTTTATTTCATTTACTAAAAGTTCAGAATACAACTTAAATATTACTATCAATAAAAAAATAATATATCTTCAATGAAACTACATTGCTAATCACTCACATTCATTTTGGCGGAACATACCCCCACAGTTTTAAACATTAATCAAAAGCATTAATAATCAAAGTGACAGTACAGTATTTTCTCGCTAACCCGACTACGGTCTAATACGTACTATCCCGTAGTCCGAACGGCCCACCAGCTTTTTAACCCTGGTCCGAACAGAGAAATTGATATATGCGCTTGCTATGAATGGGCAACCTTGTACTCCGAACAACTCATTAGTCCGAATGGGAGTATGCTTAAATGGTATTCGGATTAGCGAGAGTGTACTGTAGTTAAAATTCCACTTTGACACTCATAATCCTAGTCTACAACCCACTTTGGAATCATCCAACGATCAGTACACCACAGAACTTACCATAGAACTACGATACGGGATATCCTAAATACAAACTTAATTATGTAATGGTTTTTAAATAAATACTTCAAGTACTCACCTCACAAAAGCGGTATAAATAACGACACCAATAGATATTGCGAGTAGAGTGATAGTGTGCGGTTTGTAAAAGAAATTCAAAGAGATGTCATCTACTGGTTTCTCATTTATCGTAACGAAACTATCAATGCGTCGCCTATGCGAAGTGTTATTTGCGTTATTTCTCGTCTCCATTCTATGTATTTGTTCTTCTACTTCGACATTATTTGACAGTACGATATAACGAAATCATGCACGAATACTAGCTACAGCGACATTTGATGTGATCTTGATCTTTGCTTTGAAGTTGGGTTAGTCCAGGTTAGGCGCACATGAGGAGGCTTTTCTTGGGCGCGCTACCAACTGATTTAAATTGAGAAAGAAATACCACTGTACAACAGATATTGATTACGTTGGATTACGTCAAATCATCGTCGAATAAACAACATAAACAACGATCAACAATAATCCTGTAAAAAGTCGCATAAACTGAATTACGCGCTATAAGAAATGTTAAATTTTTCTAAAATTTAACGTTTATCCTCACGTAATTCGCGATAACAGCGAATCAAAATTGAGATTGCACAAGAACCAAACGTGATACGTCACGATAAAGAAAACGTGATCGAATACGGACGACGCACATCACGTTCGATTCAAAATCTCCGGTAAATGAAACTTGTGATGAAACTTATTTAAAAAATCGATTAGCATAATTACACTACAGCCAACTTAGAAGTTAGAAGCTAGAAGCAATTGAAAGATTCATTGATTTCCCCTGCTGTCAAATTAATTGGAATGATATAGGATATTCCACTCAAAACGTAAACGTAGACTCTATAAATTTTTAAGTACGTTAATATTACCATCAAAATGTCGACCGCTAAAGTCCAAAATAAGCGTCTGAAGTGGAGTTTGGAGTCGACCAGGTTAGAATATTTTTTGATTTTTAGGTTACCTCTGTTATAATTTTAATTTTTAGGTCTAACAAGTCATTGGTTACCACAGATTTGTCGACTTTGGCGTCTCCGCCAGCGTACAATACATCGGGGGCCTTAAACCATAGCGAGGTCACCAAGAAAACCGATACTAGTCAGTTAATTGTTAAAAAGTCGTGGGAGCTCGCTTTGGCCCCTTTAAAGCAAGTGCCGATGAATTTGTTTATCATGTACATGGCGGGAAACTCAATTTCTATTTTTCCGATAATGATGGTTGGAATGTTGTTTTTACGGCCAATCCAGGCTCTATTCTCTGTAAACAGTACATTTAAGATGATCGAAAATTCAAACGCCATTGGCCAAAAGTTGGTTTACTTATTAGGAAATTTTATAAATATCGGTTTAGCTCTGTACAAATGCCAAAGCATGGGGCTATTACCAACACATTCAAGCGACTGGCTCGCTTTCATAGAGCCCCAAATGCGACAAGAATATCTGGGTGGAGGATTGTCGTTAATATAATGTAACATTTGTAGTTTATTTATAATAGGATTTACTAAATAAAAGTATACATGTATGTACAAACTATTCTTTTTTGTGCTTAGCGGCAAAGTCCTTGATTTTCTCTATCAGCGCTGCAGGGTCATCTACCCTAGGGACCTAGATACCAAGAAAACAAAAGATTGTCTATCATTTGTTTAGTGCTTAATGTAAAAACAAATGACTTACATCATAATTTTGGCTGATATAGATTCCGGCATATATTCCAACAATAAAACTAAACTAAAACGAAATAAAATAATTTTACAGTTTAAATAATTTTTTACTTACATACTAAGCCTCTAACCATCATGGAATATTCTGTATGGTACGTATAATAACTATTGTTTTAACGAGAACAAATGAATAAAGGATATTCCAACCGATTTATGGAAGGTTTATGCATATAATTCGAAAGTGTGTCGCTAGGTGTCGGCACTGGCACACACTGGCCTTTGTCAAAACTGTGGTGGAGGGGCTCAAGAATAAAAATATATTTTTCGTTTGCAAACAATTATAAACATGTAGTGCCACAAAACGGAAAAAACATCAAAATAAACGCAATTATAAGAGTTATTTTAGTTTTCGTTGTCAGTCGTCAGAGTCGCCAGTGTCGTAAAAAGGTAAATACGAAAGTAACCAGGATCTGGAATCAGCTGTGTATGAAAGTTGTGATGTGTCTTTTTAGCTGTTTCTTTATTATAGGTTTTGTTGCTCTTGCACCTGTTTAATTTTATAATAGACACTAAGAATAACTATGGAGGACTCGACATTAAATTTCGGTGAGCAATGAAGTTATTTTACTAGTGCATGCGTTATATAAATTTTATGAAAGTGTGCAAACCATTTCCTTATCATATTTAAATTTGGGTTGGTAAATAAATGTAATATTTACTAATCACGATTTGTAACCTTTTGTACCGCTAGAGTAATTTCATGATTTTTGCCTCTTATCTTAAATTTGTTATTGTAGACATGTTTTGACTTTGAAAGAAAATAACCATATTAGAATTCCACAAATTGGTTTGCATTGCTCTTTTGATTAGATTATTATACCATGTTAACCTGCAAATTTGACATATTTTAGAACTATCTGAGAGCACCGTAAAGATTGGTTCCGATTCTGAACCCAGTTCCGAGAAAAGCTTTGAGGAACTTGGACCTGACGAGGAAATAAAAGAGGAGGACTTGGGGGATTTTGACAATAATCTTCCAGAGACTGTTACGTTGCTACAACACCCTGAAACGGGTGCCAAAGTTTATCTCGTTGGCACTGCGCACTTCAGCCAAGAGTCGAAGGACGAAGTAGTTAAAGTAAGTCACAATATATGTCTTGTTGATGAATAAGAAAAATGCCACAACGCGAAAATTGGCGGTTATCAAAAAATCCAAAAATATTATTGGCGCAAACATCAAAAAAATGGTTTATAAAAAGATTGATACTACAGTGATTTTGAGTATTCTTATAATAATTTTAAATTGTTCTACAATCTTATAAAAAAGTTGTTCATTATTTTTATCCATCAGTTCTAACTATATTCTGTAGTATGTGATTTATATACACACCTCTTTAAGCAATACTTTTCATTTTGACAAGTGTCACATTTTTAGTTTTTTAAACGTACTACATGACTTTTCTTCATGATGTTTTACGTAATAGGTTTGAGGAATTGTACGGAATTACCTGAAGGTAAAACGGTACAATATTTATTCTTCTACATTCATTTTTTGCCAGAAGAAAGTTTAGTCACAGTAAAATTATTTTTTTCTATAGGTTATAGATACTGTGCTTCCTCATATTGTGATACTCGAACTATGCGACGCAAGACGCAACATACTCGTGATGGACGAGAAGGCAATCCTGGAGCAGGCGGAGAACGTAAATATCGAGATGATCAGGAACACGATCAAGAAGAACGGCGTATACTATGGCGTTACCTACCTTCTCTTACTTAACCTCAGCGCTCACCTGACGAAGCAGATCGGCATGGCACCCGGTGGTGAATTTAGAGTAGCGTTTCAAGAGGTCATGCCAAAAAAATATTGAAAATTGGAAATAAGTTTTTAAATGATACGTCTTTTCAGGCAGCTAAACTAGGGGCGGAGGTGGTCTTGGGTGACCGGCCAATTAGAATTACCTTACTCAGGGCTCTTGCAAAACTGTCAATCTTCCAGAAGATAAAGTTAGGTTGGCATCTCTTGTTTTCGAGGGAACCTATCAGGTAATTGTGATGTATGAATGAATATGTGATATAGCAGTCTGGAATGCAATTATGTATAAGTGTCAAATGGCAAACATGAAGCTATATTGATTAATAGAATATATGTTTTTGCTTTTAATCTACAATTTTCATACTGTGTTCTAGCGAAAGAATGTTTCCAACTACAAAAATCAGTCAAGTCATCTATACAGCTTGTCTCAGAAAATAGCAATTGGGAAACAATACGCTATCTACCCCTATATCGTGTCAACTAATTTTTGAACCAATCGATTGTAGTCGTGTTAAGAAAGCATCTTTGGAATATAGGGACCCTTTTTTAAAGAATTATCTATGTACAGTAGAGCATTGATAATCCGAACTAATTGACACCGACCACAGTTATAAAACAAAATAATAAAACATTATAATTGATAATTGCAGCTAGGCCATCCGTATATGTATATATATCTGAGTGAGATATATTATATTCTCAGCAGTCTACTAATAGTGATTCGACCATAACTATATAACCCATATATGGTAGTAATTTGAATATACGTTTTAGATATTTGAATCGTCCATATACATTGTAGACATTTTATTTTTGCATTTTCTACTCCTGTGTATAACAATACATAACTTAACATTCAGTTTTTACTCTCATTTAGCAAAGAGGAGGTGGAGAAATGCAAGAAACGCGACATGCTGGAGCAGCTCTTGGCTGATATGTCCGATGAGTACCCTGTACTGGGCGAGGTGTTTGTCGATGAAAGAGATGCCTTCCTGACTTTCTCCTTGCAGCAGGCTGCTATGCAGGACCGTCAGAAATATGTACACCCAAGTGAGTAAAACAAACACATGTTCAACTAGAAAAGAGATTCAAGAAAATAAACATAAATCGACAAAAAATATCATTTTTTACTAGTGTCTCACTTTTACATCAAAACACAATGTATGCGTGAAAACTGTCAATGAGCAGAAGGAAGCTTCCTTAACTGGACAATTTTTTAGGACCCAAATTTGGGTGGGGCTTAAACTACCATATGGGGATGGTGGTTGACTCATACATAAGGTTCTGGGTTCAAATCCACCCAGAAATCAATTTTTAATGAAAATTTTCTGAAAAAAGAAGTTGTCTCAATTTCAGTTCTTTATTATATTATATTAATCATTTCCCCATCTACCAATCGGTGTAGGGGTATCTACATAACATAAAAAGAGTATAATTCATCCTAACTTAAAGTAATTCTGTGTACAATACAACTCAACACTTTTATTCTTTCAATCTGGTGAAGTTTCTCCAATGGGTTAGATTCTTTGCGAGTTGTCGTGCTTCCGGTATACTTTTTCCTCTCCTAATGATTGCCTTAGCCACGGTGTTGTCCCAGTCTTCTGCCGGTCTACCTCTTCACCTTCTTATGGTTATTCGTGATTCCCATACACTTTTCACAGGTCTGCTCACCTCAATCCTTTGGAAGTGTCCCCACCAACTGAGCTGTCTTTCCTCCACATCAGCGTTTCCCAACATTCTTCTGCTCACGTCAGGCACATAGGGCCGCTCCGCTCCTAGGCCTCTGCAGAGCACTGGTTGAGAAACGCTGCTCTACATAGTCCAAAATAGAACCCGTACTAAGTACCTTTCTTATGTCGTCGTACCTTTCTCTGTCCATTCTGGTTACTCCCTTGTCTTCTCGTAGGTATTTCATTTCTGTGACCTGTATTTTGCTCTGCATGATCTATTTAGAGTCTAAGATTCACTTCCATCAATACGTCAATACATGGTCTCGAATATTGTCATCTTTGTATTGCTCAGTACTTCCTTCTTCCTAATAAATTTATTATTCATTCCGTGATACATTTTAACTGTTTTCTGTGCCCTTTCACTTATGCCCCTGCCCTGTTTCCCGTTGTTCTATATTATTACCCCAAGGGCAGATCTTTATTGATATTTTTAAACTGTTTTGAAAAGTCTTAAGATTCGAAAATGATCAGAAATATGATTTTAACTGATTGTACAAATAACTTACAGCAATTATTCCTATTAACACTATATGACAGTACATTTGTTCCAACACGAATAAAACACCCTTACACATTTGATCATACCTTACGTTACCTGAGCAGTGTTTTGTGCGTGTTGGTACACACCTATAAGTTCAGCCGGTATATCTTCATAATGTTGCGCATAAGATGCCCAAAGGATGTTTAGCGCACATAATAACAAGTTTAAAAGAATACTAACTCCCCCTTTTCTTTTCAGGTAATCCTGATGAAACATTGAGGATAGTAGGTGTAGTTGGAATTGGCCACGCTATCGGAATTACAAAGCTGTGGCCGCACGATCAGCGATCGAAGATTAAAGATATTCTCTTTATTCCACCGGCTCCCTTATCAACAAGGTTAATCAGAGCAGGCATCAAGATATCGATGATTTCGCTTGTTTGTTACCTAGCCTACAGGTATATTCCATTGCCGAAGACAGTGAAAGACATCTCGAACCAGGCTTTTCAACACATCACGGATAGAATTAAGGACTACAGTCTATAACACGCCTCCCCATTTTTTTACATTCCGCTTTTTGCTTATTATTGTTTAAATTTTTTAAAAGTTTTTGAGGATATCTTAAGAGAAATTTTACATTACGTCGTCCTTGGCAGACGTATTGTCAAATTTCTCTAAATCGAAAGGTGATATGAGCAGAAACTATTATTTTTATACATGTAATGAATATATTTGTAAAAAGTGTAACTTTAATAAATATTGGAAGACTTGATGGCAGGTATAAGTACACGTTTCATTCTGTCGTTTTATGTACAAAACCGGAACGGTGACGGACGGACACGACGGGGGCTCTATTGGTCGCTGTCGTAGACGTCGCCGGCGCACCTGAAGCCGAGGTTGCCTGCCGTGCTGTCCATGGTGTTGTGTGATCTTGCCGCGCAACGGTAACGCCAGCAGTAGCTCTTGTCGCATAAGTACGAGCCACCCTTTTTTACCCGGAGGTTCTGGAAAACGGGAATATGATTAGTGTCTTCGCTCAATGCTGTACAATTTTTAGGTTGTGTCTGAGAAGTGGCAGAAATTTTTGTATATTATGGAGATATATTATTAATAAAATATATTTTGGGAAAAAATGTTTGTTTCTCTTCATGTTTTTGTATTGACTTCTCTGTCATGTTTTAGTATTGATGCTTGTAACAACAAATCAGGCGTTACTTCATTAGAATCATGATGATTAGAATACGATATTACTCAAAAGTAATCAACGACTAAATAATAATTATGACGTATTTGAGAATAAACATGCACGGATTGCACATGACCTCACATAATTTTAAAACAAAAGCAATTGAAAACTAAATGTTATTTGCCTGACAACAGTCTTGGCAAATAGCTTTAAAAATATAAATAAAGGTTCAATATCTATTTGTCCAGGCAAATAACTTTTGCCTAGGCAAAAGCCTTTTGGCTAAAATAACCATTTGCCTATGACATATATTTGTCAAGAGTAGCAAAAGGGTTCAGAAACATAAATAGCAATCGACCTAGGTACTGCTGGGTCAAGCATAGAGGTTTTATTTTTACTTTTATCATGCACAGTATGATAAGTATTGTAATCGCACAATTTTTTTTTTTTAGATTTTAGCGTAAATAAGTCATTTTGTGTCTCCCGAACATATTTGACCAAGCTATAAAAAAATGTTTGTGTGTGTGTGTGTACCCGTTTTTGTTGCCACGATTCTGGAGAAACTACTAAAGGTATCGGGACGGAACTTCATATTTAGAAGTTTCATGACCAAACTTACAGCTGAAAAGCTTTTAGTTCAAAAGGGTCCAATGGACCTGGATGTTTACTCTTAGCATTATTTAACAATTTTACAAATGAGCCGCTATTTCTGTAATTTCGTCAAAAAAGTTAAATAATAAAGTAAAGTAGAGGAAATTCTGAATAATTTAAGTCTATGACATTATTTGGTAAAATTAATAGTTTAGCTGCATGAGCAAATTCTATTTGATTGAGATCGGTCATCTGTATTAACATAAAACTAGTTAGTCAAGATTTGACAAATAAGTTTCATTCTAATGACAGTAGGTAGTGTCAAACACTGATGTTTTGCCAATACCTACTGTCAAAATGTCTAAAAAAAAATCTGTTCTGCAGTCACATATGTTTGTTTGTGACCTTTGTATGTTGTTTTATGTTCTCCTAGGCCCACGCCTGACAAAATATAATTTTTACAATTGTTTTTTGGACTTTGATGTCTTGATTTAATTTCAATTGAAAAACAAGGATTATTAAAGCAAAATCAAGTTCCATTCTAAATGAACTTGAGATAACAATCTGTGACACACAATGAAATACAAATATAGATAATTCTTGTTACAATTCCGGAAACTAACGGATAATCCCTACAAGGTGTGATTCTACACAAAATGATAAATCAAAATCGGCAGTTTAAATTATAATCAAAGAACTTTAAGTAACCATACATTCACAAAAAGGTCTGCACGTGAATAAATAGTACATATCAATGTTATTTTTCAAATTATTGGCTTTTAACAATTTTTAGTTTTGCCAACACGCAATGTTAGCAAAATGCTCCACAAGTATTTTCTAAAATATAACAAGTATGTGGTATTATCAAACCATTTACTAAATAATATTTTAAATTAATTAAAGTATTATCACTTACAGTATCATTATCCCATGGATCCGAGGTCCATTCCCATACATTCCCGGCCATATTGTAAAGGCCAAACTTATTCTGGATGAAACTTTTCACTGGTGCGGTTGAAGCATACCCATCTTCAGCTGTATTTTCTTCAGGAAAATGACCTTGCCAGATATTAGCCCTGTAAGGATTCAAACGGTGACAATTGTTTCTTTGGGAAATTGGGAAATTTCTTACCAATGCTGGTCTTTGGGATTCAGTTTATTGCCCCATGGGTACAATTTCTGTCGTAACCCACCTCGACATGATTTCTCCCATTCTGCTTCCGTTGGTAATCTTTTTCCCAGTGACTTGCAGTAACCATTGGCGTCATTCCATGATACATGGACGACAGGATGGTCCATTCTACCTACAAAAGAATGGTTTAATAATGTATTTTTTTTTTCACACATTACTCCATTTTTTCACATCACCGTTTTGATTAAGGAGTTGGTTAGAGTCAAGCTTGGTCATTGTTACAAGTTCTAATATGCGTTTTCGAATTATTTGTCATGTTCTTGGATATTTTAGCAATAATAGATCAACAACAAATCACACCATCTTATAATTTTATAGCAAAATGTAAATGTTAACAAATTTGCTTATACAACCTTTTGTCTTACCACAGCAATATATATATTTACATTTTACGATAAAATACACATCTTGAGTTGCGATGCTTCATATTTTTTAAATGATTTTTTCCAAGTAGCAGTTTTTCAAAATATCAGTTTCACAGTTTGTAAAAAAAATTAACTCTTATAAATTTGCAGTCCACAATTATTAGCTTAATAAAAACATTATACTACCTTGGCCAAAAAAAGAAAACAAAACAAACAAGTGACATCTGATTATTTTGTTCCTCATTACACAACATTTTGAAAAGGTGCAGCTTGAAAACAACATTTTGCAAAACGAATGTATGACTTTCAGACCTAGGACGGGTAGTTGTTTCTGTCCCAAAAGTGAAACGGTTACTACGGTTCATGATTACTCTACTTTTTGGAGTTAGCAACTCTACACTGAACGCATTGCATTTTGATACTGTTTAGTTCTGAGAAATGTGACCGAGACAGGTACTAACAACCAATTGTTTCTGGTTGCTTTTCCCTATAACAAAAATATTTTTTTCCCGATACAAAATTTTGTGAAGGTTGGAATTCAAACCTTATTGTAGTTGCCAACCCCATATTCTAGCGAATAGACCAATACACGTCACAATTATAATTAATGCATTCCCTAATATTGAAAAAGCATTAAGAAAGTATTTAGTATTGATGGTGTCTAATTGCAATGGACAAACGTTCTTTTTCCAAAAATAAAAATTATTAACAATATCTTTCATATCTTTCATTGCTCAGTGATTTGCTTCAAGAAATTGATTTTAAGGAAATATATTCTGATCAAAATTCGTTTTTAGTTGTCTAAGTAAAATTATGTGAAAAGATAATGTTTAATTTCAGGGGCTTCCACATCCTCTAATGGCCGGGGGCCCCCACATTTGTAAATCCGGCACTGCACACCCAGAAAAATTAATAAATGATGTTAGAGACTATTTTCTATTAATATTTCGTATACCAAATGTATTCTATTATTTATATGTGTTTCTTACTTGATGCTTATACATGTAAAATGATTAATTAGCTTAAAATTGTCTTATATAACATGCTTATTCCACAAAGTTATTTATAACAATGTTATTCCAGGGAGTATTTTAGGTATTTTACAATAATCCATCTCACAGCTCTTGTGAATATTCTATTTTATTTTGTCATCTTCAAAACTTGACTTTTGCCACTTCTGGATTTACTTCTACTCCAGATATGCATCCACAAGCAACCATTTCTTTTATTTGTATACATGCCCATTGATCGGAGCACAGATAATCAAGGTTCAATTGCAGGCAAAAATTTCACAAACTTCTTCAAATACCTGTCAGATCTGATCCTGGCCCCTCTGGTGTATGCCAGGATGCCCCAACCATTTTAATCCACCATGGGGCTTGCACAGCTCTAACATCTTTATATTCATCCCATTTCTCTTTTGGTACAAACATTTGAAAGACAAAACTATCACCAAACTGTTCTGCTTCTGTAATATGCCTAGAGTTCTCCACAAATTTTTCAAAATCTTCATTTGACACCTCGTACTTATCGATGTAAAACAAATCTACGGAGACGTTCCTGACGGGACCTTCCATGTCCGCCTTAAAAACTTCATCGTTGGTTCCCATCTCGAATGTGGACTTTGGTATCAACACCATATTGTCATAATTAAAGGCTTTGGGACTTGAGTACTGGTCCGCATTATTGTCGTATTGATAAGTGTTTGATTTTTTTAAGTATTTGATGGTACCGTCAGTTTCCACACCATCCTGGTTGCACTGTGCGTTACGGTCTAACTGGCAGCCGCATTCTGCTTGTGTGTATTGTAAAAAACACCTAAGCATTAACGCCAATGTTATTATTGATAAGTACATGTTAAAATTAATTCCGTACGCTAAAATTCGATAGATATCACCTCTTCATTCAGAGTATTCGGTTTGCGGTGTGCTAAAATTTATTTGAGGTAATTAAATGGTAAATTACGTAGTGGGATTGTACGCTTGTGTACATATTTTCGTAGACGTCATTTTATTGTGTGAAGGTTATTGTGGTTATGTTTTCAGTTTTGACAAATGAAGAGAAGTTGTCCACCTTACCGATCGTTCGCTCAATTCAAATTATAAAAATTACACTGGCCATGGCCTGCGAAAAAATATTTTTGGCCAGCGCTTTTAAAGTTTGATGGTGAGTTTACATCAATATGTTTCAAATGAATTTTGTTACCTTTTCGGCCAAATAAACAGTGTTCCCCATTTTTTATTTGAAATAAAAGAAACAAGTTTTAGGTCTTACAAAATGTTTTAATGAGCAGTACTTACAAGTTCAAATTTTGAGAGCACACCCAGCATTCATATTAGAGACAATTTAATAAGGAACTTATATTCAGAAACGCACGTTATGGAATCTACAAAGAGATAGAGAGAATCGGAAGATGACGTTAACTTTAGAAGCAGGAAAAGTAGGTCGTGTTGGGTATCATAGAGCAGCACTGAAACTTTTTCTGTTTAAAACCACCGAAGAGTAGGTGGAAATTCAAAATTTCATTACTTTTTAATCTTCTTCACTAACGTTAAATAAAGAAAATTACAGACGAAAGTAATTCATGAAGCATGCTTCATCCTGCTCCTATAGTTTGTGCCATCTTCCGGTTGTTTTTTTTTTTTTTCGGTTGGTGGGCTATCAACACCTGTATGTATTTATTAACAATCTGTATAAAAACACACCCAGAGTAGATTTTGTAGTTCCAGAAAAGTCATTGAGAGTAAGGAGATAATTCCCAATCACCAGTTTGGTTTTATAGAAAAGCATTCCACTATATATCAAGTCCATAGAATAACGGATATCATAGAGATAGCATTAGAAGAAATGCTTATTTGCTCAACAATCTTTCTTGATGTGACACAAGCTTTCGATAAGGGTTTGGCACGAAGGATTGATGCAGGTATAGGTATATCTGATAGAGATAGATCATTCAGAATATAACAGATCGATGAATACTCGGAACTTAATAAAGTAAAAGCTTGCGTGCCCCAGGATAGTGTCTTGGAACCAACCCTCTGTCTACTATATAAGTATATACAAGTGACCTACCACAGCTGGAAAATAGAACAGTCGCCACATTCGCAGGTGACACGGCTTTAATGACAGTGAGATTAAGTTACAACCACACCAGAGCGATTTTCGCGTCGCGTAGCGTTTGCGAAAATCGCGCGAAACCAAATTACATTGCAGCATATACCTAGATGTGACCAAACGAGAGCGTCAAATTTCGCAGAATGCAGCGTTTATTTCGTTCAACCGCATGGCTTTTTTGTTAACGTTCCGAGGCCAAAACCAGTTCTGAGCGTATATCGTAAAACGCGCGAATCGCGTGCGAAACATTTTAACTAGGAGGGATAGCATATCGCAGCGGCAAATTTGCAATTCGCAGCCTGCTCGATTTTCTCGCTTTTCGCGCGGTGTTTTACTACAAAATTATTAATCGTAAAATGGTAAACACTAAATAACTAATTGAAATTGTAAAAGATATCCAATATTGTTTGATGTAGGGCATAAAAAATATAAAAATATAGTATAACAAATTATGTATTATTACATAATTATTGTATCTAATAAAAAAAACGGATCAAGCCATTACGTAGTATTCGTCCGATTGATGTGAAAGAAAAAGCTTATTTTATAATATACAGTAGAGCATCGATAATCCGAACTAATAGGGACCGAAGGTGATTCGGATTATCAAATATTGCAGCTAAACAGTAGAAAATATGAGTATTGGATACAAAATAGAAAACAAAAGCAACATTTTTCTGTTTAAAAATTCAAATGGCACATCGATTAACTTTAATATATTGTAGTAATATGTTTTTCAATATAAAATCGTTATTTTTCCAGGTCACAGAAAAAAATATATACACACGGAAAAAATGTTAGATTTTCGCTCTCTATTTTTTGTCTCCATCCACTTCGCGTTGGGAGACAACACAACCTCGAGCTAAAATCTAATACTTTTTCCCTTGTATAATAAATAACTATTATTATTATTTCGTTTTGGGCGTTCGGATTAGCGAACGTTCGGATTATCGAGGTTCGGATTATCGACATGAATACTGAATACTGAATACTGAATACCTCTTTGGTTTTAAATGGGACGGTATTTTTTTCAAGAATTTGCTATAGGATTGTTTTTCACAATTCAATGATTTTAATACATATGTGGCTTTATGTACATACACAAACAGCATTTTTTTGGAGAAAATAAAACAATTGAAAATTGTAAAAAAAATATTTATTTATTTATTGTCTTCGGGAATTATGTCTGCGGTGACCAACAATCCGGATTCAAAAGCTTCCTATCACGTAAGGTTTCGAAAATGATAGGTAGATGGTAGACAAAATATCAAATATTGTGATTATGGGAATTTGTATGAATTTATAGCAGCCGAAGTCCTAAACGTAGCCATAAACAAACTTCCAGGATATCAGGTAAAAATCCTTCATGTCTGCTTTGGGATTGCATTGGGTTCAGTTGCCATAAATTCACAAAAATTGACAGTCGCCATGTTTTACATCACGCCTCAACTTTTTAGAAAACCTTATGTGATAGGGAGCTTTTTTAGTAGACAATGGTATTCTAGACAAAGGAATCTATCTAAAAAGCCTATCTTGATTCCATTAAAAAAATCTACCATCCCCAGAGTTCTCAATATTGTACAATTATCAATTGTCTTTTTCTAGAATGTGCTGTTTATGTGAGACTACACAGTTTGAATTTATTGACTTCCGAAATAAGCCATCTACTAAATTGTTCGAAAAAAATATAGATCTCATTTGAGAAAAAACTGACATATTAAGTAATAAAGTAATTAGTAATTAATGACATATTTGCTTAGTAATTAATGACATTACTAAGCCACAAAATATAACCAAAAATTTAAAGTAAAATCAATTTCTGAATGTATATGTAATAATATGTCAAATACTCTCTAGATAAAATAAAAGGAAATAAGGAAATACCAGTATAACAAAACCTTTCAAATGATAAAAATACCACGTAATATTTTTAAAACTCAAATTAATTTGGGACGGAAATACTGAAACAGATACAAATAACAAAAAAAAAGGTCGCCAAGTGCAGGCAACATCCAATTGTAGTAACTTACTAGAAAACCACCATAAAATAAACGCCAAGATGAGTTGGTTTTAATGTCTGCAAAAAAGAGCATTAAGAATAATTTAGGTAAAAGTTATTCCAAGTAGTCCAAGTAGTGCCTTTAAATAAAAGAAAACAGTCAATACGTTTCTCTCAATTATGTACGACAATATACTATATGTAAACAGAAATAAAACCAGCCGGTCGAGCGGGAGACCTAACGCGACCGATGCGATAGCCTGTTACACTCCCAAATGTTGGAGTGAAACAGGCTATCCGGCGAAATCGCTTTGGTTTGAACTCTATCGCGATTTCGCGTTTCGCAAGCGGTGCGAAAGATTCGCGGCGTCTAACGCGGCGGCGAATTCGCTCTGGTGTGGTCGTAACTTAACTATTGGATAATCTACTAGAAATCTTCAACAAGCTAGTAATAAAATATATAAACAAGCCAAAAAATGGAAGACCAATCTCAACGTACTGAAATCTGTCCACACTAATGTAACGGTGGGTAATGGCCGATTTCGGTCATGTTTGCAAGCATTTTTCACCTATTTCGCAATATTTTAACGCAAAATCTGAAGTTCCGACGCATCAAGGCTCGCCGCAATATATTGCATAAAAAATTCAAATCGGAATTGTGCAAAAACTAATCTTCGCACAACCCCTGGATTGCGCACATTAAAAGTAGTTATGTACCCATCGGTCGCTACTTTCTCGCGAAAAGCCTGCTCTACAACTTGAAACGAAAAATGCGGTTATACATTTTTTAAAAACGCATTTTTTCTGGTTTTTCAGAATTACTTCCGTTAATATTAATACGATCGAGTGCGTGTACGGCCTCATTTTGTTTGTCTTTTCATTCTCTACAATTCGTCTGTTGAAAGCATCACGATGGCTCTATCGGTTCAGCGTTTACAAGCCAAAAACAAAACAACACGATTTTTGAGCTTTTTGGTTTTGTCGCAGGCCAGTGTTATTAATGTCTCAAAATGATGCCCCAAACATACGCTATTTTTTAGGTCTCTAGATGAGAACCTATCCTTAAGTAAAAGAAAATCTGTAGAAAATATACTATTAGCAAAAAGTTGTATTAATTTTTTCTCAATCAAAAATCCTGGTTGAAGAATACACGAGTATGACAGATCGAAAACTTTCGTACACCTTTGAATATATACCAAAAAAAGCCATACATTGAAATTTTTGTAGAGAATGTAAAAAAGTCCTTAAATGTTGAAACAAAAAAGAACAATTCATCTTCTTTGACCAAAATTGTATACAAAAATAACTGGTTTAAAATTTTCCGAAGTAAAATCCTAAATTTACTGCGCCTTTTTTAAGCATGTAGAGCAAGGAATAAACCTATCTCCGAGGGGGGGCAATTGCCCCAACTCTTGCGGCCCAAAAGATTAGAACATAATACAACATTTTTATATTAATTTCGCGTTTATTTTATTAACAAAATTACATTTATTAATTTACCTACGTTATTCGATACAGTCTACTTCTAGAATCACATGTCGTACACAATTACTGCTTCTCCTTCTTAGTTTTCGTTGGTTTCGTTGCTTTTTCTTTTGCTGGCCCTGCTATGGCTGTAGCTTTAGGACTCGAAACTGCCAAACCGTGGTCACCAGATAGCGCTGTCGCTTTAGGTGCTGCTGAAGCAACTCCACCAGGACCTGCTAACGCAACAGCAGATGGTTCTGCTTGGGCCACACTCTCGTCATTTGGCTTCTCTTGGGAAAGTTCAACTGAAACATACATTATAATATTAGGTACATATCTCGACGGAATAACTTGAATTAAATGACATACCATTTGGCCTAGCTGGTCGCGGGTTTTGTTTCTTCAAGTCGATCTTCAATTGGGATTCAGTTGCATCGCTAACTTCTGTTGATGTCTCTTCTTCATCTGGCACTTCAATTGGTCTCAATTTGAACGATGAAGTCTGGTGACTTTTGCCGTCGAAGTTTTGGCTTGGCTCCTGCTTCTCTTCTTCAAAATTGAGCTGACTTTCGAATCTCGGACTGTACTCCTCTCTGGGATTCAAGCCAACAAAGTTTTGCGATGGAACATCCAAATCGTTGAATCTCACATCGAAACTTGGTCTTGCGCTGTTAATTTGTCCGGTGATCGTGTTTCTTTGGAAGAAATTATTGACTGGGACTTTATATGTTGGAATTTCGTTCAGTTGTTGTCTGTGGAAGCCTTCTGGGAAGGATGGTGCCTGTTGACGGAAGTAAAGATCGGTCTCGGGCTTATCTTGCTGTGGCTGGAACTGAGGCTGTTGAAATTGATTTGAAGCGTAATTGGAAAACAGCGGTTGGCCGTTTAATATGAAGAATCTGTGTCCTGGTTTCAAAGATGGCGTGGTAATGGTGCGATCCGGTGATGCTAAAACTTCAGCCTCGCCCGATGAGGTTAGTTCTGGTTCGTCGAATGTTTCTAACTTTTCCGGTTTCTTTCCTGAAAAATTGGTATTTTTGATCGTATATTTTTTCCTATTTGATTATATATATTTTTATATTTTATTTGTAACTTTTGCTAATCCAATTGAACTCCTGAAATGCTCATTTTTACCCAAAAACCCCACAAACTTTAAACTAAAACGGTTGGTTTAGAAATAATTATAATTTATTACTTAATTTAAATTTGATTATTTTTCTGAAATAGTTTTATTCTCGTCATAGATTTGAATCTGATGTGTGTCTCTAAATTAGTATATAAATGATCTCAATGAAACTGCGGAGTAAAATAGCTGAATTTCTATATTATCTAACAAATTATTATTAAGATGCAATGGACTGTTTATCTCTACAATTCTATTGTATTTTAACTTTCTTTTCCGTTATTCTGTTATTTTCCGTTTGTTTGGGTACAAATTATGAACAATGGAGTTATTAGTTTGCTTTTACTTTCAATTATTTGAAATGCACAGGGTACCAGCAGTATTATTCACTCATACATGTATATTAGATCGATTTCCAGTTATGTGGAAAAGTAAGATTATCCCACGGAAGTTATGCTACAGGAAGTAAGTAATACATAATCTAATAACGTCAGCTTTATCATATTTCCTATTCTGAACTCCTACTATACTGTTTTGAAGTATATACAGGATAAGCCATGTTAACCTTAAAATTTTATCTTGAATAGTACACTTCCTGAAAAGTGTGGTACTAGTTTTGTTATAGATGGCGCTATTGGCATGAATAGTAGCATATCAGAACATCGAGATGGCAAAATTGTTGAAGAAAATCTAACCTTCTTTGTTCCCACAAAAATGTTTTTTAAACATAAAATTCAATTTTGTAACTATATTTAAATTAAAAATTAATTTATGTAAACGTAATATTTCGAAAATTATTATTTACATTACGTATAGCACAGGATTTAATATTATTAATTAATATATTATGTTATATTTTTATAAAGAGTAATGTTTGTATCCTTTCTTTGTTTTTGCATTGATATGTCTTAACTTTTACCTTCATATTGTTAATATTACAATAGGCCGGAAGTTTTGAATGAATTAAAAAAAAAACATATTTATACATTGAGAAAAATATCTATAAAGTTACAAAAAGTGAATTAATAGACTACAAATGCCGTGAAAGAAACAGTAATACTGTAAAATTAAAGAAAATTATATGTAATAATATGTCCCACTGACATTCCGATCGTGTGTAAAATTACAGCATTATCTCATTTATCACGGGATATTTTGCCAATTCCACACGTAAAGTACGGTAATTTCGCAGTAGAAGTGATTTTTGTTTTGCAATTAAACTACGTTTCTGTACAGACATGTCACTGGTATTTTTTACATCTTTTTAATCCTAACATTAATTCAAAAAATTTTGTGTAGGAATAATTTTTTGAATTATTTGAATTTTGTTTTGAGTTATAACTAACAACACGATTAAGTAAATAGAATGAAATTAAATGTTCAAACTGTCACAGTCAAAAAAATTTTTATGTATGTAGGAAAATATTCTTAATTTGAAGTTCAGCAGTTTGGTTAATAGCTCATAACTCAAAAAGAATGCATTTTATAAAAAATATTACCTACATAAAATTCTTAGATCTAATCTTAGAATCGTAGAAGAAAAACTGTAAAAATACAATAAAATAATTTAAACAATTTAATTTCCACAACGACATAAACACACTGCATATTAAAAATATATTTAAACAAGAGGTTGTTTAAACTAAAAAGATCTGATGTGGCCAGGCACATGACTTTATCATACTATATATAAAATTAATAGTTTAGCTGTATGAGATTCTATAGATCGAGATCGGTCGTGTCTGCATTAAAATAAAACTCAGATATTTTGTTTCTATGTCATTAGAATGAAAATATTTGTCAAATCCTGGCTAACTAGTTTTATATAAATACAGACACGACCGATCTCGACAAAATAAAATTTGCTCCTGCAGCTAAACTATTAATTTTACCAAAAAATTTCATATACATAAATTATACAAAATTTCCTCTACTTTAATTAATTATTTAAGTACTTTGACGAAATTAGAGAAATTGCGGGTTATTTGCAAAATCTTTAAAGAATTAAAAGTAAACATCCAATTCCTTTGGACCCTTTTGACACAAAAGCTTTTCATGAAATTTCTAAATATGAACTTTCGTCCTGATACCTGTAGTAGTTTCTCCGGAATCGTCGCCACACAAACGGGTACACACAAACACAGACATTTTTTTGTACCTTGGTCAAATATGTTCAGGGGACCCAATAGGACATATTTCCACTAAAATCTCAAATTTTCTTTTTCGGTATGTTTACTACTTTATCATACTGCGTATGGTAAAGCAAAAACTTTATTTTTTTGCTGTTGGAGAATTATTGAGGTGTTTTATAAAAAGCGATTAATAAAAAATTCTTATAAATAATCTTAAATAAATTCTTTTTAAAATATATAGCGTGTTCTATTTAAAAAAGGAAATGTTACCAAATCTCGATAATAAAATGAGCACCTTATATTAAAACTAAATTTATACGATAGCTTGTCTAAAGCCCAAAAACTTTTATTTGGTTTTTTTAAATTTTTACGGTTGGAGAATTATTTAGGTGTTCCGGTAATTTTGGCAAATCGTGTATGCACATACAATGGACGTGAGTTGAAAAACTGGTAGAAAGAACAATACAGCTAAAATGCATTTGATGATAAAAAATGCAATTTTTTAAATAAAGTTTCCTGACGAGAATAATGTAAACTAGTTACTAAAGTAACTAACCGGTGTAACTGTAAACACTATTTATCAAAACTCTAAACGTACAATGGCCAAAGTCGATGTCATAAGTTTTCCATTGTTTGTGGTGGGTCAATGTCATCTATACTAAATGGACATATAGTTTTTTAACCAGTAAGTAGGTACGCTTTTAGAATAAACAATTCCACTACGAAAAATACTATATACCTATTTATTGTATTTTGTAGAGTTGGCCAGATATTTTCTTAGTATGTAGTTTGTTTTAATTTCTGTTTAGTTTTGATTTTGTATCCTTCTTTAGGTTATTCGGTAGTTGTTTTGATTTTTATTCATAATTTAAAAAAGCATAATATTACTGTATTGGGTAACATACAGGTTAGATATTTGGACAATAATTAGCGCACCAAATTTCAGTGCGTTATTCAGGACACCAAAACAATCAACTTTTCCTAATAACAAAATTAAAAACCAAACTTTAGAAATAGCATAAAGAAGGTCGTGTGAAGCATCATTGGATAGGTCTTTTAAAACAAAATACGTTACAAGTAAAAATATTTTATGTAACGTCGATGAAGAAAATTAGTGTGTCATTTGTTAAGATAATGTTATCTATGAAGACAGTATCAGATACCTTGGTTTGGCGGTAATTGAGGTGCGCCATTTGGCCCTGTAGGAATCTCCTCGGCATCCTTATTGATTGGAGGTACAAACGGTTGTCTCGGTTGCCCTTGCCCATAAACTGAAGGATTTGGCTGAGGAGAATCTCTCAGGACGAATCCAGGATGTGGTTGAGGTATTAGAAAGTTACCAGGAGGAGCTCCTGGTTGTAACAGGAACGGTTGTCCTGGTGCGCCTCCAGGATACAAGAATACCTGTGGCTGTAACCTGAAAAAAATCATATATCTTGTAACATAAAGCGTAAAACAATAACGACCGGTAAGTTGGCACGCTTGAATGATTGCGTTGTGACCAGGGACATTGCAACAATGTCTTCCACGCAAAGAAATTCACAAATTATCCTTCATTAAGTCGTGCTGTGTATGATTACGGCTTGTTGTAATGAAGGTGAGGAAATACTGGCAGAATGGCCTATATTTCAAGTGACTATTTATAACGAGTCTGTATTTAAGTACGGTGGATATTGTGAGTTTTTTTTTTCAAGTATGGAACTGGCATATGTTATACTACAGTAAACGTTGAATTTAGTTTTCTTGTCTAATAATCCAATCAAACTTTTTCATGATGATGAGTTTGCTAAAATAGGAAAGTTATGAATAAATCAATAAAAATAATAAATTTCTAATTTTTGAACTGCTTAAATCAATACGTAATGTAATTGAATCAGTCGGTTCAAAAACAGTACAAGTGCAAAGACTGAGTTCTGAGAAAATTAACAAAAACCGAGAGTACTAAAAAACCGAGAGACTACAAAAACCGCGAGACATCTAAAGGTATCGGGACGAAACTTCATTTTTAGAAGTCTAATGACCAAACTAAAGACCTGAAAAGCTTTTGGTCCAAAAGGGTCCAAAGAACTGGATGTTTCCTCTAAGCATTTTTCAAGGATTTTGCAAATGCGCCGCCATTTCTGAAATTTCGTCAAATAAGTTCAATAATAAATTAAAATAGAGGAAATTTTGAATAATTTGTGTCTATGACATTTTTTGGAAAAATTAATAGTTTTGCTGCATGTGCAAAGTCTATTTGATCGAGATCGGTCGTGTCTGCATTAATATAAAGCAAGTAAGCCAGGATTTGTCAGTGTCAAATGTTGATGTTTTGACAATACCTACTGTCAATAGTATAAACATATCTGTCAAATCCTGGCTGATAGTTTTATTTTAATGCAGACACGACCGATCCCGAGCAAATTTCATGTAGCTAAACTATTAATTGTATATATAGTATGATAAAGTCATGTGCCTGGCCACATCAGATTTTTAATAAGGTATCGTCTCAGTATATTTTTAATGTAGGTACACGGTGTTCATTTTATTAAGGAAACTGGATAAACTTTTCTTTTTCGAGTTGAACAGCCAGTGTATTTTAAAAAAAATTAATTATTTCTAAGAGTTTTTGGTAGGAATAATTTTTTTATGAAACGCACCATCTTTGAGTTAGAGCAATTAATCGATAATTACCGGATAAAATTTAAAAAATCAAGAAACAATAACAAAACTATGAAATAGAATAAAATAAAATATTCAAGATGCCAAATTAAAAGAAATGTGTATGTAAGTGGGATTAGTTTTGCAGTTTTGAGGACTTTTGATTAAGTTCTTAATAATGATAAATGATGGTATGTATTGCATTAAAAAAATATTTACACTATTTATACAAAAAATTCTAAGAATGAATTCTAGAATAAAATAATGTAAAATGTACAGGGTGTGCTATCAGAAAAAGGAAAGGTTACCAACCTTCCAGAATTAACGATAGTGTGTTTAAATGTCTATTTTTAATAATTGCTCACAACTCAAAACTGATGCATTTTATAGAAAAATTATTCCTACTAAAGCTTCTTAGAATTAATCTTAGAATTAAAAAGTGTAAAATAGTGTTTGAAAAAAGGAAATGTTACCAAATTTACAGTATAAAATGAACACCTTGTATATTAAAAATATATGCAAACGATAGATTGTTTAAAGCAAAACGAGTTTTAACTGAAAATTGTTTTTAAATTGTTTACAGTTGGAGAATTATTTCGGTGTTCCAGTGATTTTGATTAACCCTGTATATGGCGATATGATAAAGTATGATATTATGATAGTATTAAATTTCCTGTTCTACGGTGCTAGTCGGTTCGGAAGTCACGTGGTAGTAAAATTAAAAATTTTTACAGGGTACATACTTGAGGACTTTTAATATTTTATTTAGACTTTTAATGTTATCTATCTGTTTGGTATTGATATTCATATTGATTATTTCGGCGTATTTGGCGAATGTTGGCGACTGGTATATCAGTAGAAACTGATGCAAACGCGTTGCATCAGGGAACAAAAAAACACTGCTCTGGACTTGCTTATTTCGCGCAAGCATACTCTTTAGGTCAATTCGATAGAATATATAGTGAACATTTTGACTATTTTAGTTCAAAATGACTAATCATAAGCCAAATATTGTCAAAAGACGTTTCCTCAAAAGAGTATTATTGCAATATCAGATTTAGACTAAGAACTCTCAAACTGACAAAACCTTAGATACGATATTTTAATTTTTTGTTGATGACTAAAAAAATTTAGTTGTGATTTCGTTTTAAATAATTGATCTTCATGTACTATTCCGTATTACAATGAGTACAAAGTTTCTCGCAAATGTTCTTTACCTTTCTCTTGAATCACTTTCTTACTCTTCTAAAGCCATATGTTTAAATAAAAAGAAAACGAAATATATGAGTAATTGCGTTATGAGCACATATTTAAATAAACCACGACAAAGTGTTAGGCTAACACGCAGAATAAGACAAAGTTTTAAAATGTTCAGAAAAATGATTCTGTTTTAATTTCAATTTAATTAACTGGTTTCATATTTAATAAAGTTGTAGAAAACGAGTAAAACACGAAAATAACACATATGACATAACGTGTTACAATTGGTTTTTTATAGTACCTACTCACAGCGTAGCAAAGCTATAAAGTTGGAAGACAGTAGAAAATATCTGCTACTATTCTATATCCACTATAATAATAAGTAATCATCACAAATATAAGAATATGAACTACAGTATTATTTTCATATATCAGAGGGTTTGCCATGTAGGGTTTTCGTCAGTAGACCACAGTACTTTATTTCTGATTCTCTGATTCTCATAAAAAATATGTAGGGTGTTACCGTTTTAAATGGGACACTGTATAGGTTATAGATTATTTACATTTACAGACAACTGAAAGTGTGCGTTTATTCGATACAGTGCAATGTTATACCAATTGGAAGGATAATTATTATCAATTAGGACAAGGTTATTTACGCTCCAGAAAATACAATCAACCAAATAAATAAATAAATAATAATCCGTCAAGCTCTATCAATCATACGAAGCATAGTAAAAGATTCCATTGAATAAAATAGTTGCAAAGAGATTACGTACCTATAATGAATTAATCCAGCAACTACAACAATAAATTAAATTAACGGAATATTCTTCCGGTTATATGATTTAAAAACATTAAAAATCCTTTACTAGCGGTCATATCATTATAATGAATAAGAAAGGCACATGAGCAAAATAGAATAGATTGATATAAGTTAAAATTCAGGAGATCGGTTGTAATTACTACTAATTTACGGCAATAAATCAGGTAAATTATATTCTTTAAAAAATTACACGTATAAAAGGAACCAGGAGTCCGTTTTTGCTGCTCAAATAATTACATAAATCGGAATATTATTAAGCAGTAATTTTTCTTAATACTGTAGGAAGTAATAGTTGGCAGTAACTTATTAGTCAGGGCTCTACTAAACGATTGTGCAACAATTACATAGAAAGTATACTCAATTGAGTGAAGAATAATAAATCAAAAGAACAATAATTATTCAATTATGTTCGCTTGGGTTTTTAACGGATTACAGCTCTAACTTATGAGAGTCACACACCATGATTATGTCAATTTGAGGAAGTATATTTGAAACAGATCTGTTATAAACAGGGAAATATGTGCTTACAATAAATTGTTCACTTTTCCATTAATAAGTTTATGAATTATGTACATGAATAAGTACCTACATCAGTAAAGTGAATGTCTAGATAACTTTTGAATTTGGTTTTTGTATAACAGACTTAAACTGTACTTAGGTGTACTCAAAATATGTAAATGTAATAAAGGATATTATGCAAAGACAAATTATTTTACCTGGGCTGTGCTGCAAATGGTGGATATTGTAATTGCGGATCTAGTAGGCTGAAGTCATATTGGAGGTCTACTGGATACGGTGAGCTGTAAGTCAGTTGACGAACTTGGCCGTTCTGGTTTTGCTGACTTTGTGGTCTGGCGGCAGCCATCGCGAACGTTACCGTTAATAACGTGAACAAGAACATTTCTGCAACAAACAAACAAAAATAACGGATGTGGAAGTACTCAATTATTGTGGTATTGTTTTTAGACGACCTCTAATTTTGTTAGATTATGTGTGAAGGCACTGGCAATAATTGCTAAATTGTACGTATATTAAAAATATATATATATAGGATGTCTCACGGAACTGGTACATTAGAAGTTTCTCATGTTGTACTATTTCTGGAAACTTCAAATTTTGGAATTAGAAATTACTCGATCTGAACTCTTCAGCTAAATTATTTTCAAGTTAACTGTCACGTTCGGTCACCGGAAGTCGGTACCAACTTTGTAATCCAAAATACATCATTTTTGATAATGTTTCCCTATACCTAAATATCACCACTTTTGAGTTTTTTGATTTTACTAATTTTTTGGTGATTTTCGCGGTTATGTTTAATATTGAATATCTCGGTTATTATTGAAACTAGAAGTTTCATGATAGGTGGTCCAAAACTAGAAACATATCCAAATAAGACAATGTTTAGTTCACCATGATATCTTATACAGGCTATTCAAAATTTACAATACAATAATTGAATTTTCAAACGCAAAAAACTCATCTTTTCAAATGGAACAGCCTGTATACCGATACGCCATTCGTTAGGAAATCTTATTCCCTATCTATCAATATTAGTGTTCCCTATATCTATCTTTAATAGTTTTTGAGATATTGTCACTTTTTCTTTAAATCCATTATGAATACTCCTATTTAATAATGAGGGACGAAATTGGATACGAGATTTACAACGAAAATTTAATTAGTGAAAGATATTTAGAATTTTTTTTGTGGATGTGTGAACAATTTTTGCGAAACTCTTCCCCTTAATATTTTACGCGACTGATTTTATCAAATGGACGGTGCACCGGCACATGCTTCGCATGTATCAATTCAACTTAATCAGATGTTTGATGATGGGTGGTTCGGAAATAGGGGACCCTGGCGGTGGCCACCAAGCTCACCAGCTTTAACACCATTAGACTTTTATTTCTGGGGTAATGTGAAAAGTCAGGTCTATTCCACACCAATTAATACTCGGGAAGAATTGAGTAACAGAATGGACTTCAGCGACAAGAAATCCGAAGAACGACGATGACAGAAGTCCAAAGAAGAGATTTAAAGTCTGTGGAGCAAAACGGGCAGCATTTCGAACAAAATAATTAAGTTTTAATTAAGTAAGATATCCCAAACACATTATTTTAGTTTTAGTAAACCTATTCAATAATTTTTTGTTTTCCTGCTGTTCCAAAGTTACATTCCTATATATGAAGAATAAATCGTTTTGTATTTAGTTTGCATTCTTTTATACTGACAATATCTCAACAACTATTAAAGATAGATATAGGGGCCCCTAATATTGATTGATAGGGGATAAAATTTCCTATCGAATGGCATATCGGTATATAGGATGTTATATTTGAATAAAATGATTTTTTTACGTTTGAAAATTCAATTATTGTGTTGTAAATTTTGATGAGCCTGTATAAGATGTCATGATGAACTAAACATCGTCTTATTTGGATATGTTTCTAGTTTTGGACAACCTATCATGTAACTTCTAGTTTTAATAATAACCGAGATATTCAATATTAAACATAACCGCAAATATCACCAAAATATTGGTAAAATCACAAAAACTGAAAAGTGGTGATATTTAGGTATAGGGAAACATTATCAAAAATGATGTATTTTGATACGTAGAAACCAAAAATAAAATAAAATTTATATCATTTCATTTAAAATAACTAAGTTGATACCGACTTCCGGTGACCGGACAGTTAACTTGAGAATATTTAAGCTTTCAAGTGTCCGGAAATAGTAGAACATGAGAAACTTCTGCTTATTTCGCAATTATACTACTTTTCGTTTGGCTGCTGTTTTTATTGTATATTTTATGTGAAAATATAATAACCCTTTCCCATATTTAAATAAGAATAAACCAATTTTTGATCGGACACTTCAATTGTTACTAAAAACCATTCAGTCTATTGAAATTTTTTACCGAAATAATACTATAGCACCGTTTGCCAGGAATCAAATAGTCAAATTAAATAGACGATTACATAATATGGAGCGTATTCTTTCTTAATCATCTCCCAAGTAATAGTAGCTACTTTCGATTGAGTGAACAAAAATTAATGCAACGAACAAGCAATTTTAATATTTAAATAAAACGAAACTTGTTTTTAATCGGAGACTTAAACTCTAGATCAGAACACAAGCCCGGCAAACATAATATTAATATTAATTATCCTAAAAAATTGTTTAGATCTTCGATTTTAGCCGCTGTAAATTTACAAAAACTACTAAAATAATTTTTTTATAATTTTTACCATTTTGTACTATTTAGAAACCCGTATGTTTTTTCGACTTATCGTTTTAAATGGAAAACAAACCACAGTCGCCGGTCAAAAATTATGGTGGCTAAGAAAAGTCTTCTCCATTATCTTATGCTAAGAAATAAGGGATTACGTTTGCTTTTTGGATCACATCACACTGTTATGGCAGCTTTTTCCTTGCATGAGCTGGGGTACCTTTTCCTTAGGACAACCACCAGACAAACACAATACAAAGAAGTCGCAATCGTCTAAAAGATATCAATCAGGTTGTTTGGATTTTTTAAAAATAAAATGCGATGCTCTATCACACGTATAAATATTCGTGCCGCGGAACGACACACTCTGTATAATACATAGATTGCATATACAGAAGTTCACCGGATAATGTAGAAATCTGTACGTTGTTATCTCAATTAATTGTTGAGAAAAGTAGTTATTACATCTGTTTCATAGGTGCGCAAGATGTACCTATAATCGAACAATTTCATATCGCTACTTTTTCTATATAATATGCACAACTTTCCAACTATACATTCAAAATTTAAAATTGCAAGCTGATGAATTTCACCTGCTTGCACTACAAATACAATTAATTAATGGGCAGTTTTCTCCGGACAAGATCGTACTGTATTTCTCCAATTAAGTCACCGAGATTACTGCAACAACTAAGAGTTAACCTAACAGTTGGTAAGGTACATTTTATGACTCCATTAGGCAGTGAAAAGTTTCTATTTATGTGCACACTAATTATCAAGCAATTTGAAATGTTAATCATTATGTTGCGTGCAATGTATATTAAGAATAATTTGAACATTGTTTAAATTTTATAATAAAGATTAAATAGAAGAAGCAAAAGAACAAGTTTAGTCAGAATATGCTATGGAGTATCTGTCGCAATATTGACGAGCAACGCGTAAGGCTGAAGAAATCCGACAGTTTAACAGTTCAGCAAGCCGTTATAATAGGACTCAGTGTTCACCGTTACTCATGTAATAGGTCTAAAACATTTCAATCTGTATGGTTGATTTACTCGATTTTGTGTGATGGGATAGGTTTTTAATAATCAGGAGAAGTTAATTGATTAACATTATTGATGTAAAGTGCCAATTTTATAGTTTATATTAATTGTTAATTATTTTTTTTATTAGAGCATAATGAACACCAAACTTTTAATTAAAGTCTATTTGGACTGCTTAACTAAGTTTCCATTTGGCTGTTTTTATCGGTAGGTACATACCTACATATGTAGTTCTAATTTAGATATCTAATTGCGTACGTTTGAAAATTTAATTAACATTTAACAACTTTGATCTAGTTACAATTAATTGATGTTTAATCAAGCTAATCAGAAGAAAATATTTTATTAATTATAACATGTAATTGTATTCTTATCATAAACGTGATTTACTCTTCATATTTTTATTGTTAACAATTACTTAGTGGCCGGAAAAGCACTCTTTGGAAGCTGCAGAGATTTAAAGTTTTTCTGAAAAAGCATCATGAAATCACGGTCCTGAAGAAAATTAAGGAGTTCCTGAAAATGGCTGTGATTTCTACAAAAATTAAAAAGCTTCAGTTTTTACAGACTATTCAAATAGGTACGTTAAATTCAAAAAGTTTGAGACGACACTTTTTGGCCCCCACTTTTGGCCCTCTTTAACTCAACACACTCTTAACATTTCCAGAAATGAGTTCCTTATCTATAGTATGACCCCATGTATACTCTTTAAATACTTTGCCCTTACTTTTTAGTGTAACTAAAATTCGGACTTTTCACCGTGTTCTCCACATCGAGATATTAAGAAGTACGTTTTACTGCACTGTTCTAAATATAGAATCAGTACAGGAAAACGACGTTGTCTGAGTTATCATAGGATAGATCTCTTTTAAAACCAAATAGATTTTGTTTGATTTTTTATTCACATCACTGAAGGAAATTAAAGAGTACTTAATTTTTCTATCATATAATACCTAACATGTTACCTATCATGTTTCTAATGTCTATAAAATTTAGCTAAAATCTCTATTAAAAGATGCTATACCGTCAATTAAAGAATGTCTAATATCTTGGTGGGGTAAACACGCATCTGAAGTTTGTTGTAAATCTGGTATTATTCAATACTCATTTATTGGGCAAAACTTCAGTGTCTTCTAACACTTATTTATTTGACCAACGAAGAGATGCAAAATTTGAATCTGGCAAACAATAGCACAATAAATAAACAAGTTTCTTTTTATTTTTTGATATCGACCTTAACATTGTTATCGACTTATGCAAAAATGGCGACGAAACCTAATAATTTAGGAATGTCCCAACAGAAAATTTTCAAGCAAGTTAATTTAGTTAAGTCATCAGAATAATTCGACTTGGAAATCAGTATGTTTTATTAATTTAGGAATGTCCCAACAGAAAATTTTCAAGCAAGTTAATTTAGTTAAGTCATCAGAATAATTCGACTTGGAAATCAGTATGTTTTATGAAAAAATATTAATTAGAATTAGAATTTATTTAGAACGTATTACATTATATTTGTGGAAATTGATAAAACGATATCTGTTAATTTAAATTTTTTTTTCTGTGAAAATTCTTGCTTTGCGTCTTGTACCTAATTGATACAAAACAATTACAAAAATATATTAAAAGTTAATATAAATATTTTAAGATTTTACGATTTTGTCCATGATTCCATTTATAAAAAAACAATATCTGTTTTAAATACATGGTCAAACGTCCAATAATAGCGGATTGTGGTAATTTATTAAACATTTGTGTATAAAAGTAATAGGAAATAAGTATTTGAAACAAATATGAAATCGCAGTCACAAATCTTTTTATTAGTAGTTCCCATTAAATCTAGTAGACTCGTCATTCTATTTTTGCTTTTAATTTTATTAATGTTTTTTTTTTATGATCCACATCTCATGTTGATTGTAGAGTGAGAACAAGTAAGAAAGCAACAGAAGAAATAATTTTTATAACGAAATTTACCCATTTACTGTACTGAAATATGCCTTCTACAAGAAACAAATTTTTAAATTAATAGTTGCACTTTTGATTTTTGGGAAAGCACCAACTTTATCAAGAATATCATTTTTATTTGTTGAATATTTACCAAAAACACGTTGTCAAATTTTAACAATACATTATATAATATAGATAAACATTTAATGATATTTAATTCGGAATAAAAAAGTTTTTATTCGGTGACTTCATTTGTAGATCAGAATAGAAACCCGAAAATTTAACAACAAAATACAATTATTTCAAATTTTCAGCAATCAATCATAAATAAATTTTCCATTGTTGCGTTTATTGCATTAAATAAGTCCAAAAACTAAATGATAATTGTTTTAATCCAAAAAAGACTTCTATTCTAGATCAGAACACAAACCCAAAAATATGAAAAAGCCAAATTTTAAAGCAAAAGTATAAATAACGTCCAAAATGACATTAAATTATGTGCCCTTGATATGTTTAAGCCACCAGAAAACCATAATAAATCACATCTTCTTACTCACCGAATTTTCTGAAGGAACTGAAGCACACCTCACTACGACAGCGTATTTTAGTTGTGTGTCTTCGGAAGCACATCGACCTCGCTTATAAGCAAGCGGCAGGTGGGGCGAACCCATAAAGGTGGAGTCGCATCCATACACACACACACAATTTGCTCTTGCTTTTATTATTTTGCTACGATTATTCCTATCTTTGGCATGCATCTTGCATTTTTCTGCGTTTTTCCAACGCCGCCTGAATATGCAGGCAGGCCATCTGGTGTTGATGCGCCTGCCTCACCATGGAATTTTTAGCTCTGGTTCGTTTCCGCTCGAAAATAAAATATTTGTTTCTAATTGGTATTCAGGCGAAGTAAAATTGTTGGGGGCGGCACGCAACTTGTATTAAGTTGATAATAAGTAACTTATTGTACGTTTTTATTAAACGCTGACTGGAAGATAGATGAACGGTTAAATAGGTAATTTTGTCTACTGACTGTTTCTCCTGATCCAAAATTTTCAAAATTAAAGTAACTATTAGTACCTATATTTTTAATAAACGCTGACCGGAAAATAAATATATGCCAAAATTAAAATAATCTTGAAAATTTTTATTTTGTTTTCATTTTCTTGTACACTGAACTCAAAATTACAAAAAAGTTATGTTCCATTATTATTGTTCAGGAAACCGAGCAAGCTTTTACAAGTTCAGTATTCTAAATCTGCCTTTGTTTTCGCATCTACTGTTAAAACTACTGTGCAAAAAATATTCGATTTTAGCGCAAATAGGTCTTTTTGGGTCCCCTGATTATTTTGTAACCAAGGTACAAAAACATGTCTGTATGTGTGTATGTGTGTGTACCCGATTTTTTGTGGCGACGATTCCGGAGAAACTACTAAAAGTATAGGGACGAAAATTCATATTTAGAAGTTTTATGACCAAACAGAGCTGAAAAGCTTTTGGTTCAAAAGGGTCCAAAGAAACTGAATGTTTCCTCTAAGCATTTTTCGAGGATTTTGCAAATGACCTGCCATTTCTGTAATTTTGTCAAAATAGTTAAATAATAAATTAAAGTGGAGGAAATTCTGTATAATTTATGTCTATGACATTTTTTGGTAAAATTAATAGTTTAGCTGTATGAGCAAATTCTTTTTGATCGAGATCGTGTCTGCATTAAAACTTAGTAAGCCAGGATTTCACAATTATTTTCATTCTGGCAGTAGGTAGTGTCAATAGCTGGTTTTTTTGACAATATCTACTGTCAATTAACATTCAATCAAACTATCTGTTAAATCCTGGCCAGTTATTTTATTTTAATGCAGTCACGATCGATCTCGATTAAACAGAATCTCATGGAGCTAAACTATTAGTTTTACATATTGTATGATAAAGTCATGTGTCTGGCCACATCAGATTGTTTTATTGCGCTAATAATAGAGGAGCAAAAATGCAAATACCCGTTAAATCCACCCCTTACTTGATACACACATCAATTCCAAAAACAGTTTGTTTACTATAAAAAATCGACCCTGGAATAATCAGTTCCAAACTAAATCCATTAAATCCTATATTCAAACAAAACACGTTTAATACATTTATTCTACATTGAAAATAAAGACACCTACATAATTTTGACTGATTTCTTTTTTCAAATACTTCTATTCAAATAATAAAAGTATTGGGGTAAGGTTCATACTAGTGTCAGTCATCGTAAAATTTGGTAAAAATGCAATTACAAATTTAGAAAATACTAGATTTTACAAAGGTATGCTAGTTCATCTTAATGTGAAACAAATGTGTACATGACTCCCTATCCTCGATTCCGTACGCGATGGGGAGTCATACGGAATAGGGGGCTGCTGCGCGGAGCGCTGGATCCGATACGGCTAGTATATAATTTATCGAAATTAATATTCGCTGTATTCAATAGGTCTATGTATATTTCTCCTATAAAATTACACCACCAAATACAACTTTTCCGAAACATCGTATGGAATATAATAAGTCTTATACAATTTGAATATTTTCAACTTTCATCTGAGATAACTGTATCACTTACGAACAATAGAATGATTCTAATGGGTGTAAGTATGAAGTGGAGCCAGTACAAAAGAATAGCGAAAGCATAGAAAACTCAATTGAATCGATGTTTTGATTGGCGAAAACTGGGGTAACATCATCAAAGGACGCTGCGTTTTGCGTTTTAACGCGGCCTGATTTTAGGTAATCCAGTGTGACGCACGACGAATGTTACGTAAGTAAAAACAGAAAATATCTATGGCTGCAATGCATGGATTATATGTTTCTTACTTACATTATGATGGCAATAGAAAATGCTAGATAGATACTAATAATTTAGTAATACGATACAATTTATTATAATTTCATGGCCGATGATTATCACTTTTTACTTCAGTTAATATTATTGTGTTTTATAACTTTAATTATGACACCAAGACCCGTCAGTATTTTTTTGTTCAGAAGAAATGACACGTTCTTTATATAGTTTGTCACATTAAAAAGGGACAAAAGGGCTAAAAATTCTCATTTCTATTTTTTAATGTTGAAGCATTATTATACGACGTGATAGAAATCACTACCTGTACGTTCAAATGAAATCTTAAACCTTAAACATTTAAACTACCGTTATGAAGTTAGAAACAAAGCGAAAATTTTGTAGTTTACAGTTTGAGCTTTTAATTCAGCCTACGTAGAGAATTCTGCTGGCCGCGTTATTTTATTTATAGTACCAAATATTCTGTGTTCCTTTTGATATTTTGTGAATTTTCAATGTGACATGTTTGAAAATCCTTGAATATTTTACCGTCGATAAACCAGTTTTCCATTAATATTTTGGTTTCATTCATGGTCATTCATAAATTAAACGCGTGATAAAACAAAACTGACAAAATTGTATTGAGGTTATGTTTTGGAAAACTATCGTTGATACTGTGTTGTATCATTTTAGTTTAATAATCTGCGATATCATTTGTAAGTACATTATTTTTATTTCAGTGGACAATGATAACAACATACGTATAGAATAGAGACAATTAAAAGCAATACAATATAAGTAAAAGCAAGAATAACACAAATTTGATTGCGGTCACAACACACATTGCACACATAGCACACATATTAATTAATTCACTGAATAAGATGTATCATCAACAACATACCTAATATCTGTAGCGTCGGAAATTATCCAGTCCGTTCTTCTTAAAATCCAAACTCTAAAATAATCTAAAAATTGTATAACCTTTGGATCTAGATGAGGAATCTCTACATGGTACTAGGTACCACCGTCTGCATAAAAAACTACGTTTGCCGAAATAATTTAAATTTAAAATCTATCACAAATTGTCATTTAAATATTCAGTAAATTTTAATAAAATTTTTTGTTGAAAGAGTTATATTAATATACATCAAGAAATAAGAATATAAACGAATAAAGTCACATATCTTGCTGGTTATTTGCTGCTGTTGTCGTTAAAACACATTTTACCGTCCATTTACACTTTTTGTCGCAAAAATACATTATTCACCGTTCGTTTACGCTTTTTGCCATTACGACGCATTTTTTGCCATTCAAGAACATACCTTTGTGGTTGTCGTGATAAAACCATTTGACGTACTGAGAAATGACACCCCAGCTGTGATCCATAAGGATATCGGTATCAAAAGACCTGACGTTCTTTGAACAAAAAACATTGCAAAATGTTGTTCATGTTGCTTTTTTTAGTTATAAATAATTATGCATGACATAAAGTACAAAAATTACTT
Organism: Melinopterus prodromus; assembly: GCA_964023965.1. Taxonomy (NCBI): domain Eukaryota; kingdom Metazoa; phylum Arthropoda; class Insecta; order Coleoptera; family Scarabaeidae; genus Melinopterus; species Melinopterus prodromus. The sequence continues at coordinate 48,240,631 of OZ030393.1, forward strand.
AAGAAACATATTGACATCAGTTGCTGTCAAATGTCATCGGTGCTCTCTAAAGCTAATTTTACACCTATGCAACTGAACAGTGCTATTGGAACCATGCAAATTCTTTGAATAGCGTGCAATTTGATGAAAAAATTTCCAGCTTTTACACCTAAGCAACTTTATAAATTTGATGATGTCAGTATTAGTGACTTTTTCTTTTAATAACTGATGTTTCTAAGTTGGCAGCAGCCAGCTACCATTGGCTACTGAATAGTAGCCATTTATTCCGATAACCTCAATACTATTTCAATACATTGAGTTCCGTGTATGGTTTGGCGTTTATATTATGTGACATACTATTTTGCATAGAGGTGCCACTATAACATTTCAGTTTTCAGACAAAAAATTCTAGAATGTTACTAAAATCGCACGTATTTAGAACTGATCCCAATTCCATGCAACTTGGTAATATAAAAAATCTGATGTGGCCAGGCACATGACTTTATCATACAAAATATAAAATTAACAGTTTAGCTGCACGAGAATCTATTTGACTGAGATAAATCGTGTCTGCATTAAAAGTATACTAGTTAGCCAGGATTTGACAGATATTTTGATAGTCAATAGTATCAATAGAAGGTATTGTCAAAGCATCAGCATTTGATACTACCTACTGTCATCAGAATAATAGTTGTTTATCTCACAAGTGCCGAAGTACGGAATAGCGCGACGCCTCACCGATGGCGGAGCGTCGCCGTCGCATGTGAGCGGGTCAAGCTATGTAGTTTTCGGCAGGAGTGACATCAACGTTTTTAGTGTTGCTTTTTGAAAAATAGGTATTTAGAAAAAATCAAAAATGGTTATTTTCTGAATAGGAAATGATAGGTTTATACGACTACTACGAAACGTCAAGTTTAAAAAGTTAATTCAAATGCTAACAGATTTATATTCATTCATGACACTGTAGATGTCACATCCGTACCAACATACTAAAATATAACTACACTCATCGCTATACATTATTTACTTTCTCAATTTATCGTTTTTACAATTAGATATAACAACGGGTTGATATATCTTATCAACAAACAATCAAATTGGTGATCTTATTTTATTTGAATTTTGAATTATGTGCTTTGCCGCACTAGAGCGGCAACATTCCATAGCGGTTCTCCAACCTCTGATGAAATCAGCTGTTTTCGAGTGTGACAGCCATAGACATTTCTGTGGTGACAGCACAAAAAAATATTTGTCAAAATTCTGGCTACTATGTATTTTCATATCAGTGCAGATGCGACCGATCTCGATCAAATAGAATTTGCTCTTGCAGCTAAACTATTAATTTTACCAAAAAATGTGATAGGCATAAATTATTCAAAATTTCCTCTACTTTCATTTATTATTTAACTATTTTGACGAAATTACAGAAATGGCGGCTCATTTGCAAAATCCTTTAAAAAGGCTTAGAATAAACGACCAGTTCCTTTGGACCCTTTTGAACCAAAAGCTTTTCAGCTCTAAGTTAGGTCATGAAACTTCTAAATAGGAACTTTCGTCCCGATACCTTTAGTAGTTTCTCCGGAATCGTCGCCACAAAAATCGTTTACACACACACGCACACACAGACACACACACACACACACAGACATTTTTTTGTACCTTGGTCAAAAATGTTCAGGGGACCCAAAAAGACCTATTTCCGCTAAAAACTCAATATTTTTTTTTGGCATGATTACAATACTTTATTATACTGCGTATGATAAAGTAAAAACTTGCATAACGTAAAATAAAAAATCTGATGTGGACAGGCACATTACTTTATCATACTACATATAAAACTAATAGTTTAGCTGCATGAGATTCTATTTGATCGAGATCGGCTATGGTTGCATTAAAATAAAAGTAGTAGAACTAGACAGATGAGTCGATTAAAGCTTCGTTCAAATATTGTACTCCGTTGACACCGGGTACACCGTCCAAATGCCACGTACGTGGGTGTAAAAAGTGTTACGGTGTACAATATCCGAACGCAGCTTATATTGACAGTAGGTATTGTCAAAACATTAGCGTTTGACAGTACCTGTCATTAGAACAAAATATCTGACATATCCTGGCTACTAGTTCTAATGCAGTACGACCGATCTCGATAAAATAGAATTTGCTCATGCAGTTATTGCAGCTAAACTATTGATTGTACCAAAAAAATTTCATACTCATAAATTATTCAGAATTTCCTCTAATTTAATTTATTATTTAACTATTTTGACGAAATTCCAGAAATGGCGGCTTATTTGCTAAATCTTACAAAAATGCTAAGACTAAACCTCGAGTTCCTTTGGACCCATTTCAACAGAAAGCTTTTCAGCTCTAAGTTTGGTCATGAAGCTTCTAAATATGAAGTTTCGTACCGATACCTTTAGTAGTTTCTCCGGAATCGTCACCACAAAAATCGGATACACATACACAGTCACACATACAGAGAGCTTGGTCAAAAATGATCAGAGGACCCAAGAGGACCTATTTCCGCTAAAATCGCAATTTCTTTCGGCACGATTACAATACTTTATCATACTGCGTATGATAAAGTAACGATAGCATGCAACTTGATAAGTAATTGAATGGCGCGTTTGAGTTGCACGGATGTAAACGGGGCATAATAAATGTAACATAAGGAAGCGCAAATTAGTGTATTTTGCGGTGAAAGGCTTTGAATTTTATCATTTATTGCAATTGTTATGGTTATTATATTGTTTTGTTCTTTATTCAGCCTTTCATTTAATGAAGTTATATCTGTATGTACAGTTACAAATACTTTTTGTTACAGTAACTTATGTAGTTTGTAAAATAAATCTCACTATAATATCGTTCTTGAAAAAAAAAATATTACTTGCTACAACAATAACAGACAAAAAATTATTATACTCAAAGTACACGTACACTTTTGTCAAGCATGTACCAAATAAAGTATTATGAATAAATTATTAAACAATCAACCGTCACATATATTCATACATATATAGAAAGAATAAAAATGCAGCGTTACACAACAAAAATGCACTCGTATTTATTTGAAGACAGGTCATATGTGTACAGCGTCTACTAAGCGGTGTCGACCTTCTCCGATATGAGGACTGAATATTAAAATATTAAATTCCACTGAAAATTAAATATTATTGATGGGTCCGCGGCTACTTACACTCATGTAGCCTAGAGTTAACGGTAACAACTAAATAACTATTAAAAAACAATTCGCAAAAAAGACTGTCTACTGTATGCAAATGCAAGACAAAAATATTAACTTGCACTTTTCGACAATAACAATACGAGGAACACGACTCGCAGGGCGGTGCGTGTAGTATGTGATTCACGAAATTCCGCACGTGAAAGCGTTTTTTGAAAACACACCCCTTATATGGGACAAGGGGCAAATAATAAGATGCGAACAATTGACTGAATTTAAATGACGTGACCGTTGAACCGTAATGTCACAGTCATCAACATGTCCACAAGGCAACTATGATTAATTGATGATATTAGTGATACAATTATCGGATGAGAATTTATCGTGCTGTTTTCATTCATTGTTTACCTTGGTTGTAATAATCTATAATCAATGCATAATACTGTGTGTATTAATAAAATTATTGGAAATATCAATATATTGCCAATATTGCTTTCTATTGTTATTTTTTTTTGTATAACAAATGAAAATAACAGCCTTGTTTTCAATTAGATGTTTATATAGGTACAGTAAGAAGAGATAAAGTAGAAAAAATTAATAAACTGTATACTGTGTGTCTCACAGAAAAGTGTAATATCCTTATTGTTTTTTGTTTTTATAAATTTTTTTCTTCACTTAACGATCTAGTACTAAGAACTACATACACCCGTCCGCAATACCATAATAAACAAAAAAATGTGGCTTTGAGATTAGAATACAGTACTATGGTAATTAAATGAAATTACGGGGCAACATACCATTTTTTCAAAGGCAAAGAAGAAAGTATATAAATCAAAGATCAAATGTGCATTAAAAAATTAGAATTTTTATGTAAATGTCCAACTAATGAACTATTTTCCTTGGATATTACAAATAAAAATGTTTCAAATTGGAGGCGCTACAAGTAATCTACAGAGACACGTCTTTCAAAACTTCCTTTTCGGTACCGATACTTGTCAAAACGAATTTAAAAAAGAAGAACATTTTGCTAAATGCAGCTATTTCAACTCAACATTTTGCTTTCTTACCCGAAAATCAATTGTATTTATTTTTATTATACAACAAAGCGTATCAACCTACCTAGCATACCTATGACAAGTACGAGATAATAAAACTGACAGCAAGTGCAATAATCAGCAAAATGTTCGAGATATTTTTGATACCGACTTGTAGGACATAGATTCTAGAAAAGCGTGTATAAAGTAGCACATTTGTATGCCTAAATTAAAAAATCTGACGTGGCCAGGCACATGACTTTATCATATTATATATAAAATTAATAGTTTAGCTGCATGAGATTCTATTTGATCGAGATCAGTCGTGTCTGCATTAAGATCGGGTTCAGGTTTGAATTGCATAAACAACAATCTGCCGTGTAGTGGGGGCAAGTCTGTGCGTTGCAATTTTTCTTATCTTTTTTGCTTTTTATCTTTTGTGTCCTTATTTTAAGTGCATTTTTTGTTCAATATGCCTTTTTTTGCGCTTTCTTTTTGTTATGGTAGCTTTGCTGGGGCCAATGAAAAACAATAGCATCCATGCGATGCATTGACTTTGTTCCTTTTAATCTATTTTTGATTTGATTCGTAAATTTTGTTTTCTGTGCTTAATCGAATTATTGTTTCTGTTTGCAAAATTTGTATTACATATATGGTGGATGGTTAATAAATATATTATTATTCTTATTATTATTATTATTAAAACATTAGTTAGCTAGGACAGTTATGTTGATTCTATTGACAGTAGGTATCGTCAAAAGATCAGCGTTTGACACTACCTACTGTCAGAAGTGTCAAACGCTGCTCTTTTGACGATACATACTATCATCAGAATGAAAATATCTGTCGAATCCTGTCAAACTAGTTTTACATTAATGCAGACACGACCGATCGCGATCAAATAGAATTTGCCCATGCAGCTAAACTATTAATTTTACCAAAAGAGGCTTAGAGGAAACATCCCGTTTTTTGGACTCTTTTGAACAAAGGTAAGCCAAGTCAGCGCGCTCATTTTGCTATTTTTGAATGTGTCCTGGTTAATGTCGAGGAAAATATAATTCTTTAAAAAAATTATAAAAAAAAAATATTTTAATATATGAAGAAATAATAATCATTATACATTTTATATAGTCAAAATGTATTTGAAAAACCTTGTTTAGCATTTATTTGGTTTTCTATTGTCTGATAAGAAGTGATATACCTACCTTATCAGAAAAATTCAATCGTGTCAAACGAAACAAAAAATTTATATGTTTACATTATACAAAAATATATTATAAGATCATGTATTGCGATACAAAACTTGTAAAAATATGTTAAAAGCCGCAAACGTGCCCGTTAGAGGTGGCTTTTACGGGTACCATGCTCTAATAAAATTAGCGGACGCCATAGAACGTTAAAGCGAAATTTTCACTCATTTGCCCATTTTTCTGTCTGATTATTATACTGTACTAGTCAAGGATTATGCCGCTTTTTGATACAACCTGCATGAACTAGAGTTTGAATAGAGATGTGGGACAAACTCGATTTCTGAGAGTTAGAAATTTTATTAGGTTACAATCAAAATATCTGAGTATATTCTGAAAATAATCAAAGTATATTCATCTAATAAACTGTATAAATCAAATACTTTCACAATTTAACTTCGAGAATTAAAAAACAGCACACGTCCCCACAAGTAGTCCAACGCACAATTCCGAGAACGATCATATCAAAATATAACTCCTTTGTCACCCGAATTTCAGTAATCCATCCCGAGCCAACAAGCCGACAAGCTTGCATCACCTTCCAACTAAAACCAATTAAAACAAGACACCGCAAAAAACTGGACACCATTGTTCCGCCAAGCCAAATTCAAAACTAAAAAATGACACATAACCTCGCCCATCTTGAGTCAGATTCACCAGAAATAAAACAAACGCAACCGCATAATGGGTAATTAATTCATAGATATTAAATTTCTCACATAAATAAAATAAAATTACATAAATAATTTATTATTGATATTTTAATAAAATAGGAAGCATTGGGATGTTGTTAGATCAGACATGATGATATTTGGAGATAATCCTGTTTAACAAATCACTGGATGAGAGTTGCTTTTTGCTGCTAGATGGTTCTCTCTTCTTTGTTGGTTTCACATAACCTTCGGCGAATACTGGAACCAGGGTTTGGTCTGCATCAACTCCTGCTATGGCTGTTGCCACAGGACGAGCTACCGCTAATCCAGCAGGACCTGCAACTGCTGTTGCTACTGGTTTACTTGAAGCAACTCCTCCAACACCTGTAATGTAATTTAAGGACAAAATAAATTGTGATGTTATTGCGATACCTATACATATTATATTTTATCTACGACTCACATATAATAAGTTCATTGCATACTTATCCATGACTATATAATCCCCATCATTATACGCGCCAATGATTATAATGACACTTGCGTTGAATAATAATGACAGTTCGTTCAAATAATGGCCTCATTATTTGAACGAACTGTCATCATTAAACAACGCTAATATCAAAGTGTGTCAAAACCTACGTGGATGACAGTTATCTGACAGATCGCCTCGCCATCATTGACAAATACATTTAAAATATTTTGCATAAAATGGAATTTATGAGTCGTAGATAAAACGTCGTATTTGACTCGCACATAACGGATATAAATCGCTCGCATGATTACACGCTCGCCTACGGCTCGCGTGTAAACTTCATGCTCGCGATTTATATCCTTAATTATGTGCTCGTCAAATAATATACTATTATCTACGACTCTCAGCATGATACTCGCCGAAGTTATGATGACAGTACCTTTGAATAATAATGACATTTCTTTTGAATAAATTTCTTGATGATGACATTTCCTTATTCGAAGGAACTTGTATTCAAACCTACTGTCAACACCTAGGTGGTTGGCAATTAATTGATTGTTGGCATCGAACCCACTGACAAATACATTTAAAATATTTGATATAAAATGGATATTATAAGTCTTAGATAAAACGTCGTATTTTATGTGCTCGTCGAATAATATACTATACTGTAACAGCTTCGTAATCTGTATATTATTATTTGCAATAAAATTTTCTGTCTTTTGCGTCGTATGGTTTAGTGCTGAATTTACTGTGACAAGTTTGTTCAATATAGGAATTATATCGTTTAACAACGGATATGCGGGTATAATTTCCGAGGATTATGAGTTATTAATAGCGTTTATATGCAATTTCCGCGTTGAGCAATGTCATATTGGCAATTGCATAAACAACTGTTTGTCGTTGATTGCAATAAAGAAAAATATTACAGTATATTGCTCGTCTTTATGTGTAGTACGTAATACTACTAAAGCAGTTGAAAATTATAAAACTAGAATTAAAAATTATAAAATAAATGATTATTTTTAAGAAAAACAAATTATAAAAATAAATAAGATAATAATAAATAAATAAATAAAAGAATACAAAATTAGAATTATTATTATAACAAACGATTCATGGTAATTATACCTTTATATAATTAAATATTTTATTAATATTTTATGCTGCCGATTTGAAGTTGAATTCTCAATTAGGTAATAAAAAAACTGTTAGATATTGGCATACGGTATAAAAAGCAAATAGTACGTTTCTTTGTGTTACTTTTTAACTTTACCGTACTCCATTTACCGTACTTGTATGAGTTAGGGTTCACATTTAACATGAGTACGTATATACAGTGTGTTTAACAATGATCATCCATTAGGAGTATGTGAGATCCACAAGTAAAAGCAATTGTGCATGGAGGCAAATGTTGTTGAATACGATCTTCTTAAATAAAATATTATTAGATTCCGGTTACATTGGAAGTAATATCAACTTTCTTATTTATAATAGAATTTATATTGTATTTCATTCTTGAAATTGTCGTAATTGTACATTTATATATTAGATTCGTATGTTACATTCCCTATTCTACCTAACATGGGTTTACTCAAGTGTTTTAGTAAAAAAATGACAAAAGACAGGTATGATTTTGATTTAACCAACAAGTACATTGAAAAGAGCAAATTTATCATTGTGACTTTTGTTAGATGTCGAGATCATTAATCGCCGTTTATTATTCGCGCTGGTTCCAAAATGTTATAATTAGTCAATAAAGATTTTATTCGTCTGCGAATTGGAGCTTCCAGACCTTGAAATGGGGTTGAAATGGCACCGGATCTATGTCCAAGACAAATAAGAACCTACGCAGTTTGATAACTAATAAATATAATAATCGATTATTAATCGATTATTCATAATTGATTAGTCATAATCGATTATTTATAATCGATCGTAGGTGGGGGTGTATAACTGAAAGAAAAGTATGTAATTCCGTTTAAAAAACCTGTTATTAAAAATAGATTATTAAAAAGCAATTATTCAAAATCGATTATGAAGAATCGATTATTAGGAATTGATTATTAAAAATCTATTATTAAGAATTTATCATTAAGGATCGCTTATTAGGAATCGATTATTAAGAATCGATTATTAAGAATTGATTATTAAGAATCTATTATTAAGAATTGATTATTAAGAATCTATTATTAAGAATTGATTATTAAGAATCGATTATTAGGAATCGATTATTAAGAATCGACTACTAAAAATAATAATCGAGATATCTCGATTATTTCAAGAACCGATTACTTATAATTGATTATGTAATCCGAGAGCACGCATCACTAACTAATATTTAAAAATATAAACAATACCCTTTCTTTCTTTAAGACAGGTAATTTGATGTGACTTGCGATGCAACATCTACACTCTGGTTAGGAACATTTACTTTATAAGGCGCAAATCTGCATACTTCACTTCTCATAGGCGGAGGTTCGGTAAGCCCGATTCAAGGATTGCATTCAAACCAGCACCTGTCTATCATGCATGCATGTTATTCTTGGTTCTTACTGGGCCGAGGTATGCTTGGGCTTAGAACACACAATGCAATATTCTGTAACATCGCAATAAGTTAATTTTTATTTATGCCACACACTGAAAATTGATTATATACTTGAACCCGAAAATGTAATATCTTAAACTTATTCATTTGATTCAAATTCACTATTTATTGGATATACCTATAATAAGTTACTGGATGCTCGTGAGAACCATTACGGGCGGAATTTTCAATTCCAGTTTAAATTATAAACCGGGTTTAGATATACAAAATTGTTCAGATCTAAACGTGGTTTAAATTGGCATTGAAAATCCCAGACTTATTATGCTGACGCTAAAAATATTTACCACAAATAAAATTCACACGAAAAAAACCTCACTGAAGACTACTTACTTGAACGGAGTAGAAATTTCCTTTAACCTAACAGTTATTCCAAGAAATCAAGTTTCTTAATTGAAGTCAATAGTCTCTCGCGTAAATATGAACCTACCAAGTACAACTACAACTACCAAGACGTTTACCAAGAGTGTCAAATGCAATTACAATGTATCCTATGAACCTATCTGAACAGGAAGAACACACAATTGGGTTTAATAAGAAAACTAAAATGAGAATGCTTACCTGCAACAGCTAATCCAACCGGCTTGGCTTCGGCAACAGAAGCGTCATCTGACGGTTGATTGATAATAACAGAGTCTCCAGCATCATCTTCCTCAGGATCTTCTTCCTCTTCTTCTTCCTTCTCGTTTTCCTTTTCCTTCTGCTTGTCTTTCTCCTTCTGCTGCTGCTCCTCTTTCTTATTCTTCTGTTCAGTTCCCCTATGCACCCAACCCTTATTATCCTTCTTCTTAGTGGTAGTTCTAGTGGTCGTGGTGGTCGTAGTAGTTGCAGCTGGTTTCTTCTTCAACTGCTGCTCTCTCTTCTTATCAAACCATGCCGTCAACCCTTCATCACTAAAGAAATCATCAGAAGCGCTCTCTAACTGAAGATCGCCTAGCGCTTTTGCGGACTCGTTGATGACCTCCATGTCCTTTTCGTACTGGGCCGTCTCGTCTTCGTTCAGAACGCCTCTTTCTTTGGCGACTTTTTGGAGTTTGATGATGTTACTTGATGACTGTTGGATATTTCTGATGTTGTATCCATATTCGGATTCATATTTGGTTGGAAGTTCCGGGTATTCGTACTGTGAGACCTTATCAATGGGATCCGGTGGTAGAGTCGTGGCTGGTTTCTGGACGACCTGAGATTCGATGGCACCATCAGGAGTTTCGACAATTTGCAACACTTGACCTTGAGCTCCACCATAGAACGGCAATGTTGTTATCTTGTATGGTTTCTCTTGACTACGACTAAAGAGGAGACGTATGAGTAAGGTGACCATGTTTATAATACGAACTTTGAGTTAATGTAAAAATGAATATGGATGTTAATATGGAAAATATAGCACTAATTATTTGATTGCATGTTTATTAACGTGCGAATGGAACTGAATAGGAAATGGACCCATTTTTGAACATGACAAATCAAGTCTTCAAAGAAACAAGACACTGATAACACTGTGCAAATTTGAGAGGGATACATGCAATGTACAATGTAGAAGTCACACATTTTTCTTAGAGTATGTACGTTGGGGTATTGCACTTGATAAAGGTACAAGAACTACACATGTTATGGTAATGTCCAGAGCGTCCAAAGTATCGCCCATTAAACTAAGCATAAAATCGTAACGAAAAAGGGTATAAATATATTATCATTTTGGGTTGAAATAAAAAAATTATAATAATTTTTAAAGATACATAACCTTTTTTTCTTATGGGGCAGATAATAAATCTTGACAAAGAACTTTAGAGTCTTTGTCAACCTTGACTTCAAGATTGGGTGAAATAGAACTCCCACAAAACCGTGTATTGTATACTACACACTTCTTAAGTGAAACTTGTTGTTTAATTCCTGCAGATGTGTTTCATAACAAGGAAATTTGCCAACAACCTTTAACCTCTAATACAAAATGTAATAGAACATTTTTTAGATTTTTATTAGAACAATTTCAAAGGTCTATGGGTTATAGCTCATCCTTAAATTAATATATCAAGTAGTCAACTAAATATATTTTGTTAGCTGGAGTAATACTATCCCCGTCACTCTATTATTACTATTACCTACGAATAGTAATTTATAGGTATCTCTAATAATATTTTAGGCTAGAGGTTAGGTTGTGGTGAATTAGCTAGTTATGAAAAAAATGTATATATAGATCGTGTAAGCAAATTCCAGTAATCTTATACTTTTTACAGAAGTTTATTAAACATACAAGTTTACGTATAATCAGTAGAATAAATATTTCCAGAACGGTAAAACGCCTAAAATATATTTTATTGGATAATATCTTTTGCCCAGAAAATTGATCAACGTTTTCAAATTTTACAAGTAGAAAACCAAAATTAACTGTTTAAAAGGAAAAAGGTGTCAAAGTGTGCGTATTGGCATCAATAATAAACAAAATATACACTCTATTAGATAATAACTTGTTAAAAAATTTTGCATTTTTGTAAAATGTTTCAAGAATAGTCACGGCAAAAGAAATTGTTTGATCGAGCCAAATTTTCAATTTTTCATATTGTTGCCAATGAAACACTGACGTATTTCTGTTTTCTTCTTTAAGATAAAATTTGACAACTTTAGAATTATATGTCATAGATGTTTATTCATGTGAAGACGTTATTTACTGTTCAAAATTGATATATTGATAATTGAAATATTCATTGCAACTTCTTAGAATACTAAATATTCAATTTCTTGTCATGAAAAAATTAATATTAGATACTTGTACGTGTTTCGGTTTTCTAAACTGCAGTTCAAATAGCCCAACCATACATTATAGATTTTTTTTTTATCTAAGTGCCCTTTCTGTCAAAACTTATCTACCAAAAGAGGCGATAATTGTGCGATGAAGAAATGTCAAAAGTGACCATATTACCTCTGTCACAGCTCATCACAAACTCGAGATGCTTCGTACCAAAATATTACATTTTTTAGTTTATCCAAAATGCTTAATCTGGAAGAAGCTGTTTCGCTGTATTTTATTACCTATTTACTAATTTTATATTCTGTAGTACATCACTGAATCCAGGTAAAGAAATCCGCCACAAATTTCTTTATTTTTACGTTTATGTTTTTCCTGTTGTTGAGGGTAAAGTAACTAAAAACACTTAAGCAAATATGAACCTTTTCAATTTTTGTCACCATTTCGAATATATCTAGTACTTGCAAAATATGTTCTTCCTATTATAGCAACATGTTGGTGTAAACTAACATTTTATGCTTAGCTCAATTGATTTATTGTAGGTCTGTGCCCACATTTAGTTAATTACCAAAAAATAAGAAAATAATTTAAAGTTAAGGATTTTTAGGATTCCGGGATTTAGATTTATATTCCCGGGATCCCGAAAAACTAATATTTTATCGGGATCCCGGGATCCCGTAATCCCGGGACTGGAAGCCCTAATGTCTACCAATATTTATTTATGCCATGGTATAACGTGTTTTGTAAGATCGGCCCAAATATGTTTTTGTTTCCTCAGCTTTTAATACTTTTACTGATAAAACTTACATTTCACGACATTTCCGAATAGAGCATAATAAACAAATACTTAGCTCTTTTCAAGAAGAAAAACATTATTATATTATAAACAATGCGGTTGTATCCCAAGTTCAATGGACACAATATTAGCACCTACATATATGTGCTTATGTAAAAAGTACAATTAAAATAATCTGTATTACCATTTGGATGTGATATATTTAGAAGGCTCAATACTTTAATCATACAGAATAAATTAAAACAAAACGTAATGTAATGAACAAAATGTTGGTATTTGAGATCTGAAATGAAAATAAAGATGATTAATTCGGCAAAAGTACATAATATCCAAATGGTTGACGGCTGGCTACATAACAGTTAGACGACAGACATCTTTGAGATGAATATATACGTGAGTGCGTGTATGACTACGCAATCTAATATGATATTCTGGTTAGATAGAATGGTAAGTAGGTGAGTATCAAGTTGCCATTGAATGACAAATACGTAGACCGCTTGGATGTTATTAATTGGGTTCTTTCGTATGCGACTCGCGTCAATCTATAAGGTTGTTTCAGGGAGGATTCTCTTGGAATTGTGCGTGTTTTTAAAGAAATCTGATTCATGTATGTGCTATTTATTCTAATTTGCGGAGGCTTTGATTAGAATTGTGCGTGAGACGCTTCCGTATTATTCCGTAGAATTGATAAATATAGTGTCCCTGAAATGTGTGTAGGAGAGCCCGTGTTGATTCTTTCTATGGGTTTAATTTTTGTTATGGACGAGGGAAATCAAACAATTGCCGGAAAAAGACCCACTGGGTGGTTTTTGATTTAATGCCAATTAAATAAGTTGAAAGTTTTTATAACTGGTTTCGCCAGTTATACCTACTTTACATTCTCATTAACTCTTTTCAGTGAAGTTATATTAAAAAAGTTAAACACTGATTTGCTATACAATGATACCTCACACGATGTATTGCCAACGACCAATATTACCTCATTCGATTTTAGAAGATAGAGGCTAAAGTTGATGATATTGGTACCAACTTTACAAAGATTATGGAAAAAGTCTGTTGTGTTAGATAATTAGACTTTTAAAACCAAAAAGGAGCTGTCTAATTTTTCACTCTGCACCAGTGGAACAATTAAAGATAGACCCAGGCATTATTTCAAGGTTTTTCTCGCAATCACATACAATTTGGGTAAACTATCCATAAGCCATAAGTGTATTAACTCATCAATAATATATCTTATTTGTTCTGTTCTGGAAAAAGATTATGACTAATTATTTTAGAACTTTCTTTGATAAAATTTGCCAATTTTCAAGAAAGCAACAAAACGTTTCTTGTTTTATTTCGGAAACAGATGAAACCGATTTCATTTCTTTGGATGGAACTTTATCATCTCCTTAGTATCTAAAGATAGTGAGCATGAGCATGGAACATAAAATGCTTTCTTGTATTTAGTCTAGTTTCCTAAAAAACTAATTCGACGTGGTTTTCTCTAAATCACGACATCTTCTAAAATAACCCCTGGTGGAAAATTCAAGAAGCAGAAAAGATTGAAGGTGGGCATCATCTATCTCTTCTTCTATAAATATACCTGCGCCTCGCGGTTGTTCTTGTGATATATCCAGAATACTGAACTGAATGATAGGACAGTAATGATAACTTTGTGAAACATAGATTTTGGGAATGGTTGAACAAATGGTTGACTACGAATATACGAATACGAAATATTGAGTACAATATGTAATAAAAAGGAAGCAAGAAAATTCTTTCATAAAGCACAAAGAAAATTAAAAGTTTGCCATGGTTTATCCACCAGGTTTAAAGATAACTCAAGTATGCAATTGGATTTGGATATCGTTGCAAAGCCCAAGTCCACAGTGTTTTCCTTGTTTTGAGCAACAACAGTAAAAACGCTGTTTTGATCATTTCTGTCTGTGTACTAAAAAGAACACCGTGTACACGATGCTATAGAATGTCTACTGTTCTTTTAGGCAAAAAAATATCATTACCTACTAAGCTTTTATTTCACATTAAATGTTCCTGATTTATCAGAAATGTTACATAGCCATACAAACAGTAGTGCGTTATCCCATGGACAAAATGGGTATTTGGTCAGGTCCCCCAAAATCAATCTTTTATAGACTATAAATAAATTAGGTAATTAATAAATTACCATAGTAAGAATATCAAATTAAACTTTAGAGTAGTCTTGCCTATGGGGCCCCAAAGACAGTAGAGGCAGTTTTAGCAGTTAAACTCATGCTTTTTTGCAATATAAGAAACTATCTAATACTGTACGAGACTAATGAGAAACCCTTGGCTAAGTTAGAAGAGAAAAATTGTATGAATTCTTCGACGATTTTCAATCGACACTTTTCCTTTTGTTCTGGAATTCTATTCTGTAAAGATGAATGCTCCAATAGAGTCTGTAAAATATAAATTCCAATCTGCAAAATTCTGTAAATCTTTTAAAGTCCTTATTATTACAAGTGTGTATTAAAAGAAACGTAGCCACTCAATATATTTCTTTCTAAAAAGTTGACAAGAAATAGAATATCAAATATCCAATAAAAGTTTTAGGAAATTGCCTAATCTACAAATTTGAAATGCCTAGAAATGAAACACACTTTATATTCAAAAGTATTTCGCATTTATAACATCGAAAACGACGACCTATTGACACGGTAGAAATTCTTGTTAAATTTATTTAATTGCTTCGTTTTAACATTTAATCGTCTTATTACATTTACACCATTGACCTTAGGAACATGCAGTTTTTACAGTTCAAGGACGCTATATTTACAAAATGGATCGTCTGCTTCTTCCAAATACATAACTCTGTATATTCAAAAGTCATTCAAGTTTTTTGCTTAAGTCTTTTCCTAAACCTTTTTTTTGGTTACTTTCTGCTAAACTTTGAGGACCAGATATTGACGCGTTACGTTTCATCTTGTTAAAACTGATATAGCAAAAGGCATTCGAAATAATTGTATTTTTTTTAATGATATGGAATCGGAATCTCAGGTAATGTTAGAAGAAGAAATAGGAAATTACATTTCATTAAAAGTAACATCTCAATAAACTATGAAAACTGCAATGTTTTGAACAATCATTGGGAAGATTAATATCTATAAGATTATACGAAAATAATAAATCAATACCACTCTATAACGGAAGCTGTCGTTACCTATATCAAGTGGGCTGTTATTGGAAAAACAATCCGCCCGCTTTCTCCCAATAGTTAGCTAATTGCCCAACCACTTATACCAAGAGAATAATGCTAATACTGCCATTGTAGTAAATCGGTAGCATTGTATGTAAATAATGCTGTGATATGGCGACCTTCTTGTCAATTCTGCGTGTCAACACGACCAATACTATATAGTTGCTGAATAACAATCGTAAAATAATAATTTGCGCTCGCAAGTCATGCATGGAAGATCATTCATCTTGTTGACGTTTACATTTTTACATTTTGCGAGAGGTCAGTAATTTTTGTAGTTATTATTACTATGTTAATTTAATCCGGTTTTATGGTGATTTTTCTTTTAATCACTAATAAATAACAAGGGTTGTAAAATCAACCGGTTTCTTATTATTGCATTCAATTTAAATTTAAGTTTGGCAACTCTGATGGCGTGGTCTTGCAATACGTATTTTATAAATTTAGGCATTACTGTAAGTAGTATTTTGAACTGTGAAAATAATACATATATAGATTCCAAAAATGTAACCAATGTTACATCAATGATGAATGAATATGTTACAAAAAAATTGATAGTAGTAAAGATATGTTTTTTCTTAAACGTGCTGTCTTTAAACAAAAGAAGGAATAACCTTAAATCAATTGACCTTTCGAGTACTACTTTCTTGTGACTTAATATCTTAAAATTTTGTAAGGATTTAAAAATGTACTCTGTTCCATGCATATACAAAAATAATTCTTCAAGTATACTCATCGTTTCAAGAAAAAAACAGTTTATTATCAGTTTTCAACAGCAGACACACCATCTTTGGAGATTACTCCATTGGGACACATATGCCTAAAAATGTCACTAAGTTTCTGCATTTTTCTAAAGTATTATTCCTTTTGGTTCTTCAAATAACCTATGCATGTTTTGCCTATCGCCCTTCAGTTTACCATGATCAGTGTCCTGGTAATTGCAATTGTTCATGTATGATAAGCTGGTTTGTTATGGTAGTGGCACAACAAAAACTATGTAAATGTTACAGGAGAAACATCTGAAAATCAACTTGATGAACTGCTTCATTTAAGCCTATCTTATTTCAATTGAATATAATAAAAAAATGTTTTAATGTAGACTGGTTTATTTGAAAAGATCATCTTACTTGTTTATGATTGCCCACTGCTTATCTGATAGTGACTCCCAAAATCTGCTTATAATACCAATCGAATAGAAGTAAACTAACATTGTGCTGTTTTCTACAGGGTGATTTTTTCCCCGCGAAACTTTGGTTGGATAGTAAATGACATGCTGACATTTTCATTATTAAAAAAGCCGGAAAAAGGTGGGACATCATGTATAATAAACCTAGAGGCAATCCAAGTCAACAAAGAGAAATGTCATCGTAAATGTACTTCGAAAAACGGAAAATGTAACATTTGCCAAAATGACAATGTCCGTTATGCCTTAATTACTCCGTCAGTGTTGTCAAGATGCTTTGTCAAGTTCAGTCAAGTACTTCACGATGTGTATTGACAAATCCTTCATGAACTTTCCATACAAATTTCATACAATATGAGAAATGTGAAGCAATAGTTAATTGAAAGTAATTTAAAGCATTTTGAATAAAAATTACATGTCCACGTCATATGTAAATCTGCAATACATATTAAACTCCGAACGACTTTGAAACAATATATTGTGAGTATAGACAAAAAAAAATTGTTTAAAAATGAAATAATCTCATATTAATTTAAACATCTGATACAAAATAGAAATATTATGTAATTATCCAGTAATAGCGTTATTCTTTTTCCTATGATTGCTGCTTGTTATTTGCCGATTACATATACAATTTCGTTTTCTGAAATGAGGACACTTTTAAATCAAAATAAATTAATATTTAACCGGTGATTTGATCTCTAGATCAGAACAGAAACCCAAAAAATGTGTAAAAAAAGAATCCCGAGTTAACTAGGTACATTTTTAAAGCTTCTATGCCAAATTTCAATTAATACATTGTAAACATGGCTTTCTAAATACCTACTATAATTAGTATATCTAATTATTTTCCATTGTTTTGACTTGAATGTGATCCAAACAAAAATAATTGCTTTCTATTAATAGTTGAAAGAAATGAGTAGGTACTTGAGATACGGTTAAAAACGTACGACACTGGAAGGTGTTTGTAGCATCATGTACAGGGTTGGTATAAGTTCCGCATTCTTAATTATAAGATTCGCTAACTAGTTTGTGATTACTAATTATATAAAATAGTTAAATGATAAATCAGTAATGTTAAGTTGGATAGATAACATAACATTATATTAGGTAGTTACAGCGGCGGCGCGTTGCGAAAGAAAATGAGGGGCCAAAAATAGTTGGGTTGGGTTGATCAGGGAAAGGAAGAATTCTTCCTCCAAAAAAACATTTTCAGTAAGCCTGAAGCATCAGCCGAAACTTGTTTGAGACAAACTTTGTAAAGTTTTGATGTTTGAATCAGGACAAACCCCAGGGATAATTTTTTGAAAAATGCAATGTCGTCTGGCGTGTGCTTCAATAATATTCAGCCACTGATGTTATTATTCTATAGTTTTAGGTATAGTTGGGTTCGAAAGACTGGGGGGGGGGACGTGCTCCCAGGCCCCCCGGCGCGCCACCGCTGGGTAGGTACCTACTTTAGTTGGAAACCTTGTATCTAACTCAAACTAAAACAACAGAATATCATCAGATCTATACAATAAATAATAACTGTATATGAAGATACACAGGATTTTTTAAATAATTTTATTCTTTACCAAAATTTAATTTTAAAATATAATGTGTAGGAATATATTATGTACAGTATTTACAAAATGGCATAGAATTTACAATTTTAATCTTCGTAATTAATCTCTAGGTCACTTTCTGCGTGTGCTATTCCACCAGGACCAGCTATGGCTACCGCATCAGGTTCAAAGATTACATCCACATTGGTACCTTGCCTTAAAATAGCCCTAGATACTGGTGTGGCGATAGCTTTTCCTTCCTGTCCTGCTATAGCCCTTGCGACTGGTTTCAACACTAAAGTGATGGTGTCACTAGTATCGCCACCATTCCGAAACCTGATAATTTTGTCTTCCTGAAGCGTGTTCCGACTTTTTAAGAAGTTCAACAAAGGATGTGCTTTATACGGTGCACTCCTAGCATTCAATTCTTTAAGGATGCTATCAAAATTTATCAGCTTTTCCAATTGGTTATTCCTCTCGTCGATGATACGAGAGACTTTGACTTGTTCCACCGGATTTTCCATTTTTAACTCAGGTTTTTTAAAAGATACTTCTTCTGCTTTATTTTCAGTATTTTTGTCTATAAATTCAGTTTCTGAATCTTTTAATGTGTTCGTTTGGTCAACGAGATTATTATTATAAGTTTGTACAGGAAAATGTTGCTGATAGAATTGGGAAAGTCCGTTAAAAGCATTGTTTGTTATTGGCTGATAGAATCCCACAGGTCCGTAGTATTGGCTTAGGTATCTATAGAAAGAGAAAAAAAGCAATTTTTAGCGAAAGCGGCAAAAGCAAGAATAACATAGTAGCTTGACTATGATTAAGCATGCAGAAGG
Organism: Melinopterus prodromus; assembly: GCA_964023965.1. Lineage (NCBI taxonomy): Eukaryota > Metazoa > Arthropoda > Insecta > Coleoptera > Scarabaeidae > Melinopterus > Melinopterus prodromus. The sequence continues at coordinate 48,260,127 of OZ030393.1, forward strand.
AATAATTCGTTTAATTATTATTTCTAAATTCATAGATCAATTTTTAAACGGAGACATCAACAGTAGATCAAAATGCAAACCCTGAAGACAAAACTTAAATTGCGATTATCTAATGTGATAGTTTGATAGATATTAAAAGTATCGTTAAACATAATATACAAGAAGAAAAGTATAAGAAGTACAAAAAAACTTGATATGGTACATTTAGGAAAGTAAAATAAAACTAGATTTAACAAAATATTATATATATATTTAAAGCCTAGTTAAGTACAACTAATAGTAACATTTCATTGGAGTATAAGGTAGCATGTGGAAGTATGTTTTGTTATATATTCTATCACAGATTGTTGATGTATTATGTATCTGGGGGTAGTTTATGAGATACCAAACCCACAAATCATGGAAATCAACCACAAAATAAGTGTATTAGTAAGTAAGAAAACTGTGGTAAGTATTGTACATAGAAATTTATTTATATAATGTACCCTAATAATGTTAAAAAAAAGGTAAATTCCAAAACTTAATGATTTAGTTTTATGTAGATATTTTTGAACTTCTTTTTGAACGAAGGAATCAGAAATAGTACTTATCAATAATTTCTTCAGTCAATACAATTTAGGTTAAAAGTAGGTACCAAATCTTCATATTTTTACTAGCTTAAAAAATTTTATACACACATATAATACATCCAAGTTGAATAAGTTGCATAATCATTTCAATACGTGACTTCTTTCACGTTTTCTGCCTTTGTTGCTGTAAAGAAATATTTTTTAGAAGTTGATAACTGTTTCCGATATGTGCGGTGAGAGAACATTAATAATTTATTCCATTGGTCTTTGAACTAGTTGCAGCATATTGATCCAAAAGTATTGGCGTACTGGGTTTAGTTCCAGTTCCAGTATTAATTTTGGTGTGGGCTTGAGAGAGACATTTTATTATATATGTATGTGAGGTATTTTTTGTGGATTTTCTCAATAATTCAGTTTTCAAACGTGCTTCAATAAGTATGTTGTAAAAATGGTGACAAATACATTAGCAAATTGGTTTGACAAGACGTATTTTAATAATTTTTATCTGCATAAGCTACTATTTTGTTTTATTGATATGAAAAGATAATTCCAAGACCCCTTTCTCTGTGGGTGTATATTTACTTGATAATTTTGCTAACAAAATTTGACTATGGCTTCTCCATGTTAATATTTATAATTTTAATTGTTTTCTTTTTCAGGAAATGGTATGTCAGTTTTCTTTTTTCGATATATTATTACTTCTTGTTTTCTAGATTGTGAGCAGTATTTGAAAAAGGAGTACTTATTTGATAAAAATTGAGGGTGATATGAAGGTGATTGGAGGGGTCCTGGTTCAAATCCAGGCGGAGGTTTTTTTTTCCAAAAATTATCCTCACCTGGATGAATTATCATTCGCTTCTTTAGTTGATTCTACATTACATTATTCTACAAACTTATGTTCACAAAATATCAGTTCAGAGACAAACAACTTTAAAGTTTACTCTTCAAACTATGTTACTATTTGTGAACCACAATTATGAAATATGTAGCATAGTAAGTATACATATCTTTTTACTTTATCATACGTAGTATTGTAATCGTGCCGAAAAAGATTTGATTTTTGTGGGAATATATCCTTTTGTATCCCCTGAACATTTTTGCACAAGGTACAAAAAATGTCTGTGTGTGTATGTGAAACTTCATATTTTGAAGTTTCATGAACAAACTTAGAACTGAAAATCTTTTTGTTCTTAAAGGGTCCAAACGAACTGGATGTTTACTGTTAGCATTTTTTAACGATTGTAAATCAGTCGCCATTTATATAATTGCCTCAAAATAGTTAAATAATAAATTAAAGTGGAGGAAATTTTGGTAAAATTAATAGTTTAGCTGTACGAGCAAATTCTATTTGATCGAAATCGGTCGTGTCTGCAATAATATAAAACTAGTTAGCCAGGATTTGACAAATATTTTCATTGTAATGACAGTAGGTAGTGTCAAACGCTAATGTTTTGACAATACCTATGTCAATAGTATAAAAATATCTGTCAAATCCTGACTAACTCTTAATTTTATATATAGTATGATAAAGTCATGTGCCTGGTCACATCAGATTTTTTAAAGGATAATTTATAACTAAAAACCATGAGTTCTTTTAATCAAAAATTATCGCAAAAATTAACTAATTTGAAATTGGTATAAAATAGGTCAAAATAAAGTCAAATTCTTCATAAGCATGAGCAAGAAAATGAGCCGTTTTCAGTGTGAATATATTGTTTCCTTTTAAGAGATTTCGCATTTTGTGTGGACTAGTTTCTTAGACTAACTTTCAGTTTATTTTCTTAGTTTTGCAGATATTAACAAACAAACTTAGTTTTTAAGTAATTAAAATTTACATCCCGCCTACATCATCATTTTCTATACATTGATTATTTCATTATTATACCGTATGATACGATATGTCCGCATATTCATCCTTAGTTAGTTTTTAAAGTTTGGCAGATTGAGAGTTATCTTGATCTGATTCTTTGTAGAAACGTGTCTTGTTTGCTTAACAAATGTCTAAAAAACAAAATGATTGGTGTCAGATTCACACAAGAATGGACATCCTGTATTTTAAAAAAATTATCAAGAAAATTCAGTTGAATGAGAAAGATATCGGTGCAGTTATTGGCAATTTTGACTATTTTAATCAATTTTAAGCCACATAAATTAATGAAAAGCAAACTGATATTTTGATGTTGTCTTGGGTCACCGGAGAAAGTCAACCTCAAATTTATCTAAAAATATTAACTTTTTTTGTATATCTAACAATCTTCCAATTTTATTCGCGTTATTAAATACATGAAAAACAGCCATAGGTTACTAGGTGTATTATTTTCACATTGTTCACACAACTAAAAACATAAGGAATAAATAAATTTAAAAAAAAATATTTGTTCCGTAAATTTTGAATTTAAAGCAAAAATCGTGAATACTAAAATTTAGGAACTATTGATGTTATTTAAAATATGCAGTTTTCTGGGGCAGCTAACGACAGGGTTAGCGAAACGGCAGAAACTCATATCCAACTGAAACAAATCGGAAATATCACGAAAACCGTCATTCAAACCGTCATTCTGTTTTCAGTATCTTACTCTCCCTCAATAACGATAAAAGTGATATGGTTGTATGTACATATTAAACCATCACTATAAACATTGTATGGCATCTCAGTCTACCTTCCTTTCTACTTGCACACAAATTAATCCCGAAATTAATTTTCAGTAAGTAATTTGTGTTTAACCTCGCTCTATTTCTAGCGAGAAAAGCAACAAAAACATACCTCCACACCGGTAAATCAATTATCTACAACATCAAGGTAATATCAACCCTTATTATAATAAATAACAGGTCCTATTGCAACCAGTTTCCCAACCCGTCTGCCTTTATGATTCCCTTTGATAATATCTCCAAGATTCACTTCAGGATCGACAGCTATAACTTTGGATCCAGCTCCTGCGATGGCCAAACTATCAGGATGCGTGTATGCGTAACCATTAGGACCCACAATGGCCGTACCACCACTACCAGCAGTGGCTATACCTCCAGGACCAGCGATAGCAACACCTCCCTTCTTTACTTTTAATTTGTGAATGAAGATTCCACTTCCGGTATTATCCATGCTAGCCACCTTCCTATTATGTTCATTGATGACGTCTTTGGAGTCATCGTCGTAGTAATTTGGTGGTGGTATAGTGGTTGTCGTTTGTTTTTTGTTTTGGTTGAGGATGAATTGTATGGGATTTATGTGTTTCTCGTAATCTTTGCTTTGGTCGTTTTGGTCCTTTCTGGTTGTTTTAAGTTTAGAAGCTTTCTCTTCCCGGATTTCAGTATTTGCAGGGTTATTATCCTTGATGGACCTCGGACTGGGTAGAGCTGATTTTTCGTTGAATTCTGCTATTTGTATGCCCTTGTTTATGCTTTCTATGATAAATTTTGGCTTGTAATTTTGGTGTGGTTGGTAGAATTGGGGGTTTAATTGTTTTCCTGTTCTTCCGGTGTGGTTCAAGCCGTTTTTCTCCATGTCTAGTAGTATTCTTAAATAGTTGAATATACCAGTGTTTCCATTATCTGTTGGTTTAGGGTTTTTTGGGATGTCTTTTTCTGGGTCGTATCCGTCGACTTTGTATTCATTGAAAGGCATGTTTGGTATGTTGTTGATATATCCTGATGCTTCGTAGTTTTCCGTTCTCCTATATGGAACAAAAGATGTTACGAACGGTAAGTTTTGGACGAGAGGGTTGAAATTGTTTAACCCTTGAATATATGGAGGTAACTGCGATTTTAAAATAATCCCTTTTACGTTGTTCAACATTTGATTTTCAAGAAAATTCAACGAGTTATCTTTCTTGTCCAAATTCTGCTTACTTTCCCTGTTTAACGTGTATAGATTGTGTCCATTTTCTGTTGGTATTGACAAGTAATATTTTGCTGGGACTTCCTTGGTGTCTAAGATGTTAAATTTTCTGCTGCCTTCTCGTTTATTCAGAAAGTTTCCCAAGCGAATTGGTAGCGGCCTATCGTAAGAATGTTGGTAGAAGTGTGGTATTTCCACGGCTTTCCTCGCTGGTGATCTCCGTGTTGTCGTGTATCCGTATCTGTGGTTTATCTCGTCGATTTTCTTTAGGATATCCTGGGTATAGGTATCCAGTTCTTTGGGATTTCTCGTGGCTCTCGGTTGAGTTGTGGTTGGATGTATTTCAACGACATGGTGTTTTTCTAACCTAAAAAAAGACGACATAAATAAAGGATACTGTTCTACATTCAATACTGCCTAGTTTTATATAAGCTATGTGCAGTGTGTTACCATAAACCATATGCAAAGCATTCCCATACACATATCTAGTCATAATAGACGTTATAGACTGGGAAACGACTATCATAGCACCATTACATGTTTGTAGGTAATTTGATCTTTAATTAGAAGATAAAGAAAGTGTAGATACATCGATATCTATGGTCGATTGGCTGCTGACGATAGCCAATAAGCAACAACGCAAAAATAAGAAACTTTGCAAATACGTTTATGAGTTATACGGCAACGTTATACAATTTTACACAACATTTAGCATTTTTTTTTTAATTTATGGTAGAAAAGCTGCCTATAAAAGTAACTAACGCGTTTTAAGGCCACACTTTAACTGACATTTCGGCCTTTGCTTTCAAGTTATAAAATAGATAGATTTATATTATTTATTTGTTATTAATCATACGTAATTATATCATGAAATATGTCATGCAAACAAACATTTTTTTTTTGTAAAATAGAATGGTTGATTTTTTGACCCCACATACTACTTATTGAAGAAACCAGCGTTTCTATTAAATATTGTTAGTATTTTATGTTAGTATAAATTAATTAGTTAGTTAGTAAAGGTTTGAGTTTCTTTTAACGATTTTCTGGAAAAATAGTATTTTCCCCTATTTGAAGATACGTATATTGAACTTTTTTCAAAAGTTTGTGATATTGCAACCAACCTTTACGACATAGGAAACTTAGTAACTTAGTAACCTTAGTAACGATGGCAGAAAGTATTCTGTTACAAATTGAGCTAACATATTTAATGATAGGTATTCAATATTATAGAAATCGAATTAGGTATGTAAGAAAATTACATTTGTTAAAGAAATGGTACTTTAAGGAACTGATCAATTTGAATGCTTAACATTATTTTTATAAAAGTAGTGTATATTTAGTAGTAATTATATCACCATTGTACTACACGTACTGCGTGTTTCATATGCCTTCCTTTAGGATTGAAGAAGTTCTAAGAAAAGTATGTACAGATTGGCGCAAAAGTAACGGACGAATCTTACTGAATTATTGTTCTTAAACATTGTCCATGAAATTGCAGAGAATTTTAGCACTCATGGATTTCAGCCGAAAATTGTCTGTGTTCTGCTTAGAATTTCAGATGCATTTGAAAAAAAATGTAAACAAAATATCTCATAAACTACTAGGTGACATGGGATCTCTACTATGAACTGATAGCGATGAAGTTTTTCTTTCGGGTAGTATGTTATGATGAGCTTTTGAAGTTGAAAATACATATACTTAGGGACTGTAGTTTTGTAGGAACTTTGAGCAAATTTTGAGCCTATATAAGAGTGAATGTGGAAGTACCCATAATTTTGTTTGATCATGTAAAATCGCAGCTATTGGTTTTATAGTTTGTTTTGATCTGACATCAACATTGTTATTGACTACAAATAACCCGTACTATTAAGTGTGACATTAATAATAACATTATTAATAATAAATTATGTTTTCAATAAAAAACACAAACTCTTTTGCCGTATTCCTTTAATTACCGTTAATTTTGTGTACTGATTTTAAAATACTGCGAAGAAATGCCTGAGAAAACCCCGCAATCCTTTTACGTGCTTTGAGACTAAATATGCTGTTTTTACAGAAACGTAATACTATTCATACAATAACGTCTTTATTTTACTTTACTTTAGGGCCATTTTCACGAAATATGTAAGTAATATTTAAAAGAGCAATTTTTTAATTTCTTGAAATCCGATATAAAAAAGTCAGTTTCCTCTTGAGCAAATCTATCCGGTCTTCTCTTTTGACCTGCCAGTAGGTTAAATCAAAATTATGACTGTGGCTATCAACTTGTTAGAGCATCCAGAACTCTTTAAAAACAACCTTTACGATAAATTAAAATTTTCATTATACGTATACTTAGGTAACACTGCATATGACACGTGAAAACCAAAAATAAAAACAAAGTAACACAATTTCAAATAATAGAAAATATAGTTGATCATTAAAAGCTTCTAATCAAACAGTTGTGTGAGACAGCCTGTATACACAAAACAATAACCATTGAGAGACACAATAGTTATTTATGTACCAAAGGCATTACACAGATGTTTATGCCCCTAGGGTGACTGTTTAAAAAGCTCGAGGCCCGAGAGCTTTTTAAGTCGCCCGAGGGTATAAACATCAAGTAGTGCCCGAAGTGCATACAAAATTTTATGTCCTACAATTTTATGTTCCTCCGTTTGAATAATATTAATAAATATTTTGACGTTATCAAGTGACATGCGCATCTACGGAGTTGAATAACAATACATTCGGAGTTGAGTGACAATACAGACAATGATTGTCAAACTTATATATAACCTTAATCGCCAATAATTGACGTTGATGACTTCAAATTTACAATTTGAATGACAAATATTTGACTCCGGTATCTACGATGTAAAATGTCACTTATAATCATGTAAGACATAAAAATATTACTGACCTGACATTCTAGTGAAAGAAACACATTTCGCAAAACTATGAATTTTTGACACGTGTAAATCAATAACATATTCATGTATACCATTTTTGAGTGAGAATAAACTAATTTTCTTTCAAAACCAAAAAGGTCATTACCTTTTAAATTAATAATTTAATCAAAAGTAGTAATACAAATATTATCAGTTAATTAAGGACTCCCAGAACCAATAATATACTAACCTAACCCACTTACCACTATCCTTCACGCAATTTCTTCAATTACTAAAACACTACATGGCACACCTCATCACTGCCTTTCGACACACTTTGTACAATTCCCATTCTCTAAATGCATGAAATCCAACCGCTAAAGACACGAAATTAAACACAGGAAACTACACTATATACGATAACTAGATCTACAGATGCAAATTGACCATAACATAACCGCGAACTTATCTATAAGTTATTTACAAACAGTTATTAATATGGTAAGTGGTATTAGTCAATTAAACGAATTCCGATCGTCAGTGTAATTAAATACTTCAATACTCACTCAATTGGTGGATGGTCTTCATTTCCTAAAGATTGAGGTCTAGATTGTACGTAGGTCAGAAACGGCAACTGAAAGATGAGAGAGAGATAGTTAAATGGAGATGATAAAATGGCATGAAATTGGCGCCTCCGGCTCGTCGCTTTCTTTGCATGTTGCCGATTATATTGTTTATCGATTGAATCGGAAGATAATGATTGTATTTTATGGCAATGACCGGTGAAAAGAACCGCTAACATTTTTTCAGGTTCACCGGATTCATGATGGATGTGTTTTACAAGTGCACGAAGTTGACGGTATGAATTATTGAAGAAACTTTACGTTTTTCTAATGCGACATCACCGGAATATCAATTTATAGAAACATGTGAGCGTGTTTTTGTTTTGTCTAATACAACATCGGTTAAAGACGACAATTGTTCTTTTTTTCAACATATATGGCAATTGGCCACAGTACCAAAAATTTTGTGCTTTGGGGTTTCGCAAACACTTTTGGAGTTTACTTGGTAATAATTTACAGTTTGACATTTTTGTGTTATGGTTTTCTTGTTTCTTTTCGGTTTGTTGTGGTAACTATAACAAAAAAAATCGTTATGGTATAGCTGCCATACCAAAAAAACCTTTTAAAATTAACCAAGTACTAATGTGGCCTACGTATTCGTTAACATAATTATGAACAATATTTGTTCTATTTGATCACGGTTGTACTAAGTAGTTAGAGTTAACTATTTTAGAAACATCGGAAATAACTAGCGGTAAGTGTGTGAATAGGAATGAAGAAGAAAATCAAATCTGTAATCTAATGAGGCTGGGAGTTTCTTGCAGAACAGTTATAGAAAAGCACTGATCAAGACTGTAGAGTAGACTACATTAATATTTCTTGCATGACAGCCAGGTGCATATAGGATACATATAGGCTAGGTCATTTTAATCTTAATAATTGATTATTTTAAAAAGTACGCCTATTGCAAAAAACTTCTCGAATACGGAGACAGGAAAATGCCATTTAAATAGAATAGTTGGTATAGGTTCGTATATACGAGAGATTTCTTTCAAATTAAGAAATTTGATTTCGTAGTTAATTGCTAGATTAAATTAAGTTCTTATTCCGTTGAAGTAAGTTAACACGAGTTCAGACTAGTTTACACCTCACGTGTGAATATGATGTGACGTATTAACACGCGTTAACACGACTTAGAGTTAACACGACGAGTTAGCACGCCACGTTTGAATATTTTGTGACGTGTTAACTTGTGTTAACTCGTGTTTACACGGCGCGTCATAACAAACTTCCGACCACTACATTCACACATGACGTGTTAGCACGAGTTAATACGTGTAAATATTGTATCGATAGGTAACTCTCGTCTGTAGTGTTAATTTTAATTAAAAATTAATTTGAAGCGATCCTTACTTGGTTTTAAAGAAGCTATCCTATAATACTTTCCACAGCCTACGTTTTCCATGGTGTCTCAAAAGTTATTCCCATATCACCAAATTTTATATCAGTTACAAAGCAGCATCGGTTCTCCACCTTCACACTTTTCAGGGTGCACGTGTACTTTCGGCGATATCGACGATATTCGATATTCAATTCAAATGGCTCACAGTAACCATTTTGTAAACATTTTGTTTTTGTATTAATTGAAATATATGAATTTTATTTTAAGAAGAAACAGAGGTTCGGATATAATTACACGTTATTATTACTTTCCCATTGTTTTTATTTCGTATTTTGGGTAACTCAGTTGGCATTCAAATTTTCTATTTTGTAAAAAGTATTGCTTTGTGTTGTCGTGAAATTTTTAGTTGGATTTAGAAAATAATTCTTAAATTTTACACCAAACGAATATACCTTTGATTCAAATCTTATAATCGATATTTTACATAATATGGCCAATGGAGTTGAAAATGTGCATGTGGACAGACTTCCGGTGGCAATGCATGAATTTGACGATTAAATTCATGCGGAAATTTAATGGAAAATTTTCAAAAGTTTTGGAAAATATTTAAATTTTATATTTTGTATAAAGCGTACATTTAAAAAATATATTTGGTACATAAGTTTATTTAAATTTAAAACAAAAACAAAAATCAAATAGTCCTTTTGCTTCGTTGCAACAAATATTATTTGATATTTTAATAATGGTATAAAATATAAAATGCAAAAATTACTGTTTTTATCATAGATGAAGTAAATTAACCAACTATTTCAAGCTTAAATTATAATTATCTCAAGACTATTTTTTCGTACTTTCTTTAGATGTGATTTCTGCCTGAAAGTGCACGATTTGTTGATTTCTGGTTGTTATCTCTGAATTTAATAAATTAGTTTAGAATTTGGCAATAAAAACCAAATCTAATACGCTTAATGAAGTAACATTTTACAAGTCTACTCGCAGTTCAAATAAATGTTTTTTAAACATTTCAGAAGATTATAATAATGTGGATGATTGTCTTTATAAAGTGTCAAAATACTGTATTCTGCATTCAGAATATAAAAAAAATTAATAACTTTATGTAATAACACTAATAACAAACTTTATCATGATATTATTACAAAAATAAAAACATATACTAAATCTAAATTATAATAATTTAGATCATGATAATGGGTTACAACATAATAGAAAAACGTCTTAAGAACATTTATCTGCACAAATATACACATTTTGTTACCTATATGTATAAAAACCAGTTCAACCACTATAAATTACCAAAATTCCACACACTTATTTATAGATAAACACAATCACTGTTGAAATATTATAACATTACGTATGTTGCGCAATCGTAAACAGAAACACATAAAGTACGTACCAGTATAAGGAATCTCATGGTAATTAACTAACAACTATTGATCAAAACACTGGTTCGTCATTCATTCAACTGTCACTAAAATATTTCAAGTCTGCCTTTTTAAAACTGACGGAAGTCAATTTTGTGTCAGCGATGCGTGGTGAATCCCGATACAGGATGGCCTCTTGTATCGAACTTTCCTTCCATTTCTCAGGTAGATAGGTAGGGGCAGGTAACAGTTATAATATGCCCTCTTATCTCTGATGTTACATAAATCGCGAACCGCACTTGACCCGGCGCGGCGCTCGCGTCAACAAATTCGTCATAGACGAACTGAAATATCTTCCACTATCTTCCGATCGTGGCAATTCCAATGCAACTTTTTAAATCTCTTTAGGAACAGTTTGGCTGTGGAAAAATAATATTATAGATATTTTATGTAAAACACTTAAGTCTCAGGTTATCAATGCTAGGTTAAACCACAAACCCAGTTCAGATATATTTTATGCAAAATCCGTGAGACTTTAACTCGGTTCGAGGTTTAAACTGACACTGAAAAGCCTAGCATAAGGATTTTCCTTGCCAGCTTAGATCTTAGATCTGGTTTTATTCGTCGAATTCTTCTGAGGTCGGTCGTAATGACTTTTGTTTATAGGTTTGATATATGTTTAGAGTTAAGGATTTTGTTTATTATTGGTATAAGCTTAACCAAGTTACAGAAGAGACGGTGCAAAAACTTAAGGGTAATTTTTATAATACTAGTCAATAGTTAGTCGCCCCGTGATTTCCCGTTCCAGAACAAAAAAAAAGGACGGCCAGCGAACAGATTTAAAATTTATTTTTCTTCCAGGCTTTATCATAAATGTGCAGACTACACACATTCATCACAGACATCACATTGTAAGGCAAGAAAAAAATCTGATGTCGCCAGGCACATGACTTCATCATACTATATATAAAATTAATAGTAAATGAGATTCTATTTGATCGAGATCAGTCGTATCTGCGTTAAAATAAAATTTGACAGATATTTTAATAAAATAAAAAGTGGTCGGGTTCCTTATTTTTGTTTTATTTTAGCAAAACACAATTGTAAAAACTTACATTTTGTCAGGCGTGGCTGTGGACAACATAAAACAACATACAAAAGTCGCAAACAAACATATAAGAGAACGCAAATTTTTTTAGATATTTTGATACTATTGCCAGTAGGTAAAACATCAGCGTTTGACACTACCTACTGTCATTAGAATGAAACTTATTTGTCAAATATTGGCTAACTAGTTTTATATTAATGCAGACACGACCGATCTCGATCAAATAGAATTTGCTCATGCAGCTAAACTATTATTATTTTTTATGTCGTAGATATAAATTATTCAGAATTTCCTCTACTTTAATTTATTATTTAACAATTTTGACGAAATTACAGTAATGGCGGCTTATTTGCAATTAAAACATGCTAAGAGTAAACAACTAGTTCCTTTCGACCCGTTTTAACCAAAAGCTTTTCAGCTCTAAGTTTAGTCATGAAACAAATATGAACTTTCGGCCCGATGCTTTTCTTTAGTAGTTTCTCCGGAATCTTGGCCACAAAAACGAGTACCCACACACAGACATTTTTTGTACCTTGGGCAAATATGTTCAGGGAACCCAAAAGGACATATTTCCGCTAAAATCTCAAAATAGTTTTTTTTGCATGATTAGACTACTTTATCATACTGCGTATGATACGCAGTATGATAAAGTAGTCTAATCAGTATATATATAATAAGTAATAAAATGGGTTTAAGTGATCGACAATTCATTGAAGTTGTCTAGAGCGTGTTGGATATAGTGTGTTCAGGCCTACTGGAAAATGTTCATTTCGTTGTCTGGATTTATTCTTATTAGTGATTTAGTTAGGTTTGATCTATTTGACAAAGTATTGTGATCGTGCCGAAATGTTTTTTTAAAGGTTTTAGCTGATATGTGTCTTATTGGGTCCCCTGTAAATTCTTGACCAAGGTACAGAATATGTCTGTGTGTGTTTCCGTTTTTGTGCCGACGATTCCGCAGAAACTAGTAAAGGTATCGGGACGAAACTTCATATTTAGAAGTTTCATGACCAAACTTAGAGCTGAAATGGGTTTTGTTCAAAGAAATCCAAAGGAACTGGATGTTTCCTCTAAGCATTTTTCAAGAATTTTGCAACTGAGCCGCCATATCTGTAATTTTGTAAAAATTGTTCATTAATAAATTAAAGTAAAGGAAATTTTGTATAATTCATGTATATGACATTTTTTTGGTAAAATTAAGACTTTAACTCCATGAGAAAATTCTATTTGCTCGAGGTCGGTCGTGTAATATAAAACTAGACAGGATTTTACAGATTTTCATTCCAGTGACAGAGAGTAGTGTCAAAGGCTGATCTTTTGATAATCTAACTAGTTTTATTTTTATGCAGACACGACCGATCTCAATCAAATAGAATATCATAAGCTAAAATATTAATTTTATATATAGGATGATAAAGTCATGTGCCTAGCCACATCAGATTTTTTTAAATTTACTATATGATAGTTTCGCTGTTAGAAGTCATTTTGTTTCCTTCGCTTCAACGAGTCGACACTTTTTTCGTGGTTTTATGCGCCCTGTTTCAGAATTAGACTACCAACTGGGAGAATCGCTAATGCTAATTCTAAAGAAAAAAGCATATTACCAGAAACGGTTTTCACTTGTTTGATTTTGTTAATTGTTGGCCAGGATATTCACTTAGCGTTGATTATTGTATTTTTGACAAATTAATGTACTTGAAAATCAGTTTTGTTAAAAAAACTATAGCAAATATCCCCATATTTAAGCGAGAGAAACTGCGGACATAGTTTTAATAACATGACAAAATTATAAATCAATTAAATAGGTAGTAATTTTTTGAATAAGTTCAGGATGAAACTTAAAATGAGAGAGGTTTATATAAAGCCTGCCACTCACAGTAATGCGCCGCATTGCGATTTCATTTGATACAATTAAGTTAGAATGAATTGGCCGAAATACCACCATGTCGAATCTGCTGGATCCGCAGTTAGATTTCAAAGCCACTGATGGCCATCTCCGCAGTTCGATAGAATCGTATAACAAAATTGTACAATTTTGCAGTATAGCTTTCGGCACCACTCACGATCCAACACTGTAATACCGTTGGATTGATAAAACGAATCCGGTTAAGGGTTATAGTATACAAATGTTTCTTGATTGGCTTTTCATTGAAAATATTATGACCACTTCAAAAATGGAAAAGTTGCGTCTGGGTTACTTTACTCCAATTGATCCATTTCGGAACCGAAAAATACCAGACACAATCGATTATCGGTTGAGTTAGACGGAATCGTACTGCCTTTAGTTTAAACATTTTAACTTTGGCAGCATTTAACTGGCAACGTAGTAGTATTTGTTTTTTATTTAATTTTGTCAATATTTGTTTCGAGTTTAAAATACATCAAATGGAGCAAAGTTAACCTAGCCAAACTTTTCTAGTTTTGAGGCCGTCATATATCTTTGATGAAAACCCAATGAACAAACATTTGTATTCTATAACCATTATCAGTTTTATTATCCTGTTTTATTATCCGTATTCGTTTTATCAATCCAATTTTGACCAAAAGGAAGGTAGTTAACCTAACTTATTCGGCACATCACATCATACTGCAAAATTGTACAATATTGTTGTACGATTCTGTAGAACTGTGGAGTTGGATTCTTTGGGGCGCACTTAAGTAAGCGGATTCTTGGTCAGCTCTTCTTGTGGTAAAATCAAGGCTTAACGGAGCTCCTGTATTATTGCTTAAGACGTGGCAGTACGTACCAGATAGGTACTATGACCATAACATAATGAAAATTGCTCATGATGGTAGATGTAAAATGTAGTTTGTGGCATCAGACTCCGGAGCCAATCCATCATTTCTGCGGCTTAAAGGTAACGTTACTTCACTTGTTTGATTTTGTTCATTATTGGCAAATTAACTAAAAAGTTCCACACTCAAAAATAAAGGTTTTTAGCCACTTTTGTACGATATATTATGTATTGACCAATCTCCAATTTTACGGGAATTCAGTATGGATATAAAGTATAAAACTGAAAAATCTTTATTAAATAAAACATCAAAATACGCACCACTCTAACCGCTTTGAAAATGAAGCTACTTTATTCTTATGTCATCTTCATTTCTTTGGCAACACGTTGTGTATTCAACGAAGAAGATGATTAGAACTTTTAATTTAAAGACCTGTAATATTTCTTATTACTTTTTTGCATAGCGATTTTTGCATAGCTTTGAATATAACCGTACTTACATTCTAATATTTGCATTTTAGGCTTAACAGACACTTTTGTAAAGAATAAAATTTTCTGAGAAATTTGATAATAAAAATGGAAATTGTTAATAAAAGCACCCGGTATATGCAAGGGAGAAGGTGACTATAAATTCATATTTGATGTCCTGTAATACTTCTAAGTACTTTTATGTAGTAACATTTTTGCACAGCTTTTAAAATAAAGGTACTTTACTCTTTAGAGTTTTACATAGTTTTGGCAACTCTAGTCTCATGATTACATTCTCATATTTACAATTTAGGTTTGGCAATCCAGAAAAATTTTACAGAAACAAAATTTTCCTTAAAAGTTTTTTTCCAAGTTAGTGGCGGGCACTGCGGCCGGTTTGAAAACTTGTTCTGTGTTTTCAATAGCTAAGAACAGAAAAAAGTAAATAAAATGGTTATCGCGGCAGGAAAGGAAATCAAATTACGAAAACGAGCATTTTTATATTTCCGCTATTCGACCGGACATGGTTGAAGATTCAGAAGTCATAAAGACATTAAGTAGCTTATCTCCGCCGATTTCGGAAGGTCCCTAAAACGCTTTTTATAATTATTCAGGTTAAGATTCTATATCCTCTAATAGTCTGATAAAATTGCCTTTTTCATGACAGAATAATTCTCTGCAACATGCGTATTCATTCGACGTGGCAGAAAAATATTGATCTTGACAGATTACAATTTGAATACCTACTTTCTTTATTGCATTATTTTTATATAATTCAACCTATAATTCTACCTTTAGCCCCTTATGACACTGTAGCAGGTGTGCTGAATAAGTCTATAGAAAGCCAGTGGTATTATTCGTGTGTAAAACGAAAATAAATATGTCATACATACAAGCTAAGACTCATTTTTTTGTATGAGAATTGGGATTATTGTATTAGTAAATCAAGAACATGGTGTTGTAAACTAGAAAACAAATTGCGTTGAAGTGATTGTCCTACCTCGCCACAATCATTTGTCGTAGGCAATGATTTCAACGTCGAACAATGTACAGTACAATACCGGGAACAAATAACAATTAACATATAATTTACACCACTATGTATAAAAAATATGAATTACTATAGTGGGCGTTGGTCAAGTTCATCGACCACAATCGCGAGAGTCAAGGTTCGCTCTGGAGGATCCAAACAGAAGTTTAAAGCCATGAGAACCGGCTTGACCACTCGTATAATATCCATGCATGCTCCTTTCTTAGATATACAAATCTTCGGGAGATGCATCGAGCTTTGTGGCAATTATGCGTGGAAACAAATTACTAGAGAGTTTAGAAGACAGTTTACGACATTTTACAGTTAGCATTTCGAAGTGGAACACTTTTTCCCGCGTAGAATTGTTGAAAACTTGTTCGTAGAAGTCAACTTCACTGCAAATTTGCTTATTTACAGTTAGAATTTATGCGACCGCGTTCAGTTGGCGGCGTTAGCGCCAATTTGTCATACCACTCATAACTCATAACAGACAGACCAAAGAGGTCTACTATCTTCTCGGCCGCGGTTAGCAGTGAAAGAGATGGTATATTTTATGTTTTAGTTTCGTATTATTCAATCTTGTAATTATTATTTTCTTTTAATCGTGTACGGCTTAGTAGTTGAGCAAATTTATCTTGCTGTTTGTGGAACTCAATACTTTTGAATCTACCGTAATCGGGCCGCAAGAAGTCAAAATACCTTCCAAAAAAGAAAAATTGCGAATTATTATTCGAGCTACAGTTTTCATACATATACAGGATGTTTCACAACGGCGCACAGTGGCCGGTTTTGCACCTTTAGCTGATCAAAATCTAGTACTTAGGGTGGGTTTCGAGGATAAAAAAATTGATACAAATTGACTTTTAAAGTTCTGAAACCTAGTGAGTATAATAATACTGCACCTATGAATAAACGAGAAATAGTAAGAAAAATCTTAGTAACAATGGGCTTGTTTTTGACAAGGTTTGGATTAAGAAATAAAGTGTGTTTTAAAATTCTGCAACCATGTGCATATGTTAATATTATAGCTGTAAATATGCATAAAATGTTTAAAGAAATCAAAGTTCCAATGGAATGGTATAATATTATTATACCTGTAAATATAACCAGTTCTATCGTAGGCGTATTGTCCTGGTCGTCATATGACATCATAGAGATTCGGGAAGAAAGTAACATAAAATAAGTCATCCTTAATACACAATTTTCATTTCCGGTATGTACCGGAAGTCATAACTGCACTCAGTGTCAGAATTTGGCATTAAAACTTAGGTCGTATGTAATATCATTGCATAAATATTTTAAATCTTTCGTTGGAAAAGAAATCTTACCCAATCATGTGATTTACGAAATAAACCATGTGATATCGGATTATGGAGAACACCTTATTTTTGGACAGTTGACTACAATCTAAATACAAAACTATTACCTGTAATTTTTTATCATAAGTACTACTCATATGCAGGGGCGGATACAGAGGGGGGGGGGCGAAGGGGGCGCGCCCCCCCCCCCCCCCTTTGGGGCGAATTTGTTGGTACAGCGGAGAAGAAAGCGATTGTAAAGTTACCGTCTAAGTCTTGTATGTATGTTTTTATTCTGTTGATTGTAGGAAACAGTTATATGAAAAAAGTTTTTTTAAGCTTTGCACCAGACTTCATGACACCCATAGCTCAAGATATCTTTTTGCGCCCCCCCCTTGAGCTTTTTCTGTATCCGCCACTGCTCATATGTACTCATAAGTACACTTGTTTTTGTGAAGTTGCTAACATTTTACCAAGTGCTCGCGCTAGGGTGACCTTGAAACGACATTTACTATTTTTAACCGTTCATTGTAATTATGTATATCCCAATGTTTGGCATTCACGTCATTAAACAAGAATGAACAGATATGTACTTATTTAAATTTACAAAATAAATTGCTTCCGGATTATGCCGTGTGTCAAGATTCGCAAACTATGTTGCTCACTTTTTAAGAAGTAGCTGAATACCGACCAAATAAATCTCCGTTACATACCTAAACTTACACCTCACTCCGCACATCTGGAGCTACAGGTGTTTTTCCACCTGACGGCGTGAGTATCAATTTTTCCAGATTTATTCATAATCCGGAAGCAATTTATTTTGTAAATGATTCTGGCCGTGAAATCCTACGTACTTACTTAATAATTTGTCGGTATATGGGATATGGTTAGGTAGAGCACGGATATTTCTATCAATGTTTGATCTCCATTGTACCTATCTATTTTACGCGGATACTTTATACTTAAAGTGCATCAATTAATGGAGATAATTAAATGTTCATTAATGCCAATTCGTATATTAAGTTATTTGCCTGTAACACACATTGAGACGTCAAATTATTAAAACGCGGCTATATTTTTTTCATTCCAGCCCTGCACCCCATGTAAGCCCTATAAGCCCAAAGTTACCGTTTGATATCGCTGAACATTGATGCAGTTAAATTGTCGGTCTTGAAAACGGATGGGGTTTTCTGTTGTAAAGAAGAATGTGACTTTTTAATGATATATTCTTTTAAACCAAGTATGAATTTGCCTTCAATATGGTTTTTATTAAAATTTACCAATAATTTTGTTCATTATAGTTCGCGAGCATGCATGATTATAAAACAAAATTATTGTGCAGTGTTTTGGTTTATAATTAAGCTGCAAAATCTGCTGCAGAACGATGTAGTTATGTTTTTGTGATTTTATTTCTATCACGTTTTATGGGAAAATACAAAAAATGATGTACAGGCGTATTTGTAATTTGAAACAATCGTTTGAAATCGTTTAAATCGTAATTTAAAACATATTTAAAGATTTATCTATATAAAAATTGTTATGGTTATCGGTTATGATTATGGTTATATTGGCAATTTTATGCCATTCTTTACGTTTATTTTGTCATTTTCGATTATGTATAGCAGACAACCCTGATGACAACACTTCAAAATGACCCGAAAGAAACCCTAAACTTTGAACTATTACGTGATTCCTTGGAAATTTGATCACATGTGTCCCTTAAGCAATGACAGAGTTTCTTTGTAAAAGTGTGACCTTCAGACAAAACCCAACAGAAGAACATTCAAATGGTACAGGTACGAACTATTTGAGCACGCGGGTCCATATTCAATGCAAGGAAATACATCGAAAACGTATAATTTCATTCATAGTTCGTTGTTTAAAAATGGGAGTGTGTCGTGGCGAGACAATTAGAACCTTGTGGATAAAAGTGGATAGGCGTTTTCGGTAGTCTTGCTTGCGCTGAATGCGAATCCAGCTTTAAAACGTGCGTACAAGGATCATATCCTATAAAGAACACAGTTACACCTTGGAGGATGAAAAATTTACAAAGTGTTTAAAAGAACGTAGTAAATTTAAAGGTTTCTTTGAGGTCATTTTGAAATAATACAATAATATTTTTTATGGAGCTAAATATGGTTAGCTTCTTAATGGAGTCTACCATAATGTCTAAAAGGAATATGTCGGACGGAAAATATCCCAGCATGCATATCGTATGGAGTAACGGGATGTTTCAAGACACAATATCGACTCATGTAACTTTAAAATTCTACCTCTAATATTGGTCTTAAAAAATTATTTTTTTACGAGCATAACAGACCAAGCAATATTTCTTATGTAAGTCAGAACTGACATTTATTGTTCTATGTTGCGTCTTTAAACATGGGGAATGTATTTTTGTAGATTTCACACAATAACAAACAACGTGATAGTAATAAACAAAATAAAAACAATAATTAATAAATAAAGGGACATATTTCTATTTGATCTGTGCTTATGTATAGTATAGTATTCAATAGATCCAGTTTGCTATAGAATAAGAACAAAAATTGCTCTTTCGTTTGAAAAAAATTTGATTCTAGTGAACATAGTCTAGTGCAAACGACAGTAGACAATGTTAATAACCATTAAGGAAGTGTAGCCAGTACAGCCAAAGCAAACGTGCCCTACACAATTGAAAATATTGCCTAACAATCAATGAAACAAAATTTTACTATCGGCGGGCGGTAGCTTTCGACGTTACGGTTTTTTACGCGCGTTGAATTTGAATGGAATTTAGGATCTTCCTAAACCGAATTAAAGTGAACGTATTGACCTGATTTAACAGTATTTACCATGTTTGGTGATTAATATGCATAAGCCGATGTGTCGCGTGTGTAACACAAAGGAAGAGCATGTTTGGGCAACAGTATTTTTGTTATTGTAGAATATTAAATGGTCAAATTTTTCTGTCGTACTCAAGCATACATGGAACTTGCAAGTATTTATGATAATTTATTTGTTATAATAATAATTTACATTTATGGTTCCTCATTTATTTTCATTAAAGATGAGAGTAGAAGATAGAGAACGACTGTACATAATCAGTTTATGCTTCCACAAGTTTTCCTTGTATAGTGTATACTTCACGATGTTCTTCATATGAAAAACGTCGTGAGTACGAAGAGCGTATGAAGATCGCGATTGATAGAAAAATTGACAATAACTTTTTTATTCATAGTACTTGAATACGATCAGTTTTAGTTTCGACAAGAAATTGTATTATTTAATATTTGCCAAGATTTGAGAGACGTAATCGTCTCTCATAACTGTGCATCCTCATTCGCCAAAAAGTAAATCGCAAAACACGGTACCCAAACCGCAAACTTCCAGCATCATAAATTCATAACAAACCAGCACGACCGAAGGTGACCAGACATTTATAATAATAACTGTCAAGACCTACTGCCCTCCAAGATCACTCTGACCCACAGACTTATGTCATTAAACTTGATGATGGCCAGTTCTGTATCTATTTCGGCTCTTCACAGTTACTTCTCGCTTTTGAACACCTCGACATAATGCTAAGTTAAGAAGATCCATTTTCGCAAGTCACCGTTTAGCTTTATATCGATTTATTGAGAATGATAGACGCGCAGGAAGATAGAAGCAGGTTGCCTTTTGTGCTAGCGAGAGTGCGGGCAGTTAAATTAAATGAGGCCCCAGCAATGTTGTTATTGTCCTTGAGTGTTTTTGCTCGAGTTTAGTTGCCTTTTTGTTGTTGTGTATCGTTGTATGGCGCGGTACTTATTACAGTCTATGGTGGCTGCAATCTATACACGTAATTGAAGGAAAAGAAGTAAACGTGTTTGTGGTGCCCTGTCTTTTACACCACAGTATGATAAGATTTCTTTGTTTAAAAGATGATTGCTTATTAATGGAGGTTTCAATGCACTGGGTTAATGTCACCCATGGTAGTTTTATTTAAGTAAAAAGTTCCCAGTTGAAGGCATATTACATGGCTGGAAAACTTGATATAATGCAGTATAATAAAGGTTGTAGAAAGACAGATTCTGTCTTAGTCACCTTAAGACAGATTAATCTCACTTTAGAAATACGTGAATTGATTAAAACTTCCATTAGAGAGAGTAACAGAGCACTGTTGTTTGTCGTCAATTCGCTTTATTTTGGAGACGTTGATTTAGTATTTAATTTATTGATCCCCAATATACATATATAAACATAAAAAGAATATAGATATATACACATATTCTCTGACAAGTCAAAACAATAGTATTTCATTAAAAAAAATCTCCCATAGAGTACCCTGGACTCTCCACCAGAAACTTCCCGAGCTCCTTCTTGAACTGTTTCACCTGTGTTATATCGCGAACATCTTGTGGCACTTTATTGTAGCACTTGATGCCCATATATTCTGGCCCACTCTGTGTTACGGCAAGTCGCTGGAAAGGTGGTCTCAACATTTCGCGGCTTCTAGTATTATGGCTGAGTATGTCCATCTGTCTGTTAAATGTGTTCTGCTGCTGTTTGACATCTATCACTAGCTGGTATATGTACAATGCAGAAACTGTCATTAACCTCAGATCTTTAAAAAGCTCGCGACAGTGGTGATAATCCCAGAAGGATAATCCATATGCTAGACGGGATTGTACCAGGCTATAGTACATTAGCATCAAGATGTCATTGGATACTGTTCTCCTGATCGTCCGGAACATATAGCAGAGAGAGCTGATTTTGCTGGCAATGTGGTCAATGTGCCTTCCCCAAGTTAGTTTCTGGTCTCAGTGACTTGTTGTAGACTTATGTTGTGGAATCAGTCTGCTGCAGTCAATCTTCCTGCTTTTCGTGTGGAATTCTATCAACTGCGTTTTCAACCCGTTGAGAACTATGCCGTTCTTGTTGCATTAGGTATTCATTTCATATGTTGCCTTTGTGGCGTTTTGTGCAAGCTCACCGTTTTTCATCTTTAGTATCATGTTAGTATCATCTTCATACATAAATTCTATATATATATATATGTTTCGTTATATGGTGGGTGGTATGTCGTTAATCATGATACAGAACAGCAACGGACCGAGCATGGGTCCCTGGAGCACACCGAGGATTACGCACCTGGGGCACACCGTTGATGTCCTGTATTGTATGTATGCAAATGTCATCAAATGCCACCATACACATCAAGGAGGTATCTACTAAAAGTTTTCCTCTTGATCCATCATTGGTATAGAACAAGTATTATTAGTTATTAATTAAATGGCCAAACGGTTAAACGATTGAACGCTTAAACAGTTAAACGGTGAGTATAAATCATTGTACTCCAAGTAGGTCATGCCCATGCAACTATATTTTTGCCGCTTTACGGAAACAAGTATCGAACTTACATTAGGTTATGCAACCAATTTAACTGCATAGAACAGCAGTATCATAGTAGTATTCACTTCAAATGAAGCGGCAAACACAAAGTTTCACATTGGATCTCTGCGCCTACGTCGACTACAATCATTTATAATAACCCTGTATTATTAGTATTACTTCTGACTTCTAGACTTCCACAAGTCCTCACTGTTCGTCATTTCTGTCAGGATGCTTTCCCTGGCTATCGTATCTTTTCCCCAACAAATCATCACCTTAAAGTGTGAAGAGGTAACCTGGAGGACAGCCGTGTCCAGGGAGAAACTGTTTGAGACAATATTTTGTCTCTGACATATTAAACTCGCTCCAGGATCTTTCGTCGGGTATGAAGCTATTGGTCCAGTTGGTCTTGTTTGCACCATTTGTCCACTCTGCCCATTGTCCCTTTTTGATATTGGGTCTTCCTTCCACGGTATTCTTACCAGTCTTTATCCTTGCACTTCCTTCTCTGGCGACTCTTAAAATGGTGGCAACCTAAATAGTACCAAGAGACCCTCCGTCGATATCATCACCTTCCTCCTGTCTGGTATAGGTTCTCCGATGTTTTTCGTTTATCTCTTCGTGATAAGTATCTTCGTGATATTCTCAGCTTTCTGTACTGTTTTCTGTTTTCCGTCATCCTGAAGTCCTGGTGAGTTCTACACCAAGATGTCGCATCGATACCATCGATGGACTTAGTTTCCCTCCAATGATGATCTCTAGGGTCTTTAGACTTTCTCCACCCCTTGGTGTCTATGTTGTAGGTAGCTTGCCTGCTGTTTTAAGATTAGCCAAATCATCGTTACTTTGCTCCAATACACCGACATATAGGATCATCCGCAGCATAGGATCCAGGAAAGAAACCTGCGGTACTCCACGCGTCACCTCCGCTTCTTCGTAAATTTACCTCTGGCCCAAGAATCTTGTAAATATGTTATTTGATTGTTGACGGCATTCGTGACCCTTGGCTTTCTTCGTGTCCTTTTCACTTTTCTTTTCTCATGGCTCAATAATACTCTTTGTATGTTTCTGTCGTGTCAAAACCCCATTTTGGTGACCTACCGAACTCCTTGTTGCCTTTAGACATGGTTTACGTCGTGCCTTCTCGCAGCTTTTGGGAAGGCGAGAATGTTGCTCAATGGAACCCCTCTGATCCAGCCATCTATAAACCAGGTATTTAATTTTGGTATTTTGCTTTAACTAGTGAAGACTACTATCGCTGTTCTTGCACAGTTAACAGAGAGTGAGTGATCCGTAGCATATTGTGATAACAGGGCGAATTCAATCTGCAATTTTGATCGCATAATGTGGACCTATGTGGTAGAGGGCGCCTCTATTGTAAGCTTGTGTTGGGTCTCTATTAACGAAGGCCTATTCATAGTTCTTTCTCTGGGCCTTTGTTAGAGGAAGCTGAACATTAATCTACCCGAATTTACCGCTACCTAGCCTTTGAAGCTTATTGCAGATTTACTAAAAATATACCTAACGCGTTTACAAACATATATGAATAATTAGTCCTAACATAACCCAATTAATTCAGCAGCGAGGCACAACAGCCAAATGAATTCAATTGAAATCAATATCATTAACTTACGGTTCTAACTGAAACCAAATAAAATGGGTTTCTTGCTCTCGCATCGCATCCAAACTCTATATTATTATCGCCAGTTGCTTACAAACACCCCTTCCAGCGTTGTAGCAGGAAATGTTACATTCTTTACTTTACTTTACCTACAAGGGTTTAGTTTATCTGATTCGCCCTTTGGTACAATCTGATTAAGAGTTTCAAACCTAACGCGCATCAATGTTACAAATACTAAAATGTGTTAGAAGAATTATAGAATAATATAACAGGAGTATCTTGCAGGGGTTTCACAGCAGGGGTAAGTTGACACTCCTTATGGACAGACAGCCTTTGGCCACAAGACACTTTGCGAACTGAATATTTCCTTCCCATTTCGTGACTTTAGGCTCAACATTGGGCCCCATGAGAAAATTCTTAATCTTTTTGATACATGGCTTTGTCAAATGCTCACAAAATAACTATAATACATATTTATTTGTATTTTGTGAGGGTTGCTGAGCTTGACAACATTTTTTCGCAGTGTTCAAACTCAATAAATTTCTATTCAAAAATCTCAACTTTGGCCTAGTATTACGTTTCTTAAATAAAGAAACAAATAAAGTTACCTATAAGCAACGCTGCACCATATTCTCCATCTCTCCCTTTCCTTTGGTTGTATGAGTTTCTTAAATTCTCCTTGGATGCCGTTAAACAACACTCCAGTCTGAGTTTAATTTGTAGAATTTGGCTTTGGTATAGTCAATAGTGCAATCTGGCTAGATATGTATTACTCTAGACAAATTTTGCTCAAGTATTGTTAGCCATTGTTAGCAGTTAGCCATTACTTCAAGGTGCTTTGTTATGTGCTGGTATTTTTCGACCATTGCCATTTTCTCGAAGCGTTTCCTTTATATGGGACTTTATACATCTGTAGAAATTCTATATCTAGGTAACAACAAGGCAAAACAAATGTAAACACGAAAGCAAATTATTAAAATATTGTAATACTGTATAGCTGTGAATCGAACTTCAAATATTCCCCATATCGACTGTTCTTTGTGTGGAGGGCAACCTTGGTGGAACGTTGAGGAACTGGTATCCGGCAATTTTTCTTGCGTACTTCTCTTTTTCTGATACGGGATGTGTACACGCAGGACTGGAGGAGATCTACTGCGGCAAAAATGCATTCCGTTGTCCGGGGCTGAAAATGCCACCAGTTAGGTTCTTCATGCAACTGGATTGCCATTTTTATAAATAAGGGCTTGCAATTTAAACTCGCCACCATATATAAAGCCGACAAGGTATATCGTCATCTCCAGTTGTTTGATATCGTTAGCTCGAGCAAAACTACCTTCAATATGAAATTCGTAAGTTCATCTGTTTAGTTATATTTTGTATATTTTTCTTCATTAGTACCATACGCTACTTATTGCCTTATTTGGATATACTAAAATTCGATAATGGTTTAAAGCAAATTTGTATACACATTATTTAGACTAACTTTATGTATTTTTCTGTCAAATAGTTTCCTTTTATGATTTATCAAACATCAAAGGACTTTTTGTTAGCGACGAATGTATTTGAAACCATTTTTTAATAACTAAAATAACTTTTATGTCCTACATGATCATAAAGTGACATTTTACATCTTAGATACCGGGGCGCAAACAGCTTAGATACCGGGGCGCAAACAGCTACTTTATGCCCGCAAGGGCATTAAGGATTTTTTAACGCCCGCGCGGGCATTAACAGTTGCCATGGTTTATATGTCAGATACGTCAAATACTTGACGAATTAAATTATTGGCGATTAACGTTATTCCGTTTGAGAATTAATTGTCTGCATTGTCACTCAACTCCGAATTGTTTGTAATGTTATTCAACTCCGTAAATACGCGCGTCACTTGATTACGTCAAAATATTTATTAATATTATTCAAACGGCGGAACAAAACCACTGTAGGACATACAATTTTGTATGTGCCACGGGCATTACTTAATGTTTGTCTCTAGGTTTTTAAACGGTCACCCTCGGGGCCTAAACGTCCGTTTAATGCCCTTGGCATATAAATAACTATTATTATCTCCTTTTTTATTAAAACAAATAACAGATTTTTGATTGATTAGAGAACTCATTATAAAGCTTTGAAATGTCATCCACATAGGTCTATATCTTCTGAAATTTTAAACTAAGATAGCCATTTTAAATTGTATTAAACAATCAAGTCATGTAAATCTATTTTACACGTCTTTAACTGTATAATGGCGTACTTAAGAATATAGAATCACACCAAAGTTATTTGAAATTTTAAGATAATCATCTTTGATATAGAAGCCAGTTAAGAACAAAGGATCCTTTCAAAATTTTGAAAACTTATTTCTTGAGAAAGTCTTTAAGTTACAGTTACAGTTATAAAGACTTGTGTAAAATAGAGGTATATTTGATTTTTTTAATCAAATTGATTTTAATACTTAAATCGCTTATTATCAAATGGGACAAATGGGAGTAATATTTAGGCCAAAATGAAATAAATATTTAGATCGCTTTATTAGATATAGGTTCTGTTTATCATAAGTTATAGCAAGGAAATCTGCAATTGTGCAAACATTTAACTACATTGTATTGCTTGTTTTTAGTGAGATATATTAATTTTTAAAAACGCGAGTTTGATCCGTTTAAAAATAAATGACATAACATAGTGTTTTAATATTTTGTTTCGACAATCGTGTTAGTAGATTATGACACGGTATTTGGCATGCGTTAATAAGGCAAACTATGATACCCAGTGCAAAAGGGTATACAGAGATACCCTACAGAGATATAGAAGAGATTGAACCGAAATTGTACAGCCTTAGCAATATATGTGAGGTATCATTCAATAGCTCTTTTAAAACCAAACCAGATTGTCCGGAGATTTAAAGAGGGGTTGGTGATATTGTTACTAACTTTAAATACTTCAGATTCCCTTTAACTTTCTTCAGTGACCTTACATAAAATAAAGTTCCTTTCGAAATAGGAGGCACTCGTATTAATAACATAATAGGTTTCTTGTAAAGTTTATGTGAACATCCAATATCACAATTTTTGAATTTTTTTTTTAATGTATGTACCAAGGGCATTAAACGGATGTTTATGCCCCGAGGATGACCGTTTAAAAAGCTTTTTAAGTAGCTCGAGGGTATAAACATCAAGTAATGCACGTGGTACGTACAAAATTTTATGTCCTACAATGGTTTTGTTCCTCCGTTTAAATAATATTGATAATTATTTGACGTAATCAAGTGACTGCGTATCTACGGAGTTGAATAACAATACAAACAATTCGGATTTGAGTGACAATGCAGACAATTAATTGTCAAGCAGAATAACCTTAATCGCCAATAATTGTCAAATATTTGATGTATATGACATATAAACCTTTTTGTAATCTTTGTGTATTTTGTTTAATGAAAATTTTGTTCCAAATGTTAAGTTTGTTGTTCTTTTATTTTTTTTATTACAAATTTTGCGAATGCATGATTTTTGTCAACAGACAGTCAACAGACTTGATACACTTACTTACTTATTTTACAAAGTGATCAACTGATATACATGTAGATAAGTGAAAGAACGGAACAAGTCCGCTTCCGTTTTTGCTAATAGCTAATTTATTATTGTTTTTGATCAAAAAAATTAACTTCTGAATAACTACCAATAAGACATACTACAACTTTATTTGATATTTCTGTGCTGACCAAGTATCTGAAATGTACAGTTGATGAGTTATACATATAGACCGATTTGTACTTACTCTGATATTCCACAGAAGATCCACTAAAGAAAAATTTGACATTCCAGATATCTTAGAAAAGTAAAAAAAAACTTTTTTTTTTTCGAATGCTATTATTTGAATAGCGCGTTTTTCCGACCAGCTGATTGAACAGCTGCAGAAATAATGCGTTAGTATAAGTAAGAGCTTCATTTCCTTAAATTATCATGTCATCTGTAATTTAGTATTAAACGACTACCTAGTTTATACTCAAATCCAAAATTCATTTGGCGTCCATAAGAAGATAGAAAGTTGATAAAAGCCAAACAACAGCATACAAATTTTCAAGAATATAACGGTTATTGTGCCATTGATTATGAGTTGTTGTTCAGAGGCTATTTCAAATAACAGCGTAACAAATAAAAGAAAAACAAAAATACATTAGAAAATATTTCAAATGTCATATAATCTAAGTAAAATTACTCTCCAGATTATTCATCAGTGGTAAATCGACAACTTAACCCATAACTTAACCCATATATCCACTGTCTTGTACGCGAGATCTACATAGCATGTCTACATTTTGATCTTTTTGTGGTAGTATTGCGGTTTTCTACGAAAACATAGTTTTCTTTCATTTATTCCTTTTGGAAACGCTCAAAAATTCAGTTAGAGTTGAAACTCATTTCGTTTTATAGAATTTAGAGATGTCCTATAATATCTTAAACAATTATTACAAGGCTGCTTTTAAAGTTTGTAATCTAACTAAAACATTAAGTAAAAATTTTCATATTTTACTTTTCTTATTTTACGTGTAGTCATGTATACTTGTTGCACTCTGCACATCAAAACCAATATTTTCTTGTATCTTACAAACTACGTTAACTTCCAGATCATCTTAGTCGTATTCTTGATCGGCACATCGTTGGCCGAAGAAGAAAAGCCAAAAGAAGTCATTCAGCAGACAGAAGAGGAGCACCAGAGTCAGACATTGGCAGATGATGCAGGAATTTTCTCTCACGTCGTAGCCGCTCATGATGACGCTCAGCCCGACCCAGCTCAAATCAACAACCCGCAAGCAGAAGAACTAAAGAGGGATCAGAGGCACATCCTCACAACAACCACACTGCATCAACCTTTGTTATACATCAACAACGCTGAACAGTACTATCATCATCCTTATAACCTATACTATAACCCCCTCATCAGACTTAACCCTACTTACTATTACGAGCCCTTGAAGACGATCCACCCATCGTACGTCGTACAAACGCTTGCGAAGAAGTAAAGTCACGCTTGACCTCGGAATCACCCGTTTAGTTGTAGTATCGCACAAAAAAATAAAAACATAAACACGCATCAAAAATTCATCATAAATAAAAAGTACGCCATGAATTATTGTCTTATTTATTGAACACTGAGTGTAGTACATAAGAATAACAACAAAGAACTGTTTTCTAAGCAGGTAAGTACGTATATAACATCACAATAAAATACTAAAATAACTAACGTAAATCTATAGTATTGTATCAAAAATATAACCATGCTTATCAATGACTACATTACCGACCGTATAACTGACTGTACTAGTGAGACTTTATCTATTTAGTTTTCTGAAAACCATTTGGTGTTGATAAACTTCCTCCAGTTGGTTTGAAACCAGTCGCAGCGCCAGCAACGTAACTTAAGTCATGTGATCCAGCTGAGTTTTGATAAGAATAACTACCTTTAACGTTGTTATTGGCATCAGCCGATTCCTGCCTTGCTTGATCGCTGGTTTTAAATCCAAACGAATAAAATCCATCGGGATTCAAAGAACCATAAGCTAAATTATTTGATGTATCTTCAGAATTGCTTGGAACTGCTGCTTGGTTTGAGAGACTTCCTTGAAAATTATTATTAGAATTTGACAAACCGTTTGGTTGTGATAAACTTCCTCCAGTTGGTTTGAAACCAGTCGCAGCACCAGCAACGTAGTTTAAATCATGAGATCCAGCAGAATTTTGATAAGAATAACTACCTTGAACGTTGTTACTGGCATCAGCCGATTCCTGCCTCGCTTGATCGTTGGTTTTAAATCCAAACGAATAAGATCCATCAGGATTCAAAGAACCATAAGCTAAATTATTTGATACATCTGCGGGATTGCTTGGAGCTGCTGCTTGGTTTGAGAGACTTCCTTGAAAATTATTATTAGAATTTAACAAACCGTTTGGTTGTGATAAACTTCCTCCAGTTGGTTTGAAACCAGTGGCAGCACCAGCTATATAGCTTAAGTCATGAGATCCAGCAGAATTTTGATAATAATAACTACCTTGAACGTTGTTACTGGCATCAGCCGATTCCTGCCTTGATTGATCGTTGCTTTTAAATCCAAACGAATACGATCCATCAGGATTCAAAGAACCATAAGCTAAATTATTTGATACATCTGCGGGATTGCTTGCGGCTGCTGCTTGGTTTGAGATACTTCCTTGAAAATTACTATTAGAATTTGACAAACCGTTTGGTTGTGATAAACTTCCCCCAGTTGGTTTGAAACCAGTGGCAGCACCAGCTATATAGCTTAAGTCATGAGATCCAGCAGAATTTTGATAAGAATAACTACCTTGAACGTTGTTACTGGCATCAGCCGATTCCTGCCTTGATTGATCGTTGCTTTTAAATCCAAACGAATACGATCCATCAGGATTCAAAGAACCATAAGCTAAATTATTTGATACATCTGCGGGATTGCTTGCGGCTGCTGCTTGGTTTGAGAGACTTCCTTGAAAATTATTATTAGAATTTAGCAAACCGTTTGGTTGTGATAAACTTCCTCCAGTTGGTTTGAAACCAGTCGCAGCACCAGCAACGTATTTTAAATCATGTGATCCAGCGGAATTTTGATAAGAATAACTACCTTGAACGTTGTTACTGGAATCAGCCGATTCCTGCCTTGCCTGATCGCTGGCTTTAAATCCAAACGAATAAGATCCATCAGGGTTCAAAGACCCATAAGCTAAGTTATTTGTTGTATCTGCAGAATTGATTGGAACTGCTGCTTGGTCTGAAAGACTTCCTTGATAATTATTATTAGAATTTAACAAACCGTTTGGTTGTGATAAACTTCCTCCAGTTGGTTTGAAACCAGTCGCAGCACCAGCAACGTAGCTTAAATCATGAGATCCAGCGGAATTTTGATAAGAATAACTACCTTGAACATTGTTAGTGGCATCAGCCGATTCCTGCCTTGCCTGATCGCTGGCTTTAAATCCAAACGAATAAGATCCATCAGGGTTCAAAGACCCATAAGCTAAGTTATTTGTTGTATCTGCAGAATTGATTGGAACTGCTGCTTGGTTTGAAAGACTTCCTTGATAATTATTATTAGAATTTAACAAACCGTTTGGTTGTGATAAACTTCCTCCAGTTGGTTTGAAACCAGTGGCAGCACCAGCTATATAGCTTAAGTCATGAGATCCAGCAGAATTTTGATAATAATAACTACCTTGAACGTTGTTACTGGCATCAGCCGATTCCTGCCTTGATTGATCGTTGCTTTTAAATCCAAACGAATACGATCCATCAGGATTCAAAGAACCATAAGCTAAATTATTTGATACATCTGCGGGATTGCTTGCGGCTGCTGCTTGGTTTGAGATACTTCCTTGAAAATTACTATTAGAATTTGACAAACCGTTTGGTTGTGATAAACTTCCTCCAGTTGGTTTGAAACCAGTGGCCGCACCAGCTATATAGCTTAAGTCATGAGATCCAGCAGAATTTTGATAAGAATAACTACCTTGAACGTTGTTACTGGCATCAGACGATTCCTGCCTTGATTGATCGTTGCTTTTAAATCCAAACGAATACGATCCATCAGGATTCAAAGAACCATAAGCTAAATTATTTGATACATCTGCGGGATTGCTTGCGGCTGCTGCTTGGTTTGAGAGACTTCCTTGAAAATTATTATTAGAATTTAGCAAACCGTTTGGTTGTGATAAACTTCCTCCAGTTGGTTTGAAACCAGTCGCAGCACCAGCAACGTATTTTAAATCATGAGATCCAGCGGAATTTTGATAAGAATAACTACCTTGAACGTTGTTACTGGCATCAGCCGATTCCTGCCTTGATTGATCGTTGGTTTTAAATCCAAACGAATACGATCTATCAGTATTCAAAGAACCATAAGCTAAATTGTTTGACACATCTGCGGGATTGCTTGGAGCTGCTGCTTGGTTTGAGATACTTCCTTGAAAATTATTATTAGAATTTAGCAAACCGTTTAGTTGTGATAAACTTCCTCCAGTTGGTTTGAAACCAGTCGCAGCACCAGCAACGTATTTTAAATCATGAGATCCAGCGGAATTTTGATAAGAATAACTACCTTGAACGTTGTTACTGGCATCAGCCGATTCCTGCCTTGATTGATCGTTGGTTTTAAATCCAAACGAATACGATCTATCAGTATTCAAAGAACCATAAGCTAAATTGTTTGACACATCTGCGGGATTGCTTGGAGCTGCTGCTTGGTTTGAGATACTTCCTTGAAAATTATTATTAGAATTTAGCAAACCGTTTAGTTGTGATAAACTTCCTCCAGTTGGTTTGAAACCAGTCGCAGCACCAGCAACGTATTTTAAATCATGAGATCCAGCGGAATTTTGATAAGAATAACTACCTTGAACGTTGTTACTGGCATCAGCCGATTCCTGCCTTGCCTGATCGGTGGTTTTAAAACCAAACGAATAAGATCCATCGGGATTCAAAGAACCATAAGCTAAATTATTTGATGTATCTGTTGAATTGATTGGAACTGCTGCCTGGTTTGAAAGACTTCCTTGATAATTAATATTAGAAATTAACAAACCGTTTGGTTGTGGTAAACTTCCTCCAGTCGGTTTGAAATCAGTCGCAAAATTTGTGGTTGTTTCTACAGGTTCCTCACTAAAGCCATTACCTGACGATGGGTAATTAAAAGTTGCTGAAAATTTGGTAGTGCATTACAATATGGTACCACACACATACTTGGTACTGGACATACTTGTTTCTGATACATCTGGCCAACGTTCTGGAACAAAACCTTGCACTCCTGCAGTGTACTTCAAATCTATTTGCACATCAACTGGTGTTTTGTAAGCATATCGCCCTACCACTTGATTTGAAGCATCGGCTGATTGTTTGACTGCAAGGCCAACTCCTGTATCGTAACCATAGGTATAACTACCATCTTCTTTTAAATCGTAGAATTGTGTCCTCCCACCACTTGAAATGTCAGGAAATGGGTCTAAAGCCAACACTCTGAGTGTAATAATGCAACAGATTATAATCTAAAAGCGCGAAATTTGTTTTTAAGCTAATAAGCAATTATTTTTTAGTTTACTTACGTAGAAAATATAAGACATTCTGCTAAGTCACTGGAAGATGACACAAATGCAACTGCACAATTTATTAAATCACTTCGATTTATATACAGAATCTGAGGAATTTTTATCTACATATTACTGATTCCGCTGGGCAAGCCCGTAAATATAACAAGTAAACAATCGGTTATTGAAGGAATTGCAGTATAATTAACTAAGAGTAAATTTATTTGTCGCAAGCGGTATTTTTATATAACTTTACGGAAATACCGAAAAATGTACTACTGAAATTAGTGGACGAGCAATGCTGAAATATATGCAGTAGGTACCTTTTTTAATATTCAAGTGATGTATCGTTTCTGACTTATTACTACCGTTAATTATTAAAATATGTCCACGCCATGAAATGCTACATGTTCATTTACAACAAAAACTATGAATGCATGAGTTAATTTGCTTCATAATTGTTTTTTTAATCATTAATAACACCAGGCTCAAGGCTGAATGCACAAATATTATTCTACATTCATTTATTTTAATTGGGTACTACTGTGCTTTATAATTTATGATATTTCTAGAATGTAGGATCTTTCTGGTTGTCTTTTGACACGTGAAATAAAAAAGCAGCTTTAAGATATATCTCTACTGTATACAATTTTATCATAATATAGTACCTTAAACACTTTATTAGGTATGCAATAGTTATATATAGCATTTAAACCATTACCTTATATAATGATTTGTCACTCTAATGTATGCACTGACTAGTAAGTGTATACATTTACGAAGTTGATGCTTTTGCCTTTTACTATAACATATACACACCAATCGACTGCATAATCGAACGTGCCGAATTCAGCGCGCCTGACGAGCATTGGACGAGTCTGGCAAGGCTTTGGGGTATCCCATAATAGCCAGACTGTATTTTACGCTATTGTTTTAATGCAAACTACTATTTGACACATTTTCAGAACTTCCAAAATAAGAGAAATTATTTTAAAACAAGATTTTCAGTTTTTCACCTGCCAGAAACATTTGCCATGTTTACAGATTAGACAGACTGTTTTTTTTACTTAACTTCCGTATATCCGTACTACTAAAACCATTTTCATCAGTGGAAAAAAAAGTTCAGCGCATTTGTATCTTCTGGCGCATTTTCCTCCTCAACCCATCGGACCAACGAAACAAAGTACATCCAATAATTAGATTAGAGGTGTTCATTGTAAAGCCTTAGCTATTGTCGGAAGCTGTTACTAAAATTTAAACGAGGCATCTTAATGGTAAAAGCCAAGCTGTTCTAAATCACAAATTATGTTTATGTTGTAGTCACTAATTCTATGAACACAACTGATATTCATTGTTGCGATGTAGTAGCGGTACTTTTATTACAAATAATTCCCCATTTATAGGCGTCAGTAATGCAGAAAGGGCATTAAGCTGTCTTCCTACACTCGTAGGCACTTAAATCTAATCAAAAATAGTGTAATTGTATGGAAAAATATTCACCGTTGAAGAAATAAAATATGAAACTCGAATTGAGATGCTATACGAGTGGACAAGCACTTTTCCAACATGAAAAATGCAGTTTAAATTACTCCATGACACTATCATCGTAATTAATGGATATTCTATGCAATTCTGTTCATTCGCCTTGAGCGCTTCCATGTTTTGAACGCTATAAATTTTATGCAGTTAGGCGTACACATTTGTGCTAGCGCAGCGGTTAGATTTTCAATTTTAATTCTGTGATAAAGAGAGCCATATACGAATAACAGTATATATATATATATATATATATATATATATGTGTGCGTTGTGACAATAATTTGTAAACATAAAACTTTGACGATAACTATCCTAACTTTATTTTTTCATGTATGCTTAAGGTACTGTCACCATTTCTTTGTAACGTTTTACCATTAAACATATTACAAAATGAACCACAATCTGGTGCATTTTCTGTACAATTATGGTGTATTTCCTCAAAAAAGCAGGATGGGTATTATGACTTATGATTTCTTCTAAACGACATATCTCGGAAGTTTCAACTGCTGTTATTTACAATGCCCAACCCAAGATGTATGCAAAAGTACCGCTGGGTTTGAACTTTTCAGAAGTGAATTGCTTTATTTGAAAACTTACACCGGGCTATTTGTGACATCTGTGACATCTCCTATCCTCTCCTTTAGCATATCTCAGAGACGGCTTATTTGGGTCTCTACCATACGTTCACCAAACGTTTTATTGTATTCCTAAAGTAGACCTGGTAACTTTTGAGTTCAGAACAAATGAATACAAACAAAAGATACAATTTTTAAAATTATATAAAATACGTTTATTATCTATTTTATTTATATATTATTATATTATTTGATGTCTCAGCATCAATACAAATTTTAATAACTGTCTCCTATTACATTTTACTTTTAATTAGCAAACAGCTAAAGCTTAAGTCTAAATTTTGACAGTGGATTTTGAAACTTAAGTCTATTATACGTATCGTTAGATCCATCTTGGGACACACTGTATGAAACATACGTGTCAAATTGATAAACTATTCCTTTCTTGAAGTCGCACAGTGGCGAGAACAAGAAAAAGCAAAACATGACCAAAACTCGTCATAAGCTTAGACTTTTGAAACACAGGCGTTAAGCATACTTATAGGATTTTCTTTTTTGGGCCTCCGATTCCGAATCTGTCATCAGATATCCAAAATTCAAGATGGTGGAACCAATATGGCAACCAATATTGTAAAAAGAATATTCGATTCGCAAACTTTGAATTGAATTGTAACTAATTTCCTGTAATATATAAAGATTTCTGATTGAGAATCGGGCAGCAGACATTGAAAATTCAAAAGACGGAAGCTATACGTAAATTAGAACGCACATTTGTTTGCCATCTTCTTGAAACCATTAGTCTTACGTCATACCTCCACCCCAAATAGAGAATTAAGGTATGTATTTCCTTAATAGTTTATTTATTTATTACACTGGGGAAAAATATTGTAAAGTTCAAATAGGTACATAAGTTACTTCATTGGAGGGAACCATATATTTATTTCTGGATGAAAGTGCATTTAGATATTCACTAAATCTAGTTTGCACAGAAAATTTGACGAAATAATGATAAGGAAAATGGTTAAAATTTAAAATATGAAATACAATAATGCAATAAATAAAAATATTAAATAAAGCTAAATAAAGATACACTACACAGTAATGAATAAATTTATTTTTTTTTGAAAATCGAAATTCAAGCAGTTGAGTTATCAATTGTTTTCAAATAATAATAATAATAATAATAATAATAATAATAATCTTTAAAGAACAAGCATCACAAACATTTATATAATTGAAATAAATATAGTAAAACAAAGAAAAGAAAAACTCTAAAATCATATCTGTGTATCCAACCCAACTCAAAATCATATTGATAATAACGCTAGTATTTGGCTTAACCCCGCCCGATTATCCTCCGCTTTGCCTCATTCTAATTCTGGTCACCTTACAGCAGCTAAATTTAGAAAACTGCCCCCCTTCCAATTTGAGGTGGATACGCCTATGCCTACACATAACAATAGGATTGTAGGTACTTTCATGTTCGAAAAATATATGAATTCCGTAAAAAAATAATATAATAATAAAAATTTTGTTAACAATCAACTTTTGTGACTAAAATTATGTACAAGATAATTTTAAAAAAATTAAACAGTACCTCTAAAAGAATTTGTTTTAGATTTAGCTTTGGTCTGCACACCATGTATGTTCAATACTATTCCAAATTTGTAGCTGACGTCATTTTTTAAAACTTCTGTTAGAAATATGTAAAATATATCAGACCACGAAATAATTGACACTTTCTTTTGCAGATAGGTACTGTATAATTGTGATCTACTTTGTGACAACTACCATTCTTACTGCTTCTGATTAGTAAGTCCAAGAATATAAAGACTGCACCGGCTTCCATTTTAGTAAAGCTATTTGTTGCTGTAGATTGCATAGTGTTATATCTTGTTTCAAAATATGTAAAGAAACAACAGGGTACAAATGAAAACATAGTTATTACTATTGTAATTGACGTAACAGAATTATTTGCGGCTTTTTTTCTCAAAATAAAAACAATGAAATTTTTTAAAATGTATATTCTAAGATCATAAATTAAACACTTACAAAATTTAAATTATTAACAATCCTTAAAATATATCTACATCGTCCTCATCATCCCCACCATCTTCATCATCAGTTTCTTTGGTACTTCCCTCTATAACACTCGCGAATGTCGTAACTTCTTCCGTAGTTGACTTAACAGTTTCTGGTGTCGTAGATTTTGCTACTTCTGTTGTAGAAGCGGCACCAAAAACCGTTACATGCCCATTGGAGGTCTCAGCATTAACCTGAACTTCTTCATCTTCTTCTTCGACATCAGCATTGTACTGCTCACTGGGCGATGGAGACCTTGCATATACAGGTATTAAGTCAATATTTTGAACGTGAGCTCTAACAGAGACACCCGGCGGTACAGTAAACAAAGTATCGCCAAGATTTGTTACCAGCGTATGGAATTTTCCATTTTCGCCCTCGCTTACACCAAATTGAAGCACTGGTTTCGTACTATCAGGTCTTGATAAGCTTGGCATAAACGTTGGAGACGTTGGAGATGGTAAACCTGATGTAGTTGGTCTTCCAAATGTAGATGGTCTTGAAAAAGTAGAACTGGTAGAAGAAGGTCTTCCAGAAGTTGAACTGGTTGATGATGGTCTTCCAATTGTGGAGCTAGTAGATGGAGGTCTTCCAACTGTAGAACTTGTAAACGGAGGTCTTCCAAAAGCAGAAGAGGTGGAACCAGGTCTTCCAAAAGTAGAAGGGGTGGAACCAGGTCTGCCAAAAGTAGGCGACGTCGGAGTAGGTCTTCCTATTGTCGATCCACTGGATGAAGGTCTAGACAGCGGCGGCAAACTTGGCTTAGGTTTATTAGAAAATCCGAAAAGATCATCCTCATCAATATCATCATCACCATCTGACGGTGGTCCAAAATCAGCGGTTGGTTTAGGTGCTCCAAAAGTACTTGGTCTACTTGATGACGGTCGAGTGACACCACCTCCAAACGGTGATATGGTTGGCTGTAACGTACTTGAGGGATACGCAGGAGTGGTAGGCCTGCCTGGTCTTGTTGTAGGGCGACCAGTCGTAGGTCGTCCACCGGAGGGAGTTGGTCGTGTTGGTCTTACGGAACCTCCAGGTCTTGGGGTGCTAGGTCTCCCACCAGGTCGTCCACTAGTCGGTTTGCTGCTGAAGAAGTCGTCAAAAGCTTCCTCGTCTTCATCTTGATAGCCACCAGTGCTTTGACTATCAGGTCTATTTGTGCTTTGATCAACTTGATTGGTGTTATCAGGGAAATAATTATCGTTATCTCTATTTGGTGCAGGAGTCACATAAGAAGTAGCAGCTTCCGAAAATA
The DNA here is from genome assembly GCA_964023965.1 of Melinopterus prodromus. Lineage (NCBI taxonomy): Eukaryota > Metazoa > Arthropoda > Insecta > Coleoptera > Scarabaeidae > Melinopterus > Melinopterus prodromus. The sequence goes on from OZ030393.1 coordinate 48,298,903, forward strand.
CCTCCAAATCTTTTTCTTTGTTATCGTAGAAGTCGGAAGGAACTATATCTGGTGAGTTAAATGGGAATAACGTTGGTAAATGAGGTCCCTTGACATTCTTGAGTACTCTGTATCCAATGTTGGGGCCGGCTATGTAATGAACGGAGTGTTGGACTCCTTTGTCGTCTTTGTAAGTGTAAGATCCTCGAACATTTCCAACTGCGTCACTAGTTTCAGTGCGTCTTTGGTCAGGCCCAACTGCTGCAAATCTAAATAAAGAATAAACTTAAAGATCAATCTAATAATTGTAACAAAATATTAACCTATAACTTCCATCTAAGCCTCTTTGCACGAATGATCTTCCTCTCATATAAGGCTTACGTGGGTCTCTAAAATACGTGGTGCGATATGCATTTGGATTGGAATCTGGATATGGTGTCTTCACGTGAAATCCGGTATTCTTTCCAGCGATATACTCTACGTCGTGCCTTTCACCAACGTCATCAAAATACGAGTAGGAACCTTTGACATCTCCAACTCTGTTTGCACCTAAATAACTTTGTTGTTAACTTGGGTTTGATTAACTGTGGATGAGTTACCTTCTTTCCTGCTGTAGGATCTTGTGTTGAACTGGAAGTTATAACTGGGATCTTCGTTAGGGTCGAAATGTGGGTCATCTCTGTTGCCAATTGGTCCTACTGGTCTTTGGCTTAGGTCGTATTTCCTGACGACGTTCTTGCCTCTTGGACGGAATCCACGAGGTCCTGCTGTGTATTCTATGCTATCTATTACACCTGGAATCAGTTTTTTACTGTACAGTACCTAGTCAAAGGTCCAAACAACCTAGGTGTTTCTAAAATACACTACGTATTTACTTATTGATCAAAGGATGTGTGTACTTATAACGTAAGCGTAAAATTAATTTTCTCTATAGTGGTACAAATATTGTTCCGTTATGTGTTCAAAAAATGTGTTTAAAGTCTATAAAATTGTATTCATGTATATTTAATAGCGTTAGAAATACGCATTATCTTGCGATTTTAACTTAAAAAACTGTTTTCGAATTCAAAATTTACAACAACAAAAAACTATGAAACCCGGGTTTTGAATACTTGCGGAAAAATCCAAGTCAAAATATTTATACATAATATATAATTATTCTTAAGTAGACTATCGAAAATATAATTTGAAAAAAACAAAATGTGCTGTTAGCCATTACTTAATATTGTACAATATTCTAGACGAAGAAAAAATATATTTCCAACTGTCAACTCAACTGAGTTATATTGTTCTCTGATCATTTAAAAATAATATATGTGTATCAAAGTTGTTTTGTATTTATAATTCTCACAAATATCGTTTGTCAAAAGGCATTAGGATTCGTAGAGTGCGATGTTCTTCATTATTTAGTTTATTTAGTTTTCTAGATAGTGTATTGCGTAGCTGATATGTTTCACACTATTCATGCATTGTCAAAACATATGATAATGGCTGAATAGCACGAAATATCTCAGCTACGTAAATACTTACAGCCTGTTTGTAAGATAATAATCATGAATCTGGACAATCGCTTTTTTTCAGAAATTTTCCTTTTAAATTATTCCAACGTCTGATGACTTCGTTGAAGCAGTCGAACGCTTGCGAAAAGTTTGCACTTCATGTTCTCATCTTCTATCTATACGTATATATGTATATACAGAGTGTCAAACTTCTTTACTGCAAAACTTTTTTAGATACTTGTAAATATCATACTGAGTAAAAAATCATATAGACTTTATTGTTTTTTCAACTCCTTAAAAATTTACAGCCGTTTGAAATATTGGCAAAGCATTACAAATGGCACAAACTTCTTAAGGAATCGAAAAAAGAACATCCATCTGAATGTGAGCAGTCTGAATTATATTTACTTAAGACAAAAAAAAACATTTAAACAGTTTCATATTAATTAATTTATTTCTTCATATTATGTTTATCCAATTCATTCTTGATCTTTAATTTATGCACTAAATTTATTTACTTTTTGTTGTTGTAATTGGCATTGATGACCTTTATGGGTTTGATAATTTTTGTATTTTACATATTTTGTTGTTTTGTTAATATTTCAAACGGATGTAAGTTGAAAATACAAATGTGTATAAGAGTTTAAGTTTACTCAGTATGACTTATGTTCCTAAAAAAGTTTAGCGGGAAAAAAGTGGGACACCTTGTTTATAAAACTCTTTGTGCCAACTGATTGAGTATTGGGTTGTCTAATATCTACGACAAGATCAAATATGTCTGTAGGATCTGCTGTGAAAATAAAAAAAGTAGTTTCGCCACTTCCCCAGAATTTATATTCGCTTTTGCAAATCAAGAAATGCGACATTTACTATTTTCAAAAATCAAGAAGGTAGTAAACCTGGGTAATAATAATTTCTACATTCGTATCTATATCGCAAAAGCGAGTAAAATGTTACGAACCAGCAAATTGGTTTCGGGCCAGTGAAGTAAATAAATTCATCAGATTTATCACATAATATTGTAATTTTGAAAAACGAAATTGTACACGTGTAATCACGTGGTTTAAATTCAATTTACACCAAATTTATGCCTTTTGTCTACTTTTGTGACGCGTTGTGCAAAAAAAAACTGGTATACCTGGACATGTTCTGAAGCACTGTATTTGAAGCCAAATCAATTCTCAACATTTTGTAAAAGTTTGGAATTTGATATGCATGTTCGCAAATTTGATGGGTTATAAAAATTGCCATGTGTAAATTTTCCCAAATTTGGTATCTACGTATAATACCAGTTTCCCAAAATCTAGTTAAAGGTTGTAAAGAAGTTCTTTTTTATGAAAAATAGTATATAGACTCTTCTTTCAAAATGATTTTTATCATAAAAGTCTCATTACCGGGTTCAAATTCGTGGGTTTATTTTGCATGATAGTACGTAAGCTCAAATGCTGACAATCGTTGATTCTTGTTCTATTTCCGCCTTTAGGTAAAAATTGTAGCATAATTAGGAAACGAAATTACATGTAGATTGTACAAAAATACTAATACCAGAAGCAATCACAAATACCTACCAGTTTTTGGATTCTTTCCGCCGAAAACACCCTGCACAACTTTATTCCTTGTCCCGTGGCTTTCGTGAAACGAATCCGGATTGTCGTAACGAAAATCAAAAGAACCGTCATTGTTCACCACATTATAGTCACTATCAGCAGCCAAAATCCCAGTCACAACCACCGAAATGGTCACAAAAAAACGCATCGCGAACTATCAAGATACGATCCCCAAAAATCAAAATCTCCGACACGCAAACATTGACATCATCTACCCGACCAAAAATCCACAAGAACTGATTGAGGAAACAGCCAAATTCATCTTTTATATTTTGCTTGCGATTGTAGAATGGTGGGGTTCGTCCAGGATTCATTGTTTTAAAAAGTAAGGTCCAGTATCCATGGACATACATACACCATCTCAGTTTTGCAAGAGACGTATTTGGCCGGCATCTTGACTCTAAACGAGCACCCAACGGCACGAGGGTAATCTCTCTACCGTGAAGATGGACAGATGGCCTTGCCGTCCTCGGCTGCTTGCTGCCTACGATGCTTGGTCTACTGATTACAATTAACACTTCTGGGATTTTCTAACGCAGGCAAATTGAATCGAATTTGAAACGTGGATTGATGATGCCCTGTCCGTAACAATTACCTGAGTAAACAACTGTGAGAAAACTATTAGGTTCTACATAATATGTAAATTGGTGCAGGAATGAATGAAGATGACTGACGCAAGTGAATGCGGATTCCGGTTGGCTTATTGATGGTTTCTGCGGGATTACCTACTATGAGCTGTTTTTGTTGAGGAATTGTACTCTGATCTTGACCTCAATTAGCGACAAGAATCTTCACCACTGTTGAAGATGGATGAATGATTGTCATGATTATCAAATAAATTTGTAATCCCTCGACTGTTAATTATTTAATCAGCGAAGAAGATAAAAGGGATGAGTTTGCTTGTTGAAATTTAGTTAAGTTGATTGCCTCGATGTTGAAGTCTGTTCTGGAGTTCCTTTGCTAATTGTATTTTCTTAGTAACATCTGATAATCTCAGGTTATAACCTAGCTATAGCTCAGTCAAATTAGGATTTCACTTTTCACATTCAAACTTACCTGGATTCTTGTATACTACATCTTGCTATGGATGCTGTCAGCGTCGCAAATATAACGTATGTAGTGGTCCAGTGTGGCCGTACCACTTCATTGTCATACACAATCAATATCAAAACATTATAGTTAAAGTCAACGGTTCCATGATAATTTAATAAATAAAAGTCAAACGCAAAACAATCGAAAGGTTTGTTTGAAGTCTAGATACCTAATTGTTTATTAGCCCACGCAATAGAGCAGAAAATGACTGAGTTCGTGACAAAAATACTAGCAGGAAGCCGACGGTCCCAAGTCACGTGGAACAGTCCGTAATATATTGTGATGTTTCCTACTTGTAAATATCAATTCTTAATTTGTTATAAACAAAAAATAATAAAATTATAAACCCACTAGTGGAAGTGACTTCCACTAGTGATTTGCTTGGACAATATCCAGTAAAGATACTATGAAGTGCTAATTTCTCTTTTCGTCTTTTTAGGTTCTACTGAAGATGGCAACATAGTTGCTGAAATACGTATTTAGGTTCTAAAATACTTGTTGTGGTTAGGGGTTTATAATTTTATTATTAAGTTCGCCACAGTCTTCAAAATATTGTCATAAACAAAAAACCTCAAAATATTGTGTTTATTTTCATTTTTCGCTAGTAAAAGCTGAACCGATGGAACAATCTTGACGCTTTTAACAGACGAATTGTAGAGAATGGAAAGACGAAAACCATGACCCCAGCAAGGACTCGATTGAATTATTAACTGAGGAAAGTCGGAAGAACCGGAAAAACCTGCGTTTTTCCAAAAATTCATAGCTCCGCCATTATCAAAGCTGTAGGGGAAGCTTTTCGCGTGAAATAGCGATCGATGGGTACTTGGAGTGTGGACAACCCACGCGTTGTCCGATGATTAGTTTTTCCACCATTGCGGTTTGAATATTTTTAAGCAGTATGTTTTGGCGATCCTGGATGCGTCGGAGGTGATCCGATTTTAGTTTTCTTTACGTATTTCGAAAGTAGTAGTTTGTGCTACAAAACGTATATTCTGATTTTTCGTTAAAATATTTCGAAATAGGTGAAAACTGCGTTGCAAACATGAGCGAAAACTGCCGCGCGCTCCAAACCGGTCGAGTAGTGGGGGTAGGCGGCATCTTGGGTAAACTCAAAATTTAATCTTCGGTACTATAATACAATCCTAAATAGTTGAGTACTTGAAAAATATCACCAGTTTAAAAAAAACCCACTTTATATTCACGTTGTCAATATTACGCATATTATCCCCATTTTGAATTCTCTCCATAAAAAAAAACATTTAAAATAAATTAACAATGACAGTAAGTAGATATAGTTGTTTTTTGTACTGAATACAAATCCGTTCTGAAACGTTTCTCATCAAGTTAGGATTTAGTGTTTTCAGTCTGTTTTTATGTGTGAGCTGAGCAAACATACCACTGTAACAAAACGTCAGCGCTAAATTTTCAGAATTGTAAAAATTTTCACGTAAGGGCCCATCTAAAAGTACACTTTTTACGGTTTTCTTCGGGGTACAATTGAAGTTTGTAAGGTTCCGGGTTCATTCGCTCTACATTTGCAAAAACGGCAAAACTCTAAGCAAAAATCTAGTTAAATATGTTCTACATGACCTATTCTATAACACTTTAAATATTTTTTTCTACTTTGCGTTCGTTATAAACTCATAACTAAACCGCTTTCGGTGTCGTTATGAAAACACTAGACCACAAACTTTTAGTCACTTTTAATTTTCCGAGATTGAAGATTTTGACGTCTTGTGTCAAATAAGGCTGACATCTCAATGGCTATTGGCTCGCGTCAATCGTATTTGTGAATTTTACGCCAACTACCAACTGTTGAATGTAAAACTATTCTAGATTGTAAGATGACAGTCGCAATTTTCGAAATTTATGTAAAATTAATGTCGCAAAGTAGAAAAAATAGTATATAACACTCGTTTTATAAGACGTAGTGCGCCACTCGTTCCATTTGGGCACTCCTCGCTACGCTCGTCGTGCCCAAAACACCTCGTGCGCCAATTTCTGTCTTATAAAACTTGTATTATAATATACTATAAGAAAACTAGTGTAAAAATACGTACTGAATATAAACTAAAAAGAACTTAATGGTCATTGCATCTGCAATGTCCATTATTTGATAACTAGCAAATAATTTACAATCACCTTGTGTATCTCTGGTTCTACGACCATGCAATTAAAATTTACGAATTAATTTTTGTGCATATAGGAACGGTTGTATGTCACTATGACGGTTTACAGGATTTTGACAGATTAAAATTGTTTGGTGCACCTTGTCACTTAGCGACGTTGTCAATTCCTTGGAAATTTGATCACATGTGTCCCTTAAGCAATGACAGAGGTTATCTGTAAAAGTGTGCACTTCAGACAAAAACCAACAAAAGAACGTTAAAATGGTACAGGTACGAATATTTCAGCACGCGGGTTCATATTCAATGCAAGGAAATACATCGAAAACATATAATTTCATTCATAGTTCATTGTTTAAAAGATGGAGTGTGTCGTGGTGAGACAATTATAACTTTGCGAAAAAGTGGCTAGGCGCTTTCGATAGTTTTGTTTGCGCTGAATGCGAATTCAGCATGCGCACAAGGAACATATCACTACTAAGAACGCAGTTACAGCTTAAAGGATGAAAAATTTACAAAGTGTTTAGACAACGTAGTAAATTAATAGTATATTATTCTATGAGCAAGTAATGTAAGCAACTTCTCACGAGAACGAAGTTTACAGCACGAGCCGTAGGCGAGTGCTGCAAAGCGTTCGAGTGAGAAATTGCCATTACTTTCGAATGGAATACTATACTTTTTCTACGACCACGCAACGAAATTTTATAAATTGATGTTTGTGCATATAGGGACAGCTGTATGTCAGTATGACGGTTTACAGGATTTTGACAGATTAAAATTGTTTGGAGCGCTTGTCACTTAGCGACGTTGTCAATGCCTTGACATTGTCGCTAAGCAGTGTATCAAAACAATATGGAAAAGAAAAATCCAGAGCTGTGATTGGTTCTAAAGCCGTGAGGAATGAATTATTTCTCACTACTCGCGGGGGGGATATGAGCATCCAGGAAAGAATTATTTGCCATGTGTGTGGGGAATGGTTAGTATTACTTATCATAAATTGCCATGATAATGAATGCATTCCTCAATAGGAGTAGAAAAAAGTATTTTGTCCATTTCTTATTATGCTGCAGCGCCCATTCCGACTCTAGTGACACCCTGTATATAATAATAAGATTTTAATATTATGTCGATATACTTATGATGCACGCCCAATCAAACTTTCAATAACAGTACAGTCCTCGAAATGATCTGACAATTTATATTTAAATTTATCGAATTTCTTGGACATGTGTATCCTGTATAGGTACCAGAACCAAGATTATTACTCAATTAACAAATGCCTGATTGCATTACTCAGTCTTCTAGGCAGGTATCTTCATAAACCTGTGATTAATTACCTTTTTCCTATGCTGTAGCTTAAAGATCGTGTTGCAACTTCATAATTACCGTTCCATTTATGATTAATGTTTCTTTTTTACAAATGCTGGATCAAGCAAAAAATACTACAGAGACTAGAAGACACATTAATTGGTAAGTGTATCGCTTTATTTTATTTATATTTCTATTAATGTGTTGTAGTGGTATGTACATGTTCAAGTATTATCATAATACCTATAATGCTGTGTCAGTATTAAGTTGTTGCAAACACACACACAGTCAATTATATCATTGTTTTTTCTTAAACAATACCAGCAAATAACCACGTGCAAAAGGTATTTATTCCATATTTCTCTCACATTTGCCTCTCAGCGTAGGTACGTTTATTTCTAATTAATCTTAATAAGTATGCAGACATGAAAGAAGAGATGGTTGATAATAATTAGCAGATTAGCATAAATATTCATTTTTTTACCGGATTGCAGATAGAAATTCAAGAGTTGTATAGGTGTAGTGTACAATGGGATCACCATCAGTGCAAAGGCTAGTCAGAATTTGAAATTGGCAGTTAACCTTGTTTTAATTTCCAGAGGATGTTGCGGCCACCATCTGATTACGTCGTATCTAGCCCGTCTATCGACCTATTGTATATTGCAGTAATTGCCAGGCGAATTTTAACAATACCTTTAACCGACATCCATTTGGGTTCGAGTGGCTTATTGTGTTTTTTTTTGGAAGACGTTGCTATTACATGCTGTCTTGAGTTGAATTTATCTGCTGTACGTTAAACGAGATGGCGTTGAGGCGTTTCTTTGTGGATTACCTTGTTTGCGGGTGAGATACTATTCGCCCTCGGTTTTTTGAAAATCCTGTTGGTGGTGTTTGTAGATACACATACTGTCACGTTTTTCTGGAAAATTGAAAATACTTACCGCCTAACTCAAAAGAAAATGTATTATCAATTACCTATTACACAATGCGTAAACGAACGGACAGTAAAAGCTAACAAGTTCATGAATCTATCCATAACTAAATTAAATAAATAGCAAATAAACTCTTACTTAAAGCCATAAAAATTGATACAGAGGTAACCTCATGCCCGCGGGGTATCACTACCGTTAAAATAACAGGTATATATATAAAAATTTGAAATCACAGCCGGTTAAAAAATATTTGTCTTTTTTGTCAATTTACACTCGTAATATTGACCTATTATTGTTCCTTACTTTTCATTTATGAAGGTAGATGAATGAAGTTTGGTTAACAAAACTGCCATTTTTTGAATATTCTTCAGATTTTATGACGGTATTTCGTAAAATCATGTTACTATATAGTTATTTATGTGCCACGGTCATTACACGGATGTTTATGCCCCGAGGGTGACCGAAGCTCGAGGGCCGATAGGCCCGAGAGCCCGAGGGTATAAACATCAAGTAATACCCGAGGAGCATACAGGAGTTGAATAACAATACAAACAATTCGGAGTTGAGTGAGAATGCAGACAATTAATTATCAAACTTATAACCTTAATCGCCAATAATTGACATTGCTGAGTGACAGTACAGATAATTAATTGTCAAACTTATAACCTTAATCGCCAATAATTGACATTGATGACTTAAAATTTACAATTTGAATGACAAATATTTGATATATTTGACATATAACCATGGCAACCCTTAATGCCCGCGCGGGCGTTAACTATCCTTAACGCCCTCGCTGGCGTTAAGAAGCAGTTTTTTCCCCGGTATCTAAGTAGTAAAATACACTTTCTGACAATGTAGGACATACAATATTTTTATGTCAGCGCGGGCCTTAAGGGTTGAAGTTTAATTATTTATTTGTAAACAGTGTCCTTTTGAATTCCTACATGAATCCTATTGAATATACATATAGTTTAAGGTTTAGGCCAACTGGTGTGAGTTATAAATAGTAGATTTGTATAGTTTTCAGGAACAAACAACAAACATACAAGTTTTGGGTATTATTTGTGGCTAAAGAAAATCAACAAAAACAATTCTTACATTATACATTTGCTGCACAATCTAACAACCAGTAGCCGTTTAAACTCGACGAATAAAGTAAACAATAAAAATTGCTATGAACAATTTCACACTAATTTCTCGAATGAGACATAAAAAATAAAACTGAAAATAGTCCAGACCGAGATGCAATTAAAAAGAGCAGATTTGGACATTATATTATTATTGTAGAATAGACTGTAACACAGGTAACAAAATAAACGTACAACTTGATTTTTAGAACTTTTTGAATTTTTCGCAGTACTGCAATTTTTGCAATGAGTAATAAAATCGCAAACTGTATAACCTGAAGCGACAAATACGTCTCAATTCATTGAACACAAACGGTATAAGTGAAGGTCACAGAGAATACCACACCCAGCTGAAATCAATCCCATTGCCAATACAAATCCATAAAGATAATCAATCCATCTTCTGATATTCCTCACTATAATTACTATATAATTACTGCATTATTTATGGTTAAGCTGCGCATTCAACGTGTTATATCCAACCAGTTTAGATGATATCTGGATCTGATTAGAGGATTCGAAGTACCTACGTAGACCTTCCATCTAATAGAAGAGGCAACTTATAATCATTCCACTCCTGCATAACTAGAAGGCAGGATGTTTTGCAATAACACGAAAAATAAAGAGATCTATAGACGTATATCTGGAGGAGCGACAATGGGAGATAATGCCGCCCATTATGTACCTTTAAGAACGAATAATTATTCGCTACTTTGGGACCACTCTAGTCGAACTAATTGGGATTATTTGCGGTGCCCGCGAGTTCAAATAAATGGTCGAAAAATTCGCAATTGCGACATAACCATGCGAGTAATACGTTAATAAAATATAAAAAGAAACAGTTGCCTGAGCAATTAACCTCTAAATCTTGGGATCTGATAAAGCGGCATGTAAAGTGCTTGCGTTCGCGTAATTAATTCTTTGTTCGTTTATTTTAATTTTAATAGTCAGGGTTGCTGTGATAATTTGTAGAATGGTATGTCGTACTTGTATTCTTTTAGTATACTACTACTAGTCCAGAAACATTAGACTTAAGAAATTATTGAATATAATTATTGAAAATAATGAGATAAAAATTAAAGTTCTTCCTTTAATTTGATTATTTGCAAGTAAGACTTTAAATTCAATTATTGAATATAATTATTGAAAATAATGAGATAAAAATTAAAGTTCTTCCTTTAATTTGATTATTTGCAAGTAAGACTTTAAATTCAGAAAAATATCCGCGTAACTAGACTTTCTGTAAAACTGTTAATCCAAAAAGTCCACAAACGGAAAAAAATTGCTTTTGTCAGTTTTGAACATATTCAGAGCAACCTTAAAGGATGATTTGCTTAAACCTATGTTGTTCTTTAGATTTTATAAAATATTTTCAAATACCGTAATTTATTTATTTTAAATCAAAAATGCTAGAATAGCCATTTAATTGATTATATTTGTTGCGTTGTTCCTGTAGTGCTTACTATAGCGTCTAATAGTAAATTTGTACTCCACAACGTTGCTGCTAACCACTGCTTACTAAACTACTACTTTTGGGGTAAAAAAATACAGTCGGAAAAAAAAACAAAATAAATAAATAAATAACTTTATTGCGTACTCATGTACAAAAGTTAAATATAACAAATATAATAAATTGATTGAGTAGATCTCGTTTAAGTGATCTCTTGATTACCGAATGATTACCTGAATCCTATTGTATTCAGGATAATGGTTACTACATATGGGGCAAAGAAAGTGAAACATCATCTAAAGGACAGGCGATGCTCCGCTACATATGCCATGGTGGACACGTGTCGAAGATCTCTATCGTGGGCGGCGTTGTAAAGTTAAATTCTATTGTACATATTGCATCATTTCTTTATTTAATTAATAAACTTATATTTTATCTGAATTATAAGTAGTCACTACCAAGGTTGAAAAGTGTTAAGACATGTTAACACTGGTTGTGAACCACGCTTGCAGTAATCGTGGCAAGACAAGAAGGCGCGTTAAGTTGCACCCCTCCCCCACTCCTCTATGTAATTATCGACTTTTTATTATACCATCGTTTGACCATTTGTTTCAACATGTGTGGTCATGTTTTTATTACGTTTTACCACTCACCGTTTTCAAGATTTTGCATTCTAACATGAAGAGTCAACTTCAATGTAACCTCCCATCATTGGAATGTTCATGTTTTTATTACACCATCATTTGTTCGACTACGTTCTTGAGCTTTCTTTATTTAGTTCGACCACTTTCTGTTTTCGAAATATAGGCATTTTAAAGATATGGACTACCGTACAACTGCTCCCCATCATTGGAATTTTCAAGTTTTACTACACCATCATGTGATAATTTGTTTGACCATGTTTCGCTTTCGCCATTTTTTACTTCATTTGACGACACTCCGTTTTTAGATATAGGCACTGTACTACCGTGACGTACCGTGAAGTTGGCTCCCGATCATTGGAATTTTCAAGTTTTTATTACACCATCGTGTGAACGTTTTTTGTACTATGTTTCGAGCCCTTTCATTTTGTTTGACCACAGTTCATTTTTGAAATTTAAGATATATTTAATGTCCTATCCCTGCTAGTAATTCTTGATATTCCGCAATTTTCAGGTATTTTCCATAATGGAATGACCATGATTGACCAAATTTTAAAAAAGTTTGTTGTATCATAGTAAAATTTGAATATTCATAATTTTGACGTTTCATTTTAAATTAAAAAATGACCAAACATGGTCAATAAATTTAGTCAAAAAAAGGTACAAAAAAAATTAGAAATTCCAATGATAGGGCCCAGCTTTGCGGTAGTCCCTATTTTAAAAAAGCATACATCTCGAAACTGGATGGTGGTCAAATACCCAGTGTACTATCGTGGCCATATATTATGTCCCCTCTGATGACGTCGATTTTTTCGCAAAACAAGGGGCGAAAGAATTTGAAAAAATTCTGGTGCTGTCCTTGATTATTATCCTACAAATCATAAAAATTAGAAAGCTGTCTATGGTGGCGTTTGCCCGATTTTTCCAAATGATGAAGAATTGGCGCTGTTTTTGCCCGGTCAATTTCATTCGTTTAACTTTAGCAATTAATTACTTACTCCGGAAATAATCCATAGATTTCAACAAATTAAAAAGTAAAATCACTTTCGCAATGCTAGCTTTCAATGTGTATTTTTGTAACATGATTGGATTAGTGGTTGACCCACAAAAAGCTATACTATGCAATGCCAGCAATTCCGTTATTAGAAGATCTAGAATAATGAATCATAGACTGTAGACTACCCAATAATTCATAGGTTAAAAGTTTATTACACAATCAGTGTTTATCTTGCATTTTCCATTCAAAAGATCATTCTGAAACGCCGCGTGAATTCCGACGCTCTACAGTCTTTACAGTCTCTACAGTCTACGGTCTTTAGTGTGTTGCGGGGAAGGGAGTCGTTAGCGATGCTGTCGATACTAACAGAACCGCGGACAGATTATCAATAACAAAAAGAAGGATAACTTCTCAAGGTAATAATTTTAACTAACAGAATTAAATACTTAATTTTTGCGGAATTTTTATTATCTCAACCGTTACGAGAGAAATACCCTAACTACAATGTCTCGTTTCAATAGTATTGACTCCTGCGTTTGAAGTCTCGTAACTCTAAAACTACTGAACAGAAAAAATTGAAATAAAGTGTGTCATACTCTGAGCTCTGAGCGTATAAAACTTAAAAATATCAAAAAACTTTTACAAATTTAGCATCGTAAATTTGTAGACAAATAGAATATTTTGCAGATCACTCATTAATTTTAAATGCTTATCTCAAAACCCGATTTAAATTGCCAAGAATACCCATGGGACTTCCAAATGCCTGTTATGGTTCTGTTATCTTATTGACTCATTTTGCCATTATTTTTTAATTCGGTAATCTGTCGCCGGATGTCCAAATTTTTTTGGCGAGGCATAATCGCCGTGTCGTTATATGTATTGTGTCCGTAAACACTGTTTTTCTAGTAACTAATGCACGTGCGATCCCCCACTACTGGCAGCGTCGCTGTCGATCCCTTCCCCCGCTCGCCCCAAAGACCGAAGAGCGCCGCGTCAATTGCAGCAATCATGGGATGCTTCAACTCGATCTTTTGTAGGGAAAATGCAAGATACACAATGAGTTTGTAATAAACTTTAAACCTATGAATTAGTGGATAGCCTATAGTCTATATTTTATTATTCTAGCTCTACTAATAAAGGAATTGCTGGCATTGCCTAATATAACTTTTTCTGGGTCAAGCACTAATCTAATGAAAGCGCCAATTCTTTTTAATTTAGAAAAATCGGGAAAACGCCAACATATACAGCTTTCTAATTTTTATGAGTTGTAGCATACTAACGAAGGACAGCACCAAAACTTAAAAAAAAAATTCGCCCCTAGATTTGCGGAAAAATGGACGTCAAAAGAGGGGACATAATATATGGCAACGATAGTACATGTGGCTTATAAAATTCAAATAGATTCGCTTATAGTCCTTACGAACGACCTCATTTCATCGCTATCGTCGGCTCGTTCGATCGGAGCGTGTCCATAGGCATTATAATACCTCGCGTCCAAACCTTTTTCAATTAAGTACTTGCACAGGTCCACATTACCGCTATAAAACGCATGGAAAAGTGCATTGTAACCACTATCATCTTCCTGTTCAAGATCAGCGTTTGCTTCGAATAATTTTTTCACAACTTCCAAATTTCCTCTTGAAGACGCTACATGGACAGGTGTCAGGGATAGCTCGTCATACTTTCTCGGGTCAGCCCTTAGGTCCAGTAGTTTTGTCACCACGTCAACGTTACCATTTTCAGCGGCATAATGCAAGGAAGTCCTATTTCTATTATTGGTCTTATCAATATTCACCTGCATGTGGTCATTCGATAGCAACAAATCTACAATTGATGGATGTCCAGACATGCAAGCATGATGTAAGCTGTTATTGCCATCTTTATCGATTAATGATGGATTCGCGTTTTTAGCTAATAGGATCTTTACAGCTTGATGGTGTCCTTCGGCGCAAGCGTAATGCAAGGGAGTTTTGTTTGTTGTGTCTTGGTCGTCAGGTTGCATCCCTTTTTCAATAAGAGCTTCGATAGTCTTAGCATTACCTCCTATGGCGGCATGGTGCAATGCTTTTCTTCCATCGACATCTGATATTTCACAATCGCAGTTTTGTAGTAACAAATTGACAACGTCGAGGTTTCCCATTATGCATGCATGGTGTAGCGGCGTGATTTTATTTGTGTCGATGGCATTGGCATCTGCATTTTTGTCCAGTAAAGACTGTACTAAATCATATTTGTTGGTCAGGCATGCAAGGTGTAGCGGGGTGTGCTTATCGTGGTTCTTGGTATGTACATCAAAATCAAGTTCTAAAAGTTTGGATACTACTTCTGTGTTACCCTTCCGGCAAGCATGATGCAAGGCACTCCAACCGTTTTTATCTTTAGCTTTTATATTTTTAATCAGTTTGGTATCAATCAACCAGTCTACAATATCTTTAGCATGGTTTCCTTTTCCCCCGCATGCAAGATGGAAGATATTACGGCCTGTATTGTCCTCAGCGTCTATACACGTGGATACCTCTGGTTCATCAACCAGGATTTTAACTATTTCGACGGACGAACCACCGCTACAAGCGTGGTGTAAGGCATTTTGGCCGTTACTGTCATAAGTGGTTAAGTCCATACTTCGTAACAGCTTATCGACTATTTCCTTGCTACCACCATAACAAGCATGGTGCAACATATTGCGGCCTAAAACATCTGTGTGAGCATAATCAAATTCAGGGGAATTGTTTAATAATAGGTAATTAAGAATGTTTACATCGCCATTTCTAGCTGCAAGCTGACTCAGTGTACAATCATTCCCGTCAACAAATTTTATGTTAATATAAGCTTCAATCTTATTCTTCAAACACCCATTTAAGTCAGTTGTATATTGAAGGCACTCTATAAGATTTTTATAAAAATTGTAATTGTTTGAGTCTTGTCCTGTGAGGAAATTAAGCCAGTTCCAGCCAAGATAGTCGTCTTCTATGTCATCTTGTAACTTTTGTTGGCTTATTTGTTCTATGATGGTCTCCAAAAGTTTGAACGGAATTAAATTAGTTTTCTCGCTGCTACTAGCTAAAAAGCAGCTAGCAGCCGCCCAGTGAATTGGGTACATTCCCCAGGTTTGGTTCTTTTCGTTCCAGTCACTTGATTCCATTTTCTCTTTCACCTTCTCTATGTTATCTTGAACTATATATGCTTCGATTGTATCTGGTCCATTGGATGACGATCGCATTTCATGCAGAAATTTATAGGTCTGATAAAAACTAAGATCTGTGACGACATCGCTGTACAACTGGATGGTTTTCTTAGGATTATTCTTGATGTATTCGGCTGCTAAATATTCCGAAAACGTTTTATGGTTGAACTTTATTGTCGGACTTATTTGTGATACAATGCCTAAAGACAGCTGGTAATCGTCAAATTTGTTTTTCGTTCTATCCCATTGTTCGTTAGTTACGATCTTCAAATCGTCGGTTTTCTCTAGACCGAATAGGTAGACTAGAGCTATTTCGTAATGTGCGTTTAAGATGCCATCAACGACTTGCCTCAAACTGTACCGTGTGTGGTGCTCCATAATCTTTTTCTTTCTGTAAAATATTAAGATCTTTCTCTCGATGAACCTCTTATACAATACTGTCTCATTCATTTCACTAATATTCTTTGTTGTGTCGTATGTGTAGATTTTACGTAACATGTTGAGATGGAGAGGTGTCGACAAGAATGTTTCAGGTAGCTTCCGCCACACATCTTCTGGTACGTTGCATTCCTTAAAGTACTTTGTAATTTGTTCGCTATCTAGAAAGGCTAACTGTACATTTTTTGATATAATATTCTTAAAGTTTAGTAAGTGTCCTGCTTGACTGCGCGATGTTATCAACACGTGAATATCCTTGGATAAAATATTTTTAATGATATTTAGAACTGTATCTTGATGTATTGGCAATATTTCGTCGAATGAATCAAGGAACATAACCAACTTCTTTTCTTCCAGATGCTGCTTCAGTACTCTTTCGACCAATTTATTTTCGACAGTTTGCATTTTATTGTAAAAGTATCTGAAATAATCAAAATAAATCACATAAGTTAAAGACATAATAATAGTAAAATGACGATGACGATGACTATGACGATGATGATGACGAGAATAACGTCACTGACAACGAGTAATGATAATTTGTTTGCCCGCCAACAGGTTCCACAGGGAAAATATGCGGAGGTCTTTGTAACCATGGAAAGAAGTTACCATTAGCTTCTTGAAAGAGATTTAAACACCACCTCTAGGGTATATTCACTTTGTCACAACATTTGTAACACCCTTAAGGAGGCGGTGCAAGAAAACTGAATCGATTTAGTTATGTCCGTTTATCTGTCCGTCTGTCTGTCTGTCCGTTTGTCCGTCTGTCCGTCTGTCTGTCTGTGTACACGATAACTGCCGTAATTTTGTAGTAAATCATCTGAAATATGGTATTCAAGCTTGTTTCTTAAAAAGTAAGGACAAGTTCTCGAATGGGTAAGATCGGTTAACTCAATTTTTTTCAAATTCTGACAGGAGCTGCAGTAATTTTGTTTTCATACCACACAACTGATCTAAATCGCTCGCAGGATTATACGCTCGCCTTCAGCTCGCGTATAAACTTCATGCTCGCGATTTATATCTTTAGTTATGTGTGGCGTTAGGCACCAAAATATTTCAGTGATGGATACCAGCACCAACTTTTGCACACAGCATGTGTACATATATTAAGGTTTAAAGCCCGCCTGGAGACACTCTCCTGGGGGTCTAGATCATCCGTTTATAACGTCATCAAAATGGCGGATTTGTCAGAGTAGCGAATTATGTTATCGCACGTATTATTGTTAATTTTTAACCAATTTTGTGTTTTACAATCTCATTTTAAAGCGTTAAAACGTTCTTTAAAAAAGGTTCTATTTAATTTTTATGTACGAAAGGTAGTTTTTGCACACCTCTCTAAATTCCAGTAAATTGTTGGATAAGCAATTCAGTATTGCTATAAGCAGTTAAGTTTATGTAAAAAATATCTCCGTACGACAATTTGGTATTAACGTATCCAGACACATTTTTAAATGTTAATATTTTTTCAGCCCCCACTAAACCAGTGAAAACTTCTGCTAACCTCTATAAACATACGACTAATAATGTAAATGTCACGAAATACGCCACTTAGTGAAAGCATAGTCATTTCATGAAACGCCAGCCAGGCTGTTCACGAAATAATCCAAACTAACCCAAGTTTACATAAAATTAGATATTTCACTATGATACTATGATGTATGTATTATTTGACAGTGTTGGATATAAGCTTTAAGGCGAAAAATAATTAAATAAATATTGTACTAAGAATTCTGAACTATCGCCAATTTTCTTCCATCCCCCATCGTTTGGATCTGTCTGTTCTGCATCACGTTGAAGTATTGTACTTTTAAGACGATTTAATAAAACCTCAGACATTGTTGAAATGTTTTTAATGGACGTGTTAAATTGACAAAGTTAGATTAGCCTTGCTTTGTTTACGGTTTCAGCTGAGCTTGATGAATGATACATAAGCAGCACGAAACGTTGAAAAAGCATGAAAGAATGCTCGTTTTGTGATAGAGACTGCGTGTGACGCATATTTAAAAATTCACCAAAAGCTTCGTCTATTTTTCTAAATGCCATCCACGTTTTCCATGCAGTGGTTTTGCCGATACCTCCAAAACTTGAAACAGTGTCTGCCCCAGTAAAAGCATGAAAGAAAGGTAGCAGGTTTGATAGCCCAGGTGAAAGTTTTTTCTGCATTTGGTTAACTGGAAAATTTGCAGATATTTTCCTGTTCCATATACAATCCATACCATCATCTAACTTAGAACAGGCGTACATCGCAATGACAACTACATCGCTGTCCACTGTTTTAATGGTAATATTGGTATGTCCTTCAAAGGTGCTGGCATACCACACGTGAAGCAATAGACGGGCACCTGCTTCTTCATAAAAAATTGGAGATATATGGTCGTAGACTTCCTTGTTATTGGACCCAACCACACGGTTCTCGCATACAAGGCAGATCCATCTTTATTAAGTTTTTTACCAAAAATCCAAACAAAATATTTTTGGTTACCAGAAAAGTACAGTTTTCTCGTTACCAAAAATGAAAGTAGAAATGTTTGTGAAAAATCCTGAACAAATGAAAATAAATGAATATTGTTTGTTATAATTACTGCCATACTAGGCAACTAATGTAAAAAATATTTCCGTACGGAAATATCTTTTGCAAAAACCACCCTTCATGCACAAAAATTGACTAAAATATTTTTTAAAGAGCGTTACTTGAGCCTTAAAATAATATATTACAATTCCAAATTGCTTAAAAATGTACGAAGATACGTGCGGTAACATTATACTTAAATACGCTATTTTGATGACGTCATCAAGGGATGATCTTGACTACCAGGGGAGTGTCTCCAGGTGGTTTTCTAAACCTAATATGTGTACAAGATGTGTGCAAAATTTGGTGCTGGTATCCGGCACTGAAATATTTTTACAGTAACGCCACCGACTAAAGTAATATACAGTGGTATCAAAAATTACCTTGGTCAAGGGTGGTCATGGATTTTAAAATTTTAAAATCATTTTTTGAGGTTCAAAATCTGTCAAATCATACTGCTGAAATCAACAGACGAGTCACTGTAGCTTGACAACAACAGAATTATTTCAAAAGATTGATTTAAGCTAAGACAACGGTTTTACATTCCATGACAACCCTTGACCAAGATAATTTTTGATATCACGGTACTATTAAACAATATCTATCCTTCTATATGTATACTGTAACAAAATGCGCTAACGTGGTTTTTGTCTGTTCAGGTTAGCGAACAGTATCGACTGCAGCCCCCGAACTCATATCTCACTCCCCATCGTGTGTGGACTCATACCCCGCGGGGGTTGATAGGGTATAGGAGGGAGGTTGGGGATATCTATTATTACAATTCGTTTATAATTTTTAACTAAAACCCTTATACTCCATGAGTCGAACCCAAACAAGCCTGCCCTAATTTAAACGTTTGGTTAAAAGCTCCCCACTCTTGGATAGGAGAATAATGTCGGCAACATCTTTCAAATACTCAATAGCAACGTCGTGCCATAGCCACCAAGATCTCCGAGTTTTTCCTAGTCGAACGAAAACTTGTCATTCAAAGGCTTAACTGTATATAACCTTATAATATAGTATACATACCCAATAGGGTCGCTATGGATGTTACTGATTTTGTCTTCAAGATCCTTTTTGCATTGAGCTAGATCGTATATGATGGTATATCTGGTTGGATCATACATCAAAGCTAGAGATGTCAAAACAGTGCTTTTACCCATACCAGCGTCGTTACTTATGACTGTTAAGTTATATCCATCCAGTCTATTTACAATATCAATTTCTTTAATTGATTCCTTGGCATTTGATAAACAAAACCTGCGATATCTGTAATATTTCACACGGTCATTCAGCGGCGTCCCTATCTTACGTTCTTTAGATTCTTTAGCTATCCAGCCAAGAAGATCGGAACTGCTGATGAGTTTCAATGTTTCCGTATTGTCGCGGACAATTTCTTGCAAGCGGACCGGCTTTCTCCCTTGCAGAGATACCTCCATGTCCATTATTTTTGGGAAAACACCATTTGCAGTCCCATTTCGTATATCCAAGAGATTGCTAAACGTTTTTAGGCTATCCTCTGGCGTATCATCATCTGAGATGATAAAAAATCGGTTGTTGGTATTCGTATCTACCAAATTCTTGATGACATGTGCTATGGATGTTTCTACTATTATCGGTATCTCATTTCTCTTCCACATCTCCAGAAGTAAATCGATGAGATTTGCGGTTTGGATTCCCTTTCTCTTCAAAGCCTTCCTAAGATAGTAGTCAAGTTGGAAGCAGTTCTGTTGGCAAACGTTCCATGTGAATTGGTGATTCTCGATTGGTACTGGTTCGTTGGACTGGTTGTCGCCTTGATGGACATCTTCAAGAGCATCCTTGGAACTGTTGTTACCACGTAGTACATCTTCAAGAGCGTCTTTGGTAAATTTCCTTATACGGTATTCGTAATAAGCCGCTATCAGTGGTAATAGATTATCTTCTTTTTTGAGTTTTTCTTCGCCGTTTGCGTTTTTTGTTCGATTTTTGTCGATTAGTATGTATTGGTATTGTTGACAGATCGTATCCCACTCGGTAATGTAGTTTTCGTCAATAGGTTCTGTTTGGAGCATGTAAATAGATACTCTGTGGCACAGGACAACTTGCACGAAGAATTGTACGAATGTCTTTTTATCCAATGGATTGCAAAAGTATTCTTTGGTTCCTGTTTCTTGTTTGATGATAAGTCGATTTTCGGCGATCAGGTTGTACAAATAGTTTGCCATTGGTTGTGTGAAAGTGTTTACTTTGTCAACGTTTAGTATCAGCCGTTGGGTTATCTCGGCGTAATCTGGCTGGTTGCAGAAAATGTACAATCTCCTAACAAATTCTTCACAGTTATCTGAAGGAAACTCGTCCCTATTCAGTTGATAGCACTTTTCACGTGACTCTGCAGCCGGGCATCTTTCAAGTGGTTCTGCAGCCAGGTTCAATAATTTTAAATGATCGTTAGATATATCGAACTCCTTCAACATTGGCTGCGACTGCTTCGATGTTTTCTTGCTACAATTGACCTCACCTCCGACATTCTCTGACATATTTGTTATTATGCAAAAATAGTAATTTTCAAATTTTACGGATTTAAGAAATTCCTCTAGTGGTTCTAAG
Organism: Melinopterus prodromus; assembly: GCA_964023965.1. Classification (NCBI taxonomy): domain Eukaryota; kingdom Metazoa; phylum Arthropoda; class Insecta; order Coleoptera; family Scarabaeidae; genus Melinopterus; species Melinopterus prodromus. The sequence continues at coordinate 48,320,444 of OZ030393.1, forward strand.
GGCTGTAGAGAAGAACGTTTTGACATAACCAGGTCGCGGATTTTCAAAAAACTATCAGAATACGTTGGTACATCTATCTTTAAATAGTCTGGTTCCGTCTTTTCTTTTTTCTTTGTGAATTTCAGAGTCTTTACCGAGTGTTTGACCTGAATGACAAACATGACTTTCTCATCGTTTTTATAGGTTACTTTAAGCATTATGTCATCAAAACTGTCAAGTTTGTTCGGATTTGTTATCATTTCAAAGTTGTCAACGTTGCTGTTGTTTGTTAGCGTCGTTGCTAGCAGAGCCATGACTTGCTGTTCGTACAGATTTCCATGATTTGCTGAACCTTTTCTGAATGGAATACCCTAAAAAATTAATAGAATTATGTTGTATTGTATGTTTGTTGTATTTACTGATCACTTCGTGTTATTTCTACATACAATTACAACAAAAAAACGCTGATATGATTTAACTTTTCTTGGCATCGAATACTTGCAGATGGCCTATTTTAATCTTAACATTAGATTATCTTGATGAGTAGCTTCTTGGACAAAATGCAAAACTTTGCTTGTATGAAGACGATGGCAAAATATCGTATGGATGGAGCTAGGTCGTGAAAACAAAGTCGTAGAATGACTTATATAAAATATATAAAATATTTATATAAAATTGCTGCATTTTCTGTATTTCTACTTTATCATAGTATCATAGTCGTTATAAATGAACTGACAAAAGTCCTCATCGATAGTATGTGAGCTAAAACATGGGACAGTGTTTTTGTGAAGAATTGTCTTATCTATAATTTTTATCCTTGCCATTTTACCGTAATACAAATACTGCAAGCGAGATATTCGAAAAAAAAGCGATGTGACGTTGTTTTCTGTATAATTTCTTGTAACGTATTTAGCTCACATGCTACAAGTTCTACTCAACTCAGCCAATAAAAAATATATAATAAACTTCCCTTTTAAGTACCTACTTCTAACCTTCTAATTTTTAACACGTCTATCACAAATTGGTAAGTATTAGGCTTAGATAAAGAATATTAATCACCGCCAGTACTATCTAATAGAAAGCAATAACAACTAGCATCTGTTCTATAACATTAGTGAGAAATTTATATTTATAATTAAAACTACAAATACAATTTCTTACCTTAGGGTTGGATTGGGTATTTTCCGACATGATTTTGTATTCTGTTAAAAGTGTACTGAAATAAAGAAAAAATATAGTTCAATAAATTTTGTCTACTTTAAACTGTTATTTATGTTAACGTTTATATTATATTTATCATTTATATTGAATAGATAACGATTAGATATCTATGTTGTACCATAGAGCAAGAGAATTCTCTTGCTCTATGGTTGTACATTGTGTTGGCATAATAGCTATATGAAAAAGTAAAAAGCAAATGGTTTGCTTACCTTTTTTGCAGTTACACACAAAACAATACGGGAACACACTGACATGTAAAGATTACATATTTTATAGTGAATATCCGTAGATAAGTATAATCTTTTCTCGCTACTCAAACACATTTGTGATTTTATAATTTTGATGATAATCTTATCGACTGTGACAAATAAAATTTCGCAGTAAAAATAATAATTACGTTTAAACTTACCTTACAAATGATTAATTTTGTCTAGCGAAATATTTATCATAAATAAAATTGTAAAAACCATGTATTAGCCTTATTTGTTTTTAACCTATAACATTCATGAACGATAATCATTTCAAGCAGGAGTCCCCAAACTGTTTATGAGGAGAGCTCTCTGCCAAAGAATAAGTGGTAGCTACTGATACATTTTTATTTTTCCCAAAAATATGTGTTACATTTAACTTTCTTCAGCAATGTAAAGGCGTTCAAATAAAACTAATTTTGTTTTGAAAGAGCTATCATATGATGTCATGCACTTGCTTTTTAAGTGATTAAGTTTACCATCCCTGGAATTCTGGGAGAAATTTTTTATTTATTGAATAAATTATGGGTTTAGTTAATATTGAATATATTATGTATTTACTCAATCACTCAAGCTTAATTTCTAACTAAACATTTAAAGGAGCAATTTTGCACGTACATAAATTGGCGTTGCTTTACATTATTTGAAGCCTGCAAGGTCGACAAAGACCACCCCATCGGTCTGAAAAATATAATTTGCCATTTTGGCAGAGACTTCAACGATGCAACCCGTGACGAAACCGTAAAAATGAAACAAATAAGTCACATAAAATGATATAATCGATCTCAGTCGTTTTAGAATCTTTCAGGTATCAAAATAGTTTCAAATTATTACAGTATTTCATAAGTACTTCTGTATCTTACAACAAAAGTTTATTTTTGAAACCATTTTCATTAAAGCATTGACTTTTAACTTTGGTATCCTCAATATTATTTAAAAACACATTAGGTTCATGTGATTTATAGCACGAATCAGTATATTAGGTTGTCTATACACAGCCTATTATGTATTAATAATTTCCGTTAACAAAAGTTGTCAACCGAATAAACACCGTCATTCATTTATTTTATTTCGGTACGTAACATAGTATGTTTTTCTTCATTCACAAACACATCAATCTATAGGTGTTGATAACAACTCAATTATTATGATATTATTAAGATTATCATCTTAATAAAAAAAAACAAAAACAATAGGAATTAACCACTTAACAGACACTGGACAGGATGCTCACATAACTCATTGAACAATTACAATAATTCTTAAAAAGTGCTGTTTACCACAATAAAAGCTTCAATAAATCAAGAGTAATGATACGTTGCAAACATTTACATTTCCGGCTTATTTGCATTTCTTTAATATTTGCCATTACATACTTTACATTACGCAAGAATTTTTACATAACCCAAAAGATTACTTTAGTAATTTGATCTACGACTCAATAATGAGCGATTTTAACACTTCAATAGAAGACGTCAAAGTTTGAGAGTAATTACAACTCCGTTTATACGTTTGTAGGAAAATATGGAAGTTCTCTTAAATGTTTATTTTCTCTTACGGGTTTTACCACAAAAAATACCTTTAGCAGGATCTATGGACTCGGACTCGGAGCCGTTGAGTAAGAGTCGGAATTCATACAAATATCTGATGAGTCGAAGTCGAAGTCGGAAAAAAACTACTGACTCCGACCGACGTCGACTCATGTTTAAATATTGTCAAAAGACGTTGCGAGATGGCCGCTGCGTCAGTAGACAGTATATAAACAAAACTAGACACATTATTAGGTCTTTTGCAAAGTAATTACATATGTGATGTGAGTGATTTTTAATTTCAACAAATCCACCTCAACGCGTTAATCGCGGTAGCTTGGAATCATCTTCGACAAATAAAAAAAAACAGACTTTAATGTCTTCTGGAATGAAATACACAAATAATACATTACAGATCAAAAGGGTTGCGTTCACTGGTATTAGATAATACGGTGATTCGGTAATACGGCCGATTTTTTTCAATTTTCAAATTCGGGTATGTGCAATCTTGGAAAAGGTGTAAGTTAATAAAATAAATAAAACACCTAATTTTTTTTCATGTTTTGAACTGCCGCAAGGGCTTTAAAATTATTTTAAGTTTTGATATGTTTTATTTTATTTTTTATATTATATAATAGTAATAGTAATAATAATAATAATAATAATCCACTCCTTACCATCCCCCAATAGCATTCGCAACTACGGGGGCATCGGCAAGCTCGAATTATTATTATTATGGCCCACGTCTGTGCGGGCTATTTACTCCTCGGCGAATGCTGAAATCCAAACACCTTAAGGCGTGCCACAGACGCGGGCTATAATAATTATAATTCGGGCCTGCCGATGCCCCCGTAGTGGCGCAAGCTGTTGGGGGATGTTAAGGCGTGGATTATTATCATTATTACTATTATATCATACTTAAAAAATTAAATTAAAAAAATATCAATAATTAAAATAATTTTAAAGCCTTTGCATGAAAATACAAAAATTAAATCAGGTGTTTTATGTAATTCATTAACTCCACATTTTCATGATTGCACATTCCCGAGTTATATCATATTTAAAAACATCATATCAAAAACGAACAAAAAATAAAAAAATATCAAAAATTAAAATAATTTTAAAGCCCTTGCGGCGGTTCAAAACACGAAAATAAAAAAATAAATTAGCTGTTTTATTTAATTCATTAACTCACGCCTTTTCCATGATCGCACATTCCTGAAGTATATCATATTTCAAAAACAAACAAAAATAACAAAAATATCAAAAATTTAAATAATTTTAAAGCCTTTGCTGCAGTTCAAAACATCAAAATAAAAAAAATAAAATTATGTGTTCTCTTTAATTCAGTAACCCACTACTTTTCCATGACTGCATATTCCGGAATTTGAAAATTTAAAGAAAATCGGCCCACCCTATTAGATAGGTAAGCCCGAAGGAATATCCAAACCGATGTACTTCCTGTGTCGGAATTTTCACCAACACAAGTATTTAAACAACTCCAATGCAACCTGCCAATGCAGGTTATTTTCAGCTTTGAAAATAAAGAACATTATAAATAAAAATTATTTAAATGCGTCCTTAAAAGTGGATTTTGTTGGAGCTATTCTGTTCCGCACAACTATTTTACAACCCGCATTTTGCATTTAATTTTGTTTTTAGTAGATTATCTTTTTTTTTTCGAACAATATGCCGTTTCGACATAATACACTTTTTTTGTTTACAATCCGATTATATCAGTTTAATTTTTTTTTTCGCCCATGAATTCGCTGGAAAACAACTTTTGCTTTTCTTACGGGCGCCATCTTGGTTTTATACACATTTGGGTACATTTTTGTTTTCTAAGTAATTTGATATAGGACGAGACATATGTTTAATATTAATCAGATTAGTATTTTTGGATGCAATGAAACAGTGAGTTTTATCCACCCACAATAACCGACTTTCTTTTTCTTTCCTTTCCGACGGTAAATTTTTAAATGTTATAATTTATTTATTACTTTATCATACGCAGTATGGTAAAGTATTGTAATCTTGACGAAAAAAAAATTGGGATTTTAGCAGAAATAGTCTTTTTGGGTCCCTTGAACATTTTTGAACGATTTTGCAAATGAGCCGTCATTTCTGTAATTTCGTCAAAATAGATAAGTAATAAATTAAAGTAGAGGAACTTTTGTATAATTTATGTCGTTATGTATATAGTTTAGCTGCAGGAGCAAATTCTATTTGATCGAAATAGTGTCTGCATTAATAGTAGGTAGCCAGGATATTTTGAAACGTTTGACAGTATTCAGAGCGTCAGCGGTTGCGAAACGTCAATTCAACACGCAAATGCATGGAGAATGCGATGAGGAGGAGAAACACGCGCGCACGTACGCTATGTGAAACAATATTGAAACATCTTGGTAACATACACAAAGTCAATGTGTATTTCGAGTGCGGATAGCAATGTTGTTATGTATTTTTCAAGGATTTTGCAAATGAGCCGCCATTACTGTAATTTCGTCAAAATAGTTAAATAATAAATTAAAAGAGTGGAAATTTTTTATAATTTATGTCTATAACATTGTTTTGGTAAAATTAATAGTTTAGCTGTAGGAGCAAATTCTAGTTCTTGGTCTGTCAAACAATGGCTCGCATTATTGCTGCCTGCGTTTAGGTTAATCAACTTAAATAATATCCTACATTATGTGATCGTAAAACAATATGTATATATTAAGTATTACTAAAAAATAAACGACACGTATTAAATATAATTTATTTACAAATAATTTGGTATAATTCAGTGAGGTTTATATTATTTTTAATTATAACAATCATTACAAACTTTTCCATCGATCGGTTCTTTATGATCTTTTTAATGGATAAAAAATCGTTCATTAAACGGCTCCTTAAATGCACAAATTCTATTAATGCACAGCTTAAATATAGTATTTAAACGACTTCACTAGAGTCAATCGAACATACGTAATGTGAAACCATCGAATTAAAACAATTAAAACGTCAGATGACATCGATGATGAAAATCGGCAATGTTGTCGCTTCCAGAAGAATACGATCGACGAAAATTTTGAAACCAACTCGTATATTAAAATGCGGTTTATGCTCGCAACGATAAAAAAGTCTCGATCACTAATCGCTTTTGTTTAATATAGTTGTTGGTTAAAACGTATAAGGTAAGGTAGGATTTTCTTCATTTATGGTGTCTGTCCGCAATATTGTCCAATACGGTCGGAAACGCAATTGAATACATCATAAGCGACTGCACATGTCTTTCCATTTTCTAAAAAAAAAACAATGAAGATAATCATAATGATAAAACATGGAATGTAACTTTTTATTTGTTCTTTTAAAAATTGAGGTACGTGTCTGCTTTTTTCCTAGGATCTAAATGTGAAGGCAAATTGTTAATAAATAAGTTATCAATTTAAAAAATCAAATGTAATTTCATTTTCTTTCTTCTTCTTCCTTAGCAATATTTGAAACGGGTGTAACTTTTAAGGAATAGACAAAAACAAATAAATGTAGATACATAGAGAAAATTCTACAAAGTTACAGAAAAGCAATGTATCAACAGCAAAAATGTTGTATAAGAAGAGTTTATAGTTGCGCTAATTTTTTTGACTGTAACATCGCTGGTTATTTAATACCACCATATTTCCGTGAAATTACAGCATGATTACAGTAATTTTAGGGGATATTTTTACAATTTCACAGAAATTGTACTGTAATTTCAGAGCAGACGTTATTTTTAAGATTTGAACATCGTTTGTTTATAAACATATTGGTGGTTACTTTATAGAGAAAAATGGCTTTACAAATATTTCTCTGTTGATAAAACTTTTAAAAAAGGAATTACATTGGGAAGGACAATGTAAAACATATTTTCTGTTGGAATTCCCCTGGGTTTCAACCCCATGTCAACGGTTCCGCGATGTACAAGGCTGAGAAATGCTGCTAGATATTATCTGCTATTAGGCATATTCAGAACTCTTTTGAAATTGACATTGTTTACAAATTCTCCTAAAATTTACCTTTTAAAGCTGCTGGTGTTTGAAGGTGTTTAGATTTAGCGTCGCTCAAGCATGTAGCAACTGAACGCAGTGTTGCCAACAAATATCCCCTATCTTTCACACCTTCTGCGTACAAATTGACCAGGCCTTCAACTGTTGGAAATCCGTCATCGTTTAACTAAAAGCATAAAAAAGAACATTTTAAAGACGCTAAATTTTCTCCGAAAATTCCATGGGAATTGTCATTAATATACAGGGCGATTTATAACTGTTGTTGATTACGTTTCAGTCGAAGCAACATTGCTATGTTAATAATTTATGGCATGCATATTGCATACTGTATGCCTTTTCTTAGAGAGTTTATTACAATGTTCCTTTCAGTTTATTTTTATAAATTAATAAAGTAACTCATTATTTCATTGTAACTGTAATTATTTTAAATTAAACTTTCTCACCGTTGTTTTTACACAGTTGTAAATTACCTTGTACATTAATTTTTTTTGTTTCGACTTACGGCATTCATCCTCCTGTAGACGCAGTGCAGTAAACACTAAAAAAAACGACAATAAATTTAGCAGTAAAAGTACAACGTGGCTTACATAACATCGGTTGCACAATAATTCTATTCTTATATATAAATAGTTTAAGCGAGGATTGTCTGTCATCAAAAGAGAAATTTAATATTCAAAGTAGGTTAATTTCATATTATTTGACGATGATAAATTTAAACGCTACTTCGGAAATTATTAGACAGGATTATTAATTTTACTTTGTCTGAAATGCAGCTATACAGTATATTATAGCAATTTTGTTTAGTAATACGTAACGACTTTCCGGAAATGGTCCTGTTCGTTTCCCGTGCAATTATTTACTACAGTACTATAGTGCAGTATTTCTTTGTCACTAGACAATAAAACTATCATCTATTCAATAAATATTTTAATTCAATAAATTGTATTAATCGATAAAGATTTAGAATTAAATGATGATATTGATTACTGACTAGTGCCCACAACAGTTGTTTTAACGGTTAAATGGTAAAAAAAGTTCAAGATTCAATCTTCATGAAAATATGTGCCACTCGTTAGAAACATTGCTACTTACTCCTGCTATCTTGGTTTCTTCTTCTGTAAAAGCTTGACGTTTGGTCCTCACTTTGGTTTTGCCATCAAAGTCAAATACTTGCAGTGCCTCTGAAAAGTGAATGTTTTATTAGAGAGAAGATCGATAGAAAAGCATCCATATATCCATAAAAAAAAATCAAAATATTCTTTTTTGCTACTGTGTTGTTTGTTTAAAGCTACCGCCATTAAAAATGACCAATTTCGACATATTTATTAATTAAATTAGGAAAAAACAAACATTTCCGGCTACTTTCTAACCGAGAAAATTGTCTGCCGAATTTCTCAATACCTAATTAAATCGGGATTTTAATTGGTCTCCTTGGCTCTGCCACTTTGATTTGATTTGATGCGGTTAACTACTTGAATTTGCATTAGGTTAGAGAATATTGAGTCACAGCTGAGGTTTCGTAATAATTCTGCAGTCGTTATAAAATATCTGTTTTGGCGATCTTTAACTTTTATCAATGGTCTCAATGCGTCACTAAACAAAGAAATTATCATGAAATTGTTGGAAACAAATAAGTTACAAGCAATTTAAAACTCACTAATTATGTAACTAGACAGTTTTTATTTGATTTTAAATCTCCATAATTGATCTTCGCTACAAAGTTATACTCTTTACGGAGCTTGGCTTAGTATATTAATATTTGTATAATATTCTTTTTACTCCGTTCATAGCCAATACAGCGTTTGAACTTGAAAAACCTAAATATCTCGAGAAATATGCTTTCTACGACAAAAGTGCTTTAGAGATCTTGTAGATGCAAAGGAGGACATACGATGGCGATATTAGGTTCGTCCAGAGTCGGCATAAACTTTTGCGGGGCCCGGTTCAAAAATTGTGCGGGGCTAAAAAACACTTTCAAATAATTTACTTATTAGCACATTATTACATTATGTAATTTACATTTCATATAGGGTTACACAGTGAGATTGATATGTAAGTAGTAACAAAATGTGCGAAATATCATCAATAACACACTTAAAAAAATTGAACTAATGTTTTTTTTTTCTCCTAAACTAAACAAAAAGAATATGTTTTAGTAAATTCTTTCAGCACGGTTTAGAGATAAAAGCTATTACCCAACAAGTTATTTTTCTACCGTTTTTACTGATGTTAATAAGCACACACGTTTTTTTCATCTTCTACGATACGAGGACCTGATTTTCAGTTTTGAAAAATTAGAAAAATATGAATATATTTTTCCCGATGAAGGTAAGAACATGGCCATGTAAATAAAGTAAGGAAAACAAGAAATTACAGAAAATAAATATGTTAAAGCAACCCTAACTGCTTTTACTTTATCATTATACGTAGTATGAAATCGTTTCGAAAAGAAAATTTGAGATTTTAACGGAAATAAGGGTCCACTTTTGGGTCCACTGAACATTTTTGACCAAGGTACAAAAAAATGTGTGTGGGACCCGTTTTCTATGGCGACGATTACGGAAAAACTACTTTTAGTAGTTTAGAAGTTTGATGTCCTAACATCACATAGAAAATGTTTCTAAGGAACTCAGTGTTTACTCTTAGCATTTTACAAACGATTCTGCGAATGAGCCGCCATTTTTGTAATTTTATGAAAATAGTGAAATACTTGAACAAATTCTATTTTATCCAGATCGCTCGTACTGCATTAAAACTAGATAGCCAAGATTTAACAAATATTTTGATACTATTGATAGTAACAGTATTGTCATAACATCAGCGTTTGCGTTGGGAAACACTGCTAAATAGTATGATAAAGTCATGCTGTTCGCCACATCAGATTTTTGTATACTGGTTCATTATAAATGATTGTAGTCGAAGTAGGCGCTGACATCCAATGTAAAAATTTGTGTTTGCCGCTTCATTTCAATTGAATACTACTATGATACTATGTTCTATACGCAACTGTTAAATTGGTTGTTATATAGATAAGTTGCGTAAGTTTGATACTTGTTTGTGTATAGCGGCAAAAATGTAGTAACATTTGGCATGGCTTACTTCGACTACAATCATGTATAATAACCTTTTATAGACCGGTATATCTTCTTTCCCTCAAATTTAGTAGATGTTTTATCTGAATTTAACCATCCGTAAATGTTCTTGCCTTACATAAGATTTTACACTAAATTTTCAAGAGAAACAGTTCGTAACATCAAAAATTAAAAATGGTGATATATTAGTGATTCTGAGGGACATCGATTATGTGAATAGAAATTGAATGTGATACTTGTATTTTTAACAAAATATATTAAAATATAAAAATAACGTAAATGAATAAGAATGAACCCTCATTCAACTTTAACGTAATTTTAAATTTGTGTTATCTTTAAAATGAATTTATGAGGTATTAAATTTCTCCAATAATAAGTTACCCTGCATCAAAAGGGTTCCTAAAGTTTGAAGGGATTTTTTTTACATTTTCGGAAAAATTACAATTAAAACCTAAAAATATTCATAACTCTGGGAAACGTAGATATTATGAACGGATAATACAAAGGCGTTTTTGGCATCACAGGATTCAGTATCACAAAACTTAAAGTTACTAAAAGCTAGTGCTCTAGTGTTTTCAACAACACATTCATTTTCAACACACATACAGCGATTTCGTTGTAACTGATTCTGGCACGGTTTTCCCGTAGAATCGAAATCTGACGACAGAATTTGAAAATATCGTCTTGTTTTAGACGATATCAGTGATAAAAAAATTACTGAAAATATTAAGAACAGACTAAATCCACAATTTCTGATTACATATATGGAATCTTTATATTTAGATCTACAGAAAAAAAGGTATACCAGGATCAGTTGGTATTTGTTTTTTCTTCCTGTCGGTCGAGGTTGCCGTAATTTTCTTTCTGTTATTGTATTTATTTTAATTAAGTAATTGGAAATCTGAGTAGTGTACTGAATTTGTAACGTCATTAAGTGTTTTTGGAGACACCAGGTCTGATGATGATATTAACTTATAAGGAAAGCTGGTTAATCGCCGGTGAGATAAAGAAGAAGAAGGTATTGGTCGGGCAATTCCGTCATCGAAGAAAGCAACCGTTGACACGTCGTTTGGTCTCCATTTGAGTGTTTTTCCATTGAGTATCCATCTTGCTCGTTGGCTATACCGTACTGATGAGGACTAATAGTCCGAAACACGTGTCTACGGTTGTTTTCTTCGATGACGGAACTGCCTGACAAATACTTTTCTCCTGTTATTAACTTAGACACGATTATGTTTGTGGTATTAAACCAAGAATAATAAATTTAGAAAATATTGCAAATTTGGCATAACTTAAAAATATCGTATTAGATACAAGCCGTATCGGACCCAGCACTTAGGTCCCCTATTACATATGACCCCCCATTGTGTGCGCAGCCCTGCGCTCCTCACCCCCCCCCTCGACTTGTTTTGTGGTTTCTTTATTCATCATCCTCTCTACATGGGCCACATATCAATCCACTGACTGTAAATAGTATCATAAAGTCCAGTTCATTGATGAGGCAAAGTTTGTTTGTGAACACCAACACGGCATTACATCCTCCTTCATAATTTCTTGCCATCGTCCACGATTCTGATGCATATGTTATGACTGGTTTAATTAGTATTTGAATGACACTTGCTGAATATTATGAATAAAGTTATTATAGATGTCTCCTCATGCTTAGTTTGCGAGTAATATTATGCGTTTTATTTCCGCGCTACCGTTATTGGCATTTTTTTCACGAAAATAAACTTCTGTGTGTTGCATCACGACGTATTCTTAGGCTTCTGTCAAACTTGGAAATCGATTTTTGTATTATTGTATATTGTAGCTTTTCATGGACAATACGTGATTTAAGAAAATCTTTGTTTTTACATCTGATTATAAATCACTCTTTTGAGCAGAAAGTATGAATAAGTTGGTTGCTCTATTAACCTTTTATATATTTTCTCGTTTTACTTGTGTTTTTTGACCTGATTCCCAAGTGTCTATACCAACAAATTATAATGACTGAAACTGGTACCACCAGTTTCAATGGTTACTCAAGACACCGGATATTTAATTTTACCAACCTGATAGTATAGCCAGCCTGATTTCATCTTGGCAGGTGTCGATGACTTTCTCTATATTTTTGGGCGCTACTGGTGGAATCTTGCATTTCTGTGCCTGCAAAAGAGAAATATAACACACTTTCGATTAATTCAATAATAAACATGTACTTGTTTTATTTTATGTATAAAGTTAATATGTTAAAATAGATACTGCGCGGTAAAATTGACGCACCACTAAAAATATGTCACAATTTCAAAGTTGATTTCATCTTCAGTAGCTCATCCGATGTATATGATTCTTAAATTCAGCTGTTGGTTGAATGTTTAGTAACAATACTGTGGCAGAAAGTTCTATTCAAATGTCAGTTTGAGCATTTACAGGGTGCACAAACGATCATAAGGTTGAAGGCCAAAATTTGAAGCATGCTGTGCTATATACAGTGTGCGGCAAAAGTCAGTTTACGCTGTCGGGTATTCGTGCATGCGCGTTTTTTTTTTTTTTAATTTTTTATGTTATATCTTTTTGGAAATAAATTTTTTTGCCATTATTTTTTTTGCGTTTTTCTCTCATAAGGTATATAACAGTAGCGAAATCTGTTCTAACCATTTTGTTCTTTGATTCACTTTATTACCTCCTTAATTAACCGAGATGTTAGAAGATCAGTAATTCCAATTCGTGCACGTGATAGAAAAAATTAACTGTGGGAACCAAGTAGTTTGGCACTACTGTGGTTCCTGATTCCTGTGGTTCTACCTGGTACAAACTACAGCGTGTTACAAATTTGAACCAAAAAACTTATCCTTACTTGAATAAAAAGCACAGTATTGTTACTGTGAATCTACCTATAACTGACAAACGAGTCATCAAAATCGTATGAGCAGATCAGGAGAAAATAAATTGTGACAAACAAATTAATAAATTAATTTTGGCGCGCAGTGTATGTGCATGACACTTTGTTGCTTTTACGATTTATGATAAGCAAAACCACACATAACGGTGACCACAAGTGTATTGAGTACAGATTAGTATAAATTAATGGATATAATCCGTACTAACCAGCAAATTATGGTATAGATACATATAGGTACACTAAAAATTATATTCTAATAGTAAATATTTATTAATTGCTTCAAATATTATGTCACCTCTTGGGTTGGGAATTAATATCTACCAGTAATGATCATTGTCATCGTACGTCTTTTTGAACCTCGTCTGATGATTGAAAAGATAAATTAATTATCTTTCAATAAGTTTTGCAATTCAGAGGTCGCGATTTGCAGCTAAAGAAATGGTGTTCCGCAATAATAAACAATGCCAGTACTGTAAACCAAAATTTACGGTGTTAAGATTTGTGCTGATCAATAATCTGAAAGAATTTAACCTAACTTGTTTTGTTTCGAAAATACACTACGAAAATCATTGTTTTTGTTCTGCCAAGGAATGCTTTGAAACTGGAAATAATGCATTTTGCTTGAAGCAGGATTACGTCAATTTGATTTTAATTGTTTAACGGGGTTTTATAACATACAGATACTTAAAAGCTAAAAACTTCTAATTAAGTCTAGAATTCCTTCTTTGAGTTACGCTAAGCTAAGCTAAGGTAATAAATAGCACAGTCACTATTGGCGAGACTTGGTATGTTTAGGGAGTTTTCAATATTTTGAACAACCCTTCTTCGTAACGTTTACAATATTACTATTCCTAAAATACAGAATAAAATGTAAATAAACAATTACTTAATTAGTCAATTAAGCACTTAATTAATTATTTTACCTTTTGTACTAAAAAACGTTTCTCATAACGAATTATTCCCAGGCTCAGAAGTTGAGTAACAATATTCTAAACATTACGTGTCCTGCAAAATGCTTGTTTTTAATTATGGTGACAATTTACAACCAAAAAAACAAACTGCAAATAATACAGACTAAACATATTTAGCAATTAATTTTTTTTCTGCTAAAAACGAAAAGATTTGCCAATTACCTATGGGTTTCAGTATATTACTTATCTATACAATTTCAATGTAAAATGTTTATTATTTATTTAATGTTTAGTATCTTATTAATAACAGATAGTTGCATTTACATCGACTTGTTGATATTTATCCGAAAAAATATCTGTTATCTATACATAATTTCTTTCAGATACACTTATAAATACCTGTGCATTGACAGCAAGAACTCCACAAAGTACCAAGGCGAACACGGCAGATGATACTCCAAACATTTTAATAATTTACTTTCTATTTTTAATACAAAAAAATTTCACTCGGCACTCTTTCTCTTTCACTGCCAATGGCCAGAATTAAAATAAGTGAAATTCGTCTGATATTCGCTATTTAAGTGCATTGCATAACAAGTCTTGCAGGAGGGACTTGCTGGTCCCTCCAGTTTTCTCATGTCGTGGGGTGGAAATGACACCTTGGACCTAACATTGGCTTTGCTGCATACTTTTTAACTCATGTCAAACAGAAGACCAAAAAACATTCTTATTATAAGTGACAATAAGGAATAAAACCACGCGCACATACTTTCACCTCCAGAGGACAAGTTATATCTCTATACATTGTTCTCAATGATTATATTGAATATAATATATTATGACTGCATTCATTAACCTATCTCTGAAGGTGTACTAGAACAAAGTGTGGTTACAATTGTAATGCATATAGCATGATTTGTAATTACTTATAATTACTACTCTCGATTGAGATTAATCACGTATGGCCTGCTAATACAAAGCAATGGATACAGCTGGTATCAAGGATCGATATAATTGATGAACATTCTATTATCTATCGTTTTATTCTTTATTGCAATTGGGGACAAAAATTTAAAACCGTAAATAATTTGCTGTAGGTATTACTATTACAATAAATGATAAATGATAAATAAGTAAACAATATAAGCATTTTTATGCAATATTTTTAAGATTTATTATTATACACATAATAACATTTCAATGTTTTACTGTGTATTAAATTTGATGACAAATGCTTACCAAAATAATGAAATTTGCTTTGTGCTGCTCTGGTCACTATGGTCTAATAAACTGCTCCAAAATATAAATGCAACAACACCAAACATTTGTCAAAACAATTTGAAATTTGGTTTTCTTTCGAACCGCTACTCCGATTTTGTTCTGTTGTAAGTTGATTTATCAGATTTATCATCTTGTCTGAACATTGTAATTTTTATTTACGTAATTATCTGTATTACTAAAGGAGATATAACAAGACCACGTAATAACAAGTCAGAAAAGCGTTCCTACAGATTATTGTATTATATTTCTGAGTATATACAGCTAAAATCTACGCGAAAGGGTTATTAGATCACTGTCAAAGGTTATTAGATCACTGTCATAGTTAGGAGTTTAGAAAGGAATGTCCTTAAACATAGCTTATTTAACCTGTACACCCAAAATCTGAGCTTTCAAGCTGAATCTTTATTTTTATGCGTGTGGTGTTATTAGTGTTATTTGTTCTCCTTTAATAGCAAAAAAGACAATAACGTACACAAATTTGTAAAAAATTCATGGAAAATCTAGCTACACTTTGATTCTAGTTAATGGCAGTGCTTGTAGCTAGTACATACATTTCGGAAAGAAAACTATCATCTAGAAAATAAATTGCACCCGGGTTAAACTGTGCGTGAAAATTCGTAATTGCTGACGTTTTGCGAACCTATATGCTTGCTTCTTCAGACCTAACTGATTACTGATATAAAATACTGAACATCCTCTGATAATTTACTTAATTAACTACTTAAGAAATAAATTCAAATTATTTAACTGTATGTGACAAAATAGACTAATTTATCCAGCATTCGGAAGTAATCGGTTTTAGAAGGTAATATCCCGTGAACCATTTATCACAAATCATTAAAATTATCAATAAAATTTGACTATTGCCCATTTTATAATGTTGTAAATTAAGTGTAGGTACTGTGTTGAATCCTGAAACGTCCACGAAACCAAAATGTCGCATTTATGCAATACTAGAGAAAGCATTTTCTTATCAATTTGCGAATTTATCACAGACCTGCATGCACAATTACCATCAGAGATATTTCTTCCTACTGTGTTACGTAGAGAAATTTTTTTGCGATTGTTTGATTTTTTATTGGTAATTTTACCATTTCCGTTTGCATAATTTTGTGTACCTATTTTATTCATCAGTAATATATTGCTATGATCTACAAGTCATGCGAGTTTACAAAAAAAAGTTTGTAAATAAATATTGCAACACGTACCTATGTCGCTACATACATATTATATCAACTACTATAGTACTAATTCTATACAGTTATATATGATGAGAGATAAATTGGTTATCTCAATCTAAAATTAACTATTTGACTTTTACTAATTTTTATGTTGTGACGACATCGACAATTTTGTATGGCAAGCCTATATGTTTATTATTGATTATCATATGTCTTTTAAGTTGGCTTAATCTATATCTTTAAAACCGATTGTGTCGACTGATTCGTCAACGCCCAGCCCAAATCAGAGAGCCTATACGAACATGAAATTTAAAAGATTATTTTTAGCATTTTTTTAATGTAGACGCCCATGGTATAATTTTCTTTTTCAATTATCTCCCCAAAACGGAGTCAAAACAGAAGAAACACGTGTTTTACTATTTCAAATATGCAAAGGAGCGTTAAAATGGAGGTATGCTTGTCGTTTCTATAGGTAAAAACCCGAAGATGATGCATACCTGAAAATTTCCTATAATCACGTGTTTTATTCATTCTACAAAAAATGCATACTAGTCCAGTTAAATCGTTTCCGAGGGTGTCTGTTCTAGCAAAAATATAGAAAACTCTTAAGTCAAGAGCACTTCACCAAAAATTCAATAGAGACCTAAATTATTGCTATGTATTTATTAAAAACTATATATTAGCTCCTTTTAATGAATACTTAATGTATGGTGTATTTTTTTCATTAAGTCTGCGACGCTTGTCGGTTGAAGGTTTCGCTTTTGAAATATGAAAGGGAAACACATCATTATTATCAATGACTGCAGTGAATTCACTATTGAATACCTCTCTCATCTGCAACCACTACTTGGGCTGCAGGCTCACTGGTGCGCTATAAATGCCCAGGGAGCAGGCTCTTCATCTGCAAAATGAAAGAAAACATGATGGTGTATGGGAAACTGCATGAGAACTTTATTAAATTAATAGGTACTAGAGAACTGGATATTTCAAATGTGCGCAGCAATGAAAATTATTGTATTTTCGAATTGTGTTGGGTTTGTGGTGTGTCGTCCATTTCGTCCAAATCCCAGTCATCATCAGCGACATGTTTTTCGAAGTTGTTACAACATCCCACAGTATTGACGAAGCCAGGAGAAATAAGCTGAAGCAGTTTGTCAGGTGCAGGGGGCTTGAGTGTGGTGATGGGCTGAAGACCATATCTGTTCTACATCCACCGCAACTGTATAAGATTTTTCAGGAACCCCAGTCAAGCCTGAACTTGGAGGTAGTAAACGAAAAAAAAATACTTCTATATTTTTTCCTGGCCAAAACACCATTTGGCTGGACTATACTTGGGTTTTTTTTTTGAGATAATAATATCTCAAAAAGTATTTGTTTTGCTATTTAAAAAAAAGAAATATTAAGGGAGTCTGATTGAGGCAAGGGAAATGTATTTCCAAAACGTATTTATGCGTTTTTTTTTCAAATTTATAGTAAAAGGAACACGCTTTATATTTGTACACTTGTCGCCTGCAAATTTGCACCATATAAACACTAACGGTGTTTATATGATACAAATTCGCACGTAAATGACTAAACTAAAAATAAACCAAAAATTCAATAATATGATTAACTAACTATACGTATATTGGACAAACATTTCTCGAGAAAACTTATTGTTTATAAAGAGTTTTGAATGCTGTAAAAAGTGTATAGGCAAAGTCAGAATTTTGATTCAACCTACAGGGTGGTTGAAAACATGAAACTCTTAAATTTGCTCAAGAGTAAACTAACAGTTTGGCTTAGGAAATACTTGTTTAAATGTATTTTATTTTTAAATTTCAATGTTAGTAAATGCATCCACCTTTCTTTGTGATATGTATTTAATCTTCAAATTGGAATCTTGTCAATTTGAGAATCGGTCCAGTTCAGGATGAACAAAATAATAACATAATAGATATCCAAAATGTCGGAGTCAGGAACTAGCATCAAAATACTACAATAATATATTCTAAAAATATTGCTTTTGTTCAAATTTCGCATATGACGTCAAACGCTGTCAACTTGGTAGTTTATAGTAAAATTTAAAAAAAAATCACAAATGTTCCTAGCGTTTTTGTCAAGTAATATATTTACAGAATCCTAAAAGCAATATTTTATCAATAAAATTGATAACTGAGGATTAAATTCATTTTAAAATAATTTATTATGCCATTTTACATTTAATTTAAAAAAACTTTTTTTTTCTTTTAATTTAAATTTTTTTTTATTTTTACTACAATTTCTTGACTGAAAAATTCTAAGGCTATGGCATTTCAAGGGCATCCAAAACTCTTTATAAACCTTGACTTTTTCTGGAGAAATAAGAATGTAATTAGTGGCATAGTTTGGGAACACTCTGTATACAGTTTTGTTACTTAAAAAAGCCTCGATCGCGTTTTTTTAAAAATTATTATCATGTTTATCAATACACATAATTAAATATAAAACAAAATATTCAACATTAATTTAGTTTTTATTTATGACGTCATCGTCATTTTTCTAATAAATGCAACCCCATTTTTCTTACTGATCTTGATTGTTTTAATTGTAGCATACAAACTACATCGCATTCTTTGTGCTGAATACCAATACGAACTTGAAAGTGGCGTCAAGCTATTTCTGTTATTTCATATCACATTTCCGAAATTCTGAAGCGATTGTTGTTTTGTCGTCATTTGCCTTCAGCTCAAATAATTTGTGAAATTTTTAAATTAAAAATGCCAAACCGCGTCTTGATTTTCGTAGGTTTCCATACTTAGGTCATTATTATTATAAATTACATTCTCCATTTTGCCATTTTTGTAGTCCTTGCATAGTACCTATGTCCTATACCTACATTTTACCTAACTCGATTAAGTCAATAATGTAAAATTCGCACTTATAACATTGAATGATAGCAAAGCAATATATAACCATAATTATCTGCTTTTTCTTCTCTTCCAACGATCTCCAGCGCATTTTTGAATTGTGACAGAGGTCGCGATATGTAAATAAATATTTTTTATTACTTAATAATTATCAAACAGCCACGTAATATCGTGAGACATGGAGCCATGTAGGTCAATAACTTAGAAAACTGCAGAGTCCCGCGAATATTTATACATAAGAGTGCGCGCTAATGGGCACCGCTAATTAAGCGGGCAAGTTTGGTCCTACAATTGACAATATGTATGAAAATTTATATCGCACAGTGTTAATAAGTTGCGTGTGTCTGCGGTAACTAACTATTGTTTACACTTTCGATGTAACGATCCCGACAAAGATGTTCTCACAGAAAGTGAAGATTGTTATCTTTCTCAAGATGCTGTTATTAAGCACCAAAGCGGGATTTAATTCAAACAAATGATAATAAATTAGACGCATTTTGGAGGTTTAAATATGACACGGTAATCTCGCGAATTTTTAAATATAAACGTGTAAATTGTAAGATAACGGGATAATTCAATTTGACATTGGTAGGTAACTAACTGACCAATTTTTATAAAATTATGATCCTTTGTGTACTCCGTCGACGGTTATCTAGACATAATGTTTTTTTCATTATACCTAACACTTTGCTAACACAATTGTTCAATAGTCGTTAAGTTAATTTACAGACTTAAATGTTTGAGTGCCTAGACATGTCCTACCTTTTTCAATTTAAATGTGCCTACATTTGTTTCAATGTAAACAGCTTAACATAGTTTTCTACTACTTTACATTTACAATAAATAATAATAATTTATTATTTTTTATATATATTTTCCACAAAGTAGAAACGTGAGTTTTAAAAAGTTTATTTAAAGCAACTATAACAGAAGCAAAACTGAGATTAAGTTAAAATTGAGAGCCAACAGTCTTTAACGATTTTAATTGCACTTTAATACTGAGGACGTCGTTCTTTACGTGGCCTCATCAGAAAACAAGAATGTAGAAACCATGGAAGTCAGCAGCACCCTGTACCCTGCTCCTGTATATAGTACAGGAGTGCATTAATTTGTAGAGGCTATATGAATTCATAATTGGAATACCGGTGTCTCATCGAATGCCGGTGACTCATCAAACGGGGCCATTGGAAGTTGTGCCATCATGAGAACTTAACGATCTGATATCTAGTATATCCGAATAGGGATTAGGGCAAGTGCGGATAGACGCTATAGCCGACATGTCGTCTATACCCTTCTCGATGTGGAGCTACCCTATCCCCCTGATGTGGGTAATGAGAAGCTGCTGAAAAAGATGACACGTGGTAGAGTTCTCAGCGTAAGCGTGCTCGACGGTGCACCCATCCTCCGATGAAACGGCAACCTTTCTAATCTCGATGGGTGCCTACGGATAACGCGTTAGCGTTCCGGGCGGTGACTCGTCAAACGTGGATTCAGGAAGGTTTCCAACACGGGTACTTGGAGTAATTCAAGGCTGTGAGATGCACTAACTGTTTGCTGTAGACCCCTAGAACCACCGGGGGCTTCCCTATACCATGGTTCCTATGCTATAGGTCAATGGCCGCCCTTCTGAGGTGTGTACAGATATTGAGTAGAGGTTCGCACAAGCGGCCTCGCCGGCGACTCGTCCGACGGTGTCGGGGAAAGCCGACTAACACGAGTACCGAGGGGAAGGAGGGCCCCTATGGCTGGTCTGTGCTTAGGAGGTCTTATTTGTATCATGGGAGCCTGCGTGTGATGGTACCATTGGTGCACAACAACTTACTTTAGGGATTTACAAATGCCAGCCATGGCCTCTTTCAACTGGAGATGGACTCTCGGGGGCAGACACGTTTCCTGGGTGGTGTACCATGGATGCTGTATGGCGAAAGTGGGACAGCGAGCCGACCCCTATGAAACGGCGGTCCTTATTCATGTATTAGGTACCAGTTTTCAGTAATTAATTATTGAAAATGCAGGATATGACACTTCACAACTAGTAGCACTTTACCTACTCCTCGAGATCATGTGGCTATAACAGCTGAGCGAGTCGTTTCTCGATGTCCCTGATGGGTTTTGTAATTTTGTGTGATCAAAATGGAGAGTTTCACAAGAGTATATAAGATATGATGTTTCTTTTACTGAAAATGTGGGAATGTGAGAATGTTGACTGCTGCGGTCGCTGGAAGACAATGATGGACTTTAACGCCGCACATTAACCGTACACAAGCTTCTTAGGAGGTACTATGCGCGCAGAAAAAAGTCGTACACCACTCATCGAAAAAATGTACTATAAATATTTGTCTTAGCTTTGTATTTAAATGGTTCGTTTATAATCTATATGCTGTCATTTTGACATTAAGCATAAGTATGAAATATGCACCAACTGTCAAGTTAACAAATGAAAACAAGCCAGAATTACATGATGTAAAAACAAGCTGTACGACTTTTTTTCACGCGCATAGTACCTTAGAGCAATTTGTTTATGTTTTATGTTTCAGTGAGTTGACACAAGTTGAGCAAGCCCAGCATCTACTTTAAAATCATCATTTGCAAAAAAAAGGGTAGGCGATTCCCACTCGTGACGTAACGTAAGTATCCGACAATATTTATATAAGACACTTATCGTAGTACGTATGCGTATGCATATTTCAGTGTCTCCAGTTAAAACGACCACGCTGTATACGGGTTTTATTACTTGATATCTCCATGCTTGATACTAATTGCGTCCGATCATTTCCAGTTTTATAATGATGTTTTTTATTGATAAGCTTAATCTATAATAAAATTAATTTAATACGCACATGACAATGCAATTACATTGTAATAGAAATGATGCGCATGCGGTTAGTATCAAATAATAAATCTTGTGTAGCAAAGTACGTGAACAACGACGTTGCGGACGATATTTTGGGCAGAAACCCGACGTGAGAATGACAAAAAAAAAGCACAGTGCATCACCGACAAGTTCTTTTAGAAAGATGAAACAGTATGTCTGTTCCAACATACAGAAAATGCGGTGTAGGTACTACGACATAATGTGTTGGATCAGATGGGTTAGCTCTACTTTTTACTTTATCATACGCAGTATGATAAAGTATTGTAATCGTGCCGACAAAAAAAAAACAGATTTTAGCGGAAATAGGTCTTGTTGGGTCCCCTGGTCATTTTTGACCAAGGTACAAAAAAATGTTTTGTATCTATTTGATCGAGATCGTGTCTGCTTTAAAAGTACATAGTTAGCCAGGATTTGTCAAACGCGGATTTTTTGACAATACCTACTGTCAATATTGTCAAAATATCTGTCATATGCTTACTAACTTGTGTTATTTTAATACAGACACGATCGTTCTCGATCTAATAGAATCTCATGCAGGTAAACTATTAATTTTATATATTGTATGATAAAGCAGAGACTAAGAACGGAACGAAAACGAGAACGAAAGAACTAAATTAACCGAATAATTTATAAGAACGAAAACGGAAACGAAGACGAAATTTTTATTTTTCGTTCATGATTGAAAACGAAATAAATAATTTCGGTTACCGGTTTTAACCGGTTTACCGTTGCAAAACAAATTATTGGTTACCTATGACACAAGTGAGTGTTGACGAGCATTTTCAGCACTGAAATATATTTTAAATTGTCAAAGGGCGAATTTAAAAGATAATTTATTGGAAGATGTCTTGCTTCTTAGATTAAATAGTTACAATTAATTTTTATATAAATATATTCATATATACTAAAATTAATAATTATCCTGTGATTTACTTTAGAATATATCTTTAGTTTAATTAACTAAAATTTTTATTTATCTTGGAATGCTGAATTATTTATATATATTTTTACTATAAAATAAATATGTATATTTTCTCTTATTTTTAATAATAATAATAACTTTATTTACAAATAACCAAAAATTTACCATGACACAAAATTTTTAAATAAGTAAATGTTAATTGAAATAAAGCAAGATCAGAGAGAAAAGAAACAAATATTATTATTTAAAATATGAAGCACAAAAAAACAAAAATCACTGGCATACCACTACACTGCATAGCAGTTTCTGCGTGGTTATCAAGTAACTAAATTTAATGGGAATAAATGAAAGAAACTAAAACAGATTCGTGCCTCTCCAATACAGAAACGACCCCAAACAATTCATTCTAAATTTTATTTTTAATATTTATAAAAAGCAAAAACTTTAAAACCACTTAAAATTCAGTTGATTGAAATTTTTTACATTTAAGTTTTTAAAAGCGTAAATTTTATGTTAGTAATTTTTGCCAGCTATCATTAAAATAAAAAGTGACTTATTTGTCAAATATAAAAAAAAAATAAAAAAGCATGTTGGCATACTTTTATTAGAAAAATAGTAAAAATCCGGTTTTAACCGTTATTTCATTTCGGTTCACAAAAACGATTTTTATTTATTTATTATATATTATATATTATATTATTATATATTATATATATATAACTATATTTATTTTTATATTTTTTGGGTGTGAACGAAAAGAACGAAAACGAAATTTTTCGTTTTCGTTCTGATCGGAAACGAACAAAATACTTTTAGTTTTTAGTCCCTGTGATAAAGTAATGTGCTTGGCCACATCAGATTTTTTTCATTGGTTTGTCGATCTTAACATTACTTGTCCATCATGAAGCACGATACCTGCACGGTGTTTTCTTTGTGTTGGAACACACCTATTAGTAGGAGGATACAACTTTCCATGACTGTACATGTGCTATAAAACGCTCAAACATCAAACGTACTTTGTACAGTAAATTTTGTACACCTTGAAAAAGTGTTTTACCGGCTGACCCACGCTTCATTTAAATTAATCGCAAATAGCACCTAGACGGAATTACAGAATTGATCCAGTTTTTTTTATTATTAGAAATACCGGATATGCGGCCAAAACATAAAACCGGTTATCGAACTATCACGCCAAAATCCGGCCGGATACAGGATATCAAAAAAACGATATATTCAAAACAAGTCAATTTTATTTAATTTAAGACTTTAGAAAGATAACCCGAAATAGGATGTTTGATACGAAGCAACGAACGATTATGTAATATAATCTCCGACATACTTGACTTTTTTCATATATACCGTCATACTATACACTGTAGATTGATTCAGGATGTAATCTACCTTTTTTTGTTTCCTGATATGATTGCACATTGATGGGTGTGATAGTTATGTAATATGCATTGAAACCGACAATCTGAATATCTAATCTAGATTACAGCTCTGAAAATAATAACCTATAAGTATAGGCGTTTTGTTTTTATTTTTAATACGTTTAAAATAGTACCTACTTCAATTCTGCCAAACATAATCATGAACAAAAGTGACGATCAAGGTTAACTTGTTTTAATAGTTAATTCGTTAACAGAAAATGTGTTGTTTTATTTTGTAGGACCTATAAACTGGTAGTAGAATTCTATACACCATACGTTTTAGCAGGCATGTGTAAACTTTTTTTTAATAGAATGGTACCTAGTATATTTTTTCTCAAAACAGTTTTTCTTCTTTAAATCCAGTTCTTTTTATTTAAGGCAAATCCTACATTTCACTTGCACAACACGTAAAAGTTCTGAGGTGTTTTCTCACGTATTCGTTCACAGACACGGAAAGAAACGTAAGAATTGATACAAAATTAAGCTCACTGTAGATACTGGTTTTGTAGAGCGTACTAGCTCTAGTGATCCCTCTTAATTATGTTTATTGAATTGAATTACATATATAGCCTAACATAAAATTTTATATTCGATAATTACGACAACTGAATATCATACTTTCGCGTTTTCGAAAGACTGTGTTGGGCTGAATACGAATCCGGACTAAAAGCCTCCTACAACTTATAAGGTTTTTGAAAAACAGAATGATGGAAATGTCAAACATTGTAAATTTGGCCTTTTTGTAAATCACAAGCAGTTGAAAGCTACAGCGGTTAAAAAATCACAAATATTCTCAAAAAACTTTATGACATTTGAAACTTACGTTTCTTCGCAAACCTTGTAAACGTGATAGGAAGCGATAGGAAATAATGATGTATGTGACGTATTTATAAGAATTTAAGCCATAAATAGATACATACAAATTAGAATACAATCCTAATTATAATGTGAACTTGAACCCAAGCCAACAAAACAAGTTTCCAGTTTTCAATGCATATTGATGCATTTTTAACGTTGCTCAATATCAACATAAAATTTTCAAACTAAGGTATAGAAATTCTTTTATTAACAACCCAAATATGCACTTTTAAAAGAAATGATTAAAAATAGTGAAGTACCATTGAATAATGTATATTTTTCTGTTACATCAATAGACAATACAACGACTTCTGTACTTTGTTCGATGCTACATTGCTTATCAATTAATCACATGAAGGCCTCATAAAAATTACTATAATTTGGTTAAGTCGCTTGCGAGCACCCGTCAGTGTATTACTTGATTTCTGATGTGCGAGTTGTGCAAAAAGACATTTGTGTATTTTGTAACTTGAGACCTACTTAATTCCCGAGAACCGGTTGTGCAATTGACAACTATTGGAAATACATATACTTTTAGAACAGGTGTGTACTCTGTAAATATTATGCTAGAAACAATTCTCGAAATGCTGCATAATCACAATACGAATAGGTATATTTTATACGTACTATAAATTATTATATTAATAGAAAAAATTGTTTAGTAAGTAGTAATAACTGCGGTTCAAATGAACACGAAATAAAGCTATTATATTTAACATTGTAAAGAATTGTTAATTTTTTATATGAAAATATGAATAAATCTAATATTTACCATTACATTAATAACCATACGTAAAATTGCTATGTGTTTTTGAAAATCAATTACCAAACATGATTCTTGTTGAATAATTGTAACATGCTATTTTCAATACCATTTATTATTATTATTATAATTTCCATTATACAAAAAAATATTCCTTCTTTACACATCTAAAAATATCATTAATTTCCACTTACAGCTATATAATTACTATATAATTACACTAAGAACAGAAATCCTGGTGTACTTGAACGTTAGACATTGATAAATACTGTCGAGATATAGTAAATTTGCAACAAGCAAACCTTGATAAGGCTGCATTGTTATCGGAATTATTGGTATTATCTGAGATTATTGTCATCTGTTCCTGTAAGTGAGCACATATCCAAAATAACTTAAAAACGTGTATTTTCCCTAAATATTTTAAATGTATTTGTCAATGATGGCGAGGCGAACTGTCAAATAACTACGTGGATGACAGTTATTTGGTTTTGACTGACATTGACACTAGCGTTGTATAATGGTGACAGTTCGTTCAAATGGTGAGGTCATTATTTGAACGAACTGTCATTATTATACAACGCTATTGTCATTACAATCATTGGCGCGTATAATGATAGGGATTATATAGTCATATATACGTATGCAATGAACTTATTATATGTGAGTCGTAGATAATAGTATATTATTTGACGAGCACATAATTAAGGATATAAATCGGGAGCATGAAGTTTACACGCGAGCCGTAGGCGAGCGTGTAATCATGCGAGCGATTTATATCCGTTATGTGCGAGTCAAATACGACGTTTTATCTACGACTCATAAATTCCATTTTATGCAAAATATCTTAAATGTATTTGTCAATGATGGCGACGCGAACTGTCAAATAACTGTCATCCACGTAGGTTTTGACAGACTTTGACACTAGCGTTGTATAATGATGACAGTTCGTTCAAATAATGAGGTCATTATTTGAACGAACTGTCATTATTATACAACGCTAGTATCATTATAATCATTGGCACGTATATTGATGGGGATTATTATAGTCATAGATACGTACGCAATGAACCTATTATATGTGAGTCGTAGATAAATATGTTTACAATATAATTTCAAAATGTGCACCTCAAGGTAAAATCATCCTTAAAGAATTTTTATCAGCGGATTTACAACATTCCGGGACCACACTATTTACTTGGACATCTTGTAATTCAGGGCCGAGTCTAGGGTTTCATGTGCCCTAGGCACACATGAAATTCCGGACCCCTCAACCTACGTATCGTATATGATATTATTTAAAGAAATAAAAATCACATTTTTTTAATGTGTGTTATATTATATTAAAATATGAAATGAAAATATGTTTTTACGAACCTAAAATGTTCATTTTCTGATTTTAGCTTCAATAAATGTTTTGATGATATCATCATAGTTTATGGTTTTTAGAAATCCTTTTCAATATATAGCTTTGTAAGTGCGTTGAGTTTTTGCTCCGAAAGTGTATCGCACAAATATTTTTTACCAGCTTTAAATTAGAAAATGAACGGCATTGCAACATTCCGCGAGGTGGATTTACTTTGGTATATTGTTACTTAAAATAAAATTTAACTTTTCTGAAACACATCCTCTGCCATTATCTGCTATTTTTAATAAATAAAATTGTTCAATGTATATTTTTGGTTTATCGTCATTTACGTAATTGTTTGGGAAACTGCAATAGAAATATGTTTTGTTATTTCTATAACATTATGTGGAACATTAACTTACTAAAATTACGTTACTAAAACTATAAAAAGTGGCTTTATAATCGACTAAGCGAGTATAGGTCGGCTGAAATGTGTGGAAAACTCTACAAATCTAAAAGCAACAAATTAATATTTAATGTAAATTTACCGATAGTAGGGTTGCCGTTACTGTCAATTTTCACTCATGGTCTCGAGGTTTACGGCAAATGTCCAAACACGCTAAAAAAATACACTTCAGTGTAGTCGATTCTGCAGTTTATTACAGTTTTCTCGTTAATTTGAAGAGATACTACAGTTACATTCGGGCAAATACATTTTTTGCTCATCAAAACAATTTCCAGATATCAACAAAAACGAAACATTAATTCTCTACATACATAAGTTTTCTTGAATTTACCTACTTTTGTCTACAAATGTTTGAAAAGCGACCAGTTCCAAAAAATGGGTTTTACACTTTATTTTATCTTATTTACGCAGGTTTTGAGAATTCATTACAGTTACATCATGCGAATTCCACAAAACATGAAAGCATGCGTTTGTAGAATATAAAGGGTTTTTCTAAATTTCGGTGCGGTTTTGAGAATCCTCGACATTGTTCGAGTATTTTTGTGTCTCACTAAGAAAAACACATCATTTTGATAGTTTTTTTAGATTTTAACCAACAATCTCTATGGCGACACATTATTTTTTCAAAGAAGGTATCAACAAATAGCAACCAATCTCGTTTTTTTGGCACTGCATTCTTTAGGTAGGCTGATATTTAATCTTGAATCTTAGAACTTGGAATGCAAAGAAGATCAGTGAGTGAACAATTGGTCAAAATTACTACGTGTCCTGTTAGAAAATTCACGTAGTCACACGATTTCTACAATGCTTCAATTTTCAATGTTCAAGTGTTCATCTGGCACGACTTAAAGAATTATATCATGTCCAATTATTTTTTAGGAAAGTTTAAGTTATGTTGAACTAAATTTTTTAAACAATTAGCTTATTTTTCTCAAAAATGTGTTATTATAGAGGCTCGTTTACAAAAAAATCGGAAAAAATAATGCACAAAAACTATCGAAATCATGCATAAAGGGCCGCAGACCTATTTCTGAACGCGATGTTGAGTTGCAACAAATGTTATTATTATTTGTATAAAGTATTTTTGTTATACATAATTTATTTAATTTAGGTAGAGAGGGGCCCGTTCGCCGGGCCCTAGGCAAAATATATATCCTACTGGCAAAATAGCTGGCTGTTTAATAGGTTGATGTAACCTTTTAACGGTTGATAAAACACGCAGACAATGCGCAGACGTTTCTTTGTTGTACTGAGTACTGACCTGTTATATTTTGGTAAATGTTTAACTTTTGTAATCTTTTACCGATTATATGATTATTATGGAATATTATAAAGCAATGCATCAACACTGTTATATGTATGTTATAGGTATATATAATGAATAAATTTGGCCTTTTACTTGAAGTTGCAACGGTATCTTGTAGGAATGTTATTCTGCTTCTTTTCTGAAATCAAAAGTGTTTAAGTTCTATGACTTTACATCAGAAACTTTTCGATAAAAACTGTTGAGTAAACATTGCTAACTCTATGAGGACCATGGATTTTATAAACGGAAAATCAGTACGGGTTTTGCTAGATTTTTTTGCGCTAAATACAAATCAAAAGTAAACTTCAGACATCGTACCTGTAAACGTTTGTTGATTGGTGTGCCTTAAAACACCGAGTTATTTATGTATAGAAGGCACGGGAGTTAAAAAACAAAGACGTGAAAATTTGAGTCTCAATTTCTCGAAAAATACCATACATATCACAGAATAAATATACCATTTGAAAAACATAGTCGATTCCTATATGTAGTAACAAACGGAAGAAGGAACACATTTTTACTCATCTTTTACCTACTGCGTTATGTATATTTATTATTCAGACTGATTAATATTCATGTGTATATGGTTTGCTTCCCTTTGTGAATTTATTTGCATACCTATTAATTTTCGCACTAGCCTCTACTAACGATGAATTTTAAATGCAGTGCCATTGTACTTGTACAGATTATATATATGTACAAGTAAAAAACGCTAGGTCTGTTTGGAGTACCTAAGTGTACCACGACCTAGTTTTTAGAGGGTTGTCCTCCTGCTTACTAGTGACCTCCTAATGTCCTTCTTTCTTGTAGAATATCCCGTTTGCCCTTCTTTTCAATGTTTTCTGTGTTCTGTGATACAGTTCAAATTGTAAATATTTCCATACAGATCAAATCTCAATATTAACTAAACATAATTCTATTGTTGTGAAAGTGTTGGCTTATTATTGAAAAGCAAGACATTCAAATTAATTATAACTCTAAGCAAAGTATTACTAAGAACTGTCGTATTTTCGTTTTGTGAAACCTGATGTCAGTAGATTTATTTAGAGATACGTGATTCTGGTAAAAATTTGCAAATAGACATATTTGAAAAGAGAAATAAGTTAACATGACTTCTCACACAAAATGGCATTTACTTCCAAAATGCATAACGCAACACCTCAGCAAAAAGTTTTATATAAAGTTGTGGTACGTCAACAATTTATTCTATTTATTTTTATAATTTGGCATTTTGTTAACTTATTAATTAATTAATTTTTGCTGCTTATTATTGTAAGGGTATGGTTTGTGTCTTTTCTTGGATTATTCGAGAAATTGCTACTGATTTAGCTGTAGGGAAGAATACTGCGAAGAATAAAATTGTTGAAACCGCAACAAGTGTTCAGAATAGGTTAAGTGCCAAATTTAACTTTGCTGTCCCCGTTCTTTTGCTCACGATAGTACATCTCTTACCAAAATTAGGACATTTTGCGTAACTAATCTACTTTTTCTACTTAGTTTCGTTATGAACTCATAACGACACCGCTTTCGGTGTCGTTTTCGTCAAAGTTTTAGTAACTTTTAGTTTTCCAAGGTTGATGATATTGACGTCAAGTGTCAAATAACATTGACATCTCAATCGCTATTGGCTCGCCTCAATCGTATTTGTGAAGTTTACCACAACTACCAACTGTTGAAATTAAAACTATTCTAGATTATAAGATGACTTAGCACTCGTTTTATAAGATGTATTAGCGTACTCGTTCCATTTGGGAACTCCTCGCTACGCTCGTCGTGCCGAAAACAACTCGTGCACAAATTTTTGTCTTATACAACTTGTATTATAATATACTGCTACTGTTATTGTTCGGCCACATTTTTATTTTGTATTAACAATGTATCAACGAGAGTGCATCTTTTGAACAGAAAAACAAACGTTAAAATGTTGTTTACTTAATGTGGGACTGAGAAAACAGGTTATTTTTAATGATAAACAGATACGCCTCAGACCAATTTAAATCGATATTTTTACTGGACGATCAAAGGCCAAGCTATAAAATTGGACCAGCTGTATATCAGCCGTTAGAAATTGGAAAGAACGGAATTCAGTTGAGCACAGTAGGGAGAGGGAAAATCTGACGTAACTGACAGCTTTTTTGACGGCGTTTGTATTACATTTGAAGTAAACACGAAAATGCACAAATACGTAAGCGCAACAACAAACTGATTACAGAGTTTACTTTAGTAAATTTAAGCACAAATTAGGTGAGTAAAAAATGAGCAGCTCTCCTAAATTAAGTGCCTGTAGGGCAATCCTAACCTATTTTATAACAATCAATACCTAAAATCTGAATTTATCTCGTGAAGAATTCCATCTATCAATTGATTTAATTGTTTCGTATGTTTAACTTTAGTTTATTCTTCTCTTATAGATATAGAATCATGGATCTTTCAATGTTGAAGAGGTCGAGACTGGTACATCTATGTTTCGCGATTACATTTTTCACATCTGGGATTATAGTGAATTTTATACAATGTATTTTATACCTAACATTACACAAAGTGAACACTCGGCTGTATAGGAAAATCAATTGGTACTGTTGCTACGCGATATACGCCCGTAAGTATAATTTTCATTGTGACAAAACTGGAGGTGATTAACGAACGGATGTATTTTAGAGCTCGTTTTCATGTGCGATTGGTGGTCTGGAACTAACGTTGTACTCTACATCGATCGAAAGGAATTTGAGCAATATTACGGAAAGGAGCATGCATACTGCGTCATGAACCATACATACGAAATAGACTGGCTTATTGGATGGATGCTTACCGATAGAATAAGATTGTTAGGGGTAAGATCATTTTTCTTATCATATGTCAGTTTTTTCATGATATTTGCTTTTCTCTCTGTTGATATGAATATTATTTAGAGCTGTTAGGCTAGTGTATAAACATGCGAGCAATTTATATCTGTGATGTGCGAGTCAAAAGCAGTATTTTATCTACGACTCGTATATTCCATTAGTTCTCTAACGGCCGATCTTACAAATGTACGTATAAACAGTGGAATAGTTATTTCCAGAATAAATAATGCCGCCTCCCATTGGCTAAAATATTTGTGCTACCATAGTAATACATAATAACTTATTCTAGTATTTATGCCATGGTATTACGTGTTTTATAAGATCGACCTTTAACGCAATTTTGTTTTTATTCCATTTCTTATCAATATTTTAAATTTATTTGTCAATGGTTGCGCAGCAAACTGTCAACCAGTTAGGTGTTGACAATAGGTTTGTATGATAGTGACAGTTTTATTGAATAAAGAAGTAATTATTCAAATAATCTGTCATTATTATACGAACCTACTGTCATCATAATCATCGATGTGTATAATGCTAGGGATAATATAGTCATAGATGCGTATACAATGAACTTACAATAAACAGTTGATATAAAAATGTAAGTGTGGATATCAAAAGAGAACAGTTCCTGGCAACTAATTTATGAGTTGTTATTCTGACTCATTGTAGTTATGTTTAAACTGAACTAAACTCACATAGATACACATAGATTCATTTTGAAGCAATTAAAAAAGATTTTAGTGCAATAATGACATGCTAATTCTTTCCTTTGGACACATTATATTTCTTACTTTCATTTCATGATAAACGTTTTAAAATTCTAAAGTACCGTCAGCATTACTTCTTTTTAAACTTACTTATAATTCAATTTCCGGAAACTGGTTCCTATGCATATTCAGGCACTTTCATTGACGATTTTAACCAAGTTTTTATCAATTTTGATTATTTATTCGGCACAATACAATGAAATTTGTGCAATTTTAAACGTAGAAATGTTACAGCATATTACAGGATGATCTATTAACTCATTGACAAAGGTTGCCAATACAAAGGCCTCAACTACACATATAGCATAGAAACTCATTAGTAACTTGATTTTCTTCTCATTCCAATGATGTATCACACTTTACACACTTTTGTTCACTGTTTTGTGAAAAGTATTTTGTGACCAATTTTGGTTTAGGGATAAATTATGACTGTTTGCTTTCCATTAGTTAACAGACGTGTAGCTGTTTTTTTTTACTTAAGTATTGTAATTGCGTCAAAAGAAAATTTTGCGCTTTTAGTGGAAATAAGGCCTTTTAGAACCTCTGAACATTTTTGACCTAGGTACAAAAAAATGTCTGTGTGTTTGTGTCAACACATTTTTCGTAGCGACGATTCCAGAGAAACTACTAAAGGCATCGGGACGAAACTTCATATTTAGAAGTTTCATGACTAAACTTAGAGCTGATAGAAGTTTTGTTCAAAAGGGTCCAAAGGACCTGGATGTTTACTCTTAGCATTTTTCAACAATTTTGCAAATGGTCCGCCATTTCTGTAATGTTGCCAAAATAGTTGAATAATAAATTAAAGTCGAGGAAATTTTGTATAATTTATCTCTATGACGATTTTTGGTAGCATTAATAGTTTAGCTGCATGAACAAATTCTATTTGGTCAAGATCGGTCATGTCTACATTAAAACTAGTTAGTCAGAATTTGACAGATATTTTGCTTCAATTGACAGTATTGTCAAAACATCAGTTTGACATAGTTTGACATTGCTGTATTGTATGATGAAATCATGTGTCTGGCCACATCGAATTTTTTCATAGATTTTTTATTACTGATACTTATAACTTAAAACTCCTTATTTTTTCCATGTTCACATAAAATTATGTTCTTAAAATTCCACCAGCTTTGATCAGGTAAGGTCGTCAATGAGCTATTAGGTCAGCATGTATACTGGGAGAAAATAATGAGTAAATACCTATATGATGAAATATTTTTTATTGCAAATAAGTTTTATTGTAGTAACGTTGCTTTTCACCTGTAAGTCACTTCTGATAATCTCAAACTTAGTATTTTTGCACATTGTACATGGTTGCCAGATTTATGAATTCACATGATGGGAAATGACAGTCACCATTTCGACTTTGGTTTGATAATGGATACATTCTACCACTGTTTATGGTTTAATAATAGAAACTTTTCTTTATGAAACTGTAACCATTATTATTAAATAATTTTATTGTCATATTATTAGAATTAGAGCAATTTGCGTTTTTTTTATTTTATAAATAAAATCCGGTATTTTTCTTGCTCAAACTTTATATTTTCTCACTTAGTTACATGTTTCGTCAGTTACGGCATCATCAGACTACACTAAAGCCAAAAACAGAACGTAAGGAAAGCAAATAAAAGCCAATTATGGCGGGAAACTTCTTTATATCAAATGCATTCCTATATAACAATTTCTCTATTACAATTACAGAACTGCAAAGCGTACGCCAAAAAAGTGATCCAGTATATGCCGGTGCTGGGCTGGTGTTGGAAATTCTCAGAGTTTGTGTTCTTGGAGCGTGACTTCGAAAAGGATAGGTCCACGATCCGTAAGCAGGTCACTGATTTGTCGGAGCATCCTGACCCGATGTGGGTAAGTGACTATTTTAATCAAGTGTTATTGACCTTAACTAGCAACTATCGACATTTTGTCAGAAATTTATCAATGACCGTTCAAGAGCTAAGATTAGATTATGAGGAGACGTCAGAGAGTAATAGGATTCTCCAAATACACTGAGACCAGTCAACAGTCTTTTGTTTACTTAAACTCCATGCATACTACTATCGGTGTTATTTACTTTACTCTATAAATATCTGTGTTGTTGATAAGAAGTGATGTTGTTTATTTACTATGCATACTTGGGTTATTTTCGATTTTGAAGTGTTTGTGTTTTATTGGCGATT
Organism: Melinopterus prodromus; assembly: GCA_964023965.1. Classification (NCBI taxonomy): domain Eukaryota; kingdom Metazoa; phylum Arthropoda; class Insecta; order Coleoptera; family Scarabaeidae; genus Melinopterus; species Melinopterus prodromus. Next base: position 48,355,438 of record OZ030393.1, read on the forward strand.
GATGGAGTATTTAGTGATGCTTCGTTAGTAATAAGTCTGCCCTTTGTGTGCTTTTGTCAACCTCTTAACCCATGACAATTTATATGTTATTAACTTAATTGCTTGAATTATAATTGATTAATTCTCATGGCTTATTTTTTGTTGTTTTTGGTAAAATACCATTTTCTTTTAGTAAAACTAGTATGCCCTAGACTACAATTTTGAGTTCTCCTGGATGCGCTCACAGAAAACGTGTTTTAATAATGTTTGAGTGTTTTGTTTTATTTTTTTAATCTGTAAAATCAAAAATGTTAGGCCTGAGTTTTTGTTATTGTCTTCTAAACTAAAACAGATATGTATCTTCTCTATAGATAATTCGCCTGCAAAAAAAATCCACACCCAAAAAACATGTTGCCGTGTTTAATTGTTTATATCTATATTTCATGTTTATCTTTTGCCACTAAACTTTTCGTATGGATTTTGCTAAAGGATGATGATGTTTTAGGTTAAATTTAGGAGGTAAAAGTTTACAAAATATTTTCCAATCAAAATTTGTACCATTTGTTAACTGTGTTACTACTGTTGAAAGTATTGGTAATGGATTATTTTATAGTATAAACTTGTTGAAATAAAATCCCCCCAGCCACTATATTACTTTATCGTATGCAGTATGATAAAGTATTGTAATAAAGCAACAAAAAAAATTGAGATGTAGCAGACATAGGTCTTCTTGGGTTCCCTGTATGTCTGTGTGTATGTATGTGTGTACCCGATTTTTGTGGCGACAATTCTGGAGAAACTACTAAAGCTATCGGGTCGAAAGTTTATATTTAGAAGTTTCATGACCAAACTTAGAGCTGAAAAGCTTTTGGTTCAAAAGGGTCCAAAGTAACTGGACGTTTCCTCTAAACATTTTTCAAGGAAAAATTTGCCAAGGAAGGATTTTGCAAATGAACCGCCATTTCTGTAATTTTATCAAAATAGTTAAATAATAAATTAAAGTAGAGAAAATTTTGTATAATTTATGAAATTTTTTTTGTAAATTAATAGTTTAGCTGTAGGATCAAATTCTATTTGATCGAGATCGTGTATGCATTAAAACTAGGTAGCCAGGATTTGACAGATACTTTTATTCTAATGACAGTAGGTAGTGTCAAGCGCTGATTTTTTGACAATACCTACTGTCAATATCTGTTAAATCCTTGCTAATTCGTTTTATTTTAATGCAGACACGATCGATCTCGATCAAATAGAATCTCATGCAGCTAAACTATTAAGTTTATATATTGTATGATAAAGTCATATGCCTGGCCACATCAGATTTTTTTTTAGTCCGTATGTTAACTCTAGTTTTCTAAATAGTATGGTATAATTTTTTTCCAAATTTAGTACAGGATTTATTTCTGATATTAACTTTCCTCTTTGTAAACGAAAGTTTTTGAGAAAATGACACTTGAAAATTATACAACATTGATAACACTTGGTGGCATAGATTTTGTGAATAAAAAAAGTGATAAGGTTGTAGATCTTCTCCACAGATTTCTCTACACAAAACTCAAAAGTTTCCTATTTACCTTTCTATTTGACAATGTTGACGTACACCTGTCAAAAAATTTAATGAGATTCTACTTCCACTAGTTTATACTATAAAATACGAAATTACGTTTACATTTTGGTTAACATTAATCAGATAATTTCAAAAATGCGGATGCTTACAAAAATGAGCAAAAACGTTTTATATGTAGTAACCGTGTAAAGTATGGAAACATGAAACCTAACAGTTTGTTATTGAAAAATAATTTTTTATTATTTATTTGATTTTTAATAATCAAAAAATTGACTAGGACATAGTTTTAAATTGGAATACATTTATTGAAAAAATTGTCAAAATCACTTCTTTACATTTTGACTAAAATAACTCTATCCAAAACATTCAATGAAATCTCTCATAAGCAAGCACCCATGGTTCAAAATTTTGTTGTTGCTTATGGGAGGGGTTCTGTTATGGAAGGAAAGGACAATGAAAGGACTCAATTCGGTGACCCACAAACCTAAATAACCTTTTACAAAATCCATGGTCTCCATGGTTCAATATTTAGCAATTTTTGTTTTCTCAAAGATTTTCTAATGCAAGGGCATAGCTACTTTATTTTTGGCAGAATTTCTCCAAAACTACTGTGACTATGTTTTCAAATGGGCTCCTAAAAGATCACTTGAAGGTTTGTCGCACAAAATTTTATTTAATTCATATAACTACATTGTTCTCTTATGTGCTTTAGGACATTCTACACTTTTTTAATTAAAAGGGCAATAGCAGAACTCTATACTTGCATATGGAAATGTATAAAGGGAGAATAACCGATTATCGATATTAATTTATTCTTTGTTTGCTTTTCCAGTTGCTGCTCTTCCCAGAAGGTACCAGATTCACCGAGAAGAAGCACGAGATCTCTCTGCAATTTGCGAAGGAGAAGAACCTACCGCAGCTAAAGCACCACTTGCTGCCAAGAACTCGCGGTTTCATAGCCAGTCTACCGTCCATGGTCGGCAAAGTGCCCGCTCTATACGATATTGAGGTCGCCTTCAAGGAGGACGAGCCCAACAAGCCTACGATGACCGGGCTGCTTCTCGGCTACCCCGTAACAGCGCACATGTACATGAAGCGCATCCCTCTCGAGGACATCCCCACCGGTGAAGAGGCTCAAGAGAATTTCTTGAGGGAAATGTTTATTAATAAGGTACCATTTTTAAGTTATAATAACATTAGGTCTGTTCCAACACAGCAAATACCGTTTAGCTCTTGAACCAGATGTGTCAATGCTACTTTTATCATTGTGTTGTCGATCGGAACATAAGTGATACATCACAAGAAGCAATACCTGAACAGTATTTTCTTCGTGTTGGAGAAAGTCTATTGCTATGCTCGCTAGTTTTGCATTAGCCCGTATTGAGAGTCAATACTTATTGGCAACACTGACAAAAGATTTTAGATGTAAAATTTATCCATAACTAACATGTACCAATGTAAACACATATTTCAAGACTTGTTACTTAATTCCTTAAGTATGTTGCCCGACCACAATTGTCAATGCATGCTTATGACAAACTAACATCCTGTATACTTTTACCAGCAAGAAGTTGCAGCAAGAGAAGTGCGCAGAGCGTAAATATAAGGAGTATGTGACACTAGGGTGGCCCAGGTTTATACCTTCAAATATCTTTTTACTTTATCATTCGCATATGATAAAATTTTTGATAATCTCCTGCAATTTTTTTTATCCGAATTGTGAAAAAAGAGAAAATAATGCATTTTTGCAATGTATTTTAAATGGGAATGGAACTTCTTGCTTGTTGAAGTTTATGTATTTGTATTTAAAAGTGTTTTTTTTTTTTCAGGATAAGTTAAAAGATAGTTTTATAAAGACGGGCGATTTCTTTGAGACATCTGGAATACCAAGAACGGACGTGATAAAATTGCCAAGGAGGGTGAATCCGTTGATTAATATGGTCTTCTGGTGTCTCGTTATTCTGTGTCCGATGATGTATTATCTGATCAAGTTGCTCTTCAGTGGAGAGTTGTTATATTTTTCAATTGGAATCAGTATTATTGGAGTCTGTAAGTATTAATTTTCATCTTTTTTTCACCTAATCCCCATGCTGGACTATTAATTTAATTTTTCTTTTGGTTACTACTAAAATCTCAGTAGGCCATCCCGCAGTGAATGACGGGCGACTTTTAATTTTCTCAATTTTAAATTTTTTAAAAATGATGTCAAACAATTATCCCTTTTAATCAGTCTTTGGAATATCTGTGATGGCTGTGAGTAGTATAAAATTATCTCTTGGTTTTAGTAAGTTAAATCAATATTACAAATTATTGAAAGAGATAATTTAAGTTACTTGTAAACATTTTTATTTTTGAAAAAGATACATAAATGCGTTTTATTACAGTTTGATGATAATAAATGAGTCAAATATGGAATTTTGGTGGTTTATAACAATAAAACATTGAACTGTCATCATAACTTCTGTTGTTTTATGATATAGGATGTTTTCATAGATTCATACATAATGAACACTAAATGTGGAGACGCTTGTTTTGGGTTGTAAGGTCTCTATCAAATTTATCAAGCATATCTAGTTTCTTTAATATTACCCATAGTCAATACATTTACTACAAAATCGTTTAATTACATCTTTCTTTATATTTTAGTTTCTGTACTTCTCAACAAAACAATTGGCATGTCGAAGATCAGTAAAGGTTCATCATATGGAGCAAAATCGCCAAAGAAGGAGGAGTGAATTTGCAAAAAATCAATTCTCAAGCTACGGTGGTATCATTTTTTAATCCGTGCATCTACAATTGTTGACTTTGTTTGCTGTACGAGATAAAAAGTGTTTTAGATGTATTTTATTTATTATTACATAATTGTTGCACAAAGCCCGCATTTTTTTTATTCATTATTTCCATTTGTTAAATACTTTTTGAATGAGATGGAAATGATATCAAACTACCGTGAATTGACGCCATTTTATGACGAAAAGAACTCTAGATGCTTATAGGTTCTCTATGCAAATGTTCATTAATCATTTGTTTCTCAAATACAATAAGGTATGTTCGTTTAACCCATAAAACAAAACACATTTAAGGCAAGGCATGACGATAATAAGTAGTGTGAGAGATTACATCATTTGAATGTAGTTCTAAGCTGTCACATTGACGTCCGTAATAATGTTGCTTGAGGTTATATTACTTTGACAGATGTGGGACATGTTTTTGTGATGTAATTGTCATAGAGATATTTCTTCATGCTTTTCTAGGTTGTTATTTCAACTTTCAACACCCCCTTTGTTTTCTTTATTTTTCGAAAAATTGACAATAAACATCGTCTGTTAAGATTGAGTCGATTCTTCAAAATATCGGTCAGATTGCGTTTGTTTTGTGTACTATATGAAAACATCCTGATTACAATATACCTAAATACTCTACAAAATTTATGAGCGTTGAAATTTTCAATTGGTGGCTTATTTTGAATTTAATTGTACGGTATTCGTTAACTTTAATCTGTGATAGTTTTTATTTAACGGGATTTGTTCCTCCATCTGTAATTGCACGCGATAATTTGTATAGTGCCTTACGTTATTATAATTTTTTTTCCGACTATTTTGGATATGCAAAAATGAGCCATCAATATTGTTTCTTTCAATTAGATTTTCAGGTACCGTGGCAGGGATAGAGATATATTAATATGTAAACTTATAGACTGTATTTAAAAATGTGTGTGAAGAAAAACCTCACATTTTCAAACTAGCAAAATTTTTGTATTCGTGTTTAGATAGCTGTGTATGTTCCGAGCGATACTGTAGGTTAGGCAACTTGCTCCTTGTATTGTTTTATTTTTTATAAGTTGTTATTATTTTGTATTTCATTAAATTATTAAATAATGAAGATTAAATGTTTATTTTTCTGGGTGGAACACACTCCATGTAAATATATGTATAGAATAGTTCCCTTCCTTGATTTTTCATTTGGTTCTAATTCTCATTGCCTTATTCATTCACGGGGGATTTCTTGACCTCCTATCTTACACAGTGGCGGCTCGTTAGGAGTGGCACGGTAGGCACTGCCAACAAAAAAAAAAAAATACAAACAAAAAAATATAAAAAAATACCTATTTATTTACACACATTTTTCACATATTTATCCAGTACAAGTACATTCCAATAAATCTCTTTGATCTAAACCCATGATGTAATTATTTTTCAAATACGTCGGGTGTTACGGAGACTGATGCTGCTTTCTCTGCTACGTACCCAGATCCTAGATGGATCGCGCTCTCTCTAGCGTGCGAGAATACGTCGGAACTGTGCGCAATACCAAACCGTGTTTAGGTGTCATAGCTCATACGCCTCCGCCGCCTAACACCTCGAGTCCGCACATCAACCGACCTCACATCGGCCCATAAGCGATCATGGCACACAACGCGCATGCGCTACTGGGTATTGTATCTGTATTGTGTATGGTATCTGTATTACATTGTGATGTCGAGGCTGTGACGTCAGCGAGCTAGTGGTGCGGACTTGAGATGTGATTGGTCCGTCTGTCGACGTGATGGTCATGTCATCAAATACAAGTGCAAGGCTTCGCGCTATTTTGTTTCCCGCAATTTTGGAGTATAACCTGTATAACGTGTTTTGGGGTTATGTTTACTGTTTTGTTTGGTGTTTAGTGGGTTAGTGGTTATAGTTGCGAGCGGAATAATGATGGTATATAGTTTGTTGAAATCTTGTCAGGAACACGGGAAGACATAACGCAATTGGTAGATTTGGTAGATTTTTTTATTAAAGAATAGTTTCGCCATCTTGTCTTAGGACGACAAGATATGCCATAGATATACCATAGAGTTTTTATCAAGACCAATAAAATCCATTACCTTTTTTTGCGCACTCTTCTTTCTCCTGCGCATGCCAAATGGGGGTTTTGCCCTGCAAAAGCATCCATTGCGTATGCGGTAGGGCTTCCAGTCCTGGGATCCCGAAAATAATGAGTTTTTTTGGGATCCCGGGATTATAAATCTAAATCCCAGGATCCAAAAAAGTTAATATAGGTGATAAAGGCATTCATGTTGGTCCGTGTTGTGAATTCGTTGGTGAGGCCTAAGTACAGAATTAAACTAGTCCGCAGCGAAGTTTTATTTATTTGCTCACCAACAAATACAAAAAAGTTAAGTTTAAATTATTTTCTTATTTTTTGTTAATTAACGAAGTGTGGGCAATGACCTACAATAAATCAATTCAGCTGTTATTTTTTAACTGTGAATATCAATCTATAACAGAACCCTTTCTGATTACATAAAGTATCAAGCATAATATGTTCGTTCACACCACCATGTTTCTATAAGAGGAAGAACAGATTTTGCAAGTACTAGATATAATTCAATATGGAGACAAACATGAATCTTTTCAACTTGCTTAAGTATTTTCAGTTACTTTTATTACTTTTATTTGTGGCAGATTTCTTGACCTGGATTCAGTGATGTACTACAGAATATAAAATTAGTAAATAGGTAATATAATACAGCGAAACAGGTTCTTCCAGTTTAAGTATTTTACCATAAACTAAAAAATGTAATATTTTGGTACGAACCATCTCGAGTTTGTGATAAGCTGTGATTGAGGTAATATGGTCACTTTTGACTCTTCTTCATCGCACAATTATTGCTTTTTTTTAGTGGAAAAGTTTTGTCAGAAAGGGCACTTAGATAAAAAATCCATAATGTATGGTTGGGCTCTGAACTGTATTTTTTTTAATGCAAGAAATTGAATATTTTATATTCTCATCAATTTTGAGCAATAAATAACGTCTTCACATGAATAAACATCCATGACATATGAATTCTAAAGTTATCCAATTTTATCTTAAAGTTGAAAACAAATATAGGTACGTCAAAGTATTTTATTGGCATCAATATGGAAAATTGAAAATTTGGCTCGATCAAACAATTTCTTTTGCCTTGAAAAATAAAAACCTGGGTTTTTTCACAGTTTATCCGTTCCAAGTTACATAAATCAAAATACAACATGCTACTTAATACAAACAATATTATTACCGCACATACATTAAAATTAGTTTTCCTATAATATAAAAATTAATATTTTAAAATAAGTTAATAAATTATTATCACATTTTATCCTTGATTTTATCTTTAAACAGGACTATCGACAATAACAAAATAGTTTCAAATAAGGATCATTGACGCACTTGCTTTGGTTGCCATATAAATTCAATCTACTAACAGTTCCTACCACTTCATAGACCATCTCTTCATCGCCACTTTTCCGTACCATAGCTTCAAAAACGGCGTCACTAGGATAAACTTTGAACGTCACAGTTAAATAAACATCACCACCATTCGCATTCATTGTTTCTCCACTTATTGTCAGTGCGTTCATAATCTGTCCCAATTTTAACTCAACACATTCGGTATAATCATGCAGCTTTTCATTGATATGTCGGACAGTGAAATTACAAGCTTGTACTATCGAATTATCTGTTACGTTCACTGCACTACCGCTCTGACAAGTACAGAAATTTCGTGGTATACCTGCCGACTCGCATGATCTGTCACTTCGTATTTCACTAAATAAACTAACTCCTCTGGTTTTTTTATTTCCTATTATTAGTTGCCTATCTTTGAGGTTTGTTTGGGTAAGTTGAAAGGGATGAATCAAGTCAAGAAGAGTCTCGTGTAAGTCAAAAGGCGTGGTTAATCGTCTTGTATTTTTGTGTAAATTTGAAAAGGCGTGCGAAAATCTTTGTCTGTACCATGGTGGTAAGTATATTGAGATATACGGTAACCGTTCTTCTTGCATCCCTTGGTATGTAGAACGTATGTCTCCATATCGCATGCCATGATCGGACATGACGATCATTGCGGTGTTATTTAACACTCCTGTTGTGTTCAGATAGGTTATCAGATTGTAATAGCTATCGTCGCCTTGTTTTGCCAGAAGAAACCGAAATATGCTCTGTTGTTTTCGTGCATTGCCGACGCAAATTTTTCCGCGTAATCCAGAAGTACTTTGTATTGTTCGCGTGCTCCGAAGCACTGAATTACGTTGCCTCTTTGTGCGTGTCCAATACCTTGTTTTGCTGCTAAAGCGAAGAAGTACCAGTAGTAATCAGTTGGTTGCTTTTTAAATCCAAGTTTCTGATAATGAAATGTCGACATCCATGCGCTGTCTTCAGCGTACAAAGTTACAAAATTCTCTTTCTTGAAATTCTTCCATATGAAAGGGCAATCGTCTAGATATGTTTTCTTTGGCCAACATTTGCTTAGTTCATCTTCAGCTAAACCAGTTAGAGCCGGGATTAAATTAGGAAATGTGTTATCGCCAACCTTGTTATATCCCCGTAACTGGACGCTTCCAATGTCTTCTAGTAACTTTGTGGTTTTAAGCATTTGTCTACGGAAGTTCAATCTCGATATGCCGTCCAAACCAAGTACCAAGACGTTTAAAGTTTCCTGTTTGGGAGTTTCCTTTGTTTTCATTGGAACAAATGAGAAATAATCGTCGTAGATTTTTGTTGAGTTGTAGTAACAGGATACTTTTATAAATTCATCCTTTATATAGCTGGAGTTAAAGAAAAATGTACATCCCATTGGGTTAAAATTATAGTTGGTATCTTTGCCGTTATTCTTTGGTTCTACTCTCCAAAAGTCGACGTAGCAACAACTTAATAAACTTACGTCGTTCACATTATAGTACGGTAGAGATGATTCTACTAAACTTATCGATGTCGCATCAGACTGGATCAATGCTGGTGTTCCATTATTGCACGTTACACTTGTTTCTTCAAAAATAAACGGAAGTATACTTTGGTCGAACGGGTCCATCTCAGGTATGTTGCACTCTTGTAGTTTTAACGGATAATGTTCTGAAATCTTTTCATATTCGCTGTACGTATTTTCCACTTGACAAGAATATGTAAAAAACACTATTATACTAGCAATGCAAAGCATACAAATGAATAATATAATTCGTGGTGGTGCACTGAGTATTGCTCTCATGTTGTTCTCGACTGCTGCAAAACAGATTGCTAAAATGAATTTATTAGCGCATTTACAAAATACTCCTTATAATAAATCGATAAGTAAATATTATCGATCAAAGATTACAATTACACCTTTATTAAAATGCACTTTGCCCGTTGAAGTGGGTACCAATTAAAATATTATGCTTTGCATTTATGGGAAGCAAACGGAAGGGGGCATTCCACGGGAGCTATCTTGAAAAAAAAGCTTATCATTACATCAAATTTATCGAACAAATCTTTATGATTCCATATTGCCATTGTGCATTGTTTTAATTATATATCAATCAAATTAGTATTTCCGGAACGATGTGCATCATTTGAATTTAAGATACAAAGACACGGTGTCAGTGCCTGCTCACTCGATTGCTCTATTTAGGCGATCATTTTCATACAACGTTCCTAATCAGTATAATAGTTGTCCGGATGGGAAAACACATGGTAGCGGCAGCTCCAGATGTGCGGAGTGATTCAGTGTAATTCAGTTAGCTCTGAAGAAACGAACAAGATGGTTCGGGAAACGTCAGCATTTACAACTCTTGACACACGGCATAACCCGGAAGTAGTTTATTTTCTAAATGATTCTGGCCATGAAAGTCTACGTACTAAATTAATATGTAAAAAGTTCCCTTGGCTTATACATATTATACAGGGAATCACAAACGCGAATCAAGACGTACAATTACGTACATTATAACTGGCATCATATTTTATGATATAAAATCTGCTAAACATGTAGTTAAAAGTTAGCTGTTTTCGATATATATTATTCATATAAATACCTCTCTTGTTTTTCATGGAAATTTTTCCGAGTATCCTTGACTAGCGTACACTTGAATAGTGAATACATAGTTATAGATCTTGTGTTGCATTTCCGCAAAAAAACAAGGTGAGTATTATACATTTCTTAACCTTTTGATGGACGTATCTTAGAAATGATCAAGTTTTAACTGCATAATTTTTCTGTTCTTATTATAAAATATGATGCAGTTTTACCCAGCACATAAATTCGTTATTTCTCGCACGTGCGTTTTGGCGTTTTTCTAGACCTATAACTTGAAAACGCCTACTCGAAGTGGGAAATGTATAGACTTTTTTTGTAGACTTTTGGTTACACATTATTTGTAATGGCTAACCAAAGATGTATAGAAAAGTACAGCAGGGTTGGAATTTTCACGAAGTGTGTCGCTTTTTTCATCCTATTTGACCAGGTTATTATTTATTTATTTTATCCAAAACTGCGTTTATAATAACAAGGTATGCACGTTGTTTCAACACAGATTTCAACACTTTCGTATAATCGCAAAGTTATAATATAAAGATGTGTTTATTTTAGCAGAAACTTTAGTTGGCTGTGATTTAGTTAAATAGAGTTATATTTCAACAATGTCAAAACTAATATTATTGAAAATAACAATTATCATAGTTTAAATTATAATTTGAAAATAATGTAAATTTATCTAAAATGTGTTTAAATGACAACATTATAACGTCTTCATTTCATCGAGTTTTACTTCAAGAAGGAGTAATTTTTGCAATTGTGATATTACATCAGCAATTTGTTTAAATTTTTCGGTAAGTTGACTGTCGAGTCATTGAACATATCGATATTATTATGAATTTCTTAAAATTAAATTTTCAACTGCAAAAAAAATGATAAAAATTGTATTAAAATTTTTTGGTCCTTAGGTTTATTACCCTTCAAAATTATTGCTCTCAATTAATACACCCTGTATATACAAACATATAGCCTTCCCCTTCACAAAACTGTTTTCAATTTTTTTAAGGATTTACAGCATTTACATTCAGCGCAAATAAATCAATCGAAAGCGCCTATTCGCTATCCATAGATAAAAAAAGTGGTCAATCTTTTTCTCGAAAATTTGTTTATGTAAGGCGTTAAATTTTTGAATTGCCTTTAGACAACTAATGACTAATGAAACTGTCTTCCGTTGCTAAGTTTCTTAGGTAGGTACCGGTTTCCTTATTTTAAATATCAGCCTAAAGCTACAATTAGGAAAATGATGGCATAAAAATAAATAAATAAATGATTATAGTACCGCAAACAAGAATACAAGTTTTTCTTGGAATTCTAATTCATCCTTTAATAAAGATTGCGTTTTCTTTTATGCTTTTCTATCTCGAGTTGTCCTGATAAATCTAATTTGTAGTTTTTATTGCATTTGTAAAGAAGTGTGGATTCATTGTATTTTATACATTTATACAATGACCTGTTTGAAATGAAATTTCAATTTTAAAATTTTATTTTGATAAAGGTTAGAAGTAGATTTGTGTTTCTCTATTCGTTTTGCCAACCTTCTTCCGCTTTGGCTCACGTAAACCGCATCACAATTAGAGCATTTAACTCAGTAGACTCCAAACTCCTCCACAACGACCACAACTGATTTAGATTTTTTGTAATTTGAAAGTTATTGGTGGACGGTGTGGACTGCTTTTAAAAACAGGATAAATGTTAAATTTGAGGAAAGTTTTGTGAAGTTTGGGTCAGAGATGATGACCATAGTTAAAAAAAAAAAAATAGAACATCGTTCATAATTTTTTTCCAACTTTTTTAAACCTATGTATTGCCAAATACAATTTTGGACCTGCGACACTTACTGGGGGTTGTGATGCTTGGTAGGTCAAGCAATAGTTGATAATTGTATCTTCAATTACTTACTTTTGTCAACATTTTGGCTGGGATGTCCAAAACGAAAATATATTAAAAAAAACTGCATTTGGAGCCTTCTTACCCCTATGGCGCTTGTGCATGGGGTCAAAATCGTAAAATGTTGGTACCAAATACCAATTTTTTACAGATGATTAGGTGGATTTCTTCCCCTACCTAAATTTGTATAATAATTTACATAACAAATAAAACACGTGTTATTCTACATAAATATATATATATCGCTTTATTTCTCGTATAACATGCTCTGGCAAAGTTTCTGCCGTTCATATGGATTTAAGTTACATGTAGTTGTAATACTATAGGTATAATAAATATAACACTTACATCTATACGTCGCGACATTATATATGTTTATCACAATTATAATACATTTAGTATTTTGTTGTTCCACTTTAAGTACATTTTGGAATTTAGCAGAAGCAGTACAAATTTGACATACGTAACAAGTTTTGCTATATTTAAACGAAAATAGGTTACTTATTTGTATGATTTGTAAATAAATACGTACACAGGCTGTAAAAGCTACAAATTATTGACAACGAATCTACAGATTTTGAATCACTATGCGGTTATACATTTTTGTTTGCTAACTTTGACGTTAAATCTAAAATTTTGCAAGCAATGAATAAATAAAATTGAAATTAACGGTATAGCCGGTGGTTGTAACAACCTTGTTTAAATTTAATTAACTGAAATTAATATTTAGATTTCGATCTCGAGCCAAAACAAGTAAACAGAGATGTTTATTTGTTTTGTCGCTTTTGATATGAAACAAAGGATAATTATTATTGAGTCATATCTGTGTCGGCATTAAACAATTAACTCTAATTATAAAGTTGGTTTATTTTATGTAGGCTGGATGCCAGACATGGATAATGAGATTGTTCACCTTGCCGCATTGGGAATACATTTAAAAAATATGTTATTTTTATAGAAAATAAAACGTATACACTTACGTTAAACCATGGTTTACTTTCTTTCCACCCTGTATGCACACTGTAAACTAAATACTATGTTTTACAGTCAAAAACACGTTTTTTAATTATTATTTTAGAAAAAGGTGCTGATGAAAAGGGAACTACTTTATTTGCAGTGTAAAGATAATAATTAATATGCAAACAAATATAGTCTAAAACGTTAACATTGATGAAACAATAAATGCTTATAATGTATAAAAAAATAAACTTTTGACAATTGGCCATGCAAAATCGAATTATCCTATATTCATGAACCCAAAACATATTTTAATGTGAAATTCACCAAAATGATGGCGTAACATTGTAACTTTTAATAACAAGATTATATGTAGAAATCAACAGATAAACCGATGGGTAAAAAATTATATTTTAATGTGGAACATTTAGTTCATAATTAACGTGTTTGACCATCCCTTGTTGAAAGCACGTAGTTGACGTGCCATTGAATGGATACGTTTGTTTGAAACGTAATGTTTGATCCTGAGGAATTGAGGCATATTCAGCTTTCACCGCAAAACTAAGTTTTATCAGTGTTTCTGGTAGGAAAACAATGCAAATTTTTCCTTGAAACTGTGCGTCTATATCATATTAGATCTTGATATATCTTGGTTTCTTTGCAATGACCAGGCAAAATAATGATAATCAACACGGTCAAAGATTTTTCGTTTCTTAATTGTGCCGGTCAGTGTAGTACACTCCTAATTTTCCACATATGTTTTATTATTTAATAAAAACCTAAAATATTTTATAATAAAATGTTAGTTTTGCTTCCCTAACCTAATATACACTGTGGGCAAAAAGCGGTACAAATTTTCAATTGCTCATATTTCCAAAGATATTAAGTAAATTCAAGCATTTATTTGATAAACTAATTGCTTATATTGTGAAGATTGAAAACATACCACATTTGCAATAATTAAACGTTTTAATCCATTGTAATGTTGCTTTATGTATGGCTATTCAAAATTTCTGGTGATATCGTGTCCATTTAAGGCGAAATGAAAAGTGTAATAAAATTAGTAGGTAATGAAATTTCTTTTCTTTTGGTCAAAACGAACAGTAGAGATTTTATAGCATTGTATACGTTTTTTTTTTTTTTGGTATACAGTGTGAAATTTTGAAACATCGCCATTTTGCTGTTTTTACTCAAAAAGCAGTGGAGTTAGACGTTGGCTACGATAACATTGCATAGGCACGAAAAAACCAATGGCGTACTTGAGTTATATTTAAAGGAGACACTATGGGCAACGGTTAGTTTTCTTATGAGGCCCATGTTTGATTTTGAAATTTTTCAAGCAATTTTCTGCTACTTATTGGGCTGTAGATTTTTCGCAATTATTTCTGTTTTTGTTTTTCCAGGTTTTTGGAACTAAAATCAATATCTTGTTTAATGAACTAAAATTGTGGCAATTTCCTTCACTTCCAACGGTAAGGTTTTTGCTGTTCGTTTTTTACGTAAAAATCACATCTTTAAATAAAAAAATAAAGAAAAAATAGGAGTAACACAATGTATTCGAGGATCAGGCTAAAATTTGAAGTGCTCTTCATTTAAACATGACAAAAAATAAAAAAGAAGACTTGGTTTGAAGTGATGTGATTTAGTCGAAAAACGGTGATTCTAGCTCCGATTCAATCCTTGCAAAAACAAACAAATGAATAAGAACAAGTAAGATTCGTCTAAAATTTACAGCTAAACAACAGATGTGATACATCATAATTGAAACTCACGACAAGACCACCTAAAATGATAAAAAACATGCCGCCCATAACAACACCAATGTTTTCTACACGATTTTTAAAGATAACTCAGCTACGCAATTAGATATCTCGTGTCGTTGCAATTTGTTTTTTATAAACGTCTAATTCCGCTGGTTTTTAGTAAAACACATTATTCAAAAATTTCACTCCATATACGATGCTATAAAATCTTTACTGTTCCTTTTGACCAAAACTAGATACATGTGATTTCCTCTTGATTTTCATACACGTTTCATTTTGCATTAAATTGGCCCGATATTATCAGAAATGTAGCATAGCCAAATATAATAATATAATATAGTAATAAACCAACATAACTTTTGATTGAAAGGTTCTGTTATTGCGAATATGGTATGGGTCAGGGCCGGTCCTAGGCACTGCCTACGTCGGCAAAGTTTAGGGGTGGCAAAAACAACTGATATCGCCTGAATCGAGAAACTAAAGGAATAATAAAATATAATCAAATACAATCGGAATTTACAGGCATCAGACTATTCCTATATTTTAAGATGCATAGCAGCCTATAATAGACATACTTAAATAAAATAGCTCATTAAATTTAATAAAGAATTAAGATCAGATATATATGACAACCTTATCATAGAAGCTGAAAAGTTAGCTAACGAAATAAAAAAATAATACGAAAATGTACCTTAGTGTAGTGATCCTATACAAAAATCAAAACAGAAATATAAACTAGTTCTAACGACCCTTTTGAGCTGTTATACTAATCCACAAACTTAAAAAAAAAATATTATAAGTAAAAATGAATTACAGGCACATTCCAAAGATATAGAACCCGTTTTAAAAGTTGGCGATTGCTCCATCTTAACGGTTTAGATTTTGCTGCCGAAATAGTAATCTAGTTCATTTTTATTTGGGTAGACACATAATTTGCCCGCCTATAAAAATAATTGATGATATTATTATTGAAATTAATTAAAAACTATCAGTGATTAAAAAATTCGCCATGAAATGCTTGCATCAATATCTCCGAAAATATTACTCTTAGCAGAACAAATTATACATCATTTTAAAGATAAAATTTTGATGAAGATATGGGTACATGATAAACAAAGAATTACTTAAAAATATTGAAAGATTTAGATTTGGGAAAATGTAAAGAACGGAGATATGATGTCAATATCTATTCTGTAAAAAACGACAGAGCAAACTTCTGTCGTTTGAGAGATGTCTTAACAAATCTATATCTTTCAATATTTTTAAGTAATTCTTTTTATCTTCAATATGGTGTACATTTTGTTGTGCTAAGCCTAATACTTTCGGAGATATTTGATGGAAGTATTTCATGACAAATTTCACCGATAATGACTGATAATTTGTAATAAATTTCAATGTCTTCATTCAGTAAACATTTTAATGGTATTATTGGTACTATTTTCATAGTCGGCCGATTTTGAGTCCATAGACCGTGTTTCCAGAAAGTCCAGTTGACGTTTTCAAATTCATGACCTCCCTTAACATTGGGCCAAATTTACACATTGCTTAGCAGATTTTTTTAACCCTGCCTATAACTGTTGCCACCGGAGCGGGCGATAAACAGTTTGCTAAACTAAAAATAATAAAACAGTACTTACGAACCATGTCTACTTAAAATTGTCTTAATGGGTTAGCAATGACGCCCACTGAATATGAATTGAGTAATACATTAGATCTGAAAGAAGTTATTCGCAATTTTGTAGAAAAAAAGGTTCGAAAGAGATTATTTTAATTAAGGGTTAAACTTTGTATATTCTACTAGTATTCTTTATTCTTTGTTGTTTTAAAAGTATTGTTTGTACCTAGTGTAATTTCCAAAGGTTGTGTTTTGAATACAAATAAATTTCGTAAATATTCTGTGAGTTTTTACTGTATTTTTCTGGATCATGTATTTTGTATAAATCTGCTTTTTTGTATAAATAATTTTGGAGTTATGATGGCGGCACTATTGAGATTTGCCTACGGCGGCAAAAACGCTAGGGCCGGCCCTGAATGGGTTCAATCTTCACACAAAAAGGCATTCGTTTTCTGATGAACGATTTGAATTGACTAAATATTATTGGAAATACGAGTGAGTAAAAATTTGTACATTTTTTTGGCGCACAGTGTATATACTGTATATACCTTAATTTATTTGTTTTCGTATTTGTTTCAATCAAATAAACGTAGGTAATGACTAATGAGTTACTGATTTCCAAATAATGCTAATGTATAGAATATAAAATCTAATAATAATATAATAGAACACGAAATTATACAACTACCGAAATTAAAACCAGAAAAACGAAAGTGGTTTTACAAGAGAAGAAATAGCATCGTAATGACTGGACTGGGAACCAAATACTGAATAACCGATGAAGCAAACAATTATTAAAAGATTTGGAATTGCAAATTCCTTCCATTCTATTCTTTAACTCCATTACTGTATTTATTTATTGATTTAATGATAAGGGAATTTTAGATAAGCAACATCATGTTCGTCAACAAGAAAATCTATTTGGGAGCATATTTGGATGTTTTGGAGTTAAACTAACTGGAAAATCAAAATGATTAATGATTAAGTATCAAATTAATGTAATATGTGTTTGTAGAATTACTTTTAGTAAACCTAAGGACCGTGTGTCGTTAAATCTTTATCAAACACAGCAATACGTTGTCGATCAAAACACCCACTGTAGCCAATGCGAGCCACCATGTATTGGCTACTCTCAGTGAGCTCATAATCAAAATTAATTTCCAAACCAGAAACATGGCCGTCAAAGTTTGCAACAAAAATGCAAATTTCAATATCGTGTTAGTTCACGAAAGAAACTGATCGTAGATGATCAGTCCGACCGAGCAGCTATTCATACAACGAAAACATTACCAATAAAAATCATCGACAGTAACAGTACAATTTCAAATGGTAGTCCATGGTACAAGCACTTTGGTTCCCATATAAATTAATCCTACTCACGGTTCCCATCACGTCTAAAGAACTATGTTTCTCGAAATATTTCTTCCTAACAGTAGATTCGAAGATCGCTCCACCTGGTTTTGTCATCAGCGTTACAGTATAATCTTCAAAATTACTTTTCGTCGATAGTTTTGAATGCCCCCTTTTCCTCGCATTCAAGATATGGTCCAATTTCAATGTAAGACACTCCGTCCCGTTCAGTAAATTATTTACATATCTTATAATATAATTAGCCGCTTCTGAAACAGTTGAGTCGTTAATAGAGATTTTGGTGCTATCTTGACAAGTACACCAATGTGAGTCAATACCAGCAGACTCACATGTTCTATTCAAAGGCATCAGTTCGAATAAGCTAAGACTTCTATTACTAATGTTGGGTGTTTGTAATTTGGGCACTTGGAGAAGATCTCTTAAGGTCTCGTGAACATCAAAAGGCGTAGTTAATCTTCTAGTATTTCTTATCAAATTACTAGCAGCCAATGGGTATTTGTCATTGAACCAATCGGGTAGCTTTATGTATATAAAAGGCAATCTCTCTTCCATACTTCCTTGGTACGATGAGCGAATACCTCCCCATCTAATACCATGATCGCTGAAGAATATCAGAGCGGTGTTGTTGAAGACACCCGTATTGTTGAGTGTTGTTAGCAGGTCAGCAAAGTTCTTGTCGCCCAGTTTCGGTTTGTTTAGGTAATCGTGAGATAAACTTGATTCCCAGAAGAAACCAAAATATTTGCTCTTGGATGTGTTCATCGTTTGGGTGAATTTCCGTATGTAATCTAGGAGAGTTACGTATGCTTCTCTGGAGCCGACGCATTGTTGCACGTTCATCTTATGTTCGTTTCCAATTTGCTTCTCTGCGATAAAATTAAACGTATCCCAGTAATAATCGGTTGGTTGCTTTAAGAAACCTCGCTTCTGGTAATTGAATATACCCATCCATGTCGCATCTTCCGCGAAGGCGGTTAAGTAATTCTGCTCTTGAAAGTTCTTCCATATGAAAGGGCAATCATCAAAACGCACGGAAGTGTTTGGCCAACAGTTTGTTTTCAGTTCGTCTGCGCTTAAGCCGGTCAAGATCGGTACCAAATTTGGAAAAGTATTGTCTCCTACTTTATTATAACCTAATAGTTGCACAGCCTTAATATTTTCCAGAACGCCCTTGGTCAAAGGCATCTGTCTATAAAAGTTTAACCTCGATATGGAATCTAATCCTATGATTAAAACGTTTAAGCCATCCGAATCGGCTTTCTTCTTTTTTAACGGAACAAAGGCGAAGAAATCTTTGTACACGCTGGAAGACTTCCTAAAGCATTCCACCATGATAAATTCATCCGTAATATTTGTAGATTCGCCGAAATTTACGCATTTCTCGCTAAACTTAACCTTAGTATCCTTCTCCGTGACTCCTGGTTTCTCCCTCCAGAAACTCTTATAGCAGCAACTAACATCGGCCATTTTCTTGAATCCGTAAGAAGAAAGCGACCCATTCAATACGAATATTGAGGTTAGATTTGAATCTACCAATGGTGGAAGACCTTTGTTGCAGTGCACCCTTTTCTCTGAATCTGACGGTACCAGGAACTTCCTGATGCTAGGGTCATATGGGTCCATATCAGGAATAATGCATCCTTCTGTTTTTATCAGAAAACCTTTCATGGTCCGTCCATCTGGTAGTATGTTGACTGGAAATGTTGGCAGCACCGATGCTCCCAGGGTGTACGTTTTAAAGACATCTGAATAGAAGAAGAACGCCGCTAGGGAGGCAGACACCCAGATGAATGTTAATGGTCGAAGTCTAACCTCGCCGAAGACCATTGGAAGAACGAAAAATCTGAAAAAGTTGTTAATACGTTACTGAATGATGGTACCTACTACATAAATTACTACTGACTATTTTGTACCGACATATTTATCGACACTATTTATCGATAAACTTTTTAAAATTGTTTGTATTGTTGGTCGTTTCAAGAAAAAGGGCTAATTTTCTCAAAAAGTTACTTTTGGTTTAAAAAATGGGATTACACAGCCGATAACCGCAGTATTTGATGCCTCCCAAATATAATACGAGATGATAGAATCCTATGGGTAGACTGAAATGAAAGCAAACCTACAACTTAAAAACAATAAAATAACTGACGCTTTCTAATTTTTATAGAAATAGCATTTCAATGAGTGCTCACATTTTATCTTTTTTGCTTCAAGTTTAGATTTGAGTTCCCATTATAATTTCGAAAGAAAAAGCAAACTCGGGATCAAAGTTGCCACATGCCGTGTTAAAAACTCTGTTTTGTGGCTTCATAATTTTTTGTTCCATAATTTATTTTGTTTAAATTCATGGTTCAAGCTTTTGTTTCATCTTACTTGCAGAATCATTTCCTTATTTTTAAGAGGGTATAAAAATACGTAAAAAGACTGTAAAAATACTATGTCGTTTATCGATCACCTTGTATAGCACATCTATTTTTGTACATTATCTACCTATTATTTTTTGGTTATTATCAAGGACAAACTGGTTAGAAAATGAATATGATAAATATGAATAGTGGCGGATTAAGGATAGTCGGGGCCCCTAAGCAAAATATCTTTGGGGCCCCACCCACAAAGTAAAATAAAAAATCTGATGTGGCCTGGAACATAACTTTATCATACTATAAAGCAGTGTCAAATGGTGTCATACTGTGTCAAACGTTGATGTTTTGACAATACTGTCAATAGAATCAAAATATCTGTCAAATCTTGGCTAACTAGTTTTAATGCAGACACGACCGATCTCGATTTGAATCTGCTCATGCAGCCAAACTATTAGTTTTACCAAAAAATGTCATAGACATAAATTATACAAAATGTCCTCTACTTTCATTTACTATTTAACAATTTTTACGAAATTGCAGAAATGGCCACTCATTTGGAAAATTGTTGAAAAATACGAGTAAACATTTAATTCCTTTGGACCCTTTTGAACAAAAAGCTTTTCAGCTTTAAGTTAGGTAATGAAACTTGTAATGCATGAGGCGCCACTGTTGAAAACTGTATAATATAACACACTACATTAACAAATGTGTTAAATTACATTCAAAACAAATTTGTTATAATTCTGTATGTTAAATGAATATTCTGTGTATGGGTGTCGCGTTTTTTAGGACATCTAAAACTTTTTATAAGAAATGAGTTATTCTCGAGAAATAAAAATGTTGGTCCATTATAGTTACAGTTAGGTCATGTGGGGACACACTCTACAGAGTGTACAGACGTAAATGCTCCAATTAATAGATATGCAAATCTGGTACACATCCTCAATGTAAGCATGTAATTTTTGCATAGTTTTTAGAAAAGGCCTGCAGTTTTTTGACAAAGAATTGAAAATTTCAGTAGCTAGTTACCTGCTTAGGATAGCTTTAATTTTCAGAATGTACTATGATGACGAAAGTATTCACTATTGCGACTCTTATGACTTCTTATGATCGAGTTTCTGGAAGCTTTTTCAGTAGGTATACCTTAGGTATTCAGGAAGAATGAGGAAACGAATATTATTCTTTATTTTCTAAAGAGTCAAGGAGACTGTATGTTTTCTTCTCAAATTCTGTGACGCCACATAACATCTTAAAAGACATTACAACTAAGATATTTCATTTTAATCGGCCTCAGTACACATCAGCAATGTACAAATAAGTTGGGTCCAGAAAGAGATCACTTTGTATTATGTATTTTATCTATAACCACAATTGCAAAGCCATAGAGAATCCTTCTGTCTTGTAGTTCTGAAGGAAATAGATACGGTAAGGAAATAGATTTTCATGAACGATCATCGCTTATTCGTACTAATGAACAAAAATGCATTTCCTACAAGAATTGTGCATTTCACACACATGGAAGCGTGCAAGATTGTTCCGTATTTGCCCATCAAGGAGTACAAATTGTAAATGGTTTCGCGTTATACCTACATCAAGCAAGCTTGTTTTGGTGGGTCATGGCTATCTGAACGAGGATGGTTAGTGTGTAAGGCGACACATTCTTTTATGTCTCAACTGCTTTTCTTGGTATTGTAATCGCTTACAATTCCTCGCAGAGATAAAAATATCCTTGTAGAAGAGTCCTAATTGATCACTATTTGTTCTCGCGAAACGATTTTCGAACTAAGGACAGATTTAGTGGTAACTTCAATGAATTCCTATATTGAATTAACTTTTCATCCTAAACAACTTTCAAAATAGCATCAGCCAAACTGTGATATAGCTAGATATTGTTGTGGTGGCATCAAGAAATTGATTAAAACTACCTTCGGTTTTTAAAGAAATTAAAAAAAAAATTCATATGCATGTATTTGTTTTCTTTATTCCACAAAAAGTTACAGCCGTTTGAAATAATAGCACTCCTTCTTTAGGAATTGAAAAAAGTCGACATGAAACTTTTTACTCAGAATGAAATTGCCTTGTTCTTCTTTTCCAAGTTCTTCCCTTATTTGTTTATTTAATTTATTTTAATATTTTGAATTTTGACAATTACATTTTAAATTTGGAATCATTTTTATCCAATTATCACATTAAGAAAATAATGAATTTATTACGTATTTTATTTACACAACATTTAAAAAATACACTGTAAAAATTCCAGGAAGAAATTCGATAAATTAACGATTCCACACCTTAAAGTCAAATTTTTTTATGCAAATCCAAGTTTTGTTACAACCATATGAAATCCGCTATTATGGAATTATTTTAAAGAGCAGACATGATAATTGGGATGTAATCCTTAAATATTACGGGACATAAGCAAATCCAAGATATTTTACATTATAGATCTCCATATTGGATGTGTCTTTTTACTTTATCATACGCAGTATGCTAAAGTATTGTAATCATGCCGAAAAAAAAAATGAGATTTTAGCGGAAATAGGTCTTTTTGGGTCCCCTGAACATTTTTGACCAAGGTACAAAAAAATGTCTGTGTGTGTGTGTGTGTGTCTGTGTGTACGTATGTCTGTGTGTGTGTAAACGATTTTTGTGGCGACGATTCCGGAGAAACTACTAAAGGTACCGGAACGAAAGTTCATATTTAGAAGTTTTGTTACCAAACTTAGAGCTGAAAAGCTTTTGGTTGAAAGGGGTCCAAAGGAACTGGTAGTTTATTCTAAGCCTTTTTGAAAGATTTTGCAAATGAGCCGCCATTTCTGTAATTTCGACAAAATAGTTAAATAATAAATTAAAGTAGAGGAAATTTTGAATAATTTATGCGTATGATATTTTTTGGTAAAATTAATAGTTTAGCTTTAAGAGCAAATTCTATTTGATCGAGATCGGTCGCATCTGCATTGATATGAAACTTCAAAGTGGCCTGGATTTGACAAATATTTTTTTGTGGTGTCACTACAGAAATGTCTATGGCTGTCACACTCGAAAACAGCTGATTTCATCAGAGGTTGGAGAACCGCTATGGAACGTTGCCGCTCTACTGCGGCAAAGTAGAAAATACAAAATTCAAATAAAATAAGATCGCCAATTTGATTGTTTGTTGATAAGAAATATCAACCCGTTGTTATCTAATTGTAAAAACGATAATTGAGAAAATTGTAAATAAAGTATAGCGATGAGTATAGTTACGTTTTAGTATGTTGGTACGGATGTGACATCTACAGTGTCATTAACGAATATAAATCTGTCAGAATTTGATTTAGCTTTTTAAACTTGACGTTTCGTAAAAGTGGTATCAACCTAACATTTCCTATCCAGAAATATAAACATTTTTAATTTTTTGTAAGTAGGTACGTATTTCTCAAAAAGCAACACAAAAAACGTTGATGTCACTCCTGCCGAAAACTACATAGCGCGACTCGCTCACATGCGACGGCGACGCTTCGCCTTCGGTGACGCGCCGCATCACCGGTCGCCGCGCTATTCCATACTTTCGGCACTTGTGACATAAATAACTATTATTCTAATGACGTAGTGTAGGTAGTGTCAAGTGCTGATGCTTTGACAATACCTACGATTTATCTCAATAAAATAGATTCTCATGCAGCTAAACTATTAATTTTATATATTGTATGATAAAGTCATGTGCCTGGCCACATCAGATTTTTAAATTTCAAGAAACGACATTAATTTAGGAATATTGACGCTTCAAATGTCACAGCAAATAATGTTCAAAATAACACCGATATTTTTCAACATTTCTTTGTCATAATTAATCCGCCATTTAAATTTTCTGTCATTATATTTTGAATCAGCAATCTTCAAATATAACGGGAAATAAGTTTCATATCAATCCCAGATTGTATACATTGTTGGCTGCCACATTAAACCCGCCATTTTGAACTTTGACAATTGGACATTTGATTTGGAAGTAAGCTGTTGAAATATCACAGCAGTATATTAAACATTCATGTTTTCTAAATTTTGATTTAGAAAACTTTGATTTTAGAAACATGATAACTAAATAAGCTCAATTCCATACTTTTCAACATTCCACTAGCAAAGTTATTTTGTTAATTTTCTCCGAACTCACTTTTTGAGTAAGTTCAGTTTTAATTAATCTGAAGAACACCTACGACAACAAGTCCAACCCCAGAAAAATATGACCATGTGCTGTGATGATAATGATCTTCTTAGCACTAGGTTTGATACTTAGTACTGAAGAGGTCTCTTGCAACAGTGTGCAGTCATCAGTCATCCACGCGGTTTGCACCAGGAAATCAATATACTACTGAATGTTTAGCCACAAAAATGCAACTTCAATTCGTCAAAATTCGCAACTGTTCGTAAAAGATCTATAAATAGTCTTTACCGATTAAACTAATCTTGTATTTTTGTGAAGTTTATCAGGAAAAATGGTTATCAAAACACACACTACTCCTCCAAAAAAATGATACAGACTCTATTAAAAATCGGAACAAGCCATAATGCTAAGAAATTGTATAGTTTTTCGAAATGTATGAAATTTTATGAAAATTTTTACTGTATTTGCTACAGTGGTACCAGTCTATGTATATAAAATTAGTACAGTAAACATTGTATTTGCTTTATGAATCTATGAGCTGAATACATCTAGCTGAATACAAAACTGCATCCATTTGCCGGTATAAATTGGTCCTCTATATTAGGATCAATTCTTCGTCAGTCGCAAACAGTACATTTAAATATTATATTTACGCCAATACCTTTATTACCGCATAATTAACGGTAAATTTAAAGCAGTTCTGCTGAATATGCATTACCATGTTTTTTGCGTAAACTTTCAAGTTTACGAGAGGTGTAAACTTTTGTAATGGTTTTAATATGTATGTAAACACATTATCTACAGCAAAAAATAGAAGATTCGTAATAATATGCAAAAATTATGACACTATATTTTCTTTTTTAGTTGTTAGTATGTGAGTTCTTAATATATTCTACATGATCTTAAAAGTCTTAAAATATTGCTTTTTGGATTCTGTATGTAAATTAACTGAGAATTATTTGAGACTAAGTATGTTGACGTTTCGCAATAATAAAGTATTTTTCAAGCAACAAAAAATAAAAGATATATTTTTGAGGAATTAGGAATTGATATTATTTAAAAATAATAGTTTTTGAAAAGTTTTTAATTTTTCAATTTTTTTTAATGTGATTTAAAATACAGAAAAGACAATCATCACATACTAAAAATTTAAATTTAAATAATATCCAGGGCCCCGCTTTTAGACAGGCTTATTACAAGAAATAAAAGTATGTTTTAAATTATAAAAGATGCTAGCAATTAACGTGAAAAGAAATTTAAAACATAATTCGACAATATCCATAAAAAACGGAAATTTGAATACACCTAAACAAAATGTAACTTTTCTACAAGGAATCCTACAGTGTACTTGAGATTGCGTTAAATTTGAAAATAGTGAAACTATGTTATGGTTTTCTTTAGATGCAACATTAAATTTTGACATTTTGAAGTGTAGCTTCTTCTTCTAATTCTTATGTATGTTATGTGATTGTAGGTACTAGATTCCTTTTTATTATTTTTCCTTTTGACAGTAGAAGTGGAATCAAAGTTTTTCTTTTTAATAAATTTAAGACATATGCTTTCAGTGGTGCCTACGTTTTTCTTAAAAACTGGCAAAGAAATCTTTAAAGCGGATAGATTATAGCTATAAACTTTTTCAAATTACTTTATTTTATAAAGTGCAAACTTTATATTTTAACAGCCGCTGTCCAGTTTTCTCGAGATGAAAATGTAAAAAATATGACAATGATTTTTCATATTTAAAAAATGGCGGCTGTAACTTGAGAAACCGGGACCTCCAGGTTTTACATCCTGTCTGTCAAATTTCTCCCCTTTTTAATTATCTATTCTTAGCAAAGATTTAAAGATTTAATACTTACTATTAATATTTTAGACTTACATGAAACAAACTCGAATATCGACACAATTAGAAGCACGAAGAAACGTTTGTAGAATGGCTTTATTGTAAGTTTTTGGTGCGTCGTTCCTTGATAAATTTATCAGTGACTGACACCAGTGGCTGATTTTGCTGGATATTAGTTGGTTAAAATAGTACAATATGTGTCATTTCTATTATAATATGTAATGGGGACTAAAAATCCATTCATGTATGATTCGGCAAATACATAAAGTAATGTAATAAAAATGTTCGATATTAATAATCAGATAAAGAGAAAATACTAGTAGTAGTAATTGTTATCCGTACATGTGGTTAACAGCACGCCGTCGGAAGGTATTTTGAACTTCTGTTGCAAAAGGAAAACATCTTGATTTTAAGAAACTTGAGATTTTAGCGGAAATAGTTATTTTTGGGTCCCCTGATCATTTTTGACCAAGGTACCAAAAAATGTCTGTGTGTGTGTGTGTGTGTATGTGTGTATTTGTGTACCCGATTTTTGTGACGACGATTCCGGAGCAACTACTAAAGGTATCGGGACGAAAGTACATATTTAGAAGTTTTATGACCAAACTTAGAGCTGAAAAGCTTTTGGTTCAAAAGGGTCCAAAGGAACTGGCTATTTACTCTTAGCATTTTTCAACGATTTTGCAAATGACCCGTCATTTCTGTAATTTCGTCAAAATAGTTAAATAATAAATTAAAGTAGAGGAAATTTTGTATAACTTATGTCTATTACATTTTTTGGTGAAATTAATAGTTTAGCTGCAGGAGCAAATTCTATTTGATCGAAATCGTGTCGGCATTGTAGGTAGCCAGGATATTTTGCAACTTTTGACAGTATTCAGAACGTCAGCGGTTGCGAAACCTCAATTCAACACGCAAATGCATAGAGAATGCGATGAGGAGGAGAAACACGCGCGCACGTACTCTATGTGAAACAATGTTGAAACAGCTTGGTGTTTCGATGGTGTTTACAAAGTCAAAGCAATGTAGTTATGCATTTTTCAAGGATTTTGCAAATGAGCCGCCATTTCTGTAATTTCGTCAAAACAGTTAAATAATAAATTAAAGTAGAGGAAATTTTGTATAATTTATGTCTATGACATTTTTTGGTAAAATTAATAGTTTAGCTGTAGGAACAAATTCTATTTGTTCGAGATCGTGTCTGCATTAATATAGGATTTGCCAGATATTTTTATTCTAATGACAGTAGGTAGTGTCAAAGGCTGATTTTTTGACAATACCTACTGTCGATATCTGCCAAATCCTGGCTAATTCGTTTTATTTTAATGCAAACACGATCGATCTCGATCAAATAGAATCTCATGCAGCTAAACTATTAATTTTATATATTGTATGATAAAGTCATGTGCCTGGCCACATCAGATTTTTTTGTTTTGATATAACTCAGAAATTACCCAACGAATTTCGATCACATTTTCACCTGGAAATAGGTGATCATTCAAGAAAAAGCAAAGCAAAATTTATTGGATAGGTTTTTTACTTCTCGCGCCGCAAAATGCAGGATGTATAAATCTTTTCTGCACCTGGTGTTTCAATGAGAAAATTAATATTTTTGCAACGGAAACTGTTTGATAGTTGGAATAGATGCGATTTTAGACAACTAAAGCACTAACCTAAGAACGTTATTGAATCGGGTAGGACTGCCTCAGTACTTAATGCACTTTATGCTACTTTACAAATATGTAATTGAATACACAGTGATATCGTCCATTCCAAGTAAATAAAAAAAGTTTACCCCGTTTTCACGACGACACTAGCTCCATCTGCAAAAACTCAACCTTGTGACCCCCTTCATACAAAAAAAAAAAATTTGTATATGTTTTCTTTGCAGGAAGTACATTTTTCAAGATAATGAAATGTTAAAATTAAAAAACAGTTTGTATTTGCAAATAATTTTTAATTACGCTTTATTTGACGTCACATCGACGCAACAATTGTTTTAAAGATTACTGACTATATGCTATACAGTGTGTTAAGAAACGTTTTATTGTAATATTGGCTTTATGCATATTTGAATTGAGCTATCTTTTAAATTTGTTTCATGTTCGTGGATACCACATTGTTTCACAATTTGTATATCCATTGCAACATGCGATTTTCATAGATTTTTAAAATATACTCAATAATAACTATCAGTACATTTAGTTATCTCATTTTATTAAAAGACGTGGCTTTTGCCCTATAAAATTACGCAGACAAAAATGGTATATCCAAATATGCATAAATACAATAATAAATAAAAAAAGATTAAGATTATTATTTTTAAAAAAACATCAAAATATCTCTGTAACCACTTGGAATTCAATTCTTTTTCTTAACGGATTATAAGGGGACACACAAATCTGCACTACTTAGTCCATTTACTTTACTTTCTATCTTCAAAAATAACAAAACATATTGTACATATTGTATAAACATAAGTTGTATGCTAATAACACACAGCATACATAATATTGTGATATTATTCTAAAACATTCTAAAAACCACAAAAGTTGTAAAATATCTAAAATATGGAAAATTAGGAGAATTAGAAGAAAATATTTTTATTTTTATTAATCTGGGAGATTATAAATATGTGCAAATAGTCGAAAATTGTCACTAAATTGATTTTAGCAGATAGGTATTGTATCTCTTGTGTCCTCTTGCGTGATTTTATTGATTTTGACCACTTTCACATCTATTTTGCGCTCAGAAAATTCTCAAGTTTATAAAAAAATACATTCTTAATTAATATTTCTGTAAAATTTCATTCGTTAGATGCATAAATAAAAAATAAACGGGCATACCTATGGATTGAATCACCCGGTATACACAGGATATAATTTTAAGATAAAATAAAACTGTGACCATTTTGTAGATGTTGATTTGTTTTTGAGTTATTTGAATTTGACTTTAAAACCTGACCAATTTTTCTTCAAAGTGAAAATCGGATGTGAAAAAATCATTAAAAATCCAACATACGTCGTTCAATCCATTTAATTCAAATAATCTTTACAGACAAATGCAAAACAATAAATACCCTTTATCGTTTGATAATTAAACAGACTTATTGGACGTAGTGCAGAATAGAGATAAGGGCAGTATTATAAAAGACGTTTTGTATCCGTCTGCTTGTTAGAAATATTAACCTTTTACTACGCAATATTTTCTGGAAATTTAAAATTATCAACATCGGCTGTCGACTTAACCGAAGTCAACAAAGTTTTATACCTTGTACATAAAGTGATGCATAAGTTTAACACAATTATGTGCTTTGTTTCTACGATGACCACTGTCAACAACGCTTGTTTTTAGATTTAACTTAATTAGAGTAGATACATACATTAAATCTATTCTACACATCGTCTAATACTTGTCTCTTTTACTTCAATTGCGTGTAATTATGACACAATATCTATATAGAGAGTATTGTTTGCATTTATCTGTAAATATTAGTTTAAATTAAAAATTTCAACAATGTATGAATTAATGTTTAAGACTGAATAATTTTACCGTTAATGGCGGATTTTTTTTAAATCTTTCTTGTCAGAAGTATTCTTGAAAATTTGGAAAAGTACTAAATAATAAAAATTGAATACTTTAGGTGTGTTCAACAAAATAAAAATAATGTTTGCGATGGCTCAGTATTTCTATATATTAGCTCGTAAAATTTGCATCTTTTTTATAAATAAAAATCCTATACTTGTAACTACAATTTTAGTTACTACGATCTTAGCCAAAAACTGATAATAGCAAAAAAAGGTAAAACTCAAGTATTTTACCCCATATTTTTTTTTGCAGCAATGCTTTAGTGCTTTACTGCTCAAAGCGTCTCAATAGAGCTACACAGAAAAATCTACCTTGGTACATTTTTTATGTTAAATCTAATTTTTCTGAAATTTAGCGCGTTATCACTTTGTTTTCAAAATATCCGTAATTGCAGTTTGAACTATCAAAATTACACTCAATAATAGTGTCTCAATAAGTGAGTTCAAGTTCATTTACATAATACAATGACAATTTAAACAAACTTTCAATTAAAAGTTTTCAAAAAGTGTTTAAATTAGAATAATTTAGTATTTATAGTATATAAACTAACCCGAAAGCAATTTATTTTCTAAATAAATCTAAAACGTTTACTAAACAGTAAACTACAAAAGCTTGCAGACACAACTAATGCTTTTTTAATTGCTGTTGCATATTAGGAAATAATGTTCCGTTTTTCAGAAGTATTGGTCACAAAAGTAAAGCTAAAAAATCTAAACCATTAACATTAAAACAAATGTACAATATCATCGTTTTTATAAAAAAAAATTATTGTGTTTTATATAACTACCCATTTAAAATTATTAATTAAATAATAATTATTTATTAATTATTATTATAATATACCTTTAATAATTGTCGCGCTATTTGATAATTTTTATTATTTTTCATAATTAAAAATATTTATTTAAGATTAAAAGCAAACTGTTTAACAAATCACCGAATAGCATTACGAAAACAGTATATAAAACAGTATTTTATCAATATATTCGTCTTTACTTACCTTAGAAAATAATGTTGGTGTTTGTCTTGTAAGTAAAATAGTAAAGTAATCGACAGCTAAGACATACCGCCTTGCTAAGGGTCGAACATCTTGATCTGTTGCTGCAAATTTTCTATGCACCGATGGCAGAGTTTTCCGTTCAATATATTGCGCGAAGGTCCTTAAGGCGCATGCTAAAAATGCCGATAGCGCGGGATTTTCAGAATCACTTGCCACTAGTCCTTTGCAGAATTCAACGTTATTTTTACGACAGAACGTTAAAATTCAAACAATACTCTCAATCAATCGACGTTGACGCACACTCCATTTCAGCGTCTACATGTTTTTAATTGTATCGTGTAACAGGAACAGCTTTTTGATAATACTACTACTAGCGCTCTTATCAGGTTACGTTTTTTTTTGTAACAGTTGCGCGTCCTCCCACTAGCAGCAAAACAAGAAAAAAGCAAACAGTCTACATCGTTATTAGTTTTTATTTCTTGGAATATTAACAATAACAAATAATCTAGGACGAGCTAAGTATTTACTTTGTTACAAAATGACAATTACGTAGAAACAACGACCGTACAGGGTACTAATTATTATAGGAGGAGCGGTTTTAACAGTTGATAGGTACATTAAGCATTTAGTTGCAATAACTAAAAAAAATCTTACATCAGGAGTTGTAATTAAAATACTACAAGATTACATCATAAAAAATATTTTTTTATTACGTGACGTAACAAGCAATAAAATTGGAATTTTCAAAAAGTTGGTGTGGTTCTAAATTACTTTTATAATACCGTACATATTTTCAAGATTTTACGCAAAACTATTTCTTAGTGGATTAAATGGATGAACCTATTGACTAAATACCAAATATAAACTTAAAATTAAATGCACTCTCTGAAATCAAAATAACTAAGAATCCTTAAAAATTAATAATTCTTTATGACCACAAATGGTAAAAAAATAAGTTAAATAAAATAGGATAGCTTGAGTTAACACTTAACCTTCATTCTACTTAAATGTCAAAATTATGATAAACATAAACATATTATAATATTGTGCACGGTGGGTCATTTATATCATTTATATCTGATTATCTTGAAAAATACGGAAAACTATACGGCCATAAGAACGTATAACTGGTTTTGTTATGTATTCACTGGAAACAAACTTTTGATTGTAATATTGGTTTTATGCTTATTTGCTCTTTTTTTAATTTGTTATCAAATGGGTAGATAACACAATGTTTTACAATTTGTATTATCTTTGGAACCATGAGATTTTCTAAATATACTCAATAATGCTTGCGTAAATTTACCAATCAGATTGTATTAAACATATGGCTTTTGGCATATCAAATTACTAATTTTCTATTAGTAATTTGAGCGGAATAAAATATGCGTGAAGCCTTTATAGCGACAATAATAAATACAAACCAAAATCAAACTGACATAATCTAATTGTAAATAAAAACAAAGTTCCAGTAAGATGTCAAAACGGCATCTCTATCGGGCCACTAATAAGAAAGATTTAACCATATTTAAAATAACTAGCACCAACACGGTAAAAATAAGCAAACAGTCTACATCGTTATTCCTTTTGTTTCTTGGAATATTAACAACAACAAAAAATCTAGGACGTGCTATTTATTTACTTTGTTACAAAATGATGGTTATGTATGAACAACGACGGTACATGTACTAATTTTTATAAGAGGTGCAGTTTTAATAGTAAAGTTGATTATATTAATTTATTTATTCGCACCGAATAATTGTAAAAAGTTACGATAAGCATTAATTAAAAAAATGTATTCAAAATTTTAGTTAAACAACAATAGTATCACTGGGGAATCATATCTTACATCAGCAATAATTGTAATTGAAATACTACAAGATTACGACATAAAATAAGTGTGATGTGGCCAGGCACATTGAATCAAACAATATATAAAATTAATAGTTTAGCTGCATGAGATTCTATTTGATTGAGATCGATCGTGTCTGCATTAAAATAACGCAAGTTAGTAAGGATTTGACAGATATTTTCGCAATATTGACAGTAGGTATTGTCAAAAAAGTAGCGTTTGACAAATCCTGGCTAACTATGTGGTTTTAATGCAGACACAATCTCGACACAAGCTCATACAGCTAGCTATTAATTTTACCCAAAAATATCATAGACATTACACAAAATTTCCTCTACTTTGATTTATTATATAACTATTTTGATCGAAGTTACAGAAATGGCAGCTCATTTGCAAAATCTTAGAAAAATCCTTAGAGTAAACATTTAGTTCCTTTGGGCCGTTTTGAATCAAAAGGTTTTCAGCTCTAACTTTGGTCATAAAACTTCTAAATATGAATTTTCGTCCCGATACCTTTCGTAGTTTCTCCGGAATCGTAGCCACAAAAATCGGGTACACACAGACACAGACGTACACACACACAGAATTTTTTTTGTACCTTGGTCAAAAATGATCAGGGTCCCAAAAAGATCTATTTCCGCTAAAATCTCATTTTTTTCGGCACGATTACAATACTTTACATACTGCGTATGATAAAGTAAAAATATTATTTTTAATCACCTGGTTTCACAAGCAATCAACTTGGAATTTTAAAAAATTTGCTGTTGAAAATGTTTCTACGACTTCTAGAATACCGTACATATTTTCAACACACAAAAGTATTTTTTTGGCGAATTAAATGGATGAACTTATTGACAGCACGTCAGCACCCACATAAAAATTTGATGCACGCTATAAAATCTAAATACCTAACTAAGAACCCTTAAAAAGTTATTTTTGGGCACAAATGATAAAAAATAAGTAAAATAAAATAGGATAGGATTCTACTTTAATTTCAAAATTATAATAAACATATTTGTGCAAGGTGGGTCATTTTAATCTTAACCGTTTGATTATCTTGAAAAATTACGGAAAACTTTACGGTCACAAGAACGTAAAGCTGGTTTTGTTATGGACGCTGCTAGTTTCGTGAAGATGAGATCAACTTCCGATATTTGAATGCAACAGCTTATATGTTTCTTTAATATAATTGTCACATACAAAATGTAGTCAAACGGTAAAATCTACTGTGTTGGTCGATGTATTCAAACTTTGGTACCTGTCGGTACAAACACTATGCAAAAAATCTGATGTGGCCAGGCACATGCCATTGTCACACTATATATAAAATTAATAGTTTAGCTGCATGAGATTCTATTTCATCGAGATCGATCGTGTCTGCATTAAAATAAAACTAGTTAGTCAGGATTTGTCAAGACATCAGCGTTTGACACTACCCACTGTCATTAGAACGAATATATCTGTCAAATCCTGACTAACTAGTTTCATGACCAAACTTAGAGCTGAAAAGGTTTTTGTTCAAAAGAGTCCAAATGAACTGGATATTACCTCTAAACATTTTTCAAGGATGTTTCAAAAAAGCCACCATTTCTGTAATTTCGCCAAAATAGTTAAATAATAAATTAAAGTAGAGGAAATTTTGTATAATTAATGTCTATGACATTATTTGGTAAAATTAATAGTTTAGCTGCATAAGCAAATTCTATTTGATCGAGATAGGTGGTGTCTGCATTAATATAAAACTAGTTAGCCAGAGATTTGACACATATTTTCATTATAATGACAGTAGGTAGTGTCAAACGCTGATGTTTTGACAATAGGTACTGTCAATAGAATCAAAATATCTGTCAAATCTTGGCTAAATAGCTTTATTTTAATGCAGACACGACAGATCTCGATCAAATAGAATATCATGCTAAACTATTAATTGTATATATAGCATGACAAAGCATTTTATGGCCTTAAAAAAATTTTGACAAATTTTGAAGAAAATAAGAAATGATAATATTAGTGAAAATAGCTTTTGTGAATTGAATATGAAATTGCGTTTTGGGTAGAATTAATTGCACTGAAAACAATTCTGGTCTCCAAAATTTACTATTGCACAAGGTTGGTGAAAATTTTGTGGGGAGAGTGTAAAAACGCCATTTTGGTAATTTTTACAAATTCATACCAGCTGAACCCATTGTGCTACAAACCTCAAAATGGTCTCATAGTAAATCCTAATCTTTGAAGTTTCAACAGAAATCCCAAAAGTTTGTTCCCAAATGTTCTTGAATCATTTACAGCAATCCTTTAAGGGGTAAATGCAATAACCTGACGTGATATGCAACTTTTGATCTCAGATTCGCATTCAACCCAAGTAAATCAATCGAAAACGCCTACTCGCTTTCCATAAACGAACAAAAGTTATCATATTACTACAATATTACATGAAATTCCGGCCCCTCAACCTACGTATCGTGTATATAATATATATGATGAAATAACCATATTATTTAAAGAAATCACATTTTTTAATATGTTGTATTATATTAAAATGTGAAATGAGAATATGTTTTTACGAACCTAAAATGTTCATTTTCTGTTTTTGGCTTCAATAAATGTTTTGACGATATCATCATAGTTTATGGCTTTTAGATATTCCTTTTTAATATATAGCATTATAAGTGCGTTGAGTTTTTGCTCCGAAAGTGTATCGCGCAAATATTTTTTTACCAGCGTTAAAATAGAAAATGAACGGCATTGCAACATTACGAGAGGTGGATTTACCATGGTATTTTGTTATTTAAAATAAAATTTAAATTTTCTGAAACAAATCCTCTTCCATTGTCTATTTTTAATAAAAAAATTGTTCGATGTATGCTTTTTGTTCTATGACATTTAAGTCATTGTCATAAGTTTTATAAAATTTGGGAAACTGCAATAAAAATTTATTTTGTTATTCTATAATATTATGTGGAATATTAACTTACTAAAATTACGTTAGGTTGGACTCAACATAACCTATGACGTGTGATAAACCCTCATTGTATTCATTGTATTTTTTGACGTATGGTCTGATGACGAGACGTTAGTCCCGAAACATGTAACCACAAATAAACAAGAATAAGAAACGTTGAAATTTTATTTGCTTGTCTTTACTATTCAACGCATTCCAATGACCATGGAGACCTTCATCCCACTAAAATTACGTTACTAAAACTATAAAAAGTGGCTTTATAATAGACTAATCGAATATAAGTCGACTGAAATGTTTGGAAAACTACACATCTAAAAGCAACAAATTAATATTTAGTTTAAATTTACCGATAGTAGGGTTGCCATCAGTGTCATTTTTCCGGACACTCATGGTCTCGGGATTTACGGTAAATGTTCAAACACGCTTAACAACTGACTTAACAGTGTTGTCGATTCTGCAGTGTATCTTACAGTATTCCTCGTTTTGCTTTCTCCTTGGCATTGGCATTAGTACCATCTTTAGAAATACCCTAGATAAAAAGATTTAACGTAGATCGTAAACACAGGATGGTCGCTTGTTTCTCGTTTATTTGAAGAGATGCTACAGTTACATTCGGGCAAATACATTTTTTGCTCATCAAAACAATTTCCAGATATCAACAAAAAAATTAATTCTGTACATACATAAGTTTTCTTAAATGTACCTACTTTTGTCTACAAATGTGTGAAAAACGACCAGTTCCAAAAAATGGGTTATACATTTTATTTAACTTATTTACGCAGGTTTTGAGAATTTATTTCAGTTACATCATGCGAATTCCACAAAACATAAAAAACATGCTATTTGTTACACTAGAATATTTATCTAAATTTTGGTACGGTTTTGAGAATACTCGACATTGTTCGAATATTTTTGTGTCTCACTAAGGAAAAACGCATCATGTTGAGTTTCTTTTTAGATTTTAACCAACAATCTCTAAGGCGCCACATTTTTTTTTTTTTCAAGGAATGTGTCAACCAATATCAACCAATCTCGGTTTCTTGGCACTGCATTCTTTAGGTAGGCTGAAATTTAATCTTAGAACTTGGAATGCAAAGAAAATTGTAATCAGTGAGTAACTGAACTGTTATGTCATTACTTGTAAATCAAATCGGTCAAAATTGCTACGTGTCCTATTAGAAAATTCACGTAGTCACCTATAGTCACAAGCTTGTACGAAGCTTCAATTTTCAAGGTTCAAGTATTCATCTGGCACGACTTAAATAGAATTATATCATGTCCAATTATTTTTTAGGAAAGCTGAAGTTATGTTAAACTGAATTTTTTAAACATGTAGCTTATTTTTCTCAAAGATGTGATATTATAGATGCTCGTTTACAAAAAAAAGAGGAAAAAATAAACACTACAAAAATATGGGTTTGTCATGTAAAAAAAGTGTCGATGACGTCATAAGTCGAAAACAGTTGAAGTCGAAAATTAAATTTGATGTAAATATGTATGTTTTGATAACTAAAAATCGATGTGTCCGAACATTTTGCCAAATAACAAATCGTTACAGAGATTTTGTCATATGTCCATACTTTACGCGCTCACTGCATATGGTATGCCTTGTAACGTAGTCAAGAAATCAACA
The DNA here is from genome assembly GCA_964023965.1 of Melinopterus prodromus. Taxonomy (NCBI): domain Eukaryota; kingdom Metazoa; phylum Arthropoda; class Insecta; order Coleoptera; family Scarabaeidae; genus Melinopterus; species Melinopterus prodromus. The sequence goes on from OZ030393.1 coordinate 48,392,768, forward strand.
CAGTTAATATGATTTGGCTGATTTTTTAATTTTTGGTTACATCTATTTAAAAGGGTTTGTAATCAAACTTATCAAAGTTTGAATATGTCGTCTTTTTGTTATATCGTTGGACCAGAATAAGAATAAAAGCCCTCATTGCTAATTTATAATCGTCAAACGACCGTAGAACCTCAGGTAAATTCAATATTTGTTCAATAAATTATTGTGAATTTGATTGTAGTGTAGCTCAAGTTACTGTTGAGTGGCGATAACGTTCGGATTACGTTTTTGTTAACAATTGTTGTATTTGCCATAACTGTATGAATAATGTGTATTATCAATATTTATTTATGATTCCTCCGAACTGTGCCCCAGCATCTTTGGTAGGGCATTGAAGTGGGTTTTTCCTTTGAAGAGAGATTACATATAAATTTAAAACATACATAAACGATAAAACGTTGTTGAAACAACAACATACGAGTCACTACGGTAATAAAACGCAACAAAAATAGAACCTTTTCCGAACCATTTAGCAGTTAACACTAATAAACGAATTATTTTTGAACGTATTAAGATAACACTAATGAACGTATTAAACTTTAGAACGTATTAAGATAATTTTTGCACGAGAAAATTTCATTTGGATTCAATGAAACACAAATGCCTGAAATAAAATGTAACTGCACTATTCAACATTTTTTCAGACGGAAAATATACCGTTTGATTAGGAAATAAAGTTTCTCATGTTTTTTTTTTCAATTGTCTACCAGAGGCGACAAAATACAAGAAGTAAATATGTTTTTCACTTAATAATAACATACGAATTTACCAAATACGACAGTTATCGATATATTGATTATTTTACAAATAACAGCCCAACATTTTTCTATAGCTTAAGGTTTAAGAAAAACGTAGGATCAAACTATAAAGAAAGACGATTTCGATCATTTTTGCAAATCTATTCAAGCTGAGTCCATTGTCCTAAAAACTTCAAATGGGTGTCATAGTAAATCTTTCTCTTTGCACTGTAAAATCCTTTCTTTGATCACAAATGTGTTTGAGGCATTCAGTGATAAAAAATTACAACTCTTTTATGGAATCAGATAGCTCTTTCTGATTCAATCAGAATCTCAAATTGGACTTTTTCAGAAGAGCGGTTTCCTCGTTCTAGGTCAATAAATCCCTCAAACACATTTGTGATCAAAGAAAGAATTTTAAAAACCTTACGCTATAGAAAAATTTTGGGCTCGTATTTGTTTTCGGGGCAAATAATTCTACCCAAAACACAATTTCATATTCAGTTCATAAAATCCCTAGAGTCTGAATGTTCCCTGGGGTCATCAATATTTTACAAAATATTTAGCTGTCTTTCTTAAAAAAATTTCCGCTGTTGGTCATAAAATATGTCCGCTACAAATTAGACAGTTAAAATATCTACCAAAATCAGTGCGAAACAAATTGTGTAGCCATTTAAACAAGTGTTGATAACGTCAAGTCAGTAGCTATTGAAAACCACGAATACACAAAACTGTGTACAAAAATTGATGTGTTCGATGTTTTACTTTACGCGCTTGCTGTATATCCCTTGTTTTCTTGTATTTTAATTTAATCTTTAGTGACGTTCAATAAAAATGACCTATTTCTCATTTCCTATTTCTAAAGTTGGTGTATGTATTAATATAGCCCACTTCCGGTGCACATATAATTCTCTTCAACGACGTTAGATAAAAAAAAAAGGTTTCAAACAACACTGATTAGCTTTTGATAAGAGTGCTATCCTAAAATACCTCACTAATTACTTACTTCCGGTTCAAACCGGAAGCTGATAAATCACATTTGTCCTCCTCGAAACATTTCAAGATTGCAAGATTTGTTTTAGTGTTAAATGCTACCATAGTAGTAATTTCTAACGTATTGTGTTATTTGTTGTAAATTACATAGATAAGAGTATAAGAGACAGAGAGCCCATATTATTATTTATTACTTACTATTCTAATATGAGTCGTAACAAACATCAAGAAAAAGGTAAATAAATATTTAAAAAAACAGTCCATATTGTTCGCTACACTCAAATTGCGGTGCTGGCGGTGTCGAGTGATTGTTGCCGAAAATACAGGCACAACATTGCCCAAATTGCAAATATTTGCCTATTTTTATTATACGTATTTAGATTCTTATTTGTTTCTGTGTAATTCTTTGACATATTTTAAATAGAATATGATGAATAAATTAAGGGAAAATTTGTATTTTTGGCTTTTAGAGTTTGTTTATTTGTTGGTGGGTATTTATCATAAAATGTAAAATTAATCGACGAAAAGATTACTAGATAAGAATGTCATTGTTGTCTGAATTTAACGCGCCCAATATAAATATTTATTGCCGATTATGAAAGCGTTGTTTTGTGAACGTATACTACACGGAACGGTATATCACAACAAAACCGGACAATCCGTAGTGTTGCTATTATTGCATTTAATCTACGATTGAAGTGAGTTAAAAAGTGAAGGACGTTTTAAAAATTTGTTGCGGATTTCATATTCACTTCGAGTTCGAGGTTCAAATCACACTTGCTTACAAGAGATTTGCGTGCTTATACCATGCCGGAACATAATGAATTCTTATAATTTCTTCTTGGCATGTCGGTCAACTCATCAGTCATCAGTTTTCGTCACCAATTTCAGACTGATGTTCACAGTTCCGTGCGTGCTGGCTAATTATAATTACACAGTCAAACAAAATTTAATCGAATTCAAATTAGGGGACAGATGAATACTTATTCCGATCAGTTTATTTGCCGGAGAATCCGAATCTGTACACAGAAAAAATTAATTGTAGAAAAGCAGTCTCAAGAGGCAACAAACACGTATTTTGCAATTTTTACTTTATCATACGCAGTATGATGAAGTATTGTAATCGTGCAGAAAAGAAAAATTGAGATTTTAGCGAAAATAGGTTTTTATGGGTCCCTTGAACATTTTTGACCAAGGTACAAAAAATGTCTGTGTGTGTGTATGTGTGTATGTGAGTGTGTAAACGATTTTTGTGGCGACGATTCCGGAGAAACTACTAAAGGTATCTGGACGAAAGTTCATATTTAGAAGTTTTATGACCAAACTTAGAGCTAAAAAGCTTTTGGTTCAAAAGGGTCCAAAGGAACTGGCTATTTACTCTTAGCATTTTTCAACGATTTTGCAAATGAGCCGTCATTTCTGTAATTTCGTCAAACTGGTAAATAATAAATTAAAGTAGAGGAAATTTTGTATAATTTATGCCTATGACATTTTTTGGTAAAATCAATAGTTTAGCTGCAGGAGCAAATTCTATTTGATCGAAATCGTGTCTACATTAATAGTAGGTAGCCAGGAAATTTTGAAACTTTTGACAGTATTCAGAACGTCAGCGGTTGCGAAACGTCAATTCAACACGCAAATGCATGGAGAATGTCATGAGGAGGTGAAAGACGCGCGCACGTACGCTATGTGAAACAATATTGAAACAGCTTGGTGTTTCCATGATGTTTACAAAGTCAATGTGTATTTCAAGTGCGGATTGCGTATAGCATTATTGTTATGCATTTTTCAAGGATTTTGCAAATGAGACGCCATTTCTGTAATTTCGTCAAAATAGTTAAATAATAAATTAAAGTAGATGAAATTTTGTATAATTTATGTCCATGACATTTTTTGGTAAAATTAGTAGTTTAGCTGTAGGAGCAAATTCTATTTGATCGAGATCGTGTCTCCATTAATATAGGATTTGCCAGATATTTTTGTTCTAATGACAGTAGGTAGTGTTAAGGGCTGATTTTTTGACAATACCTACTCTCAATATCTGTCAAATCCTGGCTAATTCGTTTTATGTTAATGCAAACACGATCGATCTCGATAGAATCTCGTGCAGCTAAACTATTAATTTTATATATTGTATGATAGTCATGTGCCTGGCCACATCAGATTTTTTAACTCATGAAAGCAGTAACGTGATGTGATAGAAGCTTCTACTAGGACGAAATTAAACTTGAACCTTTTTGTATTGGGTTATACAAGGTGTAGGAAATGAGTGCAATAATTTCTAGGGGTTATAGGATCTTGATAATCGCAGTAAAAAATCAAATAATTTTTCTTTATCTGGCACAGATTTGTGTAATTAGTTATTGACAATGTAGAAATCGACACTTTACGTTTCTAGGAAGCCTAGTAGTTGACCTACTCCGCGATCAGTGGGTCATATGTACTTCAGTGTAAATTCGCTTGTTTCAATTTCGTTTGTGTTCATAGTTGATCGGTTTTGTGTCGGGTTTCTTTGTATTTTGTGTTTCTGTGGTCAAAATGCAAAATTCACAAGTAATGAGTATGTTGAAATGATGCTCATATACTGAGAATGCTGAGGCGTCTTTAAGTGCAAATTGTTTTTTTTTGTTTTCTTATATGCAAAATTCCCATCGCGCTGTTGCGCACTTTGATATTGTTTTGCAAAAATTGCCCGGATTCCACGGAAACCCTCCTATCGTGTGGTTAGGGTTAATAGTAATTTTTTTATGTGAACTAAAAAATATAACCCAATTTTTAAGAAACGGCTGAATTTAGTCAATCGCGTTAATCTTGCCGACAAACTGGTGTAAGTTTATATGTCACGGGAAATGGGGTGGGCGCGGAAGGGGTGGGGTTGCCGTGGGACGAGGTAGGACTCCGCACACGATGGGGAGTCATATGGAATAGGAGGGTGCGGCGTAGAGCGCTGGGTCCGATACGGCTTGTATTTTAATTAAAGCTGTGCAGAAATCAAGAGAATTATCATTCACTTAATATTAATGGCTTAATAAAATTAGATACTACACTGCTAATTGTCAATCTGCAGTAAAACAATCCAAATCCACTGTCAGAAATATACTTTTTTCGTTCTGGAAAACTAGGCATAAAGTATCACCACTCTTTTTATCGTAGCTTGTAATACGATACTACTAATTATGAATCCGTTGTCGCCTTGGACCGGTATTATATTACGATTTCTGTATTATATTACGATTTCTTATGCAATAGTACCTACAAATTAATGCACTGATTAATGCATTGATTTTAAATTAAAAACTTTTCTAATTATCTGATGCTGATTTTGAATTTGTGACTGCGAAGCAGGCATAAAACAATCTAAAAATGTTCCCCAGAGTACCTAATTGTGTAATCAATCGCAAAAGTTCAGTCGCGCTGTACTTGTACCAACATAATATTATTCTACTTTGCGTTCGTTATAAACTTATAACGAACCCGCGTTCGGTGTCGTTATGAAAACACTAGATCGCTAACTTTTAGGGCGGGTTTTTCAATTGCGGGTTACCCGAGCTTCAGTAAAGTATCGTTACGTTCCACATAGCGCGCATCAGGACCGGCCTTACCGTTTTTGCCGCCGTAGGCAAACCTCAAAAGTGCAGCCCCAAAACACAAAAACTTTAAAATCAAAAGAAACCAGTTTTCTAAAAAGAAACACTACCTAGAAGAATACGGTTAAAACTATTCAATATTTATTACAATACAATATTTATGATTTAAAAAAAATTAAAAACACAAACTTTGAAATTTTAACTAGTGCAAATGATACTTTTAAAACAACAGAGAATACTAGGACAATATAAAAACTTGAACGCTAAATTAAAATAAACTCTTTCAATTTTTTTCTGTGAAACCGCTAATAGATTTCGTTAGATCTACTGTATTACTCAATTCATGTTCAGTGGCCAACACTGCTAACCCATTTTGAGCATTTTAGACGCAAACACTGAACATCATACTTATCTCGTCCACCTATGAAAATAATACCAATAATACCATCATATCAAATTTTTTACTGCATCTATGATGATATTATTATTGAAATTTATAAAAACTATCAGTGATAAAAGAAATAAAATATCAGGAATGCTTGCATCGATATCTCCGAAAGTATTAAGCTTAGTAGAACAAATTATACACCATATTAAGCGGCAAGTTTACCCCACCAATGAAAATTGCGTAAAAAATACACTATCTGCAATGGAAACTAACCACAGGTTGTACAGAACGTAAACAAAACGCATGAAAAAAACGGTAAAGACAACGGAGTTTTAATTTTTTTCTAAATCGTGGGTTACAAATCACGTAAACACCAAAAATAATTCAAAAAAATTCATACGTGAAACCTTTGTATTTTTTTATGTTGTACGCTTCCAGCGTATTTCTGAAAATGACTTTCCAAGTCATTTTCATAAAAATAACAATGTTTACTAAAAAATTTACGTTTTTTATGTGTTTTATATACTTTCCGGGGTGAAGTACTACTTAAAAAAACAACTGTAAAAATTTCATTTCTATACAACGCCTATTAACGCTAGAATTCCACAATCTACGAAGTACTATACCAGTGGGCATCATCGTTAAAGACGAAAGATGTGGGTACAAGATAAACAAAGAATTACTTAAAAATATTTAAAGATGTAAGTTGGGTTTGGAAGACGGTTCAAAAATGGGTTTTCAGAACCGAAATACCTATTCTGTCAAGTCATCTCTCATCAGCAAACTTCTGTAATTGTTTTAAAGTAATCTTCTTTTATCATGTTACAAATCTTCACCAAAATGTAGTCTGTAATATGGTGTATATATGTTCTGCTAAGCTTAATATGTTCGGAGAAATTGATGCAAGCATTTAATGGATTTTTTCAATCACTGATAGTTTTGAATTAATTTCAATAATAATGTCATCAAATATTCAGCAAATATTTTGATATTATTTTCAAATGCGGGCTAATTATGTGGGTGCTCAAATCTAAGTACTTTTTCGTCATACAATTCTAAAGCGTTAAAATCGGAGGAATTATCATGTGTTAAGACGTTTTCCATATCTTTGCAATGGGCGGGCCAGTGATTTATTTTTACTGAATATAAATATAATATTTTCTTTCAGTTTGAGGATATCGTATAAAAACTCAAAAGAGTCGTTATAGCTATTTTTTATGTCTCGTTTGATTTTTGTGTAGGTTCGACTTCACTTTTATGATTTCTTTTTATTTCGTTAACTATTTTTTCTGCTTCTAAGATAACGCTGTCAAAGCATTAATGCGATATTATTTCTTTAAAAAAATGATCAGCTATTTTATTTAAGCTTGTCTATTATTGTCTGCTGTGCATCTTAAAATATACGTATTACCAGAACTCTGTCAATTATTTACTATTTCTTATTTTACTATTCATTTATTTTCTATATATCACCATTTTCTATAAGTTGAATATTTTTAAAGTCTTTATTTGTTGTACTTCAGTTAGTTTTGCCGCTCCTAAATTTTGCCACCTTCGCTCTTTACCGCGAGCCTAGGAGCGTACGCGCCTAGAGCGCGTGCAGTCCCTAGCGCCAGGCGTTTGCTACCAAATTTTACAACCGAAGAATAGCGCGCGCGAAAGCGCAAGTTCTTATAGCGCGCGTGACGGGATTGCGCATCTAAAGAGTAATCACGCGTTCATTACAACGCGAACCTGGCGCGTGTTGGAGCGTTGTACATGTCAACGGCTTTGCAAGAGTGTAAAGTTTTGTTGTCTCGCAAACCAGCGTACCACAGACATGGTTTGTATATGTCTTCTGTAGCACTGCCACTACGTTGGCTTTGAATTGATTTTTTAAGTTCCTTTCGGAATGATCCCCTCAGGCTCTGAATTTTTTTTACCACAAAGTCGCGATTTGCGTCTGGAAATCCACGACCCTTGCACAACTCAATAATTGTTTGGTACGCCTCTTCCCTCAAATTTCTGTTTTTGTAGTGTTCAGATTTTATTTTCCATAAACATGGATAATCTTTATACATATTTATTAAGTCCGTTATTAATTCACGGGACCAAAGACGTGTGTCCATTTTTATTATTCTTTTTAAACGCGAAAAGGACTGTAGGGTTAAAGACACCACTATAAACACACCAATCCAGGCGCGCACGATATCACGCAGTCAGCAAGCAACATGCTTTATGCGAAGCGTGTATAATCACGCATGCAATTCACTGCGCGCTTTCCTTTGCGCATCTCGCGACACTACACGCAAGGTATTACCCGCGCGCAATCGTGCACACTATGCTTTCGCGCGGTAAAGAGCGTAGGTGTAAAGGCCGCTATTGGCTCGCCTCAATCGTATTGGTAAATTTACTCTCCTTCCAAAACATCTCGGGGATCTCGGGCGCCGATATTTATCTTCTTGTCAGTGCTGAATCCCACTGATTTCGGCAACCAAATATACACCTACACTGTTAAGGTGCGTTCTCATTTGTGGTAATGGAAGTGGAAGCACTAGCAGACGAAATTATAGTTTTTTTACAACAGATGTGATAGTGACACCTATTAGTTTGCTAGTCCGTTTCAGACAAGTTGAGCGGTCTAGAACAGTCCACAATTTATGAGGTGCGGAAAGGCTTTCTAGGCATATTAATAAAATTATGAACTGTCACTCTGGAAGTCACCCAGTAGGGCAGTAGGGCGCGGCGGTTTATTCATGCCAACAAAAATATAGTACATTGTTCGTAGTGGTTCACGGGAAATAACTTCTAATGCGATAAGTTTGAGAGTATTAGGAATCGAATGGAAACAGATAAATATATCTTTTAAAGCCTTTATTAAACGGTCAGGAGCCTACACAGGAGTGTCAAAATCTAATATTTGCCCGCCTATGGATTTCATGTTTATGCAACTCTCTAGACCGCTCAACATAACTGAGCAATCTGTGTGAGCAATCCTATAGCAATCCATCAAGGTCTAGAGCCAGCATATATGCTCTATTTGCGTGACGGGAAATACTATAATGACGTCTTACCACTGCCATTACCACTAATCAGAACGCACCTTTAAGGTGCGTTTCCATTATGGCAATGGCAGTGGTAGTAGACGCCATTATAGTATTTCTAATAGCAAATTGCTAATGACTCATGTTTATGTACATGCAAACTAATATGTGTCACTATCACGTCTGGTGAGAAATACTATAATTTCGTCTTCGACCACCACCATTACCACCAATCGGAACGCACCTTTAAAATACAAATATAATATAAATAATAAACGCAGTAACGTAACAAAATAATTTAAAAAATTAATATTGAATACGAGAATTTTGTCAAACCGACATAGAGGTTATGATTTTCATTGTTTTTGAAGTGGACATTCTTGAACACAGATTCATGAATGTTTGATTTGACATTCTTTTACACGAAAAACCGCAACACCAACACGAAGTTCACAAATCATTTCCAAGAAACAATATTAATTGAATACTAATTTCTCTGATTACCTAATATCCACCACTATATTAAAACAAAGCCAAAGTTTCTAATAATTTATTTATAAAACATGTACAGTTTGAAATTGAACAAATCTATATCACAAACAAAAGAATTGCTGGTTGGTAGGGAACGTACCGTTTGGAGAAATGTCAATAAATCGCAAAAATATTAATAATAATAATAATTAATAATAACTTAAACTCTCATCACGGAATCCACACACATTCACGGTTATGTACAAAAGAGTCAATTTATCTACGGTAGTCTCTTAAAATCCACGTAAACCGTTGTAGACTTTATTATTGGAACTTTGGTTCAGCAACTTTGCTATCGCTTTCTTCTCGTCCTCCGTGAATTCCTGTTTCGGGAATTCCACGTCAAAGGTTATATACAGGGTGCCGTGAAGGTTATTGTCCTCGTAATTTGCCATGCCTTCGCCCTTCTTGCGGATTCTTGCACCGGGCCACGTCACCTTATCTCGCGTTACCGACACCAAGTGTCCATCCAAATGTGGAAGTTCTAACGTGAAACCCACCAAGGCATCCTGAAATACACAAAAATAACATATAATTCAATATAATCTACTTACATATAAGGCAACAGAGAAACAAATAATTGAAGACAAATCCACAATTTTTTTTTTGGTATCAAATTTACTCTGATACTGCAGGTAAATAGTGTTAAACTGAAATGTTTGAAAAGATTTGATTAGTTTTTAAAAATGCTCAATAAAATCCGCCTTTTTAAGTATTTTATTTCTCTTCACGCGATTCTGATATTGCTATAAAACATTCTCTTTTTGAGGATATTTAAAGAATATAAATATAAATTAATAAAATTTTCATCCATAAAATCTCTAAATTGACAATGTCAGTGTGCAATAGATCAGGGAGTAATTACAATTTAAATGTTGAAATTATGGTGTATCAAAAACTGTGGCCCAATAAGCATTCATTTAATTAACACTGCATGGTAGTAATAATTCCAAGTTTATTTAAGTAGTAATTTATATCATCCAAAATTCTCACTCTTAGGAGTGCAGTAAGGTTTTAATCGAAAAGACGACTAGCTGCTTTCAGTTATTGCACAATTGACATTTCCACAAAATTACATGAAACTATTGAATTAGAAATCAACAGGTAAGAAAAGACTGATCTTGATCTCGACGTAGGACATACCTATTCTTGGAGAGCTATACCAATAGTTAAAATCAATTATTAAACTGCCTACTCTGTAAATTCCATTTCATATAAAATAATTTAAATGTGTTTGTCAATGGTGGTGAGAAAGTTTTTTTATTATTATTACACCATTGTTTTATAAAATAATGCCAATATGATATACATTGCGGAAATGAGAAAAGACACGACTATTGGAAAATGCCAAAATTCAACATGGCCCCCATAATAAAAACAAAAGTTGGCCATGGTTATGCCGCCATCTATTATGTTATTTCAAAGTAAAAATGACTACTGCATTACTTGTTAAAAAGTAGCTGTAGATTATGTTTGGTTTTGAAAAAAAAAAAAAATTAAAACGAGATCTAAACATTTTAGTTTTTTGAGGATATCTTCAAAATGAAAGCTTAAATTTCTTTTCCGGTAATTGATCAACACAAAAATACGAAATGTTGCCAAATTTAAACATAGGTTTTATGTCCACTAATAAGCGTGATCCCCATGATGAGCCTCAAAATTGAATCACCCGGTATAGTCACAGATATGTATGCAATGAACGTGTGAGTCGTAGAAAAAAATATAATAATAATATTTCCCTATAGTACCAACAAAAAATGGCCCCAGCTAGGGTTGTCAACTCAACTAGAAAAACAAATATTTCTTCTTTCTCATGAGCTTCATTCAATTTATTACAAGCTTTTGACAAAAAAACCTGTGTAGCCTCAAATAATATATGAAGCATGGAACACGAACAAATTAAAGATTTGATTTCGTCAGTGTAGGGTGAACGTTGAAAAAATTTGTGCACATATGTCGATTCTTACCATTTTCTCCTGGACAAAATATTTTAAATTATACTATCGTGATATGGTAGAATTTTGGATAATGGTAGAACATCAGTTTCAAAATCAACCACTCAACCACTGTTAAAAATCTATTATTGCACTGCTACGTCGCAAAACTATAGAGTGGTAGAATTATAAAAATGATAGGAATGCTACCTACTGTAGTTATGAGAATGTTATCAACAGAGGAAGGCTATGATCTACTTTTGACAGAAAAGATCATTCACATTTTTGCCAAAATTATGTATTTTTATGTTTGTTTTATTGGTGCATCAATTCTACTTGTTCTCAATAGATTTTTTCCCCAGGCTAAGCATTTATCGTTTCTATTACTGTATTTTTAACAAATTAAATCATTGGAAATCTGTGAAACATCTTGATGTTCTGTATTCAAATTTATGGTACAATAATTAAAATTATTAAAAGAACAGTCTTTGGTGTTTGAATACTTTGGTAATATAGGTTATCTATTTATTTATTTATATTATTATATTTTGGTATGTTAGAATTAGTATTTTGCTGAATTTATGCAGTGTCACATATCTACTAACCTGTAACGATATAGTAATATTTGTATACAAATCATCGCCTCTCCTCTCATAGATCGGATGTGGCTGTGTTTTTATCTTCAGAATCAAATCACCAGGCTCTCCGTCCAAGTGGGGCTCACCCTCCGCGACAAACTTAGTTTCCTGGCCATCAACCATGCCCGGTTCAACTTCCATTTCCAAAGTTCTCTCCTCATTCACTAATTTTACATTGGGGCATTCGTCGCAGACAGTCTGCTGCATCATTTGGAATCGTCCTGGTCCCAAATTCCTCGTGATCATCTCCTGTCGACAATTACACTTCCGAGTACCTTTAGTCTGCTTGATAACCGGTTTGTTCCTAGTTATTTCAATAAACGTTCCTGTATACAGGTCCTCCAAGGTAACCATAATGTCCATAACCACATTAGCCCCACGTGGGGCCTCATTTTGTTGCTCGTTACCCCCGAAATGGAAGCCAAAGTCTCCAAAGAAACTAGCGAAGGGATCGAAACCTCCGTCCATCATACCGTCTTTTTGTAAGCAGTCTTCTCCGCATCGGTCATATTTCTTACGCTTTTCTTCATCGGATAAGACTTCGTAGGCAGCACCTAAGTCTTGGAATTTATTTGAGGCGCTTTCATCGTCTTTGTTCTTGTCCGGATGTAACTCTTTAGCTAATCTTCGGTATGCTTTTTTGATTTCGTGGAGAGTGGCGGTTTTGGATACTCCTAAGATTTTGTAGAAGTCTCTGCCTGCTAGAACTAAGGTTACATGTAGGAGCAAGCTAAGAGCTGCTATTGCAGCTACGTTTGATAAGTTCATAGCGTAGTACTTGTGGTATATGGTCACTAAAACATATCAACTGAAAAATATGTGAAATCGACCAGGAGTGATCACTTTTTGATTGATAATTTTTGATACCGAAACTGGATACTCAACACAAAACCATACACGCAGGTCACTCGCATGTGGATTGATCTGATTGGTCGAGGAACAGTGCCTGAAGATAGGCAACTTTCAGTACTGGATATTTAAATTGGTTAAGCCGCGTTTACACCAAGTTTACACCACAGGTTTACACCCAGGCAACACTATACAAACAACACTCGTTCCGCTCTTTTTTCGATATATTGGTAAGAGAAAACATCTTGGATTCCACCCTATTATTTACAAACATTAATCTCCATTTGTATTTGTTTGATAAAATATTTTAACTGTGATTGATGAAAATATCATTATCCAGGTAGGAAATCAATCAAACAATGACATAAATAATTGGGTAGATTAAGTATAAGTACTTCTGTACTTATATAATTTCTGTATATAAACGCCAACACGAATACGAAGTAAATGATAAACGAAAACTTTCTCTAACAGAAATTTGAGCAATGCTGAAACTATACAACCGCAGTTCTTCGCTTGAAAATTCCCTGAAATATCTTTTACAGTTTGGAAATTTCCTAGGTATATTTCCAAAAGTGAACACGGGAAACAACAAATCTTGTATTGCGGCGAATTATAAAAATGTTCATTTTATACATTGGTGTATAAATTTTATTGTGGTGCTAATTTATTGGCTGCTTATGTTGGTATATTTTGCACAAAATAATTCGAATGTGTTAAAAAGCGGTATTTTAATACATAAATAATTATTTAAAATAGTTATGTTTATATTTTTAGGCAATCTATTAAAATCTTTTAGAGCTTTATGGTGTTTATATACATTATTGATTCTGTCGAAAAACTGGGGAAATTTGGTGAAACATTGGAATGCAATGGAAAATTATATGACGTTTTGGAGAAATACACCTACTTCAGAAACACGATTTATTGTTATCAGTTTACTATTTTTAATCTTTTTTATATGTATATATTATTTTATGCAAAATTGATCATATTAATTCTAGAACATAACGTTTTAGGTAACCAAATTTTGTTTCTAGTCAAGAATTTGATGCAAATTCGGGATTCCAATAGCGAACTAAACGCTCATATTACGACGGCATATAAGGAATTCTTTTCAATTGTAGAATTTTCTACACTAACTTCGCTATTTGCAAATGTAATATTATTTACTCAATATTGAATACAATAATGAAATAATATTATACTATGACATTGTAGGTTTCACGTTTTCTCATAGAAATAGTGTGGCAATTTGTTAATGTATTGGTTATTTTAACTTCCCTAGCGAAATCGTTACAATTTCAGCAATTTCTAAAGCATTTGGAAAACACAAAGGTCAATATAATTAAGCAGTATATCTTATGTTCATATGCATTAAGTGCTTTTTAGATAAATAAATCTACAATAAAAAGACTTCTTCTAGATTTCAATCGTCTAGCTATATTTTCTGAAGAATTTAATTCGGTATTCTCCAATGTTTTGCTTTTATCATATGCTGGGAATATATTTTTTGCATCAAATATTCTTTTGCGAAGTACAGAGTAAGTTATGATTGAGTACTAAGTAATAATACGTTAATAAGTTATTATTTTATATTAATACGTAATATTATGTTTCAGTGCAAGAATAACGAAAATGGAAAATATTTCTCTTTATTTTTCTGTGATCTTTGTTTATTTTCATGTAATAATGGTTTGCATGTACACGTCATCATTACACGAAGAAAACAGCAAAATTGCCGGGTTTTTAAGTAGTTTGCCCACAGATTTCTGTACCGAAGAGGTATACCCAGTTCGTAAGATTTATTTTTAAAATTATTTACCGATTTTTCATTTATAGATCGATCGATTACTGGACATGGTAACAACCAAACCAATCACTGTTCAAGTAGGAAACTTATTTACGATAACTAAAGCCGCTTTACTGAATGTAATTATTTTATTTCCATACATTTATGTGTGCGTTTTAAACTAAAGTTCATGTATTTTAGGTTGTGAACACAGTAATTGTCCTACAATTATTATTAATTGAATTCTACAATTAAAGTTTGAAATTTAAATTACCTTAACTTTAGGGACTTTATCTTTGTCGCACGCTGCCAAAGTAAATTGGAAACGTCATTAGATTAACCTAACATTAATATTTATTCGGTTTTGTCATAACTATTAGGAAAATGTGGGCAGATACTTTATTAATTGTGTTTATATCTGTGTGTACTGCCCTTTTGGGTGAAGGGCTGACCTGGTTGCTGGTGTATAGAACAGAAAAATACCAAAAATTAAAAACCGAAGTGGAAAAGCAAAGCAAGAAATGTAAAGATAAACTTTATCAATGAAATTATGGCACTTATTGTTCTCTTTTAGTGGAAAAACGTAAGGAAACCTATGGGGAGTCCCTGTATAAACAAGTGAAAAAGAAGATCGAAAGGGAAGAGGAGAAATTAAAAATCAACAGTCGTGACTTATCGCTGGTCAAAATGAAGAGTATGTTCGCCATTGGTTTTGCTTTCACTGCTCTTCTTAGTATGTTCAATAATATGTAAGTAACGTATGTGAATTTTAATTAATTATTGTGATATTGAATTAAACCTTGGACAAGTTACTTTGGACAGTAATCATGTGACCATTATTATTTTTTTTAATTTGTACTTATGATTTTGTAAGCTTTATAAGGTATATAAAATCATCGGATGATTAACTAAAACTGTTAGCCCCAGCTGCGGTACGATAAAACATGCTGAAAACATTGTAGCTACAAAACAAAATATTTAGCATCAGTTTTTATTTTTCCGCGGACAGAATTTTCGTTTGTGTTTACGTCTCGGCTAAAGCATAAGAAGTCTGCAAAGAGCTGTCCACATGTAACAGCAGAAATATAGATATTGTTGTAATTTCTGGGAATTGTAATTTGTAGAAATGAGAATAAAAAATTGTGAAGCGTTGTATAATGATGATAGTCCGTTCAAATAATGAGGTCATTATTTGAACGAACTGTCATTATTATACAACGCTAGTGTCATTATAATCATTGGCGCGTATAATGATGGGGATTATATAGTCATAGATACGTATGTAATGAACTTACTATATGCGAGTCGTAGATAAACTTATGGCCTCTGGTATTTTACCTAAATTTGACAGCACTACAGCGTCAGCCAATTTTCTTACGTTTGGTATATTTGGTTAATCTGTCGTCGTTGGAACAGATATAATTTATAATCAAAAAACCGTTTTGAAATAAAAAAAAAATTACAGGGATTTTTTATAGTTTTATTTGATATAAAAACAAATTACTTAGTTATTTTTTTACCAAATAATTACTTTACTTCTAGCTTTGACGGAAGAGTGGTGGCACGGTTACCTTTTGTCCCCATCGTGTGGATTCAAGGCCTAAGCCATAGAAATTTACCTGGAGAAGACTATACGGAATGTTCCTTCATCTTCTTATACATCTTATGCACAATGTCGATCCGGCAGAACATCCAGAAGATGCTCGGTTTTGCTCCATCGAGGGCAGCTTCAAAACAGGGCAACAACCTATTCGGGGCCAACGCAGGGCAGTTCAAATAAACGTATAACCAAAACATCAGATTCATTTATTTTATTTCTTTTTGTTATGTACATTATTTATAAAAGACAATTATTGTTAAACTTTTATTTATAATAAAAACATTTCTTTTGTTAAACTATGCAGGCTTCCAACATTGGTTTATCAACAACTAACCTGTCAAAGCCAAATCTTGTAAGATCGATAGATTTGTAATCTCCGTCTAAGATTAATTCGGCAACTGCTCTTCCCACTGCTGGTGCTTGTTGGATACCTAGGAATAAAATTCGAACGGAAAATATAAATTTCTTTTGTGTGACAAGATTTGGTTTTGTTTGTTACCGTGTCCGCTAAATCCTGTTGCTATGTATAAATTGTGGTAGTACGGATGTGGTCCGATGATACCGTTTTCGTCGTAATAGTTGAAGTCATAGAAGCCACTCCATGCACTGCGGACCTATGATTCAAAACAAACATCCTGTATATATTGCCATATTTAGATTCCTTAAGGGATGGATTCTAGTTTTTAATTACCGGGTTCTTTGGTTTTTTAAAACTACTTCAAATACTAGTACATTCGAGATGAGGGTAATACTTATAGTTCACAGTAAGTTTACACATACATTTTTTTTCTAGCAATTATTTGAAAGGTATATTCCTTCTTATTTTCAATTCGCATCAAAATTATAACACAACTTGCGCCTATCCATTTACCTTTATACTATTGAAAGCAGGTACTCTTCCGGCCAGAACAGGCCATATTTTCTCATCAAAATACTGATGATCGACATCCATATTGTCCGTTTTCGGTTCCTCGCCTGGAAGTGGGGATAGCCCGCCGATAAACGTGCCCCCGAGACCGTCTCTCCTAAAGTAAGTACCCGTGTGATCTATAGTTAGGGGCGTATTGATTCCGGGGCCATCTCCCTGACATTCGTAACAATAAACGTAACGTTTCCTATAAACAAAGGCAGAGAGAAAAATGTATCGGTTACTTTGTTTGAGGAGAGAAATTACCTTTTTTCGACGGGAAGTGGTATCGTAAGTAATCCGGGGCCGGTACCTATACGTGCGAGTTTAGCTACATCTCCGGAATCCGCCCCAGCACATATAATACATACCGCGAATGTGATTGGTTTTATTTCACCATTGGGCAGTTGAACCTATGATTAAATTGATAAGAAAGTTAAGTACTTTTTGATTCAATTATCTGGAAAATAGGGTTGCCAGATCTCATATATTTTATCTCTGCAACTCGTTCCCTGGTTGCAGACAAAATGGTTCTTCTCAAAATGGCAAAAGACAAGGTGGCGTATTCCATACATTTCAGTGGACTGGGATATACTATATGTAGAATTTCTTAAATTACTAGCATAGTGTTGTGTGCTGTACGAAGCTGTGTAATTTTTGGTTTATTAAGCAATGCAATTCACTGGTTAATAAACCAAAAATTGTAGCTTTCCAAATGTTTCTGTACGCGAAGAACCATGGATAAAAAATTTAGATAGTTGCAATTGGAAGCTGACAGTAGTGTTCTTTGTTCTAACTAATTTCAAACCAGGACAAGAATTACTTTTGAAAATAAAATAGCAAAAATATGTACTTTGTACCGCAATTCCCGCATAAGCGGGGTTGTTTGGAACGAATTATTAATTTAAATATGTATCTAAATTTGACATATGAAGCAAAGATATGCAATACTTTTTCTAAAAATTTTTCCGTAGCTTTTCCTCGTTATATATCCTACCACTTACACAGATAGTTAAAATAAAATTTAAAATATAGCATTTTTAGTGTGATTGTAGTCTAGTAAAAATCAATAATTTATTTTTTAAATAATACAATACTTCATGGTTTCCCATATGATTGCCATAGATTAGTACTAAATATAATTTCTACAAATTTAATTGTCTTTTTATGGTATTGTATGTAGAATACAGTAGATATACTGATATACTTGAGTTTTAATAACTATATTGAATGTTTTATTTTATAAATTCTTACCCAGTTAAAGCATGTCTCTCTGCTTGTCTTTTTTCAAGATGACAAATAATAAAATGACTTGCTTTGACTAGTAACTATTAAAATTATACAATTATTAAAAACGCTAAAATCAACATTTAATGTTTTATCTAGGGTTGCCAGTATATACGAAACTAAAAAAATACATGAGACTACAAAACTATATTTGAATTAAAGTTGTACAGAAACACATTACAATTATTTTTTTCAATAGTTGCTGTTGGTGTGCCGGCTTTTGACTGTGGCATACCAATATCAATGTATTGATCAACATGACCAATATTATTTTTGCCAAAACGTTTAATAGATGTTTGCTCAACAGTAACTGTAATTTTAAAAATTGGCTTATTCAATATATAATGTTAACTTGGAAATAATACAATGGAATGAATAAACATAGTGTTTCTGTTTATTCTAACATTCTGGAATAACGATTGTTGGTTAAACGTTGGGTAAAATATATGAGATTTTGTTAAGTTGATATGAGGTGGAATATGGATAATATTAGATCTGGCAACCCTAAAAACTGCTATCTATCACTTGCAATAAAATTCACTAATTTGAAAGCACATGTATTTTCAGAATTACTACAAAAAACTTTTCTTTTTTAAAAACAAATTTTCCAATTAGGCGAGTGGAACTTGTTACATAGCATTTTGCTCAGCCTGTAGCACTATTGGGTTTTACCTAGCTATCTATTCATAGAAACTTAAAACCAATACAATAAATACTGCATTTTCACATTACTTATTGTTGCTTTTTGAAAAATCTGTTACACGATCTGATAAAAATTAAGGATTTTGTATGATATGAAAAACAGGTAAAAACAAATATTCTCACTAAATCCTATTACTTACTAAAGCCTCACTAAGTGATTCATAAGCTGCGTCCTCAACACCCTCAACTATAACGTCATCCCTTTTCGTAAACGAAAAGTCCACCACTTCTCCAGTAACGTACTGTGCTCCGGCTTGTATAGCCCCTCGTTTCAACAAGCACAGCATTGCCCAAGGGTCAAACCACCCCTCCTTCTCCAATCCCAAACAACCCGCTTCAATATCCGATACATCCATCCACGGAAATCTAAAACTTTTAGGTTAGAATTTGGAGGTTATACTTTGGAAAATCACCTCTCTTTCAGTTCGTTTCTCGATAAAACTATGTTGCATGCACCTAATTCTCTCTGCAACTTTGAATTATCCATTAACTGTTGTGCTCCATCTCCAGAAGCTAGCATAAGGTAACCGTTTGGGGTGAAGTAGACATCTGCGTCATCTCCAAACCGCTTTTTGAGCGTTCTGATAAATTCAGCGCCATAGAGAGACATTTGGATGTTTTCTGGTAAGGAGAATTGTTGCCGGAGTCCACCGACGGATAAAACGGTAGAGCTTTTTGCGTACTACAAATATAATTCATAGAATTTATTTTATCGGTTGGAAAAATAAAACGTACTGTTTGATCTTTTTCGACTACGGCAAGTTTAACTCCTTTTAATCCAGTACGTTCCTTGAGCCAATAGGCAATGGACGAACCCATGGCACCTCCACCAACCACTAATACATCTACGAAGCTTGGAAATGTGGGTATAACACCGTATTCCTCTTTGACTCGGTCAGGTTTCAGCTTCATATCTTGTCGTAGAATATTTATGGTCCGCCAAATGGGATTTTCGTGTTTTGCTAACCTGTATGAAGTGGTGTGGAGGCATTTTGAGCCCAGAATAACCCTGTAGAAACGGTTAAGACGTCTGGTAAACATTGCGTTGTGTTTGGTATATCACAGATTCTAAATTGAACGTTAAAATAATCGAAGACTAGCACAGCATCTTTTTAAATGTTGCAATATTAGCGATAAATGTCGCCGACGTGTGAGGTTATGTCAAAAGTCAAAGGCGAACCAAAAAAAGGAAACATTGGTAATGACATTTTATTTCAATGAGACATTCCTGCATCACAAATCTGATATCGCCTCCAGGCTGCGTATGTTGTACGACGTACGTACAATATATCATTAATTTTTTATATTTTATAACTCCATAAACCATTTTATTTTTAACAGTTTGTTAACATTAGTGATGTCTTTTTAGTACTGAAATAGTATACGCAACGGTTGCCTATTTGCAGAACATAATATTTAAACAATAAAGACAATTTCTTTGCTCACAAAGAGTTACCACAATTTAAAACTTTGTATAGGTTGCTCTTATACCGATATCGCTAGGTTCACTGTGGGTTGCTGAACTTCAGGGGATTTCATTTTTAGTTATAGCATTTTCTTTTGAAACTCTAGTGCGTCCTAGAATCGCACTGACAATGCGCAGATCACTGGTTCAGAGAGTCCATGCGCATTGTCGGTGCAATTCTATTGCGCAGTTGTTTTACCAAAATAAAACATTCTGTATTAGTTTAAAAATTTGTATTATTAGTTAGTTATTCCAATTTAGGTACTATTTCTTAAAAGTTGCTGGTGATTATTTTTCTTAACTACAATTCAGAGGTTGACAATTTTTTAATAGCAAATTAAGCGCGCTATAGTATATAGGTAATATAACTAACAGTGTTCCGACAAAATAAAAGTTCCCGAAGTGATCAATAACAACTCACAGCTAACAACAATTTTGAACTCATTCCATTATAAATCTTGTTAAAAGATTAGTACTTCTCAACCAGGATTTGTATGCAGCCCAATAAATGCATCGAAGATGCTTTCTCAATGACTTTCACGAAATCCATGATCCACAGTGTCCTTCTACAAAATATTTAGTCGATTTTTAGAAAATACCAACAGTTATCTCTTTAGTGCAATGTGGGTTCATGCCATTTTTGTACATTTCGTAAATTTGTGTGTAAATATAAACTTACAAACAAAAATTGAAAATTTTAAATGTTTCACAAATTGTTAAAAATATGTGCACTCTAAAAGCATTAGCTCAACTACTGGTATAAACTGTAATTCATGCTGATTTATAACTAGAGTTTAAAACATTTAACATTTAATTGAAAAAAACAATTATAAAATAATAGAACTTAATGATAAAATTATTAATAAACTTATGAATTTACACATAAAATTCATAGATGTTCAATTACAAAAAAGAAACAAACGAGTGACGACTGATTATCTTGTCAATTTTTGCAAAAGTTGGCTGATTGAATGACGTTTGCTATTCGAACGGAGATTATCGCCATTTAGCAAAACTCCGAGCGTCGAATGGCTACTAGGTTTTCTTAATTAGCTACAAGTTGAGGTATGGAGTTTATGCAACAATTTTTGCAAAAAGCTATAAATATTTTTCTGTCGCCACTGTTTGAAATACGTTTGCTATTCGAATGGCATTATCGCCATTTAACATTATCGCCATTTAAGGGTTGTTGTCCATGGGACAAACGTCCAAACGACGAAGGGCTACTAGGACTTTTGATTTCCTACAATTTGAGGTAGAATTGGTGATTGAAATTTGGGCAACAATGTTTGCTATAAACTATTTCCTGTAGCAATTGTTGCAATACGTTTCCAATTCGAACGGACGTTATCGTATTTTAGGGGTTGTTGTCCATGGGTCAAAACTCCTACTAGATCTTTAAATTACGTACAATTTCAGGTATCATAGAAATGTATGCAACAATTTTTCCGAAAGTTATAAACATTTTTCTTTTGCAACTGTTTGAAATACGTTTACTATTCGAACGGACATTGTCGCAATTTAAAGGTTGTTGTCCATGGGGCAAAACTCCGAGCGTCCACGGGGCTACTAGGTCTTTTAATTACCTACAATTTGGGGTATGATAGAAATTTATGCAACAGTTTTTGCAAAAGTTATAAGCATTTTTCTGTAGCAACTGGTTGAAATACGTTTGCTATTCGAACGGAGATTATCGCAATTTAAGGGTTGTTGTCCATGGGGCAAAACTCCGAGCGTCGATGGGCAATTAGGGTTTTTAATTACTTACAATTTGGGGTATGATAGAAACTTATGCACTAGTATTTCCAAAAGTTATAAGCATTATTCTGTAGCAACTGGTTGAAATACGTTTGCGATTCGAACGGACATTATCGCAATTTAAAGGTTGTTGTCCATGGGGCAACACTCCGAGCGTCGATGGGCTATTAGGCCTTTTAATTACCTACAATTTGGGGTATGATAGAAATTTATGCAATAATGTTTACAAGAGTTATCAACATTTTTCTGCAGCAAATGTTTGAAATACGTTTGCTATTCGAACGGACATTACCGCCATTTACGGCTAGTTTTCCACGGGGAAAAACTCCGTTCTACGTCTTTCAATTACCTACAATTTGGGATATAATAGAAATCTATGGAACTATGTTTGCAAAGGTTATATACGATTGGCCTTTTATACAAAAAGCGGAACGGTAGCTCCAGCTTCCGTTAACCCTATTTTTTGGAGTTGGCAACTCTTAACCCAACCTATGATGGCCGGCTTTTGTTTTGCACTCCCCTGGAAATACTTCTGCGGGCGCCCATGTTTTTATGTGTTCAATGGTACATTGTGTACAATGTGTACATTGCATATAGTATAATCGTCATTAAGGACTGAGGAAAATGCTGGTATATTTCAAGGTTAAGTTAAACTAGTGCATTCTAGGACTTTCCGTAATCTACATTCTACAGGATGAGGTTATTAGTTTTATTGGTTAAATTATCATACAATATTATGCACGCGTGTATTATATAGGGCGAGTCACTAGAGTCGCGGTGGTAGACATTTATCTTTAGAGCAGCAAACAAATATTTAATTCAAAAGATGTTTTTCCTATCATTATCTACAACGCAAAATTATTTTCATTTGTACTGGGTATTGCATTTAGGCGTGGCAGAATAGAAATGTACTTTTTTAAATGGATTGCCCTGTATATTATAACATATTATGATTGCGAAGAAAATTGTCTTACCAAGTTGTATTAGAAGTTGTATTAGGTGATATTGACGCAAAACTAATAGTTTCTGCGATATTAAATTTTTTATTAGAAACATGGCCGTTGCAGGCAGTTTTTGAAAGCTAGCTAATAACGACATTTTTGCAGATATTTTATTACAACTTTGTCAGGGAATTACCGAAATTAATAGGGAGGTGATAGTGACCAAAGAAATTTGACACGCTATACAGGATGTTTCCAGCACGTAGGCAATTATGGTATTTTTAAATGGCATTTTCTTAAGTTGTCTTTAATTCATATTACGAGTAGGTAAGGTATATACCTATTTACACCCGTTTTCGTCATACTCAAATTTAGACGAAAAACATTTTTTGATTTTTTCCCAGTTTAAGCAGCTGTAAAAATTTTTATGTAAGTATATAATAATTGATGAATTTACTTACAATGCGCCGAAAAAGTGATGTCCATGGGCAAAAAATTACAAAAGAATATTGGTCTGAGTATAGAAAACGAACACACATTTTGTTAAATATATAAATTTTGAATAAACGAAAAACTTGTAAAAAAACTTCTTGTATTTAAGAAAGATTTTATCAACTTAATCCCCCAAATGAGTGAATACATACATTTATGACACAATTTAAATTAATCAAATTTGCGATTTTTTTCATCAAACAATCTGCCAATACTGCTTTCTATAATTATAAATCATTATATTTATAATTTATATATTATATATAATGCTTTCGAAACAAAACGTGGCGACAGATGGTAGTCTAACCCAATCAGACCCAACTTTTAACATTTTACCACTCGTCCAGCGGAGTTTTGAAAAAGTCCCGCTCTTTGAAAATATCTAAATTTTTCACCTTTTAGAGAATTCCTTTTTTTCATATACATAATTTACACACTATATGTTTGTTCCCATTTGGTACAAATGTTTTTTTTTTGAAATTGGTTCATGAAACGCAGTAAAATTACTTTTATTATTGCATTCTAAAGTAACTTATTGGGGTCGCTACCGTCTTTCAAAATTAGTGATTATTTTTTACATAGAAAAATATGAAATATGTTATAACAGCACAAACATTTCCTGAATGCTAATGGGTGTGTCCATAGTAGTATTGTATACAATAGTATAAATAGTGAGAAGTTTTGCAAGAAACAAAAATATGGGACAATTAAAATTGAAACTTCTTATTATTTTAAAATATCCTGGCACACGTCAATTTTTAATTATACTAATTACATATAATATTCGTGAGTTGTTGTTAACTTATGAGATATGTGTGGGTAAAAGGTTGTGAATGCATCTCATGATAATATTAAACAAGTGCAAAGATAAACCTGATATGTAATCACAAAAAATATCATACACAATACACATATTGCTAGACTAGTGAAATTTGTGAGGCAGAATACATAGGAAAAACTTGAGTAGTAGTAGAAGAAACCCAACGAAATATGAATTCAAGACATTTATCAGCAAACGATCACACAACAGAACGATTGCTTATATGAAGCTTTTAAAACCCATGGTAGATAACAAAACCTTAGCTAATAGACCACTATGAATTTTACCACACATTTACCACAAAAAAGAACAAGAAGGAAAGAGATAAACTCCTGACCGCGATTAAGACAATGCACGGCTCTCAATTATACCATACAGTGCTTGCCCCACTACTTTCCCCAGCACATATGTATTTAATTCTCTAGTTTCAAATCATTTGTCTTTTTTTATTTTTTTTACTGATTTTATTGGATAGCCATCGGAAATCTGCCCACATGCAAAATTTCAACTCGATTGGACAAATTTTCCAAATTTTCATTCTTGGATGTAACTGGAAATGTGTTCATGTGCAAAATTTCAACTCGATTGGATATTGGCAAGTATGTAAAATATCGACTACAAG
Source organism: Melinopterus prodromus (assembly GCA_964023965.1). Classification (NCBI taxonomy): domain Eukaryota; kingdom Metazoa; phylum Arthropoda; class Insecta; order Coleoptera; family Scarabaeidae; genus Melinopterus; species Melinopterus prodromus. The sequence goes on from OZ030393.1 coordinate 48,417,873, forward strand.
ATTTGAAAGTAACAAACCAACAAAGGCACAACAAGCTAGTGAAGTTAATATAGGTGTAGTAATAAAATAAATCCCATTATTGGTAATTATAATAAAGGCAGAAATAAAGTTAAGATATTGCATCTAATAAATACAAAGGACAATTCGACATTGTAAGTTCTTGAAAACTGATAATAGGTTTGATTGGTGAACCAATTGGAAGAAAACACCACCACAATTATTAGCTGAATAAAAATAAATAAAATAACCCATAAATTGTTGAATGTAGATATCCAACATGCCACAGATTTCGAATTGCTTAAATGTCAAAAATACAATAGAAACCAAACGATCAACTTATTTGAACAACTTATTTCTGAGAATCTGGATCTGAAAATAGATCCTGTGAATTGAGTCTAGTTTTAGGGAAGATCAGTACCAAAAACGCAAAAATTCAAACAAAAAATTCCTTCTCAAAGATTCAAAATTTCTTCCTTGCATATCAGATTCCACGGAAACAAACATCGGTTGAAACTTTTTTAGTTTTGGTTTCATTTATTGTATTTTTGACAATGGAATTCTGTGATATACGTGATGTCTTCTCAACAGTTTATCGATTTTGTATTATGAAAATAATTGTTGTATGCAAATTCATTGTACCTAGATAATTTACAGCCTGTTAACAGCCGGTAGCAACCACAAAACTATTTTTAAAGATAATGGTTCAAATTGTTTTTTTCAGGTTTCTCAGCTTGTATAAAGTTTTAAAGCGATGCCACACAGGTAAGATGACGGCTCAATTTAGTTTATCAAAATAACTTTTTTTTCTAGTAAATACAAGTCATAAACATTGACGAAAGTACGTAGAATTCTCTACAAAGTTGCACTTGTTTTTCTGAAGTCAATAGTTTAATAGTTATTTAACCAACAAGTATATTAAAAAGAATTGCTCTTTTTAATGGACGAGACTTTTTAACGCACGAGCGATTAGCGAGTGCGTTAATAGTCGAGATCAAGCTATATGACTGTTGATTTAACTTGACACTGGCAGTTATAGATAATGGAACGTTTTGATTAGATGGTTTCATTTTACGTATGTTCCATGGGCTAAAACAGAGTCGTTTGATTGACTATAACAAATCATGCATTAATATAAATCATGCACTTATAAAACTGATTATCTACGACTCACATACAATAAGTTCATTGCATACGTATCTATGACTATATAATCCGCATCATGATACACGCAAATAATTATGACACTAGCGTTGTATAATAATGACTTCATTATTTGAACGAACTGTCATCATTATACAACGCTAGTGTCAATACATCGCTCGCATGATTACACGGTCGCCTACGGCTCGCGTATAAACTTCATGCTCGCGATTTACATCCTTAGTTATGTGTACGTCAGATAATATACTATTATTTGACTAATTTTACTGGTCTTAATAATTAATATAAACTCAGTGTTAATGTTAGACCTAATGCGGTTAGCAAACCGTGTAACTTACCGTTAATTAACAATTAAAGAAAATGAATGTTGATTTACTTAATTTAACTGAAACCTTATGAATACAATTTGAATTATATGAGTTATAATTGAAGATCTAAATAGATCTAGATATAAAATTCATATAAAATTGTGTCGAACTAAAATTAAAAAGCTAATATCTCTCGAGACCATTACATATCACCGGGTAACACAAAAATGCTAAAATGATGAGTTTAAATCTACGCTGTGCTTTTACTTCGCAGGTAGAAGCTTTCTAAGCCGCTTCTTTTATTCCTTGTCATGTTCAGGTATACTTTATCTTTAATCGATCAACAGAAACTTATCTTATGATCCCATGAAAAAAAAACCTTATGATTTTATCGTAAAAAAGTAAAAACTGGCAGATTGGCAGATACGACATATATGTTAGTTATTAACTTAGTAAAACAAATAAGCAATTATCCTTTGAATGTATATATAAGAACATTTCACATATTGTCAAGTACGTAGTTGGTTGAAAATACAATAGCCTATGCTATGTGACTATCCTGAAGGGGTAACTGTTTCTGTCTGACGAAATTCTGAACTGGGCCAAGTTTTTTAAAATTAAATGAGATTTCTTTGTATAATTTTTTTATTAGACATAAGTTTGTTTCTTTACTACTAATTCTTTTTACTGCATGATTTTTTAACGGATGTAAAATTGTAACAATTAGGTTGAAAATTGTATCAATTAAAGGTTTTGTCTCAATATAAACCAGGGTTTATTTACAGCAACAAAACATTCCACGAATATTTATATGAGTACTGATAATCCCCACATCCAATACCAATGTTTTAAACTTTATTTTATATTAGTGCCTAATGTGATCTATCTATTTTTCAAAACTGATTTTATAACCTTATTCTAACGAAGATTATTGAAACTTAATACTCTAAACATCGAGATGAAAATGTGTACCACAGATGGAAATAGCCAAAGATGTAAATTATTTTGTGTGCAGGTCGGTTGTTTTCGAAAATTGTAAGTAGAGGCGGTTGGAATTTATATACTATTTACTCCAAACTACCATATTAATACAACGGCAGAGGATGACTACTAGGCTAACTAAAATATTATAGTTCGATTGGTGTTGTCTTAAAGTTCTGGACATTACAATAACATTTTCGAAAAGCGCGACTTTCGGGACACTTTAAAGGGCGGGACAAGTTATCAAAATTCGGGATTGTTCCGCCCAATTCGCGACGGTTTATCACCCTGATATACAGGCCGTCAAATAGTACTAAACTATCTACCTGACTTTCTTACACCTGCAATTGCCTATTGCCAGATATACATTCTATAATATACGTTACCTTATGACGGGTTCCGTCATTATTGACGGATTATTGCGGATAGACGGTTTTACATAATTATTCATTATTTCATTCAGAAACCAATAATATCTGTAAAGGAAATACAAACCGCTTCTTTATCCTCACTGTGTTATAGGTTTTTCTTTATACAATTTATAATAATATCCGTTCTTGTCGTTGATATTTTGCGGTTAACTGTTCCTGTCGAGATAAGTCCCGAAAAGTTAAAACGTTATGTAAATTATATGGAGCACGGTGGCAGTAGTAACATTTCGTTTGTCATGGCGAAAAGTGGCACGTACAATGTCCAGAACATCGAGGATGGCAAGCCAGCTGTCCGAGATACTTCGTATAAATCTTGCATGTGTATCATGCTCATCTTTATCAGTTTCTGTGCCCTGATCATATTGTTTTCTTTAACTTTTGGAAAAAGCGATAAATCGAACAACGACAAGGTAAGTTTTTATGCCCGCAAGAAAGTTGCACTTCAAAATATCATTTGAGAATGATATTATAATGCATAATTCAAATATTTTCTATAATTGAAACATAATTCTATTTTAGTGTAGATGTAGCAGTTTAAGTAAGAAAGAAGTTACAAAATTATTATTTCTTCATTTTAATTCAGTCACTCAGAGAAGGGAACTTGTTTGATATAATTGCTTCGGTCTTTGCACCCCTTTTATTTTGAGGTTTTTATGTTTCGTAAATTTTTTAGAATACTATTCGGACATACGGTAATGATTAAAATGACACAATGATCCCTGGTTCAAATTCAGATGGAAGCTGTTTTTAATTTAATTTAATTTAAAATTTACATCCTGCCTGTGTGTCGCAGAAGACGAATATGACAAAACGATGATTCTATTAGATTATGAAAATTGAATCATTCAAAAATCTATTATTTTCTTAATTTCCGAGATATGTCCTACAGAAATTTAAGAAGTCTGTTATTTAATACCCACCTTGTCTTTTTTGCGAAAATAAACCTAAACTCGGGTAACTATATTTTCAAATATACGCTAATAAAGGAAAAATCCAATAAAACATAGTTTTTTATGAAATATTTTTTCTTCTGAAAAACATTTTTCCTATGGTCTGGCGAAAGTAAAAGTTAGAAGTATCGGCAAAGTTTGTATAGGATCCAATGACCACCATTAAATAAATAATAAATACTATAAATAAATAAATGTTTTATTCTATAAATCCATAGGTATAGACTTTTCAATTTTGTCCATTTTTTGTTAATTTTATGTTTATTTAGTTAATTTTTCGCGCATGGCTGTCTTTCTAGTGATCTCGAGTCAGCAATGCTTATTGCAAATTAATAAACATTAGAAATACGACCACATTAGTTGGAATTCCCTGTTGTCGTTATAGAATATTCAAAACTGTCCACCAATAAAAATTTAATCATATGAACTATTATACTAATATAAAGTACCAAAATAATAAACAACAGAAAGGCAACAAGATTATAAATATTATTAGTTCACCAAATTATTGAAAAAGAATGTATAAAACTGAAAATACACAGGCAAAATGAACAAAATTTAAACTTGTATAATAGTGTCCGTCAATCATCCGAGGAGTAATAATTAGAAATTGAGAAAGTGACACCGACAATGCACTTCTTGTTATTACTACACTTAAAAAGAGACAAATATTTGATGCAATAATTACTAATTGTAACACACTTGCCCACCTAAAATATACGAAACTTTAAATTTAAGTATCTTTTGAACGAATTGATGAATTTTTATACTTCCCTCATTTACTGTGGATATATTCACTTTGATATATTTTTTATATCGCATAGAAAACTGAACTGATTCAGCTATATCTGTCTGTCCGTCTGTCTGTCTGTCCGTCTATCCGTTTGTCCGTGTGTCTGATGTCTATGTACACGATAACTGCCGTAATTTTAAAGTAATTGATCTGAAATATTCTATACAAGCTTATCTCTTAAAAAGTAAGGACAAGTTCGTGAATAGGCAAAATCGGTTAACTCCATTTTTTTCAAATTACTGCCGTAATTTTAGAGCAATTGATGTGCAATTTGGTATACATACAAGCTTTTCTCCTAAAAAAGAAAGGACTAGTTCGTGAATGGGCAAAATCGCTTAATTCCATTTTTATTTTTCGAATTCCAGACCAAAAATATTTAACGGTGTGGAGTATTTTAATTTTGGTCCGGTTAACGATAATTTTCTAGTTATTATTTTTCGTTTTATTGAATGTCATTTCTTCGACAGCGTTGGGGATAGTATTCTTTATTGAAATTTTTATTTTGAGCAAGAATTAAAGTAAGTTTTTTTAATAAATTTGTAGCGCTTTATGGGTGTACCTGACACAACCATATGTATCAACAGGAATCAAACGGTAGCCTGATCTTTTCTCAATATTTTGATTTGAATGATATACATTATTTTATCTTTAATAAAGAAGCGACAATGACGTGACGGAAACAGGTTAAAAATGTAGGAAATAATGTGCGTTCATTATTGAGATTTTCTTGCATTACTAATATGGTAAAAGCTGGGATACAAGAAGTGCGGATGTCAGCTACACATTTTAAGCAATGATGATCGTAAAAGCTTGTTACTTAACTTAACTATAACTTCTTTATTAAGAGAGAAACTGATGTGAGTTATTAAAATCAAAATATTCAGAAAACACTGGGCTTCTGTTTGATTCCAGTTGATACATATGGTTGTATCGGGTAGGTAGGTACTATTCATAGAACGCAGCAAAATTCGATACAAACTTTCCTTAATTCTTATCCCCGGTATATACTCGAAACTGAAATTTCAATAAAAAATACTACCCAGCCGTAAGGAGTTTTTGAGAACCGAAGTTTATTAAGTTTAGTACAAATTTTAGTCAATAGCTTTATTTCTGCTTGAATACAAACAGGTTCACCTAAAAACTATTAATTATTTTACTTTGTTTTAAAAGAGATATATTCTATGATACTTCACATAACCTTCTTCCCTAATGAAGTGTCTAAAGTTGGTATCATTGTTAATAAGTATAACTTTTACTTTTCTTTGTTTCTTCTGATAAAAAGCAAACGTAGATATTCAGAGGACTGATTTTTGATGATCACCGAGAACTTAACCTGAATTTTAAATTTGCAATTTTTTAGTTAAAAACTTGCATTCAAAACACTGACAAATCATTCTTTGTATGCACTAATATTATACAGGGTGTATAGAAGTGACGACACAGACACAGAAATTTAATTCCTGTTCCAGAACTAAATTGTTTTGGTTAATATTGTTGTGACTTTTTTAATTTTTACTTTGCTTATTTACTTATAACTTACACGGTTCTGTTGATAAGAACACCAACTCGATTTGATTTATCTCTATTGACAAATATAAACAGGGTCATCTATGACTTGGGCTACTCTTTAGAATAGATTGTTGAAGGAAATTAATACATGATGAAGAATTAGTTACAATTTTCTTCTTTCGAGCAGCAAAACCAATTTTCATGTTCTTTTAATGTTAGATTGTAGGTAGATGCGTCAGCAACGATAGTGTGGTATTTATTTGAACAAATTACTTTTTGCATTTACGTCATTATCTCTGTTACTAAAGACAATACAACAATTATAAGATACCCAGTTTTAAGCGTAGGGATTGAGTATATATTTAATTTTGTTATTTTGACTATACAGGTCTGACACTTACGTCTAAAAATATTAAATAATTAATAATAATATTTATAATTATGTGCTTCTCAATCAATTATCTTTTATTAGGACGCAGAAACCTTTAGCAAGGATGGACACCACGGACATGAGTTTGAAAAGTTGCGATCCAGCACAACGTATTCAACAGCAACAACTCGAAGAACTACAACGACACCTCAAAAACCAACATCGACAACCCAAAAATCACCACTGAGCTCTCAAAAACCAACACCGACACATCAAGAACCAACACCGTCACCACAAAAACCAACCCCTTCGACCACAACTACCATCCCAAGAACAACTCCCAAAGTATTCATCACAGACAACCCAATGTATATTTTTGAAAAGACAAACAAAACATCCACAGCGGTAACCAACGCAACACCTCTAACCACAACAGCTTCCCATATACCAACACAAAGAACAACTTCTATAACCACAATTCTAACTGAACCAAATAAAGTAACTACCATCCCAACAACAACTCCCAAAGTATTCATCACAGACAACCCAATGTACCATTTTGAAAAGACAAACATAACATCCACAGCAATAACCAACGCAACACCTCTAACCACAACAGCTTCTCATGTACCAACACAAAGAACAACTTCTATAACCACAATTCCAACTGAACCAAATAAAGTAACTACCATCCCAACAACAACTCCTAACGTATTCCTCACAGACAACCCAATGGTCCATATTGAAGAGACAAGCAAAACATACACAGCAATAACTAATGCAACACCTCTAACCACAACGGCTTCGCGAGTAACAACACAAAAAACAACTTCAACAGGTAACGATGTGGAAAAAATCACCGAAGTCATAAATAAAACACACGCAGTAACAATCCAAGCAAAAATAACTAGTAAACCTCAGCAAGAAGAACGAACCACTGTATATTTATCAACGACAACAACCAGACAACCAGTGGCAACAACGGCGGTATCACAGAATACAACGGATCCACCAACTTCTCAAACAGAAAAAGCAACCCAGCACACTGTGGCAATAACTACGAATCAACCAACTTCATCATCTGCGCCAACGTTCATTCAAAAAGTTGATATAGTGAACACAACACAAGAATCAACAACTAAACAAGAAACAACTACATTGGTAAAAATAGCAAAAGTACAGACAACAACGCTTATTTCAGAGATAGGCTCAACTGATGTAACAACAGTAGGTACTGAAGAAACAGAATCAACAACACGTTTTCTAGAAACAACAACTGAAAGCAAAGGTGGGACCGAGGGTCATTTGGCAGAACTATTAACGACTGTAAAAGGTAATTAGTTATATTATTACTAACCATGTATTATAATCGTAACCCATATAGTAACAGCAAAAAAATGCTATCAGTACTCGATGTGGACTTAAAACTTTAAACGCATTTTCTCGGAACGGGTTTTTCGGGTGTTAAAACATATTGGTCCGATCAACTTGAATTTTTTTCTACTTGTTCAACAAACATTGCTTTATCGGTTGATGAACTATGTAATTTATTTAATTTATGTAATAACAAAAAACAAATAACAAATATTTGTAGTTGAGGAAATGGTGACTTGTCAACTGAAATTATCGAGTTAGCTAACAAAATTGACAATGTTAGCTAACTGGATAATTTTAGTTTGACAAGTCACCATTTCCTCAACTATAAATATTTTTTATTTTTGGTTCATCAAGCGATGACTACTTAGATAACCAGAGTTTTCTATGAAAATTATTACAATTTTTTTTTCGGGAAATACCCGAAACGTTAGTAAATCGATGTAAGTAAAGTCAATAGTGTATCCAATAGTAAATCCAAAAATGCTGTAATTTTAACGTAAAAACCCGGAACTCCTCTTAATTATAATTTCTTATTCACCATTTTGAATTATGCAATGTTTATGACAGATTTGGATTCAGAGTCCTTAAAGATAGATATGTATGTCGTCACCGAAACTCTTTCATTGGAACCCCTCTTACTGATTTTGTTAGATCTTTTAATTTTGATGTTTTAATTGTAAATGGTGGTGAAAAGATTTGATGGTCTTACATCAGAAGTTTATGAGAAAAATACTTGCTCTAAAGACGAAACCGGACTCAAAAATGTTCAATCGCGTAATATTTTCGAAATAAAAGGAGTCAAAATATCAACAAATGCAATTTTGGTAATTTTTGCTCATTTATACTCATTATATATATTCATTCTATTTTTACCTGAAATCTTAGTTGTTCATACAACCAATTGTTAAGTAATGTGCGTCTCCATTAAAGAAATATCAAAAAATGCTAAGCTTGACGTGATATGCTTTAAGCTCGGGTTCGCATTCAGCACAAATAAATCAAACGAAAACATTTTAAAAATCTTAAAAACTAAAAGAAAACCAACCAATAGATGGTCAATATTAAGAACAGCATTGAGAAACTAGATAGAGTAAGTTATCATAGAAGAGCTATTTTCTTAAATTTGGCACCAGCATGCTATATAAAAACCGTTTCAGATAATCAGACCATATCAACACAAGAATCAACCTCAATAGCAGGTGACAATATGAAAGAAACTACGGAAGTCACAAATAAAACACACGCAGCAACAATGCAAGCAAAAATAACTAGTACACGTCAGCAAGAAGCACCAACCACCGTATATTTACCAGCGACAACAACCAAACAACCAGTGGCAACAACGCCGGTATCACAGAACACAACTGAGCAATCAACTTCTCAAACAGACAAAACAACCCAGAAGACTGTGACAATAACTACGAATCCGCCAAGTGCATCATCTACGCCAACGTTCATTCAAAAAATTCATATAGGCGACACAACACAAGAATCAACAACTGAACAAAAAACAACTACACCGGCAAAGACAACAATAGTACAGACGGCAACGCTCATCCCAGAGAATACAGCAACTGATGTACCAACAGTAGGAACTAACGAAACGCAATCAACAATAAATTTTATAGATACAAGAAGTGAAAGCAAAGATGAAACCGAGGGTCTTTCGTCAACAGAACAAATAACGACTGTCAAAGGTAATTAGTCTCCTATATTATTATTAATAATTAAACAAACAGCAATTTATTAGTTCTTCATGGCTAATGTTTTGAATTTACGTACTAATTCCTGGTACTACTAGGTACTACTAATCGTACTACTGTTTATATTTATTGCACATTATAGTAAGCGTGTAAGGTATGGAAACATGACAAAATCTCTTAGACGGCTAGTTATTTTGAAAAATCGACAAGCATATACACAATCTTAATTATTAAAATGTTTTTTTAATGGCTCCCCTCTTTTTTTACAGATTTTGTAAGTCTTGTATTTGTCTAAATAGTAGTGGAAATACAATAAGATAAGATGTTGCCGTGTTTGTAGGTTACTGTTTGCATAATAGCCAATTTTATTATTCAGTAGAAAACATTTTTCGGTAAAAAAATCCCTAAAGTGATTGCTTGATAATTGCCATTTATTTTGCCATCACAAAGTGGTTTGCATTTAAACATTGCAATTCTTTTTTGGCAGTAAATAGAGCAATATGTATTTGAAAAACAAAATTACTAAAATTGGACTAAAAATAAAAAAAAGATATGAAGGTGTTACACTCTTAAGTGGGACACACTGTATGTCTATAGTAGATTTTACGAGTGCTGCAAATTACTCATCGTTTTTTCTGCTTTTATTTTCCTCAAACGTTACAGATAATTCCTATAAATTGATGTTTGTTAGAACGCAATAGCATTGTTTTTACTTCTGCTGTACAAAGTAAATACGCCCAGCCAAAAAGTACGTCTTTCCTTAGAATGACATTTCTAACGTCTTATACTTACGTTCTTATATTGAATATTTTGTGAAATATTGTGTGCTGTTAAAAAGTTTCCGGTTTGCAGATCGGATTTTTGCTTTTTTTTTAACAAATTCTCTGGTTTTTAAAGCGTATTTTTGGTTGAGATTATAGCAATATTAATTTAATTCCGATAATATCCGTCTCGGTAGGCAACGGCATTTACTGTGATTTCACTGTGTTACATTGAACACGCAGCGCCCAACGTTCAAAACTTAGTTCGTACACTTTTTAACGATGCATCATTTCCAACACTCGTTAATTCTACTATATGCAACATCAGTGATTGTGCTAATATAACGTCAATGTATCTGACGTAGCAATGTCCAACAGCTCTAGTTTTGCTAGAAGAGACAAGTTCCATGTAAATTAATATTTGTTTAATAAAAACATGATCATATTTAAAAGAAGTAGGGGAAGTAGGGGAAAATATTAAATTCTTAATTCCAACAATAATAAATGTAAAAGCAAACATAATAAAGGAGTAAAGAGATTAGATAAGACACAATTTCATTAGATAATGTAAATTTTGGCAAATTTGTAAATTGTACTTCCATGAATAGAAAAGAGAAGGCACAATCCCCAAAATAAAAGCGACGCATAAAGCTTCTTTTCTCGTCGAAAATCGGACTTCCTATCAAGCAAGATTATTTTCATTTAGATTTATTATTATTATGTATAATATTGTTATTATTTTTGTCTTATTGTCTTATTTGTAACTTCGATCTACGAGACATTCTTGGGAATAATGGCTTAAAAATTGGTATAATTTGAGTAGAACTAATAACCGAATGAATGAAATGTGAGTGGGTAATTTTGACGTTCTTTTTTCCCAGAATACAAACTCCAAACAAAAGTCGCCAAAGAATTTGTTTTTTTTATATTTTTTTAAGAGAGTCCACTTTAAAGTACAAAGTTTACTCCAGTTTGCTCCAGAGTGTGCACCTCAATATTGAATACATGGCATTTTGTAATAACAAATGTTTAACTATTTTTGTAGGATACATGATGAATAGAACAACCGTTGTTCAGCCAGAACCTACGTCGACACAACGAACACTGTCGTTGCAAAGGAAGGTCTCAAATTCGAAAAACAAACCCACTTCGCGATTTAAATCAGCTGTGTCTCGTATGCTGAACCTTATGGACCATTCGCAGGACCCCTGCGAGGACTTCTACATGTACTCGTGCGGTGGGGCTGGCGCGGCGAGGACGCCCGTCGAAAATTCTGCTGACGACGCTACTTGGAATAGCCTATTGAGACAATTGAACGACGTCGATACTACGGACGCATCCGACGTACCGATCGCGAAACTGAAAACGTTTCATAAGTCTTGCATCGAACACGAGGCCACGTTTAACTACAAACAGAGGCTGGAGCAAGGTAAGTTATGAATCGAGGGTGGAGTTAAGACTCAATATGAAGGCGAAGGTAAACGTTTGTGGTTAGGGATACAGCATTCAAGTACAAAAGCGTTTGATATTGGTTGTTGTAATTTTAAAATGAATTTAGTGTAGACGATTTAATACCAGTTTTGTATTTAATGCACAATAATTATTATTGTGCGTATTGTGATTGTCATTTGAGATGCAGACAAATTATTAGGTGCCACTTGAGTATAATAGACTAAATTCTATAAAATAAGAGCAAATTGTGTTTGTTTGGTTTTCTTGAGGTTATATACCTATCAGAGCAGCTGTGATGTCTGAAAACACCTGTTGTCGTCTTTAACTGAGAGAAATAGTATTCAGATATATTGTGAGAGTGGCATATCTACCTAATTTTAGTCAATAATTACTTAAAAACCTACTTAAACATTCTTATGGGCGGAATTGATTTAGTTGACATTAGTATTTTTGTGTATCCATAATATTTTATATAGTAAGTTTTTCATATACGAAGGAAGAAAATGATAAATTATTTGTGAAAGTTATATGCGTATCACAAAAATATAATTATTGGATATCTTCAAATTGTTGGTAATTGATTGACTATTATGTATAGTATTGTGTATTATGAGCACCCAGTGGAGGGAATTGATATTTAGGTTTCTGCGCCAACAAAATATAACAGAGTGGTTTTAACATTTTGAAAAATTATTCACAACAAACAACCCTAAATACCGACATTATATTTACATTTGTGTGCCTTCAACTGATCATGGAATTTCATATATAACTTGACAGAAAATGTTTATAACATTTCCAGAAATGTTTGCATACTTCTCTGTCATACGACAAATTACGTTTCTCCGTCAAATTTAAAGTTGTGTAATCGGCCAATTGGGGTTATATAATCCTATCGAACTGATTTCGGAATAACATGTGCAAGTTCATATGGTCATTATTTATATCATGTCGTATTATTATGTCGTAGGCAAATGGTTATGTTAGGCGAAAGTCTCTTGCCTCGGCAAAAGCTATTTTTCTGGGCAAATAGATATGGAACCTTTACTTATATTTTTAAAGCTATTTGTCTAGGCAACTGTATTTGCGAAGAGCGTTGTCAGACAAATAACATTTAGTTTTCAATCGCGTTTGATTTATAATTATGTGATGTTATGTGTAATCAATGGTTAGTTCTCAAATACGTGAAATACGTCGAGTCAAAACTTTTAGGTTAGGCTACAGCCTTTGGCCAGAAATAACCGTTTGCCTACGACGCGACATTTACACTATTTATAATAATACACAACCCAATGCAAAAAATTATTAAATAATTAGATATTGTCAATTTTTGAGCAATAAACCTTATTACACGTGCACAAAAAAAAACGGTACTAAATTTCTATTGCTCGTATTTCCAATAATATTATGTAAATCTAAGTAATTCTTAAAAAAACGAATAGCCCACAGTTTGAAGATTGAAAACACGAAAATTATTATTAAAGTGTATTAAAATGAATAGGTAATGACAATTTTTTTTGTTTTGGCTAAAAAGAATACTTGTGATTTTAGAGCACTATACAAGGTGATTTTTAGTATACAGGGTAAGTTATTAAACGAAAAATTTTAAATTTTTTATTGGTTTTACCCGAAAGCTGAAAGCTAAAGTTGAGTTGGCAGTTTGTAACGAAAGATGTACATGCTCGACAGCTCTCATTACACGTACTCGTTATCTTTTAAGGTGGATAAACCATGGTCATCTTTTGAAACATTCTTATGAGCACAATGTTTTATTTTGAAGGATTTCTCTTGCCGCTGACTCACTTGTTTGGCTGTAGATTTATGAGAAATGTCTCTATTTTTGTATTTGCATAGTGTTAAAACTGCAATATTTTGAAAAAGGCATCCGATGACATTTTGTTCCTCATATTGAGTTATATTACCCCTCGAAATTATTGCACTCATTTACACCTATCTAAATCTATAAAGAAGAAGAAGTAAATCGATTTAGTGTTTTGTATTAATATAATGTAGGTATCATTATTTCATTAGCACGCCAGTAACACACACAATATGAACTCGATCGGAAAGTGACTTTGTATCTCCAAATATTGAGTATTGCACAAATGTTTAAAATTTTAGCGAATGCAGAAGACAAAAACGAAAGCAATAGGTGTACTTGCTTGCTTACGATAATCTGCATTCTACTGCACTCTAGTGGTTATTATATGACTCGTTTAATGCTTTATTTAATTAATTAACATGCGTATTTATAAACATTTTGTTATTATTTTTATTAGTGAAATCAATATTAGAAGACGTGGCTATAAAATCCAATACCACGGTATCAGTGGATGACCTTACTCGTTTGTTCGCTAAGATGGTATCAATGAAATCACTGCCATTCATGGAAGTCAATGTTGGCGTTGACAACACCTCAACATACGTATTTGAAGTAAGTATTCATATAGTACTGGAGTAAGTTTCATATTGGAGGTTTGTTTTTAGTGAAGTGTATAATAGTGTCTTCCTGGAAAACTTTGTTATTATAATAACATTAGGTAACATTAAAGTGCAAACTGTATGCTTTCATTTAAGCCGACCTGCGTAAAGAATCCTGCCGGACTGCGCTAAAAAACGTCGACACCCTTTCATAGAATAGGCATATAACTTCTCTCTTCCTTAGTTTAAAGTAAACAGTTTCGAAAAACCATGTGACAACTCCTGAAGTTATCTTTTTTACTGTATAACGCGAACCATACCCTGTTCAAACAAGACTGTAGTATACTTCACAGATTTGTCACCTGGCTTCGATCTCCGGTTCAAACAAAGGACTGCGGTATACTTCACAGATTTGTAACCTGGCTTCTATTATTGTCATTAATTTAACGTTTCAAGCTTTTAGTTTAGTATTTTTTGCAAATATTTATCTAAAATTTTTCTTTGGATAAAGTGGATACAGCTTATTATTGTGGGAGAACCAAAATGATGTTTCTGTGGTTCCAACACCCTGTAGACTAAGTAATATTGTTAAGATGTTTTTTGGTTCATTTGGTTCATTCCAGTATCCACATTATTATAGAAGATTGCACTTTTAGGTTTTTGAAATTCATCTATAGATTTTTTTCTTTCAGAATTTGCAAAGCATCAGTTGGTCAATAGTGGTTAAACAATCTTTTTAATCTATTATCATAGTATTAAGTACTGGAATGCGTAAATATGTGGCTCTTTTTTACTGTATAACGCGAACCATACCCTGTTCAAACAAAAGACTGTAGTATACTTCACAGATTTGTCACCAGGCTTCGATCAGCGGTTCAAACAAAAGATTGCGGCATACTTCACAGATTTGTCACCTGGCTTAAATTATTGTCATTAATTTAACGTTTCAAACTTTTAATTTAGACGTTTTTACAAACCTTTATCACAAATTTTTCTTTGGATATGGTGGATACAGCTAATTATACTGGGAGAACCAGTGATGTTTCTGTGGTTCCAACACCCTGTAGACTAAGTAATATTGTTAACATGTTTTTTTGGTTCATTTGGTTCATTCCAGTATCCACATTATTATAGAAGATTGCACTTTTAGGCGTTTGAAATTTATCTATAGATTTTTTTTCTTTCAGAATTTGCAAGGTATCTGTTGGTCAATAGTGGTTAAATAATCTTGCGTAAATGAAATGCGCAAATATATTGCGTTAATTGTGTATTAGGTTTGGCCTAAAATTCCTTTATTTGAACAAGCATAGCTTGAAAATTAATTAGGACCGATGGTGCTGGGAACGACAAATCTAACAATTATTTTTTTTATATGGTATGATCTTTTATATTAAGTCCATTATTTTATTTCTAATTTCTTGTTGTAATTTTTAAATTAATTCATACGATAGCCATATAAAAATTACAAATAACAAAATTCTTTATGTTGAAAAGGTACATATGCTTTATATTATAGTAATATCTTTTACAAAAATGTGTAGATTGGCATAAACCAAACAGAAAAAATGTTGATAATAGAAGGGGCTATGTAATGAAGTATAAAGGAGAACCTGACCAAGTTCCTTAATTGCTTCATAGGGCGTTTCAACCCCCAAAACATCATTTTGGTTATCCCGATATAATAAGCTTTAACACTTTTTCAAAGTTGCCTGATTGCATTTCGAAAGCCTGATGATTTGTCAGCAAATCGTCTAAAGATTACAGAAGTTGAGGAATCATTCGAATATTGAAAATCAAACCTAAAATTGCAAAGTTTTATTTGCAAGTTTGTATCTTTTTCTAACATATATTCATGAGATAAATTAAAAATAATTGAGAAGTAATATAGTTTCATAACAGAGTCTCCAAAAATGTGCTGCAAACTTGGACCATCAAAAACAAAATTTTTGGTGCTGCTTTTTAACCGGTGAGATTAGTTTAAATAATTGACTATTGTGTTTATTATTATTATACGAAGCGCAAGACGTAACACCACATTGTGAGCAGCTTTTCCCAATATATCTATCAGTAAGAAACTACTTCCGTATTTGCCTCCATTCATCTCCCCATGGAAAAGCAATTATTCCTCAAACTTTTCCGAACTTTGCGAGAGGAACTACGGGGTTCGCGAATGGTGGACTTGATTTATAATGTCTGATATAAATTTTATTGCAGCTAAGTCCGCCGTACAGGAGTCTAACTCAGGATGATGTCCAGCGCTGGTCTACATTGTTCAAGATCGACATGCATTGCCTGAAGCACACAAACTATGACCATCGTGCTCCTGAAATAGACTTGCATAAGGTGTACGAACAATTCACGAATTGCAAGAAGCATTACTCCAGTTATTTGGACTCGTTCAATATTACCACACAAGCTTTCGACGATTTATCGAATATTTATGGACTGATGTTCTCCGTTGACACTGAGATCTTGAATTTCGTAAGTGGAACGTTTGAATTTCTGTTTGAACATAATATACCTATGATGTTACTAAGTGGTTTGGACAGTTTTTATATGTATATCATGAAAACGCCAACTCGTAGTTAAACAATGTAAATATGTAAAGAATTAAATGATCTAAAATATTCCTAATGGAACTAAATTGTCGTCCGATCCATAGAAAGTAAGATATTGTTAAATAAAACAATTCGGTTATCTTTTAGTATGAATAACTTTCAATGCAGACACTATACTGACGGGGCCTTTTTGTATGTTATTTGTAATTTCAAAGTGTTGTCTTTTGAATGTAATATCATATACCGTACGTTTCCCCGAACGCTAGGCATAGCATTTACGGAAGAACGGTAATTGGCTGCCCCACTCAACCGACGTTGGCAGTGCTGTCGCGTGATACGCTAGTTTTCTCCCACCAGTCGGCAGTCCCACTATAATTGGCTGCCCCACTCAACCGACGTTGGCACTATGTCGCTTGATACGCTAGTTTCTATAGACCTATGCTTAATTTTTGGGAACACAACCTGTATAACAGTACTTTATAGGGTTGAAAAGGCCTAAAAAAATTGTTGATGCGTTTGACCTTATTTATTAATCCAATATTTCGCTAAAATATTTCGCTGCATCATAGACGAAAATAATATTTAAATATTTTAGCACAATAATTATAATTACACAATAATTACGAATTAAACTTACCAAATTATACGGTGTATGAAGTTTTCCACCCTGAATATTCGTGAAATATCAACAATTAAAAGCAGAACGTGTGCTCACGAGTTTTTATTTAAATTGTACAGCTGTCGATTTCGTCTTTCGACATCATCAGGCTTATTGTCATGGTAAATAAGATAATCCTCAACAAGGTGTTCATATGTGGGAGTTATGTGGAAGTACATATACAATCGGAATCGTCGCCACAAAAAACGGGTATCCACGTCTAAAATCTCATTTTTTTCGACATGATAACAATACTTTTACAATACTTTGTCATAACATACTTGTTACCCTGTATGACAAAATATTAGTCTTAGCATTTTTCAACAATTTTGCAAATGAGCCGCCATTGCTGTAATTTGGTAAAAAAATAATAAATTAAAGTAGAGGAAATCTTGTACAATTTTTATGAAATTTTTTGATAAAATAATTGTTTAGCAGCATGATAGATTCAAAATGTCAAAATTGTCGATAGATTCCAAATATCTGTCAAATCTTGGCTAACTAGTTTTATTTTAATACAGCCGCGACCAAATTTCGATTAAATAGAATCTTATGCATCTAAACTATTAATTTTATATATAGTATGATAAAGTCATGTGCCTAGCCACATCAGATTTTTTTAGTTTATTTGACAAAGAATTGAATCTTTCAGTAGCTATTTACCTGCTTGGCATGGCTTTAATTTTCGGAATATACTTTGATGACGAAAGTATTACCTATTGCGATTTAGTATGATAAAGTCATGTGCCAGGCAACATTAGACTTTTTCTTATGTAATCTATTCAAAAGTTTTTACTGTTGAATAGGGGTTTTCTCTATCCAAACATTAACGGAGTTATAGATTGTATCCGGTACTTAATTATCAAAGAAATTGTCGTTAGTAGTCAAAACTACTGTCAACACCTACGTGGTTCTCAGTTGGTATCGCCACCATTGCCAATTAGTATATTATTTGACGATCACATAACTAAGAATATAAATCGCGAGCGATTTATATCCGTTGTGTGCGAGTCGAACACGACGTTTTATCTATACGACTCATAAATTCCATTTTATATCAAATATTTTAAATGTATTTACTATATAATTATCAATCAAAACTACTTGCAAGCCAAAATGCATCACTTTAAAAGGTGTAGGTCTCATTCTTCTATCTAAAATAAATCGCCAAATAAAACCACATTAGAATCTATTTACAAAAACCCATGAACAATGCAGAACTATTTACAAAGGATATGAACGATAATTCTAAACAATGTTAATATTCTTTTGGCAGAGATGGTGACAATATAAATGAGTTGAATTAATGACTCGTTCGATAAAACGTCGTTACTCGCATATATAACATAACTTAATTATGTTCTCGTCAAATAATATACTATAAAAGTTGAGCTAATAATTATTGTTATTTTGCAGACTACCTCCGCGTACAGCATGACCTCGCTTAGAGACGCCAAAATTGCTAATTTACCCACTACCATTAAGTTATCGGAGTTAAACACAAAATTTAGATCGATAAATTGGGAACTGTTTTTCAACCTGATATCGGGGCGTCCACATGCTAGCGACACCAAGATCCATATTTATCTACAGCACGCATTATTCAACATATTTGACAAATTTTCCAATATGCGACCCCGGTAAAAGGACAAAATATCAAAATCGATCGTACGAGACTAACTTTATTATTCTGATTTTAGACATTTCTACAATTATTTGTACGCAATTTACGCCAATGACATTTACCAAAACGTTATAATCCCAAAGGCGATCGAACACAGAGAAGAATATTGCGTAAAATTATCAACTTATTTATTCGGTGACGTTTTCTCTTACTTATACATGAAAGAATTGCCCAGCGAAGTAGTTCAAACGTCGAAGACATTAGTAGATAAAGTGTTCGATCAGTTAAAAAGCCAATTGATACATGCTATTGAAGGACAAGACTGGTTACGTGACCCAAAGTTAGCTATGGTCACCAGAGTAAACAGTTTATCTTGTGTATTCCAAGAAAAGGACGACGATTGTATATCTAAAGATTATTTGAACAAGAAGTACGGAAGTTTGCTGCTGGGTGATACATTCGGAGCAAATTACGTCAAGATGGTGGCATACCATAACGAGGAGAAGTTTAGGAAAGCTGGGATAAGATTTAATGAAAACGAAACGTAAGTATAAAAGATTACTTATTTAGGTATTTATAGTTTATACAGCAGGTAGTAGGTTCTGTGCCATACTTTTGGATACTCTTGAGGTTAATATGACTTCTGGTTTTTCCGGAAATGACGTCATCATTGAAATTTTAAATGGAATTCAAAGAATGTAGATTCTTTATGTGATATTTTCAATCAGGATGACATTCTGAACACAAAAACATATCGATCGTCAATTTTTATCACCAAGGCAATGCAAAAATATTTTTTTGAGTATTAATCTAGGTGGCTAGGAATTGGTGAAAATAATCGAAAATTGTCAAATAAATACTAACTAAATCGATTTTGATCGACATTGTATTACTGGCACCCTCTAGCGTGATTTATTTGGTTTTTGGCCAGTGAGTCATTTTTTTCACGGGTACCCAATGGCCACACCCTGATTATTCGATAGAACACATCTTTACGATTACAATGATACCAAATACTTGATATTTTATTGACAGTCTTAGCGTAGAAATGGTGTTAGAAGCAAGGAAATCAAAAGAAATATTGACCTAATCATCAAAGTCAGCGTCAAAGGCAGTCACTCAATGGACTATTCGAAGAAAGTACCCTTAAACGTCATTTTTACGCTACATTATCAGCAGAATATCAAGAATTTGGTTATCATTGTGTCGGAAATTGTGTTTCCTCGTATAATCAGGGTACTTCCTTCAAGTAGTCCATTGAGTGACTTTGACTTGTACGGTGAATTTGATCACTAGGTCAACATTTTTCTTCGATTTCGTCTATGTGATTTGATGTTATAGGTATGACAATGTATGTAATTTGCCACTGACAGTTCTGGATGACGGAATGTTTTTATTGAATAGTTTCATTTCGGCTGTTTAGATGAATTTACAGCTAGTAAATTTTACATAAGAAGCGTCCATAGTAGCTTAACTGTGTATGAATTCTCATGTGTTATACATCAAATTATATTATTGTTTTAATTTTATTGTTGTTACTGTATCCACGCTACGTGATAAAATACGTCTGATTCATGTACTTATAGAAGTAAAGTTTTGACAGAAAAAGCACTTATAAAGGAAGGTATAACTTAGATTTACACAATGTGAGCCAGTGTACTCCGTAAAAAATCGTAAAATTTGTCACAAGCGATCAATATTATCAATAATCTACCACTAGACGGAATGTTATACACCTTTTCTCTTTAATTTGATGAATTGTTTTTACGATTCTGTGAACTAATACCTGAAAAAATTGTTATTTCGGTATTGGTACATACCTATAGCATTTTACTTTCTTATAATAAACCTAAGCAACCCAATATTTCAGGAAAAATGGCTAATCTATAGTTAGAGATCTCTGAAATTAGTTAGCTAAAAATCATAAACCGCCACAGAACATTCTATTAATGGTGAATCATATATTTGAAGAAATTTTAAATACAGTTCTTGGTCTTATTCTATTAGTTAAATATAACATAATTCTTACAGGTTTTGCAATATAGCTCGTCCATTTGACAGAAGCCCGTCATCTTTATATTCGACACCAGTAGTAGGTAAGTTTTAGCAAATATTGCTACCAACAACAACACATTTCGTCAAAATGTTAATAATCTATATATAACCTAAATATTTTTCATCTTACAATTTCAGCTATTCCATATGGTATGGTGCGCTCCTTGAGTCTTGATTATCCTAGCTATTTTCTGATGGGCAAAGTAGGTATCAAGATAGCTATGGAAATCATGCGATATTTCGATCCGGTCGGCATTAGAAGCTTCATTCTAGGAGACGAAGCTGAAGAAAATTACGAAAATTTGAAAGGCTACAAATACAGTGAAACAATTTTGAAAATATACGAAAACAAGAGATTTGAGCTTAAGGTAATAAACTATGTCATCTTCAGTCAAATAGTAGAAATTTTTTAAATTTTGCAAATATTTGTTCCAAATGCAGTCTAATGTGGGGAAGTACGAACACAAAAAAGATACGGTGGCGCCTCCACCAATTGTTTTGGGTTAAAGTCGTGTTACATTTAAGAATTATTAATACATTTAATGCTATAGAATTTGAGCAATTATTGCTTACAGGACCTATGAGAATTACAATATTGTTCCTCGAATGTTATCATATCTTTATATTACTTGTAGCTTATTGATGATAACTATTACATACAGCCAGAGCGAGAGTAAATTTCATTCACAAACAAAAACATTTATTGAATGAATTTTTCTTTTTAGATAACACCCGAAAGCCGTTACCAGAATATCCGTGATAACGCCGCGTTTAGATTGACTTATTCAGTTTTCAACAACCTTTCTTCCACCTCAGTACAGGACCTTCCATTCGTCAAGGGCGATTTTGAAGAGGAAGAGGTGTTCTTAATATCAGTGGCGCAAGGTATGTAATTACTATGTACTATCGTGGGCATATATTATGTCCCTTCTTTTGACGTCCATTTTTTCGAAAATCTAGGGGCGAAATTTTTTTGAAAAATTCTGTCCTTGGTTAATATGCTACAACTCATAAAAATTAGAAAGCTGTATATGTTATAGCAATTAATTACTCCGGAAATAACGCATAGATTTCAACGAATTAAAAAGTAAAATCAACTGCGGAATGTTAGCTTTCAATGTGCATTTTTGTAAAATCATTCGATTAGTGCCTGCCCCACAAAAAAAGGTATATTATGCAATGCCAGCAATTCCTTTATTAGAAGAGCTAGAATAATGAAATATAGACTTTAGGCTACCCACTAATTCATAGGTTTAAAGTTTATTACATAATCATTGTTTATCTTGCATTTTCCCTACAAAAGATCGAGTTGAAGCAGCTCATGATTGCTGCAATTGACGCGGCTTTCTTCGGTATTTGGGGCGAGCGGGGGAAGGGATCGACAGCGACGCTGCCAGTTGTGGCGGATCGCACGTGCATTTGTTACTAAGAGAACCGTGTTTACGGACACAATACATACCTATAACGACACGGCGATTATGCCTCGCCAAAGAAATTTGGATATCCGGCGATAGATCACCGAATTAAAAAATAATGGAAAAATAATGGAGTCAATAAGATAACAGAACCACGAACAGGCATTTGGAAGTCCCATGGGAATCTTGGCAATTTAAATCGAGTTTCGGGATTAGCATTTAAAATTAATGAGTGATCTGCAAAATATTCTTTACGATGCTAAATTTGTAAAGTTTTTTGATATTTTTAAGCTTTATACGCTCAGAGCTGACGTTTGTAATATATGTAATATATCAAGAGTTGTATTTATTTTATATTGTTTGTGCATGTATTTAAATGTTATTAATAAATAAACTGTTGAAACTGTTATAATAGTTTGAATATTTATTTAACAATATCGCGCATACTTTTTAAATATTTTTTGGGTTTATCAAGCAAACTTAAGTTAGTATTCACCACTAATCGGAAAATCTGCTAACTCCATATTATTAGATCTATCCGCTTCCATCAAAATCTTGTTTACAACCTTATTGTATAAAAACTGAAGAAAACATAAACGCCAATCGATAGAAGAGATTTCTCTCGTATCGGGTCACATATTATGATCAAAACTATGCAAAAATTAAGAGTTTAATTGTTAGTTAAAATTACTACCTTGACAAGTTATCGTTCTTTTTGTGTATTGATAATAAGCTGCCCCGGTTCTCTCAGCTGTGTCGGTTCTCTCCGATATGACAGCACCGCTAACGCCTCCCTTCCCCGCAGCACACCAAAGACCGTGGAGCGTCGGAATTCGCGCGGAGTTTCAGCACGTCCTTTTGTATAAAAAATGCAAGATAAACAATGATTATGTAATGAACTTTAAACCTATGAATTATTGGGTAGCCTATAGTCTATATTTCATTATTCTAGCTTTTCTAATAACGGAATTGGTGGCATTGCATAATATAGCTTTTTGTGGGTCAAGCACTAATCCAATGATTTTACAAAAATGTACATTAAAAGCTAGCATTCCGCAGGTGATTTTACTTTTTAACTCGTTGAAATCTATGGATTATTTCTGAAGTAATTAATTGCTAAGGTTAAACGAATGAAATTTACGGGGCAAAAACAGCGCTATTCTTCTTAATTTGAAAAAAAGCGGGAAAACGCCATAATATACAGCTTTCTAATTTTTATGAGTTGTAGCATATTAATCAAGGACAGCATCAGATTTTTTTCAAATTGTTTCGCCCATAGTTCTGCGAGAAAATCGACGTCAAAAGAAGGGACATAATATATGGCCACGATAGTTCAGGGCTTTACTTCGCATTTACCAAACGCATTCGGGTAGACTTCTCTATCTATTGAACAACCATAAAAGAAATTGCAAGCTCAGACATTCACATCAAGGTCTAACCCTTCTGACAAACAAGCGAAGTGAAAACTACAAGCACTTTTAGATGCTGAAAATTACACAGTGCAACAGTGATTTTGTGCATTCGAGTTGCTCATCACCAAATGAAAGTGTAGTTACTATATAGCTATTTTGCATAGATAGTTTCGCTTAGTTATCTAAACAAGATTCTTAAACCATTTTCAAAGTTTTTGAGACGGTGAGATTTTTTTTCGATACCAGCTGACGTGTTGTTAATTAATAATTAATTTATTTGCAGACTTGATGTTTATACCCTCGGGCGACTTAAAAAGCTCTCGGGCCTATCGGCCTTCGAGCTTTTCAAACGGTCACCCTCGGGGCATAAACATCCGCGTAATGCTCTTGGTATATAAATAACTACTGTGACCGGAAGCGCGTTGCCGGCTTTATAGTTTCCACCCGACTTTTTTCGCGACTGCAAAATGAGTCTGAGATACATTCACGAAAGAGTACACAAGTACACATTAGAACAAATTTTAAACTATATTTACAGTAATAAATTAGTGTAAAAGAATTTAAAATACAGCTAGAATAGGTTCCAATCCTAGGTTTAACAGATTAATCCTTGGATTTGCCGTTTTTCAGGCTTTTCAGCAACATGCAATATCTTATCTTTTACGGTCTGTAATTATCCAAAATAATTACCTTTATTTATTTTATCTTTGAAGAGTTTTGCGAAAACCTGACGCCACTGGAGTACATGCTGCGAGTTTATGAGGGACTATCATTGCCCAACTATTGGAGTGTAAACAAGATGGTGGTAACTTCAAAGAATTTCACAGAATTTTACCGTTGCAGACCAGGTGGAAACCTAAATCCAATGGACGAAGATTTTTTTGTATTCCCGGACGAGATGAACACCAATGGAAATCAGTATGATGATAGTGATGAGGTTATTAAAGATTACACAGGTGGGTTGTGATCTTGCGGTCAGGGGTTTAATAACCGTTTTAGGTTAAATTCGTGCTCCTGATTTAAATATAGAATATACGATCTGTTTGGCGGACCATTATAATCAACAATTATCAATATCGATAAGAAAGTATGGCGCGTAAATTCAGGTTTATTTGGGAAACGTTTTCTTTATTGTAGCCGTACTGTCAATAATACAGAGATATTGCAATTAGATTAATATAAATTAAGTATATCAACATGTTAAAACGTTTGTAGATGATGTAAGGTTATAAATAAATGATACGTTAAGTATGTTGGTATTTCTCTATATATTGGAAAGGATTTCCCATTTTGCTAACCCAATTCTCAGGTCAGTCTATTATAAAAATATAATTTTACAATTAACATATACAATCATTTACTAACTGATGTGTTCAGATGACTTATAAACTCCTATGACATGACTTACTGGAGTCAATAATGGTTCTTACTACAGAACCCACTACCTTTTTTTCATTTTTAATGAAAAGAAATACGTATTTTGCAATTATCAAAAAATCATGGTAACTAGTATATAAAAAATACTTTTGTGATTGTCTAGTTTTCTGTAAGTAGTTACAATCCCAAATAAATCTTAAACAAATATAAATCAGACTAACGTCTCTATTTCCTTTGAAATTATTTGTATGTCAGAAGCCGCGGTTTCACATAGGGACTTCCCCTAGCCTCTGATATATTGGGTTTTTCAATGAATTAAAACTAATAACTTTTTATTTTGGAATTTTATACAGACCGTCTTAAGAGAGAAGATATTTTGAAACTGATTGCACTCATATAAACAGAACGCCGAGGCTCACATTTTAAAACTACATATTAGCGTGTATACGGGACTTCCATAAGGTAGTGCCAAACTTATGTCTTTAAAACCTAACAACCTATATTTCGGCACAATTTTGAATTACTCCCTAAATTTTTTGACAATGAACATTACCTACACTAAACTTTATACTTTTTGATTTATTTGCATTTTTATTAAAAACAGCAGTCTAAGAAAAACTGTATAATTATCTCAATACCTGTACTTAATTTTATTGCGCACGCTTAGATTACGATTAAGTTACAAGCGTTCTATTATCGTAATTACCTACAAATATATATCCAAATTGTATACAGGGTTGTCATAATCTGCAGCAAAATATAGCAAACAATTTTTCTAAGAAAGTTCATTTTTTCCAATGGAACACCCTGTATCTAATTCTTTTTTGAATTCTACGCATCTATCTGCACAAAACAGTACTAGTACACACTAGTGCTAAAATAAACCATTGCAGAGATAACTAACACTAAAAAAATCGATTTTTCTATCAATAAGTGCTTTTACACCTATATTAGCAATTACACCTGTTAAGTATTTACCTAAAGTGCTGTTTTCTCGCAAATCTTTTTTTAATAAAACAAAACAGTTTATCACGTTTGCAATTTAATATTATAATTTGAAATAGAATTTTACTTATACTTAGTAGCCTATGAAAAACTGTACTAAAGAAGTTATTAATGTTAGTGGTGTATGTCACCTCTACTTGCCAATAAAGCAATTTTGTTGCCTATCTATAAGCTTAGGATTAACCTAACCTACAAAGTTATGCTTACATTGCACTTTTTACACGTTGTTTAGTTCCGGAGCGTAAAAATAAGGATTATGTTTAAAGAAGAATCCCACCATCAAAGCGTTAGCCTTCGGAGATTACCACAAACCGCTTTAACAAAGTTGTTTTCTAATATTTGTAAATGAACGTAGTAAATTCAAAAGGGACATTCATAAGCGTACTAACGAATGACGTCACTGGATACCTAATTACAGGGCGTTTTCAATCACGTGAAAGGACGTGGATAAAAATGAATTTTAATTTTGGTTTCTAATCGAAATAAAGCATATTTTTTTGAAAAGTAATAACAAATAGTTTCCTTAAACTGTAATCTATTAGGATAACTATAATAGATGCCATATTTTTAATACAGTCAAACACTCTATTGTCTTAGACTCTTAGATAGAGGGAACAGAAAGGATAGAGGTCTGATTTTAAACTTGATAGCAACATAACCACACCCTTCAATTTTATTTTCCATCGCCGTGGCATACCCAAATAAATCATAAGAAAACAAGAAAAAGAACACTCCCAGGGAAAATATATCGCGTGATACGCAAATAAAAATAACCATAGAGGGCAGAAGCGTCGATTTTAATGAAATAAACACGAGCGTCCTCTCTATGTATCAAAATTCCAGATCTTAAGATTTAAACTCCGTCGTTTTGCAGTCTCTCAACCTCATGAATAATTCATAATTCCCGCCGCACCGAAACGGAACAACGATCTCGCGACTGCGGCCTACTATATTTTGTAATGTGGTGTAAAGGGATATGCAGATATCTGGTCGTACTGATGGGTTATTAATTTGTATCGTGCTCGAACCGGTGGCTGGTTATTAATCACGGCGACAGTGCTGACTTGTGCAACTTAATCTGCGAACACTTGTCGGCTTAATATACTGGGGCCAAGGGAGGTATAGGGCGGTTGGATTGGGGTTGAGTTCGACTCGGCGGCGTGGGCTTTGTACAAACTATTAAGGGCTTTTCCTTCGACGCGGGAGCCCGAAAGTTAAGTACGCGGGAAATAAATCGTCTCGTCCCGAAGGTGGAAGTTTATTAATGAATCGTCTTGTTTTTCTATCCCCCATTTCTATCAGTTCCCAGAACTCCATAATAGACTACTTTATTTGGACTGAAACCAAAGCAGATTGTTACTAGGAAAAAGCTACGTACTTATAAAATTAGTAATGAAAACACACTGAAGGCAGCGTGTTGGACAGGCAGCCTGATTGCAAATGAAAAACATTGCAACAATGACGATCTGTAGTTTGAAAATGGATGACCCACTTATCAAGGTTTAGGCGAAACTGTTATAAACACATGACAGCTTAAACTTTGGAAGGAATAGCCCTTCTTTGTAGAACAACGGCAACAACACTGAAAAGTAGCAACGTATTGACACCCTTGAACCTTCCGGCACCGTATTTGAAAACATGATAGAGCATCATATTTTATTAAAAAAATACTATAACATGAAGTTAAAACTTTGATCATTTCCAAGATATATCGTTTAGAAGGTTAAGGAGTGTGTTTTTTTTTTGTAATAGTCACCTGTCTTTGCGGATATGCATTGTAGGTAAATATGTCTACGCTAGACGGTGTCTGCCCAGATGGGCCTCACTATATCTACAAGCTGTCTCAACAGTGTGATCTCGGCACATTTTAAAATTATTAGTGTGTATACAGGGTGTTCCATAAGGTAGTACGAACCTAAACTTATGTTTTTTTAAATGGAACACATATTTCGGCACAATTTTGAATTCCTCGCAAAATTTTACGACAATGAAAGATAACATTAGCTACCCTAAACTTTATACGTTTTCATTATTGGCATTTTTATGGAAAAACAGCAGTCTAAGAAAAGTCAATACCGGTTTTTAATTTTATTGCGCACGCTTAGATTATGATTAAGTAAGAACCGTTCTATTATCGTGATTACCTACCATACCCAAATTATGTACAGGCTGCAGCAAAATATAGGAAACAGTTTTTCTTAAGAAAGTTATTTTTTTAAATGGTACAACCTGTATCTAATTCTTCTTTTTAATTCTACGCATCGTCCTACGACCTACACAAAAAAGTACTAATACACACTATTGCTAAAACAAACCATTGCAAAGATAACTAGTCTACTTCATAAAAAATTCGATTTTTCTATCAATAAGTGCTTCTACACATACATTAACAATTAAACCAGTTAAGTATTGACCTAAAGTATTGTTGTCTTGCAATTTTTGCAATATTTGATGTACTCGTTCAGAGATCATTGACTGGTAGGTAAACGTCTCTATCGCCAAGTGCTTCACAGTTTCAGAGATCTAAAATGTAGAGTCTGGAATTAGAATCAATTTTGCACAAGTCATCAAAAGTTATCAACTTATATTATAGATGTTTTAAAAATTAGAAAATACTGAAATAATTCCTTTATAGCATCAATAATATTTTATCTTGCACGAAAACTTAATATTGTAATACATTTATGAAAAAAAAAAAATCCTTTCAAACTACGATTTATGATAATAACACGATAATAATAAGAATCTTTCTACATTCTCGCAAAATTTCTATTTATTTTTATTGATTCATGCATTGCCATCGCAAAACTGTCCAGATGCAAACATTCAACCCATTTGGACAATTTATAAAAAAAATTCTGTTGCTTCATGCCTTGTCAACGGAAATCTGTCCACGTGCAAAATTTCAACTCGATTGGACATTGGGAAGTAGGTAAAATGTCGATTACATGATTTGGACGTAACAAACAAACAAACAACTACTGAAGTTAACATAAGCATAGAGTAGTAAAAAATTAACACATTTAGTTACAAAATACGTAAAAGTTTTTGAGATAATTTATTCCCTAAATTCTAAAAGCAATACACTAAATTAACAGTAAAGCATGTACCATTTTCTGTCTGATGAGTGGATTTTTAAAGAATCTGACAAAAGAATTTACTGAATTTTTCTTGTTTCTGAAAACAGTGGGTATGCCTCATTTAACACTAGCAATAGTGCAGATCAAATGCAGGTGTCGTAATTTGTTGTTAATAATAATGTTTACCTAAGATCAAACCATAAAATGAACAAACAAAGCAGATAAATTCCTACGCATACCACAGAAACAGTATGAAAACAACGTCAGAAAACTGTTTGTGTTTTGGCGCTGTTACCATATGATACTGTTGAAGAAAGAACAACAGAACCTCGCCCATGCACGCACAAGTATTTAAACGAAGTTAATATACCAGTGTTTATTAAACGCTTCTCTAAGCGTCTCTAATTTCAGACACCTAGTAAACGACCCTGTATAATATTTCTGGCGCATCCACCATTTTGACAGAATTTCCCGTTATGAAATCCAGAAAGAAAAAATAATTCCTGTATACAAATATTTGGTCTAATTTTATCAGAATGTAAAAAATATATTTTTTTTTGTGACGGAAAAACAATTTTATCTCTGTTGACAGGATATATCTAGATATATACACATAAGAAAGTAAAGGTAGACATTTCCTTAGCAACGCAGGTCTAATGGTGTACAACAGCCTACCAGTTCAAAAATTCAAATGTCACATCGATTGAATTTAATTATATTGTAGAAATTTTTTGAATATAAAACCGATCCTGGTCGTAGAAAAAATAATGTGTTATACACGGGAAAAATGTTGGAAAAAATGGTTTTAGCTCTCGAGCTAAATCCTAATACTTTTTTCCTTTGTATAATAAATAACTAATAATATGTTTCTCGGGCCGTAAAGTTAGACACAGTTAGACGTTAGATTTTATTCTGAATGCCAAATGTAATTTAACTGATTTTGTGTTAATAACAGAATGTAATCAGTGCTAATGCTACTTCTGGTCTTAGATGTGTCGATAATTGCTGACTTAACATGTGCTATCATTTCTTAGCGATACTTGGGTATTGGACGTATTAATTTCTCAAACGGCTATCGACAAGCTTTCATTTTTATTTTAAGTACTTTTTTGCATTGCATTGCAAAATAAAAGTTGTCTGGGACACTAACTGGTACAAAGCTTAGCTGGAAAGCGTCAACCTTGACTTTTTTTTCTGGCCACTTAGATGTCGATTGCTCGTATTTGGCACTACACGCATTCTGTAAATTATGGTTACGCTTTTATTAAGATGTTAAACAGTTCTACCACCAATAACAAAAATATGGAGCTGCTATTTAAAAAATCTGAAAAGTTATAATTTATCTGTTATTCGTCGGTAACAGTTGGCAACAAGGTAACTACAAAGGGGAAAATTTCACTTGATAACAAAATGAGTATGAATATTAGCATGAAAGATTTTGAGTAATTTTATAAAAGAACAAACTATTATATGAAAATTACTGAAATTTCAATATCAATATAGTTGGAAATACTAAAACTAATGTTAAAACTTTTTTCAAATATTTAAAAACGACGTGAACCAGTTACAATGTGTATTTCATCGTTAAGAAATAGAAAGAAGTAGTAAAAGTATAGATTTCGGGAAAGAGGCAAACGAGGGTAGCCAGCCCGCCTTTATAGATTTATAAAATATGCTGGCTTCGCACTTTCCCTTGCCGACGCGTTTCCGCACGGTTCTCGCATCGCCCGCCAGGGGTCTCCACCGCTACGTCCTTTGCCGTCCATCTACCGATGATGGTACTCCGGCCCCCATAACCGATATCAGATCTTGTCCAACAGGGCCCCGACCGACAACAGATAAGTGTCTGTCGACCTTTCGCGCAGACACACATACTCGGGCCGAGCCCCACTTCATTAATATGCATAAATTGACATTGGGTCAACACGGGCGCCATCTACGCAGTCGCCCGTCGTATTAATGCAAAAAACTTTTGAATGTTAATATGTTGACATGGTATCAAGGCGTATATTTGAACATGGAAATCGTTATGCTGCTCTGGTTATGGTGTTTGAACTGGGCTTTTGTGCGCGGCTGCCACCGCCGATCTGGCGGCGCTGCGGTCTCCCAGGCTGACCAGAACGCCGCACCGAAGATTACATTACGATATTTATTGCGTTTGCTCTGACCGCTGAGCCGAAATGCCCGCGATAGTGACGTGTTTTATGCATTTAATTATAAAACAACGACCGGGAACCTGGACTCCGAACCGAGCGGTTTAAATACGAATTGATCGCGGGGAACTCTGTGAGCGTTGCCTTTTTTGCTCTTTTTTTGTTTCCTTAATTACGTTTGCATAGGTGGATATTTAATTCGATTAATGTTTGTTGAAACAATCCGTTAGATTTAGGATAAACATCTATGGTAGTAGAGAGTAGATATTTGCTGTTTTTCCTAGGTTGTATCTAAATATTAATGTTTGCAAAATGGGTAAAAAGCAACAATGCAAAAAGTTAAATGCTACGTAGTCTATACGGTAAGAAGACGCACTCGTAATCACATTAGCATCCTCAACAGAACAGAGCAGCATTCTTCACATTGTCATCAATAGATCCGGGCAGATATGCGACTCCAGTACCTTAATATCGAACGGAAACATTTGGTGTGTTAATCAAAGATAATCATAAGTCTAACAAGAACCATTAGACCTGATAACTCACCCACAAGTGGTTTGCTTGTGAGTGAGTTATCAGATTGTGGTCGGTAAGTTACTGAAGAAATCTGGTTTTACGGTAAAATATAGAGGACCAGCTAAGGTCATCTTTTGCCAACACGAAATAAATAAAGATAACTCTTCAAATAAAAGTATACCACAACAGTACGACATTAAAAAATAAACAAAAATACGTCATTGAGGTCAATAGAGTGTCCCAAAAGTGCATAGGGGACTCATAGTTTATTTTACTTTGTTATTGGCATATATAAGGCTGTTTCACAACATTTTAACAACTCAAACTTTGATTTTGTGATTAAAACGTACAATGTATTTTCCAAGTATTTCTTTGCGCTGATTACGCATAAGACTCGAAAGTTTTCCATCGCAAATGCCATCGCTCTCCTTCTTTGCTGTTTTTATTGTATATATGTTACTGTAACAGCCCGAAATATGGTCAAACCTAGGATTAACGCGTTACTCCTAGGTTTGAACAATATGAAGTGGTAAATGACCGAAAATGGTGTTTATCAATATAATTTCGCACGTTACTAACCACATATTTTGTAGATGTCTACCAATCTCTGGTACTTTTCCTAATTTGAAAGTAGTAATTCATTATAAATACTCAACAATTCAAAATAATACCCAACCGGTACCTGTCTTCACCTTTTATTCAAGCAACGCAATAATAATACGCACCTCCCCACTATCCTGTGTCAATGTGCGTTTGCAGTTCGTGCATGTTTTTTGTTTACGTGCGTGCTAAACCGTTTGTAAACCCCGGTACGTGGTATCTATGTTTGCTATCAAAGCTATCGGTGTATTGACTTAAAAACGTGATAAATGTGTAAAGACATTTGGTGTTAGTTGTGTTCCCATTGACTTTTTTTTTCATTCTTCCTCGATTTGGAAGAGACAAATTGCCGGTATAAGGTAAGATGTTATTCTATTGCATAATCGCTGTTGCTTTTGTTTGAATGCTGGTGTGTTCAAGTCGTTTTAGTGTTGATTTTCGATAAATACATGCCAAAAAATTTCTTAAAAAATACTTATAGTACATTTAAATTTGAATCGACTGCGAAATAAAAAACAGTTACGTATGGTTAATGTTACGCAATCTTTATTTTTATTTCAAGAATCACCGTCGGTTTGTTGTGTGGTATTTAATAAAATAAAAGTACTATATTTTCTTGCCGTACCCACTCGTACCCACTTCACAGTGATTATGTAATTTACGTACTCATTATAGTACCTACGCCGAACAAAACTATTTCCGCGCACAGAGCTAATATAACATTTGCGGTAACTTTCGGTTTGGTGAATTATTAAAACTAGCTTACACCAATACCAGGAGGTAAATCCTAGGATTAACCGCAATGTCTTGGTAAATGCACAAAACTATATTGATAAATACCATCTTTCGGACATTTACCAATTCAAATTGGTCAAACCTAGGATTAGCGCGTTAATCCTAGGTTTGACCGTATTTCGGGCTTTTACAGTAACATCCTGTAACATCCATACTATTCCCGAGGATCGAATACTACTCCCGACTGATGATGATCTGTTAGGATCGAAACATGTCTCGAGTATATATACGATAAAAAGCAGCAAAGAAGGAGAGGCTTTTATTTTTATTTAGGTTGAATTTAATTGTGATAATGACAATTTTTGTTAATTTATAGCTAGTACATAGGCTTTTGCGACAGGTTTATTTGCGATGAATGCGAATTAGACTCGCATGAATTAGACTGGCTAGCATGGTAATTCCGGCATTCAGGGAAAGGGTCGTGGTAGCAAGGAAAATACCCATAGGGGAAAAAGACGGACGACTACGACAAATTTTGGCATGGCAAGCCCGTCTCCATAAATATCGATTTTACGAGCATAAGGGCCGATGGCTGGCTTGATTTGGGAAATATTTGTCACGCTTTAGTGTTCTTTTATCGAACTTTCGACCGATCTCGTAAAACAAGTGCGCCATGGAAAGTGTCGCCATTTATTGCCTTGCCACCAAATCAATAGATGATACGTATTCTCCTTCACTCCATCTATTTTTCAATCTATTCTAGTTTATGCTCATCCGTTTGTTAACATGGATTTTATTAAATCTTAGTAGGTTATACAAATAATATTGTCAAACGTTTTATATATCTTAGACAATGCTTAGACATTTATTGATCAGTTGATGCTAAACGACAACCCACAATATAGGTGACGTCCAGAAAGCAATTTTAATTTTACTTATTCCTGCCAAAGAATTTTCCACAAATTTATAATAATTTTTCAAAATCGTGTTGATTTCAACATTTTGACCCAAAATTATAACCGAAAAGTTTTGGAAATCCCTGTCAAGAATATAGTAATGAACAGAAGGACATTGTGAGCAGTTTCTGTAAATTTGTGTGCAAGATTTAGCAAAAGTGAAATTTTAATTTAGATATTTTAGCTTTAATGAAAGTGAATGACACTGATATATTTGATTACATTTTTCTTGAAAACTATGTTATTTGGCATAAATACATACTGTCTATTGTTCGTGGGAATATCGGCATCTCCTTTATTTGTGGAGTGACAAAAACTGGTAAATGGGGTAGAATTGGGAATTTGTATGCTGGTTTTCTTTGGTCTTTATCAACAATAAACTGTCATGTTTTGGTCATGTCATGTCAGTACGTTTGTCATATCACATAAATGTCATCTTGAATTATTACGTAAGAAATAAAAATGCCGCAATAGGGTATTACGGTCATGTGGAAATTTAAGCAAAAGCGTGTATTAAGCGATTTTACAGTATATAACCCGAAATTCTGTTAAGTTAAGTTAAAATTAAATTACATTCAGAATTTGTTGAGAAAATGACAATTAAAATTTGAATTTTCCGATCACTGTCGTGATTGGCCTAGTGTAGAATTGGCAACGTAGCCAAGAATTTGATCAAAACCTAGGGAATTTTCTTGCAACTGTGTTTGCACCGCTGTTTGTTTGTATGTGTGTTGACAAACTTTGACGGCAGTATTTACAGCATTTACAGTGTTGATTATGGATGGTGTTGATATATTAAAAAGTCACTGATCACCTAACCTCAATGCACTAACGGTAAACAGAGTGACCTACGCGACTGTTGACAGTTTGGCACCACAGCAACATAAAATAACTATGCGCGACGTTGTCAAGTTTCGCATTATAATCCCTCCTTGTGACGTCACAAGTAGGATTTTTATTTGAATTTCAAAACGCGTTTTCTCCTATATTAAAGCGTTGCTTGGCATTTTACGTGTGAAAGGGTGATGCTAACCTTACCTACTTTGTAATACAACAGAATTTGAAAAGTGCCGTAATACCCTATTGAATGAATTTCGGAAGGCAAAAATTCAAACTCCCATGCATGATGAAATCAGCATTCGAGAAATTGCTACTGAATTAAATGTAGCCAGCAAGTTTGTAGGTTGACAGATACTGTCAAAGTTTAGACTTGATAGGTTGACAAATACAGTCAAAGTAAATGTTGCATCACTAAAATTGTTGAGAAGATAAGTGGTTAATTTCACTTGCTGTCCCCGTTTTTTTGCTCACGATAGTACATTGTTTATAAGATGGTTGTCTAATGTAATGAAAATTAAACTCTCAAAAACTGCTTGCTTTAAGACAACACTTATGCTAAAGAGAAGATTTTCTAATATAAAATAAACTGAATATTTGCTTTAAGAAAGCGTTTGTATAGGTGACCGAGGTGACAACTTTAATTTGAACATCTCTATTCAAGAATATCTCTATCCTTCAATTGTTTCCTCCCGTTTTGGTACAAATTCTATTGTGTTCATGTGATATGATATAAATAACACAAAAATTTAAAAAAATATGAAACGTAGAAAATTAAAACACTAGATTAATGATTAATTTACAAACATAAGATGTTCAACTTGAACAACTAACCTTCTGATTTAAAATGTTAAGTTCTTAAT
This sequence comes from Melinopterus prodromus, assembly GCA_964023965.1. Classification (NCBI taxonomy): domain Eukaryota; kingdom Metazoa; phylum Arthropoda; class Insecta; order Coleoptera; family Scarabaeidae; genus Melinopterus; species Melinopterus prodromus. The sequence continues at coordinate 48,453,934 of OZ030393.1, forward strand.
TAAATGAATTAAAGATAAGCATTATTGGTTTAAAAATATGAGTTTTTTTCAGTCAAACGTAATTTAAAATTGTAATTTAAAGTTAGACAATAGGAGAAAACAATGATTTTGTTCAATGAACAAAATACCGGGTTACCCACGGCACGGGTACTCCCATTTATTTTTTTGTTTATGAAGCTGGAGGAATTAAATTTGAGAATGTATAATAGACTAAAAATGCCATTCTTGGGGATACTCTTGAGATTAAGATGACTTCCGGTTTTGCCGGAAATGACGTCATCATTGAAATTTTAAATGGCACCCTATATTTTTAGTGTGATATTTTCAATCAGGAATCGGTCGTTAATTTTAATCACAAAATAACTTTTGTATGTCTAGGTGGCTAGGAATTGGTGAAAATAGTCGAAAATTGTCCAATAAACACTAACTAAATCGATTTTGGCCGACATTACGTTACTGGCGTCTTCTAGCGTGATTTAATTGACTTTTGGCCAGTGTGTCATTTTTGTCACGGGTACCCAATGGCCACAACCTGATTATTGAATATACAACATCTTTCCGATTACAATGATACCAAATACTTGATATTTTATTGAAATTCTTAGCGTACAAACGGTGTTAGAAGCAAGGAAATCGAAAGAAATAATGACCTAAAGATCTAAGTCAGCGCACAAGTCAGTCACTCAATGGACTACTCAAAGGAAGTACCCGGATTATGCGAGGAAAAACATTTTTCCGGCATAATGATACCAAATATTTGATATTTTGCTGATAATCGTAGCGTGAAATTGACGTTCAAGGGTACCTTCGAGTAGTCCATTAAGTGACTTTGACTTGTACGCTGACTTTGATCATTAGGTCAATATTTTTTTCGATTTCCTTGGTTCTAACAACATTTTTACGCTAAGAATTTCAATAAAATATCAAGTATGTGGTATCATTGTAATCGAAAAGATGTTTTCTATAGGATAATCACGGTGTGGCCATTAAATACCCGTGAAAAAAATTACTCACTGGCCAAAAACCAATTAAATCACGCTAGAGGACACCAGTGATGCAATGTCGGCCAAAATCGATTTAGTTAGTGTTTATTTGACAATTTTCGACTATTTTCACCAATTCCTAGCCACCTAGATTAGTTTTTGCGATTGTCACTATTATTAATTGTGTAGAAAGAATTAATTTAGATCAGTTTTTGGTGTACCACAAAATTCAACAACCCCAAACAGCCCTGCTATTGATTACATTACAAATAAAGTCTAATACTAAAAAAAATATTTTTGACAGATTCATTATTTGCTCTTTTACTATAGAAAAAAAAAGATGTTACTGAAAAAGCAGCTCGTTGCGAAACTATTAATAATTTCAATAATTAGGCAATTTGAACACGTTAATTTGTGGTGTGTTTATTTGCAAAAACGCGGTGATTTTTTAATTCCTAAATATTGTCATCCTTTTACAATGATCTCCTTTTGCAGTAAAATAGCAATATTATTTTTCTATGTATAGTAAAACTGAGAATATTAAAATGTGGAATTTTGTTGCTGTGGTACTCGAAAAACTGATTCACTATAACGATTTCAACAAATTTCACAAAAGTGCCAATATCTCAAAAATCAACGATTTCAATGAGGTCATATTTGTTAATCCTGGTCTGTTATAAGCTCGCATATCATCCTACCAAGGCATGACGTTGAATTTTGCGACTCCTTGCATAAAACAATTATTGTTTTGAATCAGTACAAGTTCCTTTAAACTGAAGGAACCTTTTTGTATGTGTCTACTTATCATGGCTATTCTCAAACCTCAATTTCGATTAAATTTAAAACATCGATCGATTCTCTTTATATTTTAAGTCGATTAATCGAATTTTGCACAACCCCCAGGCTAGACCTCTTAAATCTCTGCGGTCACCCTCGTGAAGTGAAGTGAACACGGCGCGAAACCGGGGAATTATACGCTCTTTATGCCCGATAAACGTCACCGGCACGCAAACTTAAAACTGACCGAGGAGGAATAAAAAAAAAATAAGAATAAGTAGCCGGCGACCGGGCGTTGGGCGTCGGGGTCAGGGGCGGCCCCCGTCCGATCAGCCTCCCGGCCAGATAAGCGGTCGTTTGTATCAGTATGTGCCGGAATGACGCACGGCGGTCCCGGGCCCGTCGTCGTATACGTCGCCGTCGTCGTTCCGAAGAAGCGACGCTAACTTTTTACGACGGACATACGACATAATGCGCCCGACTGTCTCCTAAGGGTGGACAAAGGCACTGCTGGGCGCTAGTAGTGATGGGAAGAATCGACTACCACAACTGTCTCGATTTATGTCGATCTGATCTGCATACTCTCGCTTCATGTTAGATAAAAAAATATGAGATTAAAGATTTGATGTGGTTTATTATCATCACTAAGTGTATAATATAGCAATTAAAAAAACATTTTGATTAACTTATTAACTACCCATGTAATAAGACAGATTTCGCGCGTAATTTTCAAGAGGGAATTTGAATTTAAATGCTGGTGTATTTTGTTTTAAGACGGATTCGAAGTTGGTATTAGCCACGAGGATTGGCGGGTGGAATTAGAGCGCAAGCATCTGGGGCTTTGGCGCAAAAATTTAGGGGAGGAAGAAAACGCACAACCATTCTTTCTTTTTGGTATTGGGTGCTGAAAGAAGTGGTCGTGCGTCGACCGTCTTGCCAAATGGGACAGAGCCCTATGGGGCCGAGTATAGAAACTGTGCTGTCTTGTGTTTCTTGTTCTCAACCATTTTAACGCGTAAGTTGTTTATTAGAGTTTATTGATTTATATTGTGACCACCTTCTGCCAAAAGAATATTATTATTGAAGTCATCGATCACCACAGTCGTCAAACCCCAAACAAGAATATTATTATTGTTCCAGAATTAACGTTCACCTCTTTTTGTAAAGCAGTTCTGCATTTGCCCATGGTTATTTGTTTAATAGAGTTTAGAGTTATTTTGGATCTGCGCTTTTATTATAAAATAATATAAACCTGCCCTTTTGTGGAGAAGCATTTTTGCTTCGAAATGGCTTTGTATTTTTATTGGTGAGTTCATACTTTTCTGACAAAATCTTAGAGAAAGAACTCACAGAGTTTAAGCCTCCGTAAGAGCGAGATAATTAATTCACGCCACCGTAAGTAAGATCAAAATTAGTCGAGTTGGTTAATCAGTTAGAGTTGATGTGCCGAGTTTTTTTCAAAATGGCGGGTAAGCGTCACCTTCAGTAGCGTCCTTAAGTAATAATAATTAAGAAGGGATGTCGCCCCATTACACCCACACATTCACGTATGAAGGAAAGTTATGCAAGAGTACATTGTTTACCAAACTGAAAAAATTCTTCTTAAAAAATTATCAAAATTATCTGCAACTTTATTGAGTTATCTAAAATTGTCTAGATTTCTCACTTCATAAATTTGTTCATCGATTTGCGATTGCGATCAAAATGGTATCATTATTGATACATTGAGTTAAGCCACGTTAATGCCTTTGAAGCAGTTGACGTTTCGCACTCTGTTGCGAGAGGCATCTTCAGGACGAATTTATCGAACCAGGTACAACGAAGATCATCTACGTGGCAACAGAGTGCGAAACGTCGATTGCTTCAAATGCATCAACGCGGTTTCTACAAGACCGCGAAAGTCTACAATCATATCATTATTGCTAATTATACGGTACTGGGAGTCTAGTCATTTTTTTGAAGCGGATACGAGACTTTTCGAATGGTTAGGTGAGACGGTGTGGTGATATCGGTACTAACTACTGCCGCCGATATCCACACTCCGTCTCACCTAACCATTCGAAAAGTCTCGTATTCGCTTCAAAAAGATGACAAAACTAGACTCCCTGCTCTAGTCCAATTTCAGAAAAGGATAGCACCGATTCAATTTTTAAGCGGATGGATGGATCTTATCATCTCCTTTAAAATAATAGTTCTGATTGAAGATAGGTAATGCCAATTCTGGATGGGGTAAACAATGAACAGACAACATGGAACAAATTATATTTTTATATTTCTTTGGCCTTTTAAGTTTCCTGAAAAACAGACTTAAACTTACAAACTTCATCTACGCCTTGTAAAATTATATTAAAAAATTCGCACTAGGTTCTTACAATTTTGATATTTGATAAATTATAAACCGATTTTTAAGTTTTGTTGTAAAGAACATTGTAAAGAACTTTCATCTATTCTCATAAGTCTATTTTTGTATTCAATCCAATATCTAAATTTTTGTAGAGAAAGCACTGTGTGATTGCACTGTTTCCCTTTGTAATATCGGTGCTACCATAAAACTGGTAAAATTGTAGTTTGCCCTATAGGCCAAATATGCCACATCCAACAGGAACGAATTTTTAAGCGTATTCACAAGTCGACTGCAACAACTCTCAATTATGTAACACATGCTGCTAGATCCAACTGGACGTAAACTGTTAAAATTTTACTTAGAGTCAACGCAGTATCGCTAAAAAAGTCCAAACAACAAAATGATGAAGAACCAGACTTTGTAACATAGTACTTGAGGATCTAAGCTCAATCCTTCATTCTCGACTAGGTTAGGTCTCTCAAAGTTGCACCACAGCGCACAGTTTAGAATCTAGAATCTAGAATCTAGAATCTAGAATCCCGTTACAATATGTTGCATTTTGACAATATTGATGATATTCTTAAGTCCAAAGAAAACAGCTGCGCCAGACTGTGGCGCAGCGGTAAAGCGCTATTAGTCTGGGAGGCGTGAGTTCGATCCTCGCGCCCTGCTGTCAGAGTGAAGGTTTTTCTGTGGTTTTCCATTACTCCTCGGCGAATGCTGAAAGCCAAACAACTTAAGACGTGCCACAGACGCCGGCCATAATAATTATATTTCGGGCCTGCGGATACCCCCGTAGAGTGGCGAAAGCTATTGGGGATGTTAAGGCGTGGATTATTATTATTATTAAATATTATTGGTATTTTTTTTTCTTCTTTCATACACTCATACCATATACTTTCACGACGAGTTGCGATTAGAAGTATATGGAGAATCAAATTTGAATGAAATGAACTCAGGAATTGATTGGGAGATTTTTTTTAAATCAAAATTGAACTCGAGAAAAGTAGTAAAAGTTAATTTGTTCAAATGGAAATCCTATCATATACATGCAGTTTTTAATTTTATGGTTAATTTTAGTTCAACTTTGTGTAAAATAACTAAAATTCATTTTTATCTACTTACATCGATATTTAAACATAACAAAGTAATTGAAAAGATTGCCAAATCTAGACTGCCTTGGAAAACAATTGAACAACTAGCAATAAACAGAAATTCATAACAATGTCATTTAAGTCTTTAGTAATTCTGAGTAAATTTCTCTTTATAAAATTATATGATTAATATAAGATAACAAGGGAACAGATAGAATTAAAAATAAAAGGATACCGATTACGTAAAATCTAAAACCTACTTATTTCTATTTTAGTAAATGTTTAAGAAGTTGCTGTTTTCTCCTAAACATTTTTTGATTCTTTTTGACATATTATTGTTGGTGCGGCCTGATCGAGTTAGCACATAACTTGTACGCAGCTCGAACTGTTCAGTTATTTTCCGACGCAATCAAGATTTGGCGATGTATTCAATTTCTTTGTAATGTTGAAAAATCGATGTAAGTAGGTAAGAATGTATTTTTTATATTCTGTTAAAGAATCCATGTTGTCTATAGTTCAATCAGTTTTTAATTTTTTTTCATTGTTTCATTCTCTAAGGACTGCTGATAAGATGCCATAAGATGTTTCCGTTACAATTAATACAAATACAATCAATAGATCTACCAAAATCATTAAAAAATAGGGTCAGAAACACTCAACAATCGGAAATTTATTGTTTCATAAAAATGTATATTTTAATAACTGAAATCGGCTAATTCGATGAGTTTTTAAAATAACACACCGTTGTAAGGATTTTCTCATGTTTTAATACTTTCCGCGCGTACTGTATGCATACATTGCAACTGGCGGAAACAATGTACCTACTGCAATTTTTGTGGCTGATATAACGGAAAAAATAGTCAAGAAATTTGGATCGGGTTTTGTCGAAATTATTCTTTGTATAATAAAGTATTGGTATGTAAAAGTCCGATCAAAATTCATTAAACAAGTTTTCATACGTATCACGGAAAATATAATAGTTTCTTTCCACGAGTCAAGAGGTGTACAATAAGAACAAAGTAAAGTAGTAGACTTGTTTCAGTATTTCTGTGACTGTTTCTTTTTGTTGCTGGCTATATTATTTGTAGCCAGACTGTGGCCGAGTGGTAGCACGCTTGGCTATCAGTCTGGAGGTCGTGGGTTCGAACCCCACGCCCTGCTTTCAGAGTAAAGGTTTTTCTGTGGTTTTCCTTTACTCCACGGCGAATGCTGAAATCCAAACAACTTAAGACGTGCCACAGACGCGGGCAATAATAGTGATAATTCGGGCCTGCCGATGCCCCCGTAGTGGCGAAAGCTGTTGGGGGATGTTAAGGCGTGGATTATTATTATTATTATTATTATTATTATTATTATTATTATCATGGTAAACTGTCTATATACAAACGAATGCTATTTGGCAAATATACACACTGATTTTCATTCATGTTTCTACCTAGATTTGCCATTTGGATCAATGACCTGTTCAAAATACATCCAGATCGACACATTGGTTGGCTCAACTCTTCTCTAAAAAAATTTCTCCCAGCATCATTACTTATTTCACTAATATCAGAAAAATGAGTGTTGGTCATATTCACTAAGCACCAGTTGCAATAAAATAGTTTATGTACCTGAAAATGGCATTTTTTTGATTTTCCGGAATTGACAGAAATGAGATCACTGGGAGAATTTGTATACCTGTTTTTATAATATGCTCTTACTTAGATATCAAAGATAATAATAAGAATAACAAATTCAAAGTCATTAAAGGTACCAAAACTTTGTCGACCAGTGTTATTTTATGAAACACCAATATTTTCTATAGCATTGTGAAGGTACAAACAACAACTACAAACGATCAATATTATTGTGAAAAACCTGCCATTAACCATGTGCAGAGAAGTATCTTAAGATGATTTTACTTTCAATCAACCAGCAGATTTCAGCTGTCCTGATTTTGTGCCGATAACGTGTGGTAAGTTTACTTTCAACTACAAGCTAAGTATTACAAAAACTCGAATACTTCCATCTCTACAGCATGCCATCCGGGCCTGGTCCGTCGGCAGTAGGAAGAGATATTTTATGGCCGATGTCCAGTCAATAAATAGCCGGGGCCACCTCCGTTCCTCAGATAAGGCGGGCCCCCGGCCATTCCGGCACCCCTGCCTTTCGCTACAGTCCAAGAGAGGCGGAATACACAATATGTGAATGAGGCTACTAAGTATACCGTTCCGTCTGATCTGGAACCGGGGTACTATTATTGGAACGCGGGGTGGTGAGGGTCTTCCCTCCATGCTCGGCAATAATCAGGCGATTGCCCGTAATTAGATGCGTGGCCAATATACAGCTTGTCCAGGAAGTAGCTTCCATATTATGGTGTGACGTTATCTCCTGAAATACTGTCATGTGCGTTGCCATAGGTATAGCAGTAGATTTCCATTCATACATAAGGTCGTATAAGATCTTTAGTTTAATTTCTCTAGTAATTGTTTGAAAAAAAAAATGGACAAAACTCACAATTGGAAATATCTTCTTCTTTCTTCCAATAGCTGGAACGAATTATGACTTACGAATTATTTACCAAATTGGAAGAATGACGAGGATTCTACTCCTGCGTATCCTGGTATCCTCAATTGTGGCATTATGCATAATCATAGTTTGTTTCTGGTTTCTTTTAGTTTGCAAGTTTTTATAAATAGAAATTAGGATAGACAACTGTTGAGACTTGCTTCACATTTAAGCGCGAAAAATCTATCGAAAATGCCTAGTCACATTTCATACACAAGATCACTGTTTCACAGAATTTTCAAACTTTAAAAGTAATTTTTCTTTTAAACACTGTTTTTGTAAAAAATCTACACATTTAACGTAAAACTCTAAGGTTTTTACCAAATTAAAAGTAAATAATTTACAATTCCGTCTTATTAATTTTTACTATTAGTAAATGGTATCCGACAAAAGAATTGCTTTGCCATTGGACATTGTCACATTGGCATCGCATATGCTCGTTACAGCTTTTCGGTTTCCTATGACTACTGATCAAAATTTTTATGTTTACTCCCCATCCTCCATGATTTACACCAAACGGGTGTGAAAAAAATTGTGAATGCACAACTGCAGCTTATTTTCAGTACGTTTGGTGGAATCTGTGAAATTCTGCTATTGTTTTTACAAACAAAACTCAGTCGCAAGTTTTTCTGGAACACCCATATGTAAAACCGTCTAAAAATATTTCGGGGTACGGTGCGGTAGCAATGTCACACCGTAAAGCACGTTCGTCAAAATTTGTAGCTGGGTTGATGCAGTTTTGTTCGTTTGGTAGGATCTCGGCTTTAGGTTACACTAAATTAATGTTTCAAATATTTTTTCTGCTTCATGCTAATGTCTTTTGTTTCCATATTATTTTTTACTTTATCATGCGTAGTATGACACAGAATTGTAATCGTGCAAAAAAGGTATCGAGACGAAACGTTATATTTAGAAGTTTCATGACCAAACTCGGAGCTGAAAAGCTTTTTGTTCAAAAACACCACGAACTGGTGGTTTACTCTTAGCATTTTTCGACGATTTTGCAAATGAGCCGCTATTTCTGTAATATCGTCAAAATAGCTAAATAATAAATTAAAGTAGAGACAATTTTATATAATTTATGACTATGACATTTTTTGGTAACATTAATAGTTTAGCTGCATGTATTGACAGTATTGTCAAAACTTCAACGTTTAACACTGCTGGTCGTATGGTAAAGTTATGTGCAGATTTTTTGTTAGGTATGTAGAATCATTACGAATTTTAGGTCGTTTCTCCCATCGCACTTGGGCACATTGGGCCAGACGATACTTTTTCTGAAAACATTAGTCTTAGATATATAGGTTAGAAAATGGGTTTTGTTACCGTGGTGTATGTGCATTATAGCTGATTGACTCCGACATGAACAGTGCTTAGTCAAATGTTATTATGTAATAAATATTTCGTACTCGGTTATACATATATATTTTAAATAATAATAATAATAATTTTTATATGTAAAAACAATTATTTCTTTAAAAAGTGAATTTCTTATATTGTGAAGATTCAATATTCGCAATAATAGAACGTAATCCAATGTTGTGTTACTTTATGTGTGTCTATGCAGCAATTCTGATAATATCAGGTCAATTCAACGTGTATTCAATTTAGTACGCAATGACATAGTTTGGTTTTAGTCAAAAAGATCAGTGTAGAGATTTTATACCATCGTATACAAGATTTTTTAGAATTGTAAAGTGTTATTGAAAGAAAAAAATCTGATGTGGCCAGGCACATGACTTTATCATACAATATATAAAATTAATAGTTTAGCTGCTTGAGAATCCATTTTATTGAGATAAATCGTAGGTATTGTCAAAGCATCAGCATTTGACACTACCTACACTACGGAATAGCGCGACGAGCGGTGATGCGTCGCGTCATCGAAGGCAGAACGTCGCCGTAGCACGTGAGCGCGTCGCGCTATCTAGTTTTTGGCAGGAGAGACATCAACGTTTATTGTGTTGCTTTTTGAGAAACGTGTATTTAAAATAAAATAAATAAAAAATGGTTATATTTCTGTATAAAAAATGTTAGGTTGGTAACACTTTGACGAAATGTCAAGTTTAAAAAGCTAATTCAAATTCTGACAGATTTATATTTGTTGATGTCGCAAATGTCACATCCGTACCAACATACTAAAATAAAACTCATCGCTATACTTTTCTACTCAATTTATCGTTTTTAGAATTAGATATAAAGACGGGTTGATATTTCTTATCAACAAACAATCAAATTGGTAATCTTATTTAATTTGAAATTTGTATTTTGTAATTTGCCGCAGTAGAGCGGTAACGTTCCATAGCGGTTCTGGGTTCTACAACCTCTGCTGAAATCAGCTGTTTTCGAGAGTGACAGCACAAAAAAAATATTTGTCAAAATCCTGGCTACTATGTAGTTTCATATCAATGCAGATGCGACCGATCTCGATCAAATAGAATTTGCTCTTGCAGCTAAACTATTAATTTGACCAAAAAATGTCATTGGCATAAATTATTCAAAATTTCGTCTACTTTAATTTATTATTTATCTATTTTGACGAAATTACAGAAATGACGAAAATCGTTGAAAAATGCTAAGAGTAAATAGCCAGTTCCTTTGGACCATTTTGAACCAAAAGCTTTTCAGCTCTAAGTTTGGTCATAAAACTTCTAAATATGAACTTTCGTCCCGATACCTTTAGTAGTTTTTCCGGAATCGTCGCCACAAAAATCGTTTACACACACACAGACATACATACACACACACACACAGACATTTTTTTGTACCTTGGTCAAAAATGTTCAGGGGACCCAAAAAGACCTATTTCCGCTAAAATCTCAATTTTTTTTTTCGGCATGATTACAATACTTTACCATACTGCGTATGATAAAGTAAAAACAATATCTTTTATTGAACCAACATTTTACTAACACAGTTTGCTTGCACTTTCACTTGTTTGACGGTCACGGGGCTGTTCGCTTTTCACATAATAATTACATCTTCAAATAAAAATATCGACCAAAAAAAGGCATAACACACTGAAATCAGACGGTTCAGTTATGTTGGAAATACTCTTTATTTAAATATGCCAGTTGTACATAAAAAATCTGATGTGGCCAGGCACATGACTTTATCATACAATATATAAAATTAATAGTTTAGCTGCATGAGAATCTATTCTATTGAGATAAATCATAGGTATTGTCAAAGCATCAGCATTTGACACTACCTACACTACGTCATTAGAATAATAGTTATTTATGTTACAAATGCCGAAAGTACGGAATAGCGCGACGAGCGGTGATGCGGCGCGTCACCGAAGGCGGAGTGTCGCCGTCGCATATGAGCGAGTCGGCTATCTAGTTTTTGGCAAGAGCGACATCAACGTTTATTGTGTTGCTTTTTAAGAAATACGTATTTAAAAAAAAATAAATGATGTCTGAATAGTAAATGCTAGGTTGGTACCACTTTGACGAAACGTCAAGTTTAAAGGTGCGTTCCGATTGGTAGGTAATGGTAGCTAATGGCGGTGGTAGAATACGAAATTATAGTATTTCTTACATATCGTGATAATGACACATACTAGTTTGCATGTACATAAACATGAGTCACTATCAACTTTCTATTGGAAATACTATAACGCCGTCTGCTACCACTGCCATTGTCACTAATGAAAAAGCACCTTAAAAAGGTAATTCAAATTCTGACAGATTTATATTTGTTCATGACACATCCCTACCAACATACTAAAATAAACCTACACTCATCGCTATACTTTATTTATAACTTTCTCAACGTATCGTTTTTAGAATTAGATATAAAGACGGGTTGATATGTCTTATCAACAAACAATCAAATTGGTGATCTTACTTTATTTGAAATTTGTATTTTATAATTTGCCGCACTACAGCGGCAACGTTCCATAGTGGTTTTCCAACCTCTGATGAGATCAGCTGTTTTCGAATGTGACAACACAAAAAAATATTTGTCAAAATCCTGGCTACTATGTAATTTCATATCAATGCAGATGCGACCGATCTCGATCAAATAGAATTTGCTCTTGAAGCTAAACTATTAATTTTACCAAAAAATTTCATAGGCATAAATTATTCAAAATTTCCTCTACTTTAATTTGTTAATTAACTAATTTGTCGAAATTACAGAAATGGCCGCTCATTTCCAAAATCCTTCAAAAAGGCTTAGAATAAACTAAAAAGCTAAACTATTAATTTTACCAAAAAATTTCATAGGCATAATTTATCCAAAATTTCCTCTACTTTAAATTATTATTTAACTATTTTGTCGAAATTACAGAAATGGCGGCTCTTTAGCAAAATCCTTGAAAAAGGCTTAGAATAAACTACCAGTTCCTTTGGACCCTTTTGAACCAAAACCTTTTCAGCTCTAAGTTAGGTCATGAAACTTCTAAATATGAACTTTCGTCCCGATACCTTCAGTAGTTTCTCCGGAATCGTCGCCACAAAAATCGTTTACACACATACGCACAGACACACACACACACACACACAGACATTTTTTTGTACCTTGGTCAAAAATGTTCAGGGGACCCAAAAAGACCTATTTCCGCTAAAATCTCAATTTTTTTTTTCGGCATGATTACAATACTTTAGCATACTGCGTATGATAAAGTAAAAATGAAAAGACTTGGTTTGATATGATGTGTCATACTAAAAAGAGTTGATTTCAGCTCACATTCAATCGTTGCAAAAATAGCCAAAAAAGGTAACATTCGTGTAAAATTTACATTTAAAATCACAATTGAAAGTGAAGAAAAGACCACCTAAAAGTTTAAAATGAAAAATGGCAATTTAAAATTAAAATTATTCATTGAATATTCCCTTTCTTGATTATTGAATATTCCATTTGTTGATTCAGGTAATTATATCCAACACTACACCCCATCATAACTTAGTTTCTGAAAAAAATAAGTTCAGGGAAAAATTGACTTTGAAAACATGACTACGCTTTTGATGCACTAATTTCAATCGTCAGTGTAGTATTTTATTGAAAGGACATTTAACGGAGATCATGTAGGGCGTGGGCAATAATTAACGAACAAAAAGTTTGCGGAAAATTACATAACATTCCATAAGTTTACAATGATACGGTCATAAAAACAACAAAGTACATAATGAAGGTAATATTTCTGACTCGTACAGAAATACCATAAGTTTAAGTAGTGTTGCATAATGCAAACTGACCCTTTATTGTTACCATGCTTATTCTATCTGTTTGATTAAAAAAAGTATTGTAAATATAAAAAAGAAATAAACAGTTTTCTTGAAAACCATTCCACACAAGACCCAACCAAATACAGTAATCGCATCTGACTGACAAATGAGTAACGTAACTTCCTGGCAGCCCTTTGTCGCAATAATTGAGGACAATAAAAGCGGTTACGCCCCCACCCCCATGAACGTCGGAGAACAGCAACGGCCGCGACCGCAATCAGTGTTTATAACTTCATAAAACACGAGGACGCGTGCTGATTGAGTGCCCCTGATTGAAGGTGAACTCATTCATGGCGAAGGGAGGCGACGCTGAAAGGAAGGAAGAGTGGCGCGATGCAACCCCTCCGCATCTTCTTCTACTCTCTTCCCGCAGCCAGCGGATAATACACTTCGCGTAATTGAAAATCAATTTTCGCGAGGTTTATGACATTGCACGTTAGTTGGAGTGAGTACATACACGGGCGATTGGGGTTGGAAGCTTAGAATTTTAAATTTTCCCCGTGTAATTTTGGAGTACCTAACCGGATAATTTATTACTTTCGGGTCACGGTAAGAGCGTCGGCACGGAAACGAGATACGGAATCGGGTTAAATCGGTAAACTAGATAAAAATTTATTGGTTGGTACATTGATTTTTGGCATGTGGAATGCTCTTAAAGAATTCATTTAAAGAATGCTTGATAATCAATATATAGAATGTGGTAAGATCACTCATTTGTGATGAACTGTTTATCTGCTAGATGGATTTGTAATAACAATACAACTGTATTTACGATTAAACAAAGTATTTGGTGTTTGGACAATTATAGATTTTTTGTTTACTTTGTTGTTTTGTTTGTTATTTATATCGTTATCTTTCTTTGTATTATAATTTTGTAGGTATATACAGAATTATAAAATAGCGCTGCTTGGCTACAACAACTTTTGTTTTAAACAAAAGATGGTAATTCTAATCCGAAAGGGTTCGTCAAAAGTCATGAACAAGCCTTAAATCTATGGCAAAGCACACGTGTTATCGCCACGTTATCATACATTCTATTACACTATTAGATTCATCGGAAGAAAGTGTCTATTGATTTTTGAGAAAAGAAATAGAAAGAAAAATTAAAAAAAGTCGGCCAGTTTTCTTACAGTAAAAGAAAATTTCTTTTTAATTACTTCTTCTATGCCATTATTCGCAACAAATGCAGGAAGATGCATTTGCATTTTTTTAACTTTTTGTCATGTAAAAAACATATTTATTTTTGTGATTATTTAATATTATTACTAATTAATTTTTTGTTGATAGATATTTCGAATACTTTGTTTTAATTGAAACTAATATTAAAATACTTAAAAAAATTAGGAAACAGATATAAAATTAAAATTAACCAGCTCCTCCACCATAAATAAGAATTGGTTTTCAATTGAAATTAAGTTCAAAATGTCGAATATAGCGAAGTAGCCTCCAAGGTCTTGTTAGATATTTATATAATAATAACATTATATAATATTTACCAAGATTGTTGTTAAAAGCTTTTTGACTCGTATATAATGTAAAAACAAATATGTACCTACATAGTACATAGTATTTAAATTTCTATTACCTATTTTAAATTTCAGAATTTTAGTTTTTATGGTCTATCGAATGACTTGTCCGTGTGACAGTTTTAAAAGTTTCAAATTACAGTTTTGACAGATTGGAATTAACAATTATATCTTTAATTGGCTTTAAATTTTTGAATTTTTAGAAGATCAAGAAAACAAAAAATATTTTGTTTTTATTAAAAACCGTATGTGGACATTTATTTATGTGGATAATAACTTTGCATAGCCAGTAGTCAACACAGTCAATTTGGTTTCTATATCAATAACAAATATTCAAGAGACTTCGAAAACATTATTTCATCTGCTGCTGGGTAACCATCACTGTTCTCAAACAAATACACTTGTGCCATAATTGGAGCCGAAGTCAGAATGAAGAACTGTTTTGTAATGTAGCAATTTGAAGATTTATTGTAATTTCTATATTAATTTTGAAAGTTTGGTGGCACCTTTTCTAGAAAGAGCCGTGCTGTATTTAATAGAGAAAATTGCGTAAAACAATTGAGAGCTGTCCGTTATACTTTTGCTTCAAACAAAAGAGCGCGATTGTATTTCCAAGGATCTCTAAGGTCAACAATTGCTTCAAAAAATCTTCAGACTTTACCCAACATCGAGATACCGCTCGTAGAGAAAACGAGACTTTGACAAATGACATTTTTTTCTGTCCAAATTTTCTTCGTAGTTAATTTATTTATAGTTAATTGCTTACTTTTATGTTTTGTTATTTTAACAATATTTTATATTAATGCAAAATGGTGTACAAAATTATTGGCATTAAAATTTTAATCAATATCTGTAGTTTGTATTGGTAAGAGATCTAAACATTATTTCAATTCAATAATTAAGTAAAAAATCTGATGTGGCCAGGCACATGACATTATCGTACTATATATAAAATTAATAGTTTAGCTGCATGAGATTCTATTTGATCGAGATCGATCGCGCCTGCATTAAAATAAAATTAGTTAGGAGTTGACAGATATCGATTCTATTGACAGTAGGAATTGTCAAAACATCAGCGTTTGTCAATGAAAATATTTGGCTAATCCTGGCTAGCTAGTTACTTTATCATACGCAGTATGATGATTTTTGCTATACTCTCACGGAACAGGTACATTAGAAGTTTCTAATGTTTCTACTATTTCTGGAAACTTGAAGCTTTGGAACTAGAATTTACTCGATCTGGGCTCTTCAGCTAAAATATTCTCAAGTTAACTGTCACGTCCGGTTACCGGAAGGAGGTATCAACTTTGTTATTTTAAATGGAATGATATAATTTTTATTTTATTTATGGTTTCTACGTATCAAATTACATCATTTTTGATAATGTTTCCCTATACCTAAATATCACTATAACAAATATCAAAATTTTTGAGTTTTTTTGATTTTAATAATCTTTTGATGATTTTCGCGGTTACGTTTAAAATTGAATATCTCGGTGATTATTCTAGTTTCATGATTGGTGGTCCAAAACTAGAAACATAACCAAACATGTCGATATTTAGTTCATCATGATATCTTATACAAGGTGTTCAAAATTCACAACACAATAATTGAATTTTAAAACGTAAAAAACTCTTTTTCGTTGTTAATTCTTTCCCCCATTATTATAAATGGGATTTAAAGAAAAGTGATAATATGACAAAAACTACTAAAGATAGGGAACCCTAATATTGATTGCTAGGGAATAAGATTTTCTATCGAATGCCGTATCGGCATACAGGGTGTTCCACTTGAAAAAATGGGTTTTTTACGTTTGAAAATTCAATTATTGTGTTGTAAGTTTTTGATACCGACTTCCGGTGACCGGAAGTGACAGTTAGCTTGAGAATATTTCAGCTGAAGAGCTTAGATCGAGTAAATTCTAGTTGCAAAATTTAAAGTTTTCAGAAATAGTAGAACATGAGAAATTTACCAGTTCCGTGACACACCCTGTATACTTTAATGAACCCCGAAAATATTCTAATGAACATATTAATTTAACATAATGTATAATTTATCATAGTATCTCTTGTCCGATACGTCTTTATTCGCTATTTTTACTATTATTTATTAATTATTGTTTTATTTTCCTTATTCCGCAAAACCAACAAGTTCGTGAATCGTCACTTTCGGGACAGCCCTCAACCGTCGCCTCTTTCATTCTGCGCTCTCTTTACGGGGACATTCCGACAGTCCGGGTACGTTTTTTACTGTTTCCGCATAATAATAAAACGGCCGCCTCGGACGGCAGTTACTCGCAAATGTTACTTCGGTATTTTGGCATCCTCGGACATTTATTATGCGGCGATGTCCACGCCTGCAGCCCGCGCGCGGGCGAAGGGGGATGCGGTCCACCCCCCGGGAAGGCGCACCTCATCGCAGATGGGATTTGTTTTATTGAGTCTATCCGGGCCGAAGACCGAGCCACGGGCCGGCAGCACGCTCTATTTGTCCCTTATTGTACGAGATCTAAATCCTATCACATTCCGGACTCGGTGCATCCACCCATCCACTTCCCTCGGGTATATTGATTGCGGCTGTGGGGGATGCAGCGCCGATCCGAAGGGAGAAAAATTAAAAGGTCGCGTGGGGATTTTGGAACGGATGAGCTATTTGCTGGTGACTTGGTTCCTGGTGTTTTTCAGGAATATATGTGTAGGTGATTTACTAGATTACATTGAGCTGCAATACAAGATATACTTTGGAGATCCATATTGTGTAACTCTTTTGCTCACCCTGGGAACAATGAGCAAACATAAATTTTGTGACCAGCAATTTGAACTTATAGTTTAGTCTTTTTGTATAGACATTATTACCCTTGCGAAACCCTTGAAATAAGATTTGAACAGGAGGGAACCCCAACAAAAAAGTATATTAAAAAGCATTCGATGCCTTGAAGCACTAAAAATTCCGGTGCATCAATGGCATGTCATTTTGATTTATATTGCTTTGACCAAATTAGATACCACCACAAAGCGTGATTGGGGAGCTTTGCAGTCAATAATCAAATTACCGGATTGGAACAATTCAAAATAAACGTTTAAATGATTCAGACACAAGACGTTTCAAAGACAAAATTCATTCTTTTGTATCGACTGAAAATATACAATACAAGTGTTACTTTTGTCATAAAAATCATTGTATTTTCCATTGTGAAGAGATTAAAAACTTTTCAATAAACGAAAGAAGAGAATCTGTGAAGCAGAAGAACTTATGTTTCAATTGCCTTCGTTTGGGACACAACAGGAATAGCTGTAAAGCAAAAATTTGACAAAAATGTCATAAAAATCATCACACATTATTGCACAAAGACATTACGTATAAGCAGGTAGTTGGTCCGAAGGTTAGTAATAACAGCAACACTAGAGATTACAGTCAAGAAAGTACGAACAATAATGTTGTTGCCTGTGCTAGTCAAACGCATGGAACACACATATACCACACACTTTTGTCAACGGCTTGCGTTGAGGTTCGGGATAGTTCCGAAAATATAGTAGTGCTACGTGCTTTGTTAGACAACGGGTCTCAGAGTAATTTTATCTCAAAAGAGGCACGCGATTTTCTGAAACTAAGTACTAGAAACATTCAGTGTAGTGTAGACGGTTTGGGAGCAAAAGAGACCAAAATATACTCAGTTGCAACATTATCGATACATTCGTTATACTCCAATTATGTACAAAAAAATAGACTGGTTGGTAATTGACAAAATAGCGGATAACATCGAGGAGGTGACTGCTACACCCCAGAAACACCATAGCCTATGGAAATAAAAAGGAAAGCTGGTTAACTTTTACTATCTCAATAATAAAAAGAATTATATCACGTGATAAATAATAATGACAATTTCGTGTAAAAAATGAAGTTCTTCAAATAACTAGCAATGTTGCAGTAGAAAAAATACAATTAACTGCGAATAATTTTACAGCACTTTTATTGTTATTTATTACACATAATTTACTTTAATTTTACAGGGTTGTCATAGCTTTCGCATTCATTTTCAGTAACTTCACACACATTTTTCTGTGTGTAAGAACGGTTTTGTTTTTTCAATTCCTTTAAAAGTTACAGCCGTTGCAATATTAACAAAAGGAACAAGAAGCAAATACATGCAGAACAAATAATGCGAAATCGAAGGTAGGAACACAAGCCATATTCTTGGATGTATTGAATTTTCAATTTCTTAAGAGTGTAGAGGACTTTAATATACTGTTTTGTTCATTTTTCAAAAGCCTGTAACTTTTAAGACACTAGAAAAATAAATAACTTTCTGCGAAACATTTTTCTCAGAATGACAGTAACGTTCTGGTAAAAGTAAGCTCTCATGATTATAAATAACTTTCTTGGTGTGTTTCTTAGTTATTTACACACACATATTTCAACTATAACATATAAATTATTTCTGTATTTTCTCTTGTTTCTAAGATTGTCTAATAACAAAAAAGCTCATACAGACAAAAAGTTGAAAATATGCGCTAATATGGTAATTAATAACACGAGGCAAATTTTGAATGCACTACAAAATTATTATGGGAAGTTTTTATTACAACTTCTCTGGGGAATATGTCGAATATTTGCTTTACTGTAACCAATTATTTACAAAATAATTAACAGTTATTCCGTGGGTTTTCTATAACTGGTTGTAATTTGTCATTGCTGACAACAAACAAACGGTTAACAATACGTCAGAAATTATCAACTTTGGCTGACGGAATAATTCGAACACATTTTATTTTTTACTGATTCTGGTTGTGAAATCCATTTGACGTAAGAAAATATATTTTATAATTTGTGTTTGTTTAAATTCTTTGTATGAATTAAAAGCGGTCACAAAATGTTGAATTTTGCTTCAAAGTTTCCTGTCCGCTTTTATATTAGGATATTATTGTTTTTGCAGGTGCATTTTGCAGGTGCTTAGATTTGTCGGGCAATAGGTTAATCATATCATCTTAAATGTAGGAAGATATTGGCACTCATTGTTTTGCTCTTCTTCTAAAGTCAAGGTCCCAGGTTTAGCAGCAGCTCAAATGATATATAATATGATGTTACAGGTGATAGCCCGATAATCCGCTATTAACGAAGAAAATATAACTAAATTTTTGTATTTAATCAATAAATTAAATCTCTTTTCGTAGAAAATTCTCTTTTCGTATAAAGTCACGTTTACACGACCGAAATTTTACTGTTATACGCTATAATACCGTGTTATAGAGAAACTTTAGCTAACTGTTTTGTATTTGATTAGCAGATTAATGAAATGATACTTGATTGATAGCTAAGGATGACGGTAAAATATTTAGCCCAGAATCGTCAAGAACCTTCATGCCAAAATATTCTCCGTGGATAACAAGTCGGGGAATTTTTAAGATAACACTGACTCGGTGTAATAGAATAATCCTATATTATACTCGTTTGTGTAACCCTAAAAGTCTTTATCCGGCCTTGATTGCAATGTTCTGATCTATGCCAAGCCGCAATTCGATCTCCGTTTCAGCTGCAGATTTTGAATTTAACACTTTTGCAAACATATTCATGGGTTTGTGAGTATTTTGCATAGAAAGCTCGCAATGCTTCGAATTCTACGAATTGTAAGCATCTTATTTTATCAAGTTGATCAAGATGCATTGCGAACACACATTGCTTGGAACTTTTATCTAGTCTATGGCACACAGAAATGTGTCTTTTACGAAGAAGAAATCGCTTGAAGGAAATAGTTGATAGGTTTGTGTATAGAGTGTCATTAGTCAACATATTTCCTTGGAGGGTCGATTGGTGTCATGGCTGACGAAATGTATGACCTTAGCAAAAGATTGATAGTATTCGTGATATTAGAACTTTTGTAAATTTCGCAAAACTCTGTATTTACAATAAAAAAAAGCAATAAAACATAAAATGTGTTTAGCTTCTTTTTTTCTACATTCCGTTCAGTAATGAGCTGGCCTATAAGCCCTCTAGGGCATAACGTTGACTTATACACTAGAGATTATTGACTAGAATTAAGTAATTTGATTTCTTAGAATAATTAATATATTTAAGGTTAAGTTAAGTTTTCTACTAAAAGCAAGTATCTATTTCGTACAATTATTGTGAACTATGGTGGTGCACGCGCATTCAGTAAAGTATTTTGTTTGTGGAATTACTTTTACATGATTAAAAAAGGGGGGAAATCAGTTAATACAATATCTTGTTGCCAGCTATGTGACCCATGGGACACATGGAACACTTTTGAAATACCAGATTTGTGAAGTATCAGATTCTCGGAAAATTGCTATGTCCTGTTTTTGTCGTGCACCGTAACCATTTCCAAGATATTGGACTCTGAGTGTGTTCAATAAAGGTCAAATAAATAATAAACGTCAAATGTGGTACTCACAAAACAACTCGTATTGGTCATGCTTGAGTTTATTTAGTTTATTATATAAAAAGCAATTTGCGCATTCATAGAGATCGTAATAACGTAATACATTGTGTTTTATAAATAATAACAGCACATATGTTAACAAACCATGTGATTATTAGGTACCTCCCGTACAAAATCAATGTTATACCAACTACACACAATATGTACAAAGTGTACAAACAATATATTTACTAAACAACGCCAAATTAACCAGCAATATTTTTAAACTAGAAATATTACACATAATAGAGTAATGTTTACAGCTTTTCTATTCGCAGAAATGGCTAGCCATTGTTATTTGTCAGTCAATAACACAGTACATAAAATCGCGTAAACAGCGGATCATTTACTCCGGATGCATACATAAATACACAGCAGACCGTTAAATTTTCTTTTATAGCGGAACCTATACGCTTCCAATATCCACGACATCATCCCGATAAACCGTCCACCAAAAATAAATCCCCAAAAAGAAGTACATATTAGTTCCTGTGTGCGTAAATCAAGCGACGGATTTTAAATTGATAAAATCCATTTATAAGAGACGCTCCGGTTCACTTATACGGTATTAGTCCGGGAACCCCGGCAGTCTATCATCCGGGTGTAACCCCCGGAAGTTATGGAGCAGTGTTAGGGGTGCTGCCGTTCTGTCCTTCTGCGGGAATCACGTCACGCGGCAAAACTGTGCAATTTGCGAACGAACGGCGGCGCTCCGCCCCCACCCGTCACTTGTTAAATTAAGAATATGATCCTCCTCACCGTTAATTCTAATGTCTAGCTAGGCGCTTCCCTTAATTATGTGACCGCCGCCCGAAATTTTGCAGTTACCCGTAACGAGGGTGGTGCCGGAGGAAACGACGCGTCGCGACGCCTCGTTTGATTTTTCACCCCTCTTAATCCGTTTAATTCGTTTTGGTTTAAACGCTTTGAGGGTATGAAGATAATTGTGGATTGGATCTTGTGGTGTGGCGAGTGCTTGTCCGAAGAAGTAAGTCGTTTGAGAAATTGAGTCTTTGAATCAGCCCGAGAAGTGTATGGGGGTCTGTCAATAATAAAAAAATTTTATGTGGCCAGGCACATGACTTTGTCATACTATCAGTGGCGTAACTAGGAGTCAGTGGGCCCGTGTGCGAACAGAAACAATGGGCCCCACTTTACTTAATACTTTGAAACACTTAAACCTTTATTTGACTGCCCACTAAGACTTTTTATACTGTTTATACGTTTTTTATACGTTATATAGTGTGTCTCACGGAACGTTGGATTGTATGAATACTTTTGTTCTTATTGGAGATAGAAAGTCGGTTAAATGGACAAAGTAGTGCATATTTGTATGCTCTTTTATAATCTGTTCAGTTGAACAGTTGAATTCCAAATGGTTTGCAAACTATTTTGAAAAAACCAAAAAATTTCATTTTTTAATTATGATCATAACTTCTTTATTTGTGATCCCATCAAAAAAGCGTTTTGACATTATAAAGGCACCTGTTTCACTACAATTTGATTATGTCACTTTACAATTTTTTTCGTCAATGAATTCGTCAGAAACAGTCGAAATTTTTGTTTTTCTTATGTACGCCATATTGGTTTTATACATGTTTGGATTCATCATTTCTTTCTGAGTAATTTGGTATGCCACATGCCATATTTTGATTATAATAAGATAATAGAAACTAAAAATTGAAAATTGAAGAAAATTGTACACTTGGAAGACGTTTTGTGAAATAAAGTGCTATCTACCCATCTGTAACCAATTGTTGAAAAAAATTGGTGAAAACCTAGAATATATAAAAAAATATAATGGTCCCATGAAACACATTTTTCTAACTGCGGTATTTTTAGCTGAAACGCACTGGGCCCGCAAAAAATAAAACCTTTTTGTACCGCGCCATATTCGGGTGTAGTTTGGTTTTAATGTATGGTGCGGTATAGTGGCCAACCGATTAACCGGACCAATTTTTTATAAAAATCTAACTTCGCAGATGTATCGGCAATATTGCTCTCTGAAGACGTGGAAGAAAGAATGGACGATATACTGTTGGCCTTACGATAAAGTATGTGGCTCCTACAAGACAACTGCACATAATGCCCGAATTGTGAGGAACTATTTAGATATAAGACATAAACGGACAGTAATTGCTACCTATTCAGAAGTATTATGGCCACCAAAATTGCCGGATGTTACTCCTTGTGATTTTTATCTATGGAATGACTTATAAAATAAGGTGTATGGTGTTTATAATTTTGGAAACGTTGGAAAGTTACGTGACACTGTCATCGCCGCTTTCAATTCGATTGACAGAAGAACCCTCGGTAACGTCACCAGATTACGGAATGCTGTGATATAATAATATGCCTCCGTAAACATGGCGAGATTTTTTAAAACATTATTTAGTTTGTTAAAATGTTGTTACTTTTTTATGTTGTGTAGTTAGTACAAATAAATACATTCCAAAAGTTTACTGTAGCTTGATTATGGGCACATAAATACTGTATCACTCAAATGTGTTTTTTATGACACCATGCGATTTTCAAATATTAAAGAAAAACTCCAATTCTGTCGGCTTGTTGTGTTGTAAATACGGCAAGTGGCATACCAAACTACTGAGAAAAGAATTCGGAATCCAAACACGTGTAAAACCAATATGGCGTTCATAAGAAAAACAAAAGTTTCGTTTGTTTCTGACGATTCATAAGCGAAAAATTTTAAACTAACGAATGTTAGTTTGAATAAATTGTAGGGAAAAAGTGCCTTTATAATGTCAAAACGCTTTTTTGAAGGGATCACAAATAAAGAAGTTATGACCAATTAAAAAGTTACATTTTTTGGTTTTATCAAAATAGCTTGGAAAGCAGTCTTGAAAGTTATTTTCTCTATTGTTTGTGTTTGTAGATCTTAATAAAATTGTATTATTACTAATATTTTTTGTTCTTTATGTAACAATAAATATATGGTATCGAGTTTAGATTGGTATCCGTGGAGGCCTGCGTACCTACTTTTTCAAAATGCTCAAATTTATTAATTTACTTACGTTATGCTAGCATCTTATTGCAGCCCAGGGGCCCAGAAACTGCTCAGATCTATCTTTTTAGCCCGAAATCGTATCCCGCGCTCAGAGGGGCTATCAGTTAATTTTTAGAACAATTATGTCAAATGCTAACATATCGTCAACTTAAAAGTAAAAGTCACTAACTATAATTTTTACAATTTATTGAAACAGGAATTAATAATAGCCATATGCTTATAAATGTGAATCTTATACGAGGAGGCGATGACTAAGAGTGTTCTAAGTTGTCTAAACTCCATTAAATCACTAGAAAATTGCATTATATTTACTGGTATTCCTTCTTAAAGACAGGTTTTCGTAATTATTAGATTTTAGTTAGTGACTTTACCTTTAAGCCGACGATCTCATATTTTTCGCGAGACCTGCCAAACACCCGGCCGGGTCCAATGGGCCCCCCTGGCTCGTGGGCCCGTGTGCGCCGCACACCTCGCACACCTGCTATTTACGCCACTGCATACTATATATGCATAAAATTAATAGTTTAGCTGCATGATATTCTATTTCATTGAGATTGGTCGTGTCTGCATTGAAATAAAACTAGATAGCCAGGCTTTGACAGTTATTATAGTTATTATAGTAAGTATACATGGCCGGCGGACGACTACATGTAACATGTAATACATGTACATGTAACCACGTCTTTCATGGGAAAGGTTTTTGGATAGGTTAGTTTGACGTCAATGATTTTAAATGTATGTCTGAAGTGTTTTCATATCTATGTATACATGCAGTCTCCGTTATATTTTGTGTTTTTCGTTTGACCTTTATGTTGAACAACGTGGCTAATGACGTTGGTACAGCAACTTTGACACTTTCACTGATGATGCCCTTGATTGAAAGGGCGAAACCGGTCTGATATAAATAAATTATAATTTGCAAAAAAGGGGTGTTTTTTGCAATATAGATATTCACTTAATTATCATATTATGACGTACTAAGCATACTCCTGAATTTAGGCCAACGAGTTGACGTCTCCGACATATACCTGAAGATCCTGAAAAAAATTACAATCAAGCAGCAATCACGTCGAAATTGATTCCTTCATCAGCACATTGAGGTATTTGACCCAAAAAGCTGGAGATAAATCAAATTTCTAAATTGTTCCAAAAAGTAAATCAGTTTCTAGGATAGGTAAAGGACCGATGTATTAAAAGGCGGCAATATTGTTTCACCTGAGCCCAGCGCCACGTGTTCTTGTCAGCCAAAAGTTGCATTTTACTATGGCTGAACATAGATGCACATAAGTTGATGCTCTTGAAAACGGTTGCAATTTTGTGTTTTAACGAAAAATTTGACATTTTTGTCATACATTCTTTAGAACCAAGTATGAACTTTCATTCGACATTATTTTTATTAAAATTTACCCACAATTTTGTTTATTGCAGGGCCGAGAACATTTGCTGTTATAAAAAACAGTTTTATGCAGAACTTGAGTGTTTTAGTTTAGTGTTTAGCTTAATTAAGTTTTTGAAAGTAGTTCAAATTATAGTATACGTATTTGACATTACAACTACTGGAAAATCTACTGCGGATTGGTGCGGATGCGGTTTTTATGATTTTATTTCTATCACGTTGTAAAGGAAAATCTAAAACTTGATGTACCGGGTTATATGTAATTTGATGCAATTTCTTGAAACCGTGATAGTAGAGGTAATTTAGAACATATATAACCATATTTAGCTATATACAAATGGTTACGGTTATCGAGATATTGACAATTTTATGTTCAATCTTGTATGTAGTAAATGCCATTCTGTAGGTATATTTTTCCCATTTTGATCATGTACAGCAAACAACCCCGATGACATTTAAAAACGTCGATGACTCTTAAAAATCATCCGAAAACAAACTTAAATTTTGTACTTGTATATGAATATCTTAGAAATTTGTTGCTTCAAGCCTATCTGATTCATATTCAAGGCAAGAAAATACATCGAAAGCACCTACTTGCATACACCGTTCCCTGCTTTAAAATGGATTCTTGTTGAGGAGAGACAATAGTAAGTTTGTGAATAGAAACTGGTTAGGCGTTTTCGATAATCGTGTTTATGCGGAATATGAATCCGGGTTTAAAATATGCGTATTAGGGTCATACCACTAAAAAAACGACAGTTTCAGCTTGCAGGATGATCAAATTTCGTTTTCATGGTAACAATAAGTATAAGTATTAGACAATTTCCAATATTACACAATATCGACTGGTGTAAACTTTCATTTTTTTCCTCTACCACCGGTCTTAAAAACTAAAACTTTTTTCAGTATTTTCTTCTTCATAACAGGCCCAAAAATATTATCTCATATAACTCAGAAACGACTTGTATTGTTCAACTTTAAATTCGTCTATGCTGCGTATTTCAACAGGACATGCCATATATATTTTTGTAAATTTTACACAGTAATAGACAGCAATAGAAATAAAATATGAAGATAGAAATAAAATTAAAAAAAAATATTGATGACAAATCTTGTAGCAGTAATTAATTTACAATAAGTGTACTGCAGTGAAGAAAACTTTTAATAGTTTGCTTTTTTTCCTATTTTGTACTATTTTATTGCGTTTATTAAGTTATTAACCTTCAAATACTTGGTTTAATTTTCTCACAAGTTGACAAACACAATTTCTCAATACCCCATTACTAAAATATAATTAATTCTATTCATACGACCGAACCACCCTTGATAGGGATGTTCACTTCTGAAGACCTCCATCCGAAGTTATTAACAGATTGCGGTGCCCTTGCCGATGTTCCCTACCAGCAAAGGGTCGGATTCTCCGGACCTCCTATCTCCTCAGAAACGAAGAAGACGTAATCACGACGATGCAGACGTTAATATAGAGCTATTAGTATTCTATTGCTCCGTTACAGAGGAGAGAAGAGATGCAGTTAAGCCGCAACCTTTTTAAATATCATCCGGAGATTTTAAAGCGTACCGCCGGTCGTGTAATAATTTTGGAGATTTCGAGGTAGCGGGAGGGAGAGTTCCCCTGTCGCGAGGACCTCGGATCCAAATTAAAAAAGTTATTTCTTCGTTGGGCGCGCGCACGCGGCTTATAACATTTAAATAAACTGTTAAGATTGCCGCTGCGAAAATCGGGTTTACTGTAAATGGAAAATTTATAACTTTACGATACTTAGTAAGAGGGTAAGTTACTCAACAAGTTTGTAATAAAATTGTAATTTACTTCGGTGGGCCATTTAAATCTTAACATTAGATTATATGAGATATGTAGGTACGTCGCCAGCAAAATAAAAAGAAACAACGCCGGGACGCGGTACTGGTAATTTATTGCAAACTTTTACTGTTACACAACATATTTTTTTCCTGTCAAGTAATATTTTTGCGTTAGATAAAGATGCGTTAAATTCCGTCAAAGAAATCAAATTTTGAGTCATGAAAATATTTGTGTATACAAGAAAAACTTTCTTCCTTTACAGTAATAGTTTTGCTTTTGTTTCAAAATACGTTTACTTCCGTCAGAGATACCAAATATTTTATCAAATAAATGTAATATTAGTCTGAAAACCCCATCCTACTGTATTGTCAGATGGCGGTGCAAACTTTCTAATCAAAGATCGGCCCGATCCTCAGTATATAATAACCTTGTGAAAGACAGCCGATCAGTTGACGTTGACGGTGCGCCTGGCAAAATCGCTAAAAAGGCCATGTGTTCGGAAGTATAGAGCACAGTTCAAGTAAGTTACTATTAATAACACTAAAAATCTCCTTGCCTCCTAACTGTTTCCCTAAGGCACATTTCATTCGACTCACGTAAAAATTAATTGTAATGTTGATATTAGTGATTGTATATTCATGTGTTTGAATTTGTAGATTATTTATATTGTTTATGGAAGTGTACTGTGCTCTTTGCTTTAATCTATGACATGCGATGTACTATCGTGGCCATATATTATGTCCCTTCTTTTGACGTCCATTTTCTCGGGACCCTAGCGGCGAAAAAATTTGAAACAATTCTTGTGCTGTCCTTGATTAATATGCTACAACTCATAAAAATTAGAAAGCTGTAGGTGTTGGCGTTTTCCCGATTTTTCCAAATTAAGAAGAATTGGCGCTGTTTTTGTCACGTACTTTTTATTCGTTTAACTTTAGCAATTAATTACTCCGGAAATAATACATAGATTTGAACGAACTAAAAAGTAAAATCACCTGCGGAATGCTAGCTTTCAATGTGAATATTTGTAAAATCATTGGATGAGTGCTTGATCCACAAAATGCCATATTATGCAATGCCAGAAATTCCTTTGTTAGAAGAGCTAGAATAATGAAATATAGACTATAGGCTACCCACTAATTCATAGGTTTAAAGTTTATTACATAAGCATTGTTTATCTTGCATTATCCCTACAAAAGATCGATTTGAAGCATCTCATGATTGCTGCAATTGACGCGGCGCTCTTTGGTCTTTGGGGCGACCGGAGGAAGGGATCGACAGCGACGCTGCCGGTAGTGGGGGATCGCACGTGCATTAGTTACTAGAAGAACAGTGTTGTATATTGCGGACACAATATAACGACACGGCGATTATGCCCAGCCAAAGAAATATGGATATCCGGCGACAGATTACCGTAAAATCATTGGATTAGTGGTTGACCCACAAGAAGCTATATTATGCAATGCCAGCCATTTCGTTATTAGAAGAGCTAGAATCATGAAAAATAGACAATAGGCTACCCAATAATTCATAGGTTTAAAGTTTATTACATAATCATTGTTTATCTTGCATTTTTCATACAAAAGATCGTGCTGAAACTCCTCTTGAATTCCGACGCTCTACGGTCTTTGGGGTGCTGCGGGGAAGGGAGGCGTTAGCGGTGCTGTCATGTCGGAGAGAACCGACACAGCTGAGGGAACTGGGGCAGCTTATTATCAATACACAAAAAGAACGATAACTTGTCAAGGTAGTAATTTTAACTAGCAATAAAATTCTTAATTTTTGCATAATTTTGATTATAATATGTGACCCGGTACGAGAGAAATCTCATGTATCGATTGGCGTTTATGTTTTCTTCAGTTTTATACAATAAGGTTGTAAACAAGATTTTGATGGAAGCGGATAGATCTAATAATATGCAGTTAGCAGATTTTCCGATTAGTGGTGAATACTAAATTAACTTTGCTTGATAAACCCAAAAAATATTTAAAAAGTATGCCCGATTTTGTTATATAAATATTCAAGCTATTATAACAGTTTCAACAGTTTATTTATTAATAATATTTAAATACATGCACAAACAATATAAAATAAATACAACTCTTGATATATTACATATATTACAAACGTCAGCTCTGAGCGTATAAAGCTTAGAAATATCAAAAAACGTTTACAAATTTAGCATCGTAAATTTGGAGACACATAGATTATTTTGCAGATCACTCATTAATTTTAAATGCTAATTTCCATGGGACTTCCAAATGCCTGTTCGTGGTTCTGTTATTTTATTGACTCATTTTGCCATTATTTTTTAATTCGGTAATCTGTCGCCGGATATCCAAATTTCTTTAGCGTGGCATACTCGCCGTGTCGTTATATGTATTGTGTCCGTAAACACTGTTCTCCTAGTAACTAATGCACGTGCGATCCGCCACTACTTGCAGCGTCGTTGTCGATCCCTTCCCCCGCTCTCCCGAAAGACCGAATAGCGCCGCAATCATTGCAGCAATCATGAGATGCTTCAACTCGATCTTTTGTAGGGAAAATGCAAGATAAACAATGACTATGTAATAAGCTTTAAACCTATGAATTAGTGGGTAGCCTATAGTCTATATTTCATTATTCTAGCTCTTCTAATAAAGAAATTGCTGGCATTGCATAATATAGCTTTTTGTCGGTCAAGCACTAATCCAATGATTTTACAAAAAAAATTCTATAGATTATTTCCGGGGTAATTAATTGCTAAACTTAAACGAATAAAATGTACGGGGCAAAAACAGCGCCAATTCGTCTTAATTTGGAAAAATCGGGAAAACGCCAACATATACAGCTTCCTAATTTTGTAGCATATTAATCAAGGACAGCACCAGAATTTTTTCAAATTTCTTCGCCCCTAGATTTGCGAGGGGCCATAATGTCCCCTCAAAAGAGGGGACATAATATATGGCCACGATAGTACCTAATTCCGGCACGCCTAAATTTGCAAAGAAAAGTGGCTAAAAAAGCAGTATTACCCCGTATTATTATGAAAATATAAAGCATTTGTAGTCAGCCTAAATAGATATTATTACAATTTTCTTAATTACTGTTATCCTGTAGCGAAGTAAACAGAAGACGAATTGCAGTTACTTTATTAGGAAGAAATCAATTTTTAGTAGCATAACACTCAATTATCAAGGTCAGTCAAATTTCTAAGTTATATTTAAATGATTAAACGAACTTACCTTAGTGAAGTTCTATCATAATTATATGATCTTTCCATCCGGAATATGACAATCTGTAGTCTCTTTATTTCCACAATAAGCCACGTGTCTTTAAAGCCATGGTATCGAAGAAATGTCCAGTATGACAGGTATGGGTAAGCCGGCCTTGGTATATATCAGTATATATCTGACATTCTCTTGAAAGCATAGGGTCTCTAAATTGGTCAGGGTTCGGGAAAGTCTAAACAAAGGAAGGGTGGGTTATGTCATATTCCGGATGGAAAGATCATATAATTATGATAGAACTTCACTAAGGTAAGTTCGTTTAATCATTTAATTATATTTCCTTTCCATCCGTTCATATGACAATCTGTAGATGTTTAAAGCACAGAGCAATTTAGAGCCAAAACAGCATTATCGTCTGTTTATGAATAAGAAACAACAAAATGCACTTGAGAGAACATGTTAACATTTTGTTAACATGTTATTGCAACAATATATCGTTATCATGTTATTCAAAGTTAAAGAGTCAAATGTAAAAACTTTCATCAAATTTCTTTTCATGCATGCAGTTGTAAAATTGAAGAACAATTGCAAAATTGTGGGTATTTCAACCAATTTAGGCAAACTGCCAACACAAGACTAGATGCCAATGCTTGCATGACTTGTGACAGGTGCATGAAATACATATGGAGAAAGGTAATTATCGGGTAATTCCGTCATCGAAGAAAGCAACCATAGGCACGTGTTTCGGACTATTAGTCGTCATCAGTACGGAATACATATGAATCAACTTTTAATAATTCCAATGTACTAATTAGTATAAATACTTTAATATACCTGTCTATGTGGCCCTTTTAAGGCTATAAACAATAAGAAGGTATATATCATGATGTAGACCTTTGTAAATAATCGGTAAATGTACTTTGTAAAAAAGATTAATATTATAGATAAACAATCGTACCTACAGCAACAGATAACACACATAGATGTATATAAATAAAGACTGGAATTAATTGCATATGGTTATGAATAAAATTAGACGTTTAATAACCATTGGGAAAATCTTTGAACGCGATGAGCAGCGGACAAAGGCAAAAGTATAATTAATTAGATCTTTTAATTAGGCTTTTCTTTATTTCAATAAGTCTAATGGTGTCCCATATTTGATATGCATATTGTTTCTTACTGCCTCGAAAAGTAATATAATTCAATACAATTGCTGAGTACCAAGTAAAAACTTAAGCTTAGTTGGACGGGATTTGACAACACCGTTTACCGGTAGTTTCAGATAACATGAGCGGTCTAAACTTTATCCACAAATAATAAAGAAAGGGTATCCAATAAATTCCTTAGTGTTTTGATGGCTCAGCATCTAATTTACATATGATTGACTATAAAGACAACTCTAGACTGTTTTGACTGTAGTCATGGTGAACTGTCACTTAAAGAACTAACCCAGCAGCGGCTGCGCGGTTATTATTGTCCAGAAGTAAAAACACAAATTATTGGTAACGGTTCACAGGAACGTATCAACAATGAGCCGACCTCCGTATCCAAATGGTTAATATAAACCAGCGATCGCCAACTTAGGGGTCCGCGTACCCCCAGGACTGGAGCAGACTTATGGGACTGCCCGTGAGCGGGAGAAGGACCGCAGATATAAACGGTCCATTTAGCTGCTCCAAGTTCACGCCCTTGGTCGATCCAACGCAACAAACAAAGTAATTGCCCCGTTATCGTAACTTTTGGGATCCATCTTAGACCCAATTATTAAGTTTGTTATTGTAACAAAACAAGTGTAAAAAAAGATAAATATATCTTTCAAGGCTTATATTAACAGTCAGCTGCCTATACAGGAGTGTCAGGAATCTTTGATTTGCGCACCCAAACCGCTCAAAATATCTGAAAAGTGCAGCAGGCATTTCTTAATGAAAGAGTAAAAACCTATTGGGCAGACTCCAAAAGGTATTAATAGTCATGGTACTAATAGTCATATAGTACATATGACACACACGCATGCAACGTTGCGATGCCGTAATGACCGAAGGAAGTAATAACTTCGTTGTGGAGGATACGCAAGTTAATAACGTTGAAAATTTTGGTCAAATAGGCAATTTAAATGAAAATTCCCTTTATCTCAGCCCAAATGTCGCTTTAATTTATGTGAATTTAAAAATTTGCAGCAGAATTATGAGCAACATCTGTTGATTCCATACCTAATCCCTAGCCGGTTTAGAGCTTGGTTGACATCTATCCTGTCAACAGGGAAAGGCTTTGTACAATAGGACAACTGCGGTTGTAACGGCCAAAGCGCACAACTGAAATTTGTTGTAGGATTACTTCTAGGAGAGTATTCTAGAGGTGCAAATATAAGAAAGAATAAAGAATGTTGTTTGCCACAAAAAAAAAAATGGGGGACTTCAGCCGCTATGAAATTAGGTTCTTTAACCAGGAACAAACAAGCGTGCCCCGATTAAATACTTTTCGGTACAAATAAAAGTATAGAAGGCGTATCCAAACATTGAGTAATCCTTTTGGCAGCAAAATTAATTAGCTGAATTCAGTTATCAGATATTAGTCTATTTTTAATGATCTTGAAGCAAAATCGGCTCTAACTTATTTTTAGAAAACAAACAAATTTTACGTCCTAAACATCCTTGGGATGGTTTGCTTAATCTGTCAAATGCTCGACAGCGATTTTCTTGATACAAAGCAATGCGATAGGGATATCTAAAAGTTTTCATTTGAAAACATTTCAGTCTTTATACGGAGTGAACCACCTTATATAGAGTCATCTAATGACAGCACTCAAGCCAAGAATATGGTAGCTAAGGAATTTTGCTTAAAAGACAAGACACTTTCTTTAAAATAGTCTTGTATAGACCGAAATATATTTCAAATTATAAGGCAACATTAAAAATTTTGCCAATCTCCATTATTTTGAAATATTCTCTCTGAATATTTAGAGTTTGATTTTAATAATTACTAGAGTAACAGAGTAATAGAGCTATAATTCACGAACAGAATTTTGCAATTTTGGAAAGTGATGACAAATCTCAATCTCCACTAAATTTGATTTACTATTAGAGTCACCCGGTTCTTCTTTCTTAAGAAAATTTGGGGGCAGAAACTGATCAGAAGAATTGGTCCACCTTGATACAACATATCTTAGTCGGCCCTGAATAACGACCAAATATGGTCACCCAGATTCTTTGCCCAATGTACGCATTTCAATATGGTCTAAATACTGGCTTCCGATAGGAAACGTTCTTGGTTCTGACGGTTGGGATATTGTATACTGGTACCAAATATAAGGATGTCTGCCTTGAAAGGGTACTTTAGACCAGTCATCAGCGTCCCAGGATATTGCGCCAGAATTCGCAAGATACAAAAAAAAAGTTGACCTTTGGTCTCTGCATATTGTTGAATAGTTCGATATTCACAATTACAAAACTTCAACAATCAATAACTAATCGATTGGGGAGTTGTTGATGACCTCATTGTGAGGTTTGTCTAACTTAACGGTAAGTCGCCATAATTATTGAACACAAAGTAATAAACTGAGGAACCTCAGTTTGATCCACTAACTTTGCAAAATAGACCATAATATTTTGATGCACATACTCCTCCCCCAAAACTGAGGACTATTATTCTTTTAGTATTCAAATGCGTTGAATCTCAAAAATATCATTGAATTGTGTAATGCATTACTGAAATTACAGCTTGGCCAATGTCGGGAGGAGGCGCCGACAGGTGGGTGTCAGCAAAAGGTACACTGGCTGGGACCACTGCCAGATAGATATATCTGGCGGCACTCTAGAAGTTTACTGGGTGCTCTCGGTGTACACCAAGAGTAGCTTTCTGTCACTTGTGGTCTTCTTGAAGTGGTGAATGATAGAATAACGCACCTCTGGTGTCCGTCGTCTTGCCCAACATGGATCAGATGTCAGAATGCAACAACACGGCCCTCTTCTACATGCGTGTAACTGAAGCCTAGGCATGCCCGGAGGTGGCACTGACGTCTGTGTGTCAGCAAAAGGGCACTGGTTGTGGTTGTGACCACTGCCTGCCAGATGCATCTGTCGGTACTCTAGAAGAGTACGGGGCGCTCTCGGTGTTCATCAAGAGCAACTTCCTGCCACTTCCATAAGAACACGACCTTCCTCTACATGGGCTAAAGGAAATGTAGGTAAAGGTAAACATTAAAAAAGTGCAGACCTGACAGCTTGTCAATTTTGACAAAAAATCACTGTTAGTGACAGTGACAGTGAGTGCCGGGGCCATGCCATTCTCCTTGGTATCGTTGAGATCTTCAACGACTAAGCTAACTGGTTAGGTTAAGATTTTGAAGAAGCCGGACGGTAAGCGATGTTAGGCGAGCCAAAAATGTCACCATCTGGTAACATTAGGGCAACCTCCTCTGCATCGTTGAGATCTTCATCGATGATCAATATTCCGGCAACAGATCCGGGAATAAATCAATCATGAACGCTAAGCCAGCTGGTTAGGTTATGATTTAGAAGAAGATCTCGCTGTTAGATATGCTCCAGATGATGTGGGTCCAGTCCAGACTTGATTACTTCCATCTTCCGTTGGTCCCAGGATGCTCCCATGGCTAAAATTAGCTGTGGCTAAAATTTTAAGCTCTGGTAGAGAGCTGAAAAAAAATGTGACGTGACATATCACGTGAAAAAAAAGAATGTCAGATATATACTGATATATACCAAGGCCGGCTTACCCATACCTGTCATACTGGACATTTCTTCGATACCATGGCTTTAAAGACACGTGGCTTATTGTGGAAATAAAGAGACTACAGATTGTCATATGAACGGATGGAAAGGAAATATAATTTGACTGTTAGAACATTGGTTGAATAGTCAACTGTCAAGTGTATTGTCAAATCAACAAACCGGATGTCCTAAAATGTAGTTCATTATTGTAGATTTCTTATTTTATCCTACTAAACAGAAATAAGTCGGAATTTAGGACAGTGTCTGAATTTGGGGCGATTACCTTACAGTGCCTGCTTTATTGAAGAAATTGACGCCACAGAAGCAGATTAGCTCAAAGAAACCCATTGCTCAAACTCATTGCCTTAAATAACATTTAGGTACAGCAATTGCATTTCAAATGTTGTTAGAAGATCTGCAATATGTTACTCCTAGTTGTTTTATTAATATATTAGGTTGTTTTTGACAAATAGAACCAAGAGGTTAATTTTGAATGTAGCGTTTTTGATTTAGAAGTATTGTATATGGCTCATAAAATGCGATCAAATAGGATGATGTAACATGTCCGATAGTTATCGCAGCACAGTTAAACTATAGCATGGCCATTAACTCCCCTATTTTTTCTATCTGGATCGTCCCGGTCCGGACCGCAGAAGTCGTGGTGCAGCGAGCGGAAGGTCGGAGGACGGCAAAATGGCGAGGAAATTAAGTGAACGTTTAACTATTATTCCGGCACTGATCACAGCGGCACCGGCGGTTACTAATGATGGCATTGTGAGCGCCGACACGACCCCCGCAACCCCCTCGGGATCGGTAGAGAGGGGCGAGAGGGAGCGCCCAAAACGCCGGGTAAACTACGCACGCCAGACGCGAAGCGCGCCTAGCTGGAGAGGGCGGCTATTGTCGTAATTAATGTCGGTAATTAATGCCAATATTGAAGCGCTTCCGATGACGGACTCCCAGCTGAATCAATATTGGACTGTGGAGAAGATAGGGTTAAATTCGCGTAATTGGGTGATAGGGGTCGAATAACAATAATAATTTTATGGAAATAGTTATATTTGTGCTCGGAACTTGTTTGATTTCTGGGGTTCTAATGCACGCTTGTGGTTGACTTATATAACTCATACTTAGCAATCGATTCCATCAGATATGATTGATTTGTCTGAACATGTCTATGCTAGTTTTAAGGTATTTGTGATGTAATCCAAAAACCAGTTCGTCCTACAAAAGAACCATCCATGGTCAACATTATTTAGTATCAAATCTTTCATGTTATATCAAATATTAGGCAACGGTGTATTACTTGTTGTGGGGATGTATATGTATTCTTTTTTGTTATTGTATCCACGCTACGTGATAAAATATGTCTGATTCATGTACTCAAAGTAAAGTTTGAGTGAAAATATGAGCGTGTAAAATATTGATCTTTTTACGTGAAATTTTGTACTCTTATAGAGGAAGGTGTAACTTAGATCTATTGTGGTACTTTTTTAATTTTAACTTATGTTGTCTATATGAAAAATCTGATGTGGCCAGGCACATGACTTTATCATACTATTTATAAAATTAATAGTAAATGAGATTCTATTTGATCGAAATCGGTTGTATCTGCATTAAAATAAAGCTACTTAGCCCGGATTTGACAGATAATAATAATAATCATAATAAATCTTTATTCACAGAAAGAAAAACACTATACAAAATGAAAAACACAATACAAAATACAAAATGAGCGAATAAAGATGGGTTAGACATGCCACTGAATTGAATCAACAATTGTGTGTGGCTCTAAATTAATGCGTGCGCATACGCTTGAAGCCTAAGAAAAATAAAATTAACAAATCATATAACACAGATTGCGAACCCAGAACAAACAGTAAAATATCGGAAAACCATCCCTCCTTAGCACAAACTACACCAACCCATCAATACTCATCGACCAAATAAGTTCCCTAGAATGGCTGCAAAACATATCTCTGTACAACGAAAGTACACCCAACACGTTAACCCCAGCTTTCCTCAGATAAACCAGAAACATATTACATATCTTTGATGCAACACTCAGAAATGATCTCTGGACAATCGACTTCCTGGCTCCATAAGGCAAACCTATATCTCCGCCCCTTCTAAAATATGACTGTGAATATGTACTTATCACCTCAGAATCCGCATATGAGACCTTCAGTACACAGTGCAGGTAGAGCTGTCTCAGACTCATAAGCTATTATTAATACAATACATTTAATAAATAGAATATATTAATACAATAAAAAGTGGTAGGATTCCTTAATTTTCTTTTATTTTAGCAATCGCTACATGTTTTGTGTCTTACTGGGCACTTCTTCAAGCGCTATAGGAAATGAGAAATAACTTACACAATTGACAATCAAATCAAAGAAACTCCAAAAAATTCAATTGTAAAAACTTACATGTTGTCAGGCGCGGCCTTTAGAGAACATAAAAGAACATACAAAGGTCACAAACAAACATAAATGAGACTGCAGAACAGATTTTTTTCGTAAAATTATCTACGATTGTCAAAACATCGGCGTTTGACACTATATACCTACTGACATTAGAATGAAACTATTGGGCAAATCTTGGCTACTAAGATGCAGACACGACCCATCTCAATCAAAAACAATCTGCTCATGCAGCTAAACTATTAATTTTACCAAAAAATGCCGTAGACATAAATTATTCAGAATTTCCTCTACTTTAATTTATGATTTAACTTTTTTGAAGAATTTAGAGTAATGGCCGCTCATTTGCAAAATCCTTGAAAAAGGCTTAGAGTAAACGTCCAGTTTCATTGGACCCTATTGAACCAAAAGCTTTGCAGGACATATTTCCGCTAAAACATGAAAAAAAAAATTTCGGCACGACTACAATACTTTATCATACGCAAAGTAATAAGAACAACCGTCAATTTTATGTCAGATTCATCAAAAACGAACAAAGATTTATACCTATATTATATGCGTTATTATACCTTATTAATTATACCTTATTATTTTACCTTATTATTATACCTTATTATTATACCTTATTATTATACCATATTATTATACCTTATTATTATACCTTATTATTATTATTCCTTATTATTATACGTTATTATTATACTTTATTATATACCTTTTATCTTTAATTTGGTTAATTGTTTTTGCGATTCTGTTTGCAACAGCCGAGTTTTGATATTTTTTTTTCGTTTTCGACAAATCTATTACTGAGTCTGACAAAAAAAAATGACGGATTTTGCGATCTTTTTACGGAGAACACAGGTTAAAATTTAAATAGGACCACATAATTTACACCTTCCTCTATAAGTGTACAAAATTTTACGTAAGAATTTCAATACCTTACATGTTTTTTTTTCACTCAAAACTTTACCTCTATACATACAAGCCTGTGCCACATCTAGAAAAAGTGCATAACAAACGCTTTTTCGATAATGTTCTTTTTCGGTGGATCTGACCAATCGTCCTGTGTTGGTTCCAAAATCCGAACTGATTACTTATTTGTTTCAATCTATTGACTAATAATTTTTCATGATGATCTGTACGATAATAGTTTATATATATATATATATATATATATATATATATATATATATATATATATATGTATTATATATATATATATATATATATATATATATATATATATATATATATATATATATATATATATAATAACGTTGGATTGAAACGTTCTGTTATTGCGAATATGGTATGGGTTCAATCTTCACACCACAGGCAATTCGTTATTTAAAGAAATATTTGAATTGATTAAATATTATTGGAAATACGAGCGATTAAAAATTTGTACCGTTTTTATTGGCCCACAGTGTATAATATTAATATATTAATATTGTGGAATATATCATGGCCCATGTTTCACCAGTTCACCAGTTTCTCTAACAAATTTTTGGGGCGAATAGGAAATTTCTTCTATGCCATTACGTTCATTTCCACAAGCAATATTTTCACTCTAGAACCAGTATTTTTTTATTATAAAATATAGCGCCTCCAGATCCTGAATTTTTAGTGCATTTACGTCCAAAACACAGTAACCAGGATTTAATCAGCTATTAGGCAGTTAAGTGGTGTTTGGGGATATGTATGGTCCCCTATAATAACAACATCGACCGTGAATGTAAGCAATAAATAACCTTTTAATTAATTCCTTTAATCTATTTTATTTTAGGGTTATATCGTTGTGACTGCAACACTCAGTCCGAAGAAACAGTCCCAATAGACGATTAAGCCTCATTTCTAATACACTAATAGCGCAGTTGTTAACGCCTGAAGTACTATTGCAAAGAACCCCCCTTAAAAGACCCAGAGGACCAATACACCCAGCACTGTAATAATCTTATTAAGCTGGTCATCTCCGACAAACAAGCTCATGATTTTACGAGGCTGTCAATCTCCCCAATCGACACTCCAAGGGACAATTTTTTAGTATTGCATCGACACCTCCAGTGCCAGTTTCCGGCAGTCCTGCAGGCACTCCAGGACATCGTAAAACTCGCGCGTTCCCGACTGGACGCGGACCTCCGGTGATTGGATTACGTTTAGAGGGCAATCTTGTTGACGAGCGCCGTGGGACTGTTGGGCTTTAATGACTGTGCGCGACAAATCGAGCGCTTAACCTCTCAGGGGACAGGAGCCAGACCGGAGCGGACCGGAAAAACGCAAGGAAGATCAAGGAGGAAACTGCGGACATATTTCAGCTTATGACTTGCGGGAGTCTTTAAAGGGGGACCAGGGACTGATTTATGCCCAGTTTGTTCCGGTCGTTATTGTATTAGCATCATCATGATAACCTTTCTAATTCTTGGCAGCTATTTAAGGTTTGACAACAAATGGCATTGTTATTTATTAACAAATACAGAACAACATCTTTTATTTGCAATGATTTTTTTGTTTACTTACTTTGTTGGTCGCTTCCACACGCTGTGATGTGTGTGGCCAACGTTGGCCATTGGGGATGCTCCGTGTAGCGAGACCCAACTCCGTCAATTCACTTCGCCAATATTTTGATGATGATGATAGTCCACATTGTTCGCTTTCTTTGAAGCTGTGATATGACATTTCTAAACAATACATATATTGAAACAGTTTTTTTAAATTTGTTTTCTGGCGCGTATATATTATGTTTCTATCATTAAAGAAATTTATTGCAACACAGTGATTGTCTGTGTTGTCTTTGTTTGAATGTTTAATTGGCATATTATTATTACTGTTGTTGTGCTTATATACACATTTAGCAATTGAATACAGAACCATTTTAATTTCCATGGTCGATTAAATCGTGAAGAATTTGAAACTATGACTTAACACTGAAAGGGAATCGGTTGTGTCAAAATACTAGTTTTGATACGAACAAGTGCGCTGGCGCACGGCTTGTTGTCGTAGGTGTGTGTGGTACATTCAAGAATCGCCAAAATAACATTTGGGAATGTTAGGAGTTGGAAGACGTTTAACAACATTCTGTTTGGTGTATCTTTCGATTAAGTTAACTGTAGGAGACTTACTCGACCAAGTATTATTATCTCTTTCTCGGAAATTAGAAGGTATTTTGTGAATATTTATACTTTGATGGATACCTATTGAAACAGAGTAGTTTTTACGACCAAGTGCCTATAAAATGTATAATATTTAGCCCATTATTCATTTGTAGATGATTTGTATAGGAAATTTTGATTTAGCAACAATTGTAAGGCCTTAAACACACCATTGACACAGAAAAAATGTTCGAAAATATCAATTATGTTTTGTATCCGGTTGTGACTCCGTACGTAGCGTTTTCTTAAAAAATCGTAACGATTAAAATTATCTCGAAAACTGTTAACTTTTGCCCTCTACTATAACGTGTTTAAAGGACTAGGTACTTTTACTCACCAATAACCCTGTATAATTATGTTTTAACGTTCTCTATGTACATTATCCTACATTATAGAGTAATGATTTATTTATTATTATCTAATATTATATCTTCTATGTAATTATATTTCTTTGCAAGTAAATTCTTACAATTGGGTTTGGAAAATACGAAAAAGCAATATGTAGAATTTAATCCATAACTTCTTTGTTGTAAACGTAATTTTATTTACAGGTACAGCAAGAGGTATTTATTTACCTTATATTTATTATTAAGCTATGTTTCTAACATCATTAAGTATTTAGCAAAACGGGTAGGTAACACTTAGAGTTTTAAATAGAGTTTTGCAGGAAAATCTGTTATTTTTATTCGAATTTTTCAAACTCACTTATAATATCTGTACTTCTTTTTTGAACTCTTATGCTACAGGGTGTTTTATGTAGCACTTTAAATGTTTTTAAACGTTTTCTATGAACCTCTTGAGCATTGCTCAGTCATTTACATTTCAGTTTATTTACAGTAATGGCAGTTTCATTAGCACATTCAAAGAAAAATTACCCAAAGAACAGATAAAGAGCCCTTGACTTGAACCCTATAGTACAAAGAAGTGCTTGCCTGTCCTTAAGATGATGGATGGACAAGAAGTTGAAACAATGATATGTTATCACTATACGTATTGTATCAATTTTGACTTCATAATGCGTATACGATTCCTTATTTATTCATTGTTTGTATTTATTGTACCTTTATTATGACGAACAAAATCAAAAAAAAATCGTTAAAACTTACATTTTTTATATAAATTTTTAATTAAGTCTTGTGTAAATTGTTGGGTATTTGATAGGTTTAAATAATCCTCTTTGTTTTTGCTTTTCGGAACGTCAGTTTCACTTTCTTTAACCTCTTGGAATACGAATATGCAGATCATTTATTGAATTTAGTGCTAAAAAGCGATAGAAGGTAGAAAATCGATAGAAGATCTTTTGTAATTAGTTGAATGGTCTGCAGAAAACCTTGGGCAAAGGGTTTCAGAGGACATGTTCAAATCTAATTTCAAGCCAAAATTGTCGATTCTAAGAAAAATGATCCCGTGCTCCTATTGCCATGTTGTAAGCTATTTAAGGACAATGTATGTTTTCGTCTTGCTATTCTACGGACCACAATTAAAAGCTCGTGCACGGTACTATATAGCTTGAAGAATAC
Source organism: Melinopterus prodromus (assembly GCA_964023965.1). Classification (NCBI taxonomy): domain Eukaryota; kingdom Metazoa; phylum Arthropoda; class Insecta; order Coleoptera; family Scarabaeidae; genus Melinopterus; species Melinopterus prodromus. The sequence goes on from OZ030393.1 coordinate 48,496,152, forward strand.
GAACACGAACAAGTGCAAGTTTAAGGTTGAAAGAAACAAATAACCAGAACTATCCGAACCTTTCAAGACAACATGGAACACAGTATACTAAACATCACCTTGAGAGACAGAATAAGGACAACAAATATCAAAATTGAAAAAAGAAATTGCTGGGTCAGACACATCGTAAGATGAGGTGAAGACTGGCAAGAAATTGACAAGGAAGCAACAGATGGATCCCACTATTAAACACCAGATTAAAAGATGGGTCTGCGAAATCCTGGTCCTGGCAGGATAGGAGATCCAAGGACATACACATACTGGAAGACGCTGCTGGGGACCTTTATCCAAAAGAACACTTAACAAAGAGTGTTATTTTTTAATTATATTAAATGAATAAAATATGATTAATTTACCTACATAAAGGTTAATAGTCAAACAAAAAGAAAAAGATTGTATAGGTTAATAATATGGTGACATACAGGCGGGATGTAACTTTCAACTAAATCAAAAATTACAGCCACAACCTGGATTTGGATCAGGGACCTTTGCGATTCTAGCACAATATGTATGTCACCATATGTTTAAACTATAATATTACTTAGACAAAGTATGTCGTTAAACATTTTCATTTGAAAAAGATAGTTGTGGAAAAGTTTATTGTGGAATGTAATATAATAAAGCTAATGCGTTCAAGAACGTGTCTCGTTCTCGTCGTTTTGGAGGTTATGTTTATCTTTATGTTTATCTAAGGAGTGTCTTCAACGCGAAATTTATTTAGAAATAGGATTTAAGTTCATTATTATTCATATTATAATTTACAGATATACAAATAAGGTATTTTTAGTAATCAATATTTGCAGATATTTAAGGCATTTATGGCAATCTATAATTGCATTATTTATAGATGGACAAAAGCCTTAGCTATTCGTCCAGCTATCATGGAAACAGTGAATGGTGATAGCATATCGCAGACATAATTGGAATATTATTTACACCGAAATAATAATTAAAATTAAAATATACTCATAATGCCGGCTTAGTTGTGTATTGTTGAACTATTTATTCTTAAATAACAAGAAATTTTCATACCTGACTGATACCCCACTGACAATTTTAGGTTTTCTCTTTCCTCTTCTCAATATTATCACATTTTCATCAATACTTCCTCAAAAGCGTGCAGACCAGTCAATCATCACTAACTCCTTCACATTCTATAAATTCTCACATATAAAAAAATTCTTTGTGTATTACGTATCCTCCTTATCACAAAAAAATGTAACAGTGACGTGCTCGTCCCCGCGCGCGGAATACGAAATCCGAAGGACAAAGGCGTCCGCGCGGGCCCCACTTAGCCACGGTTCGGGCCTCGAGCCTGCCGCGGGCCGTCTCGCGCCTCACCCTCGCATAACTGTCAAGAGTTGTAAAGGGTGTCACGATGAAGTGCCTAATACAATAACGGCCGGAACAAACTGGGCATAAATCAGTCTCTGCGCCCCCTACCAGTCATAAGCTGAAATATGTCCAACGTTTCCTCCTTGATCTTTTAATATTTCTACGTGATTAGATTGACGCGCTCCTATTGAAAATTCCTATACCCTATCAGTTTAAAATCGCGTTTTCATTTTGACGGTATTATGAAGAGCAATCTTTGATGTGCCAAGACTTTTTGGCTATCAAAATAAGTGTAAACTTGATGACAAATATTTTTAAGGAATATGCTGGGTTGCCCAGAAAGACCTCCCAGGTTTAAAGGAAAAATTCTTCTCTAGAGTGAGGTTGTCACTACTTCTCTCGAGTTTCTTTATTATGTTACTTCCATCACCAATGCAAGAGGAAAAGAACAGAATCTGTCCAACATCTTTTATGGGGATTCTTAATTTCAAAATTTTTCGGGGACAGGAGTCTATCCACACACATAAACTGTTGTACCCCTGGGACAATACTCGACCATAGTTCTATCAGCTGACCTCCAGACTTGAGGAGCTGTGGCTAGGCACAGGTAGGCAGAAGAACTGAGAAAATATTTCTTCAAAAGTTGCAGATTCTTTATTTCCTTGCACAATATTATTGCGATAATAAAATTATTCAAATACGGCCCAGCATGGCCAAATTTATGGGGGCGAATGCAGCACTAATGCTGCTTGGTTTGTTGAATTTAGGTTTCTCCGAAAAGTTTTAAGAAGACAAACTTAGTTTCAAGGAATTTGGACACACAAACTGCATCTTCGTCTAAACAGTTGTCATTGGCTTCAATTGTAAAACCAGCCAGAGGTAAGCTATCGCACCTCTACCAAAATATCATATTAAATCAGTTTATTCTTAATATTCAGTACATTTAACTAGTAACATTAAGAAATAAAAACGAGCATTCTAACTGAAATCGAAAAATCCTGATACCATTTTAAACCTTAGACTAGATGTTGATTTTTAAAGAAAAGACCCAATTTTTTGGCAGCTCATCCAATTAAATTGAGTGATGCAAATTTGGGATACCTATCGTATAATATCGTAATAGTAAATGGAAAAATCGTAACCGTAGTACCGAAGTAAATCTACTAAACAATAACCGTATTTGGTATTCTGAATCATACGGAATCTAAACTTTGAATTGTTGACATGTTGTGAACATTTTATGTAAAGTATAAAATAATTTCCTCATCTTTAATTTATTATTTAACTATTTTGTCGACATTACAGAAATGGTGGCTCATTTGCAAAATCGTTGAAAAATGCCTTTTGACCAGATACCGTTTCAGCTTTTTTTTCAGCAAATTTGGTCAAGAAGCTTTTTAATATGAAGTTTCGTCCGATACCTTTAGTAGTTTCTCCGGAATCGTCGCCTCAAAAAGACGGGCACACAGAAATTTTTTGTACCTTGGTAAAAATGTTCAGGGGACCCAAAAGGACACATAACAGCTAAAATCTAAAAAAAATTGGCACGATTACAATACTTTGTCATACTATGTATATTAAAGTATTAAAACTGAAAAAATATTGTGGTTTAAAACAATATAAAAGAAAATTAGACAAACTTTTTATTTATTTAATATTTATAACAATAAGTATTTGGAATTTACAACTGCGATATAATTAAAATTGGCATAAACGATAAATAAGAATGTCGCTGACGAGAAGGTTGTTATAAATGTTTTGTGATAAAATTTGCCCAACCTAAGTTATATAATACTCATGTGAAGTAGGCAACAAAATTTAATTTTAGTTTACCGGATTTTATATAAAAATATTTCTCTTCAAATTATAACGATTTAAAATACTTTGCAAAATATCATTTTCCAGCTATCACCTTCGGTACCGTAGCCATGTTACCATAATTCCCGATTAATTATCATCTGCCAAAAAAAGACAGTCGTTTTCTCTATTTGTAGAATAAGAACAACTTTTATCGTATCATGTAAATATTTCATTGAAAAACTGCGTTCCTGACAGCGTTATAAACTTTATCTCCATTTCATATCATAATCATATGTATTGTATGTGTCCATAATACAGCCAGTGACATCCGAGTCGAAATGGGTGAACCATTGCAAATACATGCAAAACATCTGACCCTACGCAAAGTGAGTTAGGTGATATCTTTTGAATCGATACGTTGAATCTCACTGTCGATAAACCTTCATCAGTTATTGTTCTCCAGTCAAGTTCAAGTTTGTTTCCTTTGTACAATGCAATCTAAAGATTCCTACTCTAAAATTCGTCTTCGCTGAAGACTTCAAATTGTGTCGCAAATCTCTCGGTAAGCGGCGGTATCTCTTATATATCAGCGGGTAAACTTGAATCAGAACCCTGAAGACTGCATAATAGCCGAAACGCATAAAATAGTACCGTCTTTATTAACACTTGTCGAATAAAAGAAATCATTGACACGAAATAGAAATTCTCCGGAAATACTTCAAAAGTATGTTACTTGGCAGATCTGACCCAAACCCTGCAGAGCAAATTATACTAATTGACAAGTAAAAGGTTAATTCGACGTTTATAATATCCAGCCTTAGAACATTACTGTAAAAGTTCTGATAAGCGGACACCCATCGTTCAAAAAAATTGTCCGCTTAGTTCAGGTGTCCGGAAGAAGAGCTTAACTGTATATCACGTGGCATTGTTGTTTTTGAGAGTGATCGAAATTTTGACCCAAATCTAGCGTAAAACCTTTGGAGGCTACAGATTTGTAGTTTCCAGACGAACACCTCAACAAATACGTTTTTTTGAACAAAGTAAAATGTTGAGCAGTTAATAGTACCTACCATTAAATAAATTTATGTAAAAATATTGTTTATTTAACTACATTTTACAAACAAAAAAATTTAAACCTTCTCCAAATAATTTCATTTTAGCTCTATTGGAAATTAGGAAGTAGGTAAAATATCAATAACAAGATTAAAAGATTCTAAAGTAATTATAAAGTAATGTGTGTGATCAGATAGGGAATACAGATACGGAATTTGTACACAACTGAAGTTAGTAGAGGCACAAGGTTAGTTTGAGTATGCAATATGCATAAAATTCCTTTTCCACGCCAAATGATCGGTCATCAAAACTGCCTGCTTAAATGACCTATGGCCCATTTTTGTCGGTCGATCCCTTTCTGCACTTCATTATTCTGAACGCTCATGAGCTTGTGGGTCATCCTTCCCAGTATTCAGCGCTTCCAACCGATTTCACTTTCGTTGTGGTTTTCTTCGCGAAAAAAACATTAAATTTTAGTCTTGAAAGATACCAATAAAGATTTAGACACCAGAATCACCGTCTTTTATTCGATTCTAATTAACTTCTGATGGAATGGAGACATCCATAAGAAAATTAGTAACTTAGTGCTTCTATAAAATGCAAATTTATGATCTCGGTTCTATTAGTAATAGTGTATTTTCAGTTTTGGTGTTTTATAATAAAGTACAACTTTATAAATAAAAGTTGAAATATTGTCTGGAAGTCTAAACAGTCTAGCTACAAAACATGACATTACCGAGCTTGACTCATTTGATTTCTCAAAAATACTATCCTGGTTAATGCCTCCAACCTAATAACAGTTATTCACTGTTAAAAAACGCACAATATTCACAGCGACACCGAACCATTCCCAGAATAACAACCCCATGCGCACCGCACACACATAAATAGTAAAATCCGAGTTTTTATCATCGCCGACCCCATGGCAAGGGTGGCAAGCCCGCCAACCTCACGTAACATATCTAGATACCCGTTCCCCGGTTCGAAACAAAAAAAAAACGTCCCGCTCACTTCAGATCCTTGATACGTCACGTCCCGCGTTGGGACCGCGCGCTCTCCACACCTTTCCCGATCAGTTCGTCGATATCCATCGACATTGTGTGGACGAGGAGTACAGCCACCCACAATGAACGAATAATAATTAGTGTACTGTATGGAGTAGCGGCGTTCCGTGCAGTCGGGGGTGGCCGTGGATTTCGAGGTCGGCGGGTGCTGGTTGTGCGGTGGCGATGCGATAGGGGGTGCTGGGGTCCGTTAGACGGGTTGCGTTTCCTGCTACCCACCTGAGTCAGCAGATTCGGGATGACTACCGACGTCTGTGTGCTAGCGGGTCGGGCTCTCGCATCGCCGAACACTGTGCAGAGCAGGATCCGGAATTTTAGAAAGTGTTCCGTGTCATATTATTGGATTGGAAGAACTTGTGTGCTGTTTATAAGGAATATAATAATATAATAATTATATAAATACTACATTATATTAGCAAAGTATGACTAGTATACTCATATACCTTTTGCGTTCAGGGAGAATAACTAATAAGTTAATGTCGTCTAACTAGCTAACGTGTACCCTAACCCAGTGGTCTCCGAAGTGGGGTACCTGTACCCCAGGGGTACGACGCGATACGGGAGGCAAGCAAAATCCATAAAATTTAGATTCTTTTTGTATTGGGTGTCCCTCGCTAGATGCAAAGTACAGAACGGTCGGCTGTTCCATTTAAAATGCTAAAGTCATTTAACATTTAGCAAACCACCAGTGATTCGAGATAGTCATACTAGAATCCCAAACCAATAATAACTGTTTAAAATGCAATATTGTTACTATCCAAAATAAGGGCTTTTGTTTCTTTATTCTTGTTAGTTACATGACAGTAATTTTTTTAAATTCGCGCTTTGGCAATAATTTCACAATACTCTAGCACCAGTATTAAATAATAGCCTAATACAAGTTGTTGTCAAAACATTTAAAAAACATTTTGTGTGGTACGTCGTGGAACTCCTTGTATATATGAAATAATATTCTGTCTGTAGAGTGATCTACTTTTCTATACAGTGTGTCTCACGGGACGTTGGATTGTATGGGTACTTTTGTTATTAATAGAGATAGTAGTCGGTTAAATGGGCAAAGTAGTGCATATTTATGTGCTCTTTCACAATCTGTTGTTGTTGCCAAAACTTTTCTTATGGACGCCATATTGGTTTTATACATGTTTGTATTCAGAATGTTTTTCTTAGTAATTTGGCATGCCACTTGCTATATTTAGAACACAATCAGCCGACAAAATTGGAGTATTTCTTTACTATCTGAAAATCGCATGGTGCCATGAAAAATACATTTGAGTGATGCAGTATTTATGTGTCCATAGTCAAGTTACAGTAAACTTTTGGAATATACTTATTTATACTAACTACACAACATAAAAAAGTAACAACATTTCAACAAACTAAATAATGTTTTCAAATATCTCGCCATTTTCATGGAAGCATTTTTCACAGCATTCCGTAATATGGTGACGTTACTGAGGGTTCGTCTGTCAATCGAATTGAAAGCAGCGATGACGGTGTCACGTAACTCCCCAACGTTTCTAAAATAATAAAGTGCATACACATTATTTTTAAAGTCACTCCATAGATAAAAATCACAAGGGTTAAGATCCGGCAATCTTGGTGGTCATGATACTTCTGAATAAGTAGCAATTACTCTCCGTTTATGTCATATCTAAATAGTTCCTTACGATTCGGGCATTGTGTAGGTGCTTCGTCTTGTTGGAACCACATATCTCGTATTCTTGCTCTTCATATATAGTCCTTTCTTGTTTCCACGTCCTCAGAGAGCAAAATTGCGTTAAAATTCGTTATTTTGTTTTATTTCTATTCTATATCTTATCTAAAATCTGCGCAGTCATTGAATCTGTTAGTTAAAGCATAAATTAACTTTGACATAATAAACATAATAAACTGAACACAATAAAACATGTGTTCATGTTAAACATAACATGAACACATTTTCATTTTATAAAGCATTTATTAATGAAGGTTACAAATGTTACGTGTGTATCGATGTGGACCATTTTCAAATGTACTTTTGGGTGACATATACTAGAAATTTAAAGTGGCTTTGCCACTTTAAGGTGGTTTAAGAAACTAGGCCGCGAAATGAAAGTATAAAGAATGTCGACAAAATTCATATAATTAAGTCGGGTTAAAGGTAAAAGTGGTGTTTGTTGTAGCAAAATGCTTATAAATGCGGATCTTTGCAACCGCATAAAAAATAGATCCTTGGCAATTATGAAATTTGTATATGGGTAATTACATTATAATATGATTGGTATTGTTGGGCCAAAGCCACCTGTGTTTCCCGCTAAGCTTGAATATAGGCTGTGTTACCTCTATCACGAGTTAAAGGTTTCACAGGTTTGATAGGAACCAATAACGACAATACCTGTAATAACAACCGGCGACAAAAAAATGCCTTTTTATATAAAGGAGGGGGAAGCTGTTGGATTGGGTAGGGACTGTTTGGCTTGCCTATTTTCTATCGAAAAAGTTAACTATTGGTCCTTCGGTTTCCAAGGTAATAACTTTTTTTTTCAAACAAATGTTGCACCATAAAATGCATGACAGTACTTTAACAGTCAAAGGTATCATTATTATCATTACGGGTATGCAGTATGCACTCGTGATTTATGTTTATTTTAACGTGTTGTTTTTGTTTTCTTTATTGGTGCTATATTTCATTCTGCTAGCATCGAATAAACTGTTGTTTTCGTATGATTGACAAAGAATATCTTCGACTGGACCTGTTTTTATACAGTAACCATTTTAAGGGTGTATTTTCATTTGTTTGACGGTTTTGATCCTGGCTGTTATTCTTTAACAACGTATAGTACAATATGACTGGAGATTAATTATCTGATAATGATTTGGACGTCCATTCATGTTGTTCATGTCTTGACGAGCATCAATTGTTTATATTAATGTACTTGTGTTTTATAATTATAAAATGTCCTAAATCAATGACAATGACACGTGGTTTTAGTTAATATTTTGTTTTCTCTGTAGTATAATTGAACCACCTAACGGTATAATCACGAATTATGAATATACCTCATTTTTTAACACTCGTTTACTTTACCACCGACTTATTAACTTGGTATATCTGTGTTCTGGTTCAAACCTGGCACATGCATTATCATTTGTGTTTGTTGATTTTGAAAAGTTCAGTACATTTGAAAACCGATGCTAGTCTTAATATGTAAACATAATGCTTTTACCATAGTATCATTACTGATGAAGGACTTATAGACCTACATATTCTGAAATGCTCTGCGAACAATAAAATCATGTTGAGTAGCCAGTTGGAGATTGTTTTTCAAATTATTACTTGAATTTATCCACCAATCTAAACTAACAGTATCGAGTAACAACAGGACTTTTAAGAGGGCTAATAAATATAATGGGATTTTCCAGAGAATTACTTAATTTTAAATATTTCTCTCACATTTCTCTCGTTTTGTTCTCTTGTACAACAAAATGTCTTGGATGGTTTTGGGACATTTGGAATTCAAAAACATATTTTTTTTCTGTGTTATCTAGACACAGCGTGGTCCTAAATGCTTTCGAAATAAATTATTAATATTTAATTAAGATGAATTGGGCTTAATATAAAATGTCCATATAGCCTGTACGGCACTGCAAACCTCACACCCTCGTCGCCGCTCATCATTAATCAAGCGTCGGTGTCTGTGGTGGCTGCCGCCGCTTTTGCGGCCGCAGAAGAGGATAGATTTTAGTCGCGCACTCGGTTTTAATTATGACCTCACTTGAGCTCGCTTTATACATTATAACCTGACCGTGGTAGGGCCGCCGGCGCATCCGCCAATGTAAAAGAGAGCGGGCGACCGCGACGTCGGAGAGGCAACGGCCATGTATATCAGTACAAGTTATTACTAATAAATCTTCGGAGCTGTAATTGTGGTGTTCCGGTACGATGGGCTCAAATTGCATTAGATTTATGGTGCGGTTATGGTTTGCCGCTGCCCGCCACAATCGCGAAATTAGAGCGATCGCGTTTAGGGGGTTGGAAAAATATATGTTGATGTTTTTGGTGTGGGTATGTTGTTGTGTATTGTGGTGGGTGATTTTTAGTGGAGTTCAAGGTTACACAAAAGTGTAGCCTTGCTTAATTTTATTAAATAATTGTTAATTTAGCACGTGCAGCTTGGGTTACACTAGATGAATAACAAAAGTTCCACAGTGTCGTAAAAAAATTATTTGGATGATTGTTAAAAGCACAATAAAAATCGTGTTTTGTATCATTTTGGTGTTACACTGCACTCTCTTTATAGGTATTCTCTTAGATATTTTTACAAAACTATTTCAATCACCCAGGATCCTTAATGTTTCTAACCAACATAACAAATGCAAATCATATTTTTTATTAGTACATATACCATACCAATTCTAACCGATAAATTTCCCAGACGGTAGTTTTTCCCCTGATTTATGTTACTGTGTACTATAGGTAAGTATTAAGAGTTCATTTTTGAGAGAATTAATGGGAAGTTGTGTCAACGTAAAAGTTGAAAACCAACAAATTATAAGATTCTGATAATTATCGAAAAAATATTAATGTTATTATGAGTATCATAGTGGTCTTTATCATAAGGACCTAAAAATCAAGGATAAGTTTAATTTATGTAATTTATCACACTATATATAAAATTAATAGCAATTCTATTTGATCGAGATGGATCGTATCTGCATTAAATTAAAACTGGTTAGCCGGGATTTGACAGATATTTGGATTCTATTTACAGTAGGTATTGTCAAAACATCAGAATTTGATACTATCTACTAATATTAGAATGAAAAAATTTTTTAGGACCTGTTTTTCTTAAAAACTAGGCTCAGTTCAAACGTTTCTGCTTTCTGATTCAGATTGTACGAAAAAAAGCATACCAAAATCAGTTACCACATGTTTGATTTAGTTTATTGTTTGTCAGGATAGTCACCAAATTTAACTCAATGTCTGTTTGACAAATTAACTACGTAAAATTATGTGGAATGCTGTGATATATAGACTCAGAAGTTATGTATATTTTTTGTAGTTTATGAAACTATTGCCATGAGGCACGAATTAATATGTATTCATCGATCTCAAATTTCACAATAATGAATTATGGATGGAGAGGGTCCTGCAGAAAAACAAAAATTAAAAGTTGAAAAATAAAGAGCAAGATTTTGAGTTTAATTGGGTATAGATGACTTTTCAGTTCTATTTGCAGATTACACGACACTCCTTACCATGGACGCAGATATCAACACCCTCCAGTCAAAAACTGTCTCAGCGTTATCTGAAGCTAAGGAGTGGTTTGGTGCAAATGCTTTACAGATGAACGACACCAAAACATCAACAATAGGCTTCACAAGCAAGCGGAATACAACTAACCAGGCATCTTCAACAAAACTACTTGGTGCCGCCCTTGACTCACGTCTCACCTGGTTGGATCACACCAATGCTCTTACATCGGCTCTTTGTACTATGCTACATATGATATTAGAAGAGTGAGACAGATTGTCGGGAGAGATGCAGCTGTATAACGTATCATGCACTATTTCACTCCAGACTGTTATGGGTTAGAATTGTGGGGAGAATGAGCCACTCTGTAAAGATATTCATCTTGCAAAAGAAAGCTGTCCGTTCTATAGAACAAGCCAGCTGGTCTACCCACTGCAAGCCACTATTCCGAAAATTCAAGATAATGCCACTGCCATCTGCATATATCTTTAAACAAATACTACATGCAAAGAGTGTTATATCAGACCACCAAGATAGAAGTGAAACAACAAGTCGAATGCTACGGAATGCAAGAGACATTACCATACCCTGCCATCGTATAAATACAACTGCCAGCCAGCATCGACATTTGGAGTTATTTAATTATGTTACCTGCCGTTTGGAGGAGTAAAACGCCAAGAAAACTAAAAGCAGATCTCTACAGATCTCTTCTACGATGTTGAAGAATTCAGGAATTATATGAAAAATAGAGATAGACTAAACTTTTATTGTCTTAAATTGATATATGCGTTATGTGCATTTTTCTTTTCTTTTGACCATTTTCTTATTACAAATGTATTTTGGTGAAATTAAGTTTATTATTCTGAAACAAATCTATTTAATAAACATTATTTGATACAAGAAAATTTACTCTTTTATCACTTCATCATTCTACATATTGATATTTTTTGTGATAAAGGAAGATGTTTTCTAGATCAATTTATTTAGTTCTCTGTTTTTAACAAACAAAAGCGAAATATCGTAAATTCGTTTTGCAGATTATCATTTTTCAAAAACATACAAAAGTATCAAGTATCCACCATTAGACATAAACTTAGACACGAAACCTATTTGGTTTTAAAAGAGCTATCCTATCATAACTCATACAACATATTTTTCCTAAGGTGTTCTAAAATCTAAGGTATGTTGGCTATGTTGTTTATATTAAGAAATCAAATAATTATCAAACCACTGTAGATCGTGTTGACTTCTGTAAATGTTGTAAATTCCCACTCTTTGACTTAATCATTTAATAAGTAAGTAGGTAGGTACATGATCTGAGATGTTCTGTAACATTTTCAGAGTTAGCTCAATACGGTATGCTAAATGTCGACCCGTTAAAAATTCCCCTACTTATAAAGATATTAACATCCTCAGCTTAATAAACGTTATCCAATAAAAGACAAGACACTCTTTATCCACCCGATTCCCTAAATCGCGTCCCGTTTCGCAAAGGTTTGACAGTGGAGCCGATATCGATTCACGATGCTGCGGGACTGCGTTCACCCGATCGGCTATTTACCGGAACGAACCCACATTCGTTCCTGATTGCGTTCATATATAGTATAGTAGCGGAGGAGGACGACAACGCGCGCGGGGACTTCCTTTGAAGTGGATACCGGGATTACACTAAACAAAGTGTATCTCCCAGGGGGACGGCCAAGAACTAACCTAAAGAAGTAATCCTCGGAGTCGAAGGCCTCCATCCAGGGAAGACCGATTCCATTTAGCGCTCGCGCGCGCCCGGCTACGAGATTTATAGGGGTGGTTGTCAACCCCCGAGCTCCCGGTTCCGGAACCCGTTCAGATTTATATGAATCGAATATTTATAATCCGTCCTAGACAGGACAAATTAAATATAACGGAAGGCCTCCTGGCTCGGGTTGGGGTCCATCTCTATATATATTGGATTCGGTTCGGACACTCTATCGACATGTTGAATTACTGCCTCCCGTTATCTCTTCGCAGTTTGTTTGTTTGCCGGGACCGTTAGCGACGACCACCCCCACGACCAAGTCCTATATATATACTGCACGCATAGCTTTATGGTGGTGGACGCTATCAGATGGTCGACTTGCGACTAATCCCCCCCTGACTGGATGTCCACATAGGACCACAATGTTTATTTTGGTACAATATACAAGCAATAGAATTAAATTTATACAAGTGTGATGATAATACATAGCAAAGTGAAGCATGTATATTGACATAACTGACGAGAGATGTCGTTTCACCTCTGAGCCACCACTGGAGTGCCATAATCAACCTTATAAAGGCTAAGCAATACATCCTGGGCAACTATAAACAATAATCAGCAATACTCCACCACTCCCCTAAACCCCATTCCTATCTAGTTTGGATGTTACTTCGCTGAGTAGTTTTGCAATTACTGACCACTTGTTAGTATGAACAGGTTCATATAGAAGAAAATCGAGATATTTGAAGTAACTTTTTAGCTAGTTACAAAATCGATTTTTTAAGAGAAATTTTCCTTCCTAGTACAAAATTATAATATTCTTCTATAATTCTTTAACCTAATACGAATTATCGATGATTTTGGTTAGTAAAACCGGTCCCACGTAAAAATGACAGATAATTTTCAGCGCATCTCAGTTAATGTCCATTGTATTCTACGAGTGAAATGCATAATTGGATATTTTTTGAGTTTTCTTGTATTGACTAATGACTTTCGATTGAGAAAGGGACAAGAGAAAGTGAGTTGTCTTTCGGAATTGTTCCTCGCACTTGACGGATTTTAAATAATCTTGTTTTGTTTGATTCAGTTGATGATTCACATTTTTACAGAGGCAATGCGAGCATGCCCTACTGGCGCAATGGAGGCAATGCCAAACCTCACACCTCTGCACATGCATGTTAAAAGAGAGGCTGCTCTCAGCGCCATAAGAAAAATCCAGCAGAGAACGTTAAGGCAAACCAGGCCGTGGAAATGCCAAAGGACATGATCTCACCTGTCTACAATTTGATAGGGCAGAACAAATGGTAATTAATGACCGCGCGAATGCACCTCAGATGCTCAGACTGAGCATCGAATCCGCATCACTGTGGTTCACAGACGGATCAAAGACCAAGGAGGGTGTTTGGGACAGCATTAGTTTACCGGATTTCTCCAAAGCCATGGGCCATTCTCTAACCATCGTCTAGGCGGAAGCAATCAAAAGCCCACAAGTCCAAAACTGTCTGGGATTGCAAAATTTTACTAAAAAACTAGCAACAGACAACATTGTTTTACTGATGTGGGTTCCAGGATGCTCAGGGATCGAAGTCAACGACCAAGCTAACATCATAGCCAGAGAAGGTTCTATGACTCCCTTCTACTGACCTGAACCCTGTTGCGGTATCACAAAGAGCCAGATCAGAAAGATGGTAGAAAATGAGCTAAACGAGTTTACTGGGAAAGATCACCTGGCATGAGGCAAGCTAAGGCTACCATAACCTTCTCCGCCCCCAAGGCCAGACAGTATCTCCACTTACAAAAAAACAGACCTTCGATTAATAACAGGTCTCCTTGCACGACATTGATATACCTCACAAAGATTGCACGGACAAACAACGCAGACTGTAGATTCTGCGGGGGATCCCCGAGACAGCGGGACACCTATTGTGTGAATGTGACGCTCTAATGCGCACAAGACAAAACTACTTGGGAGCCGCCATCATTGAACCAGCAGAGCTGGCACCAATTACTCCTCGAACAATGACTGACTTCGTGAAAAGGCTCAATATCGAAGGACTGTAATGTATGAGGGAAAAACAAAAGATTTTTTTAGATCAAAGTACATATATCGAAAGGCACAGATGCTAAACAACCCAACTCTACCATATCATACCATACCATACCATACCATACCATACCATACCATATCATGAATAAATTTAGCATAAAACAAAAACTGCACTGACCACTAGACAGTAAAAGACGGCGTTTTGCGTATAATGCAATACACAGCTTGGCAGGGTTTCGTGCGGCTCTCCTAGATAGTTGTATGGTTGTACAGTTGTATGGTATCTGGTATGGTTGTATGGTTTGTATTTTAATTCAATAAACTTGTTGAAATGTTTTTGGGATTACAGTACTGTTTCGAGCTTGTCTATGTAACCTAGATAATGAATAGAACCAACGATGAATAGAACCAACGATCAAAACGAACTCGAACGAACTGAACGACTTGCGTCAACAACTTTGTAATATTCATATTCCTATTAAGTTATATATATATATTTTATTACTGTAATACTGTATCGATGGTTTCCTTAGACTCACTCACATGGTCATCTTCAAACACATCAATCCTGCTATTAGTGCGTCCTTGAGTCAACTTGTGTCATTGGTGATGCTCCGTGTAGCGCAACGCACCTCCTTCTATTCACATCGCCAACATAACGATATTTTCCGCTTTAGGCCGTTCTTATATGCTACTATGTTTGTCGCAAACGTTGGTCATCGGAGTGCTCCAGTATTTGCAGCATAGCTCGCATGACCGGTGTTCATTAAACACAAGTTTAACAAATTTTACGTTACTATAAGCTTTATTATTTTGGAAAAGTCCATTTACAAATGTTTATTATAAATATGATGTTACACCATTTACAATATTGCTTATGGTTGCAGAGGCCTGATGGTGGATAACATCTATGGATTTTTTTGAATGAAAATCACCATGGGTTTTACATACTGTCAACTAGTTTTATGAAAATTTCGTAAGTTTTACAAACAATTCGCAACTGTACGTCCTCAGCTCATGGTTTTTCTCATCTATTTGTCATCTTTTTGAATACTTAATAAAAATGACACAAGTTGTTAATTAATTAATTTAAGAGGAATCGAAAAACAGAAATTCACACTTTTAAAGCAACTAGTCGGTTTCTATATCAAGTTCTCTTTAGTCATTTCTCCTTCATTTAAAAATGCCCCGAAACACCTCACATCCACCAACCATTTCCACTTTTGGTCCTAACATACATTTCACCGGATTTCTCGAAATTCGTTAGCACCCCATGGGGGTGAATCTGCGCCGTTTTCGTCCCCCTCGCGGCCACCACCATTCTTCACTGGCCTAATTGAGCGAAGGCGACATGATCACACATTCTCCGCTATATAAAAGAGCCCGCACCGGGCTCGAAGGACCACGCGGGAACCCCGCAGGACTAATGACCGCGCTCAGATAAAGTGTGGAAATAATGACCGTCGCACCGGCAGCGGTAACCGGTGGTTATTTTATCGCGGTGTAGTAAATAATCCGGTTTGGTTAAACGATTCGCTGATCGATTAACTGTTTCATTTCACCCCTGGTCATCCCTGTGGGGGTTGATGGGTGGTTGTAGGTAGGTGGTAGGTATGTCGAGGGGCGAAGCGGTAACGAAATAATGAGCCGACCGCGTTACAAGAGGACGAAATCTATCGGAATGCGGCCGGCGTCGCCGGTCAGGTCGGTAACTGCATTTGCCGGACTCCCCCGGATATATAGTTAGGGGATGACTGGAATACGTAGTCGAAGAATATCCAGTTTTTGTTATGGAACGCGACATGGAATAGTATTTTTTTGTTCTAGTTATAGACGCTTTGCTTGCCTATTTTACGTGGTATTTTGTTTTTTTCCACAATAGTATTGTCCGAAGTTCATATGTCATATCATCACAGTAAATTGCAGTTTTAATATATTTATTATTCACAATTTATTTCAATGAAATTTTACAACATACCTAGTCTAACCTTCAAGAAGATCGATCTGATAGCATTCAACCCTCTGCAGGAATGCTTGTACATCCAATCTTTATTGGACCAATCCATAGGACCAACAAGTATTCCTCTTTTACAGCTATGAAACAAAAAGAAACATTAGTGGCTACAATCTTCTTTTTTCTATTTCCCTAAGAATATAGAGCGTTAAATATTCCATTCTCTTAAATGATCATGCTATTAAAATATCTATACCGGGTGATTCAATTTCGAGGCTCACCATGGGGATCTCGCTCATTAGTGGAGATAGAGCCTATGTTTAAATTTGGCAAAGATTCGTATTTTTGTGCTGATCAGTTATCTGAAAATAAATTTAAGCTATCATTTTTCATTTTGAAGAAATCTGCAAAAAACTGAAATGTTAAAATATCGTTTCCTTATTTATTTTTTAATTTGAACTACCATGAAAGATGGCGTCGTAACCATAGCAAACTTTTGTTTTTCTTATGGGCGACTTATTCAATTTTGGCGTTTGCCGATAGTCGTGTCTTTTCTCATTTCCGCAATGTATAACATGTTGGCATTATTTCTTAAAACAATAGTGTACTATTGAAAAACCCCTTTGATCGTTTTCAACATTTCCATGAGGATTATAAGAATTGCGGGGTTTACTAAACTATCCATGCTCCGCTAAATTTCTGTCCAATGTTAGAAATATTGTACGTTGGGGCATCTCTATGTGAACAATAATAAACTCCGTATCATATCAAGCTTTTCGTTATTCATGCCGCATTCACATCCACTATCAACCACAATTAAGGTTTATTTGGTTAAATGGCAAACCCAACGCAGCGCTCATCGCTTGATCCAAGTGAATTTTGTTGGCGTTGCTTGGCAACGAGTCCGGAGGTCTGTAACCAAGCTACAGTTGGGTACCTGAGGGTTTCACAAAGGTGAAATAATTCACCGTTGTGTTAAAAAAATAATACTAACATTTTATACATTGCGAAAATGATAAAAGACACGACTATGTTTTTGTTTCAAATGTCTAGCTACATTTGGTTTGAATAACAAATTGAAAACTATAATTTACCATTTCAGTATTTTTGCGAATATCTTCAAAATGAAAAATGATAGCTTAAATTCCTTTTCAGATAATTGGCCGATACAAAAATCAGAACCTTTGCCAAATTTAAACATAGGCTCTATCTCCACTAATAAGCCAGATCCCCATGGTGAGCCTCGAAATTGAATCATCCTGTATAAACAACGAAGCTTGCTCTGCACTAATTCTTATTTTTCATGTGATTAATACCGTGGATCCAATATAAAGAAACCGCTGGTAGTAAAAATTGTTAACATTAAAAGTCAAAATATAATTTCTTTGGGTATGTTTGCTGAACATTTGGTCGTATATATTTAGTTATTAGTTAAAAAGGTTTTCCTATCTATCTTCCATGTAGTCTGTTTCTCCGGTCGATGCATCGTGACCTTTATACGGCTGAATTAATAACTATCAGCGGCAAACGTATGAAATCAAAATATAAACAGGTATTTTAAAAAATCTTCTTTTTTTACTAAGACCGTTTTCGTTGAAATAAATTCTCAAAAATCACAATTTTTACAGTATTACTTATTTTCTTTGTCACAACAAACACATTAATGCAAAACGTATATCCATATTCCATTTACAATGTTTTCAGGATTGTCCATATTTTACAGTTTTCAATTCACATTTTTCTAGAAAGGTAAGAAGACTGTTAAGCAATGTAAATCCGTAATACAAATAGCACCTTTAGCATTTTTAAAGATGATGACAACATAATTAAAAAACGTTGAAGTCGGAAAAAGAATTTTATATAAAAATATAAAAACCTGTATTTTGATTAAGTTTTAAAGAAAGCGTATGGAGTAAATTTGAATTAATGTATTCTACTCTTTTCCCGCAGTAAAAGAAATGTTACTATAACTGTAACTTTCGTTTGACAAAAACTTAATAACGTGGCCATAACATAACTTTAATTAACCTATTTTATTATATGGAATTATTCTTTTAAAGCATAATAAAAGTTTATAAATAATTATTATGCTAAATAATAACATTTAAATACAGCTTTTTTAGTTACACAGCCTGTACTTAATTTGAAAGATGAGAAGTAGATCATCCTTTGAGAAATATGGAACCACTAATTAGAAAAGCAAAGTCATGCGTTGACTACCATCAACCTAAACTGGCTTTTAAGGTAACACATGTTGAATGGATACGTATATCTTTTAATTTAAGAGGAATTTTTCTGATCCTTCCCTTGATATTCTATAGGTAATTACTACCGATAAAAACAAAAATGTATTTTGAATAATTCAGGCACTTGTTATTAATACAATTTGCGATCATCATTGGCGACACTCAAACTGTTACGACAAAAAATAATCAATGACCAATGTGCTCTTTATGTTATTACAAAATTCGTGGTAAGAACTGGCTTCATATCTTCCCCCAAACGTACTTATACACGTCTGGACGTACGAAATTTTCCGTTCGGGTCAAGACGGGAAGAAATCAATTACACAAAACGATCTCCATAACTGCTGCGGCTTTATATACCCTCGGACATATATAAAACTATAAATCGTTTAGTGGCGGTCGCGCAAAAACAGCCTCTGTCCGATTTTATTGGCATATTTATGACGCAACGGGAGGGACAAAAACAGGCATTATATACCGGGGGTTGTGAGGATCCCGTCCGCCTTCGGATTGAAATTGGAGGCAATATGGATTGACCGACAATATACATATCGAGCACATGTCAAGGAAATAAATAATGCCAATATGAGAGAGCAGCAGCCAGCCTTCTCGATCTGCTGCATAGGCAGTGAGCCGTCCCAGGCACGTTCCAGACGCACCTCCTGCACGGTTGGTTCGGGAAAAATGGAGATTCCCAATGCATATCGCGGTTATAAAGCCATTTCCCTGTCGGGGGGCCGCGATGCACGACGCCCTTTTTAAACTTATCACAGCTCGTTGCCTTTACGTGCCTCCACCACCTATCATTTCTTGCCTTTTTCATTCTATGGGGTGATGTTGAAATTTTCATCTTCCGGTCCCCTTCGCTAGTGATTCGCTTAAATTGAAACATAAAATGTTTTTTTGGGTTGATCGCTAATGAAGTTAACAACTGACGTTTTGTTGGTTCCTTCGGCGACTCCACCATTCTGGAAATGATTGAAAAATAGACCCATAAATGTCGTAACTTAACGTTTGACCTGTCATGTTTACATGAACTGGTCTGTAATGACTAATAAAATAGACATACACATTTTATGGCCATACATTTCACGGCTATTCTGACTTAAATATACCATTAAAGCTTGAGTTTAAAGCCTGCACCGGACGTCCCAATTCTGAAGTAGGGTAAAAAATGTCTTTTTCTGACCTGAGACTAATAAGCATCATACCTGTGCCATATAAGGTCAATGATAAAAGAATGTGGTTGCAGCTTATCATTACCTAGTGTCTAATGGTTTGCTTCCTGACACTCAATAAGGGGTTGGACTTACTTATAGCTGCTCTTCTTATACTGCCTCACTAAATATAGTGGACGATGTCCTAAGAGCAACTGGATCACACGATGGAAAGCTTACAATTTTAATCGTTTGTACGAAGGCGTTCGATACTATTGACTGCACGTTTGCTTTCTGGAATTCTCCCCACTTTTAAATATCTTGTACACTAGCACTTTTCAGAGGGTCCTGCGTTTCACGACGTTTTACGCCGACCACACTCAAATATAGGCAAAACCGCGAGAGCTGAAGATTACTCATACATTTCAGCTGTTATTTTCGATATACGTTACAGATTATTTCTAAATATTGACGCGTGTTAAAACGAAATAGCATACTTTTCATACGTCTGCTGTATAATTTAAATGGGCAAGACAAAAAAGTACGTCTGTTCTTAGAACCATAAGAACGAATGACAGCGGTAGCAACCTAACCTCCAAGTCGAGCGCGAATGTGTGATGTGAACAAGATGTTTTCGTTGGTATGTTTTCACTTTGCTTCTGCTAAACATGGTAATGATGGATATATAAATTAGATATGATATTATCACAATTAAATGACAGTATTTTTAATAATTAAATATTCATCTTTAACGAACTACCTAGTAGGCAACCTAATATACACAGCTATATAACCAATCCACGCGGTACGTTCATATCTTGGTTCATACGATTTTAAGCGATGAGTCAACTTCAGCTCTCCCGGTTTTGCCTATATACATATCATTTATCTTTTCAGATAAACCTGACGATTTGACCGGCACGTGAGTACCCACTTTTAACGCTGTAAGTAAGAGATTTAAAATGCGATCACAAATAAGAAATGGTGAAGGCGCCGCATGAAGTAATACAAATGCGCCCGTAGAATTATTTCTATTACTGAGCCGGACAGCAGCAAAAATTCGAGTTCTCCGAAGACGATCCGTTGTACATTTTGCGTTTGTACAATTTTTGCTATCCTCCGTTTTCTATTTCTATACAAAATAAATTGGAAGTTTTGCTGCCCGGGTTAATAATTGCAACAATTTATTTAAAATAAACATTTAAAAGCTAATTCAAACATTTATCGGTAAACTACCACCGTGTAGTTGATTTTAATACCTTAAAGTGTATATATTGCCAATTAATAATGATATGAAAATGTTTCATTTGATCTCTAAATGTATAATACTGGATGAAAAATCAACTATTCTCATTCAACAACCGTTTACTTTTAAGTATATTGTTAAAAAATATATACCTATATTATACCGGGCGTTCTCTTCCATTAGCGGATATTGATTTTTTATGTTTATGACGCTAGTTTTCTGCAAAATTTTGAGGTAAGTATAGTGTTTTGTTTTTTTTTTAACTAGTCATTTGCAAAATTATTAGCTGTACCATTCACGTTTTTTCAGAAAACCATTCTGAACACAAACCTATCGACCATTATGTTCTATAAAAATAAATTTAGAAGATAAATTTAGATAAATTTAATAAAATACTCCAAAATCTCGCAACAATAATAAAATGAATTCTGTTGTATCTTTTCCCCTAAACTACTATTTTATTTTTCGCGTTTATTTAAACGAATGTAAAAACCATTAAAATGATTTCGGATTTTATGATGATCAGTAACCAAACATAGAATTTACCTATATTTGTTTGTTCTTATAAATTAACAAAATCATTTAAATTTTAAATAGCTCGTCTTTCGTCTTTCATAACTCGTTTTTTTGCATAAACCCTAATGTGGATAATATTGGCGGTGGAGTGCAGTGTAAAAACATTGGCATAAACAAATAGCAGTTGCCTCGCAAAAGTGTGACCATTTTCAACTTGGGCGTTTACTACCGACAGACATATAACTTATATATTAAAAAAAGTTTATATGCACTTAAAAAACGATCGTCATAAAAATACTATTATGGGTAATACAAATGTACACTGTGGGCCAAAGAAATAATATGTAATCAATTAAAATAGTTCTTTAAAAAACGAATAGCTTATTTTGTATATGGAATATTTCATATAACAGAACGTTTCAGTCCAATCTTATGTTACTTTATGTATGGCTAGTGGCTATGCATCATTTCTGACTACATCCGGTCAATATAATGTGAAATAATAGGTGTATTAAAATCAGTAGGTAATGACACTTATTGGGTTTTGGGCAAAAGGAGCAGTAGATTTTATAACATTGTCTACAGGATTTTTATGTTTCGTATACAGGGTAAAATTTTGAAACATTGTGTTTTATTGTTTTTTACGAGATTTTAAGTTTTACGTTTTTTTAAGTTTTTAAGTTTTTTAAGAGCATGGGGCTTGGACTTTTTGCACAAAAACATTCCACATACACGATCAATCTAAGTGAATCCCCGAGTTCGAAAACACCTCATGTCCATAGTATATACATTGGACTTGTACTGTTTTCGAACTTATGGGCACCAGATTTGATTTGAACATTTTAGATGATCTTTGCTTCAATTTCTAGTATGGCTTATCACGTTTGTCAGTATTTTTAGTTTGCTTTTCCAAAAATTTATTCGGAGCTGGACACAGGTTTGTATGACACATCAATTCAAACCAAGTATTTTTATTTTTCATGTGCAACAGGCATTTTTAAACGAAAAGCATTTTCAACATCAGTCTGAACCGTCTGAATACATTGTGTTGTCCTATTTTTTGCAAGTTTTTCGTTTAAACATGTAATTTTAGGTGAAAAACAAACATCCAAGACCTGACCGTCGGATAAGTGAAACAAAAACCAAAATTATGAGTTCAACAGTTGATTATAGCTCCAAACCACTTTGCAAATGCAAAGTGGCAGCCAAACAAGATGCAGTTATGTGAGTTAGATCAAGGGAAAATTCTTTAAAAATGTTGTGTTTTTATCACAAACGTCCAACTCTACTGCTTTTTGAGTAAAAGCATTAAAATATCAATGATTAAACATTTAACCCGGCACACAAAAATCACACTATATACGGCACTATAAAATCTCTACTGTTAATCTCCACATAACATACATATCGTTTTATAAAGAAATACTTGAATTACTAAATACGATTCAAAATACGGGTAATTTAAAACTTGTACCGTTTTTTTCTGTCTAATAATTTTCTAATAGTAAGTTTTACAGAAAATGTATTGTATAACCTTGCATTCTAACATATAAAAATGCATTGTGTACTGATCGTAGCCCGAAAATTAATATAATTGGACGACATCTCATCGAATTGGATCATAAATTCCCATCGAATTGCCGAAATGAAGTCACCCCAAAGTTTCCCAGTTGTTTCCCAGTTACAGCCCTAATGAATATTTCACTTAAGTTAAGGGGGTAGTTTTAATAATGATTTACTCCAGCAAACTTCGATCGCCAAACTTTCGCAGCTTTCCTTGCACAAGACCGAGTAAAATCCGGTAAAACCGAATAAAAGAATCGCATCCTCGAGCAGAGAAATCTTCTTCCGGTATCATGTTTGTTTGAAGTAGCCCCCAATAACGCGATAAATCCGACGCTTCCCTTCTACGGTAACGAACCTAATTCGCACCCTCATCGCAGTCGGCGGCGACAGTTGACACATATTCCCGTGGCCGTGACGTCACTAATTGTAATCGTGTCGTGGGCCGCAGTTAGCGACGCCACCTACCGTCACTGTTTGGCCTTACGGGGTGTGTGAGGGGAGATACGGGGGGGGGAGAGGAGCGACTGTAACGGAGATCACGCTTTTTCTTCGCCCTTAAGGTTTTCCACGGTCGGAAAGTTATCCAATTGACCACGATTTTCCACCCGTCCCACAGACCGTGTTCGCAATCCCAATCGATTGCCTCAATTAAATATATTTTCTGGGGTGGATGTATGCTACGGGAAATATAAATCTTATTGCGGCGACCGTTTCGAGGAAGAATTTGAGATTCGGGGAAGAATTGTAGAATGGGTCTGTTCACCGAATCAATATATCGATAATGTAGAAATCGTTTAATGTTTAAATTTAAAGCACATAATGTTTGGTGTTTTTTTCTTAAATAGATATTAGTTTGTGTTTGTCAAACGCATACAACCAAAATAGCAGCAAAAACTCACAACCTGCTGCAACAGCATGGTATATTCGAAACCAGTTTCAATGAAAGAACAAGCAGTTTCATATACTTGAGTTAATAGGTAAAAACCTTGAGCTATTTTTATTAAAAACATTAGTAGGTTCACTTGAAACCGATTTTAGATATTAATTAGTTATTTTCAAACAAAATGAAAAATATTGTTCTACAATAATACTTCAAGACTCTAGATCAGCCATACTCGACCTTAGGGCGGCATCTTAGGGTTGTGGTCTAGATATTAGACGCTAGTGATATAGAAACAGGTTCTAATAAATTATTGGAGTGCATTGGTATGCTGACGGGGTCAGCTCATAATACACCAGAATATAGAAATGTAACCTTAACAAATAATTGTAAGTTACTTTTTAGAAATATTGTCAGTTTAATGAATATTGCCAAAATCATTACCTTCGTACAGTTTTTCGAGTGATACAGCTACTAAATTCCACTAAGTTTCCAATTTTCGGAACGAAACCCTAATACTATTGATCACAATCCAAAATAAACATAATACCGCTATACTTTCGGGGGAAAAATGTTTCTCCTTATCATGACTAGTCATATTATATACAAAGATTGTAGAAGGATAATCTGGCAAGTTATTTTAAAACATAGCACATTTAGTGTATATTTCAATATGGTTTAACATTTGCTATGTTTCACTATAGAAAAAAATCCGATACGGCCAGGCACATGACTATCATACTATATATAAAATTAATAGTTTATCTGCATGAGATTCTATTTAATCTAGATCGGTCGTGTCTGCATTAATATAAAACTAGTTAGACAGGATTTGACAGATATTTTGATTCTATTGACAGTTGGTATTGTCAAAACATCAGCATTTGACACTACCTGTCATTAGAATTAAAATATCTGTCAAATCCTGGCTAGTTTTAATGCAGTACGTGCGATATCAATCAAATACAATTTGCTCATGCAGCTAAACTAATAATTTTACCAAAAAATGTCTTGGACATAAATTATAGAAAATTTCCTCTACTTTACTTTATTATTTATTAACTATTTTGACAAAATTGCAGAAATGTCAGCTCATTAGCAAAATCCTTGAAAAATGCTTTGAGTAAACATCCACTTCATTTGGACCCTTTTGAACAAAAAGCTTTTTAGCTCTGTTTGCTAATGAAACTTCTAAATATGAAGTTTCGCCCCGATACCTTTTGTAGTTTCTCCGGAATCGTCGACACAAAAAAACGGTTACACACACACACACACAGACATTTTTTGTACCTTGGTCAAAAATGTTCAGGGGATCCAATAGGATATATCTCCGCACAAATCGGAGTATTCCAAATGTATTTTTCTCGGCAGTATAACAATACTTTGTCATACTACGTATGATAAAGTAAAAAGATATTGATATTTTACTGTAAAAGTGCTCATTGTAAAATTGTTTCAATAATTAGGAATTCGAATGAAAATACTTGTAAAATTAAAGTACCGTGTACACTATATATTTACAAAAAAAAAAAATATAAGTAAAAATTAATGAAAGTACTCAAATTGCCTGCCACCAACTTGAATGCAAGCGCAAAATCTCTTTAAAAAAGATTTTTAATCCGTCCTGCGCGTCTTGCGACATTTATTTCCGGTCAGGATTTATAAGAACTATGAGTGCAAATAATTTCACACAGCTATTTTTTTGCATTTTCTAATAAAATTATGCCCAAAAGAAAATAGATTCCACTTTTTTTAAATACAGTTTCTCATACTGGGGCAGTACGAACCCGATAAGACAGGAAGGCGTCGGATGCGACGGAGTTTGGATATTTGCCATAATAATTTGTTAGAAATGTAGTCTGTGGGCTAGTTTTCATTTGCTACCGACACAGGCACCGCGATATTACTCTAACCTATAAATGTTCGGTTACTGTTCGCGTGCTGTTTTACGGCTCTTTGAAAAATAATCAACTGATTTGAAGTATGGAGCAATACAGTCAATTGGATGAATATATGTGTCAATTGAATTTTGCCACCTTCATCATTCTAAAAGTTTCAACTGTATTCTGTTAAATCGAGCATTCAATGGCTGGCTAATTTTGCTCTTTTTTCTGTAGAATTTATTGACGCAGATATTTGAATGACTGGCAATATATGGAGGTTATAGGACTTCCATATATCCAGGTGGAAATACTGGATATAACATGGAAAGTTCTTTTGAATGCTGATAGTGATGAAAAACGGTCATCCATCCTTATCATGCCAAAAAAAAACTTTCTAGTATTTTCCAAAATGTTTAATTACACATTATGGCTACTTTTGATGCTTTATTTGACTGTTTTTTTATTAAAAGTTCCGTTATTTTTTCATATTTTTTAACAGTAGTTATAAACTAGCCTGTAGTTAAGTTCACAAGGATACAACTTATTTTTAAATATAAAATTTACACATGAATTGATCAGATTGTTTCAACGAACTAAAAAACAAGCATAAGTTTACCTAAATAAATAGTTTATAAGGATCAATTTCAATCAAACAAAACAAAATCTAATAAAGATCTAATAAAACCATAAAACGTCCGGACCGCGAGTAGAGTTCAAATTTGTTATTATATATTATAATTTGCTACGGCTCGGGGTCTTGTGGACGATGCACATGCCTGCTTTAAAGTGTAGAATTCGCTATATAAGTTTCCAGATTAATTAAATAGATATCAAGTCAAAATAGTAATGTTTTTAATAATATATCTTATTCATCGATTTTAAACGCCGTATTTTAAAAACCTACAAGTCCTACTGCATCCGGGCTGACTGAAATTTATATAATCCAATTTTTGAAAAAAATGTAGATTTGTTAGCATTTTATGTGCAATCAACTGCATAACAATTCCATTCTGAAGAACTGAAATGGTCTGTCGTTATTTCACGTAGGATTAATTAGATGAATTTGTGGAAAACTGTAAGCACTACAAATCACAAAATCTTGAAGCCAATGAAACGGTTTGTAAGATAGTTTTAGTTCAAGTTATTGTAGGGGCACCACATATTAGAAACATTTTATTAAGCAAGTAAGATTAAGTTTGTATTTTCTTGGGTGAGCATTTTTTGTGTTCCATTTACTTTTTGAGTCAGCATATACAAAATATGATGTTCAAATGAAATGTTCTGCTACAATGTGATAAGTAGTTACTTGTTGTTCTGTTAACAGTAGTAATATTCCCAACATCGACGTATTCTTATTGTATTTATTACTTCTATGATTTGAAAATTCGGCCTTGGTTCATGTGATAAATTAGGCAAAAGTCCTTTCCAGTTCTAACTTCACATTACCGGTGTTATGGGCATGATTCTTCCGAAGAGTACACTTCAACTTGAAAGTAAGTTTGATTAATTTTTCTCAATCCAAATAAAAATTCTCAATCCAAATAAAAATTCCCAATTAAATTTATTATTTTTAGTTTTAAGAAAATTATTCCAGTATAGTGTAATACTAACAACCACCTTACATTGCACAATATTAATTTCTTACTTTATGAATAGAATAGAAATTGATGCAAGAAATACAAAGGATATACATATATGTATGTACAAGTTTGCGAATGAAAAATAGTTATTCAGCAGAAATGGCACGGATCATGATGTTGAAAACCGATGCAAAATGTTTGTAATCCAACACCAGCGCGGCGTAAATTAGAACAAATGGCGACCGAAGAATCGGTTATTGAACCATTGAAATAGAAAAAATAGACACCACATTCGCCGTGTGCAATATTATGTTGATGGGACCCAACTTTTTAAATAAATTAAATATGTTTTTATGTGGCGATTTTGCTTAATCTGCATATTGTGAGCAAGTGCGTAAATGGAAAAGGAATAAGAACTACAATCCGGGTTAAATAAGTACTTATATTATGAAATTTTAGTACATATCAATCGAGTTTCAAGTACGGATCGTTTTATTATGAAGAACAATGTGATATTGTACGTCAGATTTAAAAGTATGGAGATTAATTTATTTCTGGTTGTGATATATATTTTTGAAGGAACTGTCATTTTATACAAATTGTAGTGAACTTAAAACTGAAAAATAAGTACACGTATTTTGATTGATATTTTGCTTTTGATAATAATTTCTCTTAAAAAATTCTAAAATATAAGCTGCCCTACCTTGCCCAAAATACTGCCCCCTTTCGTATGATTACATAGCATACAATAATAACATAGCACTGTTTCCGTTATGGACACTAGGGTGGTTATTTTTATTTAGAAAGGAATGATCTCCGAAACCATTTCCAAATCCAAAAAAAAGTGGAATTTTTTTATTTATTTTTAATGGTACCGATCGATGCTTAGAATTAAAATGGGAATAAAAAAATTTTGGTATTTTTTAAATACCTAATTGTTCGGGGTTTGGGGAAACTTAAGATTAAAGTTATAGGACTTTCCAAGGAAGAATTTGATTTATTATACATTTAGATTTGACTCCCAGAACCCACCTCCACAGTGCCCTAAAAACTGTCCTTTCTTAAAAAATGTACATTCTTCAGAAAACTAACCGATCTAATCATTTCATTGTCTTTTATCGTTTTTCTAGAAAATTCGTCGAAATATCAGTTTATTATCTTAGAGTGACATTATTAATTAAAAAAATGTCTTCACTTGTCTTTTTCAACTTTTGTTAAACTTAGGTCGAAAATTCACCTTCTTTATATTAACTTTCATGTTTGAGTCATCTTGCTTATATTATCTAATAAACAAGCCAATTGTGTAAACAAGCCAATTGTTGAAACATTTTTTTTTGCAATTCGTCTCGAATTGGTATTCTCAAGTGACATGATTTATATTTTGGGATGATTTTCATTGTTTAAATAATAAAATACTAATAGTTTTCAATATGTCATCAAATTAGAGTACAAGGAACAGTTTCCAAACAGCAACAAATCAACATTATTTTGCGACAGATAGTAGTAGGGTATCAGAATAGAAATGGAGAAAGAAATGTGATAAATAAAATTGGTTGACGTTAGGATTTTTAATATTTTTAAAAGAAATGTATTTCACCAATTTCTTGAAAAAAGTCAATTTTTTCGAACAAATGATATTGAAAACGAATAATATTTTGTTGTTAAAAAATGGAAATCATCCCAAAATATAAATGATGTCACTTGCGAATAACAGTTAGCCAGACCGATCTAAAAAGAGTTGACTTTTCTACCATAATTAGCAAAAATGTTGAAAATGAATAATAATAATAATAATTGATTGTTTAAATAATAGGAAAAAAATTTCCAATCAATAATGTCACTCTACGATAGTAATTTGCCATTTTGAACTCGGAAAACAGAATTCAGACGGATGTTCGAGAAAACCGAAATTTTTAAACACATTCTATTTGTATATTTAAACTAATAGAATTTGTTTAAATTAAAAACTAATAAAAGTTAAACTATACAGTGTGTCCACGAAAGACCGCACCATATGGAAAAAAAATTGATTGTGTATTTCTCAGAAAATTTTATTCTTTATAAAACTTGGCGGTTCGTATGAAACCAAAACTGCAACCGTCAAATATGTAAATTTCAGTGCCATATACCGGGCTACTCAGAATATATGAATTTGTGATAAGAGTAAACTACCCTTATTTTCAGTATTATCGATAAACTTTATTTGGAAATGTTGTTTAGAAGTGAATATTATATTCAAATATGAAGTCAGAGCCACCTACCATGAAAAAAAAAATATTTTCTGTTTTTTCTTAATTATTACTCTTGTGACAAATATTAGTAAATACCAGTGATACTAAGATGATCTTCTTAATCTATTTTTTAGAAATTTGAATAATTTCTTTATATTTTTTGATATTTTGGTATGATAACTAATGTTTATTTAGAGCTAGCGCAAAATTACTCATTTTCTTGGTGCGAAGTTGATATTTCACCCTGTAGATAATAATAGATCATACTATAACTAAAACAGGAGCGTGACTTACCTTTTATTCAATTAAGATTAATGACTGTGGATAGGTTTATAATAGTAGTTATCCATATACAGCGAGCGATTCTCGAGTGGTGGTACGCGCGGTAATACCACTATTGAAATTTTATTTTCACACTTATTTTAATAAAAATAACTAAAGCATCAAACATTTATTGTTTCTTTAATTAATTATGACTGACTTAAGTTAATAACTATTATGAATATGTCTACTACTTATAATTACAAAAATACATACATTATCACAAAATAGAAAAAATCTGATGTGGCCAGGCACATGACTTTATCATACAATATATAAAATTAATAGTTTAGCTGCATGAGAATCTATTTGATTGAGATAAATCGTGCCTGCATTCAAATTAAACTAGTTAGCCAGGATTTGACAGATATTTTGATACTATTGACAGGAGGTATTGTCAAAGCATCAGCTTTTGACACTACCTACTGTCATTAGAATAATAGTTATTTATGTCACAAGTGCCGAAAGTACGGAATAGCGCGACGAGCGGTGATGCGGCGCGTCACCGAAGGCGGAGCGTCGCCGTCACATGTGAGCCTCGCGCTATGTAGTTTTTGGCAGGAGTGACATCAACGCTTTTTGTGCTGCTTTTTGAGAAATATGTATTAAAAAAATAATTAAGAAATGGTTATACAGGGTCATTAAAAAATTGTAGTCGAAGTAGGCCGTGTCAATGTTAATAATTTTGTGCCGCTTTACTCAAACAACTGTCAACCATGAAATAGGTTATGTAATCAAATTAACTTTTGTGTGTAGAACACTGGTATTCCATTCAAATAGAGCGGCAACCAACAATATTTACATTTGATTTCATGGCATACTTCGACTACAATCATTTATAATGACCCTATATTTCTGTATAGGAAATGTTAGGTTGTTATCACTTCTACGAAACGTCAAGTTTAAAAAGCTAATTCAAATTCTGGCAGATTTATATTTCTTCATGACACTGTAGATGTCATACACTCATCGCTATACTTTATTTACAATTTTCTCAATTTATCGTTTCTAGAATTAGTTATAGGCAAAACTGGGAGAGCTGAAGGTGATTCATCGCTTAAAATCGTATGATCCAAGATATGAACGTACCGCGTGAATTGGTTATTAGCTGTGTATATTAAGTTGCCTACTAGGTAGTTCGTTCAAGATTAACATTTAATTATTAAAAATACTGTCATTTAATTGTGATAATTGTCCTATCTAATTTATATATTCATCATTAGCATGTTTAACAGAAAGAAAATGAAAACATACCAACGAAAACATCTTGTTCACATCACACGTTCGCGCTCGAATTGGAGGTTAGGTTGCTACCGCTGTCATTCGTTCTTATGGTTCTAAGAACAGACGTACTTTTTTGTCTTGCCCATTTAAATTATACAGCAGACGTATGAAAAGTATGCTATTTCGTTTTAACACGCGTCAATATTTAGAAATATTCTGTAACGTATGTCTAAAATAACAGCTGAAATCTATGAGTAATCTTCAGCTCTCCCAGTTTTGCCTATATAACAACGGGTTGATATTTCTTATCAACCAACAGTCAAATTGGTGATCTTATTTTATTTCAAATTTGTATATTGTACTTTGGCGCACTAGAGCGGCTACGTTCTATAGCGGTTCTCCAACCTCTGATGAAATCAGCTGTTTCGAGTATGACAGCCATAGACATTTCTGTGGTGACAGCACAAAGAAATATTTGTCAAATCTAGGCTACTATGGAGTTTCATATCAATGCAGATGCGACCGATCTTGATCAAATAGAATTTGGTATTGAAGCTAAACTATTAATTTTACCAACAAATATCATAGGCATAAATTATTCAAAATTTCCTCTACTTTAATTTATTATTTAACTATTTTGACGAAATTACAGAAATGGCAGCTCATTTGCAAAATCCTTGAAAAATGCTTAGAGGCAACAGCCAGTTCCTTTGGACCCTTTTGAACCAAAAGCTTTTCAGCTCTAAGTTTAGTCATGAAACTTCTAAATATGAACTTTCGGCCCGATACCCTTAGCAGTTTCTCCGGAATCGTCTCCACAAAAAACGGGTACACACACACATACACACACACACACATACACACACACACACACACACACACACACACACACACACACACACACACACACACACACACACACACACACACAGACATTTTTTTGAACCTTGGTCAAAAATGTTCAGGGGACCCAAAAAGACCTATTTCCGCTAAAATCTCAATTTTTTTTTTCGGCACGATTACAATACTTTATAATACTGCGTATGATAAAGTAAAAAAAACTAAACTAAACATCAAAAGAATTGTTAAAAATCCATTCATCCTGTTTTGTGGGGTGTCCGTGCCGTTCTATGCATAAACACATTCTCCGAGAAACATCTTTGGCCGCATTACGAACCAAACTCGGTGGAATGTTGTGGATACAATTTTGAATAGTTTCCTCTAAATGACTAAATGATTAATATCTCTAAATGGTCGATGTTTGTACACTTTATTTTTTACATAACCCCACAAGAAGAAATCCAACGGGGTAAAGTCGGGGGATCTAGGTGGCCAGGATCTTGATTCCCAACTTCTGCCTATCAACCGATGACCAAATTTCGAATTTAAAAAGTTCTTGCCAGAGTTTATACTGTGTATGGGCGCACCATCAAGCTGGAGCCAAATTGACGCTCCCCACTAATTCCAAGCTGTAATTAAATCATGGACGCTGATCTACTTTTTTTAACTTTAAATATTTTATTTGCGATTTTAGTTTCTAATGACCATTTAGAACTGTTACATTAAAGAATATGAAACAAAATGTTTATTTTGTTTATGCAACACTGTTTAAATTTTAAAATAAGCGTATACCAGTTATCACAGGTGGACATGAAAAACAAAAGCATTTGACATTATCATTTTAATTGTACCCACTGCAGTTTACGTCAGTTTAAAACCATGCTTACACTCCAACAAAAAGTCGAAATTGTTATAATAAATGGAGAAAATAGACCGCACCGAGATGTTGCAGCTATTTTTAATTCAAGACATCCACACACCCTAATTGCCCATTCAACCGTTGCCGTTGCCAGGATAATGAGAAAATTCAAAGAGACTGGGTCTGTTGAAAACGTCTTCAAGAAGCCCCACACAAAATATGTTGCCGACAATGAGGAAACCAGTTTGCCAGTGTTGCAAGAAGTAAGCGAACATAAAACAACCTCTGTTCGACAAATTGGTTCACACAGCCAATGCACCAAATCAACTGTACATAATATACTAAAACGAAACAAGCGTCACCCTTATAAACCAAAATTTATAAGTACTCTAAAAGAGAGAGACTTCGACATCAGGTATGTGCTGTGCGGTATTTTGAATGATCAAATATTTGGGCCTTTTTTTCGTCAAAATTTAAATGGGGAATTATATCTTCAGTTCCTGGAGAGAGAGTTGTCACCTGTTTTGGACAATTTGCCGTTAATTCAACGGGCGTCAATTTGGTTCCAGCTTGATGGTGCGCCCATACACAGTATAAACTCTGGCAAGAACTTTTTAAATTACAAATTTGGCCATCGCTGTATAGGCAGAAATTGGGAATCAAGATCCTGGCCACATAGATCCCCCGACTTTACCCCGTTGGATTTCTTCTTGTGGGGTTACGAAAAAAATAAAGTGTACAAACACCGACCATTTAGAGATATTAACATTTAGAGGAAACTATTCAAAATTGTATCCACAACATTCCACCGAGTTTGGTTCGTAATGCGGCCAAAGATGTTTCTCGGAGAATGTGTTTATGCATAGAACGGGACGGACACCCCACAGAAACAGGATGAATGGATTTTTAACAATTCTTTCGATGTTTAGTTTAGTTTTTTTTCGATTTTGTGATAATGTATGTATTTTTGTAATTATAAGTAGTAGACATATTCATAATAGTTATTAACTTAAGTCAGTCATAATTAATTAAAGAAACAATAAATGTTTGATGCTTTAGTTATTTTTATTAAAATACAGAAATATAGGGTCATTATAAATGATTGTAGTCGAAGTATGCCATGACTTCAAATGTAAATATTGTTGGTTGCCGCTCTATTTGAATGGAATACCAGTGTTCTACACACAAAAGTTAATTTGATTACATAACCTATTTCATGGTTGACAGTTGTTTGAGTAAAGCGGCACAAAATTATTAACATTGACACGGCCTACTTCGACTACAATTTTTTAATGACCCTGTATAACCATTTCTTAGTTATTTTTTTAATACATATTTCTCAAAAAGCAGCACAAAAAGCGTTGATGTCACTCCTGCCAAAAACTACAGAGCGCGAGGCTCACATGTGACGGCGACGCTCCGCCTTCGGTGACGCGCCGCATCACCGCTCGTCGCGCTATTCCGTACTTTCGGCACTTGTGACATAAATAACTATTATTCTAATGACAGTAGGTAGTGTCAAAAGCTGATGCTTTGACAATACCTCCTGTCAATAGTATCAAAATATCTGTCAAATCCTGGCTAACTAGTTTAATTTGAATGCAGGCACGATTTATCTCAATCAAATAGATTCTCATGCAGCTAAACCATTAATTTTATATATTGTATGATAAAGTCATGTGCCTGGCCACATCAGATTTTTTCTATTTTGTGATAATGTATGTATTTTTGTAATTATAAGTAGTAGACATATTCATAATAGTTATTAACTTAAGTCAGTCATAATTAATTAAAGAAACAATAAATGTTTGATGCTTTAGTTATTTTTATTAAAATAAGTGTGAAAATAAAATTTCAATAGTGGTATTACCGCGCGTACCACCACTCGAGAATCGCTCGCTGTATATGGATAACTACTATTATAAACCTATCCACAGTCATTAATCTTAATTGAATAAAAGGTAAGTCACGCTCCTGTTTTAGTTATAGTATGATCTATTATTATCTACAGGGTGAAATATCAACTTCGCACCAAGAAAATGAGTAATTTTGCGCTAGCTCTAAATAAACATTAGTTATCATACCAAAATATCAAAAAATATAAAGAAATTATTCAAATTTCTAAAAAATAGATTAAGAAGATCATCTTAGTATCACTGGTATTTACTAATATTTGTCACAAGAGTAATAATTAAGAAAAAACAGAAAATATTTTTTTTTTCATGGTAGGTGGCTCTGACTTCATATTTGAATATAATATTTACTTCTAAACAACATTTCCAAATAAAGTTTATCGATAATACTGAAAATAAGGGTAGTTTACTCTTATCACAAATTCATATATTCTGAGTAGCCCGGTATATGGCACTGAAATTTACATATTTGACGGTTGCAGTTTTGGTTTCATACGAACCGCCAAGTTTTATAAAGAATAAAATTTTCTGAGAAATACACAATCAATTTTTTTTCATATGGTGCGGACTTTCGTGGACACACTGTATATACTATTAAAATAATAAAATTTGTTGGGGGCGTCAAATCCATATAATCTAATATAATCTAATAGGTCAAGTTCTTCCTTGGAACGTCCTTTACAAGTCCTTAAATAATCTTAACTTTTCCCAAACCCCGAACAAATATTCGAAAAATACCAAAAAATTTCTTCTTCCCATGTAAATTTAAGGCCTCCAGAGGCATCATTAAAAATGCATACCTGTAAAAGTGATTTCTTGGGAAAAAATAAGAAAATTAATCTATAAGTTGTGGTATACTTCTTTCCATAGAATGGGAACCTGAAGACAGAAATTCTGACTTGCTTCCATTACGGAAAAAGCATACAGAAAACATAATTCGATTGTTAGATTTTGTTCATTGTTGGCCATGTTTGTCACTTAGGTTAGAAGTATTTTGGACAAATTAAGTCCTTAAAAATATGTAAAATATTCTGATATTCTTTTTTATATACATAAATCTCATCAAGTTTGCTGTTTATAAATAATAATTAAACAATTTAAATAATAAACGACAATATTGTTTTCATGTATCATTTAAACATCCAATAAAAAACTCGTAATGTTGCACATAATTGCATATAATTCATCAGGCGAACGTAGCCATTTCATAAAGACACCATTAAAAAGTTTTATAAAATCATCAACCAACTTTTATTTTAATTTTTACAAATATTCTTACTACTATTCGTACTCCTAAATGGAACGAAGAAGATGGGTTTGTCAGAAAATAATTTAGGTTATTTAATTTACCATCCAGACCGCAGACTACTTGGTGTGTGAGTTGTTTAGGTAATTACTGTTTTTTGGTAATACAAAATTACAAGAATAAATTCTAGACTTTAACATACAGGCTAATGTCACTTACCATTACAAAATGGAAACTATAGGAATACAAGTATACGATTACAAAAGAAAAATTCTGTGGGTTGACTGAAATCTTCACTATACAACTAGCAACAAAGTAGCCTCACATTGGCTATCATATCATAATGGTTCATTCATTGTGGCTCATTGTTTATCGTGTACAACTCAGATAGATGGGTTGGTTGCGTGCTGAGGACCGTCCTGCCAACTTGACAAGGTGACATCGACAGATTGTCGAATCAGCATTCCGGTACCCGGCCCTACTAGCCTCAGTGCTGCACGACTCGAAGAAACAAAACACCTCTTTCGTTGAGGAAATTACGTCAGCAGTATATTAATTACCGAGACGTGCAAATATTATCAGGGCACGTTTATATTATTATTGTACTCTCTTACATTGATCTCGTCGAGATTAGAATTTAGTTATACAATGTTGCAGTGGATGTGGAACTGTCTATGCCTCTGTGTTGATACAGGACACCACGCGGGTCCACCGCGTCGCAGTCGCATATATCAGCGTTTTCTTGGTAAAGATTTGTTGTCTGCTTTCGTGACAATGCTGAAATATTTATAGAGTAAACTATCGTTGGTATAGTGAGATATTTTTATCTAGAGATGGAATGGATCGGGCATCAGCCGGATAACCGGCAAATCAACTGGAAATTAATTAAATTTTGAACATTTAAGTCACCTATTACCAAAATACAAAAAGTGCCTACTTTTCGGAACTATTTTGACATACATAAAACAGAGATTAATGGAACTGAAGAGATCATGCATGCAGACGGTAGACGGTTTTCTTCCAATTTAAATTTTATTTTCTTCTTAAATATTTGTCTGGGTTTTGAAATTTAGAAACTTGTACTGTATCAAATATGAATTAAAACGTGAACTTTGCAGGTGTTGTGAAGTTTGTAAGCTAGTTTATGCACTTAGATGTTCCAAACATTCAAAAGCTCAGCATTTCAATTTGCAGAACTTTTTATAGGGTTTTAAGCAATTCAGGATAAACTAAAACCAATAAAATATTCGAGCAAAAATCCCGATATAACTTCTTAATGTTGTTGTTTTTTGATTAAATTTTGATATAGGTACAGGCTGTTCCTAAATATCATGTACATATGAAAAGGGGTAATTCTTAAAACATAGGTCCGCAAACGCTTCGTAGCCGATCTACAGGGTGATGAAATTTCAAGATTCTTTTAGTTTTTTCTTTATAGCTCTTGTAGTTTTTGTGCTATTTAGCTCTAATTTGGAATATAGGTTACGCTGTAGGTCTTACATCATTGGGCATACCATATGGTTTTAAGAATCTATAGGGAGATATTTTTTTACAGAGACTTTTTCTCGGTGTGCCGCTGGTGGATTCAACAAAACGCATTTTTGGTTTTGTTATGAAGCATTTTAATCTCTTGTAGTTTTTTCGTATTTGCCACAGTTATCGAGAAAAAAAATAAAAGCTTTTCTGTGTTTTTCTGCTGATGAAATTTTTAAAATACGTGGTCTAGTATACCTTGGCTTGATTTAGATAACCTTTTGTTTGTATTTATTTTGACAGTTCGCATTTGAAATATTAATTTTTGTCCACAAGTGTAAATTAAAGGTTTCTGTTTTAAATTGTAGGGTGTAAAAGCGTTTGTTTAAATATTCGATATATTCATTTAAGAATGCCAAATTATACCAATTCTGAAATGGCTAAGATGCATTTCATCTATGGCCTTGCGAATGGAAATGCAACAGAAGCCATATTCCCTGGCGAATGGAAATGCAACAGAAGCCATATTCCCTGGCCTATTTTCCAAATTAGAGCTAAATATCTCAAAAACTCCAAGATGTATAAAGAAAAATTTTAAAAATCTTGAAATTTCAAGATCGGTAACGAAGCGTTTGCGGACCTATGTTTATCTGAGTTTTTAGTCATTAAATAAGCCAAAGAATTACCCCTTTTCGTATTTACATGATATTTAGAACCAGCCTGTATAGAGGGCTAGCATTTGAAAAGTGTAAAATTTGTTCGCAATGAGTAACCCATTATGTGCTCCATTTTATAGTGAGAAGAAACTGAAATCTAAGTTAAAAAGGTGACGTTTACTCTCAAGTGCAACTGTAAACGACAATAAATATTCGGTCCTAACAACGGGTGGATTAATACAAAATGAAAATAAAAAAGAAAACCCTTAGTCAATTTGATAGTACCACAAAATCGTTTGTAAAGAGAATCATCTCGAAATACTAGTGAAGAAAAGTCACAATTTATTTCCAAACATAGAGAGCAATTATTTTCACCATACAAGTCTTAATTAAACTAATGCAAAAAACTGCTGTTTACCCAAAAACGTAATTATTACTACAATTAATTTTAATTTGTCGATCATTTCACGAATGATTAAAAAGGTCCGCAGCACTAAGCTGCCGTCTTAAGAAGAGGACAACAAATTTGTTCAGATTTTACTTTTTTTCGATAAAATCATAACATAGAATGACTTTTTGTTGATATGATATAGCTAAACAACTCATAACGAAACCGCTTTCAGTGTCGTTATGAAAACACTAGATTACAAACTTTTAATAACTTTTAGATTTCCAAGATTGATGATATTGACGTCAAGTGTCAAATAAGACTGACATCTCAATCGCTATTGGCTTACCTCAATTGTATTTGTGAATTTTACCACAACCACCAAGTGTTAAAGATAAAACTACTCTAGATGGTAGATGACATCCCCAATTTTCAAAATGTATATAAAATAATATCGCAAAGTAGAAAAAATAGTATATAACATTATACTCATACTTACTATACCTAGACTAAAATGGAGCAATTCATCAAATTAATATAACACTCGTTTTATAAGTAGTATTGGCGCACTCGTTCCATTTGGGCAACTCGTGCGTCAATTTTTGTCTTATACAACTTGGATTATATAATATACTATAGTAACTCATTTAGAAAAAAATCGAAGAAGCCACGAAACAAAGTCTGTTTGCAGTGTATAGTTTATAACTAACTATTTTATAAGTTATCTATAGTTTGTAAAGTCTTTTTTTAGTTTCAGCTCATAAAAAAGCACAAAAGTTACAGTCACCATTATCTAGATACACTGAATTTTGAATTTTTTTACTAAAAAACTACCCACCAAAAGACTAGAATTCAGGGTATCTTGGGGCAAATACGTTTATAAAAACTATAGGAAATTCTAATACCTTGAAAATTCTCGGTAACAAAAATTAAAAATGAACAGACATTTACTGTACAGGTTTTTATGGTTTTGTCTTTTTTTATGTTTTCTTATGTTGGTATTCTGGTATAATTTGTGTATATTTTTTAATACCGGGCGTATTTCATATTTCTGGTGTGCCAAATAAAAATCTAAAAATCATAATAATTTGTCAATATTTTGTGATATGTAAGTTTTTGCTTAGCTTTTCGTGTTATTGTTTTATTGGAGTGGACCAAGATCCTGGAAGACTTTGCCAAAAAATATTTTACGCTTTTCGGCGGAGTTATTTTTATCTTGCAGACCACTACAAAGAAAGTGCATCTGTATACAATGTTCTCAAAACTATACGTATAAAATTGCATATAGAAATATTTGATATAAAATATTTGATTAAATTGATTCTAAAATGACTTCTTCCATTATCTCATACACTTCCAAATCACATGTAGGTACATGCAAAATTTTACTTTAATCTTAGAAAAGCAATGCAAAAGGTTATGAGAGTTTTGCCATCTTTAAGTGTACTCAAATTAATATTGAAATAACATAATAAACTTTGCCATTAGGCTATTTTACATTTTTGTATAAGGGTAGTTAGTCGGTTAACATTCCACCACTTAATAAATCGATCCTGACCGAGGGGAACACCTGATTCAGGGACAACTAAAGGATAATCACCGCAATCCTTTTAAGTCTTCACGTTCGCCATACAAGGTTTCCCCGCCACTTTAACATACTTACCCTTTCAACTGTTTCAGAATTGACCCCTACACAGACAACAGATTAAAGTGAGGTTCATATTCAACCCTCTAGCACGTTTCGGCCAATTTATACTTTAACTATATTTAAATATGTTTAAAACAGAATTATACGCATTTGATAGTTAAGCAACTCAAATCGAAGACAGTGTTGCGTCAAGTTCTTGAAAATGCAGACCACCGCAATATTTTCTGTTACATTCATTTCGAAATAGTTCATTGCTACTGAATCGGGTTGATTATATTATTCAATTGTTCTAGATTATGGCGCTAGAAATTGTAATAATAATATTTATCATAACCTACTATACGCTTTATGCAATGTATTTCATATAACTGTACCAAAATCAATCAACCAAAATTATATCTTTTTATGTTATGAAGGACTATGTTAACGATTCTGACTGATTCGTTGACGTTTGCTTTTGCTATTTGTGTCAATATTTATAGAGGAAACAAAAAAGTTTTAAATAGCTTTCAATTTGAAAATATTTTTGTTACAATTTCAGGATTGCATCAAGCATGATGACTATGTATTCAGTTCAATGACACAATACTCATATATATGTAGGAATATTGAAAGAAAGGCGTACACTGTGCACTACCTAATTTTAAAACGTTTGTATTACTGAGCAACTTGGAATCATCTTCTACAAACAAAAAGTCAGACGTTGATGTCATTTTTTCGAAACTGAAGTGAAGACGATTAACGAAAGTGATCTGGCAGAAGTTTGAAAAAAGAAATTTCAAGAAATTTTAACTGAGATTGAGAAGTAGGACAGTTTATCTAATTTCTATATAGCAATATCCCTTCATATTATACCTGTTGTGGCCATAATTGTCATGGTATTGCAAGTAAGCGCTGACAGATTATTTTACATTTGAAAATAACAAAATGATTTAAGGGCGTAAGGAGAATTTGGTTGGAATTTCGCTAAAACTAAACCTCCAGTTCCTTTAGCCCCTTTTTTTATTAATAAGCATAAAGTGCTTATCGTATTGAAACTAATCTAAAAGATTAACCAGCAATTTAAATCTGAATTCTTAAAACTAGGTACTTGTCTCTAATAGGCTATCCACTGATCTCCTATATTTTCTTTGTCCCACTAACACTTCACGCACTGTGCTCTGCTTTAAACACATTTCACTGGATCACTAGTTCGAAGGGTTTAGTTCTTTTTAGTCTTCTCACTAGATTCTGGTTGTCCAGTAGCTGCATGGCCTCTACGTTGACGTGTAGGCTTAGGCGAGATTCATGCTTAATGGCGAATCTTTTTATCTCTTGGATGACTTGTGGGACAAGATCACGATGCAGGTCACTATTCCGTATGTACCAAGGAGCGTTAACCATATTCCTTAGTACTTTATTTTGGAAAGTCTGGATTCCCTGTATATTTGAGTTTGTCGCGCAACCCCAAAGCTGGACGCCGTATAACCAAATCGGTTTTAGTATTTGGTTGTAAACTTGTAGTTTGTTCTGTACTGACAACTGAGAGTGTTGTCCCAGAAGCCAGTACAGTTCTCTGTATTTGAGGCCAAGATCTATTCTCTTCTTCTTAACATGTTATTTCCACCTTAGTTTTGTATCCAGAGTCATACCTAAATACTTTGTAGTGTTCGCGTATAGAACTATGGCGTCATTAATCTTGGCATGAGGTATGTCCTCGATTCTTTTGTTTGTAAAGTTAATGTGGACAGATTTCAGTTCGTTGAGCTTGGTCTTCCATTTTTTGGTCCTTTAGTCCTTTTTTTGTAGATACTCCAATAGTTGATCCCTGTGGCTGATCCAATGTGGCTGTTACATTTCGCAGCTGTTGTAGGTGACTTGTACATAGTAGATAGAGAATTGGTCCCAATACACTACCCTGGGGTTGTTCTTTGGACTCTTTTGAACAAAACTTCTTTCAGCTCTAAGTTTCGTCATGAATCTTCTAAATATGACGTTTCGTCCCGATACCTTTAGTACTTTCTCCGGAATAGCTCGAATGGGCCCGGTGGTTTTTTTTTTCGGGTTGTGCCAACTTGAAAGAACCCACAAAGCGCACCATTTTTAATTAATTTGGAGTTTTTTGAGTTGGGCTGGCTTGAAATAAACAACAGTGCGTTCAGTAAATTTCAAATGGTAATACAGTTTTTAATTTACTTTTAAAACGCAAACACAAAATATAGATATTTTCAGTTGCCAATTCAGAATAAAACTTAAATTGTATTTAAGTCAGTTTAACTCAGTCTTGTCAACAAGTGTGTTAAGAAAAGAACAAAATACGAACCACCACAAACAGATTGAGTTCACCAGCCGTTACGGTTAGTGGTGTCCATGTCAAGCAAATATCTATACACTTGCACCAATTTAACTGCTTTTTCGACCTGGAAACGGTTTGGGTTGTAGTTTTGGTTTTTGTCCAACAGACGTTTTGGTTACCATGGTTATACACTTACTGAAACGATTTCAGTTGCGGTTTTGACGTTTTGATCTTGAACACATTAATTTTTCCCATTGACGTGTAACATAAAATAAGTACCTATACTCTCGAATTTTCAATAGAACGGTTTCGGTTTTACCAAGGTTTGGATATTTTAGCAAACATTGAGATGTCAGTTTCAGTATTTTATACATGTTTTGGTTCGGTTACGGTTACGGTTTTGACATCATAAAAAATCAGTTACGGTATGTGTTTAGTTAATATTTACTATTGCCTACTTTCACCTGAAAAAGCCCGAAAACCCCCGAAAATTTGGGCCCAGTAGGTTGGGTTTAAAAAATGTGGTTTTTCAACCCCTGGTACATACACATACACACACACAGACATTTTATTTTATTTGGTCATTTGTTCAGATGACGAGTGTATGTTTCCGTTAAATGAAACGGCATTGCAAATAAAGTCTGTAAAGTTTTAACACTAGATGTCAAAACATAGTTATTATACTAATGAGTGAAAATGTTTAGTATCAGTTATCGCATCTGCTTACATTTTGATCCGGCCAATTTTTGTTTATTAGTTCTTAAGATTAAGTGTGTATTGAGAGCAAATGTTGCAATTAAATTTTCATTAACTGAATAATATGTACCTATATAAAACTTAATATAAAAATATTAGACTTTACAATGGTACTTAAAGTTTAATAAATCAAATCCACAGCGTACTCCGGTTATAGCAGCAGGAAGTAATAATAAAGGTTCCATTGAATATTTGTGTATATAACAGTGAATGTTTACAACCGCGTTATTTACGCGGGTTGTTATTAAATCCTCATAGCCGCCAAACAAAACGAAAACAAACTGACCCGACCCAAATCATCGAGATCTTTTCCGTTCAGACCTCAGTCCGCACAATGTTTACAGCATTCGGCCGTATAGCTTATATAATTCCGGATAATGTATAGTCGAAATAAATAATAGGCTCGTTTCTCGGTACGGTGATATCGAATTACATTTGGATTGATTACATTTCGTTATGTGGCGGTTTATTGTCAAAGAGTTAAGAAGGCTGGCAATGGCCGGGACCATCCTAGACCAAACACAAGCGGAAGATAAGCAAACCGCTAAAAGAACGACGC
Organism: Melinopterus prodromus; assembly: GCA_964023965.1. NCBI lineage: Eukaryota > Metazoa > Arthropoda > Insecta > Coleoptera > Scarabaeidae > Melinopterus > Melinopterus prodromus. The sequence continues at coordinate 48,539,875 of OZ030393.1, forward strand.
CCGGCCGAACGATATAAAAACATTAACTAGTAGATGAGTAGGTGGTGGGTTTTATTAGTACAGACGAGTGAGTAATCTCTGTACTGGTCGCCAATTGTTTTTATAGTTCGTATTCCGGCGCAATTTTTCGCAGAAAAGAAAACTTCACCCGGTCATATCACGGCCGATAACATGGGAAATATGAAATATGCACAATCCATAAATTGCGTCACTAATACAAAACTTTACTATTTTAAAGAATTGCTAATAATGTAAAATCGTTTTCATAAATCTGCTTCTCTCAAAAAAAAAAAACACTTCGAAACAAGTAAACAAGAAAAATAACAGATAAACCTAACTATAAGTCAACGGTTGAACTTTTTTGTTTGGTTAGTTTTTGAGACAACAGCATTGCCGCTGGCTGGTCGGCAAGTCCCGCTGCGTAATCTGAAAAACAAATGATTCTGAAAAAAAGGGAACAGTTGATATTCTTTTGCCAAATTTTAATAAAATAGAATTCCGTTGTTCGTTTTTGAGAAAATAGGGTGCGCCGGTGCTATGCCGGCACATCAGCGACGCATTCTGTACAAATAAATGAAAAGCCTACGTACTATTAAATTAAAATACTCTCATGTTGCCTGCCACTTCCGGCCTACCGGAAGTTGATATCAACTTTCTGATCTTCATTTTTAAAACGCCGCTGGCTTGCCTGATCTTAACCAATACCTGTAATGGACTCATAGACTCATAGACTCACAGTCAATAATATTAAAAATGTCATAGGAAGGATAAATTTAATTTAATATTTTGATTAGGACTGAAAAAATCGATCGATCTTTTCGATCTGATCGATTTACCCATACAGATCATATTTAGCTTAGTTTACCAGTTATTATAATAGATCAGATGATCGAACAGATCGATCATAGAAAGATCGATTTAATGCAGGTGAGCGACCTTGGAAATATGTGATCGATCTTCGATCACAATTGGAGATCGATCTGATCGATCTTTTAGATCTGAGCTACCTATTCGATCTGTTAGATCATTTCGATTTGATCGATCGTTTCAATCTGATCGATTGTTTCGATCTGATCCATCTCCAATTGTGATCGAAGATCGATCACAAATTTCCAAAATCGCCCACCCCAGGGCTTTGATATCAGATTCAAATATATTATCATTTTTTTGAATTTATATCTCAACTAATAATACAAAAGAAAATTTGCACAAATAAGCAAATTTCTTTTCTCCCTTTGTTTCAAAAACCGACAAAAACGTCAAAAACATGACATTTGACATATACGTATATATACATATATCATAGACATTTGAGCATAATATTACATTTAAAATAATAATTCCCTAAGGCATTTTCAATATAAATGTAAAAATAGATAGTTTACTTTGGAGCAAATTCTTGTTTTTCTGACCATGTTGTATCTTAAATCAAAATTCTGCCCTGGCTGTTAACTCACCCATGAATTTAGACCTGTACACACTATACAGTTATCCAAAATCAAAATCAGTTGTTAGATCGATTCCTTTTTCTGTTGGATAGTTGTAGGATAGTTATTTAGTTTAGATTATTGCATTTTTGACAAATAAAGTAATTGGATTTTGTGTATTGTTCAGATATGTTATTCAAAAGTTTAGAGACTATTTTTATTTGTTAAGATAATAATCGTGGCATACAAATACATTGTAGTGAAAACATACGCATATATCATACTCAGTATGATCAAAAAAAAATCTGATGTGGCCAGGCACATGACTTTATCATACCATATATTAATAGTTTAGCTGCAGGACATTCTATTTGATCGATATCGGCCACGTCTGCATTAAAATAAAACTACTAGAACTAGACAGATATTTTGATTATATTTACAGTATGTAATGTCAAAACATCAACATTTGACACTACCTACTATCATTAGAATTACAATATCTGACAAATCCTGGCGAAGTAGTTTTAATACTAGTGTTTTATTGCAGTACGAGCGATCCCGATGAAAGAATTTCCTCATGCGGCTAAAATAATTATTTTACCAAAAAACTTCATAGTCACGAATTATTCGGAATTTCCTCTACATTAATTTATTATTTAACTATTTCGACGAATTTCCAGAAATAGCGGCTTATTTGCAAAATATTTCAAAAATGCTAAGACTAAACCTCCTTGTCATACTACATATAATAAAGTAAAAAGGTTATTGGTTCTTATTATTAATATATTATATTGGCTTCTAGCATACTATATTTTTGGGTTTTACCCCGTCTTCAGTGCTAACTACAAAAGTTCATAAAGAATTATCCTCAATATTCCAAATAAGTTTTAATGTTACCATACCGTCTTACAATCTTTCTTGTATTTATTCGCGAAAACATAAGAACATGGCTATCCGCAATCGAAATACACATTGACACCAAGACGTTTTAATATTGTTGCACTGTACGTGCGCGCGTTCATGCATTTGCGTGTTGAATTGACGTTTCGCAACCGCTGACGTTCTGAATACTGTCAAAAAATTCAAAATATCCTGGCTACCTGCTATTAATGCAGACACGATTTCGATCAAATAGAATTTGCTCCTGCAGCTAAACTATTAATTTTACCAAAAAATGTTATAAACATAAATTATACAAAATTTCCTCTACTTTAATTTATTATTTATCTATTATGACAAAATTGCAGAAATGGCGGCTCAATTGTAAAATCGTTGAAAAATGCTAAGAGTAAATAGCCAGTTCCTTTGGACCCTTTTGAACCAAAAGCTTTTCAGCTCTAAGTTTAGTTATAAAACTTCTAAATATGAACTTTCGTCCCGATACCTTCAGTAGTTTCTCCGGAATCGTCTCCACAAAAAACGGGTACACACACACACACACACAGACATTTTTTTGTACCTTGGTCAAAAATGTTCAGGGGACCCAAAAAGACCTATTTCCGCTAAAATCTCAATTTTTTTTTTCGGCATGATTACAATACTTTATTATACTGCGTATGATAAAGTAAAAAGTCAAAAAAGCACCTACTGCCATTAGAATGAAAATAATTGTCAAATCCTGGCTAACTATGTAGTTTTAATGCAGACACGATCTTGATCAAATAGAATTTGCTCATACAGCTAAACTATTAACTGTGTCGGTGTGTGTGCGACGTGTGCGTGTGTGTGTGTATGCGTGTACCCTATTTTTGTGACGACGATTCCGGAGAAACTACTAAAGGTATCGGGACGAAAGCTCATATTTAGAAGTTTCATGACCAAACTTAGAGCTGAAAGGCTTTTGGTTCAAAAGGGTCCAAAGGAACTGGATGTTTACTCTTACATTTTTTAACAATTTTGCAAATGAGCTGCCATTTCTGTAATTTTGTCAAAATAGTTAAATAGTAAATTAAAGTAGAGGAAATTCTGAATAATTTATGTCTATGATATTTTTTGGTAAAATTAATAGTTTAGTTGCATGAGCAAATTGTATTTGATTGAGATCGGTCGTGTCTGCATCTTACTTAGCCAAGGTTTGACAAATGTTTCATTCTATTGTCAGTAGGTAGTGTCAAACGCTGATGTTTTGACAATACTTACTGTCAAAAGATAATCTGTTCTGCAGTCTTATAAATGTTTGTTTGTGACGTTTGTATGTTGTTTTATGTTCGGCCCGCGCCTGAAAAAATGTAAGTTTATATCTAATTTCCAATAGGCGCTAGAAGAAGTGCCCAGTAGGACACGAAACATGTAGCGATTGCTAAAATAAAACAAAAAGAAGGTATCCGACCACTTTTATTGTAATAACAAAATCCTGGCTAACTAGTTTGATTTTAATACAGATACGACCGATCTCGATCAAATAAAATCTCATTTACTATTAATTTTATAAATAATATGATAAAGTCATGTGCCTGGCCACATAAGATTTTTTAAATACAAATTGTATTTTTTGTTTCTTATCTTTAGTAACTGATAGCTAAATCTACCTTTTTAAAGGACTTTGATTTCTGGTGACAAAAAATTTTGAAGGGTTGACCCTTAAAAAGAAAGCGAAATCTGTTTTGTTTTACTGATTTGCATTGAAGAAAAAGATAAGAGAATAAACAACCATCCACGGACATGATAAACCCCGATTCAGAGATATTTTAATAAAGCCATTCATATTTTTTTCGTGGAGCCTCATTTTTTAATGATCTAATAGAGCACCATAAATATAGTTTTTGTTTAGATTAGATTATATACTTATTATAACGAAGATTTTTTATTTACAGATAATCAACACTAAGAATAGGTATCCGATCAATTATCCGCAGTTGTGTTTGAATTTATTATTTATTTACATAGATATTTTTTACCACCAATCTGAAATGTAGGTTTTACAAATCATGCTTTCATGCAACTAATATTAAAAACACTTTTTTATTATCCGTTGGTAGCTTCACAGGACACTGTTTTTTACCTCTCGTGGATATTTGTGCTGGTAATTTTGTTTTTCGGGGAAAAATATATTTAGCGTTATTGATAACACACACAAATGTCATTATCCAGTCCGAACCCCTACAAGAATGCAAAAAGATTTTAAAAACAATGTGCATTTTTATTGATAGTAAATATTTTAAATTTGAAATATATGCGGATTTACTCATTTATTCAAATTTAGATGGAACTTTTTGGAAAAGCATTTAAAATTCGGCTTCTAAAATGTGGCAAAATCCTGAATACTTATACCTATATCATTTCTGTATCTGGAGAAGACAACAACATTGAGATTTGTGTTTGCGATAGCATATGTTGAAATGAATCAAAAAAGTTTTTTCTGATTATTTAAATTGCCGAAATAACAACAAGTTCAAGGTGTCTTTTCCAAAATTTTCTTTTATCTGACTAAACTGGTGTGCAGTTTAGTCAAGTAAATATTATCAATTTAGCAAAGATTTTATACATTGGGGTACCATATGTCGCAACTGTTCTTTATTATAAGACAAGAAAACTGTGTCTTTATTGATTAGTAATTTGTATGTTTGTTTTGTTGTGATTTTAATAGGCAAAAGTATATTTATTTCGACACAAAGAAAAGTTTATTTAAGCCAAAAAAATATTACAGTATTCCAAACAATAGTTATTTATGTACCAAGGGCATTACACGGATGTCTATGCCCCGAGGGTGGCCATTTAACAAGCTCGAGGGCCGATAGGCCCGGAAGCTTTTTAAGTCGCCCGAGGGTATAAACATCTAGTAATGCCCGAGGTGCATACAAAATTTTATGTCCTACAATAGTTTTGTTTGTCCATTTGAATAATATTAATAAATATTTTGACGTTATCATGTGACATTCATATCTACGGAGTTTAACAACAATACAAGCAATTCGGAGTTGAGTGACAATACAGACAATTAATTGTCAAACTTATAACCTTAATCGCCAATAAATGGCATTGCTGAGTGACAGTACAGACAATTAATTGTCAAACTTATAACCTTAGTCGCCAATAATTGACATTGATGACTTAAAATTTACAATTTGAATAATAAATATTTGATATATTTGACATATAACCATGGCAATCCTTAACGCCCGCGCGGGCGTTAAGAAACAGTTTTTGTCCCGGTATCTAATATGTAAAATGTCACTTTATGATCATGTAGGACATAAATGTTCTTTGATTTAAATAAACATTGTTCACAGCAAATAAATTATTTTTTCCCCATTTCAAATACTCGAATTTATATAAAATAACAATAACACTCCAAATAGATAAAAAGGAAAGCGAACTATAATTTGTGTCAAAATAATCCACCACATTCCAATAAAAAAATTTGCCCCATAAACTTTCCTATCTTTAAAACCAGTTTTTAATCTCCCCGGCAAGAAAAAAGCACCCCAGAACGCGACAATGACGCTTATTAACCCCAGATAAACCACCCCTTTTTTTACGGCCAACTCCCAAATAAAACCTCAAAATGTAAAAAAATCGACCGGAGAGACCAACAAGAGAAAATAGAGATAACATTTCCACTCGATATAATGAATATTACGTCACGACAGTTTGGTGGGGGAAAGAACGGGTCAACCTCTTCGTTTGGCCAATGGGAGCACCCCGAATTTTCCATTGGCGGCAACCGTCGCGACGCCGCTTTGAAGTAGCGACGCCCAAATACCTATATTGATATAATATATCTGTGTAGAATTATGTGATAGTAATTTTGTACTTACCTGATCTGATAGATGCTTATGATTTTTAAAATTACTACTTTTTGTATTAGTTTAATTTTTTTTTAGTAAAACAAAGGAGAAATAATGCTATTAGATCTATTCTAAACCATACTTTATTATTATTCTATTGTTTTATATATATACATAGTATATCTTCATCTTTGTCGTTTGTCTTGAGAAGGATCGTTTAAAATACAACCTGTCTCGAAATTTAGTATAAAAATAGTGGGAAACGGATAGAGAGATGACAACGGATAGATACAATAGATATGCTTCATACGGTCTTCTCGCTGTGGAACACCACAAACTTAATCGATAATAATTAATCAATAATAATAATAAACTATAAAATAGTAAGTAACAGAAATGGTGAACGTAACATTTATAGTCTATATCTCTTTATACAATCATAACCAATAAGGAAGCAGTTTGTGCTCATCACTTGTGAATGAATAGTCAAAAATCCGGCGGGGTCACTTAAATCCTGCGACCCGGAAAATGGCGTCACATGTAAAATTCGGCCGGCGGCGTTTGGCCATCAGCGATCTGATGTTGGGCAGGCCTGGCGTTCAAACACCTCTGCTTATAGATGTCCCTCTCTTGCTTCATCTTCTCCAGCTCCGCTTTCAACTTATTCAACTCGTGCCTCAAAGTGGTATTAGTCGATTCAAGATCATACCTTTGCTGCAGCCTCTTCGATCTGCAATTCTGGGCATAACCCCTATTCTTCAAAGTCCTCCGTTTCTGCTTGATCTTCGTCGCCTCGTCCCGTGGCACACCGTGCAACCTTTTGTTCAACTCGCGCACAGAAATAGTAACTAACTGATCATCGTTCAATCCAATGTCCTCACTGCACGTGGAATACCCAGAAGTCGTATGGTTAAATTTCGGCGATAGCACACTACCGCTGCACACAGAATGGGATCGTGGTTGGAGCTGGCCAGGTTGGGTATCAATGAACATCCCAGATGGGATATAACCTCTTCTCTCCCAATCCGGCTCACCACCCATGGAATGCGGCGGGCGAAGATCTAACGGTTGTGGATCCGCACGGATTTGCTGGGGAAAGCAGTTCTCTTCAACGAAGATTTGCCCTTGCCACGGCGAATTACTTGGAGGTGTATCTGGCGGTGTAGCAGGATCACTGATCATCGTATTTACCAACGGTGGTTGCTGGTACATGGTATCAGAAGGCGATAGAGGAGGAAGAGGAATTCTCCTGTCCTCCTGCCAACTCCTGTACATCCTGCTGGAGGAATCCTCGAGATTCCAAGATTCAGCTTCCATTCTCTTCTCTTCTCTCTTTACGGTTATCGCGTCCAAGTGTTCCAAATCGAAATTATGTACGTATTCTTCGGCTATTAGACGATGGTCGTTTGTATCCATCCTCGCAAAACGATCACCGAGTTGCTGCATCTGTCGCACTGATGGCACAAAACTTCTCTCTACACTTCTTATCGTCGTTCTGGTCGTCGGTGGAGTGAGTGCTGAGGCGTCCTCCTGCGGTTCTCTGCAGGTGGAGGCGGCGCCTAGCCTACGTTGCCGCCCCAGGTTTGACGCGATAGGCGCGCGCTTCGGCTGGCAGGAAATTTGTTTATACGTCGGCGGCCAGTGGTTTGGTGAGAATGTTCGCACATATTGGGCCGCGGCTTAACTGTTATTGCGTTGCCGTTTTGCGGTGGGGCCGTTGTAGTGAGGGGGCGCTGGCTACCTATGTAGCTGGGCATGATGGGGCGCTCGCCTGCTCGGCCTTTGTTTCGCGCGACCGACGGCAGCGCCGCGGCGATCCAAAATCGATGGTTTAAATGTCCAATTTTTATGAATGAGGAGAAGGATAGATGAAGGTCCGTGGAAGGTAAATTGGGTCAGTAGGGTGGATTTTTGTTTTGGTTTTGGCGCGCTGCATATTGTCGCTTAAAGGGTTTTGAAGGATATTAAATTCAATAACATACGTTGTATTGCAAGTCTTCAGTAGTAACGTATAAAATATCTTCTCTGCACTTAAAGTCATGGTTAATCTGAACAAGTAGGTGTCATGACAATGCTTCATATTCATTCAATCTTAATATTCAACATTGACTTTTGGAGTATTGCAAAAAAACTTGACAAGTAAGTGAGACACATAACAGACATACAATATAATTTTTTGAGTTATTATTCATATTAGTATAACTTCCGATTTTTCCGGAAATATTTCCTTTTTCTGATTCTTTTGTATGTTCTTAAATCTTCTATCTTCTAGCTTTAAGAGGTCAACAACAAATCATTTCAATTGATGATTTTAACGGAAAACGTAAAGTTTTTGCTGATACAAATGTGCCGATACGACCTTTATTGTTAATACGGCAGTAAAGCAGTAAAAACCAATAAACAAAAATTTTTTTTTTTTGTTATTCTGGTGATTTTACGATCGATGGTTTTGTGTTCAGAAAAATATATATGCCGCAAAGGTGATAAAATTGGTAAAGTAATGGTAAGATCAAATGACGTACAGTATAAAAGTTTAAAACTTAGTCCAATAGACTAAGCTCTTTTTTGTTCATTTTTTGCATCAGGGAAAGTGGTGAGAATTTTTGCTGTAACAGCGATTTTAACAGTGTGTCTCACTGAATTATGTAACAACCTCACATCTTTTTTATTCGTCTCAAATTTCAATATTTTTTACATATGGAAAAACGGACAAAATCCAAATGTAAAATTTTGTTGAAAAGACAGCACAAATGTTATTTGAATGGGGTTGGGAAATTCGATATTTTTTTCTTTATGTTATAACGAAGCCGCTCCTGAACCGATTTCCCTCATATTTTGAACAAAAAATTAGGAACTTGTTTTACATAAAATGTCGAATTTGTCTTTCATCTACAGATTTATCCAACGAAGAAGATTGAACTGCATTCTCACATTTTGCGTTATTATTTATTAACTGTGATACAGTTCAAATTTCACTTTTTAAAGAAATAGATAGGTATTCGTAGAAAAGATAATTCGAATTATTTCTACTTTGCTATAAAAACGTTTAAGACATCACATGGTAGACCCGACATCCTATCTTTCAAATTTACTGTTCCGAATATGGACAAAATCAGTTAAGAAGCGCGCTTGTTACTACAAAAATCGCTTTTGAAAAGTCAACTTTAAAGCAGTAAAATAAAGAAATGACAAGACAAAGAATTGCATATGAAGAAGTTGGGTTGGGTTGGTCCATATCCATCGAATTACGAGGCACTCTGTATAAACGTTTTACATTCTTGTGAGCTACATTTTATAAAACTCCTTTTTCTACTTTGCGTTCGTTATAAACTCATAACAAAGCCGCTTTCGGTGTCGCTATGAAAACACTAGAGCACTAGCTTTTTGTAACTTTTAGTTTTCAAAGATTGGAGATTGCAAAGCGTCAATAATGCTGACATCTCTAATTTATTTAATACAATAACCCTTGATTTTGTCGCATCATTTTTCTAATGCGAGCATCTAAGTAAAACTGATTGTTTCACCAAATGAAACCATGACTTATCTAGTTAAAAAATGGTGTTATGGGTCAATTTATATAAAATATACAAACTTACATAGATTCATATTAGGTACAGTAATTTACATTCATATCTTCCACTGGTCTCCTCCGGAATATTTATTCGATAATTTATTGCCGATAGTGATACACAATATTATTCTTAAAAGAAAGTCTGGTGACGTCAGAATTATTTTTCTTCTCCAGATCGGAGCTATATTTGAAGATACCCCTTATAGGACTACCGGGAATGTCTTTAGTTATATCTCGGCAAGTTTTTTTATCGACATACGTTAGATATTAAATTAACGAACTTATGCTGAAACACAAAATAACAAACTGAAAATACACTAAGCATGTTTTGTTTTGTTTTCCAAAATCTAACGGTTACAAATACAAACTTCAAGTCACAAATTAATAATTTACAGTCTACATAAAATATATGTATATATTTGTTTGAATTATATGCTCAAATTTGGTGACTTTATTAATTATTATTAATTAATTCGTGACTTTATTTTCGTACCTTAATTTTTACCTGCAAAATGTGCTTAATTTTCGCTAATTTAGTCAAGTATAAACAAACTTTAGTCAACAAAAGCTTATGAGCGGATGTAAACGCGGTTTCAATATGTTGCCAAGTGACTAAAAACTATTAAAACGTATCGAGTGAAAAACTTAACTAAGGGGATAATAATGTTTCACATCTAAACATTTAAATATAATGGAAGTTTTACATTTTGATCTTGTCGAAGTTTTTTGAGGTTCGTTACTATGACAACTAACTTATTTCTCTATGGTGGCAGTCACGCAATAATATAAAAAAATCTGATGTGACTAGACACATGACTTTATCATACTGCATATAAAATTAATAGTTTAGCTGCATGAAATTTGATTGTGATCGGTTGTGTCTGCATGAAAATAAAACTGAGCCAGGATTTGACGATATGTTTATACTATTGACAGTAGATATTGTCAAAACATCAACGTTTGACACTGACAAATCCTGGCTAACTTGCTTTATATTAATGCAGACACGACCGATCTCGATCAAATAGACTTTGCTCATGTAGCTAAACTATTAATTTTACCAAAAATGTCATAGACATAAATTATCCAAAATTTCCGGTACTTTAAAATTTTTGAAAAATGCTTAGAGTAAACATCCAGTTCTTTTGGGCCGTTTTAAACCAAAAGCTTTTCAGCTCTAAGTTTGGTCATGTAACTTCTAAATATGAAGTGTCGTCCCGATACCTTTAGTAGTTTCTCCTGAATCGTCGCCACAAAAATCGGGACACATACACACTACACACAGACATTTTTTTGTACCTTGGTCAAAAATGTTCAGGGGACCCTAAAATACCTATTTCCGCTAAAACCCCAATTTTTTTTTCGACACGATTACAATACTTTATCATACTGCGTATGATAAAGTAAAAACATGTCAACCATAAAGTTTAACGGTAAGTTAAGGGAAGTACATACCTACCAACTGGTACTTGACTGATCGCAAAGAAATCCAGATTTTTATAGCAAAATAGACCAAAACGTGCAAGACCTACTTCAAACCAAATAACCTAAAATGACATCAGTGCGTCAGTAGGATCAATTCTCATGGTGATAATGCTGTCCCCTGGATGACCTATGCCTAATTAACTGTTCAAAAGTTGCCAAGAATAATTGCAACTTTATTTCGACATCCGGCAAACTAGTGCAGACTTCCCTGCAATAAAAAAGAAAAAGTTATCAGTAAGTTAATGATAAAGAAGAAATACTATGTTTTAATGCTTTCAGAGTCCAACATACAGTAAATAGAAATAAACAAAACTATGTAATAAACTATTAGACATCAGTCTTAGATAAACTTTGTATATTCTTTAAAGTAAAAATGTTGTTACTATGTTAACAGTTAGATAAGCATAGTATCTAAGGCCATCTCTACCACATGTGGCGCATGCACCTAATGTTTTAAAGTAGGTGGTAAGTAAAAGAACAACTGTTATGCTACACTCCACACATAAGTTATAATTAAGAAATTAATTTTCTGGAACAAAGATCAGTGTTATTTTGTCCAGATTCTTACAAATTATTCGGGAAGCACTATTATGTTTCATTTTTCACTTAACAAAGTACTTTAGAGGAATCATTGGAGCTAGTACGTCCTATAAAACAAGCACCAATAGTGAGCTTCACATTGTATCAATTCTCATATCCTCAAATGTTATACGTAAAGTTATAGATAAAGGTTTCATACCGGCTGATAAACAAAGAAAAAGGTAATCTTGTTTTAAAAGAAACTCTGAATTCATTTTTACTGTTATAGTTGTCAGTTTTTTTGTTTTTGTTCATAAGGCTTCTACTATTATTGTAGTTCTTACAAATTAAGTCTGTGATATCCGGAATTATTAATTTTTGTTTAAATTAATAATTGTTTATCAACTGTATCATATTTATTGTAGTTAATGTTTTCTATTTAATGTTTACCTACCCAATAAATATTTTCCGTGCAAATATCAATAATATACGAATATATTATGTAAGACGAACACTACATGTCACCATTTTGTTATTATTTAGTAGAAGAGGGAAGTGCTGTTATATCGATAGGTAAAGATTTTACACATCTGTCAGAAAGTCATCTTTCAACAGTGAAATGTTAAAAATGGTGCTTTCTACATAATCAGAATTAATATGATTTGTTTCGTAAACCGTACGTTTTGGAAAGAATTTTATCTAACAAAAGTTAATTCGTTTTAAAATATCGATACATGTTTGTCTAGAGGCTAAATTTAAATGATGCTGAAGCCTATAATTCATAATTGAGTATAAATTGGTCAGTTTGCAAGAAAATGTAACAATAATCAAAATATTGAGAACCATAACAAACATTAAATGACAACACGGCAAGTGCGTTAACCGCAGTGTAAATATTATGATTACTATCTGTCTTCTGAATGAAATTGGCAGTGTTACCATTCGCATGTTTCAGTTAAATTAGAAACATGTGTGTGACCGGAAAAAGCAAAGTATGCATTAGTACAAATATGAAATAAAATCGTGATAAAACCAAAGGAATTAAGGATGCTTATAGTTACTGATTTCGCAACACTGATAAACTGCAACAACTTGCGTCAATGTATCAAAATAGTCGTTAGGGTATCGGTCTAATCAGCCGAAATAACAAGAAGACTGGCTGTCTGGAGATTACAAATTGCCAAAAAATGCTCAACCAATAATGAGACGCCAATAGCGGTATGATGATGAATCCAAAGGATAACTGGAGTTAATTGATTGATATATCCTGACCTGTGAGGTATCATTATGCTAACTTATGGTATATAAAATGATACATTCCATGATTTTATTAAGTATATGACTTATCATATTTACATCAATCAGCTGTACCATTATGTAACATATCAATCAGAATAACTAACGTTGTTGTGTTTCACGAACCATAGCTCTGAAGAAGCGAGCAACATAGTTCACGAAACGTCAGTATTTACGAATCTTGACACACAGCATAACCCGGAAGCAATTTATTTTCTAAATCATTCTAGCCGTGACAGCCTACGTACGCGATACCTTCGACTATATCTGCAGACAAATTATTCCAAAGTGTATCATAAAATACACCATCCTGTTTTTGAAATAGAGCAGGAAAAATATGTTTATATTAATACATTACATATTAACAATAAAGTACTGCTGCGAGGACACTACATTGATTCCTTTAACACAAAAATAATTATTCAAAACAGCAGATCTTAATTCCCATATGTAGCTAACATTAATTTTACATGAGTTAAATTACATTATTAAATTGCGGCTGTAATTTACAGAGTCCATGTTATTCTTATGGCCTTATATCGGTAAATTACGCTGTTATATTACCCATAAGAGTAACATAGGCTCTGTAAATTACCGCGTAGGCCAGCTGGCAGACCTCACGAGGCTGTGCCGTAAAACTGTATTGTTTAAAGTCCAACCAATTCCAGGTTTCTGGTTGACCTAGTCAGTAAAGGCGACCAAGGCAGTAATAGATGTGAGGGATGGATACCAGGCATCTGGTGCTCGCTGGAGACTCATCAAACGGGGCCTTTGGAAGTTGTGCCATCATGAGGCCTAAACGATCTGATATCTAGTATATGCGAATAGGGATTAAGGCAAGTTCGGATAGACGCTATAGACATGACGTTTATACCCTTTTCGATATGGAGCCATCCTATCCCACATCTGTGGGGAATGCGACGCCGGCCGCTGAGAGAGATGACATGTGGTAGAGTTCTCAGCGTAAGCGTGCTCAACCGCGCACCCATCCTCCGATGAAAGGGTAACCTTTCTAATCTCGATGGGTATGGATAACGCGTCAGCGTTCCGGGCGGTGACTCGTCAAACGTGGATTCCGGAAGGTTTCCGACACGAGTACTTGGAGTAATTCAAGGCTGTGGGATGCACTAACTCTTCGGTGTAGACCCCTAGAACCAACGGGGGCTACCCTATACCATGGTTCCTATGCTGTGGGTCAATGGCCGCGTCTCTACGGTGTGTACAGATGTTGAGTAGATGTTTGCGAAAGTGGCCTCGCCGGCGACTCGTCCAACGGTTTCTGGGAAGCCCGACTAACACGACTACCGAGGTGAAGGAGGACCTCCATGGCTGGTCTGTGATTACGAGGTCCTATTTCTATCATGACAGCCTGCGTGTGATGGTACCATTGGTGCACAACAACTTACTTTCGTGACTTACAAAAAGCCAGCCATGGCGTCTCTCATCTGGAGCGGACTCTCGGGGGCAGACACTAGGTGGTGTAAGGTGTAACCATGGGTGCTGTATGGTGAAAGCTGGGTCTGCAAGCCTACCCCTATGGGGCGGCGGTCCTTATTCATGTAAATTACCGCGGTAATTTAACAACTCTGTACATTAATCATAACCTTAACTAATACACTTGTATGGAATATATTATTAAACTTCCTTTTCTTCAATGCAACTAATATAAACCATTTTTACAGTTCACTACTAACAACAATTTGCCAAAAACAACATACATAATGATAAATGTTTGATTTGACCACTTCATACATTACATACAGTGTAGGGAACTGCAAAATATCTAAATATCGTCAAAATCTAACTTGACTGTTATATACAATCTGTCGCAAAAAGTTATTATGTACTTTTTTGTTCAACAAATCAGTTGTAAGATATAGATCTTACAAACGATTTTTTGAACAAAAAAAATACATAATAACCTTTTAGAAATAACAGCTTCAGAGATCACTAAATTTTGTCCCCTTGCCTACCCTGTAGTATTTCCTAAGTAAACTATCTTTAATAAAGAAAGAATCATTGAAAAATATTTGGCGTATAGTTTTAACAATCATAAATTTAAAATATAAAGTGTAGGCCAACCCTATGTAAAAAGAATAAGTTGGATGACATTTTCATAGATAATCACACTGATTTGTGTCTTCTTTTCGCCGTATAGTGTTTTCTATGTATATAAAGTCCTGAATAAATTAATAAAACTAAATAATAAAGCGACAAAGATTTCAAAATATTAAGCAGTGTAGTTTTAATACTAATTTCACACTAATTATAGACAGTATTTCGATTTCAGTAAAATTAAAAAAAATAATTTCTTCAAACAAAATTTTAATGAAATTTTCAAAAGCCTTTTTGTTACTTGCAAAATTTCTAAATTACTGGTTTTCTTGTTTCGAATAGTCCATTTTTTGTAAGTCTATCTTTTCTTCCTGTATAAGATAATATGTACCGAAAAAGAAATCAAAATCAGTAAAAATTAAATCTAATACCAAAATATTATTACATGGCCAACTTTTTAGTATTTCAGTGTTCCTCAATACAATTTCCATCGCAAACCCATTCCATCCTTATAACCTAATAACTACTCCCTGAAGTTTTCCTGCCCTGACCCCAAACTCAATTTTCAATTTCATTTAAAACTGTAAATCGCGGTCTCGATGTCGTCGTACTCACCCCCAGTCCCTAGGGGTTGAAGTGACGTCCCGCGCTATTCACCGGGGACAGACAATACTATGATATTAACGACTGAATGACAACGCGCCTGTTGACATGCTCGGTAATCCCCGCAAAATGACAACGATTATTTATAAAGCGTCGCCCATGGGGTTCGAATCACGAATTCATGACATATTCAATGTTCGCATTGTTATCATCATCATTTGCCAGTAATGCCTTTATTATTGAAACGAGACCGGGATACCTGTTGACCGAGTCTGCTAATCTGAGTAATTGATATTTACCAATCAATAGGTTGGCAATAGTTTGTATTGTTGGCATTGCTGGTAATTTGATACATAATTGGCAATAAGCTAACAATAAATATGTAGGCAAACAGTAAAAGACGTTATCGTTTCAGCTCGAAGTTTGGTCATAACTTCTAAATATGAAGTTTCGTCCCGATACCTTTAGTAGTTTCTTCGGAATCGTCGCCACAAAAAAAAACTGGTACATACATCAAAAAAGGTTCAAAGGAACTGGAGGTTCACTACTTCTTTTACAAGTTTCATGACCAAACTTAGAGCTGAAATAACTTTGTTCATAAGGTTTGAATGAACAGTTTTCAGCGTTAGGCACAAAAATAATTGTACACACGTACACATGAAAAACTGCAAAACAAAAATCCAAAATTTCAGTTT
Organism: Melinopterus prodromus; assembly: GCA_964023965.1. Lineage (NCBI taxonomy): Eukaryota > Metazoa > Arthropoda > Insecta > Coleoptera > Scarabaeidae > Melinopterus > Melinopterus prodromus. The sequence goes on from OZ030393.1 coordinate 48,556,256, forward strand.
TATTTGCAATACCTTTTATTTTTAGATAATTAATCAGCATAAAATACGCAACTTCACAAAATAACCGTTTTGTATCTCTTCAAATAAACGAAACTCTTAATACTGAAGATAGTTTGTTGAAGACGCTTGAGATGTTTGTTTCAGCTTTGATTTACGTCAATGCACACATTTAATGAAGTATAATAAGAACAATAATCCTATAGACCGTAGACGGATAGATAAATGGGTTTAATGGTTTGTTTAGTTCTACACGTGCCTCTGCAATATAAACAATTAACAGAGTAGACGGCAGTTTACTTGGGGTGGGGTTTCATGGAAACCTCGCTTCATATTCACCATTGCGACTTATTTCCTGTGCGCGACGAACTTTATTGCATAGTCAGGGAAAATCGCATACCGACAGTTCGTTTACCGCTGCTGCCGTTTGTTCGTTCGTTCGTTTGTTCCAACTCTAATCTAACCATCCAACCACACCAGCAAGCCAAACGCGTACGCCAAACTCACAGGTCAATTTTATCATAGCACCATCCGGCCGGGATACTCGACTCCTCTGTTCAAACACCGCGTATTTGTTCACAATTAAAATTTTAAGCATGTTAACCCTTCAAGCCCCTACTATTACATTCGTTAATTTGCTATTTAAGTTGGAGGAAACTGGCTGCTAACTGCTAACGGCCAACTTAACTTACGCCCTCGTTGTTGTGTACGATTATTTAACATTGTTAAACGAAATAGTTTTTAGGATATTTCAATATGCATTTCAAGAAATTGACCCACCTACTTAGCAATATTTCTCAATATGATGATTGATTAATGCTAAAAAATTAAGTCATGAGAAACGACTTTAAAGTTAACTTGAAGATAGTGCTAACATTCTAACATCACAAAAAGTACTTGATTTGAAATTACAGATAATTGACGAACATATAAAACCGATAAAATAAGGAAAAATTAATTAACATAGATCCAAAAATTAACCCGAAACCTTTTTACTTTATCATACGCAGTATAAGAGTATAAGAGACGATTCCGGAGAAACTACTAAAGGTATCTGGACGAAAGTTCATATTTAGAAGTTTCACGACTAAACATAGAGCTGAAAAGCTTTTGGTTCAAAAGGGTCCAAAGCAACTGGTAGTTTACTCTAAGCCCTTTTCAAGGATTTTGCAAATGAGCCGCCATTTCTGTAATTTTTACAAAATAGTTAAATAATAAATTAAAGTAGAGGAAATTTTGAATAATTTATGCCTATGACATTTTTTGGTAAAATTAATAGTTTAGCTTCAAGAGCCAAATCTATTTGATCGAGATCGGTCGCATCACCGCTCGTCGCGCTATTCCGTACTTTCGGCACTTGTGACATAAATAACTATTATTCTAATGACAGTAAGTAATGTCATGCTGATGCTTTGACAATACGTGCTGTCAATAGTATCAAAATATCTGTCAAACCCTGGCTAACTAGTTTAATTTTAATGCAGACACGATTTATCTCAATCAAATAGATTCTCATGCAGCTAAACTATTAATTTTATATATTGTATGATAAAGTCATGTGCCTGGCCACATCAGATTTTTTTATTTCAGCTAATTAATAATATTATTATAATTGGCATAATGCTCGTAAAAATGCTCAATCTTTTTCCAATTTAACATTTTCTATATATTTTCAAATAAACAACCTTCCGTACATGCTGAACACTGTTGTATGGGAACAATATCGGGCTTAATGCATACCTACAATTATTGTTAGTTAGTTGTTATTTCCTTTTTTGTATTTTTCGGGTACATACAGGATATCCCACCTTTTTCTGCATCTGTTTCGAGGAAAATAAAAGTAATTCTGATTAAAAAGTTTCACATTAAACTTCATAAACGAAATTATTCCATGTTAATTGGTGCGTCAGTTACATAAAATATTTAATTTTTTATGTGTTTAATGATTGGTCTCCAGCTACGTCTTCAGTCGACCAACTGAAACCAAAAATCAAAAATAAAACTTAATTTGTATAAATACATTGTCCGAAGTAAATTAAGAAATCTGATGTGGCCAGACACATAACTGCTGATGTTTTGACACTACTGTCAATAGTATCAAATAGCTGTTACTCTGGTTAACTAGTTTTAATGCAATATGAGAGATCTCGTTCAAATAGAATTTGCTCATGCAGCTAAACTAGGTGTTAATGTTACCAAAAATGCCATAGACATAACTGATACAAAGTTTCCTCTGTTTAATTTATTATTTAATTATTTTATCTACGACTCACATATAATAACTTCATTGCATATGTATCTATGACTATATAATCCCCATCATTATACGCGCCAATGATTACAATGACACTAGCGTTGGATAATAATGATACTTCGTTCAAATAATGGACTCATTATTTGAACGAACTGTCATCATTATACAACGCTAGTGTCAAAGTCTGTCAAAACCTATGTGGATGACAGTTATTTGACAGTTTCCCTCGCCATCCTTGACATATACATATAAAATATTTTGCATAAAATAGAATTTATGAGTCGTAGATAAAACGTCGTATTTGACTCGCACATAACGGATATAAATCGCTCGCATGATTACACGCTCGCCTACGGCTCGCGTGTAAACTTCATGCTCGCGATTTATATCCTTAATTATGTGCTCGTCAAATAATATACTATTAATAATGCACTGTGTGCTGAGCAACCAACAGAGTCAACCGTTATGCATGTCTTTCGAAGTTACAGGTTACAGCTAAACTATTAATTTTACCAAAAAATACACAATGACATAAATTATTCAAAAGTTCCACTACTTTAATTTATTATTCAATTATTTTGGCAAAATTACATTAATGGAGGCTCATTTGCAAAATCGATGAAAAATGCTAATAGTAAACCTCCAGTTCCTTTGGACGCGTGTCTCCATAGACACGCGAAAATAACATTTTCGCATCGTGTAGGATAAAATAGTTATTTATTATACGAGGAAAAAAAGTATTAGATTTTAGGTCGAGGTTGTGTTGTCTCCCGACGCGAAGCGGAGGGAGGCAAAAGTCCGAGAGCTAAAATCTAACATTTCTTTCCGACTATAATACACAATTTTTTTCTGTGACCGGGAAAAATGACGATTACTACAATACATTAAAGTCAATCGATCGAAAAGTTTTTTTACTTTAAACCTTGTATATTTTTACATTTTGTAATTGAAATAATTTTCTTATAGAATGCATCATTTTTGAGTTTTAAGCAATTAATTAAAATTAGTCAAAGTTACCGGAAAACACCTACATAATTCTCCAACCGTAAAAACATTTTTTAAAACAAAAACAAGCTCTGCTTAAATATATTTTTAATATACAGGCTGTTTATTTTATTATGGAAGTATGAAAAGCTTTGCCGTTATCTCATCAAACATCCTGTAGTTATCAGCAATTAATAAAAACTTCAAAACATTTATTTTGACCGACCGGATAAATAATAAAAATTCAAGAAAAAATAACAAAACAATTAAATTAAAGTTTCTAACTGCCATCCCTGAGCGGCTTAACAATGCCCCAACCGGCCCAACCTATCAACAAATTGCCGTAAACCGTTTTCTAAATGTTCGACAGTAATACTCTGAACTTTGTCCACTATCCTCTGCTTCAACGCATCAATATTTTGCGGGCTATTGGTGTAAACCTTGGACTTTAGGTGTCCCCAAATAGAAAAATCCAATATTTACAAATCCGGCGACCAAGGTGGCCATTCAATGGATCCTCACCTTCCAATCCACCTCTGCGGAAAATTAAACTTAAATAATTTCGTTCTTGGGCGCGTAATGCGGCGGGGTACCGTCTTGTTGAAACCAAATGTTACTTAGTTCTTCGTTGAGAGATGAGGTATTACTTCATTTTGAAGTAGACCTAAATAGCGTTCAGATGTCAATGTGCCTTCAATACAAAAATGGCTCTATTGAACTGTCCCCAAACGTCGCCTAACGAAACGTTCACTTTTGGAGGATAATGGGTATGAATTTCCTCAGCCCAATACGGATTGGCTGTCATATACCTGCCAGTGTGTCTGTTTACTGATCCATTTAAAACGAATGAAGCCTTATCAATCCGAAGCTTCTAAACTGAATAAAATTAATGTACCAAAGTAGAGAACTAGGTTATCCATTTGATTAAGATAAATTTGTATGTGTGTGGGAAAATATTCTTAATTTAAAGCTCAGGAGTTTTGAAATATTGCTTATAACAAAAAATTATGAAACATATAAAAAAATGATTCCAATAAAAAATGTTTAGAATTAGTCTTAGAATTATAAAGTGTAAAATTACACAGGATATTCCATTTGAAAAAGAAAAGTTTTCCATAATAAATTGAACCAAATGAAATGAGAGATTGAAACTTTGTGGACTTTGTGAAATATTTTGAATTTTTGGTTACTTCCGGTTACACCGGAAATGATGTCAACTTTCATATTTCAAATGGATTGCATTTTTGAAATCTTCATTATATTTTAGATCAATTTTATGTTACATTTTCTATACTTAACATGTGTCATTTTTGAGATACTCATATTTTTTTAATGACTGCTGCACGGCTACTTTCAATTACTTATAAATTATCCCCTGTGACCGTTGGAAGAAAAGTTGTCTTGATTAAAATATATGGTGTTCCATTTGAAATATAAAAGTTGACATCATTTCCGGTGTAACCGGAAGTAACCGAAAACTCAAAATATTTTAGTTGAGACGATCCTGTCCAGCAATATAAGTCCACAAATTTTCAATCTCCCATTTCATTTGGTTCTCAATATACTGCTAATGGCAGCTCGTCGTGGGAGACCCTGTATATGTATATTCGGGAAAAAGGTACTCACTTTTCCCCCGGGGAAAAAAGTAATTTCATAAAATTTTTATTACCTGTCAACAGCGATAAAATGTCAAACTTTTTTCCGTCACCCGTATCTTATTTATCCGATTTCAATTTCTACGCATAAAAAAATATGGTCTACTCCCTGGGAAAGAAATTTTTGTCGGATATTTTCAGTGGCAATTCAGCAATCCAGAATTGCGTAACAACCTATAAATAGTTGAAAACTAAAAAATATTGAAATTCTGAACACCCGACCGCACAGACTAGCAACTTCACAACACCTGCAAAATTCACGTTTTATTTCAAATATTTGCAACAGTACAAGTTTATTTTTAAGCCCAGCCACACAGATACTTCAGATACTTACGCAGACAAAAATACTGAAATAAGATAAAAACTGTCTGTAGACTATGTGCACTAACACTAATACGTTCCATATTTGAGCAAATTGCAGTAAAGATCCGACAGATCCGATCCGTTTTATAAGATGGCCGGGTATCCGCTATTCGGCCGGATCTCGGACGGATGGTTTGCTAAAAAGATATATCTATGCCGGTTACACAATGACCGGATATCCGGTATCCAGCCAGATGTTGGCCGGATCCGTTCCATCTCTACTTGTTTTACGTTCAAATAACTTTGCTTAAATTTTATTCACAGTACAAAAAAAAATACATTCGTAACATCTCATATAATAACAAATAAAATAGGTACTCTATTGCCACATGAACTTTTAAAAATCTGGCCACCGTACCCTAGCTTGCGACTAGTGGTTTTGTGATAGTTTTTATCTGGTAAATAGTATATGTATTTATGTTGTCAATAATAATAGTAATAATTAATAAATCTGGTGGTAAAACATTTCCTTCCACCCGCAAAATTCTCCAACGGCGCCCATGTTACATACCATGCTAAAAAAGTTAGATTTTATGATATTTTACTTAAACAGCATTATATGAAAATGATATAAGCAAAACTCGAATTTGTATCTAACTAAAAAAACTATTCTCAATATTATTTATACCATATTTATTATTATGACATAAATACTTGTGAGGTATCTGAATTTGTAAAAACAATCGAAAAGTATTTCACTGAGAATTCATCCACTAAAATTAAATTAAGTAACTTATTTTCTTCTTATTAAGTTATTAACCATAACCTAGGTAAGGAACCAATGGTTTTTGTCGACTTGCAAATGTCTACAAGTACCAACTTCCAAAATGTGTTGACGCAAGTTTACATTTATTATCAACATCGCGTTGTCGTGTTAAAATAAAAATGCGACTGGATATTTGCAAATTGTAAACACATAGCAGAAAGGTTTTTTTTCTACAAAAAACAGAGGCATACAATTTAGTGGCTCAGGAAAAAGAAAATACTTACAGTTATGCTACAAAGTAATCTTTATTTTAGGTCCTTCTCTAATATTCAGGAATTCTTTCCGGTATTTACTTTTTTGTCTATTTTTGGGTACGTCACTACACACATGTCTTCGTATTCTTGTTGCAACTACTTTTGTGACTATTTTGTTTATTCTTAAACCCGATCTATGTACGCGATTGGTTTTAACGAGATAACCTATAACATTGCAATTAATTCCGTTGCAGTTTATCGCAAAATTAGCAACAGTGTAGCGTGTGGATTTATGGTATTACATATACTGTAATTAACAACACAACTCATATTGTATACCTATCAATTAGCTACCATAATTACAATGAAATAACTAGTTTTGTATTGGACAATAATGACCTATGTAAGAAAGCCAACTTATTTTATTTAAGGGGTACTGCCACCTTAGCGCGAGAAAAAATAGCCGCTTTTGTAGGTATAACTTTTAGAATATAGTAAATGAATTACAAAATCTCTTTAAAGCCCTTTATTGTTCATATTTTGAGGAATGTTCACAAAAAAATAATTTAAGCGTTAAAGGACATCAAGGGAAACCGCTTCCGGCGGACAGTGTTGCACGGCCGGAAAGATTTTGCACGCAGCTTTTCACTTAGGCACAAAAACAAATCAAAAATTGATTCTATATAAGATTATCTCGGGAAGTACATATGGAAATTAGAAAATTCCGCTCTAAAACAAAATGGCGCACGTTTCAACAAAAATTATCACTTTTAGGTACAAAATTAGGTTTAAAAATGTTTATAACAACAAAACTTTCGAACTTATCGTAAAATCCGTACGTACTTCTCTAGATAATGTTGTTCTGAAGCTGCATATAAAAGTTCAAGTGAATTAACGGAGATCAGTTGACGTTATCTTTCCGGCCAGTTTGAAAAATGCGGTTTTGAGAAAACACGGTTTTGAGAAAATACGGTTTGAAGTATTGTATCACTTTGATGTATAGAAGTGTTATATTTTACTATAGTCGGCGATGCCTGGGCCATATAACTATCTTTTCAAATAAATATTTTCCTCCTCTTGTTTATTCTGTTTGATTTTGACGACAGCCGGGCCTGTTTTGCAGTATCAGTCAGCGATGGCTCTGAAAACAGGATACGCCGTGCGTCAGCCTTCGCGCAGAAATTATTGCAGTTTGGCCCGATGCTCATACATAATACCTCCATACTTAATCTTCATAAGGCTGGATAATGCATCATTGACAACACATAAGGCTATATACTTGCTGCAGTATACACTTACTTTGCCACTTGAAAATGAAATTGAAATCACCAGACAATTCTCGTGCTGCGGCATTTCTTCGGTCAGAATGTATTGAGCGCAGTGTTGCCAAGATCTTTTTTCTTCATTTTATCAATTGAATCATGATTACGACGAATGGCTATCATCCATCATAAATTCAAAGCTCATATATAGGCTTCTGGGTTAACTGCCCTAACTGGTTTTTGTCAAATGGCGAGGACGAGTGCCATTAGTTTTTGCACGTGATCTATTCTTTTCTTATTTCCTTTTCCTATTTCAAAATTTGCAAGCTTTGCAGTATTTAGATTTTATGCGAATATCAACAACATTTCTCCAGCTGATAAACGCCACCAATCATACAGAGAAGAAAAGCTATGTTTTCTCCAAGTCCCATCGTTACGCCATTCTTTCAGACTGTTGCGCCATTCTTTTATTACTATTTTCAGTTGACTGGGCTACAAGTCAACTGAAAATTCTCTTCATCTTCTGCTGCTTTATGCATACTTTGTTGACAAACTGCTTCTGTTGCGAAGAAAATGGTGCGAACACCTTTATCGTAAAATGAGTGAAAAATCTGTCGAGGAAGATCCCTGAATGCGCAAAACTTTTCATTTCTATCTACATCTATTCTTATGCGTATGGCAAGGATACTTCCGGTATTCATTTCATATTCTTTTTAGAACAAATGGGCAACTGGGAATGAAAGTTTGTTCAAAATTCTCACAAGAAACCACGATTTGAAATGCTAAGTAACGATTCCCACTTTCGGACAATTTTGCATTTGATTTGCACGCTTTACACACTACAACTTGTGAAATAGCAGAAAACACAGCAACAAAGTTCAAAAGATGATAATTATGATAATCCACTTCAACGTTGTAATAATCTTCAACAGATATTACTTCTTTGCAGATGGATACGTGGATACGATATCAGGCAGAGGGCAGAGGCGACTCTAGTTCCAAACGGTTCCATCCGCTTGTCATATTAGTTCTATTTGAAAATCTGCTGCTTTCTTTCAACTCCTTTCGATCACGATATACTCCGGAAATGTCACTTATTATTTCTGCTATTTTTTGCCAGCTATAACATTGTGCGGTTAGCGTCAGTTCAACGAATGTACCGAGGATATTTCCACAAAATCTTTGTGTTTATGTTATTTTATGCACTTTTATGTAGTATTTCACACCATGGATGTAATTCCTCCAAATAAGATAAGAGCGTATAGGTCTCTAGGCTGCAAACTCTCACGCTAAACTTTTTGCATGTACGCTCGGCTAGACTCTTGGCCGTATGTTCATCCTATAAACATTTAAACATTTCTTTCAATTAATAAACGTATTGTACCTTATTTTTAAGGTCTCAAGACATCATTTAAGCAACAACAAAAAATCAATTTTGCAAACAATCTTGAGTGGCATTACCCCTTAAGCATGGTTCAATTTTAATTATTAGGCAAACATATTTAAATTAATAATTTAACTTTTATAGTCGCAAAGTTAAGCGTCGAAAAATGATCAAAACCATGCAGAATCCTTTATTAAATCTCGGTTGGGTTGGGATTGTATGCAAAATAGTCATAGTAAAGCAAAATAGTCTTTACTTACTCAGCAAATCTTTTAAATTTCTATGAGCTCTAGTAGAAACTTGATAATGCAAACTGTTTAAAGATAGGCAAAAATAATCTTTTAAAACACTTTCAAGTAAATATTATTTGAATGAGTTTTGAAGATTAGAAAAGCGTACTTACTATGCATTTTATTTTTGACTAAAACTGTAAATTATGTTATCGCGTTTGCGCATTGATAAATTTGAAAAACTTTCCAGTCATTCCATAGTCATAAATTTTTATATTTTTTAGTTTTCACGAAATTGATAATAATTCTGATGTGTAACTTGACAACAGATAGGAATTTCTAATGAGTCTTTTGTTATTTTTCTTTTATTTTGTTAACTACAACGATTACTAACTAAACTTAACTAACTAAAAAAATACAAAAATAGTAAAAACTGCGAAAATTATTAAACAATAGAAATACGACAATTTAATTCGATTTCAATTATCGAGGATGAATCTAGGGGTTTTCAAACTCCCTTGGGGACCCTTCAAGTAGCACCTCTGTTCATTTTGCCGCCATATTTGTCTATGAACATCTACAGACTATGCCAGTTATGCAAACCTACAATCACAACTATTGTGTGGGTTGCCTATATCATATGTATTTGAACTATTCATCGTATTTATAAATTACTTCATAGTATTTAGTTTTCAATCAACATCCCGTAAACTGTATATGTATTTTGATTCATAGATATTCGTATTATCAAACTTTGCATAGAACGTATAAATAAAACAACAAATTTATAATTTAGTTCTGTGTTTATTATGTCCCGCTCAAGTTTACATTATAAGATGTTCCAAATAACTATTTATATGGAACCAATGTACACCAGTAATACAAAAGATTAGTATTCAATGCTGTTTCTTTTATATTACAAAATCAACTTAACTATAAGTACAAACTAATCTATTTTCTGAGGATAAAAAAAAACCTAATCAAACTTATCGTATAACTTAGACTAGTCTCTCGTTTCGCCTTCCTCATCTTCTTCCTCTACGCCACGGATAAATAATACGTTGTTACATCGCACCAAAACTTCGCCCAAAGTGCCTACGCAAAAAAACGTTCATATGAAATAATCTATGTACGTTAGCGATGAAAACTACTTACCACTCATACTTCCATCAATATATTCCTCAGTATTAGCCAACTGTAAGTTCATATATCCATCGACTGATACAAGGTAACCTTTATATTCGTGTCCCCACTTCAATTTTACCATCACTGCCTTCCCCGTTAAACTGTTAAGGAAGGGTTTTGGATTTATTGGCATAGCAGTCGCCATTGTTGCTTATTTTATTGTTATACAGGTAATATAAACGAAAAACGCCGACACAACGTTTTCTAACCTACAAAACCCGCTACCTGTTTATAAGTGAAGTTAGATGCGTTATCCAGGGATTTTTTTTATTTCTTTAGGGTTAAATTTTACATTCTTTTTCAAAATAATCCTATTTGTTTTAATTCATTCTTCTTTTTATTTGTTGTATTACTGGGGAATGTTATGAAGGCAACAAATTAAATTAGTTTCAAAATGTTATATGATATATCCATATGTATATCAATATAACCTCTCATTTTATTTAGGTCATTGTCATATTCAAGGTAATAATAAAAATACTTTCATTGAAAGTTGCGAGTGACGTTTTATTACAACAGCGAAGATGGATATTATTAAAATTAAACTCAAGGCAAGCACGTTGGTTGAACTTTACTCATTTGAAGTTAGTCGCATATACCTAAAAACCAGAGGATGAAAATTGAACTATTCTAGATAAACACCGAAATATATTTAAGAAAATATTTATTTGCCCATAACATAACATCAACTAGAATACAATAATTTAAAATATGTTAAAATAAAGTGTATGTGTGGAATAAATAACGTTTAATCACTGAATAAAATGTGTGGTATGTATGTATATTGTTTTTGTGCATGCATTTAATTAATAATAATCTGGAATAGGAGCACATGCAATCTTAACAAAGTCCTCGTAACGGACCATGCTATTGTTGTTCACGTTAGCCTCCCTGAAAATGCGATCGACCTCTTTGGACGATAAACATTCGCCCCAATTCTCCAGCAAATGCCTTAAATGCCGTGCAGTAATCACGCCTTTACCTTCTTTGTCGCCTGCCTTAAACGCATTCACCACCTGTCGAGGCAGATCCTCGGAACGTGAGTGAATATGCATCACCTCGAGGAAATCGGCAAAGGTCATTTTTCCACCCTATTATGCAATACATGTGACATCATTAGTTCAAAGTAAAATTTAAATGTCAAATAAAAATTTTCCATGCAAAGATCACAATACTTTCCATTTAGGTGAGAAAAATGGGAGGTGAGTTGCATGCTTTAAATTCCTTTGTAAAAATAGGACTCGTAAATTACTGCCAGCAAACTTTAGGTTGACAGCTTGTCATCTTTATCTATCAAATTCTTATCTGAGATAATTTGATAAAGAAAATGATAAATTAAATTAAATTAAACTAGTATAAAAGAAACTAAATCATCACTTCAGGAAAGATATTTATGGCAAAAAGAAAGTTGAAAGATATCATCATTCACTTGTTTTTCTCTTTGACACCTGCAAAACAAAAATCTAACCTTTTGTTTCAAGTATCCAGCCAGCTCCGAGATTGTGGGCGACAATCCCAGGCTTCTCATGATCAAAGTTAACTCATCTAAGGATTTTATTTGTCCAGATCTTGCAAATAAGTAGAAACACTCCCTAAACTCTAAAAAACAGAAATTGGTATAAAAAATTTTTTTCTTTGTTGATGTTTGTAATCACTACCATCTATATCTTGCTCCTTGAAGTACCTCGCCTGCAAAATAAGTGCAATAAGTGGATTTGCAAGTCTCTAACAATTTAATTTATTTGTTTTGCCAATAACGTACCATTTCTTGATGTTTTTCCGAGAGCAACTAGCCTACGTGTCAATTGATGATAACAGGTAGGATAACTACATGACATGAAACTGTACGAAATGAATTTGTTACCTTTGAACAGGGCCGGCACTAGTGTTTTGTTCCATTCACAAATGTTTGAAATGCGAATCATGACATATAACCATATAAGCTCGATAGGGTTGTACTAACAAAGAATTACGTTTTGTTGTGCAACAACAAAAAACTGCTTGCTGATGGGTGTGGCTTTTTGTGTGTTCATCGCGAAGTTGTAAAAACTTTTTCAACGTGTCATAAATTTATTAAAATTCAAACTGTTTATGTAACAAATCCTCGGACACGCATCAATTTTTAATTATCATATTATACATTTTTATATAAAAAACAATATCCCTTAAATTTCTTGTTTTATATGGGGGTTGACATTAATGGTTGCATATAAATTTTATGGCCTTACATAAGGTTTTACAAGGTTTTTGGGGATAAAATTAGGTTAATGTCTAAAAACTGATTTTGTTTTAACGGATGAACTCGAAATGTCCTCGAAATTTAACAATAGCCTCAGAGTAACGCTTGTGTCTATCTCAAGTCATGAAACTGTATCAACAAAACGCCTATTTATACTTTCCTTATTTTGGTTTAGAATTTGAATTCCAGGGACAAATCGCAGGTTTTGCATAATATACAGGCTGACCCACTATTTTCCCCGGCATTTTTAATCTGAGTAAAAAATTTAATTTAGACTTATTTGATTTTCAATTCATCAAAAATGTACCGAGTGAAATATTATTAAAACAAAGCAAACTCATTATAATAATAGGAAGTAAATAAATAATAATAATTAATAACTAAAATACTACAAATAAATGGAATAATTGATGGTGAAACAATAAAGCAATAAATCCTCATGTTTTTTACTGATCTTTTTAGGAAGTAAATTTTATTCTGTGCCTAAGTTATTATTGGTCTTATTGTTTTTTTATCATTATTCTCAATGAAGTTAAATTACAATTTTGTTAACATGTCAAACAACTCTAGCGTTTTAAACAATTAGGAAAATAAAGCCCATATGGAACTTGTTAGTCATGATTGTCATTTGCTTTATAAAAAGAAAACTGATGTAGCCAGGCGCACGACTTTATCATACAAGTATAAAATTAATAGTTTAGCTGCATGAGATTCTATTTGATCGAGAACGGTCGTGTCTGCAGTAAACTAAAAGAAGTTAGCCAGGATTTGACAGATATTTTGATAATATTGACAGTAAGTATTGTCAAAAAACCAGCGTTTGTCACTACCTACTGTCAGAATGAAAATAATTGTCAAATCCTTGCTAACTGTTTTAATGCAGGCACGATCTCGATCAAAAAGAATTTGCTCATACAGCTAAACTATTAATTATACCAAAAAATGTCATAGACATAAATTATACAAAATTTCCTCTACTTTAATTTATTATTTAACTATTTTGACAAAATTACAGAATTTGCAAAATCCTTAAAAAATGCACCATCTAGTTCGTTTGGACCCTTTTGAACCAAAAGCTTTTCAGCTCTAAGTTTGGTCATATAAAACTTACACACACACACAGACATTTTTTGTACCTTGGTCAAAAATGATCAGGGGACCCAAAAAGACATGTTTCCGCTAAAAAATAATAACGGAAAAATTGGAACAGTGTGTATATGTTCTGTGGTTTGTGCGGTTACATTGAGTGCTTATCTTAATAAAATGAAACGTTAGTATGGCAAAATGCAATTGCAATGATTTTGACAAAACATACAAGCAATGCAATGTTACTTCTGCATCAGAAAAAGTTTGGATTTTGACGCAAAAATTAAAAACAAAACCGAAGTGAACGGGAAACACGTGAAGTATGGATGAAGATGTGGCTGAATGAGAAACTCTGAGGAGGTATTTGTGCCATTTTAACCACAAATGCCACACATTGTCAGATAGTTAGATCCCAGTGACGTTGTATTTGTTTGAAAAAAATATTTATTTATTCTGAAGCAGAGGTGATAGAATGCAATGAATAGTGAAGCATATCTCGTTTTCTTTTTCTTTTAATAATAATAATAATATTTATTAAGCAATCTGTACAGAAAAAAGTCAAATGGTATTGTACAATAGGAATATGTAATAATAGCACTCATTGAATGGAATCGATGTCTCTTCGATCATCTTGTACCATGGTGGAAAATTCCTCAATGGTGTAGACTGTAGACCGTAAGGTGCCTTGTGTATTAGGTACGTCTTTAGTGTGGTCTGGAATGGTTTGTGCGTTTTGGACTTCCAACCGTTCGGGAGGTTATCGTAGGTGGTAATTGTCCTCATGTGGTGTATAGTTGTTGACAGGCGGGAAAATGTCAAGTCTTGGGTTGTCCTGGGTTCATGTGGCGTAAGTGTTATGGATGCCTTCGGTTGGAATGCGGTTTTCTTCTTTTGTATATCTGTGAGAAATCGTAGTAAATACATGGCACTGACGGTCAATATCCTGTGATATTTGGAAGAGTGGTTTGGCATGGCTTTGTGGATGCTCTGCAGTTAGACATCGGACAGCTTTCTTTTGCAGAGAAAGTATAGCTTTGGTGTGTGAGCTGTGTCCCCAGGTCGGAATACCGTAGGACATGTGGGGATTCTAAGGAATCTGACTGATTTCCTAGCTGATTGCCATCTCTCCATCTCAAAGGTAATTTCTTCAGTTTTTGATTCGTTAAGGGTAAGATTGTTAGATTGAAACCATTCCTTGCTTGCTTCATATGAATTGCTTCTTCACGGTGGAGTTCATTTTCGCTTTTGGCTATTGTTATCATGCTGGTGTCGTCGGCATAGATTATTGCTTTGGTATCAAGATGTCGTGGAAGATCGCTTATATAAATAATGAAAAGCAGTCCGCCGAGAAGACTTCCCTGTGGGAAACGTATTAGAATTAAAATTGTTGGTTTGTGGTTATTCGAAGTTTTTCTTGTTTTGACATCAACTCTTTAGATACCCTTGATGAACATCTTCTGAGTTCCAATTTGTGACCAAAATAATGTATCAAGAGCACCATTTTTACTTCTCATTCACAAAATTTA
Organism: Melinopterus prodromus; assembly: GCA_964023965.1. Classification (NCBI taxonomy): domain Eukaryota; kingdom Metazoa; phylum Arthropoda; class Insecta; order Coleoptera; family Scarabaeidae; genus Melinopterus; species Melinopterus prodromus. The sequence continues at coordinate 48,571,381 of OZ030393.1, forward strand.
TGCTCCTACGGTTGTCATTTTAGGTTTGTTCGAGCAGCAGTAAAAACAATTGGGCATTCTTCTACTCAAGCGCAATGAAGGTTTTGGAAGGTTGAACCTCCATTGCGCATGTGCAAGAGAAAGAATAACTGCTTTATGCAATTATTTTGGTGCTGCTCGAACATATCTATTATTTCCCCATTTGCCTTTTGTTCAAAAAGTTTCTGATGTAACGCCAAAAATATTTTATGCTACCGATGATATATGATAATTAAGGGATCTATCAAAATCAATAAGAAAATAAAGGGTTGCCATAAAAAAATATGTCGTCATACGACGAGCTAGATTAAAAATCGGAAATTCAGTGTGCTATAAAGAAGCGTAATTCTCTAAAATAAAATAAAAAATGAAACAAAAGCTCCACACAAAACATTAAGAATCCCAGTTTTTCACTTTACTTCTAGGTTTCCTATATTTTTTAAATTGTTTATAAAATTTGAATTGGGCCCATAATATGTGGTGTACCGGTCCTGCTTATAGTACACACTCTGGAAGGAGTGGGGGGGATGAGAATTGTTTACAAAGTACGCACCACAATAATTTTATACATCTTGCGATCAATCAACCTTTGGAAAAACTAGTTCTTCCGGACAAGTTTTTGGTAAATAATTTTTAGTTTCCTGCAACATGGCAGATATATTTCGCGCTTATCGCGCGTATAATATAAACATTTCAGTAAATTTCGCACACTTTGAACTTTGCTCCAACTCGTAGCGTAAAAATATGGAAGCATGCACACTAAATAAACACAAAAACAGCTAAAAACAACTAATCTGAATTTGATATTTACATTTCAGGAAATCATTCGTCAATTATGAGGTGATACCGCACTGATCTCAAATGGCACTCAACCAGAAGATCCAAGAATCTCGGGCCCCTTTAACTGGGAAACTATCGAACACTGATATTGTAATTACGAGCTTGTGCGCAGGAGCCATCGCAGGGGCTCTCGCAAAAACAACAATAGCTCCTTTAGATCGAACCAAAATAAACTTTCAGATAAGGTAATGTAAGTACTTTTATAAGTTGATTTTTAAGTTATAGTCTTTCTAGTGTCCAGTTAATAATTTAAGGATTATTTTAGTGAAAAGCCTTACTCGACGAAGAAAGCCTTGAAATTTCTCATACAGACACTCAGGTCAAGCGGTTTCTTCGCACTATGGCGAGGGAACAGCGCTACGATGGCCCGAATTGTGCCCTACGCTGCAATACAGTTCACGGCACACGAACAGTGGAAGAGAATTTTAGCTGTTGACATTACTGGGTAAGAATCACTTCACTTTTGTTTTGTCAGAAACAATAGAAGAAATTGCATCCAAGGATGACTTGCGTTATTGTGTCAATTTAAATTTATGATTACCAAAATTATTGTTTGTGGTTCTTTCATCACAGCAATATTAATAACAATACATGGTAATAAATAAGAGTGTTTTTGGTATTTGTATAAATGTTGTCTAGCTAAGTACCTATGTTCTATCATGAGTATAAAAAATGAGGTACTCAAATTTGCACTAATTAAACTGGGGTTTGTAATGTCATGTCAGTACGTTTGTAATGTCAAATAATTGTCATCTTGAATTTTGACGTAAGAAATAAAAATACCGCAATTGAATCATTATCAGAAGGCAATAATTAAAATTCAACTGCATGTTGTAATCAGCATTCGAGAAATTGCTACTAAATTTTGACCGATACTGTCAATGTTTAGATTTCATAGGTTAACAAATATGGTCAAACTTTCTTTTTGCTGTGCCCATTTTTCATGCTCACGATAGTACATCTATGTATGTTTACAAAATGATAAAATTCTCAACTGGATGGATAAATGTAAGGTTATACAAGGTGTATACTGGGACGTTGAAAATTTAAAAAGTAGTATTAGATAAGTAAATTTTGCTTAAAGTAAGCCTTAAACATTGTACTACATATTACCTGAAATCCTCAAAGTTTGTTCATAAGTGTTCTTGAAATAGTAACTGCATTTCTTTGCGTGGTATAAAAATATATAAAATAATTATAAAATGGTATAGTAGTTATTTGTTCCTTTATTTATACCCTGTATAAGTTTCTTATTATAGCCTGTTTACAACACAGACATTAGAATTGCATGATTTGCAATTCTTGAAAATTAATGCCATTCATCTGAGTTTATATCTTTATATGAGAAATTGATTATAGGAATGAATATAGTATCGCTTTTTCAGTTTTGCTGTTAAATAAACTCATTGTTCTTGCACAAAAACAAGCGGTCTGTTCTTAATATTACTGTAAAATCAGTTTGCAATGAAATCTTATTGTCGTCTAAACAAAGTTGTCTTGAATGAAAATGAAAAATGTGTCAGTTATAAATAATCACAATGATTCAGCAAAAAATTAAATTATGTATGTTGCAATCAGTAAGATTTAATTTTATGTTTTATGTCAGTTCATTTTTAATTCAATGTTTTTACCTTGAATTACAAATAAAATTTAATAGTGATAGTGATGATCAAATTATTAATTCTAATTCATTAATTTCTTTTTGTCAATTCACGGTTCACAAAAAATGTTTTTTTTTTTTTTTTGTAGCCAGTTCGTTGAGAATTTTCCTGTAGTTAACAGATTTCTATAAATAACCCAGTTCCAAGATTCATTATAAACAATACTGTGTGAGTAATAGTTTTACAGAAATAAATGTGTTAATTGGGAAAACTATATAATACAAGCTATAAACAGTGCAATCTTGTATTTTGTCATTATTTACACATCAATTTTATAGAACATGTTAAATTCAATGACCTTATTGTTTTCATATTTTTACATATTTTTATTTGATAGAAAAACACCAGGCCGACAATTCTTAGCTGGATCATTAGCTGGAGTGACATCACAATCATTGACGTATCCATTAGACTTGGCCAGGGCTCGTATGGCTGTTACAGCCAAGGGCGACTATGCCACCTTGCGACAGGTAAGTGAATTTTTTATTAAGGAAAACTCAAGTAGGTTATGACCACAATAAGTTGGTAGACGTAAATTGGGACGAAAAGTTAAACGCATTTAGACGTCCATTATCATTTTGGGGTTATAGTTGTTCGAACCAGAGCCGTCAATAATTTTTTAATTTTGACTCCGAATCCTACAAAATTGCATAGGTTTTGGTGTTTGTAAAAAATCTTATATGTGTAAATCATTAAAAATAGGATGCACAATAATGCAAACGATGTTTCATGGCGATAACAATTACCAGAGGTTCTTAAAAAATAGTAGGCTGATTACAAGAAACATATGTCTTGTACCATATCAAATAACTCAGAAAAAATGCTTAACCCAAATGTGTAAAAACAATTTACACTGACAATCTGTTTATAAATAAAAAGAAATTTGCTAATCATTACTCCACCACCAAACTAAGTGTTTTGTCGATTGATTCTATTTACTTACTACCTACGTAGGTACTTTGTAAATTACCTAATAATGTGTTTATAGTTTACTTATTTACTGTCTACTGAGGCAAGAGCCATCTCTGTTTTTTTTCTACAATATTTAAACATGATAGGAGTCAGTAGGTTTTTCTGACTCCAACTCAAATTTCACGACTTTCGTTATAGCCCTAGTTCTAACAATGTTTCAAATATTTGCAAATTACAATATAATTTAGTATAAGATGGAAAAAAAACTCCTATGAAACAGTCCATTTTGGCGTTTAGATGATTTATTTATCTTTGTTAAAAACTGTAGAAACTAACTATTGACATTTTTAGGTTTTTGTTAAGATCTACAAGCAAGAAGGTCTTTTAACATTTTATCGAGGTGTTATACCCACTTTGTTTGGGGTAATTCCGTACGCTGGAGTCTCGTTTTTTACCTACGAAAATCTGAAGCGACTTTATAGAGGTTAGTAATAGTATAAAATACTAATAAACTAATACATTTTCGACATTTGATTTAATTTCTTTATTTAGAACACTCGGCTAATATGTGGATTCCGCAACCTGTAGCATCACTTGGATTTGGCGCAATAGCCGGTATGTTAGGACAAACCAGTAGTTATCCATTAGACATTGTAAGAAGACGTATGCAGACAGACACATGTAATAAATACCAGACGATAGCGGGGACACTTTCCTTGATATATCAGTAAGTGGGCAAGCCAAATATGAAACAGACATCTGACTTATTTGAGGTTATGTAACATCTGATGTTTTTACAACCTTAATTATAGACTTTTGAGGTTTTGTTAATCATTACGATGCATAACAAAATCTAGAAATTATGACAATCGTATTTCATCAATATTGTTGTTATATTTTTAGTAATGAAGGAGTGAAGAAAGGATTCTACAAGGGTCTTTCCATGAACTGGATCAAGGGTCCTATAGCAGTGGGGATCAGTTTTGCAACTTACGATAACATTAGGGACATTCTGAGAACGCTAGTCTCGAAGTATAGATAGGTTTGAGGTGAAGTGAAGGAATCGAGTCAATTGTGTACATTCTTTTATTGTTATAATTAGTACCGACGGTTTATATATCTTTTTGTAAACAAGTGATAAAGTGTAAATATGGCCATATATTTATTGTTATGGAATGTTGTTTATTAATAAATTTATACAGTTTTTGTGGGCATTTTCTTGAGGTTGGTTTTGTATCTATCATGCAAGAGTTTTATTTAAGTGTGATTCACCCTTAGAAGTTCAAGATTCAAGCTTTCATTTCAACCTATTTAGAGACTGCATATCATTTCATCATGTGCCATTTCCTTACCATCAAACGTGAGACCAAAACTGATACGTGCCTGGGTAAAAATAACTTGTTTTATACCACTTTACAGAGTTGTCACAAAATTGTACACTTCATAGCTTCTATGTTCAAGCTTTCATTTGAGTCTACTACATAAAGACTTTGATCATGTCATATTTTGAAAAATATTTATAATCATGACAGAATTCTCTGGGTAGGCTGAAATGAAAGCTTTGTCTCTGTAAATATTGTAACAACGTGACCACAAATTTGCCCTCCTAAGGACTTGTGCCGTATGTTTATCAATGGTAGATAGAAGATGTTTGCAGTTTTCTATTAGATATCAATTTCGTAATTAGGTGTGTTTGGGTAAATACCTAATAAATAACAATCATCAAATTTTAAATAAAACTAGACACATTATAGCAACAAAAAGTAGGGGCTTAGATTCACACTAGCCCCTACTTTTTCGAAATTTTAAATTGTATTTCTACGGATTGTTTGCAATTCGTTTGAAATTGTTTGCACTATTTTTAGTTTTGCTTGCACCCCCACCGTTTTATAGATAAAATTAAAACAAATTCGGAGGGCCTGATTCACAGTAACCCTCTTTTTTAAACATTTGAAATTCTATTTCTACAGATCATTTGCAATTGGTTGTACCTATGATATTTTTGTTTGCACCCCTACCGTTTTTGTGGCAAAATTAAAGCAATTGTTTTGACAGGTTAGATTCACACATAACACCTCATAAAATTAATTTTGTGAATCTAACCTTTCAACACAGTTTGGATAGCAATAACAAAAGCAAAACTAAAGTATACAGGGTCCTGCAACTAAGCTCCCGTCTTCTGTAGCTCACTTACTCATTAAGCTAAGAGTTTGACATTTTGCAGGCTTACCCTGTACTTCAAGGTACAATTCAAGAAATTATTTTTTATTATACAGGGTGTTCCAAAAATGTGCAACGCCATGGCAATATATTTTTTTAAATTGCGTGCTATACATTTTTCTACACATTTGGAAGCCTTTTATGGTTACCTACATATCACCAAAATTTTATTGAAATCGGTTGAGTGACCGCAGCGGAAAAAAATAAAAACAAAAAAAAATTATTTTGCATCGTAGGCTTTAAAAATCAATAAAAACCACAAAATGCACCTCGTTAATCAAATTTTGCGACGTGCTTATTAAGTTAGATGTAATAGTCTCGTTAACCAAGTGACATTGATCCAAATTATACAGGGTGACCAAAATCGAGTGTCAAACTTGTCAAACTTCAAAGCGCGCTATTGTTCTTATTTTAAATTGGAACCCATAATTTTTTTTTAGGTGAAACGATGCGGAATTAAAGAATAAATATTGTTTCTGAATACAACCCCATCACAATTCCCAATATTTTAAAAGTTATTCGCCAAAAACTCAGTTCTCAACGTTTCCAACGGCAATTTTAGGTAATAAATATCGTACGTGGCGTTGAAAAACAATTTATTACATAAAATATAACGCAGAGAGGTATCTTAGATTTTACTGTACTTAATTAAGTAGTTATTCAATTGCTAAATTTACTGCAAAATTTACCTATAGCCACATTTCCGTCCTTACCGCTATAGGTAAATTATGCAGTAAATTTAGCATTTGAATAACTACTTAATTAAGTACACTCAAATCTAAAATACGTCTATTATTTTTTATGAAATAAATTGTCTTTCAAAGCCACGTACGATATTTATTATCTAAAATTGCCGTTGGAAACGTAGAAAAATGAGTTTTTGGCGAATAAGCTTTAAAATATTGGAAATTGTTATGGGGTTGCATTTAGAAACAATGTTTATTTTTTAATTCTGCATCATTTCACATAAAAAAATGTATGGGTTCCAATTTAAAATAAGAACAATAACACGCTTTGAAGTTTGACAAGTTTGACACTCGATTTTGGTCACCCTGTATAATTTCGATCAATGTCACTTGGTTAACGAGACTATTACATCTTACTTAATAAGCACGTCGCAAAATTTTATTAACGAGGTGCATTTTGTAGTTTTTATTGATTTTTAAAGCCTACGATGCAAAATCGATTTTTTTTTGTTTTTATTTTTTTCCGCTGCGGCCACTCAACCGATTTCAATAAAATTTTGGTGTTATGTAGGCAACCATAAAAGGCTTCCAAATGTGTAGAAAAATGTATAGCATGCAATTTAAAAAAATATATTATCATGGCGTTGCACATTTTTGGAACACCCTGTATAATAAAATATAATTTCTGGAATTGTACCTTGAAGTACAGGGTAAGCTTGCAAAATGTCAAACTCTTAGCTTAATGAGTAAGTGAGCTACAGAAGACGGGAGCTTAGTTGCAGGACCCTGTATACAACTTGTGAAAAATAAAAAAAAATATATTAATTCAATAAATTAAAGAGACTGGTACTGAATTACGATAAATTTAATACACATAAAGTTTAAGCTGGTATTAAAAAAAAATCGCATAGGTTTTATAAAATCACATTTACATTATTTTTTTACCCACTTTTCATCACGCCATGCCAGTATCATCATATCAATCAATATACGTGATTATTTTTACTTTATCATACGCAGTATGATAAAGTTATGTAACTGTGCAGCCGAAAAAAAAATGAGAGTTTAGCGTCTTTTTGGGTCCCCTTATTTTTGTAGTGCCGATTCCGAAGAAACTACTAAAGGTATCGCGACGAAACTCCATATTTAGAAGTTTCATGACCAAACTTAGAGCTGAAAAGGATCCAAAGGAACTGGAGGTTTAGTCTTAGCATTATTGAAACTTTTGCAAATATGCCGCTATTTCTGGAATTTCGTCGAAATAGTTAAATAATAAATTAAAATAGAGAAAATTCAGAATACTTTATGACTATGACATTTTTTGGAAAGTTTTATTTTAATGCAGACATGGCCGACCTCGATCAAATAGAATCTCATGCAGATAAACTATTAATTTTATACATGGTATGATAAAGTCATGCGCCTGGCCTCATCAGATTTTTTCAAAAGTGAAATGAGTCAAATATGGTAATCTTCACTTTTGCTCAACAGTTGTACTGAATCTTTGATAAATTGCTTATTCAAAATAATACCGTTAACTTGGAAACGATACAAAGGATGAAAACTCATGTAGGTACATACTTTATTATACAAGAAAGGTCAGAAAGGACAGAAAAACTCAATATTTATTTTTTTGTAGTCACGGCACTGTGCATTTGTAGGGCCAAGATGCAGGGATCACAAGGGTTTTCCTTACTGCACAACATCAAGTAAATATGATAAATGAGTAAATACACCAGCGGATACCTACTATAGTAAGTATTTTGTAGTTTATCACGAGTAATTGCTGCATATTTAGCCCGCTACGCAAAACAAACTTTAACTTGAACATTTTGTATCTTCTACAAAAATTTAACAAATAAAAACCGCAAAATGGTGATATAGTGAGCCTTTGTAATACAGTAATTGAAAAACTGACCGAGTTCCATAATTTCCATACAATTGTGTGTCAAACCATGGGCGCCCGCAGAAATATTTCCAGGGGATGCAAAACGAAACCTGGTTATGGATTTTTGTAAAACATGTATTTAATGAATTCCTATGTCGTGTAACGTGTATAATAAATTTCCAGTAGTAATTCCTTAGTTGTACTAAATAAGTATTTACTATTTTTTACATTTTTGAATAACTGCCATGGTTGAGCCCCCATGGGACTCTGGGAACCAATAGTTTTGAACAGATTTTACTAATGAAATTAAACTATAGCGACCATATTTTGGGAATAATATGAAATTATTTATCGTGTGCTTTGAACTAATTTAATTAAGAAATATCCAACACATGCAAAGGGAGATATTCGGTACCGATGCAGTCTAGAAATTAATTATTAACTAGTAAACGGGGTAAATGATATAATCAGCACATAGTCCAGGAATACCGATGAAAAAAGCGGTTCCACGAATTTACAGAGAGCGATATCTACGATCAGGTGCAACTCTCATATTTATAATGATACCAACCTCTTGGGTTAGTGGTTTCCTGTGAGTTCCATTCATTTACCACGAAATACGTACACAGTTCCAGAATTTGTAGCAGCTTAAGCTTACTGACTGATTAGGAACAGACGACAGATAATGTAAACCCAAATTGATAAGAAATACATAACGGTAACCTGCTGCGGTTTATACCATTTGAATTTTTGCTCATTCCCACCAGCTTAGGCCGTTGCTAGGTAACCAGCGATATTCTCGGTGGTGGGGGTACCACTTTTCCCACTTCTACTTGGATGCTTCGATGACGAAGTTACGCTTGATTTTATGTTATATGGTGCTCTATGCGAGAATGGATGTATTGTGTATTTGAGTGCGCTCAATATATCGGGTTGTGGTGCGGACCTTATGCCAGTGACCGTCAATATCTATTAACACAGTCGTCGACACAACAAAGCAGAAAACCTGCCTGAAAAGTAAGTAGATGTAAAAGTAGCGTGTTATCTTTACAAAAGGGCGACGGAGCAGAATTGTTGAGCAGCGAAACGCATGTCCTGCGCTATTTGACCTTGGTAGGCATGTAAACGCTCCTGTAAATTAACTTCAATCGTTGCGTTTCTGTTTTGACATACCGAAACAAATGCCACCGGTGCGCTATGTTAATTTTTGTTTTTGTTGATGTTGTTTTGTTTTAAAGGCTCATCCAAACATGGCTCTATGGCAACGGGCTCAGCAGTTGCCCCATAATATGCTGCAACAGATTCGCAGCATATACGGGGACCACTTTCCCATTGAAATAAGGCACACACTAGCCACATGGATTGAGGAGAAATTTCTGTAAGTTTTTGTCGCAATGCAAAGTATATTTATCTAAATTCGAGTGAGTATCCGCAGTGTTGACATCGAACAGTTGGGGGATAGTGCCGAACAGTACGTGATCAGCACCATCAGCGCTCTGTTCCATGAAATTGAAGCAAAAGCAAATACATTCACTGCAGAAGAATACTTCCTCACACGGCTGAAACTTATTGATGCAGTGAAGCAACTTCGACTGCGCTACCAGTGAGTATTGCATTTCTAACCTCAAACTGCCATAACCTAAAATTTTTAAATAAACTCAATACAATAAAATCAGAAAAAACTATTAATATACACTATTTCTGTTTCCTATTTCTGCACTGTTCTAGAATACTTAAGAGATTATGAGCCTTTTTTAAACCTAAAATAACCTCCAGGTAAAGATTATAATACTTGGATGTTCAGGTATTGTATCTTACAATAGTACAATTTGTGTCATAAAAGATATTGTGGGACCCTTTTCTGGGGTACTTTTAAATGATTTAAAGCGTATCTCACCTTATGTGTTTGACATTTTGAAGAGAAAGTCAAGATTACTGATGAAAACAAATTACCTAACATGTTTATTGTTGCTATTACTCCTCTTGTGTGTTCAAATATGTTGATTTCAAAGCAAGTTTTTTTTTTTAAATCGTTGCCATTTAAATCTAAAACATTTTATTTTAAGAAATACCATGGTAGTTCTAAACTCTATTATAAGGATTGGACAAATTTCATTTTCAAAATCAGAAATGTGTAGTATAAATAAGTTTCAAATCAAATCTTTTAAAATCTTTTTTAATTTTGCCATTGGTATTTTAGGCAAGTGTTATCGTTAGCCTGTAGTATAATTTTATAGAAATGTATGCAGTTGTTCTTTGTGTGGACTGCAATCAGTGGAGAAAAATTAGTTGTCTATCTAGTATTAAGGTGAATAAAAATTATGAAGATTGGTATTTAAAAACTTTAAAAGCTCAGCTTTTTATCATAATGTTCTGTAGTGCCCCAGGGAAGGATGATAAAACAACATTATTTTCAAGTCAAAATTCAAGTTCAAAATCTGAATCCAGTAAGTGAAATAAAACACTTAACGCGGGATATTTATCTCTGTTTTTTCTTTTCTCAAAAACTTTGACAATAGTTGCATTGTAACACATATTCCAGTTAGAGTAAATTTATTGTTTGGCCAGAAATCACTTAAGGTTTCAATTCGTCTGTTTCTTTTTTCTGCGGCATTACTCAAATCTGGTAACCAAATGTCACCATCACATCACCTTTTAGAAAACAAAATCTGGTTTTTGCTCTTCAAAAAAAGCTTGATTCTTGAACAGTGTAGTCAGTCGATTCTTGTTTTGTTGACAAATGAAGTGGAAATTTGCACTTAATATCCACGTTTACATCTATACTTTACTTTTTTGTTTATGGATTTAAGTTTAATGATTATTTTTTCTTTTGGTAAGTTGGTTTAAATATGAATTTTATAATAGTACTATAATACTATAATACTATATAATACTATAATACTATATACTACATACGATAATACTGTAGGGCACAGATAGAAATAGCCCAAAGAATTAATACGACAATTTTCAGGTTTGTTTTGTGTGTGTGTGTGTGCGAGTATTGACTCAAATAGAAAGTCATTCAAATTCCCCAAAATTTTTCCATTTAATGTAAAAATCAAACTATTTTCGTGATTTATAAACTTATTACTTGCAATTTTAAAGTAGTATCAATAATGCCAAAGAGACCATAAAATTGGTGATTAAAAAATATAAAAAGTAACAAAAACACATTGGTGAACAACAAAAATCAAGCAAGCTGATTTGTTGATGCAAATACTGGATAAGCTGCGTGCGTTTTTGAACAATGGTTCAGAGACAAAAACTAAAATTCTTTCCCACGTTCAGTGGTCATCGTAATGTTTACGTTACTCCAAATAATGTGTTACGCAAAGCTGGGCATAGTTAATCAGAAAGTTAACTTTGTTCATCGATAATCCGTTAACGAAAAAGTTAACTTCGTTAACCGATAGTCCTTTAATTTCCTATAATAAGTTAACGTTAACCGTTAATCGTTAACTTTTTATAAAAAATAAGTTTTGTTGAGTAATAACCTAATAACAACAGATCTTTCGGTTGCATAAGTTAAAATTTCCTTAGGAATGTTTCAAACTAGCCACAGTGGTAACTAAAGTAACTACTTTGCAAGATGTACCATTTATAAAAGACATTGAAAAGACCAACTAAGGTGGCTGCAGTTAGAAGAAAAGCACTTTCAGAAGGTTTCTTTTTAAGTTTAGATTTATATTTTGAAACAATTGGTATTTATTAAAAAGTACCAATATTAAAAAATAGTTAAATATTTACTATTACATAATTAATACGTATACGGAAATTTCTCATAAAATTTTTGGATGAAAGTCGGATCAAATTTCGTTTGGTATTTACTGAGTTACATGGAAACAAGAAATTTAGTATGTGAACATATTTTTTTCCGTGACTGTATATACAAAAAGTAACTAAAACCTAAACAATTCACGCACATGCTTTATGTACGGACGCTGTGTCGCATAAAGTAGTACGTCATTCAAACCCAAGTACCAACATGCACAGAATGTCAATAGCAGTTTGAAATGTTTTGATATTTCCGATTTAACAGACTTGAATTAACGGATAACAAATGTAGCGAAACTTAATGAGTCCGTTAATTGTTTTGAAAGTTAACTTAAAAGTTAATTCGTTAACGAAAAATTTAAATTGTTAATTAACGGATTAACGTTTTAGTGCCCAGATTTGGTGTTTAGTATAAAAAAATATTAGAAAATATGACAGTTACCAAATTATTATAGCTTGTAAAGTATTATATTTTAAAACGTACATTAAAATATGTTGGTGATCAATATCCTTGTTTAAATAACTTAATTTGAAGGTTAGCGTAAGATCCATCGTGACAAATTCTTGAATGAATAACACCCGCCTCCAGAGCGTGGGTTTTCCCTAACGGCTAATCTTATCTCGATGTATTTACACTTGCAGAGCGTCTCCAATGACATTGTTCAATTACATCCAGCACTGTTTACACAAGGAGAGTCAACTAGTGGCAGCGGCCAGTGGTGAATGCCCCACCGGACTACCCCAGGCTATGGCACCAAACGGTGGTGTCGAAATCATGCAGCAAGTCGAGGTGATACGGCACAGGGTCCAGGTCAGTAATCAGCGACTTAAATCCGGCGGAACGTGCCAACTTTTGGGGTTATGTTTTTCAGAGGGCCAGCGAGGACCTGAAACAACTGGAACATGAACGAGAGGCGTTTACGTTTATTTACGAAGACTGCATGAAAATGAATGGTAAATAATAACTACTAAATTTTAATTAAAAAATAAATAAATACTTTTGTTTATTTTTTAGCATCACTTCAAGAGATGACTAACCAGCCGCAGACTGCGCAGTTGGCCCAAAACATTCAGAATGGCAACGAGAAAAAGAGGCAGATGCAGCAGCAACTAAACGAAAAGGTAAGATGGTTTGTTTCCTATTGTCAAATATTAGAGATAGCGCTATCTCAGGTAAATATTTTTACAAATATTAAACGGCGTGTCAAACAGTGATAAGTTTGGCGGCTCCGCCCAAAATTGTTTACTTATTTGTGTTGAAATCCGATTAGTGCAAATTGCTATAGTGATTGTATTTGTTTTTCACATTTATTGTGTATGAATTTTTTGATAATCTACGCTTTATGTGTTGGTTTGCAAATTTTAACTACTGATAAAGTCGAAGTTTTATAGAAACAGTTATAAATACATAAAAACTCCATAAATCATGTTAGTGATTCCAGCTAGCAGGAAAATGTATTTATGACACATAATGTTTTATGTTTGCAATAAAAACCAGAAGATGATAATTGCCAAGAAGTGTTTTAATAAATGCAAGTTTTGTTTAAAGAGAAATAAAAAATTAGAAACACATGTTTCTTGCAACAATATTGTACATCTAAAATCACCTATTTTGCCTTTTCAACAGACGATTTATGCCCCCATGTATATCACAGTCACAAAAATACTGGAGCTTAGATCATTATTACTGTGGATGTGTAATATGTAATAATAATAATAATAATAATAATAATAAATAATATTTCTTTACTTGAAAAAGACCATTATATACATTTAACAGTATTACACACAGTTAATATAAATACAGGATCATTACAAATGATTGTAGTCATTCGAAGTAGGCTATGCCCATGTTAATACCTTTTTATCGCTTAAAAGAAACAAGTACCGAACTTACAGTAGGTTATGCAACCAATTTAATAAATTGCGTACAGAACAACGGTATTAATTTTTATGGAAAAGCAAAACCAAGTTTTTCCGTTTGATTTCCTCGCCTATTTTGACTACAATCATTTATAATGACCTGTTATAGATCTCCTCACAAAATTTGAAGTTTATTTAGACTTTTGTTCAAAGCCAATTCAACTCAAAAATAGTATTCACAGTGCATTATCGACGTTCCGCGCTCATAGATCATACCAAAACACTGACTGTGTTGCATACAGACTCAACAAAAATTCTGAGAGATTTTTTTTTTCGGGCTTTTTCGGGTAAAGGTGAGCAATAGTAAACATTAACTAAACATATACCGTAACTGATTTTGGTATGATGTAAAACCCGTAACCGAATCAAAACATGTATAAAATACTGAAACTGAAATCTGAACCTTTGCTAAAATATTCAAAACCTTGGTAAAACCGAAACGGTTCTATTGAAAATTTGAGAGTAGGTACTTATTTTATGTTACACGTAAATGGGAAAAATTAATGTGATCTAGATCAAAGTCAAAACCGGAACTCAAATCGTTTTTAGTATGTGTATAACCAAGATAACCAAAACGTCTGTTGGACAAAAACCAAAACAACAACCCAAACCGTTTCCAGGTTGAAAAAACAGTTAAATTGGTGCCAGTGTATAGATATTTACTTGACATGGACACCAAAAATGCTAAATTTTACATTGATATGGGAAGCTGTTTAAAATTACTTAATGCAAAATTAAAATAATTGCCTGATCTGTGATTATGGCTCATCTAATTGAACTAGAAAATGGGTTATTTTTCAGGATTTTCTGTACTTTTCTCCTGATATACACATCAAATGGGATTGTGGGATTTTGGAAGCAATGCAACTAATCCATATAAAATAAAAAGCAGCAATATAATTTTATTTAACCCAATTCAAACAGAAGACCTATCAGCACATTTCAAAAACGTATATCTTCTGTATGATGATAGTTATCAGGATGATACATAACAAAGATTGATTTCAGCAAATAGAATCGCCATTCTCACACGTTGTATACAGGTGTCCCACTTTTCTTCCTGCAAAAATTATTCCAGATAGTAAATGTCATACTGAGATAAAACTTTTGTATTGACTTATTTGTTTTCTTTACTTCTTAAAAAGTTATGGCCGATTAAAATGTTAACAAAACTATATTTTAAATGGCTCTGACTTCTTTAGAAACTAGAAAATCCAATAAATAGACACGAAACTTTTTACTCATAATGACATTCTGTTGTAGAAAAAAAAAACTAGGAAATTTCTGGTTGTATTTTTGTTCCTTTGTTTGCTTAATCAATTTATTTTTTATTTAGAATTTTTTGTATATCAGTATTTAGGTGCTTTGATTGTTGTTACAGTGTTCTTTCTTAATTTTTGCATTTGATATGTACAGTAAAGCGTCAATAATCCGAACTCTGTGGGATTCAAGTTGGTTCGGATCACCTTTTTTAGCACTATTGTTTCTAATAAAGCAATTAATCTAAAGTTCGACAAATATTGCATTATTTCAGTTTGGACTGTTAGTGAAAATGTCTCTGACTTTGCTGGAAGATCTGCGGAAGACCGTCGAGTTACTCAATACGGTGCAGACGCACGTTGTCGAGGTTGAGATGGTTAGGTGGAAACGAGCTCAGCAGATGGCTGGCAATGGGGCAGTGTTCCACAGCAACCTCGACTCCATCCAGGAGTGGTGCGAGTGGATCACCGAGCTCAACTGGACGACCAGGCAGCATGCCAAAGAGGTCGAACGTCACGTCTTGAAGCTGAACATGGACCAGACGGTCCTCGACCAGGTGACGCAGTTGATTGCCCAAGTCACCCAGATGCTGTCCACGCTCGTTACCTCGACATTCGTTATTGAGAAACAGCCACCTCAGGTTATGAAGACCAACACACGGTAAGTTAAAAATTTACTATCACTACTGTCTTAACTTTTAAGTACCATATAATATATGGTAGAGTTTGATAATATGGGTCAATTTAAGAATGAAAAGATGTGTAAATCATTTTCTGAAATTAGGCAACTAATCATGTATCAGTTGTAAAAAAAATAATGTAAGATTCCTACATATTTTGTTTCATATTATATTGCACGGTTTTTAGGACGTCCTGATGTTGAATTTGTGCTGCAAGAAATAGCTATAGCAAAAGGGTCATTACGCGGTAACGTGTCTCACCCGTCACGCATGATTACTATAAATTAGTAATGGATTTTTTATCCTTATTTTGATGTAACAAAATAATAAAAAGACAAACAAAGTTCAAACTTTGATACGTTTATTGTAAATAGTTATTATTATTATTATTAAGTCAAATTACATAAGTTACTTTAATATTATCATTTTTGACATTTACAGGTTCACTTCGACAGTTCGGCTACTAGTCGGCGCCAAACTGAACGTCCACATGGCCCCTCCCCAGGTCAGGGTAACAATCGTGTCCGAAGCGCAAGCGAACATGCTCCTCAAGACGGATTGCAAGGCTGGCAAAGGGAGCGAGGCCAGCGGCGAGATTCTCAACAACACGGGCATGATGGAGTACCAGCAGACGAGCAGGCAACTCTCTGCCAGCTTCCGTAACATGCAGCTGAAGAAGATCAAGCGTGCCGAGAAGAAGGGTACGGAGAGCGTGATGGACGAGAAGTTCTCCCTGTACTTTCAGGCGCAGTTTAGCGTCGGCGGGGGCGAACTGAACTTCAACGTGTGGACGCTGTCGCTGCCGGTTGTCGTAATCGTACACGGGAATCAGGAACCGCACGCCTGGGCTACTGTCACCTGGGATAATGCTTTCTCGGAGCCTGGACGAGCGCCGTTTACTGTACCTGATAAGGTAGGATTTTGAATATTTTTCGATTTGTTAATTATGTGCTACAAATGTTTTATGGTTCATGGTTCATTCTATTAAGTGCCAAACAACTCAAACTAGTGTACTTACAAGTCAAGTACATGGTTAAAATACTCAATTGAGAAAACAAATTATTACAACAATTACAAAAAAGTCTGTCATACATATAGGAAATCAATCGTTATAAACAATTTATATGAACAACTCTCATCCAACAAGTTAAAATATTTGCTTTTCAAAAAAAAAACCGAGCCTTTGCATAGTCCCAGCTACCTCTTGAATCTTCTGCCACTGAGAGTCCTGATTTCCTCTGGAATGTGGTTCCATATTTTCAGTGCTTGGGTAAGGTACTGTTTTTAGACCGTTGTCAGGTACTTGTGATTGAGTAATATAAAAGTCCCTGGCTGTCTGGTGTTGTAGGTGTGCCCGTGTTTGTCATCCAGAAGCGTAGGCAAGCTTTTATGAACGTGTTTGGCACATTTCATTATGTATATTTCCGTCATCGTTGGTATGTTATGTAGTTTAAATACTTCTCGGCATGAGTCCGTCTTCCTCAGTCCAATTATACTTCTGATGCATCTTGTCTGCATTAGGAAAATTAGCTTAACATCTGATAATTGATTCGAGAACAAGATCCCATATGCAATTCTGGAGTTGTTATAAACAGCTGTGTCGGGATGTCATTCATATAGATTATAAATAGATGGGGTCCTAGTATTGATCCCTTTGGTACACCTTTTTCAATTTCCATCTATCCAGACCACACCCTCCACTGGGTTTCCACGTATGTCATATTTTTCCATCTTGTTAAGGAGTATACTGCAGCTGACACTGGCAAAGACTTTAGACAGGTTTAGATGAACACTGGCCATGTTTGTCCGTAAAGAGAGAGACTCCACTATGTGGCTAATTATGTCCACTTTAGATGCTCATATAAGGGAATGCATAGGCGGCTCGTGCAAGATTGATTGTGTAAGATACAAAAAGATAAAAATTACTATATAAAAAGTACTATTGGAAATGACAAAATATTATGTTGAAATGATTTGAAAACACTAAACTGAAGTTTTACTCTACTTTCTTACTTACTTTACTTACTTACTCTATTCAACCTCTGTCTTGGAGTAAATTTTATGAATGTTTCCCACATTTATCAAAATCAATATCCCCACCACTGAACAACACTTGGACGACTGCGCACCAAGGTAGACAATGACTTTAGAGCCTCACCTTAGGTTAAATCAGCTCTACCTCTGCCCCACAATAAATGCCCAGAACGATAAAAATTATTTGTCCCAAAGTGAGATGTCTGATTAGATGAAAAATTACAGTTTTTAAAAATTAATTTTAATACATAGTACAATAAGTTAAAAAAAAAACGTTTTTTATATGTATCTGGATTTGAATGTTGTTTATGATGTCCAGTTTTTAGGTTTTTGTTACTTATTTTTATAAGCATGTACTCACCACTGTAAGTAACACTGACAATTTTTTAAGCAGATTTCTTATAAAAGTACAAAGTTTAAGGTTTGCTGTGACAGTATTTTGAAGTTTCTAGGGTATTGTTAATCCACTATAAACATTCAAAAGTTGCTAAAATCTAGTTTTTTGCCATGTTGTCAACAACCTTTCGTGATGAAAAATGTTTTGACCCGGAGTTTAAAGAAGTACATTAAATATGTAGGTACAGCAATACCTCTCATAGTCCGGCTTTGAACAGTCCGGCAAATCGGTGGACCCAGTTACCCACACTATGCGAGGTATTGGCTGTATATTGAAAATATCTCTTTGGCATCTATACACAAAATCCATGTTCCTCATAGGCAATATTTTCCTAATTTACAATTGTCTTTTTTCGAAAATTGTCTGATAATAATATTATGGCGGTATAAACCACCATTTAGACAAATGATCTATCAGAATATATAAGTAAAATGGTGTTTAGAACAAAATGTTGGTGTCAAAACAGAGCCAAACATGCTTTGGGCATTTCCAATGTAACCTTCGTATTTTTTTTTGGCATTGAACTAAAAGCCATCAGACAGATTTGTAAAGTATTTCAAAAGTGTTTGAACATTAAAATGTCCAACATTTTTTAGTCAAGAGTGTGTGTTTCCAGACAGAGAATACTAAGTACTTATGCTATGCTGGCGATGTTTTATGGTTAGAATCATATCACAGACAATCTATTAACATTATTAAGCTAAGGTTTTGCACGAAAGTCA
Organism: Melinopterus prodromus; assembly: GCA_964023965.1. NCBI lineage: Eukaryota > Metazoa > Arthropoda > Insecta > Coleoptera > Scarabaeidae > Melinopterus > Melinopterus prodromus. The sequence continues at coordinate 48,590,398 of OZ030393.1, forward strand.
CAATCAACCTAAATAAAAGTTGTTTTCTAGGTAGACATTTTTCACCTTTTAGTGCATTTACAAAATTTTACACAAAAACTACAATCCTTGTTCAATCCTACCACCTATGAATGGATAATCCATTGACTGAATGGATAATTTTATGGTGTTTTGTGGAAAAGTGACTGTTTATGAATGTGGTTGTATGTTAACACATTAAAATTGAATAATCAGAGAAAAGAATCTTAAATAATCCCCCTGTCCTATTTGAAAAGCCCAGTACTAATTAGAATAAAAGCTTGTACTCAAGATTTTTACGGCAAAAATCTGTATGTGCATGTGTAACAAAAGTTTCAATAGGCAGTTATATGTGTATTTTGTGGTGACCTCGTTAAACACCACCTTAAAATTATTTATATCAACTTTCTGGTTTTATTAAAGCTGAAAACTATAATTTACTTCTTTTCGCATGGCTTACTTTCAGGTTCCGTGGATTAAGGTAGCAGAGACATTATCTTTGAAATTTACTGCGCAAACTGGTCGCCCGCTTACCGAGGACAACTTACACTTTTTGGCCGACAAGGCGTTTAGAGGCTCCTACACCGATATGAACCAATTGCTGAGTTGGTCTCAGTTCTGCAAGGAACCACTGACAGACAGGAATTTCACTTTCTGGGAATGGTTTTATGCGATCATGAAACTGACTCGTGAACATTTACGCGGACCTTGGAATGACAAGTAAGTGATATCTTAATTTTATATTTTATAGCTCAGTAACATTAGCCAATATTTAATTTGACAATTTGTATGTTTGACAATTCACTTCGTAAAAATTTTAACCCAGCGGCAATGGGTTGGACATTACAAACAACCCACAATTTTTTTTATTGATGTTATTAAGCTCGGTTATAATTTTGTGGCCCAGCACAACATCAAAAGGCACAATAAAGATTTATATTAATAAATTATTTTCTACATTGTCTAATTTCTATTTTAGTTTGATCCTTGGATTCATCCGCAAGAGGGATGCTGAAGAAATGCTGATTGCAAGACAGTTACCTGGATCATTTTTACTACGATTCTCAGACAGTGAATTGGGAGGTGTCACTATAGCATGGATAAATGGTACTGCATCTATTGGTTTTACTAATAATTTGCTTGCATACACTTATAAAATCTATTGTCATTCGTGTGCTCTAAATAGTTTTGTATTAAAAAAAACGAATCCTCACAAAATATAATAACTTTTATTTGCAGAGAATTCCTTCAATCTTGCGATTTAAATGCGTTAGTGCTATTGAATACGTGTTGCTTACGTTGCTTTCTCTCTAGTTGTTTTTGAGGATGAGGATAATGATCCAATGCTTTCTTGTACAGAATCCGAAGTCTTCAACCTGCAGCCGTTTACCGCGAAGGACTTTACCATCAGATCTCTTGCAGACAGGGTAAAGGATCTGGTTCACCTCACCAATTTGTACCCCGACAGACCAAAGGATCAAGTATTTTTCAAATACTACACACAAGGTATGATTATGAATGAGATTGTAAATCTGTAGAGTGTATTGAAAATTACATCACAAATGTAAAAGTTTACAGAGTTCCATTACAATGACGTATTTGAAACTTCAGCTCTCACGTACATGCAGTTTTATCCTGATTTTCACTTCATTTACAAAATCCAAGTTCCACTAATTTGGTTTATAGAAATAATGCATTGTTGCTTATGTAAAGATAATTTTCTTACTAGTTTTATTTCTTTTTATCCACACTACAATCAATCATTTTTGTACTGAACTTATCACTGTATGGAGGCACCTCTTTTTTACATGTGAAATAACAATTAATAATGTTTATTAAAATATGTATCTTTTGATTATCTAGAAACGCAACAATCATCTACTACTGGTTATGTACGTCCGACATTAGTAACACATGTTGCTGCTATGTACACTGGCTATCCAAATAATACCCCAAATCATTCAACAATACAGTCGCCGGACACGCGAGATACGCCGTCAGTCGTAAGCAGGTATGTACAAAAATCGTCCAAAAATTCTCATCTATACATGGTACTAAAAAATAAATATGCAAAATTCATTAACAACTCCCTTAAATTATAAAAAAAAACTAATACCTTAATATTTAGATAAGGTGTGTGAACTTTTCCATCCTCAATACCTCATCATAATTATTAATATTTAGAGTTAACGTCTCAAACATTAGTTGTAAATTATCCTGTACGGGTGTTGTAAAAAAGTACTCACTCTTAAAGACAATGAATGCAGTTTATTTGTTATAAATTGTCGTTTTATGTTGTAAAATACCCAAAATTCAGAAACTTAATAGTGAGTACATTTTTTGAGGAGACTACACCTAATTCATAACCAAAATTTCGAAACAAGTTTAGTTATTTATTTTTTATGTGCTGCTTTAACACACTATGAGCTTACGTTCAATCTTTGCACTTTCAGGTACGAGAATTCAGGGGTGTACTATCAGTAAAATGCTTTGAATGTCGACGTTACGCTTAAAAATATCCATGTCGTTCTGTGTTCTTTTTTATATTTTTTTACAATGTTCTTCTTATATGTACTAATTTGCAAAATGTGATTGTCCAGTATTAGCGACTTTTACAAAATTAAGAACGAAATCAAAAAACAAAAAGACTAAAAATGTTAAAAAAAAGATTTAAAAACTAGACTAAAAATTGAAACAGGGTTATACAATAGTTCTTTGGAATTATATTTCCTTCATGATCTGTGATTTGTGCATTTTAGCGATCACAACATTTTTGTACGATTTTTTGTAAGCTCAATTCTGTAACTTGAATTGGTAAGACTGATAGTGACAAAATTGAATTTCAGTACTTACTAATAATAATATTAGTCCTAATACTTTTTTTTAAATAAGGATTTAATTGTTTTGTATTTGTCTACGTAAATAATATATCAAAACTAGCTTTTTCATTTTTGAATCTCGCTGTATTATCTGTGCATTTGATGTAAAAATGACGTTACTTTTAATGTGTGGGTGTATTTATGTTTTAGCCAGGCAGTATATAATAGTCAGGTGTATGTTAATTATATTTGTGTTTCGCAAACTTGAAACCTATGACTATTGTAACTATATGGTTGTGACATATGTATGATTATATTGAGAATGTTCAGGTTATTTAAATTATTTGAATTTTGTGGTTATGTACAATGGAAATCTGATCTTCAGAAAATATAGTATATTATCATTAAACACTGCTTTAAATGATCATATAAAATGTGCTGCTTATGCAATATTTGTGCTAATTTGTACATATATAAATTTGTGTGGAGGGTGTCAAAAATAGAATTTTATGCATATCTATATATATTTTATTTTTTTGGTCTATAAATTAATATAAATCATTACTATAATTTTGCCTAAAACCCATTATTGTCTTTATAAATTTATTATTTTTTATTGTTTTTTTATTATAGCCTTTTTTCTTCTAAATAAAATAACAATACTTCTTAACTAAATAATAATTTAAACATGCAACAGTATTAATACATAATAATATATTAAAATAGAAGACAGATATACAGTATTGATATTATTCAATTCACTATCTCTCCCGGAATATGATGTACATGGGGATTTCAGAAACTGTAAGAGCTACAATGTCGGTTAAATGAAACATTTACTCATTTCAGGACAGTTTTTACATAATTTTTTTTTTCATGGATCACTAGATATTACGGAAGAAGTAAAAACTCAATTTCTTTTTTATTAAGTAACTTCGCTTTTAGGATATAAAGAAAATAAAACTTTTGTGAGAGCATGCTAAAATGTACATAAGAGCATACTCTGAAGGCATGTTTGATGTCAGAAAATGTTTTTATCTGGTAGCTTTGGCCTGGCGATATACCTGTATACCATATTTATGAAATTATCACAAAAAATGCCATTAGGTGGACCACCAGGTCACCTGACGGAAGGTCATGGATTTTCTTTTTAATGGGGTTTTATGAAAGCCAACGTATCTAAGGAACTATGATACAGTGCAGGATCTTCAGGAAGTAGAGGGCTTTTAAGGATATCTAATAGAACTAATAATAATTTAGTTTAGAACTAAAATATGTAAGGACCAAATTTTAAAATGTGTATCAAATACTTTCTGTTTATGATTTTTTCTACTAAATAATTTACCTTGGTAGTTTTTTATTTGTAATTCACAATAAATAAAGTATTGCCATTACAAGGTCTAAATAATAATGCTATTTATGTAAAATTAAGTATGTGAAAATCTTAATTATTTTAAGAATTTATTGTATCATAAACGGATTATACATGCAGTTGTAAAGTTATCTCAATATTCTTTTCCAATCTGTAAATATCGAATGGAACCTCACATAGTTGACCATTATTTTGTTCTAAACAAGAATTAACAATAACCGAAGAGGCCTTAGTAGCCTTCTCCACTACCGTCTGAAACCCCTGTACAGTATCAGTTCATAGACGCTAGTTTTTATGTGGTCCCTTGGATAAATGTCAATGGGGTTTAAATCGGGCGATCTGGTAGGCTAGCTAATGAGACCTTGAATTCATTTTGCAATAATTTCATACACAGCTCATACCTGGTTGTAAAGCTCTTTCAATATTCTATTTAAAACTTTAAAATTTCTGTAAAAAAGTTGAATATCGCCCAGATAAAGCTGGTGGACACACATTTTTTGATAACAAAAAAGGATGCAGTGGATGCTCTTATGTAATATTTTAAATTTTCTATCTAAACACAGATAAGTAATGTGATATAAAGTTGAATTGGGCAAAGTAGGTATATACGTCATGAATTTTTAGCCATCAGAACCTTATTGATACTCGAGAGTCATATTAAGGCACGTTTACATTATGATAGGAACCAGTACTGGCCTACTATTTATACAGGTCACTCTATTCTACCATGTTCGGTAGAGTAACCTTCACACACAAAATAATAATTGGTAGAGTAGAGTACAGATAGAGAATGTTAGAATGAAAAATGTAATGTGTAAAATGCTGTTTAAACCAGATACCATGTCTGCTTTCTACAGAACAAACTGTTACGAAAAATTTAAATGTGAATTAATATTGAACTATTTTTGTTTCCTTGGTGATGAAAATTGACAACTAATATGTTTTTGTGCTCAGACAGTCCATCCTAATTGAAAATATTCCAAAAATATTGTAGGAACGTGTAGGACGTCATTTTTGCTAAAACGCAATAAAAATCTCAAGAATTTCCCAATTATTTTTCTGTTCCTAAATTATTTTTGGAATATTTTCTATCAGGGTGATGTTCTGAGCACAAAAACATATCGATACTTATTAAGGTCAATATTATTGTGCACATTTTTAACTAACTCATTCTCCATTCGACTTATTGGATATCAGCATCTGCTATAAATTGATTATTTCATCATTACGGTAGTAAGTCCGTATGATACGGTATGTCCGTGTATTCATTTCTAGTTTTATTGTCATTTGTTTTAAACAAACAAAAGGGTATTTTATTATATTCAGCAGCGATAAAAATAGAATACAGTCATAATTTTATTATTAGATTTTGCACTGCACTATTACAGTTTCTTTTACAAAAGTATTTTTTTATTATTATTTTTGACACCTTCCGTACATGTTTGTCTATGTTTTGTGTATGTGTCCTGATTAACTGAGCATGCTGCAACAGACATAACCAGACATCCCGCAACAACTTGTTAACTATGTGACGATCGCTGCGTCGCGCGAGCGCGCGCTTGCCGTAACGTAACTCATTAGTTATTGTAGTAGCAGTAAGCCGTTGGTTAGTCTGTGTTGCAGTATGTGATGTCTCGTTATGTCTGTGCAGTTACGCCGGGGAGCTGATGGAGCAGCAGGACCAATCGCAGGCGAGCCAGCTTCCACCGGCCGGTTACGATCTGATGTCGGACCAGTACTGCGACTTTAACGATTATGTCTTCGACACGTAGAGGCGACAGCTGAAATTCGATAATTGTTGTGTTTGTACGAGATTGCGAAAAAGATGCAGGTAATCGACGGAGTTTTATTATATTGAAGTTTTCAGACGTGGGCTTTTGCTGTTTGTTGTAAGTTTGGTGTACCTTATGAATTTGTATTTAGGAATCGGACAGGTTGCGCAACTAACTTTGAACATTTTGTTGTTTATAGCTTATATAAATTTTGGAATTACTCTTTTATCTGTCGTGAACTGTTTCGTACTTGTAAATTTTAACCGAGGAATATTCACCCCGTTACCTGATTAGTTTTTGAAGCGATGTTGATCAACTGCATTATCTTTCTTTGGTGCTTTATATATCTCGTAAATAAGTATGGGATTTTAGTCTCTGGTGAAACTCAAATGAACCATGCTTCTACAATTGTTACATTGTCAGAAGTATATTGCTTCATGTGAGTCTATATCACCACGTGAATTTACATACCTAAATGTATATTTACATTGCTTCAAAGTAATTCATTCACACTTCAACAAGAATAATTTTAATAAATGACAGTACCTGTGGATCATCTACTATTTACAAGGCAATAATTATCTTATCTTTTTAGGTATATGTAGTGTCTTCAGTAACAGTTGTCACTTTTATCGCGAGTGTTTGATGCACTGAGCTCTCTCGTTGCCAGGTATAATAGAAATACACCATTTTTCAGTGATTATATGATGTCAATAGTAGTGTTCGATTGCCGGTCGCGATCAGATAGATCCAGATCTGTTTCACCACGGTTTGGGTATAATTGACCTTGAACAATCGAATGCGCTTTTATGGTAGCATAGCAGCGCGCATGACCAATTGCGTGTTTATGTTTATAACGAAAAACCTAACCTTATAGGCATTATATATAGTCATAGTCTGTGCTTATACGCATGTACCTAGCAATACACTTCCCAAACAAACATAACGCAATGTGCTATGCGGACAACACAAGAAAAGCTTGGTTAGGTTAAATGGGTTAACCGTTAAATATACACTATCCAGCTCCAAAATTTTAAATGCTAGCCACTCTCTTTGTATTGGTAGGATCAGATAGGTCACGCAACTGACGACAACTGATCCGTTATAACGGGCGGTGCTCGAGGGGCGAGGGGAAACTAATTGCGATCACTTCGGATCGCAGACGTCAAACGAGCAATCGAACGGCATTTGAGCAATCGAAAGGCAACTGATCACGATTTAGACTGAACTCAACAGGACTTGATTTGCAATTGAGCACTACTATTGCCAACTCTGGGTGAAAATATTTTAGTTTGTTCAACTAACCTAAGTGTGTTGTCAAGCCATTATTATAAAGATATTATTCAAAAGCACTGTCATTATTACATTAATCTACTGTCGTCATAATCATCGTGTTTTTTACTACGAATTGTCATTATTATGCGAAGCTACTGTCATCATAATCATCACTGTGTATGAGATTATATAGTCGAAGATACGCAGGCAAACAACTTATTATATGCGAGTCGTAGATAAACTTATTCAATACATTGTTGTTTTAAAACAAACTGTTTTAAGCATAAGTGACAACCTCGAAAGATCGAATGCATGACAATCTTGTCGGAACTAGTTCATTTCACTTTTGATAATACGCTAAGATTTGTTGGTCAAAGTATATAATTATTTAAGGCAAATTGGATTCGTCAGATTCGTATACCGTAGCTGGCCATTTCTATGATATACACCATCCAATTTAATCTACGAAATAAGAATTCACTGCTTGTACAGGGGTGACAAAAATTGATGGCAATATTAAGATTATTTTAACTAAATCATTTTCTGAATAAACTGAATTCAGAGATTTTAAAAACTAACACTGATCTATCAGATTTTTTTTTTGTTGTTTTCTTTATATCTAGCTTGTCCCAGTTGTCAGGGTAATTTTCTATAGTAAACCAAAGAAATTTTAACGCAGTTGTTTGCTTGTAAATGTTTTTGTGAGTAATAGCAGTTTATATTTATAGACTTTATTGGGTAACATCTACTAAACTTGTACTTAAAAAAATTTACATACATTGGTGTGTTAAATTCTGAAAATTGTATTTTTATCGAAATTGTATTTTTAATAAGGTTTTAGACAATCGTGTTACAAGAGAGATGCTAAATCACTTTATATAAATGTTTGAAAATCATATATTTTTGATCTCTAGGGGGTACATAGTTTATATCGTGATTTATGTAATGTTTAATGTATATTTTGTTAATTTTTTGTCTACGCTAGATCAGCTTCTACACTTCGATTTTTCCTTCACCGATTTGTTACATGTCAGATAAAACGTTTAACCCCGTATTGTTGAAACGGAACATCGAATGTATACCTAATATATGTAACGAATTAGTGAAACAATTTTCTAAGATTAGCTACAATCTTTCAGCACTTTTTATTGTATAGTAGTTAGGGTAAGTTAATTGTTATTATTAATCTGCAGCGGTGGAAAAGTTTATAGTAATGTGCAATCCTTGTTAACAATAATTGCAATATTTGATCATTTGTTATCTACTCGTTGCAGGTGAGCTTCTTATCTAATAACCCTTTTTGTAATATTTCAGATTGTTTAGTTTGTAAGGTAGTAAATAATTATATAAACAAAAGGAGTTTTCTTTTCCATGACGTTTACAGGTGACATATATTTGGAGATACGGTAGGTTATGACTGGCGGTAATACCAATAAATTTATAACTACTGAAATAAATAATATAATAATAATAATTTAACAACTTATTGTTTAATAAATTAATTCTATTAGCCTGTTTATTGTTATCTCACTGACATTTAACGTCACTTAACTAATGACAAGTTTCTGATACTAACATGGTTGTGCTGTTAATGCTGAGAGGGCCAACAAAACTGCAGGATGCTGTAATTAATATTTTATTTAAGAAATTCGAGAAATTTTTACTTTTATATTATCTCCATGATAGTACACATAAATATCCTCTGTACAGTAGAATACTGCAATTACAGCTGGCTTATCAATGGTATATCTGTAGATAAGAGAAAATATTCATGGGGAATTTGGCTTTGGTGTTAAGTGATGTGTGTAATAGAATTGCGAAGTTACAAACACAAAAAAAAGGATTTTTATAATTTCAGGAAAATATCAAGGTTCTTAAGAAAAAACTGGTGTTTTATATATTTTCTCCACATTTTATTATCTAAAAACTTCAATGTGTTATTTCCAAAATTTTAACATTACATAATATGTATTTAGAAATGTTTAATATTTAACACAGATGCAGTCTCAGCTGTCAATCACAAACAAATTTGTACAAACAGTATTTCTTTAAATATACCTTAAATGAGAAATCATTTTTGCTATGTAAAAGTTCTAAACTGTTAACAATTCTTGAAGTTTGGTTAATAGTTCACACATTAATTTATTTTAAACACAAACTATCACAATAATAAGCCATTGATTTCACCATCCACAATATATGGCGGCACACATCTTAAAACTATGTATAGTAACATTTGATGGGAATACATATACAAAAACTAGTGCTTTTATGTCATCAAAAGTAATAAAATCTTACGTTTAGATCCCCTTTGCTCGTTTAAGATTCCCTAAGTTTAAAAACAGTTTCGACACTTACAAAAACTTTTGTTTCCTAAAAAATAAAAAAAAAATGATGAGCAAGTTCATTGGTTCTGTCTTTTTTCTAAGCTGCACGTCCAGTATTAGGAATCGAACCTTGGATATTTGGCCAACAAGCATGCATTGACACTTCTCATTGGTCGTTTGATGATTGTTTTATCCATTATCATAACATGCAATTATTCACACAATAAGTATTTTGACAACCAAATGTCTGATCTAAGGTATTAAAATGACTAACATACCGTTGAAACATGAAGAATGAAGAAGACTCAGGGAGGTCATGATTTGCACACCTGTACACCTAATAGTTTATCCTGGTAACAGTTTTAGAGCAAACCCAGAACGCCAAATGTTATTAGATACTTACCAACTTACTACTTTGGTCATTTTTGTAATTATGTGGGTATTTGATATGATTGATTAATTTAATTTTCTTTTTAAATTGTATTCTTTATTTGAACTTACGTGTATGTCAATTAATTCTTGTTTTCTGAGTTTTACCTACTTTTTTTTTTTAATTAATTGCTTATACATTCTTGTAGTAATTAAAACCATTTTGAATTACTCTAGTTTTTTATTAAATATTAATTTCAAATATGCTAAAATCACAAGTTACAAAATTGGTGACAAAAATAATTTTACGATCTCGGTTAATAAAAATAAAATAGTGGAAAACGGAATAGAGCATCCTGCGACAGTTGTTCTTTTCATTTCATTTATAAACACTACGGCAACGTAAGATTTCATTGGTGTTATCGAGGTAGTAGTACTATCTAAACATTAATCACAAAAAGTTAAACAACTAGCAGATCACACCCGATGCTGCCAAATCAGTAACAAATACACTATTTCCGACTTAACTAAATAAAAAATATATTCGTGCAGGCGCACGAACTCAACAAATAAAATATGAATAAATCGGTAACAATGCACACATAAACATCCTAGTATTGCATAAAAGTCTTAGCTTTGTACATCAACATTTATAAATAAAGTCTACATAAAACAAAACAAAAAAAAACTTAACAGAAAGAAAAAAATTCCTGATAAAAAGAGAAAAGAAAAGAACTAATAATATATACACATTATTATCACCATCTAATATACTTTTTATATTCATCATTAACAGATACACGTTTTATTGTTTCATACCCCAAGATTATACTAAAACTGAAGGTGGCTGATTGTATCAAACGAGCGCTGAGCCCCTTCGAAAACATACGAAGTCCCTCCTCACGCCACAGCTGCGCCAGTGTGCCGCGCATCGAGCCCATCCGATGCACTTGGAGCCGAGCGCGCACAACGTCCAAGGGATTCGTTATGATTGTCGTGGTAAAACCTCCCAATGTGCCGGCAATTGACTGGATGAGCAAGTGAGATACCCATGCTGGCATTATTGCGTACAGTTCATCTGAGAACAGAAGAAACATTGAACAGAAATTAACGTATAACAAAAAAAGGACTTCCAAACTCTATATCCTAGAAACTCCTATCTAGAAACGTCAATAAAGATCGCAAAGTAAAGCATAGAACTTTGTACTACAGTATTTGTTGAAGGTCTTTATAAATTTGTTCTGTGTCCTTCAAGGCTCAGTGAGAACAATACAATTCATGATCGAAAATAGAATCTTATATAAAAATGTATTTTTTTTTCTACAAACATGTTAGATGTAGCCCACTGAACATTATTTGACATATATGTATTTGTGAAAATTTATTTTATTTTATTAAGAAAACACTACACAAAAAAGTATATTTTTGTTGCAAAAGTTGATTTGGTAGATATTACTCAAGGAATCAGAGGAAACTTATATCTTACAACAACGTTCCAACTCAAACATGTCTTTTTAATAATGTCAAAAACATGCATTTTTCAAAAAGATATTTGATTTTGGATAATAAAAATAATACACTTTTTGACAGTAATTATTGATAATAAAATTATAAACCCCTAACCACAACAAATTGATAAGTTTTTTTATTGTCAAAGCTAAACAGTTATGAATCATCTAATTTAACACATGCACAATAATTCATAAATAAATGCTCAATATCTAGATGGTATGACAAAATTCAACAATCTGTTTAATGTAATAAATTCTCTTCATGCAACAGCTTTTAGTAGGCATTTATTGAATTACACAAACATATAATTTGTGATACTGTTTTTCAAATAATAATAATTTATGTACCACGCCACAATTGACATTAATTTCACAATATCTCAGAAACAGCTGATAATAACCTAATACAACTAGTTGTCAAAAAAATTAGCATTTTGATTACGAAGACCATTCATGCACTTTGCATCTAGCGTAGGACACCTGTACATAATTTTTAGTAATTTTACTACTAAAAAAATAAAATTGTTGAATCAATTTCCTATACATTATACATAAATCTAAAATTATAATGTTAAACCAACAGCATCTTGAAAGTGGATCCGTTAATGAGTATTATGAAATGGTTTGTACAGGATTGTATATGCAGGTACAGTACAGCAACCAAGTCAATACTGACAATATTCTAGGGAAGTAGTTATTTTAGCTAAGCCAAAAAGTTATATAAAGATATGTCGTAAAGAGAATTGTTGAATGAGATTATAGCTCCTTGGGGTTTTAGTTGTGACAGCTTTGAAAACCATTATTGGAAAGTAGGTTTTGTGAGGTATCATAGGATAGCTTGTTCAAAGCAAAATACCTGAAACCCCGTTTACATTTAAGACGCTTAAAGACAAAAAAAAAATTAAATAATTCAGAAAAACTGAATGCAAATAACATACCAAGTCCCAAGAACATTGAGTAATATTAGATCACCCCGTATATGATATTTGTTTTATTAAAAATGAAATCAAAATAATTACCTTGATATAGGTGATAAAATGCCCACCAGAGCGCGGAATTAGGAACATACGCAGCCAAACTGGCCACATAACCTCTGTAGAATCCTCTGAACCCGTCCATCATGAAAATTTGTTTCACCAGTTCTATCGTTATCGTGAATTTTCCTTGCCCTACATCTTTTACACCCAATGGATTTAATGCTACCTTGAAAGATAAAAGGATAAACATAAGAAAGTCGTCAAGTGTCCGATAGCTTAACCAATGGAAAATACAATCTATCTGATAGATAGCACTTTATGGATAGGTGAAAATACCAGTCCTTATTGTAACGGCCCGGTATGTAATTTTAATAATCCCTACATCACAATTTGACTTTTAATCAAAACTCAGTAAAGCTGCGGGCGTATGCTTTTAAATATTATTGAATATCTTTACAAAATACATCAATATTGTTGTACCCAATTTCTTATAAACACAGTTACCTATGCCAAATCCTTGGGTTATATCAGTTTCATAACAAAACAAATGATCACAATTAGGACGCACCAAGGTCACCCAAGAATTCTAACCTGATTTTTTCCTTCCGTAGGCTAATTCATAAAATATCAGGTATACTTGACAAGCGTATTCAAAGACAACCTAAAAATACAACAAGCTTTTAACAAACCTTTTCACCGCTGCTATTAAATCCCATCATCATTAAATGTTGACTGAGTACGTCAAATGGCACGACGATGGTCTGGCCAACCATTGAGGCAACACCACCAGCGATGAGAGCACGAATTCGAGAATCAATGTTCCGCTGTGCCAGAAGGTGTCGTACACCCTCATACGTTGATATATAAAACACGCCTAAAACAAACTATGGTGTCAATTTGATTGTGGGCCCGGGTTTTGGGGTTGCTAACCGCTGACAATTTGCACTGAGGAGACCCAAAAGCCGCGATATAGTCCTGCAAAGCCCTCGTAGCGAAGGATCTTTCCGTATGCGTCAAACATGCCTGAAATGTTGCCGTTAGTTTGTTTCTTGGGTGGTTTGTCGATTTTTACCTTTGTAGATGACATTGTGTTTCTGTATTTGGAGTCTGGTTTTAATCAAGCTCAATGGGTAAAGGGCACAGCGCACAGAGAATGAACTCAACATGGATAGTGGGAAGAATTTGGTTTTGTCCATCATGTCCCATTCTATGTTCTTGATGAATTGAGGTGGAGGCGACTCCACTACAGTCGACATGGTTGAATTATTGCTGTTTGTCGTGCTAACGCTAAATGTATTCCGGATTTACATTTTCGAGCTTGTAATGTGACAATTTCTTTATTAACACGGACATTACTAGTTCGATGAGTTGTGTGTCAGCGTGCTCACTAGAAATTTTTACGGGAGTTTACGTCATTTTCACGGTCCTTAGAATTTCGACATTATTCTATCGGGTCGATGGATTTAAATCACAATGCGGACTTTGACGTACACTGACAGCGAGTCCACTCAAAAGTCTCCGCTCGATTGTTTACGAACGCACGAAATCCCCAATCCCCAATCCATGTCTGGCGCTAAAAATAAAATTGCACTCCCTTATCGGCGATTTTTTTTTTTTTAATAGGGTTTGATGATTTTCAGTTATGATGCAATCTCCTCACCACACGTGTGCTTACAATTATCACAGGAATCTACTCACCTACATTCAATTGCAACAATTTGCTAGTAGTATATTATGTTCCTTATCGCAATAAGAAATAATCTTCAACACGAAGAGCATCTATTTCAATCGATTTGGATCTATTATTTAACTGGAAAGTTATCAATTATTTAACGAATTCGCAATAAGAACTTTGAACTCCGCTCGCTCTTTATCGTTTACACTCACGTGATAAGAGGGCGCCACTTCTCTGAAACTTGCAAGTTTTTAATAGGCATCTCAAAAATTATAGTTTAAATTGGTATCCTCTTCTTATCCGAAAAGAAATGTACGCTGAAAATATATAAAAAGCATATAGAAGAAGTTTTATATGATCGAATATATAATAATAACTTTGAATAACACAATAACTCCACAGCGGGGTCGGCGCGTGATATTTTTCTTGTGTGACCAAAAAACAATTTGGCGCCCTTCGGAAAAACTTCAGTTATCGTTCCATCGGTTATATGGCACGATTACAATACTTTCCTTTTACAAGGTGTCTCACTTTTCCCGCAAAATTATTTTCTAGACACATATTTGTTTTTTCCAGTTCCTTAAGAGGTTACAGTCGTTTGCAATATTCACAAAACAACTAAAAATAAAATACATATGAAACAATTCGTATCGGAAAAATAACACTATCAATACTACCATTGAATAATAACTGATCAAGAACGGCAAAGCCTATGCGCCCGTAAAAACAGTCTCTGTTCGGCCGCTTTTCTTCAGTCAACGGTACTACCCATTACAACAATAAAAAGTAAATACATTTATAAGTAAAAACAATAAAAATTATATTGAATAAACATAAGAAGAAGCTAAAATCCATATGAAACTTTTTACTGACTTTTTTACTTTATCATACGCAGTATGTAAAGTATTGTAATCGTGCCGAAAAAAATTTTTGAGATTTTAGCGGAAATAGGTCTTTATGGGTCCCCTGAACATTTTTGACCAAGGTACAAAAAAATGTCTGTGTGTGTGTGTGTATGTGTGTGTGTGTGTGTGTGTGTGTGTGTGTGTGTGTGTGTGTGTGTGTGTGTGTGTACCCAATTTTTGTTAATTCATTTCCGGAGAAACTACTAAAGGTATCGGCACGGAACTTCATATTTAGAAGTTTCATGACCAAACTTAGAGTTGAAAAGCTTTTGGTTCAAAAGGGTCCAAAGGAACTGGGTGTTTACTCCAAGCCTTTTTCAAGGATTTTAGAAATCAGCCGCCATTTCTGTAATTTCGTCAAAATAGTTAAATAATAAATTAAAGCAGAGGAAATTTTGAATAATTTATGCCTATGGCATTTTTTGGTAAAATTAATAGTTTACCTTCAAGAGCAAATTCTATTTGATCGAGATCGGTCGCATCTGCATTGATATGAAATTACATAGTAGCCAGGATTTTGACAAATATTTTTTTGTGTTGTCAAATTCGAAAACAGCTGATTTCATCAGAGGTTGGAGAACCACTATGGACCGTGCCGCTGTAGTGCGCAAAATTATAAAATACAAATTTCAAATAAAATGAGATCACCAATTTGATTGTTTGTTGATAAGAAATATCAACCCGTCTTTATATCTAATTCTAAAAATGATGCATTGAGAAAATTATAAATAAGTAGTTTTATGAGTGTAGTTTTATTTTAGTATGTTGGTAGGGATGTGTCATGAACAAATATAAATCTGTCAGAATTTGAATTACCTTTTTAAGGTGCGTTTTCATTAGTGATAATGGCAGTGGTAGCAGACGCCGTTATAGTATTTCCAATAGCAAATTGCTAGTGACTTATGTTTATGTACATGCAAACTAATATGTGTCATTATCACGATATGTAAGAAATACTATAATTTCGTATTCTACCACCGCCATTAGCTACCATTACCTACCAATCGGAACGCACCTTTCGTCAAAGTGGTACCAACCTAGCATTTACTATACAGAAATCATTTATTTTTTTTAAATACGTATTTCTTAAAAAACAACACAATAACGTTGATGTCGCTCCTGCCAAAAACTAGATAGCGCGACTCACTCATATGCGACGGCTACACTCCGCCTTCGGTGACGCGCCGTATCACCGCTCGTCGCTATTCCGTACTTTCGGCATTTGTGACATAAATAACTATTATTCTAATGACGTAGTGTAGGTAGTGTCAAATGCTGATGCTTTGACAATACCTACGATTTATCTCTATAGAATAGATTCTCATGCAGCTAAACTATTAATTTTATATATTGTATGATAAAGTCATGTGCCTGGCCACATCAGATTTTTTTAGAAAGTAATTATTATTGCTTTAAGAAGTTTCATATGAGCTCAATTCCATAAGAACTTGTGAAGTGCCTGTGATGGGACACAAGAAGGACTGTTATCACTGAAATAAAAAATGGTAGAGACCTGAAATTTTATAATTGGCAATTAGAATCAAACACATAAAAAAACTAGTTGAAGAATTTACAAAACATAAAGCTGATTGCACCGCCTTGTGTTTTTAAACAAGGCCTCATATAATTGTACTACAGATTTTAAGGGGTTCTTAGGTTATTTTGATTTCTTAGTCTGCTTTTAATTTGTTTGGTACTTTTAATGTTAATTCTTTTAAAAAAGAGACGCTTTGTTATGTCACATTTTGTAAGTCTATTTAATTTAGCACGTATTTTTTACTAGCTACTGCAAATCTAGACGTTAAAACAGGTAAAGTTAATGCAAGTCTGCATTTGAGAAAATCATCACTGTTTAATCATCATCATTAATTTGAATATAAACGCATATCTCACAGTTAGTTTTAAGATCTTTTAAGGTGGGGCTTTTAATGAACTCAGTTCATGATTTAAAGTGCACGATTTTTCTGCTTCTCAAGTGTTTTCTTATGTTTTCGTCTTTTATATAATCCCAACATCAGATATACCAAAATTATCAACAATTGGGACGTTCCCAGAAAAGTAAATTTGAATACCAAATAATGCATATATTTCAACAGAAAACAGCAAAAATTACTGTGCACAGATAAGACGTGATGGTGACACTGATTTTATCACAAAAAATGTGAGATATCGTTTCAATTTTGTTTTCATAGAAGTCCAAACCAAGAAGTCTGCGTAACGCAAATCTAAGACGTGATGGAGACGTTCCCGGTACGTCATGTACAAACAAAAACCGCTTTGAAATGTCCATATAACATTTCCTGACAAAAGAAAACTGGAATAAGTGTAATTATTCATTGAAACTCTCGTATTTTTCGCTGAATGTACATTTAATTTTCTAATATCTTCTATAATCAAATTTAAAAAAAAGGAACAGATGAAGCATTCCATACATTTTATTTTGCAGAACAATATTGCTGTTACTATTGGTGTTAAATAAGACAGAAAAGTGCGTCATCTCGGAAGCCGTTGGAAATACCCATTATTTAATAATGATTTTTTGAAAACGTTGCAAATTTAAAGCACTGGAACCTTTGCACCTAAAAAATTGACGTTTTTTTTTATAAATATTCACATTTGTAAGATTATTAAATTGAAATCAACTACCAAAGGATTTAACCCCCATTAATGATCTTCAATTTGACGCATCACAGAAAATTATAGAACAACATTTAGAAAAGTTATAACATTTTGCTAAAGCACAACAAAGTAATGTCCAGCTGAAGCCAGACAATATCGTTATTTAGTGATTCTTCACCTCAGAGCAAAATATTTTGCATTCATGAATAGGATTACCGCATCTACGAGTAATTACTTATAATTTAGTGTTCATGTTGTTATCATAGCCAACCAAAATATTAACTCCCTCCCAGTGGCGCGTTATCCCATGGGCAAAATGGGCATTTGCCCAGGGCCCCCAATAACAGGGGGCTCTCGACGCAGTATTCTGGAAACCCATTTCCGTAATAGACTAACGTTGCAAGCAGATTTAGGCTCCTCTCAGCGAGGCACCAACTAATCTTTAACTAATTTATTAACGTCTCAAGAATAGTGAATTTTATATTGGCGCTCCTGCCGGTTGGAGACGAAAATCACTCTTTTATAAACTATAAATTAATTAGGTAATTACTAACATACCGTAGTAAGAGTATCAAATTGAACTTTAGAGTAGTCTATGGGGCCCCAAAGAGAGTGGAGGCAATTTTAGCAGTTAAAATCATGTTCTTTTTGAAATAAAACAAACTATACCTGATACTGTACGAGACTAATGAGAAACCCTTGACTAAGTTAGAAGGGAAAAACTGCATGAATTCTTCGAAGATTATCAGCTGACACTTTTCATTTTGTTCTGGGATTCTTTTCTGTAAAATGAATGCTCCAAATGAGTCTGTAAAATAAAAATTCTTATCTGTAAAATGTTGTAAATATTTCAAAGTCGTTATTATCACACACAGTGTTTATAAAAAGAAAAGTAACCACTCAATATATTTCTTCCTAAGAAGTTGACAAGAAAAAGATTCCAACAAAAGTTTAGGAAATTTCTTAAGCTACAAATTTGAATTGCTTAGAAATGAAACACACTTTGCGGTTTTCACGGTTCAATTTGTAATTAAAAGAGTAATAAACAAAACAGGAAAAATAAACAGGATACTAGATTAAAAAATGGAATTTGGTCTGGTTCTTACAAATATATAACCCTGTATATTCAAAAGCCATTCAAGTTTCCTAAACCTTTTATTTTGATATTGACCCGTTACGTGTCTTCTTATTAAAGCTGATAGAGCAGATAGCATTCGAAATAATTGTATTTTTTGATGATATGGAATCGGAATCTTAGGTAATGTTAGAAAAAGAAATCGGAATTTACATTTTTTAAAAGTAACATCTCTATGAAACTATGAAAACTGCACCACAAATTTAATAAGTACATGTTCAGAGGACATATATTGATGACGGTGTTTTTAAGAATGATCTATCGCAGTTTTTGAAATATTTAAAATATTAAAAACATATTTATTTGTTAAGAATATTTATTTATTAAGATAATATACTTTACTTGCTACGAATTTTGTCTTTTAAATTGTTAAGCTATTTATTAGTTATTTTGTAATTCTTAAGAATAATTAATCTGTTGTTACGTTAAATAATTATGTAGGTACTTATATTAAATATTGTTGCAAATAATCGCTAAAATGACTGGTGACATTTCTGGTGATTTTTTTCTTAGTGTGAACCTTGTGTTTGGTTTTATTCCTCCTAGATATAAAATGGACCACAGAAAAATGTTGTAATTATTTGGAAGGGGCACAAACGCTGTTGTCAATAGCGATACTATTCAATTACTGCATAGTCAGTTAGGCAAACGTCATTGTACAATACAAACAATCACAACTAACAAACTAAACAACGACATAACTGAGATAAAATCTTAACTTCACCAGGTTATTATATTCTTATGTATGTATTCATTTTTTATTAGTTTTCCTCACACAGTTGCCTACTTGACTAACGCGGTTATCATTCGTAAGCTGCCGCGACGTGATTGGTTGGCTGTTGTCGATACACACAAAGCGTCTGGGTCGTACAACAGAACAGCTGATGTCTCTGCGTGTTCGCGTCGGTTTTTTGAAAATTTTGGTGCAATTTCGTCCGTGTTTGACTGATTGTTGTTACATGTGTCTACTTTTGAGTGCCTCCAAAGAATTTTGATAAGAAACATGGATGAGGAATCTGTTATTATTCTGCTAATCGGTAAGTTTAATTTTACGAACAGTTTAGTGTCTTTTTGTGTTGGATATTTCTGGTTACCTGTTGCGCACTTCTGTTTGAATAAATTATGATGTCTTGGTGGTTGTAAGTGTTAGTATTTGAAATTTTGATGTATTTTGTGTTTTATTGTCTGTTTTTATAGTTTCTACGGGTTAATTTTGGGTTTTTGACGGACAACACATTCCAGGGTGTTTGTGTCTGTGTAGTTTAGTTTTTATGTTATTCTCATATAATTTGGTCCTTATTTTTGTGTATATGTCAGGCCAGTACCAATTTTGATACTGTTTTTAGATATTGTTTGGCGAATATACACTACATTGATCATGATAAGTACAAGAGAATCTAAAAAACAAACAATATTTGTTCACATACTGAGTGACAACCAACGGGTTCTCAACCGGTGGTACGCGAAGGACTTCGAATAAAAGTAATTTTTCTTAATTCAACATTGTATATTCTGGCCCCAAAATTCAAAATTGCCCAGGGCCCCATGATGGCATAACGCGCCGCTGCTCCCTCCACTGGTGTCATACATAATATCGTAATGTGGAAAGGATTTAAATAGTTTTTGTAAAAGTTATAAAAAAAATTCTGTTGTTAACATATTGAATTTGTACCGCAATACTCAAATAAGTAGTAGACACAATTACTGTGATTTAGGGGTTGTATGCCACAAAGACAATTTCTCAGCGTAAATGAGTAAAAACAACGATTAATTACCTACGAATTTGTCATATGAAGCAAAGATATGTAACAATATCTTTCCATTTCCTATACATTTAATTTTTGTAAAAGTTATAACAATTTTTCTGTAGCGTTTTTCGTAGTATATCTGAAAGCTTGCATAGAAAGTATATGCAAAGTATTGTGATTTATGGGTTGTTTGCTACATAACGGGAAATAGTGACTAACTAATTGAGATAGGTAAGTCTACATTATGACGTATGGAATTTCGACGTACAGTAATTTTGAAAACGTTATAAACAATTTTCAGCAATCAACTTTGTGTTTCTTTGGCTATCGATACTGAATATTGTTCGAATACTAATCGCCTAGTCGCCTACTAATCGTTGCCTGTTAGCAACGGATTTGTTACACCTCTAAATCATTATTATTTTGTTTATCTCTCAATAAGTATCGAAAAGTTATAAACTGAAAGAACATTTCAAGAAAAATGCCAAGACAAAGAACATATGACGAGGCCTTTTTACATTTCCAAAATTCTACCATTTGCAAGTTTTAAAGCTAGATGTGTTCTACCGATCAAAAATAATACCTGATTCACTAGTTTGACAATAATCAATCAATCTTTTGATCTGAGTGATTTGTTACTGATATAAATTCATATTAGTCAATCATCAGTAACATAACCATAGTGGGACATAATATTTTCAATATCAAAGTATTAGCTCTTTACCCCAATGAACGATAAACGAACGTTCGCATGTTTACACGCTCGCCTACGGCTCCCGTTTAAACTTCATGCTCGCGATTTATATCCTTAGGTATGTGCTCGTCAAATAATATACTATTAAACTGGAGGAACAATACCATTGTCAGATATACAATTGTGTTTGTACCACGGGCATTATTTGATTTTTATACCCTCGGGCGACTTAAAAAGCTTTTTAAACGGCCACCCTCGGACATAAACATCCGTTTAACGTCTTTGGTACATAAATAACTTTTATATTTCAGTATTCATAATATGTCATTTTGAGGATCCGTTATACAGGGGTATTCCAATATCAACATTTCCGTTTGTTAATGATGCTATATTTACATTTAATTCCATAAGTAATTATAGTTTTGTATTGAATTTTCAATAAAAGATCAGTCTAACTCCTTTTTGAGAACTCATAAAGTTATTCCCGCGATAATGGGTTTAAATTAACAGAACATTTACAATTTACACCTATGTTGGGGCGTTTGTAGTTTGAGAACCGTTTTATACAAGAAAAACCTGATGTTGTCATGCACATAACTGCATCATACTATACAGCAGTGACAAATGCTGATGTGCTGACATAACTGTTAATTGAATCAAAATATATGTCAAATCCTAGCTAACTAGTTTTAATGCAGTACGAGCGATATCGATGAAATAGAATTTGCTCATGCAGCTAAACTATTAAATTTACCTAAAATAACATAGACATAAGATATACAAAATTTCCTCTACTTTAATTTATTACTTAAATATTTTGACAAAATTACAGAAATGGCGGCTCATTTGCAAAATCGTTGAAAAATGCTAAGAGTGAAGCTCTAGTTCCTTTGGGCCCTTTTGAACAAAACTTCTTTCAGCTCTAAGTTTAGTCATCAAACCTCTAAGTATGAACTTTCGTCCTGATACCTTTAGTTATAAATAATTACTAAAAATGGCAAATACATTTGTTTTGTGCAGAATTTTATAATCATTATTTTATACTGCAAACGTGCACTTTAGCTGGCGACTTTTAAAGTTACCAGGCTTTAATAAAATTTGCGGACACCATAGAATATTGAAACCCAATATTTTTAATCCAACTGTATTGAATTTATTTCCCTTCTTTTTGCTAATTTGAATGTACTATAAAACCATAATATTAAAAAAATTCTTTTTTCTAAATATCTGTTTTGATTCAGGTCTCGCCACGATCTGACAACTTTTGATTGAATTCTTTGAGTAGTGAATTTTTCAAATAAAAGCTCTCACCTTAATCATTCAAGTTATGAATGATGCGACAAACAATCCAACAAATCTTTGAAGTTGTATCTGCTGTCAAACGCGAGGTAAAAACTGCGCGTTAACACAGCTGTCACATTGTTTTTGCTTAAGCCATGGAGGCTTAAGCCAATGATGGTCGTGACTCATGACTGGACTATGATTTGACTGTGATAACGGTTTCGGCAAGATCAAATCAGCCGAGATCGTGGGTAGACGTGCATGGGGTAGACCCATGGTAGACCGTAACGAGTCTAGCCAAATTTGTGTAGTGTCATTACCAACCGTCAAACTACTAACAAAATTGACTATATATTCCGCCTCCATGAAACGTTGTGTACGATACTTCGCATAAAAAATAAATTGACACGTCCTATAAACTGATATTACGGGATATTATTGGAGAAAAACTGCAAATATGTTGAAAAATATAAAATTTCAGAAATATCGAGCTAATGTAAAATCAGATAGTGATTTGATCGGGAAGTTTGAACCATGTTTGAACGCACTGACAGATACAGACGGCGACCTGATGGTGGAAAATAGAGCTTTAATGGTCCAGGTGCATTTGACCCTTGAAAATCACATCAAAACATAATTTGTTTAATGTGAATGATTGCCGACACCTTGCAGCAAAGAATTGCTTCAAATGTTCCACACCTATAAGATTTTTTCGTAAGAATTGGTGAGAGCATCTGGAAATAATAGGTATACAATATGAACCAATTGGTAATCCGATTTCTTGGTCTGCCACCCAGAATTAATCTTAATGTCAATCAACTAAGAAACAAATTAAGCAACGCAATAAAAATATAAATGATTTATTTCCATCCCAATACAATGCAAATTCCTGCAAGCGTCGTCGAGTTTTTCAACTTCCACAAATCCGCTCGAAATGAGATAAAAAATAATTATTTATAGGGGACACATCCTATTCTGCTGGCTTTTCCTCCGGTGCATCTGCCGGCGGAGCCTCGGGCTCTGCCGCTGGAGGCTCTGGGGCTGGAGCCTCAGCCTCTGCGGCTGGAGGCTCAGGCTCTGCCGGCGGCGCGGCATCCGGTTCAGCCTCAGGAGCTGGCGCTGCCTCAGCAGCGCCCTCTGCGTCCGTAGCAGGTTCATCAGTTGGTGGCGCGTCTTCACTTGGAGCGATTTCACTGGCTGGCTCTTCAGTCATCTCAGTCACCTGTAATTATTGTAATATATTTTAAAAAATGGAACAATCCAGGGCGTTGTTTATCATCTGATTGATGTGACTAAATATTAATAAAAACAACCTTATATATTTATTCTTGTTTTAATAAAAAAATTATTTACATAGGGAACATGTTTCGGTTGTTTAAACCATCTTCAGCCCTAAATTGTCAAATATGGAGGAAAAGTACGGACAATAAACACTCTCGTCATCAGGTATATAATTAGCACCTTAGTAAAAACAATCAGACGAGTAACAACTGATACAAAATAGATTGACAATCAAACAGTGAACTTAGTTGTTTTTCTAATTTTTCAAAAAATTTGAAGATTGTGTTCAAGAATTGTCACTGGAAATCTGTCGACATGCAATATTTCAAATAGATTGGACAAATTTTTGAATATTTGAGAATATCTTGAAAGTTTAGGAAGAATTTCCATTTTTTGATTGAATCATGCATAATTTCCTCGTGTCTTCATATTAGTTCGCAGTAATTATTATTATTTAATTGATTCATCTAGGGAAGCAATTTCTACTTTAGTCAAGTTTTGTTTCTGGTTTAGAGCAAACATTAAATTGCAACATCAGATGATCGAAATGTCAAAAAGAAAACAGAATAGAAAAGAAACGAGAAACAAAAAACAAAAAACAATAGTAGTGTTGCCTTAAAGCTGTGACACCAATCATCATAGACTTCCAAGAGGTTAATGAGACGCAATTTAAGCGAAGAAGGACTCTATCAGCTTTCTATCAGCGAGTTGAAAACATTGCTTGCTTATAGTCCTTAGTTCTGGGGACTTCAATACCAAAATAATAGAAGAATTAGAAGATTGAGGAATTTCAGGAAGACATTCTATACACACAATTCTCTAAGGAGACCGGCAAGATGTTGATGGCATGACCTGAATTCTTAGATAACATTTTTAAACAAAAGATCCTAAGAAACATCTTTGGCTTTAAAACTGAAGGGTGAATAGAGATTTAGGTACAACATTGAGGAGCAGTAAATGCCAAGCAGTGTGCTATAATCCAAAACCAACGACAGAAAGGCTTAGAGGTGCCAAAGGTGTGTAAAGGAGGTAGTTGGAAATACAAGAAACATGAAGAGTGTGTGGGATTAGAAGGGATGTTATATGTAGATACTGAAGACTATATATAGTAGACTATCACCCACCTCCGTATCAGTTCGCATTTCCTCCGTTGCTGTTTCGTCACCGTATTGTTCCACGTTGACTTGGACTTCTTCAGCTGCCGGCAGCATAGCCGGTTCGGTTAGAACTGGGCTCGGTGGAGCTGCCGATGGCTCTTCTAGTTCCTTAGGTTGACTAAGCTTGCTAGTCTTGCTTCCTTTGATTGAAGATTCTTTTTCCGCTTCTTTGGGCTTCTCCTTCGTGGAGAGTGGAACGAATAGGCGATACTCTGATGGCATCTCGTCCTCACTGTAGAGTCGATCCGCGAAGTATATCCGTCTGATACGCACGTTCGCATGGATTTGCACCCTCATGGTCTCCAGGTACAGCGTTCCTGCAAAGGTTTTGCAATTGACATTGATTTTATGGCACTGATCTATATAAAATAGCTTTTCTTCATAATCTTTCAGCCCATTCAAAATAACAAAAAACATTTACTTTACCAATTTGCTCAAATAAAGATGGAAGGGTAAAATAAAGGTAAGTGGTGGTGGTTTTCATAACCGTAAATGTCAAATTGGTTGTTGCCACCAGTTTATCATTTCCAAAAATTAGTCATAGGCATGTGATTTTGTATAAACATATTCACAACACGTTTTTGTATTTGAAAATCTTCATTTATATTCATTCTTTGCAAGTGAAGAACCTCGTGAATGTCAATAGAATCAAAATATCTGTCAAATCCTGGCTAACTAGTTTTAATGCAGACGCGACCGATCTCGATCAAATTGAATTTGCTCATGCAGCTATGCAAAATGCGGGATACAAGTGGGACACACTTTACAATATGTTTTTGTATGTTAAGGATTTCTCCTGTTCGAGCCTTAGTCTAAGGGATCCGCAAGGGTGAAATGGTTGGCAAACCCTGTTCTATTGGAAAACTTACCGTAGGCCCGTCTGGTAAAATCAGCAAGATTGAACTGGATCTGATTCCATCCGCTACTTAATCCGATGGGCATAGTAGTGCAAAATGGTCGCACCTTCGTCGTTGATTGAAAATTGGACACTCGGAAGCGCCTGTGCATGTCTTTGTCGTCTAAAGAGAAACACAAGATGTTATCAACAAACGTTGTAGGTGTCATCTGTATAATTTCATTTGCTAGTACCTAAGATCTGTATCTCAAACGTGAAGTACTTCTTCATGTTCTTCACGATCATGACCAGGAATGGTAGACGTATGGACAAAGACGCCCTTGGCTTGATTGGACACGTGATGTAAGTGGTCGCGACATTGGTACCGGATATCTCTAGAACCAGTGATTTTACCTCGTCGTCTATGACACGTCGTATGTGGCCATTTTTTACCTGAATAACCAAAAATTCAGTTTTAGGTTGAGTTGGTACTCTGTAGTAGTATGGACATCTGCCAAATTTCAAACATTGAAAATTGATTTTGAGCTAGACAATGATTAACGAGCCAAAATGCCAGAAATATGATACCTTCATCAAACATCACGGTAGTATTTTATAAAATAAAGTCTTAGTAAATCCTTATAAACATTGCTGTGCCAAACGGAAATAGACTGAAGTTACTTTTAGATCAATTTTCATCTCTAAAAGAAACATCCTTCAGTACATCAAAACATGTAAAAACGTTTTGCTTCATTAATTATGAATACATGAATACATGCCCTTTCATAATAACTTA
Organism: Melinopterus prodromus; assembly: GCA_964023965.1. Taxonomy (NCBI): domain Eukaryota; kingdom Metazoa; phylum Arthropoda; class Insecta; order Coleoptera; family Scarabaeidae; genus Melinopterus; species Melinopterus prodromus. The sequence goes on from OZ030393.1 coordinate 48,616,943, forward strand.
GTGTGCCTAACTTCACAAACTTAACTTCCTAACTTACTCCTAACTTCCGGGCTAATGCCGGAAGTACCTAATGCCGGAAGGTTAAACATATTATGTGGACAATGTTCTATTTCTATTTCTCTATTTCTCTATTTCTATTCACAAATAGGTGACATAAATGACAAATCGAATACACGAAGTTAGGAGCGAGTGCGTACTACTGACGTCATTGTGTACCGGCCGATAATTGGTGGATGGGGCATCAGGAAATCGTAGTCTAGTAACAGTGGTCTGTTCCAAGACGCACAAAATAACATTCTCGACAGATAGGTACGTTGAATGTGTTGGACCAGACGTATCACCTCTATTTTGTATCTTTGAATTGTCGACTTTGACGTATTGCCCAAAAAAATAGATTTTATATTGAATTTTATATAAAGCTGTGTTAGTTTGTACAGTTTTAAGTGCCACAAATTCTGTAACATGGTTCTCATCGTTCTGTCCATCTGAAGATGTTAGGTTGCCATGGGAATTAATGTGTAACTTCTGTAATCGATTTCTCTAGGCTAGTTGTGGTCGGCTCAACGTAAGTTGCTAAGTTCCACCTTAATTCCCTTGGCAATATCAAAGACGATATCAGAGAGTTTCACAAGCTACTAGTGGCTGATTACCATTGCCACTAGCATGCTATTAATCGCCATTGCAATTACGTTCTAATGTTTTCTTTACATTATTAATTTAAAACTTTAAAACTCGATAATATTTAATATAATATATTGACCGTGTGGTCCGATACCAAACTTTGTTAGTTATTGCGCTAGTTATTAAGTGTGTTCCTTACATTATTGTGATGTGTGCATAGTGCCAATCCATTTGAAGTGGTCCAAAGGTTTTTTTTAAAGAAATCCCATGTTCTGGGAGTGCAAAAACAATTTTCTCACTTTTTTTTATTTTACTCGTTTCAGAATTTGTGGGCGTATTTGAGTCAACGAAACAGACATATTTGACATTGGTATGTGTTTGTGTTAAGCTAAATTATATGGCTTTGTAATAGAGAGTTAAAATAAAAAATATTCTATTTAGCACATTCCAAGCTTTCTGTGAAGTATATTACGATACTCTCCTAGGACCTGTTTAAAGATTTTTTCTAATATGAAGGGGTATGTAATTTATTCATTTAATATTTTCTATTTATATATAATCTTGTTCCTTTAAGAGCTTGTACGCAAAGAGTGTGTTGGTTCAAAAAACAGTTGTGTTATACTAGGTTTAAGGTCAATAAATTTAATAATATTAATTAGTAAAATGTAGTTAGTTTAAATAATTCACTACTAAAGGAATACTTGTCAGTAAACACTGATTAATGTTTTCCCCATGTTCGAGGCTTATTATTCCAAACATAGTTAAGCGCAGAAGAATGTTTTTATATGCTTTGAAACATGATAAGAAAAATTTATTGTTACAGTTTCAGATTTTTAAGGTCTGGTACCCACAACTGACCAGACATATCACCCATTAAATATCGTAAATATTAATAATAATAATGATGTTTATTTAGTTACAAGAAACTAATAATCAGAATAAATTTGGTTTCCTTAGTACTAAACTACTAAACTACTCAAAATTAGCCAATACATAAACCCGACATGATATTTAAAAAATACTTAGCGAACTACTGTTTTATATCACTTGGTAGGCTGTTAAACATCTTCAGTGCAGTAAAATGAATTTTGCTGACTATTATATGTTAAATAATTACTCATATAAGTTGGAAGTTTATTGTCTATGCATTTATATACCAAGATCAGTGCCTAATATTCCTTGTTTAATATTCAAGAAATTTAATTTACACAACATTGACTTGATACTGGTTAACCTGGAGCTTTGTAATAAAATTCTGAGTGCTCGATTTTTCTGTACTTGATTTTTTTAATGTCTTTGTCTGTACACAAAAATAGTATACTGCTGCAATAGTTAAAGTATGGTTCTATAATCGTATGGTACAAACATATTCTAGCTTTTAATGTAAGTTTATTGGATATTCTTCCAAAGTAGCTAATCTTTCGGCTCACCTTTTTAACTATATACTCCATATTACTCGCAAATTTCAAAGTATTGTCGAAAATGATACCTAGATATGTATTTAAATTTGTCCACTATCTCAACAACTGTGTTATCGATAACTATTTCAGGTGTAGGGTTTACCGAAATTCTATTTCCCAATATCATAGCTTTTGTTTTCAATACATTCAAACATAACTTATTTTTTTTTATACCAATTTGATATCGAAACCAGTTCAGAGTTCAATATCGCGATTACATCAGGTAAATTATCGCCTGCAATTGATATTAGTGTATCGTCTGCAAATAGGTGCATATCACAAGATTTAACTAGTGAAGCAACATCGTTTATATATAAATTAAAGAAAAATGAGAAAATTGTTTATAGCTTATTATTATCATAAGGAGTAAGCGTTTTTTTATTACGAACGCTTTGCATAGGTACAAGGTTCTAAATAAAACAGATTAAATGAACAAATTAAGTATCCCTTTATAAAGGGATGTTTTTTAAGCGGGTCCTAAGAGACTAATAATATACTATCGCAAGTAAACTAAAAATATATTTTTAAATAAAATATAAGTGTAAACCTTATATATTATTCAAGGGAAAATGGTTATTACGTAAACTCGGCACACACTAAAAAATAAATGCTCAATTCAAATGTATACATATTTTCAGAAATATATAATCACCTGGAATATACGTATGGTTCCACCAAGAGTTTTCGATCACTTCAAGAAAAACATTTGTATTCCTACAAGAATAATATTTTATCGGTTTATTTAATAGATTTAAGATTTGTATTTCTCGTTTTAAATAGTTCATATATTCAACTGAATTAAGTTTGTAGACGATTATATCGATTATTTACATTAAATTTAGATTTAATCATATGGATCAGATCATAATGTCGCAGGGACACTATAGTCTCTTTGTTATACGGTATTCTTAACTTGAGGTGCGATATAGTCAATATGAATATCTATATATTCGTTCTAAACATGAACCCCTAATATTTACCACAATGATAGAAGACCCGCAATGTCAACCAACACCTACTCTCACAAGAAAGCTAAACGAGCTCACCACTAAAACCTTTCGCGAAGCGCTGGGTACGGAGGACTGGTCCAAGGTCAGGAAAGAAACCTGTGCAGACAAAAAATTCAATGCATTCCTAAGAATCTTCACCTCACATTTCAACACAGCTTTCCCTAAAACCAAAACAAGACCTCGAAAGAAAATGGGTGCACAAAACCCAGAACTCCAGCGACTGGAAGAGACACTTGGTCTGATTCATGACTGCATGAGGCAAAAGAACGGCCCCAACTTGGCAGACTTGTACACGGAACTTAAGAGTACATACATCGAGAGATGTGAAGCACTAAGGAAAGAACACAACAACGCACGCATTGATCAGGCTCAGAACAGACAAAAGGCCATCTGGAATGTGATCAACGACCAGATACACCAAAATAGAAAAAACACACCAAGAGAGCTGCCCACATGCAATGATCTCCAAGCAACAGTTTTCCACACATCCCAACAGTCAAATCCAGGCCAGCGTTTTGAAGATTTCCTCTCCAAACTACCTACATCAAACAAGTCAATGTTCCTTACACCCACTTGTCCTCAAGAAGTCCTCACGCATATAAACAAGATCAGAAGCAAAAAAAACCACAGACGTCTACGACTTAAACACCATCTACATAAAGCTTGCGGCCGATTACATCTGTGATCCACTAGCCCACATCATAAATTCCTGCTTTGATCAAGCGGTATTTCCAGCACAGTTAAAAGTAGGTAAAGTTATCCCCATATTTAAGAAAGGGAATCCAAAGGATCCAACCAACTACCGTCCAATAACAATACTGCCAGCCCTCTCAAAAATTTTTGAATCCCTAATGGCCGTTAGACTTGCCCACTACCTTAGAGTAAATGAAACCTTGACAGATTGTCAATATGGATTCCAAGCAGGAAAAAGCACCATCTCAGCAGTCCTAGACCTGCTGCACTACATAGCTGATGGACTGGAGGACGGTGATCACTGTGTCATAGCATTGCTTGATCTATCGAAGGCCTTTGATAGAGTGAGCCATAACATACTACTGCAGAATTTCGAATATTACGGTTTACGAGGACACGTGTTGAAATTCATGCAGTCATATCTAGGTGACAGACACCATTATGTGGAAACCATGGGTAGTAGGGGTGATATGATCACGTCTAATGTTGGTGTTGCTCAGGGATCCTTAATTGCTCCACTGCTGTTCATCATCTTCATGAATGATCTTCCATCATCCATTCAGACTGGTAAAGTAATCCTCTACGCCGACGATACAACTGTGGCAGTGAGAGACAACAACAAAGATGAGGCAATCAGTCTGATAGGAGGCACCATTCAAAAAACCAGGGAATGGATAGAATGTAATGACCTATCCCTAAACGAGGACAAAACAAGTACAGTGCATTTCTTCACACCTCGCAGAGAAACACTGGAAAAACAGAATGAAAAACTATTGGGGATCAGACTGGACTCCAGGTTAACATGGCTACCGCACATTGAAGAAATAGCGACAAAATTAAGCAGAGCACTATTTGCCATACGAAAGATGACAAGCACCATCAACAAAGAAGCTGGCAGAATAGCATACTTTGCCCTGTTTCATAGTATACTGCCATACGGTCTGGAGCTTTGGGGAACCTCGGCGCACACCAACAAAATATTTATAATCCAAAAGCGAGCGGTACGAGCATTGGAGGGGGTCTCATCTACCTCACATGCCAAACCATTGTTTATCAAACACCACATTATGACAATATATGGCATATACATCTACCAGAGCGTCATGAGAGTCAGGTCGGGAGTCCACAGTAGTCATGAAAACGTTCACTCATACAACACCAGAGGGAAGGAGCTGCTTGTGAGGCCTTATAACCGACTCAAAACAACCGATGGAATACACGGAAGAATCAGTCTGTTTAACAAACTTCCCTCCGCTATCAAGGGAAAAGAGGGAACAGCCTTTCAAAGGGATCTCAAAAATTATCTGATTGAACGGTCCTTTTACAGCCTAGAAGAATATATGAACTCCTGAATTGGTATACAATACATACAATACATACATTTACCACATTATGTTTTACGACGTGCACTGTATTTTTGAGTCCGAATAAAGTATTATTATTATTATTATTATTATTATTATTATTAAACATATCATAGCTTCAACTTTGAATATATTTATGTTTTACCTGAATATTATATTTAAATCCTTATATAGGATCTTACCATTTACTCAACCTGAAGCACATATATTCATGCCAAGTATTTCTTTTTTAGTGTGCAGTCATAACCATTTTCCCTTGAATTCATTCATCTGTATAAGCTGTTTAGCAATAAACATTTAGCGATTCCTAGTTGCCAAACTTCTATCTAGCCTTAATAGGTGTCACGACGGGTTTGATTCGAAACTCGGATTGCAAGTCCTGAAGTGACAAATAAAACCTATAAATTTCCACAGCCTCTGTAGCTCAACTGGGAGAGCTGTCAACCGGAAATTGGAGGGTTCCTGGTTCAAATCCAGGCGGAGGTGTTTTTTCCAAAAATTATCCTCACCTAGGTTAATTATCATTCGGTTCTTTAGTTTATTCTTATACATATATTGTATACTTATATTACATTTTACAGGGTGAGACAAAATGGACGGACGTTTTCGAAATGAGAAAAACTTTTTGAACTGAAGAGATTTACGTTGGACATTGGAAGTATTGTCAAGTAGTCAAGTGACCAACTTCATTTCTTCTGGACCATTTCATATTGATTGACCCTATAGTAAGTAAAAACGCGAGATATTTATGACAACTATGTAGTTCCAAGAAGTCGATAAAGAAAACCCGAACTAGTTCGCGTCTGTGGGCTTCGGCTTCCGTCCTGAATCCGATTACCCGCATGTTTTACACTGGGGTGACACAAAGTGGAATAATGCGAGCAAAAATTTCGCGATATTCGCTACGAGCGGCGTATCGATTTGCGGCGGAACGATTTTAATAATGTAACGGACCGTGTCACATCTCCTCAGTATGCAGGCCCCAGCGCCCGAGTCATAGTTCAAATCATCCGCGAACCTTCCGTACTTGAAGTATGTATACAGCAGCCTGCAGGAGGAATTATTAAAACGTCCTTGTTGCTCTGCAGAGATCTTTTGTCATGCTTCACGTCTGAATATTTCACATTTTTAGCACGATTAGTTGTTCAACGTAAATAACCAAACTACCGATTGTGCTGTGTGATAGAAGGGCGTACGAATGTGAACAGTAACGCGATAAATAGGCTAAGAAAATCTAGAGAGGATATGATAAAATCACCTATTTTGACTATTGTCCAAGATTGTGTCCGCAAAAATTAGGCATAGGTCTATAGAAACTAGCGTATCACGCCACAACACTGCCAACGTCGGTTGAGTGGGGCGGCCAATTATAGTGGGACTGCCGACTGGTGGGAGAGCAGGTCTGGTCAGGTCAGTCTGGTTTTGCGTTTCGGAGCACATGCACCCAACGGCAGAACTATCGCAGATCTAACAACGCTTCATAACATTCATATCTTTGCAATCGCGATGTACCCTCCGCTAGAACAGCTTCAGATCGTCAAGTGGTATTACGGTGGCAATTCGCCGTAACAGTGCGTGGATTTGTTTGCAATCACTTTTGAAGGCAGACCTATCCCGTGCAGGCTAACTATTTTCAATATTGTGCATCAATTTGAAACAGATTTTTGTCTAAAGAGCTGCACTATTTGTTATCCAAGGGAGATAAGTCCACAAGAAATTGAAGCAAAGGAACGACGGGATGTACTAATCTGCGGTTCTGTAGTACTGGACGATAAAAAATCCACTCGAGGGATTGGCGAGGAATTGGGTATTGATAACAAAACCGTTGCTAAGGCTCTGAAGAACGGTGATTTCCGGAGTTATAAGTACTCAAAGACTCAGGAAACCTGCGCAGAGGACAGTATTCGTAGAATGGTGTTTTGTGAAATTATAATGGAAAAGGCGAACGCAGATGAAAATTTTATACAAAATATTATTTTTACTGATGAATCGACTTTTCAGTTACATGGTAAACATAAGCCTTCCATTCTTCGATCTTGGGCACAACAAAATTAGCACCGAAGTTATGCTTACCGTACTAAATATCCCGAAAAACTAAATGTTTGGGTTGGTATTCTAGGCAATCATTTAGTTGGTCCATTCTTTATCGATGCATCTCTTAACGCCCAGAAGTAGCTTACTTTGCTGCAAGAGCAAGTACTTCCCGCCGTTTATAACTTTCCCGGAGTAGATCAGGATGATGTTTGGTTTCAGCAAGACGGCTGTCCTGCTCATAACGCGGCCAGGGTGCGAGAGTTTTTAACAACCGCAGTTCCTCACCGTCTTATTAGTGGGACAGGCGACATTCGTTGGTCCCCAAGATCTCTGGATCTGTCTCCGAACAATTTTTTCTTGTGGGGTTATCTTAAAAATACCATTTATGTTGATGAAGTCAATAGGCCACATAATTTACAGGAGTTGAGAGCAAAAATTACAGAAGCTGCCAACACTATAACACCCGAAGAGACAACTTCTACAAACGGCTCCGATACCTACTCTTGAAGCGCAAGGCGGTATCTTTGAGCCCGAGTTAAAAAAATATTTATTTAATTGTTTATTCGTAGTAGAATATTAGTTTATTTATATGTATTTTTTGAGAATAGCCTTTTGATTTTTGCATATTATTTTTGCATATTATTTTCTGACAATAAAGGAGAATTTAGAAATTAGGCATGCATCATGTACGTGCATTTGTACAGACTGCAGCTGCAACGTGTAACGCAACACGTAATGTAACAGGCAACGCAACATGTGTGGACGGGGTGTTGCGCGTAATAATCATATGTTGAGTTTTTCTTATATAAAAAAATGCTATTTGGGGGCCATCGCTTCAGGGGTCCCCAAATGCTCTAGAAGAAAAACACGAAAATAAATTTGTTTGTTAAAAATCGTCATTTTTGTTATCAATTTTCAATTTTCAATTTCTTCTGCAACCCTTAGGTAGGCAGACCTTTCAATTGATGTAATTTGTGCGCTTCTCATTTAATAGAACATCGTTTCTTTTTTCACGAGCGTCCCTCTCAAAATGTTGTTGGACCAGAAAAACTAGTGCAATAATTTTTCATATTTTTTGAAGAAACTTAGGGGCCGCTTCCTTTACGTTAATTTTTTCTTAGAAAATTTATATTTTCAGTTTTAACCATGTCTTAACCCAGTGAATCTGGAAAAATCCTACAAGGTGACCCATAAATAATTTTCCTTTCGATGAAACAAAGACCTATCGATTCAGAAAATTCTCCCGAGCAAGGAAATGCAATTGTGTACGTTCAATTTGAACCGCAAATTGACTAAATTAATTAAAAAACTATCAATATATTGAATGTCAACGCTAAAATTAAGCGGTTTCTGTTTAACACAAGCATTGCAACAAAAAAAATAGCGGCTTGCATAGGATCAAATTCCCATTATTCTTAGATTTTTTCTTAGATAGTTAGTTCAAACCAAAATTTATTGAATATTGACGAGCATCCGATAAAATTTGACGGAGTTTTTGAATTTTCAGTCTTATTTACCTAATAACCAGTAACTAAAAATAGTGACAAACCTATTCCCAAATTGCAAGACATACTCAGGCTAAATTAATTTTTTCCAATTCTAATATAATATCCCCCCGATTGCTACATAACAGATTCTAACAAAAAATATTACAATTGTTTCAATTTTTAATTCTTCAGCAAAACTACTGGGTAGAGATTAGCATTTAAATTTTAGATTCTCTTTTTTGTCAACATTTTCAGCAACTTGTGGTGTGCAGTCGCTGTACAACCACAAGCAGGCATTATCTGGAATCAAACAGTAGCCTGATCTTCTCTGAACATTTTCCTTTTTTTATTCACGTATTCATTATAGCATAATAAAGTAAATATAACATCAACCATAATAAAGACGCTGCCATGGGTTGGTATTATAGTATTAGTAGTATTAGCATATCCCTCCACTGATATTTTTCGTGGTAATACAGTTCTCGAACTCCTCAAATATTGTTTCTGTTTTCTTGCATCTTCATTTTAACATAGAGGTGATGCGAATCAAAGAAGATAATGCTAAGAAAAGATCAAGCAAATGTTAGATTCTAGTAATTACTTGGGGTTGAAGCTGGTGCACCCAACAGCGTGCCACAAAAGTTGGTAAAAACATCATGAAAACTCTGTATATAAACAGAACTGACTCTTCCACAGTAATGCAGCTGATGAATCAACCTAAAATTGAACAAAACATCATTGGGAATATAATTTATCAAGACAGATTTTCTTTGATTCTGAGGTGAGCAGGTTGAATACCCCGGCGCAGAGTTGCCTCTGAAACGTTAATATGTCTGCCTCATCCATCAAATGCATTTCATTACGACCAAGCTTGGAGCTTCTCGAATTACAGCGGCAAAAGAATTGAAACTTACCTGCTTATCCCATAGCGAGAGAGGACTTGATCCGACACTGTAAAAGACTGTAATAAAACCGCTCTGAAAGGTGTTTCCGAACATCACGTCAGTAAAACGTCAGCACTATAAAGGCTGTGTCGACATATGTCAACACAATTTATTGTTTCAACATGACATACAACACTGTCATTTGAGATACTATTCTACGTATAACATTATAACCTCAATATTTATCATTCAAAATTTTCATTAACCTCCTCTCCTCCGCTTCTGTCAATGTTATCTTCTCTTTTGCGCTCGGCTTCGAGAAGATATACTTGCAGAACTCCCGATGGACTCTTACCCCATCTAATGCCATAGCTTGCAGCAACTCTTGCATCGCAACTTCGCTTATGAACTGCCTTCTTTGTTCCTTGTAAGAATTCCAGTATCTCTGTCGACATTTCACTCTACTAAAATATTAAAATATATATTACTTATATCTTCTTAGTTAATATAAAATAAACACTTACTATGGTAAATCCAAGTTTGTATAACTCGGGAAGATACTGGAATCGGACCTTGTCCAATGGAACACTGGGTATTTGGGCTTCTTTTGTGAACCCGGCGGGCCAAAGGGTAGGTTTGGTGTCGATGGAGTGGCTGCCATTGTTGAAACTGGTAATTTTTAGACGATATCCTATCGGTGATATCGGTGAAGCCAACTGAATGTGGGCCTACCTAGTGCTGATCGCGCTTGATTGATCTGTTGCTAGGTAACTGTTCGGTGTAAGTTTGGAAATCTACGTTTGAGTAACGAGGTACGGCTCTATGTAGGTCACCGTCTTGAAAATTCGGCTTTTTAGTTATCCTAGTCGTTCGTTTGTTCGATAGATAACGATGGCGATATTGGTCTTTAAGCGTCGTGCCCTTCACATAAAAGAAACAAGCATAAAAATATTAAAATGAACTTTGAAGTTGAATAAGTTTTGTAATTAATGATGGATTTATAGCACAGCCAAATTAGAACTAAAAGGCGACAAACTTCGGAAAATTTCCAACCAGCTGGATTTTCGCTCACACCTTTGGTTGGGTATTACAAAAATTCCCATCGCTATCGTGTCTGCTTTCTGTCTTGCTTTCTATTGACCATGAGATTCAGATATATTATTTATCATAAAATATGATGCTTCTTTAATTCTTCTGTAAATTTTGCGGAACTGAGAAGGTGATACCCTGTACACAATGTGTGCCGTGTTTCCCTTACGTGTTGTAAGTGATGCCGTTCAACAGTATTCGGTAAAAACGGTTACTTGTACGCCAAAAATGCATATTACATTTATCGGAATATTGGGTGTAATGTGCTTGTAGGTTGAAAGATCTAGCAATTTCAACAAAATTTTCACTCTCGCCATACCACCGGAAGGAATATATTGACAAAAAACGATTTTGAAAGATGGGCAAAATTGTGTATGTGACATTATCTTGCTTCCTGTTGGTCTGACGATAATAGAGAAGCTTGATAATGATAGATCTTTTAATTTCCTACAATAAAGGATCTATTCATCTTCTTGGAACGAGTGGCTGTTTTTACGCTATACGAGTGAAAAGTCTTGAGGCTTTTAACGTAGCAACGAACACATTATACATAATATAGACTTATAGATGGAATCATAAACTGCGCCTGTAAAACATACAGGGTTGTTTTAATTGGCATCTTATTTTATGATTAAAAGAAACAGTAAACATGTAGTCAAAAGTGAGATATATTGGTTATGTTATCTATAGTTGAACTGGTGTCCACCGCCGCGCTGCGTTCAACCAAGGTGCTCGTTTTGGGAAACCACTTTTTGTATGTGTTGAATGTGTACCTATTGTATAAGACTGCTTGTGTTCGTATTAAATATTGTATTATAACATCTCAACCAGTGTTTAAATCACCTAAATTACTCCAAAAAGTTGGTGGTTTTCGAGATATGTTCTTTAGAGAAAAACACTGTTATAAATAACTAGCTCCATGGGCGCTCACAGTGAAGGGCAAGGGGGTGCACTTGAACCCCCTGGCTTTTGATATAACAGGGGAAAGATCAAAAAGAAAAAAAATCATGAAATACATGCTGACTTATAACTAGTGTTAAAAGCATTTAACATATAATTGTAAAAAAAATAATAGATCTTAATAATAAAGTAATTAATAAAGTTCTGAATTTACACATAAAAATTCATAGATGTTCAATAACAAAAAAAAAAACAGAAACAACCAAGTGGCAACTGATTATGTTATCAATTTTTGCAAAAGTAGACTGAAATACGTTTACATTTAGCAAAACTCCGACCGTCGAAGGACTACTAGGTCTTTTACTTACCTACAATTTGAGTTTTGATAGAAATTTATGCAACAATTTTTGCAAAAGTTCTAAACTCTTTTTTGTAGTTACTGATTGAAATACGTTTGCTATTAGAATGGATATTTATGCCATTTACGGGTTGTTGTCTATGGGGCAAAACTCCGCACATCGAAGAGCTATTAGATGTTTTAATTACCTACGATTTGGGGTATGATATAAATTAATGTAACAATTTTTGCAAAAGTTATAAACATTTTTCTGTAGCAACTGTTCGAAATACGTCTGCTATTCGATCGGAGATTATCGCCATTTAGGGGTTGTCGTCCATGGGACAAAACTCGGAATATCGATGGGCTACTAGGTCTTTTCATTATCTACAATTTGGGGTATGATAGAAATTGATGCAGTAATTTTTCCATATGTTATGAAATACGTTTGCTATCATGATTACCATGATTACCTATGATTGAATTGCATAGATTTCTTTTTATACAAATTAGTGCCTACATGCGTATTACTTGAAATTTTTTATCGCATGGTGTCTACAATACATAAGAATTTATCATACAAATTATAAAAACATGCAATATGAACTTACTGTTTTATTACAGTATTTACAGAACGCGCTGCCATTATTTAGAATGAGTTCGGAATAATCTTTGATCCACATTGGCACTAAAGAAATTGTCTTCGGCATGGCGTTAACCTCAAATTAATACGAAATGTACGAAGATCCAATGCTTTACTACTTAAAGAAACGTTGGTAGAAAAATGTTTTTAAACTATACAAGGAGAGGGAACCCCTACGCACTCCTTCGCTACTGTGTAGCGGAACGACCTTTATGTAAATAAAGCATAAGAAAGCAAAAAAATGACAAAAATATGCAAATATGACCAAATATGCGATATTCTCTATAATGCTTGAAAACGAGTAAATATGCAAATTCAAATTAGGCCCAAATGCTTTATTTTTACGTAATTATTGTAGATACACAAAATAATCAAAAATAATCAAAAAGAATCAGCTGTTCTCTGTCAGGTGGTATTTCAGTACTGCCAAACAGAGGAAGCTATATTTTATGATGTTATGAATTTTAAGACAATTAAAGTGAAAATTTGCTTGGTTTTGAGTTGGGTACTGCACATCGTATCTACTCTAATATTAAATACATTAATCGTCAAATGGTTATACATAAATTCTATGTTAATTAGTATGGTGGCGATGAGTGCTACTAATACCCAGGTCAATACTATTACTATTCAATACCGCAGAAATCTAGTGTCATCGAATACATATTTTATACGTTTTTTTTTCTGTATGAAGCAAAAAAAAAAACATTATATTTTATTGATCTAAAATATGTCGTTATCACGAAAAGCATGTGTGCTCATTATTTTTCATCTAACACTGATAGCTTACGATTAAAAAATCGATAAATATTGAACTAATGACTATGATTATTTAATTAATTATGATTTTTGTATGCGACCAAAAATCATAATGAACTAAAGTAAAGCTCGAATGTACGCATGAAACGTGGGGTATGGTTGATTGACTTTATCTATTTTAATTGATTATAGGTCTGTGAGATCAGTCTTTGCGCGATCACCGTGTTGTTGATTTGAATTCGAAATTCTCATTTATCTTGCAATATTCACTAACACTAGTAATGTCAAACAATTACCTGTGGTAACAACTTACATATGTAATAAATAATTACCTACATGTATCAATAATTTCTGCTGTTTAATTACGTGATGATGGTTTATGTTTTGCTAGAAGTTAAGCACTGCTTAACATACGTATTATTAAATAATGAAAACAAGTTGTTGAATGAATAATTAAATAGGTGTATGTTTAAATTACACGTGACCGGATAAACGATGTTTACAGTTTTATGCTCTTCGTATTAAGTAACACCATGACGAGAACTTGTTCCGTATGAGTATGTATTCAAAACATAATTCTTTAATTTAAATTCGCCCCTTTCGGCATACCTTACAAGAAAAGAAGAACGAAACGCGCGTGCCGGACAGGTCCGATTAGCATTTCAATGGGTTATTACCTGCCTTTTTAAAAATCCAACCCCTACAGACCCTCCACATATACAAAACTGGATATACGTATGCATTGCTTACATAAATCAATTTATAAAACAGACATAAGTTAAACGATAAACGATGTATTCATCTTCTTGGAACGAGTGGCTGTTTTTACGCTATACGAGTGAAAAGTCCTGAGGCTTTTAACGTAGCAACGAACACAGTATACATATTATAGAGGGAATCACAAACTGCGCCTGTAAAACATACTACATATTAATTGGCATCATATTTTATGGAAAAAAGGAACAGTAAACGTGTAGCAAAAGATGACGATTTTCGAGATTTGTTCTTTAGAGGAAAACACTGTTTTAAATAATTAGCTCCATGTGCGCCCACAGTAAAGGACAAAGGGTGCACGTGCACCACCTGGTTTTTGATATAACAGGGAACGATCAACAAGAAAAAAATCATGAAATACATGCTGATTTATAACTTAGTGTTAAAAACAATTAAAATTTAATTGTGAAAAAATAATAGAACTTAATAATCAAATAATGAATAAACTTCTGAATTTACACATAAAAAATGTTCAGTTACAAAAAAAAAGAAAAACAGAAACAAACAAGTGACAACTAATTATGTTATCAATTTTTGCAAAAATAGACTGATTGAAATACGTTTACATTTAGCAAAATTCCGAGCGTCGAAGGGCTACTAGGTCTTTTACTTACCTACAATTTGAGTTTTGATAGAAATTTATGCAACAATTTTTGCAAAAGTTCTAAACTCTTTTTTGTAGTTACTGATTGAAATACGTTTGCTATTAGAATGGATATTTATGCCATTTACGGGTTGTTGTCTATGGGGCAAAACTCCGCACATCGAAGAGCTATTAGATGTTTTAATTACCTACGATTTGGGGTATGATATAAATTAATGTAACAATTTTTGCAAAAGTTATAAACATTTTTCTGTAGCAACTGTTCGAAAGGCGTCTGCTATTCGATCGGAGATTATCGCCATTTAGGGGTTGTCGTCCATGGGACAAAACTCGGAATATCGATGGGCTACTTTTCATTATCTACAATTTGGGGTATGATAGAAATTGATGCAGTAATTTTTCCATATGTTATGCAATACGTTTGCTATCATGATTACCATGATTACCTATGATTGAATTGCATAGATTTCTTTTTATACAAATTAGTGCCTACATGCGTATTACTTGAAATTTTTTATCGCATGGTGTCTACAATACATAAGAATTTATCATAAAAATTATAAAAAACATGCAATATGAACTTACTGTTTTATTACAGTATTTACAGAACACGCTGCCAGTATTTAGAATGAGTTCGGAATAATCTTTGATCCACATTGGCACTAAAGAAATTGTCTTCGGCATGGCGTTAACCTCAAATTAATACGAAATGTACGAAGATCCAATCCTTTACTACTTAAAGAAACGTTGGTAGAAAAATGTTTTTAAACTATACAAGGAGAGGGAACCCCTACGCACTCCTTCGCTACTGTGTAGCGGAACGACTCTGACCTTTATGTAAATAAGGCATAAGAAAGCAAAAAAATGACAAAAATATGCAAATATGACCAAATATGCGATATTCTCTATAATGCTTGAAAACGAGTAAATATGCAAATTCAAATTAGGCTCAAATGCTTTATTTTTACGTAATTATTGTAGATACACAAAATAACCAAAAATAATCAAAAAGAATCAGCTGTTCTCTGTGAGGTGGTATTTCAGTACTGCCAAACAAAGGAAGCTATAGATAGAATACATTTATTTCCAGCAAACTATATATACAATGACAATACATGTTACCAAATTGAATATATGTAATTAAGTGTTCTTCTCGCCTGGCCATGGACCGTAGTCTTTCAGCCCGGTATTCCCATCTATGGCATCTTTAGGACTATGATTCTTTAAGGTTCTTGATGGTGTCGAAGGTTGTGGGTTTGGGGTGGGGTATGCGTAGTTGTGGATTTTTTTTTAGGAACATGTGGAATAGGGTTTCTGGGAATTTTTTGGATACATTCATGGATAGGGCTTTTAGTCTGGTGGTAATTGGGATAATCTTTGTTGAGTTGTACAGGAGTTCATTCGAGGGATTGTGGAGAGGAAGCTATATTTTATGATGTTATGAATTTTAAGACAATTAAAGTGAAAATTTGCTTGGTTTTGAGTTGGGTACTGCACATCGTATCTACTAATATTAAATACATTAATCGTCAAATGGTTATACATAAATTCTATGTTAATTAGTATGGTGGCGATGAGTGCTACTAATACCCAGGTCAATACTATTACTATCCAATTCTGCAGAAAACAAGTGTCATCGAATACATATTTTATAGGTTTTTTTTTGTATCAAACAAAAAAATAACATTATATTTTATTGATCTAAAATATGTCGTTATCACGAAAAGCATGTGTGTTCATTATTTTTCATGTAACACTGATAGCTTACGATTAAAAAATCGATAAATATCGAACTAATGACTATGATTATTTAATTAATTATGATTTTTGTATGCGACAAAAAATTGTTATTAACTAAAGTAAAGCTCGAATATACGCATGAAACGTGGGGTATGGTTGATTGACTTGATCTAGTTTAATTGATTATAGTTGTAGGAATTATCTAATTAGTTGCAATAATTTATTACTCTACGATAAGAAAGTACTAATGCTGAAAGTACTAGTATAGGTATACGGGCAGCTCTGTGAGATCGGCCTTTGCACGATCGAGTTGCTGTGATGAATTAAAAATTCTCTTTCATCTTGCAATATTCACAAACACTAGTAATGTCAAACAATTACCTGCGGTAACAACTTACATATGTAATAAACAATTACCTACATACATCAATAATTTTTGCTGTTTAATTACATGATGATGGTTTATGTTTTGCTAGAAGTTAAGCACTGCTTAACATACGTATTATTAAATAATGAAAACGAGTTGTTGAATGAATAATTAAATGGGTGTATGTTTAAATTACACGTGACCGGATAAACGATATTTACAGTTTTATGCTCATCGTATTAAGTAACACCACACCATGACAAGAACTTGTTCCGTGTGAGTATGTATTCAAAACATAATTCTTTAATTTAAATTCGTCCCTTTCGGCATACCTTACAAGAAAAGAAGAACGAAACGCGCGTGCCGGACAGGTCCGATTAGCATTTCAATGGGTTATTACCTGCCTTTTTAAAAATCCAACCCCTACAGACCCTCCACATATACAAAACTGGATATACGTATGCATTGCTTACATAAATCAATTTATAAAGCAGACATAAGTTATACTTATAAGTGGTCCTGTGCTAGTCCTATTATGAACAACGTATCCAGGTACAGAACCGAAATTGGAAACGTGTATGTCATACTTTAATAACGTGTATGTCAACTTATGCGAAATTAACAGTGGGTAATTGACGTGACATGAAATTAATATTATATTCGATCCTGAAGGATTGCAGCATATTTGGTCTGTCACAAAAAGGACAGTTTTACTAGCAAAGTGGCAAGAAATGGGCCACTTTGGGGCAACCAAGAAATAGGAATTATCTGATTAAAATGGCTCTCAAAATGGTGCTTAACGGCGCAAAACGCTTAACATTTTAACTCGATCAGATACTATCTTTTGCCTCCGAGAAATGCTGAAAGTTTTCAATCTTCAGTGGAAACGTGGAAAACAAAAATGGTCGGATCCAAACCGAAAAGATGGTGAAATGTAATTATGTAACATCAATTCTAACTACAAAAAATGCCACAAAAGTTGTTCTAACAACACTTTTGCATCCGACAATTGCTGTTTTTCCTAAATATCAGTGTTATCTTATGAGTGACCGGCATACCGAAATATGAAGTTAGTAAAAAGTCGTGTGGCATTTGTATTAAATTCGTGAAACTCAGTTTTTCGAGTGCCACAGCTACAAACGTCCATATTACAAGATTCTAATGTTTGTCACGCAACCCAGAACAGCCCTGCTATTGATCACAGTCCAAAAGAAACTAAAAATAATATACTGCTTTTGAAGAAAAAAGGTAATTTAATCGATTCAGGTGTTATTTTTTTAGTTATCACATTGTCTGTTAATAGTGTAAACTGTAAACTAAATTTTAAAACAGAATAAAAGATAGGTCGATATAAATTTAAAAAAATTACCTCTTTTATCATATTCTTTAAATGAAAGGCATAGTTGGGTGTGAAAAGAGTTTGTTTTTCATTTCTTCAACGATATATCATTTGGGCCCAAAATTTGCGGAAACAAATATCAACTTTTATTTTTTCTGCTAGATTCTCTCAATTTGTTTCATTATCTATATCCATACTTTATTTCTGTCAAATTTGACTTCAATGAACACGTGCCCCAAATAAAAATATTTTCGAGGGGTTCAAAAGTGGTACCTAGAGAATTTTAGGTTTCATCCCTTCAGCCCCCAGCCACCCCACATTGAAATTTCAAATGATACATCATTTGAAAGGTCACAAAATTATCTACTCAACCATGATAAAATAATTCAATTGATCGATTGGTTCTTAAGATAGACTACACAGAAGATGGAAGGTATGAAATAACTCAACCCTTAATAACTCTTGACCTGATGCGATTATTGCTTTGAGTGGAAACACGTCGATGAAGATATCGAGGGGGAAGTTAAAAAATGGTACCTAGAGAATTTTAGGTTTCATCCCTTCACCCCCCCAGCCACCCTACATTGACATTTCAAATGGCACCCCCTATCTTGTGATACATCATTAGAAACGGCACAAAATTATCTACTCAACCATGATAAAAAAATTAAATCGATCGATTGGTTCTTATGATAGACTAGAGTAATGGCCACTATTATTTGCGTTCGCGAAGAGTTCGAAAACAGAATGTATTTTTGTCTAGCAAATAATGGTGTCTATTTCGAACATACCATAAAATAATTTCTTATTTTATTATTTATTTAAATTTTTTATTTCTTATAATAATAATAATAATCCACACCTTAACATCCCCCAACAGCTTTCGCCACTGCGGGGGCATCGGCAGACCCGAATTATCATTATTATGGCCCGCGTCTGTGGCACGTCTTAAGTTGTTTGGCTTTCAGCATTCGCCATGGAGTAAAGGACTATAATTTAATTCAACAGTGTATCCAATCCGCAATGTTACGCTAATAATAGTTGATTTCATATCTTCTAGCTTCTAGGTAGTCTATCTTAAGAACCAAACGATAGATTTAATTTTTGTATCATGGTTGAGTAGAGAATTTTGTGTCCTTTGAAAAGATGTATCGCAAGATAGGGGGTGCCATTAGAAATTTCAAAGTGGGGTGGCTGGGGGGTGAAGGGATGCAACTTAAAATTCTCCAGGTACCATTTTTGAACTTCCTCCTCGATATCTAAATCGACGTGTTTTCACTCAAAGCTATAATCGCATCAGGTCAAGAGTTATTAAGGGTGGATACTTTTGAAATGACACACGGTATAATATTGCTTACCAGCATCTTTAAAACAAACACAGGATGTACTTTCAACCAGGTACAGAAGTTATCTCCAAATAGGCGTCATCCATCGTATCGAAAATCCCGTGCGAATACCCCCTAAACGAGGACCTCGCAAATTACATAATTCGCGCTGGCTAGGGGTGGATTCGACGCCGACGCCATTGCCCGCCGACGTTCGAGAAGTTCCGACGCCCGCCGAACGGTGGCGCATGGGGTGATATGCGCGCCTACCATCACCCTAGCACACCAATTTGACGGTTTCGGTCGGCAAGGTAAGGTCCCACCAACCATAGCCGAAGAGGAGGAAACGTGCGATTGTGTATGGACCGTAAACCGAACGAACCATCTATAGAAGAGATGCTGCATCTACCAAGCGAGATCAGTACGCGGTAAACTCCGACGCTGTGGTGTGCCGACCGGTCGTTGTTTTATTTATAAACCAAACGCGGCGCGAGCGTAGTTTTCAGTGCCGGTTTTCTTCAGTACTCTAAATTTTAAAAGATTAGTGTAATTTTCAGTGTGTTCTTAATTAATAATCGTTAAGGTGTGTGTGTGTTCCGGACTATCAACGAATCTATTGTATTATACGAATTAGTTTACTTAAAATAATTAGTAAGTATTTTGGTCGTGTTCGTCTGTAGAGGCTTTATAGTGATGATGTTGTTTTGAATTGCATGAGGCCGGGTGAGCTGGTGCGCTCGGTTCGACGGACGATCCTCGTCGTGATTATTTATAGTTCCTCCATGTGGATTTGCGGTCTATATAGCCGACAGGGAATATTATTGATTTTGGTATGGTGCTAGGGCCACCATTGCACAGTGCGTGTAGTGGTAGTCTGGGCCCTATCAGCCCTGCTGCGCGTGCTCGCGAGCGCACGCAACCATTGTTGACGAACTGGGCACATTTATTCTTATTTACCACCCGGTTTTCTCGCAACGGAAACACCCCATGCAATCTTCAACCCCAAATCTTATCATCTAATAAGAAACCCTACTATTTTCTTGATCCATGATCCACAAGAATTGATGATGATGATGGCTCTTTCCTTGACCGAATGCTAAAGAACCCCATCCTAGAAAAGTCTAGTAACAAACTGTTATTTCTGCAGATTTCCAAGCCTGTTCCAAAACACGCATCCTTATTCCCTTTTGGTTTGGCTTCCTCATGATACGTGAAAATGCTGAAGTAATTCAAAATGATACCAACCTAACCAAACGGACCCCACAACCATGCCATGATTGTCCTTAAACCACAAGTACTTCTTGCATATCAACCATACCTTACTTTTATTCCATTTGGTAGCTTTCTAACTATACGGTCCTCAGACACTGATGATGATGATGAAACATTTCTCTTTCATCGATCGAATGCCAAAGGACCACAACCACATTTGTAGGTTGAAATAAAGCTCTCCTTTCTGGACGCGAAATTTTCAAGGCAGTTAATAAAGAGACTCATTCCACTCTCGTTTTATCTGTTCTCAACTCTTCATGAAGATGATGTCTTCCTATCAACGAAAAAATGCTAAAAAATAAAAAAAGGAAGTCGATATCAAACTCTCCCTTCTGGATGCGAAATTTTCAAGGCAGTTAATAAAAAGACTCATTCCACTCTCGTTTTATCTGTTGTCAACTCTTCATGAAGATGATGTCTGCCTATCAACGTAAAAATGCTAAAAAAATAAAAAAAGAAGTCGAACTTAACGAAACAGACGGCAGAACTATGACATCAAATTGTTTTAAAACCACAATTATACATGCATAGATTTAGAAGAAAGTATTAACTAATTTAAAATACAAAACTAAAGTACTCTTCTCATCGATTTTGATCACTCCTCTATTTTCTACGTGTGTTTACTTGCGAGCATAGACTTTCGAAATAAATCTTCAGTCCTTGGTTTCAGGCAGAAAAATTATTATTTCCAAAATTTCTAACCCAACCTTACCGTTCTCATGTTTGGATTGTTTAAATTAAATTTTCTTTTTCCTAAAACTATAACTGAAATTATAGGTTAGATACCACCCGGTTTTCGGATGATGATGATGTCTCTTTCCTTGATCTAATGCTAAAGAACCGCATACTAGAAAAGTCTAGTAACAAACTCGTTTTCAATGTTATTTCTCCAGATTTCCAAGCCTGTTCAAAAAAAGCGCATCCTTATTCCCTTTTGTTTTGGCTTCGTCATAATACGTGAAAATGCTGAAGTAATTCAAAATGATACCAACCTAACCAAACAGAGACCACAACCATGCCATGATTGTTCTTAAAGCACAAGCACTTCTTACATATCAACCATACCTTACTTTTATTATATTTGGTAGCTTTCTAACTATACGGTCCTCAGACACAGATGATGATGAAATGTTTCTCTTTCATTGATAGAATGCCAAAGGACCACAACCACATTTATAGGTTGATATCAAACTCTCCTTTCTGAATGCGAAATTTTCAAGGCAGTTCCGTTCCAACGCTGCTGGTGATTACACCTACATTTGCTGCCTTCCGCAGATTTTCCTCGCCTGATATTATTGACTATACAATTTTTTGAAGTGTTTCATGTATTCGTACTTAAATTATTTTCACTACGTTAAAATGTGTTTTTTAATCTTGTCGACGACTTCGACTAGTTGACTATTTGGCGGCTGATGATGGACCTGTGGTCCGAAACGCGTCCCAAGTAAATTAAATAAATTAGATTGCATCGAAGAAGAGCATTTTCATTTACATCCTTTAGTTAATAAAAAGACTAATTCCACTCTCGTTTTATCTGTTGTCAACTCTTCATGAAGATGATGTCTTCCTATCAACGTAAAAACGCTAAAAAATAAAAAATGTAAGTCGAACTTAACGAAACAGACCGCAGAACTATGACATCAAATTGTTTTAAAACCACAATTACACATGCATAGATTTTGGAAGAAAGAATTAACTAATTTAAAATACAAAACTAAAGTACTCTTCTCATCGATTTTTATCACTCCTCTATTTTTTACGTGTGTTTACTTGCGAGCATAGAGTTTCGAGATAAATCTTCAGTCCTTGGTTTCAGGCAGAAAAATTATTATTTCCAAAATTTCTAACCCAACCTTACCTTTCCAATGTTTGGAGTGTTTACATTAAATTTTCTTTTTCCTAAAACTATAACTGAAATTATAGGTTAGATACCACCCGGTTTTCTCGTATCAGAAACAGTCCCAGGAATATTCCACCAGAAATTTTATCATCCAAAAAGGAAAGAAAACGTATGTTTTTGTTATTCTATGGTCCTTAAAAACTGCTGATGATGATGTTTCCGTTTCCTGGATCGAATGCCAAAGCTAAATGGCAGATTTACCAGACTGTCTGTCACTCTTTTGTTTTGATTTTTGTTGATTTTGATTTTGTTTGTTAATGAGAGCTTTGGGGTAAATCTTCAGTTCTCTGGTGACAAATGTGAATTCCATCCAGAATCAATCTGCTAAACTGGTGCTTCCAATTTATTATTTACCACCTGCTTTTCTTTGGTCGGTTTTGTAGGAACGCCCTACGCAATCATCTCCTACGCAATCAGCCAATCAACCACAGCATTCTGACACTTGTTGTTGCTCTTCTGCAGTTATAGGTCTTTATATGAGTTGTAGTCTAATTGATTTTCTACTTTAGTTAAATGCTGACGAAATCCACATGGAAAATCTCCTCGGATACATCGAGAGTATAGAGGCATCCACAATTTTAAGTTGCTTATTTTTTCTAATTTTTACTTTTCATACCCTTAAACTCTCTACCAATATCGATTTTATCAATTAGAATATTTACATGACGTTGGTTGTCATAGCTCAACATATCCTCGCTAGTTCAAGCATCACATCTCACCTTTCATTATCATAACCATCATCATCAACATCAAATCACACCACCAAATTAAATCCTCATCGGTGGTTATTTTCCAGGACCGAATGGTGTGATCCCGAGTAACCTCGCTTAAGATGGGAGTGTTAGCGGCGTTTTTGTTGGCCGCAATAGCCCTGATAGAGGGTTGTACTTCTGCGGAGACTGTTTCGGTGATTCCGCACGATGCCCATCCAGGATACAGCGTCAAGAAGTTCTACGCCAACGAATCCAACTACAAACTGGTGGAGACCGGTTTCTCGCAGTTCTTCACGATGCTACAGGACGGATCGGTAATGACAATCTCAGATCTATCGCCGTTGGTGAATCGACCGATCGATCTGATGATCCTCGGCGAGAATTCCAATCATACCACGACAACACATCTGCTGCAGTTGTACGTGTTGGATAGGAGGAACATGGTCGCCTTCAAAGTGGACACCTCGGAGATTTCTGGGCATATCTCCGAAAATTCGCCAAGGAAAACGAAGGTTAAAGGGCTGCCGAAGCTTCAGGCTTCTTCTGGAATGAGTTCAGTTCCGATTACTTACAGTATTATCGGCGGGAACACAGCTCAAGCGTTTGAGTTGCAAAACAGTGAAAACTCGATGGTTGGAAATAATGTAACTGTTTTCGATGGTAACGCAGGTGTTTACATAGTGACTGGTAACTCAATTGATAGAGAGGAGTGTGATAGATACGTCTTAACGATCCAGGCTTCTGATCCCAGTGGTATAAACAAAGCTGTTACGAATATTGTCATAGAAGTTGAAGATGAGAATGATAATAGCCCGGTGTTTACCCAGAAGATCTATAGTTTCTCCGTCGGTGATGACAATCTTGAAGAGAACGTCACCACATGGAAGAGGTTCTCGTCTATTGGTAAAGTAGAAGCTACTGACGCTGATGGAGATAAAGTAGCTTACAGATTAGTAACACCGAGTAACTATTTGGTGATTGTCCCCCAAACTGGTGACTTATTACTATCAGAAGAACCTGAAGAAGAATTTGAGCTACAACTAGTGGTAGAAGCCCATGATTTGAGGACCCCAAGTAGGACATCCCCAAGGCCAGCGCAAGTTTTGTTCCATTACAAACCGCAGGTGGCCAAGGTTGAGCTGGATCTTGATCTTCAGCAGTTGGACCAGCCTGATTTGAAGAGGACGAAGAGAAGGGTCACCAGAGCAGTTAGACCGACAAAGAGGATCGAGTTTACCGAAACAGATGGCGGTACCGAAGGCGCTAATGTGTTTCAACTGGAGAAGGAAACTGAGAGGGAAACGTTTAAGATTAGAGACGAGAACGCTTGGGTTACAGTTGAGCCCAATGGTGCGGTTCGTGTGAAAAAGAAGTGGGACTATGAGGAGCTTGGACCGGAGAAGACCATCGACTTCTGGGTAACCATCACCAATGCTGATAAAGGGGGTAAGTTTTTGTTGTTTGTGTTGTGTTGATTAAGTTGGCTTATCGAGGAAAAATTACGAATTTAGATTATAATGGGTTTGAATTTCGAATCATAAAATAGTTATATCGTATAGATGTCTTTCATCATCACCATCTACAGAAAATTTTGGAAAATATACACACCGGATTCGTTCTGTAGTAAGCGAACCCCATCCAACAACGAAATGATTCTTCTCTCAATCATGGAAAAATATATGTGCCTGCATAATAGTGGCTTACCAATTTATTATAAAATTTTATAGAGACTTCTATAATAGAAAAATGTACTCAATTGTGTTATGCCAGTACTTACATACGCAATTTTAGCCACTAATTAGCCTAAATAAACATCTTTTCGACCGGATTTGCTTGTGTGGACATAAGCATTTCGTTTTTATATCATTCTACATAAAGATACATTTTTCGTGTAGTGGTCTATCACTGTATCAAAATGGTTTTCTGCTATATCACTGCTAGATACAACGCTTCTTACACTCAAGAATTGACTTACACTAGGTTTGCTAGGTTTGCTATGTTTGCCACGTTTCTATAGTTACAAACGCGCCTATATATATATATGCGACGAGGTGTTTGCCGACGTTACGTCTAGATACCTTTTATTTCATTAATGTCTTGTATTTTTGTGTGCAGTATGGCTAATGATAATTTGTTGTAAAGTATAAAAAAAATGCAGTGGGTAAAGTC
This sequence comes from Melinopterus prodromus, assembly GCA_964023965.1. NCBI lineage: Eukaryota > Metazoa > Arthropoda > Insecta > Coleoptera > Scarabaeidae > Melinopterus > Melinopterus prodromus. Next base: position 48,642,427 of record OZ030393.1, read on the forward strand.
GTATTTTGTTTAATTATTACTTTGTAGCATGAACGACTTTGAATTATTAACAATTACAACAAACTTTAATTAAACTAACAAGAATTAAATATACGTTGCCACGTATTTATGTAATTCTAAAATTTTAGTTTTTAAAAAAGTCTTAAAAGTTATGTTTTTTGTTTTATGGAGTTTTTGATTATCTTTAAAAAATAATATTACGTGATAGAATTAATTACGTAGGTTGAAATGAAAGTTTACAACCTGAACCGCGAGCGAATATCCTCCAAAATATAAGACCTGACAGAATTCTTGGTTGACACGAAAGCTTGAACGGTGCCTACAAAGCTGTGAAGTTTTTCATGGTCTCAAGGTTAACTTTATTTTTTTTTTGAGCAGCAAAACTCACAAAAACTGAGACTTCTTGATATTTTGATTCCATCTTTTAAACAAATGTGACTGACCTGTTCGAACACATGAACCACTTCCAACAGTCACACCCCTCTCTCAGAAAATGCAGGTTGCTTGAGGGCAAAATTGTCTGTGACTTTACTTGACTTTAGTTTATTGCTTATATTTATCACTCCATTGTGAAGCTTTGAAGATAATCTTAATTGTAGAAGCTAACACCTACCTTTAAATAATAAAAAAAAACTGACAATATTGTATTGAAGTCTCGTTTGTGGAATCAGATTGTGTGTGATAGTGTGTAGGTTCAACATGATATTTGACGCGTGTTATGATAAGAATTTTAATGCTAATACGTTGGTTGGTGGTATTTACTAGCTAGTGGCACGATGGTTCCCAAAGAACAGTTCAGTTGTCTACGAAAACAACGTTTTGTGATGTTTATTGATTTTCTTCTTGGGGTTCTTAAGATTTTAAATACAGGATCCTTAATCTTCCCCTCTTTGATACACATACCTCTTTGATTTAACTGAATTTCTCATAAATACCAGAAATAATTCATTTCTGTCTCGCCCCGAAAGTAAGCTTACGTTCAATAAAAGCCGGATTGCAAAGTCGAAACAATCCGTCGCTTCCCTTTCTTATTTATGGAACACTTTCGAACAATAAAAGCAAATTTATGTTGCCCCCACCCTAATTAAGTATTTTCTCAAATCCTCTTCGGGTGAAATTCGCCCACCCATGGTTGCTAAGATCCGCAAATTCTGAAGTTCTCTCTCATCTTGTGTTTCCATGCTCTCTATTATTCATCGACTATACAAACGAGTACCGTCGTCTTGTCGGCGGTCCCTGAATGTTAAGGATAGAACGAACCTTTAAATAAGTGATGAATGGCTTCGCGATTGTTGGAAACGCGAAGACAATCACCCTGCAGGGCTCTAATGGAAGGGGGTTACTACTGAGAATAGTAGACGGTGAATTGAAGGGCAAAAAAGTCGGAGCGCTTGTTATTAAGTTCGAGGAATTCATTTGCTGTTTTTTATGTATATATTGAAAATTTATAGTTCATATTGCTTTTTGTTAATATTAATTATTGGAAATAGTTGGGTGGTGTTAATTTATGTTACAAGATGCGTAATGTTTATTTCGCATAAGAATTTATGTTGGCAAAAGAAAAAAAATAATTAAACATTGTTTCAGACAAGTTTTTGCAACTTTAGCTTTGATGTTAAATATTTTTTTAATGTTTGATCGACTTTGATGATTTTATTACCACTGTGTAAGTAAATTCATTAAGATTCTGCCACGCCTTTAAGCTTTTGGAGGGAAAAAATTATTATTTTGTTATTGATTGTTATTTTTTTATTTTATTGATTGATATAAAGTTTTGGTGGTTTTGAGGCACCCTGTGGAGAAACTATGGAAGTTGTTGTACTCTTGTACTCTGCTTTATATCCATATGAATTCTCAACATTTAGTTTTCTATTAATCCCAATTTCTGAATGTTTGTAAAATATACAGGTACGAGTAACATTAGATTTAATGTACAATAACTGAATTTGAATTTGGTTCAAAAGGGTCCAAAGGAACTGGATGTTTACTCTAGGCCTTTTTCAAGTATTATGCAAATAAACCGCCCTGCCTGTAATTTCGTCAAAATAGTTAAGTAATAAATTAAAGTAGAGGAAATTCTGAATAATTTATGCCTATGACATTTTTTGGTAAAATTAATAGTTTAGCTGCAGGAGCAAATTCGATTTGATCGTGATCGGTCGTACTGCATTAAAACTGGTAGCCAGGATATGTCAGATATTTTGATTCTAGTGACAGGTAGTGTCAAACGCTAATGTTTTGGCAATACCTACTGTCAATATAAGCTGCGTTCGGATATTTACTTTTTAGACCCAAAAACACATACGTGTCATTTGGACGGTGTACCCGGTGTCAACGTAGTACTTACAATATCCGAACGCAGCTTTAATCGACATATCTGTCTAGTTCTACTAGTTTTATTTTAATGCAGACATAGCCGATCTCGATCAAATAGAATCTCATGCAGCTAAAGTATTAATTTTATATATTGTATGATTAACTCATGTGCCTGGCACATCAGATTTTCTATTTTTTCTTAAAATTCCTCAGGGAATATCATAAAAACTAATTAAACCAAGTAGTAGTTCTTATTACTTCTAGTTTCTTATTTGAAGCATTTGCTTAACATTTTTCGGGTAAGTTGTGTTACATCCAGCCAGACAATTATGCATCAATAAAGAAACTTTGATCGTCGATCAATAATGTTCAGATATTGTGCGTGTCAATGGTGAGCGACCTGCTTTATTCTGTGAATTTTTTTCTGCACAACAATCTTTTCTATTGTGAAAGTTTAGAACACCATCTTGGCTACAACAGTATTCGTTTGCGTGTGATACTTTTGAGTCAAATCATTTCCAGCTTCAATCTTTTTTTTTCGATGAAAAATTTATAGTAACTTAAAGAAATGTATATATTATATTGTCAGCTAAATTGAAAATCACTTTAATTACATCTTCGCATATTGTTACTATATGATTAAGATAACGTAGAGTTACATATATTAAGGAAATCAAAGAAAATGAGAATGTAGTCAGTTATTGCTGACAAATAGCAAACAAAAACTGCCCCTTTTTATCAATAATTCAGTTTGAAACGATACGTTATTGGTTGACTATTATGTTATCTTTCTTGTTTGTGTTAAAAGCTGCAGTATCACAACTAAATCTCCCAAAAAGAGGTTTGTTATATTTCAATGTAAAATATGATCTAGCAAACTACCCTATTTTTTCAATTTCATATATCTATCGGAATAATTTTCTAAGAAAATCATTTTATATCATCCGGTTCAAGTCCCCACCCGGAGTTTCATATGTCTAAATCCGCTCGCAGATCGGGGGTTCATTCTCCCAAAATTATTCTAGCCTATTGTCCGGCTGTTCCTAGTACAAATAGTTCGTCTGTGGGATCTAGCAGGCTAACGGTATAGCGCGCGCTAAAAATAGGACAGATGCGTGTTGTGCACCCCCTCAGACCCTTTGTCACGCAGGGTTCACACAGACACCCCCTTCCGTTCGGTAGCCCCCGCAGCCTGCTACTATGACCACATTGAACTTTGCTTGTCGTTAATTATGGCCTTGCGCCTGCACGTCACTAGGTGTGACATTGACTTTCAAATGTTCTAAGCAATGCAATCGTAGAATATGAATATGAGAAGTGCATAATTTGTTAACTCCCCCATCCCTGGTTAAGCAAAGAGCAGATGTGACTTAATATAACATATTGCATCTGTTGGGTACTGTAATAAATTTTTTGATTATGAACTGTTGGCTAAAGTGCATCAGGAATACAAGATTTACAGAAAACCAAAAACTTATTTCAAAGGTAGCTTTACCAGGGAAGCTTTGAAATTTGAATACTTTGACAAAGAAGTAAGTTTCTTCCCGAAAAAACAAAAAATAATATATATATATATATAATATATAATATATATATAATATATATCATATATAAGTTACTAAAATTGAAGTTTCAAATCAACGTTTGTTTAGTTGAAATAATTTTACAGTATACCTATATAAGCATAATTATACAGTGTAGACCGCAGAATTAGAATTTGGAGAATTGATATTTTACATTTGTTCTGGATATTTACTTATTAAATGTATAATTACTGTAATTTGTCTTTTTATGTTACTTCTCAGTTAATAACTAATTCAGTCACTCTTGACCCACAATTCGTAATATTTCTACTTATTAGACAAAATCATTGTTTTAAGTCGACGTTGACTATTTATTGGAATATTCCTAAAGGCCTTGAAATGCCTTTTACAATTGTACCAAACAAGTTATAATTATCTACTGAATGGAAGCCTCAGGAATATTCTTTAAATTAGTCTGCGTTTCCTAACAAATGTTAAAAACATTTTGAGATCAAAACAGAAGGTAACTCAATGTTGTTAGCAAATTCATTGTAATCAATTAAAAAAGGAACACCGTAAAATAACTTTGTTGTTTAATATTATATAAATATAATATTATATAAATTTTTGCAATTTGCTCAATGTCTTATCTAAAAAAAAACACACATCCCACTCAGTTGTTCTTCACTGCTTTGCGTTGATAGAATTTACGTCAGAGGTAAATAAATTTCTCAATCTAGCTACCATAATTTTTCTGTAAATTTTGTTGATGTATTAAGTTGAAAAAATCTATAATAATAATAATATTGTACCCATGAACAAACAATTTATTGATTTCTTTTTATAGTTTTCCTGTCATAGATCAAATCCCAATCAAAATTGCGGTGATATTATGTAGAAGCTATGATATTATCATTTTTGTTTTGTTTTCGTTTGTCTGTAATGGCAACTTGGCATATTTTGTTGTATTATTCAAAACCAGTAAATTAGAACATTTGTTTACCTTCTTTATCTTCTTGAAACCTAAAATTTTTATTAGTCGTTCGTCATAGCTCCACCACAAATTTAGAATTAAGGTGTTTCCTTAATAGTCAAACTTACACTGGGGTTACACTGGGGCAAGATATTGTATAATTCAAATGAATAAATTACTTCATTAGAGGTAATAATATATTTATTTCTGAATGAAAGTGTATTTATTTATTCACTAAATCTTTTTATTACAAAAAACGTATATTCGACGAAATTATGGTAAGGACGAGGGTTAAAATTTTCAACATGAATTATTTAAAATATTAAATAAAGGTTCATAAATATACACTACGGTGTATCAGTTTGTAAAATAAAAATTCAAAAAGTTGATGAGTTATCAAATTTAGTTTTTTTTTTCAAATCAAATCAGTAAAATATAAACTAGAACACAAATGTTTTTTTGTACGTTAAATTTGTGGCGAAAACTAAAACATTACTGTGGCTTTAGTCTAGATTCCTGAAGATAATTTTATAGCTTATTTTATATAATTTTAGTATCGTTGTAAAGGAAATTTCAAGCTTTTAAAGTAAAATATAAAACTATCTTTGTTTTTTTTAATTCTTTTTCCTTTTATATCATTATTAGCGTTATTAAATTTTCTCCCTCTGTCCCTCGAATATAATATAAATATCTTATAATAAAAGAAATATCAGCCTTCACACGTAAAATCAATCACCCACTATACGCTGACTCAAGTTCGTGGACAAAAATATGTCTACCTATTTTTTTTGAGGCTTTATAACTCTTCTGAACGAATTTTTGTTGGACTTTCAGCCATTTATCAAAATACATTATGTAGGTCAATGTAAACGGGAAGAGTTGTCAAAACTTGTCTTCACAGTGAATATTATTAGAATTATGTTCTTCTAACCGTACTCTACTTTTAATCCACATCAAACAACAAACGGAAACACAATCGTCAAATGTAACCAACGAAAATTTACTACAAGGTACAGAGCAGTAAAAAAGTACCATTAATCTCAATTGCGGTACGGTTGGAAATGAGAAGCTGGAGCATCTTATTTAGTATTCATGAGCAAGTTAAATCGATCCAACAATAAGACGTATCATTATGCATTACAAACAAGCAATCTACATCAATTGAGAACGACAAAGCCCCGTCCATATTGCAACCGCTCCACATCACTGGTGGCCACAATTATATTATGTTAATTCGTAACGAGCTTGATCGAATTAAATTTAACCATTTGTATTCTGTAATATTTCTATTTGAATTCTGACAGTGGAATTCGACATGGAAATTCGAAATGGATACATATATTAATTTAGGTTATGTCAACTGTCGGTTTTGCGGTAAAGTGTCACTAACAATGCATTATAATAAAGGGTGAAATAGATTATTTACATTATATTTCAGTCTAAACATTACAGTGGCGTTATGAACACAAGGGCTGTCTCTCTTTACGTATATTTGTAGAGAGTGTGGATGCATATGCAGAACACATGCTTTTCCCGCCATATCCGTAGTAGCCCGTGAAAAGTTCGTCTGACTCTGGTGGTACGTATAAAGAACACACGACAGACACGCACATATTTACTGGAAAGTAACTCGATACCCTTTGCACTTTTAAAGACCCACAAGTGTTGATTCAAGTTCGTTGTAATTAAGTTTCAATTTTACTTCGAGCGTTGAGTCATCCAGTGCTAAATTGGATGTAAAACAGTTGATTGAAGTGGTGCCTATCAAATTTGTTATCTGTTTTAATAAACCAACTGATCGTGAAGTGATATGCATACTTGGTGTTCGATTTCAGCATTTCTTTGTAATGGCGGCTCAAACGTCAAAGTTGACCGGTAATATCAAAATTATTTTGTTCTTTATTAGTCCAGTCAAATGGTGTTTTGGCCAGGAAAAAAATATAGATGTTGTTTTTCTTTTATTCTGTGTTTTTATGGTGCTGAGTACGAATTACAACTTGCTCCTTACCAAGGCTTCAAACCCTCGATTCTCTCAAAAACCTCAAAAATTATCGACCTTTCTTTTGGTTTTTGCCAAAAACTCATAAAACTATGCACTTTTTGACGCAGACCACTACTCCCGTTTTATTTTCGTTGTTTATAAAGCTGGACGAATGAAATTTGGGAATGTGTGACTAGACAAAAAATGGCATTCTTTGGGATACTCTTGAGGTTAATATGACATCCGGTTTTTCCGGAAATGACGTCATCATTGAAATTTTAAATGACACCCTATATTCCTTGTGTAATATTTTCAATCAGGATGACATTCTGAATACAAAAACATTTCGACCGTCATTTTTTATCACCAAGGCAACGCAAAAATAACTTTTCTGTGTATTAATCTAGGTGGCTAGGAAATCTGGTCTTCTTTCAGCGCGCTCTAGCGGCCAAACCGTTCAACCAAAAATTCATTTCAGAAGTACTCTTATAGGAAATTTGTATGCCTCGAAAACTGCATAGTTTTATCAGTTTTTCGCAAGAAACTGAAAAAAGGTCGAAAATTTTTAGTTTTTTGCTATTTTCGTTGTGAAGCCACATCCTTGGGACGTAAGAAAGTTGATATCCGGATTCAACACCCCAAAAAACATATAGAATGAGAGAAAAAAACACTACATATTTTTTTCAGGCACCGTCGGAAACGATTTGATTGGATGGACTATATTGTTCATATAAATTTTGAAGATGTTTTGGACGATAGAAACAAAACCTATACAAATCCAGTACAGAACATTTTGAGATCTTGGTAAAAAAATCAAAATCAAACACTCTATATAACATTTTAAAAAGTCCATAACATGTGTCATCACTAGTATTGTAAAAGGTATTGTAAAAGAATCATTAATTTTATCACATATCATTTTGACATTTAAGCAAACAAATTTTACCTCAAATGTAAACCTTTGAATTTGAACCTTGCAGCAAATGTTACTCAAGTAACACCATTGTTTTTAATGCCAGCAATGATTGAATTTAACAAAAATTGAGATATTGGGATGAATTAAAAAACAATAGGTAGAGAATTGATGTAGTTTTGTAACAAACTACTAGATAACCTGGTAGTTAATTACTAGTTAATTACTCCAGTGTATGTGGAGTCGACCTCAGACCCGAACCATCATTTTGGTTCTCGTAATACAATAAGCTGTAACTTATTGTTTTTAAAATTTGTGAAGGTATGTGATCATCTTGATAAATTTCTTTATGATGACCCGAATAATAATGAAGTAAAAACAATAAACTCAAAAACTCTTAAATTTGAAATGTCAATATTTTTATATTTGCGACATCATAATCGTACATAATCACCAACTAACTACTAAAGAATAATAAATCTAGTTGGTTCGGTAACCTAAAAACATAGTGCCCAAATTTTTTCTTAAGATGATTCACCTGTTGGTAGGTGCGAACACCGGAATATCCAATAAAAAATCAAATTACCATATAAAACGAATAACGAATTCTTTAGCATAATTAGATGAAAACGAAATCAGCATTCCTGCTGTAAGTCGATTGGGAAATTCCAACAAGAAACAGGCAGGTGTAATCTAGGAGAAAGAAATGCTAATTTCGCCGTTACCATCACAAAAACATTGGCACGGTTCCGGCCCGCGATATAAATAACGAAACGCGAGAGTAAATAAATACGTAGGCTTTGTAAACATTGGGTCTACTAAATACCGCTTAAATCAGTGCATATTTCAAAAGTGTGTAGTGGAGATTTCATCTTCACTGGACCAGAAGGATTAGAGCTGGCCCCTGGCGTGGTCATAATATATTAAAAGTGACCCTTCCAATGACCGGGTCGGATGCTGGAGCGAAGTGTTTCATACTGGGCTTAATTATATCGTCAGACGTTAATTAATAACATGCGGGCTACTAACTGCCGACTCTTGTGTAGGTACTTAACGCAACACCCTAAAATATATGTGACTGTGCATTGTTAATTTTGATGGATCATCGTAAATTATAGTATATGATTAGAAGAATGAATATTTCCGCAAAATGGTGATGGCTGTACCTAGTGATGGGCGGAAACCATCGATGAACATGTGTTTTATAAAAATCGATGTCAAGCTTCGATGGTCGATGGTCTTACTACCCATGTATATTATATTTGCAAACATCGATGGTTTGGAAACATCGGCAACAGTAAAGAGAATATGATGTACAGAAAATTTCTTATTAGACTGTTTTATCCAGATTAACTTTTTTTTTATCTACGACTCACATATAATAAGTTCATTGCATACGTATCTATGACTATATAATTCCCATGATGATACACGCCAATGATTATAATGACACTAGCGTTGTACAATAATGACTGTTCGTTCAAATAATGACCTCATTATTTGAACGAACTGTCATCATTATACAACGCTAGTGTCAAAGTCTGCCAAAACCTACGTAGATGACAGTTATTTGCCAGTTCGCCTCGTCATTATTGACAAATACATTTAAAACATTTTGCATAAAATGGAATTTATGAGTCGTAGATTAATTGTCATTGATGCAAAATAATATGTCATGTTTTCATGTTTAAATTTTTATAGATAGATATTGAGTCGTCGAAGTTTCATAACATTGCTACTTGGTGTCAATGTTTTGAACAGACAATGTATTTTTCATCTTCCTAAGATAAACAAAGATTTACACAGAGAATTACCTTTGATTTCTTTTTGTTGGTTTCTTATAAATTAAAGATTCAATATTGTTATTATTTTAAAATCAAAAAGGATCACTAGCGTCGCAACAGTATTTGTCGCAAAAAGTGAACATTATAAGTAGATAACAATATGCTTAATAAATGTGGTGTACAAATAAGATGCTTTTATCTCACTATTGATAAAATGTTTGAGATAATTCGGTTTTTTTGAAATGAAATTTCTTCCGGGACAGTTTGAAAACAGGTTCAAACGAAACAAAGTAAACGAACGTCTACTAGCTAAGGTAAGCGTCTATCGACCGCGCGCTTTAATTAATAAAAATAGTTCTAACCTAGGATTCGATTTCGAACTTTTTATTTATCATCATAAAATAACATAGATCAAACATGTTTACGTATAAAGGGTAAAATACAATGCTTAACTGCGGGTAAATTATTAAAAACAAACGACGATAAAACGCGATAATTGTTTTACAAATATATATAAGGACTTTTAAAATGTTATCGGTCAAAAATTGCAGTGGTAGGCAAAAACCTTACAATTCGGCTAATACTATCTCTAATAATAATAAAAATTCAGGTTTTTCGGTAAAATAATCACCCTGTATGTTGGCGTAGATCTGTGGGTTAAAGTATTAAACAGTTCTGAATATATGTGACCATGTTTGATATGGGACCAACTTGGTAACAAAGGTGTGTTAATTTTGGATTTGCATTTTACCTACATTTTGACCGAAATCCATAAGCCAAACCCACAACTAAATTTACCATTTGGCCTCGTTTATCTAAAATATAGCATTCTTCAGTTTTGGACACAAGAACAATAAATTAGCAAAGAGCTAGATTACAGCACCGTGGACAATGAAGTAATTATTCGTTTATCTGAAAAGTACTTGCATTTTCAAGTAGGTTCTTTGTCCATTGATGTTTACCAGCCATGTTTTATAAACATATTTTGTCAGATTTTTGTTGCTTATGAATTGAAATACTATACCTTATGCAACCATTATGCATCAGTTCGCATCAGTATGCGTCGTTTGGTGTGGCCACTACAAAATGGATTCGAGTCAAAACACATCTAATCTTGCAAATACGCTCAGCAAATACGTAATTAAAAAGCAATAGCTGCAAATGCATTATATTTGATATTAATTCCTTAATAATACTCTTGGTAATTGCTACTACAGGCAATTTAAAGGCAAAACTCTAACCCCAAAACAGTAATCGTCGTTTAACATAGCCATTTGTGGGTGTTCCGCAAGGGCTTATCCTTGTCCCTTCACGCTTTCTCGCTATTTTTTCACTTCATAAAAAAGTAACAAGCATTTTTTTCGCATGCGCACGACTGGAGTGTTGTAATTGCATATGTCGTCCTATGTAAATTGCATGTGCATAAAAGGAGTTGCAGGTTTTGCATCCAAATTTCTCCGGCCTCGGGTCTGTGTCTGATAACGTAAATTATAGGCTTGTCGCTGTGTGCGGCTAAAATTGCCCCCAGTATGTGTGTAGACTGTGTACAGATACAATAGGACGTAATTTAGGGGTTCGTGACCTAAAAAGCAGAGGAGGTATTGAACGCATAACGACTTGTTAGTTATGTAGATAGGTTTGTCTTGGTAATACGGCATACCGTATACATACTACTCAATTCAAAACGTTTGTAAGCAATAGATGTTTAGGAATAGGTTTTCATTAATCTATATTCAAAATATGATTGGAAGATATTCTTATTTTAGGTAAATAATAAGAAAATACGTACAAAATGTGAGTTCTCAACGACCCAATGACGAACAGAAATGGCAAAACTTATACAAAATAGGTAACAGGCTCTAATTTTGTTTGCAGTTTTCCTTTCTCAATTTAGTTTCAAAAACCACAGTCACCATCAACTGCTAAAAAGTCTGTATATGGGTGATTCTCCCAATTTAGATCATTCTTGTCATGTTTGAAACTCATTCTTCGTTTGGTGGTACTGGTGTTATCACATAAATCAAAATTTAAATCTAACCATGTTGATGAATGCCAAAAGTGGAGAAGAAAGTTGACTCAAGTTTTTCAGATACAACCAAATAAACCGCATTGCGAGATGTAATATTTATAAAAGGCATTGAAAAGACCAACTAAGGTGGTTGCAGTTAGAAGAAAAGTATTTTCAGAAGGTTTCTTTTTAAGTTTAGATTTTTATTTTTAAACAATAGGTATTTATTAAAATGTAACATTATTAAAAAATAGTTAAATATTTACTATTACATAATAAATAGGTATACTCGCAGAAAATAGTACGTATACATCATAAAATTTCTGGATGAAAGACGGATCAAATTTCGTTTGGTAGTTACTGAGTTACATGGAAACAGGAAATTTAGGATGTGAACATATTTTTTTCCGCCACTGTACATACAAAAAGTAACTAAAACTAAACTATTCAGGCACATGGTTTATGTACGGACGCCGTGTCGCACAAAGTAGTACGTCATACAAAACCAAGTCCGAACATGCACAGAATGTCAATAGCAGTTTGAAATGTTTAATTATGATATTTTCAATTTAACGGACTTGAATTAGCGGATGACAAATGTAGCGGAAGTGAACGAATCCGTTAATGGTTTTGAAAGTGAACTTAAAATTTAATTCGTAAACGAAAAATTTAACTTCGTTAGTTAACGATTAACGGATTAATCTTTAAAGCTTTAGTGCCCAGCTTTGGATTTGAGTATTATAAGAAGAGTTAAGGAGAATTGTTAAGTGAATCCTTGCCAGTAAATGTGGCATTTCTTGCACATACAAAAAGTAGAAACCCTCTAAAAGTTTCTTAAAACTTTTTCCACGCAACCAAATATGTCCTTTTATGAACCTGCTTCGCAAAGTTGTTAAAGTCAGTTCGCCTACTATATTCCGCGGTTTTCAATAAATTTGCATATATGGGACCCCGGAGGTATAGCCATGGGGTGGCACGCCTGTATTTAATTAAACCAAAAACAATACAAACAATACGACAATGCGCCGACATAGAAAAGTTGTTAAATTGGTATCCGTGGCGGACCGGCTCCCGCCCCGGATTAAAATTAAATTCCATTAATCGAAAGTTTCAGAGCTGCCACCGCGCCGCGCATTTGTTTTACTGGGGCGTCGACGCCAGCGCCCCCACGGTGTCGAAATCGCGCCACCAACCATCCAGTTAGGACTCTTAATTGGTTAGATTTTCTGTCATGATTGGAAAACACTATACAAATACTTAACCTATTAGTATTTCAACGCAATCAATATTTTTAATGTTCTAATGGTCGATATTTTGACCTACCTATACCTACGGGCTATACGTATACAGTATGTTTCCAGATCAAGGTACAAAGAGGGAAAATCATTATTACTGATTTTTCAAACATGATATGTATTCAAACATATTAAGGCTCCGTCGTAAAAACATCGCAACTCCAACACGAAATATTATTTTTTGCTGGTAGTGGTCAGCCTGTCAATCTGTAGCCAACGTCAATCTGTAGTCACCAGTAATATGCGGTGTTTAAAGGTCCTGACGTCTGCTGTCTACACCGGGTAGCTGTAATATTAGCAAATAACTACATTTCTAGGAATTACGCTTTATAATCGCAATTATAATGTTTGGGTTAAAATTGTACATAAATAAAAAATCTATTTCTGTATCATGAGTTGGGTGAGCTGTTTTATATTTGAAAAAAGAAAAAGATGTAGAAGTAAAATTAATTTTTATATTTCCAAAAAAATATTTTTTATCCAGCCCAACTCGTTATTTATCTAAGAAGTTACACTGAAAATTTCGTAAACTTTGAACAATAAATAACGTTTTTATTTGAAAACGAGTTTTAGGAGAAAAAAATGTTTTTATCCAACCCAACTGGTTATGTATCTAAGAAGTTACACTGAAAATTTCATAAACATTGAACGTTAAATAACGTTATTAAATGTTAATAACAAAAACTATGACTTATTTTGATATTTCACTAGTTACCATCTCCATGCGAAGGTCCCGACAATGGCCAACAATGGCCCTTAGAACTTTATTTTGGAACCTCTGAATGAGGTTGATATTGGACTGCTTAGTGCATCCCCGTAACTGTATGCCATACACCCATACTGGCTTTAATAATTGCTTGTATAGTAGGAGCTTATTTTGCACTGACAGGGCTGATCTCCGCCCCATTAGCCAATAGATTTTGCGGAATTTTAGGTGGAGTTCGTTCCGCTTTTTCTTGACATGTACTTTCCATCTAAGCTTGGCATCCAGTGTCATGTCAAGGTATTTCGCTGTATCCGCGTGGAATATAGTTACCATTAATGGTTACTGGAATATAGTTAACTCTCTTCTTGGTGTAGTTTACATGCGTGGATTTTCCTTCATTTAGTTTGATGCGCCATTTCACTGCCCAAAGATTGATTTTGCATGCAGTTATCTGTAATTTTTCAGTTGCTTCTTCGACACTGTCACTAATCGCCAAAATAGCAGTGTCGTCTGCAAATGTTGCCACTGTGCTTTCTCCCGAAACAGGAATACCATAAGTATACAGTCAGTACAAAAGTGGTCCCAATACACTTCCTTGTGGTACTCCGGCATTGATATTGCGTAGCGAGGAGTATTCGTCATCCTGTTTCGCCCTAAAGTGACGGTCTTTCAGATATGATTTTAACAGTACTGTATATTCAGTAGGAAGCTGCTGTTCCAGTTTCGCAAAGAGTTCATCATCTAACCACGCAGCTTTCAGTTATCGCTGTGGAAATTCTGCACTGCGTGTTCCAACTCTTCGAGAGTTTTGACTGAAACTGACAAGTTGATGTTCTGCTCTAGGCTTGCTTTGAATGCTTCCCAGTGTGTAGCTTTAGTTGTCAGAGTTGGTCGCTTTTTCTATTTACCGATTGATTTAGAGTTAAGATAATTGGTGTATGGTCAGAGTCAAGACCCAATTCCTCAGTGATATCAATGAAGCTAGATGACAGATATTTTATGACGTCTATTAGATGTGGAATCTTATTTCCGTCAGTAGACCTATAAGTTAACTTACCTGTTGAGTGGACTTCACATCTGTAGCTTTGGATTGCATGTAATAATTCTCTTCCCTTAGTTGTAGTTAGCCTTGAACCCCAATATGTATTCTTGGAATTTAAATCTCCCCCAAGTATGAACATCCCTAAATAAGGCTTTAACTTCAATAGTTGGAGTCAATAGTTTGCGCGATGATGTGAAAAAATCTGTAAAGTACATTTCTTTCTCTTTGTAACTGTATTCGCGATCATATTGTATAAGTACTGAAACAATCCATCTTAGCCGGACTAAGGACTGGTTTGTATAAGTACTGGAAGCAATCTATCAGATATCTTCACCGGACCTAGTGGCAGGTTTTCAATAGCTTTTAAATTAAAGTTCACTATTAAACGGCTAATCTCTAAGGTTCTTTCGATGCTTTTCAAAGGCAGTTTGGTTCTTGATCGCCGTTCACTACTGAGCGTTTATGTTCCGTTCAGAGACATTATCAATTATTATTCATGATCAGTTTATTAACAACATAATTTAATCTTTCATAATTACAATTGACATGATAGATTTCATCAACGATATGGACGTTGTTTACTGTCGTTTGACTCCGATCAAGAATTGATCGGAGTCAAACGACAGTAAACAATAGACGTTATGGTAATAGACGTTATGGTCCTCATAATAATTAGGGGAATTTAAACTAACCCCAACTCACTCAACGTTATTTTAATATGCTATGGCTACAAAGGGTTTTTTTTTGTGGAACTATTTACGTAGCCAGCATTCGTCAGATGATTTAGCCGTAGGCATGCAAGGAAAAAGGGCGGCATGCTGATGTCGCGTGCGTTTGCCTCCAGAGGGAGTGCTTATCTGCAAGAAAAATCTGAAAGAAATTCATGAATACAAATAATGCAGCGGTGGTAGAGTTATGTTTATTTTCCAACCGTAATCACCGGAGCGATAATAAGCTCGCGTACATTTTGATTAGAATTTAATGTTTCCAGGGAATAAAAACTTTGCGGGAAATCGTTATTCGGATACTTTCGGGCGTCATCGCGATTATTACGACTGTGTGCGAGCGGGTCGTTTCTTAGGTAGGTTCGTTCAATTTCAGGGGAAACGGATCGCGACTGGCAACGTAAATCGTATCAATTTAAACGAGTTTAATTAACCGAACAATGGCGTCATAAATCCGGGACTTCGATTTTCCGGCGTCGCCGTCGTCGGTACTATCTTTGATTCTGCGCTAGCGACGTCATAATCGTAAAAATGGTTGACTCTATCTTTCTGGGATAACGACACACAAAGATACGTGCGAAATCTCATTCGATCGTATACTAAATCATAAAATACTTTGTTATGGTTGGTAGTATAGTTTTGTCAATGTTCAGGGTTTAGAACAAATATTCCGAAACAAGAGAGGAATAAGGGTTTTTATATATTTATGTGTTTATCATTAAATGACATCATTCTATAATTTTATATTTGGCAAACATGTAATTTTTCGCGTGCTTCCTTGCTTGTTATTTTCAATGACATTTCCACCCCATAAAATGTGAAATTGTAAACACTATGTAAATAATCAAATGCAGCTATTGTGTGAATTCCATCTATAGATGGGTGTGAACGAATTTGGAGCCCTGTCATACCGACCACACTGACTAAATAGTTAATGTTATAGTTCTGCCAGCTAGTCAACCGATAAGCGTCACTATCTCACTGTTTCTACTTTCTATATTCTATAATAACAAAAGCAGTATCCCAGTACAGAACCTGTTAAATTTTTGGCACCTGCGAAACTACAAACTTTACGAGGAAAACTTCTTGCGCGGATTTGGCGGCAGTCTCATATATAAAACTTTACGACGCCAACGTTATGAAAACAATATATTATGCGCCATTTTCGTTTTTATATAATTTAATATAATTTATGTAATTAATGTTGAATCTGGTGTCCGCTGTTTAACCCTCACTATATTTCCGTCTTTTATTTAATAAAATATTGGCAAATACGTACACATACGATTCTGTGTACAGCAACGACGTATCCCGCTATGAACAATTGACTTTGTTACCACGAGGCGACGGCTCTTTCGCTCTTTGTGACAAATTGGCTCTTTTCTGGCATATTTTTATCATAAAGGTGACAAAATTGTCATAGGTTTCTAAGAAAAACGATAGAAATTTGCTTTCCGTAACTGATAGATTTGAGCAAAGCAAAGAATCCTTCTCATTCGCATAACTAATGTGAAAGGTGGGTACAGTCGTTTCAGCGAGAGTTGGCTTGTACGGCATCAATTACCGACTAAATAAAAGTGAAGGAAACTTCAAGTTGGCTGAACGTGCCACGAGCGTCCAGGGCAATAGAAGCACAGGCAGATATAATCACATAACCTTACAATATTTGGCCGAAAATGGTGGCAATTATGATTATTAATCTTATTTTATCGAGACATGCCATTTGTTACATTTGTTGGTAATATAAGAAAAATTTGCATCTTATTCAAACATATTACAAAATTTACGGCCAAATTTCTATCAACATTTTGTGTATTTTCTTTGTCTAACAGTGTCATGTGAGTATTTCTTTATGTTTGAATGGTGGCTATATGTGGACAAGCGTAATTTTGTCCACTCTCGCATTTTATTCATGCATGTTCGTATTCTTTGCTGCATCTGTTGTTGGTGATGGTTGTGTTACGATATTCGATAAAATTTGTAGTGGTGAAAGTATACAACCCATGTTACAGATTTCTTTCTATATAATTGCTTTCTTTTTACAGCGGATTAAGATATATTTATAGAGGCACCTTATGGAATTGTACTTGAACATTAATTAAATCTACCTGTGGCCATTTTATGTCGATCGATTTCTAACTGCTCTAACAAGTCCATTTAATATCCTTTATTTCATTTATAGAGCAGGTTTAAATTTTTATAGTCGTATCTTGTGTCCTGTTTCTATAGAGTGTTTATGGACATTTGAAGAAGTTTTAGAGGCATGTTCAGTCAATCTTTTTGCTAATGGTCTTCCTGTTTGTCCTATGCTAGTTGACTTATAATTAGTGCAATTAAGGGAACAAATGTTCTTAATAATTTGGTATGGGTTGTAAGCAAGTGTTATTTATTTATATTAAGAGGAGGGCTCATGTAATCGGTTGGAAAAATCATATTTTTTTTCTTTCATATTTTGAAACCTTGGTATAAAATCGGACCCTGAAACAGTTTTTTGATTCTCGCAAGTTTTACTGTTTTATAGCTTATGGTATTCTCCGGTCAAAATTTCCTGCCTTAAGGTGGCGCAAAGAGATGCTTTTATTCAAATGATAATTTTCGATAACGCTTTACTGAATGTGAAATATGGATACAGTATAGAGAATATATAGATCTAGGTGCTTATGTTGAGTAAATTATTATATTTCAATGAATTCATATAGAAAAGCGGTTTTAGAAAGTATAATGTTTCTACCTTCACTTGTAGAGTTTATTACACCGACATAGGTAACCGAAGCGCTTTTCTAGAAACACGATCTTTCAAACTGGCAGGCGCGATTACTTTTGAATCGTTAAACGGATCGAACTATTAATTTTTCCCTTATAGAAAACACTGTTTATTAAAGGCTTTTTGGACTTTTTAGATATCCACATGAGAACCTCCCCGTAAAAATATTCAATGTCTTTTGCAATTTCATATTTGTAGGGTTGATCTTTCTTGGAGAACCATTGTGTTCTGCCAGTTTCTAAATTTGCTGTAATTCTATTTTCTTTGCTTCCTGAGTGATACGCTATTTCATTAATCAGTCTGTATAATGCTGGAATGCTGCGGAGTTGTCGAAGATTTATGGGGTGAGCTGAATCAAACGCAATAATTGTATTTATAGATGTGGACTTTCAGGAGATTTAAAAGTTTATTTCAGTTGTATTTTTTATTACTGTCATATCAAGACAATTTATTTTGTTATTTTGTTGTATCCACGGTGAAATTTAATTTTGCATATATAGGATCATATATTGTTTAAATAATTAAAAAAAGCGTTCATTTCATTCTGATTCACTTTCATAATAGTAAAAATGTCGTCCACATATCTTAACCCATTTGATAATTTTTACTTCTATGTCGCTTCTTTCAAACCGATCTCAATATCTGATAACATTTAATCCGATACACACGCTGCGGGATAACTTGTACTCCTTTTAACCATGCTTTCGATAACGAGTAACAATTTCGACCCAAATCAAGCAATTGTTATTCCAAATTCCCGCGGAAACAATCGACCGTCATGCCATCAGAATTATCCCTCATTTCCGTCCACAGTTCCGCTGGCCAAATAGTCATCGCGTATACGGGTTTATATGCTAAACCAGCGACCGCACGGAAATTTGTAAACATCCGGCAGTCGCATCACAAACAGACGCGTAAAGTTACCAGCAGAAATCGTACGAATTAACCCTAGTAGCGCGCCGCATGTAGACGCGATGTCGACGGTGGCGCCTCCACATACATACTCACACACCGCTCTCTAGGCACTCCAGACCTCGGTCGCCCCGTCGTCGGAATTACCTTACCTGACCGCTCGTTTTTCTTCAGCGGCGTGTTCAGTAGTCGGTCGCTGCGAGCGGCGCTATCTGTGCTATATTGATTTTCGCCACGCCCGACGCGTCGTACTACGAGCGAACGGCGGCGTGCGCTAAAAGAACACGTCAGTTTCGCCCCTAGCCGACCGCGCCGCTACTGTATCGGCATGCGATAATCTCGACTCACGTGCACGCACACTTCTACGCCAGTGGCGTGCGTTGCATAGGAATTATTTTCTAGATTTTAAATAAATTTCATATACCTAGTCTCGTCTTATAGAAGAAATAACAAACGAGATAAAAAAACTGTGTAATTGCCAGATTGGCAGATGTTTGAAAAAAACTATTACGCGAACACTCATCACGAACTTCTAATATTTACTAACGTACTCTAGAGACCGGTTACAAAATGAGTTATCAACACGTAAAGTTACTACACAATTGCGACAAAAGCTTTTAAATGGATCTGCTGGAACAACTGTAGATCAACAAGCATAAAGTAGACCTCAACAATAAAACTATTGAACGACCAATTAGATTTTCACATAAAACCGCACATATTCACATATTTACAGTTTCGCCCGGGCTACATTACACTGTTTTAGTGGTTGATTTTCTTTATTTTTATATATGGATTGAGTTAAAATAGTTTTATTGCTTTATTGTGCCACTTTTTACGCCATTGACAATGTTGAGAATTGTCTAGGTAAGCTGAAATAATAAACCATGTCACAATTCTGCCAAGTGGCGTAGCGCAGGTTTTCTTAACTGGGCGCTTTCACGCGAAATATTCTTAAGTGAAACCGACTGATAGAATCTGTAATATCCTATTTGACATTTTGAACACATTTTTCTTCAAAATATGACGCAATTGATTATCTGATTAAAAAGTCAATTGTCCACAGTTTGGTGCAAAAAAATCGAAATACGTTCACCAGTGTAATTGAATTGTTGATAAAACGTGGTTAAAGAGGCTTATTAGTATGCCTTTTTGAGCTAATACAACACATTTCAACTTTCAATGACTTGTCTTGTCTGCGTTGTGTAAATTACTATAGTAAACCATGAAAATAAATATTGTAGGTCATTGCAGGTGCCAAAATTATATTTAAAGGCACTGTTGCCAAGAACATTTGTCTGCTAACCATCCTGTAACACACTGTATCTCATGGGTGTATCCAGGGGGGGGGGGGGGGGGGCGGCTGCCCCCCCCCCCCCCCCCCCCCCCCGTTTCGTATTTTGGTATTATATGTTTATTACATACCACTCTTTCCCTTGTGGACAGTAGGGTGGTTACTTTTATTTAGAAAGCACCGACCTCCCCCAAATGGTTTCCAAATAAAAAGGTAGACATGTATGTTTTTCAAAATTTTGATTTTTAATGGTGCTTTTCGAGGCCTCAAATTTACATGGGAAGAAGACATTTTTTTGGTATTTTTCTAATAATTGTTCGTGGTTTGGGAAAACTCATGTTAAAGTTATAGTACTTGTAGAGGACTTTTCAAGGAATAATTTGACCTATTATACATATGGATTTGACGCCCCCAATCCACCCCAGTGCCCTGAAAACTACCCAAACGAAAACGTGTAATTTTTTTCAGAAAATTTTCCGTTCCAATCATTTCATTATCTTTCTTCTCAAAGAGATGATAACTATAAGTCGTTATAAACGTTTATAAACATTTGTCAGTTAATTTCCATTTGTTTAAATAATTCGTTTTCGAGTTCTGTTTTATAAGTACGAAATGGCAGTTTATTACCTTAGAGGGAAATTATTCATTAAACAATTTCTTCTTATTGTTTAAACAATCAATTATAATTAATTTCCAACTTTTTTTCTAATTATGGGAGAAAGTTTATTTGTGAAATTAACTCTCTAATAAACCCACATTTGTTTAAACAGATGCCATTTCTTTACACATTTTATTGCAATTCACCTAAAATATTTTTTTTGTTAGATCGGTCTGGCCAACTGTTATTCTGAAGTGACATCATTTATATCTTCGGATGATTTCCAGTGTTTGAATAATAAAAGAATATTCGTTTTCAATATTTCATCAAATTAGAGTACAGTTTTCAGACAGCAACAAATCAACATTATCTTGCGACACACAATGGTAGGAAATGAGAATAAGAGATTTGTGAGAAAAATGTGATTAATAAAATTTGTTAGCTAGGAAGTTTAATATTATAAATATAAATGTAGGTAATTCCCCAATTTCCCGAAAAAAAGAATTTCAAATCATTTCAATTTTTTCGAATAAATGACATACATTGAAAACCATTAACAGTTTATTATTTAAACAATGGAAATCATCCCAAAATATACATGTCATTTGAGAATAACAGTTGGCCAGACCGATATAAAAAAAAATAAGTTCAAGTGAATTGCAAACAAAAATTGTTTAAACAAATAGAATTTGTTTAATCAAATGTGGGTTTATTAGATAACAGGTTTTTAGATATCTCAAACATGAAATTTATACGTTAATTTCACAAAAACTCTGACTTTTCTAGCGTAATTAGAAACATAGTTGAAGATGAATAATAATTGATTGGTTAGACAATAGGAAGGATTTTTTAATGAATAATGTTACTGTAAGATAATAATTTGCCTTTTCGAACTCAGAAAACAGAATTTAGACTGATTTTCGAGAAAAGCGAATTATTTAAAGAAATAGAATTTCTTTAAACAATTGTAAATTAACTGACAAATGATTATTAACATTAACTAGACTTATAGTAATAATTTCAATAAGAAACAAGAGACTGAAATGATTAGAACAATAAATTATCTGAAGAATGTAAATTTTTCCATTTAAGGGTAGTTTTTAAGGCCTCTACAAGTCCGTAAGTAATCTTAAGTTTTCTCAAACCCCGAACAATTATTTGAAAAATACCAAAAAATGTTTTCTTCCCAAGCATTTTCCCATGTAAATTTAAGGCCTCGACAATAGGCACCCTTCACCCATACAGCAAGTTAAATTCAGACAACTGCTCCCCCTTCCGATGTGAGCTGGAAACGCTCATGCTATGGATACATAGGACAGATAGGACTATACGTACTTACGCTATGTTCTCTACTTACACGACGTTTCTATGATTACTACCACGTGAGTCGCAGCCAATGTGACGAGGTTATCCACAGCAACGTCGCGAACATAGCGCATAGCGTAGCGTCAAGTCTGGCCGTAGCATTACTATATTAAGGTTTTGACAAGTTTGTTTAACAAGTATTAACAAACTTTATGAACTTTTCATCAAAGTGTCAACACTTGATTGAGTGACAGCCGGTAGTTAAATTACCTTCTCTACTAATATTTGATAATGTAATTTAGGGAAAATAGAACTTCAAACAAGTAAGAAAAAGTTTGTTGTAACTGTCACAGGTGACATATTTTTAAGTCACTATAAAAAGTGAACATCAAATTGTAGAGAATAAAAGAAATTTAATTTTAATTGAAGTTTTAGTTGGTAGGTGTAGTTTACTTTACTAGTAAATCCACGTTCACATACACTCACGCTAAGTCAGGCTACGCTTGTCGCTGTAGTTTGTAGAAACTCGCGCGCCGCGCGTTCATGTAATTCAGTTGCACATTGAGCGTATATTCGAGGAAATTGAAAAGAACAATACATTTTTATATCCCTGCAATTTAATTCACTACAAATATGCAACATTTGTGAACAGTGTACCTGCGTGTGCACATTTAAATAATCATTGGTGGTAGGCACGCCACTGGGTCGTAGATAATAGCACGCGTACACGTGTACGGCGTCCAGATCAACGGCGGGCGGTGGACGTTTTGTTCGTTGACGTCGCCGACCGCGCGGAACGTGCTCGACAGGAAGCGAGGCGACTTGATCCCCCTTTACCGAGGCGGGATTTCTGGCGAAAACTAAAATAGCCCCGGTTTCTGCTTTATTGTTATTGCCCCCACGCTTACCGCCGTAGTCGCCTTCTTGTAGTCTTGGCGCGTTCTTGAGGGGAATCTTAACGCCGGCTACATCTGGTTAGGGGATTATGGGAATGCGATGAGGACATTATTGTTACTGGAAAACTAAAAAAGAGGAAGATTTTTCTGGCTTGGTGGCAATTGTGATTGTGGCTTTTGGGAGGAATGGAGCGTTTTGCGATTGGTGTAGGAAAGTTGAAGCGGTGCTAAAGAAGTCGGTGCCTCAAGTCTCAAAATACAATTAGTATGCAAATTCCCATGCGCGCAAAGCTGCATATAATGAAATTAGTGGCAAAGTTATAATGACTGGATATATTTAATCTCTAAATAGGTTCACCGTTAGAATAACCATGGCTAATCTGAAACTTTGTCTTGCGAGTTGTGATCGTTATGTTATGGGTCATTCAGCGGTGATGGTTTTGTTATTATAGGTAAAACCACGAGAGCTGATGATACATTACAGACCATTCCCGTGCGTTAGATAGAAACGCCGTGCTTTTTTTATGCGTCTGGTATTACGATTTTAAGCGATGACTCACGTTCAGCTCTCGTGGTTTTACCTATATATAATAATATACGTAGGCATTAAAAATCTAATTTCTTAATCTGCAATTTCTTTAAAATAATTCTTCCTCTGGATCTAAACATTAGTGTGTATTATTAATCTTAAAATTGTCTATCAAGTCTGGGGAAGTTTCTATCAACTGTTGTCTCTTTGGCAGCGAAGTTATCTGGTATACTCATAGTTTTTGGAGTTCTGTTCCAATTTTCATTGTCATAGTTTTCTGGAAAATAACTGTTAAACTTGGTTATTATGATAACGAATGCTTTTCAAGAAAGCCTTCTAATGTTGACAATAAACTACATATATTTTGATGAACTTCTTTTTATTGTTGCGTTAATTTTACAATAATAAAATAATAATTTAAACAATAAACGACCATTTCTCCCTGCAAAACTAAATTTGTATTATTCAGCTTTCCAAAAATATCAGCTAAATACATATGCTAACCGGGCTATCTACAATTCATTAAAGAAACAACATTTGAAGGCGAAATTAGCTTCTGCATGGAAAACTTTAACTTCTGATTTAAGTACGAAGAGACAATGTTATCTTGTTACTGCTTGATCCATAACTGTTTTTAGTCTATCTGGTATAGATTTTGCTACTAGAAAATCCCTATGGATTTAGCAATGAGTGAATTGAGCTTCTACAGCTACTGTTTTAATTTTTTATGATGGCTGCGATTCTTTTCTGTTAAAACCCGAGCTCCATCAGGGCAGACACCAATAAATTTCTTCCATGGAATGGAATTGTTAAACATACAATTATTAAAATTTATCACCGGATGTTCTTTCTGGCAGAGGTTCCTAAAATAAATATTCCTCTGCAATTTCCTCTTCAACCTCAAATCAGTTAAAGACTAATAAAATTGATTAAAATAACTTTCATCTAACTGTAGCCTAAAATATTTATTTTGTTTTGCCTTTTTAACTATACTTTCTTTTACTCAATCTGCCATTTTCGATATACGTCGGTGTACGGCACCATTTAATAATGGAAAATTATTTAATTTTGCCGGTATAATTTTGGGTCAAACATTTTCAAAATAAATATGATTTTACCCATAAAGTCTGGTATCTTTCGTGTACCACCTGGAAGTCTTTCGCGTACCACCGGTTGAGAACCCCTGCCATATGGTATACAGCGCAAATTTTAAGATGCAATAGATGTACTTTTTTGGAATATAGATGATGCTTACTTGTTTAGTTACTTTTTTGGAAACAGCGTAAAATAATAATTCTTTTACTTACTTATTCCTAGTCTCTTCAAACTTTGATGTCAAGACAATCTTTTGCTTTTGAGACCTTTCTTCGAATATTCGAATATATCCTTTTGTCGTCATTTTTCTCATGGTTCCTGTTTCAGTTCAATTTTACTTTTAATCACTTGGTAATAGTTTTGCTCCTTAGCCTATCCATCTCGGTCATGCACTCAATACCTCTTAGCACTCTTAACACAAAAGCATCTATGCTTCCATTAAGATATACTATAATAAGTGTAGGCATCATTGCTTTCATGTTTGGATATTTGTTGAAGAACTATCCAGTATTATGTATAAAATTCGTATTTTATTGGTTCTGTGGATCTCTCTGGTTAAGTTAATTAGGATAGTTAGGCAATATTCAAGGTTTTTTAATAAACGTTCAAAGGATACGCTCAAATTCTGGTGTGTCCGATGAAATAGATCAATTATGTGAACGTAATCGCGAAATAGTGCAGTTGAAAACAAACAAAAATAAAAAAACATATTCTCAAATTTTATAGTTGTGTTTGAATACACGAATACACGAAAATATTGATATTGTTTTGTAACATACAGAATTTAATTTCACTTGCCAGTTAATCATCTTCATGGAATATTAATTTATATTATATATTTTGCAAAAGAAACCCAACCTGGATTTGAACCAGGGACCTTTGAGTTTTTAGCACAACGCTCTAGCCAACTAAGCTACTGAGGCCTATGATATATTTTTTCCGTTTTATGTTGAAATAGTAAAGTAAAACAAAAAAGAAATTGTGGATAATCTTGTGGTGGACCTTATTTAGAGACTATTTCATAACAGTGGCGGCTCGTCAGGGGTGGCAGGGTAGGCACTGCCCACCCAAAAAAACACGAACAGAAAATATAAAAAATACCTATTTATTTACACACATTTTTCAATAATTAAAAATATTTCTAATTATCCAGTACAAATACATTCCAATAGATCTCTGTTATCCAAACTCATGATGCAATTATTTTCAAATACGTCGGGTGTTACACGGAGACTGATACTGCTTTCTGTGCTACGCACACAGATCCTAGATGGATCGCGCTCTCTTTAGCGTGCGCGAATACGTCGGAACTCGGAGCAATAGCAAACCGCAGACCCTGAGTCCGCACATCAACCGACTTCAAATCGGCCCATAAGCGAGCATGGCACACAACGCGCATGCGCTACTAGCATTGTATCTGTATTGTGTATGGTATCTGTGTATTACAGTGATATCCAGGCTGTGACGTCAGCGAACTAGCGCTGCGGACCTCGAGATGTGATTGGTCCGTCTGTCGTCGTGATGGTCATGTGTTTTCAAATACAAATGCAAGGCTTCGCGCTATTTTGTTTCCCGCAATTTTGGAGTATAACCTGTATAACGCTGTTTTGGGGTTATGTTTACTGTTTTGTTTGGTGGTTAGTCTGTTAGTGGTTGCAGTTGCGAGTGGAGTGAATTGAACTTAATTGAAGTTAAATGAACGACAAGAAATATGTCAAAGAAGGCATATAATTTGGTATTGGTATTGGTTTTTATTTGGTAGTGACTACCATAGAGTTTTTATCAAGACCGATAAAATCCATTAATTTTTTTGCCCACCCAAAGCAAATTTGCACGAGCCGCCACTGTTTCATAATGCAGTATATGAGAACGCGGAGCAAGATAAACGTTCTAAATATTTAAACATGCGACATACGTACTCCATCCATCGCGCAAAGTATGTAATATGTTGTAGTACGAGCTAAATGAATTATTTCTGGAAAGCAGAAGCAGCAGAAGCTGCAGCGGCAGCAGCAAAGCTGCTCCTTCGTCTCTTATATACCACCCGCACCAGGGCGCAAAAACGTATACGGTCCGCAGCGCAATTTATACTGCAACATCGCCGCTGCATCCCTCATTAGTATTCCGAGCGCAGTTCCGAAACCCTTTTTGCTCGTTTCCAGACTCACAAGTTAGAGATATCCGTAAATTAGCATGTATTGTGCACGTTTTGTTTACGTTACCCGGTGTGCTGTAGTTATTTGTACCGATATCGGGGTTAGTTCTAATTATAAAGTCCGACTAGCATTATCGGTTTGTCGCGATTATTTTGGTAGAAAATACGAACAGTAATGCTCGATAATAATCGAACAGAATTTGCAAAGTAAATTGCACGGATTTGTTAACCTTGATACTCAGTAATTATAAAACAACTACTACCTTATATTTTACCTATGAAATAAGTAAGTCATAGACCCAAACAATCAAATTTCAAGAACCTGGAACTTCTTAAGGGCGTGAGTGATGCAATCGGCCCATAGGGGTTGTCAAGGGTATACATTTCAGTACAAATATGTAATCACATCTTTTAATGAACAAATTTCAATCGTAATAGTTTTTTTTCAATAGGTGCTTAACTAATTGAAACTAATCTAAAAGATTAATTATCAATTTAAATCTGAATTCTTAAAACTAGGTACTTGTCTCTAATAGGCTATCCACTGATGTCCTATATTGACTTTGTACTAAACAAGAAGCACTAACACTTCACTCACTGTGCTCTGCTGTTTCACATTTCACTGAATCACTAGTTCGAAGGGATTAGTTCTTTTTAGTCTTCTCACTAGATTCTGGTTGTCCAGTAGCTGGATGGCGTCTACGTTGACATGATGGCTTAGGCGAGATTCATGCTTAGTGGCGAATATTTTTAATTCTTGGATGACTTGTGGGACACCAAGATCACGATGCCGGTCACTATTCCGTATGTACCAAGGAGCGTTAACCATGTTCCTTAGTACTTTATTTTGGAAAGTCTGGATTCCTTTAGTATTTGGTTGTAAACTTGTAGTTTGTTCTGTACTGACAACTGACAGTTTCTTCCCAGAAGCCAGTCTGTACATGAGGTATGTCCTCGATTCTTTTGTTTGTAAAGTTAATGTGGACAGATTTCAGTTCGTTGAGCTTGGTCTTCCATTTATTTTTGTCCCTATATACATTTTATTAGTAGCTTGTTAAAGATTCCTAGTAGATTCTCCAATAGTTGATCCCACTGCCATTAGAGCCGTGTCATCTGCGAATGTGGCGACTGTTACAGTTTCCAGCTGTGGAAGGTCACTTGTATATAGTAGACAGAGAATTGGTCCCAATACACTACCCTGGGGTACGCCAGCTTTTACTTCTTTTAGTTCTGAGTATTCATCGATCTGTTTTATTCGGAATAGTCTATCTCTAATCGTAATAATGAGAACATTTGTTTTCTGTTTTATTCTTCTTATTACTTGTTCTTACGTTGAATGCAAAATACCTAAAAGATCCAAAAGTCCTCCCAGTTCGACTGAATAAAGTCAAATAGATGTCACCTATAAATCAAGAATACGACATGATTCAAAGAGGAAAGCGACCCAGGAAATTGTGGTTGTCCGTCGGTAGGGTTGAAATCATGAGGTCTCTTTCTTCGTTGCGGTCTGTATTCATCACTTCCTACAGTACAAATACCGCTGCCCCTCAGGTTATGTTCTTTTCATTCCCATTCAAAGGCGAGGGCGCAAAAGCTCCTCTACAGGAAGTAGAAGCAGATATAAATCGATAAAACGTTTGTGTACACATTCCCCGAGCACAAACCAAATATTTACAGGTCTTTCCAGTGCCGGCTGGTTTGTCCTCGCGAAAGTTTAATTAAAAAACGTGATTGGAATGCGAAGGAAATATTTGATCCGATTATTGACAGGTCATGTAATTGTATCAGCTACTGGTTTTAGCCGCGTATGTAATCGGTACTCTAAAGCAGTGTTGACTAAATTTTCAATCATGACTAAAACTGACGACTAATTTAGCCGAACTAAATCAGTAATGACTAAATTAATGATCGAGTAGTGAGGCGAGTAGCCAGGCGAGTAGCGTGGCAAGCAACGAGGCGAACAGAGAGTCGAGTAGCGAGGCAAGTAGCAATTCCAGTAGCGAAGCGAATAGCAATTCCAGTAGCGATGCGAGTAGCAAGGGGAGTATCGAGGCGAGTAGCGAGGCGAGCAACGAAGCGAGTAGCGATTCGAGTCGCGATGCGAGTAGCGAGACGAGTAGCGAGTAATTTAGTAACTAAAAGTGTCTGCACACCAAAAATTTAGTCGAGTAGATTAGTAAGTTTATTCAAGTCTATCCAATTTGTTCTATTTTTATCGGGCGAGTAGCGCCTCCCACCACGCGTCGCTGCTCACTGGTTCACTGGTTCAAGTCTGAACCTGTCGTTTTAGTGTGGTTTTAGTCGAGTCCATTAGTTGACGTAAAAATGTCGTGTCGCTGCCGCGAAGAAACACTTGCAAAACACCATTCACTTGTAAACTATACTCGAGCAAAGTGCGAACGATTTTTGAGCAGTAGCGAGTATTTTAGCTACTAAAATACTCTCCACTAGACTAAAATACTAGCATAGTCCGAACTAGGCTTACGCGAGGCGAGTAGCCAGGCAAGTAGCGAGGCGAGTAGCAAGGCAAGTAGCGAACTAATGACTAACTTATTAGTCATTAGTCATGACTAACATATATAAGATTAGTCATTGGTCATTAGTCATTAGTCGACTAAATAATGCCCATCACTGCTCTAAAGTCATGTGAAAAGTTTCTCTGTAGGCAATACAGAAAACGATAACTCGGATGTCAAATACATGTCAAGTGACATCGCGATGACAGAGTCGACACGTTGTTATATAAAGTCCACCAGAGGGCATTACTGGAGTCGTTAAATGCAGCAGCGGTGTTGAGGCGAGGCTTCATACTCAAAATGCGATTAATAATGCGATTATTACACCCTTGCACTTGCACTGTCACTCAGTTTGAACTCGCTAAACGATTCTGCAATTAGCATCGATCCGCGCGCCCTCCAGCGGTAGACCAATAAATCTCAACGGGTACGCTGCCGTCACCTAAAAGAAGTTGTTCGCCCGAACGCTTGAAATTCAATGGTGCGAAGGGATTTCCCACGAAGCACCGGCAATTTTATTTGAAATGGAGAGTCTAGGGTTTCTTTTAAAGGTATTACATATTGCTGGTATTGTTTAAAGGTAGGGCATATTCCTGACGGAAGGGTTAATGGCAATAGATTATATTATGCATAAATTCCATATTAGTGAAGGGCAAATGCCTAAATAACCTCTTTATTAAACAAATTTAATATTATTAATATTTTGCAAAATTAGAGTATTTTAAAAACGTTGATACTGGGATGACAATAAAAAATATTGTTGGACTTTCATAAATAAATTATTATCAAACTACAATTGCAACAAATACATAATTTGTATAGCTATAAGATCACATTTATTCGTTTAAGACCCAACAAACTGGCAAAAGTAAACACCAAACAACTCAGTCGATGGAATTTTCACGAAAGTCAATCAAATGCGCTAGTATTTTTTCCGTATAGACGTGGAAACTAGTTTGAACGAAGCAAGATTCGTACACAAATATTCGAACGGTTCGAGCATAACACCCTATAATGATTAGTTCCGTTTTGAGAACTTCGGAAGACGAAAGTTCTTGATACATTACTCAATATGACAACCCGTTTGGAAAGCACTTTTACTTTTAAGGGGCATTCGAAGGACTAAATTATCGAAGTAAGCTGCGGAATCATTTATCATTATAATGGCGTCGCCGTGTCATTTCCAGGTCCACCGGAAATGGCTGAACTCGCGAGGAAAATCCTCCATTTTTCACATCGTAATACCGCTCATTTTCCGCCTTATTATTTTTCACTTATTGGGTAATATAGTAAAAGGAAAATATTCCTTTTATGGCACGCTGGTGGCTATCTGGACTTTACGGCCTCGTAAAGTATAAAAAACGTTAT
Source organism: Melinopterus prodromus (assembly GCA_964023965.1). NCBI lineage: Eukaryota > Metazoa > Arthropoda > Insecta > Coleoptera > Scarabaeidae > Melinopterus > Melinopterus prodromus. The sequence continues at coordinate 48,673,125 of OZ030393.1, forward strand.
TAATTTTTATTTTAAGAGTTGGAATATTTTAGGTGATTCTTTTATGGGGAATATTGATTGAGCACCTATAGAGGTGGGGTGACGTTTGGCAGCTCTGATTCCGCGAGGTGCAAGATTTCAGGGTGACGTGAATCAAATTATGTCGAGTTGGAAACTTTGCGCCCTCCTTGCTGTCGGGCGGATGATCAAATTTGTCCGAAACTTATAACGGAATTATTCTTAAACACCAAACCCGACTTTCCAAAGTTGAAAATGTATTTAATCCCTGACTTCAGAACTAATCACAATTTTTCGTATGAAAGCATGGTGGAACACCTATTTTCTGTTTTATTACTTTAAAAGAAAGTAAGGACAAGATGGCGGCTCGCTAACAGCTGACCTAACCGAGGTGCGTAAAGTTGGGCCCCCATCATTAGAATTTTCAACTTTTTATTAAACCTTCGTTTGCCCATTTATTTGACCATGTTTGACCATCTTTTTATTTTATTTGACCACCCACCGTTTACGAGTTATTTACATTTTCAACATGGGGGGGGGGGGGCAACTTCACGGTAGCCTTCCATTATTGGGATTTACAAGACTTTATTACGCCATCGTTTGACCATTTGTTTGACCATGTTTGACCATTTTTTTCTTTCGTTTGACCACCCTCCGTTTCGGAGAGACTAACATAGGGACTACCGTGAAGCTGACCCCCCATCATTGGAATTTTGAAGTTTTTATTACACCATCGTTTGACCATTTGTTTGACCATGTTTGACCATATTTTTATTTCGTTTGACCACCCTCCGTTTTTTAGATATTGACACCCCAAGTCCCGCCCATGCTTCGTTTAATATCTCATTCGTGCTTGTAATACTTGAGTTACCGCCGTTTTTACGTTTGACCATTTTCCGTAAAGGAATAACCACGATTGGCCATAGTTTGAAATTTTTAAAATCGCTGCCAATTTTGAATTACAGCCGATGACTTTAATTAAAATATGTTTGCAATTGCGATTTATAATAGTAAATTCTTGAATATCCGCAATTTAAACGTTTGGCCATTTTCTGTAATCGAATGACCTTGACTCGCCATATTTTGAAATTTTCAAAACCCCTATTAATTTTGAATTATGGCCGCTAAAGTGATTTTGATGGTTACCATTGAAACAGGTAACTGCGAATTATCATAATAAGAGGTTGACTAATGACTATTCAAAATTTTGAGTTTTGACCATTTTCCGCAATCGAATAATCTTGAAAAATATCGCCAAAATAGAGGGTGGTCAAACGAAATAAAAATATGGTCAAACATGGTGAAACAAATGGTTAAACGATGGTGTAATAAAAACTTCAAAATTCCAACGATGCGATGGGTGGCCAGCTTCACAGTAGTCTCTATTTTAAGAATGCCTATATCTCCAAAATGGAGGGTGGTCAAACGAAATAAAAATATGGTCAAACATGGTCAAACAAATGGTCAAACGATGGTGTAATAAAAACTTCAAAATTCCAATGATGGGGGGGGGGGGGGGGGCTACCGTGAAGTTGGCCCCCCATGTCGAAAATGTAAATAACTCGTAAACGGTGGGTGGTCAAACGAAATAAAGAGGTGGTTAAACATGGTCAAACAAATGGTCAAACGATGGTGTAATAAAATGTTCAAAATTCCATTGATGGGGGCCAACTTCACGCACCTATCAAACCGCCATGATTTCCTAGAGTGTCGGTTTTAGGTTAAGTAGGGATGTATTAGTGGTGGTTTGTTATGTATCTTTAGACCAAATTAGTTATCTTATTAGGACTTGCCTTTAACAAAAGACACTGTAATACCGTGGCGATATGTTTCGAAAATAATTAGTACTTCAAATGGGACCTTGTTTAACATTTGCTGAGCGTTGCGTTGGGAAAGTTTTGCAAAAATTGGATTACCGAGGTGGGGTTTGTATGCAGTTTGTCGACGGTGGCCTGGCTGTCAGTGCCGCATACATAACAGGGGCGTATTTTTCCACCCGTCCTCTTTGCTCTTTTTGACTTTTATGCCCCTGTCCGGGAGAACAGCCCGCCGAGTTAAACGTGAATTATGGTGGCAGGGCTGACGTGAAATTTACATAAAACAACTGAGAATAATCTATTTAAGGCCATAACAACAATCCCCCTCTTCGCCGCTTTTTCAGCCGCCAACAACTTAACTCCCATTTTATTTCTGGTTAAGTTGAGGTGTTTGCTGGTCTACTAACTTCACTAGCAGTCCTACTATCCTACCCTACTGACTTCGCTGGTCTGCTATTCTAATATTAATATCTGTTACCTTAGGTAGTCTGCCGAGTTATCTAGATAACTAACATTTAAATAATTTGTTTAATTGAATTTGAAAATGTTGCTAAAGGTTGAACAAAGAATATTGAAACTATTTCTAACGTCTACACTTTCGATTAAGATTTGAAATTGTATCGAAGTTATTTCACCCCTAAAAAATAAGACAAGAATGACCAAGGTCCACAACTTAAAGCAACCGATTGACAGGCCAATAGGCCAATAAACTTTCTGAGCAAAAACCGTCCTAAATACCTAACAACTGTAAACGTGCCGCTCTATCAAAATCATGAATGAAATGTTTACGTAACGTCCTGTACATTTTTTTGGCATGTTCAACAAAACCCACACGAAAACACGGCGCCGTTCTAATTTTAGGCCGCCAGCTCTTTAAATAAGCTGTTTGTTTCCGTATTTATTGGCCGTCCTCAGACTGAAACACGGGGGTTGCATTATTCCGCTCTAAACGTTCCAACCCCAAAACCAAATGTGCCATGTAATGCGGGCAAACCAGCGCGTAACAGCGGAATTTATTGCTATTACGGTGGAACTACCATAAAGGGAGGTTTGCAGTCAGAATATAGTATTGCGTTGTGATTTTGTGGTTCAGGAATTTATGATTTGTTTACGGTAACTGTGTGCGTATATGGGATCTCATATCGGAATTCTTTGCATTCGTTTTCTTTTCATAAAAGATACATTTTTCAATGATAGGCGAAGCTACACATATACATATTTTTTCTTGGTTTTCGTTTTATTGGCTTATAATAACAAGTTTTATGGCTGAATTGTATAAAATATGCGCAGAAAACTAATGAGTGAATCGTCATTCCTGATCTTCACGCTTCACTTCCTATCGATGTAGGTACTGAACTTATATGATACCACGTATGACGTATCCAAATGTACTAAACTAGCTATCTCTTATATTTTGTGGGCGTCGTTTTCAAAAACTAAATAATAACAGCATACCCAATACAATTACAATTTACAATTTATTTATTTTTGATTATTCATAAGTGGATTACAATCTACCCATAATTGACTAATAAGTAACTTATTTTACTAGCATAACTTAGCCTACCAGGCACCCATTGATGTCTCTCAGTTGGTCCTGGTATACTTGGCACGTTTTTCTTGCGCACTACATAGCACTGTCTCTGCTTTTAGAACTAACACCTACAACTAGCACTTACTCTGCTTTTGCCACTAACTCAAATTCACACTAACTCAAAAGGCGCCTTTCTCTTGACTCTTCTGACTAATTCGGTGTTGTCGAGGAGCTGGATGGCCTCAACGTTTAGGTACGTGATGGTGAAGCATTTCCTCGTGAGTTCTTGCTATTTTTTGGATTTCTTTGTAATTAACTCCATTTTGAGGTCATTTTGAATAATGTACCAAGGCGTATTGACGATGCATCTCAATACTTTATTTTGAAAGGTCTGGACCCCAGAGTTGAGCGCCATACGTCCACACGGGATTTAGATTTTACTGGTACAAGTGAAGCTTATCATGTACACACAGAGTAGAGTGTCTTCCTATCAGCCAGTACATATCTCTGTAACGTATTCCTAGTTCCCTTCTTTTCTTTTTGACATGAACTTTCCAGCAGAGCCTGGCGTCTAATATCATGCCGAGATATTTGGCTGTGTTTGCGTACGGTACTATTTGGTTATTAATAGTAACCAGGATGTGTTATTTTCTTGTTGACCCCAAAGAGATAACAAATCTGCTGTCTGATAAAATAAAGGCCAGAAGAAAATTGTTCCAAACTAGAGCACCACGTAACAAGACGAGATTAAACAACCTCACTCAACAACCCAGAAGAAATATTAAAGAACTAAAAAATGAATATATCAATACCTACCTGAGGGAACTATCCAACACCAGCGAATCGCACTAATCGCTCTGGAAGGCAACCAAACACCTCATAAGGCCAATCATTCATCTTCCACCGATCAGAAAACCTGATGGAAGCTTGGTCAGGAATAATGAACAAAAAGCCCAACGATTTTTTGAGCATTTAGAAAACATATTTCAACCTCATCATGGAGAAGATGAAGAAATCCATATGGAGGAGAATGAGAACGCACGCAACTCATGCCTATAACACCAAAGTTCAGAACTTAATCAAAAAGGACATTAATCGGGAAAGGCTCCAGGTAATGACTTGATAACTGGAGAGGTCCTTAAGAACTTCCAAAAAGGCCCACAGTTAAGCTTACAAATGGTATCAATGCTGCCTTCAGAGTAAGGTATGTTTCCAAACTGTGGAAGGTAGCAGAGGAGAGCATGATACTGAAGCCTCGGAAACCTCCACACGAAACAACGTCTTATAGAGCTATATCTTTGCTGCCCATCATGTTAAAAATCTTCGAAAATTAGTACTTAATACATTGAAGCCAATAATTGAGAGCAAAAGACTTGTTCCAGACCATCAGTTCGGATTGCGGAATGAGCACTCTATTATTGATCAGATACACCGAATAACCAACACAATCGAAAAAGCGTTAGAGGAATGAAAGGTTTGTTCTGCAGTCTTTCTAGATGTGGCACAGCATTTTGATAAAGTCTGGCATGAAGGACTGAACAATAAAGTAGGAAGTATCGTCCCGAAACAGTTTGCACAACTATTAAAATCTTACCTGACTGAGAGATACTTTAGAGTCAAACAACATGGTCTGTCCTTAAGGAAATAAAAGCAGGAGTGCTGCAAGGTAGTGTTTTAGGGCCGGTCCTTTACATACTCTTTACCAGCGACATCCCAGCATTAAAAGATAATACTGCCGCAACTTTTGCAGACGGCACGGCTATCCTAGCTCTTGGTCATTTTCATGTCTGGACAAAGAAAAAAAGAATCAAACTGAACGAACACAAGTCAGTACATGTTGACTTCACCAACAAGAAAATACACCATCCCGGTTACTAATAATAACCATACTACATCACATACTCCATCACTAATTCACTTTTCATAAAAAAGTGGCACAAAATTCCGTTAGTTGATACCCTTCAAGAATGCTTGAACTTTGGAATTTAAAGCGTTGTGTTGTTCTACTTTGCTAAAAACGACTTTTAAACTAGAATACAATTATTACTTGATACTACTTGATATTTATTACTTGATAAAGTTTGATTAGTTCTAATGTCTCATGAACTGCATCTAGAATGCTGCCAAAGCAGATCTAGTTTACCGTCGTAAAATGAGCTCCAAAGTCCGCCTGTACCAAACTAAACTTCAGTTAGACTATATCCAACTCGTACCAACTTTAAATAAATAAACATCCGGAACGTTCAGAAATGCACAACCATAAACTTCCCTAGTAAAAGATGCACAACGTGCAACCGACCACTTTACGCGGAACTTTATCCTGTGTCGGTGTCGCAAGAAAACAATTTCCAAACTTTGATTCATACTCGAACTTCTGGCGTATCATCCGCCGTACAGTCCGACTCGTTCAACCTACCCGACAATTTCCACGGGCCGGAAAAATATTCATCCATGATGGTAATAATTTTCTGTGAGCGTTTTATGATTCCCATTAATAACGCGGATAAAATGCCTTTTTGCGTTTCTTCGGCGGTCCCAAAACGAGCCCAAATTGTTAATCGATAGCAACCGCTGTTGCCAACTGTGAAAAATAGTTCCGTAACAGCTCGCGCGCCGCGCCGCAAACGGATAAAATAAAAGTTACCCCCCGAGAGATTTATGAATGCAAGAACTTTAGCCGTTAAATTGCTAAATTTCGGGATGTTCAAATGCATAAACCCGTTTTATGTTAGGTGATTTGTAACAGGTGTTACATCAGGATGGTTTGGTGATCAGTGATCGCTCTGGTCTGCAATAAAAAAGTTATTTGAACGAATTGTATGAAATTATACAGATTTACAAATTAATAAAAAATATAAATGCCCTAGACACTTCTTATCGGTCCCAAACTTATTACTTTGTTTAAAAATGTCATTGACACTTCTACAGTAACCGAAGTCCATGGTTTGTTCAAAAGTAAAAATGTCCTCATTGGTAACACAAAAGTTATAAAAACTCAGGAGTGCTGAATTTTGTAAATGGTTGTTTTCGATAGTGTTTTTCACTATTATCCTGGAGCACACACGACACAAAAATAAATCTCAAAAACTTTACGAGACCCACAACTTTCAAGGTCACATTTGTTTTCAGCGAAAAGAAATCTTTTGGAGTCTTTGTTCATTCACAAAAGTTCAGTTCCCAGTATTCAGTGTGAGTCATATAAATCAAACAGTCAGATATTGAATTGTAAGTACTAATGCCCTAAGAAAATTTTTTACTCACATTTGGAACGATTCTGAGTCTTAAATTCTTAAATTCTTAAATTTAATACCAATGAAGATGGCGAAGAGTAGTAGAAGATGGTTAAATAGGAGCTTATATTAGAAAACGCATAAGGAAGCTTGGTTGTGTGAAATATCATAGAAATATCATTGAATCTTAAATCTAAAAACTATGCCATTTTTTTGTCCTCAAGAAGAAGTACAAACACTTCACTTCATTGTGCTCTGCTTTTTAGTGTTTTTTAGTCCTCTCACTATAGATTGTGATTGTCCAGTAGCTACAGAGCCTCTAAGTTGACGTGATGGTTTAGGCAAGACTCATGCTTTGTTGTTGAATATTATTATCTCTTGCATGGCTTGTGGGACAACAATATCAGGGTACAGGTCACTGGTTTGTATATACCAAGGAGCGTTAACCATATTATTTGGTAGTTTATTTTGGAAAGTCTGGATTCCTTGAATATTTACTTTTTAGCGCAACCCCACAGTTGAATGCTGTGTAATCAAATTTGGTTTTGTACTGACAATTGAGAGTTCTTTTCCAAAAGCCAGTACAGTTCTCTGTATTTGAGGCCAAGTTCTACTCTTTTCTTCTTCTATAGCGTAGTTAATCTTGACATGAGAAACTGCAATAATATGCCTAGTGTTCCATTAAAGAAAAACATAAGTTTGTGTTGGTACGCTGTTGTGGGACACCCTGTAAGCATGAGAGCGAGTGATTAGCAATAGAACGAATGATTATCTACAACTTTTATATATGGAATAAACGTGTATTTCGATTTCTTAAGCTCATTAATGTACTTTGTTTCTATCGTGAAACACCCTGTATATTAAGTGGCAATTGTTACACTATTGATTATTCAGAATAGTAGCTCTATCGAAACGGCGTATTTACGATTACCACTAGAACATTTTTGTCAAGAACGTCTATTTATTTAATGTTAAAAATATGAAATGTTTATATAAAAAAATAGAAATCTAAGTAATGTTTGATTGTTAAAACTATAGTTGACTATAGGACAATTCTATAATAAAATAAATCATAATTCGCGTGATTTAATCCGAGATTATCGAATAACAATGTATTTTCTACACACAATCGACAACAGACAATCAAATACATAAGCACTACAGAGCGCCAAAGCACTTGTTTGTACTCAACCGGTGCCATAACAACGCATCGTTCAGCTGGACTATCTGCGGGAGCTTCAGATCGCACCCCAAAATCACTCTTCTTTATATTTCACATGTTTAATAATGATTTTACATACAATTATCAACCTAACCTATTTTATTACGTTTATTGAAACTAATAGACCAATATTTACCTAACTTTTACATTGAACTCATCAATTTTAGGCAAATTATCACAACAATCATAATCGCAGTATGCCGTGGATTTCATGCACGCTTGCCCACCTATTCAGTTGGCTTAGTTCGGCCGTGTCGTGGATAAGTGAGAAGACGCGTGCATCTTTTCGGTTTTTTCTTCGTAATTTCTGCGGTTCTGGGGACTTTTTAGTGTGTGCGACATGTGTCAACATGTGGAGGAGGGTCTTCTAGTCAGTTCCGTGGAGTTTCGGAGGATCTCAGCGAGTAATGTGAGTACTATAAGTTGATAATTAGTATTGCGATATTGAATTGGGTGCCGTGTGACTCATAAACACTAACGGCGGCCCAATGCATTCGTCGACTCTGTGAGTGATTCGATGTATTTACACGTTTTATCGATTGTAAACTACTTTTGTTCTATTTTAAACGGATGTATGAGTACAACAGTGTAAATAATGTTTATATGTTTTTTGTGATGTATGATGTTAGGTATAAAATAAAATGACTGGCATAATTTAATTATTAGAAAAAATAAATAAACAGTCCTGCAACTGTTACTATAAGCAAATAAAACGGTTAAAGTATTGTAAGTGTTTGAACTGGTTCATTACAATCATTACAAATGATCATTCTGGTACTTTATAAATTGTAAATTACCTAAAAAAATAATAAATCTTACTGCATTGATAGGTACTCGAAAACTAATTGTTGATATGTGTATGGATGAAATAAAATAGATAGTTTCAAGATTGAACAAAAATCCAATTTTAATATAAATGTCATTCCGTTCTTGCTAGAAATACCCATATTGTGATGTGTGAGATGTGTGTCGCCTTATGCTTTACAAATACTCACTTATATTCAAAGTAGTTTCTTCCCATAAAATCTATGACAAACACGTGCATTTTTCAAGAAAACATACTTAGATAACTAACAACGACAAAGAAGCAAACGAACTCATTTTGGATAGTAAAAGATTCGCACTTTTCGACAGTTGATATGGGTCTATCCATCTGAAGTGGTCCAGAGGTGTTGGCTTGACCATTTCAGAAAAATCATTTTTTTAAAATGAATTTGCCTATGTTCTGGGGGTACAAAACCATTTCTTTTATTTAATTATTTTACTCCGTTCAGAAATGGCGCCCAGGTTTGTGTCAGCGAATCCACCATTTTTGACATTGGTATCTGTTTGCGTTAAACAAAATATTTTTTTTTGGGATGGTCCTAGAGAGTTGTAATAAAAACCACTCTATTAAGCAGACTGCAAGCTACCTTAAGTATATACTACGTGTAGATTACGTTTATTTTCTATTTAAAAAAATATCGTGAAGTTTACTTACAATATGCTTATTAGGAGCCGTATTTATGATTTTTTTTACATGAAGGGGTACTTCATTTGTCCATTCAATATTTTTTAGTTATAACCTTGTATGTAAAGGCTTTTTTACTCCTTGCCACTATTGATAACAAGCTATTGAAATTTGAAAATTTCTCATTTTTGCGATATTTGATGTATAATATCTCAAATGGGACCAGGACAAAAAATCTAAACCTTTCATAATAAATTCACCTTTTTACAAGGTTTAATAATAAAAACTTTCTTGTGTATTGCACCGCGTTTGGAGTAACATGTCCTCAAACATGGCGAAAAACGTTAATCAGCGCTTACTAACAAATACGATAATTCCGTCCTGAAGTTGGAAAAGCACAATTATTTAAATTTAATACATTTTATTACAATGTTATTAACTTTATTCAGCTTAAAATAATTATAATAGAATAATTACTTAATTGTACAACACTCATATTTCTAAATTATAATATACATATAATATCAGTAAGAATATGTTTAAATATAATGAAAGTAGATAAACAGTTCCAGTAGGCTTAGATGTTTTCAATATGTTAATGTTGGCCACTACTGGACTGTCTCCACCCCTCACTTAGTTGTGAGCCTGTTCTAACAGGCTAACTAATGAGCTGAGCCAGAAGCCAGTTATATGTGATTGTTTTCAAAAGTTATATATTTCTCTGGTGGTGCAGCAAGTCAATACAAGAACAAAAAGAACTTTGGAAATTTATCGTATCATAAAAAAGATTTTGGGTTAGATGCAGGATGGCATTTTTTGGATGTCCACATGGAAAAAACGCATGCGACAGTATAGAGGGGGACAACGAAGCGACTAGTGGCTAACGCCAGTCTTCAAAGACCACTTCATAGCCAAATCCTTAATGTAGAAGATATGTTCTGCTTTTGTAATGGACAGCTACCAGGGGTAAACTACATCCTAGTGGCAAAAGAAGAGATTTCAAAACACAAAACCACCCTTTATGATAGAGTTCAGAGATCCAAACAGATAAAAGGAACTAGAAGTTTTCACAAATTCTCTCTTCAACCAACAGAAGGTGTAATAAGATGTTACATCATATCAACTTCAGAAACGTATGAAGATCACTTAGTTTTAAACGTCTCTTTTGTAAAAAATGACATAATTGTTATGAATAGTATGCTTTGTTTTGTATTTACTGAGAATTTTCAATTAAATTTGTTTTACCGTCATGTGATTTTGCTCTTATTTTAAAGGGGTGTTATTCCAAACACAGTGCAATACACAAGAATATTTTTATTTATTATTAAACCTTATGAAAAGATGAATTAATTTTGAAAGTATCAGATTTTTTGTCCTGGTCCCATCAGAGATATTTGACATTAAACATCGTAAAAGTAGGAAATTTTGAAATTTCAATAGTTTGTCATCAATATGGAGAAGGAGTAAGAAACCTGTTTTTATTATAAGCCGCTTGCATACAAGGTTATAACTAAAAAACATTGAATGGACAAATTAAGTGACCCATTCATGTCTAAAAAAAATCATGAAAACGCCTCCTAATGGACTATCGTTAGTAAACTTTTTTTAAGCAGAAAATAACCGTAAACTCTATGCATTATATACCTAACAGACAGCTTGGAATGTGCTTAATCGCGCGGTTTTTATTTCAACTCTCTATGACAATTTCAAACAAAGTTATTTCGTTTAACGCAAACACATACCAATCTCAAATATGTCGGATTCGCTGACACAAAACTGGTCGTCATTTCTCAACTAAATAAAATAATAAAAAAATTAAATGGTTTTGCACTCCCAGAAGATAGGCAAATTCAATAAAAAAATGATTTTTTTCTAAAATGCAGACGGATTGACCCATATTGATTTGCGCTTCTAGTATGGGTTATACTCATTAACGATTATGATTAGATTTCAGTTTGTTTAGCTTGGTCTTGAAGTTTTTGGTGCATGGTGTAGTTGAAGTGGGTGGTGTACTAGCTTGTTGAAGATTCCTAATAGATTCTCCAATAGTTGATCCCAATGCCAAAGTGGGGAGTGACACATTTACCGGCTGTGGTAGGTCACTTGTATATAGTAGATAGAGAATTGGTCCCAAGACGCAACCCTGTCGTACCCCTGATTTTACTTTTTTTTGGTCCGTGTATTAATACTCGGTTTCATCTGGAAGTTTTGATTATTCTATTACTTGCTAGTTCCATAATATACTATTAACTATATATGTATTATGTGAAGACAAGTCATAACAAACGTCTTCATTTGCTGTTTACTACAAACATGACTTCATCGGTTTTATCGACTTTTGATCAGGTTCTTTTGATAGTCTGTTGTCTGTTAAGTTGTAACAAGCAAATTCAATCCTAAAGCATGTCCGGAAAGTCTTATTCCCTTAACTTTTCCCGGTCTAGAGCGTGTCTCTTTTATCGCACATGCCGACGCAAAGTGTGGACGATGTGGCGTCGTACGCATGCGTCGCGACCCCTACGACCGTCCGTAAGACTTCGAAGCGTTTCTATGGACGCCGTAGCCGTCTGGATCTGTCGGGAAAACTCCGGAATATTTCCTCTTCTTCCTCTTCTACCCTCTTCTCGGGGCGCTACAAACTTTTTCCCTGACACCGGTGCGTCCCAATAAAAACTTACACAAGAATTACTTTTTGGTCGTCGCGACAACCTCCCTCCCTTGTCTGTCTCTCTTGAAAACGTTTAGTCGCCTATCGATTTTCATGTGGGGCTATATCGCTAATATTGGAGGAGCGCTTATAAAGTTTTCACGCGAAAAATTAAGTTAGGCGAGGGTGCGGTTCGCTTTATAACGCCGTTTGTGCAAGAGGCATGCTTGGATGGAAGGACGCTTGCCGACGACGCCTCGGTTAGATCTTTCGTTATAGTGGTTCTCGCCGCCGCGGGGTGAATTAATCTTGTTACGTCGGTGATGCATTTATTTATGGCGGTGTTGGTTGGATTTCTTTCTTGCTGCTGGGAAATAAATGAAGTCTTCGTCGGGGAAATTGAATTGCAGGATAATAACCAAAGAACAGATTGCTAACTTTTTATGCTTCTTCATGTATCTTACCAATAATTTCGTTTTAGTTGTAGTTAAAGTTAGTTAGTTACTAGTAAACATTCAGAATTTCTTTTCATAATCTCATTATTTCTACTGCCTTTTATTGAAAGTCATTACCTTCATGATAGGTGAAGAATCTATATTCTTAAATCTCAGAACTGCAATTTTCTTTGGAAATATTTCATTCTTTAAAAAGTAGCCATTCTTACGGTTTTGTTCACTGCTTTCATATTTCCAAAGATATTAATTAAATTTAAGCATTTCATTTATAAACTAACTGCTTAAATTGTGAAGATTGAAACCATACCATACTTGCAATAATTGAAGTTTTAATCTAATGTATTGTTGCTTCATATATGGCAATGCAATATTTCTGATAATATCGGATCAATTTAATGTGACATGAAAGGTGTAATGAAATTAGTGGGTAATGACATCTCTTTTCTTTTGGTCAAAAGGAACAGTAGAGATTTTATTGCATCGTATACAGGCTGGTTTCTTTTAGTATACAGGGTGAAATTTTGGAACAACATTTTTTTGCTGTTGTTTTATTATGGGCGCCATGTTTAGTTTTGAAATTTTTGAAGGATTTTTCTTACCTGGTTTCCATATTGTACTACAATTATTGGGCTGTAAAGTTTTTACAAATTTTTATGTTTTTGCGACAAACACATACAATTTTGCTTTTGCAGTGATTTGGAACTAAAATCAACATCGTTTTTTATTATTAATAATAATAATAATAATATGTTTATTAACTTTCGTGCTCTTTATTTAATTTACTAACTTTTGTGCTTTAAACATGACATAAAAATAAAAAAGAGGACTTGGTTTGAAGTGATGTGGCATACTCAAAAAATGTTGATTCCAGCTCCGATTCAATCTTCGCAACAACAAACATAAGAACAAGAACAAGTACATACGTCTAAAATTTGCAGCTATACAACAATTTATATACATCATAATTGAAACTGACGAAATGACCACCTAAAATGATAAATTCATAAACACCCATAACAACACCAATGGTTTCTCCACGATCTTTTAAGATAACTCAAGTACACTGTTAGATTTATCTTGCCGTTGCAATGTTTTTATTTTATTTTTATTCCATATTGGTTTTTACTAAAAACAATAAAAAGACATTGTTTAAATATTTCACCCTGCATAAGAAAAAAATCATCCTGTATACGATGCTATACGATATCTAGCGGCATTTTTTACCAAAACAAAATAAATGTCATTACCAATTGATTTTAATACACCTTTCATTTCACATTAATTTTACCCGATATTATCAGAAATGTTGCATAGCCAAACATAAAGCAACATAACTTTGGATTGAAACTGTTTGTTATTGCGAATATGGTATGATTTCAATCTTCACACTACAAGAAATTCGTTTTTTAAAGAAATATTTGAATTGACTAAATATTATTGGAAATACTATAATATTACTGTAATATTATTGATAGAAAATTTGTACCGTTTCTTTTGGCCCACAGTGTATATACGCAGTATTAGTAATTTTATATCATTGCTTTTTAATTCATCAATTTTAACCTAGTTTTAGGAAATCCTCTTTTACCGATATAGTTGTTTGTTCCCGAAACTTCACTTGCGAAGAATGCAATAAAATGATAAAAAAACATTGTTTTCGAAATTTATAGTGTACGAATCTGTGGTACGAACACGAATTTTGCAGAATCTTTAAATAGGGCTAAAAATAAAGCTTAAAATTTGTTTTTCTTTCCTCAGATAAACAAACACGCAAAAGCTGACGCGATCTTTTGTGTCCTGGGCTTCATTCAATAGCTGCACAAGCAATATTGTCTAGTTATTTTAGAGGCAAAATCATTGAACATCATAAATAATTCGCCCGCCTATAAAAATAATACCCACAGATTCAGAAATAATGTACTCAACATCATATCAATTTATTTACTGAAAATTTGATGATATTAGTATTAAAATGAATTAAAAACTATTAGTGTATTTGCATATATATCTCCGAAAGTATTAAGCATTGCAGACAGCGCCGGATTTAGGACTGTGGGGGCCCCTGGGCTGAAAAGCTGTGGGGGCCCTAGGCAAAAAAGTTGTGGGGGCCCCTGGGTAGTAAAGCTGTGGGGCTCTAGAAAAACGCAGCAGTAACCCTTAAACATATAAGCACATTACTTTAACCCATGATTTTGCATTGTAAGCACGTAAAATGGCAAATATACTTCGCCACTTTACACTACAGTGACAACTTTTTAATACTCGAAGGGCGGACGCTGAGATTCCGGGAGGGGGGGCATATGGAAATATTGTGAATAGTTGAATTTCAACTATTTAACTGTGGAAACAAATTTGCATCTTAAGTAGTTATTCCATCATCGTTGTCAACATGGAAACATTTACAAGAAAATAAACTTAAAGCTAGCTTTCTTAGTTAATGTTTGTTCTTCTTTTACTTTAAAATTCTTTTTGACATTTTTTAATGGAATACTAATTGAAAGAAAGAACATAACGTGTCATAGGCCGCAATAGTATAGTTAGTTTTTGCATTGTGGTAGATACAGAAATAAGAAAGAAAGTTTACCTGAACAATCTTTTCTTGTAAAACACTAACCAAAACACATGTTCTGTCGGACCGCTTTTTTCCAGTGATTTCCAGTAATGAATTTCTTTTCTTAAATTGTCATCGGATTTTCTGTTGTTTACTATTTATTCATAGTGTAAGCCTTTTTATAGATTTAAGAAGAACGTTTAAAAATATGAGTTAATTATCAGTTTTCAGTAACAAAAAAGTTAATAATTGTTTTTATTTGGATCGAAACCCAATAATAACAATTTTCAGTTTGTTTTATGTGGAGTAGTGCCGGTTATTTACACTGGATTTTCCTTTTAACTATTTTTTTCCAAATTTAAAATCAATAAATATCAGTTCGATTACAAAAACAGATTAATCATGTGCTGCATTTCTATAACTAGAAATATCATTTTCTATGTAATACAATCATGAACGCAAAAACTCAGTATGTTGTTTATCAACAAGATTTAATATAGAATTTGGGCATTGGTGACTGGCTAAATTTCTATATACTTACGGCAGTTCTTCTAAGGAATATAGAGTCGATTCTTAATTTTTTGTATATCTATTTTTGTATTTCCACATAAAAGTAAATAAATGAACAGAAAATATCTCAGTAACTTTTTTGTAGATACGGCTAGCTCATTTTCGTAAGAGGGTAAAGTATGGTACACTTTTCTCCAATAACAAATATTATGTTTATGGCTGGTATCTGAAATTCTGGACATATAAATAGCATTTTCAAAAGTCGGGACAAAATTGTGGGCGCTTTATCGGCCGGGACAAGTGGACAAAATTCGGGGCTGCCCGCTCAAATAGGGACAGTTGGTCACCCTACTTTATAGTTTATACACATGATTTCGATAAAACTGGTAAACTGCGGTGCTGGTTTCATTTTTTTGGACACCTGTACAGTATTATTTTAAATATAATTTTTTATTTTTGTTTATTTTGTTTCATTTTGGTGGGGGCCCCATTTTGGTGGGGGCCCCTGGGCTGCAGCCCAGTCAGCCCACCCTTAAATCCGGCACTGATTGCAGAACAAATTATACAAGATGTATGTTAATATCTGTTCCGACAAGTTATCTGTCATTAGCAAACTTGTATTTGTTTCACAGAATAGATATTGACATAATCTTTTTCATTTGCAATTGCAATGAGTTGAAACATGTAGATATTCCCCATCAACTTCCATGAATATTTTTAGTCATTTAAAGATATATAAGAAGAATAAACTGTAAATTTAGTGAGAATTAGTTAGGATACGAAAATTTGATTTATAGACCCGTATACAAAAAGTAATATATCAAAATGTAATCTCAACTTCCGCCACGTCAATTTAAACACATCATTAATTAAATCCATACAACAACATTCCACGTAAGTACCAACTTAATTATACAAACTAAAACCCCGCTATATAGCACCTAATAAAGAATTAAATCTATAAGTGTCAGTCATAATTACCTACGGTTCTCACATCTATCGACAAGTGATGGAGCTATAAGCGCTATATAAGAACGATATGAACGATTGAAAGAAAACACTTGAACGGTGCGTGCTAGCACCGCCGTGCTATTAATCTCTCGGCTCTTTGCCGTTCAACCAGAAATTCGAACACTTTGATCTGCCCAGTGAAAGTCAGGCGATCACAGATCGACCGATTTATCAACATGAAATATTGTGAACGAGCACGACATTATAATGGTGATTTTAATACTCCAATAATGAAGAAAGTTGCATTCGAGCGACAAAGTTATAAAATATTGTTGTAAGGATGGCACGCAATTTACAGTATGCAAGTCCAGTGTACAGTAAGAGCGTAGTAGGTATGAAAACAATATATCCCTGGTAGGGTTTGACTAGATTTAATGAAGTTTTTTAAAGTTTTTTGAAGTCTTGAAATATTTAAATATTTAGTTTTATAATAACAATATGACAATTAGTTAAGTTTCTTCGGATGGGAAGTATCCACGGTAAAAAGTTAGTAATCAAAGTTGTAAGTAGAAGTTGTAGTTAGATTTTAAAATACCCATACACACTGAGTTTTTTAAAATAGTAATACTGTTTTATAATTTTAAAGAAAATGAATTTCAAAGGATTATCTGTTTAACGCAGACTTCTGCGTACAGTAATATTATGGTATAATTGGCGCACGAATTGCTTTGGGCACGACGAGCGAAGCGAGGAGTACCCAAATGGACCGAGTGTGCCAATACGTCTTATAAAACGAGTGTAATATACTATTCTTTCTAGTTTGCGTTATACATTTCGAAATTGCGGTTACCATATTCCACTAAATTAGAATCTTTGGCGGTAACTGATTAGTTACTTTAAAGAATAAGCAGTTACTAAAGAATTGTTATAACGGTCAACATTTAATAGCAGTTTCTACCTAGTACCACTGGCTTATAATTGAAACCAAACTATAATTCCGGTGTAACAATTTATTAGAATATATTATACTTAAAATTAAAATTACATGTGATGGAGATAATACAAATATGTTGCACACAACCAGAACTAAGACGAAGTCGAAACCGACGGACAGAAACGAATACTGTATTGAAACGAGCAGAATTCGGTTCAAAATGTTACCGAAAACTTATACGTTCCATAAACTAAGAAATCCTCAACACTTTAAATGTACTATAGCTTCATACGTGTATGCTGATATTCAGTAAACCATTTATTGGGCATATACAATCTCGCAGCAGTAATTGAAATCGTTCATATCTAAGATGTAGGTTTGATCTTCGCATAATACCTTATTAAAGTAAATGCGGTCCTTAATTATATCTGCAAAAGGGGAATTTCATGTTTAGTTGGAAAGAATGATGACTATCACTTACCCGAGTCGCAAAACATCACCGAAATGTCGTATTTTGATGAACACCGTAAAATTAAGAGATCCCAATCTTTTGGCCATACTATAGCAGGCTACACGTATGTTTAAATATGTATAGAATATTGATATTTCGTAGTTTATGCGATAGTGTGTGGCTATGTGTTGTACGTTTGACATATGTTTTTCTGCTTAACATTTTGAAGTGTTTTGAATTAATTTATCATTCAATTTTATTATTATTATTAGTTTTATGGGAGAAATTTGCATAAATTGATAAATCATAGTTTTTGTAAAGAAACTTTATAGAAATTAAATACTTATCTGGTTTTTGAGTGCCATTTTGAGTTTTGTGTTCTAAATGTCAATTGCCGCTAGGAGGTAGTAATAAAATGGCAGGCATCGCTAATTCTAATAGCATTCGACATTTGCTCCAATTTAAATGTATTTCCTCAAATTTTTTTAGAAATGAATCCTATCAACGTGATTTGCTCTGTGATTCGATTTATTTTTTCTGATTCTTATCAATAATTCTTCTTCTTTAAAGTCAAAAATAAACATTAAAATAGAAGCAATCGATAATGAAAACAGTTATATATATATATACCAATTAGTATGATTTTGTAATTTTTCTCACTTGTACTTGTTACTTTTACCTTGTACTAATGGGTAATTTTTAATTGGGAACAACGTTTTGTAGTAACTTCCAATGTTTTTATTGGGCACAATAGACCCACAATGAAACGTTGGAAATCAAACTTGATTTTTATTTTTCGACTCTTTATCCTCCAATGTTAAGGAGCACTTCATTACAATATCGTAGTAACGTATTACGATATTTTTATTGAGAACTAAATTACAGAAAATTTGTGCTAAAAATTGGTCCAAATACAATGAATAGTGTACTTTGTGGTATATTGGGGTAGTATTACCCTAGATAAAAGAACCAACATGGTAGACTATACAGACAAACACGGAAACATCTTGTGGCTATTTTAGGACCACTTCTTACTTCAAGTTTGACACAAAATGCTACCTTCTGTAATAATTTAACCTCTTTGCAGTAAACAGTAAACACTAACAACGCAACCGTCAAAATAACAGTTCTGATAACCGATCGTTGAAAGATTACAGTCATAACAACATAATTAGTGTATAATCATTTATACAGAGACGTATACATAACCTTGCTGGAATTTCTCGCATATCCGTAAAAATTGTCGTAATAGCATAGGTGAAAACCTAGCCTAATGACGATTGCCCAACAGAAACCGCAAGAAAACAATGTTTGTTTACGGAGTTGGGTTTATAAGGTAAAAAACAACACCTGGGTCGGCGTTGCTTTGTCTAATTCTGCTTTAGTTCAGCATCATTAGTTACAGGAGAATGAGCCTAAATTACTGTGTTATTCCTCCGTTTTTGTTTGATGGACCTTCTTGCGTTTGGTCCCCCTACGTTTCGTACGGTAGCTCGGTATTGTTCTCATGAATAATTTTGCCGGGTCACCGTTGTGGATAATGAGCTTAATTGCACTGTATGGGAATTCATTGTTCGTCGCTTGGTTCTCATGCCTAATGTACGCGATTTGTATAAGAAAATATTTATACGCCTAGGTCAGAAATTCCTTCAATCTGAAGGACGACTAAAATTGTTTGTAAATACTTTAGATGGAGTAATTTTGTACCAAATCGATCACAATACTACGATTGTTATTATTCAATTAGTCATAAAAGCGATATCGAGAAAGACAACTCATAATATTGGGTTGGAATTGAATATTTTATTATAATAAGAATATTTATTATATTTCTTGATATAGCAAGAATTAGTGCAATTACTTCTTATACCATTTTGTTCAAGACAATACTATATAAATTATTCTTCTAAATTACTATTGTTAATATATTCATAATCACAACAGCAAATTAACGAAAGACAAAAGCCGCGTCTTTGCATTAGTTGGTCCATGATATTTATTATCTACAGGTTGAAATAACAACTTCGCATTAAGTCAAAGAATAATTTTTCGATTGTTTCGAATTAACATAAAATCACGAGAGTACTTGTCTTTTTGATTTATAGGAAGGAAATGTATACTCTGCAATAGCTGTGACGGGTGTGACCAACACAATTTATCTAATTAGGCTAAGTTAGGTTCACCTAATAATTCAATCAAACCACATCAATTCAGTTGACTTCCAGCAAAGGGCAATAAAACCAGTGCAAGTAAAGCAGCTATTCTGTAGCTGCTGACGAAATAGATTTTGAATAAAAATGTTTTTAAAATGTGACTGGTGTGACAAGCGCAACTAACGGCAAAATTTAATTGCATAAATTGTAAGACTATGGTCCAAAACCGGCATCATATTTAAAAAACTCCTTACTGTATGCTTTCTAAGAAATATCGTTTTTGGAATAGGTACCACAATTTCAATGTACATATATAGATTTATTTTAGAAATTTGTTTTATTTTTTTAAATATCCTGCACTAGATTTTTGATTTCTATTTTTATTTTGCATCTTTGTGCAGAGTGTTATAGCTGTTAGTTTTAAAGCGGATAACGTTTTGTCTAACGAATGTCTAATACACTCACAGCAAAACGCGGTCTATTGGAATGTAACTTAAACTTTAAAGTATTAAATACGATTTATTTGTAACTTGTCTACACAGAAATATCAAGGTTTTTGTTCGTAAAGAAAATTTAACAACACTTTTTAACTTTGTCTGATTAAGTTTTGTCAAATTGTAATAAATACATACATTACGGGCACATAAATAAAAAAAACTGTTTGCTCAAACCTATCATTGACAAATGTTTCCTTTCTGTTATACTTTCGATATGCCAATAGAGAGATAAATTATTTTGAAGTGGCACTTGTCAAAAAGTTAAAGTAGAAACCGTAGCAGTATACATACTTACATTTTAATGTCAGCTGTTTCTTTTTTACCTTGGAATGTGCACTTAGCTTCCCATGCAACCGGGTATTAACAATATAACCAATTATTTGAAAAATTGTTTAAAAAGAAACCATAGAATCAGTAATAGGTGCCAATATTCGCCTGAACGAGCAAATGTAGATGGCGCTGCAACAAAATAGTTATGGCCGCTCTAAACGGGATAAAATCCTGGTGTTAGACGTTTTTGGGAGGCTAAAAGATGGCATTGTTCCTAATTATAATGGTAATGTAATTGGTTATGGTTTTGTTAACGAGAACATAATTGCAAAGTGTTTAACCTCAAAGTTTGTGGAATGACAATGCCTCACTGTAAAATAAACTACACTGAGGAACACAAGAATACTAACTTTAGTTAATACTCTTATTGCTTCTTTTTATTGCCCTTTCCATGTTTTCGTTCAATAATAGGTTTACAAATTCACTAGTTTACCAATACTGGCCACACCGTATACCGTTTAGGTAAGTCACTCTTTTACCACGAGGGGGCACGACGAACATTCTGCTCTTAGATTGACAATAAAGATGTTTTGAACTACCAGGTTGGCAATTATTGGTTTTAGGCAAACCGCCAACCTTACTAAACAATACAATCACAAGAAATTGAAACTTCGTTCTCGTGAGAAATTGCTTACATTACTTGCTCATAGAATAATATACTATTGTATTCACTAAACAATCTAAACATTGTCAAAAATAAACTATCGACGAAAAAATAAATTTTACATATGATCCTTGACTTTGCAGGGCACATGGTTAACCACCAAAACCAGTGCCGTTTCAGCTATATTTTATTTTGAATTACCGTACAAGTATCCTAGAAAACCGGTCAACGCTTTCATATAAGGTGAAAAATAAATAACTCTCTACGGTGTCCTCTCTTAGCGGGTAATAAATAACAGCGTTAAAATCAGATAGTCATCACATCACAAACAACGCTAATGAACACTAATTGATGCCTTCAGGTGTAATAAATCTACCACCCGCTGTTAACCATAACTCACACCATCTCACCCATACCATATTATCAGAATCTCAATAAAATTGCGTCCGAAGGCAAATTTTATTCATATTATTAACTTTTCTGTGTTCCTTAGTTATTTATTTAACTTTTTTAGTGCATAATTAACATTAAATTTATGAAGACGAATCGAATTCAAGTATTTAGAAAATGAAAACAAACTTGTGAACGCAACGGATGGCGCATAAAAACGCAAAATTGACGTTGACGTTCTGCATAGTACGATCAAAACTTACTGCTCAGTATCGACGAAACATCGGTCTATTTTTGCGTAGAAAAGTACGTAAACGAAAAGGGTAGGTTAATAAAAGAAATAGGTTACGTGGCGTAGAAATGCGGACGGACAAGGTAAGGTTAACCGACGTATTTATATACCATTAGTAAGACAAATGATAGTCGGGTTCGTCGATGACGGGCGACTTGGTCGGTGGGTTCCCATGCGCTTCGAAGCCGATCGAATAACTCTCTGGGACGGGATCGGGACGGACGGCAATTTGTAAAGCCGAACAAAACCTGACTAAAGGAGACGTATCTCTTCTTTGCTCTAAACGTGGATTCTCTATGTATTTGCAGATAATGTGAATTGCTTTTGAATTAGCGCGGTACTGTTACATTGTTACAAATAACTGTTGTACTAGTAACTTTTGTTTATTGTAACATGCGGGAGACTTTAAGTATATAAAACTCCATACGTGTTTGATTCTATTACTGTTCTTCTATGCTACTTCCATGCTTGTCTTCTGTTGTTGTTCCTCTATAGATGATCACGACTGCGCCATGTTATACAAGCTTTAGCTTTCATGTGCATAACTTTAAGGGTCTCAGCAGATCTACAGGCCAATAAAACAGTGGATTTTCAGAAAATAAGCTTTCATTGGAATCAATCAAAAAAGTACATTGAACAATATAAAAATCCATTATGGCGTCCACAAAATATAAAACAAAATTTATTAATTTAGGAATTAAACGATGGGAAAAAGTGTCTAAACCATTTTTAAAGAGAGTTAATTCTTGCAGATATCTGTATTAACTATTTCCAATTTTCATATTAAACCATTTTTAGGCAAAACTTTACTTGACAGTAACGTAATTGAATAGTGTGTTTCCCCATTCTATGTGTTTTGCGTTTTTCTTACTAGGTACATAAAATATTCGTAAACGTCCAAAGTATGGAGCAAATTATGATTATTTGTTCCATACTTTAGACGTTTTGCGGGCATATATGGTGCCCCAACTTATGAAAACATATCCAGTTTTTGTCACAGATTTTAAGGGAAGAAACCACTTATTATATACCTGACCATAGGTAAGGTAAACGTCCCAAATTCAGATACTGTTCTAAATTCCGACATATTTCTGTTTAGTTGGATAAAATAAGAACTTTATTTTAGGACATCCGGTTTGTTGATTTGACATTACACTTATCAATCCACAAACGTTTCTTATTCTACCAATGTTCTAACTGTCAGAATATAACCTAAAAGTTTGACTGATCTTGATAATTGAGTGTTATACTAAAAGTTGATTTTTTCCTTATAAGTTCACTGCTTTTTGACTTCTTTTGACATCGCTACAGCATAACAGTGATTAAGAAAATTTTAATAAATTCTATTTACGCTGACTAAAAATGCTTTCTATTTTCATAATAATACGGTGTACTACTCTTTTAAAACAACTTACGTTGACAGCTATTGAAAATTTTGACTGAATGTGTACAATGTGGCGCCTCTTGGTGCATATGTGTGCGGCTGATGTGGAACAATCTATTTTATTGTTGTTGGTTTTACAGTCTTGTATTTTGTATGTTAAAGTGCTATATATACTCAAATCTATTGCTCATGTATGATTGTCGTTGTTATCCTTTCCAGTTTGTTTACTTATTTAAGTGAATGTCATTAGTATGCTAAGTATATTATTATAAATTGTCCTGTAAATGGAAATGTATCTTCTGTTGGGCAATAAATTATTATTATTATTATTATTATTATTAACCACTATTATTTACAAAATTTAGGGGTGTCGGAATTAAGTATATGTAAATATAGCAAATATAATAAATATAATTTGATTTCCGGGTGGAACCGCGTTGAGGACTGTCGACTTTTCGCGCTCTATTGCAAGAGGCATCTTCAGGACTGTCACGACTGTCTCAAACCAAGTGCTAAACAACTGTCGCTTCAGGACTGTCTCAAACCAAGTGCTAAGAAAATGACCACACGGAAATCCACCCGGAAATCAATAAATCATTAACTCAGACTGCGGGGGTCTACAATGTACTTACTTTAATCTTTCATTAGCTTAGTAACAGTTACAAAATTATTAGTTACAGTTATAGTTACATAGTTATTAGTTACAGTTACAAAATTATTTTATTATTTTTGTCAAAATCGGAGGGAAAAATTCTCACCAAATTTGTCAAAATTGTAGAAAAAGTCACGATGAGCATCACCCTATCCCAACCCTTCAACCAAATTTGCGTCTTCCAAAAAGAGAAAAAAGTTTTAAAATTTAGATGGCTGGGGTCATTTTGTTCGATTGGGTACAAACTTTGTCAAAATCGAAGGAAGAAGTTGCAGGCATCACCCTCCCAAATCTTCTACTAAATTTGCTTATTCCGAAAGGAACGAGTGGAAAGATTTGTCAAAATTGGGGAGAACATTTACTATTGTATAATGCTATTATGTAATTATTGTAATATCAATATCTGCAATGTCAATAAAATTAAGTTATGTTGTTAAATACTAAAGAAGCAACAAAGGTGGAAAGGCTGACATTTTTTTTTGAAATTTTATACAAAAACTATCTGAAATTTGATCCAGCGCTGGGATCTGGGAATTCGGTTTCATCTATTGCAATGAGAATGTGAACTACAAAAAATTATAAATTTGTAGATTAAAATATATAGACTCTGGAGAACCAGATGAAGATTTTGAAGCCAGAAATAATAAGAAATAATAATAAAGCAACAGTAATAATATCTAGTATTGTTAAGCAAGTTGTATTCTTTATTAAATTCCTTTTGTTTATCCATAGGCTGTTCCACATTGGATTGTGTTGTATTCGTCACACTGAAAACATTTTCTGCGGTAAATATCTCTGTATCGGTTTGATTTGGACATGAAGCCGATGTTGTTTAGTTTTGTTATTTTTATCCCCTATATTTCCACAAACATATTCACCGACTACCACTTCAACACAAATTTGGGCATTCACAAATTTGTTCTGTTTGGGATTGTATTTATTTAGTCTAGATCTGGTCTCCAGGATACCACATTTTCATTTCTATTGAAGCGATAACCGAACATTTGGCTACATCACAAGTTAACATTTTTTTTTTCACGAATTCACTCAATTCGTCGCACGAATTCATAAGCCCGCCTCGTGCGTGGGTCGCTACATAAACAAAGAAAGAAGGGATGTGTACAATATAAATCCACAAGAACATAACAATATGTCCAAGAGGGGTGATCGTGATCCCGCCTAAAAACCACCCCTTGTAACATAACAGCGTTCGGCGCGCTTGTGTATAATATGCGGACCCAGTTTTAAAAATAAAAGCCTGCCGATTTACTGCCAAGTTCGGGCATAAATATCGGCCAAAAAACGACCGAAGCCGAACGTTGCGATCCCCGCTTGGATGCCAGAAATACGTCATCCAACATTGCATTTTGGCATGGAAGCCGGCCATTTTTCAGTGTGACGTTTACGTGGACACAGCAAGGAAGACGAAACGTTTGTTTACTGATGGGTTATTGGTAGATAAATTATAACTATTCATGCTAATATTTATGATGTGGCTGGTGCAAGAAGAAATTTTGTAAATTGGATTGTTTTCGGACAAATGAAATGAA
The DNA here is from genome assembly GCA_964023965.1 of Melinopterus prodromus. Classification (NCBI taxonomy): domain Eukaryota; kingdom Metazoa; phylum Arthropoda; class Insecta; order Coleoptera; family Scarabaeidae; genus Melinopterus; species Melinopterus prodromus. The sequence continues at coordinate 48,698,726 of OZ030393.1, forward strand.
TATTCTCTACGACCTTTAGAAATTTAATCATTATGGCGAACATTGATGGATGGCTTATTGAGGAAAGGGCTTTGAAACAAAAACGTTTCCATTTACTTAAAGGGCGTTCTAAAAGTTCTTTTTTAGACGCAGTGTGTCTGAAAATGCACTCTATAAGTGGATTTTATATTACTAATTTCTATAAAAAAAAGACTTAAAATTAGTGGAGTTGTAAGGGAGTTGTATGTTGGATTTTTAAAACTTTTTCTTTTCGAATTTAAAATGCAGTCACATTAATTGAAAATGCAATCACAATTAAATTAATAATAATATTTCTATGTAATAACATCTTGTGGCTGACTGCATTGATCGTTACAAACAGATTCTCAAAAGAGGGAATTTACTTAAAAAGGAAAATATATCAACCAAAAACGTGATGGAGGAAATGTTCATTCTGAGCCGGAAATTTGGACAATGTTGTACTGGGAAAAGAAACAAAATAGAACATGCTGTTTTTCTATTAAACGCTCGACCTAAGAATTCTAATGAATTACGAAACTAAAGGATAAAAACGTCGGAAACCTTTTTAGGTTTTCTGCTCCGTCTACTCGTAAACGAGGATGATCGATAGATAGCAAAGAAAAGGAAACTCTTCGGCAAAAAATTGTTTTCCCTTGGACTTTTAAATTAGCCCAATTTGTCCCAGACAGCCGGCAGTTCTCTCGACGCGAAAAATCACTCAAATCCGAACGACGAAACAATATTTTCCCTTCCCTTCACTTCGGATATGAATCTTCCAATATTAATATTAAAGCACTTGAGCGAGATATTTTTTCCTCCTACTACCTATATCGCGGGGAATATTTTTTGGCAGTTTCGTCACTGGTACTGATACACATTCTGCAGTCAATAAACCAGTTTCACGGCTGACAGGCACCTCCCATTACGTGTCAGTTCAGTTACGGCTCGCAGTTTTTAAAGGAGAGCCCCGTATTTGAGCGTATTGTTTAATGGGACAGGTTGGGTGCGCTTTTTTATTACTCCGACATTGTTCGAAGCGACACGGTGGCCCGCTGGTGGACGAATAAAAACAAGAGAATTGCGTCGCTTGTCGGAAGTGCGCTCCACTTCACTAGTTCAATTCATTATCAACGGATAAAAACGTTTGTTTTCTGATCGACATTATTCCAGAATGCAAACTTTTTACGATGTCATATTTTTTTGCACTAATTATTAGATTATTGGCAGTTTTATAACATTTATTAACTAATTTGTAATTGTTTAAACAAATACTATTTGTTTAAACAAACATACACGTTGTTACGGACGTATTTTTTATATTTATTGTAGAAACTAGTATTAAATTATTGGCATTTGTTTGTTTGTTTGCAAGTTCCATTTTTAAAACTAATCTTGTTTTTGTTTTTCCTTTTGCAGAAATGATTATTGTTACATCCTTGGCATGTTTTTGTAATTTGTTATTTAATGAGCAATTGTTTGAACAAAAATAATTATAGGATTTCTGTTTTTTTTTGTTGTAATTTTGGTGGTTTTACGATATCGGCCAAACAAGTTTTGTGGTTGCAACACTAATTATTATTATAGATTATAATTGAAAATTAGTTAACAACGTTAACAATTAGCCAAAACGATACGTCAGTACCATTGTATATTTTTGTTTAAACAAATGGTATTTATTTAAACAATTGCAAACTAGTCAACACTAGTTAGAACTAGTTAGACAATGCCAACAATCTAATAATAATTTCTCAAGAGAAAAGAAAAATATATCCGTAACATTGTATATTTTTGTAAACAAGTAGTATTTGTTTAAACAATTGCAAATTAGTTAGTAAATGACAAAATATGCTCCTAATAATAATTTCCTTTACAAAATAGAACATATGTCCGCAAAATTGTATATATATATTTGTTTAAACAAATGGTATTTGTTTAAACAATTGCTAATTAGGTAATAAATGACAAAAATGCCAATAATTAAATCGTATATTTTCTTTAAACAAATGCTAATTGTTTAAACAATTTCAAATTACTTAATAAATGACAAAAAATATGTCAATAATCCAATAATAATCACTTCTGCCAAAAACAATAATAAAAAACACGTAACATTGTAAAATCGTAAATTTGGGGAAACTTTTGTCTCATATTTAGGGTACTATGGGGAGGGGAGGGGGTGGCGAACAAAAAAATAATGGTTCTAGATTTATTCCTTGGGGAGTTCTGAACAATTTCTGATAATCTCCCACAACTTTTTTTCTAAATCCGAAACGTGAAAGAAAAAAGGGAAAAACATGCATTAATAAAATACATACATTGCATTTTTGCAATGTATTTTAAATGGGAAATTTGAAGTGCTCGGTGGCACGTGTTAATGTTAACCGATTTTTCCCATATTTGGGGGGATTTCTTTTATGGAAATGGAACAAATTGTGGGGATCGTTGCCATCTAGCGAAACCACCCTAGTGGACCACCCTAATGGACATGCATTCACACAAAATATCTAGAAGTTTAAATATATTATACATCAACGCCTGTTCCTTTTAAATAAATTTCTACATACTGTACCCTTACTTTTGCAAATTTGTTATCTGTTATCTCTCTTTGATGAACAATCATGGAGTTAACATCAAAACATCTCTTAATTTAGTGGCTACTGCTCTATTATCACACATTTAACAATCTTTAACAAAAGACAAGACAACTGCAGCATTCTGTCCCCACATTCTGTCCCCAACTTGGAGTACAGCAATCAATCATGCTTCCTCCATTCTCCGCCTGCCTTGCTTTGTGATATTTTCATCCCTGAGGGTGGCCACGGTATTCCGCGTATCGTCTCCGAGATGAATCATCAGCGGAATAAGTCGTCTACCCGCCTTCTCCCCCCTTCTTCTTCCGTGCAGACCCTCGCCCTTAAATATCCCGGTAAATAACGAAAATTGCTCTCGCTAACTCGATTCCTGATGGAGGCGAACAAAAGACATCCACTCCCCACCATATCCCACCCTACTAGTCCATTCTTAATGTTACGTCTCATGAGAACTGTCACAAATATTTATCCCGCAACTACTAACATGTCTGGGATTACGTGTTATTATCTGTTCGATATTTTCCAGATGGAATGATCGTTCTGATGACGGTGATGATTTGATTTCGAGGAAACTGGAGCTTAGTTGATGGCTTGATGTCTTATATCATGATAATTTAGATAGATATTAATGAAAGTTCAGTAGTTGTTTCGGTAAGGAGACGCAAAATGGACATAGATAGAATATCTGGTAAATTTAATGAGGAATATTACATTATTGACATAATCTTTAAAAATTGCGAAGCGGAAATGGAAAATTACATTGACAGTGGTAATTCTAAGACTCACACACTTATTTTATATGGAATTTCCTCGGTGGGCCAAAGTCCAAAATCGGTCTGTTCGAGAAGTTGTGTGATGTGAACCCAGTACTCACTAGAATGTAATCATTGTAGTGAATAAGCAATGCATAAGAATATAAGAGTATTGAACCTGGTTATAACACGAAATAAAACGTGGTAAAAATGGTGAAGAAATTAAATGTTGATGGTTTCAATGTATGGTTGCAATGAGTAATCAATATTTTCATTCAGTAGTAGTTATGTTGAAGCTAATCCAACACTTTTAAAACATTTACCATAAAGGCTCGGAAAAGAAAATGTGTTCGAACCAACAAATTTCTATATTCAGGAATAGCAAGAATATGCTATATGCAATAGAATATATGCAAGAATTTGTTGTTATTTTTCTCTTCCTACAGAACTCTAGATTTCAAATAATGTGAATACGAAGAAAGGACACAAGCAAGTAATACAATAATAGACAGTACATGAATTACATATAATAAAAAATATTTAAAAAATCAATAAACAAATGAAGGAGTAATTTCATATACAAAATGGAAGTCCCTGTTATGGTGCCAAATAGGTGAAAATTGATCTCATTTTTTTATGGATTTGACAAAAATAGTGTGGAGAATGTAAAGGGGACAAATGTTATCGAAAAATATCTATATCCATATATATATCCAATAATAATAATAATCAGTCTAAATATACAAATCAATAATAGTTATTTATGTACCAAGGGCATTACACGGATGTTTATACCCCGAGGGTATAAACATCAAGTAATGCCCGAGGTGCATGCAAAATTTTATGCCCTACAATGGTTTTGTTCCTTCGTTTGAATAATATTAATAAATATTTTGACGTTATCAAGTGACATGCGTATCTACGGAGTTGAATAACAATACAAACAATTCGGAGTTGAGTGACAATACAGACAATTAATTGTCAAACTTATAACCGTAATCGCCAATAATTGACATTGCCGAGTGACAGTACAGATAATTAATTGTAAAACTTATAACCTTAATCGCCAATAATTGACATTGATGACTTAAAATTTACGACAAATATTTGATATATGTATTTGACATAAAACCATGGCAACCCTTAATGCCCGCGCGGGCGTTAAGAAGCAGTTTTTGCCTCGGTATCTAAGATGTAAAGTGTCACTTTATGATCATGTAGGCCATAAATAGCATATTATTTGACGAGCACATAATTAAGGACATAAATCGCGAGCATGAAGTTGTGAGCATGAAGTAATCATGCGAGCGATTTATATCCGTTATGTGCGAGTCAAATACGACGTTTTATCTAAGATTTATAAATTCCATTGTATGCAATATATTTTGTCAATGTATTTGTCAATGATGGCGAGGCGAACTGTTACATAACTGTCATCCACGTAGGTTTTAACAGACTTTGATACTAGAGTTGTATAATGATGACAGTTCGTTCAAATAATAAGGTCATTATTTGAACGAAGTCATTATTATATAACGCTAGTGTCATTAAAATCATTGGCGCGTATAATGATAGGGATTATATAGTCATAGATACGTATGCAATGAACTTATTATATGTGAGTCGTAGATAAATATTTTTACTTTATCATACGCAATATGATAAAGTATTGTAATCGTGCCAAAAAATAAATTGATATATTAGCGGAAATAGGCCTTTTTGGCCCACTCAACATTTTTACCACGGTAAAAAAAATTTCTGTGTGTGTGTATCTGTGTACCCGATTTTTGTGGCGACGATTTCGGAGAAACTACTGAAGGTATCGGGACGAAACTTCATATTTAGAAGTTTCGTGACCAAACTTAGAGCTGAAAAGCTTTTGGTTCAAAAGGCTCCAAAGAAACTGGATATTTACTGCATTTTTTATGATTTTGCAATTAAGCCGACATTTCTGTAATTTCGTCAAAATAGTTAAATAATAAATTAAAGCAGGAAATTCTGAATAATTTATGACTATGATATTTTTTGGTAAAATTAATAGTTTAGCTGCAAGAGCAAATTCTATTTGATCGAGATCGGTCGCATCTGCATTGGTATAAAACGAGTTAGCCAGGACTTGACAAATATATTGATTGCAATGACAGTAGGTAGTGTCAAACGTTGATGTTTTGACAACACCTACTGTCAATAGTATAAACAAATCCGTCAAATCCTGGCTAACTATTTTTATTTTAATGCAGACACGACCGATCTCGATCAAATCTCATGAAGCTAAACTATTAATTTTATATATAGTATGATAAAGTCATGTGCCTGGCCACATCAAATTTTTTATGATTAAAACAAACAAAACATGTGAATTGAATGAAATTGCGACGACTGAATTGCGTAGATAGAAAAATAGGTTTATCGAATTGTACCTACAACATGCGGAATTCTAAACCTGCCGCAGCCATTGCATACGAATGACGTACTTGCAAATTAAACGTCAGTTTCAGTGGCGTTTGGTTTGGCATTCCTGGAAAACTTCTCTCGGCTTTATTGTTTTTCGGATTCGACCATTTTATCCGTCCATACTATCTGCGTACGATTACTGTCTAGTGTCTACTATCCGTTGCTTGTCTCTGGTTTTATTGCCATCCGTTTTTGTTATATTATGCGAAAAGTTGTATGAAAGCGGGCATTAATTATTTTATGGGTCTTTCTTGGAGTGGGTATTGTTGACAAGAATAAAAGACGGTAAAGTGGTCTTCGCGTGAATTGGGTTTTTAGCGTCTTTTGTCGAGTTTTCTAAAGGAATTTTAATTGAAAATAACACGCGTTTCTCACAATAGGTTTGTTTTGGAAACTGTTTTTGAAAGCTGGAGTTATTTTTATCGAGCTATGTAAATTTATAAATTTTTGGGGTAGGTTGATACTATTCTTTATTAAATTTATATTCTCTACAATGAAAGAGCAATTTTGTTTTCGATAACAATATCTGTTGAAAATATATTCCTATATATAATATAGTTACCTTCATATTATAGTGTATGTATATTATGTAAATGTTCAAAGAAATTCCATACTAGACGCTGCAACACAATACTTACTATAGTATTCCGCCCTGTTAATTCCATTGTGCACGTGAAGGCGGAAAAATCTACCAAGAGGTAGATAGTATAACTTACTCTTGGACCCAGCAATATTGCTAACAGTAAACCGCTGATATTTCTATTTTAAATCATCCGCTACAACACAATAGGTTGGAGGGGAATAACTTTTATCTTTTCAGTTTCCTCTCGATATGAATACTATATAATGGCAATAGGCAGGTAAATAAAATAAATACTTTCTTTTGCAATTATTAATTATTCTAGTGGAAATATTTAGTTTGTATTTAAAAATATGAAAACCCAATACACCGGTTAAGGGGGATTCCGGTTTTCAGATGAAAAAATAATTTTCTATACGTTATTTTATTATTTAAAGAATGTGTGTACGAAGTTTTAAGGCAAAATTTGCAAAATTAGCGAAGTTATAAGCAATTCTCAACAATTTGTCCTTTCGAGGTAAAATGTTTTGCAATCCAAAATAATCTTGCAGTGTATGGTTTACAATTCTGTGAAGTGCTTTCGTGAACAGTCATGGATAGGAAACACTTAAGGGCCTACATTCAAAAAATGCCCGAAACAGGTGTCGCCTACTCCAAGAATTTATCCAAACCCTTTCGAATCTTGAAATCAAAAAAATAGAGCATACGCAAGAAGGATGCCTTCTTTCTTTAAGAGATTCTTTTTTTCAAAAAACCTGATAGGTTTCCAAGAAAAAAATCGCAAAGGTGGGCAATTTTCAACTATTCAAATCCAGATTCCTAATATCTTTATCTACTGGTTCGAAAATTTCAAAATGTATCCCTAAATACTAAAAGTCTGCAGAAACCGGAAGTCATCCTTTATTGTCCGGTACAGCTGAACCAGTACTTTCTGAGCGAAGCGATTCGCAATACTACCGCATATCACATCGTAGGTCTGTCAATCGAGTCAATCGACAATAATATTGTCAGCGCTTTGGTATTCTGCTCGCCGGATACATGACATAGATCTAGTCAGAACAGTTTTGCTAACGGTCGACGGGTACCCTAGAATCGCTTTCGTACTACATACGATCTTCTCGTATTTACTGCTCTCCTGTTACGCCGCGTTCATAAAAATTCAGAACGTGCGCCATTATACTCGATAGGCGTGTCTAAACTCCCTTCCACAAGATGACATATTCCCAGAGCCCACCTCTCGTAAGCTTGGTTCCCCTCACCGCTGCCCCGCTATACATGGGCCAGGACCGTGCATGTATGCTGTTAAGCAGAGTCCTATACGTGCTGATAGACACCAAAAATGTCCGATGCGGCTTGTAGATTGAAAACAATAGACAATTTTCTATGGTTCACAATCAGACACCAAGACTGTTGTTAACATGTACAATGCTGTGTGGACCAAATTCTATCATAAGATCTAGATGAATGAAAATCCCCAGCATATGTACGTGCCTTGTGAGATCACAGAGCTGGTGTAAATGGCAAAAAAACCAAGGCTGAGAAAACACTGCATGAATTCAATAACACTTGATAAAAATTTCGAAAATGCCAAGAAGCCGAGTTACAAAGACTTATCGTCGACAGAGTTGCTAGAACGGTGATGAGGTGGTGACACTCAAAACAACAACTAGAGCTTCAATTCTACCGTCTGGCGCCTAGCACCCAAACATCTTCACCGTGGCTCAAAACCGATCAAAATTGCGGGTTATGCAGCAGCAGACATTTATAATAAAGGGTTTTTTGACGTCCTTTAAACTATGACAACAATGAGAATCGTTTTGAGCAAATGTCTCAAAGTAAATTCTACGATGTGGAGGATGGAATAAAGTATGGCCCTGGTTGAGCATATTAACAGAAAAATACTGTAAGTACTCGATATCACGTTATAAACTGTACTTGAAAGTTTAAACGCATTTTCTCGTAACAGTTTTTTCGGTTGGAAAGATAACTCAAAGTTTTTTTTGTCCGATTCACTTGAAAGTTTAACTGGATGTTCAGTAAACACCCCTTTATCGTTTGATGAACCAGAAATGCAATAACTTATGTACTTTTGTTTTCACAGAGAAAACATTGTCAATTTCCTTGAGAAAAATCGATAATTTGAGTTTGACAAGTCACCATTTCCTCAAACATAAATATTTTTATTTTCTGGTTCATCAAACGATAACTACTTATGTATCAAGTAAGCCGCTATTCGATATTTTTATTTGAGATCACCTGGAGTGGCCCAATCATGCGCAGTGTCATGGTTGCGGTTGGCTAGTGAGCATGATTAGTCATATTTCTTTATTATTTTTTTTTGTGAATACTTGAAAAGCAAGTAAATATTAGTGCCAAATTTAGAATCGATTTATTGCGTAGTCTCGCCAATAAAATTTCTAAAAAAAGCGGTAATTATAGAGGAAAAACCGAAGTCCCCCTTAATGTTGACTTCAAAACATCATTACAACAAATTTTACAACTGTTACAACCACCTTACCTCACTTACCTACCTACCTAGAAAAGCAACTGTAACTGCGTAAAAACGAACAATGTTGCATAGTCTCTCGTCGGTTATGTAAAAACATCAAACATAACATAAACTATCCAATTAGAAGTAATTATTCCGGTTATAACACCCAATAAAGCACCTATTTAAAAAAGAACACATCTTATTCTAATTGTTAAACCCATAAAACCACCCCAAAATAGACTTTACAACCGTAACCTTACAAAATCTCAATAAATATTCATACTTTCTTAATCCTAGCCCATACGTATGCTAAGCAGGAACACTAAAAACGTCACGTTATTCAAAACAACTTCATTAGAGAAGGGTAGGGAATCATTTGTTGCCATGCAAATGTGAGCAGTTAAATCGCTCAAATGAAGAAAATGAGCAAAAGAAGCAAGCCGCAAACGCTCTCGTAAACGACCAGTAATTTGTATTAATTATTTCAATTAGAAAATTTCGCCGAGGTTAAAAGATTAAGGGGGCAACAACCGCGTCCCTTCCGAGAAGGGGCGTGCTCTCATATTAGACCGATTCCAATTAATTTAGTCCTGGAAAAAGGACCTTATAGTAATAAATCGCTACGTTTCGTGGCGGACTACGATTTGATACGAATCAGTTCGGAGATACAAGACTGCTTTGATTACTTTCCATTATTCTTTGTTTATATATTATTATTATGGTTTGTAACTAATGGAACTGAATGACGAAGATACCATAAATTAAACGGTTTAGCAACTTTATGTATATGATGATAGAGATAAGAAAGAGTTGCGGGTTGACATAGAAATAAGGGTGCTATATGCTTTTACAATGCGATAAATCTTGATGCCGGATTTTTTATAGATGTGAACCATGTATGATAGGGTTGACCAACCGTAAAAGAATGTATTATTAGTTTAAAGACGTAAGACTCTAGGATTTAATTGTAATTTATTTAATTAATTAACTCTTGATGACCTATTCACTGGTATGTCGTTTTTAGTATTATCAATCATAGGTATTTTTAGAACAAGTGAGCGAAATGTGTGAGTATTTCATATTATTTCTTGTATGAGTCCTGATATTGGAACAGTGTATTGGAGCACTAAAACATATTTTTTTAATTATGTTTTACATAATTTTATAGATCATCATTATAATTTTTTACACACAATCATCATATAAGTTTTATAAGACGTCAAATTGGCGCACGACTTGTTTTACCGAAATGGAACGAGTGCGCCAATACGTCTTATAAAATGAGTGTAATATACTATTTTTTCTACTTTGCGTCATTAATTTTACATAAATTTAGCAATTGTGGTTACTATATTGCGCTAAATTAGAATCTAGTGTATTTTGGGGGTACCACGTGGCAGTACTGTCAACTTCGTAAGGATCGGATAAAAACATGACAAAATCTAATTGTGAATATTTTGCTCTACTTTAGCCTACAAGTTTTAATAAATAATCAGCGAGGTCGCAACTATGATCATGATGGAGCTTGGGGCAACACTTAACCCTACTGTGATAAATACATGTAACATAACCTAAAAAGTAACTTTAAAAGAGTGGTTTCATAAGTATAATAATCTGAATAGACGTGTTTGGCGGTAACTGATTAGTTCCTTGAAAGAATAAGCACTTACTAAAGAAATGTTATAACGGTGAACATTTAATAGCAGTTTCTACCTAGTACCACCAAATTATAATTTCGGTGTAACCATTTATTAGAATAAATTATACTTAATAAAATTACATGTGATGGGGGTAATACAAATAACTTGCACACAACCAGAACTAAGACGAAGTCGAAAGCGATGGACAAAAACGAATACGGTATTGAAACGAGCAGAGTTCGGTCCAAAATGTTACCGAAAACTTATACGTTACATAAACTAACAGATCCTCAACACTTTAAATGTACGGTAGCTTCCTACGTATATGCTGATATTCAATAAACCATTTATTGGGAATATACAATCTCGCTGCAGTTATTAAAATCGTTCATATCTACGATGTAGGTTTGATCTTCGCGAAATACATTATTAAAGTAAATGCGGTCCTTGAGTTATATCTAAAAATGGGATTTGATGTTTAGTTAAAAAGCATGATGACGATCCCGAGTCGCAAAACATCACCGAAATGTCATGCTGGCGCATTTTGATGACCACAGCTAAACTAAGAAAGCCCCAATCCTTTGGCCATACTATACCAGGCCATACTATACCACACGTATGTTTAAATACATATGTATAGAATATTGATATTTTGCAGTTTATGCGATAGCAAGCAATTAAAAACATGGAGTGTGTGGTTATGTGTTGTTCGTTTGACATATAGCATTTGATATCAACAATCAATGTGTACTGTGTCAGTGTGTACAAATCTTAGAAAAAGTTAGTAAAAGCGATGTTACAATTTGTTAATTGTAACACCGAAAACAGTGTTACAATGTGTGCATTGTGAATGCATAGTAGAAAAATATATATTTAGCTGCATGAGCAAATTCTATTACGAGATCGCTTGTAGTGCATTAAAACTAGTTAGCCAGGATTTTACAGATATTTTGATAGTATATCAAAGCAAATACTGACAATCTGAAGTTTATGACAATAAAACGAAACATGAATATTTCAATGAAACGTATTTTTAAATTATGTGTAACTTTTCTGAGTAACTATTTGCGGTATATTCATTTCTAAAGAAAAAATGCATGAACCCAGTATAAACAAGTATAGCTATCTAAAATTGATGTGAGCACACAGAATAACATGCCTGGGGAAGTAAACTATATCTAAAAAAATTAAATCAAAATCATAAACGATAACAACATTCAAACTTGATTGATCTAAAACATGGAGGAAGGATCTAAAATGACTTTTCTGTGTTTAGCTAATTTGCTTTTAACCTATTTTCTGCTTATTTTCTACTATAAATTATGAACCTTCAATTGAGAACAATTGGTAAAAAAATGTAGAAACTTCATTAACATTTTGCAAATATCATATTGATCAGTATTGTGTTGGCTCTGTAATTTCTAATGGCACCGTATTTACAATTGTGATACCATTAAAAAAGATAAATATGTTATTAGCGACGAAAATCGACCTACTCCAATTAAACTCTTAAAGAAAAAGCAGAATTTGTGTCCGCTTGTCTTAACCCACACAATCCTATTTACTTCCTTATTCTGTGTAACACAGATGGCGCGCGTATAAATCAATCAGGCCGAGTAACAATAAATCTAGGAAGCTGGGCGGGCATCGCCATTAAATTTCGAGCGTTTGTTGTTCGGATAGAGCGAAGACCTTTGAAAAATATACAACCGTCAGGGGCGATGCAACTGGATGCAACGAGGCTGGGCCCGTCTGCAGATGCATTGTTCGATGGGGCAGACTGTTTATAAATAATTGATGAAGGGTGCGGGTCTCCCATACCCCTGACGATTCTCGAATTCCTCTTGGCCTGCTTGTGACCCGATGAACTATTGATGCGACGAAGACCGTCCCACAATAGACCTTGTGTCGACGCTCGAGAGCGATGTGCTCTTACACTGTCGCGAATCTGATGAGTCCATTAAAATCCATTCAGTTACCAACAGGAGTTTTTTTTATGGGAAATGATTGAAATTCAATTCAAAAGTGGACCATTGTGTGGTTCACATGTTGTACCTTACTCAAAAATAGCTTATACCTGGAAATCAAATAATTATCAGAAACCTTTTGTAGGATTTTTTAGTCGATATCAGGCTAAACATTAAAATTCTACTGTAAATGCTGCAGATAAATCTAGAACTTTTTAATGAGACATTACTCGTATAAGTTATTACAAACTGGAAATCAATAATTAAGAGAAATTAATAATTAAATAAATAAAATGTTGAAATGTACCCTGAAACAAGTAGCGTCGTCAATGAATTGGGTATCTAAGAATAGTATCTAAGCATAGTACATTGCAATATCTATTAAAATATAAGTTTTATTTCATGACTAAATAATAAGAATTATTAACGTAATTTGTTTTATTCGATGTACAAATTCCGTTTTCAGGTTGGTTTAAAAAAATACGATAATACGAAGAATGTTAATATATACATATTTAAACAGCTTTCCAATCCACATTTATAAAGTTGTATTCCTAGAATCGTTTTGAAAGTTATCGAATTTTGAACGCATTTAGTAACTAAATTCTTAAAGTATAGTTAATGTAGCAAGAAATGTTTTTTGAGCTTTTCCACCACATGTTTGAGGATATTTCAGTAATTGTGTAATTGTATAGTTGTAGTAATATCCAATGAGTTGTCAATACTTTAGAGACGTTTGAATAAATGTCATTTCTTTCTTTCTTTCATGCAATATTTTATACTTTATTTGTAATACGATGTAGTAAACTGAGACATGAGTCAGTTGAAATTAAGTCGTTATACTAACAAAATGAGGCTTTCCTAAATGTAATTTGAACGTAGTTACTTAGTATGAAAATAGAAACCATTTCTTCACTATCATAATATCACTAATCTTCTCTAGCGAGTGTATTGTTTCAATATTGTATTATTCCGTTTAACTATTTCATAATTTCGAAGATTGTCGTACAGAAGTTTATCTTGCAGTACAATACGTTTTACAATAAAATATTTTGCTTGCCACAGATCTATTTGTTGAAGATTAAGCTTATAGCAAAATTCTTTAAATGTTAATTTAATTTTTATCTGCTTTAAATTACTAGCAGATCTTTAAATTTACTTCCATTTTTATTCGTGATAAAGATATATCTATTTGAATTTCTCAGCTTTATCTGAAACAATTCTACCACAGGTCCATACATACATAGGTATGCCAGTTATTTCCCGACCAGCTGTAACTATTTAAGGAATTTAAAAAAAAATAAAAAGTTTCTCTCGGAATGACATATACTATTTAGAAAATAAATTGCTTCCGGGTTATGCCGTGTGTCAAGATTCGTAAATGCTGACGTTTCGCAAAACGTGTTGCTCGTTCTTCAGAGCTAACTGAACTAACTGAATACAGCGTATTGGTAGAAGGTTCTGAGATTTACTATCCCGAAGAAAAAAATCTGATATGGCCAGACACATTACTTTACCATAGTATACAACAGCGTCAAACTGTGTCAAACTCTGATATTTTGACAATAGAATCAAAATATCTGTCAAATCTTGGCTAACTAGTTTTAATGCAGTACGAGCGATCTCTATCAAATAGAATTTGTTCTTGCAGCTCAACTAATAATTTTACCAAAAAAAGTCATGGACATAAATTATTCAGAATTTCGTCTACTTTAATTTATTACTTAACTATTTTGACAGAATTATAGAAATGTCGGCTCATTTGCAAAATTGTGGAAAATGCTAAAGTAAATATCCAGTTCCTGTAGACCTTTGAACAAAATACTTTTCAGCTCTCAGTTTGGTGGTCAAATTCTAAATATGAAGTTTTGTCCCGATACCTTTAGTAGTTTCTCTGGAATCATCGCCACAAAAAAACTAATTTTTTATACGATTACAATACTGTCATAAAAAATGTTGGTGCAAAAAGTAGGAAGATATTCTTACCTTTATCATTACACTTTTAGAGATTTTGCCTTCTTTTTTAAAAAAAGCATTGTTTTAAGATACAAATATATAGCAATTGTTTGATAAATAGATGAATAAATAGATGTTCTCAGTTGTCTTAGGACATATGTTGGAAAAAGGAGGAAACACTAAACAACTGGATATTGTTACTATTTTCTTGTTTTGGTGTGTGGAATGCAAGGAAAAATGATTGAGCAAACTTGCATACATCCTATTTAATAGGATGTCGTATATAATAGATATTTTGAAGATGTGAAATTAAGTATAGATATAGTATAGATAGTATGTATATAGGTAATAAACTTGACAAACACATTTTTTTATTGTAACTAGAACGACCATTTTGGTTTTTGTCAGATCAATAGGACCCACATTACAAATTAACGTTGTTCTCTAGAATTCAGTACCTTTGGATTGGACTAACACTATCAGCACTCCTCGAGGCAGTCTACTAATTACCGTCAAGAGAACGAGCCGAAAAACCATTGGAGGTAGCCTCCAAAGTTCTACTATACAACCACCACACCTCCACCTTAATACAATTTATCGATCTTATACTCCCTCTCACTCTCTCCCGCTGCTCCTGGCTGCCACCGGTAAAGGTAGGTAGCAAAAACGGGGCGCACTCGTGCGAACTGGCCAAATTGAAATATAAAAACTTAATTGGGGCTGAACAGTGGCACACGGACCAGGTACGCTGGAGACGTGCCCTGATAAAATAACAAAGAAGGAGTGCACCCGGAGGGTCAAGTATACGGAAGGATTTTATAGAAATCCGGGATTATCCTTGCCGGGGGATATCGTAGTGTTTGCTTCATTTGCGCACTGCTCTATAGTATGCAGATAGGATAAAAGTAACGTCGGATATATGATAGGGTCACTATGATCTCATCGGACAATATTTTGCTTTGGATAGGAGACGGTCTCGTGTTCGGTGATGTTGAGATATGAGTTAAAGTAATGGAATTGGTTTTAAACATAACAATAAATAAATAATAAACATATCAAATTAAATATACAAGGACCATTAAATTAAAATTTACGAAAATACTTAGTGTATTCCAAGCTTCAGACACTATCTGCATATCCATATTTTTAAATAAAGCCCGAATTACAAAATAATATTATAATCTGTTGCATTAATTCGTTGATTTGTTATAAAAAATTTTTACATAATCGCAGTGAATATACTTCATCACTTTGGTACTCTCGTCACAGTTTGCTAAACGTTACTCTTAAAAAAAATCTTAGATTCAGAAATGTGGACGTTACGAAAACTAAATAAACAAACAGACAAAATATACACAAAACTGTCTTCGCAGTTATTACCGTTCTCATATCAGATCGTCTATATCACATTCGAGAACTATTTAAACAGACTTTTAATGACAATTTGCTACTGACATGTTTATCGCGTATACAGGATAATAATAACGTAAGGCATAAATGCGTCATTTTTTCCGTTTATCGTTTATTTATGAGTATGGTTAGTGAATAGAAAATCATTTATTAAACAGCTGTATAAGTGCACGATAATCGCTAATCGCTCGTGCGTTAAACAGGCTCTTTTTAATATAAAATGTAATCGTTTTTGGCATTTTTGTTTCTCTAACCTCTTTTGATTTGATAAAATTGTGATTCATTGTATCTAGGCTATCACCTAGGTAAGGTTTCAGAGGAGGTATTTTAGTCACTTGTTTTTAGTATAAAATCGATAATAAGAAGAACTTAAAATGTCGAGGAAGAAAGATAACAAGCATATTATATTAGATAAATTAGACAAAGAATGGTAATGTAATATGGGTATTATATACCGATTTTGCCGTACTTGTAAGAAACGACATAGCGTAATTCCCTTACAATACTGCATCATGGCATATTTCCCTTTGACAAACTGTACTAGGCAATGGGAGGTGGGAGGGACTATTCTCCCCGTGAACTCGCGAAGTTATGCCATTTAGTAACTTCTTAATTAGTAAATTGTGCAGGCCTAAAAGGGCCTGAGCGTTGCCATTCTAGGTAGATGCATGACCATGCTCCTACGTTCGGTGTGATAAGATGTCGCCATCTGCGGGCCGTCTCACAAAGCTCCGGAACCTAACTTCAACGGTCTGGTTGCCATGGCAACGGAAGCGACTATACATCTCTCTGGACGGTACAGCCAATTATGAATCCATAAATTTAACAAAAACGAGGCAATAAATAACGGAAACATGCCCAAATATCGACAAAATCGGAAGCCTAAGCACTGAGGTATTAAATGTTAGGATTTCGTAACTTAAATGGCATACATTTCACTACATTGCGATGTCAATAAATAATTTTTTACTTCAAATTTAACGGAGTAATTTTTTTTCAATAAAGCCATTTTTCTCGTGGTACCTGTACAATGAACTTACACATCTCCACAAACGCAATGAAAACTACAAATTGGATTTTCTAAAATAACGAGACCTGAATACCTGAATGCCTGACCGTATATAGGTTAAATTATTTATTATTTATTTATTTTACTACTACCACTTTTCGAATTGTAGATTTAGGCTGATGACGTTTTAAATAACGAAACCGGTACCTAAGAAATTAGATACCGGAAATATAATAAAGGAAAAGCGTTTTTTATTCAAAACACACTTGAACAAGTCCTTAAATGTATGATTATATCTTTCGAAACACCCTGTTTAATCAACAAATAGCGTCGATGTGTATATGTACCATATTTCGCAATCTTTTATAAACTGTAGAGTCTGTAAAGCGGCTTATCACGAATGATAGAGTTTTATCATCAGAAATTAGTATCAAAATGTCATAAACATTTCCGAATTTAAAAGCATAAGCCGATGACTAATGAATTTTATACTAAATTAATAACTGTTTTTTATTCACCTAATTTTATTCTGATCTTAAGACCCCTTTAGACATTGGCTGTGTTTGCTCAGCTAAACCCATAGCTGTTTTTTTGAAATTACTCCAAAAAGCTTCACAGTTTGGTGACGGTCATCCTATCGAACGAGGTATTATTGCACACATTTTGACATAATACAATATGTTGATATTTATGGCCGCCATGTAGGGTCCGCCATTTTTAATTTTAAAGATTAATCAAATAGCATGCCTAAAATAATATGGAAAATAAATTTAATTCAAATCCGAGTGATTCTTTCTACATTTTAGTTGCCTTATTATTGGATCTGCCATTTTAAATTTGCCAATATAAAATCAGATTTTTTAATTAGAGAGGAAATCCTCTCCGCAATCCCTCGAATGAACTCCTGTACAATTCAACAACGATTATCCCAATTACCACCAGACTAAAACGCCTATCCATGAATGTATCCACAAAATTCCCGAAAACCATATTCCACATGTTCCTAAAACAATCTACAAAACTACGGATGTACACAACACAACAACAGATTTGGATTACAAACCCCAATAGACCTGCATAAGCCACCATTTTTGTACCTTAGACCACGAGCTTTTTCTGTCTCCTAGCCAATAGTTCTGGGCAAAAATATCATTTATAAAATTCAAAAGATCAACTTTTTCAATATACAAATTAATCTCCAATATCCTCAGCGTGGATTACGAGCAAAACAATTGCTATGTAAACTTTTAAAAGTTCAACCACACTGAAACTAGGAGCGATCCATCGTAGTGCACTATATTCCCGTGGCATACCGATCCGCGATTGATGATTTATGTGTTTTACCGTAATGGTTTCCCGGATGGTTCGCGACGGAGGAGGTAGAATGTCAAGAGTCGGTGCAGCGGAGTAGCAGCGCACTCAACTATTATGTGAAAGGTGAACCTGATGCACTCACTGTTCCCGTATACGGTTCCGTCATGGTTCGATACCCATGCGTTATGGGAACTCCACTGTCGTACAAACTACCAACTCGTGATGACGCACCCACATTTGCCGACGACCGACGATGGGAAATGAGAATGCCCGCGTTGTAGATCTATCTGCAGTTGAATGCAGAAATTGCGGTGAGGATTGATTGGCTTCGATGATAGGTGTGGTGCAGCAGGCACGCTTTATATTGTAGGCTTGTGTGTGGCTTCATTCCCGAAGAGCGTATACCGGATAATTAAATAAATAAAAAGATCGAAATAGCCTATAATAATAAATAATTCTAGAGTAGTGAGTAATAATGAATAATAATTATGTACTAAGTTGTTGTATGTTGTGGAGATTTAAGCTAATTGCTATATATATATTGAGTTCTTCATTTTATTTGAAACCTTACAATGAGTTGTAAAATTTCAAAAATGCGTTTCACCATGTGGGTAGTGTTAGAAATTCAGAAACCCCCACAGTGCCACGGAAAAACCACCAACTACAAGCAAATGTACAAGAACGTCCATATTATCAACTCATGCGACAAAGGAAGCACTTCATGCTGGTTAGGGCAATAATCTGTATAAACACTAGACTCACGAATAAATAATCTTATGAAGATGCTAGGGAGATTCAGAAGACTGTTATTTGGTTGCAAAAGATCTAAAGTTGACACCAGGTCATCAACTTCTGGTTCTATTTAACTCTCTCCGCGACATTAAATTTAAAAGAAATCCCAATAAAACTTATTTAGTTTTTAAGGAACTATTCACACGACCTACTTTTCGTATGATATTTCTAAAACTGGTATGAATGATAATATCACCACGGGTTTTCCCTATAGCTTTCGATTAAATTTTTACTTTATCATACGTACTATGACAAAGTATTGTAATCGTGCCGAAAAAAGAAAATGAGATTTTAGCAGAAATATGTCCTTTTGGGTACCTGAACATTTTTGACCATGGTTCAAAAAATTGTCTCTCTCTGTGTGTGTGTGTGTGTGTATATCCGTTTTTTTTTTGTGGCGACGAGTCCGGAGAAATTACTAAAGCTATCGGGTTTCAAAGTTTCATGACCAAACTTAGGGCTGAAAAGCTTTTTGTCAAAAGGGTCCAAAGGAAGTTTACTTTTAGCATTTTTCAAAGATTTTGGTAATGTGCCGCCATTTCTGTAATTTCGTCAAAATAGTTAAATAATATATTAAAGTAGAGGAAATTCGGAATAATTTATGTCTAAGACATTTTTTGGAAAAATCAATAGTTTAGTTGCATGAGCAAATTCTATTTCATCGAGATCACTAGTACTAACTAGAATTTGACAGATATTTTGATTCTATTGCCAGTATTGTCAATTGACACATGTTGACATTGCGGTATAGTATGATAAAGTAATGAGTCTGGCCCCATCAGTTTTTTTTACTTTTTACAGGAATCCAACTTTTAGAAAAAATTTTATACAATCCTCCTACAAAGAAGTCTTTTAAAACATTTCTTAGTCATTTCACGTCGTCACCAAAAAGAATCAATATTCCCGAATGGACATAAGTTGTGTGTGGTATCATTTGATAGATAGTTTAATAAGAAACAACATTTTGAATCATGAGACCACGATCAGGTATGGCATCTGCATTACCTGTAATCATGACGAAAATTACAGATAATAGTTTTTTAAGTTAAGAGTTAGTAGAGAAGGCAAGTGTTATATTAATAGTCAATGATTTGGCACGTTTGATGACGGCGATTGTTGGCCCTTTAAATCAGTTTTGGGCAGTCAACTCTCCAAAAAATAAGTTTTTCCATAATCCGATATCATATGGTTTGAGACATATGAAACAACACTAAACACGGACTTATTTATTAACACTGTCGATCAAAGTCAAAATAATCATGTTTGTTTGAAATCTAGATAACTAATTCGAGTATTTGGTCATTTAAATCCTAGTTATGATTTTATTCATTGTGATGAATTGACAATTAAAACAATGTCAAACAGTTTTGTTTTGTTTGTGTAACTCTCGAATAACTGTGCCTCCTATTACATTGATTCATTTTCACTAATAAAGTTGCAGGCTGTTTTTCTCGATTTTGTTCTTATGTAAGCTATTGAATTGAATACAGATAAACACCTACTGACATGGAAATTAAAAAATATAGGTTGGTGTTTAATTCTCGATGTCGTCATTACAAAAATTTATAGAGAAATCGTTAAACCCCTTTTAGATTTTTGCTGTAGCACAACTATCGATTTTATCCTTTCGATAATCCCGATACTCACTGCGTAACGTGCAGGATAAAGCGCGCACTTACGTGCTTTTTCAAAATTGTTCCGTGAATTTAAAAGACAAACACTCCACTAAGAGTGCCAGGTATACAGCGCGTTACCCAGCGACTAGCGGAAAGACTAACCGAACCCATCATTACGCTGCATCTTCCTAATTAATTAGTACTTATCTGTATTATTTGCTCATTTATACGTATAACTAATTATAGTGTTAAGCCAACATCACATTGCAACCTAAACAAAGTAGGAATATTTTTCTGTAAATGGATGTGTAAATAATATTCAATATGCGGAATGGCATAATCGATTTTCCCTTGTCAAAGGGTGATGTGGTCGCAATTTTCGGAATTGTCCGTATGTTACCGATATCAATATTTCAGCGCGCCGAACTGACAAATATTATTACAAGTTTGCATAAATTATCAGAACCAAATATACGTCCGACTAGTATTGAATCATTCTGTCGTTTATAAATGTTAAATTTCAATTGCTAGCACGCACAATAAGCTAACATTTACAAATGCTTAAAACAATGTTTGATCTATACTTTACGTTTGGTGAAAATATGTATTTTCCTAACATACCCTCAAAATAATAAAAAAAAAACAGTCTAAAGTAATGTATGTTCCTACAAAAGATACAACTTATAAATATAAAATAAAATTTATATAAAATTGATATAATCACAAATAAAAGATGATCAATCAGTTGGATTTTGGACGACTATCAAAACGAACTCCTTATCGGGCGCAATCATTATCTCGTGCTTCTTGCTTCTGAGCCTGATGAAGGTCAGATCATTGGTGGAGTCCAGATCCTTGATTACAGTCCTAGCTCGCTCTACAAGCGAATTCACCAGGCCAGCGTATTGGACAGACACGGTGTTCTCCATTGTCGTCTTGATCGGAATTCCCTCGGAATTTATCACGAGAAAACCTACTATACCCTTGTAGGTCTGCAGACGCTTCATGGTCTCCTCCAATTCTGCCACCAGAGACATGCTGAACACGGGACAAATCCAACAAAATCCAACTGATAAATATGTCAATAAACTGACAATCACGGCGAGCCTTCAGATTTGGCAGATTGATGCAGATGATGCAGTAAAATATCATGCTTCACAATCGTCAAAAGGCTGTATGCAGGTGGACTTATTATTATATAATTAATATTATTTGCTAATTTATTTGCTATTTTTAAAAATAATGTTTTAATTGGTGTATTGTTGCCGACTGTTCAAAACCAAAATACCGACCTAAGCACCTGTCAGTGGCATCCTATTTTTACTTTATCATACGCAGTATGATAAAGAATTGTAATCGTGTCGAAAAAAAATTTGATTTTAGCGGTAATAGGTCTTTTTGGGTTGGAGCTGAAGAGCTGAAAAGCTTCTGGTTCAAAAGGGTCCAAAGGAACTGGATGTTACTCTTAGCATTTTTTAATAATTTTGCAAACGAACTGCCATTTCTGTAATTTCGTCAAAATAGGTAAATAATAAATTAAAGTAAATGAAATTCTGAATAATTTATGTCTACGACATTTTTTTGGTAAAATTAATAGTTTAGCTGCATGAGCAAATTGTACTTGATTGAGATCGGTCGCCAAGATTTGACAAATAGTTTGATTCTGTCAGCGGGTAGTGGCAAACGCTGATGTTTTGACAATATCTACTGTCAATAGTAAAAATTCAATTGAGTTTTTTTTAGTTTGATTTGATTGTCAATTGTGTTTTTTATATCTCATTTCCTATAGCGCTTGAAGAAGTTCCTAGTAGGACACGAAACACTTTTTATTGTATTAAAATAACTGTCGAATCCTGGCTAACTAGTTTTATTTGAATGCAGATACGACCGATCCCGATCAAATAGAATCTCATTTACTATTAATTTTATAAATAGTATGTTAAAGTCATGTACCTGGCCACATCAGATTATTATGTTCTTTTTCCGTCAATTGTTTATTTATTAGTATGTTTTCCGTCAATTGTTTATTTTCGAGCATGTTTACCTAATGGAAAATCATTTATTAAAAGTCTTTATAAATGCATGTTTTCTAATAATGCATGATTGTTATAGCCAATAAAACGACTTCATTATAGCTAATAGTACATACGTAAAATAATACCATCCAATCGAAACATTCCGTTATCCAGGCACACAGTCCTGAACTGTCAGTGCCAAATTACATAAATGGTCATATAACCTCAAACGACATCGACGAATAAAATCTATGTAGACGCCGCCAGAAGAATACGATGGACGAAAAAATGTTGTAAATAACTCGAATATTAAACGGCGATTAATGATCTCAACAATTAACGCACTGGCTAGTCGCTCGTGCATTAAACAGTCTCGATCGTTAATCGCTCCTTTTAATATACTTGTTGATTAAATAATTATAATAATGTGTATGCCCACTTGTTAAAATAACAGCACGTAGTAAACGTAGCAACGAATCGGCGTATTTACTGTGCTTCACAAATTTTAACATTACTAGAAACTGTGCACCTACAACAGTTTATGTTAAGAAACTACCATTGGCAGTACCACATTCAATACCCACATAAACAATAACAATTGCAGAATAAAATATCTTATCTAAATGCAAATACCTACTGCATAAATACTTGAATTCTAAAATAAAAATATATCTCTTGCAAATTGTATTACAGCGCACAAAATTCATTGTTACTATTAAAAAGTAAATATCTGTAATCAAAATACATATACGAATAGCATAAACAGGATTCAGTAGAGTCACAGAAAACCGGTTCTATAGAATCTTATAACCACGCTATCTAGTAAATCCTAAGAATTGCTTTCAATTACTGCTTAAAGGGTACCTGACAATGACCGGCTAATAGCGGCTATGAGATATCCAGTACGCACCGTTATTTTCGGTTGTTTTTCCGGCGTTGTGCAGCGGGATTTGCAAGTTTGATCTTATTTCATGTTTTTCACGCGATTTTGTCGGGATAACGGCAAAATAAGTTGCAAATCTTTATACAAAGTGTATGTGACATTATTTGATGGTGTGGCAGTGAGATTAGTTTTTGGTTTTCTTTTAAATAAAGTTAGTGTTTGAGTGGTATATTCAAACACTCGAACCCATGTGCTTTTAGAATATGTTTTTCAACGTATTTTGTCAGTTCCCCAACAACAGAGTTTTCTACTATCAACCATTCCATTAAGGCGTATATCTGCATATTATACATTCGGAGTTTAGTGTCGGTCCTGGGTCGGTCACTTCATCATTTTAATTTTCGTCCGCACTAGGGCGTATCTCCAAGTTTACAGTCGCCTGCCTCTCAAGTGGCGCCCTTAAATGGAGCTTGGTGGTCCCGTACAGAAGCCGGGGGTTATTTATGCCCCACGTTTTAAATTTTAACGGCGCAAAGCCCGGTGGGAGTGGATTTTTAATAACTGTAAAAAGGGTCGATAAACAACCGCCCGGTGTACTTAAAGGATCTGGCATGCTTGGATCTTACTATACGGGATTTACTAACGCATATACGGATAAGTCGGTATTGTATGTACGGTCGAGAAAAATTGTATTGTGGCTGGATATGGAAAGGGACCGAATAAGCCATGCTGCAGATATCCCAACACTTACAACGTTTTCCATTAAAGGAAATGAAGGAAATATGTGCAAAAATTAACTTTTAGATTGGCTGGATGCACAGAACAGTTTTGAAACCTTTTATTTTAATGAGACAATATGTTGTTTTGTTTACCTACACTTTTTTGAAAAAATGTACACCACAGTGGCTTCATGAGAAGTGTTCTTGTTGTCTAATTTAGTGTAATTTTCTCTACAGTTTTACACAAGCTTGGGAGTAGAATTAAATTACAGTTGCAAATCGTAAGTTCGAAGTGTAGCCGAAAAAGAGCGTAATTTTAAAGGAGTTGGTTTTGCCTATCCTAAAAGCTTGAATTATGTTGAACCATCCAATAATCTAATTCTAATAACTGCTCCATTTTCGGTGCGTTGATTAACTTACTCTGAATTCAGCTGTGACCTATGAACTACATGTTCACGCAGTTTCACAGAATGAAGTGTTTTCACTTTCTCCTACTCCTCCAAAAGTTAGCTACATCTGGTTTACAATTTTACACCAAAAAGTGTAAAGTTTAAGCAACCAAAAAGAAACTTAATAACTTTAACAAAAATATGTATGCCATTGTCCCCGTGAGCACTGAACTACGATGGCAAGCTACGGAAAAATATACTCAAACATAAATCTTTCCTCGACTGTACTCTGAGGTTTTTAGGTGCACCACCTAAAAAATATCCAAATTTCTCCGTATCACGATCGTTATACAAAAAATCTGATGTGGCCAGGCACATGACTTTATCATACAATATATAAAATTAATGTTTAGCTGCATGAGAATCTATTTGATTGAGATCAGTCGTGTCTGCATTAAAATAAAACTAGTTAGCCAGGATTTAACAGATAAATAAATAATTAAATAAATAAATAATTCCTTTATTAAAATAAGACAATATTAATTGCAACAAAATATTATTTATATTTAGGGCGCAGTTCAGCACACTTGTTCCCAAAAAATAATTCCGAGAACTTATCAAAACAAAAACAAACAACAAAATTACTCTAGAGTCTAATTACACGTAATTGCAGCAAATCCAACTCAACAAAACATCGCACCTGCCCATAAAAAATAAAAATTAAAAAGCCTCCTATGTGCGCTCGATGCCTAAAGTCCCCCCTGTTGAGCAAACAGCCAACGCTTCACCTTTCCCCCAAAACTGTTTCACTATAAATTTTTCATATCTTCCCTGAGACCATTGTATATGTGACTGACCTGGTAAGAGAATGACCGTTTATACAGGTCAGTGCGATGGGCAGGTGGAGCAAACAAACCCCCGAATCTTAAATTAAGGTTATGGACATACGTTCTACAGCATATCTTCCGCATGAGGTATTGTGGGATCCTAGTGGATAGCAACTTATGATATTGAATATTGCTGCATGCAACACCCTAGTGTTATCCATGTTCAACCACCCCAAGTCGCCCAGCCCATTCGATGCATGATCATACTTCGTCAAACCAAAAACAAACAAAACACATGCATTTTGGACACGCTCAACACGCTGCCTATCCGACGCCATCAGGCAAGGACTGTACACGGTATCACAATATGAGATCTTTTGATACTATTAACTACGGTCAATATTCATTGTGAGATAATGTCAAAACATCAGCATTTGACACTACCGGTACTGTCATTAGACTTGAAAATTGCAAATCCTGGGTCACTATATAGTATTAAATCAATGCAGATGCGACCGATCTCGATCAAATAGAATTTGCTCTTGCAGCTAAACTATTAATTTTACCAAAAAATGTCATAGGCATAAATTATTCAAAATTTCCTCTGGTTTAATTTATTATTTAACTATTTTGACGAAATTACAGAAATGGCGGCTCATTTCTAAAATCCTTGAAAAATATCATCATACTGCGTATGATAAAGTAAAAAACCGTAAGTACTAATACGGGAAAAGGTACATAAATAAAAAAAATCACATTTTAAATATAACTACATATTTATTTTGTAACATAATAGTAACTTTTATAACAAAGGTTCACTTAGTAAAAAATAAAAACATTCTCAAAGAAACCAATAATATAACAATAACCCGTTATGCAACAAAAGTTTATTTGGTAAATATAAACATCATTTACACTTGAAATAATATAATAGTTATTTAACCAAGTATATTAAAAGGAGCTACTAATGATCGAGACTGTTTGTACAGATCATTAATCGCAGATTAATATTCGAGTTGGTTACAACATTTTTTTGTCAATCGTATTGTTCTGGCAGCGTCTACATAGATTTTTCTACGCCGATGTCTTTTGAGGTTATATAACAGTTTATGAAATTTGGCACTGACAGTTCTCTACTGCGGTTCTTCATAACGGAATGTTTTGATTGGAATAAACTATCGACGAAAAACTAATTTAAAAGCTTATTCGACCCTTGGGGTTGTTTAGCCAAACACATTTTGTAATATCATGTTTTGTGTTACTTAATTAGTTTTAAGCTCAAATTTGCTCAATCATTAATTTTGAACATTGCTCAAAACCCTATTTCACATAATTAGATGGTGCTAAATGGCATTAAAACTCTGATAGCTTAATCTGTAATTACTTTAAAATAATTCTTCCTCTGGGTCAAAAAAAATCAGCGCTCTGTCTGAGGAAATTTCTATCAACAGTTCTTTCTCTTTCGCAGTGAAATTGTCTGTTATTTACACAATTTTCGTTGTCATAGTTTTCTAGAAAATAACTATTAAATTTATTATATAGTATAACTTATTATTGTAAATATTGTAGGCCCTGAAGAAGCCAAAGATATCGACGAAACGTCGGCAATGTATAACAAATAAACATTAAAACTTTCCCAAAGACTGCATAGCGTAACATTTTTTTCTAATCGAAGTACAGTCGTTAAACTATTTAAAATAAACTATTAAATTGTTTATTAAAGAGGTGCAATGATTTTTAAATCCGACGCTAATTCCTAATTGAACACTGGCAATAACCTATATATTATTTTGATTAACTTCTTTTATAATTAACTCGATTGTGTTTATTGTTGCGTTAATTTTATCTTCAACAATAAATAAGTAATCATTTGACACCTGCAAAACTAAATTTAATTCATACACCTTTCCAAAATATCAGCTAAAAACTAGTTATGTCAGTAAATTCATCGAATGTAGTTACCTTTTTAACTACATTCCTATACACGATCTGCCATTTCAGAAATACGTCTGCCTACAGTTGATAATGGAATATTATCTAATTTGGCCGCAATAATTTTTGGGCAAATAATTCAACATTATCACCAAAATGAATATGATTTTACAATACAGTTTGGTACCTTTCGAGTACCACCCATGTACCACCTGAAAGTTCTTTCGCGTACTACTGGTTGAGCACACCTGCTCTAGAGACATTTTTGAAATGTGAAGCTATAACCTGTTTCATTTTTCTTCGAAGGTACTATATTATACTTCTATGGGTATAGCGTCATGCAGTATACCGCTAGATGGAAATAGATTTTGGTACTAAGACCTTCATTAAAGCGAAGCCGCCGTAAATCTGGGGGGAAATTGAATTTTGCATCCCTTTTCGAGTATCGTACGGAGCAGACACGGGCGCACTTATCTAAATTTTAAATTAGATCTACGATTTATACGTGATTTATAAGCACTCAAGTGGGTCGTGCCGTGTTTATTTTTGCTTTGATGTTTGAATTAGTTAAATATAAACTCGATGAATATGGAAAAGTTTGCCGCTCAATATCAGTTATCAACGTTTAACGCGTTGTATAAATATATGACTTAATTGATTGATGTGACAAAGTTGGTGGATGTTTTATTCAGAACGAGAAAATTGGATTAAGGGAATGCGGTGACCCAGTTTTCGTGATGTTATTCAAATTAATGCTAATTGGAAAAAGCGAAAACAACAGGCCGTAAGAAACAGTTTGTGTCAATTAACACCAGCTTGTGGCCTTTCCTGAAACTTGCTTTGATCATTGGACCAAGTCTGAAATTGAAAAATGTTTGAAAGGAAGGAACATACCATAACAAAATTAATAATAATCTACAATTAATGGCGCGAAATGTAAAATTGGTACAGAAAATCCTCAGATTAATGCATTTTTGATCTTAAACTTGTTAACAGACAATGATGGCCTACCTACGTTAAATACAAGTAGGTACACTTTAAAAGAAAACAGAACCTTTATTTTGTAGGTTTGGGAAAAAATAGTTCGGGAGGTTAAAGTTAAATTTTAAAATTTTTGTGCGCGGAGAGGACATGGATTCCTATGATAGAAGTTATCTTCGACATGCAGGGTGTTTCAGAAATAAAGCCTATCCATCAAGGAGCATATTCCCAAGGACGTAATGATTCCCAAGGACATGTTTTGTCAAATAACGTATGGTCTTAGGGCATCCTTGAGAAAATGAATAAAGAAACACGGGGCCCGACCCTGTTCAGCAAAAGAAAATCGTCAACAACCTACCGGAGTTGTGCTGCAACTTGGGAGAAAACAACACTGCTAACAAAATATCGGTCTCCCTCCTTTTTGGCGTTTCTGACGTTACAGTGACATCTGTTCAAATCATCGTAGTTGTTCGTTGGAAATGAGAATCTTTTGGATTGTGGAATCATAATGTGGGTGTGTTTGTGTGGCAATTATATCCGACTGATATGCGGCGTTGCAATCATTGCAATCTAACTTTGCAAGCACATTTGTTGTTCATCGGCATCACATTTCTGGATTACATACGTACCAATCTTTCTAATTTTCGAACTAATAAATTTTGTCACCAGGGCAGGTTTCAACGATTTCTTTAATACAAATTGTGTTAGTTTTTCTAAAACATCCTGTGTAACGTATTATTATTCGTTTTTTATGTTTTATTATTTTTGCTTTGTTTTACGTCATTTTGTTAATAAAGTTACTCGCTAATTTACTTTTTTATTCATTGTCGTTACAACTTAACATGGGCAAAAAATCTATTCGTTTAATCTGTTAGTAAATTAATAGAAAAATTTTGAACAAGCAGAATTTTGTTTGTCCATTTCGTTCTGTGATATTTTATATTATATCTTAAAAAGTCAACCGGCAGATTTAAAAATTGCACTAAACATAGTCATAGATTCACAACTCAGGAAATATCCTAAGAATTTTGATAAAACTTTCCAGAATTGATAAAAGGAAACTAATAATCAATATAAAGAACATAGTAACTCACATTAGTCACTTGTGAAGTCCGTACGATTTTGTAAATTAAACAATAACTGTAAAAATTGCACTAAACATAATCATAGATTCACAACTCCGGAAATATCCTAACAAATTTGATAAAACTTTCCAGAATTGATAAAAGGAAACTAATAATCAATATAAAGAACGTAGTAACTCACATCAGTCACTTGTGAAGTCGGTACGATTCTTTAAATTAAACAATAACTGTAAAAATTGCACTAAACATAGTCATAGTTTCACAACTCAGGTAATATCCTACGAGTTTTGATAAAGCTCTCCAGAATTGATAAAAGGAAACTAATAATCAATATAAAGAACGTAGTAACGACATCAGTCACTTGTGAAATCGGTACGATTCTTTAAATTAAACAATAACTGTAAAAATTGCACTAAACATAGTCATAGATTCACAACTCCGGAAATATCCTAAGAAATTTGATAAAACTTTCCAGAATTGATAAAAGGAAACTAATAATCAATATAAAGAACGTAGTAACTCACATCAGTCACTTGTGAAGTCGGTACGATTCGTTAAATTAAACAATAACTGTAAAAATTGCACTAAACATGTCATAGATTCACAACTCGGGAAATATCCTACTAATTTTGAGAAAGCTCTCCAGAATTGATAAAAGGAAACTAATAATCAATATAAAGAACGTAGTAACGCACATCAGTCACTTGTGAAGTCGGTACGATTTTTTAAATTAAACAATAACTGTAAAAATTGTACTAAACATAGTCATAGATTCACAACTCGGGAAATATCCAAGGAACTTTAATAAAACTTTCCAGAATTGATAAAAGGAAACTAATAATCAATATAAAGAACGTAGTAACTCACATCAGTCACTTGTGAAGCCGGTACGATTCTTTAAATTCAACAATAACTAAAAATTGCACTAAACATAATCATAGATTCACAACGTAATGTTCCATAATCAGAAAAACAGTTGCCTTACAGTATTTTATACATCAGTACAAGATGCTTTACATATTAAATGTAATCTAAGAGATTAAACATCATTTTTTTTATTTTTAAACTGTAGTATAATATATATTAATATTGTAGTAATAAACTTTTGACCACCGTCGTCAACAAAAATAAATAGAAAGTGATAACTGATATTTTACCCACGCAGTTGGTCTAAAGGCAAAATGGTTGCTAGCGTTATGTCTTTTGTTATAAAACTGAATTTGCTCCGTTTAATCTCCCATTCCTTCTTGTCATCATTATTCTGAGGTGTCTGAATTAATAGGGTATTAAAATTGCGTCTATCTCTATTTCTATTGGCCTGTACATAACCCGGACTCGTCTGACATTTTGCCAACGCCAAAGTAACTCCTCATAGATGGCAGTAGTAGTGCCTTTTGTCTCTGCATAATTCAATAATCAGAAGAAGTTAATCCTGATTTTTATGAGTTATGGTGACATCTCGGAAGATATCTACCAGTTTAACTTTAGAAAATACTACCATAAGCTAAATCTAGCAAAAATAGTTAAGTTTGTTAAAGAAAAATAAGTAAAAGAAGAAGTTATCTCAGTGATTTCCACCAGCCAGAAGCAATTCAACGAATTCCTCCGTCGTCTTCCACATTTCACATCGCAAAGCGGTCCGTAATCCGTTAAACTGTTAAACATTTGCACACCGCCTCTGCAAGATTTCCAAGGAAAATGCGGCAACTATCTCCACTCGAACGTACGTACAACTTCGCGTTCGAGGAGTGTTCAATACCGCCCCTTTGGCCCTTTCGGCTAAGTTGGGACCGTTTCCCGAGATTACACCGTTTCACCGGAAGTGACATCTTGTTCGGGCTAAAACAGGAATCGACGAAGGAGAGAACTTTATGCTCGGCACATTCAGCTGATTGCCGACTGGTGCTAACTTGAAACGTTAACCGCTTTATCCTCGCGAATGCAAAGTTTTCGAAAGGCATAAAGCCGTCCAGGAAAGGTGGATGGTCTTGTGATAATTTATGACTAATTCTAAAATATTATTTGAGACCAGTCTTTAAAGTTAAAAATTAATGTATAAAGTACAGTTAAGGCTTCATTTGGTGGAGTACATTATTCTAGATATTTAATTTTGACTCTTCCTCATAAGTCCAGCTGTACTTTAAGAATAGATAGAGCAATATTGTCTTTTATTTTGACAATTAGTTGTCTTGTTTTTTTTAATATTTGGTGGGTGGCACGCACTGTCAAAAGCTACACCAATAGATTTAGTTGCTTAAACAGCTGGGGTCACAAATAAAAACAAAACTTGCATCTTGTCATCGCGTACAGGGTAGTTTAATAATCTATACTAACTGTCATTATTCGCAACCAAATTGTATGAAGGTTTAGAAACTTTCAATTTTCACAGTGCCATCAGGCTTTTCATAGTCACCCTATTACGGAAATTCAAAAAGTGATGACTTGGCTTCCCTTCACCGGCCTTTCCGCCGGAGTTATTATACGCAGTACCTGGAGAGAGTGATGGATAGGTAGGGGTTATTGTTAGGTTTTCCACCCCTCCTGGTGTATTGATTACTTTTAAACTCCCCTGCCTTTGCGTACTTGCACGTGCAGGTATTCGCGATAGACAATCGCTGTATAGATGTGTAGACATGCAAGGTAACTGGGGTGGTGTACGCTTACTAAGCAGGTGATAGGGGTGGTATTACAATAATTGCGCAAATGGGGTGCACTGCATGGCGTTGCCAATAAATGTAGAGTGCTCACGCTAACTTAACTGCAAACATGTATCGACACTTTTAGGCGTTTGTTATACAGCAGGAAAGGGAATTTTCAATAACTTCTATTAGCTAAAGATGTGATTATGGAACATTAGGTTCACTTCGTATTTACTTACACAAGGTGTCACATACAGATTGCGACAATGTCTCTCTTGTCCGGAAGAGAGGCTGAAATAAAAAATAGTGTGGATGGATTGGTTGGTTCGTTGGCCTGAACAATCCTCTGTACTAAATC
Source organism: Melinopterus prodromus (assembly GCA_964023965.1). NCBI lineage: Eukaryota > Metazoa > Arthropoda > Insecta > Coleoptera > Scarabaeidae > Melinopterus > Melinopterus prodromus. Next base: position 48,731,126 of record OZ030393.1, read on the forward strand.
CGCTTGATATTTTCTTCTGGGGGAAAGAAAACAGCTGGGCAACAAGACGTGTATCCACAGAGGTGAAATATATGTAATTTCGAGCATTTTTGCAGAGGTTTTTGCTATCTGCACCAATGTACTCTATAATAGAATATAAGTTTTGTTGGTTCAGCTATTTAAGAGATTATTTATCTCAATGAAGGAAGCTTCAAAATGTAGCTTGGAATAATAACCAGTACTTTCTATGTCCCTAAATGAACTAACTGAATGTACGAAATCAAAATTTCTTGATTTTCAAAATATTACTGCAATGAAATTGCTGTTCAGAAACTCTTAAAGGGAAAATTCGCAACATAACTTGCTTGAAATATATTACTTTTGGCAATCATATCGAGTTAGCATAGAAGTATTCAAACGATATTTAACTTCTTATTCAGGAAGGAGTTTGATAGAAAATAGGAAGTGCTAAAAGAGGAGGACATTAGTCTCATTTACGCCTGTAGGCTTACCCCGCTTACCATACATCCCGGTTTGACCGGGACAGTCCCGGTTTGGGACATCGATCGCGGCGTTCCGTCCGGTTTGATATTATGTCCCGGCTAAAATTCTTTACTGGAATTTATATCAGTAACAAATCACTGAGATCAAAAGATTGATTGATTATTGTCAAACTAGTGAATCAGGTATTATTTTTGATCGGTACAACACATCTAGCTTTGAAACTTGCAAATGGTGGTCTAAAAAATCCTCAACTCATATGTTCTTTGCCAAGAAAAATGCTTCCATTTTACTACTTTTCGATACTTATTGAGAAATAAACAAAATAATGAAGATCTAGGGGTAACAACTCCGCAGCGACCAGCCGATTAGTATTGTAACAATATTAAGTATCGACAGTCAAACAAACACAACGATGACTGCTGAAAATTGTTTATAACGTTTTAAAAATTACTGAACGACGATATTCCATACGTCAAAATGTAGACTACCTAATTTCTATCTCAATTAGTTAGTCACTATTTCCCGGTCTGTAGCAAACAACCTTTAAATATAAATTAATTTGCATACACTTTCTACGCAAGCTTTCAGATATACTACGAAAAACGCTACAGAAAAATTGTTATAACTTTTACAAAAACTAAATGTATAGGAAAAGGAAAAAAAAAGTTACATATGTTTGCTTCATATGACAAATTCGTAGGTAATTAATCGTTGTATTTACTCATTTACGCTGAGAAATTTTCTTTGTGGCATACAACCCCTAAATCACAGTAATTTTGTCTACTACTTATTTGAGTATTGCGGTACAAATTACATATTTTTACAACAGAAAAATGTTTATAACTTTTACAAAAACTGTTTAAATCCTTTTCTCTTAGGCCAAATTGTAGGTAATTAATTGGGATTATACTTTAAATGATTACATTAAAAGCTGAAAAGCCTCCACATTACGATATTATGTATGACACCAAATGGAGGGAGTTGATATTTTGGTTGGCTGTGATAACAACATGTTTATAACTTTTTCAAAAAATATTATATAGCTTTCCACCATATACTAAATTATAGGTAATTAGATGCGGTAGTCCTATTCATGAATGCAAAAGGTTTTGCTCTGAGGTGAAGAACCCCTAAATAACGATATTGTACTGTGGTTTCAACTGAACATTACTTTGTTCTGCTTTAGCAAAATGTTTTCATTAATGGCGTTAAATCCTTTGGTAGTCGATTTCGGAATATTTTGTAAAAACATGCACAACAAATAACAAATGTGAATATTTATAAAAAAAACAACCGTCAATTTTTTAGGTGTAAAGATTCCAGTGCTTTAAATTTGTATCGTGTTCAAAAAATAATATTCAAACATCAGTATTTCCAACGGCTTCCGTGATGACGCACTATTTCTGTCTTATTTAACACCAACAGTAAAAGCAATATTGTTCTGCAAAATAAAATTTGTGGAATGCTTCAATTGTTTTTTTTTTTTAATTTGTTTGAGGAAGATATTATAATATTAAATGTACATTCAGCGAAAAATACGAGAGTTTCAATGAATAATTACACTTATTCCGGTTTTTGTTTGTAGATTCTTGGTTTCGAATCTATGAAAACAAAATTTAAACGATATCTCACAGCTCTTGTGACAAAATCAGTGTCGCCATCACGTCTTATCTGAGCACTGTAATTTTTGCTGTTTTGTGTTGAAATATATGCATTATTTGGTATTCAAATTTAGTTTTGTGGGAACGTTCCAATTGTTGATAATTTTGGTATATCTGATGTTCGGATTATATAAAAGACGAAATACATAAGAAAACACGTGAGAAGCAGAAAACAAGAAGACAAAAAAAATTAAAGTTTATAAAAAGCCACCTGTGGTGGCTTGGGGTGTTGACTTATTTTCAAAAGTAGGTAATTCTTGTCCCGGTTCGAAATATCATAACTATGGTAAGCCTAAGCATGCGACATAGTTTTTATTTGTGGTGGATCGGGTCGAATGCACTTTTATTTGCATTATCAACAAGAATAGTATATCTGGTCCGATGTTGTTGCCTGTTGCTATCGCCTTCTGTCGTCCTGGTCTAAACTAGGCTTTAAAATTAATGGAATTGAAGAGCATTTCTTTGTGGACCGACCGTAAATTCCGGTGCATATGCAACCAGAAGGTATTGAACTACAATAACGTACACTGAATACTGTAGAATTCCTGTTACTGCTAGTTAGCTCTGAAAAAGACGACCTCGCATATTTCTTCTGGTATATGAACCAGGCTTCATAATTTTACACCTAAAAGGCTATAATTTGCCAGCGCATCCATGTTCCTCGTTCGAAATTCCAAAGTGTAATTTAAATAAATCAAATGTTATAGTTTTTTATTTTGTATTTGTACAAGAAAAGCGGGATATACCAGATAGCAAAATATACCAACTAACCCCAGAGAAACAGCAACTATTATTAAACCAAGACAAGATTATCTTGCAAATTACATGTTGTCTGGCCAGTCTAGTTTGTCTAAAACAAATAACAGCTCAATAAAACTTCGTGATTATCGGTCCTGTTATCTTTTATTGGCATCAAAGACCGCGCTTATTTCGATCCCGGCATTACAATAAACACCAGCAAATTATGTAGATTATGGTAATTCAGAGGCGCAAGTCGGACCTTAAGGCATGTATTCCGGTAAGCATAACCGGAATGCACAGCTAGAGTCACACGCCAGGGCTATACTAGTTAATAGTTATGCGTATAACCACGGCACAATTCAATGAAACGAGCCACTATATGCAAATATGCACGGAGGGTTAACAATACCCGGTCGTTTAAAAGGCACAATGGACCGACGCTAGCCACTTAGCGGAGATCTTGTATCAGCTCTACATTGTAATTTTGAATGTGTTATCTGTTGGCCACCAATTTTAATACTAGTTTGCGGGCAACAGGATAAGTACCCCTCGGATAATAATGGCTTTGGCTCTGAATGGGCGACTATTTTTTGCGGTGCACCGCAAAAAACTCTCAGTATTGAACCATGTTGAAAGTGCTGTTACTGTGATATGTCCTTTGGACTGAAAAGTTTTAATTTGAATCTTTTAATGGCAATGGGGGTTTTGTTGCATGAAATTCAATTCATTATTTCATTTCAATTTGTTTTTGATAGAAACGTTTTTAATTTAATTTTTTCGGTTTGTCTTGTCGTAAAAACAAGAGTAACTGAAAAAGGTTGTACAGACATACTGTAATAAAACAAAAGTCCCTGGTTCAAATCCAGGTCGTCGATGTCGTTTTAAATTTATCACCGTCTTTCAATACATTTCAAATAATAATTGTTTAATAACGTCGTCATGATATATTTTATTTGACATTTGTCAAAAGTTGTAAAAGTTATAAGTGTACATGGTTTATACACAGTGTATACACAATTTTCGTCATTCTTTGCTCAGTCGTAGGTTGATTCCTCGGTAAAGATTCTGTGGCAGACATTTTTATTACAATTTCAGTTTTTAGCATATACAGTAGGGTGGTCCATATTTTTCATGTTTTAATTTTTCTCTTCATTGTTGTGTCGATGTCTGGCTTTATATCCATACTGTATTCTTGTGAATTTTGAATTTTTACTGTAAGGGATACATATGAATACAAAACCTTTTTAGTTTTTTGTCTTAGTACCATAAATATTAATAGAAGTAAATAATTTAATAAAAAAAGTCTTGATATTACAACATTTCACATTTTTTAAGTACTTGTAAAAAATACAATAATCTGAGTAACGTGACTATCTCCATCAAAACTGAACAAAATCTGAAAAGCGTTAACTGTTTCTGGTATTATTTTTTTCCTAGAATCTGTATCAGACTGCAGAACTTCCGAATTGGGTCTAGTTCTTAGTGCTAAAAATTGCAAAAAACAAAGAATATGTGCATTTTTTCTCAAAAACTAAACAAAAATTGGAATGTCTGCATTCAGATTCATCTTGTACGAAAAAAGCACTACAGAAGTAGTTTTCACTTGTCCGATTTTGTTCTTTGTTGGCCTGTATGGTAACTTAGTAACTTATTATTGTATTTTTAACAAATTAAGTGTACTTGGAAATAGGTGAAATGTTCTTATTTCTAGACTCAAGAGTTCAGGCATTTTTTATTCTCGACTTTGAGCCTTTTGAAGCACAGGTTAATATGTATTCTTCGATCTCAAAAACGACAGTAAACAAGATCTTGTAAAAAATAAAATTATAACTTTTCTCGGGCAATTCCGTCATCGAAGAAGCAACCCCAGACTTGTGTTTCGAAATATTAGTCCACATCAGAACGGTATAGCCAAGGAGAAACACAGAAATGGAGACCATATGGTCTCCATTTGTGTGTTTCTCCATTGAGCGTCCATCTTGCTCCTTCGCTATACCGTACTGATGAAGACTAATAGTCCCAAACACGTGTCTGCGGTTCCTTCTTCGATGACGGAATTGCCCGACAAATACCTTTCTCCTTCTATATCACACCGTCGATTAACTAGTTTTGTCTTGTTATAATTTTTCGTATATAAATAAGAACCACCCTAATATACAGGCTATAAGAATGAAGATAAGCGTTTTGGCCATAATACAATACCTAATAGCTACTAGTAGTACCTACCATATTTCTCGTCTAAAAAATAAAATGATATGTCAAAATACCAACATCTGTTCCTAGCCAATAATATATCAATTTTTCAAGTTCTGTCTTGTTTTTTTATTCAGTTCCCAACTATGGTTCCAACATATCTTTGAGATACTTCACAAACCTGACAAGAAGAAAACTGTTACTCAATAAGCAGCTTATTTGTCAGTAGAGTTATCTACCATTCCTCTGTTTTCTACTCCATTTCGAATATGATCTCCAAGGCTTACATTCAGCATAATCCGTTCAATCGCTCTTAGCGCTAATCTGTTTGCGGATTTAACACTAAGCGTCACGGTCTCCATTCCATAAACCATCACCAGTATGCAGTATGCATACAGCATGTAAACAAACAAGCACGTGTTGATGTCGCTTATATAGAAACGTCACTTTGTGAATTTATATCATGACTATGAAGTGTTATGATTTATGAAGCAACATAAACCGTAGCAGAGTTTTTTTTTCGTGAAATACTTTGTTGTGTCAACTAAGGCTTCTACTTTGTTTTTTCTTCTATTACAAGTGAACATTCGAATATAGAATATCCGGTATGTTCTCGCGCAATAACCGTTATTCCATGATTTCACTCAAAATCTTCCTTCTAGAACTATCTAATCGATCCAACTCAACTTCAATAACCAACGATAATTTGATTACTGCAGCATCCAATCCCAACGCGGTTGGATGCAATCGCCCTCTCTTGTTACCTCGCAGCAACATACAGCTTCTGTTGGCGATGCGGTGCATCCTCCGTTGTTCTCGGAGTAATTGTTTCGAATTTGCGCTCGGAATATGTAAAACAGTGCCATCTCGCGGCGGGTCGGGGCCAATTTGAATACGTGTATATGTGGGACATCGTCTTCACGCCGTTTCTTCCCAGTTTTATTCGATTCTGGGCGCGACTGAACGCTACCCTCGAGTGTTTGGTAAATAGAAAAGCGCGCCGCTGAGACAATGCCGCCGAGTTTTGCGGAAATAATGCGCCGCTGGAGCAGCTAGGCTCCTCGACGCTGCCAAACGCAGTATACGCCATTAAATCAAGTGCAAATGTTTGTACTCCATTCGAAAATATTTAGGAGGGGTGAATAAGGAGGACGGAAGGAAGGCGTCTCGAAACGATGGCTTCAATATTTTTGTCTGGCGTCACAATAAAATATATGCCGGCCATAAAATCTAGATTGAAAACGTTACTTACTAAAAAGTGTTTGGACGTTACACACATAAAAATAGGGAGTTGGATTTATTAGTTTTTTACTATAAGTGACTATAACACAGAAAACTTACTTAGAAAACTTAAACGAAATATGTATCAATTTTACTGTCACTCCATACCCTGCACACGATGGCGGTAAATATGTCTCATATACTGCCGTCTAACGGTAAGACACGGTATCTTCATACAAAGAAACGCTAAAAAATTTCGCTTTTAATGCAAAGGCTACGTCAATTTTTTACATTTTAAAGAAGCAGGTTACCTTTCAATTTGTACGTGATTTGTTGTAACTATTAGCGTCATATTTAAGAAAAAACAAAAAATATTTCAATCAATGTATTTTTTGTGCATACGGTTCTATACCAATGGAGGTCAGTATAGCTGTGTAGTATAGTAAACTGTATGGCAAGTTGTTGCTGACTTCTCTCATATATGTACTGCATTCTTTGTCAAAATTGCTGTAAATTTTGCTTTCCAGTTCCGCGATGTTTATGTAATAGTTCGTGATCTACGATATAAGAAATAAAAAATCTGATGTAGCCAGGCATATGACTTTATCATACTATACTTAAAATTAATACGTTAGCTGCATGAGATTCTATTTGATCGAGATGGATTCGTGCCTGCATTAAAATTAAACTAGTTAGTCACGATTTTACAGATATTTTGATACTATTGAGAGTAGATATTGTCAAAACATCAGCTGTCATTAGAATGAAAATATCTGTCAAATCCTTATTAACTAGTTTTATATGAATGCAGAGACAACCGATCTCAAAAATTAGAATTTGCTCATGCAGCTAAACTATTAATTTTATCAAAAAATTTCATAAATTATGCAGAATTTGCGAGACTTTAATTTATTATTTAACTATTTTGACGAAATTGCGGAAATGGTGGCTCATTTGCAAAATTTAGCATACTATACAGCAGTGTCAATACTGTCAATATAATCAAAATATCTGTAAAATCCTGGTAAACTAGTTGTAAGGCAGATACGAGCGAACTCGATAAAATAGAATGTTTAATATTGCTTCCGTTGATTCGAAAAAAAAAAATTGCTAACGCTTCACTAAACTATTTATTATTGTTGTATATACTTAATGCACAGAGCGCTGAGCGACCAACGGAGTCAACTGCTATACATACTTTCAAAGTTAAAATTTGCACTTGCAGCTAAACTATTAATTTAAAAAAAAATGTCATATACATAAATTATACAAAATTTCCTGTACTTTAATTTAATATGATACTATTTTGACGAAATGACAGAAATGGCGGCTCATTTGCAAACGCTTTGTAAAATGCTAAGAGTAAACCTCCAGTTCCTTTGGACCCTTTTGAACCAAACTTCTTTCAGCTCTAAGTTTAGTCATGAAACTTCTAAATATGAAGTTTCGTCCTGATACCTGATACCTCCGGATTCGTCGCCACAAAAAACGGGTACATTCAGAAAATTTCATTTTGTACCTTGATCAAAAATTTTCCGGGGGCCCAAAAGGACAATCTACAATGACAGTAACTAAGGTTATAATGCATCTGGATTGTACAAAAACATAAAAGCTTGTGACCACAGTCAATGAGTAATGTACATGCATAAGTATACAATATATCTAGATACATACGTATGTAGTAATATAAGTACATGTTATTACCTGTTCTATTTCGTACTTCGTTTACAATTCCCATCCACTTTTGTTGTTTTCGCATTTAACGCGGATAAAAATAGACTCCTCTATGTCAAATACTAATGTGTAATATATTAAAACTAATCAAAAACTAACCTCACTCAATTGAAACCCAGAAAGTTAGGGCCACAAGTGATTACAACACCGTACCGGCCGAAGTGTGAAGCCAACCGTATTGATGACGACATTATGGCGTACTGTTGTTGCCGATGGGTCAATTTTTCTTTTTGCGGAATAAATCGTACCATTTTATAAATTATACACTACAACACGGAGTTTGTATCAACACCAACAAATTTATTTTCTCTCATTTTGTTAGATATGTAATCACCCTGCATGGTGTTAACTTTCATTTCACTTTAAATTTTTTAGGATACACAGGTTTTCGGAGAAAATCTTACTCCTTTTTGTGAGTACTCTAATTTGTCGGTGGGTACTCAAATTCGAATGAATTAATAATTTCAGGAACTACCTATTTTGACTCTTTTTCACGTCTTATCTTTTTCACCTTTTTCCAGTGCTATCAAAAGCGTCACTCAGGTAACGACATACCGCTAGATGATTGATTGAAAAACAAGTGACCGTTGCTTAGAACACTTTTGCTAAACTTTAAAAGGGGATACAAGCTCTTATATGGCTTCGAGAGCGTATGATTAATGGTTTTCGCACCGCGTTGACGCTTGGTATAAACGTGGAGGCATCTCGACCATCTCGTATATGCGAAGACTAATTATAAGGCGTAATAGCAGTCTCCAGGACGGCATGGTACGTGTAATTAATGTAATTGAGTGTTCGCCGGGTCGAATGTTCCTATGCAAGCCAAGGAGGGAACATGCTGAAATACGACGTTGCAGGTACAACAATATTTAGATTGTGCTAATCTTACACTTTCCGTATGCAGATAGCGCTATTAACCTCTGCTTCAAATATGCCCTGGAGTAATACACCTCGCTAGATTCTAATAATTTTGCTTCCTTCCATTTCATTAGTTTTTATGTGCATAAAAATTGGCTTAGATAATGGGCAACATCCCGTATATAATTTAACCCAAGAAGAAAGAAAGGGCATATGAATCATCATTCTGGGAGTCATCTAACCCATTGATGGATTTTCAGTGTAGGCACAACTTTAACCATGTGACCTAAAACGCAGAAGTGACACTTCTAGCGGCACCTTTGATAAAATTCACCCTCTGGTTTGTTCGTAATAGGTAAACCATGACACGTTCTCCAGCTGGGGTAAGTCATTCGCCCCTGTTATAGCAAACTGATTTCAACGGTCTCACAAAATCATCATTGCACCTAAAAAATCGTCGATTTTAATTGCTTATAGACATACAAGATAAGCTTTTTTCGGGATGTAAAACGCGATAGACATCCCATTTATTCCATGCTCCGTCGCGTAAGCTTTAATAATAATTTGCCAAAACGTGAGTTTTGTGAACAAGATATATCAGAAGTAGCTGTTTCATTTCTAGTTACCAATAATATTTCAGATTTATCAGAATTAAAAGGCGGATCCACGAAAAAACAGGCCATTAAAGAAGCTTTGTGCAATAGCATTCAATGGCCCAAACATCTTTTGGTTCACCTTATCTGCGCTGTGAGCAGGGTTGTTTTAATACAGTGTTTTAAACATGTTTTAAAACACATATTTTGGTCTAAACATGTTTTCAACAGTTTGTTTTAAATGTTGTGTTTTGAACGTGTTTTAAACTACTGACATTTGAGCAGTTTTAGTTGTTTTTCGTAAAATATAGTAATACAACATCAGCAAATGAAATATGTAATGAAAAGACGCCGATTAAAATGCTTACAAATAAAATAATTACATAATTTAAACAATTTTTTAAATTTTTAAAACAAGTTTTATACGTTGTTTAAACATGTTTTTTGTATGTGTGATTTAAAACATGTTTTATTTAATGATTAAACTATGTTTTTTTGTGAAGTGTTTAAGAACGTTGTTTCAATAAAACAAGATCATTTATAAAAAAAAATTTCTTTTTATAACAACCCTAGCTGTGAGTGCATTTGCTCCTTATTTTTGAAGGATAATCTAATTATCAATTTTCAAGTGTGCGACATCCTTGGATGTTAGCTTTGCTGATAAATATTTTTTGGTGGGTGTTTGTATTATAAGAACGATGCACTTTCAAAATGTTTCATCGTTGCTCATCGTTTTGAGCTGGGTTCTCAAGAAAAACAGATTTTTGTTTAATTTAGGAAGAATTAACATATTCATATTCAAATGTCTCAATCAAATTATAATAATTTAGTTTGAATAACACTAACGAATTGTTTCTTATTCCCGGTTATTCATATTCGTTTAAATTGAAGTTCAGGTAATCTTAAACTTTAACTAAAAGCGTTTAATTAAAAACTGAACATGATACTGTACATGAATTTTTTACAATCTTTTTACGTTCTATCATTCCTGTTTAAAGTTTTACTGTAAATTCTTTCTAATAAAAATATTATGACAATCTTTAGGTTTTATATTTTAATAGTTAAGTGCCAGTGTCATATTATTCAATTCTATTTACATTTTTCAGTGGAAACTTATAATTTTTCGACGTAATTATAAAACAATAACAAGATGAAAGAAATTTTGTGTAATGTAAGTAATTAATGTCTAGCTGATTTGATTCCATGATGTTTTAGTATAGCAACGTACAACTTGATCTTCAATAAGCATGAGAACTAATCTCACTATTGTCGTTGAGAACTTGAATGTATTATAAAATTCAACATCGCATCTAACCTCAACATTATTTCGTCTTGGTCGACACATTCTAAGATTGTAGGATATAGTTGATAAAATCTTCACCATCACTTCATAAATCAATAACATCACAGAAAAAAATCATTCTTAATTTAAATACTTTTTTAAAAATAAAAGTTCGACCAACTTTTATAATGGGCTTTATTGATAATATATTAAAAATAAGACCCTCAAAACCGAAGTATTTTGGGTTCAACTAACTTCAATTTACAGCTTAAACCGTACACCGTTTAACTCAATCTACGGTTTATATACTAAACGAATATTGAGAAACAGAAAATCATTCTAAACCATAGGGCTAAACTGGAAGGACGTTTAAACTAAGTTGAAAAAGATGTGCTAAAGTACAGTCTCGAATCAAAATGCTTTTACATTTACTCGTTTTTTCGTAAATTAAAAACCGAAACCGCACTAAATTATCTTACTTAATTTCATTTAGCGGGGTTAACAAATTTGACCCACATGACTGTCGAAAAACGTTTAGGTCAGTGTAGTATATTTAGAATATATAGTAAATGGTGATATACAGGTCGGATGTAAAATTTAAATAAATTAAAAATTACAGCCACAACCTGGATTTGAACCAGGGACCTTTGTGTCGCTAGCACAATACTCTACCAACTGAGCTATTGAGGCCTATCTAGTTATATTTAGATTATACCCATTTTGAGAAATAAATGATTAGATTGATCAAAGTAACTTCTGTAATAAAGTATTACTTTGCGTTAACTTATGTGAGCTATTCGCTATGTATCGCCTAGGAATTTACTTCTCAATTAAACAGGCGCGATAAACAGTTAATTCCGTAGGAAGCACGCATCCTAGAGTCATTTTAAATGGCAGCGTTTTTCGTGTATACAAAGTCAATTATTAACAGTTGAACTTCCTGCAGTCCGGCTGGAACGTCATCATATCCGGCCGGCTCGAGTAACGCGATCTGGATGCGGTCTACGTCCGTACATACGCGATGTTGTGTAGTGCCGTACGTTTGTAGTGGACTGCAAAATGTCGGGACTTAGCAGACTGGACAGCTGCATGACTCAAGTCCTTAATCTGATTAATAGACCCTTCCTGACCCCAGCTAACGCGATGGGGCTTAGATATGGCCTCAGCGTATTGTGCTCGGTGCCGGACCAGACAAACTATTTACAGTTAATATTGCAGGAGATATGTGACTTCCATATACTGGGTGAATCAATATCAGGGATATTAGTTTAAAAAGTATGGTTAAAACTTAAAAATTTACGAAAATGGATTTGATAGATATATACTTAGATAGAATTTGGCTCTTGATTAATTATATTGCTTGTTGTTAATTATGTTAATTGTATTGTTGCTTCTTTTAGTGTTTTACACGATTATTCAACAGGATGCAGTTTTTTTGTTGTTTTTATAGCAATGGAGAAAATAAATCACAAACATAACTTTGGTTCTTCCAATAAAATGTTATTTCAAGGTTTTAAATGTATAACATGATAATTATGTTGAATTTATTTCCGGTCTCAAAAATCCGTCAAAGATTACAAAATTTGTTGATCATTAAGGGAAAATTGATTGAAACCTTCCTTTATGTGTGCCGGTCAGTTTGTGGTAAAACGTATGATAATAATAATTAAATATGTAGCTTAAATTTATGAAATAGAAATATAAAAGTTGTGTCGAAACGTATAAGATGGCTAAGTATGGGTATTAATATCAATAATAAACGGTGAAACTTTGAAGTTAACCGGAAAATAACTTTTGCCCCCTAAACTTAACCTAAAAATCATGTTTTAGTCAAATCGATGAGCCAGGTTTGGACGCACTGCATATTATCCGATCGACTTATATTTTCTTCTATTTCTTATAAATTAATATTAATACGCATATTTTGACAACTTGTTTCGACTTGACAACTTTTTATTTTTACTTTTGACAACTGTAAACAGTGACGTGGGCCGGGTAAATACCCGGCGGGTGGGAGCTTGGGAACTTATAAAATGGCTATTTATCCGGGTATTTACCCCTACGTAGGGTAAGTACCTAAATTTTGGGTTTTTATCATTTTTATCCTTAAAACACCATTTAACAACGTTTCAGCAATATTTATACAGGCTGTAACACATTTTTACCGCAAGAATTAATTATTTTTAGATTGTAAATGTCATTTTCACTATAGCTCTTCATATGGACCTAATTCTTCTCTCAACTCCAAGTTACAGCCGCTTGAAGTATTAAGTAAATAAAGAAAAAAATAAACGATAAACTGCATATAAAAGAATGCTAAAACTAAGAGTACTAAAGAGTACAATCAATACTTATAACAAAGATAAAAGTAAATACATTTAAGTAAAAAATTGAAAATGTTATGATTTTACTTTCATGCTGACTTATTGGTTTTATCAATTCTTAAAGAAGTTAAATAATTTGAAATAATGTTTTGTAATTATTTTACAATTATGTCAAGCGATTGTAATTTTTTAAGGAATAAAGAAAACAAATAGGTCCATATGAAACTTTTTACTTAGTAGTAGCAAAATAAGAAATTGATTAACAACGACAAAAGCCGCTAAGTTGACATACTTAACATATAATCCAAAGTTTTTGCTAAATCTTCTTCGTTAACAGAATTAGAAAATATGAAAGATTCACACAATTGAATAGACAATATTGACAAGAAAATGTCTGCTGTTGATATGTCGTCAGATGAGACTGACATTTTTATTCTTTGTTTTAAAAATTATATTATTTCTATAAGAATAACCTTTATTTTGTAATAAGAGAATACCTTGCAATTTTATAACAGAAAAACTTTTATTTAGTAATTAAATATTTGCTTTTACTGCTATTTTTAATAACAATATTGTGTTTATAAATACACTTATAAATTCCCACTTTGGGTAAATACCCGGATATTTACCCTTGATAATAAATACACGGGTATTTAATTAACATCACTGACTGTAAATTATACTAAAGGTGTCTTCCTTTATGCTCAGAATAACTGTACCTCCCACCAATAACCCAATAATCGTTAAACAACAAGGTTTATAGTTATTTAACCAACAAGTATATTAAAAAGAGTGATTAATTATCGAGACTGTTTAACGCACGAGCGATTAGCGATTGCGTTAATTGTCGAGATCGTTAATCGCCGTTTAATATTCGAGTTGGTTACAAAACTGTTTTGTCGGTCGTATTTTTCTGGCGGCGTCTACATTCTTCTCATTTTATTCGTCCATGTCGTTTAAGGTTATATGCCCATTTATGTAATTTGACAGTGACAGTTCTGGACTGTGTGCCTGGATACCTGAATGTTTTGATTGGATGGTTTTATTTTACGTATGTTCGAACTCGTGCATTTATAGAGCAATTCAATAAATAATTTTCTATTCACTAAACAAACTCTATGATAACAGCTATGATATCAGCATATCACTCTGACAGAATACACAATGGAGAGAAGGATATGGGTTTTAAGCTTACATCATCAAATAGGAATGTGAAACAAACTTATTAACTTTGTTATTCCGAAAAACTTTAACGTTTACTTCCAATTTTCTTGTGATAAAAAAAAAAGTTTCTCATACGAATAATAAGAATTCTCATTCCTTCTCAACATTTTGTTACAAAAATCGAATAAAAAGAAAAGAGCATTGAACTTCTCCATATTACAGGGCTGTGATGTTGCCTTGGTTGTATTTTAACGCGACGTGAAAAGATCTCAGCGCTAATACAACCTTCTCACCTCGACATCATTTTTAATACATCACGTATTAATAATTCGATCCCTTCCGTTTTATTCGATTACACTCGCCAACTTTCCAAAGTAGAACTTTCCGATCTAACTTCGTTAGGCGCCTTATAGAAACATCCAGGGAAAGACGAAACTCAATATTTCCACCGCATACAATATCCGGCAAAAGCTCGTATTGCAAAATTAATGCGTTTTCATATCACGTTTAGTCCTCTCCGGCCAGAACATTGTTAGTTCGGAACGTTTTCAGCCGGCAGCTTCCAATTGAATTTACGGTATACATACGCATAAATTTCGGTCGAATTTGCACGCGTTTTGTTTAAATAATCGTATTAACTAGCCAAATAGTCCCTATCTGCATTATTAACAGTGCTCTCCATATTTATTACGACCAGTACAAATGATACAACAACTTGAATTGTGTATGAGCATGTATAGGAGAGAATTAAAAGGCAATTTGTGCTTACTGACCTCTCCTGTTGTAGGTATCGATTTTGTAATTTGAAAATGTTCCATTGTGTCGTTCTAATCAGCAGAAATGTTTTTCACCCGAATCAATAAAAAATAGCTTTGTATCCAGGGTCATACTCATACTTAAATAACATGCAGTGTTTGCATTTGGAACTATAACGTCGATTCGTTTATGGGCAAAGTTAATGTGAGCAGATTTTATTTGTACATTTGATAGACGCATTCCGTTAGTTGGCTCCGATAATGTTTAGTGTCTACGATTGGCGACGTTGAACAACCGCGCCATTTAAATTATTGGCCATAATGGCGGGAATTTTAAACTGGCCAATACAATTCACAAAACGCGATAACGTACTAACATTAGAGCTTATAACGTGCACCTAAACCAATAATCTTATTATATTTAAACAATTGACCACTTGTATTGTTTTCTCTTGAATAAGAGTGTGTTATATAAGAACAGACAATCTGATGTTGGATCCCACCAAAACACCAATAATACATACACACCAATTTATAATGTCTCTGATATCCCCTTCATCTCGCGTCTATGCGAGTCGACGAGTCCGCGCATTCTTTTGTTTGCACGTACCACATTGAAGTATTAGGCCCAAAAAGCTGGCCATAAATCAAATTTCGAAAATGTTAAATTAGAAAAAGTAAACCAGTTTCTGGTATAGATAAAGGACCGATGTATTAAACGGCGGTAATAATTCACCTGAGCCCTGCTCCACGTGTCCTTGTCAGACAAAAGTTATATTTTACTGTGGCTGAACATTGAACATATAAGAGTACGCTCTTGAAAACGGTTGCAATTATTTGTTTTATAGAAAAATGTGACTTTTTTTGAGATACGCTCTTTAGACATATTTGACATTGCAACTATGTACGGGATTATTAATAACAATTTATGTACGGGATTATATGTAATTTGATGCAATCCCTGGAAACCGTGATAGTAGAGGTAATTTAGAAATTATTTAACCATATTTACCTATATACAAATGGTTACGGTTATCGAGATATTGACAATTTTATGTCCAATGCATCTTGTATGTTATAAATGCTATTCTTTACGTATATTTTTCCGTTTTGGACAAGCTTGTGAATAGAAACTGGTTAGGCGCTTTCGATAAATGTGTTTAGGCTGAATGCGAATCCGGGTTCAAACCATGCGTATTAGGGTCATACCAGTAAAAAATACGGTTTCAGCTTGAATAGTCAAATTTCGAATGTTTTCAAGTAAATGTATAACATTGAAAGTTTACCTTGAGATAATTTTGAAATAATACTAAAAATAATATTTTTTATAGAGATAAATATGCTCAAATAGGTCCTTATTTGCCTCAACTACCACGTCTTAAAAGCAATCTATCGAACGGAAAATAGCATGATTGGCGTCTGTACCGTTTCAATACACAATATCGACTGGTGTAAACTTTCATATTCACTATAGTTTCATATTCTTCCTCTACCACTGGTCTTAAAAGTTAAAACTTTTTTCAGGATTGTCTTACAACATAACAGACCCTAAAATATTATCTCATATAACTCAGAAACGACATGTGGTGTTCAATTTTAAATCCGTGTATGATGCGTAATTAAACAGGACATGCCATATATATTTTTGTAAATTTCATTCAATACAACGTGATGGAAATAAAATCACAAACATATTGATGGCAAATGTTGTAGGAGTAATTAATTTATAATAGGTGTGTCACAGTGAAGTAGAATTTTTAATACAATAATACAGTACAAACAACACACCTAGAGCCCTTATAAGTAAACAAATAATTTTGGCCAGGTTTTTGGGTCAAATACCCCAGTGTGGGTACGTGCAAACCGATTTGTAGACGCCATTGCGTTGGCAGAATTTTAGCATCTTCCATTTATGACGCGTTTCTCGATATTTGCCTTCAAAATTACCGGTGTTTTTGTTTATAAATTTGATAAATATGTGACATTTAGTGATTTTGTAATAGCTGTTAATCGTTATGGACTGCTTGCGTTTTGAAGTTGTTTTGGGCTTGATTTTCCGTAAAATTGTATTCAAATAGAAGAACGTCACCACGAATAATTTTTATGTAATTTGGAGTATTAAAATGTTGGTTACCGTAATTGACAGTACGGTATTTGTAACGTTACATAAAATACAATCTACACGTCTGCGTTCTAGGATTGATCGGCGGACGGAAATGGCAATTATTGTCTCGCCTAGCTGGTGTCTATTGTTTCCGTAGTTGCAGATGTGTGTCGGATCTAATTGATTGAGATGTTGTGGCAACCCAATATTGCTCTTAGCTCTGCTGTGTTATAGCGAATGTTCTATTCCTGACGCCACACTACCACCTCCCAATAAGATTAAAGAGCACGCGTATCGCTCTAAACACGTAATTAAGTTTGGTAAGGCTTAATTGAAGTAGTATTGACGTACAGTTTTACTAGGTATTAGATAATGCTATGGATATGGAGTTTTAAAAGATAATGTCCTCGAATATTTTAGTTCTAAATGGTTCCAAATCTAGTTAAGTCCTGATATGAAAAACTCAGCTTGTAACGAACGCGTTACTATGAAGACACAGATTCAAATATACAGGGTGGGCCATTTTAATCTTTGAAAAACATTTGATTAAAACATTTGATCATCTTAAAAAGTAGTTTAATAAATTACACAAAAACTTTATATCTGTAAAGTTTTGAATTCTTTGCAGAATTTTAGTGCATTAAGTACTAACATAGTCTTACTCTACTCCCTACGGATTCTGAGTTTTTGCTTTATATTTGTGTTAACAACAGCGTACTAAGTACCAAATTGTTTCTGAATTACCAGAAATTTGTTTAAAGTGATTTATGATTAAGTTTGTCAAATTTCCAATTGCCATTCCAAGAATATCGATTTTCACTTTATACACAAAGGAATAGACAATTTTCTGTCTATGTACTCTACATGTACGTGATTAACTACATCCGACATGCAATAAAAGTAATGTTATAAAATTGAAGTCAATTATGTGTAAGAAACTGCATCAATTATATTTATATTTAAATTAAATAATGGTTTATATAATGCGTCTGCTTTTATTTTTACAGCAATACTGCTGGTTTCAAATAACCAATAATATATCTGTAAAAAAATATTTCTGTATTAATGTACGCGCGAGTCCGTGCATATGACGAAATGGAATTAGTTTAGAATTAGAAAAATGGAACCTATTCTGCACAATTAACAAGTCTGAAACTAGTTAGCAAATATTGATAGTTGAATATGTTTTTGGTTGATCTGGAAAACGCAAACAATGGGCTAATTAAAGATAAACAATTGCCATTTCCATCGCGCGGAGTGCGTTTACTTAGTTTCCTATTACAACGATATTCATGTAACTACTAACTATCTTAGCGAACTTCTTAAGTAAACTAACACCACTCTGATTTCCGGTCATATTTAAGACCGTAAGCGCAGCCCTATGCATAATGAGTTTAATATTTCCTCGTTAAGTAATCGATCTTCAAAAGGTAACGTTAAATTTAGCAAATGCGGTAAAAGTAGGATTGGATTACTTTATTCTCTATACGACGAACTTTGGACGTTTTCAATGCATTAATTGTAATTATCCGACTGCGTTTTGAGGTTGCGAATCTATTTGATACGTTGCAGTCTATTGTATATCGTTACAAAAGACATCGATAACGGCTATAATTCATTACCGATATCTTGCGATTGTGGTCAATCGTGAATGGCCATAAGCTAGAAATACAATAGTTTATTACCACTGTCGCCGCTGGGTGTCACTATCTGTCACGCTAATACGATGCCGTGTAACAAATTGCCGAGATAACTCTACCGGTTGTAAATTAATAAATGATTAGCATTTATTTTAATGTCGTTTATGAATACTATATGATTTTTTTATGTGACTAATGTTATATTAATTTGATAAATGAATAATGTTCCTATTTGGTGAATAATGAATGTCATTTATCATACATTACGAATACTAAGTATACACATACAATAATAATTTAAAGGCACATATCGTTCTACAGATTTAAAGGGGATGCATCTGTATTTCATAGATCAGGCATCTGTAATGTGCATCATACTACCCGCGAAAACTCTTTCAACCACACCGTCGACAGATAGAAACATGCTGATATTCAATAAACCATTTATTTGGCATATACAATCTCGCAGCAGTAATTAAAATCGTTCATATCTACGATGTAGGTTTGATCTTCGCATTATACCTTATTAATGTAAATGCGGGGATTTGAAAAAGGGGATTTGATGTTTAGTTGAAAAGAATTATGACGATCACTTACCCGATTTGCAAAACATCACCGAAATGTCATGCTGGCGTATTTTATGAACACAGCAAAACTAAGAAGTCCCCAATACTTTGGTTATACTATAGCAGGCCACACGTATGTTTAAATATGTATAGATATTGATATTTCGCAGTTTATGCAATAGCAAACGATTAAAAAGAGGGAGTGTGTGGTTATGTGTTGTATGTGTGACACATAGTATATGATATCAACAATCAATGTGTACTGTGTCAGTGTGTACCAATCTTAGAAAAAAGTTACATACTAAAAACGATGCAAACTAGAAAAACTAATATTGAAATAGTTACAAAAATGTTGGAGTCGGCGTAACTTGCAAATATGCGCGAAGTTATTAACTTTTAAACTTTGCAAAAGTTTTGAGCGTCATAGCGCAAAAGTTTACTTTTTGGATCAGGAACTTAATTATTTTTTTTCTTCAATTTCCCTTTATGGTAATAGGTACTAAATGTTGGCGTACCTTTACCATAACTTATTCTAGCCAAAAACACGTATAACTCAATTTCGGGCAACTGGTTCCTTTTCATATCCTGCAGGCACACATTTTATGGTCGATATATGTTTCGCGTCTTACTACACGCTTCTTCAGGCGATATCGTCAAAAATTGTAGAAGTCACACAAAAGCATATGTGACAATATGTGTAAAACATGTGTGACTTCTACATTTTTTTACGATATTGCTTGAAGAAGCGTCTGGTAAGACACGAAACATGTAGCGACCATAACATGAAGAAAAAAATAAGGACTACCACGTGAAGTTTTGTTTAATCGACACCTTATTGGACACCAAAGGAGTTTTTTTTTATAAATTCTTAATCAACATGAACCTATAAATGAATCTAGTTTTTATGGTGACTTTCAACAAATAACAAAAGTTTTGCATTCGTTTATAATTTTTAAGACTAAACCAGATGCTAGTTGGAACCCGAAAGATTTTGTTTTTGTAGAAGTACTATACTTTTGTTTGAGTCCCTGATTATCAAATATCATTCACAAAATTATGAGCAGCAAATGTATATGTATCGATTAAGAAGATGTTTGATATTCTCCAATAAAAACAAAATCTTCTCTGCTTTTTCATTTGTTTTTATATAATTCTGTTGGCTACTTGTTTTGCCATTTTTAGGCATTACCAAACCAACCCAGCTTCCTGTAAAGTTAATCCATTGACCGTAAGCGTTGTTTTGTTATTTGTAATTAGTGTCTCTACCTCTCCTTATAACGGCAATGAGTTGGTTTAATAATGTCCAAAAGCCCAAATTCGGTAGGTAAATGATTTAAATTAAAATATATAATAAGCAAGAACCATTTTGGTTTTATTCAATGGATAAATTGCTTCTGTTGGTGGAAATACTGGAAGTACCATAACATCATACCAGAAACGATATTTTAATGCTGATAATGATGGAGATCAGATAGATTTAGCGACTACGATATGGACATTTGATAATTTTGATGCTTTTTTTTAACTGTTTCCAGTAAAAAACTATTTTTTACTATTTGCATCACTAGTTATAAACCACCCATAATTGAGTCCACGAAGATAAAAATTATTTTTTGTTGTTTAATTGAATATTTGTAATAGGGATTGTATTCATTTATCAATGTTTCATCATAATTACTACAACTTCAATTATGAGGAAAAACAATAAAGATGTAATAAAAATTTCCGGCCCGCGGGTCGACTTGTAATTGGCTATACGGCCCGCCGTCTTGTCGAAGTTGCACATGCCTGTCATAGATAAGGACTTGAACATCAAATGAAGCAATCAGAGATATACAGCACAGCGTTTTCCAGGTTTCCAATAAGTTCTTAGTGCATCGGCGGAATCGATGGATAATCTCATTTAATGACAGCTAATTTGGCCTGGACCTGCACCCTAGGGACCCCAGTATCGGCTATCTGGTTAAATTTAATCGCTACCACGATTTGAACCGCCAAGTGTAATTAGTAATTTAGCTAACACGAAACACAGTAAATAATGCACGGCATGAATCGGTGACCTACGTGACCCAAACGATAATTATATAACACGTACGCAAACGGTGATTTGTAGAAGTGCCCTGTTGTTACAATAAATCATCTGTGAATTGTCGAATTCTTTATTGGATTCGAGGTTTTCCATGGATCAATCGACAGATTGATAATTATAAAAAAATAACAAATTCCAAGAAGCTTATTCGAGTGCAAAAGTTTTGTGACGTCGGAAAATCAATAAATCCACAAACCCGAAAGTTCTCCGCTTTCCATGAGATGAAACTTCTGTAAACAATGATAAAGAGTTTTTTGTTTTCAGGAGAATTGTAGAAAGTTTTCAGGAGTTTTCACTCGCAGAATTATTTTAATTTAAAAAGTTTAGGTGCGTTGTTTTTCCTCGACAAGCCAACTCTTTTGATATATTATATTGTATTGCATAGGTAGTAAGTTTTACTTGGGCGTTTAGCATATAATTCTGTACTAACAATTGATTCTTATATTTTATGCTTACTAACATACCAGGAGTGAAATGTAAGTATTACCTGAAGGATCAATTATTTTGTTATTTTAGCGATGAATATGTCTATAGACATGTTATATATAATATTAAAATAAATCGGCAAACATTATTTATATCAGTTTTAAATAATATTTTACCCAGTCGATAAAATGTTATAAATTACACATTTTAACTAAATAACGCCTGAAACAATTTATTTCCATTCATATAAAGCATAGATAGGTATATATTTGTTAATTTTATTATATGTCTATATTCACCTCATGCTGCTTTGTATTTCCCATTACATGGATAAACTTTTAATTAAATTATGACACTACGGAAAATTAACAGCCTTGTGCCTGTGGTCACTACTTTCAGAGCTATTTCATTACCTAATAGAAGCCAAAATGTATTTTTGTAATGTTGGTTTATTGGATTCTTGTTAATTTTGTTTTATAGAGTGAAATGCCAAAAGTTGGCAGTAGTTCCCAATAACTTTTGATACATCATAGGGAAAGTCGTCTGAGATGTCATGATAGCTCTTTCATTTAACGTTTGTAATATAAGTACCTACATTTGCAAGATTATCAATATCGTCGGTTGTGTGAGGTATCAATGGAAGGTATATTTTTTAAAACCAAATAGTACTTTTGTCAGTGAGAAGACGCTTAGACGCAATCTGCTTAATTTATTAAATAACGCAATCAACTAACTTTTGAGTCTTGACAGCATTTACCATATTTTCAAGTAATTGGTCAAAATTACAATAATCTAAGCTACATGACTATCCTAACCAACAATCAACCAAATCTAAAAGTGTTGCTGGTATGGTAAGGTTTTATTCCATTAAATCTGAAACTGGAGGCAGAAATTTTGACTAGTCTGTTTTTTGAGAAAACCATAATTTTGAATTTCTGCTTTCTGGCTCATTGTATGGAGAAACATACTAGAAACAGTTTTTCCTTGCCAGATTTTGTTCTTTGTTCGACAGGCTTGATTATTAATTCGTTGTTTTTTAACTAATTACTTACTTGGAAATGTGTGAAATGCTTTGATATGTCATATGTAGACTCAAAAGTTAATGAATTGTTTTTTAGAGTAAGCAAGAAATGTAGTATATTCATTGAAGTGGTGAAAGATAACAATATTCAAACTTGCTAAAAATTGTCCATCACAATCCTATTATAAATATCAAAATTCCTCAAATTCTAAACAAAATTTCTTCTTCCAGATACTGACAATCAACGAGTTATCATTCACGTCCGCGACGTCAACGACGAGCCACCATACTTCATCAACAGACCTCTTCCCATGCAAGCTGTCGTCCAACTAAATGCTCCCCCAAACACTCCAGTCTTCACGTTACAAGCAAGAGATCCAGATACCGATCACAACATCCATTACTTCATTGTGAGGGATAGAACCGGAGGAAGGTTTGAGGTGGACGAAAGAAGCGGTGTGGTGAGAACTAGAGGAACGGACCTGTTCCAATTGGACATGGAATATGTGCTGTATGTGAAAGCCGAAGATCAGAATGGAAGGGTTGACGAGAGAAGATTCCAGTCTACACCTGAGGAGCGATTGTCAATTGTCGGTGGAAAGAGGGCGCCACAGTTCTATATGCCGAGTTACGAAGCCGAGATTCCAGAAAATCAGAAGAAAGATTCAGAGTTAGTATCAAGCATTTGTATTGACGTGAATATTTGGTTTATTTGGTGTTGCGACTTATGAAGTTAAGCTATTATGATATATGAAGAGAGTATTATGAAGATATTTCCTTTAACATTTTGCATCATATTTTGCCTTTATGTTCCTTCTTCCCACTTGTTTGTGCTCTGACTTTCTTCTTCTTCTCTTATTTCATTCCTTTCAAGTTCTGCTGCAGATCCAATATCCATTTTGCATCAGTACGTGATTGTTATAACATATCAATGTTTAAATATTTATTAAAATGGTTCATCTATTCACTTTTGAAATCTGCTATTTTATGTGTACGTTATTTTAACGAATGGTGACTGTAATTCCGAAATAAAATCGCAAAATCCCATAAAACTCAATTAATTCGAACCAGTGATCAACAGTGCCTTTATCTGAGTGAATATGAATTCCCATTGGTGCGGCGGGCGGTACGGCCGTAATTGTTCCCTTTACCTCGTCCGCGTATGCACGGCGGAAGAGCCTATTGCCAATTTCGAATTCAATACGCAATTTTCGCGAAAATTATATACGGGCGGAGGAAAAGACCCAATAGCACAAAGACCGCCTGGAAATTAAATATTGATCTCCCTCCGCTTTATCGCGTGTTTGGCACAGGGTCGGTACCGGGAATAATTTCCATTTTAATGGATCATTTCACTGATGATTATTCTCAATACTGCTTAATTATTTATCTTGATATATTTGCTCTTTGTAAATTGCCTCATCTTTTCTCATACCTATTTTATTCTCTTTCGTTCTCTTTCCTGCTTGTTCCTTCTTTTTCCTTATCTTTCCTCTACTTTCCTTCTCGTTTCTTCCTTCCTTCCTTCTCTTTCCTTCTCTTTCCATTTCTTTCCTTCTCCTACCTTACCTATGCTTCTCTTTCCTTCTTCCCTTTTCTTCTTTCCTTCTCTTTTCCTTTATTTCCTCATCTTTCCTTCTCTTTCTTTTGCTTTCCTTCTTTTACCTTCTCTTTCCTTCTAGAATCTAGTTCCTTCGCTTTCCTTTTCCTTCCTTCTCTTTCCTTCTCGTTTCTTCTTTCCTTCTCTTTCCTTCGCTTTCCTTGGCTTCCCTTCTCTTTCCTTTTCTTTTCTTCTCTTTCCTTCTCTTTCCTTCTCTATCGTTCTCTTTCCTTCTCTTTCCTTCTATTTCCTTCTCTTTCCTTCTATTTCCTTCTCTTTCCATCTATTTTATTATATTTTCTTCTCGCTCCTTCTCTTTCCTTCGCTTTTCTCTTATTTCCCTCTCTTTCATTTTTGTTCCTTTTTTCTGCTCTTTCCTTCTATTTCCTTTTTTCCTTCTCTTTCCTTCTCTTCCTTTCTCTTTCCGTCTTTGTCCATTTCGAATCTTTTCTTTCTATCATTTTCTAACTTGTTGTTCCGGTTTCTTTCAATATTGCATTCCAGACAAAGTTTTAGCTTATTTCGCATTAAACACGAATACAATAACATCGCCAACATTACTTTTCATGCAAATGTTTTCAATTTAATTGTGGGCAGTTTAATTTGATTTAGAGTTTTATTTAGGAATTTTTTTATTTAGTGAATAATTTCCATTTTAATAGACCATTTCACTGATGATTATTCTGAATACTGCCTAATTATTTATCTTCATATATCTGCTCTTTGTAAATTGTTTCATATTTTCTTATGCATTTTTTATTCTCTTTCGTTCTGTTTTCTGCTTGTTTCTTCTTTTTACTTATCTTTCCTTTTCTTTCCTTCTCGTTTCTTCCTTCCTTCTCTTTCCTTCTCGTTTCTTCTTTCCTTCTCCATGCTTCAGTTTCCTTCTGTTTCCTTCTATTTCCTTCTCTTTTCTTTTATTTCCTTCCATTTCGTTTACTTTCCTTCTTTTACCTTCCTTTTCCTTCTAGTTTTTCTCTTTTCTTTTCTTTCCTTCTCTTTTCTTCTCTCTCCTTCTCTTTCCTTCTCTTTCCTTCTATTTCCTTCTATTTCCTTCTCTTTCCTTCCGTTTCCTTCTCTTACCTTCTCTTTCCTTCTCAATCCTTTTTTTTCATTCTTTTCTTCTCGTTCCTTCTCTTTCATTTTCGTCCCTTCTTTTACCTGCTTTTTCCTTCTATTTCCTTTTCTTTCCTTCTCTTTCCTTCTTTTTCCTTCTCTTTCTTTCTCTTTCCTTCTCTGTCATTTTGAATCTTTTATTTATAACATTTTCTAACCTGTTATTCCGGTTTCTTTCAATATTGCTTTCCAGGCAAAGTTTTAGTTTATTTCGCATTAAACGCGAGCACAATAACATCGCCAATATTATTTTTCATGCAAATGTTTTCAATTTTCATTTTAATTGTGGGCAGTTTAATTTGATTTTGAGTTTTGTCCACGCTAAGCTGGCAAATTTAACAACATCATATAAAATATGAAAACCCTACCCATAATTTTATTAACGTTGTTATAAAACCGCGAACATTTTATACAAACTTTTAATTTGTGTGCAACGCTACCTGCAAATGCATGAACAATTATTTTATTGAATATTATTCTCAATGCTGCTTAATTATGTATCTTGATGTATTTGCTCTTTGTAAATTGCTTCATCTTTTCTCATGCCATTTATTCTCTTTCGTTCGCGTTCCTTCGCTTTCCTTCTATTTCCTCACTATCCTTTTCTTTCCTTCTCTTTTCGTCTCTTTCCTTCTATGTTCTCCTCTTCCCTTCTCTTTTCTTTTATTTCCTTCTCTTTCTTTCTCGTTCCTCCTCTTTTCTTCTCTTTCCTTCCCTTTCCGTCTTTTTTCGTATCTATCCTTCTCTTTCCGTTTCTAACCTTTCATTTCTAACATTTTCTAACCTGTGAACTGCGAACAACAACAAACATTTTATACCACCTCTTAATTTGCGTTCAATGCTACCGACAAATGCAATTATTGTCGATTATTTTAATGCGTGGAAATGCAGAATAATATTTTTTCATAAAATATACATATAACATAAATATACAAGATATATATGTAATAATAATAATAAACTTTATTGGTGCTATTACATAGAAAATTGTTTACGCAAGTCACAATAAAAAATCTGATGTGGCCAGGCACATGACTTTATCATACAATATATAAAATTAATAGTTTTGCTGTATGAGAATCTATTTGACTGAGATAAATTGTGTCTGCATTTTGATAGTCAATAGTATCAATTGAAGGTATTGTCAAAGCACGCTACCTACTGCCATCAGAATAATAGTTGCTTAACTCACAAGTGCCGAAACTACGGAATAGCACAACGAGAGGTGATATGGAGGTGATGCGGCGCGTCACCGATGACGAAGCGTCGTCGTCGCATGTGAGCGAGTCGCGCTAGGTAGTTTTCGACAGCAGTGACATCAACGTTATTTGTGTTGCTTTTTGAGAAATACGTATTTTTAAAAAAATTAAAAAATGGTTATATTTCGGTATAGAAAATGTTAGGTTGATACCACTTCTACGAAATGTCAAGTTTAAAATGCTAATTCAAATTCTGACAGATTTATATTCGTTCATGACACTGTAGATGACGTTCCATAGCGGGTCTCCGAGTGTGACAGCGTGGTGACAGCCATAGACATTTCTGTGGTGACAGCACAAAAAAATATTTGTCAAAATCCTGGCTACTATGTAGTTTAATATCCATGCAGATGCGACCGATCTCGATCAAATAGAATTTGCTCTTGCAGCTAAACTATTAATTTTACCAAAAAATGTCATAGGCATAAATTATTCAAAATTTCCTCTGCTTTAATTTATTATTTAACTATTTTGACGAAATTACAGAAATGGCGGCTCATCTGCAAAATCCTTGAAAAAGGCTTAGAATAAACTACCAGTTCCTTTGGACCCTTTTGAACCAAAAGCTTTTCAGCTCTAAGTTTGGTCATAAAACTTCTAAATATAAACTTTCGTCCCGATACCTTTAGTAGTTTTTCCGGAATCGTCGTCACAAAAATCGTTTACACACGCACACACACACACACACACACACACACACACACACACACACACACACACACACACACACACACACACACACACACACACACAGACATTTTTTTGTACCTTGGTCAAAAATGTTCAGGGGACCCAAAAAGACCTATTTCCGCTAAAATCTCAATTTTTTTTTTCGGCATGATTACAATACTTTATCTTACTGCGTATGATAAAGTAAAAATAAAAACACTATGCACTAGTTACTTCTACGAAATTACAGTTAAAGTATTCATCGTAATTCAATATGCATTTTTCAACCAAGTATTGTTTCATTACTGTCTTAAATCTGTTATTGGAGTAACTCTTAACTGCTGGCGACAGAAACTTAAAAATTTTTAGACCCCAGTAATTTGATGCGTTGCGCGACTTCTGCAATCTCAGTAAAGGCCGATGGTAATAATGATTCTCACGGGTGTTGTACGAGTGAATTGCATTCGTTGTCATGAAAGTACTGGCATTGACCTTAGCATATATTAAACATTCCAATATGTAGGCGGATGGTAGTGTCAGAACATTGAGATTTCGGAAGTGTTCGCGGTCAGCTTCCCTCCAACCGACTCCAAGTACTACTCTTATGCATCGGCGTTGCAGAGAAAACAATTTGTTGCTGTGACCCGAATGGCCCCAGTTAAATATTGCATATGTCATCAAGGAGTGAAAAAATGCGAAATATGCAACTCTGAGACATTTTATAGAGATCGATTCTCTCAAGATCCTCAGATAATGAATCACCCTCGGAAGTTTTCCGGAAACATGTTCAACATGACTTTAAAGAGATTTCAATTATCAAACATTTTAGTTGTGCAACATTAAGTTTGATAGTATTTGACAAACTATAAGCTCAACTCCTTCTTACTTGCACAATTTTTATTGAATGAATATACAATATACATGTATGGACATGACCAACGAAATGACAAACTATGAAGCACAATTTATTCCATGCAAATTTTGCGTGTCGCTTTTTATGATCGTCATGGTAGATTGAAACCATAGATGATTTTTTAATTGTTAAATATTTATGAAATGAATTAATTTCATACATATAGATATAGGTATACTAATAATTTATATTTATTAACATAATATGAGAAGCTATACATGGAACTGTTTGAAATTTAATTTTAATAAAACTTAGTTTTTAAATACTACCCAGTTACTAGTTATGTTTTAATTGTATTCTATTTTCAGCATTATATCGGTGAAAGCCAAGTCATTCGCTGACAGAGAGATTCGGTACACGCTCAAAGCTCAAGGCCAAGGCGCCGGAACATTCAACATTGGCCCTACTTCGGGCATCGTTAAACTTGCCAAGGAGCTCGACTTTGAAGACCTACGCCAACCACACGTCTACTCGCTGGTAGTTACAGCAACCGAGGATTCTGGCGGCTTTTCAACTTCCGTTGAGGTGAGTAGTCACTAGTCATCACTATTTTTGTACGTAATTGTGATGATTATTGTTCTTGTTCTCCCCATTTCTATATTATATATAATTTACCTTTTTAATTTCTTCCTTTTCTTCCCTTTCCTCCTATTCTTCATTTTCTTCCTTTACTTCCTTTCTTACTTTTCTACCTTTTCTTCCCTTTCGCCCCTTTTGTCCTTTTCTGCAATTTCTTCTTTATTCGTTTTGTTCCTTTCTTTTCTCTTAGTTAAAGAGGAAACTCTTTTAAGGATTGTATACATCAAATGATCTACAACATATTTTGTGACTTTTCAGTTGACCATCAGAGTTACGGATGTGAACGATAACGCACCCAAGTTCGAACTTCCTGATTACCAAGCCCACAATGTAGACGAAGATATTCCACCAGGTACAAGCATCCTAAAGGTGAAAGCAATGGATGCCGATAGCGGTTCAAATGCGGAAATTGAATACATGGTCTCCGATGACCATTTCAGCGTAGATCCCAGCGGTATAATCTCGAACAACAAACAGCTAGACGCCGACAACAACAACGCTTACTACGAATTTGTGGTCACTGCGAAAGATAAAGGTGAGCCAGCTAAAACGGGAACAGCAACGGTCAGGGTTTACACCAAGAATAAGAACGATGAAGAACCCAAGTTTTCGCAACAAGTCTATACACCAAATGTGGACGAAAACGCTGGACCAAATACTTTAGTAACAACGGTTGTAGCTTCTGATAAAGACGGAGATAATGTTAGGTTCGGTTTTGTCGGTGGCGGAATAAGTTCTGGCCAATTCGTTATCGAGGAGATAACTGGTGTCATCAGGCTCCATAGTAAATCGATCACTTTGGATAAGGATAAATACGAACTGAACGTCACAGCTATGGATGATGGTGCTTGTTGCGTAAATGGTGATACCACCATACATACAAGCACAGCTGTCGTCGTGGTCTTCATAACTGATGTTAACGACAACAAGCCTGTCTTCGAAGATTGCAGCAAATATTACCCCAAGGTTGAGGAAGGTGCCCCAAATGGATCGCCTGTGATCAAGGTCCATGCTAAGGATGAGGATAAAGGTGTCAATGGCCAGGTGAAGTATTCCATTGTCCAGCAACCGAACCAGAAGGGAACTAAGTTTACTGTGGATGAGGAGACTGGAGAGGTGGCCACGAATAAAGTGTTCGATAGGGAGGGCGATGATGGAAAGTTTGTTTCGGTGACTGTAAAGGCTACAGATCAAGGTGAACCGTCCTTGGAAGGTGTATGTTCTTTCACTGTTGAGATTACTGATGTCAACGACAACCCGCCGTTGTTTGACAGACAGGTAAGGCATTTGTCTGAGTTTAAGACTGAACATTATTAGGTATATCCTAATTTAAAAAACTCTTTCAACTTCTAGAAATACGTAGAAAATGTCAAACAAGACGCTAGTATAGGAACGAATATACTACGCGTGTCAGCATCTGATGAAGACGCAGATAATAACGGGGCAATAGTCTACAGTTTAAACGCGGGGTCAAATGTCCAGGATCTGGAATACTTCGAAATTCAACCAGAATCTGGATGGATAGTGCTGAAAAAGCCTCTCGACGTAAGTGTCAACTGCCCAAGTTTGAGAACCCGCGGTAGGCTAGCCTATATACATAATAATATCCTATATATAACATAAGAGCGAATGTGCGATCTGGTGTGCGTGGGTTTGAGTTTTCGATTTCAGGACGTCGTGCTGCTCCAGGACCGTTCCCGAAAGATGCCGAGGGCTAGGTACGAGTGGATAGCTGCTTCTTTCCTCATTTTCAGCGCACCTTTCTTTGAGTTGCTCTGATGGTCTGCTGATGCCTCTGTCGGCAGATCGATTTGCACTGATCTCTTGATCTTTATTGACTAAGTTTGTTTGTACGGCACACCTTGCATAATGTTTATATTTATTGATTACGTTACATACATCCGATTGGTTATATTATGTGCGACTTTTTGACGACTCTATTTTTCATCTGATTTTTATTTTGTTCGAGCTCATCGCCCATCATCTGGAAGAAATTGTGATTTTTTAACACCACTTTTCTTTCCAAATGGAGTTTGAACTAATTTCTCGCAAGTATTTAAAAATTACAATTGCTTCCAGTTGTTCGTCCATCAAAATCATTAACTCTGCGACAACTTTAATTTTGCGCTGTGGCGTCATCTGTGATTCGGTTTTTGAACTCTTCACGAACGATCCCGATCGTTTACGAAGCGCTCCGAAGATAAATCGCCGAATGTTAAGGCGCGTTCACATTAAATAAACCCGAAACATTTTTTTTCTTGGTTGTCGCAGTGGACCTCGTATTCATCCATCACCTCATCCATCATATTTTATCTCTTTATGATTTAATTTTTTGAGTAGCAAGGAGCGTATATATTTTTTGTGGTGCCTGTGTACAAGTTTTTTCTACCAGGTCGTCCAGAATTTTTGGACGGTGCTGCCCGGATTTTTGATCGCATTTTGCCGGCCGTATTTTTTGTGAGCGTTTTTTTGAGAGTGATGATTTTTTTCCAGGGAGATATTTGTACCCGGCGGCGAATCGTTTGTGTTCGAGAACGCAATTTAGATAATTTTGGTCACGGGGGCCAGTGCCGGTGCGGCGATTTTTGAAACCCGGGGGTGGGCGAACGCCGCACCTCCACATGCCCCCAGACATTGTGACATTTTTAAACCTGTGCATGGGGCGACGTACAGATTACGGAAATTTCGAAAAAAAGAGATCGAAAAAACGGCCATCCGGTTTTTTGAAGGTCGTTTTGCACCGAGGAATCGACGAACGAGAAAAAAAAACAAAAAAAGAGACTTTTTGCACATCCTTGCTTCCCGCCCAGTCCGATTTTTGAGATCGAATTTTTCTCAGTTTTTATTTTTGTGCATGTCGACTGCCTGCTTCAGTATATACCAGATACGATTTATTTTTACAAACTGTTTTGTATTATGTATATTTGTTATATTATTATATGATATATGCCGTGGAAATGTGATCTGATAAGTTTGAATGAGTATCTGATAATTACAAACAAAATCAGTGGGGAATTTGATTAATATAACATTTTTTAATGCTGATTGATGAAAAATCCAGAGAACAACATAAATTGATACATTACCAATTTTAGCCGATACTCACAGTAGTTCCGTAATACAAGGCGTGGTTTTTCAATTTCGGTTTACTTCTGAGTTCTACTAAACCCGGTTCTACTCTCCTATCATCGTTCATGGCAAATGGAGTTCTCAACACCATTTATTCCGCAGTTTAACTAACCTCACAGCATACGTTTGACAAATGTAAGGCAACCGTTTGATTGTCACGTTTCTGATTAAAACATAACCTACAACCTCCATTATAGTTTGTCATATTAGAACGGGCCGTGACCGTTTAGCACGAAACAGCATTTGAAAAACACAGAGCATCTGTCCGTTTTAGTGCCTTTCAGAAACTATAAAATTTGCGATTAGAGGTCATTCGCTTTTTGGACTAAAGGTAGACAATGTACTTATATGGTATTATGTTAATAGCTGTTTTAAGTTTGTATAATCATTAATCTGCGAAACCAAATATTGTTGTGTCTGAGTGTCTGTTTAATATTTAGAACGCTTTTTTAGGGCAGTAAAAATAGGATCCACGTTGGCCAAAAAGTTTTTAGCATGCCCATAATACAACTTAATCAAATTCTCTAAATCGTCACAAATCAAATAACAACAAACCAAGATGCGCTCGTCACATTTTCCATAGCATATCGAACAAGTGTAACTTTGGTTCGTTTAATTTTTTTGTTTACTTGCACCTTTCTGTTTGTATCTTCGGACCAACGGCCGTTGCGACAACAAGGGATGTTTTCCAGTAAGTAAGGTGTACAGAAATAAAAAAAAAGAAAATACAGAGCGGACACCCGTAGAACAGCTCGATCGCTTCTGAATAAACGGGGATCATTCTTTCTCCCCAGAATAGAGTCCAAAGAATGGTCCCTTGAGGATTGTTTTATTTTATTTGTTTAAGTGGAAATTTGGCGCACCAAAGAGAAATTACGACTTATTATACCCGATTAGTATACTGTTTTTCAACTGTGTAAATAGTCGCGAAGTTTTGGAAAGAGGAGAAATTAAATTTTGTGTGATTGATTTTTGTTTGTTTATTTTTTTAGGTTAGGTTGTTTTTGTTTCGAGGTTTATGTTAAGTTATAGTGTGTTCTGTTCTCCGACCCGAGTGTATGTTTTGTTTTTAGTTCGTTTGTTTGTTGTATATCCGATATATTTATACTATGATTTGGTTCCGTTTGTTGGTTTGTTTGGTTTTGATCCCATTTAAGCCCACAACCTGACTGTGCCAATAATTTAGCGAGACAGGTACCGGCTGCGCGTGCGCGCTTCCGATCGTGGCGAGCCCCCATCCTACGCTGACGTGGACGTTGAATTAGACGTTGTCGACCGGAACAATAAGCCGCCCCTCTGGGACATGAACATGTACGGCCCCATACACATCAAAGAAAATGTCACAGTGGGTACTGTAGTGACTTCTGTAAAGGCAAGGTTGGTATCGCCGGAGCAGCAGAGGCCCGCTAGATTGCGATGAGGGCGCGCGGCGGTCTGAGATCCCGCGAGGGTTGGGGGGGCGTCCCATTGGGGGTTCACTTATACATGGATCTCAGAGGCGCCCGCGCGGCGTATTTCCGAAACATTATAACTATATATTAAGTATTAATATAATACAATTATAACCAACCCCTCTTCTCGTGTTTATCTCTGTAAGACTTATCATCCCCTTTACACCTTAAGACGTAAGACTAACACATGTATACTTTGTTGTTTTCTCTTCCCCGTCCACCAAAAACAAAACAAAAAACCACAACGACAATATCCTGAACCTTTGATAGAGAGAAACGTACAAGTTGGAGGCTACCGCCCAAGATAAGGGCTACCCACCCCTCAGTAGGTCGGTGGAGGTTCAGATCGACGTGGTGGACCGTGCGAACAACCCCCCTGTATGGGACCACGTCGTCTACGGTCCGATCTACATTAGAGAGAACCTTCCGGTCGGGGCTAAGGTCGTGTCTGTAAAGGCTAGGTCTGTGTTGACCTCCTTCTCCTGTGTGTGGTTGCGGCAACCGTGCGGTTATAGCACGAGGCCGCACGGCACCAGTTCATATATATATATACATATTATATATATATATTAAATACCTGTCAGACTTTAAGACTATATATGAGAGATGGTCGTTTACTGCACGCTTTACCTGTACTGTTGGACGATTGGCAGGGGCAATAGCACGAGCCCCGCAAGCGTCTCCCAAACGCCCACAGTTTTTTTTTCTGATCACGTCCCCGCTTTTTGTTTTTTGTTCTTTTTTTCGAGTTTTGTTTTTTGCCGAACGCCCATCTCTAAAATTGAGGGAAATAACACGTTTTTAAAAAGTTCTAGTAAGTCATCTACAAAATAGAGAAGATCTCTTATCATAACCAAACATGTTTACTGACATCTTCACACGCCGAGAATTTGAGCAATTTCTGATGTCCATGACAATAGGTCGGTCCATTTCTAACAACTTTGGCTATCAAAGTAATCTTTACGGTACGGTACATACGTTAACAGAACAGTTCAGCGTCATCATATACACCACAGCTTTTTCCTGTATCTCGCAACTACCTACTGTAATGTTGCATTTTTCGCTGAACGTGTAACAATGTAAGAACGAAAAAGTGAACATTAGTCTGTGATCTGCGAATATGATGACGCGAGATATTCTTTAGTTGTATGAAGTATGTATGAATCAATATTTATGTTTTAATATAATTGTTATTGTTTTGTAAATATCATTTTTCGCAAAAAGTTTCATATGGACTCAAAACCGCATTTTAAATAGCCTTCCTAAGGAACTGAAAAATTTTTTTTTTTTTACTCAGAATCAAAAAACGTTTAATTTATGTTTTGTTATTCTAATGGGCATTGTTTGTGTTCTGATTTCCTTTTCGCATTGATTTTATTATGATTTCGCAATGATTGCATATTCCTTCTTATTTTTGTATTAGTTTTGGTAATATTTCAAACAGCTGTTAATTTTTAAACTGAAATCCATATGAAAATGTTTGCTCATTATGACATTTAGTTCATACAAATTTGCTGAAAAAAAGTAGCACAGAGAACCTACCATGAATTTCATTAATTCTATGTTTTCGAGCAGAAAACTTCTTCATTATTAGCCTAAAACTATAGTTTTAAGGTGTTTTAGTCAACCAATATTTTGTAATGAAAAACAAGTCCAGATTGGGACACTTCGTTAAAGATAAATACTATTAAAGAAAACCGTAATGTTGTATTAACTTTAGAAATATCGTAACGAGCAGATATCATAGGATAACCCTTTTACAACCCAGCAAGTTTTGAACAGAAGATCGTAGTTTGGAATTTGTTTCCAAATTTCAGCTAGTATTGGTTCTGTTTGAGTCTCTTCAGTGACGTTAAATAAAAACATACAAAACTTATTATAAGAGCTTCTATGATACCTCACACGACCACTTTCCGTTATACTGTTTCTAAAGGAACTGCCTTACCTGGACTTACTTGGCCGTATTTAACTTCCGGTTCCCTGTGGGACTTTTTTTACGATTTTTTTTTACGATTCTAAGTTTATAGGAATTATTTTGACTTCCTTCTGGAATGATTTTAGTTGAAACATTTGTTTAGCTGATCCGTATAGTTTATTCCCCTTTATTCAGAAATTATTCTTCTAATTGCTAGTTTCGTATTTTGTATGTTTTGTCATTGTGATAGCTCCACTAAAACACTTAAAAAACATTCATTTATAATAATTGCTCTACCGAAGATGATGATGGTCATACAACGAGATAAGAGAATTCTTTATTTTGGCAAACTAAAGACATTTCATACCAGATTGAAAAAAATCGTATTTTATCGAATTTGGCAATAATAATAATATTCAAACGTAATCGTAAACTTTCAATAATAACACAGGAAAGCCTTTTACAATATTTTTCTTTGGGGACGTGATCGTTTTTTTTTTGTTCACAATTTCTTCGCTGTCATAACCAATAGATACAACAGAAGTTTCCATTACAAACTAGGAACAGATACATGAGCAATATCCAACTTCCTTCAGTTCCTATTAAGATCAATTTGAGATCCAGTAGTCTGGGTGTGTAGTCCTATCTATTTTCGTTTTAATTATTATTTTCGTTCTTGACGAACTAGATATCCCTGCGACCTGC
Organism: Melinopterus prodromus; assembly: GCA_964023965.1. Taxonomy (NCBI): domain Eukaryota; kingdom Metazoa; phylum Arthropoda; class Insecta; order Coleoptera; family Scarabaeidae; genus Melinopterus; species Melinopterus prodromus. The sequence goes on from OZ030393.1 coordinate 48,767,317, forward strand.
TGAATGCTGTTGACTCTTGCACCTCACGCAAATCACTAGCTTAGGGGCATCAGGGTCTTTGCAACACTTCAACAGCATTCAGCGACCAATCCGATCATAACTCTTCCCCCACCACAATTTGGTGACTTTTTTTAGCCAAATAATCGATAACTCACCTAACAATGACATAAGTGTCTTTCTCTAATAATTGATTACTAACTACTACTAACATATGGTTTGTATATTTTCACGACTAACTGAATGTTTTTTTCTAAATTTTTGTGTCAAAATTTTTATGTGTTGTTGCGAAGGGCTTATTTTTCTGGGCGATGAATTGAAAGATCCAATTTTAATGTGTTTCAACTTGACTGTAGTTATGGTCGTTCATTGAAGTGATTTTACTATTCATATTTTAATTACCTTTCATAATCAACATGTAGAAATCCAGAAATCATTAGAAAACGGATAATCATTTAATAATTTTGCATTTCCAAGCAAAAATTTAGTTTAAGCCAGTTTAAGCTTCTATTTCTCGAAAATTTGCTTGTGTCAGGCCATACATATATAATCATGTGCAGAGATTTAAAAACGATTGAAAGTTCGATTAAAAGCAGGTATTTTAATAACAGACAAATTTATATTTTTAAAATAACAACCAATTTTAATAATGTTTAATAAAGAACGTTACGGAAATTCCTAAAAAACCTTCTTTCTATTAAAAGATTATTCGTATTATTTTGATAGCAAACAATTCTAAACGTAAAAATTAAATTTTTCAGGTTGTACTTTTTGTTATGTACTTTTTCTGGTGCAGTTTTTGTTGAAATCTATCCATTATCTTGCGTTTATAATGCAGTAGTAAGCAAAATAAATCATATTAAATGAAATACATTACAAAGTAGTTACAGAAGTTTAGCAATTTGCCATTGAAAACAAGCGAGACCGTTAAAATTCGAATCTTTCATGATAGCCCAAACCTTCGCAAACAAAAGAGAAACACTAGAACCATCCAAGTTCCTACAAAAACATTTTTAACTCTCTCATCGACTAATTTTGCATGGAGATAGTGTCTTAGCGGTAGATTTTTGTGAGCCGGCTGAACATGAAAAAAAAAGAAAGGTTCTTGGATGAGGTGTCATTAAACGAAATAACCTGACATAACTGCATGCGCAACAAATGATCGGAAATTCTATTTTTATTTTTGAACAATTGCATGCTGGCTGATGATATTTTTGTAAGCCAAATGTTTTTTAGTTTATCGTTAAACTGATGATTTTTGCTTTTTGATACGTGGTCACACTTTTTTGACAGTAGTAGTTTTCTCTATTCTTCCAAACGTGGGTTTCTGCAAGGAAGGTATTATAATATTTGTTAATGTATGTGTAGCTCGGGTATAGAGAATAACCCGACGGTGTTCTACCGGCTGATGCCAGGGTCCACAGCACAGACGAACAAGTTCCACACGTTCTATCTCCAGCAGCGACCTGATAATGGCTTTACTTGGGCTGATATTAAGGTCAATCATCCATTGGACTATGAGACCATCAAGGAATACAATTTGACAATACGTGTCGAGGTTAGTATATCTTCCTCCAGCTCTTTACTCGCAAATAACTCAAGTTATTCTTTCCATAAAACTAAAGAATAACGGTGCTCAACAACTCGCATCTGAAGCCACAGTTTACATCATGCTGGAAGATGTTAACGACGAAATTCCTCTCTTCACTGAACGTGAGCAAGAAACTGTGTTGGAAGGCGAGCCCATTGGCACAAAGGTCACCCAAGTAAATGCCATTGATAAGGATGGGACTTTCCCCAACAACCAAGTATGATTACACCAACAAAAATAAAGTATTTGGTTTTGATTTGATGTGTTTTAGGTGTATTACTATGTGGTTGATTCTCCGCGAAATGAAGGAAAGGACTTCTTTGAGATCAACAAGGATACAGGAGAGATCTTCACCAAGATCGTCTTCGATAGGGAGAAGCAGGGAGCTTACGCGTTGGAGGTGGAAGCCAGGGATGGAGCACCATCTGCCAGGCCGAACAGTGACAACCAGCCGAATTCAGGTAGGTGTTTGTTATTTGTTTTTTGTGTTTTTGTTATAACCGCAAAAAATCGCATTTTGAAAATCGGCAGACAAACACTGCGTTTATTTGAAAAAATAAACAAAAGAGAAGAAGAAAACAAAAGCATAGACGTCATCATATTGCATATTTTACTGCCTCATAGATTTTGAGGAATTAGGTAGAATATAATGATAAATTTATAATAATCTAAATAAAATATTATAATGATAAACATGCTAAAAACGGTTATACATTTATAACGACCGAATAAGTATTCCGTTCAGATTGCCTGCCATATAGTATATGTAATTCCACTTTTTTTATTCATAATTGATCCCTGATTCTGATTTCTTAACAAAAGGTAAATAGCTATTTGTAGATAAATCTTTATACACCAATAGAACCACAGGAGTGCATTCATAGCATTATCGCAGAGCATTATCTATCGCTAGATAAGCAAGCGTTAGTGTATTCGAAGCAATTCGAAGAAGTAGGTCGTGTGATGCCATCTTTAAAATAAATACCCTTTATCTCATTTTTTTAAATTTAATTGTAGAGAAGCTGGTTGCTGAAATTCAAAATAGCAATATCAGATTTTGACGTTTTGTATATAAGATTTCTACGATTATGATCGGCGTAACTATACTCGTTGGCACAAAATCCATAAACCCGATATGTTGTTAAAATTTCGTTATTTTTTGAGATGTCGTAAAGAATAATCATTCCCAGCCAGCACAAAAGCACCTTAGCGATGTTCCTGAGATGTAGAAGCCACAAATTTACATTACATCCTGAAATAGATCCCAAAACAATCGCCAGGGCATCACATAGCATTTATGTAAAATTACATGTATGTTCACACTGAAACGTTAATGGGACTAAAATGAAAAACTTGATCTACATTGAACCTGTATACGACATTACACAGACATCAAATCGATCCATGCAACGAAGACTATCGTAACGAACTAACAAACTGAATGTAATTACTATAGTCGTCGTTGCATGGGTCGAAATATATTCGTTCATAATGCAACAACATTAGGGTGGTCCAAAAATCGAACTTTTCGCTAGAGGCCAACGATCCCCCCAATCCAGACAAAAATTCCCCCAAAATTATCGGTTAACGTTAACACGTACCACCGAGCACCTCAAATTTCCCATTTAAAATACATCTTTTTTCCCCTTTGTTTTTCACGATTCGGACTTGTTGCAGGAGATTATCAGAAATTGTTCCCAAGGAACAAATCTACAACCACTATTTTTTGTTCAAATAACATTTGTTTAAACAAATATATACAATGATGCGGACATATTTTCTTCTTCTTATTAGCATATTGGCATTTTTCTTATTTTCTAATTTGCAATTGTTTAAACAAATACCATTTGTTTAGAAAAATATACAATGTGACGGACATATTTCTCTTTTTTTTTGAGAAATTAATATTAGATTGTTGGCATTGTTTGTCATTAATTACCTAGGTGTAATTGTTTAAACAAATACCATTTGTTTAAAGAAAAATATACAATGGTACTGACGTATGTTGTTGGCAAAAATTTTATTATTATTGTATTTCTTGTCCTTTTTTTTCTTGCCAAAATTGGTAATTTTAAATTATAGTCTATAATAATTATTATTGTTGTAGCCACATTACTGGTTTGGCAGATATCGTAAAATCTCCAAAATTACAAAAAAAGCATAAATCCTATAACAATTTTTGCTAAGAAATACGTACTAACATTCTATATTATTATTAAAACAAATTTATATGTTCAAACAATTGCACATTTAGTAACAAATTACAAAAAATATGGCAACAACGTAACAATAATAATTTCCACAAAAAGAAAAACATAAAAACATTGTAAATTTATGTTTAAACAAATGGTACTTTAATATGCAAAATGCATAGTAAATTATGTCCATTACAATGTATACATTTGTTTAAACAAATTGTATTTGTTTAAACAATTGCAAATTAAAAAATATGTGTGTAACATCCTATATTTTATTTCCTATATTTTTGTTTAATCAAATAGTAATTGTTAATCCTTGGGGAGTTCTGAAAATTTTCTCATAATCTCGCGCAATTTTTTTCTAAATCCGAAACATGAAAAATAAGAAGAAAGGGAGTAAAAAAGCACTTTTCTGTTGTATTTTAAATGGGAAATTTGAGGTGCTCGGTGGCACGTGTTAACGTTAATCGATTTTTCTGAAATTTTAGAGGATTTTTTAGGGTATCGTTGCCTTCCAGCAAAAAAAGAATTGCGAGGTACAAATTTGGACCACCCTAGTCAACATCCTTGCGATGTTAAATATCGAATTGTGTTGACTGGGTTGGTATCGTCACATGCTATTAGAATTATAAAATAAATACGGCGTAATTAAAGAAAAATAAAAGAATGGAACTTCAGGTCAAGTTCTCTAGTTGCATATAGTCTGATAATTTCGTTTTTCTTAATAATCCTAATATATACATATTATAAAATGCACAGCCTTAATTTTGCAGTCTGCGCTACCAGACACCAGGCAAAACGCGTTGCAGGTTGACTATGTTTAATGTATGTAAAATGGCAAGTGAAGTTTAATTAGAAACTGTGTATCAACAAAAGTTCTGAAATTGGGATGGAAGAAAAAAATAAAAAATTAGGGTAGACGCTGTGTAAACCTTGTATAATAACTTTTGAAATTGAAGGTGTATTTACATGATTTGCCTTTACAATTTTGAAAAGTACACGGCTCTGCAATTTTTAAAAAGACATTCCTAGAACCTTGTGAATTAATATTATGTTTTGGTGGTCCAAGTTTGAGGCACCCTATGGTGTAATTAGACAACTTGGCGAGGTTCTCAAGTAATCTGTAACAAAGCCATATGAAATCCCAATATTGTGGTTTTTCATTCACCTCAACATCTACATTTTTCTTTCCAGATGGAGATTTATGAGTAAAACATTGCAATTTTTGCTTTAATGTTCAAGAAAAGTTGTGAACCTTATCAAACGCTATTTTGAAAAAAAAAAATGTAGTTTGTTATACCTTTCGAACACAAATTTTGTGGTCCAAAGGTAAGACACCCTGTGGAGAAACTAAGAATTTTAGTGAGTTTCCCAAAACAAAAAATAAATTGTTGTTTGATTTGTAAAGTGGGGTAGTCAGGTAGTTTATTTTTTCGTTATTTTTCCAAAATTCTGCAATTTGTTTGCACATAATTGATTTAAATTCAATTTGGAATAATAGTTTATTATATGATTTATTTGATAACTCCTAAAATGTCCCACGGCGACTAAATAAAAAAATCTGATGTGGCCAGGCACATGACTTTATCATACAATATATAAAATTAATAGTTTAGCTGCATGAGAATCTATTTTATTGAGATAAATCGTAGGTATTGTCAAAGCATCAGCATTTGACACTACCTACACTACGACATTAGAATAATAGTTATTTATGTCACAAGTGCCGAAAGTATGGAATAGCGCGACGAGCGGTGATGCGGCGCGTCACCGAACGCGGAGCGTCGCAGTAGCATGTGAACGAGTCGCGCTATCTAGTTTTCGGCAGGAGTGACACCAACGTTAATTGTGTTGCTTTTTGAAAAATATGTATTTTAAAAAAAATAATTAAAAAATGGTGATATTTCTGTGTAGGAAATGTTAGGTTGGTACCACTTTGACGAAACGTCAAGTTTAAAATGCTAATTCAAATTCTGACAGATTTATTTTTGTTCATGACACGTGCATGACACTGTAGATGTCACATCCGAACCAACAACCTAAAATAAAACTACACTCATCGCTATACTTTATTTACAATTTTCTCAATTTATCGTTTTTAGAATTAGATATAAAGACGGGTTGATATTTCTTATTAACAAACAATCAAATTGGTGATCTTAATTTAGTTGAAATTTGTAATTTGTACTTTGCTGCACTAGAGCGGCAACGTTCCATAGCGGTTCTCCAACCTCTGATGAAATCAGTTGTTTTCGACTGTGACAGCACAAAAAATATTTGTCAAAATCCTGGCTACTATTTAGTTTCATATCAATGATGCAGATGCGACTGATCTCGATTAAAAAGAATTTGCTCTTGTAGCTAAACTATCAATTTTTGACAGAAATCGGCACATGCCAATCTGAATATTTTTCGAATATTGAGGTCGGGATAGTCATACATCATGTATTACGAACAACAAAATATGAGCAAATCTAAAATATGCTGAAAAAGACAGACATTATTACTTTTCACAAACATTCAGTTATTGGAACAAATAGCAACAGCAAAATGTTGGAAATTGATGTGGCGTTGCAACATAGTCTCGAAAACCTGACCAAGCACAGATTTACTTGTCTCCAACTTTTCGGAGAATTCATATATAGAGATAAATCAAAAACCACAATATTAGGAATTGATACGGTTTTGTAACTTACTTGAGAACCTTACTAAGTTTCCTAATTGCACCATGGGGGTCTCAATGTTTGATCACCAAAACGTTATGTTGATTTTTCCGGTATAATAAGTTCTTCGAATTTGTTTTTCATAATGCATAGGCAGCCTATATTTATATTTAATTTGTGTTTCAAAACCGATTTGTTGAAGAATTTCGTGACGTTTCCGTCTGAACATGACATACTTTTGAAATTATTGCACATCATATGCACCATGTGCCCTTAAATGTATGTTAAAAACTTCATTAAATTCATTCTTTTCAACCCGTATTCCAAACCCTTCTTTCCAATTCCTTCAGACTTTTAATTACCCCAAATTCCATCGCAACGTACGCGAACAGACTTTATGAGAAGCCGATGTACGTAACACGCCATCCAGATCGGGATCTTTATCGTTCTCAATTCCGCAATTCCCGCTCCTTAATCGCCTACATTTTCATCATTCCCACCGCCCGTCTGCAATAGCCGACTCCTCAACTACCCGCCTACTATTTTTATTGTCTTAAAGTAAGTCTTAGAGCTCTCGGAATCCACTCCGGTCCGATTTTAAATCCACCGAATTAGCGAAATTAAATCGTCGAAGTGAATTACGGGCACCGAGGAGAGCGCAGTTACAAATCCCCCTTAAATCTCGCCTCTCTGGCGACGTCGTAAGATAGTGGCGCCCCCTGTAGGGCTGCTTTTGCAGCCACCCGTCGCCCCGTTGCAACTGGATGTGCAACGGCTGCAAAAACGCCGCCGATCCGCGTAACGATTACCGACAGCGATTGGGAATGAATATTTTAATGGAATAGTTCGACCTGTCCGCGTATAGATGGCGCCGCCCGTCGCAATATGCAAATTTCGAAAATCGAACGCCGGAGTTTATCGCAAATATACTTTCGACGGAATAACTGGTTATGTAAATTCGTTATCCGGTTATTTGTGTGATAAATTAAATTAAGCGACCCCCGGTAAATTTTCTGTAAGTAAATTTGACAAGCTAACGTTGAAGCAGACAACACTTGTCTAATTTACAAACTTCAGAAAATATCGCCAACCTAGAGGAGGAGGGTTGTTTGGGCGTTGCTATATACAAATTAGGGGTTCCAATCCCGGATCCCGATAAATAAAGACCATTTTCAGGATCCCGGGTTTATAAATCTAAATCCCGGGATCCCGAAAATTTTAAACCTAAGTTATTTTTTTGTTAATTGACGATAATTGTGGGCACTGATCTACAATAAATCAATTCAGCTGCTATTTTATAAGTATGAACTTTAGGCTATAACAGCACCCTTTCTGAAGAAAGTATCAAGCATTAAATGTCCGTTTAAAACCAACATGTTGCTATAATAGGCAAAACAGATTTTGCAATAAGTAAATATAATTGAATATGGAAGCAAACATGAACCTTTTCAGCTTGCTTAACTCTTTTTAGTTACTGTACCCTCAACAAAAGATGCAATAATATAAGTTCATTTAAAACAGAAAAAAACTAACCTATGAAATAAATAAATAATTTTTTCATGACAAGAAACGGTATATATAATATTCTAAGATGTGGCACTGAATATTTCTTCAATTTTGAACAATAAATAATGCATTTACTTGAAAACGCGTTTAGAACTAGGTCTTAAAGTAATTTAACTTATTTTTTTGTGATTTATTTGAATTGCAAACAGTTTATCAGTTTACATGCCAAAGATAAGATAAATAATAATAAGATAAATGCATTACTTAATAAGAAAAATTTTAAATTTGACTCGATCAAACAATTTCATTCGCCGTAAGTATTCTTGAAAGAATTTCCAAAAACGTAAAAGTTTTAGCAAATTTAAGATATCAAGAGCTAGTTATTATCGTAATAGAGTTTGCCAATACGCACACTTTTTAGCTTTTAAACCGACAATTTTGGCTTTCCATTTATAAGGAAAAATTCGAAAGCCTTCAAGTTTCGGGGTAGATGATATTGACAAATCAAGTATATTTTACGCGTTTCTTACCGACTAACCTTTGGCACCCCAGGCGTTTTGGGCAATTTCCGGCAATGTTCGTTTTTTTCACGAATCTCGGGATTACAAAATCTTTAATCCCGAAGTCTCGGGATCAGTATATAGTCCGGGATTAGAAGCTCTACTACAAATACGTTGTCAAAACGAAGATTTCCAGCAATTTTTACTGCAAAAAACACATCCGGGTGTTATAACTAACATAGTCATTTTCAGGTTGTTAGTATGAGTAGTTAAGCTATGGCGATTCGGGACCAATTTAAAGTGTATTAAAAAGTTACTTTGTATCCCCAGCACCAAAAGTTCTAGATTAGACTGGTTGTCTAGTAAATATGGACCTACGTCATTCGGTTTGCCCGCTATAGGTGGTGAAAGTGACAAGGTTAGCTAATAACGAGGACAACATGTCATACTATGATGAAAATCCGTATATTATATTATCGTTTTTGTTTGAAGATACAAAATGCTAAAAACGGTTTTTGCTTTATATAACTTTTAGTTGATTGTAGTTGAACAGTTGTTTTTCAGTTTAAGAACAAAATTTTTTAGCAAATCTTAGTACCTAAACGTTTTTATAGCATATGTAATGAAGCATTAAAAAAATCTATAAAATGTTATAAAAACCTAACTTAATTATTTTATGCGACAACTATTGTGCGATTTCCGTCTGTTGCACTGGGTTTACGGCTTTTTTTAGAGTTGTTAAACATTAGACATTGATTAAAAGCAACATTATTGTCAATAAATTATGTATAAAACTTAAATCTAATCGTACAACTTCTGACAATAAGATAATTACAGAGTAACGAATAGTAAAAAATCTGATGTGGCCAGGCACATGACTTTATCATACAAAATACAAAATTAATAGTTTAGCTGCATGAGAATCTATTTGACTGAGATAAATCGTGTATGCATTAAAATTAAACTAGTTAGCCAGGATTTGACAGATATTTTGATAGTCAATAGTATCAATCGAAGGTATTGTCAAAGCATCAGCATTTAACACTACCTACCACTACCACTTCTACGAAATGTCAAGTTTAAAAAGCTAATTCAAATTCTGACAGATTTATAGTCGAGGGTTCTCCGAGTGTGACAGCGTGGTGACAGCCATAGACATTTCTGTGGTGACAGCACAAAAAAAATATTTGTCAAAATCCTGGCTACTATGTAGCATATCAATGCAGATGCGACCGATCTCGATCAAATAGAATTTGCTCTTGCAGCTAAACTATTAATTTTACCAAAAAATGTCATAGGCATAAATTATTCAAAATTTCCTCTGCTTTAATTTATTATTTAACTGTTTTGACGAAATTACAGAAATGGCGGCTATCGAATAGAATTTGCTCTTGCAGCTAAACTATTAATTTTACCAAAAAAAGTCATAGGCATAAATTATTCAAAATTTCCTCTACTTTAATTTATTGTTTAACTATTTTGACGAAATTACAGAAATGGCGGGTCATTTGCAAAATCCTTGAAAAAGGCTTAGAATAGACTACCAGTTCCTTTGGACCCTTTTGAACCAAAAGCTTTTCAGCTCTAAGTTAGGTCATGAAACTTCTAAATATGAACTTTCGTCCCGATACCTTTAGTAGTTTCTCCGGAATCGTCGCCACAAAAATCGTTTACACACATACACACACACACACACACACACAGACATTTTTTTGTACCTTGGTCAAAAATGTTCAGGGGACCCAAAAAGACCTATTTCCGCTAAAAACTCAATATTTTTTTTTGGCGTGATTACAATACTTTATTATACTGCGTATGATAAAGTAAAAAGAAAATAAATATCAGATAAAATTGGCCAATTGTTTCCAACTTTCTGTAATACCCACAGAAAAATAAATGCGGTGGGAATTTATATTATTTCGTATAATGGTTTACTAAACTTTAAACGTTTAAACGTATAATAAACCGTTTTCTTAATCTTCAAAAACCCCGGTTTGCAATAGACCAGTTCAACACGGTATAAATCGAAACTCCGCGCGAAACATTTTACGACATCCCATTACGGATGTCTTCCTTTTGCCGCCGTGTAAACTTTGTTGACAAAAGAAGTTTACAACTTGCAGAATCTGCAATTGCCCTGGTAGGTGTTTGCAGCTATTTTACAAGGTTCAACTGTATCTGGCCGTGTTTTCGAGAGTTCGAAAACTACACTTCTCACTTTCTTATTTTGAACTCGCTATCCGACCGACGACTCTAAATAACGATGTTAATAGATGTTCTAAACATTGTTAGACAAATCTGGAATCCACTGGAAACTATTCTCGAAAAAGTTTCGATAACGGATTTTACTTGGATTTATCTCTGAAAATATCAAACAGTTCCATGTATTTAATATGTATGCACATAAATATTTTCTGGCAAATAGCGTATACAATAGTAATGGTAATTAATAACAAAACAATTCGCGTGCATGCTTTATAATAGAACGCCGCATCGCTCGAAGTAATTACACATGTAAAACAAGTGCGAACTTGCATAGAATACCTATAGCAATTTGAAATGTTTATGCTATTTTCGAATTAGCGGTCTTGAACGGATGACGAATGTAGCGAATGTAAAGTAAATGGTTTTGAAAGTTAACTCAAAATTAACTTTGGTAATTAATGATTCACGGATTAACGCTTTTGTGCCCAGTTTTGTTCTTTTTGTATACATTTTTACATCAATTATTATTTCAAAACATTATCACCATTTTCCCGCTTTGATGATATCATAAAATTGGAGATTATTAATTAAATACTACTTTTTCTATCTCTATCTGTACAAAAAAAGCGGTTTATTTTCGGGCCAATGTTAATTAAGTTTAACATTTTTAGTTATATTATTAAAATAATCGTACCTACACAAACTGTTTTATCCAACCTACCTAATGATCTTTCGGATATTCCTGAATATTAATAAATATGTATTTACTTACTACATTATTTATGTACCAAGGGCATTACACGGATGTTTATGCCCCGAGGGTGACCGTTTAAAAAGCTCGAGGGCCTATCGGTCCTCGAGGTTTTTAGGTCGCCCGAGGGTATATACATCCAGTAATGCCCGAGGTGCATACAAAATTTTATGTCCTACAATGGTTTTGTTCCTCCGTTTGAATAAATATTAATAAATATTTTAACGTTATCAAGTGACCTGCGTATCTACGGAGTTTAATAACAATACAAACAATTCGGAGTTTGGTGACAATACAGACAATTAATTGTCAAACTTATAACCTTAATCGCCAATAATTGCCATTGCCGAGTGACAGTGCAGATAATAAATTGTCAAACTTATAACCTTAAACGCCAATAATTGACATTGATAACTTAAAATTTACAGTTTCAATGACAAGTATTTGATATGTTTGACATATAACCATGGCAACCCTTAATGCCCGCGCGGGCGTTAAGATTCCTTGCGAGCTACGATGATTATAATGATACTAGCGTTGTATAGTAATGACAGTTCTGTCAAATAATGATCTCATTATTTGAACGAACTGTCATCATTATACAACGCTAGTGTCATTATAATCATTGGCGTGTATCATGATACAGAGTGTGTCAAAACCTACGTGGATGACAGTTATTTGACAGTTCGCCTCGACATCATTCACAAATACATTTAAAATATTTTGCATAAAATGCAATTTATGAGTCGTAGATAAAACGTCGTATTTGACTCGCACATAACGGATATAAATCGCTCGCATGATTACACACTCGCCTACTGCTCGCGTGTAAACTTCATGCTCGCGATTTATATCCCTAATTATGTGCTCGTCAAATAATATACTATTATATAATAAAATTTGACATTAGTATGCAATTTAAATAATGAAATACTACTAAACACAAACTACTTTTCAACATTTTTGAAAAACAAAATTCTTGGAAGTTACAGTTATATGTTGAATTATGTGCGAGAATTATCAAATTGACATGTAATATCAAACTGCTTTCACTTTCTTTATATAAAAGTAAAATGTATGATTAATAGTTATTTATGTTACAAGTGTCGAAAGTACGGAATAGCGCGATGAGCGGTAAATAGGCGCGACACCGAACTAATTTATTTAAAAAAAAATTAAAAAATGTTACATTTCTGTATAGGAAATGTTAGGTTGGTACCACGACGAAACGTCAAGTATAAAAAACGAATTCAAAATATAATAAATAATAAATAAAAATGGAAAATATAGAGCTATTAAAAAAAAACAAAGTTTACACAACCTACAATCCTTTGTACTTAGAACGCTATACTAACGTTCAGGTTACTATTCGTTACGAAATTATTAAGAGTCGTCCTTTTAATTAGAAATAGATTACAGTTTTAACAAACTACAATCCTAGATATTTACAACGCTAGACCGTCAAGTATAGGACGGTAGCAACGAGTCGCTGCTATAGTGGCATCCCATTTCAGGTAATCGTCCTGCATTTCAGTAATTGCCGCATGACACGTTTCGCAATAACGGTACGTGACGACATTTGATAATCCTCTGAAATAGCGAAATTCGGTAGATGGCGCTCCGGGGGCGGAAGAGAGCCAGGCGAGAACTCGTCGCCATTCAGCACGAAAAGTCCCGAGAATTTTAATACTGATACGTTTCGCCTGAATAATTTATCTTTAGGGATCGGGAGTAAGTGAATTTATGGAGACATTAGGGTCGCGCATATGTGTCTAGTTGGGCGTTATTTGGATTTATCGTGACCCGGGACGCCGCCCTCGAAGACAAAAAAGAAAACATGTCCGCGTATAATGCCTAAAAGAGAAAAGGGCGCCATATATATAGGATGTTGGCGAAATGGGATGTTATTGTATTAAGAGGGTATATTTGACACATATGGCGCTATTGTTTCTTTTATGTCTACGTTATTAAATTTTATGTATGGACCTTTTCCAATTACTCTATTGGAGGAATAAATACCTAACTATTAATTAGAGGTTAAATATGATTAAAAAATCTGATGTGGCCAGGCACATGGATTTATCATACTATATATAAAACTAATAGTTTACCGTGTTTACATTAAAATAAAACTAGTTAGCCAGCATTTGACAGATATTTTGATTCTATTGACAGTAGGTACTATCAAAACATCAGCGGTTGACACTACCTACTGTCATTAGAATGAAAATATCTATCAAATCCTGGCTAACTAGTTTTATATTAATGCAGACACGACCGATCTCGATCAATTAGAATTTATCATGCAGATAAACTATTAATTTTACCAAAAATTAACATGGACACAAGCTATACAAAATTTAGTTTCAAGTATTTTATGAGAAGGTTGCGGTTCTCTGTTGACATAGGGTGACCGCTGAAAGAATATTACATGAACGTTTTAATATTTACACAGGTGTTGGTTTTGGGCGAACAACAAAGGCATTATAGATTCAATTTAGCTCCGCGACGTGAAACAAATAAGCCACGTTAATTCAATGAATACACAACGCTATGGTAAAGTCCGAAAGATATTTTGCTTTTTCCAATTTAGGAAAAGCAACTGTTAACAAACACTGTCTGTATTAGATAATAATAATAAGATATTACCACTATTACCCGCGACATCCTGCATTGCTGGCCATGGTCGTGACATTATGCTCAAAGAGCTTAATGCATTTTGAATTTTAAATTTTGCGGTCACTGGTAAATTATAAGAACCTAAATTATCTACATGTGTGGAAAATTATAATTGTTGAAATATTCCACATGAAGAGTTGTATAAAATGTTGTCCACGGCCGTGATGAAAAATAACTATATACGTGCAGATATAAAACAGGAAATTGTAAATATCCTCATACCATCTCCATATCGACACATTTTGGATTAGTTTTGACTGACTATGTTTAAAATCGTGCATCGTATTTATTCATTATAATATTGTTAAAGCCCAATAATTTAAAGCTCCGACGTAATAGTCTAACACATCCACATTTTTTTCAGTTTTCCCGCCGTCAATGTTTTCGTTTTTTCAAAAATACGATTTTTGAAAATACGATATTTTATTAATAAATAAACCAAAATCTGTCTCATATTTGAAAAAATATATACTGAAATGGGCCAATGGACCCATTGAAATTTGTTCAATGTTCAATGACTTTTGCAATCTCTCGCACCATATGGAAAAATCTTTTATTGTGTATTTATGAGAAAATTTTATTCTTTATAAGAGTTGGCGACTCGTATGAAATCAACACGCAACCGTCAAATATGTAAATTTCGGTGCCATATACTGAGCGACTCTGAATACATGAATTTGTGATAAGAGTAAAGTACCTCGGTAGTATTTTCAGTAATTTTATTTTCACTGATAATATTTTAATAAAAATAACTAAGGCATCAAACATCTATTGTTTCTTGATTTAACTATTACTGACTTACCCGTTATTAAGTTAATTAAAATAAAAAGTAACTTAAAAGTGGTAGTACCGCGCGTACCACCACTTGAGAATCGCTCGCTATAGATAGACATCTACTATTATAAACCTATTTAAAGTCATTAATATTAACCGAATAAAAGGTAAGTCACGCTCCTGAATTTGTTATTTTATGATATATTAATATCTACAGGGTGAAATAACAACTTCGCACCAAGACCATGAGTAATTTTGTGCTAGTTCTAAATAAACATTAGTTATCATACAAAAATAACAAATAATGTATTAAAATTTCTAAAATTTAGATTAGAAAGAACCTTTTAGTATCACTGGCTTTTACTAATATTTGTCACAAGAGTAATATACAGTGTGCAGTATACAGGAAAATAGTGAAAATATTTTTTTTTTAAGGTAGGTGGCTCTAACTTCATATTTGAATATAATGTTTACTTCTAAACAACATTTCCAAATAAAGTTTATCGATAATATTGAAAACAAAGGTACTTTACTCTTATCACAAATTCATATATTCTGAATGCCTCGGTATACGCCACCGAAATGTACATGCCAACTTTCATTAAGAATAAAATTATCTGAGAAATACACAATAAAAATGTTTTCGATATGGTGCGGACTTTCGTGGACACACTGTATATAATGTTTGTGGTTATATCAATTTACACCTGATTACACCGTTTAAACCATAATGATCTTTTTGGCCTGCGT
Source organism: Melinopterus prodromus (assembly GCA_964023965.1). Lineage (NCBI taxonomy): Eukaryota > Metazoa > Arthropoda > Insecta > Coleoptera > Scarabaeidae > Melinopterus > Melinopterus prodromus. The sequence goes on from OZ030393.1 coordinate 48,782,931, forward strand.
TCGAGACACGCTGTGGAATAACTAAGGAACTAAGGGCAAGTTCTGAATTCCTGAATTCTCAAAGCCATATTAATTCTCAACATTCCCTTTTTTGATTATTCCAATATATGAATTTTTGTCAGAGATACACAATATCAAGTAAACGTTTGCAATTTGAAATGCTGTTAAACCTTGCTGAAAATGTTACTTGATTAGAGTGTTAGACTATTCCTATTAACACCAGCAATCATTCAACTTAAAATTTAATAAGTGATACTTAACATTGATAACGTGTATGGCCACCTCTTGTTAAAATAAGAGCACATGACATTGAATAGATAAATTTTAAAGTTCTTACTGAGGGATTGCAGCATATTCAGTCTGCATTACAAAATACTGTTTTAACAGTATTTCTACCAAAGATATAAGCAATTCCCAAGCGTTTGAAAATCAAATATTGTCGTATTTTTGATGGATCTATATTTGATTTTTACGCATCTTATGAATCAATTAAAAATAGGAACGACAATTAAATCTGTGGTATGTATATTCCCAAAAAAATATCCAAACAATTATTCAGAAAGCATTAACTAAGGATTATCGAATCTTCAAAAACCATCACCATAAATTCGAATTCAATTCATTCGATAGATAAACATCCGCATCCGTCGCGGGAATTTAGGTTAATGCCGCCCCTCCAAAAATTATTCTAATTTCCCTGAGAGGTTCTTCAGGCGGCCATTATCGCCCGTTTCCGTAATATGTAGATTACTCTGATGTCCCGGGAATCTGCTCCCGATGATTCGTCCGACGAAATTGCCTACAGATGAGCCGTTTCTTCAACCGCGCGCCCCTACCGCTACGAACTGAAACCTTCAACCTGGCGAAAACGGCAAGTTCGAAATTACCGCTTTTTACCTAGACGGGGTAAGCTAGGGTATTTTATAGTTGATCCTCGTGTTAATTTCGCACGATTATGACGTTTCGTCGGCACGTGCGTTCGAAGGCAATAAAAAGGTTAGGTTGGCGGGCCTGTCCGCCAGGTGTCTCTGATGAGCACTTGAGTCTTAGAGAACTGACATTAAGTTAATTAACGCGATAAAGTTGGCATTTTCGTGAGGGTAATATAGATTTCTTGGGCGGGAGTTGATTAATTGGGAAGGTGGTAGTTCCGGTTGTAAATCCGCGAGGAAAATTGTGTTATTTATGAAATTAATATATGTTACGTTTTACGGTGGCAGTTAATAAATAACTAGTTAACATCTCTACCTCTTCATATATCTACTTTATTTTATCCCACGTCTATTATTACTAAAAACATGAAAGTAATCGGAGACAATTTTTGCCGAATATTGCGGCCGCTAAAGATATGATCTGGCTTTTGGTTTATAATTCCCGAGCGGCTACCGTCGATTCCTTTCCGCTCTTTTATTTAAGAAATTAATATATGTTACGTTTTACGGAGGCAGTTAATAAATAACTAGTTAACATCCCTACCTCTTCATATATCTACTTTATTTTATCCCACGTCTATTATATTACTAAAAACGTGAAAGTAATCGGAGACAATTTTCGCCGAATATTGCGGCCGCTAAAGATATGATCTGACTTTTGGTTTATAATTCCCGAGCGGCTACCGTCGATGCCTTTCCGCTCTTTTAATTAAGAAATTAATATATGTTACGTTTTACGGTGGCAGTTAATAAATAACTAGTTAACATCTCTACCTCTTCATATATCTACTTTATTTTATCCCACGTCTATTATATTACTAAAAACGTGAAAGTATTCGGAGACAATTTTCGCCGAATATTGCGGCCGCTAAAGATATGATCTGACTTTTGGTTTATAATTCCCGAGCGGCTACCGCCGATGCCTTTCCGCTCTTTTATTTAAGAAATTAATATATGTTACGTTTTACGGTGGCAGTTAATAAATAACTAGTTAACATCTCTACCTCTTCATATATCTACTTTATTTTATCCCACGTCTATTATATTACTAAAAACGTGAAAGTAATCGGAGACAATTTTCGCCGAATATAGCGGCCGCTAAAGATATGATCTGACTTTTGGTTTATAATTCCCTAGCGGCTACCGTCGATGCCTTTCCGCTCTTGTATTTAAGAAATTAATATATGTTACGGTTTACGGTGGCAGTTAATAAATAACTAGTTAACATCTCTGCCTCTTCATATATCTACTTTATTTTATCCCACATCTAAAATATTACTAAAAAACGTGAAAGTAATCGGAGACAATTTTCGCCGAATATTGCGGCCGCTAAAGATATGATCTGACTTTTGGTTTATAATTCCCGAGCGGCTACCGTGGATTCCTTTCCGCTCTTTTATTTAGAAATTAATATATGTTACGTTTTACGGTGGCAGTTAATAAATAACTAGTTAACATCTCTACCCCTTCATATATCTACTTTATTTTATCCCACGTCTATTATATTACTGAAAACGTGAGAGTAATCGGAGACAATTTTCGCCGAATATTGCGGCCGTTAAAGATATGATCTGACTTTTGGTTCATAATTTCCGAGCGGCTACCGTGGATTCCTTTCCGCTCTTTTATTTAGAAATTAATATATGTTACGTTTTACGGTGGCAGTTAATAAATAACTAGTTACCATCTCTACCCCTTCATATATCTACTTTATTTTATCCCACGTCTATTATATTACTAAAAACTTGAAAGTAATCGGTGGCAATTTTTGCCGAATATTGCGGCCGCTAAAGATATGATCTGACTTTTGGTTTATAATTCCCGAGCGGCTACCGTCGATTCCTTTCCGCTCTTTTAACTACTAAAGAAATGATAATGCAAAAACACACTATCACTATCCACACTATCAGTACCTTATAAACCTTCTCTTGAAGCACATACATTTAACTTACAATCAGATTTATTACGCCATTGCCATCAATTCAAGAAGTTACACGACGACATCAACCAGATAAAGTTATAGTATTGATCTTTACCCGAATATAAAAGTAGTAAATCCAATTAAAGAATCGTTCTAACTCCATTTAAAATGGATAGAATCTGAAAGCGGTAATAAAGTTCCGTTTCCACGACTTAAATTGTCGATTCTGATTCCTAAATCGCTACTTTAACCGCAACATGGCGACGTTTAATGACACAGAAGAGAGCTTATTCGAGACGCCAGAGGTCGTGGATCTTCATCAATTACCAGAGAATACATCCAAACTGATGGGTATCGTCAGGGGCTGGTGATCTAATTAGAATTCGGATACATCCGGCTGTGGCTGGGGAACTTTACGGGCCATGCAACTTTGCGATCGGACGAAAATTGCGATTCGCTATGTGATGGGAATGGCAAGATTAATCAGATGTCAATCTGCGTTCAAATTTGTTATCCGAAAGTCTCTCGTTTGTTTAGGGCATTTGTATAAGTTATTATTATTATTATCTGCAATTTGGATCCTGCTGAAAAGTCAAAAATCTGTAAAAAATACACAATTTTTACTAAAGTTTATGAGTACTCTTTAGTTGTGAAGGAAAAATGGTAATTTTTATAAAAAATCTGTGGCCAGGAACATGACTTTATCATACTGTCAGCCAGGATTTGACAGATATGTTTATACTATTGACAGTAGGTATTGTCAAAACATTAACATTTGACACTGACAAATCCTGGCTAACTTTATATTAATGCAGACACGACCGATCTCGATCAAATAGAATTTGCTCATGCAGCTAAACTATTCAGTTTACCAAAAAATGTCATAGACATAAATTATTCAAAATGTCCTCTATTTTAATTTATTATTTAACTATTTTGACGAATTTTCAGAAATGGTGGCTCATTTGCAAAGTCCTTGAAAAATGCTTAGAGGAAACATCCAGTTCCTTTTGACCCTTCTGAACCAAAAGCTGTTAAGCTCTAAGTTTGGTCATGAAACTTCTAACTATGAAGTTTCGTTCCGATACCTTTAGTAGTTTCTCCGGAATCACCGCCACAAAAATCGAGCCACATACACACATACCCTACAAATTTGAAATGCTTAAAAATGAAACACGAGTATTGATACACAAGTATTTCGTATTTATAACTTACGTCATTTTCAAAAACGATGAGGCATTGACGGTAAAAATCCTTTTAACATTGTTTAATTGCTTCCTTTTAACATTTAATCGCCTTGTTACATTTACACCACTGACCTTAGGGACCTGCGGTTTTTAGAGTTAAATATGTAATTTAAAAGAGTATAAAAACAGAAAAAATATACAGGATGCTATATTACAAAAATGGAATTTGTTCTGCTTCTTACAAATACCCTGTATATTTAAAAGTCATTCAAGTTTCTAGCTTTAGTCGTTTCCTAAACCTTTTATTTGGTTACTTACTTCTAAACTTAGAGGGCCAGATATTGACACGTTACGTTTCTTCTTAAAACTGATATAGCAGAAGGCATTCGGAATAATTTTAATTAATAAAATTACATTTTATTAAAAGTAACATCCCAAAAAAGTTTATAAACTACACCACAAATTTAACTACTAAATTTAACTACTTATTCAGAGGACATTGACATTGTCATTGATGATGGTTTATTTAAGAATGAACTATCGCAGTTTTTGAAATAATTAAAATATAAAAACATATTTATTTGTTAAGAATACCCTTTATTTATTAAGATAATATATTTGAATTGCTACGAATTTTGATTTTTAAATGCCTGAGATTTTTATTAGTTATTTTGTAATTTTTAAGAATAACCTTTTGTTACTTTAAATAATTATGTAGGTACTTATATATTGATGTATATTGATTTTGTACAACTTACCTATTATTTATGATTTTTGTTAATTGTTCCGACATTAGTAGATATTATTTTTGTATAAAAAAGCAATTCTTCTTAATTCAACATTGTATATGGGGGGCCCCAACTTCAAAATAGCCCAGGGCCCCATGATGGCATAACGCGTCGCTGCCTGGTAGACAAAAGAAAATAAAAACATAAATATCATCGTATAAAAATTATAGCAGCGCAATCAATTCGAAATTGCTAATCAACCCCGTATAAAACGAAATCATGCGGGTCGAAGAAGATTCCCTTTTCCGTATAGCTCCCGTGGCAAAAATTCATTTTTAACGGACGATAAATCACGTGTTAAGTTGTATCGTAATTAGATTCGGTTATCGGGGCAGCGGAAGTGAGGTCAATCGTCCGGAAATCGCGGTCGGCCGGGCCCGGCTCGAAAATCATACCTAGCTGGCGCCCTCTACCGCCCGCCCCATAACTTCCTAACGGGTTATGAATAAAGCAGCCAGTCTGCGGTTTGCGGATAAATCACATCGCCGCTGTTAAACGGCAAATTTATCGGCACTTATTTCACGGCATCGTCGCATCACAGCTGACCGGATCCTATGTGTATCGTATCTTTATGAAGTCGCGTCGCAAACGTGATCGATAGTGATAGTTTGACGTTGACTTTCGCGAATATTTGTTTTTATCTAGTGATGCTGATTTTAAGGAAAATTCTATGGAGTTGTTATGTTGCTGCGTGGGTTGCTTGGGTTTCCTGCCTTTCGAACTATGTCATCTACTATCGGTTGCAAAAGTACTAAGCCCTGTGTTTGGAGGTTTGTAACTCTACAACGACTGAACTGTAGAAAATTGAAATAAAGTGTGCTATATTGCTGCTATATTATCAAAATATTCTGCCTGTCGGTTTGGACAGAAGAACGGGAAAAGTGTTAAAGTGTACACGATTTCAGCAGTTTTTAATAAACGATTGTTTTTCAAAGATATTTTCTCCTAAACGGCGTGCCCAAAAAATCAAATTTATACAGAGTATAACTCAAGATCTTGTTTACAGATTGGCATTTGTATTTTCCAAGTTTTCCTTGCAATAAAGGCTATAAACAAGATTTTCATGAAAGCGGATATCTCGGCAACGAGTATTAGCCGCGCCAGGAACGAAAACAATCACAATGTTTTGTCTCATGAGAGTATTGAAATAGAAACACATTTTAGATGTTCCTTAATGTTATAAAGTGATATAAATATGCAAGATAATTTTGGTATACCGCGCAAGTACGTCACGTCGTCGAACGGAGTCACCGGCTCAGGATTCGAGGTCGACTTACAGCCTGCACCACAGGCCCGTACTTAGAATTAAAACAAACATCGTACATATTTATTGATGTAAGCAGAATTGAAGTTGCAGATTAGAAATGGTGGACTCTTTGTTTAATGAAAGAATAGTTTGCAAGTGTACAGCTAAGAACTTTAAAAATGTTTTTTTTTTTTAACGCATTTTGAACCAACGCAAGCAATCAAATTTTATATTATCAGATAGCAGCAAACAATTAAAATACCAAAACCAATTATTTTTTCTCAGGCCAATAAAGGTTGTTTGAGTAAAATCAAGTTAATGTAAATACATAAATATGCCATCGACTACTAATTTCTGGAATAAAGTTAACTGAGAGAAGGTACTTCTATTAGACTAATATACTCGCAAAAAATGCCTGTATTCCTTTGGAAATTGTATAATTTCTGAGGTACCGGTTTGATTGGTTACACATCCTCAGCCTAAATGGTCAGGTAATTAAAAACACAAGCAAAACAAAGCACGTGTGAATGACAACAGACAAATTGTCTGCCATTTCAGTGTTATGGGCCTTCAAACACATGGCTTAATACTTTAGAGTCCTTTTATTATGTCTATGATGGTTCGAGGAGGCAGTTGTACCGGTTCTGTAGGCTCTAGTGTGCTTGCACCCAGGTAGAATGTTCTAGTGTGGAGTAACTACTAATACTTTTAGAGCACAAAAACAAAATTTTCGAGATACGAACGTCATAAACTTTTCATACCATGGAAATTGGTGTCATACCATGGTATAATATGGTACCTATAGACTTTAGATACGTGGTTATCTTTTACTCATTGAAAATGGATTTAAAGAACAGAAAATGCATACACAACTCTGAGATACGTAACGTTCTAGGTCATACTTGTATGTGCAATGATCTTCAACACCGCAAAAATTTTAACTGCAAGTCTTTTGTTTTAAAAGAGCTCTTCCTAGTTGCTGTTGGTTAGTCTCCGCGGTAGTCACTGGGTAACGCTCTGGATAACACTCGGAGGTCGTTAATGTTAACTTTTGTTTTATTTTTAATAGAATAAATATATAGGTATAGGCATTAAAGCATTTTGAAATTACCCTATTTTATAATATCATAATTTCTATTATACGAAAAATAGGTAATACATATAACAATTATATGGATGTGATCACGTTATTTCAATTTGTAAGAATGCATCATCTAGTATGAACTCATTCCGGATCGTAACTTTGAGACATAATTTTCAAACTTGAGACCAACTTTGTTTTTGCGGAAATTTAAAGAGAAGCGGGGTACATCTTAGAAAGAATTTATAGTCGATTCCGCAGCGCTTGTTCGCAAAGTTTTCCGAAGCACTAACCAAAATATGACTACCCTTAACTGGAGTAGTGTTTAATTCGTACGCAAGTAAGCAAAGTACTTCCGGGCCGGTTATAATTTAGCTGCAATTATTACTGCAGTTTGTTGCCGGTCGGGTAAACTTGGTCCTGTGACAGTATTTCACTGGTTGGTTTACTTTAATGCCCGCCGTTGTTGGTAATGCGAAGTTTCTAGCAAACTTGCGAAATTGCAACACTAACCATTAAGCTTAAAAACAAAGCCGGAAGACATAACTTCTGTATTTATGTTTGATTGTCTTGTGATCGTCTCTACTATCCTTGATTTTCTGATCTGAAGACGCATTGACAAAAGAAGCAATGTAATATAAAACTACTATGAACGAAAACACCTACATTTTTGGAAATTACATAACCACCATCAGCCTAAATCTAAACACTCTCGAAGACTCATCACTAACTTTATAGAACAATGACGGTACAACCTTTTCAATATGGAAAAATAGTGTATCGTTCAAAATGCAATTTTTCAAGTGGGGAAATTTTCCGCAGTAGATGATATATTACACGCCACTTGGGGGGCGTGGAAAGATTGAATTTAACACACCGCATGCACTGCGCACGAAGTACCCCTAATATACGGTCCAACAGAGCTTGATGTATTACAAAGTTTATGGCAAAAAAGCTCGACGCGATACATAGCGCACTCTGTGAGCTTTTACGAGCTTTTAGAGCGACGACGGCGTCTACTGACGTGCAGCTTAAACAATAAAAAATTCAGTAACCTGAATCTGTCAGGCGACTGTCAAAATTCGCGTTACGTTCCGTCTTAGAAAATGAGTAAAGTTACCAATATATGGCATATATTTCGTGAAAATTTCAATCGTATTATGAGCATCCACAATTCAAACTCACTGATGATACCATATGCTAAGAGAAGGATCAAATTTCGATATGGAAAGAATGCCGGGAAAGTCGAGAAAAGATTCACCAAATCACGTGAGTGTATAATTGAAGATGTTATCAGATTGTTGTTAAGGATATATTGATTTCTGGGTGGAAACCGCGTTGAGGACTTTGAAGCAGTTTGACAGCTTCAAAGTCCTCAACGCGGAAATCCACCCGGAAATCAATGTATCTAGTCTACAATCTAGATAGATGGTTGATAATCTTTTCCTTTAAGCGATGAAATCCAGATCTAGTATAGATCATATATTTACGCCAAAGAAATATGCTAGGCTGAAGATTTCACCAGAAGAGATGGTGTATATAAATAGTGGAGGGGCTACAAAGGACCCTGATGAACCACCGAAGAAAAGAAGGAACCAAGAAACTCCGAAGGATGGTGGAAAGCAAAATAAATAGTTCTTAAGCATAAATAATGATGTGAAATGGATGCATATATTTTACTCCCAGTGATAATTAGTAAATTTTTAGCAAATATAGTGTTATACTGAAAAATGTGTTTTTCTTTTTTTGCCATGAATATACTTTCGGTGGTTGTGTCTGAATGATATTACAGAATATTGGGTTCAGTCGCAAAGAAATCTCAATCACGTTTTTTGGCATTTGCACCTTAACTTATTTGAAAACGCTGATAGGAAATCTCGTCCAGAATAGTATTCAGAAAAAAGAAATCAAAACCACCTGCTCATACATTTTCTTATGTCAATTGTGATCGATAAATCGATAAAAGATAGAAACGAAATTGAACAAATTACCCATGAATCTGTTTTCTAGTACATTTGCCATGGTTACTATACATACCTTATTTTATAGGTAGCATAACAACTTCAAAATGGAGGTCTAAATATCAAAACACGTAATATTGCCTTTTTTCGATTTTATACCAGCAGCATCTAGCACCTAAAATCGTCGAAATATCTCAAAGTTTTCAATCTTAAAACATTGCACATTATCTTGAGAGGTTTTGCACAAGTATTCTTCAAAACAAAACAAGAAAATTAAATAAATTTTAAAACAGAAAAAAACAATTTAATTAAAAATAAAGTTAAAATTAAATATCTGGGGAACAAAGGCTGATCGAAGATGTGTTGTTATCAACATTCTTTACTCAACATAAGATCTACAATTACTTGTTATCATTTCTATAAGTATACGCCACAACTTTTCATCATGAATAAATTACTATTTTTTTTAAACAAGGATCCCGAAGGTGAGAGTGAACTGAAAACTATCTGAAAAAAGACAGTTGTTGCTGAAAATCGCTAAAAGTATCTAGATAATTAACGACTGCTCAAACACCTTTCGTCAAAATTAAAAATTCTGATGTGGCCACGCACATGACTTTATCATACAATATATGAAATTAATAGTATAGTTGCATGAGATTCTGCATTAAAATAAAACAAGTTAGCCAGGATTTGACAGATATTTTGATAATATATAAATACAAAATGATATAAAGAATGTCGGTAACAGCAGGCTGTTCCAATACTAGCGTTGCGACTATATCTCTATCTCATCCGACGTAGTGCCACTGGACCACCTACGCATGCGTCAAATTTGTCAATTCGATTGGCAGGATTGGATCCATAAATCGCCACAGTGCTGCCACCAGCTGCCACATGTATAAGGTGTATCTATGGGCTGTCACTGGTTTGGCGAACACTACCGGCTAACGGCCGCGGTAATACCGGCCGCGCACTTTAAGCTACAATAGCGCCATCTGTCGACGGTCCTAATAACTACTGGCCACGCATGCGCAGTTTGATCCCGGGCACCACATCAATAGAGAAAATATATATCTCCGTCTCACATTGTTGGAACCGAGACTACACATTAGCGCTATAGGACATGCTCGCAAAAAACAGTCTTTGACACTACGTACTGTCAGAATGAAAATAATTGTGAAATCCTCGCTAACTATGTTTTAATGCAGACACGATCTCGCTCAAAAAGAATTTGCTCATACAGCTAAACTATTAATTTTACCAAAAAATGTCATAGACACAAATTATACAAAATGTCCTCTACTTTAATTTATTATTTTGACGAAATTACAGAAATTGCAGCTCATTTGCAGAATCCTTGAAAAAAGCTTAGAGGAAACATCCAGTTCCTTTGGACTCCGTTTTGAACCAAAAGCTTTTCAGCTCTAAGTTTGGTCATAAAACTTTCAAATTTGAAATTTCGTTCCGATACCTTTAGTAGTTTCTCCGGAATCGTCGTCACAAAAATCGGATACACACATACACACACACACAGAAATTTTTTTGTATCTTGGTCAAAAATGATCAGGGCACCCAAAAAGACTGCTAAAATCTCAATTTTTTTTCGGCACGATTACAATACTTTATCAAACTGCGTATGTTAAAGTAAAAAATAAATAAATACAATAGTTAGTTTGATTAAGATCCAAAAAGAAAAATTGTTTTATAAAGGTTTAATAAAAACTTTTAATTTTGCAAAAATATGTATTTTAATACTAGTTTCGATCCACAGGTCATCATCAGCCAGAAAAACACAAAACAATCAGAAAAATTACTCAAATAGTAACAGAAATATTAAAATAAAAATCACTGAAAATTAAATTTAAAAAATTAAATTTACAGTCAAAATCAATTATAAGAGGCACAAGACATCAGGCAACAGAATAATGAGTCAGTGCGTTTTTTTGTTTTAATTTTGCGTTATTTCTTTTCCTTGTCTTATATTTTTCTGGCTTGTGGCTAATGATGATCTGTTGATCGAAGCTAGTACGAAATAAATATTCTTGTAAAGTTAAGAGTTTTATTTAACTTCTATTCTTTATGAAACAATATTTACTACAATACTGTTTATAGGATAACTCATTGCTACTTTTTGCATATTAAAATTATTTATCATATTTTCATAAAAATTTGTAGGTAAATCAGATAGGTATAATTTTAATTTAATACGAATAACCGTCAATACAAATAGGCACCACATGCATCTTCTTATCAGAATTAGGTATATAATTTTTTTGGCAGAACTAAATTTATTTTAATTTTTTCTTAAATGTTAGGGTGTGCTCTCCGCTCTCTACACACATGGACCGCACGCCACTGGTTTATATAAAGCACTCAAGTTAAAAAGACCACATAGTGTAAAAATGAGAGACACCCTGTAATTTATATGAATATGACATTACATTTACAATCAGCATGAATAGTATTTTTGTGAAACATCGACAAAAATTATTAAAAAATTCATATTTATTTGATAAAGTTTGTTGAATTTACAAAATAAAAAACAACTTTTGCAAATAATCGTGAAATAAAAAGTTGTTTCATGGTATAAAGCTTATTGCACTGCACTATCAACTAATTGTTGTAATGTGATATAAAAGCCACAACTTTTCATCATGAATAAATAACTTAAAAATAAATTTTACCGATAAAGAAAAATATTTTACGCGACTGCACGCGAAATATAGGCCGTAATTGTCAAACAATAAAAAGTAATTGGAATTTGAGCGTATCGGTTGGGGATTTATAATGCCCTAATTTATAAACGGTTCCGGTAAATTTTCGAAAATGGAGGTGAGCAGTTCGCGCGCGAACGAACAATTAAGCGATTTATTTTCACCGAAATATAAAATATTGATATTATCGGAGCGGATGGCCCGATATTTTTCTGGGGTCCTACTGAACATATTAACTCGGGTTTTCCGCCTATTATTTATTTGTCGAACCGCCAATTTGTACCACCGACATTTAAAACTGAATTCAACAGCGCTATAAATTTATCACTTTGAATAATTGTGTATATTTCAGTTCAATATTTTATTTAAAGACGGTATTTGGAAATTTCATTTGCTAGCAATCTGTGTATTTGCATTATAAAAATTTTCATTCAAAAATCTTGTTATAACTAGTAACATAAAATTCGGTACCAAGATTTGTACTGGAAGACAGACCAAGTTAAAAACAGGATCATTATTTGAAATGATCGACGATCTAACTGGATTTGATATTTAAATATAATAATAATATCTTGAAATTTGTTTTCTCTTGGAGATGGCTGCTTTTTGACACTAGGCTCATCAAATGTAAATATCCATTTTAATTGTTAAATCAGTTTTTTGCCGGTGTATTCGGTGGTATTCAGTATTCGCTGGTGTGGTAGAGTTCCAAATAAATACGATTCCTCTCCACTCAAAAAATGCACGCAACAATCCAAAAAATAAAGCAAAAATGAAAAGGACAAAGCACAAATTTACACAGGCGGGCTCCACCTGAAACATCCGAATTCCATTAACCACATCCGATTGGAAGAATTACGATATCCGTCACTACGCCCTGCCACCACTTTCAATCCCCCAATTTATTCCGATTTATCCCAAACAATTCAATTTGTGAACGGCGGTAAAAAAACCGGACGAAAATTGTGATTCATTAATTCTATGAATTATGTGTACGAAATACGCGTTCTTACACTGACAAATTCCAGCGGAAGATGGAAAGTTTAGAATTTATGCCGCTGTAAATTCTCTTTTTATGTCGAGCTATTTTATTTAGCTTTAGGGTACGAGACTTTCCTGTGAGAGTGTAAGATATTTTAGAGATGTTAAATTATCTGTTCTGTTTAATTCAAAAAATTATATTTAGACGAAAAGGAATTTGAATGGTTTATATTTTTTACTTTTCAGTTAAAAAACCGTTAGTTATTATTTACTACTCAAGTATTAACCATCTACAAATCCATTGACTACTTTTCCGCATTTTCATTCAATTCCACCTAAAAAAATAATCCTTCAAAATCAATATTCAATTACGCGCTCCTTGTTGCGCCCATTTTGAGAGGGGGGAACAACAAAAATCCGCTATGAAATATCCGGACGGAGTCGAACTAATTTTGCCAATTCGCTTTTTGTTCTGTTGCTTTTCAGTTGTTTTATTATTTGTTTTGCATCGAAGCCATGGACAAATCAATTAACCCGAAAAATTACCTGCGTTGAAATATTGTCCTGTTTGCATACACATTTTGCGTAAAACGTCATGTTTGACTCGCACCTAGTTGCCCCGCCACTTTTATTTAGATTTGGTGTATTTGTTGCCATGTTGCAGTTTTTGCAATCAATCATACCGAGGTATAATTTGATTTTGAAAAATAACAGTATTTAACAATGCGGGAGATACAAGCAACTTACTGTTGCTTGTTTTCTTCATAGGCGTGATTGGTCAACAAGTTTTCGTGGTCTTTCCTTCGGTATTATTACGTACATTTAAATAAATTTTTATGTATTTGGACATTGGTACAAAGTAGGCAACTAATGAATCAAAAATTTTAAAATCATGCAAATGATACATAAATGATACATGAATTCTAATTGATTGTTTAACAAAGTGGTACTTTAAAGTTTTTCTATTTCTAGTTACCTCAATAAATCTAATTTGTTGTGTCTATTGTATTTGTAAAGTACTGTAGGCTCATTGCATTTTATACAACGACCTGTTGAACTTTGATGTTGATAAATGTTGAAATTGATAAACATCACAATTAGAGTATTTGATTGAGTAGACTACAGACTCATCCATAACTGATTATGGTGTTTTTGAAATTTAAAAGTAGTTGGTAAACGGTGCTATTTGTCACAAAAAGTCAATATCAACATCTAGACCAGACAATAGAAATTTTTGCGGACAAAAATAGTATCAGAAAGCCGACGGTCCCAGGTCACGTTGAACAGTTCGTAGATGTTTTGTGATGTGTTTGCCACTCGCAAATATCATTACCTAAAAACAAACGTGCCTTTTTAGTTTTTCGCTTCTAAAAGCTGAACCAATGGATCAATATTGATGGTTTCAACAGACAAATTGTAAAGAATGAAAACACAAAAAAAAAAAAACGTACACGGTCTCAATCGGATTAGTATTAACGGAGGAAATCCTGAAAAACCTGCGTTTAAAAAAAAATCGTAACTCCGCCTGTTCAAGGTTATAGCGCAAGACTTTAGCGAAAAAATAGCAATTGTTTTGTATCTTGAGTGTGCACAGCCCAGGCGTTGTCCGATGATAAGTTTTTGCACAATTGCGATTTGAATTTGTTTATGCAATATGTTTCGGCGAGCCTGGATGCGACGATTTTAATTTTTTTAACGTATGTCTCAAGTATGAGTATTTTGCTCTAGCTTCATATGCTCGAAGGACATTTGACTAACAGAAATATTATGACAGATTTGGATCGGAAAGAAATTGAATTTAGGCTTTACTTAACGTAAGAAAATCTCAAAGAAAAGTTTTTTTTTGCGTATCCTGGCGGTATTATTGTTGTACTTTGTACATTACTGATAGATCCCTACAGATGAGAAAGGAGCTAGACTAACATAAAAGAGATTTGTCCAGGTCTGATAACTTTACCAGACATAGCTGACTGCCTACAACGCCTCCTTGAAATTCCAAGCGCTTCCTTTGTTACACAAAGGGTAAGGTACACAATTCACTTAGTTAAATTGCAAAACCCACCCACACCTTCTGTTAACCTAACTTAATTTCTGTTACCATTGTTATAAATAAAAATTACTTTTATAAAAAAGGATAAATAACAATTATATTTCCGCTCATATACACCCTTCTCCCTTTAGAGACCTACCGGAACTTTCATTTCCGCTATCATTTCATTATCCACACGGCCTCGATCAATTACAATTATGACAGTTAAATTGATGAACTCCACGGACCGGGAAAAAATAATCTAGCCTGCCGTGGCCCAAGGGAACGATGCGTTAATCAGCGTCTTAATCAATTACAATTATCCCCTCTGAAATGAGATTAAGTTAACATTTTTTTTTCAGGGGCAGTGCTTGTCGGCAATCTGCCCGGCTGTCTTGATTGCGATTATGATGTTAAAATCTGAATTTCTCACTGAGGGGAGTAGGGAGCGATAGGTTCTTAAAGAAATTACTTTGAATGCGAGATCAAATTACGTTGAATGACGGGTAATTTACGAAACTTGTGTAGGCGACGCGACAAAACTCAAATTTGCTTATGTTTATTGGGTTATAGGGTTTTCTAGAGTTATTTCTTTAATTATATGTGCGAAAAATTGCAAGTTTAACTTAGAATGGACTATAATAACTGTTTCTTGAACGCGATAGCAACTTAGAAAACGTACATCTCTTTTTTATCTGATTGCGTAAAGTCGGGAGAGTGACGATATTATATAAAACCAAACATTGACCAGAGAACACCAGATAAAAATATTATATCGCTATAAAACGTATTAAAATTTATATTAGATTCTGCTCTCCGTATCTGTACAGTGTGCACGTACTTTACAACCGAAAATTACGTATATTTTGTCAAAAGTATGACTTTTTGTCAAAACCAATACGATATCCTTGTTTTGTTTTGACGTTTCTGATTTGATCTGATTTACAGATCTATCACTTTAGTTGATTCCAATTATTGTTCACTTTGCAAAATTTCCTACGTGGAGAATAACGGTTTAGGATCGTAACCTGGTGCTTTAACGAATATAGTGAAATTCGTTTAAAAAAGTATTTTTTGTTGTAAATAGTGATCTCGAACAGCCGTTGGACTGTTTCTAATTGCTACAAAATAAACAACCCAACCCAACCCAAATTCCCCCTCTAAATTAGGTTCAAACTTGTATAAAATTGCGTGCGGAATCGGGTAAGAAAATGTTACCATCAATAATATTTTTTATCCTTTTTTGACCATTTTATCCACATTGCTTTGTTAGTCATGTTCCTCCTGCCATATTTGCAAATTTTGTCCTTTTTTCCTTTTAACCCATTTTTTATGATTTTCATCCTTTTTATCCATGGAGGACGATGGAGACGCTATACGAATGTATTTTGCAGCGAGAAAATGCCCTTGGAGGCGGGCTAACATGACACTAAACAACGCAGACAGTACGGCCGCCTGCCAGGTCCTGATTAACTCTGAAATGGCCGGAAATTTGAAGAAATATTACCTGTATTATATTGTAATGTGTCGAGTGGTTAGGTATAATATAAACTATATAATATACACTGTAGGCAAAAGAAACGGTACAAATTTCTAATAATATTTAGTCAATACAATGCAAAGTCATTCAATTCAGGAATTTATCACTTTATGCGGTCTTTTCGTCAGTTTCAATGATGATGTATCACACTTGTTGTTTAGCTGTAAATTTTAGACGTATGTCTGTTGTTCTTGTTATTTTATATGTTTTTGCTAACATTGAATCGGAACTTGAATCAATGTTTTTTGAGTACCTATGTCACATCAATTCAAACCAAGTCTTCTTTTTTATTTTTATGTCATGTTTAAATAAAGAGCATTTCCAACATCAGTCTGAAGCCAGCCCGAATACATTGTGTTGTTCCTTTTTTTTAGATATATTTTTATTGAAGATGGAATTTTTACGTGAAAATGGACAGTAAAGACCTGACCGTCAGACAAGTGAAAGCAAACTGTCATAATTTTAGTTCAATAAAAAACGATGTTGATTTTGGTTCCAAATCACTGCAAAAGCAATTAATTGTGGTACAATATTGAAAACAGGTAAGAAGAATACTTCAAAATCAAACATGGCGCCCATAAGAAAACTAAACGTTGACCATAGTCTCTCCACCATTTTAGATAACTCAAGTTCGCAATTGGACTTTTTGTGCCTATGCAATGGAATCGGTTTTTTCTATCTATGCAATTCAAGTGCTTTTTTGAGGAAAAACCGCAAAAAACGAAGTTTCAAAATTTCACCCTGTATACTAAAAAAATCACCTGTATACGATGCTATAAAATCTCTACTGTTCCTTTTGACCAAAAGAAAACAAAATTGACCAGATATCAGACATGTTGCATAGCCATACATAAACCAACGTTACATTGGATTGAAACGTTCAATTATTGGAATTATGGTATGTTTTCGATCTTCACAATATAAGCAATAACTTTATCAAAGAAATAATGGAATTTAATTAATATCTTATGAACTATGAGCAATTGGAAATTTGTACCGTTTTTTTGACCCACAGTGTAGATGTAAACTGTATTAAGAATTTAAGTGAAATATGTAAAAAAACGTATTTCAGTACGTTGTTGACTTATTCCTCACTTACCGATGAAATGATTGTTTGATTGTTGTTGGCTAACTTTCTGGTGTTGCAGCTGCTTACAGCGCAACTGGCCATCTGTTTTGTTGTTGACATAAAATCACATACAAATTCACTTTGATCACTTTAAACAAGCGAAATAAATAATTAAATAAATAAATCGTTTTGTCCTTGTCGTCCTGGTTTCTCGTTTTAGTAACTTTCATCTTTTTACATTTCTGGTCCTTCTAGCCATTGTAGTCCTTCCACTCCTTCCGGTTTTTGTAACATTTTCATAATTTTCGATCGTTTTGGCCATTTTGTGCTTTTCTTAATTTTCGTCCTATTTGTCCCTTTTGCCCTTTCGGTGTTATCTTTTTATCCAATATCTCCTTGTATATCTCTAATGAAACACAAAAATGATAGAAAGGAACTTCTACGTAATATTATAAAATAAACCTTCTATAATCCAATAACACACGAGGATTTTCTCCCCATCACTATAACTATTGAATTAATTGTTATCATATTCGATGAAAACGCCACTTAAATACATACTAGTTAATATTGGTTCCTTTACACCATTCCTATTTTAAACATAGTAATATACGATTGTTCAAACACTGGATAAATATTTAGGAAAAACCTTTGTGGTGAGATGTATAAACGCACATACTAGTAGTTAATATGAAGCTCATACAGTTTGCAACTAATATTTTTGTAAAAAAATGCATAGGAAAAATTATTTTCACGCGAAATTTCATTTCGTCCTACCATTGGAGATTTGTACAAATATTATTGAATTCAGCGTTTTATTTTTGGAGAGAGGAAAACGTCAGCGTGGGCAAACAGCAATTAGGCGAAGATATGACCGTCGCTGAATCCGTAAAATACGTCAGGTGGACGTTTACGTTCAATTCGTCGCTAAGTACCGCTCGTGAATTGGAATCACGTAGTCTAAAACGAATTCTTTCGTGGCGAGAATGCGGCTTTCCACGAGCGACGATGCCGACCGACGTCACCGACGCCATTCGTCGACGCTAGATTCCACCTAACGTTATTTCGTATATTGGTTGGCTTATGGCACGATAATAAAATTTAAAGAAAATAGATTACGCTAGCGAGAAATATGCGACCTACGAGTACAAGCCTCAAGCCGATAATTCTTTCTTCGAATTCTTCTGGGGATTCCATACGAATTATTATAAATATATAATATGATACAGGGTGTGTGTAAAGTAACTGCTGAACTATAATTTAATCATAGCAAAAATGGACGGAACGGGTAAATTAGATAAAAATGATGAAAACCACAATATGTACGAAAGAGCAGAAAAGGAAGTAGCGACAAAAGGAGAGTAATCCACAAAAACTACGTTAAGAACAACTTAGAGGACGAAAAAAGGCATTGGATAAAGAGGGCTAAAAGAACAATATTGAGAAAAGGGATAGAATGAAGGACGAAAAGAACGTGAAATAAATTGAAAATACATAATCCATAAAACACGATGAATCGTGCACGACAGGACTAAAAATACGAAAAGGAAGACTTTTTGATATGTAATATGAATAAGAGACCCGAGAAAAGCACAAAAAATGACAAACAAAACATGAAAGGATAAAAATGACCAATAACTTTTTTGCCCAGCGCAACTAAATTTTTATCCTTATGATGAGTATACCGATTACAATCGTCTGTAGTCCAAAACAACCATGTTTTGGCTTTCATTTAATCATACTTATTAGGTTTCATTAACTCGCATTTTTTTGCATTAACTCGCACTTTTTGCTGGGTGGGCTGATTTCTCAAATATACTGATAATTAAGGATAAGTGTAATATATAGACAAAGTATACTGAATAGTCAACCTTTGATATCGAACTCATGTCCACACACCTGACACCGTTTAGGTACTGCATAGAGCCTTAATATGGTACCTACATTAGAAACTGCATTAGGAAAGTAGATAGTGTGAAGGAAGTATCATATAATAGGTACATATTTCAAAACCAAATAGGTAATTTGTATGTGAAACTTGATTTGTTTAACGTCTCTATAAACAGAATTAAAGACCCAAACTCACCAAAATTACACATCGGTTCTCATTAACTCCTGTCAAAGACGTTAAATAATAAAAAAAGTCAAACAAATCATCAAATGTTATTTGGATTTAAACGTACCATCGTATGATACATCACATGACACTATTTTCCCTATGCTGTTTGTAAAATTGGTTCCATCTTACGATTCTCCAGCCTTCAAACAATACATTTCCAGACATGAGTTCATTAAAAAAGTTGTCTACTAAGGTCAGTATGGTCTGTATACTGATTTCCATTACAGCTTATACATACATATAACAACAATTATTGAAATTTACTTAATTTAATAAATATACGTTTACGTAATAAAATTCTTCAATACAGGTTGACATTCAGACCAAATCTTAAATTCTAGGGTAAAATTGCAAGGATTCGGAAAAAAATATATAATTTCACACAATCTTTAAAAAATTACTAACTACACATTAATAAACGATAGAAAGGCAGAACATTATCTTGCCATTCACTTAATATCAATATCCTATATGTAAGTGGTCGAGCATGCAGGGCTCACAACCGGGGCTAATATAGATAAAATAAAGCGTAAAAATGACACAACCATAAAAGCAACGGAGATTTTTCATGGTGAATGCAATTTTAGTTTAACGAACACTATATATGTGTTTTTATATTATTATATTTTTTAATTTCATGTTTGTTGTATCTCATTTTAGAATAGCGGCTAACAAATATGAATAAAGGATCTAATTGTAAATGTTATTTAAAAAAATTAGTTTATAATAATAGTCGCTATTAACAAAATAGTTAATAGCATAGTCATTGACACTACGACATTACTAAACAAAATCTCCTCCCCCCCCCACCAGGAACATGCTGTAACGGCGCCCATGTGGACAACATAAAAATGATAAAACAGAGAACGAAAAGCAAGTGAAAAATACTGAGAGAACACAATGGATAAAAAAGGACGAAAATGATAAAAGGTGCGCAACGGATTAAAAAGACAGAAAGGAAGAAATGACAAAAAAGATGATTGGAAGAACTAACATGACAGAAAGAACGTAAAGCACGTAAAGGACTAACAGAGAAATATGGATAACAGGTGCGAAAAGGTCACCAACTACCAAGCCAAAAAGGATATAACGATGAAAAATAACAAAAGGGACGGGACACAAAGAGGAATAAAAATTACGAACTGGTCAACTTGTCTCGCCCCATAATGTGTCCCGAACTTTGTCCCGCTTTTTGCAAATATTAGTTCAGAATATTCAAGACACCACCCATCACACTATAATAACAAATATTATAATAATATAATACAATACTGTCCCGGCTTAAAGAAATATCAAGTAGGTACAGAAAGTACACACATATCTACCAAATGGTCTAAAAATGGAAATACAAAATAATTTTTCATATGCTATAAGATATAAGTTATAAGTGTTATAACATAAATTAATCAACGCATAAAATAATTATAAAACACATAAATAATACATTCATAATAAATACACTATAAATTGGTGCATATGAACGTTAGTCATAAACGCACTCGCTGATATCCTTCTCCCCACCCATCACGCCGCCATGCGTATCGACAAGTCCCACATTCTTTTGTTTACCAGTACCTACATACATGCAAATCGGTTTATAGACTCTTGTGTTAGTAAAATTTTAGCGTCTTCCAATTTAGACGCGTTTCGCGATTATGCACCCAAAATTATCGGTTTATAAACTTGACGAATGTGCGACATTTAGTGTTGTGAGTGTGTCCTTGACTTTTCAATCCATTTTCGTCGAAGTTGAGGTGAAAAATGGTCGAAATAAGGTAGGATGGTGTTCTATTGTGTAATCGCTGGTAATTTTGCTGGAATGATTGCTACCGCAATGACAATCTGCGTCTAAATTACAAACTGTTTTTGTCTATACACTCTAAACCAGTGGTGGCAAACTGATTTATGGGCGAGCGCCACAAAATTCTGATCCTAACCTCGCCGGGCCGCATTCAACAAAAAAAATTACTCTACATTGTTACAAAATATTGTTAATATTTCATATTTTTGCGAAAATGTTAAACAATAGCGTATAAACTTGACTACCCCTTCACATTTTATGTTTAAAGCAATTACTACAGTATGGTTTTAATTTCAACCGATTCAAATGATTCTATTCAAATGATATTTAAGTTGAAATTTAATTTATTTGTAATGCCATGATACTATAATCATTATAATATATATTGACAATACTATTATATGGATAATCTTCCCTCCTGCTTCACCTCGGGGTTGGGATCCTTCCTCGGGCTAACGGAATGGAGGGTGTCTGGTGATTTCTTGTTTATGTCACAGTCTATTGTCCAGCAAAAGCTTTTTTATTTTAGATTTGAACATTTGTGGGGTAAGGTTCATTTACGAACATATGTTTAAAAAACCAATTTTTAATGTGTTGTTCTAAAAAATGTCTAATAATTCTGTCTCCCTGTAAATGTTTAAAACTGATCGATCAACCCATATGTGAAAAAAATCATCAAAATCAGTTAAGCGGTCCAAGAGAAAATCAACATTTGAAATCGTGCCATTTTGTTATTACCTACTCTTCCTGTTGTATCCTTTAAAAACAAAGATAATGACGTGAATCGAAAAACATGTTCAGAAAATATTACTGTTTCTTATAACTGGAAACCCCCATATAGTGCTTCAAAGGCCAGGCAAAAAATAACAGAGTATATACTCAGATGTGTTCAAAACAGAAAGTAGAAATGAAAACTCTTCATCCGTACTTCTGAAGAATTAGGATACCAGTAAATGAAACAATCATTAAAACCGGATAAATGGTTGGGGAAAAAATCAACAATTTTTGACAAATCTTTAACTATCCCCTAATTCTCGTGGCCAGTTTAGTTCTGAATTACCCCTAATCTCTAAATACCAACTTTCATGAACATTAAGCATTTACATTTATGAACATCATTTTTTGAATTCTTACAACGTATTCACATTTCACGTTTGACCAAAAAGCAATTGCTACAGTATGCTTTTAATCGCAAAATCCCAATCAAATGATATTTGCAAAGATATTTCAAGAAAATTAGGTTCTTTATTCTACAAAACTTTGGGAAATTCTGTTCATGTCATAGGTTAATAATATGGTGACATACAGGCGAAATGTAAATTTCAAATAAATCAAATATTACAGTCACAATCTGGATTTGAACCAAGGACCTTTGCGTTTCTAGCATAATGCTCTCCCATCTGAGCTACTGAGGCCTATGACATTTGTTAGCTCAGATGGGAGAGCATTGCGCTAGAAACGCAAAGGTCCCTGGTTCAAATACAGGTTGTTGTTGTAATTTTTGACTATCCCCTATCCCCTAATTCTATCCCCTAATTCTCGTGGCCAGTTTAGTTCTGAATTACCCCTAATCTCTAAATACCAACTTTCATGAACATTAAGCATTTACATTTATGAACATCATTTTTTGAATTCTTACAACGTATTCACATTTCACGTTTGACCAAAAAGCAATTGCTACAGTATGCTTTTAATCGCAAAATCCCAATCAAATGATATTTGCAAAGATATTTCAAGAAAATTAGGTTCTTTATTCTACAAAACTTTGGGAAATTCTGTTCATGTCATAGGTTAATAATATGGTGACATACAGGCGAAATGTAAATTTCAAATAAATCAAATATTACAGTCACAATCTGGATTTGAACCAAGGACCTTTGCGTTTCTAGCATAATGCTCTCCCATCTGAGCTACTGAGGCCTATGACATTTGTTAGCTCAGATGGGAGAGCATTGCGCTAGAAACGCAAAGGTCCCTGGTTCAAATACAGGTTGTTGTTGTAATTTTTGATTTGTTTAAAATTTACATCCCGCCTGTATGTCGCCATATTATTAACCTATAATATTTCTTTGACAATATGCCGTTAAACATTTTCTGTGCATGTTGTTTCTGAGATATTACTAATAAAATTTTCTGATACCTAAGGAAAAAGATTGAAATGGTGTTATACTCTTTATGGGTGTAGTTGTATAACAAGTCTACATATAAGTACGTAAATTCGCGACGGAATGGACAGTGTTTCATAAAAAAATCGTTATATTTCATAATTAGGAATAAAATTAATAACAAAAGAATGTACACAAATTTCATATTTTTTTTATAATTTGACTATATTGTAACACAATCTTAGCCGCATGCGGCCCGCGGGCCGCAGGTTTGACATCACGACTCTAAACCATAAAATATACTGATTTAATAGTAATAAGCATTGCAGATTTGCAAAAAAACGTGGATAAACGCAACGAACAATTGAATACATGAATTATTGTCATACAAAATGAAACTTTGTGTATAGTGGTTTGTTGTTGGCACTATTACATCACATTTCTCAGATTCAATCATAAAAATTACAAAATCTATCGCATAACCTATAAAATGTTGTTTTATCAATCTGAGCGTTATTGTTATTCTTATTGCGCGTTTTATTTTGGTAAAAGTAGTGCGTTATGTTAGATTCATTTATACAAAAGTTTAATACTACTCCAAACCACTTATCATTTGAGCAGCTTGCGCACGGCTCAGGACCGTACTATGCTGACTTGGACAAACAAATGAACGGCTACGTCATCACCGTTAGTAGTTGGCTATGTGAGCACGCTGGTGGTGCCATCTTCAGACCACTAATCAATGGCTATCCTTCGGTAAATACTGTTCCAGACGGCGCACGGAACCAATGTTGCGGTCAACTGTGTCAATAATTCGGGTATAACTTGGGTCCTCGTCATCGACGGTACCGCCCCCTGGTGTACATACTCGAATTCGGCGGTAAACCTGACGACGAATCGCTCTACCCCGCAGAACAGAATCAATGCCCACACTTCTGCACAGTAATTAAGCACTTCCGAGAGTGTTCAGGGTACCGTTCCGTCGTTTACGTTGGCAAGCGATCAAATTTTATTGAGTTTGGTAACTAATGTAACGATTTTATGACCTGGTCTGACCTATATTACTTTATCATGTATTTAATATTCGGGTGTATTCTGGTTATAGGGTATGTTAGGCCACAACAAAGGGTATTCTAATAACCGGTGATAGAAATTTGATGTTATATATTATATTCATCTACATGAATAAACGTCAGACGTTGTAAAATTGTTATCACACACCAAATAATACATGCATTAATAATAATCAAATGCCCCCTACGTATGTTACAGGGTGTTAAAGGAAGAACGAATTATTCTTGGTTGTCAAATATTATGACAATTTTGGTAACTATGCAAATTGTAGAGGGCACTGTCGACGTCGGCAGTTTTTCTATGAAACTAACATATTTTTTTTAAATCTTCCCTACTACAGGCAGTTTTTTTGAGAAATACGCAATTACATATGTCAGTTTGATGCAACAATCATGAAAACAAATGAAATTAAATTTTTACTTATTATTAGAAATTTATACTTATCACAAATTTTCATGAGGTTCTCAAAATTTTTCCAACGTTTTTTACACATTTATCCCCAAATTTTGTCGGTAAAATGCAGGAAATCGTGATATACTCTTATAAATTTTTAGAACAAGATTTTTTATCGACATAAAATAAGTAAATTTTGCAAAATTAACATCTGTGTCATAGTAAGGTATTTGACTATTATTGGCTATCATCTTAGTGTCTTTATTCCTTCACTCTACTTTGTAAATGCATTATTTTTCGTAATTATTTCCTCAACATTTCATAAAAATCAGCGTTAAAAATTGAATCACAAAAAGTCCCGCCAAAACGATACTTTCTGTTGTGCGTAGATCACGTGATTCTTGTAACGTCACACGATACTAGACGTCCAATCGGCCCATATGGTCTGTAAGCATCGGCATCGTCGCAGTTTGGTAATTGTGTTGTATGTTAGGACTAACCTAACCAGAAAGTTATGCTTACATGGCACTTTTTATACGTTGCTTAGTTCCGGAGCGTAAAAATAAGGATTATGTTTACAAAGTTGTTTTCTATTCTTCGGGAGAAGCATAAGCGTACTAACGAATGACGTAACTGGAGACTGAGTCAATTAAAGACCGTTTTCAATCACGTGATAGGACGTGAATAAAATTAAATTTTGATTTTTAATAGAAATAAAGCATATTTTTGAAAAGTTTAAAGTTTAAGGATGACTATAATACAAGCCATATTTTTAATACAGTCAAATACCCTATTGTCATAAGGTCTATAATAATAATAATAATGAACAAATTATGACATGTGACCAAAACAACAAACCTGATATTTTTTGACAAATAAATTTGACGTAACTCGTAGTGTTCGGTTACATCGCTTACTAACGGCATCACAAACACTTTGCTCACTTGTGCGGAAAAATTTATATTTTTCAACCGACGCAAGTGAGAAAAATACACTTTTCCGTCCATCAACCGATATAATTATATCTCATTAATAAAACAAAACATTATAGAATAGAATAGAATAGAATAGATATATATTAAGTAGTCTAATGAAAATATTCTGTCCACAAAATCTCTCACAGTGAAACTAAAACTATTGTCATAAAACGTTAATGGACATCGACGAAGAAATTCTATGTTGACGCCACCAAAAGAATACCACCGACGCAAATTGTTATAACCAACTCGAATATTAAAATACATCTTTTTAATATACTTGTTTGTTAAATAACTATTTCTAAACGTGTATAATCTTTAGCATCATCAACAGTACCTAGTAAATGAAGGAGGCATTCATGTTGCTTAATTTTGCCCGATTCTGTTACACTTTTGCTTTAGTTGCCGGCCAAAAAAATTCAGTGAAAGTTGGAACAGACATACAATGGAAAGAACTGGAAACATCAATAACTACGGTTTTTTTTTTTTTTCAAATCTTCCTCAGACACGCAAATTTTAAATTATCTAAACACCCTTATTTATATCAAATTGAATTACCAACCGGCAATTTCTTTGGCTTATAATACGAATGGAAAGCGAATCAGCATCTTCGGTGGATTCCTTTGCGATGAATACGAATCTGCTCTTGCAAGTTGCATATCACGTCAGGTTTTTCCTTTTTTTGTTATCATTTTTGGAAGCGCCATTTAAAGAATCTCTGCAAATGTTCCTCTCAAACATTTGTGTAAGCATTTGTGCACAAACTTTTAGAATGTCACATATACGTACAAAGAGGTTTCTAGAACATGGATTCAGCTGGCATAAATTATGTAAATATTGCCAAAATTTAGCATTTTGATCCCACTTTCTTTCCAAAACCATAGACGAATTTTTTAGTACGCATGCGTATATTCAGGGTAGATAATTCTGTTCAAAATGCATTTACATACTCCATTTGGATAATCCACATCCCCAGTGTTATGAATATTTGACAACTTTTAATAGTCATTTTCTCGAAAATTGGGGTGGCCATTAAAAAAATTAAATCAATCTTTTCTCGTGTTTCTTACTTTACACGCTTACTTTATACTATATCCCATATATGGGATGTGTAGATCGATATTATGTGTAATAGTCTCGAAAATCGACTGGGACTTAAATCTCTTGGCCCGGATTTAATTATGTGCAGCGCGCAAACTTGTAAAATGTACCGGAGTTACGTACTCACTTTTCGTTTTTCCCTTCCGCTGAAAGCTTGCGGAAGTTTAAATTAGCAATTATTCTTCAGCCGGATAATAAATCTACTTGCGGGGCTGAGACATGACAAGTCTCGATAATATTTATGAACAGTTTCGGATAGTACGCTGTTACTCAAAAGTTACTAATTAAAATACACAACAAAATAGAAGATACGATAAAATAAAACGAGGTTCCTCACTGTTTATTTTTAATCTTTATTGATAGTTAAGTTGCGACTAGTTTTGCCTAAAAACGCATTTTCAAGCCGAACGTGTCAAAAAATTCTAACTAAGCAAAAACATCAAGCAATTAAATATGTGTAAATCCATAAATATCTTTTCCAGAGACTTCCAAATTAGTTTTTGCACATAACCTAATGACGGTAAACAAACAACTTTAACCAATCGGAGAGCGTACAAAGTTAAGAAAAAGGGAAAAAATCAATCAACCAAATTTCAGTCAAACTACTGCGTGTGAACAACGAACAACTACAAAATGGAAAATGTTTCTCTGTTAATTAGTTAATAAAAATTAAGTTTTATTGATTTGTAATCAATACGCCTGATCCTGAAATCCATGGGGATGAAACTGAAATGCCACAACTAGTTTATCGCTTATATTATTGTTAAGGTAGTCCTTAATACAAATTGTACATCATCAAATTGGTACTAATTGGATTAATATACACTACTAGAGCAGTAAATTTAATTGGCCCTTCGGTCCAATTTGATATATTACGGTCGTCCTAAGACAATTAACAGCTGGTAAACGCCGACAACAATAGCACAGGTAATAGAGGTCACGCTTTCCCAAATAGTGGAGCCCGGCATTATCGATGTTGTACTATTCAGTTTGGTTACGCGTTCAATTAGTGTTCAACATCTTAATACTGACGTTAAAAAAATTAAAATAGTTAAAACAGCTCAGATTCTGAAATCAATCAGGTTTTCGTGCTAAGTATACATGCGAGACAGTCCTAAATTTAGTATTGGAAAATTAGAAAGGAAAATTAGAATGGGGGAGAACGATAGTAGCATTCCTTGTGGACTTGAAAAGAGCCTTCGAGACTATTTGTAGTCGAAAATTATTTTAAAAAAAATCAAACATAATAGTTTGAAATCTATTTAACAAATACGAGACAAAATCTTAAGATTGGAGAAAATGAGTCAAGTGAATATTGATGCACAGCTTGGGGTACCTCAACACAAGGTACTGTTTTGGGCCCTCTTTCATTTACATTGTCCGTAAACGATATTGCGTCAGTAGCTAGAGGTTGGCACTTTATTTGCTAAATGTAGGCACTTATTTGCGGACGATACCCTAGTGTCAGTTGCAGGAGATCACTTACCTGATACAAGCGCGACATTAAATTCTGATATGGTGCCAATGTCAAGTTGGTATAAGGAAAATAAGTTATGTTGTAATGTGTCGTAAATGAAGGCCAGTCAACGATACCACAATTGTCGAGAAAGTGACCAAATTTAAATATTTAGATCATGCTCATACCAAAAACACTAAAAAAGAAATATTTAGCATGAACAATATGTCCTTCAGTTTGAGTAAATGTTATGATCCTATGTAAGGAATTAAATATCGTATTCAACCAAGACATAAACATAAAATTTTAAAATAAAAATAAAAAAATATTTGAATTCAAATTTCAAATTTACATCCCGCCTGTATATCATCATATTATTATTAACGTATAAGACAGGTACTCACTTTACTATATAAATGAATAAATAATTTAATAAATTTCCAAATTATATGACTAATTATTTAACATGGCTAAGTCAGCAGCAAGTTTAGTTATAATGTAAACAAATTGATTGTAAATATTAGTTCATTTTAACTAACAAATTACTTCACCCTTCGTGAATTATAACAGCAATTTTCGGGCAAATTTACGAGATACATTCCCTTAAATCTACCCGATGACACAGTGTACGTAGCGTACGGAGAGGTCATGAAATATGGGCTCCTTACACTGTGTTCCATTAAACGGATGTCTCGTGCTTCACCACAAAGGACACCCTTAACAAGCTCGCTACTCAGCGACTAAATTAGTTCTTGCAAATAATTGGCAATATTTTAGCAGGTCGAGCGTACTCACTGGCTTGAATTTACCGCCAGAAAAACTTAGGTTTTCGTTGTATTATGTCGGGGAGACGTAATTTGCGTTTTTAAGGAAAGCTTTCGTGATTTAATCAGGTTATAAAGAGGGGAGGAGATGCGTTCCTAAAAGGGGATGAAGCCCTATTATGTTGTCGGCATTATGCTGCGAAGAAATACCCGAAAATGGCACCCCAATCTGTACAATGGATCGATGGTGTACAGAGGCCCGTATTGTACCTTGTATACAGTTTGATCGAATTTGCTAATCTAGTGATAATAATTGAATCGGAAAATGAAACATTATGTAAATATTTTGTATTAAATTAGTCAGTTATTATTTATCAGGACGATATTAGAAATCTCTGTCTTTTGTAGCGGTATTTATTGGAGAAGTCTTAGTATTTATAAATAAACGAGTGTGTTAAAAATAACTGACCAATATTTAACGAGCATAGGCAGATATCTAAAACCGTAGGTACCATACCATCCTAGAGAATACTTCGTTAATATATTAATATATGCTTTTATTTTCTATAATCAGTGTGTTTTGCTTAGATAATAAGTTCAACTGTAATTAGATATTTAACCGACCGTACCGCAGTTGGCAAATTTTGTTTAATTCAAATAAAACGCGTTGACCCAAATGCACATGTTGTTTCAAAAGAGGCAACAATATTTATTCATATGCCGACAAAAATATATTTTGTTACAATATTTATTTAGTATAAAATACGTTTATTTGAGACAAATAAAATTTATATTTAGCGTTAAATTTTGCCATTTGTATATTATATCAGTCGCGATATTGATTTATTTCTAATAATGGTAAAATAAATAAAATATTGGTAAAATAAAACATTATGATTTATTAAATAAAAACTTGTTGTTGTTAGGAAGTTTATTTTAAAGGTATTTTTCAATCAAACCTGTAAAATATTACTTCAAAGGAAAATCAAATAAATATTCCAAATGTTCGGCAATTAATCTTAACTAGTGGTCCTGTGGACCTTAGAAACCGACACACCGCATAAATGGGTAGACGAGGGATTTTAATTACATAGTTTAGTTATACAGGGTATCCTACGACGAGCTGCCATTAGAAGTATATGGAGAACCAAAAGAAATGAGGGATCAAAAATTTGTGGACTTATATTGTTGGACACGATCGTCTCAAGTAAAATACTTTGAGTTTTCAATTACTTCCGGTTACACCGGAATGATGTCAACTTTTATATTTCAAATAGAACACCCTATATTTTTATCGCATTTTAGAAATCTTTATTAAATTTTAGATCAATTTTATGTTACATTCCCTATACCTAACGTTTGACATTTTTAAGATATTTATTTTTTAATTAAAAAATGACGGCAATAAGTTGTCCGGCAAATTGTTGTGAAGGTAACATATTATCGATACATCGGTAGAATCTTCTAAAAGTTATACAGGCTGATCAAATTATAAGATTAAAGTTGAAAAGAGAAAAGTACTAAAAGTCGGTTTTTTCAAATGACAACAATTTTTAAACATCACAGTAGAAATTGCAAACATTTCCAAATGTAGATTACGTTTGAAAACAACTGAACAATTTGGAATAAACAGAACTTTATTAAACATGTTTTTAGGTCATTTATCATTATAATTAATTTAGTATTTATAAAATTATAAGACCGCAATAAAACACAATATTAAAAATAAAACAAAATCGTAAAGTGAGTGAAAGGTACCAGTGCATTTTAGGTATAGGACATTGTACACAACGTTGATCTAAATTTTTCCATAGAATTGAGAAATGTATTCATATGTTAGGGTTGCCATTAAAAAAAATCGACTTTTGGCGTTTTCTCGAATTCAACTTTGATTTTATAATTTGAGCAGCCTGTATAACTTTAAGAAGAATTGTACCGATGTTTCGATAATATATTACCTTCACAGCAATTTTGCTGGACAACTTTTTTACAACGGTGACAGGGTATAATTTATAAGTAATTGAAAGTAACCGTGCAGCTGTCATTTGTAAATGAAAAACATTAATACCTCTAAAATGATACATGTTAGGTATAGGGAATGTAACATCAAATTAATCTAAAATTTAATGAAGATTTAAAAAATGCGATAAAATACACCCTACCCTGTATTTTATCGCATTTTTGAAATATAAAAGTTGACATCATTTCCGGTGTAACCAGAAGTAACCGAAACTCAAAATATGTTAGTTGAGATGATGGTGCCCAAAAATTAAAGTCCACAAATTTTCAATCTCTCATCTCATTTGGTTCTCCATATACTCCTAATGGCAGCTCGTCGTGGGAGACCCTGTATTAGTGGTATAGTTATTATCCTGCTTGAAAATTTAATGTTGACATCACATTGATTAGTTCCATCGAATTCTTCTACTGTATTTTACTTTAATCTCGAGAAACCATTGTAAAGAGCCACAGGCTTCCGATGCATCAAAATCTTGCTGAAGACCATTATTCCCTTGCAGCCCTTGGAGGCTCTTGGAAGCTCGCTTAAGCCCTTGGAGGCATTTCTTCTTTCTTACATTTCTATCAGGTTCACGTCCTATGTCACTGCTAGAAGTTTAGTACCTACAGCAGCGAGTAACTTAGTGAGTAATTTAGTAGAAGAGATAGAGAGTGGTTTGGAATGTAAACCAAACCAGTTGCAAGCATCCCGCTTGCTTAATATTAAAATGTAGTTTTTCAGTGTGTGCTTTTGTAAATGTTAAGCGGACCATTACTTCCTTACTTTGTGTTCAATTTTTAAATTTAATGTGTTTTGTATAATCTGACAACTCCTCAAAAAGATTTGGTAGATTTAGAGTTTCAGTTCATTGTTTTAATTCTTTTGTTTTAATTGTATATAAATATTTGTTATTCTTTTATTGAGATATGTTGTTTACTTATGAGTAAGTTTCTTTTACTATTTAAAGTGATCAAACCAGCTACAATTTAATGGTAGAGATTTTCATTACGTTTTTATTGAGTTCAAATAGTGATTAGCATGGTAAGAGTGATGAGCTTTGTCTGATAAAATACTGCATTGTCCTATTGCAAGAACTTCCGAGCCTGTTTAGAGAGACAAATTTCATAATGGTTGAGGTTGTGGTACTAAGATAAAGTTCTTAAAACTAAAATTATGATTACTTAATAACCAGTTTTTACCCAACCGACGAACTATTTATTACAGTTGCACTGCGATGGAGTTTAATTTAACAGTTTGATATAAATACAGGTGTTGTTGCTTTTGCGAACTTTCTTGCTTGTGAAATTATATTTTACTCTGGGGAATTTTCTTTACTATACCTAGTATGGACAAGAAAATAATCAATGTTCATAAATCTTGTTTCTGTGTTAAAGAAATGTGGTTTAAATCCAAAAGAATAAATCCAAAATAACAAGTTCTTAAAAACAACAATTCTTTTTGTATCTATGTAGGTAAAGCCAAAACTATTTAACAGACATTATTCAAGAATCATGCCGTAACAAAAAGTTAATCTGCGAAAATTCGGTGTTATTCCCGCTAACCTAGTCCCGAATCGCGTACGAACATTTTAATTACGCGCTAATTTCAAAGCGTCGCGCACGCCATCTGCAGCCACCGGTGTTCATTAAAAGTTTCGGCCCTCATAAAAATATAATTAAAAGTTTCCATTTGGCCAAATATTCGCAGAAATCCCAGTTAGACTTTGCATAAAAATGTGCGGGATATTTTTTCCCGATTTGCCCTAGTAGTACGGATACCGGGCGCTTGGCGCTGTCGTCGCCCTGCCTCCCCCGCAAATACGTGTTTACTGAAAATTGGCGCGACCGTGCTAGAGCACCACCGCCACCCCTAAAAACGTTCACACCGTTCCGAAATGTTTCGTGCAGAGTAAACGTAAAGTCAGCTAAAGTCGTTTCGGCATCGGAACCTGATGCGAAGTCGATTTTGCATTTCTCTGTTTACCCGCAATTCGGGCTAATGATCTCCTCGTACCCAGTGCTCGACCTATTGTTTGTTCCAAACGAAATGGTGGGGAGGATGCGTATTGTTGTACTTATACCTACCTAGTTGGAGTAGTTTCCTATAGAACTTTATTTTAAATCCTGCCTTTGTTAAGTGATTACATTTTCTTGCAGATTAAAATTCGCAAGGAAATTAATATAGGTACAGAATGACTTAGTTATAATTATACTCATTTTGGAGCTCTAATAAAAACTATTAATTTGCACTTCTGAGAACACGAAACACTTGATAAGCTCTAAACACACTTATATAGCCTCTTTTTAGTTTTGTCCAAGATGAATTTAGTCTTCTTATTGCAAAAAAATACCTTCTACAAATCCAAACCCACGATAAAAAAACGATAAAAATATAAGATTAAGAAATCATTTTAGAGATTTTTGTGGACTTTTGTTAAACTCTTAATGGAAATCTTAACACTCCACCGTTAAACCTTATACAGGGTTAAAGTAAAATACGGAATAATCACTATAAAATTGTTAATTAATAAGTTTTACAACAAAAGAGTTTAAATAAAAAAGAAAGATTTTGACGATTTTTGTGTTCAGTTGAACCTTGATCGTCGGCAACGATATTGAAATTTTGTATTCAAGTTTTAGTTTTGACCTTATACAGTGTGTAATAATGGGGGTAAGTCTTTTTGTCAACTTTTGCAGTGCCCTGTCTGCATTATCTCTTTCACTAAAGGACGTATTTTGAGTCTCTTTCCCATTAAGTAGGGTGATTTTACTGTGTAAAAAAACTGTGTATTTGGCAATTGGAGAACCTTTTCGCTTCGTTTAGAGCTGCATGGGACTTATTATTACTGTTCTTATCATATCTTCTTCAGTATAGCGATAATGACGTTAACTAAGAAAGCAAAATATTTATAAATGGTCAAAAGATCATCATATCAAATATTATGCACAACAGCGTTAATTAGTGACGCGTTAATTGCTTTTGTAAGTTTAGAATGGAATATTTTTTGTCTGAAATATGGTGGAGGCTTTTTTTCTAAATTCAGCGAAATTTAAACTTGATGGTCTTACATCAGAAAAGTCGATTAATACTCGAAAAAAATATAGCTGAGGGAGCCATTGGTTTTCACTGAATACGAATCCAGACTCATTTCTGGTATATGTGCAGCGGCTATTTCGACATCCCTTACTTAATAGCAAATTTTTCAGCAAAAGATAAACAACGCGTAACCGAAATACTTCACAAAATCTATATGTCACACAGACGTAAAAATTTGATGATTTTCAATTATCTGCCTCTCAACAATTATCTTATATAAGGCGATACAATTTGAATACTGTTATGTGTAATGTACTTAATTTCGATTTGATACAAAAAATAATTATTTCAACTAAACTCTTTACTTCTGTCTTAGTCCTTGAAATGGGTCCCTGTTTAAATGAAATAAAACTTTTTTATGTGACTTAAGAAATTTAGAAATTAGTGTTTCAACATAATGGTTAATCAAATAAGGAAAATAATGAATTCATACGTATTAAGAGAAAAAAAGTTGATTAATAAAAGCATACCGCATATTTAGTACCTTTTTTTAACAATAATTTACTTCTAAATTTATTTAATTTTGTTTTCAACCAATTTGGTGATAGGGGCTTAATGTTAATGTATTGCCAATAGAAAATAATTTTTCAACTTTGAAAAATAGCTTTTATATTAATACCTTGAAATGTTTCAGAAATAACTGATATAATTGAATCGGTGAGTGGAAGAACAAAATAAGTCCAAATCATGCGATTATGGCAAACTGAAAAAACTGTATAATTCGGCACCTGTGTATTTTACAAATTTGGTAAGCACAGAAAAGTTGTACTAAATTTCATTTGCAGTTGCTCTGGAAGTAAATTTTGGTTTAAAAGGCAATAATAAATAAGCAATTAGATACAACATCGGCTGCATCTGTTCTGTTCTTCCAGTCGACGACATGCCTATCAATAATAACCTATTTGCTAAAAAAAAAATTATTTGCACAATTGGTAATAAAAAATTCATCAAGATGAAAAGAACAACAACTTTAATATTAGAACCAAAATCAAAACTAACAAAGAGCAAAATAAAAAGACAAAATTATTAAAATTGTCATTAGTCTTCATCATGATTTGATGAGTAGAAGAAGTAATATGGTAATAAGTGGCAGTAATTCAAGATCTTCTCCTTCTAAATAGTGCATCCATCACTTTTCTTAAGTTAGTAATTTTTAGGTAGTTAATAGGTGTTGGGACGATTTTTAGTTTCTTTTGATAGTTCGAAAGTATGGGTGGCGCTGGCGTAGCCATCTATACAGTGAGAGTAAAGTATGGAACATGAGAAAATCTCAAAAACGGTTTTCTATTTTAAAAAATCCTCAAACACGTCGATTTATAATTATCAAAGTACAGCTTATGATATCAAATGATATCATCGACATTTTTTAAATGATAACCCTATATTTTTTAATGAATTTGACAGACCTTTTAATTGTCTTAGTGGTAGCATAATATTTTTATAGCCTTACATCAGACATTTTTCGAGAAAAAGACAATTGAACGTTATAAATATAATTGAGAAAATCTTCGGAATCGCTCGACCGAATTTAGCGAAATTTTGGTATTTGGTTAGTTTGCAACCATGTGAAGTCACTGGAGGTACTATCGTTGATGCAACGTTTACAGTTTCTGAGATATAACCTTAAACTTTTGAATTTGAAATAGAACACCCTGTATATTTTGACATTTCTGGTACATTTTGACAATGTCTATTAAGACAATGAAAAAATATAGGGTTGTCAATGCGTGAAGTACGGTGCTTCTACAGCAGTACTGGTAATATATATGATTATTTTTTTATATTTTCAATAATATAGAGTAATTTTATACAAAATGGCTACCTATCTTTGTTTAAAATGTAAAATTTTGGACTTATTCTGTTCTTCCACTCATCGATTCAATTAAATTGTATAGTAAATTTTAAAGAAATTAGTAGTCTTAAATATATTATTCTTAGTTATTTAAATATTATATCATAAAGTATAGTTTATGACAGGTGGTAAAAATGGACCACCGAATACATAAACATAACTCCCTGGAAGAACTGATATAATTAAATCGTATATGTAGCAATTGGTAATCCAAAATATACACTCCTTAATTATTTAAATATTATTGAAGAATGATTACATATAATGTAATCATTCGCTTAGTGAAATTAGTTTCTTTATCGCACAAGTTTTTGCCATTCTACTCGTCGAATTTCTTATATGAATAGATAATATTATGATAGCAGTTCTCGTAAGTACGAGAATCGTAAAATAGGACGTAATCCCGGCCAATATAAAAGTTCCAGTATTAGCTGGAGATCTCGTTAAGTCAACATATTTTTCTAAATCCTTTCCAGGGCGTCCTCTACACTAGGAGCGAGCGCGATTTATGAGAAGCGTTCCGATAAGAATCTGGCGCTCTCTTTCAGCGGAAACTTCACTGTTTATGTACGACTTTTACCGTCTCGGCATTCAAAGTGTCGAAATTATCATGCTGTTACGAAGGAATAGAAAACGTTTCGTTTATTTGAGCATCGGCTGCCGTTTAAGCTGACTACACACAAATCATGTAAAATCAAAATGTACAAGGAGATTGTTACCGACAATTAATTTAATTACCTAATTGACAGATTGATATCAATTAACTTCTTAAAATAGATCTAATGGAAATAAAATAGCGATAAAAACGATCATAATTTGTAATTAACGCTTATAGTGCAAGTTGTCAGTACGATTTGATTCTGTATTTACAGTTTTAGATAAGCTCTATATCCTGTGATCCTAGTTTGTTTTTATTTCAGTACGTGAATGTGAAAGATTTTGAAGTAAACAGTTACATTCAACGGTTAAAAGTAATAAAAATCGTTTCAAGGTCACCGTCGATTTTACTCTTGGTAGTATTATCTAGTATCTTACCAATTTCTCCAAAACACGTTTTTTTGTTTTTTTTACGTTCAGCTGTACTCTTGATGATTTCATGACGTATTACAAATTTAAAATTTCAGTATATGATAGGTTGTACATAAAAAACGTGCAAAATATTAAACAAAGCATTTATGGATTCTATTTTGTTTAGTACATCACAATACTCGTTTTCGAATTAAACAAAAAAACGCGGGTATAAAAACTTTTATAAATTCGTGTTGGTTTCGATTAATGGTCCGGGTCGTATATATTGAACAATTCTCGCCTGTCAAAAACTTATTCAACGAAACCAATCCGGTAAAACAATAACGCAAACGGTGATCTCAAAATAAAGCGCATTTATTTCCGGAATGCGAATTCCAATTTATAATAAATCAACTTTATTGCCCTGTAACTGAGGGCTGGCAGCGTTTCGCGCGCCAACAAAAACTACAAATATATTTTTGACGGTGTTTTTTTACGATGCTGCACACCACATTTTTATGTCAACGAAAAATGAAACCGTATAGGTGTTTCGTGTGAGAGTTCCGTTGTTTTTCATGTCGGAAAATCACAGACGACGGAACTATACTTTCATATATGTACCAACGTTCTTTCAAGTTTGCATATTATATGCGTTTGAAATATACTATAACACTGTGAAAGTAGATATTTTGTTGTTGTCTGTGACTTCAAATAGCTACACCGTCATTGGCAATAAAGAGGGAAGTAATATTGTCTCATTAGGTTTCGTTGTGTTCAGTATAATGGAAATTTAATAATGTTGGAGAGAAAGGGCTGCATAGAAAATTTAGGATATCCGAAGAAAGAGAAGTTATTTTCTTAACACTTTATTGTTGGTTTAGCCTCCAATTAATTTCATCTAGTTTCGAAGCGTTTTTGAAATTTCGATTTTTGTTTATTTTTATATCATGCACGTCGTCGAGACAAGCACACCGCACAGGTGTGCTTGAATTAAATTATTAAAGTTTTAATAATTTTTTTACAATTTCTTGTCAAACGTTTTGTGAAAATTTCATGATGTTTGCATCAAAGTTTATTGTAGATTTGAAAATAACGTGGATAAACAATGTAAACAATGTAATTTTCATGCACAATTACATATGTGACATTTGAAACTTTTATAGACCGATGATGAAGGACTTTTGTCAATTACACTTCATGAGAAACTTGACAATGAAACCTGCGGACTGGACACACAAAATTATTTTTTTGTTCAGAAAAACTAAATATGCTTCTTACTTAACAAAATTACCGTTAGAATATTTGTGGTAGTAGAAATTGGAAATTTAAGGACATTTATGGACTTTTGGACTTTTATGTTTCGTAACATCGATATTTATCGGTTGAGAACGAGAGTTTTCCTATACATGTCTATGCATCGATTGCAAAACTGTATGGGGCGCCATATTATGACGCCCCATGCACTTTTGGGATCGTACTGTTTATAGAAAAGAAATAGTGTATGTATCATGTATAACTCATGTAGAACTAATAAAAGGTTAAATCCACCCCTTAAGTTTATGAAGAAACAAATCATAATGATTAAAATTATCATAAAATTCGACAGTAATCCGTTTGGGTTTTATGCAAGCTGACCTCATAACTCGAAGCGCAGAAATGAAATGGTGTAGTCAGCATAACATTCCTCGTAAACAAATCCACATAAGATTTTTTCAATCGGCTCTTAGTTCTGAAATAACATTAAAGTTTTATGACCGCGGCGACATTACTAAACATAAACAAAGGTAGTAAAGGAAAGAGAATTTATGAACAATACTATCATTCCAATTCAATTACAGAATGTTCTACGAAACCTTATACATTAAGCTTGCCAACCGCATTTTAAAGTTGATATGTTATTTTAGTCATCTTTGAGTATTTAAAGTGGACTTGACAATCCATGACAAAAAGTGGCGATTTCTAAGCAAGCTATGTTATGTGGTGTGAAAGGGGGAATAATTCAGGTTCATTTTTTTTTGGAAAAGTTTTTATTATTAAAATAATAATAGATCGGAAGAAGAAAATAAATGTTTTTCATATAACTTCTACCTGTTTTAAAGATACGAATGTAAATGAATGTAATCCTACTAGATTTAAAAAAATTAATATTTTTTTAATTTATAAGTTGGTTCCACCTTTTTACTTTAGATTTTTGCGGAAATAGGTCTTTTTGGGCCCCTGATCATTTTTGACCAAGGTATAAATAATATCTGTGTGTGTGTGTGTATGTATGTATGTCCGTGTGTGTGTGTAAACGATTTCTGTGGCGACGATTCCGGAGAAACTACTAAAGGTATCGGGACAAAAGTTCATATTTAGAAGTTTTATGACCAAACTTAGAGCTGAAAACCTTTTGATTCAAAAGGGTCCAAACGAACTGGAGGTTTTTCTTAGCATTTTTGAAAGATTTTGCAAATAAGCCGCCATTTCTGGAATTTTGTCAAAATAATTAAATAATACGTTAAAGTACAGGTAATTCTGAATACTTTATGACCATGATTTTGTTTGGTACAATCAATAGTTTAACTGCATGAGCAAATTCAATTTTATCGAGATCGGTCGTACTGCATTAAAACTAGTAGCCAGGATATGTCAAATATTTTGATTCTAATGACAGTAGGTGTCAAACGCTATACCACGGTTTTGACAATAACAAGTAACAAGTAAGTGTCATTTGGATGGTGTACCCGGTGTCAACACAGTACAATATCCGAACGCGTTTTTTCTCGATATATCTATGTAGTTCTACTAGTTTTATTTTAATGCAGACATAGCCGATCTCCATAAAATAGAATCTCAAGCAGCTAAACAATTATAGTATATTATAATACAAGTTTTATAAGACAAAAATTTGCGCACGAGTTGTTTAACGAGTGCACCAAAACGTTTTATAAAACGAGTGTTATATACTATTTTTTCTACTTTGCGAGATTTATTGTACATAAATTTAACAGTTCTAATAAAATACACGAATACGATTGACGCTAGCCAATACCGATTGAGCTGTCAGCTTTATTTGACACTTGACATCAATATCATGAATCTTGGAAAACTAAAAGTTACTAAAAGTTTGTGATATACTGTTTTCATAACGACACCGAAAGTGGTTTCGTTATGAGTTTATAACAAACGCAAAGTAGAAAATTTTTATTTATAGTATGATAAAGTCATGTGCCTGTCCACATCAGATTATTTTAGTATTATACCATATTTCCACACGTTATTTAAAAATGATAAATATGAATAATTCCAAAAACTTTTTTTTTATTTTTTATGAAGGAAAGGGGAGGTGCAGTTATATCCAAATTATATATATTTTTTGGAAATAGGTGTCGTTGTGTTAAGGAGTGTGACTTTTAATACACATGTTCATTTTGATGTTTTAAGTAATGTTTAAATAATACAAATATAATATATTGTATATTCACTAAAGATATAGAAATAGTCAACAAACACTTTTTGTCTATTTTTGTTTCAAAACTATACCGAAAGGTGCATCCTTAACCCTTTCAACAATAAGTGAGCAACAATAAGCTGTAGACTAGCTAAATCTAGTGAGTATTGAACATATAGAAACTGCAGCATTAGTTTTATAACGCCCTTAAGGACGAAATCTGTCACATTATCAATTATTTACATAATAAATATGATCATGTCAACAAAGAATTCAATAGCATCAAACTAATCAATCAATAACTTAGAGCTTATAAATTATTATAATAGGTCCCTAATTGATACCAAAACACGACTGCCGGTCGGAAATTTCGAACAGCAGTCCAAAACAAACACGTCCTTTGACCCCATCGACAAAGTTATATGATTTACGGCTGTAACCCGGCATTAAAACGGCTTCCCCAGTCCGTAATTGATTTGTTAGACGCGTTAGCGGCGTTGGCACTGTTGCGTACAGCGTAGAGCACAGCACAGTGGCGCCACTAAAACAAAACGCGGCGCGATAAGGTCTCTCGGGCATATGCAACCCGCAAATACGAATAAAACCGAACGACTCCAAAACGAAATGATCCGCAATATGTATGCGGTTATGTGCATGTGTATTGTATGTGTTATCTGCTGTCGATATTCGATATTAGTATTACCTAGTGCAATATTGGCCTAGTTGTCGCAATTTGTGAAGTCCTAGATAAGCCGGGACATATCTATTAGCTTCAAAATTAGATTTTGAATTATTGGAAATAATGACGCATGTGGATCGTTCTTTTACAAGTCGTACACCTTTTACAACGTCACATTTTAGATTTGGCTTAATCTTTTTTATAAGTTGTATGATGCACTAAATGAATGAAGGATTTAGTCGAAAAAAATTTATTTTCAGAGAAAGTTTTTAAGTTTGGATTATTTACGATTATTTGCCAAACCTCAAAATTCAATTTGGTTCTAGTAATCGTATTGGGCCCATTTTTCTTTTATTTTAAAGGTTGAAATATTTGCTAGATAACTGCGTACAACCATTATTTTAATTTATATATTTAAAAAGAAAACAATTGAATTTTTTCTATAATAATTACATAGTCGCCCCCACAATGGATATAATCTAAAAAATATATATAATAGCCGCTACACGTTTACGTACAAAATCCATCTTTTTCTAGGATGGAGTCTCTTATAGTTCAAAAGATTTTAAGTTTTATCTGACGTGAGTCACGCACGGCGTGTCGAAACTCAATGAAAAACGCAGCAAGCGACTACTTCAGGCGTGTGCGCGACGACGTTCTTGAATCTCTCGCAGACAGCAGGTTGGTTTTACATGCTAGTGCAGTTTGTTTTTTTAAGAACGGAGTGAGTGGAGTGCTTATTTATTAGGTGCTAAAAATATTTATTTATTAAATGCCTTTAAAAATGCCAAAGTCTTCTAACCGTATCAAACGTTCTAAATTTCAACCCGATAGATGTTTCAATCCATTCAATTTGCCTCCGCATCCAAATATAAAGAATAAAGAGCTCTCAGAACACGAATAAAATACCAATTATTGGCATTAAATATACCTATAACAACTAGGTATAAGTTATCACGACTGTATAAAACGTATGATTTTCGTTCAAGCATCAACAAATTGTTATTTCGGAAAATGTTCTAAATGTCCAGGTGCGACACATTTGATCGACGAATCACTTATAGACAATGGATGAACGTCGACAGAACCACGTTGCAGCTAATGATATCCCCAGTTGATGAATCTTTACATAAACTGAAGACCGGTTTAGAAAAATTACTATTGCATTCATACTTAGTGAAAAGCCAAAATGATTTTATGAACACCAAAAAAGCAATCCTTGCAAGAAGATGAACGCATTGTTATCTGTGATTTTTCTGACAACTATGCTTTATTTGCTTTATTTATATTTGGATGCGGAGGTAAATTGAATGGATTGAAACATCTATCGGGTCGAAATTTAGAACGTTAGATACGGTTAGTTAGAAGACTTTGGCATTTAATAAATAAATATTTTTAGCACCTAATAAATAAGCGCTTCCACTCATTCCGTTCTCAAAAAACAAACTGCACTAGCAAGTTGAACCAGCCTGCTGTCTGCGAGATGTGAGAAGTAGTCACTTGCTGATTTTTTTATTGAATTTCGACACGCCGCGCGTGTCTCAGGTCAGATAAAATTTATTATCTTTTGAACTATAAGAGACTCCATCCTAGAAAAAATTGGATTTTGTACGTAAGAGTGTGTCGCATACTATATACATTTTTTAAACGCAGTTATTTCACAAACATTTCAACCTTTAAAATAAAAAAGAAATTAGTCCGATACGATTACTAGAACCAAACTTGAATTTGAATTTGAATTTTGAATATGGCAAGGTTTAGCAAATAATCGTAAATCATCAAAACGTTAAGCTTCATATCTCTGAAAATATTTTTTTTAATGAATTCCCGATACAGGTATCTGCTAAATTTCCGAGAAAATGACATAAAAAAAGTCTGGTGGAATTTAAAAAAAGTGAAATCCGTACGATTCGTAAAAGAATGACCCACGTGTGAATGTGTCAAGCCCGTGTGTCAAATTATTTAGACTTCAAGGATACTTATTTTAGAGATAGCCTGTATGATTCGGTGTCAAAATGGAGAAGCGACTTTTAACTGGTAGTTAAATTACCTAGTTACTAGTTACAAATTACTTCTTAGCAAGATTCAATATTTGCGTAGCACCGAAACTCGGCGAAATCGAGGGACATATTTAATATTTAAATTACACGTTGCAAAAAATACACTACATGCGGTGGAAAAGGAATTAGCCGTGCTTTCGACATCGCCAAATCTGGGCTGGAGTATTTCTCGTTAGAGCCAACAGAAAAAAAAATAATGATTTCTTTACGACGTCTAATTTGGATTCAGGGGCGGAACAATTTTTTTCCAGGGCGCTGCGGAGTTGTAGGCTTTATTGAGTTTAAAGTTAATTGAATAATGTAGAAAATGAGGCAAATTGGATGGATTGGATTTCTAAAGGGTTCATTTTTTTGTATTGTTGCTGTGTACTGCCGTATTAAGCATTTGCTAATTTGCTGAGGTTCTACATTTTCCGATAAAATCCTAAGTGGAAATTATTATTCTTTATCAATTACCACTAAAAGATATAAACGCAAATAATTTAAAAATAAACTATATTAGAATGCTTCTATCTGAGAAGTAACAGAACATATGTTGGTACAAAGAACACGGCAATAATGTTCAGGAATATTTTATAAAAACAGTGAGTTATTTTGCAATAATTGCCACATACATGAAGTTGAGTGAAACCCTCTGTAATTATAACTTATGAATGAAAAGTGTGTTTACCCAAGAGCGTGCTTTTACCGAATCTGAAAGATACCAAACATCAGAATCACCAAAATCA
The DNA here is from genome assembly GCA_964023965.1 of Melinopterus prodromus. Classification (NCBI taxonomy): domain Eukaryota; kingdom Metazoa; phylum Arthropoda; class Insecta; order Coleoptera; family Scarabaeidae; genus Melinopterus; species Melinopterus prodromus. Next base: position 48,827,028 of record OZ030393.1, read on the forward strand.
AAGTAATAATTTTACAAAATGATGTTTATGGCAATTAATTAATTATTAATAATAAAATAATAATGATAATAATCGGCAAGCTCGAATTATCATTATTATGGCCTGCGTCTGTGGCACGTCTTAAGTTTTGCTTTAAGCATTCGCCGTGGTATAAGGAAAACGACAGAAAAACATTTACACTGAAAGCAGGTCGTGAGACTCGAACTCACGCCCCTTAGTAATATAGTAATATTATTAATATTATACTTATTATTAGTCAATATTTAGATTTCTTATGTCGTTCATAATAACTCGGACAAAATCAATTGAATATTAACATGGTACGATCAATATAGGTGAGACAACAATTATAAAAACGAATTTTCAAGGTCATTTTCAGGAATTTGATATTTGTGAGCTTAGATTTTTTTTTTTGCAAAATGAATCACAAAAACTGTAAACGATCTCATGTTTTAAGTAACAACTATATGTATCTGGTAGCATTTTATAACTTCCTCAAACACCACTTTCTTTTTATTAGATTTAGTAAATTAAAGGGTTAATCAATCAGTTAAAATTTGAAATCAACACATTTGGTTACTTATGTTTTTCTACTAATTTTTTTTTCTACTTTTTGACTGATTGGAAATTTTAAGTGTTTTTTCATGATAATTTTTCCACTTCTTTCATCCCGCTATTACTACTTTTTTAAACCCTAAAATTCTTTCAGCTACAATTAAGCGACAATGAACCTAAGTCCAATTAAAAATATTTTAACAGTCGGTTGGTTTGGTGGCCATAAATCCCGAAAGCTCCCATTTCTTCGAAAGCCTAGATTACAGCATGAAAAATTTATTGACTTAAACCCCCATAGCGTACTTATCAACAAAAGACGAACGTCCTTTTTATAGGCGCCATCGCGTTAGAAAAGAAATCTTTTAAATTTATACGGCATTATTTACAGTAGCCCCCTGGAGTGACAATGGGGCAGTAACCCATCGGTTTATTGGCCATTGTGCGCCCTTAATGAAATTTTTATCGCGGGTCGGATCTGTTTGCTAAAAAGAGCCGCGATGGGGAAGCCCCTCCACCCGCAGAGCAGTTGAATTTTATACGGTCTGAGTGTCTTTTACGAGACACTGCGCGGAGATTTGCGTGCTGGTGAGGCCACTTTGGTCCCTCTGCGCTTTATTGCGACTCGACTCTATCCGGTATGGAGTCCGCACTCAATGTCGCGGAAAAAAGTGAACTGCGACTTGGGAAACAATGGCGGAGGCGCGGTGGTAGTGCAGCTCATCCCAGTCGATCGGAAAGTTCAGCGCTCTCCTTTTTCGCCTCGCTGGTTACTGGGGCGCGCGAGGCGAGCTTTTGTCTGCCGAAATATGTCTTTAATTTTTCACGAGTTCCCGCTTTCCTAATACACGACTTTATCATTTGTGTCAATAGAGCTTTCCCCCGCTTCGGCGAAACTTTGTTTCTCTTTCTCTTTCGCTTTCTTTTATTTTTTTTTTCTTCTACTCTGCGATGTATGTACCTACGGTGTTATTGATTTATGTCTCTTTTGTTTCAGGTATGTGAGGCGTTCTTTGTATCCATTCTCCGGTTGTACGTAAGTGACGTATGTTTTTCATTTGTATGTATTATTGTTTTTTCTTTACCCGACATTGACATGAAGCTACATTTCTGTTGCAATACTGACGTTTACACAAACGCTGGTAAAAATATTCTAGGAAACATAAGTTTATTTTCAGTAATGTAATAAATTACAAGTAAAGCCGCCATAACACTAGATGTGCAAAGTAGGCAAATTAAAATTCCTTACATAAGTTACTAAAATTAGTCAATATACTACGTCCCTAAAATTGTACAAAAATTATATCTCATGTTTTTTCACACATTGCACTGCTCGGGTATTTATAATCTTCCCTACTGGTTGTCAAGTTTGTACGTTGACGCGATGGCGTCGGCAAGCTGGAATGCTATGCAGTGATTTTTTTTTATCTCTTTATTGACATTTGGGTCACCCAAACCGAGATAAATGTCACTGTTTCGTATAATCCTTTCTAAAAACCAAGCTCTTTCTTCAAATTACACAATGTCATCGTTTGCTTTATGGGTTTGAAAAAGCGCTTAGTTAATCGACATGGTTCGACATAGTTCGACATGGATTTGAATCTGGGCTCCGGTATTTATGTTCGGCAGCTGTAACCATATGAGCTTTTGAGTCCAGTGAAAATTGTTAGGTAAAGTCGTTGCTTCAAGGAAACTGTAAGATAATATTACCTTTGAGAACTCAGCCTATAGCTTGATAACTTATTTTAAAATTTTCTTGCAGAGAATATTTGTTGAAAACTACCTATTAACAATGCAGACATTTAATGAGGTTTATCTTAGTATTTATGGTCATACTCAAATATAAGCTGTATTCTAAAAAGGAACGTATGTCGTTTTATGTTATCTTGACATGTTACAGTATGGTAACAGTACAGTAACTTTTGGTTCATTGAGTCTTCCTTGTTCAGAAAGATAATACTTTAAGAAAAAAATACTCACGTTCCAAGGCATTCTCTAAACCTCTTCCAAGTCAACTTCTTACTATAACCACTTAAGATTAAGGAGACTATATACCCCTCTGCCAAATACATTTGATTTCTATTGTAATCCGGCTTGCTGGTGGTAATCCCACCGCTATTAGCCTTGTATATGTTACAGTAAAAGCATCAACTTCGTAAATGTATACACTTACTAGTCAGTGCATACATTTACTGCTTTGTATAGTAGAAGTATTCACAACCAATATAATGTACACTTTTACTAGTAGATGCATACATTTTCTAACCAAGTTTCGTAGAAGTATGCACAAATAAAGCACGCTGTAACATAAATGTATACTTTTACTACTAGAAGTGCACAACAAAATTACCTCAAATTCTATTGGCTTCCGCTCTGGTTAACATAACCTAATATAATTCTTACCAGGACAAAACAGTATGATGGGAAGGAGGCGCAATACAAAGGAAACTATTGAAAAAATATGTTGAACAGCATTCTAAAAGTACAGTCGAGTTCTCATGCAGTGCAGGTATGTCCTGAGTAATTAATTTCAATACAAACACTCCAGCTCAAGAGTTGTCCCCAGAACAAACATGAACATAATGTTTTGCAAAATACTAAAGCGGAATAATATTACATAATGAAATGTTTATGTATTTCAAAGTACCCACCATGTTGTATCGTTAATGTATTGTAATAAATAAACATGGACAAGAAAATCCGGACATGTTCAAGTTTTGGATAATTTTTCTGCAGCCCATGAATGAATTGCCACAAGTTGTTATAATGTCGAACAAACGATTATCTCTTATTATACAGAGATTCAGGTTATATCACTCACAAATAAATGCACAATAGAGTAAATTTGTTTATAATAATTCGTTGTTCCTACATGATCAATTGTTTATGATACAGGACAACTGGTAGTTTGACAATGTTTAAACATCTGATAAGAGAGGTAATAATTTTAACCACAATGCATGTTTTGTAGTTCAAACGTGTTCGTGACATATTAACTATTAGTTTCTATTAAAATAGAATTACCTATCAACATATCTTTTATAACATTTCTTATGCTTTCATTGCCTAATTAATACATTGCTAATTAATCCAGAGTGCAACAAATTCAAACCAAATAAAACGTAATAGCCATGTAAAACCGTTCTGAATTAAAATCATTTTGTCATCCAGCTTTTATCAGTTCATTTACCTACTGTTCTCACAATCTGTTAATTACAATAGTATGAACAAATAATCATTTAAAAAATAAATTGATTAGGTATGCACGAATGCAAACAAAAATGCACATAATGTTAGCTTCAAAAGATCAAAGTTGATTTTGCATACAGATTCAAGTAATGATGATATCGTAATATATTTTCAAAAAGTTTCTCTATTTGTATTTCTTAGTACATTTAGTTGATACTTTTACTACTCAGTGGTAGCATATGTATACATCAGCTAGTATGTGTATACATCTACTAGGAATAGTATACATTTTATACAGAGTTGATACTTGTACTAAAATGACCAGTAAATGTATACACTGACTAGTAAGTGTATACATTTACTCCAGTTTACGCTTTTACTGTAACATATACACTAAAAAAGAAATACTTAGTTGGCATGAATATATGTGCCTTAGGTTGAATAACTGTAGATTCTTCCGTTCCGACAGTGGCGTACTTCCAACGTTTATTTCTAATCATGCTTCTACATTTGGGGGAATTAGGTGAGGCACATATAGCTGAGTCGCAAACTTAACATCTATAACAGTAGTTAACGATAATATTTGTTATTTACTATTTTTTGGTCTTACTCTCATCTGTGTAGCTCATCCCAACTAGAAGCTCTAAAATATGAAGTTATTTTACATCATTCTCTTCAATTGTACGATTGCATCAAAAAGGCATCCCATTTCAAGTATAGAGGACTAGTTGAATTTGGATATAGTAACTAGAAATCCAAATTAATCTATAAAATAAATAAACTACAATATTCAATAATATAAAAAAAAAATTCGTATACATAATTAATAATAATATCAAACTATAAGAATATAACAGCTTACACAACTATATTTCATATAGTAGTTACAGTAGTATTACCGTGTTTTCCCCGTTACATTGCAAGTGTCGCCAGGGTAGCCCCGACAACTTCACAAGTAAACTGTAGTGTCGCCACTCGCCAGAATGGCGTATGTCTGCCTTGCCCTCAGATACTTATCAGTGCACGAGGTACAATATAGCCATGGGTCTGCCACGGTGGCGGTAAATGTTAAATTTTCTTTAGATTCATTTGAATATACCGGATTCTTACCTCTTTAGCCCTATAGATTTCTTGAATTGACGCTGTAGACACAAAGGTACCATAGTTTTCCAGCGACATTACGATCTGTTGCTTATGATTAAATATATTTTTGGTTAAAATAATCGATATAGTCTACATACTTAATTCAGTTGAATATATGAACTACCTACTTAAAACCTAAAAACAAATCTTAAATCTATTAAATAAATTTATAAAAAAAAATTATTTTAAGAAGAAACATGTTTTATTTGAAGTGATCCAAACCTCTTGGAGGAATCATACGTCAATACCAAATGAATACCTATATATTTCTGAATAAATATATACATTTGAATTGAGAATTTGTCTTTTAGAGTGTAGCTGTAGTAAAACGCAATAGCCAATTTGCATACAGAACCGACACGGCTTAACTACTAATAACTTAAGTATTGACATTTCTTCCTGGGACTGCCTATATACGATGTTTGATTGTGAAATCTACAATCTTTATGCAAGCTTACCTATGTCGCATTAAGAAAGATTGTTTAGCAAATAAACATTTCTATTAGATTGTCAGTATGTATATAAAATTACATCAGGAATGAAGCTACTGAAATTACTGAATTTGCAATGGTTGCTGAAATTAAAAATTACCATGTGCCAGACGACTGTCGTAAAATTTCATTACAAACTTCCTTAAATAGGGGAAAATTACTCGCCGAGACAAATGAAAATCAGGTCTCCTAGCTAGATAACGTATTGCGCGCAAGCAGTTTGCATTGGCTTCGTTAAGAAATTAATTTTCGCAGGCGTTGCCTAAAAACAAGCGACAATCTAGCGTGAATCTGCAGAATTACCGGGCGGAATTGAGATGCGGCGCGCGCGTCGTCGCGAACTTGGGTCGTAGTTCAGGCAGAAGCGTTAACACTTAAGTTAATAATGCCATCTTGCGAGGACGGCATAAAACAGATGTTAGCAGTGATAACCCATGATTTATAGAAAAAGTTCGCTGCTTATATTAAAGGAGCTGTCAAGACGTTGCCCGGCGTCGACAAACTGGCGTAAATTTCCGCGAAAGACTATCTTTTGTTCTCGCCGCTATTTCCGGCGGCGAAAACTTCTCTCGTCCCTCCGTAAGTGGTAATTTCCGCGCAAATTCCTCTTCTTTTCCTCTTTTCCATCAAACGTCTTAAAGATTGCATTGATCTACCATTTTTTATGTTTACTTTTAACATAATGCAATGCCAATTATGATGATAATTGTATTATTCTGTTCTGAATTTATTTAGGTTCTTACTTTACTTATTCTATTGGATATTTGGCGTTGGGATTGGTTTCCAAAAGTATATACTCTTGTATCACCTTCAGTTAAATTCTTTATTCTCAAAGTTCATGATCAAAAGACTTAGAGTACTGACAAACCTTATATTCAAGATGCTTTAATAAGAAGAATTAGTCTTGTTCTGGTAAACTTGTGAAATATTGTTGAGGCTGGGGCCATGTATGAAGCCATTTTCATTTGTGTATGTAGCACATTAAAGATCCAGCTTTATATTATAAACGTAATCACTTGAAATTAATTTGTTTCTACAGATTATTATAACTGACGAACATTAACATCTTTGGAACCTCTGCACAAGACTTTACCACAAAATTTTGTCAAAATAAATGAAATAATAAGTTTTTATTTGAATTGATATTTTAAAGAAACCTGACACCCACTCGGTTCTTATTTATTTCTCCTGATTTCCGAATAGAGCTAAAAAAATCAATGCAAATCATTTTAAATGTTTTTTTTTTTTTTTTACATGCGACATAACCTATTCAGCGCCATATCGTAAATTTGTCCTGTGTAAAACAGTCTGGGGTGCAACCAATCACGCGCGAAGTGATCCTAGTGACAAATTAAAAGAAACCTTTCGGTTTTTAAATGCCCTATAGTCATCGTTATTTATATGACTGTCAGTTCATTCGCATCTGTGATCAACACAATTCTTTACATCATGTTTACCTCTTTCCTTTCCCCTATAGCAATTTTGACGCCAAATAAACATGTTAACAAGACCAATGATGTTTGCATATCATAAAACTTAATATATTCAAAATTTAACATTACTACGAGTTATAAAGTGGCCGCCTAAAAATAATTACCGCGCCGTAAATTATAATTACCGTTTCAATTTGCGAAACACATAACCTCAACGCCGGGAAAGTAATGGTCGCCGCGTAATGCGGATAAGAGCGAATTATCTCTCAGCTGAACGTTGGGGAACGGAAGTCTATTACACCATCCTAGATGAATAGCCAATTATTATACGTTTTCGTTTAGCGCTTACTACAATTTCGTTGCCACGAAATTTTCTGTGTTCACGAGGAATAACGACCTATTATACGTTTAGGGAACTGCTTGCATTATTGAAAAACGTTCAAATGGGACCACAATATGTTTGGCATATGTTGCAAACTTTTTGGGGACAAAAGAAAATTTGTTTTATCCAGATATTGGAAACTCTTTTCTACGCTCTTCCTCCATGCTGTTTATATTATGATTGCACAAATTATATTATGTATATTATGTCTTTGGTATGTTAATTGTATTTTTTTTGCAATAAAGTATTATTATTATTATTAAAAAGAGATCTATGTAATCGGAAGAGAACAGTTTGTCAGTTAAACAGTTCAGCAAAACTTTGCTGTCTACACATTACTAGGGTACCATCAAAATTATTCTACATCTTCGATTTTGAAATAACAGGAAAAACTTACAAAATAGCTATAGTAAGCCTATATTAAAATATAGTAAATAGAGGAAAAAATCAAGTAGATAAAAATTATTTTTCTATACTGTATGAAACTAAGTAATTGTTTTTGGTAAAACTATACATTGTGCAAATTTTAAATCACTCGTATTTCCAATAATATTTAGGTAGTTACTTCAAATATTTCTTTAAAAACCGAATTGCTTGTTGGGTGAAGATTGAAACCACACCACATTCGCAATAACAAAACTTTTCATTCCAATGTTGTGTGTTGCTTTAGGGTGTATTAAAATCAATAGGTAATGACATTTGTCTTGTTTTAGTAAAAAAGGACCCTAGAGTAGGTCACATCACTTCAAACCAAGTCTTCATTTTTATTTTTACGACATGTTTAAATCAAAAATAAAAAAAACCACTTCCAACATCAGCCTGAAGCCAGACTTCATTGATTGCATTTGATCTTAATACACTGTTGGGATAATTAAAAGTAATAGGCCAAACTTGCTAAAAATGTTCTTATGTGATACAGGAATATTGGTTACTGCTATGATAATGATTAGCCCTGTATGTGAATGAACAACTAATGGATGGACTATAGATGTTTGGCGATCTTCTTCATATCACTGCAAACAGAATTCAGACCACAGATTTGCGCCGGCCTGTGGTGCGGTTTTAAATAAAATATATTTATTCCAACATCAGCTGTCCATCGAGGTCCGTTTTTGTCTTTCGCCAATTATTTTCGTTAGAAAACAAATATTTATTACACAAATAATGACGAAAGGGTCTGCATGACTATGAAGCTAAATCTTTTAAATTCAAGTTGAGGGAATTAACACACATGTTGCAAGACTTAAAAAACTATTAGAAAGAGTTACGTTGGCATCTGATAATTCCCTAGGGTTAAGCGAGGCAACATAAATCATCTTGGAACGAAAATTAACTTGCTAACTTGGACGGCAGATGGAGTGTAGCGCGAGAGTTTAATTTTTTTTTTATCGTGCGCGCATAAAACACGCGAAACGGCAAAATAGTCGTTTGCGCCGAATTGATAGCGACAATTTGACGGGACGAAGCCTGAAAAATCGTTTTATTTGAAAATTCTCCGCGTGTGACGGCCGTAAATTGCGATGCTTCACGGTGGACGATTTAGCACCAATGCTAGAGCCTAGCAGCTAGCTAGCTGCATGAAAATATTTAACTAGTGCCGACGCACGGTAAATATGGTACATTTTCGGATTCGTTTATGCATGTGTTCGGCATTTAGCAAGGGATTTATTAGTTTGACATAGTCTGAGTACCTATTAGACAATTATCACATGTCAAATGGAATTATATTCTTAACTTAACCAATTGGTGAAGTTGTTCGGTTGTTGATCGGGGACATTTTATGTTCCGAATGATAGTTTCAGTTAATACATTTAAGTAAATCAAAATACTAAATATGAAATATGCAAAAATAATAAATAACAAGTTACTTTAATAGTCAAATATAAAAAGGTCAATCTTATTAGCATACAGCATACATGCAGCGACTGTATCCATATTTATTCATCGATTGTGACTTCGCTAGTAACAATGGCGCGACCATACTGCTTTGTCCCCAGACACACATGCAGCGGGAATAATATATTCCTATTGTCTCTTCCGATGACGTTAAGCTTGTAGGAATTATAATACGGCCTGAAACGACTTTAAGATAATCATTTTGTAATCATAATTTTTGTCGGAATCCTATTGGTGAATACCTATTTTACTGACCTGAAATTAATTGTTGAATCAATTGTTTGTAATAAATATAGTCTATGCTTCACTTTTAGTGGCTTAAATAACTTTGTGCACCTTCAGGGTTGAAAATGCTCATGTTTACTTTTGCAGCATTTGTATTGAAATCACGGCCAGAGTGAGACAAACCCTCAATCATTTCGGCCCTTGTAAGAATGTATTATCTATGCCAAGGTCATACAAAGACACCAAAGGAACAGTTAATATCTGGGAAGACATTTTACAGCACTCGAAACCATTTTTAGGCATAAGGAAATTAGAAAGCAAAATTTGCTCTGTGGGTCGCTTAGGTGTCCTGCCTTTCGAATTTCGTCAACCAGTAATGATTATTTGTAATTCCCCCTATGAAATCAGAGACCTTCGATGCCTGGCCTTTTTATGAAGTCTTCGAGGATGCAGTTCTACTAGTACTGTAGGCTCTGTATGCCTACACCCATCAGGTAGTCTGTTCTAGTGCGCAGTAACCTTATGCAGTCACATTGTGTGTTCTCCGCAGCTTCGAGTGCTTCATTGCAGAATCTTCAGGTATCATTATTTGCCTGACCCGTTTTATGAATGTGTTGTCTGAGTAGACTATTGGCCGGGTGCGCGTATGACAGCAGATCTGTTTTACTTGGCACTGGTCTAAGATCACCACGAGATGGCGGTGTTCACTATGTGATTGCCTACTTAGTAGTCACCCAAGACGTAGTCACTCACGTCGTCAGCCATCAGCTGACAGAAAAAAAAACATAGTCGATCACAGCGCCGTTTCGTGCAGTGGTGACTGAGAAAACGTATCAAGGGACTACTATCCGCCACGGGCATCCAATTCGTTTCCTAGTAGCCCACTCCCCACTGTGCACGAGCCCAATAGTCGTCCTTAGTCTTCCTTTCTCAGCTCCAGGTATTGTCTTGTCCTTGTGGCAGAAAAGCAGATAAACTTTTTGCATATCTCATGCAAGACGAAGGGACCCAGCTGGAGTTCTTGACTCTCTCTTCCCAACTCCGAATACCTTTGCTTCACATGACCTTTGGTTATGCAAAAGAAGGACTCTAATTTTACATAACTGCTCTGGCCGTAAAAGGGAACCTAGATTCTTGCTTGCAAGTTTATTGAAAGTTTCACTTCTTTTGATTTCTTCATGTCACTACACTCTTGGAATCTTAGTACATTTGTCTTCTTTAATAAATCTGATAATATTCACTCTCTCTCTCTCTCTCTCTCTCACTCTCTTTCTCTCTCTCTCTCTCTCTCTCTCTCTCTCTCTCTCTCTGTCTCTCCTTCTCCCGCCATCTAATTCCTTCCTAAGCAGCTTTCAGCTATCGTAGTCCTGGGAGTCTACTCTCGTCATCGTTTTGCAGCGATTGCGAGACTTTTCGAATGGAGTGGGGATATCGCCGGTTGCCCTCTGGTACGTATCTAGGAGCAAGTTTGCTTGTTGCTAAGAACAATAACGCACGCGCCACGCCATTACGTTTTAATCAAACGTGTGGGAACATATGGGCGTGGCGCGTGTGTTATTGTTCTTAGCAACAAGCAAACTTGCTCATAGATACGTACCAAACAGAGAGCAACCGGTGATATCCCCACTCCATTCAAAAAGTCTCGCATTCGCTTCAAAAAGATGACGATCTCTGGGCACCTAGATAATTTCCTTCATTTATTATTCAGTTCTGATCATGGTCTCCACATCAGCATCATGGCATCATATGTATGATATCTTGTCCGTGCGATGTGTCCTTTAATCACACTTGAGTCACTATGTCAACTATATTTTGTTCTTTTGCTTATCCTCCGTTTTCTGTTTTTGTTTTAGTTTTGGTGTACTGCTCACCATTGGCTATCGCGTTTTCATGTTTTTGTGCATCTTGTGTGCCAACATCACTATATTTTCACTCGCGATTCACCGCCCGGCAATTTAATTTATAAATGATCTTATTTAATTCATTATTTTCATTTTCCACATGAAAGTATTCAAACTTTATGGTTAAAAGCAAAAACTCAACGCCCATTCAACTTTACTGCGAATTTCAGCGGAATATAATGGCGAAGTTTACCAACTAACTATTAAGGCCTGTTTATAGTTTAGTATTAGACAGTAACGTAAAAAGGATCGCAGAAGTGGCGGCGGCCATAAAGTTGCAAACTATTCTAGATAAAATCACGACTGCGCTAGAATGCGCACTTTGCGTCGAAGTAAATTTTAGCGTTAACGCCAATGGTCCGACATATAAACAGACTCTAATATTTCTCACAGCGCTAACGTTGCGTATTGGACTATAAATTGGACTTTAGTGTTCCCTATCTCTCACGGAATATGGCGTACGTACTCTGCCGACAAATGACAGCAATTGACATACTCGTGCGAAAATTTCACGAGGAAGCAGTAAAACGTATACCGGAATATACGGAAGTGGAGCGCTTCCAATATAAGGAATCGAAACTATTTACAAATAAGTATCCTGCTCACCTATGCGGCCCTGGAAAAATTGGGGCAGCGTTCAGCTGCGTCTCGTATTTTACGGTCTCGTATATAGCGTGTTCGTGAAGACCTAGACAGAAGTAATTTCGCCCCAATTTCAGACAATTTATTGTGGTAAGTACGAAAGTGGCGACGAAAGACTAGGAGGCGTACTCCTAGCAATTCACCCAAGCTGTAAAAACCGCCTTCCTCAACTGTAAATCACAGTCGTCTTCAAACTGCGCATTTATCATGATGGTCCTGGATCCAGTCCAGCGTGAGAAGGAGTCTATATCACCGGGAAATATATATTATACGTATAAAGTTTTTCGGCGAGATATGACTAGATGTGGCTCTCTCTGTGCGGTTCTAAAACAGTGAGCGTATTTCAAACCGCTTGCATTTGGAACGGATTATTGCCAAATTCATTATTCACCATATTTACTGGGGGCATATTTCTTCTGTGATATACTGGTTGCCGGTTATTCGTGATTTACCGACGTTCAACGTTCACGGCTATTTGCAATCATCGCTTTGTGGGAATTCTGCAGGTTTAGGCATAATTTCCTGCATTCGTTTATGACCGTTACTATGACGGGTGTTTCTCTTGATTATTTATTCTAAATACCTTGGACTGATTTCTGTATATATTTTTTCAATTTTCAAAAGTTTTCAAAACATACTTTATTATACATATAAATGCAAAAGTTAAACAAATTTTAACTATTTAATAAATAGTGTTCAAGCATTTATTTTGGTATTAGAGCAATTGATATCGTACTTAATATCATGTCGCACTTCTAACAGAAAGTTAAAGGAAGAGAAAAATATAAATTAAATAATGTACGACAAACATTTACCTATAATAATATCTATGACAAATAGACAAACATCTATTTGATTGACATATATTTATTTATTATAATTTTTATTTTATTGACTTCATTCTACATAAATTAAACTTTATGACTTATGCGATCACACAAAATACAATTGCAAATCTACTAATTAATTGTAAGGGCAAAAATTAAAAAAGTGGGATTTGCAAACAATGCAATGCGGAATATATTGGATTAATGGATTTTATAATGGATTTTATCGAAATTTTAGAAGTTAAAAGCTTACTAAAGAAAATTTTAATATACCTAATTAATGAAATCACCGAAATACCATATCCAGTATTTTCTTCTCACAAACAAATGATTCAAATCACCATGTCAATAAAATAAGAATAATTATAAATAAAATATATTTGTATCTATTTCTCATATTATTATAGGTGTTTGTCGTAATTATTGAATTTATATTTGTCCCTTTTGTTTATCTTTCAGAAGAGCCTAATGATGTTAAATACAAAATCGATTGTTTCCATGTTGCCATGGAATATAAGGAAAAAATACAAAAAATACCTCCGGTCATATAAGAATGATATGTAAACAAAATTCTGCCTGCAATTAAAACTAATCGAATACTATGCATATTTACCTGAAAACTAAAAAACAGTTTTCCTAAATTCCTAAATTAAAATTTGATACTGTTTTATCTCTTTTATCATCATTTCATTTTACAAACCAACTTTATTATGGCATGATACAATACTGTGACAGCTGGGGCTTTCCAGCTCATCTACAACAGTATATATTAATCTTACATTTAAGTTTGCACTGAGAGCTATGGTATTTGAAAAGCCGGGTATAGATACTAGAATTAATATGTAAAAATAATAACTTATTTGAATAAAAACACTACTATGTTGACATAAAATCGATATTATATATTAAGTGAACTGCATAATAATATTGTGAGTCCTAAAATATTCGAACTCTAGTCTTGATATTAGATATACTCCAGTATGAAGTTCTTGTATTACACAACAAAACTGATACCAAAAATTGTTTGGGAAATCAGCTGGAGTTTTTTATATTTAATTTTTGCCGAAAATAAATGGAATTTTAGTTTTGTTTATCATACTATTTTGTTTAGAATTGAGTATGTAAGTATTATACGTAGGTAAATCGTCTTTTACTATATTTTTCTGATTCCATAAATATTATATGTGTTAAATATTAAAATGTTATACTTTTTTGTTACTAGGTAATTATATTGATACTCTATAGCTGGTATTCTTTAGTACAGTTACATGTAAGAAGCGTTCAAATGGTGAACCATATTAACAATATCATGTCAGACAAATTTAGCAGCATTTTTTTTTGTAAAATTATAAATTATTTTACCAGAAATTATTCTTACAATGAGCCCATGAACTGAACGCCTATAGCGCTTTTAGTGTGGACATTGATAGTTGGATATGTATCGTAAACGTATCTTGTATACGGTTTTAAGATGAACGCCACATAATTGTGTTATGAATTTGGACGCGAGTTTGTTATGTTTTCAGAGTGTACTCACTTTAATTGTGCTTTTAGCTTGATCACGCTTTATTTGGGCTTTCATTTCAGATGCATATATAACATTGTCTTCCCTTTCCATCCTTGGCTTTTCTCTCCATTCCCTTCTCAAACTATCTATTTTGGTAAAACCGTTATTCAAATGTTATTGCCCATCTAACAACGTTAATAGCATATTTACAGTTTTGAATTATTTGTAAAAATATGCGGTGTGTTCATAAAAGAGCCATTTTGGTTGTCCCTTTTGTGGACGCCTTCTTGAAACTTGGATGTTTATGTGGTCTATTCTTCTGTTCCAATGATTTTTGTCAACCTTTTTGTTTGGCTATTGGACACATTGTGATTTCTTCTTGTTAATTTGTTACTGAAGTCACCCATTTTATTTAGAAACTAAATTATTAACCAAATATTTAGTACTCCGCAATTGAGAATAAGAGTTACAGCACCTAAGCTTAACCAAGACTTCGAGATACATGCTGCGGCAGCCATGCTTGATCCTAAATTCTATTTTTAGGTATACTGGGATACCCTGAAACTATCAAGGTGTGCCCCGGGCTTTGCTAAATGATATAAACAATAGATCCCCTTTAGATCCTTATGACACGAGAGCGTCGCAGCGTTGGTGCTGCCGCGTGTGCACACACAGCGTACTAATCCTGTTTTCTCAAGAACGAGAGCCGTAGGATGCGGAGCTTAGAGCTCCCAAAAGCTCGCCTTGATGCCATATTTTAAGAAACGTTCCTCTGACAAAATCCACTGCGCGCTATTAGTTACGTCCTTCGGGATAGGGCGTAAAAAGCGCACGGATTTAGTACCAAGCCGGCGTTACGTGTACCAAAGTGAATACGTTAAGGGAGAAACAGACCAATGCATATACGGTCTGCGGTATACGTGTGACATATCGGACTGTATAGGCTAGTTTGAGCAGAATCTAAAATGTTCACGTCAAATACGCACAAAAGGTTAGTTTAATCTTGTTTGTGTAGTTGCTGCAAACTAATTCAAATATCAGCGAAATTATTTCAGTTGAAAGTCGACAGAGAACGAAGAGGGATATAGATTGACTTCATAATAATTAATGAATCATGTATGAAATATTGGACTAAGGGACAGGGGGGATATTTGATCACACAGGCTTCATGACTACAGACGAATTAAAATTGAATGTTAGTCTGTCATTACCTATGAATCCCTCGGTTTTATTACTTAATAAAAAATATTAATATACGCATCTGACTTTATGAATAACAAACATTATGAATAGTTTATTCAAATTAGCCGATAAGTAGGCTATGAAGGAAGCAAAATCCAATAGGATTGCCCTTTTTGGATCCGGCGCGGAAATGGATTGGTTTCAATATTCTGTGACGTCCGCAAATTTTATTAGAGTCAGGAACCCCTAGAAGCCACCCCTAACGTGTACGTCCGTAGTTTTTCGCAATTTATCGCAAAACAGTCGCGATTTCGCAATTTAGTACTGTAACACATGGTGTAGTTTACTTCACGCGGTGAAATTGATCACTGGTTGTATTCATAAACAGATTCAAATTTTCGGCCCGTGTCAACACATTAAACTGCTATATTTAGGTATGTGATTGTGCGAATGTTGTGTTGTTTCGAATCAGTATACCAATGAAACGTACACAGATAGAAGTTGCCATTTTTTGTGACTGAAAGTAAAACTTGAAAGAGACTATAACATTCCTTGGGAATGTTATTGTAAAAACTGCAAGTTGGTATATGTTTTTATTTGATCGAACTGACCTTCAAAATACAACGAGGTAACCCAGTTAATAGTAGATGATGAACTTAATTTTATAAAGTAGATTCATTGCTTTATTGCTACAGGTTATAAACACAAAATAGTTAGAATTTATAAAACAACAGTTAGTAATTTAAAACATACGGGAGTGGTCAGAAACTTAAATAGAAATACGAAGTAAACATACTTTCAGACGTTGTAAACAATATACCTACCATATCGTCGCAAAGAAGCCAGAATATATTAAAAAATTAGTCTAACGAAGAAGAAAAACGAAATTTTGCTATGTCTCCGGTGTTATGAATTTGCTAGAAGAATATTCAGAGGAATTGAAGATGATATCTACTATGTATCTAAAGTTCTGTTATAACATGTTTTGGTACGTTTGTCAGATCCAAACTGTGAAAAAGTAACAGATAAAAAAACTAAATACAATTTTTCAAAGAATGTTAGATTTATTTTTTACTTTGTTTCATAAACCTGCAGAATAAGATTTTATTTTTAATATTAGTTATTGAATAAACATTTTTTAATTTGTTGTCACACCTCATAAACAGGGCTGAAATTGATTACCTACTGTTTATTTATTTTTGGTGTTGTTTCTGAATTGTTTGGTCTTTTATTTTTATATTCTGAGACAACCGCATCTGTCTCCCTGACCTGCCAAATATGGGTTAATTAACTCTAAAAGTAAAAACTATTATAACTACTAAACTAAGCCGTCACTTCCAGGCTCATTGCTTACAGGGGTAATCAAATATCAACATTTCCTGTCTTTAATATATCAATAAGGACTGTTGTATTAAATATCAACAAAAGCATCTGTCCAACTATTTTGAGAACTCCAAAAGTCAGAACCACTATATACAAGAAAAAATGCACGTTTTTTGGTGCAGGATTTTATAAACATAATTTTTGCATAATTTCTAAAATTACGAAATCCTGATCGTTTTGCGGTAACGTGCAAGAAACCGCTAACGTGCACGTTAACTGGTGGCTTTTAGGGGTGCCAGCCACTCATACACGTTGTAGACGCTATAGAATAATAAAATCCTACACTTTCCGCACCGGATCCTGAAAGGGCAACTGTGTTGTATTTATTTCCCTTCTTTTTGTTAAATTCACTGTACCTACTAGTAGTAAAATTTTTACTTTTTTGTATGTATATGCATTATCCCCCTAAATTTTTTTCTTTCTGTATTATGAAGAACTGAAAATTTCAGCCAAATCGGATAATATTAACCCGTGCCGATTTCAACGTAAAGTTTGACTGAATCATTGAACTGAAAGAAATAGTCTATCTCGTTACCTACAACCACTTAGCTTATTTATAAACAAGTATTTTTTGTGTTACAAAGATTTCTCTCGGCAGCATCATTTGTTTCCTTAAAATTTTTTACTACCTGTTCTTCATGAATAAGCTCGGAACAACTTTTCCATTCAATGTGTGGTTGTTTGAAAAAAATCGCGGAAATTAAAAACCTGGTTAAGAAATGTCTGGAGTTTCCGGTTATCAGTCGGATTAGAATGTCACTGTCTTCATTCTGTAGAAACTCTAGCACATCCTTTAATCTTAACATACATTTCTTGGGCACCTCATCAGTGTCATCCTCTTGATCTTCATCGACATTTTCACGTTGATTATCATAATCAAAATCAACATTTTGATCGTCATGGTCTTCCTCGATGATAATTTGCTTACAAATTTTTGTCTTCGTCTCGTTACTTACGTCATCGTCATACAGAGCTAAGAGAATACATTTATCTTTTAAATAATGTAAATGATTTATGAGCTTCTTTACTGTTATATCCGCCACGTTCTTAATTGCGTTATGGTATAAGCTCCTCGACAATTTTAGATTTGCTAATGGGGCTTTTTTGGTCGATGAGCCACAAACCAATACTGGCAATAACAACTAATTATGAAAGTATTAATTTGTAATAACGCTGTTGTCTCTGTTGATGTCAGTTTAAGTAAGTCAGTTTAAGTCAGTTTAGTAAGAGGGAGCAGTTTGTGTCATTAAATCAAGACAATTCCGCCCCTATAGTTGTAACTAGGGGCGTTCCACAAGGAAGTATAAACGGCCCACTCCTGTATATTATTTATACTAGCCATTTAATAAAAAATGTGCGTTGTTGCTGGCATCAGTACGCTGACGATACTCAGCTGTATTCCTCGTTTAAGCCAGAGGATGTACTGACTGCTAACGGTGAGATGAATTCGGATATAGCGACAATAATCGAGCTATCTGAGCGGCATAATCTAATCGTGAATCCATCAAAATCTACAGCTGTGTTGTTTGGTGGTGGGACTAGGCGAGAGATGGTGGCAAGTGTCTTAGACATTCGTGTGAGCGGCACCACACTGAAAATAGATTCAGTGGCAAAGAATCTTGGAGTCAGTGTTGATCACAGTTTGCGGTTCAAACATCACGTATCACTTGTGATTAGGAAAGCTTTCGCCAACCTGAAAGCAATTTATCAGTACAGACACTTGCTGCCATCTCACATTAAACTCATGTTGTGTGATTCTCTCGTACTGTCCCATTTTAATTACTGTGACGTGTTGTATGGTCCGTGCTTGGATGTGGAGTCCGCTGGCAGAATACAAAGAGTCCAGAATTCGTGTTTGCGCCTTATCTATGGCATTCGCAAGTTTGACCATATATCCCACACGCTGCTCTGGTCAGGGTGGCTAAATATGTGTAATAGGAGGAGTCTGCACTCCGCTTCCCTCTTCCACAAAGTGGTTGTCACGCAAAAGCCTGCCTATCTCTACTCCAAAATTCGATTCAGAACGGATGTTCACAATATCAATATTCGACGTAAATCATTGATTACAATTCCGAGGCATGACACGTCATTGTTTGAGCGTTCGTTCTCCTATTGCGCGGCTAAAATTTATAACACCATTGACCATACCAGTCAGTTGGAAGAAGCTCAGTGTCATGACGTTCGGGAGGTATTGCAGAAGCTTTTTATTGAGTCAGCAAGCAAAGCATTAAAGATACAGATCCTTGCCAGTATGTATAGAAGTGTAGTTATTATAGTTTACGTTATTTGCTGTGCCTACCATTTAGAATTAGTGATTATTTTATGTACACCAGTTCGGAGTAGATATCAGGCATTACGCCTGTCTCTGCGCCTTTTGACCAATTTTGAATTTTTGTTACCTGTTATTATTGTTTTTTTCAGTAAGGTCAATAAAGTCATTTATTATTATTATTATTATTATTAAATTGTTCCCGAAAAAGATATATCTTAAGAGAATATATGCCTTTGATCATCTATCGAGCATGATGGCAAGCACCAGGTCGCTTAAATGCAATAGATGTAATATGCAACTTAAACAGTTTTATGAAATCCCTATAGATAGCTATTTCACGAAACAATTGGACCTTGCAAGGTTATATCTCAAAAATGAAGTAACCTCAAATCGTAGTAATACGCACTGGTCGTGTACAAAAATATCGCGAAAAATTGCGTACATTTTTTATAGCAAGTATAAAAAATAAGCTCATTGCAAGACATTAGGTGGTTTGAAATATGACAGCATTAGCTAATTTGTATCTTCATAGTTTTCTAGGCATTATTAAGTTATTAATTTATTAAATTCACTATTATATATGACTGCAACTATTTTTCATGATGGACATAATCCATATGGCCATATGTATAAATATGTCATGGACTTTTTAAGTTATTCGACAAATAATTCTTGTACAAAATAACAATAGGAAAACACAAAGTTCATTGTATCCTTAGGACTTGCACAAAGTGTACGTATATACTAATTCAAACGCGAAGGAAAGCATTTGTAATAGCATTTGTGTAAGTCTGACGGAATCATTACTGCAACTTGACGCAACGTTGCTCCAACGAATATGCAATCATAATGGAATAATGGGGAATAATTCTGTTACGTAACCTTTACCCACCCTATAATAATGGGCCCGAGGAATATTAGTGCGCGCAGAGTGCACCCACGCCACCCATCCTCTCCACTAACTACATTCCGCGTTATTTTGTCCTATTTCGTTATATTCCAGAAATGGCGCGCTGAGGTCTCGGACCGCAAGCCGGATCTGCGCGCAAACTTGAAGATCATCAATCATACATGTACGAAACGTCGAATGCGGCTGTCTCCGAGCCACAAACGTTTGCATACGACCCGAAATCTTAATACTCGGAGGGCTGTTTTCCGAAATAAAGCAAAGCGACGCCCTCCGACGCGCAACCCCTCATATATCTAACCGCGCCCTGACGTACGCTACAAGTTCGAATCAAGTGAACCATAAAACATGAGAGCATCCTGATATGTATAAAACGGCAGAGCTGTAGCTGTTGGACTATTGAATGAATGCATGAATGTCAGGTATACAAAATTCCTGTCTCTTGTTTTCATTTACACTGTGTTTTGATATAAATATTTACATCTGTATTCAGATTGTAGATATAATCTGAAATTGCAAAAACCATAGTTGCAGAAGCAACCCAAAATAGTTTAATAAGGGCGGTGCAATGGTTTTAATAGGACGAAATTAAGACTCGTCAGAAAATATGATTTCTCTTCTTCTGTTCTGCTTTTCTTGAGACATCCTGTCTATGAATATGTCGCAGATTAATTTTCAGTGCCTTTTTTCTAGACACTAGTTTCTAACACTAGTTTTTTAAAAATAAATTTATTTAAAATTTATTATTGATATTTGTAGCAATTGCATTTTTTGGTTAGCGGAAAAGTTATAATATTTGAGCTGAAATTGTACCTAGTTTTTCTCTAAAAAATCATCACTATATTGCCAAAAATTATTTTTTACTAAGCTCACCTGCTTATGTATCTAAGAAGTTACACTAAACATTTAAGCAATTTTAAATAAGAAATAACGCTTTTATTTCAAGACGCCTTTTTCGAGGGTTAGAACTGGGTCTCAAACTTGAACATCTTGCAGTCCAACTTATTACGACCTAGACTGTAGTAGGTGTAGCAGCCGACGACGAATTTTAAAGAAAATAAAGTGAATTTATTCACAAGACAAATACATGATTTCAAAGGATTCTCAACTCCTTCATGCAGTAATCTTTTATGTCCGCCTAGAATTTAATGACATCACATTACAAATTGCATATTTTTTTTTTCTTAAACCGATTATTGGATTTTGATGATCCTTTTTATACGACTTCTCAGAAAGCATGGTGTACTTAAATATTTTGTATTAAGATTAAGTTTCGAGCATATACATCAGGCTGGAAGAAAGATGATATTTTTTGACGACATTAGGGTATTTGACTATTTTTGGAAAACCATCTTAGTGTGACTATTCCTTCACTCTGCTTTGTAAATGCATTATTTTTCGTAATTATTTCCTCAATATTTCATAAAAATCAGCTTTACAAATTGACACAAAAAGTCCCGCCAAAACAATAGTTTCTGTTATACGTAGATCACGTGATGCTTGTGACGTCACACGATACTAGATGTCCAATCGGCCCATATGTCTGTAAGCATCGGCTTCATCGCCGTTTGGTAATTGTGTTGTATGATGTGTTGTTTTCACAATTTCTACATTAAAATGGGTTATAAATGGTGAATAAATCCACAATGCGGAAATACGTCAATAAAAACTCTGTATAAACTATTTGTAGCTGTTCCGCAAGATTTGAAACTGCGAAGAAAGTGGTTGATAGTGGCTCGTAGAAATGCAAATGAAATAAATAGTGGCCAATACAAGTGTTTTTTGTTGGGAAGATTACTTCGACATAATTAAAACTGACTAGAATAACTTATCTTATTTTCGATCCAGGTATAATCGGACAGTTTAAGGCTAGGACTAACCTAACCTACAACGTTATGCTTACATTGCACTTTTCACACCTTGCTTAGTTCCGGAGCGTAAAAATAAGGATTATGTTTCAAGAAGAATTCCACCATCAACGCGTTAACCTTCCGTAGATTACCACTAACCGCCTTAACAAAGTTGTTTTCTATTTTTTGTAAATGAACGTAGTAAATTCAAACGGGAGATTCAGAAGCGTACTAACGAATGACGTCACTGTAGACTGCGCCAATTACAGAGAATTTTCAATCACGTGATAGAACGTGAATAAAAATCAATTTTAATTTTGGTGTTTAATAGAAATAAAGCATTTTTTTAATATTAACAAATAACTTCCTTATACTATAATCTATTAGGATGACTATAATACATGCCATATTTTTAAGACAGTCAAATACCCTTTTGCAGTACCCTGTGGAGAGAAGCAGCGGCAATCACTTGGATTATCAGTCTTCAAGTATTATAATGTATTAACTGTTTCAAAACATTTATTTGTGATAGTAAGTCACGTCATTATCTCTATTAATAATGGAGCTACAACAAGATCAGAAATGACAATGCACAAAACGTGGATTCTGAGTTTTGAAGCACATCAGTTGCATAATATACAGATCAAATCGACGGAAAATGGTTCTCTGCTCGCCTAACGAGCGTTATTAATAGTGAAAACTTGTAAAATTTGCTTAAAGAATAGTATAGTAGAATAAAATTTGGCATTTTTCTATAAGTACATGAAGACAATAAATGTACACAATTTGATCAAAATCCAAGGTGGTGACGAAAGCTGTATGATTTCACATGGAAATACCCTATTACAAAACACTGTCATCCATTCGGCAAACTCATTTCTATAAATGAAATATTCCATAACTATGCTATATCGTTTTCTTTAAATCGCGTGTTATTGAAATGTAAGAAAACTTGTAAATGGAATTCAATCCAATGTTTGCCGCGGTGTCCCCTTTCGAAAATTGCTCGAAATCGGAGCCTTTAGCCGAACTTAGGGCAAACATCTGTATTGAATTTCAGCGGTATTGGCTTGCTTAAGGAGCCGCCTGCCGCCAGGATTGAAGGCAAATCAGATAAAGGATAAGGAATTAATTTCAGGCAGCTTAAACTCGGGGTGTGTTCCTGAATAAATTAGACCCTATAATTGACTTCGGAATCCAAATTCACTTATTAAGTGAATCGATGAATTTTTCAGGAACTAAGATTTAATAAAATCCATAAAAACAAAACAGAATACTAATAGAAGGAAGTACGTAACGTATATATAGGTTTTCAGCGAGAGCGTGTTTGTCTAAACCCTTGACGTGTGCAAATTTCCTACGTTATTTGGGCATGTAATGAAATATTACGAGCCATTGTAGCAAAACGGCAGGTACATCATTGCTAGTGAGTACACAATACCGTGTAATATGTCTGGTGGTATGTTTCGTAGTGTTGGTAACAGATATCGCTTGTTGTACCTACACGGTCTGGCATTCAAAGACCCTACCTTTGTAGCGCAATACCAAGCCTGCCTCGTCCAAACAAAGGCACATTATTACATATATTTGACTACAATTTCCACTGTAATAATTAAAGAAAAATAATAACTTTTTCGTTGTACTATATTACTTTCCCGGCGTATTATATTACGCACCCACCTACATTTCTCTTTCTGTTTATAGATAGGGCAAAATTAAAGATAGAAACGGCAAAGATTTTGTCATAATACAAGGTGTTACAGTAAGAAACGTGGTATCAAGTCAAAAGTGACGATTTTTAAATTTTACCCGACGTTTAGTGTACTTTTTGTGATATTCTTTGTAGTTTTTGAATGTTTGAAAGAACTTTACTGATAGTACTGTTACTGATACTATAGTGGAGGGCTTGCCAATCATCCGTGCATCACATGCTGTTTTCATGTGTCAAATGTAATTTATTAATGCAGAACCTTTAGATATTGTGTATTTATCTATAGTGAAAGTTTTTTTTTTTTTATTAATTAACAGCACCTCATATGTACTTGTACACCTATTCTGATGACTATCTACCTATATTAAGCTAACCTAAATTGCTACGTATAAAAGGTGATATTAAGTGTTCACTATTGGTGTAACTTAAATTTAGTTTGGATATAGTGAAAGTGAAGACAATAGACAACAGTGTTACTGAAGACGTGTGTGGTTTTTATGCCAAGATATTGAAGAATATTGGACATGACATACCTCTTCCATTGATTAGTATGTGTTTATCAACTTCAACATTCAACACCGCATATTTTTTTATTTGCTATAGGCCGATTCATTCCAACTGTTGGTAAAGTACTGGAAATTTGTTTGAAGCCCCACTTGGCCAATTGCATTGAGGAAAATGGGTTATTTAATAACAAATTTTTAATTATTCGTCTTTACAATAATATGTAGTAAATTAATAAATATCTTATAAGATTGAAAACATACTATATTCGCCATAATTGAACATTGCTTTCCAATGTGATGGTACTTTGTGTATGGCTATATACCGTATACAGGTGATCTGTTTTAGTATACAGTTGGATGTTTGTAACAAACACATAAATATTACATAGGCACGAGAAATCTAATTGCGTATGATACAAGTGTGATACATCAGTGTGAAACTAAAGAAAATGCCACCTAATCTGTTAAAATCAACATGGCGCCCATAAGAAAACCAAAAGCTGGCAATGGTTTCACCAGATTCTTTAAAAATGACTCAAGTACGCAATAACATTGATTGTGCCTCTGCAATGCTTTTATGTTTTTGATACAAACGTCCACTGTTTCAGTAAACACAATAAAAGAACAATATTTCAAAATTTCACCCTGAATATCAAAAAAATCCGCGTGTATATTATCAGAAATGTTGCATAGCCATACAAAAAGTAACGTAATATGGGGAATTGGCTAATGGTCATTGTAAATACCCGTATTTAAAAGTTTGCACAGTTTTTTTTGCCCACAGTGCATATGAATGACAGTAGTAAGCAGCCACAACACCCCTCTAGTTCTGAAAAGTAACTGAACAGTTATTTGGTTTTAAAAGAGGAATACGCACAAGTATGTTGTGCGATTTTTTGCAGATGAAAACATTTTGGGTATCACGCCGATTGGAAGTTACAAACATCTTAAAGGAACCGATTGTATCTTTAGAGTAACCTTAAAAAAGAGCTTAAAAAAGAACGACATAGTTAATAGATCGCGTGAGATCATATGATACTTTCAGTACTTAATTTACCTATGCCCCTGATATATTATTTAAAATATATATTTATAGTACCCGCAAAGTAAGTTTCTAAAGAGAGAGAAAAACCCAACCATTCTTAATCAGCATACAAGCAGTCTTGCAATGCTCGTCTTGAATCCAACCTCAGTAGTCTTGTTTTACTTTGTTGATTTTATTTTTCCTCGTCGCAGTTTCTGTAGAATTCGAAGTTTCTCAGCAGAAAGCTAAATGAACCGGTACGACTACTACAATCGCCTAGGAAAATAGAGTAGGAGCTGGTGGCTGCTTCCACAATTTGTGCGCGCATCTGAATAGTTTCTCGCTTAATCCGCATCCGAGCACTCCATGTTTCTCCATTGCGGTTATTTAATAACTACCCGATATTACGGAGTAGCGACTGAATGCGCCGAACTTTCTGATTTGTGACACTAAGAATTCACGTCGGTCTGGCGACGTCAACTGTAAGCCTGAAAGGCATTAGCGATTTACAAGGTACGCTCAATAAGTCAACCAGTAAGTATTGCGGATCTGCAAGTACTATTGATAAGTACTTAGGTTCAGCTTCTTTTATCTATCATCAACATTACTCTTAGAAAATAATTGTAATTGATTTGTATACAACATGTTCCAGAACGAATCTATCATACTCGGAGGGGTAATCGTATGGATGATGCTAAGCAAGAGAGTTTATATGAATGTACATCCTAATGTTAGTCGTTAATGAGCCTCTTGGGATTTTAGATGGATGTAACAACTTTGTAACAGCTTTTTTGAAACCAAATAGTAATCGTTTCGTAAATGCTGATATTGAATACACATTCAGGGCGAAAATTAACGGAATAATTCAATAATTCTGTTAATAACTAACATATCGAAAAAATCAAAATTTTTTTTTTTAATAATAACCAATATTTTTTCTTTTTTATTTTGGTAGTACTTTTTAATCTCTTTTCTAAGGTATAAAATGTTTATTATATAATCCCCATAAATTGACGGTTATAGAATTGAAATTCAATTCTGTGTTGATGAATTGCTATTTTTTATTAAAAATGAACAAGAAAAGCTTTGGCATGTACGTATAATTACATTAATTGTTTGTCCAGTTATTCCGAATACAAAAAGTCAAAATTTAAAAATGATAACAAACACTTATTTAATTTTTATTTACAAAATTACAATATGCTGGATCGCTAGTGTCAAATTGTCGACCTTGCGCCACTTGACAACTTCCAAGTCGTTTATAAAACGCATCCACGACATTTTGAAGCTGTTCGGCAGTTATTTGTTGACACTCGTGGTGTATTTTCTGTTGAAGGTATTCCCAATTGTTGGGACGATCTTTGTAAACTCTATTTTTTAAATAATCCCACAGAAAATAATCAAGCGGTGTATGATCTGGTGATCTAGCTGGCCACTCCATTGCTCCCCTTCTTCCAATCCACCTTTCAGGAAATGTAGCGTCCAAATAATTACGCACATTAGCGGCATAGTGCGGTGAGGCACCATATTGCTGAAACCAGATTAATTTGCCTGTTCTGGATTGTTGTTATTTGGAAACAGTCTCCGTAACGCTGGTATGACTTCATTTTGAAAAACTTGCAAATATCGGTCGCCTGTTAAATTGTAATTAAAAAAGAATGGTCCAATAATTTGAGTACCAACAACTCCTGCCCACACATTTATTTTTTGGGGATATTGTGTAAGCCCTTCGACCGTCCAATGTGGATTTTCTCCGGTCTGTGGTCAGTGTCGGTTTCCGCAATCTGATGAATAAGTTGTAGGGGTGAAATTTTTCTACTTTTAGTAAATTTGGGTAATTTAAAACGGATGTATGACTGATGTCATGGTCTAAGGCCAATCCACGGCTGCTTGAATGTGGATTTTTCTCAAGATCCAACAAAACATCCAGGTTTACTTCGTCCGTAACTTTTTCGAGCGTCCAGACCTGGACAAATTGCATACAGTTCCTTTTTCCCGAAATTTGATACCAATTCTGCATACCGTCGACTAGCTAATTCGTTGGTCTGACATAATAAATTTTTTATACCATTGAAAAGAAATTAAAAAGTACTATCAAAACAAAAAATAAAAAATATATTTTTATAATATTTAAAATAAATATCGATGACGTCATAACTCTTACAAATATTGATGAAAATAGCTTGTTCGAATTCGCTATAATTTTAATCGCTATACTCCTTTTAGATTTTTTCGTCATTAAAGTTATTAACAAAATTATTGAATTATTCCGTTACTTAATTTCCACCCTGTATATTAAAATACAAAGAAAAGAAAAAGAAAACATAATCGGATTTTACTTTATGGATTGCATTTGAATTCACAGTCTGCAATCCTTAATCCTTCGAAGCGGTTTACAATCGAACAAAGAGGATTACCGCCACATTTTTTCGTTTTTAATTTAACAAAAAGACTACCCTTCCAACAAACGAAGGGCCAATTTTTCACATTTTTCCCCACTCACGCATCGGCACCTCTTCAGCGGAATACCGCGCTCTCACACTTGACGTATACAAATGGATATATAATACACACAATATTTACGATGTATCGATCATTTCAACATGGCTGCCTTCGAATCACACCCCGCGTCAGAAACCCTCAATTTTCAATTACCACCATAAATCAGGAACCCTTGAAAAATGCACCCGCCATATTTTAAAGCGTGCTTAAAATCGAATTTGTCCGGGCGGGAACGAGGTTTACTCGAGCGCCATCTAGGCGAACGACTTCCTGCTTTTATGTCGCTATGTCAACAATACACAGAGCCCGAGACAAATATTAACCTATTGTTAATTTGACTCCAGCGACATCTCGCGTTTGGGATGCAAACGAATGAAGCGGCTTTTCGCGAATTTTTAAATCCGGATTTGTTTGATTAGCATCGTCGGAATTAGCAGTAGCGTTGTTTATTTAAAAGGATGGGGAGGCCTATATTCGTTTCGTGTTAAGGAGCTAATCTGCTTGCTTTGATGTTTTATTAACTTGCTAACGGTTTGCTAACAGTTGTCACGAATTAAAAATTAAAATTGATCAAAAAGGAAGCTTAAATGATGGTTCAAATAAACGAGCGTTTTGAAGCACAAACTCGGGGTCTCATATAAAGGCGCAACAATATTTTATTGCCTAGCAGCAGCAACCGTTTTTATGGAAAATTGCCAAAATTACCAGCAGAACGTATATATGCGATTTCTAGTTCCTGCATTCTCAAAAATTTGTTATTTTTGTTCAATTATTATTATCATCAAGCCGGGGAATGGAAACGAATAAAATATTGCCGTATTAATTGCGTTTATCATTTTAAAAAGGACACATTTCTGTCCTTTTTTGAGTTCTATGCGCACCAAAAACAGTGGTACAGCTGTATGAACTGTCCATATACAGTAAAAAGGACTCGGGAGTCTACTCTCGTCATGTTTTTGAAGCGAATGCGAGACTTCTCGAATAGTGTGGTGAGACGGAGTGGGGATATCGGCGATTGCCCTGTGTTTGGAATGTATGGGCGTGGCGCGTGCGTTATTGTTCTTACCGACAAGCAATCTTGCTCGTAGATACATACCAGAGAGCATAGGTACAATACAAACAGCAATTACTTGAAATTAGAAGGAATCATAAATTACTTGCAGCGTTCTGTGATATTGATCCTTTAACCTTCTTTATTAGGTGACAAAATGATGTAAATCAGTAAAATAAAATTGTCAGAAAAGGTCTGGCTACTGTTTTTTCGAGTGGATGCATGGGGTTGTAACAGATACATGTCACAAAGCGCTGCAAATTTCCAGAAAAAAAACTTACCATCATTCTTGCTGCCTGTACTGCACCAGCGCTATGATTGAGGAAGTGCCTTCTTAAACAAAAAAAAAATAATAATAAAAATTGGACAATTGGTTCTAAAGATATTTATTTAACTTTAAGGTTGACGTACAGTTTAGGTGGGCACCACTTTTTTGCACGTAAATATACATAACAAACGTTCCCCGTACAAAATTCTACATGTACATGAGTTTATCATACTATATCACAATTAATAGTAAATGAGATTCTATTTAATCGAGATCGGTCGTATCTGCATTAAAATAAAACTAGTTAGCCAGGATTTGACAGATATTTTAATACAATAAAAAGTGGCCGGATTTCTTTTTTGTTTCATTTTAACAATCGCTACGTGTTTCGTGTCCTACTGGGCACTGTCATTAGATTGAATCTATTTGTCAAATGTCGGCCAATGTCGGACACGACCGATCTCAATCAAATATAATTTCCTCATGTAGCTAAACTATTAATTTTACCAAAAAATAAATTATTCAGAACTTTCTCTTATTTAATTTATTATTTAACTATTTTGACGAAATTACAGAAATTGCAGCTCATTTGCAAAATCGTTAAAACATGCTAAGAGGAAACATCCAGTTCCTTTGGACTCTTTTCAACCAAAAGCTTTTCAGCTCTAAGTTTGGGCATGAAACTTCTAAATATGAACTTTCGTCCCGATACCTTTCGTAGTTTCTCCGGAATCGTGGCCACAAAAAAAAAAACGCGTACACACAAATACACACATACACACACACACAGAATTTTTTTTACATTGGTCAAATATGGTTATGGTACCCAAAAGGACATATATCCGCAAAATCTCATTTTTTTCGGTTCTTTTATGATACTTAATCATACTGCGTATGATAAAGTAAAAATAATGTTTTGCTTCAGTTAAGTGCCAAACGTGATTGCAAATGTAAATGTAGTCAAACAAATAATGCTGTATTGTTTTATCATGTAAAAACCACAAATATTTTTGTGGGGTCAGCCATTTCGCCGTGTCAAAATTGCAAATCTAACCTGAAAAATTGTTTACATCAGATAAGGACAAAGTTCGGATAGATGGAAGGGGAAATTCGGGGAGCACCCTTGGATTGGGAATGTATAATTCATATTCTCGGGTCTTGGTGGCCCGAATACCTCCTGGAAGCCGGAGGTATGTAGAGCTGGCGCCCGGCGAGAACTCTCTCCTAACTTCACGTGTAATAATCGGCACGTCAGTGCTGCATTAGTCGAAATCTGGACTTGACGAGGGTCCCATTCTCCGGGACCTGCGCTTTTTTGTACTTTCTTTCTTTCCCCCACGCCAAGATTACAAAGTTTATTCGTTTGCCTTGCAAACGAGACGTCCGAGACTGGAGGTGTGAACCTGACAAAAATATATTTCCTCTGTCGGCGAATCTTATTTTTTCTTTTTTCAATTTAGAACTCAATATTCAGTTTTTTTTTGTATATTCCGGTCGTTTGTTAAAACTTTTTATGGACAGAAAAATATATATTCTGGTTTAGTCCAGTATTTATGTGTATACATTTGGAAATGCAACTGAACCGAGAAGGCTACATTTTTAATATAACGTGAGGACGGCCTAGAAACGCTTTACTTTAAATTGTCGACCAAGATTTCCTATGTGCATTTACTGCCATCTTGAAAAATGGGTTAAATTCAGTTTTTTAACAATAACTCGGTGTTCCGTTGACATACGATAATTTTGAATGAATGCTTTTTGTTGCTTTTTTCACGCTCTACAATTTAGGTTGTATGTTTTTGTACCTATTGCATATGATTATTGAGATATCGACAAAAAAAGTCAAAAATTTAGGTAGTGAAATGAGTTTTGGCTATTTTCTCTTTTCTCGTGATATATATGGAAAAAATGTCTATTATGAAACTTTCAGAGTATGTTCAGACCTACAATTTCGTTTTTTACAAATAACAAATAATTTTTTGTGTAGCCAAAGGTAATAATTAAGGGGGGCATTTTTTATATTTATCGTCGTTTCGATGGTCCTGGTTCTTTTTCGGTCACAACTTCGAGTTGTGCAGACTCTCGAACCGCAGGAAATGATGCTGGGATGGTCAAAACATCATCATCATCGTCCTCGTTGAATAGAATTTCGGCTCTGGCGATGTTGTTGCATGTTTGCTCACTACAATGCAGGCAAATAATGAAGCAACTAATTCTTGCTTTCTGCATCCACAAGCAGCCTCACAGTTTATTTTACATTTACACGAAATGAGTTTTAAAAGTTCACGTGGAACGTGGTTCGACTGTGTCGCGGGTTCGATTAGTCCGTCGCCAACCTCATTCGAGAGGATCTTTGAAAAATCCGAGCCACGGTTGTACTTGTAGATATGTCCGGAAAATGTGTTGGCGGACTGCGCTTTTTGTTGGTGGGAGTATTGAGGGGTGATTCAACTTATTTGTCGTCATTGACTTTGCAAAGGGGTGGAATCGCAAAATATTAACCGATTTCTCCTGTTTATCACCGCCATATAAGGCGATGAGGAATCGCTCTCCAGCACAAATTAGAACCTCCTTTCTTGTTTAAATAATTCTACCGACGCACAGTGTGAGAATTGGCTAATCTAGCGGGACGAAACTGCTAAGACCTTTATTGATAAAGCTACACAAATAAAATTTTGAGTAGTTGTATTAGACACAAAAATGCATTTATTTTGGTATTCTCAACGTCATTATGACTTCTGGATTTTCCGGAAGTGGCGTCATCTTTGAAATCATAAATGGCACAATTTTTTTTTTGATATATTTAATCAGGATGATATACTGAACACAAAAACATAATATCCTTACTTTTTTTTCACTAAGACAACGGAAAATAACGTCGAGTGTGAGAATTTGGCAATCCAGCAGAACGTGATTTTCAACATTATTGAAAGCGTAATGTATATGTAGTTCAAATGTTGAAATAAATTGATAATTCAGTAGATTAAATGAAATCCACGGCCTACTGCGATTATGATTTTTTGATAACTCGTCTTAAATTATTGAGTTTAATGTAAAAAATGGGTAAATAATTATTAATACTATTAGGCTCAATAAATAGAATAAAATAGGTCTGGTTAAAAATTGTATATAAAATCATTGTTAAAATAATCAAATAAAGATATACATACGTACACCCGCGCGCGGGGCGCATATATTTAGGGATTTATTAAAGCTTTATTTTTTTAATTCTTTATTTAAATTTATTTAAACTAATCATGTTTTCGGTTCCATTAAAATTGCAGTTGTTATCAAACATTAAAAATAATAAGGTGTTTGTGTAAATTATAAAAAAAACGACCATTCTGATAAATATATACGTAAGTATTAATTTTATATGTAAAAATATGTTGTATCCTATGGCAACTCAACCACCGGGCCATATTTCCAACTAGAATTAAAAATTGTTTAGTAAACTGAACTTGCACCGCGGTAATATTACCTACACAAAAATCTGCCTTCGTCAATTATAATTATAATGTTGTATTTTTAATGTTATCATTTAACATCACTTATCTCATGTAGTCAGGTACATGACTTTATCATACTATACAGCAGTGTCAAACGCTTGTGCTCTGGCAATACTGTCAATAGAATCAAAATATCTGTCAAATCCTGGCTAGCTAGCTTTAATGCAGACCCGACAAATAATGTTATAGATATAAATTATACAACATTTCCTCTATTTTAATTTATTATTTAACTACTTTGACTACATTGCAGACATGGCTGCTCACTTGCAAAATACATTGCAGAAATGGCGGCTCACTTGCAAAATACTTGAAAAATCAGCATATTTTATTTGATTGAGATCGGTCGTGTTGCATTAATATAAAACTAGTTCGCCAGGATTTGACAGATATTTTCATTGTAATGACACTAGGTAGTGTCAAACGTTGATGTTTTGACAATACCTACTGTGAAAAGAATCGATATATCTGTCAACTCCTGGCTAACTATTTTTATTTAAATGCAGACACGATCGATTTTAATTTTAACTGAATTGAACCATATTTTTCATGATGGCGGAAAATGCACATAGAAAATCTTAGTCGACAATTTGAAGTTAAGCTTTTCTAAGCCACCCTCACGTCATATCAAAAATTTACCCTGCTCGGTTCATTTGCATTTCTAACCCGTTTTTTCCCCTACGTAATGACTGCCCTAAACAGAAAATGTAGTAGTAGAATCAAATAACAAAATCTGTATCTAGAAATTCAGAGTGAAATAATTAATTATACCGTACTACAATTTAAATTTCTTGTTCGCGCACCATGTCTTTTCAGTGTTGATGAAAGTTCCTCGAAAAGTTAAATTAAATTCAACCGGTGCGCGGAAACTAAAGTAACCCTTATCTAGGCGACAGTTAACATTATTATATTATATAGGTATAAGCGAATCTCTGACCCACAAACACAATTTACCGAAACGAATGAGTCGTCCATCAGTCGGTGGTCCCTTTCACGGTGGTGGGCTTCCTTCGGCCCCCTCGGGAGGGTTCCTTTTCACCCCCTCCGCCCCGTGGCATAGTAGGGCGCGCATTATTCCGTACAATGCCGCATCCTGCGACATCTATATTAAATTTAAGCACGGTATCTGAATACAAATTGTCCCCGGCAGAGCTGTAATCGCAGCATAGTGGAGAGACGTCCGCAAGCAGATATCACCAAGAACGTCTGCACCACGCCGCCCATTTAATAATTTTCGCACGGATTAAAACATATTTTTAATGAGATGTCGACGAATGCAAAAAAAATCGAAACACAGACCATAAAGTGAGGTTTTACAGGGCAGATTTGAATACAAAAATCGAGAATCAAATCGACGAAATACTGTATCGAGTATATTCGAGCAACAGAATTTGAATAACAAGAAAGAAAAGGAACAAAAACTTTTTAATCACACTAAACAATACATTTAACAAATCGCAAAAGACCGCACCTCTAGCGGAGAACAATAATGACTGATATATTTTAAGATATTGTACTATAGTAGTTTACTGTCTTATCGTTATTGACCTTGAAACTTGGTTAATAAGCGTTCGCCAACCGGCTATTTGTCATTTGTGGGTTTCTCTCAGCGAATTTAGTTTACATTGCACCAACAACTGCGGCCTTCAGGTTAGTACTTCATACACTTCGAAATCGTTCGTCAACAACCTCTCAGCTTGAATGATGCAGTTTGCGCTGGATCTTCTAGATTTCTCGATGATCTGCTATTTACTCTTCTAGCAACTCCCCAACTCAACTCGGTAGAAACATTTTAGCCACTGTTAACTTGGGGGGGGGGGGGGCACAACCTCTACATGGAGAAAGTTTCTGTCTGAATGGAGTTGAAACTTTGACCACCGTTTGCACTAGTAACCTTTGTTCTATGCTGACTAGAGGGTAGTGATTTTCCTTCGTAAACTGGACAATCGCTTAAGACGATCATTAGCAACCGTAATGGGCTGAACTCATTATCCAAAATTGTCTAAACATACATTTCACAGTATAAACCATCCAACGTTAGAAATGAATTTCTTCATTATTATTGAAACGAATGAGTCAGCTTTTTGCCTTGTTTATTTTACGTCGGTCTATTTCTGCAACTTAGGCCAATCACCGACGCTAACACACCCAGGAATTTTGTCGAACTGAAGGAATTTCAACCTCCAGTAAGAGTTCTTTAACGTGCACGTCGCATCATGACTGCACACGGGACCACCGGGTTTACTTCCTCATCCGATGGAAGGCGACATGCAAAGGTATTTGTTCCCTGCCTAAAATACCAGGACAGTTGATTTTAGCCCAATCCGGGAATCGAACCCGGGCCTCCAGCGTAGAATGCAGCCGTTCTATCCTATACGCCATCAACGTATAGGTGAAACAAAAAATGTTTGGACCATTGAAAGCTATTGGACAAAGCTTCTTCAAAGGCCTGTTTTTTTTTGTGGAGCCGGCCTTTAATTCTGTTGATTATCATTAATTTGCCTTCGTAGGAAACTAACGAAACTAGGAAACTCACGTTTTGGCAAATTATTAAAACAAACATAACACCAAAGGTATATGCAAGAATTCAGCTTGTTTCTAATTTTTACAAGTTTATGGTGATTATTTACACTACATACAACCACACACATAATATCATAAGCTTAATTTTCGAGATAATTACAAAATAACTTGATTTCCCCACAACCTTTCGTTACCAAAAGTTTTGATTGCACCATTTGCAACTTTTGGTGACTTATTTAATGCATGGATCTCCAAACTATGGCTCGCGGGCTCGCAGATTCGTTTCGCGAGTGATCGGATAAAAACACCTGTATTTCGTTTTCGGTACATGCATAATGTTAAAGTTATAATGAAAAAATCTGATGTGGCCAGATACATTACTTTATCATATTAGATATAAAATTAATTGTTTAGCTGCATGAGATTCTATTTGATCTAAATCGGTCGTGTATGCATTAAAATAAAACTTGTTAGCAAGGATTCGACAGATATTTTGATTCTATTGACAGTAGGTATTGTCAAAACATCACCGTTTGACACTACCTACGTCATTAGAATGAAAATATAGATCAAATCTTGACAAGTTTTATATTAATGCAGACAGGACCGATCTCGATCAAATTGTTTAGCTGCATGAGCAAATTCTATTAATTTTACCCAAAAATGTCGTAGACAAACTATACAACATTTCTTCTACTTTAATTTATGATTTAAATCCTTGAAAAATGCCGAGAGAAAACATCCAGTTCCTTTGAACCATTTTGAACAAAAAGCTTTTCAGCTCTAGGTTTGGTCATGAAACTTCTAAATATGAAGTTTCGTCC
Source organism: Melinopterus prodromus (assembly GCA_964023965.1). Lineage (NCBI taxonomy): Eukaryota > Metazoa > Arthropoda > Insecta > Coleoptera > Scarabaeidae > Melinopterus > Melinopterus prodromus. The sequence goes on from OZ030393.1 coordinate 48,862,728, forward strand.
CAATACTTTGTCATACTACGTATGATAAAGTTAATAAAAATCGATTTGAAACTTTGATGAAATCAAATACCTACTTGAATCCATCAAAATCATCGGTTTCTCTGTGCCAGGTGACATATATTATTATAATATAGTCGTGTCCTTGTTATGCAGAAAAGAGCTGTCCGGGCACTTGCATCAGCGCCCGCCAGCGCCCATTGCAAGCCGCTCTTCAACCAATGGGGAATACTGACGGTGTATGCTCAATACATTTTATACCACCTGCTGAATGTCAAGGATCAGTTGCCAACCTTGCAACGGAGAGAGGACACTCATAGCTACCACACACGCCAATGTAAAGATCTTCATATCCCTTTCAGAAGACTGTGCTCCACCGCCTCAACTACTATGGGCATACGTTTGTTCAATGAATTACCACGGTCATGGAGAATTCTATCAAAAAAGCAATTCCAACGGCTGCTGAGTACCCACCTCAGGACCTTCCCATCATACTCAATTATGGAATTTGTTGATTCCATTCCACAGAGCGCTCTTGATAGATGTTGAGCTGAAGAGATAAAGATCGTCCGCGATACGCATATGTTATACCACTGTTATGCTTCTAATAAGAATATTATTGTGACATATTTGCTATGCAATGAAATAAATCTATCTAATACACAAAATCTTCCAAGATAAATATTAGTTTCGCCTTTCTAATGACAAGATGGCTTTCTACATTAGGGTGTAATCTATAAAGGCACAATTTACACAATTAATCTGTTTATCCACAATTTGCCAATGCTGAACACATAAACTAATATCTATTGGTATTACCTATTAAATTTTCTTCATAACCACTGTCGGGTACACAATTGAATCAATTTAGCTAGCCACTGGTGAAATAACTGGTGTACATGTCGACTTGTCGAAGAGAACCAAGATAAAAAAGACCGACAATAGAGAGAAAACTAACTTCCCGACGATAATACCAGTATAAACTGTACGGGCTTACAGCTTTGTCCAAAGTTGTGAACGTTAAGTCTCTGCCCGCGGGCAAAGTTCAGGGTCGGTAATAACCGAAATTGACACAAGAAGTAGCGAATTACATGCTGAATTTCACGTCTTCGAAAGTTAACTCCCACAATCTCGTGGTTGCGGTATGCTTATTACTTTAGTCGAAGAATTCTCACGCCACTCTTACTTAATTCAAGAACGTACGTGAATGTTAACCGACCGAATAATTAACTAACGAGTTAAGTTAATATTAAATTAAACGTTCCAAGTTCTGGAATGATTGTTTTGTGATTAAGATCAGTTAAAATTTGAATGATTCGTGTGAGCCATGTTTGAAGAAACTGTGGAGAAAAAATCGATCATTAAGGGACACTAGGATCGTTATTTTTATTTAGAAAGCAACGATCCCCTCCAATTGTTTCCAAATCCAAACAAAGTGAACACGTATTTTTTTCCAAATTTTGATTTTTAATGGTTCCTTTCGATGCCTCAAATTTACATGCGAAGAAGATGGTATTTTTCGAATAATTGTTCGGGGTTTGGGAAAACTTATGTTAAAGTTATAGGATTTGTAGAGGACTTTCCAAGGAACAATTTGGTCTATTATACATATGCATTTGACGCCCCCAATCCACCCCACAGTGCCCTGAACACTTCCCAAATGAAAAATGTACATTTTCCAGAAAATTGACCGTACCAATCATTTCATTATCTTTTTTCTCATAGAAATCATTACTATAAGTTTTGTGGAATGTTTACAAACATTTGTCAGTTAACTTCCATTTGTTTAAACGAATTCTATTTGTTTAAATAATTCGATTTTTCTCGAAAGTCTGTCTGAATTCTGTTTTCTGACTTCGAAATGGCAGTTTATTACCTTAGAGACACCTTAAAAGCTTCTTGCTATTGTTTAAACAATCAATTATAATTCATTATCAACTTTTTTCTAATTTTGGTAGAAAAGTTAGTTTATTTGTGAAATTGCCTTATAAATTTTATGTTCGAGATATCTAGTCTGTATTATCTAATAAATAAAAATTCTATTCGTCCAAAATTAACTTTTTAGATCGGTCAGGCCAACTGTTATTCTGAAGTGACATCATTTATATTTTGGGTTGATTTCGACTGTTTGAATAATAAAATAATATTCATTTTCAATATTTCATCAAATTAGAGTACAGGGAACAGTTTCCACACAGCAACAAATCAATATTTTCTTGCGCCACACAGTGGTAGGAAATCAGAATAAGAAATGGAGATTAATAAAATTTGTTGAGTTTAGGATATTTATTATTTTAAAAACAAATGGTTACCCCTCAATTTCCGAAAAAAACGTTTATTTTTAAATCATTTAAATTTTTCGAATATATGATATTGAAAGCGAATATTACTTAGTCAATGGAAATCATCCCAAAATATAAATGCTGTCACTTGAGGATAACAGTTGGCCAGACCGATCTAAAAAATGAATTTTGAGTGAATTGCAATTGGAATTTGTTTAATCAAAAGTGGGTTTGTTAGATAATATAGATAATAGGTATATTAGATATCTCGAAAAATGAAATTAGAAGTTAATTTCACAAAAGGCTGACTTAAAAAGGCTAGCATAATTAGAAAAAAAGTTGAAAATGAATAATAATGATTGATTGTTTAAACAATAGGAAGAACATTTTTAATGAATAATTTGCCATTTCGAACAGAATTCGAAAACAGAATTCGGACTGATTTTTGCGAAAAGCAAATTATTTAAACAAATAGAATTACTTTAAACAAATATAAATTATCTGACAAATGTTTATAAACTTTCCACTAGACTTATACTAATAATTTCTATGGGGAAAAGGAGACTGATGATTTTTTCATTGAGGGTAGTTTTCAGGGCACTATGGCGTTGGGTTGATTGGTTGATGGATTGGGTTATAATATGTCAAATTCTTCCTTGGAAAATCCTCTACAAGTCCTTAATTAATCTTAAGTTTTCCCAAACCCCGAACAATTACTTGAAGAATACCAAAAAAAGTCAAAATTTCAACAAACAAAAAATACGTGTCCACTTTTTTTGGATTTGGAAATGATTTGAGGGAATCGTTGCATTCTATCATCACAAAAAAAATTGCAATGCATTTTTGGTCCACCCTAATTGGCGAGTTAAATTTTGACACCTGCCCCCATTCCGATTTGCGCTGGATACGCCCATGGACTTGACTAAACTCAAATAATCGAAATAATTATAGTAGCAGTAACAATTTGGACAATAACTTATTGCTATCGTACACATGTGTTCCATTACCCACGATTTTAAAGGCTATTTCCAGTCCTCGGAGCTATAAAGAGAAAACCTGAAGCAGACACAAGAGCCCGTAACATTTAATTACAAAAGCCCATATCAAATGCCTCGGAGAAGAGTGTAGATTCGCGTAAAGTTTCTGTAGTACCAAGAACATGCTTTTTTGCGAGGCGCGCCGTTTACACCTCACGGAACAACATCACAGGGCAGATATTAAAAGCCATTTCAGGTGCTCTAAAAATTTCGCCGCCGAGAATATGATCTGAACCTGCGCTCTGCTCTTTTGATAATTTATGTATATACGTTGGTGGGTATAATGAGCTTGGGGAAATAACATAGTAGCAGAGCGCAGAGTTGATTGGAAAGGGAAGGGTGGCGATTTTTTGTCTTTTCGGACCCTTTTCGTAGATTAAAACGGAAAGGACTATCTCGTCTCGAGATTGACCATACATCTAGACCCGAATCAATTAATGTAATATACTGGAAGAGGAGAATCTTTTGCCCTCTTATCTGCAAAATGGATACTTTTGGACGACTTTTAGGACTTTTGTTGGTTTTTTTTTTATATTTTATTTTACCAGTTCAACATACGTTGTTATATCATGGTATGGTTAATATTTACATTTACATATTGACATTAAGTAATGTAAATGTTTTTTTTGATAAATTCTTTGATGATATCAAGGTTTCGTTCGTCATGTAGTTGGCTGTTCCTGACAAACCAAGAGGCGTTGGTGGCTGTTCGGAGTATTTTATTTTGGTATACTTGCACTTTGTTGACATTTGATTTACATGTAGTGCACCATATAGGGCACGCATACGTCACTAGACTTCTTAGTAGCATTTTGTAGAGTAGCTTAGCACATTCTAGGCGCAGAGGTGACTTTCTGTTGATGACAGGGTAATCTGCAGTCTTGAATAGCATTGGTTGAGTTTTCGATTGATGTGTAACTTTAGGTTAGTCTTTGATCTAACTGCACTCCAAGATATTTTACTGCGTCGTCTGCCGGGTTCCATTGTATTTCGTTGTTGTCAACTTTAGTTGGATTAAAAATTTTTCTTAATTTGATAAGCCCATCTATGTAACCATATATCAAAGTATTTTATTGATGCTCGCAACTCTTCTATTGCCAGTTCTAAGCTATCACTTTGTGTTAGTACAACAATATCATCAGCAAACATACCCTGTATTCCTTTTACATCAATTGGTACGTCATGAAGGTAGATATGAGACAGTGTTGGTGATAAGACGCTACCTTGAGGCACCCCAGCTCGGATTCTTCTAATGTTTGACTTTCTATATTTCCCAGGATATATTTCTGGGTTTTATTTTCGGAGTAAATGTTAGCTCTAAGTGATCACTCCTAATTGATATAATATTGGATCATGTCTTTCAGGACTTCAAATGACTACAATTGAAATACAAAAATTAACTTCTTTGTCGGAATAATTTTCGTATATTTTGTTAGTAGTTAAGATTCTTTCAAAGGAACCCTCTGAATGAACAGTTCTTGGTAAAATTAATTTTTAACTGCAAGCGTTTTCCACTGAATTCTGTAACTATTATAACTACCGACAAAGTGTCGTGTACAAAGCAGCCTTATTTTAATTAGACCATTCCTTGCATACTGACACCGACTGTTGTGCCTATGCTACAGAGAGCTAATTAAATTAACTGCGGATTGCCCGTTTTTGCCCGGTCCCGGCTCTTTTCACCCTTTAAAAGAGTAAAGCACGACTCCGTTATAAAACCCCCGGACGGAGATTTTCGTTCTGCGGATGTCACGCTCCTGTCCCACTGCAGTATTCCGGTCTCTCGCGGCAACATACCGCATTAAACTAGGTAACCATCCTTGCAATTCATTTTATCTCGCTATTTTTAGCAATTGTACGAATTTACTGTTGGTCTCTTTAAATATGCTTTGAGTATATTGTTATAATAGTATATTTTTACGCGACCAGCGAAACGTAGGCAGAATGCAGATGTAATTGAGAAATAGAATCCTGACTGAAGTACTTATCAATTCGAATCAAATGCAAATCGTCAAAACAACAGACGAAGGATGACTGGAGCAAGTATTTAAGTAGGGGTTGGTGAGGAAAATTAATCTGGTCGTTAAGCAAAGTGATACTTTTGTTCATTTTATGCTTCTCTATCTGATACTGTTCCAATAAATCGAGTTTGTAGTTCTTGTTGCATCTATGGATACTATTGAATAAACGATCAAGGGATTAAGAGGTTTTCTAGATTTTTTTCCCCATTATACTTCAACCTATGAATATAGACTACTACATGAATTAAATATATGACATCCGTATACTAATAGGCTATTTAGAATAGGTTATAAACCTTGCGCTTAAAAGGAAAATCGGATAATACAGCCACAACTTTGTTTCGCCGGTTACAAGTAAAAAGTCTAACAGCAGACGCGATGATGTGTGAACACTGCAATACAATATACATGGTGCCAGGCAACGTTTCATGCTAAGTGTATTTATGGCTGCAACAATCGACTTCCCGCTGTCTAAAGTCAGTCGAGCGACCTCACAAATGAGGAGTCGGTATTAAATTCGGGGCGCAATAACTACACTAGTTGTCTCTCAAAGCGCCAACTCGTAACTAAGTTCGTATTGGTGCAAAACATGTCGCGCCGCGTACGACCGCACTCCTAACGTTAATTGGTTGGTATTATGCTCAATTTGGCAGCGAGTGGCCCTCAACTTTATGCCACCTATAGAAACAGAACATTCTAGTTTATTCAGTTTTAGTTGTGCTGATATAAAGAAACAATAGCTAAATTTCCCGGTTAGACTTTACTCTACATTATCAGATCAGCGAATTTTGTTTTTTTGAAAGGGCAATACCGATAAAACGCTATCCTAGCGCATATGCAGTTTCGGCCTAGTTTCTATACAGTTTTGGAGCAGCAGTTTTTAATTGGACGAGTTTCAGCGATTGAAATCAATACCATCTAGCGCGCCATCTGCGATTTATGGAGGCATAAAAACAACCGCAGCCGGTGGTATTTCAAAGTGGTCGTACGTGTTAGTTTTGAATTGTTTGTACTGTACTTTCGCGTGCTCTGCAATGCTGAATTTTCATGCACTCCGCTAACACCACTGGAACTACGGGCCAATTATGGACTAAGAAAACATACATTGTTCGGATTATTTCGCGAATAATGCATGGAAATATTATTTCCATGTTTTTGACCGGCGCATCCGCCAAAAGAGGAAATCGGTTATTTGTTTCAATTCCATGAATATGTTTGTAGATTTATACTTATAACTAACTAAGGCAGTATTTAATTACTTTATTCTCACAACTATATTCGCAGAATTGGAGGATTTAACGGATTATTTTGCGAATATTTCATATATTTTAAATTTTATCCGGCGCATCCACCAAAAGAGGAACTCTGTGGTTTCTTCCAATTCCATGAATATTTTTATAAATTGATAAATGAACTAATTAAAACAGTATATATTTAGTATATTGTCGCAACTGCATCCGCAGAATTGGACGATTTAACTGTAGGAAATTCTATTTTACGGTTTTCTGTTTCTGTGAGACAATTTTGCTGTCAGCGGTCGGTAGATCACGGTTCATCGGGAAAAGATCAGCAATGTGGGGTAGCGGTGGTCGTAAAGTTACGAACAGATGGGAAAGAAAGACATTAAGGTAAGCGAGCCACTTTAACACATCCTTAAATTACCACGGAAGGAAACCTTTATTGCGATCCGAGAAACTTCCCTCCTGACGAGATACTTCTTGCTGCCGGGTCACGAAAATCACAACAAAACCTAGGAAAGTTCTTCAGCCAGGATAACGGATTACAGGAAAGTTTCACCCAGAAGAAGTATTATTGTATTAAAAAGAAAACCTTCATTTTTCTATACGTTTATATTTATACGGGTTATTAGCTCTGGTATGTTCATGATATAGTCAGAACCGCAAAATTATTGGACGTCCAACAGTCCAAGAGATTAAATAAGCCAAAGGCCATATAAAGAGGTGTATGGTCTGTTACAACACAAAAATTGTGGGCATGTGTCGTGATACCCAATAATAAATTTGTTTTGATACTCAGAACATAAACGGACTCAATTAACGGTAAGTTACCTGTTCGTTATCTCTTATCGTAGTCGCAACATTTGGAAAACCTTTTCAATTTTCCAGTCCTTCCTAATTTATCCCCACCAGATTGGCGTAGTTCCATTACTCTAAGTATTTGTGACGTGGTCACCACCACCGCTGATGTTTTATTTATCTTTAACCGTCGTTGGGTAGACAGAAGGCTAATGTATTTACCCTCAGGACCTATGCCCGAAATAATGAGCCGTTCCACCTCGTAGAGAGAACAACGGAATGATTTGTGCCCTTTCAATGAATTATGCAATAACACGGTCCCGGTACTTTCTAATTAGTTCTCGCAGGCTATATGGCGTCTTGCGACCGCCTTGCGTTCAGGAAATTCCCGAGACGTCGCGAAGAATTTAAGTGAGACGAGGACTGCTCCCTGCCCAGGATAAAATAAATTCGCCATATTCAGCAGGCGTCCTGTAAGGACCTACCGAAGTATTCGCGAGCGGCCTTTCGTCATTACAATGGACCTGGGGTGTGGAGAAGGCGAGAAGAGGAGATGACGGGGGGGTGGGTGGGTTGGTGGAAGGGTGAGCTCCTAGACGCAACCGGAACTGAAAGAGCTACAATGCCACGGTGGAGGGAAACTGGGAAATGAAGGCATTCAGCTGCAAACTGTACGTGCGAGGTTAAAGTAGGCGAGGTTTCGTCTCCGTGTGTTGGCGCTTCTTCCATCGCGAACTTTCAATTTCGAGGATGTCGCGCAAGGAAACACATAGGTATGAAATCAGTGAATGTACCGTGAGGACGTATCGGAAAGATTACTAGTTCACGGGGGTTCTATGGCCTCCACAAATGATTCGTTCCGTTCAAAGGAAACGTTGTCCATTCAAAAGGAATAGTGGTTATTCGTACACATACGAGTATAGACTAGCTATACTCGATAAATCTTCATAGAAACTGATCTAGTTGTTGATAACCTTATTTAATTACGAGGGCTGGTTTACTAATATTAAAAGAAAATACCAAAGAACACAACAGTTACTTCTATATTCTCTATACTCTATAGTTCTGAAAACATCGTAACTCCGAAACGAAATATTTCGTTCCGATGTTTTCTTTTTGCTGGAAGTGAGCAGCCTGTCACCCACCAGCAACTTTAAGGATACCTGTTATTATTAATAATATGTTTCATAACTCCAATATTCACGTATTGCATAATTTTTCTTATGGACTTTCTTGCCACTGTTGTAATAACACATCCCGTCGCTGATAAAGCGACCCTTCACGGCTTGGAAAACAATTTCTATGCAACAACGGCTGTACAGATGCTACACACTAAAAGAGAAATACTCGGCATGAATATAAGTGCTTCATGTTGAGTAAATGGTAAGATATTATATAAAGAATTAAATATAGTATTCAACCAAGACACAAATATATTCAAAGTTGATGGTATGATGTGTTTAGAACGAATGTATAGATATAGATATCATATTCATATTCAATTCACATTGACTATTATAAATTTAATGAAATCGTTTAATCAGTGTGATTGTAAGAATTTGTTAAAGTGATCAGATCATATATTCAAAATGTAAGTATGATTTTATCTGAACAACTTAAATCCCATCTTGATCTAGTAATTTATTTCTTTGTTTCAAAAAGAGGTATACTCAATGCAACCGTTTTATGATATTATTAAAAGAAAATACGTGGTTTAATTGGATAAGATAATATGTTCGTATTTATTAAATTGAAGATGTGAGTGGATGAAGGTGTTATGTTACAAAATCAAACTATGAAGTAAATTGAAGTTTATTTTTAACAATTTTGTTCAGTTTCAATCCATCTAATCAATTATATGTTTGGGGTTATCTAAGTTCATATAATTGCTTAGATGGATTGAGCCTGAACAAAATTGATTAGGAAAAACTAATTTATTTCAAAGTTTGATTTAGTATAATGACACCATCGTCCACTCACAGCTTGATTATTGCTAGTTAAATTTAAGAAATTTGATACTAGATGCAACAATAGGTTAATTATACAATACAATGTTTGAAAAGAAATAATTTATTGAGGCAAGTACCAACCTATATATGTATATCTTACAATAATACGTTTCTTTGTATACGAACACCATAATATATTAAATAACAATACTAAAAAATAAAAAAGATTAAATATGCACCTGATATTGTAAATAACTACAATATAACTACAATATTAAATAATATAAAAATAATATAATCATACTACCAAAATATAATAATATAACAGCTTGAGCAACTATATTTAATACAGTTACTGTAGTGCTATCGTTTTTTCCTGTCGTAGTTTGAATATACGCGGAATTAGTTCTTAATTATTAACAAAATAAACACTTACCTGCAAATGCCGGTATGAGGCTTTCCAACCTCCATTTCCACAACATAGAATTCAATGAAGCCGTTTATTTCAATAGTTCAATTGTTCAGGTAGATATATGTAATTTCTATAACATGCTGTCACAATCCAACCGGAACACTCTACAAACGACCACAAACTGCACAAACAACCATTACAAGATAAGCGCTGGGTCACATGGGTCTGGCACGGTGGGGGTAGATGTTTAAATTTTCTTCAGATTTATTTGAATACACTGGAACATACTTCAATATATTCCTTCAATTTACTCTCATAGATTTCTTGAGTTGACGCTGTAGACACAAAGATAATTTCCCTGCGATGTCATGATGTTTTATTTGTTGAAGTGATCGAAACTTTTTGGTATAATCATACGTATATTTTAGTTTAGGCGATATATGACAAACTCATTTAGAAGGTATTGAACCAAATATGTATAACACTGTACAAGCATACAAGTTTCAAGTTGCAGCATTAATGCGCAGAACGGAAAGATGGACGACATTCGGCGAAAGCTAAATGCAGTTCAAATTGAAGTGCATAAACAACGCTCTTAAAATTTAGTTTAATTAATGTGAAATTGACAATTTAAAATAATGGCCAGATGATGCCCCGCTCCTGTGAGCTCTAGAAGTTCATAATTATGTATAATTCATTTACACCTTGTATATTACTGTTAAACATCATTACTTTTTTACTTCTTTTGATTTTGTAAAGTGCTTCTTGCTACTGCAGATAACTGTAACCGCTTTATCACAAAAATACTAACTCAAAGAACAGAAACCGTTCACCAAAAATACGACTGGTCAGCCGCATAATATCACGGTTAAAACCATTCCTCTGTTTCAAAAAAACAAGAAAAGAGCGAGCACGTATGATTGTGCATTGTGCTAGCTTGAAAGTTGCCAAGAGGCCATGAGTCGGGCACCAGGACTGGGTCGGGGGTTCGCATTCTGAGCCAAGCTGAACGTCTGCCAAATGGTGAACGATTAAAGTCCTGCACTTGAGTGGTACGCCTGGGTTGGAGGGGTCGCTCGGGGGGTGTGTGGGTGGATTGTAATTGGTGCTTGTGCGTCTATGCCGCGCGAATGCCGCCCAGGCACAAATACGTTAATAGTCAGAGGGTAGCGCTGAATTTCAGGCACCCCGAAATAAGATCGTAACGAGTGGAACTACACACTATGCGAGTTCCGTAATACGTTTATGACCGTCATTGTGGTTAAATACTCGAAACAGAAATGCTAATGATCGTGTAGATTACGTGTGCCCCGTTGCGCTTGCACGCGACTCTGTTTTGTTTTATATATGCTGGGGCCGTGATTATAAAAATAGGGGATTTAGGATGTTGTTGTTGTTGTATAATTTTGAGCAATCCGCAGGTGTAACAGGAAGATATATCAAGGCAACAACGTGAACATAACGATTTATAAAACATTTAAATTAACTGATTAACGGAGTTGAATTAATGGGGCACGAATGTACCGGACCAGAGCGGCTAACTTCCTGTAATAAATTTTAAATTTTGCTAAAAGTTAAAACATTCGTGACAATTAGTTTAGGGCTTTTGATTTTGATTAGTTTAGATCATACTATAAAAATAAATATTGAAGATTATGTGTTCTGACATTGTCATTTTTTGATTTCAGGTATGTTCCAATCCATTTGTTAATGATATCCGCTTGCAAATACTGGTAAGTTATCTTTCTGAAAATGTATTGATTGTTAACAAAATTAAAATCTATCAAATTGGTTAAATTACTATTACAGCTGAATTTACAACCAACTTCTTGTTTTGTTCTTGTTTGTCAATAAACTTAGGCCTGAATGAGCCTGAATAACGTTATAAAGTAATTATAACGTAATAGTTTTGACAATTTTCTTTGACAAGTGCTTTGTAATGATTGATAAAAAGTTTAGTTATGAAAAGATTTTTGTCAACAATGTGTCAACACTTGACCAGGTCGCAGCTTAGTCTTTAACAACTCTTTAATAACTTTACTAATTACAATAATAATTACAATTCTTTTTTTGCTTTATTCTAATCTGGAAGGCTTTGGAATTGTTCCTGTAAGAGGGTTTTGCAAAATTCGTCCTAGTTCTGGAGTTCTAGCCGGTGATTTGTGTGTGCGTCGATTAGTGTTGTGATACTTGAGGAAGAAATCCCTCCGACCGTGCGAAATGCGTACTTATATACGGATTGCATATGACTCGACCAAGTCATAGATTTCCCACCATTGGCACTGGTGTCTATACCTTCTGTCATCTATTCGTTCAGTTTTAAACCGATCATCACGTGAGCATCTCGGCCGTTCCGGTATTTATCAAAGTTCTTGTAATTACAGTCGCGATTTCCCAAAAGTCGTGTTTTTCCAACCACGTTTTTGGATATGTATTTCATATATCCAGATGACTCTTTGTTTTTTATGTTCACCACACATCTAGTTTTCACACAATCGTTAATTTTTTAAAAATTTTGTGTTATTTCATGTTTGCAGCATTCTATATCTCGAAATGAGCGGCGAAAACGGGTCTTTTTTGGGCATACGACCGCTATTTCGTTAAAAATCACAATATTGAGAAACTGTCGATCGAACATGAGCCAACGAAATAACAATTAAGAAAAGGTTTCACTTTTTTGTATCAGACGACCTGCACACGTTACTCATTAATGTTTGCACAAAAGCGCGCACAAAGTAAGCAGGTCACCGAGGTCATCACAATAATTTTTAAACTGTTAATTTTATACATCGATATTAACACAAAAGAATAAAAAAACTTTGTCTATACATCTTATGTGGTTCTTTCGTTATCAATTCCTTAAAATAGGCACGAAAAGCGGGCAACAAAGCGGAAGACCCCCTTAAGTAATATCATGGTAATATCGTTTGAAAAAGCGAACGATGGACAACCAAAAGGTATTGGGTTTGTTTATAACACTTTTCTTTTGCGTTAATATCGCAGTCTGAATAATTATTAATAAATAATAATTAATGTCGATAGGAAGTTACTAGGTAAATCATTTCAGCATTGACACTTCTCATAGCTGCATTAAAAAAAAATCTGATGTGGCCAGGCACATGACTTTATCATACAATATATAAAATTAATAGTTTAGCTGCATGAGAATCTATTCTATTGAGATAAATCGTAGGTATTGTCAAAGCATCAGCATCTTACACTACGTCATTAGAATAATAGTTATTTATGTCACAAATGCCGAAAGTACGGAATAGCGCGACGAGCGGTGATGCGGCGCGTCACCGAAGGCGGAGTGTCGCCGTCGCATATGAGCGAGTCGGCTATCTAGTTTTTGGCAGGAGCGATATCAACGTTTATTGTGTTGCTTTTTAAGAAATACGTATTAAAAAAATAAATGATTTCTGTATAGTAAATGCTAGGTTGGTACCACTTTGACGAAACGTCAAGTTTAAAGGTGCGTTCCGATTGGTAGGTAATGGTAGCTAATGGCGGTGGTAGAATACCAAATTATAGTATTTCTTACATATCGTGATAATGGCACATATTAGTTTGCATGTACATAAACATGAGTCACTATCAATTTTCTATTGGAAATACTATAACGGCGTCTGCTACCACTGCCATTATCACTAATGAAAACGCACCTTAAAAAGGTAATTCAAATTCTGACAGATTTAGATTTGTTCATGACACATCCCTACCAACATACTAAAATAAAACTACATTCATCGCTATACTTTATTTATAATTTTCTCAGTGTATCGTTTTTAGAATTAGATATAAAGACGGGTTGATATTTCTTATCAACAAACAGTCAAATTGGTGATCTTACTTTATTTGAAATTTCTATTTTATAATTTGCCGCACTACAGCGGCAACGTTCCATAGTGGTTCTCCAACCTCTGATGAGATCAGCTGTTTACGAATGTGACAACACAAAAAAATATTTGTCAAAATCCTGGCTACTATGTAATTTCATATCAATGCAGATGCGACCGATCTCGATCAAATAGAATTTGCTCTTGAACCTAAACTATTAATTTTACCAAAAAATTTCATAGGCATTAATTATTCAAAATTTCCTCTACTTTAATTTATTAATTAACTATTTAGTCGAAATTACAGAAATGGAGGTTCAGTTCCAAAATCCTTCAAAAAGGCTTAGAATAACCTAAAAAGCTAAACTATTAATTTTGCCAAAAAATTTCATAGGCATAAATTATTCAAAATTTCCTCTACTTTAATTTATTAATTAACTATTTTGTCGAAATTACAGAAATGGCGGCTCATTTCCAAAATCCTTCAAAAAGGCTTAGAATAAACTACCAGTTCCTTTGGACCCTTTTCAACCAAAAGCTTTTCAGCTCTAAGTTTGGTAACAAAACTTCTAAATATGAACTTTCGTACCGATACCTTTAGTAGTTTCTCCGGAATCGTCGCCACAAAAATCGTTTACACACATACACACACACACACACACACACAGACATTTTTTTGTACCTTGGTCAAAAATGTTCAGGGGACCCAAAAAGACCTATTTCCGCTAAAAGCTCAATTTTTTTTTTCGGCATGATTACAATACTTTAGCATACTGCGTATGATAAAGTAAAAACTTGTCAAAAAATGTATTTTTAATTATCAAAATGTGTATATATGCATTTTTATATACATATTAGTTAGCTTAATAGCCGATCTTTAATTGTTATTGACTGATCACGTCCTTTATTTTAAAATTATTCTTACTGATGTTGTCTCAATGGTACATTAATAATTAAAATATTAATAACCCAATGTGCTACAAAGAAAAGTGTCTCATAGTAAACCTTAAACTTTGTAGGTACTTTAATCTGAAATCTTAAAGTTTGTTACAAGTGTTCTTGAAGTAATGTGGGTGGCTTAAATGGTGTGCTTTCAACATATAAAATAAAATAAAACGAAAAACCAGGCGCAACTTTTAAAACCGGTTTTGTTTTCAGCGCAAAGAAATCTATTGAAAATTCGAATTGACATTCCATTCACAAACCACGTAATTGCACAATATTTTTCAGCTTGTTATCATAAACTTTGTTTGCAACCACTAATAAATACATTTAAAACATCTATGGGACTCGGAGAGAAACTATTTATCGGAATTCATTAAAAGATTCGATGACGATATACGTAAAACAATTGAAGGTCACACATTTGGTCAGTTTAAATATTCCGCTATTTTGAACTCTAATATATGGGGCCCAGTTGTTCAAGGACCATAGATTTAAACCTTTAATATTTCCAAATTCTATTCGTATATACGAATCAAATGAAATCGTGAACTAGATTATGTATTCATCATAGAAGCGATTTGAAGATTTACGGGGATAAATCAATGACATTGTGGGTGAAAATAGACGACAGGCACAATCCGAGAGAAGGTATAATTGGAGAAAAGAAGAAACCGCCAACCTGGAGGAGTCTGACATTTAAATAGATAAAAGCCATAAAAGGCGACCAGCGGTAATCTCGGAATACGGAATCAGATTTCCCTTACATTAAATCTCAATTTAATTCAGCAGAAATTGAAATACCTACCAAGCAGACAGGCAGGAATTAGAAAATAGGTGGAATGCTCGCCTCGTCCGAAGAGATTTGTCCCCTCCTCCCTTGGGCTGCCTACTCTTTAATCTCTGCGAAATCTTGTCGTTTTTTTGCCCCCTCCGGTCTTGCATATAATTATACGCTGATTTATATTTAATTCTCCTCTTTCTCTTTCTTTTGCGATGTCAAGGAATGTAATTCAAATAAAATACCTACATGTTGAAAAAGGTTTTAAAGGAAGCTTTGGAGTGGATATTTTTTTCGTGCTGATTTTTGTCTTGGTGGTAGGTTACGAAATGTATAGCATTTTATTTCTTTTCTATAGTAATCGAAAATGTTCGATTAAATGGCAATTGAAAATTTATAACTCTGGGGAGCAGGAATTGAACAAGAGTACCTACGCGATTTTTGGATATGTAACCTCAAGTATTCCATTATTGTTATTATTTTTTACAATATACAATACTGCTAAAACTAAAAAAAAATCTTTTACAATGTATACACTGTGTCCCACTCGAAGTGGGCTCAACTCCATACTGTTGATATCTTTTAAAATTTTGATTTAAATTAATTTGTAGGTGCTATAGAACTGTCCAACGCACACTATTTTGTGTGGTGGGACCTCGCAAAAATGCAAATTTTCTATAATTTGCTTCGGAATGAATAGACGGCAAAAAGTTACTAAGAAAAATTGTTCAAAATCCAAATTTGCACGAACATACCAAGATTTACACAAATCTTCGATGTTTTCTGTTTCAATAAAATTTTAAAATATTTATTAAATAAGAACTTTTTTTATATTTTATATAAAACTCGGTATATGTGAGTACTTTATAGTTCTGAACAACTCTTTTTTTACCGTATTTTTAAGTTTTACCGTATCTTTATTCCAATGCAAATTACCCAAAAATCGCATCTTTGCATATTTCACATTTCAGCAATTAAGTTATTTCTTAGGGGTTCTAAAAGAAATTTTGATTTGGATATATTTTTGATAATTCCGATATTTGCACCTTTTTTTATTAATGCAGCAATGTATGACATGACTGAAAGATTATATTTTATTATCTTTTTTATATTTATTTTTTGAAATACTTTTAAAAATGCATGATCAACTGTTTGGTGACGGGGGAATTTAAAGCAATGCAATTTTAATTGAATTTAATATTCAGCGATGTATGATATGTTGGAAAAAGTTACCCGAGATAGTAAACAAAATATAATTTACAATAGTAAAAAATACTAAATTATGAAACAGTTTAAATAAATAATTAATCCAACAACTGGCTGGAATAATGAGTTCATTGTTTTAAATTTTCCTAATCACCAACTTTTGGTAATATATTTTTTTTATTTTTTTATGTTTTTTTGTTTATGAGTGAAAAAGTCATACACATCAAGAATGTAATTCTTTTTCCCTAGTCACACGTCTAGTAATTTAATTTTTTTATAGATTTTTTAACTTAAAAATAAATACTAATTGGGTCGTTCGACAAATCGTACGGATTTCGCAAAAAAAAAAATTCACTTTTTTACATTACACCAAACTTTTTTTATGGCCTTTTCTCGGAAATTTAGTCAATACCTGTATCGGGAAATCATTTAAGAAAATTATTTTCAGAGATATGAAGGCTTAAAGTTTGGTTGATTTACGATTATGTGCTATACCTTGCTATATTCGAAATTCAATATCTTTGGTTCTAGTAATCGTATTGGACTCATTTTTATTTTATTTTAAAGGTTGAAATAATTGCTAGAAGAAATTGCTAGATAACTGCATACAATTATTATTTTAATTTATTTATATAAACAAATTAAAAACAATTGAATTCTTTTAATTATTATTACATAGCCGCCCCCGCAATGGATATAATAGAAAAAATACTTATAATATCCGTTAGTGCAGTTTGTTTTTCATCAAATCGTATCAAACGTTCTTAATTTCGAACCGATAGATGTTTCAATCTATTCAATTTGCCTCCGCATCTAAATATAAAGAATACAGCACAGTTATCAGAAATATCACAGATAACACTTCACTCACTCATCATCTTGCAGGGATTGTTTTTTGCTGTTCATAAAATCATTTTGGCTCTTCACTAAGTATGAATGCAATAGTAGTTTTTCTAAAACGGTCTTCAATTTTTGTAAATATTCATCAACTGGGGACGGTCACCATTGTCTATAAGTGATTCGTCGATCAAATGGACATTCAATCATACGTTTTAAACAGTCATGATAACTTTTATCTAGATGTTATTGGTATATTTAATGTCAATAATGGTATTTTATTACTTTTCTGAGAGCTTATTATTCTTTATAATTTTTTTACGTATATAAATTAAAGCAGTTATCTAGCAAATATTTCAACATTTAAAAGAAAACAAAAATGGGTCCGATACGATTACTAGAACCAAAGATATTGAATTTTGAATGTGGCAAATTTTGGCAACTAATCATAAATAATCCAAACTTAAAACTTTCATATCTCCGAGCATATTTTTTTAGACTAAATCCTGATACAGGTATAACCTTACTTAGCGCATACAACTTATAAAAAAAGTTTAAGTGAGATTATAAAAAGTGTACGATTTGTAAAAGAACGACCCTATTATTCGAATAAAACTTTTATTTAGACTTATAATTATTGGGGAAAAATGTTCGGCCTCGTATTCTTATTGTTTTCTTACCCATAAAAAATTCTATTGTGGAAATTCAACGGAACAAAAGACGGAAACAACAAAACTGGGAGACGCGAAGACAGATGTCTCCGGACAAAAATACGAGAAATAATTTAGTTGCTTTTGAAATATCAGCGATCCCTCTGAATAAAACTTGACGTACGGGCAACCAACGTTAACGTCCGTCCATCCAGCAGCGGAGAAGGCCGAACTTTTCAAAGCCGATGTAAAACAGCCCCGGCCGAAATTGAATAGAAGAGTAGCGTTACGTAGGTTCCGGAAAAGGCCCCGGCATGAAATGGGCAATATAGCATCGGTCCGTCCCGAGTCGTCGTCAGCCCCTATTTATATGATGGTCACGAGTACGCGGAAGAATCAAATCTTCCTGCCTGTCCGTCTGTGTTTTTGCGTGTGGACCTATACTATGGCACGGACGGGCAAAATCGATGGAAGAGGGACGGCTCGATCTACTGAAACCGAACGTATTACGGCCTGAAATTTGTCGCTTTTATCGCGGTACCTTCGGCAACCCTTCTCCTCCAGAATTTATTCAGTCGAGTTATCCCGGACAGACAGCACATCTGAGGCCCATGGGATATGTTTCTAAATGTCTTTTTTTGTTCGAAAATAATATTAATTGTGAAATATGTTCATTCCATTGGTTAGAAACTGCACTACAACTACTCTGTTTTAAAATAGAACAATTAAGTTTAATTTTAAGACTCTTTTGCGGCCAGATAGTCGAATAAATTTACTATCGGTTATGTTCTCTAATAATATACATAATGATAATAATACAGGGTGTTTCAGAAATAACGGCTAACCTTGAAGGAGCATATGCCCAAGGACGTAATAAGCATGTTTTGTCAAATAACGTATGGTCTAAGTTTCCGCATTATTGAGAAAATTAATGAAGAAAGACGGAGTCCGTCCCTGACCAGCGGAAGACAATCGACCACAATCCACTACAGTTGTGTTGCAACTGGTGACAAATCAACGCCGCGGGGAACATTCGGTCACCCCCCACGGCGGCCTTTCTCGCTGAACGTGACAATGACCTACATTCGCCAGGTTGATATGAACGTATACAAGCGTGGTCATGGTCGGTCAGCTGTTTCTTGGTTTATCAACAAAAAAATCATTTTGATTTTGGAATCTTAATGTTGGTGTATTTGTGTAGTGATTTGTGTAGTACTGAATTGCAATGCTATGGCTAGAAAGCGACATAACTTTGTTCGGCCGAGACGCCTAGTTGCTGTGTTGAGTCGCTTTGTTTTGTTCGGCGATAACGCTTAATAATCACAACGTTTGTAAATCCGCATCACATTTCTGGATTAGGTAGGTACTAATCTCTCTATTTTTTAATTGTTTGTACGGTCTTTTGCAACCGTAGTCAAGTCATGCGCGTTCGGCTATTTACCAGGGCCGGCCTTAGACGAATTCTTCAATACAATTTTGTTAGTACATAAACTTTGAAATAGACTATAGGTTATTTGACCAAAATTGCTTCTCTGTCCTTGGTGAATATGCTCCTTCAAGGTTAGCCGTTATTTCTGAAACACCCTGTATCTATCTGGTCTTTTTTTGTTTCTGGCGACTGTTGAATTATTCTTGCCTACTTAAACTCCAGAGTACATATTACAAAGTGGAAATAACAGGAACTTGATCAAAAAGGCGGGCACTTGCATTAACAAAAAAATACATTTCTTTAATTAATGATTTGTAAAAGCAACATTAACTACAAATAAAAATCTGATGTGGCCAGCACATGACTTTATCATACAATATATAAAATTAATAGCTTAGCTGCATGAGAATCTATTCTATTGAGATAAATCGTAGGTATTGTCAAAGCATCAGCATTTGACACTACCTACACTACGTCATTAGAATGATAGTTATTTATGTCACAAATGCCGAAAGTACAGAATAGCGCGACGAGCGGTGATGCCGCGCGTCACCGAAGCTGGAGTGTCGTCGTCGCATGTAAGCGAGTCGTTCTATCTAGTTTTTGGCAGGAGCGACATCAACGTTACTTGTGTTGCTTTATAAGAAATACGTATTTAAAAAAATAAATAAATGATTTCTGTATAGTAAATGCTAGGTTGGTACCAGTTTGACGAAACGTCAAGTTTAAAGGTGCGTTCCGATTGGTAGGTAATGGTAGCTAATGGCGGTGGTAGAATACGAAATTATAGTATTTCTTACATTACGTGATAATGACATATTAGTTTGCATGTACATAAACGTGAGTGACTAGCAATTTTCTATTGGAAATACTATAACGGCGTCTGCTACCACTGCCATTATCACAAATGAAAACGCACCTTAAAAAGGTAATTCAAATTCTGACATATTTATATTTGTTCATGACACATCCTACCAACATACTAAAATAAAACTACAGTCATCGCTATACTTTATTTATAATTTTCTCAATTTATCGTTTTTAGAATTAGATATAAAGACGGGTTGATATTTCTTATCAACAAACAATCAAATTGGTGATCTTATTTTATTTGAAATTTGTATTTGATAATTTGCCGCACTACAGCGGCAACGTTCCATAGTGGTTCTCCAACCTCTGATGAGATCAGCTGTTTTCGAATGTGACAACAAAAAAAATATTTGTCAAAATCCTGGCTACTATGTAATTTCATATCAATGCAGATGCAACCGATCTCGATCAAATAGAATTTGCTCTTGAAGCTAAACTATTAATTTTACCAAAAAATGTCATAGGCATAAATTAATCAAAATTTCCTCTACTTTAATTTATTAATGAACTATTTTGTCGGAATTACAGAAATGGCGGCTCATTTGCAAAATCCTTCAAAAAGGCTTAGAATAAACTACCAGTTCCTTTGGACCCTTTTCAACCAAAAGCTTTTCAGCTCTAAGTTTGGTAACAAAACTTCTAAATATGAACTTTCGTTCCGATACCTTTAGTAGTTTCTCCGGAATCGTCGCCACAAAAATCGTTTACACACAGACATACATACACACACACACACACACACACACACACACACACACACACACACACACACAGACATTTTTTTGTACCTTGGTCAAAAATGTTCAGGGGACCCATAAAGACCTATTTCCGCTAAAATCTCAATTTTTTTTTCGGCATGATTACAATACTTTAGCATACTGCGTATGATAAAGTAAAAAATCTGATGTGGCCAGGCACATGACTTTATCATACAACATATAAAATTAATAGTTTAGCTGCATGAGAATCTATTCTATTGAGATAAATCGTACGTATTGTCAAAGCATCAGCATTTGACACTATCTACACTACGTCATTAGAATAATATTTATTTATGTCACAAATGCCGAAAGTACGGAATAGCGCGACGAGCGGTGATGCGGCGCGTCACCGAAGGCGGAGTGTCGCCGTCGCATGTGAGCGAGTCGCGCTATCTAGTTTTTGGCAGGAGCGACATCAACGTTTATTTTGTTGCTTTTTAAGAAATACGTATATATTTCTATATATTTATCTTAGCAACTGTTTCCAAGCCTACATAAAATAATGTTGCTGGAGGTAGACGCAACAGTTTGCATGTACATAAACATGAGTCACTAGCAATTTTCTATTGGGAATACTATAACGGCGTCTGCACCACTGCCATTATCACTAATGAAAACGCACCTTAAAAAGGTAATTCAAATTCTGACAGATTTATATTTGTTCATGACACATCCCTACCAACATACTAAAATAAAACTACACTCATCGCTATACTTTATTTATAATTTTCTCAATTTATCGCTTTTAGAATTAGATATAAAGACGGGTTGATATTTCTTATCAACAAACAATCAAATTTGTGATCCTATTTTATTTGAAATTTGTATTTTATAATTTGCCGCACTACAGCGGCAACGTTCCATAGTGGTTCTCCAACCTCTGATGAGATCACCTGTTTTCGAATGTGACTACACAAAAAAATATTTATCAAAATCATGGCTACTATGTAATTTCATATCAACGCAGATGCGACCGATCTCGATCAAATAGAGTTTGCTCTTGAAGCTAAACTATTAATTTTACCAAAAAATGTCATAGGCATAAATTATTCAAAATGTCCTCTCTTTTAATTTATTAATTAACTATTTTGTCGAAATTACAGAAATGGCGGCTCATTTGCAAAATCCTTCAAAAAGGCTTAGAATAAACTACCAGTTCCTTTGGACCCTTTTCAACCAAAAGCTTTTCAGCTCTAAGTTTGGTAACAAAACTTCTAAATATGAACTTTCGTTCCGATACTTTTAGGAGTTTCTTCGGAATCGTCGCCACAAAAATCATTTACACACAGACCTACATACACACACACACACACACAGACATTTTTTTGTACCTTGGTCAAAAATGTTCAGGGGACCCAAAAAGACCTATTTCCGCTAAAATCTCAATTTTTTTTTTCGGCATGATTACAATACTTTAGCATACTGCGTATGATAAAGTAAAAAAGAGCGTATGAAGGTAGAACAGTGGCATAATTTTATACTAGAAACTTTAAATTTTCAGTATAATCCCAAAATTCCAGTACCTATTCAATATGATTTATAAGGAAATCATAGGTTATATTGAGTTATTAGCCATTTGTGTTTTGTATTTATAAAAACATGCATTATTATTGGAAGTATGTCTATTGATTTGCTAATGGATCAACCTAAAATCAACCAATGGATCAACTTAAAATTTCAACCATTTGCATAAACTTAAAATCACAGCCACCTTTTAAAAATCATGTTTGTTATTGTAGGTTACAGAAACTTTGTTATGTCCTCCTGAGACTCAGCGTCCGTTTTGTTGGACACTTGGTATGTAATATCAAAAATGTTTTACTAACCAAATATACTGTTTTAGAATATAATTCCATTAAAAGGTCAATTTTTTGGAGTTCGTGTGTCACAACGATATTATGTTGTTATGTTTACTTTCAACAAATATGATATATTCCAGGTTTGACTCAATTATATTGTTTTTTCACAATTAAACATGATATAGTTATGCTTTTTGTCAAATCAACGACGTATTCTACATCAATAAAATTGTAAATAAGAAATTGTAAATAAGAAATAAATTATTTGTTTGAATTAACCAGATTTCTGCTGTCAACTATTAACATAAACATAATTTATCACCATTCAAGAATTAGCGTATTTTTTATATTAGTTTATCCGATGTTAAGATATTCTACAGGGTGGTATATGAAATTCAAACGTAAGAAACATATATTTAAAAAGCACCTGACTAAATTTATGAGATTCGCGGCTTCAACCGTTTTTATGTTGATGGTCTACTCTAGAACATATTCTTCAACTTAAGATTAATCTTCTACAATGTATACGTCTTCTTCAATTTGACGATTTATAACATCGAATTGTTATATTATTAATGAAGGGATTTTAAAGTAAAATAGTGTTATTACAGAATAATTTATTAGGTCGTCAAAACAGCACTAAATTTGCTATACATTTATATCGATCAGCATCCATAGGTAGCGGAGAAATTTATTTGGTTGTGCCTGCATTTGGTTGTGCCAGCATTTTATTTACAGGCTCCCTATATAGCATAAAGTGGCCAGAATTTGATTGAGGCAAACCGGGACTTTCGCGGGCGGGTGGTAGGTAGTATTTAAAACCAAATAATTCTGTTATTATCAACATGATATACAGATATAATTTTTCAGTTTTTGTTTTGTTTTGGCAACTTTTTATGAACTTCATGATAATTCAATAACTTTTTGAATTTAAATTATCTATATTTAATTTTTTAAATAATTTATGTAAATTATAACCCTTCTCGTTACCATAATTTCGTCAAATATACTTGTTTTGTACCAAATAGAATATGTAAATACACTTTCACCCAGAAATAAATATACTGTTGGCTCTAATGAAATAACTCATTAATTTGAATTATACAATATTTTGCCCAAGTGTGAGTTTGACTATTAAGGAAACGCTTTAAGTCTAAATTTGTGGTGGAGGTATGACGGAAGACTAATAAATATAGGTTTCAAGAAGATGGTAAACAAATGTTCTAATTTACTGGTTTTTAATCAAATTAAAAAATATGCCAAGTTGCGAGGAGTCTAAAAGCAACGCTAATTCTTCTTTTAGATCTATTACAGACAAAAGAAAAAACAAAACAAAAATGGAAATATCAATGCTCCTGGAAAAAAGTTAAAAAATTCGACATATCACTGCAATTTTCATTGGGATTTGATCTATGACGAGAAAACTATAAAAAGAAATTAATAAATTGTTTGTTCATGGGTACAATATTACAACCGTGGATTTTTATAGATTATGAAAGCTCGACTAAGAAATTTATTTACATCTGACCTCTATCTATTTTATAAATACTATCAAAGAAAAGCATTGTAAAACAACGGAGTTGGATGTGTTTTCTTGTGAGATAAGAAAAAAACACTGCGCAAATTGCAAAGAGAATCATGTTATTATTGTTTTAAAATTATTAATGTGAGTTACTAAAACCTGCTAGGTTGTACGAATTATAATGTTAAATTAAAAATAGTAACCCGTATTCTTGGAATACTGTGGGTGTATTATTACAGTTTTTTTTAGTTATTTTTGATAATTTGCTTTTGCTGAAATGAAAACCAAGTTGCCAAACCTGGCTTTATAACTAAATCATCTTTACCAACAAATTGAAAGTGAAGTTCATATTCATTCGAGTGAAAGTATTGATGTTGACAAAGTAATTAATATAACTTATTATTATATTCCTATCTAGTTATTATTATACATAACTTATAATTATTACGGTATGTAAGTACCTATTATGAGTAATTTAAGATTTTGTTTGGGAAATATTTTAACTACATAAAAAAAATAGCGTGACTGCTATCATCAAAGGCATTGAAAAAAAGGTGACAAAAATAACAACAAATATGTACTAATAGACAATGTATAGCGTATCTACAAAAATTTTAAACTCTTCTTGAAATGTGTTTATACGAAAAATTAATAAAAATTAATTGTTTATACCCCACGTTCCTTACCTAAACAAAATTAGGCCACAAAATCGGGGATCCAAAAGGACAAACAGAAATTTTGAAACACTTTGACAGCAGTTAAAGCTATTCTAACGACGAGCGACTGCATATGCAATGTAAACTATTACCCACCACAGGTGTAGATCTCTGCATTACCACTATCCGTCCAACTCAGGAAGTAATACAATGCAAAGGTTGTGAATTATTGCGGATGGTCAAATTCGCAGATTGCGTTCAAGTTTTGGAACTGAGATTACAGGGGTCTAGTCCTATATTAAATTAATGAATCATCCACCCTGCCCCTGCGCCACCGTTTTTCCTGAGGGGGTGCATTAATTCAGGGGGTTGGTATCTTTATAGACGTGGTTTAACCGCGGTTATTATATGTCAACCCCTGCTGGAGTCGTAAACTTGACGCTTTAAAGACGTTTACTTATATCCGCATATAACGGAACCGGAGCCCTGTATAACGGCATCACCACTCAACTAATTTGAAATTAGCGAGGGCGAAAATGTAATTTTACGCTACGTTTTCACTAAAATTAGATAAAGTGTACATGAAGTGGTTTACTGAAGAGATAACTCTTACAGGAAACAGAAAAATGTCCTACATTTGTATTTTTAAATTTATTAAAGGTTTACCAATTAATCATTTCAACAATTAATTAATGAATTAGCAAGAGGTATTATATAGTATTTATTTTTAGCTTCTCGGTTTTATTTTGCTTATTTTGGTCTGAAAATAGTCTTTGACATATTACTACTTTTTGTATTACTTGGTTCAACACAAATGCTCCTGTTAGAATTGCTTGATTACAAATCTCGATTGGCATCACTTCAAACGCGAATAGTCCGGAATTGTACTTCATAACGGACTAAAACATTCCATATAATAGAAATTCACGGTAAAATCTAATCCGGAATCATACATAACATAACATATATAGGCACACGGTTAATTTAAAACTTGTTCGGCACATGAATATGGTACGTCATTGTGCAATAAATGCAATTATATTGTGTAATACCGAACGTTTGCGTAGTATAGAAATTCAGTTCGCCCGGTTGTTTAGATAATTGAATATCGCTTAATAATGGAGCCCTGTTAACGTACTGCTGGATATTCATAGTCAGCTGCGCCCGATTGAATAGATTCAGCAATAACAGTTCAATTGTACAGACTTATCTGTTCTGTCGTGTGTTCTAACTGCGTTAGTAACCTCTACTTAGCAGTTCGGTGTTCGGCACGAGAGATGGAATAATAGAAGCAATAATTCAATATGGAATTCAAAGAAAATTGATTGAAAATTTATTTGTTATTTCAATAAAAGGGTTTCATAGTGCAGGCAAATTAAGTTGAGAGTGGGTATTAATTGTAGACAGGGACTTTTATCATTGGAAATCGTAAAAGGGCTCATAGTGAACGTAAAAAATACAAATGCAGGTCATGGGGTGGTATAGTGTTTATTTGGGGAGGTTGAAAGCGGGCACAACATATATTATTGCGCTTTTCAGCAAAACTTGATGTTTTATCCAAAAATGTCTTATACTAAGTCTACCACATTCACATGGGTCATTTTTTACTAGGACCTTTATTTTTAACTGTCGCTACAATAATTAAATTTTAATCAAATTTTGTGAAAGCCAGACTTTTTATACCTTATACAAACCATACATTTTTTATTATGCAAAAAATGAGCTGTTTTTGAGATATTTAGTTTTTTCAATCAAAATCAGTTTAAAAAAAGAAATTCTGTGGTGGAAAGTCAGCGTACAGAATTCTTCTGGTACTCATTTCTGTTGCTTTACATGTACTTATTGATACAGTAATAAAAATAATTGTTCCTATTTAACAACATGCACAAAAAATGAAGAAACTCAAAAACAACTTTGGCAACTGTGAATTCAGTAATTGTTCATTATTTGTTAAAATGTTTAAGATAATTGCGAAACTGGCCAGACCATTCAATTGTACGGAAAAAAATACAAAAGAAACTGTCTCTCATTTCTACACTCTATAAGAAAAAATCTACAACTTTTGTAGAGATTACTATAGAACATAACCTCGAACCTTCCGAGAAAAAATCTGATGTGGCCAGGCACATGACTTTATCATACAAAATATAAAATTAATTGTTTAGCTGCATGAGAATTTGATTGAGATAAATCGTGTCTGCATTAAAATTGAAAAAGCATCAGCATTTGACACTACCTACTGTCGTCAGAATAATAGTTATTTATCTCACATGTGCCAAAAGTACGGAATAGCGCGACGAGCGGTGATGCGGCGCGTGACCGCGCGTCACCGATGGCGGAGCGTCGCCGTCGCATGTGAGCGAGTCCCGCTATGTAGTTTTCTACAGGAGTGACATCAGCGTTTTTGTGTTGCTTTTTGAGAAGTATTTAAAGAAAATCAAAAATGGTTATATTTCTGTATAGGAAATGTTAGGTTAATACCGCTTCTACGAAACGTCAAGTTTAAAAAGCTAATTCAAATTCTGACAGATTTATATTCGTTCATGACACTGTAGATATCACATCCGTACCAACATACTAAAATATAACTACACTCATCGCTATACTTTATTTACAATTTTCTCAATTTATCGTTTTTACAATTAGATATAACAACGGGTTGATATTTCTTATCAACAAACAATTAAATTGGTGATCTTATTTTATTTGAATTTTGTGTTTTGTACATTGCCGCACTAGAGCGGCAACGTTCCATAGCGGTTCTCCAACCTGTGATGAAATCAGCTGTTTTCGAGTGTGACAGCCATGGACATTTCTGTGGTGACAGCACAAAAAAATATTTGTCAAATCCAGGCTACTACGTAGCCGATCTCGATCAAATAGAATTTGCTCTTGTAGCTAAACCACCCGGGTGAAAGTTTAAATGGCCGATATGGAAACACGTGACGTCATTTTGCTTTGGTTTGCCAACCTACCGTCAGGGGGAGCTTGCGTAAAATTTTCTAACGTGAAGTTAGCCTAACAGTTTGTAACTAGCATGTAACTAGATAAATTTCCATAGCTAACCTCTCGTAAGTACGGTCCCGCATCGTGCGCATCGCCATAACCTAACATAACAAGCGTCATAATCATAGAAAATACGTCATAATTTGCAATATTTGCAGTGATTTGAAGAGTTGTGCGTGTCAGTTCCGTTCAAAGGTATGAATCAAATTACATATTTAATACTCTTGTATAAACTACACCTTGCTTTTAGGATCATTGTTTACACAAAGGGACAAGTGACGAGAAAAGGAAAGGGAGCGGAAGCATGATTAGTTATCGGGTGAGTATATTTTTAAATATTTTCATGAGTTCCATTGTTTATTCATTGTAATGGCATATGCCTGTCTATATCCCAAATGCACCAACTCATATTTATAGCGTTTTGTTTTGGTATAACTCGGGCGCCCCAGTGCACAATTTTGTGTTCTGTTGGCTGCGCTCACAGAGTGTTTCGTGTTCTGTTGGAATACCGGTGCAACAGAACCTGCACTCAGTCCATATTTTACTCCACGTGCTCTCGTAGCTCGTGCCGTCCAGTGCTTTAACGCTCCAATGCTGTTTGCACTCGCTTGCCCTACGATTGTGAATAATTGCACCAGTGCGATCAAACTGGTGCGCCCGACTTTTACCAAAACAAAACGGTCTCCGCCTCAGATCAAAACTATAAAAATAAACATTTCTTTAAATTCCCTTAAAAGATAACGATTAAATATTTGGAAAGATCATTATAATATTAACCCAGATAAGGATTGTAAACATTTTCATATTTGTGAAGAACATTTTGACGTGTTCTCTAGTGACAAAGTAGCGGAGCTTGTAAATAAAGTACACTATTTGCTTTATCCATAGCGGAGCTAGTAAATAAAGTACACTATTTGCGTTATCCATATTTAGATGAATATGGACATAAATAACATTATTTACAAAAATTATTTGCTCATACATATATATATACAAATACATAAGAGATAAATTACCAAGGAGAAGTTATAGTTCAGGGCGTAATGAAAAAGTTAAGAACTTTTAAAAAAACAAATTAAATTAATTTCATTTTGACCCTTAATAATATTAAGGTTTTTAAACTGAGACAAATGTAGTTTTGAACAAATACTGCTTCTGTTTTCTTTTGTTTTAGATGTCTGCTGCTGGGATCATGGATGTGAGAAATGTACCTTATGTGTTGATTATTTATTAATGGATGTGAGAAATGTACCTTATGTGTTGATTATTTATTATTGTAAGATTTTATATTATTATTTTGTGTAGAGTATACAGAATATTTTATATATTTTACTATATTATGTATTTTGTATTTATTTCATGATAGTAATAAATAATACACTAAAATGTTTCTTGTTTTATTTCAAAACTTGTGTAGTAAGTGTTTTATGGTTTTAAATTGCTTGTTTAGTACTAAAAAACAAAAATAGAATAAAATTTAAAATTATTAGGTATGGTACGTATGTATAGCACACGTTCAAATTTCCCGCATTTTTGCCTCGAGCGCACCCTGACGGTAGGTTGCTCAGTTAATGTTAATCTATCTGTCTCTCTCTTTTCGTGTTGCGATATTTTAACATGAAGTTAGCATTTCTAACTATACTCTATTTTCTTTGAGCTAAACTATTAATTTTACAAAAAAATATCATTGGCATAAATTATTCAAAATTTCCTCTACTTTAATTTATTATTTAACTATTTTGACGAAATTACAGAAATGGCAGCCCATTTGCAAAATCCGTGAAAAATGCTTAGAGGAAACAGCCAGTTCCTTTGGACCCTTTTGAACCAAAAGCTTTTCAGCTCTAAGTTTAGTCATGAAACTTCTAAATATGAACTTTCGTCCCGATACCTTTAGTAGTTTCTCCGGAAACGTCTCCACAAAAAACGGGTACACACACACGCACGCACACACACACACACAGAAATTTTTTTGTACCTTGGTCAAAAATGTTCAGGGGATCCATAAAGACCTATTTCCGCTAAAATCTCAATTTTTTTTTCGGCACGATTACAATATCATACTTTATCATACTGCGTATGATAAAGTAAAAATGGGGAAAATAGATTTTTTTAGTATTTATAATTTTAATTAATCCATAAAGTTGACAGAGTCGTAGTTTTTAAATAAGAACTCAGCGTATGACTCCGCTCATTCCTCCGCTCAAATGACAGGACTTTACTAGGGTGGGTTGATAAAATATAGTTATTTATGTACCAAGAGCATTACACGGATGTTTATGCCTCGAGGGTGACCGTCTTGGGCCCTCGAGCTTTTTAAGTCGCCCGAGGATATAAACATCAAGTAATGCCCGAGGTGCATACAAACTTTTATGTCCTACAATGATTTTGTTCCTCCGTTTGAATAATATTAATAAATATTTTGACGTTATCAAGTGACATGCGTATCTACGGAGTTGAATAACAATACAAAGAATTCGGAGTTGAGTGATAAGACAGACAATTAATTATCAAACTTATAACCTTAATCGCCGATAATTGACATTGATGACTTAAATTTACAATTTGAATGACAAATATTTGATATATTGGACATATAACCATGGTAACCCTTAACGCCCGCGCGGGCGTTAGGGATCCTTAACGCCCTCGCGGGCGTGAAGAAGCAGTTTTTGCCCCTCTATCTAAGATGTAAAAAAGATGTCACTTTATGATCATGTAGGACATAAAAGAATTTTGCTGAATGTTTTACTGCTGAAGAGTTGTCTATTGTAATAAAAAAAAACAGCATACGAAAAATAAAATCGGTTTACGCATCGAACTTAAAATTGCAAAAGTTGTGCCTTTTTTGTAAATTTATTAAGTTAGTGAAGTCTTTCTTATGTAAACACTCTTTCTTCTTATGCTTACTTTATGGTTTAAATAATCTAAGTAAACTCAATTCTGAACAATAATCAGTTTTTTTCTCGTTCATTGCGCGTCTTAGAAAATTTAACGATAAAAATCTGTTTGCGTGAACGGAAAAAATTAAATTATCAGAATTTAATTTACTTAGGTTATTTACTATAGAACAAGCATAAAAAACTCAAGCGTGTTTGCTAAGTAAGTTTGACCTAATTTAAAAAATCTGATGTTGCCATGCACATGACTTTATGATACTTATGATGTATAAAATTAATAGTTTAGCTGCGTGAGAGTCTATATGATCGAGAAGGGTCGTGTCTGCATTAAAATAATACTAGTTTCCCAGGATTTGACAGATATTTTGATTCTACTGACAGTAGATATTGTCAAAAGATCAGCATTTGACACTACCTACTGCCATTAGAACGAAAATATCTGTCAAATCCTGGCTAGTCTTATATGATTGCAGACACGACCGATCTCCATCAAATAAAATTTGTCGACTCTGGTCATAATACCGACAATACTTTTCGTACTTTAACTTTTCTTTCTCTTTCTTCTACAAAACTAAGCTGGTCATTGGAAAGAGTGTAGTTCTTCCTAATAGAAAAACCCAAAAAGCCAAAAACAAAAAGTCGACTAGTTGTCACATATGCCCCTTTCCGTAGTCCAGGTCACATGTACGTATGTAAGAAACAAAAATATCATGAAGATTGAAAACAACACACTCACAATCTAAAAGTTGATTACAAATGACACTGTTTGACGACATATTTTGTCAAATTAATATTATAGGTTAATAATATGGTGATATACAAGCGGTATGTAAATTTTCAGCGTTATTTCATATTCTGACATTAATATTTGAATTCATAAATCCAAAACACCTTTACAAACCAACCACGTTTTTTTTAAGTTTACAAAATCACGAGTATTTCCCACTTTTTCTATTCTCATTTCTCTATTCTCACTCTGAGACGATCCACCTAAAAATCAAAATTTCCCTGAATTCTATAGAGCCTCCGTAGGCCGATTTTGCTAATTAAAAAAATGATCCCTCGGAGAAATCCGGCATAAACCGGCTACGTGGCGTCCCGGAGGTCTTCGAAAACGTTCAACGCTCGCGATCGATACACGCTGCGAGAGAGAAATCCAAGACGGCCGTCCGACCGGCGAGCACGACGCGCTTGGATCGCGCGGACCGCTCGCATTATTCCGCGATAATGAAATGAAGTTGGGGCGATTGTCCGGCCGGCCGCTTGAGAGGCGAGCTCACGTCTTGCCCGGCGATCACGTGACCGCTGGCTCGCGAAATTCCCGCAGTAACAGCTCGCTCTATATTTAGTCCTACCGCACACACGGATGTTGTTTCTTGTTTTGAACTGAGGCGGCTGTGGATTAAATCTGGAGAATTGTAAGCGGTCGTGCCATTTTGGTGGATTCGCCGGCGATGAGTTTTTATGCGATTATTTTTTTCATTTGTTTTTTGTATTTTGAACCCGGGATCTTATATGTATGACTCAACACTTTTACCTACATATTCGTATGCCCTCTTTTCTATTTATTACTATTATAGCAACAATGGGTACCAGATTTTCAGCAGGCGGCTTTATAAAAGCTGTGTTCTAAGTCGTATACTGAATTTTTGTTTTTAATTTGTTATTTAAATTTAAAAAAATAAAAATGCACAAATGTTCTACAGAATTTGTAATCCTTTGCAAGAAAGTTAAATTATTTTCGAAGCAATTTTCCATAAAAGTATTCCACTCCAACATTCGTCGCGTGATATTTTGCGTTACCCGTAATAAACGGAACGAACTGTCGTCCGCAAACCGTCCGCAACACGTAGTCGTAGAATATTCAAAACCATGTACATGATGTGTTGCGGTTTTACTCCTCGACGATACGTTCATCAATGTTAGGTTAGACACAGCGAAATATATTATAGGCGGTGGCGTTAGTGTAAAAATATTTCAGTGCCGGATACCAGCACCAAATTTTGCACATATCTTGTACACATATTAAGGTTTAAAAAACCACCTGGAGACACTCTCGTGGTGGTCAAGATCATCCCTTGATGACGTCATCAAAATAGCGGATTTAAGTATAATGTTACCGCACATATCTTCGTACATTTTTAACCAATTTTGAATTTTAATATATCATTTTAAAGCTCAAGTAACGCTATTTAAAATCGTTTTATTCAATTTTTGTGCATGAAGGGTGGTTTTCGCACAACCCTCTAAATTTCATAATATATATAATATTAATGCTATTCTAAGCAACTGAGGTAACAAATATTTCCATATGGAAATATTATTTAAATTAGTTAAATCCAGACATTTCAATTGAAAAACTACAGGAGCTGATGGTATGTAACACAATGGTCTGCAAATGTGAAGGTCAATGTAACGACGAATTTAGTTTTTGTAAATACAGAATTCTTAGTACAATATTTATTTTATTATTTTTCGCCTTATAGCTTATGTCGAAAACGGTCAAATAATACATACTTCGTAGTATCATAGTGAAATACCTCATTTTATGGAAAGCTGGATTAGTTTGGATTATTTTGTGAACAGTCTAGGCGGCGTTTCATGAAATAACTATGCTTTCCACTAACTGGCGTATTTCATGACATCTACATTAGTCGTACGTTTATAGAGGTTAGCAAAAGTTTGCAGGGGTTTAGTGAGAGCTGAAAAAATATTAACATTTAAAAATGTGTCTGGATATGTTATACCAAATTGTCGCATGCAGATATTTTTTACATAAACTTAACTGCTTATAGCAATACTGAATTGCTTATAGCAATACTAATAATTTTGGAACTAAATCCGGTAAATAGGGTTTCAATTAGATTCTGAACAAGTTTTTCCGACTCCTCTAACCCACTGTTAAAGATTATGAATAGCCAATTCATGTTCAAATGGGTTAGAGGGTGAACATTTTAGAAAATCTTGTTCAGAATATAATTTAAATTATATATTATATACCGGATTTAAATTCCAAATTTGACATTCCGTATAATTTGAGCCAGTATTCGTAAAGTCGCAGTTGTCCGTATAATTTTTAAAATTTGTAGTTCTTTTGAAGAATATACTAATTGTCAAACTATGGATTTTGAGTTTAAATCTGCTATATATGATTTAAACTGTATTTGTTCCTAATATGTTCACCCTCTAACACATTTAAAATATCACGAACTACCCTATTCTCAAAGTGGCAGTTGTCCTGAGATTTAACTGAAGTAATGCAGCTCATAAACTTCCTTTCTATAGAAAAATCATACTCTTATCGTCATCAAAAGAGTGCCACACTGTATAAATACATATACTCGATGCCTTTGAATGCTAGCCAATACTTCACAAAGGTCACCGTATGTTCACCAGTGTTCACCATGTTCAACCAAGTGTTCACCACATAAATGGTAAACACTTTGTTAGCAATTTTTTTACCGTTTTTTCCAGAGAATTTGAAATTTTTTGAATTATGGATGCATCCTTTCCAAGAATGACAGTCTTCAAAATTCGTGGCCTTTTCATAAGCATATTTCATCAGTCTTTCAAAAGCAGTTTAAAGCATTGTGGCTCGCAATGGTTTCAACAACATTTTCGAAATATTATAATAAATGTAAAACGTCTCAAATAAAATACTCACCACCCCTGAAAACGAATAACAATTATCCTAACCTCCACATAATGACGCGATAAGAAACATCTATAACAAGCTCTCTGAGACCATCTTAAAACTTCCCCGGACGAGTGTAAACTTATAATTTATGGCTTTTCGAGCAATTAGGTCGAATGAATTTTAATATAACCCCAAATTCGCCTATGTAAATGAACATTTCAAGTGGGGTTGGAGGTGGTCGGGGGCGAGTCTGACGCCGTAAACTAAATTCCACATCGACTGGCGATGGCACGATCTCCCGTCTCAGTTGGCTCTGATCCCGGCAATAATTTCGCGCGATGGGCGTGCACCGCCACCTACGATGCCACCCTGATTTAAGAAAGTCGACGGCCCGGGGACGAGGTGTGGGGGCGTTTTTAGGGCGACGTAAAAATTTTGACGCATCTCGCTCATCGCGAAAGGGTTGTAAAGATGCCGGATCGCTCGCTTAGGAACGTAATATCCATTAAGTGTATGGGGGTGTCGGAGGGGGAGGTTCGGCGAATTTTAGGACCTAGGGGTGTCTAACGGTCGTAATGATTGCGAAAATATCCGGGTTAATCGGGTTTATGACAGTTCGTCTCGAGTACCTATACCCTATACGTACATTACTTGAATTGATGTCAGGGCAAAATGTTCGATTAAGGACTGTTTCAGTTTGTTACATTTTGTAATTATCTGCATAACATTTTACACACATTGTGAAAGCTAAGCGATATCCGTCGAACAAAACAAACCGACTTAACACAGGAACTGGGGCCGATCAAAGTTTTGTCGCATTCTAGCCGTTCATAGCATACAATTGATATTCATCCGTCTCTGGTACTACACAAACACAACCACATGAAGATTCCACAATCCAAAAGATTCTTATTGTTGATAAACCAACAAACCGCTGACCCCGTATGAGCCTGGGGAATGTAAATCAATCTCGCTGTAGCCGTCACGCCTAGGTGGAGGGAAACCGATATGTTGCAACAGCGTTGTTGAGTCACCAGTTGCACCTGAAGTGTGGTGGAGTGTTGTCGATTTTATAGCGCTGAGCAGGGACGGACTTCATCTTTCTTTATTAATTTTCTCAATAATGCGTTAAGTTATCATACGTTACTAGAAAAAATGTGCTTATTCCGTCATTGGGCATATGCTCCTTCAAGGTTAGCGGTTATTTCTAAAACATCCTGTATAGTAGATAGAGGATTGGTCCTATGACACTACCATGGGGTAGTGTCTTAATCTGTTTTATCCTGAATAGTCTATGTCATATATAAAAGGTCATATGAGATATATATCAATTGCCAATCTCCAAGTAAACGACAAAAATTATCTATTCTTTGCTAAAAAGTTAATTCCACGTAATTACACACACTGCGAAGTAAATTCTCAAAAGGTGAGAAAATTGTATGCTTCCGGTGCTTGCTTTAAATGAAAGTTAACATTTACATGGCTTGAAATCATATTCCTTTCTTCTCATAAAAATATCTAATCTCAATGGTTACTAATTTTGTACTCTAGAATATTCATACTATACATATTCTACTATATTCATTGCACAGCTGGGTTATAATCAACTGTCCAGGTGGATTGTTTGCCTGTTCAGAAGTTGGTGGTGTTTGTCTAGGGTAGAACCCTGTAACGGTCGACTAGCCAATTACCTGTCAGAAATCGGATATTGTCCATTATCGATTGAATTGAGTTATTGACAACAAAGGAGACCGTCGCATTACGGTAATTAAAATAGATTTCAATCAAGTGCTCGGGTTGTCGGTACACTTTACCTTTACCACGTCCAACCATTGACAACATTGACAGACCCTATTTACCCTCTCACCTCTATTAACATCTATCAACAGTTCCGATCTAAATTAAACCGAATATTCAATAGAAATGGCCTCCACCAATGGATATTATATTATATTTGCTTTATCTTAAACTATTGTAAATTATTGACACTGAACACATATTTTCACATCTATAATATTGTTGTTGTAATAATATACCTATGGGCATGGGCGTATCCACGGGAGGTGCAGCTGCCCCCCTTGCGCTTCTTGGTACGTATTATGTTCAAGTATTACATAGCACTTTTCCCTTATGGTCACTAGGGTGGTTACTTTGATTTAGAAAGCACAAATCCCCTTCAAATCGTTTCCAAATCCAAAAAAATGACGCTTCTTCGCCTCAAATTTACATGGGAAGAAGACATTTCTTCGTATGTTTCGAATATTTGTTCGGGGTTTGCGAAAACTTATGTTAAAGTTACAGGACTTGTAGATGACTTTCCAAGGAGGAATTTGACCAAATAAGGATTTGACGCCCCAACCCACACCCACAGTGTCCATTTATTTAACAAATTCTATTTGTTTAAATAATTCGTTTTGTCTCTAAAAATCCGTCTGAATTCTGTTATCCGAGTTCGAAATGGCAATTATGCAAATGGCAATTGCGCGCTTCTTCAGAGCTAACTGATTACTGTATTCAGTTAGCTCTGAAGAAACGAACAACATTCGCGAAACGTCAGCATTTACAAATCTTGACACACGGCATAACCCGGATACAGTTTATTTTCAAAATAATTCTGGCCGTGAAAGCCTACGTACTTACTTAATTAAAATGCATTTTCAACTTTTGTTCTAATTAGAAAAGTGATTTTTTGTGAAATTAACTCATATATTTTATTTTCGAGTCATATATTATTTAATAAACCCACATTTGTTTAAACAAATGCAATTTCTTTAAAAAAAATGCTCCAATTAGCCTAAATATTTTTTTAGATCGGTCTGACCAACTGTTATTCTCAAGTGACATCATTTCTATTTTGGAATGATTTCCATTGTTTAAACAATAAAATAATATTCGTTTTCAATATTTCATACAGGGTACAGGGAACAGTTTCCAATCAGACTAAGAAATGGAGAAAGAAATGATATTAATAAAATCTGTTGACTTTAGGAAAATTAATATTTTAAAAAGTACCATTTTCCCGAAAAAAAAAAGATTTAAAATAATTATATGTTTTTCGAATAAATGGTATTGAAAATGAATAATATTTTATTATTTAAACAATTGAAATCATCCAAAAATATAAATGATTTCATTTGAAAATATAAAAAAAGTTAATTTTAGGTGTGGTTAAACAATGGAAATTAGATAATATAGATAATAGGTTTATTATATATCTCGTACGTGAAATTTATAAGTTATATTCACAAAAAAGCTGACATTTCTACCATAATTAGAAATAAGTTGAAAAAGAATGATAATTGATTGTTTAAACAATAGGAAGATTTTTTAATGAATTTTTAATGAATTAAGTCACTCGAAGATGATAAACCGAACTCAGAAAACAAAATTCAAACTGATTTTCGAGAAAAACGAATTATTTAGAAAATAGAATTTGTAAAAATTTTCAAATGTAAATTAACTGACAAATGTTTATAAACATTCCACTAGACTTATAGTAATAAGTTCTATAAAAAGAAGAGACTGAAGAGGTTAAAAGAATCAATTATCTGGAGAACGTAATTTTTTTCATTTAAGGATAGTTTTCAGTGTACTAAATTCTTCCTTGGAAAGTCATCTACAAGTCCTTATGTAATCGTAAGTTTACCCAAACCCGGAACAATTATATGAAAAATGCAAATGTCTTCTTTCCATGTAAATTTAAGGCTTCGACAGGCACGGTTAAAAGCGAAAATTTCAACAAAAAATACGTGTCTAATTTTGTTTGGATTTGGAAACGATTCGGGAGAGCTTTGCTTTCAATTAACACAAAAAATTTTACAATGCATTTTTGAACCACCCTAATGGGCACCCATCCCACATACAGCAAGTTAAATTTAAAAACTGCCCCCCATCCGATTTGAGTTGGATACGCCCATGCCTATGGGTTTCCCACACAGAGTTCCCCCCCCCCCCTTTTTTAAAGCATTTATGGGAAGTTCGTCTCTAACAGGATAAAAAAATCATTTGTTATTTTATCAATAAATGATGGTTCTGTAGTAGGTACTTTATTTACCATAGAAGGATTATTTACCATCCATTCCTATGCAAAGCTTAACAAACAAAAAAAAAACGGTACATCTGATACAAAACGAAATTTTAGCTCATAATATCATATAAGAGTAATATATTATATCTATACAATTTAATATTTTTTCATAAGAAATCAACGTAATAACGTAGTAAATTTCGTTCTTGTATTATCCTTTTCTCGTAGTAACGAATATTCCCCCGGGGAAAATTCAATTGTGATTCGAGGCCAATTCCCGCAAATTATATTTCAGTCAAATATTTAATCAGTAAATACGGTGGATTTAGCGAGATCTGATATTTTCGAATATAATTGCGCACAGAAATGTTCCCATGGCAACAGAGAATGCGTACACGAATTCAGAAATGAAGGAAAAAAGCTCCACCTGAATATAAATACTGCGTATATTTTTTAATTGGTAATTTCGTCCCTTTTTTTAATCGAAAAACGTCAAACGGAAGATTATGCGTCTCCGCAAGAGTTAGATCTCAAAGGACGAATGATATATTCTGTGCGTAGTATTTGCTTTGAATTTTCTTTCTGATGTTTTTTTAATTACGTATATACAGCAGCGCTACCTGGTGGCATCGGCCTTAGACTGCTTCTTTAATAAGCTTTTTCCGGATGAGGAATATCGCCCGCAAATAATTAATTATTTCCATTTGCCGGGTTTAATTAAATGTTAGTTTTCAATTTGGAAAAGCTGGCCATTGAATAAGCGGAGCGAAAATAGCGGGTTATTTCTTGTAGAAGTGGAAGTTTGCGTTGACTCAGGCCCAAAGCCGGTTTGGTCTTTGTCGCGAGGTTTAATTTCTTTTGAATGTCTACTTAGAATATACAGTTTTCTTTAGAGGATTGAAGTTATTATCAAAATTGACTTAGATTGCGTTGTAAAAGAATAAAACTTACGTAATATCAAACCCAATAGAGGAAATCTAAATATAATTTACCATTTCATGATGCATTAGAATTTACCTTCTTTTAGCATTATGCGAAGACTATATTTTAAGATGGTAAGAATGGTATAATCATTTAAGGTGGGGTTTTCAAGAATTTCTAAAAAATATGTTTTAAAAACTATATGTCGAAATAGAGTTCCAGTATGTAATGGATATAGCGAACTAATTACTACTAATTACTACTAATTACTAGCTACATAATTTATTTCTGTAAATGGGAGTAAAAAGCCAACGTACTATGTCCTGACTAGGGAAGTCAAGATGTTTCTCGTTGTCGTTCTCGCCGTTTTTTTCGACAAACTTCATCATGTAATTTTATCACATCATAAAAGTCAACCCATCTACATACCCTGGGTGTTTCTAATACGTATTTATCTACACCCTGTGTAAAAAAGGCGATGAAATAATTGCTAATGACAGGAATTAATAACAGCGATACGTACATTATCGTCGAGTCACTAGCAGAACAGAACTGCAGCAGAACCTGCGTGTTGGGACGCGTTAAAAGTAAAGGTTAGAACAAATCAGCTGTACAGTGTACGTAGTTCCTTGCACTGCTAACTGTTCGGCTTTGAACCGTAAAATCTAGAATTTCGAACTAAAAACGGACGTCAAATGTCCGCTTTTCAGGTATCTAGCCGAGAAAATTATAAAAAATACTCGGTATCAATCTTTTATAATTGCAGAAAAATGTTTGGTGCATGTGGTAATTACTGCTCCAATTATCCCTAATCCACTCTTTCATAAATTTGAGTAGTGAGTACGTTAGTGCTAAGTAAAAGTAATACTCTGCTCAAAACGATTTGAGTAGATTTATTCTGAGTACGCATCTACTCAAATCAATTTGACTATTTTACTCAGAGTACTATATCTACGCAAACAGTTTTGAGTATTTTCTTCAAAATACTACTTCTACTCAAAACGATTTCAGTAGATTTACTATGCATCTACTCAAAACGATTTGAGTATTTTACTAAGAGTACTACATCTACTCAAAACGATTTGAGTAGATTTACTCACACTACGCATCTACTCAAAACGATTTGATTATTTTACTCGGAGTACTACATCTACTCAAACCGTTTTGAGTACCGCGTATTCTGAGTACTGCGTTTCGGCTTACTTCGACCACATAGTTTGGCGTGTGCTTACTTAGAAACCGTTTAAACACATATTTTCGTATATTTATCGTCCACAAACCATGCAAAACTAACCGATTTACATGTGTTCTTTTCATTCGGGCCTTGCAACACAGTAAATACCTATGTTTGTCGTATAATTACGTATTTTAAACATAGATTTTTAATTATTTTAAAAGTTTTACAATCTAATTATAATTATGTTACTACATCATTTCGGTACAGCAAATATAACATTCTTTATTTTATTTAAACCCTTACTACTTTCAATCAAAATGTATCATTGATCTCCTTCGCAGGTAGACTCAGGTCTATTTTTAGTGATTACAATAATACAGCAATTTGGCAACTTGTACAAGGCGACTTTTTTTTGCGGCTGTGTACGTACTATATTGATCATATTGATTGAGAGGTGTATTGTTCCGCAGCGACCCATCAATACTCAAATTTTTCAATTTTGAGTCGTTACTAATTTTTTTCGATGATTAATGATTAATTAATTAATTACTAATGATTATGATTAATATCATCGAATGAGTATTTTTTTGCTGAATTTCCGACTTCTGTGTCTTCGTGGCTGCGGTTGTTAGGCAAAACTCGGTTGCAGTGTTACCAGTAGATCGTGTTTTAACAGTAGATCTAATAGTAGATCATCTATTATTTGCTGATCTATAGTTCTGCTCGACGGTGTTAGTTGATATACCTATTGCTTTTATTTTAATGATCGAAACGAAAAAAATCTTACTGTGGCAATTGTGTTTTTCAGTATTAAATTAACATCTGTTATTATTTTTTATTTCGGTACTCCCGTTGTTGTCACACCTATTTTGCGTTTATTTGATGAGATATATACGGTGTTTTATATCAGAACATGCCAGTGTTCCGCACGAGGGTGTTTCTTAATTCTTTAAAAATATTTTTTTCAAACATTGCTTTTTCAAAATGGTATGTCAGAATCACATTTCGCCATCTTTTTCCTTTTTCCAAACGAAAAAAAAATATTTAGGCGTTACTGTTGTCTGTCAATGTTAAAAAATAAATGCAGATTTCCAATTACATACTAACTAATACTTACTTATTATTACTAGGTAATTACTTATTAATTTGTCAAAAATATAATGTTTTATTTCGTAGGTTTTGAAGGTATAAATTGTGTATTGAGTTTAGTATTTGACAATGAAACGCTATTTATTGCACTGTTTTTATCAAAAACTAGACTAAAATTCACAGCTAAAGTTGTGAATACAGTTTAGATTTTGTGAAAGTATGCGTTTTTTGTACTTTTACGTTTTCACACTGATTTTCTAAATTGTTTTCCTTCATATTCTAGAGAAAGTATATATCAGGACTATGTTATTACAATAGTTTAAAAAAATGCCCATTAAAAATAGAATTTTTCTAAAGAAAAGGCGAACTAGCATGTATTCTACAAGACTATGTTCCCCTACCACTGGTTTATAATTTTGGCCAATGTTAAAATGTCCGGTTGGCTTTTCCCCAAACGCAAAACATGTCCGGTTTCTCCACTTTATGGAATTGGCAACCCTAGTAGTACCCTTTGCACTCCGCTGTTGTTGTAAGGACTGCCCCTTATTCCCATACGTCAAACTTTTCCACCGCCTACAATGCACCCGCAATCCTCTATGCTCCTCTATACTCTTTCATGTCAATAACTAATACCAAAATACAAAATAACAAAAACC
Organism: Melinopterus prodromus; assembly: GCA_964023965.1. Lineage (NCBI taxonomy): Eukaryota > Metazoa > Arthropoda > Insecta > Coleoptera > Scarabaeidae > Melinopterus > Melinopterus prodromus. Next base: position 48,905,167 of record OZ030393.1, read on the forward strand.
CAAGCATTGTGATGGCGATCTGATATGTAGCCAAAATTAATGTTATTCTTTGGATCCACACTGTGTATACGTACTCGGGCAATCTCTGCCGTCAATCGGTGTAGTAACGTCTCGTCTGTGGGGCAAAGTTCACCAACTGGCGATAGCTATCGGAAACCGAGCACCCCTTCCCCTCTAATACAAAAGCGACCTACAAGTCCGACAGTTTAAGGTTTCCACTCCGCCGATAAGGTCCTGAACTTCCTGTACGACCAGAACACGCCCGTAAGCGTGTTCGAAATGTAGACACCGCAAACAGGTCCGGCTGTTATCCTATATGCGACTAAACGCATGAACAACGATCGGAGCAACAATGAGATTTAATTGTCTATAAATTCTGTTTAGTGCTGAAGGGACAGGGGAATAAATCTGAAGCCGTAGCTGGACAAGAGCTGTAGTTGGTTCGATTACCGTCGTACACGGGGGCGCCATCAGTGCATTACCCCGTAAATTTCCAAGAACTAAAGTGGAGATTGGCTTCAAAAACGAAGACGATGGCGAGCGTTCGTTGTTTTAACGTTATAGGCGTTATATAAGCTATATTAAAAGGTTGTTCAATAAGCAATTTATGGCAGCGAAGATGCTGAAGCAGGTTTTATGTTTTATGGTTCCTTAATCTTGAAATCTCATTTGCTGCAGGTTTCTGAATTATTTGACCAGATATATCGTCTAGAAGTTTTGCTTAACAAAACTACTCAATGCTGAACTTTTTGGTATCAAGAAGCTTATGGTACTGTCAGAAAGACATGAATGTAAATTTCGTATGATCAGAATACACATTTCTATTTGCTATATATTAATATCTGATGCAAGGAATCTATAAAAACGCTCATCCGCTTCCTATTTACAAAATCAATGATCCTAGAGTTGCAAAGTATTCTTAATTATCTTTTTTTACGCTGTCATGAAGACAATTAAAGTAGCTATCAAAGTTACTAAGAAAAATAGGCAGTTTAAACGGGCTGAAAACTGAAAAAAAAATTTGGTGGTTTTTGAAAGGCCCGCGCATGTACGGCTTTTCGAAGTTTAGAGGCTACGTTTACGCACTCATGAGATATTTTGGTACCTGTTTTGGTTTCACACGTAGCATTATCAACTGATTATCAATTTCTATGATTGATAATAACAATCTTGACCAAACTCACCCCACTGAGATATTTGTTGTTCAATAAGGTAGTTTATTAATGCTATCTTAATGTTGCGACAATATTTGAGTTAAATTAATAAATAAAGAATTTACATTGTTATCTTGAATTATAAATTCTAAAATCATGGTTATTCATTTATCAATTTGACAACTTAATTGAAAGGCTACTTAAAAAAAGGCTCACTAATTCTGGCTATTTTAAAAATGCCCTACCGCCTAAGTTATTAGATCTGCTATAAATTTGAATTCATTGTCTATTGTATCATAATCATCTTTTATCATAATATTATTGATTTTAATCAATTTTTGGATTTGTTGTAATATATGAGGTGACAGAACCGAAAAATGTATTAAGCTAGTATTTGATTAGTAGCAGTTAAATCAAACCCTATCTTGGGCTTAATTCTGGTTGGATGCGCATACAACAAGGCCATCTGTGTTACCACGGGACATGTCTAATATCACAACGAACTGGCGCTGTTTTATGCAGTTTCCTCCTTAGTAGTCACCCATTCGGTAGTTCTCTTTAACGTGTCGACTAAAGTTGTTGTTGTACGTAAATTGGTAGAAGCAAGTAGTGTGTTTATTGTGGTTTGCAGTGAAATTAAGCCGCGTTTTCTTTCGTTGTACTGAAAATTAATTTAGAATTTTAATAAGAAATAACAAAGTCGATCACATCGCTTTTGCGTGCAGCGGTAACGGAGAAACCGATTAATAATCCGCCACGGGCATCCAAATCGTTTCTCAGTCCCCCACTCCGTATTGTGCACAGACCCAATAAGAAATTCTTAGTGATTTTACGCTCTGCTTTGTTGACGTCGCAGCAAACTTAACCTTTAAGGAGACCTAAAGCAACGATTAAAATTAAAGCGACGCTCCCATGTAAACTAATGTATTTACCAGAAAGTATAGTGCGCCCCAGTGGGCACCATACTTTCTGGTAATACTTTCGCGGCAAACCATACTATTGAACTGCTTCAATTGTTTTAAATGTGGTATACCCTGTGCTAATGATAGCTTTTACAATTTTATTGTTTCTATGAATTTCTATTTTTTCCATTGTTTTCTTTTTTTATCTCCATGTAGAATGTATAAAAACCATGGGTTATCAAATTATTCTTTTACTAGGTATCTCAGCTTCTGATTGTCATTTTGCATTTTTTGTCCATCTCCTATTATGACTCGGATAATATAAAAACTCTGATGTGGCCAGGCACATTACTTTATCATACTATATATAAAATTAATAGTTTACCTACATGAGATTTTATTTGATCGAGATCGGTCGTGTCCGCATTAGAATAGAACTAGTTAGCCAGGGTTTGACACATATTTTGATTCTATTAACAGTAGGTATTGTCAAAACATCAGCGTTTTTGACACTACCTGTCATTAGAATCAAAATATCTGTCAAATCCTAGCTAACTAGTTTTAATGCAGTACGAGCGATCTCAATCCAATCAAATCAAATCATTTTACGTATAATTTAGTAAAAATTGTCAAATTAAGGAAAAGGTTTTTTAAGGTTTGTTGAAATTTCAACACAACCATAATACGCTATGGGAAACTCAATATAACAATCGAAGTAATAACTGATGTTTTTCTTTTCAGGTATGTACCGCCAAACATATGCTTTTATCCTATTACTGGTAAGTTTCCTATATCATATTTATCCTACAATTTCATGAATGATATTTTTGTACATACATTCTTACCAGACGTAAACATTTTGCCGTATAAAATTGTTGCTATAAAGTATCAAGTTTATAAAGTATATTCCCTGCCTTTTATAATAAGCGGTTTAAGCAAATTGAAGAAACACCCACGATTCGAGTAAACTCTCATGTAAAATGCAAATGTTCATGAAACAAGAGTACCCGTAAAAGCTGTGCATTAACTACTTACCATTAGGTACTCGAAAAAACAACTCCACCAGAGATACAAGTCTAGCTTGCTATGTTCAATTTCACCTATTGAAAACCAGAAATAATTTAATACCCACGTATTATTCAATGTTCTAAATCTATAATGAGATCTTTTGTCGATTGGCATATTAAAGACAAGGCTTTCAAAAAGAAAAAAACTGCAAACCCGCTTGCGATCGCCATTAATTCGTAGCCTTTGATAGCGTGGAGCTTTGGATGTAAAGCGGCTTTCGAAAGCTCCCGCAAAATACCCCGGAGGGGAAAAAGTCGCCATGCTAAGCCGCGCGGAAAGGCTTTATGTCCCCAGCTCTAAATTCCACGCCTTCATTGGAAAATTTATCGAGTGTATCTGCACCAAAGGTCGCTCCAACAACTATTGTTTTTTTTTCTGAGTGCTGGCACAACTTTCCAGTCGCACCACTAGAATACCCCGATGCATTTTATTTCGATTTTCAATTCACAGTTAAGTCGTATACTGTTGAAGGTGAAATCCACCATTCCAAATTAATAACTATTAGAAATTAATAATATGGCGATATACAGGCGGGATGGAAATTTTTAATAAATCAAAAATTACAGCCACAACCTGGATTTGAACCAGGGACCTTTTTTTTACTATTACATATAAACTTCTACGGTGGCGTACAGGTCATAGTAGAAAACTTTTGGAGAGAAGAATTTTCAGAAATGAACCTCCTGGAAGCTGCACAGAGTGCAGTTTCTACTTTGGAAACTGCACAAAAATTGATACCGAATATTAACATACATAAACAAGCAGTTTTTGTTATAATTGCTATGCTGAAGAAGACAGTATGGTAAAGCCCCCATGAAAATTGTTAATGATCTTCCTGACAAGGCGAAAGTTCTCAATCGTTACCGATATTTCCCGGTACTTATATATATTTTAATTTTAAACGACAGCTCGGACAATTATTTTTGTATGGAAATTACAATAATTTAAATGAAACTTTTTGAATAAAACTTTTTGAGTTTTGGACAATTCTGAACATTTATCTCTAGTTATCTTGATTTTAATTTGATTCATTTTGACATAGCAAAGGGTTTTGCATTTGAAGTAATAAGTAAGTTTTGATAAGAAGTGAACCGTTATGTGTTCTAAAAAAATATTTGTCGCACATGTTTACTAACACCCTGTATATTATTTTTGAGATAATTCGTTCTAAGAATATACCAAAAACGAGCTTGTTTCCGATGCGATTAAGATTAAGAATAAATCATTGTGTATATTATTATTGCTCATTGATATTTGTTTTATTTTTCGTATAATAAAGGAAATATTTCCTTGGACAAGCAAAACTGTATCACGCTGTATGTTCCCCGTTCACTAATGTCTCGCGAGTAAAATATTAATTCTAGTTTCCGTTTTGCTTTGCGATGCGACCTCAGCTGTAAATAAAGAGCGAAATGTATGCAACACCTTGCCGGAATTTATTGGACCTTAGACACACAAATTAACGCCTACTGCCATTTTGAGGAAGAATTAGTTAATGTATTTTATCTATTTTATTGATACATTCGATATACAATAAAATGTAGTATACATTACTACAACCTGTATACATTACGCATACATGCCATCAGAGGTATATCACGTATATGTAAAGAGTCATTATAAATGATTCTAGTCGATGTAGGCCATGATATCAAATGTAAATATCTCTATTTGAATTGAATGCCACTGTTTTCCACGCAATAGCTAAATTGGTTGCAGAACCTATTTCAACTTTGACAGTTGTTTGTGTATAGCGGCAAAAAGTTATTAACATGTGCATGGTCTCTTTTGACTACAATCATTTATAATGACCCTGTAGTATGTACTCCACATTAGAGACCACTAGCATAGCTAGAAATTAGCTTGTGTCAACCGATATAAAACAACAGTGGGATGATGTTATTTTATCGTTTATTTTTCATTACCATGCATCGCTTGTGATTTGTTCCCCCCAAAAAAACGTAACTACCCAGTTAATAAACATTACACATCGGGCGACGGCCAAATAAATACCAAATCTCCGCCGAAAAGTGACCAATAAACAAACAAAGTCGAGCACTTTTACCGCGTGAATGCGGTGCGTGCGTGTCCGACTCGGCTTGCCGGCGTGAAATTTTATTAGGCATTTAAGCACACCCCTGTGCGTCGATTGAAAGTCCCGACTTTTTCAAAAAAAGCCCATTTGCCAACCGAGTACGCAAACCGACGACCCCGTACAGCCGCGAGGGAGAAGAAAATTAAACGGTTGCAAATACGACCGAAAGGTATACGTTTGCGAGTCGTTTATTCGTATATTTCTGTCCGCTTCCCTGTAAAATGGGACCGTTCCGGGAACGACACGCATACATCAACCCCGCGGGTGACTTTCGGGGGATGGGGGGTGCTCGCAACCCCCACTGTTTATCGAAATCGTTGCTCGAAACCGTCGTAATTCACCGTTCGAAACATTGCCGCGATGCATGTCTCCAAAGGGAGGGAAAATCCAATACGTCTTAAAAATTGCACCGGAAACACTCTCGCGATATCTTGACAAATGCGACTAGCGCGCGGTTTTTATTGTGCTGCTCGCCTTCCGCTGCAGTCATTTGTTTACGGTTATAAGCTCACTCTTTGGGCTTGCCCGCGTGCTTCTGACGGAGCCATTAGGAGCTCCGAGCGCTACTTGGAAGTTTATACAGAATTTATCAATTTGCTCTTTGAATTTCTCGCGTTTAATCTTAGTTTTGGATGAAGTTTTTGGCATTATTTCTACCATGCTTACGTAAAATCGAGGCTTCATATTGGTATACTTGCCAAGTATCAAATATTTACCAAATGTCAAACATTCGGCAAATATATTTGGCAAGCAAATCGAAAATCTTTGTCATTGATAACTCTAAACGATGTCCCATAATGATTCCTTTTCCCCTTTAAGTTCGTTCACCGAATATTTTTCATCTATACTGACTTGACTGCTGGCTAATTTTCATGAAAATCAATAAAATCTCTAACACATCAACAAATTTCTACAATATTCGTCTGTGATTTCTGGTCGGCACAGTTGCACTGCAACAGCGAATGCATAGGACATTGATGCATCCTCATGTAGCATTTTCCAACACTTGAAAACCTGCTTCTTTGGGGATTTGTTGCATGTGCGTGCCGAATGGGGTCGCTAGCCATTTTTTTTTATATGCTTCTCGCTTTTTCAAATCGAACTGATAATTTGATTACGAACAAGGAAGTTTTTATTTTATAAAATGTTGGGTATGGTTTCTTCGCCATTTTTAAAGTTCTACTAAATCCAATAGCACTACAATGTTCGTTGTGTAAATGTGTCTTAATATTGTCTGAAATACAGATCAATTAGTTAATGAAACAAAATTTTTAGAAAGGGAGCTCTCCAAATGTTACTTTTATGTTAAACAAAAACCATCACCAAATGTTGTCTACTGTTTCTAGTCTACTGTTTTTAACCGTTTTCATTTCTCTTCAAATAGTAAACATTATAAACGTCGACAAATATATAATTACAACAAATAAGTATAATTTTCCAAATAACTTATTTTATAGACATGCTCATCATCTATATCGTTCATAGAAAAAAATAAACTTAGGATACACTCTGTAGATGCTGCACGTTTTTCTTGGACAGAAATAACATTGCGTTTATGTGAATAGATAAAAACAACTACATATAACATTTAGCAAAATTAGAATTGTATGCGGTTCTCGCCCTTTTGAAAAATCTCACGTTTGACTAATAAAATTACAAATCTATTTTCAAGCTTCGTATACGACGTACATACTTCACACAAAGCAAAATTAAAAATGGAAAAGTTTAAACAGAGTACTAAAATATTTATCGGGTACAAATAAATGCTCCAATATTTGATATACCCACTTCAAGTGAGTGTCGCAATACCAAGTATCTAACATACAAAAGCTCGTCCGCACAGCCGAACGTCGAATATAATTATAAATCTCTTTTTGAGGTGGACTCGCCACGAATTGAATTGAGCAGGTTTTTTTTTCTTTACTAATATTCGTATACTTGGAAAATATTTGATATTTGGTAAGTATACGATTGTGAAGCTCCGGCTTAACAATAAGAAGGTATTGTCTGTATTGTTGTGAAAAAATCAATAAGCCATATTTCATCCCAAAAGCTTGAAAGAAAATTCTTACTTTTCAGGTTATATGAAATTATTGTGGCTACAAGTTACCTGTTGAAGGGTCATTGGCGGTAAAGTACCTATCACACCCGTTTAACGACTATAAGTCAGCAATGGAGCCTCTTAAGTTTACTCTGATGCAACAAAATAGCAAAAAGATAACTTATGTCAATTGTTGGAGATAGATGTTCAAACTTTGATAAGTTTTATGAAAAACAAAAACCTTTTAAATAGCTGTGACGGGCGTTACCATAACAGCTGATCTCTTGGTTTTAGTAACATAACATATTTATTGCAACTATACTACACTGCAAGGCACTACATGTATAAACAAAACTATGATGACTTACTATGACAACATTTAAATAGCATAAAGTGAAATAAAACACTTGAACGGGATATTTATGATAGGATTTTTTGACCAAAACTTGGACCAAAATTGCAATTTAACACTTATTCATCATCAGTGTTGGAGCGTATTTACAGTTTGGCAAAAAATTCATTTAATCTTTAAACTCCGCTATTCCTGTTTTGTCCTCTTTTCCGCGGAATGACCTTGAATCATTCTGTCTGCTAGTGCAAGAAACGTGATAACCTTTCTAATAATTTACCCAACCCAAGCCAAAATTGGATAAACTAGGACACCTAGTATTTGAGCGCATTTCACACACTTGACTGATCTTCCCCTCCAACCAATTTCTTTAACAATATACTCGATGTGATTATCCTTCTGGTATTCAGTTCAAGTGGGTACACCAGATTATGATAGTAATCGATTATGTTGTATTATATTTTACATATAATGAAAATACTTCAAAAAAAGCCGAAATTCAACAAACGAATCAGCAATAATTACATTTTATTTACATTTTTGTACGAACAAATCTTTTTGTATATGTATAACAATTTTTCCTAGGTTTCCATACCTTAATAGTAAGTAAGACGGACTCGATTGTCCATCTATCTGTCTGTTTGCTGTCTCTCACGGTCAAATTTATTTGCGCTGAATAAATTTATTAAGGTGAAATATGGCATTTTTTACAATTTTTTTGCAAAATCAGCCGCTGTGGCCAGTCTTAAGACCGCATTTGTTTAGTTTATCTAACCATTTCATTTTTTTATTTTAACATTTATTCAAAACAAGCCGTGGTAGCCTATTTTAAGCGGTGTTTCAAAGCGTTCCTGTACTTGTTAGATGAATGTTGAAGAATTTAAAAATTACCCGTTTAACTCTGATGGAATACCCGGCGATTCTAGCCTGCTAAATATCGGTGAGGCGTGGTTAGCGCGTGATGTTTCTGTGTTTGCTCTGCCGCTTTGGTTTCGCTAGAAAAAATTCTCCGAATATTTCGGATTGTTTCCAATCCAGTGTGTTTCAACCAGTGGAGCAGAGGTGAAAACGCGGTGGTGGCTCCATTGTACAGGGGGCGAACTATATCCTATTACCTACTGAGCTTCCACCCCTCTCCCCCCACCCCCTGTTCCGACTGAGCCGTATTAAATTCCGCAGAAACTATTATAACTTTCAGGTAGATCCCACCGTAACCGGATCGAACTCCAGAAACACAAACTTTTCAAATAATACAATTCCGACCAAAGTGGACGGCTCTTATATCTATATAGGTATATCTGTGTAGGTTTTTAGTTTAGACCTAACCACCACTTAGCAACAACTCAACTCGATATTTCTAAAATAGTCCGTAGAGATACAAACTAGGAGTATGCATGTTAAGGACTTTTATTGTGTTTTGTTCTTATTTCATTCAAACGTCGTGCACTTTGATTAAAATGAAAAAGCATTTTAACTTTTTGTTATTTTCAAGGATTCAATATGAGAACGTGATATGTCTTAAGTTAGGGGTAATGACATTCTAGATTTTTTGAAAATTGAAAGAAAAGTTGCTTAATGACGTTTCATATTGGAAAAATAAGCTTATTTGATGAGCAAGCATCAAGGTGAGAGTTTACAGCCTAGAGACCTATACACCCTTCTCTTAATTGGGGGAATTACATCCATGGTGTGGAATATAACATACAATATTATAAAACACAATTATTTTGGAAATAACCTCGGTACGTTCGTTGAACTGACGCTAACAGCACAATGTTACACTGCATACTGTCTGATGTAACGTGTGTTGTTCCGGGTTATTTGGTAAAAAATAGCAGAACTAATTAGTGACATTTCCGGTGTATATCGTGCTCGAAATGGGTCGAAAGGAAGCAGCAGATGCTCAAATAAAACCAATATGACAAGCATTGAAGGTTGGTTGAAGATTATTACAACGTTGAAGTGGATGATGTTTAAAGTGGAAAATCAGCAAATCAGCAAATTGGCCGAAAGTGGCTACCATGGTTTCGTGACATTTTATAGTAAGCTACAAGGAACTTACAAGGAACCACGTACAAAACTAATGGCACTTGTCCCCGACATTTGGCAAAACCCAGTTAGAGAAAATGGCAAGTTAACCCAGACGCATATAAATGAGCTTTCAATTTATGATGGACTAGCCATTCGTCGTAATCATGGTTGAACTGATAAAATAAAGACAATAAATCTGGGCGACACTGTGCTATAAATTCTAACCGATGAAAATCCGCAGCAAGAGAATTTCACACCTGGTGATTTAATTTTCAGTTTCAAGTGGCGAAGTAATTGTGGATAATGCAGCAAGTATAGCCATATGTTATGTCATGTCAATGATGAATTATCCAGCCTTACGAAGATAATGGAGGTATAATATATGAGCGTTGGACCAAACTGCAATAATTTCTGCTTGAAGGCTGACGCACTGCGCATCAAGTTTTCAGAGCCATCGGTGACTGATGCTGCAAAACCTGCCCGTCTAGCGTCAAAATCAAACAGAAAGAAACAAGAGGAGACAAATGTTAATTTGAAAAGATAATAATATGGTCCAGGCATCGCGAAAACTATTCTGAACATCAAAGCTACACAATACTTTAAACGGTTTTTTCTCAAAACCGCATTTTTCAAACTGGCCGGAACTATAATTTCAACAGATCTCCGTCAGAACTCCCTTAAAATTTTATATGCAGCTTCAGAACGATAGCATCTAGAGAAGTACACATTTTACGATAAGTTTGAAACTTTTTTGTTATAAACAATTTTCAACCTAATTTTGTACCTAAACGTGATAATGTGTTCAAACGTGCACCATAAACTTTTGAAGCGGTAATTTTTTATTTCCATACGTACTTCCCGAGATAATCTGCTATACAATCTTTTTTTTTATGGCTAAGGGATAAACAGCGTGAAAAATCTTTCCGGCAGTGCAACCCTGTCCGCTGGAAGAGATTTCCTTTAATGTCCTCTAACGCTGCTATTACTTTATTTCTTTTCGTTTTTTTTATTGATAATATTCCTTAAAATATGGACAATAAAGGGTATATTGTAAAAAATATTTCTACAAAACCAGCTATTTTTATCGCTCTAGAGTGGCATTACCCCTTAAAGTCATATTTTATGTGTCGAAGAAACAGACATTAGCAAATACCTCAAAAGTATTAATTTTGTGAATTTCCATTATTTAATAAAGTTTATTTTTTACCGTTACACTGGGTATTTCTGGTATTCTTCCTTACGTTTTTCCACTGTTTTAAAAATTACATATTTATTCTTTTTTGTGTCATATTTCGTCTGTAACTTCTTAGTTATCTACTTGAAAACCAAATAAGTCCATATGAAGCTTTTTAACACAGAATCACAGTTTTCGCTTCCAATTTGGGTCAATATGTTACCCAATCTATCAGCAGTTATGAGTAAACCAGACAGAAACAAATCAATATCAACATTTTTGATTTATTCTAGAATGTCTTAGGTCAGTTATAAATAAATCCTTGCGTTCCAAGTGTTGGAAATGTTGATCAGAAAAAATGTATCAAAGTTTTTCTATCCTTTTCCCATTTTTCATTAATCTTTGTAATTATCCTGATCAATATACACATGCATACTCCTAGTAGCTACGCTATACTCCGATCATTATTGCATCTTCGATAGAAAAAAGAACGAAAAGCAACACCAACATTTTTTTGCAACGCGTGAACAACGGAACGTGCAATTTGTCATTGTACTTTATGCGAACGCGGGCAAAAACGGCCGTAGTGCAATTACGCCGTACACGATAATTCGGAAGGCAGGACAAAATTGCTCCATTAAAACTAAATTAATCTGGCTTCGTCCGAAAAGCGAAACTAAACGGGCAATTTATCATTTTGTTTTATTTGGTAAAACCGTAAAGTTGGAATGTCACTTTCGAGAGGAAGATTAATGACTGTCTATATATTGTTAAATGGTAAACACGACGAGTAAACAGGCCCCACCACTTTGTATAAGGATTGTTATTTGACGAAATATGCCAACCCAGGGACTCAAGTGACACAAAAGTGTGCGAAAATATTCGCATACTGCTTTTTCGCCCTCAAAGTGAATGAAATGGAGGTTAACTAGAGGAAATTATAATTTTTAAGAGCAGGATAAAAACAAAAGATTATAGCTTACTTTTACTTCCCTTGGCATCGAACTCAGAACAAATAAACAGTATCTTTTCATTTGGCTGGAACACCAATTGATAGGGCCTTCAACAAAACGTTGAAACGAAACAATATCGAAGAAATTCTGCCGCCCTCTATGGGAGGGGTGGTGGGAGGTTGACACCGTCTACGCAGCAGCGTCAATTAGTACCGAAAACAAATGCCTAACGGTCTCCGAAGGGCCGCGCTGATATTGTTTCTCGTCCCAATATTGTTATGTAAGACAATAACGGAAGCAGGGCGATGTGGCGATTTTTTCTCTGTGTGTGGCGCCGAAAAAGGGTGCAGCAATCTCGGAGAATCTCGTTAATTATAAAAATTGACCGTCGTCTCCGCCAAAAGTTACACAAAGGCGATTTGTTGCGTTCGGCTCGCTTATAACGCAATTCGGCGTAATTAGCGAACTCAACGTATTGATTTTGGGTTTCGGGGTTTTATTTGTTCGCGGATGAGTTGTTGGTATTACGCATTCGGCGCGGTTTTAATTAGTTCAACTGTATTTATTCAAACTTTAATTGAATATTAGAACTGAATTTAAATGTTTAGGCAAACTTTTGTTTTATAGAATGTGGGTGATTTTGTTTATAGTCAAGATGATTACATTACATAGTATATCATAATACAAAATTACAATGCACTAGTCGCCATCATGGTAGCTGGTTTCTCCCTCTATCCTCGCCTCGGGATTTGGAACAGGGTCCTTTCTCGGGCTATCGGTGGTGAGGGTCCATGGGTTTAGTATGTGGTGTAGTCGATCATCTTTCGGGTCTCATTTTGTTTCTTTTAGTATAGCGTTGACTTTAGTTTTGAAACCTTGATACGATTGTTTCTTTGCTTCATCTGGTAGTGAGTTATTTAGCGCTATGTCGTTGGTTTTCACATCGATTGCATCGATTTGTTCGGTGTTTCTCTGGTCTTATGTGTGTCATGGTTCTTGTTTTATGGTTATATATGCCTTCTGTCCTTGTAAGTTTGAGTGTAGTTTTCTTTGTTTTATTCCGCAGTTTGTAGTTTGAAGATTCAATAATAATAAGTAGGTAAGTGGCATAGATATGAGAATTCTATATCAATTTTACGTGTTATTTCAAATTCACACTACATTCGGTCCAGGTTGTTGGTAGTTTTTGGTTGGTAGTTGTGAGAGGTATACGCGAGACAATTCTGCAGTGGGTGATAGGAAACGTAGCTAATCTGTTTAGGAAATCAGCTAGCTTCTTCGAGAAAAGAGAGTTTTTTTCAACAGGATCTGTGCTTTTTTAATGGCGTCATCTAAAAGCTGTTTTACACTATCCAAAATATTGTCCCAGATGTTATAGAAGAAATCAGCTGTGGTTTTGTACAAGAATTTGTCTTTTTTTGTACTTTCAATATCATAACCTCATAATCATGACTTATTGAGGTTATGAGCATTCTTTATACATCAACATGGATGTATGACAGTATGACAAAACCTCATTTTATCGACTGCAACCTTATTGGTTGTTATGTTGAAGAGAATTATGCTAAAGAAATGGAGAGAAAAAATCAACGGAAAGTTAGAAAGACTTTGCAGGAAAATGACTTCAACGTAGAGACTAGAAGTAAAGTGTAGTTACTTTCGGGTACCTGTTACTTTGTCCCAGTTACTTTGCACCGTTTGAGTATTCGCTACTGCATATAAACCAGGGTTGCATAGCGGAAGGGGTTAACGATCATAACGAAAGTAACCCAAAAGAATCTAAACTTTACATCACTAGTACCTAGAGATGAAGAACGTAGAGCTTTATTAAGTTCAATTCAACAAATTTTAAGGTTAAGTACAGTTTCACACTGACGTTTTTCAGGAATTGGTGTAAAGCAACGGTGAAGCACGCCTCAGACTTATCACAGTTATTGACAGGATATCTATGACACGTACAAAAACTTCTTAATATTACGTAGATAATGATCCATACATATAAACAGCGATATACGACGTTTTTGTACGTACAATGAGCTCGCGGAGCCGTTGTGCGCAAGTCAGAAGAAACTGGTTGGGATATTGGATGGAATTTGGGACACGTTGCTAATTTCTAGCCAATTTGAGAAGTTAGCCCATATTATAACCAATTTCCTGTTTGACACTACACAATTTATATTGGTACGAATATTATTTAATACCTGGGCTAATATTTTGGACTGTGTATAACAGCTTAAGGAGCTGTTAACAATCCGATATAACTTGGTCATTTGCAGATTTTTTTATCGTAGTTTGGCTAGAAACAAACTGACTATGCTTAGTAGAAGGCAGTTCGGCTACTTTAGGTTCAACTATTTGTCGCAAGCTGGTGTTAGGGTTTGCTACTGAGCAATGAACAATGACTTTGGTTGTATTGTGCTAGAAAATGGGTTGGGTGAGGATTATATGATTATACAGGATTATATGATGAGAAATATAAGTGTATGGCAGTATAACTCTTAACACTACCTAAATACATATTTAACTTACAGATTACTGGGTTATTTCATTCATCGAAAGATAATTTTACGAAAGAATTTCAATACATTTTAAATGTCAAAAGCGTAGCGTCAGTCAGACTAAAAGAAGACTTACGTACCTACAAAAAAGTTGATATTAACACAAAATATGGAATGTCACTTACCCCACGGGTGGAAACTATATCTGGTTTATCGTCCTAAGCCCCAAAACAGGTTTTTCTCCGAAGGGAAAACCGTCTGCTAGCAAAACAAGTACCGGATGGGAAAAATGTAAATCAAAACCGTTAAGGGAAAAACTGACCGCTAAGCTTGACAGGAAATCCTAACATCGTCGTCAACTCGGGGTCAGTCTCCTACAGCTAACCTCGGGTAAAGTAGCATTTGCATATATCGACCTAGGCGATCCCTTAACTGTACGTAAAGGTCCGCTTACACTTTGTCGTTCGTAAGCTTTCGGGTCTTTGTTTTTGTCGCATAACGGTTTCATATGTCACTTGTTCTACTATCTTACTATCTGGGTATCATTGCATAAACTTTTGTTTAAAACTGTGTTGATAACTTTAGATTTTTTGTCAAATTGTTCGCGGCCTTTTTCGTCTCATAAAATCAGAGTTTGGTGAAAAACAAATGGCAGAGATGTCACATTTTGCTTCAAACACGAATAGAAATAAATTTATCAAGAAGTGCAATGTTTAAGTTACATTAATACATAAGTTACATAAATCCCCTTTCCATAGTCCAGCTTACACATTTCCTGTTGACGTGATATGGAACTAACGCACATGGACCCTCATATTATTCGCAAAGAATGGTTTCAAAAACTCGTAGTCAAGTACAGTTTCACAAAATTCTGGAATGGTGTGACAAAATGTTCTGAAAAATGTAAAACTTTTAAAGCAAGAAAAATTCAATGTAATGTCTGGGTATCATTATAAGAAAGACTATACTGTTGCCTAACAACTTTATCGAAGCGCCTTGCAAATTTCTATAATTCACAATGTTTTAGAAACAGGTTTTCAGTTTTCTTTCAGTTTAATTTTATTGTAATAAATTTGTCCTATGCAGAATATAGAATATGTAGTTGGTTAAATACATGTTTTACTGATGTAATTCATGCCATATTTCATGCCCAATAAATAAAACTTACCGTAGACAGCAATAAAAAAATTTACTTTTTAATAGATGTCTCAATTTGGAAACCGAATATATAATTGAATATTCGCAGTTATACATACGGTATGGCAATTAAGAATGCATCAGGCGTATGCCGGAAGCACGTTTCATCTACCGCATAACGCCGTAACTTTTTAACGGCGTTACGGTCCCGGATGAAGTTAGCCCCGGTAGGAATTTCAAATTACTCCATCTGGTGAGAATGTATGCAGATGCCGGCAGCCTATTCACCGATGGCGCCTCGCTGTTCGGCGAATCCTTGAATAACTTACCTAAAGCGAGCGTACGTATAGTAGTAGTATCAGCGTAATCGATACTCCGTTGTTTATGCTGAGATTGAGCTGACCGGATTCGATTTCGAGCGCCGGAATGTATTGCTAATTTTCGATAACCCTATTATACTGGCCTAATAGAGAGTCGAAATTGATGATATCATCATTAGTTAGGACGCCTTCTAACGTCCACGGTCTAGTTCATCGTTTCTCAAGTAGGGTTTCGCCAGATATCGTAAGGGGTTCTGCGAAAAAATAGTAACAAATAGCCGCGGCAGTCGCTGGTTCATAGGCTCATTATATATTGGCTTCAAGTGTCAAGACTACTTAAAATTATCTGTTGCATTAAAAACACAATAATCTCTAGAAAAAAACAACTCCTGGCAGCATGTGAATGGTCTTTTAACCAATATCTAACATTACTTGTTTTCAATATTTTCCCTTTTTGAAATGTGTGAGCCTGTAATTTGAATCTGTTGCTGAGAATGATAACTTGACTTTACGAGAGGAGTAGAATTATGGGTTATGGATTTCAATATGATCTTACATTCAAGATAAGATCACTTAAATATAGAGAGTGATTTGCAATTCTAGGCGAATCTTCGCAATAAAGTTATAGTATTAATTTTATTTTTACTACTGACCATTTTAAAACTTACTATAATAGGTACTTGTTAGCATTCTTCGTTTCTGCATTGGTTTATTTGTATTTTCTTTTTCTTTCCTTTGGCAGTATCTGAAAGGGCTGTATGTAACCTTTGAAGAAATTAAAAAGAACATATAAGTTTATACAAAGAGAGAATTATCCGCAAAGTAACAGAAAACCAGAAATGAAACCCTCTCTATTAAAATTTCGACAAAATTTCCCCCGACAGTACTCCATATGTTCCTATAAAGAATTCCTACCCGAACTCGCAATAACCCAACCTATCCTAACCCCACCATACACGAAACCATACAGCATTTCAACAACACACAATAGAACAAAATGAATCTTATATACGTAAGCAGAAGCAAGCAAGGCTGAAAGACCCCGGTCAATGGCCGTTCCTGGAAGAACTTCTATATGCTTAAATTACCAAATATAATGTAGTACACTTTGTGAGAAACAAGATTTCTTTCGGAATAAATTATTCTATCTATCTATTACTGTGAAAATTATCCCCGTAATTTTACAGGATATTATTGAAATTTTACGGGAAAGGCACTATAATTTTACGGTAGAAGTAATTTTAAACCACTGAACTGTCTAATAGCCGTTTTACACTACGCTATTAACTGCGTAAGAAGTTACACAAAACTTGAAGCAATCGAAACATGCGTAGTGTCATACAGAAATTGCGTTAAATACTGTCTAGTGTTCTGAATTGTCTCTCGTGTTCCATTTCTACACAATTTTCTACACAATAATTCGTACAGCATGTTTATCATATGTCCACAACAATGCTGAAAACATAACCTGTGCAGTTTACAGTGCGTAAAAGGAGCAAAGTTGCCTTGCTACTCAAGCTTTCCAATCACGGGATCCCGCGATCCCGACAAATTATGATCTTTTTCGGGATTCTGGGATGATAAATCTAAATCCCAGTATCCCAGAAACGTTAAATCTATATTATTTTCTTATTGGTTTGTTGTTTGGGGAAATGTCTGGGCACTGATCTGCAATAAATCAATAGAGCAGCCATTTTTGAATTATGAACTTCAATCTATAACAGCATCTTTTCTGGTTAAATTAAGTATCAAGCGTAATATGTACGTTGTTTAACACTAACATGTTGCTATAATAAGAAGAACAGATTTTGCAAGAAGTAGATATAATTCAATATGGACGCAAACATGAACCATTTCAACTTGCTTAAGTCTTTTTAGTTACTATACTACCCTCCACAAAAAATACAGGCTGTATTCAAAACAGAAATATAAATAAACATAATAATAAAAAAATTGTGGCGGATTTCTGTACCTGTATTTGGTGATACAACACAGAAAATAAAATTAGTAAATAGGTCATAAAATATTCTCGCAGTATTCAGTTTCATCCAGTTTGGATATTTTACCTTATACTAAAGAACGAAATATTTGGGTACGAAGCATCTCGAGTTTGTTATTAACTGTGTAACATTTTTGACATGTCTTAGTCGCACAACGGTTTTTCCATTTTTGTGCAGGTTTCACGAGATTTGTTAAAAAGCGCACTTAGATAAAAAAATCAATTTTTATAATGTGGGTTGGGCTGGGATGGGTTGTATTTGCGAAAACCGAAAGACATACAAGTAATATTATTTTTTTTAATGACAAGGATTGAATATTTTATAATCTAAGAAGTTGCATTAAATATTCAATGCATCAATTTTGAACAATAAATAACGTCTTCACTTGAAAACGCGTTTAGAACTGGGTCTTAAAGTCATTATAACTATCTCTTTTTGTAACCAATAATTGTTTTATTTAAAACGCAAAGAGTTAGTCTCCTTGCATAATAAACACCCATCTTAAAGAGGAAAACTAAAATTCGACAAAATGGCATCAATAAGAAACCTGAAAATTTGACTCGATCAAACAGTTTCTTTTGCCGTGACTATTCTTGAAACAGATGTAGGAGCCAGTTATTATCTAATAGAGTTTAAATTTTGTTTATTATGATGTCAATACGCTTTGACAACTTTTAAACCGTCAAACCAAGTTTCGGGGAAAAGATATTGTCCAATAGAGTATATTTTAGGCGTTTCTTACTGACTGGATTTGGAAACTATTTGCATCCCAGGCGTTTTAATCCGGCAACTTTCACTTTTTTCGTGAATCCCGGGATCAATCCTGGCATCCCGGGACTACAAAATCTTTAATCCCTAAATCCCGAGATCAGTATATTGTCCGGGATTGGAAGCCCTACTTGCTACCCTTGCCACGCAGTTAACCCAGTATTGTCACATTCCAAGTATTCCCACCTTTATTTGACAACCCGAACTGTTTTGTTTTCAATTTTGTTGTATAAATATTATATAATAATGATTTGTTATGCAAAAGAATGCTATAATAACCTGAATTTGACGGTGCCCGAATCTTTCACCGCCCAGTCGATGCATCGGCGATAAAATAAAATGCTCTACACATGGACAAATCAATAAATAATAGAACAACAATTGTCGATTTATTTATAAGATAATGTCTATAGCTCTATGTATAATAAATAGTAATACCTATAATAATAATATACAGTCACGTCTCAACCAATATTACCTACCAAAAATATTCATTTGATACTAGGAGCTTTCAATAATATTAAAATTTCCTGTGGCACACAGAAATTTTTATCCATATATGATTAAAAATGTCTTTCCATATGACAACGTTGTTCACCGTGGTTGCCATGTCCACCATTAGAAGACAGTTTTGAATTTATGGCGTACACGCATGGTCGCAAGTAATATAATGTTTCAACTAATGGTGTAGTGCACACACAAATAAATTAAAATGAACTAACTTCTTGCTTAATATATTAAACCGTTTTTTGTTTAACTTCTTGCGCAGTTAATAGCGTAGTGTAACGGCTATAAATCTTCTATTTATTCTAATTCTGAAGATAAAAACGCAAATTCCCAAAATTTGCGTCTCATAATATAAACTTACACTTGTAGCACGTCAAATAACAACCAAAAACTACATTTTTCTAAGAAACAAACCATGAAATTACTAATTTATTACAGTCGTTTTACATGACGCAATTTAGTGTGCACTTTAGTACCTACACAATTTGTGCAGTAAGTAGATAACACAACATCTTGAACAGAAATTGTGACGTTCTTTCTTATGCTGACTATAGTTTGTCCACAAATTGAACCATTTTCTGTTTGCAGTCTTCAGTTGCTTAACAACTTCTTGTGTAACTTCTTGTACAAGAATTGCGTACTGTAAAAGGCTATTAAGGATTTTATTTTAGTTGTTATCAGAGATAATTATCCTTTTATTGTCATCTGTTAGTATATCAGACCAAATGAGCCGTTGTCCACAAATACCTCTACTGTAATTAGACCATCACGTCGGTCGCAGTAATTTCTTCTTTCTGTGCAGCGGTGCAAATATCACGCTAGCGCAGCCCCATCGTACCGTTGCTTATAAGCAGCATACAGTGGCGACAAAATACGGACGCGATATCCGGGCTGATGGACCTTTGCTTACAGCTGCATACTTCCTCTCGGATTAATTACTGAGGCACCGACGGGTATCCAAAGTTGTCGGTCGGGCGCAACTTCAGTAGTTCGTCCCAATCTCCGGGGACATCTGTTACCCCTCCGTGATATCGTGTTTGTCCTCTGGCACGTCCCACAATTCATGATCGTCCTCCTTCTGCCGCCACGTCCCGTCTCTGACGCCGAACACGAAACCTTAACATTCATTATGCTCGAATTTTGCATCCACGATGAAAGCGAGCTCCCGTTTATGCAATGTGTCCTAACGCTATTTTGGAGACATTTTTTTAATAAAAAAGACAGCCGGGAGTAATTGAGTTAGATTATTTTATTGAATAAATGTGATGGGGATAACCACAAAATCATTAGCTAGGGGCCTTTGCAAATATCAGTTGGTTATATAATGGGAAGATCTGCCTAAATACGTACGGGTAATATCAAATCAACACAGTTTTAATGCTCACCACCTTTGATTAAGATGAAATTTTGTACATTTTATTGTTGTCTTCATGTAGTTATAGAAAAATAACAAATTTTATGACAATATGTTATCCCGAAGGAATTACATTTATTAAACATTTATTAAAAAAAATAAGTGTCAACAAACAATATTTTGTAGGAGAAGTCAACTATAACATCAATTTGTGTTGAAACTAAACAATTATTTATAGTCTAATAGCACTACATACATATGATTTAAAATTAAAACTTTATTATGATTTAAAGTTTTATTTTAATTAAAAACAGTATTAAAATAAATGATAGTGTATTGCGTTCATTTGGTATACCATCTTCATTAAATACTATGTTTGTAGACATGTATTTTTTATGACATGAACTCATTTCCGTTCCACTTTCAAAATTTTGGAATTATCTAAAAACTTTAAATATATCATGCTGAGAAATGGTTATCTAATGTTAACAAAATAACATTCTTTACATAATTTGTTAGTTTTAAGACTTATAATAAGAATATTTCTTTAATATAAAACAACCTAAATATTTGCTTTAAGAAAACGATAATTTTGATTTAAGAAAGTCGTTGTTTTGAAAATAATGTGAAGGATGCCGATAGATGGCGCTTTAGTTTCTCGTCGTAAGAGAGGTCTCCTCGAGGTTATACAACCGCATACATGTGAGTGAGGTTACTGAATGAAAATTTGACAATGTTTTGCTCTGACCAACATATTTCAAGTTTGATGGTGTTCCAAAATGAGTCACACATCATTTGAATAGGTTTTGCTCTGTGAATAACAAATCTGGAAGCTAAAAATTTACCCAACACATTACATTTTTTGGACAGAAAAATCAGGTCTTTTGTACTTTTTTAAAGAATCATATTGGAAAGTGATACAATATCCGCTATAATTGATTTTATGAGTATCCGTTTTATACTTACTATTCTTGCCCGAAGTTGGCAAGTTTAACGTATTATTATAATCATTGACAAATGTACATGTTTTACTACACATCTAAACAGAGAGAAAAGTAAATTTCGAAAAGAGAACAACCATGTTTCTGAAATTGGATAATTAAGGTGGAAAAGTAAAGAGGAAATTTATTTAATAAAACGCATATTGAGTTTCTGAAATATATATTGGGATGTAGTTCTTGGGCTTTTATGGAAAGATATATTTTTTACTTTATTAAGTATTACTAAAGTTATCTACGCAAATTCATTTGAGTTATATGTAGCCTGTCAAAGTTGTCCAGAACCGCAGTAATGTTCAGGTGAATCTTTACACCTTCACTACGAATCAAATAAATCAAAAATACGAAAAAGGGCAAACCTAGTGCTAATATTCCTCAAATAGTTGTTCGGAGGTATGGACTGGGCCACTTACCAAAATGCAGAAAGCATGACAAATAGTTGCAAATATCACACAATAATTTCCAATCATATAATCTAAATTGGCTACATCAATATTGCAAAGTTTAAATTAAATATAATCTAAATTGAATTACACTATCAATGTTTTGACAAGTTTGTTTGTCAAGTTTTTCATGAAGTATATTTGACAAATCCTTTATGACTGCCCATACAAGGTTCATCCAATATGAGCGTTGTGGCGAAATAGTTCCTATGAAAATTACGTTATTTGCAAATCTGCAATAAACTTTGATGGAACTTTCATGAAATTTACAGAAAACAGTTTAAACTTTGGCGCGAAATTTTCAAGATGGCTGACTTCCAGTCACGAGTTTTCAAAATGGCCTACTTGGGTTCAACTAAATCGCTGACATCCGGAAGTCGGCCATCTTGAAAATTCAAATTTCCCGCCATGCGCGGTTTCAAATTTACCGCCATAAGTTCGCGCATGCGCGTCCATCCCGACGCGATACCTACTCAGGACTTATCAAACAAAATTGTCATATTTTTGATAGTGTAATTAAGGCATAAAAACTTCAAATTATATTGAACTGTAAAAGATAGCAACATTCCGCACATTATGGGATCGAGGAAATATAAGTTTACACAGTACCTCTGTTTGTTTTATTTTATTTTTTTGGAAAGATGCAAAGTAACTGAAGAATTTTTGTAAAGCGAATTTAGTAGTTCTCTTCATTTTGCTTTGTGTCGTCGCCATTTTTCCTATTCACGCTGTATGTGGAATTACATTCAACTTGCATGCATTTTTAGGTTTTATAGTATGTTTAAGACCAAATTTAAAATCTGGTCCGATACTTCCGATACTCCGATACTAATAATCCTGTATCCTATTGCTTAAAATATAAAATAGAACTTTCTTATTTTATTTGATTCGTTGATTAACTATATGAAAAAGAATACGATCGATGACAGATATTTGTAACAAACTCGGTTATTAAACACCGATGAATGATCGACATTGGTTGGTTACATTTTATATCAAAATTGTGGACAGACTCAAAATACCACAAATTCTGATTCATATTTATAAGATGCATAAAGTATGTGTCACATGTAGTTTTAATCTGAGACACCTGGCCAAAGATCACCTGGCCATAGATCAATGAACTTAAAAGTCGCAAAATAAATTATCTCGAAACGGAAATTTTGTAGTAGGTACTTAGGTTTCTGCACGTTCTGCAGAATATTATCCCCCTGGAAACATTATCCTGATTGACAGGAGCTTTAAAACAATCTTTGATACAAACTTAATAGAGCACGCCTCACTTCATCAGGGAATGAACTTTTTAATTTATAACTAACTTAACTTCGAACAATATTACAAGTCTTTAATTAATTCCAAATTCATCCATTCGCCGAATGGATACTTCTGAGCAGACGCGCGTTCGCACCGCAAAATATATTTTATACCATCAACAGTTTAGACATTGACACAAAATTCGCCAATGCATAAATAATTCTACTATTTCCGTTTGGTAGTTGGTGTCGTTGGAAACGGGTATCAAAAAGTGGCATAAACATCGTAAAGCTCCTGTTAACCCGTTGTTAAACAACTCGGTAGCGGGCGAACAAAGCGCTTTGACCGCCCCGTGTACGGGCTTTACGAGATCGTTCGGTATATTTTAATCGCCTAGCGCGGATGTTTGTGCCGTTGGTTCCGGCACGCATATGCAAAATCCCGGTTAGCGCATAAAATAGTCTCTATTTGGCCGTTCCAGTGTCGGGCGAAATGTCGACGCCGACTTCACAGCCTGTTTCGACGACGCACGTATAAAAACACTCCGGAGTTCGAATTTTCACTTGTTTTGGTGTTAATTGTGTTGTGGGTTCTATTTTTATACCTTTGAGCAGTTTGTTGGGTTTTTAAATTACATTACCAACCTGAAAAGTCAGGTTTTTGTCATCCGAGAATGCTGACACGGAAATATCAAAAACACTATTCTAAAAGAACTTTTAGTCAGGTTCGCGATTAAATTGTTATTTTTTCAGAAAAACAGTATTATTGTAGTTTCTAAAGCCTTAGAGAGCTGACCACTAGACATATTGGTGCTTGTGTTTTGGACCACATGGGTCAAAACATGATTTTTTGTTCTATTTAGACACCTAGAAAAATTATGTAAAATCTGGATGCATTTTCGGCTATAAACACGTTTTTATGTAGAACTTCATCATTTACTCATGGAGAGTAAAAGCAGTTGCTAACGGAAGAGAGGGTAAAAAGTACCATTGATCAATGTCATTTGTGAAAGAAATCTGATATGATACTGCTTTCTTATTTTTATATGACATTCAAAATTTTCGAATTTATTTTTATATGAAACTCAAAGTTATCTTTTAAGCTTTGAAGCAAAAATCTCCAGTCGTATTGCCTTTCTGTGAAAAACAAGCGGGAACAATTTCTATTTATTGTACCACATAGAAAAATAATTTTTGGCAAGATAAAAATGAATTTTACCTTTGTTTTTTAGCCCACTCACAATACAAAAATAGAGTTCTTATCTATGCACAACTTCAGGTCAAACATTATAAATTTTGTTATAACTGCTAATCTATGACTACATTGTGACATTATAGAGAACTGCCTACATTACAGTGGTATGGTTCTTAATAACTGACTGGTATACAAAATAGTTTAATCTTTTATAGTGGTTCTCCAAGGTATTGGGTTGTAGCCGACCTTCCTGATGTCGACTTACGTTTGTTGCTTTATAGTTGCACATTCCTAGAACAAGGTTCCTAAAACACAAACTAACCTCGCGACTGATTATGTTTTATGCTCCGGATGACCTTATGTGACAATATTACTGCTGTCACGTGACTGTTGTGCTGTCGTAAGCCTAGTGTACATTCTGGTTTTCGTATGTCAGATGTATGTATACAGGATGTACAGCTCTATTTAAAAAAAGGCGTACACGTATTGAGGGTATTGTAAAAAGGGATAATTTATTAATCGTTTCCAAGTAAACATATTTCTGATATTTTGTATGTCAAATGTGTGCAAATTGCTTTTTATAATTTAATTATGCCGCGACAAACAACATCGATATGAGCGCGAATCGTTACTAACTTGGAAGAAGGGTGGTCTATAAGGGCAGTGGCTGAAGAATTTCAGTTGGATTAGAACACTGTGTTCAACATGAAAAAGCATAACAAATCCTCAAAAAAATATCGACAAAATTCAGTTCTCATCGTGTTTGTAGTTACAGGTTACATGTTACTAAGTAACAACAATTAAAAGTAGGTTTACAATATGGCAATCTAGCCAAAACTGTGCTTACTACTTGTACGATTTTTTTAAATAAATTTCAAAATATCGCACCCCATATAACTCGTTATTTAACAACAAAAACAATTTGATTTAAATTTCGAGAGTACATCAGTTGCCTTTAATTTTTTAGAATAAAATAATCTAAATAATTCTTTAATATCAATCAATATCATCACATCAAATGCTCTTTAGTTTCAAAGTTCACAAAATTATCTCAAATTAACACAAACTGCGACGAGGATGCGATTTTAACCTGACGACATAGGTACGTATGACATCGTGAAAAATCATCCTGAGAAAACGTTTTATGTTGCGTAAAAAGTTTAACTGGTTCTCATGTAATCGGTTGCAAAAATCATTTTTTCCCTTTCATATTTTGAAACCTCGTAGTGCATAAAATCAGCCCCTAAAGCAGTTTTCTGATTCTCGCAAGTTTTACGATTTTATATAGCCTATGGTATTCCCCGGTCAAAATTTCCTGAATTAAGGCAAAGACAAAGAGATGCCTATTCAAATGATAATTTTCGGTGACGGTTTAAATTAGGAATGTGAAATTTGGATACAGAGAACGTATAGATCTAGTATAAAGAGAACGTATAGATCTAGGTGCTTATGTTGATTAAATTATTATATTTCGATGAGTTCATATACCTATAGAAACGTAGTTTTAAAACGTATCATATTTCAACCTTCTCTTGTAGAGTATTATACACCGTTACAACCGGCGCGTTTTTCTAGAAACACGATCTTTCAAATCTTTCAATCCACTTCTTGCATACAGTTTTTTATGTCTTTATGTACAGTAAGGTATGATAAATATATGGCAAAAGAAAACATATTGATATCTCTTACAATTTGTTTGAAAAACTGTCTCAAAGTTGAGCTACTTTTTAGGTCTCTACATGAGAAACCTTAACTAAAAAAATCGTTTTGGACTACCAACTGTAGCATTAAGTAGCTTCTCAGTTTTTTTTCTTTCTGTCCACCAGTTGTAGAGTTTTCTTGTTCAACTGTATTATTCAATTTATCCAAATGTGGTACACCAAATTCAACAATAAGTTCCCTAGAAAAGCCCAGTCTCTTTCTTAAAAATGATCGAAATTACCCCATCCAAACAGTCCCGTTATTTAAATTTTCTTTCCGGAAATCCTTATACCCCTATAGGTATATACTACATCCGCCGTATAAGAGCGAGAATTCACAGATTTATCACTATTATCCGAGTTAGAGTTTTACTATTTCCGGGCAATAGCAGTACGGCATAGCGGCGCGTATAGCATAAATTCCGGGTCGCCGTATACCCGGCAATAAACGTATATACCCTCGACTGAGCCGCGAAAGGGTGCACCACCCCGGAAATATGCGCCCGTCTTCGGGCGCGAATATGAAGATTAGCTGTTCATAATTTCGTTTGTGACGTAATATACGCGTCGTTCTTCGGGGTCGCCGCGTATAACCGCACTATTTGTTCCCGTTCCGGTCGCGCCCCTATACGTATATAGAAATATATTGGACGCCGATGACGCGTACACTCGTATATTTCAGATTAGAGGAGTACACCTAGCGCCATCTCGCGGCGCCCGGCGCAATTTATGTATATTCATGAACATTTGCATTTTAATAATGCGCGCGTTCGGGTACGTGACCGGGAATTCCGCGACGACTTCCTCGACTACCATCGCGAAATTTAAACGGAAAGTGGAGAAAGAATTCGAGTGGTGGTGATCAATGGCGAAAGTTTTAATAAGCCGAAAAGTTTTCGATTTGAGTACGGTTTTGTTGCTTATGGGGATGGGCTGAAGTGTAAATACTTCCGGACGGCAATATCAATCAACCCTTAGGAATATCCTAATTAAATATTGAACTTTTGAAGCGTTTTAAATGTACTCAATGCATAGTGCAGAGTTTCTGCATAGATAACATTGATGACAGCGCTATCGAAAATGGCATATTTGCGTATCTATGGAGATACGAAAGATGCTAAAAGAAATTGCTTCTTGGGATACAATATACCATATTTTAATAAAAGTTGGATATTTTGGCGAAAGTAAACGTATTTTTAAATCAAAGCAAACATATTACTTAAAAAAGAAGACAATAATGATCAAGTTTTCAATTTCCGGTAAAGTAATACTATCAAAATGATACACATAATATCTACCAAGAAAGTAGATCATCGGTAGTAGGTCATTGGTAGTAAAACGAACTCAACATACAAGAAATTCATCATTGTGTGATATTGCTTGCTGCCAGTGCAGCTCGGGCGTACTGTGGTTCAAGTAATTCCCTTCGCCCAAAATCCACAAAGCCGCAAAGTCGTAGAGCCCGTAAAATATGACGCGTTAGGTAAATTTATCTCCAAAAGCTACCTAGGGCAGATCAGGCGGTTATTACTGAGCGTTTACAAACTGGCGTCGAAATATAAACTAAACTCTTCTTCCTTAATATTTTTATTGCTTTGAAAAAGTGAGAGTGTGAATTTATGATTTAGTTCGGTTTAGGTATAATTTTTGGCACCTTTGACTACGTTGGTAGATCAAAATCGACAAGTTATGACAATATTTTGGAGACTAGACTAGACAGTTCGGAAGACACTTGTCCCGCTAGGTCTGCCAGCCGATGTACCGGATCTTGTAGAGTACTGTCCCTCCACCACGTACTTTAAGCAGGCGGAAGTGATGTTTGAGCTGGTAGCGCATTGCCAATTTCTTCATGGAATTGTTTGTAGAAGAAGCCATTAGGTCAAGTCCGTACAAACCCGAGCGTTTGGTTAGATATATCGATGATTTATGATTTATGATACATTTGTTGTTGGCCATATGGTAGAGACAAGCTTAAGCTGTCATTCTTACATGTGTTGGTTTGATAATTCATCCACATACATCCCCATTATCAATCATACAAGCAGTGGAAAGCAGAGGAGTGGGCATCACCTTGAGTAGTTGGATAGCTCACATGCTTAAACATAGAGAAGTCTACACCACGGTCAACAACTATACCGTGGGAGTGAGCGCTGCTAGGGGATGTCCGCCGGGAGGGGTGCTGTCCCCTCTACTGTGGTGTCTCGTGGTGGACGATTTCCTGACGACATAACAATACTGGTAAGAGGGAAATTTGAAACAACCGTATTCGAAAGGATGCAGGGAGCTTTAAATTTCATAGAAAGATGGTGTACTGGGAAGGGATACTGCTTGACCTACCACCTATTCACCTACTGGTGAAGGCTAGGGCATTGGCGGGGGCATACAGCTTGCAAACAACCCCCCACTCCAGCGCGGAAACCTGTAGAACCGGGCATGCGTCAATCTTTTTAGAGATCGACAGGACTCAAACTCTATGTATGATTTCTGATAAAGGATAAATAAAACGTACACATAGAAAAGACTTACGAGGTGGTTATGCCCCGTAGGCATCAATAGGAACAGAGCAGCGTCAAACCGAATGGCCTAGGCCCTAGTCTACTATACAGACGGGTCAAAAACCGACGCAAGTACGGGCGCAGGCATATATGGGACCGATATATTCCGCACAGGGCTATCCATAGGCCTAGGACCGCAGGTGAACATATTCCAAGCTGAAGTATACAGCATCACAGTATGCGCAAAGAAACTTACTAACAGGGCCTTACAACGCAACAGAATCTTTATAGTAACCGATAGCCAAGCAGCGCTGAAAGCGCTAACGCCATGCGAAACAAAGTCTGGGCTTGTCCTAGACTGCATCCGAGTACTGAACAAGCTGGGAGAGACAAACACTCTTGAAACTAGTATGGGCACTAGCACACTCCGGTATACCAGAGAATGATAGGGCTGACAAACACGCAAAAGCCGGGACCCTGATACCTCTCATTGGACTCGAACCACTTGTTGGCCTATCAATAGACACAGGCAAGAGGGAAATGAAACGCCTGCTACGCCAGTGGTATGAAGAACACTGGAGGGACCATCCAGGACAGACCCACTCAATGTTCTTTCTTGGAAGACCTTCGGCCAAATTGGCAGAGGATACGCTCAAGATGAGCAAAGCTGACATCAGACTGTGGACGGGAGTGGTAACAGGACACTGCCCAGTTAACCGACACCGCCAGAGGATGGGACTGGCCGAAGACCCTTTATGCAGGGGCTGCGGAGAGGAGGAAGAAACTCCGATATATCTTCTATGTCTCTGCGAGGCCTTCGTTAATGGCAGACGTACATATCTGGGCGAACAGAAGGTGAACGGGGTGCCACAGAAATAGGAATCGCAGGAACCGCAAGAGTGAAAGTAGTTTACTTGTTTGCCAACGTAAGTGGCGTATCAGAAAGAATTGGTAGGTTACTGAAGAAATTTGGTATCAGAGTAACGTATTGACCACCAGCTAAGATAAAGGGTCTTTTGCTTAACCCAAAGCAGGTATATCACGCCACTTCTGAAGAACAAAGAGGTGTTTATACAAGATAACATGCGAGTGTGGAACGTGCTATGTGTGACAGACAGGACAAAGCATCGAATGTCAAGTCAAAGACCAGACCGCTATTGCTCAACGCTGTCATAACTTGGAACACACTTATAGAGAAGCCGTCGAAAGACCGTCCCACTTCCAGACCCTACTGACATTAGTAGGGTCTGGAAATCGATCCTAATGCCGTCAGGTTAAAAACACATGGGAGCTGCAGCTCCAGATGGAATAAATCCATTAAAAAAATATATCCCATCGAATAATGTGCCTTTTAGTCGCCAATTTTCCAATTTTCGAAGCAATTTTCCAGCATTAAATATTAATTAGGTTCCAAAAGAAATATGTACAAAGTACTCTCGAAACAGTGGAGATTACACTCCAACGAAAATGTATGTAAATTATCGTCGTCTTATTATGAGTCGTTTGTCACGCAGCGAGGAGCGTCGCCCCAATTTTTTTCTTCTTTCTCGTCGTGACGGCGAGAGCTTTTAACCCTTTGATCTCGCGAAAGCTTTGTATGTAATTATTGGGCTCTCAGTTTAATGAAAACTGCTGGCCGACCTCGTGCCGCCCCACGTCTGGCAGAATTTGCAAAGTAAATAGTGCCCGAAAAACAGATCTTGTCTCTTAATGGTGGGGTTTAATTAGTTCCGAGCTATTACACGACTTGTCCGCCACTAATCGCTCGGAAATCGCCCAAGAAATCCACTCGCTACTTACTTCCTAGGTAATCGTTTTGGCGACTTGAACCGAGAGGAACGCCATAATGAAGTCCGATAAGATCTTTGAACTTTAAACTAAGAATACAAATGATACATGCTTAAATACAGTAGAGCGTCGATAATCCCAACTAATTTTGACCGAAGGTGATTCGGATTATTGCAACTAAATAGTAGAAAACACGAGTATTGGATATAAGATGTAAAGCAAAAGCAATATATCTGTGAACAGGAATCGACAAAAATTGCTTTTTATTCGGTTACTCACTGATTTATTTTATTATTATTTGTGTTTTGACCGTTCAGATTAGCGAACATTCGGATGGTATCCATTATTGTCATCTCCTCTTCCTACTGGGAGGTTAAGGTGTTTTTTTCTGCTTTACTGTGTCGGGAAATAGCTCTTGCGGAATTCCAGGATTGTTCTCATCGCTTCATGGTTTCCGTTATGATTTAGTCTCAAGTTCTGGCGGGCCTGCCTCTTCACAGTGACGCGTCCTATAGTGGATTTTGCTTTCCACACTGTCTTACATTGTCGTCCATCATCCATCCTGTAGACGTGCCCCCACCTCTTAACCGAAGAGGTGTTGGCAACTCAGTAGAGGAATTCGATATTAGTGGTTGGTGGAACTTTTTTAAAACGTATGTTGTTGAATACCTGAAATATATGAAGTTTTTAGAACTATTAAAATCTAGTAAAATACATAATTTCAGTGTAATCTTAACAAGAAATCTTGTTAGACAGACTAATCCGAAATAAAGCGAAAAAAACTTTTAACGTTTAAATGACCCAAAGCATATTAGCATTTTAAAGAACAATGACTATAATATATAAAAATATCTGCGTGATTTAATATTTAGTGTTCTCGTATTTATTGCTATTTCGTCAGACAGCATCTGTATTAGTCTGCCCACGGCACACTTCATCTGTGTTACTTAAGGAATATCTCATTGGTAGAGCAATTTATAGTGTTTACGAATATTTGGCTGAGAAATGTTCACAAAATCAGTGATAATTTGTGTGTTGTGTGTTGTAGGTTTACGCTTTGTTTTCTTGTACTTTTAGTTGTTTTAATTATTTTTGTTGAAATAGAAACAATGTGGTGCGTGGTGGCCTGGTGTCTTCTCTTCGCTTCCTTGCTTATTCCTGTTTTCATTGTTCTGTAGATTTTTTGCTGAAGAAGGCTGCATTGCCGAAACTAGTACCAAAAGTAATAAAACAATCTGCATAGTTGAGAGGCATTTTCTTTCCTTTTTCAATACTTATCGACCTTTGCATCATGGACCTTTCAGAATTTTAATTATACTATTGAAATAGGGTTATATGTTGTGGCTCATGCTCTTTTTTGTTTACTCACATGATTGCGAAAGATTTGTAAGCAAACAATACCAATAGACATTTAAATATATTGGTTCAAGGTTACCGTCAAGTATTCCGCTACCATCGTGATCCCTTCAAAAAAAAGTTTTTTTATCGTCTTTCAGTTCGACGAGATTACTGGTTCTGCCATCTAGCGATGAACATCCGGAGCAAGACACAAAGCAAAACTGTTGTAACCGAACATCGTAATATAAATAGCATTTCAAACGTAGCTCAAAAGATTTTTTTAGACTGTTTCCATCATTGTTTCAGGGATTTTTAAGTTAAGGCCTTTTCTTGGCTAGAAGAAAAAAATCCCTTCGTTGTGTTGCCACAAGATTTTCAATTTAGTAATATTCCGTAAAACATACAAGAACATATCTGCAACTTTATAAATCGTGCAATTCTATAAATAATGTAAATATTCGTCGGTCATATTGCTTTCGGTCCGCGTGTACCTCAATTCCTTCCCGTTGAAATTTCTCGAATTTTTCACATAATCCGCGTTCAATTTTTCCAGGAATTTATTTTATTGTGATCCGTCGCATCGATTCCCCATAACCTGCACGGTTCGCCGCTTGCTGCTCGTCCAGAACCAAAATGTTTTAGCATTACTATTGGGAACCGTCGCATGAATATGTGTTTCAATCGCTGCTATGCGCCGGATTTGACACGGAGCATATGCGGTAGTTTCAATTCCACTATTCTTACTCTAGAAACTCTGCGGAGAAATGCTCATTCCTGTACTTATGAAGTTTGAGTTATTTTACTTGCATAGTATTGGTCCACGGGTGGAACCTTGAGGAATACCCGATGTAGGTCAGGCGAATAATATTAATAATTTATACAGTGGATATTAAAAATGTTTAACTTAGCTAACTAAGCGTGCAGTTCACATCAAACTGACGAAGGGATGACGTTTACCACATAAAACAACCCTTATTATTGTTCCCGTACGCTTCCCTCTACTTATTAGCCACTCCCAGTGTTTGTTACTGTGAAATTTAGTCCGTGCTAGATCATCCCATAATCGTATAACAAAGCTCCTTTGTTCCATCCAGTGTATACCTATATTTATAACACACATACACACACATCCCCCGGTCGTTATTTTTTATTGTCGCCCTGTCCGCACGCCTCTGTGTGGCATAGGTGATTATTTAGGGGGGCGACAAGAGGACGTATATTTTTTATCGCAAGTTGACAACCTAATCTCTCTTACGATTTTGTCATGTGGTGGGTCACAGTTCCCCCACATACAAATAAATACCTATCTATCCTCCCATCTCGTAAACTGTCAAAACAACCGCGCACTATTTGAGATAAAAGTTAACTTGTGGGTTGTTGTATGTCTATTATTGGTAAATTGAAATGTCTGTATAAGGAAGATATTTCTTAGTTCGGAAATAGCTCTATTTTTTGGAGAATGAACATGCTCTGTTAGGACACTTGCTCCGCTCGTGCGAGATAAGGGCTCGAGTGGAAATACATTTTGCTCTCGAGTCCTAAATATGATGTTTATTCCATGATAGTATATTAATAAATAAGTTTTATAAGCCGGTAACACGGCGCATGAGTTGTTTGTAGCTCGAGGAGCGCAGCGACGAGTAACCTAAATAAACGAGCATAAGGTACTTAACATATTGAAACTAATCTAAAAGATTAGCCGTCAACTTAAATCTGAATTCTTAAAACTAGGTACTTGTCTCTAATAAGCTATCCACTGATGTCCTATATTTAGTTTGTCCCAAACAAGAAGCACTGACACTTCACTCACTGTGCTCTGCTTTTTACACATTTCACTGATTCACTAGTTCGAAGGGTTTAGTTCTTTTTAGTCTTCTCACTAGATTCCGGTGGCCCAGTACCTGCAGGGCCTCTACGTTGACGTGATGGCTTAGGCGAGATTCATGCTTAGTGCCGAATCTTTTTATCTCTTGGATGACTTGTGGGACACCAAGATCATGATGCAGGTCACTATTCCGTATGTACCAAGGAGCGTTAACCATATTGCTTAGTGCATTGTTTTGGAAAGTCTGGAATCCTTTTATATTGGAGTTTTTCGCGCAACCCCGAAGCTGTATAACCAAATCGGTTTTAGTATTTGGTTGTAAACTTGTAGTTTGTTCTGTACTGACAACTGAGAGTTGCTCCCCAGAAGCCAGTAGAGTTCTCTGTATTTGAGGCCAAGCTCTACTCTTTCCTTCTTAACGTGTTCTTTCCACCTTAGTTTTGTATCCCGAGTCACACCCAAATACTTTGCAGTGTTCGCATATGGAACTATGGCGTCGTGTCATCTGCGAATGTGGCGACTGTTACATTTCCCAGCTGTGGAAGGTCACTTGTATATAGGTGATAGAGAATTGGTCCAAATACACTACCCCGGGGTACCCCAGCTTTTACTTCTTTTAGCTCTGAGTATTCATCGATCTGTTTTATTCTGAATAGTCTATCAGATACATAGGATGTTAACAGCTCGACGTATTGTAAAGGTAGCATAAATATAACACGAGTGTAATATATAATTTTTCTAATTTGCCTCATTAATTTTATATAAATGTCTTTGTGGGTGGTTGTTGGCAGAATGAAGCTTCAAAAAAAGTGGCCCATTCTAATTGTAGTTTTTAATCCCTTTTAAACTGCACTATATCCTTAACCAAATCGACAGCAAACCCATCTTAAAAAATGATTCCACAATAAAAGACTGTAGTTAAAAAACTGCAGTAATTTCGTTTTTATTTCACAGCAAAATAACCTAAAATCCGCTTTAATTACCTTAAAGTTGCTTGCGGTAGAACTGTCAACGCAAAGACCAATTGTAGGTTGGGACAAAAAACAATTGGCGGCCACCTTTCCGGTGTTTTAGCGTTCGCGGATACGGCAAACGTTAGAGGGCGCTGAATCGTAATGTCAACGGACCGGGAGCTGTTTTCGTTTATACTAAGACTTACTGGATTTAATTAAAACTCGCGTCGGATACTAAGCGCTCCATTTTGTCCGGAAACTGAGAACTAAAAAGCTACCGAGCTATATCTACAGAGTGCTTATAGTTCCAATAATAGCGCACACCCTAAACTTTGGATAAGCATTTGGTAAGCAAAATCGATTTTTGTGTTGAACGGAATTTGGTATTCTTCTAATTGAAATTGGTTATATATACTGTTTTTTAAATAGCGTTTAAAATGGATTGAACAGAGAGTTTTCTTATTGAAAGACAAGAAATGTTTTCACTATATTTTTAAACACAAATTAGTTGTTTCGTTGTTGCAAAAAAATGATCTAAATTTCCTCGTTCTATTATAGGCGTTACATATATGCAGGTTTATGTTTTTGCATTTAAACTATACTTTATTCAACAAAAGATTTGTTCAAAATTTTTAAAATACCAAGCCCAATTATGGCATCTCAAGGGCCAGATTCCTTGAAACATTGGTGACTAGTTTTTAGCAATATTTTATTTGTAGATTTAATTTAATACGACTTTTTAACTACTCATTTCTTAAAATATTATACTTTTGGTTTTGACTTTAATTGATTTGCATGCCACGGTGAGAAACTGATTTCTTACGTCTTTCTTACACTCAATTCCCAATTTTCCGATAGCGAAACATACATATACTTAATTAACTATCACTTAATGGTTACTAACTAACTATTAACTATACTTAATGGTTTCTAACGTCATATAATGAAGTTTGTAAGGGTAAGGGTTAAAAAAAAACTGATAAAATAAGAAGCACTCTAATTGAGCCTTTTCTTAGCGCAAAATTATATATCAGAATGCCTTTTAAAAAAGTTTAAGGGAACAACTATAGTTGCAGTTATGTTTAATTGAACAGCACGTAGTGTAATTTTAGTGGACGATTTGAAGGATGTCCACTGGAACTACAATTGAGTAAAATTCTAAGGAAATTGTGGACAAAACAATTTTGCGCGGGCCTATTTTGCCCCATTTGTGTTTTTATAATTATTTTTTTTTGCGCTGTAGTCACTGATTATGTGTGTTTAGTTATTTATGCAGTCGATGCAGTATTAAATTTACACACACACACACACACACACATTTGCAAATTCTGCAAATTATAGGTTATGGACCGTAAATTTAATGATAAATTTATTGAATCGGCATTATGGGTCATCATTATATTCTATTTTCACCAATTTCCAACGAATTTTAACCCAATGTTTTACGCTGCAATTATTATATAATACCACAAGTTCATCATTTTTAGTTTTAGAAAAAGAGAACAAAAACTTTCCGGCACCTTCGCCATTTTTACGGAAAGATAAATCGAATCAAAATAGACTTCCTCATGGGTAGGATTATTATGTAACCTGGTATCAAGGGGACCCGTGATAAGCGGATAAACCTCATTTTGTTACAGTTCACTAACGTTACCGTATAAACTAATTTATTTGCCGTGTGTGTCTGTGTTCTAGTAACGGGAAGCAACTCGGTGGGAGCTGGGGGGGACCCAGAAGATGTGACGGAATTGTAACTCTATTATTATGCAAATTATATTAGGTAATAATGTCTTTGTTTACGGGCAGCTTGTGTCTCTAATGAGAACCCTGCGTGGCGTTATCTTCGCTGAGATCTCTGGTGTGCGGTTTACTGAAGACAACGTTTTATTGTTAACAAGGGTTTCTACTCATTATTTATTTGTTGCTATAACATTTGATACAGTTATCCTTCTAAAATAGTGTAACAAAATTAGATAATTATTTGTATTATGATTATTAAAAGGTATGTTTTAACACTGTTCTTCTTTTTGCAGGTATGTCCCAGATTTTTCTAACTAAGCAATACTTAGGCAATGGGTAAGTTTTATAATCATAATACACAATAACACCCTCAAAAATACTTTGCATAATGAGATTCAAAGTTATCGTATTACTGCTAAACAAAAAACTAGGGGCTTCGTAGGGAGTCGCGTTTGTCTTTTGATATATAAGTAAAATACTCGTGTTTAAGTAGCAACCTGATCAGGAAATTTTGTTGTATTCGTCCTTTGAATAACGAGTGGTCCTGTCGTGAGACTGGTAGGCACAAAGGACAACATAGAAACGAGAAGGATCTCTCCTTTGCGGAATGAAAAGTTTACTGAAAAGGGGAACTTTTGTACTTTGATTAAAAAAAAACTTATAATATGTTTTTGGTATACACTGTGTCTCACGGGACGTTGGATTGTATGGGTACTCTTGTTATTAATAGCGATAAAAAGTCGGTTAAATGGGCAAAGTAGTGCATACTTATGTGCTCTTTTATAATCTGTTCAGAAAACAGTTGAATTATAAATGATTTCCAAGTTTAAACTTTTGAAATTTATTTATTTGTACTAACTAGACAACATAAAAACTAACAACATATTAACAAACTAAATAATGTTTTAAAAAATCTTGTCATTTTCATAAAGGCATTTTTCACAGCATTCCGTAATATGGTGACCTTACCGAGGGTTCTTCTGTCAATCGAATTGAAAGCGGCGATGGCGGTGTCACGTCACTCTCCAACGTTGCCAAAATTATAAACACCATACACCTTATTTATTTTTTAAGTCACTCCATAGATAAAAATCACAAGGGGTAAGATCCGGCAATCTTGGTGGCCATGATACTTCTGAATAGGTAGCAACTACTCTCCGTTTATGTCTTATATTCTTATATCTAAATAGTTCCTCACGATTCGGGCATTATGTGTAGGTGCTTCGTCTTGTTGGAACCACATACCTTATCGTAACGCCAACGGTATATCGTCCATTCTTTCTTCCACGTCCTCAGAGAGCAATATTGCCGATACATATCCGAAGTTAAATTTTTGTTATAAAAAATTGGTCCGGTTAATCTGTTGGCCACTATTACACCATTGGCACCATATATTAGAACCAAACCACACCTGACTATGGCGCGGTACAAAAATGTGCTGAATTTTGCGGGCCCAGTAGTGCGTCTTCTTTCAGTTAAAAATACCGCAGTTATAAAAAGATGTTTCATCGAACCATAATATTTTTTTATAAATTCTGGGTTTTCACCAATTTCTTTTAACCGGTCGGTACAGATGGGTAGATATCACGCGATTTTCAGCAATTCTCGACGTGTACAACTTCCAGTAAATTTTATCATCTTATTGTAATCAAAACATGGCATGAGGCATACCAAATTACTCAGCAAGATATGATGAATCGAAACATGCATAAAAGCAATATTATAATGTCAAAACGCTTTTTTGATGGGATCACAAATAAAGAAGCTATGATCATTATTAGAATAGCTTGACAACCATTTGTAATTAAACTGTTTTCTGAACAGGTTATAAAAGAGCACCTAAACATGCACTCCTTTGTCAATTTAACCGACTTTCTATCTCTAATAATATCAAAAGTACCCATACAATCCAACGTCCCGTGAGACACACTGTATATCATGTGGAATCACTGTGAAGTATGGTAGAAAATGTAGTCTTATCTTCTCTATATTTTTAAAAGCATTCTAAAGGAAATGCTTTTATATATTTCTTTTTGTCCTAATAAAAAAGGGAAAACTTCAGTCGACACCAGCGATAATCCAATAAGACAGTGTTAAGAACAGGGATTGATTTTTGGACCTTTTATATCTATTGAACACGACACACCCAAGCATTGTAAAAGGTTGAGAGCAAAAAAAATATGTATTGTAGGACTTATTATAATTGTATGAGCTGTATTTTTTTAGTGATTTCTATTGATTACATGACAACTAGTTAAATGCATAGATAATTTAAGTTTTTAAATCTTTTCTTCTAAAGGATATTGGTTTTAGAAAAAATCCACAAAAGAATAAAGTTGTTAATTATATAAAACACTTTTTTCTGAAGAACTATCTCGGAAACCGCCAACTTTTGACAGAACGATTATTATTGACACAACAATCCGATTTTCGAAACTATTGTTACTAGTAGATATTATTTTATTAGATCAATTTCGTAGTTAGCGCCAATTGAACAATTCCTTAACAAATACGATCGTGACAAATTTTATTATATCTATCTTTGCCGCTTTATAACTTTGTTTCCTTACTTCGTCCGAAAGGAAGGAAATTGAAAGCTTTCCGGAACTTTGTCCGAGTCCAAAAGGGGACAGCCAGTCTTATAACTTGTCCCGTTTAGATTTTCTTTGTGAACTGTAGACAACAGGCCACACAATAGCCCAAATAGTAAACTTTCCCGCGATCGGTGCGTACAGCTTCACCGGGATATTGTCGTCGGATAGAAACAATTTTCGGATGGTCGAACTTATCCGGAACCTTCTTGGATTGGCTTAGTTGTTGACATCCGTCGGGTGACCTAACCAAGATCCGGCTCGTGGAAAACGTAGCTGCGAAACTAATATTATACAACGACGGGTGACCTTTTCGGCCTCTAAGGCCGTCCACGAATGCTTTAGCTTGTAGGAGAGCACCTTCTAACCACCAGAAACACCTGAATTCCTTTGTAGGAGACTCTCTTTACTGTGGAGTTTAGTTACAAGAGATAATATGTGAACCTTGCATCGCACGGTAACGGCAACGTTTTTTGGGGAATTAGCTGTTCGAGGTTTTTGGTTTGCGTGACGCAAAGTACGTCGTATATTATAGCGCTGAGCTTTGGAAACTAAGAGGATTACGTTTATGTTCCCTATGGATTTTCTACATGGATAATAAAATGCTATACACATTCAGTTATATATGTGGAAATATGCACATCGCAAGTTAATCGGTAGTTGTTCAGTGTCAAAGGGTAAAATGAAACCACTGAATTATTGCTTCAATATTTAGTTTATTCGATATAGGAGACATATTTCGGCTAAACATAGCTTTCCTCGGTCCTTAATTGTCTAAATTGTGGACAGATCATTAAAAATAAAATCTTTGTCGAAATCTTCTGGTGTTTTGGCTCAACATGCCAATATTTGAGTAGGAATACAATTAAAACAATTGCGGATAATCAGGGATTATTTCAGGAAAACAAATCTAAAGTGACAGAAATTCATGTCTATTGTGAATAATAGAAGATTTTGACAAAGATTTTGGTTTTATGTATCTCTCCACAATTTAGGACCGCAGAAGGCTATCTTTAGCCGAAACATGTCTCCTATATAAACCACAAATTATTGAAGCAAGAATTAAGAAGTTAACATTTAGTAATATGTCGGGACTTTCGTTCTTTATTTTCTGTTAAGTTCTGAAAGTTCTGACAAAAATGTCTATTTTTTGTATACCCATGTATACCCAGAATTATCAATGTCATCGTAATCTGTCCTTCAACAAAAATAAACATTAAATTAAGTTCTTATCTTAGCCCAAAAATGAACCTGGTGTGAATGTAATGATATCGAGTTTATTTCAATAGTATGAAAAACAGCTCAAAGGGGACAAGCTGTGCATTTGTGTGTTGATCTGTTATCTAAATCGAAATTGCCAGGATCTTCATTTCGTTTTGAAGATATCAACAAAAGACGGAAATATTGATGTTTGTAGGTTTTGTAAATTTGAGAGTTAATTTAATCTGATTATACTTTTATTATTATTTTATTGTACAAAGTTTGGCTTGCCAATATCTAAGTCCATTAGGTACACATTGAGTTAACTAATACTTAGAAACAAAAATTAAGGATTTCAGTTTTTCATTGATTCTTCAAAAGTACTTTAGTAGCCCCATGTTTTAGAAATTCTATTTTAAAAAAATGTTAGCAGACTGTTCGGCCTGTTCAACCGTTTTCATACATTTTAATATAAATAAATCCCCAAATATTCTTGCGAAAAACAGGCAGTCTGTATAACAAAATAAAATAAATCATGTAAAAAATATACAGTTGTCTCAGTCTCGGTCAGAATTGATGTAATATTCAGTTTTTGGCTTATACGTATTGACCGTTGTAAGTGTGAAATTAAAATAGGGAATATTTATCTGAGATACATTTTAAAGTGATAGTGTGGTCGTTTTGCTGGCTGAAGTATAAAACTCCTTTTTCTACTTTGCATTCACATTGCACAATGCACACATTGTAACATTTCCGGTGTTACAATGAACAAATTGTAGTTTGTAAGATGACAACTGCAATTTTTGACATTTATGGAAAATTAATATCGCAAAGTAGAAAAAATAGTATAGACGCATTGACGCACTCGTTCCATTTGGGCACTCCTCGCTACGCTCGTCGTGCCCAAAACAACTCGTGCGCCAATTTTTGCATTTAGGGCAATTTTATACTCGTTTTCGTTATAATTGTTTCATATTTCCATACTCTCGAACTGCACAGGACTTTCCGAGGCAACAAAGATAAATCGCAAACATCCACAATTTATCCTTGCGAATCCAAGTTTACGAAAAATAAAATAGAAATCGTGAAATAAATTTTAATACGGAAAAAATGTAGCGGAGTCAAGTTCCGCTTGCAAGCTCAAAAAACGACCAATAAGCGTTATAATAGCAGTATCTGCATTTTCAAACTCGGCGCAAAGAGTAATTAGTAAACTTTTTCGCAGAACGTGATCGACAACGAACCGGGCCGTCCAAGAAAAAAAAGGACGAAGAGGCGCGATGAAAAAGTTTCCGACCCGGCTGGTAAATCAGGCATCGGTTGATAAACATTGCCGGCCGCAATCGCGCGCAAGGATCTCACGTTGCTTGCGTCCGGAGAACTTTTAAGAGGAGTTTAAGCAACTTAAAATTGGAAATTATTTACGCGGCCGGGTGCCGCCTCCGACACCCGCGCCTCTAGCGGTAAAAACCAACCTAACCTATAAATATGCTAATAGGAATTACCACTAGAATTAGATTAGTTTCGTTGCCACTACCACTTTACTTTTCGGTGTCGTTTCTCCGCAGCCGCCTCCTTTTGTTTTTGTTGTGGTGTCGTGGACTGAAAGATGAGTCGCAATTTAAAACTGCTTGTGTTTAAATGCGATTTTTCTGTGTCATGAATGTGAAGCAATGGCAGAATTATACCTTCGTAGTTTTCGTGAGTTGATTGCAATATTATAGCAATTTCAGAATGTAGATGAAATGAAGACAACAATTACAAATTCCCTTTACTTCTGAAATGTATTTGAGCAAATTTATGCTAGCCGAGGGGTGATATCTTATTGGAATAATTCTTATTGCAAATTTTGGCGGATGCGCCGGGCCATTCCCTTTCCAACGTACTTTCTCTCCTTTTGTCTCCGTAATTAGGTTCAAATGTTTGTATAGTTGCGGTTTATGGTCTACCATTTAGTTTTAAAACATAGAATAAAACTTAAATGCACTTTGTCATTTAGAAAAGTTACGTTTACTTCGAAAATATAATGTGTGTACCAGTTTCGAAAGTCGTCAATTCGGAGATATCTTAAGGACACGAAAATGAAAATAAATTGTGACATAAAATAAGTATATAAATATATCATAAATATGCAGTGAGCGCGTAAAGCATCGAAACATGAGAAAAACTCTGAGACGGTTTGTTATTTTAAAAAATCCTCGAACACTTTGATTTTTAATTATCAAAATACACATTTCTGTGAAAGGTTCAATTTCCGACCATCATGTTACTAAGTCATGACGTCATCAGCACTTACTGATTCTTCTTACTGATTGTGGTAAATCTTTTAATTCTCTAAATTACATCGGAAAATTTGAAAAATTTACGAATATATATTGATAATATTAGGGAATATAGCTTTTTTCAATTGAATTTGAAATTGCATTTAGGGTAGAATTAATTGCCCTGAAAACAAGTACCT
This sequence comes from Melinopterus prodromus, assembly GCA_964023965.1. Lineage (NCBI taxonomy): Eukaryota > Metazoa > Arthropoda > Insecta > Coleoptera > Scarabaeidae > Melinopterus > Melinopterus prodromus. The sequence goes on from OZ030393.1 coordinate 48,947,498, forward strand.
ATGGCCTCCTATGGGTAATTTTTACAAATTTAATTTAGTGGTGGGCACAAGAATCGATTTTCAGTATTCGAGTGTTTCGCATAATCGTATGATGTGGTTCTCGAGTTGTTCTCGATTAATAATCGATTATTATTCGATTTTTGATAATAGATTCTTAATAATCGATTTTTAATAATCGATTCTTACAAATCGTTTATGAATAATCGAATTTAATAATCGATTATTCATAATCGAATATGAACAGGGAGAGGTCAATGAAGTAAAAGCATATTTTGGGTTGGGTTGAGCGACGAAGTTGGTAACGGGGGGTATAAAACTGTTGTTAGTATATGTGAAATCGACTATTAAAAAACCGATTATTAAAAAACTATTATTAACAAACGATTATTAAACATCGATTATTCAATATCGATTTTAAAATCAATTATTAACATATGATTATAAACAATCGATTATTCAAAATCGATTATTAAAAATAAAAATCGAGATATATCGATCATTTCAAGAATCGATTATAATCGATTTTGTAATCCAAATGCGCCCATCACTAAAATTTATACAACCTGAACCCATTGTTCTAGAAACCTCGAAATGGTCTCATAGTAAACCTTAACTTTGTACTTTTACCTGAAATCACAAAAGTTTGTTTTTGAAACATTTACAGCAATTCATTAAGGGAGGTGCGAACGGCTTCATCAAGGAATGTAAAAAACGCAATAACCAGACTTGATATGCAACTTTTGATCTCATATTCTCATATTCTTTTTCTCGAAAATTTTCTTATGTAAATGTAAATGTTGTGAATTACCTCTAAAACAATTTGATATCAAAATCGTAAAAAATATGGGGGTGCCATTAGAAAAAAAGAGTCGTTGACATCATAAGTCGAAAACAATTGGAGGTCGGAAATTAAATTTGATGTAACTATGTATTTTTTGATAATTAAAAATTGACGTGTACGCGGATTTATTCAAATCACAAACTGTTTCAGAGATTTTGCTATGTTTCCATACTTTGCCCGTCTCTGTATGTTGTGCATCCTCCTAACTCATAAGCAAAGCATTAAAAAGTGAAACGACTATTTGAAAAAGCATTATAATGAAAAGAGGGCTTTCTTCATAGTGCTTGGATACATGACACCATTTGGTTCTTTTTGTATTAAATGAATACTTTTTGTGGCAGCATAATAAGCTGTGTTTTTTTTTTCAATCAAAATTGCAATAGCATGTTGTGATTTTCTTGAACATGTATAGAACAAATCATAAAAATTGGTATAGTAGTTCAAAAGTTACTGAACATCAAACTACTATGTGTCGATTTGTTAGTCCGTGAGTGCAGTTCTAGAAAATAGCAGATCCAACATATAGGTATACACTAATTTCGTTCTTGAATTGCAATTTCGGCGAATTTTTTTACCGATTTTCATTTCCCTCTAGGTTTTCGTCAGAGTCCAATTGACAACTAGCATTTGATCTCTCAAGGTACAAGAAGGTTTTAAACTACCTGGTTTACAACAACCAGTAAATTTTCAGTATTGTCAATAACATTCAAATATATGTCCTATAATTATGTTTGTATTTTTATTATTGTTTCATCGTTTGCATTTATAGTGCTAGAAAACTAAGCCATAACAAGTCACTCAGTTATGGGTTAAAGCTTAATAAAACAACGCAAGCCAGCAAGGAACGAATAAATTCCCAGTTTACCATCTCCGCAAATACCCCGAAGTAGATAATAAGTCAAGCAAATTTAACATTCATCGGCAATAACGCGACTTTTATATATTTGCACGGCTGCTGGCGCACCGACGATCAGGTCGATATACCAGCTCTTGTACTTCGCGCGTAACTACGAACAAGTCCGTGGAGAGTGCAATACTTATTATTTATATGTATGTGCGATGTAACGGTTATATTGAACTCTGTCTGCGGCGTGTCAAGTCGTTTATAAGGTATCCGGAGTAGGCGTTCGGAGACGATTCGACTCGTTTTGCTGTCAGTTGCGTTCGTGCCCGGTGAGTAACGACACCTAACACGGTTATCGGGCAACCACGTAGACCGTCGGGAGAACTTATCCGAGATTTGAAATCGAAAGAATTGCATTATTCATGTGCTCGAATTGAAAACTATTACAATTCCCAGTACTAGCTGCTCGATTATTTTAAATATGCTCAGCCACCCTTTAAACAGCTCTGAGGGTATCGATACGTTCATGAATTTATTGATGACGTAATAAGAACGTGTCAATAATGACGGGATGTAATATGTTTAGAGTGTTTCACTTGTTTTGTCTATTCTAAATTTTCTTAATACGTTCTTAGGGACTAATTACATGACCGTGCAGCTCGTTTATCATAAATATAATAAACGTCACAGCTAGTTTTGTTGACTTTCGACATACGTTCCTTTTTTAGAACGTGCGTCATAGAATGAACGATATATGAAACACAAAATCTGTGTGCCTAATTATATTAATCGACAAATTTTGTTTTGTGTTTTTTGTAAATTGAACCTTAATGTACTTTTTTTATTAATTTCACGTGTTGATTTCGAATATATGGCCATTAAAAAGTTGGCGCTGTTCTTAATTTTTGATAACTAAAAAAATTAAGATCTGGATCATTATCTAGCAGACAAACATAAACAATTTTTTGTCGCCGGTTCCTAATAAAATGTTTAATACTTATGTATACTAGGGTGGCCCTTAGCTATACGGTATTTTCCGAAAGTTAAAATTTTGCTGCTCCCACCCCCTAATCTTATTCTAATTAACAAAAAGACGGGCTGTACAAAATTTTACTTGAATCGGACAAGTACTTGGCGACCCTCAAACGCTTTGAAGTTGAAACAATCCTTAAATACAATGAAAAATTTAAACATATGTTTCTTTTTTAATAACTCAGGAATTTCTATAAGGGAATAGTATATTATTATTCTATGAGCAAGTAATGCAAGCAATTTGTCACGAGAACTAAGTTTGCAGTACGAGCCGTAGGCGAGTGCTGCAAAACGTTCGAGTGAGAAATTGCCATTACTTGCGAATGGAATACTATACTTTTTCTACGACCATGCAACGAAATTTTATAAATTAATTTTTGTGTATATATATATATTTTAACAGATTGAAATTGTTTGGTGCGCTTGTCACTTACCGACGGCGACGTTATCAATGCCTTGACAATGTCGCTAAGCACTGTATCAAAACAATATGGAAATGAGAAATCCAGAGCTGTGATTGGCTCTAAAGCCGTGAGGAATGAAATATTTCTCACTACTCCCGGGCTATGAGGAGCAACAAATAAAATATTTGCCATATGTGTGGGGAATGGTTAGTATTACTTATCATAAATTGCCACTATAATGAATGAATTCCTCAATAGGAGTAGAAAAAATATACTTTTGTTTAGACGATTAATTTCTATCAATACAATACATATACATAATGTAAACGAACGAACATTGAATATTATTTTTTGCTATGAGGATTTCGTACCAGTTGGGTATCTTTTTCGGTCTTCCACAACGATCGATCCCTAGAATAAATTGTTTCTCATCTTTTGTGAGACTGTTATTATTTTCCTGGATTAGTTTGACACCTCTTTCTGCAGCATCATGCACAACAACTATTTTATCAAGATTTTCTATTGCTCTTTTGCCACCAGGATCATCCTGCTACGTTGAAGGGTCTTTGTCGACAAAATCGGTGCTAATCGAAAATCTCGTGAAGAAAGTTTTTAAGTTACAAAAGACCAAAAGTAGTCGTTTGTAAAGGAAGAAAAATCATTTTGGTGCACAATGTACCTCTTTGGTTGATTTTTTCTTCTTCCTGATCTTCAGCTTTGTCTTCTTCCAGCATAACTTGAGCAATATTTGTCTTAACCGTGGTTGGAACTTGATCATCAAATAAGCATAGTGTTTCGGGAGCTAAGTACTAGAGAGTTTGAAATTTTTTGAACAGCAACCTAACGTGTTCTGGATCAATATCCTGATAATTTATCTGTTGACGCAAGAATAGGAAATCATGGTAAGGTACTTTTATTGCTTCTGGTGACAGAAACCAGGCTCGAACGTACACGCAAGCAAGAAAATTTCATATCCTTTTTAATGAATTCTTCTCCCTATCAGATAACTGAAGTTGATTTTGATATAGGTAAATCTTCAGTGCATAAATTGCCTTTGCCATCCACCTAGCGTGACATACAGCTCCTGGTTTACGAAATGATATCCCAACCATGGAGCTTATTTTCTTATTTTCTTTATTTTTCATGAGTGCCAAAGCATTTGCATGACCTATGTCAGAGAGATCGTCCATAGTTTCCACAAAATGTGTCGTTTTCTTTGCCAGATGTTCTAGACAAATTTTTCTGTCAATGTTTCCATTCATTATAGAGTTTGACTAGCTTATCAATGCAGTGGTCAGTTCTTCTAGTAGGAACTCGTGCTTTTTGCCATAAATAGAAACTTCCTCAATCGCCAATGTTGCACTTTCTTCCTTTGTCATATTTACAACTCTTAGATTGTAGAAAAAATGCGCAAAACTTGCCTAAATGACAATTAACTAAACACTATTAATTTAATATTACAAAAATTATGACCTAAGCTTTAAAGTAGAGGTTTATAAATTTAATTTAGAAAGGTTATATTGGACTACATGTAATTATTGGTACAACCTTCTTAGCTGTCTGCGTTTACGGTTAGAATTTCAAGTTAATTTGTTGGGTACAAATTATTACGAATGGTAATACCTTATTAACGAAGGTATGTTAGGCCAAGGAAAACCTATGCCATGGGATAGGCCGCACACCATCTAGTTATATATGCTTTAAGTACAAAAAATAAGTACCCAATCTGCTTTTCTGAACTGGGCAAAAATTCCAAAAATTCATGGTCGATGAGGGTCGTCTTGCAGTTGTCCGATTAAGCTGAAATTTTGCATATATCGTTTTTTTGTTTATTGAAACGAGATAGGGGGGTGGGAGCTAAACTTTTAGAAAGTTGCAAAATAAGGGCCACCCTAATGTATACTGATAAATAAAAAATCCGTGCTCCTACTACGTAATTAGTATTTTGTTATTTGATAATTTTTGCACCTACTACTGCACCAATTTTATGATTCTTTTTAGGCATATTCTAAAGAAGACGTCATTTTATTACAAATCTTGGTAATAAATTTATCAAACAACTGTCTTAAAAATATAATTTATTTATAATTAATAGTCATTTATCTAACAAATAAAACATGAAACAAATATGTTTTTGTCGCCTGTTTATAATAAAAGTTTTAATAAGTATACCGTTAAAATATTCCAATTATTAAAAAATGCTATTACTATTTTGAAAAGTTGTTGCCTACTGTTGGCTAGGTGTAAATGAGAAATTATTTTGTTTTCTGATTCATCCCAATATCGAAATTTTTGTAGAAGAATTACAGTTTGTAGTACACCTTCGCAATATCTGTGGTACCAGAAAACTGGTGAAAATATACTTTTTGCTGTAACCTAAATATTATGCCACTTCCCTCAGGATCGAATTTTAAAGCTTATTCCTGCGATACCACGTCCACTGCGTTCTGTTATATCAACAAAGACCTATATTGAAAAGGTACCTTAATTTAAAATAGTAGTTTGATTTTGTGGTTTATTTTTAAATTCTTGCAAGTTAAAAAAAATAAACTACAAAAACCCAACTACGATTTAAATCAAGGTACCTTTTCAATTCGTAAAGATGGTTTTTGGAAACCTGCACATATTTATACACAAAGAGACATTAATACTCTTAATTAAGTAACTTTTACAGCAAGGTCCAAATACATTTAAAATTGCAAGATTTTAATTGAGTCTTTTTTATTGTAATAGCAATATTTATGCATTTTTAAGTCCAAAAAAGATATAAAAAGCGTTACAGTAGTTCAATACCTATATGAAAATATTTTTTGTTTCTGGAAAGCGATTAGGCATTATCGATTGATTTCTTTTTGCTAAGCACGTGCCAGAGAGTTCCATATCACGTTAGGTGAATGTGAATAGTGCTAGAATTAAATTATCAAAGATTGCCCAGTTTTTTATTCTCTCCTTCTTAATATATTACGTTTTTGTCGTTTATTTTATAGTGACGCGCGCACATCACTTAAAGAATCGGTTAAAGAATCCAACACGCCTATGTAGTTCTTTTATTTACAACGAAAGATGCGGGTCGCCCGCGTCGTTTTATGTGCCCATCTAACCACAGCCTTTATGCTTAAAAAATCAACCTGAACAAACTTTCACTGTTACAAGTAAAAATATTAGTCTTTGTTGTTTTGGTTTACTATAAAGTTGCAAATTATCAACTTCGCCCTTTTTACACTTGAGTTTTTTCCAAAACATTACACCATAGAATATTTTTGAGTAAGGGTTACTTACATCCAACACACAAAATTTTAAGTATTTAATTGTTTGGATATTTTCGAAATTATTCTTTGTAATTTTATATGAAAGTGCGATCAAAATTCATTAAATAGTTTTATAGATATATTGCAGAAAATATCTGAAAGTTTCTTTCCACGTGTCAAGTAGTGGACTTGTTTCAGTATTTCTGTAACTGCTTTTATCTTACCCAAGGCTACCCGAAAAATTAAAATTAATTTGTTAAGATTCATTGTGCAAACTGCTAAACATAACAATATGATCCTCAACGAACAACCGAATACATATACTCTTTCCGTTTCGTTGTTTGTTTTCTCATATTTACGCGATACGGCACACCTACGTCAAATGCTTGGATGTAGTGAATTGTTCCGCATGGTTTGCATTTAATCATTGCTTGTTAATTATTAATCGCTCGTACCGCTGGTAATCTACCCAATTACTGCTCCGTTTACCCTCCTTGGCTTTTATACATAATGGATATTAGGAGCTCCTTAGCCATTCTATATGCAATCTAATATTAAACAAATAATAAATTAATGACGCACTCTGCCAAGATGCGAGGAAGTAGGTATGCCGTTTTCCGCGAATAAATACATCCTAAAACATTTTATTTTCAGTTAATATTTCGTTAGTTTATAAACAGTTGTTGTTTAAATTTTATGAATTGTTGAACAATCCGTTTTTTTAGCGGGTATGAAATCTATGGAATTCCTTTAAAATGAACAAAGCTTTGGTATCGTTGGTATTTACGTGCGGTGTATAGTAATGTATAGTGCGGTGATAATAGCGTAATTAATTCCAATTATAAACGGCAGTGTTGCGATTTTTTATTCGTCGTGAACCGCAACCGAACAACGGCTCAATAATTAGCATTTAATACAATTGCTGACCAATTGTTATAACAAGTGGAACCAATAAATGCCCTCCACGTAGGTACGTTTATGTATCGTAAATACTTATTATGGGGAGTGAAAATATTCCTGCGTATGTACCCTTAAATAAGTTAGTGGTAGTGTTTAATGGAAAATATATGGGCAAGATAGGACGTAAATTGTGTTGTGTGCATTCTGTCGCCGGGCTTTGACGTTTAATTAAAATTGCGACGATATATCAATTTTAATTAATCCTGTCGCAAAGTGCTTCACCAATTTCATAAGTGTAGTCTTCGCATAGCGATGGGTTGATGGATCATTTTGTTTTATTAGAAATTATATTAGAACGTCGAAGTTACTACAGATTTTACTTGGACAAACATTGTAAAACAACTACATATTTTTATATAAAAGATTTGAGTACTAAGTACCTGTTTACAAAATATAAGCTGTTGACGTTTACATAACCGAACTTTTGGTGCATCTGGAATACATGAGATAATAATCGCTGATTTAATAAAAGTTGTATCTTATTATATTATTTTTTTAATTAATATTTACAGACTAGGTACTATCACGAGCATAAAAACGGGGACACTATAATTTGCTCTGATTAAGTTGGGCTTCGTAATGCCATGTTAATAAGCTTGTCATGTCACATTAATGTCATCTTGAATTATGACGTAAAAGTAAAAATGTCGCAATTGAATGAATTTCAGAAGGCAAATTCAAACTCGACTAGGTACATGATAAAATCAGCATTCGAGAAAATGTTATTGAATTAAGTGTCGGCAAGAATACCGCGAAGAATAAAATTGATGGAACCGGAGCAAAATTGTAGGTTGACAAATACTGTGAGAGTTTAGTCATCATAGGTTAACAAATACTGTCAAAGTAAATGTTACACAACTAAAATTGTTGAGAATATAGTGCCCAGTTTGCTGTCCCGGTTTTTTATGCTCGCGATGGTACTCTCAAATTATATATTAGTAGTTATTCTTTAATTTTAAACATTTGCAGTCCAATAACGAAATGCTGTTTGTAATTATTGAATTAAGGAAACGCATTCAGACATTAAAAGTAGTCCACACGATGCTGATTATATTTATTCGATAATATTAATACTTAAAAATTACTATTCACATTTTAAAATTTTTCTTCTTTCGAAATATGTATACATTGAGCGCGTAAAGTAAGGAAACATGACAACATGTCTGAAACGGTTTGTTATTTGAAAAATTTCGTCGACTTTAAGTATCAAAATATACATATTTACATCAAATTTAGTTTCCGACTTTCAATTGTTTTCGCCTTTTGATGCCATCGTCACTTTCTAAATGGTAACCCCATATTTTTTGTACTGGTATTGACAGGTCTGTTAATTGTAAAGATAATTGTAAAGTAAAACATTTAAAAAAATCGAGATATGGACAGTTGAAACTTAGTGTTATATTGATAACTTTTGTTTGTTTGTGGTATGCGAATAGGTGTTTTCAAAAACTGCATATCTTGTCAGGTTATTGCGTTTTTTATGTTTTTTTTTTATGAAGCCGTCCGCGTCCCACTTAAAGAATCGCTGTAAATGCGTCAAAAGCATTTGGGAACAAATTTTTGGAATTTCACGTAGAAATACAAAGATTTAGGTTTACTATGAGACCATTTTGAGGTTTCTAGGGCAATGAGTTCATCTGGAATAAAATAAAAAAGCGAAACACTACTGCCTTGCGCTATCTACCTACGGTAGTCAGACAGTGACACATTGCCCACGGTATCGCTATGTCTCTTTTGCTTGCGCCTTCATCACTTCTCGCCATCCAATATAATGCGCGTGTCCGTTCCAGTTATACGTATAGTATATACAGTTCACTGATCTGGCCTATCGGTAAAAAAGTGTAAGAATCGGTCGGTAAAAAGACAAACAAACACGCATGTCTTTTCAACTTGGTTTCAACGCAAAATCTCTCCAATTTATATCGAAAACGGAACCGGAAAACATAAAAAGGCGTCGTCCGAAACCTTGTTTACACCGAAAATTCTCGTTATCGTTATCGAAAGGACAGCGGCGCTGTACCAAAATGATTCTTGCGATGACAGAACGCCCTGGAAAAAGCGCAAACTGGGTTTATTAATAAAGATCTTGAAATGTCACCTGATTACTACTTGCAAGGCCTAAAACGTACCGGACATAATCAACTTCCTATTTGCGTGCCGGCTTACAATACTTGGCATTTGATTCCATTTTTGCAATTTACCGCTAACTGATATACCAGATTCCACCGCCGTTCTCGCGAAAGAAAAATCTGTACACTCGTCTCTCAAACTGCTGATTTGGCCAAACTTTCCATACTTAGTTAGGGGACAGTAGGGCGGTTGACCTGAGCCGGTGGAAATCCATAATACAATGCTAAAAAATTTTCCTTTGGCAGTTTAAAATCTGGGCGAACCGCTCCCGACGCGACGTCGATTAGTGGCCGCTTTTTTATGAGTATACCGATAAATTTAAATTTCCCACATTTAATTGTTTTTTCCTTACGACATCATCGACATGTTTGTTAAATAAAAACCACCTACTTGCTTACAGATTTTATAGACCTTTTGATTGTCAATGGTGTATTCAAGGCTTTAATTTATTGTTGTACACATGCTAGAAAAATAAATAAATATACTTTGTGAAAGAGAATAGAATTTTTAAGGTTTACTATCACTCCTTTTATGAACAGTAACAGTTTTATGATATTTTATTTTTCAAAACAATAAAGGCGGATTTTCCTAGGAGCAGGTTTTTTACGCAGCGTACAACACATTTGAATTTGACAGCTAAATACGCCGCGCGTTTGTATTTTCCAAACGTGAACCATCAGCTATTCAGGTAATCTACTTATAGTTTGGTCGAGGGATCTTTGCGTGTTGTCAAAAGTGACAGTAGTCTGAGAAGACGTACGTTACGTTGTACGCCGCGTAAAAAACCTGCTCCTAGGAAAACCTGCCTTAAGAGCAATACGTGGTTACTATAAAAATACCTTTCTGCGTATTCTTATTCTTCTTATTATTTCCACGTCATCAAAAGTATATCCACACCAACAGCTCTCTATAAATCTCCTCGATATTACATCAAAAAATGTCGCAAAAATCGAAATGTCAGTCCTTAGGCGTGACAAAGGCGGGCATTTTCCTTACAAATTTCCAGCCATTTTCGCTCCGATATTATTCTCGCAAACAAATAGCCGCGCATTTGTATAACAGCGGGCGTTATTACCATTGGACTGTCCGAGTTGGCCTGAGCGTGCGAAGAAAGGGCGTCCAAATTGCCCATTACGGACCGTTAACGGTCGCTGTGTTCTTTCGAGCTGGTATACATTTACACCAGCATTGCGAAGGTATCCAAAAACAGCTCGTAAGTGATCTTAGAGAACGGTCTTTATCACTGCGAATGTGAAGGTAATTGAAACATAAGAAACAAAACGGTCTCAAACTTATATTGCAAAAATATAGCTTGTCAGAAGATATAGATGTTGGCACAACGTATGGGATTTTGAGTATTTTAAAGAAGTACAAATGAGAGGACGTTTGAAAAATAATAATAACTCACTTATTAAAGTTTCATGTTGTCCCACGTCCAAGTCAAAGTATTTAAAGCAACTCTGATAGTTTTTAGAATTTCTTTCTAAAACTTACTGTACAATTTGCATTGATTCCATTGTCTACTTAAATATATTATTACAATTTGGCAATACTTTTTCATATACGTTTTTTGAACGTTTTGTTTGGTTAGTTTAAAATTGAGTAATATTTGTCTCATCTATGTGACATGTCCCGTATATGATCGGACTTTTGCTTTATAATTCCCGACTGACTACCGTGGATTCCTATCCGTTCTTTTAACTATGACAGATTTGATGAACAGATTTGGTCATAACAGTAATTGAGAATCTTCTCATGTTCCTTACTTTCTGTGACTTAGGATCTAGTATTAGAATGGATAATATTGGAAGGCAGTAAGGTTTATAAAAAACGGTTTTCGAATTCCTAGTGTTTGGCCCTCGTTTTGTATCGTAGGGTTGAAGTAAAGGTCTCTAGCTAACATGCCGTTACATTATTAAGTTAAGTAAATAAATTATGATTAATTTATTGCGTTAATTTTGAAATTAACTGCTGTAAACTGGAAGGGAAGAGAAGTACAATAACTAGAATATCAAAATAATGTTAGAAATAGAGGAACCTCATCGAAAAATACAAAAGTAAAAATGAATTGATGGAGATGGGTAAAATGTTCCATGTTCGTTAATTACGTTATTTAATTTTTCTTTTAAGAACTTTTCTTCTAACTTTCTTCTAACTTGGTAATATAATCATCTAGTTCTAGTAGAAGTGATCTTTTGTATTACGCTGTTTAATTTGGTCCTCTGCCTTCTCTTTTCTGGTTCTTCTTAAAATTGTAATACAAATTTTTAATTGTTCTGTGATCCTTGCTGTAGAACGAATTCAGCTTTTAAAATCATTCATAATGCTGTCCCATGTATCTGATTTTTGTTTGCATTTTACAGCATCGGTTTTCGTGTTTTTATTTACATTTAAATATTTACCGACCACGTCAATTGATACCGCAATTTCACATAAGTGTTTTCCTTATCAAGTTTTTTTACTGCTCATGTTGACGTTACATATATGGGACACGCTCCGATAAAATGGGCCTAATGCCAAACAGTCACAAGGTCAACTGTCAAGATAGATTACCTACACTACGGACCTTATGACCAATCGCCAAACAGAATATCCCTTATGGACTCTAGGGTGTTTTTTTTGCTTAGAAAACGCCGACCCCTCCAAATCGTTTCCAAATCTAAAAAGAGTGGTGACGTATGTTTTTTTTGAAATTTTGATTTTTAATGGTGTCTTTCGATGCCGCAAATTTACATGGGAACATTTTTTGGTATTTTCCGAATAATTGTTTGGGGTTTAGGTAAACATGCTAAAGTCCTTATAGAGGACTTTTCAAGGAAGAATTTGACGTATTATACATATGGATTTGAAGCCCCCAATCCACCCCAGTTCCCTGAAAACTACTCAAATGAAAAAGCGTATATTTTTCAGAAAATTGACCGTACTAATCATTTCATTATTTTTTTTTTCATAGAAATTATTACTATAAGTCTTGTGGAATGTTTATAAATATTTGTCAGTTAATTTCCATTTGTTTAAACACATTCTATTGCTTCAATAATTCGTTTTTCTCAAAAATCCGTCTGAATTCTGTTTTCGAAATCGCCTTAGAGGGACATTATCATTAAACCATTTCTTCCTATTGTTTAAACAATCAATTATAATTCATTTTCAACTTTTTTCTAATTACTGTAGAAAAGTCAGCTTATTTGTGAAATTAACTTTCATGTTCGAGATAACTAGTCTATATTAATGCATCTGCTTAAACGGCATTTGTTTAAACAAATGTTGTTCTTGAAACATTTCTTTTTGCAATTCGCCTAAAATTAATTTTTTGTATATCGGTCTGGCTTATTGTTATAATAATATAATATTCGTTTTCAATATTTCATCACATTAGAGTACAGGGAACAGTTTCCAGACAATAACAAATCAACATTATCTTGCGACACACAGTGGTAGGAAATCAGAATAACAAATGGAAAGAGAAATGTGATTAATAAGATTTGATGACTTTTTTGAATAAATGATATTGAAAACGAATAATATTTGGAAATGGAAATCATCCCAAAATATAAATGCTATCACTTGAGAATAACAGTTAGCCAGACCGATATAAAAAAAATAATTTTAAGTGAATTGCAAACAGAAATTGTTTAAACAAATAGAATTTGTTTTAATCAAATGTGGGTTTAGTAGATAATATAGATAATAGGTTTGTTAGATATCACGAACATGAAATTTATTAGACAATTTCACAAAAAAGCTGACTTTTCTAGCATAATTAGAGAAAAAGTTGAAAAGGAATACTAATTGATTGTTTAAACAATAGGAAGATATTTTTTAATGAATATTGTCACTGTAAGACAACAACTTGCCATTTCGAACTCAGAACGTATTTTGTGCAACAACATTTAATGATAATATGTCTAGACTCTAGAGGTATTATATCTGGATGATATTACATTGCAATGTAATCAAAATTGTAGTTTTCTATTTTGAAAGAAAATGTCCAGGCCAGTCGTTTTAAAACGTCTTGATGTTGAGCAAAGAAGTCGCGCCGGTATATTTTCATACTCTTTTTGATATAGTGCAAAAATAATAAAAAAATAGTGCGACCTGATATAAATAATATAACTATAAATTCAGCTCTCATCTCAGCCTACTTAGAGAATTCTATTAGAAACGACACAAACGTCCAACAGTAATTATCGATTAGGACAATCTTTACTTTATTATAACACCGACTTCGTATCTCTTAAATTAACCGAAAACGCAAATATTATCGTTTCATTCGACGTCATCCACCCCTCCCCCGAGTATTTCACAATTCACTCTCATCCAGTTATACAAAGTTGGCTGTGAACAACGCGCGTAAGTGATATTACAATTAGGCGAAGATCAATCTAGACGTCGTCGTCGTCGTCTTGGTGTCGTCCTCATCCCGGCGTGCCGTGGAATCGCGCGGTACCGTACCCTCGATGTCGCGTATCCGCTGCAGATCAAGCAGGCTGTGCGAGCCTGTGAGCGAGTAGAATCGGCGTCGGTCGGGACTTTGGCGCGAACCACGCTCCGAGCCGAGTTTCGCATCCAGTTACCCGTCGCCCTCCACAGCCAACGTGACTTTCCCGCATCCCTTTCGGCAGCGAAAACGTAAACACGACGCCAAAAACTTTTTTTTCCTCTGGTAATTTATACGCAACGTACCGGGGTGTGTTTGTGTGCGCGCGTGTGTGTGTTTGCCTTTGTGAATTGGTGATTGTTGTGTGTGAATGGTGCCTCGTGTTTATATTTGTGGAGGATACCTCGTATAATCAAGGATTACTCGTATTTTTGGATTGGTGGATTTTTTTTTGTTGTTCGTCTGTATTTTTTCTAGGTAAATAGTGTCTATAAAGTAGGGCGAAATGCAACTGGAAAGTTTTGTATTGAGGTAGTTGAGAGTTAAAGTTTTTGAAAGTTCGTCGGGTGTCGCGGGCCAAAAACGAAACCGGGACGCTCGAGTGAAATATTCGTGTTTTTTAGTTACGAGTGCCAATAAATTTTACGCGAATAGGGTTTTTATTGTGTCTAGTTTATATATGGCCCACTCGGAATGGCCGAAAATATAAATATCTTCTTATTTGTGTTTGCCCCCCATTAATTTTCTAAATTGCATCCCTCTTCCAGAAATTTGTATACCAGGGGGAAGACTTAACTCAGAAAAGCATACAGAGAGAATTTTTAATATTTGAAAAGTAACTAAGGTATCATTTATGAATTATTAGTAGAATTTTTAATAGGGCTAAGGGTATAATAATCATCGGTTCTAAGAAGTGACACAAATTACTAATATTAAAAATGTTCCTCATATAATAAAGCGGAAAATTGAAATGATTAAATATACCCCGACAATCAAGTATTAAAATGATGTCCAGATAGTAAATGCCATACGAAGTAAAAATTGTCATATGGTCTTGTTTTCCTTTACTTTTATTTTTTTATTGTTGTTTGGCAAGTTGTTGTCATAAAACAACATACAAAGGTCAGAAACAAACATTCATGAGACTGCAGAACAGATTTTTAAAAGAAATTTTTACTATTGGCAGTAGGTATTGTTAAAACATCAGCGTTTGACACAACCTACTGGCATTAGAATGAAACTATGTGTCAAATCTTGGCTAACTAAGATGCAGACGACCGATCTCGATCAAATACAATTTGCTCAAGCAGTTAAACTATTAATTTTACCAAAAAATGTCGTAGACTTAAATTATTCAGAATTTCCTCTACTTAATTTATTATTAAACTTTTTTTACGAAATTACAAAAATGGCGGCTCTTATGCAAAATCGTTAAAAAATGCTTAGAGTAAATGCTGAAAGTTAAGACATATGGGATCAATTAAATTATACTACAAATAGTTGATATAATTCCGCTTATAAACAAAAATGTATTAATTGATATTTTTAATATTTAATATTTAATATTTTTAATACAACTATTTTAATATTCGACAAACATAACCTAATTATATCTGCCATCGAAATGTCGACGCTCAACAGACAATAATTTAATTTCGCAAAATAAAGTTACTCAATTATGGAATCCCCGAAAATTACTCAAAAGCCCGATTAATAAAATTAATTGAATTGTGACACACAATACATATAATTACAAACAGCGCTTAATTTTTGTCCCATGGTATGTTTAAATTTAAACATTTCAATATTACGTTCACAAACCTGAACCAATATGAAATTTCATTACAACTCGCATAATCTAATTTCCTATGACACGAAAACGTTAAGTATCGGACCCTCCATCTGTCACTATCTCTGAAACTAACAGGCGAAATCAATTTACCTCTCAATCGATTTCCTCGTACTTCCGCTCTATCCGATTTTTTTTTCTCGCCGAAGGGATTCTACCGTTAAAACCCGCATCCAAACGAATTTTACACCATCTTATTCGCGGAGATCTGTGCGCTCTTCTTTTCTCTATCGTGAGCGCTTTAAATGCGATCGGATTTCTTTAATTAGGGCCCCAATCAATCTGCCACTCTTTCCAACCTTTTCCGCTCGTGCGCTACTCCCTTGTCTAGCCTAATGAAGAACGATGCCAGGATTAACTCTCACCTTCCCGGCTACAGTTTTGCGAGCGAATTTGTCTCATCATACACTCCATGGCGTTGATAGATTACTCAGATTATTACTAGGCAGCCACATGTTGCGCTTCCCATTGCTTTAGTAAATCATCAAAGCTTCTAAGTTTATTATTATATTCAATATTAAATTTCCCATAGATGAATAACTGAGCCGTATAGTCGCTAAAATTTCCTTTAAAATGCGCTCAAACATGATATGGTTTGGGTTTGGTATTTTCCGAGAAAAATGAAAGTGAACGCTTTGACATATGATCGTGAAATTTGGTTTTAGTATAGATATGAAGATAATCCAGGTGCCATCAAGAGCAAAAAAATATTTTTAATGAATTAACACAGAAAAAAAAACCGTTAAAAGTAACCTATTTTGTCTAATTAATAGCAACAAAATGGAAGCGAGTTCTGGTCAAAACCCAATGTCAGCATCTATACTAACCAGTCTTTTCTCCATCGGTAAAAAAATATTCAGACGTTATTTGCATACAGTCACGAGAAATTATGTACCAAAAATAGGTATGTTTTGTTACAAATCAGCAGTGGTAAAGTGCTGCCATCTATTTCGGTGTACTAACTAGGACCGGCTCTATTTGGGTGGAGACTCCCACAATGTTGTTGCGGTTTTTAAAAGGTACCGAAAAGAACTTTTTTTAAACGATTTCTTCAAACGATACATTTTTGGGAAGCCCACAATGTGTTGATTATATACTAGTTATAATTACTACCTCAAAATTTGAAAAGAAAGTCTTTATTTTTATAAATTCTCTTCTGTTACATAGAATTTTTTGATGTACGACTATTTCTATATGTTTGAATTTCTGTAATCGGAGTCTACTCCATCCGAACTTTTGAATAAAAATACTCGTTAATTGACTCTCACTTCCGATCTACAAGAAGTTTGTAACAACTTCTTTATTTTAAATGGAATCACAATTTTTATTTAAATTGTTGCTCTGACGCATTTTTGTCAAGTAAACAAACACTCTTTATCATTGCAGACTGGGGTTCGCTATTCATATCTTCAATTGTTTTTTAGATTGTGATAAGTTCGTGTTAAATTATTAAAATGCGGGCTGTGTTTGCGGACTTCGATATTTCGGCAGGTATTGTGATACAATTTTTGACCAATTGGTTCTTTTAAATATCGTAATTCAACAATAAAAAGAATGTGAATAGAAATAATTGTGAATAGCGGCATTCGACATGCACGTAAAAACCTCATTAAATTTATGTACATTTAAAATTCTTCTCATAAATTTTTATATGAAATATTATCCCCTATTTTAAAAAGTTTATTTTTGAAAAGCGGTTCGATTTAATTCGATTGATGAAAATTTCCACCTGATTCATATTTAATGTGAATGTAAAATTATAGTAGAAACGTAAAATATGAAATGAAGTTTTATTTCAAACTGATTCAAACTGTTTTTTAGTGACTCAAACTGTTTTTTAGTTTGTTCAAACTGGTCCGATTTGATTTCGGAAATTTGCCTCTTTTCTTGCATTTGCTTAGCGCATTTTTATTTCACAAATTAATTGCTCCGGATTATTCAAGATAAATACCAAACATCACCCTAAACGTTTATTAGGATGAATTCACAAAATTCAATCCTCACCGATTTACATGACCAAAAATATAATCTCCGTCACCACGCAAATAGGAAATAGCAATAATAAATACATTTAAAATACAAATATGTATAGTCAATAATATACCCAATTTGTCAAAAATTGATAAATAGGTTTGTCTTGGTTTGTCGATATAAGGAATCCGACAAAAGAAGACCGACGATTCTAAAATCTACAAAGCATGGAATGACTTTTCGCCATTCTTAGCGCCGAAACTGTGACACAAAAAAATATGGGTTTTACGTCTATATGCGTACCTACTTTCCTAACACGCAAAAAATGTATGTCACGCGTGAAATACGAATACCGACATTATGTTTATAGACGGGGCAGGTGCTATAAAAGAAGACAAAACGCCATTATTCCATTCCTTTTCATTTCCACTGTTACCATCGGCACAAAGACTGAGAAATTAAATGAAAAAAAAAAAAAAAATAATAAGTGACAATCTTCTTGAGTGTCGTTCATGTACCGCAAAAATAATCAAGCCAAAGTAGTTCAACACTTATTCGACGTCAAAATCTCTATATAAAAATATTAGACATCCATAACTTGTTACAATCATTTGTTTTATATGATTTATTGAGTGCATGGCATAAGTAAAGATTGCATAATTCGTAAGAAATGTGTATCCGACCCATCCACCTCAGCAGTCTAACAAATAATGTCCCCCACTTTGCTGCTATTGACGACGTATTTTCGGGGACATTGGGCGACACATGATTTGTTTAACACACGAAAGGATACGCCCAGTTTTCCTGTTCTCATAGCGGCTGACGTTTAGTTTGAATAGATTCATCTCATTCTGAACTTTCGTCGCCTCGTCGATGGCTTGCTGGGCAAAAATGGTACCACCTTAAATACTTCGGGAACGAATAAAGATATCGATGTGCGCTAAACGACAAGTAAAACTGTATTTCTTCTCTTCAAGTTTATCTATAAACATCGCGAATGTCTACGAAATGTTGTCGTACGACAAAATCCGATTAACCTTTCAGCGAGATACGCCACGTTTCTCATATCGTTTTCTCGTTTGCGGCCTCTCAGGCATTACTGAGACGAATAGTCGCTAGAATGTACTTTCAAACGAATCCAATCACGGCACAGTTTGCTTTCGTACAGTCCGAAAAAAATTAAAAAGAAACTTAATCATGGCCTCTTAAGACCGAGAATAAATAATTAATTAATAATCTCGAGAATGTATATAGATATCGAAGTGCGGTAAACAGTGTTTGTAGCTGTATTTAATACTTGTCAAGTTTATCTATAAACATCATCAATGTCCCGTCGGTGAAATATTGTTGACTGACCAAATCCCATTAGTCTTTCCGCAGGATAGACTCGAAAAACGATTTCCCTTATCCTGACCTTCGAGCCCGAGTCGTTTCTGTCTTTCTCCTTTCCTCGTCTGCTGTTTTGTGGTTTGCTTCTTTAACTGTTTGTACATTTTTCGTACATGCGAAACCATAATATGAAGACTTGTTTTATTAGGTCGTATTGTCATTAAGATTTGTTTTTTTTTCATTCTCCCACGTGTAGTCGTTGTAATGCCTTTTAAAATAAGGCCGAGCACGGTATGGATCTGTTTTGTGCGTTCCGAGAAAGAATACAAAGAGTCAAAACATTGCCAACTTCGCCGGGAAACAAAAAAAAAACACTTTATTGAGAACAAATAAAGATAAAACTACAGGAACGTACGGTAAACGGTGTTTGAAACTATGTTCAATTATCTTCATTTAATCTTTCCGCAGAGTAGGTACATTGGAAATAGAAAATCAATATTTCCTTTATCCTTTACTTCATATCAGTCCATTAACCCACGTATAGTCGTTAAAATTTCTTTTGAAATGAGCCCAAACACGAGACGCATTGGTTTCGTCCATTCCGAAAGAAATTAAAAAGTAATATTACTTACCAATGCCAACTGCGTGCGGGGATAAAACATTGATTACAGACAATTAGAAACATTGAGAACGAGCGTAGATATCGAGATGCAGTAAACGCCATTTGAAAGTTTATTCAATTCCCTTCCTGTGAATCTATAAACACCACAAACTTTTGCCTTTTTGCAAGATACATCCGAAAACAATCTCACATTCTTGACCTCTACCCCAGTCAGTTCATTCTCGTACGAAAAAATCGTTAAAAATTCCTTTGAAATGAGCCCAAACTCGATATGGATTGGTTTGGCATATTCTGAGAAAAATTAAAAAGTGACATTGCCATGGCCAACCTGCGTCCGAAGACAAAACAGTGATTATCTCGTTAACGAGCTTAGATATTGAGATGCGGTAAACACCGTTTGAAAGTATATTTAATTCTCTTCCTGTGTATCCACAAACATTACTAACTTTTGCCTTTTTTTGCAAGATACCCAAGACTCCCATTCTTGACCTCTACCAGAGTCGGTTTATTTCCTGCAAATGGTCGTTAAAATTTCCTTTCAAATGAGCCCAAACACGATATGGATTACTTTGGCACATTCTGAGAAAAATTAGAAAGCAATGTTACTAGGGCCTACTGCGTCCGATAAAAAAATGATTAACTTGAGAACGAACATAAATATCGAGATGCGCTAAACACTGTTTGAAAGTAAATTCAATTTTCTTTGTGTGAACCTAGCAACTTCACTAACTTTTGCTTTTTCGCATCACACATCCGGAAATAATCTCCCGCTTTTGACCTCTATCAGAGTCGGTTTATTTCCCGTCAATAGTCGTTAAAATTTCCTTTGGAATGAGCCCAAACACGATATGGATTGGTTTGGCACATTCTGAGAAAAATTAAAAAGTGACTTAACCATGGCCAACTGCGCCTGAAGACAAAACATTGATTATCTCAAGAACGGACATAGTTATCGAGAAGCGGTAAACGCCGATTGAAAGAATATTCAATTCTCTTTCTGTACATTCACAAATATCACTAACTATTGCTTTTTCACAAGACTCATCCGGAAACAATCTCCCATTCTTGACCTCTACCAGAATCGGTTTATTTCCCGTAAATAGTCGTTAAAATTTCCTTTGGAATGAGCCCAAACACGATATGGATTGGTTTGGCACATTCTGAGAAAAATTAAAAAGTGACTTAACCATGGCCAACTGCGCCTGAAGACAAAACATTGATTATCTCAAGACCGGACATGGTTATCGAGAAGCGGTAAACGCCGATTGAAAGAATATTCAATTCTCTTTCTGTACATTCACAAATATCACTAACTATTGCTTTTTCGCAAGACTCATCCGGAAACAATCTCCCATTCTTGACCTCTACCAGACTCGGTTTATTTCCCGTAAATAGTCGTTAAAATTTCCTTTGGAATGAGCCCAAACACGATATGGATTGGTTTGGCACATTCTGAGAAAAATTAAAAAGTGACATAACCATGGCCAACTGCGCCTGAAGACAAAACATTGATTATCTCAAGAACGGACATGGTTATCGAGAAGCGGTAAACGCCGATTGAAAGAATATTCAATTCTCTTTCTGTACATTCACAAATATCACTAACTATTGCTTTTTCGCAAGACTCATCCGGAAACAATCTCCCATTCTTGACCTCTACCACAATCGGTTTATTTCCCGTAAATAGTCGTTAAAATTTCCTTTGGAATGAGCCCAAACACGATATGGATTGGTTTGGCACATTCTGAGAAAAATTAAAAAGTGACTTAACCATGGCCAACTGCGCCTGAAGACAAAACATTGATTATCTCAAGAACGGACATGGTTATCGAGAAGCGGTAAACGCCGATTGAAAGAATATTCAATTCTCTACCATGGCCAACTGCGACCATGGATAAAATATTGTTTATCTCGAGACCGAACATAGATATCAAGATACGGTAAGAACCGTTTGTAACTATATTCTATTACTTTCTGTGCATCCGCAAATATCACAAATTTTCGCCGTTTCGCAAGACCCATCCGAAAACAATCTCCTATTTTTGCGTTTACCCTAGTCGGGTAAACTAACTAACTCTTGCCTTTTTGCAAGAAAAATCCGAAAACAATCTCCCGTTCTTGACTTCTACCAAAGTCGGTTTAAGATGGGGTTCGAAATGAGTAGACAACCAAATATACTTCATAATATTATTCTGAGTTGTTCACCGAAATGATGAAGGTATTTCCATTCAAATTATACGTCGAACAGAACTTGAAACCTTGCCGATACTCCAAGAAATATCCGGCTCAATTCTGTCATGTATAGGTGACGAATTCTGTGAATATCGGCGTTTTTTTGTTGAACGTAAGAAGACTACGACATAGGCATCAACAATCGTAAAATCCGTCACCTAGACCCGACAGAATTGAGCCGGATGTTTTTTGTATTATCGGCAAAGGTTTCAAGTTCTGTTCGACGTATAATTTAAATGGAGACACCTAATCATTTCAGTGAAATACTGACAAAATACTGACCTCAAAGTTTATGAGGTGTATTTGGTTTCCTATCATTTCGAAACCCACCTTAATGCCCGCAAATAGTTATCAAAATTTCCTCTGAAATGAGCCCAAACACGATATGGATTGGTTTATTATATTCTGAGAAAAATCAAGAAGTAACATTGCCATATCCAACTGCGGCCGTGGACAAAAGTTTGTTTATCTTCAGAACAGAGATAGATATCGTGATGCGGTGAACACCATTCGAAAGTATATTCAATTCTCTTCCTGTATATCGATCCACATCACTACTTCCAGCATTCCCACAAGGCACATCCGCAAAAAAAGACTCCTGTCCTTGACCTTTAGCCCAGTGGGTTCATTCTTCCTCGTTTGCAGTCTCTTCTCATTCGGATTTTCTCTCGTTTCGCGATCTGCTCCGGGGGCCTGGAGGCGTCAGAAGGAACGAGGTGACACGTTAGAGGCGGTTCGGCATTTATACCATTGGTGGCGACGACATTGACGCCGCCGACCCCGTCTAGGGCACCGCGACGTCCCCGCTCCATATGATTTACTGGGCGATCGTGGAGTGCAGTCACGTGGCCCCGATCTGACGACTCTGCCATGAGTTATTACGGCGACGGCGGACAATACGTGCCCGTACGAGTTAAACGAGCGGCCATGCTCGGGTTCTGATGGGCTTAGACAAAGTGGGCCGATTAACGCCTACTATATATTTTTAGAACCCGGTTTTCGGTGCTGTGAATCGCACTGTATGCAGATTTCACGCGGCGGGTAATTGATCGAGTTGAGATGACAAATGGCGGAGATAAAGACGTGAACTATGATTTATGATGGGACTTTTGAATAAGTTCTATCTGAGTTTTTATTACGCTTTAATTTAATAGAATCCCATTTAAGAGTTTAAGAAATATTTGCATTGTATGGCGCACAAGTATAGTTTCCTTCTAACACCGTGCAAGGTGAAAGCATACATGAGAAAGCACCAAAGCTTCAAATTTCAGGAAAGCTCCTTACTTAACTATAAAGCACCTAGAAATTCGCGAGGTTCAATATTAATTACCTACCTAACTTATGGGCATGGAACGCAGGATTATAGTTTCAGCTGAACCAAGCTTTCCTCTTAGTTGAATCATAACACGTCCGAAGATGTTAACAAATCTCTTATCCAAACCATTACAAAAATTGTGTTAATACTTACCTATTTGAAATTGACATCACATAAAAGTAAACCTAGGTTGCTTGATTTCGTTCATCCAAGGGGTTCGCTTTTGTTTAGTAATTTTTCCAAAAACATAAAAAGTTATTCTTTAAAAACAGTTCGATGCTTAAAAAAGTCTAAACACAAAGTCAGAATATTTATGCAACCTGCAGTGTGGTCTAAAAACAAACTATTTCTCAAGAGTAAAGTTTTATCTTCTTTTTACACTTAAATGAAAAAGGTTGTGTCCTAAAAAATACTTTTTTATTCGCTTTTGCATATGACGTGAAAAGCAATCAACTTCATATTATAAAGCTCAATTTTAAAAATTAGGAAATAGTGATGTGAACATTTATAATTGTGAATAACTTATTTCATAAAAATATTTTAAACTTTTACATTTACTGAATACGAAATTCAGTTAGCTCTGAAGAAGCGAGAAACATGGTTCGCAAAACGCGAGCATTTACAAATCTTGACACACGGCATACCCGGGAAGCAATTTATTTTCTAAAAAATAGCATTTTTTTCTGTAACGGGAAAAAAGGTTTGACATTTTATCTCTGTTGACAGGTAATAAAATGTAACTTTTTATGAAATTACTTTTTTCCCGGGAAAAAAGTGAGTACTTTTTTCCCGGATATATACAGTGTGTCCCCGGATAAGTGAAACGACTGTTATAAAAGGTAAAAATTTTTCGATATTGACTTTCATTTTTTTGGGGTTTAGGCCTGGATTGCTAAAGACTAATTTGGAACATATATTCAACTTTGAAAAGACAAGTGAGTCTTGACAGTGAATAAAAGATTACTTTTGTGGCAGGTAAAGTACCTTTTCTGTTTACAGTATGTCAACATCTTATTTAGAAGTTTTGTTCAAAAGAAAAAGCTATGGCTATATGCAAATTTAAAAATGATCGGCCTACTTTTTAAACCCATATTAATTAATTTTATTTCTCACAGAAATTGACACGGAAAAACAAAATTTCTTCCCTATCAATGTTAATCTGTCAAACTTATCAAAACCTGAATCTTGACACAAAAAAAACAGTATTAAAGTACTATTGACGAAAATAACACCCATTGTTTGTTATTTTATGAAAGTATACTGACCATTTTTCAAATCTGCATATACCCATAGATTTTTGTTCTGAGCAAAACTTCAAAGTAAGATGTTGACGTAGTGTAAACATAAAAGGTACTTTACCTGCCAGAAAACTAGTTTTTTATTCACTGTCAAGAGTCACTTGACTTTTAAAAGTTGAAAATTTGTTCGAAATTAGTCTTTAACAATCCAGGGCTAAACCCCAAAAAATGAAAGTCAATATCAAAAATTGTTTACCTTTTATAAGAGTCGTTTCACCTATCCGGGGACACACTATATATAGGCATATACACTGTGGGCCAAAAAATACGGTACAAATGTTCAATTACTTCTATTTTCAAAGATTTTAAGTAAATTACAGCAAGCATTTCTTTGAAGGACTAATTGCTTATGTTGTGAGGATTGAAAACATACCATATTCGCAATTCCACTTCTTTTTTTTCAGTAAAAACAGCAAAAACCGATGTTTCAGAATTTCACCCTGTATGCAAAAAAAATCACCCTGTGTAACGCGGCGAATTGTTCGGCGTGATTTTGTTTGATATTCCGTATGGGTGGCGCCATCTATCGCTGTCTAGGGCAACTTGGTGGAGCTCGGCAGGAACTCGGCAGGGTGTGAAACGCTGCTAGCATCGGGTTTCCGCGCGCAAAATTGCCGAGGCCACGCCCCCGTCATTTACATTTAATTAGATCCCACGGTTGTTACTGTTTGGATTCACGGAATTTTGTCTTGCAAAATCGTTGTTCACTTTGTACTATAGTTCGCCGCTGTTACTTGGTTTAACTTTCCCTTGGTTTCCCTATTCCGACAGAAATTCTAGGTTTCCGTTTTTTTCTGCGTTTCCGGCCGTTATTTTTCGTGGCCGTAGTGCGGCTTGCAGCGTGCTTTTCCGGCGTCTTGTCTTGTCAATCATCTTGGAGTGTACACGTGTGATAGATTTTTGGAAGCCCGTTGAGAATTATAGGAGAGGATTTTGGTAGTTTGGAGGTCCCCCTTATCGCCGTAGTGCGGATTTATCTCGACCAGGCTTCAACAGGTGTCCAGGTTGTTGATTTAGTGGAAATCTGGCCACCACGCCATTGTGCGGATTTAAACGAACTTCTATCACGTTCACGTAGGCCCAGTGTCCATCTATTTTTGGGTAAGCTCTCTTTAGATTCGATGAGATTGTCTGGTGGCAATTGGTGGGTCGATTCTACGACTATTTCCTCTTTTTAGGCACCTAATACGAGGCCGGAGACCCCTCGAACGTTCGTAGTCACCTAATACGAGGCCGGAGACCCCTCGAACGTTCGTAGTCACCTAGCACGAGGCGAGAGACCCTTCGTAAGTCAGTAGTCACCTGGTACGAGGCAAGAGACCCTGCGTAGGTCCTTCGACATCTAGTACGAGACCTTTTCGAAGTATATCGAGTCGGAGTTGGTGGCACCGTGACGGGACCGGCACGTGCGGTGATTATTATCCGTCGTGGAGGATCCAACGCTAGCATCGGAGCGTCTGTAGGTGGCAAACAGTGTCTCGAAGCTCCGGATAAAGGTCAGAGGTCCTATATTTTTCCGATCAGCTGTGGCGGACGCTCGTTGTCCCTCGAAGGAGCAGGCAGCTCGTATATCTTTTTTTGGTTGTGCCTTTTGTTGATTAGTAGTTAGTATCGCTACGATTGTGTAATCGTTACCCGTCGAGGAGCCTTCCGCTCGCACACCTTTTTAGGGTGGCGCATTTGATTAGTAGTAGATTAGTGTGGCTACGATTTAGTAATCGTTGTCCATTCCGGAGCCTTCAGCTCAGTGTTATTAATTGTTAAGTGTTTAATTATCCGAAGATATCGCTCGGACCATCGGTGCTCAACCCGTAGGTGTTATTAATTACCTTTTTCTTTAATTTCGAGTTTGGTTTACGCACTCGTAATTTTGATTACCCGTTACAGTATTTATCTTTGTGGATTCTGAATTTAATTCGGATAAATGGTATCCTCTGGTATAATTTCCTTTGATCGTTCAAGATTTTTAACGGAAGCCGTTTGTTAGCCAAGTTGAGTGCCGATGGGAATTTCATTTCCTTTTGGGACGGGTTGCCGTCGTGGCTATTGATTGCCGTTTATATTAATGTTGTTTGTTATCAACTTTTCAACATCGACGCCGGGTGCAATAATTTTCTGGGGATTTTACCCAAATCTACAGCGAGTCGCGGCGCGGTTTGGCCAAGCTTCGTGTCGGTCGCTATTATTATTTTTTTATCTTTACGATTTGCGGTTTGGGCTCGAAGCCCTTAAGTGTGTTGAATTGTTTGAGTTTTTATTGTTTTGTTTGTGTGCATTCCCAATTATAAGCAAGCCTTCGGCGTAGCATCTGCGTGGTACTTTTTGGCTGTACCACGAATTATTGTGTACCTGTATACCGATGCAGATTATATTGGCGATATCATCGTTGACTTTTGGAGGCTAATAAATTGGTTGAAGATACATTTACTTTGCTTGTTCCCTGTGTTGCCTTTATTTCAGCTGCACTTTCGTAGTCAAGTGCTGTTTCTCCAACGGATTAAGACTGACGTGGCGCCCTAGAACATCGTATTAAGGAACCGTTTGGTTACTGTCCCACGACCACCTCCCTGGTTGGCCGGAGCATCCGGGAGAAACGCATGAGCAGCACAGGTTTGGTAGAAGTCGACGTATTTTGGTGTTTCTTCGGCAACTTTAGGTCTTTGGTATTTTTGCGAAAAAAAAGGCGTTACATTGGCGCCCAACGTGGGGCCATTAATCATTAATTAGGAGGAGATAATTAGGTCTTGGATTTTGCCGGTTGGGTCTAGTTTCTTTTTTTTTTGGTCTTGGCTTTGCTTCTTTGATTGGGGCTGGCGAACTTGTGTTGTCATAGAATTTCGTTCTCGGGTGTTGTGGGTTTTGTTGTATCTTTGTTTTGCAGGAGTTCCGGTGGATTCCCGTGTTGGTGCGGGTACCCTTTTCGGATCAGGAGGAGATGATCGGTTTGTCGCTCTGCGGATTTTATGCATGCCTTTTGCCTTCTTCCGTGACGGAACGGGGAGCTCGTGGTTGTTATTTAGTTTGTAGGACCCTTCTTCGTGTCTGGATTGGCGAGGTTGGCGTCTGCCGTGATGGCGTATTTGTGGCATGGTGCCGGATTGTTCGCTCCCTGTTGAGCGTGGCCTTGTGGGTCGTTGTTGATGCGTTTCCCAGCGCTTGGTAATCTTGGGTTTGCTGTGTTTTGTTTTGTTTTGTAGGTGCTGTTGTTTCAGTGTTGTGCACCAGCGCTCTGTGTTCCGGGGCTTACAGAATACGGACACGGCGAACCTGCCACCAGTAAGAGTCTGGTAAAAGGCCACGGAAGACTTCCACCTACCATCATCTCTTGTAGGGATCGGGAAAGGGAGCGTCTCACAATGCGTGAGGACTCCTCATCGTTGCAAAACGATTTCGGCTAGGTTGTTAGCTTTGTCGTCATTTTGACGTTATACTTCGGTTGGCGGTATTTCGGTTGATTGGCCGTCTTCCTTAGTTTTGGGATTTCTCTGTTTGTTAGTACCACCACCCCAGGGGTTTGTTCTGGTGTCCCCTGGGTTTTTGTCTTGCTTATCGTAGTTTCTTTTTGTTGTTGGGTGGTACCCTTTTTGTTGAGAGCTGTGGTCAGCTCTATTTTTTGTTTTCGGGGCGCGAGTCGTCGGTGCCTGGTGTTGGGGTTGTGCGGTGGCAGCAGTGGTGAGTTCCTTGGTTCCTGTCCCTATGTGTTATTGCTGGTTTCCAGTGCTGTCGATGGGTACGAACGAGGTTTGATGCACTTTTCCGCATCTTACGCAACTGCCCGTCCCTTCCTTCTTTTGTGTTGTCCTCTCCCCATACCTTTTCCCCTCCCTACTGTTGTCGTTGCACCGCCTTGGCATCTGGTGCTGGCCCCTCAAGCTTTTTTATTGCTTGGTAGTTGAGTTGTTGGTGTGGAGGCATCGTTGGACACACGGGTTTGCAGTTTGATGCGTTCGGTTCGCTCCTTTGGATCTGGGTCGGAAACTTTCGTGGAAATTTTCCTCTGTGAGAGGAGAGGGGGAGTGTAACGCGGCGAATTGTTCGGCGTGATTTTGTTTGATATTCCGTATGGGTGGCGCCATCTATCGCTGTCTAGGGCAACTTGGTGGAGCTCGGCAGGAACTCGGCAGGGTGTGAAACGCTGCTAGCATCGGGTTTCCGCGCGCAAAATTGCCGAGGCCACGCCCCCGTCATTTACATTTAATTAGATCCCACGGTTGTTACTGTTTGGATTCACGGAATTTTGTCTTGCAAAATCGTTGTTCACTTTGTACTATAGTTCGCCGCTGTTACTTGGTTTAACTTTCCCTTGGTTTCCCTATTCCGACAGAAATTCTAGGTTTCCGTTTTTTTCTGCGTTTCCGGCCGTTATTTTTCGTGGCCGTAGTGCGGCTTGCAGCGTGCTTTTCCGGCGTCTTGTCTTGTCAATCATCTTGGAGTGTACACGTGTGATAGATTTTTGGAAGCCCGTTGAGAATTATAGGAGAGGATTTTGGTAGTTTGGAGGTCCCCCTTATCGCCGTAGTGCGGATTTATCTCGACCAGGCTTCAACAGGTGTCCAGGTTGTTGATTTAGTGGAAATCTGGCCACCACGCCATTGTGCGGATTTAAACGAACTTCTATCACGTTCACGTAGGCCCAGTGTCCATCTATTTTTGGGTAAGCTCTCTTTAGATTCGATGAGATTGTCTGGTGGCAATTGGTGGGTCGATTCTACGACTATTTCCTCTTTTTAGGCACCTAATACGAGGCCGGAGACCCCTCGAACGTTCGTAGTCACCTAATACGAGGCCGGAGACCCCTCGAACGTTCGTAGTCACCTAGCACGAAGCGAGAGACCCTTCGTAAGTCAGTAGTCACCTGGTACGAGGCAAGAGACCCTGCGTAGGTCCTTCGACATCTAGTACGAGACCTTTTCGAAGTATATCGAGTCGGAGTTGGTGGCACCGTGACGGGACCGGCACGTGCGGTGATTATTATCCGTCGTGGAGGATCCAACGCTAGCATCGGAGCGTCTGTAGGTGGCAAACAGTGTCTCGAAGCTCCGGATAAAGGTCAGAGGTCCTATATTTTTCCGATCAGCTGTGGCGGACGCTCGTTGTCCCTCGAAGGAGCAGGCAGCTCGTATATCTTTTTTTGGTTGTGCCTTTTGTTGATTAGTAGTTAGTATCGCTACGATTGTGTAATCGTTACCCGTCGAGGAGCCTTCCGCTCGCACACCTTTTTAGGGTGGCGCATTTGATTAGTAGTAGATTAGTGTGGCTACGATTTAGTAATCGTTGTCCATTCCGGAGCCTTCAGCTCAGTGTTATTAATTGTTAAGTGTTTAATTATCCGAAGATATCGCTCGGACCATCGGTGCTCAACCCGTAGGTGTTATTAATTACCTTTTTCTTTAATTTCGAGTTTGGTTTACGCACTCGTAATTTTGATTACCCGTTACAGTATTTATCTTTGTGGATTCTGAATTTAATTCGGATAAATGGTATCCTCTGGTATAATTTCCTTTGATCGTTCAAGATTTTTAACGGAAGCCGTTTGTTAGCCAAGTTGAGTGCCGATGGGAATTTCATTTCCTTTTGGGACGGGTTGCCGTCGTGGCTATTGATTGCCGTTTATATTAATGTTGTTTGTTATCAACTTTTCAACATCGACGCCGGGTGCAATAATTTTCTGGGGATTTTACCCAAATCTACAGCGAGTCGCGGCGCGGTTTGGCCAAGCTTCGTGTCGGTCGCTATTATTATTTTTTTATCTTTACGATTTGCGGTTTGGGCTCGAAGCCCTTAAGTGTGTTGAATTGTTTGAGTTTTTATTGTTTTGTTTGTGTGCATTCCCAATTATAAGCAAGCCTTCGGCGTAGCATCTGCGTGGTACTTTTTGGCTGTACCACGAATTATTGTGTACCTGTATACCGATGCAGATTATATTGGCGATATCATCGTTGACTTTTGGAGGCTAATAAATTGGTTGAAGATACATTTACTTTGCTTGTTCCCTGTGTTGCCTTTATTTCAGCTGCACTTTCGTAGTCAAGTGCTGTTTCTCCAACGGATTAAGACTGACGTGGCGCCCTAGAACATCGTATTAAGGAACCGTTTGGTTACTGTCCCACGACCACCTCCCTGGTTGGCCGGAGCATCCGGGAGAAACGCATGAGCAGCACAGGTTTGGTAGAAGTCGACGTATTTTGGTGTTTCTTCGGCAACTTTAGGTCTTTGGTATTTTTGCGAAAAAAAAGGCGTTACACCTGTATTCGATGCAATAAACTCTCTGCTGTCCCTTTTGACCAAAGGAAAAAAATCATTACCTGCTAATTTTATTACAGCTTGCATTTCACATTAAATTGACACGATGTTATCAGAAATGTTGGACTGTGGACTGTGACGTCCTGTTATTGCGAATTAGGTACGGTTTCAATCTTCACACTACAGGCAATTCGTTTTTAAAAGAAATATTTGAATTGATAAAATATTATAGGAACTACGAGTGATCAAAAATTTGTACCGTTTTTTTTTTGCCCCCCGTGTACACTTAAGTAAAGGTAGACATTTCCCTAGCAACACATTTCTAATTGTGTACAACAGCCTACCAGTTAAAAAATTCAAATGTCATATCTGGTCATATCGATTGATTTAATATATTGTAGTTATATGTTTTTCAATATAAAATCGTCATTTTTCCCGGTCACAGAAAAAAATAGTTTATTATACACTGGAAAAATTGTTAGATTTTAGCTCTCGATTTGTTGTCTCCCTCCGCTTCGCGTCGGGAGACAACACAACCTCGAGCTAAAATCTACTACTTTTTTCCCTTGTATAATAAATAACTATGATTTGATATATAATTTAGATACGCTATAAACGTATAAATTTGACAGATTTATACCTGTTTACACCTGGCTGCCAGAGGTTGCGGCCAAGTGAGCTAAGGCAACTCAAACTTTTTAAGTTATTTACGTATCTATCTTTGCAATGAACTATAATCTATCTTAAAAACAAGTGAACGAAATTGTTTGGAAAACATTAATTGATTATTTTTAATTAAAAATACTTGCCGCCACATTTTGATAGGCAACACGGCAGAAACCTATCCTTCTATTCATAATTATATTAAATTTATTATATAAAAAAATTATAATGATTCAAAAGCTAATGGTCGTAGTACATAATAATTTTCCTATTTTAACACTTTCTTTTTACCGAAAAAACAGGCAGGTACAGTATCAAATCAAGTTGACGGAAGTTGCTGTTACTAATAATATATATATTAATATGTATATATTAATATTCACGTCTCTAGCACATCGAAAACTCTTTATGAAGATTGACAACAAAATAGAAACATAATTTGTAAGTAACAGAAATATTAGTTTATTTTTTTTGTTAAGAAATTTTCATACCTCATTTACGGCTGTCAATGTTAGCAACAGTTAAGCTAACTTTTTCAAGAAAATTTTTACTTAAACGGCAATCCAACAAAAGAATAATCGCACAAATAAAAACTAATTCGGGTAGCCCCTTTTTCTTGGAATCCGAATATGAAAACAGAATGTACTCTAGTTTTATATAAAAAAACTGCGTAAAAAATGCGAAGAAAAATATTTTTTCACCGTTTTAGAGTAAACGCAAAATATTAACGTGACACCTTTTCATTTAAAGTAATCGCAACCGCGTGAAACACTGGCTTCAGAACGCAATTCCGATTCCTGTATTGTTTCAATTATAAAAGATTATTCTCTAAAACTACTGTCTACAATCTGTAATTTCTGGCTTCAGATTCACAATTTAGGAAAGAATATTTGTTTATAATTCTACAGAAATGCCTTTCAGATCAAAAAACACTTTGACTGGGTGTCATTTGACGTAATTGATTATCGATTAAACTTTTATCACTCACCACCAGATGTGTCACGAGTTTTATTTTCAATAAACGGCCGCGTGTCCACATCTGACGCCCAATCGAGCATATACAAGTGTGTTGTATTGAATAATGCATCCAGCCACCCCCCAGTCATGGCAAGGGCGATCTCTGAGAAGAACCAGGGCGCTAAAGGGGGCGGGCGCGAGAAATCGCGAAGACATCCCTCGCCAAGTTTTATATTAAATGCCGGCTCGCATTCCGGAGCTGCCATGGGGTTTCGAGGAAGAATGGTGAGATCTAGCTTTCGCGCGCCGGAGACAGCTTGCCCCGCCAACCAACAGTGAGAAATGTGTGCCCGTTCCTCCTGGTGCAGCATTTCATAATGGAATTTATATTTTGTTTATTATTAGTTTATCGTGGTTGCATTATTGCCGTTAAATGTCGTTGATGTGTGTAGTTTATGAGGGTAGTTTTTGAACGATTATTTGATTTTGCTTATACATATTATTATTACAGCGTTGATTTTTCGTATTGCATATTTTTGTATGTGGTTTGATTACTTCAATTATGAATAGTAGTTATAGTCAAATAACAGGAAAACACAAATTCATTACGTAACGCAATACTGAAAAGATATTTTAGTCTAGATATTTTAAATAAAATAAAATACGGAATAAAACCTCTTTTCCTTTGTAATAATAGGTTTTAATTGCTTAGGACCGGTTTCGTCTTTATCAAAACATCTTCAGCCTAAATCTACAAAATGAACAGTGGTGGTAATGTGGGTGACAAACTGAGTTTTAATAGCTTCTTGGCTTTTATTAACAACCTTCACAACAAACTTAAATTTACTTCTTGAGCTCGAAAACAATAAAACTTTAAACTTTTTAGATTGATACTCAACAAATCGTAACAATATCATTGAATACAATATAGAAAGCCCACTGCAGTTCCTACCATAATGCCATATAACTCATCTCATCCTTTTTCCCAGCGCATGGCCTCTTTTCGTTTTCTCTTCAATCGTTGCTTCACGTAATTTTGTAATTTTGTTGTGTAATTTTGAGCACTTCTGATCCACTTTACATTTCTGAAAAAATACTTGAGAAAATATACAAACCGCTCACTTACAACAATGTCAATCTGAAACTTAACAAAATCTTACCGAAATTCAACATTTCTCCTGCTTTTAAAAGCAGTGATACCATTTACAAGTTACTATCAAATTTCAAAACCCGTAAATCAGTTATGGATGAGTCTGCGGTCTATACTCAGTCGAATGGTCCAATTGTAATGCTGTTTATGTTGGTCAAACCGGAAGGAGGTTGGCAAAACGGATGGCAGATCATAAATATAAATCGTCTTTTAATATTTATCAGCATAAAATTTCAACAGGTCATTGCATAGAATGTAATAAAAACTACAAATTAGATTTATTGGAACTACTTGAAGTAGAAAAGCATAGAAGAAACCACAATATCACCTTAGTAAATGATCTTTATTCATGTTCATTTTACAATAATTTAGAAAAAAATTTCTATCTTCAGTTACACTACTTTTCAGCCATCCATCTTGTTAGCTTCCCGCCGTGTGTCAAATGTCCTCGTGTTTTTCACACATGGCACAAGTGCTCTTTCTTGTTTAAAGTATTTTTAATTATCTGACTGTAAGTACTCTGTTAAATTATTTATTTATAACATTACCGCCGCTGTTGTTTTTGTAGATTCAGGCTGAAGAGTTTTTATAAAGTTTTTATAAAAGTTTATTATTATTTTACTTTATTTTATATAAAGTTTTATTCCGTATTTTATTTTATATTATGTATATTATACACACCTTTGTCAGTATGGACCCATTCCAAATAGATATTTTAAAGCTAAAATACTAATATTTTTTTTTTAATTCTGTATGTTTTTTACGAGAATCCCTTAACACCCCTGCTATTGATGAGACCAAAACTTACTAATAGATAGTAAATACTATCTATGTAATTACAAAATTTGTTTACATTTTTACGTCACGTTCGAAGAGAAATGGGTAGAAATTTTGTGTGTCCGGATTCGTCTTCGTCGGTAAATATTTTTCTATTAGTGCATTTTCGCATTGCATTATAGAAGTCCATGTTCCACTTTATCAATTTTAAATTTTCTCGGACATTTTTATTGGTAATGCCATAAAATATTTTCGCAATCATTAAGGCAATAAAAATATCTACTAAAATCAACAAGAAAAATATCGTTGTCGTTAAGAACCTAGCGAAGACGTCAGTAACACTTTGAACGTTTCAAACTTTGCGTGCTCACTTTAATTCACGTAATATATTTTATTTTAGTCTAGTTTTAGTAATCTAAAGTCACATATGTTAAAAAGTTAACAGTAATTTGTACCGACTGATGAAGCATCCCGAATTTTATCCCGCTTATTAAAAATGTTAGGATAATTTCCAAATTTTCCAAATAAGCTATTCATGTATAAAAACAAATTATAAAATTTATGTAGGTACTTTACTTTTTGTGCATTCTTGTAATAAAGAAGGTTTGGGCAAATAACGAAAAAACTGTTTGATTTTTACGTGGAATTAGAAAAATTATAACGATTTCTTGTGTATGGTATTTTATGGCGACAGCAATGCACCAAATGAAATAGAATCAGTCAAGACCTTTATTTTTCCCGAAAAAAACATGCTTTAAAATTAAATAAAACTTGTGTTAATCATTGTATATTGTTACAGCCATTTCTCTTTAATCTAAATAAGGTTTACAATATGGATAAATAGACAAATTCAAATAGTAGTCGGGTAGAACAGACAAACATTTGTTCAGAGCCAAAATTTCTTCCATAGTTTCTATCGGCGAAATAAGCTAAATACTTAATAACGTAATACTTAATAATCAATGCTGGGCCTTGAACAGTGTCGAGGGCTAATTATAAGGTTTTATGTTAGACATTCTGCAAAAAAATAAAAAATTTGAAATATTTTATAATCCGTCAGAGTATTCGAAAATTTACGATATTCTGGTTGGTCATTTTCGCATCATCATCTCTGCCGGAATGGAGACACACACTCAGATTTTTAAATGTAATTAAATTAAAAATTAAATCCACTACCTGACATATTTGATTTTGGGACCTTTGTCATTACGGTATATCAGCACGATGCTATTCATTTTATTCTAAAAATAATCGTAAATGACTATATAATATAAAAAAACAATAATAACAAAACCCTTTTTATTTGGTTCACCACAATAAATTTACATACCACAGTTATTACTTCATAAAAAATCAATTAACTGAATTTGTCAAAAACACAAAAATTTAAACTATGTGCCCATCCTGGCCAACAATGAACAAAGTATATCAAGTGATAACTGTTCCAGGTATGCTTCTTTCCATAGTATCTGAATCTGAAGGCAGAAATTTTTATTTGAGCTTAATTTTTTAGAAAAGCTTAGGACGGTTTTTCTTAAAAATGAAGCTAAGAACAGCAAAACAACCAAAATGCATTTTTTTAAGAACTAGATATTATTAGAAATTTCTGCATTCATGTTCAGATGGCACAAAAAAAAAACATAGCAGAAGCATCTGATATCTACACTCAAAAGTTAATGGATTATTTTTTAGATTAAGCTAATAATTGTGGTATATAAATTAATTTACTTTGGTATAAGAAAACAAAAAATCTATTAAATGAAAAAATAAATTCGTCCTGTTCAGGTTTCTTTCAGGATTCTTTCACCCTTTAGGCCCTCTTCAAACTACAAGTCAAATTAATTTTCAAAAGGGACATGATTAGGTACATTATGTACCTTTCAAAAATTTAAGATATACCTCAACAGGAAGAACGCATCCTTTTTATTTAATTAAGTGCACATATTTCCATTCTGCGTTTGACTCCTTTATAAAACATTTATTTTTGTTATTTTTTTATATTATTAAATTCAACTTAATACCGATTTTGAGCCCCTTGTGGCTCATATGGCCATATACTTTTTATATTTCTTCTATATAAATAAGAACCATCCTATTATACATTTTACATTACCATCGGTTGTGAACACATTATTGATGTAGATATTTTATGTCCAATTTCTTCAGATTTCTTATATGATACAATGCTGTAATTTCAAAACTTAATAACCAATTACTTAGTGCCTTGCCAATAAGCGATACAAACAAACCACAACAAATCGATATACAATAAACGTTACGGTAGAGATACCTTCACATCGGAAGACCTCTACCGAAACCCAAAGTGAGGCAAACTTGTTTAATATCCTCATGGTGGTGGGCGTGAGCGACAATTTCCCTCAACTCCTTGCAAATACATTATGCCTGCGCTCTGTTGCCGCTCCCGAAACGTACCTCCGATACACACACTAATCCAGTTACAACTTCTTTGGGGCGCCGTAATCACGTTCAATTATTCCGCAAACTAAAAGTATGGATGGCACGTTAGAACCGGCGCCATATTGAGTTAAACGCTCTCCTGTCTGAGACATATCCATTAGGTTAATTGGAACCAGTTTGAACGCGGCCTGACAAGTTTTTAATTTACTTAGATGTCGGTGTGTCAAGGCTGCATATGATCTCAACAACAACATATGTATTTGTACGGGGGGCTTGTCCGATATTTTATAAGTTGTCTTTTCAATTATCCTGTGAATATACGAGGTATCCTTTCGCGAAAACGCGTGATGCGCGAAATATATTATCTTGAAGTCCTGTGTCTTCAGACATGTGAACTTAAAGATGGGCGGAATCGATTTCGACGCAACCGAGTAGAAAGATTCTAATGGGCTTTGGAATTGTCCTGGGAATGTCGCCCTTTCATCCGATTCGCAGTGGAGACCTTCCATATACATGAGGGTGACCTTGATGGCTTCCACGGACCTACATCTGCTTGCTTCTTTGCTGCGATTATTAGTTGGTAAGTAAATGTTAAGACAATATCGAGTACATGAATTTTAAGAATATAATAGAAACTGTTGGGCTACAGTTACATAATGAGACTACTGATTTTTAAAGTAATTGTTAATTGTGATGGGCCCATTCGATTGTTTACGAATGTTTACTTTGGTTGTTACGCCGCAACCTATAAACTACATTTCTTTATAATAAAATATTAAAAAATTTGGGAAATCCTTCTAAACACCATCAAAAATAATGCATAGAACTTTTTTTCGTAAATAATAAACCCTAAAGTAGTTTTACTGCGTGAAAAGTACTGTATTTTGTAAAAAAACAGCTCAATTATTCTGAAAACACCTAAAAGTTTTTAGGGCTTTTCTCAGAAATTTATTCATTGAATCTTAAAAGTAATACTCCTAAGTTATCATGAAGAATGTGCAATTGTTCGTCTTTTGGTGGATTTTTGATATTTTTGTCGCTCTTTTACTAATTCTAAGTAAAGGTATCTGAAAAAGGATTTTTACGATTTTCATATTCTTTTTACTGAAAGCATAGCTTATTATTTTTATTATTGTGAGTCAGTTTATACTAGTAGGTAATCAAACGCAATTGTCGTAATTTGGTGTATATAAAAAATG
The DNA here is from genome assembly GCA_964023965.1 of Melinopterus prodromus. NCBI lineage: Eukaryota > Metazoa > Arthropoda > Insecta > Coleoptera > Scarabaeidae > Melinopterus > Melinopterus prodromus. The sequence goes on from OZ030393.1 coordinate 48,985,361, forward strand.
TTGACTTAAGGGGGATTCCCTTAAGTCAACATTTTTTATATATTACGGATTGTATCCCCTACGTTTTACTCGCAAAACATGTAAAGGTTTTGAGGGATTTTCTCAGCTATTAGTTCACAGAATCGTAAAAGAAATACACCAAACTAAAGATAAAAGGGATATAATTTTCCGTCTAGTGGTAGATTTTGATATGTTTGTTCGTGTTTGGCAATTCTGGTACGAATCTTTCATATAATTGGCCGATTTTGTTTTTTTACAGAGAACACGCAGTTAGTATTGAAAAAAGATTCACATAATAATCTAAGTTACTCATTCCTCTTTTGATGTATAACATGAGAGGATAGAAACAAAATTAAGCTCACTATGGCTGCTTGTTTTGTAGGACGTGCAGCTCTAATGGATTGCTCTTAAGATGAAATGAAGTAAAAACCAAATTTAATTCCTGAGTATTAAATTAAATTTTAAACCACTTTTCCTTATGACATTTTATTATTAATTGAGACAAATTTATACGTTACTCTTCAGCAAATTTAACATTTTCTTGTTTAGCATACAGTCTGTATGTTAAATCAAAATTCTGTAGAACCAGCAGAACTCTTTATAAAAAATGACTTTTGCTCGAATTATAATTTATCTGTCTATTAAAGGTATAGGTAGGTCCATGTGGGGACAGCTGTATTTGTCATTGAACAATAACAAACATCGTGTCAATTTCAGAAGAAAAAATAATTATTGTTAGTTAGTTTTATTAATTATAAGTTACTTAATATAATTGTATACATAAGTCCGTATCTGGTAAAAGAGACAAAAAGTGTCAAAAATACGTGTCGATTTATTTTATTTTCGACCCTAATTGTGTATTTTTTGCGATTTAAAGTCCCGTTTACGACATATTTTTTGGTGGAATTTTTTATATTTTAACTTCTGCTATAATATGAATAACGCATTTTTAACGAAAACGGATTTTTTATGGTTTGAACGTAAAGCTCCATTACATGTCTTTACTATTTTCAATAATTCCTTTTATACTAAGCCAAGTACAGACGGGGATAAAAATAAAATGTTAGGTACTTCTAAGATTTTTGCGATAATGTCACTTACTCTTCAAATTTTAATCGAAACTTACAAAACTCTTTTTGTACGAGAGTGAAAAAAAGTCTTTAGAATGACAATTTATTTGTTCCTCGAAAATATTACGGCTCATTAGAGCTTCTTGTATCGCCAACCAACGACGCAAGTTGCAACTATGCATAACCTAAATAGCAAGTCCTGCAGTCTTGTCTTCATGATGAATTGCGACGACCTCCATTGTGTCCCGCTCCCTAAGCAACGTCGTAATAAGCGGGATGATCCCGAACAAAATAAAAGCTCATACTATGAATTAAATTACGAAGTTTACTGAAATCCATTAGGGAACGTAGTCTACTCGTGGGGTTTACAAGTTTGCGACATGTTGACATAACATATTCCCAAGAAAACAACCTCAATAATACGACAGAGGAACTTCTGTGTGCCGCTGTAGTTAATTCTCATTTCCTATGAAAACCAAGATGTTGGTGATGAAATCTTCTGAAAATGTACAGAAATAACTTTTCAAAATGTTGACGTAAATTATTCTAAAACACGGCAATGAAGTTTATCGAAAACGTCATGTCAATGCAATCTAGTGATTTTTACATATTCATTTTTTATTAAAAGCTGGTATCTATAACAGTTTTAAAACACGTAATAAATATTAAAACGATTTTGTGACTTTAAAACCACTGGCATTAACATTGTACTGTAAACATGCTACATGACATCGTCAATGCAACACACGACGCTTTGGTATGTTTACAAGTACATTTTAAAACATATTAGTTAATTTTTAATGGTTTTAACGCGCTGTAATATTATGTGGTTCTTTTTTAATTAGGGCAAAACATAAACAAGAAAATTAACCATTGACTTTGTTACTAATATGTCGTTAAAATGCTGGTAACCACATCAGGAAACGTCTGTTAAACCGCAGAGAAACGAGCAATTAAAAAAAACACGCCGAAATGCCCACTTGGAAATATTGCATTTCCACGTCAACCCCTATCATCGTAAATCGCACCCTCGGGGCTTCACCAGTGGCGTCCCTTGTTAGCGAAAAAACGCGAACGCCGCTTAATAAAACAGGCCGACGTAAATTCAATTACACCAGCGTACCCTCATCCTCTTACATAAGGAGCGCGCCTAATAAAAAATTAACGGCCCTAATTTTCGGTAATTACCCACCATAAATGATTAAATGAAGCGAGTGGTCCGACTTTAGCCAGTTTAAGATGATTACTGCAAAGTTCTAATTAACAGAGTGGGGTTTTAAAAGATTCAAAAACTCTCTTAGTTTACTGTCAGTTTCACCACCGAAAAAAAAATCTGATGTTGCCAGGCGCATGACTTTATCATACAATATATAAAATTAATAGTTTAGCTGCATGAAAATCTATTTGATTGAGATCAGTCATGTCTGCATTAAAATACAACTTGTTAGCCAGGATTTGACAGATAAATAAATAATTAAATAAATAGATAATTCGTTTATTAGCATAAAACAATATGAAATGCAACAAAATAATATTCATATTTAGGACGGACATCAGCACACTTGTTTCCAAATTTCCTTGCTCTTCCACTCAACCCCTTACGCAAACTAGAACTAAGACATAATTGTACCAATAATATAAGAATAATCCCGAAAACATCGCACATGCCCATAAAAAATAAACAGTCAGCCTCTGATGTGCGCTTAATGCCTAAAGTCCCCCCTGTTGATAAACAGACAACACTTCACCTTTCCCCCAAAACTGTATAACGATAATTTTTTCATATCTTCCCTGAGACCATTGTATATGTGACTGACCTGGTAAGAGAATGGCCGTTTATACAGCTCAGCGCGATGGGCAGGTGGAGCAAACAAACCCCACAACCCACAGTCATTTTTTTGTACCTTGGTCAACAAGATCAGGGGACCCAAAAATACCTATTTCCGCTAAAATCTCAAACCTTTTTTTCGGTCCCTTTACAATAGTTCATTATACTGCGTATGATCAAGTAAAAATAAATATAGGATTTATAACCTGAAGATCGCGGACAGGAATTTTTTACATTCTACGCTTTTTTTAAGAAGGTAGAAATATGAAAGTTGGCGGTTACGTTAGAGAGATAATCTGCTGGGATGACATGACCCGGAAGCACCGAGTTAGATGTAGTTTATAAAGTTTTCGTAAGTTGACAGCTTGGTTTTTCCTGACGCAATCTCGTCTGTTTCTTTTTTAGTCCGAGCGGACGGGACGGGCGATGACATAAAGTGCGGCTCACTTTGACGTCGGGATAGCGAAACCGCTAAAATTTTAATCTAAGTTTTCCGGGGAAATATTGCCAAACCAAACACGGCAAAATGAAAACAACGCTTTCGGGGATATTATAGTTTTAGTGAAGCGTCGTAACACGTTGTTATACGATTTTATAGTCTTAAATCTCATACATTTTTCGCATTGATTTTACTCAACTAAATTACGTGTTCCGTACGTGTTAGAATATTAATATTAGATGAGTTATATTTTCGATTTAATTCATTGAAAACAAAAACAATACAATGCACGTCTTATCTTTATCACAAACTAGCTAAGAATGACCAATCGCCCGGTAGACGATACAATACTCTAATATCAGAAAAACAGGCCACCAGTTAGTCAGCGTTGGGCAGGTATACGAAACAGGGTTTTTCGCCAGCAGCAGCGGAGACTCAAGGCCTGGAAATAGCTTACACTAGGCACAAGTCACTTGTGGTACAGTCTTGTAATTTAGTATGTTCGTATCAGAATTTCAGCAGTGTGTCGATGATACATCCATGTAGGAGTTTTTTTTTTGTTATTCTACTCGGCCGCTCGACCGCTAAGTGCAAAAAATTGTCCGTTTACGCTGGAACTCGTCTATCGGAAATTTATTATTTGCGAAACCTTGTTCGAATGCTTTGAATTGGGTTATAAAATAATGATTTATACGTTTCTATTTATTAGCTTAATGTGTAATTAATTAATGTAATTCCTACATTGCAATGTAAGTGTGTATTTATTAAATATAACGTTAATTTTATATTACTACTGATTAGTGATGGTAGATGACTTGACAGAAAGATATTAATCATTATTGACATAATACCCTAATTTTTTAAAATATCAGAATATTCTTAAGTAATTAGTTGTCATTTCTTTTGCATCTCTCAACATTTATGGAGATAATGATGCAAATGTGGTTGAACAACACTTTGTCACGATACCCCAGCTGAAACATCGGGAGACATCTTATACGTCAAAAATGGGCGATAATATTACAATTCGGAAATAGTCTATATTCAGTGCAACAAGTTGATTTGTGCCTTTACTTACTTACTTACATAAGCCAGTCATCCCACTGCTGGATAAAGGCATTTACTTACGTAATTAATAGGTGTAATAAATTTATATACTGTGTCGTGATATTACGCAATATTTTGAAATGAGATTTTCGTATTACATTATCAAATTTAAGGTTGGTATTAACAAACGTTATTATGAAAGGAATTTTATATTTAATTAAATGGCATTACCTGCTCGTAAACTTAGCTGTAGTGGTCATATTAAATTTATTACATTGCAAGGTATCACATTAAGGAAAAGATCGGATACGAACAAAATAAACTAAATCCCGTTACATTGCATCCATCGAAAAACCACCTCGTGACGGACAACTTTTTGCGAAGCGGCCGGGTCGAGGGAGCACAGTACACGAATATATAACGAATATAACTCTCAATCCGGTATTCGGCACTAAAAATGTTTAATGCCGGAATAGCGGTATTAATGTCTATATTAATATTACATTGACATACATATTATGACAATAAAATCCAAACAAGAAATAATAATCTATTCATTAAAGAAGCAAATCTATAAAAAATAACAAATGCAGCAAGCCATAACGTGGGTATGAATCATCCGATTGCTATGAATCGAAAAGTAAACGTAGTGCCTTATTTCATAGTATAAACTACAGTAGTGGTTACTTTTTGGCAAGCGTATATCAAGTTTTGCTGGTATATTTTTCTTCACAATTTAGTATAATTTTGATTTCAGCAAAGTAAACACCAACGTTATTATTTTGGCCTGTATAAGTTAACAAACATTGCCAAAGTCACATTTTTTACATTTAAACCGCAGTCGGCAACGTTACGTGATAGGAAAGTTTTGAGTCCTGATTTGAATTGAGTGCAAATAAATCTATTAAAAATTCACGAAATCTTTTAGCTTTTATAATATATACCAACCAAAATATCTACATATGTCATAATATAATAGTAAACCTGTAAACCACGCATTCTTTTTCAATAGGTGTGAATGTCACTAGTAGATTGTCCACCACATTGTTTCCTTAGAGCATTCTTACATTTAGCCAAAGTGATGTCAAATGGAACCTGTGCCTTTTTCTTTTCTGTGCAATGCAATGTTTATTTAGTATCTATATTGTATGGTATATATAATAATTGAACAAATGTGAATAATTGAATTTAACAGCAAATCTTCAAAGAAACAAAGTAACAACATGTTGACTTTAAAATTACTTATTTTCTCCTACAAAATGTCTGCAAACAGCTGTTAAAAGTACTAGGAACGCCGGTATTGTTAAATCATCGGGATTCCGGTATTGTAACCAGGTGCATTACCTGTGCGCTTCAAGATTTTAAATCTTATTAGATTTTGGATTGAGAAACACTGCTCTAAACTTTTCCATTTTAATGACACCCTCAGCGGTACAATTTGGCAGGAACACATTTCTTTATTTAAGGCTGTCGCATTAAATTTAGTGCGTCGAGGGGACTTTATGGTAAGGATGTATGTATACTGATTTCGTAGCAAACACATTATGGGGCACAACTTTGTAGTGACAATATTCTTAAATCAACATCCCATTATTTTATTAGGTGAGTGTCTAGTACATACGTGCAACTTGACGTTAACCTGCCGTACCATAGCAGGCTCCAGAGTATTGCTCCAATACTGTATATCTGAATATTATCAAATTATTTATGAAATTTGTTGTTGATGTTATATTATAAAGTTTTGCAAAGTTTTTGGGAATAGGTTCTCTAGTTTTTTTTTTTTTCAATTTTCGATATTTCGCCTTTATTACTAGCTTCATCAGGAAAACTACAATAAATAGTGTTTTATATAAAGACTATAGTTGGTGAAGGGTTATTCAATTAACACATATAAAGATAGAACATAGAACATATAAAGACTATACCTAACAAATTTATAAATCTTTACTGAATGAACTATAAACTATATGAAGACTTGCACCTTTTTAAACTTTTGACAAATGCCAAACAAAATACTCCATAACAACGTAAATTAATATATAATCACAATTTCCGTGAAAAAATAAAATGATCAAAAATTACGTCCACCCTTACAAGATTTCAATAACATTAATATATTTTTATACATTATACTTATATTTTCTACAGTTTTAAAATTACAAGTATTTAATTCATTAATAAACAGCATTTCGAAACAAATTTCCATTTCATTGATTTTTATAAACACCCAAAGTTTTAACACCCTTAATTTACTAGTATTTTATGTCTGACTTATGTAACAGAATTCTAGTTTTAAATAATTACCAGTCTGCCCAACATACAATATGTAAATTACAACTAGAACACAGAATAGAATAAACAACCACAGAATTTCAAACCAAATGCGTTTTAACTTTAACAAAAGAAAAACAACTATTAATTTTTAACAAATTTTATTTTGCAAATCTAATGTTATTATATTTTAAAATTTTGGTTGAAATTGATGTTAAACCCATTATATAAAGAATTTTCAGAAACAACAGAGGTTGTTGAAGAAAATGAACTTTATTGTTATAATTTGACAACCAAATAATAAGCGATTAAGTACATTTTTTGGAAAACCATTATTCAAAAATATTGAAACAAATTCTTTTGATCTTTGTGTCTAAGTTTAGAGTTGCAAATTTTGTCTGTTCTATTTTTTAGTGCCAAAACTCTGTTAATTTTTTATAATAATATAATTATCTAAAAAGAAACTCTCACATTATAAAAAAATCTGATGTGGCCAGGCACATGACTTGATCATACAAAATATAAAATTAATAGTTTAGCTGCATGAGAATCTATTTGATTGAGATAAATCGTGTCTGCATTAAATATAAACTAGTTAGCCGGGGTTTGACAGATATTTTGATAGTCAATAGTATCAATAGTAGGTATTGTCAAAGCATCAGCATTTGACACTACCGTCACTACTACTGTCATCAGAATAATAGTTATTTATCTCACAAGTGCCGAAAATACGGAATAGCGCGACGAGCGGTGATCCGGCGCTTTCGGCAGGAGTGACATCAACGTTTTTTGTGTCGCTTTTTGAGAAATACGTATTTAAAAAAAAATCTGATGCGGCCAGGCACATAACTTTATCATACAAAATATAAAATTAATAGTTTAGCTGCATGAGAATCTATTTGATTGAGATAAATCGTGTCTGCATTAAAATTAAACTAGTCAGCCAAGATTTGACAGATATTTTGATAGTCAATAGCATCAATAGTAGGTATTGTCAAAGCATCAGCATTTGACACTACCTACTGTATCAGAATAATAGTTATTTATCTCACAAGTGCCGAAAGTACGGAATAGCGCGACGAGAGGTGTTGCGGCGCGACACCGATGGCGGAGCGTCGCCGTCGCATGTCAGCGAGTCGCGCTATGTAGTTTTCGGCAGGAGTGACATCAACGTTTTTTGTGTTGCTTTTGAGAAAAACGTATTTAAAAAAATCAAAAATGGATATATTTCTGTATAGAAAATGTTAGGTTGATACCACTTCTACGAAACGTCAAGTTTAAAAAGCTAATTTAAATTCTGACAGATTTATATTCGTTCATGACACAGTAGATGTCACATCCGTACCAACATACTAAAATATAACTACACTCATCGCTATACTTTATTTACAATTTTCTCAATTTATCGTTTTTACAATTAGATATAACAACGGGTTGAAATTTCTTATCAACAAACAATCAAATTTGTGATCTTATTTTATTTGAATTTTGTACTTTCCGCACTAGAGCGGCAACGTTCCATAGCGGCTCCCCAACCACTGATGGAATCAGCTGTTTTCGAGTGTGACAGCCATAGACATTTCAGACATTTTTGTCATAGGCATAAATTATTCAAAATTTCCTCTGCTTTAATTTATTATTTAACTATTTTGACGAAATTGCAGAAATAGCGGCTCAATTGCAAAATCGTTGAAAAATGCTAGGAGTAAATAGCCCGTTCCTTTGGACCCTTTTGAACCAAAAGCTTTTCAGCTCTAAGTTTAGTCATGAAACTTCTAAATATGAACTTTCGTCCCGATACCTTTAGTAGTTTCCCCGGAACCGTCTCCACAAAAAACGGGTACACACACACATACACACACACACACATACACACACACACACACACACACACACACACAGACATTTTTTTGTACCTTGGTCAAAAATGTTCAGGGGACCCAAAAAGACCTATTTCCGCTAAAATCTCAATTTTTTTTTTCGGCACGATTACAATACTTTACATACTGCGTATGATAAAGTAAAAATCAAAAATGGTTATATTTCTGTATAGGAAATGTTAGGTTGATACCACTGATACCACGAAACGTCAAGTTTAAAAAGCTATTTCAAATTCTGACAGATTTATATTCGTTCATGTCACTGTAAATGTCAAAATACAATTAGATATAACAACGGGTTGATATTTCTTATCAACAAACAATCAAATTGGTGATCTTATTTTATTTGAATTTTGTATTTTGTACTTTGCTGCACTAGAGAGGCAACGTTCCATAGCGGTTCTCCAACCTGTGATGAAATCAGCTGTTTTCGAGTGTGACAGCCATAGACATTTCTGTGGTGACAGCACAAAAAAATATTTGTCAAAATCCTGGCTACTATGTAGCTTCATATCAATGCAGATGCGACCGATCTCGATCAAATAGAATTTGCTCTTGCAGCTAAACTATTAATTTTACCAAAAAATGTCATAGGCATAAATTATTCAAAATTTCCTCTGCTTTAATTTATTATTTAACTATTTTGACGAAATTACAGAAATAGCGGCTCAATTGCAAAATCGTTGAAAAATGCTAGGAGTAAATAGCCCGTTCCTTTGGACGCTTTTGAACCAAAAGCTTTTCAGCTCTAAGTTTAGTCATGAAACTTCTAAATATGAACTTTCGTCCCGATTCCTTTAGTAGTTTCCCCGAAACCGTCTCCACAAAAAACGGGTACACACACACATACACACACACACACATACACACACACACACACACACACACACACACAGACATTTTTTTGTACCTTGGTCAAAAATGTTCAGGGGACCCAAAAAGACCTATTTCCGCTAAAATCTCAATTTTTTTTTTCGGCACGGTTACAATACTTTACATACTGCGTATGATAAAGTAAAAATCTGATGTGGCCAGGCACATGACTTTATCATACCATGTATTAATAGTTTAGCTGGATGAGATTCTATTTGATCGAGATCGGCCACGTCTGCATTAAAATAAAACTACTAGAACTAGACAGATATTTTGATTATATTTACAGTGTGTAATGCCAAAACATCAGCATTTGACCCTACCTACTGTCATTAGAATCACAATATCTGACAAATCCTGGCTAACTAGTTTTAATACTAGTGTTTTAATGCAGTACGAGCGATCTTGATGAAATAGAATTTGCTCATGCGGTTAAACTATTTATTTGTCATTGTCATAAATTATTCAGAATTTCCTCTACATTAATTTATTATATAACTATTTCGACGAAATTCCAGAAATAGCGGCTCAAAAATGTTTAAGGGAACCAAGAGGGCATACCTCCGCTAAAATCTAAAAAAAAAAATTCGCCACGATTAGTATGATTTGTCATGCTACGTATGATAAAGTAAAAAGGTTGTTGATTCTGATGATTACTATATTATATTGTCTTCTGGCATACTATATTTTCGGGTATTACCACGTCTTCAGTGCTAACTACAAAAGATCATAAAGAATTATGCTCAATATTCCAAATAAGTTTTAAGGTTAACATACCATCTTACAATCTTTCTTGTATTTATTCGCGAAAACATAACAACATTGCTATCCGCACTTGAAATACATATTGACTTTTGAACACCAAGATGTTACAATATTGTTTCACATAGCGTACGTGCGCGCGTGTTTGATCGCATTCTCCATACATTTGCGTGTTGAATTGACGTTTCACAACCGCTGACGTTAATACTGTCAAAAGTTCAAAATATCCTGGCTACCTACTATTAATGCAGATACGATTTCCATCAAATAGAATTTACTCTTGCAGCTAAACTATTAATTTTACCAAAAAATGTTAGACATAAATTATCCAAAATTTCCTCTACTTTAATTTATTATTTATCTATTTTGACGAAATTACAGAAATGGGGGCTCATTTGCAAAATCGTTGCAAAATGCTAAGAGTAAATACCCAGTTCCTTTGGACCCTTTTGAACCAAAAGCTTTTCAGCTCTAAGTTTAGTCATGAAACTTCAAAATATGTACTTTCGGCCCGATACCTTTAGCAGTTTCTCCGGAATCGTCTCCACAAAAAACGGGTACACACGCACACACACACACACACAGACATTTTTTGGGCCTTGGTCAAAAATGTTCAGGGGCCCAAAAAGACCTATTTCCGCTAAAATCTCAATTTTTTTTTTCGGCACGATTACAATACTTTATAATACTACGTATGATAAAGTAAAAAATAAAAAACTTTAATTAGTTTTATTTGTTGCCGGTTCGACCAAATTTGATTCAAACTATTCTAACTATTATCTATAAAATAAATTTACTGTTTATTCCACTATATGTAATAATTGGTTTTCCCATACAATTTTGAAAACGTTTTACTTTTAGTCGTTGGATAAAATACCGTGTTCGAAATTAGAGTGAAGTGGTTTGCACATCGTTCCAATTTAAAACGTATTTACCCACTTCGCAACCTAAATTAGAAAAGTGACAGGAATGCAATTAAATAGTATCGGTCTAAATTAGCGTCAGATTCGCAATAACAGAGGATTATATACCGGTCATTTGACATTTCCAATTCAATTGATCTACATATCATTGGGTAATCGAAAATCACCAATTGAACATGCTCATCTCAACATAGATTCCAGTATGTATTTCCAGCTTCTGGAATGCAGATTGTGGAAGATATTTTATCGAAAAATGTAAGAATTTTTACGGTATCAGATCATGAATATCCCAGAGGAAAAAATACGAATACCACCAAATCTCTGTAGACACTCGGGATATTTGTCCTTCGTTACAAATTGGGGTCACGGGTTCGGGATCTCCTTCAAATACTTGGCTAGAGATCGCGTGATCTCTCCACTCCTTCGAGAGAACTGGAAAAGAACACAAAGAGGCCTCCCTGCCGCGTTGCCAGCTTAAATTTACCGGATTTTTTAAAGTGGCATAAATTCCCGTTAACTTTATCTCGAATTTGCCGCTATGATAATTTTTAAGGGGCGGAAAAGTTTAAATTTATCGTCGCTCCGGGTCTACTATCTAATATTTTTCTTCGGGCTGATTTAATTTCAGCATTTTCTCGCATTATTTCAGTTTCCGTGCTATTAATTTTTGCTGGTTTCCCAGTTTCGTAGAAGTTTATAATCAGGGCAATAATAGGACAAGATAATTAGTTAATCATTAATTAGTTAACTGCACACTTTTTTCAAGTCTATTATTTTCCGTTATGTTCCTTCACATTTACAACTAAATTTTAGTTAGTTTAGTTTTTATCATTGTTTCACGACAATTTTCAATTAAATTCCTATATTGCAAAGGGTGGTTGGGGTCTCTGGTCTCCGTCTGTTCACGAGATGTAGATAAATTTGTGGAGATGTCACTTCCATTAATTATAAATAAGCCACTCGAACTCGTTAATATTAATAGAATTTCTAAGTGGTAAGCTAATTGTCGCCTTTGAGTTCAGTTCAATTAATTACTTACCGAAATCCGGGTAATAAATATGCAAATTTCCAAACGTTCGGTCGTTTGAGGAAATAATTGCGGTCACGTTTGGTGTTCGGGACATTTTTCATCAAAGTAATAATTATTATTCGTGTTCTTACCAAGTTTTCCTGTTGTGAATTATAAGAAGTACTTTCGTTCATCGTCAATATGACGACTTTTTCAACAATAATACTACGTTCCACAATTTTGTTCTTAGAGTTTTATATTTTTGTAAAATATTGTAAAGCAAAGAGATGGTTTTTAATTAGGTTTTTTTTTAATATTGCTGTACTTACTTTTTATTCAACCTTTGGTTTCCAGGTATCAAATATACCAGGGTTCCCTATAGGTACCTACATATCATAATATTTAAGTTATTTAAATTTTCTTACTTTTTGATGATTTAACTTAATCTTAAACATCCTGTATTCTAATGATGAAGTAAACATCATGTTGTTAGTCATGTTAACGTATGTATCCACCAAGCCTGAAACTGTCAATAACAACAAAGATATAAAATTTCAAACATTGCCGCGAAATTAAAATAAAATAACAAAGCTGATATTGACTTCCGGTAGATGGGAATGCAGTCAATTTGAGAGTATTTTAGTTTCAAAGTTCGACTCGACTATATCCTGTTTCCAAACTTTGAAGTATATAGAAATAGTGGAACATAAAACTTCTAATGTAACATTTCCCCTTATTTCCCTGTCCCAAACTGCCCCAGTTGAAATGTCTCAATATGCTCCAATATGCGTTTTATGAATTGAGAAATTCTAGAAAATTGAAGGTTATGTTTTGGTAGTCGCCACCATCGGTAATGTATGAAGAATATATGTATAATTGTATGAATATACATAATATTATACAATATAACATATAAAATTGTGTACAGCCTTACGAACAGACGTAGAAAATACTTACTTGTTTAACCAAAAACGGATACATTCATCAACAATGGTAGTTTTGATACTATCGCGCTGGAAACATTTTGGATATTGTTTACATTCACTGACACGTATTCTGTGTGAATGCGCATTTAATCGCAAGTCATTAAGGCGGTGAATTTAAAGTGTCCCAATGTGCCCCGTGTCCCAATCTGCCCCGGTCTCCCCTACCACAAAAATAAAATATTAATATATCTCCCGCAGAAGGCCTAAAGTTTATAATTTTCTTTATGAATTAGATTTTTTTTGTGAAACATTAAGTTTTTTTTAATTCAATAAGAGCATTACAATCTAGTCATAATTGACTAATGAGTAACTTAATTCTAACTTATTTTACTAGTGTAACTTAACCTAACAGGCACCCATCGATGTCTCTCAGTTAGTCGTGGTATACTGGGCACGTTTTTCTTGCGTACTACGTAGCACTGACTCTGCTTTTGGAACTAACACCTCAACCAGCACTTACTCTGCTTTTACCACTATCTCACATTCACACTAACTGAAAATGCTTCTTTCTCTTGAGTCTTCAGACTAATGCGGTGTTGTCGAGGAGCTGGATGGCCTCAACGTTCACGTGATGGTGAAGCCTTTCTTCGTGACTTCTTGCTAATTTTATGATTTCTTTACAAACTCCATTTTAAGGTCCTTGTGGAGATCATCATTCCTAATGTACCAAGGCGCATTGACAATGCTTCTCCATACTTTATATTGGAAGGTCTGGACAATTTTAATGTTGCTTTTTTTGGTGCAACCCCAGAGTTGAGCACCATACGTCCACACGGGTTTTATAATTTGCCGGTACAAGAGAAGCTTATTATTTACAGTTAGCGTAGTTTCTTCCTAGCAGCCAGTACAACCCTCTATAACGGATTCCTAGTTCCTCTCTTTTCTTTTTGACATGGGCTTTCCAGCGGAGCCTGGCGTCTAATGTCATGCCGAGATATATGGCTGTGTTTGCGTACGGTACTATTTGGTTATTAATAGTAACCAGGATGTGTTGTATCTTCTTGTTGGTGAAGTCAACATGTACTGACTTGAGCTCGTTCAGTTTCATTCTTTTTTCTTTGTCCAGACTTGAAAATGCCCACGAGCTGTTTGGAGTTTTCTCGTCGTTTCTTCATTGCTGTTCCCAACAGCTAGGATAGCCGTGTAGTCTGCAAAAGTTGCGACACTATTTTTTTCTAATGCTGGGAGGTCAGTGGTGTAGAGTAGGTAAAGGACCGGCCCTAAAACACTACCTTGCGGAACTCCCGCTTTTATTTCCTTAAGGACAGAGCATGCATCACCTTGTTTGACTCTAAAGTGTCTTTAGTCAGGTAAGATTTTAATAGTAGTGCAAACTGTTTCGGGAGGATACTTCCTAATTTATTGTTCAGTCCTTCATGCCAGAATTTATCAAAAGCCTGTGCCACATCTGGGAAGACTGCAGAACAAACCTTTTTTTCCTCTAATTCTTTCGATTATGTTGGATATTTGGTGTATCTGGTCAATAGTAGAGTGCTTGTTTCGAAATCCGAACTGATGGTCTGGAACAAGCGTTTTCCTCTCAATTATTGGCTTGAATCTACTGAGTAGCAATTTGTCAAAGATTTTTGGCATGATGGGCAGCAAAGAGATAGGTCTATAAGACGTTGTTTCGTGTGGAGGTTCCCAGGCTTTAGTATCATGTTAACCTCTGCTACCTTTCACAGTTTGGGAACATACCTTAGTCTGAAGGCAGCATTGATAAGATTCGTAAGCTTAACTATGGCTTTCCTTGGAAGCTATTTAAGTACCTATCCAGTTATCAAGTCATAGCCTGGGGCTTTTTCAATGTCATTTTTGATTAAGTTCTGACCTTCTGTTGGTGTGGTAAGCATTATTTGCGTGCATCTTGGTAATTCTCTTCAATATTGACCTTCCAGAAGTGATTTTTCTTTTTCAAATAGAAAAAGTTTAAGAAGAAGGTGTGAAATTAACGTACATGTACAAACATATACTACTTTTAGAAAATGTAATGCAACTTTTAGAAAATCGACCACTTTCCCATAATTTTAAAAATGTGCGTAAATGTTGATAAAAGTTTATTTGTCTTTAAATATTTTATTATGTTCTTACATGTGGGGTTTAAAAAATGACGTAATCTTTCATTAAAAAATGCCTCTTGCGGGAGACCTAAATATTTATCAATTGGGCCATTCTTTTGGTGGTATATGTGGATCCATAGGGACCACTCTTTATCAACCTCAAATTTTAAATTTCGAAAGAAAAAACGTTTTTCGATACACTCTAAAATACAACATAAACTTGCAAAACGTGCACAAAAATAAATAAAAGCCATTTTATAGCCCTGGATTTATCTAAAAATTCTGCCCCACTTTTAACGCAATTCCCGAATGTACTGTCAACAGTTTTTTCATTTTACAAGTTAGTAACACAAACACAGTACGTGACAACTTTTCGCTTGGTACAATATTTCCCGTTGCCACCCCATTTTTACAAGTCAAAAATTAAACCATAAAAATTCAATGCAAATTTAATGGCCGGCAAAACTAGCGGCGCGACAAATAATCCGGCTGAGTGCCACGACAAGCGCGGTAGCTAACTCCATAAAATACAGGTGTATTTTTCAGTTACACTGCAGAAGAATTATAATAAAAGAGTGTCGAGGGGATGGAAACGCGCCCGGCGAAAAACGAATTTATGTAGCCCCAGCTATACCACCCCGTGTATATGGGGTGAGTGAGAGCGAGCCATTTTCAGCTGTGTATCCCTTGAGGACTGTAAATTTCGACTCAAAGTACCTTCAGCTACCGTTCAAAATGTGAGCGGTTAACTCAATTGTTGTATACAATGGACGGCGAATTTATGGTAGGAGCGGTCCAAGCGGAGTGTTTCGCGCTCAGGGAATAGAAGATCTGCATGCAAATGAAAATGGATGAAAATATGAGCCGATCTACCCCTTTTAACCTCCGCCGGGCGACCTCTGCACGCTCATTTGTTAAATATTAACCTCTATTGATTGGGGGGTGATATTCAATTACAAGCCGCAATCAATTTTGCGTTAAGCGAAATTATGATGATGAAACGCTTTATAAATTCTATTAATTTATAATTTTTTTTTATTTTTAAATTCTCTTGTTATTGATAGTTACCTCCATTTAAATTTCCCGCCTCAAAGTAAAGCCTATTAGATTGTTAAGCGGTTTAAGAGCCCTCAGAATGTCATTAACATCAAAGGAGATGTTTCGTGTAGCTTCTCTTGATTGAATGTTCCCTTCTCTTTGACTTAAGTTTTATATTATAATTAGTCGGCTATGATATCTATCGATAAAGTAACGCAATTCCCATAGTACGTTCAAAGCGGTATTAAAATAGTATAGTATAATATAAGTTTTATAAAAGAAATTATGGTGCACGAGTTGGAACGAGTGCACCAATTTTCTTATAAAAGTCTAATAAAGCGAGTTACATACTATTTTTTCTACTTTGCGAGATTAATTTTTCATCAAATTTGAAAACTGCGTTTGTCATCTTACAATCTATAATAGTTTTTTCTTCAATAGTTGGTAGCGTTGGTAGTTGTGGTAAAATTCATAAATACGATAGAGGCGAGCCAGTAGCGATTGAGATGTCAGCCTTATTTGACACTTGGCATCAATTTGATCAATCTTGGAATACTAAAAGTTTGTGACCTAGTGTTTTCATAACGACACTGAAAGCGGTTTTGTTATGAGTCTTTAACGACCGCAAATGAGAAAATAGTATATTGTAATGCAAGTTTTATAAGACAAAAATTGGCGCGCGAGTTGTTTTGGCCACGACGAGCGTAGCGAGGAGTGCGCAAATGGAACGAGTACGCCAATACGTCTTATAAAACGCGTGTTATATACTATTTTTTCTACTTTGCGTCATTAAATTTCGAAAATTGCGGTTGTCATCTTACAATCTAAAGTAATTTTATATTTAACAGATGGTAGTTGTTGTAAAATTCACTAATACGACTGACGCGCGCTAATACCGATTGAGATGTCAGCCTTATTTGACACTTGATGTCAAGATCATCGATCTTCGACACCGAAAGCGGTTTCGTTATGAGTTTGTACCGAACGCAAAGTAGAAAAACAATATACATAATAATATTTGTAACAAAAACGGCAAACAACGTGATTTATTGAATAACCGGTTTTAAAATAAAACTGGGTTTTGTAACATTCTAAAACATTTTCTAAACTGTAAAAATAATGAGTTTTATTTTGTTAAATGTTACTATTTCAACTAGAAGTCAATTTAATTCAATTCAATTCAATTTACGTATTTTCATTTAATCCAATTTACATATTATTCAATTTCTTGTACGAAAACTGATCGTATAAATTTATGCCATAGGATTTGCTGTGAACGCAAAAACTATTTTTTTTTTCACAAGTTAATTTCTGGTAGATTTTCTGTAGAATGAGTAATGGGCATTTTGGCATTTTTTACTCCATAATGACGTTTCCCTCTGTTGATTTTTTGAGTTGTGGCACTAGCACTGCAAGCTATCGATATCAATATTAAAACAATTTAATCATTATTAAAACAACAATAAAGTGATTTCATAATCAATTCTTGGGTTATTTGAATAACCTGAAGAAATACGTGATTCGCAAAAAATCAGTGTTTGAAACAACCAATAAAATTAGTATTATTAAACGAAAACAAGAAAACAAGTTGATTGGATGTGTTGTTCCTATGTTTATGTAAGTTTTTTTTTTCAAAAACCATTATTTAACCCCTTTTTCTTTTCTGATATAAATTGTAGTTTAGCCATGACGAAAAAAAAAATTGGTACACAGATGAATTTGTCTAAATAGACGAAAATAGTAAAATATGCGAAATCGTTTCATTTTGTCATTCTTTCTTTGAACCTTTTGACATTTGTATTCAATGTCTCTCTTTCTTTTTCTTCTATACATGCTGTAAGTCAGTGTTTGTAACTTTCGTCCGATTTGCAGTTTTCTTCTACATTGTACTTTAACCATTTTATTAAATTATTATATTTGAATCTCCTTTATATCTTTTTTTTTGTCAGTTATTCTTTTCGTCTTTTATCCATAATGCTTTGTCGTGCTCGTCCTTTATGTCCGCTTTGTCAGTGTACTTTCCGTATTTCTCGTCGTTTATAACGTTCTTAACTCTCCCTCCCTCTTTTTATCCATTACGATATTTTTATTGTGTTTGTCAGTTTAGCAACTTTGTTTATTTCGTCTTTTACTCCCCTTTATTGCTTTTCGTCCGTTATAAATTCGGCATTTTTGGTCCTGTACGCCGTTATTTACGGAACTTTTGGTCCCATAATTTGTTATTGTTAAGTTCCGCTTCGTTATATTTGCCCTTTTGCCATTTTCGTCATCATTTTTGTGATTGAACTTTGAAAATAATATGTGAACGCAAAAAAATCAATTCGAACATTTTCCGAACATATAGCTTTAAAGATTTATTATAATTATTTATTGTTATGATTATAATACGTAATTCTAATTTATCGATATAATATGTCACTATACAGCTCTTTCGTTCCTCTAAAGAGTCTAAAGTGATCACCGAATCCCTAGAATATCTCCTCGCAAATTCTACGAAGATCTACCACGGAGTAAACAAGCACTGTGCGTGGTACATATATGTATATTAAACATGATTTCCGGTGACCGCAAGTCTAACTTTGCCGACCGAGCCGACGAAAAGTTAGCGCGGAAAAGTTTCGGCCCCCGAGGCCGATGTACACATTGTTTGTTAATACAGACGTTTGAATACAGAGCGCACACGCTGGCTCTTTCTGGTCCGCAAATGAAGCGTGAAACGCAAAAGTTTTGCCACAAGTTCGTCCGTTCGAAAATTTCCCTTGTCCTCGTTTTTCTTTCCTTTTGTGGTTTATATTTAGCTGGAAATGTCGAAAGAATAGAACAAAAATATTGAAACGTAGGTTAGTAATACTTAGGTACTATTAATTAATGAACTTGAATGTTTATTATTAGTATAAACTATCAAACAACGCTAGCTGTTATTAAGCGCATAACACGGTACCAATCTGCGTGGCGAAAAACATTCTGCGAGGATGCTGTGTTCTGCTAATAATATTAATTAATTTGATGGATCGGTCGTATTTTATGAAAATTTTGCCTACAATGTAGCTGGCTTGGCTGTCAGAGCAATTTTGAATTAAATAATGTATACGTACTATGCATTAAATTAATTAGATGAGAAAAATAATAAAATCAGCTCAGAATACATATAGGTACCAGACAATATCAAAGTTAATTTCAGAATTTATTAAGTTATATGTCATTTTGTTGTTTTATGATTCTTTACGTTTACATCAGATTCAAAGATCTTCATAGAGCAATATATATTATAGAGTATGTCTTGATGACATAGTTTACTTGATAAATTGATAGAAAGCTTTTGAAATCTGCTTAAGCAAACACACTTTGTTCAGTTATCGTTTACTATCTTTATATGGCAAAACTTCTGTGATATTCTGAAAAACATTCTCACTAAGACGTTCTTTTTTTGTGTGCACGCGTGGTACATAGCGATAGCGAAATCATTAATTTCGCCGGTCGCCGAGTCGTTATTCATCGTGCGGCTGACACGCCAAATATTGATTGAAAATGAAATTTTTATGGCGAAAAAGAGGCAACTTGTCAATGAGGTGTCACCGTTGCCGAAAAAGTTTTCCGCCGCCGCGTCGTTTGAGAGGGGAGAACTTTATCCGGCAATTGTCGGGGGGGCTGTCCTGATGACACTCGTAGGAGATAAATCGCTGATATTGGGGGCGGTATTAATTTATGAGCTTTATCGGTCAATTCGAAAAAGAGCCACATCGGCAAATCCTTATTTATGTCAAAGTTAGCTGAAAGTAGCTAGATTAAGATTTGCAAGAATAGTCGGGAAGTACATTCACATTTGCGTTATCACTTTTATATCAGCTCGAATTGGTACTAAAGAACTATTAAATTTATTTTGGAGTAGTTTCATACACTAATGTTAATTATGTTTGTTTAAACTGCTGTTTATTTCTCTTGATAAACTTGTCAGTTTATTATACATAGTATGTTAAAGTATTGTAATCGTGCCGACAAAAAATTAGACTTTAGCGGAAATAGGTCCAATGGAACTGGATGTTTTCTCTAAGCAGTTTTCATTGATTTTGCAAATGAGCCGCCATTTCTGTAATTTCGTTAAAATAGTTAAAAAAATTAGAGTATAGGAAATTTTGTATAATTTATGTCTATGATTAGCTGTATGAGCAAATTCTTTGTGATCGAGATCATGTCTGCATTAAAACTTAATTAGCGAGGATTTCACAATTATTTTCATTCTGACAATAGGTAGTGTCAATAGCTGGTTTTTTGACAATACCTACTGTTAATAATATCCATATACGTATAGATAGCCTTATACATGTGGCAGCTCACTAACGCCAAACCACTGACAGCCCATACATAACCTTATACCTGTGCCAGCTGGTGGCAGCACTGTGGCAGCCTATGGATCCAATCCAGCCAATCGAATTCACGATCTTCACGCATGCGTAGTGTGGCCAGTGGCACTACGTCGGATGAGATAGAGATATATGTAGCAACGCTACTGTTAGAAAAGCCTGCTGTTACCAACATTCTTTATATCATTTTGTATTTATATGATATTATCAAAATATCTGTCAAATCCTGGCTAACTTGTTTCATTTTAATGCAGTCACGATCGATCTCGATCAAATTGAATCTCATGTAACTAAACTATTAATTTTATATATTGTATGATAAAGGCATGTGCCTGGCCACATCAGTTTTCTTTTATTGTTTTTACTTAAGTCAAAGTACAGTGTTCCAAATATTTCCCTTTCTCCTTTCGTTTATGATTTTTAAATAGAAACGGGTCAAAAGTAATTTTTCTGCTGAGACAAGATAAATTTTAGTGGTCTGTGCCACGTGTGTTTTTATTTTTGCCAGATTTGGAACCATTGCTGCTCTTGGGAGTGTCCAAATAAGTAGACCAATTTTCAGTACCAGTGTTTACAATTTGGAATTACATTACCATTACACTATCCTCCTAACACTAACACATCTGGTCCAATATAAAGTAGTGCACACACTATAGTTACACAAACTTATACTTATCGCTTTTTGATGAGACAATGACTTTCAATCTGAATTTATTTTGAATATGGTTTAAATTAATTTCATCAACATAGCTATTATTTTTAGAAAATGTAAATTGTTATAAAGATATCCAACTGAAATGTGAAGCAGCGCATTTGAAACAGTTGTGGTACGGACACCGTCGCAATGTTTGTAGTAACTTGAATTCCTTGTTGCGGGATAAAACAACATAGCGTCCATCCATTTCTTGGATATTTTCTTTTTAGTATTGATACAAACATTGCGGCGGTATCTCTACCAGCACTCTTTTAAATGCGCTGAATATTTCAGTATTGAAGTAGTATTGAAATATTTTGGAACAGCAGATGTAAGTAAAGCAATTGGACAGTTTTGAGAAATACAATATGACTTGATAACTCTTAAGCGGCACAAAACTGTTAACCGGTACATTATAATACTAAACTGGCGGGTACTCCGAGGCCAGTACTTCAAACCGGGACAGTCTCGGTCAAATCGGGATGTATGGCAAGCCTAGTTAAACACTTTTTTGAATTATTTATTATATATTCAAAATACATCACTACCCATACAATTTAATAAGGTATATTAAAATCCATGTTGTGCTTATAGACTCTTGTCTTACCACATTCTTGGCCTCGAGACATCACGTCCTCATCTCGGACTAATGGTTTGGAGGGGAGAGGGCTGCGTTGTTTACTGCTGGATATTGTACAGGTTTTCTTGTTTTAATAAAAAAAAATAATATTATAAAAATAATTCTGTTCCGTTTGTTTTTCTATTAACTAGACATATAATTGGGCTTGGTTTTCATATATGTTTGGTCATAACATTTCTGTTTCTTGCTTGACGTTATTTACTATAAAAGGCACCCCAAACGCTTTTAAGAATTTCTTCTCGACTAAGGCAAAGTGTTTGTTTACTTTCTTGACTCTGAAATAAATACTGTCATTCTGAACGATATTAGAACAATCTGTTAGCAGTCTCCAGTGACATTTTAGTTAATTATAATATTTACAATTTCAAACAAACAACACGTACATACAACATTGTTGATAAACTCTCGCACCTCCGCCTTTTTGTAAAAGAAATACAAACTTAAATAATTAGCATAATCATGATGGTTTATTGTATAACATTCAAACACTTTGCAAATATGTCAAATATCATTGAAATCCGCATAACTTATCTATCTCTTTTGTGTTTAGTATTACTTGAAACTTACACTTTCATGTGCAAATTCATGGAACCTTATAGCGCATACAATCATTGAATTACGGCACGTACGATTGCAGTAATACCGCATCTGCACCACGATATCGCGTCTATATTACCTAATAAGCGATCCCCATCAACAAATAACTGAATTACGTATCTCAGCAGTGCAAAATTATCGCTAGCATTCAAGCGGCACAAGTTGCGATCCGGTCGGTTGCCGCTATGCGGAATTAGCGCTGTGAACCGCACCGTCCGAAGAGAAATTAGCACAATATTATTTCTGGATGGTGGTTCGAACTTTGGCCACCCCGAATACAGCGTTGTGAGCTGTTGTGGCGTCCAAGTTCGCGGCGACAGGTGGTGCGACCGCTAGCGTCGAAAATAAACATGGGTCGGAGAAAACAACAACGAAAGTCCGCGCTTCGGAAAAATAGATTCAAAGCCCGCCGACGGATGTCGCCGCTGTCGTTTTGGACACGATCTTAAATGTTGATTATTATTTTAGAATACAATGGTGGCGTTTACATCGAGTGAAGGTAAGAATGAATTCTGCCGAATTAAATGGAAGGTTGCCATGTTTGTATTGGTGTAAGAAAATGTAATATTGTTCTGATTTCTACCAATAAGAATATTTTTATACTTTTCTTTCGTGGTCGCTCGGTGTCATTCTATGTTTTTCACTGATTTGGTTTGAAATTTCAGGTGAAATACAATTATGGCTAATGATGATTTTGATTTTCTGGCAACTGATTTTGAGACTATTCTCGTCTTCAGGTCCCTACATATGTCAAAACCGCTTGCCAGAAATTCAAAAAGTAAATAAAAACGCTCGAGGTCTTTTCACAAATAAATGTATGTAACTATACTTGTTAAACAAACATTGTAATGTTATATGTGTGTGTTTTATGCAGGTGTTGTAGACTGATGTTGCAAAATGGGGTTCTTAAAACATGACAAACTTGTAACTTGTAATGATCCATATAGATTTTTCCATAATTTAATCGACATGGATTAGCCACAAGTTAATACTGGTTCTTGGGATGAATTATCTAAATTCAAATTATCTAAATTCCCCTTTATTTCGTTGTTATACTGTGTCAAAATTTACTTTTAAAAACTAATTTTCTTAAAGCAACATCTTTCAGGAAATGTTTAATCAATTTAACGCATTTATTTATAAAGGCAGATTAATAAAAAGAAAAACGAAAACAAGATCGGTCGTTCCTCGTGTCACTGTAGAACTGTATGATCATAAAACGTTAATAGATCATATTAATATACTTGTTGGTTAAATACCTATCAGCAAGAATGTTAAATTACGGTAGTTATTTTTCTTTCGTAAATCACTGTTGAAATTAAAATTATTAAGTTCAAATATAAAAAAACACGTAATTATAAATTCAAAATGGTAAATTAAGCTTATTTAAATTACCGGGTAATTCAAAATTCAAAATCGTAAATTAGTTCAGGGTTAAACCGACCACTGTAAGTTATGATTGCTACTTATGATAATAAAAAAATTTGGTATATAAAAGTCATTATTTTGTAGATAACTAGGCGTCTCTAGTGATCTTAAGTTTTTGTAAATATTTTGTTCGGTAAATTACCACTAAAATTAAAATTATTACTTTCAAATAGTAAGTTACCACGTAATTAGAAGTTAAAAATGGTAAATCCCCGATTGCAGTAAGTTATGCCAATAAAAGTGTATGGTTAAGGTGACCAGATTTTCTTTGAACCAAAGCGGGACAGAAATTGGTGGGGTCGGGTGGGTCGGGTGGGTTGGGTTGGGTTGGTAAAAATCATAGAACAACATTTAAAATGAAATTTAAAAAAAAATTATATAAACGTAACAGTAACTCTCTATAAATCAAGATGCATTCAATACAATAATAATGTGGAAGTAAAGTAGTGTTATTACAAACTAAGCATTTTAGTGTTATATTTAAACGTACCTATAACTCTCCATAAATAAATAATTTTAATAACATTAGTAAAGCTGTTTCAAAAAATAAATAAATATCTATATACAAATAATAAACATGAATTTATTTATCAAATGCATATTTGTCATTCGCGTGAATTGGTTTTAGAAGGTTGGGTGCATTTGCCAAAATATCGTCAAATTTCTCATACCAATTTGTCAAGTTGTATTTTACGCTCAATACGCATTTTATAGTTGATATATTTAATTGTGTTTTTTCGGACGTCCATCAAAATTGATTAACTGTAGAAAAGACTCGTTCGATAATTGCATTGGTTCCTGGCAAAAAAGTGCGTATTCTACAATTTTTAGAATATTATTGTACCCGTTTCCTCTTTCTCCGACAACCAATACTTGAATTTTTCATTGGAATTGTACCTTTCTAAATAGGACACTTCTTCGATGTGTTCGAAGAATTTTCCCACAAAACCTCTTTTTTAATGTAATCTATTGAAATATTCAATTTCGTTAAATTGAGATGTCCATTCTTCTAGATATTCTAAGCTGTTTCTATTAAAATTTTGTACATGTTTCATAAATTCTACACTGTTTATTGTACCGCGTTCTTCTAGGATTCTAATCTCCTTGCTAATAGTTAAAAGTATGTTAAAATGTGTTTCTTCTCGCTATTTCAATTTCATTATAGAGTTCATTACATACTTCAGTGATTGAAATTTTGTAGTCTTCGATTATTTTCACTGTACCGAGAAATAATGCAGCCTGAGTGTGGACGAATTGCAGCCAAAGTATTTAAGCGTAATTTTCAAAAAAGAATTGCAAAATTCTGGAACATTTGTCTTGTAATAAGAAATATGACTTCAATGGTTCGTGATTTTAAAAGTTCTTGCTACAGCAGGTAAAAGTGTTAACCATCGGGTTTTGCTGTCTCCAAGTATTCTGCGATATTCGACATCCACTTCTTCACAAACTTCCTGCAAACATTCCACGCGTATCGTGTAAATATAGAAATAAGAATATTTTTTACAATCTGACAGTCTCAAACAGTCTCAACATCAATAGGCAGTAAGTCTGCTGCTGTCTGTATAGCATTGTGCACAAAGTGCGCTGCGCCGCCTACTCCAATAATTTTTTGATTGAGATGGAAATTTAATTTGGTAAAGACATTATTAAGGTACCTACTAATAATGTCTTTTCACACGTATATTCCTATATCTCTTGCAGTAAACCTGTACACGGTGAAAAAACGGGACATTTCTAAACCATCGCGGGACGCGGGACAAATTGCTAAAAAGCGGGACTGTCCCGCCAAATGCGGGTCGTCTGGTCACATTATGTATGGTACAATTTTAAAAGTCATCATTTTGTAGATAACGACCAATCTCTGATGCTTTTCCTGATTTTATAGTAGTAATTCATTATTAAAATGGCAATTACTTTATTCCCGAACAACAACGCTCGGTTTCACAAACAGTGATCATTTTTTCCGGATCACCGAAAAATTTGTCTAAATCGTGAATGCATTAGAAGGAAAATGGCTTCTGATTAAAAATCTGCGTTATTGGCTTCGCTGAATCGACCTCCCCCTTTCCACCCTCTGTTTATTCAATAAAAAATATATAGCTATATTTTCTCAAATAATATCATGCGGCAGGTGAATTGTGGAGTGGAAAAGAACTTTGATAACAAAAAAATACACGAAGGAAATATAATACAAAAAAATAATAAGAACAGAAAAATATAGTATTTTTTAATAGTTAATCATTTATCAGGCCTTTACAATTATTATAAATATCGGTAAATTATCAACTGTAATATATGCTGCCAGTAAATTACCTTTGGTAATTTAAGCGGTAAATTACCTTTGGTAATTTAAGCGGTAAACTACGGAAATTAAAAATTCATAAACTACCAATCATTATGGTAATTTAATTGGTAATTTACCCGGTAAATTATGTTTTTACATCCCTGCCTATCAGTCAGATCATTACAATTCAATTGGAAACATTTTCATTTAGTTTCCCAGCAAATGAACACTACACGTTTTAGCTGCGACTGGTATAATTTAAGGAAAAATGCTCCATTTCGACACCGCGAAAAAAAAGAATAAAAATTTTCCAGTCGCGCCCGGTGACTTTTCTCCGAGTAAAGGTTTTCCGGTGGCTGCTATTACTTTTTAATAACGCGAACACAGGCACATACAGGCCCTAATATTGCTGTTCTTTTGGTTGCGCAGTACGGTCACGTACGAAGAACGTCACCCGCAATACACATTCCCAAATATAAAGTACCTACCCCAGGAAAACCGTTATTTATTAACATTTTACGCGACGGAAATTTTAACTGCCGTCGGGCACATTTTAAAACGAAATTTTGAGGGTAGTGGACCGGGATGGAAGTTGGGGGTCGTAGGCGACTTCGAAGGCTCTCGATCGCTGTTTTATTATCCCCGTTGTTCTCGCGCGTGATATACGACAGCTTTCCGTGCATAATCCGGTCCAGACTTTATGAAATTCGTTGAAGTTTACACGGTATAAATCATGGCGAAATTGACTGATCTAGCTTCGGGTAGTTTCAAACTCATGAATATTAAAATTGTCTGACTTTTTTATTAGTTGTTTTTTTAACAGAGTGTAGGAGTACTTTTAATAATCATATCTATAAAGGCGTTAACATGGTCTGTCTGTCTGTTCAGGTTCAGTTTTTAGGAGTAACCGTGAATATGGGTCTCTGCATTAATATTTGGTCAAAAAATTGTCAATCTACAGAGTCATTCTCAAAAATTTTCAACTGTTGGCAATCTTTGCCACCTTCTTTATTTTTGTTGTTTTTGAAGCTGGACGAATGAAATTTGGAAAAGTACTAATAGACAAAAAATGCAATTCTTTTGGATACTCTTGAGGTTTATATGACTTCCGATTTTTCCGGAAATGACGTCATCATTAAAATTTTCATAAATAAGTTCATTTCATACGACCTGTGACTATACCGGGTGACCAACATCATAGGTACTCCCGTTTATTTTTTTGTTTATAAAGCTGGACGAATGAAATTTGGGAATGTGTTAATAGACAAAAAATGCCATTCTTTGGGATACTCTTGAGGTTAATATGACTTCCGGTTTTTCCCGAAATGACGTCATCATTGACATGTTAAATTGCACCCTAAAGAAAGATGTATTCAATCGAATCATCAGGGTGTGGCCATTGGGTAGCCGTGAAAAAAATGACTCACTGGCCAAAAACCAATTAAATCACGCTAGAGGGCGCCAGTAACGCAATGTCGGCCAAAATCGATTTAGTTAGTGTTTATTTGACAATTTTCGACTATTTTCACCATTTCCTAGCCACCTAGAATAATACATAAAAAAGTTATTTTTGCTTTGCCATGGTGATAAAAAATGAAGATCGATATGTTTTCCGGTTCAGAATGTCATCCTGATTGAAAATATCACACAAAGAATAAAGGGTGCCATTTAAAATTTCAATACTGACGTCATTTCCGGAAAAACCGGAAGTCATATTAACCTCAAGAATCCCAAAGAATGGCATTTTTTGTCTGTTAACACATTCCCAAATTTCATTCGTCCAGCTTTATAAATGTCAAAAATAAACGGGAGTACCTATGGCATGGGTCACCCGGTATATGAGGTGACAGAACCGAAAAATGGATTAAGCTAGTATTTGATTAGTAGCAATTAAATCAAACCCTATCTTGGGCTTAATACTGGTCGGATGCGCATACAACAAGTCCATCTGTCTTACCACGGAACATGTCTAATATTATAAACAAAAATATAAACGGGAGTACCTATGACGTTATGTGAGCTGTACATAAAATAAATTAATAATGGTAGGGAGAACAGTCCACAAACAAAACTACACGTGATTTGCTAGACAAGGAAACGACGCTGGTTTTGAAAAGGCGCTCCCACTCCAAACCAGACAAAGAGAGAGTGATGTGGTGGGGTTCGCAATTACGGACGCATTGTGGGGACCGCGTTCCTGACTGACGCCGAAAGCGATGTGAAAACCGGTTTCAAAAAGAAAATCGAACCACAATATTGTAGCTGTGACTCAGTTAGTGTTAATCTCAACCAACAGATAGAACATTTGTTTATAGATAATCGAAATTAATCGCGGAACGGTGGTGAACAATGTGATTCGTGATTTTGTTTTGGCCATTCAAGTGAATTTGGTCGATTTTGTGGAAATCGTGCATGACTGTGAGATTATTTGGAGATCATTCGTTTTGGTAAAGTTTAATGTTTTGTCGCGCACTTATGCGGTGTTAAGTTTATCAATTATGTATGGACATAATCACGGCACAATGGAGATCAATCTAGGCAGGGAAGATTGAGAATAAAAGGTCAGATTTATGTATTTATATTTTTGGTCTAAGCTTGACATAACCCTGTAGGGTAAGTAAGCGCTTTGTGGAGGTTTCCTGTACTCTGTTACAAAGCAATATCAGTTCTTAATATTTCATTCCAATATTATTCATCCCAATATCTCAATTTTCGTAGAAGATACACCATTTAAACTAAAACTTTTCATTGTTTTACTAATAGAAACATTGGTAGAGTTTTGCGATTCGGGTTGACTATTCCACAATCCCTCAAAATCAAACTATAAAACGAATTCATTCGATGCCACGTCGACTGTATAGTACCTATAATTTAAACAAGAGGTGGACATACATACATTCATGTTATTAACGTATCAAATACGCGCTAAGTTGCACATATTAATATGTATTTTTGACCCATCGGTTTAACTGTTGATTTCTAGTATTAGTAATAATAAAACAACATTAAAAAGGCTCCTCAAGGAATTATTGATTAAAATTGTAACATCCAACAAGCCTATAACATTGAGTCAATAGAAAAAAAAATCAAACAAAAGTCTATGCAATCTTATACTCAAGACCAAACCCATATAATGGCAAAAAATAAATAAGTGAAAAGGGACTCAAGCTAACATAAAATGTAATATAGTTTTCATCAATCGTTTAGTTATGAGTCTGTTTATTGAAATAGCAAAATCGTTTACTTAAGGCTCTATAAATGCACGATTTATTACAGCCAATCAAATGACTTCATTATAGCCAATCGAACATACTTAAAATAAAGCAATCGAACCAAAAAATTATTTCATTCAGATCTGTCTGTCAGTTTCAAGCTACATAAATTGTCATACAACTTGAAATGAATGAAGACAATCTATGTCATGAAATTCAGTTTATAGTTTATTACTTA
This sequence comes from Melinopterus prodromus, assembly GCA_964023965.1. NCBI lineage: Eukaryota > Metazoa > Arthropoda > Insecta > Coleoptera > Scarabaeidae > Melinopterus > Melinopterus prodromus. The sequence continues at coordinate 49,015,001 of OZ030393.1, forward strand.
CCTTACTTTCCACAATTATGCTACCGTGGCAAGTACAATTTATTCAATTTGAAACTGACTGATTGCCTCGTGGAATGCTGGATGACCGATAACTGTCAGCGCTTTCGATGTACTTCGATTGTTTACGTTAGCAACCGGGCGTTTATTTATTTTGTTTCGTTAGCAACTGCTTTTACTCGTCCCTTCAAAAGGTTCACTTGAAAAGTGGTAGGAAAAGGAAAGAATTTCAAACAATACAATAGGCGAGGTTTTTAGGTATTATTGAACAATGTTGTGAAGCAGTTTATTTATGTTATACAAAATGTATGTTTACCCTCAAGTAAGCAATACCTACTGAATGCATAACTTAAACAAAACACATTTTTTATTTGCGTAAAATGTATATTTGTTTCTTCGATTTTCACAAAGTTTTTATTCGATAAAGCTTGACAGTGCATGGAAAGCACTGCAGTCCACAAACTTTGGCTAGGGAAAGGTACTGGTAGTTGCAAATATATTTAAGGCGAATAATTAATTCAAAACAAAAACTTCTCCTGTCATAACGTATAGTAGTCAATCATTCTTTTAACCAAAAAATTGCGAAAGAAAATTGATATAATAAAAGCAAAGCGAAGATAGCAGCCATACTTGTTATAATAAACTAATTAAAGTGGAGCTCAGCTGGGCACATAACCAGAGAAAATAACAAGTGGTGCACGGCAGTAATGGAGTCCTCAGTCCCAAAGGAAATTCAACCATATTATCAAGCAATAGAAATGTTCTGCTATATTTTCTTAATATATTGTTCAGACTGCAATGAGCTTGTTATGAATTTTATAAAATAATTCAACAAGTTTGAATACTTACAACTATAATTCAAACATTGACTGAAATCATTGAAGAAAGTGATTTGTTTGTTTCCTTAAGTCACTTTTTTTTCATGACTGATTTGACAAAATTTCAAGATGCTTTCCTTTGTCGTCCACATAAAGAATAGAAAATATGTTTATTATTAGAAGTCACATTGCAACGTGAAACGTGCACCTATCTACTTATTTGAATCTTTCGGAGACACTTAGGTTAAATATAGAAAATATCTCGTATACATTTTGCTAGTTTACACGCCATATCTGCGAGAAATATTACGAAAATTGGTCGAAAATGGGCAGAGAAAGCGTATTTATCCGAGAACCGACACACAGTGTGAAAAATTCCCAAAAACCTGGCCAAAAGTCGAAAGCATTTTCTATTTAGGTAAAACTCGGTAATCTAAGGTTTGAAGGATCACCGATTACAAATCCGAAATCAAAAGTTGAAAAAACAAAATGGCTGATCCAATATGGCGGACATCAATCCTTAAATTATTTTCAATTTAGCTGAAATTTGGTATTAAGGGGGACTTGGGGTCGCTGATTATAAATCTAAATACTAAGTTAAAAAACAAAATTTCCGAACCAATATGGCGGATATTTGTTGGAATACTATTTTCAATTTAGTGGAAATTAAGTATTTGTGGGGATTTGGAGCAGCTGATTAAAAATCCGAAATAAATAAACAAAAACTCACAATGACGGATCCAAAATGGCGGACATCGATTCTTACATTATTTTCAATTTAGCTGAAATTCGTTATTAGAAAATTCAATTATTGTCTTATTTGGTTATGTTTCTAGTTTTGGACCACCAATCATAAAACTTAGTTTCAATTATAGCCGAAATATTCAATTTTAAACGAAACCGCGAAAATCACCAAAAAATAGTAAAATTCAAAAAGCTCAATTTGGTGATATTTAGGTTAACATTATCAAAATGATATATTTTGATATGTAGAAACCAAAAATAAAATTATATCATTCCATTTAAAATAACCGACTTCCGGTGACCGAACGTGATATTTCACTTGAGAATATTTTAGCTGAAGAGCAAGTATCAGATCGAGTAAATTCTCGTTCCAAAATTTCAAGTTTCTAGAAATAGTAGAACATGAGAAAGTTCTAATGTACTAGTTCCGTGAGACACCTTGTATACTATACTTTCTACATTTTCATATTCGGAACAATCTTCTTTATTTTCATGTTCCGTTGATACAATTTTTGGTATTAATAGTAATGAATTTGAAAATAAATTGATTCCGGGTTATGCCATGCATCAAAATTATTAATTGCTGACGTTTCGCAAACCATGTTGCTCGCTTCTTCATTACTAACAGAATATTTGTCATTATGGCTAATTTCCGTGTTTTAAAACTGTTTTTTTTTGTCTAGAATCATTCTGTCCTGGAATCGGTCTATGTCAATATGTAGGCACACATGCCATTCAATCCAAAAACGACGTTTCAGCAATTTTTATCACGAAGATTAGCAAAATTATTTTTTTTTTGTTTATTAGTACAATTAATTATAATCCTCAAAAATTATTTAAGTTTGTGCTCAGTTGTCTGCTGTTTTTCAAGTCGTCATATTAAAACACACAAAAATGCATTGAATGCAATAAAGAATTTAAAGCATGACGCAATTTTTGGCAAGAAAAATCAATCTAACCTCAATACTATTTCTTAGAAGTAAGAATCCAGCTTATTAAGAAAAAAATTAAACAGCCTCCGTTAGGCGCATAAGTAAATTGTATGTAATACATTCTAAAAATAAACAGAAATTCATTTTGAGTAAGTATGAGGAGAAACTGTCCACATCTTCAAAAAGTACAAATGCTGATCTTTACAATGAGGTACAATTCTAACCGGGGATATGCGGGGAATTTGATGAAAGTGTAGGTGAACTTTAAGTTTATAACATTTTTGCTACATTGTAATAAAAGTTGCAAAAAACTTGTTAAATTATTTAACTGCATGGAATAAATTATAAAGCGTATTAAGGTATCTTGAGGAACACTCTTTATTTTACAAAAATAATAAAGTCATTGTCAACGAGCCCACAGAAAATTACAATTGCAATGGTGTGAATCACCCAAACATGCGCTTTGCACAAATCGACAACTTTGAACTGATACCATTCATAACCGGTTTAGCGAACATTTTCAAAATTACCGCTACTTATATATGAGTGATCAAAGAGTTGTTATATAGGGCCAATACTGTTTATTTTGAAAAATATAAAATATGAGTTTTGGCCAGCTTTTTGGGAATTTTTCACACTGTGCGACACATAATTCACCATAAAGAATAAAAAATGTTTATTTTTAGAAGTCACATTGCAACGTTAAACGTGCACCTATCCACTTATTTTAATCTTCCGCACACACTTAGGTTAAATATATAAAATATCTCGTATACATTTCACTAGTTTACACGCCACATCTGCGAGAAACGTTACGAAAATTGTTCGAAAATGGGCACAGAAAGCGTATTTATCCGAAAGCCGACACATAATTCACGATCGAATAATTTCCTTTATCTTCAATAGCTCTCGCGATAATGGTCAGCGGTGGCGGCGGCGGTGGCGACGATGAAAGCCGGTCGCCATAGGCGGCCGCAAGCCGGCGTCGCGGCGCAAAGTATCCGGTAAATCCGGCCATTATTCGCTAACGCCGCAAAAACCCGGTTAATTCAGTTAAGACCGTGCCGACAAACGATGCCATCTAATGGCCATCATTCATACGGCTTTTTACGCTGTCGCCGACTGCGGCCCCATGTTTCTCCCCTAAGTACTCACCGAGTTATAAGTTATTTCTCAAATACGTAACGCCATACCACCATTCTATCCGTATACCTATATATTACAGATGCGAGAAGATCCGTTTTCCTTTTTTTAGTGTGTAGTTTAGATAAGCTGAACGTTAAACATCGATGTCTCCCTTTGTTTTGTAGAAGTATTCAGTGCCCCACACTCACCATAAAATATTAGGATTTGTATAATCTTTAAGGGAATATGTCAACGCATTGGGTCCTACAAGCCATATCTAACATTCTCTGCTTTTTAACCAGTTGCATACCATGCACAGCTCGTACACAAGCCAGAGACCGAGAGCAAAAATAACGAAAACAGCCGAAAAGGATAGATAGAAAAAATGAACGAAATAAAAGAAAATGAAAAAAGACAGAAACCACAAAAACGACGAAAGAGGAAAGTAAAAGCGTTAATTTTGAGTTATTTTATCCTACTATTACATACGTTTTCGTGTATTTTTATCATGTTAACAGTTTTCATTCTTTTGCCTCTTTTGTTCGATCTGTGCTTTTCATTCTTTTTACCCCCGCCAATTTTGCTCATTTCGCCCTTTATAGCGTTTTCTGTACCGTTTGTCATGACGCTTTTGTCATTTCTATCCGTTTTGTCCTGTAATTCTTTTTACCCTGTTTGTAATTTTCTTCTTTTTCGTTCTTATCATTATCCTGTTAGTCATTGTCATCCGTCACGTCTTTGCCGGCATTTTCATTGTTTTAATATTTTGTTCTTTTCATTCGTTACAACCTTGTACTCTTTTCGTGCTGTTTGCAACTTTCCCCTAGTACGTGCTTTTATGCTCTTTACGTTATTTTTTTTCTTTCGTTTTTATCCGTCTAGTCCATGTAGTCTATTTTGCCTTTTTGACCAATTTGTCATTTTATTCCTTTTTCGTCCTTTTTGTCACTTTAGTTCTGTTACTTTTTTTTGTACTTGGTTAACATTTTTTTGTAAAATTATTCGTTTAGCTGCATGGGCAAATTCTATTTGATCGTGATCGGTCGTGCTTGCATTAATATAGAACATTTTTAGTCAAAGGACATTAGGTAGTGTCAAACGGTGATGTTTTGACAATACCTACTGTCAATAGAATCAAACTATCTGTCTAATCCTGGCTAACTAGTTTTATTTTAATTCAGACACGACCGATCTCGTTCAAATAGAATCTCATGCAGCTAGGCAATTCATTTTATTTATACAATGACATAGTCATTGCCTGGCCACATCAGATTTTTAGTATTTTTCTCAATTTTTGGCATTTTTATGCATTATGCTATTTAGTAATTTTGCCTCATATTTTGCTCTTTGCATCCTTTTATTGTCCCATGCTCCCTTGCTTGCCCATTTTATCCTTTTGGTCAATTGATTGCCCATTTTATCCTTTCGATCAATTTTATCAGTTTCATCCTGTAGGTAATTTATATGTCCTGTACGTACTAATCATTTTCCCCTTCATCCTTTTTTTTGTCTTTTGGACGCTATTGTCGTTTTCATCTATAAAGTCTCATTTGTTATTTTTGCCACTTCATCCATTTTGCGCGTGAAACATTCATGTGATGTTTGTTTTGTTTGCAATTTAATTTGCTATTAGTATGTGCTTATTTTCCAGTTAGTTCTTGAAAGTTGCTTCGTTTGTGTTCTTTACATTCTTTTTGTCTTTTTAGTTATTTTTGTCAAATTTTGCTTTTTACTTTTGCCCTTTTTGATGTCCTTTTCGTCCTCCACGTCTATCTTCTTCGGTTTTGTGAGGATACTCAACTATGCCAAAATGTATGTTAACAGCACTATCTTCTTTTTCCCGCATGAAAGAAAAACTGCCGATTCAGCGTGAACGCTCTGATATACCAGTAGTTGGTTATTTTGGATCCAGATTTCTATGATTGTATGTTACGATGTATATAAATTATAATATGAATATTAATATCTATATAACACGTATTGATGAATTGGTCTGATTTTTCCGCGACTTTTATATCCTTTCGCCACGTTCCAAAGATGCCATTGCTGGAATGTACAGTGTACACTGATTATTAACTAATTTTGACTGTGAGTTAATTAATACTAATATTTTTATTTTATGTTCTACTTGTTATTTGTTTTTTATCCTGTGCAGATTCTGGCTGATGACGACGCAAATTGGAAATCGGCACCAAAGCAAATAAATTCTTGCAATGCTTAAGACGTTTTTATTTCTTAATATACCTTCTTATTGTAGTTATTTTTGCCCACTACGCAATTCTTTTCTGTGAGGCCTTTTCCTGTTCGTTTTTTTTTTTGTTATATATGTAATTCTTCCTTTTTTGCCCGTTTGTTTATCTTGGCGCTAACTCCATAATTCGTTGACCAATTTGGATGATTGATATTGTTTCATAGGTTGTTTTTCACCGGTGGCACCTACCATATAAATCAATTTTATCATGAATTCGGCAGTGTCGAAATAAGTCAAAAAGTCATGAACCTTAAAAAATTACTTCTATACGCTATAAACCACAGATTTAACACTCCAACAATTGAGAATACTCTATGCACCAGGCGATACCTTTCCTTACAAACTCGCTAACTACGATTGCAGAGACCTCATTGAAGTTGCACCAGACTCGTTCAACGCAAATTTAACCTACATCCGAATTAAGACGGTACGGCAGAACGTGAGGCGTCCCGAGCTACTGCAAAGTGAATGTTGCCTTTATGAATTCCAAACAAGGTTTTCCTGTTTGTTATTCGGGCAAGGGGGGTAAGGAGAACACGTACTGTTAAATAACGAACAACAATGCATGGACGATTTAATGCCAGGCGAAATGCTCGAGTCTTAACGCTTCCAAACTTTGCGTAAATATCCTAGGCGTTGCTGACTGTTGAATTAGTTCAGAGAGACTGTTTGGACGCCGCTTCTACAACGCGATTATTTAATCAGGCCAGGCGCACGCTGACTTTATAATATAATTGAACAGAAACAAGACGATTGCTATTATTTCGGTGGAGCGCGCTTGATCTTTACCGGGAATTTACATGTTTGAATAGATAGTTTAGTGATAGTGTTTGTATTACGATCATTGATATGGTTTTCGTTACATAAGATTATATGCTATGTGAATATTGTTAGTAGTTTTGAGGGTATTGTGCAAATGTTGGGCAATAAGTTCCAAATGCAGAAAGAGTAAAACATATCTCACCGTGCGATATGCAAATTAATAATGCAATTGTATATTATTATACAAGTTTTAAAAGACGTCAAATTGACGCCTGAGTTGTATAAAAGAACGAATACGCCATGATGTCTTATATATCGAGTGCAATATGCCATTAAATTTAATTTTAATCATTAATTTTAAATAAATTTAGAAATTGTGGGGACTATATTTAAAGTCTAGGGTATTTTGCGGGATGTAGCTTACAGGTTTTAGTAAATAATTAACGGGGCGCAACTATGATCACAATAGAGCTTCGGTTATTAGCACTATTAACTCGCAACGGCTACTATGATAAAAAATTACATGACAACCAGTGAATAAAGAATATAGGTATAGAAACATAACCTGAAAAGTTAACTTAAAAATAGTGTATAATAATTATATGTCAGAAAAGTATTTGGGACTGATTAGTAACTTCGAAGAACAAAAACTTAAAACTAAATAAATATAAATAATATAAATATAGATATTATTTCGCAGTTTATGCGATTACAAGCGATTCTAGAACGGCAGTTTGTGGTTATGTGTATTTACGATTGACATATCGCGTTTGATATCAATGTGACCAATCTTAGAAAAAAGTTACTAAAAACGGTGTTACAATTTGTTAATTGTATCACTGAAAACAGTGTTACAATGTGTGTATTATGAATGCAAAGTAAAAAATTACTTATTTGTTTGCCGTCTAGAATAAATATGGATCTGTAATGTTGAGAATATTAGGCTAGTGACTTTTTAATAAAGTATGCATAATTATTATTTACTATCAGTATATTAACGTATTGTTTCCTTTCTTTCAGGTATGTACAGACACTTTCGTATACAATCAAGGTGGGCCACAAATGTAAGTTCTATGCATGTCCACTAACTAATGAAATAATAAAATAACTGACTACATAGTATACTGTTAATGTTAATTTTTATTAGTTTCTTGTTTCTATATTGATTAACTACAATAATGTCTAAGTCACTTCTCTACAATTGAGACGAAGAAGACGATAAGTTTTTTATGTAATTACTCAAAAAAATAATTTTCATAACAAAAAGCCTCGGATTAATTATTTTAATTTAATAACGATCACATCTCTAAAAAGTCAGATGCAATATTATTATCTCTGCCTCCAAGGGGTTGGTATATAATGGCACACAACTGTCAAACTGTAGTGTAGAGAAAATACTCTTGTTTTATTCATTAATGTTATTGTTATTGTCTTTAGTATTTACTATAGTCACTCTTTATTTTTAGTAACTCTAGTAACAGCTGTATGATGTATAATAGGATACCTGTCTTTAAACAAAATTATTATGTAGAGGTTAATAATATGATGATATACAGGCGGGATGTAAAAAAAATATTTGACAAAATACGTCGTTAAACATTTTCATTTATTATGTAGATTTCGATTGGAATTTTTATTGACTCTTACTGACTTCAGACACAACAAGTAAAAACAAATTCTAATTTACAAAAAAAGACAATCGATTACTAGATTATTTAATTTCTTGAAAATGTAATTATTTTCTAATTATAAATTAATAATTAAATTTCTAATTACCTTTCATGCCAGGATTGTGTAGGTACTACATTTAATTAACAAGTTGTTCATGATACATTATTTAATAGTATATATTATTTGCAAGATTTTTACTTTATCATACGCAGTATGTAAAGTATTCATGCCGAAAATAAAAATTGAGATTTTAGCGGAAATAGGTCTTTTTGGGTCCCCTGAACATTTTTGACCAAGGTACAAAAAAATGTCTGTGTGTGTGTGTGTGTGTGTGTGTGTGCGTGTGTGTGTGTATAAACGATTTTTGTGGCGACGATTCCGGAGAAACTACTAAAGGTATCGGGACGAAAGTTCATATTTAGAAATTTCATGACCTAACTTAGAGCTGAAAAGCTTTTGGTTCAAAAGGGTCCAAAGGAACTGGTAGTTTATTCTAAGCCTTTTTCAAGGATTTTGCATATGAACCGCCATTTCTGTAATTTCGTCAATATAGTTAAATAATAAATTAAAGTAGAGGAAATTTTGAATAATTTATGCTTATGACATTTTTTGGTAAAATTCAAAGTTTAGCTGCAAGAGCAAATTCTATTTGATCGAGATCGGTCGCATCTGCATTGATATGAAACTGCATAGCAGCCAGGATTTTGACAAATATTTTTTTGTGCTGACACACTCGAAAACAGCTGATTTCATCAGAGGTTGGAGAACCGCTATGGAACGTTGCCGCTCTAGTGCGACAAATTACAAAATACAAATTTCAAATAAAATAAGATCATCAATTTCATTGTTTGTTGATAAGAGATATCAACCTGTCTTTATATCTAATTCTAAAAACGATAAATTGAGAAAATTGTAAATAAAGTATAGCGATGAAGTACATATAGCGATAAATCTGTCAGAATTTGAATTAGCTTTTTAAGGTGCGTTTTCATTAGTGCTAATGGCAGTGGTAGCAGACGCCATTATAGTATTTCTAATAGAACATTGCTAGTGACTCCTGTTTATGTACATGCAAACTAATATGTGTCACTATCACGAATGTAAGAAATGCTATAATTTCGTATTCTACCACCGCTATTACCTACCATTACGACCAATCAGAACGTACCTTTAAACTTGACGTTTCGTCAAAGTGGTACCAACCTAACATTTCCTATACAGAAATATAACCTTTTTTATTTATTTTTTAAATACTTATTTCTCAAAAAGCAACACAATAAACGTTGATGTCACTCCTGCCAAAAACTAGATAGCGCGACTCGCTCACATGCGACGGCGGCACTCCGCCTTCGGTGACGCGCCGCATCACCGCTCGTTGCGCTATTCCGTACTTTCGGCACTTGTGACATTAATAACTATTATTGTAATGACGTAGTGTTGGTAGTGTCAAATGCTGATGCTTTGACAATACCTACGATTTATCTCAATAAAATAGATTCTCATGCAGCTGAACTATTAATTTTATATATTGTATGATAAAGTCATGTGCCTGGCCACATGTTTTTTAATAATTTTTCTAATAATTTTATGGTGTATTTTACTGAAAATGTCAAACGAAAATCGAAAACCCCAGTTTATTATGATTCTTTCTTTTTTCGGAAAATTCCAGAATTCTTTTAAGCATACTTTGATTATTATTGATGTAATCTTCATTGTCGTATTGTAGCGGCAAATGTTTTGATTTTTGACATATTGAGAGTTTTTTAAACATGACAAGAATATATTTGGCCACTACGTCTGTAATATCCTGAACAACATCGATTGGAATTGCCTGTCATTCCTATTCATATTATAGGTTTAGTGAGGGTTTATCATTTCACAAATTTCCGTAGATAGGGAATGTATTAAAAATCGGTATAAACACATGCGAGTGTGCTCAAAACATTAATAAACACATCGAGTTAAGTGCATGTCAAAATTTAGGTTCTTCACATTGCTTCTTCAAATTCGACATTATATTTATAATGCAGTTATAACGTCAAAAATCCTTTCATTAAAACTGTAGCCGTTCAAAAACGTCCCAAACTGGTTTAATGATGTACTGAATGGCATCAATTCATCGTAACTATAAACGATTTTATCCCGTTTAGAGCGGCCATAACTATTTTTTGTAGTACTCGTTTACGCGTACTGGTGTAAATTGTCAAAGCGTACAGTTACGCAAATAATGGTGACGTATTTGCACATTCAATTCTGATCCACATAGGGTGAAAAGTCAATAATTCGGAGCTTTATTAAATTATCGTAATCGACTTCCGCTACAGGAATTACTGTTATAATCAATGACTTAAATCGAGGTAGATTGGCGTAAACTTTACGCCAATTATTATATAATCGATATCGCTGTAGTCTTTCTTAACAATGACGCACTTACGCCAATTATATCAGATAAATCGCGGTAGTCTTTGTTAACCAAGACCCAATTAAGATGCAGTCAATCTTTTCTAGCGACAATGGATACCGTATCTGTACTAAAAGAATATACAAGCCGGCGAAGAGAAGCGGAGCTAGGAAGATCTTGTAAAATTCTCGACATGGAGATAAGGAGACACAGTGGCAGGAGAGATTTATGCGAGGGGTTTGTTTCCAGGATATGCCCAATATACAGGAATTGAATTTAAATTTAACATGTAAGCGTCGTTGGGGCACGGCAGATAAGATGGAACTCCGGAGCGGAGTGCAGCGGCAGCGCGGCCCACCCCTAAACCCTAGTAATTTCGAGAGGAGGCGGACGAAGATAGCGGCGAATGCCCGATGTTCATTTATCGGCGCTCGCTTGAATACAAATACACTCGCGTACACACCGAATTGCTGAGGTCAATTTCGACCAGGAACTTAGCCTGGAACAGTTAGTCGTGTATATCTCGTCTCTTTCCCGGAATACTGAGCGGCCTATCTCACTTTTCAGAGTTTTCTCGAGCTTGTTGTTCTGACGTGAGCTCGCGACAAAAGTATGCGCGTCAAAATGAATTTTACAAATTGTACGTTCGCAGGAGACGTTCTGCATTTGGCAATTCTGAAATATTACCTTCAAATGTGTTTCTGTCGTTGGTAACAATCGCAAGCTAAATGTCATTCTCTTGTTGTGTGCTTCATAACAATATGCGGCGACAATATGCGTTTTTCATGCTTAATGAAAATTGTGTTTTGTTGTAATCAATTGCTCACAAGTATCCAAACAAATTACAATGCTTTTTTTTCTGTAAATTTCAGAATTACAAAAATATCTTGGAAAATTACTGTAATATTGCTGTAAATACACAAAAATATCTAATTTTACCGCCGGTTGTAAATTTTAAGCAGATTTTCAAATTTTTTACTTTGGAATCTTAGAATGATAATTTGCTCCTTCTTTTTGGATAACCTACATACCTTGACTGTCAGTTTCGAGATATTCACGTCATTAGTCTGGACTATATTATTAGTTTAATGGGTGGCATACATCCAGACGTGGTAAACATGTTTTTATGAAATGTATGGTTATACTGAATTGTGCCTCCATTCAAAATTGATCTAGAGAAATTCTAGTAAAAAAAAAATGTAGTAATAGGAGTAAACTATTCCTTTTTTAACAAACGTGAAGGGGAAATACAAAAATGTCAGTTATAGGTAATATTGGGGTGTTAAAATTACAAAGAAAGTTATTTATATATAATCATGATCGGGAGTATTATTTCCGATTTTTTTAAAGAACGTAAATGTTTCACATAGACTTATTGATTTTTTAAAACATTAACAAAACCATATTTTAAAATGCTCTGCTTTCTTAAGGAATTCAGTTCATTTGAAACTTTTTACTTAGAATGAATGTTTCTTCCTTTTTTATTCGTTCTATTTTTAGTATTCTTACTTTTGTAACTTAATTTATTTAGATTTTGTTTGTATTCATCCCTTCCTTCGTTTTCGCATTGTTTGATGTGTATTTGCTTTGTCCTGTAAAACTAAAATAAATTGGATATAATAAATTACACGAACAATTGCATTTTTTAACTGCAACATCGCTGTATTTTTTTGTTCAATACTTGATATTATTCGTTTTATATTGAGATATTCGTCTGAAATTACAGCGTTATCCTAGTAATTTTACAGGATATTTTTGTATATAAATAATTCGTAAAAAAAGTACGGTAATTATAAATTATAAATTATTTTTGCAATCGAACTACGTTTCCTTACAGCCATGTTGCTGGTTACTGGATACAGCAAAGTTGCCCCTAAATTTTCTGTGTGTATGAAAATTTTTCCTTGGGGTTCCTTAGGGTTAGAATCCTATTTCAAGGGTTCCACAAAGGTAAATAGCTGCGAACGATACTCAATTTTATGTTAATAACTTGACCCATTTTATTATAAATTTCGTTATTTCGTGGTTTATTAAAATGCATTAAATAGAATATCAACAAAAAGATTTGAAGATTTAAAATAAATGCATCTAAGGATATAGACAAATAGTGTTTGATCCTGCAGCAAAACATAGTTCTGAAAAGCATATACAGTGTATCCAGCAAAGTCCGCATCATATGGAAATTCTTTTTATTATCCATTTCTCCAGCGATGTTGTACTTAAAAAAATGCACGTGTTTGTGTAATTTATTACATCCAATTTATTTTAGTTCTACAGTATTACTTTCACGGACTCTTTTGCTGTTTTATAACATTCATTTTCTGTAACTTTACATATTTCTCTCTGAACAAAATTATTTGTTTTTCAATTTCATCAAAGGTTACTGCCGTTTAAAATATTAACAAAAGGAAGGACAAAGCGAAATCAAGAAGGACCCCAAAGAATTCGAAAACGAAGGAAGTGATGAACACAAACAAAGTCTAAATAAATTAAGTTAAAGAAGTAACAATACTAAAAATAGAACGAATAAAAAAGGAAGACAGTATAAACAGAAAATCATATCATATTGTATTAAACTGAATAACATCGTTAAATATAGTTAGCTGTCCAGACACGAACAAGATGTTTTGCAAAACTGAATGAAATGACATTTTAAAATCAAACTGAAGCTATTTTTCGCCAATTACTACAACGGCAAAGAAATGGCGGATGCGCATACGAATTTTATAGTCACACATTTTACAACAAAATTACCTACTTTCTAGATAAATTCGACTTACTTGCCACACCATAAATCTTAAATTTACTAAAACTCTTAGTTCCGAGAATGTAAAGTACATGTAAACTGCATCCAACATTTCCCATACTTCTCCAGGCTGCACACGGTCCGTTTAGTGCACATCTCCTGCGCCCTCTGGTGAATCCGCTGTTAGTTTGCAGTTTTAATCTTTTTGCCGGAGCCCTCCTTGCACCGTTTATAATTGAACAGCCAGCGGTGACCTGATGAATATCGCCACTTTAATTGGGGTGGAAGCGGTAGCGGAAGTGAGATCGCAGATCAAAGTTGAGGGCGTCCTTTCGCGAGAATTTACGTACGAGCAGCTCCAGATACGGTCCGACGGCCGTTCCCTTTGCGTCCGTTAGATGCCATTCTTCTCGCCTTTCAAAGCATCATGTCCATTTTCTTTTATTAAAATGTGAACTAATGGATGACAGGTTTTCGAATGGTTGTTTGCGAATAAGGCATTAATTCATGAGATTAAGAACGACAGCGATAATTGTCTATAATACTAAAATATTCTCAAACCGTATACATTAAGTCTCCCGTCTTCGACGCCCAAAACGCCAAAATACCCCACGCCATAATTATTGCGCCAATCGTGAAATGCTCGCTACCATTCGATTCTGAAGGTCGTTACTCAACTGCCATCGAAAAGGAATTTCTATATTTATGCAAATTTAATGTTATAATTTAATGTAATACATTATTAACGTGAGTTGACAAACATGTTTAATAGCGACGATTGTGAAAGTACTAAATCATCATATAGAAAACTAAAAATCACTGCAGTATGTACTCCTGTTGAATATGTACAAATAGTAAGCAACACATTTCTCTTTTTATGTTAAATATAATAAATACCAAATAAAAACTGTCATGTTTATAGTGGCGCCATCTAAATCTGGTGATTAAAGACGTTTACCCTAGATTAATACTTTACGACCATAGGAAAGCGGTGCATGTAATGGTGAAGATATACGGTATGTTTTTTTTCTCTCTCCAATCGTGAAATAAGCAAGTTTAAGACGATTCAGAGTGATTTAATTTAAATGACATGAAAAATCTTTCAAATTTTCAGGGACAAAAGTCATCTGCCGTAATCGGTATATTTAATTAAAAAATTTACCATAAATTACCATAAAACTAGTAGGAAATTTAATTCTATACAACTTACAGAGTCTCCCAGGAGATTTAATGGAGAGATATGTTAAAAATATTTTTTCGTGGAAACAAAAACATAAATAACCTGTTTGTTATAATTTTCTTTTCAATCATATTTATTAGTAAGTCAAAAATGTTTCTTTTATTTTGAATTAATAAGTTAATAAGTTAATAAGTTAATCAATTCTGTGCCTAGATTTTTTAGTACTTTTTTAGCGCACACTGTTTCACAAATTATATTTTTCATGGCGCCATACGATATTCAGAGACTCTCAAAAATACTACTTTTTAGTGCATTTAACCATCCGATTGTATGAAACATATTGCTTGTATGATTTCAACTTACTCAGAAAAAAAAATATCTGCGAAGATGTGTAAATCCAATACAAAACGAATATAAAACCAAAAGTTTCTGTTACCAGCGAATTCATTGGCGAAACGACATTAAATTGACAAAAAGCGCCTGTAAGATACTGTTTACTTCAAGCATTTACAATGATTTTGCAAATGAGCCGCCATTTCTGTAATTTCGTCAAAATAGTTCAATAATAAATTAAAGTAGAAAACAATTTATATAATTTATGTCTACGACACTTTTTGGTAAACATAATGGTTTAGCGGATTAACCAACCTTATATTATTACACTGCCCAGTTACCCACTGTTATTATAATGGTTTAGCTGCTTGAGCAAATTGTATTTGATTGAGATCGGTCGTGTCTGCATTAATATAAAACTGGTAAGCTAGAATTTGACAGATATTTTCATTCTAATGACAGTAGGTAGTGTCAAACGCTAACTAGTATTACTTTAATGCAGACACGACCGATCTCGATCAAATAGAATCTCATGCAGCTAAACTATCAATTTTATATACAGTATGATAAAGTCGTGTGCCTGGCCATATCAGATTTTTCTACGTTGCGTGCGTTATACACTCATAACGAAACCGCGTTCGGTGTCGTTATGAAAATACTAGATCATTAACTTTTAGTAACTTTTAGTTTTCCAAGACTGGTGAGATGTATGCCAAGTGTCAAATGATGCTGACATCTCAATCGCTATTGGATCGCTTGAATCGTTTTGGCAGTTTTACCACAACTACCAATTATTGAAACTTTTTATTCGAAATGACAATTCCAAACCAAAAATTTACAAAATCTTTAATATAGCTGCTATTGCTATAACAGGTATTTATTAACAATATTTTGGAGACTGTGGCGAACTTTAATAATAAAATTATAAACCCCTAACCACAACAAGTATTTTAGAAACCTAAATACGTATTTCAGCAACTATGTTGCCATCTTCAGTAGAACCTAAAAAAAAGAAAAAGAGAGATTAGCACTTCATAGTATCTTTACTGGATATTGTCCAGTATACGTATACGTATTTAGGTTTCTGAAATACTTGTTGTGGTTAGGGGTTTATAATTTTATTATTAGGTATTTATTGTTTTATTTTGTCCTTTATTTGGCTTATCAATATTTCAAACTGCTGTAACTTCTAAAGTGATTCAGAAAAAAACATGTAAGTCCATACAAATCATTTTTCCCAGAATAACATTTCCTTTCTGGAAAACTAATATTCCGGGGAAAAGTGGGACAACCTGTATATAACGTAATCAGCACAGAGTAACAAGCATAAATATCTATCTGCCAGTACTAAATATAGTTATTACCACAACACAGTGATCGTATTTAGATATTTCTGATCGAATAGCCCAGTGTTTGGGCGTTTCAGCGAATTTGTTGACATGTTCCGATTCCGTACGCGTGTTACAAACTTTATTAACTCGCTTTATTTCAATTCCGCGTCTCTACCAATAAAACATATTATGCATAATTAATTGAATTTTGATTAAATTTAAACTCGTCCGGGTTTGGGACTGATTAATCGCAAACAACCAGCGTAGTATATCAACGGTCATACCGCAAAATCCACGTCAAATATTTGGCGCTTTTACCAGCTGAAATTGTAGTAGCCCGGCAAAAATGTAATTCGAATTATATACTACTATACCGAAAGGGCCATGTATTGTTTCGCACGAAACAAATTCGAATACAAAAGGTTTATTGCGTAGCGTACAATGGAGCGGGCGGTAACGAAAGAACGACGGCCGCTGTATAACCGGATTTCGAATGCATTGTGGTCGGCCCAGGTATTGCCTTCAACTTTACTTCTACTATCTACCTACTTCGTTCGTTTTTCTTCAGGAAAAATACTACTGTTGGCGCGCCCTCGCGGTGATTCCGAGAAATAATACGAATTTCTCTCCTGAGTGCTCCGCCGCTCAGTTCTTATAAATATATTCTTCAGTATTACGTCTGGTTCTACTGCTTCGGGAACCACTTACGAATAAGGACGAACTGCCGTGCGCGCGGTCTAATCAAAATTTATCATCCGTTGTTTCTCTTATTGACTGAAAATATATACATTGGAGAAAATAGATGTGGAGGGGTGGGTTGGAGGACCCTTTTTGCTCTCGGAGATGAAAAGGGGTCTATTTATTTGATTGACGATTAACGTCAGGATATAAATTTACAGCATGCGCCTTTTCTTATATTTATTGTGTTTTCACGAACCAGGGAAAACGTTTAACTTTTTTTGGATGGCATTATGTTTTACGTTGAAACAGAGTGTGTGTTTGATACTTTAAATCAAACATGTGTATTTTATTCCTTATTATTTTTTTTTGTCTCACTGTCTGTTTTGCAATTACAAACCCAAAATTTAGTATACTGTTGAAGTACTAAACAATCCATAATGAATTCTCAGATTTGAAATACAAGACAGTGAAATCAAAACAGATACGATTAAAGGAAAAATATCGATCAAACAGAATGCTACTTTTGATGCTACCAACGAAAAGGTCAAAAGGAAGGACTAAAATCGCCGAAAGAAAAATGTTAAAAACGACGAAAGCGCAAAACAGGTACAAAAAGAAGTCCAAATGTAGAAAATTGAAAGAAATATCGGTCGTGTCTGCATTAAAATAATACTAGTTAGCCAGGATATTTTGATTCTATTGACAGTAGGTTATGTCAAAAGGTCAGCGTTTGACTGTCATTAGAATGATAATATCTGTCAAATCCTGGCTAACTAGTTGTATATTAATGCAGACAAGACCTATCTCGATCAAATAGAATTTGCTCAAGCAGCTAAACCATTAGTTTTACCAAACAAAAAATGACATAAATTATACAAAATTTCCTCTACTTTAATTTATTATTGAACTATTTTGACGAAATTAGCGAAATGGCGAATCATTTGCAAAATCATTGAAAAATGCTTTTTAGGCTTATTCGATAAGTACATTTTATTCTGAGTAAGTTGAAATCACACAAGCAATATGTTTCATACAATCCGATGGTAAATTGCACTAAAAAGTAGTATTTTTGAGTGTTTCTGAATATCGTATGGCACCATGACAAATATAATTTGTGAAACAGTGCGTGCTAAAAAGGTACTAAATAATCTAGGCACAGAATTGATTGCTGAATTCAACTAAGTATTACAAGCCCATTATAAATTTGTACAGCGCAAAACAGGTACAAAAAGAAGTCCAAATGTAGAAAATTGAAAGAAATATCGGTCGTGTCTGCATTAAAATAATACTAGTTAGCCAGGATATTTTGATTCTATTGACAGTAGGTTATGTCAAAAGGTCAGCGTTTGACTGTCATTAGAATGATAATATCTGTCAAATCCTGGCTAACTAGTTGTATATTAATGCAGACAAGACCTATCTCGATCAAATAGAATTTGCTCATGTAGCTAAACTATTAATTTAACCAAAAGATGTCATAGACATAAATTATACAAAATGTCGTCTTATAATTTATTATTTAACTATTTTGACAAAATTACAGAAGTGGTGGCTCATTTGCAAAAACTGGAAAATGCTTAAAGGAAACATTGTGGTCATTAAACTTCTAAATATGATACCCCTTTAGTAGTTTCGCCGGAAACGTCGCCACCAAAACGGGTACACACACACACACATGCACTAATACACACTAGGGTGTATCGAAAAAACATTTTTTTCGATATTTTAAATTTCAAGTTGATAAAAAGTTGTCCCTATGGACCTACATATACTACAAAAAAATGGCACAATTGCAAAATATTTAGGTATCCCGCAAAAGGCCTAAACTTTATAATTTTCTTTAAGGATTAGATTTTTTTTTTCGATGTAAGATTAAGGAATTTTTCTTTTTCAAACACTAAAGGTTTAACAATAAGTTGTGAATAAACTTGAAATTTTGAATTTCGAAAAAGCGATTTTTTGGTAACTTTAACACACCGATTTTTTTTGTACCTTAGTCAAAAATGTTCTGGGGACTCAGTAGGACATATTTCTGCTAAAATAAAAAACTTTTTTTTTCGGCACTATTACAATACTTTATCAGAGTAGGACGGAAAACCAGAAAAAGAGCAGCGGCAAAGACGATAAGTACGAAAATGGGAACATGACAAAAATAACGCAAAGACGAACATGATGAAAAGGAAGAAACTTACAAAAAAAGGACGAAAATTACACAAAGACAATATATACTTATTTCCCACAATGGGCAAATGGGCAAACAGAACAAAGCGGGCGTAACTCACGCCAATAAATTCAAACAAGAAACGAAAATGATTAAAATAACAAAAATTACAACAACACATAAATGATAAATGGACTTGAAATTACGGAAACAAAAGGATAAATGGATACAAAATTACGAATCACAATGGATACAAAGTAGGTAAAAGTAACGTCAAGGAGGAAAGGTGCAAATTGATAAAAAAAGGCCATAAAAGACCAAAATGATTTCGTATTTTTAATATTTAACTCTTTTTGTTTTGTTGGTGAAAAATCACCACGAAAAATTTGGAAATGACAATATTAATAAGTTAGGAAAATGATAAAAAGAGCGTAGAGCGAAAAAAAAATAATAATTACAAAAGTGGTGTAAACCGTAAAACAACGCGTAAAATGAGGAAAGGGACTAACATACCAACATCTACATATAAAAAAGATACGAAAAGAACAAAAAGGACGTATTGGAAGAAAAAAAGACAACTAAAGGATTAAAATGACGGAATGGATATAACCGACCGCAAAAGATGAAAATAACAAATAGCAGAAATTAGGTAAATTAGAAAACCGAAGGTAATTACAAATATGGAAATCAACGTTTCATGAAGGATTAAAAAGTTCTAACGAGACGACAAGAAGAAAACCACGTAAAAACTACGTAATGGAATTGATAAAATTGATACAAATCGACAAAACAGCGTAAGGGTATGAGGTCGAAAAGTACAAAAAAATGATAAAAACCCCGCGAAGGACAAAAATGTTGTTTTGCATTTCATTCCTTTGTTCTTTTCATATTTTTGTCATTTACCATATTTTTTTCATTTTCGTATTTTTTACCCTCTTCATCGTTTTAGTCGCTTGTCTTTTGACGACTTAGTCTTCTTTGTTATTTACAAGTAAATAAAAATCCCACTACTCCTTATATATCGACCTCAATGCCTTGACAAATTTCTTTTTAATATACAAACGAATAAGAAATGCTCTCGGTATAAGAAGGTATAAGTAGTAGAAATTCTAGGTATTTCACATGGGGATTATAGTCTTATATGCCTGCCATCTAAGACCAGATAGTGTGCAGGAAGCGTAAAATTCTCATATAAAGTAATGTTATGCATACGTTACCTTAGCGTAACCTTTTGAAATACGCCAGTACATATGGCAGCTATACATCACTTTTCGTTTCTATTCCTAAATAGTTTTGTGAATGTATAATAAACAAAAATTGGTCAAAACATCCCTTTAAATTGCGAAAATGAACCGTTTAGAAATGTCATGTTCGTCAGAACGTTTAGTTTCTATAGAAATCACTACACAGCGACAGCGTTTTGACGGCAATGACAACAAAATGCACAAGCAATAATATGCCGATACTTAAATATACTTGATGTTTATTGGGGTTAAATTTGTACTAGTCGTTTTTCATTTCGTCAGTTTGCGGTGTCAAAATTTTCTAAACAGTAAACGTTATACCTAATTTACACATATGTCTAACATATGTCTCAAAACTACTGTAAAATTACTTCCACTCGCTACATATGGTCAAATAGGTATCTACATTGGATATTCTTTCATAACAAAATAAACTCTAACCCTTAACAAGGGTTACGCACAAAGAAATCCCCGGAAAGAAGGGTTAAATACCTGTTTATATGCAAGCTGAGGTCGCGTGCACTGTCTGGGATGGGGTAAAAATTTTATTAGATTTTTTTACGCCGCCATATGCCGAACACTTTGTCCGCTGGGCACAGAAAATCCCGATCCTCGGCGCTCAGATTTTTTTTTGCGGGCGAATACATTATCCCCCTAAAAAGCGTTAGTCACATTCGGAATAAATTTCCTCGTAAATGGAGTCTGGCTTTAGGGGGTGGGGGGTAAGTTTTCCGGGGTAATATGCCCCCTCAACTCGCGATAACGCACTCGAAGCAACGAAAACTTATTGATTTCTTCGAAAGTTTACTTCTAATTTATCGTGTATTATGTGTGTGTGTGTGTGCTGAAAAGCGGGAAATTTAAAGGTACTGTCACATATTTTCTCACTAGCCGTAACAAAACATTTTCCCAACAAGTTAGTTAATTTTTCTGTCAATGCTTCAAGGACACTTGCAGACAGTTTTTTCAAGTTTTCAAGTAAATGCACAATGTTTTAGGTTTACTTTCAGACTCAAGATTTTCTGGCACCGGGATGAGGCGCTAGAAGTCCGTAAAAGCATTTCAACATCACGTTTTTTATTATTTTACCTAAACTTCTCAAAAACCTTACATATAAACCTTTTAGTCTAGATTCGAGTACAAAGTAAATAAATTTGTCCAAAATATTTCCTTTCGATTCACAAAATCCATGTTCTCAGAGTTTTCAATGGTTTTTACTATTTTCAACTGTGTTCGAAGTCCGAAAATTCTACTAAATTTCAGAGAAAAATAATATAGTATTCTATTAGAAAAACAAAGTTGGTTGCTATAGCAACAAAATCGTCAAAATTTTAAACAAAATAAATCTTGAATAACTTGAATATTGATAACTAATATTGATAACTTGAATAAGAATAACAATTAAATTATTCGTTATTTGATGTTATACGTAATTTATGTCACAATTGTCCCGAAAATAACGCGCTGGTCTATGTTACATTCTGCTGGTGTGCTGTGCCTTAAAGACCTTTTTCTTGAATTAGCGAGTAAAATTCGATATTTATATCCTGTTAAAAATCTTCGGAAAAAGCTATTATTATACTATTTTTGTCGCTATAGAAGCTACGTATAATATGCGTTTTTTTATATTTTCAGAGACAATTCTGTTTAGTTTGTAATTTATTTTTGTGCTGTCTCACTCGAAAACAGCTGATTTCGTTCGAGGTTGGAGTACCGCTAGGGAACTTTGCCCAATTTTAGTGCGGCAAAGTACAAACAACAAATTTCAAATAAACTACCAATTTGGTTGTTAATTGACAAGGAATATTTACTCGTTGTTATATCTTTATCTAAAAACGATAACTTGAGAAAATTGTATATAAAGTATAGCGATGAGTGTAGTTTTAGTTTAGTATGTTGGTACGCATGTGACATCTTTAGTGTAATTAACAAATATAAATCTGTCTCAATTTGAATTTTCTCTTAAACTGGACATTTCCTATAAGTATAGAAATATAAACATTTTTATTTTTTTAAACACATAGATATTTAATCGAAAAGCAGCACAAAAACCGTTGTATGTCACTTGACGACACTTGACACGTGTCACTTGTTCGCAGTCAGTTTGAAAAGGTAATTTAAATTCAATAACAAATTGCTATAAAAGACTTTGAAATTGTTCCTGTTAAACCGGAAATACAATTAAAGCAAACATAAATGCTTACCCATTATATGCGTTACGTGCTTATCTGTATACACAAAAGTTATCAGTGAACAGGTTTTGATAGGAATATATGCACATCCAACTGTCTATCCAATCTACACAATTTGTGCTATGCTGAATGTAGTATTGTCCTTGTTTTTCTGGTGCGTTATGGGTACAGCGGATGTTGATTGTTGAACTTGTGGCCTGGTGGTATCCGTATCACTAGCAAATGATATGAAAATAAGCCTGAGGTTGACTATTTGTTTACCTACCATTTGCTATATCAATGTCGACGGCGTTGAGCAACACCGGATTATCTTCATACAGTGAGTCCCAAAAGTCTTCGTACACTAAACGAAAATGAGAAATTTAAGAAACGGAACCATAAATTTTTATCAAATTATATTTATTTAGAAATAATTAAGGAAATTTGTTTCTTGTACACTTTTTTTCTTTTGTTAACTAGAGAGTGACCGGTTTCGGTATTAGCATCATCAGACCCTCGTGTCAAAGATACCAAACATACAACTAAACACACTCACAAACATTTTAAAATAAGACATTAAATTGTAGATATAAAATAATAAATATGAATAAATTAATTAAAAACTGTATATGGGACTCAACACTTACGTGTTAATGTCTTATTCTAAAATGTTTGTGAGAAACGCCGACCGGGCCATATGAAAGAGGGAAAAATGTATTCGCAAGGAATTTACGAAAAGCTCGTGGAAAAAATGCGTATTTGTTTCGTAGGTAGATATAATTTGGATAAAATAAACATATTTCGCTAAAATTGTATGTTGTAGATTCTTGAATTTCACATTTTCGTTTGGTCTATGAAGACTTTGGGACTCACTTACGTACTTGTCTAACTAACCTCGTCTAGCAATCGAATCCGTTTGCTACAAAAAGTAGGTTTTAACTTAAGTTTGTAATGAATATCGTTTATTTTAATTAGTAAACACAATTTGTTTAAAATGATAAAAATACGCGTTAATAGGCGTTATAGTGCAACAGAGCTGAAACTCTGGTTTGAAAGAGTATTGTGCTTGTTGTAAATTATTGAATTTAAGTTTTCTGGAAGCATTTGTCTTTGAATTCCAATTGATTGTTTACATAACTGTTTGGAACGTAGCAATCCAGCTGCAGACAAAAGATAAAAATCTAAAACAGCAGCATCGTTAACATTTTTATATGTTTTTAACTGCTCGTAGAAATGGTCCAGGATTATAGATCGCTAAAGCTTAACGATTTTTTTACATCCAAACCGTGTCGTAAACGTCCAAATTCAATTGTTACACTCAAATAAGCAATCAGAGCTATGTTAAACCCGACAGTATTTTTTTCCACCGGGAGAATTTCCAGCGTCTAGATCAATCAGAAGAATTTACGAGTGAAATTGAAAAAATGTCGTATTCGCCAAACGAACTTTGTACGTACCTATTAAAAATTTGGTAGAATATCCAATAATATTGAGCTATTCCATTCGGAAAATAAGACACGTTTTATGCGAATATTTTAGTTTTATAGGAAAGTACTCAATGTGAACCTAGCCGACAGAAATACCTAATTTATGGATATGTACCAATGGCGAGCAGATGTCATTTGAGCGACATTATGAATTCAATATGGTACACTTTTAGCGCGTCGCGTCGTCGCCGTCGGTCGGGTTGAAAGTTTCAGCGGAAAAATAGTGGTTAAAAGTTAAAACCATTACGGTAAGCCGTCCATGTTGAATTCATATACATTTGAATGGAAACAGTTGCAAAAACGTAAAACCGCGTCATGTCATATACATCAAAATATGAAAATAATGGCAAGTAATATCCGTTTATTTAGTATTCGTTCCTTTATTTTGGGAGAGCTTTTAATACGGAACCGAGAGGGGCAATAGCAGCGAGAAACATTCGAAAAGTTTGCTTTCGCTCTGGGGGTTTTTGTAATTAATATTAAAAACTTGGAACAATACCGGAATACTACCAATTTGCGGGAAGTTGGCTCGCGACGGTGTAGATGCAATACTACAAAGGTATGTTTTCGATGTTCTATTTTGCATAAATCGATTACAAGTTATACACTTAAACTGAAGTACCTGGTTGTAACTTTGCAACTTTTGCAAATTGTTATCCGATGATGTACCTAGTTAGTTTGTAGCCCAAGGAAATAAGTACTTTGCGGACGAAACAGCTGCTTTCACCAGATCTGAACCCTATTGAGAACTCTGTACTATTTGACAAGGAAAATGGCGGCACAGGCAATTAGCCGCAAAGAAACGCTGGCCGGGCCATACGAAAGTGTGGATAAATGTATTCCCGAAAAACTGGTAAATTTCATGTAACAGCACTTGTTACGGCACTCGTTCAAATTCGTGAAAAAACATATTTCTTTCGTAGGTTGATATCATTTATAAACAGATGGATAAATTAAATACATATTTTGATAAAATTTTATGTGTAGTTTTTTGAATTTCACATTTTCGTTTGGTGTACGAAGACTTTGGAACTCACTTACGTGCGTGTCTAACTGACCTCGTCTTGCAATCGAATCCGATTCGTACAAAAAGCTAGCTTTTAACGTAAGTTTATAATGAATATCTTTTATTTTAATTTGTAAATACAATTTGTAAAAAATGATAAGAATACGTATTAATAAGCGTTATAGTGCAACAGAACTGAAACTCTGGTTGAAAGAGTAATTTGCTTGTTGTAAATTATTGAATTACATTTTTCTGGAAGGATTTGTCCATGAATTCCAATTGAGTGTTTATATTACTGCTATATTGGAACTTAACAATCCAACTGCAGACAAAAGATAAGATAAAAGATAAAGACAAAATCTAAAACAGCAGGATCGTTAACATTTTTTTATGTTTTTAACTGCGCGTAGAAATAGTCCAGGATTATAGCTCGCTAAAGCTTAACGAGTTTTTATATCCAAACCGTGTCGTAAACGTCCAAATTCAATTGTTACACTCAAATAAGCAATCAGAGCTATGTTAAACCCGACAGTATTTTTTCTACCAGGAGATTTTCCACCGTCTAGATCAATCAGAAGAATTTACGAGTGAAATTGAAAAAATCTCGCATTCGCCAAACGAACTTTATACGCGCCTATTAAAATGTTGGTAGAATATGCAAGAATATTGAGCTATTCCATTCGGAAAATAAGACACGTTTTATGCGGATATAATAATAATAATAATAATAATAATAATAATAATAATAGTAATTTATTGATCAGCAGTAATAAAGTATACACTTGTATAAAGAGACAACATATGTAAATATCAACATGTAAAAAAATAAGTATTTTGTGCCTAACAATATACATAGATAAGCCGATCAAAAGGACTGTATTTTAGTTTTATAGGAAAGTACTCAATGTGAACCTAGCCGACAGAAGTAACTAATTTATGGATATGTACCAATGGCGAGCAGATGTCATTTGAACAACATTATGAATTCAATATGGTACGCTTTTAGCACGTCGCGTCGTCGCCGTCGGTCGGGTTGAAAGTTTCAGCGGAAAAATAGTGGTTAAAAGTTAAAACCTTTACGGTAAGCCGTCCATGTTGAATTCATATACATTTGAATGGAAACAATTGCAAAAGCGTAAAACCGCGTCATGTCATATACATCAAAATATGAAAATAATGGCAAGTAATATCCGTTTATTTAGTATTCGTTCCTTTATTTTGGGAGAACTTTTAATACGGAACCGAGAAGGGAAATAGCAGCGAGAAACATTCGAAAAGTTTGTGTTCGCTCTGGGGGTTTTTGTAATTAATATTAAAAACTTGGAACAATACCGGAATACTACCAATTTGCGGGAAGTTGGCTCGCGGCTGTGTAGATGCAATACTACAAAGGTATGTTTTCGATGTTCTATTTTGCTTAAATCGATTACAAGTTATACACTTAAACTGAAGTACCTGGTTGTAACTTTGCAACTTTTGCAAATTGTTATCCGATGATGTACCTAGTTAGTTTGTAGCCCAAGGAAATAAGTACTTAGCGGACAAAACAGCTGCTTTCACCAGATCTGAACCCTATTGAGAACTCTGTACTATTTGACAAGGAAAATGGCGGCACAGGCAATTAGCCGCAAAGAAACGCTGGCCGGGCCATACGAAAGTGTGGATAAATGTATTCGCAAGGAACTTACGAAAAACTGGCCAATTTCATGTAACGGCACTAAAATAAAATAAAATAAATACATATTTTGATAAAATTTTATGTGTAGTTTCTTGAATTTCACATTTTCGTTTGGTGTACGAAGACTTTGGAACTCACTTACGTGCGTGTCTAACTGACCTCGTCTTGCAATCGAATCCGATTGCTACAAAAAGCTAGTTTTTAACGTAAGTTTATAATGAATATCCTTTATTTTAAGTTGTAAATACAATTTGTTAAAAATGATAAAAATTCGTATTAATAAGCGTTATAGTGCAACAGAGCTGAAACTCTGGTTGAAAGAGTAATTTGCTTGTTGTAAATTATTGAATTACATTTTCCTGGAAGCATTTGTCTATGAATTCTAATTGATTGTTTATATAACTGCTATATTGGAACGTAACAATCCAGCTGCAGACAAAAGATAAAAATCTAAAACAGCAGGATCGTTAACATTTTTATATGTTTTTAACTGCGCGTAGAAATAGTCCAGGATTATAGCTCGCTAAAGCTTAACGAGTTTTTTACATCCAAACCGTGTCGTAAACGTCCAAATTCAATTGTTACACTCAAACAAGCAATCAGAGCTATGTTAAACCCGACAGTATTTTTTTCCACCCGGAGATTTACCAGCGTCTAGATCAATCAGAAGAATTTACGAGTGAAATTGAAAAAATCTCGTATTCGTCAAACGAACTTTATACGTACCTATTAAAAAGTTGGTCTAATATCCAATAATATTGAGCTATTCCGTTCGGAAAATAAGACACGTTTTATGCGAATATTTTAGTTTTATAGGAAAGTACTCAATGTGAACCTAGCCGATAGAAATAACTAATTTATAGATATGTACCAATGGCGAGCAGATGTCATTTGAACAACATTATGAATTCAATATGGTACGCTTTTAGCGCGTCGCGTCGTCGCCGTCGGTCGGGTTGAAAGTTGCAGCGGAAAAATAGTGGTTAAAAGTTAAAACCATTACGGTAAGCCGTCCATGTTGAATTCATATACATTTGAATGGAAACAATTGCAAAACCGTAAAACCGCGTCATGTCATATCCATCAAAATATGAAAATAATGGCAAGTAATATCCGTTTATTTAGTATTCGTTCCTTTATTTTGGGAGAACTTTTAATACGGAACCGAGAGGGGCAATAGCAGCGAGAAACATTCGGAAAGTTTGCTTTCGCTCTGGGGGTTTTTGTAATTAATATTAAAAACTTGGAACAATACCGGAATACTACCAATTTGCGGGAAGTTGGCTCGCGGCTGTGTAGATGCAATACTACAAAGGTATGTTTTCGATGTTCTCTTTTGCTTAAATCGATTACAAGTTATACATTTAAACTGAAGTACCTGGATGTAACTTTGCAACTTTTGCAGATTGTTATCCGATGATGTACCTAGTTAGTTTGTAGCCCAAGGAAATAAGTACTTTGCGGACGAAGGAGTAACTTTGAGAATGCAGAAAATGGGCGAGACAATTAACGTTTTAAGTTATGTAAACTTGAAATTATTGAATTGCTTATGATGCTTCATAATTCAGTGCTCTAAAGACGATGTTTATAAAATGTAGAACGTTATTACAATTAATTTCTAGTTAATAATCAAGCATAATATCTGAAAAATATTTAATTGGTATGAATAATCAAAAATGGGTTGAAATTATATAAAATATGGTAGACTCTATTGTTTCTGGTTTTTCGATTATCGAACAATATCGAGTTATTTCACAACAGTTGTTAAAGAATATTACCAATCTGTCAACATGGTATTTAAGGCTCCCGTCTCGACCCCCAAAACGCCAAAATAACCCACGCCACAATTATTGCGCCATTCGTGAAATGCTGGCTACCATTCGAAACCATTCGGAAAGGAATTTCAATATTTATGCAAACTTGTTATGCAAGTTTTAGTGTGAACCAGGTACAAATATAGAAATGCTTTCAGATGGCAGTTGCGTCTGATTATTGTCTACTGTATCAAATTATAAAAATATAATTAAATGTAACTATAAGACCACAAGTTATTTTTTCTGAACTTCTCTAGATTTCCATTGTGGAATATTGCAGTGTCTGATTGTAGTGAGTTGGCGAACATGTTTAATAGCGAAGATTGTGAAAGTACTATTTCATCGACTAGAAAACTCGCCAAAAATCACGCCAGTATGCATTCCAGTTTGAATATTTGTGCAAATAGAATGCAATACATTTCGTTTTTTAAGTTAAATATAACAAATACGAAATAAAAACTGACATGTTTATAGGGGCGCCATCTCCATCTGGTGATTTTTTATTTCAAAGCTTTGGCGTTATTTGAATTGACACGGGAGCCTTATGCCTTATGTAAAGTTTCAAAATGAATCAAATGGTAACCCACAGATATCAAATCAATTCCAAGCCCACTTCATACTGATATTGCAGTATGCAGTAATACAAAGTTATTTATCAATTATTAACGTTTAATTAAGTTTGTTTCCATCGGTTTATTTATTCGTTTTTGGCTGTTGCAACAGTCTATATCATCGCAAATATAGGGAAGAAACATTTGATAAATTATATAAGAAAATAATGCACTACGCTTTGATGAAATATTTATTGGATTTGTGCAATATTCGAATTTCGAGCTGTTCGGCTCGTCATCAGCTGCATACTGTACATGTAAACATAAAAACAATTGCGATTTAAAATGACACATTCTAATTCTAGGTTATTAGCGTACATACCGTCAATTCTATAAAATAACAATACACAAGGTTGCCTTCGAGCTAACTAGAATAATTAATTGCTTCACCGACATCTTCGGACTATTTTTTAATATATAATTCAGCACAATTGTAGGAGCGTGCACTGACATTAAAATTCGACTTAATGTCATCGGCGGGCACCGTGAAGTTAGTAGTGCTAGTTCGACAAGCTATTGTAAGATGGCGCTGTATATCGTATTCCAACCATATCAACAAATACAAATAACATGAAAATCGGTCAAGTATCAATCAGATTTTTGACACAATGATAAATCAGACCCGCGAAAACATTTATATAACTCAAACAATGTTCTAAAATAATAGGTGTTAGGAGCGTTGTCTGGCCGGGAAGTACCGATGTCCGTTCAGAGATGTCGCTACGTTGATTCGGGCGGTTTTCTTGGGAGAAATTTCAAATAAATTCTGTCACTGTAGCATTCCGTCATGTCATTAAGTAATGATTGATGGTTGATTCGTTTATGTCGTTGGATTTCCATTTCTTCTAACAGGTCTAGTTTGTTACCTTTTTGTTGATGGTGTAGTAGCGTCATGTTTTCTTTTGTAGTTTTATGTCCTGTTTCCGTGAGATGTCTTCCAATAGCCGATTCACCGCATCTGTTTCCTATGTGTTCTTTGAATCTCGTAATCAGTTTTCTACCTGATTGGCCTATGTAGTAGGAATCGCAATTTCCGCAACTAATTTTATATACGCCACTTTTTTCGGTAGTAGGTAGCTTTTTCTTATTATTTATAAGGAATGTACTCAGTTTGGTGTTGGTGCGGAAGGAAGTTGTTATGTTGAATTCATTTAGGGCACGTTTCAGAGGTAGGGCTAGGGAATCATGGTAATTTAGAGCAACATATGTGGTCTCCGTATTGTAATGAGGGTATATCATTTTTAACATTCTAGCGTTGTGTATTTTGTTGTAAATGTTTTGTAAGTCCGACAAGTTATATCCATTGCTGAAGGCGATCTGAGAAATGGTTAAAATTTCCTTTTTAAAATTCTGTTGGTCTAGGGGGATATTGAGTGCTCTGTTAAATAGGAATCTAAAGGCTGTCTCCTTGTAAATTGGTGATGTGTAGCTTTGTTTCGGGATAACTATGTCTGTGGTTGTAGGTTTGCGGAATATGTCGTAGCTGAGGGCTTGTCCGTGTCTGATTAGGGAAATATCTAGATAATTAATTTGGCCATTATTTTCTTTTTCCATAGTAAATTTAATTTTACCCAAACTATTAAAGAGGTTGTGGAGAGCTACCAGTTGGGCATTATTTCCCTCGTATATAATGAGTATGTCATCGACATATCTGCAATAAAACTTTATGTTGGTAGTGAATAGATGGTGTTTTCCTGAAAATAGTTTTTTCTCAATATAATCAACATAGAATTCCGCTAGAAGTCCTGATAGAGATGAGCCCATGGACAGACCATCCTTCATGGAGTAGCAGGAATCGTTAAATGTAAAAAAGTTTTGTTCAGTTACCAACTCCATCAGGTTCATCAGAAAGTCTACGTCTAAATCATCTAGGTAGTCAATGTCAGTCACTTTACTTATCATAAAATCTCTAACTATTTTAAGAGTCTTAGCTATGGGGATGTTAGTATACAGGTTCGTTATATCTAGTGAGATCAATATGGATTTGTCAGTGAGTCTTATGTTTCTGGTCTTAGAGATGAGCTGGGACGAGTTGGTGATAGAGAATGCAGGTACAAATTTGAATGTGTTGCGCAGGGTATGTTGAAGCATTTTGGCAAGTTTTTCGACTGGTGTGTTCAGATTCGAGACTATTGGTCGGATTGATTTATCAGGTTTGTGGAGTTTTATGAGACTGTACAGGGCAGGAAATTGGCTGTTCATGTTGATGAGGGAATGGCTCTTATAATTTAGTTTTTGTAGTGTGTCTAGTGAATCTTTGATGGTATCTCTTACCCGTTTTGTAAATTTGGGGAGTGGGTCCCTTGTGATTCTTGTAATGTTGTTTTCTTCAAAAAATTTCAGTGTTTTTGAATTGTAGTCCTGTCTATCGATAAGTACCAATCCAGAGTTTTTGTCCCCATATGTGCAGACAATGTCTTGGTCATTGATTCTTCCGCACCAACACCAAACTGAGTACATTCCTTATAAATAATAAGAAAAAGCTACCTACTACCGAAAAAAGTGGCGTATATAAAATTAGTTGCGGAAATTGCGATTCCTACTACATAGGCCAATCGGGTAGAAAACTGATTACGAGATTCAAAGAACACATAGGAAACAGATGCGGTGAATCGGCTATTGGAAGACATCTCACGGAAACAGGACATAAAACTACAAAAGAAAACATGACGCTACTACACCATCAACAAAAAGGTAACAAACTAGACCTGTTAGAAGAAATGGAAATCCAACGACATAAACGAATCAACCATCAATCATTACTTAATGACATGACGGAATGCTACAGTGACAGAATTTATTTGAAATTTCTCCCAAGAAAACCGCCCGAATCAACGTAGCGACATCTCTGAACGGACATCGGTACTTCCCGGCCAGACAACGCTCCTAACACCTATTATTTTAGAACATTGTTTGAGTTATATAAATGTTTTCGCGGGTCTGATTTATCATTGTGTCAAAAATCTGATTGATACTTGACCGATTTTCATGTTATTTGTATTTGTTGATATGGTTGGAATACGATATACAGCGCCATCTTACAATAGCTTGTCGAACTAGCACTACTAACTTCACGGTGCCCGCCGATGACATTAAGTCGAATTTTAATGTCAGTGCACGCTCCTACAATTGTGCTGAATTATATATTAAAAAATAGTCCGAAGATGTCGGTGAAGCAATTAATTATTCTAGTTAGCTCGAAGGCAACCTTGTGTATTGTTATTTTATAGAATTGACGGTATGTACGCTAATAACCTAGAATTAGAATGTGTCATTTTAAATCGCAATTGTTTTTATGTTTACATGTACAGTATGCAGCTGATGACGAGCCGAACAGCTCGAAATTCGAATATTGCACAAATCCAATAAATATTTCATCAAAGCGTAGTGCATTATTTTCTTATATATTCCATTATTTGATGACAACATGGAGATCTTTCTTACAAAATTAAAAGATGCGGAGCTATCCGTACTACTCCAGAACATGCACAGGTACATGGAAAAACGTGAAAAGACAAGGAACCACATAGAATTCATACACCAAGCACTCCACCACAACGTAACGCCTGTAGCCTTCAGAATAAAGTTACCGAAGAACTTCAGACACACGACAGAAGCCTTGGAAAAGCAACTCATGAGAAAGAGAATACGAGAACATTACAAACAGGAATCCTTACACGGAACAAAGCTTAAATATCTACATAAGAGACTAGTATCCTTATTACATCATATCGAATTGGAATATATTCTTCAAAGGTTTAATACTGAGATATTTTTCAAATTGTACGAGCCAAACGAAAAAAGAAGACGAAAGCTGCAGAACCTCATAAAGCAAAAACAGGCAAATGTCGACAAAAAGAGAAATACAGACCCGATCAAGAGCGACCACAGGAAGCTAGAAATAAAGAGAATTGACGTAACCGACACATACACTGAAATAACCTTGAACACCGACGACATCACCCCCTTTGCACCACGTTTCACTAATCTAGCCAACATCATCCTCGATGAAAGTGAAACAAAACTTCTCAACATGGGTCATAAACACATCCTCCCGAACACCAGAAATATTAGAGTAGACACAGCAATAGACATTGAATCACGACTACACAAGCACAAGAAATACCGAGACATAAAAGAACAAGTGACCAGGATCCTCAGGACTGACAACAAAAGCAGAAACAAAGACCAGACCCAAAACCGATACCGCCAAACAAAAGAAGATCTAATAAAGCTCCGGAATAGAATCAATGACCAAGACATTGTCTGCACATATGGGGACAAAAACTCTGGATTGGTACTTATCGATAGACAGGACTACAATTCAAAAACACTGAAATTTTTTGAAGAAAACAACATTACAAGAATCACAAGGGACCCACTCCCCAAATTTACAAAACGGGTAAGAGATACCATCAAAGATTCACTAGACACACTACAAAAACTAAATTATAAGAGCCATTCCCTCATCAACATGAACAGCCAATTTCCTGCCCTGTACAGTCTCATAAAACTCCACAAACCTGATAAATCAATCCGACCAATAGTCTCGAATCTGAACACACCAGTCGAAAAACTTGCCAAAATGCTTCAACATACCCTGCGCAACACATTCAAATTTGTACCTGCATTCTCTATCACCAACTCGTCCCAGCTCATCTCTAAGACCAGAAACATAAGACTCACTGACAAATCCATATTGATCTCACTAGATATAACGAACCTGTATACTAACATCCCCATAGCTAAGACTCTTAAAATAGTTAGAGATTTTATGATAAGTAAAGTGACTGACATTGACTACCTAGATGATTTAGACGTAGACTTTCTGATGAACCTGATGGAGTTGGTAACTGAACAAAACTTTTTTACATTTAACGATTCCTGCTACTCCATGAAGGATGGTCTGTCCATGGGCTCATCTCTATCAGGACTTCTAGCGGAATTCTATGTTGATTATATTGAGAAAAAACTATTTTCAGGAAAACACCATCTATTCACTACCAACATAAAGTTTTATTGCAGATATGTCGATGACATACTCATTATATACGAGGGAAATAATGCCCAACTGGTAGCTCTCCACAACCTCTTTAATAGTTTGGGTAAAATTAAATTTACTATGGAAAAAGAAAATAATGGCCAAATTAATTATCTAGATATTTCCCTAATCAGACACGGACAAGCCCTCAGCTACGACATATTCCGCAAACCTACAACCACAGACATAGTTATCCCGAAACAAAGCTACACATCACCAATTTACAAGGAGACAGCCTTTAGATTCCTATTTAACAGAGCACTCAATATCCCCCTAGACCAACAGAATTTTAAAAAGGAAATTTTAACCATTTCTCAGATCGCCTTCAGCAATGGATATAACTTGTCGGACTTACAAAACATTTACAACAAAATACACAACGCTAGAATGTTAAAAATGATATACCCTCATTACAATACGGAGACCACATATGTTGCTCTAAATTACCATGATTCCCTAGCCCTACCTCTGAAACGTGCCCTAAATGAATTCAACATAACAACTTCCTTCCGCACCAACACCAAACTGAGTACATTCCTTATAAATAATAAGAAAAAGCTACCTACTACCGAAAAAAGTGGCGTATATAAAATTAGTTGCGGAAATTGCGATTCCTACTACATAGGCCAATCGGGTAGAAAACTGATTACGAGATTCAAAGAACACATAGGAAACAGATGCGGTGAATCGGCTATTGGAAGACATCTCACGGAAACAGGACATAAAACTACAAAAGAAAACATGACGCTACTACACCATCAACAAAAAGGTAACAAACTAGACCTGTTAGAAGAAATGGAAATCCAACGACATAAACGAATCAACCATCAATCATTACTTAATGACATGACGGAATGCTACAGTGACAGAATTTATTTGAAATTTCTCCCAAGAAAACCGCCCGAATCAACGTAGCGACATCTCTGAACGGACATCGGTACTTCCCGGCCAGACAACGCTCCTAACACCTATTATTTTAGAACATTGTTTGAGTTATATAAATGTTTTCGCGGGTCTGATTTATCATTGTGTCAAAAATCTGATTGATACTTGACCGATTTTCATGTTATTTGTATTTGTTGATATGGTTGGAATACGATATACAGCGCCATCTTACAATAGCTTGTCGAACTAGCACTACTAACTTCACGGTGCCCGCCGATGACATTAAGTCGAATTTTAATGTCAGTGCACGCTCCTACAATTGTGCTGAATTATATATTAAAAAATAGTCCGAAGATGTCGGTGAAGCAATTAATTATTCTAGTTAGCTCGAAGGCAACCTTGTGTATTGTTATTTTATAGAATTGACGGTATGTACGCTAATAACCTAGAATTAGAATGTGTCATTTTAAATCGCAATTGTTTTTATGTTTACATGTACAGTATGCAGCTGATGACGAGCCGAACAGCTCGAAATTCGAATATTGCACAAATCCAATAAATATTTCATCAAAGCGTAGTGCATTATTTTCTTATATATTCCATTATTTGATGACAACATGGAGATCTTTCTTACAAAATTTGATAAATTAGTTTATAATGCGGCAAAAAAGACATAAAAATAGATAAAAGCTACTGTAGATTCTAGCAAAAATTGTAATTTTTTACTCGCAACTGTAGCTTTTACCAATATTCAGAAAATTGGGTTGACTCAAAAACACAAATGTTGATAATTAATATGGATATAAAGCACAAGAAATCCTGACCAAATTCAATCATTACTCCAAAAGGTGTCACCAACTTTGATCACCAAAACATCATATTAGTTCTTCTTAGTACAACCCCCCTTACAATACATGATAATGTTCATGAATTTTCTTATAAAGTCGTGATAAAATCATCCAAAATCGATCAAAGGTTGCAAAAGATATTGAAAATAGTATGGGAATTTATTAGGCTTTATTTACAAAATTTTTCTCCCGTTATATGCGTCATTATGTCTTTTTCAAAATTCCAATATTATTATATAACCTATGTAGAAATAATGCAATAATGTATGAGACTTTATATCAATTTTGTTCGTTGAGTGGTTTTAGAGGTACGAGCCTTTAAAGACAGGGCCAACATTATCGAATCAAGATATGACAGATTCGATTCTATCATTTGGGGTGTTTTCAAGCTAGTTTAGGATAATATGTCTACACCAAAAGCTCTTTATTATTTCGTTTTACATATATTATATCGTTTTAAATAGCAAACAACATTCTTAAACATTCTTTCTGAAAACATAAGTAATTCAGCAATTCGGGTTTCTGACACGCATTAAGCAGAGTAAGTCTTTAAAAATCTAGGGAACGAGGGCAAAACTTTAAATACCTACCTACTTACCCCCGTGCAAATTCTCGAACCTGCTGGATCAAAATAAGCCTCCCGAAATCTGCAAAGTTTAATGAGAATCCGCCATTAATTATTCGGCAAACTTTCAGCCGAAATCAATGCACCCAATAAAAGTTTTCGGGTGAAGTGGGGAGGGGGGGAGGGGGTGCAAAGTTCGAACGACGGGCGTCGAACGCCATCTAACGAGCCTCACGCTCACCCGGTGAATCCTTCGGTGATTGCTTGATGGAGGGTAATGGATCTTCCCGAAATTCATGAATGGTGCCGAAGGCGCCAGATCCCCACTAGAAAAGGTAAAAATAATTTGATGATAAACGATTCGCAGCGATTTGATTGGTGGATTGATAGCTGAGTTTACACCAATTTCAGTGGAAGGTACCGAATAGATAACGATATTATGGATACCTAACTGGGAAACATATTATTTCCAATGACGAAGTTTTGTTTAGTGTTCTTGTTTTCTTGTTAGGTAGATAATATCGACTTACCAAATAACTGTTATGGTCTAAACAAATTATGTTTAAAAGAATAGTGATTGTGGGTTTCTTCCTTGGAAAGTTCTGGACAATTTCTGACGATTTTCCACAACTTTCCGAAACTTGAACACAAGGAATAGAATTTTTTCTATCTATTTTATCGAAAATTTGAGCTGCACAACGCCCGAGAGGCCGTTTTGCATCGATTTCAAAGACTCAGGCAATCCATAAGCAATAAGAAGGCATTTTTTCGAACGTGACATGGTGAGGAAAAAATAGGTGAATTCGTTTTAGTATAATATAGAGTAGCTAAGTCGATGTAAGTGGTTTTTAATACGTAGTTCGAATTATTATTGTCTAAAACTCTAAAGTATGTTGCTGCTCTAAGTACAAATACAATATAGGTACATATATAAAACATAAATATTACTTAAGTAACTGTAGCTGAACGTAAGCTACTGTATGCTCAAATACAATATAAGTATATAAAACATAAATATTGCTTATGTAACATTTTCTTTTCAATTGTCATTTCGCTAGAGAAAGGTTATTGAGCGAGGCTCAATCTATGCGATTGAAGTTTTCACGACAATTTTTACTTTATCATAAGCAGTATAATAAAGTATTGTAAACGCGCCGAAAAAAAAAATTTGAGATTTTAGCGGAAATAGGTCTTTTTGGGTTCCCGGAAAATTTTGACCAAGGTACAAAAAAATTTCTCTGTGTGTGTGTGTGTGTATGTGGGTGTGTGTGTGTGTGTGTATGTGTGTGTGTACTCGCTTTTTGTGGAGACGATTCCGGAGAAACTACTAAAAGTATCGGGACAAAAGTTCATATTTAGAAGTTTCATGACTAAACTTAGAGCTGAAAAGCTTTTGGTTCAAAAGGGTCCAAAGGAACTGTAATTTCCGTAATTTATCCGCAATTTCTGTAATTTTGTCAAAATAGATAAATAATAAATTAAAGTAGAGGACATTTTGTATAATTTATGTTTATAAAATTTTTTTGTAAAATTAATTGTTTAGCTGCAGGAGCAAATTCTATTTGATCGAAATCGTGTCTGCATTAATAGCAGGTAGCCAGGATATTTTGAAACTTTTAACAGTATTCAGAACGTCAGCGGTTGCGAAACGTCAATTCAACACGCAAATGCATGGAGAATGCGATGAAGAGAAACACGCGCGCACATACAGTGCAACAATATTAAAACATCTTGATGTCAGTGTGTATTTCGATTGCGGATAGCCATGTTCTTATGTTTTCGCGAATAATAACAAGTAAGATTGTAAGACGGTATGGTAACATTAAAACTTATTTGGAATATTGAGCATAATTCTTGATGAACTTTTGTACTTAGCACTGAAGACGGGGTAAAACCCGAAAATATAGTATGCTAGAAGCCAATATAATATATTAATCATCAGAACCAATAATCTTTTTACTTTATCATATGTAGTCTGACAAGGAGGTTTAGTCTTATAAATGAATGTAGAGGAAATTCTGAATAATTTATGACTATGAAATTTTTTGGTAACATAAATATTTCAGCCGCATGAGCAAATTCTATTTCATCGGGATCGGTCGTACTGCATTAAAACACTAGTATTAAAACTAGTTAGCCAGGATTTGTCAGATATTGTGATTCTAATTATAGTAGGTAGTGTCAAATGCTGTTGTTGTGAAATTACATACTGTAAATATAATCAAAATGTCTGTCTAGTTCTAGTAGTTTTATTTTAGTGCACACGTCGCCGATCTCGATCAAATAGAATCTCATACAGCTAAACTATTATATATATATTATATTATATTATATATGGTATGATAAAGTCATGAGCCACATCAGATTTTTTAGTTTAGAATTGTTCCATTTCAAATTTTTTTGTATTGTTTCTCCTGATAAGTACTATTTCCTGGTATTTATTTAATCCAGGTAATCCTAGAATTTTTGGCCTTTGTTTAACACACACCTGTCATTTGTAAAATCCCACTGTAAAACAAAACCCCGGCAAATAAACGCATTTTTCCAGCAAAAATTTCGTTCCATTCGGCTGATAGCGATCTCCCTCGCACCGGCAATTATTTAGGTCGGTTTGACTGTCGACGGACAATGATCAGTGATTAAAATTGCAAAATTTAATAAATTGCTACACCGAGGACGGGACTGCCGCCGTGTTGTGTACTGATTCCGCTACACCAGCGGTAAAATATTAATTAGAGTGACACTGTGGCGTTATTAATGGATTGACAACCATGCCTGTCCGCTGTGTTCGTTTGTCGCTATTTTCGAGTGGCTCCCGTCACCCATGAATGTTTAATAACGGCGCACTTGTTCGTAATGCGCATTAAACTAGAATTCACCGCAAAATGTTAATTTCATACGGTCGTGTTTACTTATTCGGCAAAACCAAGTTCCTCTAACGTCGACACACCACAAACATGATTGTCCTGTTCCCATATTAATGGAAGTTCGGTTTGTTATCTCACTTGTTCCATGCTGTTGCCTATTCTAAGTATACGAATAGTTTTAAACGATAATTTGATGATTGTACAGGGTAAATCACTAGGTTTGCAGTGGTGAATATTTCCGTTACTTTAACAGAAAGAATACATTTAATACAAGAGTTGACTGAAGAATAAGTTAGTACGACTGAAAAAGTTGTCTTTGCAACTGCGTAGGTGTACTATGTCGGTTCTGGACCAATTTGCATACATTAATCATAAGAAAATTGATTGGGAACATTGCATTAAGCGTATTACTTAAAAAAAAATGTGGCCAGGCATATGACTTTATCATACTATATATAAAATTAATAGTTTAGCTGCATGAGATTCAACATCCCCCCAAAAAAAAAAAAAAAAAAAAAAAATTTCATAGACATAAATTATACAAAATTTTCTCTACTTAAATTTATTATGTAACTATTTTAACAAATTGACAGAATTGGCCGCTCATTTGAAAAATCCTTGAAAACTGCTTACAGTAAACAATAAAAAAAAATCACACACAGAGACATTTTTTGGACCTTGGTTAAAAATTTTCAGGGGGTCCAAAAGACATATTTCCGCTAAAATCTCATTTTTTGCACGTTTAAAATACTTTATCATACTATGTATGATAAAGTAAAAAATAGTTCCTGTATAAAATTCGTAGAATGAATCTTAGAATTAAAAAAATGTAAAATATACAGTATGTTCTGTTAGAAAACGGAAGGTTTGCAAATTTTCTTAATAAAAAACAGCCTGTATATTAAAAATATATTTGAGCGAAAAGCTGTTGAAACCGACAAAACTTTTATTTCAAAAATTTTGAAGCTTTTGGCGGTTGGTTAATTATGTAAATGTTCCGGTCATTTTGACTATTATTGGTTAATAGCTTATAATTAAAAAATGATGCACTTTATAAAAATATAATTCCTACAAAAAATTCTTAGAATTAATCTTAGATTTAAAAGATGTAAACATATGTGTTCTATTTAAAAAAATCAGATGTGGTCAAGCACATTACTTTATCCTACAATATATGTTAATATATGTTAATAGTTTAGCTGGATGAGATTCTATTTGATCGAGATCGATCGTGTTTGCATTAAAATAACACAAGTTAGTAAGGATTTGACAGATATTTTGACAATATTGACAGTAGGTGTTGTGAAGAAATCAGCGTTTGACAAATCCTGGCTAACTATGTGGTTTTGATGCAGACACGATCTCGATCAAATCTAAGCTAAACTATTAATTTTACCAAAAAATATCAGACATAAATTACACAAAAATTCTTCTACTTTAAATGGAGGCTAATTTACAAAATCCTTGAAAAATTCTTAGAGGAAACATCCAGTTTCTTTGGACCCTTTTGAACCAAAAACTTTTCAGCTCTAAGTTTGGTCATGAAACTTTCGTCCCATTACGTTTAGTAGTTTCTCCGGAATCGTCGCCACAAAAATCGGGTACAGACATACACACATAGACAGACATTTTTTGTACCTTAGTCAAAATTGGCCAGGGGACCCAAAAAGACTTATTTCCGCTAAAATCTCAGTATTTTTTCGACACGATTACAATACTTCATCATACTGCGTATGATAAAGTATAAAAACAACAGAATAACATATATATTATCAAAAATCATGTAACTAACAATTTTGAACTCGAAAATTGTTATTGAAACATCTTCTCAATCTTCGGTATGTTGGCCACATTGGTCGACGATACGAATCTAGCCGTTCGGTGGGCTACAGTCTGAGTAGATTTTGTACTAATTTTTACTCTAAATTTGTTGAACAATTTGTTATCAAGTGATTCTCTGAGGATGAGACTTAATAGACTTAATTTTATATTAAATATTAATTAATAAACTTAGAAAATATTTTAAAATGATCCTGATTGCTTACTTTTGGTTACATGACCACGTAGACATGTTGGTCATAATATGTCTGTCATGTTTGGTATAAATATTTCTTTCCAATATCTGTTTGTCATATACAGATCTTCTTTTTCTCGGTTTTATGGCGTCACCGAGGCTCAGGAAAATAATTGGAATAGCATAAGTTTATCGGCTGTATTGAACAGTTTTGATTTCCAGTACTGTTAAATAGAACTGATAAAAACTAAATAATAATAACAAAAATACAAAACTAAAATTGTTTATCTTTAAGTGTTTAGCGACTAAAACTTAAAAAATATCAAAGTGACGAAACCGGCCTTTAGCAGATTTGGTTCAGTCGATAAGAAATTGATTGACTAAAATCGTTAATTAAAAGTGGGAATTTATTTCGGACAACTCGCTTACCCAGAGAAACACGAGACGAAGAAAGAAAAAACGCGTCAAAGTAAGATTACGTAGACCGAGCCAGTTTGAGAGAGAAAAAATCCTAAGGGTTGCTTAAGAGGCAGCGCTTCACAGTTCATTAAATTAAACAATCTAACTGGAGAAAGGGAATGGGGTGCGGTTTTCTGGGGGTGAAATGCAAATCGGATTTCGGATTTTTTTTCCTCCGTCAAAGTCTCACTTCCAAGCTCGGCCTAAATACACTTTTATAAACTGAAGCGTGGGGTTTGTTAATAATTAGTACCCTCTCAAGCACGAACTGCTTTCGGACTTTTTCCCCATTTATATTTACTCGTAGCTAATTAGTTTCTCGGAATTCAACTCTCTCACTGAAAAATATTTTTAACATAGCAGTTGGTCATGAGAGGTGTTTTCTATAACACCTCTTTTCAAAACTGCATTTGAAATGTTTGTATGTTTATGTAATAGTTCGTCGGTTGGGTAAAATCTGGTTATTAAGTTACCAAATTTTAATTTTAAGGACTTTATCTATCTTTATCTTGCCAACGAATCTAAGCCTCACAAATTTATTAAAACTTCCCCCTCCTGACAGCATATTAGGAGAAGAAGGACCACACGACAAGTTAAATGAAATGTGTATAGATGGCAAGCCAGTTGCCCTAAAAGCATAAATATCACGCTCAGTAGTATGTTTAGAATTAGTATGTTTGGAATTATATGCGATAAGAAATAGTATGTTTGGAATTATATGCGATAAGAATGTCTCTCGCAGACCAACGCGCGATAACGTTGATCCCATAAACAGAGTGATAGCAATCATTACATTTTTCCCCCGTTAAATAGAATAATTATTACAAAAATAATGCCAATTGTTACATTTAAATAATAGAGCAAACTGGCGAGTTCGTACGATGGCAATATTGGTATCAACTTTACACATTAGAAAAATTAGATCGTATGAGGCATCAGAGGATAATCATTTATTACATAAACCTTCATAAAACTTTAGAGACAGTTTTCTCTGTAATTTATAGCAGAATAACTGAACAACATCTTTGCGTCATCTTTAAACAGCGTATATTCGCGCAAATATGCTGTTAAATCGTTCACACAATGTGTTTGCCGATTGTTTATCTCCCCCAATCGGCAGCGAAGCAAAACTCAGCGTAGCGCAAAATTCTACCGCCAGATAGCGCATTGTTTCACGGCTCACGTGTGTGTACTGTGTGTGTGTTCAGCATATAAGCGGACAACAGACCGAACAGACAATCCATTGAGACAATTTCGCGATTAGTCCACGTCCCAGTTTGTTATAAATGCAATCGATCACAAATGCAAATAATTACTACACAACATGAAATATTAAACTAGAACAGGTGGGATGGATTCATCATCAATAGAGTTTATTGTAATGGATGTTTAATAATTTCTGGGATTGTAATAGTAATGAATAAAGTGTATATGCATGAATAGATACATCCATATTTAAAGGGATGGGAGCTCCAAAAAGCAGTTTATATGGAATGTTATCAATACTTCATAATCTGCAATTAATTTTTACTTATTTCGGGCTTTCTTGGTACGTACACCAAACATCGTCGTATGTGAGCCCACAATATACTGGGTATATAAAAATTACCTAATAATTCTGATAAAAACATGCTGTTCCTACTTAGTACATTTATAGTCGCTGAGACTAATACTGTACAAACTTGGAAATGCTTCCAAAGTAAGCCTTAACATTTATATCTTTTCTTACAATCGTGCACATTTATCCACCTGTGTCCATCCATTGAATATTGACTTCGTATGCATGACAATTACCTCTCCAGAATCGATGAATTAAACTACTTTTATAATCTTACTACAAACAATTCTTTCTCTTTCAAACATATCAACGATCTTCTACAACAATCATAAACACTACTGACCCACTTTATATATCCAAAAAATCCTTGGCTAAAAATTCACTGTGGACTAAAAAACTGTACTAATTGTTAATTACTCGTATTTCCAAAAATATTTAGTCAATTCAAACATTTGTTTTAAAAAAGAATTGCCTGTAGTGTAAAGATTGAAACAATATCATATTCGCAATAGCAAAACGTTTCAATCCAAGGTTATGTTGCTTTATGTATGGCTATGCAATATTTCTGATAATATCGGGTCAACTTAATGTGAATTATTGTGTCTTGTTTTGGTTAAAAAGGTCAGTAGAGATTTTATAGCATCGTATGAAGAGTGTTTTTTGTTTTATACAGGGGGAAATTTTTTGAACAATGTTTAATTGTTTTAATTAAAAACCAGCGGCATTGGATGTTTGTAACAAACACATTACAACGGCACGAGATATTTAGGTGTGTACTTGAGTTATCTTTAAAGATGATTATGGACAAGTTTGCTTTTACACTTTAGGTGGCCTTTCGGTAGTTTC
This sequence comes from Melinopterus prodromus, assembly GCA_964023965.1. Taxonomy (NCBI): domain Eukaryota; kingdom Metazoa; phylum Arthropoda; class Insecta; order Coleoptera; family Scarabaeidae; genus Melinopterus; species Melinopterus prodromus. The sequence continues at coordinate 49,059,228 of OZ030393.1, forward strand.
AATTATGATGTATCACATTTGTTGTTTAGCTGTTAATTTTAGGCGAATGTTACTTATTCTTGTCGCTTTGTTTGTTTTTGTTACTTGTTCTGATTGTTTTTCTTTTTTGATCTTTGATTATTTTTCAAAGATTGAATCCGAGCTAGCTTGAACGTTTTTTGCGTTCAATAAAAAACTATGTTGATTTTAGTTCAAAACACTACAAAAACTTAACAATTTGCAGCCTAATAAGTGTAGTACAATAATGTAAAACGGAAAAGAAAAATCCTTCAAAAGGTTCAAAACATGGCGCCCATAAGAAAACTAAACGTTGGCCATAGTTTCTCCACTATATTTAAAAATAGCTCAAGTTCGTAATTGGATTTTTCGTGCCTATGCAATGTTATCGTTGCAAACGTCCAATTCCAGAGGTTTTTCGAGGTAAAGCAAAAAAATTATATTTTAAAATTCCACCGTATGTACTAAAAACTCACTCTGTATACAATGCTATAAAATCCCTACTGGTCCTTTCGACCAAAAGAAAACAAATGTCACCTACTAATTTTATTACATTTTTCATTTCACATTAATCTACCCCGGCATTATCAGAAATGTTGCATAGCCATACATAAAGCAACATAACAGTGGACTAAAACGTTCAATTATTGTGAATATGACATGTTTTCAATCTTCACAATATAAGCAATGAGTTTTTCAAAGAAACTCTTGAATTTAGAAATAAGAGTAATTGAAAATTTGTACAATTTTTTGTTTGGCCCAGAGTGTATTTCGCTTACAATAACGTCAATCTCAAACATAAAAAAAAGCTACTTTTCAATTTCAAAACCTCTAACTCAGTTATGGATGAGTCTGGAGTCTACTCAGTCAAATGCTCTAATTGTCTTTATTTTGGAAGGAAGTTGGCAAAACGGATTGCGGGACATAAATACAACTTCAACTACAACTTCTTCTTACATTTATCTACATAAAATTTCGACAGGTCATTGTATACAATACAATGAACATTGAACATACACTGGTTCACACATATAATAAAACCTACAAATTAGATTTATTAGAACAACTCGAAATAGAAAATCAAAAGAAACCACAATATCACGTCATACACACATAGCACACGTTGTCGCTAGTATTTTAAATTGCCTGGCTGTAAGTTATATGTTAACTTATTTATTTATTTAATTACCACCACTGTTCTTATTGTTGATTTAGGCTGATGGCGCTGTGTTGAGAAACGAAACCGGCATTCCTGGCATTAAATTCGCTTTTTCCTCATACGTGAAAACCGGATTATAAACATTTATTCAAACGTTTATACATGCTCGTACCGACGAATTAATCCAATGTTTTCAATAAAACCGTAAACAAGCAACGATAATCGAAACCGCTACAAAAGCAGGTTTGTTTATCTATGGATAGTCAAATAATGCGCAATAAAATATTTGCGATCATCGGCCCATCCAAACAGAATATATGATTGATAGAGCAATATTTCCGTTATTAACATAGCAAACAGAACCGATACGAGCTTCCCGAAAATTGGACCGTTCCATTAAAAATAGATTAATCAAATATTTTTCGTACGCGAAAATGGAATTATCCGGAAATATATTTATTTTCGGTGGAAAAATATCAATTTGACAATAGATTTTGCTCAATAAATACTGAAACGTAATATTAACTCGATGCGACGGGCTCGAAATGTTCTCTAACCAAACAGTTTCAAAGGAAAGAATAGAGAGAAGCTTTTAGCAGCGAGCTTTCGAGGAGCCAACTGCAAAATCGTTTGTCACGCATGATAGAAGTGAACAGTTTGATCCCAAACCAACCGTCGCTATATTCCGGATCGATTTAGTTCGAGTCCTTCTATGTCGATGTTGTTTTTTTATTGTACAAAGAAAACTTCTATTATCGAAACTCTAATAAATTTCTATGGCATGTATACTTTAAGTAAAATGGATGTAGCCATAAAATGAAAATCAGTAAGTTTGAAGCAAAATAGTCCAAATCTGGCATTTTTGTAAAAAGGAATAACGCTATAATTTCAGGAACTGTACAGTCAGGGAATTATGAATGTTCATAAAATAATTTTTTACTAAAAACGATTTCGGTGCAATAATTAGTTGCTAACTAACGCATACACCACAATATAATGCTTTTAATTTATATGTGCAACAATTAATACAAAGTAAATGTGTTGACAAAGGAACTTTGAAAACAGGTATAAAAGTTTTCGCTAACATGAAATGAGAATCTCATTTCAACATATTGCATAATATCGTGGCTTGTCAATAATCATCCACCAATTTCCAATATTTTGAAATTTAATTTTAAAATTTACTAACGATTAACAAAATTTCTGTGTATGTCTGTGTGTCTGTGTGTACCAGATTTTTGTGGCGACGATTCCGGAGAAACAACTAAAGGTATCAGGACGAAACTTCATATTTAGTTTCATAACTAAACTTAGAGCTGAAAAGCTTTCTGTTGAAAAGGGTCCGAAGGAACTGGAGGTTTCCTCTCAGCATTTTTCAAAAAAATTTTTACATCTAGGCCGTTATTTCTAGAATTTTGTCGAAATAGTTCAATAATAAATTAAAGTAGAGGAAATTCTGAATATTTTATGACTATGACATTTTTTGGTGCAATCAATAGTTTAGCTGCATGAGCAAATTCTATTTCATCGAGATCGGTCGTACTGCATTAAAATTAGTAGCTAGGATAACTCAGATATTTTGATTCTAATGACAGTAGATAGTGTCAAAGGCTAATGTTTTGACAATACCTTCGGTCAATATAAGCTGCGTTCGGATATCGTACACCGTTTTTTTTACACTTTTTACACATAATAACACGTAAGTGTCATTTGGACGGTGTACCCGGTGTCAACGGAGTGCAATATCCGAACGCAGCTTTAATCGACATATCTGTCTAGTTCTACTAGTTTTATTTTAATGCAGACATACCCGATTTCCATCAAATAGAATCTTATGCAGCTAAACTATTAATTTTATATATAGTATGATAAAGTCATGTGCCTGGCCACATCAGATTTTTTCTAATAGTATGCGCCAATGTATTTACGTTAGAGATATTTAATTTAGGAAAGTATTTAAAATTACGATAATTTGGCTTGTGGAAAATTATTTGGCGTTTTCCATAGATTTTGATGTTTTGTTCTGTAAAATATGAGTTCGATCTTGAAAATGGCATTATTGCGTTTTTGTTTTTATTGGATTCGCAAAAAGAGTACACAATACTACTTGTAAAAGCACTTTTGAACAAGCATTTAGAATTACTGCATAAATTTGCTTCAGCTGAAACAAATTCGCAAAAATGAGGAAAAACTTTATTTATTTTGATAATAAACAAATCGACGTTCCAAGTTACAGCAAACCGTTTTAGTTTATTCCACGAATTTCTTCGATATTTTTACCTGTCACAATATATTATTCATTCGCTGTTAAACTGTGGCTGCATATGTAATGTACTCTGTAGGTAAATTGTATAGATTCGTTTTATAATTTTTACTCTGTTTTGATGATTCATTTAATACATTTAATATTATCATTTTCACATCTTATTCTTTAAACACAACCAACAACTCATTTTTTGGCCGACTTAGCACCATATTTCAAAAATTAAGTTTGTAAATAAAACCAGCATTAAATTGTTTTAAATTGAATTGATTTATTCTATTCTTGTGCAATTGCCAAGAATTTATACAGCTTTGTTTACAGTTCGAACATTTTCTGAATGTATTACGTCAGCCCTGTTGGCAACTACCACTACCTCTAGCAAATACCTCGCGTCCACAATTACCCCAAAATTAAGGCGACAAAAATTCCGAAGTAATTACCAACTAATTACCCAGCCGCTATCACAGTACCGCCCGAAACAATTGAAATACCCGCGACGCGTGTAGAGCGGAGATAATTTTCACGCGGATTGCGGTAGAGGAACAGTGGAGGATGTATGGCGGGGAGGGGAGGGGGCGTTGGTCGCAAAATTTAGCGCAAAATTCAATTTGCATATGCAGCCTGAAGCAGTTGGAATAATGGCCGCACTCGCTGACAATGACAGAGGAGGCCGTAAACCGAGCGCGCGTTTGGACCCCGCTCGCGCGCCAGCCTCCGCTAGGGTGCGCTGCAAAAAGCGCGGGTAATAACGCTCCCGCTAAACGATTATTACCGTACCGGGCGGGAATTTGTATTTGATTATGACACATGCCAAAATCGAAAGCGGTTCGCCTTTCCGCCCGTACACGGAACCCGCCTGCCAGATGTTACACGCTTACCAGCGACATCTAACGGACCCAAGAAAGTGCGGCGAGGGGAAGTTGTAATCGAGGTTGTTAAGTTTAACCGTCGGAGTTTCATTTTTTTCCCGTCTAAATAGGGACAATACTTTTTCTATTAGACAGTCTTTTGAACAATACTTTCTATGTTGCTTCTTTAAGTCTGCCCATAGAATGAAATAGGAAGTATAGTAGCATATTTAGAGGCATTTGTTCTTTTGTAGATTATGGTGGATGCGACAGTTGGGTGTTTTAATGGGAGGTTTTCAGGTAGAGATCTAAAAAATTTCTTAAACACTGTGAGCTTGGTGATGTTTGTTGACAACATGGCTGGTGTTTGAACTTTCATATCGATATTTTACAGGTTTTTTTCGTTTTTGAGTCGTTATACTAAATTAAATGCTCCAAATTTATTTCCTAAAGTAATATACGATTTTTCGTTGAAACCTTTAAACATATTAAGCACCATAAGTGGAAAACTTGTCGTTATTTTTAGATATTTCTTTTATTAATCTTCAGAAATACATTCTTTATAGGCTGTCGTAACATTTTTTTAATATTTTACTTAATGCTTTTTTATTAGTCATCAAAGAACATAATAGGTCATAAAATGAATATCAAAATAAAAAAAAGTCGATTGTTTTTCCGAACTAAAAACCGCGGGCTTCACATAGCCTATAACTATATTTTACACCAATCTTTTTGAATTTTTAAGAACCATGGATCTAAACGGACAAAATCATGTTGAGCGTGATGCAATATTTTGCTAGCAGCACCCTCCTAGAACATTCATTTGTTTTATCAATTTATTCCCTAAAATCGTAAAAATACCTGGGCTGCAGATGTCCATTAAGAGGTGTACTTCTCAAATACGAAGAATTTTTATTTTCAATCCATTATAACCTGAATACAAGTTTATTATAAATTTTACTTATAGGTAACATAATACCTATAATCGCTGCCTAACGAATCTTTGCGCGTCAGAATTCAGCAGTTGTATAAACCACCCTGGTCGCAAGCCCCTAAAATGCGACCCCTGAGCCCTTCGGTGAAATAACATTGAATATCAAAAATAATATACCAACTCCAAAATTACAATATTTATAGAACATGGGAAAAGCTTGCTATCTAGAAGCTTGTAACGTTGTTATCTGAACAGCTGTAGGTCTTACGGAATATAAGAAACTAGAACAAAATTGCTAAAAGTCTAAAATTATGATAATTAACAAAGCTCAAGATTTATAATAAGATTTACGTATTCTAATTGATCGTGCTTTATTTGATTTTGTTACTTTTACTAATCAAACTTAAGCACTGAATATTCATCATGTATTATACATATAAAAATTTAGATTATTTGGTAAAATACTAATAAAAGGAGTTATAGGAATGTTCTGTTTATAATTCTATTTTTTTAAATTATTGAATATTAAACTGTAAAACTCAATTACCTTCAATTACCGTTGATGAAACTAGAGGTTAGATTACAGCACTAGTGCACTAACCTTACTGTGTGAAAAATTGCTTGAAGTCTATGATCATAAAACGCAATACAATACATATACCAAACGTATAAGGGCTATAAGATTATACTTATGAAGAGATGAAGAACTATTACAAACTAATAGGGTATAGAGGTAATAAAAATCCAGAAGGTACAACTATAAAAGAAGCTACAATTATTGGTTTCTTGTCAATGTGGACTTATTACACCGCATATTAGCATACAACTTTGCTTCGTTTAAAATTGTAGTATGTCACAAATGGGTAACATGATCTTGGGTAACATACCCGGTGAGGGCAAGCATAAGGTTGTGTTGTCAAGAAATCGCCCATAATGCATTCCGAAATTCTGTTGATAGAAACATAAACGGTCTACCTCGATCGCTCACTGATAAACTGCGGCCAAGCACTGATCTGCGTTAGAAACACACTCCTTGGAATAAGAGAATGGACTGGTATTAAGGGGAGGTTCTCATGTAGAGACCTAAAAAATAGCTCAACTTTGAGACAGTTTTTCAAACAAATTGTAAGAGATATCAATAATCTTTCTTATGCCATATTTTTATCTTACTTTAGTGTACAAAAGGACATAGCGCCATAGAAACTACACGCAAGACGTGGATACTGTTGTAGGAAGTATTAGGTCCTGCGCGGCGTGCTTGTCTCAACGACGTGCACGATGGCTCCCATAAAAATAACCAGAAACTTCGAAAGCGCTGTGAAACTAGATGAAATTAGTTGGAGGCTAAACCAACATATAGTTAAAAAAGTTGCAAATTGACAAAATGTCTGCTGTTTGCATTTTAAGATGAATGTTTTACAGCTTTATTTCGGTTCAAATCGTTACATAATATAATTATTTATAAATTTCACTTATTATTAGGTTCAGCCTCCAATAAAAAGTATTTTCTCTAAGGGGAAAAAAGAATAACTCGATTCGGTTTAAATTATTCAAAAGTAATCATTTGAAAAGGCACATCGCTTTGCGCCGCGTTAATGCAGGAAATTTTGACCGGAGAATACCATAGGCTATAAAACCGTAAAATTTGCGAGAATCAAAAAACTGCTTCAGGGGCTTATTTTATACACTACAAGGTTTCAAAATATGAAAGGAAAAAAACTATTTTTTTCTACCGACTACATGATAACCTCCCCTTAAACGGTCTTAAAAATAAGCGCGTATTTACCAGTTTTGTTAGGGCGAGGTTTTCAGTGCCAGTTTAAACCATAAGCCGAGTTTACATAAGCAATATTCTAAAGACCTAAACTTGTTTTATTTTTTAAACTGGCTTTGTAAATCCGCCCGTAGTGTAGTTAAACTAAAATCTACAGATTTACCAGATGACTATGACGTGAATAAACTAAATCTTCCGCAGGACAATACAAATAAATCCGTTGACGTGAAACTCTCTATATTTTATTTATCATCGTAAATCTCGCTTATCTCCGGGACATGTTAAATAATTGGTGAATGGCTACCGTCTACTATATATACATATATATTTATACGCACACTCTCGCAAACAGAGTAAGAAATCGTCGGTTTTGGGAGGCGGTAGCTCGTTCGTTCTTAGCGCGGGACGGAGCGGGACGTCAAGGACTCCGTGATTTATATAGCCCACGCCAAATAAACAAAAAGCGAACGGGTCGACGTACATCTTTTCGCGTTTCCTCAACCCGTGCACTAAAACCACGTTCAATTTAGTAGCAACGCCGGCACGCCGCTAAGTAGGCTGCGTACGTACTGTGGCGCCGTTAATGCCATGTGTCGCTAGATATATCGCTTCCTTAATTGTTGCACTGATCGCTATTAATTATTGCGTGTCTACCGTAAGCGATGAAATATTGTCGGACATAAATTTTTGACGTATAATTGTTGTCACTATAATATATCGTACAACTGTTTATGTGACGCTCGTATAGAGCCAATTATATAGTTTATTGTTAATAATACTTTTGCCTAGTGTTAGATTGAGGAAAAGGTACCTTAAGCCGGAAACGTGAATTTTACACAAGAGCAAAAGCTCTACAAACCTAACGATTATTTATTTTTGTCCAATTTAACAATTTAAGATATTTTATAAAACGATGATTATATAGGTACTATTTTCTCTACTTCGCGATATTATTTTTACGTAAATTTCGAAACTTGCGATTCATCTTACAATCTAGAGTAGTTTTATCTTCAACAGTTGGCAGTTGTGGTAAAACTGCAAAATACGATTGAGGCGAGCCAATAGTTATGGAGATGTCAGCATCACTTGACACTTGACATCATTCTCAGCAACCTTGGAAAACTAAAAGTTACTAAAAGTTAGTGATCTAGTATTTTCATAACGACAACGAAAACGGTTTCGTTATGAGTGTATAACGAACGCAAAGTAGAAAAAGTTATTTTATGTGGTTTCTTGGTCTGTCAAGCGAATGATTGATGAATAAATTCATGTCTAACATCACATGACAACTTGTTCTTATAACAAATAGAAAACAGTACATTTCATGCTATTTTTTCAAAATCAACGTCTTGTATAACTACCTTGTGACATTTTCTGTGAATTAAAAAAATTGATTCATGATGTGCCATTAACATTTGACATTTGAGCATACAGTTAAATTTACTTTTCCTAAGATATTTTTAATTAAATTATGAAGATCTGGTAGTTTGATCGTATCATTAATCAAAAATATAAAAACAAATTCGACCATCCTATTTAGTAAATCAAAATTTGACTATGGCAATAGATATTTTAGAGTCTTCAAAACTCATTAGCACTTAAAATATTAAGAATAACTTTTGCTTGAAAAATTCAAATTTTTGTTAACTCTAGATAAAAGTTAAAACCATCTGGGAACATACTCTGTATATTCGCATTCGTTTTATAAAGTAACGTTCGTGGTCCCTCAGTAAGTTCTTTTCTTCGATACAAACAGTTTCATTCATTTGAACGCAGCATATTTGAATCCAAGTCCATGTTCGAAAACTTGTTAAGATGGCGTTTAAATCGGAAATGCAGTTATTAGTTTTAATCGGCTATTACATATGCATGTTCAAGTTTCTTTTGCATTAAAAATATATGTTAGAGTCAACTGTGTACTTTTGCTAATAATAAAAGCAATACCTGGCTTAAATATGTCCATTGTCCAGTGTAGGTGACAATTTCTATGAATCGGTGTTTTTTTTTTAGTTGATCGCAAGAAGATTGCGACATTAAAGTGGTTCAAAAATGCATTGCAAAAGTTTTTGTGATGATAGAAGGCAACGATCCCCCCCAAATCGTTTCCAAATCCAAAAAAGTGGACACGTATTTGTTTTTTTCGAAATTTTGATTTTTAATGGTGCCTATCCATGCATCAAATTTACATAAGAAAGTCCATGGGAAAAAGACATTTAAGATTGAAGTTATAGGACTTGTAGAATATGTAATATACTTTCCAATGAAGAATCTGGGCTATCATACATATGGCTTTGACGCCCCTAACCCATCCCCACAGTGCCCTGAAAACTACCCTTAAATGAGAAATGTACATTCTTCAGAAAATTTTCCCTTCTAATCACTTCATTCTCTTTTTTTTCATAGAAATCATTACTATAAGTCTAGTTGAATGTTTATAAAGTTTTGTGAGGTAATTTCTATTTGTTTTGATCAAATTCCATTTGTTTAAATAATTCGCTTTTCTCGTAATTCCGACATCTGTTTTCTGAGTTCGAAATGGCAGTTTATTATCTTAGAGTGGCAATATTCACTAAACAAATTCTTCCTATTGTTTAAACAATCGCTGATTATTAATTTTCAGCTGTTGTTCTAATTATGGTAGAAGGGAGCTTTTTTGTGAAATTTACTTATAAATTTCATGTTCGAGGTATCTTGCCTATGTTATTAGCTAATAACCACATATTTGTTTGAATAAATTCCATTTGTTTAAAAATTTTATTGCAATTCTCCTAATATTATTTTTTTTAGATCGGTCTGGTCAACTGTTATTGTCAAATAACATCATTTATATTTTGGGATAATTTCCATTGTTTAAATAATAAAATATTATTCAAATGTATAACGGTGATATACAGGTGGTACGTAAATTTTAAAATAAATAAAAAAATACAGCCACAACCAGGATTTGAACCAGGGACCTGGGACCTGGTTCAAATCATTATTAAGTAAAATATTATCGGTTTCAATATCAATTATTCGAAAAAATTGAATTGATATCGATACTCAAACAATAGAAATCATCCCAAAGTATAAATGATGTCACTTGAGAACAACGTTGGTCAGAATAACGGTCTAAAAAATAATTTTAGGTGAATAGCAAAAGAATTTTTTTTTAAACAAATGTGGTTTTATTAGATAATATAAGCAAGATATCTCGAACATGCAATTTATAGGTTAATTTCTCAAAAAAGCTGAATTTTCTACTATAATTAGAAAAAAGTTGAAAATGAATAATAATTTATTGTTTAAACATATTTTTTAATGAATAATGTCACTCTAAGATAATAAACTGCCATTTCGAACTCAGAATCCAGAATTCAGGCGAATTTTCGAGAAAAACAAATTATTTAAACAAATAAAAATAATAGCAAATAAACAAATAGAAATTAACTGACAAATGTTTATAAACATCCCACTTATAATAATGATTTCTATGAGAAAGAAGAGAATGGAATAATTTAAGGGTAGTTTTCACAAGTCTACAAGTCCTATACCTTTAGTCTTAAAAATTGACTTTAACTTAATATAATTTGAATGGACATACCTGTAACATTCCGGTGTAAACCTTATTACAAAATTATGAAGTATATTTGGTTGCCTACACAATTCTTGTCTAACCTTAAATGTACCTTTTGATGTAGGTAACCACACTAAAATAAGAATATTTGTCAATTGGCACGCGTCTGAAAAACAGCCTAAAATGTTTATTGAGACCAGTTTATACTTGTTTACGTGATTGCCAGGCAATCTACGAATACAGTAATAAATAAGTAAAGTAGGTATTATGGTTGGGTTATATCGCCACGGAGGTATGTACATATAGCATATTTTATTTGGAAGTCTTAGATACAATACTGAAAATGTCTTCTTCTTTTTATAAATCAACCAAAGGAAACCTGAATTGACAGTACCATGACTAATTCGAGAGCTACTATTACTCAAGAAAAACAAAACACGACTATAATTTCCGCTTGAGGCGAGATCGCCCTCGAACGATCCGATCGAACCTATCATAAAAAAGCGCCCAAAGCAACCGTCAAAACGCGGAACGAGAAATAAAAAACAATAAATCCGGCCGGTTAAAATTCGCAACAATGTTTACGATTGTGTTTCCTATTTTTTCCGCGCGCTGCCCCGAACCGACCCCGCCGATGTAAAACAGGGTCCAGTGAGCCGTACGTCCGTCCGTTAAATCATTAATCTATGTTTTATCGCAGTTTCGATATCCTATTCCCGGACCACTAGCGCGCCCGCCCTGGCCCAGGACGCCCCGAGGTCCTTTTATTTACGGCTATCTTGGCCCACAATCGAATCCTTTATAATCGGTCCGCTTTTTGCGGCCGGCCGACGGCCGTTTCGTTCGTTCTCTCGATTTTAAAACGGAAAACGTCTAAATCTATTCGCACTGGAATTTTCGTATATGTGGACGCGCTGGTGATAGATAAAGGACGAAGGATAAAAGGTCCTTTATACCCTTATTTACGCGGTAGATACCCGTTGCGAGCGGCGGTACTTTGAGATATTATTAAGGCTTTCTATTGCGTTAAATACTAAATTAATTATTTATTATTTCAAGTATACATTATACAAAAATATACATTTATAAGAAAGCATCGACGTTATCAAACTTCGCCTCTTTTTGAAAGCTCTGAAAATTATTTTGGATCTATAAATTATTCATAGATAGACAGTAGTAGTTACTTTTCTCCAAGTACAAAAACTAGTGATAACTTAATGATTTCCATGCCACAATGAATAGTTGTAAATTAGTGCAATGGTTTAGACACTAGTTATTGCCAAAATTATTTTTTTTTTTGACTTGTTTATTTTACGTCGGTCTAGTTCCGCAACTTAGGCCAATCACCGACGCTGAGGGCAGGCTACACACACCCAGGAATTTTGTCCTACTGAAGGAATTCCAACCTTCAGTAAGAGTTCTTTAACGTGCACGTCGCATAATGACAGCACACGGGGCCACCGGCTTTACTTCCTCATCCGATGGAAGGCGGCATGCAAAGGTATTTGTTCCCTGCCTAAAATACCAGGACAGTCGATTTTAGCCCGAGCCGGGATTCGAACCCCTGCCTCCAGCGTAGATAGCAGCCGCTCTATCCTATACGCCATCGACCCCCCCATTTTGCCAAATTTAGAAAAGCCATAATTATTAGCAAGGTATGAATCAACATATCGTTCAAGTTTTTCGGTTATTGAACTGAATCGTGTCATTGTATTACCTATCATGTGTTACATTTTTGTTTTGGTTTGTTCTGTTTTCGACTTGAACGGCTTTGAGTTATTGGTTCCTCTTCCTATAATTATAACATGCGGTATTTGTTACTGGTACCTAAAGTTTTTGCTAGTTTTGCTAAATTTTCTAATAATTCTATTTATTAATGTATGCAGTCTTGCCAACTTAAGACAGTAATATCCTTATATAGTTTCAGTCGCAGAATATTCATTTGTGATGTTGATATGCAAAGCTCAGTGCAATACGGAAACAATGAAAGAAAAATCAAGAAATGATATCAGACATTTTTTTTATAATTTTATTTTTTATTATTAATACTTGCTCAAAATTACCCAAGAACCTTCACCGACAATTTTCAAATTTTGAGTTTTTTAATTTACGATTTTTTAATAATATTTTATAATTATAAAATATCGTTGTTTTTACTAGTAATAGTTGTTCAGAATTACCTAAAAGCATTCCAAAATTTTTCAATGCTTAAAGGTTGAAGCCATTTTGTTATATTTAATTCAAATCACGAGTTGATTATAGCAATATGCATATCTTAGAAGATGATACGGTCAGTATCGGCCTCTAAAATCAATCAACTTTCTAGAATATGTAATTATATATATTAGTAAAAAAATCATAAAATGTTATGCTACAAAATTAAATTTATTACCTTGACAATATTATTCTCATTAACTTTAAATTAAATAACATATTGTCTTCTGCATTTTTAAAATTTTATTCCATGTGCATTGCCGGCGGTAATTATGGTGTTTTACAGGGTTAGCCAAAATAACCGGAACAAAATAATTCTCCAACCGTAAGAAATTTCCAAAAAATGTAAAATCGAAGTTGTTTTTCTTTATAGGAGCTATCTTTTCAATATATTTTCAATATACAGTGTGCTCATTTTATTATAGAAAGTTAGTAACTTTTCCTTTTTCAAATAGAACAGCCTGTATATTGTAAAAAATTTTAATTCTAAGATTAATTCTGAAAATTTTTTATACAAATAATTTTATAAAATGCATTACTTTTTAATTAGAAGCTATTAACCAAAAACAGTCAAAATTACCGGAACAATTAAATAATTTTCCAACCGCAAACAAATTACAATTTTTTTTCGAATGGCAGTTTTTTGGCTTAAACAACGTCTCCTTTCAATATAGTTTTAGTATACAGGTGTTGGTGAATTTTTTAGGTGTTAATTTTAACTATTTTTGGTTAATAACATATAAATAAAAAATAATGCTTTTTATAAAATATGATTTGTATAAAAAATTCTTAGAATTGATATTAGAATTAAAAAATGTAATAATATAGGTACAGGGTATTATATTTTAAAAAGAAGGGATAGGTTACCGAATTTCTATAATTAAATGAGCACTCTGTATATTGAAAATATATCTAGACGATAGCTTGTTTAAAGCCAAAAAAAAATTGTTTTGACAATTTTTTGATATTTCTTGCCGTTGGAAATTTATTTAGGTGTTCCGGTAATTTTGGCGAACCCTGTACATTGCAATTGCTCACTTGCTATGATATTGACATAACTAAAAAAAGTTGGTGAACGTATATGCTAAACCGAGAGGTAATTCCATGAAAGTTGCATTTTGCTCAAAAGTTTGTTTCTATTAAAAAAATACACGTTTTTTTAACATGAAATATTCATTTCAATCCCTTTGCATACAAGAAATTTAATAATATGTATAGTAAAAAACTCTTTAAAATGCTATTGGAGTAGCCTTCTTAAATTTGTTGCACCAGTTAGTGTTTCCATTAATATCAAATTGACGGTGTTGATCAAGCACCTTTAAAAATATCAGTTTTCGCTTTTGTATATGTACTATCCGGGTTTGTGTTTCATGCATCGCTTAACCGAATGGCATACCTATGCGTCAAAGAGATACAATAGGTATTCAGTACATGGCATTTGTGAAACATAAACCAGTAGTTCGTATCTAGACAAAGCGGAAATTATAATAGTTAGTAACCCAATGCCTTTGCACCAAAATATCAATTTGCAACTGCATTCACATCGCAATTTGTTCTTTTGTCCATTGTTTTTAGACTAACATTAAATTTTTATTATTTTATAAGAGAGCTATACTTTACTACTATATTCTTCTATACTTAATAGTACTATATTCTTCTATACTAAATAGTTACCTAATTAGATTTCTAGGGAAAAGAATCTCTACTTGTTTTTCCAAATAATGAATTATTATTCATATATACCCTATGTCGAACCTAATTTACGTATATTATGATAATTATTGCTTATCTACGTCATAAAGTATGTAAATTACGTTTCAACTACAGCTTTACGGTATTATCTACTCAAGCTATCTGAGATATTGCTAATTTGTCGCTGTCACATGCAGTATGCAGTTCTGTAGTCGCTGCAGACGTGTGTTCAATGCAGGTGTTGCCAATACGATTAAAATCATTGATTGCTACGAGAATTATTAATTCAAGTTAGTAATTGGCATTCTTTTGTTTCAGGTATGTAACACATTTCTGCAATCTACTACTCGGTTCAGCACCATCGTAAGTAAACTCTCAACAACAGAATACAATTTTGAATTATTACATACTTAATATATGGGCGTAAATATATCTGTGAAGAATTTAACTGGGGTAGGTGCGTTTGCCTTAATTATAATTTGGATAAAGAACCCTAATATTCACCCTTTCTCATTATTTTAACAAAGGATTGAGCGAATTTACGACCAAAGAAGGGTTGAAACGAACAGACCACCCCAATAAATATCACGAAAATTAAACCACCTTCCGCTTAGCGAACTCCATTATCTTTATCGAACACAAACCCAGACGATTTTCCCAGCTTTTCGTTTACATTTAAACGTTACGTTGGAAACCGTGGCGCCCTCTAGGAACCACTGCTCGAAGCTTCGGTATTGATCACCTCGCAGAACTCTGCAGTTTTGCCCGTGCAGTTCTGCTACCGCTCACTAGATGGCGGAAAATCAATACCAGGCGCCACCTACCGATGGAAATGCGTACTCGTCAAACAGGAATTCCTGTTTGTCCCGCAGCGTGGATTCTAAATGAGGTTTTGCATATTAAGCCGTGATATTTGAATATATATGTGTGTGTAGAATAGTTTGATTCCTCTGAATTACTAATGAAGTTGTTCGTAGCGTGAAACTAATTATTGTTGAGATAAAGGGCGGAGATCTCTAGTTTGTGTTGTATTGTTCCTGGGGTGAACGCTAGAGGGCGCTGTATGTCGGATCTTTGGAGGTCGACTGGAGTTCATTATTCATCGTCACAGGGGGTTTGAATTGTTGTCTCTGCTCGGTGATGATCTTCAGGCAATGGAATTGGCGCGCCTTTATTTGTAATTGATGGGTGTCGTTGGGTATAACGGCGGTTATAAATCTTGTAATAATGGATCACAATGGCATGGCGCCGAATATAAATTGAGGTTGTTAAACCCCGCGGGAATAATTAAAAGTTCTTAATTGAAAAGTTTTAAGATATTGGGATGTAAAGTTTTTAATCTGTCATAATGTTGTGTAGAACCCTTTTTGTCAGTACCTACATATTTACTTGGATTTCCATTATTCCAAATGGTATGATTCATAAATTTTAACGGTCTAAGATTTCCCCATTTGTATGCATATTATGTTCATCATAATATCTGGCTATTATATGGGATAACTAATAATTGAAATAATTTAAATAATTGAAATAATTTAAATAATTGAAATATTGGAAATAATTGAACCATTTGAGATACTTAAAATAATTTATATAATTCCAGTTTGAAGCATATTCCGGCGCATCCGCCAATTTTCATAATCTTTAAATTGAAATCTCCGTTAATCTTTTACTCTCAGTAATTTTCATTTTTGAATTAGATCTGTACTTTTTCTTTCAATCCATTAAATTACCGTAGTAAGACAAGTTGCTTTGAATTATTTCTTGCCTTGCACGCATGTCAAGATTCAACCTATTTTATGGAAAACTATGAAAATTTCTACGCGTCTCATATACACGTAAAATGGATAGTTTCAAGGATATTTTAAATGCAAAAAGGGGTGCAAAGGGGCTATTTTGAGTAATCAAAGAACAATGGATAATGTTGCACAAAAAGAAACAAAAGTCAGCGATGTATGGGGTTACATACAGATGTACCATGAGTACAACAATAAACTGAGTTACTTTAAGTGCAACAAAATAATCGTTTTTGTGTCAATAAACACATGTCCGAGTTAAAGTTGTTTAGGCACTTTTGCAAATTGAATTCTTTTGTTATCGAATTACATTCATATCAATGTATTCCAAAAATATGTGAAAAAAATATTGGTTTATATAAGTAATAATGTCTTGGTATCTTTGAACCAAAATCCCATCGTATTTATTGAGCAAAATTATCCGTATTTTGTCTTTGGAGGGACAAAGACGAGACAAAATTGATGATTTTAGTATACGGTACAACCTCTACCTCAGTATGAATCTTAAAAGAACTAAAACAGCTACAAACATATTATCTATTAATTTAGAGACGCTAAATTGAAAAAAATAACTGGAATAAGTACAAATTTGTCAACAGTGCCCATATGTCTGACACGCATTTTTTTATTTTTCACCAATCGTGTACAGCCTAGAAAAAAGTTGTGTTAAAAATTGTTCTTTTAGAAAGTAAACTGCTTCCGGGTTATGCCATGTGTGTCAAGATTTGTAAATGATGACGTTTCGCGAACCATGCTGATCGCTTCTTCACAGCTAACTGAATACTGAAGACTACCAAGGAAATATCCTTTATATGCCTAAATTTTCACCTCTCTGCGCTCATCTGGAGCTGCCGCTCCCATGTTCTTTTCCTCCTGACCGCGTCAGGATCGATTTCCAGACCATACTATTGTCAGTGCCGTGGTCGCGATTGATGTTGTTTGTAAATTTCAATGACTTCTCTAATAAGCCTTCGATGATAATTACCCACCCTTGCCAACATCTTCACGTCATCGAAAATCATTGTGTGTCCCGACTCGTGGCAGTGTTGAGAAACAGCGGTCTGTTGAATCTTGCGCAGCCGGGTGTCTCTACTGTGGTCCTTGACTCGACATTCGAGACTACTCGTGCGCCAATTTTTGTCTTATAAAACTTGTATCATAATATACTATAAATGAGCGTCCATTATGACTAATACAATATTTTTGGCAACTTTAATCTTAACAAATAGTAACTCATCATTGCCATTTGCAATTCTAATAATAATCGGATTTTATCACCAAAATCAGTACGACGCACAACCATTATACAAGTCTAGGTAGGAATTTCCATTTTATACTTTCAAAACACGTACAGTCGCCTGCTATTGAGATAAGAATTCGACGGCTATATCACAGACTGTGTGCTGGATACGATTCTGGTATTCGCCCGTTAGAAACCTATATTGAACGAACGTTGATCGACATGGACGGAGTCACTGTTCCCGGTCAATTCCTATAGAACGTTGCCAACGTTGGCAATGTCCTAACCCGTGTATGCGAGCACCCTATTCCATTTCGAACAAGGAAAGCGGTTTCGGTTGATAATAGATAAAATAAAGCTAGAACCGGGTCTATTACACACATCAACTAGTTGCCTGCTATTTAGTTAGTGGAGCATGTATGTAATCTACAGTTTGGTATTCCTAAGTTATAAATAACATCGAATGTGTATATTCGGGGTATCGGAATTATAAATTTATCGCGGAGTACAGAATGGAGTGTGCTGCGTTTGTACAGATTGCGAGTAAAATTAACATGTGTGGATTTTGATTCGCGAATGCTAAAAGTTTTACCTCGCTATAATGTTGCAATGCCTGAATTCAAATGTACAGATATTCGCGGAATTTTTCATTTGGGCCGATACTGCACTTCACGCCATTTGATGCGTTAGGTTAAAATGCAGGTCACATTTCTACTTCGGCCTCGAATATTTGTACTGTATATCGAGACTTGGGTTTCTACAGTGAGTTTCATATATATTCTTTGTAAATATTGTTATTATAAACTAAATTAGAGAAGCCAATGATAAATAATTAATCTAAGTGAGGATTATTTGTGGAAGAAAATACGTCCGTCTGGGTTACAACCAGAATAGCTCCAATTGGAGGAAGGATTAGTACTGCGTCTTACTAGATTTATTGTAGTGTTATAAACAAAACAATAATTCTGTGTAATAAAAATCTTACACGTAAATAATCACAAATTTCTCACAGAATATAACAACCGTGTAATATTAAATTTGCTATGAAAACAATAACACTACCTGGAAAAAAAGAAACAAATTTAATAAATTAAATTTATATTCGACTGTTCTGTTTGTTTTTGACATATGACTTGTGCATATCAAATTTCTCACAAAGAACTGCTGAACCATAGGAAGAACAGGAGTTTTATTTGTATCCAGCGAATTTCTTGGCAAAATTTTTTAAACTAACAATCGAAATGTATATTAAAACGGCCTATAAGATATCAAAAAGACCTATTGACCACAAATAATAAAGTTATTTAAAAACACAAATAATAGGACTACAAATAAAAATGTTATTTATAAAATGTAATTTCTTAGTTTATCAAAATATCTCTGAAATCATTAAGTATTAAACCGTTTCTCATTAGATAACATACAAATCGGCACGACTTTATCCATTTAACCGAGTTTATATCTCTAATAATAACAAAAGCACCCATAAGACACGGTGTATAATACGAAATAAAATTCATTCTAACAAAAACGAAATTAATAGCAATATACGTTTATAAATACGTTTATGAAATTGTAGTGAGAGGCAGAATAGCTCGAACTAATTCTGCTGCAAAGGTACCCTTAAATTATTTTTAATTATTTTCATAACTATGGCTACTGCGGCAGTACTCCTCAATCTCAATTTAACTCTCTTGTTCAAATTGCCTTTTTCATATTTCTGTCAGATTGCTTTTGTTAATCGTCTTCGCTTTTGTTTGGAAAGTGTGTTTTGTAATTTGATTATTTACATATGTATGTAGGGGATACTCTGTAAAAAGACCTAATAGAATATTTGGTTCTATTTGTTTACTGTCTGCTGAGACAACGTCAATCTCGCATGTTTTTTTCATATTTTTTTTGACTCGGAGTCGGAGTCGGTACATTTTTTCCGACTGCGACTCCTCTGAAATTTGTGATAACTCCATAACTCCGACTCCACAGCCCTGCTGGTAACCCCAATTAATCATCCTATATATGGTTCAATGTTTGGAATTTGTGCATCAAACGACGGATTTTGTTTTTTTAGTTTTTACATCGCACAGTGGTCTGAACTCGCGAAAAGTTGGCCAAAATTCTGAAACTTGGTATATAAGGGATTTTAAGGTCGCTGAAAACGAATCTAAACTCTAAATTGCTAAAGTCAAAATGGCGGATCCAATATGGCGGACGACTACATTAAAATATGCTTTGATTGAATTGAAACGTGGCTGTTTGGGGTTTTTGAGGTAGATGATTATAAATCGGAACTCGCAATTTCTGAAAACAAAATGGCGTATCCAATATGGCGGCCGACTACATTAAAAGATGTTTTGATTTAGTTAATACATGGCGTTTTTTGGATTTTTGAGGTCGCTGATTATGTATCTGAACTCATATTTTTTTAAAACAAAATGGCCAGTCTAATATGGCTAACGAGTACATTTAATATGTTTTGATTTACTTCAAACGTGTATTTTGGGAGTTTTTGAGGTCGCTGACTACGAACCTGAACTCTAATGAAAACAAAATGGTGCTTTCAATATGGCGGATAACCACTTTAAAATATGCTTTAATTGCTTTGAAACTTGCCTTTAGAGGATTTTTATGGTAGCGATGAACCTGAACTCAAAATTTCAAAAAGTCAAAATTGCGGATTGCATATGGCGGACGATTACTTTAAAGAATTATTTAATTTATTGAAAACGGGCCCGAGGACGCGTAGTCATAATTATAAATCTGTATCTACTGCAAATTTTACTTCAAAAACTATTTTGTTTACCTGAAACATTGCCTGCATGGGATATTCTGCTTTTAATACTATCATGAACATAAAATTTGCAAGATAGCTACGTGTTAGTTAAGTAAGTTTTACCTATAATATATTTTTACGTACATATTAACAGATATCAAATACAAATTAACAACTAAATAATAAACAAAGTGTGTTCTTACAATCTATTCCGTCTCTAATTCTAAACTATCAAGTGACGATAGATCAACAAACTCGTTGGTATACTCTTCTTCTTCTTCTTCATTGTCTGAGTCTTCATTCTCGCAGTATCGCTTCTGTGTATTCATGGAACAAAAAGGCTCAGTTTCTTATGTAAATGGTCGTATTAACGAAATAACTTCGTTCGGAAGCAGAATCTTTATTTTTTGTTGGCGGTGTATGCGGGTTTTTAAATGCTAGATATTATTGGGCCCGAAGTGTCTATGGCTCTATTAAATATATCTTCTAAGTTATTTTTTCTGTTAGTTTTTCTAGAATGAAATTCTCGATCTTGTTTATAAAATTTATTTCTGGCTTCAGAGCCATCCTCTCCAAAATAGCAAACTAGCAGTAAATAATTTGCTACTATTTGTTTTCCGTGAACTAGTAGTACCTTATGGACAGTCGCAGGCTTCCGGTACCATGGATATATAGTCATAAATAAATTTGCAGTTTTGAAACAACTTTTAAATTTTTCTTAGTTTAATTGAATTAACAAGTTTAATAAGTATAATTTGTCAATAATTTGTTACTTTTAGACCAAAGTGGTATAGACAGAAGATTATAAAGAGTATTTATCTTTAATTTGATGCATGGCTTGTTACTTCATATAAATAAATAACAGCCAAAAACTTATTTGAAACTTAGCGCAAGTATTACGTTTAACGCAAGTATACTGATTTCTCGCAAAACGTTAAGCTACCGAAGAAAAATAAATTACGGAGAAGGCGCAGCTAGATGCAGCAAAATATAATTGGGATTTGTAGATAAAGAGTGGAATCATAAATATATCCTAAAAAAAAAAAAAGTGCAAACAAGTGCAAACATTTTTTTTAATGTCTAACGAAATTTTGGGTTAATTCGCTCTTCTGTGTCTTCTATAATTGTGGTGATTTAAAATTTTCGTCGTTCATATTTACTTAATATGAAATATCTACCTTAAGTAGGATTGTCCAAGATATCACTTTCCATTATTTAGAGCCTAAATAAACATACAATATACTCAGTATTCGATTTTTGCTGAGCGCGTTTAAAATAATGAATAGTGGTAGAAGCGCACTATGCGCCATTTTGGTTAATTAGTATGACTAAATGCGCTGTAATTAAGCATCAATTCCACGCGTGCTTAATGAATTAACCTGTTTACTTTCATATGGGGTACAGAATTTAACAGAATTCAAAACTTGAAAATTTGAATTTTGGCCAACAATTCGGGCTTCTAGACCATAGTGCATCGGTGTGTTTAAACGCTACCTAGCCTTTGTCGGTAATGCTTGTACATTTTTGTGTAAAACAACTACATAAATTCCAAAAATTGCTGAACCATGTACACCATGCTATTGCATTAAAAAAATCGATATTCTTGGATTGAAAATTACAATATGGGGGTGTACAATATTATAAACAGCCTTTATACAAAGTAGTTGTCATATGTCTTGAAGTCGATAGAAACATTCTTTCTAAATATAAAATAATCATAATTCATACGATTCATAATTCTTAAGATACTGTTTTTAGGCAAATAAAGCTCAAACTCAATTTTTAGGAAATAGGGTGGGACAATGTTTGTAGTTCATGAAGTTAAATTTTGTAAACAATAAAAAATATGCAGGCCATTCACGACACTAGCGCCATCTATAACAAAACCAATAACTCAAACTTGTCCCTTTGATCAAAGAAAAGTTTTGTTATTTTTTGTATCGCTGAATTCTTATTTTTCAAGATAACCACCCACCTTGGAAAATCTCTTGAAAACATATAAAACGGGCCAAAATAAGGCATTCGTTTTCACAATATCAACAATTTTTTTTTTATTTTAAAGTTCAATCGAATTGCACGGAACTTTTAGTTACAAAACAAAGAAAAGTATTTGCTATTTGGGTTTTACACCTTACCGTACACACTTGACGAAGATGTCACAAGCTGTCAACAATTTTTTCTACTTTATCATACGTAGTATGATAGTTCAGTTGCAAAAAGTGATAATAGATTAGTGCAAGAAAAAGTATGGATCATAACAGAATAACATGGTATAAATAACGAAATATTCCGTACTGCTAAATTTTAAGATATTGTTAGATAGGTAGGCGGGTTTTTTAGAATATGACGACATCTTTTTTAGTGCAAATGTTATTACACTTTATGCCCCATTATTTTGTACAGTTCTACCAGTGTACCTGCTTTTTTTCCAACGTGAGTAATATCAATTTAGTTTCAATTTGTCCATATTTAACGCTACCCAAAAACAAATATTGCATTTTGTATTTACCACCGACGAAACAAACAAAAAATACGTAAACGAGTAGCGGAACAAAACGGTGCCCTGTTTTTACAACGCCGCAGTTCCGCATTAAAATAGAAGTGGCAATATTCGCGCACCCTCAGCCCTAAAAACACTTTTAAATATGATTTGCAACCCATCAATAAAGCTCGCGGCGCGCTGTAAAAAGATACAACTCGGCGGTACTCGAAAAACAAGCGACCGGCGACGTCGACAAACAACAAACGAACCGATGTTTATTGCTTGTCGTACTTGGCGGTCGTTCAGAAAAACAGTGGACCGCAATGTTCTCTGTATTGTTCAAATTGAGAATATGTTTTGCGGCGTTTGGACGAGAGGGCAAAAATCACATTATCAGTGAGCTTGTGGAATCGCTCTGGAAATATTCTCTGCACCTCGAGGACGTGCTCGTATTACGTCAGTGTTACCTTCAGAGAGAATTAATCGTACACATACATGCGGTCAATTTTTGCAATTTCCATTTCATGTCTTTCCTACAGAGATGAGAATTGTCGGTTATATGTTTTGGTATGAATAAATCCACTATTATAAAGTTGTGCAGGTGTTAATAATTTTCAGACATGAGAATAAATGGAAAATGTTATTTTTACCCACTAGATCTTTGTTTTGTAATAGTAACTTATAATTTTAATAAGATTTCGACAAAAGCTTGGAAACACATGTGTTCTCTAAAAGTAAACATCACTGAGATCCCAGTTGTGAACTTATGGAATTCTTTAGACCACATTTATCGTGGTTTTATTGTTGAGATGCTGTCAGTTGGGACAGTTTACTGTTTTCTGCACTTAATTCCAAGAGATTAAATTCCCTAGGTTTATTCGCAACATTAAATTTGACTTTATTTCCTTTTGTGTTCTGCTTAATATTTACGGAGTTTAATGTAATCGCTTTACCAATTTGTGCAAAATGACTGTCTAAAATGAATGTCTAGTATTTTAATTAGTTACGTTGATAACATTTCGAGAATATTAAAATTTGTTTAATTGGAATACTAGTAATTAATTTTAGATTAGGTATTTAGGAAACTCTGGCACATTGTTTGGCAGTTTTTTTTATAGTCTAACCGCCGATTATATTGAGAAAAAGCTTTAGGAATTTGCCTGTAACTGTACCCCCTTTAAATAATTAAATTTGCTGGACTTGACAATATTTTATTTATTATAGAACAGACGATAGACAAAAGAGTAAAATTAAGTCAAAAATGGCCAAACTTATTTCGAAATAATCGAAATTCTTGCTAGCATTATTTTGATGTTGGTATTTCAAAAGGCAAACAATATCTCTTAATTTCGTAGAATATTAAAATTTCTACCTACTTGTTTCTGTAATTTTTTATGCGTTTACATTTTTGGACCGTTTGAATATTGACTATCCATAATTACAGGACACTATAAATTATATGTGTATAGTCAACATACTAAATTAGTGAGATTACTATCAGAAGATAATGTGTTATATACGTATGAGGCATCGGTGTCCTTGTTCCACCACATTAGCCATCTACATAAAGTTCCAGGACATCCGACGATGAATCCATGATATCTTGTAAAATCCATAACACTTGACAACCATACTCCCCATACATTATGGAGTTAAATCAGTTAAATATTTGAAACGTTTGAGTACGTTCAGAGTCGAATTATAAAATGAAATCAAATATAACGAACTAAGTAAAGCCTAGTAACATAAACATTCTAAAAAATAACTGTACCACAATACATTTACGTTACTTACTTAAGTACTTACTCTACTATTTGTAAACTTTAAGATGCGTTTGAAATCATGTTGATTCTTATGGAAAACATAGTCTATACATGAAGAACTTTTGGAGTACAATAAAATTCATAAGCTATCTAAACCGAATGCCGACTCAATGGTGCTGCACTTAAGGGGAGGTTCTTACGCAATCGGTTGATAAATAATTTTTTTTTCTGTCATATTTTGATCCTTGGAGTGTATAAAATCATCCCCTGAAACAGTTTTTTGATTCTCGCAAGTTTTACGGTTTTATAGCCTGCGCAAAGAGATATGTCTAAATTATTATATTTCAATGAATTTATATAGTAAAAGAGTTTTAAAAAGTATCATGTTTCCACCTTCTCTTGTAGAGTATTTACACCGATACAACCGACGCGTTTTTCAAGAAACACGATCGTTCAAACTGGCTTGCGCGATTACTTTTGAATCGTCTAACGGATGGAGTTATTTTTTCCTCTTAGCGATAATGCTTTTTATTGGAGGCTGAACCTCATAATATGTGAAACTTTTAAATAATTATATTATTAATAACGATTTGAAACCGAAGAAAAGCTGTACAAAGTCGATCTTAAAATCTAAACATCAGCCATTTGTCAATTTTCAACTTTTTTAACTAAATGTTGGTTTAGCCTCCGACTAATCCCATCTAATTTCACAGCGCATTTGAAATTTCCATTTCTATTTAGTTTTATAGGAGCTATCGTGCACGTCATTGAGACATGCACGCCGCACAGGACCTGATACTTCCTACAACAGTATCCACTTCTTGCATATAGTTTTATATTGCGTTATGTCCTTTTGTACACTAAAGTATGATAAATATATTGCTAAAGAAAAAATATTGATATCTCTTACAATTGTTTGAAACACTGTCTCAAACTTAAGCTACTTTTTAGGTCTCTACATGAGAACCTCCCCTTAAGAGCTCTCACGATCACCATATAGAAGCAGAGTGTATCCGCGCCATCTTTACGCTAGTATCCACACTACCGACCGGAAAAAACACCCATTATCTTAAAATACCACTATTTTATATATTATTTTGATTCATTCCGCGATACTGGCGGAATAGGTGTCATTAAAACTTTGTTAGTAAAAATAAATAAGTATTTATAACTATAATATTTTAGTTGTTCTTTGGCGTCATATCAACACCCAGCATCCACGAGTATTTTGTCTTAACGCTCGCCTTAACGCTAAGTAAAGGGTTATTTAAGTGTCCTGTAAAGGATATTTTTGAAAAGAAGAGTCAATTGCAAATATGAAAACAATGCCAATAAAACAAGCGGAAATTGTAGCATATTTAGAAAATAATATTATATAAAATCTGGCTGAATATTTAGTTGAACTCACGACCACCTAAAGAGATATAGGTTGTCCTGGTCACACCCGTCACAGCAAAGGTCCTTTTAATATTTCATTTCAATACATTAAGCAGATAAGCCCTCTTTTCATTTTATTTTTGCATCAGAACTATACTAAGACCCCACGCAGATTTTATTATTGATGCCCATTCTACTTGAACTATCAATCTCATATGTATTTAAATTAATATGTTTATAACAAGATATAAACAATAACGAAGTAAGTGGTTTAAGTGTAAGGATACCTTAACTGAAGTACACCTAACAGCTGAGAGAACGTCATGCATCCATATGCCCTTATCCCGCATGAGAATCCCTTGGTGTGGTAAACGCTTAGATTAGCATCTAGACTGCGGCGTTTGCAGTTTAGCTCTGACGCGCGGTTACATCACGTTACCTCTGCCCAATTGAGTTAGCGCATTGTCCGGATACATATGCATGTATATTTGCCAAAAGGGCCGGAACGGTGTAATTAGGTGTAAAAACGGGGTGACCATAATCGGGCGGAATAATCGGGTAGAACTCTGGAAATTGGGTTTAGTATCGAAGACGTGACGATTGAAGAGAACCAATGGTATTACTGGTGGATTTATTTTAATGAAACTTATTTAAAACGAGGCGACCATGGTTTCGTTAGGTGGCGCTGGCTGTGGAGATTTTGCCGGTTCGAGGGGAGCTTAACGGAGGACTGATTAAAATCACTCCTAGCGACTGGTGGACTAGATATTTTTATTTTGGTATTTATCGATCGACACGATCTGTTGTCGCGTTCGTGGTTTAGATGGCACGAACTGCTTTGGCTTTTATTTACTCAAAAATGTTTACATATTATAATAATTGTTATATCTCACCCTAAAATTACTCAAATTAAATACACATAGGGATTATAAAGAACAAAAATATATTCTAGTAATTATTTATTTACTTAATTTTCAAACTCGATTGTTCTTACCGGCGCATCCACCAATTTGCTTTCATTTTATCCTGAGCGTTACTAAGAGATTTTTATGTATCAGTTGTAGATAAATTAATTTAGACGGCCGGATTCCAGCCCCCTTATGGGAAGTTACGTGTATAGAACAAAGCTGATTACTCGAGTACCCTGAGAGATATCGCAATGAAACTAAAGTGGAAACGAACCGCAATAGATAAATTTGCATCCGTAATTAAATAATAACCTATTAGGCAACACGAAATATTTGTCAATAGTCTGTATCTCGTTGACCCTTTGTTCAATCTTAATACAACCAACACCGTTCGATTCCCCTCTTCTTAGACTATACAAATGTCAAATAGTCCGACCGCGATTATTCAGCCTTGAAATAGCAGGCGTAGCCAAAGGTCGGCGTGTTATGCGACAGTTTCCGTTCTGAATTTGGACGGCCTACTTCAAGCTCCCCTTATGGAAAGTTACGTGTATAGAAAAATGCTAATTGCTCGAGTACCCTAAGAGATATCGGAATAAAACTAACACTGTTCGAAGAAGCATTCTTCGGTCAATCTAAAAGTGGAAAAGTCCGATCCGAAATATGTAAATTAGTATCCGTAATTAATTAATAAGTGATTAAGTGACACGAAATATTAGCAAAAATCGGGATATTCAATAGGCTGTATCTCGTTGACCCTTTGTTCACTTTTATTAAAGCCAACAGCATTCGATTCCCCTCATCTTACTCGTCTTAAGCTATAGGAATGTCAAAAAGTCCGATCACGATTATATAACCTTGAAATAGCAGGCGTAGACAAAGTTCGGCGTGTTATGCGACAGTTTGCGTTCTTAATTTGGACAACCGGCTTCCAGCCCCCCTTATGGGGAGGTACGTGTGTGGAAAAATGCTAATTACTCGAGTATCCTGAGAGATATCGCAATGAAACTAACCTGTTCGTACGACCATTCCTCGGTCAATCTAAAATTGGAAAACTCCGATCCGAAATATGTAAATAAGTATCCGTAATTAATTAATAACTTATTAGGTGACACGGAATATTAGCAAAAATCGGGATACACTTCTAGACACTCAGTATAAGTTACTTTTAGACCAGTCATCCAAAGTCATCAAGACAAAGTATGGTAAAAGACCGAAAAGTTTGTTTGTTTGATATTATGATTGAACCTGTTAAAAGACCTGGAAAATGTAAAATGTAGGTAACGCCACCATCTTCGAAATTCATTATATATACACTTTATAAGAGAAAAATTGAAACTGGAGACTCTCAACAAACAAAAAAGTAACATGTATACATGTAACCTGTGCTCATATTTATTGTTCATTTCTGTATATTTTGGCTGAAGAAGGCAGCATTGCCGAAAGTAGTACCACAGGTAAAATAAACGTTTGTTATGTCGAGTTTAATTTTATTAAAGGTCTAAAACTTGACTTTAACAATTAACTAACTGCTGCTATAAAAAGTGTCTAAAGCTTCCATCTTTAATATTCTTGAAATGCCAATAATTCAAATGCAGAATGTATCTCAACGAGTATTTATTTAAAAAATTTCAGCTATCTTTTTTGACATCTTCAGGATTATCTAAGAGGTTATTTTACAAATTTAGAATTCAGCAAATTATATACATTATAATTTTATATTATTATGTATTATGTAAAAGTTACTGCCATGGTAAAATAGAATACACCTTCTTCAAAAGGTGATGGTTTGTATAAGTTTTTACTCGAAGTGGTGGTGAGGTAGATCACATAAACTTGTCTTCAAATAGAATGTACAAATAAACATCGATTATTTAATTTCTATTAATTCATTAGTTTTGTTTTAATTCTCTAAAAGCATATTTTTTTCATTTTCTCATTGACATGACGTCGCATTTACATGAGAACTGCCTTACAATTAGAAAAACAACAAAATTTAATAAATAAATTATCTTCTAAACAAGAATCGGCTTTTGAAGAAACCCGATTTCGAATGTTAAAATTTCCAATCATTTCAAAATATTTCTAACTCAAAATAATGATATCAAAAAGAAACTGAAATACTGAACCTTTTTTTGACAACCGACAATCTCTATTCGAATATCTCATTACCTTATCAGTTATCAACTGTGGAACATTCCTTTGTTATTTGGTTAATTGACAAGTAATTATAATTTAACACTTTCAACGTCACAAACCTTTTAATCTTAATAAATAAAATCAAAATTTAATCTCATTCTTAAAAAGCAAGCACAAACCGTGTTCACGAAAAAAAAAGTGATGATTGAACGATATTTATTTTAGAAAAATTCCTTCCGGAATTTTGCTCGTAGCTCAGCTTGTTCGGTTCATGTCGTACAAATTTTCAATGTGTAATCAATGCTATAAGCTCCAATCAGGCAAATCAGGGCGGCGTGCGGGGTGCGCGGGAGGGTTTGGTACGACGGGTTCGCAATTTTAGAATATTTTCCTTCCGGCCCATTACCCTAGTGTACCTCGTGCACGTCGGCAAATTGAATGTAAACAATTCCAAGCATGCGAAAATCTACCTTTGTGCCCTCATCAAATTTAATTCTTAGTAGAATGTTTCAAAAACTATACCCAATAAAAATGTTAAAACCTAAAATAGTGAAATTTTGTTAATGAGAAAATATCTTAATTTCATATCGTGTACAAAAATTACCTAAATTACCTCAATTATTTGTGGATTACAAGCGCAAACTTGGAGGTACACAATGATATTCAGATTATGTTATTTATTTTAGTATACCATCGACTGACGTATATATCCCTCCTATATACTGGTGCAATATTTATGCCAATGCCAACCAGTAACGATTGACTTTTTTACTTTAGTTTTATTGCCAAGAGTGGTGTGAAAGTATGATTAGCTCTTTCCTTGATTTGATATTCTAACATAGAGGTTTATTTGGGTGCTCATTTTCTTGGTTTATGTTGTTCACTTCCGGTATTCTCGCCTATATATTGCTTGTTTCATAAGAGTGAGATATGTGAGTGCTTCTGACACTGACAGGAGTGTATTTAAACATAAAACTTTAATATAACATGAAATAGTAAATGCTTTAAAGTAAAGTTTTAATTAACCTTTTCTAATTAAAAATTTAAATTGAGTAGTGTCCGGTAAAGTCTGGTGTGCTAAATATAATTTAATAAAAATTAAAGGTATTTTATAGTGAATATGAATATTGTATTGTTGTTTATTTATTAATTTGTATTCCTATTCATATTTCATAGTCCTGCGTTTTGTAAATATGTTATTTGAACAAACCGGTTATTAATACTCTATGTTGGGATATTAATAATATTTTATCAATAATTAATATTCCAGCCACCACTGTTTTCAAAACAAACATGAAGACTGTTGTTGATTCTCTACGAAATATAATTTATAATAATTAATTTGTTATTATCAGCAGCGTCACCCATTTGGTCTTTATGGTTTGTAGTTTTAAGAGAAACATCAGTATTTTGATCACAATGTAATGCAATTTACAGGTTGATATCTTATCGTAATTCTCCAACGTCCCGCTATCTACTAAATCTGTCCCTGAGACTTGATGGTTATTGCGAATTAAGCCATATTAAATTGTTATTATTGGTGTCTAGACTCTGATTATTATTCAGGCATAGCAACTCTGCTAGCTAAATTACTGTCATAAAATACATATTAATATGTACTCTCCACTCTCTACATACGGCCAACGAATTTAACGATTATTAACCAAATCTTCACATACAGGCTGACCAATTTTTTCCAGTATTTTCTTTTTTAGAAAGCGTATGATATTGCGAACATAATCGGAAACGTTTCAAATCAAGTTATTTATTTTTGATACTTGTAATTTTCTGACTTTTTAATACTTAATATTTTTTAATACTTTTTACATTTTGCTATTGCGAGGGTACAGCGTGTTCTTTTGTTCTTATGAAGCTTCCTTCTCAGAGTAACGCCTTTCTAAAAAAAGTGCGGAAAATGTGTAATTAGCCTCTTTATTGTGTTTTTTTATCAGATGAGTTCGTCTGAAACCCGTCTGCGGGTGGAAGCGCATGAAAAAACTCGTTTTTATTGCGAACGAAAAAGGGACCAGTTGTCGAAATTACACTACGCTCTAGCGCATTACGGTGTTGCCGCGTAAAGTGGCTCAAACAATGTCTCAGTATGATAGCAGTTTATAAACTTGTTTGTACAAAATATATACACAAAGTTATATAATATTCCGAGACAATTACTACTCTTATATTAACTTCACTTGATCTTTGTTAGTTTGTTTGCCTGTTTGTTATAATCGATATTTTTGCTACTTCCCAATGTCCAATCGAGTTAAAATATTGGATGTGGACAGACTTGCGGTAACAATAATAATAAAAAAATCGAAAATATGAGAAAAATGTAAAATTTGGTAAATTTGTTTAATTGTGGGCAGATTTCCAGCGAAAATGACATGAACCAATTAAAACTTTTTGGAAAAAAATTTAAGTTTGATTAATTTGTCCAATTTGTCCAAATGATTGAAAAAAGAAAAAAAATGAATAAAAAAGTAGAAAATACACTATTTTGTAGCCCCAGGCCAATGGCGATATAGATTAATAAACCTATAAAACCTAAACCGAATAATAAAATAATAAATTGTACTAAAAAACTTGAAACTAATATCTAGATTGTTCCAAAAGTGTTGGAGTCAGCGTAACTTCCAAATATGCGTGAACTTATTAACTTTTAAACTTTGCAAAAGTTCGAAGCGTCAGCACAAAAGTTTACTTTCTGCATCAGCAACGTAAATATATTTTTCTTCAATTTCTGTTTATCGTAATCGTCTTAAATTGTTGGAGTATTCATATTCTCAAACTCATACGCATACTCATAACTCAATTTTGCTCAACTGGTCCCTTTTCATATCCAGGCATACACATACAAATAATAGATTTTAATCCCCTACAGTCTACACTACTGTTGTCGAAGCCAGTAAAGAAAATTTTGTGTCAGTCTTAAAAACACAAAACACAAAACACAATTTTCGTTGCCCCAGTATACTGTCTGTATTTTAGCTTTCTAAAATGGTATTAGCATCTTCACGATTTCTTCTAGGTTATGCAAAAAAGCAAAGAAAATCGGTCAAGTAGTTCGAAAGGGATTGAACATCAAAATACTTCTGTGGTAGCGCCAGGAATATTTTGTCCGACAATATTACTTCTATATTTGACATTAACCTTTTTAGAACTGGGAAGCTACATAATTATTGTAATCAGCTCTATTGATCAACCATTCTGAGCACGCACCCAATTTTAGTTTTATCGTAATTGAAGATAACAGTATTAAGCAAAGTCAGAAACTTTTCTTTATTCTATTTCGTTATTGGTATGGTATATATATTACTTTACAATTATAACGTGTTCACAACATCAATGCAAACAATGTTTCAACTTTAAGTACGTAAAATTAGCTTCACACGGCGCAAAATACTGCATTTTAGTCTCATGTAAATATTGGTGGAGGAGCCGGTAAAAACATAGTTTCTTCGATTTATGCTTCTCGTAATAACTTTATCGTATATTTTGGTGTATCTTTGAAGACACATTAATCCTTTTTTTTTAATCCTACCCGACATAGACACTGACAGTATTGTTTTGGGCGCGAAACCGAGTGTTCTGTTTGGTGCGCGCAGGTCTTCGGCAGCTAGCGGATATCGCAAGTTCGCTGGTGCCGGCCGAAGCGGTAGTACAACCCATGATACGGCCAGAAGCGCGCTGCCCCGTATCTGCTAGTGCGGACGATGTAATACGGACGAAAGTTCGCGGGTCTCGACTCGACTAGGTGGTGATGGTGGATCCCCTGAAAGTGTTCTGGGTGTTGACCAACAGCACTTACCTAGGTAAACTGCCCGTCTATTGGATACCGAATACACAGCGGCAGGAAAAGTTTGTTTGAAAGTTTTTGCGTCGTTAAATTTGTAAAAGTTTTTTTTGTGTGACTGATGGAAAATTTATGGATTTTATTGTCGTTTTAAATTAAAAATATCATATAATTAGACAAATATACATATGAAAATGAAAGATATATTTGGTGATTTCTAACAAATTTAATGAGAATAGCTGACGTCTTAGGTGATATCTAAAAGATTGAAGACAAAGAAAAGATTTTGTTTTAACTGGGTATTTGTTTCATTATCATCAATGTAGTAAGATTTGTAAGTAACGTTGAAATAAAATCCACTGATAAAAAAATTTCAAATGACCAAATCATACCTTAACCCACAACAATGGCAACAAAAGCCTAACAAAATGTACTTCCAGCTTTAAAAAATACATAACAAGCTCTATTTCACCATCAATTCCATCTAGCTTATCTGCTTAACAATTGAGTACATATTTATTGAAAATATCAAATAAAATAAAATGTTTTAAAATTATCTTGACAAAGTTGAGGTTTGCTGTACATATTTCATGGACATCTTATAACTATAACTACGATTATTATAGCCCTTTCGTAACATTTTAGAAGCGGTTTGTTGTGTTTTACAAACTTTACCACAAAAATCTGTATGATTTAATTTAAGTTGCAATTAGACCGAGAATCCGCGACGAAATCTTGCCCGCATAAAACATTACTACGAAATTTTGATATGTGATAATCTAAATAATATGGAGAATAGGAAACTGCTGGCGTGGCTAAGCAAATCTTCGGGAAGGGTATTTAATTAAGCTAATTATTAATTAACACTGACTGTACCAGTTATCTCACACTAAATTTGATAAAATGATTGTTTCTCAGTTATACTGGAGTATAAGTATACACTCTCATCATAATCGGATCTATCTAATCCCTTCTGGTCAGAAATGCGTCTTAAAAGATGATACCAGCAGCACCGTTATACCATAGCTAAATACTGGATATTTCCTCTAAGCATTTTTCAAGGATGTTGCAAATGAGCTGCCATTTCTGTAATATCGTTAAGTTAATTAAATGATAAATTAGAGTAGAGGAAATTTTGTATAATTTATGTCTACGACATTTATTGGTAAAACTAATAGTTTAGCTGTAGGAGCAAATTCTATTTGATCGAGATCGTGTCTGCATACTATAAAGTTTTTTGACAGTACCTACTATCAATATCTGTCAAATCCTGGCCAATTCGTTTTGTTTTAATGCAAACACGATCGATCTCGATCAAATTGAATCTCATGCAGCTAAACTAATAATTTTCTATTAATAAACTATTTATTAATAGCATCAGACTTTTTTCAAAGGAAGGATCCTTCAATACTCGTTTGAAACATCGGAATTACTTTGCTCTCAATTATAGATGAATATACGTGATTTCATAATAACTTGGTGTGCCTAACTCCATTTGGTCCGAAGTAGGTACTTAGTAGACCGTCATAACTACCTTATCTCTTCAAGCTGGTATTTCAACCACTTCCTGTCAAAAAAGGACTAAGCACACCAGGTTAGTCGAGAAGCACAGATTTCCTTCTTTAATTGTGAAAAAATATATTCACTTGTTATAAAATATGTTGTGAGGGTACTAATATCCACAATTTTAGTCACTAATTAACCTAATTATAAACATCGTTGTTACCGGAATTGCTTCATTCGACAGTAGCCTTTTATTTTATCATAACATTTTATATCAGATATAAATTTTTCCTGGTGATGTTTAATGAGGGTATGTTCTTGTCGCAGGCTCTCTTGCTATTATATAATAAGAGAAATTATATATATAACCTACCTCTAACAAAGCAGTACTCGATTTTTCTGATTATAAGATGTTTTTGAGCAATATTACTTGGTTTTGTCTCAATTTTATCCTATATTTTCTCCATATTCTATATATTTTGGGAATGGCAAAGACATTACAAACATTATCACCCCACAAAAAAAGTTCACCACTTAGTGGTGGAAATCGCATATCCTACAGACAATCTCTCTCTGTTCCCGTTCAATATCAACATCAACAGTAATTAATTATATACCTACTACGCAGGTAACCGGATGTCTTGTATAAACTTGTTTTGACAATATCGTAAAGCTAACCACCGCGACAGGAGAGCGGTCCATAGAATAATAAACAGATTCTCGCTGTTAAGGGGGAGGCCTTTTCCCCATAAATCATTTACATGCAAAACAAGGCCACATAAAAAACAGTGTGCAGGGGCAAACTTTTTTCAGATCCGTCGTAAAAAGATGAGGTGCGCCTGTGACATGTACGCCTGGAGTGTGGTCCTGAATTTAATGTGGAATCTGCCCATGCTAAAATTAAAATGTCAACCTAATCAGTGGCGTACAGAATTTTTATGTATTATCTTTGGATCCATGTTTTTACATACTTTTGCGATTTTATTTCGTTTTAATGACTACGTAAACTGACTACGTAAAATATTGTTTTATATGTTCAAACTTTCACCCATCCAGACAATACACTATGTTTGTGCTTGTATAAGGAATTGTTTCTAATTTCTATATTGTTATTTTACTACTTTGGTATTTTATCATATTTCGATTGATGTGTGTCTAAATATGAAAAGAGATAAACCTAACATTTTATTGAGGGTGATTTCAGGGTATTAAAACTGTATTGTGCTTCTAAAATCATTCTCAAAACTTTTGTAAATTGAAGACATGTGCATTAAAGTAGTCCATATTGTGATTTTTTTACGAATACTTTCTTAATTTGTTCCTTTGTATCCACACTTAATTCCTGTGAAATTTGAGGCTAGATAATACATATAATCCCAAGTGGCTCAAGATAGAGAGTAAGTTTAATTACTAATTTATTTATTTGTTTAAGTAATTAACTTGTACAAAAAAGACAATGAACAAAATCGCGTTTCTGGTATGCTTTGTGTTCCGTAAAATCTGAATCTACAAGCAGAAATTCGGAAATGTGTCTAGTTCTCGACAAAAAAAGATCACTAAGCTTAGATTATGTAATGTATATACTATATATGCTACCGGCAAAACCCGTTTATAGAGAGAAACAGTTTAACCTAGGTTAAACTAGTTCTGCCGAAGCGCATTAGGTTGAACTAGTTTATCGTAGGCCAAACTAGTTTAACCTGGTTTGTAAACGCATACTTTAGGTCAAACTGGTATGGACTATACCAAAGTGATTTCGATCAACGGTATTGAAATGTACTATTATACCGGGTGATCCACGCTGTTATTTGTGGAGCTATACGAATGAAATTTTGGTACCTAGCTATTATAGACTAAAAATTAAAATTTTTAGGATATACTTGATCTTAGTAGGACTTCGTCTTTTTTTTCGGAATGGACGTTGTCTTTGAAATTGCAATCTGCACACTATATAACTACTTTGCATTCAGTAATCTCAATAGGGATAATAATCTAAAAACGAAACACACAATTTTTTTCTTCTTCCGGTTTTATCCGGTAATAACGTCATGTTTTACCTACATTTAAACTGCAGGCTATACTTTGTCAGCGGTATTTTCAATCGTGATTATTTTCTGAACCCAAAATGTAATGATTAGTAATGAGTACCTCGATTAGACCGACAGGCTTCAGGTCAGTAATTCCACAAATACCAAATTGTACTTGCAGTTTTATTCTTGTGGTGATTTAAAGATCCCAAACATCAGCTGACTCAATAAATCAAAAATAGTAAATAATAGTTGACGTGGTGAGTCGCATTTTTTAGTAAATGAAAGTGAAATGACAAATAAAACTTATAATGCAGACGAGCTTCATTAAACTGAGCAGTGACTAGGGGCCTTATAAAAAAGAACCTATTAAACTGAACAGAACTTTATTACTTATAAATTTATTAATACATAAATAGACATTTTTTTTCCGTCGGGTTGTGTCTGGAAATCAATCAGATCTACTGTTCATTTCCGAATGAAGTGTCGGCTTTGAAACAAGTCCTCTTTTCTTCTTGGTTTTGTTTTGTTGACAAACTTCACACATAGACAAATAGTGGTTTATCATATGTCTGGTAACATTTGCATATTTTTATACCTAATGGAGGTCCTTCATATGCCGTAATAAAATTAGTTCCTCACATTCTTACACAAAAATTATGACTGCACTGGTGGGTTCTACAAGTTTCATAGATTACAACAATTCCAAGAAAAAACCCTTACAAACCTGACAATCGAGGTGTTTCGGTATTAAAATATCATCCCGATTGAACATATCGCAAGCACAGTATAGCGTGAAGTTTAAAATCACAAAGATCACGTCATTTTCTGAAAAACCGGAGGAAGTAAAAATTGACCATCGATGTGTTTCGGTTTGCATGTATTATAGTGTGCAGGTTGCATTTTCAAAGATAACGTCCATTCCGGAAAAACGACGAAGTCATACTTACATCAAGTATATCCCAAAAATTAAAATTTGTTGGCTCTTATAGCATTCCGAATCTCATTCATGTCGTTCCACAAATAATAGGGTGGATTACCAGGTATAATAATACATTTCAATGCCTACTCCATACTAGTTTGACCTAAAGTACGCGTTTACAAACCAGGTTAATCTAGTTTGGCCTAAGATAAACTTGTTCGACCTAACGCGCTTCGGCAGAACTGGTTCTTCCTGAAAACGGGGTTTGCCGGTAACATATATAAAGAAATAAAGCGATATAAAGGACAAACTGAGATGGCATAAAGAACTCTAAAATTATCTGAATAAGGAGCACACCATAATGTTGGTAGATTTGTTTTTAAAATACGTTTTACGTTTTGAACGAATTAGAGACGAGTTAATTTTTTCTTGTTCTAGGCAATTACTTTTGTATTCCTTAATTTTTGTTCATGGTAGGCATAAGGTTATCTCTAGCATTCAACTTCTTCTGCCTGAAAATTTTTATATTAGTGATTTTTTTCAAAAGAAACTTTGAACTATAAATCTAAATCTCTTGATTTTCAGAGATAATCACACTAAACTTTCTTTCCTTTTCACGCTGGGAGTTCTTTTTTTCGTCGGCGGTGACGTTTATTTAGCTTTTCAGATAAACAAAGATAATATAATATTTTGTATGGCAAATTTTACGAACTAGAACTTTTATGCCAACCTTTTTTTAATGTTATTTAAAACGTTTTAAAACGTACTATTTTTATAGAAGTCAAATACTAATTCGATTGTACTAATTAGCCACAATTTTAATTAATACGTATAAAGGTAATCGCGGTAACATCATTTCACCAAAAAGTTAAACTGTCCATGCGATTTGCACCCAATAACATCTGAATTGTTATTACTTCCCACACCACGATATACATTATAATCTATGACTATTGCATGTCAAGGTGATGTGTATTTACGGCATTAGGCAGGTACATTAGCACATTGAGAGATGCTTGGATAACATTCCAGATATATACTATAATGTTACTGATAAGGTTATATAGTGTACTTTAATTTTTTTAAGGTATGGAAAAGGATAATCTCGTAATATATTTAATTTAAGGCATTATCTAAACACATTATATAATTTGTACCGATTCATTTTGTGGTGACTCCTACGAGCTAAACTACGACTGGTCATAAACTTGAAATGAAACTCAACATTCCGTCATAAAACAACATTATCTTTATCAATTTCCGTGTACCGCAATACCCGTAACCATCGATGGGGCCGCAATTTGAAAATTGTAAAGTCGGCCGGGTACACATGAGGAATTTTTAGTGCGTCACGCCGCGTCATAAAGCATTAAAATGACTGCGGTGCTGCCGAACCAATGTTGCCGTAAATCAAAAATTTATCGGCCAAACGTGATTTAACATATGTGCGGATAGGGGCGCCACCTACCGACATCAGTTGCCCCCAAAACACACGCATCGATGCATGTAACTTATAACCGACGATATTTTTTTGGTTGCGTCAAAATAGCTATATTTATATCGGTAAACTCGTATCCGTTTGTTTGTTGTATGGAAAATGTCGTGTATTTTATTTAAGTGTGGTAAACAACTATTGTAGGTTTTTTGTAGGCAGTCTCGTTTTTTGTATGTGTGACAAGCCAAATTCATAGAATAAAAAATTCATAATATTGAAATGAGGATCAGTAGTGTGAAAACAACTTAAACTGTTTATTTACATTAAAGCAGTTAAATTATAAAAATAATTTTAGGAATTGGTTTCAATAAGTATCGCTAAAAATCTTGCAGATGGTTTAGGAGAATCGCAATAAACGTGATAGGAACATTTTTTTCGATTGAAATTCTAGATTTAGGACATGTTGAAGGTTCACCTGACGTACAGTACAGCGTTACTCTGGGAAGTTTTGTCATTTTTAAGTACTCTCCGGCATTTACACTAATTCTGAAATATGTCCAGTTTCCAATTTTTATATTAACGTCTATGTTTCATATTTTTTTAATTGTGATGTTCCGGTTTTAACTGTTTTCAAAAAGGCAACTTTGATATAGAATATAACTTATTGTATGGGTCATTTTAAACTCAAAATTTCATTATCTCAAAATATAAAGAAACTACCAAGAAAATTACAAAACTTTCCTTTTACAAAAGGACAATAAGGATGTATTACTACTTTTGTTGAAGATGGCGGTTGTATCGAGAAAACCCGGTAAAAATATTTTTTTTATTCACTGCCTATAATTCTATAGATATAGCAAATTTGGTCCTTGTTAACTCTATCGTATGACGTAAAATGAATCAAAAATCTGGCGACACGTATTTGATTCTAAACGAGCTATCCTATCACACGAGGATCAAGTTCTGGATCCAAATATCCAGTGCTATAATACAGGAAAAAATTACAATTTGTTACAATTTGTTACAATTGGTACAGGTGTGCCAGGAAAAAAATTCTGGTCACCCTAGTCTATATCGGGTGACCCACAGCTTTATTTTTTACTTTATCATACGCAGTATGCTAAAGTATTGTAATCATGCCGAAAAAAAAAATTGAGATTTTAGCGGAAATAGGTCTTTTTGGGTCCCCTGAACATTTTTGACCAAGGTACAAAAAAATGTCTGTGTGTGTGTGTGTGTGTGTGTCTGTGCGTATGTGTGTAAACGATTTTTGTGGCGACGATTCCGGAGAAACTACTGAAGGTATCGGGACGAAAGTTCATATTTAGAAGTTTCATGACCTAACTTAGAGCTGAAAAGGTTTTGGTTCAAAAGGGTCCAAAGGAACTGGTAGTTTATTCTAAGCCTTTTTCAAGGATTTTGCTAAAGAGCCGCCATTTCTGTAATTTCGACAAAATAGTTAAATAATAATTTAAAGTAGAGGAAATTTTGGATAAATTATGCCTATGAAATTTTTTGGTAAAATTAATAGTTTAGCTTTTTAGTTTATTCTAAGCCTTTTTGAAGGATTTTGGAAATGAGCGGCCATTTCTGTAATTTCGACAAATTAGTTAATTAACAAATTAAAGTAGAGGAAATTTTGAATAATTTATGCCTATGAAATTTTTTGGTAAAATTAATAGTTTAGCTTCAAGAGCAAATTCTATTTGATCGAGATCGGTCGCATCTGCATTGATATGAAATTACATAGTAGCCAGGATTTTGACAAATATTTTTTTGTGTTGTCACATTCGAAAACAGCTGATCTCATCAGAGGTTGGAAAACCACTATGGAACGTTGCCGCTGTAGTGCGGCAAATTATAAAATACAAATTTCAAATAAAGTAAGATCACCAATTTGATTGTTTGTTGATAAGACATATCAACCCGTCTTTATATCTAATTCTAGAAACGATACATTGAGAAAGTTATAAATAAAGTATAGCGATGAGTGTAGGTTTATTTTAGTATGTTGGTAGGGATGTGTCATGAACAAATATAAATCTGTCAGAATTTGAATTACCTTTTTAAGGTGCGTTTTCATTAGTGACAATGGCAGTGGTAGCAGACGGCGTTATAGTATTTCCAATAGAAAGTTGATAGTGACTCATGTTTATGTACATGCAAACTAGTATGTGTCATTATCACGATATGTAAGAAATACTATAATTTCGTATTCTACCACCGCCATTAGCCACCATTACCTACCAATCGGAACGCACCTTTAAACTTGACGTTTCGTCAAAGTGGTACCAACCTAGCATTTACTATTCAGACATCATTTATTTTTTTTTAAATACGTATTTCTTAAAAAGCAACACAATAAACGTTGATGTCGCTCTTGCCAAAAACTAGATAGCCGACTCGCTCATATGCGACGGCGACACTCCGCCTTCGGTGACACGCCGCATCACCGCTCGTCGCGCTATTCCGTACTTTCGGCATTTGTAACATAAATAACTATTATTCTAATGACGTAGTGTAGGTAGTGTCAAATGCTGATGCTTTGACAATACCTATGATTTATCTCAATAGAATAGATTCTCATGCAGCTAAACTATTAATTTTATATATTGTATGATAAAGTCATGTGCCTGGCCACATCAGATTTTTTTATATAGTTGGATGAATGAAATTTGGTAATGTGTTAACAGATAAAAAATGCCGTTCTTAGGGATACTCTTGAGGTTAATATGACATCCGGTTTTTCCGGAAATGACGTCATCATTGAAATTTTAAATGACACCCTATATTCTTTGTGTGATATTTTTACTCAGGATGACATTCTGAACAAAAAATATATCGATCGTCAATTTTGGCACCAAGGCATTTTTTCGATTTCTTTGCTTGTAACAACATTTTTACGCTAAGAATTTCAATAAAATATCAAGGATTTGGTATCATTGTAATCGGAAAGATGTTTTCTATCAAATACTCAGGGACTGGCCATAGCGTACCCGTGAAAAAAAAAATGACTAACTAGCCAAAAACCAATTAACTGACGCTAGAGAGCGCCAGTAATACAATATCGGCCAAAATTGATTTAGTTAGTGTTTATTTGACAATTTTCGACTATTTTCACCAACTCCTCCTAGCCACCTAGATTAATATACAAAAAAGTTATTTTTGCGTTGCCTTGGTGATAAAAATCAATCAGAATGTCATCCTGATTGAAAATATCACAGAAAGAATATAGGATGCAATTTAAAATTTCAATGATGTCGTCATTTCCGGAAAAACCGGATGTCATATTAACCTCAAGAGTATCCCAAAGAATGGCATTATTTGTCTCTAAACACATTCCCAAATTTCATTCGTCCAGCTTTATATACAACAAAAATAAACGGTATTACCTATCGCGTGGGTCACCCGGTATAGGCATTAAAGTATAAGTATAAACTAAAATTATATACATATGTATAGGAAACTTGATTGCTTGATCCAAAAAAAAGGAAATACCTAATTAATGAGTTTTAATGGTAGATAAACAAAACACAACAATAGCTATGGCAGATCATTTTGTCTGCTATATATTTGCAACAAAAGAAAATATACTGTTCAATTCTTGCATTTCCTGACAGCTAGGAAATGCAAAACGTCCAAGTAAAAAAAAAATAAATAGCCCGCCGAACTTGAAGTTTGCCGCCAAAGTTCCGTTCCCGTCTCCAGTTGCGAAGAATAAACTTAATCAGCATTGTTCGGGAACCCATTGTCTGTCGACTTGTTACATCAGTCCCCCGCGACTGATTTGGATCATTAATCATGTGTTTGTGAGCGCGCGAGCTTCACTAAGTGACTGTCGAACTTTCAAATTGCGCCAACTACGATCCGAAGACAACTGACGTTCGTGAAATTTTAAACGAAATCGGTTCGGCCCCAATCAATTACTGCTAAGAGACGGCACATTGCGCGGTACTTTAAATTCTGCGGCCGTTTTCTGCGGCCGCTTTCGGTCTTAAATTGGAGTGATATCAGGGAAGACGCTGAATACCAATACAGTTCAAGAAAAAAAAGTGACAAGTTATACTTAGGATATAAATTTGGAAACACGTTTTCTAATTTGAGACAATAATAGTGTTAATATTCCGTTTTATTTGTTTTCATTTTGGAATTGTTGTGTTGTGATGACGTGCTGTATTGTTGTTCTGTTAATTTGTTCTCGGAAATTATTACTAATTTTATTGTCTGAATAGTATTTATACAACGTGTTGTAAATTTGAAATAAATGACAAACTGCCTATTTTATTATTGATTTCTCATAATATTTTACTGTTTGTAAAAGTTTGTGGGACAAGTTAAGAGAAATACGACAATTTTATAATAAAATAGTCTGAAGAATTTTGAATTGCACCCATTTATGAAATATTAAAAATAATTTAATTTAATAATATAAGTCCAGTTGATATTATGAACTAAAAAACATGTAAAACCACAGGTTATGAGCGTATATTCATTGATTTATGTGGCCAAGCATTGATCAAAATAATCGATAATTGTCAAATAAACAGTAGGCTAATCACTTCAGGCTGGATGGCTCGTGGTTACATTATTGAAAAGAAAAAACTTTCTAAATTACGATGATACCAACTAATTGACAGTTTGTTGGAAATAATGGAATCGAAAAAAGTAAACTAGCATACTAATGGAATCAACACTGCAGAGAATTGTAAAATTTAGTGTTTTTTTCCATTTTCTTTCGTTAGAAAACTTTTCCTCGCCATTAGTCTCGGCAATAGTTATTTATGATACAAGTGCCGAAAGTACGGAATAGCGCGACGAGTGGTGTGAGCGAGTCGCTCTATGTAGTTTTCGGCAGGAGTGTCATACAACGTTTTTGTGTGCTGCTTTTTGAGTAAATATGTATTTTTAAAAAATATATAAAATGGTTATATTTCTTTATAGGAAATGTTAGGTTGGCATCACTTCGACGAAACGTCAAGTATAAAGCACTAATCAAATTCTCACAGATTTATATGTGTTCACCTGGTGTTCATTACGCTGTAGATGTCACATGATTTCCAACATACTAAAATAAAACTACACTCATCGCTATATTTTATTTACAAATTTCTCAATTTATCGTTTTTAGAATAGATATAACAACGGGTAGAACGGGTACACCTTTTCAACAAACAATCAAATTAGTGATCTTAGTTTATTTTAAATTTGTATTTTGTACTTCCATAGTGCCAAAGTTCCATAGCGCCGCTCCAACCTCGAACGAA
The DNA here is from genome assembly GCA_964023965.1 of Melinopterus prodromus. NCBI lineage: Eukaryota > Metazoa > Arthropoda > Insecta > Coleoptera > Scarabaeidae > Melinopterus > Melinopterus prodromus. Next base: position 49,103,084 of record OZ030393.1, read on the forward strand.
ATCAGTTGTTTTCGAGTGTGGCAGTACAAGAAATAAATTACCGAACCACACTAGCGGGCACAATTCTGCCCTCCTGCGCTAAAGTGCCGTATCTACAAAAATGACATTGATTGTCTTAGTTCCTGCTTTCTCTTAAATATGACGTTAATAGTTAAAACAAATTAGCCTGTTTTACTTACAAATAGTTAGGTAACATGCTAGGCTATGGTAAATTCTTTAAAATGTAAAAATGTGCGTGGGTTTTGCATTGAAACAGAAAAATTGTAGCATTTTTTGTATGTACATACAGCGTTTTAGCGTTTTACCGGACGGCAGAATTGATGTACAGTAGTATCGGCCTCATTCCATTTCATTACACAATATATTTGAAAACGACGATTTTATAAATATTAATTGATAAAAATTGAGGAGCGACATGTTTTTGTGTTCAAAATGGATGGCATTAATGATTAAAAATACTCAAAAATAATAAAGGCGCAGTTTACAATTAAAAAAAAATCATAATTAATCATAAAAGTCATAATTAACCTCAAGAATACTAAAAAATGGTATTTTTGACTGTGTTCTGCCTATATACCTACATAGCAAACTCCACTGCTCGGAATATCAATTCATAGGTGGATTGAAAAATCTGAATTTTATTATTTTTGACAACCAATAACAGATCAAATACGTACTTATTTTTTGTAAAACAGAGGAACAATATAAAGTAATTGTTTACAGGATATTTAAAATTTTTTCAATATTACTCAATTTTGGTATTACATATATTATTTCATTTACTTATGTACTGTTGTTCATAAGTGCTAAAGATATTTTACAAATATTGCAGTTGCAAAGTTTATCTACTTTTGCTTATGTTGTGCCTTTATACATAGCAAACTTACGATATGATAGATGAAAAACTATTATTATTAGAAAGCAACCTTCGTGGAAAAATGAATTTATAGGTGTTTTGAAAAACCCGAAGAATTAATAGGTTACTGAATGAGAAAATTAATTGTGATAACTAACAGCAGACCAAATAACTATTTAATGTTTTATCTACCATAAGAATAATAAATAATCGTTTACAGGATATTTTGTTTTTAGTTATAATTCGTAATTATAGTTTTGTTTATTTCGGAATTTTGTTTTGCCTGAAGTAATTATAATCATAGATTGTTACATTTTTTTAGTATTAAAATTATTAAAACATCTATAAATATTTATACTGTTTAATTTTGTTGGAAAATTTTTAAAACTGAATTTGTTAGGTTCTGTAGATCTCTAATTTCAAGAGAGATGGTGTTAAAGTATTATACTGTGCGCTGACCCTATTTTCAGAATACGAGTGTTAACGACTTGTCACATAGCTTTTAACCAACGGTCGCAGTCCACAGGACTTATCGGGGGTTTATTATTGTCATCACTACCATTTAAAATTTGCTGTATAAGCTTTAGATAAATCCGTAAGCTTCCCTGATTATATTGCCCTTTCTGGCTCTGTTCACTGAACCAAATATTGAAATTGCATGTCAAAACATAAACCATAAGCTATAAAGTTCTCGTTAAAAGAATAAAAACAGCAACTATTTTCAACATATATCGAAATAATTGTAAAAGATATTTAAGTTTTTACATTCTTCGCAAATGGGGAATGAAATTCTGTCATTTTTCCCGTGCACATCCTACAAAAATATTGAGTTCTTGACCCGAATACATTAAGTATGATAACCAATAAGATTCCGCATATATAACTGTTACCAGCGACGTCCTTCTTTTTTCAGCGAGGATTGGAATATAAATTGAAACGTAATGATGGCGACAGCGACGACGCATCCATAATAACACAGTAGAAAAGTTCGATGATATTGTTTAGCTTCCGTGTTTGATTATGTTGCCGTGTTTGATTATGTTGCCTGTCGCGTTTAATAAAGAATCATTATAGTGATGACAGATAAAGTAAATTGTTAATTTAACATTGTTTAAATTAACACAGCACAATAATTACAGAATTTGGTGTGACAATACTGACCTGTGTTCGAGTAATAATTATTGTTGTAATGAAATATCAGTAGCTACAAACAAAGCAACATAGTTCCATTGTTACTGATTATATTACGTTGATCGAATATATGATGGGTGATTGGTACATTTGTCATTGTACAATGTCAAACTGAGCTACTCGCTGTGTATCTCTTCACAATAAACTAACTTATTACTTTCAACCGACTTCGTTCGCAAAATTCAGTAACTAAACAGTTTCACATTTCGGATAGAGATGAACAAATTATATTTTTGGGACGAACGTAATAATAATATTATATTAAATATTAAATCTGATCCCGTGAAACGGTTAACAGAAATTATTTTATATTTGAATAATATATATATTTTTTCTGTATTAATTCTTGGTTATTTATTTTTGATGTACGGTTATTTGCAAGCGAATCAGATACACACAACGAAAAGTTGTCTCAATTGCAAAGCAACCTTTGTTAATCCAAAACAATGGTTGTTTTATATCTACGCAAGAATATGTATCGTTTATTGAAGAAAACCGTTGTTTTGACAGGTTGTCTTACTTGAAGATTGTATAATTTGAAATGGATACTATACTTATTTGATTAAAGAAATTGTTCTTTTAAATCAAAAGGTTGGGTAGTTAGATTGATCAGCTCACATTCTTGGATTAAACATACACCTACTTCATTTAAATATGAACATGTTTAATGAAAGCAATTATATATTACATGGAATGCAATTAACGCATCATCCAAAGAGGAATATTGGTATTTTCCAACTAGAGAAAACATCCGGTGTTCCTTCTTGTCTCTTTATACCAATATTAGAGCTGTTGGACATTTCTACACCAGGTACATTGACGGTATAATAGCACAAGCACTGAAACTGCATAGACCTGTATACGGTTATATATCCACTAGGAGACCTCTCTTACGACGACAAACTAAAGCGCCATCTATCGGCATCCATCACATTATTTTCAAAACAACGATTTTCTTAAATAAAAACAATCGTCTTCTTAAAGCTATTTAGGTTGTATTTTGTTAAAGATATATTCTTATTATAAGTGTGTTTTCTTAAAACAAACAAATTATGTTAATAATGTTATTTTCTTAAAATTAGATAACTATTTCTCTGTGTGTATTGATTAAATTATCGATGTATGTCGATTCAGACAGATAGATGATTTTCCCCTACCTTTAATATTCACATAGAGGCGAGAGGCATATTAGGAGTATAACAAACAGTTTGCTAAACAAAAACTCGTTCTACCGCAATGAAAATTACTCGAGAAATTATAGTGTAGGTATTTCCATTCTATAAGAGGTACAGTTAGATCAATCTGGGAACACACTGTCGATTAGCATTTGTTTAATACAATACAGTCATAATCTCAGTATGTTCATTTCTTAGACATAAGTAAAACAACAACAACAACAAAAAACACTTGAAAAAGTTTTAACTGGGTTTCTCAGAAACGTTTGTAATAAAGCTGTAATTCAGATATTTCTCGATTATTGTCGAAAGGAGCAATTTTTTTTGAGGAAAAACGAGAAAAACGAATGCGCCTTAAGGTAGCTTTCCCTCCGTTACATCCCATATAATACCATACCCTAAATTATTAAATAACTAATTGGACTTTCACGTAAAACTCATCAGTAGACTCTAAACATTTTGCTTGGACAGTTTTAATATAAGCAGTTTAAAAAGCTAAAGGATCTCCGCGAATTCAGAAAAAATAAAAGCATTTGGCACTATTTTTATATGTGGTTATTTTGCCACATCGCTGACTTGATCTTGATCCCTTTTTACGGCTTTGTTGGGTATTTCTACCAGTTTTTAGCGGGTTAGTGCGACGGTGACAAAACAAAAACAAACCGAACAGACTCGATCACTGCCGTGTATTCGCCGAGTGGCTTTGTAGTGTATTTGGAATCCTAAATATTAAGGATAAATAGCTGTCTGCCGTCTAGATAAAAAAATCCCGAATTAATCATTCAAAACAATAAAATATTCTGCAGAATGTGCATGAAAACAGTAAGTTACAATTATATACTTTACGATTTGTCTCTTGTTTTGATTTCAGGCCTATTTTGTTATATTTTATCGCTTTATTTCACACTATTAAAATGAGAATATTTAAGTTTAACATTCACTTCTTCGCCATACTCCATTGTTTCAGTGATACATATTAACTTAATTATTTTTTTTGTTCAATTTCCTCAACTACGTTTAAATATAGAGACAATTTGGACTAAGAAGAATGTGTCACGCGGTTAAATCTGGGCCGAAAAATGCAAGTACATATTCACGCGCGCAGCTAGGTGGAAAACCACATGCTTCTTAGTTCAATTAAGTCCACTTATTTTGGACAACAAAATCAACTAAATTATTTTGGTACGTGTATAAATAAAGTTAAAACAACAAAATAGTTGAATCCGAAATATGATAGCCTCTGGCTTTCTGATAGCCATCAGAATTATCAGAAAGACACCTATGATTTTAAAGAATGTGTAACAAACATTTGAAAGAAAGCTTGCTATTGTGTGTTCCAAAGATATTTATGATTTTTCGACTTTGTTAGCTCGGCTAAATTAATCTAGCCGTATTTGTTTGTCGTCTCTAAACCAATCGCATTATTTTCTGTACAGACAGCCTTAACATCAAAAAAACAAATACTAATATCAAACAACATATTTGTTAGAGACCGCATTCCCATTCAACAGAACCCAGCTCTAACGGTATGTCCGTTGTCATGTTAGTTGTTATTTTTTATATGTTGCGTTAGTTAGCTGCAAAATCGACAACACGAGCTAGAGCTTGTTTGGTTTCCGGGCTTTTCTGCAACTTATATTTCTTATATTTCGTAGAATTCTAGTCTCCTATATAATTCTTGTCGTAAAACGGTCTTCTCATGTACCTAATCGCCATAAACGATTTGATATTAAAATACATGTTTATCTCTTGCTACAGCGGCTGAAATAACATATTAAATGAGCCGCTAGAACAACGAACGAGGGGACTATAAAATCCGCAATAATCATTCTCTATCGCTAAATAATCTAAGCAAACTCTGGCAATTTAGTGAATCGCTTAGTTTATATCCTCGCAGGGCTCGTACAAGTTTGCCTCCATAAATCGCAACGCCTGGATTTTTATTGCTCGGATCGCCGCTACTACACGACCATTAGCGATGGTCCGGAAACAAAACTTTTATTGTGGCGCAAAGTTCATTATGACTCTGTGTGTTTTCGGGCATCGTGATATAGATATAGATAAAGGTGAACCCGCCTTTAAATCATACCCCTCCGCCGCCCATGCAAACTCGGCGAAAAACTCGCCCTCGAATCCAAATAAATATTTAATCATTCCCCTCTCATTCGGAAACTGTTTATACAAAAGTTATGATCTGAATTATTTATAAACTTCGCGAGGAGACGACGTAACTTTGAGATGCCGCTAGACGGCGCATCAGGAAGGAATTGATGTTAGCGACGCAGCTTCTCTGTGAGGTTGCAATTTGCGAATTCGTCAAGGCACCGCTCTCAACTACGAGCTTTAATCATGCTTTGAAAGCCCCGAAGCGCGTTTGTTGGCATCGTATACTTATGTAGTTGTAGTTGAAGCGATAAAGTTTGGAGTTTTACTGGTTTAAATGCTCTTTGACGTTTGCCAGAGGTAGATTTCCCGAAGTAGCTAACGATGGTCAGAAAGTTTTACGCTTGTTGGAAATTATTTCGTCTCTTCTATGTATTTGACTAAGGTGAGTCAATCAGCTTCGAATTAAACTGTAAAAATTATACAGATATACAGACTGAGTGCTGTATTTAACCTGCATATATCGAAGTAACTCAAAAATGCAACGTTGGAGAGCATTGTTTGAAAAGAAATATCTATTTTGAAGTCTAAATATAAAACATCGTTTAAGCATACATATCCAGTTTTATACAACCGTTTAGTGTGACGCTCTTGTCTATTTAATATGCACAATAGGAAGAACGAAAGTTATGGGTCGCTACTGTCAATTTTAAGGAAAATGAATTTTGTTTTACCGCTAGTACCAACTGTTGAATATATAACTACGCCAGACTTTAAGATGACAATTTTCGTAATTTATGTAAAATTAATGTCACAAAGTAGAAAAATAGTATATAACGCTCGTTTTATAAGACGTATTGGCGCACTCGTTCCATTTGGGCACTCCTCGCTACTCGCCAATTTTTGTCTTATAAAACTTGAATTATAATCTACTATTATCATACTGCGGATGATAAAGTAAAAAAAAAACACCAGAATCAGTTGTTACTTATTCCAATTCTTTAATTTTTAACCAAGCTAACTATTCATGGATCTTTTAAATGCTAATAAACATTTTTTAGTTTAAAAAGGATAAAAACTTTCGGATAATAAACATTTTTTAGTTTAAAAAGAGCCTCAAACCTCTATTTATGTAAACAAAAAATATACCTACATATTTTTTTCCTAAAAAATAGTCAACTCAAATAAGGAACGTCACGAATATCTAGAAGGCTATAAATTGCTCAAGAACTATAAAATCTCGAATCCTACCTATTTCGGTTAACGTTTCCATCTCAACCTCTTTTGTTTTCGCGGTAACTTAAAATAATAATAAGAAAAAACACCCGCAATGAAGTTCCAGCGGGTTCATGCCTTTCATTTAAACTAAGAAACGACTTTTCGAAGTCCGCGTTCTCGTCGCGAACTATCCGGCGGCCGGGAGATGGCGCTACGGCGCTTCCAGCAGGTCGGAGGAAGACACCCGGTGATTGATGAAAAGTCTACCCGGCTCTGCTTCTCGGAGAGAAATGCGAACATCCGCGATTTGAAATATTACCGAACGCGGTCTCCGACGTTTTTTCGAGGGTCCCCCACGCCCCAGATATATTTCGTTTGCGCTATAAATTAATTTTATAGTTGGACCTGGAAAGTTCCTTTCGCGGTCGGGTGAACATGCCTTGATATTTGTGACTTCCTGATTGAAAAAATATATGTAGATATACATAAGAATTGATGCGATTTATTTCTTATACCAACTGAAATGTACGTATTTTTTTATGTGCACATCATCAGTTATATACTAAAAGTATGTAATTTTTAAATATAAACTATTTGAAAGCTGTTAATTTGTTGATTGCTACCGCCATCTCTGGAGGTATCAGTTAACATATCTCGAGCACATGGCTAAATTATATTTATTATATTTAGCTGCAAGGTTACTAAAAATAGACAGGTTTTCTGGTAACTATGGGCATACGCAGTGGCGTAGCTACCATGGGTGGCACCCGGTGTAGATATCATGGTGTCACCCTAAAAATGAAAAGTGAAAACCGTTAAAATTAGCAAAAATCCGATAAACATAAAGTTTATAAACATAAGTTTCTTTAATTAATACAAATGAGTGTTATTAATAACTAAGTTACAATATTATGATAATAATAGTAGTACTAATGATTATAGGTACTTATTATAGGTATATCCTATCATATAAATGTACGAAAGTGAATCTCTTCTTTTCTCAAAACCTCTTCTGTGTCGCGGCTGTCTAGCCGCAAACTAGACAATCACATTTTGAACATTTATATTTTGTGTTACCTGGTGCTTTATTGTTAATATGCCAAGATTTTTAAGTCTAGTTTGGGTCTTTGTTGCCCGCAAAATTTTTAATTAATTTTAATTTGCTAAAACACCTTTCACACGAAGCTACTGTTTGTGAACAAATTGTCATAAATAACGTTAGTGCAATCGTTATATTCGGATGAGATTCTATAAAACCATTCCATTCCACGATGAATTTCAAGTCTAGAGCCGCCCATTTAGTAACTGGCCGCTTTTAAATGTCTTCTGAACCTTTTGGTATCCCATACCTCATGATACCGCATAAAAACCAGTAAATTGGGTTACAGCTAATTTCAACTTTTTAGTGTTCGCCAAAAGTAAAGTGTTTGGCTGCAAAACCTCGCACAATAAAGCTACATCTTAAATTGGCTTCGATCAAGTTGAAGTTCAATACTGAATCGGTCAAAACATTCCAACATATCCTTTTCTAGTTCAGATCTCTGTGAAAGTCCTGCCTCGGAGGCCAAATCACCGGCCATTCGTTTTTTTCGACGAATTCATCGTTTTATTGGAATGTCGTAGTCCTCCGATTTTTTCACAGCAAAATCTATTGGCTCTTCTACAATATGACTTTTCTTCAATATATTTATACGAAGTGTCTCTATTATAATATCTAACTGATCAACACTCAAGCCTTTACTTTGCAATGCAATCTGAGCACACTTTATTTCCCTTGGAAGAAAAGATAGCAAAGAAATCACACACAGCAGACATAAGGTTCTGTGCAGCACCTCTGGTGTCTAAATTTTCGTGATAGTCATACAATTTCTAAATTGCAACCACAATACCATCAAAATTTTCAGCAAATACTTTTACTGCAGCATAATGAGCACTCCAGCGCGTTGTTGGGAGTCTTTCAACAGGTGCTTTGCTGTGATTAAGAAGCACTTCCAAGCTGCTAGTAGAAGCAAAAAAATGTAAATATGGTCTCTATCATTCCGAAAAATGATACACAAGATACATTTTGTGCAAATTAGTATTCGCCACATAAATTAATTGAATGATCTATATATCCAACAAAAAATTGCTTTGTGATAACAAAAAAATAGATGGAAAACTGGTTTATCGACAGTGAGATATTCAAGGACGAAGGTAGTTTGTCGGGCAATTCCGACATACGAAGAAGCAACCATAGACGTGTTTCGGACTGTTAGTCCTCATCAGTACGGTATAGCCAAGAAGCAAGATGGACACTCAATGTTTGTCGGAATTGCCCGACAAACTACCTTTCGCAAATTCGCAAAACTGTAGTGATTAACTGCCACTTGTAAATATGTTAATCTGCAGTAATTATTTATTTAATAACTCACAAGTACTTATAAATTATCACAATTGTAACTAAATCTTTTACTATGGATAATGGTTTAAAATGGCTTCAAGTCTAAATGAATTATACTTGAAAAACATTGTCATGGTTTTTATGTTTTTTCTTTCACTCACGGTGGGGTATCACCCCAAAACGGGTGGCACCCGGTGCGGGCTGCCCCCGCCGCCTCCCCTTAGCTACGCCACTGGTGCATGCGTCACTCGCTTTGCGACATGAAGTTAGCTGATATGGAGTTCCGACGTCTCTTGCTCGGACTTTTTATTTTTCTCGCTCCGGGACGTGCTTTTAGATTGCGCCGACAGATGGAGCGCGTGTTGCCGTTCTTCGACATTTTACGTGAACGTCTAAAAAAATTAAACTATTTTTGGACAATTGTTTTCTGAAACATGTATTGAAAATGAACCATACAACTGCCCTTAGCGCTTCAGCAAGCCTTCTTCTAATATCTATGAATTGATAAAAATTTGAACGGGCAAACCACGTGACGTATTCCCGCGTTAATTCCTGGCCTCTTATTGGTCTAAAGTTACCAGACAACCTGAGTAGTTTAGTATCCTTGATTTAGGAGAAAACTCAAATTTGGAATGGATTCCTATTCACAAAACTGTTTTAAAATCGTCGTTATGTACGCGAGCGTGATATATATATTTGCAGTAATAGTGGATCAAAGTATTAGCAGGTAACAGATGTGAACTTTGTAGCACAAACTCAAAACAAGGTTCTTCATCATATCATTTGACATTATTAACAATTTAGTTAAAAATATTTTTTGAACTTATTAAAATCTCATATTCAAAATGTTATTATCTGTCTTTGTAACACTACTTTTAATTTTAATCGTAGGTTAACCGATTTTTCCAGCAGCTATTCTATTTGCAGAAAAATATGCTCCATAATGGTGTACATATTTTGAATGAACTGATGAATTTTACCCATGCTTAATGCCAGTTGTAACTCTTGAATCTTATTTGAAAAACATTTCATTTTAGCCTCTGTTAATTTTCCTGTAACAATTTCTTTCTTTCTACTGAGAGAAACGGAGAGAAAAATACCTCCTTATCAATAAATTCTGTATCAGAATCGATTTTCGCGACAAAACTAATTATTCGAATTGACAGCTGTCAGTTAAATTCGGATGACCGGCGCCATCTGGGAAGCGGTCGCTTAACTAGCCCGCGGCGCACCAAATTGGCAATTTTAAATCTCTCCGTGATCGGTCGCATGCACAATGGGAATGAATGTACTACACAGTTGTGTGGTGGAGTATCGGGGTCCCAGGATAAAAATGGGACAGTCGCAGAACGTATGGCGGGAACAGCGACATGTATATAATTGAATCGGATAGTGGAATTGTGTGTGTATACGGTAGAGTGAGCGCGCATTCCAAGAAGGCAATTTCAAACCGTGAATGCAGCAGAAAAAGATGACTAACGTCCTCTGTGCCATGCCCCGATAGCTCACTTGATGTACTACACTGCTTACCATTTATAAATCGCGGTTTACCGAAAATGGTCACAAAGATATTTGAGCTTTCCAACTTTCGGTACGACTACGTTATTAAATTAACAATGTATGTTCCGATTACCACTAGAATAGGTTTCTTCAACATCACATTGAGAAATGGCAAAGTTAAGTGGAATGTGTAGAGACTTACCAATTATTTAGCCCAGGCATTTTGGACCAGATTGAACCCGAAAAAACTATAGATCTGGTGAGAAAGCCACTGGTTATGGTCATAATTCCTTCAAACGTGATATTCAGGGGGTTTGAAATATGTTGCATCCAAATCTAACATAAATTACAAGATTCAAACTTACTGTAACAAAATGGCGGATCAAAAAAATGATAATTAACGGAAATGTTTGTCAAATTTGATACAAGTATTCACAGTTTTTAAGAAAGGTGATTCTAAACATTAAATTTAGGTACATGGTCAAACCAATATAGCCGGTCAGAAAGTGATACCTAAAAAAAATTCTGTTAAATTGCGTTCATAAAATTTTGAAATGTAGTGTTCAAAACCAAAAATTTAACATGGAAGCTAACAATATTACAGCTAAATAAAATGTCATCAAAGTTTGTTTCATGTTGTCTTTCGAAGGACTTTAAGATCGTTGAATACTAATGTGGAATAGTAAATTTTTAAATTCATAACAGGGGAATCAAAATACCAGTAAAAAGTAATTACCATAAATATGTACGAAACTTGCACATTGGTCTTCCACATTTAACTGTTTTTGTCATTTATACCTTCAGTTATACCTCTGCGCTCGTACAGTTGTTGATTTTCGGACCAATGTTGGCTTGGCATTCTTGTCTTTAATGTCTTCAATAGCTATCTTACAAAGACAATTAGTCCTACTTTCCATTTTTACGGAAGTGGTGTGCCAATGGTAACGGTCAGCAGGGCCGGCCCTAGCGTTTGTGCCGCTGTAGGCACACTTCCCCCTAAAGTTTAAAATTAAAATAAAACAGACATACGATATTTACAACTTTGTTTCATATTAAAACTAGTACAAACAATACTTTTAAAACAACCAACAATAAGTAATACTATATACAAAGTTTAAACCTAAATTAAAATCTCTTTCGCAAATTTTTTCTGCGAAATCGAAAAACTTCTTTCAGCTCTAATATTATTACTCAACTCACGTCAAATTGCCAAGATTGCGACGATTTTGACTAGACAGGTTCTTCAGTAATTTTTTATTATTTTTTGTTTAGAAAACGATCTATCGCCCGCACCGGTAGCAACACTTATGGGCAGGGTGAGCAACATTCGTAAAGCACTGCTTAAATTTGGCCCAATGTTAAGGGAGGTAATAAATTTAAAAAAGATCATTGAATCATAACCAAAAGCAAAATCATTGAACGTCATAATAATTCGCACGTCTATGAAAATAATACCAATAATACCATCACATCACAATGTTTACTGAATCTTTCATGATATTATTTGTGAAATTAATTAAAAACTATTCATGTGATTGAAAACTTCGGCATGAAAGATATGGGTACATGATAAATATTTTGAATTATTTCAAAATATTGAAAGATTTAGGTTGGGGTGAGGCTAAAAAGAGTGTTTTCAGAATCCAACTGTTTAGTCAATATCTATTCTGTCAAGTCATCTGTCCTCAGCAAACTCTACATGTTTCAATATTTGTAAGTAACTCTTTAACATGTAGGTACCCAAATTCTTCGTAATTTCATGTTTAGTATGGCGTATAATTTGTTCTGCTAAGCTTAACATTTTCGGAGATAATATTTTAATCACTGATAGTTTTTAATTCATTTCTCAAATCTAAAATGTCTAGACTACTATTTCATCAGTCAATTCTAAAGCGTTAAGGTGGGAGGAATCACCATCTGTTAAGACGTTAAGTTTGTGGATATCGTATAAAAACTCAAAAGCCGCCTGATGTCTATTTTAGATTTTTCTTTTAACTTTTGTGTAGGTTTGTCTACATTTTCATATGAATTTTTTTCATTTCGGTAATATTCTTCAGCTTCTAATCTCAGATATCATTGTCAAAGCATTAATTCTTTAAACAATTGTATCTTAAAATAAAGGAATGGCCAGAAGCCTGTCAATTCTTGTTGTATTTGACTTTATTTTACTATTCCTGTATTTTCTAGATTCAGGCAATAGTTTTTTTATGTAAATCAGTTTGCATGGCCGCCGCTAAATTTTGCCACCTTAGACAGTTGCCTATCTTGCCTATCGTCTAGGGCCGGCCCTGCGTTCAGAAACAAAAATAGTTTATTGCACGATTTTAAGTAAGGCAACTTTAAAAAGTCCTGCTTAATTACTGAAATTTGTTTATTAATTTATATTCCTTATTAGGTCATTTCCTCTATTACAATTTAATTTTATTTATTTTTTTTTTGTTTTTGATTTATTTAAAATTTACATCCCACCTGTATGACACCATATTATAAACTAAATAGAAAGTATCCACATTTTTTTTCTCGTGGTAAATCGTAAATTACCTGGGATAATTGGCAAGATAATCGAAATAGGGACGAAGTCGTGTGAGAATCTAATAAAATAAACCCTTAAGATCAGTGAAATCATCAGTAATTAATGAAAGGAGTTTTGGTGTGAGTCCCAACAGTTCCACATATGTATTCAGGAATTTAGCGACACATTTTTTAATTACAATGACAAAAGTGGACAGAATAAAACGATACAAACAGTGAGATATATATAAACACGCTGTACGGCAAACGAAATGAATTGGTTGCGGCAAGCGAAGAAGAAGAAAAAACGAGATTAATAGCCGTAAGCTGCTGGCTACTGATGCCGCCGGTGCAGCGCAGCGTGCGACGTCCACAGTGAAAAATCCGTTTTTATCGGTGTTGCCGAATGCGGCGTTACCGCGCCACTTCGAGAGATACTTGTTGATTTATTCGATCACGCTAACACCGGTTCAAACAATAAATCGAGCTTTAATAAAACTGGCTTTATCGTCTACCGTTGGCTAACAAAGGTTAATACAAACCTCCGCGAGATCAAATAAATCAGGCGAAACAATTGTCAAATACTGGTAAGCGGAATACGTGTTACGCCATCTGCTGATTGGTAGATATACTACCGAGGTATTATTACCGCCATCTGTACACGACCGGGCGAACTAAAACGGATCGTTTTGAATCGTTATATTCCTAGTATATCAATTTGGTAAGTAATCTCGTGAACGATAGTAAATGGAGCAATAATTCGCAATTATACGAATAAAGGGAGCCGTGGACGTTAAAGTTTGCATAAATATCGACTAGACCAGGCTTAGACTAGGTGTGATTTATGCAAAATGTCGGGCGTGATCGCCAAGATTGCAACATAGTGAGCTGGGAGCGATAAAATTTCGCGTTATGCCCGCGTAAATTTGATGATACACTGGCTGCGGAACGTGTCGAACAGTAACGACTTTTGCCAAACGAGTGCATTAAAAGTGTCGTTATTACTTTTTAGTAGGGCCATAAAGGCACAGTGTCGCCGTCTTTTATTAATTAATGAAGTTTTAATTTTCCCCTGTTACGATCTTAAATTAATAACTACGCTCTCTCGTGATTTCTGATCGACGATATCGTAAAGATGAGTTTAGCACTCTAGTACGTGGATGTAATTTGATAGCGTAGCCATTATTTTGAATTACGCATTCACTAAATTTAAAGTTGTATTACGTGAATATGTTCAGAAATGTGTTTTAGCCAGTCTGGGGGGCGTGAGTTCGATCCCCGCGCCCGGGTTTCAGAGTCAAGGTTTTTCTGTGGTTTTCCTTTACTCCTCGGCGAATGTGAAATCCAAACAACTTAAGACGTGCCACAGACCTGGGGCATAATAATGATAATTCGGGCCTGCCGATGCCCCCGTAGTGGCGAAAGCTTTTAGGGGATGTTAATGCGTGGATTATTATTATTACCTACTATTATCTCCTTTGGTGTAGATTTTTATGACCTGTTCGTATAAAGATGGCTTTATAGGAAAACAAAGCGTGGTTTTCTTACACATTCCAACACTAACAGAATTAGTATCTTACATTACAAGAGCTGTAACTAGCATATTACGTGCGAGTCGAAAGTTAACATACGAGCCGCGAAGCGGCGACTTTTGTTATTTTTCACGAGCACGTAATATGCAAGTACAGCTCTAGTATTGTATATAATTTTACCTACGACCGACAATTTCAATAAATTGTATCAAAAATGTCAAATAAAGGATATTTGACGGTTGGCGATATTTGACGGTATTCGCGCGACATCTATTGCAACTATGCAGTACTTTGTCTGAAGTGTCGATAGAAAATTCCAAAACAAATTTAACATAAATGTTAACGAGCATGTAATATATGTTACAGCTCGAGTATTGCTACTTACCTACGACCGAATATTTCAATAAATACAAATTTTATCAAAAATGACAAATAATTAATCAAAGTATTCGCGCGACATCTGTCATTATGTCGTGGTTACAAAACACAAACGCACACTTTTGTTATATATGCAATATACGAGCGAAGCAGTCTGTTACGTAAGGGACGTTTACACATACCGTCGTAGGAAAAATGATTTATATTTCAAACTAACTTGGTTTGTTTTAAACCAATATTGTTTCCATAGTGCAACAGTAGGATTTAGACAAACCTCATTCTACAAATCATGACGCCTTGCGAAATGTTACTCATGTTGTAGTAGTAGTACTCAAATTTAGTCGAGCTTAACCGAATTAGGAGCCTATTCGGAGGCAAGTTTCTTCTAAAAGTGAATGGGGGGGACTGCATTATTCAGGATCACCAGTAGACAATCGCAGTGTGGAAATTTCCCGCGAGGTGGCGTCGGCGGCAACTGGAAAACTATGCTAATACCAGCTGAATTATTTATATGGCCCTGACGAAAGAACAAACATACCGCTCCGCCTATAGGTCACTGTGCGAACTAACACATAGCGAACCCGAGCCAACTACAAAAGGTTATTTCTTCGTAATGCGATAATTAATTTTGAACTCCGCTCTTGCAACATAGAAACAAAAGATTTTCGTACATATATATGAAGGAAATGTACAAGTAAACCTTGTGGTATTTTGTATTTATGCTGTAATCCCAGAAACACACTAGATTACATAAAAATAAAAACAAACAACACCACCAAACTTGTTGGAAATAAAGAATTTTAAATGAAGAAGAACAAAGGATTAATTGGCAATTTTTAATAATGTGTTGGGACAAGAATCCGCTTTTGTTTATTTTATATTGTCACAAAAGCGAAGGATATTTTGTTCATTTAATGGCATTTTAATTAAAATTGGAGGTGCCCGTCGATAACTTAATTTCGAAGCGCCTGGGCTACTCAGACCCCCCCCCCCCTTTAGCGGAAGCAGCCTTAATTATGTACAGTATCGAAATTTTGGACGATGCCGCTGTACGCTGAAGACGGACAGATGTCTTACGATATTGAAATGTTGGAAGAACTTTATCAGTGTTATTTAAAAATTAAACCGAAACACAGAAAGTTTTGTAGGTTATTTGGCTAGAATGGTTTTGACAGATTGTTGCCTATAATCGTTTCCGGCAAACGAACCTTGTTAGTGCAACTATTGGTCTGTTCCAACACACAAAACACAGTTCATGCACGATACAATCAATTTGTTTTGGCGCTACTTTTTATCATTCAGTTTTTTATCGTAACATAACTGGTCCATCCAAAAACACGATACCTGAACGGTGGTGTCTTCGTACTAGAACAAATCTTATATTAGGTGAACAAAGAATAACAAAACAAACATGAATTTAGAACTCCAAAGCAACCAAACTAACACCAGTATAACAATTGCCTGTCTTAAATGTACCTCTAACCCACCTCACGCGTACCTCTCAGCATCATCTCACCTCTCAGCTACCTCACACATTCTTCTCAGATGTCTCATATAGCTGATCCTCATCAGATCATACTAAATCCCAACTATATAAGGAAAACCTCTTTAATCTCTTAGAGATGCCCATACTGATTTAGTTGCAGTCAACACCGACAAATCAATGAAACTTATTATGCGAGATAGAAGACGTCACCTATTTGTCAATATGTGGCAGTTTGACTGCCAGCCACTAGGTGGTCGACTATTCATCAGTTACTGAGAGTTCAACTGCTATCTACTCGGAGGATGATGAGGGGGAGGGAGTGAGGTTGGCAGAGGGGAGGAGGATTTAGAAAAACTTACCAAAACATAGTACTATTTAACTATAAACGGAATGAATGCCAATAGGTTGAATTGGTAGGCTCTTTCCTAGCCAATTCGCAGAATATTCTCTCATACAACAACAAATACAGTCCATTAAAATAATATACTCCTAATAAATAAATCATCCAGGATATTCGAGTATTTCAAATTTATCACTTAAATCATTTTCCAAAATTTACATTTCAAACTGTTTTTAAGCTATCATCAGGGTACGAGATATTCGGTACTTCTTTCAGATTGTTAGTATCTGGTAGTACAGGAATTGCAACTTGTGACTAAGTAAACGAATGTTAAATTGAATTTATTTCATACTTGTATATATAGTACAAGCGTTGATAACCTCTATCTGATAAAATGCTGGATTTATTTCTCGTTTTACGAAAATATTTGCTCAAAGGGTTCAATTTATTAGTTTCATTAAAGTTAGGCGTTGTCGTGCTCAGAAAGTTCTCCAAAACAAACTAAAGTTGATATTGCCAGCTTATTACACAACTTCCCCACAACTTTTACACCTAGAAGGTGAAGATGGTACAAAATAATGACGCAACTTCTCAACTTATAACAACGGGTACATTTTAACAATCACCCATACCGCATGCGAATTTCACAGACTTCCATTGACAACTACACAGATATAAAGATTTGAGTTATGAATTGGGCAATATCTAAGCAAAAGCAATGGTGAACCTAACTATAAATCTTCCCGTCATTGCAGAACCGGGGCAAACTTTTAATGATGAAAAATACTCGGCGTGAAATAGTATAAAGACAGCGTCGGTATTTAAGAGGCCATAATTCAGCGCTCAAATTCAACATCACGGCCAGAAGAATTACGCTGACTGTGTTCGGATGGCGCTATGGCGCGGAGCGGCAAAAGCTGCTATTTCGCGTGGGCGGAAGTGCTTTTTCATTCATTTCTGGCCCCTCCAGGACCCCATATACCATCGGGAAAACCCACCGAGTGCGCCGCTTAATGAAACAGATTAGTGATATAAGACCGAAACTTTTCCTTCTATGAGTTCGCCCACCCAAAGAGAGAAAAAAGTTTTGGGAATTTAAATGTGAATGTCGTCGTTTAAAAGTTTCTGATGTACAGAGATACGCAAAGGTCATAATGTGCGGGTTTAGTTCGAAAGCGATTGAACTAAGAAATAATTTTTTAGCATTCTGGTATTCGTGTAAAAACAGAAGAACATTTCAATATTATTATCGTTATAAAACTTTGTACCTATTTAACGTTTTTGGACAATTGCCAGTACTTGTTTTAAACTAGTAAATATTTCCGTAAAAAATATTTCCAATATGATAATAATCCGGAGGAAACAAAATTAAAAACAAAACAAGTTATAACGGATTAAAGCTTTAAGAGAAAATATGTAAGGGCGTTACACACAGTCTATGTTCGAAGATTCATTGGTAAGTGAGAAGCGAAGCAGTGAAACAAACAATAATGATAACTATGTACTAGCCTAGAAGTATCAATACAGTTTCTAGTTTGTTTGAACGCAGGATATACCGTTATGACAAAATAAAAGTTGTCCCGTTGTCGTTTAGAATCACAAACAAAATAGTATAAAGCGCGATGTCGTTACTTCATTCAACTTTATCGAGAGGTCGGGACAAATAGGCTAATATCTGTCCCGATTTATGGTCTGTATGGCAACCCTACTTCTGGCACAATTCCAAACTTTTTTATTGTCTGTCTATGGTATTTTTGTGCTTTTGTGTTTGCGAGAGCGGATTTACCTGGGCAAATAGTCCCTAAAGGCATTTTTTTTATTAATGAGCATATAGTGCTTATCATATTGAAACTAATCTAAAAGATTAACCATCAATTTAAATCTGAATTCTTAAAACTCTAATAGGCTATCCACTGATCTCCTGTATTTTCTTCGTCCTAAACAAGAAGCACTAACACTTCACTCACTGTGTTCTGCTTTTTACACATTTCACTGGTTCACTAGTTCGAAGGGTTTAGTTCCTTTTAGCCTCTACGTTGACGTGATGGCTTAGGCGTGATTCGTGCTTAGTGGCGAATCTTTTTATCTCTTGGGTGACTTGTGGGACACCAAGATCACGATGCTGGTCACTATTCCGTATGTACCAAGGAGCGTTAACCATATTCCTTAGTACTTTATTTTGGACAGTCTGGATTCCTTGTATATTGGAGTTTTTCGCGCAAAACTGGATGCCGTATAACCAAATCGGTTTTAGTATTTGGTTGTAAACTTGTAGTTTGTTCCGAGAAGCCAGTACAGTTCTTTGTATTTGAGATCAAGCTTTACACTTTTCTTCTTAATAACATGTGCTTTCCACCTTAGTGTTGTATCCGGAATCATACCCAAATACTTTGCAGTGTTCGCATATGAAACTATGGCGTCGTTAATCTTGACATGAGGTATGTCCTCGATTCTTTTATTTGTGAAGTTAATGTGGACAGATTTCAGTTCGCTGAGCTTGGTCTTCCATTTTTTGGTCCATTTATATATTTTATTACTAGCTTGTTGAAGATTCCTAGTAGATTCTCCAATAGTTGTTCCCACTGCCATTAGAGTCGGGTCATCTGCGAATGTGGCGACTGTTACATTTCCCAGCTGTGGTAGGTCACTTGTATGTAGTAGATAGAGAATTGGTCCTAATACACTACCCTGGGGTATACCAGGTTACTTCTTTTAGTTCCGAGAATTCATCGATCTGTTTTATTCGGAATAGTCTATCAGATACCTAAAAGCATGCGAATGAATATTTTCTCTTCTATACGAAATGCATGGTAAACATAATACAAGTTAAGAGGTTATTGAACTCGTCTAAATTCCAAGAAGCAGTCACCATAAATAGTTTGAAGTGTGTAAAATAAAATATACACTTTCATCTATCGGAGTGTGTATTGAAGTGCTGACTATATCGGGTTGCAATGCAGTCACAGTCGGACGTATACCGAATGGCGGAAAATGTTTCGCTGTCATGCGGTTCTCCGCACAGATCGATTTTCTCTGAAGTACTTTTTTTCGATTTTCATAAATGCCACACTGGGAAAACCATTCCCGCTATTCCACTCAAACGACAATATTGACCTAGTGCGACGCTGACCTGCCGATATATGGAGTTTTTTGTGTAATAACCTTTTGCGTTTGTTTTTCACACGAAACAAAATAAATATTGGCTCGCAACACAGCACATGTTTGTACGCATGGTCATAAGTAATCCTCTATGGTCTGGTTTTCTTTTAATCTGGGTTGACCGAAATCGAAGCTCATTACGGCACAAAGCCTTGGAAATGTCCCGGAAAGTTTCCCGGAAAAGCGCTTAAAACGGCCGCCACGGCTCCCTCTGTAGTTTAAAAACCCCGACGGAAGGGCGTTTTTAATCCAGCTTGGCGGTAATGCTAGGATCGCGGAAATCGGATAGTGTTTGCAAGAGTTTTATACTTTCCGCCCTATATAATATGTACATTATTTTTATCATGAATATTATGCGTATATCCGTTTTCTGGAAAAATTCGTAATGAGAATGTAGTGGGGTATGGTAAAAATATGTAACAGGAACATAAATAAGTAAAATATTAAAATATTTTTCCGTAGGCTTCGCCATTTTGTAAATTCACTCATCTTCTCATTTTTCAACTAGACATTATCATAATTTATTCTTTTATAGTTAGAATTTATTCGCCAGAAAAATCAGGATAGATTTAATAATTGTTATTTCTGGCAATGCTTAATTATTTTGTAATACTTGTAGCTTTAAAGTAGAAAAGTAAAAATTAAATTAAGTATCTAAATTAGTTGATTACTTTTATTGTTATTGTATAGCTGTCACCTCAATCAATTATTTTTGATATAGCATGAAGGATAGGAACACTTACTAAATCTGGTATTACAGGTCAATTTCCTGATTAAAGAGGGAGTTTTTGACATGTATAGTCTATGATCAAACAAGCTATAATTTCATGTTGCAGGAGTCACAAGTGGCCGTTTTGTTCTCGCATGGTGCTGCCGCACATTTAGCCTTCAAAAATCGTTGTTTCTAGTGTCACAACTATGTATTAGATGGCACCCATTACAGTTGTAAAAAGAAATCCGTGTGTGCGCAAGGTTAGTTGAATATTAGAAGGATTGCTCAATCCCTATCGTCAGTTTTCAGAAGTATAACGTCAAGCGCGGTTATACACAAAATGTTAGAAGGTCGGCGTAGTCAAATCTGTTTTAACTATCCCACTTGACAAGTATAAGATATGTCAATCTGACCAATCATTCCGAAATAACTAGACCAGGCAATAGAGCAGAAAATGGCTGAATTCGTGACAAAAATAGATGTATTGTGATGTGTTTCCGACTCACAAAAAACAAAAAACCTAAAAAAATCGTGAATTTTTTTGTTTTTCGCTTGTACAAGCTGAACCGACGGAACAATCTTGATGCTTTCAACAGACTAATTGTAGAGAACGAAAAGGCGAAAAAAGCGAACCCTATACGGACTCGATCCGTTTAATATTACCAGAGGAAATTCTGAAAGACCGGAAAAATCTGCGTTTTTTTTTTCAAAAATTCATAACTTTGCAATTTTCAAAGTAGTAGCGCAGGGTTTTCTTTCGCTAGCTTGGATGCGTTGGAGGTGGCCTGGTTTTAATTTTTTAATGTATTTCGAAAGTAGTGCTGCAAAACATCTATGCTGATTTTGCGTGAAAATGTTGCGAAATAGGTGAAAAATGCTTGCAAACATCACCGAAAACATCCGCGCGCTCCAAAGCGGCCGAGTAGTAGGGGTAGGCTGTCGACGCGGCAGTTTTCGGTCATGTTTGCAATCATTTTTCACCTATTTCTCAATACTTTAACGCAAAATCAGCATAGATGTTTTGTAGAACAATGCTTCTACTTTCGAAATACGTTAAAAAAATTAAAATCGGACCACCTCCGACGCATCCAGGCTCGTCGATACATGTTGGATAAAACAATTCAAACCGCAATTGTGAAAAGCCTTATCATCGGACAACGCCTGGAAGGTGCACACTCAAAGTACCCATCAATTTTTCCGGGGTTTTTGAATTTCCTTGGTTAATATTAATCCGATTTAGTCCGTGTGTGTTCATTGTTTCACCTTTTCATTCTCTACAATTCGTCTGTTGAAAGTATCAAAATTGTTAGATTGGTTCAGGTTTGACAACCAATAAACGAACAAATTCACGATTTTTTGAGGTTTTTTGTTTATAACAAATTAAGTAATGATAGTTGCGAGTCGAAAACGCATCACAATACATCTACGGATTGTTCCACGTGACCTGGGACCGTCGACTTGCTGATACTATTTTTGTCACGCAAAGATCTTTATTGCCTGGTCTAAATGCATATTACCTCAATTATTAGGTACTTTCTTAGTGCAAAAGATGTGGGCTTTTTTAAATTATATACGCCTCTTTTCGCGTTCGTTGCGGTTTTGGAAAACTGTAATGATACCTTTCTGACATATAGGTACATAAATAAAATGAAATCACTCAAAGAAAAGTAGCAAACAAAACGAAATATATTCGATTTTTGCGACGGTTTGTTTGGCATTTTAAGCCGACATAATTTCAATTTATATTGTCCTTTGACCGGTCTCTGAAAATCCCAGCGTCTTTGTTAGTCAGTGCTGACAGTCCAAAAGTGATCTGATTACACCGACGTCGCATCGCCCCTAAAATTCGTCTGCGTTCGCTCAGACATTTTGACAATGAACGCGCATGATATCAAACATGGAACATGGAATATGTAACATGGAATATAGGAATGATCAATCTTTCAATTTTTCTATATAGTATCATGGCTGACAGTTCATACGAATATGAGTTGCCACAATAGATATCTTTATGTAAACTTATTAAAAATGTTGCGAAACTATGGAAAAACACTCCAGCCTTAAACATATACTCCAAAAGGTGGGATCAGTATCAAACAAAAAGAGTGACTATATGTTTTTCATGTATGGGTTCTTTAATTCTAAAATTAGTAATGATTGCAATAAGTTACACCGATGGATTGAAGTACTTTTTACAAAATAAGAAAATCTTCCCTGCGCATCCGCCATATTGTTAAGGTACCATTATCCTCTCTTGTTCATACTGAAACTAATTATAATTTATTTTAAGGTGAGTATGTTTCCAAAAGAGAATATTTACATATTTAGTACTTTCATAATAAAAAATACCATATGCGTTATATTTTTTATGAATCCTTTTCGCAGGAGGCGGATAAATTCGGCAAATTCACGAGCTTTAGCTTTGCTTTCCGCCCACCTCTTTCACTTTCCGTATGTGCCTGCGCTTGGAGAAGAAGGGCAAAAAACGTATAGGGGGAATACCGTTGCTCGAGCATGCAAATGGACCTTTGTAGTGCCTCAGACCGGAACACCCGAAAATTATCAGCCACTTTTGCCTACATAGAGGGCCTATTCCCTCCGCGATCCTACCTTTTTCCCAGAATGCCCTTTTCACTTATTCAAAGGATCAAAGTTGGCAATCATAAGATTTCTATCCTACAGTACGCATATATCTGTACACCATATTCAGATTACCATGGGTATATTTTTCTTTCTTGAATATAAATCTAAATATTAATACTAAAAGTTTATTTTTCTGTACCTAACCAAATAAACTGTAAGATTAAGCAAACTAATTAATTTCATACTCCTTTTATGTTTTGAAACTATCATTCTTGTTGAAATCCCCGTCGTTTGTAAGTCGGATTAAAGTTATCAACTGCGATGGAAAACATAATCATAAAGGAAAATATACCAAATGCACTCAGGAGAATGAAATGTGTATATATCTGGCGAACAATAGATTATACCGGCGGAAGATGCTAACGCATTTGAGCTGTGAAAGGCGCTCAGCAGTACAGGTTTATATAACAAGGAGGGGTTTTCATTTCCCCCGTGAAGGGAGGAGGTGCTCGGAATAGCTCCGGACATAACTCCTTTGTCTCCGTTTAGCTGGAATACATTATGTTTAAGACAAGGCCCAGATGCAGAAGGATTTGCCTGGCACAATCTTCCTGGATAAATAATTGGAAACGGAAATAAATCTGGATTTTCAATTATTAAAATTGCATCACTACGTACAAAAACTATAGGTTACAGTGCAAATGAGGAGATATATTGCTGTAATGCTAAAACCAGATTACGAGAGGTTTAATATATGACATTAATCCCGCCTATGTCAATAATAAATTTTGCTAGCATTTCGACAATATTAAAATTCAAATTTAATTTTTCGTTTAATATTATTTGTTTACGTAATGCAAATGTTCAAAAAAGTGTACACCACAAACTAGTGCTTCATTGAACATTAATTAATATGCTCTTTATTTTTTAGTAACGTATCACTAGTAAATACAACGAACTATTTTAATCCCTCTGTATTGAAACTAATGGAAATAAATCCGAAATTACGGCCATTGGACTGAATATGAAAGGGGTTGTAACTAAATGCTATTTGCCTGGCAACAGTCTAGGCAAATACAATTGCCTAGGAAAATAGCTTTAAAAATATAAATAAAGGTTCCAGATCTATTTGCCCAGGCAAATAGCTTTTGCCTAGGGAAAACCCTTTTGCCTAAAATAACCATTTGGTTACGACATATACAATACAACCGGATAATGGGAATATCTGCGGTGATAACTATTAGTAATTTAAACACTTACCTTTGCCCAATTATCAGCAATTTAGATTTTTTTCGCTATTGGTACGGCTAATAAGCTAACTTTTCGGTAGATGATTAAAGAACTCTTTTAAAAATTACATCAATGGCTCACAAAAGTGTTGGTTTGGTGTGTTGTGCCACTCTGTAGAGTGTAGATTCTTCAGCCAAAACGCCCGTCGTTGTTGTAATTTATGCATTTGCTATGAACTGCAGTACCGAGAATTTAGTTTTTTTTTGTTTAATTGGTAGCAGAAAACTTACGCCTGCTCTGCTTCTGTAATTTTCTTGTTATAATTAATAATTCATTAATAATTCAATTATTAATATGGAAATTATCAATGAGATATAATATACAGGCTGATTAAAAGCATGAAACATTTAGTTAGATTAGTGAAGTTCCAAGAGCGACCACAATAGTTTAGGTTAATAGAAAATAATCCTAAAACCTTTGAGCATTGATATCACATTTTTTAGAGGTTTCCAATTACTTAAAATGTAAAAACACCTAGTTATCAATTAAAGACATCGCACAAGTGGTAACTGATTCTATGCCTCTGTCGTAGATTCTAAAAATTGTGAATTGAGTTCAATTTTTGAGAAAATCAGTGCCAAAAAGTTGCACAAAAAAGCTTTTTTTATCAATAACTAGACATAATTTAAAAACTTTCAAATACAGAATTCCGTAAAGCAGTTGTATTAAGGACTCGGTTGTATGAAATCGGTTTGTCAACTTTTTTGCTGTTGGCCATGGTAGTCATTTAGTTTCGATTATTGGTTTTTGGACAGATTAAGTAGTTAGAAATTTGTGATATGCTTTGATATCTGAACTCAAAAGTTAATTGATTACTTTATTTTTTATTAAGATAATAATCGTGGTATATTGTAGAATATTGTAGCAAAAATAATTAATTTTTATTGAATGCAAATTTATGTAGTTATTATTGACTTTGCCATCCGATAACGACCCTTAAGATTTTATTTAATTAAAACAAAATACTGTCATTGCATTACTGATCAGTTAACAGTTTTTTATCAAATAGAAAGCACCGTATGTAAATATATTCCATAACCTATCAAAGTTTTAGTCAAATAATACATATTCAGCTCTATTAAAACCAATTAATTGTACCTGAAGCTTTATCTAACATTGGTACCAAAATACCTATATCTTGGTTTTCTTTCATTCCGTCTTACATTAATGACAATAAATAAATAATAAATTGGCTGAACTCATTTTGAGAATGGAATTTTGGGTTGCACTTTTTGCACGGAGGAGAAAGCTTTCGTAAGTTTTTCAAACAAATCTGATGACTTTATCATACTATTTAGTTTCCCATCGCAAATCAACGCAAACGCTAATGTTGTGATAATTCTGTCAATAGTATCAAAGTATCTGTCAAATCCAAGCTAACTAGTTTTATTGCAATACGAAGGATCTCGATTATAGAGAATTTGCTCATGCAGCTAAACTATACTATATATTATACCAAATTTCCCCTACTTTAGTTTATTATTTAACCATTTTGACGAAATTGCAGAAATGGCGGCTCATTTCCAAAATTATTTTAGAATGTGTTAAGAGTAAACCTCCAGTTCCTTTGGACCCATTTGAACAAAACATTTTTCAGCTCAAAGTTTAGTCATGAAACCCGATACCTTTAGTAGTTTCTCCGGAATCGTCACCACAAAAACGGGTGCACACACACTTGGCCTAATAGGACATATTTCCGCTAAAAACTTTTTTTCGACACGATCGCAATACTTTGTCATACTACGTATGATAAAGTAAAAAGGTGTTTTCATATAACTTTTTCACGTACATGTTTTTATCACGACCATACAATTCGTGTGCTACCAGGTATCATTGTACACTATTGCGCGCAAGCACAATTTCATTTTAGATAGTTAACGCTCAAAGCAAGACAGTATGCCGATGACTTCAAGGGAACAGCCAACATTTACATAGGAAAACGAAGTAACCCTCAAACGATCGGGGTCTTCCTTATCAAGAATTGCTATCCACACATACACACACACACACACGTCTACCGACAAAACTTTACGATAACCGCCTGTTTCGGCTGCTGTTGCCATTTTTTTCCGTTGCTCGTATCGTACCTCTCTGAGCGGCCCGCACATTGATAATTCAGCGCTAGGTGGCGTCACCGTCCATCTCTTTTGTCATGCAGAAGCCATCGCGACCCGATACTACCCCTTTCCCTGGCCTATCCCGCTATTCGTTCTGATCATAAACCATATCGATACATCTGTACACATACACGCATATTGCTGAAAGGGTTTTGCCATTATCGGAATTAATCACGCTTCAGTGTACGAATATTTTTTTTTGTTGGGGTGAAAGAATTCCACGTTTATGTGGAGAGGGGTATATCAAAGCAGGGATATATCAACGGTGGAAGTTTAACAAACATGCAGGTTGGATGCGTTTTTTGTGTTATTTGTTATGTTGCCATTAATATTAGCCAGCGCAGAGTATGTAAAAATGTAACGACTATCAGCTATATAATAATTATCATATCTGGCTAACATCTCTGTGCTACATTGATTTTACTCAAAATGAGTGATGTCATGTAAATAGTTCCTTTGAATTACACATCATTAGAAATCTGGTACCCACGAGCCTTTAATACTCAAGAATAATAAAAAAATATGTTTGAATCAGTTTGAAATAAAAGATGACTAGAAAATAAACATCAGATATAGCAAAACCGACTTCCAGAGTTATGATTGCTTTCCTAACTTTCAATTGTATCTGGTAGGGGTGTACGGGTTGTAAATGCCTATAGACCAATCGAAATATACCATCATGAGTAAGGAAATAAACAAATCGTTGAAATTTGTTTCCCAGTGTTATCACGTCAAACAGACAAAACATAAATTCCAATTGTTCCGAATATACCATCAAAATAATTTCTTTTCCAGTTTCATCCGATTGTCTGCATTATTTCCCGACGCGCGTTTATTGAAAATAAGTACCAATAGTCGCGCCTGATAAATCTCAATTCGCCGCGTTCGCATTCTCCACCTCCCCGCAAAAAAAAAACACACAAAAAAACGTTATGCTGGACCGTCAGCATCGCTGTTATTTTTGGCGCGCATTTTCAGCTTTTATTATGTTTCGTGTTCCACATCTGATTGATCGGAGGCCAGCGCTGCTCAGCAGAGGTTTATGGAGTTAACCGGCGATTGAATGCTTCAGCAAGCCCGCACGCGGCGCGGCGTCCCGCCCCAATGTTGTTGACGCCGCCCCAGGACATTATCCCACCCCCGAGCATTAACTTTGCGTGGCTTGTTATGCGGTTAGTCCCAGCTTTCCTAGTTTGAAAAAATATAGCAAATTCGTTGGCAATTTTGTTTTAGTTTTGCGATGATATGATGTGTAATGTACTTGGTCCTAGTGATTTTACATGTTTATTTAACTAGGAACATCTTAAGACTAACAGTAAAATAATATATGTACAGAAATGCGTATGTATTGTACAAGGTGTCACAATTCAGCTGACACGCGGGATTGCTTGCCCTGCAGTTATTATGAGCCTTGTACGAAACATCCTGCTAAATGTGTCTTATAAGCTAATTCCGCAATCGAGGTGCTGACTTAAATATAATTATTTATAAAGTAGCTAATTCAATATATAGTCCATTACATCTCCCTTGAGGAAGAGAGAAAAAATTATGAAACATTATTTTTTTCTATCATCTATACAGTTTTATCCTATTCTTGTGAACTTCTACTAACTTACGATCTATTCTAATAACAATATTTGGACACTCAACATCTACAACATTATAAGGTCCATTAAAAATTGGGTCTATTTTCCTTCCGGTTTCATTCTGTAATAAAACTTTATCTCCTATTTTATAATCTTTAAAGCTACATTTTTTGTCATATTCCGATTTTTTTTGCAATTTTGATTCCAGCAAATTATTTCTCGCGTCATTCCATGCTGTTTGTAATCTAAACTTTAATTCTTTTGGATAATCATCAAAATTATATACTGGATCTATCGCATTTGCTAAATTTGACGGTAGTCGACATTCCTTCTCGTAAACTAACTCATGTGGTGTATGTGTTGATCAATTGGGCCCACTAAATCAAGAAAAATTCTCTGCAATGCTGACGATGCTGTAGTTGTGATTGTCATTGGTTCTTTGCGCGGTTTTGAATGTTTGAATCTTTGGCAAGAATCGCCATTTTTTAACAAAGTTCTCAATGTCTTTATACATTCCTGACCAAAAGTTATATTTTTTTACGTTA
This sequence comes from Melinopterus prodromus, assembly GCA_964023965.1. Lineage (NCBI taxonomy): Eukaryota > Metazoa > Arthropoda > Insecta > Coleoptera > Scarabaeidae > Melinopterus > Melinopterus prodromus. The sequence continues at coordinate 49,131,746 of OZ030393.1, forward strand.
TTATACATTCGTTTCATACCCGCATGTCCTCCTGTTGGTAATATATGAAAATCGTTTAATATTAATTATTGAATCTCTTTTTCTGTTATGCATTGGGTACCTCTAATGATTGTCATTTTTATACCGGTTTTCTTTATCTCATTTTTTAATTTCTTTACATCATTTAAAAGTACTGCTTCTTATGTGAAGAACTGGCAGGATCGCCATAAAACACTCCTATTGATTTTACATGTTTATTTAACTAGGAACATCTTAAGACTAACAGTAAAATAATATATGTACAGAAATGCGTATGTATTGTACAAGGTGTCACAATTCAGCTGACACGCGGGATTGCTTGCCCTGCAGTTATTATGAACCTTGTACGAAACATCCTGCTAAATGTGTCTTATAAGCTAATTCCGCAATCGAGGTGCTATGGACTTTTAACGCGTATTCTGTGACTTAAATATAATTATTTATAAAGTAGCTAATTCAATATATAGTCCATTGCAGGTGATCTCCGCGATAATGTATTCAATTTATTGAGTTATTATAGTTAATACAAGAGTTTTGTCATGTCCCATTCGGGATTTAACAGAACAATGACGTCCGGAACAATGTACGGAGCTCTCGAAATACGAAAATACTTTCTTTTTAAAGTTGCGAAAGATTATTTTCCGTTGGAAATTCTTGAAAATAAACCTAATTATAGTCACGTAGTTGCCAGGGACCACCTGCGACAACATTGTACCGTTATTCTGGCCGCTATTTAAGCCATTTCGAGCAAAATCATAGCACCGAGGCGAACAGCGTTGTCATTTTGAGAATGTCAAACACGGAACTGTCATATTATTGATCCGTCGTCATGGCGACTCGAGTAGAAGTACACTCCCAAACCGATATCCATAAATTTACTCAAATTGAAGGAAAAAAATAGGAAAACTGGGCAAAATGTAAACAAATAGGACCGCCTATGCATTGAAGGTTTCTATTTCGAGCAATAAATGCCGCGGTATTTAAGCAGGTATTTAAGCGCCCATTGTTGCTTCTCCTCATATCCTTTCAGGAGTTACGGTCTCTAATTTTCGGGAAAGTGCCGAACGTGCCGAAAGTGTACTCGCTCCAAAAACTTTTGCAATGGAATTCAAGCGGCAATTACATCGTACGTCGATTTTTCGCGAAACCGCGAAGAAATACGCGAAACTCCTTCGAAGAGTACATCTATGATTTGTTTTTTAGTTATATTGAAAATACAAATTCTTTCTGGTATTTCGCAGAAAAATAAATAATTATAAAAATAGATTCCGTCGCCTCCGTAATTCTGGTTAATTATGCGACGAGTGATAAACACAGTCAAATCGATTTGGATTACTAAAATCACTAGAACCCGAGTAATTACTTCAACACACTAATCTACCATCCGAAGAAGAATTGAATAATTACGAGAAGTTTTGTTGTTTGTTGTACGTAGAGAATCGATTAAATTGTGAATGAGACGGTTCTGGATAGGATTCTAGAGTTCCTTATCAATGCGACAGAAACATTCGGACGCATTTCCAGTCGACGTCGATGCTGTCGAGCGTATTTTGCCCACTTCAACGTCCCCTATCGATAGAAAATGGCACTTCTCTCCTAGGTGAAGGGTCCATCTGACCTAGTTCAACGTCGCACCGAGAAAACGTAATGTTGGTGCGAGAGGGTTGTTTCAAGGGGGTCTAAAATTAAGATCGAGTTTAACATTTACGCTGGAAAAAGTCCGGAAACAGTTTTTAATTATAACTTTTGAATTGCCATGCAAATATGGAATTCGCAATTATGTGGTAAAACATGAGACGTTGTATTTGTTCTGTGCCCGTTTTTTTGTTTGTTTACAGGAAATTGAAACAAGTACATGAGAAGCGAGTGTAAACTTTTCCAGACCATTGTTCAACTTACCTATTTAGCTTTTGGCAGCATCTGCACCTGAAATTTGTTTTGATGGTTATGGTGAAACCATTTATACTAAGTTGTAATTATGTACGAGTTCAAACTGCCCTAAGTATGTACCTTAGGGCAGTTTGGCAGTTTAGGAATTGGCCCAATTGAAAAATCCCACAAAAGTTCGGTACTGGCTTTCTAAGCGGTCTTATGACAATTTGGTCCTGCTTTTGGCAGTAATTAAAAATCATTCCACATAGTTTTCACTTGTTTTTCTCTTCGTCCCATAGAGAACTGTCAAGTTGCATTATTTTATGGAAGTTACAAAAAAAAAGCTGGAACCCTGAACATTAAGAACAATTCTTTGAATGTTTAACTTGGAATGGCATGGAACTGTCCATCGTGGAGCCAAATCTTTTTCTGACCACACTTCACCATCTTGTCACTTGAAGTATCTCTTCATAACATTACCTTTTACTTTACAAAATTTGATGGAGTTTTCCTTACCAAATACTTAATCTACGAAAAAAGCCTATCAAAATGCCCTTTTATTCATTTCCAGTAAAAAATATTGTATAATGTCGTTCAGTGTATTGCTTATTCCTATAATTGATTCTTCTTATTTGTCGTTTAGTATCTGCGATTTTTTTCTGCCAGTTTTTACTTTGATTTTTCTACTTAAGCTATGTTTTGACGTAAAATTCTGCAAACTCTCGTAAGCAGTCCAACGATACAAAAAGCTAATTATAATAATAATTAAAAGTTAATTTGAAAACCTGCTTTAAGTTGAAAGAAAAACATAGTTTCCCATTTTATTTCACAAATTTTGACTGTTTTCACCAATGTATGCCATGTAGATTATTAATAATAAAGCGAAAAGGTGATTAATAAACAGAAAGGTGAAAACATTGTAATCTAAACTTTCAAACGTTATATAAGATTCAAGGGAAAATGGTTATACGTAAACTCGTCACCAATATAGAATCAACTAACGAAGCTAATGATAATTAACCAAGGTGAGGATAATTTTTGGTAAAAACACCTCCGCCTAGATTTAAACCAGGAACCCTCCAATTTCCGGTTGACAGCTCTCCCAGTTGACCTACAGAGGCTGTGGAAATTTATAGGTTTTATTTGTCACTTCAGAACTTGCAATCCACAGCCTCTCTAGCTCAACTGGGAGAGCTGTCAGCCGGAAATTGGAGGGTTCCTGGTTCAAATCCAGGCAGAGGTGTTTTTCCAAAAGTATCCTGACCTGGGTTAATTATTATCATTCGCTTCTTTTGTTGGTTATATGAGATATATAGTAAATGGTGATATACAGGCGGGATGTAAATTTTAAATAAATTAAAAATTACAGCCACAACCTATCAGATGTCATAGGCCTCAATAGCTTACTGGTTCAAATCCAGGTTGTGGCTGTAATTTTTAATTTATTGTAAATTTACATCCCGCCTGTATATCACCATTTACTATATATACATTATTCATTACAGTAAGTCCGGAAAGATACGGGAAGTCCGTATATTCATAACTAGTTATATGAGATGTTCCTTTTTTGTTTATAAATTCAAATGTGTCATTATTTCCAGAAAAATGGGTAAGCTACCATTAAGAAAATTATAGAAAATTAGTAAACATTTTCTGATGTACAAACAGCATCCAGAATTTTAAGGTAAAATGATAGTGTTAAATTTTTAGAAACTTTGTTTCCAGCATCATTCTACAAAATACAAATACATACAAAAATAAGAATAATATAATATAGTCAATAAATAATAATACGTAATAATAATACGTAATAATATCTTTGAGCTCTAGCTATAGACTGATAGACAGGGATTTGGTTTAGTTTCAAATGTTCTGGCAAAGCTATTTGAATAACGATGAAAACTAGATTTATCTAATCCGGTTACCTCAATAATTTGAAATGTGAAAGTTGGCAAAGAAAAACTTAAATTTTCTTTGGAGTTTCCAAACCAAACCTCACAGTAAGATTCTACTTACAGAAAAATAGATATACATCAATGTCAAACATGTTATAAAAAGTCGTACATCGTCGTATTAAAAAGTTATGTTCATCTTAGAAGATCTGTCTATTTTTGACATTTTGAAGACACTACAAATTCGTTTAGGTATCCAGGCATAAAATTTATAATAAAAAAATATCTGTGATGACACATCTGTGAATAAAGTAACGGATTCAATTCAACCCAAAAATCGGTCGTCTGGTCGTCCATATCAAAGGAATATAAGCAATAATCCATAGGCAACCGGCCATACATAAGACACTTTAGAACACTTTTGTGTTTTATGCGGTTTTATGCTACAATATGCATATTTATTTGGTCGTATCGCAATACAATATAGTTTCAACTCAACTAACTGTAAACGCCGTTTTTAAATTGAACATACGAAATAACAAACTAACTCAGTAAAAACAGAAACTCCTAAACAAAAAGAAAAACTAGGTACATTCCTGTTGAAAACTATTCATTTCGGCGGCACTGTTTGCGGACTGCGTTTTCATTAGCGAAACCACGCGAGCACCGCTAACGTTCTTTCGCCCTTTCGGGCCGCGCTGCGGCTTTACCGGAAATTCGGCGCGTTACCCTTCAAAACGGAATGCCGCCGGTGTCGCATAGCGGCCTCTTTCGTAGGAAATTCAAACTCGCGACCGTCCTCACTTGTCGCCGTGGCAACAGTTTGAAATAAACTAATAAAACTGCCCGAGGCCGGTTAGTTGGAGCGAGAGGGGGCGCCACATGCGGCCGCACAATCCGTGCCACCGGCAATCTCGCTATTTCGCCACTCTGGGGGAGAAAAAAGGAAAATATTGCATCTGGCATGTGTTGCAAGTAGGCTGTTTCGACAGACTATCGCACTAGATGAGAGGGATATTGCCAGGACTTGTCCTTTTTCCGTGAGTTTTTTGTTTTTCTGCGAAGTTTGGGTTATTCACTGAGCGAGGTTTGAAATAAGTGTTGTATGTATAGAAAGAATTGGATGGCCAAACTTAGGATGTTTTTGTCAGGATATAATATATATTACTTCTAAGATGTAATCAAAAAAGTTGTGTGTTTGCCATTTATTTGGTTGTATGTGTGCCGTTTTGCATCTTTGTAAATATTTCTTCAAATGAATATAAAAATATCAAACTTTTATTTGTGAAAATATCAGTCTAGAATCTAACGATTCTTCGAAAAGACATGAGTTTGCGATTGCAATATGTAGCTTTTACTTAAACATTGTATAAAACAAATTATTTTAAATTCCATATGTTATGCTAATATAATGGTTTGAAATATCACTATCTTCTGTAAAAGTGTCTGCTAAAAATGGAAAAGGTTTCCAAAGTCAACCATAAAGAAATGGCGAGTTTAATATGACAAGTTCAAATTGGCAAATTTAATGTATGGTTTTTAAAAATACTTTTAATGTAGCTGAAATGGAGTAGATCGATCTGAAAACCTCCTAAGGTCTTTTAATTTCTTGTCAAATTTCAAACTACACCCATCTCCGTTTTATTTACTGATGGGTTCTGACTATCACGTTTCGAATATTTAGTCTATAATTTTCAAAAACGAAATCAAATCTGTTTTGATTTTCTTTATAATGTAATTGAATGGCTAAATTTAAGAACGAAGATTCAGAAAAGCTCGGTTTTCGTTTTTAGATATTGCTAGATCCAATTAATCAATTCAAACAGTAGCTTATGTGATTTGTAAATGAATTACAATAACGTCAATTTAAAACTAACAAAATTTTACCAAAATGTTACAATTATCCCGCTTTTAAAAGCAATAATTCAATCTACAAATTACTTTCAAATGTCAAAAACCCAAATCAGTTATAGACGAGTCTGGAGTCTACTCAATTAAATGCTCTAATTGTGATGCTGTTTATATAGGTCAAACCGGCAGTAAGTTGGCAAAACGGATAGCGGAACACAAATCCAAAACTTCTTCCAACATTTATGAGCACCAAATTTCAACAGGTCATTGTATAATATACAATGAATCTACACCTCACATGTAATAAAAACTACAAGTTAGACTAAAGTATCGTTTACATCCACTTAACGTAACGTACGAGAAGTTGGGAATTAGTGAAAGTTGAGCTCCATTGAATTATATGTGTTTGTTTACATTCACTTAATGTACCAAAACTTAACGTAACGTACGGATTTGTTCACTCAACTTAAACTTAACAGAATCCGTGCGCTAAGTGCACCAATCACAGGCCGTCAATTTGACAATTCGGGTGATGGTGACATTAACATAACTTACAAAATATCTCGTGCGACCTAAACTTTGTCGATTTTGTGCTGTTTTGCAATATTTTTAGATCAATTTACAGATTTTTATCATGGATGATGCAACCTTTATAAAACTCGTGTGTACATATATGTATGGTAAAAGCGATAGAATTCATTTTCATTCAAACTTAAGTGAATGTAAATGGGACCGTTGTATATTTCGTACGTTAAGTATAATTTTTCGTACGTTAAGTTATTTAATTGGATGAAAACGAATACTTTATTAGAACAACTCGAGATAGAAAAACATTAAAGAAACCACAACATAACTTTATTAAATGATCAATTGGATTTCCAACAAAACCCATTATTCATGTTTACTTCATAATAGTTAAAATTATGAATTTTAAGTTGCCTACTTTGAACAAAAAAATTTCGCTATCCCTCTTGCTAATTTCCAGCCCTATGTCAATGTTTCGTCGTCATTTGCACATGGCACACGTACTTCGATTATGTTTTTAATTACCTGACCGTGAGTAATCTGTTAAATTATGGATTATTTATTTTCTTACCGCTGTTTTCTAATTGTAGATTTAGGCTGATGATGTTATAAATGACGAAACCGGTACATAAGAAATTAAATAATTATACAAAGGAAAAGAGGCATTTTTTCGCGATTATTATTTGTACATAAGTTAAAAAATGACACCTCTTTTTAATTTCTGGGTAAATATAAAGAAATAATAAATGAGGTTATGTCCACTTCTTACATTCATTTTGTGAGAAATCAGTAGTCCTTATAAATATAAAACATATGACAATGTCCGTCAAGTAGGACTTATTACATATTATATACAATTAATATGTATATATTGGATATACAAAACACAGTGAAAAATCCATGAATTGACTACATGTTTTAACATTGGCTTTATTCATTGAATATAAAAACACTATTTTGCGGGCAGTGGTTTTGGATTACTAAATTACTTTCATAATATTGACTTTGTGCTAAAGTGAAAATCTAAAAGCTTTCAATAATTTGAAATTTTATTAGCAAAGTTATCAATTTTATCCGCTACTAATTTCCAGTCTGCATACATAGCGGACGAATAACTTGATCTCTCTACATTTCTTACTTCATCTTAGTCTTACCACATAAATCTGCTGTAATTTTACAGAAATTTATCTCAGTGCGCACATTCCCTCCACAATTCAACGAAACAATTTACCAACTTGAAAAATAGTAAATCTACAGTAGTGAGGTTCGAGTGTTTATTACGTATTCTGTTCAACCGTAGCACGCGAGCATTCGACGCTGGCGCGAGATAAAACAAAATTAATCGGTCGAAAATCGTTTATAGCGAACATAACAGATTGCAGAGGTCGCGCCGTTCGCCCCGCGGGTCTCGAGCACATATTTTTCCGGCAATCTCGCCGAAAGATGGATTGATGCCTTTTTCTTTAGTCTTCGCGAGAGAAAGAAAGAGGGTAGAGGGAGAAATTTGCCAGTGGCGCGGAAAGCCTTCATACGACAAATAACGTTGGAATCAATAGATTCAAATTTTTGTGCTGCGAAGTAGGTATGTAAAGGGAGACTTTAAATATATGATCTATGATAAATGTACGAAGGAGTTGCAAAAGAGGGCAATAAATCTTTTTGGTGTAGCTCGGTACTGTGAAAACGAGAACGAGAAAAAGTTTTGGTGTCACCGGGTATTATATGGTATTTATTTTCTTTTCTGTCGTTATAATCTATCAATAGGGCGGTCCCTTCTCCTTTGGGGAATCGGGGGGATATTGGATAGTTGAATGAGCCCATTTTTTCGATAGTTAAACTTTTGGAAACCAAGACAAAAGTTAGTCTTTTTTACGCGCTAATAAATAAGGAAAGTTTTAGATCTCTAGATTGTTTTATTGGAGTGTCAACTGGAGTTCCTTTTTTTTTTCATTTTCAACTGATTCGGTAATAAAGGAAATGAGGTTTTCGGTTGGCTGAACGGAACGATTTAAAAAATAATCGATTCAAATCTTCGTCCTGATCTTGTATGAAATTGAGAAGTTTTGATTGAGAAATGATAATATTTTTAATGAAATATGTTAATCGGAAAAGTTAAAATAGCCAATATACGAACGATTCTTCAAATTACTTCAATCATCGTCTGTGAGATTGTTTTGCTACAATCACCACTATATAGAGCCTATATTATTACTATATAACCAACTAAAATAGTTCTGATAGTCCAGAGTTGGGCAGGTTTACCTTGCTAACGGTCGGGTAGAGTCTAATTTTTTTAACTTTAGCTACGTCCATCTTGTATTAAGGACGAACAAAATCGATGCTTTAATAATGTCTCATTACCAGTAAGATTTTACTAACAAAAATGATCATTATAAAGTTTGTACATGAGAAATTGTGTTAAAAATATTATATGAGAACATAATATTTTGACTGCGTACGTGAAAGCCAACAAATTAAGATGATGTTTAAAATAATTACAAAATGGTAGTGAATGAACACGTTTCTACCTGTTAAGATCGAAATGGTTAAATAGCGGCTTTATTAAACATTCGGAATATTGTTTCAAAACATTAAGATTATCTTGACAAAATATTATCTTAAGGGGCAACACACATCCTTGTGAAGACAAAATGATTGAGTTTTCAAATTTTTATAGCACCATGTTTAAAGAATGTTCCCTCAAAGTTTTATTTAAATATTCCTAAAAGTGCCGGAGGTATGAGTTTGAAAAGTTGCGGGCCAATGGTGTTTAAAAAATAACGGGTCTCAGTAGATTGCGTGTATCTTCGCCATTCTTTTTAATATTATTTGTTGAAACCTTCAGGTTTTATACTCATTTTAGACGTTTTAGACGTGCATTCATACTTTTCAAGTAGTGATTTTTGATTTAATATATACCTATGTGTCAAAAAAAACTCTATCCAAGTCGGTGCAAGAAATATCACTGACACTTCTGGACTGATATTGCTCATTTATTTACAGGAGTCTATACTTTTATCTAGAAGTCGTCACTTTGTGACGATACGTCACGTTGTTGCTTAATAAGAAAATAAAAACTATTTACCTTTAGGTAAAAAATCTGATGTTGCCAGACACATGACTTTATCATACTATATAAAAAGTTAATAGTTCAGCTGCATGAGATTCTATTTGATCGAGATCGGCTATGTCTGCATTAAAATAAAACTAGTAGAAGAAGACAGATATGTCGATTAAAGCTGCCTTCGGATATTGTACGGTGTACAATACCCGAACGCAGTAGCAGGTATTGTCAAAACATTAGTCTTCGACACTACCTACTGTCATTAGAATCAAAATATCTGACATATCCTGGCTACTAGTTTTAATTCAGTACTACCGATATCGATGAAATACAATTTGCTCATGCAGCTAAACTATTGATTGTACCAAATGTCATAAAGTATTCAGAATTTCCTCTACTTTAATTTATTATTTAACTATTTCGTCAAAATTCCAGAAATGGCGGCTTATTTGCAAAATCTTTCAAAATTGCTAAGACTAAACCTCCAGTTCCTTTGGACCCATTTCAACAGAAAGCTTTTCAGCTCTAAGTTTGGTTCAGAAACTTCTAAATATGAAGTTTCGTCCCGATACCTTTAGTAGTTTCTCCAGAATTGTCGCCACAAAAATCGAGTACACACATACACACCCACATTTTTTTGTACCTAGGTCAAAAACGTTCAGGGGACCCAAAAACACCTATTTCCGCTAAAATGATGATGACAAGGGTCTGAGATATTTCTGACACCGAAAACGATGTTTTGAAAAACGAGTATCTTTGAAGCAATGTAACTAGTAAATTATCAATTTGATTGTTTTTATCAATTTATTTAATCGTCATTGCAGAAAAATGCTCTGAACAAAAGTTGTAGACAATTTTATCTTGAACAAACTTTATAATGAAAATAAACTGAACAAAAAACTAAAGAAAAACTATTTTGTTATTATACGCCTTAAATCCAAAATGTGCGGATATCGCGGGCTATAAAACACAGACGATATCAGAAATTCAGATCTACTCGACCTTTTTTATACGACACCACCACTGGACTACGAGTCAGAAAACTATATGTGCTACGAAGCAACGATATCAATAGAAGAAACCGACAGAAACTTTCGGAACCGAATAAAAATACTTTCACTGTTTATCAAATGACAACTCAAATGAAAATAAGCACACACCATTCAACGTTATTACTTTCCGAGACTACAACAAATCTCCATCAACACAGATAAACAGAGACATCCAATCGACCGCAAAATTTATGATATTTTTTATCCTGATTCCACACAAATTCAACCTAAAACCTCAAGCGATTCAGCCGATATCAAATCTACGACAAACCGGAGAATGGACAATAATATATACTAAGAGCGTAGCATTATGGTAATATTTCGACCCTTTCTGGCCTCTCTGATAGTTTAATGCAAATGCAAGTATGGAAACGAGGGTGAGAGAACTTTTCGAGCGCGGGTGACTTCGGGCACTATTTTGTTTTTGGGGACCGGCGAGAATTATTGCGTTAGTTCTGCGAGGTCACGCCAGAGGACGCCTCCGACGGGCCAAAGGTCGCCCGGGACCGTTTTCAATTAAATTTTTGTCCATGGATTAGTGCAGACCAGAGCAGAGGTAATTAATAATTTCTCTTATCTATGATTTATTCACGCTGTACGCTACAGATGCCAGAAAATTATTGTAATTACCATTCGTAATTTAGGTTACGATATTCCAGGATAAAGATGCAACAAGTCAATTTATATAATATTCCATCGATTTTCTAATTTTGAATTAATAACAAAGGTACAAAGGTGTGGTCTTGTTACGACGTGCTAACTATTCATCTTTTGTGAATAGGCAAACTTGCTCTGTATGCATTCATTAACATGAGCAATGCAAACGCTAAAACTACTGAAGGTACGCCGTAACAGTGTTGATATTGCAGAAGTAATTGCCGTCAATTTTTAAACGGGACTATCTTTAAATATTTGAACGAACTATGTTAAACTTTGCAAGTTGATATGCGGTAGCAGTACCGCACCGCTCCAACTTGGCCAATTTAACTTTGTCCAAAGTGAAAAAGTTATTATCAACGGGTGCATAAGTTTTTCTGCATTATTTCATTGGTACGTGGAATGTCTCCAGAGTGCAATGCAAGAAATTAACTATAATTTTTTTATGGGTTTCTACGATTCTTTATATTCATGTTCTTGAAATACCATAACCATAGTCAGAATATTTATTTAATATACAGGTAGTTGCAAAACAAGAAATTGTTGAATTTACTTAAGAGTAAGGTATCAGTTTTTCACAATCAAATCTAAAATATCAAATAGAAACATTGTTTTAAAATTTCCTGCTCAGTGATATCAAATTAGAATATTTTATATCAATTTTTTAATATTATCTTTTTTGTTCTTGTCGGCTGTTCTTATTTTATCAACGTTTATCAACATTATTATTAAAAACACATTATGGACGCTATATTCGTTTATGTCAAATTATAATATCTAATATAATATAATGTGTATACGGTCTGTAACAATTTGAAAAGGACGATGTGCATTTGTATATAAACAATATTCAGCAACCTTGCACTTTTCAATGATGAGAATACAAAATAGGTACTGTCAAGTGGGTATATAATGTATATATGGAACAATGCAGGTTATATGGAACGATGCATATCAATAATACTGCGTTTCTCAAACAGCCTGTGCTCAATATTGTAAAATAAAAATTACGACACCATACGTACATATAGCATTGTAGGCAAGGGAAGTACATGTGCAATAAAACATATAAAATGTGAATATACATATAGATGGTTTAGCTACAATACCTGGCATTGCAGCCAGGCCACCGATTATGTTTATGTAGGATTATATGGAACTACACGAACAAATAGAATTTACTGTTAAAGAGCTTGTGATTTGCTAAGGATTCATGCTCCATCTATTGTTTCTTAAAATAATCTTAATGTCCATAACATTCACGTGTGCTACCTACCAGCCCTGGATTTAAGGAATGTCTGACTGGGCTGCAGCCCAGAGGCCCCGCCAAAAAGGGGCCTTACAAAAATGAAACAAAGCGAACAAAAATAAAAAATTATGTATACAATAATACTGTACAGGTGACCAAAAATAAAACCAGCACCGCAGTTTAACACTTTTATTGAAATCATGTGTATAAAGTAGGGTGATGTACTGTCCCTATTTGAGCGGGCAGTCCAGAATTTTGACCACTTGTCCCGACCGATAAAGCGTCCCGAATTTTGTCCCGACTTTTGAAAATAGTACTCATATGTCTAGAATTTCAAATACCAGCCATTTTCAACAATAATATTTGTTATCCGAGAAAAGTGTACCACACTTTACCCTCTTAGGAAAATGAGCTAGAAGTATCTACAAAAAAGTTACTGAGATTTTCTGTTCGTTTATAACATACCAGCTCATTAGTTGGTAGCGTAAATAGTGAAAAACTCATTAACTTTTATGTGGAAATACAAAATTATGCAATAAATTAAGAAGGGACTCTATATTCCTTAGAAGAACAGAACTGCTGTAAGTATATAGAAAATTAGTCAGTCCCGATTGACCAAATTCTGTATTAAATCTTGTTGACAAACAACATACTGAGTCTTTACGTTCATGACTGTATTACATAGAAAAATGGTATTTCTAGTTATAGAAATGCAGCATATGGTTAATCTGTTTTTGTAATATATCGAACTGATTCTGATTGATTTTAAATTTGATAAATATAATTAACAGGAAAACGTCCACTAAGAACTGAAAATTGTTATTATCGAGTTGCGATCCAAATGAATAAAATCCATCAAAATCTGTTCGACTGAAAACTCATATTTAACTCATATTTTTAGACGTTCTTCTTAAATCTATAAAAAGGCTTACACTATAAATAAATAGTAAACAACAGAAAATTCAATGACAATTTAAGCAAATAAAACCATTAAGTAAACAACGCCGCAGTCAGGAGTCTGAGTCAGGACGTCAGGAGTGCGAGTGTGGGTCGTCAGGGGTTGCTTGGACAGATGCAACGGATGTCAAAGGCGGCCTTGGACAGTTTGGTTCCCATCGAAGTTACAATAATAATATGACTACTGCTAATTAACTAATGATATGTCATTGTAAGCGAATGTATGTAATTTTAATAAAAGTGTTACGAGGTCCAAGGCTATTCTTAACTAGCTATTATTGGAAATCAGTGGAAAAAACGGTCGGATAGATCATGTGTTTTGCTCTTATTTCTGTATCTACCACAATGCACAACTAACTACGCTATTGAGACCTATGACATGTTATGATTTTTCAATAAGTTTTCTAAAATAAAAGAAGAACAAACATTAACTAAGCAAGTTAGCTTCAAGATTATTTTTTGTACCTGTTTCGATGTTGACAACGATGGTGGAATAACTACTTAAGATGCAAATTTCTTTCATCTACATATTCACAATATATTATATCCCCCCCCCCCCCCCTCCCGAAATCTCAGCGTCCGCCCTTCGAGTATTAAAAAGCTGTTGCCCTAGTGTAAAGTGGCGAAGTATATTTGCCATTTTACGTGCTCACAATGCAAAATCATGTCAAGTAATGTGTTTATATGTTTACGGATCACTGCTGAATTTTCGTACAGCTTTTTTTTGTCTAAGGCCCCCACAGACTTTCAGCCCAGGAGCCCCACAGTCCTAAGTCCGGCTCTCCTACTAGACCAAAAAGAAGAACTGTTCTTTTCACACGACACGATTTATTTTGTGCAAAAATTAGTAGAGCCCAATGCAGTTTAAATCAAGACTGCGGAGTCGGTAAGAAATATTCGACTCTAACTCGACTCCAACTCCTCTTTTTGATCCAACTAAGCAAATATCATGGAATTGGTTTTTATTTGTAGGTACCTTGTTCCATATAATCCACCAGAAATGGCTTTATAAAACAGTATCGTAAAATAGAGCTTAGTTTTTTAATTTTTTTAGAGCTGTTCGATATAACCCGCGCTATGCGGGTTATATGAAACGTAACAAAAACATTTTTTTAAATTAATGTAAATAAATAACATGTTCGTATGTGTTTCAAATTCCCTACTGCACAAACAAATCATACAGCGATACCAGGTAATTGTTATTTACAGGTACAAGTTATTTACACAAATGTGGAAAAATTGTTCCATATACACATACATACATGACGGTAGCTAACAGTGATAGTAAAAAAAACATCAAAATAGACTACACCAAATAAACCATAGCTGAAAAGAAAAAAAAAAAAATTTCTTTTTTTAGGGGATAATCGGGCAAGACAACATGCCAACAAATATTGTAAGGGTGCTGAGTCCCTTTGAAATAAAAGCTGTCAAATCATCGTAGCATAAAAAGAGTTGAACACAGTGCGTTCTGAATGGGCCTTTGTTCGTGTCCTCTGGCGTATGAATTTTTGATTAAAAATCCCTTTATTCTAAATTTACCCAACTCGAGTTACACCTATAACCCCATAAAAAATCGAAAAGAACAAGATAAATGAAGTATAAAATACCTACTAATTCTTGAATTAATCCAACGGAGTAATCTCATAATTTAGAATCTTGGAGATTTCTCATTTGATTATCAGCTTACGCTCTTTCCACGATTTTCATCGCTCCTCGTCATCTTTTCTCGCGTACCTAATAAGACAATCGTACCAATAATCCTGTAATCTCATAAAAGGATCAGAAACAGCCCCGAGGGACTCCTTGCATTTCTCCAGATATCAGCAAACAAACGTCGGTAATTTTGCCCCCTAGTGGGAAGAGCTAAATTATTTGCAATCATGGGCGGTCTGCGGGGGGGTTGGAACCTGCACCTTAATAGAATTAGAGGGGGTGGCATGCGGCGCGCAGCCCGTACTGCAAAATCTGTTTGGGACCCTTAATGATCAATTACACTTAATTGTCTCCTTGTCCGAAAGGGTCGGACAGTCCGAAACCCTAAATTCCTCGCTTAGAATAACACGACAGTTTGAAGAGAGCCTAAGATAACCCCTCCCGCTTCAAACGTGAGAATTTACGGCAGCTCCTTTTGGTAAAATGCCGAGGATTTCGTTCGTTTTATGTAAATGACTGTTTAGTGGATGATAACGATTGAAGGACCCGAGTCCTTAAACCATAACTTGTGCGTGTAATATTCAAGAAAGGGTTGAAATGTGTAATGGTGTGTCCTAATAGACGTCTTTAGGGTTTCCCATAAATCGAATGTTCCAATATAACTACAAATATGTGACCGCTTGTAATACTAGCTAAAATCTAAGGGGCGATTTATAGTTACATTTATAGCATTCCGAATTATTTTGTGGCAGTAACTGTGGTCGTAATAGTCACTAATGCCATAATTATACCGTACGTTTCCCCGAACGCTAGGTATAGCATTTACGGAAGAACGGCACTTGGCTGCCCCACTCAACCGACGTTGGCAGTGTTGTCGCGTGATACGCTAGTTTTCTCCCACCAGTCGGCAGTCCCACTATAATTGGCTGCCCCACTCAACCGACGTTGGCAGTGTTGTCGCGTGATACGCTAGTTTCTATAGACCTATACCTAATTTTTGCGGGCACAATCTGTATATGCTCACACACAATAGAATACTTTAGTATTCGTGTCGTCATAAACGACTACAACTAATAGTATGCTCAACATGAATAAGATGACTCACCAACTTATCATAGTTGTTTCATCAAACACACAATACTTTATATTTTCGACGATCCTATGATCAATTGGTACTAAGCTTTATACCAAAACCGGATGTGAAAAAAGGCGTTTGTGAACTAAAAATTTTCAAAAAACCGGTATGAATCATTATTTTAAAGCAAGTGTTTCAGATAAAATCAATACAATTAAGTAACAAAATATTTATATATTTTTTTAATACTTTAATATTTATGCAACTACAAAAATATTAGATAGTATACCTTCACCTTACCAAACAATATACCTACATACACAAATCGAAAATTGAGGTATATAATTTAAAGCAAAACATACAAAACGATCTTATTCTAGCTAAAAAAATAATAGATAAGAACGTCTCAATATTATTGTAAAAGATGTACAGAAATCAGGCATATTAGACATTAGATATTAGGCATATTATAGACAAATTTTCCGTTTTATTGTAAATTTTGGATAAGAAATTTGCTGAGTTTAACAGAAGTTTTTAGTTTTATTTAATTGAGATCGGTCGTGTCTGCATTAATATAAAACTAGTTAGCCACGATTTGACAGATATTTTCATTCCAATGACAGTAGGTGTGTCAAACGCGATCAAATAGAATCTCATGCACCTAAACTATTATTTTGCGTATAGTATGCGGTATAGTATGATAAAGTTATGTACCTGGCCTCGCCAATTAACAATGAAATAAGAAAATGATTTAGATTAAACTTTTTCGGAATCCCGGGACTCAGATTTTTAATTCTGGTATCCCGAAAATGCTCATTATTCGTCGGGATCACAGGATTTCGGGATTGGAAGCCCTAACGTCTACACAATGTGTACCCGTTTTTGTGAAACTACTAAAGGTATCGGGCCGAAACTTCATATTTAGAAGTTTGATGACCAAACTTAGAGTTGAAAAGCTTTTTGTTCAAAAGAATCCAAAGGAACTGTATGTATTCTCTAAGCAATTTTCGAAGATTTTGCAAATCGCCGCTATTTCTGTAATTTCGTTGTATTATTTATGACATTTTTTGGTAATATTAAATGTTTGGCTGCAGAGCAGATTCAAATTGAGATCGGTCGTGTCTGCATTAAAATAAAACTAGTTAGCCAGGATTTGACAGAGATTTTGATTCTAATGAAAGTAGGTAGTGTCAAACGCTGATGTTTTGACAATAGCTACTGTCAATGGAATCAAAATATCTGCCTAATCCTGGCTAACTATAGTTTTATTTTAATGCAGACACGACCAATCTGGATCACATAGAATCTCATGCAGCTAAGCTATTAATTTGATATATTGTATCATGTGTCTGGCCACATCAGATTTTTTTGGTAAAATTAATAGTGAACTGCATGGGGAAATTCTATTTGGTCGACATTGCTCGTATCTGCATTAATACTAGTCACGATTTGACAGATATTTTGATTCTATTGACAGTATTATCAGAACATCTGCGTTTGCGTTGGGAGACACTGCTGTATAGTATGATAAAGTCATGTGGTTGGCCACATCAGATTTTTTATGTGGAACTTCATGGTAACAGATTTATAATCTATGGGAGAAATCTACAAAATCAATATTATCCATAATTTCTTTTAAAAAAATGAGTTTTAACTGTTTATTTAATTAATAGAGTGTATTAATATTCAGCGAGAAAATATTTGGTACCAAAGTTGACAGGTTTGAACGGAGTGGTGATATTGTCGCCTATACTTTAAAGACATCATAGGGTAAGAGGGCGTATGACGTATCATATGATAGCTCTTTAAACCTAAATATGATCTTTTTGAAATCTCTTTTTATTAAACATCACTGAACAGAGTTAGAGTGAACCTAAAGTTGGAGGTATTGCAACCTACGGAAAGCATACAATTTTTACTGACTAGTGATTCAACGCCTGTAGTCATCAAGATGCACAACAAACTCTCCAGCCACAACGGAAATTGAACACGAAACTGACATGCAACGACCGGTTGCAAAGTAAATTAACTTTCTAGTAACGAACAACAGACTGCTGTAGATGCCCCTACGTCAATATATGCCTATATTAACTCTGAAGCGTTAAATTATTATTTTAGCCATAGTATTTTCAAAATGGGTGATACAGTAATAATTAATTTATGATAAACAAAACGTAACAAAACACGTTGATGTACAGCTGAATTAGCCACGCTTAATTAGGCTTGGGACACACGCTTCACTGACACATGTCTGTCCTAGATGGCACCACCGTATATCAAATATTCCCCAGTTGATTTCGAAGCAATTTATTGCCTGTACATTTAAGATATGAGCGCTACGTAACTCCCTTAAGTGGAAAAGAAAACTTAAATAATACCATCTTAATGACGTAATAATCTCAAATTGTCGTTGACAAACAAAACTATATTAAATACGGTTGTAACAAATCTAGTTACGGTTGGGTAGCATAAATATCTAATGGCCGATAAAATATGTAAAATAGTTTAACTTCGAGGGCTTGAAAGTTTGAGAGGGTAGATTTCCTCGAGTTCTACAATTTAGTTATCGAGTTGTGGGTAGCTACCTACAAATATTTACTCCCTTAGGACTCGAAAGTTAAACGAATCCCTTAACCTCCGCTAGCAATCGGATTTTTATAATTTGAATTAAAATGCAAAATAATGCGCCGCCAAAAGCAGTCGGGACCACCTGACCTGTTTAAAAACTCCCATATCTCGTACTCGACAACATTTTTTGCATAGTCGGTGTACTGCAGTAAAATGCACTTCCGGAAAGCAGCGGAGGCCGGAAACGGTTTGCTCGCTAATAAATTTGCATGCATTAAATTACCTTTCATCCCGCTAACAGCCGGATTTCCATTTGCTGGTAATATGCTTAACATCTCAAAAGTGCGGTATGTGTGTCCACTCGAAACCATCATACGGTGGCTCCATACAAGTTTTAATGACTTCCTGTTCGTTTTAATGTTAAGTTTATACGTGTAATAAATATTCTTTTGTTTTTGTGTAGATTTACTATGCCCACAAACAAAACTAATCTTTAATACATGTCATAGGAAAATGTTAATGTACCGCATTACTTTAACAAACTTTAATAAACTGTCCTCTTAGGAAAGAGAAAAAAGTAATGAACCTATAATTTTAAAAAAGTAGGGGACCTAATACTGTACCCGGGGAATACCTTAATTGTTTATAATACCTGATTTTTATTACTGAAAATCACAGAATAATTTCATTGTTTTCACTCCTGAATTTGTTCAATAAAACAAGGATTACCATCGAGTTTATTTCCCATTGCACAGGGGGAACTCACGAAAAGTTGGCAAAAATTCTGAGATTTGGTATATAAGGGATTTTGATCACGCTGATTACGAATCTAAACTCTAAATTGCTAAAAACAAAATAGCGGATCGAATATGGCGGAAGACTACATTAAAATAAGCTTTGATTTAATTGAAACGTGGCTGTTTGAGGTTTTTGAGGTAGCTGATTATGAATCTGAACTCGGACTTCCAAAAACAAAAGGGCGTATGCAATATGACGGCCGACTACATTAAAAGATGTTTTGATTTAGTTAATACATGGCCTTTTTTGGGTTTTTTAGGTCGCTGATTATTAATCTGAACTCAAAATTTTGGAAAACATAATGGCGGATCCAATATGGCGAACGACTACATTAAAATATGTTTTGATTTACTGCAAACGTGTATCTTGGTAGTTTTTGAGGGCGCTGACTACGAATCTAAACTCTGAATTGATGAAAACAGAATGGCGGTTTCAATATGCCGGACAACCACTTTAAAAATAATATGCTTTAATTTATTTGAAACTTGGCCGTCAGAAGGTTTTTATGGTAGCTGATTATGAACCTGAACTCTAAATTTCAAAAGAACAAAAACAAAATTGCGGATTCCATATGGCAGATGATGACTGAAAAGATGGTGAAAATTTAATTTATTAAAAACGTGGCCGAGGACGCGCAGTCATAATTATAAATCTGTACCGATTGCATTTTTTTTTTCAGAAACTATCTTGTTTATTCCGGCACTAATTCTAAACAATCAGATTTTGATAGATCGACAAACCAGTTCTTCTTCTTCAGTGTCTGAGTGTTGATTCTCGCAGTATCGCTTCTGTGTAGTCATTGTTTCAGACGTAAATGGTCGTAGTAAAGAAATAACTTCTTTATGCGCGCGCTTTATGCGAGTTTTTGAACTAATGCTCTATTTTTATACTAATGCTAGTATTTGGTCCGAAGTGTCTATGGCTCTATTAAATATATCTTCTAAGATATTTTTAAAACATTTTCAGTAATTTGTTACTTTTAGACCAAAGTGGTATAGAGAGAAGATTATAAAGAGTGTTTATCTTTAATTTGATGCATTGTTTGTTACTTCATAGAAATAAATAACAGCCAAAAACTTCTTTGAAACTTGGCGCAAGTATTTCGTTTAGCGTAAGTATACTGATGATATCTCGCAAAACAAGCTACCAAAGAAAAATACATTACGGAGAATACGCAGCTATTAGCAGCAAATAATAAGTGGGATTTGTAGATAAGTAGTGGAATCATAAATATATCCTACAATAAGTGCAAACTAGTGCATACATTTTTTTGAATGTCTAACGAAATTTTAGGTTAATTCGCTCTTCTGTGTCTTCCATAATTGTGGTGATTTAAAATGTTCTTCGTTCATATTTATTTAATATGAAATACCTACCTTCAGTAGGATATTCCAAGATATCACTTTCCATTATTTACAACTTAAGTAAACAAACAATATAGTCAGTATTCGATTTTTGCTTGGCACGGTTAAAATAATGAATAGTGGTAAAAGCGCACTATGTGCAATTTTGGTTTATTATTATGACTGAATGCGCTGTAATTAAGCATCAATTCCAAGTGTGTTTAATGAATTAACCAGTTTAGTTTCATATAGGATACAGAATTTAATAGAATTCAAAACTTGAAAATTTGACCTTTGGCCAACAAT
Source organism: Melinopterus prodromus (assembly GCA_964023965.1). NCBI lineage: Eukaryota > Metazoa > Arthropoda > Insecta > Coleoptera > Scarabaeidae > Melinopterus > Melinopterus prodromus. Next base: position 49,152,629 of record OZ030393.1, read on the forward strand.
TCGGTACTTCTAGACCGAATATAGACGGCATTGGTTTAAACAACGCAAAAAGGTTATGATCCAGTTTTTGCAGTATCTAATTAATACTCGTCTTTCCAATTTTTTCTCTTCTTATCCATATGCTAGAACAATATCAATATGACATAAGATAACAGATAACATTAAGACCTCCATAGATTGACGTTTTTCTTTTCTTAGGTATGTACATGAAATAAACGGTGTTAACCAGGCTATTTGGTAGAGAATATCCCAGTAACGAATGTTCGGGTCCCATTTTTCACTTCTCCCGTGGTCATGTTGAATCCAAATTTGCTTACGTGCCTTTACATCTAGTTTAATTACCACAAAAGGCAGATAGTACCTCTGTCACGTTGCTGTAGTGAATACAATACCTGGCTGATGTAAATCTACAGAAACGTAGGCCGAAATGTATTCTAGATATGCGTATAAATCTGATATAGGTTGGATGGCAGGTAGGTGCGATTCTGGGTTGATCACGTAAAAGTTTTAGGGTACGGGATTTTGCGAACACGTCCTACCGTAATGAGATTCTGCCCAAAATACAATAGTAGATTTTATATGCGGGCTGATTTCGCGCCTGCGGGCACCTTAATAACAACGACGGAATTAGGTTCCCGACGCAGCGCGTCGTGGGCGGCATCTAAATGATTTTTAAGCAACAAAAATTCTATTTGGGGGAATGAGATGAAAATATTAAGGCGTCCCCAGTTAACTCGAACTATTCCGGTTATCTTGGTGTATAGCGGGAAATACAAATAGTAACGAAAGATAAGCTCGGTCACGAATTTGCTGAAGTAATTAAATTGTGAGAAGTCATAGCAATATCCTCGGGTTGCTCTGAGGTTTGGTTATATTGGAGCGAAATTGTATTCGATGGACTGTTCAGATACGTTCTAATTTGATGATTCAACGAAGATAGTCTTGGGAAATTAGCCTTCATTCTTTTCTTGCATCGTCAAAGGCCTCGAGAGTTTCTACAGGCGATGCCTGCTTCATACACCTTGTTTCACTTGCTCTTAGACTTGGTCAAATGGATAGTCGCCACATCTCACCCGTGGCCACAAAAAAAAACGTTTAAATTTCGTTGTTGAACTTTCTGTTGTACGATAGGGGCTAGGTGGATGCTGCCATTGTCATCCTAATATAGTTGGCTCCACTGTTTCTTGCTAATGGCTTCATTGTGGTTCCACTCACATCTCATCAACATATCGAGTATATGGATGGGATAGTGGAAGCTGCTAGAACGCCATTCCGAATATTTTGTGGTCTATTTTAGTGTGCCAGGTACCAGTTCTTGGTTCTGTGCTTTCGTATGACAGGACGGTGTTTGATGACTTTGATGCCCAAAAGCACCAAACTGTCACTATAGAACACGGAACTGTCATTAAAATGACTGGTGTGTGCGCTAGGGATCACGTCTCCATAGAAATATCTGCAGTCACCTGTCCAAAATTTCAAGTTGATAAGAAGTTGTCCCTATGGACCTACATATACCACAAAAAATGTCCCAATTGAAAAATGTTTAGGTCTCCCGAAGGAGAACGGTTTTCTTTTTAACTTTTTGTAAAATAATTTTATTGTTGTTGTATCATTTGATGTCGTCTGCCAACAGCATCTGTTTTCTCGGCTCGCATCTAGATATTTTTTTATTTTGTTCAAACACAGAGTGTTTGTGGCATAACAGCTAGTCAATGACTAACGAGTTATTTTCACTCAACCTAAACTGATTAAATAATGAGTATTTCTACAATTTTGCTCATTGGCCCTAGTTGTTTTAGTCTGACAGTTTTTACCACTCAAGTAGACGGCGGTCACTTATACTATCACTGTGAATACACTCCGGGTGCTCTGCTTTTAATCACTCCCGCACTACTTCGAAAGGTTTAGTTCTTTTCAGCCGACGCACTAGCGCAATGTTGTCTAGCAGCTGGATGGACGGCTTCAATGTTGTCGTGGTGGAGTAGACGATCGTCGTGCTTCTTAGCAAATTTTGATATTTCTCTAGCTACCGTCTTCATGCGAAGGTCCCGATATAGATTGGTGTTTTTGATGTACCATGGTGCACCAACAATGGCCCTTAGACTTGATTTTGGAACCTCTGAATGAGGTTGATATTGGACTGCTTAGTGCATCCAATATCTTGCTAATTTTTCACCCGCAGATAGGTGCGCAGGAAAATTTAAAGAAAACGGTTTTTTAAATAAAATTCCGGGTGTACTTTGAGAACCACCGCATTAAAGAGAAATTGGAATATACCGTTTTTGTTCAGAATTTTATAAGGATTATTTTTGTGCAGAAGCTAAAATTGCAAAATCGTGCAATTTTTCGTTTAATTTAATGTCAGAAAATAGGATAAAAATACAACAACTTTGTGTAAGAAATGTTTTTTTTTATTTACATAGTTTTCAATTAGATTTTTTTAATAGCATTAAAAACGGGTATATAAAAATCTCCAAAATAACTTTTTTTGATTAATACTATTATCTTGCTTTGCAAATCAAAAGTACCTATTCAGCGTCAACATTTTGAGAAAATAAGTAATGTTTTCTGGATATGTTTTGGAATCTTTTTCACACAAACAAATTGCAAAAGCGTTTCAAAACGTATAATTATTTATTGAGGTTAGTTTTGAAATGACTTTTACAGCAAATCAGTTCATTGCATAGTATACTCATTAAAAAATATTGAAAAATATTATCATCAACAATATACCAAAAGTCAACCATAAGTAGAAAGAAAATGCCATTTTGCCAAAGTTACCATGCCTGTAAAAACGTAAACTAAAGCTTTCCGCACTAACAGACAACTGGAAATATTACAACATTTTCATGTATTTCAGGACTATTAAATTCTTAGTACTTGTAAATTTGAGGAATTTCACTATAGATAGTGTCGACAAAACAGCACGAGTTGACTAATAATGGTAATGTATATGCGAGCATTAGTCGAATGTCATGCAATTTATGACAAAATTTAATAGTTGTTCGCAAACTCGGTCTGAGTATAACAAATGACTGCTTAGTTTTGACAGCTGAACACACCAAACCGCGGTATTATATTAGCGTTCTTCGCACTGCAACAAAGTTAATAGTTCGGTACACATGGGAACATAAACAGTTCACGAGAGGCACATCTACATAAACGTCGAGCGGCAGCAAATATACCGAAACTTCTAATTACTCAGTCTGCGGAGTCATATTTGCATCTCAAGTCACTTGACTCATTTCTTAAAGCTTTGTTGGTACATGTGTGCAACGTTGGAGTGAAATAGACATTTTTAATTAAAGCTTCTTTCGAACTTATATAGGTATGCAGAATTAGCGGAGAAGCTGTCTTAGAATCTAAAGATCCAACAAATACAAACACTGATTAGTTGACCGTTCGTTCCACCATGGTGCTTTTGTGCTAATTAACGCCGTGCTAATTCCTCTTAAGTCGACTAAGTTGCATCTGAATACTCCCTTCCATTATAAACTTTTCCCAGTACTTCCACTCATCTAAAACTGCCAGACATACAAGGAATGAAATCAATTTTGCCCTGTCATCTCAGTAGGATTCGTACTACTGGTACTGTGGCGTCGATTTGATTTCAGAAGTGGTTGAGATGGCGTGTCTCCGTTATAATAAAAATGATTGATATCTGGTGGCGCTGCGAGATATTACGTTAAGTACCATTACTGACACAGCTATCTGTCGACGTCAAGTTGCAAACATGCCAGTGCTATGGGCAAATCGAACGTAATATCGACATTGTAGTTGTAGTGGGTACCGTTCTGTGCTACTTAGCGTGATCGTGCAATTTTGGTTGGCAACACCTGCTAAGCGAACTTTCCGTAGTTTATTAGGACTTCGTGGAATACATGCGATATTTGTAATTAAAATTTCAAACGGTGTGTCTCGGTAAGAAATGTTGTTGTCTAATTAAGTGTCAAACTGATTGTGATAAATATTTTTCATTAGAAACTTATTTATTCCTGAATGTTCTAATGGCACTGTTAACAAAAAAATTAGACTTTAACTGAAAGAGGATATTGGTTGACCGTTAAACCGTTAATTTGTAACAGTGGTGATACAAAAAACAACAGGAAACGTCACTTGATATTAACATGATTCAAAATTCAAAATATTCAAAACTTATCACGGGAACTACCAGGACATGTTATTTGGCTGGATAATTAGGGTCCTGATTTTTCATATCTTGTCCCGCGTCGGTTACAGTAACGAAAGGCAGTAAGATCTTTAAAACATTAAGAATAAACTTAATTTAATAATGACCACAAATGACTACAAAAGCAGTTTATTCTGTCATTTGTACGTACATTGGCATGATTTGGTTGGAAAGGCAGTTGTAGTTGTAGATACAATGAGAATTCGGAGGTGCTATACAGTCAAGTTAGCAAAAATAATTCCAAAACTGTACTAATATAATCAGGAGCATGAATTGTAAACTACTTCTCAAAGGATTTCTATCATCAAAGCAAAGCAGTAGCTACATGTTTTTTGTTTGTTCAAAGTATCATTTATGTCCAAATCTTGCTGATATTAGGAAATCAAATCTGCGGTCGCAATACAGTACCTTAGAACAAACAAAAAAATATATTTGTTCTATCGTAAATTGTCTTATAGCCAGGGATGTAAAATGGGCAATTTACCGCGTAAATTACCAAATTAATTACCGTAATTAATGGTAATTTACCGATTTTTAATTACCTTAATTTACGGTTTAAATTACCGATGGTAATTTACAGTCAATTTAAATTACCGTTGGTAACTTACCTACAATTTTATTTACTGTTAATCTTTTTTAATTATATACATTTTTTACAACAGTAATTTATTATCCGCTGGATCAATCTCCATGGTCAACGACCCCTTCCACCCCTCTATTCATTAAATACTAAACGATTACCTATATTTTCTCAATTAAACTCGGATCATTAATTGGACAGTAGTAAATATATTGCAGTATCATAGGTTAATAGATAATGACAATGTTATTCAAGGTGTCATTTAGGCAATGGAAATGGGTCTAGGGGTTAAGTTAACACATCCAATGACATTCCCATTACCCCTATACGTTATATTTTTACTATTCCAAATCATCAGACAATACTTGAGAAAATACAGAACTAATATTTGGTATTTAATGAATAGAGAAGTGGAAACTCCCTTCGCCAATGGCGATCAATCCAACAAATCCAATAATGCAGCTCTGTAATCAGAAGCCATTTATTACCAAATTCACTTTTTTTAAATATACCAGTGTTAGAAAGATATCCAGACTAAAAAATGTTCCGGATCAATAAACCCTCTGTGAAACGGAGTGTTATTTTGTGAATCTGGACAGAATTAAAGTGTTCATTTTCTACTATTATTATTCTGTTTGATTTTCCTTTTTTAGTAGTGCTATAAATAGTATTTCTATGTAGGTTTTGCTTTGGTTTTAGTACTATCAAAACAGGCAAAGGATCAGAGATAGCTAGTTATCCACAACATAATGATTTAATGTTTTACCGAACATTTTTATTAACATTAGTAGTAATCATAACTCTCAGTAATCGGTTTAATTCAACATTTTGCATTTTTAATTGCCCGGTAATTTAAACCAGCATAATTTACCATTTTGAATTTTTAATTACCCGGTAATTTGAGCCAACGTAATTTACCATTTAAAATTTTTAATTATGTGGCAATTTAATATTTGAAATAAATAATTTTAATTTCTGTAGTAGTTTACACAAAAAAATTGATAGTAATAGTAATTTAACATCCCTGCTTATAGCTACTGGTGGATTTTTGACATTCCTTTAGGTTTTTGAAAACAATTTTGTATTCAGTAAAAAGAACGAATGTTTTCTTACGAAAAACTAGAAAAAATTGCACTAAAAGTATAAATTTTGTTGTTGTATAATTCAGGGCCGTTGAATTCAACATTTATTATCATCTTGGGCCTTAAAATTTGTCTTATAATCCATCATAAAATAATTAAATTTTTTAATGCTTGTCCCATGCTTGTCTTATTATTATTTTATTATATAATTTTTCCCTTAGATATTTGTATATACCCGTCTTTCCTATTTTCTAATTTCTACCCAGAAAATCATTAATCTATTAAAGATTTGACTTAATTCTCGATTCTTCTCGCCTGGATGAAAAATGCATCCTGAGGCTATCACGACGTTGCACGACGGCCAATAAGTAAAAATGACAGACAAGCGCTGCGCCGTTAAAACAAACAAGCCGAAGATAAAGCGTCGTAATGAAGAATGATTTTGGAGCGGTTAAAATATTCATGAGGCGCTCGTCACTTTGTACTTGCTTTGTTGCGTCCGCGGAGCGTGGAAAATTTGCAACGAGACACGCGAAAACTCCCCCACCACCACGACCGACGACGCCGCCGCTGTGGAAACGGGCAGTTCGCGAACTATGCGTTAACATTAAACTCGGAACGAGTTTGACGGAATTTCAATTTGCCGCCATGGAAATTGGACGGACTGCCAGGTTTGAGAAAGAAAGGAGGAAATACAACATACTTAATGGAAAGTATGTATCGAGGATTGGTGTAAATTAGACGATTTTGTTTTGTTTTTATACTGTAAAAGTCCTAATCTGAAGCCACTTGCATCTTAAACATTCGGATAAGGGATGGGAAATAAGATGGATCACGTATAGACATTGTGCAACATTTTCCCTAAATTTACAATTTTAATAAAGTTACGTAATTTATTATTTTTCTGACAGAAATTACTATTATTGGATTATTGCCATGTTTTTAGTCGTTTATTAATCAATATAAAACTTAAAAAATTGTTTAAATTATTACTATTTGTTTAAACAAGTACCATTTGTTTAAACAAATATATACGATGTTACGAACTCATTTTTCCACTTGTTGCAAACATTATTAAATTATTGCTTTTTTGTCATTTATTAACTAGCAAGTATTTAAACAATTACCATTTGTTTAAACAAAAATATATGTGATAGGTTAATAATATGGTTACATACAGGCGGGATGCAAACTACTTCCAAAGTAGATGACATTTGATAGGTCAAGATAGGTTTTTGTTTGGTAGTAACCACTACTTGCTTTCCTTGATTTATGACAATTATATCCAACAAATGTCATAGGCCTCAGTAGCTCAGATGGGGAACATTGTACTAGAAACAGAAAGTCCTTAGTTCAAATCCTGGTTATGGCTGCAATTTTTGATTTATTTAAAATTTACATCCCGCCAGTATGTCACCAAATTATTAACCTTTAATATTACTTTGAAAAAGTATATCGTTAAACATTTTCATTTATAGAAATATATGTGATTACGCACATATTGTTATAATTTTGCAAAAATTATTAGATTATTGGCATTTTTTGTCATTTATTAACTAATTTGCAATTATGTGTACAAATAATATTTGTTTAAACAAATATATACATTGTAATGGACATAATTTTCTATATTTTTTTACATAAATTATAGATTTTTGGCAGTTTTATGACATTTAATAACTAATTTGTAATTGTTTAAACAAATACTATTCATTAAACAAGTTCCATTTAAAAAAAAAAATGTTATTCTTTTTGTATAAATTATTATTGTTACATTGTTGACATGTTCTTTGTAGTATGTTACTTAATGTACAATTATATGAACCACTAAATTTGTTTAAACAATAATATACAATGTTAGTACGTATTTTTTGACAACAATTATTTATTATAAGATATCTGGTCTTTTTGTAATTTTGGAGGTTTTACGATATCGGTCAAACAAGTAATGTGGTTGCAACACTAATTTATTATTAGGTTATAATTGAAAATTTGTTAACGAATTTGGCTAGAAAGAAAAACACAAGAAATACAATAATAATTTTTGCCAAAAAGATACGTCAGTACCATTGTATATTTTTGTTTAAACAAATGGTATTTATTTAAACAATTGCATACTATAATTAATGACAGACAATGCCAACTATCTAATAATAATTTCTCAATTAAAAAGAAAAATATGTCCGTACCGTTGTATATTTTTGTAAACAAGTGGTATTTGTTTAAACAATTGCAAATTAGTTAATAAATGACAAAAAAGCCAATAATTTAATAATATCTGCAAAAATGGAAAAATATGTTCGTACCATCGTATATTTTTGTTTAAACAAATGGTAATTGTTTAAACAATTTCAAATTAGTTAATAAATGACAAAAAAATATGTCAACAATTCAATAATAATCACTTCGGCCAAAAACAATAATAAAACACGTAACATTGTAAAATTGTACCTTTGGGGAAACTTGTTTTTGGGGAAACGTCTCATATTTAGGGTACAATGGGGAGGGTAGGGGTGGTGAACAAAAAATAGTGGCTGTGGATTTCTTTCTTGGGGAGTTCTGAACAATTTCTGATAATCTCCCGCAACTTTTTTTCTAAACCCGAAACGTAAAAAAAGGAAAAAATATGCATTTTTGCAGTGTATTTTAAATGGGAAGTTTCAGGTGCTTGGTGGCACGTGTTAATGTTAACCGATTTTTCTCAAATTTGGGGGGAATTTTTTTTTTTCTGAAGAGGGAATAGATTCAGGGTGATCGTTGTCCTCTAGGGCAAGGTCCGTTTTTTGGACCACTCTATTGGACATTTGGAAGTAGGTAAATATCGATTACAAGATTTGAACATTACAAACAAACAACAAGTGTAGATAAGAGTAGTAAAAATCGACGTCTTCAAGGTTTTTTTTTAAATAATAAATCCGTCTCAGAGATTTTCACGTTTCCACGTTTACATATGTTATGCGCCCACTGCACAATACACCCCAAAGCTCTATGCAGTATCGAAAAAAGTAAGATTGACCTTTTATATACATGTTACAACCGTGCTTAGGTATTACACCACTCTTGGTGCACAATACACATCCATACAAATAACGGCACTACTCGAGAGCGGTCGTTTTTCTCCAGTCGCATTTCTGCAATTAAGATAAAAAATTCAGAGTGTAACAGTTGCCGGCGTACGGCAACAAAAGTAAATTCACTTTTTCCGCCGCGCCCCCTCCCTTCGGTCCAGCGGCGCGCGTCACCTTTTTCTTGTTGTTTTTTGCCAGCCGCTTTCGTTACGCTTTTTGTAACCGGTGTCGCGCGGAATTTTCACATCGTCGACTTTGTCGTAAATAAAACGACGGCGGCGGACGTTGCCGCCACTGCACCGCCCTCTGGCTTCGAGTGCATTAATTACGTTCACGAGACGAGCTGCTGCGAAACAAGGAAACGCACGGCGACGTGTTGTTGTTTACGAAAGGGCACTAATGGCCAGATTATGTACCGTCAGCCTGCAGTTAACTCATTTTAGGGTTTTCATGTTTTTAGAGTCTGCCCAGTACGGTCGTTACCCTTTGACTTTCCTGCAAAATATTAACGCAAAAAATGGGATGCGGATGGTCTATCCGTGGTCCACTATTTCTTGCATTGAAATGAGAGATTATTTAATGATTTGTTATTACTTTATAAAATAATTCAAGCAGTGGAAAATTACTTGAAAAATCTTCTTGTTCTGGAGATGTATTCATAAACATCCTGGCTACCGGGTTCAGTTGATGAAAAATGTTACTCTGACTTCTACTATCGTTATGACGTTTTACTTCAAATCAAATCTTTAATTTTTTATACAAAACTGGTATTTTGAAACAAATAATATCCATACAAATCAGGAGTTGCGCGAAGCACAAAATTGACACACGAAAAACGTCTGCTGAGGTTTTAACTTTTCACAGAAAACTAATAAAACCACTAATTGGTATCGATATTTTACATTTTAAGATGTCAACCAAGCTCTGGCAAGTGAAATCAACTTCAAGCGAATCGTCAAGCAAGACCGTTATATGAGCTTCCATTTGAGGCCAAACTCGACATACCTATCTCTAATAACCTCCGAGTTTAGCAAATATAAAATCGCATACCATACTAACGCATCTCATGATATTGATACCATAAAAAAAGATTGAAGTTCCAAAGCACTTTGCCTTAAATCTGTTCATAGTTTCTCAGCCATCTTTAAAGTTAAATTCATTTTTCGCGCTTTAATGTTTTATTAAAAACGGCTTAAATACTAAATAATTCACATATATAAATCTTTTTTGTACCAAAACAAATGCTACCTACTAATTCTGAGGTCAAAATGCAAAAAGCACGATTTTGGCAATAATTGTAAATTTATGCCTAATGACCTACAAACACCAAACGGTAAACTTAGTACTTTCCTTAAATCCTGAAAGATTATTAACATGTGTTTTACAACATCGAAAGAAATTATTTCATCGCTTCCATATAAAAAAAAACACAAACCTGACATGCTTGTCTTAAAAAAATTGAATGATTTTGTCTTTTGAAAACACCACTTTATCATACATATTATGTAAAAGTATTGTAATCGTGCCGAAAAAAGACATACAGCTAAAAAGCTTTTTGTTCACAAGGGTCCAAAGAAACTGGATGTTTACTAGAAGCATTTTTCAAGGATTTTGCAAATGAGCCGCCATTTCTGTAATTTCCTCAAAATGGTTAAATAATAAATTAAAGTATAGGAAATTTGATGCAATTTATGTCTATGACAGTTTTTGGTAAAGTTAACAGTTTAGTTGTATGAGCAAATTGTATTTCATCGAAATCGTGTCTGCATTAAAACTAGTTAGCCAGGATTTGACAGACATTTTTATACTTTTGACAGTATTCTGAACGTCAGCGTTTTCGAAACGCGAGTTCTACACGCAAATGCATGAAGAATTACCATGCGGAGAAGAACACGCGCGCGACTATCGCTAGGTGAAACAATATTGAAACATCTTGGTGTTTGCAAAGTGATTGTGTATTTCGAGTGCGAATAGAAATATTGTTATTTTTTCGCGAATAAATACAAGAAATATTGTATATTGTAAGACGGTATATATTGTAACCTTAAACCTTATTTGGAATATTGAGCATAATTCTTTATGATTCTTTCTGAAGACGGGGTAAAACCCGAAACTATAGTATGCTAGAAGCCAATATAATATATAATATATCATCAGATCCAACAACGTTTTTACTTTATCATACGTAATATGACAAAGTATTATAATCGTGCCGATTTTTTTTAAATTTTAGCGGAAATATGTCCTATTGGGTCCCCTGTACGTTTTTGGCCAAGGGAATTTCTGTGTGTGTACCCCTTTTTTGGGGTGACCATTCTGGAGAAACTACTATAGGTATCGGGACGAAACTTCATAATATTGAGAAGTTTCATGACCAAACTTAGAGCTAAAAAGGTTTTTGTTCTAAACAGTCCAAAGGAACTAAATGTTACCTGAAGCAATTTCCAACGATTTTGCAAATGAGCTGCCGTTTCCGTAATCTCGTCAAAATAGTTAAATAATAAGTTAAATTAGAGGAAATTTGGTATAATTTATGTCTATGTCATTTTTTGGTAAAATTGATAGTTTGGCTTCATAAGCAAATACTATTTGATCGAGATCGGTCGTGTCTGCATTAATATAAAACTAGTTAGCCAGGATTTGACAGATAGTTTCATTCTCATGATAGTAGGTAGTGTCAAACGTTGATTTTTTGACAATCCTGGCCAACAAGTTTTATTTTAATGCAGACACGATCTTGCTCAAATGGAATCTAATGCAGCTAAACTATTAATTTTATATATAGTATGATAAAGTCATGTGCCTGGCTACATAAAATTTTTTAGAGCTAAAATTAATTATCTAAATGTCAGTTTTCACGTATCTACATATTAGGGACTTCATTTTAAAACAAAAATAAGAAAAACCGGCATAGTTGGAGCCCACGTGTAAGCTGGAAATGGAAATTATATTTTCTGTAGTAAATTGTAGGTAAAGTTCAGAATAAGGTAAATCCAGCCGGCAATTCTTAAGACAAAAATAAATTTCTGAGCTTTACGAACACTTAAAATAATAACTAAAAGACAAGAGTAATAAAATCAACCGTCGCGTCGCAAGAAGCATCATCAATATTAAAGACACAATATCTGACATGAAACTGTTGTTGTTATGTGTAAAGCTGAAACTGCCACCGCGCCTAGTACAGACTATAACAACGAGAACATTATATACCATGTAGCTGCCACGTCTCGTAAACATGAGAGAAATTGAGCATTATCTCAGAGGTTTATTAACTATCAAGTGCTTCAGCCGAATAGATTGCCTCACTATATTTCAAAATCAATTTTCAACTTCGCGTTCCGCACAGCAGATACCTACCTACTCCAAACCTTGTCGTTCGGAATTAATTTTAGGGAACTAATCGCCATATCTTCCAGGCAGTCGTCTCTTATAATGTTTAAATCCTCAGTGCTTACCAACTTACCTTCCCTTCAACGTAATGAATGTCTTTTATGCGCTCTTGAAGGAAATTTTAATTGAGATCGGTTTTCTTGGTGTCTTCACTGCTTCAGTTCTCGTTCTCTCAATGCAAATAGCTTTTACAAAGATGGTTTTATTTAGGATTCAATGATACTGATAGTTCATTTATCTGGATTACATAACGTCGTGTATCTAGCGAAGAACTCAAATTGAATAATTTTTTAGTGGATCATTTGTTGTGCCGGAATTTCATCTAACTTAAAATGAAATGTTCCGTAGTATGTTGGCACACCTGCAAATTGGCGATGCAAATTGTGCAGCTACCGTACCAGATGGGGGGAGTTAATTTTTTTTGTGACCACTTTTTGCAGTTAATTTTACCCGTTTAAAATTCCGATTTAATTTGCGCTCTGCCGTTGTATAGGTGTGACTGGGTGTTGTATACGCACAGTGCCACTACTATTACACACGACAGCTCTAAAAAGTACACGTACAATTTTCCCTATTTACTCGACGACAGATAATTACATTCCACCGGTCCAATTCACGAAATTACAACCGTGCTATTTGAAATCTATTACGTATTTTAACTTTAATCGTACATTCTGTACAATATAATAAAATAATAGTATATTATTTGATCAGCACATACGGTTATAAATCGCGAGCACGAAGTTTATACGCGAACCGTAGGCGAGAGTGCAAACATGCGAGCGATTTATATCCGTTGTGTGCAAGTCGAATCACACGTTTTATCTACGACTATCTATGACTATCTAAAATTTCATTTTATATCAAATATTTATATGTATTTGTCCATGATGGCGAGGCGAACTGTCACATAACTGTCATCCACGTAGGTTTTGACAGACTTTGACTTTAGCGTTGGCTGTATTACGTCTCACTTCTCATTTTGGATGAAACATGGATGAAAAGTTCAGCAAAGTCTTGTCAAATGGACTTCATGAAGAACTTCACAAACAAACTTGTCAAAACTTTGATACTGTAATTCAGGTATAACAAAGTATACATATTTAAACTCGGTTTTATAATATCTTTACGTGAAATATTGAAGCAAATCGAAGTGAGTTGTTTTGTTTTATGGATGTTAATACAGCATTTTTTTACATTTAAAATTCTAAACAATAGTTATTTCTTTTGAAATAAAATGCAGCAAAACAGTCAGTAGAGAAAGGAAACGTAGTTGAGCTTGTTCTATACTGGTCTTTATTGTAAAACCATATTAGACGACCGGTTTCGTCCTTACGGACATTTTCAAGTCTTAGTCAGAAATCTCTTAAATTAAAAATACTTTGTTTCGCTTGTTGACGCTCATTGACGAAATTTGATTTGCTTTTTGCATTGTTTTGGTTTCATTCGGGTTTATCTTTGCAATCTTAGGTTAGAGGTGGTTTTTAATTTAAACATCTACACCTACAATCTCAGTAGTATGTTAATTTAAGAGATTTCTGACTAAGACTGGAAAAAGTCCGCAAGGGCGAAAACGGTTGTCTAATATCATTTTACAACAAAGAACTCTAAAATTTCGACGATGGTAACAAAAAACACGTATGTTTATATACATTTACAATTACCGTATTAATAAAAAATCGATAATATTTGGGGTTTAGATGACAATAATCATGACCATAGTCATCCTTGACCAACAGCAAAACATCGAGCAACTTACCACCGGACACGCGTATATTTGCATATTTTGTGCTTTTTGTACTGATTTTGCTCAAAAACTAGAAGTAATTCACAAATGTCACATTCACACTGTTCACTTTGTTCATTCGGTCAGGGTAACAATATAGTATATTATAAGTTTTATAAGACAAAAATTGGCACACGAGTTGTTTTGGAACGAGTGAGCCAATGCCTCTTATAAAACGAGTGTTATATACTATTTTTTCTACTTTGCGACATTAAATTTACATACATTTCGAAAATTGCGGTTGTTGGCCGTAAAAATACTGTAATTGTTTTTCAGGTCAATAGGTCAATAATATTTGGAGTTTAGATAACAATAATCGAATGACTTAAATGAATACCTTCCACGACAGCAAAAAAATCTTACTGTTCTTACTTAAATCTTTAAACATCTTACCACCAATTCTGGTATCATTTTCCCTTATAACCTGAATCTGAAGACAGAAATGCAATTTGTAGATAAAATAGAATTTTTGCAACATATAAGTAAATGGTATTTAGGTTGCCCTTTTTAATGCGCATACTAGCGAGTTTACTCACTCGCGGACCATGCGTGCATAAGAAGCGCGTAAGAATCCGCAGACGCTGCATAAAATATCAGTTTATTGTGTTACAGTTTCTCTATGCAAGCTATTCTAATTTCACTTCTCTCTTTCTTACAGTTACCAAGTTTATTCGTATTGGAATCGCTGATAAGAATGACAATCCTCCTTATTTTGACAAGGCTCTATACGAGGCGGAAGTGGACGAAAATGAAGACATACAGCATACCGTCCTCACAGTTACCGCCAAAGATCACGATGAGTGTAAGTACCTACTTTCAGTTATACTCAAATATTCATCTGTTGTTAATGCCGCAGCTTTTAAATGAGAGTAAAGGATATTACGAGTGTACTCTTCAAACTTTTGCTGTTATAACACGAAAGAACGAAATAATAGGGACCCTTTTCATAAAAAACGCAATTTTCTGATATTAAATTTGCTTCTCAAATAAGAATTTATATTAATGTATTCACCAGAACGGTACAAAAAGTCTCAAAGGAAACTCGAAACATTTTGGAGTGAGGCTTTGCAGTCAACTTTCTTCGTTTAAAGGGCGTTTTTAGTAAAAAGTTGTACCATTTGCATATATCCTGCGATACTTAAGGCGATATTTTTCTTGTTTTAACACATTGCAAATGGTTTGTTTTATTGATGGTAAATTAAATTATAAAGAGGAGTATAATTGAGTTTTGCTTAAGAAATATAGAGCGCATCTAAAGGAGGTTATTTTGTCGTTATACTTTTATGATAGTATTTTTCCTGGTTCAGCAGATTTGTGCCGGGAGATTCAATTTAAAATATGTTCTGCGCTTTTCATTTTTAAGCTACTTGACTTGAGAATTGCTACGAATGCAAGATGCAAATTGAGGTGTTTGCAGGGAATTGGGCGCAGTGTTCCATGTGAGCGCCAGAAAGTCATTTGTTTATATCGTTTTTATACTCCGAAGTCGCTTAAATAGAAACTTAAATTAATTAAGAAGGAGCTTTAATCAAAACAAAATGTAAAAAATCCGGTTCCGTGTTATTTTATTTCGATTTATTCAGTTTTAATACAATTTGCCAAAATGGTGGATGCGCCGGACAAATTCAAGTTGACAAAACGACCAACTAAACTGTGCTATCTTATACGAAACTAGCACAGGGAATAGTAAATCACATAAACCTAATATTTCCGGCTTAGCTTCATCCCCGTAAGTCTAGGCGTAATTCCTTGTGGTTGATGAGCACCCCACGTTATATTTAATCTAAGCACCTCAGAGCTTCCGAAACCCGAAACAAGTTTGTTCCTTATTTATTATGAAACACGCCCAAATTATGCCATGATATATCGTACAATGGCACTAATCTCATTCACTTGACAAAATCTCCATTTTCAACCCGTTTCCTGTCGGTTATCTGGTGATTTATAAGGCACACACTGTCTTCTTAGTGTTTGCTTATCTATCCGACCGTATAACATCAAACTCTTACCTGTTATACTAAGTCCACAGAATTATAAAAGTTTACGAAGTAAACATGTATGTACTAGGTACATATTATGCTTCATGAAAGTTGTTATGTTTAGACTTTGTGTATTTGGGTAAAGCAAGTTTCTACAAGAAGGGGAATTTGCTGCTTAGATATCAGAAGAATTTGAGGTAATCAGTTTCAATTTTCTAAGCACAGCTTTAGTCCAACTGGATCAATTTATGAGTAGTGTAATTTTAATTATTTCTGTCTGCTACCAAAACGAGTTATTTGTATTTTGAGTCAAAGAAGTTACCGAAGTAAAATTTTGGCAATGAGCAGTGGTATAAAATATAAAGTTTTAATTTACTGCTAATATAAAATATTACTATTTAACTACTTATACTGATAACCTGTTACAATTGGTAAAAGATAGCCGTACACTTCTTCCTTCATGTTAGCTATCTATATTGTGAATATAGAAAACAAAGAAACGTTCAATTTCTGTTCCGAAAATTTTATGTTCTATATACAGTCTGTCGTACTTGTGGACTCAACTCGATATACAGGATGTCTCAACAGTGTAATCCCGGAAGATTGTTCCTCTGTTAATGAACATATTTTAAAACAGATTTCACTCATACATACAGAATAAAATAAAATTAATAACGTGTATACAGGGTCTTCCATAAGGTAGTACCAACCCAAACTTATGTTTTTTTTATATGGAACAATCTATATTTCGGCATAATTTTGAATTCCTCGCTATATTTTTCGACAATAAAAAATAACGTTACCTACTGTAGGTCCAAGTTTTCCCACATAAAATAATAATATATTGTTAACAAAATTAGTATATTTTATAAGGTTAAATGTAACAAAGTTTAGAACGATGTGTTCTCTAAGAGCTGTCAAGATGGAATCATAAGGGAATGAATATGTTACAAAATAAAAATCTTCGTTTCCTAGAAACTCGTCACAAAAAAAAATAAATAAACATCAAATATAGAGGAAAATCAAACTGAAAATTTAGGTGAAATTTAAAGTAACTGTTTTGTGTTTTCGTTAAGAAATTACTCCTGAAAATGTATCTAGAGAGTTACAATTTGGAGATAAAAATGTGTCATCCAAGATTAAAGCAGGCTTCAGACGATCTATGCTGACAGTACAATTTCTGTTATTTTTCAAAGTAGTTCAAGTTTTGCAAAATCTGTCAATAACTTTAAAGGGACCCTTGTATCTTGGAGATAATGTGGATTTCTGTTTTCACTTTTAAGGAATAGGAAATTTGACTTGAAGAAATCTTTGTCCATGAATGGTTTAAAAGAAGATTGATGATGAGCAAGAGTCGGCTGTAAATTTGCAAAAAGTTCGCGTAAAATGATTAATAAAGGAAAAGTATCTAAATAGTTCGAGGTCGATACAAAAAATTCTCCAGGAAGACGTAAAGGTTGACCATAGACCAAGTCAGCTGAAGAGCAGCCTAAGTCTTCTTCAAGAGAAGATCTTAAACCTAGCAGAATAATTGGTAGATCATTTTTCCATTGAGTTGAATTACCTCTAGCAATAAAAATAGATTTAAGTGTCCTATGAGATCTTTCCAAAATTCCGTTACTCTGCGGATGGTAAGACGAAGAATAAATTGGTTTTGATCCGAAAAATTGATTAAATTTAGAAAAAAATTGCGACTCAAGGTAGACAAGGTCAATGTGGTCATTTAAGAGGAATGTCGAAACGGGAAAAATAATGCATTGATAGCGTGTCTGCTATTCCTGAAGCTGAAATATCGGTGAGTGGATATGCTTCTGGCCACCTTGTGAAACGCTCAACGACCGAAAGTATGTAAGTTGAACCATCTGAAGGAGCTAAAGGACCAATAATATCAATGTGAATATGTTCAAAACGTCCTTTAGGTGTATGAAATGTTTGCAATGCAGCTTTCGTGTGAGTTGTTTTGTGCTGTATGTAAATCTTCCAGTTACCTGTGATATATCCAATGTCGAGTGGCAAATTGTGTAATGAAATTGAAATAGCGAGATTGTCTTGGTGCTTTTTCTATTTTTTAAGAATTAACAAGAGGTTTGTGGTCCGTGAGGATGATAAAATGATTGCCTTCAAGAAAATGTCGAAAATGTTTAATCGCTTCGTAAATTCCTAACAGTTCACGATCAAAGGTAGAGTATTTAATTTTCATTGGTTTTAATTCACGTCGGGGTCACCAATTATGTAGGTCCAAGTTTTCCCACATAAAATAATAAAATATTGTTAACAAAATTAGTATATTTTATAAAATTAAATGTAACAAAGGTTAGCCCGGTAAGAGTTGTCAAGAAGGAATGAATATGTTGCAAAATAAATAATCTTTTGGTTCCTAGAAACTGTCTGGTCACTCGTTTTTTTTATAATTTGCTAGAGCACACGTCACTGGAAATTGGCCAACTGCAACATGAAGTGCGCCACACCTACCCTAAACTTTATACTTTTTGATTTATTAGCATTTTTATGGGAAACAGCAGCCTAAGAAAAATTGTATGTCTCAATACGTGTTGAGACACCATGTATACGAATGTTATCTGATATCATTTTCATTTCGTTATTTAGTTTTTTCAAAGAACACTATATCATCTGTCCGAACCAATTTAGGAATAATGTACTAGCCTCCTGAATCACACAAATGCAATTATTCTGTAATTTGATTCAGATTAAAGATGTGGTAAACGGTTATTTTGGTTAGTTGTTCTATATTTAAAAAAATACCGTATAAACTTCTGGGATATTTTAGCTCAACGAAACAAAGGCGATTTTTCAGGATATAAATTGTTTGTTATTGTTATTATATTTCTAATGATCATTGAAGAAAGTAATTCTATAAATTCTTCCCGGCTTAGGTTATGCAGGCTACACGGAATTTAAAAAAAACTTTAAATGTTATTCTTTTTTAATTAACATTCCATTTGGAAGCGAATCTCCTCAAGCGTTTTTCTGGAATTTTTCAATATTTGCCTAGTCACTGGTTTTCAATTAATTTTGCCCTCGCTAATCTCAGAAAAAGTAGCGAAATATATCTCTCCGAATTAAAAAAAAGCGGCCGATCCAATATGTCAGTTTTTATAGCATTTTTCGATTATTTTTACAAAGGATTTATCCCTTCTTATACATCCCGATATCCCTCCTTTATAACGTAATCTGACCCAAACTCCACTTTTGCATGTGAACAAGTTATTACTCTTAAGCTCACAAAGGAATAAAAATATGCCGAAAATGCCGCTCAATTTCACTTTGTAAAAAGCAAATCAACCCATGTAGCATTCGTGTCGGTTCAAAGGAATTTTCATCAGGGACCCAAGCCGGAAGAAAGAAATTAAATCAAAGGAGCCGCCCTCTTCCGAACGGAAGCTAGTCGGTAACGTGATATTTTAATATGAATACTGCCCCCTTGGGCAGGTATCCGCGGGGTCGATTATCGGCTATTCCCATCCTGGCAGGTCCTGCGGAGGATTTATGACCGAACCGAACCGTAATCAATACGTTCCCTGTTGTCGGCCACCATTTGACTGCTTAAGTTGGTTGGTTACCACTGCCCTCGCTAAGATATCATATTTCGGGGTGAGTTGTTGATGGCCTGCCGATAGATTTTTGACGTGTTCCGACAGTTTGATTGAAAAAGAAAATTGCTCGGGTACGCTTGTTGATCCCTTCCGTTTTGAGAGAAAAATCGTTTTTCCATCAGCGGTTAAATTATCGCTGGTTTTGTACGTGGGATCTCTTGTTTGTGTATTGAAAGAATTGGGAAATATTTGGAAGGATTTACACGTCTTTGAGACTTTTAATTACGACTTTTTTACAAACTTCAAATAAGAAATAACGCCGACCTGAAAGCACTAATTAGAGGGACTGGTATTATGGCAACGGCTTTGCCCAGCAAAACATGGAGATTGTATAGGTTAACAACCTCTAATTACTTGATAAAATTGAGGACGTTAGCCTTTTGTGCCGTCTGTTGTGAAATACGTAAAACCGTAATCAAAAAACTTTTCTCCTTGTGTTTCGGTTGCATTTAAGCATATTTTGATGCATATTAGGGCGGAAATTATGAAAAGTAGTCTCTTGTAATAAGAAGAGAAACTCCATAAAAAAATTGGTTAACATCTTCCATTCACGCATCGTACATTATGTTAATGAAATATTGTAAAAATCGAGTCTTTTTTGTAAATTATAAACTAAGTTAATACATACGCTTTAGTTTTTATGCCTCTTTTATGGTTTAAATAACCTAAGTACAATAATCTGATCAATAATTCACATTTGGAAACAAAGACGTCATAAAGCTTCAAAACTCTATCAATGCAGACATGCTCAAGCTACAAACATGGTGCGTGAATAATATACTGACCATAAACGAATCCAAATCAAAACTACCTAATTTTCAACCCGACCAAGACCATCAAGACCGTGAAGATAAACAAAAGGATAATTAAGGGGACAGCAGACACATTATCTCGGATGCAAGCCACATTGAAATGGCCAACACATATCAAAAATACTACATAAAACTCTACTACGATAGCAAATATATACAAAATAAGTAAATATGTACCTGACCACCTCAAGAAAACCAATATACAATGCACTTTGCGTCTCAAATATGACATATTTACTAACAATATGGGGAAACACAACACAGAGAAACATAAACAAGATACAGAGACAACAAAATGAAATATTGTAAACTGTATATAACATGCCAACAGTGACCCGAACAACAGACCGAATGAAAACAGCACACGAACTAACGATATCACAATGAATAACTATCAATAATCTGCTCTTATTATTCAAGTTTAACAATAACCTGACAAAAACGGAGATTGTACTTCTGGAATCTAAAGACATCCACAACTACGAAAGAAGAACTAAGTCAAACCTTAGAACACATAAATATAAAAGAAGCAAATACTCACAAACTGTAACCACAAGAGTAATAGACACATGCAACGAGATAAAAGAACAAATTAAAAGCCTAACATACGAAAGCTTTAAAATCAAAATTAAACATATGCTCATGCATGACTAACTGATGAGATTATCAACAGAGCGTGACCAACACCCACACCATAAACTAACGGTCTAGAGTGATTCTTAACTGGTGCTCCGCGGAACACTGGTGCTCCGCGAGCTTGTTGCAAGTGCTCCGCAAAATTATGAAAGCCAAAGTTGTTGACTCATTTACCGTATGTGATTGAAATAATAATATTTGTATTTGTATATTATTAATGTACAAAACATTCTAACTTAAACAAAACTAACAATTATAGTATATTATACTACAAGAAGACACCCAAAATAAGAGATGCAGCAGGGCAGAAAGACCTAGGTAGGCCGTTCGAACACCAAATGAAATTTATTAAATGAAACTAATTGTGTAATAAACCTGTACAAAGCTGGATGTTGGGATAAATATTATTACTACTACTATAATAATAAGTTTTAGAAGACAAAAATTGGCGCACGAGTTATTTTGTTATATAGTATGTTTTCTACGTTGCGACATTAATTTTACATAAATTTCGAAAAATGCGGTTGTTATCTTACAATTTAAAGTAATTTTGTATTCAACAGTTGGTAGTTAGTGTAAAATTCACAACTACGACTGACGCGAACCAATAGCGATTGAGATGTCAGCCTTATTTGACACTTGACGTCAATATAATAAATCTTGGAAAACCAAAAGTTACTAAAAGTTTGTGATCTAGTGTTTTCATAATGACACCGAAAGCGGTTTCGCTATGAGTTTATAACAAACGCAAAGTAATTTTCAAATAGTAATAAATATGAATAAACTAAATAAAGAATTTAGAACATAATACAAAAAAATAAAAATGGATATAGCTCTGCTACACATGCCACATAAAAAGTTCTGAAAATATGTAAACATTTTGAAATATATTTCCTAAAATAAAGATAATAAATATGATGTTTTGATAATATATATATTTGCCCTCATCTACATATCATCCACATGTTATGTGCGGATTTATTAAGCCTTAGATTAGTATAAAGTTGTATTAAAAATGAGCTTATCAGAACTATTGAGTAGGTGGTACATAACTGCTAATATGGGGCCAGAAAATCCAAACATACACGCACAAAATGTGGAATTATGTGAATACGGGCAAAAAGAAAACTTCGGAAGCAATTCGGTATATCGAGAGTGCTTTTTCCCTCAAACATTCAAGAGATTGTTTGTAGAAATAAATTCCAATTTTCGTATTCGCATTGTTTGATATGTATTTTGTCTTCTTAAGGAATAGAAATAACATATAAGACCATATAAAACATTATACTCAGAATGACATTTGATTTCTAAAAATTAATTCTGCTGAAAAAAGGTAGACTATTAATCTATTTATATTTTTTCTAATTAATGTTATTTTGTAACTGTTATTTAATAATCGTTTTAATTTTGAGTAACAGTTATGTCAATGTTTTTGGTGCTCCGCGAATTTTTCGTATGATCAAAAGTGCTCCCTGACTTCAAATAGGTTAAGAACCACTGGTCTAGACCCTTCAATACCATCCACAGAGAAGAGGAATACTCAACACCATGACGGAAGCATGAAGAGAGGAAGAGTACGCCATGTTTGCATAATTTATGTATACTCTATACTTACTTTATAATATATTGACATATTATATGCATTATCAATAAAAAGACTAAATAAAAAAAACAGTTAAAAATCCAAAAAACGGTATTTTTTTCATATTTTTTTTTTAAATATCGAGTATCTACCGTCTGTCCAAGTTAAGAAAAAGTGTAAGCTAAAAAATACGTAAAATCGCGTTAGGTGAATTTTTGAATGCATTTTTCTAATGTGCTTAATCTTGTTTATTGGGAAAAGGCAATGTTACTGTCCAGAGAATTTGTTAGCATTTACTTGTTGAAATTTCTTTATTTATAATGTCGCGTACATTATAAATTCTCCATAAAATAAAAACAAATCTTGTTTATTCTATGAGATTCTGTTGGAATTACAAGAATCAATCAAAATGCAATATGAATCATTTTTTTAAGTGGTCAACCAGAAATATGTGATTACTTAAAGCTTCAGCTTTCCCCATTGTCTTTCTGTCTTTTTTCGTTAAAATGTTCTCAAATAAGAATGTTAGTGTCTTCCCCTCTTAATTGTTCTTATAATATTGTTTTTTTACAACCACTATTTCCACTGTTTTTTAAAAGGGGCTTATGGAGTTCCTTCTTAAATATTCTCATTGAGCAACACCTCTATCAGTCCTTTGT
Source organism: Melinopterus prodromus (assembly GCA_964023965.1). Lineage (NCBI taxonomy): Eukaryota > Metazoa > Arthropoda > Insecta > Coleoptera > Scarabaeidae > Melinopterus > Melinopterus prodromus. Next base: position 49,176,006 of record OZ030393.1, read on the forward strand.
TAATTGTCTCCATATTTCCTTTTCATAGTAGAAATAGTTTTTCTTTGTTTAGGTTTATGATTTTGAATGCATTGGTAGCATTATCTACTATTATTGTTATAGAATTGGTGACTGGCTAGATCACTTATGACTATAGGAGATGTTATGCTATTGTAACTTGATTGTCTTCAGACCGAACAAAAGTGTAATTATAATTTTATATGTATATTATAATAATTCAAAAATTATACTATAATTAATAATGTCCCTTCAATATAACTAGATTGTAGACTCTGTATAAGATTACGAACAGAATGGTACAATTTATTATACACTGTGTCGAGCTGCGTGACTTTCATAAACACCGTGACAGTGCCGGACTAAAAATATCCAATTTGAACTTCAGGGAATGTCCAAGACGTGTAGAATTTAAGATTGTTTTCCCCGCGGCCACTTCTGGACAGAGGAGAATAGCTGGAGAGTGACCACATTCTCCGTGGTAAATGCGATGGAAATTTCTAACCCTCCGCCCCATAAATTAGCCGATATGAAGCGGGCGGAGGGTAGAAGAGGGACCTGTTCACGCCCGATCTGCGAAATACTAATAAAAAGGTTGGGGGCGAATTCTAGCAGCTAACCAAGCGGCCAATAGACAATATCTTTCGGCCGTCCTACAGGCGGTCTCGTCATTAAGGATCCGAGGCCCACTTCCGATCTAGAAGGTCCTGTTTACCAGCGAACGTGCCAGAAAGGGAAAAGTTGCCGAAGTGAAAACCGGGCAATCGCTTGCGGTCAAACCGGAGATCCGGCCGCCCAAAAATTTTATTGACCCTCGTTAGAGAAGAGTTGCCTTTGTTCCGATTCCGAGCCAATAAATTCTAACTTCTTGTTTTGGAGATGAGGTTTATTTTCTTTTCGATTGGTATTGTCTGTAAGCCACTATTCGGGCATGCCAAATTAGGGATGGAAATTACTGAAGTTAGATTACCTTCCAAAATTATAGATTGTCAAATGTATCTGTTATTATACGCATATTGACAATTCTTGTTCAGAACTAATTGTGTTTTAAAAATATTTAACAGCATACAGGTGTGTGTGTGTGTTTTTCACCAGCTTTTCAGTTTAGACCACCTGAAAACAAAAAAAAACTGCTAGGTTGCTAATCCCGGACATTATAGCATACAAATATGGCCAAAAGTCATTAGAATATATTGTGAGAAGCAATACCATACCATTATCCAGATAAATATATGTGTGCCAGGATATGAAAAGAGACCAGCTGACCGAAATTGAGTTATGATTGATTTGAGATAGAATATGTTATGGCAAAGGTACTCCAACATTTTAAGCCGATTACCATAAAGAGAAAATGAAAAAGAAAATTATTTAAGTTGCTGATACAAATAGTAATTTTTTTTCTATGAAACTTCAAAGTTTTGCAAAATTTAAAAGTTACTCCACGCATATTTGTAAGTTACGCTGACTCAAACAGTTTTGGAACAATTTCGATATTAGTTTCAAGATTTTCAGTAGATTTTATTATTTCATTATTATTTAGGTTTTATATGTTTTTATGTATCTTCATATCTCGAGTCTTAAGAAGATTTAAGCATTGTCGTAAGGGGATTTTGGGATCTCTGATTTCAGATTTTTAGAATTCAAAATGGCGGATCTAATATGGCGACCAAACATGTAATTAATTGTCGGATTCATATAAAAATTAAAACTTTTGATATATGAAGGTTTTGGATTCCAAATCTGTTGTAAAATGTAGAAAATGGCGGAGTCAATATGGCGATTAAACATGTAATTAACTGTTTCGGAAGAAAGCAGAGAGATCTGATGTTACACACATAAAAATTTTACGGAGTGAATTCGCACGTAGTTAATCGTACACAAAAAGGAGTGAAATTTTCTTCGAAAATCAGTTGATTGTATCTTAAAAATTGTTGTTATACATAATTTCGGAGTTAATTTAACTACACAGCAGGTAGTTGAAAATAGTTGATATCCGACAAGGTGAAAATTTTCACCGGCTCCAGCACGACGGTGTGAAATAAAAATTAACACCACCCAGGGTGTTGAAATAACTGAGAAAACGAGAGAAAATACTTTTTTTTATTCATTCAAACTCCGCGTGGAGTGAACAATTTCCAAAATGGTACGATTTATTTCAAAAAGTGAAAAATTTGCCCTCTTGGCAACAACAGTACGTCATAACGTCGCCACGAAGGCGGTCGCTTCGCAGTTCGGCCACGGGACTTGTGCTGTAGGTTAGGAGTGAGGTTAGTTTTTGATTACTTGTAATATATTACATATTAGTAACCTATTTGGCATGGAGCAGTCTATTTTCATCTCCGTGTTAAATACGAAAACAATAACAGAGAAATTTTAGGTTTCGTCGCATTTAATACGACAAGTATGTAACGACAGGTAGGTACTTGTGCGTTGTATATTACCCATTGGTTGTGGTCACAAGCTTTTATATTTTTGAACATTTCAGCTACATTATAATCATAGTGACTGTCATTGAAGATTGAGACGTATTGACCGCACCCTGTGCCAGGGGATGAGGTTTAATTACCAATTAATAAAATATATGTTCGTAAGTTTTACTTACTACGAATGTATCTGATAAGTATTAATTCCCATTTGTATTACAGTTTTCTTGTCTTAAAAATTAAGTATAGAAGAAGAAAACGCACATTTTACTATTCCATGAACGTCACGGCAAGTGGAAAGCAAAATTTACACCAGTTTTTCACCACGAATTCAATACATATGTAGGAGAAGTCACCAACAACTTGCCACAAAGGTACAGTGATACATTTTAAGCAATGTAAGATATATTTTCAAACAAAATAGTTATTGATATTGCAGCTTGAGACATATTTACCGCCTCCGTGTGCCAGGGGATGGAGTGACAGTAAAACTGATACATGTTTAGTCACGTAAGTATTATTTACTACATATACAACTGATACGCATTAATTTGGTTTTGTATTACAGGTTTCTTTACCATTAGAACTTAAAAAAGGAAGAAGTGGAGCATTGCCTGTTGCAGTTGACAGACAAGACGGTGTACTACTGATTATTATTTATAGTATATTTATATGTAAGTATTGTGGAATAGATATAATATTGAACAAAATAAAGGATTGATATCTAGATTACATGAGTATTTAAATTAATAACTTTTCTGTGTTACAGTCACTGTCGCTAAAAAACAACTAACTAAACTGTTGTTTCTTATTGACTAGTGATCAGAACACAGAAAACTGATTAATTGGCATATTTTTTATTTTTGCTGGCCCCCGCATCATTTCTCCCTTTGGTATAAATTTAACTCCGTATAGGATAATTTTAACACCCGCGCGGTGAAAACAACCAACTCCCTAAAGATTTATTTTCAACTCCTTTTCAAATAATAATAACTACAAAAGGAGTGAATGTACTCCCTAAAAATTCAACTCCGTCCGATCTAACTACATGCGCAAATGGTCGCGAGGGAGATCCATAGCGGTGTTGAATCGGTGTTAAATCCAACTCCGTATTTTTATGTGTGTAGATGCTTATAATTCAAAATTGCACCGAATGCAATCTGGCAACATTAATAAATTAACGTTGAAACTTTTCCTTTCCTGTTTCCTGTAACATAATTATGCAACTCTCTGATTTCAACACTTATGTCAGTTAAAAATCCAAATTTTCGTTTTCAATCTGACGACGTATAAAGTACACATAAACCAGAGAGTATCCAATTATTTTAAACGTGTAATGGTAAGCTGTATACACACCTAGCTACACAAAACATGGAAATACTACGCTTTATCAACAAAATTACAATTTTGAAAATTTTAGCTTAAAATTTTCATATTCATTTTACTTTTTTCAAGCCTTGTTACCGGAAATCTGTTCTAATTTCAAACTCGATTCGACAAATTTCCCAAATTTAATTTTTTTCCAATTTTTGGAAAATTTTCTAAAATGATTTATTGATTCATAGTATCACCGAAAATCTGTCCACATGCAAGATTTCAACTTAATTGGACAAATTTTCCAAGTTTTGGAAAAGTTTCCAAATTTTTTTAATGCCTCATGTAATATCACCAGAAATCTGTCCACATGCAAAATTTCAACACGATGGGACGGGAAATAGGAGACATATCGATTACAAGATTTGAACGTAACAAACAAACAGACATACAAACAACAAGTGAAGTTAAGTTCAGCGTAGTACTTGTCCCGGAATATTATATAACTTAGTAATTATATTTTGTACAAAAAAGTTTATAAACTGCTATTACATATTTGTTTGTGGCATTGTATGCGGCAACACCGTAATGCGCTAGAGCGTAGCGTGATATCGACAACTTGTCCCTTTTTCACTTGCAATAAAAACGTAAAAGCATTTTTCATGCGTTTACAACCGCAGGCGTGTCTCGGTCGAACCATTTTAACGATTATCTGCGTAACTAGAAACAGACACTGGCCCCTTTTCACATCCACGCACACATATAGTGTTCTTCAGCAGTATATATAGGTACTTTGTAAAATACTAACTTTAAAAAAGTATACCAGCTAAGTAACGAAAAGACAGCATCTCTGCTGATGCAGGTTACTACGAAAATTTAAAACTGTTTTTGTCACAAGAGGCGTAGTTTTTGAAAAGAACAGCTGTATAAGGCACATTTGTAGAATCGACGTACGTTTTCACACAAGAGAGTACTAACAAACTCTTGTGCTAAAGTGTTACAGAATTACATTTCTTCATCTAATTGTGCAACTAGTCTGTAGTCAGTTAATATAGTAGTAGAAATTGAGTTAGACACAAACTGTATGACAGGGCATTTAAATACGCCTATTATATGTTCTATGTTGGTAAATTGTTCGAACCATCTCTGGTAAATTGAATTACACTAAAATCAGAGCGAAAATAGATGTGAAATATTAATGTGCTTCTTAAACTGGCACTTTCAGCTTCACTTCCTCATTCAAAGCAAAGTTACTGAGCCATGAGCTCTTTTCCAAAGTTTTAGATGCTTAACAAAAGTAAAGTCAGATTCAAGTCAGTGTCAAAATCTGTCATGCGATTTGGAATCAGGGAGCTGAGATAAGTTATGTTAACGCTGTATATTAGCATAAACGTAATTCAGCGAAAACGTTGGAATTTTCGCTTGGATGTTTTGCATTTTACCGGGAATCGTTTTCTTCCCCACTAAACGCGATACAATTGGGATAATTCTGTATGCTCATCGTTTTTATTGTAAAATAAAATGTGATTTCTCATTAAAAATTCTATCCGCATGCTTACTTTCCGTGCGATATGAATAGTAAACGGTCATTATATGCAATTAAACGTTGTTTCGCAAACGGGAATGGCATACATTTCGATAGCATACATTTGGGGCACATCAGCGTTTCAATTTCGAAGCTGTAGTTGAACGCCTGAACGCTAATATCGCTCAAAATCGATCAACTCAATTACACTAATTCTTTGGGTAGCCCACACACGACGTCTGCACCGGAATGCCATCAATGCCAATGGTAGATTTGCGGCTTATTCTCCGATAGTTCCAACGTTTTGTGGGTTTACAATATGTCCCAGTCATGGTTTTTTTTTTATTAGACTTTGCAGGGGATCATTATTAAATTTGAAAAGAAATGACCTGAATGAATGCTATTTATAATTTATGAATTAATGAATTAAAATATACTACATCCTTTGAGATAATTTAGAAGAAAAGCTAAGCAAATATACGCGCAGACCATTAAGTTAGAATATTACTTTGGACTTAAACTACTCTGTATTTGAGTGAATAACGTAATACTCATACAAAAATTTATTGCCAAAAAAGGCCCACTTTTTGCCTCTTCGACATTTTTGTTTTACTTCGATATATGACGATCGTACCCGAGATGAAAAATTACTATTGCAATGCTTTTGAATTTCCACTTTTATACATATTTGGAAATTAAGTTAACATGGGGAAAAGAATTGCAAATTTTAAAATTTTCTTAATTTTCCTTGCTTTATTTCAAAAGTTGAAAAATTTGCAAAGCAAAATTGGTACCTAATCTTCGAATACAATATTAGAGGTATAACCTCCGATCACCAGTCTTGACATGGCGACGCGGATAGGAGACAGAATCTAAACTAATTTGAAGAGAGAAAATATAAAACTAAGTGTTTCTGGTTTACAGACATCATGTTTAAAAGCAATTTATTTCAGACAAATGATTACCGATAATTGTATTGTGGAAATGCACTCGATAATAAAAACATTCTAAAATACTTTTCTTAGCTAATGGATCCTGGACACAGCCTAAATCATACATAGCGCTGTCCAGCTTTTTCAGACGTCTGCATAATTTCTCCAGAAATTGCTAGTTTGACTAACCACAGTTTTCTCTGTTTTCACAGTTGCCCCGATGTTCGTGGTGTTCTTATTGGTTTACAGTTTAATGTTGATTACGTTCTTCTTTGAATTTAATTTTCCGTCCACAACCAATCGTGTTACTTCTGAAAACTTGGCCAGCATTAATGGCATTAAAATATCATCGGATCTTTGCAGATTTTGACACAAAGTAATTTGTTGGCATAATTATGTTCACTACAATGTTGGTATGTGTTGCACTCTAATGCAGCACCTGGCGCAACCATGGTATAAAATGTGACCGTGGATGTGAAAAGGGACCAGTTGTCCGTTTCTAGTTAGCAGATAATCGCAAATAAAGTTATACTGGTTCAAAATACACATTTTTGTTTTATTCGCAAATCAATATCTTTATTGTGTTTTTTTATCAGATTTGTTCGTCTAAAACCTGTCTGGGGTTGGAAGCGCATGAAAAGATGCGTTTTTGTTGCGAATGAAATTTATATTTGGAAAATTTCTCTAATCGTGTTGAAATTTTGTATGTGGACGGATTTCCGGTGACAATGACTGAAATAAAAGTTAAATAAACATAAAAATTTTCAAGTCTTTTTAAGACTTGAGAGATGAAAAACCAATAAAACCTAAACGGAATAATGAAATAATAAATTCTACTAAAAATGTTAAAACTAATATCCAGTATTCAATCAGCTTTGAAGAAGCGAGCAACATGGTTCGCGAAACGTCAGCATTAACAAATCTTGACACACGGCATAACCCGGAAGCAGTTTATTTTCTAAATGATTCTGGCCGTGAAAGCCTACGTACTTAATATCGACATTGTTCGAAAAATGTTGGAGTCGTAACTAGCAAGTATGCGCAAAGTTATTAACTTTTAAACTTTGCGAAAGCTTGAAGCGTCATAGCGCAAAAGTTAACTTTTTACATCAGCAACTTAATTATTATATTTTTTCAATTTCCCTTTATGGTAATAGGTTTAAAATGTTGGAGTACCTTTGCTATAACTTATACTATCTAAAAACACTTATAACCATCGAGTTTAATATATAGTATCTGGAGGTCGCACGCTATATAGTCCCCATATATATTTCCTAAGGATTTTTTGTTTATAATCAATATGTAATGTCAAATTAATTCAATTCAATTGCTAGTTACAAAATCCATATATTTTCGAGTAAGTAATAAATATGTTACGAGGAAATGTCTTTTTTCGAAAATGTTCTTGTTTTTATCTAGTCTAAAAAAAGGCAAGCACTTTTATAAAAGTCTTACCATATTCATCGGGTTCCAAGCTTTTTAATGTTTAGTTGCACTCCACTAACACTGGAATTGTATTATTTATAAAAGAGATTATCAAGTCAGAGGAAAGGAAATGGATTGATTATGATAGCAAATGCAAATGTTGCCCGAATGAATACCCAAGAAAAACTGATTTTTATTCAAAATAGTATATATTCAACAGTAATAAATATATGAAATATATAAAAGATCATTTATTAAAATACATAAAAAATAAACATATTTATTCATTGGTAAAGAGAACTATTTTATTTTGGTTTTTTGTTTGTGAATATTACTCATTCTACAAATATAATGTAATCTGCATACTAAATACATTTTTGTCACTTCTTTGGTTAGTAAAATAATATGGTTATTACCAATCTCAGCAACAAATAAATTTAATGGTAATCTAAAAAATAAATCGGTTGGTTTTGATACAAACAAAGCGGAAAAAATCTTATATGTGAAACGATAATTTGTTGTTTTTCTTTGAATTGCTACTGCAATTCCTAATACAGCACGTGTTTACAATTTCTGGCACTGGTAACAGGCCAATTGCGAAAATTGGTTCGTCGAAATAATAGAATAAAAGTGATATCAATCGAACAGAGCGCCATAAAATACAATTGACATTAGCAACTAAAGTTAGTTACTTGAAAATCACTAGACCACCTAACTTCAGGAGCCTGCGAAGCTGTTTGGATTTTCGGCCGCCCCCACTCCTGTACCATGCGACCTCCAGATTACTATATATGAAACTCGATGCTTATAACTCAATGTCGTACAACTGGTCCCTTTTCCTATCCAGGCACACAATTATATAAAGATGTTTAAACCCTCTTTGTTTGTCACCGCAGCTAAAGTTTCAGCAAATCCATATATGTTGCTGTATGGGTCGCTTGACTTTCCTGCCTTTCAAATTACGTCAATCAGGTTTGATGGTTTGTAATTTCTCCCTATTCAATTAGAGTTCTTCGATGCCTAGCCTTTTTATGAAGTCTATGATGGTATGAGGAGGCAGTTCTTTCAGTTCTGTAGGCTCTAGCGTTTTACCAAATCTATAACCTTCACTATTTCTGAAACATACCAAACGTAAACCCTAGAAATTTCTTCGATTGCAATAACACTTTTAATCCTCGCCTAGCTACGCCTCATTGAAACCAAAATCCTCCTAGTGATGTTAATAAAAATGATTCATCGAACATCATCGTCATGGCCACAAGTTCTGACCACGGCACTGTTATTCTGGGACTATATCGGGGTGGTGGCTGCTGCCTGCGGCACTCTGGGACATAATTCACCGCTCTAATGAATATTTCACTGCCGGGACGGAGTCACAACGACTTAATTGCTCGGAAACTTGTATCATCACCCTCTCTTCGCCTCACTGCCCCCTAACGTTGCCGCCGCCGCCACCGCGGCCGCCCCCGTTCGCGCGAATAAAAGCATTACAAGTTCCCTATTAATTATTCGCCAACTCGAGAACTTAAGAGGGATTTAACGGTGCGCTTGCTTACGCTAGCGCGCTGCCGGGAAACGAAACGGCCTTCTTTAAGATTACACGAAGGTATGAGTTTATATATACGGGGTGTTACGTACTGCAGTATACTACGGTATAAGATTGCTCTAAAGATTTCGTTAGAAAACTTCTGCAATGTTATATTTTATCTGCATTTTGCGATCACAGACATCAGATGACAGCATGGTCATTATCTCATGACCTGACATCAGATTTCACCTCTCAGTCAAATCATGTCGTCAATCGAATCAACATCGCGATGTCTTCTGGGAATAACATGCTTTGTTTATACTCCACGTTATCCTGTATGACATCTTACTGGCGTAAAATATTTTAACTGTAATTTCTCATCAAAACCCAGTTTTTCCTCATCTTTATTTTGTAGGGTACACGTTTTACTACCATGTGTTACGAGCCTAATGTGGTTTTGGTATATTCTCCTGTCAGTTTTGCAGAATCCTTGAGCACAGTGATGTAGTTTTTGCCATTTATTGTAGATCCCAGGTAGAGAAATATTTGATTCGGAATCGTAGTCCTCTAAAACACATGATAAGAATAAGTTTAACGCTTCTGTTTCAAGAGTCTACTAGGTTCAGGTTTAGTTTGGCAATATCAGATCGATTACATGTGTTTACAATTATTCCAAAAAGTAGTTCTAGGAATATGTCTTAACCATATGGGCCAACAATGTGAGACGGTGATATGTATATGACCTTATTTTTGACCTTATTTTTGACCTTATTTTTCTACCAACCATTTTTTTGTCATGCCATCATCTAGATTTGTTCTTGCTTTATAAAAATAAATCCTGCAAAAAAAACTCAATTAGATGACGGGAAAGGGTGCCACAATCGACTTGAAATTTGAAAATGTCAGCGATGTATTTTCTCTTTTGACGTGTAGCTCTTATTTAATATTTTAAATAAGAAAGTTATTGTTATGAAAGTATCGTCCTTTGGTTTTCTAATAACAATATTTACTTAAACATTTAATTAATTTATACGAGACTTTTACAATGCCGCGTTGCCGAACCGCTCCGTCTAAATAGCCTATCGTACATTAGAACAAAACATGGAAAATAAACTTTTATATTTGCATTGTCTCCACCACATTTAATAAATTATTTTACCTGCTGTGTTCGAATTAATAATGCCAAAATACTTGCAATACACATATTCCAATATTTAGAAAATAGACTGATTTTTTTTTGTTACGTTTAATACAAATTATTACAACGACGATTACGCGACCAACACGCCATACAAAATATTTTAAAAGTAGAAGAGAAAATTGAGGGAACTAAGAAGTGTATCAAATAAACCATACAAAGGATGACTACAAAGAATTAAGTAAGTACGTAGGCTTTCACGGCCAGAATCATTTAGATTAATTTAGAAAATAAACTGCTTCCGGGTTATGCCGTGTGTCAACATTTGTTAATGCTGAGGTTTCGCGAACCATGTTGCTCGCTTCTTCAGAGCTAACTGAATACTGAAGACCTACCAAGGAAATCTTCCTTATATACCTGGAAGCAGTTTATTTTTTATACAAAGAATTAATTGAATTAATGGTATTCTTTCTTTGTGGGACTTACTAAGTACTTTTAATATTACCTTAATATTGTCAACAGATATTTTTTTCTAAAGTACCTAGTTTATTTATTTATTATAAATATATACAGGGTAATCCATATCTCGAATCGAAAAATTAAGTACAAGACAATTTTTAGAATCGGTCGTTATTTACGAGATATATGACTTGGTAAAATAATAAACAGGAAAAGGTATATGTTGAAAAAGAATGTATTTATGTAAATACGTTAGAATACTTAACTATTGTTAGAAAAAAATCACGGCTTGCATTTCGTACTGTTTAGCCATAAATGATCAAACTTTGAAGTGCGTTATTTCGGAAACTAAGGCCGATCGGAAAATAAGTTATGTGATTTTTTAAAATCGTATTTCTGATAAATTTTGTCTATTGATAATTAGTATATCATTGTCATTTGTCAATTAGCTTTTCGATACGGGCCTCAGTTTACGAGATATGCCCTGTTTTTTTTTTTAATTTTCAGAATTTTTTAATTTTTTGTGTCATTTGGTTTATAAATTATGTATTTTTTACATACATCTATTTATTTTCACCTTTGGGGATAGCTTATTTTTTGCATAATCAAAGCCCTTGTAGCACGTCTTCCTATTGTCCAATCGACTTAAAATTTGGAGGGAATTAGTTTTCTCTGTACGTAGAATTAATTCAAGAGGTGGCGTGGATCCAATTTTGAAGAAAAAAAAATGCCTGTGGACTATCTAATGGCCATGCTTTCTATCTTATGTTTCTTGTGGGGCTTGGGATATTGTTAACATATAGCTGGTATATAGAGAAGACATATGTATAAGGTCTTTCGAATTGTGCGAATTTATTACAATTATTATTATTACAAGTGCATTATTATACGATCATATCAATATTAATTAATAGCTCCATTAAGATTTATATAATTTTTCGTGTAGAAAAAGTTACGCTTCAACCTTCACTACCCATTTTAGAATAAATTGATCATAACCGGATTTTCACATTTATTGACTAATCAATTAAACTGTATCTATATGAATAAAAATTAATGAAATTTTTAGTGGTTCTTTCGGCTTCTGAGCTGTTAACATCACCAAAGAACATAAAATGCGGTACTGGTAAATCTATCGATTGCCACCATTTGAGATGAGCGATATATGCCGCTAGTTTTGATCAAGCGCGCTGTTGTGAACACTTAGTATATAAGTTATTATGTATATGGTCTTAATACTACATCGACTTTGCTGAGCTTGTTTGTTACGACTACATCGCACGTTTTGAAAATAAATTAATTAAAATAATGTTAAATATTTATATACAATCATTTTAAAATACCCAGTTCTGTAGTATTTTTAATCAATTTTATGCTGTGTGAATATATAAAAATATGAATGTACTGCATTACAATTGTGCACTATACGTGGATTATGTTATAGTTTGAGTCGCACCATTTTGTAAATTGTAATGAATATTTCATCGACAAATTGCAGTTTATATTAATAATACACAATGTACATGCTTTCAGCAATATCTATACAAATATAGGAATATTGTACTACTGTTATTTTTTATAATTGCGTTGTTCGGGATTCAAACAGGAAATATATTTCTGAGTAAAACTTTTTACATGGACCTCTAGTTTTTCGAATACTTTACAAGTTACAGTCATTTGAAATATTATGACATTTTTGTGAACGTACTGACATTAATATTCAAGTGTTTTCAACGTGCCAATTGGTAATTAAATTCTGCTTTAACAATAAAGAAATTTGAACTATAGATTTTCCTTTTTTCTTTTTCCAAGAACCTAAAAAACTCAAGAATTTTCATAATGTAACTGAATTTCAATGAAAGTTGGCATTTAAACTCTTCTTTCAAAATAAAGAAACTAAATGTCAGAACATCCAATTATCAGAAAATTACCCCGTCATTTCAGAGACACCTTGTAGATCCTACTCAATCATATACTGGCAAGCATCCTAAATTTATATAATCTTCAAGACATGATAGAAACTATACGACGGACATTCTGTTACAGCCTCCCGTATTCGATATGAGATCACGAGCGGTAACATAGGGGGCGCCTTCGCCGTCAAGAATATGACAGGCGCCATCTACGTGGCAGGAGCCCTCGACTACGAAACGAGAAAACGGGTGAGTACACATATCAACCTGAACTACACCTGTAGCGAGATTGGTACTACTTTAGTCTATTTCATACGAAGATATGAATGCGCGCACTTTACAAACGCCATCTGACAGTTGCAAGCAAACGGACCTGTTTCCGTTTTCACCGTCACGTACGTAACGTACCACTCGTGTCGTGTTATTATGTATGGTGAAATATTTGTGAAGTGTGTAACTTGTCACAAAGGGGACATGTGTAGGAACAAAGCATACATTATTTTACTCATGAGTAACCATGTACTGTGCTTTTAATACCAAAAGATATATATTTACTTATAAATTATTGTAAAAGAGTTTCTTTGATGATCATATTTTGTGATAAGACGAAGAAAAAATTTTATTGAAAATTTCCTAGTCTGTTTTTCTCAAGAATTTATGGTGATCTTGATTATTTGAAAATACATGGATACGGTTTAGAGTCGACATTTTTATTGATTTTTCATGCTCATCAGTTTGTTTTTAATTGCAAAGTTCTAGACGGTTGGAAAATTAAACGTTACAAAAAGTTTGTGATCTAGTGGTTTCATAACGACACCGAAGGCGGTTTCGGTATTACTTTATAACGAACGCAAAGTAGAAAAAATAGTCTTTTAGACCTATATATAAGAGTCTCTATCCTCGACTCATGGAGTGTTCAATATTAATGTTTTGTCATTAATATGAAGACAAAGTAAAGTCGTTTTTTGAGAAGCTTTTTGTTGGCGTTTCTGGTAAACTGTCTATATACCTATAACGAAAGAAGTGTTGTTTGGCGAATTTACTCACTGATTTTCATTTATATTTGTACGTATATTGGCCATTTAAGCGATATGAACTTCTCAAAATATGTCCTGATTGATACCACTGGTGGGCCCAAACCTTCTTAAAAACTCCCCCAGCATCATAGGTGAGAGAAAACATCAAAAAAATCGTGTATATCATATTCATTAGGCTCCAGTGGCAATAAAATTGATTATGTAGCTACATTAGGGTGACCAACCGCAGGTACATGCTTTAATATGATAGCTAGATTGTTTAGTTTATCAATTATAATTGTTAGATATTCATGTGCAATTAAAAAAAAAACAACGATTAATTTAAGAAGCGACTCTTTTCATGTTGAGAGTAGTACTTCTGCATAAATTTAGTCAAATGAATGGGTAGTAGAATCAATGGATTCCTGCTTATAGCAATGCAGTATTTCCACATAACATAATAATTAACATTATAGGGTAATAATAATGTGACATACAGGCGGAATGTAAATTTTGAAAAATTCAACAATTACAGTCACAACCTGGATTTGAACTAGGGACCTGTATATCACCATATTATTAACCTATAATATTAATTTGACAAAATATGTCGTTAAGCATTTTCATTTATAATGATTAACATATTACTAACATATTTTCAAATGTTGCTACAAATGTGCATTGCAATTCTAACTAAACCACATACATTATGATTGATTTTAAATTTTATTTGAGACTTACATACATTGAGACATACATATTTGTAGTCAAATACCTAATTTAAATTTGTATATTATATTTGTCACAATTGTCACATATATAAAATAAAATTAAGAAAATTATTATAGGGTTTTGAGTTTAGTTTATCGGTATTAAAATAAAAACAATCATGGCCTTAATGTTTCTGAAAAAAAAAGGTTTTAAAAAAATAGAATTATGAATTGTGTTAATTTTAGTTAAATTTAATTTAAGTTTGATTTTCTTAAATCTAAAAGAGAATCATCTTACAATCTAGAGACTTAGTAAAGAAGCTAAAATAGCTATTTAATAACAATTTATGACAAGAAATTTCATTATTAGTTATCATAAGTTCATTAATTCACTCATTCCAGTCATATCTAACATCGAATATCTAACATCTATTGGCAAAGACATGCGAAATAACATAAACTCTAAGCAGAAACAACGCATACAAGTTTTACAAGATTTTGCACTACAAAGTATTTTTTTGTTGGCTCGTCAAACTTAAAAGAAAATTAAAACAGATTAGGAAAGTTGAATTTTGTATCTTTATAAGTTATGCAAACACTAACCACAAAGGATTTTTTAATGTTTATTGGAATAAATATTAATAATATGTCTTCTATCAGCACGTTTCCCAGATAACATCACATTTATTAAAAATAAAATTGTTTTGCTATTTTAAAACATCCTCGGACACGTCGGCGTTTAATTGGGAAAATACACAACATTTTCTGAAATTATTTATCCCCCTACTTTATTACTGATTTTAGCGAAAATAACGTGGACATTATAAAATATTTATTACTCTAATGACCACGGGTTTTGTAAATGTGAATATGCATTTTGGATAGCAGTGACGAGGACATAGTCAAACATTTGCTATCAAGTAAGGTTTTCGAAACAAGTCAGATCAACATATGACAAGAAAATAGATTTTGGCAATATTTGCAAATTAAGACCAGCTAAATCCGATGTCCTAGTATAGACCAAGCAATAGAGCAGAAAATGACTAAGCTCGTGACAAAAATACTAGCAGGAAGCCGACGGTCCCAGGTCACGTGAAACAGTCCGTAGATCTATTGTGATATATTTCCTACTCACAAATATCATTTCTTAATTTGTTATAAACAAAAAACGTCAAAAAAAGTGTTGTTTTTCGTTTTTCGCTTGTAAAAACTGAACCGATACAGCAATCTTCATGCTTTCAACAGACCAATTGTAGAGAATAAAAAGACGAAAAAAATGAACACTGCACGGACTCGATTGAAACATTATTAACGGAGGAAATTCGGAAAAACCGGAAAAATCTGCGTTTTTAAAAAAGTTCATAACTACGCCATTTTGAAAGCTGTAGCGGAGGGTTTTCGCGTGAAAGTAGCGATTGATAGGTACTTTGAGTGTGGACAACCCAGGCGTTGTGCGATGATTAGTTTTTGCACAATTGCGATTTAAATATTTTTATGCAATATGGTTCGGCGAGCCTGGATGCGCCTGTCGTAGTCCGATTTAAATTTTTTTAACTTTTTTAGAAAGTATAGGTATTGTGCTACAAAATGTCTATTCTGATTTTGCGTTAAATAGTTGCAAAATAGGCGAAAAATGCTTTCAAATAAGACCGAAAACTGCACCGCGCTCCAAAACCAAAAAAACCAAAAATTATGAATGTTGCTCTACTTTTTTATGCCCAGAAACTGTCCTCTTGAACTGTCTATAATCCTGATCAATAGTTGATTCCTGAGTGCGCTTGTTAGACACGAAGTGAACCGCCCTCTATTAGAAACTAGAATAATATGAATCAGTAATTTTCAATATAATATAAAGCATATACCTCAAATCGAAATTGATTAAGCTATGTTCCACTGGTATACATACAAGCGCGACGCATTGCTAGGTGCACTATCCAAACAATACAATTTGAGCTTAAACTGAGCTTAACGCTACGTGTCCTCCCTTGGTTACACACGAAGCAAACAGGGCGCCACCTGATGTTCGTCCGAGGTATTAATCTAATAATTGCTTCCGCTAAGACGGAGTGGTACGATATTAGACGGTGTTAGTTTTTAGGTTAGAACGCGCAAGGCCCAGTGATGAACATCATCTCCAATATTATCTCCCTCTTCAAATTCATCACCAATCATTTTCGGAACGGAGATGAACCGATATTAATTCGTTTCGTTCTCTTTTCTTCTTTCGCCAACGTATAGTACGAGTTGAGGTTAGCTGCTTCGGATAACCTGAAAGAGAACTACACCACCGTGGTAATCCACGTGAAGGACGTGAATGACAATCCTCCGGCTTTCGAGAGGCCGACGTACCGCACGCAAATCACAGAGGAGGACGACCGGAATCTACCGAAGCGTGTCCTACAGGCGGGTGGCTTGCATGAATTTCACGACTTCTCTTCTTTGTTTCCGTTTTTTTTTGTGCGCTCTTCCACCTTAGGATTTTCTTTTGTTTTTGTTTTTGTTTTTTGAATGGCTCGCCTTACTACGACACCTGGCTGTGGATACGATGCGCGCACACACGTCCCGTGCTACTTGTTTTGAGATTGAGTTTTTCTTGTGTTTGTGGTATTGATTTATTTGAAAGCACTGAGATGTTGCGTATGTGGTAGTCGTTGGGTTTTGACATGGATAATGCGCTTTCGGAATCTTAGCTTTTGCTCGGCTATGTATATAATAATGGAATTATTGCGATGTACCGGGAAAATCAAAAGTCGTGTGAGTTTAATAAGCAAAGATTGCAATATTTATATCCACAGTATGAATACAAGAAGGTTTATCAGACCAACTAAATTTATCCAAGGTTACGAAAAAAGAAAATGATAAATAAACATCACTAAATCTGTAAATTATTGGATAGAAAAAGGTTCAAAGTTTCAAAAACTAGGAGTTACATTCAATGGTACACAGTGGTTTTGAATGTTGTTGAATAAGAAATTAAATTGTACATAGAGAAAAATTAAACTACTCAAAGTTTTATTTTATTGTTCTCAGGGCATTTAGCAATAGCTCGATCAAAGTTCCTTTGTTTTTTATTGGGTTTCTCTAATACTGAAGTCCTACATTCAGTATCTTAGAACTATTGTTTCTTCAAATTCTTGACATAGCAATTGAATCAATTTTTTAATTTCACTTTTTCCATGAGCATAGCCTCAAGTAATTATAGTTGTTTATGTGTGATATTACTTCTTTGCTATGATATTTACTAAGGCCTATCCCCCCCAGAAAAATATTTAAAGGGTAACTAAGTTAAGAAAAATTATCTAAATTTGTAATTTACAAAAATAAAAAGTAACATTTTGTTCTTATTTTGGCTACAATATTTTATGGCATAAAATAATAAAATATGCCAGAATAGTTTTTTTTTGCTTTCATAATTTCTGTTTTTAAATTCAATTCTAGGGAAACAAGCACACAAAAATGGGTTGTGACTTTCTATAATTAATGTTTCTTTAATTGCCTTCGCAAATTAAGTAATTGGAAATCTTCTGATATCACTCAAAATACTGCAATAAATTGTTTCTCAGGTTTCTCCAACATGTTGAAGGGGTGGCCGGTAACAAAAAGATTTTTCTTTTAATAAGAAGTATCATAATAAATATTGTGTTGTAGCAAATGCTAAACCTACAGGTTATTCCAGATATCCACTACAAAGTGAAAAGTGCGGAGCTCTCTATTTTGAAGGGATACATATTTTTTTGCAAGCAACTGTACTGGAAATTGGACAGAAAGCACTCTATCAGGAGTTTACATATTTATGGAAAAAGAAAAATGATTCCTTGAGTTCATAGCAAAATAGCACTTAATAATACCTATTTCAAGTCAATAGGGTGTTTTTTATAAAATAATTCATTACTTTTACATCCTATTTCTAAATTTAAAATATATCTCAAAGTCACCGACCTTCGTCTTCGACATCTTAAGATAATGAATTACCGAGATTGCTAAAAATTGCCTTTTAACATCTCAGCATCCAACATAAACCATAAAATATTAATTTGCAAACAACATCATGTACCATCGTAGAAAAAAGGAACAACCTACAGGAGCATTCAACCACGACAAACGCTTTACTTATTTTCCGGTCACACTAATAACAAAGAAAAAAAAAACAAACGATGAACACCGTTTGTGTAATTGTTCAAATAAGCGCATCATCCGCATGACGAATCAAAGCGAGCCATGATTTCAACGGTGACTAGATCGATCCGTGCATCTCGGTGCAACCGGCCGATATGTAGCAAACAAATATCTACATGTGCGCATGCATAACTGCACCAATGTCCAGCCAATCTACACTTATACACACACACCGCCATACCCATTTAATTATAATTTGTCAACATTTGTCGATTTGGTTTGAATTTCACCCAACCCCACTGTTTTGTGTCTCCTGCATGTGTAGTACGAGCTAACCTTGGTCGCCTCGGACAGTCTTAACGAGAACTACACGACCGTCGTCATCCATCTGAAGGACGCCAATGATCTACCGCCAAAATTCGACCAGAAAAACTATGGGAGGATCATTGACGAGGAGGAACCAGGGATTTATCCGATGAAGCTCATGCAGGTCAGGTATTGTTTAGTATAGATTCGCGGAGATCGTTTTCGTGATGATCAAGTTAAAGCTGATGATAAGTAAAGGCTGACGATGGCCAACAAATTGTTTTTAACGGAATTGTTGTCTCTTAGAGTTTAGTAGGTAAATCATATTAGAATGTGTTATTGTAAAGTGTTATTGTAAATAATTTAACACAATCGTTATACAATTATTATCTAACCCACATAATTGGTTAGCATTTTTATGTATATTTTCTAATAGGGAGCATATTACAATTACTCGATGGATTTTTCTAAAATTTAATGACATTTCTTCAATATTTTTATATACATATGCTAAGGTTGTGTCGGTTGTGCCGGTTGTGCCGGTACACGTGCCGGTTGTACAGCCAGGTGAGTTCAGGTAAACCCGGCAGGTTGACTGGTACGTAGATAGCTGCCTTAAGGCCGAAATGTGACGCCAACCTCTCGAACTGTATTAGATTCACAAAATGTACTACTTACCATATACAGTGTGTTCCCAAATAGCCCTAACTATACCTTGGGTCAAGTTTTAATGTCTCAAAAAAAGTGAATCTTCATAAAGAGTTTCTGAAAGCGTCCTAGATAGATATTTATAGATATATAGATATTTAACATACAGAATGGTTCCAAAACAACAACATGTAAAAACTTAGTAAGAGTCAAGTGTCGGTTTTTTACTATTAAATGTAAAATATCATAAAGTTGTTTTAAATTTACTTTAATGCTCAGTTATCAAATTGAATTATTTAATACTTTATCTTTTGTTTTGAAAAAAATACGGCAACGGTGTTTTCAGTAAAAAGAAAAATGTTAAAATTCTCTTGTCAGATTCCTTTACTATTTTTTCAAAAACCAACAAAAGTATCAAAAAATTACTATGAGATCGAAAATTGTACATTCTTACCGTTAGTTTGGTGTATTGCTTTTAGAATTATGTGAATAAATTGATGATATAAAACGCCATTGAACTTGTAAGTACTTTGAGACAAAATGTGCTTTTCGACCAAGAAAGAACAACAAGATTTTTAAGTCACATGCAAACAGCGAATAAACAAATAATTTTAGGACAGTCTTAAAATATTTCGTGACTCATATATATTTCAGATGTCTTTAGCACAAATTACATTTATGTCCTACATTATCATAAAGTGACATTTTAGAACTTAGATACCGGTGCGAAAACAGCTTCTTATTGCCCTCGAGGGCAATAAGGAATCTTATTGCCCGCGCGGGCATTAAGCGTTGCCAAAGTTTATATGTCAGGTACATCATAGTTATTTATGTACCAAAAAATTCATATTTTTCCTTTTATTTCACGTTTCGGATTTAGAAGAACTCCCCAAGGATAAAAAATTACTATTTGTTTATAAAAAATATAAGATGTTACGCACATATTTTTCCAATTTTGCAGGAATTGTTAGATTATCGTGAATTTTTATTTATTAAATAAATTTGCAATTGTTTAAACAAATACCATTTGTTGAAACAAATATATACATTGTAATGAACATAATTGTCTATATTTTTGGCCTAAATTATTGATAGTTTATTGGCATTTTTATGACATTTTATAGTTATTTATGTACCAAGGGCATTACACGGATGTTTATGCCCCGAGGGTGACCGTTTAAAAAGCTCGAGGGGCGATAGGCCCGAGAGGTTTTTACGTCACCCGAGGGTATAAACATCAAGTAATGCCCGAGGTGCATGTAATATTTTATGTCCTACAATGGTTTTGTTCCTCCATTTGAATAATATTAATAAATATTTTGACGTTATCAAGTGTCCTGCTTATCTACAGTTGAGTGACAATACAGACAATTAATTGTCAAACGTATAACCTTAATTGCCAATAATTGACATTAATGACTTAAAATTTACAATTTGAATAACAAATTTGATATATTTGACATACAACCATCTTTAACGCCCTCGCGGGTGTTAAGAAGCAGTTTTTGCCCCGATATCTAAGATGTAAAATGTCCCTTTATGATCATATAGGACTAATATTTGACATTCAAATTGTAAATTTAAACTCGTCAATATCAGTTTTTGCCGATTAAGATTATTCTGTTTTACAACTAATTGTCTGCATTGTCACTCAACTCCGAATTGTTTGTATTGTTATTCAACTCAGTAGATACGCATGTCACTTGATTACGTCAAAATATTTATTAATATTATTCAAACGGAGGCACGAAACCATTGTAGGACATAAAATTTTGTATGTACAACGGGCATTACTTGATGTTTATACCCTCGGGCGACTTAAAAAGCCCAAGAACCGATAGGCCCTCGAGCTTTTTAAACGGTCACCCTCGGGGCATAAACATCCCTTTACTGCTCTTGGTACATTAATAACTATTAAAGCAACTATTCCCTAAGACATTTTAAATTTAAATGTAAAAAAGCGATAAACTATCACTTTCTCTTTAGCAAATTTAAGAATATCCTGATTTTCAAACATCCTGTAGGTTGTGAGTTAAATTCCTTTCTCAAAAAAATTAAATTTAGCGTGAGCGCATGTGCTCTCACGATAGACCAGGCAATAAAGATTTTCGCATGACCAAAATAGTATCAGGTAGCCGACGGTTCCAGGTCACGTGAAACAGTCCGAAGATGTATTGTGATGTGTTTTCGACTCGCAAATATCACTACTTAATTTGTATAAACAAAAGAACCTCAAAACCATGTATTTTTTTCGTATTTCGCTTGTAAAAGGTTAACCCATAGAGCAATCTTGATGCTTTCAACCGGCAAACGGTAGAGAATGAAAAGATAAAAAAATGAGCCCTACACGGACTCGATCGGATTAATATTAACGGAGAAAATACGGAAAAACCGGAAAACTCAGCGTTTTTGCAAAAATTCATAACTCCGCCATTTTCAAAGTTGTAACGCAGGCTTTTTCGCGAGAAAGTAGCGATTGATGGGTACTTTGAGTGTGCACAACCCAGGCGTTGTCCGTTGATGAGTTTTTGCACATTTGCGATTTGAATTTTTTTATGCAATGTCTGTCGGCGAGCCTGGATGCGTCGGAGATGGCCCGAGTTTAATTTTTTTAACTGATTTCGAAATTAGAAGGATTGTGCTACAAAACGCCAATTCTGACTTTTAATTAAAATTAATAATTTTTTTCTCCGTATTTCATTCTCGACAATTCGTCTGGAGAAAGCATCAGGATTGCTCCATTGGTTAAGCTTCTACAAGATAAAAAACACGATTTTTGAGGTTTTTTGTTCATAGCAAATTAAGTAATGATATTCGCGAGTCAAAAACACATCACAATACATGTACGGACTGTTCCACCTGACCTGAGACCGTCGGCTTCCTGATACTATTTTTGTCACGAACTCATTTTAGCAAAATAGTTATATAATGAGTGTTTTCTGAAGTACTTACTTAGGTCTCAGTAATTTCTGCTGAAATATGAATATGAGATTGGGACTTCGTATAGGACCGTTCAAATGGTAAAATATTAATTACTTAATTCTCACCTTAAGTAAGATTTTAGATTGTTTTAAGAAAATATATGTCTTTTTTTCACCTAAATCTGTTTAACAGACTATGACAATGTATCAGATAATATAAAAGAACTTTCTGTGTTTCAGTGGTTGCAAACTGAAACCCTCAAATTCTAATTTCGCAATTCCACGTTGTCCACTGTAATTAGTGTAATGGTGTATCAATGTAACAACAGTTTTCGTGATCGAGCTGAATGTTATGTAATTCAATGTACTTTACTGATTTAATTCCAGTGTTAATCAGTACTGTAATTTTATTACAGGAATTCAAACGCATGTGTGTGTTGTTTAGCATCAGTTTTAATTAAGAAAAATCTCTATTTTGCATGGTGATCGATTTCGAAACGACAGTTTCATCTTCGGACCATATAGTTATTAATCCGTCAACAAGTTAAAAGACAAAAACATGGCTACAGCAGTCTTCATCACACATAACAAAAGTACAAAATATCAAAAATTTTCATAGCGGCACTCGGCAGACAGGTGTAAACTTTGTGGTTGGAAAAGTACCTGTAAGTACCTGTAAAGCCTCATGCATCATGGAGAACTTCATAACCAAAATAGTAATTTTATTAGGTCAGCAATTAGCTTCTCTGGCGATTTCCAACGATTGCTAACGCAATCGAAGCCCATATAGTACCTGGGAGTATTTATTGTTATTGCAAAAGTTCAAATTGACCAGTCGTATCGTCCATGCTCGGTTTCATGTTCACCACGCTCTCCGTTCATTTTGTCGATACAAAAAAACATAATCGATGGATTCAAATAACACGTACAATTTTACTGCAAAACTTTACCTAAAACGGAGAAATAAAGCACCATTTTTGATATCTGATTTATTTTGGTGTCAGCGGTGTTTTTTCAATTTAAAAACCAACCGGAAAGTACAAAGAATAGACCACGATGTACTTCGTTTTCAAGCGTAATACTATCGGAGACTTCTTCTCGTCTAGAACAGATCGAAAGAAAATAATAGCCGTTGTATCCGGGTGTGTCGAGGCGAACAAAAGCTATCGAACTGCCTCGGGGCTGTATTAATAGACCAAGTAATTTCAGTCCAATCTTGTCTGGCGCATTGAAAAATTCGCAAAAATCAATCGGATCTTGTAGCAGTAGTAGTACTTCACCAAGAGAAAATACCCCATTTTTCCCGACTGTTAAGTCAACGGATTAAAATGAAATGTTACATTGTGCTTTTCAGTTGCGCTACAAAACAATAAATAAGGAGAGTTTTGTAGAAGTGAAATAGGATTTTCTTTTGTTCGAAACCATAAAAGCAAACAAATCCACCACAAACAAAATCTTTTCCTCGGGATTTTTATTTACCTGGCTGAGGCTGGGTTAGTGGCCGTGAGGAATAGTCTCCGAGAGTGTCTTAAGTTTATTTTTATATTATTTAATTCCCCTAACATTAATTTTTAATTTTCCTAATTATTTGGTTAAGGTTAATTTAACTTTTTACCTCATTCACTACCTGTATGCCAAGTTTTTGAGTGAATATGAATCCAGACTATTTTAAATAACATGATTTTAGTTATTTTTGGTTAAAGCGGATGATACAAGTGCCTACTTCTTCTTTGAATTTAAACAGCTTTTCCAAAAAAAAAAAAAAACCGACATGATCAAAACAAAACAAAATATTAATACGTTTAATGATGGAAAATATTCAACAGATGCTCTTAAAGGACTAACCCTGTATTTGTTTTTCATTTTACAATATTTCACTTTGTGGAACATCGGCTACCAAGGCTATCGATGAAATCATTAAAAGTTTTGCAGCAAAAACTCAGCTCATTATAAAAAGAAGTCACCCGCTAATGATCACCATAAAAACAATATTCTATTATCTTTAAGAGTAATACCAGCACAGTAATGTAAGAAAGTCAAATTGATCTTCAAAAATAAATTATATAGAATTCAAATAAAATAAATTAATAATTAATAATAAAAAACAAAACCTTAACGTAATTATTTAACACAACTTGAATGGTGGCCTGATAATATTACCGGTGGTATTTAACCTTCTGAAGTTATAATCTTACAAAACCACGTTATAACATTCTTTCAACCACGTATAACTAAATATTGTTATAAACACCAGCATAAGCAGTTAGTACTGGCAACATATAGCAACAACCAAATTAACCAATGGGAGGCGACATAAGTTTACTTATTCTATCCGACTAGTTATACCGGTATAAGCCAACAAAGGATAAACAGCTATCTATAGAATTATGGATTCAGTCCATTGGCTATCATATATCGATAGCTACCTATCGCTTGTTGTTCAAATCGAAACACGTTAACTAAAGAATAACTGCAGGTTCTTTTTAATGCTCCTAAAGAAAAGTTTGAAAAGAAAAACTAATTCAGTTTAAAAATAGCTTTCAGAAGATACCTCATACAACCTTCTTTCCTAGGTTATTTCTAAATCTCGTATCAATATTACCCACTTCCCGTCAAACCGGAAAGGCTTCCAGTTCACATTGCAAGTTGATAATATGACTATCGTATAGCCCCCTTGAGCCCTGTCAAGTTTCGTCCCAAATATTGTCTCTATGTTCAATTTGAAAATAATGCAGTTAAGATAAAATAGTAAAATATTTATTGTTTTTCTCTCGAATCACTGATACGATTTTGAGCATTTTTTGTTTAGTTGCTTCATCAGTAACGAAACTGAGGTTTTATTCAAGTTTCAGTTTTGACCATATACTGGAAACAAGAATGAAGATACGTTTGTTTTGTCGAAATCTCTTATTCAAGGAAATACTGATATAATGGCTGTGAATATCTTCATTTTTTTAGTTCTGAACATTCAGTGTTGGTTGTACTATTCATTTCCAATTAAAATAAAATACTCAAAAATACACCGATTGTAATTATTTGCGTGTACAACCGTGTGCAAATTAAGGCACAATTTAAAAATGCAAAATCACTACGGCAGTCGACAAAAGCGAACGTAGCCAGGCGCACATTACAAATATTAATTGGGTATTTGGATACAGGCAGGATAAATAAATAAGCCGCATGGTAAAAGTTTTGTAGTTTATTCGTTGTTGTTTACATTTAAAGCTTTCCAATCCAGATTTTTCGCCGGCATATTTAATTTTACTGATATATTTCCAATATTATTGCTGTCATTTACGTGTGAGTTGTGTAATGTGTATGTCAATCGATATTAATATTATAAATTATTCGAACAAATAGACGACCTTTTTACTTTTTGTTAATTTAGTTATGTGAAACCAAAACAAACAAAATGGTAAATAATTAATCTATTATGTATATGGAATTCCAAACGCGGACAAACATAACTTTTGGAAATAAATACGGAAAAATCGTGTCTCAACAGCTGTTTGAATTTTAAGATCGATTTTGTACAGCTTTTTTTTTTCTGTTTCAAATCGTTACAACTCTCCAAGACCTTCTCTTGGAGAAACATGATACTTTTTAAAACTCCTTTTCTATGTGAATTCATTGATATATAATAATTTAATCAACATAAACACCTAGATCTATACGTTCTCTGTACTGTATTCAAATTTCACATTCCTAGTTTAAAGCGTTACCGAAAATTATCATTTGAAGAGACACATCTCTTTGCGTCGCCTTAATGCAGGAAATGTTGACCGGAGAATACCATACGCCATAAAACCGTAAAACTTGCGAGAATCGAAAAACTGTTTCACTGATTTTATACTCTCCAAGGTTTCAAAATATGATAGAAAAAAAATACTTTTTTATAGATTACATGAGCACCTCCCCTTAAATACGTGAATGGTTACTTACCAAAATAAACTAAATTAAAAATAAGTAAAATTATCATGGTCCCCAAGATTACATTTTCATTCCCCTCCATTCTTTTTACTTAAAATAGTAGAAAGCGATGCTGCTTTGCTGCTCTTTCTTCTCTGCTTTCACAATATTTAATTTTTGCTGAAAATATAGGACCTATGAGAATCCTGAAAAAGTTGAAATTTTACATTTTCCAGGAAATATTACACATACCTTGAAGGTATAAGTTATATGAGATAAAGAACAACAATGTATGTTTATACGAGATACATTTCCGCCGCAGAATACACGTATTTCCGTGTACTGCCATACGGAAGCATTGTGGATTTTTCCGGCAACCTGTTGTGCAATTTGGCCTCGTCGGAAATTTCTTTAAAAATACTCCCCGCATAGTGGGTACAAACAAACGGTCGTATCTCCTTAATGAAGCCCTAATTAATTTTCTTTGTCGCGAATGAAAAATTGCAGACGAAACTGTGGAACAATATGGAGGCGCCTCCTCTCGTCAGCATTGCGGTGATTTCTTCGTAGAGCGCGGCCAGCTTAATAACTTAATGAGATACTTTCTGTTGCGCTAGACCATTTTAATCAGGCTGTACACTGGTTTCTGTCAGTGGCAGCCCTAGAGGCGAAAAGTTTAACAAGCCGGCTGCAGTTCTTTCATGTCACAGGCAACAGAGCGTAGCTCGGAGACGGACCGAGTCGCGTCGTTCCTCCTTTTTGTTCTAGGCAAATATTTACGCTCGTCCTAGTTTCGTCCTCGTCCTCTGCTTTCATAACTGAAGCGGAATATGCAAAAATATGGACTGCATGGTTTATGTTATTTGATGTAATAACCTCCATATACCAGGGTATTTGATCAGTGGATCAGGGGATGTATGTAAGTATGCCATGGAGACGAAGTCATGGAAAATGGCGTGGCATTTAGTAAGGGTAAATTGCGGAATTTTGCGTCGTCGGGTAAAGTTCTTCTAGTTCCAAATATGACCATCAGTCCTAGAAGTTTGTTAAAATGGAAAAGCAAACGTGTGGCATATGCTGGCGACAAAAATGACGAGCGGGAAATTTGCTCAAGTTTTACCATGAAATTCCTTTCAAGAAACCTGACTTCAGGGGTGGTTCTATCAAATCCAAAGAAAAGAAATCGCATCAAAGGTGAAACGACTGGGGGTAAGCCTATACAGTAAGTCCCCACATGGAACTTATGGGATTTCGTTCAAGAGTAAACTATCAGTTTTTCACAGTTAAGTTTAAAATATCATATAGAGAAAACATGTTTTAAATTAAATTTAATTATCTTAATTTTAATATTTTAACTATGATGTCTTCTAGGCTATTTAAGGAGTATGCAAAGCATCATAAAATTTTGGAATCTGGAATTAGGATTGATAAAACTACTTAACAAATGGAAACAAAATCCAATGCAAACCGTATCGAATTCTTCTAAATAGAACAATATAGAAGTTTTATGACTACACTTAGGGATGAAAGAAGGTTTCTTCAAAAGGCTCTAAAGAAACTGAATGTTTACTCTTAGCATTTTTCAACGATTTTTTTAAATGAGCCACCAGTTCTGAAATTTTACCAAAGCAGTTAAATAATAAGTTAAAGTAGTTTAAGTAGTTGTATAATTTATGTCTATGCCATTTTTTGGTAAAATTAATAGTTTATCTGCATGATCAAATTCTATTTTATCGAAATGGCTCGTCTCAGCCTTTAAACTAGTTAGCCAAGATTTGACAGATATTTTATGGCAACCCTGCTTCTACAAATGGCAAGGCATGAGACATGGGCATTATTTACAAAATATATATGGTACACGAATAAATATATATCTAACTATCTATATACCGGTTGATTCAATTTCGAGGCTCACCATGGAGATCTCGCTTATTAGTGGAGATAGAGCCTATATTTAAATTTGGCAAAGTTTCGTATTTTTGTGTTGATCAATTATCTGAAAAGAAATTTAAGCTATAATTTTTCATTTTGAAGATACCCGCTAAAAACTGAAATGTAAATGTAAATGCTTTCAAGAAAATGGCGACCTATTTGGTCATTTACTATTTGGACTTATTTGGTCTGTTCGGCGGTGGTCTGTAACCAAGCTCCAGTTGGGTACCGGATAAGCGCGACAACCAACGTGAAAATGCAAAAAATTGTTTTTATTATTACACAATTGTTTTAAAATAATAATGCCAACATGTTATACATTGCGGAAATGAGAAAAAATCCGACCATCGAAAAGTGTCAAAATTCAACATGGCGTCCATAAGAAAACAAAAGTTGGCTATGCCGCCATCTTTGATGTTATTTCAAATTAAAAAATAACACTGCATTCCTTGTTAAAAAGTAGTAATGTTTTTGTTTCAAATGTCTAGCTACATTTGGTTTTGCATTCAAAATTAAAAACGATATCTTAACATTTTAGTTTTTTGCGAATATCTTCAAAACGAAAAATGATAGAGTAAATTTCTTTTCAGATAATTAATCAACACAAAAATATAAAACTTTGCCAAATTTAAACATAGGCTCTATCTCCACTAATAAGCGAGATCCCCGAAATTGAATAACCCGGTATATACCATACCGTATGTAGATGCTTTTATTACTTTCTAGTAATGTCATATATGAATGAAACACATATTTTTTATACATAGTATTCCTCCTGTGTTATGCTAATTCCTTCCTTCCTCTAATTCTAATTCCAAATACTCGAAAATAATTTCACAAAGTTCTGGTTATGGTTATAAAGTTTTTAGAGCATCCACAACTTACCTTTTCTCGAAAAATTATAGGTTAGATCCACTATTATAAACATAATTAGATCCATCTGTATAAAATCCATTTCTGTCCCTTTATAAAACCGGAATATTATTTATCAATACGAGATCAGGAACGAGAATCATAGACCTCTACAATTATAGAAACAAAAAAATAACTTTTCTCGTTTCACCGTAACTCAACCGCCATCCAGACATTCGGCAAAACGGTCCAACATTAATTACGGAAACCGCCGCTAGTTGGTTCTCAAGATCTCGCTTTCAATATCCAATATTAATCCACAATTAATTTCGCGGTTTGCCCGAATGGGCGCAGCCGTTCGGGAAATTGAAACGGATGATTCGACGAAAGAAGAAAGAAACCGATCACGCCCCGAAAGGACCGGGATTAAGCAGGCTTCGAATCCAGCATCCAGAGCTACCGCCAACCGTGATTTCATTTTAATCGTCGCGTCGCCCCGCCGCGCCGAACTACCGGTGCTAGTTTACCGGGAGAATGTTTATTCTTGTGTAATTTATTGGTTTGCTCGGAGCGTGCACAACACCCAACCACCCTCTATTAGTGCGGGTGGCGTATTTGCGCGCAACCCTTGTGATTATAGTGGTGGACGGGCAATGTTGTTTTATAGTTTGCGAACGTTCGTAGCTTGTATTGTATTTCTCTATATTTTCGGTTCATGTAAACAAATCTAGGCATCAACATGCTGAATATGTCGATTTATACCTATATATATACGGTATTGTATTCTCTTTCCATATATTATGATAGAGACTGGATTGTGTAATGGTTTTTTACTGCAGGAAAAGTAAGCATATTGCATCAGTGACACTAGTAGAAGCATCGCTAGTTTTAGCATAGATATGTGCATTGTTCCGCTAGAATATCTATGTACCAATATTCAGTTTTAATGATTCATTTATGCTGCAGATTCAAGTTTAATTACCGAAAACCAATCTACACGCGTTGTTTGTTCGATCATGTTCATTATTTTACCGAAAACACTATGATTCAAAGTGTCTAATTGCTCTAATTAGACTTTGTGATCCAAAGTAGCATATAACTTCTCCGAAACTAATTCTCGTATAAGGGAGGGTATTGTAAACGTCAAATAACTAAACTGATCTATATATTTTATTTAGTAGGCAAGTATTTTACTTGACCAATTTTCGACAGAGCAAATTTTGATCGTCAAATAAGCATGCCATGCGCGGTCATGCGCGTTAGTGTCACTCTACACCACTCTGCAAACATTTTTGTGATTATAGAATGCAACGATCCCCCAAATCGTTTCCAAATCCAAAAAAGTGGACACGTATTTTTGTTTCATCGATATTTCGATTTTTAATGGTGCCTATCAAATTTTCCGCATCAAATTTACATAAGAAAATGCACGAGAAAAATACATTTTTTGATATTTTTCGAATAATTGTTCGGGGTTTGGGAAAACTTAAGTTTAAAGTTGTAAATCTTGTAGAGGACTTGCCAATGAAAAATTGGAGCTATTGTACATATGGCTTTGACGCTCTCAACCCACCTCCGCAGTCCCCGGAAAACTACCCTTAAATGAAAAATGTACATTCTTCAGAAAATTTCTGTCTAGTTGAGTTTCTGTCTAGTCTAGTTGAATGTTTATAAACATTTGTAAGGTAATTTTCATTTGTTTAAAGAAATTCCATTTGTTTAAATAATTTGCTTTTCTCAAAACTCCGTCGGGCATCTGTTTTCTGAGTTCGAAATGGCAGTTTATTAGCTTAGAGTGACATTATTCATTAAACAAATTCTTCCTATTGTTTAAACAATCAATGATTATTAATTTTCAACTGTTGTTCCAATTATGGTAGGTCAGTATTTTTATGAAATTAACTTATAAATTTCATGTTCGAAGTATCTTGTCTATGTTATTAGCTAATAAACCCATATTTGTTTAAACAAATTCCATTTATTTAAACATTTTTTTGCGATTCTCGTAACATTTGTAATATTAGTTCGGTCTGGTCAACTGTTATTGTCAAGTGACATCATTTATATTTTGGGATAATTTCCATTGTTTAAATAATAAAATATAATTCAAATGCATAATGGTGATATACAGGTGGTGTGTAGATTTTAAAACAAATTAAAAATTACAGCCACAACCTGGAGTTGAACCAGGGACCTAGGACCTGGTTCAAATCTATTAAGTAAAATATTATTCGTTTTCAATATCATTTATTCGCAAAAATTCAATTAATTTAAAATCCCTTTTCGGGAAATTGGGGAGTTACATTTCTTGACAACTCGAACAGCCGAATAATATATTATTATTTAAGCAATGGATATCATCCCAATATATAAAAATTTTATTAGATAATATAGGAACATATCTCTCTTATAAGTTAATTTCTCAAAAAAGCTGAATTTTCTACCATAATTAGAAAAATTTTTAGATGAATAATGATTTATAGTTTAAACAATAGGACGAATTTTGTTAATGAATAACGTCACTCTAATATGATAAACTGCCATTTCGAACTCAGAAAACAGAATTAAGAAGGATTTTCGAGAAAACCGAATTATTTAAACAAATTAAATTCGTTGCTTTCTAAATAGAAATAGCAAATTTGAACCACCCTACTCTACACACCAACTTAGCTTCAATTTCAACATTTAAAATGGTATAGGCACATTTGCAGTATAAAGACAGTAAATAGGCATGAGTACAGTGTGTACAGTGTACAGCCATTTCACGACAATAATATTCTTAATTTCAATTATTGTTAAAAAATTATCATGAATAATTTAAAAGCATGTACTAACTTTGCACCTACCGCCATCTATTAGGTAACAAATATACTACTTGAGTTAGCTTCAGCTGTCGTCTCGTGTTGTCACTTCGCAAAACTTTTTTATCAAACATTTGGCCAGAGCTTGTGAAAACTTTCATAGTGTAATTCAGGCAATAGAATTGTTTAAAGCAATTATTAAGGAATATCGCAAACTAGCGGAAGTGTGACGAGTCTGAATAATTTGAATACAAATTAATTCCAATATGTACATTTTATACATTACAGTTTATTTTATGTTGATACACGAAAACATTTCTCAACCACCTCCACAATATTCTATTTCAAACATTGAAAGCATCCGGGTTGAGTTTTTGTTTAAATTAAAGGACACCTGTCCTGGAAACCGAACATTGAGGTACCTATATTCTAAGTGGGGTCAAAATAACGGGGGTATTTTTAGTTAACTGATATTCGTACTTTAAACCGAACACGAAAAGCAGCGAGGTCAACATCGGTACTGTTTAATTGAAATTATATACTACCTGCCGTATAGGTAATTAAACGTTCAAGTTTTGGCACACAATTAGTTGTTGTTCTGTTTGTGTAATTGCTGTTTGTACATCGCAATTAACACATTTGAACGCGGAGGGTAAAATTGCAACTGTTATTTCGTATTTAATTTCACGTTGTGACGTTGACGCCAATACAATTCTGCAGTTTATACAAGTAGTTACCAACCAGCTTTAACAACCAACTAAATCAATAAAAGAAAGGTACTGTAGCTCAGAATACCAAAACTAAACTTGCATTGATTTCAGAATGTTTTTTTATGAATGCTTTCATGGAACTCATGGAATTTATTTGTAGATTTTTTGAAATAAATCAAGTTAAAGGATTGTTATGGAGCGACATAGCGCGCCCTCTGGTGTCCGTGATGTGCACAAAAATAATTGGACGTTTTAATTAGATCCGCTAAATTGCATTTTGCTTAATTGGATCGTATTTTGTCATAGACTCATGTTTTTTCCTCTAACCGCAATTCGTCCTGAATTATTTCGGTTCGTGTAAAATAATAATCCAGTTCTTTTGTCACCGTGCTAGTCATATATGTAGCGGAAAAATATACGAAACAAAGGAATGAATGAAACGCTGCGGACTTATTCAAACTCGATGCAAACTTTTACAGTGCCTGTACAGGCTGCACGTTGTTTATTGTGTGCCCATATTGTAGCAGCTCTGTAATAACTTGTTATTACAGAATTAAATATTATTATTTCAGTATTGTGTAGAGTTGGTTTTGGCATATGACATTGTTGATTTGCAATTTCTACGTCAGCTTATGATTGGTTCATTTCAGTGAGTATTTTATATTTTTGTTTTAAGTTTTAGTGACCCGAAGTGGATTTTGAAAATTTCTATGCCCCTAGTATTAGTTGCTTGCTTTTTTTCATTAGTTTATAGATCTTAAAAGATTATATCAAACATTTAAAAGTTGGCAAAAAGTTGGCTTCCAAATACAAACAGAAAGCAAATATCTCCAATCTTTCAATAACGCCTATAATTCCGCTATATTTTTAAGTTCAAGGACATTATTTGCTCCATTTCTTATTGTTTTACCAAAAACAGAGGTAAACGTTAACTTTTTAAGACTTTTTACATTTCCTTCTCATCCGAGTATCCATGAGAATAATATATTATCTATACGGTATCCATTAGCAATTTTGTAATATTTGTTTGATTAGCAAATGGAAATGAATAAAACTGACTCGGCGAATTATAATTTTAATCTCCCCGATGGGAGATTTGCGGGAAGGGAAAACACGCCGCAACAGCGGTGACATCTCTGATAAATAGAACGAAATAAATCAGACTATCTCTGCCCCTTCTTATACCCGAGTCCTATCTAGATGGAGGCACGTATAAAACTCGCCAAAAACTTCTAAATAACCTCTAAATCCGGTTTCCAATGCCTTTGCGGCTTCGGTTCGATAAGCAACTTTTAATTGTGGAATACCCGCGGAATTCAAAACTACCACCAGGTGTCGTCAATCCACGGTAATGACTGAATATTTCATATGGGCGCGAAAGCTGTTAGTCAGAGCTTAAATATGTGTCGGGAAGAACTTTGCTCGCCAATCCGAGCATTAATTACGGACGCAAAAGTTTCCGAGGGCGGATGTGCATCATGGCGGGATTTAAGGTGCACTTAAACTCGGCCAAAATCTGCACTAAAAGCGAAAATATCGCCGCAGTTTCACGCGTTCGGAAAACACGCAAAAACCCTCCATCTAGCGAACTCTGCTCGGATAGGTTATTAAAATGTTTACTTCCCTTGTGCGAAGGAAGTTCTTTATGGATGGAGATGGATGGAAATTGCTTGGTTAAAAAGTAATGACGTTTTATGAAGAAGCAAGCATGTGTATACTGTATAATCAAAAAATACTTGCAAAATTAATTTGAAAAGAATGTATTTAAGTTAATGATTAATGCTGCTTTTGGTAAAACAATGGGAAATGTATATTCAACGAAATAATTAATTTTAATTAAATTTTATAGGTATTCTTAGTTTTATTTTTAAAGTTAACCTTCGTAAACGATATTCTTACAATTGAAATTAACTAAAAACTTCTATATAAACGCAATGTAAGTTGAGGAAAAGCCATGGGTCAGCTGCCAACGATGCTACCATGTACAGAACTGTTTATATATTAAGCTTTATACTGACGTTGATGATAATTAATGAACACATCCCCACGTATAGCAGCATCAACAAAATAATAAATCGATTCTCACTTAATTAATCAATGATAAATAATTATTAATCGATCAGTCTCACAGCTTTAACTTGTCATCTCGTATCCTTCATCGAACCGAATGGTAAGTTTATTGAAACAATTTCTACTGTTACGCTATCCCACCAGTTGTTCTTTTTGCAGAAGCATGCGTGGCTTGATTTGATTTAGACTTATACCGCTGTTGATTGTCCGGCGACGCACTAATATGACATATAACCCAAACAGGTGACGGCTACGGATGGCGACAAGGATAGGCCCCAGAACATCGTCTACTTCTTGACCGGCCAGGGTATCGATCCCGATAATCCTGCCAACAGCAAATTCGACATCAACAGGACAAACGGCGAGATATTCGTTTTGAAGGTATGATTTATTGGTTATTGAGTATTTTATGGTGGTATTTATTTGTATTGTGTCGACCCTTGTCAAGTTGTGTAATATTGTCGCGTTTCGTGTGGATTATGGATCAAGAAACTTGGTTTAAATTAAAACATTTTAACATTTTAACTGTGCTTGTCGAGGCCTTAAATGTACATGGCAAAATGCTTGAAAAGAAGACATTTTTTGATATTTTTCAAATAATTGTTCACGATTTGAGCAAACTGAAGATTATTTAAGGACTTGTAGAGGACTTTGTAAGGAAGGATTTGACTTATTATACATATGGATTTGACGCCCCCAACCCATCTCCATAGTGCCCTGAAAACTACCCTTAAATGAAAAAATGTACATTCTTCAGATATTTGATCCTTCTAATCACTTCATTCTCTTTTTTTCTCATAGAAATCATCACTATAAGCCTAGTTGAATGTTTATAAACATTTGTCAGTTAATTTACATTTGTTTAATGAAATTCAATTTGTTTAAATAATTATTTCTTTTTTGAAAAACAGTCTGTATTCTGTTTTCTGAATTCGAAATGGCAAATCATTATCTTCTGACATTATTCATTAAAAATTTTCTTCCTATTGTGTAAAAATTTTTTTCAACTTTGTTTCTAATTATTCTGGAAAATCAGCTTTTTGTGAAATTAACTTATAAATTTCATGTTCGTGATATCTAACAAACCTATTATCTATGTTATCTAATAAACCCACATTTGAGTAAACAAATTCTAGTTGTTCAAACTATTTCTGTTTGCAATTCACTTAAATTTTTTTTAAAGCGGTCTGGCTAACTGGCTTTCTTATTCTCAAGTGACAGCACTTATATTTTGGGATGATTTCCATTGTTTCAATAATAAAATATTATTCGTTTTCAATTATCATTTATTCGAAAAAATCTAAATGATTTGAAATTCTTTTTTTCGGGAAATTGGGAGTTAAAGTTTTTTTAAAATTTCCTCAACAAATTTCATTAATCACATTTCTTATTCAGATTTTCTACCACTGTGTGTCGCAAGGTAATGTTCCCTGTACTCTAATTTAATAAAATATTGAAAACGAATATTATTTTACCACCCCAAAATATAAGGTATGTCACTTCAGAATAACAGTTGGCCTGACCGACCTACAAAAAATTAATTGTAGGCAAATTGCAAAAAAATGTTTAAAGAAATTGCATTTGTTTAAACAAATGCCGTTTAAACAGATGCAGATAATACAGACTAGATATCTCGAACATGAAAGTTAATTTTACAACAGTAATTAGAAAAAGAGTTGAAAATGAATTATAATTGATTGTTTAAACAATAGGAATAATTTGTTTAATAAATAATGTCCCTCTAAGGTAATAAACTGCGATTTCGAACTCAGAAAATAAAATTCAGTCGGATTTTCGAGAGAAACGAATTATTAAAGCAAATACAATTTATTTAAACAAATGGAACTTAACTGACAAATGTTTATAAACATTCCACAAGACTTATATGATAGTAATAGTTACTATGAGAAAAACAAATAATGAAATGATTACCAATAGAAACAAAAATTTCGAAAAAAATCACATGTCCACTTTTTTGGATTTGGAGGGGATCGGCACTTACTAAATAAAAATAACCAGCCTAGTGTCCATAAAGGAAAGAGTGCTATGTAATAAACATAATACCAAAATACGAAAGGGCAAACATACCATCATTATATGGTTTATATTTTTCCAACAAATATCTCAAAACATCTCCCACGTTTAAAAGTAACATCAACAACTAATCGTTACTCACACTAAACAAACTTGAATGGAATCCCTGATTTAGAAAGCCTAATCGATCGATCTTTCCAGTGATCGCTCTGACTGTTGCTTGGGTTCGTGGACGATGATCCGTAACGGTTTTAGGGGTTGTGCAGCTGCCCTAACCCTAAGCAGTTTATCAATTTCAGTCGTTTGAGGTGGGGGTGGGGGCTTAGGCCGAGTGCCGACGGTCTAATTTGATTTATTTACGGAAAGGAACGGGATCATTTCTCAGAGGCTGTTTAATTGCGATTGACACGTTCTAGCCGACCGACAGGCGGCGCCACTTCTTCCGGAAACTAAGGAACGGACGCAACGTAACGGACACGATTTCCCCATCTGAGTCCGGACAACGTTGTTAATGGTCGACCGCCCGCGTACGCGTGTCCGAAATGAAGACTAACGAGTTATACAACTCTCGGCTTGTCAGGCGGGAGCCATTATCGAAAATTCTTTTGTGCGGGTATATTTTGCGCTCTGAATTATGAATGACGGATTCGTGCGTACATACGCTGAAGGAAAGCTGAAGTATGTCAATTAAGAGACACACAATTCACAAACAGAAAATCGTCGAAGTGTTCAAATAAATTAAAAACCGATAGCAATAGAATGATTGTTATTATGAATCGAGTTGCCAAATGCATTCTATTGTTCTGAAGTCAGTTGCCTCTTCGGTTAAGTTAAGTGGTTTGACGTAATCTGTAGAACAAAGAAATCATCAATCTAAACGTTACAGACTAGGGATGTGCAGTACCGATACTTTCTAATCGAGTATTCGTTACTTTGTATTCGTTGCTTTGTATTCGTTACTTTGTATGCGTTACTTTGTATTCGTTACTTTGTATTCGTTACTTTATATTCGTTACTTTGTATTCGTTCCTTAAACTGATTCTGATATTTTTCAAATTAACAATCCTATATAAAATACGGCAATTATTCGTGTTTCGTTACTGATACTTACACCGTTCGGTACCGTTACCCGACTTAATACTGAGTATCGTGTTTCGTTACAGATACTTGGTAGGTACCTACACGTTTCGGTATAGTTACCAGACTTGATACTGAGTATTAGTAATCATTCATGTTTCGTTACTGATACTTGGTACCTACACGTTTCGGTACCATTACCAGACTTCGAAGCGAGTATCAGTAATCATTCGTGTTGCGTTACTTGATACTTGGTACGCATTTCGTTTGCGTTACCAGACCGTTACTGATCGTGAACTTGATAATTTACGTATTTAATTGTACCTACTGTACTTGTAATACCAGAATTGATACTGATATTTTGTTTAATACCAATTTTACGTATGGTGACTTGTGATTGTCGCATAATCTGCTATCTTGGGCATCAAGGCCATCATATTTAATTCTAACTTAATATGTATTTTATTTAATTACGGAAATTGTAGTTTATATAGCAGTACATGATACCAGAACTGATATTTCATTCGTTGTGCTTGTTGCGATTGATACCTAACCTGATGTAATGAATACTTTTTTAAATAAGTGTTCGTTACTTGTAATATTTGAAAGTAAAGAATGCGAAGTAACGAATTGATACTATTTGCACATCCTGATTACATATAGCAAACACCGGATACAGAAATGTCAGTCGAAAAACAGTGGCGTGGTCGTAAAATCAAGTAAATAAGCCTCAGAAGCACCACACAGTATTTGTTAATCCGCAATTTCAGATCTGCAACAAAAAAAGTTGTATCGTGTGACATGTGCAGCTAGCTCTATAGAGAAGCGTGCGCCCTAACGGGAACTAAAACAATATTCGAACCGAGCTTTGTGTGAGCGGCCTTGATGCCAGAAAAAAAATCATCATTTAAAAAAGTTAACTGTTCGCTTCTGACCTTTACCCCGGGCGATGGATGTACCAAGTAATAAATACAGATATACCTACCTGTAGGTAGGCTATACCGGTGTACTATTTCCGATAGCTGGAAATCGGCGACTGGATCCGATTGCATTTCCCAAACCCCCTCCGGTCTATATGGCTTTTATTTCCGATAAATTCCGGCCTACCTGGATGCCCAGAATCGGCTGGGAGAAATAGTAAACTGAATTGCGGCCAATTTCCATGCAATATTTCGAGTTTGCTCTGGTGGGATTACTAACACTTGTGGTATGTGTGGTGGTGGGGTTAAACTTATGAAGAGATAAAAAAGACGGAAAATGTAGAACCGAAATAGTAAACAACGTGTTGCAAGAAATAGGTAGATTTCAAAAAATATTTCATATGTATTCTCACAGAATAATAATACTCAAAACTAACAGGAGCTTAAACTTAAAAAAATGCCCCTTGCGCGTATAAAATGTAAAAAATGCAGCCCAGTTCTTTCTTTTCTCGCGCGTCCAACTAAAGCTATAAGATTTCCACGTAAACCGCAACAAACTTACTTACCGCCATCAAATATTCGTTTCTCCATAAACACCCCACGATTTCGCTTTCCCATTTACATAATATGGCCCACTAGAAACTTCCTTGACGCCACTTCTTCCCGAAATACTTTAAACTTCCTACCATCCAAGCCTCCGAAATAAACTTTCTCCCGTACATGACCTAGAAACCTTTACCCACCTCGTATGTTCTCATTATTCTCATTGTTTAAAATACTCGTTCTAATCCTAGACTTACAATAAAATCCAAATAGATTAAATCATCGTCCTCTGTTTCCAGCCTTTGGATCGAGATCAACCCAACGGTCGTCCACAATGGAGATTCACAGTTTTCGCTCAAGACGAAGGC
Source organism: Melinopterus prodromus (assembly GCA_964023965.1). Taxonomy (NCBI): domain Eukaryota; kingdom Metazoa; phylum Arthropoda; class Insecta; order Coleoptera; family Scarabaeidae; genus Melinopterus; species Melinopterus prodromus. The sequence continues at coordinate 49,215,593 of OZ030393.1, forward strand.
GGCGAAGGTTTGGTAGGCTATGCTGACGTTCAAGTTAACCTCAAGGACATCAACGACAATGCACCAATCTTCCCACAAGGTGTGTACTTCGGAAACGTCACCGAGAACGGCACAGCTGGAATGGTGGTGATGACCATGACAGCAGTGGACTATGACGATCCATCAGAAGGCACCAACGCCCGGCTGATCTACTCCATCGAGAAGAACGTCATCGAGGAAGAAACGGGCTCTCCAATCTTTGAGATCGAATCCGACACCGGTGTCATCAAAACCGCGGTTTGTTGTTTGGATCGTGAGCGGACACCAGATTATTCCATCCAAGTGGTCGCTATGGACGGTGGTGGTTTAAAAGGGACAGGTACCGCTTCTATACGAGTGAAAGACATAAACGATATGCCTCCGCAGTTTACTAAAGACGAGTGGTTCACCGAAGTTGACGAAACCGACGGTACGTCACTTCCGGAAATGCCTATCTTAACGGTTACAGTGCATGACGAGGACGAAACCAATAAGTTCCAGTACAAAGTGATCGAAAATAGTGGTTACGGTGCGGATAAGTTCACAATGGTGCGCAACAACGACGGTACCGGTTCCTTGAAGATCGTGCAACCATTAGATTACGAAGACCTCCTCCAGAGCAATGGGTTCAGATTCAGGATCCAGGTTAACGACAAGGGCGAAGATAACGATAACGATAAGTACCATGTTGCTTACTCATGGGTGGTTGTTAAATTACGAGATATCAACGATAACAAGCCACAGTTCGAACGTCCTAACATCGAGGTGTCGGTCTTTGAGAATGCCGAAGTTGGAAAAAGTCTTGAAACGTTCAAGGCTACCGATCCTGACCAGGGAGGTAAAAGCAAGGTCTCCTATGCTATAGATAGATCATCGGATCGCAAGAGGCAATTCTCGATCAATGAAGAAGGAACCGTCAGCATTCAAAGGACTTTGGATAGAGAGGACACACCCAGGCATCAAGTGAAGATCTTAGCTATTGATGATGGTGTTCCACCGAAGACTGCTACTGCCACGCTAACCGTTATCGTCCAGGATATCAACGACAATGCGCCGACTTTCCTCAAGGACTACAGGCCTGTCCTTCCAGAGCACGTCCCTCCAAGGAAAGTTGTAGAAATCCTAGCTACGGATGACGATGACAGATCAAAGAGCAACGGTCCCCCGTTCCAGTTCAGATTAGACCCGGGTGCGGACGATATCATCAGAGCTTCCTTCAAGGTGGAACAGGACCAAAGTAAGTACTTTTTAATTTTTTAACCTAATTTTTTTACCACTAAAACCCTGTTTGCAGAGGGTGCCAATGGTGATGGTATGGCCATCGTCTCTTCGTTAAGATCATTTGATCGCGAACAACAAAAAGAATACTTAATTCCAATTGTTATTAAAGACCATGGGAATCCAGCAATGACGGGTACCAGCACTTTGACAGTAGTAATCGGCGATGTTAATGACAATAAGATGCAACCCGGGTCAAAAGAGATATTCGTGTATAATTACCAGGGTCAAGCGCCAGAAACTGAAATTGGTAGAGTCTACGTATATGATCTCGACGATTGGGATCTTCCTGATAAGAAGTTCTATTGGGAAATAACTGAACATCCTAGATTTAAACTGAACGAAGATACTGGCATGATCTCGATGAAGCATGGAACTAGGGACGGAAAGTACCACTTGAAATTCAAGGTTTACGATAGGAAGCACACCCAGACTGATGTCCCAGCAAATGTCACCGTTATTGTCAAGGAAATTCCACATGAGGCTGTGGTTAACTCCGGATCAGTCAGAATATCAGGCTTGACTGATGAAGACTTCATCAGGATCTGGAACTACAAAACCCAAAGCTTATCAAAATCTAAAGTTGAGAAGTTCAAGGAGAAGATCGCCGATTTGTTGAGTATTGAGAAGGATAGCGTCGATGTCTTCAGTGTCCAACTGAGGAGGAAGCACCCTCCCGTAACTGACATTAGGTTCTCCGCCAATGGACCACCATACTACAAGCCGGTTAGGTTAAATGGAATTGTCTTGATGCACAGGGAGGAAATTGAAAAGGAAGTAGGGATCAACATCACGATGGTTGGAATCGACGAATGTTTGTACGAGAATGTTATGTGCGAAGGCTCATGTACAAATACGTTAGATATAAGTGCCTTGCCTTATATGGTCAATGCTAACAAGACCTCCTTGGTCGGTGTTAGAGTAGACGTGTTAGCAGAATGTACCTGTGGCGCCAGAAACTTCAGCAAGGAGGAGAATTGCAGGAATAATCCTTGCTACAACGGCGGAAGATGTATAGAGACTAGATACTCGCTGAAATGCTCCTGCCATCCGGGATACAGCGGACCTAGGTGTCAACAAACCGCGAGGAGCTTCAGAGGTAACGGATGGGCTTGGTATCCACCTCTAGAGATGTGCGATAACTCCCACCTGCATTTCGAGTTCACCACTAGGAAGCCAGATGGGTTGCTCTTGTATAACGGACCAATTGTACCACCGGAAAGTGATGAAGTTATGGTTTCGGATTATATAGCGATTGAGCTAGAGAGAGGATTTCCTAGACTGTTATTAGATTTTGGATCAGGAACTGTAGAATTACGGGTGAAGACAAAGAAGACTTTAGACGATGGTGAATGGCATAGGTTAGATATCTTCTGGGATACGGAGAACGTGCGCATGGTGGTAGACTACTGCAAATCGGCCGCAGTCAGCGAATTGGAGGATGGCTCACCTCCCGAATTTGATGGTACCACTTGTGAAGCTAAGGGAACCATCCCACCTTTCAACGAATACTTAAACGTAAACGCACCCTTACAATTAGGTGGCTTGTATGTAGAACAATTCGATCCGACGCATTACCATTGGCAGTACATGCCGGTTGGAAAAGGTTTTGATGGATGCATAAGGAATCTCTTCCACAATTCCAAACTGTATGATTTAGCCCAACCCGGCTTGTCCAGAAACAGTGCCCCAGGTTGTCCTCAAACCGAAGAGGTCTGCTCAAGATCCGACGCCACATCGAGATGCAACGAACATGGAACTTGCGTAGGTAGTTTCAACGAAGCGAAATGCAAATGCCAACCAGGATGGACTGGTCCTGCTTGTACAGTCAGAACAACACCTACTTCCTTCAAACCTCAATCTTATGTGAAATACGCCCTTAGTTTTGAACCTGATCGCTTCTCAACCCAGATCCAACTTAGGTTTAGGACGAGAGAAGAACACGGAGAGTTGTTCAGAGTGGCTGACCAACACAATCGCGAATACGGAATATTGGAGATCAAGGATTCCCGTCTTCACTTTAGGTATAATTTGAATTCGTTGAGGACTGAGGAGAGGGATATTTGGTTGAGTGCGGTGGCTGTTGATGATGGACAATGGCACGTTGCAAGAGTTAGTCGATATGGCTCAGCTGCTACGTTAGAGTTAGATGGTGGCGAAGGTAGGAGATACAACGAAACTTTCACATTTGTTGGACACCAGTGGTTATTGGTCGACAAGCAGGAAGGAGTTTATGCTGGAGGAAAGGCTGAATATACTGGAGTGAGGACTTTCGAGGTGTACGCAGATTACCAAAAAGGTAAAGCTTTGTTTGATGTTTCTCAAGAACATGTTTCTAAGATTATGTATGTAGGTTGTCTGGATGATATCCGTTTGGAAGGTAAGCATCTCCCACTGCCGCCTGCGATGAATGGTACCCAGTGGGGACAAGCCACCATGGCGAGGAATCTGGAGAAGGAGTGTCCATCGAACAAACCATGCGCCAACGTGATTTGTCCGGAGCCGTTCGAGTGTGTCGACCTATGGAACGACTACGAGTGCACGTGAGTGATTTTCTATTTATATCCTCACAAAATAATTATTTTCTTTTCAACCCTGGAACTGAGAAAAATAATTGCCCTTGCGTGCGAAGACTCACGTACACTAAACCACACTCATTTTTTGTTTTCAAACAAAGTTTATGTTCGATGATTACACTAAATTACAGCAACGCAAGCGCAATTATTACGGATCATAAAAGCCCTGCTGCAGCACTGAAGAATCACATCATTAGAAAAAGTTAGAGGGTGCTGGGGTGCTTCGTTGATTTTAACAGCATGCGTTTGTCTTTGGTTTCTGTCGTTTTTACAGCTTATTCCTTAGGGTAGAACGGACAGACTACGGTTTTCCCCACAATATTACAACATACCCAAAAAAAAAACATTATTTTAGCTTACGGTTTAGTTATTCCGTTCACGTTTTGTTCCCTTATACATACAATACAACACATACGCTCATTTTAGGAATTTTCCAAAGTTAAATTGAACCGGAGCGCCCTTTTTAGTACCGCTGGGTATTATTAATTAATACCTGGTGCTCTAATATTAACCAGTTCTCGGGGAGCGTTACAATGGCTACCCCGCATTTAAGGGTACAACGAGGGCAAAAACCGTAGTCTCCTTGTGTTGTTTTTGAGTTCTCGTCGAGAGTATTGTAGATGCGGTGGCTCCCTCTAGGGCTACTTGCAGGCGTTAAGTTCATACACGACATCGACGCAAAGTTTTCACGAAAGTTGCTAAAAGGTAGCTTGTGCAGTTACCCAAAAGAAGTACATATATACTTACATTAGAGACTGAGTGCTCATACACCAGTGGATTCTTTTTACGTGTATGTGATATTACTTATTGACATAAAATTCTTAGAAACATAAGGCAACCCATAAGAGAAAAACTTAAATCTGTTATTAATAAGTATTAATAAGTTAACTGCAGTACTAACAGTATTTTACCATTTCGGTTGGTTGTTCAATTATTCAAATTCTGATATTATTCATACGATTGTCGTACCACCAACAGAGAAAAGGATGACGTAAAATATAGTAGAATCATCACAAGCATCCTTTCAGCAGAATACATCAAGCATTATCATGGAATGAGCGGGTATTACATTTCCGGCAGTAATAGAATTCGCCTCTGTCCGATTTAAAAGAGCTGTTCGACGTCTGCTGGGGGCATTAAGTCCGGAAAACATTTCAAATAAGACAACGGGGAACCAGCTGACCATCTCCACTTGTGCACTGGTCCAGCAATCTGGCCACGATTCGTCCCGGTCTGCTCTGCCGTGCCGATAATTTATTTGATCTCGTAGAAATAAAGCCCTTGGACCCCTCGACCAACAGACAGACGGACGGAATTGATCCAATCAGTATTGACGGCACAAGTGGAACCTAATGGCAAAGAGCTGCAAAAATTCAACTTCCGCACTGACATACAAAGTTGAGGGTCATGATGAGCTGTGTAATTATGAGTCCTACCTTGGTAACCAATCAACGTGATTGAACAGATTTATGTATTTAGGGCCGATATATTCACCTATCGTAAAACTGTTCGTCATCTAAACGACAAGATAAATGGTAAAAATGTGTCTATTCACCTGACGTTAACGTTATTGACCGGACAAATACGCTCCGAGCTAGAAATAGGTTCCGACCTAAAAACATCGCAAGTCCGTCATGAAATATTTCGTTTTCAAATTTTTTTTTTTTGCTGGGGTGGTCAGCCAGTCGTCCACCAACGTCAACCGGAAGTCACCAGTTATAGGCGGTGTTTAGAGTTCTTGAGGTCTGCCCTCTACAGCGGGCAGTAATATAGGCAAATAAGTGCATTTCTGGCAATAACGGTTTATTATTATACTAATTATAATGTTTAAGTTAAAATTGTACTTTTGTATCATGAGTTGGGCTAGATGTTTTATATTTGAAAAAAGCCAAAGATGTAGAATTAAATTAATTTTGATGTTTCCAAAAAAATATTTTTCATTCAGCCCAACTCGAAGAATAAATAACGGTTTTATTTTAAAACGCGTTTTACCGATTGACTAAACTTGCCGTTAAACGATGACGAATACTTTGAACCAATCACAGAGCATAAACTTAATACCAAAGCTAGGCAAATTTAATCAGAAAGTCAACTTCGTTAGTCGATAATCCGTTAACGAAAAAGTTAACTTCGTTAACCGATAGTCAGTTAATTTGCTTTTAATGTAACGGAAGTTAACGTTAACCTAATATAACAACAGATCTTTCGGTTACATAAGTTAAAATTGCCTTAGGAATTTTTCGAGCTACACACAGTGGTATCTAAAGTAACTACATTGCGAGATGTAATATTTATAAAAGATATTGAAAAGCCCAACTAAGGTGGTTGCAGTTAGAAGAAAAGCATTTTTAGTAGGTTATTTTTTAACTTTCGATTTATATTTTATATTAAAAAATAGTTGAATATTTACTATTACATAACAAATAGGTATACTCGCGGAAAATAGTACGACTACATCATAAAGTTTCTGGATGAAAGTCGGATAAAATTTCGTTTTTAGTTACTGAGTTACATGGAAACAAGAAATTTAGGATGTGAACATATTTGTTTCCGCGACTGTACATACAAAAAGTAACTAAAAACTTCACGCACATGCTTTATGTACGAACACCGTGTCGCACAAAGTAGTTCGTCATACCAAACTAAGTCCGAACATGCACAGAATGTCAATAGCAGTTTGAAATGTTTAATATGATATTTTCGATTTAACGTACTTGAATTAACGGATGACAAATGTAGCGGTAGCTAATGAATCCGCTAATGGTTTTGAAAGTTAACTTAAAAGTTAATTCGTTAACGAAAAATTTAACTTCGTTAATTAACGATTAACGGATTAACCTTTTTGTGCCCAGCTTTGCCTAATACATATTGAAAAAAAGCAGTTGAAACTTCAGACTTGTGTCATTGAAGAATTTATTGTAACATAAATGTCTTTTTGAACATAAATCGTTTCACGCATTTATATTTTCATATTAAGGGGAGGTTCCCATGTAATCGGTTGAAAAATATTATTTTTCTTTTTATATTTTGAAACCTTGGAAAATTTTGATACAGTACAGAGAACGTATAGATCTAGGTGCTCATATTGATTAAATTATTATATTTTAGTGAATTTATATAGAAAAGGAGTTTTTAAAAGTGTTATGTTTCTACCTTCTCTTGTAGAGTTTTTTACACCGATACAACCGACGCGTTTTTGTACAAAACACCATCTTTCAAACTGGCTTGCGCGATTACTTTTGAATCGTTTAACGGATCGAGTTATTCTTTTTTTCCCTTAGAGAAAATACTTTTTATTGGAGGCTGAACCTCATAATAAGTGAAACTTTTAAATAATGATATTATTAATAGCAGCAATAATACAGCAGTAATTCAAACAGCAGCCATTCTGCCAATTTTCAAGTTTTTTAACTAAATGTCTGTTTAGCCTCCAACTAATTCCATCTAGTTTCACAGCGCTTTTGAAATTTCGACTTCTGTTTATTTTTATAGGACCTAATACTTCCTACAACAGTATCCACTTCTTGCATATAGTTTTTTATGGCGGTCCTTTTGTACATTAAAGTAAGATAAATATATGGCAAAAGAAAAAATATTGATATCTCTTACAATTTGTTTGAAAAACTGTCTCAAACTGAAGCTACTTTTTAGGTCTCTACATGAGAACTTACCCTTAAGCGCAGAGTGAAATGTGGAGGCTACTGGCAGGGTGCGGGATGAAAGCGCCTCTACCGGGGTAGGCGGGTACTATGTCCACAAGGCGTGAATGGAGCAGTTCGCTACTGTATGTTACAGTTATCTGTAGTATTTTAGCGGTCCAATCAAATTTGTATTATTATATTGTTTTTTGGCGAATAGTTGTTGAAAAGTGAACTTTAAGAACGGTTTATGTTCGCTGGATTGACACTTATTATTGTGTCCCTATTATGATGATATCGACGAACGATCTGTGAACTTATGACAGATAAGCAACACAACAATGCGATGCACCATAAACTACTGCACATAGTGTAGGCCGCAGTATTTCTCCGTTTCTCCACTACCGGGGGTATGCTCATCTCCCTTCCTGGGGGTATGCTCAGGGCCAATAAAATGATGCGAATAAAACTTAATTTCGAAGTGAAACGATAAAATTCTCGCTATTGTCGTACGAAATTCCAATTTTATAAAACGAGGTGCGCTCGATTTGCATAATAATAGCACTTTGTGGGAATGATCACTGGGTCATCTGGTCTAACCGCGGGGAAAATACATTAAAACTGACACATTTGGACAGGTCCTAACGGATGGCGGTCAATTTGTGCCGGGTCGACCTCGAGCTCGACGAGAAAAATGCACTCTGCGGATTCCCCGCGGAGTCGTATTTCTTTTGTGAGAACTCTGACAGTCCTGTCAGAATCCGAATAGTTTTTCTTTTCGCGTGGCAAGTTCGGTCGCACAGTTTCCTATAACAAAATATAAATTACTCCAGCGCGCGGCGAGGCGTTGGGGATTCTTTTGTGTGGCGATGTTTCAGTGCGAAATCAGAGGGATGTAGAACGCGGGCGCGATAATCTAGGGGATGTGTTACTGGCGAACTAACAAGTTGTACGTCCATCCCCCGTCGGTCGCTATGCAATCCAATCGCAAATTCAATTAAACGGACTGCGAATATATCATGGCTGGTAAACTAGTCGCTGATTGATAAATTTGCGAGCATGATTTATGAAGGGGTCAGATGCAAGATTTTAGCGTAGTTTACTGCCTCTACACCAACCACTAACTCTAGAAGAAAACAGCTCAATATTGTTTAATACACTTTCATACCACACCATGTTAGAAAGCTAATGTTGCTAACCCATTAAGACGATTTCGAGTAGACATTGTTCTTATGGTAATTTCTATTATTTTTAGTTTAGATAAAGATCTTTCACCGGTAGCAACAGTTATGGGCAGAATCACTATCTATCTGTTAAGACGTTTTTCAGATCATTGCAATGTGCTAGTAATTCATTTTACACATGTCTATAAGTTCGTGGACATATATCGATGGCCTAGCTGCAATACCACGTATCACATTGGGTAAAATACTGTTACGTAGCGCGTATTTGGCATGGGTCCAGGCCAGGGTGGATGTAAAATATAAAACTCACACTGGTCTAAAATACAACCCCCTTGATACTCCGCTATGCTGCTACTTATATGAATTGTCCAAATACGTCACTACCATTAATTAGGTTACCAAACGTCGAGGTTTTTCACTTGATTTTTGTGAAAACGCGGCGTCTGGAGCTCATACCTGGTAATTGCAAGTATTGAGCAATTTCGGTCATTGGCTTTGTTCTTTTATAAATCTATCCGGATATAACGACATAACGATAAACTCGTTTTAATTTATTTCGCACCAATACCACGTATCACCTTTGCTGTAACCAATGTGATACGTGGTATTGTAGCTAGACCATCGCACGGTGGTCGATTCTGCTTCGCTACCTGGACAAAAATGAAATTGCGCATTTGTAGTACAAACTGCACTAAATATTAAGAGAAATAGTCAAAAAATCTCTTAACAAGTCTGTCGTAAAAATTCAAATGCGCGGGTTTATGCTTAGTGGCAAGATTGCATAACCATTCGCAAATTCAGCTATGTCAGTGTGAGTGCATGTTTAGCATGTTTGACTTTTTTTAGCGCTTAATAAAATTAACTTTCACCATAAGGTTATAACAAAAGTACGACGAAGTACGACTGGATTCTGTGTTCTATTGCAGAGTATCGATGGTATAGTTTTAGGATTTGTTGAAATTACGTGCCTCTTTTTGCCGGAAACTCTTTTTTATTGTTGAAGAGACCCCTTGGTCATCTGGAGAGCTTCTACAAATACAGATACATGTGTTTATCTATATGACGTCAGAGAATCATAGAGGTTCAGATAAATATGGCATAACATAACCCTACCTGACGTATTTTATGGTATCAATTATAATTTCCGGAACATACCGGAAGTGGTCATTACTGCAGTCGGATTTGGAATCTCGTACGAGAAGCTAGGTCGTGTGTGGTATCATTGCATCAATATTTTAAATAGAAATGTAAAGATGCAAAAGTATTTGAACAAAAATTTTCTAAACCATACGGTTCACAAAAGAACCCATAATATGTTATGTTGTCTGTTTGTATAAGCTGTGACCGAAAGAACAATCCACGTATTCATGTTTTATTTTGTAAGTAGTGACGAGATGTGATAGTATGTCGATAGCTAAAAAATTAGCGCGTCGGATGACAAAACATTAAAACCAACAAGTCACCTTTGGACATGTTAGATATGGTGTTAGAAAATAGAAACCACTTAGTATATTATAGAAAGTTATTTAAAATTCCAATTTTTTTTCCTTACTGCCATATAAAATTTGAACGCTATAATTCATGTTTTTTACAGATAAGTATACTACATATTATTATATTCACAGTGTTTCAGAATTTTATAAGCAAGTCCTTTAAAACCCATCCCATTGGTAGGTACTTGTGTATATTTTGTTATCATTTTTTTTTGTCGTGTATTCTCATGTATAATATTATTTCAGTCACTCGGTTAAGAGTTTTAAAGTTTTATTTAAAACCACCCCATTAGAAATTTTTATTTTGCTTTTGTTTCCGTATTTTCATAGCAATATTATTGTCATTTATTCGGTTTCGACATTTTTAAACCAAATTTTTTTATTCAACCCCCTTCCAAAACCACCCCACAAGTACTTACATTTTTGTCCCTTTTTTCACGTATTTCTAGGAAAAGTTATATCACATTCACAAAGTTTCACAATTTTAAAACCAAATTTATTATTCAACCCCCTTTTAAAACCACCCGACAAGTACTTTTGATTTTTCCCTATTTTGCGCTTTTGCAGGAATAATAGTAGCACATTCACAAAGTTTCAGAATTTTAAAACAAAATTTCGTAGTTTTAGATATTTTTTCCATTTTTATTGTGTATTCCCAAGTATAAATATATCATATTCACAAGGTTTCCAAATTTCAACACACAAATTCATTTTGCAACCTCCTCAAAAACAACCCCCTTAGAAGATTTTAAGTGAATTAGAAAAACAAAAAATAAACTATAGAAAAATAATTTTGTCCAGCTAAAAGTGCAGAATCGACCACTGTGCATCGATATGAATCCATCATTTCCACGCTCGACCCCCAGCAAATGTAAAAAGAGACGAAAGATGCCATGCCACGTTTGACAGAAATACACGACGCAAAAAGAGAGACGAAAGACGTCATGCGCTATCTTTTTCTGTCAAACGTGGCATGGCATCTTTCGTCTCTCTTTACTCTTGTTGGGGGTCGAGCGTGGAAATGATGGATAGAATTTCTAGGAGACGTTTGATATGTCCCTTTCCACAAACAACAAGATCCATTCTGAAACACAACCCAAACCTGTTCCTTCTAAACTTTAATTGTCCCAACAACCACGAATCACACACGTCATGTTAAACATTATTCAATGGAAACCTAAGCGAATCTTAAGCGATCCCAACCTAACCACAAAACTGTGACAGATTGCCCTACACGGCCGGTATAGTAATCATTTAAGCAACCGCAACATCCTAAAACGGGCGAAACAATTATTGCATCTAGGGCACGCATTCAATTATCCACGCGCAGGCATCCCGTAGTATTTTTCGCACGTTAATTGCTACCGCTTAAATTACGCTTAAGCCTCTGTTAATTACGCGTGCTCGTTTTACGACCCTACGGTCGCGCGCGCTGCCAGCGCCTCCTGGCGGAAAACTAGACTGTACGCGTTGCGTGCGTGGAAACGCAAGGGGCTGAATTCTGAAGGCAAATGTGGACGAGTGGAGGGGAGTTTACGACGTCGTCGGCGTGGTTATTACTGTTGAGGTTAGGAGTCGCAATTAGCAGCGGCTTTGGTACGTTTGAGTTGCTTTTGAATGAGCTGTATATGAAGGGCTAATAATCGTCGGGAGGGTTAGTAATTAAATATTATTATTATTATGTATCATTGAAATTGTCGTTACACGTGCGACATCATACCTTGTAAACACAACGAAACGTTGTCTCAACTCAAAACAAGCTTTGTTAATTCAAAACAACGGTTGTTTTATATATACGCAAGAATATAGGTATATTGTTCATTGAAGAAAACCGTTGTGTTGACCGGTTGTCTTACTTTAAGATTGTACAATTTTAAATGGCCTTATTTGCTAGATGAATTTGTTCTTTTAAATCAAAAGGTCGTGTATTTAGGTTAATCAGCTCACATTCTTGGACTAAATATTCACTTACTTCTTTTAAACATGTACGTGTTATTATAAAAGCAATAATCTTTTACATGGAATGCAATTAACTCATCCAAAGATGAAAATTGTTATTTTCCAACTAGAGAAGACAACCGGTATTCCCTTCTTAGGCAGAAAACTGACCAATAAGATAAGCGAAGTGCGATACACAACAGCCTACATGTTTCTATAAAAATATATTGAGTACTGTAAGCATAACTTCGGTGCTGATTTTGTTGGGCCCAATATCGAGGAATGGAAGGATTATGTTTACCATGTAACGGAAAAGTCGATTCATCAGTAAAATTAATATTTTGTATAAAATTTTCACCTGCGTTCGCCTTTTCCATTACAGCTGGACAAAACTCCATTCTACGAATACTGTCCTCTGCGAAGGTTTCCTAAGTCTTTGAGTACTTGTAACTCCGGAAATCACCCTTCTTCAGAGCCTTAGCAACGGTTTTGTTACCAATACCCAATTCCTCGCCAATCCCTCGAGTGGATTTGTTATCGTCCAGTACTACAGCACCGCAGATTAGTACATCCCGTCGTTCTTTTGACTCAATTTCTTGTGGACTTATCTCCCTTGGATGACAACTACTGCAGCTCTTTAGACAAAGATCTTTTTCAAATTGACGCACAATATTGAAAATGGTTTGTCTGCATGGGATAGGTCTGCCTTTAAAAGTGATTGCAAACAAATCCACGCACTGTTGCGCCCAATTGCCACCGTAATACCACTTGATGATCTGAAGCTGTTCTAGCGGAGGGTACATCGCGATTGCAATGATACGAATGTTATGAAGCGTTGTTAGAAGCGTTGTCAGGTGCTCTCCCACCAGTCGGTAGTCCCACTATAATTGGCTGCCCCACTTAACCGACGTTGGCAGTGTTGTCGCGTGATATGCTAGTTTCTATAGACCTATGCCTAATTTTTGGGAACACAACCTGTGTAGGCTGTTGCGTATCGCTAGTCATTTATCGCATCGGTGACTTCTCTACCTTAGCTCTTGATTTCCATCAATATTAGAGCTCTACGTCAGGTACATTGACGGTATAATAGCACAATCACTGATGCTGCATAGACATGTATGCGGTTGTATACCCTCTAAGAGACTTCTCTTACGACGATAAACTAAGGCGACATCTATCGGAATCCTTCACATTATTTTCAAAACAACGGCTCTCTTAAATCAAAACAATCGTTTTCAAGCAAATATTTAAGTTGTTTTATATTAAAGAAATATTCTTATTACAAGTTTTTGTTTTCAAACTACACGCTTTGACAAAGTATGTCCTTAAACATTCTCATCAAACAAATTATGTTAAGAATGCCATTTTATTAACATTAAACAACCATTTCTCTGTGTGTACCTGCGAAGTCACCACACTAGCCTTATATTACTTGTTTATTTCTCTTCATCCTTACACGTTCAAGGTTCAAGCTATGAAAAAGGAAAAGTCTGCATGGGTTTCTCTTCACAGTAGTAAAGTACAAAGTTTAAGCTTTCATTTCAGCTTTCTTTGAGAAATGGACCATGTCAAAAAAAACTTTTACAAGAAAATCTTGTCTAGTAATAATTGATTACAGCTAATTGTGACACAATTTTTACGACTTTTACACAATAATATGCTAATACTTTCAAAGATGTTTTGTACGTGTAATACGCAGGCCGATTTTCTAATAAACAAAGTCTGTTTTTTCGCGATTTACAGTTGGCTATTTTCGATGGAATTTTAACCTCGTAAAGAACGAACGGTTCATTATACATCGAGCGAGGACGGACAAAAAACGGTTTCCGTTTGGTTTTTCCACTCCAACGTCGAGCTTAAATACAGAATTCAAATGAAATGAATAAATGAATTGGAAATTTTAAGATTTCCAGGAATAACTTCGAGGACGCAGGCGCGTCGCGGCACTGCAGGGCGACGTTTCATTTGTTTTTTGTGCTGTCCTGTTATAATTAATTACTCGGAATGCACCGGCGCTCGCCAGCGCGCTGAATTAATTCCGATTTAATGCAACATTTAATTTCTCTAAAAAAAAATAAATTAACAAAGGCATAGTTTGAAATTACACCGAGTACGCATCGGCAATTTGTCACCGACTCATGTTTTAAGCAACGAGAACATCATAAACTACAACTTCAGCAAATAACCCTCCGAAAGGTTGTAGGGACATAAATTCCCAAGCTTATAAACAAGCGGCGTCGAAGTTTTCGCATATTATTATAATTTTATGACGAAAATTTGTGTTAGAAGCAGTTTATACGGTCGTGTACGTTTTCAGTGGAAAATTATATTTATGTTTCTATGTTGTAGTTTCGAGATACGAAAACTCAAACAACTAGCTTTTCAATGCTGTTGGTGGTAAACTGAACATCGTAAATAATAAAATAATCAATCTGCTTCTGTATTACATATAACTTTTCTTCCGTATGTCTTTACCTCATGCTCGGAATTTAAACAATAAAATCAGTTTTATAATACTTGTATTGGACAAATATGCAGCTACTATTGTAGCTTCTTTTTAACTTTCTTTTTATCTTAATTTATTACTATATATTACTATTTATAATTTTAACTTTGACTTAACGTGTAGTTGTGATAACTGTTCGTCAATATTTGGTAATTAAGTAGTCGACGGTATGTACATTAGGGTAGTCCAAAAAATTAACTTTTTGCTAGAGCGCAACGATCTCCCCAATCTGTTCCTTTCCCAGAAAAAAAAATCCGAGCACGTCTAATTTTCCATTTAAAATACATTGCACAAATGCATCTTTTTTCCTTTTTTTTTCACGTCACGGACTTGAAAAAGTTGCGGGAGATGATCAGAAATTGTTCAGAACTCCCCAAGGACCAAATCCACAACCACTATTTTTTTGTTCACCACCCCCGATCCTTCCCTAAGTACCCTAAATATATGTCAAATTTTATATATATATATATATTTGCAATTGTTTAAACAAATACCATTCGTTTACAAAAATATACAATGTTACGGATTTATTTATCATTTTTCTTCCTAAATTATTATTAGATTGTTGGCATTGTCTGTCATTAGTTAACTAGTTTGTAGTTGTTAAAATAAATACCATTTGTTTAAACAAAAATATACAATGGTACTGACGTATTTTTTTGGCAAAAATTATTATTGTATTTCTTGTCTTTTTTTTCTTGCCAAATTTGTTAACTATTTTCAATGATAACCTATAATAATAATTAATGTTGCAACCACAATACGTACTAGTTTGGCCGATATCGTAAAACCAACAAAATTACAAAAATGCGAAAAAGACATTCAAACAATTGCACATTACGTAACAAATTACAAAAAACATGCCAACAATGCTAACAATAATAATTTCTAGAAGAGGAAAAACAAAAAAATATTTGGTTTGTAAAATAGAACATGTTTAAAGAATTGTAAATTCATAATAAATGACAAAAAATGTCAATCATTTAATAATAGTTTCTACAGTAACTATAAAAATGTCAGTAATAATGAATATATTTATTTAAACAAATACTATTTGTTTAAGCAATTACAAATTAGTTAATAAATGTCATAAAACTTCCAATAATCTAATAATAATTTATGCAAAAAGTATAGATAATTATGTCTATAACAATGTAAATATTTGTTTAAACAAATGGTTTTGTTTAAACAATTGCAAATTAGTTAATAAATGACAGAAAATATCAATAATGTAATAATTTTTGCAAAATTAGAAAAATATGTTCGTGACCACATATATTTTTTGTTTAAACAAATGGTAATTGTTTAAACAAATGCTAATTAGTTAATAAATGACAAAAAGCAATAATTTAATAATTTTTGCAACAAATGGAAAGATGAGTTCTTAACATCGTATATTTTTGTTTAAACATATGGTAATTAATTAAACAATTTTTTAATATTTAAATTAGTTAATAAATGACAAAAAAGGTGTCAATAAACCAATAAAAGTAATTTCTGTCTGAAAAATAATAAATCACGTAACTTTGTAAATTTGAAAATTTTACCTCATTTTTAGGGAACTGCAGGAGAGGGTGGGGGCAGTGAAAAAAAATAGTGGTTACGGATTTGATCTTTGGGAAGTTCTGAACAATTTCTGATAATCTCCAGCAACTTTCTTTCTAAATCCGAAACGTGAAAAAAGAGGAAAAAAATATGCATTTTTCCAATGTATTTAAATGGAAAATTTGAGGTGCTCGGTGGCACGTGTTAACGTCAACCGAGTTTTTTCAAACTTAGGGTGATTTCTTTTTCCGGAAAAGAAACCGATTGGGGGGCATCGTTGCCCTCCAGCAGAAAAAAGGATTTTGCAAAGTATAAATTTGGACCTACCTAATGTACATATGAAAGATGTCTATAAGTTAAAATAAATAAGTAATTTCCATTTTCATATTGAAATTTGTAACTGAAGACCGGTAAAACCAAAACTAATATTACATGATCCAAATTAAATATATAACCACCGGATGTCCTTTATTTTATTCAACTATAAGTACCCTGTGAACCACAAAGGAAGTAAAAAGGCACTACAAAATTTACTGTGTTGTTATTTGTAAACATTTTTGTTCTCTACCGGTATTATCTACTTAGCATTGTTCACATTGTTAGTTATAAATTATATTACAACTATGGTTGCTGTTTTGACGACAGGCCTGCGTTCAGTTTGATAAGCGTTAGTGATTATTCGATAGTCAACTGCGTCAACATTTCGAAATATTATTTACGTCCAATTTAAATCAATTTAAAGCCGGTTATTGCGATTCTATTTACACGCATAAATCCCGGCGGAGAGTGAAATTTTAACGTGAAAATACCACGTAAATTTACGATTATTATCCACGCGGGTAGACATTAATGGTTGCCGCCTTAATATACTCAAAGTAATTACTGCAACAATTTCTGTTATCTACCGGGCAAGATTAAGCGGCAATGCATCTTCGGGGTAAAAACTAAAATATGACCCGAATTACTTACAACATAAACACAGGCAATTCCGGTAGCGATTAAATTTTAAATTCAAATATGAACCCTTGTCTCGACGATATGTCCGATACACTGACACCCCCGCCTTCAAAAATTATACGCAACATTAAGTGCGCAAAAAGTTCAATGGCGTATTGGGGGCATGGGCACATAGATGGCGCTGCAAAACGACCCTAAAATACCGTTTCGGCTGTTTATCGCCTGTTTAACTACCTGATATCGTAGTGTTTTCGTTTTGTGCATTGTGAACAACGATGCTGCGATGGCATATTTAAATATTATATGAGGTAATTCGTAAATGGGAACTTTACGAGATCGTAAACGTAAAATGGGCTGACTCTTAAGCACTGGAGTGGTTTGCTTCGTTGCAACAAATGCGATTACAAATGAAAACGTAAGATCTCCACGTAAGATCTCCACGTAATTTTTATTTATAAAAAAAAGTATTTAAACTAAGAATGATTTTTTTTGTTTAGTTTTTATACAAACTACATAATTTATATATTTAAAAATTCTTTCTCATATTCAAAAATATAGGTTTATTTTTAATACTAATTTTTTAGTAAAAAAAACATCTATTAAATCTACTTAAAAATGTGATTTTTCTGAGTGCTGACTTAATTTCTGTTACCAGTATAAAATGACTCCTGAATCGGATATTTTGTCTGTGTTTCTTTTATATACCGGATTGCTTGAGACTCCTAAATATCGCGGGAAAAACAAAACAAAACAAAACTGTCTAAAATAAACAGGTTGGACGCGAAGGGAGAAATGAGATGGCGATATCAGTTTTATTGCAGATGGCGCTGCAATCGGTGAAAATGAGGTTAACTTTATATTTTTAAATAGGAACCCAATTTTTTTTATCAAATATTGATATTACGCTAAATAAGAACAATCTTTTGTCTGAAGATTTCAAAAGTTATTGACGATGGAAGTTTGTGGCGGCTGGGGTAGTTACAGTCACTGCCACTGCATGGGATGCGCTCACCGTCTGGCAGTCCAAGCGACGACTGTCATGTCTACTCATGGTACAATGTAGGACTCGACCTTGGCATTTTGCATCATGTATAGCTCATAAGTATCAGTATGTGCAGCATGACGCAACATACCAAACATTAGATGCTGCAAGGTGTTCGTTGCCCTGTGTAGAGTTTGTACAAATTTGTCAAATTATTATTATTATACCTATAGGAATATTTACTTCTTTGTTGGAAAGGCATTAAAAACCAAGGTCGAGTCCTACGTTGTACCATGAGTAGACATGACAGTAGTCGTTTTGATTGCCAGACGGCGAGCACATCCCATGCAGTGGCAGCGGTTGTAACTACCGCAAACGACAGAAACTCCCATTGTCAATAACTTTTGCATGTTCAGACAAAAGATTGTTCTTATTTTGCATAAAATCATAATTTGATACAAAAACTTGGGTATTCCCATTAAAAAAAAAGAATTTAACCTCATTTTCACCGATTGCAGCGCCATCTGCAATGAAACTGATATCGCCATCTCATTTCCCCCTTTGCGTTCTAAAAGTTTATTTCACACACTTTGTCGTACCATGCATATTCCTCGAGATATTTAGGAGTCGCAAGTTAAAACGACCACCCGGTATAATAGACAGTTTCCAATTGTCTGTGATACCTTCAAAACACGGAAAACTACATTTTAAAAACTGAACGATGAGTTATCTTAAAAGTTTATTCAATGTCTTACAAAACCCCTCCTTCAGTAATTATGAATGCGAAATATGAGTGTTGGAAGCAGATCCATATTTTATATCAAATCAACGTGAAATTTTGTCCATATAAAAGTTTTTACTCAGAAATGTTTCAGATATGCTCCAAAATTGATTCTTTTTAGTATTTTTTAAAAATCTCTCATAAGGTTATTATATGCAATAATATTGTTCCTTTTTGGTACATAGTCACCTCCAACATATATGGGTGTATAGTATATATGTTACCGGCAAAACCCATTTTCAGGTAGAACCAGTTTAACCTAGGTTAAACTAGTTCTGCCGAAGCGTGTTAGGTCGAACTAGTTTATCTTAGGCCAAACTAGTCTAACCTGGTTTGTAAACGCATACTTTAGGTCAAACTAGTATGGACTAGGCCAAACTGATTTCGATTAACTGTATTGAAATTACTCTTATACCGGGTGATCCACGCTGTTATTTGTGGAACCAGACGAATGAAATTTGGAGACCTATAAAAGACTAAAAATTTAAATTTTTGGGATATTCTTGATATTAGTGTTAGTGTTTGTCTTTTTTCCGGAATGGATTTTATCTTTGAAATTGCAATCTGCACACTATACTTTGCATGCAGTAATTTCAATACGGATGATATTCTGAAAACGAAACACTCCATCGATTGACAATTTTTTCTCTTCCTGGTTTTCCGGAAATGACGTCATGTTTTACATTGTAAACTGCAGGCTATACTTTGTCAGTAGTATTTTCAATTGTGATGGTTTTCTGAACCCAAAATGTAATGATTAGTAATGAGTACCTCGATTTGACAGACAGGCGCCAAATCAATAATTCCACAAATAATAGATTGTACTTGCGAGCTGATAGACTGGTGTTCGATCTGCGATATTTATTCGTAACGTATAGTGATTTAAAGAGCCCAAACATCGTCTTGCTGTATAATCAAAAAATAGTAAACAGTAGTTGACGGAGTGAGTCGCATTTTTAGTAACTGGTAGTAGGCGTGAAACTCATTGCAAATGAGTCAAATAAAATGTATGAACTTTATTATAAATTTATTAAAAAATAGAAATAATACAAATAAACATAAAACTATCCATGGTGTTAACAGTAAACAAACTCTTATAAACTCAACAAAAAATACAAGATCATGCTAAGCAAGTTATAATATGTTTTCACCTATATTTGTTTTTCCTAACACCTTAGGTATGTTACAAAGTAAAAAAAAATTTCCATTCCGGAAAGTATATACCAAAAATTTAAATTATTAGTCTGTTATAGCTATCCAAATTTCATTCGTGTGGTTCCACAAATAACAGCGTGGATCACCCGGTATAATAGTACATTTCATTACCGTTAATCGAAATCAGTTTGTCCAAGTCCCATACCAGTTTGACCTAAAGTATGCGTTTACAAACCAGGTTAAACTAGTTTGGCCTAGGTTAAACTAGTTTGACCTAACGCGCTTCGGCAGAACTAGTTTAACCTAGGTTAAACTGCTTCTACCTGAAAACTGGTTTTGCCAGTAACATATACAGTATACACTATACCTACATGAAGCGATCTATTCATTCTATTTTCGATTAGATTTGATGAGAATCCTGAGAAAAGTTGAATGGTGTGCAACCAAATAATTAAACCGCGTTAGATGTCGGTCGATCTATGCCTGATTTGACTCTATATAGCGGTACGCTAACTGTATAATTACGCAAATGCCGAACTGTTGCGCTGCTCCAAACTAGGTGGGAGCTGAGGAATAGGGCTCCTTCGGGCCGGCGCTAATGTGGTTCTGGCTTCCCGTGAACAGATACACGCGCGGCGGATTTAATTAAATCGACACATTGGTAATATGCGGAATGCACCTTGCAATTCTCATTTGCAATTGCATTAGCAACCGCACAGTTCATATCATTTCCATTGGCGATAATTACAAGTCTTAAGTGCCTCAGCTAACTCCCCAGGATATAGTCATATATTTTTTTCGTTATCCTCGCTCTGAATCTTTGCTGTACTCATGTTGAATCAACTGTTTCATTGAAAACACATCAGCTCGATACCTAAAATAACCAAAACTACCAGCAATTACAATCGTCTAATCGTGAGCTTAACTATGGTGGAGGAAACTGAACTATTTTAAAAGGCCAAAGACCAATCAGTCACAGTGGCCAATGTTATGGTTGATACTGCGTCTTCACGAGCTATGACGAGTGTTCTTTCATCGATGTATTCTTTTATTCTTAGGATTTATTAGGCGTCTACAAGATATAATCTTATTCTAAAATTGATAATATTATTCAGTTCAAATTATATTGTTGTTCAATTAATTGACGAAATCTTCATTACCATTGCTTTATTTATGGTTTCAATAAAGGTCATGATAACTAAAATAACCAAAGCTACCAGCAATTACAATCGTCTAATCGTGATTTTAACTATGGTGGAGGAAACTGAATTATTTGAAAAGGCCAAAGACCAATAAAAGTCACAGTGGCTAATGTTGTGGTTGATACTGCGTCTTCCCGAGCTATGACGAGTGTTCTTTCATCCATGTATTCTTTCATTCTTAGGATTTATTAGGCGTCTACAAGATTTAATCTTGTTCTAAAATCGATAATATTATTCAGTTCAAATTAACTGTTGTTCAATTAATTGACAAAATCTTCATTACCATTACTTCATTAATAATTACAATAAAGGTCAT
This sequence comes from Melinopterus prodromus, assembly GCA_964023965.1. Lineage (NCBI taxonomy): Eukaryota > Metazoa > Arthropoda > Insecta > Coleoptera > Scarabaeidae > Melinopterus > Melinopterus prodromus. Next base: position 49,237,162 of record OZ030393.1, read on the forward strand.
GATAACTAAAGTAACCAAAACTACCAGCAATTACTATCGTCTAATTGTGATTTGAACTATGGTGGAGGAAACTGTATTATTTTAAAAGGCCAAATACCAATAAAAGTCACAGGGGCTAAGGTTATGGTTAATCGGGTAATTTTAACTATGGCGGAGGAGCCGGATGATTTTAAAACAGCATTTAATTATTTTTCAATTGAACGCCTATGATTGATGTATCACAGATTATTTCTGCAAAAAATACTTAATTATAGAAGTCCTATTTGGGACATTCCTACAGACATGACCTCCAAAGAATTTCTGCATTGATTTCCATCGATATCTGTTCGCTGAAATGAAAGAGCCAGGTTACGTCTACGGAATAATATATTTTTATTACTTAAGCGGAATCCGATTGCGGGGGTGGTTAGGAATTCGTGATTTTGGCGCCGCCCGTGCGCCGAGTCGATTAGTTTCGGTTAATCTCGTCTCGGGCACTCCTAGAATTTGCGAGCGCTCGTTTCGCTTCGACGACTACAATCTCTTCTATGGACCGTAAACGGCTTATCGGAATCGTATCACGACCAGTAAAACATCGTTTACTACCTCGCCGTGAAGCTGCGTGTCGAAGATAAAACTTAAAAGATACTACTCGCCGATATCGAATTTGCCGGTCTGTGTTTCTTTCCGTTTCGAGAGATTTCGTAGAATTAAACAAAATAATCCGGCTTTTACTGCGGTTTTATCGGTTGAGATGTATGTTTGTCGTTGGTTGCATTGCTGGCACAGCAAGCTTCCAAACATTAACCTTGTCGCATTTAATCGTTTTCTATCGGTAATAATATCAAGACTGATTTAATTGTTGTCTATACAAGCTGTTCAATAGTGTTTACGGAATATTGCGCCTCTTGCTGGTGATTTGCCACACAAGAACGTACATACTATTGTCCCAAAGTTTGTGTTTTGGTGATTTTTAGGAATTTGGAATGGAATTTCTTTGTCTAAATTGTGTTACTAGAAATTGTGTTATCACTTATTTCTGATCGGGAATAATTTTAATACAAAAGGCATGACAAGCGTTTACAATTCGCTTTTGTTGGGCCTCACATTTTTTGTTAAATGTGCTCTAATTGTAAAAATGTGCTATTCAAATGAGTTCAACATAATCGAATTATCTATGTAGGCTGACTTAAAACCCTAAACCTTCAAGTTTTGTGAAGCAAAATCACGTTAAAGATCTGTGAAGTGGTGCGCACACGTTTTTTTTTCTAAAACTGGCTAAAATTATCAGGTTGCCACAATAAAGTCGTAAAAAATAATGCAATTAAGTTTTTTTGGAAGAAACCAATAAATACAGAATCTGTATCTGTACTTGTTTACAGTTTAAAGGAATGTCAAATTGTGAGAGCAATTGTCATGCAAAGCCGCGATCACAGCTAGTGTCCACAAAGCCTTTATAACAATCGTCAGTACTGAAAGCTTGACACAAAACCATTAATCCGTTAATTGTTAACTTAACTTTTACATAAACTTTGAAAATCGGTAATCACTCATTAGGTTGTTTGTTTGCTTTGTTTGTTTGGTCTACCAGGGCAGCTTTGAGCAACTATGAGGATGCGTTCGTTGGGTATTTGTATTCTGTTCGTTGGAACTCGAGCGTGTTAAGGCTGAGTGACCTAACCAGCTCGGAACAGTTTGGACCAGCTAATCTTGGATCTGCTCAAAATCAGGAGTGCTTTTAGAGCAGTTTAGGTGACAGATTTTGTTTTGTTTTGTTTAGAAAATCTGGTGTTTGTATCGACCATGAATTTTGCAGTTGAATAATCGTTTTATCTACTTAACCGATTTTGATGATTCTTTCGAAACATTGCAAAGAAACCCATATTAATATACAGGGTATTTTGAGTTTTCGGATAATTCCGGTTACACCGGAAATGGTGTCAACTTTTATATTTCAAAAAGAGCATCCTGTATTTTATGGCATTTTTAAAATCTTCGATAAATTTTAGATCAATTTTATGTTACATTCCCTATACCTAACATGTGGCATTTTTGAGATATTAATATCTTTCATTAAAAAATGACAGCTGCACGGTTACCTTCAATTAAGTATAAATTATCCCCTGTAACCGTTGGAAAAATTGTTATATATTATCGACACATCGGTAGAGTTCTTCTATAAATTATACAGGGTGATCAAATTATAAGATCAAAGTTGAATTCGAAAAAAGCACTAAAAGTAGACTTTTTCAAATGGCAACCCTAACATATTGCAGCATTTTTGAATTCTATGGAAAATTTTAGAAACGTAACTTTATTGAACAAGTTTTTTTAGGTCATTTTCCATTATAATTAATTTATCTTTTAATGAAAAAAAATATATCTGAATAATGACACATGTTAGGTATAGGGAATGTAACATAAAATTAATCTAAAATTTAATTAGAATTAAAAAAATGCCATAAAATACAGGCTGTTCCATTTGAAATATAAAAGTTGACACCATTTCCGGTATAACTTTAAGTACCCAAAAACACAAAATATTTTAATTGAGATGATCGTGCCCAACAATATATTTCCAGAAATTTTCAATCTCTTATTTTATTTGGATCTCCATATACTTCTAATGGCAGCTCATCGTGAGAGACCCTGTATACTATTTTTGTTACAAAACCTGATCTATTCTCATCATTTTGACTTGATTTATCCCATCTGATATTTTGTGAAAGAATATGAAATTCTAAATTCCAATTTCAAATGTGTTAAGGCTGAAAAAGAAGAAAAAACAAATATTGAACAAGAATTCATTATCTTCTTGCATTTATTGTACTTTACAACTTCCATCTTTTCAGCTTAAGTTCCATTACATTAATCTTCTTAATTTATTTCATAAATATTATTTAAATAAATATACCTAAGGGCAACCTTCTTCTTACTTTGATTATATATTTGACAGGCTTATTTGCACATTCAACTTCTATAAAACTACTCAATTATCGCTATCCACAAATCGATTAGTACCAACGAGAAACTATTGGAGAACTTTGAAATGATAAAACGAATAAGAACATAGTTTGGGAAACAACGGCATCAAGTACGGAGGATTTTCAAACCACCGCGAAATTCCTAATTTAAATTCTGCTAGTGACAAATTATCCCACCGCCGAAATTGAATTGCGTCGTCCGAATTCCGCGACAATAACGCGCGCCACTTTTCTATGAATTTATGCCGGCAATAGAGCAGGAAATCGTGCCCGCAGCCTCGGAGGTGGTGCTTACCGACCCCCAGGTTTGCTTTGTGCCCGGAAAAATAGTCTCTCAATTCTTAGAGTCCCCCTGAACCAAACGAAATCGATACGTTATTCATCGGAATGACCGTTTTCACTTCGGCCCAGATATATCCTTCCTTACATCAATCGGAGGAAGGCTGAGGACGGCTGAGGAAGGCTGAGGAAAGACACTCTTCCCGTAGGTCTTTTCTACGCGATTCCTATCGCATTTCTCACCGTAAACGGATAGCGCGCCGCTGCAAATTCGACGATATCGCCTCGGACCGGTGCTGCATTTTGTCGGAGATTTCGTTTTACCCGCGCGAGGCGCGCGCCCTCTCTTGTGACAATCGTGCATCCGTTCGCCGATTTATCCGTGCGAGAGAATTGAATTTGCCGATTTATTCCGATGGAAACGTACCTACCGGATGGCCAGGATTACAAGATGCCACCCATAAACAGAATACACTTATTTATTCAGTTGTTGTGGCGTTACTTCGTGTGAGATCTGAATAAAACCAAAATTGGGTGGATGCTGTCATTTAATTCTTCCGAGGAGTGTGTGTACTACCTAGCTTTACGTTTATTTAAGATGCAGTTTATTACAATCTATCTCAAAGCAATACGTTTCTACAGTCAACACGTAAAATATGGAAATAATTGTAAAATATCTGAAATGATATGCTGTTTCAAGAAATCATCGGACAGGTCGATTTTGTATTACCAACTATTTAGTACATTTACAAACTCCATATTCCCCAGAGTTGACAGTATTTTACGATTTTCAACTGTGTTTCACCTGAAAACTTTCTGATGTGGGCCCATAAAACTCTTTCGTTACCTTTAAGACAATGAATTGCTCTATCAGCATCACTAAAAAATCTGTTGTGGCCAGGCACATGACTTTATCATACAATATATAAAATTAATAGTTTAGCTGCATGAGAATCTATTTTATTGCGATAAATCGTAGGTATTGTCAAAGCATCAGCATTTGACACTACCTACACTACGTCATTAGAATAATAGTTATTTATGTCAAAAGTTCCGAAAGTACAGAATAGCGCGACGAGCGGTGATGCGGCGCGTCACCGAAGGCGGAGCGTCGCCGTCGCATGTGAGCGAGTCGCGCTATCTACTTTTCGGCAGGAGTGACCTCAACGTTTATTGTGTTGCTTTTTGAGAAATATGTATTCCAAAAAAAATAAAAAATGGTTATATTTCTGTATAGGAAATGTTAAGTTGGTACCACTTTGACGAAACTTCAAGTTTAAGAAGTTAATTCAAATTCTGACAGATTTATATTTGTTCATGATACTGTAGATGTCACATCCGTACCAACATACTAAAATAAGACTACACTCATCGCTATACTTTATTTACAATTTTCTCAATTTAACGTTTTTAGAATTAGATATAAAGACGTGTTGATATTTCTTATCAACAAACAATCAAATTGGTGATCTTATTTTATTTGAAACTTTTATTTTGTACTTTGCCCCACTAGACCGGCAACGTTCCATAGCTGTTCTCCAACCTCTGATGCATACTCTAATGAAATCAGCCGTTTTCGAGTGTGACAGCACAAAAAGATATTTGTCAAAATCCTGGCTACTATGTAGTTTCATAGCAATGCAGATGCGACCGATCTCGATCAAATAGAATTTGGTCTTGCAGCTAAACTATTAATTTTACCAAAAAATGTCATAGGCATAAACTATTCAAAATTTCCTCTACTTTAATTTATTATTTAACTATTTTGACAAAATTACAGAAATGGCGGCTCATTTGCAAAATCTTTGAAAAACGCTTGGAATAAACTATCAGTTCCTTTGGCCCCTTTTGAACAAAAAGTTTAGTCATGAAACTTCTAAATATGAACTTTCGTCCCGATACCTTTAGTAGTTTCTCCGGAATCGTCTCCACAAAAATCGGGTACACACACACATACACACACACATACACACACACACAGACATTTTTTTGTACCTTGGTCAAAAATGTTCAGAGGACCCAAAAAGACATATTTCCGCTAAAATCTCATTTTTTTCGGCACGATTACAATACAGTAATATCGAGGACATTGTAAGCCAGTAGCAATTTATTAAATTTGACCTAAAATGTGTATTTTGATAGTTACATCAACGCGTTCGAGGGTTTTTTTTTTAACTAACAAATCATCTCAGAGATTTTCTTATCATTCCATATTTTACTCGCTCACTGCACAGGGTTATTTTTTCTTCAATTCTTACGTGTCAAAATAATTGAAAATAGTTTCAATATTTCAAATACGTGCTGCAGATTACAATAAAAACATGTAATATTTATACTTCCACTTACATTATAATAAATATAAAATATTTCCCAAGAAAGCCCAAGTTCTTCAGATATAAAGAAACATTTATAGAGTTATTTCATTAAAAGTTTGTTAAAGACGTTTTTTAGGAGAAAGGAATTTAAAAAAAAACTAATTTGTTTTGTAGTTATAACCTTTTCTGTAAAAGGTTTTTTAAAATGAACATTTGATCTGGTGGACAATTTTATAAAAGCCCTCCTTTTTGTTTTTTTTCAATTAATTTGTATTATCAATAAATATAATAAGATGTCAACAGTCTGCAATTTTGTTTAAAAAGTAAAAATTTTAAGAATTAGGTTGTCCATAAAATATTGTAATACTATATAAGCAAGCGTTACGCGTAATCGATCGTCAATACCTACATTTTCAATTAACAACAGCAGTTAATGTAAAATACGTAGTCAAAGCCCCAATAACTATAACATGCCATTTTCGAATACTTAGTAAAAATTTAACGCTCGTCAATTTTGATTTTTTCCGCCACTGGTAATTACGGGTGTTCTAACATTCTACGCTTTCTTTTTTGTAAGTGTCCGCGAATGCATACTATTTCAAACTAGGGAATTTTTTTCCCCAGTTTTAAATTTCTAATGATATCCTTTATCGTCAGACACAACATTTCAAAGGGAAATGACAATGAGTATAACTATTCATCTTCAAAAATAAATGTATGGCTATTCATTAGTATTCGTAGCAGAAGTGGGGGGCCACCCCTACTTCTAAATTACCGGAAAAATGTTGTAAAATAAGTTGGTTTTTACTAAGCTATTTCTATAAAAGAGATACATCACACGACCCTGATACTGTTTATAAACTTGGTACTATTTTCAGGTTGTTTTGGCTCTCTTAAAAGTCTATTATTACGATCTATATACATTCAGTAATCAGCTACAAATATGTTGTTCTTTAATTCATTTCATTACCGCTTTTAATAACCTAGATACAAAAACAGTAGCAAAATGATTACGTAATTTTTGTAAAGATGGCGTTCAAACCAAAAATAAGTTAATATTCTATTACATTATAATATTATAACTATTAGAGGAACATAAATCCAAACTGAAAAGAAAAATCAAAATCTTTGTAGCTGAAGATTTATTTCTTTTTAAATCTGCCAAATTAGGAAGTTAAGGAGTTTTAGTGCTGACTAAAACTAGTACTTTTTGTCAAATTTTCTATTTCAATATTGCAGATATATCTGAAATTTATTGTTATTAATTCTTTAGTTACACAAATCTAAAATATGAATAAGAACCATAAAATATAAATCATCCACATAGCAAATTTGAAATTTTTGCACGATCTGATCGTCATCATGAAAACTTAAAGTAAGCGAAGAATATTTTATGGGCGAATACGAGCAATAAATCCTCTAAGAAATTCATAATTTGCAAGATGCGACGCTCGAGATGTTTAGAGGACGTGTCGAAACAGGTCGTAGGGGGGCACCCTTTGCATACTAAAACGACGACGTCACGTCGTCGGCAACTGTTTTCAATTTAAATAATTAACGACATTTTTCGCAGCATGGGACCAACAGACTAGGCGCGTGCCCGGCACACATAACGACTGCCAATTAGGTTTTTATGGGGGGGAAACCTTCGAGGCAAATAACAATTGCACGATCGAAAATAACGATGTATATCGGATAAGAGGCGCAAAAATAACTGCGAACTTGAAGAACTTATATTATTTTATAGTACTGTGCTAATGGTGCATTGCACTATAGTCTAGAACAGCGGTTCCCAACCTTTTTGACTTACGGAGCCCTTTTTAGAATCAATTTCTGTGGCGGAGTCCCTTATGTCTTATAAATAAATGGTGTTCAGAATTAATGTTACAAGACATCTGTGGTTTTATCTTTGTACACAGTTTTCTTATATTCGGTTCAATTAATGATAATTGCAGGCGTATATCTGGTTCTGCATTTAACGGTTTCTATATTTTGTTTTGGTAGTTGTATAAGCGGAAAATACGCAGCAATAATAATTCTGCTTTATCAGATAAGATTTTGAGTTCATCTTTTAAGTTCGGCCAAAAATCAGTTACACTTTGGTCTTGAAATGAAGTTTTTAGTTCGCTGTGAGATGTCAAATCTATGAGAACTTCGTATCCTGCTGAGTTTAAGCTGGGTAGTTTTTGATTCACAATGAACACATTCTGCACACAGTTAAAGTCATCAAGCACCTGCTCTTTAGCTTTAGGAAAATAATTTTCGAACGAGTCTTTTAAAGCTTCGAGATGTAACTGAATATTATTCAGTATTTTTTCTTGAATCTTGATATTATTTTCATTCAGGATGTCTTGTGTAAGAAAGAAGCAATCGATATCTTTCTTTTCCACGCACTTCAACCAATACAGTAGTTTGCACACCCAATCTTCATGATTTAAAACCGTGCCCAATGAAGCGTTATGTTCCATCAAAATTAATGGCACCTCTGCACGCAGTTCTATCAAACGTGTCAACGGTTTTCCTCGAGACAACCATTATCAGTGTGTAACAAGAGTGACTGATGCTGACTTCCAATATCTTCACACATTAATTTGAAGAGCCTACTTTTGAGAGTTCGTTATTTTTTATAGTTTCTTATTTTTATTGCATCATTAAACACCAGCTTCACCAGCTCGAGCTACATGGTAACTTATCAGATAGGAAGATTCAATTACTTTTTCATTATTGATTTTAAAATGTGTTATCATAGTTTTCTGAGAAGCCAGAATTTTGTTGCACTTCCTCTTGAAAAAATCACACGTCTTATCCTTTAACTCGGGATGATTTCCCTCGAAATGACGACGCAGGTAGTTTAGCAGGAAACATGGAACTATTGGTCAATACATATTGGTCTTGATAGTACCTGTTAGAAGCCAGCGATCCGTGCCTAACAGAAAATCATGCAGAAATATGAGAATAAACAACTTTATCTTTCATAATAGCAAAAATGCCAAACTATAAAAAATGTGAAAATGTCAAATATGGAAGTTTAACTTTCAACAATTCTAAATTCTTCTGCTAAATTACTGATACTTTCCGAACCATGTGTTTGGGAATTACGCGGGTAATAAAAAACTGAAATATTGTAGTTTTTATAACATGTATATAAAATAGATTATTTTTTCAAATTGAAAAATGAGATTGGAAAAGTTTAATATTCATATCCATTAATCGGCATATTTTATTCAAACATCGTACATTAAATTAGTTGAACACAAAAGAAAAAAGCATGCAACAAAAAAAATTTTAACTACCCTTTACGTTTTGTATATACGTATATACGTATAATACGGATAATAAGGGAAGCAAGTATTGAAACACTCATGCAGTTCATAGATTTCAACTGGAATGCTGGAATGCTCATATATGTTTAATGCCAAGAAAGCGCGGACATCATTCAAATTGACAAATTTTAGCTGGATCGTCTGCGGAGCCCCAGAGAAGCGCACGCGGAGCCCCAAGGGCTCCGCGGAGCACAGGTTGGGAACCTCTGGTCTAGAAGTAGCGAATAGTTGGCCAAAAATCAAATTTTCAAGTTTTGAATTCAGTTAAATTCTGTATCCTCTATGAAAGTAAACAGGTTTATTCATTAAACACGTGTGGAATTGATGCTTAATTATAGCGCATTCAGTCATAGTAATGAACCAAAATGGCGCAAAGTGGGCTTCTACCACTAATCATTATTTTAAACGCGCTCAGCAAAAATCGAATACTGACTATATAGTTTGTTTATTTAAGCTCTAAATAACGGAAAGTGATATCTTGGACTATCCTGAAACTATACTGAATGATGTAAATTTTAAATCACCATAATTATAGAAGACACAGACGAGCGAATTAACCTAATATTTCGTTAGACATGTAAAGAAATGTTTGCACTAGTTTGCAGTTATTGTAGGATATATTCATGATTCCAGTCATTATCTACAAATCCCACTTATATTTTGCTATTTATAGCTGCTTATTCTCCGTAAATTATTTTTCTTCGGTAGCTTAACGTTTTGCGAGCTATTATTTATTTATATGAAGTAACAAGCAATGCACCAAATTAAAGATAAATACTCTTTATACCCTTCTCTCAATACCACTTTGGTCTAAAAGTAACAAATAATTGACAAATTTTGCTTTTTGAACTTGTTAATTCAATTAAACCTCAATTTCAAAGTATTTGTTTCAAAACTTCACATTTATTTATGACTATATATCCATGGTGCCTGATGCCTGCTACTGTCCATAAGGTACCAGTTCATGGAAAACAAATAGCAGCAAATTATATATAGCTAGTTGGTTATTTTGGAGAAGAGGGCTCTGAAGCCAGAAATAAATTTTATAAACAAGATCGAGAATTTCATTCTAGAAAAAATAACAGAAGATATATTTAATATATATAGAAGATTTATTTAATTGAGCCATAGACACTTCGGACCCAATAATATCTAACATTAGTTTAAAAACTCACATAAAGCGACAACATAAATTAAAGATTCTGCTTCCGAAAGAAATTATTTCTTTACTACGATCATTTACGTCAGAAACTGGGCCTTCTTTTTCCATGACTACACAGAAGCGATACTGCGAGAATCAAGACTCAGACAGTGATTATACCAACGAGTTTATCGATCTTGCATTACTTGATAGTTTAGAATTAGAGGCGGAATAGTTTTTAAGTACACATTTTTTTATTATTTATTTGTTTGGTTGTTAATTTGTATTTAATATATGTTAATATCTACCTACAAATATATTTTAGGTAAAACTTACTTAACTAACATGTTGCTGTCTTGCACATTTTACGTTTATGATAGTAATAAAAGCAGAATATCCCATACAGGCAACGTTTCAGGTAAGAAAAATAGTTTTTGAAGTAAAGTTTGCAGTAGGTACAGATTTATAATTATAACAACGCGTCCTCGACCACGTTTTCAATAATTTAAATATTTTTTGAATGTAATCGTCCGCCATATGCAATCCGCAATTTTGATTTTTGATCTTTTGAAATTTAGAGTTCAGATACATAATCAGCTACCACAAAATCCTCTAATAGCCAAGTTTCAAATAAATTAAAGCACATTTTAAAGTGATTGTCCGCCATATTGAAACCACCATTTTGGTTTCATCAGTTTAGAGCTCAGATTCGCAGTCAGCGACTTCAAAAACTCACAAAATACACGTTTGAAGTAAATCAAAACATATTTTAATGTAGTCGTTCGCCATATTGGATCCGCCATTTTGTTTTCGAAAATGTTTAGTTTAGATTCATAATCAGCGACGTCAAAAACCCAAAAGAGACCATGTATTAACTAAATCAAAACATAGTTTAATTTAGTCGTCCGCCATATTGGATCCGCCATTTTCTTTTTCGCGATTTAGAGTTTAGATTCGTAATCAGCGACCTCAAAATCCCTTATATACTAAGTTCATACTAAGTACAGACCACTGTGCATTGGTGCATTTGCAAATTGACAGAAGAAGTAGTGGATTTTAAATTCTTATATTCTAAGAAACTAAAAAAATATTCTGATGATACAACACTAATATAATTTGATTAGGAATTTAATTGGCAATTTTGATGAATATATTAACTACGTGAACATAAACTACAACTGAAGTTTTCATATTATGGTCTAGTCATAATTCTCTGATAACTTTATGTTTCGCAACGATAAAATATTCGTCTGTTTTTTATGACAAATTTATGTAAATCTACATTTATTCCTTTATAATATATATCCCCCATAAATTACAATATTCCGAATTTAGAAACTTCACGCGATAGAATAAAACTTTCTCAATAAAATCAGAAAAAAATACGTGCTGGTGTAATTGAGTAAAAGTGGCCTGGAATATTTGTCCGGCGGGTACAATATACCGTAATAAAAACCGTCGTTGTGTAAAGTCCTTGTACGTACGGTCGTGCATCCGTTTTGAATATTCATGCGATCCCAAAACCCTCACACCCTGCAAAAAAATCGGAATTTAACTAAGCTGTCAGCCACCTAAAAGTTACATTACCATCTCATCACTTTTTGCCTGCACGATAAATCAACTGACTACACGAAGGCATGATATCCTTTGATCTTTTGATGTTTTTGCTATACCACAGCTTTAAATTGTAAAATAAATGAATTTAGCGATATTATTTCGGATTATACAGCGCGAGTTATTATATCCCGGCGGTCGACAGCTAATAAATCGTTTGGGAAAGAAAAAAGTATTTTATACAAAAGTTGTTTGACTCGCCATTTTCTACAACGTAAAACTATTTTCATTTATACAGGTGATTGCATTTAGGTGTGACGAAACATATGTAATTTTTTTTTAAATTGTGCGTCCTGTATATTTTATTATATTATGAATACTACTAAATTTGTTTATACAACCGCATATGTTGCTAAGTCACAGAGTTAATAGTTCCAGAGATGTTCAACAGTTTATCCAAAATATGCCCGTTTCACGATCTTTTTAAAAACTATGTAAAAACGAAATTTTCGCCGATTTTGCCTTTAAACTATCTGAGACAATGACCAAAGCCCGTAGGTAGATGATAGTATCCAAAGATGTTAGATATACTATTCATTGAACTTAGTAAATTGTGATGTTTTTGAAATGGCTTTTTTTGGAGTTTTTTTTAAATGGAACAGCATGTATAATATGTGCTGGCTGTTATAACCCTCTATTTTGCTCCAATTTACATTTAGTATGTCATACAACAAATGTTACTATTTTTTGTGATATTTGCAATTTAATGAAAATGTAATGCAATTGTAAATTGTAAAATTGCTGTGAATAAGGTATTTCGTAGTTTGATGTGAAGTCTTGAAGAGGCGATAGAAGAGATAATTTAGAAATGATTAACAATTTTATATGAAATTTTGTGAGGATGTTTTGCCATCTATCGTATATATCTATCTATCTATCGGCAACAAACGCGCGATTTAAAAATTTCAAATTACTGCTAAAGTAAACCCTACACCCTGTACTTTTAGGTAAACTATCGTGAAATCATTGATTTCTGAATGTTGAAAATCAGATTTTCTTTGATGTTTGTTAGATTCAGATTTTCATTCATAGCAAAAAATCTATTGAGAACACTTCCAAATAACCCACTTTCCATTATAAATATTACTCATACTATCATTCATATTATTCCAATTTTGAATTGTCTCTCCAGAAAAATAACCCATTTTAAACCAATTAACAATATTAAGTTGATATTGTTGGTTGTTTTTTGTACTGAATACAAATCCGTTCTCAAACGTAGCTCATCAAGACAGGCTTTAGCGTTTCTGTTTATTTTTGTGTATGAGCGCACATTCTGTTAGGTACTATAAAACGTCTCCACACTATTTTTACACAAGTGAACAGTTTTTCACGATATTACCGCTAAAATTACACTGTTTCTGGTTTACTTCGGACCTCAACTGAAGTTACTAGGTCTTCAGGTTCGCTCGCTGTACATTTGTAAAAATTGCAAAACATACCTATAAAATTGTGTAATACCTTGATAACCGTAATACTTTTTATGTGAATAAATCTAGTTAAATAGGTTCTAAATGACTTCTACTATAACCCTTTAAATATTTTACATCATGCTACCCATCACTTTTTATACAGAGCAATATTAAGCTACTAAATAGCATACTACTCTTTAAATTGCAAATATCACAAAAACTAGTAAAAATAGATATACAATGAAGCGAATATCAATTATACAGAACTTAAGAAATGTTTCAATTGGCAATTTCCATTTAAAAATCTGAAGAAAATTCCATTTAAAAGTGTTTAAAAACTAGTGCATGCTACGGTCACCCTGTATAGCGCATCTAATTTTTCAGGACATCAGCATCTAGCTATGGGTTTAGTTATTATGTGATAAAAATTTTAAGGCAATATCTGCAAAAATGTAGTATTAACGTAGTTTTTAAGAAAGGCCTGCAATTGCAATTTTTTACAAACAGTTGAATATCTCAGAAACTATTTGCTTTACACAGTTGGAAAGACAACTTCCTTAGTATTCATAACATGGTATGATATACCTACAAAGCGTTCCATTACAAAATTAACTGACTTTTCGTCACGCCTAAATACAACACCCTGTATAAATGAAAATACTTTTACATTATAGAAACTAATGAGTCAAACAACTCTTGTATAACACATTTTTTTCTTTCTTAACTCACCCTGTATATGATGTGATGACATACAAATGGTGGAGGTGCCAAAATATTTGAACTATTATATGAACATGACAACATGCTAGATCAATAATAATTAACTGTTTGAAATAAAATTTGTTATTGTCAATTGACGTTATTTATTAGTAGAATAGCTAAAATAAAAGCAAGTTATCTAAATGAGACTTCTATTTCAACTCAGTTTTTGTGAAATAAATGCGGTATGGTGGCCCTTATTTATGTAGAAAAACATATAAATTTTAATATTTTTCTGCGCGTCTCTTTCAATTTGTTTTCTTACATCCATACATACCTACTTATTGTTCTGTGAAGTTTGAGATCGATTAAATCATATTAACCCTTGCCCAAGGATCTCAAAATCGAGAATAAGTTCAATTTAATAATATACATATAAAAAAACTAAAAAAAAAAAATTTATAGTTTCATCAAAATAAATTTACACATCATTGACTGAAAATGCAATGCCCGTTTCAGAGGCAATGTTTGTCTTTATTATTTTATTCATTATATTTATCTAGTAAGAAATAATTCATTAACTTTTGAGTCTAGATATCAAAGCTTTTCGCATATTTCCAAATACATACGTAATTTGTCAAAAATTACAATTATCTGAGCTAAGTGACTATCGTGGCCAGCAAAGAACAAAGTCGGACTAGTAAAAACTGTTTCTGGGGTGCTTTTTTTCTTCCAAATTCCAAATTGTGGCTAGTGTTTGAGAAGAAATGACTTTTTTGAATTTCAAGCACATTTTTAGCACTCCTTTTGTCTATACCCACGCTAAAGTCATAATTTCTGCGTTCAGATTCAGATTATACGGAAAAAAGCATGCCAAAACCAGTCATCACTTGTTAAATTTTGTTGTTTGTTGGCCAAGGTAGCCAAGTAATTTAGATTATTGAATTTTTGACAAATTAAGTACCTACTTCAAAATATGTGATATGCCTTGATATCTAGACTCAAAATTCAATTGATTAATTTTTTCTATTAAAATAATCACTGTGGTATGTAAATTTATTGTAGTAAAACCAAATAAATAGTTTTTTTCTCAATTTTGGTTTTATTATATTTACTTACACTTCTTCTCGATTTGAAGGCCCTTGGGGCATGTGTTAATATGTATTCATCAGTATGAATATGAAGGTCAGCAGCAAACTGAGGGGGTCCTGCAAAAAGATTAAAATATGAACCAGTCTACAAACTACATTTTTTCAAGTCTACAAGGATAGAAACAAATGGTATTTCAAAAAGAAATGTTTTATGCGCAACGATGGATGAATGATAATGTCGAACATTTAATGGAAATTTGCTAAATAAAAAATGATCGAATAATAATAATAATGGTTCATATTTATTTAATAAAAAATTCAAAGCTTTACTAAAGAACTTGGACTAGAAAATGACTAGAAAATAAAATGCCCGTTTCAGAGATGAAAACAGAATTCGAAACCTGCAATGTTTGTTTTTATTATTTTATTTAGTATTTATTATATATGTTTCTTTATTTGCAAAATCCCCACAGAATGAACATTAACAAAAAATAAAAGTTTTAGAACTGGTATATTCACCTACCCATAAAGATCTGCATAGATAAGTCCAGGTAGGTGAAGAAAGGGACCCTAAGAGTCTTAAAAAGAAACTTACGGAACGTCATACGGGAAGTAGGTTTACAAATAAGTTTTATCTGAAAAAGAAAATTATTTAACGTCACTGAAGACAATTAAAGGTATCCTTAAATGGCTCAAAGTGTCAAAATTAAATAAAAAAATAAACATGACAACTTGTCTAAAGTTAGTACCATCTTTCTAGTATTTATGTGGAGTCTTCCAGTCGGTCTGTTCATCAGTTCTTTCCCAAAGTTGTTCTACATAGGTAAATATTTGTAATAATGAGATGAAAGGTTCCATTCCACCGGAGTTCAGTAACTGATTAATTAAAAGAAATATTCCGATGTTCTTTGTGTAAGGTTTTATTACGTTTCTAGTGGCTACATGTTTCGGAAGCTTAAACTTCCGTCCTCAGGCCGCGCTATAAATAAACAAATAAAAGACGATAAGACTACGGCTTTCTACAGTGTTACAATTAGGTAGATAACAGAAAATAAGAGATTCCTTACCGTCAAGGCTGAATTTAACAATGTGTCAAGTAGAAAAAGTAGGGTTATGAGCGTGTCTATCACAATATTATCACAATAAGTTTAAGCTTCCGAAACATGTAGCCACTAGAAACGTAATAAAACCTTACACAAAGAACATCGGAATATTTCTTTTAATTAATCATAAATATTTGTACCTTATAGTTATAACAACTCGTATAATACATATTTTTTTAAATGTCGAATTGTCTCTTAAAGTATTATAACTTGATATTGATATATTATTTAGTTCGTTAAATCTGCATAAATGGAGTGTGTTCATTTGGAAACGCGACAGCAAACAAGTGTTGGAATGTTATGGTATATAGTTGGGAGGGAATTAATACGAAGTTTCGGACGAGTGTTTAACGATGCAGTGTACGACCGCAAACAGACACTAGAACGGCCATTAAATATGCAACGCGACGTGAATTATTTAATTGGTGTAAACGACTGCCAGTGGACAACACAGAATTTCACACTTCGTCGTGCTAAAACGCTCTATAAACGATACGCTCGCGCGTCATCAACACGGCACATGCTACCTGCCGGCCAGTTTATAACAGCATAACGTATTCATATCATAGACGAAATTGCTGTTTTATGGTGTACAGTCATTAAGACGAAACTATATGCATGAATTCTAAGTTTACTATATGGTGGGACTAATTGAATTTCTCGATTGATATCTTCAAGAACTTTTTGAATATAATCTCTAAACAAATGCACTAAATTAAAGAAGAAATGTCCTCCTATGGAATTTAATAATGTTTTGTTACTAAAACAAAATAGAAACTGTTTTTACTGCTGTCTGTTAATGATATATTCCATGAAATATTTTATGTGGCTATGTTTTGGCCCCGTGTTTTTGCCTTTGTCTCACACCATACTTTAACATGTCGAAACAAATGTAGTTTACTGTACAAATAGTAATATTACATTTTTGTTTTCTCGCTGGCCAAAATGCATTTTGAATCTGTTTTAAAAGGTCCCTGATTATTTATTATTTTCTTCACATTATTCGGGGCAATTCTATAAAATTGCACCCCCACTTACTTTCAGGTTTAACTATGATAAAGGTCTGAAACATGGGAATGTAAAATTAGAATTCCTAGATACGTTCTACATGCTCCCAAAAAAGTACAGTAAAAAAAAGCTTTTAACAATTTAATTTTTTAATGTAGATCCTACTTACATTTTTCACAAAATAAAAAATTAAATCTGGTAGCCCACCCGTTTTTTTTGGGTAATGTGGCGCAAGACGAATCAAATTTGGAGGACAGCTAATAGACAAGAACTGTAACTTTTTGGAATTTACTTGAGGTTAGTAAGACCGGTTTTTCCGGAAATAAAATCTTTAAAATTTTAAATGGCAGCCTTTATTGTTTTTGTGATTTTTTCAATCAGAATAACATGCTGAACACAAAAACATATCAATCGACAATTTTTATCACAAAAGCAAAAAGAAAATCAATTAATACTCGAAAATTGTGAAATAAATACCAACAAAATCGATTTTCACCGATATTGTATAACCGGCGCTCGTTTGCGTGATTTAATTGGTTTTTGGCCACGAGGTCATTTTTCACTGATTCCCCATAGGTTTTTGTTTTTTCCAATTACAATGAAACCAAATATGTTGCCTAATTGTGGTGTGGAAATATCATTTAGAACAAGAAAATCGAAAATAAAGTCAGTTAGTGGACTATAGAACAATAATACGCTAAAGTTCTCTTGATAAATTCTTTTTAATTGAGATTACTGCTGGGTGTTTTCGGGAATTAATGTTATTTATTGGTTATATTTAGTGTTTTTCGTTAATATTTACTGGTTATTAATTGTTTTTCATTATTAATTGTTGCTTCTTTGCGTTAAGTGTGTTGTTTATTTTGTGATATTTTGTTGTTTGAATACTAGTGCTATTGCTATTGCTAATTGTAACGCTGTTACTGATGTGTTCCCATAATATTACATTTATCATCAAATCATCGCTGCACTCTTGTATTATGCTGTAATATTAACTGAAATAACTAGTCTAACGCGCTATGGATACCGGTGAACCATAGTTTGGAATATATTCCAAAACGCATGCTGATATAAAAGTTTTAAAGATTAAAATTCTAAATTCGGACATTTTTCAGTTTAGTTGGTTAAAATAAGAAATCTACAACATTGAGCTTTATTTTAAGGCATCCGGTTTGTTGATTTGACATTTGATTTGACACTAAAAGTTTGACTGATCTTGATAATTGAGTGTTATGCTAAAAATTGATTTTTTCCTTATAAGGTAACTGCAATTCGACTTCTTTACATCGCTATAGGATAATAGTAATCCAGAAAATTCTAATATCGATTTCGGCTGACTAAAAATGCTTTATATTTTCAAAATAATACGCTGTACTGCCTCTTTAACCACTATTATTTACAAATATAGGGGTGTCTTTACACAAGAAAATAACATATCGTTTGAATTCCGACACGAGTGTCGGAATTACGGACATCAATAATCCCTAATTATTACAGGGTGTCGGAATTACGATCATCAATAGTCGCTAATTCCGTCATAAATATCGACATGCATCACAGGAGATGATGAAATAACGCAGAATGATGCAACACTAGCAACAGAGAGTACCGATTTTGGCATTAATACAGCACCTTTGGAGATAACACTTGAAATCATGCCATCTCCATTAAACAAATCATTATTCTGGCCTAAAACACCCAAATAAAATAAAAAAGGAACTGTTCTTCTGTAAAACTATCTCTGATCCTTGGAGAGAATATTTGTTAAAAAAAAGAAGGAAGCACAAGTGAAAATCATTCTAGAGAATAAGAAAGGAAGCGAAAACGGAACAGAATAAGAAGCTGCGCCAAGAAAAACACTAAAAATTCCAGATGCAAGAAACATTGAAATACAGATGAGGTAAGGAGGGCAGACTGAAGAAAACTAAAGACTTATTCTGTTAAAAAGTTTAAAAAAATTGTTAAACTTATAAAATATAATATAAATTACATAACTAATCAGTTTTCATTAGATATCATTAGAAGGAAATGTAAATTCTAGTTACAAATCTAAGAATGATTTCTTAACCTGTCTGAATTTGAGGCGTTTACCTTAGTAGTTTTCAGAATCTCCTAAGCGCACGTAAACAAGAAAATCCGTGTAAAGCATTCGATGTTCAGGTAAATATGAAGTGTGCGACAACACGAAAGTTGTTTGCTGATGACATCTCCACCGTTCTCAAATCGGACAAACAGAAATCTAGCCATGTTTACGTAACCTGCTCAAACACTCCATCGGATCTTTGATTTTCCGTTTAAAAATAGGAATACCGCTCGACAAGTTCAGCGAAAAGAAAGTTTTAACAACTTGATAATTTCGGGTATTATTCAGTAGTGCTTTTTGCTGCTTTATTTTTTTTGTATCACGCTGCCTAGTCTAATGAATCCATTAAAAATGTACGTCGTTTCCATGTAAACTGTCCTATGAGTATGCGTTTTTTTGTTGGGAACTCTGCTTTTGTAACTGCAGTAATAACGAATCCATTAGCGCTTCAATCTTCACTTAAGGTTTCATGAAACTTACATCGCGAGTGAAGTTTGCGTGACATACGCTCCACAGCGCCATCTTGCGTCGAAAATATCCACGTCGGAAGAAAAAAAACTCTCTCCCAGACAACCTAACCTAACAAATACCTTAATTATTCCGTCTAACTTCGCGGATAAATTAATCCATATATCTCTTATGGCATGTTTGAATTAATGAAGGGTTCGCTATCAATTAAATAATTTCCCGAATGTAAACCACGGGAACTCCCCCTGGTCTTCCCTCCTGGTGTTACATACATCAGCTCCCGAATTTCGCTTTAGATTAAATCTTATAAATTACGGTCGCGGAACCGACAACAGAGTTAATTATTATTTTGTTGTACGCAACGGATGAGCGGTGGTACCCGGGAGGCTTCTTTCAAACTCACAATGCCACATCTCGTTGTATAATGGAACTTATTAATCTTCATTTCGACTGATGATTTATCACAGTTGAAAATGCAAATTTCCATGCTTTTCTATCTATGCTTTCGGAGATTAGTTTTATAAGATTTGACATTTTTAATATGAATATGTTTTTGCCTTGTATTGTGTTTGGCCAATGACTACGAACTAACCAAGCTATTTTAACCTACGATTACAATCACTTGCTATTTAAAATTATTATTTGTCTCGGAAAATTTCAAAATTTGGTATTTTGTTTTGCTGGTCAGGTGCAAAACTCGGTATTTGCTATGTGCTGTAACTATTTTTATTTGCAACAGCACTGCGTTGTTTTAGTTTTCAAAAATATTTTAACGTTTGATTTAATTTATTATTAATGTAAATTATGGATAATCTACAGGGTATAAAATATTATTAAACAAGAGTACGAATACAAACCATTTATACAGTGTGTCCATTTATGATGTTTAATTCATTTAAAAACTTTTAAACTTTTTTTAAACTTTTAATTAGGAATACAGACATTTTTTACGGGTTTGTACTAGAACTGGAAAAATGTTTGATAACCTATTTGGAGAGGTTATGTTTGACATTTGACAAACAAATAATGCGTTTGAATTCAGTCATGTGAGGTATCGAAAAGGTGCTCCTAAAGAATCTCAAACATTGTTTCTTAAGACATGAAATCCCAAAAATATGTCTAAAAAATTATTTTTTTACTTCTTTATTTTTTACAACTAGAATCTTGAAAAGAATAATAGTGGTGTTAGAATTAACAGTTTTTTTTTTCTTTCAATACATTACATAGTTGATAAGAATTCAACCAAAATTGAAAATGTCAGTTTTATGTATATTTAAAAGTGAAGTTCAATAACTTGCTCCCCCATTTTTGCATTTTGATAAGTATATAAGAAAGACAACACGATTTCTTCTGCAAACTATTTAATTTTTGTTATTATTCGGTGATTAATTTCGGGTCTTTACACCCTCTTCAGATTAGCGTTAAGTGACAATTAATGAAATATTAAAATTTGTTGATACATTATGTTGAAACACTTAATTTAAATAATATTGTATTTGAAAAACTTTGAATGAATAACCCTATAATTGAAGATTAAATTCAAAAACTAAGATGCTCCGAGAGCATACAAAATTTTTTCACATACAGTATCATTTAAATTATTTATCTCAACATAATGTGTCAGCATATTTTAATATTTGTTTAATTGTCAGTTAACGCCTGTCTGAAGATGGGTGTAAAAAAACAGAAATTAATCACCAAAGAATAAAAATAAAATAGTTTACAGAAGACATCGTATTTCATTTCTTATATATTCATCAACATCGGCAAGCAAATGTCTGTTATTAATATTTTACACTTTTACACTCAGTAGGTGTTTAGGTTATTAGTAGGCTGGTTTCTATTTGGCACAAACATTTATTTTCTAGGAAAAAAATTCACTTGGTAGTCGTTATTATTTCCTTTATTTTATGGTCGCTACATGTTTCGCGTCTTACTAGACGCTTCTTCAGGCGCTACAATTACAAAACAATCAAATCAATTAGCTAAAAACTACGATCCACAAAAACGCTCACTAGTATGAACTTACATTTCGTCAAAAATTAGAGAAGTCACACAAAACATATAGATGATTGGACACCAAAGAATTTATTTATTTTCTAGCTGCACCTTTTTAAAAATGTTCTAAAAAATTACATTTTTTTCATAATTTGAATGTAATTTTAAATGTATTAAATATTTATAAAAAAATCATAAACTTTTGAGTATATATGTCCAAGGAACGGCAGATTTCATGTGCTTAATGTATCAGAAAGTAAAAAAATCGAAGACGAATTGAAGACACTGGCCACAACACAAAAGGAAATCGGTGCAAAACAGGCTAAATACTAAAAAAGAGTTTTGAACAGAATTAAGAATAATATTTATCATTAAAAACATTAAAATTCAGCGATAGTCTCTAAACTCAAAGTTTAGTTGCAAACATGGTATTTAAAACTTTCAAATGTAAATCTAAAAAAAATCAATCCATTATTAATATAACTTCAATACAGACAAATAACAAAGAAAAAAATTTCTCATGTAAAAAGTGTGGCAAGAATAAAAATATTTTTTATAAAACAATACAAGTACTAAGTGAAATTTCTTTCCTTCTTTCCTTATATTAAACAATCAATACAAATATGGATTGTGACTTTTTACCCAGTCCAGAGTTATTAAAATTGATTAAAACTTCCATCACATAAGAAAGTCTGCGATATCGTTAGAGAAGATCCTCATCCCTCTAATGTCAATTTTCAAGGCATAAGCAAACTCCTAAAGCCGGCCTCATTAACTTATTGCGCTAAAGTTTTCCACTTACAATCTTTCTAATTTTTATTTTATTGCAAACTCCAATTAAACACTGCAAGTTCGGGCTGTGCAAAAGAGAGGGGAGTGGCAAAATCTAGAGAGAATTATTAATGAGAGGCCGCCGTGTAACATCCCCTGCTCTCCCGATCTTCCGGAAGAGACTGGATCGTCTCGTTCTACCCCTCCGTCCCTCTCTTTTGATGCTCGCGTTCGATGTTTTAATTGTCGATGACGTAAATCTCGATCGGACAAAAAAAGTGAACGATCCAAAGGTCCCCGTGGTGGCGGGGTTTGATTTACTGTAACGGTTAAGTGGGTCAGATACAGTCATTTATCACCAGATGGCGCTCGCATAATGGCTGTTTTATTTTTGCAAGGATTTATGTACGCGACACACAGGATGAGGCATAAATCATCCCCGTACGGGTCCCCGACAGAGCACTGTCAATCCGAATTTTTGCGAAGAATATCGGACTTGTTCGCTTTTTTCATCAGAGGTTGTTGGATTGGTGTAGTATATTATTTAAAAGTGATTGCGTTGAATGTACGTTGGAGCTTTGCATAGATTGTTCATTTGTCATTGTCTGCTGTGGACACAATCGGTCCTGAATAGCATGCTAATTTTTGAAATTGATGGGTGTTTTCTGTTTCAGTTTTTCAAGGTTTATTGTTCACTCACTCTGCAAAAAAGTGCTTTTGAACTTTTCAGCACATTTATAAGAAACTCATCAAGGTTAGCGCTTTGATACTTCTTTCGTTTTTGGCCAGTTCTTGAGTTAAATTAGTAAACTATTCATTTTGAGGTATATAGGCAGGTTTTGGCACTTCCGGCGTCTTGATCCTACTATTTTTCCTCTTTTAATCAG
Source organism: Melinopterus prodromus (assembly GCA_964023965.1). Classification (NCBI taxonomy): domain Eukaryota; kingdom Metazoa; phylum Arthropoda; class Insecta; order Coleoptera; family Scarabaeidae; genus Melinopterus; species Melinopterus prodromus. Next base: position 49,260,317 of record OZ030393.1, read on the forward strand.
CTCCTAATTTCTCGTATGCTTAGTGAGCTGTAAAAAGTAAATAACAATGCTTTCATAATTATCATAATGTACCGAAGTATGAGGGTTGTGTACTAAGAAGTGTGGAAAGTAAAGAGAATCCTGGTTTCTCTGGCAATATGTAATCACTTTTTTTGTAAATACGTATTCCATTACTTAACCATTTCACTGCTGTTGTACAATATATTCGCTAACTGGTCCGGACAAGTTTTTTTTTTTTTCATTTCACTTAAAATTCAGAATGCTTGGACGCCTTGATACTAGTAAATAGCGAAAAACAACCAACTTCCATAGAGAATTAGTGATTAATGTTGATCGCAACATTGTTACAATTGTCGGCGTGACCTTTTTACTAATTTCCTTAAACATTTAAAAATAGCTTTTCTGTGGGACCTCTTTGCATATTATATTTTTTCAGAATGTACAGTTCCGTATTTAAGATACTAACGCAGTTAGTCCAAAAATAAATAAAAAATAAATCCAATATGAAGTATAAAAACACGGTAAAAATATTTGCCATAAAAGCACAAATTCTTTCTCCTTTCCTTTAAAAGACGCACTTAAACAATTGTTTGAGCTAGTGAACGTATACAGGACACAAAATTAGAGAAACAGAAATTGCTTTGTACCCTAAAAAGGTCACATGGCAACTAAGCAAAATAAAACAGTTCTTGTAAAATGCGGTTTGTCAATATCATACACATGGCAGCTTGAACTGATACAAATAAGAAATCTGATGTGGCCAGACACATGACTTTATCATACAATATATAAAATTAATAGTTTAGCTGCATGAGAATCTATTTGATTGAGATTAGTCGTGTCTGCATTAAAATAAAATTAGTTAGCCAGGATTTGACAGATCTTTGCATACTATTGACAGTAGGTATTGTCAAAGCATCAACATTTGACACTACCTACTGTCATTAGACTGAAAATATTTGTCAAATCCTGGCTAACTAGTATTATATCAATGCAGATGCGACCGATCTCGATCAAATAGAATTTCGTTCAGAATTTTGTCTGCTTCAATTTATCACTTAACTGTTTTGACGAAATTACAGAAATGGCGGCTCATTTGCAAAATCCTTGAAAAAGGCTTAAACATCCAGTTCCTTTGAACCCTTTTGAACCAAAAGCTTTTCAGCTCTAAGTTTGGTCATGAAACTTCTAAATATGAAGTTTCGTCCCGATACCTTCAGTAGTTTCTCCGGAATCGTCGCCACAAAAATCAGGTACACTCATACACACATACACACACAGACATTTTTTGTACCTTGTTAATAATGATCACGGGACCCAAAATGACCCATTTCCACTAAAATCTCAATTTTTCTTCTGCACGATTACAATACTTTGTCATACTATGTATGATATAGTAAAAATTCTGAAAAATAAATTAGAAATGCTAAAATTGCTGTGCATCTTTCGCTTGTCGATATTGGCAACAAAATAAAAACAAAATGTTGAGAAATGCTATTGCTTTGCAAGCTTTGCAACAAATCTTGATAAACTCATCAAACTCCTGAAATTTGTGTACATTGTGCCTCAAAGTGCGACCAACAAAACTTTTCCTTTCAAAATTCTAAAGACGTGTAATACCCTTAATAAATATGATTAAGTGCTGAAAATTAATTAGAATCGGTTAAAGTTCACATAATATATTGAACATGCTGAAACTTTACAATGTTTTACTCGTAAAGCAGTATCTTTTATACTAACCATTCAGCTATTAGGACGAATAAAAATCGAGAATAGAAGATATGATATTTCGAAGCCACTATGTCCTGAAAGAATTATTAAAAATAATCACAGAACACAAATGTTTTTTAAACTCAAATTGTATCACGATATTAGGTATCGAAAGAGACAGAGTATTTGATTCTAACTTTAGACAGCTAGAATTAACGACCACAATCCAAGTCGCATATTCTATAACACTAAATGCAGAGTATCCGATCAGTAAGAAACTGGAATTAAACTGTCCTTTATAGTTTGCAACCATAAACCCCAATTTCACCTATTTCACTGCATCGCTTCTCATAATATTCAGTTCAACTCGAGGACACCAGTAACACCACTTTCCAACACTAAACCCCCATTGTCACGGAAAATCGTAACCTCTTTCTCAAAATGTCGCCCCATAAACGGGGATATACTGATATTACGTCGGCCACGTACGAAGCTTTAACGGAGAACTCCGAAATTTCACGTAAGACGTTAAAACAAGGACCGAGCGAGAAGGTAATTCCCCTTTTCAATTTATCACCATATCCTTTTTATGACCCTCGGTATTTATTTATCTGGCAGACGGTAAGAAAGGGGTGTGCACCAAGTAATTTGTAAAGTTTATATAACTGGACGCTATTGGGTGCACGTTTTGCGAGTTAAGAAAATAATAAAGCGATTTATTGTCGGGTCAAAACTCTCCGCAATTCCGTGTCCAATAGTAGTAGTGGCTTTATGTTCTGGGTAAATGTCGAACGGCTTTGACGCTCTGGACAATGCAAACACGGCTTTAAATAGATGACACGATGTTGAACATCGTAGGCACGTACGTACACAATCCGTCCACCCTAAACTGGATTAAACGTTGTCGAAATTAACCACAGATGATTTACGCCGAAGCATTCACCATTGTTAGATAATAGAATTTGTCTACAATAAGCGGAATATTATATTCTGTTTGCCGTTGTCACATATTATAATAGTATTGTACATACAACATATCGGACTTATCATTCACAAATAAAGGTCCCTGTTTAGTTACTTTGTCACATGCATGAAATGCAGTCTAATAGTTATTTATGTACCAAGGGCAGTTCCTAGGGTGTAAACATCAAGTAATGCCCGTGGTACATACAAAATTTTATGTCCTACAATGGTTTTGATCCCCCGTTTGAATAATATTAATAAATATTTTGAAGTAGTCAAATGCACATGCGTATCTATGGAGTTGAATAACAATACAAACAATTCGGAGTTGAGTGATAATGCAGACAATTAAATGTCAAACAGAATAACCTTAATCGCCAATAATTGACATTGACGATTTAAAATTTACAATTTGAATGTCAAATATTTTATGTCCAACATGATCATAAAGTGACATCTTACATCTTAGATACCGGGGCAAAAACTGCTTCTTAACGCCCGCGAGGGCGTTAAAGGATTCTTAACGCCTGCGCGGGCGGTTAGGGTTGCCATGGTTATATGTCAAATATACTAAATATTTGTCATTCAAAATGTAAATTTTAAATCGTGAATGTCAATTATTGGCTGTTAAAGTTATAAGTTTGACAATTAATTGACAGTATTGACACTCAACTCCGATTTGTTTGTATTGTTACTCAATTCCGTAGATACGCATGTCACTTGATAACGTCAAAATATTTATTAATATTATTCAAACGGAGCAACAAAACCATCGTACGACAATAAATGTTGTATGCACCTCGGGCATTACTTGATATTTATACCCTCGGGCGACCTAAAAAGCTTTTGGGCATAAACATCCGTGTAATGCCCTTGGTACATAAATTACTATTATGTATAAACTACTAACTGCATAAAGTAGCTGTTTTCGCCCCGGTATCTCAGATGTAAAATGTCACTTTATGATCATGTACGATATAAAAATAATCTAGTAACCGGCACACATATTTGACTAATCTCAACAAATATGGTTAGTGGAAAGTTTGACTTCATTACTTTGGTGGATCCATTTGTGTTCTTGAAATATAGTAGTCTGATTTGCGTTATATACCCTGCGAACTCAAATTAGGTAGGTTCTGTGAACAAATACAATTTGTAGCCACACTAATTAATAGCAGCAACTTATTTAATTTTCTACAAGGACAATATACCCTTGTACAAGCTATCATACACATTGGTTGCGGCAATAGATTAATTAATTAGTAAAAAAAATACTGTATTGCTATAGGAACTCGGTATAATATGCGTTTTTGACTATTTTAGTAACGTTTAAATGTATTTATTATTTCAGTGACTATTCTCTTTTCCTTGTAATTTATTAATGAACTTTCAAGTAAGTGCCCAGCTTTGATTAGCAGTATATACAGTATTCATTTTATGAATCTTATAATACTACAATTTTGTAAAACTAGGACTTCATTTTCAGAAATAACTAAAATGCAAAACAAAATTAACACATACAATTTTACGAACATTTCGACAGAACTAAAATAATCGAAACGCACATCATATATTTCTTATACTAAATAAACTCGTAGCAAACACATTGGTAATCCAATCATACAAATTTAAGAAACAAATATAAATGCACTTTATTTTTATTTATTTTTTAATTCATTAAGTAATTTACACTAACACTATCTAATGAAGAAGAACCTACATACACAAATAATAATTGTACCAATGTAACTTTCCATGCAAACTACAGAAGTTCGCAACAAATGCAGCATTAGTTACCAAATATTTGAAACCTGAACCAATACATTTTGATGGTACATATAATTTGCTTTACTAATAATATCTTGTTGTCGCAACAAGGTCGGTGATGTTAAAAATACTAATTGGTACTCTCTACTGTTCAACAGAGGTAGAATTTTACATATGGAAGTGAAAATGGACCAACACATATACTTTTTTGGTTGCAAGCAATTTCGTTTTTGAAGTGTGTCAAAATATTTAATAAATCTTGTAGGTTGGATTTTAGAATTTTGTTCACCATTTTATGTACACAACAATATACAAGACAAAGCCCAGGCTACTAAATTAGATATTAAATATAATATCTTAGATACATTTCTGGAAATCTGTCCGGTAATCCTGTTATTTTGCCATGCCGTTGACATCTCTGAGGCAGCTCCGTATTTCGTTCGTTTTTACTGATATTCACAATTCCTCTATCCGTTGAGGCGGAGCGAAAAAAAAAACTTAATCGGTCTTATATCCAGCTAGATTTTTTTTCTTCGGGTTGGCGAACATGTAACAGATTTACTTGACCAGCCGAGGGCTACGAATATAATGGAAAAATCCGTCTCCCTTCATGTGGAAACGGAGTGAGAAATTATTTAACAAGAAAAGCTACTTCAAGGGAACGCAATGGTATAGCTTTCAATAAATGCGATAAAATACTGGGGTAATGTTATTGACCAAGTATTTTTATACAAGGCCTTTGCCAACTGTCTTTGCCAAATTAATTTTTAGGTAATGTTGTTTACTTGCTATATTATATTACTTGTAAAATGGAATTATTTAATTTTTCTATTTTTGTTAATTACAACTTACGGTATTGCGAACAGCAAAAGACTGACTGCTGCTGTAATGGCAGCAGTCAAAGGACAAAGTAAACACTACCACCTGCGGTTTAAGTAATTAAATTTGTCGTAATTTATAAGGTAAGGGGTTACTTAACCCCAATGCTGCTCGAGTTTCACGACGGGAGGGAAAACATCCACAAGTTTCGTGCGTACTTTTGCTCCAGTGAAATAGCAAACTACTTGGAATGCGAAACTCCACTTCTGTTAAAAGTTTATGATTCGTCTATTTACTACTTATTCGCCACTTATAAATACTTAAACCACATCAAAGGTTTTTAATTTTAGCCGAATTTCTTTCAAAATTAAAGTTGAACCTTTGTTGTAAACCCTTTTTTTGCAACGTATCTCTTGATTTATAGACTGGCCTAGGCTAGTCGAGTCGGGTTGGACAACCTAACTTCAATTATAGAATGTAATTATTACTGGTAATTAAAATGTACTTCGCAACAAAATCCACAAGTTTTTTCTCATTTAAAGCGTTGTGATTACGATTAGTCATTCCCAGAAAGTTCTTTTCAAAATAAATCATTGTTTACCTCACCATTACTTCTTGTAATTGAAATTGTGCCCACGAGATGGCAGCAAGCTTACAATCGTACTTATCGCCGCGTCACTTTATCTTCATCAAATCCAGTCGAGTCGAGATGGCCGTGTTTTGGCCGGATTACCGCCGGAGCTTTTTCATTTCATTTTTCCTACCCGCAGATGTTTTATAATTTCGTCAGGTTTTACTCTGAAACAAAAACCGGCAATCCATATTACCGGCATTAAGAAGCCAACTCCTGCCGCCTGAATAACTTTTTGGTCCTTTGATTCGTGTTTCCTTTCCCATATTATTCGATATGGATGACATCTCCTTTGCGGGCCTTATTAGCCTACCACTCCGACGGTAACGTTGGAAAGGCAACATTTCTTTTCGGGCAAGTTCTTTGAGATTGAGACTTGGTTGGCGTTATTGATTTATGTCGGGGCGCGCAGGTGGCTTATTCTATTAGAAAATGCGGTGATTGAGGGAAAACTTAATCAGGTGCACGGTCGGCCCGGACCCTTTCATCTTTGCTTTCGGTGTACATAATTGAGTTAAAAGTCGCCCTTTCGAGACAGGGTGGCTTTATATTGTTTGGGGTTGGTCCTTTAAAATACACCAATCGCTTCTGTTGTATCCGGATGTCAGCTTTTGACTGGGAATTGAAAATGAAGCTAACTAATCAAAACAATCGAGTAGTCAGTGTTAATTTTCAACTAAGCGAGATACAATTACAAAAATACCCACAAAAATGATGATATCACAATGTAAAGTATGTAAAATATTTAATCCAGTCCTGCCGAAAAGTGCCTAGCTTTCAGAAAGTTGCTATATATTTGCAAAAGTGATAAATGTTTCTTCTTACATGAACAATTCGTCTACAGGCCTATTTGTCTTCAGATTGTGACATATTGCGATTATGGGTGAGGCTATATATTACAACCATTCTAAATACAAACTAGGTAACATTGTGTGCCTTTTCATTGAAAAGCGACTTAATTGTATCCAAATGCTGGTAAATGCGTCAAATATCAAGTGTTGAGTGGCAAAATAATTTACTTACCAAGAAATAGTTTTATCAAAGAAAACAAATAAGGGTGTAAAAATGTGGAATATTTTGAAACTTGCTTAGGAGACCAAAATAAGTAAATATAAATCATAAATAAAAGAAAATAAATCAACTGACGGGTTAGAAAATGAACCATGTATACAGCTTGCACGTCTCGTTTATCTAAAAGCTAGAAAAACGCATAAATCGAGCCAAAGTTACACAATATATTTATGCTGATATTTTCCTGATCAAACTGAAAACTGACTTTTTTACTTTTGTGTTTACTTTTGTGATGTTTCGGTTATCTGGCCTCTGCCTAATTCTCCATTATCAGCATTATTGGTATGATGTCATGGTGGAAATAGGAATTGTTTACTACAATGAATATACAGTCATTATAAATTATTGTAGTCGAAGTAGGCCATGCGCATATTAATGCATTTTTACCGCTTATCAGAAACAAGTATCGAACTTAATAGTAGGTTATGCGACAAACTTAATACGTCTTCCAGATTCTCGCTATTTCTCAGCGAGACATTTGATAAAAAATAGTTCTTACAAAAAATTCTTAGAAATAATCTAAGAATTAATAAATGTAAAATTATACAGTATACTTTATGAAAAAGAAAATTGATAGATTGTCTAAATAAAAAAAATGTTCTTTTCAATTTTTTTACGGTTGGAGATTTATTAAGTTGTAATTTTGACTAACTCTGTATGGATATGCACCATAATATTTGATTTACACCGCAATACATTATACAAAATAATAAAATAATAATTATGCAAGTATTTAATTTTTGTTTATGGCAAATTGTATTACTATGTCTTATATTAGTATATGGTATCTAATATAAATGATCAGAATAATAAATCAATAGCAATTAAGAAATTGTTCAAATATTTAATTTATTTTATATTAATCTTGTATTATGTTATTCAATTAATTATTAATTAATAATAGCAACAATTTCAGAGAATTGCTATTTGAAGTATCATTTATTGACATAGTTATACAGCCAAATCGGAATATTCTCGTACACGGCAAAATATATTTAGTCGTTTCTCAATTGAATATGTGTTTTTTCCTTAGTCTCGCAGAATTTGTGCACTAAAATTCTTGTCGAATTGAAAAAATAAGTATTACTTTGAAGACCCGTAACGTCAGATATATTGTTACGTATGTAGCTCTTATTTGGGAATTATCTAGGCCAGTGTGGATGTAAATAAAACTTACACTCGGGTTTTACGTACTGTATAATGTCAATAAGACAGTATCCGAAAACAGCGGAGAAGGCAGGCCACTGTCTTCTCGTACGGGTGTCGAATGTCTCCTTGTTAATACAGACAAAGTATAATCATTCTCGATACTCCGCTATGTGGTTACTTATATTAATTGTCCAAATACGTCACTAGCATTATTTAGGTTACCAAACGTCGAGGTTATTCACATGATTTTTGTGCAAACGCGGCGTCTGAAACTCATATTTGGAAACTGCAAGAATTGATATATAACTACCTTCTTATCCATTCAAAACCCACACATTTTCAGAAAACCGATTACCGAAATATCCCTGAGACTTACAGTCAAACATTCTCAAGATTACATCACATCTCCGTACACGATTTCGCAATAAATTGCCGATAGAACATTGATATATTATCGGTTGAACACCTGTCGATCGTACGGTAAACGTCAGACGATCGCGGCGCCCTCTTCAGTATCCTACATGAGGAGAGGGTGGGAACCGCTTATCCGAAGTCATGGGCGAAGGTGGAGTTTGTTACGCGAAGAGACTGAATTAGTTGCTCAAGCCTTGTTACGTCCCCGCGTCCATTAGTATTCCGGTCTGAACCCGTTCCAAGGTATCGACTCCATCGGTCTGGCCCTCGGGGTCATCGTCGACGTTCAAATCCAGCGTCTTTAGCTGGTTTGCCGGCGAGATGATATTGTCAAGTCGGCGGCGGCCGTTCAGGTTTTACTAATTGCCTCATCTGCCCGAGAAGGAACGGAACTGAACGGGGCCATCTTATTTCCCTTCTGTAATTTTATTTTGCACCGGCGGGACCGGGAATTGTAGCCGCTGATGAGGTTTTTTTGTGTCCTGTTTGGTTCACCGAAGCGGAGCTGTCGCCTCGACGCCCGTTGCCAAGATTGTGTCGATGGAATTGTCGATATAGTCTGGTACCTAGAGGTTGTGGTTCAGATTTTCTGCCTTACATTCCGGAAAAATATGCTACAGATTTTGTGTGTGTTTTAATTCCTTTGCGATCTTATTAATTTATTATTAGGAATCTTATTGGACATTAAGGCAAAAGTACTCGTAAAGTTATATTCCGAATTTTTGCTGGCGAAATCAATCCATGCAGAAAAAATCTGATGTGGCCAGGCACATGACTTTATCATACAAAATATAAAATTAATAGTTTAGCTGCATGAGAATCTATTTGATTGAGATAAATCGTATCTGCATTAAAATTAAACTAGTTAGCCAGGATTTGACAGATATTTTAATAGTCAATAGTATCAATAGCAGGTACTGTCAAAGCATCAGCATTTGACACTACCTACTGTCATCAGAATAATAGTTGTGAGCGAGTCGCGCTATGTAGTTTTCGGCAGGAGTGACATCAACGTATTTGTGTTGCTTTTTGAGAAATACGTATTTAAAAAAAATCTAAAATGGTTATATTTCTGTATAGGAAATGTTAGGTTGATACCGCTTCTACGAAACGTCAAGTGTAAAAAGATTATTCAAATTCTGACAGATTTATATTCGTTCATGACACTGTAGATGTCACATCCGTACCAACATACTGAAATATAACTACACTCATCGCTATACTTTATTTACAATTTTCTCAATTTATAATTTTTACAATTAGATATAACAACGGGTTGATATTTCTTATCAACAAACAATCAAATGGGTGTTATTATTTTATTTGAATTTTGTATTTTGTACATTGCCGCACTAGAGCGGCAACGTTCCATAGCGGTTCTCCAACCTCTGATGAAATCAGCTGTTTTCGAGTGTGACAACCATAGACATTACTGTGGTGACAGCAGGCGGCAATATACTATTACACTTTCCTGTCAGAGTGACAGTTTACATTTTTCTGTCAATGTGACAGTGTCCGTGTCAGTTTGAAGTAATAAATTTGCCTCTTTTGCAGTGGCGCCATCTAGCGGATTTTTCAAATCACGGCTGTCGCGCCTGCTAGTTTCGTAAAACTTGGAACACCGACAAAAATCGTTTACACACGCACACACACACACACACACACACACACACACACACACACACACACACACACACACACACACACACACACACACACACACACACACACACACACACACACACACACACACACAGACATTTTTTTATACCTTGGTCAAAAATGTTCAGGGGACCCATAAAGACCTATTTCCGCTAAAATCTCAATTTTTTTTTTCGGCATGATTACAATACTTTACATACTGCGTATGATAAAGTAAAAATACACCTATGAAACTAAACTTCGGAAATATAATTAAAAAGAAAACATGAAATGTGAATTTACGTAATATTTTTCTTATTCAAGATCGAAAATTATACCTGTAATGTAATAAGGAGATAATCTCTCTTTCTTTGGTCTTCTATTGGTTCTTGAAATAAATACCCTATAAATAATTTTTTTCTCTGCACTTCTCTCATATTCATAGAATCGAACTAAATACGATCGAATTTATCGTGGTGTAGTGGTGCAACTATTCAAGATCTACACTGGAATTTCTTAGAAATTAACAGTCTTGCCTAATGCGCGGTTCAGAAGAGAGCTGGGCAGATTGTTAATTGAGAAATCTCCTTACAGTATTAATGAATATCATGTTTGATTATTACCATGTGTTTCCATGGTTTTTGGCTTGTTCTATACTTTGTGCTTTCTGAATAAATTTTTATTATTATTATATCTTTTCATCATCGATGAATTGATGAATGATTCATCATCGCTGGTTACCTATAAGAAAGGTGCAACTCTAAATGTAGGTAAATTTTACAGGACAAACACTTGAAAAATATCTGTTTTCTGACACGAATCTTATTGAAGTATAAATATTGTGCTGCTTGTATAGGGGAGACCAGGGCACATTGGGACGGGTTTTGACATCCGCATATAGTTGCCTTATTTTTCACAATAATTGGTTGGTAATGGCAATACTACTTAATATATACATTTATCCATGTATATACATTGGAAATTTTAAGTTCAGTAAAGTATTTTTGGAATTATAATAACTTCTCTTTAATTTGCAGTTTGTCCCAATGTGTCCCGGCCCGGGCATATTGGGACAGGCACGGGGCACATTGGGACAGTGTGAATAACTTAGTTATTATAGAAGATACCAATTTGATGTTTTGTGAGTACAAACCATCAACACGGACAAACAAAATGCCGTTAACTTCATTATTATATCATATACAGGGTGTTCAAAATTTACAAATATCACATTTTCAAACTAACAAAAATCACGTTTTTAAATAGAATATCTTTCGAAAAAAATCTTGCAGACTATACCTGATAAATATACTTAAGATTTAAATAGTTTTTATATTATTATACAGACTTTGTTGTTCCACGTCCTGTCACGTTCCCTGTCCCAAACTGTCCCAGTTGAAATGTCCCAATGTGCCCCAACATGAGTTTTATGAATAGAAACATTCTAGAAAATTGATGGTTATGATTTGGTAGCCGCCAATAGCGGTAATGTATGAAGTATATATGTATAATTGTATGAATATGCATAATATTATACAATATAACATATATACTTGTGTAGATCCTTACGAACAAACGTGGAAAATACTTACTTGGTTAACCAAAAACTGATGCATTCATCAACAAACGTAGTTTCGGCACTAACGTGCTGGAAACTTTTTTGGATATTGTTTACATTCACTGACGCATATTCTGTGTGAATGCGCATTTAATCGCAAGCCATTGAGGCGGTGAATTTAAAGTGTCCCATCGTGCCCCGTGTCCCCATCTGCCCCGGTCTCCCCTACCTACATGCCACCAGAGAGAATTTTATTGTTAGACAGTACTGAATATCGCACTAACTAAAATGTTTTATATAGACCATTTTTCAATTTCCTATTTTTGCCATTCTGTTATTTTTTTATATATCTATTTTTAAAAAAAATGATGTTTTATATAGTTTTGTTTGTATCTCAAACGACTGTAATTTTTCAGAATTTGAATAAAAGACAAATGGTTCCATCTGAAAAGTATTACTCAGAATGACCTTCTGCATAGAAAAACAAGAAATGAATATGTACAATATTCTACATATTTAAAAACAAAATCGCTGCTTTTAATCAAATACGTCATAATTTTTACATTCTGATTGTATTGTATCTAAAACCAGCAAGAGGAGGCAAAAGAGGATTTACTTTAAAGTATTGTATGATCTAGGTATGTTTATATTTCTTCACATGGTTTTTGCCTCTTATGCACCATTTTAGACTATAAAAATCAAAAGTGAGCTTTAGTCAAATATTAAAAGTATACTTTCCTATCGTTTAAACAGGGTAACTGTAGTGATGGAAAATGGTATCTACCACCAAATAACTTTAGTTGAGATTTCCTAAAAATGTGTTATGTTATTTGTAATCTACGGAAAACAAATTTATCAAAATCATCTGTCATACGTATTGGTATACAAAAGCTCAAAAAGTATTGACCAATATAAAGTAAAATTGTAAATAATTGCGATTTAATTTAATTATAATTCAACATACAAAATCTCTGACATGTATTATTTGAACAGTTCAAACAAAATTTTAACAATAACAACGATGCGCTATGCACATTTATCAAAAGTTTCAATCACTTCTATTCATTTATAAACTTTGTACATATACATAATATATTGAGAGCTCGGCAGTCCAACAGTACGTTTAAACGACCTGACGAGACCATCCAGACTCCATGACTCCATGAATATGTAACGAAAACAAATGAATTCTCTATCTCTACCAATCTTTATACGTTATGTGTGCTCAAGCGGTGCGAATTCAATTTTCAGAAGTTTAACTTTCGGGTAACGAAGGTATAAATAACATCAACAGGATCAAAAATAAAAAAAAACGCACCAGCATTTCTACTTTTTTTCTGCTTTCATTACAACTTAATTTTACCGACTAAATTGAAATGTAAAAACAATAGGAGGCTTTATGTCCAATCCTACATGGGAATTGAATAAATTCGATTTTCTGTCCAAGTATAAAATCCCTGTGTAGATTTATATATGGACGGCAAGTGCATGGCACATATCGAACGACCTATTTATTGAAACCGAACTGCAATTTTCGTCAAATTTATCGGGTTTTATTAGGATCGTAACCGCTTTTGGACCAGCGTACCCATAGCCAGGAAATCGATAGATAAGTTCCGAATTTTATGACCGAGAATGGTGAGCGTTGCCCTACGCGATATTTTATTGTCAATTGAATTATTCTTGTGAGGGGTTTCAGTCATTTACTATTCGCGAATTGACGTAAAATATTGCGGTATAACTGCTACTATAGATACGCATCACTGAAACTACTGAAAGCAATGCAATGGCCAACATTGCCTCCATTTAGAATATTTCAAATTCAATTTAATACTAATTAACTAATCAAATATGTATTTTCGTAAAATTTCCATGGTAATTGCCCGCGCTTTCATTAACCTAAACAAAGCCAGATAAATTCTGAGATTACTCGCGAAATAAGCCTTTACAAAAATCGAACAAACAGAACTTTTAATCCCGCGCCTCTTGCTGGTTTTCAAACTCTGTTAAGCCGTCTCGAATCCAACCCACAAACTCGACCTCCTCCGCTGGAATCTCGCCTAAAACCCAAATATTTATTTTGACCCTTGTCTCCCAAATCTCGATCTATTTATTTAGGGACGTTGGCACGCGACTTCTCCAAGGGTAAATTGAATCCGTCATACGAGGACTCCGTTAGCGTGGTTATAAATCTTTTCAGACCGCCTGAAGACTATCGAGCTAGATTCTTTATCGCTTCAAACTTCTTCTTCACGTTGATTTATCGCGCTACCGCGCAAAATAAGACGAAACTTATGGGTATGGTGAGGATATGAGGTGAAATTTAGGAATTAATTACTTGCGAGATAAATTTTAGATGAATACTGGGGTAATATCCGGCGTTTGGAGGCATAAAATGCCCAAGGGCGCCTCTAAGCCGTTTCAGCTCGTTATTATGAAACATTTAATAACCAGCTTAAAGATGCTTATGATACAAGTGTATTACTACTAGCCCCGTCTGCGATATTGCGGAATAAATTACTCAATGTTTTATTTTATAGCTATTCTTGACTTATCTAACATATAACGTCTTGAGCTGTTAACTTTATTAAGATATTCAGGAAAATGCAGCAAACGCTCTGTGTCTTATGTAATACTAACCTTTTTTTTGCGGAAATACATCACAACTTCTGTAAGTATAATATAGTGTACGCCAGTAAAGAATATTAGTTTTGGGAAAATCCCTCAAAAGACAAACAGTTTTTTTTATATAATGAAAACATATCGAAAATGGACAACTTTTGTTTCCACTTCAAAGTAGCTGTATGGATTCTTCTTCTTCTTTGTGGCTTATATTCTTCTGATGATTTTGAGCTCGTTTGGATGAAATATGTCTGAGAGATCACCCCCAAAAGTTTTCCCAGGCTAAGCCCCTAACCAACATGTCAATAAATTTACAAGATTTACTGTTGATACTATCTGTTATGTATGAATTCGGTTGTTTGTGAATTATACTGAATTAATTTAGCACTAGGGCTGCTAAAAACCAGGGGTGCGCTTAATGTTAAAGTTCAATATTGACGATAACGAACTTTCACACCAAATTCGATTATATATTCCCCTGCTGTCAATTCGGATCTGATTATGTCAACCCCACACCTCAAGCCTTCGGTTAGCGCTCAATAATACGGTTTTCTCGCACGTGCTCACCAACCCTGTATAGTGTATGCGACCTAAATAGTCCCGAAAACAATTTGCAACCTTCTCAAATCAATTATTAAACCAATTTGTATTTTAATTTTCGATCAATCGGCCAGAAAGTTTGTACAAACATCGTTTGAGAGGGGAATGGTCGTATATTTGCGACAATGGCGGTCATGCCCGGGCAATTATTTGAAAATGCCCCTGGCTCTTGGAAGTTAGGTAAGTGCATGTTTGTGTGTGCAGTTCGACGAGAATCAGAACATTCCGAAATTACACTACGATATTCGTGTTAGTAAGCGTAGATGGGAAGATTGCTCATGCATGATCTCTCCGCGAATAATGAGTTTTCAGATAATGGAGGAATGGACAGTATATCAAAGAGGAGATTCGAAAAAATGTCACTGCAATATCAACGTGAAATTACTTTTTCTTTCGAGACAATTTTTTTATTGGATTCCCTTTGACAACTCTCATCAACCCATATCTGATCAAGTCCCATCCAAAAGTACACAAATAAGGCCCTCGGGGTGACTCTTATAAAGGTTACTATTAAAAAAATCGAGCTTATGTTGTCCAATTACATACATCTAGAATACAAGGAGGGAATGTACCTCTAGTCTAGAAGAAAAAAGACATGTAAGCGCCTCCGCCATTTCTTATACGGGTATTTCTTCATCATTCGGAAAATCTTTGTCCCAGGCATATAAAACAGAAAATAAATATTTCACGTAAATTATTAATGCTAATTAATAATATTATGAATGGTCCTAACTAATATTGAATATTTCCTTTCAAACTTTAATGTTACCGGAAGGACAAACGGTTAAATGGAGGAAGAGTTTCTCATTTTTATTCAGAAGTATTATCTGAACCCTGAAACCAGTTTTATCTTTTATTCTTGTTTTTAAATATTTAACTCAAACTCTAATGGAACTAGAACTTTGCAAACAAAACATCTTGATGTTTTATCCAAAAGTGTCCTATATACAAAGATGTAGATCACAACATTTTTCATTATAATAAAAATAATTCAATTTTATGATATTTTGTGAAAGTATGCCTTTTTATGTCTTAAATCGGCATACATTTTTTTATATAAAAGATGACGTTTTTAGATATTCTGTTTTTCAGACAAAACCAGTTTTCTTTTTTCAAAAATAAATTTTGTGAAAAATTATCGTACAGACTTCATTTGGTGCTATTTTTTTTTTCTTGTTACATGTACTTATTGATACAATAATAAAAATAGTAGTCCCTATTTCACAACATGCTCAAACAAAGAAAAATTTCAAAAACGACTTGTAACAATGACTTTTTCAGTAATTGTTCATAATTTGGTTAAATCTTTAAGAAAACTGAAAAGCTTTTATTTCATTCAAATGTGAGGAAAATTTTAGAATCAAAAAGTATTCAATGCAAAAGTTACAGATCATGAAAAAACCTTGTAACTTTGGTACAGGTTACTATATAACATAACCTCAAAACCTTCGAGAAAATGCAAAAAATCCCGTTTTTAGTATTTTTTCGTTTAATTTTCGCGGATACCTTTTCTTTTAAATAAAATTTGTGAAATTAATCGATCCTGATGTCAGAAACGCAGACTGCATTGTACATATTGTGCACAAAATATCTGGAAACTTGTTCAAACATTGAAGAAATAGTGCAAGATTTAAGTGACTTACAAGACAGTTCCACTGAATTGGAGGAACCGAGTGAATTTCCAGCTGAAGTATTTAGTGATGTAGAAGAATTTTAATATAAAAAGAGTTTTTTTTGGGGTGTCTAAAAACTCCTTAGTCATGGTCACAATATTGATTTAACAAAAACGACGGAAAAAAATTGTTAAGTTTTCTACAAAATCTAACGTTATACATTTAAATTAAAAATGTTTTAGGGAGTAATTGTTTCAAATGCAATTTTATGCTCAAATAACAAATTGGAATATTGTACTTCAAATCGCAAATATCGTTCCAATTAATGGCCAATCTGAAGCGGCGCATCTCTAACCAAAAATAATGGAGATCTGAAATTTTGGATTTTACAAGCTATCAAATTGAGGAAGGAATTTTGGTCTATTAGAGATAAAATTAAGTCCATATGAGGACACAACTAACTGATCACAACAAATAAATATAAACATATGTTATAATTTAAATTTTATTATTATATTTTGACAATATTTTGGAGACTGTGACGAACTTAATAATAAAATTATAAACCCCTAACCACAACAAGTATTTTAGAACCTAAATACGTATTTCAGCAACTATGTTGCCATCTTCAGTAGAACCTAAAAAGAGAAAAAAAGAGAGATTAGCACTTCATAGTATCTTTACTGGATATTGTCCAAGCAAATCACTAGTGAAAGTGACGTCCATGTTAAAAATTACGCTATATATACCCATTTGTTGTTCACACCTCAGTGAATTTTGATCATTGAAGCGTAAAAACAAGTTTTAATTAAACCAGGTCAAACAATGGCGAACTAGGTATAGGACCCGTGTCTGAATTTATTAATTTATCTCTATTCAAGTGAATAAAGATACTTTCCAAGCTGTTTAGTTCCCTATTATTTGACACAGCTTTTACAAGTTTTAAGTCATCTACAACTACTTTATGACCTGTGTCTAAAATATGTCGAGCCACACTAGATTTTTCAAAACGATTATATTTAAAATGAGCTACATGTTCTTTGAACCTAGTTAAAATTGTTCTTCTAGTCTGGCCTACGTATTCTTTTTCACAGTCATGACATTTGATACAATATATACCAGATTTATCAAGTACATCTACCTTATCCTTTGGGTTTCCAAGAAGGTTTTTTATGCTATTATGAGTCGAATATGCTATACAGAGATTTTGTGATGTAAAAATACTTCTCAAACCCCTTGTATATGCACAATCGAACGGTATTTTAACATATTTCTTCTTTTCTACACACAAAGTATTTAAAGTAGATATTTGATTTACATACATTTTTTGATTCTGCTTCTTAATCATTCTATCAACTATTTTCTCAGGGTACCCATTATGCATGACAACATTCTTAATAAACAATAATTCTTGCTGATATCTATCTGCGGACAATGGAAATTTCAATAACCTATTTACTAAACAACTAATAAAAGACAATTTTTGTTGAAAAGGATGCTGCGAATCATTAGGGATAAACCTGATTGTGTTAGTATCTTTCCGATACACGTCAATTTCTATTATATTTTTGCTATTCCTGACTACCAGAGTATCTAAAAATGGAAGTTGGTCGTTAACTTCTTGTTCTACAGTAAAGTTAATGGTGTTGAATTTAGAATTCAAAACGAGAAGAAAATCTTGAATGCTGCACTTCTTGGTGTCAAAAATGGCAAAAATATCGTCGACATACCTAACCCAAGTCTTAGGGACATATGGTGCTATAGACTTTACATTGGTTTCAAATCTGCTCATAAACAAGTTGCCAATAAAAGGTGAGAGACAGTTACCCATTGCAGTTCCCTCAAGTTGCTCAAAAAACTTTCCGTTTATTTGAAAACAATTTTGAGACATACAAAGGGCAGTCAATCTTACATATTCATCTATTTCTGACGGGTCAAAGTTGTTATTGCTCAATAATTCCCTAAGAAACTCAAAAGTTTCCGGAATAGGCACACTAGGAAACAGTGAAGCAACATCAAATGAAATCAACAATTCGCCATCCTCTAATTTTACATTGTTAACCTTATTGATAAACTCCAATGAGTTATTAACAGAGAAGCTTGGTTGAGGAACAGGTAAATTGTTGAACTCATTCGATAACCATTTCGCTAACTGGTAAGTAGGTGAGTTAATACCTGAAACAATAGGTCTCACTGATTTACCAGGTTTGTGAATTTTGGGAAGAACATATAATCTAGGTACAGTAGGATTGGAAACTTTGAGTTTAAGTCTAGTTTGGCGGGTGATAAGATTAGGACAACTGGACAGCGTACTATTTATTTGACGGACTAGTTTGGGCAGTGGGTTTTTCTTGATTTCCTTATAAGGACCAACATATCACTTTCGGTCGGACTCTAATTATGACACGGTTGACCTACTTACGTCGCGCTCAGCTGAGCGGGCCGTGGGAAGTCCCGTGTTTGCGTCGTTCCTGGTTGTCCGTGTAGGGTTTTGTTAATTGTGTGATTTTGTAAGATATTGTAGACAGACCTTATGACATACATTAGGCGTCACTGTTTAATAGGAAATTGGTCGTAAGGAAACTTATTTGAGCAATTTCTTTAAATTTTTTGGAACTTTTCGAACTATTGGAATAGGACAAACTTGTACGGTAATAAAATGCAAATGATTTTTTACTGTAATTTTGAAACAAAACACTTTGTATTACAAAATGTATATAGCGAATGTATCACCTAAAATGTATCACCTAAAATGCACTTTTATCGAAAAATATCAAATAATTAACAAACAGTCGAAGGTGTCATTCAAAATCCGATATTCATTCCATCATCAAGAGATAATTCGAGATCATAATTCACGTTTAACAATGTCGCGTAATGAATAAAATTTCACCAGCGATAGTTCAGGCCGCAAAACTGAATTATGCGTATGGATTGGATTAGGACATCGTGCGCGTAGTGGGGGTTTGATGCATTAAATCCGTTGTTTGTAGCGGATGAAGAGTGCGGAGGCGCTAGCGCGGCTGTGGTCCCGTTTGCGAGTGTGTGGGGGGCGAACCCTTGTATCCATTAACTATTTAATCGATTATAAAAGAGGATTCGCGTCGATCACGTTTGATACGGGCCCCTTAATTTGCATATAACCGAAATCGGTCGGACGCCACTCTGTCTCCCTCTCTACAGTTGCTGTGTATACGCCGAGCGGCAATAATTGTCGGTGCGCCTGAAGTTTGAGCTTTCGGCGGCCTACAGAAATCCCCTGGTTTAATGAAATGCGCTTAGCTAGGATGAGATAAGTGTATACTGGTTTACTCACATCTAAAAAACAAAAGAAGGTTTAGTTATATTCAATGTTATGGAACAAGCGGACTTTATTTATTGTTGCATGGGAGGACCAAATAAATACTTACTCGATACGTAACTAGTTACTTACCTGAAAGTGTCCTTTATTGTTTTAAAGATGATTTGTTCTATAGGTACGTTTATTTACATAAGAATTTTTCTTTCATATTAAAAGATAATAAATTTATTACCAGGCTAACGAGCAACAAATGTATGTACATTGTACAGTTATGGAAATAAGTATGTTCGTATGGCTATCGCAGGATTTGAAAATAGTTGGCCGCTTCGCAAAAAGTTTTCCGTCACGAGGTGGTTTTTCGATGGATGTAATGTACCGGGATCCTTTATTATTGCAATGTAATAAATGTAATATGACCACTACAGTTAAGTTTACGAGTAATGAATTTAATTAAATATAGAATTACTTTTATAATAATATTATTAAATATAAAATTTGATAATATGATACGAAAATCTCATTTTACGATATTGCTTAATATCACGACACATTATTTAAATTTATTTTATCTAATACACATGTTAATTACGTAAGTAAATGCCTTTGCCCAGCAGTGGGATGATGGGCTTAAGTAAGTAAGTAAATGCACAAATCATCTTTTTGCCAAGGATTATCACTGAATATAGACTATTTCAGAATTGTAATATTAAAATATATTCACTAAATGTAAATAAATTCTCTAAATTTAATTTAAATTTATATTTAGGACGGAGCATGTATTTTGTATAAAGGACAATAGAAATATATCTGTATTTACTTTACAGCAGTTAATGTTTCAATTATGTTTCATGAGATCTTCATGCTTGACAACCAAAATAATGAAAATTATATTAATATTATATACACGTTCCTTCTGCAAAACATTTTTTGAGAAAGTAAATTACTTTTTCAAATCATTAAAAAGTTACAGCCGTTTGAATTATTAACAATATCTTATTTTAAACGGCTCCAACTTCTGAAGGAACAGAGAAAACCAATAAAACCTTGAAACTTGAAACTTATTACTTTCGACTTTCTAGAAAAAAAAACATTTGGTTTCTTCTTTTGTTCATTTATAATTCGAATTATTAAAATTTTACTTAAAATTAATTACCTAATTACTTAAGAATAATGAAAGTTGGTTTAAACAAACTAAATAAAATTCCTTAAACACTTACCCAAAACATTACCGTAAAGGAAAAATTCCGGCCCGATATCACATTCCAGGTATTGCCAAGTCGTTCATTATGTTTAAAAACAAATCTTTTTGGTAATTTAAAATAATATTTCATATTTTCTATGGGAAATACATTAAGCACGTAATAATACAATCCATGATTATAAAGTGCAGGTATTCCCAAATCATTTTGCTATTTCTTGAATATTGTAATTAATTTATCGGAAATTATAGCTGATTTATCGAAACTGGTATATTTATTTTATTTTTTTCAAATCTCAAATCTGTAGTAGTTTTGAACATAGAGGGAACTAATTTTAACAGTAATAATTTTTATGTTGTTTAAATGTTCTTCATTGTCTTCCTCTTATGCTTGTATTTTTTGTTTTAATCCTTCTCTATTTTCTACAACTGAGTGAATTCCAACTAATATTGCCTTCGCATCGCTTCTTAACTCGCTATAAGAATTTTTGGCTCGTGTTCATTGTAAGCAGTAGAAAGACGACAATATAAGTTGGCTACCACTCAAATTATTGAGAGATAATACGAAAATACAGACAAAATGGACAACATTGAAAAACCACGAGCTGCAAATTCGTATAGGAAATTAGCAATACTTACTCCAGCATATTAATAAAATTAATAAAAATTCTACAATATTGGTTGACAATCAGACCAAATCTGAAATTCAAGAAAAAAAATCAAAATTCTGATAATTATATAATTACCAACAATTGTTAATAAAAATTATTAATTATACATTAATAAACGATAGAAAGGCAGTAAATTTTCTTGCAATTCACTCAATATCAATATGCTATAGGTAAGTTGTCGAGCATCCAGGAGTCACAACCGTGGCTAATAACATAAATTAATGTGTAAAAAAAGAAACAACCATAAAAGCAACGGAGACTTTTCAGAGTGAATTCCATTTTAGTTTAAAGAACAACGATTTTTTAGTATATTGATAGATTAAATGCTCCAAACTTTCAGGATTTCAGATACAATCAGGTACCAAAATTACCTACTCTATTGTTCTTATTGTAATGCTGCTTACGAGTTATAATATACCGATATTCTCCCATATGCAAATATAAGAAGTGCAGTTTTTCTCAACAACATGATTTAAAAAAAACTGTTTTCATGTCACAACGATATTCAGATACACTTGAGACTTGCATTCGCCGTAAAATTCTAACCTCTAAAAGTCTAAAACTCTCCTGTCATTTTTTTGTTCCACAGCATAACCAGGTTACGAGGGCCGGGTTTTTAGTGTCGCCACTGGCGTTTTTACTGCCCACCTTAGAGCCGCAACATTTAGCGGCTTTATGACGCTCATCTAGCGTGACGTTTGGGCTGAATCGTAAAACGCGACCGCTGAAAGGAGTCGCGTAAAAAGTGCCGCGAAACTTCTCAAATTGATAACTTTGGCGTCTGCACGAGCCGAGAGCTTCATTTGTCCGCGTTATGCGCCGTAAAATGTATCACCGCATTAAAAGAATAAATGCTTTCAGTCCTCGGGAAACGCAAGAGGCATTTACACGGAACGTGGCACTCGTACGGTGTAACTATACGGTGAGCTTTACGTAGAGGAACTTTTAGAAATGCACTGCGAAAATGGGACGGAAACTTCTGTGGGAATGGTCATATTAGAGCATTAAGAAGAATATAAAATAGCAAATCTTTGAGTGTGTCAACCAAAAGCATTATTTTTCAACAATTAGAGATACAAAGAAATTAATAGAGCATTTTATTTCATGCTCTTAAAGCTTAGAACCTTCAATATATCCAGAATGGTCGCAAAAATAAATCAAGTTTGGTTAATTCAATGAGAAGTTTTACAGACTCGTTGAAAGTTAGCCTCTTGCTGTTTGTCCACAAATGATTGTGGTCTGCGTTTAGATCAGAGCAACAGCGGGCAACATGTTTTTGGAGCTTTAAATTTGTCACGAATTAACTGTAATTAAGTAACTAATCTGTTTTAATGCATCGACTACAATTTTATTACGCAAATTCTTTTAGAGTAGATGATTTTGTCCACATCGTTGACTATACAAGGCATATATAGTATGTTACACTTTGAGATTGTACACTTAAATAACTATGTTATTAAAAACAATAAATTTGATTTTTAAAAGCTATGAAGGTCATTATGATGCATCTATTTATAGGAACTAGAATTTCTTTAAAATACAAATCTGGCCAACTGGTTCAAATAAAAAGTGGTATTTCACATAATGTCATGTCAGGGCAAAGATGTTTTTGATAAGTTTTTTATAAGAGCCAAGATGCTTTTCACAAGGAAAACCTCAATACAAAGTTTTGCTAAATGGTTTTAACTTTATTTTTAACAAAAATAGTTATAGTAAGTTATAGAATGCTATAATAAATGTTATAAAATGTATCTGTCGAATCCTGGTTAACTAATTGTATTTTAATGCAGACACGACTGATCTCGATCAAATAGAATCTCAAGCAGCTAAACTTTAAATTTTATATATTGTATGATAAAGTCATAGGCCTGGCCACATCAGATTTTTATTAACAGCTACTCGATTCAAGAACAATACAATTGAAAATGAAACTAAATTAATAGCGTACTTATTAAAATAGTAAATATTTATCTTATTTTAATTAAATTATCGTAAAATCTTGAAAATCTTAAAAATTGAAAAGTCAAAGCTTTTACCGACACTTTGTAGTTTTGCCTATCTATATTTTTCACAGCGTTAAAATGCTAATTAGCAAATTAGTTTTCTTTTTCTAGATTCTTTTATACAGTGTCTCACTTTTTTTCTGAAAAGTATATTTACTAAACAACAGTAAAATGATTCATTTGTTTTATTCAATTTGTTTAGTTTTTACTACTCAATGTTATACACCACCTATATTATGTAAACTAAGTTTAATAAAAAATGATAAAATACAATAAAAGTCGTATTAACAAAAAATCGAATAATATTGTTAGTCAGAGCATTTTGGTTGTAACAGCTATCATTTGTATTGTTTCTTCGTTTTTGCACTGTATGATATAAAATTTTAGTTTATTTTGTTCTATTTTATTAATATTACAAACGGCTGTGACTTTATAAAGAATTGAAAAAGGATAGGAATATATAACTAAACATTATACTCATAATTACATTTATCATTTTCTTTAAATTATAATAATAATATAATAATAATATAATAAATATATATTAATAATAATATAATATATTAATAATAATATATATTATAATAATAATATGCTTGTTGTTGTAAACAGTAATGTTGTGTCACTTCTTCGTTTTTTCATTGTTTGCTATCTATTTTTCTTTGTTTTGTTAATATTTTAAATAGCTATGACTTTAGGCAATTGAAAACAGAAAATTTTGAAAAGCACATATGAATTTTCTATACAGAGACTGACATCTCAGACTGACAAAAAAATCGGAGAAAACGTGGCTTCTACGGCATTAAATATTTTAAGTAGTATAAAAACGTTTAAAAACAACTCTTGTAAATAAAGCAGCATTCTTAGGTGCACAGAAACATGATCTGTGAAGATCATCTAGAGTTGCATCATCAATTTTTTAACTATTCACACAAATTTGCGATATCCCACAAAATACAAACAACCAATTTGGAAGTCCTGTAGATTGTACGTAGCCAATCCATTATATTCGTGTTGTTAAATGTTATGTACTGACAATAAGTATAAAAACAATTTATTAGCAAGCTATTCACTGGTCGCCGGAAATGGTCTAGTTTCATTGCCTATCTCTCCTGGGCTTCGCCGTCGTAATTTGGTAAAATTGCTTAGTGGAAGTCGTTTGCACCTCCGTGTAAAGTCCTCCGTAGTGCATTTTAGGGGGCAGTTTGCAGTTAACTTTGCCATGGAACACCTTCTACCCTCTAATAGGTGCGCTCCGAGAACAACAAACACCACCCCCGACTAACTGCTAAACTGCTCCACTATGCAATCTTGTCGAGAGTCGGGCAGAATCAAGATATACGGTAAACTGACTAAACTGACCAAGTTTCTCCAGTATAAATTCGACTGCAAATGTCTGCGCGGGTATATTCCGAGAAGGCAATTAGAGCCTATTATGTTCGGGGTTGGTGGGGGCTATTTCCGTGTTTCTTGAGGTCCGGTCCTCGTCAACCCCAGACAAGAATTCAAATTGGCCGGCGCGGCGGTCTGTTGCTGCTCCGTACGTTGTTTAGAATTAATAATTCGGTTCATTTGGAAGTTTGAATTCAGTTTGTTGCTGGCTGCGTTCTCTATGTTTGCGAGCCATACTGTGCTTTCGGCGAAGTTTCGCGTGCTTATTTTGCCGATGCGGGTTCACATTTTGATAACTTCGCGCGTATATATGCCATAAAATTTTATTGCGAACGGTTTTATTACCGACAACGGTAAATTGATAAATTTTACTTTACGTTTTTTGATGGAAATATGGAGTTGGTCTGTCCAGGTGGTACTAAAATTGTGACTGCACAATATTATACAGTTTTAGACCTAACTGAATACTGCAGACCTACCAAAGAAATATCTCTTATATACCTAAATTTACACCTAATTGTGCACATCTGGAGCTGCCGCTTCCATGTGTTTTTCCACCTGACCGCGTTAGGATCGATTTCCAGCTACTACTATTGTCAGTGTCGTCCTCGCGATTCATGTTGTCAGGATGTTTGTAAATTTTGATGGGTTCTCTAATATGCCTTGGATGATAATTACCCACCCTTGCCACATCTTCACGTTATCAAAATCCATTGTGTGGTACGAAATTTACAAAGTCGAAATTTACAAATCCGAAACGTAAACTTTACAGTTTACAACTTTACCCATTTTATCTATTGTCTCAGGCTGGTAAAGGAATCAAGGAATTAAAAAAGACGATGAACTAAAATTTTGCACTCGGGAATAATAATGGACTATAAAATAGTCACACAAATTATTTTTCTAATTCGCGTGACCCAGAATAAGTTGACATTTGACATCACATATCAACTTATTCCTTTTAGGACCAGTCTTAACTAGTGTCAGTATAACCTGAAAAAAATAGTACATATTTTTCACGAAAATATTTGAAAAGTAATGGTATTGTACCATGCTTAAGTTGATATTTAATAAATGTTTTCTTCTTTAAGCTGAACCAGTATCTAAGATTTGAGATACACCATTCCGATTTGACATTTCAGCAGACAACACCGTGTATACAAGTACAACATAAAACCGATATTC
This sequence comes from Melinopterus prodromus, assembly GCA_964023965.1. Lineage (NCBI taxonomy): Eukaryota > Metazoa > Arthropoda > Insecta > Coleoptera > Scarabaeidae > Melinopterus > Melinopterus prodromus. The sequence goes on from OZ030393.1 coordinate 49,286,625, forward strand.
AAACCTCCTTCCAAACTATCGGACTTACTTCTTTCTACAAAGGACAAAATCCCTCCTCTTCTTTCCCCTAGTGTGTACCGGATTCCATGTGCTTGTGGAAGTGTCTATATTGGCGAGACGAAGTGATCAGTCAGCATCCGAGTATCTGAGCACGAGCGCTGCACTAGATTGCGACAAATCGCTGGTTCAGCTGTCGCTGAACACAGATATAACACGGGACATGAGATCCTGTTCACACATATCAAAATGCTAGCCCGTGAATCCCATTACTACCCCTGAAGGATCCGTGAATCAATGGAAATCGTAAAACACCCCTCCAATATCACTAGAGACGATGGTTTTCACTTAAATCATACCTGGAAATCAGTCCTGACCCAACCGCTTCTACCTGGTGGCGCACTACCTGTTAACGCTACCCCTTCCACTTCGTTACCCCCACTCCAAACACCATCTGGTGTCACCACTCAATTCATATATAAAGACCCGGCCGAACAGACTACAGTATCTTCTTAGCACTTGGTTTGATAACTTCGACTGCTTCAAAGTCCTTCAAAGCTCTTGTGAAAATTTAACAATAACTTGTTTTTGACCAGCCTGTAAGTCACAATTCTGACTAGGATAATGAACATTTTAGAGTATGGAAAACTATTAATAAAGAATACATTTTTCTCGACAAATTAAAATGTAGAGTTAGATCAATCTCGAAATACATTGTATGTGTTCGCATTCGTTTAATAAAACAACATTAATGGTGTCTCACTAAGTTTCTTACTTAAATACAAGCAGTTTTATTCATTTATTTTATTATTATATTATTATTGTGGTACTCATTTCATTGCTGTCATGGAATATAAGTCTGTTTACCGTACGGACTCTGTTTATCGTAATTTTGTTAAGAGAGTTATAATTGTGTATTATTTCAGAACAAAAACAACAGTATGAATACATTTTTACAAAAGCGCGGCTTATAACAGCTCTATCCTTTTCATTAACAAAGCCATTTTCGACTCCCGTTAATAGATGACGACCCAAAGGAAGATATTTATGTTTCCTTGCAATTTTAATTAAAGATGCAACCTTGGTAAACATAATTTGCGTGATGCTTATCTTGTACACTGGCACAACTGCGAAAAGAAACAATATACGAAATTGAAGAAAACACCTCAACCCAGCTCCCCACACCGCCGCGGTAATTCATTCCACCCTTTTTCCGTTTATTTCCACCATTTCTCCTTCGGCACTTTACTGCCTTTCGCTTTACCTCTTATAATCGAAGCGGTATAAGCAGGCGGCCGGCAATCGCGTAAAATTTTACGTTTTTAATTTTACGAGCGATCTGTCGGGGTTAGTTTTATTTTTACACACCTCCGCCGCCAGCCGCGCCACACCCCGATGGGACGGTTTTTATTATATTAAGGGCTTTGTAGAGGCTCGTCTCGCAAAACCTTGCCTTGTCCCCATCCGTGCTGGATTATCCGGCTGCGCCCGGAAATAGTAAAGCCTACGAGCCTAAAAGTTCCCGGGAAAACATTCCCAACCCACCGCGAGCGGAGGCATCAAGCAGGAACCGAGATAAATTCGTGCGAATCGCTTTATTGCTTCCTGCTTCCTTGTGCCCAGGGTGGGAGAATCCTTTTTCTGAATATTCACGAGGCGTATTGATTTATTATCGAATTCTAATGATTCCAGGCTAAAGTTTTACCAAGGCAAGAAATAATCTTCTGTACTACGCTGGATTTTAATTGACTACTGGATTCAAACAAATTGTGGATTATACCTAAAAATTAAAGCAAAATATTTATAGTGAAATAATATAATAATGTATTAATGATATATATTAAATAATTGGACAACTCATAACGTCCAATGCCAAGCAAGTAACACGTCATAAATCAAAATTACTTAAGTCCCCGAACCTAACTATACCAAAATAAACCAAAATGTCAATTTACCAAGAAAAAGTTATTGTTTATACAGAGTTTTGTATAAACGTACCTAGCAATTACTATAATTTCAATTGCTAAAACAAACAAAGAAATACCTAGCAAATCATTTATTCAAAATTGTATTAAAAATGCCATTTAGGAAAATTTGTTTTAAATACTTAACCCAGGAGAAGATAATTTTTGGAAAAAACACCTCCGCCTGGATTTGAACCAGGGAAGAGAAAATTGGAGGCTTCCTGGTTCAAATCCTGGCGGAGGTGTTTTTTCAAAAGATTATCCTCACGTGGGTTAATTATCATTCGCTTCTTTAGTTGATTCTACATTACTGACGAGTTTACGTAATAACAATGTTTCCTTGAATTTATTCATCTGTATGAACTTTTAGCAATAAACATTTAGCGATTCCTAGTTACCAAACTTCCATCTAGCCCCAATAGGTGTCACGACGGGTTTGTTTAATTCGAAATTCGGATTGCAAGTCCTGAAGTGACAAATAAAACCTATAAATTTCCACAGCATCTGTAGCTCAAGTGGGAGAGCTGACAACCGGAAATTGGAGGGTTCCTGGTTCAACCCCGGGCGGAGGTTTTTTTTTCCAAAAATTATCCTCATCTGAGTTAATTATCATTCGCTTCTTTAGTTGATTCTACATTACTGACGAGTTTACGTAATAACCATAACCGTTCTCTTGAATTTAATTTTACTGTTATTTTTTTGTTTGTGAATATGAATTGAATTGTATGTTTTGCAGAGAATATGAATACTTTGAAGAGATATTTTTTAAAAACTATTTTTATATATAAAAATGCATACAAAATTGAAGTTGACCGGTTGGGATGTCAATAAAGACATGTTGTGATGATTGTAGTATTGTTGTAGAGACATGTTGATAGTCTTATAGTATTTTGATTCTAATTTCAAAATGATTTCAAAATTGTTCAGTTTCGAGTTTTTAATAACTCAGAAAGGACGTGAGATTTTAGATGCAAAATTCCAATTGTCATCTGAGCATTAAATAATTACTCTCTATACAGAACAACTTCTTTCTAAGACATTTTTATTTTAATAGTGAAAACGGTGATGCAAAATATTAATCAATAATTGACTTGAAGGAATTTTCCTCGATAAAATAAATTTAAGTATAGTATAAAAAATTAATATTAATGACTTTTTAGTTTAATAATCCAGGTGCCATTAAAACTTAAAGTCAAGAATATCCCAAAAATTTTATTTTTTTTATTTTTAATAACCCTCCAAATTTTATTTGGCATTCCTAATAGATAAAAAATAAACAAGGGATAATACGTCTATGTTGCGTAATACGCAAAAAACAGAAACAATATTTTTATAAGACAAAGAAAAAACAAGAACCATATGTTTCTATTTACAGTGTCTGATTCCAAACGATCTTAAATCAAGGTTTACACAAAACAACTAATCTATTACTCGCTACTATATCAACAAAAAACATAATATGCAATATCACTTATATTCACCACAAAATAATCTTCATACTTTCGTGTTAGTATTACATAAATAATAGCTTGGCTGCATTAAATTATGACGTATTTAGTTTTAACACAATTAATTATATATATTTGATTATACCGCAATATCACTGCAATCAATAATGAATATTATTTTACGATCAATATTGTTAATGTATTGCTTTTAATTTGGCCTATATCACATTGTAGCGTTATATTTCCATATAATTATAATGCCGTGACATCAAGCGGCAATAATTTTATAATTTGATTTAATTCAAAACATTATGTGGGTATGCACGTTTTATTACATCATAAATATTTTGAAATTATAAATGGCTGCAAAATTGAATTAATTAATATAGTAATGGTTCGATGAATTCCAGCACGGCATATACTAAGTTTACATGCAGCAATATTATTTATATAAATTGTTTCATAAAATATTTAACATCTACAAATGGGAAATGGGAAAGGACATTATCAAAGCTTTAAGAAATCATAGAACAACTTAAAAGTTACTTTTTTAACTTAAGTTTTCTGGATTTGTAGTTTGTAATCTACTCTCTATTGTGTGTCCAACTCAACCTCTAAGCTTCGCAATAAACTGTCATTTAAACTATTCCCCGATATCTCATCAAATTAACGCTCATCCCGTTTCAATTCCTGTACTAATCCCATTGCTTCGAGCTAAAGGCAATAGCGTACCATTGAAGCAACCGAACAGCTTTTCAGGAAAGCGCAAACTACACACGTTTCGTACAAATTCGGTCGAAATCGGTTTGTATTTTATGGGAGTTTGGCCACCGGGACAAGCTGCATGACCGGCTTTGCCTCGTTTGCATATTAAGTACAATTTAAAGTCGCCGCCATAGAGTGCGCCGCGGCGACCAAAAACACAAAACTATACGCTAAATAAGGGATAAGAAAGCAGTGTACTTAGTAAGTTCGAGTTTATCTAACAGATGCAATTTTACTACTTGATTAGGAAGAAGATGTAATGGACTATATATATTGAACTAGCTAATTTATAAATAATCATATTTAAGTCAGAGAATACGCGTTGAATGTCCATAGCACCTCGATTGCGGAATTAGCTTATAAGACACATTTAGCAGGATGTTTCGTACAAGGCTCATAATAACTGCGGGGCAGGCAATCCAGCCTGTCAGCTGAATTGTGACACCTTGTACGTACAATAGATATGCATTTCTGTACATATATTATTTTACTGTTAGTCTTAAGATGTTCCTAGTCAAATAAACATATAAAATCACTAGGAGTGTTTTATTGGAAGAACCTGGCACTGTACTTAGACTAAGTACATTACATGGCGATCCTGCCAGTTCTTCACATAAGAAGCAGTGTAACAACAACTACATGTTAGTGTTCAAGTAAAATGGGCCACTCCAAACAAGAGATAATCGTATCTCAGGCTGAAAATTGTAAGAAACAGTGCAAACCAACACATGTGCTGTGGTGAAATATTGGACAATTAATGGGCAAAAATAATGCATAGCATCTTTTCGTATCTACAAATCCAGAACGTGATCCAACGGAGCAACAATGAATTGGCGAGTTGTGAAAAGTGGAAAGTGAAAAGAAAGGCCATTAAGTGCAGTGTTGTGCGCAACCTACCAAGATAATGTTGATGCGGTAAAATTAAACACACTGTAAGTTAGTAATTAGGATAAATGACAAATAGCCAATTGGAACGTTTTAATATTATTAGCGAAGAACTTAGAGTTATAAATAGAAATTTATTAAAAGATAATCAAGCCCGTAGATTAAGTTTAGAGGTAACGAATAAAAAATTATCAAAGTTAACCGGAATAGAAGAAGAATTTTCAAACGTACGGTTAGAATTTAACAAAGGTATCGAAAAAGTAGAACCAGACGTATTTAAGCAAGCTAAGCTATACGTAGCGGAAATAGAAACATTGATTAGGGAAATTCGTGATAGTTTAGAAAATAGAATAATTACTATTAATCAAGAAGGAATTTTAGATAGCACCGTAGTAACAATGGCAGAAAAATTCGATTTAAGAACGGCGGCAAGCCTTTTGCCAACTATGGATAATTCAGAGGATAAAACGAAGCAATTAATTGATTCCATAGAATTATACGATTCTTTATTAGATGAAGCTGGGAAAAAACTTTTAACTAATGTAGTATTGAAAACAAAATTATCGCAAAGTGCTAAATTAAGGTTAAAGACGACCTACGAAAATAATTTAGAATTGATTAACGATATGAAACTTCATTTGTTGTCAAAGAAATCCGCGGCGGCTCTATCAGTTGAATTGCATAGCTCGATGCAGAGGGATAAATCCGTTGATGAGTTTGGTAAAGCTATCGAATGTTTAATGGTAAATCTAACGCTAAGTCAGTCAGAAGGTAATAACGAAACTTCTAAAGTATTGCGACCGGCAAACGAGAAGTTGGCTATAAATGTTTTTGCAAACGGTTTACGTAATCATGAATTACGAACAATTGTCAAAGCAAGAAATTATTCCACATTAAAAGACGCTATTTCTGGTGCAATAGACGAAGAGAATGCACAAAAAGGCTCTTCACATGCAAAGGTATTCAACCTGCGCGGTAAAAATGATAGAGGTTCGAATAAAAATTATAGAAATAATTATTATAGAGGACAAAATTATTCTAGAGGGCAAAATAACGGTAGATTCCAAAGTAATAATTACAATGGACGACGAGGTCGAGGAAATTTTAACGGTTCGTCAGACAGAAGACTCTATATGACTTCTGATTCAACACCCAAAAACGGTAATACCTCAAAAGAACGAGAAGATCAGTTTTTTCGTTCCTAATGCAAAATCTTATCCAAAAAAGGGCATTATTCTGAATTTTGGCGGTTCAAATTATTTATCGGTAAAATACTCGAATAAAATCTTAAAATTATTAATTGACACGGGTGCTTCAATTAGTGCTCTATTCGCATCATGTATAAATAAATTGGAATATGTTGACACAACAAAGCGATTAGAAATAGAGGGTATATCAGGTTCAACAGTAGCGCATGGGTCAGCAAATATTTGTTTAACGTTGGGCGGTTGTAAATTAAACCACAATTTTTTTATTATGAACGATATAACAAAAGATTTTCATGGAGTTATTGGGGCTGACTTCCTTATGAAGTATTTTTCGGTAATAGATTATGAGAAATTCATGTTTTCATTTTGGTACAAGGGAAAGAAAAATTACATACCGCTTGAATCGGGAAAAGAATGTTTTACTCTCATTCCACCGAGATGTGAGATAATATCATATTTCAACGTGGAATTTGACTCAGACTATGTTGTTTTACCGGAAGAAATTTCCGAAGGCGTTTTTACTGCAGGAATTTTAACAAAAGCAATTAACAAATTATTACCAGTTAGAATATTAAATACAAATGATAGAGACATCCAATTAAAAAATTTTGTACCTAAACTAGAAAGTTTTTCGAATTATGATGCATGTGCATTTAATAAGACAAAATTTTCTGTTGATCGGATTGATAAATTGCTAACAACTTTAAATAAAGATGGATTAAATAAGGAAGAAAAACTATCAATCGACAAAATTTGTGCTAAATTTAATGACGTTTTCCACATGGAAGGCGACCCACTTTCGGTACTTAATACTAGTAAACAAAAAATACATTTGCAGGATAATGCAATGCCTGTTTATGTAAAACCATATAGATTACCTCAATCACAGAAGGAGGAGATTCACAAGCAGGTAGACAAAATGTTAACAGATGGCATTATTGAGGAAGCGACTTCAGAATGGTCAGCACCTTTATTAATCGTACCTAAGAAACCTGATCATAATGGTAATAAAAAATGGCGCATAGTAATAGATTATAGGCTATTGAATAGACAACTAAAAGATGATAAATTTCCGTTACCATGTATTGACGAAATATTAGATTCTTTGTCAGGGGCAGTATATTTCTCGCATTTGGATTTATCTCAAGGCTTTTACCAGCTTGGGTTAGATTCAGATTCGCGACCATGTACGGCATTCACTACTGATAGGGGACAATATCAACTAACTAGGTTACCTATGGGATTAAAAATAAGTCCGAGTGCTTTTTCAAGAGCAATGACAATAGCTATGTCGGGACTAAATTATGAAAGTTGTTTTATTTACTTAGATGATTTAATAGTTTTTGGAGATAGTTTAGATAATCATAACAAGAATTTAGTTAAAGTAATGAATAGATTAAGGCAAGTAAATTTAAAATTGAATCCAAACAAATGCGAATTTTTAAAGAAACAAATTTTATATCTCGGTCATGTCATCTCAGCGGAAGGAATTCGTCCTGATCCGGAAAAAATTAAAGTTATGGAAGAATATCCAGTGCCAACTAATGGAAATGAGGCAAAAAGGTTCGTTGCTTTTGCGAATTATTATCGAAAATTTATAAAGAATTTTGCGGACATAGCGGCACCATTAAATCATTTGTCAAAGAAAGGAGTTAAGTTTCTTTGGGATTCTCAGTGCGAGCGATCCTTTGTTACTCTTAAACAAGCTTTAATACAACCTCCAATTTTACAATATCCAGTTTTTTCGCCTGATAATCAGTTCATTTTAAGAACAGATGCGTCTGGATTTGCCTTAGGGGCAGTACTTTCAAATGGTAATGATAAACCTGTAGCATATGCAAGTCGTACCTTAAATAAGGCTGAAAGAAATTACGCAACTATTGAGAAGGAATTATTAAGTATTTGCTACTCAGTGAAAAAATTTAGGCCTTATCTATTTGGCAGAAAATTTTTGATCCTTAGTGATCATAGACCATTGTTATATTTATTCGGTATGACAAATCCATCAAGCAGGTTAACAAAGTTTCGATTAATTTTGGAAGAATATGATTTCACAATTAATTATGTGAAAGGTAAAGATAATGTCACTGCCGATGCATTATCACGAATAATCATAGACAGTAATGATTTGAAAGAATTAGGAGATAATTCAACAGCAAAAATATGCGCGATAACTCGAGCACAACAAAGAAAAATCGATGATTCTGTGGATTCTTTTAATAATATTCCAAATGAAAACAGGCTTGATCACCCTGGGGTCGTGGAGTTATTGAAACCATCTGTAGACTCAGTCGAATTGAAGGTTATACAAGAAAATGAAATAAATAATAAAAGTATTGATGAAAAATGTTATGTGTTGAATAATGTAATATATGATGAAATGAATGGAATAGTTTACATAACACAGGCAACTCGATCAACGTCAGTTTTAGACAAGTCGTTGAGAGACCTGAATACAGTTTGTAAAAAGTTTAATATTCCAGAATTAACAATAATAAAAAGTAACTGCGCAGTACTTTTAAATGATGTAAAGAAATTAAAAAATGAGATTAAGAAAACCGGTATAAAAATGACAATCATTAGAGGTACCCAATGCATAACAGAAAAAGAGATTCAACAATTAATATTAAACGATTTTCATATATTACCAACAGGAGGACATGCGGGTATGAAACGAATGTATAATAACGTAAAAAAATATTACTATTGGTCAGGAATGTATAAAGACATTGAGAACTTTGTTAAAAAATGCGATTCTTGCCAAAGATTCAAACATTCAAAACCGCGCAAAGAACCAATGACAATCACAACTACAGCATCGTCAGCATTGCAGAGAATTTTCCTTGATTTAGTGGGCCCAATTGATCAAGATAATAATGATTATCGGTATATTCTCACGTTGCAGTGCGACTTAACAAAATTTGTCGAGGCATATCCAATCAAAAATAAAGAAGCAGAAACAGTTGCAAGGGCATTTGTAGACAATTTTATTTTACGGTATGGTATTCCAGAACAGGTTATTACGGACCAAGGAACTGAATTTTTGGCTTCAGTATTTCAGGAAACTTGTAAGTTGTTAAAAATCAAAACATTAAAATCAACTGCATATCATCATCAAACTCTTGGAGCTTTAGAAAATTCACATAAAAGTTTAGGTGCATATTTAAGAATGCATACGTTTAAATTTCCAAATTCTTGGAGTTCGTGGGTTCCGTATTGGTGTTTTTCTTACAATAACACTGTTCACACCGAAACTCGATATACACCACATGAGTTAGTTTACGGTAAGGAATGTCGACTACCATCAAATTTAGCAAATGCGATAGATCCAGTATATAATTTTGATGATTATCCAAAAGAATTATAGTTTAGATTACAAAGAGCATGGAATGACGCGAGAAATAATTTGCTGGAATCAAAATTGCAACGAAAATCGGAATATGACAAAAAATGTAGCTTTAAAGATTATAAAATAGGAGATAAAGTTTTATTAAAGAATGAAACCGGAAGGAAAATAGATCCGATTTTTAATGGACCTTATAATGTTGTAGATGTTAAGAGTCCAAATATTGTTATTAGAATAGATCGTAAGTTAGTAGAAGTTCACAAGAATAGGATAAAACTGTATAAATGATAGAAAAAAAAATTAATGTTTCATAATTTTTTTTCTCTCTTCCCCAAGGGAGATGTAATGGACTATATATATTGAACTAGCTAATTTATAAATAATCATATTTAAGTCAGAGAATACGCGTTGAATGTCCATAGCACCTCGATTGCGGAATTAGCTTATAAGACACATTTAGCAGGATGTTTCGTACAAGGCTCATAATAACTGCGGGGCAGGCAATCCAGCCTGTCAGCTGAATTGTGACACCTTGTACGTACAATAGATATGCATTTCTGTACATATATTATTTTACTGTTAGTCTTAAGATGTTCCTAGTCAAATAAACATATAAAATCACTAGGAGTGTTTTATTGGAAGAACCTGGCACTGTACTTAGACTAAGTACATTACAAAGATATAAAGTGGTTGTAAAATAAATTGGTGTTTAACGGGAAAAGATCACTCTAAATAAGGAAAATGAATCATTGATTAAACCTAACCTATAATTCTCTTACGTCAAATGCACCAGCGGTGACCAAAAAGTCACACTTTACAAGATATAAAAGATAAAAAAGCAGTTAGCGTAGTAAGTTGGAGTTTATCTAACAGATCCAACGATGCTACTCGATTAAGAAGAAGAAGACATAAAGTAGACATAAAGTGGTTCCCAAATAAAATTGTGTTTATCGTGATTTAATCATACTTTAAAAAGGGATCAAATCTAACCTAACCTAATGATCAAATCTAACCTATAATTCTCTTACGTCAAATGCGCTAGCGGCGACTAAAACCACAAAACTATACGAAAACTATAAGTGGACCACTTAAGTTCCACTTGAGAAGCCAAAGTTTATTCGTTAAGCTTTATCTACAGAACAACGACGCGCACGCTGTTTACCGACTGAGCTTGGATAAACAGCCAGACTGTGGTCGAGTGGTAGCGCGCTTGGCTATCAGTCTGGGGGACGTTGGTTCGAATCCAACGCCCTGCTTTCAGAGTAAAGGTTTTTCTGTGGTTTTCCTTTACTCCACGGCGAATGCTGAAAGCCAAACAACTTAAGACGTGCCACAGACGCGGGCCATAATAATGATAATTCGGGCCTGCCGATGCCCCCGTAGTGGCGAAAGCTGTTGGGGGATGTTAAGGCGTGGATTATTATTATTATTATAACACCAAACCAATGAACGCGCGCCTAGCGTATGAATTTGCTCTCGCCAAAAGTGGAAGTCGTATATAGGCGTATCTAGCACAAATCGGAAGGGGGGGGGGGGCAGTTTTCTAAATTTAACTTGCTGTTTGCGGGAAGGGTTTTCATTAGGATGGTTCAAAAAATCATTTAACATATTATTTATGTTTCAAATTTTGATTTTGTAACAGTGCCTGTCGGGGCCTGAAATTTACATGAGAAGAAGACATTTTTTGGTATTTTTCGAATAACTGTTTGGGGTTTCGAAAAACTTAAGATTACTTAAGGACTTGTTGAGGACTTTCCAATTCAATTCAATTCAATTCAATACTTTATTGGCGATATCATGTACAAAACATTTTCGCAAGTCACTTCTTCCAAGGAAGAAGGTGGCCCCTTATACATAGGGATTTGATGCCCACAACCCATCCCCACAGTACCTTGAAAACTTGCCCTAAATTAAAAATTAACATTCTTCAGAAAATTTAACCTTCTAACCATTTCATTCTCTTTTTTCTCATAGAAATGATTACTATAAGTCCAGCGGAATGTTTATACACATTTGTCAGGTAATTTCGATTTGTTTGAACGAATTCCAATTGTTTAAATAATTCGTTTTTCTCGAAATTCTGTTCGAAAAGTTCGAAATATTGCAAATTATTATCTTAGAGTGACATTATTCATTATCACATTTCTTCCTATTGTTTAAACAATAAATTATTATTCATTTTAAACTTTTTTCTAAATATGGTGGAAAAGTCAGTTTTTTTGTTAAAAGAACTTCATAGTAAAAGAAGATTATTCATAGAATTTCATAGTAAAAACACGCTTAAATCATGTTTAAACAATATTTTTTTGCAATTTACCTAAAATTTATTTTGTTAGATGGGGCTAGCCAACTGTTATTGTCAAGTGATATAATTTATATATTGGGATGATTTTCATTATTTAATTAATAAAATATTATACGATTTCACTATCATTCATTCGAAAAATTGAATTGATTAAAATCCTATTTTCGGGACATTAGGGAGAGTTCCTTTAAAAATATTAAATTTTCTAAAGTCAACCTATTTTATTAATCACATTTCTTTCTCCATTTCTTGTTGTGATTTCCTACCACTGTGTGTAGCAAGATAATGTTGATTTGTTGCTGTCTGGAAACTCTTCCATGTACTCTAATTTGATGAAATATTGAAAACGAATAATATTTTATTATTTAAACAATGAAAATCATCCAAAAATGTAAATGATCTCACTCGAGAATAACAGTTAGCCAGACCGATCTAAAAAAATACTTTAGGTTAATTGCAAAAAGAATTGTTTAAACAAATGGCATTTGTATAAACAAATATGGGTTTATTAGATAATATAGGCAAGATATCTCGAACATGAAATTTATAAGTTAATTTCACAGAAAAGACTCTTCTACCATAATTAGTAAAAAAAAGTTGATTCTGAATAATAATTGATTTTTTAAGCAATAGGACAAAATTTAATGAATAATGTCACTCTAAAATAATAAACTGCCATTTCGAGCACAGAAAACAGAATACAGACAGATTTTCGTGAAAAACTAATAATTGCACAAATAGAATTTGTTTAAACAAATAGCAATTAATTGAAAAATGTTTATAAATATAGGAATGATTTCTATGAGAAAAAAAGAGATTTAAATGATTAGAACAGTAAAATCCATTTGTATAATAGGTCAAATTCATCATTGGAAAGTCGTCTACAGGTCCTATAACTTTAATCGTGCGTTTTCCCAAATCTCGAACAATTATTTGAAAAATACCAAAAAATGTATTTTTCCATGTAAATTTGAGGGCTTCATAGGTACCATTAAAAATCAAAATATCGAAAAAAATACGTGTCCATTTTTGTTGGATTTCGAAACGATTTGGTGGAGATCTGTGTCTTCTAAAAAAATACCATCCTTTCCAAGCACCCTCTATCGAATTTTTATGAGACCAAAAAACTGTAAAACATACATCTTTAGCTACGGAAATTAATTTAAATTTCAACCCTTTTCCAGTCAATTGCCGGAATCAATTTCTCGCTCAGTGTTCCGTCGGCGTTCCTTTTTCCGTTCGCATTTCGCTTAGAATCGATAAATTTTCCGTAGAAGCGAGCGGCGAGGTTTTCTCTAGGATAACGCAACGCAGGTGCGCCAATTGTCGCAAAGTTCCCGAAGCGTTTAAACCTACGGCTAATACTCGGGCGATATTTTACCGTTTCTTCAGTCTTTTCGCTCAATTTTTCTCCTTTTTTCTCATTGCGAATGTAATGCCGTGAAAACGGCTCTTTTGAATGAACAAAGGGCGACACAATGAGTGTTCAATCAAGTAGAGTAATGCGATGGAATGGGAGCCGAGGTCCTTCAGGCTTCATTAGATCGAAATTCTAGGCCTTTCGAAGGGAAATAATAGAAAGGGAGATAGTGAAAATGATAATCTTATGCTTAGGGTTGAAGACAGTTTAAATAACATTGATTTGTAGGGTGGTTCTATCTACAAGAATTGAACATGCGTTAATTATTACTCATATTATCAATATATTATACATACATTCAAGGGAAAATGGTTATTACGTAAACTCGTCAGTAATATAGAATCAAACTAAAGAAGCGAATGATAATTAACCCAGGTGAGGATAATTTTTGGAAAAAACACCTCCGCCTGGATTTGAACCAGGAACCCTCCAATTGCCGGTTGAAAGCTCTCCCAGTTGAGCTACAGAGGCGATGGAAATTTATAGGTTTTATTTGTCACTTCAGGACCATACAGAATTATAGGATTATACATACAGTGTGTTCATTTCAAAAGTATCCACCCTTAATAACTCTTGACCTGAAGCAATTACTGCTTTGAGTGAAAACACATCGATTTAGATATCAAGTTCAAGATCAAAAATGGTACCTAGAGACCCCCTACCTTGTAATACATCATTTGAAATGGCATAAAATTCTCTACACAACCATGATAAAAAAAATTAAATGGATTGATTGGTTCTTAAGATAGACTACACAGAAGATGGAAGGTATGAAATAACTCAACCCTTAATAATTTTTGACCTGATGCGATTATTGCTTTGAGTGGAAACACGTCGATTAAGCTAGCGAGGGGGAAGTTAAAAATGGTACCTAGAGAATTTTACGTTTAATCCCTTCGCTCCCCAGCCACACCACTTCGAAATTTCAAATGGCACCCCCTACCTTGTGATACATTTGAAAGGACATAAAATTCTCTACTCAACCATGATAAAAACATTAAATCGATCGATTGGTTCTTAAGATAGACTAGAATAATGACTACCATTATTTGCGTTCGCAAAGAGTTCGAAAACAGAATGTATTTTTGTCTAGCAAAAATAAATTTTATTATTCATTTCAATTTTTTATTTCTTATGACTTTAATTTAATTCAACAGTGTATCCAATCCGCAATGTTTCGCTAATAATAATTCATTTCATACCTTCCATCTTCTGTGTAGTCTATCTTCAGAACCATTCGATCGATTTCATTTTTTTATCATCGTTGAGTAGAGAATTTTGTGCCCTTTCAAATGATGTATCACAAGGTGGCGGGTGCCATTGTAAATTTTAGAGTAGGGTATCTGGGGGGTGAAGGGATGAAACCTAAAATTGTCTAAGTACCATTTTTGAACTTCCGCCTCAATATCTAAATCGACGTGTTTCCACTAGCATTAATCAGGTCAAGAGTTATTAAGGGTGGATACTTTTTAAATGAACACACATAATTGTATACGGATTTGGTACACATGAAGTGAAACATCCTGTATAATACCCTAACTATATCTTGTATCTCAGTGTGTCTCTATATATCGATGTAGAACGCATGACTGTGTCCAGGAACAACGTTCCGAGTAGATGGAGCGCGCTCTGGTTACTCCACTCTCGCTCCGAAGTGCTAGAATTGCGCAAGGTTCACCCAATGAGAAATTTTAAATTCTACTATTCCATTTACGTAAAACTCCATAGAAATAAAACGTACTAATAAAAAAAGAACCCTTAAAATAATTGAACGTTACCTATACTAAGCATGCGCTTACCATACTATAAAAATAAACTAAACCCCGTCGTAACGCAAGTTTACCTGTAATAACAAAGTTTTAACAACGAGGAGAACCGGTCGGCGTGGGTCACCTAACTCCCGCGATTGTCAAAGAAATACGGGTATCAAGTTATGACCCTGAAGCTGCTAAGGCCCCTGGCGTAGTTGCGATTCCGGGCGCACGACGTAAGCGCCATCTCGCTATATATTGCTATCCGATCCACGGAGAGAGTCTTGGGCCTTGCGCTGTCACAAAACAGAAGCATAAACTTAAGAATAAGCAGCCTATACCGATGCAGGGAATATCCCCGCTTAATAAAATAGCAGGGCGTCCTATAGTAGAATCGAAATAAGTTTCTTTTTGTGGGGATGGTGTCTAGCGAGTATAGGTAACAAAATCGGCTGATGGTGATCGGATTTCTAAATAATAAGGATGTATCTATAAAAGTAAAAATATATTATTTTATGTTGATGTACTCCTGTTATAGAAAAATTAAAATTCAAAAATCAGTTGAACTGTGATTTTAAGAGAAATCGTTCAATAGTTTATACTATTGTTAGTTTATTCCCAAAGAATTAAAGTGGGTGCGTGTAATAATGTTGCCATGTTTATAAACAATGCGTTTTGCAGAGCATTGGGTTAAAATTCCGTTTTTCTCAGTTTTTGTGAAAATAAATTATTACCATCAATATTTGTGATCGAAAAGTTTGCTTTAAAAGGATTTTTTATCGTTTCATTCACAGTCATGAAAAATAATTACTATGAAAACTTAGCAACAACATAAATTTTTTATGCAGTTTTATTTTTATTAAGGTTTTTTACCCAATTCACAACAAAGGTATTTGTAAGACGTAAAAAATACTCATTTCATGTGTTTATATGCACATAACAATCAAATGTTAAACTGTTATAGTGTAATTGTAAACTTAAGTTAAAATCATAAAAGGGTCTAACATTATGTTATATTTTGTTGACAAATCGAGTTAATTGTAGCTAAATGGTTATAAATAGGTATCTTATAAGGAGATACAATTAGTAAATGTCCAAGTTCTCTAAAATCAATTAATTTTCTGGAAAATGTCATTATATTTATTAGTTTTTCAAACACCATAACGTTCTGTTCTCAGAACATTTAATAGTAGGTTCCTTGGTAATTTATTGGTTGTCTTGATTACTGTCATTCGCCCCACATAAGTTTTTATTGTGAGGCGATATTAATTGGTTGAAATATTGTTTCAAATATCAAAATATAGCTGTACTCAAAAATCAGCCATTTGTAGTATTTTAGAAGTAGTTTATGACTATTTTTTACGATTTATATTGTGAATAACGTTATGTTTACAAACTTTTACTGACACATGAATCCATTACCTTCCAACTTTAATACCTTGGGAATAAACGTAACTAATTTTTTAATAAAAAACAACAAAAATGCCACAATCCCATTGGTGCAGTGTAGCAGCAGAAACACCATGGAACATGTTGAAAAAAAAGACTGTTCCACTTCTCTCGCTCAAATGGGTGAACGACAATCCAACTTCGTAAAAATTGAACATTTTGAACTGAAATAGCCAAAATGTTTACTATGGTTTATTCTATCGAATAGACTTAAAGAGAACATTCGCCAACTTCGTAATTTGCATTCAAATCGTTGTTGCGGTACGCCCGAAGTAATCAATATGAATATCAATATCAAACAGATAGATAATATTTAAAAAAGTCGTCAAGTATATAACTGGTGACAACTTAGTTCACCGTTGAAGAGAAACTTTAATACTAACATGTATATAATCATCAAACTATAATATCATACTCTATCATATCGCCATATACAGGGTTAGTCAAAATTACTGGAACACCTAAATAATTCTCCAACGGTTATTTTGCTTTAAACAATCTATCGTTTAATTATATTTTTAATACACATGATGTTCATTTTATTCTGGATATTTCGTAACCTTTCCTTTTTGAAATAGAACTTCCTGTATCATTTAACATTTATTTAAATTCTAAGATTAATTCTTAAAAGCTTTTGTCTAAATTTATTTTATAAATTGCGTCATTTTTGAGTTATGAGCAATTAAGCAACAATAGACAAAAATACCGAAATACCTAATTAATCCTCCAACTCAAAAAAATCAAAAAATTGTTAAAGAACATTTTTCTGGGTTTAAACAAACTATCATGTATACTGGAAATTTTGTAACTTCCTTTATCTGGTAGCACACCCTGTATATTTATACATTTTTGAATTCTATGATTAATTCTTTTGTAGATATCATTATTTTTAATACAATCATCATCATTTTTAGTTATAAGCAATTAATCAAAACTCCTGGACTTCAAATTAAGAATATTTCCCTCATACATACACATTTCTTTTAATTTGGCAGCTTTAAAATTTAATTTAATTCTATTTCATAGAGTTTATAAAAAAATGTTTCCTACAAAAACAGAATTAATAAATAAATAAGAGAATTGATCTTAGAACTTAAACAATGTTAAATATACAGGTGTTCTATTAGAAAAAGAAAAGGTTACCAAATTTCAGAGAAAAATAAACAGCCTGTATATTGAAAAATGGCTTATTTAAAACAATGTAATGTCTAAAACCAAAAAATGTTTGTTTGAAATTTTCTTTGAAATTGTTTACGTTTCAATAATTACTAAGGTGTTACGGTAATTTCGACTAACCCTATACAATCCGACATTTTTAATTTTAATCTTCAAATATTTAAAAATTGGACATATGAATTGGAGTCTAGTATCTTTAACATAACACACCAAATAAGTTACATAAGTACCCGACATCCTTCTAAATTTACTAGTCGCCATAATTAATCCGCAATTTTGAATTTAAAAAATATGACAACGGGTTTGGAATCAGAACCCCAAAAGCACCATACTACGTAATAAAAACATTATTTAAATGCTTTAAATAATCAAATATTCATAAAAATGTACGCTGTTTTTCCGCTAAGTTCAAAAACAGTACATGTCCATGATGATTGTTTATATCATAGCTCTGCTTTTAATGCATATATAAATAAAATATGTAATACATTTAGTTCTCTGTGAGCTACTTTATATTTTGTCTGTTGGCACAAAGTAGCTAATTGCTATACTTTTCAAGATATTTCACCGAAAAATTATTTTGTTAATTTTCTCAGACCTTACTTTTTGGACTTGTACTGTTTTCGAACCAACCAATTCAATTATACCAAGTATAATCGAAATTACCCAGTTTCCATTAAAGACTTGTTTTATTCAGAAGTTTTATTCAGAAGTTTTATTCTCTCTTAATAATTATAACTCACCCTCGCGCCTTTCAAGACAGTCAAATAACGGAATTTTATCACTGTCGTCATCAGTACGAATGAAGAACTTCGCGGAGAGTGGCCTCGCGATATACGGACCATTTCGCATTTTTCATTTCGGCGTTTTATCGCACCAGATCGTCGGTATTGTAATTAGTGAATAGTGAAATTGCGGTCGGCAGCAGTTTGATTGCGGACGCAGAGCGCGGTTGATGTATGCGGCAATAAAATTTAATAGCCCTAAATTAGTTCACGTTTAGTGCAAACTTCGTTGCATTTATGAAACGAACAACGAGCGATGCCCGAACTAAAAAACGGCCGGACCTCTAACGAGTTATACTCGCATTAAATCTCGCTCCGCTATTTCGGCAACCCGCTATTCAAAATTAACCCCTTGTAGAGTTGTAGAGCAACCTAAATACTTTTCAGCAAGGGAAAATGTTTTCCACCGGGGAGGAATTCCATGAAGAATTCAGGAAATTTTAATAGAATAAGCTCGGACAGGATTTCGTCGAAATTACTCGCAATTACCATAAAAATTCATTCTAAGCCGGGTGAATTTTTAATATTAGCCGAAGGACGAACGTCTGTCCGCCTGCCACTGGCGCGAAACGGAAGAGTCTGGCACCGCAGGCGGCGACCTCCCGGGACCATATCCGGAACTGCAATTGCGGAGCTTTTAAAAATCAGACGTGAGAGTCCCGAGGCTGCCTTAGCAATAACACTTCTCAGTTTTGCCCCGCCCGCGCCCGCTTGTTCATCCGTGAGCACTGAGCACGTTAAGCAGGAAGCTTTATTGCAAATTTAATAAACTCCGCCCAAGGTTTAGATTGTGGTATTTAATTTGACATATGAAATAACCGAGGAAACTGTTCATTGTTTCGCGGTTTCCATCCTCAATAGTTTATGTTGTATATTAGGTTTATTACTCAAGCCTTGATAATACAATATTTAATTCAATCTCCTTCAAGTAGATAGCATTCAGATGACTTGAACATTGCTTGCATAGTCACCAGCGGTTTATTATTTCGTCTAGTATTGAAATGAATTGAATCAATTTTTCCATACGCACGAAAATGTAACTACTTTTAGAAATTCTTTCATAAAGTATTGTAGTTAAAGATGACTATCCTGTCTACGTAGTTATGACAATTTTTGATAATATACCTTTTTATTAAAGTTAGTCATTTGGTTGCTGCCTCAGACTGAAATGTTGCTGTGTATATATTTTGGTGGTAGTTTCAAATTCATTTGATGTCTTTTAAGCCCCCGTATGCAAGTTACTATCATTATTAGTGATTCGATCATAGTCGCTATAAAGATAAACCGTAAACGGCAGAAAGCTGGATACTGATGTACCTATTTTTTATTATTAACTTTTCAGAAACTTTTATTCTTCATAAAAGTTTCTGGATGTTCTTAAACCTAAAATGCAAATATATGAATGTCATTATCTGCTTGAATGTACCGGGTGCTGAAAAACTCTTAAGAATAAAGCGCGTTTATGTTCAAAGATAGGTACGCAAAAATTATATTTGAAAAAAAAAATTTTGGAAATATTTGAGATACAAAATCGCATCACCTTCTCCATTGCATATATCGGGTGTTTTTATTAAAACATTTTAACATGTTTATAATCAATTACTCAAAGAAATTTTCTTGATCATAAGTACAGTGCGGAATTATAAGCATTTATTTTTGGAAAATAATCGCTTAAAATAAGCACGATAAATGAGAAAAAACACACACAAACGCGTTTTAAGAGTACGTATACCTTGTATTATTTTTGTATGGGTATATTATATATATATACCGGGTGGTCGTTTTAACTTGAGACTCCTAAATATCTCGTGAAATATGCATGGTACGACAAAAGTGTCTTAAATAAAGTTGTAGGACTCAAAGGGGGAAATGAGATGACGATATCAGTTTCATTGCAGATGGCGCTGCAATCGGTGAAAATGCGGCTAACTTGATTTTTTTAAATGGGAATACCTAAATTTTTTACCAAATTATGATGTTACGCTAAATAAGAAGAATATTTTGTCTGAAACTTTTTTTCGTACGATGCATTTTTTTCGCGCGTAAACAAACCCTATGCGCATGACGGCGCAACGCGCGAGATACCAAAACGTGTCCCAGTTACGCAGATACCTTCCTACGTTGTACCATGAGTGTCTACTCAGTCGTCGCTTTGACTGCCAGACGGCGAGCGCATCCCATGCAGTGGCAGCGGTCGTAACTACCGCAGCCGCCACAAACTTCAACCGTCAATAACTTTTAATAGAAGCATTGTACGAAAAAAATTTTTAGACAAAAGATTGTTCTTATTTAGCGTAAAATCATAATTTGATAAAAAAATTGGGTATTCCCATTTAAAAAAATTAAGTTAGCCTCATTTTCACCGATTGCAGCGCCATCTGCAATGAAACTGATACAGTCATCTCATTTCCCCCTTTGGGTCCTACAAGTTTATTAAAGACACTTTTGTCGTAGCATGCATATTTCACGAGATATTTAGGAGTCTCAAGTTAAAACGACCACCCGGTATATATATATATATTTATTAGCACACACACATCATACAAAACATTAGTATAACTGAGGAAATTGATGCTTAACAATAGAAATACAGTATACACAATATGTAAACGCTATACATTTAATTTAAAAATAAAACGAATATGTCGCTTATTATACGCAGGTGTGTTAAGTACATAGGATTTTAATGTAACTTAACACTCTTTGCATCTGAGGGCCTTAATTGAACTAAGAAGCATGTGGATTTCCAGTTGCGCGCGTGCATATGTGCTAGAACTTTTCGGAGCAGATTTAACCATGTGACACATTCTTCTTAGTCCAAATTGTCTCTATATTTGAACTTAGTTGAAGAAATTGAAGAATTAAGAATTCATTTTAATACTGTGAAATAAAGCGAAAATATATCACAAAATAGGCCTAAAATCAAAACAATCACTACCAAGAGACAAATCGTAAATTAAATAATTGTAACTTACTAACTAAGAAGTTTACGAGGTTTAATATGGAAAAAGTTTTTATATAAAAAAAAAACTTTTACATGACTATCGATCTCAACATATCTAATGCCATCTTCGGGTCACAAGTCAGGGAATTAAAAAGTAAATGTAGGTAATTTCTGCAATTTTGCCTCACTTGTGACCCGAAGATGGCATTAGATATGTTGAAATTGATAGTCATGTAAAAGGTTTTTTAAATAAAAACTTCTTCCATATTAAACCTCGTACACTTCTTACTTATCAGCTAATATGGGTAAAGTGGCTACTTTCATCATATCAATGTAACTTACTGTTTTCATGCACATTCTGCAGAATATTTTATTGTTTTGAATAATTAGTTTGGGATTTGTTTTTATCTATGTGACAGACAGCCATTTATCCGTAATATTTAGCATTTCAAATACGCTATAAAGTCGAAAAACTCTTGTGTTGTGCGCACGTTCATAGCCGGTATATCACAATGCCTTACAGGCAATTATGAGCGATTTTTGAGACGCAAATGCGCAGAACTACAACATCTAGAAATACACCAATGACTATGCTTAGCCTGACGCCAGCCACTCGGCATATAGACGGCAGTGATAGTGTAAAATAAGAACATATCTGCAAAAAAAAGGAAAAAAATCTTTTGTGGCCAGGCACATGACTTTATCATACTGTTTATGAAATTAATAGTAAAGATTCTATTTGATCGGGATCGGTCGTATCTGCATTAAAATAAAACTAGTTAGCCAGGAATCCTCGAATTGCAAAGATGTTGTCTTTCCTGATTTGTTTAAAATAGTTTTTTATAATGACATTTATAGAGATATTAAGAAGTAACTGGCATTTTAGTGTTTCGCAATGTTTTACTCAAAACGCATAAGCACCGAACCATTTTTACTTTTTACTATTACCTCAAAAGTGTAATTGGGTTTAAGATAACTTAAAGATAGCGGCGAAACCATAGTGAACCTCGGTTTTGTTTATTGTTCGCTAAAATAATAATGATATAAATTACACCAAATTACATTGCATAAGATATAGATTCCTCTGTCGAGTTTTATCCATTTCTGAGTAAATGGCAAACTATCTTCAAAACTTCAAAAGTCTTTTTTTATGCTGGTAATTGACCAAAAACTGTTCAAAATATCTATTTTTATAAAAGTTGTAAACGTGTTTCCATTATTACCCGCCCTAATGTTTATTTTATATCTACTTTGGTAGTCCATTTCCATCCACAATATTTTCGTAATAAATATCGATATCACTGATGTCACTAACAATACACTCTTCAATCACTTCAAAATGGCAAGTTTTCTTAGGGGTAGTACCTTCGGGGTAGTACTTTCTAAAACGCAATCAATACAACATTAAAAAACTATACAACTTCTGAGATCTTCTTTGAAAAATTGGTGTTATTCAGAATAAAATTCCATGTAACTTCAAGGGAGTACTCAAAACTAATTTTACTTAAAATTTACCATACCAAACATAATTTCAAAAAAGTTAAAGAAATAGAGAGGGCTGCAACTCCTAAAATGAACTGCAAATCCCATTAGTCTAAACTTCAAAAAGCCGAACGCACAAAAAAAAAACTCCCATTCTATTTTAAAAGTGGCTCATCCCTACCACGGTGGCCTCTTTTGAGAGGCCGAGATGGGTTCGTGTGGTCCACCGTTTCAAAGGAAACAGACGGGTGGCTTAAGAATTGAAAGGGCTGCGAGACGCGGTGAAGTCCAAGATGAAAGGAGTATCTAAGTCGCGCGTTTAAAAATTCAACGGGGTATTTTCCGCGACCGACTAAGAGGTTGCGCTCGCTACTACGTCATTAAGCCCGCAATTAGTGTAAAAATATAATAAAGCGAATGGGCGGGCTAACTGCCGATGAATACGTTGTTTCACGGCTTAGTACCACAGACGGCCGCCGCTACCTAATGGCGCTGCTGTACTTTAAATAAATGAGTGAGATAGCCTAAGTTAGCACCGTTCGCGGAACGTTGGCTTAGGAAGTAGAAGAGAAAAAAAAGTAACAATGTACCGCTAATTTATGAAGTGGGTTTAGTCAAATTGTGGATTCTTTTAAATGTTGGATTTTGCAGGATGTTATATGTATGTAAATTTTAAGGTTAAATTTTCCTTACTAGGTCTATATAGATGGTAATACAGTAAATTTTCAGGTTTAATTACATTTCTAGGTCTATGATGATAATTTGCTGTATTACCATCTATATACAGGGTGTCTCAACAGTGCGATCTCGGAAGATTCTAATTCTGTTAATGAAGATAGTTTAAAGCTGATTTCACTCATATATACAGAACGCCCAGGCGCATATTTTAAAATTATTAGCGTGTATACAGGCTGTTCTATAAGGTAGTACCAACCCAAACTTCTGTTTTTTTAAATGGTACAACTTATATTTCGGCACAATTTTGAAATCCTTGCTAAATTTTATGCCAATGAAACATAACATTACGTACACTAAACTTTATACTTTTTGATTTATTGGCATTTTTATGGAAAAACAGTAGTAGTCTTCTTAATAAAAAATTAATTTTTCTATCAGTAAGTGCTTCTACACCTACATTTACAATTAATCCAGTTACGTATTAACGTTAGGTACTGGTTTCTTGCATAATTTCATCTTTTTTTAATAAAATAAAACATTTTATCGCATCTGCAATTTAATACTATAATTTAAAATAAAATTTAGTTATACGTTGTAGGCTGTGGAAAACTGTGCTAATCAAGTTATTAAGGTATCTGTCAGTGGTATCTGCCAACTCTACTTGCCAATAGAGCATTTTTGTTGCATTCGCCATGTCAATATAGTTCTTTCTGGGAAAAGTTCGCCATATTTCCCAAAACTATGCAAACCTAACTTAACAACCCTAACAATATCACCACCACTGACAGATATCTTAATAATTTGTTTATCCCCATTTTTTCATAGCCTACAGGGTATAAGTAAAATTTTATTTCAAATTATAATATTAAATTGCAGATGTGCAAAAATGTTTTATTTTATTTAAAAAAAGATGAAATCATTCGAGAAAACAGTACTTTAGGTAAATACTTAACTGGTTTAATATAGTTAATGTAGGTCTAGAAGCACTTATTGATAGAAAATCGTTTATTTCAGCACTAGTGTGTACTAGTACTTTTTTGTGCAGAATGATGCGTAAAATCCAAAAAATTAATTAGACATAGGGTGTTCCATTTGCTATATTTTGTTGCTGATTATGACACAATTTGGAATGACTAATAGAACGCTTCCTACTTAATCATAATCAAAGCGTGAGCAATAAAATTAAAAGCAGGTATTGAGATATACTGCTTTTCTTAGACTGCTGGTTTTCCATAAAAATGCCAATAAAGTATAAAGTTCAGGGTAAGTAAAGTTATTTTTCATAGTCGTAAAATTTTGCGAGGAATTCAAAATGGTGCCATATAGGTTGTTCCATTAAAAAAAAAAAAACATAAGTTTGGGTGTTTCTCACATTCCAACACTGTTCTCTGCTTTCTAAAATATTATGTCAAAATAATATTATAGCCTAAGATCCTTTTAATATTTTGTAAGATCTATGCCATAAGTTTCAGGCTAAAGTGAAATTGAAACAAAAATAACTATTTAAAAAATTATATATTTAAAGTAAATTGTTCATAAAACATTAATTTCTGCACACAATCCGGAAACAAAGAGTATCCAATTTTTCCTCAACAGGACGTTCTAAAATCAACATGTGTCCCTGTAGCAGATAGCAATATCACATGCCAACCTATCAATCAATATCACTCGAACACAATCGGTTCTTGACAATTGATTCTTTTCGTGCTGTATTCCAAATTTCATATTCTACTGAAACTGACAATTTCCCGTATGATTGTGTGAAGTTGGAATTAATGTTTTACCTTCAAAGTTTTAGATTTTCTAGTCTTTATGATTCGCCAAATTGTATCCATATAAAAGGGATAAGATTGAGATGTATTTTTTTGTTTGGTAGACAACAAATGACTTTGGTATGTCTTGGTGGTTTTAAGAGTTAAAAAAATAGTTGTTTTAAATCCACAGTTGAGCTTATAAAAAGTAAATTTTGGTTACTGCGATATATGTAGATCTCTTCTAGTGATATTTGTACATTTGCCATAGATCTAAATGCATATTTATATGAATGGGTTTTTTTGTACTTTCTTCTTCTATTGGTAAACAGCAAAACAATGCCAAGTGTTCGTTACTTCCTCTGGTTCCATGGTAATAAACCATTTATATACCTAAATCAGGCTGATATTACATTAGTATTATAATTATAATAATAATAATTATATTATTATTCATTGATATGCACACCAACAATATTAATTCACAAAGTTTATTCGGTGTAGTTTCAAATCAAAATTTACAAGGAAAAGACAACAATAACACCCAGCTTATCCCAATAAACAAAAAAACGAGGGCACGATTTTCAAAAGCACATAAGGATAAACTCAACCTAGACCTTAAGGATATTAAGTTCGAGAGCACATCCCTTAAAACGCGATAATGCTTCACATAAATAACCTACCCGGAGAGTGGGAAACTCGCAGAAAGCCGGAGTTCTGCTAGCATAAGGAGCGCGAGAATGAGTGAACGCCGCTACAGAGAGGTTGTTATACCGAAGCATTGCCGCTAAAATGCGTGGAGAGCGTTTTTTATTACGCGAAAGCTTCGCAGGAACGGGGAAAGGTAAAGCTGCGAATAAATTCGCAATATCCTCGGCGGCGAACAGCGTTGGGGTATTAGGCTTTCGGGGCCTGGCCCAGGAGTGCGCTTAATTTTCGAATACTGAGTACGTAAATCACCTGGAAAATAGCTTTAAATGATTGCGAAACTGTGAATTATTATTACTATATTACGAGTGGTGCTTTAAGCTGTGTTTTATTAAAGTGGTTTCTGGAATTTCCATGTTAATACAGTCGCGGTAATAACTGCAAAACGCTGTTTTGGTTTTCTTTGTCTGATGATGATAGGCCGATTTTGATAGGATGATTTTGCTGTTAATAATATCTCACGTGTTTATATATTAGTTATTGAGTTAATATATTTAGTTGAGTTCGATAACTTGATAATTTCAATGTAATAATAAATCTAAATTTGATTTTGATTTATTTACAAGACTTCAAATTACGGCATCACGGCAATTTAAACTCAGGTTTAATTTTGGTGGCGGAGCCGGAAGCATACTTATACATATTATTTTTGCTGCATTTTCCAATATTGCCTGGTATAGTTATTACATAAAGTGTTCATCTACATCTACCAATATTAGATTGCATGTTTCTATTTAAATTTTGTTGATTCTTCTACTATTTTAAATTTGCTCTAGTCTAGAGTATAGAACCAGTTTTTTTACAATTAAATTTAAAATGTCCTAGATAAAAATTGTTTATATATTTTTTAACTTTTGTTTACCTTTTGTTCTTATTTTATCATCAAGCAAAGAATCAGTATGGTTTCATTCCACAAAAACTACTTTGGAAATAGTTTTCATATCTTCAAATTCTTTGAATCCCGTTTTTAAAAGCACGTCACATGCAAAATATAAATTAAGCAAAATATATATGTAGGACATAGTCTTATAGTAGTAAAATATCAGATCATAAAAAACATAACTAAATAGAATAGTACAAACATCTGCTTTCGCTATTCTTTCTGGACAAAACTTCATATTTAGAAGTTTCATGATTAAACTTAGAGCTGAAAAACTTTTTGTTCAAAATGGTCGAAAGGGACTGGATGTTTACTCTAAGCATTTTTCAAGGATTTTGCAAATGAGCCGCAGGTTTGTTAATTTCGTCAAAATAGTAAAATAATTAATTAAAGTAGAGGAAATTTTTTATATATTATGGTTATGACTTCTTTTGGTAAAATTAATAGTTTAGCTGCATGAATAAATTCTATTTGATCGAGATCGGTCGTCTCTGCATTAATATAAAACTAGTTAGCCAGGATTTGACAGATATTTTCATTCTAATGACAGTAAGTAGTCTCAAACGCTGATGGTTTTGACCATCAGGCCAAACTAGTTTTATTTTAATGCAGACACAACCGATCCTGATCAAGTAGAATCTCATGCAGCTATACTATTAATTTTGTATACAGTATGATAAAGTCATGTGCCTGGTCACATCAGATTCTTTTACTATTAATTCTACCTTTATTTTAGTGATATAGATACCTGATATAGATATTGCGTTAACATATTATATTCATATAAAAATCTTTATAATTTAACTCGAAAATCTTTCTCATTTAATTTCATAAATACTTGTACAAATTATTAATTTTTAATTTAATTATTAAATCAGCAAATTTTAATTACATTTGCGCTTTGAAACCCTCCTCTACAATCCTTCCAATTCACCAACTCAGGCAATCAATCAATTTTAGCATCCGCCATCGCTACTTTCTAAAACTTTTAAATTAAAAAACCCACCCCCGGCCCGACCAGAAAATAACTCGTACCTCCCGTCAGAAAGAGAGAAACTAACGTTTAAAACTCGCAACCTTGAGACGCAAGAGGAAAAAGAGTTCTTTTCATTTGAACCGGTAATATATTGGCCGAGATCTCCCTGTAGCGGCACTCTCCTCATACATAATTCAGAAAAGCTGCGGCAATTCCGGATCGCGGGCACAAATAAATCGACGCATTTTGTCAGGATCAGCGCGCCCCGTAATCATCAATAAGTAATCAGGAGGATGGTGCCGTTCGGCGGCAACTAATGGCACAACGGCCGCCAGCACACGACGCCGACGCCGCCTCCTCAATATCGCGTCGTGTTTACTTGTATCGTTTTGATTTATGCTGACGTTGCGCGGCGACCTGCATTCGCAACTACGTACAGTACTGCCCGCGAAAGTGCACACGCTGCATTATTGAGGACCACTTTATCTTGCGAGCGGCGCGAGCCCGCTGATGTTTTGCATTTTTCGCGAGTTATACAACCGACCCGAACTAGTATGAGGAGTGATAAATATTTTAGTATGCGGCTAGATACGTCTAAGAGCTTTATCACTAAACGACGTATCGAAGATCGAAGCCCGAACGCTACCATCTCATTGGCCTACTTATGGAGCACTTTTCTTGTTTGTCTTTCGGAATTGCTTTTGTTGACAGTTTTTAGATTGACGCCCTTTGCTTCGTCTTTATAACCGTGATAGATGTAAAAAAAAAATGAAGTAGATGTTCCTAATACGTTGACAAGATGCTCCTTGTATACGTCACATGTTTTTGGACAAGATTTTAACACTGCTATTTTGTGGGAATGTATAAAATAACGGATAAACTGTGTTCGAGCTTTCAGAAGCAAAATAAACAAAAACTTACCAATATTTAGATCGGATTCGTATTCACCACAAAGAATCTACGGAAACACCTATTCACTATCAATTCCAATAATACCATAATTTTTAATAAGTTTTAAAGCTTAATATCTGTTCATATATCGTAAAAACAGTGTTGTGATAAAGTGCTCAATTTCATTGGAAATTGTAATGTGTAAATAAAATTCCAAAAAAGGTAGTCCAATATTTATTTGCAGGCGGAGCTCCGGAAGACAATAAAACTAAGTACATACAGGTTTATCTAATTACCAATAGACAATATATAATAAATAGAAGCTAAACTTACTGTCTAAGTGCGGCACAACAAGATATGAGGAACATAGGTATATAGGCCGAACATTTGTAGGTTATGTTGTCTTATTTCCTATCCAGTTGTCGAGGTCATGACTTCTAAAAATAGAACTAACCTAAAAAGGTAGAAAACATCGATGTAGACAATATTAAAGTGTTTTTCTTTTTTATTTACACATTAAAAACACTCTTATTTTATACATTTTATAGCGAACAACATCTTCTTTCCCCAAACTCTTCAGAAAAACTGGGTTGCAAGCCACTCTACATTCTCCTCAGAAATTCATATAAAACTTTATGGTCTCGGGCACAGATGGTCGTTCTTTGTTTATATTTTACGAAAAGCAAATGCAATATAAACTCAGCCATGACAGCTACGTCATCCATCAAATATATGGAGTAGAACCTCCGGTGATTGAAGCATGTTCATACGAAATATCAGTATGTACTAACCAAGAATATATTTAGAAATACTTGCCCACATTATCTGAGATACAAATACAGTCAAAGAAATAACCAAGTTTTTAAGCGCATATTTTGCCCATACAGGTCTAATCGACACGAAACAGTATTTTCTTATATTTGTATTACTCAATAAAGCTTCATTATTTAAATATTTAGGCATGTATGATAATACATTATTATTACTATATTACAAGTGGTGCTCTGTTTTATTAAAGTGGTTTCTAGCATTTTCATGTTAATACAGTTGCGGTAATAACAGCAAAACGCAGTTTTGTTTTTCTTTGTCTGATTTTGATAGGATGATTTTGCTGTTAATTATACTTTACGCGTTTATATATTAGTTAATAAATTAATATATTTAATTAAGCTCGATAACTTGATAATTTCTCTGTAATAATAAATCTAAATTTGGCTTTGATTTATTCATAAGACGTCAAATTATGAAATCACGGCAATTTAAACCCATGTTTAATTTTGGTGGCGGAGCCGGAAGCATTCTTATACATATTATTTTTACTGAATTTTTTAATATTGCCGGGGGGTATAGTCTGGTTTTAGTCCATATTTAAAATTACGTGGCCTGATGGAGACATTTGTCTCCAGGTTTTAAATTTCCAGGTTCGAAGTTTTCCTTATATATTTGTATTCCTCAATAAGACTTCATTATTTAAATATTTAGGCATGTATAATATTCTTGTAATAATTTATTTTTCATTTTTCAACAATCTGGTCAAGTGTATACGCGTCTATGAGCTATTCTGCTGAAAGTTATACAGGGTGTATACGAAATGAGTACAATAGTTTGGACTGATAATGTATCTCATTATGAGACAAACAAAAATGTTATTTTGTTTTTAATTTTGTAGTTGAAAATTTTATTTTAGTTGTCCACATTCTTTCCAACTACGGCGATAAGTCTAATACCTGGATTTTAGGAAATTCTTAAATAACTAGTGTTGGTGACGGGTATATAATTACCCAAAAGGAGACGCTTCAGAAGAAATGTTGTTGGTTTCTATTGCATATTATTGTGAGTACTTTCGCCCTACAATGTAGGCATCATCAGACCCGGCTACAATGAGAGGAAAAGCAATCAGTATAACTAAAAAATGATTAAACTTAGCAATACCTACTATAGCAAACAACCATGTGTTGTCTCTAAAGAATTGAATGTTCACATGGCTGATTGCTATAGTAGGTAATTGCTAAGTTTAGTCATTTTTTAGTTATATTGATTGTTTTTCCTCTTCATTGTAGCCGTGTCTGAAGATGCTCAAAAAATGCTCAATTGGTCATCAGGGAACCACTTTGGGTCGGACGGAGCTGTATCTAGACAAAATATATTCTCCACAAATCGGAATCTTCCTTAATCGTTTATGCTACTTGTTGTTTTCTCGTTGCATAAAACCACCCCCCATATATTCCCCTTAAACTTGTGTAATATCAGCTCTGGCATCGTAGCCAGACGCCTTTTACGATTTCCGTAAAATAAACAGAAACCAAATAAACATTCAATTGCATACATAAAAAATATACTTCCATAATAAATGTATGGGATCTACAAAACGATAAAAAGTAACCAAATGGCGCACTAAAAGTGAAAATACCGAAACACACAATCTATTTTAGACGTACATTTAAAATTCCCCCGTATGAAACCAATCTGGTACATAGGGGGCGCCACGAGCTACAACTAGTTACTGAAACGAGCGAACTAGATTGTTTCGCCGTTGGCGTGAAAACCCGACGCGCGTACGTACGCCAATTGCGAGATCGACCGATAGGTGGCGTTCCCAAGGAGCAAAAAAAAAAACGCGCCCAACATATTTTCGTCTTTTTTCCTTGCGAAGAACTCACCCTGAAGGGTTTCTGGCGTTAATAATTCACGCGGAACGTAGTAGGAAGTTTATCTCTTAACTGCCGCACTAAATTCGAAAACAATCAAGCGAAATGGAAGCGCTGCCGCAAATCAGGAAAGGGCTTAACGCGCCCCTAAGTGCTCTCCGAAAGAGGGTAGTTTTTAAGGGATGGTCCCGCTCTCGAATCTTAGGTATTAATATGGGTTGGAAATTTGTAATCTCAAGAAATTGCTGTGTCAGTTGTATGCGTTGGGTTAAGACGGGTCCGAGGGACCCGTGTTAGCCGGTATGACAAACTCATTATTCCGCAGATAACTTACCCTTTGTGGTCGGCAGCGTTTGCTTCTAAACCTCGTGTCCCTTCCCAAGTGTACACACTACAAAGCCAAAGTCAAAGGCATTTAGGACGTAACTGATACGAAGGAACAACAACAATACTAAGAAGCGTTTAATATGTCGAGTTATTTGTTCGTACGGCGTCAATTGAATTTGGTAGGGAATTGCTTCGTGTGATTCGCCGGAAGTTGTGAGAGGAGAAATTATATGAGATATAATATAGGATGAGGAATAAATATTGATAGTTTAATTTGATCTGTACACGTGTACAATTTTTGGTTCTCGATATAATAAACATTTTGTTTTGCTTGTTGTCATGTATGGCCTAAATATGTCAAAAGGTGAGCATTGTTTGAAGGATCCATAGAGAAGTTGTGATGTGTATTGCTTGATTCGCTGGCAGACCATTATTACATTTAATTTTATTGATATTTTAACACAGTGTGATTGAAATTGTAGGTGAAACTCGCATATATATATAACATGATATGGAGGATATGTTTAGCTCGGTAGAGTTGCACTTTTTTGTGCTGACCCATTTTTTCAAAAAGACGTCAACAAATTCAACAAAAGAATTGTTTAAAAACCAATAAAAGCATTTTAAAGAGGCACGTTTTTGATGAATCAAAGAGTGTAATTTAATGTATTGAGTGCCATATTGGATTTTCATGTTCGTTCTTTTCTGATTTCAATTTAGTCCAGTCAAATGGTGTTTTGGCAAGGAAAAAAATATAGAAGTTTTTTCTTTCATTGTATATGTTTTTTTTTGTGGCGCTGAAACCGAATTTCAACTATTTTACTTCCCACGGAATATGGCTTCATAACAAAATATGTAAAAAATCTCAAAATGTATGACTTTTGTTGAGTTTTTGTGTAAAGAAGTCAAAGCTATGCACTTTTTGATGTAATACTTTATGTATTACGTATTTTTATGTATTTTTTATTAAGTCTGCGACTTTTAGCGGTTGAAGATCCTGGTTTCTCTTCTGAAATATGAAGGGGAAACACAACATTATTAGCAATGACTGCAGTGTATTGAAAATAACAGATTACGGTATGCAATTTGTAGGGAAATTATTGTAGTTTTATCATAATTTAAGCTTTTTTGTAATTACAGGCACATTACATAAAGTAGGAAAATTTGGCCTTTTTCAATGCCCTCTAGCGGCCAAACCATTCAAACAAACAAAACACTTAAGGGTGCTTTTTATTGGACATTTAGTGTACTTTATCTTTGTATAGGATGGTCTACGTCGATAAATGCATAGCTTTATGACTTTTTTTCAAAAAACTGAAGAAAGGTCGAAAATTTAGAGGTTTTTTTGCGATTTGCGTTGAAGCCATATCCGTGGGAAGTAGCCGATTTGACATTCGGATTCAGCACCCCAAAAAACTTACGGAATAAAAGAAAAAAAAGTCAAGAAAAATAATTAAAAACAAAAGGCTGTTGTTAAAAGAATATTTCTTTGTCAGCACGAAAATGTTCACATTTGTCTAATTATATGTAGTAAGTTTTAGCGGTGATATTTGGGTTTTCATTCTTTTACCTTTTTAAATGTTGTTTGCTGTGTCTTATTCCCTTATAGACTTTAATTGAAACATCTTTATCTTAGTCATAGGTTGCCAAATTTTGATTTTAAATATATTCCTATTAAAAATCTTCGTAATATAGATAGTCTAAAACTAATTGCAGGCATCTAGGTACCTACATGACCTACATAAATGGTTAAATTTCAAGTTGATTGCGTTTTAAATATGTGAGCTACTTGGCGGATTTCAACTTCAAGTGTACAAACTGCACCAGTACATACTGTAGAACATACTGTAGAAATAAGAAAACCAAAATATAAAACTGACTACGGTTGCGCCTCCTAAATATTCATCATTACACATACTCAAAGTGAACATTATTTGAGATACGCTCTAAAATAATGACGTGGAAAGATTGTTGTACAAAAAGCATGTAATCAAAAAGTTACACCGGTTAAATTGCAAATTCAAAAATTACGTTTCAGAATATTAAATTTAATTGTAATTTATAATTTAATCGACTTATTTTATAGCTTAGCGGCCTTCCAGTCTACAAAACTTGAAACGGATAAAAATTAATAGACTGAAAAAGCGGCAGATCAAAATCGCATAAATTCGACGATCAAAGAGCGCTTGAAATTTCCAACAGTTTTTTCGAGCGATCTTTACTGATCCTTTTGCTTTAGCGATAATAAATTGCGACGCCGTCGTTCGATTCAAGTGTATATCGACGCGCGGCTGCGGACGGAAATCATGAAATTGCTAAGCGGACCGCAATCATGACGTCGCCGCTCTGCTAAATGCGAAGCTTAGAAATTTATCGAAGCAGGGACGATTAAAGCCCCTTTGAGGGCGAACCTCTGTGCTCCACATTTCATCCAACACTTCTAAATTACCCGGATTTATGAGTGAACCTGGCCCGGAAACCCTTATCTCCGAACCCTGCACCCACTATTTACGCCAACTTTGATATTTACAAGTCTTTCACTACCGAAGCCTCTATCTTGCTACTCGGGTTACTCCAGACTCCAGCCGGTTGAGCACATATAAAAGAAATACACAACTGAATGCACAAAAGTAACAGTATTTGTTAACACCACGTTTAACAACCGAGGTTATACTGCCTGATATCTTATGATGTATATACTAGGGTGGAGTAAAAAAAATTAAAATTGTCGGGCAAGAAAAAACGCAAACGTAAGAGTATGCTTATTGCCGTCAATAATAAACGCTAAAAGTGTAAACTTGATAAGCTTTGTACAATAAATTGAAGTAAAACTGAAGTAATTATTATTTTTGTCAAATCTTTCGACAATATTTAAGTTAGAAAAACACAAAGAAACAACTCTTTGTTTCAGTTTCTATTTTATGATAGGTTTGTGCAAGCAGTCGCAAAACTATGGTAAATCCACTACCAATTCCAAACGTTATCTGGTTTCCCACAAAAGCACTGGTTTTCCGACTGCTCGAACAAATTTATTATGATCTTTCTAACCAGCCAAACGTTAAGTTTGTGAGACTTTTCTGACATGCATAATAGGAAGTGATCACACTAAACGTGATTTAGTTACCGCCACTCATATTTGAGTAATCCCAGCAAATATAGGTAGAGGAAAATTAGACAACTGACTTCATTGCTTTGGTGGATCAGTTTGTATTGTTTAAATATATTAGTTAGTTGAACTGATTATCCTCAGCTGGGTTAATTATGATTCGCTTCTTAGTTGATTCTACGTTTCCGACGAGTTTACGTAATAACCATTTCCCTTGAATTTATTCAACTGTATGAGCTGGTTAGTAATAAACATTTAGCGATTTCTAGTTACCAAACTTCTATCTAGCCCCAATAGGTATCACGACGGGTTTGTTTAATTCCAAACTCGGATTGCAAGTCCTGAAGTGACAAATAAAACCTATAAATTTCCACAGCCTCTGTAGCTCAACTGGGAGATCTGTCAACCGGAAATTGGAGGGTTCCTGGTTCAAATCCAGGCGGAGGTGTTTTTTTCCAAAAATTATCCTCAGCTGGATTAATTATCTTTCGCTTCTTTAGTTAATATTAAGTAGGTTCTGTGTATAATTTCGTACAAGCTAACATATACATTGGTTGATGCGGCAACAGATTCATCAGTTAGTACAACAAAGACTGAATTTGTTACGACAACTATAATGTATTGCTGCAGAAACTAGGTATAATATGCGTTTTTGACTATTTTAACAACATCTACGTTTTCATAATTTCAATAACAACTTGTTTTTCTGGTATTTTTTTCCTTGTAATTTATTTATGAATTCCGAGTGCGCCCACATTTGTTTATCATTAAATTATAACATTTTTGGTATCTTATATTACTACAATTTGGTAAAACTGACAAGTTACTACTTCAATTTCATAAATAAATTAAAAGGAAAACTGATTTATCATATAAAATTATACAACACTAAAATAATCAAAACACATCATATATTAAACAAATTATTAGCAAATTTACACATTGGTAATCAAATAATTTACATATTAAACTCACATTAATCCTTATAGTGTGTAGCTGTGTGCTGTGTTAGATGTACCTATGTATCTTTCCATACAAACTACATAATTTCTCCTACGATGAATAGAGTACCATCCCTTAGTTGGCTTAGTTTTCCTGTTTTCAGTACAGGTACAGCTGAATATTGATTGTGTAGTATCACTATAACTTGTAAATTATTGGAAAAGAATTAATTGATTTTATCTTGCTTACCATTTACTTTAATTTCCTTTTCAGTCGTTGACATCCTTTAAAGTTTAGCTACTATTAATACTATGGAACAGAAAAAACTAGGTTATGCCTTACGGGATGATATTTTTGCAATTTGTTTGAATACTATTTGCGGTTGTACTTAACAAATACGAGAATACATCGCTTCTTCAGTTTTGTTGAATGATATCCACGTCAGTACAACACAAAGTGCATACCACTCTACAGGAATTAATGGGTTTCAAGGATTATTTACTGTGGTTCGGTATTGTCACCACCTACCTGGCGCCAAACACCCTCCATTTCGCTTCATGCGATATTGTTAACTTGTCCGGTCAAGTGCTGTATTAGTTACCAAATAACGGGTCATTATAAATGACTAGTCGAAGTATGCCATGATAGCAAATGTAAAGATTTACGTATTTCATCGATTATATTATATTATATTATAAATAGTTGTAGACTAAGTTATAGTCTATGCCCATGTTAATACATTTTTATCGCTTAACAGAAACAAGTATCGAACTTACAGTAGGTCATACAACCAAATTAACAAACTTGGAGCGGCAAACACAAATTTTTACATATGATTTCCCCGCCTACATCGACTACAATCATTTATAATGACCCGTTGTAAGCGTTTAAATCTATACGAAATCTAATTTGGGCCATTTTTCAATCGGTACTAAAATCAGCAAAGGCGCAGATGTTTGCCGGTGGGAATTTAATCTGCGCGAGCAAAAATGCTCGAAATTGAGTCTCCCTCGAGACATGCCCCTTCTCTAATTATCTAGCCTATTTCCGTTAAACGCTTTTTTCCCCGACACAGGTTCACCACTAACGTTTCCCAAGTGTGTAATTTCGTTGCGTGAATTCCGAACGAAGAACCCACCGAATTGCTAAGAGTAATATTAATAGGCTGAGAAATAAGAAAATGAAAGAAGGACCGAACTTACAATAAAAAAAAACAAACACCCCACATAACTTTCTAAAAGGGGGCACTTTTACTGTAATGAATTGATTCACCGATGCCAAATTGCTGACCGTATCCCACTCAGTAATTGTATTGTTAATTAGTAATTACATTTAGCAGATCAGAGAGCAAAAATATTCAAATTGCAGTTTCAATTAGTTAGCGAATCGAACTTTGCAAACCGGTGAATATATGTATCGACCTCGCGTAATTAACATTTTCTGCATAATGTCGATAAGCACTGCCGCAAATTTACCAAATGCGTCCAACATTTAGATTGAAAACGAATTGCATGTCGATAGCATTAAGTTTGATTCCACTGAAATTGTTCCAGCAGGTCAAAAATTTAATTTAACTTAATGAAGAAATCAAAATCGATTTTGAAGTAATTATGTGGTATACCATCAAATTGAATTTCGAACAAGCATGGCCAATGGCTATATTATAGTAAACTAAATTAATCAGTAGTTTTCAATCATCATTTTGCAAGCTCTGATTTTCCTTGCTGATGGAACGTTTGGTTAAGCCGTTTCAACTACGCAAAACGAGATAAAGGGTCATATCGAATGCGTTACTGTCGTGGGAGTTTTCGAAATCTGCCCACAACGGCCTTTAAGCCTTTTTTAAATTTAATAACTTACATTTTGTCACAAAACCAGAGCATAATGTAAAAGCGCCCCAACCATAAGGCGATGCTTAGCAACGACAGCTATATTTATATCAAATTGTAAATAGAATATTTCTGGCCTGGGTTGGATACAGAAATCCTGTATTCAGAACTTCAGAAAGCACAGAAAAATGAGACGATAGTATAGATAAGTTCAGTGATTTTCAATTATGGCAAAATACGGGAATAATAGATTAAGGAAATAACCGCAAACTTGTTCGATGTTTTAAACATTTTGACCAATAGGCGTAGGGGCGCCGTTACATATGGGGAGCGGTGGCAAGCCGTTTTCGTCGTGAAAAAATCACAAGATAAATTGTGCCAGGTTTACGGTTTTGTGCTGTAGTCCAAAATGACCATGTTTGAGCTTTCATTTAATCATACTTATTAGGTTTCATTAGTTCGTACCTTTTTGCACTGCTCAGCTGTTTATCTCAAATATACTGGGTGCTAAAAATAAGTGTAAAACATAGATAAAGTATACTGCATAGTTTTTATATCGAACTCATGTCCAGAAACACACCTGACACCTGCATAGAGCCGGAATATGGTACCAAGTTTAGAAACTGCATTAGGAAAGTAGGTAGTGTTTAGTATCATATAATAAGTACATATTTCAAAACCAAATAATTTGTATGTAAACTTTATTTGTTTAACGTCTCTAAAAAGTATTAAAGATAACCCAAATTCGCTTATTGGCCCAATTGGATTATAGAATTAAATTATCAATTGTATTCATTTTGTGCCTGTAGTTTTGGTTTTGAAAGGTGCTCATTGTTCATTATACATTAGGCTCAGTGAACACATTTGCTCGATGAACACGAGCTGGAAATTTTTATAAGGAATTAACAATGTTTACTCTATCATATTAATAAGTAAATAAAAATTCTACAATGTTCGTTGGCAATCAGAGCAAATCTAAAATTCTAGTATAAAAGTTCAATGATTCTGAAAGAAATATATAATTAGGTACAAAAAATCTTAATAAAAATTATTATTACACATTAATAAACGAAATAAATAATAAATAATAATAAAAAAATATAAATAATAAAAAAAATATAAATAATAAAAAAATAATAAATAATAAATAAACGAAAGGCAGATTTTCTTGCAATTCACTTATTATCAATATGCTATAGATAAGTTGTTGAGCATAATAATAGCAACGGAGATTTTTCAGGGTGAATGCAATTTAAATTTAACGAACAATATGGGCTGTGTTCTTTTTATATATATTTTTTATTTTCATATTTGTTGTCTCATTTTAGAATACTAAAACTAATAAATACGAATATGTCTGTATTAATGCCATTTACAACAAATAAAACAAGATGAAAACACTACAAAATAGTTAATAATATAGTCATGACACTACGTCACCCGTTATTACTAAAAAAAAATCTTGCCCCCACCCCCCTGGAACGCTCATGCCAATAGGGTAATCGAGATTCCTGGTTTTCCTTTTCTAAACCGTCTTTAGCCTCTGGTTGGAAATAACAAATACTATGAGTAATTTGATGATTGTTTGCAAGTAAGATCCCATATAAATGTAGGAAAGGACAAATCCTGAATGCATAGACGTTCTATTTAGTTAAAGTTATGCATAAAGAACGGTTTATTTTCTAGCAGTCTATCCAGTGGCGTGCGGTGCATTTGTGCATAAGGTGTGCATTGAAGAATAAATATAAAAAATTCAAGAAAAAGCTATTTTGTACAAAATGTACCACAGTAGTTAATTTGGTACGAGTCCATCATGCAAAAATATTTAATAAATGATAGGAGTTCAATAAAAACTTTTACTATTGGAATAATATTTACTTTAGTATTAATTTCGATCAACCAGCCAACAGCCAGAAAAACACAAAACATTCAGATACAATTAAGCAAAATTGTAACAGAAAAAATCAAAATCAATTATAAGCGGCATAGTACATCACGCAACATTTTTCTGGCTTTTCACTAATACTGATCAGTTGGTCGAAACTAGCACCAAAGTAAATATTTTTGCAAAATTAAGAGGGATTTATTTAACTCCTATCCTTTATTAAGCAATATTTACCTTAACCTTTCTTACAACCGATAGGCACCACATTCATCTAATCAGAATTATTGCGTTAGTAAATAAAAATAATAAAAACATGTACAATGTACATAAATAATTCATACCTCAAAATCAAGAAACACTTACAACACAAGTTTAAAACATAAACGCCAAATATCAACTGTGCATCGGAGCTGCTGCACGCTGAAAATACGTTTACCCAAAGGCGAATTTAAATTGACGAACTAAAAACATGAGCGAAATAAACAAAAAATATTTGCTGTAGCTTCATCTGGATTATTGATTGGAGTTTAAAGAATGCATAGGTAAAAGTTCAGACAAACTTTATTGGTAGTTTTTGAATTACACCTAAGTTTGCAATGATTAACGTTCGCCCGTAGCTCGTGTGCACCCCTAACCGCTGCACGCGTGAGCGATATGGTTCCTACCTATACGGAAATGTCTCTGTATCGGATGTTCGTAAAGAACGGATACCGGACAAATAAAATAGTGTGGTCTGTATTTAGTCTCTAGAATATAGTTTTAATTTATCAATGCTAGAGTTTGCGATAGTTCATATATTATTTACATACATGATTCAACAGCAATGATTCTTGAATTCACCTATTTTATTTTTAACCTAACGCGTGCACGTGCACCGGTTTTGGCTGCACTGAGAGACGGCAGTAGTCGCAAAGGCTGGTGTCGGGCAGGGAGCACTCAGCTCTAGCAATCATATGAAGTGATTGGACCGGGGTTATTACTCCATGGGGTGTAAATTACTTTAAATTATTATTATAAAGAAATATTAATTAATATGTGTGTGTGGTGTACATACATACATAATATATCATTTTTTGTCTTTATACTTTAATATTTTTCTCTTTTTTTTCCTGAATCTGGGTGTGCAGTGTGTGCACTGCACGCTCTGCACGTATGGACCACACGCCACTGAATGTATCGTACCTTGTCCTTTTTTATACCTCGATGCTATTTCATTGAACGCAACTGGTGATTATAGAATGTAGATAAAAACCATTGCGTAGAACTTTGACGTAATACAAATAATGACGACCCCTGTTAGAAGATAGAAACATCATTCCTGTTACGTACAAAAGGCTCGGCTCTGCAGCAATAATCAATTACAACCCGCGTCATTATCCCCGAACAATAACACCGGAGGAACGCGCTGAGCTTCGACCCGAAGAGCGAACGAACACACAGCAATAATTATTCTATTTGCCGCCGCAGATTTAGCAATACGCACGCCGAAGGGACGGAATGGAAAACAAATGACGGTAGAAAGAGCGGTCGGTCCGCTCGTGCTTCTGTTCGGGGATATTTTTACCCCAAATATGCCGGCGGGCATATCAGGCACGCTAATTTCTCGATTCCAGAGACGGCTGAGGGGTGAGGGGGGGATTCTGGTTGGACACAACAACGATACAAATCACATTACGCGCCGCCGAATTTGTCGTTACATTTTTGCGTCGGGAATTTATGAGCAACCCGCCTCGCGATTACCGGACGCGGACCCCGTTAGATGGCGCTCATTAAAATGCGATTTTTTGCCAGCACAGGAGGGCGTAAAGGATCTTGTAATTGCGAAAGAATTGTAAACGCTTTGGAGTCGGTTTGCCTTCGGTGATTTTGATTACTTTTCGAAGAAGTATTAATGATTTTATGGATGGATTACTGCAAGAATTGCAAGGGTTGTTGCGGTGTTATCTTTTTATTTGTTTTGCTGGTTCGTCTTCCTTGGCAAGTTGGAGCTCGGCAGCGAGTTTCTATAAGTTAAAGGTCGCTGTATTTCTTTTACAGAAATGTAATAATTTTTTATCTGCTCTGAGTAAATGGAGAGAGACATATTGAAGTTTTATGTCAGAATCCCTCGTGACCACGGATATAGACAGACAACCAAATATTCGCTTATTGGTGACACTAGATTCAGGGAAAAATACTGTTGTGCGAATAAATAGAGCAATGGTGTTTGATAATTATTTTTATCTATAATAAGTATCGGATGATTACGATAACAATATAATAAACACTGCCAAAGTATAATAATGACAGTTCTTTTGAATAGAGAATACTTTATTCAAATGCATCATTATTATACTTAAGCTGCGGTCACCATTAAAAATATATGATAGGCACTAAAATACGTCTTGCCAATAAATAATTGATTAATATTGATTGATAATTGACAGGATATATCAATTGATATATCCTTGATTATATATATATGCTCGTGAAATATAATACCTACTATTAGGGTTGTAACGGAAGTGATCTTTGCGCAAGCGGGTGCGGATGCGGAAGCCAAATGGTCGACTTCTGCGGAAGCGAAACTGACAGCGGAAGCGGAAGTAAAAAGAAACTTTTATTATAGTAACACAAAAACAATATCAAATTACAGCAAAACGAACAACACAAAATTGAGAAATTCAAGAACTTGCAAATTTAAATTACTCATTTTTGTATGGTGTACGAAGACTTATGGAACTGTATAAACAACAATATATTGCCAACTTAAAAACGGCACAGACATGCCTAAAAATAAAAATTCCGGCGGAAGTGAAGAAATATGCGAAAGTCCCGCAGTTGCGGAAGCGGATGCGGAATTCTCTTACACCCCTACCTACTATTATCATGCGGCGTAATAAAGAGAGCGTAACAAGGCATTCACATGTTTTTGTACACAGAATACTGATCTCATTTTTTTATTTTAAAACATAGCAAAAACACTAGTTTAAGGTTTACTTTGAGACACTTTTTGTTTCGGGAGCTTTTATGGTAACGGATTCAGCCGCCATACATTTTCGAAAAATGCCAAAATCACGACCAAAATCTCATCTTTTTCGACAATCTTTTCGCTAGTTAGACCAATCACTGATGCTGAGGGCAGGCTACACACACCCACCACTTTTGTCGAACTGAGGGAATTCCAACCCCAGTAAGAGTTCTTTAACGTGCACGTCTCAACATGACTGCACACGGGACCGCCGATTTAACTTCCTCATTCGATAGCATACGGCACGCAAAGGTATTTGTTATCTGCCTAAAATACCAGGAGAGTCAATTTTAGACCGGGCCGGGGATCAAAAGTTTAGCCCAGCGATGATGACGTAATCTGCGTTCATTGTTAAAACCTTAAAAGCAGCCATACTAGGTTTGGTATGCATTTAGTATTCTTGGTATATACTGACAACAATATACCATACATCCACGTGATGATTACCTGAAAAGTAGGGTTATAAAAAAGTGAAGCGAAAGGCAGAAAGATATTCTCGAAAAAATCCACCCCCTATTGGTTTATTGGTCTCTTATCGGCTCACTTGTTTCACGTACCTTTCTCTCGTCTTTGAATCAGAATTTCTTTGAAAAGAACAATAGACACATCTTCAGAACGATACAATAAAACCGACGCGCCCTCATTTCTCACAAGTAATACAAAAAAAAACCTGACATAGATATGTTGTAGCATTTCGGCGTGTTCGCAAAAATCTTGAATGCGCGAGACGAGAAATGTAGGATTCGCTAAGCCTGTGTGTGTGTAATCTCTGTCAGGTAGGGATAAAAAATATCAGTAGAAATACAGAGGATCGTATCGCGCCGCTGATGTGGGCAAGATGTAAACCCGTGGGAGATGAGTTGGCTTGTTTATCTTTCTTTTCTGCAAAAAATATTTTCCCGTCATATTTGCAGACGCTCCCCTCTGAAATACTGTTTCTCTTGCAACCCCTCGGCACGAAGGGCTCCTGGTACTTGCTCACTATTGTTTGTCGAACGCCGTAGAAGTATTTGAACGGGGGCATGTACCCAGCTCTCTAGATTTATTACTTTGAATGGAAATCCATTTTTATTAATGTTTCAAAATCAATACGCTATCGGCACTGGCGATGGATACATTGTTTTTTGAAGAAGAATTCGTATACATGATATCTATCGCACGCGCACCCCGTGACGCCATTTTTTGATGGTATTACCGCTATATGATTTTTGCCAGAACGCGGAAAACTGTCAAAACAATGCGGTTGTGAACTCTTCATGAAGTCGCAAATCAACCGCGTAATGTAACATTTATACCATGTCCACAATGTTCGAGTTTTGTTGCTTAAAACTGGTTTGGAAGTTGTTATCATTGTATTCGAAAAAAAATTCTATTTTAGTGAAACTCAATCAACGTCCATTTTAAATAGAGTAGAGGGGCACCAAATATACTGGCCATAATGAATTCCATTAGTGTATTCGACAATTTTCACTATTTTAACCAATTCATACCCATTAATGGCTATGATTGGTAGTTAACGATGCATATATTTTTGTGTTCAGAATGTCAACCTGATTGAAAATACTCGATAATAATTGAAATATGTGTTAACAATATATTTAACTTAACTTTACCGTATACAATATCTAGGAACTGATTTTTTATCACAGTTGTTTTTACTACGGAAGATATACCGGGTGATTCAATTTCGAGGCTCACCATGGGGATCTCGCCTATTGCTGGAGATAGAGCCTACGTTTAAATTTGGCAAAGTTTCGTATTTTTGTGTTGATCAATTATTTGAAAAGAAATTTAAGCTATCATTTTTCATTTTGAAGATATCCGCAAAAAACTGAGGTACCCAACTGGAGCTTCGTTACAGACCGCCGGACTCGTTTCCAAGCAACGTGAATAAAATGCACTTGGATCAAGCGGCGCGCGTTGGGTTTCCCATTTAACCAAATAAAGCTTAATTGTAGTTGATTATGGATGTAAAATGCCGTTTACCAATAACCAAAAGCGTAGGGTTTATTATTGATCTCATAGCAATGCCCCATCGTACAATATTGCTAACATTGGACATAAATTTAGCGGACCATGGATCGTTCAGTAAACTCCGCAATTCTTATAATGCTCATGGAATTGTTGAAAAAAGTTAAAGAGGTATTTTGGAAATGGTAAACGTTAGATTACCATATTTTGCA
The DNA here is from genome assembly GCA_964023965.1 of Melinopterus prodromus. Lineage (NCBI taxonomy): Eukaryota > Metazoa > Arthropoda > Insecta > Coleoptera > Scarabaeidae > Melinopterus > Melinopterus prodromus. Next base: position 49,331,364 of record OZ030393.1, read on the forward strand.
AAGCTTCAACTTCTATGTTTTTAGATAAATGACGATCCTCGGATTTCTATGTGGGGAGTAGCCTCTTATTTGGAATTTCCGCAAACACGTGTTTGGAGAGCATTACGAACAAAGAAATTTAAACCGTACAAACCCCCACAAGTCAAACTTTGCAGTTGTACGAAATTATTTGAATCAACAATTTCCAAATCGCTGGATTGGTAATGGTGGAGTGATGGAACGTTCTGCTAGATCGCCTGATTTCAGTTCTCTGGACTATTTTCAATGGAGAACATGAAAAACGACGAAATTTATCACGATACTCGCAGAAATATCGACGACCTGCGGGATCGAATAACCAATAGGGTCAATGCTATTCCGTGAAGACCAGTTAGAAGAGCATAACATGTAGAAAACCGGGCACGGTTTTATGCCTGCAGGAAAGTGGCCACCAATATGAACATTTACTTAAAAAATAAGTATTTTGTTGTATAAACTTGCTTCTTTGAAACAACAACAACAAAAGAAACAACAACAAGAAAGAAAGTTTTTTTTATTATTAAACCACTGTTTTAAAAATAATGTCAACATGTTATACATTGTGGAAATGATAAAAGACACGACTATCGGAAAATGCCAAATTCAACATGGCGTCCATCAGAAAAACTGAAGTTGGCCGTGGTTACGCCGCCATCTTTGATGTTATTTCAAATCGAAAAATAACACTGCATTCCTCGTTAAAAGGTCCCTGTAGAATGTTTGTGTTTCAAATGTTTAGCTACGTTTGGGTTTGAATAAAAATTTAAAAACGACATCCTAACATTTCAGTTTTTTGCGGATATTTTCAAAATAAGAAATTATAGCTTATACTTCTTTCCACATAATTAATCAGCACAAAAATACGAAACTTTGTCAAATTTATAACATAGGCTCTATCTCCTCTTATAGGCGAGATCCCCATGGTGAGCCTCGAAATTGAATCACCCGGTAGAGATATAGATATATAGATCTTTGACCATTTTCTCAAAGCTACCCTACCAAGGGTAGGGCAATTTTGAAACTATAAATGCCGTTTTTGAATGAAAATTTCGACAGTGACCCATAAGATAACAACCATATCCTCCCGTAAACATTTTATTCCCATTTACATCTGGGAGCAATTAAATGCGGCACTATGGCAAAATTAATAATAAATCCACCTGTAATGCCCATAAATCAAGCGGCGATAAATTTCAATCGTATTCAGGGGTACCAATTTAAATATTGCCGTGTACGATTTGTCGAATTTATAGCGTCCAGCAACATCTATCGAACGGTTAACGCAAATAAATTCGAAACAAATTAATTCCGCATAAATTTTCCTAGCCCTCGCACAAACATAGACTTTGCAGGTTTCGCATTCCTTTTTTGTTTTCAGTTTAATCCACTGAATCCAGACCGTTGATTTTCACGATTCATTTGCATGATAACGTTACTAATAATATTAATTGAAATAAATTATATTTAACCAAGCATTGTATTCAATAATTTCATATGATATTGGTTACGAAGTAATAATAAATTAAGGTTCTTATTATGTTCGAGTAAAAATGCATACAAATATAAACGTAACAACCTGAATTACTCAATGATTGCGGTGTCCAGTATGGATACCAAACGCCGAGTTTGCAGAAAAGGCAAGTAAACAACCTCGACGTTTGTTAACCTAATTAACGATAATGACGTATTTGGGCAATTGATATAAATAGCAGTATAGCGGAGTATCAAGGAGAATTGTTATTTGTCTGTATTTACGAGCGAGACATCCGACACCTGTACGAGAAGGCAGCGACCTGCCTTCTCAGCTGTTTTCTTCGTATATCTGGAACAATACACGGACATGCGTGTATTGTCCACAAAGTATGCTGTAATTAAAATCAAACTAACCAAATTATCCTACACACATCAATCTGGAATAATTATCAAAACCTAAAACTTTTGATATTCCCGGGGTAATATGCTTACTAGACTTACTAAGTTACTCAAAAGTTAAAATACCGAAAATGCAAAAAAAAACTCCATGTAATTATACAAAATATATGGCAACGTTTTGCTGAGAATCGTAATTTATGAATTTAAACGCTACCTTCTAACCTAAAGCGACAAATAAAAAATGGTTCCCCTGACTGCCGTACGCAGAGAATACGTGAAGCATTTACGCAACCGGAAGGGAAATGAAATTTTCGGCGCCTCAACGTCTCTCTGCGGACGACGAATGAAAAAATTATTCTAATGGCCGCGGCGATCTTTCTTCCCTGACGTTAATGTACAGAACGCGACGGTTGAAATTAAATTCTGGTGTCCGAATATTCAAAAAAAGGACCGCGATCAATCACGTGGATCCGCCGCAAGAACTCCCAAGTAGGCCGTTTGCAAAACGCAAAAAAAGCGCGTAATGTCGTCAAGATATAAATGGCCGGGGTTGCTAGATATCACTGCCACCTATAAATATAAAATCCTGTATCTAAATTTAAAGTCCTAAATATTCTCCTTGTCGGAAAGACGGGCATTTTTTCTTTTATGATTGAACTGAAGATGTAGTAATTAAATAATGTATTTTGCATTACTCTGTTTTGGTCAGATTCTTTTCATTAATTGTATGACCTTTTTTCCCAAACTATAGGTCCTCAAGTTGTTTGACATTATACACTACCATACAGGCAGCCAACCATACACACTTTACCGCTTCTACTATATCGTTGGTTGCTCGTGTGGACTTTTTGCATACAAGCCAGGTTGTATATTTGATAACGGAGATAGTCCACTTTCAAACAGACTTAAATAACTCAATATATACCTATACAATATGGTGGCTATGATGAGTAAGTAGTATGACTGTCTTACCCGCTTTTAAGTTAATAACTATTATGAATATGTTATTAATGCTAATTTATTATCTATGAACTTATTTTATTTCTACTACCTACAATTACAAAAATACATACATTGAAACAAATTTAAAAAGAAACTAAACATCGAAAGAATTGTTAGATATCTAACGGGGTAAAGTCGGGGGATCTAGGTGGCTAGGATCTTGATTCCGAATTTCTGCCTAGCCAGCGATACCCAATTTTATGATTTAAAAAGTTCTTGACAGAGTTTATATTGTGTATGGGCGCACAATCAATCTGCAACCAAATTTTCTGAGAAATACACAATAATTCCTTTTTCATATGGCGCGGACTTTCATGGATATACTGTATATAATAGATGATATCGTCTATTGCTGATTTATGGCTTGAATAAATTTGATCATGTTTGCCAACAGTAGACACAAATACTACAAATAGTATCTATAAACTATTTAGTTTTAACTGTCAACAGTCTTCTGACCCCGAGGTGGTCCGATGACTATCATCGCAACACGATGCGACGCACGCGCCGCCGATGTACCTGCACCCGAAATCTATTTCAATATCTTTTCAAAACTATCCAAAATTTCTCTATGGTATTTCCGAATACAGCATTGGTTAACAATTTAAAAAAAAAATCATATGTACAATGTGATCCGCCGATCTCCGCCGAAAACTGGCAGAATAAGAATAAATGCACAACAAATAATACACTTAAGAATTGGGTCAGTTACTAAAAGTAAAGGTCAAAAGCTGAAAATTTGTACAATTCTACTGAAAGTATATCTATACAGACTATAGACTAGACTATCCAGACTATAGACCTACACATTTGTCACAAAAATTACAGTTTTGCTTATCAACCACTGCAACCTCGTACATTGTTACTAACTGGAAAAGTTTGCTATCGAAGTCGTGATGAACTTAACGCAGCTCTGCCGTTACACAGAGCTAGAACTTGCCGCATTGAAATGTGTTTGAAACCGCATGGTAATCGGTGCCGTTTGACGATTACGTTTAGTTGCGGCGAGGGTCGTGTGATGTCGCCCGACAGCAAGGATTGCATGGACAAGGACGAATGTCTCGACTTGCCGTGCCTCAACGGCGGCACCTGTATCAACCAGGAACCTCGGCTCAGATACCGTTGCATTTGCCCGGACGGTTTCTCTGGAGACAACTGCGAAGCGGAACAGCAGAGCAGGACGCTTAAGCTGAGCATGGGCGCTCTGGCGGCCATATTAGTCTGCTTACTCATTATCCTAAGTGAGGAACTCATTAGAATTATATTAAGGAACACTATACGCATCTATGCAACGCAAGCACAGTCCAATTTCGTCTGCATCTTTGGATTTAAAACGGTTTGCCAATCTGGTGGAGGCGCTTACGTTTCCCGAAAAACAGTTTTAAATTCGAAATTTGTGTGGGTTGTAGTTATTATTTGCATGCCTTGCTTCTTAGTGTATATTTTAGATAGATTTATAAAACATAAGTCAATTAGAGATGGTTACACTCTTATCCACACGAAATCTAATTATGACTTGATGAACGTGCATAATGTTCATAGCTGATGTTTCTGGTGGTGATAAATTTTAATATAGCCAGCGCTCTCGAGGGGTGGAATATTAAAAAGTGTGAGCCTTTTCATACAGCATATATTAAAGTCGCGGGGTATTAAATTTCGGTTACATTATACATGTAATATGTTTCAGATTTTTATGGATTCTTTTGCGCTCTAAGCGAAATTTATATGAGACTTGACGTTCGGTGTTCATATTAGATGGATGGATTTTTCACATATCTAAGATGACTACGTAAGTGAAAATTGTCATTTTGATGAGGTGTGCGCAAAAAAGTTGGCACCATATGGGAAACTTTTATTATTCATTTCTCAGAAAATTTTATTCTTCATAAAAGTTTCTACTTGGCCTAAAACCAAAAATGCAGTTATCAAACTTTACGTTTTGGTAGCCATGTCCAGGCTGGTTCAGAAAAAATGAATTAATGAGATGTAATAATGTAATAAATAATGTAATAAAATTTATTATGGCTGATATTGATTCTCTTGGACTCTTATTGATGTATTTTTTGAGAATAGTTATTTTTTGGTGATTTTGTTTTGCGAATTATTGTCGGACGTTACAGATTTTACAGTAACATTGTGATTTAGATAAAATCCATAATCTCCATTATGTACACAATATATCTTTTTTCAATAATCTTTTTTCATAATTGACTAATGAGTAACTTAATTCTAACTTATTTTACTAGTACATAATATGTAAACTACAGCTGATTAATTATTAAAAGTTATTAATAATTATCTGCAATGTGCTACTAAAATAACTGACGACAAATTAGACTTTAACAATATCCTTAACCCATTTCTGAGAAATGAATAATAAAAAAGTTTCCCATATGGTTCCAACGTTTTAGCGCACACTGTATATTATATGAACGTCAAAAACTTGCTTCTGACAAAAGATGCTTCACATATTTATCTCTTACAAATATCAAAATTTACACCATTTACTTATCATTTTGGAGCTCTTGCGTTTTATTGCAAACACTCTTTGATAATCTGTTAGTTTACATTTATTTTTTATAAATTTTACCGTAATACCCGCGGGATACTTCAAAACTCTATATCATTTATTATTTAAGTTTTGCTTTGTAATGTATGGCTTGAAAGGTAAAAAACAAATATCACGCCATGTACAAAAAGCGAACATTTTAACAACTGGCATACCTGGAATTTCTGAATAAAATGTAGATACGCAGGCAGTCGCGTAAATAACGCGCTTTTGTACGGCCTGAAATAGAATCCTATTTAAAAAAAAAACTACCAATTTTTATTCTCTCTGCATTTATATGTATATACGTCGAATTTTTTATTGAGTATAGTTTATTCATATATCAATATTAAAATCAACAAATCATTCAACAACATATTAATTAAAATTTATTGCCAACAAAAAACTAAAACAAAAGCTGTACCCAACAATAACAACACTACCTCTCTATTGATTTATTTAAAATAAGGCATGCATGTAGACCTAACAAAACCGTAGTTCATATCTCATCATCCAAAAAATAACATCGAGAATTCAGTGCTGGGGCAGTATTTGTATCAACGAGAATTGGTGAGTAATTCCCTGTCTTGTCTTATCCACAATAGATGCCCTCAAGGGTCGAAACCCTCCGAGATAGGGAAGTGCGTCAACGAGAACGAGTGCATGTGGACGCCGTGCATAAACGGAGGGATTTGCAAAGATTACGAGCCGCCCTTGAAGTACGTCTGCTTGTGCCCACCTGGCTTTACCGGAACACACTGCGAACTTGAACTGACAGCTTCCAGGGCGATCGTAGCCTCGAATGATTTCATTATAGCTGTTATTGTTTGTCTGTTTGCACTGTTAGGTGAGTATCTTTGTATTTGTTTCGTGTTCGGTTTATTCGGTGTCATGCCACTTTCAATCGAGAAATCGGTAGGTATGATGTGACACGTCTGATGTTTTTATAGCGATAATGTACAAAATCTACTACAAAATTCATATTTTGATGCACAAACTTAACAAACTTATTCATTACGCTTCAGGTAATCTTACCATTGAAAATGCCATTTATTTATATTTCGATTGTTTTACATTTATATTCTATTTTTAATTTAGTAATTTTTCAAATAGTAATGAAACAATTAGCATTTTCGGTCATTTTCGACATTTTCTATGGTCTTCCCAAATACGCCATTATTCAACAATTTAAGAAAGGTTTTTCAATTTAGTTTTTGCCTGCTAACATGAATCTGTATTTAAATCAACATACTTTTCATCCAACTGGTTTGTTTGATTTCAATAACTCTATGATCATGTGTTACTTTCAAACCGTAACAAAACATTTTTTTCGTTTATGCGGTTATCTCGGCAACCACATTTCTATCGTTTTCCCGAATACAGCATTGTTCAACAACTTTAAAAAAGTCTTTGTTTAGTAAGTTGTTTAGTAGTCTTTGTTTTTAAAATTCATGGCTTTGAAAACTCTGCGTCACATCATTCTGTAGCGGAGGGAGAACTCTATTATGGCAATTATATACCGCCATAGAAACCGGACATAAACAAACGACGCCAATATTTATAGCTTGCACATCACATGCTTTTACAACCGAACCGCACTAAAATCCCTACTCAATGCTAATTGAAACATCCCTTATTGTCTATTCGGGGTGTTATTAATTTCGATTGAGTTTTACGTTTACAACCGTATCGGTCCTGAACCGATAGTAATTCTCGCCCCATTTGAGCTGGGCGATTCTTTAGTAGGCAGGGCAAACACTATTATCGTTATTGCTACCCGGTTTAAGGGGGATTTAATTAGTTAGATTTTGGGTCAATTGGGGTCGTAAAGATCGGAGTGCGCGCATTATTGGGTAGAGAGGAATCCGTTTCTAACTGTTTACTGGTTCGCTGGCTGGTTCTGGATGTTTTAGTAGGGTGGGTTCGTAATGCTTTCGGCGAAGAATTTACGTATTTTTACTGGTTTTAACGTAGATTCTTTAGTTTAAGTGGCTAGTTTAATTTAATTGTCGTCGAATACTTTAAAGCAATTTAGTGAAGAGAAGTCAATTTAGCTGGCGTGCCAACAATACAAATTACTTATTTTAAACATCTAAATAGACCGGAAATGTATCTACAAATTGAATAATTTTGCATAAACAGAACTATTGAACAAGTTTTTTAGGTGATTTTTCATTATAATTAATTTTGTATTTATAAAATTATAAGCCTACAATAAACACACTATTAAAAATAAAACAAAATCGTAATAAAAAACTGTAAATAAAAAACAGCTTAGTTCTATTTCAGTAACTGTTCAAAAACGTTGCCGTTTTCCCCTAAACATGCTTTAATTCTTTTTAACATATTATTGTTGGTGGCCTCCCTGATAGAGTTAGCACATAACCCATTGAAAGCAGCCGGAACTCGTATCATTCATATTCTCCTTATCATTTAGTGGCTCCTCGTAAACTGCGTCTTTAATAGGTTAACAAATCCATTGGCGTCAAGTCGGGTTAACGCTATGGATTTTTGTATGTTAAGCAAGCCTCCTACTGCAACAGTTGTGTGTGCCCGAGCACCGTACATTTGAAACCACCCAATTATTCAGGATCCAATAATTGATAAGGAGAACATGAAAGATAGAGTTTAAGCTGCTTTCATGGGGTTACGTGCTCTATCAGGGACGCCACTAACAATAACATGTTAAGAAGAATTGACGCATGTTTAGGGAAAAACAGAAACGTTACTCAAATAGAATTAAAAGTTTTTTGCATTTACTTTACGATTTTGTTTTATTTTTAATATTGTGTTTTATTGTAGGCTTATAATTTTAGAAATACTAAATTAATTTTAATGAGAAATGACCTAAAAAACTTGTTTGCAAATTCCACTATGATGTTTAAAAATCGATTTAAATAGGCAAAATGCATTTCAGGTATAGGACAATTTAGTATAAAGTTTATAAAATATTCCATGGAATTCAAAAATGCATTCATATGTTAGAGCTGCCATTTGAAAAAATCGACTTTTAGTACTTTTCTCGAATTCAATTTCAATTTCTTTGATCTTATAATTGAAACACATTGTATAACTTTTAGAAGATCTCTAGCGATGTGTTGATAATGTGTTACCTTCACAATAATTTCGCGCACAACTTTTTTTCCAACGCTTACAGGAGATAATTTATAAGTAATCGAAAGTTACCGTGCAACTGTCATTTTTTAATGAAAATAAAAATAACTTCTGAAAAGAAAACACATGTTTGGTATACGGAATTAAATTGATCTAAAATTTAATGAAGACTTAAAAAATGCCATAAAATACAGGCTGTTCCATTTGAAATATAAAAGTTGACACCGTTTCCGGTGTAACCGGAAGTAACCAAAATCTCAAAATATTTTAGTTGAGACGGTCGTGTCCAACAAAGTCCACCAATTTTCAATCCCTTATTGCATTTGGTTCTCCAAATACTCCTAATGGCAGCTCGTCGTGAGAGACCCTGTATAATAAGTATATTTTTGATATTTTTGCTAACATGAACATAAAACTCTTAAATATAATTAAAAAATACTTGAACCAGCCAGTAGAGGTTAGTCCATGTCGATAAAGAACAAAATCCCCCAATCGACAGAAAATATTAATTATAGCCTCTTCATCCAAAAAAGAATGGCCCAGTTTTCCCTTCATTTCAATTGAAATTATAATTGCGCAAAAACCGTCATCACTGTCAATTAGGTCCGTAGAGACCTCGCGCGAGCTTCGAGAACCCTTATTATGCAGACAAAGCCAACTAAGGGAGTTTCAATCTTCTTCCCCAGTGACCCTCGGTATGCTGATGTAGACTAATAGACGCTTGAGCAATCCACTTGAACAAAAAAAAAACGAATTGGATAGGCGACCAAGTATACCCATGAATTTCAACGACAAACGTATAGGTGTTCAGACTTCAGACACCTATTAGAACGCAACGAATTTATTCAAGACATTTTGTAAAGGGAACATTTTGAAATAATATGAAAAATGTGGGCGTGCTTGGTTGTCTATTGTGCAAGCGTTGGCTGGTAACGCCAATTTAAGATAAGACTTAGTGGCTAATGGGTCTTTTCTCGTCCGCAGTACTTGTGTTGGTATTCGTCGTGTACAACCGAAGACGGGAGGCTCATATCAAGTACCCAGGACCTGACGACGATGTGCGTGAAAATATTATCAATTACGATGACGAGGGAGGCGGCGAGGACGACATGACCGCCTTCGACATCACGCCGCTTCAGATCCCTATCGGCGGACCGCTACCCGAACTGCCCCCACCGAAGATTGGATGTAAGTAACACTTTGATTTCCTTTTATATTCTTTATACATACTTAAATAGGATATTTGACTGTTACTGGTAAACCATCTTAGTGTGTTTATTCCTTCACTCTACTTAGTATATGCATTATTGTTCGTAATTATTTCCTCAATATTTCATAAAGATCAGCGTTAAAAATCACAAAAAATGAATCACACGATACTAGATGTCTAATCGGCCCATATGGTCTGTAGGCATCGGCTTCGTCGCCGTTTGATAATTGTGTTGTATAATGTGTTGTTTTCATAATCTCTACATAAAAATGGGTTATAAATGGTGTATAAATCCACAATGCAGAAATACGTCAATAAAAGCTAGGGATGAACTATTTGTAGCTGTTCCGCAAGATTTGAAACTACGAAGAAAGTGGTTGAGACTGGCTCGTAGAAATTCAAATGAAATAAATAGCGGCCAATACAAGAGTTTTTTGTTGTGATGATTACTCCGACATAAGGAAAACTGACTAGAATAAGTTATCTATCGTATTTTCGATGGAGGTATAATCTGACAGTTTAAGGTTAGGACTAACCTCACTTACAAAGTTATGCTTACATTGCAGTTTTTACACGTTGTTTAGTAAAAATAAGGATTATGTTTAAAGAAGAATCCCACCACCCAAGCGCTAGTTTTCGGTAGATTGCCACTCACCGCTTTAACAAAGTTGTTTTCTATTGTTTGTAAATTAAGGTAGTAAATTAAAACGGGAGATTCACAAGCGTACTAACGAATGACGTCACTGGAGACTGAGCCAATTACAGAGCGTTTTCAATCACGCGATAGGACGTGAATAAAATTCAATTTTAATTTTGGCTTTTAATAGAAATAAAGCATTTTTTTGAAAAGTAATAACAAGTAGTTTCCTTAAACTGTAATCTATTAGGATGACTATAATATAATACAAGCCGTTTTTTAATACAGTCATATACCCTATTGTTGCTCTCGTCATTGCCACGTAATTGTTCATAAATATACCCACGGGGGATGTACAGCTACGTGAAATTCGAACTGCGGACGTGATTAATATTATCAACCAAATCCAGAGAAGGTTCTTGGTCTTATGTTCCGATGTTAGGCCATATTATCCTCATACGACGTTGTAGGTTTCTCATTTTTTTCACAACATTCTGTAGATGCAGATTTTGTTACAGTATAAACTTGAAGGATTTAACAATGATAATTTGCGATTCGTAATGCTACTAAAGCTACTAAAGGTACGTAAATAATAATCAGAAGTCTCCAATTGTTTGGGTTAAAATTGTATTTAAATAAAAAATCTATTTTTGTATCATGAGTTGGGCTAGACGTTTTATATTTGAAATAGATGTAGAAGTAAAATTAATTTTCATCTTTCCAAAACATTATTGTTCATCCAGCCCAACTCTTATTTATCTAAGAAGTCACACTGAAAATTTCATAAATTTTAAACAATAAAGAACGCTTTTATTTAAAAACGCGTTTTAGGTGAGGTAGAACGCGAACCTAAAAGATATGTGTTCATCAATTAATTGTACAGTGTGGACCAAATTCGATGTTACTATAGGAGATCTCGGTAACTATAGGAGATATCGAAAAATGAGTAAGGTTGTTGTTTCGTATTTTTTTGAGAGAAACTCAATGGTAAACCAAAATTAGCTATCGTCTTTTGTTTTCGAGTTATAACACAAAACTCGATGGTTCGCTATTTTGATACTTGTCGATATCTTTGTTGTTTGTTAAATCAGACGAATGATATTTGCACGTTGCACAATGATATTTGCCCACCCTGTACAAAAGTCTAATGTCTCAAAAAAATAATCTTTCGATTCTTATATATTAAGAAGTATAATTGCATTTGTAGTAATTGCAGTTAGTATATATTATAGCTGTAATCATGTTTACTATCTCATAACGAAAACAGTCAATTATGAAACTGAAAACACTGTCAGAATGTGTGCATTATAAAATCAGTACAAACATAGTTTTTCAGAAATTATTGTTACGCAGTTTTTCCAAAACTAAATCTAAAATTTTAAAAACGTAACAATACGAAGACAGGAAAACTAGCTTCTAAACTAGTTTTCGATAGCTTAATTTTGGAGGCATTAATAAAAAAATCTATGAAAAAATTCTATCAAAATTATCGGTAATTTTTCTCGAGCTTTTGAAATATGTTTTTATATAATGTTTGTAAAGCTTGTGTATTTTTGTGTATTTTACACTTGATATTCATTATCGGTTTAGATTAATGTTTTTGAACGGCTTATTCAAAAACATAATTTTATTAACGTGTTTCCAATACACTAAATATATGAATGTTTTGTTGCTTTGATAACCATGATTACGCACTAATGGCATTTATGTTTTGATTGTCCCAGTTTCTCTATAATGTAACTTTATTTTTTAATTTATTTTTTACGTCATGATCTGTACTATTTTTTATTTGACAATTCTCCTTTTTACATATTGAAAACGTTTTCAAATTTACTGTTTAGTAGTATTGGTTTAAATCGGATTACGTAACTTATTCGTTTAATATTAGCAGCTAACATACACGAGTACCTACTGAGTATGAAAATAAAAGGCAGTGTCACAAAACACACAATCAAATAATTTGTATGGAATGTCACAGTGGCAAAAAAAAAGTTTTCATTTCTTTTGTGACATATCGGCATTTGCACCTTTGCTACTGAAATGAAACAAAAATATGGTAATTTAATAACAAATATGTAATTTTTTTCCACAATATTCAAAAATTATTCTAATTGAACTTACTAGTATTCTTAGGTTATTGCTGGCTCAAATCACGTATTTTGTGTGGAACGCCAACTATTTGTGATTAATTGAACCACGAGAGCACGCACAGTCGCACAAGAACATTTCCATCCTCAAATTCATAACGATCGAAAATTACGACAACATAGTCCCAAATTTAAAGTGTTGACATCGGTACTTTTTTGACTGTTTTGTTCCGGCAGCCCTATCTCGTCGAGTGTGTAGAGTATGTTTATGTAGTTGTGTACTGCAAAAGGGCGTGACATTTGCATATTGCTGCCCACCGGCAACAAATTTTATCGGACGCGCGCTTACAAATAATTAATTATACATGCATCCGTATTCATATATGCGAAACGCCGCGGCGTCCGGCCGCGATCGCAGCCGATGCCTACAATACCGACCGAAACTCGATTTACCGCAGGCTAGTAAAAGTCAACTGCAACCCAGGGCGCCGCGCTGCGTGGCCAATTTGCCAATTGTGCGGAATATAACTCAAACAACAACTAACTTATTATATGTTCGAATAACACTATGTCAATATGTTGGATTTTGAAGCAACACATATTGATATCTATATATAATTAATTTTAATTAATATTAAAAGTAAATATAGCTTTTCCTATTACAAAGCTTTACGCTCCATTCAGACTTTGGTTTTTTAGCTTAAAACACACAGACCAGGCAATTGAGCAGAAAATGACTGAGTTCGTGACAAAAATAGTATCAGCAAGCCGACGGTACCAGGTCACGTGGAACAGTCCGTAGATGTATTGTGATGTGTTTTCGACTGCCGGCGGTTATCGGTCATGTTTGCAAGCAGTTTTCGCCTATTTCGAAACATTTTAACGCATAATCAGAATAGACGTTTTGTAGCAAAATACTTCTACTTTCAAAATACGTTAAAAAAATTAATGTCGGACCACCTCCGACGCACCCAAGCTCGCCGAACCACATTGGAAAAAGAAATTCAAATCGCAATTGTGCTAAAACTAATCATCGGACAACGCCTGGGTTGTGCACAGTTAAAGCACTCCTCAATCGCTACTTTCTCGCTAAAAGCCTGCGTTACAAATTTGAAAATGGCGGAGTTATGACTTTTTAAGAACACGCAGATTTTTCTAATTTCCTCCGTTAGTTTTAACTCGATCGAGTCCGTGTAGGGTTTATTTTTTTCGTCTTTTCATTCTCTAAAAAGTTAAAAGCATTAAGGTTGCTCCATCGATTCAGCTTTTACAAGCAAAAAACTAAAAAAAGCATGATTTCTTGAGGTTTTTTGTTTATAACAAATTAAGTAATGATATTTGCGAGTCGAGGACACATCACAATACATCTACGGACTGTTCCACGTGACCTGGGACCGTCGGCTTGCTGATACTATTTTTGTCACGAAAAAATCTCTATTGCCTGGTCTAACTGGGGAGTCAAGGATATCTACTAGGATAGCGGTTAAAGCTACCTCCACAAAACAAAAGAACTGCAAACCTTTGACTACTATCCTCGCCTCTATACTCCACTTTGCACTATAGATTCGGCTTTGCTCATTCTGGGTGATACTCCAGAGTTTTAATCTATAACATATAATAATAAAAACAAACGCTGAATATACATTTTGTAAATTTTAATATTAATTAGTAATGATAATTAACGACACAGAAGAAATTACACATACCAAAGAATTTACAGTATTTAATGAGCATTTGATAGAATAGAGTAAAACTTATTGAGCAAGTCTTGTTGAGTATCTAATTTCAAGAAATATGTTTTCTATAACTTTGGGATTTTTCATCACAACAAAATAATTTATACATCGTCGATGTCTTCATCTTTCTATAGCTAAAATCCAATACAAAATGACACAGCTTAGTTAATAACTAACTGATAACAAAAATTCTTCTGAGGTCCGTAAAAATCAAAATTCAAAAAGAGGTCAATATGTCGAACAGCCGAACCCAATTTGTCTTATAATAAACCGTAAAGTTTTTAGTTTTCCCAGATTTCCCGAGTTGTTCATAACTAGAAGACAAATAGCAAAAAATCAATATAAAAGCAAGACTATACTTAAGACAAGAATTAAATCAATCAAAGTCAGTCAGAAAAATAATCTTAAAAGCTTTCCAGCAAAACACAATTGAAATTTCGGAAATTAAATTTGACGAAAAACTGTTGTTTTTTTGGTTAATAAAAATCGATTACTTGGACTAATTGTTTAACAGGATATTTGAATCGGAACTCAAACTCATACATAATCATAACCTGAGCATAACCTCAATCCTATCATAACAACATGTGAAGCAATAAATTAGGCCAACCAAATTAGCAATAAAAGCTCAAATAGACATAAACTTAATAGAACCCACAAATTTATCTTTAATTTGCAGCTGGTACTATTTTGACGTAATGTTCCCTAATTATACGTATTGCGTACAAACTTCATGCAAACACGAACACACACACTACCGATTTAATGGCAGGTATAGATTATTGACAACGTATGCATTAAAATCGCCAACATAATTAAAGCATAGTTATAATATACGGCCAATTCATACCGGCAACAATTTACAATGGCGTTCCTGTCAAATTTCAGTCTTTTGGCAGAAAACTGTAATTAACCGCTACCTTTTGTGCTTCCCGATATCGCACAATGCGATTTTATCATGAACACCGAAACACCATCAGGGCAACCCGTTCAACTGAATGGCAGCAATAGTTTGGTGCGGAGCGCGGATTTGCGTCACTGGGCTTTGATAGGAGCGGAAGTAGACCGCAGTATGGCTGAAAATTGTTATACCTAGTTTCCTATGTCAGGAAGGCTTTCAGTCTTGATTGTTTTCTGCTAGCACTATGCTGGTGTGTATAGTGGCATATGAAGCCAGATCAGTTAAAGAGTCCTTTTATTTGTCGTTATTATTATTATAATTTTTATGACGAAATGGATACATTTGAGCTTTTAGTTCCACAAACAAAGAAATAAAAGAGGTGAAGAAATGATTTATTTCCAACCAACTTAAAGTACATCAATCAACAACAAAAATATTTTTATTTTGAAACGGAAAAAGATATCCTGCTGAGGCCCGCTCGTCTACTATTATCCTCTTAAGTTGCCAAGCGAATTATGTTGGATCTTAACAAGCAATTTCTCTGGGATACTATCGAGAGAACCCTAGAGATATCGTTGTTACTTTCCGCATTAATTCCCTTGGTAACTTAATAAGAGGATGTCAGAGAGCTAGTGTGAGCGGGATCAAACGCATTGGCGAGCTTAAGAACAAAATTGTTCACGAAATTTCTGTTTAATGAAAGTGTGACAAAGAAATCTACATATCTAAAATGCTTATTGTTATGACATTCAAGGGAAAGGAGGCATATGCAACTATTCGAGTTATAAAATAAATGTTAACTTTTTCTTTGTATTGTACATTGTATTTCTAATATACGTTTCGCGGACATAACATTATTTTCTTTTTCTGAAAACGTGTCTTATCGTTGAATTCTCAAAACAAGTCTTTTCCAAACTTCATAAAAAAATATTTATGCGGTAGCTACAAAACCAAATAAGTTTTGGGCATAAGAAAAATGTCAATAATGTGCATAGTTAAAACAAACAAAAATTAAAGCAACAAAAAGAAAAGTTTTGCAGCTATTTGTAACCTTGCGTACACCTGTAGAGCTTTGACATTGATCGCAGAAAACGAGGAGGCTTGACAGTTTATGACGATTGTATTTTCAATACAACATTAGATAGAAGTCGTAATAAGTTTACAAAATTATTACAGTAATAATACCGTCACACTTTGAAGTACATATTTGTTTTAACTGAAATAATGTTTGTCGTCAAAAAATAAATTATACAAAACTTTTTTTGTATGAAGGAGACCCCATTGACAGATTGTGTCCACAAACATTAGGCATACATCTATAGAAACTAGCGTATCACGCCACAATACTGCCAACGTCCATTGACTGTGGCAGCCAATTATAGTGGGACTGCCGACTGGTGGGAGAGCAGGTTTGGACAGGTCAGTCTGGTTTTGCGTTTCGGAGCACATGCACGCAACGGCAGAACTAGCGCAGAACTAACAACGCTTCATAACATTCATATCTTTGCAATCGCGATGTACCCTCCGCTAGAACAGCTTCACATCATCAAGTGGTATTACGGTGGCAATTCAGCGCAACAGTGCGTGGATTTGTTTGCAGTCACTTTTCAAATCAGACCTATCCCGTGCAGACAAACCATTTTCAATATTGTGCATGAAGTTGAAAAATACTTTTGTCTAAAGAGCTGCGGTACTTGTCATCCAAGGGAGATAAGTTCACAAGAAATTGAGGCAAAAGAACGACGGGATGTACTAATCTGCGGTTCTGTAGTGGACGATCAGAAATCCACTCGAGGGATTGGCGAGGAATTGGGCATTGGTAACAAAACCGTTGCTAAGGCTCTGAAGAAGGGTGATTTCCGGAGTTATAAGTACTCAAAGACTCAGGAAACCTTCGCAGAGGACAGTATTCGTAAAATGGAGTTTTGTGAAACTGTACTGGAAAGGGCAAACACAGATGAAAATTGTATACAAAATAATATTTTTACTGACGAATCGACTTTTTCGTTACGGGGTAAACATAATCCTTCCATTCTTCGATATTGGGCCCAACAAAATCAGCACCGAAGTTATGCTTACCGTAAACTAATCCCTAATAAAAAAATCCCGAAAAACTAAATGTTTGGGCTGGTATTCTAGGCAATCATTTAGTTGGTCCATTCTTTATCAATGGATCTCTTAACGCCCAGAAATACCTTACTTTGCTGCAAGAGCAAGTACTTTCCGCCTTCGCGGAGTAGATCAGGATGATGTTTGGTTTCAGCAAGACGGCTGTCTTGCTCATAACGCGGCCAGGGTGCGAGAGTTTTTAACAGCCGGTTTTCCTCACCGGCTTATTAGTGGGACAGACGACATTCGTTGGCCCCCAAGATCACTTGATCTGTCTCCTAACGATTTTTTCTTGTCGGGTTGTCTTAAAATTACCATTTATGTTGATGAAGTCAATAGGGCACATAATTTACAGAAGCTGCCAACACTGTAACCGAGCCCGAGTTAAAATAATGTTTATTTAATTGTTTATTAGTAGTTAATTTATATATTTTTTGAGAACAGCATTTTTATTTTTTATTATTAACTTTTGTGTTTGTAAGTTGAGCATGTATTAAATAACAAGCACACATCTTTAATTTAGAAATTCTCTTGCTAGCACAGTTTATAAAGAATGTTCATTAATATATGCAACTTTAACTTGCTTTAGTCTCCTAGTTTAGGTGTTTAGGGCAAAAGTTAACTAAGCTGCTCCTATAAGAAATTCGATATTCTTGGAACGGAAATGTTAAAACAAAAAAATTTTACCAAATCTATGAACAAAAAGTATTATACATACTAGTATTATACTCGCGTATTCAAAGTAAGTGCCAACGCATTCAAAATGCATTTGCCAATAAATAATATGAACGGATCACATCGGATTATGGCATGATGATATTTTTCTATTTTAATAATGTTAATACTCTCGCAGTCATTCCCAAACATCCAAATTGTGTGTTTTGCTGATCGCATTTCAGCAAAACATAAAAATAGATAAAGATAAATCTCCGAATATATTCACAAGCACGTTTTTCATCAGAATCACTCAACCCAACTCAATTTTATTATAACCCAACAAAACTCCAATTTGAATAAAACTTGCGGTTATCGTGCCTCATTACGGTAATTCGGTAAATCGCCGACAGAGGGGCCACGTAAGTACGCGACAGTTTCAGTGTCGCTTGAACCTCTGGACGACCTGAAGCGATCCGATCTGCAAGTAGGTCTGCGTTCATTAAGCGTGTCGGTGCATTCTAGATGGGCGTTCGACTGTTAAATTGCGTGTCAGAGGCGTTTTTCGCGTCTGATCTAGCGGAAGTGCACCGGCAGAACAACCAATTGATAAATGGCTGGTGCACGTGCCTTCTAAACAGGGATTTTATTCTGCGACGTGCGGGAACTCTTCGCAGCTACGTGTATCCGCGCGCTCAAAGTTTAATTAATTTTGGCAAACGCCTCCGAGCAGCCAACGCTTAATGTTGAGAATTTATTCGTAGTTAGAATTATACAAAGTGTCGCGCTGTCTTACGTCTTATCTCTATAGCTTAGTCTTTCAATTAGACTTTCGTGTTTATCCAAAACGTTGACACTTTTTAGAAAAACTGGGATTTTATTATTATTTTTGTATAAATTATTGTTCTTTATAAACATTATACAATTATTAATTGTGTTAAAGTTACATTCGACTGGCGTTTTGCCTGTAGTGTGTACTTGCATCAATGAAAATTTTATCGGAAAATATATTTACGAGTGATATAGATATACCGGGTGATTCAATTTCGAGGCTCACCATGGGGATCTCGCTTATTAGTGGAGATTGAGCCTAAGTTTAAATTTGGCAAAGTTTCGTATTTTTGTGTTGATCAATTATCTGAAAGGAAATTTAAACTATCATTTTTCATTTTGAAGATATACACAAAAAACTGAAATGTTATCGTTTTTAATTTTTTATTCTAAACCAAGAGTAGCTAGACATTTGAAACAAAAACATTCTGCAGCTACTTTTTAACAAGGAATGCAGTGTTATTTTTTAATTTAAAATAACATCAAAGGTGGCGGCGTAACCATGGGCAACTTTTCTTTTTCTTATGGGCGCCATGTTGAATTTTGGCATTTTCCAATAGTCGTGCTTTTTCTCATTTCCGCAATGTATAACATGTTGGCATTAGTTCGTAAAACAATGGTGTAATAATAAAAAAAATCTTTCTTCGTTTTCTTGTTGTTTGTCGAATAAATCTCTAAAGTATTTCATATGAATGTTTTGTTTATAAAATGTATCTTTATTATTTCGAAATTTTAACTTAAATCTTTTAACTGTTATTTTTGTTACTGTTATTGATTGTGTTCTTTTTTCGTTTTCGCATTAGTTGATATAATCAGATAAGTAGCTATATATTTATTTGCAGTTGTTATATTTTAGTGGGCACTACTTCAAGCGTTATAGGAAATGAGAAACAAATTACACAATTGACAATCAAATCAAACTCCAAAAAAACTCAATTGTAAAAACTTACATTTTGTATGGCGCGGCCCGTGGAGAACATAAAACAACATACAAAACTCTTAAATTTTTTTTTTCGGCACGATTACAATACTTTATAATACTTTATCGCATGATAAAGTAAAAAAAATCATTTTTCTTAATAAACTTAATCATTCTGAGTTAACCTGAGGCTATTTTCATATAATACGGTGTCAGATTAAGACAATTTATTAATTGTATTTATTTATTTGAACGTTTTTTACAACAGATGGACATAGCACAAATAAATATTCAAAATATGAATTAATTATGTCTACAATAATGACGGAGGAGACTAAACGCAATTGATAAAAGTTTTTAAATTTTACAGACAATCTTACGTTCGAAAGTTATAATTTAAATTGAATCGGCTCATTTAATACTAGTATTCTCAAAACCAATTAAAACGGCCTATATATGTTACTGTTTATACCACAAAATTGTATTAATGTAAGTAATAAGTAACGTTTTTATCTATTTTTATATATTGGACGGTAGGGAAAGCTGAATAGGTGCATGGTGGTTAATTTTTCAGTTGCTGAATTCCATAGTACTGCTCGGTATCTGCTTTGCATTCGTAGATATGTATGAGATTCGCTTCGGCACCTTCCATTCTAACACAAAAGTGACTTTAATAGATAAACCGACTTTTCTTCCACAACATAGAAGTCGTTATCATTCGTCACCACGCTGTCAACTATAATTTGTAACAACAATAACTTCCGTCGCTGCAAAACACCGTGCGCAATAAAGCCGAACTAAAAGAACTCCAATTCTCTCTGAAAGCGTCATTTATATAACTGGCGGAAGAGAAATTAAAAAAAGAAACAAACTACGCGGAGCACTTCCCTCTACAATACTTCAACTTTTACCGGGGTGAAAAACTCAAAGTCCCCCCTCGCCTCGCACAGCGAAAGGGGAATACTATTCGTCATCGCTCGACGAAAAACGTACGTCCGAATAGCGGGGGAAAAACTTTTAATTGAGTTTAAATTTTCACTTTTACTTCTCCAGGTCGATTTGCGTGTACTTAATAAAAGTTCGCGGAGAATCTGCTTTCAGTACGTTCCGACTCTACTCATCCCCTTGTCTCCTGAAACTAATAATTGAATTACTTACATCAGACACAGAATAAAAGTTTTACGCGGCGGGGACGTCTCGGGAGTATTGTTTTTAGGGTTTGTTTCCGACTTTAAACCACTCAAGATTCCATCTATCAATGATCTTAAAACTTTCAACTCGGGACACAACCACGTACGTATAATATATTACTTATTTGTGAAGCTCCGGAATGTTTCATAAAATATAAATTAAGCTTCTGAATTCTCTAGTTGTAGTTACTGTTGAACTCGACGTCGAAATAAAAAAAAAACTAAACTAGAATTTAGTACGCTACTTGGACTTTAATTACAACTTTTAAGCGA
This sequence comes from Melinopterus prodromus, assembly GCA_964023965.1. NCBI lineage: Eukaryota > Metazoa > Arthropoda > Insecta > Coleoptera > Scarabaeidae > Melinopterus > Melinopterus prodromus. The sequence goes on from OZ030393.1 coordinate 49,352,465, forward strand.
TCAAATATTTAATTCTAAATACAGCTCTGGAATCGGAATAGCAATCACAAATGGAATGAAGAATTAAAATTTACATAGCTTTGCAGAATTGATTGAAATCGCATTTGCATTGTTTAAAATGCGAGGGGTTGCTCGAAAGTTTTCTATTTACATAGTTGCTAGTGCTTACGTTGAAGTATACCGTTATGAAACGCAGGAAAGTACCTATACAGGGTATATACGAAATATGTGCAATGTGGAGCGCAAATTATTCATTACAATTTTTCTTTATTTCTCTCACCAGATTTAAGTAATTATTTAATAAAAATATGGAATTTGAAGGTCATGGTTCTTAACGTCGAGTTTAGTTACATTAATTTGACAGTACGAATACCACGCGCTTGGGAAACTGTGGCCAACCATGGCCAGAATCAGGAACGTTCCTCTATCATGTCTCGTTACCTTTGTCCAGGGCCTGGACTGGCTAACGAAACCAAAGTGAGCAGGAGAGGTCAGCACAAAGGGCCTACTGGGATCTAGGTGCAATGGGTCTTACCCAGACTCCTTCTCCCTACATACATACTACGCGATTGAACAAGCTTTGCGTTTGCTAGATTTATTTTTACTTTATCATACATAGTATGATTCATATTTACATAGAATGATTCATATTTAGAAGTTTCGTGACCAAACTTAGAGCAGAAAAGCTTTTGATTCCAAAGGGCCCACAGGAACTGGATGTTTCCTCTAAGGATTTCAAGGATTTTGCAAATCAGCCGCCATTTCTGTAATTTCGTCAAAATAGTTAAATAATAAATTAAAGTAGAGGAAGCTTTGTATAATTTATGTCTATGCCATTTTTTGGTAAAATTAATAGTTTAGCTGTAGGAGCAAGTTCTATTTGATCGATATCGTGTCTGCATTAATATAAAGTTAGCCAGTATTTGACAGATATATTTATTCTAATGACAGTAGGGAGTGCCAAACGCTGATTTTTTGACAATGCCTACTGTCAATATCTGTCGAATCATAGCTAAATCGTTTTATTTTATTGCAGATACGATCGATCTCGATTAAATAGAGTCTCATGCAGCTAAACTATCAATTTTATATATTGTATGATAAAGTCATGTGCCTGGCCACATCAGATTATTTTTATTATATAATACTCTAATTTTACGTTTGATTTGAAATATTAAATATTTTTGCTTTTGTCAGAACGTCCAGTGTTTTCGCTTTTTTATTTCCTATGTTGAAAAGAGTTGTGGATTGTTTCTGACATCCATTCATTTCAACTTCCGAGTTACATTCTCAAATTCCTGAATTACACTATCAAAGTTTTAACAATTTTCTTTGGCAAGTTATTGTCAAATTTCTTTCACGTTCAAAAGTATCTATCGAATTTTTTGCGACCTATCAATGCGAGATGACACCTGTCGCTAACCTAACTTATGCTTAACTTTTACGCAAACATCATTTACGTAGTAAAAATTACCTTCTACATTAATTGCTAGTTATTCATAATTAACCAGGTCGTGACATGACTACAAATGAAAAATATCACAAATGAACCAGCCTTTGTTAATTCGGTTGTCTATCGTTTATTTTTTGACATAAACCGTTGTATTATAGCTACACACCTGTGCGGTTACTATGGAAACTCAACGGTGTCCGTAATCCGTAATTACTGACAAGCCTGGACAAAGTCCTGGACAAAGTCCTGGACATTGTTTACACTTTATTTGGAAGTACAGAGTGATCTAAAATGACTAAGGACAGGTTGAATTTCCCGCCACGTTGAATAATTGTGGTGTTGGTAATAGTTGTAAATGACAGCTGTTATTTTTGTTCAGTGGCGTAGGTTTTCTTTCTTGTATAGGGATCCATAGGTATATTAAATTGAAGCAATAGCAAGGGATTGGAAATCTTTTAGTCTTGGTCTTTTGAGGCCTCAATAGCTCAGTTGGTAGAGTATTGTGCTAGCGACACAAAGGTCTGTGGTTCAAATCCAGGTAGTGGCTGTAATTTTTAATTTATTTTAAAATTTACATCCCGCCTGGATATCACCATTTACTTAATTCTCATTATGTAAGTAACGTATTTGAAAGTATTTGTGCTGAGACTGTCCAATTGGTACTGCTGATTATTTTAAATAATAATAAAGTTGCCAACATAAACATTATTTGGGTACCTATATTTACTCTTATAGGCATGATCTAAATAAGCAAATGTGTTCATCTATTGTTAAAACTGACTAGACTTCATAGTGAAATTGCAAATTCAAGCAAATGCAGGTGGAATTAGTTTACACGACGTTACGTAGTAACATAGCAGTACCCTTAGTGAGTAGTGCTGAGTGGGAGTCCAATGCAATCTTAGATCCTGTTGTCTTCGCTTTAATTAGAGCCCCACCTACCCGCCGCGCCTCGTGTAAATTGATACTTTTCGAGTTGCCGGCATTAATAATCTGTCATTAAGGAAGTTTTTGGACCGACTAATTCGACGGAGTTGTTTCCGCTACGATGGCTCCAAATTAAACTAGTTTCGCGGCCGTAAACTGCATGATTTATACTAAACGACCCTCGCATATGAAGGAAATTCGGTTAAAGTTTTATCGAACGAATCTCGTAACTTTAGTTTTATTACTTGTTTGAAGTTTGGCGTTTTTTTTTGTGAACTGTTTGTTTAAATTTTATTTTGTTTCAGTTAACATCATGGGACTTGGTCAGGAACCGAACGTTGGTGTTTTCATTGAGGAGCATAAGAAAAGAGCGGACAGCGATCCTAACGCGCCACCTTTCGACGACCTGAGGAACTACGCTTACGAGGGAGGCGGCAGCACTGCGGGCTCCTTAAGTTCTTTAGCATCACGTAAGTTGCTTTAAAGTTTTTAGTTTTTTGAGCATTTTAAGTTTGATGCCGTTTACCCAGATGGATTTTGATACAATCCAAGAAACTCATCTTTTTAATCTTAACATAATTTTGATACAAATAAATAAATATTAATGCTTTTAAAGTACTTTTTTATTTTATTATACGATAGTCGAAAAAGTTTGTAATGTATCTATGAAAATATGTACAGTAAGGTTTGTACAAAAACTGGGCTTTTGAAAAACGTGTTTTCGAATACCAAATTTACAAAAGAAAAACGGCCCTTAATACCTTAAATGAAAAAATTTAAATTCTTCAGAAAATTTACCCTTCTAATTATTTCATTCTTTTTTCTCACAGAAATCATTATTACAAGTCTACTGGGATGTTTATAAACATTAGTGTATAAACATTAGATGTTTATAAACATATCAGTTAATTACCATTAGTTTAAACAAATTTTAATTTTAAGTTTAAATAATTCGTTTTGTTTGAAAATCCGTCTGAATTCTGTTTTCTGAGTTCGAAATGGCAGTTTATTATCTTAGATGACATTATTCATTAAAAAATCCTCCTATTGTTTAAACAATAAATTATTATTCATTTTCAACTTTTTTCTACTTATGGTAGAAAATGCAGCTTTTTTGAGAAATTAATTTATAAATTTCATGTTCGAGATATCTTGCCTATATTATCTAATAAAACCACATTTGTTTAAACATTTTTTTGCAATTAACCTAAAATTATTTTTTAAACTGATATTCTGGCCAACGTTGTTCTCAAGTGACATGATTTATATTTTGGAATGATTTCTATTGTTTAAATAATAAAATATTATTCGGTTCAGGTTCGAGTATCGATATCAATTCAATTGTTTCGAATGAATGATATTGAAACGCATAATATTTTACTTAATAATGATTTGAACCAGGTCCCAGGTCCCTGGTTCAAATCCAGGTTGTGGCTATTTTTAATTTATTTAAAAATTTTATCACCATTATGCATTTGAATAATATTTTATTATTTAAACAATGGAAATTATCCCAAAATATAAATGATGTAACAGTTGACCAGGCCGACCTAAAAAATGAATGTTAGAAGAATTGCAAAATAATTGTTTAAAGAAATGGAATTTGTTTAAACAAATAGCTAATAACTTTTTATTAAATTTAAAATTGAAATTTATAAGGTAATTTCACAAGAAAAGCTGACTTCTACCATAATTAGAACAACAGTTGAAAATGAATAATCATTTACTATTATTATTATTAATTATTTACTCTAAGATAATAAACTGCTTTTCGAACTCAGAAAACAGATGTTCGACTGAGTTTCGAGAAAAGCGAATTATTTAAACAAATGGAATTTGTTTTAACATATGGAAATCACCTGACAAATGTTTATAAACATTCAACTAGACTTATAGTAACGATTTCTATGAGAAAAAGAGAGATTGAAGTGATTAGAATGGTAAATTTTCTGAAGAACGTACATTTTTCATTTAAGGGTAATTTTCAGGGCACTGTGGGGGTGGGTTGGGGTGTCAAAGCCATATGTATATTAGCCCAAGTTCTTCATTGGAATGTCCATGTTCATTGGAAAAGTTATGTAAAAGTGTGATAGCCGACTAACGACCAATTAACTACAACTTCTCTTATCCAGCAACCATATTTATAAAATTATATACATTTGTTGGTAGCAAAGTATGCAAAGTATCATCATCGATAAGAATATAAGCCAATTTGTTGTATGAGAAAATGCATGAACCTTATAGGAAGTGTATAATTCTTGAAAATTTACCGAAATACACGCATCTTTAGTTTTGTATAAATCTGTTTTCTTCGTTAATTTTCTGCATTTTTTTGTAAATGTCATCTTGACTTGACGTGTACTGCGCCGGCGAGTGTAAATACCTGAACATTTTCGCTCTACTGACTTTTAAGCTGTTTTAATCCGCATTATAGAGTTTTATTTTTTGTTTGAAACAAGTTTTCCCAAGTCGGTGAAGTGTGCGGTTGTAATACAATAGATAAGTAATTATTTATAACTATTAAAACTTTCCCATGCTCTTTTAAAAGGGTCGGTCGCCCGATTAAAACTAAAACAAATAGAATTATATAAATCAGATCAAGTAATTATAAACGGATACGAAAGTTCCCGATAGCGGCGCTAGTTACGTAATGAATTCAGTAACCATTTCGAAGTTTTAAACTGGAAACGAACAATAAGAGTAAGAAGGAGACGTTGGATGGTTGCTGTTCTGTTGGAGCCGGTGTAGAGAAATAAAAACGCAGAAAACAATGCCGTAAATCGGTTAGGTACTCGGGCGCAGCATATATTTCACATTTTTCCGTAAATAAGTCCACATTTTAAACTTTATCTCGATATTTCATGGTACGCCCGCTCTTAGGAGGAAGGAGGACTCGGTGAAAAAGGAGGACACATCTCGCTCTCGCACCTCCGCCAAAAAAGGCAAAACGTGCTTCGAGCATTGTGCACGGGACAAACACAGTCCTAATTCCAAACGGGCGATCGATAACGCAAGGTAGCACCGGGCGAAAAGATCCAATTTCAACTTTTAAAGTCCGCGAAATAATTGCATATCGACAAATGGTGTGGGTTTTACCAGTATCTCATATGTACGCGATTTGCTAATGTGGAGAATATTAATGAGGTTTTTTAAGGGGATTTTATGTTGTAGATAATAGCGAGAAAGTTTCGCAGAATTAACTGTATTCGTCTGTATGTCATCATGAATGCAATTTTTTATGAAGCGAACACTCCCGGCATACTAAGAAACAAGTGTGTGTTCAAATAATTTTAACTGTGTTTGTTTCTTATTTATTTATTTATGTTTGGGGTGCTATCAGACTCGAGGTCCAAGACAGCACCCTCAAAATAAAATATTCTTAACTATCCGGACCTCATTTTAGTTTGGCATATTCAATTTAGAAATTTTATATTTTATCATATTTCCAAGAACGCGAACTATATTTATTACCTATAGTTTTTAGCGCCATATTTTTTATTTGGCCACAGTGTTTAAATGATGATTGTTTTAAATGATATAACGCATATTTAAAGAAAATATAATATTCCGTATTTTTTTCCGTAAACTACATTATACATTGGATTACAATGAAGGAAGATATGATTTTTCAAAAATATCTCCACTTTGAAAGTGCGTCGGAAATGTTCACACCCCTAGGGGTGTGAAAAAATTGTCTATTTTAGGTAATGACGTTATTATTAATACCCGTTTGTATGTTAAAATTAGTAAAAATCTTCGTCCTCGTCTAAGGTATGGAACGTAGTACTTTACCAAGATTACTGTAATTTAAACAAAAACCGACTCATCGATTTGCGCTTTGAAAAATACATATCTTTATTTGAAATTATTATTTCTGACTTATTATCGTCAAAGTCAACTCTGATTAAGGTTGGAAATTAAATTTGATACAAAAATGTTTGTTCATTTTTATTAACTAAACTCGACGTATCACATTTTTTTTAAGTAATAAGCTGGTTAAATTTAATAACATTGTTTCTTACTTTTAGTAAGCACTGTAGATTAATGTCACCGAAACACACAAATAGTGGTTAATATGATTTCTAATAAACATACTGATTGCAATATAAGGTAATGTCAAAAGTGGAGTTATTATTTAGCTTTATTACTTAGAACAGGATATTTCCAAAAAATCAAAAATGAAGCTGTTTTTTCTTTCTTGGTACGTTCAATTCGGGAACATTCTATTTTTTTCTGTGGACTCGAAACATCATTCATCCCGCCATGATATTTTGTTAACTTTCTCAGTATTCACATATTTAAGTTGTTCTGTTTTCGTACTCAAAGATCCCATTGCATTTAAGGGTACTTCAAAATTTAAAAAAATCTTAAGCTTTGACATCAGACTAGGGATCATTAATCACAAACTCTACACAGATAGAAAAGATTTCTTGTTTTTAAGAAATATATTCATTTGAAGTTATTCTGATAAATCAAAACATATTGCTTTGACACCAACAATATTTACTTTATTGAATGCTCTAGCTTATTTTCTTGTAGAGATTAATTTATTTTGAATATCAAATAAATATATTTGGCTACAAAGAAATTTCTTTCCTTTTAAGAAACATTTTTATTTTGTTTTAAAAACGTTTGTTTGCGATTGTTTACTTCCGCCAAAGAAATCATATTTTGAATCAAGCTGATGGCTGATGGCTAGATGGCGCTGTAAATTTGCTACCCAAACCTTGATATAGGTCTTGGAAGACCAACCACTGGTCGAGGGTGTGCGACATTCCAAAAGGCGGTGACACGTGGAGATTTTGCTCTAGTGTACCCTCCGAAAAGTTCTTATCAATAAAAGGTCCGCCCACATTTATTCCTTAAAAAACTGATCATTTATTTAATCAAAGAACCATTGCAACCTTAAAATGTTGTATTTCAACTCAACCAAGAATTTCGTTAATTTACAAAATTAGAGTTCTTTAACTCAACACAATAATAATTATTTGAACTAAATAAATCTTGCACCTTATAATATAAAAATTGTAAACTTTAAGTGAAAACATAAATTGTTTAAGACAAATAAACGTTCTTTCAATCAAATATTTCAAACCAATACTTTCTATCCACAAATCAGTATTTCTTTGCCTCCATTGAAACGCCAGATTTGTTTGATTAATGCATATTTATTAGAATCAAACAAAAAAATCATCTTTGTAATCAGATATATTCATTGATTATAGGAAAAAGTTTCATGTTAGTCAGATATAAAAAAGCTGAAAAAAACATTTATGATAACACTTATGACGAGTTTTGACCACTTTCTTAAAAACTCTGGCCACTGTACAATATTACAGAATTGTACAATATTCAGTTATTGCAAATACTTTACGTTACTATTGAGAGTAACTCAAAAACCGTTTCAGATAACTAAATATCCAGCACAGGAATACCGTATCAGTATCAACTTGGGTAGGTAATAATAAGCCGATTGAAATTGGTGCGGTAGGGTTAGAGAAGTGGGGTCGGGGTTAATAGGCGACACGGATCCTGGCTATTGTCCCGATAAACAAGAATAGCCCAACTTGCTTGGCCAGGGGTCAGCCAGCAATTCCGTCGGACAAGTTTCGTCGGTGGCTATTCACCGTTTCGGCTTTGTTCGCGACAAGATCCCAACAATGAACACCGCACGGCCGAACAAACTCCAACGTTACACACAACAACAAACAAGCTGTGTACCGAAGAGAATTATTTTCGTCAGGTGCAGAACTGTCGAAAGATGAACAGATCTAATTATGAATCGGAGACGGTAAAGTAGCAGTAACGAATTAAAACTTTCGCTCTGGCTTGTTAAGACGGCCCTCCGGCATCGGACGAGCGCGTGTCAAAATAACCGAATCGGGTATGAGCTGCGACAGGAGTTTTTGGGAACAGACGCCGGTGGCGTTATTCTCAATTAATTAACTTGACATCCAAGGAAATACTTTTCTTCCTTCCAGCGTCGACTTGTAAATTCTAATTTATTCTTGTCAGCGAAGGATGTTACCTTCCCTCGCAATATTCTGTTTAAATTTTATGTAAAAAAATTAAGAGTATGAAACTTTTTGAAGGCTAACTGCTGATTTGCTAAAAAACGAAAATTTTGTTAAGGCGTACTCCGAAGATTAAAATATTTTTAAGATTTTTTAATATTACAAAGTGAACCAGACTCCTTCATATTGCTCAAACCGGCTGAGGAAACCAATCTGTTTCAATAAAAATTCGTTTTTCAAATACAGGGAACACACAAGGAACACAAACATGACAAAATCTCTGAAATTCTTTGTTATTTGAAAAAATCGTCGGACACGTCCACTTTTAATGATCAAAGAACAGATATATTAAATTTATTTTTCGACCTTCAATTGTTTTTGACTTATAACAACAACGGCACTTTTTTGTACTAGCGTAATTTATAAAATTTATGACCTTACATAAGAATATTTCCGAGAAAAAAACAGTTAAAAATTAGGGTAACATAACTTTTGTTTGTTGTTGTTTCTTTTACATTTGTTAACAAATTTTCAGGAAATGTAAAAGTATAATAATTAAGCTTTACTATGAGACAATGGTTAGAATCACAATGGATTCAGCTGGTGTAAATTTACAAAACTTACCAAAGTTACGGTTTTTGACATTTTGACCAGTTTTTTGCGAAAAGTTTACGCGATTCACAAACCAAAGATTCACAAAAGCCATGCTCCGTAAAGTTATCAATATTTAGCAATTCACCCTTTCACAAAAATGTTTTTATGTAAAGCCTTCAAATGTTTCGATACCATTTAGACAATTTAAAAAATCTACCAAAAACAGTAAGAAGAGATTGGGGTTGCCATTAAAAAAAGTTCTAATTGACGGTCGGAAATAGTTATTTATGTACCAAGGGCATTACACGGATGTTTATGCCCCGATGGTGACCGTTTAGCCGATAGGCCCGAGAGCTTCTTAAGTCGCCCGAGGTTATAAACATCAAGTAATGCCCGAGGTGCATACAAAATTTTATGTCCTACAATGGCTTTGTTTCTCTGTTTGAATAATATTAATAAATATTTTTACGTTATCCAGTGACATGCGTATCTACGGAGTTGAATAACAATACAAACAATTCGGAGTTGAGTGACAATACAGACAATAAATTGTCAAATTTATAACCTTAATGACCAATAATTGACATTGCCGAGTGACAGTACGCACAATTAATTGTCAAACTTATAACCTCAATCGCCAACAATTGACATTGATGACTTAAAATTTACAATTTGAGATATTTGACATATAACCATGGCCACCCTTAATGCCCGCGCGGGCGTTAAGAAGCAGTTTTGGCCCCGGTATCTAAGATGTAAAATGTCACTTTATGATCATGTAGGACAAATGACTGTTTCACAAAAACGTCTCAGCGATTTTGCTCATATTTCCATACTCAGCACATTGTATAATTCTTATTATTCGATACCTAACTATGCTAGCATTAAGGTAATGATTATGTACAGCCTGCTCCATAGATTTTGCTACAAAATGATAGAGATTGTAGGGGACACCTAAACAAACATGTTTTTTTGCAAATAAAGTCATGTTCGGACACGAGCCGTTTAGGCACTAAGCTTAATAATTATTTCTTGTGTCTAACTGTTCAATTATTTGTCCATGTTGTTCAATACATTAGAAGATTTAGGGATTTTCGGACCCAATATATAATACCAGACTTTTGTCGTGCCCTCATAAGAAAACTCGGGTGGGTTTAATACAGGGGATCGATCGGAGCAATGCAGCCTCTCCGAGCAACCAATCCATCGGATAGGAAAATGTTCATGTAAGAACTGGCGCACGTACACACTTTTTAATTCAGCCTAGCGCCTAATAGTTATTAAACCAACAAGTATATTAAAAAGAGCAATTAATGATCGAGACTGTTTAACGCACGAGCGATTAGCGAGTGCATTAATTGTCAAGATCATTAACCGCCGTTTAATAATCGAGTTGGTTACAAAATTTTTTCGTCCTTTGACCAGTTTTTGACCATTTATGGAGTTTGACACTGACAGTTTTAGACTGTGTGCCTGGATAACGGAATGTTTTGATTGGATGATTTTATTTTACGTATGTTCGATTGGCTATAATGAAGTCGTTTGATTGGCTATAACAATCATATATTAATAGAAATCGTGCATTTATAGAGCTTGTTAATAAATGATTTTCTATTCAGTAAACATACTCATAAATAAACGATGGACGGTTGTAAGTGTCCCCTACAACTCCGCCAGTTTGTCGCTATATTTGTGGGAAACCCCATTTATACATGGTATCCGTTTAGCTCAGGGAGCCTACGAGGTAAACAAACCCTACGCAACTTCTACAAATTGTTGCAAATAATTAACTCTTAGTTAAAAGAAATTGTTAGCAAGGCCTTGCTGTCCTATGTGATCGGATCTTATCGATCTGATCAAATATTTCAAACAAAAACACGATGATGATTAATGATCGTCGATCTTTTCGATCAATCGATTTTGTTTAATCACAAAACATGACATAATATGCCTCCTTTTAAAGCAAAGAAATTCATGTCCTAAACTTGCATCTTCACTATCTTTGTTGTACAATTAAAACTAAATTAACTAAGCGAAAACAAGGAATCAACTTGTATACAACATTCTGCACGCCTCTTTTTTACCACAATTATAATTAATACACCAAATAATTTCGTACTTTCCTGAAAATCCTCGTGTCTCTTGACGGAAGTTTTTTATGATCCATCCGTTTACACATAGAGCGCTCAGCGTTCCTTTATTTTTTTTTTTGCAAACGGACGACGTGCGAACACAATACCGAGTGGTTTTAATCGTAAAAAAGCGCCTGGCGTCGCGCCGCGCCGTTTCGACGCGTCAATTGAAGCTGCTCTCTGATATCACGGTTCCGTTGAAAGCCAAAGAAAAAAGACGAACGCCCCCTGCCAAAGGCGAAAAAGACTAAGCGGGTGCGAAAACCCAACAGCTGAACTCAGTGTGTACACACCAAACAGTGATTTATAGCATGGATTTTAAGCCCTTTCAGTAAAATACGCCGCGCTCAATCTTTGTATGTGATTCGTGAGTAGAAATCGAATAATTTCCAAATGCATTAAAGTTTTTCTTGGTGATTAAATGATGATCTTTTAAAATATATTTTTAATTATAATGGAAAGATTGATCATGATCGATCAGATCAATCATTCGCAACATGATTGATCAGATCGATCTTTTCAATCATGATGGTCAAATAAAAGGTGCAGTAACATATAAATTCATAATTTTGGTTAGTTGACAATTTTTTATGTACAAGATCGATATCCTTGTGTAATTGATCTCATCGTGTGATAAAAAGTATCGAATAGATATCGATCATGAACGATTATGATCGAATTGTTATAATTGACAATGTTAGAAGGAAAAAGATTATCAATATCAAATGAAGATTAGGAATCATTATTTTTAATAAAATCCGTATTAATTAGTTTATTTTGTGTTTACTTAGTCTATTAGTTTATCATGATAAATTATTATGATAAAGTATTGTAATCGTGCAAAAAATGAGATTTTGGCGAAAATAGGTCTTTTTGGGTCCCCTGATCATTGTTGACCAAAGTACAAAAAAATGTCTGTGTGTGTGTGTGTGTATGTGTGTACCCGATTTTTATGGCGACGATTCCGGAGGTATCGTGACGAAAGTTCATATGAATTTAGAAGTTTTATGACCAAATTTAGAGCTGAAAAGCTTTTAGTTCAAAAGGGTCCAAAGGAACAAGATGTTTCCTCTAAGCATTTTTCAAGGATTTTGCTGCCATTTCTGTAATTTTGTCAAAATAGTAAAATAATAAATTAAACTAGAGGAAATTTTGTATAATTTATGTCTATGAGATTTTTTGGTAAAATTAATAGTTTAGCTGTATGAGCAAATTCTTTTTGATTGAGATCGTGTCTGCATTAAAACTTAGTTCTCACAGTAGGTCAGAACGCTGGTTTTTTGACAATACCTACTGTCAATATTATCAAAATGTCTGTTAATTCCTGGCGAACTTGTTTTATTTTAATGCAGACACGATCGAGCTCGATCAAATAGAATCCCATGCAACTAAAATATTAATTTTATATATTGTATGATAAAGTCATGTGCCTGGCCACAACAGATTTTTACTTTATCATACGCAGTATGTTAAAGTATTGTAATCATGCCGAAAAAAAAAATTGAGATTTTAGCGGAAATAGGTCTTTTTGGGTCCCGTGAACATTTTTGACCAAGGTACAAAAAAATGTCTGTGTGTGTGTGTGTGCGTGTGTGTGTAAACGATTTTTGTGGCGACGATTCCGGAGAAACTACTAAAGGTATCGGGACGAAAGTTCATATTTAGAAGTTTCATGACCTAACTTAGAGCTGAAAAGCTTTTGGTTCAAAAGGGTCCAAAGAACCTTGTAGTTTATTCTAAGCCTTTTTCAAGGATTTTGCAAATGAGCCGCCATTTCTGTAATTTCGTCAAAATAGTTCAATAATAAATTAAAGTAGAGGAAATTTTGTATAATTTATGTCTATAACATTTTTTGGTAAGATTAATAGTTTAGCTGCAAGACCAAGTTCTATTTGATCGAGATCGGTCGCATCTGCATTGATATGAAACTACATAGTAGCCAGGATTTTGACAAATATGTTTTTGTGCTGTCACACTCGAAAACAGCTGATTTCATCAGAGGTTGGAGAACCGCTATGGAACGTTGCCGCTCTAGTGCGGCAAATTACAAAATACAAATTTCAAATAAAATAAGATCGCCAATTTGATTGCTTGTTGATAAGAAATATCAACCCGTCTTTATATCTAATTCTAAAAACGATAAATTGAGAAAATTGTAAATAAAGTATAGCGATGACTGTAGTTTTATTGTAGTATGTTAGTACGGATGTGACATCTACAGTGTTATGAACAAATATAAATCTGCCAGAATTTGACTTAGCTTTTTAAACTTGACGTTTCGTCAAACTGGTACCAACATAACATTTCCTATACAGAAATATTACCATTTTTTATTTATTTTTTTAATACACATTTCTCCAAAACCAGCACAATAAACGTTGATGTCACTCCTGCCAAAAACTAGATAGCGCGACTCGCTCACATGCGACGGCGACACTCAGCCTTCGGTGACGCGCCGCATCACCGCTCGTCGCGCTATTCCGTACTTTCGGCACTTGTGACATAAATTATTATTCTAATGACGTAGTGTGGGTTGTATCAAATGCTGATGCTTTGACAATACCTACGATTTATCTCAATAAAATGGATTCTCACGCAGCTGAACTATTAATTTTATATATTGTATGATAAAGTCATGTGCCTGGCCACATCAGATTTTTTTTTGTGCAACAAAAGACTATACCAATTAAATGGTTTTATTCTGGAATTCATTTCATGATTTATATTTGTATTGTGATTATATCTAATTAAGGTTTGTTTTATTGATATCTAATATGAAGTTGTTCATTAGTGTCGTCAAAGTCAAAAGATGTCAGGAGTCTCCTCAAAAATTCTAAATGAACAAAACCTTAACAATTTCTGAAAGGGAAATTAGTCTCCACACTAGACGTCAAGCTCAAGTCATGGTAAATTTTGAATAGTCTAATCATTCCGTGTTTATGATTATTCAATTATGGCATTTGTAATATTAATGATGATATAGTAATCATGATTCTTTACCATGAAACATCATTGGGAAAACCCGTTTCTTTTGAGAGACATCTTTTTGAAAACAATTTAATGCCAAACAATTTAATAATTTTGTTTTTTTTTTTTCGGTTTTTACAACATATAGTTAGTTTTTACCTAATATCAAAATTTATTTTGTGGACTAATCCAAATAATACAAACTTACGAGTGTTTATTTAAAAAAATCTGATGTGGCCAGGCACATGACTTTATCATACAATATATAAAATTAATAGTTTAGCTGCATGAGAATTTATTCTATTGAGATAAATCGTAGGTATTGTCAAAGCATCAGCATTTGACACTACCTACACTACGTCATTAGAATAATAGTTATTTATGTCACAAATGCCGAAAGTACGGAATAGCGCCGGACGACCGGTGATGCGGCTCGTCACCGAAAGCGGAGTGTCGCCGTCGCATGTGAGCGAGTCGCGCTATCTAGTTTTTGGCAGGAGCGACATCAACGTTTATTGTGTTGCTTTTTACAAAATACGTATTTTAAAAAAATAAATAAAAAATTTCTGTATAGTAAATGCTAGGTTGGTACCACTTTGACGAAACGTCAAAGATCAAGGTGCGTTCCGATTGGTAGGTAATGGTAGCTAATGGCGGTGGTAGAATACGAAATTATAGTATTTCTTACATGTCGTGATAATGACACATATTAGTTTGCATGTACATAAACATCAGTCACTAGCAATTTTCTATTGGAAATACTATAATGGCGTCTGCTACCACTGCCATTATCACTAATGAAAACGCACCTTAAAAAGCTAATTCAAATTCTGACAGATTTATATTTGCTTATGACACATCCCTACCAACAGGCTAAAATAAAACTACACTCATCGCTATACTTTATTTATAATTTTCTCAATTTATCGTTTTTAGAATTAGATATAAAGACGAGTTGATATTTCTTATCAACAAACAATCAAATTGGTGATCTTATTTTATTTGAAATTCGTATTTTATAATTTGCCGCACTAGAGCGGCTACGTTCCATAGCGGTTCTCCAACCTCTGATGAGATCAGCTGTTTTCGAATGTGACAACACAAAAAAATATTTGTCAAAATCCTGGCTACTATGTACTTTCATATTAATGCAGATGCGACCGATCTCGATCAAATAGAATTTGCTCTTGCAGCTAAACTATGAATTTTACCAAAAAATGTCATAAACATAAATTATTCAAAATTTCCTCTACTTTAATTTATTATTTAACTATTTTGACGAAATTACAGAAATGGCGGCTCATTTGCAAAATCCTTGAAAAATGCTTAGAATAAACTACCAGTTCTTTTGGACCCTTGTGAACCAAAAGCTTTTCAGCTCTAAGTTAGGTCATGAAACTTCTAAATATGAACTTTCGTCCCGATACCTTCAGTAGTTTCTCCGGAATCGTCTCCACAAAAATCGTTTACACACACACACACACACGCACACACACACACACACACGCACAGACACACACACAGACATTTTTTTGTACCTTGGTCAAAAATGTTCAGGGGACCCAAAAAGACCTATTTCCGCTAAAATCTCAATTTTTTTTTTCGGCATGATTACAATACTTTATAATACTGCGTATGATAAAGTAATATTTGTCAAAATCCTGGCTACTATGTACCTTTCATATTAATGCAGATGCGACCGATCTCGATCAAATAGAATTTGCTCTTGCAGCTAAACTATGAATTTTACCAAAAAATGTCATAAACATAAATTATTCAAAATTTCCTCTACTTTCATTTATTATTTAACTATTTTGACGAAATTACAGAAATGGCGGCTCATTTTCAAAATCCTTGAAAAACGCTTAGAATAAACTACCAGTTCTTTTGGACCCTTGTGAACCAAAAGCTTTTCAGCTCTAAGTTAGGTCATGAAACTTCTAAATATGAACTTTCGTCCCGATACCTTCAGTAGTTTCTCCGGAATCGTCTCCACAAAAATCGTTTACACACACACACACACGCACACACACACACACACACAGTCACACACACAGACATTTTTTTGTACCTTGGTCAAAAATGTTCAGGGGACCCAAAAGACCTATTTCCGCTAAAATCTCAATTTTTTTTTTCGGCATGATTACAATACTTTATAATACTGCGTATGATAAAGTAAAAATACACTTTTGCCAAAAAAACATAGACTTACTGGTCTTACTGGCACAATATTCACACCTCCCCTGTAACATAATGGTTTCAGTAAAAGTTAGACTTGACTTTTGAGTCTTTTAATGTCAATCTTAATATTGTTTTTCCATGTATGAGTTAGTAGATATATATACAAGTAATAAAATGTGATGTACCTTCTCATCATTCTATTGCAATTATAGCAAACAAATTTCTGGGCGAAAAATGAAAAAATAATAAATGTAATACCTACTAATAATGCATTTAATAAAAAAAGTACAACTTTGATCATACCCTACATAACCCTACTTAATTGTAGATGTGACAGTTGTTTCTTTCCCTTTGCATTACGTGTGGCGCAGCTCGACAAGCAACAACAAACTTTCCCCATAACAATAAAACTAAACAAAATCCCCAGAAAATGTCTTCCGCAAATGCCGGCTTATCATCTTTCCCGGCGGCAATTTATATCACTTACACCTGGCACTCTAGATAAAGAGGAAGCGGCCGCGTAAATGACATAGTCGGGCGTTCGCTCCGACTTTTTAAACAATAATAGTCCGTAGCGCCAAAAAGGCAATTAAACATATGAGGCGGAAAGGCATTGTGGCCAAAGCTTGTGGAGGCAAGAATCCCAGTCGCAAATGGATCCAGCCATTGTGTTGTCTCCGCGAGACTTCCTGCCGTTTGGAAGAGGGAGGGGGGGGCGTTAATTATGGACACCCGTCGTGATTACGCCATCCACGCACAGTGGCGCCTCCAACTCTAAATGGATCCCAGCTACTTTTGTGGAATTATGTATTGTCTCCCAACTGACAGGCGTGACCGCGTGGCAATATCGAATTGGAAGATCATTTGAATATGAATTATTCATTTACTAACTGATTTACTTTGTAATAATAGTAATATGCAGTTATTGCTTCCATTATCTAAATTAGAAAACACATCCTATTGTCGGATTCGATTAACAAAGATGTTTTTGTTTGCACAGTTAATATTGGCATTGCCTTCAACATTGTGGCGTTGAATATATATGACGTGTAGTCCTATCTCACTTTAGTTAACAAAAATGAGTTGAAGATCAAAAATTCCATGGTTTATAGACATGGGTATCGTTTATGGCTTTTGATCCCGGGATCCCGGGATCACGACATATAATGAGCTTTTTCGGGATCCCGGGATTATAAATCTATATCACGGGATCCCGAAAAAGTGCAATACTAATTATTTTCTTATTTTTCGTTAATTGGTGAAGTGTGAGCACTGATCTACAATAAATCAATTGAGCTCGTATTTTTTAAGTATGAACTTCAATCTTTAACAGCAAACTTTCTAATTAAATGTTGCTATAATAGGAGGAACAGATTTTGCAAGAAGTAGATATAAATCAATATGGAGGCAGACATGAAACTTTTCAGCTTACTTAATAAGTCTTTTTAGTTACCTCGACACTCAACAATATTTAAGTATTCAAAATAGAAACTAAAACCTTAAACGTAAAAACAGTGGCGGATTTATTTATTTGTATTTAATGCTACAGAATACAGTGCTACAGAATAGAAAAATAGTAAATATGTATAAAATCAATCGAAAAAAATATCGAAAATACATATAAAATAAAGATATAAATTATTCCCGATTTAACTGTAAAATGAAACCCAAATTGTTCCAAAGATGATTTGCTATTACTAGTTCTTATTAATTTTTCGATGGTTCACTCCAATCGAACCAACGATGTCATTTCTTGTTCCGATTTTCAAGTTTCTTCCGGTATACGGATTTTACCTTAAACTAAAAAACGAAATATTTAGGTACGATGTTTCTGTGAAGACACACTTCGCCGTAGATTGCGTCTCGGGTAAATCATCTCGAGTTTATAATGAGCTATGACAGCGGTAATATGGTCATTTTTTACATTTCTTCATCGCACAATTATCGCTTTTTTAGTGGAAAGGTTTTGTCAAAAAGTGTACTTAGATAAAAAAAAAAAAACGTACAAGTAATATTCATTTTGTTCATGACAATACAACGAAATATTTAATACTCGAAGAAGTTGCACTGAATATTTCATAAATTTTGAATAAACGGTTTGCTTAAAGACGCGTTTAGAACTGGGTCTAAACGTCATTATACCTATCTTTTTTGTAAACAATCGTTTTATTAATAATGCATAATAAACATCCATGACGTAAGAATTTTAAAGTTATCCAATTTTATCTTAAAAAAAAACAAAAAATAAAATAAATGTTTACTGGCATTAATATGAAAAAATGGAAATTTGACTCGATCTAACAATTCATTTTGCCGTAACTATTCTTGAAAACTTTTACAAAAACGTCATATTTTTGAGCATGTTATCATCTAATAGAGTTTAAATTTTGTTTATTATTGATGTCAATACGCTCACTTTCCCACCATTTGAACCGACAATTTTGGTTTTCTGGTAAAATTTTAAAACGTTGATCAAGTTTCGGGGTAAAAGATATTCTAGGCGTTTCTCAAGGTCTATAAAAGAGAGGTTATCCAGCTTGCTATCTTTCCTATAGTCCACTTTATATACCCCCCTCAGATCCCTATATGCTCTATTTGCGTGACGTCACTAGAGTCCCGGCTATCTTCGCAGTTCGAATCACATGGCATACATCGCTCGTTTACTTTGTTCGAAGATACGCGCGACTCTAGTGACGTCACGATCTCCCTTTACCCATCAAACTGAGAAATCCCGTCTTTGGATAACCTTATTACTTTATAGACCTTGGGCGTTTCTTACTAATCTTACTGATTGATTTTGGTAACTTTAGGCATCTCAGGCGTTTTGATCCGTCAATTTTAGTTTTTTTTATCCCGGGATTACAAAATCTTTAATCCCGAAATCGCAGGTTCAGTATTTTGTCCGGCAATATAGGGTACTATACTTCGAATCTATAGTGAGGTCATAATATTATTATACATATATTTATTACATTGGGGTCCCAAAAGAACTGATTTCCGCTAAAATATCAAATCTTTTTTCGACACGATTCTCAATACTTTGTCATACTACGTGTGAAAGCGTAATAAGAAATATAGATATTGGGGAATGATAAATTAGCTGCAACCATGGTTGGGCGGTTTCCAGTATAAAACCGAAATCAATCTGACAATGTGTTTATTATGAAACCGAACTAGAAATAAATTACAAATTCAAGCTTAAAAATAACGAATTATAATTCAGTCAACAGTCAAAATGTACATTGGATGCGGCTATTTTTTATGTAAAACCACCAAACTCAAAAATCGCACTAAAATTTTTTTTGATGCATAATGTTTTCTAATAACTTTTTTCTAATATTTTTTTCCTTTTTTTGTTTTTTTTTTCGGAGGTAGTTTCACTATTTGGTGCATATCTAGAGTTAGGAACGTCCAATCGGTCACTCGGCACATCAAATTAAAGCTAATCGTATCACCAACAGATTTTACTAACATAGTTTTTCAATCGCTTCAGTATTTTCAACGCAATGGGCCACCATATGAAAAAAATGTGAAAAGTACAAATCGTGGAAATATGATCAGTTTCTTATTGTTTACGTAGAGCGTACACTTTTACGAAGACAACAATGAATTTACGATACAAATTTAAGCAAAAATACCGAAGTTATGAGCAATTATGATTGATAGGCACCAAATTACCAAAACTTTTTCTCTATTTATCTGTTTGACTAATTTCGTTTATTTTTATTGCGTACATAATGACATTAGAAATGATTCCTGTTTCGCCTTCTGTTCTTGTCGGTATTTGTTTCTCTTATGAAGAACCAGATATAATCCCCCATCATTTTTCATTCCAAAATCCCTTGTAGCGCCTCTCAATGGTCTTCATCTCCTGGTAGAACCTCTAACCATGCTCGTCACTAACGTTGCCAAGATTCCCCGGAAAAAATTCAGGTGCGAATGAAAAGAATGAATTTTCAGAGACATGTTGACGACTTTTGGAAAAATAAAGAATATTAAGAGCATATAACAGACAATGAATAGAATAACAGTATTCTACACCTATTTTTGCATATTTCTGGAGTAAATCTTCAACAATTGTCTGGAAGTTCGGGGTTTTATTGTTACCAAGGTAAACATCTTTCAACAGCTTCCTTCTTTGTGGACCGTCAAAAACCCCTTCCTTGATTTTCGCAAAAGAGAGAGTTCTAAATAAAGTTCTCAAATAATCAAACGCTTGACCTTCTTTATTCATTGCTTTGACTAAGTTTTTGAATAGTCCAAGTGTAATATGTAGTGGTGTTAATATGATGTTTTCTTTTTTGATGAGTGGTACATATTTAATATTGTCTTCGCCCACTGCTTTTTTTTTTCTTTCCGTCCATTTATTTCTCTTATAATAATGTTCTCGAGCACGGCAGTCCCAGGGGCATAGGAAACAACAATATTTTGTGTACCCACCTTGCATTCCACATAACATGCCCACCACTTTCAAATCGGCACAAACTTTCCAGTCGTATTCTTCATACTAGATAAATTTCAACAATTTGACTATAGTCTTGTATGATTTCTTAGTGTTACTGCGATGGGTATCGAAGGTTTCTCGTTTCCGTTATGTAAAATTACTGCTTTCAAACTTTCTTTACTACCGTCAATAAATAGCCACTCGTTTGCGTAGTAAGGCTGTTCAAGCTCCTCGAACAAACCAGGATTGTCGTTTCAAAAACATATGTTATCTTCTGTCGTATAATATATGGCGTAAGGCTTGTCGTGGTCTCTGTAGTAAGTTGTTTTAACATTCGGGGCCATGAAGTTGTATTGCGTCATCCGAGATTCATGTAATTCTGCTTTATCTTTTGAAAGATCCAATTCTGTCACCCAATCATTCAATTCAGCCTGACTTAGGAGATAGTGCCCTTCACTCCCAGCGAAATCGCTTTCATTTGATTTCTCCATATCTTCTGATGAATCGGAACTTGTTTTCGGAGTAGATGTATCGGGACACTTGGGAATGGGAAGTGTATCTGAATGCGGAGTTGGGAGGATGACAGATTGTACATTTGCGTAAATCCATCGCATACTTTTTCCATTGCCAGTCTGTTTGCTTAAACAAAAATAGCCTCCAAATCAAAGGTACACCGAATTTCATGTCCCGATCATATGATCGATGATCGTTATTTTTTCATAGATTTTCATCGTAAATACCTTGTTCTCTGCCTAAAAGTGCAACCTCTACGTAAAAAAAGAAACTGAGCATATTTTCACGATTTCCCTGGCGATTAAGTACTATTCGATTTTAATTTGTGCCAAAAAAAAAATCCAAATTGTGTCCCATTGCACTGAAACTACAGAACCGATAGGAAAACAATATTAACAACTTTTATTGGTGATTCAATTGGCTTTAATTTGATGTGGTGAGCGCCCAGATTGGATATTGCGAACGCGCGGTATGCTCCAATTAGTCAACTTTCCAACGTAAAAAAATATATTTTTTGAAATCATATCCCTAAAACATATCCATTAAAAATTTTTTAATGTTATTTTTTAGTTTAGTGGACCAAGGTACCTAAGAACAAAATAGTGGCACCATTTCCATTTTCCTCTTATTCTTTTTTTATAATTATATATGTCTGAAATTATTTAACGATTATAACAGAAATACTGCATATTTAAAATATTTTATATATGGTTTGGATCAAATTATAATTCTGAATTAGGATAAAATAAATGCGATGTTTAAGAACTCAAGTCCTATTTTATGGTAATTTCGTTGTAGGTACATCGGACGAAGTGCAGGAGTACGATTACCTTGGTGCTTGGGGTCCTCGCTTTGACAAGTTGGCAGACATGTACGGGCCAGGAGAGGATACTGAACAGGAAGAAGAATAGGACAACGCCCGCCGCCCTCAGAAACGAACAAAACCCAACAACAGGAAAAATCTAAAAATTGAGTGATCGACTTTGGAGATAAGCAGGCAACAACAAAAAAAAATACATAAAAAGTGAAAGACACATTCCTCCCCGAAACCAAAAATAAATTACCAAAAAGTATATAAAAATCATCACAGACCCATCGCTTCTACCACGCGTCCTCTGTAACACGTGTACCATAAGACTGTTAGCGGTTTCCTTCACACTAAAGGGAACCAGCACCATAAAGAATATAAATGAACATATATATAAGCTGTAGAGAATTTTATACAGGCCAACTGTTGAGGTTTCCTGTTTCAAACTCCTACTTTTTCCATTACTAATACTCTCCACTGCCAATAAAACATTCATCCGATTATCATTTACAACTAATTATTCAACAAGAATATATGTAAATAAGTACACTTAAGTTTAAGGTTGGCGTCGCTTGCGCTAGTCCGCCCATTAACCAAAGATGGCGCCACACATTACGCGATGCGAGCGCCTCGAACAGGACACTTCGACGGCCCGGCCTGTCATGTTGCAATGTTTTTAATTGAGATGATCTGTAAAGCACACCTTGATTACCAATATTAATTAATCTCATTATAATTATAATTAATTGTAATTCATTTTTATTGTATATTGTTGAGCCAGTATTCCTACAGAGGTTAGGTCGACGGAGAAGTATAGTACGCAGTCACTTTAGGTCAAATTAAAAGTATTTAAGCGAAAATAAACAAAAAACATTAGTGTTTAGGAGATTGCCATATATGTGTAAATGAGAATGTTATACTTCGAGGAGAGCTTGTATGTTATGTCTGTATATAGAATCACTGATATGTACACAGTATACACACTAAACCACGAAAATCATTTTTATAAGAAATTGCACCACGCCACTGTGTATCATGTATAGCTCTATACGATTAGAGAGAAATAAATCCATCGATCTTATTTCTCTCTTATCTGTATACGTCAAAACAAGGTAACATAGCCTATAAACACGGTTTAGAAACGTCACAAACTGTGACAGGTCTAAACCATAACCTATATATGATATTACCACGTTGCCGTAAACATTAGTCTCTAACTCTTTTGATATTATTTTTCGGAGCAGCTCACATAGACTTTTTTCAATGATTTGTAGGTATGTATATAGGTAATGAGAGTGAGCGAATGCATGACAGAAAGACAGAGAGAACATTGTGAGGCAGTGCCAATTACCCATAACTTATTAAATGTAATAACTTCTTGAATGCTGTGTAATGATAATTAATTATGGATAACAATAACGTAAATTATGTGTTTGCACTTGTGTATTGATTATAAACAAAAAAAAACGTACGACGTAATGAATAAATCTAAAAATCTACTACGTATACTTAATATTTATATTCTCCTACGGCATCCGACCAGACTAACGTGTCTCGGTAAACCATTTGTCCATATTTCATTCTCATTTTGTCATTTACGTTTTCATTTGAGTGTTTTCTAGTGATCTTCTTTATCGTGTACGAAGGAAATTGTAGATTCTTGGAGTATTTTTTTGTAAAGAATTATTTGAAGATGATTTTATTTAAAATATAACTATATAAAAATATTTGTATCTTTTATTGGCTTTTTTACGACTCTTATCTAGTTTCTACTGATATCGTCACAGGTAAGTGCAGTAATTAGTCCGAAAAACATACGTGCGAAAGCTGAGGTCCACTTTAAAGTCATTAGAGTTGATGCCTGAGAGTGAAGATCAAATCAAGAAAAGATGATTCTAAGATGCACACAGCATGCACGCCACATTTCGCTACCCACATGAGTCGTGACATTCCAAGACGCAAATGTGTCTCATACCAATGCTCAAATCTTCTTGATGTTCATTAGATTTGAATTCTTATTTCGTTGTATGATTTAGGTTAGAATGGGTAGGTGCATAATGGGTGGCTTGCATGATTTTACCTAACTTAACAAATACATAAAACCCTTAGGAGGAGGTTGTGTGCGTTCTGTTAACGAATAACTATAGTTGGGTATATTAAATTTGGTGTCCTATTGCGGTCACAAAATTGCAAAACAGGATTGCCAAACACAAACTTATTCCAACCTTTTGCAGGCTCAAACCAAACGACACAAGATAATACATTTAGCTTTCAGATTTATTTAACCATACTCAAATAAAACACTCAATTCGTCGGTACAAAATAAAATTTATTTTCTACATATTTCCCAAAAAAATCACGCCCATTATGATCAGCATTTCTGATAATGCGTACAATCGCACTGCGTTTTATCCACCTTCAGTTCGCACAGGTCATACTTGTCCCTGTTGCACCTGTCTATCTCCTTAGCAAACTTCACTGTCTTGACTTTACACGCATCTTCAGGCAACTCCACTGGATTGACCATAATTGGAGTAGGCCTGTCAGGTGGTCTATCGCATATATCCTCATCCTTGACGTACCCAACCATTGGTGCCGGCTCGCATGGAACAGGCTTACCATGCTCGCAGATGTCGTGATGCCTTCTGAGTACGTCAGCATAATACTTCTGCCTGATCTCTTCTGGAGTGTCGATATGCTTTGGAGCCAATTCAAAGTTACCTAAATATGGTCAGAGATGTTTTGTTAATAAGCACATATCAGCAGACAAAAAAAAACATGCTAAAATAAAATTTTGCAAATCGGAATTGTATGGGTTCACCATTAATAGTATATTATTTGACGAGCACATAATTAAGGATATAAATCGCGAGCCGTAGGCGAGCGTATAATCATGCGAGCGATTTATATTCGTTATGTGCGAGTCAAATACGACGTTTTATCTACGACTCATAAATTAAATTTTTTACAAAATATTTTATATGGATTCGTCAATGATGGCGAAGCGAACTGTCAAATAACTGTCATCCAGGTAGGTTTTGACAGACTTTGACACTAGCGTTGTATAATGATGACAGTTGTTTCAAATAATGAGGTCATTATTGACTTTGAACATGCGCTAAAAATAAATGAATGACATTTTAATATATTTCCATTGAAATGTTTTTAATGATATGTTTAGTTCTGATTAGAATAAAGCAGAACTGTCAATTTAGTAATTATTTATTAATGCTTGGACACATTTTCAGAAATATTTTCAAACCAAATGACATTTGAAATTAGAATTGATTATTTTATTCAACTGTACAATAAAAAAATCAATTTACGGTTCGAACTAAATAAAATACGGTTCGAACTGATTGCATCCAAGGTCATACGCGAGTTCCCGCATTCGTGAAGTCACGCCAGGCTAAGAATAGACACCCAGGATTATTTGATACTTGGCATCAATACCACCAATCTTGGAAAACCAAAAGTTACTAAAAGCGTGTGCTCTATTGTTTTCCGAACGACACCGAAAGTGGTTTATAACAAACCTGACGTGATATCCATCTCTCAGGCCCGAATTCGTATTCGGCGGTAAGTAATCGATCAAAAGCATCCATTCGTTTCTTCGTTAACAAAATTATAAATAAAACTGCCATTTCATCGAAAATTTCTTATGTAAGGCCATAAAATGTGTATGTTACCATTGCGAGATCTACAAATATGTATACGAAAAATATCGAAAATATCGGTTATGTCATAAGTCGAAAACAACTGAAGGGTGAAAATTGTTACAATTTGTATGATGTGTATATCGATAATCAAAAATGAACGTATATGAGGATTTTCTCAAATAACAATCCGTTTCAGGAACACTTGTTATGTTTCCCCACTTTGCGCACACGGTATATGTATAGATGTACAGATTTTCACAACAAAGTTTATCAAATACAACGTATTAGGTAACTAGTTGAGCTGAACTAAGAGCTGGATCTGAATCACCATATGCAACGCGATATAAATAAGTATCACAAACCTTCTAATGCTGAACACTCAGTACTCTTCACATCTCCAATGCGCACAGGGTAAGGACAAGTGGTATCAGCCGCTAGTATACCATGCGGAGGAACTCTATAAGTATGCTCCAAACTCCTTTCATATTCCTCCAACGTCTTCCTCTTTCTAGCTTGTTCGTAATTCTCATCCCTGCCACCGTCTGCCTTGAGTTCGGTAAGGCACTTCTCCATAAACGTAGGTTCGTCCTTGATTTCAGTACCTGAAACAGAAACGTCAAAAGTTCAAGACTAAACATCAACGGACGAACCAATCTCCTCACCAATAGCGTCTCGCATCGCTTTCTTCTCGGATTCTTTGTTCTCGTCGATCTGGTCAAGGATGTCGTCCTTCAGCAATCCCTGACTGAACATGTAATTGCGCACATTCTCGATTACTTCGCAGGGGAACTTCTCCGGATTAGCCTGCATGTACCGGTATACGTAAAGATCTGCACCAGTTATGATGAACCTCTGTTCGTACACGGTGATGACAGCCCCAATGTGGAAGTCGCCTGGGGTATAGTAAAGTGGGTCCAATGGATCTGAACCTGGCTTCTTCAGCAGGCTGTTGCGTAGATACTTGCCTCCTATCATACAAATATTAGATGTTGATTATACAGGTATAGCCCAGTGGTTCTTAACCTGTGCTCCACGGAACACTGGTGCTCCGCGAGCTTGTTGCAAGTTGTTGAAATTGTTGCAAGTTGTCCAAATTGTTGACTCATTTACCGTATGTGATTGAAATAATAATATTTGTATTTGTATATTATTAACGCAAAAAACATTCAAACTTCAACAAAACTAACAATTATAGTATATTATAATACAAGAAGACACCCAAAATAAGAGATGGAACAGGGCAGAAAGACCTAGGTCAATAGCCCGTTCGAACACCAAATGAAATTAATAAATGAAACTAATTGTGTAATAAACCTGTACAAAGCTGGATGTTGGAATAAATATTATTACTACTACTATAATAGGTACAAGTTTTAGAAGACAAAAATTGGCGCACGAGGTGTTTTGTTATATACTATTTTTTCTACCTTGCGACATTAATTTTACATAAATTTCGAAAAATGCGGTTATCTTCTTACCATTTAAATAATTTTATATTCAACAGTTGGTAGTTAGTGTCAAATTCGCAACTACGACTGACGCGAACCAATAACGATTGAGATATCAGCCTTATTTGACACTTGACGTCAATATCATAAATGTTGGAAAACCAAAAGTTACTAAAACTTTGTGATCTCGTGTTTTCATAATAACAACCAACGCGGTTTATTATGATATAACGAACGCAAAGTAGAAAAAAACATTTACAATTTTCAAATAGTAATAAATACGAATAAAATAAAAAAGAATTTAGAACATAATACAATTAAAATAAAAATGGATATAGCTCTGCTACACATGCCACATAAAAAGTTCTGAAAATATGTAAACATTTTGAAATATATTTCCTAAAATAAAGATAATTTAAATATGATGTTTTGATAATATATATTTTGCCCTCATCTACATATCATCCACATGTTATGAGCAGATTTATTAAGCATTAGATTAGTATAAAGTTGTATTAAAAATGAGCTTATCAAAACTACTTGAGTATGTGGTACCTAACTGCTAATATAAAGAATCTAGCCAAATTACGTAAATATTTGACCAACTAAGAAGGTTTTGAAACTTTTATTATATTTAAATTTATATTACCGCGAACATGTCAGATGCTTGGAGGAACTACCACAATATACCAAATAGGTGGCGGCATTTATAACCACCAGATGATAGTTTACGAAGAAAATTTTGTGGGTCCAGAAAATCAAAACATACACACACACAAAATGTGGAATTATGTGAATACGGGCAAAAAGAAAACTTCGGAAGGAATTCCGTACATCGAGAGTGCTTTTTCCCTCAAACAGTCAAGAGTTGGGTTGTAGAAATAAATTCCAAAATTCCCGTTATCTTCTAAATTTATACAGAAATATATTTTTTCTTTTCTGTATCAGACTAATGATTTTCGCCGCAAATAAACTTAATTCGAGTATTCATTTTTCAATTCGGTAAAAAGTTAGAGCTAATAAAAATATCAATAAATCCGTATTTTAAACGGCTACAACTTCTTAAGGAATTGAGAAAACCAATAAGTCAATGTGAACCTTTTTACTCGGAATGACATTTAGTTTTTAGAAGAAAATCTGTAAAAAGTTTTATATGGATTTTATTTTGTTACTTAAATTTATTTACTTTTTATTGTGGTAATGTTATTTTTTCGTTTTCGCATTGTTTGATATGTATTTTATCTTTTATTTTTCTTTGTTTGTTTTGTTTGTTAACATTTCAAACGGCTGTAACTTTTTAAGGAATAGAAAAAAAACATACCATATAAAACATAATACTCGGAATGACATTTGATTTCTAAAAACTAATTGTGCTGAAAGAAAATTAATGTTATTTTGCAACTGTTATTTAATAATCGTTTTAATTTTGAGTAAAAGTTATGTCAACGTTTTTGTTGCTCCGCGAATTTTTCGTATGATCAAAAGTGCCCCCTGACTTCAAGAAGGTCAAGAACCACTGGTATAGTTCACTGGTGTGAAAACAGCATTTAAAATCTTGATTTTCATGAAAGTAACTCAAACTCTATCCTAAAATTACCTATAATCCCGGAATTCCTAATGGGCGGCTCATAAATGGTACACGTGCCATCACCAAGCGAGTAATTCAGCAAGAACCTCCTGATGGCGTCCTCAGGATGGACGACATCGAACCTCATCTCGTACCTGAGATACTTGTTGGCGTTTAGCACTTGTCTCAGGACATCTTTGCGTGGTGGTTTCGGCTTGAACGTCAACGTATTCTGAAGGGAATCTTCCAGACTGCCGAGGCCGTCGTGCGGTGGCATCGGACGCTTCGGAAGTGTTTTCTCCTTCGTCTTGATGGTGATCTCCGGTCTCTGCTCCACACAGAGCACTTGACGGAAGTAATTCCTCGTGAACTGATCGCAATCGTAGAGGAACATCCTTCTGCCCAATATAAAGATCGTATTGCCGACTATGAAGTCTTTCGGTTGGTAGTATTCGGCAACTTCGGAGTCAGATATTTCCAAGTATATGGAGGGATAGGTCACTGGCCGATCGGTCCATACCTAACGAATGCACACAAATAAACTCTTTGTCTAATTCTCTTCCCCCTCATGGAGATGACTCAATTTTTAATTGTTGGTCTCGAGATACTAATAGGAGGTATTTAATTGTGCATTTATGGATGAGCTAACTAATTTTAAGATATTTTTAGTTATGACACACATGTTCGGAAGTGATATGGTATAGGTCCCAGGGTTGATGCGCGGAGCAATGAGTTTTGTTCAATATACACCCGATGTTACCCGATATCCAATATCTACCCGATACTTTCTGTTATCCCACGTATGGTAAACAAGCAAGCATGGGAAGGAACGTGCTAGCTGGGACCGATAGGACGAAGCATCGAATGTTGAGTCAAAGAACACAGTAGAGACCCGACTAGCCAAGGGTCAAAAGTCCGATTTTGCTGAACACTGCCATGAGTCCGAACACGCAATGGACTTCAATGACGCGAAGATATTGGCAGGGGTGAGTAATTATCAGTGAAGGTGTATTAGACAGCGATCTATTTACAAATATAGATCCTAACGCGGTCAGGTGAAAATAAAAACACATGGGAGTGGTAGCTCCAGGTGTCTGCAGTGCGGTGTAAACTAGGCATATAAAGGAGAGTACTTTGGTCGGTCTTCAGTATTCAGTTAGCGGTGTAGCGTAGGGTGACCAACCGTCCCGATTTGGGCGGGACAGTCCCCGAATTTTAACAACTCTTCCCGACTCGTAAAGCGTCCCGAATTTTGCCCCGATTTTTGAAAATTGTATCCTTATGTCCAGGATTTTGTAATACAATTCGAATTTCCATGATATCCATGAACATAAATTAGATTCCCAATTAGTATCTGAAAGAAGGGTTGTGTACCTATAACATATTACAAGCGGATATAACATATTATTATAGCGACTATAATAAATTATGTGAACACGCGTAGTGAATAGCCGGTTGGTGGGTGACAATGACAATCTAGTCCTTGATGGTGTACAAACGGTGCATAATGCGAAAACTGGTAAGTTACTTATAATAAAAACTAATCTGACTTAAATAAAAAGCATGTGAGTCTTTTGTGGAGTCGTTTGGGCGGGGTAATATTTAGCGGCCAGGTCGCGTTGCATTGTTTTTATTTTTTGATTTTCAAATTGAATCAGTCAACACAATACAAAACATATTTTTGTTATTATCAGATGTCTATTTTACACCTTTGCTGGTATTCATAAAATGCGCCATAACAAATTAGAGATATATTGACCCTAATAATTTGGAATGAAAAAGAAAAAAATGTGTTACCGATTTATTTCATTCTGTTCTAAATTAATTTCTTTCAAAAATATGGAACACAAAGAAAGAAAACGCAAATGCACGTTCAATGACAACAACAACAATTTCCTTTTTTGAACTAGAATGCAGTTTTACATCGGCAGAGGTCGCCGATACGATATTGTAAAACGTACATCGAATAAACAGAAGAAATGCTTTGATGTAGCAAGTTTATCGAAATTAACTACTTGGTTTAGAGACGTAGCAATAGGGGAACCAGAAAATATTTTGGCTTGCAAAGAAGGCACATATGCAAACCACTGTCTGTATCACAACCACAATTTTCGATTAATAGACTGCACGTCAAAACTTCTATCGTAAATGTTTGAAAAGAAGATGTGTCTCGTACGAACTAACACAGAAGCAAGTATAACAAATGTGTTTTATCCTCTAGCACAGAAGGAGTTGAGAAGAAATGTGAGGAAATGCAATTTCGTGACAATATTTTCTGACACATCTAGCCAGAGACATCAAAATACTCCCTCTTCTGGTTAGATATTTTGATGTCCAAGAAGGTGTTCAAATAAATATTTTAAATGTTCACGAAATTATTCGCGAAACGGCTGAAGATTTGTCCAATAATATTATGGATTCATTGCAGCAGACAGTACAAATACCAATTTTGGCGGTAAAGAACGAAGAGGAGACAACAGTGTTTTTAAAAAATAAGAGATCGTTTAGACGGGAAGAATAGAGTCAAGTAATAGTCCAATTTGTAAAAGTTAAAGAACCTTTATTTTATTTTATTATATTTTGTTTTATATTTATTCTGATATAGGTTGATGTTTCAATATTTGCATACAGCTTAGTAAATGATTATTTTTAGTTCAAAAATACTATCATAGGTAATAGAAATGTTGTTTAAAGTTAGGGCCTTGTGGTACAATTTGTAAAAATTGTAGAATTATGTATGATTTATGTTGTAATATGTTTCTTTTTTTTGTTTTAACTAGTGAAAGTTAAAGAATGCTTGTTTTATTTATGTTGTTATTTCTTATGCTTCTTTTCTTTTATTGAAAGTGAAAACGTATATTATAGGTCATACTAAATATTTGCTTTTGTCAATTTACCCAATGGTGCAATTTGTTTATAGTTCAGTCCGTTTTGTTTAATGTTTTCCACTAACCCAACCCAACCCCGATCCCCAAGCGTCCCGATTTGGCAATTGAAAAAGTTGGTTACCCTAGTGTAGCGGTGTAGCGAGAAAGTAAGCACGGCATACGTATAATATTTTTTAGTCAGATTGTAGCTTTTTATTCAATTACATTCAAGCCATCATCAAACCTGCATCAGTCTCACCTTAGGCAACTTTGTTTTCCTCAACAGCTGTGGAAACGGATCTCTACCGTCATTTGCCTCATGCACTTCTTTCACAGATACAGTATCATCAGAAAGGAAATACAGCACCTCAAATGGTCGTATTTCTCCATTTTCCGAATCCCTATCGTCCCACAATGCCTTGAACCTATAGAAACAGACATTTTATAATTAAGTAAGCCGATCGTAGCAGTGAAAAATGTGCCTATAGTAGCACCGTCAGAAGGAAGAGACACCAAACCAATAGAAAAATAGCCTATAACCTTTTGTCAGTGCCTTGAGCTGGTCGGTTCCCCCGAAATTGGTTTCACTCGTTACGAAACAGATAATGAAACCATGAAAATAAGTAATCGACAATTGAGTCAAGCTGACGATAGCCATTTTGCTCACTCGCTATATCGATAATTTTACACAAGGTCTTCTGAACCAAATTCTTATATCTCTACAATACTCCAGTCATGTGGCCCATAAATTTACATTAGGCTTGGTCAAGATTTGTTTAAGGCTTTCGCACAAACAAGCCAAGACGCCCCTCCAAACAAAAGGTGGTAAAAATGCATTTAATTATTTTTACAGTGTAGTCAGTTCCACACTAACCGAGCAATTGTAAATGTAACCTACTTGTACATAAGACACCTACTTCAAAATCTTTCCGTCATACTCCAGGAATCTTCTCAACTTGTCGTCAGCTGGAGGTGTCTTCGTCTGGTGCAGATCATTCTTGAATAACCTATTTTGAATGTATGGATCGGGAGGCATTTGTTCCGGATCACCCATTATCAAGCCCTGACTTGCCATGTATTCCTAAATTGAAACGGTAACAAAAATAAATAACCAGTCAGTCAGACAGAAATTTTTGTACTGAATTTGATATCGCTCCAAAACCGGATCAAATGTTCCAAATTAACATTATAGTGCAAACATGCAGTTTACCCTTGTGAAGACATCACAGTCAACGATGTGATACACGATACCATAGATTGCAATATCTTTGCCAACGTCAAGATCTTTCCAATGCCAGAAATTGCCCGATTCGTTCTTCACTATCTTGTCTCTCCGAACCAAACGTCCTTGCATCAATCCACAGTTCTATAATATATCAACGCATCAAACAACAAGAACAGCGCTTAATTCTTTTATCAAATAAATCATACCTCCACTTTTGGCTCCATAACAGTGATCGTATCATTCTCCAGGAAGTAAATGATGTTTACCTGTCGAACCCTGTAGTATTCTTCTGGAGATTCGACGACTGATTGCTTGAAGAAAGCCTTAAAAGAGAGACACTTCTTGTCGTATTGAGCGTAGTGCGGTAGAAACAACGGCGCGGCGACGGATCTGGTCCTTCCGTAAGTTAGGGATGGGTCGTAACGAATCGGATCTAACTTGTCAAAGTAGCCAACGGAATTAACGTCCAATGGTTGGCCACCAATTCCGGGACCAGTTAGACGAGGAATCTTGTAGCCGTTCACCAAGTCGAACGAGTGAGGTAAATGAAACCTCATAGTCTAAAAGATAATTACGGAGCAGCATTTGTAAGATAACAAATTATCAAATTGTAATAATACACGTATTTTTCTACCAAAAAAACTAATAAAATTTACGACCTAGATTGGACATTTTCAAAAAACAAACGCACAAAAATAATCATCGTTTTCGTTAATGTTAGGTAATTATTAAGATATAGAAAATTATATTTTTTGGATGATTTCTTTCTAACTACACGTTTGGATAGCTCATTGTCCATAACATCTGTAGATGTCCAACATGTGGAAATTGATAATTCACAGCTTGTACTGCCAAAATAAAAACATCCCAACCCTCCATTCAGAAGCAATAAGAAATTTAAATGAATACTTTAGCGTACTTTCTATTTTGCGTACCGTTGGATCTGTGAAGCTGTAGCCTGGTAATTTTGGTAGGCCGGCCATCTTTTGTATTTCTATGTAGTCGTTATTTCCGTAGCAGTAACATAAGGATAACAACAACACCACAAACTAACTTAAGAACGACGTTTAATAGTACTAATGACATTATATTGACAAAACATCGTTGCCTAGGAAACCTTTCTGGCGTTTATGTATACAGGATATTCAGAAAGTAATACCAGATTTTGAATTGTTGTTTCTAATAAACTTTAATAAAATGTAAATAGAATGAAATGACGTGGTCATGTCGAAGTTGGATCAAATCGGATTCAATGCCACACCGCAGAACTAATTGTTGTTTAGGACACGAAAATAACAAAACTACAGGAGAAAATCTTCTTCGAACGTTTGGCAGGGGGGGGGGGGGGCAAGGAGTCAGAAAAATACCAAAATTTAAGTAAATAAATAATTCTTATCCCATATTTTTTTATTTATAAAAATATATGTATGAGGACATAATATGAAATATGCTAATTATACATTACGAAATGTTAAGTTTCCGTTTGTTTTTGGCAAACTTCTGGACAGATACTCTGAATTTTACCAAGTACGTGCCAAATTGACATGCTTTATCATGTCAATAAAAATAGATTTAAGTGAATTGATTTGTTGTATCGATATTTTATGGATTATTTTTATTATTAGGGTAATTATTTTTTTTATTATTAGGGTAATTATTTTTTAAAATTATTTTATTATTGGGTTTTGTTATCATTGCGAATGGTTTAAGGTTTAACACTTATTTATTTGGTTACTTGCTTATTAGAATGGTTTTAAACTGATGTGTACACTTTTTTTGTAAATAGAGAAGTAAACTAATAAAAACAATACATGTTAACATAGTCAAATTATAATCTCCTTAGTTGTTGCATGAACACTCGGTACATGGGACGTCGACAGTGACTATAATTTCGTATTTAATACATTCTAATATTTTGAAATACTTTGTTCAATTAACATTTTTGCATAGCTTTGAGCATAAATAATTTAAGGGTTTTTCATAGTTTTTGTAACACCCGGTACGTGCAAGGAGATAATTAAATTTAAATACTTCCGTTTAGGTTTAAGACAGTCCAGAAGATTTTATGAAGAATAAAATTTTCTGAGCAATTGATAATAAACATCTTTCGTATTTACGTAAAAAAATATAGTACGGCTGGGGTTACGGTTCAGACCGGGCATTGATCTCGGAGATACAAATGCCGCGGTAAGCGACAAACCCGCTAATTCTTATTGTTGTATATTTTTTAAATTTACAAGCACATGTGAACACATTTGAAAAATATTTGGATGATTTTAATTTGTGTGAAATCGAAACCAGCCAGCTGTTGACCAATTTTTTTTTATTGTCGTAAAACCCTAAACTGAGTTCCTCAAGGATTTTGTATATATAAAGTCGTTTTTTAATATAAAACCTTTTTTGGTTCGATCTGGAATTGAAAAATTGCAATTGAAAGTGGTATACACTAAATTAAATGTTCGAAAATGCCAGCCCTCTTCCGAAAACAAGGGGGCGCTGAGATTTTTCTTGCTCCAGGGCGCTGAATATGTAGCTCCGCCACTGCGCGGGACTGATTGTTGTTTAGGTACATGAAAATAACAAAACAGCAGGAGAAGTTTTGGAGCGTTCAAGCCATGTTCAAGCATACGTGAATCCCGCTATCGTTTCATAAACTGATAAGCATAACACCACTGGCATAAAGATACTTACTTCATGGATACCATTCTAAACTCGATACCATACATATTTTTTTGTTATATAAAGGACAGAAAATATTTAAATAATACAATTTTATTAAGATCTACAAACAAAATAAACTTTTAATTCTAACAAAAGAGAAATTAACATTAGTAAAATGAGTGGTGTACAATGTACATACATGGGCCCGATCGTGCGTGACGAGGGGCGGTTTGTTGGTGCGCGAAGAAATCAATATTTTTTTGTCACGTTTACAAATATTGAAAAGTCATTTAAATCATGCGTGATATGAAGTTTAGTGAATGAGCAAAGTTGCAAAAGATAAGTGTACCTATAGAGTTTGAGATAATAAACAGTATAAAACAAACGTATAAAAAGTAGGTATAAAAAGTTTTGTTACTGCGCAGTCAAATCAGGGTTTAGGAGTTTCAAGTATTAAATAAATAAAACGCAAAAACAAAATTCTATTTAAGAAAAAATGCATTCCAGTGTATTTGAATTTCAAATTGTGTATTTGAGGACTTAAAAGTCGCTAAAAAAATCTAAACACCGCTGTTGACCACTCACATGGGCAACATGGGAGGGCACACAGGCCCACTGTCCGTAAGGTTTTGCCTTTTGTAGGTTAACAAGTTGACAACCATGCCAACGCTTTATTTGTCAAAAAGGCTTGAACGTCACAACAACATATTAGCTACCATGGCAACGAACGCTACTTGTCGCAATGACGTCAGCGCATAAATGTCATTACAACCGTGACATCAACAATTGGCTACTCAGGCAGCCATGAAATTAACGCCATATTAACGCTACTTTCGGTTCCTTCTCGCACTGACGTCACTTCATCAATCGCCATTTGAAAATGATTGGTTCAAATCTGTAGTCGAATCGCAACCAAACCGTTCGACGCAATATTGCCCCTACTCTCATGAAAAGATCATTGATCATTACTTTCGTGTCTCTTCTATATTTAACCTTAAAACATCAAATATTTCTATTAAAAAGAAAACAACATTTATCTTCTCATTTTTTTATTGAAAATATACAAAGAAATAAATACAAAAAGTGTTCCACAAAACAAAAATCAATCGCTTGGGGCGTGTGCGATTTAGAAGCATTCCGAACATTTTCAGTCAAGCACAACATTTTCACTGATAACGCATAAATTAAGATCATAAACGAAAAAACAATGTATATAAATCGAAAAAAAAGGAAGAAAACAACATCAAATGCTAAAAATTACAAACTTATATAACAAGATACTTCCTACTGCGATATAAATAAATTAAAGACAGATGAGCGAATAAGGAATGTATATAATTTTAGCTTATAAAAATATCCGGGATCACAAAAAAAGAGAATAAAGTGAAGAGTAATGAGGGGAGTAGATTATTCAGTGGGAGTTAATAGTTTCTCCGATTCCCCTTCGTTGAGCAATTGCAGGAGCATCTCGTAGACTGGTTCAAAAGCCTTTCTGCTGCCAGCGTTTGTCAATAACAGGTAGTCGTACATATCATGATGACTAATCGTCCCGTCAGGTTGAATAAACCCATTATCTATAGGCACTACCTCCACGTTTGGCAGTTGAGAGATTTTCTTTACTATCATCTCGTTCACTTGACATATTCTATTGCGTAATAAGTTTGGATTTTGACCCCTCGGTAGTAACGTCTGGAAAATTTAGGAACATGTTAGAGTCTCTGTTCTTCACTAAACATTCGTTATTTAAATTTAACTGACAGAATTGATCTCTATACAAAAAGTATAAAGACAGCCACCTATTTTGTCAACTGGTGTTTATTTATTGTAAGAAATTTAACAACAATAGTATATTATTTGACGAGCACATAACTAAGGATATAAATCGCAAACATGAAGTTATAAACATGCGAGAGATTTATATCAGTTGTGTGCGAGTCGAATATGACAGTTTATCTACGACTCATAAATTCCATTTTATATCAAATATTTTAATTGTATTGGTGAATGATGGGAGGTCAACTGTCACATAACTGTCATCGATGTAGGTTTTGACAGACCTTGACACTAGCGTTGTATAATGATGACAGTTCGTTCAAATACTGAGGTCATTTTTTCATCGAACTGTCATTATTATACAACACCAGCGTCGTTATAATCATTGGCGTGTACCATGATGGGGATTATAGTAATAGTTATAGTATGCAATGAACTAATATGTGAGTCGTAGATAAACAATCTAATTACATACATTTTTCATATGCTTTCACTTGTTATTGATAAAAATTACTGTCAACCTAACACCATTAAAGGAACAAAAAAAGAAATTCTAACCTATCTTATTTAACTTACCGGTACTACAATATAAGTACTACTCAGTTTCTCCTTAATAACATTAATAATTTCTACGATACCCTCAATTATCTCTTCGGGGGTATTGCTATGATTATTTGTACCTACATGCAAAACGATAACCTAAAACAGACAACGGCATAGATACTATGGTTATGCAATCTCTCTAAATCTCATGCCAGTTCAAATATCACTTAGTAACTTCATTCATACCTTTGGTTTAATATTATCGAGCTCACCATTCTGAACCCTCCACAGAACGTTCTGTATCTGATCTCGATGTATTCCGAAGTTTAAACAATGTAACGGCGCAAACCATTCATTCCAAACATCGGTGTGCTGCAACGCCTGGACAATTGAATCACCCAAAAAAACTACGTCCGCATCTTTTTCTCTAGCCTCTGACAGAAAACGATTATGCTAAAATATCAACAAGGCTTAGCCACATAAAAAATAAAACTTTTTTCGGGCTATTTACGATGCTAATCCACCGCTGGTCGCCATCTGGGTCTTCTACAGGCACCGGTGTGAGACATATATTCATATTTTTGTGGTTTTGCAAAATCTTTCAAATTCCCTATGAAAAATTCAAATAATTAACCTAGCATATAGCAAAATCAATTGACAAACGCGAAATGTCAAAATAAAATAAGCTGAAGTTAGCTGCACAATGCACATCAGCTCGATTGCCAAACAGTCCGTTCAGAATTGTTAGGAATCCTGACTGGCTTTTGCTTTTGTTCTTCTGTTTTTCTATAAATATCCAAAATATATGTATAATATCGAAAAATACAGACTATTTAATTTAGTTATACTAAATGTACGTTTAAACAACGAAAAATGAATACATAGTACAAAAGCAAGATACAATGGTTACTTTAGTATCGGTCGATAATGTTTCGATCAACAGATCATCATCAGTCAACAGCCAGAAAAAATCACGCAAAATTGTAACAGAAAAAATCACTAAAATATGGCGGTCAAATTGTTTCTGTATTTACAGTTTAGATAGGTTCTGTCTGTTGTAATCTTTGTTCGTTTTTGTTTCATTGCGTGAATGCAAAAGATTTGGGAATAACCAATTTCAACGGTGATAATCGTTTAAAGGTCACCGTGGATAGTGCAGTTGGTAGTATATTACCAACATCTTCAAAACGCGTTTTTTTTTTCTATTCGTTTGCACTAACCGTTAAGCACAGATTATACAGATGCGTAACTTCGTGTCGGCACCTTTAATCTGACGGTCCCTAGATTTTTTACCTTGCGGCTTGCATCCCACTTGATGATATTGAATTAAACAATTATGTATTAGAAGTTAGAACTCCAACGTTTATTAGATATTTGTTCTTTTGGCTACATGTTTCGTGCTATTAACACGTCTTCTAATAAACGTTGGAATTCTACTACATCATTGTTTAATTTAATTCACCAACGTAATGGAGGAATTCATAACCACTTTGATGATATTAACGTCACAAAACGTCATCACTTTACGTGGCCTGAGGCCTGACCCCCCCGCTGAAGAGAACACAAATGTTGTAACAACGACGATCTGCTATTGGGTGGCACCTTGCGCGCCAAATCATACGCTATAAAAATTTAATCCTTCCCACTCCTTCAGAATTTTGCCTGTACGACCTCCCATTTTAATTAAAAAAAGACCCTGCGTCTGCGTGTCATACGCGCGTATGAAATCTTGATCTTCTGATTTCGTCATGATTGCGCCAATCGAGAAATGCTCTCTACCATTCGATTCTGTAGGTTCTTATGCTACTGCCACCGGAAAGAAATTTCAATATTTATGAAAATTATTTATGCAAATTTTGGTGTGGACTGCAAATAAGGATCCGAGGAGAAGCAACAATGGGCGCTCTACCGCAGCATTTATGGCTCGAATAACCATTCTTCAATACATAGGCGGTCCTATTTGTTTATATTTTGTCCAGTTTTCGTATTATTTTTGTTCAATTTGAGTAAATTTATGGATATCGGTTTGGGAGTGTACTTCTACTCAAGTGGCCATGACGGCGGATCAACTTCTATAAGCTATAAATTAATTAGGTAATTAATAAATTACCGTAGTTAGAATAAGAAATTTAACTTTAGAGTAGTTCAACATGTTTTTTTGCAATAAAAGATATCTAATACTGTGCCTGTACGAAACTAATGAGAAACCGTTGACTAAGTGAGAAGAGAAAAACTGTATGAATTCTTTATAAGATTTTGAATCAACACGTTTCCTATTTTTAATTCTATTCTGTAAAGATAAATGCTCTAAAAGTCGCAGTTTTTAATAATACCCTTTATTTATTAAGATAACATATTTTACTTGCTTATACATTTTGATTTTTAAGCTAGTTATTAGTTATTTTGTAATTCTTAAGAATAATTAATCTGTTGTGACTAATTATGTATGTATATACTTATATTAAATTTTGTTGCAAAAAGGTCAATAACTTACCTATTATTTATGATTTTTGTTAATTGTTCCGAAATGTTATATCAGTATTATTAGTATATATTATTTTTGTATAAAAACGTAATTCTTCTTAATTCAGCTTTGTATACGGGGGCCCCCAAATTCAAATTTGCCCAGGGTCCCATCATGGCATAACGCGCCTCTGCCTATATCGCTCATGCAACCCACCCATACAGTGGCGTGCGGTGCTTTTGTTCATAAGGTGTGCAGTGAAAAGAAAACTTGTAAATGTTTAATAAAAGATAGAAGTTGCATAAAAATGTATAAAAATGGTAAGCATACAGTCAAAATCAAGTGCAAGAGGCACAAGGCATCAGATATCAGGCAACAGAATAATGCATCAATGTCTTTTATGTTACAATTTTGCGTTGTTTCTTGTGATTGATTTGTGTTTTTCTACTTTTTGGCTAATGATGATTTGTTGATAAAAACTTGTACATAAGTACCCATTCTTGCAAAATTGAGGGTGTTATTTAACTCCTATCCCTTATTAAAGATATTTACTTATATGCTATTGATAACTCAATGCTCCCTTACGCATTTTAAAAACATTTATAACATTTTCATAAATATCCGTCTTAGATTATTAGTAACATTTATTTAAACCAGAAATAAAACTAACTGTAGTGTAGGTAAAACTGAAATAAATTTAATTTAATACGACAAAACTATCATCAATAGGCACAACATACATGATGTTATCAGTATTATTGAATTATTAAATAAAAATCATAAAAACATGGACACAGTTTCCAAACGCCAAACGTCAACTGTGCATCGGAGCTGCTGCACGCTGGAAATACGTTTGCCCAAAGGCGAATTTAAATTAACAAATATAAGCGAAATACATACAAAATCTGATCAGGCTTTCTCCGGATTATTTATTGGTTCCGAATTCAAATTGAGTGGAGTTTTAACACCATGTGGTGTAAATTACTTTAAATTATTATTACGAAGAAATATTACTAAATATGTCGGTATATACATAAATACATAATATATCATTTTTGGCAGGACTATTTTTAATATTCTTCCTTCTTTTTTCCCTAAATCTTAGGGTGTGCACTGCACGCTCTGCACGTATGGACCGCACCCCACTGCACCCATACTACCCAGAGTTGTCAAAAGGCTTCGATTACTGTATTTTTGACAAATTATCAAAGCTGGGAACAAAAGCGTTAATCCGTTAAATGTTAATTAACGAAGTTAAAAAAATAACCTATTTCAAGTTAACTTTCAATACCACTAACGGACTTATTAACTTCCGTTTTTGTTTGAATGAAAGTTTTCAAACACAATTTAAGTCTGTTTTTATATTTTCAAACAATTTCACTGACAACAAATCTAAAACTTTTGCTTTAAACTAAGCAAGTGCCGATAATACACAGATCAAGATAATATCGTATTTACAAAACAAATATAATGCATATATGTTTTGTAGATTAAATTATACTTTTATTATCGTCAGTACGGCGTGAATCAAAAATAAGAGTGATGAACTTGACCCTGAACCTGTGTGTATAATAATCTAGTCAAACAATTCAAGAAAGTTCTTGTATTCGGTGGTTCAGTTGGAAGTAGGGTAGCCAGTTTCGTTTTATAGTTCTCTTGTGGACGGAGTGTTTGTGGTGTACTTGTTTTCAGGTATGCTACCTATCTATTGAATGTATTTCTGCTTTTAATAATTACACACGTTTTGTGTATTTTTATTTACATTAATATACAGATATCAATGTATAGTTTCTTTTCGTATGTATTAACAAAATATAAGAAAAACAGACTATTAACACGACAAAAACTGATTATTAACACGTTATTATGAAAATTATAAATTTAATTCATAAATTATTATTTTAATGTTGTATTATTATATGTTATTATATTATATTATTATTGTATGTTGTTAAATTGTTTGTTGATTGAATTACGTAATTTAACACTTACATACAATAAAATACAGGTCATTAGTCTTAACTTGTAGTGTATAGCGTATATTGAAATGTTATCAGTTGTGATATCAACCTTCACATATATTCGTACAATAGTGTCATGGAAGACAGTGTCCATGGACACCTGCTAAGAATATTTTATAAAGTGTGGAAACAAGACAAAATAAAAACAATATTACACAATTATATACCTAATATTTGTATTAGGGTAGAAGTAAAATTACTGTTTTCAATATAAATACTACAGCATCGTAGTTCTTAAAATATGTTGACCATGTAGGTATAATGATTATGTTTATGTATCTGCAAATAAAGCTTTGGTTTAATAGTGGTTTGCTATTTTTAAATACGCATTCAAATAGTAAAACGAAAGGTAAATATTATTTTAGTGTCTAATATATTTTGCATAAATTACAGGTGCAACATATATACAGGGTGACTTTTTTCCCCGCAAAAATTATTTTATGAATGTAAATGTCAGTCTAAGTGAAATTTTTCATTATTGTCGTAATTTCATAATTTAGTTTTTTCAAGAAATAAGCAATAAGATACCTACATATCAAACAAAGCAAAATGACGAAAGAACACAACCGATACCCATAACAATAATAAAAGAAAATAAATTTAACCAAACAATTCAAAATATTAAAAATAAATTAAATTAATAAGTCAAGGAACAAACAAAAGACATACGAATCTTTTTAGACATTTGTTTCTCTACCTGTTAATGTCATTCTGAGTAAAAAGTTTCATGTCTGTTTATTGGGTTTTTCAATTCCTAAAGAAGTTAGAGCCGTTTAAAGTACATTATATCTATTATTTCAAAGGGCAATAAAAATATTTTCCACCTTATTGTAGATATTAGATATAGAAAACCAAATAAAAGTAAATAATGAAAGGAAAATAATTCTGAAATTTAATTTTAAAACACAGGGTTATAAAGTAAACTATTGCTAAAGATGTCATCTCAAGATCATACATATGTCATAATAATATAGCTACTTTTGATGTTCAAAATTTCAGTGATGCTTACTTATTGATAAATGATTTAAACATATTCGAAAAATTATAGAATTAGCTATTTAAAATGTTATGAAATGTACCCTTATTCGTACTGGGGTCTTATAGATAATTAAATACGAAAAATAATCAGATATGTTTTCGAATTCGGTTCTTATGGCAAGTTTCCACAAAATCGATATTTTGCTTACAAAAATAAAAATCAAAATAAAATACACGTTACATTTCTAGAACAATTCTAGAATAAATAAAGGGTAAATTATTCATTGATAGTACCTATTTTAATCAGAAGCTAATGTCCAGAAACAAATTCTTTGAGAGCAGTAGGTATGTTGTTAATTCGAAGTTAAATCATTAAAAATTAACTAGTTGTGTTGCCCGAA
The DNA here is from genome assembly GCA_964023965.1 of Melinopterus prodromus. Classification (NCBI taxonomy): domain Eukaryota; kingdom Metazoa; phylum Arthropoda; class Insecta; order Coleoptera; family Scarabaeidae; genus Melinopterus; species Melinopterus prodromus. Next base: position 49,396,105 of record OZ030393.1, read on the forward strand.
TGTGCTAGTTTGCCACTTGTACATTTACAGTATGTATGATAATTGATAAGTAATATTTAATGTATTAGATACCGCAGCACAAATTAACACAAATAGATACACGTAAAACAAGTTTAGCCGAATATTGAAAGTTCGGTGTTGGGTAATTTTAAATGTACAATCTGTGTTAGCGGTATGGGAAAGTTAAGTTTTATATTAATACATTTGTTTATTTCTTAGAATGTATCTCCAAATCATCAGTATTTTAATAACCACATCTGCTGTGTTTTCATTGGATAATGGATTGGCACTAACACCCCCTATGGGATGGATGACATGGCAACGTTTTCGATGCATAGTGGATTGCGTAACATACCCTGATGAGTGCATTAGGTAAGATAATTATAGATTACCTAGGCAAATTTGGTGATGGAAAACAAAAAAAAAACATATTTGGTATGACAATTTTAAAGTTTTACATTTAATACATTTGCGTGCGTGTTGTCAATAAAATAAAATTTGTCTGGAACCAAATATCAACTTTGAAAGAAGAGAGAAAATACATTTTGAAATTGTGACTAATTGTTAGTGATGTATATTTTAGAGGAAAATAAAATTAATGCATTGTCTACAAAAAAATGACAGCTTCTATAAACGGTTCAGTTTCGAACCAATGTTGATTCATATTTTCGACCTAGGTATGTTAACAAATTAGTAAACAGTAGACAACAAGTCTGGTTACAACTAACAAAAACACAAATAAATTAACAATAATTTTTATCTCCAGTGAGAAATTGATCAAAAACATGGCAGATCTCATGGTATCTCAAGGATACCTCAATGCAGGTTACGAGTACATCGTAGTAGACGATTGCTGGATGGCAAAAGAAAGAGATGAAAATGGTCGCCTTCAACCAGACCCTGAACGATTTCCTAACGGCATAAAATCACTTGCGAATTACGTAATTTATTTATCACAATCAGACCCCTAAATATTTACCCTTACTATTTTTCTCTTAGGTGCAAAGGATCGGCTTAAAATTCGGTATATACGAGGATTATGGTACCCATACTTGCGCCGGCTACCCGGGGATTTTAGGCCATCTTGAAACGGATGCGCAAACATTTGCGGATTGGGAAGTTGATTACATAAAGTTGGACGGCTGTAACAATGACAAGGCAACAATGGTTGAAGGTGAACAATCGATTTTTGTTTGTTTATTTGACTTTTGAATGTGGTATGTTTTAGGATACATCAAATTCGGAGAACTTTTGAACAAAACAGGACGTCCTATCGTTTATTCGTGCAGCTGGCCAGCCTACGAAGAACCCCTAGACGTTAAAGTACGTAAAATTATTAATCATAATAAGTATTTAAAATATTAATAACCTGTGTCTGTAAATGACTCCGCCAGTTATGTTGGTATCTTGGAATACATTTATCTGTAGTTGGCACCATTTAAGAAACATTAATATGCCTATGCTGGACATTTTGGGTGGTAACCACAAAACAAACTTCAAGATTCACACCGGGTATTATAAACCAATTAAATTGCGAAGTAAATCTAATCGACAAATAAATCGTAGGTCCTAAAAGATCCCCGTGTTCAGTAAGTGTTCAGCCCCCGATACCCGCCCCTTTCATTCAAAAATTAAAAAGTTTCTTATGTCAAAGTTTAGTGATGTTTTGTGCCGTAAACCATATAAAACTAGTTTAGTTGGTTTAAACACTTGTTTTCGTTTTCTCGTCTTCCACTCATTGATGATTTTACTTTCTGTCACTGGTCAAGGTATTAAGCACAGTGTAGAAACTCGTTGGAACGCAAGAGTATAGAAGTAGTAACATTAATTGCAAAAAGACACTTCTTAAAGATTTTAAGTGCGTTGGGCATCTGAGGAAAAGATATTAAAACACGAAGACGCTGGAATATTACCCCACTCATTGGAATATTTTTCTTTTCTGTGCTAGCTCAATTTAGTGCGAATCCGTCCTTTTGGAAGCTAACGACCCACAACAATACCTCCAAACAAAGGGGTTAAATATCCAGATATGTGACTTAAAACAAATTTTTTAGAAATGTATTTCAGTGGACAAAGGGATACGCTAATGAAAAACGCAGTTACAGCAGCAAAACAAATGTGTGAAGAGTTGGAGATGTTTCGAAATAGAGGGGAAAAGATTATGAGTGCGGTGAACATTCGCGAGTCGTGGGAATATATTTTAGAAGAGGAGATACAATGGGAAATGCTTTTTCACTGCATAGAGTTCTCCAAGAAATAACAGTTCGTTTTGAGCAACTACATGTCCTTGCAGAAAAGTATTCTTTCCTAATACCATGTAATCTTGTAAACACAAATTTTGAATATCATGTAAATAACTTTCTTGTCATTGATGACGCGCAGTTGGAAAAGCGGACAAAGACCTCTTGAGCTTTTAATATTCATTTAAAAATACAGGCTGGGAAACTCTGTTCCAAACATAGTAATAATAATAAAATTATAAACCCCTAACCACAACAAGTATTTTAGAAACCTAAATACGTATTTCAGCAACTATGTTGCCATCTTCAGTAGAACCTAAAAAAAGGAAAAGAGAGATTAGCACTTCATAGTATCTTTACTGGATATTGTCCATGCAAATCACTAGTGGAAGTGTATGGTGGAAGTGGAAGTGTGAATATTGTCATAGTAATAATGCTAAGAATTTTTTTAGCAATAGCCCAAAGTGTCGTCAGTTGTGAAAGCATTTTTCCCAACTAAAATTGATAAAAACTATCTAACGCTCAACAATGAGCGATTTAAGATGGCGAGATCTTGCGATACCTTCTATAGAGAAAAAGCAAACAGATAATACTAATAAGTTTTGATTATGTTCTTCAAGAATTTTCGAATAAAAAAGCAAGAAAGATAAATTTATAAACACGCTTACATGTTATATACATTATTATATGTGTATTGTATTGGTACAATCCATGGGTACAATCTTTAAAAAAAGAAATAAAATGTGTGTTTAGTAATGTGTGCTGTCCAGTAATGTTAATAACTACCATCACTTAATTTTGATTGACTTATATATTCGTTATTCATGTAAAATTACCGTTTTCAAATAAAAAATATCGAAAAATAAGACTAACTCAATGTATTCAGATGGTCCAGGCTGACGTTGGAAACCCTCTTCATTTAAATAATCATTTAAATATGAAAGTAAGAAAGTTGCTTATGAAAAATGAAAAGATTGTGTTCAAGTGATGTGTTAAACTCAAAAAAGGGTTGATTCCATCGCCGATTCAATCTTTGCAAAAGCAAGCACCAAAATAGTCCAATTCGTCTAAAATTGTATACGCCTCAAAACAGAGTGGTAATAATAATTGAAAATGAAGGAAAGTACGCAATGAGATATCTCGTGCCTGTGCAGTGTTTTTGTTACAAACGTCCAATTCCACTGGTTTTCAGTAGAAATAATAAAAAACTATGTGTTAAAATTACCCCCTGTATACGAAAGAAATCCCCCTGTAAACAGCGCTATAAAATGTCTACTGCTATTTTTTACCAAACAAAAGCAAATGTCATTATCCACTGATTTTGATACACCTTTCGTTTCTCATTACATGGACCCGACACTATCGAAAATACTGCATGGCCAAACAAAAAGTAACATAAGTTTGGATTAAAACCATTTGTTATTGCGAATACGGTATGTTTTCAATCATTACAGTATGGGCAACTCGTTCTTCAAAGAAATTTTTGAATTAGAAAGATTATAGAAGAAACGAATAATTAATTTTTTTCCGTTTTTTATGTTTTTTTTTTTCGCCCACGATGCATACAGAAAATTCGAAAAATAATGTTTACCAACTCTTTTATGGTCTCTCTATATCTTTTATAGGTGAAATCGGGACTAAATCATATTAATAAATGAAGTACATTTTATAAACCCAAGCTTCTGTATAATAGACTGCTACTTTTAGATTTCTAGTTGTAATACCAAAAGAAGAAATTTTGCTTTAGATTAGAACAGTAATATGTATATGTATGACACGGATGGTAATTTAAACTATTTATTTATTTAGTAATAATTCTTCAAAGACCAGTTATTGCAGCGACGAGATTTGGCATTGTCAGAATGAAAGGAATGATGCATAATTAAAATGGATCAAAACGAGAATTACCTTATTATTTAATTTACCAACTTATAATTTTGTTTTAAGTCAAATTATTCGCTGTTGGCTGAAAAATGCAACCAATGGAGGAATTGGGACGACATAGAGGACACTTGGAACAATGTTACCAACATACTTCGTTGGTTCAGCGAAAACCAAGAGCGATTGGCACCTTATTCCGGCCCTGGACATTGGAACGACCCCGATATGGTAAACTAATTGACAATAACTAAAACTATATTGATTAAATTTTAATATTTTTAGCTGATAATTGGAAATTATGCGTTGAGTGCTGATCAAAGTGAAGCCCAAATGGCGATTTGGTGCATCATGGCTGCTCCTCTGCTAATGTCGGTAGATTTGCGAACTATAAAAGCAGAACATAAAGCAATTTTATTAAATGAAGATGCAATTGCAATTAATCAAGATAGATTGGGGATTATGGGGACTCTGGTACATAAACCGATGAAGCAAATTGATGTTTGGACAAAACCAGTTGAGCCGATTGTCAACGGTGAAAAGTCTTTGGCTGTCGGATTTATTAGTAGTAGGTTTGACGGTTACCCTCGGCGGGTGTCCGTTGCGTTAAGTATTTTAGGTTTAAACAATCCAAACGGTTACATAATTAAGGTAGGTTATGAATAATATTGTGAAGAATGATATATCGTTGATTTATTTTCCAGAACATTTTCAATTCAGAATACACTGACGTAATCAGAAATGGAACAGTAACTGTGAGAGTTAAACCCTCAGGTAATGATTAGATAAATTCGTGATTACTAAATGTTATTTATTTTTTATTTTAGGGACTGTATTTCTTAAATTCACACCTAAGGAGAATAATACTATTAAGGATAATTTGTAGATTGTATTATAATTGAGAAATATGATATTTTTGCAATAAACAATTGAATGTAGATTTTATTTGGTTCATTAGCATAGCTTTCATATTATATGCAATATTGTACCTATCTAATGCAGGTATATATACATATATGTATTATAAATTACAAACACATATTTTACTAAAAAACAAAAAAGCATAGAGCGGCGATGGAACAGCGCATTTTATAATTAGTAGCCGAGCTATAACTACCAGAAGATTAAAGTATTTTATGAAATAAGCTAGATTTCTGTTCGATTTTTCTCTCAACTAGTTTCCACTTCAATACTTTTTAAAACGATGTTGCACAACTAGTTTCCACTTCAATACTTTTTAAAACAATGTTGCACGACTTTTGGAGCATTTCGCACAAAAAAAATGTAGGTGTTTGAAGAACATTTTGAAGATCATATTACGGAATCAGTTCAAGTGTTTGTTAAGTCGAGATAAAAGCTGACAAGTGATCGATGACCAAAAAATAAATGCTTAAATATTACATAAACTGTATAATATAAATAAATGACAACAATTTCTGTATAAAAATATAAGATTATCCAAAAACATAATGCGACAAATATGTAGTTCTTTTTTTCCGACGAATGTAGGTATCAGGCGCCTGGCACAATTGGGACTTTCCCCTAATTTCCTCTCAGTTTTCTGGAGCAAGTCCAATACATTCCTAGTGGAGCCTTTAGTTTAATTTCAGTTTGGAGTTATATTTCAATTTACAATATATTAATAACAAAACCTTTGTTTTAAACCTTTCCCCTAAAACAGAGACAATTTTACATCTTCACAACTTCTCTAAAACACATGCGTAGATTTTTAATAACAGATATTCCTTAAATCTGAATTAGAGTAATTGTTAATATTGAGCAGCATTAGATTTATCAGTTTCCTGATAGACACTTCCATCTTTGAAATTGTCCGGAATAAAATAGAGTAGGTAATATGATTTATATGTATGTCTTCACGAAAATCGTGACAACTTATAATTTCACTAGCGCAGCATGCCAATCAAAAACTCTTGAAGGCTTATTACCCTGCTGGGTCGAATACTTAAAGGACTTTAGTTGTTTAGTGTTCTGAAAAATCTCTATGATTACACATGACTTCTCTTGAATCAAGCAGACGATTATTTGTCATTAAACATGGTTACCAGACAACACAGATAGCACTGCGGGCAGTGTTTTGAGGAGATAATTGATAATTTTTACTAAATAGCTGCGAAGAGCACAAAAATAATTAATTTTCCCTAGATTATAAGAAAGCACGTCTCAAAAGTTCCAAAATTGATGGGCATAAAATATTTACCAACAAACATCGAGTATTTATCCAAATTTTATTTAACTTTTCTGTCAGTTTACCGAAATTTAACTTTTGTTTACGGTAGGAAATTTATGGTAAGATTTCACCAACAAGAGTTTATTAGATATCGGCAGGATAAGCCCTTTGCAGGAATGTGAAATTAGAGGTAATGTATTATTTTGTTTTATAGTTATTTTGCACATGTTTAATTCTTTAAATTATTCTCATTTTCTTTCAGGCAACTGAGTAAAAATGATGTACAATTTAGAATATTTCTTTCATGCCTTCTAGACTGTAGTCAGTCTTATAAAACTGATGACAAATACGCCTTCAACAGTACAAAATTAAAATCTCAATAAACTCGAACTAATATCACATATGAGTAACAGTTATAATATTTTTTTTTTAATTCAGGCCATATGTAACAGCGCAAATGTATGTACCTTATGCACCTACATATTAAACGTACCTAGCTAATACAGATTCGACCTTTAAACCTATTTTGTTTTATTGTTCAAGTGGTTCAGATTTTGATGATGTCTAATATTGATTCAAAACAATCACAAAGATGTTTTTGTTGATGCATATAGTTGATATTTTCCATTGTAGATAATTAACATTACAGAATAACTAAATGCCAGGCAGTAATTTACTTTATTATGATGTGCTATCGCTGATTTTAAATCATATGTAATTTTATGTGTTTTCGAACAATGGTGAAAAGAAAATAACAAAGTCGGGGATTGAATTTCAAAAAGTTCAAAACTGCTACTTAATGTACGTCCAGCTCGCCTGTAAGAATCGGTAATTTGATTGGCTCACAACCTAAAACTTCGTGACAAGTTTCCGCAAATAATTTTTTTTTTAGCTTTTATACTATAATTTATTTTTACACTATCTACCTCTCTTTCGGGTTGTTAATATAGTCCCAATGACAGCACGTAAAATATCTTGAAACATACGCCTTGAAAATAAATTACAAAAATATCAAGAATGAACTACGTTTCAATGCGCTTAGTTCTACCTCTCAATAAAATGCCTGCATCGTATTATTATGTATCACCACTTTATTTATGTATGAGATGTATCCAAAACAACCCTATATCTGATGAAGTTTAGCATATCAGGTACCTATAATAGAGTCAAAACAGCGACTTATCTGTTGATGGACTTGTCGATGGCACCATTTTTTTATAATATTGGTCCTCATGACCCGATTAACCAAGTATTTATATCGATCTTGAGATAAACGATGGTTTATAAGAGCTGGCAACGTTTGTTTTGTTTATTATTATCATAGAAGTGGTTGCATAAAAACAGACACAAAGGGTAAGTTATCACTTATCATATATCCCACAATTCTAAAATAGCACTTCTAACTTTATTATTTGGTATGTTGTTTTCAATTTTATTAGATGATTCTGCTTGGCTTGTTAGTTGGTAGCATTGTGTTACTTGTGAACCAAAGTAGTGCTTTGGATAATGGTCTCTCGCTGACTCCTCCGATGGGCTATATGACCTGGCAAAGATTTAGATGTATAACGGATTGCAATTTATATCCAGATGAGTGCATAAGGTATGTAGTTTATTTTAGCGAAAAGTTGATAGAATTGTGAAGAAAAACTGTTAAAGTTTTAAGGTGGGCTTCGAAATGAGTATGCAATCAAGTGTACCTCATAATTTTGTTGTCAATATTTCACCGAAATGATTAAGTATTACCATTCAAATTATACGTTAAACTGAACGTGAAACCTTTGGTTGCTTTGTCGTAGTCTTCTTGCGTTCAACAAAAAAACGCCGATATTCACAAAATTCGTCACCTGCACTTGGCCCGATATTTTTTGTATAATCGGCAAAGGTTTCAAGTTCAGTTTAACGTATAATTTGAATGGAAATACCTACTCATTTCGGTGAAATACTGACAAAAAGAATATGAAGTATATTTGCTTGTCTACTCATTTCGAAACCCACCTGACGCACACCTGACACCAATGTGTCCTTAATATATAGTACAAAAGCGCGCCATTTGAATTGAGACGGGAGCCTTAACACTTCTGTGGGCATACAGACCATTTTGACAGTCCTCCATAGGAGTTATCTCCACTCATTTTTAATTTTTTGTGGGGTTTTCCTGTTTGTTCCTTTCATTGCTAAGGAAATTCTTGTAGTCCACGGATAAAGAAAAGTTTAAAAATTTTTGACATCTGTTGTAGATACCTGTTTGAGGTGCCTACAACGTGGTTGAGGGAAGTGTGGCTAATAATCTATGATTGGCGATAATTGTAATAATAAACAATGGTCATTCATTTTAAGTATGTATTAGTATAATTTAGGTCAACAAGCATTAGATTGGACGGATGATCTCGATAACCGTATATTTCCTGCACTTGATTGATACCCTTGACCCACATAAAACATAAGAAAACTAAAAATAAAATTTTCGTTACAATCAGCGAAAATCTGGTGCGTCGGCAAGCGGCTCTCATGGCCAGCGAAGGATATTTGGCGGCAGGATACGAATACATAATAATAGACGATTGCTGGTCCTCAAAGGAAAGAGACGCAAATAACCGGCTCCAGCCAGATCCTGACAGATTTCCAAGTGGAATCTCAGCCCTTTCAGATTACGTAATACAGATATTTTCTTGTAATCTTAAAAGTACTAAGAATTTTTATATTTGTTCATATTTAGGTCCATAGTTTGGGTCTTAAATTTGGAATGTACGGTGATTTTGGCACATATACCTGCGGCGGATATCCCGGAAGTATTGACTTCCTCCAATTGGATGCTCAAACTTTCGCCGATTGGGAAATTGATTACATCAAGTTGGACGGCTGCTATGCAGCGTTGGAGATCATGGAAGATGGTATGCAAATAGATTAATTGATTATTTTATGTCTGTGACTATAATATTAGAGATTTTAGTTTATTTATATCTATTACGAAGGAAATACTTATCATGTATTGTTTGTGGTATTGTGTGTGTTCTTCCTTAGATCTTGCATCTTTCTGTTGCCTGGTCGTGTCAGACCATATTTGGCATTACCTTTGGCGCCTTATGCTTCAGTTGTTGTTTTCCTACGCTTACTGGGTGACGTCAACATCCAATTTTGCAAATACCTTTGCATGCCCTCTTCCATCAGATGAGGAGGTAAAGCCGGTGGTCCCTTGCGTAGTCATAATGGGATACAAAAATCAAAAAGTTGTGTGTAAAATAATATTGCCATTACCTACCATTAGTTCCGGGTTTGTACTGTATGCCTTCCTAAAAATATAGATAATGCTTTAAAATAGGTAATACAAATATTCTTCTAGGGTATGTCGAATTTGGCCAATATTTGAACGAAACAGGTCGCCCAATTGTATACTCATGCAGCTGGCCAGCATACCAAGAAGATGCTGGAGTCTATGTAACTTTGATACAAATATTAAATTTTAGTGGCCTAAAATGACTAAACTCTAATTTTCTTTTAGTCGAACTATTCCCTTTTGGCGGAAACTTGCAACCTATGGAGAAATTGGGATGACATTGATGACTCCTGGTCCAGTGTGACGACAATTCTGAAATGGTTCGGTGACAACCAAGATCGATTCAGTGCTTATTCAGCACCAGGTCATTGGAACGACCCAGACATGGTAGAGATATTAAGCAATATATTTATAAGAATAACTGACTTTTTCGTATTTTAGTTGATTCTTGGTAATTTTGGGCTTACTATAGACCAAAGCCAAGCCCAAATGGCAATTTGGGCCATTATGGCAGCACCGTTATTGATTTCAGTTGATTTGGCAACAATTCGCCCAGAATTCAAGGAAATTCTCTTAAACACAGACGCTATTGCCATCAATCAAGATGCTCTTGGAGTTATGGGGAGACGTGTCCATACCGTAAGTGTTTCAAATTGTGACCCGAACCAAAAGCTATCTAGACGTTCCGTCATATTGTCGTCCAATGAACTCACAACATTGTCTCTAAATGCTTACCCAAATAGTACATATTAATGCCAGATCCTGCCTAATGAAATATGAACTATTCTAGGATAGAGATATAGATGTTTGGACGAAACCTATTCTTCCTGTAATCGGTGGTTACAACACAATCGCTATTGGATTTATTAGTAACAGAGCTGATGGTCATGCTTATAGGATTGATGTTCCTTTGTCCACGTTGGGATTAAACGCACCAAATGGTTATATAATTGAAGTATTATGAATATCTTACTATGGAAAGAACTTACTAATAACTGTTTGTATGATTTCAGAACATTTTCGACCCAGAAAATACAAATTTGATCGATGGGGACAACCTATGGGCAAGAGTGAATCCATCCGGTACTATTTTCTTAAGACTGACTCCTATCGCTTCCGTTTCAAGTAATTAATTTAAGATATTTTTGTATATATAGTATATGATTACGTTAATTTATTAATAAAGACTACTTCTTAAGCTACAAACCCGTCTTTTTTGTGCAGAATTTTATAAGGATTAATTTTGTACAGATGGTAAAGTTACGAAATCGTGACAGTATTGTGGTAAAATGCCAAAACCCGTAAACTTGGCGTTAGGGGTGGTTTCCAAGGCATGGCACCCCCAGAAAATTTTTCAGACGCCAAGAATATTGAAAAATAACACTTTCTGAGTCGTATCCCAAAAGGGCACCTTTATTGGATTTATTTTCTTTCCGTTTTTTCTAATTTTAATCTACTAAATGTATACGAAACAATACAAACAGAAAAACTGTGTTTTGTAATTAGATTTTATTATTATTACTGTTATTATTATTGTATGCTATATCTGAGTGATCACACGAAATTATAGAAAAATTAAGATACCTAATTATCAAAACGTGCGACTCAAAATTTAACATTTTGTTACACAAGCGCCATCTAGTTCACTGCCGTTTAAGTATATTTGACGTTGCCCAATAAGCTGAATAAACAAACGTAAAACAACTTGAAATAACGAAAAATGCTTAATTAAAATAACAAGAATTACAAATTAGAAATGGAAAACATAAATTTATCGTAAAAAAATGCATAATTTAGTGGAATGCCGGAATAGAGAACTGTGTTTTCGACATCACGTGCGACTGCGCACGTGCACTTTGACATTTCATTTGTCAGTTACTTCGATTAACGCCAATTGTTGTAAGTAAATGTGCAGCTGTTTTCAAAAATTGCCCTTTACAATACGATACACACGGCGAAACTAAAACGATAGCACTCGATAGACAAAGACACGAATATCTCTGAGACTGCCACCACAAGAAAGGACATCAGTGTCAAAACAAGGACTATTAACCTAACAATTGATGTGCAAGCACTATGTAAAAAACCACAACGTATACAGCTGAGATTTACGACTAAACCAAGTTTCGAAAATGTCGAAACACAACTGTGCAACCGCGCGGCTCAAGCAAGATTACTTAAGGTTAAAAAAAGACCCCGTTCCGTATATCACAGCGGAACCACTACCAAACAACTTGTTGGAATGGTATGTTGAAATAATGAGATACACATATGTTAAATATTAAGCATTATTATCCTTGTAGGCATTATGTTGTGTGTGGGCCGGAAGCCACAACTTATGATGGGGGTTACTATCACGGGAAGTTGATCTTCCCGAGAGAATTCCCATTTAAGCCCCCTTCAATATACATGATCACCCCAAGCGGTAGATTTAAGACCAATACTAGGTTATGTTTGAGTATTTCCGACTTCCACCCAGATACATGGAACCCTGCGTGGAGTGTCTCTACAATTTTAACTGGCCTGCTGAGTTTCATGGTAAGATCTGCAATTTTAAGGTTATGTTTTAAAATACAATTTAAATACCAAAATTTCATATGCTGCTAAGAGAATTTTGAAAATTTATGTTACTGTTTTTCTATGTCAAAATCAATCCCACTACTTTGCGTTTGAGTACAGTAACCTGCAGGAAAAAAAAAATACAACCAATTTTAAGAATGGAAATGTTTGTCTTGTTTTGAAACTAACATTTCTATAAATAAATAGAGATAGTTTTATTAGGTTAGTCAGACTGATAACTAAAATAAAGCTTGGTAAAAACATTATCTAAAAGTCTACATTTAAAAACCACGATACATGATATGTAAAATTCCAATTAAACTACTTATAAAATTATACATACATATCGGAAGACAAAATTACATATGTATTGTGCTATGATGTGGTCCATTCCAAAGTAATATAGAAACACAAATTTCTGGTATTGACAGATTTTTAATGTATTGCAAAAATTTTTTTTTAATAGCACTGAAGACAATTTGATATATGCAATATAGTTTTTATACTAACACGCTGTTATCATCTACCTGATCTTACTGTTGGTGTGTAGTAAAAGAAATAATAATACAACGATTTGTTGGAATATAACAACTACAGAAAAGTTTCATCTTTGAAAGACTTGCCTTGTAAAATTATGTAGTTTAAAATATTTTCTGAATAGTTTAATTCAGGAACAGCTTCACTTGGATCATTCCCTTTGTTGAAAATATACTTGTAAAGTTTATACAAAATTAAAACAATTTTACTTATGTTATACCCAGTTCGATGTTTTTTTGTTTCTAAATCTAAGACAAATCCATGTAAAATTCCAATCTGCACAGGAAAAAATTTGGATGTGAATTTACAATATGAATAGTATTTTTTTGCCCTGCACAATCACTGTAATTTTACATCTCAATTGTATTTTTACATTGTCATTGTATATTTACACTGTAATTTTACAAGAATTTTGCGGAATATTACACCGATTCTAATGTAATTTTAACTGATATATGGGGCAATGCGTAATAATTGAACATCATGTTGAATGTAATTTTAAATGCAATATGACGTAAAGCGTAATAATTTGAAATTTTTTTCAGTGTAATATTCAATGAAATAAGCAGAATTTCTGATGTGTATAATTTTATTTTATTTTTTAATTATTTTTATCATATAAAACAAAAGACAGAAACATCACGCAAACAGTCAAGCGTTACAATAGTCAATATATCAAACGGTCAAACAATATGTTATAGATAAAATTACTTGTAAAAAAATAAGTATATAGACGTACATACAAATATACAATAGTTTGTGGCACATAAAAATACATTAAAATTCCAGAGAAGCTATTAATAAATACTTAAACATAGAAAACACACGGATAAACATATAAATGCACTTCAGACAGTCAGGAACCCACATACTTGCCCACATACATGGTGTCTACATAACTTTAAGTTCACTGTATCACTGTTACTTACCGGATCATCTCAATTGTATTTTTACATTGTCATTGTATATTTACACTGTAATTTTACAAGAATTTTGCGGAATATTACACCGATTCTAATGTAATTTTAACTGATATATGGGGCAATGCGTAATAATTGAACATCATGTTGAATGTAATTTTAAATGCAATATGACGTAAAGCGTAATAATTTGAAATTTTTTTCAGTGTAATATTCAATGAAATAAGCAGAATTTCTGATGTGTATAATTTTATTTTATTTTTTAATTATTTTTATCATATAAAACAAAAGACAAACATCACGCAAACAGTCAACAATATATTAGTCAATATATCAAACGGTCAAACCATATGTTATAGATAAAATTACGTGTAAAAAAATAAGTATATAGACGTACATACAAATATACAATAGTTTGTGGCACATAAAAATACATTAAAATTCCAAAAAGCTATTAATAAATACTTAAACATAGAAAACACGGATAAACATATAAATGCACTTCAGACAGTCATGAACCCACATACTTGCCCACATACATGGTGTCTACATAACTTTAAGTTCACTGTATCACTGTTACTTACCGGAGACAAAAATACGACAAGCACAACTACTGCACTCGATGGTACGCGTTCTGGCGTTCGTTTGCAAACAGGTGATCAAACATAGCACATGCGGCTGGGCGTTACAATATTAACAAAACTGCTATTATAATTGTAAAATCACATCACACGTTGTAATTTTACGATTCTAAGGTATATTTTTATTGTATTTTTACTAAAAGATCATTGTAATTGAAATAAAGTAGCAATATTGCTGTAATAGTACACAGACTTGTAAAAATAATTGAAATTACGTGTAATTTTTGTACTTACCACATTTCTACTGTAATTTTCACAATGATTTAAGTGTAATTTTACAGCCACTTTTCTCAGTCTGTGTTTGATTTTTAAAAAATTTCGTTTTTTCTTCCTTATTTAGTTGTATTGACAACAGAATTACAACTTTTACAAATGATCATCCATTTCCTATATATTTTAAGAGCTTATTTATGATTTGCTCGTATAGCATAGGTTTGTAAAAAATTCAATAAACAATATCAATATCAAAAGTTCCTAACGTTAATGTTGAAAACAATATAGGTGATGAAAGCAATGGAAACTGCCTTCTGTGATTGTAAAATTTTCGTTTTGTTTTATATAATACATATTGCAAAAGCCCAACCAATATCAACACTACAAAAATACCTCCAGGCTGGAAAATTTGGGAAAATTATTTCTTTGATTTTTGTTGTAAGAAATTGTTAAACAAATTATTGTTTGTAGTATATGCTATCATCTTTTTGTGTAGGTTTACTTAGACATTAAAATATAAGTTTTAAAACATCTTGGTTCTAATTTCTTTGAAGTTAAAATCTAATTACACTGTATGTGGTTTAAACAAATTCGCATTTGCATACTCATCGTGATTACTCTTTGTGAATAAACATCATTTAGCTAAAAATAAATTATTGATTCATTTTTCCTATTAACGTTTATCATTCGCCAAACATTAATGATATTCACTGTTTTCAACTTTGTAAACAATCAATCCAAGATTGTAATAGTTTCGTATTGCCACTATCGCCAATATCAGTTATTTTCCATTCCTTACAAACAATGAACTTCCAGATAGAAAAAAGTCCGACGTTAGGTAGCATCGACACAACAGACTACGATAAAGTACAGTTTGCTTTCCACTCGCTAGAATTCAACCTAAGAGACAAGCAATTCTGTGACTTATTTCCAGACATCGTAACAAAAATTCAGGTACGTTTGTTGTATGACGACTCACTCAGAATAAGATATCGTTGTTCCTATTTGCAGGCGGAAATAGCTAAACGCAATGAGTTACAGAGTACCGCTGAGAAGCAAAACCTTCAGCAGACATCCTCGGAGTCCAGTAACATAAGTTCGTTCCTCACAAACATGATCGTAATACTCAGCTTCGCAGCATTTGCTTTTACGGTTAAGTATGTGATGAAAACCAGTACGGCGGATTCAACCGATTAACGATTGTGATATTTGTAATATATTAGGCTATGTTCCGATTTTACTATACATGGCGGTAAATGATTAAAAAAAATTTAATTCCAGTCTCTGTTGTAAATTGAATATTTTTTTACTATAAGTTTGACGGCACGTAAATAAAAATCTTGCAGTAACCCAAATTAATGATTGGGACACGTTTTGTTGTTGTTTTTATGTTCCTAAATGGAACGATACATAGAGTTTTATTTGTATTATGGATTATTGTACATAACCTAGGGATACCAATAAATGACACTGATTATGAAAAGGAATATGCGCTTTTATTTCATATACAAATAGCTTACAAAAATTTATTTAATTATGTCAAAAATAATGATAAAATATACGAAACTACACAACAAATAGTGATATAAATATAACAGATTCTTCTTTTTTTGTACTTGCCACTCCGTATAAAAACTCATAACCTCAAAAGTTAGGTTATAATTGGGAATTCAGTCACAATCTAAGAAACAATTTCATAAATATACATCAAGATTTTTGGCATATACAGTGGAACCTCGCTTAACGAGCAAAATAAATTATAAACTAGCGAGTGACAATGAGAGGGCAAGTCCTGGATGCATATAAGCCTTCTGCTACCTGCCACGGCACCAAGTAAATTGACTCCGCCTACATCGCGCAGCGGTTGGACGGTAAGCAGCCCGCTTGCCGACCCTTAAGGCAGCCCGCCTTAAGGGTCGGCAACCGATTAAGCACACAGAAATCAAGTAAAATCAATATCTACCAGGCGTTGCGTTGCGTTGGTTAGAGACAATTCAATTAATATCTCAATTAGCAAGATTGATAATGAATATCTTATTTTAATTACGTACCTCTATTTATTGATGATTTTTAAATACTAATAACCGCATAAAATAGATACAATTCAGATAAAATACAGATTTTAACATCCATGCTCTCCTAAACCGAATGGTATATACAACCATACTAAAATATATTTGCATTAACACGTCTTGTACATTCATCACTTAAATAATGTACTGTAATCATGCTTGTTGACACTTGGTTCTGACAAATAGGTTCTGTATTTACAATTTAGATAGGCTCTGTTGTGATCTTTGTTCGTTTTCTGGTTTCACGCCAAACAGCACGGAAAAAGCCATTAGACGTATATACCTATACAATTTTAATTATACCCTTAAACCGTGTTATATCATATAATAAAACACCGTTTCAGTTGCCATATGTTTTTTTATTTACCACTACAATAATAATAATAAAATAAAATAGTAATAAATTATAATAGTATATTATAATACAAGTTTTATAAAAGATTGTGATCCAGTGTTTTCACAACGACACCAAAACCTGTTTGGTTATGACTTTATAACGAACGCAAAGTAGAAAAGCAAATTTATAAAATTTGTATTTGCCGTGTTATTTATTATAAGAGTTTTAGTAAAATATCGACAACAATAACTTATTAACTTTTTTTTAATTTTTAATATTTTGCTTAAATCAAAGTCTTCATCAGGAAATTAAATAAACTATAAAAATCCAAACAAAAGTTAAAAAAGTGTTCACTTAGTATAGTATTTTTACAGTTTAATTATCTGATGAAGTCTGTAGTATAAGTAAAATAAGACCAGAAGAAGTTATTCTTGCCGATATTGGGTATATCGGCAAGAACAGTCTTTGATTTAAGCAAAATATTAAAAATTAAAAAAAGGTAATAAGTTATTGTCGTCGATATTTTACTAAAACTCTTAATAATAAATTAATAATAAATAACACGGCAAATACAAATTTTATAAATTTGCTTTTCTACTTTGCGTTCGTTATAAAGTCATAACCAAACAGGTTTTGGTGTCGTTATGAAAACACTGGATCACAATCTTTTATAAAACTTGTATTATAATATACTATTATAATTTATTACTATTTTATTTTATTATTATTATTATTGTAGTGGTAAATAAAAAAAAAACATATGGCAACTGAAACGGTGTTTTATTAACACGGTTTAAGGGTATAATTAAAATTGTATAGGTATATACGTCTAATGGCTTTTTCCGTGCTGTTTGGCGTGAAACCAGAAAACGAACAAAGATCACAACAGAGCCTATCTAAATTGTAAATACAGAACCTATTTGTAGTGATAATTTCCACGACGAAATGGCACCAAGTGTCAACAAGCATGATTACAGTACATTATTTAAGTGATGAATGTACAAGACGTGCATGTTAATGCAAATATATTTTAGTATGGTTGTATATACCATTCGGTTTAGGAGAGCATGGATGTTAAAATCTGTATTTTATCTGAATTGTATCTATTTTATGCGGTTATTAGTATTTAAAAATCATCAATAAATAGAGGTACGTAATTAAAATAAGATATTCATTATCAATCTTGCTAATTGAGATATTAATTGAATTGTCTCTAACCAACGCAACGCAACGCCTGGTAGATATTGATTTTACTTGATTTCTGTGTGCTTAATCGGTTGCCGACCCTTAAGGCAGCCCGCTTACCGTCCAACCGCTGCGCGATGTAGGCGGAGTCAATTTACTTGGTGCCGTGGCAGGTAGCAGAAGGCTTATATGCGTCCTGGATAGTGCCTGCTACATCAGCTGTGTAGCACTTGTTCCGCTAACATCTTAGTGTAGGTTGTGTTGTGTCACATTTTTACAAATTTGCTTTTAGACATATATAGTTATGATTGTTTTATTACTGTCCAAATTAATTTATGAGTATGAGTCTGGAACGAATTATGCTCGTTAAGTTAGGTTCCAGTGTACCAACTTTACAATTCTAACAATAAATTAAATACTTAAAAACGAGTTTTTTTTCAGTCTTATTGATATGAACGCTGTCTGAACAACACGTTAATCTCCTCCATTGTTTTATTTTTTGTCTCGGGCACCTTACGATAAATAAATACCACATTCAACACCAAAATCACTGTGAATATAATAAAAACGTACGCCCCGAGCACATTCTGAAACAAAAAAGAAACAAAATTAACAATCTGCCGATCATTTCAAGAAAATAACCTCAAAATTAGGTTATGAAATCGCAAACTTACCTTCAGAGGTAAAAATCCAATTCCAACGAAGAAATTAGCGATCCAGTTCACGCTCACTGCCAGAGATGTTGCTGTAGGCCGCGCTGATTGGTTGAATAATTCGCTAACCATAAACCAAGGGATTGAACCGGGACCAGTAGCAAACATTATGATGAATAGAACGACTAGGAATATTGATAGGTAACTTATGGCTTTGATGTGCTAAAAAGAAACCAGGGTTTAGTCAGAAATCAATGCAAAACACAATTGATAAAATTTTGGGAATTTTTACTAAAAACGCCATACTGCTATATTTAAATTCTTATTATCAGTATTTTCACTTGCCCATAAAGTGCTGGATAACTATCTATCGGCCAATTGGTCGCTCTATTACTTATCTATTGGTTAAGCTCAGATAGTTAAGTAGGGGTTCCAATGCCAGTTGAAACCACAAACCGAGGTCATATCTCAGTTTCAGGATCTTGTAGATTTTAACTCGGTTCCTGGTTTAAACTGGCATTGAAAACCCCAGCTGTCAGAATAATACTCTTTTTTATGATGCAAATTTTACACTATTAGAGGTGTTGTAAATGTCGAGCTAGATTGGTTCTGAATCAAACCAAAGACGAGAATTCAAAGTTACAGTTTTATGTTATTTAAAAATAAAAAAAAAATGTAGTCGGCATACAAATAGACAACAGGTGTGTTCCATCACAAAGAAACCATCGTTTAGGAAATGTGTTTTGTTATGGACCAGTTATGTTACGATCGACAACTCTATGATAAAAATTGCAGCTGACATGTCTGGTCCAATACATTAGCTATGTTCGATTGCTGGTCGCGATCGGTTCAATTGAACCGGATTTGGATCTTTATGATCGCAAATTTGAAATGCTTGCATCCTTTTGGTGGAATCAGTTTGAGTCACACGTCAAACGAGCAATCCAACGGCAGTTTAGCCAAATGATCGCGAATCCGATTGAACAGATCACGAGAGAACTGATCACGGCCAGCAATCGAACACAAGTCAAGTATCGTACCTGAACGGTATTTTCTGTGTTTAAACAGCCCTAACTTTGCATCCTTTTAACCATAATTTATCTCTCATAACTCTCATTAACTTTGCCTCCTTTTAACCACACTTTCTCTCATAATCAGTGGGACCCTCATGTGGCCATTTGAATTTTATATACACTGATGAAGTAATTTTAATTTCATTTCCAAAGACTTAAGCGTTTTTCTCATGATTGAAGTATGGTTGGACACCTACTGTGAAACATTGTTGATCAACATCATTGTCAACTGTGCATACTATAATTTCGTCCATTGGTCAAAGATCGTCATCAATTTTCGAACTTTTCACAGACAAATAACACAAAATATCCAGAAGCGTAGCTTCGTGTCGGCACATTTGATTTCGAGGGTACTCATTTTTCTGACCTTCAATACCATCTGATAGCTGACACAACAACCATTTCTGTTATATTTAGAAAGTAAATTCCTTCCGAGATATGCCGCGCGTCAAAATTCGCAATTGCCGACGTTTCGTGAACCATGTGGCTCGTTTCTTCAGATATTTACTCACCCTTGTGAACATTTTGTTCTTTGTGTGACGTTTTGGGTTAGGCAAAAGATCCTTTACCTCGGGGGTCCCCAAACTTTTTAAGAAAAGGGCCACGTCTATTTTCTAAATGATTCTGGCCGTGAAAACCTATTTCTATTGCAAACAATTATAATTGCATACAAATAACATTGTTATCAACAAAAGGCTTTCTATTTGTTCAGATTGCGTCCGTGATTCACCGTGATAATATACATAGATTATCATTCAACTGGATAATACAACTGCAATTTTTTATAGATTTGATAGAAAATCACGTAATTGAAACGTCAACTCTGACGCACACGTACATTTATCGGGAATCCACTTTTTTCTGATAAATTTTGAGACAACGAACAATTTGATTTCGGTACCAGTTGCAACAAGCAAAATTGCTGAAGTATCATTTATACTTACGCCGTATTGAAGAGAAAACGTTAGAAGGAGCGTGCTCGCGGCCATGCCTCCAAAACCAACCAGCAGCAAAGTTTTTCTTCCAGCCCTTTCAACCAACGCAACAGACACAACCGTCATTATGACGTTGATGATTCCGATACCCATAGTGGCGTAGCTCGCAGATTCGATCGTCAGACCAGACGATTTGAAGATTTCCGTCGAATAGAAGATAACCTAAAAGTTGAGGTTAGAATTTCCGCGTGTACGAAAATCGAACACGAACTTACTGCGTTAATTCCGCTCAACTGTTGAGCTAACATCAACACCAACGAAATAATCAGGGGTATTCTCAAAGCTGGTTGCATAATCAATTCGCGCAGTGTCACCGTTGGTAGGATTTTTGCCGCTTGGTATTCTTGTTCCATCTCGTCCATCTCGTCTTGTACCGCGGATGTGTTCCTCAACCAAACCAAAGATCTCTGCGCTTCGGGCTGTTGGCGTTTCGTTAGCAGAAGGTATTTTGGAGATTCTGGGCATAGCGGCAAAACGACCAACTGGAAGGTAAACAAAAAAAATGTTGCTGGGTAGATCAAAACTAATGATGAACAAATTTTCTTACTTGTAGCAAGGCAGGTACTGCTGTAATAGCTAACAAAGCCGGCCAGGCATTCTCTGTACCCAAAATGGAGTTGATTCCCAAAACTTGTGCTATCAGAATGGAGATCGTGATGACCAATTGGTACACAGAACCGATAGCTCCTCTTAAATTTACCGGTGAAATCTCGGCCAAGTACATCGGAGCCAGACCAGCGTTTAAACCAGAATTGATGCCGATCAAAAGTCGCCCAAATATGATCATCTCGAAAGAATTGGCCATTTTTGCCGATCCTTCAAATATGGCCGCCATGAATACTAGAATGTTGTTCAGTAGTAGCCCCCTCTTTCGGCCGAAACGATTTGCTACGAACCCTACAAAAACAGCAAAATTTAAATTAAGAATTTCTATATTTAACCACGGTTATTTAACTATAATATATAAAGGTAGGTTACCTGTAATTGCTCCACCTATCATGCCACCGACGCAATAAATTGAAACTGTGATCGACCATATTAAAGTGAGAGATGTTTCAGTCGGTTCTATACCGGTTCTCGACTTCACAACTGATTTTGTAAAGTTCATTAAAACCTAAAAATTCGAAAAATGTATTAAACGTCTTTGGCAAATTTTTACTGATAATGTACCTCCTGGGGGTTATTCATGACTCCTGTATTGTAACCATGCTGGAATGCTGAACCTAATGCAGCCGCAGCTACAGCAAAGGCTAAGTTCTTGTTGAAGCCCTGAAATAAAAATGTTCATTTAATTGTGTTTCTATAATACGGGGTCATTACAACAAATGATTGTACTTGAAGTACTTGAAGATACTAGTATCTTCGTAGCACTTGGTTTGATAAGTTAGTCCTGAAGATGCCTCTTGCAACAGAGCGCGAAACGTCGACTGCTTCAAAGTCCTCAACGTGGTTTCCACCCGGAAATCAATATATCATTACAGATATACAGCATATTATATTTATATTAATTATGACTGCTAAATTAAGACGAATCAGATTTTCTAGAATCGCATTATCTTGGATCTATCAATTTGTCAATGAATCAACAAATCGCCCTATATAGAGTACAGAAATAGTTATTTTTGATTTGCTAATCCAGATCATCTGGTTAATGCTTACTCAACATTGCAAAAGTGGTATGCATATTACTAGGCAATATAAAAGTGGTATGTTGAAATTGCGATAGCACAATTAAGATTAAATAAAGACAAACAATGTTCGAGAGAATTGATGAAATAAGTTATTATATTTAGCGTGTTGTGTTACAAATCGCGCGATAATTGCGATGGAAACAAAAAAATTGCCTAATACAAAAATGTACACTTTACATAAAGAATTATCTGGCGCCAAGATATGAGAGGTTAATTGTCGTGCAGAAGAAAAAAATAAAAGGGGCTTGGCAATTTTCTGATATAAATATCATTACAACATTGATGACACTAACTTTTATGATCAATTGTCGACAAAAAGCTTGCCGTAATATTAGTACCCTGTATATGATCAAACAGGACCCGAATCAAAATACTTTCAAACTACAACTCAATTAATTTCTTGGGGTGGTGTACATTTTTACTTTATCATACGCAGTATGAAGAAGTACTGTAACCGAGCCAAAAAAAATCAGATTTTAGCGGAAATAGGTCTTTTTGGGTCCCCTGATCATTTGTGACCAAGGTACAAATAATGTCTGTGTGTATATGTATGTATGTGTGTGTGTGTAGGTGTGTACTCGATTTTTGTGGAGACGACCCCGGAGAAACTACTGAAGATATCGGGACGAATCTTCATATTTAGAAGTTTCATGACTAAACTTTGGTTAACTTTGGTTTAAAAGGGTCCAAAGGAACTGGACGTTTCCTCTAAGCATTTTTCAAGGATTTTGCAAATGAGCCGCCATTTCTGTAATTTCATAAAAATAGTTAAATAATAAATTAAAGTAGAGGAAATTCTGAATAATAAATTCTGACATTTTTTGGTAAAATTAATAGTTTAGCTGCAAGAGCAAATTCTATTTGATCGAGATCGGTCGCATCTGCATTGATATAATACTATATAGTGAGCCAGGATTTTCCAAATAGTTGTAGTCTAATGACAGTACCGGTAGTGTCAAATGCCGATGTTTTGACAATACCCTCACTATATCTACTGTCAATAGTAAAAATATCTCACATTGTGATACCGTGTACGGTCCTTGCCTGACGGCGTCGGATAGGCAGCGTGTTCAGCGTGTCCAAAATGCATGTGTTCTGTTTGTTTTTGGTTTGAGGAAGTATG
Source organism: Melinopterus prodromus (assembly GCA_964023965.1). Lineage (NCBI taxonomy): Eukaryota > Metazoa > Arthropoda > Insecta > Coleoptera > Scarabaeidae > Melinopterus > Melinopterus prodromus. The sequence continues at coordinate 49,419,684 of OZ030393.1, forward strand.
ATCATGTATCGAATGGGCTGGACGACTTGGGGTGATTGAACATGGATAACACTAGGGTGTTGCATGCAGCAATATTATATCATAAGTTGCTATCCAGGAGGATCCCACAATTCCTCATGCGGAAGATACGCTGTAGAACGGATGTCCATAACCTTAATTTAAGATTCAGGGGTTTGTTTGCTCCACCTGCCCATCGCGGTGAGCTGTATAAACGGTCATTCTCTTACCAGGTCAGTCACATATCAATGGTCTCAGGGAAGATATGAAAAAATTATCGTTAAACAGTTTTGGGGGAAAGGTGAAGTGTTGTCTGTTTGCTCAACAGGGGGACTTTAGGCATTCAGCGCACATCGGAGGCTGTCCTAATTTTTATTTTTTATGCGCATGTGCGATGTTTTGTTGTGTTGGATTTGCTGCAATTACGTGTAATTAGGCTCTAGAGTAATTTTGTTTTGTTTTTGTTGTGATAAGTTCTCGGAATTATTGTTATATTATTGGTACAATTATGTGTTAGTTCTAGTTTGCGTAAGGGGTTGAGTGGAAGAGCAAGGCAATTTGGAAACAAGTGTGCTAATCTCCGCCCTAAATATAAATATTATTTTGTTGCATTTAATATTGTTTTATGTTAATAAAGGAATTATTTAATTATTTATTTATCTGTCAAATCCTAAGTAGTTTTATTTTCATGCAGACACGACTGATCTCAATCAAATAGATTCTCATGCAGCTAAACTATTAATTTTATATATTGTATGATAAAGTCATGGGCCTGGCCACATCAGATTTTTTACAATTACATACAATGAACAGTACTAAATAGTGAGTATTTCAAAGAAATAATACGATTGGTATTTTTCATCATCACCTTTATACATAAAATGAATCGTCAATCATAAAAACATTCTGGCAAACTGAGTTTAAACATACTCTAATCCAGAATGACCTTTAAAAAAATTTGACAAAAATATAATTAATATTTGAAGGTTATATTTTTACAATAGAACATTACAATAAACATTTACATAATTTGCAAAGTAAAAGTTCGTCAGCAATCTTTAATTTGCTTAGAATGTAATGGCGATTAGTGTAGTTATTATCCACCATCATCAATTATATTAGTTTTAATGCCATGCAACAGGGTCTCCACCCTTGCCGTTTTGTGAAAGGCATTTAAATGATTTTTTAATGACAAAATGTATATTTTAAACATTATTGTATTTTAACATAACGGCACGGTTACAATACCTTGTCATACTATACGTATGATAAAGTAAAAAGTATAATTTTTACATAATAACTGGAATTATTCATTAACTTTGATAGCCAGAGTATAGATTTTGCGGGGACACTGTGTATAGTGTATCGACGTATAGTGATGTTTTGCATTTTCGACTTTACGCGCTCCATGATGTTGTATCGCTAATCCAAAAATAGAGAATCTTGGTTTACATTACAATTTACTGTACAGCCGATTATAACATCGGTAAATATCCTTCCAATAAACATGAACTGAAATTAGATCGACTAAATGTACATTATATACTAGAATATGCCAGAAAGAATAACCAGAATGTTATAGGAAGTAAAAGTAATTGCATAATATGTAATTTTGTTGATTGAATTACAAGAAACATAGCGGTATTTACCATATTAAGAAGCACACGGTCAAATTGCTTTGTTTGTAACATAGAAAAAATAAAACAATCATAATATGATATGACTATTATAAATAAGTACCGAATATGGCATTGTTTTGATTTTAATAAAAACAATACAGTTATATTGGATAGCTTTTTGAATGAATACTGCTTTATCGGTGGTGAAAATGAACACTTGTGTATACAAAATAAGAGATAATAGTGAGTTACGTTTGCTTCTATTATTGATCCCCAAAACTACGTCGTCTATACGTATTACTAGTCAGAACTAATCGATCAAAACACTTCGTACACAATACGTATAGTTACATACAAATATTTATCAGTATTTCTAATATTCATGAAAACATCACCGAAATTCAAAAACAAACATCACAAACTCTCAATCGAGAGAGGCATTTTAAAATGTAAGTTAAACAGTCACTCCGAATAAAACGAAAATAGAGAAATGAGTATAGTGCAGTATGTACCTATATAGTAAAGTAAGTAATTAAAGAAAAAACAAACGGGAGAACTCCTTCCACTTTTCTGGTGTGACATCGTAACTTCACAGTTACTAATTTAAACGTTTACTAATTCTTCAAAATATTATATTAAATTTAAGAAACAAAGCATAACTGCTGTTATAGTAAACTGTATAGTAGGTACCTAAGGCTGTAAATTGTATGTACCTAATAAGTTACATCACAGTTTCTGTAGAAGAGAATACACAATTATTTACTGAATAACCAGTGGCTTTAATTACAGACAATCAGCAATTCTTTAAAACTAACTCACTAAAGTAGTTCTTACATGACAAATATTCAGTTTTATTAAAAACGTAAATAATTAAACGTAAATAAAACCAAAAAAATATATTTATTGTTTTATAGCCTACTAACAATGTTTTTGTCAAATTAAATGTCAATCATTTAATGTGTCATTGCTATTGTTACGTGATTCACAATATTATGTAATATTTGAGCCTTCAATCTTCAAACTAATTTTAAAGCAAATGAAATATGTACTAAGATATGAGAGGTTTGAATTTTGGAATCACGAATTAGAATAGATATATCACGCGACTATAGAATAAAAATATTTTTTGTAATTTAGTAGGTACATGAGACGTCACAGCTGTCAACTGTTAAAAGAATATACGATAGGACAAACTATTAAAGTTGAGAATAACATTCAAATTTAATTTTTTTCCCTATGACATTATAAATATAAGGGTGAAAAATGTAAAACGAAATTTAACAACTTCTGGTTTGGGGGGTTAGGATTTGCATCTAATTTAGCACTACTCGTGTAGTTTTTAAACAATTAAATGTATTCGCAATTTTTTCCAATGTTGTGAAGTTTAAAAACACTTGCTTCCGTGAAAGTGATCACACTTTGTTGGTTTGTGTTATCAAAATCTTCTAATGTAATTTAACGAGGTTATCAATACTAGTGAACCTCTTTCCGGTAAGTATGTAGTCAAGATAATATTTTAGTTATTTTAGTCAGCAGTTTCCGAACCGTTTTAGTTTTTTTTTATTTATTTATTTAAAAACGTTCTCATTAATAATTCTACTAATTCCATGTACAAAAAAAATATTCTTACAAACCAATCTAATGAAAAAAAATAAAAGATATAAATAGCATCTAGAAAAATAAAATTCAAACGGTAAATCAATTAAAAAATACGAAAAATACTAACTTTTGATTTTCCCGATTTCCCATCCTCCAGACTGTACGAGTCTCTACTCTTCGCACAGTTCAGGACGGTGACGTCGCCACCTTTACCCATGTCCCAAGAATAAAAATGCACCGGAGACAAGCCTACTCGGATACTTGAACTTCACTGCGAACCTACGGTCCACGTCTGCCGAAGAATATACCAAAATACACTCTGGACACGTGCCAAAGCCGTTACGACCCGTCTGAATATCGACTGAAAAACGCTTCTGCGCCGTCTATTGGCCCGTTTGGAGGCTCGTCCGAGTACACACCCCCCACCCCATGAAGGAATGCGTTCCCACCTTTGTCCATTCATGCTTTGACGTCATGTGTTTGAGGTTAGGGTATTTACGCTCCGCAATGTCGCCGCAAGATAACGCAACCTGACGCGCAGTATAAAGAAAGTATATATTGTACAGTGAACGCCAAAAGTATGTAATAAATTCGTATCCATTAATTTATTGTAACTGTTTCTTATTTTACAATACCCTCGGACACGTCTGTTTTATTTACTCAAAATACACATTTACACATTAAATTTAGAAATTTTTACCTTCAACTTTTCACTTTGAAGTGCACCACTTTTTTCTTATTGAGTTTGATAGATCATTGTATTAAGAAGCCGCCTTAATACAAGCACAGCGCTAGAAATTAGTGCATTTTTCAACTCAAACGTGTCGATCACGTTCTGACATATGATCGTGAAATTTGGATATAGTATAGATATGAAGATGATCCAGTTACAATCAAGAACAAAAAAAAAATATTTTTAATGAACTCATAAAAAGAATCCCAAAAAAATCTACGGAAAAACAAAAAAAAATATCGATAAAACGCTTTTTTCGAAATTCAAAATTTCTAGTTGATAAAAAGTTGTCCCTGTATTCATATACCACCAAAAAATGCGTCAATTGAATAATATTTTGGTGTCCCGCAGGAGGCCTAAAGTTTATATGGTCTCCTTTAAAAAAATCGATACTTTTCATATTTTCTTAACTAACATTTTGAGTGGATTTTCTTTTTCAAAGCCCACATGTCCGATAAAAAATATAATGACAAATAAACTTTTATCAACATTTAAGCACATTTTTCAAATTATACGAAAATGGGCATTTTTCTAGAAATTGTATCGAATCTAAATAAACTGCAGGCGATCTAAATGTTGCATTAGAGTAATGTATTTTTGTATACGGTAATTTCACACCTTATTGTTAAACTGTTTGTATATGAAAAAGAAAAATCACTTAATCTTCCATAGCCCTGCAAGCCATCGACGGGCTTGCAGGGCAAAAATTGTATAAACCACCTTAATGTTATGGCTTAATAGTATGTATATTATTAGACGAGCATGTTTATACACTCGCCTACGACGTTTTATCTACGACTCCATAATTCCATTATATATCAAATATTAAAAATGCATTTGTCAATGATGGCGATGCGAACTGTTAATCAACTGTCAACCAGGTAGGTGGTGATAGTAGATTTGAACTATAATGACAGTTATTGACTAAAAGACAATTGAAAATTATGCTGGAAACTATGAGAATATAATAGTATATTATTTGACGAGCACATAATTAAGCTCGTATAATTACACGCTCGCCTACGGCTCGCGTGTAAACTTCATGCTCGCAGTTTATATCCGTTATGTGTGAGTCAAATACGACGTTTTATCTACGACTCATAAATTCCATTTTATGCAAAATAATTTTAAATGTATTTGTCAATGATGGCGAGGCGAACTGTCAAATAACTGTCATCCACGTAGGTTTTGACAGACTTTGACACTAGCGTTGTATAATGATGACAGTTCGTTCAAATAATGAGGTCATTACTTGAACGAACTGTCATTATTATACAACGCTAGTGTCATTATAATCATTTGCGCGTATAATGATGGGGATTATATAGTCATAGATACGTATGCAATGAACATATTATATGTGCGTCGTGGATAAATATGATAATACTGATTAATACCATAAGAAAACAATGCGGCGTGATGAAATTCTATAGTATGTATAGCGAAATTAAATCCCGGGAATCGAAATTGAAAGAGAAAAAGTGAAAACCCCGCATTTATCGGAAGAAAAAGTACCCAGAACATCAAATAGACACGTTTTTTATGATCATAGAAAAAAATTTAAAAACAAACTCGGTCTGATTGTTTCAATATCGGCTTTATTAAGTAAAATATAATAAAGCAAAGGTTAACATTTCATGATTTTTTATAAGATAATATTAGAGAAAATCATAAAATATTGATATCTCTGAGAAACATGGATTTTGTGAACTAAAAATGATTAAGTGGTTCGGATAAATTTATTTACGTTAAATGCGAATCCGGACCCATAACCTTCCTATAACGTATACGATTTTCGAAGTTGGTGGAACTGGTAAGTTGATATTTTTGAGAATATCGAGAATATCTCTGACCCGAATGGGTTCTTCGCTTAATACCTTTAAAGTTCAAGGATTTATTTCAACCTACTTACATAATGCTATCAGGGAGAATAGTTATTGAGAGGATAGCGTGGTTGTTGACATTTTTAAGCTACTTGCTCAAAAATGTCATCTAACTGAACTAGCTAAGTAAGCTGAAATGACAACAAAAGAAATATTATCAATGTTTGTGTAATTTAAATTGTCTTTTGCTAGAAAATATACATATATAAGGTTTATAGGTTTATGCTACGATTAAGGAAATTACGGACAAATAGGAAAATAGTGTGTTGCTGTTAAAGAAAAATCGATGACGCCAGAAATTAGTGTTTGAATAAATCTGAAATTGAATTATTGATATAAAAAGACAAATGTTGATCAAATAAAATGCATAATAGGTGGTTATTGCTTGAAAAAGAAAACAAGAAGTTTCAACTAAAATAAATTTATACCTAGAATTGAATATACGGAAATACCGTATCATACGGAATTACTACCGTAATGATGAAATAATCAAAGTATTAAAGAGGGTGATATCCAGACGGGATGCAAATTTTAAGTAAATAAAAAATTACAGCCACAACCTGGATTTGAACCAGGGACCTTTGCGTTTCTAGCACAATGCTCTTTAATACTTTGATTAAAATAAATTTGTTTCATACCTACTTTTGCCGCTCACCGTATTTATGAATACGTGAATATTATTGAGCTAGAAAAATACCAGTAAGTAGTATTGTACTCGTACAACCGTTATTTTGTTATCTTCAAGGTTTTTAAATATTTCGCAATATATTGTTTGTTCCATACAAATATTTATTACTAATACGTACGTTACATATTGCATTATCATTATTTTAAAAGGGATTAGGTACATAGAAAACTGACCTTTCTCTATCAAATTATTGCTTATGAAAATATTTGCCTTATCATTTGTAGTAACCAATTTAATCCATATTATATGATATAATGGCTGTGTTTATTGAAAAATAATAGGTAACCTATTTCCCATGGGGGTTCATCTTTAGTAAACAAGACGTGTCTTATCTTAATACGACGTACTTTTATCAATGTTAATGGGCTAGGCTCCCACTATAACGCGTATTTGGGAGGGGTTCCATAGCCAGTCATGTGTTTCATAATCACGGATAAGAATCCGGTGCGGTAACAACGCATGTGGGCGCCTGAGCTTATTGCCGTATCTGTATTATATTTCTGTGTCGTTTTAGTATAATGTATTACCAGAACTGTAGTTATTCTTAGTCTATGTTTTTCGTTATATTTCTGTAGGCCATGTCAGTGAGGGAAGGGTCAATTGAGATTTTTTTTAAGTAAAACGTGGTAGTTAAGAGCAATGTCCACAAGGATAGACGCCAAGCTGGCAATTTAAAACAAAGGATAACCTGTCTACATGAGCAACATTTGTGCGTATTTCGCAAAACATTTTCTGCTATACTACTATATTTACATGTTGAATATTTTTATCGCAAACAAAAACGATCTTCACCTTTACTTTTCAGTCACATAGAAAAACAATTGTTTGTGTTTCTGAACATCGGAGGTTTTTAAAGATACCGACGATATGGAATATTACATCTGACATTTAGAATCTTATAGATTGACTAAGTTTTTCCCAGAATACGAACGACTCACTAGAATTGATCTACTATTTTTTTAAAATTATTTTGTTGTATTATTATTTTGTAATTGGGGGTCAACTACAGCGACTGCGAAGTAGTTAATAGTAGTTAGTCTCTACTTTATTCGGTGTTTTATTTTTAAAATGTGTTTACATTTCATGTACGAAATCCCACCTTGAAATACAGAGTTAGTTCTAACAGTTTATATTACGAAACAATTAGTACTATTATATAGGTCTATAAATATCTATAGGTTCGCAAAGAAAAATCAATAAGTACTTAATTAATTACCAATACCAACCAATGGAGGTGAAGAGGCTCGACCGTCGCGACGGGCGTCGAACAGTTATGAAATTTGTATGTTAAACCATGCAGAAAATACTATTCAGAAATGGTTTTGCGGTGAACCAGATTAATTGAATTGGATATCTTTATTTAATTTGGCAATAACAAAATTTCAACCAACAATTGGCGTCATGGAACGTTCCAATAGAGCGACGTTGTGGCTCTTGTTATAAGGTGGTTTGTCCATCAACCTCCCAAGAGATAAGCACAAGGGACCAAGTATAGTCCAAAATGTCTCTACAAAAAGTAATTCATTATAAAGAGTTTGGGATGTCCTCGAAGATTGCATCACCATACGAATAGAATACGATAGACTGAGTATTTTGTCCAACTTCGGACACTACAGTAGCAACTTCTTGCAAGCATATGTTATAAAATCAAAATAAATAAAACCCCATAGAAATTATTTATTCGCTATAAATACATATTTAGTTTATATACATTTTAATTCGTGGGTTGCTTTTAATTTTCGAGATAAGTACGTACTTTCCATGCACGAAAACCTAAAGTAGGTTTGTAAAATAAGTTCCGGCAACGAATGTTATTTAGAAAATTCTGTCGTATTTTTTAATATTTTCGCATTCTATTTTAAAACACTCAGGTTGGCGGCCAGGAGTGAACTGCCATTATGTTCACAGGAACATGTGATTGCCAGCTGTCCCGATTTGAGCGGTATTGTCCCGAATTCAACCAATAAATCCAGAATCCTCCAACCCCTCCGACAATCCCGATTTAAGGATGCCGCTAAAATTAATTATACTAATTCAAATTATTTAAATCCAAACAACGGGTAATAATCACGCAAACTATGCCTATAAACTAACTCTGTTTTCAATTGCTTTAATATTTTTTAATTCATAATTCGTAGCTAAAAATTAAGTGGTAGATTCAGCATCAAATTCTAAGTAAAAAATACGACAAGTTATTTTTCGGACGGTCTTTTTCGACAGTATAGGGTGGCGCTTAATTTTTCACAGTTGTATATTTTATATCTTCTAATTTCTGAACTACATTTATTGCGTACGACAATAAAAAAATTTATAACTTACTTAAGAAAACCTATTAATAAACTTTTGAGTGTAGATGACAGAGAAACGGTAGACTGACCTTAATTTTAAAATAAGGCAAGTACCGAAAAAACGAAAAGATAAATGACTAAATCGGCCAACAACAAAAATATTGTATAAATGCCAACTGATTGTGATATACACCCCTTCCGAAAAATTTCAAACTGAAGACATACTTGTTTTTAGATAATTTTGTCTAATTTATAGAAAATCGGTGTCAAAGAAACGTATCATAAAGCGTATGAATTGTTGACGAATGAGACACATGTCATAAAAAGAGTTCTATACTTTTTATTCTTTTGGTATCTACTTTTATATAAATTCAAAGATTAAGTTGAGCGTTTAGGATGTTAGCTGTGACCATGGTTGCGGTTTCATAATGACCCCATGCATTATGAAACTGAAAGCAGTATCGCAATGTGTTCATTATGAAACCAATATAGAACCATGCGTTTTTTTGTCGTATAATATGAAACAATCTTATAATAAGTTCCTAATTGACATTCGTTTTTGCTCGAAAAGATAATTGGCCCGATCTGTAATTTTGGAAATCTGGCAACCCTACGTGCGAGTTAAATACGAGTTTTATCTACCGAGTCATACATTACATTTCCTATAAATTATTCATAAATTTATATCCTACCATAAAACACGCTACTGTCACAATAATCAATAAAAAACTAATAAGATTCAGCCGGGCCGAAGTTAAGATACCCCCCACCGTAAAATATGTTAAGTGTGGAATTTCAAAAAAATGGAGTTAGCCGATTTTGCCCATTCACAAACTTGTTCTTTCTTTTTAAGAGATAAGCTTGTATACCAAATTTCAGATCAATTGCTCTAAAATTGCGGCAGTTATCGTGTGAATTTGAATCATACTGATCAAGAATATATACAGTGTGTTCATTTCAAAAGTATCGACCCTTAATAACTCTTGACCTGATGCGATTACTGCTTTTAGTAGAAACACGTCGATTTAGATATCGAGGGGGAAGTTCAAATATGGTACCTAGCGACTTTTGGGTTTCATCCCTTCACCCCCTAGCCACCACACTTTGAAATTTCAAATGGCACCCCTACGATACATAATTTGAAAGGGCACAAAATTCTTTACTCAACCATGCTAAAAAAATGTGATCGACCGATTGGTTCTTAGGATAGACTACAAAGAAGATGGAAGGTATGAAATAACTCAACCCTATATAACTCTTGACCTGATACGATTATGGCTTTGATTGGTTCTAAAGATAGACTAGAAAAATGGCCACCAATTCGAAAACAGAATGTATTTTTGTCTAGCAAATAATGGTGGTCATTTCGAACATGACATAAATTAATTTCTTATTTTATTATTTATTTTTTTTATTTCTAATGACAGTAATTCAACAGTGTATCCAATCCGCAATGTTTCGCTAATAATAATCGATTTCATACTTTCCATCTTCTGTGTAGTCGCTCTTAAGAACCAATTGATTGATATTTCATATTTTTTTTTTATTTGATCAAATTTTTTTCATGGTTGAGTAGAGAATTTTCTGCCCTTTCAATCTATGTATCACAAGGTAGGGGGTGCCATTTGAAATTTCAAAGTGGTGTGTCTAGAGGATGAAGGGATGAAAACTCAAATTCTCTAGGTACCATTGTTGAACTTCCCCCTCAATATCTAAATCGACGTGTTTCCACTCAAAGCAATAGTCGCATGAGGTCAAGAGTTATTACGGCTGGATACTTTTGAAATGAACACACTGTATATACAAGGCTATACCTGCCACGCTTCGTTAAGGGTGTCACAAATGTTGAGACAAAATGAATATACCTACCCTACCACAGTAAATGTGGGGGTTATACAAAATGTTGCTTAAACAAATGAATATTATATTATATTATATGTTAAAAACGTTTCACCAAAATCGAAGCTATCAATGAGTTCCAAAGTTAAAAGCTTTATTGACCGCACTATATATAAGCGTTCAGCTTAACTAGAGCACACACGTGGAATATGAGATATTATACTAAATACAATTCCCACTACAATTTAAAGATACCTAGTTTAAGTACCTACATGGCCATCCAAATTAGTCAACTACCACACCGACAGGCAATAATTGATACTAATCACGATTACATTTTCGGCGACAGCAAATTCTTTAGTGTACAGTCATTACGAGAACAGAAAAAATAAAAGCTATAGCAAGTCGTTGAACTAAACGATCTGTTTATTCATTTACAACAATGATTGTTTAAACTGAATAAACGTCCGACATCATCCAAAATGTAAATATCTAAGTAAAAATAAACTTTCACAAAAGAAGAACTAAACTAATTGAAGCGTACTGTTTTGTTATGAACATGTATAGTACTAAAGTATGTATAGTACTAAAGTAAACTAAAATACATACATATTTTGTAAAGATTTTAAACGAAATCTGGATCGACGACAAAAATAGACACAATTTATATTTTCCGTAATATGCCAAGACAAAAAAACGTTTATATTCAACTCAAAATAACATATAGAATACCAAAATTTCTGAGTCAGTAAAATTACAATACAATACCAAAAGTTGTTATTGTTTATTACGAATTCGAGATTATAAACAAAAATAACAATACACAAACCGGTCACGCTGAAGTCGAATTAAAATAATGGAAGCCTTGAGACAAATAAAGAAAATCGGAAGTTGCCGATTACAAATAGTTCTAATAAAGCTTCTTCCAACTTATTTACCTTCATAATCGATAAAGATTGGGTGTTCCTATACGCTGATTATAATCCGTCACACAACTTTACCACGTCATAACACCGAGTTCACACTGAAACTGAGAGCCAACTGCCACTAACAAAGCAATGAAATTCGCGTACGAAACCGGTTGCAAACGGTATTGAACCACCTCTTTCTTCGAGTAAAAGTGGTGGACAATTTAGAACAATAGTCACGCTTCCGTTCGTTCTTTCAGTGTCAATTTTCTGTTCCAGAGGTCCACTGACACGCACCAGAGCCTATGCATGCCGAATCTAACCTAGTTGGAGATATAGTCCATAATTTTTATAAGCGTTTGATGGAATATTTGTGAAGAGTATCATGAGAAAACACTATATATACCTAAAGTAAATACAATACATTATCAAGATTTTCAAAATCATGGATTTGGAGGATCAACATAACGTTTTTTCGTTAATTTCTAATTCAAATTAAAAAATAAAATAATTTAATTTGGTACATATTATAAATAACTAACCCAGTCTTTGTTATCACAAAATAAAGGCAAACAACGGAAAGTTTTGGGGTTTTGTGGGTCTTTTATTATCGAAAATTGTTTTTTTTTCAAGAGCCACCCATCCCTTCAAAATATTATATGACCAGGAAAACAATTATTATTTAATTTTCAATTTTAAAAATGATCCAAGAAAACAATTTATTTATGTTTTGTACTACAGTACTACTGAATGCCATATCTTAGTTTAGACATTTCCAAGATTTCTTCTTATTTAATTTGCAAAAAAATGCAATAATCTAAACTACCCTAGTCAACAGCAAAAAATCGAACAAGTTATAACAGATTATATTATCCTTATTTTCTTGGATTAAACGGCAATTTTTGCATTTTTATTTTTTTTCATTTGTTGGCACTGATTTTCTCAAAAACTAGACTCGCACAATCCGATTCTTAGATCCAGATTATACAAAAAAAAAAAAACGCACAAGAACCAGTTGTCATTTGTTTGGTTTCTTCAATTGTTTTAATTGCTAATTAGTTTAGTTTTAGTTTCTGTATTTAAAAAAATAAGTAATGATAAATCTGTGATATGTCTACACTCAACAGTTTATGGATTATTTTTTTATTAAGCTAATATTAGTAATGAGCAAATGTATGATAAAAATTAAAAATTTTTTTGGTTTCTTTTGTATTAAGTTACTTCATAGTTTATTAACTTTGATAACTGACGACTCTTTTCTTAACTTTGGCAAATGTAACTTACTATGACGAACAAAAATCGTTAAAATTTTTTAAAATTAACCTGTCGCTACCCACTTGTTTCCATAATGTGTAGTACTACGCTGAAACGTTGTCGGCTCGTATCTCTAATATACCGATTGTACGAAATTCATATAAATTACTATATGGTCAATGACAGACAATTTACCGAAAACTTTAAATAAATTGCTCAAAGTGAGCATCATTGGCCTCGAAACAAGGGTCATTATGGTGCAGGCGCCTCTAATTTGCACATAAACAGCGACGTCTAATATTATCATAATGTATTCCAGAGACAGTAGGATTCTGCCCATATTTTCCGTAAAGGAGCACTACTTGTGATATATATTTTGATGACAAAAGAACAAAACCCGACACAGATAACCAGGAAAGCAAAATAAACTTCGCGCACTGGACACAGCTGATCACGGAGTAGGTCAACTACTACTAAACTTGCTAAAAACGTTAGGTGTCAAATTTTGTATTTTCCATAATTAATTACCCAAAACTGTAACAGATCGAGAAAAAAGTATCTGGATTCATTATATAACCTTACATATAACCTTACTATTGAACCTGTTAATAGTAATGAATTGAAGATCTTTCAGGTCTAAGAAAAAGAAAGATAACTTTTCCTATTCCATAGAATCAATATTTTATGAGTAAATGAATAATAGGGAACGATAATGAATAAGGAACGATATTCAAATCGAATACACAATCTGGTCAAAAAGTTTATGAAGGTCCCTCAGAAAAGAAATGCTCAGAAAACGATTACTTTTACTGAAAGTGGTTGATATGCAATGAGATATCCACAACAAAAAATATATTATAAAAACGCCGGAAAGCACCACAAGCGACGATTTTGACGTGTTGAGATTATACATTCTTTAATCTTTGGCGTTGTTTCTCTTTTAAATGTTTTAACGTACAGTGATACCTTTAAATCATTTATTGACGTAAGTAACTAAACAGAAGAGGAATAAGTGTTATAGCTTTTAATTGTTGTTTTACAATAAAATTGCTTAAGGAAAAGTTTTTTGAGCAATTCTACTGCAATGTTACGACATTTTGGTGTTCTTTTAATTTAATTGGTGTTATTGCATTATTTGTTTTATATGAACAATGTTCAAATTACATAAGAACCGTCAATAAGCAAATATTCGCGTAAACGACAATGAACACTCAAATATTGAAAGCAACGAGTCTCATAAATTTTGCGAATTGGAAGTGAATGGGCGGTTTCCATAGACTTATTTACGCTAAATACGAATATGGACAATTCTATCATGTCTGGCACAACATACACAAACGCTGTCAGTACTTTCACGGCACATATCAACAAAACGGCAGGTTTTCAGATAATAGTAGGTATATAATAGTATGTCTGAAATTGACTGTGAGACTCGTTTGATGTTACTGGTTTCAGCTGGTTAATCAGCAAGTGTTGTTTTCCAATTTTCAAATAAATACATATTCAGCGTCGTCACAATATGTTATCATGTTATCAACTTTAAACTATAAAGCTAAAACAACAAATAATAACCAATGAAAAGCAAAAAAAGGATACACATTAGAACAATTACTAACTAATTGCAAACTTACTCGTTACAACTTAACTAGAATACTATTAAAATAAATCTGTACATGACTACATTACTTTTTTAGCTTTTCTCTAAATTTTTGATATTTCGTTGGTTCGTTTAGAAGCAATTCAGAGAATTGTTACTATTTGACTTCATATTTTCAAATCGAATAAGTGATATTGTGACTACGGAAATAACGTGATTAATCGGTTGCAACTTTGAAATGATGACCCATAAAAGCGACGCAAGCAACTCGCGATCTGTTTTTGTAAAATTGGGAACACATGTGTCTCGCCAAGTTCACAATGGCAGACAAACATATAGCGTAGTATGGTAATATAATCGGTCAACCACGTCCGATTTAGCGAGGACATCCGGGCAACCAATTATCAAAACTGCTATATGGTGTCAAGATACCAGAGTAAATCTAAAAATAATTGCTACTGGTAATTTTGTTTTAAAAAAATCTGATGTGGCCAAGCACATGACTTTATCATACTATATATATATATATATATATATAATTAACAAAAGGTATAGCTGCATAAGATTCTATTTGATCGAGATCGATCGAGAATTTGCTCTTGCAGCTAAACTATTGATTTGACCAAAAAATGTTATAGGCAAAAATTATTCAGAATTTCCTCGACTTTAAGTTAGCATTTTGACGAAATTACAGAAATGACGGCTCATTTGCAAAATCCTTGAAAAAGGCTTAGAGTAAACAGCCAGTTCCTTAAGATCCTTTTGAACCAAAAACTTTTCAGCTCTAAGTTTGATCATGAAATTTCTAAATATTAAGCTTTATCTCGATACCTTTAGTAGTTTCTACGGAATCGTCGCCACAAAAAGAAAAAACGGGTACACATACACACACACAGACATTTTTTGTACCTTGGTCAAAAATGTACAGGGGACCCAAAAAAATCTACTTCCGCTAAAATCTCAATTTTTTTCCGCACGATTACAATAATTTGTGCCTATGAGATTTTTGGTAAAATTAATAGTTTAGATTCAAGGGCAAATTCTATTTGATCGAGATCGGTCGCATCTGTATTGATATGAAATTACATAGCAGCTAGGATTTGACAAATATTGTTTTGTGCTGTCACGCTCGAAAACAACTGATTTCATCAGAGGTTGGAGAACCGCTATGGAACGTTGCCGCTCTAGTGTAGCAAAGTACAAAATACAAATTTCAAATAAAATAAGATTACCAATTTGATTGTTTGTTGATAAGAAATATTAACCCGTTGTTATATCTAATTCTAAAAACGATAAATTCAGTAAATTGTAAATAAACTATAGCGATGAGCGTAGTTTTATTTTAGTATGTTGGTACGGATGTAACATCTACAATGAACAAATATAAATCTGTCAGAATTTGAATTAGCTTTTAAACTTGACGTTTCGTAGAAGTGGTATCAACCTAACATTTCCTATACAGAAAAATAACAATTTTTAATTATTTTTTTAAATACATATTTCTCAAAAAGCAACACAAAAAACGTTGATGTCACTCCTGCCGAAAACTACAAAGCGCGACTCGCTCACATGTGACGGCGACGCTCCGCCATCGGTGACGCGCCGCATCACCGCTCGTTGTGCTATTCCGTACTTTCGGCACTTGTGAGATAAACAACTATTATTCTGATGACAGTAGGTAGTGTCGAATGCTGATGCTTTGACAATACCTACTGTCAATAGTATCAAAATATCTGTGAAATCCTGGCTAACTAGTTTAATTTTAATGCAGACACGATTTATCTCAATCAAATAGATTATCATGCAGCTAAACTATTAATTTTACATATTGTATGATAAAGTCATGTGCCTGGCCACATCAGATTTTTTACATTCATATCCTTGAAGGATAGTAAAGTAAATGCCTAAAATAACAGTTAATCCGTTAATAGGCAAGTTTGACATGTTTGTAATGTTTCATAAAAAATAAAAATTGCTCAGACATTTTATGACTATCTATCTGAATACGAATGCTATGCTTAATGAATGCAACAACATTTTCAACGTTTACCGTTTACCTACCAACAACCTTTGGTTATTGAATTCATTTGTGATAAACTATAGGCGAATCAACACAAATTATATCACAACAAACGACAAATTTAAGACAACCCTGCGGCTGTCAATGTAAAAAAAACGTAATATTTATTTGAGAACTAACGACTTATTTTATGTATAATATTAATGTATGTATGTAAACATTTTTTAATCACTTGTGTAACACGTATAATTTTGTGATATAATGATGAATATGGACGATATTAATGACTATATGTTTCGATAGATTGCAGACCGTGTGACATTTTGATGTACCGAAACCAGTTTTATTCGGATTGTTTTACGACAAGAGAATATTGTCAAACGTTATCAAGTGAGTTAAAAATGAAATGCGGATGTAGCAAAGGTTAAATTTCGAATGTGAAAGGTTGACAAATATTCTTTGTTTTTCGAGATATGTTTGCTGAAATCTGAGATATTGTAGACACGCTCAATCTCCCTTTAATCTAAAGGAAAATTTGTCAGTATGTTTCCACATTCCAAAACTAAGAGGTCATTGGTATCTTGAACGTGTTAATAAACAGAACTTATATAATAAATAACTGACAGAGCACTGTATGGGAAAGGGGGGGACAGTTAATCACAGTTTGTGTTTAGACTATATTATAAAAGCAGCAATCCTGAAAGTACTTTTCTAATCACAGTAAGTATAACTAAAAAAACGTATACTTAGTTTCTTCATTTCACAAAGCAGAACTAAATTTGCATTAGAAGCAATCAATGCATCTAAAGATTTGAAAAACTTAAGGTACCTAGACTGTTTTGTTCTTCACACTTCTCGGTGTAGTTCCTCAATAGGTTCATATTTTTCTTCGTGAACTGAAAACAGTGACGTTTTTTGTTTGCTCATTTGACTAATTTACTATATTGCCTGTTAGCTGTTTTAGGCCCTTTGTGTTCTCCTTTGAGGTTGATACGATAGCTCTTGTAAAATAAAATAACTTTCCTCTAAAACTTGTTTTGGTATTTAACGTACCTAATTAGAGTTAAACAGAACTTGCTTGTTCTAATCTAAAGTATTATTAATCAATTTATTTCCGAAATGCCCGGAAGTCCAAAGAATTTGCAATTTTTCAATAAGGATTCCGAAGTATGATCTTGAGAAGATCAAAGTGTTCTAAAATAAGTTTACTCACCTGGTAGTATAACTATTGCGTTTTCAAATGTTCTAATTTTTCGTTAATTTTCGCGCGCAACAAGAGCTTAAATAACAGTTTAACCTTCTGAAGGTCATACCTCGGAAATGGTCAAGTTTTCACTACCTGGTTTTTGTTTATTTATCTTGAAACGCTCAAATGAACTCACTCTATATTTAAAAAAACTACTCTTTTGAAAAATCTTCAAAAACTGCCGCTGTGGGGATATTACGGTACGTATCAATAGAGATGACATTTCAACGTCCTTGGTCTTTGTTAGATGATCATTTGAAAGTACTAAAAAACGGTGCATTCCAATGCGTTAAAACTTTTTACAATAACCTTATAGCGACATATTAGAAAGTGATACTAATAGTAATAGTAGTATATGTTAGCCACTGTCCATGCATCGCCAAAACCTTGACATACTAAAATGTACGTTAGTCTCCCACAACAAAAAAATTTAGAGCATAAAATTTAAATATGTTATGTAAACATGTTAGGTCCTACGTCAATTTTAGCTTACGTAATAAAATAATGCATAATGAAGCGTATTCAATTCAAATACTTTTAATATGTTTTGGTTTTCTTTACTCTATTCAATCTTGAGTTGTTTTGTCCTACGACCTACACTATTCGAAAATATAATCATCGCGTCTATATGGAGTCACGAATTCCATATAAAGGCACATTATTGCCTCTTGACGCTAACATAATTGTTTAAACAAGTGTTTTTGCAGTGACTAATATATAAACATATCATTCCTATGGTTGGAAGCAGTAAAAACCGAAGTACTTATGTCATAAATCAGTTGAACCTTCTGAAATACAAATGAAGGGTACACGGGAAAATCGATCGAAGTCACATTTATACGGCAAATGAGTTTTATATTGTAATAAAATTGTGACTTCGATCGTTTTTCCTCTGTACCCTTCAAATATCTATGATCAGATATGGCTTTACACAAAACACATGGTCGCATGTCACATTTAACAAATTGTTGCATTGGTAAAATTACCAGGGAATTCCAATTTGTGCTATCTGTGATGGTGTGTATTATTGTTTACAAACCAAACAAATAAATCTCTCTCCTAATAAATGATAAACGCTTACTTTTTATTAATAATCATTTTTTAACACTTTCTTTACTATCTTTCAAATTAATATAGTGTATCTTGTTTTTGCTAAAATCAATTATACAGGTTTTTTCTTCAAAAATAGCGATAATGTTTAAAACTTACGTAAAGTTCGAGAACCGTTTCTTTGGTTCTCGAACTTTGTCACTATCGTGAGCAATCATATGCTCCCGATCATGAAAGGAGAAAAAAAGACTGGAACCTCCAGGAATAAGTACCGGTAGAAGAGCACAAGAACATTTAGGACTGAATACGAGGAAAATCGAAGCAAAGCAAATAAAATCTATCGCAGAAAGAAAAAAGAATTCCTATGGAGGAATGGATAACAGGCAGGACACCTCAAACTTCTACAGGAAACACATAAATAGTTTAGAGGCCAATCCAAGAGCTTCCCTAAACGCCACAGAGAGCAAGAAAGAAACACTAGGCAAAGGTATATTAAATCAGAATGTTCATTGCTTCCCAAGTATGATAGTATGGTAGTCGAGCAAGATAGTGGATGCCATGATGAGATAATTGGCAACCCTGTAGCAGAGTAAACATGTGAACTAAATGGATCATCGAGGAGTATCAAAGTTGATTCAGAGACAATCGGTATGAAGCCTAAAACTGTTGCCATATAGGTAGATTGAACATTCCTTGAATACAATATAGCGTCAAATGTTCGGAGTCCAAATGCTTATAAGGTGCATCGACACAGTGGCGCTGTAATCAACTGCTGATAAAATGTTCTTGATAAATGTGCGTGATGGGTATGTAACCGGCCAAACCCGTTTTCAAGACAAACCAGTTTGTCCTAGGCCAAACTAGTTCGGCCAGTGCGCGTTAGGCCCAACTATCAAAGGCCAAGGAAGATAGACCAGTATTTATAGTATTCGTCAACATTGTGCCAATAAATTTTAAAAAAATTACAAAATTCCTCCGTTTGATGATTAGTTAATGCTATTATATTACCAAAAATTACCCATAGTCATCTCCATAACCACTTACCATGTCATCATCTTCAGTAGTTGCGGACGTGGCACTGGCGTTACTATCGCTAGCATCTTCAAGAGATTTTGAATCCGGCTTATGCAGCTTGCGAAAACAAACCATAGGCAGTCAGACGATGTAGGTTATTTTATAAGTATGTGGTGTTAAAATTAAAGATTTTTTATAAGCTTTGTGCGCCATAAGTACCTATAGATAACCAGAAAACGATTTTAATAATTTGAAGATAAAATCTATTCGTGTCATTCGTTTGAACTTAAAAGTTCAAACTTAAAGTTGAACCTAAAAGTTCTGTCTATTGGGTTCCAGTTTTTAGCACTAGTTATAAGTCACCTGTACAAAAATAGCAATATGTAAAGAAAATACGTGTGACTTGAACAAATATAGGAACATAATAAATAAAGTTACAAATATATAAATTATAGGAAAGCTATTATCCATAGATAAACTATCCATATATGTTAACGAAGCTTTTGACATAAAAGTTATTTATGTAGCAAGGGCATTAAAAAGCTCGACGGCGTAAGTCGACAGAGGGTATAAACATCAAGTAATGCCCGTGGTACATACAAAATGTTATGACCTAAAATGGTTTTGTTCCTCCGTTTAAATAATATTAATAAATATTTTTATGTACTACATGATCATAAACTGCCATTTTACATCTTAGATGCCGGTGCAAAAACTGCTTCTTAACGCCCGCGAGGGCGGTAAGGATTTTTAACGCCCGCGCGGGCGTTAAGTGTTGCGATGGTTATATGTCAAATATATCAAATATTTGTCATTCAAATTGTAAATTTTAAGTCATCAATTATTGGCGATTAAGGTTTGATTAAAGTTTGACAATTAATTGTCTGTATTGTCACTCAACTCCGAATTGTTTGTATTGTTATTCAACTCCGTAGATACGCATGTCACTTCATAACGTCAAAATCAGGTCAAAATGTTTGTTAATATTATTCAAACGGAGGAACAAAACCATTGTACGACATAAAATTTTGTATGCACCTCGGGCATTACTTGATGTTTATACCCTCGGGCGACTTAAAAAGCTCGAGGGCCGATAGGCCCGACATAGGCCGCGGTCACCTTCGGGGCATGAACATCCGTGTAATGCCCTTGGTACATAAATAACTATTACGTAATCATATGACATGCGTATCTACGCAGTTGAATAACAATACAAACAATTGGGTGTTCAGTGACATTGCAGACAATTAATTGTTAAACAGAATAACCTTAATCGCCAATAATTGATATTGACGATTCAAAATTTACAATTTGAATGTCAAATATTTGATGTATCCGACATATAAACCATGGCAACGCTTAATGCCCGCGCGGGCGCTAAGAATCGTTAATGCCCTCCCGGGTATAAAGTAGTTCTCGCCCAGGTATAAGATGTAAAATGTCAGAACATAAAAAAAAAATATTTATAGTTTTATACTGGTGTGAATCTTCTGGATAAAATAGTGAAAATAGTCTGATCATAACGTACTAAGTGAAAAAAACAGTGCAGTGCATCAATAAGAAGCGTTGAAAATTTTGGACAATAAAACCCCGCCAAAAACGGTGAACATTTAAAATAATTTTGTAAAGAGTATAAATGATAATTCCTTATAATAAAACGTAAGAGGAGGCAAACAAACAATTAAATAAATAATATGATCAAAAGAGAAGGATACAAATAAGAACATCGAAATATGTGCGATATAAAAAAAAATACAAAAACATACGTAATAATAATAATAACACTAACTAGTATCTACATATAATCAATAGAAAGTCATATAAAAATGCGTATTACCTTTGTCTCCATATCTAGGCAGCATATTAAAACAGAAGATACACATAGTCAAACAAAAAATCCATCACAATAATAAACAAAAACATTACGATAACCCTAACCTATACCTATGAAACTTAGTTCTAACCTAAAAAGGTACCTTACCCTTCAGTAAAACAATTATCCGCTCAAAACAACAATCGAGAGAATTGTGAGGTATCTATTTGTATTTTGCGTAGTAAGTGTGCTACGTTCAAGCGTCGACAAAATCAAGTAAGCGACGACTGAAAAACCGCCCTTCGATTGTCCTAGAAGCGCGTGACGTCACGTGGGGGTCAACGCAACACGTCACACGTGACTACTATCACGTTGCCAAACATTGCCTAACCAATCGCAATTTCTAGGAGCAATTTATACGTAAAAGTCGTGCCTCACAAATTTCCTGTTTTTTCTTTTCGTAGAATTAATTACATGTAAAATCTTAGCGGGGATTTTAGTAGGTTATTTTGGGTGGAAGGCTCGTCCTTCAAGTTGCTACGTGATTGGTCGAAACGAGGGCGTGGTGGCTGTTTAGATTTGTTGGATGACGCAACACCGGTCGAAGTTGGCTAAGGAAATTAGGGTAAAATACTACCTTTCACGTAGGTCGTAGAGGCCCTACGATGAGCTGTCATTGTTTGTATGCGTTTGCGTTGTCACGAGCAAGTCATGAGATATGCAGATTTTAAGAAATATGGTTTTTAAATCTTAAATAACTAATCAAATGACACATTGTGCAATTGGCTGGTATTTTGATGATTAAAGATTTCTGGAATTATGAATCATGGGAATTTGCTACAAAATAATTGTTGCTTAGATAATTAACTGAATGTTTTCTTTTAATATAATCAACGAGACAAAACAGATTATTATTAAGTTACAGCGATAAAAATGTTGTCATACTTACATGTAGAAATTGTCATGTATTTTTTGTTATTTTATGATTTCAACAATTCTTATTTAGATTAATAGAACCATTTATTAGAGTAGTTAATATACCTAACTGATTTTTTTTTTTCGCAGAACTCTCATTTTGTTCTTTTATATCCATACTTAATTCATGAGATATTTCAGATCCTTATGCAATGCATAATAACCAGTAAACGTTCTAAAAATATAAATTATCATTAGTTAGAAAAAATAACTTTTATTTGGTTCAAGTACAATAAATTTACATATCGCAGAAGCTAACTTAATCAAAAATATGATCAATTAACATTTGATTCTAGATGCCAGAACATTTCACGTATTTCCAGGGCCTTAATTTGTCAAAAAGTTAAACCTAACTAGTAAAAACTGTTTCTGGTATGCTTTTATTTTTCATAGAATCTGAATCTGCAAGCAAGAATTTTAAATTGCGTCTGGTTAATTTATTTATTGTTGATTTTAAGCCTCTTAGGGCACCGGTTAATTGTTAATCGACCTCATCGGTGACCGCTTTTGATACATTGTGAAAAGCGGGAAATTTTAATGCTACTGTGATGGGCAAAGTCGGCAACAATAAAAGATTTGAAAAAACCACCAAATTCAAAACTAGTAATTATCTTCAGCCGTGCTGAAATTAAATTACCCCCCACGGTAACATATTTAAAAAAAGTGAACGGCCGTTGTTGCCCTTTCACGAACTTGTCCTTACCTTTTAAGAGATAAGCTTGTATATTAAATTTTAGACCAATAACTTCAAAATTACGGCAGTTATCGTGTACACAGACGGACAGATGGACACACGGACAGCTAAATCGATTCAGTTTTCAATTCTGATCAAATCCAGATATACAGGGTGTCCGGTAAAGGTGGTCCGAAAAAGTGTATATACCTACACTTTTGCCTTGCGACGCTTCATTAAAAAATTATAGCTAAGTCGGCGTTGAATGGGCGTTGTTTATAGGTTGTTTGTCTGTTGACAAATTGTCATTTAGAGTTTTACCCTGGAAGGTGGATTGGCAGTGGCGGTCCTGTGGCATGGCCAGCAAGATCTCCTGATTTAAATCTTTTGGATTATTACTTGTGGGGTCATCTAAAAGATTTAGTTTATGCACATAGGATTGCTACCAGAAATGAATTGCTACAGCGAATAAATCTATATCTGCCTTAAGGGTGTTAGAAATGTTGGATCAAACTCAATATGCCCTCACCACATTAAATGTGGGGGGGGGGGGGGTATAAAAAGAAACAGCAAAAGTATTTTATAATTTAGAATCAGTGCATTCAAATGGTGTTTTTATATTCAAGGAATTGTAAGTCCGTTAATTCGTAATTGTTATAAATAAACTTATAACAATTTCTAATTATCGGAATTGCATATTATGCACACCTAGATCTAGAATAATAATGACTTAAGTGCACATATAGTCACAGACATGAAATTTTTATGGACGATTTTTGGATGAATTATTACTATCTACTGATTTTTACTTTATTATTTTATAGGTAATGTAGGTACCAGTTTATTAGTAATGATAATAAAAGTATATCTTTGGTGACAGGTAAAATTAAGTTGTAAAATCATTTGTTAAAAACTGAACAGTATAGATACATACTTAATAAATCGTAAAACCACTGTCACAGAAAAACTGTTGTCCACGTATTTTTTTCTAAAAAACTCATTGGCCTATTTAATTTAACGCATTATAAAGTAATCTTTTATCCTCCTACTTATCCCGACAAAGAAGGCTCAGCAATTCTAAGAAATCTCGATCAGACCTCTCAAATCGGCTGAGAACTATCATAATTCATCATCATTCAACGTGAGAAACCCAGACGCGGTAGACAAGTTGTATTATCCATAAATTTATGGCGCTTAGTTTGGGGGCTTGGCACGTAGGTGTGTCCCAATATTCTGTGACGTAACTGTCTACCTGACCCTCTACTAGAGAACTTTCCAGACGTAAAAAACGGTTATACAGCCCAGGGCCGGCTGGTAGTTTTTCGGGCCCAAAATTGTTTGTCATCAGAAAAATAATGACTTATTTTTTAATTTAAAAGCGAATAAAATTAAACTCTCCCTGACAACCAATGAGCTTGTACGTATTTAATTAAATAAATAACTAATTAACAAATTAAATTGATAATAGTAGTTAGTTAAACTATAAAAGCTGAGAAGTGAACAATGTACAATACGAAAATTACGGACAAAGCTTGGAGCCGAACCGTGGCCCGCTGAATTACCGGGGCATTGCTCTATACTATTCGAGCAAATTTAGATGGCGTTGCAAAAAAACGACCCACACTAAAAATATAACAACATAGTATTGACAAATTTTAGACATTTTTAAGGCCCCAAGACCAAGGCCAGCGCCTTGGTCTTGGGGCCCAAAATCCGAGGTCTGAGCCGGCCCTGGTTTAGCTATAGATAGCGTCGCTGCGCCTATGCAAACTAAAGTCCACCTATACAAAGTTGGACAATACGTGTTGGGGATTTTTAAAGAACATACAAAGAAAAAAACGTAAAAACTTAGGAAAATACACTGTATATTACGCTGTAGGTTATTTAACGTTTAACGGTTAATTCGATATTGTTGAATTCTTTCGTGCACGTGTATGTTGATTCCTCAGTTACGGTATTGTTGTAGACGTTTTAGCAGCTACAAACAAACTGAATGCTACAAACTTACCCTAATTCTTAAACCCTGTGTATGCTCAAAACTGAAATTTGAACAAAAATGTCTACCAAAGAAGGAGGCTCTCAAGGTTCTCAAGAGGTTCTCAAAAAAAAAAAACGGAACGCTATTAATTCTTTAAACTGACAATAAAGAATCCGAAATTCAAATATAAAAATCATGAGCAAAAAAAAACGGAGACAGCAGGGTGAAATTAGCCACTTATGTTCTCAACAAATTTAGTTGTGTAACATTTACTTTGACCGTGTTTGTTAACCTATAAAATCTAAACATTGACAGTATCTACCAACCTACAATCTTGCTCCGGCTTCAACCACTTTATTCTTCGGGGTAATCTAGCCTACACTTAATTCAGTGGTAATTTTCGATGGTGATTCCATCATGCAGTTGGTTTCAAAAGATTGTTTCTTCGCCGTGTTTAAAACAGGGTTGCTATGTTTAAAAAAATTTGTTTTAAAACAGTGTTCTAATAGTATATTATTTGACGAGCACATAATATAGTATATTATAATACAAGTTTTATAAGACAAAAATTGGCGCACGAGAAGTTTTGGGCACGACGAGCGTAGCGAGGAGTGCCCAAATGGAACGAGTGCGCCAATACGTCTTATAAAACGAGTGTTATATACTATTTTTTCTACTTTGCGACATTAATTATATATAAATTTCGAAAATTACGGTTGTCGTCTTACAATCTAGAGTATTTTTATGTTCAGCAGTTGGTAGCGTGATACCTGTCAAATAAATTCAAATACAAATATTCGAATTTGCGAACGGTAGTTATTGTCTATGTTTGTATAGTAGTTGTCGAAAAAACGTAAAAAAATGGACGAAATTGAAATTAGTTCCACGCCACCCGACGTAAGAAAAGCCGCCGAGGAAGTAATTAATAATTTGCTGCCAATGAAATCAAAAGCCGTCTATGAAAAAGAATATGCTGGTTTTACTACATGGTGCAGCAAGAATTCTGTCCAACACATTACAGAAAATGTTGTATTGGCGTATATTAACGAAAAAAGTAAAACCAAAAGACCTTCTACAATATGGGTGTGTTATAGTATGTTGCGGGCTTGCTTAAATCTATACCAAAATATAGATATCTCAAAGTTTGCTCGGTTACAAACATTTTTAAAAAGACTATCTAAAAATTATCAGCCCAAAAAGTCGAAAGTTTTAGAAGCAGCCGATATAAATACTTTCATTAATCAAGCGGATGATATAAATTATCTTGCGGTCAAGGTACGTACAGTTGTTCAAGCTAAAATTCAGCCACTATTCGAAATAGATTTATTAAAAAAAATACAAATAATAAATAAATTAATTACAATACAATAATTAAAGATAAAATAAATTCCTTGCGTAACCGATGATCATGCTCTTTTTTAAATTATTTGGTTTTTAGATCATATTAATAATGGGTTACGCAGGTGCTTGCAGACGTGAGGAGTTAACAAAAATGTCAGTTAACGACATCAACTATAAGGATGCAACTATTATCATCTCCATTCCACAAACTAAAACAGGCATTCCAAGAACGTTTGCGATTGTTGATCAACTGTGGATTGCATTAGTGCAAAAGTATGTGAATCTTCGCCCTGCTGGGACCTACTAGTAATCGGTTCTTCTTAACGTACCGAAATGGACACTGCATAAACAGCCCAATTGGGATAAATAAGATGGGCCAAGTGCCAAAGATAATTGCAACTTATTTGAAGCTACCGAATCCAGAGCAGTATACTGGACACTGCTTCAGACGTTCAAGTGTGACTAATTTGGCAAATAGAGGGGGCGATTTGCTTATGATTAAACGTCATGGAGGGTAGAAGTCCTCGGCTGTGGCGGAGGGATATATAGAAGATTCGACTATAGTAGTAAAAAGATTGAAGTAGCTGAAATGCTACGAACAGCATCGCCACTGCCGAGCTCTTCTACCGTTACCAGCTACGTTTCTAATAATACACATATCGACAATGATATAAATGTTAACAATGTCGAAGGCGATACTACATACACTCAAAATCTTATTACTCAAAGTTTGCCGGGAATATCAATCAACGCCAAGGACACCTGCCAGATAAATATTAATGTTTACATTAACTGCACAATTACTGCAGGCAAACAATACAGTGTATTTGTTTTATATCTTTAAGTGTACTTACTTAGAATTAACCATTTCTATAATAAAAACTAAAGTTGAAGCGTTATTAATTTAATCTAGCTAAATTATATAAGTGAACACGGTTACAGTAGGTTTTTACACTGGTAACAAACTATAAATAAAAGTAACATGACAAAATAAAATCAAAATGTATCCTATATAATAAAAATCAAATCAAAATTAATCCTACATAAAAAAATAAAATAGTTCGTAATAAAATTAAATTTTGCTACGGCCTTGTTTAAACCTTTATCGAAACATATATAACTCAAAATTTTGCCGTCCATACAAACATTGCTGAGAAGACTAATCAAAAAGTATCTGTTTCAGTTTTGGTAACATCACATTTCACACTTTCGTAAACCAAGGTGCTTTAAATTATCTAGCGGTAGTGGTACGTTATAAATTGTAATCTATAGATCGTTCCTGGTTCTTGTATACATATCTGAAAAAGAGAATTATCAGCTGAAACTTCGTAACTTTCGTGTTAAAGTGTACCTCTTACCATGGTTGACAGAATACATGTGTTTAGGTTAACAAATGTGGTTACGTACTTCTATGTTCGGTTCCACAGAAACGAAGAAAAGTTGACTAAGTTTGCTCTTATCTTGCATTTATTAAGTTTACCAGCACATATCACACTATTATTATTATTACCCATATGATTGACATGCGATTGAGGCAAGCGACTTATTTGACACTGGCATCAACCAATCTTGGAAAACTAAAAGTTACTAAAAGGTTGTGATCTAGTGTTTTCATAACGACACCGAAAGCGGTTTCGTTATGAGTTCATAACGAACGCAAAGTAGAAAAAACCCGTTTAAAGCACAACATTGAAAACAAACTGTTTAAAACATGATTAAAACAAAATAGTTTAATTAAGTGGACGTCCATTTTGCAAATTTTAAGTAATTTAAGTAAAGTAAAACACCTCTTGTTTTAGTTTAACACAAAATAATTGTTTTAAAACATGTTTATCTACGACTCACATATAATAAGTTCATTGCATACGTATCTATGATTATATAATCCCCATCATGATACACGCCAATGATTATAATCACACTAGCGATGTTAATAATGACGTTTAAATAATCGTTTAAATAATGATTTCATTATTTGAACATCATTATACAACGCAAGTGTCATAGTCTGTCAAAACCTACATAGATGACAGTAATAATTAGTAATAATTAATTGATTTATATCCTTTAATCACATATAATAAGTTAATTGCTTCGCCTACGGCTCGCGTGTAAACTTCATGTTTGCTATTTATATCCTTATATTGTGCTCGTCAAACAATATACTATTAAAACTAAACTACCGATCTTTGAAGAGTTTTGGTTGCTTTTTCAAAAAAATATTACTATACAATATCAGTGGTAGCAAACAAAATAAGAAAAGACTCCGATTAAAATGGTTACAAATAAAATAATTGCATAATTTAAAACACGGTTAAAACAAGTTTTATTCTTTGTATAATTTGTTTTGTATGTGGTTTAAAGCTTGTTTTATTTCTTGTTTAAAACATGTTTTTTTGCGAAGTGCTTAAGAACATTGTTTTTTTAAAAAAATCACCATTTAAAAAAAAAAAATTGTAACAACCCTGGATTAAAGTTGTCTCAAAATTAAGAACGTTATTGGTTTCCTCGTTGACAATGTTTGTTATAAACGTCTAACTTGGTTTTATAGTGAAAGATGTAAAAACGAAATTGCATAATTTCAATTTTGTAGTAGTTGTTTAAACTTAAAAGTATGTTTTTTGTGATTTTCGATTTATTTAAATTAGCGAGATCTCAATGCATAATCAAGAACAAACGGACACCTGTACGGGTTTTATAAAGGAAACAGAAACATAGACAGAACACAGAATGAATATGTCGATTTGAGGTATTCTTGCAAGTCAAAGATGGACATTTAGAACGTTTCCTATAACTGTTACCTCAAATTAACTCAAATACACTCCACATTATTTTTTGTTAATTAACCATGTTTAATCATCACTTATTTAAGTCGACTCGAATGAACGTTTATATACTTTTTTCTTAGATTTGAATCACTGTTTGCTGACATCGTTTGTCAATAAGCAAATAATAGATCGCCTGTATCTGAATAAAAATAAACAAAATGACACGACAAAATTAAAATTAAATACTCGTCTTTACGTTCTACGTTTTTTTATTATTAAAAATATGCACAGTCATTTCATCCCAATAACCAATTCAAAACGATTTTGTTTACAAAAAGAAAGTGTAAATGCCTTGTGATATATTTGGCAACATGCACCGATTTGCCAGCGAATCGAAGAATTTTTAGACAATCTATAAACAAGTCTGCAATTCGTTACACGCAACTTAAAAATGTTTAAAAATAAATTTACCATAACACGCCCCCAATGCGGTCTTAAAATTTAGACTTTGGGTACAAACGTCAATACAACAGTCACGTTCTTCCCAAACGTAATAAGTATAACCTTCTATCACCTTGAAGTGTCCTATCAATGAACTTGATCAAGAAAAATAATTTTACTTATACATATTTTATTATTTATTTGAGCTTATGTTTTTTTGATTAATTTGTAGGCAAATACGAATACTAGTAATTAGAAATATAATATCAAATAATCGGTACCCACCTGAGGTCTTCGAGATTCTCCATTATTTGGCGAGGAAGTTAAATTTTCAGTTGAATAGATGGAGTTGCCGATGTCATTAACATCCGAAGATAAAATGGCGTCTCTAAAAGCGTCAATATCCAATTTTTGTAGTGAACTAATTGCTTCACGCCGCTCTTCCGAAGATGCCTTTGCAAAATGACTTTCTTGCTCGTAACCAATAACATCTTCTTCGTTGTTCATACCGTATAATATCACAATAAGTATAATAGCTTGTAATGTATTATTTGCGAGAAGATTCTCGAATATTTTATGTCAAAAACTTCACTTTTTATATTAACGCGACTCATACACGCGAATATGGGCGTAGCGTCTCAGCGCTTTCAATGTGTTTATTTTTATCAGGGTTGATGACGTCCCACATCAACCTTCTACGCACAGTTTTTACGAAAACAATGTCGTGTCGTCTTTTTCTGAATAGAATCGGACTAAGTACTTTGAATTTCTAATAATATACCTATGTAAAAATGTTTTGATCTTATTTATAAAGTGCTCTCCAGTACAGGTTATCTACAATTTATTGTAAAAATAAAAATATTTAACAAAATAGACAATTTTTATTAAATGTATGAAATTGGAATGTATCAATTACACATTAAACACAAGGTTGCAGCAACACAATAAAAAGAAGTTTGGTAGCCATTGATTTATCAATTATTCTTTAATCTTCAAGACATTGTTATAGATTTTCTTCTTAAATATGTTTGGACATATTTAGTCACAGAACTTTCTTCTGTTGTACATCTCATAAGTTTGAAGATAAAAATTATGATTTTTACAAATGTAGCCAGGGGTCAGTTGTAATATTTGTTTGTCAACAAATTTATTGGGCAAAGTTGTAGTATGAAAACCAACAAAAATATCGACTTACTATCCTAGTTAACAATGGGCCATTGTTCTGGAGTAGAGAGACAATTCAAAATTGGGATAATATAAATGATAAAATGGGTAATTTTGATAACAACAAAGAACCGCCGTCTGTTCAAGACATTCAGAAATCAACACATTTTCTATATATAGTCTACCGAAAAGCACAGGGTTTAGGGATTACTCTAGTACCTAGTTCGTTTGCAATATGATTACAAAAATGGCAAAATATTGTGCAAGTAAAAGTTCGTACAAAACTGTTAATATCGGAATAACTGTAATACTTTCTATCACCATGTTCCATTTTAAAAAATTCTAGAAAAGCCACTTGAAAATTATAAACCATTATTACGTGATACGATCACACTGTATAGCGTATTCAATCTTTTTCTACATCATTATCTACCTACTGGTTTTGGTGATTGCTTGACAAAGTTGTAAGAGGTTTTACGTAGCTTTTAAGATATAGGTTCTGCAGTTCCTATATTTGACTGACGTTTGAATATCTCTATTTTGCAGTAGTACAACTAGATACACTTGGAAAGACAACTTCCTTAGTATTCATAATACACTCGTGGAAATAATTTACTAGCACACCCTATATAATCTGAACGCGTGGGTCTAGCGCAATGAAATTTGGTATTCTAAAATATGGTTAGTCAAGGTCATTTGATTACAGAAAATGGTCTAACGTTAAAATTGCGAATATTCAATTATTTACTACATATTATAAATCGCAATTGCGAACAATTTGAATTAAAGTCATCGGTAAAATTGCTTTTTCGGCTGTAATTCAAAATTGGCAGCGATTTTAAAAATTCCAAACTCTGGCCAATCATGATTATTCCATTACGGAAAATGTTCATACGAAAAATTACTTTGTCGGCTGTAATTCAAAATTGGCAGTGATTTTAAAAATCCCAAACTATGGCCAATCATGATTATTCCATTACGGAAAATGGTCAAACTTAAAATATTCGGTAAATGAAGTATTACAACTACGAAGGAGATATTAAAACCAAGAATGGGCGGAGACTTGGGGTGTCAATATCTCAAAAACGAAGAGTGGTCAAACGAAATAAAAATATGGTAAAACATGGTCAAACAAATGGTCAAACGATGGTGTAATAAAAATTTCAAAATTCCAACGATGGGGGGGGGGGCAGCTTCACGGTAGTCCCTATTTTTAAAATGCCTATATCTCTAAAACGGAGGGTGGTCAAACGAAATAAAAATATGGTCAGACATGGTCAAACGATGGTGTAATAAAAACTTCAAAATTCCAATGATGGGGGGGGCAGCTTCACGATAGTCCCTATTTTAAAAATTCCTATATCTACAAAACAGCGGGTGGTCAAACGAAAAAAAATATAGTCAAACATGGTCAAACGATGGCGTAATAAAGTCTTGTAAATTCGAATAATGAGGGGCTACCGTGAAGTTGGCCCCCATGATGAAAATGTAAATAACTCGTAAACGGTGGGTGGTCAAACGAAATAAAAAGATGGTCAAACATGGTCAAACGATGGTGTAATAAAAACTTCAAAATTCCAATGATGGGGGGCCAACTTCACACACCTGTAACAGGGGATATTTTATAAATAATTGAAAGCAACCGTGCAGCTGTCATTTTTTTAATGGATAAATTGAATACATATCAGAAAAATGCCGCATGTTAGGTATAGGGAATGTACCATAAAATTGATCTAAAATTTAATGAAGATTTCAAAAATGCTATAAAATACAGGGGTTCCATTTGAAATGTAAAAGTTGACATCAGTTCCGGTGGAACCGGAAGTTTTAAAGTTTATATACTTTGGTTTTTTCAATTCAGAATTTTAATATTTTTGTTATTCTCAACATTGTTTAGGTTTTTAGGTAATTCTGGCTACCAATTACCAGTAGAATTTTTGATAAAAAATTCCGAATGAAATTTTTTAAAAAGATCAGGACAGATTATTAATTAAAAATCTGGCCAGCCAGATATCCAGTCTAACCTTAGCTTCGCTACTGTACTTAAATAATACAATTAATGTTATTTTTTGAACGGCATCAGTCAAGTGTTTTGACATCCCGCAGCAATTTGTTTTAAAAATGGCACATAGAATTTAGGGTAATTCGTGCTGAAAGATTTTAGATTTGTTTATAGTTCTATTAGAATTAACATCCATTTAAAATAACTGGGAAAATCTATGTAAACTCAAACAGGCCACAAATCTTTTATTACAAAAGTAAATACATCAAAATCAATCTTTTATTACAAAAAAATACAAAATACATTTAATGATATTGTCGTTAAACATGAAAGAAATCAATGACACACAGTTTCTTCTTTTCCATAATATGTCAACGGATTCAGGATAAAGACGTTATTGACAGGAACCTCTTTACCAGAAACAGCTTTAATAACTTCCTGCGCAATAACGCCTCCAACAACAGAGCAGATTGGAACCACTTCACCAAAGACAAGATCAAATATTTCCTCACTTAATTTTTCAGCATCAATTTCGTACTCCTTTGCAATCAACGCAAATATCTCTTTTAAGCCTTTGATATCCTCTTCTCTCTTATCACATGAAACGTTTCTATTGTACTTACTTCTAAATTTCAATAAAACTGAAAAGAGAAGCAAACATTGTATAACTTAAGACTTAGTTTTTAATGGTTTACCATTTAATTTTAATTAATTTAAACTAATATTTCCTTAGTATTGTATATTACCTAGCATTAAATAATAGTAGATATTTCGGCACTTTTTCGGTTTTCCATTTTCAGGATAGAGTAGAACATTGTTAATACTTGGATAATTAATAGTGGCGTGCACTTTCTCCGTAGTTACTTCAGATTTTGGAGGCTTCCCATCGTGGGCCCGTTTCTTCGGTAATTTTACCCGATCCCTGAAATAAACAATCAATGACAACTTGATTTTATCATGACATTTATAGAAACTTCATACTCGTAATATTCGTGGTCTTGAAAATCGGAAATGGTACATCCAAACATACCGAAAACATCTCCGCAGATAAATTTAACCTTATTTTTACGGCACCACTCCGAGATGGTCACAATCTGGTTAATGTTCAGTCGCGTCGCCACAACAATATTAAAGTTTTTGAAGTATTCCTCCTTTTTGTCAGCGATGTTTGTATCGGCTGATAACTTAACCAACGGGTTTAGTGCTTGCGCTTTTATTAAAACAGATTCAGCAATCTAAACAAATAAAATATATAGATTATTTGTAGATATTATATAGATGTTTTACGACATAATTATCTCATTAATAACAATAACTTACCTTTTCTCCAAGACAATTTGGTGTCAACAGGAAGTTGACCGCTAAATCAGTGTTGGTTACTTCACCATCGTCAAGAATTGTTAACGAATTAATACCGGACAACACAATATTTTTGGTGACTTCAGATCCGAGGCCCCTTACTCCTATCAGGAGCACATTAGCAGCTCTCAGTCTAAAAATGTAGAGTTACTAGTTGTGTATAGAATTTGTAGGTTAGAATTGGAGGGTACTCACTTTTCTTGAGATTCTATGCCCCATAGCCGAATCTGTCTATCGTATAACTCGGCTTCGACAGAAGAAAGCACCATTTCGGTCATTTTTGTTGATATAAAGACTTACTGTGCGAAATAATTGCTTTGATATCAAAATAAAAATTTACCGGTAAATCGGAATAGAAATACAAAATGTTGGACTGATTTGCGCGTGCGCAGAATTTAGAACTCGAGGTGTGAAACTGTGAACGCTAAAATGTTGACAACCCAAATGACACTACTACTCTACGTTCGCTAATAGAAATCGGGTACGTCATTACTGCAATCAACTCAACTCAGAAATGTGCAAATGGAAAGCAGTTATTATTTGATTAAGCTCATATAATTAAGCATATAAATCGCTGGCATGTGTATAGTCTGGATGTGTGTATAAATATGCGAGTCACATGACTCCAAAAATGTTGGCTTCAGAAATAATTGTTTTGAATATCGAACAAAAAAAATTCACAACTGTTCCAATAAATATTTTTTGTTTAGGGTGTACTGTAAAGAAGATACTAGAAAAACTGAATTTGAAATGTCAGAATGAACACGACTGACCATGTGTTTACTTTTCATTAAGCATATACCAATAGAGAGGACATTTTGAAGCACTACATATCTAAAGACAGCAAAAAATTAAATTTGTCAAAATAATACTAATCTCTTATTATTTGACCTTATACTTGTTAATAAGTCTTGTTAATGGGTAATGGAGTACCCTCTCAGACAATAAGGATTATTATTATTACATTCTAAATTACAACAATATAAACAGGATGTTTACGGTCTTGTGATTATATTTTCAAGAGGTGATTAAATATCTTTAAAGAAAGTCATTAACGTAAAAATATCTTAACAAAATTTGCATAACAAGACTGATATTACTGTTATTTGTTCGTCGGTTTTTAATGTTAAACTGTGCCTAAACACTTTAAAACAAGGTTATTAACGCTAAGACGATTGATCAACAGCTTGTGAAAAGTAAATCTAAACTCCAACGATAAGTTATCAGTGAATTTTTTACTAAGTAGGCTGAGGTCAGTAACTTCATATCTCTCTTATTATGCAACTTTTGTAAAGAAATTTTTATGTTAAATGCCTTCTTTTATGATGCCTGTATATAGATAAACAAATCACTTCACATGGGTGTGACTTACAACTTCTGATGACGAAAATTATGTGCTAAGCAAGCTAATGGAGTTGGTATTAAAGAAAAATATATATGAGCTTTTTAATTTGTATTTATTAACAACCGTAGTAACATACATAGAACTAAAATTATTTAGTTTTAGGTTGTTAATAAGAGTTTATAAACAAATTGTCTAGAAAAATATAGATTTTTCTATTATCTAGGTAAATATTATAACCAAAAAACACAGAACAATATTAAAGATAATAAACCTACAAACTAAGGTAAACGAAAACAAATAAAATAGTTTTAAACATTTTAAAATGAAACAACGTAAAATATTAAAAATAAGACTTTCTTAAGATCTACTTCAAAAGCACGCATCCATTACCTAAGAAAGCCCCGGTAATGAGGTCTGCAAACAGGAACTCACTCCTCATATGCGAGTCCGGAATTTCGTCTATGATATTATAGTATTGCTGTATAACTGCGATGCAGTGACGAGTCCCATTCAAATTCAAGCAGGCATTGCTTACCAAGTCAGTGCGATTTTTTTGCAAATTCTCGCTAAGTTGTCTCATGCCATTACATGACACAGACCAAGCTATAATACTAAAAGGCACAAATTTCTCATCCAAATGTGCAAGAAGTTTTCCGTCGGGTATATCGTTGATGTTCCTAACAACGTTCCGGAGATCTACAAAAATTGACTTATCCGCATTTTCCTCCGACAAGGTTACGTCCACATCCATTTCCTCTACATTAGATTTGTCCATCTTACGTTGGGCTGTATTTAAAATTCTATCAATTGTCGCTAAATATTCTAGTGAATGTTCCTTCATAGCGTCAGTAGATGCTGGATGAGAGATAACTTTTGAACAGATGGCTGTTGTACAGCTGGAAATGATCTCGAAAGAATTTCTGGTGTCTGTAGCCATTCCAGTAAACATATCGACCAGTCCGGCCTGTTGCAGGTATCCAGCAGTGACGTGTACGGACACCTCTGGAGTGTCGTACCTGTAAAGATTCGAATACTTTAGAATATTTTTAATGAAACTTTTTATTGGTTAGTGGGAATATTACACTAAATAAACAATAAAATTACCGACAAACAGGGTTGCCAGATTGCAGTATCACATGATTGCCAGAAATGATTGCAGAGCACAGTGAGACGGGGAGGAGGTTGTCGTTGATAAGAAAAAATTAAAAAACTTAAAATCAATTAGGAACCTATTATTAAAAACGTTAAATTTATTTTTAATTGAAATAAAAAAAATCTGAAGTCCCAGAGACATTACTTTATCATATAAGGGAGTCAAACTCTGGTGTTTTGACAATACTGTCAATAGAATTAAAATACAGTACAACCCCGTTAATCCGAACCTCGCCAATCCGAACCCCGTGTAATCCGAACAAATATTATATCCATTTTGACTCCCGGTAATAAACTTCTTAAGGAACTGGAAAACAAAACAAAGCATCTAGAAAAAAAAAATTGCGGGAAAAAGTGGGACACCTTGTAAAAGGAAAATTATTGTAATTGTGTCATATAACCGATGGAACGATAACTGAACTGAACTTTTCCGAAGGGCGCCAAAATTTTTTTTGGGCACACAAGAAAAATATCACGCGCCGGCCCTGCCTATTGGTTTATGTGTTGATGTCTTTCTGATTATTACCTTTAACTTAAATAATTGCTGGGATTAAAAACAATAATCTAATACTCTCAGTTGAGTAACATTTGCTGCAAGATTTAACAGAATTTCAAATTGCAAAATGTACATAAAATTCGGGATCTTCTACAAATATTCCGATATTGAAAAGAACCAACAAACAAAATGTTGCTTAACTTCCTCTCTTATTCCAAAGGTGTCTTCAAAATAGACCAAAAATATCAGTCTGGTATACCCAGTATACTGAAGAGTAAAATTTTGTTATTCCAAATTACAAAGGTCCGTGATAATATTGATGAATTAATTCCTAACAATACCGTGAAAAAAATAATAAAAATTGGTTAAAGATTATAAAACTTCTTGCAAAAATATCAGCATTAGAACAGCTGTTGGAAATTTTTTAATTTTCTTGAAATGTCTATTTTTCAATGGTGTCTTGAATTTACAAATGAACTGTGCACATGAATTTAATTTTAGTTTTTTAGCCCATACACCAATAACCTACGTTACAATTTTTTTTTTTTTTTTGCTTGAATGAAAAGTATTGCACATTAATAAAAGGCAACAGTATATCACTTGCATACCACAATGATCTTGAGGTCGCTTCACATTTTTACCTTAGTTAATTTTTAATAAATAATAAACACGTTTGGTGTACTATGACAGTTATGACATAAGGAAAACGTGTCAAAGATGTCCTTCAACCTCATTTATCCAGTAATTATTTACTTAAAAATATTGCAAGTAAGTTTTGATCTAATATTGCTGCACAAAGAGTAAAAAAAAACTGCAGATATCTTAATTATCATTACATACCCGCGCAGTAAGTCCATGATGTTCCTTAGACATCGCACCCATTTTAGTGGATTCACAGTATAGTTGACAGCCATAGCAGTGATGGCTGCAAGGCTACCGTGTTCGGCTGTCGGGTTACGATGTTCAGATGACGTCTTTGGTGTACTTTGGTCGCATTTTCCCTTGGTTGATTTATCGACTACCATGTTTTCCATATTAGATTTTTTCACAGGATGAACTGGGTGAATCTTTGTATCATTTTTATTAATTTCAACCTTTTTCTCTATTTTGTCTTCTTGAGACTTGTTGTCGGTATTGTTGGACTGCTGTAACAGCTTTTTCTTCCTTTTGAGTCTCCTTTTCTTAGATTTTGACATTTCTTCAATTTTTGTGTTTTGGGTACTACCGTTCAACGGTTCTTGGTTGTTATCGGTAATTACTTTTGGAGAAATGTGATCACAATTTTCATTGTTTTCAAATTCTTTGTTTTTCCCATGTTGAGTAACGGCTTTGAGGGTCTTCTGGTCTTTATGGCAAATCTTTGATTTTGTCAATATTTTAGAAATCTTACGTGGCTTAATTCCAAAGATCTCCGGTTCAATAATTTTATTTTTAAAGTTTATATGCATTAACGGAATCCGAAGTTTTGATGGTTGTGATTCCTGATCAATTGCATCCTTATGAGACTCCATGTCAAAAATTCGATTAAAAGTAATTTCACTTATCTTTCTGCCCTTTTTGATATCAGATCGAATGTCTAATATTGAACTGGTATAACGCCATGTATCAGAGGAATTCATCCTATACAAAAATCCAAATTTCTTTCGAACATTTTCATTTTCTTCGCCAACTTTATTTTCACAATTATGATGATCACAATAATAGATATCAATCTCAATTGCATCTTCGGGAACACTATTATTTTTGCCATTTCGCTCTTCATTAATACTTTCAACTTCACTGCCAACATTTTCATCGCCTTCTGAGATAGGCGAGAGCTTAAGTTCGTCAAAATCGTTCCTGACCGTATTATCATTTATAACTTGCGTCATGAAATGGCTAAATAATTGTCCATTGCCAAGTTCGTCGACTTGTCCAGGGTATCGTTCTTTCAATTGGTTACTTAAGTTAACATAGTCGGACAAATTCGTAAGTGTGTTTTGATCCAGATGATTCATGTCGATATTAAATTTACTGTCAACTGCGTTATTATACAAGTCTACGACCTTCTCGATATCTTTGCATGGCTTTAATCTATAAATTGACTTGTCTGACTTATCCGATTGAATGTTACAAGTTTTATTATCGTCTCGATGGCCAACAGATTTACTACGACGCGACTTTGGCAATGATTTTTTATTTTTGATGTTAGGCTGGTCAGTTTTTTGGTTAGTGTCACCGTTTGGTTGGTCATTAGTTTTTTGATTAGCTTTAGTTTTTGATTTCTTATTTTTCCGTTTAGATTTTTTTGAGACGTTTTCGAGTTGGATATCGGTATTTTTGAGACGGCTGTCTGAAATTGGGTCTTGAGATTTTAGGGTATGATCATCCTTTTTCAGTTCTGAATTGTTAGTTTTTGCATTGTCAAAAGATGGAATATCTACGGATTCTTGCTGGGTCAAGTCCGTTGTTTCGTCTTTGAGGTTAGGTTTTTTGCATTTTGAGTTTGAATTGCAGGTTTTTGTATTTATGGTCGCTCTTTTTGGTTTTGAATCGTTAATTTTAGCATCGTTTCCTTGAGTGATTACAAATTCTTGAGTTGAAGTCAAATTGGTTACTTTGTCTTTGAGGTTAGGTTCATCGTCTATTTTCGATTTACACAGTTTATTTTTCAGTTTCTTCGAATTAATTTTATCATCTTTCAGGTTAGGTTCATCGCATTTTAGGTTAGAACGTTTATTGGAGTCTACCTTTTTCAGAGTAATTTTTTTATTTTTTGAGTGTTCGAAATCGTCTGGTAAATTTTGAACGGGTTTATCAAAGTGGGGGATGCCTAGTGAAGACTGGACGTCTTTTCTCGCTTTTCCTATGCTTGTAAGAACGTCCGTAATAGTTTCCGGGTTCCATTCTGTCTTTTCAACTTGCGAGAATTCGTTTAGCGTTTGCCTGCAATCCTTTAGGGATGAGGGCACAAAGGCCAGGTCATTATGCATAGCGATATGCTTCAGAAACTCCTCATCATCACTAGATTCACTCTGAGACGGTGGAGTATTAGCCTTTTCGGATTCTATTTTACGTATTACCTCACCATTTTCAATGGACATGTTATCGAGATCATCGATAAGTTTATTAATAGACACTTCGATTTCATCTTCAATTTCTTCAAAATTGTGGTCAAGTAATTCATCCTGGTGTTGGTCACGCTGCTCTACATTGTGAACGTAATCTTGAAAACTGAAGTTCTCGACGATAAAGTTTGGTGGGAGTTCGTATAGGTTGTCATAATCATTGAAGCCTCTGATTAAGGAATGTATAGTGCTGGTCACTTTTTGGTGATCTGTCTTGAATTTGGAAGTCAGTATTCGATGGCAAATATCAAAGCGAGTGTCATTTTTTGTCAAGTACATTGTTCTAATGGTTCTCTCGAACCGACGCCAATTGATAAAGTGTGGCGAGGAACTGCTGATGGGACCTCTATTGGTTTTTGTAGAAGTAAGGTCACCCGCCAGAGAATCAAAGGCAATGTCAAACAAGTGAACCAGTTCCGGTGCGCCGCTATTGTCTATATTGTCTGAAATTGAAAATAAATGGTAAAATACTAACAAATTTTTAACAAATATATTAACAAATTTAACAACATTATAATTAACATATATATTTTATACTTTTGGAAAATTCGTATTCCTGTATATGTTTTATATTTTCAGCTGATCCATAAGTCAAATATAAATACATAATTATAATGAAGATCTGGTGTAAAGATTTTATACACTTAACAAAAAAATCAAGATAAAATCTGACACCGAACATCTGATAACGAGCAAAGTAATACAAAATACAAAAACAAAATAACTTACTTCTAATCGCATGGTCGAGCAGGGCATGAAAAGTCAACTGGCTGAAGATCCTAATTGCATACGTTGGAGACGATGGGTCATTATTTTCATAGATTTTCTTATAATCCACAGGAGTTTCCCTATTTTTCAAAAGATCAACAAAATCTGAATATTTAGCAACAACCTCTCTTTTGGACATCCGAAAATGCACATTGTGACACCAAAACAAGTCACGCATGCTTTCAATTAAAGATATTGGATCGAACAAATGTACAATTTCCATGTTAGCGACAGTATAAACCATCTCAGCATATTCATCAGTCCTATTGTACCCCGAATTTTTAATCATGTATTCAATCACTTTTGTAATCTTATCGGAAATATTCGATAGCGTTGCCATAACAAAACATTCACATTTAACCAAGTCTTTAATATACTTAGTCAAGGCTTCAGCAATCTTCTCAACTTCAACATCCCTGCCATAGAACAGACACCCGAGCGGTTGCATATTTTCGCTGTTGATGTATTGTACGGACAGAATTAACACCAACTCCTGATCTGGCTCATAATCCATTACAGAAATACTATCAGCTCTTGTCTCGTACATTGTTAAAGCAACATATCGAGATCGTGGCTTTTGCGACCAACCAAACT
The DNA here is from genome assembly GCA_964023965.1 of Melinopterus prodromus. Taxonomy (NCBI): domain Eukaryota; kingdom Metazoa; phylum Arthropoda; class Insecta; order Coleoptera; family Scarabaeidae; genus Melinopterus; species Melinopterus prodromus. The sequence continues at coordinate 49,461,395 of OZ030393.1, forward strand.
TTTGAAGCTTGCGAAATACTACTTGGTCCATGATTTGTGGCTGAAGATCGTCAAAGTCTGTGAAGAGAAGACGTAAAAACGTGCTAATTATGTGATTTATAACCCTTACCATAGTCCAGGTACGTTAACTTCATCTTACACGCGTTTGTTGTATCCTTGTTGCTGAGAGGAACCAACAAGTTCGACAAAAATTAAGACAAGCGTCTTTGAACAGTTGAATCGAGGTAGAAAACTTTGCCGACCAATCAGAAATCGTCGACCAATTGCACCAATGTGTGATCCCCCGCAAAACAATCAGATTGCCGCTCAAAATTTAAAAGTTCATATTGTAGTGCTTTAGTGTGGCTCTCCTCTTATCTAATCTAAAATTAGAAAAACATATTAATATTGTTTATCATTGTAGGTTTTGTTATTATTTCCTACACTCGAAAATGAAAATGTTTTTAAAATAATAATTTATTAATGTTTCATAATTATTAACTGACGCAATGAACCAGAAGTAATTATAAAATCAGCTCTTGGTGGTGCATGTTTATCAAATATTAGTTACAGATTGTTGACACAATCCATTATGCCAGAAAAATTGGAGTAAAAAAATTGTATAGTAGGTAAACAAATATTCAACCCTAAATAATGTGACCAATACTGTTATTTTAATAGGTTTATTCTTTATTTTAGTATATATTATATTCATGCTACCTGTAGTATGAATTGATATCTATGAAAAAGTTTTGTATGTAAATTTAATGTCGGTGTGTGATGACCATGAGTATGTAAAAATAAAATGTACTCACCTACAACATTTGTATTTGGTATCCTGAGATACATATTATCAAATCTACGTAAGATAAATTAATTCGTTTGATACTTCCAAACCAACCCCGCTTTATTAGTTCTTAAAAAATAAAGCGTATCTGTAATACTCCATAATTTCCAACTGTTGTTGAAATTGAACTATACACAAATAATAATGACAAAATAACAAAATTGTTAGTTACCTTAAACTTTGTTCAGCAAATCATCAGTCATGTGTACACTAAACACAGAAATATTTTGATAAATTTGACAAAACCCGTTTCCTTTTTTTGGCTGCGGCAAGTTGCCTGATATGCTCAACAGATGTCGCCAGTTTATTGTTGTAGAGGCGCTGCGGGCGTTCTGTTGATAACGAATATGGATTGCCTGTCATTATCGGTGTTTTGTCATTTTGCGCGTGAAACAGCGTGAAATGATTACTTAGATCTCTGTGAAATAGTATAAAAATCTAAATATGGGACGAAATCCGCCTTCTTTGCGGTTACGACAGCAAAATGGAAATTTTCCAAAAAGGGAATCCAAGAAAGAAATTCAAAAGAAAGTACCGATTCAACAAAATAAGTAAATCCTGCTATACAGTTTGCCGGTTTTTAGCTAATTATCATGCTTTTAGGAAAACTGAACCCGATATAAACGATTTATTATATCCAAGCAGTGATACCGCTTTCAAGGCAATACTTTTAACCAGATTTTGTGCCGCCGTTTGGTCTCATATCACAGACTGCGATGAAACGTACAATTATTGGGAACCAATGCACTATTTGATCTTTGATAAAGGTCTACAAACGTGGGAATACAGCCCGCAGTATGCTTTACGATCTTACACATATTTACTAATACACGGGGTGCCAGCAAATTTATACCAAAAAATATTACGACCAAATCCTTTGCTGATATTTTACTTCGTACGATGTCTACTGGGACTACTGTGCTCTTTTGTCGAAGTATTTTTCTACAAGTAAGTTCTACAGTATTTTGGTTTGTGTTTTTTATAACGAATCAAATTTTTAGGGCAGTTTGTCGAGAATTTGGAGTGCACATTGCAAGGATTTGTTTAATGTTTCAGTTGTTTTCAGCTGGGATGTTTATATCTAGCGCGGCGTTCTTACCGTCATCTTGGGCTATGTATGCTTGTTTTGCAGCGTGCGGGGCTTGGTGGATGCAAAAGTACGAGCTGGCAATTTTTGCTACTGCTTTGGGAGCTCTATTAGGTATTTATGGGGTTTGTGTTTAAGAATGTTTTCAATCGGACAAAAGAAAGGTACTGAAAAACCTACTAAAGGTGTTATTCGTGTCAAGCGTTTTTGACGGGCCTCTTGGTATAGAAATTATGACGCCAATGTCTAAATACGTCCTTTTTATTTTTACAATTGCAGTATTTTTTATAAATTTAGAAACTATGTAGGGCTCACTTCTACCTGTCGAAGTTACAAAAAATGAATTAACTTTGTATTTTAAAAAAGAAATAATTTTTTATTTATTATATTTTTGTTGCCTTTTATTACAAATTAAGAGTTGAAGCAAATTGAAGCGTCAATATATATATCTGCACTTCAGGCCATGTGGCCTATGGCTTGTATCCTTCGTTTCCAAATCCCTCTGTCCACCGCCAAATTCCGCCAATCCTCCAGTCCGTAAGCCACCAAATCTTTACGCACTCCCGTCCACCATGTAGTCCTTGGTCTACCTCTTCTACTGGCCTCCCCTAGACTTGCTCGGAACAGGACTCCCGTAAGGTCATCACTCTTCATTCTCGTCAGATGGCCCAGCCACCTCAACCTACTTTGCTGTGTAAATTTTAGTATTGTGGGCTCCGCATACAGCTCTGCCAGCTCTGCGTTTGTTCTTCGTCTCCATCCTTCTTCCATCCTCGCTCCGCCAAAAATTCTCCGCAGCACCTTTCTCTCCCACACCAGAAGCGTCAATATCTTATTTTTTTACAAAATTGGTCAACATAAGAAGAAGCCTCATCCTTTCATGCATTTAACCAATATTGGAGCATTAACTAAATGAACGCAAAGTATTCTCACAGAAAACAGACGCCCTGTACAAAGTAAACCTTGCCAAATGAATTACTTTATAAAATTTCACATTCTGTTAACAAAACTATTATCTTTATACCATATTCTGTAGTTATGTAGGTTATCGCACTTAGCACGTTCCACAAACTATTGAATTTGTTTTTTGATTGCTTGTTCATTAGAATTACTAATATTTCAACGTCTAGCTGCCCAGGCACAATGTTCTAAATATCTCGGAACAATGGTTTTGGCACTTAGTTCGTTAGTTACTTCAAATCTTCAAATATATTTACCAAATGGTCCAGACAAGACTTCTGTCATTTCATGTAAAAAAAACAATTCATTGCAAGGGTTAACTACCATACATTTTTGCACCACAATTATTAGCTTAATAGAAAATTTTAACACTATGAACCCGTGAGTGTATTTATCACAACATTTCACAGACTTCCAAGTACTTAATTCTTTAAAAATACAATCGTTGAAACTGAAGATTACCCTAGTTGTCAACTAAAGCCGTCGAACAAGTAACAACGGATTGTGGTGGACTTTTTTCGTAGAATCTGGGTTTTAAAACAAAATTGTGAATTAACTATAGATTTTGAGAAAATCAGTGCCAAAAAGATGCAAATTCCATTGAAAAAAGCATACTAGATAAGTGGTAACTTTCAATTTTAAGTTTTTTTATTTTAACGTTCAGTCAGCAGCAACCACTAAATATTTTTTTAAAGTTGTAAAAGAACATATTTTCAAGTAATTTTTACAAAATAGGAACCTAAGGCTGATTCAAATTTTTCTATATAATTCATAATGGTGCGATGCGGAGTTTTTTTTTGCCATACGTCAACCACCTTTTTTCCAACAGTAACATTTGATAATTTATAAATAATAGAAAGTAACAATGCAGCTGTCAATTTTTGATGTAAAAAAAAACTAAAAGTATCTCAATAATGCTTGGTTCACTATTATTATTCTTTCATTTTAGGATGGCCATTTGCCGCTTTATTAGGAGTCCCTATAGCAATCGACATACTGATGAAAAGACGTTACAAAACTTTCATTCAGTGGACTCTGATATCGGCTGTCGTTATCTTGATTCCTATGGTAATCACTGATAGTCTCCTATACGGTAAATTAGTCATCGCCCCATTGAACATCGTAATGTACAACGTACTCGGTGGACATGGGCCTAACTTATACGGAACGGAACCACTGTCTTACTATTTGATCAACGGTTTTCTGAATTTTAATTTCGTTTGGGTAAGTTAATGTTTTCTTTATTAATTTCTTTACTATCTTGCCTATTTGGAAATTTATGTATTTCAGATATTTGCGCTAGGTTGCCCGATTGCACTGCTTCTAGCATATTTATTTGTACCGTCGAAACAGCCGAGCACTCTTACGCTACCACATTATCTGTCTTTATCGCCGTTGTATTTATGGTTGGCAGTATTCTTTCTTCAACCACATAAGGAAGAGAGGTAACTAATAATTAGAAGTTTTCTTGGACAATTTTTTGGTACAAATGCCTTTTTTTAGATTTTTGTTCCCCGTGTACCCGCTTATATGTTTAGCTGGTGCCGTAACAGTTGATATTATACAGAAGCTGTATTTCCGTGTCTTGAATATTGTCAAAACTTTACCGCACGGCACTCATTATTTGAATTCTACAGTTTTTATTATGATCGGCACGTTTATTTTGACATCGATGCTAGGTAAGTGTGTGACTATTTTTATTATTTAACTATAATTATCAGTGTATTAAACTGTGATTGTTTTTTATTATATAAATTTAACATGAGAATTTTGGGACATTGTGTCCTTTCAGCAGGAGTTGTCATATGTCAATTTTCAAACCAATCTCGGATCAAAAGTTCAGAATTTTGTGTTGGTAATTATAATTTTTTGTGGAAACGAGAACTCATGAGTAACTCTAGCCATCTCAACAAAGAAATACGTTACGTAAATTAGAATTAAAAAATAACCATAGATTAATATATCATATATCATATTTCGTACTGGTTGACATATCGGACTTGAAGGCCAAATTCATATACACATAACCTAAATTCGGAAACTTGACGTTGGCTGAACGTGTCATGAGCGTCCAGGCCAATAAAAGCATTATCTAAAAACTGATGATGTAAATGCCACAACGGACAGAAGGAAGTGTATTGTTAATATGTATATATTTTTATTTTTTTTCTTTTAGAAATTTAAATAATAAGTAGTAATTTAGTAATATTTTCCATATTGCAAAGTCAAGAATAGTAGTAGGGTGAAATAATAAGTGCCTAGATCATTGCCATGTAATTCCTGGGACTACTGTAAAATTGAAAATTCTAACCTACTTGTTAACCTAGAATTTCTGAAATAACATTAAAAACACATTATTTTTTATGATGCCTTATATATTCATTACCCATCTAACTAATTATTGATTCTTTTTTTTGTAATTGACCTTAAATATGTAACGTATAAATTTTACACTTTTTTTTCTTTTTTTTTAGGTTTATCCAGGATTTATTCCTTATACACAAACTACCATGCCCCATTGGATGCTATGATGGAACTCAACAAATTTTCCGTCGACGGTAAAATACCGGAAAACTCCATCGTTAACGTTTGCTTGGGAAAAGATTGGCACAGATATCCGGGATCCTTTTTCCTACCCGACAGAAACTGGAATATAAAATTCATAAAATCGGAATTCAAGGGAATTCTACCATTCCCGTACACTGAAACAGAAAACGGCACAAAAATAACCCACGCTCATTTCAATGACAAGAATCGGGAGGAACCTGGTGCTTACTTTGACATAAACAAATGCCATTTTCTACTGGATCTAGATGTGGGTCGTGAAACCGAACTGGAGCCGAACTATGCCAAATTGAAAGACCAATGGAAGATTATTAAATCATTCAAGTTTCTGGATGCAGAAAGCTCGCACAAGCTCTTTAGAGCGTTCTACATTCCTTATTTTACGAGCCAGTACGTTAAATACGGCGACTTCTTACTGCTACAAGCGGTTAAATCTAAGATTAAGTAGAAACGTGTGTTGTACTGATTAGGCTAAGCTGTTTGTGACCTGAGATATACGTGACATGTCATTGATCTTTTGTTATTATTGATTTTGTTTTGATTTTATAGTTGTTTTATATGATATTTGTAATTTAAATATGCAAATATAATTTTAAAAACCATCTTGAATTATTTTTGTTTATTATGCATTACGGTTTGAACAAACACAACAAAATATTCAAATTTAATTTTGAGGATTTTTTTACCTATGCTGCGTATTTTTCATAAAATAATCATCAATCTTTTCTAAGATTAAATAATAGATTTTTCAAAAAGTAACAAAATTAGTGTTGTTGGTTATCACAATTGGGATATGGTAATATTTTACTAGAAAATGTAATAAAAATTAAAGACCTTTTGAAGTAGTAAAGACTTTCTTATGGATGCTATGCGTGAATTCCATAGATGCAATAGAATGTGTAAAAGGTAACTAAGGTAGGTAATAAACTATATTAAATATAATTATACTAGCTTGAATAATTTCTACAATGCTAATAGATCAGCCTGTATACTACAAGAATGTAAATTATTTAATTTACATAACAACTGTGGTATATAGTTCCAATAACTCCAAAATAGGAAAATATTCTAAATACAACCAAAGTCCAAAAACATTTATGGACTTTGCCATCATGAAAAAAAAATCCAATTATTGCAGAGAACGCGGATTTTGAAAGTAGGTATGTATAATAATACAGATATGATTACAAACACGTGGCATAATTAAGTTTTCCCAAACTCGACTGAAAGAATGAAATATGAATAAATAACAATAAATATAATACGGTCTCAATTCTGATTGTAAATAAAAGACTGCAAATAAGATAAGATAACTTAACATGTTTTAATAATATATAAGTATTATGTGGGTGGACATTGTGATCAAATAATTCTCAAGAATGTGTAATAAATAGTAAGTATTGGTGTAAATAATGTAACTTATAATTCGCGCATTTGCCAGCCGGAGAATTACCCAATTTAGTTAAATTTTGAAAATTGGTTATATCCGGCGTCGCAGGCTGGCCAATGAAGATTGGTGCAAACTTAAAGTACCCAACCGTGCGCAATGATTATGCGCAAAACACGCGGATGTTGAACGCCATTGTTGGACAATTGACTTATCTGTTGTAATAATTTGTGTCGAGCCGATACCGCGGTATAGTGGCGTTATCGCGACAGACTCGTGGTAATTTAGTGCAATAGTGCGTTAGGTAGTAAGTGACTTTATAGTGAGAAAAACAAGTGAAGAAAATTTAGTCAATGTCAGCAGGCGTGTCAGATCAGGTAAAATCAACAGATCATTTGACAGTTTACCCTTAAATTATGTGTAATACGCTGTAAAATTTCGTGTTGCATTTACCCTTACATGTTTATTCATTTTATTTCATGTGCCGGTTCTTACGCAGCGGATGAAAGGACAAGGAAATCAAGGTTTGTGCCTGTCAATTTTACTAGAATCGCCTACACATTCTTTTATAACACACCATAACACGTTATCTTATCTCACGACCGGCTTCCCTCACGAGATCTCTCACACGATCACTACAAATCAAAATAAAAACATAATTTTAGAAATACTTTATATTCCTTTTATCAATTCGGCAGTGTCCAATGGCCCTAAAGAGCAGTTAGGCGCAGGTGAAGGAGCTACCGGCTCTGAAGAATTCGAACCATGGCGATCACAGCAACAGAACTCAGCGGCCCACACTGCCTACAGTGCGTCGGTACCAATATCAACGGCTACGGACTTGTATACAGCGGGTAAGGAACGAAATTTCGAAACCATCTGGCATATTGTCTCAACTTGCATAATTTTAGGTTATTATGGCAGTGGCGGGACATATCCGTATCAAGCGTACGGAGTTGGGGACGGCACCTGGTCGAACGGAACGGATGCAATGACTTTTCTAAGCGGATATCCACACGATTCATATTCGATGGACGGTAAGTTTGTTTATTTCTGTCTACTGTGGCTATTAGATATATAAAATGAGCTTCAAAAAGGTAGTGTTGTGCCTCGTTTCGAATGATGTTAAGATAGCTAGCGTAAATAGTTTTTGCCAACCTCGGTATAACTTGAATATTGGATAAAATTTGTTCTTTCTTAACATGAACAATTATTTAATCTCTATTAGCGTCTTTTTGGTATCCAAGCAACATATAAATATTTATAGATAAGTGTATTATATTACTCATGATTATATTGGTGAATTGCTAATGTGTTTTGGCAAATTAAAATACTTTATACGGCTTTTAAATTTGCTTTGTTTTTGAGTTAGGTAGATGTACTCTAGTTCAGCCTGTTTTGTTACTCTCGAGAAAATCCGTTAAAATTAGCATTACAGAAAAATGTACGTCCAAAGCCTTTTTTCAAGATATCTTGTTTGTTCCTTGTTGAGTAATTTTTGATTTATTAACTTTGACTAAACCTTTCGATTTATTAGTTGTAGTAAAACTAAATCTGGTGACTCAAGGAGTACGATCTGAAAGAGTTTGGTGTATGCCGTAAAATACCATAAAACCATACCACAAAATGTATAACAGAATGAATTTTTAATGCTGGTGAAGATGTCTAAAATATAGGGATCTTTCAAGAACACAACAGTTGAATATTATGATGTAAACAAATAAAAATAAAAAAAAATAAATACTAATTAATAAATAATAAATTTTTGTTGTTTTGGGAACTCTGATGTAGATTAAAATTTCACGTTTTTGTTGATGTTTAGGATTTATTTATGATAGGCTCCAATGACATTCAAGCTCAGATATAATAAATCAAATAATAAAAATATGGTATAAGGAGTCATGTTATGTTAACTGTACGTATTCCGGATATTTTTTTTTTCCTCATTTCACATGAATTATCTATAAATATATGTAAATTGTATAGTGTTATTGTATATTTAGACTGTAGGGAGCAAGATGAGCAATTATTAAAAGTAACCGTTTAGCAAATCTGTCGTTCTCAGGAATGTTTGGCCCGTCCACGACATTCTCTACGCCTACGCCCTTTGGGCAGCCGTCATCCTTCAACTATTTTCCAAGCAACGGCGACTACAACACCTGGAGCAACCAGAGGAAGTACGACGAGTACTACAGGGACACGCAGAACATCTATCCCCCTGCGACCATCAAAATTGTAGAGGAGGCCATGCAAAGCTTGGGTAAGCAGACATTTGTATCTTGCGAGGAGTTGATATGCAGGAGTTTGAAGCAATTAACCTCTTGTTTTCAGCCACTGTGTATGTGGCTACATACACAGTTCAATCACAGTGTAGATTGGTAAACCCCATCTACACTGTGATAATCAGTTTTCACTACACTTTTATTCAATATTTATTTATTCATTATTTATATTACAGTTTAGGGTTGATAATCTGAACTATTAGGAGCCGAAGGTGGTTCGGATTATCAAATATTGCAGCTAAATAGTAAAAAATACCTGTTTTTTTATTCCTTGTTTTTTGGACGTTCGGATTACAAGCGTTTTGATTATCAACGCTCTACTGTATATGCAAAAAAAGAACTCATTAAAAATGTTTTATCTAAATGTTATTCCGACATAGAGTACACTCCTACCTCTCATTATGACTTAAATATGTTCCTGGAAAGGTGGCTGTAATTTGAAATGCCGTATAACAAATGATATACAGTGCAACCTCGATTATCTGGACAATGAAATGCAAGGGGGTGTCCGGATTGCCAAATATTGCTTCAAATTTGCTTAAATAACATTATCTGACGTTTTGATCAATTTTAAGTCATACATAGAACCAGTGTTGACGACTTTTGGTGTAATTATCACTAGAATTTATACTAAATTGCACAAATGCCCATTTCTATCGCCGTGGTTGAATGCAGTTCAATAGTTAAGTAATTCCACCTAACGTTAGCAACACAAAACTCATGCAGTTAGGTACTAATTTTAAGCGATTATTAAACATAGTTGACTTGTTTGCTCTTATTTTTATTTATATCTGAAATCGTAGATTTTTCAACGCCGTATTGCGCAGCAATCGATCTAATGCTTTGTCCATTATTAATTTATTGTATTATTACGACTTTTTGCTGCACATTCAAAATAATATGTTTCCTTTTAGGCATTTTTGCCGTGTACACCAAACAAACGCACAGGGACATATGTATATGTACTACCGCTGCCGTACGTACTCAGGCTGTCAACAAGCCGCTTGGACCTACTTGACGGTGCGGCGGCATGGCCGTCTCTGTAATTCTGAAAGAATTACCTGTTGCATAACCATCATCGTCATGCACTATAGGCCATCAAGGCCCTTGGCAGCTTTCAGAACTTGTCTCCACTTGTTCCTGTCTTGTGCTACATCCCTCCAGTTCTTGACTTCAAATCAATTTATGTCCTCCTCCACGCTCTCCATCCATTTCCTACTCGGCCTCCCTTGCCTTCTCTTCCTCGTTGCTTCAAGCTCCATCGTCCTCTTGACATGCCCCACCCATCCCATTTTTCTTTCTGATATCCGCCACAATGTTTGGTTCGCCGTTTAGTTCTCTGAGCTCTGCGTTTATTCGCCTTTTCCACAGATCTCCCTCACTAATCCGTCTCAGAGTAGCTCTCTGTCTCGTACCAGCAATTTCCCTACTTCACTCTTCCTCAGCACCCAGACTTTACTTCCATAAGTTATTATTGGTCTTATAATTGCTTTATATAACTGCAGTTTCAGTGCCCTAGATATGTTCTTGTTTCTTAGGATTGGTTGGTACATTCCATTTGCTCGTGACCCCAGCATTATTCTTCTATCTCTTCAACGTTGCTACCATTCTCGTTTATTTGCACACCCAAATATACAAACTTGTTGACTATGTCAAAGTGTATCTCAAACCATCTATCATTTCTCCTCTAGACCCCAACAATGTGCTTCCTTTACCAGCTCTCCTGTAATCAGCTCTTCCTTCGTTCTAGCTAGAAGAGCTATTGTCAGCTGCATATGCCATTACTTGGTGTGGTCGATTTACAACCGACTATTTTGTCTTATTGAGATGTTTCTTATGAGTTGCTCTAAGGCAACTGTACTGCAGGTTCTGTCATTTATAAAATCAAATATGTATTCAACAAAAATAAAATTTATTTTAAACCATTGTTAGATGTGAAGAGTTCTCCTATTCTTGTTTTTACAAAGTATTTTAAGCATTAAAAATAAACTCTATCTTCATGTCCAGCCCCTTGTTCATTAATCTCTTCCTGTCTCCCCTACACGTAGTTTGACGTTCCTGAATCATTAATCTGTCTATAAGTATACTGTATTCCGCCACTGTATGTTCCTCCCAAAATTCCTGTACATTCCAGTTCTTGTGCATTTTTCTTTTTTTATTTGCCATGTGGACCTCCTCGGATTTTTCCCTTCATCAGGAATGATGTAATGCCACTTTGCGTGCAAGTGCTCAATCAGTATGTGGTCGATCTCATTCTTTGTTTTGCCGTGTGGTGACACCCAATTTCCTTATGAATGCTATTGTGTTTTTGGTCTTCACTAGCATACCATGTTCTATAGCAAAGTTTAGTAGCAGTTTTCCGTTTTCACTGGTTGTCTCATATAAGCTGTATTTTCATAGCGCTGGTTGGTAGGTATCTTCCTTTCCCAGTTTGCATTCATGTCACCCAAAATTATTTTTGGCGTGTCTTGGTATGTCTTCATATACTTCTCTTATTCTCTCATAGAATTGTTCGTCAACACTGTCTTCAGCTACCTCCATGGGTGCATGTTAATTTTATACGCTGAACTTATTGTGCTGCCCTCTAACTCTTAACTAACTCATTCGCTCATCATATTGTTTTCCTGTGAAAACTCCTGTGCCCAGTTTATTTTCTTTGCCTTCCTTAGCCATATAATTGCGTTTCGCTGCAGTGGTCTCCCTTTATATTAAATTCCTGCACAGCCAAGATGTCTGTTGTTTCTTTCAGCTTCCCTACTTAGTTGTTTCAGCTTCCCTCTCGGTATAGACACTAAATGCTCCGTGTTCACATTTCCGTTTTCCTGCCGTAGTCGTCCCTGCAAATCCATTCTCGAGTGTCTTATCTATCAGTTTTTTGAAGGCAGCAGCTTATCTTGTACCTTATCCCAAAAGTGAACTTTTTAACATAAACGTAGGGCCCCTATACCCCATCTTTACTCCTTTCCCCGCTGCCTTCTTGTCTGCTGTCAGCCAAATTTTGGCTTGTACCTCCCTTGCCTGCCACGTTAACTCACTTTCAATTACCACCTTTGAATCCTTTAGGAGTTTCTTCTTTTTCAACAGTTGCATCTTATCTCCCCTGTTCTCCAGCTTAACTTTGACGGCTTGCCAATTTTGATCTTTTCGTATCTTAAAGGCCTCTCTGATTTGCGGCGTCCAGCCTAGTAATAGTTCCAGAAACTTCACAACGTTCTGCTTTGTGCATCCTCCTCTCACTTCCATTCCTTTGATCACGACATTAAGCTCTATCCCTTTCTTTTCCTCGTTTTCCACCTGTTGCATAAAAGGGTCAAATTAACATACTTGTTCATAGCAAAACATAATTCTGACATGAACAAAATACCATATTTATTTTCATAAATAAAGTTTTTCTGGATTTTTCTTTATCTACATATGCTCAAAATCTGTGTACATGTTTTAAGCATATCAGCTGTTCATTGTAAAATAAGTAAACAGTGCATATCAGCTCCTCATCAGTGCAAACCTTCGCATTATTGTCATATGTTCCGTGCCCATCCCTCAGACTTGAAAACACCATCCGGGGACACTAAGGAATCGCTGACGCAACCAAAGAAGACGACATGGGCGAGCATCGCGAGTCAACCGGCCAAGCCTCAGCTGACCGTCCAGAACCAGGGCCTAAAGAAGAAGGGTCCCGGGATGCCGCCGGGCCCCATCGTCCCCGGCAAGCACAACATGGACATCGGCACGTGGGACACAAAGAACACCCCACCCCAGATCCCCGCGCAGATTGTCCCCAATCCGGTACCGAAACCGATAACGCCGACCATGCCCGTACGGCAAGGTTGGAGCGGGCCCCCGACAAACAGGCCTCCGCCAGCAACCCCGCGACCGCAGCACCCTCAACATCCGATGCAGTCGTACCAGCAACCGGCGATGATGCCTCCGCATCTTCCGCCGCAAGTCAGCATGCCCGCAGTGCAAAATATGATCCCGTCGGTGATCATGCCGACCCCGGTCCCAACGCCGTCTCATCCGGTCCTCGACGAACTCCGCGGCAAGAACAACTACAATCCGCCAGATTTCGACCTGACGGCGCCGAACGCGCGTTTTTTCGTCATAAAGTCGTACTCGGAAGACGACATCCACAGGAGCATCAAGTACGAGATTTGGTGCAGCACGGAGCACGGTAACAAACGTTTGGATCAGGCGTTCAGGGAACGCGAGAACAGTGGTGCGGTGTTTCTGTTCTTCTCTGTGAACGGTTCGGGTCACTTCTGCGGCATGGCGCAGATGGTGTCGTCGGTGGACTACAACTCGAATAGCTCGGTGTGGTCGCAGGACAAATGGAAGGGGCAGTTTAAAGTGCGCTGGATTTACGTGAAGGACGTTCCGAACGTCCAGCTGCGGCACATCCGGCTCGAGAACAACGAGAACAAACCGGTGACGAACAGTAGGGACACGCAGGAGGTGCCGCACGCCAAGGGACTGCAGGTCAGTGTGACTATGTCTAGTTGGAAATTACTGTTTAAGGAAATATTGTTGTATACTTTGTAATGGTGAAAATGTTAGCTTAATTGTCTAGAAACCTTGTGATGTAGATTTTAAGTATGCAGAAATTGTGGTAGATTTTAGATCATTGCACTCATCGTGCTATAAAGCTGTAAAGGAAAAAGGAAATCTTACAGGATCTAGGAAAATTATATTTAATATACGGAAAACTGTAAATAAATGTAATAATAATAATAAAGTCTTTATTTATAGCTGAAACAAGCTAATACATTAAAAAAATTACATAGTATGGATACTATATAATCAACAAAAATATCTTCAATCCATTAAAAATAAAAATTGTAGCTAGAAAAGTGGAGTTTACACTACATACTTTAAAACTCCCTAGCTTTATAACAGGCTTCCAAATATTGTGACACTGAAGATTTTTGGCATGGTGTTCTCGAATGACACTAGAATCACTTCCACTTCTTCCAAACAGGTGTCGCAACCTTCCGAATTTATTTGGAATCATAAGATTGATCACCAGAGCTCTACTTGGTAAGCTCAAAACCTTGAGTGTCCCAAAGATGAGGAGTTTTACGGTACTATAGCAGATTCGAAGAATGTCTTGAACCGTGATTTTTGTCACAGTTTTAGTGTGATGTCTGTTCAACAGATTTTTTATAAATTATCTGGAGTTATTAATTTATCTGGCGGTCATGTGTCACCAGTTGCACCACAACTGCGGTGGGGTGTTGTCAATTTTCTTGCGCTGAGCAGGGACGAACTCCGTCTTTCTTTAATAACTTTTCTCAAGAATGCGTTAAGTTAGATCATACATTAATTGACAAATAGAGCCTATTACGTCTTTGGGCATATGCTTGTTCAAGGTTAGCCGTTATTTCTGAAACACTATATAATTCTTTGGCGTTCAACTTTCACTAACTTTTATTTTTTTGTACGTTAATTAAAATGAGTGTAAGTAAACAATACTTTTGATGATTATAACCTAAAAAAATGTTGATGTATCGTTGTGGTATGCTCAGGATACACTGACTTGTGTCAACAATTCAACAAGGTATAACAGCTGAATGTTTATTTTTGTTCTTTCTCCTACGCGTTTTGAAAAGAGGTGATTTTCAGATTGATACTAGTTTTGTGTGGATTTGCACTAATTTGCATAATATTTTATCGTTTTTCATTATAAAAATCACAGTCATGGGTTGTTAAGCGGTGCACTTGCATTAATATATGCTGTTGCCATGGTAACCAGCAGTCGGTTATTTCATCTTTATTTAATCATATTTACTCTACTGTCCATAAAGAAATTTCACTTTAGCAAGGAGTGAATGAATAAGAAGAAAATAATGCTGTTTGATTATAAAATGAAACAATGATCTGTACCTACGTGGAAAATGACCATGTATCAGTTATTTTTGCAATGAATCATTACCATTTGTGGTGAGAAATACTATACTTAAAGTCTGAAGAGTAACATGCGGAAGGGCATGACATTGATCTTTGTGTATCACAGTCGAATCACTATCTTTTTTTTTTGGGGACCTGGTTTTAAAAAAGAATTCATTTCATTGTTTGTTGTTTCGGTTTCTTTGTTGAGATCAGAGGAGCGAATTATTCCAACTTCAAATATAAAATACATTTGAGGTTAAATGTTGTGTACCAACTTCTAATTAGATATTTTTTTTACAGTTTTTTCTATTTGTAACTGCAAATCAAGTTTCTTAGGTATAGTAATTTTATCCAGAAGTGTCTCAGTTTTCCTTGCTTTTTCACATTGGAGTGGTCCTTATTTTTAAAATAAAAAACACGCTATACAAGATATTTTAAATTGACATATTAACCCGTGGCCCAACTGGCTCAAAACTGAGAACAAGTTTAGTTTAGAAAATAAACTGCTTCCGGGTTATGCCGTGTGTCAAGATTGGTTAATGCTGACGTTTCGCGAACCATGTTGCTCGCTTCTTCTAAGCTAATTGAATACTGACGACCTACCAAGACAATCTCCTTTATATACCTAAGTTTACACCTCACTGCGCACATCTGGAGAACCGCTCCCATGTGCTTTTCCACCTGACCGCGTTAGGATCGATTTCCAGACCCTACTAATGTCAGTACCGTCCTCGCGATTGATGTTGTCCGGATGTTTGTAGATTTCGATTGCTTCTCTAATAAGCCTTCGATGATAATTACCTACCCTTGCCAACATCTTCGCGTTATCGAAATTCATTGTGTGTCCCGACTCGTGGCAGTGTTGAGCAACAGCGGACTGTTGAATCTTGCGTAGCCGGGTGTCTCTACTGTGCTCCTTAACTCTACATTCGATACTTCGTCCTGTCTGTCCTACATAGCATGTTCCACACTCACATGTTATCTTGTATACTCCTTCGTTCTTCAGGAGTGGTGTGATATCCTTTGGGTTAGGCAAAAGATCCTTTACCTTTGCTGGCGCTCTGTACCTTACCGTGATACCCGATTTCTTCAGTATTCTACCGATTCTATCCGATACCCCACTTACGTATGGCAAACAAGCGAACCCCTTGGACTCTTGCCGCTCCTCTGAGACTTGCGGTTTTCTCTTGGTGACACCCCGTATGTCAGACTTGGTGTATCCATTCTGACGCAGAGCCCACTCCAAGTGTTTCCGTTCGTCGTCCAAGCTGCTGGCGTCGCACACCTTCTCGGCTCTGTTGAACAGAGTATTAATAACACTTCTCTTCTGTTGGGGATGGTGGTGCGATTTGGCGTTCAAGTACCGATCGGTATGTGTCTTCTTACGGTAGACAGTATGTCCAAGCGTACCCGTTGGCGTTCTGTACACCAGCACATCCAAAAATGGCAGCTTGTTATCCTCTTCTATTTCCCTCGTGAATTTGATCGAAGGATTGACATTGTTCAGGTGGCTAAGGAACTCAGTAAGTTTATCTCTACCGTGTGGCCAAACCACAAAGGTATCATCAACATATCTGACCCAATGCTTGGGTTTGTAAGGACAAGACCTAATGGCTTTTTCTTCAAACAATTCCATGAAGAAATTGGCAATTACCGGTGAGAGAGGAGATCCCATGGGAGCACCCTCTACTTGCTCATACATCGCTCCCGCCCACTTGAAGTATGTGGTGGAGAGACAATACTCTACAAGATCCGGTACATCGGTTGGTAGACCTAGGGGAACAAGTGTTGTCCGAAGGCCTTCGACCGCCTCCTTAACCGGAACACACGTAAAGAGTGATGTTACGTCGAAACTTACGAGTATATCCTGCGGGTCAATGACAACTTCCTTCAAAATCTGAATAAAATGTTCAGAGTTCTTAACAAAAGATGTAGTTTGTCCTATAAACGGTTGGATGGTTTTCGACAAGTATTTTGCCAACAAATAGGTTGGGGAGCCTATTGCGCTGACGATTGGTCTTACAGGTACGTTATCCTTGTGTATCTTTGGCAAACCGTAGATCCTCGGTGCCCTAGGGGCTTGAACAAAAAGGCCTCTTTGTTCCTGTTCGGGAATCGATGACGATGATTTAACCAACTCCTTCACTCGCCTTCCTATCTTATCTGTTGGGTCCTTCGCAATTTTACGGTAGGTATTTGGGTCCAATAGATCGTTCATCTTCCGGTTGTAGTCCTCCTTGTTCAATATCACCGTTGCATTCCCTTTATCCGCTGGTAGTACTGTGATGTCCTTGTTGTCCTTGATGGTCTTCAGAGAGTACTTCTCTTCTTTGGTAATATTGCTCTTCGGCGGAGTAGCTTTCCTAATTACCCTCGAAACCTCTTGACGAATGTCCTCTGCTTGTACACCTGGAATTTTGTACAATGCGGCTTCTACTTCCGTAACAATTTCCTCCTTAGGTATTCTTATCGGTGCGATTGCAAAGTTCAATCCTTTGCCTAGGACCGACAATTCACCAGTGGAGAGTTGGTGATTAGACATATTTATAACTACTTTGTCCACAGTAGTAGATTTGGTCACAACTTTCTTAGCTTCTAACTTAACAAACTTGTTCTTTTGAGATTCAGTTGCTTTGTCAAACTGGAACTCTGCTTTTCTCCATGTCTCCTCCTTTTAGTAGGGTCTGGAAATCGATCCTAACGCGGTCAGGTGGAAAAGCACATGGGAGCGGTTCTCCAGATGTGCGCAGTGAGGTGTAAACTTAGGTATATAAAGGAGATTGTCTTGGTAGGTCGTCAGTATTCAATTAGCTTTGAAGAAGCGAGCAACATGGTTCGCGAAACGTCAGCATTAACAAATCTTGACACACGGCATAACCCGGAAGCAGTTTATTTTCTAAATGATTCTGGCCGTGAAAGCCTACGTACTTATTTAAGTTTAGTTTAATTGTAATAAAAGATAAAATAAAAACAAAACAGTTTTATTTTGTGTTACTAGAATAAAGTTACTTACATGCCACTTCGTAACTTAATAGAAAAAATCTGATGTGGCCAGGCACATGACTTCATCATACTATACAGCAGTGGTAATACTGTCAATATAGAATGTTTAATGTGTGTAGACGAGTTAGCGTTGGTCCAAATAAAATCTTCTAATGCTTCACTAAACTATTTATTGGATATACATAATGCACAGAGCGCTAAGCGACCAACAGAGTACTTTCAAAGTTAAAGTTTGCTCTGGCAGCTAAGCTATTAATTTTACCAAGAAATGTCATGGACATAAGTTATACAAAATTACTTATTATTTAACTATTTTGAAGAAATGACAGAAATGGCGGCTTGTTTGCTAAGAGTAAATCTGCTTTTGTAAACCTCCTTTAGGCCCTTTTGAACAAAACTTCTTTCAGCTCTAAGTTTAGTCATGAAACTTCTAAATATGATGTTTCGTCCCGATACGTTTTATAGTTTCTCCGGAATCCACTAAAAATGGGCACACACACACACACACCTTGGTGTACCTTGGTCAAAAATGTTCTGGGGACCCAAAAGGACATATTTCCGCTAAAATCTCAATTTTCTGACACCATTAATGTAAGGTTAAATATCAGAGCACTACATATTTCCAAGTAAGTACTTAATTTGTCAAAAATACAATAATCTAACCTTAGTAAATGACCATAACTAATTAAATTAAGCTTATTCTTGATTTTGAGCCTCTGGGGACATGGGTAAATATGTATTGATCGCTCTTTTGAAATCAAAAGAATTACATTTGGATTAAAAAAAATTTTAATTTTACATATAGGGACACCCTATTTGACGTACTACGTAATGACTTCTTTCAGTTGACATGTACAATAGAAAGTCAACATTAGTCCGTGATAACTTAATAAATTGATGACATAGGGGACATGTCAAAAAGTGACACATTTGATTTGTATTTGTACAATTTTTGAATCTGTCTCAGGCTAATGTTTACAAAGAAGAATGTCTAGCCATCTTACAGTCAGAAAAGAGACAGAATTATAATATAAAGTCTTATTGTTAGACATACCAAATATGAAGTTTGACTTGGGAAGTCAAAATTATAAGTATTTGTAAGCCCTACATAACCACAATATAGATAGATCCTTGGCGCTTGCTCCAAATGTCAGCAGCATCCGGGCTAGATAAGCACATACGTACATCAATCACGTACACGTACATCAGAAAATAAAAGAAGTTTACTAATACAATATCTGACATAACTCTAGGGTACCAATTATTTTCACACAGTAAAAAATTTAAGTCAAGGCTTGTTGTTTAACAAATTGACTGTAGCTATAATTTAAAAAAAGACCTTTATTTCAAAATGCCGCATAATGAGTGGTTGTCTAGCTATATATGAGTGTACTGAGTATCTCGTCAGTACAGAACTGCTCGCAGAAATTAATATGGCGATGCTGCTTCAGGTGCTGAGGATAATGCATTCGTACAGGCACTCGACGTCCATCTTTGACGATTTTGTGCACTACGAGGAGCGCCAGAAGGAGGAGGACAGCAGGAAGGTTCCGGAGGTGGGCCCCGGCAAGGGGGGCCCGCACGACGGGGGCCGTGAGCACCGAGATCGGGGTGAGCACAGGCCACGCAACCACGAACATCGCGACGGCGGAGACAAGGACGGTGGCCACCGCCAGGGGCACAGGGGCGGCGAACACCACGGGGGCCACCACAAGGTAACATAAGGAGCTAGTTTTTTCTCTTTTTTCTTTTTATTTCCCCGTCACTCATCCTTTTTGTTTGTGTGAATTATTGTAACCCAACGTTTTAATTGTAAGGTGTTTGCAAATAGACAGATTTTAAACCGTTGTTCTGCTTGTTCTTGTTGCTTCCTTTCTCTGGTGTATGGTCTCTTGTAACGTAATTTCTTTTATGATCTGCATTTGCGCGATTTTGAGACAAATTTGCGAAAAATGATAATAAATATTACAGGTAGAATCTACGTTATAATCGATCATCTCCTTGTGTATTAAATATTCTGTTGTACTGGTTTTAAGTGTTGTCAGTATTTGTGTTAAATTGTGTTTATGTTTAATGTGGGCCTGCACTTTGATTTTCTTTTGAGACAAGATTGATAATTTATTGACTTGATCGGTTGGATAATAACGTTCTAGAGTTAAACATAAACTCTAATCAGTGATATTACAATCTAACTCAAATTAGACGTCCGAAAAATGATTTAATTCATTATAATTTACTTGCTTCATTTTATGACATACTTCCTTGATACAATTTTGCCATTTTAAGTTTGAAGATATCAATAAGGAATTAAATGTTTGTACTTATTTTTTGTTTTCTTACTCGGCAAAATGCACACATTTTACGAGGAAATACAATAGCTGCAATGTGTCACCATTGAATTGCTTATAGAAACTACTGAATAAGGTTGGGTTACAAATGTCTGATTGAGATTTATAATTTTTTGATAAAATGATAAATAAGAATACAAAATTGTAAATTACTATTTTTTGGTGATATTCTCAAAACTAAAAAAGGTAGCTAAATGTATTTTAAGATTATTCATTATCATAAGAATCCTCAACTTTGCTCAAGTTTAACCACCTTTATCTCCTAAGATAAGCAAAATTAGTCATCGTCAAAATGTATTGTTTACTAAAAGTATATGGCCATTTGTTATCTGAAACACATTACTCATTGTTTTGTTACAACAGATACTTTCATAATAACCACTTACTACAAATCGTAAAATCTTCCTGACTAAGGAACAAAAAAGAACATTAAATTTTATCAGGATAAAGGAGTTATAAATATTTATATTGTATGGTATTACTACTACATACTAAGTAGGTAATTAATGAATTTTTTTACTAAGAAACAACTATAAATATTCTTATAAAACTTTTGTTTGCATAATTTATATTGTACGACAACAAAAGTTACTTAGTAGCTACTGGAATAGATGATACTACTCTTAACATAAAGCACTATGGTAAGTAGATGTAGATTTAAAATAAAATGTTCTTATTCAATTTTTGTCATTATTCAGATTTGAATTGCCATCCAAACACCATAAAAACAAATAAAACTGGATCATAATAAAATATATACATTTTTTGGGCATTTTTTAAATAAAGGACCAAGTCCGAACCTGCACAGTATACCGACATATAGCAATTTGAAATGATTAATTATGAAATTTTCGATTTAACGTTAAATTTAACTTCGTCGATTAACGGATTAACGCTTGTGTGCCCAGTTGTGGTTATAGCTAATTAATAGTTTCTGTATTCGGTTTATACTGAAAAAAAGCATATCAGAATAGGAGATCGTTTGTTTGAAGTAATTGATAAACTAATAGTTTTGACATTTACACTAGTTTATTTGTTTTTGTTTATATTTTTCCTTGGGTTATTAATGGGTTTATTGTACTTCTGGTTTAAGCAGAAAAACATTTTAACACGTTTTAAATGGCACTATTTTCTTTCAGTTTTTGTCAAGTAACTGCATGCTTTCAATAGAAACCAGTTTAAAACTGTTTTATTAAATTGGATTATTTTATTATTACTCAGTATTTAAATATGTTCTGATCTGGTTTTATTACTCTTATTTTTCGTTTTTGCGAAAACTGAAAGAAAATAAATTATAGTGTAACAGATGGTGGGTTTCTTTTGTGTTATTTCTCTTGCTTATTTGATGCATTTGTTTTCCATATATGTTGCTTATAAGTCCGCACTTTACAGGTATGAATAAAGGCAGGCAATATAAAAATGTTGCCTTATTTATTACTGATGATTTCTTTAACAGTTATTCTATGGGTTTGTGTTTCTGTTTTCAGGACAGAGGCGATAATAGCAGGGGAAGAGGGGGTCGTGGTGGACGCAATTAAACGGAGAAACCATATTAAAAATGCAGAAAACAGAGCAACTATCCTCATCTAATAAAAGTACTGTTACACGAAAATCATCGCTCCAATGCCATAGGCGTTTAGCTTGCTGTTCATCACTCATAGAATCTTTCAAAAAAGTTTAGTTTGGGTTGCGTCTTTAGTAGTCGTCCATCTTCGCGCGGAGGAGTTCCTGATTTCCGCTTACTATAACTCTGCCTTAATACCCGCTGAGCGTTAATTTCCCCCGACATCCATACAACAAAAGAAAATCAACAAACAAGTGATTTTTTACCTTATCTCCTTTTTTCTATGTGTGGGTTTTGCAAATCTCTGGTATATGGATCATATAATAAATATAATAAAATAAAAAAAATAGTTGTAATATAGCCGCCCACTGTTCGGATCGGAATCCGTTGCCGCAAGGGGTTGGATAGTGCAGTGCCGTTTCCTTTATCAGTTTCGAACGATTTCCGCGAACTCTCCAAGCAAATTTTTATTATCGGAACGTTACAAAACAACCAAAAATAAAAAAAATTAACAAAAGAACAACAGTGAATCAAATTTAATCAAAGTGTTTCTTTATTCCGGATTATATCGTGGGTGAGAGAGAGAGACAGGCAACGAAGAAGGCGTTGCGAGTGTTCGGGCTCCCACATGCGCGAGCGAGTGTGCTAGTGCGCGTGTGCGCGCCGTAAAAGGAACCATTCGATTGGCCATGGACTCGGTTTTTTGTTTCATTCGAAGAACAATCGAACACTAATTGCTTGTTTGTAAATCTATATATATATATACACATATATATCATATGTTATAACGGTTACATAGCTGAATGCTTTTCCAATTTTGTAATTTTTGACGTGACTAGGGACAACTCTGGTGTTACGGACTGTTTGTTGGCAACAGACGATGATCCTATAGTTTAATTGCTGGTTATTACCAATCATGCCACAATCCACGGTGATACAGTTTGTTTTCTTTTTAAATTTCGTTCTCATATGTTTATATTTCTAGAAAATTCCTAGTCTAAGTTGAAACGGAAAACAAAAGCAACTCCTAAAAATATTCGAGGCAGCAACTTAAATGTAATTCAGCTTTATTAGGTAATAAAGTTAAAAGCTTTAATCTATATAATATGTATGTATAAGTATATAATTGTTGATTCGACCGTTGATATGTGTTTAGTAATAAAAAGTTAAACATGATTGCAATTTTCTATTAGTATTTGTGTAAAAAATGTTATAGGCAACATTACAGAAGTAGGTATTGTAATTGAATTTAATTAATGACTTAATTGTGTTAGGTGGATGTAGCATGATTGGTGCGCCGTTACATATATATCTCTATATATTTATAACCTATAAATATATACATATATATGTGATACTTTTAACACTGTGCCTAATAAGTTAGACTGAATTTATGTAGCGATTGCTGCAAGAGACGATTGTAATTTGAAATTTTGTTGATCCGAAAAGTGGGCGTATGTTGAACTGCATACATCAATAAATCATTATTAGATTAAATTTTTATTAACGTTTAATATATCACCCGAGAATGTATAACTGTATAAAGGTATAAATACATGAGACGTTTTAATAAATATATGGTATATGCATCTATACTTTATGTACATCGTATTCATTCAAACCTGGCCAGTAACAGAAGAAAAACTTTAAGTGAAACAAAACGTTTTGCCAATTTGGTAAGTCAATTTAATAAGTAGTTATAAAACAGTTACAGTATTGCTGGCCACGATCAGTAGTTCAATCTGATTTGTGATCATTTGCCTAAACTGCCATTCAATTATTTGTTTGGTGTCTGACTAGTGATACAAAATTACCCGTAATTTAAAAAATTATTACCGTTCTACATCAGTATGTCTGACTCTGATTCCACCGACAAAGCAAGTACTTCAAATATGCTATCAAAAAGATCTAAGTCAGAATTAAACACATTGTAGCCAGCAATCAAACACAGCTGAGTAAAACCAAACCTGTGTTATGTATTTATTAGGAAAACCATAATAGTAGCACTGAACTCCACAAGACCGCGCAGCATTGTTATGACATGATCAGGTGGCATATGTACACCACCTCATATGCGGGCCTTCAGAGTCAACCTGCTAAAATATCTGGTTTAGGTATAACCACTCCAGCAGCCAGTTCTTGTGAGCATCAAGTCCAGGCCCCGGAAATGGTACTCGCCCAGGAACCTGGTCATTCTCTGATTGAGGCATTATCTCACATCTTGCCAGAAGATTATATACACCATACCTACATTAGGTCAAAACTGGTTATGGATCGGACAGCTTTACATGGAAGCAATAAGTAATAAAAAAGAGGTTGAGATGTTAGAAATAGGCTTTTATATTGAAAATGAATGATGATTAAACAACAGCGATTTTTCCAAATGCTGAGTTGACTTTAACTCTAGCAAAGCTTAGGCGCACACTAGCGATGGTTACTCCTAGCGATTTTCACCGTCGAGAATAAGAAAAAGGACATAACAAATGTACAAATTTTGCGATAAATGACTCCGCTACGGGCGCTTAGATCGTTTTTCAAGTCCCCACCACAATGTATGCACAGGGCGAATAGGACACGCTGATTTACTTCAAGCTATTTGGTA
This sequence comes from Melinopterus prodromus, assembly GCA_964023965.1. Taxonomy (NCBI): domain Eukaryota; kingdom Metazoa; phylum Arthropoda; class Insecta; order Coleoptera; family Scarabaeidae; genus Melinopterus; species Melinopterus prodromus. Next base: position 49,485,905 of record OZ030393.1, read on the forward strand.
TCGATGCGTTGTTGACGTTGACGCAACGGACGCACGTAGGTGGACGTAGGACACAGCGTAACCTAAAATTTATAGATTACAGTCATGTCAAACTGTCGTCAAGCACATTAACGCTGTGCGCCTCTATCGGTAGCAAATAAAAACTACCCCACATAGTTTCCAACAGAGTGTTATGGCAATTACCCAATGCGCCTCACTCGGCTCCTTCGTATTTTATTGCGTTCATACTGCCCCAGTGTGAGAACCACTGTATATAGGAAAAGTCAAAAATAAGAGCAGAATTTTACGAGGATTAATTTTGTACGGGAACTAAAATTTCAAAATTGTGCGCTCTTGATGGTCATGGTTATTCACCAGCTTAGAAACTTACTCATCCATCCACATAATTGCGTGTTTTGAGTGATCCGGATTATAGAAAGTTTAATATAATAAAAGCAGTAAAGAATTAGAAGTTTTCATTTCACTCATACCTTGCATGCAATTCAGAAGACACCACACGGTTGTTATGTTTAAAACACAGTTAAAACTAAGCTTTAAACATGTTTAAAAACAAGTCTGTTTTAAACAGCATTTTTATCGGTTTCAAACATGTTTTAAACTATTCCAATTTTAAACAGTTTTTAACGACGCCAATAATAATAATGAGCATCTTCCGCGATTCCAATATTTATGGTATATATTTGGACGTATTTCTGTACAGATTGCCACTAAGTTATTCTTATTAGAACTGTTGTTCCCTTGTCAGATATACCGCTCAAATGCAAATAAATGCATTTGAAATGCTTGTAAATTCACATAACTTGGTGATTTGTAACGTGCTTAAAACATATTTTTTTGATTAAAATAAAAATTACTTTTTTTATATCAACTCTGATTAGGAAACTAATTTTAAAAAATCTGTCATTAATATACTATTGTCATTACTGAGAATGTCATTTTCAATTTCATTTTCATCAATCCAAGTAGCCGTTGCTTGTGAAGAAACTTAGTATAGATTTCCTTTCAGAGACACTTTTGATTTTGTCTCATTGGGACCAAATGCTATAAATTCGCTAAATTGCTAGTTTTTTCCCTTGTTTTTTTTTTATTTATTCCTAACATGCTAAGAAAAGTTTGAGCCTGGATTCGTATTCATCGCTAAAAAAATCGATCCAAATTTGCATAAGCCCGTTTCCCAGAAAGTTAAAAATGCCATACGATGTTCTTTTTCTCGAAAATGTTGTAAAGTAAAGCCACTTACCAGCAAAACTGCTTAATACCAAAAAATCTACTATATTTTAGGGAACACAATATACAATTTGAAAGAACAAAGTTACAGTAGAACACTTTCATAAAAGAATTCAAAAAGTTATAGCAATTATTCATCATTTCATTTACATTTCAATTTCTCATTAAAAATAAGGTGTTTTTTTTTTGTTTTTATCCTGGCTACTGTGAGTAACGACTTTGATTGAAATGAAAATTTCTAGTTTTAGCATCTGTGCTGTTGCTTTTTCGAGTTTACTTGCCATAGAAACAGCCCAGTTCTAATTATCGCCAACAGTCTCGGTATTCTTAGATTTTAGACTACAGGTCATTCTTAAAATCACTTAGTTAGCAACCCACCCCAGGGTCACAACCACAATACAAAATACAAAAACAAAGAACATTTAAAAATCATATATCATATATTTTTTTTGTAATAGGATCATTAAATCCTATTTCTAACAAGAATTCGTAAAATAGGTAATTTTTTTTCATTTGCCGGTGTATAAATAGAAACATTTATAAATAGAAAATACAAAAATAGATATATCTAATAACAGGAAACATCTTCTTAAAACTCGACGTTACATTAGTGACTAGTGGAATCCGGGGTGTCACGAATAGAACTCTTCAACTTCTTCAATTATCTTCTCAATAGTGTCCTCATTGATTTGCACAAACGTCTTCGCGGCTCTGCTAAAATAATAAATTTCTCCAGTGTAGATATCAAACCACAACGCGTGTATATGCAATTCATTTCTTTCGAGTCTCTTTTTCAGGAAACCATAACTCGCTATATTCTGCAGTTGCTGCAACGTGTTAATTTGCGAGAGTTTATCTTCCAAAGCAAACTTATTTTCATGATCAATGTACGCCACGAACTTTCTCAGAGGCGTTTCTGCTTGGAATAGCAAAGGCTTTGAATAGTCCGTCAGCTGTAACTGTTGAAATTTTTCTAAACTTGTCAAAGCATGCGTGCACAACCATGCTCTCAAAGGTGATATTCTTCTGTTTTTCTGTAATAAAGGATTAGAGAAGTAGTTTGATGAAAATGAGCTCTCTGCAATATCTACAGAAAAATCAACAGATCTAATAACTCGCGCATACTGACCAGTGAAGCAAATTCGGCATCTTGAAGTTTGTAAAGTAGGTTCATAGCTTTGCAGTCGCTATGGCCACAAACGATTATATGCCGGATGTCGTTGACTATACATCCTAACTCTAAAGCTGCTGGTTCATTGGTGGTCAGTTCATCCATGAAATGCTGGGAATGTGGAATCAGGTTGCCAGCGTTACGAACTGAAACGTTGAAAATTGAAATTATTCGTATTTCGTAAGTCTCTATTAATGTTAGTAAAACTATATTTTCTCAATTGCAGTTGAGTTCATCGATGTAGGCGTACTCTGATGGGAGAATTTATCAAACTCCAAAATTAATAAATGTATAATAAACAGCTCCCTCCATTATTCATACAAATTTTATTTTATTTTTGAGCAACCGTACATAATGCACACATGACACGTTAATAGGATGACCGAACACAAAAACATTTAATGGTCGTTAATTTAAGACAACGGACAATCACTTATTTCTTCATTAGTCTAGGTAGCTATGAATTGAAAACACCTAGCGAAAAATAAATAAATAATAACATTTAAATTGATCTTCACCGAAATACCACCCTCTGATGATGATCTTGCAGGGTACGTTTTAACCCTCAAAAGAAGGTGAATCTGCAAATTGGTAAATGCGTTCTATTTAGTGCCGTGAACAACATACTAAAGGTCATAAATAATCCTGTTTGCTTTATGTTTTTTTGGGAAGTCTTACTTTGTTTGATAATATGCCATATGCCATTTAAATCGCAAAAAAGAACAGGCAAAACCCAAAATGGAGGACAAGAAAATCAAAATTTTCGGCCGTATTTAGTTTATAAGCATTTTTATTGGTATTTAAGTGTTGAATCTTAATCTGGCACAAACATCGCAAAATTCAACACGCGGATTAGAAAATTATAATTAAAGGAAACTTTAAAACTGCGGTTTTAAAGCATTTTTATGGTTTTTGAAAGGAACGTACAAAGGGCAAACATCTACATATGCTCAGACAGTCGGGTAACATTGAAAGCGCTGCAATCAAAAGCCCACAAATCTAAAACTGTCTGGGACTGCAAAATTTCCCTGGAAAACTAGCAAAACAACAAGGTTTCACTGATGTGGGTTCCAGGATCGAAGGCAATGAACAAGCTGACATCCTAGCAAGAGAAGGCTCTAAGACTCCCTTTTACGGACCTGAACCCTGTTGCGGTATCACAAAGAGCCACATCAGGAAGATGGCGCAAAACTGGGAAGATAAAGCTAAACGAGCTTACTGGGAAACATCCCCTGGCATAAGGCAAGCCAAGGCTATCATAACCTTCTCTACCTCTAAGGCCAGACAGTATCTCCAGTTACAAAAAACAGATCTTTGACTGATTACAGGTCTCCTTACAGGACATTGTCCACTGAGATATCATCTCACAAAGACTGGACGGACAAACAATGCAGACTGTAGATTCTGCGGGGGGTCCCCCGAGACAGCGGTACACCTATTGTGCGAATGTAACGCTCTAATGCGCACAAGACATAACCACTTGGGAGCCGCCATCATTGAACCAGCAGAGCTGACACAACTTCCTCCTCGAACAATAACGGACTTCGTGAAATGGCTCAATATCGAAGGACTGTAATGTATGAGGGAAATACAAAAGATGTTCTAGGTCAAAGTATATCGAAAGGCACAGATGCCAAACGACCCAACTCTACCATACCATACCATGGTGTTTGAGGGACGCCGAATAGGAAAAACAGTAACCGTAATGTGGATTTACAATGATTTGTCATCAAGAGAGTGTTTAGGTGGTGACACTCAAAATAATAACGACATCTTCAATACTACTGTCTGGCGCCTTGCTTTTAAATATGTTTCGGATTACATATTTTTAAATGTTGCGGACGTAGATTTCAATGAAAATAATTATTATTTTTTTTTTCGGGAATCATCCGAATAAGTGTACCAAATTAGGAATCAACTGATCGAATAGTGTCGTCAATAGAAAACTCCAAACAATGCGGTAATTTTAGCAACAACAAAAACTGATCCTTTTCTAATCCGCCATTTTAAATTAATTTTATCGTGTGAATTTGATAAAAAATATTTTTCAATGGAATGAAACGTGTTGTTAACGTTAATATCGCCATTAATTGAGAAACAGGGCACATAACTGATGTGAAACTGATACACATCGGCCCATCAACGCATGCAAATTTGTTTGGCAACTGATGGGAATTATATAATGATTTAAAATTATAAACGTCAGATAATACCCATGAAACATTAGGTTCATGGTGATGTAAAAAGAAATATAGACGCTATGCAGGGGGATGTTGCACCAATGAATTGCATTTGACGCGCGCGTTACAATAGCTGGCCAGATTTGAGGCAGGCGCAAGCAAAAGAGACAGAGCGCTGATGTGGGGTATGTGTCACTGTCTGACTACCGTAGGTAGATAGCGGAATGCAGTAGTGTTTTTTTTTTAAATTGGAAACGATATCTCTAAAAAATGTCATGGTTGCATACTAAATGCATTTGCCTCACTTATTGGCCACGTCGCGTCCTTTCCAGTCGTATGTATCTGTATTTATATTTCACTGTGTTGCACATAGACATTAGTAATTTGTTTGCATTTTCAAATTAACCATAAGTATATACAACAGTTAATATCTTAAAATTAGTCTTTTGCATTACTCCGATTTTTTTTATTGTTTACATGGTGCGAGAAAAGGGATATGTTTTTCAAATTATTCAATAAAATATTAAAAACACTAATCCCGTAATTTTGTTGAAACTTCGGATAATTGGGACAAAATGTACCTACTACAAAATTTACTATCTATATATAATATCAATGTAGAAAAGTATAATATGTTATAAATAGTAATGTAAAAATATGTAAAAACCGTTTATTTTGGTATGCATTAAATCAATGCAATCACAATAAATGATATTGTAGTGTCAGGACATTGGTTTTGGGCTAAGTTAACTCCATGTATTATTATTTAAAAGAAGCAAATAAACCAATGATATAAATGAAAATAACCATAAGTATTTATCAAATAATCACTTCTCCAAATATGAAATATATTTCTTACCAACAAACATATCACCGACATTCGTTTGGGTAAATCTAGTAGGTATCATCCTACTGTCCATACACGTAAAAAACACAGCTTTCGGCTAAAACAAAAGAATCACTAAAAATCGCCGAAAAACAACGCACACGCGATCTTCAAATAACTAGCGATGGCGCGTAGATTTGATTCGTTCCGTATCCAATCAAATAGCGCGACTTTTAACCTGTATCGCGATAAAAACTCACCGTAGGATTGTCCCGCACTTGTTGGAACTGTTTTAACATAGTTTCTCTGCCAGTTCCCCGATATCTCATAACACCTCTCAAGATTCTGTCCATCTTCAATTGAATTCGATTCGAAAATCAACAGGTTTCATTAATTTCCTCTCCCTACACCATTGCCATGACAACGCAATTCATTCAATCAATCGTTAAAAGCGCACACCACGCGCGTATCACCAAGAACTCGTACTAAACTATTTCGTTGTTTGCCGGCTTCTAACGCATATTTTTATCTTTTCTGAACTTTCGAAATGTTGCCATGCACTCTGTACTCGGGTTTTTTGCCACTGATACTGCAAATCGGACGCTGCCCGACCGCATATTTGCTCAAAACGTGCTGGGAGATAGCGTGCGCGCGGATATTCGATGAAAACAGTCGAATAGGTAGCCTATTTTAATTTTTTATGGTCGGCCTTGTCTAGTCGGCTTTGAATGAGATAATCACCCATCACTTTCGCGGCAGTTCAAGGTCGGATCACATTTTTGTCGGTCCGTTATTTACCTTAGTTGTTATTTATAATGTACACGCGCAAGGAGATAGTTCAAATTGTTTGTATATTATGGGAAATTAGCTTTTAGCGATTGATTAAATTTTTATAGAATAATCCTGCCGATTGGGGGCCAAAATAAATCTAATAAGTCTAAAAATTAAATGATCGACGTCCAAACGTGGGATTATCACGTGTTTCTTCGCAAAAACCGCGGACGCGGCCGCGGTTTTGCCTTCAAAATGCCGTTTCGCTGCTGTGTGGACTCGCGAATCGCGTATTTAGCGCCCATTTCTCTTAATTTTTCTCGAAAAATCGAGGTACGACAATATTGCCGCTTGAATTCCATTGCAAGAATTTTTGGAGCGGGTACACCCCGTTCAGCACTTTCCCGAAAATTGCAAACCTTAACTTCTCAAAGGATCCGAGGAGAAGTAACAATGGGCGCTCTATCGCGGCATTTATGGCTCGAACAACCATTCTTCAATGCATAGGCGGTCCTATTTGTTTATATTTTGTCCAGATTTTGTATTATTTTCCTTCAATTTGAGTAAATTTATGGATATCGGTTTGGGAGTGTAGTTCTACTCGAGTCGCCATATTTTATAAGCTATAAATTAATTAGGTACATAATTAATAAATAACCGTAGTAAGAATAATAAATTTAACTTTAGAGTAGGTATAGTTAAACATGTTTTTTGCAATAAAAGAAACTATATCTAATACTGTACGAAACTAATAAGAAACCGTTGACTACGTTAGAAGAGAAACACTATGAATTTTTCGAAGATTTTCAGTCAACACTTTTCCTATTTTTGAATTCTATTCTGTAAAGATGAATGCTAATAATGACACAGTAAAAAATACAAAAAGTATTTCTATTTCACGTATTCTAGATAATATACCAGCAATATCAACATTTCGTTAAAAATTCTATATTTCCGCCAATAATTATAGTTTTGTATTAAATATTCAACAAAAATATGTCCAACTCTTTTTGAGAACAAAACATATTCCTGCGATAGTGGCCTAAAATTATCAAGAAACGTACCCACATATTGGTGAGGTCGTATCTTGAGAACCACTGCTTACAAAAAAGGCAGAATTTTATAATTATTATTGTTTTTCTACAGAAGCCAAAATTACTAAATCTTGAACGTTTTGCGGTAAAATGCCTGAAAAAACGAACGTGCACGTTTGGTGGTGGCTTTTACGTTGTCAATCTCTAATAAAATTTGCGGACGCCATAAATAGCTTTTAAGAATTTGTATTGCAGGTTTGATAAACACGATTTTAGAATTTTTGTTTAGTCGCATTTTTCTTGGTGTTCATTACTAAAACATTCTCTCTCAATTACAGAGTAGATTCCAGAAATATTGTCGCCTTTGCTGTCATTTTCTACTTCTTGTTAAGAATTCTTATTAAATACACAATTCCACATGTGTTTGTATTTTGTCTGTGTTTTCAGTTTTAATTTTTAAATATGCTCTTTTAATAGATGATTTATTTTTAGTCAATGTTGTCACTTTTCTATTGTTTATAAATTGGCTTAGAATTTTTATAATAATTTAACTTAGATTGCACAAAAAGTCACTCTATTCATATTAAATTATGGAGTTAATACTAAATTAATAATTATCATATCAAACATTTTACTATCATTTTTTAGAAATATGGAAGCACGGAGTCTTGTTCTCGGGACAAAACTGGGACTAAGATGAACGTCTTTCAGACCACAGATACACAACCCTGCTAAAAACTGTTACGACCAACATATCAATAGATTTAATAGAATAAATACTTGGAGAACAGGTAAATTACATAGAAAGTTAAATACAGAAATTCCAAAATATAATCTTTATTTGACACTGGTCTTAGATACAGGATTTGCCAAATTATGAAGTACAGTGTAATATAACTTTCAACAAACGTATTTGTTTCAATCCAGGGCTAATTAAAAAAATAATAGCTAACTTTTTTGCTTAAAATATATTTATTTATGTATTGCAACATTTATCCATAATAGAAAAACCAGGAGGGTCAAATTTCATATCTCGTTCGGCAATTCATTACTTAAAACTAAAATGGTAACCCATCAAGTCATTATGAAGTTTTTGCCAGACAGTTTCTAGCAACTACTAATGAGACAACTTCACAACTTATATCTTATAGAAACAATTAAAAGTTAACAATAACATATTAAAGAATATCTTTCAATTCGTACATCAACAATATAACCTTAAAACAAGCATGCAACCGCGACTGACGAACAAACAACTGAACAGCATAACAAATTGCATTCGAGCTTGGTCACAATTAACTCAAAAAATATTTCACCGATGCCCCATTGGTGTTGAGCCTGTAACCTTCTCCAACTTCTCAAAGTGCTTCCTAGCATTCCGTATATTAATCAGCGTAACTTCAGCAGGTATCGTAGGGTCAGACATGCAAACCATCACGTAAGTATTAGTCGTAAATAAGTCGATGTAAGCGGCAAACGCCGAATTCCTAACCTCCATACTTTGGAACTGCGCCGCCAATTTCGAACACGACAATTTGAACTGTTTTATTATATTCGAGACTTTCTCGAAACGATGTACGTCTCTGTGAGGTCGTCGCTGACAATGCGAAATAACGAGGAATGTCGCTTTTTCAAAGAGCAAAACTTCGTCGGCGTCTACGATATTTGCAAATTGCTGCAAACTGCTTTCTAAAGCTTTTACATTCGGGATTAACATATAAACAATGCTCGACCATGCGCGATACAGAGTTTCGTCCCATATTGAGGTACGAAAGCAGGTGCATTCTAGGGGCCGCGAGGCTCCTTTGAGATCAGCTTCGCGTTCTCGGAAAATTATGTCTCGTTGGTCTTCGCCTACCAGATCCATTTTGTGGATGAGGCAGAAGATTTTTGCTTCGGGGGAATTTTGCATGATTGCTTCTAGGCATGTTTGGTAGTAGTGGATGTCATTGTCTAATTCGCGGCTCTCGACATCGAAGACGTATATCAGTACCTCGACATTGCGGAATATGTTATCTCTTTGCGATGCAAAGTAGTTTTCCATGAAGGCTTCTTGACCACCGCAGTCCCACAGGTTAAGAACTAGGTTACCAAGGAAACGCACATGCGAATGTTCAACGTCAACTTGAAAGATAAAAAATATAATTAGTTCAATTAAAGAATTAGTCAGATAGAAAATAAGTTAAAACAATAAACCTATTTTATCTCCTGCAATAATTTGATTGTGTTATATCAACTATTAATCCTATATCATATGTCAGTCTTCTCGCTAATCAACTTCAATACTGGCCGCAGAACTAGAAATCCTGATCTTTTTATTGTGAAATCTACCAGAACAAATTATGCTGGGAACAGACCTATCAATAGGTTACAGTCGAACTGCAAAAGGTTTGATATGGATATTTTTGCAACCTTCGCATCTTTTAAACGTGAGCTGGACAGGGTGATTGGATAGGGCATGTGATGTTTTTATTGTTATTATTGCAATCACTGTGTGATTATATAGTTATGTGTAATTAAAATTGCATGAAATTTGTTATAGGATGATATTTGTAAAGAATGATGAAATTTCTTGAATAAAATTACTATTACTATTTATTTTTTGTATGAAACAATAATCCAGAAAAAAGATCAACATGTATAGAATCATCATGTTTTAGATATGTTTACCACAAACACTTGTTTTTAAATTGGTTTTTGTAATCTCAAATTAAATAAAAAGTAATGATTTAATTATAACTATCATGGATCTGAATTTCAATTTCTTATGAAAAAATCAAGAAACATCATCATAATTTGATTTATCATACAAACTGATTGAAAAACAAGAAATTGTTAAATTTGTTCCAGAGCAAATGTAGAAAAAAAGTGCTTTAAATATCATTTTATTTTCAAATGTTCGAATCCCAAATGGGACTTGGTTGTCATTATTCCTGATTTTGTTAGTTATCAAATAACTTAAATAATTTCTAATAAGTATAGCCATTGGAAACATTGTCAGTTTTCCTGTAATAATAATAATAATAATCCACGCCTTAACATCCCCCAACAGCTTTCGCCACTACGGGGGCATCGGCAGGCCCGAATTATCATTATTATGGCCCGCGTCTGTGGCACGTCTTAAGTTGTTTGGCTTTCAGCATTCGCCGTGGAGTAAAGGAAAACCACAGAAAAACCTTTACTCTGAAAGCAGGGCGTGGGGTTCGAACCCACGACCTCCAGACTGATAGCCAAGCGCGCTACCAGCTACCACTCGGCCACAGTCTGGCTTGTGTAAGTTAATACACACTTCTAAAATCAGTATGTTTCTTTCAAATCTGTTGCAGTTGTGGAAATAGAGTGGGAAAAGTTTTCTCTTTTGCATCTTTTGGGGAAAGCCTCAAAAATAGCGTAACATTCACTCTTAAAAAACTACTTTTGAGATGCTTGTGGTGAGCCCTTACAGTACCACACATGAAGGTAAGCAAAGATTAATTTTTTTGTGGTGTCAACCTTTCACCAGTGTGAAATACTTTTTTAAGTTCACATTTCACCAACTGTCAAGATTAAATGGAATTTGGAACTACTGGTACATTATTATACAAGGTTTATAAAATGTTTGGAACACGATGAGTATGAATTTCCTTCACGCCTCAAGTGGAAGTGTATTTTCATTTATTTTATATATGTTTAGGGAAATATAATATTTCCTGACTGGATCCTACTTTTTGATATAATGTATAGGGATAATCTGCCAAATTTAAGTGTATATTGGCAATTGTACTTCTCTGGAAGTAGTTCAAAATATAAACATTTCAGATATATCTTATTGTCATAGCTTTTTGGCACAGAAACAATACCAATTAATAGGTTTGTTTGAGCAGCAGTTAAAAAAGTACCCGACTATTGTTTGGTGATTGGTGTGCGGTTTTTAAGCGCTGCTCCTAGGCCACAATTGGCCCTTTGAGCTTTCTCCTCACTACTATACAGTAATATCGACAACCAGAGATGTTCAATTGGTTGCCGGGCCCCACGGTTTTTTTCCTCTTCTGAAAGACGGCAGACGAATTTTTGGCTGGTCCTGGGTGTGAACCACGTACCTCCTGACTAGTAGCCTAACGCTCTACCTCTAGAGCCATTCGCCTCGCCAAAATGGAGGTTATGCCCCTTCAAAATTCCTTATGCGCATGCGTAAAAGAATACCCAATAGCCGGGTACTTTTTTGCTCGATCAAAATTGTCGATATTAAAATAAAGTTGACGTACTTGTGGCACCTAACCGTCTTGTGTCTCTCGCAATGTAGTTGGCAAAAATAATCGACCTCATGCTTGTTTTCCCTGAGCCACTCTTGCCCATGAGGAGGACCTAAATCATAAAATAATGTTATATGTCCAAAGAAAATATCAACAAATGAACTGATCACCTTTTTTTTCATCATTTGATCGTCGTTATTTTACACAGTATGGATAGGAATTATTATTCGTAGAATATTCCACTCTGTTTACGTGGGCGTTCAGCACAGCTGATTACTTATCAAACAGTAGGAATGTTGTGCAACAACAATTCTATGACAGCAAGCAACAATAATCATCATCTGACAGAAGTGCAAATAGTCAACAAAAATCTAGTCGTAAAACTGAAATTACTAGATGGGGAATTCGGCGAAAGATAAAACGAAAAGCCACTAGATTTATCGTCTTAGTTAAGACATACGTCCGCGATGAAATATGCATGGGATTAAATATAAAAGTGGAGGAGTAGATATCATCGTGGCGTGTCGTAAATAGGCCCAGTCGAAGTAGCAATGGTGGAGTTATAAAGTATTCGGCATTTAGTTCTCAATTTGCTGTATTCATTTCCATAAATGTTGACTTTTAAGAAACAGGCACGTAACACCGATAAGTTTTAGTTCGACGGTCAGCGAGTTTTTCTGTTCGCCATTATTTTAAGGTAATTCTTCCATTGTTTCGCCGTGTTCAACTGTTCAAAATCTAATTGAGTATAGGCTGACGCACTGACGCACCCATGCCTAGAATTATCTATAAAATAGATACTCCCAACGCCTACTTGACCGGATAACACGTAATCTCGGCCTGCATGATCAAGTTTCACTCAAAATTCCTTCTATTGCAGTATCCGGAAAGATGTCTTCGGACGATGAAAAACCACCAGCGCCACCAGTACGGTTGACTTCAAACAGGGGCATGGATATAACGAATAGCACTATAGTGGTCGACAGGCCCCTGCCCAAGGAGCCTGAAGACCCAGAGCGGAAGAAAAAGACCCTTAAATCGAAAATCAAGAGCAACAAGTCGTCCACTATACATCTGTCCGACAAACCTAACATCTCCTATCCGACCAACTTCGAACACACTGTCCACGTGGGGTTTGACGCAGTGTCAGGGGAATTCACGGTAAGGGGTCCCGACGTTACGTCCATTTCCTTATAGAGAAGATAGGAGCTTATTTTCGTGTTTTATTTTATAATAAACTATGCAAACTTTGTTACAAGCTGCCGTTGAAAGTAAGTAAAGCATGCTTCTGTTTAGTTTGCATTTTAGAATAGCCCATTCGTTTAGCATATCTTACTCTATCTATTTTTTTTTTTGGGATGGACTGTAAAGAGATAGCAAGTAAAATTATTTTTTTTACGACATATATTTGAACTATGAAGCTAAATAAAAAGCTATATTTGAACCATGCATAATCAAGATTTTTTTAACTACGTGAAGTCAAACTATTAGACAAGTTAGTTCTTATACATATTTGTGATGGGATCTGGGAAAAGTACCAGGATATCTTTTTGTTATTCGTCTGCTTTTTAGTTTCAAGATTGAGAGGAATGTTTTTTAAAAAAACGAGCTCAATTATATAAAATTTGAAGGAGATACGATGGATAAAAAATTGTTAAAAAATATCTTTAAAGTTTACTGTTTAAATTGTGTTACTATTTATAAACCCAGCGTTTAATAAAAAATGGTAGATGCCAAGTGTGCCCTCTTTGTGAAGGGTTGGGCTCATTCTATTTCTTATCTATGGATAAAATCATACGATGGAATGACTGTTTGTTGATATAGATAAAGCGTTATAAAGCTAAAATAAATAAGAACATGACAAAGAATTGAAACAAGTATTCTAGAAAGCTTTTATCTGTAAAGTAGAAGCACAATAAACTCTTAAACTCAACATTTTACAACTTTTCCTAAACACAGATACGACCTCTATGTTTAACACCACAGTATAAAAGATTAAATTATGGAAAAATTGTCAGCTATGAGTGTGAATGTAATGATATCCATTTTATTTGAAAAGATTGAACACAGTGAAAAGCGGACAAAGTTGCGCGTTTGTATGTTGATCAATTATATAAAACAAACTTTTATATAACTATCTTTTTCTAGTTGTTATCATCAAAAACTCAAATATAGTTTGTTTTTTAATTTTGTTGGTTTGAGAGTTATCCTAATCTGAAATCTTAACTGAAAGTTTATACTGTTCTTGCTCTAGGGCCAAATTTTGTTTTCTGACTATTGTACCTGTTCCAGATCACATTAGATTTGCTAAAACTAGATTATCTGTAATGTAATAATCTTTTTTTATGTAATAACTTAGAAAAACCAAGGAAATAAAAAAAATGGACACATTACTTTTAATATGAATAACTTAAGTTAACCAAAAAGGTATTAATAAAATAACATTCTGCCAAGTTATTACTAAATACAACACATTAAAAATTTATTAATTAATTAAATGACAAATTGCCAAAATATTTTTAGCTACACACATTGATATTAAAATACCTCCCGCCATCTCTTATTCATCTTCTATGATTTTGTACAAATTTCGCTCTGAAACTGGTAGAAACTATATACACCTAGTATTAGGCAAATTGGATGATAACAAATGGTGTTTTGTCTACAGGGAATGCCAGAGGCTTGGTCGCGTTGGTTGAAGGCATCAAACATTAGCAAGCAAGAGCAGAAGAAGAACCCGCAGGCTGTGCTGGACGTCTTGAATTGGTACGATAGCAGTTCCAAGGAACCGCCAGCAACCAAATTTATGACCAAGACCAACACTGCTACACACTCCGGTATGTTTTGTTTACAATTCTTGTTTAATTACAATTTTATTATCATTTGTCTTTCCAATATTCCAAGCAATAATTGTATCTATTTTTTATTACTCTTTAAAGTTTTAAACAATTATAAAATTGGATTTATCATTGGATTGTTTACATCCGATTTATATCTAATCTAGTTTCCACAACTAATTGGAAACTTCATGTGTATATTCTGTCATGATGAATAAATCTCTTTTATTTGAAGATATAGAAAAACTGTTAATTTGGGTCAAGTAGGTTTATTTTAATTTATTTTGTAATTCAATTGGGAGTGGAGGAAAAATAATACATATAAAGTGTACAGAAATATATTGAAATTTTTTTTGTAAACTAAAAAAATATTATTATAATTAATATATATTATTACGCATCAAACATGAAAAATGTATTTTAATAATTATCAATTTTATCAAAAGATATAATGTTATCATTATGTTTTTTTACCAAATGTAAATTTGTTTTTGAACCGAAACAAATACTGTAATTAGAATCTACTAAATTCCTAATTGCATGTTAATCAATTGACTCATGCATTTGATAACGCATAAGCATTCCAGTAAATATTTATTAGTTACAGCTGTTATTTCGGGGAATGTTCCTCAGTTCTCTCCTTGTGACCCATTGGACCAAATTGGTACTTAAATATTATCTTTACTTACATATTTACCTCTATTAAATATTTTGACCGCTAAAGATAAAATCTCTTATATCTACTATAGCCCCAAATAATGATTCAACTATGCTTGAGAAATTCCTTCAGGGTATTAAAGATTTATTTAGAAAAAGTAAGGTTATGTTTCATTATCCTCACCGAAAAAATATTTAATCTCAAATTTCATTTATTTAATGGACTACACTGCATCCATACTGCCCTCAAACTCAACTCAAAATATTCTTTGTTTCTTTAGACTCGTCATTGAGTAGAGTTTCAAGTTCGAGCCCGAGTAGTACAACACCAACGGAAGCTGAAGGAGGGCCCCAATCTTACCACAGTCCCGTACACGTCGCCAGTTCAGAAATCGAAGATGAGGCTCCACCTCCTCCAATTGCTAGTCGACCCGAACGTACCAAGAGCATTGTAAGTTTTGCTATTAGTTTTTGTTCTGTTAGAATAGATGACATGTGGGCATAACAAATATGGACTTTGGAATTATGAGATTTCTAATTAACATAGTTCATTCTTATGTGAATTTTTGTTGGTTCTATACAGAGTGTTTCACCTTGTGTGTGTGAAACGCAAACAGGTTATAACTACAGTTGTTCTAAGCATAAAAGATTACATTTGATTTGTTACCATCATCAAGAGAGCATATAATAAGTTCGTTGCATACGTATCTATGAAATATCATATCTATAAAATCTCTACCATGATTATTACACCGATTATTATGATAACAGTGGCTTTGTATAATAATGACAGTTCATTTGAATAATGACTTCATTATTCAAAGGAATTGTCATCATTATGCGAAAGTACTGTCAAGTCTGTCAACACTTACATGGTTGACAGTTATTTGACAGCTTATGACTAACCTAACTTTTTGCAGTACACCAAACCCATCGACGATGTTCAGACCAACAACAGCGTTCACACCCCGACACACAGCTTGAGTCCGGTACATACCGCCGCGCCAACTCTTGTCGTCAACACGAACAACACACCCGGAACACCAATACTTGATAGGAACAAGAACCAGGCAGGTCCTGAGATGTCGAGAGCTGCCTCCGAGAAGAGAAAGAAGAAGATGTCCGACGAGGAGATACTCGAGAAGCTGCGTAGCATCGTGTCCGTAGGAGATCCTAACCGCAAATACACGAAGATGGAGAAGATCGGACAAGGGTATGTTGATTATGTCAAAACATATTTGCGTAGTTTTAGAGATTTGGCTAAAATTATATCGGTTATAATTTATTGATTTAAATCTGTTTTTTTTGGTATGTCGCTATTCTACCAATTGAGGGATTCGAACATTTGTCATGTTTAGCAATTTAACTATGACCAAAATTTAAAATATAAACCGATTTAAAAATGCGACTATTACAGTAGTTGGTTTGAGCCCATTGTGCAAAGTAAATGGATATTGTAGAAAAATAGCTTCTTATATGTTTGCAAGTGTTTATTAAATATACTATGTGTACATGTTTCGACAGTTCATACTGTCATCTTCAGCACATAATAGTCACATCCGAAATATCCACACAAGCGCAAATGGTACAAGCATTGGGAAAGTCACTGTAAAGATATGCATCAATTGGTGATAAATATGGATAGGTTAAAATGTCGTTACAGACTGTGTTAATCAAGCTGTTAATTTAGAAATCAGCTGTTTGCTCTGTTTGCTAAGGTCTCGTGGCAATTTAATATTATTTCTACTAGCGCACTATACAACATTTCTGATCACACCTCGTATAAGGTCTTACCTTGTGTCAAATTTATAAATTTGCAAGTTTTTTGCAGGATTAATAGAATTTTTGAGGATTAATAGAATTATCTGGAAATATAATGATAACATTTAGACTGCTTACACACGTAGACGCTGTATGCGAAATTCTGCATCCGTGATACTGAATTCGGATGAGATGCGACGCAAATACTGCTTGATACTGTATGCGAGGCGGCCATATTTGATGACAGCTGTCTTGTGTCATTTGCGACTACAGTGCCGTGCGCGATAAATATAGATGTGGGGTAATGCAAAATATTTCGAAGGCTTGCAAAGAAGAAAAATAAAACAAAAGGAGAACCATGTGGGTTCGTTCAATAGTAAAAGTACGATGAATGAATGTCAATGAAGTCATTTGATCAGCTGTATTGAGAGCAATTTGCGTAAGGAGGACACCGTAAGCCACTAACACATTATTCACACGTGACGTGTTAACTCGTGTTTACACGTCAGAGCATAATCACGTGACGTGATAACTCGTATTGTTACGTCACGTCACAAGAAAATTACCGCCACCTTCTTCACACCTGACGTGTTAACACGTCACGGTACAACAAAATTACGGCTACCATATTCATACCTGACGTCTTAACTCGTGTCAACACGAGATAACTCGTCAGGTTATCATGATCTGCAGTGTAAACACGTCACGTGTCAGTGAGATCAGACGTGACAACGCGAGTTAACACGTCACGAGTGAATAATGTGTCTGCAGCCTTGTGCAAAAAAGAATACCACCCAAAAAGCTACAGTCGATGACGTTGAGGTCGAACATAAACCGCTCCATTGTAAGATCCTTGCATGGGGACACTTTTTACCAAACTGAAATGTACCCACTGCCTACCCTTACCCCATCTCCACACGCCTATGCTATGATTGAAAACTTTGCGCGGCAGTATGCGCGTCTGAACGGCTCCATATACTGCAATGTAAAATTGGTATCCCGTCACGATATTCGCAGCAGGCGGCTGAAACGTTGACATTCGAAAATTCAGTATCGCGAAGCTGTATCCATTGCGCGTTGCCGTATGAAAGGCTCCATTTGACCACATGTATTAGCTGAATCTCAGACGCGCGCGTCTACGTGTGTAGGCAGTCTTCATACCAATTTAAGACGCATACTTTGGGTGCATTACTGGTTGCTTTAATTGCATTTTGTTACTTTGTTTTTAATTTATCTGAAGTTGGTAATGAAAGCATGGTACATATAAATAGCTATATTCCGACCCGTCTACTTAAGTTGGCCCGACTTTACCAAATTCAATACGTCATGTCAATACGTGTACACTGTTAGCAGCTAGTAAAAGAAAGACAATGCAATAGGCGTATGTTCGGTTCAGCCAATTTTTCTCCAAACACTTTGGTCAGATTTTACTCCAGGACGTCAAGTTGCCCTTCCCTGAGCAATGTCTAGTGATTCTAACGAAGTTAGTGTCTCACACTTCGCATGAATACTGAATAGATTCTGAAAGCTAAAAATTAACTATTGGAGTTTTCATTCAGTTTATTAACTGTATTTTGATTGATTTTTCAGTTATTGCTATCCTTTATAAGCAAGTAATTAAGGAAAACGTAGAATGTCATAACGAGTATTCGATTTTATTTTAAAAGCAGAGCTCAGCTTTTAAAATAAAAATCTAATACTCGTTACGACATTCTGCGTTTTCCTTAATTATTAATAGTTCACGAGTATGACTGGATAGAAACGTTCGTGCACCTTATTTATAAGCAAACGTCAAAAGTTCTATTCCATTTACGTCATAATATTTTTGTTTTAGCGCCTCTGGCACTGTATACACAGCCATAGAAACTTCAACGGGGACCGAAGTAGCTATCAAACAGATGAATCTATCGCAGCAACCGAAGAAAGAACTGATTATAAACGAAATTCTAGTCATGAGAGAGAACAAACACGGCAACGTCGTTAATTACTTGGACAGTTACTTAGTTAACGAGGTAACTAATTACGTTTTTACTTACTTATCCATAAATCTATCGTAGACTATTTTAGCTTCTGTCTCCCCTTGTCTATTCTCACGATAACTCTAACCATCTCAGTTGTAGAATGATTATCCTTCCAATAATATCTCTGAGATTCAGCCTTCTTCTGAATTCTTTACTTTGCACTTCCTTTAATCTGGCCCTTCTATAAATTTCAATCAATAATCTCATGCTTGTATTTTCTTTTTTATTTTCTCCGTTAGTGTCCGTGATTCAGAGCCGTGTATCAGAATAGGTATCAGAACTGTTTCGTATACTTACATGTGGTACACCAATGTAGTAATTTTGTAGAGTTTTTTTTTAAATTTGTATATTAATTGTTTTTTTTGGGAATAGGAACTCTGGGTTGTTATGGAATATTTGCCTGGCGGTTCGCTGACTGATGTTGTGACTGAGACCTGCATGGATGAAGGTCAAATCGCGGCCGTCTGTCGAGAGGTGCTCCAAGCTCTCGACTTCCTGCACTCGAATCAGGTCATCCACCGTGATATCAAGTCTGATAATATTTTGTTAGGCCTTGACGGATCCGTAAAACTGAGTAAGTCAAATGTATTTATCCCCAAATAGTTTTATTTTGATTCATAACTTTAAACTGAAATACAATTTTGAACAACATGCTTTTGCTCAATCTAAACCAAAAATAATTTTTTTAAAGTTTGTTTCATTCGGGTCAAATTTATCTTTTTTTTTAGATCATTACTCCAAAATAAGTTTTTGGAAAAATTAAACTAAAGTTAGTTTAATTTTTCCAAAAGTTCCATAAGTCTGTTTTTGGCATGTTTGGCATTATTATACTTTAAAAATTTTGACGCTTATTCACAGAATAAATAATTTCTCGCCATAACTTCAAAATTCTAATCCATTTTCAAATTCAACACACAATCTAAATAAAATGTTTAGAATATCTTGTCCTCAATAATTTTTGACAATCTCCCACATATTTACTGCTGTGGCTTATTTTAATTTACATGTTGAGTGAAATTTGAACCGCAGCTACTATTAAAATTACAAAATACAATATGTGTAGTAATTTTATAACTGTATAATTTGTAATTGTTGATGGACTCGAAACATAATTTTTATTTTTCAGCGGATTTTGGTTTTTGTGCTCAAATAAGTCCCGAACAATCGAAGAGGACAACAATGGTTGGGACTCCATATTGGATGGCGCCTGAAGTGGTTACTAGAAAGCAGTATGGACCAAAGGTACAGATAGATTTAAATTAAAAAAAAAAATTATTTATTTTAATATACACAGGTGTTAGTAAATACGTGGTACAAACTTCAGGGGGTGATCCTGTATGAAAAAATAATGACAGTTTGCTATATAAACGTATGTCCGCAAATGCTTCGTTTTCTGTGATACGGGGTGTTAAAGTTTTTCTTAAAAACTGACGATTAAAATCTTGCGTCACGTCTGAGGGAGGTCATTTTCAACAGTTTTTGTAGCTTTGCGCCTGTTTAAAATTTTATTAGTGTTATTGTTTTAGTTTAATGTTATGGTATCAAACAGTTCTTTAAAAAAATTGTGATCATTAAGATGTTTTATTTTTTTTGCAAAAATCTGTGCCCCCTACGATAGAAGGCAGAGAGAGATTTTTTTGTCATAAATTGAACGAGGAATTCCAGAATGATTTTTAATTTGAAATATCTCAGTGACGTAACATTATTTTCTTAAAAAAAAATTATATCATTACCGTATGCGCGCCAATGATGAAACTCTTAATTCCATGTCAAAAAATGCGCAATGACTACCTTTTAAAACCCACTAAATGTTTTTTGCATATCTCGACCGGTTTCAGAGCTATAAATAAAAAGTCAGTTTTTAAGAAAACCTTTAACACCCTGTATCTCAGAAAATGAAGCATTTGCGGACATACGTTTATATAGCAAACTGTTATTATTTTTTCATGCAGAATCACCCCCTGAAGTTTGTCGCACTTATTTACTAACAGCCTGTATATATTATACAGGGTGTAAACAAAGTCATGGATAAACACTATAACTTTTTTTAGCTGTTTTAATAATTGTTTAGATAAACATGTTTTGGGTAAATACTTATAAAGTATATTATTATAACTCTTTTATTTGGTTTTATTGCTGTGGTAGCAGCTTTGGTTATACAAATGGAATGATATTTTTTTTCTGAAGTTTTTTCAATTTTCTTCTGAAATCAGCTTTAAAAAATTTTAAAGAAAAAATGCCGAGCAATTGACAGCTGATTCGGATAATTGTTGTTTCTGTGGAAATTGAATCTGAAGACAAATATTGAATTGGCTCTAGTTTTTAGAAAAACAGTGTAAAAAATGCAAAAAAGCACAATTTGGACTATGTAATGAAATGGAAGCTCCTAAGTAG
Organism: Melinopterus prodromus; assembly: GCA_964023965.1. NCBI lineage: Eukaryota > Metazoa > Arthropoda > Insecta > Coleoptera > Scarabaeidae > Melinopterus > Melinopterus prodromus. The sequence goes on from OZ030393.1 coordinate 49,507,016, forward strand.
GATGAAATGAAACCTTGAACCTTTCCTTGTTAGGCTGTATAGCATGAAATCAGGTGGGTTGAACTATTTTTAAACAAACTAGAGCCAATTTAAGAACCTATCTGTATCAGTTATCATTTGTCTCTGGGCAATATGAATTTTGTGAATGGAAAGTGAGTAGATATTTTTAAAGGTCTTTGCAGTGGATACGAATCTAGACTTAAAAGGTTCCTATATGTCTGGTGTTTGCTATTTTTTCTTTTTAACATCGACGCATACCACCTAAAGAAACGGTTTCAGTGCTTCAAGTACATAATTGAAACGTTATACATTTTTACTCAATTTGCAGGGTTTAAATAATATTACCCTTCTATTTGGAAAACCAAAAAGTTGGTTGCTATAGCAATAATGAAAAACACCAAAGAGCGTTATTTAAAAAAAAAAAAAATTTAAAAGTTATAGCTATTATTCATTTGCTATTATCAACAGAAATATTATAACCTTGTAATTATGTTTAGGTTGACGTGTGGTCACTAGGAATCATGGCAATAGAAATGATCGAAGGAGAGCCGCCGTACTTAAACGAAAACCCGCTCAGGGCTCTGTATCTGATCGCCACTAACGGCAAACCCGAAATCAAAGAAAAGGAGAAACTATCCCAGTCTTTCCAAGATTTCCTTGACCAGTGTTTGGCCGTAGAGGTCGACAAGCGAGCTTCAGCCAAGGACCTACTCAAGGTACAACCACAATTCAAAATTAAATACTAACCTCAAAAAAAAAAAACTGATCTGATATTTTTATTTTTTAGCACCAATTCCTAAAATTAGCAAGACCGTTGGCCAGCCTGACTCCGTTGATCCTCGCAGCGAAGGAGGCGACAAAAGGACACTAGCATAAGGACAAGTAGCCGGACGGCTAAGACGACTGTACGATACTCTACCGTACCAGTAAAATTTCGAGGTTAGATTTTACTAGTACGGTACTTGGGGGGGGGCGCGTAGCGATTTAGTAAACGCTGTGTTTGGTATAAATGAACAAGAAGACGTGTGCCTAACATTACGATAATAAGCTGCATTTTGTTGACTCTCCGATAGCTGTAAAGTATATAAAAATATATTTAAGATATATGAGACCGATTACAAGAAATGAGAAAAAACAAAAAGTATTGAAGTATAATGCGCTGGGAAATAGTAAATGCATTTCAAACCTTTGTTCCGTTTTGCTGTGATTCTACGTTATGACAGCTTTTCTTAGTCGCTAATAACTTATTTCCCGCGTAAAGCTTTAGTCTGGTCATCTATTTTTTATTATGAGCATCAGACGACAGGATCGGAGTTCATCTACTTATTGTAACGACTGTCGCAAGTTCCTGAGTTAATGAGAAAAAGTGAATTGCTAAATTCAAGAAAATTCCTCATATATCCACCAGCAGTAGGGTGATTATTTTATGTAGTATTTATATATTATATTATATTGAACTATTTTTAAAGTTAAACTATCGGTTTGCTATGGTTTTTATATTCAGTGCGATAATTTGGACAAAAGTATTTAACGATATCAGCAACAATGTACAATATGCATTATATCAAATTGCAATTCCCTCATTCCAACAAATGAATCGCCACAATAGTGCAAATTGTTATTTTTCTTAGTATTCTTTTCTATTCTATTCTAAGAACGTCTTATATAAGTAGAGCTGCCATATCTAAAATCACTTACCGAGGGTAGTTAGCTCTAAAACTCTAGATTTTTTGGTCAAAACCCAAGATTATCATGTTTGAAAACAAATCAGATTTCTTTCTTTCATTATCTGAATCATTGATTTTATTGTCTGATGTCACAGACCACAGACGTAGGCAACCAAATATTTACTAATTGGTCTCGAATATTTCACATTCTTTTATTGACTTTTACTAACAAAAACTAACAAATTAACAGTGCAAATATTTAACTAGCAGTTACTGTGGCATTCAACTCTAATGAGACAAAAACATCCAATCAAAGTTGTTAAATTTATCTATATTTGGAACAAATTAAAAAAATTCAGAAGAATGACTAATAATCCGGAAGAATCTTGATAGATGGCACTTCTACATATAAGGTCAAAGAAAAGTAGTGTTGGGATCAAAAGTGAAGTCTTGATCTGGAAAAGTGACAGAACCTCTGCCCAAGAGAAGTTAGGTACGTGGGTAGATGAATAATAAATAAATAAAAACTATACCTCACAACAATGATAATACTGCGTCAAAATACACACCAATTTTTTAAAGAAAAGAAAACCCAAATACCGTAGTTTGTTTTGAAGAAGAAATGTTAACATAACCTTATTGTTTATCAATGTATGGACAATATATGGCGTTAATTTCATGGCTGCCTGAGTAGCCAAATGTTGTTGTTAGGGTTGTAATGACATTTATGCGCTTACGTCATTGTGAGAAGTAGCGTTTGTTGCCATGGTAGGTAATATGTTATGACGTTCAAGCCTTTTTGTCAATTTGGCATGGTTGTCAACTTATTAACCTAAATCACCTACAAAGGTCAAAAACTTACAGATGTATGTGGTTGCCTAGGTGTCTGTATCAATATCCTTCTTGCAGTGACGTCATGCGTAGAAATGAACGAATTTGAGACGCGAAGTGAGCAGACCGTGTGGACCATGGTCAGGATATAAATTTTGAATAGATTAAAATAAAGTAAAAAATAAAGGAATAGATTTAATAGTTTTGTCTTATTATTCAGCTTTTTTAAACTGACTAGTCATGTAAGATTATGTTTTACAATTCGTCTTCTTTTAAAACAGGGAATTTGATGTGGCTTTTGACATATTGTCACCAGTTTTATTAGGAACATTTATTTGATTATGCACCAACCTGCGTACCTAAGTTCTCTTGGGCAGAGGCCCTGTCATATTTCAAAGTCAAGAGTCCACTACTAAATTGGGTAGTAAACCACCCTGAGAAAAATAAATTTAAAAACATAACTGATCCTTTGATACTTTTGTCCACCTATGTATATTATGACTCAAAGAATTAAATAATGCAATAATATTGACAGGGTTAGAACATTTGTTTAATTGTTTTTATTTAGAACAAAAAAAATCAGTAGGAACAAATATTTAATTCTGTGAAGTCATAATCTAAGCATATTATATTTTTAATCGTATTAAATTTTATAAATTTTGAGAGTTTGTTAAGTTTTCTAATGAATTTATCTTGCTTATGATTGCTTGTGAACGGCCTTGGAAAAAACTCCTCTTTGTGCATTGTAAGACTGGCTTTTCGTTTGGAATGACCGATTTTACAAGACTTAACAAATCAAGCTTTTCAGACGTGCGTGTGTTTCTTTCTGGTTTCTTTGCAGTCCCTTCAGTAAATTCATTAGAAACATTTCGCAGTAACAATATTACCTACCAGTATAATATTGTAAGGGAGATATATACGTATATTATTATTTTTCTTGTCTGAAGATGTTAAATATTTATTAGAGTTACGCCTATATATATCGTACACCTACTTGTGGCGGTGTAACGAGATCGACGATGAATAAAGATGATAAACTGAAACAAAGTTGGTATGCGTGAACGGTTATGAGTGGACGTGAACTAGTAATAGTATTTTTCCACTAGTAATTTATGAATGACTTATATTATTTGATATTGTGATTGAGTTAGACTTTTAGGACTTCAGCGATGTCGCCGCCAACTCAGCGGCAACGCCTGTAATAAAAATCATTTTTTAATTAAACTGTGTGTTTATTTCTTATGTATGACATGTAACTGTTTTTTGCTGAAATCAAAATTTCACAACACTGCAAATAAATATCTGTTACGTGACATATAACTTACAATTATGTGTCATACTATTAACGTGCTGTTAACTGTCAAACTTGAACGCTGTGATTTTAATCACGTGATTATTCATTATCAACACTAAAAAACTACATTTTGTAATCTTCGTATACGGAAAGTAAACACCTATGTTGCCAATTTTAAACCTATCTCAGACTAATGTTCACCTTTCATAGTGCACTTGAGTGACTCTAGGCGTCAAATTGAAAGCAGCTATAGGGTTTAAATTGTATCGGTGTTTTCTTATTTAATTCTATTCTACATTTAAAAAATATGGGCGTGGCGCGTGCGTTATTGTTCTTAGCAACAACCTAGAAACGAACCAGAGGGCAACCGGTGATATCCCTACTCCATTCGAAAAGTTACATTCGCTTCAAAAAGATGACGAGAATAGGGTCCCTGGCTACTATGTAGTTTCATATCAATGCAGTAGCGACCGATCTCGATTAATTAGAATTTGCTCTTGCAGCCAAACTATTAATTTTACCAAAGAATGTCAAAGGTATAAATTATTCAGAATTTCGTTTACTTTAATTAAGAATTTAACTATTTTGTCAAAATTACAGAAATGGCGGCTCATTTGCAAAATCCTTGAAAAAGGCTTAGAATAAACTACCAGTTCCTTTGGACGCTTTTGAACCAAAAGCTTTTTAGCTCTAAGTTTGGTCATAAAAGTTCTAAATATGAACTTTCGTCCCGATACCTTTAATAGTTTCTCCGGAATCGTCGCCACAAAATCGTTTACACACACACATACACACATATACACATACACACACACACACACACACACACAGACATTTTTTGTACCTTGCTCAAAAATGTTCAGGGGACCCACGAAGACCTATTTCCGATAAAATCTCAATTTTTTTTTCGGCACGTTTACAATACTTCATCATACTGCGTATGACAAAGTAAAAATAATTTAAAAATTGTTATGTTTCTGTATAGGTTATGTTAGGTTGATACCACTTCTACGAAACGTCAAGTTTAAAAAGCTAATTCAAATTCTGACAGATTTATATTTGTTCATGACACTGTAGATGTCACATCCGTACGAACATACTAAAATATAACTACACTCATCGCTATACTTTATTTACAATATTCTCGATTTATCGTTTTTACAATTAGATATAACAACGGGTTGTTATATCTATTTATTTTATTTTAATTTTGTATTTTGTACTTTGCTGCACTAGAGCGGCAACGTTCCATAGCGGTTCTCCAACCTGTGATGAAATCAGCTGTTTTCGAGTGTGACAGCCATAGACATTTCTTTGGTGACAGCACAAAAAAATATTTTTTAAATCCAGGCTACTATGTAGTTTCGTATCAATGCAGATGCGACCGATCTTGATCAAATAGAATTTGCTCTTGAAGCTAAACTATTAATTTTACCAAAAAATTTTATAGACATAAATTATACAAAATTTCCTCTACTTTAATTTATTATTTAACTTTTTTGACGAAATTACAGAAATGGCGGCTCATTTGCAAAATCCTTGAAAAAGGCTTAGAATAAACTACCAGTTCCTTAGGAGCCTTTTGAACCAAAAGCTTTTCAGCTCTAAGTTAGATCATGAAACTTCTAAATATGAACTTTCGTCCCGATACCTTTAGTAGTTTCTCCGGAATCGTCGCCACAAAAATCGTTTACACACACACATACACACATACACACATACACACACACAGACATTTTTTTGTACCTTGGTCAAAAATGTTCAGGGGACCCAAAAAGACCTATTTCCGCTAAAATCTCAAAAAATTTTTTCGGCACGATTACAATACTTTACATACTGCGTATGATAAAGTAAAAATGTTTCTATGTTAGTAAGATGCTTTCTTAAAAGACTACAAATAATAAAGTTCTGAGGATTCCATGACAGTATGTAGGTTCAACTATTCTTCAAAATAGTCACTCAAATTGAAACTATTTATTGTATTAAATTACTCTGAAAAAATGCTTAATCCAATATGTGTTAATACCAATAAAAAAAAAACAGTTTCCAGCAAATTCATTCGTAAAAAAAATTAAACTGACATATTCTAGTTGTAAATAAAAGAAAGTGGTCAAAACATCTTGATAGGATACATGAAATAAAGGCAGTTACAATTATTAAAAATGATTGCGTATCTATAATATTAACATAACTTTTTAAGTGCGACACATTTTTAATATAATCTAAAAGAAAAAAAAAATAAAACCATTCAACGTTTTTAAGAAAATTATAAATTCTAGACTTCTTGTGGGACACCCAGATTTTTTCCATTGGGACAATTATTTTGTAGTATACCTGGATACAACTTCTTTATCACTTGATTTTCCAAAGTATTTTTAATTTTTTTTATGTGACTGCCCAACAAATTTTGATCGAACATTCGCAGAAAAATTTGTTGAATGTTAATATTCAAGAAAAAGCAAATCAAGATTTATTTGATGGTTTTTCAGTTCTACATAGTTACTTCCATGAGTGTACATACTGTTTTGACAAGTAGTGATTTGTTACCTATGATAACAGAATCTGATAAATATTTGTCGATTAAACGGATGAAAATTTTCTAAAACAAGAAAGAAAACTAGGAATGTTTCAAAACATTCCTATTTCAAGTCCCTCAAAAATAAATTAACAATCCAATTTGAAAATCATCCAAAGCAAAGTTAAAAACTCTTCATTTTATTATATAAATAAAACACAATATCACTATATTATAAATATATTATTTAAAACAACTATATATAAAAAGCACAGCGATCAATTAATTGCTTCACAAAATGTGCAGTATTATTCCTATTGAGCTATGTTCCGACAAAAATAATTATTTACAAAATCGTATATCTAATACCCGAATAGAACAAAAAAAAACTTAGTGCATCGGTAATCATTCCCCTATCTAACGATATGATCGATTAGTAATAATTAGCAGTATAAAAATAATTCCCAAAAACTATACATCGATCAATTAGTCACAAGCTTGTAAACCCAGAGTATATATAAAAAATAATTTCCCCCAATTTCACAGACTAAATTTCTTAGGCCATCCAAAAATTCTCTCCCATGTCGAATTTTGTCCATAAAATCAGGCTAATTTAATTGTTAGACGCAATTAGCTAGCTTCTTTATTCTCGCCGTTCGGTAAAAAGTTAACCGCAGCTGAATTGATGCAGAATCGTTTCCTTGTAGGTGGGGGTCCATCTTCAAAGACGTGCCCCAGGTGGGCGTCGCACTTAGAGCAGGTTACTTCCGTACGAATTCGACCTGGTTGGGATATCAGGAGTAGTAGGTTACCTCCAACTGTATCGTAGGGTAAAGGGGGGAGGGAAAAAATAACAGGTTAGGATATGGAAGGGATATCAAGGATATGAATTCAACGCAAGAAAAAGTAAGCCAAAGGGTATGTTTGTGATAAATGAAAACCATGTCCAAATGTAAACCAAAAAGCAAACGTAATGTCAAAATAAATTTTCCGAAAGGATGTATAATGTTTCGGATTTAGGTGAAAGGGGAGAAAATGGAAAAGAAAACAGTCACATTAGCTACCCGGCCACAAATACGTAGCAACCAAAGACAGACAAACAAACAAACGCACAAACAAAAGATTAGCTTGGTGAGGTGTTATAGTAAGTAAATATGCACAAATGTGATGAAATATTTTTAGGGATTGCTGCTAGGTGAAATTTTTACAAGTGTATGTCAGATAATAGGATTTATTGAGTATTGAATAGATAAAAATGTCTGGATGTTTTACGAGATGTAATCATGACTAGAAAAAATTTGCTACTGATTATAAAAAAGAATTTGTCCTGTTATTACATAATGAATCTTTTAAATCCAATTATACAATTAAAATTTTGAGGATGATTTTAAAGAGATTTTTATGTTTATTACAAAGCTTGACTACAGTTTTTTTTTTTCAGACTATACTTTTTTTTGTTCACTTGTAAACTTAAAATTTTCGCACCATTTCGCAGAAATAAAAATTACCACTTCACAGAGTTTACACTAGTTTTTAAAGTAATCTATACTCTTAGTGTAATAAATAATCTATCAGCTCGTGTATTTTGTTGAATAATATATAAACAAATATTTTTTTTTAATGAAAAGTTAATTTTCTATTGGATACAAATAACGGTGTTTGTAAATAAAGTATATACATAAAATGTACACCAAAGAACATTTTATATCATTTATTTATATCCAATGACCAATTAACAACAATTGGATCAATCTCAATTACATCATCGTATTACATCAGTGAAACACCTATGAACCCAATAGGACATATCAAATAACAGCACACCGTTCAAGCGTGAACCAATTATGTAGACTAACCATGGCCAATTTGATTATATTGGAACTGTGTTGTGATGGACTACCATGAGTACAAAAGAAATAAGTTGTGCATACTTTGCTAATGTAATGTAATGGTCCATTCAAGTGTAGGAAGTATATTGAATTGAGGATATAAATAGCTAATTTAAGGATGTATTAGGAGGATTACTAAATCTAAATCTAAGTTAAATATCACAAAAAATAAATAAAAACAAAAGATAATTTTATAGGAGAATTTTTTACTTTGGGTGACAAGGTCATTATCATGGATAAAATTAACACTGAAATATCAACAAAGCCTGAGTTCAGTATAAAATATTGTTTGTAGAGTATAAAAGATTATTACATCTTTACATTTAATAATTAATAAATTTATGAATAAGTAGAGGGTCTATTTATCCATGATACAACAAAGTAATTAAAAAAAGTTGTGTTACTAAATTTGCTTAAAACAGAAAATATGTTGATGTTACTTACCACCACTGGTATCTGGCGATAATTTTACTTTGCCTTGATCGAGAACGTTATTAAAAGCTGGCCAGCCGCAACCAGCGTCAAACTTGGTATCGGAACTAAACAACGCTTGCTCGCAACATATACAAACGTAAGTTCCAGACTCGAAAGTTTTATCGTAGCAACCTTAATCAAATGAATAAACTTAGTCTATAACGATCAATTCAAAAATGTATATTTTTTACCCGAAAAGGGTCTTTCTGTTCCTTTTTCCTGCGTTACATGGTATTGCATGGGCGTGAGGCGCTTCCTGAGTTCTTCCTTGTCCACCATCTTCACTACTGCAACGAAAATACTGTTATAAAAATACACCGGATGCGGATAAATATAGCCAAATTTGGTGGGTGGCAGAAGAGACACACACCGGTTACCTGGAGAGTCCTGCTTGGAATACGGAAAAAACTGGCGTTAGTTCTGCCCGCGCCCGACGCGACTGCTAAATTTATAAACCGCCTTATCATAACATCCGCAGTGTTGATTTCAAATCGGCGCAGTAATTCGCCGTTACGTAAGTAATTTAACCTAAAACCGAGCAATTGACACTGACAGAAAGGGCACAGGACGGTAACGCAAAATTTTGCACAGAGGGAAAATAAATTTGTAGTGGGCAGGACCGTAATGAAATATTTGAGAACGCAGTTTGGGTATTGTTGTGAAAGTTGCTAATATGACATTTTCCATCATTCGTAGTAATAATAAATATATCGAAAAAAATATCGATATCTCCGTCCAATACTACAGAAAAAAAGGACAAAAAAAGTTTTTTTTTTGTTGTCAGTGATCTGATGTGAAAAGAATTTCAAAAAATGTCAAAATTCGATTAAAAATGTTTTACAATTTCTTATGAATATCCAATTTCATATACGTACATTATATCTGACTATAATCAGAGATCATTAAAATGAATTGGTCAATATGAAAAACATCAGTGGTTCGAAAACCGGAAATCTGTCCACATGCAAAGTTTCAACTCGATTAGACATTCACCGTGTGCTGTCGTGATGCGAGGAGCACGTTAAAGAAGGAGGTTCAGTTCGACGAAATTCCTGGGTGTGTGTAGCCTGCTCTCAGCGTCGGTGATTGGCCTAAGTGGCGGAAATAGACCAACGTAAAATCCACATTCCAAAAAAGCAAAAACTTTTGCGTGGAGAGCAGTGGCATTCAATTCAAATAGAGCGGCAACAAGAATTATTTTCTTTTTATATCATGACTTATTCGACTTCAATCATTTATAGCGACCCTTTATAACATGCGAGTATGTTACAATTGTTTGTAACATTTTTTGTACTAGCGCCACCTAACAGTCGCTAGGCGTACTACCTTTCGGATGCACTATGTAGATAAAATGTTGTAAAAGTATGTTGTATTAAGGTAGTTAAATGTTGTCAATAAAACATTGTGTTGCATATATTTCAACAATGTTGTAATAAGATAACAAAAAATTGTTACAAAAGTACATATCATACAATGTTACAAAATGTTGTCGTAATATAACATACTTAGCGGGTTCCAATTTTTTATTTTGTTGCATTAAATCATTATGTAGCTAATAATATTAAATGTTGTTGAAAAAAGTCAACACCTTACATAATTATTTATGATTTTTGTTGTACCTAATTAAAATAGCCCCGTTTTAGTTTATTTTGTTGGATTATGAATTGTCGGACGTTATATTTCTGGGTATTTAGATCATAGATTCAGATTTCCTCTGGCGTAGCGTGGAAACGACGCATGTTGACGACGTAGTGACATTTTGTTTCGGCAAATTTCAAATTTACGTCACGCACATAGGAAAAGTACATCCACATACCAAAATGGCCTTCAAAAAGTAATGTAATAAATTTTTGGTAATAAGCAAAATTCATTTTGGTAAGCGTTGTGAGGCGTGGTTAAAATTTCGATAGATGTGCACGGTAACCCCTGCTGAATGTTGCTGCCATTATAAACAGCCGGAGCGGGGCGGGATGTCAAAGAAAGCCTTCAGCAAGAATGGGAGATACACGAACGACTCGTGCAAATCAAATTGCTGCCACAGCTATATCAGGAAACCGAACTCGCCCATCGTCGACGAATGCAAGCCGAAGACGTACAGCAAGCCGATAACATTCAGCAACTATCATGTCCACCGTCATCACAAGAAGAACACCGTCAGCCAAATCTCAAATTTCGATCGGCTCAAATCAACCCAGCCCAAGGGTCTCGTCTTCGTCTGGCCGAAACGACGAAAGTTCTACTACCATAAGGAACTAGCAGCAGTACTGTGGTCAGTCTCCCATGCTTTGTATTGGATGCATATGGTAAATCTCTTCCCGAACGGTGCAGGTACGTCCAATAAAAAATACGATATATAAAATTTGGTCGCTAAGTTCCGCTTCTGAAATATAGATGCTCTCAAATAATGGCAGAATCTATTGGTTTATCGGCGATTTGTTTTCAAACTTTGTCACATATTAACATGGAGCAAATATGCTCCTTTTATGCAAGGTCCTTAGTATATAATTTTTATTTCACAAGAAAATGAATCCAGTAACAACTATTAATCCAGTCAATAGGTTGCTGGAGCTTACAAAAGGTCGAACAAATTGAATAATTTGCAATTGTCTTAATTTTTGTTCCCAAAGGAATAAATTCAAATTTAATTCGCCAATTTTCTACATGTTCTTAAAATCATATACATATACGTGGTCATTATAAATGATTGTAGTCGTAGTACGACATGATATCAAATGTAAATATTTCCGGTTGCCGCTCTATTTACACTGATGCTTTGCTGGTAACTTGATAATAATAAAAAAATTATTAAAAAATATATATACAGGATGTCTCAACAGTGCGATCTAGGAAGATTGTACCTCTGTTAATGAAGATATTTTAAAACTGATTTCACTCATATATAAAGAACTACAACGGCGCGCCTACACTACTTACATCTACACTACACTTTATACTTTTTGATTTATTGGCATTTTTATGGTAAAACAGCAGTCTAAGAAAAGCAGTATATGTCAATACCTGTTTTTAATTTTATTGCGCACGCTTTGATTATGATTAAGTAAGAAGCGTTCTATTAGCGTTGTAACGAAACTCCGTTCGTTATAAAGAAATGCATGTTTATTTTGTTAGTAATAAGTTTTTATGATTGTATAACTTTTTACTTGTATGCATTTATTTTGGAGAATCCTGTTTTTATATATTTTTGAACTCGTATGTCGTTCGATATGTAACTGGTCCCGAGACTGGTTTGCTAGGCGATTCTCGTATAGTGTTTTTGAGCCGCCCAGACGGACTTGTTTTCGTGAATAGTGGGGGTCGTTTTGACGGTATAAAAGACCGGCCAGTTCCCTCTGGAGATCAGTCTATTTTCGTTGGCCCCTCGTTGCTGATAAAATAGCTCAGAGAACTCGTCGTTGGCCCTTTGCATGCTGATACGAGCCCTTAAGGTATTATGTGATGGCCCTTTGCCTGCTGTTCATAATACGTCGAACTGCTTACCTCTGCTAGCCGTAGTTGGCAAGGTAGTTTTCCAGATATATGTTTGTTTCCAGATATATTACTTTTTTCCAGATAAATGTTGATTTAGTAATATCGATTTCCGACATCACCGAATCGGGAATATTTTTCCGCCCCGTTAACCTGTCTCCTGTATTAATGTTAGTTTAAATAATACCCGAATCCCGCCGCCAAAGTAAAACATAACCGCAACCCGTCATTTCCAGTAAATGGCATTTACCTGATTTATGTAAATGATTAATGGTGAAGAATACATTTATTACTTTATTAAACCATCGTATTTTATTCCGACGAACCTAGGACCTACGAGCTACCTATTACAGGGTTAAATATTGATATATTCATTGTGTAACGCCTCCACATTGCACCAGAGAACTAGGTGCGTTACAGCGTGATTATCTACCATATCCAAATTGTGTACAGGATGGTCATAATCTGCAACAAAATATAGCAATCAGTTTTTCTTACTTTCCTAAGAAAGTTAATTTTTTTAAATGAATACCCTACATCTAATCGTATCGATTTAATTTTTTTTTATCATGGTTGAGTAAAGAATTTTGTGCCCCTTCAAATGATTTATCACAAGATAGGGGGTGCCATTTGAAATTTCAAAGTGGGGTAGCTGGGGGGCGAAGGGACGAAACCTAAAATTCTCTAGATACCATTTTTGAACTTCCCCCTCAATATCTAAAACGACGTGTTTTCACTCAAAGCAATAATCGCATCAGGTCAAGAGTTATTAAGGGTGGATACTTTTGAAATGAACACACGGTATATTCTTAAAAGCACAAAAATAATTGCAGTACACAGGATGTTTTACTTCTCGTATGCCAATCACAAATAGGTTGCAAATACAATTATGCTAAGCATAGAAGTTTATATAATCATTTGTCCAATTCGTTACAGTCATTGAGATAAAAAGCTTGTTTTAACTTTTCTTTAAATACGGTAGCTATACGTTAATTGTTTATGATACGATATATAAAATAATATTTTCCGTCAGTTCGTTTATTTATGAGCCTATAGTTAATAGAAAAGCATTTAGTGAACAGCTCTATAAATTCAAGAACCTCGATTATTAATCGCTTTTTTAAATATATACTTGTTGGTTAAATAACTAATAATAAATAAATATTGGCAAAATCATTGAACAATTTTTGTTTTATAGATTGTTACGCATCAAATATATTAAACTTGAGGTATGTAACAGTGTTGAAATACTCTGGCTATAATAATAAATAAATATAAACAAATTACACTTCACACTCAATACAATACTGCGAAATTGTCGCTGACAGTATGCAACCAAAAGTACTACAACCTGTTGTCAATCTGCCAACAGATGTCGCTTGGAAAGCATTTTTTCTGTAATTTTTTCTAACGTTGGACACCTTTCACGACGATTTGAAAAGTAGGTAGAATAATTATCAAATGATCTAATAAAATATGCAAATCTATGGAATCAATTTATTACATTCTGTTCTTATTTCGTACTTAATTTGTAAACGTTGTTTTGTTCTATTTTGTACTCAAACTATGTTTCTCAATAACCATTTTTGCCGGTATGGTAAATATCAAACAAATGCAAATTTAAACGTTGACTTTCACCATTGTGTTTAAATAAAAATCTGAATGCTTATGAGCATAATTTATATAAGCACACTGATTTATTTCCGCATTATTTCTGTTTCAGGATTGTGTCTCCACCAACCGCCATGGAATTACAAACCGCCCCTACCAAAGCCCCAAAACAGAGACTATATCATAGAACCCGACTGGGATTCAACTTATACTTAGACTTTCTTATGTGGCGCTTACTAATAATAAAGATATTTCACTAATTACCGTCTTTTCGTATTGATGTCTACTCGTTTTGGGTCACATGGCCTTTAGATAAAAACGTTAGTAGTGGGAGCGATTGCGGCCGGTTGGGTGCATTGCCCGTGTTTCTATTTGTGATTCCGTGCTGCCTGTTATGTCAACTGTTTATGTCGAAGCAAAAGGGAGCCAGCTGTGCTATTCACTTCGCAAAATCAACGCCTCTTCACGTTCAATAAGAGATGAGACGACGGTAAAAGCAATGCCCAAATAATGAAGGATTTTAAGAGCGTTTCTGTCCAAGTGATCGACAGCGATATCGCGTTACTGTTCCCCAACGGATTGTATGAAATTAAACCAATGGAACCGAGGTCTAGGTTAAAAAGCATCGGATTCTTTTGCTTTCTACTTGCAATTTCCGGCATATTCGTCTTTGGTTACTTTTGTCAAGATAGGGTGAGTTATATCCTAGATCATTGAAGGAGTTTTCGAAGTTAAAATCATTATTCGTAACAGGTGTGCGCGTTACGGAGTAGGGAATTTATACCGGCTGTCCTCAACGATGGGCATGATGGCATGGGCAAGCCCCTGCCTAACCTAATCGGTAAGACGGGTCTTAGCTATGACGATATGCTTCACGATGATTTTGCCTTTGATATGGACTCCCACGACGTAATGGTCTTTTTGCACATGCAGAAAACAGGTAAGTTCTATGTGAATGTTATAAGCTAGGGTATTTTTGTTTCATGTCAGATTTGTTTATGTTTTTTATCATTTGTTTTGATTAGTTATTGTTTGTTGATAAAAATAATCTTATCAAAACTTTTAATTAAAATCCTATCAGTTTCAATTATTCCATTATATTATTATATCTATAATGGTCATTTACTTTTTAATAGAGAATGCATAGATTTTTTAATAATACGAGGCCTTAGGGTCACAACTTCCTGTATCTTTGTATGTAAATTACGTCCTGTGTTTGTGATTTTGTTGCAACAACTGGGTTAATTTATCAATTGTGGTAATAATTTATCACTTTTGGTTATGAATGTTTAACATTTTTGTAAATCATAAATTATGTACATTGCTAAGCTTTGTAAGATCAATTTTGCGAGTAGTAAAACAATGCTTGCTGTTGACCTTCTTAATTTAACTGTGTTAGTAAAACTAATCATTGATTTCCTTCTAAAGGTGTTCCTTCCAAATCTGGCAGTGATTTATTGAATATTGATGTACAATACAGCGGCATATTTGTTGCTTTTGTATACCAAGAGAAGTTCATACTTGACTGTGACCTTGAAACAAAATTTACCATTTTTAACTATATATAGGAATTGTCTCTTTTCAATCCACCTGACTAAACAAAAAGGAAAAACTATCTCAAGAGATAGAACATATCTGAATTACAAAAACAAAAAAAATTCGTAATGATAATTTGCACTACAAGAGCCAACACTGGTCCATAAGCGTAATTACACAACACTAATTAAGCTATTAATGACCAGACGCGTTAATTATAATTTGTATTAATGTAGTTGTGTATACCATTTGGTTCAGAAAAGCTATTTTATCTCCGTTTTAGGTAATTTAATACATAGAAATCAGCACTTTGTGATGATAATTAAAGTCAGATGTTTATTAATAATTTTGCCAATTCGTATACATATTAATATTAATTGCCTCTATGCTCTAACTGATGTCTTGCACATTTTTAATTTGTTTTTCATTAACATTGGAGTAAAGAAAAATCGGAAAACATAAATTTCCAAGGGTTTCTCAGATATTTGTTCATACATGATAAAAGGTATAAAAAAAATTAAAGATAAAAATAGAACAAATGTTGGTTTTTCTTTGGAATATAAATATACAATGCTACAATACAGATGTGGCTGTTGCAATATCTTGTTTTGTGGTGGAGAATGTTTCTTGGAACTGATAATATTGATTAAATATCAGTATTACAATTACAATAAATAAATATTTACTAAATGATCCAACAGTAAACATTTTTACAACATAAATGAATGGGAAATTATGTATTTTATATGACAAAACTTAAACTGTAATATCAAACCCTTGTTAGAGTTGTGAAATTTTTCTTACACAGTGTTGTTGAAGTTCACAGACAAAATTATCAAGTTCAAGTAAAAACCTAGATTTGATGTTTTTATAACTCAAATTCTATTACTGTCTGTTATAAACTTATGAATTAAAACCAAAATAACTTCCAATAATCTATCTTAAGTAATAGACAATCTAATTAATGAAACTAGTACCCATTTATGTTGTCTTTTCTGATAAAAATAAATGTTTTTGCAAGCATGAGCACCCTTGAACTGAAAAATGTCAAATTTTGAGATGTGTTACTTTTCTTGTGCACTAATACAGCACTAACAATATTTTACTTATGTATCTATGTTCATCGAAATGTTAATGGTGTAATAATACATGAAATCGTACAAGACAAAATATCTTGAAAATTTCTGGACTTATATTGTTGGACACTATCATCTCAACTAAAATATTTTGAGTTTTGAATAATTTGAACACTCTGTATAACTTTTAGAAGAATTCTACCAATGTGTTGATAATATGTTACTTTCACAACAATTTTGCTTGACAACTTTTTTCCAATGGTCACAGAGGATAATTTATAAGTAATTGAAAGCAACCGTGCAGCTGTCATTTTTTAATGAAAAAAATTAATAAGTCAACAATGACACATTTTAGGTATAGGGAATGTAACATAAAATTGATCTAAAATTAAATGAAGATTTAAAAAATGTGATAAAATGTAGGGTGTTCCATTTGAAATTTAAAAGTTGACATCATTTCCGGTGTAACCGGAAGTAACCGAAAACTTAAAATATTTTAGGTTAGACGACCGTGTCCAACAATATAAAAATTTTCAATCTCTCCTATCATTTGGTTCTCCATATATGTACTTCTAATGGCAGCTCGTCGTGGGAGACCCTGTATATAATGTTCAAATTGCTGATGTGGTTTAGTTTTTGACGATATCTATCATTTATTTTGCCAACAATAATGTTCATTTTGCTGATTTCAGTTGATATTTTAGCGTGTAGATAATTCATATTACCACTATTATCTATAATTCATTGAATCTAAACGTAAATTATATGAATTATATCAAACTTTTGTGTTCACCAGCAAGCTTCACTTTCTGTTAATTTTTTTTTAATAACAGGTATTAAAAATAATAGATGTAAACATTTTTTTGAATAACGAAAAAAAATAATAAAATCAAATAAGTGAAAACTGATTTTGGTCTGCATTTTTCTTCATAGAATTCGGGTCTGAAAGCAGATATTTTGCTAAGTGTTTGAGAAAAAAGTGCTACTATTGAGCGCTGATTTTTCTCAAATTCTAGACTGAATTCAGGAATGCTTAATATTCAGGCTCTACTGAAATAAATCACACCTGAATCTGTAGTCACTTGTTCGATTTATTTCTATTGGTTATTTTACGATTTCTTTATACGATAATTTTTATATTACGATTTTGAT
This sequence comes from Melinopterus prodromus, assembly GCA_964023965.1. Classification (NCBI taxonomy): domain Eukaryota; kingdom Metazoa; phylum Arthropoda; class Insecta; order Coleoptera; family Scarabaeidae; genus Melinopterus; species Melinopterus prodromus. The sequence continues at coordinate 49,524,547 of OZ030393.1, forward strand.
TATTTTCTCAAGGACCTCCCGAACCAACAAACATGAAATGAAATGTACCTATATATTAATTGACATACTTCTGTACAGAATGATTAAATCTATCTATCTATTTACCATTGATTTTTACTATTGCTTTTATACCAATGGTTTCACATTTATATCAGCAACAATTCTTTGATTTACAGGGTCATTTATCACTGATAATAGAGTGATCAAATACTAGGTACTAAATATATGTTTCATAGTCATTTTTGCATGAAAATTGTATCACCACTCCTGTACAATTTTATGGGGGTGGGAGGCGAGAGGAGGCGTGATAATATACAGCATATGTTTGCTTAATTGTGAAATATGTTTTGTTGGCCATGTAACCTACGCTAACCTGCTTTTAAATAACTTGAACAGATGAATTGCAAAACGTTAGTCAAACCAGGCTATAGCCCAGATAACAAAGCTCTATCTTTTTAGGAAATGAAAGTAATAAATAGGTATCTTTTGAAACTTGGTAAATATGAATTACATGCAATATAAAAATAGCGCACACTAGTTCAGTAAATTTGGTTTAGGGTCATTAATAGTTTGTACACTAAAAAAAGTCACAAAGAAGATATGTGGAGATTTGCTATTAGTGACTACGCACCACTATACTGCCGTGTTAAGCATAGATATATCTACGTTTGTCAAAAGTAGTGAAATGTTCAGTTTAAGAAGGTGTTGTACCTGTACTTTGTAATGTACTTGGTGTACTTAGTACAGTGCCAGGTTCTTCCAATAAAACACTCCTAATGATTTTACATGTTTTTTTTAACTAGGAACATCTTAAGACTAACAGTAAAATAATATATGTACAGAAATGCGTATCTATTGTACAAGGTGTCACAATTCAGCTGACAGGCTGGATTGCTTGCCCTGCAGTTATTGTGAGCCTTGTACGAAACATCCTGCTAAATGTGTCTTATAAGCTAATTCCGCAATCGAGGTGCTATGGACTTTCAACGTGTAGTCTGTGACTTATATATAATTATTTATAAATTAGCTAATTCAATATATAGTCCATTACAACTTTGCAGATTGAAACAATCTACCTATATTATTTTTTTTAATCCTTTGTCATATTCTTGTATCTTTTAGCTTTAATTCATCGCAAAAAAATTGTTCCTTCATATCATTTTATCTAAAGTAAAAATAACCAATCCAATGTGTAAATGTACAAATGCAAATACAACCAAATGCTTAACACGCACTATAACGGGTGATCTAAAATGATTGAGGACAGTTTGAATTTCCCGCCACAGTTTTGAACGTATTTAGTGTTACTAAGATGGTATGCGTGCAGGATACAGGTTATGATCGCTGTCAGATACCATAGTGGACTCGTCAGTAAGGGTTACGTTCGTCTGCAACAATATTTTATCTGTTCGAGATTTAATTCGTTATAAATACTATATTTATTTTATTTGATTTAAGATATGAGAGATAATGATGAGATGAGGATTTTATTATTTGTTATATTATTTTAATTTATTTGAAAATTTATTTTTAGATTTTGAAATATGCTGTCTTGCTAACGTTATATTCATGTATAATGTCTTTATCAAGACTAACTAAATTTCCAAACCCTTAATTGTTTCAATTTAATATACCTAATTATAATCAGAGAATGAATCTCTTTCCAAGAAGGAACACCTATGCTACTCAATGCTACTGGTTCAAAATAACAGCTGTCATTTGCAACCATTGCCAACATTACAATTATTCAAATTGGCGGGAAATTCAACTCTGTACTTGTTTTTACATTTTCAAAGAATCTAATTTAGGAATTGGTACTTTGGGTAAAGTTAGTGTTACATTAATTTTGTATTTATTAGCACTAAAGTGCAAAGTGAATACAACTTTTACTGCAGTAATTCCTGCATAGTCTATTGCAATGTTTATCATTCTACTTACATTTATAGTTACGAGATAAATATAGTAAATGTAAACACAGCCAATTGAATAACAAGTTTCATATTTATCCTAAACTGACAGAGAACATTATGTACTGACTCAAGTACTGACAATAGTGACAATACCTATTATCACACATTTGAATATTTTTGTATACTGTTCAATAATATTACAATATGTACCACATAAACAATAATAATTTTGACAAATTGTGTTTTTATCATGTATTTTCACTTTAACTGATTGGTGCATTTAATTCAAATGTTATTCTACATCCCTATATTCAAACACAAATACCAATACATACAAATAAATCATTATTGACTACTGTATATAGATAAAAATATTTATTGATCGCCTAACCATAAAGAAATTTTGATTAACAGGTGGAACGTCATTTGGTCGACACTTAGTCCACGACCTGGACCTGAAGCGTCCATGCACTTGTCCCCAAACCAGAAAACGCTGCTACTGCTTCAGGCCTCACTCGAACCAGTCATGGCTTTTCAGTCGATACACGACCGGCTGGAAGTGCGGCCTGCACGCCGACTGGACCGAACTGACGAACTGCGTCGACACCAAACTCGACGAGATGGAAGGGGGCCCCGTCGCGAAACGCCGATACTTCTACATCACTCTGCTCAGGGAGCCCGTATCCCGATACCTCTCGGAGTTCCGTCACGTGCAACGGGGGGCCACGTGGAAGGGGGCCCGACACTTCTGCAACGGACGCAACGCGTCAAAATTGGAAATCCCCGCGTGTTTCTCGACGGAAACTTGGGAGGACGTCAGTATTGAAGAGTTTACGGATTGTGACTCAAACTTGGCAGCTAACAGGCAAACTAGGATGCTTGCCGATCTGGAATTGGTTGGTTGTTACGATAAGTATTACATGCCGGAAGCGGAACGAGAACGGGTTATGTTGGCGAGCGCAAAACGTAATTTGCAATCGATGGCGTTTTTCGGGCTGACGGAATATCAAAAGATCTCGCAGTATATTTTCGAGGAGACTTTCAATCTGCGTTTCGGGGTTCCGTTTGAGCAGAATAACGCGACGATTTCGAGTAATACGATGCCGACGTTGACACCGTCGCAGGCGACAAAAATTGCTCGTTTGAACGCGCTGGATATCGAGTTGTACGATTTTGCGAAGAAATTGCTCTTTCAGAGATTTGAGAGGTTAAAGGTGCGCGATTCGGATTTTGGCACGCGGTTTGAGCATCTCGGCGAATTGCCCAATCGGGGCACGGAGTTCGACTGGGATAAGTTTGAGTCGGACACGACAAATAATTCCCGGTTCGTTTAGTTTGGCGCGGTTGATCTGCGGCCGGAGAATCTTTATATTTGTATAATCGAAACGTACAAAGTTGCCGAACGGCAATAACGTTTGTGAATTAATTATTTGTAATCGAACGCATGTATACCACTGACAAATCGTTTATCTCATATCACTTATTTATGAAATTTATTTATTTAAGTTATGTCATTTTAGGATTACGTTTACGTTGTTGTTGGCAGGTCTCAAGATTTCTGGAAAATGCGCAGGGATAAAAGGGCAGGTTGTTTGTGGAATCTCTATGTTGAGCTTTAACCAAGGTGTGAAAGTTCTTAAATGTTTTTGTTGATCTTGACCCTTGTACAAGGTTAGTTAGGATCATGGTCAACAAGGAGATTCTAGAATCTAACGTTCTCAGGAAATTATGCAAAAAACTAAAAGATGTTTTCTTATTTATAATCATAAGTTTTAAAAGAATACAAAAGACATATTGAAGACTTTAAACGGCTTTTAAGTTTTAAAAGTATATCATGTTGCATTATGCATTTTTAACAATGTAGAGAATGTTAGTTGCTATTAATGGTTGTGATATCAGTACATTATAGATACAATTTCTTTATTTACTTTTAACTTACTAACTAATATATCAGTCTGAGCTGTTTCATCCGCAATTTTACATAGGCATGACTGTAATACATTTTATACACTGTGTACACAAGGTTATGTTACCTTACCTTATATTAATACGCCAAATGAATCACATCAAGTATATTCAAAATTTATTTAAATAAATTTGTAGTTTAAGTAACGAATTATTGGGATTCAATAAGAACAATACTAAAAAAAGGATTTTACATTTTCTGATGTGCAACGTCTTTCTCCAACTTAGGATAGGGTATCTGTGTGGAAAAATTTGTCATAAAATACCCTATGTGTATACCTATGTGTCATCAATATCTCTGAAACTATTAAGCTTATCCAAACAAAGTATGCATCGTATTTAAGACGAAGAATGTAGGTACACTGTAAACAAAAAATTACTTATAAATATTGAAAGATATAGATTTGAGAGAACGTTCAAAAAAGGCTACATTACTTTTTGTACATACTGTATAAGAACGCAAATGACTGTTGGCCTAAAATTGTACAGCCTAAGGACAGAAAATTGAGATTTTTAACTCTTGCTGTTGTTTACATCATTTAACGGCTGTAAGTAGAGTGTATCAAAAATTACCTGGTTCATCGAAATTTCAAAATGATAAAAAGTTATCTCTATGGACCCACATATATCACAAAAAGTATGGGCCGAAAGTTTTTAATCTTCTTCAGAAAATTGAATTTTTTCAAATGTTTTTTATTTTTTTTTCTGTTAGATCCTATTCAAGATCCTATTCTTGTGGGAGGCCTTTATTTTATTTTTTTTTTTGTTGGATAATTTTTTGTGGTTTATGTGTGGACACTCTGTATCAACAGAAAAATTTTATTTCTAATAACCTTTTTTTTATACACTCATCTATCAATCCTATTTATTTTAATATGAAAAGTGGCAGCTTAGTATGAAGTATAATTGCTCACATGGTTTTTACATTCAGTGCATTCCACATTTTGGTGTCTTTTTTGCGTTATTTTCTGAGAAATCACGTTAGAATATGCAGACGTCAGGGTACGAAACTTATATTTTATTTTGATATTACGTACGACATATCACGTTCGTTTAGCTATTGGATTGCGAGCTTGTAGATTCATAAGAAAAATATTTTTTAGACCTATAGTTACTTAAATTTTGTATTTGTTGATCTTAACAAAAAAAAAAAAAAAAATTTTACCACCAGTGTTCCAGTTCTAGCAGCGTTTCTCATAATAATTTATAGTCTTCTTATAAGTTTTCCGACATTACAGAGCTTCCTTATTTAATTTCATATATAAGTCAATTAACACAAATTAGATAATATAAAAAAATACTCCCTTGAAAAATTACATAAAGAAACCATAGTGACCGAAAAATTGCATTGCGTTTTTATCATTTTCTTTTCTGTATTTATCGATATAAATACGTAATGTTGCGTAATTTTAATATATATTCACACACGTTGTGTGACCCTTTGTATATAATAATGTATAAGACAAGAGAAGCACATCGATTACAATGTAAGGTTTTTATGTTAAGGGAGTGAGTGCAATCGAGTGCATATTTTAATACCAAAGAGATAAGTGTTGAATGCGTTGATTCGCGTTGTTGCGTTTGCGTGTTGTGATAAGTAACCGTATAAACTGCAATATAATAGGAATTGTCTAAAGTTAACAATGATCTAAGTCCTTTGTTCTCTATCAAATGGTTAATGCTTGTGCCATTCAGTTGATATACCAGGTGTTTCCAGTTAAATTCAACAAGGTAATTTGATGTATTTGCTGCTTTTGTAGCGTAACTTTGATTTGGCCTAACAGTGACACTTGTTGAATATTAGTATTCAGTAAGGGAAACGCCTGTATATTAGTCTATTACTTGTACCAGTTCGGTTATTTTCTAAATCTGTATTAAAAACCTAAGTTTTATGATATGTTGTGTTTGTCGTCAAGATTCGTTTTAGAATTTTATATATTTCGTACTTATCTTAATCTAAGATTATTATTATTTACGATTACTACGTATTAGGGACTGAATCCTTCACTGTCACTTACAACAGTTTATTTATGTACCAAGTAAAACTGCATGTATTAAAATGTGTAATATAGAAATATCTAATTTTTTAGATCGAATAAAATGACTTTTAACTATGCTATCTATTTTCTTGTAGTTACCACCAGCAACTTAAATAAAACAAGGATTTTGCATTGGAGCAAGTTTAATTAAAATATATTTTTTTTTGTACAATACAATACAGGTTTACTTAAAATATTAGTTTCTCTTTTATAAAGTTATAACGAATAAGTTATCGGTAATAGAAAATTGTCAAGTTCTAATTGTGCATTTCTAACAAGTTGTTGCCCTATATATAACAAATGTCATTCACACAAATTTGGTATAGTAGATTTTTTTTATAAGTCAATTTCAATTAATTTGACCCTAAAATGGTGTGTCATCCAAGTCGCAAATTAAAATGTTTGTGTTTATGTTAATTTTAGGTTAAAATATTTAAGTTACTGCAAAAAGCCGACTTTATATCGTCCAAGCCAAATTGATTGAAATTACAAACAATATTAATACTGAAGTCAAAATGTTCCAGTTAGCCAAAACCTCAAAATAAACAACAGACTCGTATTTATCTGGTGTGCAGTGAAGCCTTGAGATTCCGTTGTTTTTAAGATCTTTGAGGTAAGGACCGAGGTTTGGAACATAATGGATGGAGATTCCAACTTGCGCATATAATTTACGTCTGCACACAATAAAAGTGTGTATTATTATGTATAAAATATACGTAAGAGAGTCCATACGGAGTAGTCCAAATTTCAATAACAGATAGGTTACTTATACAATTTTTGGTGGACCCCGTATAAAATTATCACAACGCAACTTACATTAGCAAAGATGGAATACAATAAAATGAAGTTATATTATGTTCACAAGGGTACGTACAACTTCTTTATATTTTACGCTTATGATATTAAGTATATAGGTCTTATAAAAGGGATTGTTCAAGCATGATTTTTTCAAATCCGGCTGGAGGTGTATAGTTGAAATTGTCTAGTATAATATCAAGTATGGCACCATCATCAACTAAAACAAAGAAACATTATTGTAACAATACATTATTGTAATTTATTAGTTTATAGGCAAGGCAATAGAAAGTTCAAACATGGTTAAGTTGAGAGAAATTTATTGTATCCAAATATTTAGATGGTTTTTCGGTTGCTAATTAATAATATTGAAAAAGAAAATTCACTTTTTCACTGCAAGCAACACCTAGATAATGTACATCCGGTGGTTACATTCAGTATATTGTTATTTAGGGGTTGTTTGCCACAGAGGAAAAACATCTTATACAAAGGTTATATGCAATTATTTATGCCGACATCCTCTTATCATAGAAAAATCTAAAATCATTGTTATTAAATCAAATTTTGGACAAAACTGTTTCATTTTATTTTTTTCATTTTATTACAAAATTCCATCATAAAATGTAAATGCCGTCATTTTAGCTATGTTCTGCACAACTGAATTACTAAACCCGCACATAACACAGAAATTTAAGACAAACACAATTGAAAATTATTTGATTCATTAAGTTAGAAACTATCATTTCCTAGCAAATAAAAAAAAAAAAACACAAAAAAAAAAATAACAAAATAAAATAAAATAAATAATATAACAAAAAATCATTAAATACAATTCTGTCCTTACAAACAATAACATTAAGAACTTATCGACAGCTAGTACCATTTCGGATAATAATTGACTTTTTATATATTTGACCCTTCCAGTTCGGCTTATCTCCAGAACTACGTTGACGTTGAAAAAAAAAAATATGAGCAAAATTGTAGTGAATTGTATCCTCTAGAACTTTTTTTAATCGTTAGTTTCTGTCTAGAATGTACTGGAAAGAAGATATTTATTCCGAATATATTTTGAGTAAACTGAATACGGGCTAACTCTTAATGCTCTGGCGAAGCACGCTCATGTACTGAATCAATTTAACTTTGCGTGTTGTCAAAAGTGACATGCGGTAGTTACGATATGATTAAATGCATTCCCACTCTTTCTACGGCATGCTAAACTATTGACACTAACGTTGGACGCATGTCTCGGCTGGCTAAGACACACGATCTCGGATGCTAATATGTATACTAGTGCGCAGAAGAAAGACAGAACCACAGTACGTCGGTCATTGGGTAGTTTGGATCTCCAGCGGCATCGCTGACAGGACATTCAGGGTAACTGTCAGTTGTGCTGGTATCACACTTTAAAATGCCGGGAAATATATAATCCTCAGACGAAAGAGTACCTGGCCAAGCTTATAGCTATAGAGTATTTTACAGCGAAAAAAAAAAAAAAAAATTCCCTTAATGCCATTCAGCATGTATTAATTATTGTTTATTCGTCCTATTGCAAACATTATTGTTACATTATTTCTTAGAGTTGCGGATGCATTAAAAATAAGTCTAAGAACAGTGTCTCATATTAAAAATGCCAGGGAGGCAAACGAGTCATTTTGTACGTTATGTACCAGAAGAAAGTCTCGAACTCGGAGCAAACCAAAGACGTTGATGAGGGTGCGAAAGTGCAAGTTCGCAACAGACGAGCCGTTCAGTTCAAGTCGCAGATGGAAGTAAGTTTGGTTTGTGCTTCCCAGAAAACAGTATTTTTTATTACTTTACCATACATAGAGTGATAAAGTATTGTAATCGTGCCAAAAAAAAATTGAGATTTTAGCAGAAATAGGTCCTTTGGGTCCCGTGAAATTTTTTTACCAAGGTACAAAAAATGTCTGTGTGTGTGTATGTGTGTACCCGATTTTTGTGGCGACGATTCCGGAGAATCTACTAAAGGTATCGGGACAAAACTTCATATTTAGAAGTTTCATGACTAAACTTAGAGCTGAAAAGGGTTTTGTTCAAAAAAGTCCAAAGGAACTAAATGTTTACTCTAATCATTTTTCAAGGATTTTGCAAATGAGCCACCATTTCTGAAATTTTGTCAAAATAGTTAAATAATAAATTAAAGTAGAGGAAATTTTCAATAATTTTTGCCTATGATATTTATTGGTAAAATTAATAGTTTAGCTGCATAAGCAAATTCTATTTGATCGAGATCGGTCGTGTCTGCATTAATATAAAGCAAGTTAGCCAGGATTTGACAGATATTTTTATTCTAATTATAGTAAGTAGTGTCAAACGTTGGTGTTTTGACAATACCTACTGTCAATAGTATATATCTGTCAAATCCTGGCTAACAGTTTTATTTTAATGCAGACACGACCGATCTCAATCAAATTTCATGCAGCTAAACTATTAATTTTATATATATAAATATATAGTATGATAAAGTCCTGTGCCTTGCCACATCAGATTTTTCATAGATGCTAGAATTTGATAACCCCTGTATGCAGACGTATGCGTTTCCTTAGGCAAAATTTATTTGACTACGCCACTGGCCGAATGACAATAGTAGATTGCACCAGACGACTGTCAGTTTTGACAACACGCAAAGTTAAATTGCTTCAACTATACAAAGTCCAAAACCTACTGTATTATTCAAGACTAAAATTCCAATTTAGTTAGATTTTTAGTGTCACCTAATATTATCTATTCCCTGGAACATATGTCAGACTGGTTAATAGTGATAACAAAAAACCTTACCATATAAAACAGGATACACAGTTCCTTTAACGTTGGTGGCTGGATATTCAAGTTCACTCCCATTCAAATAAAACTTAAGCTGTATATGATCGTAAGAAATCCCGATGACATCGCCTTCTTGCAGCGTCTTGCTCTGAACCTCCCCGTTCGGTATAGTTCCGTTACTTGTTATACATAACCTATGCACGTCTTGTTTATTGTGTCGGATTACATTATCGCTACACAAAGCCCAAGAAAACTCATCCATACCACCTAAAAACGAAATTATTTATCCGCAACTTGAAGTATTCTGATCAGGTACCTTGAGTTAAACTTAAATCAGTTTCTCTTGTCGCTAAGCCTACTGCCCACGCACCACCCTGTTGAATTTTGACTTCAAAATATGATTTTGACTGGACGAGAGGAGCATTTCCTAACGATGCTCCTGCTCCACATAGCCTCTGCCCATTTTTGACTATAACTACCTCGTATCCTGAAAAATTAGTAATGTATGAAGATTTTGTTTGTGGTAGAATGTGGTTAAATACCCATGAATGCCGTATCCAATTGAATGGGATTTTCTCGTGGCATGTGGGGTACGTTCGGGGTGAACCGAAACCCGTCCAAACAGCCTCTCAAACAGCAAAATACCGACACAGATGTCATGTTGATATGTACACTTTAACTTTCTTAACCTATATTAATTTTTGTTGACAAACTGATCTGACATATCGGGCACGCGTTTTGGTAGAATTAGCAGTTGATAGATAGTGCAATATCAATATCACAGAACAGAAATATTGTACCGAGAATATCAAAAGAATGGTTCAAAACTTTTTGATTAAACACAATAAAATTAACACTGGCAATAAATTGTTGAATCTATTAGGGGTAGTCCTAATTTTTTAACAGTGCACTCTCAATTTGTTTCTTTTTATCCATACTTAATTCCGGTGAAATTTCAGATCATTCAACACGTCCGTTTTACTACAAAAAATTACTTATTTAAATACAAAAAGTTCAAAATTTATGTTTCTGATTCTACGGAAAAAACAGAATTGATCAACAACTGTTGATAATATACAAAGTTGTTTTGTTATCGCCTGTATTTGAGTGATGACTATTCTTATCAATATTTTTTTTCTATTATCGTTATAAGTTGTACTGTAGCTTCGTTGAATTGAAACCGTTGGACTAAATGCCTCTTCACATTTTGTGAACGTGTTAAATGTGCGCTAATGCAAAACTCGACTTCTAACGTCATCTAGAACTTCCTTGTTTTTTTAAAAATAAATCCACTTTGTAAAGTTCTTTTAAGACTTGTCTATGTATGTTTATATCTATAGGTCATAAAAGGATTGCAAAAACAAAATAAAGTACTTTATAAAAATTTATTTGCACCGCTAAATTTATATACAATATGTAACTTACGAAAGAAAAAATTATGTTCGGTTGCAATTATAGGTGGTCAATGTAAACAAACAAACGGGCGGGTTTTATTGCGAAAAGGAACAAAAACACAACAGCCCCATCACAAACTATGCTAGTCTGAAAAGATAAAAGACTAAAGTATAAAATCAACAAATATTCTATACGTTAACAGCATTTCTAAATATAAAGATATTTACAGCTTAGAATATTTAAAAAAATAAAAATGTAATTAATGTATTCAGTATTCTTAAGTATATGTAATGCTAGTTAGCGTCACTTGTAGGTACTGAAGGAGCCGTTGGCTTCACTGGAGCGAAGATGATCTTCTGAGATCCTGATGTCAACATAGCCGTCGAAGACTTGTTTATGTTGTACAATTTTCCGCCGACAGATATTGGCCCATTTCCCATCAGTTCAAAATTACCACCCTGCTCAACAATTGTAAATGTTGAATTTGCATTTGGAATTGGCTGAAAGAAAAAATTTAATGTTATCGAGTTTTTGTCGACAAACGCCATAGCTGCTATCCTATCCACATGTTGCAAAATAATTCTTTTATTAAAGAAACTGAAACTCTGACGGGATACCGGATGTATATTAAATACATATTTTGCGCACCTTCCTCGTTTGTCTTTGTTGTCTCTATTTCACACGGAGTACGTACCTTTCTCTTTTGCTATCGTATTTCTGTGGGTACCCGTCGTGAGTAAACCTAGTATGAAAAAATCATTGTATTTTTCATAATTATACACCCTTTGGCTAGATAAATTGAAACAAAAATAAGTTTACTTGAAAATTTGTGGCTAACCCAAGTGTAAGTATTTCGATTTGTGAGTAGAATGCATTTAACTTTAAATAAGAATTAAATATTTGGTTGATAACCAAATACCTCACATGACCACTTTCAGTACGTTGATTTGAAAGTTGATATAATCTTCCGTTTTTTTTTTTAATTATCTGCAGCAAACAGCCATTAGTGGACAATAGTTCATTAATGAAAGTTGACCTGCTATGACTCCTGTAAGTTTATTATTAAACCATGCTAAATCTTCAAAGACTTATAACCTTGTACTAACTACTGCCGTCACTGAGAGATTCTTGAGACAATATCTTTTGATTAAATATAAAAAGTATTTGTACTAAAATGTAACTGCAATTCATTAATACAAAATTAAAATAATCTTCTTCATTACTACATATTATATCTTGTTAATGAATAGAAAATATTGAGCAAATATTTCATGTTAGCAGGGTTTTATTTAGTATTTCTGGAAACTGCTATTAAATACCTCTATTTTATGCTTTTATTACCATTGAAATCAGTCACACCATTCAGACAAAATACAGTTCAAACATTCAGCGGATCGTTTTCCACTTGTCCTAGGTATAATAATACCTTTGGGGCATTTCCTGGCTGCTTGCTGAGCAGCTGCTTGTTGACTGCGTTTGGGTTCACCACAATCTTTGGAGACTTCACAAGAAGTGACGACTGTAACAGAAACAAAACTTCAAAAAAAAGTTACACAACAAAACAAGATTATTACAGGAAGCGCCTTTGTTGGCCCGTTCTTCCTAGAGGCTAGTTTCGGGCTGCTGGCGACACCGTCAGTTTTTGACGTGTTCTGCGTGCACTTGTCCATGTGAGTCGGCCAGTGGTCGGTCTGGCACGGATAGTCGCAGTAACTCGTGTTCCAACAGCAATAAAACTGGGCTTCTTTCTTGCAATTGGCGCACCACTGCTTCATCTTGGCCTCGTCTACGCGCCTTATTGTTTCGGCTTCGCACAGTGCCCTGCTCTCGTCGATCTGTCTCTTGCAGTCCTCGCTGTAGTTCCGCTCGACCTCCTTGAGGATCGTCTGCAGGTTCTTTTTCAGTTCGGAGACTTCCTGCTGGTGCTGCACCTTCAACTTTTCGTTCTCGAGTTTCAGCGCGGTTATCAGTGCTTCCGGGTTCTCAGGCGTACCGAATTCTGTCAGGAGTTCGACCAGCATGCCTCGGAAATAATCAGTAAGCTGGAAAAACATAAAAAAAATTTAATATTGTTTGTTTGAAATTTTAAATGTTTAAATTAGCACAAAAGTTAATCATCAACCCTATTTGCTTATTATCTTATTATCATTTTAGTCTATGTGATTATCAATGTTTTATTTTTAATAGTCATTTTGCTAGGACATCCGCAGCTAGATGCCGTGAAGATCATGAAGATGAATAAAACCATGAGGAAACTTCATCTTAATGAGGATGAAGAAGAATTTAGTTAGTTTCAGTTACCTGAACTAAGGTGTAGTATGTCATTCTCGCGACAAACTTGTGATGTCAGTTACCTCCAGTAAGCTAGTTGGGGTTACTGAAGCTTACCTGTCTGTTGACAGGAGTATGATCCGAGGTCGTGTATCTTAGCTAGAGAAGACATACGTCCATTGTTTATGGCAGTCATTTCACATGTCGTAGAAAGAGTGAATGCATGATAATCGCATCGTAACTAGCTCATGTCACTTTTGACAATACGCAAAGGTCCGTTGATCGAACTATAGAACTGCCAAACCAGACAAACGCAGCCGGTTTATGTTTGCAGTTGGCGCCTGGTGAACGGCCACAAATGTTTTTTGACTGACACATAACCAACGAATATTTAGTGACAGAACTTGATGCAGGTGCAAAAATGGAATTTCTTATTACACACCGAGTCCCTCGGGTGGGAACTGAGAGGTAAAACACAAAAGATCAAAATCAAAGTGAACATCAATCAGACATACAACAAAAAATTAAAATTACTCCATCCAGGTAAAGAAACTACACGAACTAATAGTTATAAATAATTACTAATTAATTTTTTGGAGGTTATTCAACAGTGTTTGCATTTGCAAACTAATTTTGCGTAAGCTATAATGGCGACCGTTGACCAAACGCGTTTATTGTTGGTGGCACATTCACGAAGTGTTGCAAACGTTTGCAAATGTTGACTGTTGGCGAACGCGGCCATTTTATCAGACACGGTTTTTTTTGCCAATCAATGTCAAATTTTTAAAAAGGTCGAGCTTTGTATGTTCATAAGATTGGGGAGGCGTGGTCTAAAGTGTAAACTGATCAGTTTGCAACTCCTGTGCTTTTGGATCATATAACTAAAAAGCATAGTGTGATCAACATTTAAATATAAGACACGGCTGTCAAACACCTGCAAATCCCCAAAGATGTTCCTTAACTTGTGATAATGATGATTGCTGTGGCTGTCACTTACATTTAATGGATCAGTGACTATAAGTCCGCAGATGAAATTATAGTTCCGAAATTTATCAGCATGCTTTTTAATTAAATGCTACAAAAGAACTCATTGTTGCTTTTGATTACATCCTAACTAAAGAATACACGCAAATTCATAATAAAACAACAAATCAAAGTCTCACCTTATGAGAAATTCCGTTCACTTTACTCGTCACAGCGCCCGTACTGCTGGGCAACCCTGCATCGGTATTCGCCGTCAACGGCCCGGGGGGCCTTGGCAGCAAAGAGGGTGGCAGCCTGGAGGTTACGTCCGTCAACGCCTTCAGAAGCCGGTCCGATGGAGTGGAAAATAAAGTTAAATCATCCGGTTCCGTAGTCTTGCTGGCCGATTGCGCCCCGCTCGCAAGCAACGCGTTCAAATGAGTATTATTTGCAACGGTATGTGAAGTCGACGAAGTTGAGAGACTGCATAGTGGCGGCAATGCAGCGCTCGTCGATACAATTGCAACAGCCTATATAATAATAAGGAAATTAGAAAGGATGTGGTTTTGAGACTACCTCAGTATAGTAAAAAAAGTAATAATTAAACACATATACTGCCACAACATAAATAAAACAAAATAAAACTTAGACAAAACAATTTTTTATATGACGTGGTAGACTGTGCTACTCCACTTTCAAGAATGTTCACCTGCTGTTTGCCGAAAATAATGTTTAAGGTTCCAACTTTTATTTGGGCCTATTTAGACACTTGTTTTTTGTATCATGTTGTTTTATATTTCTTTGGAGAACATTAGGTGCAAGATCCAAAGATGTATATCATTGCATAGTGATTTAAAATTTACTTGTTATTCGTAGAAACATATACCTATCAGTTCAGAAAATTCTCCCGAGTAAGGAAATGCTTCCTTCCAATTTTGACCGCAAATTGTTTAAATCTATTAAAAACTATCAATAATTGGAGTGTCATTGTCATCTTTTTTCTGTGGTTCTTATTTCAAGTCAATAGAGTCAAATTGAAACTAGGTGTAATTTAGGCGATGAGACTCCAATTATTAATAGTTTTTAATTAATTTAAACAATTTTTGGTGAAAATAGAAAGTATACAATGGCATGCCTTTGTTCAGAAAAATCAGTTTTAGACTGCTTACACACGTAGACGCTGTATGCGAGACGCGCGCGTCTGAGATTCAGCTAATACATGTGGTCAAATGGAGCCTTTCATACGGCGACGCGCAATGGATACAGCTTCGCGATACTGAATTTTGGAATGTCAACTTTTCAGCCGCCTGCTGCGAATATCGTGACGGGATACCAATTTTACATTGCAGTATATTGAGCCGTTCAGACGCGCATACTGCCGCGCAAAGTTTTCAATCATAGCATAGGCGTGTGGAGATGGGGTAAGGGTAGGCAGTGGGTGCATTTCAGTTTGGTAAAAAGTGTCCCCATGCGAGGATCTTACAATGGAGCGGTTTATGTTCCACCTCAACGTCATCGACTGTAGTTTTTTGGGTGGTATTCTTTTTTGCACAAGGCTGCAGACACATTATTCACTCGTGACGTGTTAACTCGCGTTGTCACGTCTGATCTCACTGACACGTGACGTGTTTACATGTCAGATCATGATAACCTGACGAGTTATCTCGTGTTGACACGAGTTAAGACGTCAGGTGTGAATATGGTAGCCGTAATTTTGTTGTACCGTGACGTGTTAACACGTCAGGTGTGAAGAAAGTGGCGGTAATTTTCTTGTGACGTGACGTAACAATACGAGTTATCACGTCACGTGATTATGCTCTGACGTGTAAACACGAGTTAACACGTCACGTGTGAATAATGTGGTAGTGGCTTACGGTGTCCTCCTCACGCAAATTGCTCTCAATACAGCTGATCAAATGACTTCATTGACATTCATTCATCGTACTTTTACTATTGAATGAACCCACATGGTTCTCCTTTTGTTTTATTTTTCTTCTTTGCAAGCCTTCAAAACATTTTGCATTACCCCACATCTATATTTATCGCGCACGGCACTGTAGTCGCAAATGACACAAGACAGCAGTCATCAAATATGGCCGCCTCGCATACAGTATCCAACACTATTTGCGTCGCATCTCATTCGAATTCCGTATCACGGATGCAGAATTTCGCATACAGCGTCTACGTGTGTAAGCAGTCTTTAAATTACCAAGCATTCAATCTTGCGAGACCACTAAATTGGGACAACCTGTACAGATACTACTAATAATACTAACCTTTCTCGGAGTAGGGTTAGAAGGCTGGGATGTCTGAACATTCACTGCGAATTGGATTGGTTTAAACGTGTTCGAAACGTTGGCGGTCTGAACTTGTCGTAATGTGTTTGCAGCGGTGGTTTGTATCGGTTTAGTGTTGACGTTTGTTGCGCTGGATAGTATAGAATTAAAGGCACTCGTTTGCGTCGGTTTGAACGAGTTTGCTGCGCTTGTTTGTACCGGTTTTGCAGCGGTCAGTACTAGGTTGGTTTGAGTCAACGTGGTCGGAACTTTGGTTTGGTTTGAAGTGGAAGTTGTAACTGGTTTAGTTATTGTTGACGTTGGTTGAGATTGCTTCATCTGAGATTCGTCTGTGGTTGCGCTGGCTGGGGAAATCCCAGAGAGGCCGGGGGTGGTCACTAAGTAGTTTGAATATGGGGTCGGATGTTGGACCATATTGAAGATCGGATTGGTTATGGTTCCGGTATAGGCGATTGTTTGATTTGGGGGGTAAACCGTAACCCCACTTATGTTGTTCAAATTTACTTGTTGCGGTTGGACAACGACTAAACCACCAGGTGGGTCCGTCCCATTTTTCTTAGCTGCATTTTGCACGACCTTTGTGGGTTTTGCAGGTGTTTGGTTTGGTTTTGAAGGTGTTTGGTTTGGTTTTGATGGTGTTTGGTTAGGTTTCAAAAGTGTTGGGTTGGGTTTTAAAGGTGTTAAGATGGGTTTTAAAGGTGTTAAGATCGGTTTTGAAGGTGTTGCATTGGGCTTTGACAGTGTAGAGTTGGGTTTTGATGGTGTTGAGCTGGGTTTCAAAAGTGTTGGGTTGGGTTTCAAAGGTGTTGATTTTGAGGATTTCTGTGCAAAGGTCGTAGAGTTAACCAGAATCGGTTTAGGGAATGATTTTCGAGCTCGCTGTATTGGCTTAACTCTTTGCAACGCGGCTGTGGTAGCCACTGAAGGTTTCTCGAGGATGTTTAACGCAGAGAAGTACTGCCGTTTGGCATTATCCTCATCATCCGTTACCGGCGAGGCTGGTTCACTTTTGATTTCGACAGTCTCGTCATTTGTGTCTTTTTGAATTAGGGAAACAGTGGGCTTATGTGTTTCAGGTTTTTCTGGAGCAATTCCTTTTGATTTTTTGATAACGTCAATGTCAACTAATCGGACAAGCTTTTTCTGAAGATGGGATGGCTCTTCCACAGGTGGAGTGTCCGTATGAGATTGATTAGGACTTTTGGATCGTTTGCGTTTTCTGTTAGGGGTCTCATTAATTTGGTGGTCATCAACTACTTCCGAATACATTTCTTCCAGAAGATCATCACCCACATCCATCTGCTTATCTTCGCGATTCTTCTTTGTATTATTAATGTCTTTATTCTCTTTGTTTGAACTCTTGCCTGTGCCCGTACTCACGACATCAGAATCTTCTCTGGAGCCTCCAGCCTCTTTCAACTCTTCAGTTGACTTCAATTTTGGGATCACTGCATCACCCAGTATAACGTGCTTTATATCACTTAAGCTGGGTAGACTCTCACTTTCGATGGTGGAGTTCTCGGGGTCAACGCTTGTTAACTTTTTAATCAGCTTGTCGGAAATTTTGACGATATTCGGTGTAGCAAATGGAATCTGGTTCTCCAACGGTTTCTTGCATTGCTCCGTGCTCTCCATGGAGGTGTCCGATATGGAGTGATCATCATCTGCTTTTGAGTGTTTCTCTGAGCTGTTGGAGAGGCGGCTTGAGTCACTGACGGTGCTGTTCCGCCGTGAGATTTGCGTCGGTGTGGTTGTCGTACTCCGTGAGCTTCCCTTCGGCGTTTTCGGTCGGCCTAAATTCAAACAAAGTTATACAATTAGCAAAAGATCTCTATGCACAAATGAGAAAGTTTTATGAGGTGTTTAGTATTGTACCCAACACTTCAGTTTCGAAAAAAAATTACAAAAGTTTAAAATGCGTTTTTTTCTTAAGTTATTGTACATTTAGGGTTGAGTAGATTTTCTTGGTATTGAGGTAAGTTTGATGTTTGGTGTTAAGTAGCAAGTATTATGATTTTTTGGTAAATATAGTAGGGACCAATTTTAGTGAAGCCCTTATCAACATCATGTGAACTGTAGCTATTAGCTGCTTTCCTTTTGCAAACAAAGTGAGTTGAAATGAATTGATCTGCAGGGCCGTGTTAACACAAAACTGCGCCCAGGGCGAAAACAGAGCGAACGCGCCCGCCCCCCCCCCTTTTTTTGCCAAAATTACTTAAATTGCTAATTAACAAATTGCTGTAAATGTAATCAATAAAAAATAAAAGTCCGAATAATGAATAAGTAATATATTGAAATAGGTACATACGCTTACATACGCATCCTACCGAAAAAAATAAAACATCTTTCTACACGTAATAAGATAATATTAATGAATAAAAAGAACATGTTACTTAATGAAAAGAACAATAATTTTTGTGTATTGGGTACATTCTAGTGTAACAGTTTCAAAAATAAATGTTCTTATTGCATATTTTGATTGCACAACATTTAAAGCATACACTGTAAAAATTTCAGAATTTAATTCGAAAAATTAACGATTCCATCGCCAAAAGTCGAGCGGCTCGCCGAGACCGATTATATCTTGATTATCGGAACCATTTTTAACCACCTTTAATATATACCATCTTTCAATATTTTTCAGAAATTCTTTCCAGTAGTATATCCACATTTCTCGTCATTAAAATGACGTATCATCTATTGTGATAAGCTTAATAGTTTTGGAGATATCGATAAAAATATGAGTGGACAAGATTAAATGTTTGGGAATGTCACACGTCTACAATTAAGCACAGTTTTCACGAAGCCTTGTTTTATTGGGCGGTTGAAACAATTTCGCAAAAACTAACGGGCCGATTTAAAAAATTCTTGCGGCATTGTATTCGCAGATTGACTTACTATCGCACAAACTAGGATTATTAAAAAAATATTAATAGTTGTGGAAGTGACAGGACCTTATAGAAAAAAAGATATAAAAAATGCGAAACACAAGATTTCTCTTTCAAATAAGTTGGATAAAACATTTAATTATTGATGAAACCGGTGGATTCTAGGTTAATAATTCCGGTCGTATTATTAATCTATAATATTAATTTGACAAAATATGTCGTTAAACATTTCCATCTCGTGTATTCTAGTTTACCCGACAGCAAGTCAATCCACGAATGCAGGAATCCACGAATCATCCGTAATTTTTGCGAAATCGTGTCAACCGCCCAACGAAACAGGGTTTCGAGAAACCTGCCCTTAAATTGTAGACGTGTACCGACGTTCCCGAACTTTTAATCTTGTCCACTCATTATTTTTATCGATATCACCAAAAATATTACGCTTATCACAATAACTGATACGTTGTTTTGGGGGGAAATGTGTATACTACAGAAAAGAATTTCTGAAAAATATTGAAAGCCGTATTGGGGGTGGTTAAAAAAAGGTGCCATTAATCGACATATATAGGTTGATTAATTTTTCGAATTTCTTCCTGAAATTTTTACAGTGTATTCTTTAAATATTGCGTAATAAAATACGAAATAAAAAATCATTAATTTTTGAAAATGTAGAAGCAGAATGTACCCGTATTGATGTAAAATAAAGATAAATATATCTCCATGACTGTAGCTAATGCAACTTTATTTTCCAAGCCTTCAAAGCGGCAAAATCATCAATTATTTTTTCCATATCTAATAATCGAGCAACACTATATTCGATTAAAAGCAAACTCAAATTGGCAAGCCTGTCCTGAGCCATTGTACCTCTTAAATAATTTTTACCAATTTAAGTTTACTGAAAGACCTTTCAGCTGATTCCATATGCAGTTACCATGTTCTTATAATTGGCAGTTTACTCAAATTGATGAATTAATTGGAGGATTTCTAAGTGTTATCATTCAGACACCGAAATATTTTTTTGCACTAAAAATTTCCCACACCGAAATTTCCCGTTTGAATCACTTCCATATTTCCTTGTAAGGTTCAGAGTATGTTTTTTAATAGTTTCATCATTATGTGAAATAATGTTTGAACCACTAAGGAAAGCAAATACTTGTGAAATCTGACGACGTTTTTCAGATCTCCATGTAAGTTGCTCCATTATTGTGTCAATAGCCTTGATATATATATTAACCGAAATTTTTCTGATTCGTTTAAATCGGTATCCCTACTTTAATACTGTACCCATATTTAGTACAATTTTCGTGGGTTCAGTAATAAATATTCCACAGATAAAATTAGCTACCTACTTATATTTTTATTTTATTTTGAATTTATAAATTCGTTTTAATAAATCCTTCATTATGTATTCTTTTAAAACACGTTTTATAAATATCCTTCCTCCCCTCTGGGTAGGATTTTGGCGTCCCTGAAACTTGGCGCCCGGGGCGGGCGCCCCCTTCGCCCCCCCCTTAACACGGCCCTGTTGATCTGATTCGCTCAGCTCAGGTTAAACTCAGTTCGATTTAGTGAGTAATAAGGGTTCAAAAGGAACGGCAATCTGTTGCTCAACTCACTCAAATGTCAAATGTGCTGTTGCATACCTAACCAAAATAGCAATTTTATAAATTCGCTTGTTACGAATGGCATTCTTGGAAGAAATTCTAGAAGAGAACAATTATTTAGGCAAATGTTTGGTTGACGGAATTTCATTTTGTATTGCAATAATAAAAAGAATTACTTATCATGTGTTTTATTTAAAAAAAAAAAAAACAGGCAAAATTTAAGTACAAGTTCAGTTTTATTATATACCTATCTACTAAAATATCAACAGAACACTTGTGACTCTGTCACACTCGTAGAACAACTTGGTGTTGTCGCCTCCACATTTCCTAAAATAGATGCATCACATACATTTCCAGCTGCATTTTGGTTCAAAAGCAGTGTCCAAAAGCAGTACTTCTCCGGCATCGTTAATTATTATTACCTAGTCTTATTTTGTCCATCACAGCTTGTACATGTTGTTTAAAGTTTTAATCACGGTTTTAAGTAAACTTTTAAATAGATCACAGACGAGAACAAAGTGAAACAAACAATCATAACCTCGCTTCTCGTAGACGCCGTAGGCGCAGTTTGACATATTTCGTTTAACCCCCACCAATGATTTCACAAGTGAGATAATTCTCAGATATGTGTATCTGCTCTGGAGGTAGTGCTGCATCGGAAAGGGGGAAGGTAAAAATCTCAGTTCAATTTATCTGAGCAAAAGCAAAAGGAACGCGTACTTACGTGAGCCTAACTAAACTGAGCAAATATATCTGAGATTTTATGCAAAAGGAAAGCAACTATTATGTACTTATCAAGTATGACATTTTATCTACGACTAATTACTAATACTAAGAGTGGCTCCGGCAAAATCCCCAACCTACACCCAATGCAGGGGCGGATTACGACAGGTCAAAATTGGGCGATTGCCAGGGATGAAGAGTCACAGGGGGCGAAGAGTTAAAGGGGGCAAAAAGAAAAAGAAAATATATAAAAACTTCTGCTCGCGAAAAATTTAACAATGAATCCGAACAACTACCTAATGTCAAAGCTCAAATAACTGGCATGATAAAAATGATGAAATCTTTAGAAACTGGTGTTTTACTAGCGTTTTGGAACCACATTCTCATACATTTTAATATGCAACCATTAAAACGCTACAAAACAAGAAAATAGTTCTTTTGGTTGTAAAATTATATAAAACGTTGCTAGGTTTAATAAATTATCTCATAGAGATAGTTTCAATGATTTTGAAAATATGGAACGAAACTTACTATTTGTCAGGGTTACCTAATCGATAAGAAAAAGACAAAAAACTCTACAAGACGACGAAACTAAAGTAAACGAGAGTCGAGACACAATTTGATGGAAGAGAAGATATAGGAGTAAGGAGTAAATGTGGTTATTGCAATTATAGACACACTTTTTTACTGCGAAAACAAAGCTAACAATGGCATACGACAAAATTTTGGATCTGTTCGGGTTTTTAGAAAAATTAATTACCATCCGACGACGAAATAAGAACTTAAAAACTTAAGGGCCTACATTCAAAAAATGCCCGAAACAGGTGTCGCCTACTCCAAGAATTTATCCAAACCCTTTCGAATCTTGAAATCAAAAAAATAGAGCATACGCAAGAAGGATGCCTTCTTTCTTTAAGAGATTCTTTTTTTTCAAAAAACCTGATAGGTTTCCAAAAAAAAATCGCAAAGGTGGGCAATTTTCAACTATTCAAATCCAGATTGACAAGTTAATAATGCTTCAATTTGAATGGATTATGCATAAATACAATTGTTACAGTGTCCCCCAGGTTTTGAGAAAGCGGTTTTGGCATAAAATAGACCACAACACCATGTTTTGTGCAAAAATGTGTTTCCATCAGTGAAATTTGCAGGGTTTGGCAGTCCTCTGCGTGGTGGCGCTAGTTGTTCTAGAATGCCTGGCTTCGTTGCGAGCATTTCTATTGGTCTACGTAAAAATTAAGTTACAACCCACTTCTAACGCTGCGAGTTTGGGGCAGACGCCAAAGTTGTACCCCAATATGTGCAAAGATTTATTATTTCCTTCATAATATTGCAAACCCACAACTAAAATCAAATCACGATATTTTTCGTCCTGAATTTGCAGCTGTTTCATAGTCCGACCGACCAGGGCAACAGAATGTGTAAGGAGGTATACTCACCTATACGTTGCGATCGCACGGCGCGGCGGGCCCGTAGCCTCGAGCAGAATCACGGAA
Organism: Melinopterus prodromus; assembly: GCA_964023965.1. Lineage (NCBI taxonomy): Eukaryota > Metazoa > Arthropoda > Insecta > Coleoptera > Scarabaeidae > Melinopterus > Melinopterus prodromus. The sequence goes on from OZ030393.1 coordinate 49,547,677, forward strand.
ATGGAATCGAGATCTAGTCGATTCAAACTTGTAAATTTAAATACTCTGAAATGACTGCCACTTCCGGTCAACAGGAAGTTGATATAAAATTTGTCACTTATCAAAATACACCAACTTTTTATCATGTGTTCCTATACCTAAATGCCAAAAGTAATCAGGAGTTATTTTAATTTTACCACATTTTTGTTGTTTGATTTTGCGAATCGTTTACATTGAATATCTTGGTTATATTCGTGCTAACAGTTTCATGTTTATTTGTAGAATATATAGATTACGCAAAATATGATCAACAAAATTATAATGTTTGGTACATATTTTATACAGGCTGCGTAAAATGTGCAACGAGTTTAAAAAATTTAAAAACTTTTGATATTTTGAAACTGACCCCCTAAATGACGCGATATTTGTTTGTTTTGTTCCTGAACTATCCGGGGATCATAATATGGAAAGAGTATTCGTACTGGTTTTAGTTGACTCTTACCGCTACCTCTCCCGAGTGCCGTGAATTTTTATTTTAATGCTGACATAGTCGATCTCATAATTATTTATTATACATCGAATATTTATTGTACATAATTATGCTATATTGGTACATTATACATATACATGCTACAATGTAAATTTAGCTTGAGCTGTATTTCTTTGTATATAAAAACATTATTATAAGGTTTTAGTTAATTATTTCAGGTATATAGTTGTGTTATATACATTCTACGAAAATTTTACTTCTATTGTAGTTGCCTTGAATAGGATATAATTTACTGTTGTGTTTTAGTTGATTATTTTAGGTACCTACACAAATATTTGATATACATGGAGTATTAGTTGTACATAATTATACATGATTTACATATTCACTAGTTGTTTTGATTTTCCATCTTATTTGAATTCATATGTCAGATGTATAGAAACAAAAACTTAGACAATGTTTCAATCATTTACATTTAATCTGTGCTTCTGTATATTTCGAATTGCTTTATTTCTCATTCCTAATATCTTTATCTACTGGTTCAAAATTTCAAAATGTATCCCTAAATACTAAAAGTCTGCAGAAACCGGAAGTCATCCTTTATTGTCCGGTACAGCTGAACCAGTACTTTCTGAGCGAAGCGATTCGCAATACTACCGCATATCACATCGTAGGTCTGTCAATCGAGTCAATCGACAATAATATTGTCAGCGCTTTGGTATTCTGCTCGCCGGATACATGAAATAGATCTAGTCAGAACAGTTTTGCTAACGGTCGACGGGTACCCTAGAATCGCTTTCGTACTACATAGTGCATACGATCTTCTCGTATTTACTGCTCTCCTGTTACGCCGCGTTCATAAAAATTCAGAACGTGCGCCATTATACTCGATAGGCGTGTCTAAACTCCCTTCCACAAGATGACATATTCCCAAGCCCACCTCTCGTAAGCTTGGTTCCCCTCACCGCTGCCCCGCTATACATGGGCCAGGACCGTGCATGTATGCTGTTAAACAGAATGAGAAGCAAAAAACTAAAAGACGTATAAAAATGATCTGGACAATTATTTTTGTCAGAAATATGTTCAGTATAAATATTTTTTGATGCAGTGGATTCGAGTTTTTATAATATTTTGTTTAATAAATTGAAAAACGTATCCTTAGTCTCGCACCACCTAAATGTTCAAAACTGATACTCCAGTAAAAATTCTACCACAGATGAATCAAACAATATGAAAATTCGGTCAATGCAAAAGTTGTGACTAATTTTAAGATATTACGTAGTATATATTTATGGTCAGTGATGCGGGCCGGGTATATACCCAGCGGGTGGGAACTTATAAAATGGGTGTTTACCCGGGCATTTACCCCTACGTAGGGTAAATACCTAATTTTTGGGTATTTATTATTTTTATCCTTAAAACACCATTTAACAACATTTCAGGATATTTATACAGGCTGTAACACTTTTTTCCTGCAAGAATTATTTTTAGATAGTAAAAGACATTGGCACCGTATGAGATTGAAAGAGATGGCTACCCTCACATCACTGCGGGTTGCATAATGCATACCAAATGGATTTGCCTCACCCTTTCACCATGTCGGGTCCGTTTCAGTTATACGTACGTATTTACATTTTACTGTGCAGACACGATCGATCTCGATCAAATAGAATTTCATGCAGCCAAACTATTAATTTTATATAATGTATGATAAAGTCATGTGGCTGGCCACATCAGATTTTTTTACATCAGCATGAACATAATGGTTCGTGACTATTAATAATACTAATAATAAATGACTTTATTGACCATACAGATAAAAATTTACATATTTATAATAATTCATTATAAAGTGTGGTCAAAAGGTGTGGGTTCAAAGATTTCTCTTTGATCTTCCACCCAGACCTTGTTATTTAAGAAAAAATAACAAAAAAAGTAGCATGGACAAGTACGCTGCGAACTATACGTGCCCAACACTAAGATAAAAAAAGAAAAAAAAAGAATAATAAAAATTATGTGCCGTGTACCGTTATATGCCCACATATTATTATATTATCTGATAACGTTTAAATACTTTTGGAAAATTTTAAGAAATCTTCATAATTCCTCTCAGTTGCCACAAATTGAATGTGCAATAACATGGCAGTTTTAAGATTGTGCAACCAAACTATAGGAAACAGGTGATTTTCCGATTTTAGGCATTTAGTTGAAAAGCGAGAAGAAAGCTTCACAATCGGGTGTCTCCACGATTGGTCAATGGCCGTTTTTAGGTTTTTGACACGTCATAATCCCTAGGTTACCGCAATACAAAAATTTCAAGCTTCAAATGTCAATGTTTTTTCAAGGTCTGTTTTTTACGATTCAGATAAATACAACCAAATACAACCACAACAGATATTACGTATTGTATAGCGCTATAATTGGTCTGTTTGAAATACCCGCATTTTTACGTGTCAAGTGTCTGATTTTGACGTTTCAAACAAATATAACCATAATATTGATTATTGCGCTACTGTTGGTGTGCTTGAAATCCCCGCTTCTTTAGGTGTCAAAACAAATCTGGGTAGGCTACCCGCTATGCCGACTCGTCGAAATCATCCGATCATTGTTTCGTGTGTCCCGACAATTTGACAATGAACACGCGTGACGTCATACCACTGGTAACAATTGGAAGATGATTAAGCAATTTTTGCAAGATTCGAATATCGTTGGGTACATACGTACGTGTATTGTGCACAATTGTGCATATGAGAAGTAGGTTTTAGGTATGCACTTGAATTGTATGATTGTCACAAGTTGTAGCTTGTTACTATCATAAACAATAAATTTGTTTTTAAGCGCCTGAATACCGCATGTAAATATACAATAATTCCATTTTCGTTTCGCGGTATGATCAAATAAAACATGTTAAATAATATATAATAAATAAAACACAAAAAGTTACCTAAAAAACCGGAAACTCTTATGTCATAACCTCCATAACGGAATACTAGATGTTGTCTATTATTATCCATGGCTCACTACGTATTTCCTAACTTGGCTCTGATAATTTCACTAGGTTTCAGCACTTTAACACAAAACTATACTCGATGTTTCAAAATTGACATAGGATGATAGGAAAAACCCGAAACTTTCGACCTCAACATGCGTGCGCAGACAGCTATCCAAGACAGTTTGCGCTTGCGGCGCCGAGACTAAGCACTCGCGATCACATCGATCGGTCACATCTCACATCTAGGGTTGGTTAACAGATGAATCAGTGATTCCCAACCACAACAAGGTACCAACATTACGTTTTACCAGGATCGGTCGGTATTACAGTGTAACTGCTTTTTGTCACCACTGGATAGTAAGTACATAGTATGATTATGTATAGTTCACGACCTTAGAGGGCAGCAGTGGAGTAATAGCAGGCTGTCATGTAAAATCCCAGACGCTTAGCATGATTTATGAATGTCAGTTGTCAATACCACTACAACTAAACTGAACGCACCGTAAAGGTGTGTTCCGATTGGTGGTAATGGCGGTGGTAGCATACGAAATTATAGTATTTCTCACATATCGTGATAGTGACACATACTAGTTTGCATGTACATAAACATGAGTCACTAGCAACTTTCTATTAGAAATACTATAATGGCGTCTGCTACCACTGCCATTAGCACTAATGCGAATGCACCTTTAACCTTATGTAGCCAGATTGCTGGCCGCGCTTAGTTCTGTTCAATCTGAGCAGCGCTCAGTTTGCTACAGTGCAGTTCGATCGCTCGTCTGACGTGTGAGCCTAACTGATTTCACCAATAGGAACCAACTATTTCAAATTTGCGCTCAGGTTGAACCTCAGATAAATAAAGAGATATGGATAGCCAAAGGCTATAGTTAGCATGTTGGTTTGTTTGTAACAAACATATCGCCCTAAGAAGTAAGGGGGGAGGTACGCGAATGTAAACAAAACAGATCGTCGCGTCATTGGCGGGCAAGCGTGTTTTAGCCAAGGGGTTTGTTTATATTTAAAATAACTAAACTTTTCAAATCTGAATGTACACCTAACTATTTTTAGCCTAAAAAATAATAAATAACTATTCAGAATAACAATTAACTATTTGTCTAAATGTTTTTTCCCTTTGGGATCTAATACTAATACACCAATAAAACCCTTAAGAAACATTTACGGACGCCCATGGAAATTGAGGTTATATGGTATTTACTGGTAAACGCTAATTATACCTGATAAATACGTCTTATGGCACACAATACAATTTCTTACCTTTATAATATAATATAAATGGCAAATACAAACTTAAAACTGCCTATTAACGTTAATACCCGCGAAAAAATATTTTGCATGTAAACAAACGGTACGTTGGGCAACGTACCAAAACAAACAAGTGGTTGTATATGTTCGCTACACTTTTCCTCCCCTCTTTAGCTACCCATGTCTCTTTATTTATCTGAGGGTTGAACAGATTACAACTGAGCGCGGCCAGCAATCGAACATACCTCATGTAGCGGCCATTTTAGAGTTAAGCTAAAAAAAAAAACAACTAAAGGGCGTTGTGATTTGGTGAGCTTTCTACGATGTGCTACGATGGTGTCGGCAAAATCCATGCAGTTCAGTTGCGATCAATGTAGCATTTTCAAACTGCATTGAAGATGAATAAAAACAAATTGTTGAAAGTTCATAAATGAAGAAATTATTAAATATTTTGGACCGGTACTACTTGACACGCGAATTTCTGTCGCGTAAGGATATGTATACAATATACCTCGACTACAAAGTATTTGCTACAAAGCAAGTCATATCAAGTTGTGACGTTGCTAATTGTTTCAAATGACAGCTGTTATTTTTGTTCAGTGGCGTAGGTATTCTTTCTTGTATAGAGATTCTCAGGTATATTAAATTGAAACAATGAGGGTTTGAAAGTCTTGGTAAAGACATTGGACATGAATAAAACTTTAACAAGACAGCATTTTTAAAAACTACTGTGTATTTCATAAATGAAAAATATAATTAATATATTAATATATATATTAATTAAATATAAAATAAATTTTCAAATATAATATGTTTTTTATATTTGAAAATTTATTTTATTTATACCAAATAAAATCCTCCCATATGTAATCAAATGAAAATAACCCATTATCTAAATATCAAATAAAAATCATCTCTCATATCTTAAGTCAAATAAAATAATATAGTATTTATTACAAATTAAATCCCGAACAGAAAAAATATTGTTGCAGAGGAACGTTCCCTTACTGATGAGGCCAGGTATGTAAATGTACGGTAGGGGTGCGTTCTTTCCGCGCAGCTCCTAGGCCACTGTTGGCCCTTTGAGCTTTCCCCTCACTACTATACAAGTCATATCGACAACCAGAGAGATATTCAACTGGTTGCCGGGGCCCACGGTTTTTTGTCTCTTCCGAACGACGGCGGACGAATTTTAGGCTGGTCCTGGGTGTGAACCCCGGACCTCCTAGGCAGTAGGCCAACGATCTGCCACTAGAGCCATTCGCCATGCGTCCACTGTGGCTACGATATAGCGGAGCATATATCTAAACCATATAAATACAAAATGATATAAAGAATGTTGGTAACAGCAGGCTATTCCAACACTAGCGTTGCGACATAGTAACAGTAATACGTTCAAAACTGTGGCGGGAAATTCAAACTGTCCTTCGTCATTTTAGATCACCCGTTATTTCAGGGTTTTTACGAAAACCTGTTTTCTTTATCTTATGGAGTACCACAAAGTTTTGTAATCGTGTCGAAAAAAAGTTTTGAGATTATAGCGGAAATATGTCCTTTAGGATCTCCTGAACTTTTTTGACCAAGGTAAAAACATGTCTGTGCGTGTGTGTGCCCGTTTTTTGTGGCGACGATTCCAGAGAAACTACTAGAATTATCGGGACAAAATTTCATTACCAAACTTAGAGCTGGTAAACGTTTTGTTCAAAAGGGTCCAAACGAACTGGATGCTTGTATTCTTCAACAATTTAGCAAATGACCAGCTATTTCTGTAATTTAGTCAAAATAGTTAAATAATAAATTAAAGTAGACGAAGTTTTCAATAATTTGTCTATGACATCTTTTGGTAAAATTAATAGTTTCGCTACATGAGCAAATTCTATTTCATCAAGATCGCATGTATACTGCATTAAAACTAGTTCGCAAGGATTTGATAGATATTTTGTAAAAAAACTACAACCGACAACTGATAATTTTTGTGACTCCGACTCCGGCAATATCATAGCTTCTGGTGTGTGTAAAACAAACTTATGTGTAAATTATTCAAAATTGGACACACAATAATACAAACAAGACAACATTATTTTGCAATAAAAAAAACACCAGGCACAGTTTAATAAATTAAATTGCTATTCTACTATTTTTTTGTTTAAAATAAACAAATCATACCTAACATTTAAAAATATACAGTGTGTCTCACGGGCTGTTGAATTGTATGGATACTTTTGTAATTAATATTGATCGAAAGTCTGTTAATCTGGGCAAATATTCTCAATAAACATTAATCTGATTACTCTGTGTACAAATTACTCAGAAAAGATGCTGAACACAAATATGTAAAAAAACAATATGGCGCCCATAAGAAATTATAAAAAAATTCATAAGCGAAATAAATGTAAGCTGCCAATCTGGATTGTAACTTGGGCCATGTTGCTCACAATACTCGTTTGCTAATCATCACTAACCTGTGTGTCTTGTAGTTTTAAATTTGGATGAACTCCGACTTCGCCACTACAGCCCTGGTATATACGACACGTGTTCTGCGCATTGTTCCTTATACATCTTCTTATTTGCTGCGCTATATTATATTTTTGATAGGGCAACAAATCTGAGAGATTTGTCATATAGCTGTTCAGGACATGGGCAGCGGACTCTTCCGAATAATTAAAATCCTGGTCTGATTTAAGACGAGGAGTAGTATAACGAAATCAATGAAAATACATACTTCACAAATGGCTTAAATTAGAGCTGGAAAATCTCTAATCTTAACACCTGGCTGTCACATAGCACAAAGAGCTAAAATGCATGCTACGATTCTCATTAACATCCTACCTGGCGTGACTGGTGTGCTGATCTTCCGAGACCCTCTGCTGCGGCTCCTCGATCTGGCTCTCTTCCGCGTATTCTCATGGTGTCTTCGCACCTCCCTGTCCTCCTCTCCCTCGCTACCGGAATCCTCAAATGCCTTGCTGTATCTATGCGTTGAGAGCGCATTCGAGGCGTTGTCAGTTTTCTTCACGTTCGGGTTGTATGACGGCAGAAACATCCGCAACTGCTCCAACTCGCTATCCGGTTCGTACGGAGTCCTATATGGCGGGAAATGCACCACCACGTAAACCTCCTTCAGCTTGTCAATATGCTCTTCTAATTCCTTTAAGAAATGAGTAATATATAAAGCATTATAAATTTAAAAAATAATACAAATAATAGTGCATTCTGGTTTCAGCCATTGAGAGGCCCAAGGGGCCTAAAAGTAGGAAGAAAGTGTCATTACCGATTTTTCTAGAATATCTACATTTAAATATTATGTCGAACATACGGCTAAATCGCGCGATATTTGTACTCACTCTAACAATAGAAGTGGGATACTAATTTCCAATTTTGTTTTTTCAAAAAATGGCTTCTAGTACAGATTAATCTGTAAGCACAGAAACCAAATTTTATTCATTAAATATGTAGTAGTAACTATATAAGTCACATCTTTCATGGTGTTTATTGCCATGAACCTATTATGTAAAAGAGTAATTTACATAATTACAAAATTAATTACCGTAATTAATGGTAATTTACCGTCTTTAAATTACCATAATTTACGGCTTAAATTAACGATGGTAATTTATCGTCAAGTTAAATTACCGTTGATAATTTACCAATAATTTACAGAATATTTTAATTACAGTTGTGTATTTATTGTAGGCCCTATGCTTTCATTTTAATAATGAATTACTACTATTAACTCAGGAAAAGCATCACCGATTGATTGTTATCTACAATATTATGACTTATAAGGCTGTACCTATTTTTGTTTTATATAACCTACTGTCATTGATAAATTATCATTTTGAATTACCCGGTAATTTAAGAAAATATAATTTACCAATTGCAATTTTAATTACGTGGTAATTTAAATTTGAAAGTAATAATATGAATTTGAGCGGTAATTTACTGAAAAAATTAATTATGGAAGTTTAACATCCTTAGTCAGATTGCTAGTTATATACAAAATAATGACTCTTATTTACCAAACATTTTTATAAATATAAGTAGAAGTAGTTTTGAATTTTAAAGTACCCGGTAATTTAAACCAGTGTAATTTACCATTTTGAGTTTTGATTTTTTTTACTCGGTAATTTAAGCCAACGGAATTTACCATTTTTAAGTTTTATTTACGTGGTAATTTACTATTTCTAATTAATAATTCTAATTTCAACGGTAATTTACGAAAAAATTCATTACCGTAGTTTAACATCACTGATTATGACAATTATGGATTTTTAATTTTGGAGATAATTGAAACAAATTGTTTGCAGTGAACAATTACCATTACCAGAGTAAAACATTTAAAATATCTAACTCAATTATTTAGTCCTATGTTAATTTATTTTGCACTAACGAATTTGATACTGTAATATCTACATATAATATCTTACATATCTTAATTTGAACTTGAAAACTTTTTTGCTCCAAAGACCAATTTTTACGTAAAACCTGGAATTATTAACTAACTTTTATAGTAGAGTATAAATTTTACGCAATTCGGGGGTTTGAACATACCAAACGCATTGTTTATGCCGCGTTATGTTTTAAAAATCAGCAATTCATTTTTCTTTTCTCTTTGTAACTTAATCCAGGGACATACTGGAGAGGATATCACACTGGCTCATCACAATACCAGAATTTAGGTCACATTTTAGGTCATATCGTTTACAAACCAAAAACCCTACCGTTCAATATCATCGCACAACTACAACAGCTGCAACATTGAGACTTAGACCTGAAGAATGCCCTTCAGGATAAATGATTTCAGAAGATGGCAAAGCAGTTCCGGGGAGACCTTTGTACTATACGCATGGAGAAATTCTTCTACAATATTTGTGAATTCCATGACAGAACACCACATAATTCAATAGTTATGATGCTCCAAAGTACAGCGGTCTCCGTACAGTACTGCTATTAATATTTTCAATATTTTACTTTGGAAACTTGTATTAAGTAATAAAAAAACTGGACTTCTCTAATTTCATGTCTTCTGTGTCAAGTGAATAGTTGATAACATTGACACACCTTTGGATAATTGTATAAATAATGCATCTTTTTTCTACTTTTCAATATCTTAAAAGTTGGTGTTTCCATAATATTTCAACAAAAGCCCCTCGATGATAAATAAAGGATATAAAAATGATATAAAAGGGAAAAATAGTGGAATTGAATTGTTTACCTTAATGCACTCTTGGATTTCGTGCTTCTTCTGGTTGTTTGAGTTGGGGTCCTTCTTTGTGAATAGGAGACATTCTCTGTAGGGCACCCAGGCACGATCATGGGCACCAAAAAAACGCACATCGACCATGCCCTGCGCGTTCGTAGACATGGCTTTTGCTGGCCAGTATGGAAAACCTTAAAAAAGCAGATAGAGGCCAATTGGTCAAATATGGTAATCACAATTCAGGAAAATAGCAATAAAATAGACAAACCAGTAGAAGAAAAGCAAGTTACTGTTTCCTTACGAACAATTCTATGAGAATTATGAGAGATTAGGTTGTGCCATTAAATTTGCAAAAATTGGAATGCACAGTACTGTGAAAATATCTCAGAAGTTGTTTTGTTAAAGTTAAAACGATATGGCAAAACGGAATATGAAATTAGCCAACCTTAGCTTATAATTTACCTACCTTTTAGCTTCGCCCAGACAAGAAGATGAGGTTTGGGACATACCTCGACGAACCAATCCTTCTTAGTGTTGGCGTTAAGATAGCAAGTGGCGCAGTTCTGGATCTCGCCCATCTCCTGCTTACATATCTTAATTATAGCTTTAGCTACCGAAGTCAGCTTTGATTGGTCTGAAAGAAATCGTCCCGTGTTAGCTGAGGAAAATACAACATGATTAAGCATCGGACGAGCCTATGATGACGAAAAAACACAAAAAATACATAATGGGTCGATATTTACTGGATGCCTCTTCGCACTTACAAGAATTGAAGATTATGCTGTTGTGCAGGATCCACTTGGCGTCAGCCTCGAATGCGTTCGTGCTACCGTACGCAATGCCCACTATTTTCGACTCGAGTTTGGTGAGGTCCATCGGGTGCACGATGTACTTCTTGTAGTCGGGAAATTCGGATTCGCTGACTGGATGTATGAACGGTTCCGACTGATACAAAGAGGAAATTCTTGCGTTAGCATAGTCATACTGGGTTGCCAGGGGTTTAAAAAAGGCAGGACGAATGCCAAAAATACAGGACAATATTGTTACGTAGCTCTTATTGGGGGACGGCTCTATATATTAAGATAATTTCTAATACTTTAGTCCTTGTTGCTGCAGGGTCTTCATTGTAAAATATTATTTACACTGGGAAATACTTAATCTTACTTTAACTTTTACGTACTTTTACCAAAAATCAATTCAGGATATTGAAGACTTGGAGACAGCTATTCATAAATTTATCATTAATTTTCTGTCTTTTTTGTATAACTATTAGTTTTATAGTTATGAGCATCAAAATGTAGGCTGTATTGGTTATTAAATTTAGTTCCAACTCCTTTTTGCAAGTTTAATTATACGGTTAAGTTTTTTGGATTTTGATATGCACTATCTATAATTACATGACGCTATAAATTATATATGTATAGTAAATATTCTAAATTGGTTAGATTACTATCACATCATGTGTTATTTACACATGTGGCATCATCGTACTCACTCCAGCACATTAGCTATCATTTGCATGGCGCACAAACTTAAGTCTGAATCCAGGATATCCTATAAAACCAGAACACCTGACACCGTTAAATTTCATCTATACACAGGGTCTTCCATAAACCAATATCAATACTTGGAAGAATGATGGGCCAACTGGCAGTGACGTACCTAGAGCAAATGGCGCCTATGGCAAACACCGATTTGCGCCCCTCTCCGACGATAGATTGTTTACGTTTTATTTTAAAAACAGTACTTGCATAATCACATAATCGAGTTTGGCCCATCGAGGCTCTCAAGTATGAGTAAGTATCAATTTTAATTTTCTAAATGATCCTTCTCAACTGGCAATAGAAACCGCGATCGTCAGCAATATGACGGCTTGCACCGCTTGTTAACAGCTTTCTAAAATCCAAAATTTCTTCATATAATTCTTGCCATCCACATAACAACTGTAGGCTTCTCCAAATGTTACGCAAAGTTTTTTAAAGTGACTCGTTTCAGCTTTAAAACAACCCTTCCATATCAAAAACAAATCCTAATTTTTCACCTGTTTCTTGTAAACGAACACTTCCACTTTTTAATTCATTGCATACACGGTCGACAGTCCCTTTCATATCTTCTTTAGCTGATAAACCAGCATCTTTCGATGTTTTGCCATCCATTCTTTTTGACGTCTTTCAAATTGAATGTCAGGTACATTGCATTTTTGAATTCCTTCTTTCAGTGAGTCACTAACTAACACTTCTCTTTCATCATGTGCTTTTAAATCTAAAGCTGCATTATGTAAGTTCATTTTAGGATCCTGCAACCTCTTTTGAACGGTCAATACGAATGTCGTGTCCAAGCAAAACAGCAACATTATCATAGCACTGTGGCCTGCAATCTTGTAAATTCATGTTGTCTTTCTCTAACCGCTTCAATATTTCTTAAACCAAGCTTGCAGCGTCTTTATCGCTTATTTGTATAAAACCGAGAAATGATTCGCTAATCTGAACAGTTTTTTTCTTAAAATTTGTGGTAACATATACTTCCGCTACCGCTACCAGACATTTGTTCACGATGAGCTTGATCAGAAGTCCAGAGATCAGGAGTTATCCATTAGTCCGTAATACTTTGCTTTATGTATCATTTCTAGCAAACTATGACGAACAGTGGATGCCATGATGTGAATAATGTCGTTCTGCATTTTTTTTGTGACAGAGGAGAAGTGGATGGATGACGGTTCTCCGCAGATCTTATATGGTATTTTATGACAGAGTCAAAATTAGAAATAAGTTTAAACAAACCAAGAATTTCCTGTATTAAAATCTGTGACTGTAGTTCTCTCTGTGGCCTCACAAAGACAGGTATTTTCAAGAAATCACACCACTTCTGACTTTCTCTATGATTTTTTTTAGTACAAAATCACACCTATAGACAGAAAGAGGCCTAGAGAACATGGACAAATAAACGAAAAACGAATGTGTGCGTTATTCCTTGGATGTTTGGATTTTCCTTTTCAATACTCAGTCCTTTATTAGACATATTTTAGGCGCCTTTTCGCGCCCCCTTTAGTTGGCGCCCATGGCACGTGCCATGCCTGCCATACCCTAGTTACGCCTCTGCCAACTGGCCCATAAGCACTCAGAATCACTAAACTCAGGCAAATATTTTGGGCACGAGAGCTATATAACTATACATAGATATTTTTTATTATTCTGTTTTTTGATAATATTTATAAAAGAACCATTCTACCAAATAGATCAAAATTGATCACAAAAAAATACGGGTGTTTTAGAAATTTACTCAACAAAATCATAAAATTCAAAGCTGCAAAAAATGTACTATTAAAAAAATGCTTATTTAGTATTTATTTTGAAATGTAAGGAAGACATTTGCCACGTGAGGTTGTTGGTCCAGGCATCCGTCCGTCAAACACCTCTGGTTGTCACCAGAGATTTTGAATAACCCCTTTTGAACAACCCAACCCAACCCAACCCTACCTCCCACATACCTACTCTTGCACCCATTGTGTGTAATCTGCTGGACAGGTTTTAGCTGGAAAGACAGTACGCCATGTAACGTCAGTTAAAAGTGAGATATCAATTGACATCTGAAGGTTCTTATTCGAGTTGTTGGCAATGCAAATCAACATTTACGTTAAGTAAAAATAATCTTCTGAATGAGCATTTATTTAGACAAGATGTCAGTTTACCAAGACATGTATCAAAACAACAAACAAATGTTTGTTTAAAGCAGAGTGATTTGGTATACATTTTTTTAACAATTCCCTTTGGTGTTAATTCGGCAACTAAACCCTTTTTTTTCTTCAGCAGTATAATGTCCACCTGCATGTCTCAAGAGCATCTTTAAACATCCATCAACAAGCCAATGTTAACTTTCTGTCCGTCAACATTTCTAGTTCGTTTCTTAAATGGATATAGTCATAATGGGTTGGAATTTAAGATCGTTAACTGTCTGCACTCACTGGTAACTCGCCGGCAAACGAGAGGAAAATATGAAAAGAATAAATTCAATGCATTGGGCGCATGTAGCGCCCACATATTATAGGTGCAACGTAAGAATTGTGTTGTCACCGGTTACACTTTAAACCACGGGAATTTGTCATAGATTTTAATCAATTCAATACCAAATTATCCTTTTCCTGGAAAATTCTTGCAAATTCGATCAATACTAGGAAATGCTTGTTCAAGGATAGAACGCCAGTACGTTTGTTTAAATAAATTTGACAGCAAAAAAACTGATTGTAGTTTGCACTTATAAAGCTTGCAAAACTTATTAAAACAGCAACAATTTCATTAGGTTATTATTGATTTTTTAGATTCTACAGGTACAACTGAACAGTTGGCAGACAACACTTGATAACTACAAAAAATACAAAATATGAAGTATACTCACATCGTTGCATTGTACCATCCGTTTGTGGGCATATTTCAGGAGAGTGCACAACTGCGTTAGGGACATATCTCTCATCGCGGGTGACCTATAGATAATGTTCATTAATCACCAACAAAAAAATATGTTGAAGCAAATACCTAGTCTTGGTGCTTTCCGCCTTCAAAATACTAACACACTCTGGGCAAATCCAGTGCGCCGAGTTGTTGGTAATGTGCTTAAGGCACTTTTGGTGGTAGGACCGGGGGCATGTCTCACATGAGACATTCACACCATCCTTATGGCATCGCCAGCAGAATCCATCCTTGTTGTTCTGTAAAGACATTTTGAGGTTAGGGTTTTGGGGTGTATTGATTTTTGGGTTTGCCATTATGTACCTGTATAAGAGCCATGGCTGGCTTTAGTAACTTTTTACTCTTGGCATCAATGGCGCCCCCTATCATTAACTCTGAAGAGCTATTTCTTCTCCTCCTTTTGATGTCATCAGCCTCAGCTTTCTCCTCTGCATCCGAAGTGCCTCCGTGACTGACACGAGACAAAAAATTCTGATGTTTCACGACAAACTCGGGATTCTGAGAACGCATCGATCTCTTAGGATCCCTAGTTGGGGACCCGACGTTTGGGTCCAGGCTTTTGCGTTTGTAAGTAATGTTTGTATCTAAATTAGCCTCCTTTGACAATTCCAGTAGCAATTTTAATTCTCTGCTTGCCTTTTGCTCGCTCTTATCTGTAGTCTTTTGTTTCGTATCAGTGTCATCATGATCACTTTCTATTTTCTTATCGTCATTGGCAACTGGTTCTTCAACTGTTTTGTCTTCTTGTGTAGATAGTGATGCTACATCGCTTTTGGGGGTGTCGGGAACAATGTCAGTTCCTGAGGGGCTCGTTTCAACTCCCGAAGAATCCTCGGTTTGCTCTTTGACCGAGCCGCTTAATACATCGCTTTCACTCATCGTTCTGAGGTTTTCTTACATAGGCATTCACCTGTCATGAAAAGTAAAATCTATTACAAGTTCAAAGTGGTAACTTACTTTAGTGTCTATTAAAGACCTTGTTAACTAACATTTATTTGCAAACGCTTAGGTAGACAGTTTTGCTAGCTGAACATTCGCCTGGCTAAGTTGGCAATATTCGCCTACAACAGTCGGCTTTTCGCATGTTTGTAAACCGCCTGGAATAACAGATAACCTTACACAGGAATCGGACCAAACGGCGATTTTGATTGGTTGATTCTCGAATGTCAAATTCAACGTATAGAAATGTTTCAAAGTCGTCGGAAACACTTGTTTCTGTTTAGTGTTATTTAGCTTCGGTCGCTAAAATAACTATTTGGTTTCTTTTTAGTGTGGAGGCGCCCTCTAGCTTAGAACGCAGAATACTCTCGACGAAAGGTTCTACGCGACTTCCTGTGGCTTCGTGACCAATCACAAGTCGCATTATTCCAATGTCACCCACTCTAAAAAATCAAAGTAGCAATGGAAGGAGGAGGGGCGTCATAATATGATGAGAAAAGTTGGTTCAAGTGTACTTGTTGTTTCACTACCTTATTGTCTTTTTCTTTTTAGATTGGATTTATTTATGGAGGGAATTGATCAACTTAACAACAATGATATCCTTTATATTTTATTCACGTCTTCAGCATCTGCACAGACTGGAGATTTGTTCCAACAATTAACAATTACTTTTTCCATTGGCATTGTCCTCTTGATTTTAAATACATACAATTCATTCTTGTTTAACGCCAGCCAAATAGAAAGAAATTACACAGAAAATATGAAATTTTGAAATTTAAACAAATTAGGAGGGACGGCACCCTTCAGTATATGTCGGTAACTGTCCATCTATTATATAATTTTTTGAACGTTTTTATAATTATGCTTTGTTTTTTAAGCGTGCTGACCAGAACAAACAAGTCGCAGGGATCAAATGGGGACCAATGATCACACACAAACCAGGGTGGGCCTCAAAATTAATATAGCGAAAATGAAGGAAATCCATTTTAACATGCCTGAGATTGGCATGACACTCCGCAAGATGACATGATATAACAAGGAGAGGCTCTAGAATATTAAAGTCAATAAAGGAGACCCAGTGGAAGGCCCAAGTCAACCTGGAGATTCTTCTGGAAAAGGCTGCAATACTGAAAAGCATTAAAATGAGATACAAAATTTGGCATAAAACAGAATCTGCTGGAAATACTTTGTAGAAGCCTCTTCCAGTGAGGAGCCTATATATAATTATGAAGTAATCTTTGTTGCCACCTATTGTTAGTAAGACATCTTGGTATTATTAATTAATGACCCCACCGTGGCACTTTTATTTTATTCTTGATAAAAGTTAATGGTTTGTCTAAGACCAATTATCCTCTTTCACTTTTACCTTATGGTGTTGCGAGTATTATGGCATTATCTGCCTGCTTTATCCTTTTCTGTGTTGTTATCTGTTCCATCGTTACATCATGTTGTTCTGCTAACTCCTCTCCAACCCGTTGGTTTTTCCTGTAGATACTGTCATGTCATATGCTTTCTCTCCACACTAGTTTAAAATTTATTAACTTTTTTTTATTATTTCAAAAGTAATTTTGTAACGCTCTAGTATGACTGTGTCATATGGTTTGAGGGGACTATTAAAGATACAAGTTTTAAATCCTCAAACACTTGTTTGTCAAAAACAAAATGTAGAATTTTATTTTACAACAAAATTTGTTTCAATTTAGTTATATGTATTTATAAACAAAATCATGGCCTAGCTATGGGTAGTCCTATAAGTGACTTACTTGCTAACAGTAAAATTAGACATTCTCGTTTCGATCATATTTTCTACGTTTTTCGAATAAACAGATCCTGAGTTAATTGACTTTTTTTTTGAAAAAATTAATAATATCTCTAGATTATTGCTTTAGTTGTCAACAACTAAACAACTTTATAGCTAGTGTGTGGTTAGTATCTGTTGGCTATTGATTCATATTTATGATAATTATTGAGCGTTATGATTATTTCTGTCGGTCTTTTCAGATGAAGCAATTCACCCGACTAGCGATTCAAGAATGTGAAGGTTGTTCAGGAGTGATCGAAAATACAATGAAACCTCCCGTAACATCTGACGAGGTCACTGACGAGTTCACGTTACTGGTTGTTGAACTCGGCAAGAACTTTGATAGCGCCTTCAACTGGAGGAAAGTAATTAGTAGAAAGTTTTTAATTATTACCACGATATACTTACACTGGTTTAGTTATAACGTGAAGGATGTGGAGACACACTACTTCTCGCATGTGATAAGATAATATGTATTTACAACAATCTTTGCCACAAACAGCTTTACATATAATCCATCTGAGCTCCTGTAAACGGAGTTCCGTAAGATTCATTGCATTACAACTCTTTAATCTCAATAGAGTTCTGAGCTGCATTTGAAGTTAATCTTATTGGCACTAATAAAATAAAAAAAAAATGGTCACTGCTTTTTAATTGCAGTTTGTATTCTAGAACATAGAAGATAATGAAATGCTAATGACATTTGTTTTAAAACTCTCCACCTGGTTATTTAATTCAGGGGCTCAATACAAGCAAAAGAAATACATTGTTAATATCATAACTTTTTTTTCTACAGGGTTCATTTAGAAGCCGCAGCATCATGATATCAATTCGCCGTGATGAAATGAACCCACCAGTTCAAATGCAAAGAAAACAGGTGGTGGCAATAGTGCTGTTATTATAACTCTCAGAAAGATTTGGAATATGAACAAAAACCCTGGAAGAAGAGGGAGAATATAAGAAAGGAGGATACTGCCCCAAACATGCTACAAAGACTGGCAAAATGGACACATTGCGAACGACTGCAGAGGCCCCAGCAGGGATAAACTCTGCAAAGAAATGTGATGGAGATGGTCAGGCTGTGAAGAGAAAGCCCATTACCCAGTATGCAAAAAGGACGTTCACTTATCTGAATGTAACATGGATGTCAGACCTCTGTCCAGTGTGATGTTAGTAGATGTCACCTCTATGTCGCAAGGAAGGCAGCTGTGATATAGAACATATTGGCCATATGCAGTTAGCATTTCCCACAGAAAAAGTGGTCTGAAGGAAGAGACATGGTTTTCATTTGTTATGGCTCTTACAGCTTTTACCCGCATTAGTAGTACCTACCTTGCTGGTACTATGTCCATGCCAATGCCCCATGCCATCAAGCCATAGCTCTTCCGGGAATGAAAGAGGGTGTGGTTTGTTTGGACACCTACTTCAGTACCAATTGGATATTTGTTTTATGAGTATACCGTGCCCGGCACTAACTTGGACACAAATAGGAAACATTTTTATTATCAATTTTTCAGACAATTTTGTTCTTCATAAAAGTTTCTGGATTATCTTAAACCTAAAATGCAAATATATTAGAGTATAATTAACTGCTTGCATGTACAGGGTGTTAACAAAACTAAGAAAAACTCTTAAGATTAAAATATCTTTATGTTAAAAGCTATGCAAAAAGTTGTAATATCTGTTATCATTGCATAAACACCCATAAGGGCGCCGTTACATTTAGGCAGGGGTGCACTTGCCCCCCGCAGTACCCCCTGAATTTCAGACCAAACTAAGGCTACACGATCAAACCGCAAACCGTACGACAATGTGTCGGCGGTTTGACATTGTCCAAAATAACTATGTTAGGGCTTTTCTTTAATCAACTTATTAGGTTCCGTTACTTCAAAATTTTTCACTGCTGAGCCGTTTATCTCAAATATACTGGGTGTTAAAACATAAGCGTAAAACATAGATAAGGTATAATATTCAACTTTTCTTACTAGACTAACTTTTGATAACGAACACATGTCCAGATACACACCGTTTAGAGACTGCAAAGAGCCGGAATATGGTATCAACTTTTTATATAGCTATAGGAAAGTAGGTTATATGAAGTATCATAGAACAGCTATTTTAAAACCAAATAATTTCAAAAGAATTAAAGATAACCGATATAGGCCAAAATTGGTACCAAAATTACATAACTACGATTAATGAGAACCGCTTTTCAAAAACGTTAAATATAAAAATAATTAGACAAATGCTATTTGGTTTTAAAAGAGCCATCCTATGACAATATTTTCCCTATGCTGTTTGTAAAATTGGTACCATTTTCCGACTTTCTCCAGCATTCAAACAATATGTTACCGTACATGAGTTCCTTCAAAAGTTGGTCTACTATAGTCTGTATGGTCTGTATTCCCTCTAAATTTTTCACCCAGATTTTCTATACAGTTTATACATATAGCAACAATTATTTGTTAGTTGACCTAACATTGTAGCGTATCAAGCTTTTCAATGGTAAAAATAATTTTTTTTTATTTTGTCGTTGATTATACAGAATTTTCAAATTTATCCACTTTTGCTCTATATTTTGACATTATATCTCGGTAACGTGGTAAATTTGAAACAATATTGTTGCCTTTTTATTGTTTATCAATTTGTTATTAAGATGTTGTATTAGATGATCGATTGACACGATTATAGAGTATTAATTTTGTCCATGTTGTTTCTGTATTTTTGGTTTTAAACATTCTCTCTCTACAACTGAGTGAATTTCAAGTAATATTGCCTTTACATCATTTATTAATTTGCTATAAAAATTGTTGCCTCGTTTCCATTGAAAACAGTGGAAGGGTGACAATATAAGTTATCATTTGCTTGAGTTATTAAGAGATAATGATCAAAACCGAAAATACAGAGAAAATAATATCAATATATAATTGGTAAGTGTTGTCAAGCATACAACGGTCACGACCATGGCTATTAACATAAATGTATGTGCAAAACAATGTCGCTACCATAAAAGCGATGGAGATTTTTCAGGGTGTATGCAAAGTAACACATGACAAAAATGCTATAAAACAGTTACTAGCATAGTCCTTAATATTATATCACCATTTACTACTAAAACAATTCTTGCCCCTCCTGGAACATTTTGTAATAGCGCCCGTGAACACCCGGTATATATTTTCATATTTAATGCCTTCTAATATTTTGAAATACTTTCTCAAATAATATTTTGGGATAGCTTTGAAGATGAATTTAGGTTCTTTACTCTTTGTCATTTTATTGATATGGCTACACGCTGTGTATGCAACGGAGAAGGTGATTATAATTTCGTATTTAGAAGACCTCTAATACTAATTTCAAAATACTTTTTCAAATATCATTTTTGGATAGCTTTTAACATAAAGGTACTGTACTCTTCAGTGTTTCTGTGGAAATACTTACATTCTAATATTTGCATATTAGGTTTAAGGTTCCTGTCTCCTACCCCCAACACGCCAAAGCAACCCATGCTATAATTATTGCGCCAATCGTGAAATATTCGCTACCATTTGATTCAGTAGGTCCTTATGGAACTGCCATTGCAACTTATTTCAATATTTATGCAGGTTATTTATGCAAATTTTAGTGTTAAAAAAATGTGGACTATGTACAAATATAGAAATGGTTAGCGAAGGCAGTTGCGTCTGATTATTGTCTGCTGTTGGTAGCATCGTTGTAGCACTGACATGCGGATCCCCAACTACGCCACAAACATACGACAAATAAGTAAATACGAAATAAATTCAGATATGGTTATAGTCGTGCCAGCTACATCATGAAATTTTTTTATTTTGAAGCTTTGTAGAAGCAGAAATTTTTAAAGTAAATCATAAACTTTAAGCCTCCTGTGGGAGACCTAAATATTATTCAATTAGGCATTTTTTTTGGTGGTATATGAGGGTCTACAGCGGCAACTTTTCATCAAGTTAAAATTTTGAATTAATAAAAAAACTTTTTTAATACACCCTAATGTACATGCAAGCAGATAATTACATTCTAATACATTAGGCTTCACACAATACTGAATCATTTTAATGAAACACAATTTTCTGTAAAATTAATAATAAAAAGTTAGGTCCGGACACTGTGTAGTGGCAGCTAGTCTTCTGTTCAGCTCATCTGTGTGTAACCACTACTTGCTTTGTCTGCTGCTTGTTATATGGAGAATTTTTCTCTGTGGAATGTTCAGAACAAGTTGGTTACCCAAAACCCATCCTGCAGCCTTTTGTTGTGCATCTTGGACTGCTGCTCTTAATTCCAAAGTTGCAACCACCTACTACGGTTGTTATATCATCTGCATATAGAGTTACATCAGGAATAATGCTCCGTGGTAGGTCATCGGCATACATAATAAAAATCATTAAGCCGACAAGACTTCCTTGAGCCACACCTACAGTCACGTTGCTCATGCTGCTGATGGTTTCGGATCCATATACCAAATACTGTTTTCTATTTCTTAAATAAGACCTCGGTACGGTCAGCACAATACCCCAAATCCATACCTCTCCATTTCTGCTAGAAACCAGTCGTGGTTCATACAGTTAAACGCTTTTATAATATTGAGGTGTCGCACCAGCTCTCTGATTCTAGGATGTCATATCTCTTGACCAGAACATTCCAGGTTGCCTGTTGCAGCCTGATTGCAAACCATATTGTTCCGCACAAAGGTTGCTATTTCCCTCAATAAATCCCTCCGTTCTTGACGCAGTGCTTCCATGATCTTGGCGGTTGCTAAAGGAATCGAGATCGGACGGAAGCTGGACGGTTAATTTCTGGGTACATTTTTGTACACGGGCGTTACATTTCTTGGTCCCTTTTTTGTACACGGGCATAATTCGTGCAATTTTTTGCTGGTCGAGTAAAGTTCCTGACTCCATAAGTTTGTTGCATATATTATATATGTGATAGCAGATCTGATAGGAGTTACATATTTTAGGGTTTACGTGTCCATGTCCTACTAGCCCCTAGATTTTTTTTTGTTGCAATCTTTGTGCCAGGTCTTCAATTCCCCGCATAGCGGTTGGAAAAAGAAAAAAACCTTTGTCACCCTTTGTTCCTGATGTACTGGTAGGTTTTGTATTTTGGTTAGTTGCTACATCCATTAGTAGTGATTTAGCAAAATAGCAAAGCAAAGTAGGTGTTGATGTCTGTGCGTGATCCACTCTGCGCATTGCTGCTATCTATTCTTTTTCTTCCTGTAAATTGGTTTATTTTTGTCCAGACCAATTTTCATTTATTTTGGTCTCTTTGTATTTACTCCGCGTGTTAAAGGGTTTCCTGTTGATCGCAGGAATTTAGACAAAAAGGCTGAGGATTTTAAGATAGATATCTGATCATTAGTATTGAATGTGTTTAGAAAGTTTGTAACCTTAATGTTGAGGTTGTCTTCCTTGTACGCATCGTGCCAGAGTCCAATGGGAATTATGATACAGTGTCCACTGCAGCAGAGAACAAAGAACAACAGTACAGCCCGCACACCTAAAACAGGGGAAAGGAAATAGCGAGAGAGAAACGTCGACGGAGGACCCGGGTGGATTCCGGGTGGATACGGGTGGATTCCCCTCCCCCCTATAGTGCCATATGATCAGGCAGAACCATGATGTAATGTAAGGACTTATGTACATCATGGGCAGAATGTAAGACACGCGACCCAGAGGTTAAGGGAATCAAACACTCTTTGACCTGTGAGTAACTACCTCGGTTTTTCGTGGCTACTGCGGCGAAGAATTGAGAGCCCTATACATATACCTCAACTTTATGTTAGGAATGGGAATCACAGAGGAACTGGCCCGAAAAAATCTTGAGCGCCAGGGATATGTTACCAAAATAGACCAGGGATATGTTCCTGAAATAGATCCCAAAACAGTCGTGTCACGTAACTACAGATAAGGAGTAGGCACTCTATGGGATTCCCAGCGGTACTTCCCCGGGGATAGCGGAGGACTGGGAGACGCTGGTCGAAAGTTAGGTCAATCCGGCAACTATTTGGGGAAGATTCTGAGGGCGCATGCGTGGCCTGGCGTGCCCGCAGCCTGTGTTCACCATTTTCCCGTAAGATGGCGCCTAGCTTTTTCTGCTAGCATGTTTAGTGCTCAAACACAATATTAGTGAATTTCGCACTCAATTATCGAGAGGGAATCTTTAAAACGGCATTACATCGAATATCACAATTTTTAAGGTATTTATTTCATATCTGAATTGTGCTGGCGTTCTGGTAGTGGCGCCATCCAGTATCATTTTCACGAACCATATCCAGAAGGGCGACACTGAATTATCGAGAGAGAATATTTAAACCCATATTACATCGTCATTCACAATATTAGAGGAATTTATATCATAATTGAATGAAAAATCACTTTATTCTTAATCAATTCTTGTTTAATAGCAGTTCCATTTTGCATGCGCCATCCAGTGTCCTTTAACGAACTAAGGCTGCACTCGTTCGATATATCTGAAAAGTTGGGATGCCGATATCAAGAAGCCGACACCTAAACTCGCCTACTTTGTGATATATCTACATTGGTCGAACCAAGGGAATCAAACACTACTTGAATAGAGCGTGAACGAATAGGACGTGTGTTGTTTTAAAATAAACAATTACAGTGTGTAAACTGAGTTTCAAACCGTATTCTACCAATTCAGAAGTGCGATAGTAACACGTGCCGCATGATTATTGTCATCAAGCTGTTGTGATAAGCTTGACGATAGGAAAATCGAAGAGACAACGCCGTGCTGCGTCAACTGATTCCTCCAATAGCCCGTCGAGTTCGAGTGAGCGGGAGGCTACAAGAGGTCTACGTGAATTTTAAAAAAGCTGTTGAAGAGGCTCCAGAATCGAGAGGCGCAGCCAGCATCCGTCCTGGATGAGGCTCTTCTCCCCGATTTCGACCCAATGACTGGTGAGATGAGCTCCAAGGAATGGTTACGAAGAGTAGCGGACATCGCGAAATCCAGTGGATGGAACGATAGCATGTAAATAAATGTCAGGCTCAATCGTAATGTCGAATTGAGATGGTCATAGCATGTAAATAAATGTCAGGCTCAATCGTAATGTCGAATTAAGATGGTCATAGTATGTAAATAAATGTCAGGCTCAATCGTAATGTCGAATTGAGATGGTCATAGTATGTAAATAAATGTCAGGCTCAATCGTAATGTCCAATTAACAGATGGTCATAGCATGTAAATAAATGCCAGGCTCAATCGTAATGTCGAATGGAGATGGTCATAGTATGCACATAAATGTCAGGCGCAATCGTAATGTCGAATTGAGATGGTCATAGTATATAAATAAATGTCAGACTCAATCGTAATGTCTAATTGAGATGGTCATAGTATGGACATAAATATCAGGCTCAATAGGAATGTCGAATTGAGATGGTCATAGTATGTAAATAAATGCCAGGCTCAATCGTAATGTCGAATTGAGATGGTCATAGTATGGACATAAATGCCAGGCTCAATCGTACTGTCGAATTAAGATGGTCATAGTATATAAATAAATGTCAGACTCAATCGTAATGTCTAATTGGGGTGGTCATAGTATGTAAATAAATGTCAGGCTCAATTGTAATGTCGAATTGAAATGGTCATAGCATGTGAATAAATGTCATGCTCAATTGTGATAACGAATTGAGATGACCATGGCTAAATGCTGAATTCGAAAAGTGTGTGATTTATGTTGATATTGAGATATTGAGATATTGAGAGGATATTGTGTAATGATGGCCATTTTGGGTATCTTATTGAATAAGAAAGAATAATAGAGCTTTGTGGAGGGTCCTGTCTTTGAGCGTGTCTTGAAGGCAGTCATAAAGTATTGGTATAGTTTATTGTTTTATGGTGGTGGTTGTCTGCATGCAGAAAGAGCGGAAATATTGGGTTTCAGTTCGTGTCTGAATCAACAGAGACAAACTTTGGGCTGTTTATGTATATTCAAAAATGCGTATAGAGAAACTGTTAGAAGTCACGTTCTGACCATTTTTTCGTGATATATTTAGGCACTTCTCGGAACAGGGTATTCCATGGAGAACCAACACGAGAGGGGCGGTTCTAAGGAAGGGACATTTTTTGCAAGGTTTCCTTGGTTGGTTAATTAGATTTTGGTTGCAATGATTGGATGGTTTGGGTGTAGATGATGCAGCCCATAAGGTCTTCCTGGGACGGAGACAGCGCCTCAAGGATTAGTCTCTAAGTAGATTTTAAAACGCTTACTTGTGCTTCCTTCTGTACGTGCGTATTTGCGATAGGAGTTCTTGACTTAGTTCAAAACTCCGCTACAATTAGCATACCAGAGGGGCCATATTCGAGACTACAACCGTTTACCAGATATAGCAGAATTCACAACCTCCTTACAGCTTCCTGATCGAGAGAGATTCAAGACGAGTTATTTGCAGTTTCCAGAGCTCCATAAAAGGTTAGAAAAGTTGTATTGTTTAAGAATATCTCAGCCAGCGTCGTAATACCACTAAGGTGATAAATCACAAGGGCTAATCTCTCTGACATCGTGTTTGTATTAAGTTTAAAGTTGGTTTATATAAAGGAGTTTTTCCTATTGTTTTTTGACTGTTAATATATATTGTTTTGAGAACAACCGTCTTTTAATTAGAAGTTACACAGGGTCAAATATCGAGGGGCACATGAGACAAGCATTGAATTTTAGTAAACAATTAACGCTACCGTTATTATTAATTGTTGCCAGTATTTTCCAACAAGATTCCAGGACAAGAACCCATAAATTTAATATCCCAGAGCAGGATTAATCTAAGTATTTGCCCTGCTACAAACCGGGACAAGTTCACTTTAAGAAGACAGTATTTTTAGTTAGACAAATAATCAAGATAGTTTACTTCTCTTAAAGAAAGACGTCCCCAATATTACATTTGGTGGCAGCGGTGGGATTTGATTTAATTAATTATCAAACGCGTAATTAAAGATTGAATAAACGAAAAAAGAAAAATCTGAAATTTAAAAAATTTTGCAAGGGGAATTTTTTTTTTGTGAATAATCATTGAATAAGGTTGAAGGCTCTGAGACATTCTTTTAAGATACCTGTTGTGTTTTGTTTTTTTTCAGTCTTGCATATTTTATTTTCGATTGTTTTTTTTGTGTATACGCAAATAATTAGGTATTCGACGTGTCCGGAATTGTTCGTTGGAGAATTTATTTATTTGCAGGATTGTTTTATTGTGTGCTCTATTTTTTTTTTTGTGTGTGACCTGTTGAGAATTTTGTTCGTATTCTTATTCGGGAATATAAAATTAGGAGAAAAAAATGGCACTGTCGCCAGGTGCTGCCGGTGCGACCGAACGCCCGATAAATGTCGCGAGTCTTCCTTCCTTTGCAGGTACTCAAGGCGAGGATGTCGACGAATTCTTTGTTAAATTAGAACAAAGGGGACGCCTTGAGGGATGGTCGGCAAAACAAGCGCTAGACGTAGCGAAATTGGTAACCGCAGGACAGGCATACCAATATATGCGTGTGGAGGCGGATCTGTTTGCAGCTATTACTACTTTTAAAGAGTTTAAGGCGGCAATAACAAAGAGGTTCGGAAAGAAGTTAATCCCTGGTCAAGGTGCGATCAATTTGGGGAAATGTATCCAGAAAAACGGTGAATCCGTGGATGATTTTGCTGCAAGAATACGGAGTGCAGGAGTCGACCTGTATGAGGAAAATATAGCGGGCGCCGCTGTAGACGATATGGACGGCATCAAGAAGCGGCATGAGAAAGATCTCGTCAAACAATTGAAGGACGGGCTGGACGAAAGGATTGATGACCTGATAGGTCTCGAATTAAACAGGAACCCAATGTTCACGTTTGACCAGATTGTCACGTTGGCGCAACAGGCCGAATTTACATACCGGAACAGGAGGCGTAAATTTGCAAACTTGCAGGTGTGCGAAGAAACAAGGCAACCACAGGAAACAGCGAGCAGAAGCAAAACACCGCCAAGAGAACAGCGGAGAGAAAGGCGATTAGAGAGACCCGAAAGAAGACAACAGGACGTTTTCCGAGGTTGTTATGGTTGCGGTAGAATTGGACACTTTATTAAAGATTGTCGAGCAATAAAGAATAACCAAACCGTTAACGACAATTATAGGTCTAATCGAGGAAACCGACAGGGCAATAAACAAAACGGTAGGAGGTCTTTAAACTGAAAAGGGACCGCTTCATGGATCCAGGAAGCGGCCCGAAGATAGACAGCGTCGGGTGTTTATCACAAATGGATCAAGTTACAGAAATGGGTTGCCATGTAAAAATTAAGTTAAATGGACATTATGTGTTATTATTAGTAGATACAGGAGCCAGTAGGAGTATAATTAAGGAATCAGTGGTCAACAAATTAAAATGTAAAGTGCGCCCAGTTGAAGATACGCTTTTAAAAGGTATTTCCGGAGCAGGTATAAAGCCTTTAGGGCAATGCATTGTTAATTTTAGTGTTGGGAGAAACCATTATCCGATCGAGTGCTTGATTTGCCCGGATTATGTTTCCATACCTGGAGAAGGACTAATTGGCAGGGACACATTAAGAAAAATGCACGCGACGATCGACATGTACAGGAACGAAATTGCTTTTGGATCATATCGATTAAAAATGTTAACAGTATCGGAGAACGATGTTTATCATTTGAATGAAAAGAAATCGATACATGAAAAGAGCAAACCTATCATTGTAGACAGATCGCAGAAAACAATCATCAGAGAAGTCCAGGGAAATATTTTCGATGCGCCGGATAACTATTCGCTCGTCACATGTGCAGCGGAAGATTTACAGATGAGACGAGGTTCAGCAGCGAGTTTCAGGGAGAAATTTGGTAGAAAACCACTACTAATTAACCAAGGAAGAAAGACAGGTGATATTGCTGTAATTAAGGACGATTTTACGAAGAGGGGCATCAATCGGTTTGTATATTATTTAATAAACAAAAGAAGAAGTACCGAACAGGCCAAATTATCGGACGTGAAGAAGTGTTTCACCAATTTATTAAAATTATGCAAGAGGAATAACGTAAAGCACCTAGCGATGCCAAGATTTGGCGGAAATCTACAATTCGACGATATCAGGGACGAAATAAGTCGCATCTTCAAAGATAGTGGACTCAATATAGGTATATATTGTCTCAGGAAAACTACTCCAAGAAGGATGGCGAAAGATGAAGAAACAACGCCGAAACCGGAAGAAAAAATTGTCTCGGATTCAAGCGTACGACTTGTCGAAACAATTACAGTACCACCAAGGTGCCGAATAATGTGTACAGGGAAGCAGGATATTGTATCACCAACACGGGAGATAATTATCGAACCTGTAGAAGTTTTATTCCACGGCGTTATAGCAGCCAGGTCTTTATCGAAGGCAACAAAGCAGGTACCAATATGTTTGATAAACGTATCAAACGAACCGGTGAAATTGTTAAAAAACACCATGATAGCTCATTCTTCGCAGGTAGGGACCACTGTAAAAAAGGAACACGTATTTACAGTAAACGAGGAACAAAGGAAAGGCACGACTGCTGACTTCAAATTCGAATATTTGGAAAAAAACCAGGCCACTAAGTTAACAGGACTTATAAACAAATATAAGGATGTTTTTAGCGGACCAGAATTAAAATTGAGCTGTGCAGACGACGTACAACACAATATAATTACAGAAGATATACCGCCAATTACGAAACCACCATACCGAATTCCATTCTCTCAACGACAGGAGTTGAAGAAACAAATAAGTGAAATGTTGGAACAAGGTGTGATTCAAGAATCAAAATCTCCATGGAGCGCTCCGGTAGTGATGGTAACGAAGAAAGCTCCGGAAGGAGAAAATAAAATCCGTGTGTGTATCGACTATAGAGCGTTGAACGCAGTAACAAAGCGCGACTACTTTCCCTTGCCTAACTTGCAAGAGACATTGGACCAACTTGGAAAAGCTCTGTATTTTTCGACGCTAGACATGCGAGCAGGCTATTGGCAATTAAAAGTTAATAACAAGGACATAGAGAAGACAGCTTTTTCTACGCCCGACGGACATTACGAATGTTTACGAATGCCGTTTGGTCTTGTCAACGCTCCTAGTACGTTTCAGCGTTTGATGTATGTCGTTCTTTCAGGAATGACAGGTGAAGAGTGTTTAGTGTATTTAGACGATATAATTGTGTTTAGCAGAACCACTGATGAACATATGGTTCGATTAGAAAATGTTTTCAAGCGACTACGAAGTGCCAATTTAAAATTAAAATTTTCGAAGTGTATGTTTATGAAGAGAGAAGTTAAATATTTAGGACATATAGTTTCTAGCAACGGAGTGAGTCCAGATCCAGAGAAGATAGAGGTAGTTAAAAATTATCCAAGGTTAAAAACGGTAAAAGACGTTAGAGCGTTTCTGGGATTATGTGGTTTTTATAGGAAATTTATCCCGGAATATGCTCATCATGCGAAACCACTGACCGTGCTAACAAAAGCGGACCAGCCGTTCCAATGGGAAGAAGAGCAGGAACAAGCGTTCCAATATTTCAAGAATAGATTAATTAGTCCGCCGATTTTGCGCTTTCCGAATTTTCAGGAGCCGTTTATTTTGTCTACCGATGCATCAGGAAAGGCAATCGGAGCTGTTCTGAGCCAACGTATAAACGGGGTAGAAAAGCCAATTGCCTATGCAAGTAGACAATTAAACAAAGCAGAACAAAATTATAGTGTTAGCGAACTGGAATGCCTCGCTGTGGTTTGGGGAATTAAACACTACAGATGTTATCTATATGGCACAGAATTTACCGTAATATCTGACCACCGACCACTTAAATGGCTTATGTCATTAAAGGATCCTACCTCCAGATTGGCGAGATGGGCCTTACTACTTACCGAATACAATTTTTCCATCGACTACAAAGCGGGAAAAGCACACAGTAACGTAGATGCGCTGAGCCGAATCAGGGAGAACAAGTCGGATATCAGCTGTACAGAAGACCCAAGACAGAATAACAAGAAACAGGTGACTTTCAAGGCGCCACCTAAAAACAGAAGTAACGAAATAAAGAGCAAGTATGTGAACGTCGCTATAGTAGACGAAGATGTGTCCTATCTACCTGTGATTGGAAAGGCGGACATCAAACGTGAATTATCGTTGGATGACGAATTACAAAAGGTAATCCAGGACCTGGAAGCGGACGACAAAGACGACGATAAGTACTACATTGACATGGATGGGCTACTGGTTAGAAAAGGTGCAAATCTAAATACAGAGGATCGAGTTGTTATACCTGCAGCCATGAGGACTCATGTCATACGGTTATATCATGATTTACCGTACGCAGGACATATGGGAACTAACAAAACCTACAATTTACTTAAGTCTAGGGTTTATTGGCGAAATATGGAGAATGACGTAAAGGAATATGTAAGAAAATGCATATCGTGCAACGAACGCAAGACGTCACCGCATAACAAAAGGGCACCACTTCAAAGATTTATGAGGGTAACCCGCCCTTTTGAAGTGTTAGCGATGGACGTTGTCGGTCCACTCGTGACATCCAACGATGGGAACAAATATATTTTAACTTTTCAGGATTATTTTACAAAATACCCCGAAGCAATCGCGATTCCTGATCAAAA
Organism: Melinopterus prodromus; assembly: GCA_964023965.1. Lineage (NCBI taxonomy): Eukaryota > Metazoa > Arthropoda > Insecta > Coleoptera > Scarabaeidae > Melinopterus > Melinopterus prodromus. The sequence goes on from OZ030393.1 coordinate 49,578,440, forward strand.
GACGGATACAATTGCTAGGGCATTTGTTGAGAATATTGTTTGCCGCCATGGAGTGCCGGAAAAGTTACTCACGGATCAAGGAGCAAACGTGACGTCTAAACTTATAAAAGAAATTTGTAAGATACTAGGCGTCCAGAAAATACAGACATCCGCTTACCACCCGCAGAGTAACGGAAGTTTAGAAAGAAGTCATCGTGTTTTGAAGGATATTCTATCACATTACATAGACAAATCGCAGAAATCGTGGGACAAATGGCTAAGTTTCGCTATGATGGCTTATAGGTCATCAACACACACGACGACCGGTAATACACCATATTTTCTCATGCATGGCAGAGAAATGGTCTTACCTAATGACGATGTGTTTTCCCCATCTCGAACCCGGTATGATTACGACGAAAATTACGCTTCAGAGATGACAGAACGGCTGAAACAGGTATATGATATTGTGCAGCACAACATGGAAAAGGAAGCTGAAACGCGAGAGAAGAATTACAATAAAAAATCCGCGGAAGTTACGCTTAAGGTAGGGGATATAGTGTATTTGTTTAACCCGGCTAGTACTCCTGGGCTAAGCAGAAAATTAGCTAAGTTTTGGTCTGGGCCACATGAAATCATAATGAGGTTAGGCGAGGTGACTTTTAAAATAAAGTCACTCGATAACAACAAAGAACAAATTGTTCATGTAAATAGACTTAAAAAGTACGATTCAGGTAAAGAGGTGAATGAAAGCGACGATGAAGGTAGCGGTTCGGATCAGGAATATCCAGCCCCTAGAGGTTTGAGGTTCGCGGATGGACTTTTCCCATTACCAAGGATGGAAGAACCGGTAGAAGAGGAAACCGAGTATGAGCCGTGGATAGGTACACCGCGCTCTATGAGGGACAGTGACATACAATATCCAGGTCCACTCAACCAAATTGATGAGATTGACGACAATGATGAGTCCCGAACCGACGAACAAACCACAGAAGGTAATAATAATTCAGGTAATAGGTTTTCCGGTAATGCCGAAGAAGATGAGGTCCACGTTCAAACCCCAAGGCGACATCACACAAGAAGTCATGGCCGCGTATCAGACCATCCCTGGGTGTTAAAACGCCGCATATAAAGATAGGTATTGTACACGTAGAGTAAATAGAATGTAGAACATAGGACGTCCTTAGCGTAGGTAGGAAGTAAAAAGGTATATAGTTAGGTAGTAGTGTATTGCGTAAAATGGTAGAAAACATGTAGAACGAGGTCAACAATTGGGACAATAAGGTGTTACCTCATTTGAATGCGTAGGTCGCACAGACAGAGTACGACAAATTTTTGTGCGCGTTTCCTATGTTAGTCTGATGAGGTTGAGATTATACGAGCCCCGTATAATAAAACAACCGAGAGCCGAGATGGTCGAACCGGAAGAATCAAGCGAGATTCCACATTTCTGGGTGCACCACCATATAGACGCGGTGGCAAATGAATTAGCAACGTCCACCTACACGGACAGCAGCTGTAGCAGTAGCAGCAGCACCAACTGAAGCAGCAGCAGCAACAGAAACAGCAGAGGCAGCAGTATAATGGGACAACAGCAAGCCAGAAGGATGACCTGCAGGGGATCGAGGTCAATCCGAGCGGATCTGCATCGAGATGGAGCCGAAGTTGTACCCGGTGGCGGAGGATCACCAAGGCCAGAGCAACAGCTGGAACTAGTAGTCTAAGCGATGACGACTGGGCAAATAAAGAATTAAGTTAAGTATAAAGCAACTACAAGTTGATACTGCTCATAAGTAATTGTTATGTACTTTTTCACATGCGCGTCCGGATCGGGACCCACATCCACATGAAGCATACGAGATCGAGATGCCGGTACACCGCTACATCACAACCACCCCCCCGCCCCTGGATTATGGACACTTGATAAGTGCAGTGACTCAGTGACGCTTTAATTAGTGCGATGAATTCCAAGCGAAGTGTACGGGGCAGACTCATAAGATCTAATGTGTAAAGATGATCTCGACCGAAAAATTGTAACTTTAGTTAAGTTTCATATTATTAAGGATTAGTAGCGTGTTTTGTTTTTGGTAAGAGAGAGAGGCCCTAATTTCAGGTTTTGATTTTAATTGTGAGGTTTAGTTTGATTAGTGATGAATAATTTGTCAATAATGATTCATCTAAAGCGCCGAGGATTGTAATGATGGCCATTTTGGGTATCTTATTGAATAAGAAAGAATAATAGAGCTTTGTGGAGGGTCCTGTCTTTGAGCGTGTCTTGAAGGCAGTCATAAAGTATTGGTATAGTTTATTGTTTTATGGTGGTGGTTGTCTGCATGCAGAAAGAGCGGAAATATTGGGTTTCAGTTCGTGTCTGAATCAACAGAGACAAACTTTGGGCTGTTTATGTATATTCAAAAATGCGTATAGAGAAACTGTTAGAAGTCACGTTCTGACCATTTTTTCGTGATATATTTAGGCACTTCTCGGAACAGGGTATTCCATGGAGAACCAACACGAGAGGGGCGGTTCTAAGGAAGGGACATTTTTTGCAAGGTTTCCTTGGTTGGTTAATTAGATTTTGGTTGCAATGATTGGATGGTTTGGGTGTAGATGATGCAGCCCATAAGGTCTTCCTGGGACGGAGACAGCGCCTCAAGGATTAGTCTCTAAGTAGATTTTAAAACGCTTACTTGTGCTTCCTTCTGTACGTGCGTATTTGCGATAGGAGTTCTTGACTTAGTTCAAAACTCCGCTACAATTAGCATACCAGAGGGGCCATATTCGAGACTACAACCGTTTACCAGATATAGCAGAATTCACAACCTCCTTACAGCTTCCTGATCGAGAGAGATTCAAGACGAGTTATTTGCAGTTTCCAGAGCTCCATAAAAGGTTAGAAAAGTTGTATTGTTTAAGAATATCTCAGCCAGCGTCGTAATACCACTAAGGTGATAAATCACAAGGGCTAATCTCTCTGACATCGTGTTTGTATTAAGTTTAAAGTTGGTTTATATAAAGGAGTTTTTCCTATTGTTTTTTGACTGTTAATATATATTGTTTTGAGAACAACCGTCTTTTAATTAGAAGTTACACAGGGTCAAATATCGAGGGGCACATGAGACAAGCATTGAATTTTAGTAAACAATTAACGCTACCGTTATTATTAATTGTTGCCAGTATTTTCCAACAAGATTCCAGGACAAGAACCCATAAATTTAATATCCCAGAGCAGGATTAATCTAAGTATTTGCCCTGCTACAAACCGGGACAAGTTCACTTTAAGAAGACAGTATTTTTAGTTAGACAAATAATCAAGATAGTTTACTTCTCTTAAAGAAAGACGTCCCCAATATTACAATTGAGACGTGTCTTGTTTTAAAATATACAATTACAGAATTTAAACTGTATTTCAAACCGTATTCTAACAGTCGCTAGGATGTCACATAACATCCATCTAACATTACATGAATGTTCACACTGATAAGTTACATTTATAACATTAATGGGACCAAAAATTTCTTCTACATTGAACATCTATGCGACATTGTAAAAACATCAAAATTTAACGTTCATAATGCAACGAAAGTCAACGTCCTTGCGATGTTAAATGTCCCATTGCGCCGACTGGGACAGGAGTGAGGATCGGCCGCCACCGACAAGACCAGAAGCTGACAGGGCGTTGAGGAACGCAGGAACGGCCTAGTTCTCCTGAACGAAGGAAACTCCAACACATTCGGGAGAAGGCGAGGAGGATGGGCGATAGACGGCATTTTTACCAACCGAGAACGTCTCAAGAGAGGTGAAACGATGAAGAGTGGTGGAAGAGAGACCACCAGTGACCGCATGTACATTGAGTGCAGGCGCCGAACATCCTAGAAAGGAGGAAGCAAAGAGCAGTTCGTGGCCTGTGCCCAAGCGATATAACGCAAGGAAATAATAACTGCACAATGCACCAAATCCGTCACCCAGACTCGACTGAATTGAGCCGGATATCTTTTGTATTATTGGCAAAGGTTTCAAGTTCAGTTTAACGTACAATTTGAATGTAAGTACCAATTCATTTCGGTGAAATACTGACAACGAAATTATGATGTATATTTGGTTGCCTACTCATTTCGAAGCCCATCTTAAAGAGACGCGCGCATCTTGCCGGGAATCTACGTGACACCGCCGAAAGCACGAATTAAAAACATGTTACTAAACAAATGGAAACAATTTGATCTCTAGATAAAGTGGATAAGGTGGAGTTCAAAGACACAAATTGACTGACACTTAAGTTACACCCAGACTGCAATTGACAATAGTTGCTTATTGATGTAAGTAATTACTTTTTGCACTTCAGGCATTTCCATCATATTAATTTTTATTTCACTTCACTATGGGCCAGCAGACAGTGTGGCCAACCATTGGCCAATATTGTGAACTTCAAGGACTCTGGGCTCAAAAACTGTAATGATTCTTGGAAACGGTTTTTGGGATCTCTGATATCGTATCTGATGAAATGGAAAATGGCGGATCCAATATGGCGACTACATGGCGACCAGATGGCGACCAACATTGATAATCTAGTCGTCGTATAATTGAATCTTGACATTTACATATAAGTCAATAGAAGTTGATAGAAGTTATCATAAACGGTGCGTAAATCTGTTTGTAGCATCCTCCATGCATCCTCCCAGCAAAATGGAGTCGGTACAAGATCGGGGCATGAGCAAGTCGTATACAATGAACGATTCCTTCAAATCCATCGATCATGGCTTCAGCAAGCACAGCAGGTCTAGTAGGTCTAAACGGTCATTAGAATTCTCTGAACAGACTGCGGACACGTTCGAAACCAGTAGTGTCAGTGCATCCACTGACACTGAATCCGCTATCGATGACTACTTCCTTAAGTTCAACAATGTATCCGGGCTGCAGTCCCTTGTTCTGATGCAGTTTCAAGGGCAGATGTACGTGGTCATCTTGTTTTATCTGTTCTTTTGGTATGTCGGGGCTGTGTTCAATATGGCTTTTGCTTTTGGATCTCCCGTGGATTTGGTCCCAACGGAGAACAATGAAATGACTGGTAAGATATTTTTATTGTAGTTAAGTATAGTTTTTTTTGCACATGCTAACTAAACTAGATGTGCAGGTACGCGTCAGAAGTATTCTCAGTGTACCCGTTTTTATGTGGCGACGATTCCAGAGAAACTAGTAAAGGTATCGGGACGAAACTTCATATTTAGAAATTTCTTGACCAAACTTAGAGCTGAAAAGGCTTTTGTTCGGAAGGGTCCAAAGGAACTGGATGTTTACTCCAAGCATTTTTCAAGGATTTTGCAAAAGAGCAGCTATTTCTGTAATTATGTCAAAATAGTTAACTAATAAATTAAAGTAGGGAAGATTTTGTACTTATAATTTATATCTATGACATTATTTGGTAAAATTAATCGTTTAGCTGCATAAGCAAATACTGTTTGATCGAGGTCGGTCGTGTCTGCATTAATATAAAACTAGTTAGCCAAGATTTGACAGATATTTTCATTCTAATGACAGTAGGTCCGCAAACGCTGATGTGTAGACAATACCTATTGTCAACAGAATATAAATATCTGTCAAATCCTGGCTAACTAGTTTAATGCAGACACGACCGATCTCGATCAAATAGAATCTCATGCAGCTAAACTATTAATTTAATATATTTCGAATTAAACGACTTGATTTAACGGAGGGCGAATTTAACGTAAGAGTCCGTTATTGATTTTAAATGTTAACTAAAATGGAAAATCGTTAACAAAAAATCTAATTTTGTTAATTAAAAAAGGCTTGTGTGTCCAGCTTTGTAAATGATCTTTCAATAACGTCAAACGTCACGATCACCACCGTCTATTTAGATCAGTGTTCTTCAACCTTTTTACGCCTGCGGACCGGCAAAATTAGGAGAAATATTTCGCGGACCGGCTGACGACTAAGGGGTAATACCACCCCTGGAGGCAGAAAAATAATACCTAAGTTTAAGCATGTAGTAGAAGCGTAAAAATCAATTTTATTCAAAAATCAAATATTCTGCGAGAAACTCTGTTTGACACGTCTTTTGCTCTGTAATCATTTGTATTTCAAAAACGGTCGAAACTCTCAACGAATTCATACCTGATTGATTTAAAATTTCTACATAGACAGATTTTATGTATTCTCTGATACAAAACCTAGCCCAATACGTAGGATTTTAGCAAATAGTATTTTTCTGCAGTTTGGCATTTTATTGAACACAAATTGAACACTCTTTATTTGACAATTTTGTAACCAAATAGCTGTAACTAAACAGAAGTTTTGAAAATGTCGTAAAAACTTGCTGACGGTATATTTTTCGGAGAAGATTGTCTCAATTTCAAGTCAATCGGTTATGAATTGGCTGACATACCTGATCAACGTATTTAACGATTTTAAAACGAGATTTTTTATTAATGTTTTTTAAGTACATGATTTTAAAGACCTGTGTAAATTATGTAACATCTGAATAAAATTGATTTTTACACTTGTATATGCATAAAGTTGTTTGACCTAAAAAAGTGGACACTGATAAACACACTATAACTTGTATTTCGATGTTAGTGGCCATGTCATTAATTCTTATCTGAGTTCTGGTATCCGATAGTGGTAGAGCCTCTAATTTTGTAGCAGCTTGAGGACCCAAAATTTCTTGAAGGACCATCAGACGCCAAGCTTTACTAACTCCTCACCAATAGTGAATGTTTTTTTTTTTGTTTTGGCTGTACGAAGAGCTACGAAATAATTTTCATCATAATTTTCATTTGATTTTTCTGAATTTTTGTTTGATCATGTAATCTTTCAAAAAGTCCAGTGGCTTATCAGTAAAATGTTTATGCGTTGAAGTCAAATGACGAGCTAGTTTTCAAGGCTTCATAGGAAAGAATTTCTGAACATACTACACACAAAGACAGTGGCTATAGTTCGCTTCCAGGGGTACAATAAAACCGAACTTTGAATACTCAATTAGCTTTGAAGAAGCGAGCAACATGGTTCGCGAAATGTCAGCATTAACAAATATTGACACACGGCATAACCCGGAAGCAGTATATTTTATAAATGATTCTGGCCGTGAAAGCCTACTTACTTATTTAAATAATCCTTAACACATTGCCTAATAAAGTTACCTCTTTTTTGTTTTTATTGTATATTCAGAAGTATCGACAAATTTCTTTTTCTGTGGCCCTTCTACACTTGAAGCACTTGGCATAATTTCGATGCCATCAGTACTTTTCTCCTGAATATTGTCCTTGCTTCTACCAAAGAAAGTTAGAAGGTTTTGCTGTTTGACTTTTTACTTCCATTTTGTACGGCGCCAAGTTTTACGAAAGATAATTTATATTATAATTCAAAATATAATATTCAAAAACAATATATTATGATATCATTGGCTTAAACAGTTGGACTAAAGAAAATATTGTGTCGTTTTGAAGCTCGGTATTTTCCAGTGCTCACTTTAATATTTAGCATTTTCGCATAATAATTTTTGGCTATTAAAATATTAAAAAAATTTTCATGATAACATTTATACCCAATAATAGCACTTCTTTCATTTATTTCAGCTATCGTCCACACCGGTGATATCGTGTACCTTCTTGACTGGGTAGCAATGGTGATCTTCAAGAACATGAACTGGCCAGACATTAACATACAGTACCAATCTAGACACGGTTTCATCTTGTTTGTGGAGTTTTTATCCTTAATACCCTTGGAACCGATATACGGCACATTAGTAAAAGCAGATGTAAGAGTCTACTATTCTCTGCGACTGCGTTACTGCTTAAGACTATGCCGGCTTTACGTCTTTTACAAGGAGAGCCGCGAGTACGTAGGGCATTACTCCCATGTGGTTCACCTATGCACGTATTTTGCCATAGTGGGCTTAGTTATAATAACAGGCGGTGCGATATATTACATTACGTTCTGTAAAGGAATGTGCGCATACGCCGACTATGACGTCGTTAGCACTGCTATCTATTCATGTTCAACCACAATCGTATCCGGTGTTGGTGTGAAGCAGTTGGTTGGAATAGAGCCATCTTTTGTCGATAGCACCGTGGTCTCAATATTCTCGTTTTTCATGGCTCTGCTGTTCACTAGTTACTTTGTGTGCGACACCATCCACAGCATGAAGCCCAGATTTGTCCAGATGAACCTTTATGAGAGATATAGGTCTAAGATTCACGAATGGAAGGCGGAGATTGAGTGGACTACATTTCACAGAAGGTTCGAAAATTTAATATATGAATATTGTACGATATACTGGCATAAGACTAGAGGGGAGAGCTACTTAGACTATAAGGGGAAGCACATGCCTGCGATACTTTATCAAGATATAGCTCTGGATACGACTTGGATACCTCTGAGGCACAGTCATTTGTTTAGAAACCAGGATATATATTTTATTAGAGCCGTTGCCGAGGTTATGCAGCATAAGTTCTTATGTCCAGGAGAAGTTCTCTTCAAGAAAGATTGTTTCAGGGGTACTATGTATTACATAATCAGTGGTACTGTGGACGTCTTGTCCGAGGAGGATGCTGAAACAGCTGTAATTTCTTTTTCCGCTGGAACATGTCTAGGTGAAGGTAGCTTAGCCATAAGCTACTCAGCTAATATCACAGTCGTCAGCAGAGATACAACTGACGTAGCGGTTTTACGCAGGAAAGATCTGATGTGTTTAGCGAGTAAGTACCCAAGGGAGATACGGAGTATATTTACCACTATCAAGTTAAGATTCGAAAGGGCAAAGGGTTTCCGAGCATTGGCTGAATACCAATTCGCTACCAAGTCGTTCAACGAACAGATTGGCGTGTTAACATTGAAGTGGCTGAAATTTACTCTGAGTAAGTTATTGTGTGATGGTATGGAGTCTACGTTGGATGGAGAGGTTACCAGAGATATGGACGAGATCGTTTTCTGCGTGAAATATCTGGACCTTCTCGTCCAAAGCAAAACTATTGGCACCAGTACGAACTTAACGTTTGTGAGGAGTAAATTCCCTGTAATTTTCCGACCAAATTCGCTGCTCCTGAAGGTCTGGTTCCTTGCCACTTTAGGGCATATTACGGCGTTGGTTTTGTCCTACCCTTACATCATGGTATTCCGGCCAGAGATTACTCTTCCTTATAACATATTCTTGGTTTACATTAGCTTAATTTGGTTTGTCGATATATATATGAAGAGTTCAACTGCCGTCTCGACCAAATATTTTGAATGTAACGAGCTCAGCGAAATTCTTATGCACAATTTGACGCAGTTGTGCTACTATGCAGACATTTTTGCTGCTATTCCGATGGAGGGTTTTATATATCTTCTTAATGGGGAGCTCTCGGAGAGGGAAAGAGTGGTGTTCTCGGCCAACAGACTCTTAAAGATTTATTTACTGGAAGATTTCTTCGATTCTTTATGCACGAATATCAAACTAGCGCTCTTCGTCAATTACACAAAGTATGGCGTATATTTTTTTCTGTTGTGCTACTATGCCTCAATGTGTTTCTATTCCATAGGTTGGCACGACGAAAATGTGCAATATTTTACCGATTTCTTAAATAGTTTCAATGCGATCACTACTTTTGACTACTTTTTTTACAGTATGTTCTGTGCTGTACAGTTTGCAAGAGATATGGCTCTGACACCATTCCCATTCGTTGTCACCTATCGATCGATCTTCTATTTAGAGCTCGATATTTTCTTGGACATGGTCTTAACTTTATTTATGGTGGCATGTTCCATATCACTGGAGTGGATACAACTCATGGATGCCCACTGTTTTAATGAATTTATGCGAAATGTTGATATTACAATGAATGTATTCAAGTTCGACGAAGCATTAAGACGAAGAACATTGGACTATATCGATCTTCAATACGTCATGACAAATACATTATTCTTGTTTGACAACGATCTTTTTCATCAGCTACCGAATGATTTGTACGTGATGACGAACGGCGTATACCCTGGTACTTTCTTGAAGAATCTGTTCTTGTTCTACCACCTAGATGACAAGATGATTGGTAAGATGGCAGCAGCTTGTGAAACCTGTTTCGTTCTTCGAAACGAAACTATCAAACTTTTCGGTGAGGACTGCAGCGAAATCTTTATCTTGGTTGACGGATCCTGTAAGATCAAACATTTGGATAACACCGTCGTGGTAGTAGGCAGTGGGGCAGTTTTCTTTGATTTTGAGGCAGCATTTTCTATCAAATCTTGCATTTCTTTAACAACGTTGACACCCTGTCGGTTGTTATCCCTATCGTATATGAAGTATAAAATGGTTTTGTTCACTGATCGAAGAGAATTCGAATGCATGCAGAATACTGTAAAATACTTTCCATACTGGGAGGAAGTGGATATATTATGCGAAACAAAGCCAGTAGCGGTCGCTAAGAAGCACATTGCCAAACCAGTTCGAGAAAAAAACATAAGGAAATTTGGTTATAGGCTAAAGAAGAGGACCGAACCATACTATGATCTCCATGGAGGATTTCCCAGGTATGCTACACTATTCAAAGTATTACTAATGCGATACACCTTCCACAACAACGGGGTATTCGTCGCCTATTATGAAATGTACAGGTGCATCGCTATAGTACTTTACATAGCGATTTTGCCACACTCCCTGGTATTGGGACCTAATAATATCTACTGGATTATTATCAGATATGGGTTTGATGTACTCGCCATGATTGATGTCTACATGAGGCTCCACTTTTCTTACTTTGACCCGAAAACTAATTTGGAAATCACTCATCCCTGGAAGACAGCTGTTTATTACTGGAAACATGCGTTTGCGGTTGACCTTTTGAGTAGCTTGCCATTAGAAGTCATATTTTCATTCTCAATTACTCGTCCAGCATTATGGAAATGCAACCGATTGCTTCAGTTGTATAGAGTTTCTGGATATTTCGGATTTTTCTTCACGAATAAATTGGAGGGTATTTGGCGTGTACTGATCGACTACCTTCCAATAATTATTTTGATTCTCAATTTCGTGGCATATGAAGTACTTATGCTTTATTGCACGTACGAGAATGGTGTCCACAAATGCATAGCAGGCTCATTTTTAGGGGCGAATTGGCTGGATATGCATTACACTGTCTACTTGTACAATCTGATTTTTGTTGCTTGCGTCATATTTGGTGGAAACTATTACATTGTGGAGATTAACACCAATTTATCCGTTTACGTCTTCTTTCTCCTATCATTCATAGGAATGTACGTGCATGTGATGATTACTGCGAAGGTGACCGCTGCTAACTTATCCGTCAATAGAGATTTAATGGCATACCAGGAGGCCATGCAACATCTTCAGCAATTTTGGAGCCAGGCGAAGATAGATAAGAAGCTGAAGAGGGAAGTTGTGAAGCACTTTGACTACATGTGGGATATTAATAGAGGGAAGACAATTCTTAGTACATTTTCTGTATTCAGAACTTATTTCAAAACCGACATTCTGAGCCAAGTCTACGGAACGGTTTTCCGGAACTCCTCAATATTCTTGCCACCGAATGACAATTTCTTCAGGACGCTGTTATTCGATGCAAAGCATGAGATTTATCTAAAGTCCGGTTTGATTTACAGAGTCAATGATATCAACACTGATGTTTTCCTGTTGTTAAAGGGAAAGGTGGACGTTGTCGGCCCTGATTTGAATAGATTGGCATCATTAGAGATTGGATCTGTATTTGGAAATATCGACCAAACTCCAATTACTCGTATGACGGTGTCTGTAGTCGCTAGTGGTCACGTGGAAGTGTTGAGGTTCTCAACTATAGCGCTGTATAAGCATTTGTCAAACTTTCCTTTAATGCTGAAACACTTCAAGAACTTAACCACATTTGATATTGACTACTTAATAGAAGAAAATATAGTGCTGAGCAACGTATCTGAAAGACTTCACACGTCTAAAATGAGGATTCCCACACAGATTTTGAAATTAAAGTACAAATATCAGCAGAATAGTGGAATAAAGTTTCCCGTTATGGAACGAAATATCCTCCATAACGTTTGGGACCATTTTCTGTACGCGGCGTACTTCTTTAGTTATGTTCTCGAGTTATACTGCATTTCCTGTTTTGAGACCCACCCAGTCTGTGTCGTGCTGTTGTATTTCTTCGACATCTTAAATTTAATAAAGATTTACTTGAAGTTTGTCACTAGCTACGATGACGAATACGGACGTTCTATTATGGTTCGATCTATGATCATAGATAGATACAAAAGGCAAAGGTTGGGCTTCTATTTTGATCTATGTACTGTGCTGCCGATAGAATTGTTATCCCTCGCGTTCATTCAACAGGACTATTTTATATTTGTTTATGTGGCTTGTAGGCTAAACCGATTGCCGAGGATTGTGTTTACGATTGTATTCTTTAGGGATGTCAGTCAAAAATTATCAGCTCACGTTGTGTTGGTTAGGTTGTCGTATTTGTTGCTGTGGATATTTTTGATGCAGTTGAACATCGGTTTCATATTAAAATTACTCGATGGTAGAAGTGGTGATACTGTATACGAGAGGATGGCATTATTTGGTAATAAATTACAGCTGGTTGTTGACGCGTGCAGAAAAGTCGGCACTCCCATTACTAGGACACAACAAAACGATGTGAAATATCTTGCTTATACTGCGACACTGATTGCGTCACAGGTTATCTACGCCGTATTCATGGCGGAAAGTTGTGCTATTATTTTACTAATTAGTCATTCCCAAATCGCCTATCGTCAATTTATTATATTCATGCAGAGGTATATGAAAACTGAGTCCGTATCTGAACCATTGAAACATCGGATTTCCAATTACGTCAAATTACTGTGGACAAATAATAAAGGAATTCAGTTCCCTAATTTGCTGAATAAAGCACCTTATTATTTGAAGGAAGGCGTCTTGTACTCGATGTTTGGCGTTCTGATGATAAAGCATGTCGTTTTGCAGCATTGCCACAAAGATTTAACCAGGCAGATATGTGCTAGGATGAAAACGTTGGTTTTCTTTCCGGGCGATAACGTTGTATACATGGGTGATATTGACGACTGTATGTACTTTATCTATGAAGGAGAAGTGCATGCTTTGAGCGAAGATAGTATGTACTCTGAAGTTGTGGACGACATACTCGTTGAAGGGGATATGTTTGGATTGGAGCAGGGATTGTACCCGAGGACTGGGCATGATTACACTTATAAGTGTGTCAAGTATACTACGTTGGTTTATTTGAAGAGGAATGACTGGATTCACTTATTGGACTTCTTTCCGGCTTCTAGGAACATGATCATCGATGATGACAGGGCTTCGCAGTAAATGCTTACTTACCATAATCCATTTATATTGTAATTGAACATCATATTAAAGAGTTTACAGTTAGGAAGTGAGAGTGTATGGATTATTGAATAGATCGCCTGGGGTTACTTTCTTTTAATGGCATTCCTGTTAGATATTATGCAAGAGCTAGGAGTTGTAAAACGATTTTTAGTTGTCTTTTTATTTTAATTAGAGAAATGGAAATGAATGTAAGGTAATCTAACCATTCAAACAACGTTCTTATTTTTGCTTTTGCGTAACAGCTAAAAAATGAAACAAAAGTAGAAACAGATGTAGGAAGAAATTTTTTATGTTTTAATAATTATCTCAAGAGACTCGTTCCATATTTCCCTTATACGAAGGCAATCAATTATCTTGGAAAATGCCGGTTTAAAAATAAACAACTAATTGAAAACATGATTGAGCATAATATCTTATATGTAATAAGAAAAACAATATCATTCAGTTAAACCCTGACCTTTCCGAGATATGTCCTTCAGAAGGTTAAGAAGTGCCTTATTGTATTTTTTTAGGCCGTGTGCGTTGACTGCAGCCATGTGGCTTGTTGTACTGCCGCCGCCAATGCAGTTTAATCGATCTTCGTGCAATTTATGCGGCTGAGGAGTCTTCCGATTAGATTTATTAGATTTTGTTTTGGGAAGTTGTGGGGTTCCTCTTTCAAGGTTTGCTTCCCTCCAGGAGGTCACTGCTAAGGATCCGAATAAGATATGAGAGCCAACTTCCTCCTCTTCATTGCAAAGTCTGCACAGAGGTTATTCTTTCAGAAGTTGTCTAGTGTGCTGGTGCTTCCTGAGGCTGCAGTGCCCGGTTATAAGTTCGGTCACCATCGATAGGAATAGAGAATGATTAAAAACAAAAATACAGACAAAATAAACAGAATTTGATAATTCAATTCTATAATCGTATCAATCGAGAATCCGATAAAAGGTCTTAATAACAAATATGTAAACAATAAAAAGGCGACAATATTTTAAAATTTAGCCGAATTACCGAGAAACAATGACTAAATATAGAGAAAAGGTGACAAAATTGAAAATTCAGTGATAACGATCATCGACAACGAAATACAAAATTATTATTATTACACTTGAAAGGCGACAATACTAAATCAACTAATTAATGATAATTGTGTTTATCTATGTATAAGTGGTATAGGAAATCAGTATGTACAGACCATACAGATGATAGTGGACAAATTTTTTAATGAACACATGTCCGGGAATGTATTGTTTGAACGTTAGTAAACTCATATATGTATTTTGATAAGTAAAATCTGCCAATCCTAGCGGCAGAATGTCTCCCACTTGTCACCCGTCTTACCATTCTGGTATCAGATTTGAGAAGCCGCTAGCGGTGGCAATTTGGTGGTTGCAAACTGACAGTCCATAGCTGCAAGTAAGCGAGAGAGCTTAGAACTTCGTACACCTAGCATACATGGTGAATACGCAACAGGTATTACATATGCGTATTTTCTTGACATATATGAAAAATACAGCATTTTATTAAAAAGAATATTAAAGGATTTTGAAGTTGCTGACTGCTGAAAACTATTAATTGTTAGATACCAGGCATAACTCCAATCATTAATCGACAGTTGAGGAAGTTAAAATATAAAAGAAAATAATTAACAATATAATTAATAAATTATAATCAAACATTATATTAGACTAAACAATAATTTATATTAGACACTCAATAGTCAAAATATTAGTGTCCAAGTCAACCGATCGTGTGTTTACTAAAATATTACTAAATTGCACAATGGTTCATTACTCACGTTAAAAATAATGGCTTAACAATTTTATCTTTCTGATTTTTGTCTATCCAATACATATTATTTCTGTTTTTATTCACTTCTGTCATTTTGTTCGGTATTTAAATGCATACATTGTACCTAACTTTTCTAGTTTAGAACATACGTATATTTTAATGAAGTGCGTATATTATTATTATTATTAATGTCAGAGTGCAATAAGTTGAAAAACGAGAGAAAGAAAATAGTTACAAAAACAGTACCTACTATTACAGATCATGGGCTTGTGGCATGTTACGATACCATTGAGACAACTGACTTCATTTTCATTCACGATCGGCACGCTGACGTAAACGATAGGTTTCTTGCATTTGTCGATGTACTGTATAATGCGATAAATATCAGGTTCCCTCTAAAGACAAAGAAAGGTTCTCAAGAAAGCGACAGAAAAATATCTTCGTTTGGGATTGAAGCCAGACAGGCACGGGAAAAACTGCGACAGCTCTACACAGATAACATCCTTAGGTAGTAGGTACCCCACGATCTCCTAAAACAGCACAAGATAAAATATCGTAATGTTCTGTCTAAAAGCAGAAAGGAGCTCATTATTTGTCGGGATCACGGGATCGGAAGCCCTATTACCTATACCTATTAGGGCTTCCAATACTGATCCTGTGATTTCGGGATTAAAGATATTGTAATCCCGGGATCCCGGGATTCATAAAAAAAAAGCGAGAGTTGCCGTATTAAAACGTCTGGGATGCAAGTAGTTACCAAATCCAGTCAGTAAGACACGCCTAAAAAATTACTTTATTGGACAATATCTTTTCCCCGAAACTTGATCAACGTTTCAAGATTTTGCCTTACAAGTAGAAAACCAAAACTGATGGTTTAAAAGGTGTCAAAGTGTGCGTATTGACATTAATAACAATCAAAATTTAAACTGTATTAGATAATAACTTGCTCTTCCATCTTAAACTCGTTTAAAAATTTTACATTTTTGTAAAATGTTTCAAGAATAGTCACGGCAAAAGACATTGTTTGATCGAGTCTAAATTTCAATTTTTTCAATATTGATGCCACTAAACTTGGCAAATTCTTGTTTTCCTTTTAAAGATAAAATTGGATAACTTTAAAAGACTAACTAATAGACTAAATTTTTAAATAAAACGATTATTGTTTACAAAAAAGGAAACGCGTATTCAAGTGCAGACGTTATTTATTGTTCAAAATTGATGAAATATACAGTGCAACTTCTTAGAATATTAAATATTTCTTTTATATTTCTTTTCATGGAAAAAAAGTAATATTACTTGTACGTCTTTCGGTTTTTGCAAATACAGTTCAAATAGCCTAACCCACATTATACACACATAAAAATACGGAGCTGGATTTAACACCGATTCAACACCGCTATGGATCTCCCTCGCGACCATTTGCGCATGTAGTTAGATCGGACGGAGTTGAATTTTTAGGGAGTACATTCACCCCTTTTGTAGTTATTATTATTTGAAAAGGAGTTGAAAATAAATCTTTAGGGAGTTGGTTGTTTTCACCGCGCGGGTGTTAAAATTATCCTATACGGAGTTAAATTTATACCAAAGGGAGAAATGATGCGGGGGCCAGCAAAAATAAAAAATATGCCAATTAATCAGTTTTCTGTGTTCTGATCACTAGTCAATAAGAAACAACAGTTTAGTTAGTTGTTTTTTAGTGACAGTGACTGTAACACAGAAAAGTTATTAATTTAAATACTCATGTAATTTAGATATCAATCCTTTATTTTGTTCAATATTATATCTATTCCACAATACTTACATATAAATATACTATAAATAATAATCAGTAGTACACCGTCTTGTCTGTCAACTGCAACAGGCAATGCTCCACTTCTTCCTTTTTTAAGTTCTAATGGTAAAGAAACCTGTAATACAAAACCAAATTAATGCGTATCAGTTGTATATGTAGTAAATAATACTTACGTGACTAAACATGTATCAGTTTTACTGTCACTCCATCCCCTGGCACACGGAGGCGGTAAATATGTCTCAAGCTGCAATATCAATAACTATTTTGTTTGAAAATATATCTTACATTGCTTAAAATGTATCACTGTACCTTTGTGGCAAGTTGTTGGTGACTTCTCCTAAATATGTATTGAATTCGTGGTGAAAAACTGGTGTAAATTTTGCTTTCCACTTGCCGTGACGTTCATGGAATAGTAAAATGTGCGTTTTCTTCTTCTATACTTAATTTTTAAGACAAGAAAACTGTAATACAAATGGGAATTAATACTTATCAGATACATTCGTAGTAAGTAAAACTTACGAACATATATTTTATTAATTGGTAATTAAACCTCATCCCCTGGCACAGGGTGCGGTCAATACGTCTCAATCTTCAATGACAGTCACTATGATTATAATGTAGCTGAAATGTTCAAAAATATAAAAGCTTGTGACCACAACCAATGGGTAATATACAACGCACAAGTACCTACCTGTCGTTACATACTTGTCGTATTAAATGCGACGAAACCTAAAATTTCTCTGTTATTGTTTTCGTATTTAACACGGAGATGAAAATAGACTGCTCCATGCCAAATAGGTTACTAATATGTAATATATTACAAGTAATCAAAAACTAACCTCACTCCTATCCTACAGCACAAGTCCCGTGGCCGAACTGCGAAGCGACCGCCTTCGTGGCGACGTTATGACGTACTGTTGTTGCCAAAAGGGCAAATTATTCACTTTTTGAAATAAATCGTACCATTTTGGAAATTGTTCACTCCACGCGGAGTTTGAATGAATAAAAAAAAGTATTTTCTCCCGTTTTTTCAGTTATTTCAACACCCTGGGTGGTGTTAATTTTTATTTCACACCGTCGTGCTGGAGCCGGTGAAAATTTTCACCTTGTCTGATATCAACTATTTTCAACTACCTGCTGTGTAGTTAAATTAACTCCGAAATTATGTATAACAACAATTTTTAAGATACAATCAACTGATTTTCGAAGAAAATTTCACTCCTTTTTGTGTACGATTAACTACGTGCGAATTCACTCCGTAAAATTTTTATGTGTGTAAAAATAGACTTATTATCTAAGTGCAGTTTTTGACAAAACTGCAAGAAAAGCGATAATTGTGCGATGAAGAAATGTCAAAAATGACCATATTACCGCTGTCACAGCTCATCATAAACTCGAGACGCTTCGTAGGTACCTAAATATTTCGTCTTTTACACACATAAAAATACGGAGTTGGATTTAACACCGATTCAACACCGCTATGGATCTCCCTCGCGACCATTTGCGCATGTAGTTAGATCGGACGGAGTTGAATTTTTAGGGAGTACATTCACTCCTTTTGTAGTTATTATTATTTGAAAAGGAGTTGAAAATAAATCTTTAGGGAGTTGGTTGTTTTCACCGCGCGGGTGTTAAAATTATCCTATACGGAGTTAAATTTATAGCAAAGGGAGAAATGATGCGGGGGCCAGCAAAAATAAAAAATATGCCAATTAATCAGTTTTCTGTGTTCTGATCACTAGTCAATAAGAAACAACAGTTTAGTTAGTTGTTTTTTAGTGACAGTGACTGTAACACAGAAAAGTTATTAATTTAAATACTCATGTAATTTAGATATCAATCCTTTATTTTGTTCAATATTATATCTATTCCACAATACTTACATATAAATATACTATAAATAATAATCAGTAGTACACCGTCTTGTCTGTCAACTGCAACAGGCAATGCTCCACTTCTTCCTTTTTTAAGTTCTAATGGTAAAGAAACCTGTAATACAAAACCAAATTAATGCGTATCAGTTGTATATGTAGTAAATAATACTTACGTGACTAAACATGTATCAGTTTTACTGTCACTCCATCCCCTGGCACACGGAGGCGGTAAATATGTCTCAAGCTGCAATATCAATAACTATTTTGTTTGAAAATATATCTTACATTGCTTAAAATGTATCACTGTACCTTTGTGGCAAGTTGTTGGTGACTTCTCCTACATATGTATTGAATTCGTGGTGAAAAACTGGTGTAAATTTTGCTTTCCACTTGCCGTGACGTTCATGGAATAGTAAAATGTGCGTTTTCTTTTTCTATACTTAATTTTTAAGACAAGAAAACTGTAATACAAATGGGAATTAATACTTATCAGATTCATTCGTAGTAAGTAAAACTTACGAACATATATTTTATTAATTGGTAATTAAACCTCATCCCCTGGCACAGGGTGCGGCCAATACGTCTCAATCTTCAATGACAGTCACTATGATTATAATGTAGCTGAAATGTTCAAAAATATAAAAGCTTGTGACCACAACCAATGGGTAATATACAACGCACAAGTACCTACCTGTCGTTACATACTTGTCGTATTAAATGCGACGAAACCTAAAATTTCTCTGTTATTGTTTTCGTATTTAACACGGAGATGAAAATAGACTGCTCCATGCCAAATAGGTTACTAATATGTAATATATTACAAGTAATCAAAAACTAACCTCACTCCTAACCTACAGCACAAGTCCCGTGGCCGAACTGAGAAGCGACCGCCTTCGTGGCGACGTTATGACGTACTGTTGTTGCCAAGAGGGCAAATTTTACACTTTTTGAAATAAATCGTACCATTTTGGAAATTGTTCACTCCACGCGGAGTTTGAATGAATAAAAAAAAGTATTTTCTCTCGTTTTCTCAGTTATTTCAACACCCTGGGTGGTGTTAATTTTTATTTCACACCGTCGTGCTGGAGCCGGTGAAAATTTTCACCTTGTCGGATATCAACTATTTTCAACTACCTGCTGTGTAGTTAAATTAACTCCGAAATTATGTATAACAACAATTTTTAAGATACAATCAACTGATTTTCGAAGAAAATTTCACTCCTTTTTGTGTACGATTAACTACGTGCGAATTCACTCCGTAAAATTTTTATGTGTGTAGTCTAAAGAAAATCATTAAACTGGAAGAAATTTTTTCGCTGCATTTTATTTCCATTTACTAATTTTATATTTTGTAGTGTATCACTGAATACAGGTAAAGAAATCCGCAACATTTTTTTGTTATTTTTGTGTTTATTTTGTAATAATATAGTATATTGTAACTAAAAAGACTTAAGCAAGTTGAAAAGGTTCTTGTTTTGCATCCGCATTGAATTATATCTACTTCTAGCAAAATCTGTTCTTCGTATTATAGCAACATGATGGTATAAACGAACACTTTATGCTTGATACTTAATTTAATCAGGAAGGGTGCTGTTATAGACTGAAGTTCATAATTAAAAAATGGCAGCTCAATTAACCTACCGACATCAGTGCCCACTTGCGCCAATTAACAAAAACTAAGAAAATAATTTAGATTTAATTTAATTTAATTTTTTGGGATGTCGGGATTTAGATTTATAATCCCTGGATCCCGAAAAAGCTCATTATTTGTCGGGATCCCGTAATACCGGGACTGGAAGCCCTACTACCTATATCTATAGGTACCTACTAGCGTCAGTATCGTCGCTTAACCCACCATCGAAATCACCGATATGAACCCGAATAATCCCCGGATTTTCTGGCGAAACAAGCCTCGAAATATAAACAGTATAAACACACATAAAAAGCAGCGGAACATTTGCATTTTCCTCGCATCTCTCTCATCGTATCGTCATACGCGCGGCAGCAAAACAGCGACTGGCGCGGTTTTTTCATATCGAAACCACTTTCTACAGGTACGCTATACCCATACAGGTATAGCAGTCTTACGCAATCAGTCGCGACGCACGGAGTGAACCGCTCCCGATCTAACCAGAACCACCACGCAAAAACAATACGACCAACTGACAAAATATGGCCCAGAAACGTTAAAGTTTCGTGTTAAATTTGTATATAGTTCGAACAGTTTGTGTTGACATCAATACGAAATGGCCGAAAAGATATCTCACAGTGGTCTTTTGGCCAGGAGCACCGAAGGACATGCTGCAAGGGGCATGCAAATAAAAGGCAACGAGGATGTATGGGTTGAGATACAGGCGAACACGTTCAGGAATTGGGTGAACGAAAATCTGCCTCCAAATCTGAGGGTTGGCGATCTCTCGCAGGATCTGTGCACAGGTGTGAGGTTGTGTACGTTGGTGGAGAATCTGCAAGGACATCCGATAAAACCGGCGTGGAATAAGAGACCCATGAACCAGCATCATTACCTGGAAAATGTGACCGCAGCTTTGAATGCTATCGAACTGGATGGTGTCAAATTAGTAAACATTGGTAAGATCATATTTTACTTTAGCAGAAATGTGTGACTAAAGCTTCTGACACTTTATTCACACATGACAAGTTAAAAGTGTCTATACAAGTAGGTAAATCAAGTTTTAATCAGATATGAATTTACTCAGCTTTTTTTAAAAAGCCTGCCTTTGTGACAAATTAGTCAGCACGTTTTTTAATTGCGAGCGTGACATATCCATGAACAAAGTTTGAAGAACATATATCATTCTACCAGAAAACTTTATTTGTAATATAAAAACGTATTTAGAATACCAGTTTTTCAATTATTGCGATTGATTTGACTAAATAGGTATATTGCGATTATTAAATTTTCTCAAGATTCCTTCGCAATTATAAGATTTTCTGACCAAAATAGTATACGTTAAATTTGTGAACTAGGTAAAGAAATACAAACATTCAGTGGCAAAATATCAGTACAAAATAAATTAATTATTTAGGTAGCTTGAAATATCTACTGTTCAATTGAAGATACACATTCCAATTTAAAGTTTTATTTTTGCTAGCAATGGAAAACATGGTGTCCAAATAAACATGAATATTGAATTTTAACAAAGTTACTCATATAATCATAATCATCTTTTAGAAGACCTAAAATATTTCCGATTTACCTGTTATTATTACCTCGATGATTTAAAATCCGGCGTCAAAAATGTATTGAAGTTGATTCATAATCAGCGATCCTTAAAATGCTTTTTATATTATACTTGAACATATAGACCCATTCTGATATTTAATTGATGAAGTTATTATTATAGACCTAGAAAATAAAAAAATCACAGTAAAATGCCGTACTATTAGCACCTTCATTTTTCATTTGACAATTCTGATAATAAATTTGTAATCACATCCCTAAGAAGCTTCTAAGGTAATATTTCTGTCTCTTTATCTCCGTAATTTTTCAAATTATCAAAGATTTTGTTACTTTTCAGCACAAATAATTAGTTTTTACAAAGGTGAGGATAAAGAACAACTTGTCTGTCATTGGATAGACTAGAGTAAATGATAGCTTTTGTTATGCTGGTTTTAAAACGTTGTTATTTTGTTTGGCTATGTGTACACAATCAATATACCAAAATCAAACATTATGGCTGAGTCCACCTCACGATTTCATGTTTTGAAATTAACCGATATTAGCGATTTAGGAAACTTGTGGGCAGTTTGGGCTGAAATTGCATACATATAAACTACATAACTAAATACTTACTTAATTGAATAAAACTTTAAAATTATATGAAACTGGAATGAAGTAGATATACCTTTTTGCTGTGATGAGGACATATTATGACTACATGTTTGCAAGAAAACATTTGGGCATTTGTCTTATATCCAAACTTGATTGTGTTGCGGTGTAATACATACTAGAAGAAAAACTTTTTACTTTATCATAGTAGAAAATATTGTAAACGTGCCGAATTTTTTTGTTGAGATTTTAGCTGAAATATTTCCTGAACATTTTTGACCAAAGTATAAACAAAATTCTGTGTGAGTGTGTATGTCTGTGTTTGTGTGTGTGTACCCGGTTTAGTGGCCACAATTCCGGAGAAACTACTAACGGTATCGGGACGAAACTTCATATTTAGAACTTGACCAAACTTAGAGCTGAAAAGGTTTCTGTTCAAAACGGTCCAAAGGATGTTTCCTCTATGCATTTTTCAAGGATTTTACAAATTAGTCACCATTTCCGTAATTTCGTCAAAATAGTTAAATAATAATTTAAAGCAGAAGAAATTTGGTATAATTTAGGTCTACGATATTTTTTGGTAAAATTAATACTTTAGTTGCATAAGCAAATATGTACTATTTGATCGAGATCGGTCGTGTCTGCATTAATATAAACTAGTTAGCCAGAATTTGACAGATATTTTCATTGTACTGACAGTAGGTAGTGTCAAATGCTGATTTTTTGACAATACTGGCTAACTAGTTTTATTTTAAGGCAGACACGACCGATCTCGATCAAATAGAATCTAATGCAGCTAAACAATTAATTTTATATATAGTATGATAAAGTCATGTGCCTGACCACATCAGATTTTTTATTACAGTTACGACATGTTGAATTTTTCAACATTCTATATTTCAGTTGGAAATGACAATTTTGTACTACGAATATCAGTATTATCAATTCTTCCTGTTGTACAGAGTGGGTTATTTTAATCTCAGCATTTGACTAGATATCTTAAAAAGTACGCACCCAGCGGAAAAAAATACACAAGACTTTTCTTGGATGCTACAAGGGCGTTGTTTTATTATAGATGGCACTGGTTTCATGAAATCAAGGTCAACTTCAGTTTTTTAAGTGGCCTATTTTTCTTTATATTTTGGAATTCTTTGGAATATTTTAGTGCATTCGCAACAAGTACTGATATAGTTCTACGCTATTCCTCACAGTTTAGTTTGTTTGTCTAATGAAACGACTCTTAAGAATCAAATTATCTCTGGACTGTAGACATTTGTTTGAAGCAATTTTTTAAATTCTATTTGGAATGGATGGTTTTATCCAATATGAGACATAGGACAACAATTTATTGGTATACAGCGGGTTCAAAATATTTTTTTGGAGTTAATTGCCCTTTTACGTCGATTGTGTGAAATGTGGTCGCTGTATATTATTTGGATGGAAAGATAAGAATTCAATTGATTATTGTGATTATACATAAAAATATAGATAATTTAGCTTTTTTTCGCATAGAGTTTGTACTTTGTAGCAAGCGCTTGAATACAATCAAGGTATTTTTTTACAAACTAGTTGATTTTTGTTCATTAGTACCTATGTTAGTACTTTTTTATTTAAAAAATATATGTATTTCAAACATTTAACCCTATACAGGCTGTTCCAACAAGAACATGGCATTCTTGGGCAAATTGTTTGGTAGATGTAGTCCAAAATTATGAACAAGCTGTATGCATAGTACTAGCTGTCCTGTGTCTTGAAATTGATGAAAAATTCCATCCTAAATAGAATTTTGTCTGAAGCCACTTTGAACAAATTTCTAGTTGTGGAGATATAGTTTGTTTCTTAAAATAATGTTTTTAGACAAATAAGGCAATAACTAAAAAAGCACTAAGGAGTAGTTAGGACTATCTTGGTATTTTTGCACTAAAATTTTGCAAATAATAGTAACATGTGATAATGTCACTTAATCTTGGCCTACCAGCGGTAATTTCAGGAACAGCACGTGAAAAAAAAATTCTAATGAGGATAGAAAAACCCCTCTTATGGAAAAGTGTATTTTTATACCCAAAATTGACTATGAGTGAAATGATTTTTATCGAAAATAGTTTCATCAATTTGTAGATTAGATAAATGGGAAGCACACACTTTTTAAACACAATAAGAAAGAGGTTCTTAGAAGTAAAACTAAACAGATCTATTTTGCAGTTTGTTCTTTAAGAACTGTTTGTAACTTCTAGGTTGATATATTAAATACAAATATCGACAAGATAGCACTAATATTTTTCAGGACAAAATGTCAAAAAATCTCAAAAAAAATTTTTTGTGACATTTGTTGTGTCAATTGGATGACCTTGGTTTTGGTATGTGACACTGTAAATTCGATGAATTATAAGTCTAGGCAATGCATTAAAAAAAAAGTACCAACTGTGATAGCAAATTCAAATTATTCTTACTAATTCTGGTCACTCAGTACATGTTACATACAAAATTTAATGTCAAACTCAAATAATTGCTGTTCTCTCATCCTCTTTCTTTTACATCAACAGCTCTTTTACAGACAACAGAATAAGTAGGCATTTGCTTCTTCATATTCCAATCGAAAAACAGCTTCACTGAATTATAACTTATAATGAAAACCTTGGCAATTACAATTTTTTATAATAAATTGTACCTTCATAACAGTGATCCATCTAATTATTTTAAATCGCGATCAGAATTAGCAATACGAATTTGCTTGTCATCATTACATAATGTATTAATTTGCTAAACTTTAGAGATGACCGTTAAATACAACTCGGTAAAAAATTACTTCTCTAAAAAATTACATAAACACCTTGACATAATGACATTAAGAGATAGCATATTTCGAGGATATGTCATCAAATACGAAAAGCCGATTTTTATTTAATTCAACTTCTTGAAAATGCATGCGCATTATAAACAGTAGTCTTATACAGCGTGATTAGTATGATACAATTATGACGGTATAACTCCATACATGCTCATGGTGAGGAATTCATGTTGACGTGTCTAAAAATAGGAACACCGTACATATTAGTTTACTATGACGCAAGGCAAGTAGGTTTGGAATTGGTGGTCGGTGATATTTAATAAATAAGTTATGTTTTGATGCATTGCATAAAAGAAATCTTTCTTACAAAATTGAGGTTTTACTTTGTATAAAAGAATAAATTTCCTGTGAAAAAAGCTTTTTCTTTCGTATTGTGTATAATTTTTAAGATATTATGATATGTGTAAACAATACTTGCGTGCCGAGTATAGTTGCGATTGTAGTAGTAGCTGTAGTTGTAAAATCCGAGAAAATGTAAATAAATAAAACGGTTGGTAAGTTGACCTTACGTCGGGTTATTTTCGTACTTGACATCACCATATTTGCACCTACCTTGTACTGTATTCGTTAATTGTACACTGGAATGACTTGAGTCATGAAAAATGTCAAGTACCGAACAGTTGTTGGTATTATTTTTTCGAAAAATTCTTTTTGAAGGACTTTTAGCTTCACTAGTAGTAATTAAATAACGAATAATTAATATTAATTAAGTAATAAACTCATTGTACAATTGAGAACAAAGTTTAACGTTGTAGTTTACTGGAAGTGTTTCGTAGATTTGGAATCCTAAATCGATGGATAAGCACTTATTACAGGGATTTTTTAAAGCTAGCATTGAACTCATATTGCACACCTATTAGTGCGCGTTTCTTTATTCTCTTTCCAAACTATTTATTTCGGTATGAAATAAGATTTATTTTAATCTACAATTTAGTGTCGAAAACTCGAAAACGAAGAAATATTTAAAAACGTTTGTTCTTTATAACTTAACATAGTATTCTGTATGACATATATCGATTTTTAATTTTACAAATAAGGTATATAATTCTCCTCCTGGTCTTAACAACCGTAAAAAGACCCCCAACAGAAGAGAAGTGTTATAAACACTCTGTTTAACAGAGCCAAGAAGGTATGCGATTCCAGCACCCTGGACGACGAACGGAAACACTTGAAGTGGGCCCTACGTCAGAATGGATACACCAAGTCTGACATACGGAGTGTCACACAAAGAAAACCGCAAGTCTCACAGGAACCGCAGGAGTCAAAGGGGTTCGCTTGCTTACCATGCGTAAGTGGGGCATCAGAAAGAATCGGCAGATTACTGAAGAAATCGGGTATCATGGTAAGGTACAGAGCACCAGACAAGATAAGGGATATTTTGCCTAACCCAAAGGATATCACACCACTCCTGAAGAACGAAGGGGTATACAAGATAACATGTGACCGTGGAACATGCTATGCAGGACAAACAGGACGAAACATCGAATGCCCAGTCAAGGAGCACAGTAGATATACCTTGCTAGGCAAGATTCAACAGTCCGCTGTTGCTCAACACTGCCACGAGTCGAGACACACAATGGATTTCGATGACGTGACGTTGGCAAGGGTGGGTAATTATCATCGATGGATTATTAGAGAAGCCATCAAAATTTACGAACATCCTGACAACATCAATCGCACTGACATTACTAGGTTCTGGAAATCGATCCTAACGCGGTCAGGTGGGAAAACACATTGGAGGGGCAACTCCAGATATACGCAGTGAGGTGTAAATTTAGGTACCTATATAAGGGAGATTTCTTTGGTAGGTTTTCAGTAATCAGTTAGCTCTGAAGAAGCGAGCAACATGGTTCGCCAAGCGTCAGCATTTACAAATCTGGACACACAGCATAACCCGGAATCAGTTTATTTTCTTATTATTTACTTAATTATTATATTATATTATTATTATTTTTTCCCCATAAACTTCTACCTTAACATGTACCGTAATAAATAAATAGAACTAAAATATTAGCTGGCTAAGGCGTTAGAGCACTACAACCAACTCAAGGACTTATTAATATTCTTTAAATAATTTTGTAAATAGTAAATAATAAAGTATATATGGATAAATTACGAAAGAGAAACAAGGTGAGAAGTAATTTTAAAATTAATTAATAGATACGGTCTCAGCCCGAAATCAAACACATAGGGCTCGGTAGCTTACCGGTAGAGCAATGCCCCGGCAATGCAGAAGACCCCGGTTCGATTCCGGGCTGAGACCGTACCTTTTAATTAATTTTAAAATTACTTCTCACCTGGTTTCTGTTTCGTCTTTATTCCATATATACCTTATATTCAAACCGATTAAACTAGTTTCCTACTTTCCAATAGCAAGATTTTCGACAAACTTGACATACCATGAACCAATTTCCACCAGTGTCCAATAGATGTCATGATAATATTAGTTAGACAGCAATCCTTACTGTTACTATCCTTTGAAATGACGAATTAAATCTATTCCTTATCACAGGGCTCGGTAGCTTAGCGGTAGAGCAATGCCCCGGAAAGACAGAAGACCCAGGCTCGATGCCGGACTGAGACCGTATCTTTTAATTAATTTTAAAATTACTTCTCACCTGGTATCTGTTTCGTCATTATTTTATATATACCTTATATTCAAACCGACTATTGCTTTGAGTGGAAACACGTCGATTTCGATATTGAGGGGGAAGTTCAAAAATGGTACCTAGAGAATTTAAGGTTTCATCCCTTCACACCCAAGCCGCCTACCGCCTACCGCCTACCTTGTGATATATTATTTGAAAGGGCATAAAATTCTCTACTCAACCATCATAAAATATGAAATCGATCGATTTGTTCTTAAGATAGACTACACAGAATATGGAAGGTATGAAATCAATTATTATTAGCGAAACATTGCGGTTTGGATACACTGTTGAATTAAATTACAGTTATAAGAAATAAAAAATTAAAATAAATAATAAAATAAGAAATATGTAATTATTTTATGGCATGTTCGAAATGGCCACAATTATTTGCTAGACAAAAATACATTCGGTTTACGAAATCCTCCCGAACGCAAATAATGGTGGCCATCACAAGGTATGGGGTGCCATTTGAAATTTCGAAGTGGTGTGGCTGGGGAGCGAAGGGATGAAACCTAAAAATTCTTTCAATAAAATGTCATCTTCTCATTTCTGTTTTATGTTTAAAATCTAAAATATGCTTGTAATATAATCAAGTATCAGTTATAAATTCCTTTTTTAAAATTCAATCGAATTATTATTAAAGAAAATATTGTTAGGTGTATGTTCTTAGTTGTTGAATTTGCTTCATTATTTATATCAATACATACTACAAACTTGATCTCCTAATGATGTACAATCTCAAGATTTTCAATGGCTCGTTACAGTTCCCATACAGTTATTTTATATGTCTGATGGCCTACTTCATCTACAAACGTCTAAACATTACCATTGTTTTGTGTATTTAAGATATTTCTAAAACAAAGAGCCATTCGCGAAAGATCTGAAGTGACTGAAGGCAAGGTTATTGACACTTATTTCTATTCACAATTATGTATACGGCATACAAACTACCAAACTAACCAAGGAAATTATTACTTAGTACCTTTGAGACTTAATTTTATTTTAAAACAATCAAGTAGTGTATTTTCTTCCGAAACCGATGAAATATAATAATATAACCAAGGATATTACTACTTACTACATTTTAGACGTAATTTTATTTTTAAAACAATCAACTACAGTATTTTTCTCCGAAACCGATGAAATATAAAAATATATTTAATATTTATAGATTTTATAAGCTGTGATAGCTGTGAAGAGAAAGCAATACAGGTAGTAATGAAATACATGATGTGAATTTGTATCAGAGATATTTCACATAATTAATAAATTAACCTGTGCTATTGTTTTCGATCCTGTTACACATGCAACCATGGTTTTAATTGCTTATTTGTTGTAGACGCAATCACCTGATACAGCCGTTCTTATAGAGACCTACAATTAAATATTCATTGATTTACAAATAGATTTGTAAATCAGCCAAGGTTTTGGAACCGCTGGTGTATCTTGCCGAAATATTATGAATGAATTTGATTAAGGAGCCCACCCACGCACGTAATTATTGAATAGACTGTGGAAACACACGTCGGATATCTAGCGTGCTTGTGCTCACCTTATTTGGACACTGGATACCGTCTGTTCTGAAATGTAATATAATAAAGTTGGTATTAGTATTTAAATTAATCGTTAAGTGTGGCGACAGTGGGTGGCTGTTGGTATAATAATTTTTATGACTATGTGATTATATGGTGAGGCGATAATTGTGATAAGATGGTTTATCATTATTGAATCTAAACTGAGGTGGATTCCATTCTTTATGGAAATGTGGACTGTTCAGTCATTAGTTGTTCGTTACCTTATTAAACACTATCTACTCCTTTAATATTCCTTTCATTAAAAACAATGAAAAGATAAGTTATTTAATATAAACGACTATATGAAGGTAGTGCAAGGACTGTGGGTTGGAGACGTTGAATTTAATTGAGCCTGGTCATTTTACATTCTTTGGTTTTGGAATTTGGCGTGTTCCTACTGAAATTCGTTCTGACTGATCTTTTTAGTTATAATATTATTTCTTAGAAATTCTTCACTGTTTGTTTATTTGTATCGAAAAGATACATACATATCTATTCATATTACAGGATAAATGAACATAATATTTATTTCATTTAATTATTTTTTTTATATTAGGTGTCCATCAATTTGTGGACATAAATTGAAGACCAAGCTAAGCTAGTCATAATAGGATGAACAAAATTATTTACTTATTGTTTTCCTAATCGCC
The DNA here is from genome assembly GCA_964023965.1 of Melinopterus prodromus. NCBI lineage: Eukaryota > Metazoa > Arthropoda > Insecta > Coleoptera > Scarabaeidae > Melinopterus > Melinopterus prodromus. The sequence goes on from OZ030393.1 coordinate 49,608,710, forward strand.
TTTGTTTTCAAAATATAGAGTGTTAAAATGTTATTTACCGAATCATTGTTATAGTTTCTTTATATTGTAGTTTTTCTATAGTAAACGAACTTAACCGATCCCATGTTTATATAGACCCTTTATTTCCTAATTTTAGTTCTAGAAGCCGGCCCAACATTGTTATGTCACTCTGAATTATATATTAAGGTGTATAAAAAAAAAAACTAAATTCAGAACTTGATAAAAAGTTGATAAAAGGTTCTCCCTATGGACCCACATATACCACAAAAAAAATTGCTAAATTGTAAAGTAAATCGTAAATATTCTCTAAAAATTTATTTCCATCATATTTTTTTAAAATGAAAAGTGAAGAAATTTTTCGCCATATCCATTCAAATACACTAGCCAGTATATTTATTTTGTTTCTTTGTTTATGTTAGATAAGGTAAATCAAAACAGAAAAAAAGTCTTGGAATATTGATTAGTAATCTGGAAACCAGGCAATTTACTTCATGCAGTTTCCTATCTAGCGAAAAGCTGTGACATAATTGAAAGTTCTCAACCACAGTATACCTCGTTTTAGATATACAGAAAATAAACGAACATACACATTAATTTGGTTCATACTCTATGAAGAAAAAAGGTAAACATTTGTAAACTAGTTCTGTGATTTATATTGTTTCCATATTTTTATTGGTAAATAATAAGACAGAATGCGTTTTCGATAGATTTTTATGCGGTAAATACGAATGCGGATTTACAAAGCATGTTCTCAAGTGTTTGAAGAAATACGTATGATGCAGTATACGTAGTAGTGCGATTGATAATAATTACTATATCAAAACGTATTCAATCTAAAGTGCATCGTGCTTTACATCTATAACGATTCTCAATGTCTTTTAAGTTACACTCCGAAGAATTTAGGTTAGTCATTCGGTCTATTATGTGCAAGTCAAGTACATAGAACATCTGCTGCGATCATTATAATAGAAATCGTAACACGTAGAACGTATGCTTTATTTATAAACGTTATGCAGTCTGGCCAGTATGCTGTAAATGTGCCTTATAATAACTAACGTACAGAACGAGTACTAATTTCAAAAATGCACTGCTATAGAATATAAATGTGTTCATTACATATAACGTACGATGTAGTTCATGGAATAGTGCTCACAGGAAACTATTCCTGAACTCCTAGTAGGGATTGACATCACCTCAGTTCGACAAAATATCTGGATGTGTGAAGTCTCAGCATAAATTGTAGAAATATTCCAAAGCAAAATAAAAAAAAAACAGCGAGAAATAATTACAATTTGCATTTTCATTTGTTACTTAACCTTTATTGTGCATTGCTGTATCAGATCAGTTAAATTATTCAATGTTACTCATTGGTTGGTATCAAAGGACGGTCCCCATTTAGGAGACGTGACGGTAGTATGTGCAGTAGACTTGTTAATTGATATGCATTGTGAGGAAATAATAATAAAGCTAAATAAACATTGCAGAAACACTATTAATAAGAACAAAAACATACATAGTCATAAACAAATAATATAAAAATATAGAATACCAAACGATTAAAAGAAGGAAACTATAGCAACACACCAAGACTAACAAATTGTTTTTCTTAACTTAACAATAAATACAAATAATTAATAATAACACCAAATAATCCAATGTTCTGTAAAATAAAAAAGAAACAAGTTTTACATTACTAAATTAAACATAATACATACCTATATAAAACAAATAAACCAAAATCACATTAAAAATCTTCAAGACATACACACACAACGAACCGTTGCCTCAATTCAAACCAACCTTTGTTTATCCAAAACAACGGTTGATTTATATTAAATTTACTCAAGAATATTTATCGTTCATTAAAGAAAACCGTTATTTTGATCGATTGTCTAATTTTAATATCAAAGAATTTTAAATGGAAACTATACCTTCATATTTGACTTAAGTCATTTTGACATTTTGCTGGTGTCTTAGCACAATCACTTATTCTGTATAGACATGTATGCGGTTATATACCCTCTCGGAAATCCCCCTTACGACGAGACAACTAAAGCTCCATCTATCGGCACCGTTCATATTATTTTGAAAGCAACGACTTTCTTAAATCAAAACAATCGTTTTCTTCAATCAAACATTCAGATTGTTTTATATTAAAGAAATATTATTGTTACAACTACGTGTTATTTTAAAACAAACAAATTACGTAAATAACGTAATTATCTTAACGTTAGACGATTTCTTTGTGTGTAGGCATTCAGCAACCTCCTAAACGTATATTTGCTGCATGATTTAATTTCAAAGCTTAAACTAGTAAACAAATATTAAATATTTATTTTTTTGACGTATTACATGTTTGTACATGGAAAACTTATTTACGCGACTTTGTGTGGCATAGCTATGCACTCCCCTTGCGAACTGCGCCCCACCAACAAAATATGAATGAACCATTCCAAACTTAATTTTATAAACAACCTCAAACGTCTGCAAGCAAATAATTGCGAAACGCTTATAAACCTTAATGTTTCCAACATAAGGCAAATTGTCGTATACCGATTGCATTTCAAAATTATCCTCATAATTTGATGCTGCAGTTTTTGCAATTCTTGTTACTGAAGGTATATTAAATAATACATTATAACAATAATTAATATGTGGCAATATTAAAGATTGATATAGAAGTCATTTTGTATATACACTAACATAATCCCTTATTCTACCTTTCTAGAAATTGTGCTCATAATATGAATAAAATGCTGCTTAAACCACAAATATTGATCCAAAATAACACCTTCACCTTTACATTCACACTTAGTGCAGAAATTTAGGTTTTCGTTTTTTTACCTATCACGATATACATGTTTTGATTTATCTATATTCAAACATAAACTATGAATTTTCTCATTCATATCGTCTATGTCACTGCTACATACATATAACATTATATCATCCTCAAACAAACATATTTCACAATTTTTTATACACGCAACAATGTGTTTAATATACGAAAGAAACAATAAAGGACCTAAAACTGTTCCCTGTGGCATACCACAGGCGCAATTTGTAGCTCGGATACATAACTGCCGTAATTTACGCAACTCCGTCCACATATCTTTTTTTTTGCAGCCAAGTAAATTTGTTCGAAATTTGACCAATCTTCATGCTTATCGATGTTTTCCAAAACATGTTCATGGCCATGTACAGCACTTATGTTGCTAACGATATCATGAGTACTGTTTACAAAATATTAGTTGAACCTTTCAGCGATTATTCCTTCGCCCTTAGCACTCGTATTCTGGGATACTTTCCGCTTTTCACGTTTATTATTTTTTTTTGGGCGATAAAGTTTTAAGTGTTCCAATGCTCCATGGTATTGTTCCTATTTTCTTCCAAAATACAGCTTAAATATTTTTCTTTGTTTACCCTTATCTGTCCTGAAACTTCATTTCTTAATATCTTATATTCCTCCCATAAATTCCCATCCTGACTAAACACAGCAGATGTATATTTTAAATATAGTTTCTAATTTTTGTTAACACATCGTCAGTTATCCACTTTGTATTCTTGTCTGGTTCATACAATTAAATAATTCAAGGTATTGAAAAAACGCATTTTAAAGCATTGTTTTACAAACATTTGAACTTATCAAAGAAAATGTAAGATTAAAGCTTCAGCGGCATCAGATTTGAAGACAATTTGACTGCAAATGTAGCTGTTCTTGAATTTTAGGGTGCTATACCAACTACAAGTTCCCCTTAAATTTTCCGAAGTTGTTTCTGTATTCTAAGAAAGAAGGAGAAACACAATTGTGATCTTTATAATCACCTGGTTCGATAAATGTTATATAATAAATATAAAAGCAATTATATTTTCAAATTTTGGCTTTGAATGAAGTGAACAAAATTTGTTCAAAAGATTCGCTACAAGAACATAAGAACCCACTACGTCTAGGTACCTATATATAACAGAGAAGGCAATGAAATCCTATAAACAATTGTTTTACTTCTAATTCGCATTGGAAACTAAATTATTATCAATTAATTTCAAATGGTCATGGTTACGGAATCGCATTTGTTTTAGTTGACCGATTCTAACTATTGTTCTAACAATTTTAATTAATTGCATTATTAACACAGTCAATGGTTAACTGAAACACCGTAACGTTATACACGAGCCGACGAATTAACCTAAAAACTTTAAAACCCTCAATTTCTCGGTGTTTAACCGTGTTGAGGAGTCGTTGAAAATCACTGTGTTCACTGTAGTTTTTTAATTGTATGATTTCAGGTAATGTGGATATCGTGAATGGGAACCTGAAATTAATCCTAGGACTCATTTGGTCGTTGATCGTCCGATACCAAATTGGAAAATCGAAATTCCCGCCAAGGAAGTTGATGCTTGCGTGGTTGCAAGCCGTGCTCCCGGAGTGTAAAGTTTCCAATTTTACAACCGATTGGAATTCTGGAATATTGTTGTCTGCTTTGATCGACTACTGTAGGCCTGGATTGTATCCAAATTGGAGAAAGTTAGGTATGTATGTAGTAGGGTGTATAAATAAAAATGTTAATGTAAAAACGTTGCAGTACGGTAATACTTTTCTATATTATTATTTTATACCCGCTCTTAAAATTTATTTAAAAATAAATGTATTTTTTTTAGATAAGACCAATGGCATTGAAAACTGCAGAAAAGCGATGTCAATTGCTCAGAAAGATTTGGGCATCCCAGCTGTCTTGGAACCCGAGTACCTTGCATCGCCGTGGTTAGATGAATTGTCCGGGATGACGTACTTATCCTACTTCATGAAGCCCGGATCTCCTGGCTTCCATGCTACACTTAGATGGGTCAACTCCAGACTGGAGAAACCTGCAAAAAATTTTACGGTAATTCTTATCGTACATTATAAATACTTAATAAATAGAAAAATATAGAATTTTCATATAGATAGTCCAAGCAAATAGTGTTTTGGCCATGAAAAAATATAGAAGTTTTTTCTTTATAATATAATACAATACTATACAATATCATTAATTTATTTCCAGAAAAATACAAAATAAAACAATAGATATAACATATGTGAAAATAAATTGCACATTAAGGAGAGTAAGTTGAAACAAAAGAAAATAAACGCATCTATCAATGATAAAACTCTTCCACCGTGTATATACACTTCTCAACCAGATATTTCTTTACTGAAAATTTAAAACCTTGTAAGCTTGTCATATTTTTCATCTCAACCGGCAAGGCATTAAAACGTTTCCAACCATTAAACTCCAGACGCTTCTGATAAAGGCTTGTTCGATGCTGTTGTGGTCGTAAACTATGCAACAAACTTCAAAATGTTTGACTTTTCTTTAGTTTCTTGCCAAAAAGTCGTAAAACTATACTTACACTTTTAGACGTAGACCACTATATATAAAAATAAAGTACAGTAAATTTCCTATACAAATTACCCTCAAGTGTATTTTTTGGTTGAATGGTTTGGCCGCTACTACGCGCTGAAAGGCCAAATTTTCCTATTTTATGTAATGCGTTAATGTAATAGTGTGTGTAATTACAAAAAGCTTAGATTCTGATAAAACATTAAATTCTCTACAAATCATCCTCGAAAACGATTTGACTGGACTAAGATGTTACCACAAAATATTGGCGACATGTTTGGTTATTCAACTTTGAACATACTACGGATTATGTATTATTATTACTTGGGAAACAATTATTACTAATTTTATTGCAGTGTGCCATTAACTCTTTGTTTTCCAAATATTCCTTATGTAACAATCAAGGTCTTGTGACCAAATTTGTATTGAATTAATGTCTGCAAAACCCAACTTCCTGTCCGTACGGTCGGACCACAACAATTAATTCAGAAATAATTAAATGCTTTTTGTTGTTTTTACTAAATCTACAATTTTGTTATTATCGGTAAGTACGCACAAACAATACATATTGTATTGTTGATTTTGAATAATTGCAAATTGAAACGAGTGAGGCATAACGCACATTAATTTTAAAAAACTCAAATAGTGTGTTGTTATGTTGAATTGCACAAACATTGCAAGACTACAAATAAAATAAACAACGATCTACTGCCTTCTTCTACACACACACAAACAATATTACTTCATCGATACAACGTGTATAAGCAGAAGGTCAGTTTACTAATGGACCAACCCTTTTCTACTATTCTAACCAACAGTTGTCTAGACTTTAAAGAACAAAACAACATTACTCTGTGCAACAATTAAACATCCAGTATGCTAAATGAGATGCTAAATGAGTGAGTCTTGTTTCTGTGTTCATAGTAAAAACCATTAATCATAAAAACATTTTCTTTTTCATAACGTCAAAATTTTTTAGAAATCTTGCATCCTAAATCTATCAAGGGGGTTGTTACCTTTTCTACAGAAAAACTGTGTAGTTCCGTGAAAAAAATAATAAATTTTAATCAAATTTATTAGCAATTGACTTGGTCAGTTTCTTAACCTACTGAAACGTTGTGGGAAGCACATAGAAGTAGGTACGTTTTACCATCTGACATAATTGTCAAACTCTGAGGAGGAATTAGCACCTTTCCAGTCAGACTTAAAGAAATATTGGAAGTAGATTTATTCCTGGTAAATATAAATCAGTGGTCGAAAGTTGCGTATCATGCCAGCTTTTAGAATTTAACTTCTTTGTTTATTTTTATTTGTTAGTGTGTATATTGTACACCGCTTGGTAGAATTGCTGATAGATCAGGTTTTTATCTTATTTTGATCTCAACTGTTTCAATACCCTCGATGGATAACTTCTGAGTTCTAATTTGTAAGCAGGGAAAATAATGTATCAAACCCACTTTTTCGCTTTTAATTCACAAAATCAATTCATTTAGCCTTTAGTTGAAAAGTTTTTCTATGTAAGGCGATTATGAAGACAATTATACAATTGTTACCATTAACACAATTATTCAATTGTCTTAAGATAGGCCCAGGAAAGCAATATAACGCCTTCCTTTTTAGTTCAAATCAAAATATAACTACTTATTTTCACTCCCTTAACGTAGTAATGAAATAAATTATCCAGCGCATATTCACCCTGGTTATTGCTGAAATAGATAAAACAGCGGTTTAATTCCTGATCAAAATAGTAAGTAATAGTAACTAGTAGAAAGAATTGTATGCACATACCAGTTTTCATAAACAAACCACAATGCTCATGCAGTTTAGCACCTGATCTATCACAATATTTTTTTGTTGATGATTTAATATTGAATCGCAGTGATGGAACGCTTTAAAATTGAATTTTAGAATCAGTTTACAGCCTTTACTTTACCCACTTGTCTTTAGGAAAAATTTAAACCCCGTGTTCATTATTTTCTCTAAATAACTTTGTCTAAATAAGTTTGTCCAGATACCAATGCTTATCAAAAAACTACTACCACTGCTTTACAACCCATAACTAGATTTTGAGAAAAATTCTAAAACATGGGTTTTACTATTTTTAAAGAAAATTCGAATTAATATTAATTTATAAATGTCGAGAACAAACACTTTTTTTGTTGTTCTTAACTGAGAATGCAGAAACCAATTTTATATATCACCTCAATCATATGATTACATCCTACTCGAATGTACTTTTCTGTGCCTAATTTCTATTATTAAACATTTTAGTCTGACTGGAACGATGGAAAAGTAATCAGTGAAGTGATCAGGTCATTAGGAGGCTCCGCACCAGCTCCAGAAAAATTAAGGAGCGACCCAGCCTACTGGGAGTCGAATTTGACGCAGGCTCTAGACGCAGGAAAGAGACTAGGTAAACAAAACATACTTATTCATGTAATGATCGTAATTTAAAAGTACCTACTATCGGATGAAACTCGCTTAAAAAGCGACGACATGCGTCGTATACGAGATGATGTGAGGATCGTATCTACTGAGGTCGGGATATCCTTGTAAATTCTCGATGATTATGTGTCTATTGGAAGTAAGTTTCGAGTTGTCTTGTTTGCGTTGCAAAAGTGGCAGACAGAGTTTCATTCGTCTGTGGGATAGCCTAATGGATTGTTTCGAAACGATTAAGTTATTATTAAAGATGGGTGTTGGAATTTTATGTAAATCAATTTTTTAAGTTTCCAAATTATAGTCTGGTGCATTTGTTTATGTTTAAATGTGTTAATGTTGTGCTAATTTGTAACGAAATGATCGAGACAAACAAATTAAATTAGGTGTAACTTGATTAATTTGGATTGTATGTTTAGTTGATTTTATTTATTAATTATTTCATGGATTTGTTTAAATTTTCTATTATAAAGCTGTGCCGAATTTAATGCGGTATTGATGATATGAATAAACATGAGTACATACTGTGCGCTCGATATGTTGGGTGATTTTGATTATATTCAATAATGTGCTTTACAATCTGGTCATCATTGACTAATGAGTAGTTCTAACTTATTTTATGAGTATAACTTAACCATACATGCACCCATTGATGTCTCTCAGTTAGTCCTGGTATACTGGTTATATTTTTCTGGCGCACTACGTAGCATTGTCTCTGCATTTGGAACTATCACTCACAACCAGTACTTGCTCTCCTTTTGTCACTCTATCATTTACACAAACTGAAAAGGCTTCTTTCTCTTGTATTTACTAATCCATCTGATGTTGTCGAGGTGCTGGATGACCTCAATGTTCACGTGACGATGGAGTCTTTTTTCGGGACTTCTTGCAAATGTTGTATTTCGCTGTATACAAAGTCCATTTTGAGGTCATTATGGATGTAATAATTCCTAATGTACCAAAACAATCCGTTGTACCAAAACAAAGCCGATCCGTCAGTGCAACGTGGAATTTGTTCCAAACAGGCTATATTTCTCTCTGCATCGAATTCCTAGTTCCTCTCTTTTTTACATGAGCTTTCCAGCGAACCCCAGATGTTTTAATGTCATGCCGAGATATTTGGCTGAGTTTGTGTACTATTTGATTACACTAATACACTGGTTTACGGTACTATTTGATTACACTGGTTTACAGTCAAAATTTACACGGGATGCGATTATTTTTTTTATCTACATGCCGCCAAACTCAAATTTGCAGTAAAATGTTTTTCAATGGACACCTTTTGCGTTATATAGTTTCTTTTTTTCGGATGTTGTTTGACTATTTGGAGCATATCTCTAGTTAGGAACGTCCAATCTGGTCAATCGACAGTTTAAATTAAAGCTAATCGTATCATCAACAAATATTACTAACATAGTTTTTGAATCGCTTCAGTAGTCAGCGCAATGGCCACGATATAAAAAAATTGCCAAAATGAAAATCAAACATTTACTCTATCACCGGTGAAAATTAGAAATCATGAAATATGGGTAATTTGTACTTTTCCGAAGAGAACATGGTATTTACGATAAAAATCTTTGCAAAAACACAGAAGTTATGATCAATTATGATTGATAGGTACCAAACTACCAAAATTCATCTTTTCCTCTATTTATCATATTAACTTAAAATGCATTAACGCCATTAACTTAAAATGTTGACATTCCGAATTCAGTTCGTCCCCATGAACATCATTATCATACAATTTTGATATTTTCTCGCATGGTATTTTCATTTCGCATTCATCCAAACTACAAATATTTTCAAAAACCGAAACAGTTCAACTACCTCCTCGTATTTTTCATTGCGCTTTTCTATGTCGCAAATTAGACAGTCGATTATCGGTAAAAAGGTTTCTACTTTAAATTTCTGGCTGTGGTCGCCTTCAAAAGTTACGCCTGTGTCTTTATCTTCTTCCAAAAAAGTTACCTTAGCACTGCACTGTCTTACACGCTTGTGAACACTTTGATAATCTTTTATAAAGCATATTTCTTTGGATTTTGACTGATAAAAATGAAAAGAGTCTCTTTTGGTTTTTATATACTTCATTAAAGATTTTTACAATTTTACTGCTTTCGACAGATACATATTTTTACTCTGGACGAATAAATCCACTTTGTCAAAATGTCATTCCAAAAGATTGTTAAAAAAGTAGTTTCCAATTCATTCATTCTGCTTTTCAAGTTTGCAGAAAAGCGAGTATGCGCAGTAGGTAACAGGCGCTATTATAGTATTTTTGATTTAAACTTGCTAGTGACTCATGTTTATGTACATGCAAAGTATGTGTCACTATCACGTCTGACTAGAAATACTATATTTTTGTCTGCTAGCAATAGGTACCATTAGCACTAATCGGAACGCACCTTTATGATGGTGTCTGGTGCTGGCGGTGGGGGCAGGACTAGGCCTAGACACGAACGGTGGACATAACCTAATAATGCAGTCTTGCCACTGTTCCCAATAAGCATTTAGATAGAAATTCATAGTTTTTTGAAGTAAATGTCCGAGCATAATATTAGCCGATTAATATTATTCGCATCATGATCTTATTGAAAATCCGAGACAAGAACGAGACGACGCCCCAAGGGGCCTCCAAGGAGGCCGAGGCCCTGGGCCCGGGCCCGGGCCCAGCTGGCCCATGCTTTAAAACGTCCCTAGTGGCAAATCACAGTGAAACCAAATCATCAAAATTCCTTACATTACAGGCGTCCAGCCAATCCTAGGAGCTAAAGACATGGCCGACTACAACGTGGAACATTTAGGAGTCATGGCCTACGCAGCCCACTATCAGTGGATCCCAGAAAGACCCCCTCTCCAAGATATGGTCAACGTTCGACTAGAGAGCACCTCCGGCCGCGTTGGAGAACCAGTAAGTCAAAACTACAATGCCGCATCAAATATTTTCTAAACAAAATGATTTTACAGACCAGATTCCAAGTGCAGCTGCTGGATTCTCATTTATCCCATAAGAACGTCACGATCGAAGTTAGAGGTCCAGACAATAAGCTCTACCGTTGCAATAACTACAAGAATGGACACGGCATTTACGTGCCATTAAGAATGGGAATGCACGAGTTGATTGTTTTATATGACAATGAGGAAGTGTCTACAGGGCATTACTTCAGGGTTTTACCGGAGTTGGTCGAGGTAGCACCACCTGGTATGGCTCCATGTGCTCTGGGATCTTTAGTCCAGGTCTTAGTAAATGCAACAGGTTTGTGCCTCAGAAGATTTCTGGTTGCCTTGTTAAGTTTCAGTTTCTCTCAGGTGCCCCGCGTCGTGAAGACATTTTGGTGACTGCTTACAGCCCTAATGGAAGGCCATTGCCTTGTCCTTTAACTACCATCGATGGTACTAACAGTGCTACTTTCAAACCAGATGAGCCTGGGGAGTGGAGGATTGAGATTACTTACCAAGGAAAGCAAATACAGGTTGAAAATGTTTATTTCAGGGTTAAATGGATGTTTAATGGTGTTTGCTTTTAGGGTGGTCCTTTTACATGTTCGGTGTTTGACCCTAATGGTGCTCAGGTGTCTGGTCTGGAAGGTGCTCTGCCCATGATTCCGCATGCTATAGATTTAGATTGCAGAGCAGTTGGTGTCCCTGGTGAGCTGAGTGCTGATGTGGTTCATGATAAGAAGTCAGTCCACTGCAGGTTGGAGAAAGTCGACCATGATGGGTTCTTGTACAGGATTCATTTCACGCCTGTTGAAGCTGGCAAGCACAGGGTAAATATATTGTCATACTATTTACATCCCGCCTGTATGTCACCATATTATAAACATATAATATTACTTTCTGACAGCATGTCGTTTAAACATTTAAAATTAAAGTCATCAACACATGAAGCGTGTTTGTTTAAACTTTAATTTCCTCTGAAAGTTTCCATACTATTTACATCCCGCCTCTATGTCACCATATTATAAACATATAATATTACTTTCTGACAGCATGTCGTTTAAACATTTAAAATTAAAGTCATCAACACATGAAGCGTGTTTGTTTAAACTTTAAAGAAACTGGAATTGTTTGGATTTTCTTTTTGCTCAGCACGGATCTTCATTTGATAGCAATCCGTTTTTTACCATGCATAATTAAGCGTGAAACAAAGGCTTTTCTCAATATTTAATATTTGTTGAATAGTCCCTATATCGAAAGGTACCAGCGTTTGATGCAATCGACGTAAAAATGCAATTATTTCCATAATAATAGCTTTGTATACAATAGTGAGGTATTGTTTCCATACGAAAATCAATTTTCTTGGATAAAATAGCATTTTTGGTCATGGATCACATGAACCATCACAAATTTCTAGTATTTGAGATTTAATTTGTTTCTTGCAATGATGTTTTAAAATGGCTCGCGTGTATATTATTTTAATGTATGTTGTCACTTTCTAACTTTTTTTTTATAAGGTAAATTTATTGTTAGTGCCAACAGATCTGCTAAATTATCATTAAAACGCCAAATAACATTCACTTGAAAAACAATTGCTTCCGGGTTTTACAGTGTGTAAAAATTCGTAATTGCTGACGTTTTGCGAACCATGTGGCTCACCTCTTCAGAGATAACTTCGCTAGCTCGGAAGATGGGAGCAACATGGTCCGCGAAACGTCAGCAATTGCGAATTTTGATGCACGACATAACACGGAAGCATTTTTTTCTAAATTATTTTAGCCGTATAAGGCTACCTACTTATTTAACATTCAGTTGCTTTCAAATTTCGGGTTATCATCTACGACTTATTATACAACTTTTGACGTAATACAATTTTGAGAAAATTTCTGAGATTTTGCTACTGAAGTTATTGAGGATTTGTGACGAAATGTGAAAAGTGGAATTTAACGGGGTTTACATGTTTGCTCATCTTTTGTTTCCATCATATTAGGCTTACCAAGACATTAACCAAGACAGATCTGACTCTACCGGATGATTTCAGAGTATTTCAACGTATGCAGAAGTGTCATTGTCAAATGTCAACTCTTTCTTTCTAGAAAGAGTAACAGAGGATAAAATAAGGCCAGAATGCCTGGAAGATAGTACCTGCTTTAGGAATATTGGTATTATAGGATAACTCTTTTAAAACAAAGTTTTGTCTGGTTTTCTGCTTTTTAACGTTGTTTAAGTAGTTATGCTATGACACCTCATGCAGTCGGTGCTATTCCGATTTTTTTAAAGTTGTTCTACTTTATCAAATATTTAGGTGTGTAGCTTTCACCAATCAGCAAGATTGAAGTTGCAAAAATACTCCGATGCAAAACTGATTTCAGATTTCTTATCAGATTGTTGTACCTCCAGATTTGGTTGAAAAACACATACTCCATAGTTAGTTATTTATTGTTATTTTATTATTTTTGATACTTAACTAATTTGGAGTAAGTACATTTGCAATTGCAGTTGGTTTAAACCATTATTTTTAAACTTTAACCATGTTGATGTCAGATATATTAAAAACTCCGAGAGTCTTCCAAGGAAACTGATTATCTTAACATATGATGGTGATGATAAGAGTCGAGAGAAGAAAACGATATGAACATGTTTTCTTGTCTCAACATATTGTGACTAAAGGTACATTAACCGCAACACATGCATATATGGATGCATCATGCAGTTGCATAAGAATTTGAGTTTGACACTGGCGGATAAAAAACCGCTACGCTGAAAAACTTAGTGTGTGCTTGGTATAAGGAGACACAAAAATACTATAATAAAATACTGTGGGCACAGTATAACAAATAATGATAGCAAACTTCTCAAAAAATTTTACATTATCTTGAAAACTTGAAAACTAGGTAAATGGTACAAACTTGAAGATCTGAGAATTATCACATCTTCTTGTTGATCGGTTTCATCTAATATCCATCCTCTATTTTAGGTCTACGTCTACTTCAACGGTTATGACGTCAAAGGATCACCATTCATGATGCGCGTTGGCACTCAAAGAAGAGCAAAATCCTCCAATACCAGCCCGAACGCTACGTACCGCCAAAGCCCGAAGCTGTCGGCTAGTCCAAACCCAAATTCATCAAACTACACAACGAAATCCTACGCTTACAGGACCTCGTCTCCAGCCGAAACGCACAAGTTTGCTCAAGACTACCACATGAAAACTTTGGCCGAGAAGAGAATATCAAACTCGCCAATCTTCGATGAGAGGACCAGCAGTCCAAACTACATACCAAGGGCTAGCAGTCCTTCCTTAGCTCCGCGAGCGCAAAGTCCCGGATTCGCCAGGATTCCAAGTCCAGCCTTCGGCAGAGCTCAAAGTCCTGAGTATATCACAAGTAGGAAGTTGAACTCGAGGTATGAAACAGCCAGTCCAAACTTCAGCAAGTCCATGGATTACGATTATACGAATAAGGTGTCATCGATGAAGATATCCGAGAGGAAGAGTCCTAATTTTGTTGAGAGAAGAAGCCCTGATGTCGGGTTTACGTCGAGGTACTCGAAAACCCAAGAGTCTAAGAGTTACAATTTTGATGGTACTGATGGTGTCGATACGTCGCCAATCGTGAAGATTTCCCATCAGGATCGGTCGTCTGCTAGGAGGGATTCGTGGGATGCCATAGCTAAAACGAAGAATATCTTCTCGAAGAGAAGCTTGGAGTCGTTGGCGAATATAACTGAGGACCAGATGAACTCTAGAGTTCACCAGAAGGAGGAGTACGGCGACTACAAGAATTACTCACAGAATTACTCGCAGAATTACACTTCAAAATATTCTGGAGAGAACTATGGTTATAAGACGAAGTCTGGAGGTGCTCAGGCTGTTAGGGTTCAGCCTGTTCCTGATGGAGTTTTAGGCCAACCGGTTGAATTTGAAAGTAAGTAAAAATTTCAGTGTTAATTAGCTATAATTGTTGCTAAAACTGAGAAATTATGAAGCTTTGTGTACTTTTATGTTCTCTGTTAGTTTGATTTCATATACGCCTTAATGCTTTTGAAGTACAATGAATGCATTTTTGGCAATAGATCAAATTTAATATTGTGTTAGTTGATGGTAGTGGAGCAGGCTCTGGAGATTTAGAAATATTGGTCGAAGGAGGAAGGGTGACATCAAGCGTTAGAAGTCTGGGAGGGCAAAGATTTAAAGCCGCGTTCACACCGCACCAAGCGTTGCCGCACCGAGTCGACATAAGATTCAATGGCGAAACCGTGCCAGGTAAGTGGATTTGAATTTTGACAGCTTGTGCTACGCGAACATCGACAAGGAAAACTTTTTAAGAGCGGTACAGACCACAGGAGTAAATAGAAGTTTAGAAAATTTAACGTTCGATTAGTAGAAGAATTTTTTGAAAGAGAGATATTGTAATTATTATTATTATGTTATTATGTGTTATAGCATAATAACTTGAAAAAAAGAAATTTTAAATTTAGGTTTGGTAATAATATGGAAAATATTATGGTATTATAAAATAATAAAAATAATATGGAAAAACAACGGTTTAGCTAGTATTGGCCAAAACAAATAAACATAGGCTTATGGTTATAATTTTGGTGTCATTATTTTTAAAAGATCAATTGCACAGGGTCACAAGTGGAATAATCGTGAAAAATATGTAACTGGCAACATATTAAATCAAAGAAACAAAGAAACATGTGTACCAACATTAACAAAAATATCTATTTTTTATGAACTTCAGATTAATTTTCTTCGGACATAAGAAATGTTTCTCACATTCGTAAACTGTCATGATCCTGCAGCCATTGGTATCATTTGTAGGTATTAGCTGTATACTGTATACCTATGTGTCTTCAATAGAACGGTGTAAAAATGGCCTTTGAGTTTTTGTGAATGGAAACTGAATAGTATTTGATATACAAGATACTTTTTCCCGCAAAATATTTTTTTAGAAAGAAAATATCAATTTGAGTAAAATGTTTTATTCGGTGTTGTTGTTTTTTGTTCCATAAGAAATCACATTCCTTTGAAAAATTGACAAAACATATTTATTAAACACAACAAAAATACAAACCAAATAATGCGAAATCGGAAAATTAAGACAATCAATACCCATTACAATAATAAAAAGCTAATAAATTTAAGTAAACGCATTAAATATAATAAAATTAAACTGATACACAAATGAACAAACATTCATATGAATCTTTTCATGAGTTTTTCTAAACAGTAAATGTTATTTCGAGTTAAGTTTCAAAATACAGTTTTGTTAAGATTGTGCATATTATTATTATAAAGAAACGCTGTCATTGTTCAAGAACACTTTTGACAATTTCAGGTATTAATAATTTTCTGTTTTTGGTTTATTTTGAAACGAATTTAGGTTTCTTATTAATAATTTGACATCACAGTCCGTACTAGAATTTAGTAGAGCAAGGAAATCTATTAAAAACGCCTATTGTGGTTCCATTAACAAAATTTGTCGGAGACAAATTTGAATTTTTTTAGTTTTTTTTTATTTTATATTTTTAAAGTATCCTTTCTTAATAACAATGTGATCCAAACAACTTTTTTTTTATAAACGAAGAATATTAAAAAAGTTTTTTTCTGTTATTTGGTACATTTCATGCACCCTGTCGACAATGATAGGAACAACGAGGTATCTAGAAATTGTTTATCGATTATGCATTTAATACAAAATAAAGTAGTTGTTCGGGCGACTTGGCTCGCGTGGATTTTTGGATTCCTTTTTGGCACATTTGTTCATATAGGAATTTATTGACAGAAGAATTTGTTTACTGAAGCATTTATTCACAGAAGAATTTATTCACATTTATAATACACACAATACAAAAAAATACCATGGTATTGAACATGAAAGGGGCTAAAGATTTTTTATTATCATCTGAAGGGTTTTAAAAAATGATACATTGATTGGCAAAATATCAAACCCAGAATTTGTTGGAGTAAAAATATAAACTTACAAATATAAACCTCCTATACTCTAAGTATAGACTAAGTAAGTCAAAGGCTAAAAATTTTTAGAATTATTAGGATAATTTAATTGTGTAATTAGAATTAATAAGAAGAGAATTAATAAGAAGTGTAATTATCTGAATTACACTTCCCACAAATGTGTTTCAGTCTATACCTTCTTCTTTGACAGAAGAGCGTAAATTTGGTAAATATATTTATTATTATTTCATCTGAATAATGTTTGTATTTTTTACGCTAATGTGCCTATGACCCTGTATACATGCTTCTTAATTACTGCAGCAGTCATTTACATCAGTTCCAAACCAATATAAAGACCTATTGTTGCCGTATTGAAGTTTAAATTAACAATATAATTGAGTAGAAAGTTTATAATAATAATTTTAATGAACAGATGTATCCGTATCATTTTAATTATACATTTTTAATTAAAGAGTAAAAGCTTTTGATTCACAACAAAGAACTTTCTCATATTCCCATAATAGGGCAAGATGCCATCAATATTTCAAGTCATGGTACGGTTTATCTATTCTGTGTGTACGTAAACGGATAGTTTCTACAGGATGTTCTTTCTTCACTAAAAGATAAATCGAAAATCTCAAGTCATAAATCTTGTATAATATTAGGTTCGTTCGAGCAGTCGTCAAAACCAGTCAAAACAATTGGGGATTCTTGTACGCATACGCAAT
Organism: Melinopterus prodromus; assembly: GCA_964023965.1. Lineage (NCBI taxonomy): Eukaryota > Metazoa > Arthropoda > Insecta > Coleoptera > Scarabaeidae > Melinopterus > Melinopterus prodromus. The sequence continues at coordinate 49,626,154 of OZ030393.1, forward strand.
GCAGGCTTTTGCAGGGCAAAACCCCCATTTGGCATGCGCAGGAGAAAGAATTAGTGCTTTATGCACTTATTTTGGGGCTGCTCGAACAAACCTATTGTATCGGACTTAATCTTGTGCAGGCGGAATATCAAAGTAAAAGTTTGTAAATTTTAATAAAACCTTGTCAGTTGAACAACTTGTATAACAAATATTACGATTTATGTGTGTAATGTATCGTTTTGAACAAACATGCTTACTTTGCAAATTGCGGACATCCACGCTTACATTCTCTTTTACAGTTTCCATTTGCAATTATTGCCAATATCCGTAGTATCTCCATTGTTAATTATGAGCAAGCCATACATCACTACGTTCGAATGCAAACCCACGCTGTTTCGTGCTCAACGGATGAGTGGGAAGGCTGAAATTAAAATTTAAAGAACACTCGCGAGATGTGCCGACAATGAGTCAAATGTCAACTGAAGGTGATGGTTCTATTTGCGGTAACAATGCACGTTAATTGGCAACAAATTGCAGTAGCGGTATAATCTAATAGCATTATGATGTTATTTGTTCGCCAAAGGAACGTAACGATTATTTTCTATTTATGTTGTACAGTACAGGATTAATTAAAATTTGAAACATTTTCAAACACTAAACTATCGGTCAAAATCAAGGAAAAGGACTCTCTAAGAGAGTTGGGGCTTCTCACATCTCTAAAAAATCTGTTTGGGATGAAATTCTCTCAGTCACAAAATCCAATCATTGTTGCTGATTGGTTAATGATCGCTGAGCATTGGTCTTGTCATCAGATGAAACTGAAAACTTGTTCATGGAGTATACAACCAACAATATTTGTTTGTTATTGGCATTTAGAATGCTCCTTATAGTTAGGCTTACCATACGTCCCGGTTTGACCGGGACAGTGACTGTTTGACACAGTGGTCTTAACAATTCTTAACAAAAGTTGTATATCAGTAATCAAATCAGTACACAGAAGAAAAAATCTGTTGTAACAATCGGCTGTCAAAGGCTCATATTGTGAATTCTTTTTTTATAAAATTTATGCATGACGTTATTCCATACGTCAAAATATAGATTATTTCGATTAGTTAGTCAGCTTTTCACGTTTTGTAGCAAACCAAACAACTCCTAAATCACAATAATTTGCATCGATTATCTATGTAAGATTGAAATATATTACGAGTAATAGTTACGGAAAAATGTAGTAATTTTGATCAAAATTGTTGTATGTATAACTTAGCTCCATTGTAAGTAAATTAATCGTTGTATTTACCCATAAACTAGGGGATTTTCTCTCTGGCAAACAACCCCTAAATCACAATAATTTTTATCCATTAGTTATGAGGGTATTGCGGTACAAATTACATATCTTTGCTACAGAAAAAGTTGATACCGTTTTCTCTTATGCAAAATTATTGACAATTAATTAGAAATTTAACTTTTAAATGCTGTTACCCCCTCATATCCCCTCATGATGGAAGCCACCTTGTGTGGCTTCTGAACTGAACATAAAAATACATTACGGTGTTCTGCTTTAGCAAAATATTTATAACGTTTTCATTTATAACGTTTCATACACAATTTAATAATTCCAACAAATGAGAATATTTATTAAATAAATAAGTAAATTCTTTATGTAAGGTTTCAGTGCTTTAAATTTACAACGTTAAAAAATAATCGTGAAATAATAATCGATATTTCCAACAGGTTTTGAAATAACGTACTATCTCTGGGTAAGTTGACCTCACTGTTCTTTTTTTGCCATTTTTATGCAAGACAATGTTTGGTTATTTTTTGTACATTTATGAATTATTATTTCTGCCGGTTGGTAGAATTTAATATGAGAATTTTATAACGTTTTTATTTTTATACAGTATTCCCATATTGACCTAACTATAATGCGGCAAAAATTTCTTGAGAAATCATTCTTCAAAAAGAGCCGTCCCAGAAACACCAGAATATTGATTTAACATCCTAGTCAGCATTATTATTATCAACAAATTACGGCAACTGCATTTGAAAAGGTACTATTGGTAGTGCTAACTTAGGTACAAGGTACGTTTTCAGTAATCAGAAACATTTAAATGATGGAAAATTATACATTATTTACCTTTAATTTAATGTATTAGGATTATGTGAGAAAATTACCTGAGAAAAACCATTGGAACTTTTACGTGTTTTGAGATAATGTGCTGAATTTTTTTTATAATAATAATTACTTTCGTGCTGAATTTGTTATTCGGAAATAATGTGAGCATTTTCAGATTTTTCAAATTCTGTTTTAAAATATCAAGTTAGATGTTGACTTCACATTCAACATATGCATAAAACATTATTTCTAGCTATGTTTTAGATTCGTGGAGTAATTTGATTCTAATTCCTGACTCCAACAATTCAGATCTCTATTATTTTTTAATACGGACGTGTCGCTTCACAGATTCGCTTTGAACTTGGGCTATTTTTGAGATTCAGATACAAGATTCCAACTTGAAATTTGAGGACAAACTTTACTTAAAACACGTATTCCCTAAGACATTTTTGATTTAAATCTAAAAATGAAAGTCTAACCTGTTTTTCGACCACCATGAAGGTTGAATCAAAATTGTGACTTTTTACAGCACTCAAAACTTTATAAAGAATAATTATCTGGAGAATTTAGGTGCATTATACGTATTGTTAGGTCTATCTGGGACGCCATTTTATACAGGTGTCTTTCGAAACTTGACACACATGGTAATTTCGGTAACCGGAACAGAAGTACTCGAAAGCAAGAAAAACACAAGCAGTCCTTTAAGAAATCTCACGGAAAATTATTATTAGATCGATAAAATTTTACTGTTTTATATTGATGCCAATGCACACATGTTGACGCCTCTTATCATTAATTGGATAATTTTATATTTTCTTCTTCTAAGGTAAAACTTGTAAACTTTCAGCAAGTTTCGAGAGAGAGAGATAACTCGATCAAGTTTTAATACTTTAGGCAACATAGGCCTACACAATAAATTGAAAAAATGAATGAATAACTTATATATTCAGATTGTACAGGATGCTCTAAACTGGTATACGTACTACATCTTTGAAGCCATTTCTGGTACCAGAAAATGTGTGGCTCTTAGCGTGTATATAATTTATTATACTCTGTCCTATGAGAAGTGGGAATAACTCATCAATTTCAGCTGTTACTTTGCCCATACGTTTCAAGCCATCTTATACGTTAGAACAACTTTTTCGTGCGTCTTCTTATGATTTTAAACGATGATTAACTCCCACCTGTCGTTGGTCAGAGTACATACGTTCATATACTTGCTTATTTTAAAGAATAATTCTGTACAAAAGTTGCTAAATCTGACTGTATTTTGTGTGACCAAATGTTTTAGGATGACTATTACGTGCAAAAATATTTGACGTACCAAAGGCAATAGATTTTTTTTGTATGAACTAATGAACTAGAAAGGATTCTACAGATATTTTCCTGTTATTTACATTTCCTGCATAGTACAAAGAGGAAGTGAAACGTACAAGTGTCTCTAAGTCCATTAAAACGTACGAAAGCTTGAAACAAATGGGAACCAGTTCTAAATGTCAGTGCACAGGTAACCAAGGTTAACAGTGAACATTACGGTTACATAAACCAACTGTAGAATAAATTATAAACCATTCAAGAAAAGAGCAAAAGCTTCGCTTCTATTTACTCCTGAATTATAACCTCAAAACCGCCATTGGAAATTTCTTTCCATACCAATAAAAAACTACATTTGAATAAACGACAAGAAATATTGAAATATGGTTTTGTGGTCTAACCGCTATGCTAGGTCTTCCTTGTCGCGAATAGCTTCCCGCTTTCTTCGGACGGCGGGTTCAACAACCCACGAAAAACGGTAGAGGGCCTTTTTTACCGTTGTGTTGCGCGAGCGCGCCCTAGTGGCCTATATCCGGAATTCGGCGACCGGAATCCGTCGATTTTTAATTTTGATCGAACGGCCTGCTTGCAATCGACGGCGCTCTTGCGTTCGTTTACTCTTCGGTTGACATTCTAGAAGTCCGCGAATGAAACGAACATGGCGGGAGGTGTGTGGATAGGGCAGGACAGGCTCCAGGACTTGAATCGATCAATATTATTTTATACGACATTGAAACATTGAAAATATAATGAGAATTATAGAAAGTCGGACGTGTGAAATTTTGTATTAATAATAATTTTATGTTCAAGTATTGGTACCCATTGTGGGTAGAAATTAAATATGCATACGAGGTGTTCCTACATACAATACTGGCTCCTCCACCCCTTCTGACTATGGTATTGAACACAAGTATTTAAATATCGTTTTACACTTCATCAGCCATTGCATAAGAAGTTGAACAATTTTGGAAGCAATCGAAAAGCCTGGCGATGGCCTGGATAACTTTTTTTTTTTTTTTTTTTTTTGGGGATGTTGCCATGTGCACAAAGCCAGTGGCTTGTCTGTGCGGCAGTCGGGGAGACGGAGTATTTGACAAATCCCCTGCCTAACCTGGGCTTGAACCCTGGACTTCTGAGTGGAAGGCATACGCCTTATCCACTCGGCCACCTCCGCTCTAACAATAATAATAAAAGTAGTAATAAAAGTAGCTAGTATCTGTTTATACCGAGTGACCCGAGTGGCCGTAGGTACTCCCGCTGATTTATTTTTGTTGTATAATAAAGCTGGACGAATGAAATTTAGAAAAGGGTTAAAAAAATGCCATTCTTTTGGATACTCTTGAGGTTAATATGACTTCCGGTTTTCCAGAAATGACGTCATCATTAAACTTTTAAATGGCACACTATATTCATTTATGTGATATTTTCAATCAGGATGACATTCTGAACACAAAAACATATCGATCGTCAATTTTTATCACCAAGGAAACGCAAAAATAACTTTTTTGTGTATTAATCTAGGAATTGGTGAAAGTAATCGAAAATTGTCAAATAAACACTAACTAAATCGATTTTGATCGACATTGTGTTACTGGTGCCCTCTAGCGTGATTTATTTGGTTTTTGGTCAGTTAGTCATTTTTTTGACGGGTACCATATGGCCACACCCTGATTATTCGATAGAAAACATCTTTCCGATTACAGTGATACCAAATACTTGATATTTTATTGAAATTCTTAGCGTACAAATGTTGTTAGAAGCAAGAAATCGAAAAAAATATTGACCTAATGATCAAAGTCAGCGTACAAGTCAGTCACTCAATAGACTACTCGAAGAAACTACCCTTAATCGTCATTTTCAACATTATCAACAAAATATCAAGAATTTGATATCATTGTGTCGGAAATTGTTTTTCCTCGCATAATCAGGGTACTTTCTTTGAGTAGTCTATTGAGTGACTTTGATTTGTACGGTGACTAGGTCAACTAGCTCACTAGGTCAACATTTTTTCGATTTGTAACAACATTTGTACGCCTAGAATGTCAATAAAATATCAAGTATTTGGTATCAAATACGATTTAGTTAGTGTTTATTTGACAATTTTCGACTATTTTCACCAATTCCTAGACACCTAGATTAATACACAAAGTTATTTTTGTGTTGCCTTGGTGATACAAATGACGATCGATATGTTTTTGCATTCAGAATGTCATCCTGATTGAAAGTATCACACAAAGAATATAGGGTGCCATTTAAAATGTCTATAATGACGTCATTTCCGGAAAAGCCGGAAGTTATTTTTTGTCTATTAACATATTCCCAAATTTCATTCGTCCAGCTTTATAAACGACGAAAATAAACGGGAGTACCTATGCAGTGGGTCACCCCCTATAGGAGCGATATATGAGATTTAAGATGCAGCATTTTAATTTGCCATTTTAATTAGAAATTTTGAGATTCAACATATTTTGAATGTGAGTCCCTAATTTTTAATACGACTCTTTACTATTTTTTTGTAATTGGAAGAACCTAGAGTTTACTCTTGGAAAAATTCAACACTATCTTATTTTGCAATCACGCTGTATATTAAATAAAAACTTTAAAATATCAGTAAATAAATAATCTGAAAGTAATTTTAAAATAAAGAAAGTACAAAGTCTGTAAATAAACAGAAACTCAGAAATTTGACCAAGCAATGCTAAAATGAAAGAAGATTACCAACAATATCCATCGGGCATTACAAATACTGAGAACAAAAAATAAATAAATAGAATTTTATATTAAGTAAAAAATATAAAAGTAAAAGAAATAAGTCCATTTGAAAATTAAATTTTTTTCTTCGATATTTCAATTCAGACTACTCAAAAACTACCAGTTAAAAACAAAACAGAAACAAAGGCAATTGTAATATTAACATCTTCTTTCAAACAATATTGCAGAAGCCAAAATCAGCAAAAAAACATCATATGGATTTATTCTTTTTAATTTTTACCTTTATTAATTGTATTGTTTTGTGTCCTTCCTTTGTGTCTGGACATGTACTTTCTTTTATTTTTTATTGTATTGTTTTAGTATTTCAAGCACCTTTTGAGAGAATTGAAAAAGACAAAGTAAAACATATCAATCTTTTCACTCAAAATGAACTCAAAAATTACTGCATAAAAAATGCGGGAAAACGTACGTCACTTGCATAAGCCTGCAAAGGGACTGCTCTCTACAAAATACTAGAAGTTGAATGAAAAAAAAACATTTTATTTTATTTTACTTCTAATTCAATTTCAATTTCAAAGAAATTTCGGAAACGCATCCTTTAAAAGCTACAAATTGTCAAAGAGACCTTGAAGGTGGCACAAAGTTTAGATGGACCATAGGGAAAGTAGCTCATGTGGTGTATCATAGGATAGCTCGATACAAAAAGAAATATAGAAATGTTTTCCTTTTACGCATATCTAGTGGACTAATATTTTTGATTCTCTGAAGTCCATTATAGACCATGAATCTGTTATAAAATCAATACACTTTGGATTTTTCCGAACACCAGGGTCTCCAGCTACTTCAGACACAAAACTGAGTAGCCAGTAGTCAGCTGAGTGACAGTTGTGAAACAGGTACCTATAACCCAAAACGAACGACTTTCTAAAATCCTCGGTATCCACGTTCGAGTAAGGTGCTCACCTTCGACCTGTTCTATTATAATCGACCGCGAACACCTTGGGTCCTGCCCTGTCCACAGGTAGGCAGTAGTAGGTATACGTACTCGATTCAGAGACTCAGTAAACCATGGAATGTGCCTCCTCCTGCCTCTCGCTCGGCGGCCAGTTGCGCCTACATTCTCTTCACAACGTAAGAGAGTGTGGTGCGGTTGACTACACGGAAAAGTGCGCGCTTACGAAAAACATATACACACAACAACAAAAAGCGGTATAATAATGCTTCCCGAAACCAACGTTTACATGTGATCTTTCGCGGGTTTAAAGGGAGTCCTTGGCAAGTGAACATCATGTCCTCATCGAACTCATCACTTTCTGTGATCGGTGAATCTACAAGATTGGTGGCAGCGAATTCGCCGGCGATCTTCGAGATTATAACCAGCACAAATGTAACACCTGACGATCTGAGCGTGCATGTTATCTCGCCAAGCAAGAGGTCGGTACAGGCTAGGGTACTGCCAGGAAATAGAACTGGTGTGCAAAGTGTTGAGTTCGTGCCGAGTGAGGTCGGTACGCACATCGTCGAGGTACTCGTCAATGGGGAGAAACTGCCATCCGGGCCGTTGGTCGCGAAAGTTTACGACGCCGGATTAATCCAGGTGGCCGACGTGAGCGGCGGAGTCGTTGGCCAACCAGTACAATTCAGAGGTAAGTGAAGATGCTATGCCGTATATGATAAGGAGTTGCGCGATTTGAAGATGTGGTTTTTAAAAGTTTCTTGTATTCGTAATTGTATATTTGATGATAGGTTTAATAGATTCTTAAGTCTATAATGTCCAGTGTAGCACAATTTTAGGTGTATGGTCATAATGTTGAAGACGGCTTTATTGAAAACATGTAGGTTGTTAATAATAGTAACGTGCTAGACTTCGGTAGTTCAATTGGTTAAAACGGGGAAAGGAATACAAGATATAATAATATTTTGTTTCAGTTTCAAGTCGGGATTAATTTATACTATAAAAAGTTACTTCCCCACTGAATTCTATTATTGCATCCATAATTTTTAAAGTAAACTGTGTTTTACGTCGTAAAATGCGTTTTGTGTCATTAATTGATATCCTGAAGATGCTAAAGAAGAAGCTATACCTTAGGTTAGGGAGTCCTTCTAAAGAAAGGCGTATTTTAGTCATAATGAGTACTCATAATGTTGGAGCATGGTGAACTTCTAGGGGACCATGGTAATTTCTTCACATGGACAATGTCTTGAACAAGCAAAACCGATTCTGGTATACTTTTTTTTCGTCGAATCTGAATCTGAAGGTAGACATTTTGAATTGTTTCTTCATTTTGAGAGAAAACAATGTGATGACTTTATGACTTTATATACATGATATATACATGACTTTATCATACTATATATAAAATTAATAGTTTAGCTGCACGAGATTCTATTTGATCCAAATCGGTCGTGTCTGCATTAAAATAATACTAGTTAACCAAGCTTTGACAGATATTTTGATTCTATTGACAGTAGGTATTATATTAAGATCAGCGTTTGACACTACCTACTATCATTAGAATGAAAATATCTGTCATATCCTGGCTAACTAGTTTTATATTAATGCAGACACGACCGATCTCGATCGAATTGAGTTTGCTCATGCAGCTATTAATTTTACCAAAAATTGTCATAGACTTAAATTATACAAAATTTCCTCTACTTTAATTTATTATTTAACTATTTTGACGAAATTACAGAAATTGCGGCTCATTTGCAAAATCCTTGAAAAATGCTTAAAGGAAACATCCAGTTCCTTTGGACTCTTTTGAACAAACCTTGTCAGCTCTAAGTTTGGTCATGAATTTTCTGAATATGAAGTTTCATCCCGATACCATTAGTAGTTTTTCCGGAATCGCCACAAAAAGGGTATCTTGGTCAAAAATGTTCAGGGAGCCCTAATGGGGCATATTTCCGCTAAAATCTCAATTTTAGTTTCGACACGATTATAATACTTTGTCATACTAGGTATGATAAAGTACAAAGCGCTTATTCTTTCATATTTTTGCTTTTTTTGGACCCAATTTTTCAAGTCTAGGATCAATTTAATGTTTTCTGATTCTACAAAAATCACATGAGAATCAATTGTCACTTTATAGATTTTGTTTAATAGTTAACCAGGTAATTACTTGTTTGCTACAAGTATCACTACAAGATACCAGTACAATGATTTATAGAAGAATTAAAGTGCCTTTTCGGTTAGTAGCAAGCATAAATTGGAGGTTTAGATGTTTAGTTTTTGCATAATAATTAGGCCTACACGGCATACTGTTTTGGTATGCCTTGTTTTGTCATGACGCCTTTAATATTTTCTGATGTTTTCTTGCTAAACTGGAGATAAATTCTTGGAGATGATAGGCACTTCATTGAAACTTAAAAATTAGATTTTTTATTGGAAGTTGGTTAAAAATGATTAGTTATAATTTATTGAATGTTACTTTGTTGGATGACTGGGTCTCTGATATCTTGTAGACTGTTTATTATTAGCAAACAAGCCATATAAAACAAGTTAAAAGCAACGTGCAAAGTATGGTTTTGGTAATCCGCAATCGTACATTATGTAGCAACCAGAATTGTTGGTATTACAACACGATTCTGTGAATCAATGTTGAATAAATTGTGTTTTTTAAAATTAAGCTGCAATAAAAATATGTACAGCAATGAGGAGTTGATCGACATGGATTTAGTGTCATCGATGTAGTAATTATCAATAATAAAAAATAATCGGTGTTGTTTTAACAAATAAATTTCTTCTTAAAAATGGTTGTTACATCTAGTATAAATTTGCGGATATCTAGAAAGGGTAAAGTCACATGTGACTTATAACGTCAATCTATCTTAACCCACTCGACAACAACGAAGCCAATGAACCCAGCAAGCTTACCAAAGAAGACTTTGTCGCGCACTTTCCATACTAAATGCACATTATTGCACATATGACAGCTTTCTTAAGACGCCTCTTTACGTGCCAACCGCTCTGCCTGCGTTCATTATGAGAAAACCATATTCCACTGCGGTGGTCCTTTCTGCAATCACGTGTTCAGACATTATTTGAGATCATATTTGGGATCAGATCATTTAAGAAATGTCAGTTTTGTTATATTATATTAAGATTGGTAAATTGACAGCATAAATTGAATATAGATATGTGGATTCTCAGAAAAAAAATCGTGAAAGATAACATCAATCTAAAACACTTGGTTTGTTATTTATATAGCAATTTAGAACAAATCATTGTGTTTTTCGTCACCAACAAAACAATTTACCATAACTGTAGTTTGTAGCATAAAATAACCGCCATAGCCAGCATACGTGATTGTTACTTATGCAACACATGTCTGTATGTAAGTAAAATATAATCTATCAAAAATAAAGTAACACCTACGAACAAAAGAAAAACAAAATATGTAGTACCGCCAGCACTTTGCTAAAACAATACCTAGACCTCAAGGTAGATTAAACTCATTGATAATTATGAAATACCAACTCCAACGTAAATACACGAAAAAAAATGTTCCGAAACAGCTTTCACTCATAACAGACAATATGACCTCAACGTTGATAATGCACAATGTGGTTAATTAGTCGTGTCAGTAGTTTAGAAAGAAGGTCAACTGCTCGAGATTCAACGGAGAATGTTTCCCTTTCTACGTTGGAGTTTGTGTGTGGCCCCAAAAATTTTTCAGCATTCGACCTTTAACGAGATTTTTTTAGGATTTTAGGAGATAATACTGTTATTTGTGTTTGTTAAAAGTCTATAGTTAATAATGATAAATTGGGGGAAATAATTTCTATGCACAGTCCAAAATAAATTGATATATTGAAACTGAACAACTTGTGTTTTTACATAGGCTTCACATACATAGGCTTCTACATACGTCTCAAATTCATTAATTTAAAACTAAGAAATTTACATGTAAATTCATGTTTTCATAAAAAAGTGGAATTGTTCATTGAGACGGTTGAACCGGTGGGTGGAAGAACAGAGTAAGACCAAATCAGGCGCACTTAGGAAATGTGTAAAATGACAACTGTATACATTTTACTGATTTGGTCTGAACAAAAAAGTTGTCAGTAATCAGTAATTATCATTTATTTGAGGACAAAATCATGTATTAGAATGAATTGAAACAAAAAACATAAAAATGAGAACAAAAAAAAAAAAACAGTTTAATATTGGGAACAAAATTTAACATTTACAAAATAAACAGACATTACTGTAGTCTCCCTTCATGAGTTTATAAATGATTCAGTGTAGCAGCCATGTAGCAGCTGATGTGTGGATTTCGATGAACAGAAAAACTAAAAGGTGAGGAACTATAGTATCTGAACGAAACATATAAATTTAAATAATAAGTACATATTTTTCTTAGAATTATTAAGGGGAAGAAACATGATTCCTCAGTTTAAGCATGTGTTACTACAACAAAAATCTATTTTATTTAAAAAAAAAATAATATGCTCCTGTTTTATACAAGTATTTAACTGTATACTCACTTACTTATAGTATAAAATAAGATCGACTGGCATGTTATACCAGGTGTAGTTTTTAAATCATCAAAAGCGGTGAGACAGACGTCTCCCAGCCAATTCGATTTATTTGATTATGACAATCTTGTCATAAGCCATTCCAGTACGAAGGACTTTTTGCAACTGTTATTTTTCGCAATTTGGCACGCCGTTAAATACTTTTGAGGCAACAACTTTGTAAACAAATGAAAATAAATTTTAAAAATGGTGACTATTTGAGAGAAGTTTGAAATTTTGTGAGCATGATATTATATCTGCATTACATATTAGACTATTATATCTGCAAATACAGCAAAAATAGTAAACACAATCTAGTACTAATGGGGTGGGTTTTGAGGGTGGTTTAGATACAAATTTAGTTTTATAGTTCTGATACCTAGTGATCATAATAATACTGTCTCTGTGGCTATACGACAAATAGGAAAGAAAAACAATGTGACAGCGTTGAAATTGAGAATTGAAGCATATTACAATATAATAACTCCAAATACACATAAAATGTTTAAAAAAATCTGTACCAATAAGATAGCATAATCTTATTATACATAAAACATATAAAAAACTTGAACATAAAATAAGCCATCATTAATATCATAATTATGTATTTTTTCATTTCTTGAATGTACCGGAAGTAGTCATAACATAATTGCTCTCAATTTTAGAATTTCATATTAAAACCCAAGTCGTATGTGTTATCATTGATTAGATATTTTAATATTATATATTATACAGGGTGAGTCACTAGAGTCGCGGTGGTAGATATAGCAATTATCTTTAGAGATGGAAAAAAATATTTAATACAAAAGTTGTTTGGCATATTATTTTCTACAACGTAAAATTATTTTCATTTATACTGGGTGTTGCATTTAGGCGTAGCAGAAAATAAATTAACTTTTTTAAATGGAATGCCCTGTATATTATAACATATTATGATTGCGAAGAAAATTGTCTTACTAATTGTATCAGGTGATATTGACGTAAAGCTAATAGTTTCTGCAACATTCAATTTTTTATTAAAAAAATGGCCGTTGCAGGCCCTTTTCGAAAACTACGTAATAGCGTCATTTTTGCAGATATTTTCTTACAACTTTGTCAGAAAATAACCAATACTAATAGGGAGGTGATAGTGCCCAAAGAAATTTGATGCGCTATACAGGTGGTTCCTAGCACCTAATCAATTTTGATATTTTTCAAATGGCTTTTTCTTGAGTTTTTTAAATGGAACGCCTGTATATTATTTGCTGGTTGCATTTCCCATTAAGTTGCCTTTAATTTATATTAAGTGTGGCATATACATATTTGTACCGGTTTTCGTGATATTTGGAATTTAAAGAAAATGTGTAATAAAGTATACCAAAGCACTCTTTAATATTAAACCCTGCATAACATGGTTCTTTTTTAATGATTTTTTTTTTTTGTAAAGAGAACATAGAAAGGAAAAAAATACTTTTGTTGAATTAAAAAACTGACAAAATTGCTCAAAATAAATTGAAAAGTACATGGAATTACCATTTAGTTACTCAATATGTGAAATTAATATTATTTGGGACAACTAAAAATTAAATAAAAACAAATAATTAAGAGAAACCACAACTAATAACATTTATTAAACTATTTTTTAAACTTGATAAGCATTAACATAAAACTAGTAAAAAAGTATAACAATTAAAGATAAAACAACAAGTAGTTATTGATTTGGTAGGTGTTCAAAATGCCCTCCATTTTGTCTTCTACAAGCATTAATCCGATGGGTAAAAGATCTCGAAGTATTTCTTAACATCTCTCTGTTATTTGCTCTGATGTCAGCAAAAACATTTCTTATTCTAATCTTCATATCGTCTTGTGTGGTAGGTGGTGTCTGGTATACTAATTCCTTAACATGACCCCACAAAAAAAATCCAACTTATTTAGATCAGGAGATCTTGGCGGCCATAACGTAGGGCCTCCTCTTCCAATCCATTTGTTGGGGTAGTGGTTGTTCAAAAATTGTCTTACGTCTAACTCAATTATACAGGGTGTAATATTAAAGCACTATATTGGTATACTTTATTACACATTTTCTTTAAATTCCAAATATCACGAAAACGGGTACAAATATGTATATGCCACACTTAATATAAACTAAAGGCAACTTAATGGGAAATGCAACCAGCAAATAATATACAGGGCGTTCCATTTAAAAAAACTCAAGAAAAAGCCATTTGAAAAATATCAAAATTGATTAGGTGCTAGGAACACCCTGTATAGCGCATCAAATTTATTTTGCCACTCTCACCTCCCTACTAGGTTTGGTTATTTTCTGACAAAGTTGTAAGAAAATATCTGCAAAAATGACGCTATTACGTAGTTTTAGGAAAAGGCCTGCAACGGCAATTTTTTTAATAAAAAATTTAATATTGCAGAAAGTATTAGCTTTACGTCAATATTACCTGATACAGTTAGTAAGACAATTTTCGTCGCAATCATAATATGACATAATATACAGGGCATTCCATTTAAAAAAGTATATATTTTTTCTGCCACGCCTAAATGCAATACCCAGTATAAATGAAAATAATTTTACGTTGTAGAAAATTATATACCAAACAACTTTTGTATTAAATATTTTTTTCCATCTCTAAAGATAATTGCTATATCTACCACCGCGACTCTAGTGACTCACCCTGTATATACTTTCTTAATATATTTCCTTGGAAAAAATCTTATTATAAAGCTTAATTTTTGGACAATTGAATGTCGAAAACAACTTTAAAAGCTTAAAATCGCCGTCATCAGATGCGCTAAATCCTGGAGCTATCGATATATCACTTGCCTTCTCTACTAACTACATGCAACTTCTGCAGATGCCATAACGGATAATGATTTCTTTCGAAAACTGTTTAAGCAAATATGACATTTTCTGACCAGCTTAACTAAATTTTCGTATGCATATAAATATTCACTATAAATCAAGTCTCATCCTGAGACAATCTGGCCATAATAAAGATTACACCAACAATATTCACAATCACTTCGTAGTAAATTGTTGAACATGACAATCGACAGTAAAACAGGAAAGTAAACATTAGAAAAACATTTACATTGAACTTTAACCCTTTAGACCAGAGTGCTAAAAATTTTGAAAGTTGCGATGATATCACAAAATTTAGCTACAGTAAATACTGAATTAAAATAAGCATAGTTTTTGTTTGATAGCTTTATAACTTTTATCTACGAAATTCTGTTCAAATACAGGCAAATTTTGACAGAAAAAAAATTGTTTAATTAAAAACCAAGCTTATATACGAGTAGTTATATTATAGTCAATATCTCACGGCAAAAGGTAGATATTAATTCCAAGATCTTGATTAGTGAAATTATGATCAATAACAGATTGGAAGCTGCAGTGAGTTAAATAAATGAACACAACAATAAATGACAGATAAATGAATAAAATTAAGTTTATGTATGATCTTACGCAAAATATAAACACTATAGCTCCTCATTTGTATGCATAGTTGAGTGTTTAAATATGCAATATAATGGTGAAATTAATGGGAATCAGATTTTACGTAATAGTGCCTAGCGTTCGGTTAGGTTCTAGAAATACTACACACATACATACATACAATGTAGCAAGTGCAGTGGTGAACCTGTTTCAGCATTTTTGTCTTCTTGCTCCACGGAGCATGATAATTGCAACTGTGAAGGTTTCTCCGCAACCAATCCTGTACACACAGTGGGAAATCTCGTGGTATACGTTTAAAGAACACAGTAAAAACATCTGGTAGGAAACCATAGGTAGCATTCAACTTTTTACAGTGGTACTTGTTTTGATCTAATCTCTTTTTGCGTTATTAACTCATGACTTACAAATTACAAAGTTAAGCATGTACAGATGCTTTTAAAAATGAGTGTTTATACACAAAGGATATACTTTTTACTATATGAAAACAATCAAGAAGCAATAATAATTTAAATGAAATTTTTAATAAAGCAGCCACTTTATTTTTTTATAAAACAATTGCAATTATTTGGAAGATTAATAAGAAGCTTGAAATGTTCTTATCTTTGTACAAAGTAAATTATTTTGCCTCAACTTAATTATCTTCTAAATAAAAAAAAACCATAATACTTTTAATTAATTTGTGCAACTTTGAAACGTAATTTTGAGTGCAACCATTTTGAGTAGACGTTGGCAACAGGTTTAGTTATTATAGTGTTGGCCTTTTAGCGAAGTTATCATTTCAAGTATCAGCACTTCTTTCCAAAACTGTTTATGACGTTTTTGAGCACAACAATTTTGGTCAAACATGAACGAACAATAACTATTAAATTTGAAAATTCATAAAAACAAAACACAAGAAACCTTTAAAAACCACACCTGTAAACACAAACACAATCCAAAACACTAACTAATTCTTTATTTTAGTTGACGCTAGCCAAGCTGGAGAGGGTCAACTCGAGATCTCAATCAACGAAGGTGAAGTACCAAATCATGTCCAAGTTGTCGGCGGAGGAAGATGTTTGGTCTCCTTTACACCAGACCACGCAAAACCACACCTCATCGACATCAAATTCAACGGCGAAACTGTACGCGGATGCCCTTTCGTATGCTCAGTGGCAGACACCAGCAGAGTAACCCTAAGCCTATCCCACCTGGAGCTAATACCAGTTAACCAACCTAGCTCATTCCACATGGGCGTAGCAGGCGGTGGTGCTGCAGAATTAGCAGTAGCAGTCAGAGGACCAATCGGCGAACTACCAGTCAAAGTAATAGGAGATATCCATTCTGGTTTCACCGCTGAATTCACACCAATACAAGTCGGTGCTCACCAGATAACTGTAGACTACAATGGAAGACCTGTCCAAGGAACTCCATTCATAGCGAAAGCTTTTGATTCGTCGAGAGTGACAGTTGGGCATGTCGCCAAAGGAACGGTTGGTAGACCTGTGACCTTCTCCGTTGATGCTTCAGAGGCTGGAGAGGGAAATTTGGAGATTACCATCTCAGCTAGGGGGATGAACATCCCGACGCAAGTCCATCCGCAAGGAAATGCAAGATTCGCTGTTAGTTTCGTTCCTGCTGAGGCTTGCGACCACGTGGTGAATGTTGCGTTCAATAAGAGGCCTGTGGTCGGTTGCCCGTTGATTGTTGGTGTTGGTGGGGGTGGAACTGGGCCTAGTGTCACGTTACCGGGGCCTGGGCCTATCCATAGGCCGAGTACGCTGCTCATCAACCATCCTGGAAGATTAGAAGATATCGAAGTTAATGTTGAGGGTGAGAGTTTTATTTTTTGGTGTTTGGACCAAGAGTGTCGAGTACAAAATGGATGAATTATTAGGTAGATGTTTTGTTGTTATGCATTTGAATGGTGTTGAGAGATTAAATCTTTTATGTGTTGTCCGCGATATTTAATTATGAGGGTTTTATTAATGGGCTGAGGTAACAAAAGAAATTAGCACTTCTTGTGACCGAGTGTGCTGTGGAACGGCGGTGGCAGTTGTTAACTTTCTACTCAGCGCGGAGCATCTGTCGCTGAAAAAATGCGAGGTATTTGTAATGAAATTGGGTTTCGAGAGTATGCGCACCTGAAAGTTTATAGGGAGAATATTAATTAACTTTTTTTATTCAAGTTAGTTATTCTTTCCATTTTCAGTTTGCCGACTGAAGGAGTTCTTTTGCCATAAATCTGTTTTCTTACATGCAAAACGTATTTTCATATAATCCGTTCCGCTTGTAAGGTGACCATATGGCCTATCGAATGTCACTGAATATTTGCAATAAATAAAATAAATTGTCATCTGGGCAGATATAACATTTGATTGATATAATACATTTTTTTTCTGGCAAACGTTGGTCTAGCAAACGTTGAGTTGATCGGCTATAGCCAGATAAGTGCAGCTACAGATCAGAAACAGATCGTTGCGTTAAATTCCGTGAGAGCAAACAAAAGATGCATCTCAGCTCGGGGCTCCGACAGGACTGAATTGTTTGCATTTTATTTCATAAATTTGGTACGTTCTTTCTTTATGTTCAATGCGTTGTTTTGGCTATTGGCTTGCAGATTGTAACAAACTATACAACTTTTTAAATGGAATGCCTCGCATCTTATCCCATGTTATTTATACTAATGTAGGTGTATTTCCAACCGTATCAATGTGTACCAATACAAAGTAGTTTCTGAGATATTCAATTATTTGCAAAAACATTCTTGGAGATACTTGTCTTACAACGTTATGAGATAATCACCAAAGCCAATAGATAGATACTGATGTTGAAAAAAATGTTAGTGTCAGTTGTGATAATGTTCGTATCATGTTTAATTTATATTATTACCGGCTATAATGACCTTAAACTTCTTTTAAATTTATTTTAAGTTTGTCATATATCTACCGATTTTCGCTAATTGTTCTAATATTTGCAATTTAACGAAAATGTAAGGTACCTATTAGCCTTAATATTGCTGCGTGTACAGTGTACAGGTGTTTGGCAGTTTGCTGTAAAATGTTTAAGGGATGATTTACAGAGGTAATTTACAAACTGATTGACTATATTTCATTTTATACAAAGTTCAACTATCAAGATATTAAACATTTCATGTAACATTGTTAAAGTAAATTTTGACTTTTTTATAATATCATCATTTACCTATTGATTTTAGTTATTATCTGACACTTGTAATAGAAAATATCCAAAAATGTGGTTTTTAGGTAGTTTTTAAAAAGGCCTGCAATGGCGAAGTTTTTAACAAACCATTAAATACTTTAGAAATCGTTTTCTTTACTTGGGTACAATCCGATACTGTTGGAAAGACAACTGTTTACTGTTTATAATGTGGTATAATATACACAGCAAACCATTCAAAAAATTATTTTTCCTTCTAAATGCAACACGTATCCAATCCTGAAAATTGAAGTGGTTCTTTTAATCAAAGAGCTGTCATTCTATTGGGTATTTTTCTAACCAAATAGGATGCATCCGCAATTTTTTCAAATAACAATTTTTGTCAGTTTGTTAAAAAACTTGGTGTGAACTTTGGTGTATATTCAGGAAAACTATAGTGCAAAATTGTCTTGTGCAAGATGTTCTCTAGTGTATTGAATATTTAATTGATTAAAAAATAATAACATGGTTTATATCACACTTCAAATGTAATGTTTAAAAGCATTAATGTAGCATACAAAATAAAAATAAGTATCTACTATGAAATCGTATACGATCTTCTCACTCAGTAATTCAATAAAAAACGTCTTTAAAAGAAATTTTTTGAGAAAAACAAAATTGGGAGTTCAAAATATTGCTAATAATTGTGCCTGGATATGAAAAGGGACCAGTTGACCGAAATTGAGTTATGAGTGTTTTTAGATAGAATAAGTTATGGCGAAGGTAAACGTTTAATGATAAGAAATAAAATTACTAGGTACACAAAAAATGGCAATACAATCATAATAAATTTATATAAAAAGTACATTTTTTGAAAACTACGCTTTATAAACTAAAATTCAGTTTTTCAAAATTTGTCTTAAAATTTTCCATTTGTTCTATTCATTATTTTTATTTTTCAAGCAAATTCACCGCAAATCTGTCCACATACAAAATTTCAACTTAATTGGACAAATTTTCCAAATAGTGAATTTTTTTCAAATTTTGTAAAGGTTTTCAGAATTTTTATTGTTTCATGTTATTGTCGAAAATCTGTCTACATGCAAAATTTCAACTCGATTGGAGACTGGGAAGTACAAAAATATCGATTACAAGATTTGAACGTAACAAACAAACAACCAGACAAACAAAAAACAACAAGTGAAGTTAATATATGCGTAGTAATTGTCCCGGAATATTATATAAGTTTAAAATTATATTTCGTACAAAAAAGTTTATAAGCTGCTATCATACGGACATTTGCTTGTGCCACTATATGCGGCAACACCATAATGCGCTAGAGCGTATTGTGATATCGACAACTGGTCCCTTTTTTGCGATAAAACCGCATTTTTATCATGCGTTTCCAACAGCAGCGGGTTTCAGACGAACACATCTGATAAAAAATACAATAAAGAGACTAATTGGCGAATAAAACAAAAATGTGTATTTTGAACCAGTTTAACATTATTTGCGATTATCTGCGTAACTAGAAACGGACAACTGCTCCCTTTTCACATCCACGCACACAATTTAATGTGACTATGGTGTCAAATCCATGCTCAACAGCTTCCTATCATTTAAAGTGTTCAAAAAAACGAGGTTTGTCAATTTTTGCAAATTTATTCCAATTAAACCTAGAAGAACCAATATCCTAGAAACCTCAAAAGGTAAATATTCAACTATGACTGAAATTCAGAAAGTTTTTTAAACATTAAAAACAAAACAAAAAAACGCCATAACCTAACGCTTAGTTCCTGTCTATTTACGAACAAAAGTTATCACATTAATGAAAGCTTTCACGGCCATAATCATTTTGAAAATAAATTGTTCCTGGGTTATGCCGTGCGTCAAAATTGCTTTTTACGTACCATGTTGTTTGCAAAAATTGACAAATTTTAACGCACAGAATTACCTAGAAACAATATACTTTTATAAATTTGTTTATGACGAAAGAGATATGTATAGAATCTGCTTTTAAATCAAATAATAACCGTGACAAAATTCACTTAAATATAATATAAGTGTGAAACATCTGAATAAATCCTCAAAAACTGCCCGTTCTACAGCAAATGGTCGAAGAATGAATTCCGACATTAGAACTTTAGTTAACCTCGAAAGAATTCAACATAGGTGTGGCAATTGCGAGGAATTTTGTTCTACTTCTATCGCCTGTTTATTACTGGCATCGGTATGTTACGATGAACTCAACTACATTTTATGTCTTAACTTAAGCCACACGCGTGTTTCTATTTGAAGAAAAACGCACAATTTAATTGGAGAAAGTTCTTTTTCCATAAATGGACTTATTAGATTATCTACAGAACCAGCCTTAAAATATAAATTTATAATTAATAAAAACAATTGGGTGGGTATAATATAATAAAAACATCTAATAATGGATTTCATCCATTAGTACTCAAACTCTTACCAGTTTTCTCTTCTATTTACGTAGTCGCCTTCCTTCAAAAAATGTTGTTCTATTCTGTAATGTTGTTAGTGTTACGTAGCATGTAATAATTTGTACTCTATTCTGTGATACATACAAGAAATATATGCATGTATTCTACTGTTTTGGTGTTGTTTTCTTTTCTTATTATCATTGTGGCTGTCATTGCACTTTTCTATTTCATTTCAGGTCGCAGGAAACTGTTGTACTAGACAAACTTAGCTCACTAACACACCCCTTTGTACTAACAAACCTCCCCTATATACGTATAATTATTGTACGCCTTACAATGTAAATTAAACAAAATATATATTTTATCCGTTTATGTTTATAATCGCTACTTTCCATGGGATATTTTCATCGTTTCCGTTTCATCTTATTATCATTTGTCTCGCTATGGCTTTGCACCAATTTTATTTATACCTATCTCTACTTTGTTTTTTTATTGTATTTTTAAACGATATTGCTACGGAACCCTAAATTGTTGAATAAGATAGTAATAGTGTCTATATTAAATAAAAAGAAGATAAAAATAATAAAAAAAAATACATTTAAAACAATAAAAACGTATTACTTTATTATATTACAATTTAACAATAGATTTATAGACTTGATTACCAACATTGCTTGATGGTTATAATACTATTATGGATTGAAAGTAAAAGTTATGTTTTCCTACACAAAAGGGTTTAAAGATATTTCTTTAAATGTTATTCAAAAGTTTTTCAATTGCCAAACTTTGCTGTCTATATAATCTTGTATTCTTTATATTTTTTTACTAATGCATTGATTTTAAAACACATCTGAAAAGTTGACAAGCTATATCGGCCGGCTCGATCTTGGTCGGGTGAGCTGTTGTTAAAATAGAAGTAGAAGAAAACAAAATCAGATAGAATATTATTTCTCTGCATTAATACCGTTCTTTCATACGACCACCATTTTCCAAAATGGGAGTAATCGGTAATCTAGTAATCTAGTTCATTGGAAATGAGAGTGATTTATCGATTTCAGATGTTATTTTGCGTATATGTACGTTAATATTTAAAATTTTACATTCACTAAGTATAGTTTTTGATGTTCCACGAAGATAAATCCTTTTTCACTAAAAGTATTATTTTCAAAAGTATTTATTTTTGTATCTAGTTTCGAGTTGACAAATATGTTTGGTTAATTATTTTATCTTATTTATTTTTTATAAATAACTAAATCCATCACTGTTTTACTTTCGTCTTTATATTTGTGCATGCATTTAATGTGCTTACAACCTAAATTAAAACTTAATCCATGCAAGTATAGTATATTATTTGACGAGCATATAATTTAGGTTATACACGAAGTTCACACATGAGTTTGGGAAACACAATGGTCAAATTAAATTATTATAGTCATTAAAACTATGCGAGTGGTTGTCATGACCCGATTAATTTATTTCGGTGCTTTGCGAAAAACTTAGTAATTCATCTTGTAAATCATGATTTATAAAAAAGTGATATGACACGATTACTTGTTAGTTCAATTACACTCTCAATTATATGCATACACATACCTTACAATTTCATCTACTAGTAAATAACTGAGTATTGATTTTCATCAATACTGTCAAGCAATGTACAAATAACTGTAATATAAAATGCACTATGCACAATAACAGCACTAGCTATAAATAATACAACTTAAACATCATTAAATGTACATTAGGGCATATCTTGTCACAATCATTCATAAAATACCCGTTACACCAACAATTTCCCCATATATCCCTGGTCTTAACTCCTATATTTATGACAATGTATATGAATACATTACAGTCATTATTAGTTTTACAGTTGTAACTATTTACATTACTGTACATTCCAGTGTTTGCGATATGCTAATAGGGTCCTATGAAACCTGATATTTAATCGCATGTTTTCTAATAATCTTATACTTCCTCTTCTAACAAATGCTGCATGTATGTAAATTATCATGGAATAGAGTATATTAATATGTCGCGCACCTATACGCATGCGTTTACAATATGTAGTATAGAAACACAGAGAACAACATTTTTTTTTTTCGGTTACGCAATTTCTTGTTAAGTCGTTTGTCGGTTGTGTAAGTTTCTGGTAATTAGAATTGTTGTGATTTATAAGCATTTGTAGCCGGTAATTACTTTAATTGGCCGAATGATTATCTTTAATTATACCATTTTACGTTGTCTGGCCGTTTTAAACACACCATGATATTAGTTGCTTTATCTATTTCAATTACGATTTTTTATAGTAAAATTATTTTAGTTTGGTGAATTTACATTTATTCACCATTAAATGTGGATTGCGTCAAATTATCCAGTAACATTATAAACTTAATAATTTAAATATAAAATTACGCAATAAATGTAACATGAACGTTCCAAAAAAAAAACTACAAAAACCACAAATGTTGCAGAATGTGTAACTAACTAGTTAAATTTTATATAACAAGCTGGGTATAAATATAGTACTATTTCTGAAACAAACCATATGGTCTAGAAATTTCTACATCAAGAAATTATTGTTAAATTATCGTTTATTTATCTTACAGACTTACACTGACCGGAAAAATTAAAGGAGTGCTTAAACCAATTTAGTTCTATTTTGATGGTCAATAACTTTGGTACTCTTTGACCGATTTTAATTATTCTTTCTGGTCATTGTAAAAAAGTTTATTAATTCATTTTAATATATGAATGTTTGAAGAAGAGTTTGTGGACTGTTTCAAGTAAAACATACCATTTTGACTACCAGTAACACTGGTAAAACTGTGATGTGCACGTTGAGTTTAACTTATTAAAATGTAACTTTTACGATTGATTTCTGATTGTTATCTTGAAGTTAAATCATTGCTGGTATTAAAATCAATAGTCTAATACCTCAATCAAGTTACATTGGTTGCAAAGTTTAACCGCATTTCAAATTGCAAAAATATTCCAAAAAGATTAATTTGTTTTAAAAAAATCAGATATTGGAAAGCACCAACAAATAACATATTGTCAATTTATATGGCTTTATATCAGAATACTTCAGGACTTGCCCAAGATCCTTATTCCACATAGTATCTTAAACTTTGACCAAAATAATCGCTTTTGTTTTCAAGGTGTAATTAGGTGAACATTTTGTTATTCAAAATTACAATGCTATGTGATAATTTTGTTGAATTTCTTTACAATATCACAAAAATATGATAAAGATCGGTTAAAATATACAAAAGTTATTGAACATTAATGTTTAGCAAAAAAGGTAGTTAGATGATATTTTCATTGTGCCGGTCAGTCTATATGATACTTTTCTTCATATTCAATCAGCAAAATTCGACGTTTCTACAATTTAATTTCGAAGTATCAAATAATCTTTCCAAACAACACCAAATAATCAAATAGAAAACAATTCATAATCCAGGGCAAAGGAGATAATTAAAAACAGAAAGATCAAAATCAAATAGGAACTGTCAATGCTACATAACTTGGCAAAACTGGCGAAAAAAACCCAACGGTTTTAAGCCGCCACATTTAAAACTGGTGGCAGATGCCTGATTAAGGTTGGCTTCGAAACGAGTAGGCAACCAAGTATACTTCATAATTTTGTAATCACTATTACACCGTGATTCGGTATTTCCATTCAAATTATACGTTAAACTGAACTTGGAACCTTTGGCGAAAATACCAAAATTATCCGGCTCAATTCTGTCTAGTGTAGGTGACGGATTTTAAGATTGTTGGTGGCTATGTCGTGGTAGTCTTCTTGCGTTCAACTAAAAACCGCCCATATTCACAGAATTCGTCACCTACACTTGATAGAATTGAGCCAGGTATTTTTTTAATTATTAGCAAAGGTACAAAGTTAACTCTAACGTATATTTTTAATGTACAAACTTAAACATGCATATGTAATAGCCGATTGAAAATTTTAACAGCATTTCCAACCTTCAAACCTAAACTTAGTTTAGATAAATCGAGTACTTGAAAACCTTAACTCGCTTTGTGGTTTAACCTGGCATCGGAAACCCCAGCCTAAGGTGCATTAGTTTTGAAAAGATAAAACGCCAAGGTTTCGTATTGTAGAATACTTGAAAATATTTCAAAATTTCTTCACAGTTAGACAAAGATCTACAGTTTTACCTATGGTTCTAACCAGCCAACCGGCTGGTGTGTACGATTACAGTTCAAAGTTCCAACTAAATCCGTGACAGTTCAAGAGTAAAAGTGTGGAAACGAGTAAAATTACCTTCACGAAATGTTGTCCATTAATTTTTCGCCAGTATAATCAAAACTATTAAGTTTAGCAAAAAACAATATATCATTTCTGATGATTCAGTCCGCTCTGAAGAAGAGACGTACCTATGGTGTAAAAAGATAATAATTCGATCGGACAATCTCTTTTGCGTCCGAAATATTTCTGTTCAAAGTGTTCAATTTTACCTCGAAAGTTACCAAGAAAAATGATTAAAACGGTGTCAATGTCGGAAAATAGTTTTTGCACCCCCAATTTTATCATTAATCAACACTAAGCATGTAATTTCAGACAATGTAAAAATAAAACAGAAATAAGTAATTGAAAGAACTGAATATCAATTCCACACACATACATAGACATTACACATACCTAAACAACAAAAATTATGGTTTTATGCATTACACAAAACCCCGGTATCTTTTTTAAAAATATAAATACGGAATCGTGTGTCTAAAAAAATAGACATTGTTTTAACTGCTGTTTTTAGCGGTACCTTAAAAACAGATAGAAAAACCTCTAGGTGTACGTCCCAATGTAAATGATACAGTGTGTGATACACATTTTGGCAGCATATGAAACTTTGTTCATTATCCCAAGAATATCATAAAAGTTGTTGCTTTATCTAAAACAAGAAGTTCAACCATCAGATTTGTAGTTTGTGTATCGTATATTCACAGAACCTACATATATTTTCATTGTTACCGAAAGAAAATGCGTTTGGTAGTTGGAAATGCTATTTCAAAGTTAAAATATGATCGAAATCTTACAGTGCCCTTTAATATAGGAGGTCAGTACTTTTTAATTTGGTAAAAATATTCATGGAACCAGCAATTTATTTATGATCTCATTCAGAACTACTCTGAGAGTACAATTTCTTTACTTTCGGTCACAGTTATAAACTAAGTTTATACAATTTATTAATGCAAAATTGTTTACATTTCAAAAATATACCTATCGTCGGTCCTTATACACAAATGGCTTAACGCTAATAAATATTGTAGGAGAACCGAAAAGAGCAGTTTAGATTGATAAATTTGTATGGAACTAGACATTACTATAATTATTTTTCTTCTTATAATCGAGAAAGAAAGTATAACCTGTTAGCAAGAAAATATTACATATTACAATATAAAGTTGACCATATTATGTTTGAATGGCACGCATTTCCGTTTTAGACAAAGTATGATCTTTATGAAGAAGAAGAATTTCTGAGAAACTGATAATATTGTCAATTAATTCTTCATATAATTTCAAGTTTTTCAGTATATTGTAGAAGGTACACAAGTAAGAAATCTTAATTTCAATAAATAAAAAATGTTACTTAAAATACAAACATCACATCTCCAATAAATTCAGTAATCATGAATGGCTAAATCTATGATTTTTGCACAGTAGTACCTACCTATAACTTTCCAACCTTGCATCAATTTGATATTTATTTATCTCGACTTTCCAGACACTAGACAGAAAAATGACATAATATGTTACTTATTGGTCAACGTTAATTAGAAGTATTGACCACGTAAACATATTATAACGCTACACGAAAAGGTGACCAAATAAATACTATTATATCCAGGTACTTATTGGTAAACTATTACATGAAAACAAAATAACTCCTGCAAACATTTAAAAATCACATAAGACCAATTAATACAAATCTATTACTCGCCAATACTCCAGCACAGTTAAAAGCCATCTAGTTCTAGTCTGAATACGCCATAATGAATAAAACTTAGTGCCATAAATCGCACTAAAACACCCATCACCCAAAATATCCCATGGAATAAATATAATACAACTAAAAAAAGACATTAATGGTTGAAACAAACCAGAAAGATTTAACGAACAAAATAAAGCAATAATTATACCAGATAATCCCAGTAACGGTAGGCTTAAAACGACGACTCCCTTGTACCAAAAACACCAAATCCTAACCTTAACATGACCGAATGATAGGACCAGGAGGCCAAGCAGTTCCCACCCAAGTTCAACCGCTGGGGAATAGCCAATTCAGAGCTGAATTCGTCCCGAGAGTAGTTGGAGAGCATAGAATCAGCGTTAGCGTCAATGGTGTCCAAACAGCTGGAAGTCCGTATGCTGCCAAAGTCTACGATGTCCAAGCTATAAAAGTAAAGGAAGCAACGATGGGTATCATAGGAAAACCCGTCACATTTTTAGGTTGGTAGCTTTTTAAATTTGTGTCTCCAAACACGTGTTTAAAATTTTAACTTGAATGACAGGAAGGAGGGTCATTCACAGTTTAAAGTTTTGAAATAATTAAAAATACCTGTTTGTTCTGACTATGACTTTTGAAAAGAAGGGTGACCTATAATCAAAGTTATAGCCCATAAAGTGAAAATATGCTTCATATTTTCTTTTGAAAAATACATATGCCTTTTAATCGAGGTTGTCAGGTTTGACTACAAAATATCTGAAACTGCTAGTATAAATAGAGATATGTGATTACGAAAAAATATATGTGATAGATTGCACAGAAACACATTAACATTGCTTTTTACTGTATTTGTCACTTTCTCCCAGGCTCGTAGGTAACAACGTAATCACTATGATCAATAGTTTTTTTCGAGCTAAAACTATTAATAAACTTTTGCTAACAGTTACTGCATCTTTTATAAATTGTTTTGTTATTCAAAAGCTGTAATATTGTTAATATTTTTAACTTCGAAATCATACAAAGTAATGAATAATAATAATAATCCGTCTTTACTGACAACACCTATTCTTAGTTTTAGTTGAAATATATGAGACTTTTGTTACCTCTATATGAGCTATGAGATTTTTGCTGATATATGAGATTCATATAATAAAATATATGAGTTCTAGCAACCCCAGTTCAATATAGACATGAAAACAATGGCAGTTTTTGTTATTACCACGTGTTTTCCGAAGATAATTAAAGCATAACTTGTTGAAAACGTCAACATAAAGTTATAGTATGTATGCAAAACATACATAATCAAATTTTATCTAATAAATTCCTAAAGAACTATCTTTCTAGTTGAAACGAGCCAAGCTGGTCCAGGAAACCTGGAAGTAACAGTCAACGGAGGACGAGTACCTACATCAGCTCAAGCTCAAGGACCACACACATACGCCATATCCTTCACACCAAGAGACGCCGCTCCGCATTCAGTAGACCTAAGATTCAACGGACAAGACGTTCCCGGCAGCCCTTTCAAGTGCATAGTAGCTCCAGCTGCAAGAATAATATCTCCAGAGGCTCTGGATAAAGTTTCAGTGGGTAGACCATGCACATTCGCTGTGGAAAGTCCCAACCCACCAGTGGTCGAAGTGCTCGGACCTGCTAGAAGATCGCTAACAACTCAGATAACCCCACAAGTTGGAAATCCCGGAAAATTTGATGTTTCTTTCACACCAATGGACGTGGGCGACCACAGCGTCGAAGTCAGACTTCCTGGCTTCCACATAGAAGGAAGTCCTTTCCTGGTAAAAGCTTACGATGCGAATAGAGTCAGTGTAACTGATATAACTGATGGGGTTGTTGGTAAGCCTGTGGCGTTCAGTATCAATGCCTCGCAAGCTGGAGCAGGAAATTTGGAGATTATTGTAGCAGTAAACGGAAGAAATGTTCCGAATTTCGTTCAAAGTGAAGGCAACGCCAGGTTTAAGGTTAACTTCAAGCCTACTGAAGCTGCTGTGCATACTTTAAGCGTTAGGTTCAACGGTCAAGCTGTTCCTGGATCTCCATTCAGCTGTAAAGTCAGTCCAGGAAACACCCAACCGAGGGTTCCTGTCTCTGGCAGTGGCGTCGAGCTAGCAGCTGTTGACCATGATGCTGAAATCAAAATTGAGAACACCAACGGCGTTGAGCCTCAAGTAGTAGCAACTGCACCAACAGGAAAGATTTTACTCACGAAAGTCATCACGAGTTCTGATGGATTCATAGCTAGGTTTACACCGGAGATGGTTGGAAGGCACTCCATATCGATTTTGATCAATGACCAGCACATTATTGGATCACCATTCAGTTGTAATGTCTACGATGTTAATAAGGTTATCGTTAGTGGCTTGCCTGGCCAAAAGTCAGAAATCACCAGAGGGTTGTCTGAAATGAGTTTGAAGGATGTTCCTCCTGCTGAAGTTGGGAAACCTGTTACCTTCAGTGTGGACGCAGCGCAAGCTGGAGAAGGAACTTTGGAGTTGGTGGTGTCAACCCAACATACAACCATAAAGGCAGAGGTTGTCGCCTGTGCAAGAGGTTTATACGATGTTACCTTTGTCCCTCAGACTTCAGAGGACCACTTTGTTAATATTACGTTCAACGACATGTCGGTGATTGGCTCCCCATTCCACTGCCCAGTCATCGAGGCAACGCAATACATCCAAATTGGTTCTTTAGTCTATATAGACTTACCAACAGACCAGCATCGATTGGAGATCATTGACAACAATAACCATAGCGTGAAATATACAAATTCCAACGGAAAAGCTGAGTTTGCTGCATCACAGATTGGAACTTATAGAATACAAGTGTTCAGGAGTTTGGAACTGATCACCACTAGGACTTTACATGTCTTCGACACCAGTAAGATCGATGTGATGAACGCTCCTGAATCGACGTGTAATAGACCAGCAGTTGTTGGCGTGAACATGAATAAAGTTGGTCCAGGAAAGTTATCAGCTCTGGTTAAAGTTGGAAATCGGGAGGTACCTTACAGTGTAAGACAAAGTCCGGCAAGTCCAAATTTGTGGGAGGTCGTCTTTCATCCGATATATGCTGCACCGCATAGGGTTACTATCTTATATAACAACGTGCCAAAGCCTGGAGTTTTGGAGATTCCTGTCAAGGCTCCTGGTAACGAACCTTGGGCTGCCGGGCTAGGTCTTTATCAAGCTAGGGTTGCTAAAGTTACTTCTTTCCACATCGATACCTTGGGTAGACCAGCTAGAGAGTTTGATGTTGTTGTGAGTGGACCAACTGGATCAGCATTACCAGTCAGATGTTACCAAACAAAAACCGGGAAACTACAAGCGGAATTTACAGCTAGGGACATCGGACCTCACCAAGTTGAGGTACTTCATCAGGCAAAACCAGTCACCGGAAGTCCTTTCATATGCCAGGCTTATGATCCCGATTGCGTCAAGGTAATTGACATACCCACCAAGCAGGGAAATGTAGGAGAGAGAGTTATGTTCAATGGTGAGTACTTTATATAAAAGACTATGTGGCATTACAATACCATAATATTCTAAACAGCAGCACAAATTCTTAGCAAGTTAGTTACAAATACTTGAAATTACAGTGGTCACCAAAAATTCTGGAGAAGCAGATTTGGAAGTATCGGTGTCTAACCCATTGGGACAAGCATTGAACGTCCAAAAGCTCCAAGTGGAGGATAACCTAACTCAAGTCTCCTTCCTACCGTTGCTCCCAGGCTTATACCAAGTCATAGTGAGTTATGGCAGTGTTGGTGTTAAAGGATCACCCCTGGCATTAGGGGTGGGACCCGTTGGACCAACTCCACCCCCAAGGGCAGTAGGAAGAGGTCTTGAGTGCGTACAAGTTGGAGAAAGAACTAGCTTCACTGTTAGCAGCGTAGTACAACCAAGAGTACAGATCGAAGCTGTTGAAGGTAGCATAGAGTCCCACATCCAGTCACCAAAACCAGGGGAATACATAGTTTCCTATACCCCCAAATGGGTAGGAGTTTACGATATACTCATAAGCATAGGATTGAATGATGTAAGTCTACATTTTGTGTTAGATGGTTATCTTCAATGTTATTTTGTATAGTTGGCAGGTTGTCCCTTTAGACCAATAGCAGTGGATTCTTCAGCTGTTAGGTTGATAGGCGGTTGGAATCAGTATTTGGATGACGCAGGCCGCTTAAAACTACCAGCAAAACTTGCCTTTGACTTCACCAATGCTGGACCGGGAAACCTAGAGTGCAAGGTGGATGGTCGAAAGATGAATGGTGAAAAGTCCGGTACGCGGATCAGATTTGATTTATCCTCTGAAGGACTCAACGCTGGAGAACACGATTTAGAACTGAAATTCTCAAATTTCCCACTACCAGAGGCCCCGAAGCAGGTTGTTTCACTAGGAGACCAAGTTGTCTTGACCGGCAGAGGTCTTGCTCAAGCCCTGTGCGGAGAACCGTCTATTTTCACCATCGATGGCTCCAAAGCTGGACCTGGAAATCCTGAGGTTACTTTGTACGCAGCTGATACCAACTTGCCCATACCAGTTATGATAAGTCTGGCTGGTGAGAAGATATGGAGGGCTACTTATACCGTGAATGCTCCTGGAAATTACATGCTTTCTGTTCTTTGGGCTGGTAGGCCAGTCAAAGGTTGTCCATTGATGGTAGAAGCCAAAGGAGGAGCAGATGCTTCAAAGGTAAATTAAAATTGTGTACTACGGAGACCATTGAGCCACTATTTGGTTATTTTCAGGTGTTGTGTTCTGGAGAAGGTTTGAGGAATGGTGTTGTAGGACGAGAGATCAGATCCTGGATTGACACTAGACGAGCGGGTCCTGGTGAATTAACAGCTCACTGCACTGGGCCTAGGAAGGTCGCGTATTGCGAGCTGTACGATCACGGTGATGCTACTTTTACCTTAAATGTTAAACCACAAGAACCTGGTAGACATGCCTTGACGATAAAGTACGCAGGACAACACGTTCCAGGATCACCTTTCACGCTAAGAGTGGCAGGTGCTCCAGATGCAAGTAAAGTAAGTGCCCTTATTGATTTTTGTGTGGTTCGGTGGTGATTTAATATGCTATTGAGAATGATGTACTTCAGTGTCTACTAGAATCGCAAAAATACTGTCTCCATTCTAATTGTTGTTCACGTTTTATAGGTTAGAGTTTATGGTCCCGGTATTGAACATGGCGTCCTGGCAACGTTCCAATCAAGATTTATCTGCGACACGCGGGGTGCCGGTGCTGGACAGCTCACGGTGAGGGTACGAGGTCCGAAGGGGGCCTTCCGTGTTGAAATGCAGCGCGAGAGTCAAAAGGATAGAACAATACTTTGTAAAGTAAGTACATGTACACGTGTAAGTAAGATAAGTCATGTTTAACATGTACTTACAAAAGTGAAAAAGTTACAGCGAAGAAAAGTAAGTAAACATTAGACCGCAAAGAAAATTCTTTTTGCTCGAAATAAAAAACCGAGACTGATTACAGTACATATGTGTGTGTATGATTTGATTAATTTGATGGCCGATCATTGTGGTGGTTCCTGTATCTGTTCTATAAACTCCTTGACAGTGTAAGCTGGAGCGTCAGTGAGAAATTTGATGTTCTGCTCCTTGAATTCTCTGAAACTTAGATTCTTCCATGGGTTTGGTAAGTGGTTGTATAATATCACTCCCTCCCTCATAAAATTGGTGGTGTGGAGTCTGCCATAGGGTATTTCAAGTTGATTTCCCTGACGTGTGTTGTGGTCATGGATGGCATCACTTCGACTGTGGGTGGTCAGGTGTTTTCGTGCGTGGAGTAGTTGCTGTAGTATGCATGTTGCGTGTAGTGTTAAAATTCTATGTTTGCGGAATAGGGGTCTACAAGATTCCGTACTAGGTATGCCCTCTATTGCTCGCACAGCTCACCTCTGTAACACCACAACCTTGTGGGCATGAGAAGAGCCTCCCATACCTTCAGTCTGTAGGCCATTCTGCTATGAAATAATGCGTGGTAGACTCATTTAGCAGCATGGACGCTTAATTGCGTAGATCGATGAGGAGGGAACGGGCAGCAAACCCTCCAACAGTGATGACCAGGTTACTTATTTAATTAAACATTAACCATAAATTCCTCTTTTTAATATCGGTTAAATAATTGGATTATTTTGTTGTTATTATTTTGCAAAATAGGGACATATATAGTAAAGGTTTTGGTGCAGGTATTATCTAAATTTACACAAACATACAACAAAGATCATAATAATTATTAAAAAGTCTAAATTGATGGTGATTTAGTCCACCATTTCTGTAATATGCAGGCCTCTAAAGAATATTATGTACAGGTAATTTACCATCGTTGATGTCTCATAAAAAAAGGGCCACAACATGTTTCCGTAAATCACAAAATTAAAGAACGTATGTAGACATATGGAACAAGCGTTTATTATTTAGGAAGGAGTTATGAGTTACATGACAAAAATCAACACTTTTAGAGATAATATGATTTTTACTTAAACGCGATACTTAACAATCCCTAACCCATCTCCATGATGGTGCTGAGATATCCAAACTATTTTACCTTTAATTTCCTTAGTAATGTG
Organism: Melinopterus prodromus; assembly: GCA_964023965.1. Taxonomy (NCBI): domain Eukaryota; kingdom Metazoa; phylum Arthropoda; class Insecta; order Coleoptera; family Scarabaeidae; genus Melinopterus; species Melinopterus prodromus. The sequence goes on from OZ030393.1 coordinate 49,659,398, forward strand.
TGGTTTTCGCAGAAAGGTAAATGATTACAAATTTACAACGTTTTACAAAGTTTTTTTGGCCTGGGGATACTTTTGATATTTAACATTAATTTGGTTTAATAACACTGGCCAACAACATTTGACCGACGTGAAAACGCGTTTTTTGCACCTTTAACACTGTTTTTTGACAAAACTAGAGCCAATTCACCATTTCTGTGATCAGACTCGGATTCTTGGGAAAAAATCCTATCCGAATCAGTTGTCATTTGTCCGGCATTTTTTTTGTTGGTTTTTTTGTTCAGTGAATGTTTAGAACCAATTATGTATAAATAATATATGGTGCGTCAATCTGCGTCCCGTATATTTTAAAGGCTGTAGTGACGTTTTATTTATGAACAAAATATCTAAGATACAAGGTGTGCCATAACTTGACTTGTGTCCTATTTACCTTTGTCTGTGGAATTTCTTCGTGTGCACTAGAAAAAGTGAATAAAAAAGCACACTTTTCAGGAAATGTCGGGCTTTCTGTTTGATTCTAGTGCTTGCTCGTGGTTTTAGCTGATGAACCCCACAGAGACCTAGAGTTTTGTATGTATATCTACAACATCTGAGAACTACATCGTACACTTTAATAAACTTGAGCGTCACTATTTTTGTTAAAGTATTCTCAAATTATTGGTATCTAAGATTATCCAGGTATTCACATTTCCCTGAATGATATCGTCAATTTCTTGTCTATATTTTCTATAACTAATAGTTCTCTATTAACATTTTTCTTCTCAACTTTTAGTATGATCCGACGGAACCAGGAGATTATAGGGTGGAAGTGAAATGGGCTGGTGAATTAGTGCCCGGTTCTCCCTTCCACGTGATGATCTTTGACACGCAAGAAGAACTGCGAAGGTACATCAACGCCCTCTGAGAAAAGAAAGTGCTCAAGATTGTACTTATACCTGGAACTATTTATTGAGAATACCATATTTGCTGCATCTTCAGTAGACGGAATTGGCAGCAAGATGTGGTGCAAGGGATAATCAATATGTAGCTAGAAATTAGGCCCGTTGTTATTATTTTTTACTAACAGATGTATTTAATGAGAATTTTTTATTATATTTTTATGTAGTTTTAATTCTATGTATACAATTTTAATAAAGAAGTTGTTACTTAAATCCTTGATATTGTTTTATTTTTAATTCTTTAAAATGACATGCCATCATCGTTACACCAAAAGGCCGAAAACTGTGTAAAAATAATTGGGGAAGAAAAGGAAAACAAAAAGGTGGTAAAGTAAATAAATATATTCAACATGCGTAGGTATAATGTTTAATAAGCGTGCCCGTAATAGCAAAAAGACACTTAAAATTTTCAATATGATCAGTTAAAATGTAGGAGCGTTTATACATATTATATGTACATTAATTCTAGTAAATCTAAGAATAAATTACTTCATTATTTTTCTTGGCTGGTAATGTGATGTTTGTGGTTAACAGTTTTGGTTGTAGATGTTAATATTAAGTTAGCAGTTAGGTGGTAAAGTGGAACAGATATTTCGTCAATCATCGAAAATGGGCCAATTAATTTGGTGAACAGTTATGTCGCCGACACTGATGTGAGCAGACGCACGTAAAGTTTATCGCGTAGGTCGATATTGTTATTACTTATTACCTATGCCTACTTAGATCTGGCGCGACGATATGTATTTAATATGTAATGTGGTACCTATGTCCTTATTCTATACGTTGCATATGGCCCGACCACTAAAACGACAAAATAGTAATAATAATGTCTTTATTACACCGAATTTTAATTAATTCAAAGAATTCGAATTGAAAAAATTGTCTCCCGTCTGCGACCTAAAGATTATAATTTGCTGAAAAAAGAAATAAAAATGCCGTGCTGCTCTTCACAGCTGAATACTGAAAACCTATCTAAGAACTTTTATCTTAGACCAATACCTACTTCACACCTGATTTTACACATCTGGAGCTAAGGCTCCCATGCGTTTTTCCGCTTGATCGCATTAGGATTGATTTCCAGATCCTACTGATCCAGTACCGTCCTCACGATATTGTTGGTATGTTTGTAAATTGCAATGGGTTCTTTAATAAGCCATCGGTGATAATTATACTTGCCTTTGCCGACAGCTTATTGAAGTTATGGGAGTCCATCTATATTGGCCGATACAATGATTTTTTTACTCAAAAGAAATGACAGGTCATTTTGACAGAACTATCATCATATTGCACAATTCAGCTCAAAATGATACAATAGTATATTATTCTATGACAAAGTAATGTCAGCAATTTCTCACGAGAACGAAATGCACTACGACCATGCAATAAATTTTTTTAAATTAATTTATTGCCTATAAGGAGGGCTGTATGTCACTATGGCGGTTTACAGGATTTGAGAAATGTTCGAAATGAAATATTTCTCACGACTCGCGGTGTATGAGGAGCCAGAATAGTTATTTATGTACCAAGGGCATTACACGGTTTAAAAAGCTCGAGGGTCCACTGGCCCGAGAGTTTTTTAAGGCGCCCGAGGGTATAAACACCAAGTAATGCCCGAGGTGCATACAAAATTTTATGTCCTACAATGGTTTTGTTCCTTCGTTTGAATAATAATAAATATTTTGACGTTATCAAGTGACTAGCTTATCTACGGGTCGATGGCGTATAGGATAGAGCGGCTGCTATCTACGCTGGAGGCCCGGGATCGAATCCCGACTCGGGCTAAAATCGACTGTCCTGTTATTTTAGGCAGCGAACAAATACCTTTGCATGCCGCCTTCCATCGGATGAGGAAGTAAAGCCGGTGGCCCCGTGTGTTGTCATTATGCGACTTGCACGTTAAAGAACTCTTACTGGAAGTTGGAATTCCTTCAGTAGGACAAAATTCCTGGGTGTGTGCAGCCTGCCCTCAGCGTCGGTGATTGGCCTAAGTTGCGGAAATAGACCGACGTAAAATAAACAAGTAAAAAAAAGATTGACTTAGGCAACCAAACTTACTTACTCTAAAGTTTCTGTTATTTTAACATTAGTTCCATGAAGTGGTAAAAGATGTCAAGAGGCGTTGTGCTTAGGTTTGTCATTCGTTCGTTCAAAGTAACGTACAGGCTGTCATATACCTTTCTCTTGGTTTTGTCATTTGTTCTTTGACATTAGTTTTTATCACCCTGTATATAATATGGATCGGGACACAAATCTTATTGATTTATAAAGATATTCTGAAAACACGAAAATTACAGTATAATTATCACAATTCTAAAATAAATTAAAAATATATATACGATAATATTTTGCCGTTGCTACAATATGTCAAAGTGAATTGAAATTAATTAAATTTATATTTAACAAAATAATATTTTTGTTTATTCATGTTAATAATAAAATTTGCAAACCGCAGTTTTAAAATGGCTAGTGTATATGCCAAAATAACTGAATAATAAATGAAATAAGTGAATCTGGTAGAAGGTAAAATTGGGAATTATCTTCAATTTTTGGGTAATTCAGTGCTAAAAATGTACAGAACGCAATTGATAATTTCTTTCTACGGATTTGGATAAAAACCCATGAGATATTATTATTGAAATTAGCAATAATAAATCGTGAAAAAAATCTGGGTTTGGCGACCTTCTCGAAACTGATCTGATTCAAACAATACAATTGTAAGGTAGCAGTCATACGTATGCTTCAAACAAAAAGTATCATCGAAGGTTATCTTAAATCCAATGACACTATTAGATTTCTCGTAAAAAAAGTACTTACATGAGGTACCTACAAAAAATGGGCCACGTTACTAGTTCCTACGCACTTGAGTAAAAATGTTGCACAAAATGTCAGTTTCTTACTAATACCTTCCAAAGCAAAATAAAAAATTAAAAATTTTGATCAAAGTTTTAACGGCGATAAAAATTAATATTACTTGATTTTTTATCTATTTTATTACCTGTATATTATTACCAATTTACTAATTTTATATTCTGTAGGACATCATACTGTTTTAAATACAGCCTGTATTTTTATTGGGCTTATTGTAAGTAATCAGACTTAAAACAAGCTGAAAAGGTTCATGTTTGCTGTTTGCCTCCATATTGAATTAACAACTCAATTGATTTATTGTAGCTCAATGCCCACATTTGGCAAATAAATAAAAAAATATCAACATAATTTAGATTTAACTTTTTCGGGATCCCGGGATTTAGATTTATTACACCGGCATCCCGAAAAAACTCATTGTTTGTCCCGGGAACCGTGATCCTGGGATTGGAGTGGCGATCCGTATGGTGGCCTGTATAATGTCCTTTTTTAAATTTTTATAACTAATATGTTTCTGGTTTAAAATCATCTTTTAATTTTAAAAGTACAATATTCTGAGGGTGTTTATAATTCCTAAATTCAATTTTTGTTTGATTTGCAATCCTGGAATATTTAAGGATTAGTTGAATGAATTGTTTCATTTATTTCAGGTGAAGCTTATTGATATGTATGTAAATGACGAATGAAAATATGTTCTCTATGTTCGCTTTCCACTAGGTATGTATCTTGGTAAAGGCCAAATGCCGTAATTTTAAAACAACAGTTAATTTAGTAATTTCTCGCACATGCAAGAAATTAGTGCACGGGTTTTTGCCTTAGGCAACTTGCTGTTTTCACATCCGCAAAAGATAAGTTCAAACTAGGAAAAATCAAACAGGAACTCTCTGCAACAGAACCAATTTTCATTTGACTAATATAGAACTGATTATTGTGTCTTGATCTTCTATTAAAGTCACAATTGAATAACTATCCTAAATATCTCATCAGCTCTATCTTTTCCATTACAAGACATTAATACATTAATTAGTAGTGTTTCTGTGTTCCAGTTTCTTCAAGGACCTAAAGCAAGGACGTAAACTAAATTTTAGCCCAATTAACATTATTACTAGGTATATAGTATCCTCTTTTTTTGCGACAAAAATTCACACATACAGCTTTTTAAATTAATCGTTTTATTATACACACTACGATCTCAAGAATGTCATTCAAACCCATTCGACCAAATAATAATAATCACTCGCTTGGCCATTTTCATAATTTACCATACCAATACCAAATACTTAAAAACTTTCTTCTCTTCAGTTATGCGATTCCAAGAATATCGAACACACGTTCGTCCGAATATCTCGTCGATACGCTTCTGTGGTTCCATTTTTTTGTGTGTTCGATGTAAAAGTGATCCACATTCAAATTCATATTGGGAGAAAATCGCTTAGTTGTCCGATGGTGGACGTATCTGTATTCTATTCCGATCGAAGTATAGTCATTCGTGCGTAGGATTGTAATGTTCTCGTACAAACTACTAAACTTGAATTATTTCCAAGTTGGCTGCGCTGATATATTGGCATGCTGCATGACTGTCTAAGCAAATTGATGCCGTAAATATCACGCGGTGTAGTAATGTTATTGTAGGGGTAATTGAGAATGATAGCGTATCGTTTGAATAATTTGTGTGGGCAGAAATAATGATTTCTGATAATAAATTCTGCAAATGCGTACCGTATATCCTTTTTGAAATGAGTTTGTTATGTTCGAGCTTCGGATAATACTTAAGCCAGTACATAAATAATGGTGAAGCATAATATTTTATAGATTATGTCGCCATATACACTCTTAAATTTGACTTAAGTTTGATAATATACCTACCCAAGTATGGTATAATATCCCTAAAGTGAGCTAATAGTAAATTATTGAATCCATATCTATGTTTGGTAAGGTATAATATGTTTGGAAGTGAATTTTGGAAATCGTAACAAGTAAAAGAACCACTTTTGTGGTTAACTATTTCTTTTTCTTTAGATTGTCAGGAGTCTTTTAAGAAGTAAGAGCTTGCTTTGATAAAAATTGAAGAAGATATGAAGGTTTAAAAATTATGTTAACAAAATTGCAGTTGCTAGAAACACGACTTTAAAATATTTTTACACCTATTAAAATAAAGTTACTCTTGAAATTGTGTTCCTATTTGTGTACAACTATCAACTAGTATAGTCCTTTTTACGGATAATTTCACTTATAACTAAAAAAATCATTTAAACGTCCATTTCAGTTTCATTTATACTAGGCTTGTGTCTTACTGTAGCATTTAAGTCTTTCTCGCGAGTTATGGCATGATGTTATAAGGACTTTAAGAAGGAATTACGGTTTTTCGGTCAAACAGTTTTTGAAAAATCATGCCAGCCGTTCGCCAAAAAACTGTTACGAGAAAAACGCGTTTAAAGTTTCAACTACAGTTTAAAACGTGACATGGAGTACTTACAGTATGTTTCTGCTAATATGTTATACCAGGGCCATACTTTATTCCTTCCTGCACTTCCTAGAATTTATTTTGAGACATTTGCTCATTCCTACGCCTTGCTTGAGCTTATTCTGCAGCCTGGAGTGCACACCTCGACGACCTCACCAGCCGCTGTTTCTCGCGCAGATTGGCAAATATCTTTGTTTCCGTGCCAATAACGATTCTTATTGTTGTCATAGTTTTAAGGACGGCAAAAATGCCTTTATTATAAATACCTACTGCTGTATAATCAGCAATTTTCATTGGTTTTAAACCACTGTGAAGATGTTTGAGTGCGAGACGCCAGACAGTAGAATTGAAGCTTTAGTTGTTGTTTTGAGTAGTGATGTAAAATGGTAATATTACCGCGGTAATATTACTGGCAATGGTAATTTTGGTAATATTACGTAAAGTTAGAAAAACAGATTTTTGTGTTGGTAATTAACATTAATAGATTAATAGATTACCGCGGTAATCCGCGGTAATATAACCGGTAATTTAAGTAATATTACCGATATTTTAATTTATTGCCGTTAACCATACAAAAATGTATTTTAAATATTACTCATAAATTAGATTTTATCTTATTATCTATCTATTATCTATCACACGCCACGCCATTAGGTTTGTATGGATTTGACCTGTGGGTAATATCACCGGTAATACTGGTAATTTATCGTCACAGTAATATTACCAATAATACCTATTACTATTTTTAAAATTATCGGTAATTTTACATCACTATTAGTTTTGAGTGTCACCACTTAAATACTGTTCTAGCAACTCTATCTACGGCAAGTCGTTGTAAATCGGCTTGATGGCATTTTCGACATTTTTAGTGTTATGGAATGAATTCATGCAGTGTTTTCTCGGCCTTGGTTTTTCGCCAGTGGCACCAACTCTGTGATCCCAGAGGGAAGTACATATGCTGGAAATGTTCACTCATCTAGATCTTATGATAGAATTTGGTGCACACAGCATTATACATGTGTTATCAACAGTCTGGATGTCTTCTGGCTGGTAAACCATAGAAAGTTGTCTATCTTTTCAATGGTAGGTACAAGCTGTTGTTGTCTATCAGCACGTGCAGGAGTTTTTCTTGAGTATTTCCTATCCTGCAAGATTTTATGATTATAGTAACGGACAAACTATAAATTTTACGTCCCAGAAAGTTGCAACAATTTTTTCGTGTCAAAATTAGAAAATGATGTGACAGTGATCATGAACCTCACAATTTTCCTAAATAATTAACTGTATATTAAAATATTAAATATATTTCAAATATCATAATACCTAGAAAATAAACTGCTTCCGGGTTATGCCGTGTGTCAAGATTTGTAAGTGGTGACGTTTCGCGAACCATGTTGCTCGCTCAACGCTAATTGAATACTGAAGTCACTCTACGGGGAGGATGTATACAAACTTACCAAGGATTTTCACACTTTACGAACAAAACGAAGCAAGATGTTATCCAATCTTGCTTTTTTGTGAAGGTGTAGGGACAAAGGTTTGGTACCAACATTCCTGCGTACCAAGCTTCTGCTTGGTCAACAACGCTGCCGCCAAGAAAATTTTGAGGCGAACGGAATGCGAGTCAAGGAGCATAGTAGAGACACCCGACTACGCATGATTCAACAGTTCCACGAGTCGGAACACACAATGGATTTCGATGACGTGAAGATGTTGGCAAGGGTGGGTAATTATCATCGAAGGCTTATTAGAGAAGCCATCGAAATTTACAAGCATCCTGACAACATCAATCGTGAGGACGGTACTGACATTAGTAGGGTCTGGAAATCGGTCCTAACGCGGTCACATGGAAAAGTACATGGGAGCGGTAGCTCCAGATGTTCGCAGTGAGTTGTAAATTTAGATATATAGGGGAGATTTTCTTTGGTAGGTCTTCAGTATTCAACGGCATAACCCGGAGCAGTATATTTTGTAAGTACCTAAATGATTCTGGCAGGGAAAGCCTACGTACCTACTTAATCATAATAACTATTTGACTGATTTTGATTCAAAACTTTGTCAACGTTATCAAACATTTGAGAGCCTGGTTTTTCCAGTGCGATTGTGTAGTAAATACATCTTTCATCATAATATTACTTTACTGAAACAATTGTAGAAATAAAAACAACCAACAACAATGCATAAAACTTTTTATGGTAAGTTACGGGTTCCCATTATTATTTAATTTTATACCCTCAAGAACTTCTTTATGCATTATATTATGAACAGGCGATAATAGCAGCTTGGGTCTTGCTATATCATTGAAGTCCCCGTGTAGACGTATTCACTATAGCTACAAATCGGCAAGATGAATTACCTCAATCACAAAAACAACTTTTCACCAATAGAAAATTAACAAAATAGTGAAAATGATGCCTGAAATAAATCTTGTGTCGCGCTCTATCATTGAAGTATTCATGTTAAGTTATTCATAAAAGTCTGTGCGGTATATAGTAAGTTCAATTAAGTTGGTACAGATATATACTTTTTATATATATATAGTTATATACTTTTAATCGTTTAATAAGTTTGATTGGCGGTTAACGATTAAACGGCCGATATGAAAATTTCATTTAAATTAGGCTTGTGTCGTGATGTACACACATAAAAATTTTACGGAGAGAATTTGCACGTAGTTAGTTGTACACAAAAAAGAGTGATTTTTTCTCCGAAAATCAGTTTATTGTGTGCTAATAATTGCTGATATACGTAATATCGGAGTTAATTTAACTACACAGCACGGAGTTGAAAATAGTTTATATCCGAAATGGTGAAAATTTTCACTGGAGCTGTGAAATGAAAATTAACACCATGCACGGTGTTGAAATAACTGACAAAATGAGAGAAAGTACACTTTTTGGAGTTGATATGACTGAACATTGTGACGGAGTGATAAAACTCCTAAAAGTAAACATTAATTCCCTGTGTAATATTGATTTCTAACTCCGTTTTGGAGTGAATAATCTCCAAAAAGGTAAGATTTATACTGTAAAGCCAAAAACTTACGGTTTGACAACAAGAGGCGTCAACATGTCGCCACCAAGACGGTTTGCAGTTTGCTTCGCAGTGTGTTGTGGTCGTCACTTATACTCCTAAGTTTGCGGGGTGCAGTTGAGAGTGAGTTTCATGTCCATTACTTTTAATATTTTATATGTAAGTATATTATTATTTCAAATGGAGCAGTGTATTTTCATACGAGTTAAATACGGACAATTAAAAAAATGGGTCAGAATTATCAACGATGTACTAAATTTCGACACAATTAATACTACAGGTAAGTTACTTATATTACTACATATGTGTGTATGTACGTAGACATATGTATGCGTGTACATTACTTATTCGTTGTGCTCACATGCTTTTATAATTTTGTAGTTTATAAAAATGTTACGCACACTACTAATGTACTATAGAAAAAAGCTTGTGAAGATACCGGCTAGTCAAATGCGCAGTACGTTTGTTGCCGCATTTGTGGTACCTTCATACCGAGTATGACACTGCATTGTACCTACAGAATGCATGTCGATTTTTGTGTTTTTTTTTATGAAGTAGTGTGTATTCCTTTGTCCGGCAATGCGTTTTTTTTGATTTTTTCTATTTGCCTTACAACATACAAAAATACAACAATTCTGCACATATTTCTTTTTCTTATGTACAGTTGGCAAGCTATTTAAAATAGCAGAGACAAAATATCAAGATATCAAGTATTATGATGACGCGAGTTATGAAATCGACAAGGAGTTATTGGTAGACTTCATATGGCACAGTCAACGAGGAATTACTCTGGTAACAAAGACGGGCGAAGAGGATGACGATGTTAATACAAATCCTTTAAGTAAATATTAATTTTTATAAATACAAATTTAATACGGAGATTATTGTTATATTTAGGATAAGCTGGTATTTTATTTATTGAGTATTGTGCAAACATGTATATTCATTTACTTGATTTTTCGAAAAATAAATTGTTAAAATGTATTTTTGATTTTTACTGGTCCCCGTCATATTCCTAATAAAGATAAGAACAGCTCTGAAAAAAAAACAACTCTATTTGGTACATATGTAACTTCATTACGTACACAAACAACTCTTTTAGGGAAAGAATAATTTCGCCAATAAAAGATAAGCACCCCGCAACAGGGTAATTTTAACACTAATAAAGGAGTTACGTAACATCTCCACGGATGTATTTCACTACTACAGAAGAACTTTTGCACTCCGGAACGCGGAAGTTTGACACGCGGGGAGATTATTTTATATCTATAAAGGAGTAAACCTGCATTTCCCTAAACATATATTTTCAACTCCGTTACAAATAATAATAACTATGAAAAGAGTGAATGAGCTCTGTAAAAATTCAACTCCGTCTGATTTAACTACATGCGCAAACGGTCGCGAGGGAGATCCATAGCGGTGTTGAATCGGTGTTAAATCCAACTCCGTATTTTTATGTGTGTAGCATTGAAGTTTTTCTCGCGAGCCCTGTTACGACTTATTTAAATCATTCGCAGAGTAAATAAATCGCGTTTTTCAATAGGTACCTATACTTTTCTGTTCACTAATAGGCGGACAATTATTGGATACTACGTTAACAACAAGAAATTCCAACTTTTCTTTATGCAGGTATTTTATTCATTTGAACATTTAATTTCTCTTATACCTACCATGTAAGCATTACAATTAAGCAAAGCAAGTGGTATATTCTATTTGGGTTTCCTTCTAAAAATAAATTCCGGTTCTGGTTTTCTATAATTACATCTAATTTCCGTAAAACCTAGTCCGCCCCTGTTAGACAGGCCGGTGCGTCCGTTTTTCATTCATTTCTCAAACGCTAACGTCCTTGTCGTATGTATGTCTTCGCGGCGTATTTCTAGGTCATGTAACAAGGCCAATAATTTCTCCTTGCGCTCGGGCTGCCGATGTCGACAACCAGGCAGTACCAGTACTTTGTACGGGCACGATTTCATGTGCATACACAACATACGGTAGTGGTACTCGTTTGGATCTCTCATCACGCGCGTTACACTATGCGTTGCTTACGTGCTCTTACTATGTTTTACTGATTTTTGACAGATGTCCCGACGATCCCAGATTCAGGTCGTCAGGCCGTTGCCGACTATACGAGACATCGCGCTTTTTTCGACATCGTACCGCAAGATCGTTCGTTCTTTCGTTGCTTGTGACTCTCTTGGTATTCACGCCCAGATTGCTCTTCAAACTTCACGCAAGAGCGGTGCCTGTTGAATCTATGAGGTTTTTCATGGGATTTTTTCGGGTGTTAGAATAATTAGGAAAGATTTTAAGTTTTGTTTCCTATTTAGACTGTCCCATTTTTTTGAATTGGTGTAAACAGGTTAATACTCTGATATAAATAATAACAAAAGTGCATCCTCATAAGAATAATAAACAACAGAAAAAGGGAACATGCAACAATTAATTTAGCTATTAAGTTTATGGCTAAAATTTCTTGTTTAGAAATATATATATATATATATAAAATTTAGGAATTATCTAATATGAGAAGGAACCAACATATTAGCGATGAAGACTGTGGTTACAAGTACAAATTGTTTACCTTATTCGGTTTGAGAAGAGCTAACATTTACCGTTTATCGTTTATCGTTTGTCGTTTGTCGTTTATCGTTTATGGTCTATCGTTTATCGGTTATCGTTTATCGTTTATCGTTTATCGTTTGTCGCTTATCGTCTATCGTCTATCGTCTATCGTCTATCGTCTATCGTCTATCGTCTATCGTCTATCGTCTATCGTCTATCGTCTATCGTCTATCGTCTATCGTCTATCGTCTATCGTCTATCGTTTATCGTTTATCGTTTATCGTCTGTCGTCTATCGTCTATCGTCTATCGTCTATCGTCTATCGTCTATCGTCTATCGTTAATCATTTATCGTTTGCCGTTTATCGTTTATCGTTTATTCAAAGATTTTGCAAATGATCCGCCATTTCTGTAATTTCGTGAAAATAGTTAGATAATAAATTTAGGTAGAGGAAATTCTGAATAATTAATGTCTACGATATTTTTTGGTAAAATTAACAGTTTAGCTGCATGAGCAAATTCTATTTGATCGAGATCGGTCGCATCTGCATTGATAATAATACTATATAGTGAGCCAGGACTTGCCAAATATTTTCAGTCTAATGAAAGTCCAGGTGGTGTCAAATGCTGATGTTTTGACAATATCTCACAATAAATATTGACAGTAGTCAATAGTATCAAAAGATTTCATATTGTGATACCGACATATTGCCTGACTGCGTCGGATAGGGAGCGTGTTCAGTGTGTCCAAAATGCATGTGTTCTGTTTTTGGTTTGAGGAAGTATATGATCATGTATCGTATCGGCGACTTGGGGTGATTGAACATGGATAACACTAGGGTGATGCATGCAGCAATATTATATCATAAGTTGCTATCCACGAGTATCCCACAATAGCTCATACGCTGTAGAACGGATGTCCATAACCTTAATTTAAGATTCAGGGGTTTCTTTGCTCCACCGCACTGAGCTGTATAAACGGTCATTCTCTTACTAGGTCAGTCATATATACATTACAATGGTCCCAGGAAAAATATGAAAAAAATATCATTATCAGTTTTGGGTGAAGTGAACTGTTTGCTCAACAGGGGGGACTTTGGGCATTGAGCGCACATCGGAGGCTACATTAATTTTTATTTTTTATGGGCATGTGCAAAGTTTTGAGTTGGATTTAGTAGACAGCAGATTTGTAGACAGCAGACATCAGGAGTTTTAAACACCGCCTATGACTAGTGACTACCGATTGACGTTGGTAGGGGACAGCCTGACCACTCCCAGCAAAAGAAAACGTCGAAACGAAGTAGTTCGTGTCGGAGTTGCGATGTTTTTAGGACGGAGCCTTAATTGATATTTTTTTGATATATTTTTGATATTTAGTTAAACAAAACATAAATTATTGTTTACATTCATTTTTAATTATCAATTTTTAAATAATAATTATTGATAATAATTATTTAATACGATTCCAAATTTCGATGTTGGGGACACAAGATAATTTTTAGTACAAATCGATACGAAACTTCACAGTAAATAAGTATGGATTAAAAAACTAATTGAGAGAGGCATAGATAATTTAAGCTGTAAATTAATATAATAAAAAGTCAGTATATCCCAACATGACACACATCTAGCTACGGGCCACAGATATTAACAAGAACTTTTGAGGAAGCTAACCGCAAATAAAAAAAATCTAATGAATCGATTGTGCTAGATCTGCAGTTGTGCTATACCAAACAAATTCCCTAAAAAATACTTATATTATATTTAAAATATTATCGACTGCTAAATAGAAAAGAGTTGTGTTTGGTTAATGTTACGCAATATTTAAATCCGAATTAAATCTCTATTCATTAAAATTCAAAATTATAATTTATCAACAATAGATAATTCAACCAATACACATAGAATAAGTATTAGTAAAACTATAACAACAATAATAAATACACAACGCCAATTCAAAATAATACCCAACAGGTACCTGGGTTCACCTTTTATTCAAGCAACGCACTAATAATACCTGCCCACTATGCTGTGTGAATGTGCGTTTGCAGTCCGTGCCGTGTTTTTTGTTTTCGTCCGTGCTAAACCGTTTGTTCGTAGTAAAATGACAGCGTCTTACAATTTTTACGCGTCTCTCTATGTTTGCTATCAAAGCTATCGGTGTATTGACTTAAACACGTGATACATGTGTGACATTTGGTGTTACTTGTGTTCCCATTGAGTTTATGTTCATTCTTCGTCGATTTTGAAGAGATAAATTGCCGGTATAAGGTAAGATGTTATTCTATGCGTCATCGTTGTTGCTTTTGTATGAATGCTGGTGCCTTCAAGTCGTTTTAGTGTTGATTTTCGATAAATACATGCCAAAGAAATTCCTTAAAAGATACTTATATTACATTTAAAATATTATCGACTGCGAGTTATGTTTGGTTAATATTACGCAATATTAACCAAACAAAATATATTTAAAAAATATATTTATTTTAAGAATCAACGTGTGTTTGTTGTGTTGTATTTAGCAAAACTAATCTTGCGGAACTCGTATCCATTTCACAGTGATAATGTAATTTACCTACACATTATATATATTATATTATATTATTATAGTACACAAACTCATAATAAAACTATTTCCGCGTACAGAGCTAATAAAACATTTGCGGTAACTTGTGGTTTGGTAAATGGAAACACCAATACCATGAGGTAAATCCTAGGATTTACCGCTATGTCTTGGTAAAAGCCCGAAGTTATATTGATAAATACCATTTTTCGGACATTTACCAATTCATATTGGTCAAAGCTAGGATTAACGCTTTAATCCTAGGTTTGACCGTATTTCGGGCTTTTACAGTAACATATCTAATAGAATGGACAAACATTTTTATTTCTTGAGAAAAGGTACCTAATTCTTTAGAAAGAGGTTTAACAGTGTACAATGTCATAGAGGGAAGTAGTTTTTAATTTAATTTGCTTAGATATTAAATTTGAGTTTTAGCGTTTATTCCTTTCTTATTGTTTGAGCTTAAGTGAACATTATTATTTACAATAAATTATATTGTAGTATTGTAGTACCTACTAGTGTTTCCAGTGTAAAAAGTTAAAAATCAGCAAATTATTTTATCAGATTTCTTCATAAAAATTAAAAAAAAAAACTAATATAAATCTCAGAAAAATTAATAACCGCGGGGGGTATAATATATAATTAATAATTAAAAACGGTCGCTTAAATGTGGAAAAATAAACGACTATCGACTATTTTCCCATTATTAATTACCTTATTCTTCTAATTATATGCATAGATAATCTAGAAATATAGATTATTCAGAAATGCATAATACCTACCCATAATATGTAATTACATTTATGTACGACTCACATATAATAAGTTGATTGCATACGTATCTATGACTATATAATCCACATCATGATACACGACAATAATTATAATGACACTAGCGTTGTATAATAATGACAGTTCGTTCAAATAATGACTTCATTATATGCACGAACTGTCATCATTATACGAACGTACTGTTAAAGTCTGTCAAAACCTACGTGTATGACAGTTATTTGACAGTTCGCCTCGCCATCATTGATAATACATTTAAAATATTTGATATAAAAAAGAATTTATGAGTCGTACATAAAACGTCGTAGGTATTCGTTATGTGGTGGTCAAATAATATACCTACTATTATTTCTTATATACATTGGCTTTTTGCAAAGTCTCCGTTAACGGCTAGTTGTATTTGAACGGCAATTCAATCATAAGAATTTGACATTCAATTTAGTCTTTGTGATTCTATTTATTCTGGTTTGAGAGTAAAACCAAGAACAAATCACTAGTGCAATCTGTCTGACGAGTTATTGATATGTTTCTTCCATTTTATAAGGAACTATTTCTTATATCATGGATTTCCTTCACTCACAAAATCATGTTTACGGGAGGTACATTTTTAGTTATATTTATTTTTGAAAGGACACAACACGTTATTTTACTTAAGCTTAATAAGCATCATAATATATGTATAAAATATTTGCATTTATACCAAGTGCAGTTTGTTTTCAAATCACACAAGTTGATATATTATAGAGCAAATAATAATTGGCTATGGCGATAAGCAAACCTTTGACATTTCCAGGTCGTAAAATAATTTGAACAATGACCCTCCTTCCATACAACTCTATCTCTTTGCGATCATAAATTGAAAGCATCACACTAGATAAGCCACGTCTATAGCTTATAATCGTCTGATCCCGTATTGAATACTTCGGCATTAGACAATAGCCTGAATATGGAACACAATCCGGTCTGTAAAATAGCGCTTGGAGCTCATTAGAGTGCGCCTCGATTCAATAGACAATTGCATCCGATCGTATCTCCAATATCCGCGTTGTATATTCTAATATAAGTGGAAAAATGATCGCCACTACGGCCTATAATTCATACCCGAAGAAGAAATGTTACGGAATAATTTACGTACGCTTAGCGGTGGAATGTTGCTAGCGTTTGAATCATCAATACTACTTAGAAGTCGCGAGTGAAAGTTGTGAGGCCGTATTTTTGCGACGTGGAGTGTAACTTGACGTGAATTTATATTATAGCGATATAAGTTCGAACGTTTTGATCTAATAATAGAAAGAGAATGATTAAAATCTTTTACTGTACAAAAATATATATATTTGTTCTTTAGATAATACTTTATCATGCTCCATCACTTTGAATAAAAACTGTTCTGGTAGAGATTGATAACACACATTTCAAACACAATGAGATATTGCGAATTCCTAAACAAAAGATTGTTTCATATCAATTGGAATGGCAAATCTTTAAATAAGGTTGCTAATAATATAATAATAACACACCCCGGGGTAAAATAAAAACGGCCGACAAACATTTTGATCAAATTTGATGTTAAATAACTTTTATAATCTTTAACCGTTTTAAATGATTGTTTAGGAGATTGTAAATAAGTTTATCAATAATATCGCCTTTGCAATTTTGAAAAAAGAAACAGCTTCTGAAGTTGAAGAATCACAACAGCTATATGTCAAGGCTGTATCAGTTATCTATCCTTTGCAATATGAAAAAATCTGATGTGGTCAGGCACATGACTTTATCATAATATATACAAAATTAATAGTTTCGCTGCATGAGATTCTATTTGATCGAGATCGATCGTGTTTGCATTAAAATAAAACGAATTAGTCAGGATTTGACAGATATTGACAGAAGGTATTGTTAAAAAATCAGCCTTTGAACTACCTACTGTCATTAGAATAAAAATATCTGGCAAATCTTCGCTAACTTTATATTAATGCAGACACGATCTCGATCAAATAGAATTAAAAATAAATTATACAAAATTTCCTCTATTTTAATTTATTATTTAACTATTTTGACGAAATTACATAAATGGCGGCTCATTTGCAAAATCTTTGAAAAATGCATAACAAAATTGCTATCCGCACTCGAAAACACACTCGAAACACCAAGATGTTTCAATATTGTTTCACATAGCGTACGTACGCGCGTATTTCTCCTACTCATCGCATTCTCCATGCATTTGCGTGTTGAATTGACGTTTGGCAACCGCTGACGTTCTGAATACTGTCAAAAGTTTCAACATATCCCGGCTCCCTACTATTAATGCAGACACGATTTCGATCAAACAGAATTTGCTCCTGCAGCTAAACTATTAATTTTACCAAAAAATGTTATAGACATAAATTATACAAAATTTCCTCTACTTTAATTTATTATTTATCTATTTTGACGAAATTACAGAAACGACGGCTCATTTGCAAAATCGTTGAAAAGTGCTAAGAGAAAACAGCCAGTTCCTTTGGACCCTTTTGAACCAAAAGCTTTTCAGCTCTAAGTTTGGTCATGAAACTTCTAAATATGAACATACGTTTCAATCAAACGTATGGGCGTGGCGCGTGTGTTATTGTTCTTAGCAACAAGCAAACTTGCTTTTAGATACGTACTAGAGGGCAACCGGTGATATCCCCAATCAATTCGAAAAGTCTCCCATTCGCTTCAAAAAGATGACGACAGTTAATTCCCAGGTTACATTGGATGCGTATGTAGCGGTCTGTCTGACCGTACCATTATGGGATCACTGTTACTATCTGCTTGCCCACTATCTGGTTGCACGGTAAACATTTTCCGAATTCAATAAATGTATGAAGCTCCGGTATGAAGTTTGGCGTAGTTATAAAGGCTGATAAATCAGGTATTTATTTATATTTTATTTGATGATTAGAAAAAATGTTATTTTATTAAATTTAAGTGGCAAAACTTTGACACTCTAAAGCCAAAATTTTGTTGATTTGAAACAGTTTTCTGTGGGTTATTATTAATTCCAATGAAAATAATCTCACTAAATTCCACAGTATTTAAGTATTGCTATACTAGTCGAAAAGCCGAATTCAAAATACTAATTTAAATCAAAATCCGAACTCTCTTAGAGTACTGTACTAATACTTGATCAACATTATTGGGTTGGGTATACCTACAGAGTTGATTATTTGGTAACAAAATAATGGACGTAACGAAAAATGTATTATTCTTTATGATATTATTACTAGTTATAGTATATATTGTTCCGTATTCTGGTGGACTTGCAAGTAGTGGAGTTAAAGCGATTATCGCATAGATGGCGGTGTTGGTGCGTTCAGTTCAGACCATCATAGGTGGGACCAATCTTAATACTAACTATAGTAGCTAGATGGCGTTGATGAGACATACGTTCCCAATTAAACTATCTACTGACGTAGTAATTAAAACGGAATATAATTTAATTGCTAAAATAAGGTATGTAGTACTTTTTTACTACCTATCTTTACTTCTTAACTGTACCCTATTCCTTAGTGCCATTAAATAAAGAAGCTTCAGGTGAAACTTATTTGGCTTTAAAATTGTTAAAGTTGTTCCAATATCCACTTTGTCCGGTTATCTTCTTTGATGGAAAATAAAAAGACATATGGCAAACAACAAACCACGATGTGAATTACCTATTATGCCAGAATAAGCAATCACATCTAATAAAGGTAAACTTATTAGTATCTTTTTTCTAACTTTCAAATAATAAGTTTCTTTGGTATGCGTTCCTTTAAAACACAACAAATTGTCTGTGATTTTCATTATCATACATCGTTAGTACTGAGGACCGTGAAAAATGTTATTTATCCAAAGAAGTATGGAGCCGTGAACAAAGTTTTAGCATCCCTAATCTAGACCACCTTTGACAATAAAGGTGTTTCTTCGAATTATACTTTAAACATAATATCTTGACAACCACGCCAACGTTTGCGTAGTAATGGCGAATTAACATCAATACCTCAATTTTCTACTTTCCCCGATTTATTTTTTGTACCACCATCTTCAACATGCGTCAAATGGTAAAGCTTCAGTCCTCATTAATGTTACAGTTACAGCTCGTTTACATAAAAAAGAAGGTACAATGACTCCACCAGTCCAAAAACAACACAGTAACATTCTGTCAATTTTGTGGGTGTAATCGATTATTGAGTGAAGTTAGCATATCTCCAAATTCGGCAAGTTGCTTATTGACAAATTGAGACAAAGCTTGATTTATGTTACTTTTACGCTTCGAAAGTGCCTATCTGTGCAACTATCCTTCCATTCTACAGCAATTATATTTCAAATACGATATAATTATTATGGTACATGTCCATGTCTCATTTTGTATACAGGGTGAGTTATTAGTATCCCGGCGGTCGATAGCTATTAAATCGTTAGAGCAAGGAAAAAATGTTTAACACAAAGGTCGTTTGACTCACCAGTTTCTATAACGTAAAATTATTTTCATTCCTACAAGGTGCCACATTTAGGCGTGTATGTATGTACATTTTTTTAAATGGAATGCCCTGTATGTTTTATTATTGTATGAATATTAATAAATTTGGCTATCCAACGGTATAGGTTACTAACTCTCAGCGTTAATAGTACCTACCTGAGATATTCAATTACTTCTCCAAAATATGCCCGTTGCACGATCTTCTTTAAAACTATGTAAAAATTACATTTTTGCAGATTTTTCTGTTAAACTGTGTCAGACAATAGTCAAAGCTAGTAGATAGATGATTGTATCCAAAGATATTAGATTCACTATACAGGCTGTTCATAAAACTTAGAACATTTTGATGTTTTTCAAATCGCTTTTCCTTGAGTTTTTTAAATGGAACAACCTGTATTTTATGTGCGTTGAATTTCCCATCAAGTTCCCTATAATTTATATCAAATATGTCATGTCCAATTTTAGTAGGTTTCGTGGTATTTACAATTTAAAGAAAAATGTGTAATATTATCTGAATATGCCATTATTTTCTTGTTCTGTCTTTTTTGTTTGTCTCTTAGTTGTAAATCAGTAATAGTATATTAACATATAAATTAAGAAAAAAACAGTAGTACTATTAGCGTTTATTAAAAAATAAGTCCCTTTTTACTTAGTATGCTATTTGAAGCAAATTCAGAAACAAACTATAAACACTTAAGTAAACATTGCACAACAAGTAACTATTATTTTAATTAATATTTGGAAGTTGTTCAAAATGACGCCCTTCTCTTCTGCAAGCATTAACGCGCTGTATAGAAGATCTTCAGATATTTCTTAACATGTACCTCTTATTTACTCTAAGGTTGCCAAAAACATTGGTTATACGCAAAGCTGGAGATAAAAGCGTTAATCCGTTAATCGTTAATTAACGAAGTTAAATTTTTCGTTAACGAATTAACATTTAAGTTAACTTTCAAAACCATTAACGGACTCATTCATCTCATCAACTTCCGCTACATTTGTCATCCGTTAATTCGTTAAGTCCGAATCGAAAATATCATAATTAAACATTTCAAACTGCTCTTGACATTCTGTGCATGTTCGGACTTGGTTTTGTCTGACCTACTACTTTGTGCGACACGGCGTCCGTACATAAAGCATGTGCGTGAATTGTTTAGTTTTTAGTTACGTTTTGTATGAACAGTCGCTGAAAAAAATATGTTCAAGTCCTAAATTTCTTGTTTAGTGAGCTAAACAACTTTGGACTTAAAATTTCTTTCTCTCTCTAACGATTTAGTAGCTATCCACCGCCGGGATACTAATAACTCACTCTGTATATTCGGTAATACTTTATTTTTATTATTGCTCATAATAAGAATGAAGAGAATAGCATCACACATTACAATGAAACGTTTGAACCATTAAACTCCCACGAGAAGTACCTACATGCAATATACCATCATCCATCCAGCGACGTGCCAGTTTGATCATCATCGCCGATCAGCCGTACGCCGCTGGTATTCAAATGTCGTGCCAGAAGTGGCACACTGGCACACTTCCGCGGACGAGGGGGGTCGCGCGGGGGCTCCGCTGCTATGCGGACACGCTTCCTACAGTGACGGACGCAAAGACTGCGAATGAGGACATCGGCAACCGCCAGCAACAACCAGCACCAACTACACTACTCTACTCTCTTGTCTTGTCTTCAGATATACGCCGAAGGCTTTGGCACACCGAGCGACTCGTAACAATGTATCTGGACCGCCGCCGTACATCTTTAAACTTTACTAATGGAATTAATGGTCTTCGTTAATGTCTGTTGGGTCCTATGACAGATCCATAAAAGTCTAAATGATGATAGGAATGAACTATTCATACCATATAGTCTAAATTAAATTTTGACTTCTCACGAAAGTATTATACTTCTTGAAGTAGTCCATATTCAAAGGTGTAGTTTCATATAATTACATTAAAAAACCTCTTTAGCCTTTGCAGATTGTTTATTACCTTAAGTACCGGTTTCGATCTATGATCATCATCAGCTTAAATCTACAAATATAATCGCATCACACAAGGTCAAAAATTATAAAATTTGAAAACATTACAAAAACAATAGAAAATCTATAACTTACGGTCAAGTATTCAAAAGCCGTATAAACAGCAAAATACATTTTAAAATACACTTAAAAAAATGTATTTTGCTGTTTATACGGCTTTGGAATACTTGACCGTAAGTTATAGATTTTCTATTGTTTTAGGATTGCTTATTTGCAAAAACGACATCAAGGCCTGGAGAAACTAATCTTGAGAGCAAATTTGTTTTCGAGAAGTAGATTTTAGAGAAAGTGGGGGTAGGTTAAAAATCCGGAATTCTTAATTATTTTGAATTTCAACCACATTTTTATCTATTTTTACTAGCGGTTGATCGAAATGAGAGAAATTGAGAATTTTATATTATTTTATTTTTTATTTTATATTTATTTTCTTCTGAATAAAGATTACTTTACTTTACTTTACTTTTACTTTTAAGATAAAGATAAAACAAGAATAAAAAATCTGATGTGGCCAGGCACATGACTTTATCATACAATATATAGGTAGTATAGGTACAATTAATAGTTTAGCTGCATGAGAATCTATTTGATTGATATCAGTCGTGTCTGCATTAAAATAAAACTAGTTTGCAGGATTTGACAGATAAATAATTAAATAAATAAATAATTTCTTTATTAACAAAACAATATTAAATGCAACAAAATAATATTTATATTTCGGGCGGAGATCAGCACACTTGTTTCCAAATTGCCTTGCTCTTCCACTCAACCCCTTACGCAAACTAGAACTAAGACAGTTGTATCAATAATATAACAATAATTCCGAGAACTTATCAAATCAAAAACAAACAAAAAATACTCTAGAGTCTAATTACACGTAATTGCAGCAAATCCAACTCAACAAAACATCGCACAAAAATAAAAATTAAAACAGCCTCCGATGTGCGCTCAATGCGTATGATAAAGTAAAAAATATATACGATATAGCAAGCAGTAACAACAACATCCACCAACAACACTCCGAGATAGCAACAGCACTTCAGAAATAGATGCATAGTATAGACAAAAAACAAACACATAGAGCAAACCAAACAGAATCAAGAAGCGGATTATGTACAGTAGGATAGTCCTTATTTTTTAACATTTATTATATTTATGTAGTATCCTTTCAAATTGTTCCTTTATATGAATACTTATTTTTGTGACTACAATAATTTAAGTAAATAAAATAATAATAAAATGGATCACGTGGAAAATGTTTCTGGGGTACTTTATTTCATAGAATGTGAGTTTGGCGACGCTACTGTACTATTAAATGGGCTGTAGTGAAAACAGACCCAAAAAATCGACTGTTAGAAATCTACAAGAAACACAGATGCTGTCGAAATTTGAGAGGAATTGTTTGGAAAAAACTGCATATTATTAGCGTGAACGTTACTACGTTCATTATAGTAACTACGTTCACTACAGTTACTACGTTTATAATAAACGTTTTATTTCCATTTTTTAAAACTACGTATGCAATTATATCAATGTTTCATTAAACTCAGTTGGATTAGGCGTTCAAAATTCAATAAATTTAAGAATGTCCTACAAACTGTTAAACCATCTCTTGATCACAACAACTTCTACTTTTTTCACAGCGTAAAATGTGTTCGGTCACACTCTAGATACCAGATAGCAAATAATTACGAGATATCTAGCCGTTGTGCTCAACCTCAGTAGTTCACATAACAATTCCACTGTAATACAAAGAAATCGAAGGCAAGAAAATCATTCAATGGTACGCAACTACGGTTTCTACACAATATTGTAGACTAAATAAAAATCTATCTTTTTGATTCATCAACGATGTTTAACACACCATATGTGGATACTGACTGCAGTTTGAAAATCAAAGCGAATTATTTGAGTTGGAAAACATATTTGTGGACCAAACCGTTAAATACACTTTTTACACTTTGTCACAAATTTAACTTCTGCAGCAAAATCTCACTAACTTTCTCAAAATTATATTGAATGATAAGCTTTGTTATTAACAATTTTAATTTGTTATTATTATTGGGGTTTTAATGATAATTTAACAGTTTTTCGCACTCTAACAATATGGTTCATATATTGTCACAAACAGCTGATTTGTGATGAAATTCTTTTTAGAATGGAAGGTTCCACATAACATAAGAGAACCAGTTTGCATAAAGCGTGTTCACAATATTGGACTACGTCTAGACATGTTTTAGTTCAAGGAATATCGATGTATATGGGTACATTTTGAAATACATTTTCGTTGGTATTTCTTCACATAAACATATGCTAAGATATTTTTTTTCAAAATCTTCTGTTTTGGAAATAATTGCACTTTTATGTTGATTGTCTGAAAAACACTGGTATGTATCGAAAAAAAAAATCTTAATTTTAGAAATATGTACTTCTTATATTGATCATGAAAGTCGTTAGGCCACTTACTAACAAAATTTGATCACTCCTTTTTGAGAATTTATAACGTTTGAACTGGATTTTCTAAAACCTTTGAAGAGATCTGAAAGAAAAGCGCCTGATAGTGTTTATTGGTACACGCTTGCACAAACAAAATAAAACAAAAACTTTCTAATATTATCATAATTTTCAAGTTTCAAACTTGGATGAACATCTCTTCACGTGCAAAAAAATGGCCGTCTATTAAAATGCTGGGCTAACATGTTATAAAATACAAAAAAAAAATATGTTGATAATTGTCATCGCTTCTATTTGCATATTTGTTGGTATTGTCTAGAAGCGCGCTGACCTTTTTTCGGATATTTTTGTGAAGTTTTTACGACAATATAAAAAATTACTAACCCAATGTTCTTGATCGCTTTTTTTGAAATCTTTATGCGATAAGAAAATGTTGAGCCCGGGTTCGCATTCAACCCTTTGTAACCTTCAATTTAAAAGATTCATGTTCTTAAAAAAGAACATAGATAACGTTGGACGTATAATAGAGGTATCAGATACTGCTAGGTAGCCTTTATATTTTACATGCACATAGAATTTAAACGAAATTCCTTAGTAAAATTATTTGCGATGGAGGAAACACGAATAAGTTTCACACCACCAGGGCTAAGACAGAATTCTGTCCAAAAATCTTACAGAAAACGTTATGCATTATCTAAACTAAGAAATTATCAAATCAGTACTATAACATGCTACATGTATGCATAAATTCAGTAAATAAGTTATGGCGCACACACAATACCGCGACAGTAATCGAAATCGTAGTAGATATGGTGTAGGATTGTTCTTCTTCGCATAACTGCTTATTCAGGTAAATATGGTCCTTGTATTATATCTGACAAGGGATTTGATATTTAGTTGATGGGAATAATGCGCAATAACTTACCAATGTGTTTGAGAGACTATTGTTTTAATACAATCGATCGAATCTCACAATACAAAGAAATAAATTGTGCCTATATTATATTCCTTAAAAAAACGATGGAAATGGAAACAAATATCATGCTTAAAAGGCCGCAGTCACTGTGTCCTGGTAATCATCACAAAAAGTGGCTTTTACGTTTGACGTTTGATATCAATGTCACCAATTTTACAAACCTAAAAGTAACTCATGGTTGTACAATTTGTTTTGTACATCGAAAATAGTGTAAATGTGTCAATTGTGAACGCAAAGTATAAAAATATATTATTTCAACTTCTTGACAAATAATAGTAACTATTACAAAATATGTAAAGCTACACAAATTGAACTCTGTCTGAATTACTACATTTTACGTTTACTACATGCGCAGGAGGTTGCGATGGAAATTATACCTGTGTTTACATGCAACAAAGTATTTTTATGCGTGTACATCTGTTGATATATCTAATAAAATATATTAGTATTTGAAACTTCTTTTCAAAGTTTTTCGATTAATTCAAATTCCACTTATCAACGATATTAAATATGCGCTTCTAATTTAATTGATTGTGGCAGAAGTGGTGCATTACAACAGCATCAACGTGATGTAAACTGATCATAATAAATCAAGAATTTGTACCGTTCGGACCGTTGCCGTTAACACCTACACGGCGAAATGATTTATTGTTCTGGTAAACTATACCAGTGATCAAATCACACTTTTTGAGTGTAGCTTGGATGCAACAAACATATACAGTTGATATATACAAGGAAATGTTTGTTTTTGTTTCATATCGCCGATCTTACGTGAATCAAAATTAAAAAGAAAAACGTTTCGATGAGAAGGTAGAAAGAAAAGTAGCAAAACAAGGGATTCTTAAAAAATGGCAAAAAAATATCACAAAACCTGGTCCCTGGTAGATCCTTTAATTGCCTTTAGAGTTTAGCTTTACGGTCTGAGAAAACTGGAATACATGTTAATGCAAAAAGAACGTCTAAGAAATATATTGATGAAATGCAGTGCTAATAATGGTATGCACTACTGCAATTGTTTGTGATGTTTTCTTTTGAAATAGCATTAACTTTTTGAACCAACTGTTACTTTTTCTAATAAATTTGAAGACCTGAAAGTACAAGAACATCAAGAAGAAGATTAGTGTTTATAAAGTGAAATTTCTTTATCGACGAGTTGCTGAGTACGTTAACGCTAGGGTAGAGTAGCATGCTACATATTTCTAGTTGTTGCTCGTTGTGGCCAAATATTTGCATTTTTTACCCATGGGTCTTTTTTCATACATCCTCATGGAAAACGGGCACCCTGTATAGGTTTTCTAATGGACTAAAAGGAGACAGTTTATCGTGTGACGAATTGATGCAAATTAGGCTGCTTTATATTTTGGTACAAACAAATTTTTGTCAAGGAAGACCCTTTAAAATGTTGTGTGGCCAGAGAAAAATTACAGCATATTTGTCATAAATTGAAAAAAAGATTTACTTTTTATATACTAATTTAATGCATTTTTTTACTTTGACAGCTGGTAGCGACTAATAAATATTTTTCTATTTATAAAATTAAATACTGTGAGTTTTCCTTATTTATTTTGAAGGGCCTTTGAAAAAAAAAATACTAAAATTTGGCAGAACATAAAGCCACCGAATGTGGATATTTGAAACACTCCTATAACTCAAATATATGTAATGTTAAGTTTAAACCATATCTAGTTTACAGCGTGTCGTCTAACGCTTACAATATCTTATTTAAAACAAATACGATGTAATGTATGTTAATTATCATGTTTTTCTTAGAATCGCACCAACCTTGATCTGCCAGTTCGTGTAGTGTGCTAATAAATCACCCTATATCAATATGTTCACAACAATGTTATGGCCATTCAAAATTCAAAACTAGACAGATTAAGAAGTATTATAAGAAGTAGGTGGACGAATAGGATTATTTACTTAATAATTATTACAAATGTTCAAAAGTCCAAAGTAAATAGTATCAAACGGTCCGATTCAATAAGATTGAATAACATGATTCAAGGTGGAAAACAAACATTGCCAATTTTTATGACGCTTGATACACGTATAGCGTAAGCTGTATACTACTTCTTATATTTCTTTTTATTTTATTGTTTTATTTTTTATACCTGTCATGTTTTAAGCAATAATCTGTTACTTGTCTAAGAAATTAATTTTCAAAAACCAACAAACAAAGTTAAACCTACATTATATACAATATGTTGTCTCTATCTTCATTTTCTTGTATAGCTTTTGATTTTCTAGGAACTTAGAAGACTTCTGGGAAAGTTTTCCTGGTTTGCAATTAAAATGCAAGGAACTGATTGCTCCAGCAGTCAGTTGTTCATAATTTCAGTTGTTTGCTGCATAAATTTCTTCTTTTGTTTATTTTAGAAATATCAAGTCATTATTTGATCATATATTTCATATCCTTCAGAGGGTAAAAACTGTATTAATCTCTCGATTAATATTTCATGAATTAAAAACAATTTAATACCAACATGATATTATGAGAGGTGATTAGATTGATTGTCAAGGTAGTAACTTTAGTGTACCTGTTATTTATACCAACGAAATAAAACAGGTAAGTAAGAAGTTGAAAGTGACATGTCCAGCAAATAATTTCCATACCAATTGATTTAACGCAAATAATTCTACATTTGAATGGCATTCTAAATTTATAATGGTAATTGAATTTATATGGCTAAAACCAATATTGTGCATACAGTGTAGGTCAGCGAAGCCGCGAGAACGAACGAAAGTGTTTTATTATCATTTGGAGAAATTCACGAGCTCCCCGGTAATTACTTCTTCAATCAAGAGCAGGCTTGCCAACTGTTGTAATTTCTATATTCCAGTCGTATTTTACATTAAATTTACGCTAATGCGACCAATGGGCCATTATTTTTCAATGATCATTGATCATATGTTTCATTAATTAATGTAATGTTGCAATGGTATCGTCAGTGTATTTTCTTCTTTTCTTTAATCGCAAATAAAACAATAATATAAATATTTATCACATAAATATTTATAAGCTTCGCCGTAACGAAACAAAGCAATTCAATTTATTCTGTGTCAATGTTACAAATTTCTCAGTCGTATAAGAGTAACTGTGAGACAAATTGTTGCTTCAATTCCCTAGGGAAAACTATCGTGTCGTCATTTAAGCATTGTGTTCTATATTGACCTCTGCTGACAGCTCTAATGCGAATTATGCACGCACAATTGTCGTAGATATAATATTTTGTAAACGTATTTCAAATAGCAGAATTAACGTGCTACAATAAAACAATACCGGACACCTAATATGATTTATTATTATAGTTAATATGGTTACAAGAACATTTGACGTTTTACGATTTTACTCATCCTTACGCACATTGTAATATTTGAAATCACAAAGATTAGTCATAACATGTCATAATATGCTACTTTCATATCTAATCATGTTTTCTTTCATCCCAGTATTTGATGATCTTCCCAGTATTTAATCTTGATTGAAGATACACAGTATCGTGTTTTTATAACTCACATCTCGTAAACCACACTTTAAATCTAACAAATGTCCGATAAAATCCGCCCTTACTGTAGCCAGAATTGTAGTTGTAAAGAGATGTACCTAATAGTTAAAATAAAAACTAATGAATTATATTTTTGTAATTTGTATGTAATTTTCTAAATTGACATACTTTGTACAGAGTGTTAAATATACTTGAGAATTTCTATTAGAATCAAAACAAACCAAATTTTTATGGTCTTGTTCAGCATATTTAAAAAAATACAAATAAAAACATACACTTGTATTAAATCTTCTTTGTTTATTGTGCAAATGAACTGAGTTTTTTATATTTAATTTACCTGAATTATTGATGGTTACTATTAAATACAATGTTAAATTTTGAATTTGAATTGAATAATGTGTATATATTAATTTCACAAACCAAGCATTTTTAAAGATTCAAAAATCAAACACAAATTTATTAAAACTCATATATAAAATAATCATTTTGGTCCGTAAACGTGAAACTACAGAATCTATCGTGCTGTCAACCTCAACTGCCGTTAAGACTCCTAATTTGTCGTGACGGGTACACATTTTGTCGTGTACGCGCTTGTCGTTACTAATACCTAATTTGTAGTGCTGAGTACAAATTCTGTCGTGCAAAAATTGTCGTTGCGAATACCTAGTTTATCGGGCTGATATATATTCACCAATTTAAATGCAACTGTATTTTTCTAGTCCATATTAGAAAAATTCACTTAGCAGCTCTGGCTTGCCGAATATTATTAATATTTAAATAATATTTCAAATTTTAGCTTGATAATTATTCAGTGCTGAGAAAATGGACTGTGGCAGACAGTCACACAAACTAACGGACACACGACAGATCCCAGAAAGGTTTTTCTACTTTGAGGTTTTAAATCATAAACAACCCAAAAAATAAGTTGTACAATAGGATTGTCAACCGACAGGTGCCGGATAAAAAGACTTGAAAACCGGGTTTTTCGTGATTATAGATTCTCGCGATTTGTGCCCGTAAAACCTGAACGTAATCTTGTTTTCAGCGCTTTTGGATGCCCGAGTTCTATACTAGGCTAACATAGGAGCTTGAACATTGATTGAACCACGTTTTATACATAGTGATGAAATCACATTTCACAAAACTTTCACTGACTGTCTTCTTCATTGCGAAGTTCAAGGTTCAACTTTATATTCCATCTTACCTCGGCAATTTTATCAGGTCGTTTGTGTTTTTTTACTTATTATTATTTGCTATTGAACATTAAAGCTATGAAGCGCAAAAGCACGCGACAACTGTATGAAGTGGCATTTCTTGTCGAATTGTTAGGGGAGGGCGGAAACTATCGCAAACTCTACGATTTATATCTGAGCCGGATTTTTATGAAAATATCACACTAGTTTCGGCACTAGTTTCGATCAACATCATTAGCCAAAAACCAGAAAAACGCAAAACAACCAAAAGAAATAACGCAAAATTGTAACATAAAAAATCCTGATGTCTTGCGCCTCTTATAAAAGATTTTGACTGTAAGTTTATCATTTTTATAGATTTTCAAGGTATATTTAAGTGATATTTTCTGTAACAATTTTGCGTATTTTGTCTGATTGTTTTGTGTTTTTCTGGTTGTAGGCTGATAATGATGTGTTGATCGAAACTAATATATATTGTGGCTAAAGACATCCCATAGGGGATAGCGCCGCATCATTGATGCTCTCTAGATCCATCGAAACTAATACTAAAGTAAATATTCTTGCAAAATTAAAAGTTTGCATTTAACTCCTATCCTTTATTAAACGTTGTTGCGCTATGCACCCGTATCACAGTAACTACCTACTGTATTTATTTATTTTTTGTTGGTTAAATATATATTTAGTATAACTAAATAGATTTATTTTTCGAAGTTTTAATATTTATTCTCCACTGCACACCTTATGTACACGCTACTGATTATTATTTTTCTACAGGTGTGAATTTGCCCAATTATACATTTGGGAAATTGAAAAATAACATCATTAAAGCCATTTTTTTAAATTTATTATAAATGTTAGTTTCTACGGATGATACTTATTCATAAGAGTCAATAAATATCAATGTTAATCAGTGAACTGGTGTCAGTGGCTGTCAAAATTTGAGGCAGGCGCAAGCAAAGGAAATAGAGCTATGAAGAGGGGATCTTTGCGTTTCTAGCACAATGCTCTCGCATCTGAGCTACTGAGGCCTATGACATTTGCTAGATATAATTGTCATAAATCAAAGAAACGAAGTAGGCGTACGTCAAGATAGGTTAGTGTTTGGTAGTAACCACTACTTCCTTTCCTTGATTTATGACTATTATATCTAACAAATGTCATAGGTCATAGTAGCTCAGATAGGAGAGCGTCGTGCTAGAAACGCAAAGGTCCCTGGTTCAAGTCCAGGTAGTGGCTGTAATTTTTGATTTATTTAAAATTTACACACCGCCTGTATGTCACCATATTATTAACCTGTCATATTTACCGTTCAGAATATATTTATTAGTTTATTTCAGCATTGAAATTGCCATGATTACAAAACATTTATTGAAACATTATTCGTGTAATTTTAGTCTATTGAAATTAACGGTATTATAAAACATTCAAACATGAATATAGCCACATTAAAAAATGTTAATAAGCCATTTTACGAAAAACGTACAACTGGTTCATTTTCAGACCCATGTTGACTAAGAATTACTGACTTTGACCTGTTATATTATGATTTCTAAGTACGATATATCAAATTTATTGGGATGGATTCAGTGAGATAACAAAAGTCCTCTCGGGCTGAATAAAAGTATGATGCAGGTACATGCCTACTTCAAAAAAAATCTGGCTGTAGACATAATCATACATGAATTCACTTACCTGTTATGCTTCGGGATCTACTCGGGGACTTCTTACTTATTATTTTCTTTATGTCGCATTTTGGTACGCAACGGAGGGCAAGTTGTCAATAGTAATTAAATAGGTCCATAAAGAAATATTTAAAACAAACCTGTTAAAAGCAATACTTCTGGTCTGCTCATGTCGTCGTTTGATGCCTTGGTCTAAACTTATTGGAGTTGACTGAATACAAAATCACTTGTAACTATATGTATAAGGACAAATTGCTCCTGGAACGATCTAAATGAAACGAAAAACGTAATTTTATATAATGTTTTGTTGTTTATTAAAAAATAATGGTGACACTATACAACATTACTACAAATAATAATCAACAAGTAAACAATAAAAACAAATTAAATACAATAAATCTACGAAATGATTTCTACAATGTATCAATGTACTCTTTTCTCTTGTTACAATGTAGATGTAAGCGAATATTTACATCTTTCTACAGGGCGATGCATTTGATGCATATCACACGCTACTATATACATGTCATGTGGTTTACTTGGCAAGTTGCAAAAATAAAAGAATATTTACATAGAATTCCACAAACAAAACCACTGACTCTTTTTATTTATCATATGAGATCTTAAAAATTTTTCTGCGAGAAAAAAGTGGTCGGGGCGGGGATCTAAAATACTAAATAATTTATCTCTTTTATGATACACTATACACGCGGCCATTTGCTTCTTCTTTTCGCAAATTATATCTTATTTGTTCACAATTTGCGCAAAAGTACTTAAATATTAAGTAAGAGTCTATCACAAAGAAGCAACAAAAACCTGAGGGACTAAAGTTGCATTAGATGCAAATTATTAATTAAATTCAATAAATTATAAACGAAAAATAAATAAGTTACTTCGCAATACACGAAAACGAAAAAAATAAGGAGGGTCGGGAATAAATTGACGGAACCAAAGAGTAATTGGACAGAGAACAAACACCAAAAAGAAAAACAAAAACAAAACGTTCAAAAGACAGTGATTGCACTTATCCGCTTTAGGAATAAATATTTTCTTTTTCTCTCTCGCTATTCTCTCTCTTCCCTTCTAGGTATATTACCTTAATTATATTGAGGTACGAATTTATAT
Organism: Melinopterus prodromus; assembly: GCA_964023965.1. Lineage (NCBI taxonomy): Eukaryota > Metazoa > Arthropoda > Insecta > Coleoptera > Scarabaeidae > Melinopterus > Melinopterus prodromus. Next base: position 49,692,054 of record OZ030393.1, read on the forward strand.
AGCACGTCGTTAAAGTACCAAAATCGATGGTGTTAGGTGTTAAGTATTTTGGACCGTTTTGTGTTGGCCAGCCGTCACATACAGGGTGTTACATAGTATTAGTAGCGGATTTCCAAAATAATTAACATCACACGCCAGTTGAAAGAGAGAGATCAGTCTCTTCCACCCCGTTTGTGAATTTGTTGGTGTTTTAGTAGGTGGGCTTTCTGCCTAAACGCTTTCGAACATGTGTCACACCGAAAGGGCTTTTCACCAGTATGCGTCCTCAAATGGACCTTAATATTGGATTTATTTAGGAACCCCCTATTGCAGATCGTACACCGATGCACAGGTTTCTCTTTTCCTAACAGACCAAGACTTTGGTCTTGGTACGCGTTCGCGGTGTGCTGCTTTTTCTGTGTCCTACTTCTGGGCTTCTTCGTTGAAACTGTCGTTGTCGTTGTATGCGGATAATTCTGGATCAGATCAGGCGATTGATTACGATCATCCACTAATCCATAGTTCGGTAAAAATCTACCGTTCACCGTCAACATTAAGTTGTCTGTTGTCGAGACAACATTCGCAGGCGGGGAGGAAGTTGAATAGTTTGTGGAACTGGGAATTTCTTGTTTCATCGGCGGTCCGTTCTGCAACCGACTCTGAAGCAGCGGCATATAATTGTGGGTAAGTAAACTCTGGAGCGTCGAGGTGTTGGATTGGTTCATGGATTTGAAATCCGATTGGTTCGTCGTAGTCGGAATGACGAAATCCGAAAGTCCGTCCTGCGTGACAATCGCCAAGTTCTTTTGGTCGTCAACAAACGCGCCGTCTACCCAGGCGTCCAGGTCCATCCACGACTCCCTGGACCCATGGACGTCATCCTCCTGACTTATTTGATTACTGGGCACCGTCGTATCCGCAGATTCCATCGCTGAACCGATAGCCGCGGCTATATACTCAAACGAGGCGATATCGTAATTAGGCATTTCCGATTTTATTGTTACCGATTCCACCGGTTGCGCACAGTCCGGGTAGACCACTTTAACATTATTGTCACCGCGATTAACGTCTGAATAGTTTAATTTAATAACGGCAAAGTCTTCCGTGTACATCTGCCGGCCGTTTTCCGAACCGGAGTCCGTCGTCACATTGCACGTCGAACTAGACACTATATTGTTGTGGTCGTTAAAACTATTGTAGGTATTGTTGTTGTTGTTCTCCTCTTCGGGTAACCGCTGGGCGATTGCGTGATAGTGATGCCCTTGGATGCCGTTGATACTTAGGTTGGCTGTATATCCAGCGAATGGGGGTAGGGGTTTCAGCTCGGCCAGGCTGGTGCTAAGGTGCTGTTGAGGTAGGAGGTAGCTGTCGAAATCCAGCGATGTCTCGCCGGCTCCATTCTCCGGGTCGCTGTCGTTTATCGTCGCCTCTAGATTGTTTATCGAATCGTCCAGCATCAGCATGTGCGTGTCTTTAAAATCTCCAGGGATGCCAGCGCCTGAATTCTGCCAGTAAACTGAATCGACTTCTTCTACATGGGTTCCATTGTTCACCGCCATGCTGTTATTGCTGACCAGATTGGGATATTTCATCGTTTCCATATCCAAATACGATTATACAAATTCCTGTGTCAGCTTGTCAAACTTGGGTAAGGACTGGACCTGCAAAGAAGAAACGAATCAGTTAAAGAAAGTATTGCAGTTAAATTAAGTCCATGTGCGTATCGTATGTTAAGACTGAATAGATTAGAATAACCCCCACCGTTTTTTGCATGCTCAGTGTATCCAATTTTCGTATATATCGTGCGCCCAAAATATGAGTAGGTATTAGTACATAGTAAAATTATTCAGTCATCACAAGATAATAACTAATCACCTTTTACGTTAACAATTACCCACGTGATTTCCCAGACATTTATTAGTCAGGAGATTGCAGCTCGAACGTTGTCCAAAGTTTTCGTTTTTGTCCAAACGGCTGTGAAGTGATGAAATCTTCAGGCATGTTGGAGATTCCGTTGCAGGCAACATTCCAAGATAGACCAAGGTTGTCTGACCGTTACCTGGAGCTTTGCCCAAGAAGCACCGAGGAGGCTAACCAAACGCAGCCCTAGTTTTTGTCAACGTTGAAATAATGCTAATGACAATAGATTAGGAAAATAAACTACATCTTCTCCATATTCTTGGAGAGTCTTGTTACGGAACAAAGTTATGACAAAATACAATGTCCGGCGCTAACTTGGACACAAATGGGAAAAATGCTTATTATCAATTTTTCAGAAAATTTTATTTCAGTAAACATTTAGGTATTATTTTAAACCTAAAATACAAACCGCAAGATATAATTATCTGCTTGCGTATACCGGGTGTGTCAAAATTATGAAAATGACTACAGAGTAAAGTACCTTTATTTTTAAAGATATGCAAAAATTTTTTTTTTAAACTTTATTAGAAACATTAGAGGGTAGCAACAAGCAACAAAAACAGGAAATTATTTATTAAAAAGATAACACATTATAACATTTTGTTTTAATGAATAAAGAATTGGGGCAAAAATACTAAAAGTAATAGAAAACAGAAATATTTTATTAACTGTACATCACAATACAATATTTTACTCAATGTGGCCTCCTCCATTTTCAATGCATAATATTGTACGTTTGTTCATTTCTATGCACATTTCTGAGCATTTGACGACTTATGTTTTAGATGTAATTTTTCATTACATTTGTGTGATGTTGAACGTCAAAAATCATTGGGGTAAGGTCGGGCGATCTCGCTGGCCATGGGTTATTCGAATATCTTCCTATTCATCGCTTTGGAAAACTTTCGTCCAACCACAATCTCACTGGTACTGTTGAGTGAACTTACTAGAAGAGATTATTTCACCGAATATATAAAGGCAGATTGTCCAAATATTCGGATAAGAATGTTTGCATCATTTCCAAATATCCTTGTGGGTTTAAAGCTTCGCGAAAAAATTAAGGGCCGACAATATGTTCGTTCAATATTCAGCACCCGACATTAACTTTGAACGAATACGGAGGTTTTTGCGTCCACCATCTACAATTTTGCGAAATAATAGTACCTACCGTTGGAAGTGAAGGTTGCCTCGTCAGAATAAAGAATGTTTTTTGAGAAAGGTGCATCTTCTTCTTCGTTGCTTTGAAACTAAAAACAAAAGTCCAAGAGTGCATTTAGGTCTATCTTGTAATGTATGAACATGGAATGTATGGTGTTTATATGCTTTAAATTTGTTTTTTTCAAGATTTTCCTAATCGAACGTTCTTACATTTCTTGTTGTTTCTGGTCTATGACCTAGAGACATTGTTACGGCTTCCACGATGGAGAAATGAAGATTTAGGGAATTTTCTTCATTTGTTGCACTTCTTCTGCGCGATACGTTGTTCCTTTTGTCAATGGATCCAGTTTGCTTAAATCTTTTAACGATTTTCGCTACTGTTAAATAAATTAATTGTTGCCCCATTAAAAATGATCGCACTTTCCCAACAAGTGTGGTGATTTTCGCCATATGTTAACACAATTTCAATTCTGTCTTGCAAACTCAGTACCATCGCCAGTTCTCAAATTCTGCACACTTTAAAAATATAAACGTATTGAGCTGACTTAGTTTGCAACTATTGTTGGTTATGTCAAACTAACAATTGTGGTCTCGTTGACGTTGATAGGAAACACTAGTTGACACTAGTCAAGTAATACATTTGATACTTTTTGACGTGTCAAAATTACTGTACTCAGATCGCAGTCTGTTTACCATACATTTAAAAATGCATCCAAAACATCAACCCTTGAAATGATCCGAAATGTGCATACGGAGATAAAAATATTTTGATATTATGCATTGAAAATTAAACAAGCAACATGGAGTAAATCTCTCAGTTATGTTTGAAATATTTTAAATGTTAAACTCTGTTGTTAATTTTCTTATTGTTTTTATTTATTAATTTATAAAATTGATAAAAATATATGCTCGTGATTAAAAAATCTCACGAAACTGATTCTAATTTCGTATTTATACCTTATAATATTTCTAAATACCATGTTCAAATAAAATTTTTGCGTATCTTTAAAAAGAAATGTACTTTACTCCTTAGTAATTTACGTATATTTGTATATTTGTAACACCCGATATAGGCAAGCAGATAATTATATCTTGATGTTTGCATTTTAGGTTTAAAACAATCCAGAACTTTTTACTGAAACAAAATTTTCTGAAAAATTGATAATAAAAAATTTTCCCATTTGTGTCCAAGTTAGTGCCGGACACTGTATATAACAATATGTAGTATACAAATAAATAATTCTCACTTTGAGGCTTTGAAAATTTCGTCCAAAAAGGCCAACCAATGTTGATGTGGTTACAGAATGAGTCAGATTAAATTTACAGATTTATAGTTTCAGATATTAAAATGCATGAACAAAGAGAATGCTTGAAGATAAGATTAGTATCGAATAAATTAGAGTAAACAGTAAACTATAAAATAAAATCACAGATAATCATCAGGAAGACATTAGAAAAAGAAAAAGACAGGAAGCAGATGAAGCGGAACAGGTGGCAGATAGTGGCAGGCTCAAAACATACATGGGTGGAAAGAATTGGAAGAGAAGAGATGAAGTGCGTTAGAAACATAAGAGTCCAACGTGCTTCCAAGCAGAAGTAAAGCAATATGTCAAAATACTTACAATAATATGTTACATAATCCGGGTTTACGTTTTCCTTTGAACCGCGAGGGAAAAGTTGTAGAATGTCGTAGATAATACATCTGCAACAACAAGAGGAACACTCTTAGTACCTTTGTCTCTTCCTGGAATATAAAATGCTAACTTTTACATAAAGCACAGTCTTCTCAATTCTTTACTCATTAGTAAAAATCCAGCTATATCAAAATTCGGTCAACGTCCACGTCTTGCAAACTGCTAGAAAAAAATCGGTCAATCGCTAAAGTATCTTGCAATCGACACCGTCACCGAAACGGCTATTGTTTCTGCGCGTCGAACAAAAAAGTTTTACCGCTTTATTGAAATAGTGAACTCTTTACACTATATAACCACTGTGCGTGACATTCCTGCCAGCTCGATCCGCTTTGTTTTGTTTCCCAGTCAGCAGATCGAACGAACGAGCCATAGCCTATAGGCTAGCAGGGATCCGTATTTTATTTAGTTTTCCGTTTGGGCGAATTACCGGTCTGATCTTATTGCGCACGTATTGGGCCGAACGCCGAATTAATTCGATTCTTAACGGTACGGTCAAGCCAAAAGAGGCTAAACCGCAGCAAACTGTTCTTAGGAGTTCGGTATTTGAAACGTTTGCTTGTTTTAAACTGAAACGGTGGTTAATTTGATCTGGGAAGAGGTTTCTTGGCGATTGTCTCTTAAATCGCTAAATATACTATGATTCTGGTTCAAAACGGAACAAAATTTCGGTATAGGCAAGTGATGATACCAAGTTACCTTCTTAATGTTTTCTGTATCGTCGCACAGTGTGGAAAGTTCCCAAAAAGCTGGCTAAAACTCATATTTTAAAGTTTTCAAAATAAACTGAATTGACCCTACAAAACAACTCTTTGATGAGCACTCGTGTATAAGAACCGTAAATTGTAAAAATGTTCGCTAAACCGGTTAAGAATGGTATCAGTTGGATTTGTGCAAAGCGTATGTTTGGGTGAGATTTTGAACGCAAAATACAGTTTGAAAATCTGAATTTAGCCATAATGGCAAATATTCAGTTAGTTATGAAGAAGCGAGCGACATGGTTTGCGAAACGTCAGTAAATAATAATTTTGGCGCATGACATATCCCGGAAACAATTTATTTTATCATATTCCGTATATGAAGATGTAGAAAGTGAATATACTGAGAATATACTGAAGCAGATGATGAAGATGAAGAAGACCAAGGCGAATGAACAAACACATTTTTATTTTGTTTTTTATAATTTTATAATATTTACTAGTCACAATATCTTCTTATTCGCTAAATTTTTAAAACTAGTTATTCTATTCATATTTAAATTATTAAAGAAGAATACAAAGCAACATTTTAGTTAAACCTGGTTGGGAATACTTTTCAGGATTTGCCATTGTTACCAGGTTATCCGATTAAAAGTAATATTGGAACAAAGTCCGCCATTTTGTTCTTCTACCTTTTTAATTTTGGCTTTGTAATCACCAACCACAAAAACTCCGGAATATTAAATTTCAACTAAATTTAAAATATAAAAACAGATGTCAGCCAACATTTGATCCGCCATTTCGTTTTTTTTTATTTTTTGTGAGAATTTATAATTATGTACCCCAAATACCCACAAATATTGAATTTGCGCTAAATTGAACGTAGTTTTCGTACAAATGTCCGTACATTGAATTCAGGTTTATAATCAGCGACCCCAAATCCCCCTGTAATAACGAATTTCAGCTAAACTGAAAGTAATTTATAATAATAATAATAATAATAATTTATTTGTTCTAACACGTACAGTGCTCGTAATACAATACTATAATACATCGTTAACACACAGTACCTACTGCACCACAACACTACGCGATTCTGTCCCTCCTGCTTGATCCTGGAATGGCCGCTTCGCCGCCGTCCGGAATCAATGGAATTGAGGGCATGATTGGCTTCTTTTATATCAGGCCTGATAATATTTTTTTTTCTAATTTTTTTTTTGTGTTTCATTTGTTTAATATATTTTTTTTGTTCCTTTGTTTTGGCTTTGTAATCAATTTTTTTTTTTATTTTAATTTTTTTTTTTTTAGTTTTGTGTGCTACAGATTAGTAGGCTTTTTATTTTTTTCTTGAATGTGGTATATGATAGTTTTTTGATATTTTCGGGTAGAGTGTTATAAGTATGAATGGCTTCCGTCAGCAAATCCTCTTTTGTCGTTGCTGTTCTAAATCTATGTGTTCTTAGGAATGCTTTGCGTCTTGTACTATGGTTGTGTATGCGTTGGTTTTCGCTTAGTGTTAGATGTATTCTGATCATTTTGTTTTTTATTTTGTGTAATAGGAGGAGATTATTTAGTTTTTTTCTTTCACGTATATTTAGTTCTTTACTTTTACTGAAGACATCTTTGGTAGGTGTTTTCCAGTCTCATTTAAATATAATCTTCAGTATTTTGTTTTGTTGTCGTTGCAGCTTGTTTAGATGTTTTTCCGTCGTGTTGCCCCATATGTTGATGAGGTAGTTTATGTTTGACGTGAATAGGGCATTGTAAATATTTATTTTTGATTTGAGGTCTATGTATTTTGTTACCTTATTCATAGCTGCAATCACACTAGCATTTTTTGTTAGTATTTTGTTTATGTGCTCGTCCCATCTCATATTATTTTGCAGCAGCAGTCCAAAGTATGTTATGTTTTTTGCTTCTGAGATTTCCGTGTTGTTTATATATATATATATATATATATATATATGTTCATTGTGGATTTATTTCTGTTGTTAAATATCACATAGTGGGTCTTTTGTTCGTTGATTGTTAGCAGATTTGTCTGGCACCATTTTGTTAATTTATGCATGTCATCATTGATGTGTTGTTGTTACGTCTCGTGGTTGGTGTTGTGATAGACCAGGGCTATATCATCAGCGTAGATAAATAAATTTCCTTTTAGGTCGATGTTTTTGAGGTCATTTGTGTATATTATATACATCAGGGGCGGGAGATTACCACCTTGTGGTACTCCATATTCTGAGGTCAATGAATTACTCCGGACTTCACCAATTTCTGTCATATGTGGTCTGTTTACTAGGAATGTCTGAAGAGTTCGCAGTGCTTTGTTCTGGATACCTTCGTTTGCCAATTTTTGGATAAGCCTTGTCTTTGACACAGTATCGAATGCTTTGCGCATGTCAATAAACACAAGAACTGATGTCCGCCATATTTGATCCGTCATTTTGATTTTTGTTTCTTTATTTTGTATTTATAATCAGCTACTCCAAATCCGCATAATTACTTAATTTCCACTAAAGTGAAAGTTGTTTTCGACCAAATGTCCGCCATATTGGGTCGGCCATTTTGTGTTTTCAACTTTTGGATTATTGAGTTCTACCTAAATTGAAAATGCTTTCGACTTTTGACCAGGCTTTTGGGAATTTTTGACACTGTGCGTCGGTTGCCTTGTTGTCGACTATTTCAAAATGAGTTGTCAGCTCTGGCAAATTCTGGAAAGCAGGCATCAAAGTTTAGCTGTAGGTATTCTAAGATGGCCGTCTTTATAATTAACCCGCTATCTACTTCTGCATTTTTCGTTTTATGTTCAGAATTTTATATGTCAAATTGATCAAATTCACCATTTCCGAAACAGTTTACGAATAGTAATCTTCATTACTTTAAAATGACTTAAATAATAAGGCTAGTTTACACTGTACTACTTTCGTCCTTTTCTAAACCTCTATTTAGTAACTTAAATCTAGTCGTAGAAAAAATAAAGTGTGAAATGCGATCAGATACATAAAGCAAAAAAATATTTTGATCAGTTTGAATTAATAGATGCTAGAAAATGGACATCGTATATGATAACAGCATGTTTACCATGAAAAAAAAAAAGACGAAAACAAACACACAATATAACTTGTATTCTAAAAATAGCCTGTAATAATTGCTAACTTTGAAGCAGCATATATTATGACCATGAGCTAAAGATACACTTTTTGTCAAATACCCTCAATCAAAGCATTTTTAGAAAAATAATAATAAAAAGCAAAGTTCGATCCTGTCCGCAAATACCAGAACTGCAAAAATCTATTGGTTTTCCAGCTAAATTAAGACCTTAAGTAGACAAAGTTCCATAGTCAGACACATATTTTGGCCCTTAGTTGCTCGCTCGTGGATTAGTTGCTTGGCGAATGCAACTGGTCGCATCGCTTAAGGTTACTAGGTGGACATACGTCCTAAACAATAATCAATTTTCAAGTTGCAAGGAAAATGTACAAAAACTTGTTTCAGTAGTGGACTTAATAGACTGAGTTGGAGGGAGTATAGTTTGTAGGCATTGCCGTATTATAAAAGATAAGACGTATTTTCTACATTGGTAAATGTATACAACATAAAAATTGGAAGGCAGAAGTAGAAAACGCCAAACGAAATATAAAGAAAAAGAAAACGGATAAAGTGGAGGGAAGCAATGAAGCAGAAGACTGCAAACAACCGCATTCACGTACTTTACACCCAAACGTGCAAAATACGCTCAATACAACTAAAGTAAAATTGAGGAATTATTTATTTTTTATTTGTTTCTGTATCATATTCAATCATTTGCAATAGATGCTATGTAATGGAGGTCGACAATGTCTTTTGTGCTGCTTGTGGTCTTCTGGAACACCTTCGAGCATCACCAGCCTCTGGATAAACTGGTGATGCTGTATAGTGTTACTCGCTGATTTTGATCAATGTTGGTCACCGTGAACACCCAGATAGGATCATATTGGGGCCATCATACTGGGATTTACCTGGACGATGATGGTGAGCACCTGGTGACTTTTTGTTGAGCACCTGGTGACGTGGCGATGTTCGAACTTTGTACAGTCACTAGTGATTGACTATTGTTGATAGTTTCTGGATCTGGCCAACTAAGCGTTTTGTTGTCCACTGTTGGCTTCTTATGTCTAATAACGACAGTGTAGATCCAGGGGTTCATTCCTTCTTCATTATCGTTTCAGCTAAAGATTTCAGTGTAGATTTATACCGAAGGCAAAGGTGTTCCGTGTTGATTCGTTTGCTCTAGTGGATACTAGACCAGTAGTCTATTTTGGTAAAAATTACGAATTAAATACACAATATTTTTGTTTGAAAAGCTGGTATTTTTCTTGCAGATAAGTCAATCGGATGAGATCAATAAATGACATCCGTTTGAAGTATCGTAAATTTAAGAATCAGGCCAACACAAAAACCAAACCAATTATGGAATTTTGCAGGCATGACCACTCACACGAGGGCAGTAAAGAATAAACGAGTTGAGTCACGCTCCCACATAACAAGGAACCCTTGCTTATTATGTACCGTTAATTTACGCAAAGCATCTCAAACGAACGGACCGCTCATTGCGCAAGTTGCCGAATAAGTTGCGAAACATGCATCCGGGTCTCGAGGATACGTTAACAAGCCATCAAATACAAACAACCCATAATCTGCCAGATCTTACCAGATCTACACGGCAACATTCTTTCAAATTTCGGGGACAATCTCGTGGGAGACATCACCAAAAAAGTACAAACTCGATGGTGGGGAATCTCGGTAGTCTAAAGCGGAACACACCTCACCTCGAGATGGTATCGCAAAACCTCATGGGCCATCTGCGATCTACAAGCGTGTAGCGGTGGTCCTTAGTGGAGCAGTGGAGTCTTAATTGTGAGAATAAATACATAATATTGAGAGTAGGCCAGGAGGAGCACTGAAATTAGCACAACGGCAGTCTTCACTTTCCGTTAACGGTCCGGTTCGGCTAGTCGTGTGACGCACTTGGTTAGCGGTAACCCGGAGCGATATGAACGCTGCTCGGCATGGAGATGGCAGACGATGACGGTCGTGGTGGGGGGAAGTGGAGGCCGGAGCCGCCTGCCTTCGGAACGGAAGTGTGTTAGGAGGACTGCCCCCACTATAGTTATAACGGGATTATTCACTTCTACTGCCGCTGTGGCTGCTGCTGCCGCTGCTCGTATCGAGTTCTTCTTGCGCATACCAATTGGTTGCTTCGCAGCATCTAGGTTATCACTTTTTATCGTCATGATTAATTCTGTGTTTCTTGATGCTCGTGTTTGTCGTATCTTTGGTATACTTCATCGTGAAGAAATAAGGTAGTTTTTTGGGTTAGTTCTTCGTTCTTGGTTAAGAGAATAACTTAAGAAAGAAAGGAAGGGACCCATGCCATTATTTAGTAGTTCTTGATAGTTGTCGGTAATAAAAGAGAACTGAACACATTACCATGATAATCTTTATTGAGAAAACCATCTGCGACAGTAAAGGCAGTCTGTCATCAGCGATTTATATTGTAATAGTAGCGGCAAAGTAGTGCTTTCAAATAAGCGACGGTATCGACCGTAGGAATAATAGTTGATTTTTAATAACAAATTTGTTAATGAATGTGGGAATTAATCATTATAGTGTGAAATAACTATTCCCAAGATTCAAAATTTATACGATATAAATCCATTTTTTTAGAATATCTAATAAAAGAATGATTAAGAAATAATTAGAAATAATTGTTGATACAAGAAATACTTAATTTTTAATAGCAAATTAAGTAATAATTAGAAATAATAGTTGATACAAGAAATACTTAATTTTTAATAACAAATTTGTTAATGTATGTGGGAATTAATCATTATAGTCAGAAATAACAAAGTTTCAAAATTTATACGTTATAAATTAATTTTTTAGAATTTTTCTATTTTTAAATAATTTTATTGTTATTGAGTTATTTTATTAGTCCTTTAAAAGATGTTATAGTTCCTTAGAGTACATAGTTCATTAGTTATAAACACACGTCCAGTCTTTTTCATTTGATATATTTACGGACATGGGATACATATGTATAGTGTAAGTGTGGTAACCCTACACCGAATGGTAGAAGGGACATGGCATTACATTAGGTTTCAAAAACGCTGGTTTAGAAACAAATTTATTCATTTATCTTTGTTTTTTTTTGCTAATCTTGATGCGATACAACAAAAATAGTTGTCTCGCATCAAGGCATTATATTAATTTTCGAAACGGTTGGTTTACAAATAAGTACAATGTATTCATTTAAATTTGATGTTATTTGGTGATAGAGCTTTTTCTCTCGACAATTTTAAATCTGCAGGGAGATATGTGCATCTAAATTAGTATTCCAATTGTTTAGAACGTCTAGTTTGATAATTTTCCAAAAATCGTAGTTTTCTGGGGACAACTTTAAATCTGTGGGGAGGTATGTGTCTCTAAATTAGAATTCGTCTTGTTTCAAAGGTTTCGTGGCATTATATTAACTCTCAAAAAGGTTGATTTAGAAATATATCAAATTTATTCATTTATATTTGATGGTATTTGGTAATAGAGATATTTTTATATTTTTTTAATAGAAAATTTTAAATCTGCGGGGAGATATGTGCATCTAAATCAGTATATCAATTGTTTAAAGCGTCTTGTATACATGAGTTGATGATACATTAGTAGTGATACATTAGTTATTAAAAGTGCCGGTTTAGAAATAAATCAAATTTGATCATATAAGTTTGATAGTTTTTCCAAAAGTGGTAGTTTTTTGGCGACTTTTAAATCTGCGGAGAGATATGAGTCACTAAATTAGTATTCGTATTGTTTGAAACGTTTCGTGGCATTATATTAATTTTTAAAAAGGCTGGTTTAGAATTAAATATAATGTATTCATTTAAATTTGATGTTATTTGGTAATAGAGATATTTTCTCTCGACAATTTTAAATCTGCGGGGAGATATGTGCATCTAAATTAGTATATCAATTATTTAAAACGTCTTGAAGCATTATATTAGTTATTAAAATTGCTGGTTTAGAAATAAATCAAATTTGATCATTTAAGTTTGATAGTTTTCCAAAAATTGTAGTTTTCTGGGGACTTTAAATGTGCGGAGAGATATGTGTCACTAAATTAGTATTCGTATTGTTTGAAACGTTTCGTGGCATTATATTAATTTTTAAAAAGGCTGGTTGAGAATTAAATCAAATTTATTCATTTAAATTTGATGTTATTTGGTAATAGAGATATTTTCTCTCGACAATTTTAAATTTGCGGGAAATATTAGTTATTTTTTCAATTAGTTTTTAAAATTGCTGGTTTAGAAATAAATCAAATTTGTTCATTTAAGTTTGATAGTTTTTCTAAAATTGTAATTGTTGGTTTCTGGCGACATCTTTATGTATGCTGAGAGATCTGTGCCTCTGACTTAGTACCCATTTCAATATCCATATCTCCGTCGGCATACGCTCATGTTCTACAAAGCCGAGCTTCAAAGCGCATCTTAGACGATATCTTGTCCAACAATGTTTTTATAGCGTCAAGGAATTTTTTAAAGTATAGTCTGCGTCTTTTTCATTGGTCGTATATTTTAAATTGTAAACTTTGAAAGCTTTATGCTGTGCCTTTAGACTGATGTGGGTATATACTTCACTTTATTTTTGATCTATACTATAAACTTCATGCGCTTTTTGCAGAATTGTATTTTTGCTATATTTTGTATTATGGCATATTTACATGCTTATTATATTTATCATATATATCCGGACTTAGCCTATACCTATTTAGTATGATCTAAAGGCTGAATAAATATACTTTATTTTTTATATTTTATTGTTTCGAACTTTTCATAGTATTATATTAATTCTTAAAAGGGCTACTTTAGAATTAAATCAAATCTGTTGATTTAAATTTGATGGTTTTGCTAAAATTGTTGTTTTCTCGCGAGAACTTTAAGTCTTGGGAAACTGGTTTTCGAATTATTTCAAACTTCTCATAGCATTACAAAAGTTTTCAAAATTGCTAGTTTAGAAATAAATCCAATTAGTTTATTTAATTTTGAAAGTTTACCTAAAATCGTTCCACTCTTTAAATTTAAACTTTAAATCTATGGAGAGATCCCAAGTTTAGAAGTAAAATAGATCAGTCCATTTAAATTTTTTACTTTTGATTAAAAAAAAAATCCAATGATGCCTTAAAAATCTGCTGAGAGATACGTCTCTCCACAATAGTATTCGATAGCATTTTATTTCGAACGAGTTAGGCATCTGTTCGATGCCTTGTACGCGGCTTTACATCACCCATAACCTACAAATCCGTAGCTTACGGTTGAAAACACAGAATCGACCCATTAGTTTACATCTACAAATCTAGACCATAAATTGCCTGCGCATTATCATTTATAACGCCATGTCGCTTCGTAGCGATATGCCGTCAAGCCCATAGTTCACTTTTGGCATAGTCTGAGCAATGCGGCAGGAACCGAACCGACTAGCTAGGTTGTTAGATTTAAGAGGACAAACCCACGGATATCTGGATATTTCATAACGGGGCCCGGCCTCTGATCGCCGGAGCGCTCATAGACGAACGAAACGACAATTTACAAACAATGGCCCGCAGATTATCAATGGCAACATTACTGGTGTAACGGGACGAAATGTAAAATACAGCGAAGCAACGATAACTTTTAAATATAGAGCAGAGAGACCGCTTACCGTTACCTCCACTGTGCGTTCGATATTTTACATACATATTATACGGAGTTACTGTCGTCAAAGTGGGACGCCCTTTCGGTTAAATTATCATCTAATTTGTAGACGAATGAGACTCCTCGGCGGACCCGCATTCTATATTTGCATTTATTGGGTACGATCCGAAATGATTTGAGCGGAGGTAACGGTTATGTTAGCCGTAATAACGATATTGGTGCTGCTTCATTATTCATTGATGGTTGATAAGCTGAAATAATACGACCAACTCAGTTCCTGCGTGTAAATGTGGACCGAGTAACCGAAACTATGCTGAATATCTGATTTCAGATGTACGCATTAAATATTTCAATCGCTGACAACTTCGCTGTAACCTAGATTATCGCTGCTAGCATGCGTTGTAACCTTGTGTCTCCAGAAGAACAAAGCGTAAAATGTATCTAATAAATAAGTACTGCCAACTTTTTACTACTTATGGACGGTATTATGATATTTCAGCTTCAGTATTGGCTATAGGTCGGACTTTGTGAACGATGATGCCAGCTCGGCACAGCGCGACTATACGAAATTGACCAATAAAAACGTAGTATTCAGTGGGTAGGATAATTCCTATGAGGGATTTTTAATGTAAAAGGCATAAAGGCACAAAGTGTCGAACAGAGTGATATTTCGTTTTCTCGCGGTGTACTTTTTTTGGTCTCATGTGAGCATTGCTAACATGACTCATTCAGCAATCGACTGACTACATGCACCACATATGTGGTACTGTGGTCGAGAAACATAGTATATCCCTCACAAATATGAATAGAAATACAGGATGTAGTCTATTTTTTTCAGGCCTCTGGTAATACTCATTCGATATCATTTTATAGCCGGGATTTCTGTAATGGCATATTAATTAGTGTTTGTGTATTTCCCGCAAACACAACACAGGTGCCAGTTATAGTTTATGGAAATTATTATTTTAATGCAGCGGCACGGGACTTATTATACATACATAGTTCCTTCAGTGTCAGTAATCAGCTGTTTGCCATTAGCTAGAAAATGACTTAAAAAATACTTTTAAGTGGATGAACCACGTTAAATTTAAAAACAGCTTACAACATATCGATGTCAGTAAATGCAAAGCCAAATTTATTGCGTGCAATAGAATACTGACGTGTGAAAGACACAGACAACGGATGCATAAACAAAATATATTTTTAAAAAGCGTTTGCTGATTTTGCGGCCAGCTAGGGCAAAATTTCTTTCACAGGGGGGGTTCTGAACAAGTACCTTCCAATAATGATTAAACATCGGTCAGTTTGGTCGCAACAGCCAGAAGATAGACTGTATTTTTATGTTATAATAAACTTTGTAGTCTTGCTTTCGGTGCATTTCACATATTTTCCGTTAGAATTTGTGAAAAGTACAATATGGGCATTTCACGTGATGCGGCCAACGAAAAAAAGTTAAGTTTTAAATTTGTTCGTAATCGGCCCAATAGTGCGTCTAGAAGATATAAATGTGCATGCAGAAGATTTTTTTAATGTAATATTTAGTTGCCAAGTCATGGCCATCTAACGAATTGAAGTGATGAAAATACGTATTTTTTGGAAGCAATTTTTCAAATTAAGCAAATTTACAATAAAATATTAAACGTGGTGCAGCAACAGCGCAACAGGCATCTCGTTTGCACTCTCCAAACGAGAGTGCTAAGATAATTTGACCATTTAGGCTGATGATGATCACTTAACTGATCGAAACCGGTTCCTATTCAAATAAATAACAATCAAAGGATCAAAGAGGTTTATTTTCAATACATATATTACTCACGTTTGAAAATTATGGACTCATTCAACAATAAAATTAATAGTTTAGCTGGATGAGATTCTATTTGATCGAGATCGATCGTCTCTGCATTAAAATAAAACAAGTTAGCCAGGATTTGACAGATATTTTGATAATTTTGACAGTAGGTATTGTCAAAAAATCAGCGCTTGACACTACCTACTGTCATTAGAATGAAAATAATTGTTAAATCCTGGCTAACTAGTATTAATGCAGACACGATCTCGATCAAATAGAATTTGGTCATACATCTAAACGATTAATATTTTATTAATTTTTCCAAAAAATGTTATAGACATAAATTATAAAAAAATATCCTCTAGTTTAATTTATTATTTAACTATTTTGACGAAATTACAGAAATGGCCGCTAATTTGCAAAATCCTTGAAAAATGTTTAGAGGAAACATCCAGTTCATTTGGACCCTTTTGAACCAAATCCTTTTCAGCTTTAGTTTGGTCATAAAACTTCTAAATGTGAACTTTAGCCCCGACACCTTTAGTAGTTTCTCCGGAATCGTTACCACAAAAATCGGGTACATACATACGCAGACAGAGACTTTTTTTGTGCCTTGGTCAAAAATGTTCAGGGGACCCAAAAAACCTATTTCGGCTAAAATAAATTTGTTTTGTATAAGCTTATCTATGGGCTGTCAGTGGTTTGGCGTTAGTGAGCTGCCACATGTTAAGGTTATCTATGGGCTGTCAGTGGTTTGGCGTTAGCGTGGGCGTTAGTGATGACGATTATTACGGGCTAACGGCCGCGGTAATACCGACCGCGCAGTTTAAGCTACAATAGCGGCATCTGTCGAAGGTCCTAATAACTACTCGACACGCATGCGCACCTTGTTGCTGGTCACCACATCGATAGACAAAATATATATCTCCATCTCACATTGTTGGAACCGAGACTAGGACTAGGAGAAGCTCAGTATAATCCCTAATACGTATATGGACACTACCTACTGTCATTACAATCAAAATATCTGAATATCCTGGATACTAGTTTTAATGCAGTACGACCGATCTCGATGAAATAGAATTTGCTCATGCAGCTAAACTACAGATTGTACCAAAAAATTACATAGACATAAATTATTCAGAATTTCCTCTAATTTAATTTATTATTTAACTATTTCGACGAAATTCCAGAAAAGGCGGCTTATTTGCAAAATCTTTCAAAAATGCTAAGAATTCTTAATCAAATGTAGTAGCAACCAGCAAAAAAATGCAGAACAATGGAAAACATTGCATTCTTTAGATCATGTTTAATCTTTAGCTGAAACTTGATAGAGTGTAGGAAGAAGTTTCAAGAGGTTCTATAGAGGGTACCCAAAGGATTAATGATGGTTAAAGTGGGTCCTAGAGGGTGCATGAGGGACTTATAGGGTTAATGAGAGCCGTGACAGGTTAATGAGGATCCTTCATGGTTAATGAGGATATTAAAGAGTATATGAGTCTAAGGCCCTCCTACATTAATGATGGCGGGCCTTAGTAGCTTATTGAACGAGTCCCTGCGGGTTAATGATCCCGTATAAACAATTACTTCATTGGACTTTTTTTAATTCATCGCTCAAGAACGTAATAGGCACGTTTTCTCAAATACCTTTTTGTATTATGGAGAAAATTTTGTCAAATAACTTAATGTATTATTGCGAAAATTAATAAAGAAAGACGGAGTCCCTCCCTGCTCTGCGCAAGAAAATAGATAATACTTCACCACAGCTGTGATGCAACTGGTGACAGATCAACGCCGCCGCGCCTGCAACATATTGGTCTTCCTCCGCTTTGGAGTAACGGCTACGGCGACATTGACCTACGTTCGCCAGGCCGTGCGTGGTCAGCTGTTTGTTGCTTTATCAACAATAAGGCCGGTTGCAGTGCAATGCTGACGGCCGGCGCGGACCGCTATATAAACAGCGATATATGAGGCGTGACGGCGCTGACGGTCGGTGTTGCACTGCAAGCCCTCATATATCGCTGTTGATATAGCGGTCCGCGCCGCCGACCGGCGTCAGCGTTGCACTGTAATCGGCCTAAGAATCTTTTGGATTGTGGAATCATAATGTGGTTGTGTTTGTATAGTGGTTTGTGTAGCACCAGAGACGGACGAATGCGACATAACTTTGATCGGCCGGGGCAAGCAGTTGCGATATTATGTCGTTTATTTTCTTCGCCGGATATAGCTTGGTAATCACAATGTTTGTAAATCCGCATAACATATCTAGATTAGGTACGTAGTAATCTTTCTAACGTTCAATTAATAAATGTTTGTACGGACGTTTGCAACCGTATTCGGATCATGCGCGATTGGCCATTTCCCAGGGCCGGCCTTAGACGATTTCTTCAATACAATTTTGTTAGTACTTAAAACGTTGAAATAGACTATAGGTTATTTGACAGAAAAATTGTTTCTTTATCCTTGGTGCATATACTCCTTCAAGGTTAGACGTTATTTCGGAAGCACTCTGTATATTTAATAGCGCAGCTACTTGAAAATGTTGAATTTAGAGACAACACGTTTGGATAACTTTTCCAGTTGTTTCGGTATTTTCAAATTTTACAGAAAAAAACTACTTATACATTGAATCATACGGAATAAATATAAAGAATAAGATAATAAAACTAACTCGAGGAAAAAAAGGTCTAGAAA
This sequence comes from Melinopterus prodromus, assembly GCA_964023965.1. Taxonomy (NCBI): domain Eukaryota; kingdom Metazoa; phylum Arthropoda; class Insecta; order Coleoptera; family Scarabaeidae; genus Melinopterus; species Melinopterus prodromus. The sequence goes on from OZ030393.1 coordinate 49,710,706, forward strand.
ATGACTGACAATAACATCATCCTTAGATCTTTCGTATTGATTTTATACTACAGATATATCATGTATGCTCGACACTCTTAAACCTAGAAACCTCTTTTTCCCCTGATCCGAAAATAATCAACGAACAATTGACCTAAATCTTGACCACACACTTGTCACAGACCGAACGGATACAAGAGATTTATATTCAAGCATCAAGAGCTTATTAGAGACTATACATACATATATACAACAGTACTATATCCTGAATGCGGTGACGGTTGGTTAGAAAATCGCGCAAAGGCGCGTAGGAGGCCGTGCCGCGGAAATATTTGAGGTCAATCGCAAAAAGGTTGCGACCTAGAGGAGGTTAACAATGACAATCACGACTTGGAGCTCTTGTCTAGATACTCCAATTTGAAATGTAACTGTTTCGCCAGATGAACGATGGCATATTTATGCTCCATCTAGATGAATGCTATCATCACTAAATTTATATATAGAAACCCGTTACTTGTGCGATCTTTTCTTTTCGTCTTGTTCAACTTATAATGGATTATGTACTGTTGAAATGTATAGTAATTTATTTGGGAAATGGTTTTAACACTATGCAAATAAATGTTCATTGACTCGAACAAATCTGTTGTTACAGCAGAAGCAAAGAAATATTTCATTGCGCATAAAAATGCATTTGTTTGGAAAATTTGATGTACCTAATATGTAGTAGTAGTAGTAATTTGTCTATATGTTTAAAGCAATATATATATTTTCAATTAAACAATTTTTACGTTATAAGGAACGGGATTTATTTTGTTAAAATAATTCTTATTGAGTTGGTGAGAAAAATATGATTAAATATGTTAAATTACCGAAATTGTTGGTTGGGTCACAAATCTTTTATATAGTGAGGATCGGGTCGATCTGTGATTAGAGAGCTTACGGCGTCATTTAAAAATACAATGAAGTTTTCACACTAACATTACATTAATTTGAATGAAAATCTGATTTGTTTGACGGAATACACGTGTTCATAAACCAAAATAAAAATTTTATTTTAAAGGCAAGAAATCTCATTTTTTTGAATCAAAGTTTAATATCTGTATCAAAATGAAAAGTATTTTTTAATCAAAACAAAAACATTTGTTTAAATAAAACTGTGTTATTATTTCCTAATGTTATTATTTCACAGAAAATCGTTAAAAAATTTAGCTTCGAAAAAACTCACTACTTAATATATACTAACCTCAAATCTAATCCGAAAATCCATTTGCAATCCATTGTTAGCACTTGAAAAACTCACTACATAATATGTACTAACCTCAAAGCTGATCCGAAAATCCATTGTGATCCATTGTTAGGACATGAAAAAGCTCACTACTTGAAATGTTCTAACCACAAATCTAATCCCAAAATACATGTAATCCACTATTAGGGCATGAAAAAACCCACTGTTTAATATGTACAAACCTCAAATCAAATCCGAAAATCGATTGTTAGGACTTGAAAAAAATCACTACTTAATATGTACTAACCTCAAATATAATTCGACAATCCATTGTAATCCATTGTTAGAACTTGAAAAACTCACTACATAATATGTACTAACCTCAAACCTGATCCGAAAATCCATTGTAATCCATTGTTAGGACTTGAAATAGCTCACTACTTAATATGTACTCAATCTAATTATCAATCAATTAAATAAATCTAATCCAAAAATCCATTGCAATCCATTGTTAGGATTAGAAAAACTAACTACATAGTATGTACTAACCTCAAATCTAATCCGAAAATACATGTAATCCACTGTTAGGACTTGAAAAACTCACTATCTAATATGTACTAACCTCAATTCTAATCCGAAAATCCATTGTTAGGACATGAAAAAAATCACTACTTAATATGTACTAACCTCAAATCTAATCCAAAAATCCATTGCAATCCATTGTTAGGATTTTAAAAACTAACTACATACATAGTATGTACTAACCTCAAATCTAATCCGAAAATACATGTAATCCACTGTTAGGACTTGAAAAACTCACTATTTAATATGTACTAACCTCAAATCAAATCCGAAAATCCATTGTTAGGACTTGAGAAAAATCACTACTTAATATGTACTAACCTCAAATCTAATCCAAAAATCCATTGCAATCCATTGTTAGGATTTGAAAAACTCACTACATAATATGTACTAACCTCAAACCTGATCCGAAAATCCTTTGTACACCATTGACAGGACTTGAAAACGCTTACTACTTAATATGTACTAACCTCAAATCTAATCCGAAAATCCATTGTTAGGACTTGAAGAAAATGACTACTTAATATGTACTAACCTCAAATCTAATCCGAAAATCCATTGCAATCCATTGTAAAGACTTGAAAAACTCACTACATAATATGTACTAACCTCAAACCTGATCCGAAAATCCATTGTAATCCATTGTTAGGACTTGAAAAAGTTCACTACTTAATATGTACTAACCTCAAATCTAATCCGAAAATACATGTAATCCACTGTTAGGACTTGAAAAGCTCACTATTTAATATGTACTAACCTCAAATCTAATCCGAAAATCCATTGTTAGGACTTCACAAAAATTACTATTTAATATGTACTAACCACAAACAAAATCCGAAAATTCAGTGTAGTCCATTGTTAGGAATGGCAGTCACAAAATAAAATTCTCAGAACTAAATGTCAATAGAACTCAAAACTTTGCGAATGAAGGACCGAACTCGTAATATGACATACCTAGCCAAACTAATTTATAAATTATAAACAATTGACTGCCCCTTCTTAAACCCTGCCACCACTCGAAGATTATGAAAGAATCCAGGTAATGTTAATCTGGAGCTTATTATGTAATATTTACGCCAAAATGCGTATGACGCGACGCGACGCGCGATCTCATTATTTCAAAACATTTTGGAATATTCTACAAGTTGAGAAATTGCATTTGTCTTCAATAATAATTAGCAACATAGTTGAATCAAACTATTATCAATAGCAACATAAAAACTGTATATAAAGAAAACTTATTTTTATTTCTATGTTGGTAATACTATAGTGAAGCGAACAGGGCAATGTCCACACTAAACTCTTGAGAAGGCTATGAGTAAGGTGAGTGACCGTCCCTGAAAAGTTCTTCTTCGGGCAGGCAAAGGGCAACAAACTATGCGCCCCAAAGATGTACCGTTCAATTCCAACGAAATATAGCTATCACAGGTAAAATATCCTAGGTGTAAAATTCAGTAGCCGCTTCGCTGATGTTATCTGGAACTGTTGATTATGCCAACAAATAATGAGTGTCTAGTTCATTAAGCTACCATTACAGGTATTTGATTCTGGTGTGTGTTTTTTTATCAAATCCCTCGTTAGTTGAATGTTCCCATATAATTAATGTATTTAATATGTAATCGTCCATTTTCTGTTAAACCAATTAGTGAAAACTGTTTCGTAACTGCGAGATTAGAGATATATATATATATATATATATATATATCGAGAGAGAAATATAGAGTTATTACATCTTGAAGAAAAAATTGTCAAATATAAGAACTTTTTACTAAATTATTATTACTTTAAATGCAAGCTTCGTCAAAAGGTTTAGTTATTATTGTTTGTTAGTATGACAATAACTATCAAAACGGTTATGAGGTAATAGAAGAATTTTTTTATTAATTGTATCTCCATTTTCTTCTAATTTTGTATAAAGAACTAACTATCTTTAGTGAACCCATATGCTTTTGAAAAACATTGGTTCAAATATCATCGTAGAGGTGGCGATTCGCAAACAATTTTCTTTTGGAATCTTTTAACTTTCCATGTCCATCTGGTATTGCAAAAACGTCAATAGAATACTTTTAGAAAATACTTTTACTTCTAGAATAAGCACCCTGTGTCCAGAAAATCAGTTGTTATAGCTGAAATATGCTAGAAGTCAACCCATACAAACTCTCTAGTAACCATGAAAAGTTCCAATCCTCAATTGTTTTTCATTTATGCCGTCTTGATTCTGGCTTTAATATAGATACTGATTTTGATTGTCAATAACATTTGTTTTAAATGCGTCCATGTTATTACAAAGGTGAATATTGTAATCGGAAAGTCTAACGAAAAAAAATCTTTTCTTTTGGTTTATGTACTTATTTCAATGGAAACATGTTTCATCATATGACATCTTCAGCCCAAATCTACAATATAGTAAAACAGAACTTAATCTAGGTAGGCACATACACATTTCTTTAATAAATTACACACGGTCAAAATTAAAATAAAATACACAGAACACAACAACATGTGTCTATAGTTTTAGAACACACAAGACAAATGACAAGACGATCGTTGTCTGATGTTAGCAGCGTAATGGAAGAAAACAGGTTGGGTAAATTTAGGAATTTAAAGTGTAAGAAAATATTGATGTGTTATTAATTATTAATTGATCGTTCATCAAAGTGACGTTATTATTTCTTTTGTGTTTTTCTATATCTAATTGTTCTAATAAATCCATTTTTGTTAATTTTTTTACATCGGTGGATTAGTTTGGATTAGTTCATAACTAATATGAAGACGTGTGTTTAATTTATGTTGAAATAAGTTAGATGTTGTTCTGTTTTTATGTTCCGCCATCGGTTTTGCTAACTTTCTTCTGGTCTGACCTACATATGTATATAGAATTACATTCTGAACATTTGACTGACTAAACTCCACACTCTGCCACAATAGATTTAGGGGTTTTGAAATTTGAGAGAATGTTATAAATTCTATATAACTTTATTTAACTTTATGTTGAATTTGGGTAAAATTTGGTTCAATTTTATGTTAATACTATTACATGAAAAAGGTTTGTATATTCTATTAGTGGACTGTTCAGTTGTGTATAAAAGGTCATTTGTTGTTATTGTATGATGTTAGAAGTTTCTTACCTTGCTTACAAAAACTCCTTTCCCCAAAAACCATATTAATAAACTTCTACATCATATAATAACAACAAATTACCCTAAATACATAACTGAACAGCCCACTAATAGAATATGCAATCTTTCTCATATAATAGTATTAACATAAAATTGAACCAAATTTTACCCAAATTCAACATATACCCTGCACTGCACCATGCAAGTAATAATGCAATTTATAACATTCTCCCAAATTTCCATACCCTAAATCTATTGTGGAAGAGTGTGAAGTTTACTCCGTGAAATATGCAGAATGTAATTCTATATATGTAGGTCAACCCGGAAGGAAGTTAGCAAAACGGATGGTGGAACATAAAAATAGAGCAACATCTAACTTATCTCAACATAAATTAAACACAGGTGATCATATTAATTATAATACACCCAAACTAATCCATCGATGTAAAAAGGGTTATAAAATGGATTTATTAGATCAATTAGTATAGAAAAACACAAAAGAAATAGTAACGTCACTTTGCTTAACGATCAATTAATATTTAATAACAAACTAATATTTTCTTACACTTTAAATTCCTAAATGTGACCAAACTGTTTTCCTCCATTATGCTGCTAACTTCGCAACGGTCGTCTTGTCATTTCTCTTGTGTGTTCTAAAACTATAAAACTACATACTATATAAAACTATGTGCCTACCTAAACTAAGTTCTGTTTTACTATATTGTAGATTTGGTCTGAAGACGAGTCGTTTGACGTAACATGTTTCCATTAAAATTACTAAACAAAACAAAGGAAAAGAGATTTTTATTTAAACATTGCAATTTGTATTGATTATATATATATACAACATAATGGAAAATTAGGAACATTTTGGAAAAGGATATTAAGTGGATAAGTCTTAAGAATTTTATAAAATCGAATAACCTTTTTTGACAGACTTTGCAGTGCCAGTTTGCATTTAAAACTTTTCCATATCGTAAGATTTTTGGACAAATATAAGTCTAAATGTCTTTTAGTTTATAGCAGATGCAATAAAACTTTCAAAAGAGTCCTCAAAGTATAGTTTAAATTTTGCATTTTTGTATGAAATCCTATAATTACCCTCAGGATTTATTTAACTGAAACGCCAATACGGATATTACAAAATTTATGATAAACTCTTCACTTAGCATTCACAATACCCCCTTTACACCGAGTTATCAAGTTTTTCTTTCAGTATTTTATTACGGGAAAGCCATAAAATTGTTAAACCGCCATTTAAGGCAATTAGAGGAATATGTATATCAAAATTTATAAGAACAATTTTATTGGGGTTGACAATGATATTTGCCATAAGCCGAAAACAATTGAAGGTGAAAAATCCATTTGATATAAAAATTTGTATTTTGATCAAATAAAATCGACGTATGCATCCGGGGCTTTTTAAAAACAATGTCCATATATTTTTCAGTCATAATCGGATTAGAAAATCAAATTGACAGATCATAACGTCAACTGTGGTTAAATAAAAATAATAATGTTTCTAAAAATACTCTTTTTATTTGATTTTACTGCAATTAATTTACATACCACACTTCACCTCCATACCACCACCTCAACAGAAAAAAAAATATGTTAAAAAACACAATAAAAAAATAACATAAAGTTTATTAATTTTTTGAGTCTTCATATCACACCATTTCACATATTTTCAAGTACTTAGTTTGACAAAAATACAATAATCTAAGCTACGTGACTATCCTGACCAACAATAAGCAACATCAAAAAAGTAATAACTGTTTCTGGCATGATTTTTTTAAGCAGATCTGAATATAATGGCAGAAATTTTTGCTTGAGCCTAGTTTGCTTTAGAAAAATAGTAAAAAAAACTATAAAATCTAAAACAGCGTTTATTTTCTCAAAAACTGGACACATTCTGAACTGTCTGCTGTCAGATTCAGATTGTACAGAAAAAAAAGTATAGTAGAAACAGTTTTCACTTGTCCGATTTGGTTATTTGTTGGTCAGAATAGTCACTAGTAGGTTAGATTAATGTGTTTTTAACAAATTACATACTACTTGGAAATATTTTGTATATGTTTTGATCGATCTCATATTTCACTGGAATTTAGTATGGATATAAAAGAACAAATTATAAATAAGGACTACGCTAATAATCATAATAACAAAATCATATTAATAATATTTTTTTGTACTTGCTTTCAAGCGGTTAATCGCCTTATAGATTTCGTTCCACTTTCACCATTAAAGCGACCTAGTAGTTGGAATAATAACAGATATTATCAAGTTCATAGTCAAATTAGAGCCACCACGTTAATATACTTCTTGTAATGGTTCGTACAAACAAATTAGTTTAAGAGTTTGGCAGTTATACGTATTGTTTCAATAATATTATGTATATACTCAAATATAATCATTTTCTTCAACGCTAATTTTTTTGTTAACGGTTATAAGACATGGTGTCTCACTACTGACAATGTGGTGGGCAATCTTTACCATCTATAACTAATGCTGTATTTCTAGTGTGCTAATTTATATTGATCAAAAACTGAATATACATGCTATATATAGTACGTCGCATATACTAATATTAAAATCGAACAAGACAACAACAATACATTTTGCAATGGTCTGGAAGGTATAAAGCGAGAGTCATTGGCAACGGCATCGTTCTAGCGTCGTCGTCGTTAGGAGAAAGTGGCCGTACTTTTCGAGAATTCGTATTAATTGCGATACGGGGGGAGACTTGACTCCGTGCGCTCTCAAAGTTCAATGAATTTCAGCGCGATGGCAAATGCAGGAAACGCGGCCCGATGCGGTTTTTCCGCGTTCGCGAAGAACTTTGCGCGAACGACTAGAACAACAAATCGTTGCTGGGTATCCACTGGGTAACACGCAACGGAATTTTCGGTTACACAACTGGTGACCTGAAATGCCAAAGTTGTAAATAATAAAGACGCAAAATGTATGGTCAAATGCGTCGTTGAGAATGAGCGAGTGTTACGGAAGGTATATGTCGTGTGCTAGTTTTTTGTTTGTTTGTTAGAAATTGTGTGCAAAATGTGCGGGAAATATAGGTATTTGCTTGGTGTTTGTTGACATTAAATGAATTAAGATAATTGAATAAGAAAAGAAATCATTACACCGATGCTTCATATATTATTTATCATCCTTTCGGTGCAGGATTCCAGTAACAAGTAAAAACTGGTAAGGCACATTGTTAAACGAATTTAATTAATAGTAATTTAACAAATTTTAACCAATACGATATATTGTTTATATATGTTTTTAATGATGTCTGATTTTAACTCAACAGAAACGAGATAAAATTTAGAAAGATAAAATTTAGACAATACTAATATTAAAATTCATTAAAATATTCCTACTAACTTCGACCCGGCTGAAGATAATTTTCTTACTAATTTTACTTTACGATTAAAATTTCTTTGTGTGGATTTTATTTTTCGGATGTTTATGCAGTTTTTCCTCTCCGCATTTGCAAATAATAAAGAAGAAAATGCATATGAGAATTATGTGGAAGCCTTATCAAGATTGCAACATTAGTCTATACAATAGTTCTCGAGGTTCATTTCAGTTTCCTTAAACTATATTTTTTACATTTTCCTTACATCCAAAGGATGAAGTTGAGTTAACAATGAGTTTGTCAAAAATTAGTTGCAAACAAATGACGGACAAGGCGGAGTTCTGAGCTATCGCTATAAGTGGCAGTTTTGATGAAAATTTACCAAATACCGCAAAATCGGAGAGAAATTTGCAGATATGCCTACATACAGGTGTCCCACGCTACAAACAAAGAACATTAATGGGCTTAAGAAATAAAAATACACGTTTCTTCCATTTATAAAAGTAGTAGATATTTAATCATTGGCTCTACAACACGCACTAACACAAACTTATGTTTTTTTTTAATGGAACAGTAGGTATATTAATGAAGTTTTTGATAAAGATTTTTATCCTAATTGTGTTTCTGCTTTTGTTTCTAGAAAGCATAAAGAAGCAAAATAACTCGTTTTTGATAGTAAAAGTATCACACTTTTTGACAGTTCTTATTTATTTGCGATTCAAATATGACTTTTCCCGAATAACATGAGATATGCTAAATGTCAAAAAACTTAAGAATTGGAACATCCTGTATATTTCGACACACTTCAATAGATCGATGAATCAGCTTTCCTAAAATGTCTAACTCGGTGGGTCTATCGTCAACAGCTAAAATGTTATTAGGCATCTAATTTGACGTTTGTAATTTGTGCACAATAATTCATAAATTAATACTAAATATCCAGATGGTTCGATGAAATTCAACAATCTCACATATATAATAATCCTTCTCACTACGCAGCAGCTTTAAGTAATTGCATTCTGCAATTTTGATTTACAAAGAATTAGTAATTTATGATCATTCTAAAATTGCTTAAATGATATTTTGGACGTTACAAATTGTAAATGGTTGTGTAGTGTCTAACGCTCTTCGCCTGATTGAATCCCGTTTGATTTGTTACTCTGGAGACATATCGAGAAATAAATCTATGGGAATTTACAACTGTTGATACTGTACATGTAGAATATAAATAAGTGGGCGTTTTCAAAATATTTTTGTGGAAACCATGGAAAATGTAATATTTCCACCGAGAATTTGAAGTTAGACTTAACGCACCTGAGAGGGCACTTGACCTGAGAGGGTTGATATGTGCTCTCTTGACAATCGTACTAAAATAATAATTATTTATTCAGTTTACAATTATCTATTTATTTAATTATTTAGTTAAGTATTACTGAACTGTCTAATATGTACAGAATTGTTATATTTCTGCAGACCACCACAATTCTACAAAAATACTCCTTGTTTTTTTTTATCAGTAATAGATGGAACTTCCCCATAAACTTATCCGTTAACATGTTCCGAAATAAATAAATAGCACAGGCGATTTAGCTGGTTGGGATTTAGCCAACCCTAGGACTCATCAAAATTCTTTAAATAATTTAGAACAATATGTATATAAATATTAAAAATTCGTAGACGATCATAAATTCTTCGTTTGTGTAATTCATAGTAGCAGTTTGCAATGACTAAAAGTTGCTGCATGAACAGAAGAATCATTACATTTGCGCGATGCTGAATTTCGACGTGGACAGTAGATATTTTATATATATATTTATGAATTATTTTGCATGGGTTATAAAGGTCAAATTACATGCTTAATAACTTTTTAGCTGTTGACGATAGACCTAACGAATTAGAAATTTTATAAAAGCTGATTTATCCATCTTTCAAAGTGTATCAAGAATATCAAGATATACACGCTGTTACATTTAAATTTTTTAAGTTGTTTGACATTTAGCAAATCTCCATAAGTCATATTAAAATCGCAGATCAATAATAACTGTCAAAAAATGCGATACTTTTACCTTCCAAAATAAGTTCTTTTGTTTCTTTATCCTTGTTAGTTACCTCAGAATGATTTCTGTTTAATAATGCACGTTTTTTTCAATAATTTCACAATATATCTGAAACAGTTGATAATATCCTAATACAAGTTGATGTCAAAACATTTAGGATAAAAATCTTCATCAAAACCAGCAATAATATATCAAGTCTTCCATTTAAAAAACATAAGTTTGTGTTGGTACGTTGTTCTGGGACAGCCTGTAAGCATGAAAATATTTTCTGGCTGTAGAACGATTCATTATCTATTCAAATATGGAAGAACCGTGTATTTCGATTTTTTAAGCCACTTTGTTTCTAGCGTGGGATACCCTGTATGTATACGACAGAATTTATACAGATATAGATATACAAATACAACAACTAGGCTGCTTTATTTTTTTTGTAGTGTTTAATCGATAAAACTATATAGAAGGCCATACCAATGGAAAGGAGAAATATAGAAAGACCACAGGAGACATAGAACCAGACACTGGGAAAGATATTGTCAGGAAGTAAAGAAAATGGCACGACCCCAAAAATTACGTAGAAAATTTGTGTATGCTAAAATTTATGAACATTTTACATATATCTAAAATAGTATGATCCCTTGACAACTTTAACGATGTAGCCTACTGGACGTGTTTTGTAGATTTGGAATACGCGTGGTTAAGTTTTCTCTACCTTTGGACCCTTTTGAAAAAAACTCTTTCAGCTCTAAGTTTGGTCATGAAACTTCTAAATATGAAGTTTCGTCCTGATGGCTTTAGTAGTTTCTCCAGAGTCGTCGCCACAAAAAACGGGTACACATACACACACAGACATTTTTGTGTACCTTAGTCAAAAATGTTCATGGGACCCAATAGGACATATTTCCGCTAAAATAAAAAAAAATTCGGCAATACAATACTTTGTGACAGTACATATGATAAAGAAAAAATGTTCAAACTATTTTTCACGAACTTTAATACATACTTCACAACGCAAAACAAGTAAGTTGCCGGCTAAATTTAGCGCGATTTAAAAATAATACAAATTATTTATTAATCTTTCGTTAATAGATTATTTTCCACGCTCTACCTTTATTACTGTTTATTAATTTTGGCGTCGTCACAAAACTTTTAGACAGCGCAAAGAAACTAGATCAAGATCGCTTTAAATATATGTATGTACCTATGTAAACCGTTTATAGTTATAGTATAAATTAATTTATTTCTCTTTCTTTTATAAGCAGTGAATTAGGTTTGTGTATCGCTGGGCCATAAAAATGTAGAAGTCCAAACATGTATTTCATCAGACTACAATCAAAAAGTTAAATTGCAAACATCATATCATCATCTACAAAAATTAAATTTAAAACTATGGGATACAAGAAAAACAAACATTCATCACTGAAACAAAAAAAAAACAACAAAAGGCGCATTCGCAATTTCAGCGCCGCAGCGCAGAAATCGAAAGCGGTCGCCGAGTGCAATTTTTCGCGACAACATCCCAGCGACAATACCAGTCGGCCGGCATGGAAAAAAGTGCGCCTCGCGCTCGTGTACCGTTAGAAATTAGCCGGGGATCGAGAAATAGCGGCGGCGAGTGAAACTAGGCGGCCGCGCTGCTCCGCCGATGGCTGCTGCCGCGAGAGACCAACAAAGACAACCAAACCGGAAGAGCCGGTGTCTGCTTGGTCCGGGGTATTCCGTGGCGCGGGAGACGCGGAGCGGCGCGGGGAACCGCTGGTAAGTAGACCGATGACCCACTTTGCACCAGCCAGCGCATACTTGACTTAAACTCGATGTGGAGGTACCTCTTCGGTACCACCGAGTCGATGGTACCGATGATTTGTCTTCACGATGCTTTGTTGCTGATGGCCTCTTTGTATTGATGGTCTTTGCTCGATTTATATTATTATTATTATTATTATTATTATATTTATTGCTCACTGATAAGCACCAAACAAATTAAACTCAGATAAAATTATTAATTAATTCTACTATGGTATTCGTTAACGTAGGTTGTAGTAAAAACTTAACAGAAATACTCTTCCTAATGTAAGGCTTAGATGGGTTATTATGTTTTGGAACATATCGTTAGGGATAAAAACCAAACACAAAAACAGAAAGCGCTCTCCGAAAATGAAAAAAGTTGTTACAATGTTAACTTTTACTGAATTTGACAAAAAGACTAGAAATGAAGACTAATTACTGGCTAAAATAACATGTATACGTTTGTCAATCATAGACAGAATCCACAATTTCAGCTTTCAGATTCTACGAAATAAGTACAAGTACAAGTTGATTCAGTAATATTAGTCTTCGAGTCTTCACAAACTAAGTACCTAGTTGAAAATCTATTGCAATTTTACTACGTTTAAATTAGCTTCGCCAGTTGTTTGTTTGTTACGTTCAAATCTTGTAATCTATATATTACCAACTTCCAATGTCCAATCGAGTTCAAAATTTTGCACGTGGCAAGATTTCCGGTGACAATGCATGAATCAATAAAAGAATATCGGAAAACTTCTAAACCTTTATAAAAAAAATGGAAAATTTGTCCAATTGAGTTGAAAATTTGTATGTGGACAGATTTCCGGTGACAATGAATGAATCAATAAGCAAATATGAAAAGTTTTCCACAATTTAGAAAAGTTTTCCAAATTTGCAACATGTGTCCAATCGAGTTGATATTTTGCATGTGGATAGATTTCCTGTGACAGTGAATGAATCAATAAACAAATATGAAAAGCTTTCCACAATTTGGAAAAGTTCTCCAAATTTGCAACATGAGTCCAATCGAGTTGAAATTTTGCATTGGACAGATTTCCTGTGACAATGGGATCAATAAAAATAAGGAAACATTTTCCAAATATTATATAAAATAAAAAATGGACCCAATTGAGTTGGAATTTGGCATGTAAGCACATTTCATCTGGCAATGCATAAATTTTCCATAATGTATGGACACTTTTTCTAATTGATTTTTATATAAAGCGTAAATTTTAAAAAATTTATTTTTACAAAAATTTACTTATTATTTATTTAGTATTTAATTTGTTATTGTTTGTTTGTTACGCTCAAATCTTGTGATCGATATGTTACCTACTTCCCAATTTCGATTCGAGTTAAACTTTTGCATGTGGACAGATTTCCGGCGACAATGCATGAATAAATAAAAAACTATCGGCAAATTTGCAAACATAAATTGAAAAATTTAAAACATTTTAAAATATGCCCAGTTGAGTTGAAATTTTGGATGTGGACAGATTTCCGGTGACAATGCATGAATCAATAAAAAATAGGACAAGCTTAAAGAATTCGGAAAAGTTAGCAAAATTTGAAAAACGTGTCCAATTGAGTTGATATTTTGCATGTGGACAGATTTACAGTGACTGTGAATGAATAAAAAATGGAAAAATTTTCCAAAATTTAAATCAAATTTTAAAATCTGGATAGTATGTCCAATTGAATTGAAATTTTGCATGTGGACAGATTTCATATGACACTGAATACATTTTCTAAAATGTTTGGAAAATTTTCGTAAATATTTTTTTATAAAATAGCGTAGTTTGTTAAAGTATGTATTTTTTCTGAAAAATTTTGCTCATATTACCAAAAAAACTTCGCTTATATTACCTGAAAATGTGTCCAATCGAGTTGATATTTGGCATGTGGACAGATTTCCGGTGACAATGCATGAATAAATAAAAAATAGGAAAATTTTCGAAAATTTAAATAAAATAATAAGATTCTATAGTTTGTCCAATTGAGTTGAAATTTTGCTTGTGGAGAGATTTTATTTGACATAAATTTTCCAGAATTTTTCGAAACGTTTCCAAAATGATTTTTTTTTATAAAGCGTAGTTTTAAAAAAATTTAAGTTTTACAAAAATGTGTTATTACTACGCTTACGTTCAAATCTTGTGATCGATATTTTATCATTTTATCATTTCCCAATGTGCAATCGAGTCGAACTTTTGCATTTTGCAACTTTTGATAGACTTCCGGTGATAATGTATGAATCAATAAAAAAATATAGGAACATTTTTTTAGAATTTGGAAAATTAGTCCAATTGAGTGAAATTTTCATGAAAAATCCATGAAGCAATAAAAAAATTGGAAAATTTTCCAAAATTTATTGTAATAAAAAACCTGATAGTTTGTCCAATTGAGTTGAAATTTTGTTGTAGGCAGATTTCATCTGACAATGCATAAATTTTCCAAATAAAAAAAAAATTATTAATTGATTTTTTATAAGGCGTAGTTTTTAAACTGTATAGTTAACAAAAATGTATTACGACTATGCTTATATTAACTTACTAGTTGTTTGTTTGGTACGTTCAAAACTTGTGATAGATATTTTACCTACTTCCCAAAGTCCAATCGAGTTGAACAGTTGTGGAGTTGTGGAGAGATTTCCGGTGACAATGCATGAATCATGACGAAATATACCAGAAGAGGGGTGTGGGAATCTTCAGCACTAAGGATGGACGTACACATATCAGTCATGTTGGAACAAAACACATTTAGCCATAACAAAGATAGATTGGAGTGGACCGATTTCCGGTGACGACGCATGAACCAATCAAAAATAATGGAAAACATTTTTAAAAATTTTAAAAACTTGGGAAATTTCTCCACGTGAGTTGAAATTTTGTATGTACACACATTTTCGGTAGCAATACATGAATCAATAACAATATATGAAAAGTTTTCCAAAATTTGGAAAATTTGCAAAATGTGTCCAATCGAGTTGATATTTTGCATGTGGACAGATTTCCGGCGACAATGCATGAATCAATAAGAAATGAAAATGGCTTGAATGAAAAAAATTTATAGTTTGTCCAATTGAGTTGAAATTTTGCATGTGGGCAGATTTCATATGATACAGCATACATTTCTAAAATTCATGGAGAATTTTCCTAAATATTTTTTTATAAAGCGTAGGTTTAAAAAAACGTAAACTACTCTTATACTAACTCACTAGTTGTTTGTTTGGTACGTTCAAATCTTGTGATCGATATTTTACCTACTTCCCAATGTACAATCGAGTTAAGCTTTTGCGTGTAGACATATTTCCGGTGACTATGCATGAATCGTGACGGAAGGGGGATGTGGGAATCTTCAGCACTAAGCGTGGATGCACACATTTCAGTCATGTTGGCACAAAACACGTTTAGACAAAACATAGTGTGATGGTGATATACTGAATTAGTGAGTGAGAGAGAGAGAGATACAAATGTTTGACAAAACACAATCAGACAAAACAAACTGTGATAGCCATATACTGAACAAGTGAATGGAAGAGCGGTGTAAAATGTTTTGATTTGTCTCAAATTGACTGATATGTGTGTGTTCACACTGTCCACTCATAGAGCGAACACACAACAACACATTATCTCAATTCAAAGCAACCTTTGTTAATCCAACACAACGGTTGATTTATATATACGCAAGAATTGAATTAAACATTCACCTAGTTCTTTTAAATATGAACATGTTATTATAAAAACTATAATATTTCACATGGAATGCAATTTACGCATCCAAAGAAGAATATTGTAATCTTCCAACTAGAGAAGGCACCAGGTGTCCCTTCTTAGTCTCCATCAATACTAAAGCTGTTGGACATTTCTACGTCAGGCACATTGACGGTATAATACCACAGTCACTGGTGCTGCATACATGTATATATGCGATTATACACTCTCAAGGAGGTCCCTCTTGTGACGAGAAATTAAAGCGCCATCTATCGGCATCCTTCACATTATTTTCAAAACAACGACTTTCTTAAATCAAAACAATAGTTTTCTTAAAGCAAATATTTAGGTGGTTTATATTAAAGAAATATTCTTATCACAAGTATGTGTTGTTTTAAAACAAACAAATTATGTTAAGAATGTCATTTTTTAGAGTGAAGACGTACTAGAACGGGGTTTTGGCGACCAAATGAGCTTTATTTACCTGCAGCACAATAAGCCGTAATAGAACCCTTTCATATTAGTCCTGTCATTAGCTACTTTATTGGTGCTAAAGGCTAGGAACTTGTTAGATTTGGCAGGAGTGTATAGACTTAGAGGTTTTAAGTTTAACAAGAATTTTGCGATCTTGGCGGACCTCGATTTTTATAAAATGGCTCTAAAAGCATAGCATATAACTCCATTATTATTATAGGTTTTAGAGAACAGGTTTGTTACTGACAGTTTGAGAGGATAAAATTTGTTAATGTTGCGAGGTGGGTTGATTATTATTTTTTTAAATCTTAAACACCTAAATAATATTCTCATCATGTATATTGGATGTCCACGAAAACATAATCAGAATAAATTAGTATCCTTTTGACAAAAGTACCTAATTGGAAATATGGCGTTGTTATGGCATCTGCAGTTAAAAGTTCATTCATTTTTTTATCTACAACTCCCGAATTGTACATTTATTATACATTGTATGTTTGTAAGGGGACAGACTCGTTATCATAATACAACAATAATTTTAATACAATTAAGTTAGTTTTGGTTCTTATGAAGATTAAATTCTGACTACCGGTAGTAACTCCTATAGATATTATATTAAACTTATGAAAATAATCCGATAATTGTCGTTTCAGACTATAAACCTGATGAAAACATGCCGCTCAAAAAAATTTGACTTAATAAGAAACATTTTGTAGTATTTTTATTTGAAGCTTCTTATAACAAATTAATGTTTTCAATCGAACGATATTAGCTGGTACTACTTATAATATAAGTTGAGTTGGTATCTAATTGAAAAAGTGGAAAATGCACACAATTACGTTACGTGCACAAGAAAAGGTACACAATAATGGCAATGTCAAAATATGTAAATTTTAATGAAACTTCACTACAAAGCGTCTATTAAAGTTTAACAAACGTTATGGGCTACCTGATATTTTCTTACATACACGTTGCACATTATTCTATTGCTTCTAAATTTACTTTTATTAACAAGAACGATGCAGGCATAAAAATATACAGAGTATGGCATGCAATTTAAAATAATAGAAACAATCTTAATCCGTCAAAAATACTTTAAGTAATGATCGAAATGTGATAAAAATATATTTTGTTATTACTTTTTCATTTCAATCGCCAGCAAACTTACAGTGAAAATTAGCAGCAATGCATTACATTATAGAGCAGTACACACAAAATCTAGTACTTTAGATAGGTACTAAATATCCTTGAATGGGACAAGCATGTAACAAAACTACCTAATACAGAGAAAAGCCAGGAGAAAACAAAAACTTTAACGCTTTGAAATTATGTATAAGAAGTATAATATCGTTAACCCAAGACACAGGAAAACTTCAAAGGCTTCCGACGAAGATAGTTACTTAGAGTTACTTTTCTGGTTATGTATTACAATTAAATTCCTTCAAACGTGAGATTTCTCCAAATATACAATGCAATAAAACATACCTAGGTATATAAAAACCACCTCACACAAAAGTACGAAACTAAAACTTCATTGTAAGACAGTGCCTACGCTAACAAAAGACACAGACACCCTTAACACAGATCACAGCACAGCGGGTTGTAGTCTATTCAGTACGAGAATATTCGAAGAAATATCAATAGAAACGTAACTATTTCCAAGTAACACCTATTGTTATTCCGTATGTACTTAGATCGAGAAATAAAGTCCAATGTAATTACGTTAAATAGCTATAGAAGACAGGTAAAGACTGCGGTCAAGTTGCCGAGAGTCAAATTAAGTTTTCCGACAGGAAATAGATAATGATTAGCTATATAGACTTATTAGATGGAATTATACTTAGAAATTTGTATTTTTTGTCATTTAGTTTTTTTTTTGCACTTTCACTACCAGACAGACAATAGCGCATCTTCAATAGTGTTTTTTGGATATATTTTTGGATAATACAAAAAAGAGTTTTTAATATCCAAAGATACTTTTACATGAGTCATTTTAAACCATTACAAATCCATTATAACGTTAATGTAGGAACGACGGTTTGGATTTAATTTGAGGTTTTGTAAAAAATATTCAAAAACAAAATGTGAATATTGGAATAAAAAATAAATCTGTTTAAATTTGAACTAGATCGGACAACATCGTTTGGCTTCGAGCCTTGCTCAAAGATTTTAGAAAACATCATTTAGGTTCAGTTTAGGCGGCAAAACTAATAATCAGGTCAAATTCAAATTTGAGCTGGTCCTTATAGATGTTAATACGCACATTTTGACACTTTAAACAATTCGATCTGACCACCTTTTGACCTGGCCATGAAAGCACCAGCAGTCAACACGTATAGCTGTCAAAATCTTCATCATCAATATTCGCTCCATGATATTGTCATCAAAAATACCATCATGAAAGAACTGAAAAGTTATTTTATTTTCTCCCCAAGAATGAACAAATCTCAAAATATTGACTTGAATTGATTTAAAAATATTTGTACGGAAAACTATAGTCTTCAGTACCATAATGAAAACCGCAAGAACCACAGAAAAACATAAATCCTCTTTTAATTTCATCGTCCGGTGTTCAACTTCAAAGGTGTTCACCTCTCCTACAAACAAGTGTTGTGTAAGGTTATCGTCCTTTTCGGAAAGTCAAGGACCATCAAGGTACCAACCTCGGACAAGGTCCCCTTCTACATACACGTGCCCACAACATCTACTCACCAATTTTCAAGAAATCCTTTAAATCTGTGTCACTGTGATATATCCAAAGCATTGCACTAGCATCGAAATACAGTTCCAAGTCCTACTTGCACCCGAGCACTTAAATTCACAATTGGACGATTGTTGTGTTGTCTTATTACAGAGGTAAACCAAGAACTAGAAGAATCAAAATATCCAATGTGGGCAGCGCACTTTTTAAAACACTCATGCAGAAGAAGTAATTGGGTACACTTAAGCAAATCAATCCTATTAAGTCTTAATTATGGGCGGATCGACACTGGTCGCGTTTCCTGAAACTAGTACGTGCGGGAAAATTTTTTGGAACGGCCGATAGTGGCCCTTCTGCGGACGGCAAGGTACTGGTTGCTGAACAAGAGTTCTCAAGCTCGACGCACCCCACTACAGAGTTAACTGTACCTGTCGTAGCCCATACTGCTGGTAACCTACTTATGGTTTTTCGGGTGGGGGGTGCTTGCCTCCGGTGACTCCGTTGTCGGATTTTCGGGGCTCCGAAGAATCGGGTGGGACGAAAAGGTCACGAAACTCGTGGCCCGCGATTCTTCGGACCCGGAGGAAAACGGTACAGCTCATCCGAGACCTTAATTCAGCCGCGTATAATATTAACATGGGATCCACAAAGGAGACCGTTGACAAACACCACGTGATATCCATTTATTGTATTCTTCGTATAGGTATGCTTACAGTGTTGCGTGTTCGGATTTTTTTCTTGTTGAATTTAATAGATGATTTTATTTGATGAATATTTATGAGTTACGCACCTACCTACCGGTTTGTGGCAACGCGACAAGACGAAGTGTAAATATTGATTTGAATACGTACGCGACGAGAGATTTCAATGATCGGTCGGAAGCGGATCTGAATTTTAGTGAGAACTGAAAACATAGGTATGGGTTTACAAAAATAATAATAATTTAGTTATAGCTATTATTAAGGAAGTTAATATATTACTATTTTTTTTCAATTTAGTAGTTTATTTAGGTATAAACTTGAAATCCTATTTTAAAATACGGTAATGTTCTGTCGAACTACGGAGATTTCAATACTGGGTTAGGTTAGAAGCTCGATATTCTAAAACAGGAATTATTTTAATGGAAGAGGAAAAGGTATGAAAATGTGGTTTTATCAAGGTTTGTTATTGATTCTATTTTCCATTTAAAATGAATCTAAAAGGGTCTTATAACAATTTCAAGGTTAAAATAATAATACCTACCTACCTACCAATACCAACAAGTGTCAATTACTCCTAAATTAGGTACCTAGTAGATCATCGATTATCACATTACAATATTAAACAAATCTAGTACCTAATGAACTGGTAAAGAACTGCAGTGCTTTGGAGATTTCAATCATGCGTTAGAAGCAGAACTCGATATTCCGGGCTTATTAGTTATTGACAATTTAAATGACGCATCTCGCAAAATTGAAGGTGTACCAAACTGTTTCTTTAGCAAAAATTCTTCTGACAAAGTCATGTACTGTACCTCCAAGGCACGACAGAGACCAATTATGGGTTAAATCGGTAGTATACCGTAGAAATAGGGTATCACGGTAAGGTACAGACCACCAGCAAAAGTAAATGATCTTTTGCCTAACCCAAAGGATATCACACCAGTCCTGAAGAACGTAGGGGTATACAACATAACATGTGAGTGTGGAACATGCTATGTAGGACAGACAGGAAGAAGTATCGAATGTCGAGTCAAGGAGCACAGTAGAGACACCCGGCTGCGCAAGATTAAACAGTGATTGCTCAACACTGCCACGAGTCGGGGCACACAATGAATTTCGATGACGTGAAGATGTTGGGAAGGGTGGGTATCATCGAAGGCTTATTAGAGAAGCCATCGAAATTTACAAACATCCTGACAACGTCAATCGCGAGGACGGTACTGGCATTAGTAGGGTCTGGAAATCGATCCTAACGCGGTCAGATGGAAAAGCACATGGCAGCGGTAGCTCCGGATGTGCGCATTGAGGTGTAAATTTTAAGGGAGATTTTCTTGGTTGGTCTTCAGTATTCAATTATCTTTGAAGAAGTGAGCAACATGGTTCGCAAAACGTCAGCATTTACAAATCTTGACACACGGCATAACCCGGAAGCAGTTTATTTTCTACCTATATCGTCAGATAGGTGGGAGAAAACTAGCGTATCACGCGACAGCACTGCCAACGTCGGTTGAGTGGGGCAGCCAATTACCGTTCTTCCGCAAATGCTATGCCTAGCGTTCGGGGAAACGTACGGTATAGATAAGAGGCTAAATGTTCGTTACGACAAGTCGAATTTCACACAATGCTGCAGAGATATCAATGATCCGTAACCAGTGAAACCCGACGAAACATTTTTATAAAACATTACTGTATTACTTACCTACAGATAAGGACTAACATACTCACATTATTAGTTGTCAGAACTATATCAAAATGATGTGATTATTCCTATTCAGGGCGCAGTCTGTGTGTCTAAAGTTCTAACAAGACAGCGGTTGCCAATTTCAATTTGTCGGATTGCGGCGACTTCATTGATGGGTTAGAAGCGGAACTCGATATCCTAACAACACAACTAATATTATTTATTATTTAACCACAAGTTTCTAATAATAATTTGACAAAACCAACAAATGTCTAATTACCCACAAAGGAAAAATTGTATACTGTTGGAGATGTCGCATACTTTATGTAAAAAGTGGCAATTATACCCACATTCTTAGATTATCGACATGACAGCCTTTAAAAAAATCTTGTTTAGAACCGGGCAACGGAGATTTTAATGATAATTCTCGTTATTATTCAAGAGTTTTTAATAAATAATTCTGTTTTTGTTCCGGGCTATAAGAGCTAAATTAGTTCCTGACAATTAAACGGCAATATTGCAGATTAAGAGGAGAATCAAACTATTGTTATTTAAAGAAATACCTACTTCTTCAGAACTCAAAGTGTTCTTCTAAGATTCTACAATAAACCTGCAATAACATCTATAATCTGCTCGTAATGCACATACTTCAATGACGGATCAGAAGATGAACATTAGGTAGGTACCTACATCGCAATATGTCAAAGAAAACATGAATTTCTTGCTTCATATGAGAAAATGCATTCAATATGAATTGCCTACTTGTATCTAGATACCTACTTGTTTTAATAGAAATTTATTTTCTGTAATCTCAAGACCTAAATAAAGTAGGTAGGTACTTACCTACTGATGGGTAGGTAGGTAGGTACCATTTTGTTTCCAATAATATGTCTTTTCTTCTGCTAATTATTTTTTAGTGAAATTTTTGAAAGAAGTTAAACGTATTAAAGGTATTATTTTTTATAGTAGTTCCATCAACAAACTATGGAATCAATTTATTGTTTCTATAATCCACTAACCCAGCTAATAACACGTTGGTCACCAAAAACAACATTTTCGTTCAGATTTGGTCGAATTTCATCATGTGGAGATATCAATGATACGTACGCAGCGGAACTCGTTGTTCTATCCGATACTATACTTGCAGAATTTGTTGACTTGACATAGGTACCAAAAATGTATTGAAATTTATTTATATAAATTTTGATTCACATTAGGTACCTATATAAGTAGCTTTTAAAACATGTGTTTACAGTAGGTCCAATTTTACGTAGTGCTGACGGGATTTCAATGATACGATAGAAGCGAAACGTGTTATTCTGACATCATAGGCAGCCGCGTGCAGTTCTTAGATTTGTAAGGATATATGGATAACTATGATATTGAGAGGCTAACTGTATAGAGATTTAATGATGGTTGAAAGGCAAACTAAATATTCTAAGACCTCTAATGCTGTGTAGATACTAATTCTATTATTAAATGGCCCTATGCAAATTTTCAAGACAGCTACTTATAAACCAGTTAGTACAATCATACAGGTCAGTATTCATGACTCAAAAATACAACCCAGACTGGTTTTATATACAATTACCTAATTTTAGTAATTTATCTACTTACTATACGTACAGTGCGAAATAAATTAGGTAGGTACTTACCTGGTCATAAGTTGTATTAATAGTAGAATAAGGCGTACTTAACCAAATACCATTAGTGCTGATACAAATTCTATCAAGTGCCAGGTGTCATACTGTTAATGGCAGGTAAATTTAATTGATTGGTCTGAAAGTGACATAATGGCAAGTTTGCACATAATCAGCATCATAAAATAGATACAATGAGAACAGTAAGGTTACTGAAAGTGTGTAACAACCTATACAACAGCAATGCTGTAAAAGATGTAGGTAAGTACCTAGGTACCGACCGACTGTACCTATAGGTATAGTTATATATCTGTAGTTATTTACGTGTAAAAGCGCAGAACATTTCTAGATATACATTGCAAATGTAGGTATAGGTACATATATGACAATTACCTATAGGTATTATTTTCTCTTTACGGTAACATCGCTGATTATTAGATACCAGTTATATATGTTTACCTATACCTATATTTTAAAATACCTACTTTCGTGTGCGTTGTAAATAAAGTGACAGAAATTTTTCAGTTTTTTTTTGTCAATTTCTGATTCGTCTGTACTTTTTTCTGTAGGTAGGTATGTGTATTCATGTGCATACCTTTAGTTACCAACAACACTTCAGTACCTACCTACAAATTGTATGCAAAATATATAAAGAAAAAGTTCATTTATTGATAAAATATTTGAAGAAAACAAAAAATATTTGACCAGTAAAAGGCATTTTTGCGCAATATGTAAAGAAATACCTTGAATATTAAAGAAATGAAATATACGTGCAATAAATGTTTGTAGGTACCTGAATCTCTAGTCTCTAGTCTGTAGACAGTTTTGCATAGTATAGTTTTGCTGTCGGCTGGCTGGTTTATGTTTGATAGATAAAACATTTACAACATTTAATCACCAATACAGGTCACAACACAAATCATAAAAAATTGCTTAATATAAAATTTTTATTTAACATAATACGAGTCATAATGGGTCATTTGAATTAATTAATAGGGTAGAATATCATTGAAACTAAACGGGCCACCGTTAATATACGACTCGTCTAAATCAGATGCGCGAAGTGGTTTTACACAAAACGTGAGAAAATCATATGCTTGTGGCTATTGCTTTAAAAGAAAATGTATATTTAGTAGGCTTGAAACATTTTCTTTCATGTAAGAATTCTAATATATACCTACTTTAATAAAATCACTTTATTCTCAATTTGAGAAAATATCTACTTGCGGTATAGCAAACTAATCATTTATTTGCATGGAAGCACATTACTTTGAGTGAAGTATTTATTTTTCTGTGTGTACACACATAAAAATACGGAGTTGGATTTAACACCGATTCAACACCGCTATGGATCTCCCTCGCGACCATTTGCGCATGTAGTTAGATCGGACGGAGTTGAATTTTTAGGGAGTACATTCACTCCTTTTGTAGTTATTATTATTTGAAAAGGAGTTGAAAATAAATCTTTAGGGAGTTGGTTGTTTTCACCGCGCGGGTGTTAAAATTATCCTATACGGAGTTAAATTTATACCAAAGGGAGAAATGATGCGGGGGCCAGCAAAAATAAAAAATATGCAAATTAATCAGTTTTCTGTGTTCTGATCACTAGTCAATAAGAAACAACAGTTTAGTTAGTTGTTTTTTAGTGACAGTGACTGTAACACAGAAAAGTTATTAATTTAAATACTCATGTAATTTAGATATCAATCCTTTATTTTGTTCAATATTATATCTATTCCACAATACTTACATATAAATATACTATAAATAATAATCAGTAGTACACCGTCTTGTCTGTCAACTGCAACAGGCAATGCTCCACTTCTTCCTTTTTTAAGTTCTAATGGTAAAGAAACCTGTAATACAAAACCAAATTAATGCGTATCAGTTGTATATGTAGTAAATAATACAGTTTTACTGTCACTCCATCCCCTGGCACACGGAGGCGGTAAATATGTCTCAAGCTGCAATATCAATAACTATTTTGTTTGAAAATATATCTTACATTGCTTAAAATGTATCACTGTACCTTTGTGGCAAGTTGTTGGTGACTTCTCCTACACATGTATTGAATTCGTGGTGAAAAACTGGTGTAAATTTTGCTTTCCACTTGCCGTGACGTTCATGGAATAGTAAAATGTGCGTTTTCTTCTTCTATACTTAATTTTTAAGACAAGAAAACTGTAATACAAATGGGAATTAATACTTATCAGATACATTCGTAGTAAGTAAAACTTACGAACATATATTTTATTAATTGGTAATTAAACCTCATCCCCTGGCACAGGGTGCGGTCAATACGTCTCAATCTTCAATGACAGTCACTATGGTTATAATGTAGCTGAAATGTTCAAAAATATAAAAGCTTGTGACCACAACCAATGGGTAATATACAACGCACAAGTACCTACCTGTCGTTACATACTTGTCGTATTAAATGCGACGAAACCTAAAATTTCTCTGTTATTGTTTTCGTATTTAACACGGAGATGAAAATAGACTGCTCCATGCCAAATAGGTTACTAATATGTAATATATTACAAGTAATCAAAAACTAACCTCACTCCTAACCTACAGCACAAGTCCCGTGGCCGAACTGCGAAGCGACCGCCTTCGTGGCGACGTTTATGACGTACTGTTGTTGCCAAGAGGGCAAATTTTTCACTTTTTGAAATAAATCGTACCATTTTGGAAATTGTTCACTCCACGCGGAGTTTGAATGAATAAAAAAAAGTATTTTCTCTCGTTTTCTCAGTTATTTCAACACCCTGGGTGGTGTTAATTTTTATTTCACACCGTCGTGCTGGAGCCGGTGAAAATTTTCACCTTGTCGGATATCAACTATTTTCAACTACCTGCTGTGTAGTTAAATTAACTCCGAAATTATGTATAACAACAATTTTTAAGATACAATCAACTGATTTCGAAGAAAATTTCACTCCTTTTTGTGTACGATTAACTACGTGCGAATTCACTCCGTAAAATTTTTATGTGTGTAGTGCTCAATATTTATTATTTTATTGCACACGTTATTCATTTTAGGGCACAAGATGAATAAAATGAATATTGATGAGATGAATATTGCTCATTATAACATTACTTATGTAACATACGTATTTATATTTGTTTAATACACAATATTTATTATTTTATATGATTGAGATACGCTTATATGAACAGGTGTCAGATACCTATGTGAAATAAGACGAGTATGACGTTCTTTACGGTTCAATTTATTAGATTCTTATACCTAAGTGACTGGTTTCGCCTACAATCGTCCAACAAAAATTGGTATAAAATTACCTTTTTAAACGTTTTAAACAATGTCATGTACCTACAAAGTCCCCATCACTACCACTGCAAGAAAGTATTAGGTACCTACGGAAGTAAAAGGGCGCAAAATTTAGAGTTCTGTGATCGTCCTAAAAAAAAAACATAAAAAAATGATTCTATTCTTGTATAGTACAACTGATTGTTTTACCTTTATGACTTCTGAATAAAGTTATACAAAATAATAAAGTAGGTACTTCGCCAATAATTGGTAAAATAGGTAAATTTACACACAAAAGAAGATTATTTTCAATATTAAAGCTGTTAACGGTAATGCCACTTGTCGTATAGCTAACTTTTCCCACTTACCCTCTTATTAAAATGTTTGCAGCTGTGGAGATTTCAACGATGAGGTAGAAGCAAAACTAGGTTAAAACACAAATTAGGTATAGATACTTTTTAAATCAAGAAAAATCTTAGGTTCGTCTAACCTGTTGATCATAATTTTTTTCAATGACAAATTTTAGTAGCCAATTCTTATTAAGTGCTTTGTGGTAAATTTCTATTTTTAGCAGCAGTAAAATACGTACAAAGTACCTATATTGGTTTCCTCTACTAATATTTTTGTTTACCTGCTTATATTTAAATTATAGCCCAAAGGCTTGTAATTCAATTATTATCAAGTAGCCGCAGAAACCACCTGCAAACACCACGCAGCATATCTTCACATAATTTCTTAAGAATCAACTCACTTTTATTGAACAATTGTGCCGGCATGACCTAAAAACATAATTTACGTTGCTCGTAGCCGCCTAGATTCGATCCCACCTAGACAACCTGGTGGGATATACGAATTCAGATATTGTTTGTTTCGATAATAACAAGTGAACATCGATGCTTGGGCGCTTCGGGCACCACAGCCACACAGATTTAATAGCTTCATTCGCCATGTGAATCTCGTAGAAACGGAAACGTGTTGGCTCTAATCAGCGAAGAGGTCTCAGGACCTAGTCGTCCGCAAAGTGTTACGAAGCGGTACTATAGGCAAAAACAAGTCACTATCGGACCGCGGGCACACGCACGAGGCGACGCGATCCAAGAGTTTGATCCACATTTTTATACGAGCGGAAAAATCCGACGCAATAAGCGGGCCAAACGCGCAATGTGTTGAAATATCAACATAATGAAGCGCGTTGTGGGTTCCTTTAAGGTATATAAAACCAAAACAAAAGATGTCAGAAGTGGATACAGTATTTAGTAGTCAAGTTATGCACAAATGCATGGATTCTAAATATCTTAATGCTGCAGTCAATACCTAAAATCAATATATAGGTATAAGACCTTTGTCAAATCAGGAGTAAAAATAGTACCTAGTTAAAGTTCGCAACATTTAAATAATTTCCTAATTTGTTTCAATTAAATAGTTTGGTAGTTGTGATTTGTGTTTGTCAAGATGTGTTTTTAATATAGGTATCTATCCATGGTGGCTGTCTTATTTTTACAATATACCTGGAGGGCCAATATGATGTTTTCGTAATTTGGAAGTCCTTAGTAGTGGAAGTAATTAAGAAACTTGGTGAATGATTTGTTTCTTAACCGATTTATCTGACTTTGACTTTTAGTCATTTTAATTTATTAATAATAATAAAGACAACTAAGGAGTTGGGTGCGATCTAAAGGATCATGTTATAGATTATGATGTTAATAAAAATGTTAATAGAAATAAGTTTTATTGCTGCTTTGGTATCAACAGTGGGCAAGTATTGCAAGAATTATTATATTGTAAAATGGTTTGTGATTTGACTGATAATTAGATACTATTAATATAGCAAATATTAAATACCAAATTTTAGCAACCAAGAATTGAAATTATCAAATTTATGTAATAGGTCAGCCATTTAATGAAAAACTTGCGCGTACTATTATATTATAATATTTCCCAACAAATTAATGTTTGAGAATGTATATTATTTCCTTACTGGAAACAAGAGCGAAACCTTGAGCTTATTATTCTTAAATTTCATATACTTACATCTTTTTTTCTGCGTGTGGAGTGTTAAAATTTGTTACTGTTAATAAAAGTGGAATAAAGTGCTGCATTATTTTCTGTTTTGTGCAGGAACTGTGTAATAAAATTGTTTGTGTTCAATTTTTTAAAGGATTGTTTGACCCACGCAAACGTAGTTTTAAATCAATTAAAAAATATTACTTTAATAGAAAAATATATTTATTGCGGTTGAATATAGGTACAGGATATAACCAAAATAAAAGCCGATATTCGGAAGGGAACTTTCCATACCGAGATATAATAAAAAGTTTATATCAACATGTCGTAAAGTTTTTTTTTTGTTTCTGAGCAGGAAATATCCGGTCGTGAGCTCTCCCAGTTGACCTACTGAGGCAGTGGAACTTTGCCAGTTCAAATCCGAAGTCACCTAATTGAGCAACCTAAATTTCATTTAAAGTTGCAAATTTACTGAATCAGGTTCAAATCCAGGCCAATGTACTTTTTTTCACAAATTATCCTCACATTAATTTTTTTTCTGTGTCCCAATTTAGTTTTCCATATACTGACGAGTTTTCACGTGATAACTATCTTCTTTAAATTACTTACCTACATAGGTTAGTTTTCTTATTATTTTATGCTCTTTTTATATAACCAACTTTGTAAACAGCATCATAAAAGTATCACGGAATGGCTGGTTCAAAACCAAATATTATTTATCTGAATCTTTCCTTATACTTTTCGAAAAGTTTATGCCTTGAAAGTTTATAACTCAAACTTTAGGGAGGGTATATACAGGTTGTTTTAGAAATAACGGCTAATAAGCTAATAAGTTTTGTCAAATAACGTCACGCATTCTTGAGAAAATTAATAAATAAAGACAGAGTCCCTCACTGCTCAGCGCAAGAAAATCGACAACACTCCACCACAGTTGTGGTGCACCTGGTGACACATCAACGTCGACGTCTCCCTCCACTTCAGCGTGACGGCTACGGCGACATTGACCTACATTCGCCAGGCTTATATGTGGTCAGCTGTTTGTTGGTTTATCTACAATAGGAATCTAGAATCTTTTAGATTATGGAATGGTCATGTGGTTGTGTATGTGTACTGATTTGTGTACTTTCATCGGCCGGGGCCAGCAGTTGCTGTGTTAAGTCGGTTTATTTTGTTCGACGGATATCGATTAGCAATTACAATGTTTGTGAATTCGCATCACATTTTTGGTTTAGGTACGTACCTACTATATACGTATCTCTAATATCTCTAATTTTCAATTGATAAATGTTTATACGGCTATTTGCCAGGGCAGGCCTTAGACTATTTCTTCAATACAATTTTGTTAGTGCTTAGAACTTTCAAATAAACTATGGGTTATTTGACCAAAATTGCATCTTTGTCCTTGGTGATTATGTTCCTTCAAGGTTAACCGTTATTTCTGAAACACTCTGTATAATTCACTAAGAGTAACTGTTGAAATCATTATAACAACATAAAATAAATAAATCGTGTCTTGTTTCTTTTTTTTTAGTAACGCATTATACCTATAACTTGTTTATTTGAACTTCTTTCATACATTGGTTTGTCAAACACCTAACCGAATTTGTGGCCCTGACTTTAGTACAGCCCGTATTATCATATTGTGTATTATGATATGCCAAATCAATTAATCTCTTAAAGCTGATAATCTACAGTTATCAGTGCACTGAATGTTTGTTTCTGCCAAACAAACATGTTTCGTTTCACAACAATAAATACAAAAAATATGTTGCTTTTAACCAAACATCTTGTTCTATCTGGGTTGATTTTTAGCAGGTAATTCGGAATTTGTTTTTACCTCCTATTGACAAATAATTTGCTTTGAAGATGATTCATGTAAGAATATGCATAGGTAATATATTTTGGAGACAAAATACTTTGATAATTAGGTACTTCCCTAATTCCTAATAACTCGTTAGTAGCAAAACCACCAGAAATATGTCTCAAAGCTTTAGTATGCCCAGTAACGTTCTCTTTAGAACAGGTGTCCTTATTGCCATTAATAAAGAATAATAATTAAGATTACACGTAAGCCGTTTTATGAATGCAAATTATCGATAATGTCTAGTTGATAGCAACGATGGTTATCATAATGGCATTGAATACAAGAATATTACTGATAATATCCATCATTATTCAGGATAACTATGAAAAAAAAAATATCGGGTCACCTTCTAATATTCAAGAGTGCAACTGTTTCACCTACAAATAATGGTATAAACTCTTTTGTCAACATTGCCATAAAGTAACTGCTATTTCTTACCTAAACTCTTATTATCGAGCGCTTACAGTATTATCCAATTGATGGTTTTGTTGATTTTATCATAAATGTAGACGATTTAATTGTTCTTATTTTCTTTCCCGGCAAAGCATCAAGTTTCGGCCTTAAAACTGATCAGCGTTAAGAGAATTGACGCTTCAAGGCGTTCTATGCACCATTAATTGCATAATAATGGCGAAAATCGGTCAAGTGGAATTCGGTTTACTACTATTGGAAACAAAGAGTACAGTTATGTCTTCTGAGAATAAATGGCAATCGAAATTCGAAGCGGTAGCAAAAAAATATAATAGAGTTAAACCGTAAACAAAAAAATGTTTGATGTGCATTTGTTTATCGAATGGATAACATTTTTTTTATCTGAACACTCACAATTTACTTCAATTTGAACATTATCTACGTACATTTGCATTACTATATGTGTATCAGACTACACATTGCTTAGATGCTTCAACTATAGATGATTTACTTTTTATTCGATTACTATTGGTGGTTACGAATGGCATTACTAATACTAATTTGTAGTAAATACATTGTAATACCCGCATATCACGTATGATCACAGGTATGACTGTGATCTGATGGGAAAGGAGAAGAAGATGGTCATTTTAAACCAAAATTCTTTGTGATGATGAGATTTTTCTCAAAATTGTAGGAGCTGTCATAAGAAATCATCAAGCTCACAACTGTCGTCACTACATATTCAAGGCTATAATGACTCACAGATAGAAAAGATTTCTTGTTTTTAGGAAATGTATTCTTTTGAATTTATTCTATTCAAGCAATTCAAGCATTCTATCAAAACAATCATATTTTGCATCAAATAAATACAATTTTAGTGTGAATACCTCATCCAACTGTATCCAACTTATTAGGTAGAGCTGTAAACACTCTCCTCGCAGTTCAGCCTTATCTTGAGTATAAATACTTGCTGGTGAACGCCTACTGTTCAGTTGATGTCATGCGTCTGCCTAAATGGCAAAAAGGCCGTGTGATCGGCATAGAGCACAGTGCATGCAGGTTCAGCTCCTATTCAGAATCAGCATACAACTTTGCTACTTTAACGTTGACGATGTACGTAGAGGATGTGCGACATCCCAAAAAACGGTTACACGTGGAGATTTTGGAGCTTTTGTGTTTTGTCAACGTTCAATGGTGAAATCCAGGACAATATCTTGAAACTACATTTTTTTGCAATTGACCGTTATAGATTATTGAAGTAAATTTAGTGTCTTTTTTTAAATTCTTTAAATCATGGCCAGGGAATTGAAAACTTTTTTAGACAATTTGACACTATACACCAGGCTCCAAATTAGTTTTAGCTTCTGATGACTTGGATAAGCATCAGGAATTCAGAGCATCGGAAATTCAGAGACTCGGTGAAAAGCAGTGTTTAGAAATACTTTACATTCAGAGATATTTATCACACCAATTGTAAATAATTTTGGTTAAATTGAACATAAAACAGGAGGCACATACAAAATTTGTCTTAATTTTCCAAGATCAGATAAAAAAATTCATTCGAAACAGTTTTTGTTTCCAGTTTCAAATCCACAACACGAAAAAGGAGTACTTAGGAACTGAATGTTGTGCCACCTGATCCATACTTAAATTCTTGTGAAATGTGAGATCGATCAAAACATATTAATAATATCAAAAATAAATCAAAATAAAGTATTTGTTTTCTTTAACCATAATAAATTTACATACCACAGTTACTAGATTAATCCAAGCAAAATATTCCATCAACTTTTGAGTTGATATCACAACATTTCACACATTTCCACGTACGTAACTTGTTAAAAAATACAATAATCTAATCGATGCTAAAGCTAACGAAGTACAGAATCGGAAAATTGAAAACTATTTTTTTTATTGTTTTTTTTTAATCTGAATCTGAAAGCAGAAATTCAAAATTGTGTCTAGTTGTTGAAGAAAAATGCGTTTATGGATGTATGTAAGCAGCTTTTTAGCACTGCGTTTCCCAAAAATTAGGATTCAGTCAAAATTTGTGCGTTTAGATTCTTTATTTTCATATATTCAGATTTTTATTTATTCAGATTCTACGGAATAATACCAAAAGTAGATAACACCTGTTAGATTTTTATAAATACAGTGACTATCCTGTCACGTAGCTTATATTATTGTATTTCAGACCAATTTATTACTTGAAAATATGGGAAATGCTCTGATAATATGTATAAAGTGTACAATTAAAAGGTTAGGTGCGTTTTATCACGTACATGCAATAGTTATTTCGTTATTTTAATTATCTATAATTTTACGAAGTATATATCAACTTTGCATCAAGTAAATGATACATTTTGGCATAGTTTAGAATTAATAAAGTTGAATTTAACCAAAATTTAACCAAATTTTCCAACAATAGATTTGACAGTATCCGTCGAATCAATGATACCTACTAATATTTATTCCAATAGTGGTACTTTAAGAATATCAAACATTCTCCTTTTTCAAGATAGCCGGCTGAAATTGCAAATACCATTTTTCGAAAATATTGTAAAGAAAGGTACTCTAGTCTTATTTCAAATTTCTATGTTCTAAACTGCAGGTATATGGTAAATAAATTGTAAGATCTAAATTTTATAAAGAATAAAAGTTTTTGAAAAGTGACAATAAGGATATTTTGTGTATGATGTAAACTTTTCTGTACAAGACGATGGAAAACATGAAACGATTCCTACGTGAACCTGGTAATCACCAAGGCTTCACCAATCACGAAAGGGAGTTTAGCAGGTATAAGTGTGCAGCATCTCATTGGACAGGATCCTGTGGTTATATACGTTCAGATACATATGGACTAGCAAATCAACCCCACTGAGTTCACTTATGTATATGTGTCGCTGTTTGATTCACCAATACCTATACCAAAACACTTGTATGACGGACTTTTACGTGTATTGTACTGCACAATATCGCCAATAACAAATTGAATTAGAATTATAATAATTCTCAATTATTATTGATTTATTGTATATATTTTTTAGTAAAACTTCAATAAAGTTTAAAAATCTACTTATATCTGCTTTAATAACCTATTAAATATTATTGTTGACGTTTACCATAAACAATTTTATAATAATATAATTATTTAAATACGAACTCATGATACATACGAGGATTAACACAATTTGGTTAACCATGTGCAATTAGTAGCGCTCAAAGCACTTTCAAAAATATCTTTCCGCCAGGTAGCACGTCATTTCTTGATTTATTAATGCTGGTAAAGAACGAAACAATGGATGCGGGCCATGTGAGGCTACGGTATAGTGATTCCAATTGCCTACAAAGATTGCCTATGCAGGCAAGGCGAATTACCCGAAAACGCGTGTTTCAAAATTTTCGGTCGCGCTATTGGTAATCCGTAAACTCGGCGACTGTAACAGAGATGACGAAAATTATGAATTCAGTCAAGAACTATAACTTGTTATAAGACAGGCGCAGAATAGAGATTCTGTTATCGTTTTGTTGTTAATTGAAAATTAAAATATGGCATGTCTTTGAATAAATTGTATGCAGTAACCACGCCTACCTTCATTTGGACACAGCAATAAAACTGCAAGCTAAAGTACTGCTGAGCTTGACTAACCATTATTTACCGTCAATCATAATAAGACGTGGTAATATGATATACATTAAGCTGTCTAAATCAATAACGAAAATAACATAGAAAATCAAAAGAAATCCATTTTGAATACATTTCAGATTAGGGATTGTGAGCAATTAATTTAACAGTGTAATAGTATGCAATTGTATTAATAAATAATTATTATTAAATCAGTAACCGTTGGTAATTAGACAAACGTTTATTTAACATTGACTCTAGAAGAAAGCAGAAACGAACAGTCCCAAAACTCAATAAATTTCGTTGTATAGCTACAATCATCCAGGCTTGATGATACATTGATTGAAATCAAAATTAAATGTATGTAGTACCTACCTCATAAAAATCCAAGATGCCTACCATAACACAACCTAAAGTTGAGTCATCTTTAAAGTTATGAGGGATAACAAATCACCACTCAAGTGTAATGGAATTACTATGACCAAAATTGATGATAGTCGGTGAGCTACATTAAAATCCAAACTGTGATAAGTAACGATAGCGACTAGCACCAACATCAATACAGTGTTTCCTACATTTACATTTACGTATAGTAATAATTTTATTATAAATAAATGTATGAAAAAATTATGGTCCTTGAACGTATAGGTACTAATAATATTCCAAATGCACTGATTTTGAATCATGCTTTTATAGTAGTACAATAATAAATATACTTCTTACTTATGTGATGACGTAGAACTTTAAAAGTTTGGGAACCCATGTTTTACGACAAGAAATATTTATATACACAGATAGAAAATATTATTTACCTCAAATAAATGTGGTGTTTCAATAGAGGCAAAGAAATATTTCTTTGCGGAGAAAATATGCATTTGTTTGCAATATTTGTTTGGCAGAAAGAACGTGTGTCAAACAACTTATGCTTTCAGTTAAAATGTACGATTTGTATACTATAACGAACACGATTTATTAAGTTCAAATAATTATGATTGTTTAAGTGAAAAAATAATAATTTATGTTACAAGTGCCGAAAGTACGGAATAGCGCGAAGAGCAGTGTGCGCGAGTCGTGCTATGTAGTTTTCGGAAAGAGTGACATACTTACAACGTTTTTTGTGCTGATTTTTGAGTAAATATGTACCTAGTTTTTTAAAATTCAAAAATAGTTATATTTCAGTATCGAAAATATTAGGTTGGTACCACTTCGACGAAACGTCAAGTTTAAAAAGCTAATCAAATTCTGACAGATTTATATTTGTTCATTACACTGTAGGTGTCATATGCGTACCAACATAGTAAAATAAAACTACACTCATCGCTATATACTGTATTTACAATTTTCTCAATTTATCGTTTTTAGAATTTGATATAACAACGGGTTGATATTCCTTATCAACAAACAATCAAACTTGTGGTCTTAGTTTATTTTAAATTTGTATTTTGCCGCACTAGTGCGGTTTCATAGTGGCACTCCAACCTCGAACGAAATCGAGTGTGACAGCACAAATTATTTGTATCAAAATATGATTCCTTTGGCGGAAGTAAACTTATTTTGAAACCTATGCAAAGATATTTCTTTAAAGTAGATAAATCTCTTCTTGTGTACAATTATATTTGTTTGAATCAAAATTTGATTTCTTTGATGTAGATACGCGGCATTTTAAATCACAACAAAAATATTCCTTGAAAGGAAAGTAATTTTTGTAATTTTTGTAATTTTTAAATATTACAAATAAATTAATCTCTACAAGCAAATAAACTCGAGAATTAAACTAAGTAAATATTGTTTGTGCCAAAGAAATATGTTTTGATCCAAAAGAATAAATTCAAAAGATAATATTTCTTAAAAACAAGTACCTAATCTTTTCTATCTGAGTATTATCACGAAGTATGTATTTACCTATATATTTTTATAATAACTTTTTTCTACTTTGCGTTCACCATTGACACTTTTTAAAATTGTTTTCGGTGCAACAATTAGCATATTGTAACACTGATTGTAGTTTGTATTAGTTTTGTCAAATTGGTGGCATTGATATAATTTATATAATTAATTACGTAAAGTAGGAAAAATAATATATTACACTTGTTTTATAAGACATTTGTTCATTTAGAGCACTAGTCGCTGCTCTAATCTACCTTGTTAACTTTTTTCAATTCGGTAAACAATGTTAAACCTTTTAGAGTACCCCTACCTGCTGTCGTGTCATTCATGCTACCGTGCCGCCATAAAACACGTCCAGCTATTGACTTTTGGCTTTGTTCACTTGTCAACTTATCCAATTCGCTCACCACCAAAAGCTACACCGATACAGCATCTTACCAGAATACAGGTAAGATGACAAAGACAAGGTACAGTGGGCGGTCATATTTGACTAAGAGGTTGGTCTACCTTTGCTATATGTCGTCACTACTTACCGGTTGTCAAAGTCGGCCACTGATTGCCGGATGCAAAAGACTGAGGACTGTGATGTGGGTGCCTTTTAGATACCTAATGCTTACAGGACAATAGTTTCTGTTGGTTGCGTAACGAATTTTTAAACTCTTCTGTGTGGTTTCACACCATGTCGGATTCCAGAAGCTCCCGTGAATTCATTATTTATGCGATGGCGCTGTTTGCGCAAAGCAGAAAAAAATAGGTGTTGTCTGATTGTATTGTGGTCGTGTCTAGGGAAGTGGGAAAAAATGGTGGTCGAGTAATTTTTTGTTGGTTTGGGCTAGCAGTCTTTGTCTTCATTTGGTACGGTGGTCGTTTCTTTATATTTGTTTATGTATCAGTTGACAATTTATGTCAAACAGAAGGGCGTATGTAAATTTGAAAAGGATGGGTTAGTATGTGGGTGGTGATGCAGAAAAAAGGAATTTGTTCTGGAGAAGACGGTACAGCGGAGTTCGTGTTAAAATGTGGTATTAGCTACGCAGAAACTGTGTCTAATGTCTTGAATTCTAAGCAATAAAAGGATGCCGACAAGTGTTCAACCACTTCGTGTTCAATTGAATGTGAAGGCAAATGTGTCACAGAAGTCATAACACATAACCTCTTGTGTTACAGTTTTGTATGTAACCTTACTCAAACTGTGGACTTCAGCGTACAGCAGAGTTCAGCGTTTATCCCGTCATATACCTAAAGTAATCCATTTATTTTCCCGTATCTACGGGGTGAGCAATTTGAATTAGGACGGTAAGAAAGAAGCGTACATCTAGAGAAACTGCTGATATGATCACTTATAAATACAAAGTCCTCAATGATGTTTTTAATTTTAACAATTGAATTCAGTTTTACATCTGTCTGCATCGCCATTTTTTATCGACCCTAGATTCCTTCGTTAAATTGACTCTTCAATTCTCTAAACAATATCATAGAATTGTAAGGCTAATGTAACGACAGTTTCGAAAAAAAAATTATTAATTATTAACAATTACAGTTAGGATAATATTTATTACCGTAAAATAATACCGGGGTTACTGGAAAATTTTGCATTCTTAAAAGAACTATGTTGCTGAACGGTGTGTGTGTGAATTGCAAATATTCTGCCTTTGAACCCGAATTCTACGAAACTAACTTCAGAAAATAAAGTTTTTCATTACTGCTATCAAGGCTGCGGAGTCGGTAAAGAAATTCTCGACTCCGACTCCGACTCCAGATATTTTTCGTGGTCCGACTCCACCTCCGACTCCAGAAAAATTGCATTCAAAAATATTTTCTAATAATTCTGTGTAATAAAAATCTTACATGTAAATAATCACAAATTTGTAAGGGAATAATACAACCGTGTAATAATAAATTTGCTATGAAAACAAAAACACTACCAGGAAAAAAAGTAACAAATTTAATAAATTGTAAATCTATTCGAGTATTCTGATTGTATTAAACATATGGCTTGTACATATCAAATTACTAATAAACAAATGCTGAACCCATAGGAAGAACAGATGTTTTATTTGTGTTCCGCTAAATTGTTGGCAAAAATGTTTAAACTGACAATCTACATGTAAATAAAAATGGCCTATAAGATATCAAAATTACCTATTGATCAGACCACACCTAAAAAATTATTTATAAAAGGTAAATAATTTCTTTGTGCAGTCAAAATATCTCTGAAATAGAGAATATACAAATCGGCACAACTTTGTCCATTTAACCGACTTTATATCTCTAATAATTACAAAAGCACCAATAAGACACAGTTTATAGCCCGAAATTAAATTCATTCTAATAACAATAAAATTAAGTGCGTTTATAAAATTGTTCTGAGATGCAGAATAGCTCAAATTAATTCACTTAAATCATTTTTAATTATTTTCAAAGCTGAAAATAATCATAATTATGGCTACAGGTATAACTTTTGAATAAATAATACTACATTGAACTACGGCCCTACTTCTCAATCTCATTTTTGTTCTAATTTTCTTTTTCAAATTTCTTTCAGATTACTTTTGTTAATCGTCTTCACTTTTGTTTGGAAAGTGTGTTTTGTAATGTGATTATTTACATATGTACTTGGTAAAAAAATGTACTTTGTAAAAGACCTAATAGAATATTTGGTTTTATTTGTTTACTCTCTGCTGAGGTAACGTCCATCACTCATGCTTTTTTACTTTATCATACGCAGTATGTAAAGTATTGTAATCGTGCCGAAAAAAATTTTTGAGATTTTAGCGGAAATAGGTCTTTATGGGTCCCCTGAACATTTTTGACCAAGGTACAAAAAAATGTCTGTGTGTGTGTGTGTATGTGTGTGTGTGTGTGTGTGTGTGTGTGTGTGTGTGTGTGTGTGTGTGTGTACCCAATTTTTGTTAATTCATTTCCGGAGAAACTACTAAAGGTATCGGCACGGAACTTCATATTTAGAAGTTTCATGACCAAACTTAGAGTTGAAAAGCTTTTGGTTCAAAAGGGTCCAAAGGAACTGGGTGTTTACTCCAAGCCTTTTTCAAGGATTTTAGAAATCCGCCGCCATTTCTGTAATTTCGTCAAAATAGTTAAATAATAAATTAAAGCAGAGGAAATTTTGAATAATTTATGCCTATGACATTTTTTGGTAAAATTAATAGTTTAGTTTTTTAGTTTATTCTAAGCCTTTTTCAAGGATTTTGGAAATGAGCCGCCATTTCTGTAAATTCGACAAAATAGTTAATTAATAAATTAAAGTAGAGGAAATTTTGAATAATTTATGCCTATAACATTTTTTGGTAAAATTAATAGTTTACCTTCAAGAGCAAATTCTATTTGATCGAGATCGGTCGCATCTGCATTGATATGAAATTACATAGTAGCCAGGATTTTGACAAATATTTTTTTGTGTTGTCACATTCGAAAACAGCTGATCTCATCAGAGGTTGGAGAACCACTATGGAACGTGTCGCTGTAGTGCGCAAAATTATAAAATACAAATTTCAAATAAAATAAGATCACCAATTTGATTGTTTGTTGATAAGAAATATCAACCCGTCTTTATATCAAATTCTAAAAATGATACATTGAGAAAATTATAAATAAAGTATAGCGATGAGTGTAGTTTTATTTTAGTATGTTGGTAGGGATGTGTCATGAACAAATATAAATCTGTCAGAATTTGAATTACCTTTTTAAGGTGCGTTTTCATTAGTGATAATGGCAGTGGTAGCAGACGCCGTTATAGTAACGCCGTTATAGGAACGCACCTTTCGTCAAAGTGGTACCAACCTAGCATTTACTATACAGAAATCATTTATTTTTTTTAAATACGTATTTCTTAAAAATCAACACAATAAACGTTGATGTCGCTCCTGTCAAAAACTAGATAGCGCGACTCGCTCATATGCGACGGCTACACTCCGCCTTCGGTGACGCGCCGTATCACCGCTCGTCGCGCTATTCCGTACTTTCGGCATTTGTGACATAAATAATTATTATTCTAATGACGTAGTGTAGTTAGTGTCAAATGCTGATGCTTTGACAATACCTACGATTTATCTCAATAGAATAGATTCTCATGCAGCTAAACTATTAATTTTATATATTGTATGATAAAGTCATGTGCCTGGCCACATCAGATTTTTTTCTATAGTAATTAAACCTGGACTCGGAGTCGGAGTCGGTACATTTTTTCCGACTCCGACTCCTCTGAAATTTGTCTGAACTCCGACTGCGGCTCCACGAGTCCGAGTACACAGCCCTGACTGCTATACGTTATTCATCTGTTTATCAAAGATTCCTAGGGCCATTATTAGCAAGCTAGTGAAATTTTCTTCGAATGCTCTTTTATACGCCGGACACAAACAAATATTTAAATAAAAATAATAGAAAAGTCGTTGTTAATTTTCTTCTGTTTGAATTTATTATTTTTTCCTACGTCAACAATATAGGCAAATTATTAACACTCACTCACTGCTATATTATTGTAAAATAACTAAGCAGCAGTTACGTCACTGTATTGCTGTTTCTTGATTTAGGTATGTGCTATTTAATAAACATGCGCACGATCTACTACGGTCTGCTCACGCGCATCGACCCCGCCCACAAGTGATGTCAGTGAGAGAAGGAAGCGGAAGTAGCGTTAATATGGCGTTAATTTCATGGCTGCCTGAGTAGCCAATAGTTGTCTTCACGGTTTTAATGACATTTATGCGCTGACGTCATTGCTGTTTTCATTTTGTTCAACAATATCATTAGAGCAATTTGCCCCTATCTTCCCAGAGATGACGTGTTTTAGACTATTTTAAACAAATGAAGAGTAAACGTTTAATTCATTCTTTTACTTGTATCCCACCACTATACTTGTAGAAATGGATTAATTCAAATAAATCAATATTTAAATAGAGGCAAAAACATATTCTTTTCTTTGAAATTAGAGGAAATGCTAATTTAATTCAAATGGCATGTGACTCAAATGAACATTGCCAGTGAATCGAGTCACAATGCTGTCAGTTGTCAGTACATCGAGAACACTCGTATTTGCCCAGTGCATACACCGTGGTGGGGACTTGAAAAACGATCTAACCGCCCGTAGCGGAGAAATAACTAAAATGCCTAGATATGTGCAGTAGTTCACGGCGCATTATGTTGTGATCAAATCCGTCAGAACTAATAACATATCGTTGGTATAAATAATCATAATGAGACACAATAAGTATTGAATTATCAACTGTAATAATACAGGAAGAAATATTAACAAATTAAATATTGAAATAAATAATATAAATTTGATTGTACCACTTATACAGTACAGATTAACTGTATCATTTATTAGCAATCTGCACCATTTACGCCTCGTGGACCTACTTCCGCATACACCTGTAGAGGCGCTTGCATCGCGCACCCTGCCAATACACAAGATTTTAAGTGAGTACAAGTATAACGTTTAAGGATTACTATGAGACTCTCCAGGATGGCAAAAAAGTCAGGAAGGCTCAAAGTCAGGATAGCTCAAAGTCAGGATGGCTTCAACCTTAGGTGCTATTCCACCTTCCAAAAAACGATAGGAATTCCATAGGCCTCCTCTTTTCATTAAAAACTTACCCAAAATAACCCAGTTTCATCAAAAATTTACCCAAAACAAAGACACCAAAATACGGATAAAAATATTACCCAACGCAACAACGCGCAACTTTACCGCAATCTCCTAATAATAGCAACATTTCCATGCAATATTTTAGTACGCGCTTAGCCGCGTTTCCGTCTGACACGCATTATATTTGTCCATGCAACGTTATATAGAAATAAACATAGAGAGCAAGAAAGAGCGAGCGAGAGGAAAGCCGTTAAGTTTTGTTTTGTGTGTTTGTGCGAGTGTGTTTATTATGTATGTTGGATAAGGTGAAAGATCGGACCGACGTCCTTGCAAGGACGGGGAACTTCCTATATTGCAACAGACGGGCACCGCTTGGCTGGCTCAACAAGAGACTGTTCGACTAAGCCATGGCGCGGCGCCGTATACTCCGATATCAGGCGGTGACTGGCATCGGACAGTTTGCGAAACTTTAACGCTACGGTATTGCTCAAACCCGAGGTTTACTCACCGCAATTTTAGATGAATTATTGTTAAAACACGCCACGGCAGCAGAAGCGGTTAGGTAACGCGTTTTATATAGTATAATAGTATGCATTGTGAGTGTGTGTGTTGTGTGTAATGTGTGCTCTACAGGCGATGGAATTTTTAATTGCTTTGGGTTGACAGATTGGTAGTTTGGCTTGACTTCTTGGTAATACATGGTGTTATGTGGTGATATAATTTACGGTATGCGTCATGCATTAGTCACATTGTCTTCAGCAATTATAGGCTTGATAACTCTAACAACTACCGGGATTCTTCAAGTTTTGGCAAATCCAGTATAATATCATTTCAAAATTATTTGTGGTGCAACATACAATTAAATTGCGGTTTCCGATAGTGCATCTTATTGAAAGACAATTCACCTTTTTCAAACAAAATTTGAAAGTTTAAAAGTTTTAGTTTTAGGTTTTCTTATAGGTAACTGTGTTAAAAACGTCATGTTTTAAGTTTTACTATTTATTTATTTCAATTGTAGATACTCTATTATTATTTTTGTCAATGTTAATACAAACAAGTTGAATTTGTTTAACGGCTTTGGGAGCTGGTTTGCAATAAAATTCCTGCTTTACTTTGTTGCTGACGTTTCGGTTTTATTTTTCACCTTAATCATAGCTAAAACACAATAGGTTAATATAAAAGAGTCAAATAATTAAAAAAGTACCTTAAAGTAACATAAAATTACATAATAAACACTCACACACGTTCGTATTCGACTTTTATATAGAAATAATAACAATTATTGATATTAAAAGATAGCTTTTTACTTTATCATACGCAGTATGATGAAGTGTTGTAATCGTGCCGAGAAAAAAAATTGAGATTTTAGCGGAAATAGGTCTTTATGGGTCCCCTGAACATTTTTGACCAAGGTACAAAAAAATGTCTGTGTGTGTATGTATGTCTGTGTGTAAACGATTTTTGTGGCGACGATTCCGGAGAAACTACTAAAGGTATCGGAACGAAAGTTCATATTTAGAAGTTTTGTTACCAAACTTAGAGCTGAAAAGCTTTTGGTTGAAAAGGGTCCAAAGGAACTGGTAGTTTATTCTAAACCTCTTTGGAGGATTTTGCAAATCAGCCGCCATTTCTGTAATTTCGACAAAATAGTTAATTAATAAATTAAAGTAGAGGAAATTTTGAATAATTTATGCCTATAACATTTTTTGGTAAAATTAATAGTTTAGCTTCAAGAGCAAATTCTATTTAATCGAGATCGGTCCCATCTGCATTGATATGAAATTACATAGTAGCCAAGATTTTGACAAATATTTTTTTGTGCTGTCACATTCGAAAACAGCTGATCTCATCAGAGGTTGGAGAACCACTATGGAACGTTGCCGGTGTAGTGCGGCAAATTATAAACAACAAATTTAAAATAAAAAAAGATCACCAATTTGATTGTTTGTTGATAAGAAATATCAACCCGTCTTTATATCGAATTCTAAAAACGATAAATTGAGAAAATTATAAATAAAGTATAGCGATGAGTGTAGTTTTATTTTAGTATGTTGGTCGGCATGAACAAATATAAATCTGTCAGAATTTGAATTACCTTTTTAAGGTGCGTTTTCATTAGTGATAGTGGCAGTGGTAGCAGACGCCGTTATAGTATTTCCAATAGAAAATTGCTAGTGACTCATGTTTATGTACATGCAAACTAATATGTGTCATTATCACGATATGTAAGAAATACTATAGTTTCGTATTCTACCACCGCCATTAGCTACCATTACCTACCAATCGGAACGCACCTTTCGTCAAAGTGGTACCAACCTAGCATTTACTATACAGAAATCATTTATTTATTTTTTTTAAATACGTATTTCTTAAAAAGCAACACAATAAACGTGACGCGCCGCATCACCGCGCTATTCCGTACTTTCGGCATTTCTGACATAATATATACCTGTTACGTGGGACACTGTAGGTAAATCCAAAATTAAAACTAAAATAATTCGAAAATTCCGCGTAACTTAGGTACTCTAACCTGTTCCAATTATTCCAGATCGAACTCCTCAAAACTAAACAATGTCTTAAATTTCTTTTTGTTGTTAAAAAATATTGTCCTAATTTGTCTCTTGTATATGTTGATATATGTTTCGCATTTTTAACAAGTAGGTATGGGGACACTTCTGCGGCGCATGCGCGAACTTTTGGCGCAAAATTTTCAAGATGGCCGACTTTCGGTCTGACGTTTTCAAAATGGCCATTTTGAAAATTCAGATTTCCCGCCATGCGCGGTTTGAAATTCAGAAATTCAGAAGTTTCGTCTACAATCAAGAAAACTTTTTTTATTTACTACATATTTACTTATTTACTCTACTTAAGTATTAAAAAACTATTACAATTTGCAAACCAACAAACACCTGAGGAAGAAAAGTATGCATTTTCATGTTACATATAAAGTGAAAATCTCGATTGATACTGTAGACGATTGAAAATAGATTTCAATTCAATCTTTTGTTCATAATATTGTAAGTTTTATAATAAAAAATAATATAATAAAATAAGTTTTATATTAGTTATATTGTTATTAGATAAAATATAATTAAAAAAAAAACATCCAAGGGTTGTCTTTCGAATTCGATCAGTTTATGCCACAAAAACAACCCTATTATACAGAAGTTAAAATCTTGGGTGGAAGTTAACGATTTATAACGATATTATTAAGTGTGCCATCAGGGCAACCTATTAATAATACCACATCTAACTGTACTTCACCCCCAAACCATAACGGTTTATAAATCCAACGCACG
Organism: Melinopterus prodromus; assembly: GCA_964023965.1. NCBI lineage: Eukaryota > Metazoa > Arthropoda > Insecta > Coleoptera > Scarabaeidae > Melinopterus > Melinopterus prodromus. The sequence goes on from OZ030393.1 coordinate 49,755,693, forward strand.
TAATTTAAACCACAAAATCTGAAACTATAATCTGCGTTAAACATGTGGCACACAGCCTACATTCAATTTACCAGAATGATAATGGTACCACAAGAACAAGACCCTTTCAGGACAAAACGGTACTCATTTTTTTACTATCCCATCCACATAGTCAGCCGGGTATCCACCACGTAATAGCGGTAAAATTATAACTTATATACCTGTCAAAAATTGAGGGAGACCCGATCGATACAGTTTAGGTTGTAAACGGCACCAAATAGTAGGTATGAATAGCCTGGCACTTGCCAGTTGCCAGAGTCAGTAGGTAAGTGGGTCCCGGTCGGTCGCACGTAAAGATTTACACGCCCAAATAAAGCTTTACAATACGAAACGTACCTTTTAAATGACTTTTAAATTTTAGGAAGGAGCACGCGGTATGTGATCGGATATACGGTTTAGTGTCGCAAGATGGTTTACTTGGTCAGTTTATGACGAAAGGATGGTGCGCCTTCAGGGATGAAACGGACCGTACGAAAGCAGTTATACAAAGGTTGTTTTAGAACTGTTGAATAACCCTCAAAATGCGTAATAGTGGGTTCTCGGAAGGCTGTACTGTGTCCCAGCCAATAAAATATTTTAAAACTGTTTTTTGACCTGTTAGATAGGAATATACAGGTTGAAAAAAATATCAATGCAACTATGTTTCGCTTGGTTTGGGATGAACTTTATACACTCTGGCGTCGATGCAGTATAGTAAAAACATAATATTTACGTTATAAATATATGGAAAGAGATTCATTGTAACATTATTACTTTTTGGATTAATGAAATATTAAAATTGTTGCCTTTTTGTCTATAGTAATAGTAACGAAGTAATGGAAATTCAAGTAATCATATTTTGTTTGGTACAACTAATTCTTCCTTAATCAACGGTATGAAGCTATCTTTTCCGTTTTCTTTTCCTTATTATGATTTAACTCAAGCTATTTATTCTACTTCAAAGTCTCTAAATCGCTGAGCTCCCAAAATTACGTTAAAAAGAGATAGGTACGTTTTAAAAATTGTAGTTGGGTTGAGTATATTTTTTTGTTGTTTTGGTACATTTGATTTACCACGTCATTCAGAAAAATGTTTTTCATTCAAATAAATATGCAGCCACTCAATATATTTAAATAAAAGGTTATGTATTTACAATAATTTCTACTTAATATAAACAACACTTATTTACTTAATTATTATTTTTTTCAATTAAAGACATTTTTAAAATATGATTTAAAAAATACATTCAATGAAGTTGTGGAAACTCCAGAACTTAGACAGACACTGATCAATCTTCCTACCTTGCTTCTCAGTTTCTATTTGGTTCGAAAACGGTTTACTGTATAAAAGTTATAAATTTGACGAACTCAATTTTTGATACCATTAAACAAGTTTTCAGAGATAATCACTGAATTTTAGACTATTTCTTTAAAAAAATCTGATGTGGCCAGGCACATGACTTTATCATACAATATATAAAATTAATAGTTTAGCTGCGTGAGATTCTATTTGATCGACATCGATCGTGCCTGCATTAAAATAAAACAACTTAGCCATTATTTGACAGATATTTTGATAATATCATATAAATACAAAATGATATAAAGAATGTTGGTAACAGCAGGCTGTTCCAACACTAGCGTTGCGACATATATCTCCATCTCATCCGACTTAGTTAGTGCCACTGGGTACACTACGCATGCGTTAAGTTCGTGGATTCGATTGGCTTGTCCATAGGCTGCCACAGTGCTGCCACGAGCTGTCACATGTATAATGTCATCTATGGGCTGTCAGTGGTTTGGCGTTAGTGAGCTGCCACATGTATAAGGTTATCTATGAGCTGTCAGTGGTTTGGCGTTAGTGAGCTGCCACATGTATAAGGTTATCTATGGGCTGACACTGGTTTGGCGTTAGTGATGCCACTTTAAGCTACAATAGCGCCATCTGTCGACGGACCAAATAACTACTGGCCACGCATGCGCAGTTTGGTCCCGGGCACCAGATCGATAGACAAAATATATACCTTCGTCTCACCCTGTTGGAACCAAGACTACACATTGGCGCTATAGAACAAGCTCCGTATAATCCCTAATACGTATATGGATAATATTGACAGTAGGTATTGTCAAAAAACAGCCTTTGACACTACGTACTGTTAGAACGAAAATAATTGTGCAACCTTCGCTAACTAAGTTTTAATGCTGACACGTTCTCGATCAAAAAGAATTTGCTCTTATAGCTAAACTATTCATTTTACCAAAAAATGTCGTAGACATAAATTATACAAAATTTCCTGTACTTTATTTATTATTGAACTATTTTGACGAAATTACAGAAATGGCGGCACATTTACAATACTTAAAAAATATATGTACTGGCATCATTTAATTGATTTTTTGTTTTGAATTTTACATCTAAGGAAGTAGTCCACTGGAAGTGTGTTGTAGATTCGATATCCTAGCGTTAATATTTTTGTTTAATTATCCATTTCAGCAGTAATTTGAGAAACCTTGATTTAAAATTGCACAAATTTTATTATCTACAGGCTGGACTGTAATTCGATGAGACGAATATGTGAAGCTTATCCTACCTTATCTATATCAATTTCATTATAATGTTGTTACACTGTTTCAAAGTTCACTTTACAAAAAGGATTTTTTGTTATAAATAACGCGGTTCTGTTCATATTTGGAACAATAATTTATCTTCTGCGATGATATCGAGTCTTATCATTGTACCATTGGTGCGAAAAGCAAAGTTATAATATGACATCACAGACGAAGGGCATATACAAATATTTTCCCCTAAAGAATCTATTCAAATTTGATATTTGCATAGCTTTGAATATTGAAATATTGAATTGACTAGAATGTTTGGTATCTGATACGGTTTGGGAAAAACAAATAGGACAAGAAATTTGATAGTGTAATTGAATAAAACAATTTCTAAACATTTTTTACATTAAATTACCTAAATATCCTGCACAAAATCAAGATATATCTGAAAAAAAAAATTAAACTCCTCTTTTGGGAACATTTTGCTTTATTAATTATTTATTAGCTGAAAATTATTTAATATCTTATTTAATAGTTTTACTATTTATAAAGAGTTTCTTAGGCGTTGTGGTAACATTTACTTCACTTTTTCCAAAGTGTCACAAAATATCACGGATGATTTTTTCTTTCTTTTTAAATTTCTCTTATTCACCACCACAATTGGATCAGATTAAATTTTAATGACATCTTCTAACAAGTGTATAGAACGACGAAGCCTAATTGAATGGCCGCCAGGATCTCCGGGTTTTTCAAATTTACAAACTTCTGGCGCGTGAAGAATTTAATTACCATATTCCCCTCCTCCATAAAAATACTAGTCTGCTAAGTCCATGTATGATCATCTTCTTTTTGTCTTTTTAGTCAACACTTTGCAACAAGAACTAGAGGTAGGGTGCAGTATTTACTAAAATTTATCGTTTACTTTTCCCACGTGATAATACAACACGCGTGCGATACTTCTTTGCACGTCGATAGAAGTCCCTCAACACCATTTAGAAGAAGACAATGAGGAATGCGTAATTAGGTTGCCGTATGAATTGGAATATCAATAGTGTGCGTGACCCAAAATCCGAAGAGTGGGACAGGGGAGGGAGCCCCGTTCTCATAAGTAAAACAAACAAAGAAGCAGCGTACAATCCGTAATTAGCGTCTATGAACGCGCCTCCGAACCGATGCTAATGGTGTGCGAACTGAAGAACCGGTCTTTCTCTGTCTCTATACTCTAATGCTTGCTCGAAGTAGGCTAGACTTGCATTTTCAACAGCGTTCGTCGTTTCGTTCTGGATATGGCGAATCCTTTGACACAGATCTCGCCTGTCGCACAGAGACCAGAGTGTTGGCATAGACCAGACGCGGAAAACGTCGCCAGTTAGTTATCTGACAAGCGCCTAATGAGTTTCTATTGTTTCAGTTTAATGCTTTTAGTGGATAAGATAGTTACTGAAATGACGAACAAATAACCGTATTACATTCATGATAGGTATTATGTTTGTGGTAGAGGGATGTACCTTTCTGTAATAGGTGTATTATTTTTATTTGTCTTTCAGTACCTAATTTGTAGATATATACCACTGCAAAGATACTAACTTCTGCAAAGATACCATGAAAGGGTAAGAAACGGAACTCAATACTCATTACTGGTACCAGTAATATACATTCCAACATGCAAAAACGATTTGTAATTACAGTCAGAAAATAAGAAAATAAAAAAGAATAAGAAAAGCAAACTTTTTTATTATTAATTAACAGCACCTCACAGGAACTTGTGTAAAAACACCTACTCTGATGACTATCTATCTATATTTATCTAAATTGCTACGTATAAAAAGTGTGCGATATTAAGTGTTCCCCATTGGTGTAACTTAAATTTAGTTTGGATGCTGACGCTATAAACTTCACACACTGCAGCTGGTCTCCTTTATTCACCTATCACTCACGTAACAATGCCTTTCTTTTTAACATCATCAACTCAATTTAGTACTTTTGAGTGTTCGCACACTGCCACTATTGTCAAGAAGCTGGATTCCCTCGACATTCGTATGCTGAAGAAGTCTGTTCTGATGATTCTCTGCAAACTTTCCAATGTCGTTGGTTACTAATTCCAACTCAAGATCCCTGTGTAGATTTCTGTTGCTTATATTATACCAAGGTGCACCCACGGTGTTTCTTTGCACGTTATTTTGGAAGCGTTGAATGATGGTGATATTCCTTGGCTTAGTGCAGCCCAACAGTTGGATACCATAGGTCCACACAGGACTAAGTATCTCTTTGTAAAGTAGGAGTTTATTATATGCTGACAAAGCCGACCTCCTACCAATAAGCCAGTAGTTTTTATTTTGTATCTTATGCCCAATTTGTGTCGTTTCTTTTTAACGTGTGCTATCCAGCGAAGCTTGGTGTCCAGCGTCATGCCAAGGTATTTTGCGGTGTTCGAGTTGGGTATGGTGGTGTTATTTATTTTCACTGGAACGTGTTGTATTCGCTTATTGGTAAAATTTGTGTGAACGGATTTGGTTTCGTTCAATACAATTAGCTATCGTTGCATCCAATCACTAATATTGTTGACATTCTGCAGTTTTAGTGTTGCTCCTTCAACTTTTGTATCTACTGCCATTATAGCAGTGTCATCAGCAAACGTGGCAACGGTAACACCATCTGGTTGCGGAAGATCATGTGTGTAAAGAAGGTAAAGAATTGGGCCAAGTTCACTACCTTGTGGTACTCCAGCTTTAATACTTACAAGAGTTGAGTACTCACTATATTGCTTTATACGGAGGTATCTGCTAGAAAATATGATTTTAATAGTTGGGTATACTTGAAGGGTAGTTACCCGTCCAGCTTTTAGAGTAGGCCTTCGTGCTAAACTTGATCGAAGGTTTTTGCAACATCCAGGAGTATAGGGGAGCATAACCTTTTTTACTGTTTGTTTCTGATTGCAAGCTGATGAGCGGGTATTTTTTCATCTAAGGATTGCCTTCGGTCGTTTTGCAAGTAGTTTCTCAAACAGTTTTAACAATGTGGTCAGTAAAGAAATTGGTCTGTAGGGGGATGCTTTATCGGGTTGTTTTCCTGGCTTGAGAATCATCACTACTTCCTTTTCCAAACTTACCTTTCCAAGCAGTTGTCACATATTTAAGCCTAAATGCTTCGTTGCAAAGGTTAGTTATCTTAACTACGGCTTTTTTAAGTATTTTTTTAAGATCTCACCTGTTATTAGGTCAAACCCACTTTTAGGTTATAACTTTTTTAAATTTATTACCTCTTTAGGAGTAATGGGAGATATTCGATATCCTTGGTTTATTGTAGAATTAGTAGTTTCTTCCAAAGTTCTGTCTTCATTTGGAGTAAAGGATTGTTCCAAGTATAAGAGGCAAAGTCTATGGCTTCGTCTTTGTCATTTCTAGCCCAGCTTCCATCCAGAAAAGCAAAGGTAATATCAAACAATTTATTAAGGATATTACATATGTACAATGTTTATTAACACTATTTACCAAACAAACAAAAAATATTCTGTTACATTTTACAAGATACCTCTCCTTTTCCTATAACTGTAGATCGACACCGACTCCACTGATTGAATTTCTCTTAATCTTCGACCCTAATCTCCGATAGTTCGATATTCAACTGTTACCTTATTTTTATGCGCTTCGTACATCCACAGTAATATATAAGATTCAGCAAATATATAAGTAAAGTTATTAGGTATAATATAGTTTCATAACTTTGCGTTGACACTGACTATTGTAACACTATTTTCTGTGTTACAATTAGCATACTGTAACACTGTTTTAGTAACTTTTAAGTTTGTAAAATTGGTGGTGTTAGTATCAAACTTCAAACGTAGAATACATAGTGTCCGATGAACATTTTGGTTCTGCTGAAAATTACACATTCGGTGAAAAATTTTATTGTTTGTTTACTTTGTTGCTTGGCGAAAATATGCATGTACATCCTTTTGTAGCCAATACTAATAGATGAAGTACCGAAACCACAATAATGTAGTGGAAGCATTAGGACGAATTAGTAGTAAACAAGTAGTATTTCGTGATTCTAGTAAGAGATAGTTTCTCCAAAACCATGATATTTTCACCACTATCTTCAGATTTACAACCACAAATAAAATTACTTATAATAGGCATACCTAGAGGGAAAAGCACGAGCATTATGCTGTAAGTAGCTTAACGACTTTTCTTCAAAAGCAAGATTAATTTTTTAAGTATTACGTCGTATAGATACATCCGAAACCGTGTTTTACGGCAGCCTATTTTGGAAATAGGCCGCCGTAATTATAATCATAGTTAACACCAACAGATTCAGCGTAACGGCACATAGTTTTACTTTTACTAAAATGTACACTGTCGAGTTACAGCAATTAAATAATTAGTACGACCTCAACTGGCTACGGTTTCACTTCATACCGTTAAATTTCTTTAATTGACCGAGAAATATATGTTGTAAAGTGCAAAGCACACTTCTTTACCTACTGATTAAACCGTAAAAATAAATGGCGATTTGATACATCGTCGCGACGAGTAAACGAGTTAAAGAACCAAAGATTTGAACAGATTTAACGGTTCCAATTACCTATACAGTTTAGCCGAAATACTTTTCCGCAAGCAGATAGTTTTTCGCCACTTGGTAGGAATCTAAATTCTCGAATAAAAGCAATACGACGTATTTTACAGGTTTGCAATTTAATATCAAATAATCAGTGAAGTTTCTCTGAAGAACGCAATTCTATTGTGGAAATCTGCAATAGAAATAAACGGACATGTTAACGTAGATAATTAATGTACCTACATATATGCCCGGACAGTGATTTGTCTATTAATAATTTATTAAATTGCTTTTGACTCATTTTTCAACTTTTCTAAAAAACGACTTCTAGGCAATAATGAAAGTAAACATAGATTCAAACTCGTATTTTTTTCAATCTGACAATTAATTTAAAATTAGTTTAAAACGTATGATGGACGGTTTGAATTTACGTTTCTTGTTTTATAGCCCAGTAAAATTAGATAAATAAAGTATTTCACTTCAGAAAATTTCAAACCCAACATCTGTCTGGATATTAGATACAAATAACGTACAAAAAAATCCTTTCTTACAGAATTCAGCTGAAAAGTATCACCCGCCGTAAGAGTAGCACGGCACACATTGTACCTATACATGGAGCAAAATGCTTACAGATAAAATAAGTTTGTGATTTAGAATATGTTTACAACAAGTTTTATTCTTTGTTTGCAACATGTGTTTTATGTGTTTGTTTTAATACGTTTTATTTCATGTTTAAAACATGAAAAACAGAACTTTATAAAAAACATGCTTGTTTTGCTAGAATAAAAAAAGCGTTTTTTATAACAGCCCTGACTGGGAGTCATCGACCGAATATTTAAAATGCGAGAATAAAAAAAAAACATCATATAATCAGCGTTTAACATAAATACCTGCCTTGTTTTTTGTGGGATTTTCCAACACAGTATTTTTTATTAGCTTAAATTTGGTGCATTTTTGCAAAAAATAAGGTGAGCATTGCATAATAGACGTCTTAATCTTCTGAAGCACATGTTTTCAAATCGCGTTTTTCTCCTGATGTATAACTTAAAATCCTTCACTTAAACTTTAACGCTATATACACATTTCTTGTAGAGAATTAAAAGATATAGCAATTTCTTAATAACGGTCATTGTCTTGCGATCAATAGTAAGATATTGTTGAAAAATAATTCGGAACTCTTTGACCTTGAATAACACGCGACGCACACATGGGGATATCTTGCATATTATTTGTAATGTCCAACCAAAGGTATACATACAAAAATCCAATTCGCTTTGATTTTTTTCATATCTATCGGGCATGACACACATCGTGTCAGTCTGCCGGTGGACACCGGGCCTAAGGCTACAAGACATTTTCTCAACTTGTTTGTGACCCAAAAGGTGTGCAACATGATTTCAAAATCGTCTTCCTGTAGATTACCTACCAGATTAAAAACGTCTCGATCAAGTCATACTTTTGAAGAAAAGGGGACAAATTGTCAGAATCAGTTTTTACTCTTTGTGGTGCTTTAAAAAATTATGAGGTGTGACCTGAACAACGAACATCCTGAAAATGCCTGTCTATGCGTCAATGTTTTTTTGGGGTGACTTGAAATAGTGGCGTAATTATCCTACCTTGTCTGAGATTGCTCATACTGCTTCACACATGGCATTTAGGAGTTTTTAATGACGCTGAGTAAAATTTGGCATTTTAATTGCAAAATTTGCAATGGCTGAACCAAATGGCAGTCCAGAAAATGAAGAATAAGGAAAATATAGTATAGCTGTTTTATGGGCTTTTAAGAACGCTTAATCCATATCTGGCATAAACCTTGCGAAATTCAAAATGGAATGAACTTTATTAATGACGTCACTATGGATACAGTTGATGCGACATTTGGTACACCTATTTACGAATCTTTCGGGTATTTTTCGAAAATATATAATAATTTGTTGTATTCTATATACATATACGTAGTTATCGCTTGATGAACCAGATATAAAAAATTTTGTTTGAGGAAATGGTGATTTGTCAAACTCAAATTATCGATTTCGCTCATTGATGTATGATGCCAACCTGTCGCGAAAAAACTGGTTCTCAAATGAAAACAAAATCCTTAAACCGCATCACAAAATTTGAAAAATATGGCACACAATTACACTCTTTGATATCATAAAATTAAACAAATAACGCGACCTGACGGAATTCACTAAATAGCCTGAAATAAAAATACGAACTTAGGAAGATATGAAGAAGAAAAACACTTCTTCACAGATGTTCCACAGTTTTCGCGTCCTAGCTTTAAAGTTCATGGTTCAAGCTTGACTCTTAAGCCTACTTAAACCATTATATCACATTCTATGTATGATGTATATTAAGGCAGTAGGTTAAGTTTGTTAGGTAGATGATTGCTGTATGGAAATCATCAAGACCAAGATTTCTTGACATTTTTAATACATGTTGTTAAATGTGATGTAAAATAAAAACGAACATTAAAAATATGAAGAGAAAAAGTGGTACTTCGCAGAGGTGCCACATTTCTCACATCCTAGCTAACAATCGATATGATTAGGGGTTGGTCATTGGATAATCAAATAATTTTAACTTAAAAATCTAATAATATTTTTTTGGAACACATATAACCATTCTTTTCTTTATTTTGCTTCCCAAAGCGGCTAATCACTAAAGAATGCGTCTAGTGAGTCAAATAGCAATTTTCTATAATAAAGCCGTCAGCTTTAGTATTCAGAAACGTGATTTATACAGGTTATTTGAATGCTCGGTAATTACACAATGCAACTTGTAGACGCTTTATAAATAACCGTTCTCAAGGTCCTTCAGTCACACTCAGTCTCGTAGTACAACCGATTATCAGTTCCTTCATATTCATTCACATTTATAGCCGAGGTCACTTTTGTTTATGTTGTGGTTGTGTTTCCGTCACCACGCCGCTTTTATATACTACTGTTCAAATAAGTACTGACGCAAGTAATTTAGTTGTAACTCTAGTATGTCTCCAGTTTTCTGCTTGACCACAAACATAAATTTTATAATAAAAAAATCGCTTCAATTTAACTTTTGAAGCAGAAAATGTCGTGGAGACCTGTGTTCATTTTGAAATTACAACACGACAATTGAATAGTTTGACAATCCAAAAATTGTTGTCCATCGTTGATTTTTTGACATAATCCTTTTTTTATCGACTTCAAAAATGAGGAGATTATTAATTCTACACGCACTTTACTCCGCAATGTTTTTCAATGGTAGTAGCCTATAAATCAAAATCTAGCCTGAACTTCGAAGTTCACTGACCTAATAAAATGAACTAAAATTCGTCTAAAAGTCGAATGAACATCGGTCCTAAAATGTTCTGCTTCTGAGATATGCTAAGAATGTAAAAACGCATAAACGTAAATTACGATTATAGATGTGGAAACATCTTGATAGGGCATTAACTGGTTATCTGGAAATTTTAATGCATTAAAAAAGTACTTTTATAGACAATTCATTAGAGACGAAATTTGACCAAAACCCTGAAAAATAAAGTAAGTATGTAAATTCATCTATACCTTCTATTTAGACCTTTGAAAACAATACTAAAAGTCGCAACAGGCTGACCACAACAGATTTTTTTCTATTAAATAAAAAAATTACTTAATGTTTTGAGCTTCTGGTTCATCAAGCGATAAAGCGATATTTGTTGAACATGCACTAAAAATTTTCAGTAAAAAAATGCAGTTAAAGATAATTAAAAAATGTGTTATCTGAAATCTGATATATGATAATTTAGGACATACATTTTAACTAAAAATTCCTATAAATATAAATGTTCTGAATATTACAGTTATTAACAAAACAATTATTGCTAGTATAAAAAGAAATAACAAATTCCGGTTCACAAACCGTCTTTGTAAGAATTATATTTTTGTCGCAACTCTTGCATTGCACTGAATGATTGAGTTACAGAACTCTACTCTTGCAGAACTAGATCTGTAAATAAACATAAATTGATAAATCGATAGACCACAAAATACTTAATAATGTAATAATAAACATCTAATTAAAGCGAACCGACATCGTAATGCTGTAATGTTTTATATTTTTGAAACAATGGAACAAGAACAATAATTTAAATGCTAGATTCCGATTGTCCCTCAAAATCTCATAATAATTCTTCTAAACAAATTGCAGAAATTTTCATTAATTATAAGTTTTTAATCCGCCATTTTGAATTTGGCCATGTTTCTGCCAGATTTGGATTCAGCGTCCTTAAAGCCCCATAAAAATGCTTATTACCTACAAGAAATAAAGATTGAAAATTGAAGATATGATAATTATTATTTTCTAGTCTGTTATTTTCTGGACTATATGTATCTGGCTCAAGTGGATTTACTAGTAAATAAGCCATGGCAACGGGACAGTCACATTTCTGGTATTGACTGAAGCTTTCTGGCAAATTTAAAGCACTTGTTAAATTCATTACATGATAAACTCGTCAAATAAACTTGACAAACATTTGATAGTGTAATTCATCCATCACTCAAAAACTTCCTACCACGTAATATTTTCGAAAAAGTTGAGATGAAAGTTTCAAAAATTGGTGAATTTTGCAATATTGGTGAATTTATAGCGACTGAACCCAATGCCAAGCAATCATATAACTTGATAAAAGTTTGATAAAAGCACATTTTTTACATTTTGCAAGGATTTTTTAAATGATAGAAACTTTTGAGTTCGAAGTGTCAGCGAAAATATATCTATCGAAAATGCCTATAACCTTTTCATTCACGAAATACACATTCACATGGAAATTTTAAAATGCTTTTGGATATTGGCTGTAAAGTAGTTACAGGTGCAGTATTTTCGAGAGGCTTTAGTACCAATAAAACATGTAAAAACAGTATCAAAACAACTCTACGTCATAAAATTGACAAAACCTTTCAATTCTAAATAGAACTCTTCTAAATAGAACTACCACAATAAATCAGTACACATCTCATTATTCCGAGACCATCGTCGAATTTCGTTGACAAATTTCGAAAATATCCTTTGAGACCTTTACCCAATTCTACGGTACATTCACCAAAGCGCCAGCATACGAATTCACGCGGTGGCGAACCGGTAAGTGTATCATTGCGTCGGTTGACTATCTCATGTTATTTCACTGTCATCGGCTTGCGGCATGTCCGGTTGACCTACTTCCGGATATTCCGATTCCGGTCAGGTTGGAGACAAATGTAACGCTACCTGTTGATTGCCATTTCTCTGGTCCCACCGTACACCACACACCAACAAATGATGGGTTTTTATATAATACAGACCACACAAAATGATATCGCACTTTAAAAAAAAAACATCAAAATATTGAGCCCAATTTTATAACAAACGCAACTATGGAAGTAGTTAAATGACAATACAAACTTCTAACTTGAAGACAGTTAGACATGTTTGCAATCCGTCAACTCAAACAGTATGGGTGTTAAATGCAATTTAAGTTATGATAAATGTAGCGACCATAATATAAAAGAAATAATAAGGACTACCACGTGAATTTTTAATTAATCGACACCTTATTGGACACCAAAGAATTTATAAATATATTTGTTAATAAATATAATTCACATGTAAATAAAGAGATTATTCTCATTACCACTGGCAAGCAATGATCAAATAATCAATGACCCCCAGGCTCAAAAGGTTTATTTCAATTAAGAGTTTTGAACAAAAAAAAATATCAAAAGCAAGGTTTTACTATTTTTTGGTAATTTACGTTTGAAACAGATGTTGGAAAATGTCAAAAAACGAATTTACAATCAATGACATTGAAGGAGCCATACTAATGATTGGTTTAATATAACGAGATATTCAGCGTTGAAAATTAGTAATTAATAAGAATTAACCAGAAAAAATTTTGATGTTAGCAACTAACTTTTTCTGCTGTCCTGTGTTGCATATGATAGGTGTCAATACTAACAACCGATATTCCGGCTTTATGGTGATCAGATTTCAAATTTTTTAATTTAGATTGTGATAGAATTAGAAAAGGTTTTCTTTGAGACCTTTTCACAATTTCTGAAAATCCAGTTGTCTCGTTATAAATTCTTTAAAAAATGCGGCCGTTATACATTATGGATTATTTTAACATGCAGGAATAGCACTATAGCACTCCTCGATAGAATTTGTTCGGTGCTGTCACTTTTCATGAACAAAATCGTAGTTGACTTAGGCCGGGTATTATAAGGTCCTATCAGATCCCGAATAGTTTAATAGCGGAGTAAATCGTATCTGGGAATTCTAAATCAATGTATGATGGATACTAAACTGTTAATTGTTGTGAAAATTTAATGCCAAGTATAACATAATTGTAGAATATTGTCGTAGTGTCACCAAATTATAGTATAAATATAATTTTTTAATGTAAACAACTTAGAGTAATTTTTACGATGTTGGTCTGGTAAACCAGGGCCGGCCCTAGGCGGTAGGCAAGGTAGGCAACTGCCTACGGCGGCAAAGGTTAGGGGCGGCAAAACCAACTGAACTACAATAAAAAATGCTCTAAAATATTGCCTGAATCTAGAAAATAAAGGAATAGTAAAATACAATCAAATACAATAGGAATTGACAGGCTTCATTCCTATATTTTAAGATGCATAGCAGCCAATAAAAGACATATTTAAATAAAATAGCTCATTAGCTTTTATAAACAATTAGGATCAATTAGGAAAAATATATGATCCATTAGGAAAAATAATATGAAAGTGTACTGTAGTGTAGTGATCCTATACAAAAATCAAAACAAAAATATAAAATAGTCCTAACGATCCTTTTGAGTTTTTATGCGATATCCACAAACTTAAAGAAAATGTTATAAGTAAAAATGATTTACTGGCACATTCCAAAGATATAGAAACCGCTTTAAAATCTTAACGGTTTAGCATTTGCTGCCGAAATGGTAAGCTAGTTAATTTTTATTTGGGTAGACACATAATTTGCCCGCCTATAAAAATAATATTAAAATGTTTTGAGTCTTTGATGATATTATTATTGAAATTAATTAAATACTGCCAGTGATTAAAAAATTCCCCATGAAATGCTTGCATCAATATCTCCGAAAATAATACTCTTAGCAGAACAAATTATACATCATGATGAAGATTTGGGTACATGATAACCAAAGAATTGCTTAAAATATTGAAAGATTTAGATTTGGGAAAATGTAAAACACGGAGTCATGTCAATATCTATATCAATATCAATATCGAAAAATGAGTAAGATCGTCTTTTTTTTTGAGAGAAACTCAATGGTGAAAAACAAAATTAGCTATCGTCTTTTGTTTTATTAGTATTTAGTATTATTATCCTATTAATCTAAGCAAATTACGCTACGAGATATGCACTGTCAATATTTGTACCGAAAGTACCGAAAATATGAACATTTAATGCCGATTCGTAACATCGCACATCTGGACTTGCAAACACGTTGCAAACTCTCGAACGCATTGGCTGGCTCGACAAAAACTTGTAGTTCTGTGGCAGTAAAAATACCTTCTACGCCGATATTGGGCAGACTATTTGAGGTAAACATATTAATGCCGCATGAATGCACCGGTGAAAAATACATTCTTATGCCTGCAAGAAATACTTTTCGGGCTGCAAGAAATACTTTTCGGGCTATAGAATTCTTAATACGTTTTACTTTCGGCAAGAAAATAATAGCTTGGCACGTAGTGTGTAGGATGTTTGTTTTCGCTACATTACTAACGCGTCTTGCAAAATATAATAAAAAATAATACACGCAAGGACTCATAATGAATGAATTTATTATTTGATAATAATTATTTCAATCATTTGCAGTTGGTTTGTTATAAAAGTAATTAATCAATCAATCAGGGGGCGGCACTATTGAGATTTGCCTACGGCGGCAAAAACGCTAGGCCCTGGGTAAACGTAAACATAATGGGCTGATCAAGGCAGTAAATTACTGCATAGAAACCACAGAGTAAAAATTAAGTCGTTCAGCAAATTATAAATATTATTATTTATTATTTAATAATAATAATAATAATAATAATAATAATACTGAAAAATACTGTGATTTCAAACGATATAAAATAAAGTTAATATACTTTTTATATCCTCAATATCGACAACTGAGATACCAGTGAAAACTGGTATACGCCACGATAAAGGAAAAAAAAAGAAAAATGTCTAAGAAAAAATCGATATGAAGGTACCTATGTTTTATGATAAAATTCGCACTACCATAAATTGACGCTCGTTTGAAAAGTAATGAAATTAAAATTAATATTACGCAACGAGTTGGGCAAACGTTTTAGAAATTAAATAATGAAGACGGTAATCCGTTGATATTTACATTTTCGTTGTCAAATTTTGTAAAAATACATCTTGTCAATTATAACAATGTAAAGCTGCAAGAAATCATTTTCCAGCTATCACCTCCGCAACCGAAGCCATCTATATGTGTTTTCCGGTATGTGTTTTTGCTCACGTATTTGTAACACGAATATTGTCGCTTATTTTCGATATGGGTACCATAAGGCCCGGTGTCCACCGGATTGGGCTGATAAATATTGGCCGATAATATCGCGCAGGTGTGAGCAATGCATAAGATAGTACTTTCTTATTGACACTTGTCAGTTAAAATTAGATGCAAATTGGGCGGTGAATGTGTAGTGACAAAAGTACTAGCGGGGTAAAACTTACTTGCCAGATCTGCCTTTTAGAATAGACAAATAGCTTATACACAAATAACTACGTTATACCAATACGATCCCACTTCTGATGTTAGAAACATAAGCAAAGCCAAATCGGAGTCTCACAGGAATGTCTGTTCACATTCTTCATACTCTTCTACAACCAAATTTTGAATAAATTGCTTACGACCAAGCGTGTCATGATTATTATTATAGTATGTATGTATACATTAACCGATTTGGCAATCAACTAAAATTTGTATGGTTTCACCAACAAACAGTGACCACCAAAACTTTCAGTAGATCCATCGTCATCAATATTCCTTAACTGGTAGGTAAGTAAACACCGTTACTCCTGCAGGTTGTCGTTTTGTGCGTTTTTTTCCGTGCAGGTACGCGCGCGATTGTTATTTGAGACAACCTGTTGTGGCGAGCGCCCCCTACATTTTCGGTTACATGCCCAACCCGATCATGTTTCGGGCGTTGAGACCATCGCGGTCCTGCATTGTGGTCCAAAATCATCCGAGAGAACCGAACGGAGGCACTTGGCCCGGAGATATCCGCTTTGGGACCTACTTTTCGGCGGCAACGCCCGGCGGCGTCGGCGACTTCGTTCGTCCTAGCGTGTGTGTGTGCCTTTGGACGAGTTTGCTTGCTAATAAAAGTAGGTGACGTCACTGATTGCCTGACTGAAATTGTAACAGCGCATACGATAATATGTTAAGTCCGGTTGCGATGTATCGTGTAAATGTTATTATTGAGGATGGAATAATAAATAATAATAATAATGAATCGTATATTATTGGTAAATAAGACGATTTTTTAGAACACAAACATTGGATTAAAAATAAAATTAAAAATGCAGAGGAACCATATGAAAACCAACTTTAGCTTTTTTTGTTGTATCGATTTGATGGGAATTAATGTTTTGCTGTTAATTGCTCATGTTAAAATTCATTCTTTCTATATACATCAACAAGGGTAATTTTTGTTATATCCGGCCTTATCTATCAATAGGATCATTAAAGTCTTATCAGGAAGTTTTAATGAGAATTTGCGATTTTTAAAAAGTTTAATGTTTGTAGTAATTTTTAGAATCTTACATAAACAATTGTTGAGATAAATATTTAAAAATCGTAAAATATTGATAACTCTGACGAACATAGATCTTGTGAATGGAAAGTGAATAAGTGTTTTGTGTTATTTTACACCGCCAATCGGAAACGCCTATTAACAATTTGTATCTCAGTTTTATTTTATAATCTTCATGTAAAACAGCAACTTAAAAGATATAACGGATATTTCGATTTCGTAATGTCATCAGTAGCTGTTAGCAATCACCTATAAAAATTGATAACGTTACAAACTTCTAACTGTTCCATAATTATTTATTCGGTATTACACCGTTAATAAGAAGATTTAAATGTCCAAATTCCTCTCAAAGTCATTAATTCCACTACAACGGGTCGCATTTTGAATCAACGCCTACCAAGTCACTTGCCCTACAAACCTCAAGCGAGTTTTCGCCTATATACAGTACGACATAAGTACCTACTGTTTTGGTTTTAAGTATACATCAGCTAGATGTAAATTAAATAAAAATAAACATGGAAATTTACCACTATATATTTTTGTAAAATACCTATTCAAATTAACTTCTTACAGTGTACAGTAGGGTGGTCCTTATTATTTATTTGATATTTTTACTAAATTCCTGTGAAATTTGAGATCGTGGAATACATACCAACAAAACCGAGGAAGACATTTTAACAAAAATGCACAATTTGTAATTTCAGATTCTTTCAGATTCAGATTGTACGGAAAATGCATACCACAAACAATTATGATTTGTTAGATTTTGTTCTTTGTTAGTCAGGATAGTCACGTAGCTTAGATTATTGTATTTTTAACAAATTACGTACTGGTGAATATGTGAACAGGTCTAAAAGCTTGACTGAAACGTTAATGGATTATTTTTTTAGATTAAGTTAATAACTGAGGTATGTAAGTTTATTGTGGTGGGGTGGCGACGCTTAACATCCCATTTTTAACATTTGAAGTTATATTTTCTAAGGTATGTATATTGTATATGGACTAAACAGAATTCAATATTAAAAACCAAAAGTACCGATATATGGCTAAATAAAAATAACCATTTAATGCACAAAGCTTAAGGAAATTAAAAATTGAAGCAGGTTTATCAATTTTGCCCCACAGGTGGGCTAAAATATCCACCTACGGGGAAGATAGCACCAACATCCAATAATGTATTTTAACAGGTATATTGAATATCATATGGTATCAAATCATTCTAAAAAATACAGGAGTTAAAATATTTATTATTTATTGTTTTATAATACAAAATTTCAGGCAGTTTCTACATAAGAGGGGAACTTTTTCTTGTTCAATCGTAATGCTTTTATCAGACAGATATTATTAGTATGTGCCTTTGCAATCCTGGCTTTGCCAGAAAAGCAGAACTGTAATATTTGTATTCTTCTTGTAAAATTACTTTCTTAATATGTTTAATTTTATTCACTTTATACTCTATAGAAGCCCTCTTACTCACTGTTTTCTTTTTATTATCTTGATTTTGTCACAGATTTTCCTTTTTAGGAGTATTAGTCAATATAGCGGTTTTGCAGCGTTTTTCCTTGATAGTTTTTTTGCGGTATGGCTTTACGCACTTCAAACAAAAAACTAATTTGTTTTCTCGCCTGCGAACGAATAGCTGCTGAAAGCTGAAGATCAAATGATGTTGAAGGATGAGGAGCGTATGATTAATGATTATGGATCATCTCTGTCTGAGAGAATTATTTTTGTTTAGGGGTCGCTCAGTATAATTAGCGCAACAGACTAAGGCCGTCTGCACATGGGGCAACCCAAAAGAAACTGTAGTAGCGTTGATACCAGGAGATTGCGCGACTAGGGTACCTGCATGTATATTTCAATGACTCAACACACACGGCGCAACGCGAGTACCGGCGACTGGGAGACCGACGCGATCCGAGTATCAGAGACCCGACATGTTTGGTCGCGCGTTGCCCAGTCTCTTGGTGACGCGCTGTATTGACAGCATATTTATTTATTTATTATGTATTTATTATTTATTTATTTCATATTTATTATTTATTTATGATTTATTTTTTATTTATTGATTGTTTATTATTTACTTATTTCTTATTAATTATTTATTAATTATTTATTTATTATTTATTAATTATTTATTAATTAATTATTAGTTATTTATTATTTATTTATTTATTAATTATTTATTAATTATTCATTAATTATTTATTAATTATTTATTAATTATTTATTAATTATTTATTAATTATTTATTAATTATTTATTAATTACTTATTAATTATTTATTTATTATTTATTTATTTTTTATTTATTATGTATTTATTTAATAATTATTTATTTATTATTTACTTCTTATGATCACACCCAAAAATGTACCGATTTGAGGCCAGAGACGAATAACCTGATGTGAATCGCGACTGTGTGACTATATACCGTGTGCGGACAAGGCGCAACTTGAGTAGCCTACACACATAAAAATTTTACGGAGTGAATTCGCACGTAGTTAATCGTACACAAAAAGGAGTGAAATTTTCTTCGAAAATCAGTTGTTTGTATCTTAAAAATTGTTGTTATACATAATTTCGGAGTTAATTTAACTACACAGCAGGTAGTTGAAAATAGTTGATATCCGACAAGGTGAAAATTTTCACCGGCTCCAGCACGACGGTGTGAAATAAAAATTAACATCACCCAGGGTGTTGAAATAACTGAGAAAACGAGAGAAAATACTTTTTTTTATTCATTCAAACTCCGCGTGGAGTGAACAATTTCCAAAATGGTACGATTTATTACAAAAAGTGAAAAATTTGCCCTCTTGGCAACAGCAGTACGTCATAACGTCGCCACGAAGGCGGTCGCTTCGCAGTTCGGCCACGGGACTTGTGCTGTAGGTTAGGAGTGAGGTTAGTTTTTGATTACTTGTAATATATTACATATTAGTAACCTATTTGGCATGGAGCAGTCTATTTTCATCTCCGTGTTAAATACGAAAACAATAACAGAGAAATTTTAGGTTTCGTCGCATTTAATACGACAAGTATGTAACGACAGGTAGGTACTTGTGCGTTGTATATTACCCATTGGTTGTGGTCACAAGCTTTTATATTTTTGAACATTTCAGCTACATTATAATCATAGTGACTGTCATTGAAGATTGAGACGTATTGACCGCACCCTGTGCCAGGGGATGAGGTTTAATTACCAATTAATAAAATATATGTTCGTAAGTTTTACTTACTACGAATGTATCTGATAAGTATTAATTCCCATTTGTATTACAGTTTTCTTGTCTTAAAAATTAAGTATAGAAGAAGAAAACGCACATTTTACTATTCCATGAACGTCACGGCAAGTGGAAAGCAAAATTAAACCAGTTTTTCACCACGAATTCAATACATATGTAGGAGAAGTCACCAACAACATGCCACAAAGGTACAGTGATACATTTTAAGCAATGTAAGATATATTTTCAAACAAAATAGTTATTGATATTGCAGCTTGAAACATATTTACCGCCTCCGTGTGCCAGGGGATGGAGTGACAGTAAAACTGATACATGTTTAGTCACGTAAGTATTATTTACTACATATACAACTGATACGCATTAATTTGGTTTTGTATTACAGGGGTCTTTACCATTAGAACTTAAAAAAGGAAAAAGTGGAGCATTGCCTGTTGCAGTTGACAGACAAGACGGTGTACTACTGATTATTATTTATAGTATATTTATATGTAAGTATTGTGGAATAGATATAATATTGAACAAAATAAAGGATTGATATCTAAATTACATGAGTATTTAAATTAATAACTTTTCTGTGTTACAGTCACTGTCACTAAAAAACAACTAACTAAACTGTTGTTTCTTATTGACTAGTGATCAGAACACAGAAAACTGATTAATTGGCATATTTTTTATTTTTGCTGGCCCCCGCATCATTTCTCCCTTTGGTATAAATTTAACTCCGTATAGGACAATTTTAACACCCGCGCGGTGAAAACAACCAACTCCCTAAAGATTTATTTTCAACTCCTTTTCAAATAATAATAACTACAAAAGGAGTGAATGTACTCCCTAAAAATTCAACTCCGTCCGATCTAACTACATGCGCAAATGGTCGCGAGGGAGATCCATAGCGGTGTTGAATCGGTGTTAAATCCAACTCCGTATTTTTATGTGTGTAGTTGCCCAGTCTCCTGGTATCCACGCTACTACAGTTTCTTTTGGGTTGCCCCATGTGCAGACGGCCTTAGTCCCTCGGTTAGTTGAAATTTTATGCCCAACCATGTTTGGATTAAATTTTTATATATACCACTTTCTCTAAGGGACAACTAGCAAGGGATTGAAAAAGTCAAACATTTTACTGAAAATGGTCAGCTATTAAAGTGCAAATGTAAGTAATATATTGTTCTACACTAAAAGAAAAGAAAGAGAAAAAAGTACTTTTATGCAAATTTAGAGACGAAATGAGGTCATATATCTCCCTTCAGCAGCATTGCGCGATTGACATCTGCAAAAGTTACAAGTTACAGTATACAGAATATAAAATCACAAAATAACGAAACAACAAAACCAAACGTTTGAAATAACAATCAAACAAGTTGACCTCAAGTCTGTTGATGTTTTGGTGACAATACCATTCGGCGACTTGACGACAATGTTGGTTCTAGCGGCAGGAACCCTGAAAACAGGAGCAAGACGGCATGACTTTCTCGGGACATTTATTGGTAAACTTACCAATAGACATTGACAGTCAATTTGCCCCGAGAAGATGTTACGTCCATAGGTGACGCTGCGAAGCTCCAGTCTTCTCTGTAAGGAATCGAGATCACTGTCCGCAAGCATTACGGGGTATTCCATATCCCTTGAAGGATAGGTGCCAACTCGCCTGAACGACGTACCTCAGGAACCTCCTCTGTACCTCTTCAATAAGCAGTTATGACGATACGTAGTGCGGATACAAAACAAGGAGCAGTATTCCAAACGACTGCGCACATAAGCATATAGTAGAATGTACGCAAGGTATTCAAGTTGTTGAATGGACCACCATTGCGATAAATATACCCCAACATGCAAACTGCAGCTCCAGTAGTCACCTCGATATGATGCAAAACAGACTGTTTGGGGTCAAACCAAACTCCCAGGTCCCTGAACAGATCAACACGACCTAAAGGAATATCGTCAATGGAATAGGTCGACGGAAACGGAGTGTACCTTGCAGTTAAACTCATGAAGGAGCATTTGCCGATGTTCAGAGACAAACCGCAGCTCCGACTCCACGCCGACAGCAGATCAAGTGAACACTGCAACTTCAAATCGTCAGCATAAGCCAACAGATAACACGGACGCATGGTCAGCAGGTCGTTGACGTAGACTAAAAAGAACAGAGGTCCGAAGTTGGAGCCCTGCGGTACTCCCTACGATGAAGTGTAGACGTCAGATTTAAGTCAAATAGATATAGTGTCTATTTAAAATTGTAAAATCTTAAAATAAGACAACCAGTTGTTAACAAAGGTTCGTTGTGTTTACTATTTTTACAATTTTGTATGCTTCTCTTTAAGTAAACGTTATCCAAATGCATTTTCATGAAGAAAACGGACACCTGTAAAGTGGACAGCTCACCAAAACAATGTTTGCGTTTAGTATTCCTGATATACTAAGTGTATTCCACTATATATACAAAACATGCGCGCGATACAACGCGATATGTCGGTACCGTGCAGAGCGAAGTGGACGCGGTGTAGCAGCAGAAGGAAGGCTGGTTCGGTGAACATCTGCAAGGCGCCCCGGCCTACTGACCTACTCGCCCAGTTCCGCGCTCCCAGCGCCTGCGGCGCACAGCGAGCACACACGAATTCATGACATCCTCCACGACTTTAGTCTCGACTTCGGCTTCGGCTCAATTTTATTTTAATGCGTTGATTTATCGTACGCGTCCGATAGAGAGACCAGATTTAGGACGGATTAAACTCGTGATAATTCATCCGGGCAGCCGCCCGTAGATGTCGCAGCGGTCGGCGGCGGAGGACGCACAGAATGTGCCCATCTATACGCGGAGACTCCGACGGTCGGATAAGCGACGAACCCGCCGGTTTCTAATTGCTTTCGAGTTCGTACGCTAAACTCGGCGGAATAGAGAAATGTATTGTTCGTGAGGTGTTGTTAGGGAAGAATTTAAATTACTGCTTGTTGTCGATTGGAATTTACTTATGAGTCGTATGCAAAATTTGTTCGTTTAGGACGGAAGACCTAAAAGACCTAAATATGAAACTATGTCCTATCCAATACATCGCTTTTATGTCTGAGAACCTAAATGTTGAAGGAAAACTCCCGAAAAAGAGAAATATGTACCTACGATAGGTTGACCACCCATCCCAATTAGAGTTTTTGCTTCGATAGCAGGTTATATGACAAAAAGATTATATGACAGCAAAATGACAACGATTTTCTTTTATAAAATATTCCTTGTTCCATATCAGGGTAGAAGTTTTGAAATTTTGTCAAGGACGATTGATCAAATTCTATTATAAATGTTTTGAAAACGACGATCTTATGTCTGTTTTCGATTCCACACACAGAGAAAGGAATGCTCAATTCAAATAAAATTGCTTTGCATCAAAACAACGGTTGATTTCCATATCCACGAAATAACTATCCACTTCAACCAAGACAATATTTTCTCAGTACAAATGTGTTAAGT
Source organism: Melinopterus prodromus (assembly GCA_964023965.1). Taxonomy (NCBI): domain Eukaryota; kingdom Metazoa; phylum Arthropoda; class Insecta; order Coleoptera; family Scarabaeidae; genus Melinopterus; species Melinopterus prodromus. Next base: position 49,779,309 of record OZ030393.1, read on the forward strand.
GCTTCATTCGAGATAAATTGAGTTGCAACGAGTAAACTGTTGACTTGCACCAAATAGTCATCAACTCGAAAGGACTATAATGTTGTTTTGAATGAAACTTTGTAGTATTATTTCAAATATTTCAACATTTGGACCAAACTAATATTGGTTTAATTCAACCATATGATGTCTTAAAGAGAGTAATAGAGCTATCAGAATAAGCAATAGGTTATTTTGCTTGAAAGAACCAATGTTTCAGAGAAAGATTTGTAATTTTGGTTCAACACCTTTAGTGTTCTGAATAGAGTATTTTGTTCTCAAAGCAACTAACTGTCATTTTAAACGAAGTGCGTTAAAAATTCAAAGTAAGTAATAGTAATTTACATTCAACATAATATATTGATTTGAAGTGAATGTTTTTGTTATTTTGTTAAAACTATCTACCGCTGCTGCAAAGGTTACATAAAAAAAGAAGTCTATCAAAACAAATGCAGAAAGAACTACACGATTATAATAGCACATTACTTTCTTAATCATATTTACTAGCAAGAATAATTCTTCTGGCTGACAAATCTAATCAAAACATAATATGTGCTATTACATCAAAGTTCTTTAAGCAATTATTTTGTAAGACATATATTTTTTTAGTCATGTAGCAAAGACAATGGGTAAAAAAAGTTCATATATACCAATACATTAATTTATTATAAAAATAAAAATACATTTCAAACAAGTAGGTAAACCCAATAACTCGTTATAAAAGAAAAAAAATACATTAAAAATACAAAAAAAAATGTCATCGTGATACAGTAATTAGTACAGTAAGAGCTAAGCAGTCAATAAGACTTGAAGGGCCTTTCTGCAACTGGCCATTATAATACGGTTTCTCACCTCAGATGTTTCTAAATCTCCTCTTAGCTTCACTGCTTCCCGGAAAACAATCCGATCTCCAATAGCCGGAATAAGTTTTTTACCTCTTCTTCTGTAAGTTTTGTTATGTTTTGGACATTTTATGGTCTACAAAACATAGAATGCACATAGTGTATTAACATTCGCATAAAAAGTAGATATACGCATATACTTACTGTCAAATATCGTTTTAAGATGATATATTTGCAATATATGCAATATATTTGCATGGAGTTAACGTTGTGAGGGTTGTGATTGAGACTGGAGAATGTAGTCCTCATATACTGCGTATCTAAAAACTGTCGCCGTTCTACGTCGCGTCAGTCTGGTGCCACAAACCGCGCAAACTCTTAAGTTTTCCGCACAATGAAACCACCCGATATTTTAAACTAAGTATTTGGTTACTTGGTTCACACAAAACGTCTCTTGCATCAACCAACTAATTTTACTTGTTTTGAACACTGTCGCTTCAAAGGAGAAATTTGTGAGTTTTGATTCAAAAAGCTCATCTAAATTGAAAACTTTATTGATTTGTTCGGAGTAAATTTCGGCAAGACAACGAATGTCTTAAACATTTCTCTGTGTGCAACAATAACAATCTTGAACTTTAATGATTCTGAAAACTGATCAAAAATTAAATGAAACTTGTATTTATTATTAAATCATTACCTACATAGTTTACAAAGATGTTCCTTTGATTTAAAAAATGCTTAAAATAAGATAAATAATAAATAATCTAAAGTGCACATTCAGAGACAATTTAAGTAAAAAAATCTATTCTTGAAAATCAATGGGCAAACTTCACAGTCGGATAAAAATCCATTTGTTTGGTGGCAATTTTCTATCATCAAAAGCAATGCAATAAAACGTAATTCATCACAAACAGAAATTTTTTTTTTTTTATTTATCAGAGTTTTTCAAGGATCGGAGCGTCCCGCTCCGGAATAGTAAAAAGTTTTAAAGTTTTAAAAGATGCAATTTACATCGCGATTTAAAGCTGAGTTTTACGCTATTACAACGTAAATTGCTTTAGCAGCCAACTAAGGTTAAGTTGTTTTGTACCTATACAAACAAAGCCTTTTTATAGTTTCAAGTTCGAGGTTTCATCATTCATGTGACTCTATTATGTCACATTCTTATTTTCAAAAGGCTTTAAATGTAAAAAAGATGTGGTACTTACCCTTCATTCTTATTATTTTACGTGATTAAATTATAAAAATGGGCGTAAATGAAACCTTAAACTGCAAAGCTATAAAGATTTAAAGTATCCGGGTGATTACCTACTCCAGGAAGTGGGGTAGCATAACTTTTCTATACCCGGCTCGATGATTTAGCTTCAATTTTAGCCTGGTGTAATGTCAAGCTAAGTAAAAACTTCAAAAGCCCCCAAATAAATAAAGCTGACGTGATTGCGTTATATAAGTAGGGCGAAATGAATACTTTAAACTTGAACTCAAAGCTATGCACTAAAACAAAATACGTGTCGCCTCTGTAAAATGGTTTGCCTTACTGTCACGCCTCGGAAACTACACTGGGACGAGAAGTAGGTACGTTTGCGTTGAAGTCCAAAGAACGATCGCATGACCATTGCCAAACTGGCCCACAGTACACAAAATATGACATCAGTAGCTCAGGTTTGTCAGGGTCGAAGTTAAAGTAGATCCCAATTTCAACAACTTCCCAATGAAAACGAAATTCTTGTCAAATTGGCGCATCTCAAGGACACTACAGTTTACTATGTTAAACTCAATGGCCATGACATCATTTTAAGACAGAACACCATGATGGCTATGAGCATTTTAGACCAGTGTTACCTGAAAAAGTTTAAACGGTTCACGGGAGCCAACAGTAGAGTTTCGGTGTGCAAAACTGGCTTTCGCACTGTGAGCTCAGGTGATGACTCGCGGCAAATAGGGCTTCTTTGGAACTTATAAGGTATTGTATACCTGGTGTCAATTTTTTTGATAAGATGGTATCTGAATATATTCATAAAATTATTGTGGTGGGATTTAATGTGTCTTTTTAACATAACTCAATTTAATAACTCAAATATTCGAAGAAATTTAAAACAAGCGCTTTAGTATAGTAGAGCTTAGTAGAGCTTCGTATCGACTTTGATTAATGATTATTTTAACTTAAATAAAGATTTCTCTGATTTATGAAAAAAGTATGAAAGTGTTTTGTTCATAAACTTGGTATAATGTTAATTAAGTTATTGACATTGTTAAAACTCTTTTTTGAATTATAAATAAACTCTTATTCAGTAACACAAATTGAGTTATAATATAATACAAAGAAATGTACCTTGGCCTTTTGTAAAAGTTCATATTAAGAAGTTTTATGACTAAACTTAGAGCTGAAAAGCTACTGGTTCAAAAGGGTCCAAAGGAACTGAGTATTTACTCTTAGCATTTTGCAACGATTTTGCAAATGAGCCATTTCTGTAATTTCGTCAAAATAGATAAATAATAAATTAAAGTATAATTTATAATTATGTCTATGTATAATTTATGTCTATAATATTTTTTTGGTCAAATTAATAGTGTAGTGCAGGGGCAAATTCAATTTGATCGAAATCGTGTCTGCATTAATAGTAGGTAGCCAGGATATTTTGAACCTTTTCACTGTATTCAGACTGTATTCAGAACATCAGCGGTTGAGAAACGTCAATTCAACACGCAAATATATGGAGAATGCGAAGAGGAGGAGAAACACGCGCGCAAGTACGCTATGTGAAACAATATTGGAACATCTTGGTGTTTATAAAGTCAATGTGTATTTCAAGTGCGGATAGCAATGTTGTAATGTTTTCGCGAATAAAGGCAAGAAAGATTGTAAGACGGTATGTTAACCTTCAAACTTATTTGGAATATTGAGCATAATTCTTTATGATCTTTTGTAGTTAGCACTGAAGACGTGGTAATACCCGAAAATATAGTGTGCTAGAAGCCAATATAATATATTAATCGTCAGAATCAAGAACCGTTTTACTTTATCATATGTATATCATACGTATGACAAAGTATAGTAATCGTGGCGATTTTTTTTTTTATTTTGGCGGGAATGTGGTCCTATTGTGTCCCCTAAACATTTTTGAGCCGCTATATCTGGAATTTCGTCGAAATAGTTAAATAATAAATTAAGTCATTAATGATTCTAATGACAGTAGGTAGTGTCAAATGCTGATGTTTTGACATTACATACTGTAAATCTAAGCAAACAATCTGTCTAGTTCTAGTAGTTGTATTTTAATGCAGACATGGCCGATCTCGATCAAATAGAATCTCATGCAGCTGATGTATTAAGTATTAAGTTATAATATTGTGGTATGCAAATTTATTAACAGGAATCAACATAAATAAAATATAATTTACATATTTTTTATTACTAATTGGTTTAAGTATAATTTTATACTTTATGAAAACAAAAGTATTAATTAGTATATAATTGATTATTTAAATACCTATTCTTAGTACTTACTTATTATTAGAAGGAGTATTCGGCACAATAACTTGAGTACTTGTGAACATTAGTAAATATATGACAATTTAATATTTTATATAACAAACAGTGCGAAATAATCATGTTCTGGAATGCGTACAGCTACGTTGAGTACGTAGTACACTTTTATAAAAAATATTTTAATTGTACTCGTGATTGTAGCTCGTATGGGATACCTGTATGCTGGTTCTATCATACTAGACCTATATACTGTATCTTTCTGCCGTCTATTCACCTCAGTGCCACAATGTATCTTCTCTTTCATTTGCATATCGCCTGAAACTATTCTATACAATAACATCACTCAGCTTAAGTGGGCAATAAACCGCAAAACGAAAGTATCAATAAGATCAGAGGAACGCTAGCAAATAATATGATAAAAAAAACTCTTCTGTGCTAATTTTAACTACATTATTTAGTATTTAAGGTAGAAACCTGAATACTACTGAATGTCATCAATAAATACCGAACGATTCGCATTAAAAATAGTTTGCATTAGGTATGCAAATAATCCTTCTATTCGTTAATGATGCTAATTTATTTATGTATGCAATCAGCACTTTAAACTAATCAAAAACGTGATAGTTTCAGATCGAACCTACAATAATAATAATAATAATAAGATGCTGTGGTCCATCAAAGGAGGTGAAAGTCGCAGAGTTAATAGAAAAGAAAAACAATCGGTGTCTATTCTCCATCAATAATATTGATGGAAAGATTTGAAGCTATTAACTGATGGTATAAAGAAGGTTTCAGATTTGTCCAGTTGAAGTGGACTCACCTGGATACTGTTGTTAACTTTTATCATTTTCATTTGGTAGTTTTAGGATTGTAGAACTCCCTAGATACTACGGTTAAATCAAATATTAAAATGTTTTGTTTTAATATCTAAAAAGTTATTAAATAGATATTTTAATAGGACAAGCCTTGAAATATCTTTACTTCAAGATGCACTGTTAATTAATTATATTATCTAGGTTTCATATATTTAATGAGATTTCCAATAATTAATAATAATATATTGTTATATTACCTCATTTTGCGAAAAAAAGCAAGTTATTAAAAATATGTGAAATGTTCTGATATCAAGACTCATCAGTTAATTGATTATTGTTTTTCTTATTACCTTAATAACTGTGATACATAACATTTTCTTATATTATTACATTACGAAATTAAATACAAAATCATGTTTTAAATTAATATTTTAGTTCTGTATTTTGATAAAATACCTACCATACTTATGTATGTATGAAGTTTATGAATAGAGTTTTTTGACAAAATAAGCTACGAAGGACCAGTAGTTAGCATTTATTTATTCCTTCTAGACAAACATTAAAGGTTATTAGCAAGTATCGTCGTTGAAAAAAGAAATATTTAGCAAAACATAAACTATAGAAAGTATGCCGACATTTCCAACATATTAATTACACATTGTCACGTTTCATATGTTCACAAACTTCTGTCTTTAACAATACGTTAATAAAATTCACACTAACCTATAAATTATCTGGTGCCACAGCAACCCAGTAAACATATAGATATTTACATAGTAAACCTATGGGATGCCTTAAAACTAATGATGTGTAAACACGCAACTATAGGAAACATAATTAGTTGTTTGCACAATGTGACTCCTGTTAAAATTTGACACTTTTACCTAACCTTCTTTTACAAACAAGTGCTTAGACCATTTATTACCGTGCGTCTGAAAACAGAAAATTCTTAACCACATATCCGAAAGGCCACTTTTTTATTTAACATAAAACTACTTGAGTTTTCTTTTTTAATAATAATAATAATCCGGTTAAGCAGTATTGTTTATTTTACCATACCGGGTGATTCAATTTCGATGCTCACCACGGGGATCTCGCTTATTAGTGGAGATAGAGCCTACGTTTAAATTTAGCAAAGTTTCGCATTTTTGTGATGATCAATTATCTGAAAAGATAATTTCATTTTGAAGATATCCGTGAAAAACTGAAATATTAGGATATCGCTTTTAATTTTTTATTCAAAACCAAATGTAGCTAGACATTTGAAACAAAAACATTCTTACATTCGCACTTTTTAACAAAGTATGCAGTGTCAGTTTTTAATTTGAGATAACATCAAAGATGGCGGCGTCACCATGACCAACTTTTGTTTTTCTTATGGGCGCCATGTTGAATTTTGGCATTTTCCGATAGCCGTGTCATTTTTCATTTCCGGGATGTATAACTTGTTATCATTATTTCATAAAACAATGGGGTAATAATCAAAAACCTTCAGGTACCCAGCTTGGTTACAGACCGCCGGACACGTTGAACTCTTTGCTTGTGCAGAATATGAAAAATATGCTTGAGCCAAATATGAAAATACAAAACTTTGCCAAATTTAAACATAGGCTCTATCTCCACTAATAAGCGAGATCCCCGTGGTGAGCATCGAAATTGAATCACCCGGTATATATTTATTACACCACTCTTAAACCAATACGCGGCAAGATGACGCAAAAACATGTCTCTGAAGTCCCACTGAGCATGGGCCTTCAAAAAGGATATACCACCACCACCGTATAGGCCTTAATGCTCACGTTCTTTTAGAGACCACTTTGAAAAGACTGCACGCTTTAACTTGACAATACAAGCTGACGACCTACGAAAATTTATTGCGTGTATATACCATATTTATATGGCTCTGCATTGTTGTCCCTATTAAAATTGTATAAGATTTTTCGGCGTCTTATAGGAACCGTTAAACAAACATAGCAGATTTAAATGGAGTTAACAACGTGCAGATTTTTTCTGGTGTACCGTCTGATGGTTAACAATGAAGTAACAATTGGAATTAGTATGCATATTATCCCTTTTCAGAAAAGCATTGAGAAAATTATTTAACTCAGTATGTACTGATACCCAGGTTAGGCCTTTTGTGAACTGTCACACTGTTAGACAATTTGGGTCATACCCACCCACAGGTCCAGCTGTAGGATTCTGCAATTTTTTTGAACTTAAATAAAACGTTTCTAGTTCATTCCAAAGCAATTTACTATTAAACTTATTCATTGTTTATATTCATGCTGGTCTATTTCATTCAAACCAAAAAATGTGTACTATCTGTACTATGTGCTGTTGTCGACAAAAACTTCGATTACATAACACTTTAAACGTACAACGGCGTGGATTACATAAAATAATAAATAGTGGTATTTATAATGTAATCAATTAATGTTTTCAATTAATTTCAAAACTTTAGCACCGTTCCAGTTCAATAATTGCATGACATGTAGCTAATAAAATAGGAATAAAAAACATAGTGTATGTTTTTTATACCCTCAGTGCTGACTAATATAAAATTGAGTTAGCAACTAGTATGTAGTGCTTTGGTACTTATAATTTTTATTTTATTTTTGGTTTCTACGTATCAAGGTACATCATTTTTGATAACATTTTCTTATACCTAAATATGACCATTTTGGAGTTCTTTTGATTTTTATACTATTTGGTGATTTTCATGGTTACGTTTAAAATTGAATTTCTCGGTTATTATTGAAACTTGAAGTTTCATGATTGATGGTCCAAAACTAGAAACATAACCAAATAAGACGATGTTTAGTTCATCATGATATCTTATACAGGCTGTTCAAAATTTACAACACTGAATTTTTAAACGTAAAAAACAATTTTTTTTTCAAATAGAACATCCTGTGTAACGAAACGCCATTCGATAGCAAATCTTATTCCCTATCATTCAATATTATGGTTCCCTATATCTATCTTTAATAGTTTTTAAGATATTATCACTTTTTCTTTAAATCAATTTTGATTACTCCCATTTATTAATAGGGGACGTAATTAGATACGAATTATACAACAAAAATTTAAATAGTGATAGATATTTAGGAACATTGCGTGGATGTTTCGCGTGAATTTTTGCGAAACTTTTCCCTTCATTATTTTACGCGACTGCTTTTATCAAGTGGACGGTGCACCGGCACATCCTTCGCATGTGGTATCCATTCAACTTAATCAGATTTTTGACGATAGTTGGTTCGGAAATAGGGGACCCTGGCGGTGGCCACCAAGTTCACCAGATTTAACAGCATTCAACTTTTATTTTATTTGTTTTGAAAAAATGATTTTTATTTATTTTTTCGTTTGAGAACTCAATTATTGTGTTGTAAATTTTGAACACCCTGTATAACATATCATGATGAACTAAACATCGTCTTATTTGGTTATGTTTCTAGTTTTGAACCACCAATCATGAAAGTAAACTTCTAGTTTCAATAATAACCGCGATATTCAATTTTAAACGTAACCCCGAAATTCATCGAAAATTAGTAAATCAAAAAAAAACTAAAAAATGGTGATATTTAGGTATAGGCAAACCTTAATCAAAATGATGTATTTTGACACGTAGAACTCAAAAGTAAAATTAAAATTATATCAATTCATTTAAAATAACAAAGTTGATACCGACTTCCGGTGACCAGACGTGACAGTTAACTTGCGAAAATTTAAGCTGAAGAGCACAGATCGAGTAAATTCTAATTCCAAAATTTCAAGTTTCCTGAAATAGTAGAACATGACGAATTTCTAATGTACGAGTTCTGTGAGACAGCCTGTATAGTGTATAGTATATGTCCTGTTAATTAAAACACTTAATTGTCGTAACTGTATCTTTTTACCGAACTGTCGCTCTTTCATAAAAAGATGGGATATTTTATTGTAAATAACAACTTAAGAGAGGACTACTTCGTACGTCATACACCGAATGTTACTGGATTTAGTAGGTATACTAACCATACGAACTTTAATATTTCTCTGTATGCAGGGTATTTGGTAGTTTGAAGTGTTTAAGGGGTGTAGAAGAGGTAACGTGAAACCTATTTAACCAGATTTATCCCTATACAAAGTATTAAGAAGTGGTTAGATGGGCACATAACACTGCGTTTTTGCCTTTTCCAAGGTGCTAAACGTCTATGTAGTTTTTCCATTCGTAAAGAGGCTGCGTGTCGCCCGCAACGTTTTATCCGCCCGTGTAACCGTACGGTTATCAAGATATTAATAGTCTAATATGCATTTTTTACATGTATTTTTCTTAAAAAGCAAACCCTTAAACTCTGTTCTTTTAAGTTATTGTAAAAATTTGTTGACTTTTTTAAAGTATTGAACAGTCTTTGATGTGTATTATGGTATCACACATAAAAACCAAATGTGCCAAACGCCAAGCTGATTACTATCTCTAGGTTCGCATTTTTATTCAGAACAAAAAAAAAATATTTTGATTTTGTGTGTAAGCACTAAGCACACATACCACTACAGTAAGTACACAGTTGGTTTACTTGGGGTTACAACTGAAGATTCTAGCCCTCCAGGTTCGTTCGCTGTATGTTTGCAAAAATGGCAAAAATAATGTCTAATATTGTATAACTATTTAAATATTTTACATCAAGCTATCCAATACACTGTCACCTGAGCAAAATTAAATAAATAGCATACTGCTCTTTAAATTGTAAATATCACAAAAAACAATAAAAATAGATATAGGACATACTGAATATAAATTAAAACAATTTAAGGAACATTGCAGTTAGCAAATACTATACAGGATGTTCTATTTAATAATCTCAAGAAAAGTTGTTTGAAAATGTTAAACAATTACTGCATGCTACAATAACCCTGTATAGTGCAACTAATTTTTCATGTCATCACCATCTAGGTATGATTTTAGTTATTACCTGACAAAATTTTGCCAACAATAACTGCAAAAACGTTCGGATTACCGAGGTTCGGATTATCGACCCTCTACTGTATTTCATAATTTAATTTTGCTGTAAATAAATTCCTGTAAAAATTTACGATAATTATATAGTATTTTCCAGATTCTTGCAATTTAACTGTAGTTGTGTCGCAGGTTATTTAATACTAGCCAAATTGCTGTATTCTCAGTGCATTGAGTAAAATTTTAGATTCGCTTGAAATCGAAGTGTATGTACAAATTTTACAATAATGTAGATACATTAAAGATACGTTCATCCAGTCTTCGCGGCAATAACAAGCGGATTACACGTATCCGACGCATGTAGACCGGCTGGTATGCCAGAAGACCGCGATCTAACCTAAATCCTAAGTGTTTGGCAGCGGCAGTGAACATTAGAAAGCGAAAATATTTAACAATAATTACCCTTCTTGGAACTACGGACTGAGACCGGTGCTCATTCCGCATGACAAGAATACCTAGTTTTTTTTTCTATGTCGTGGCACGCGTGAGCGAAGTATTAAAAGCGTATTTGCATAGAATTGTCGGTCGACAATGGTTCTTTGAGGTGGTAGTAATAATAATCGTTAAAGAATTGGTTCTTTTTTAATTCAAAACAATGCAATTTACATCAAAATATACAGGTCGCCATAAGTAAAGGAACCCAACAAGCGGTGAGATTTCCTTTGATTTTAATTCATTAATATTTGAAGCAAAAAAAAAGCAAACATTTTAATGTTTTAAAAAGACTTAGCGAACTACTGTTTTTTATATGACTTGGTAGGCTGTTAAATATCTTCAGTGCTTTATAATAAAATGAATTTTGCGTACTGCTTTTTGTATATTTTGGTAATCTAAAGTGGTCCTTTTGCCGAGTATTGTATTCATGCTGCTGACTATTGTATATTAAATAATTCCTCATATAAATTGGGAGTTTTTTTATTTATGCATTTATATACCAAGATCAGTGCCTGATATACCGTTCCTGGCTTAACATTCAAGAAATTTTATTTACCCAACGTTGACTCGATACTGGTTAACCTGGAGCTTTGTAATAAAATTCTGAGTGCCCCATTTTGTTGTACATACTTGAATATTTTTAATGTCTTTGTCTGTACACAAAAAAAGTATACAGTTGCAATAGTTATAGTATAGTTCTATAATCGTATGGTACAAAGATCTTCTTTCGGCTCACCTTTTAAACTATATACTCCATATTAACCGTAAATTTCAAAGTATTGTCTAAAATGACACCTAGATATTTAAATTTGTCCACTATCTCAACAACTGTGTATCGGTAACTATTTCAGGTGTAGGGTTTATCGAACTTCCATTTCCCAATATAGCTTTTGTTTTAAATACATGCAAACATCACTTATTTTCTTTATACCAATTTGATATCGAAACCAGTTCAGAGTTCAATGTCGCGATTACATCAGGTAAGTTATCTCCTGCAATTGATATACGTGTATCGTCTGAAAATAGGTCTATATTACAAGATTCAACTAGTGAAGCAACATCGTTTATATATAAATTAAACAAAACTGTCCCCAGAACAGACTCTTGTGGTACCCCTAAGCTGATTATTAATTCACTTGACTCATTTTCTCCAACCCTAACCTTCTGTCTCCTGTTTGTTAAATAGTTTCCAAACTATTTCAATTCTTTTCCTATGGTACCGTAAGTTTCCAATTTTTCTAATAACTTTTGACGACAAATAGTCTCGAAGGCTCATTTCAAGTCTACTAAAACTGCAACTATCGTTTTACCGTCTTCTAATTCTCCATTCCAATTTGCCAATACCAAATTTGGAGCTGTCTCGCACGAATGCTGAGTACGAAAACTTGACTGTTGGTCAGTAATAAATTCATTTTCATCCAAGTACTCACTGAGCTGTTGTTTAACAATGATTTCCAGTATTTGTGCTAGTTTTGGTAACATGTTAATAGGCCGAAACTCTTCGCATTTGGTGGTGTTCGAAATTTTTTTATTGGCAAAATGGTGCTTACTTTCCAAGAGTCTGGTACCTACTATTCCTGTATTTAGTGACTCATTAATTAAATCTGTTATAATTTGTCCCACAATAGGTAAGGCATCCTTTATTATCTTAATTGATATAGAATCAGTGCTGTTGGATTTCTTTTATTTTATTTACGACCGAATGAAGGTGTTGAACACCAATTGTCTTAAAGTGGAATACAATAAACTTATTATATGTGAGTCGTAAATATATTTATTTATAACCATTCTTTGTTTCTACAGGATAAATTCTTTATGATACAGGTCTTTTGGTAATTTGACGTATTTCTTTAAATACGCTATAAGAGGTAATTTGTTATCATTTTAACCACAATGCATTATTTTTTCTATTATTCGTTCGCCCTAGTGTCCGTCGCCCACTTGTCCGGAGCCAAGATGGTCGTCGCCCAGATGACGGTGTACTTAAAATTATGTATGTAGGTTTACTTGAAATTATATATCTTCTACAACATAATCAGGAACTGGAATGATATATTATGCATTTAAGCATTTAGTATTATTAATTAAGTATGACTGTGCAGGTCTGTGAGCATGTGATTTTTAATAACGTTTTTAAATTTGAATTTTCATTACATTTTCAGCACATTTTTACCTCTATAACTTTAAAAGAACAATAGACTGCCATTAACTGATGCCTAATGTCAGTTAATGGCAGCCTATTGTTTTATATGGCTTAACGGTGTTTTGATTTTGAAGAGTTGGTACCCTACTTTTCGAGCTGGTTTAAGCTGTTTCTTACGTTCTTCCAAAAATCAACAACCCATCGTTCTTCTTCATCATATGGTATAAAATACAGAGCATTCCATTCAAAAAATAATTTTCTGACAAGCGTAAATACAACTTCATTTATTCATGAAAATAATTACGGCGTAGACAATGATAGGCAACTTTTGTATAACATATTTCGTAGAATTCACCACCGATATTTAAAATTAAAAATATAACTTTGTTATATTTTAATATATTCATTTATCTCCTTTTGTACTAGACGTCTAACATACTAAATTTGTGGACTATTACAACGCTAATTCTACTACATACTACAAAAAAAAAACATCTGGCGCTTGATGACTTGGTCCCGCACGTGATTTTTGTGACATTGGGAAAGTCCAAAAACACCGCAGGGCCATGAGTATTGTACCCTAAATACGATGACTGCTGCGCATCATACCTAAAACGAACCAGATGTTATTTTGACTATTCTTTAGTAGATACTAAAGTACTCGTAATGACAGTTTTTTAAGTGTAAAATGCGTGACATGAATTGCACAATGCGTCTTTTTGTGTTTGTTAATTTACTTTTTCTCTATACAATAGCATGGATGTCACAGCTGCAAAAACGTACGAAATGTTGTAATTTATGGAGTTTAGGGAGAATTTATTGGCAATTTGTGGCAAAGGGGTGTGTAAGAGAGACAAACAAGGAGTTCAACGGGAAAGATCTTTGTTAGTCAGTTATATAACAACAGAAAAATAAATAAAGCAGACAAAAATAATTTTACCTTAAATTACTGTCAAATTTATACCTTTACATTCCAGAAAGCGTTTATAATAGTAAATAAATAGGACTTTTATTATTATTATTACTATTACTTATGAATTGTTCAGTTTTGGTGTACAGTCGGTAATTAGTTTTGAGGTAATTAGTGTTGTGGTAAATTAGGTTTCATTCTGGATGATGTATTTATCATTAAACATTCATTATAACTTTGACAAGTATGAATCATGAATTCATGAAGCTATCAGTGGGTTAAATTGTTTAATTATGTGTAGCAATTTTTGAAAATAAAACGCAAAATAAGCTTCATTTTTGTTTACTATATAGGTAAGTTATATGGAACTCATGTATAAATCTATCAAAGTAAAAGTAAAATAAGGAGGCTACGTGGCTACATCTTCAAGCCTTAAAGACGTATTCAACATATGCTGCGTGTAACAAATCTGACTAACAGGTGTTCCTCAAACATACCTTATATTTACCTACATTTTACGATCAGATTTAATTATAAACAGATGCGCAGTCGATCAGGTCAATTGTTAATTTAATCCTGGTGCGTGTCAAAATCATCAAATTAGGAATGAGGATATATGTGATCTTCTCTTAATTATTCCATTTCCATTACAATTTTGGAAGCTCAAAGAGATTAACAAAGAATTATAAAATAAATAATGAATGAAAATAGCTATTCTGTCAAGTCATCAAACCTCGGACTTTTTTAGAAACTTTCTTTTCACATAGGGGTTTCGCAAAAATTGATGTCAAAATGACATAACGTTTTTTGAATTGATAATAATAATAAGTGTCGCAACTTTATTTTTATTCACCTTTTACTTTGCCCCAGAAGAATAACTTTGAAAAACTTGTATCAACACTAGAAGAGATGTGAGATCCCAGCAGCAGCAGAGTAAATGTCGATACCAGAGAAGCAGCATCTGCACATACTTTTATGTGACTTCAGTTTTTTCAACAGGCTATTCTGAGTCTGTTCCGAGTTTTTAGAACTGTGTCTGATTTTTTAACTATTTTTCTTTCGGTAGCTTAGTGGCTTTTCAAAATTAAAGTTGATAAAATTTTACTTAAGGTCCACAATGAGCCAAGCGCGACTAACCAATCTTCCCAATTTATCTATTGAAAAGGACAGGAAAGTTAATTTTGATAATGTGATAGAATATTTCAGCAAAATAAAGTCCCGTAAGCATATTTAGTATTTTCCGACTGGACTCGTCAGGATTTTTTATTGAATAAATGAGTAAACATTTTTTATAAACTATGTTTTATAAAAACTAGGACTACCACTAAAATTAAGAATTTAGAAAAATATTCCATCTTTTTTGTAATTTTTTATTGATTCATGAATTGTCGCTGGAAATCTGACGCTCATATTGAAGACATAGTAAACTGTAGACAACCAATTAGCATTCAATCCCTAGTAACCAGTCGCAAAATCTTTGTTGATACAATTTAAAATGGAAATATTTCTATTTCCTTTGAGATATTATGGTGTCCGTTAAGTAGGTTCCTCAGGAAAATTATAGTCAGTATACTACCAATTTCTTGAGTACATACAGAATTTTTAATTTACAGTACCTATCTTCAGTATTTGCTTGATTATTAAATGTTGAATCCACGCAGAATTTTATTAGATTGTATTGTAGCTTGTAGGTATAAGTATAATACATATTTTGATAATTAACAGAATAAGAACATTACGTAGTCATCTTTAGTAAGTAGGTACGTATTTAGATGTTATGTGCTTTGCTCTTTGAAAGACTGGAGACAAAAGCTTGTATCCAAATTACGCAGTAAATACTCAAAAATATGAAAAAAAATCCCAGGCGTCATTATTAAGCTTCGCTGCTATTATTACTATAAGAACAAACTATACTCGTGACATTGTTCTACAATGGATGTTTATGCCTTCGTAAATAATAATAAGTGCTTTCTCTTTCCATTTGCGCGCTCTACTAATCGCAGTGCTTCTCCATGCCTGGCTGATGATGGTTGAACATGTCTTAAGATACTATTTCTTTGCCACTTGTTTCGTGCGATATGCTCTATAACTTCGTCTTTTGTCGACCAGCGCCACTACTAGTTTTACACCAAAATCAATCAAACATTGGTTAAGTGGAATCTTATTCCTTGTGTTTTGTATGTTTCAATAAATATGTTGAGCTCATGAGCATATCAATAACATCATAATAATCATATGGTTTATGGTAGAATAATTGTATGAGTACAAAAAACAATAAATAACTTTAAATCAAATTCGAAGATTTTACTAACGCCATCTACGACTGCAACACCAAAGCCTACATCACTTTTCTTCGTCGTTTTTGAGCAAATGTACTACTAGCGCCATCTAGATGCGCATCAACTAACAATAAACTTCAAAATAATAACCTCACTTTCGCAGATGTAAACACCATGTCCCATCCAAAATCAGAAGATAGTGTTAATAGTTTAGATAAAAATCCATTTGATGGATTACAAATAAACGCAGATGACATCTTAAATGGACTAGAAGGCAGGCATCCTTGTCCGAAATGCGGTAAATCGAGGAAATATTACTGTTATTCGTGTTACGTAGTGATCGCTGAGTTGGAAGAGAAATTACCGAGGGTTAAGGTAACTCATATTCATCAAAAAAATACAATTTTTTTAGATGGTAAATTTTAGCTTCCGATTACAATAGATATAATCAAGCACAAGCAGGAAATTGATGGAAAAAGCACATCGGCCCATGCTGCGATAATTGCTTCAAATGACGTAAACGTTTACACGTACCCCGATATTCCGGACTATAACGAGGAAAATGTTGTTTTGATATTTCCTAGTAATACCGCTGTTGAAGTACACCAACTTTTTAGCCACGGAGGCCACTTCTCCGATATTAAGAGGAAAAATGCTATAGACTTGCCGAAAGGTTATCATCCTGGTACTTTGATGACGCAAGCAACAAAATGTGATGAACCTCAGTATAAATTTGTCGGGATTAAAGATATACCAGTTACGAAAGCGGTATTTATAGATAGTACATGGAATCAAAGTAAAGGAATCTACAAAGACGAAAGAATTCGTAAATTACCTTGTGTTGTATTACAAAATAGGATATCGCAGTTTTGGAGACACCAGAAAGGTAGTCCGAGGTGGTATTTAGCAACTATTGAGGCAATCCATCAATTTGTGTTGGAGATTCACTTAAACGCTTGGGGATTACATCCGAATTATAAGGGGTTGTCAAAATGTTTCAACCAAAATAGCATAGCACATTTTGAAGAACTCATTACGGATGATTCTAAGGCTTACAACGGACAGTACGATAATTTATTGTTTTTCTTCAAACATATGTATTATCTGATACATGAATATTACGACCATGATAATTTGTATGCTTACAAAAGAAGATTGTTATAGTTATAACTTTTATTTGTATGAAAGGAAAAATTTTAGTGTACAGTTGAGAATTGTTTACTTATTAAATATGAATATTAAGTTAAATAAATGTATATTGAGTTATCTGTGTTGTTATTGACTGCAGCTGTAAGGGAATTTATTAAATAATAATAATAAAATGTCTTTATTGAACAAATATAAATTAATCATAATACAATATCGCGAAATCCAGGTCCACGCATAACTACGTTCAATTTTTAAACCATCTATTTCTCTTTAGCCAAAACTGATATCTTATTCGGGATGTTGCCATGTGTATTTTCAGCTGAGAAAGTGCAAGCCTTTGACAAAATTATTCGTTTTTTGTTACATTTGAGCCAGGAAATTCTCACCAAAAAAGAATACATCAATTTCACATGGTTTTGGTTGTATTTTTCCAAAAAGTTCAATGGAACCTTCATATTTTATAGGTTGGTTATGAATTATTCTTTGTTTATTTATGGACTTGTTATTACTGTAGTGAATATACTACGACACTATAAAAAGGTTCCATTCAAAACTACAGAAGCACCATTTGTTTTTCATAGTAAGCAATTTCTTCATGCTGCAATCAGTCAAACAGAAATTGACTGATTGCAACATAGTACAAGTCAACAGTTAATTGGAGCTTGAAAAAGGTCAGCAAGGTTTGGCAAATATATTCATTTTGAGACTCGGATGAAGCTGGTATTCTAAGATTATTTATTCTCACCGCACAAAAATTTAATTTTCATAAGCTAATCATAAGTACTCATTTTAAAATAAAAATGCTCTGAATGCATTTACTGCAGGTAAAAAATTAAGACAAATCATAGATTATTTTCAAAGATTGTCATTTATGGAAGGTTGTTCCTGTTATGTTTGTACTTTAATACAATATATTCGGATAAAAAAATGAAAAGGAACGTCAAAAAAAGTCTTGTTTTACCGATTTATTAAAATAGGTTGATTGAATGACTTGCGCCACCGTGTGGACAAATACCTGCTTACGGTCTATGTGATGGTGACAATAGATTTTTACAATTTGAGGGCTACAACTTCCACTCAACTTTGACAGCCAGTATCTCTAAATGGATATTTTTTCCACTTAATGCAAACCCCTGAAACTAATTTAGCAAAATATTTGCCATAATATTGTATAAATTTGGCACTTCTTTTAATATATATGACATATTTTCATTGCTTCACAAACAGCTTTGTCAGTAAGAGTTTGATTAAATATAAAAAAATTAAACTAGAGGAAAGGAAAAGCAATAAATATACACAGATAGATGGTCCTATATTTAAAATTAATATTTATTTATACTTAAAATACATATTGTTCGCACAGTCTGATCCACGATGATTACAATCATCAGTCTCTGACCACTGTCCAATCTACCGTCAACACTAATAACAGATCGGCATCCACCCGACCCCGAAGTATAGACACAACAAATATGCTCATATACATCATACCAGTATACAATATACCTGCATACATATATATTCACACACAGCTATCTTCTACATATACAGAACGTTTCAGAAAGACGTAAAAAACATTTTACAAGGTGGCAGCATCATTTCTTTACAATAGTTAGTACCTTAAAACTCATAGAGAATTGAAACAATTAAATATCAAATTATTCATAGAATAGAAGAAAAAACAACTCGTTATATTTACGATTCATCCTGAAACATCCTGTTTAACAACCTTCATAACCGTACCACGTAAAACGCAACCTCTATGTACACTTACAGTTTACGTAAATCTAAGACAAAAACGCTTCCGTCGGAAGCACTCGCGCCAACTTTGTCACCGCGGGAGTTCCAACACACTTCAAAGATGCCGCCGGTTCCCTTATAGCTGTGGACGAGTTGGCCGGACTGCGTCGACCAGATATGAACGCACTTGTCAAAACTGCCGCTCGCGAGGTACTTTCCGTCAGGGCTGAACGCGACGGAATAGACGGGCTCCGTGTGCTTGGTGAGGGTGTGGATGCAGACGCCCCGGTCAACGTCCCAGAGACGCACCGTCGAGTCGAAACTCGCCGACGCGAGTATCAGGTTCATGTTGGGGTTCTGCGTGCCGGGCCCCGTCGGGCTCCACTTGATCGTGTATATCTCCTTGGAGTGGGCCTGCAAGTCGTGAACGCACGTATCCTGCTTCATCGACCAAATCTTCAGGGTCATGTCATCCGAACAGGAGGCGAGCAGGTTGCCCTGCGGATCCCATTTGATGGCGTTTACCTCGTTCTACGGAAAGAGAAGGTATGTTTAGAAGTGAAGGAAAATCTTCAAAAAGCAATCTTATTCTTATAGCTCCAAGTTCACAAATCTGACAATAAATAATCAGTCCAATTCTGTATCACCGTTGCTATTTCGGTTGCTACGAAAGTGAATTGTTAAACCTTAAGTTTTAACAACTTACGTAGCAACTGATTCCAGTTTTTCAATTCTGTAAGAATACCCCATTTTCATAACCATATTAATTATCAACCTATCCGGTATCATGAACTCTACGAAAATATGAACACGACCAAAATTAATTACTTCACGTCACAACAAAAGAAAAAAGATTTTTATACTTACGGTATGACCCTGGAATGATTTGATAGGCTGTTCCATACTGAGCTTGCACACATGGATGCATTGATCAGTGGAGCAGCTCGCAAATGACGTATTTGTCTGCCAGTCGACATCTAAAGCTGGGGCAGAATGAAAGGCGAACTGCTGCGTGCATTTACCACTTGCCGCGTCCCATATAATCGTCGTTTTGTCAACCTAAACAGATAGAGAATACATTAAAGACGGTATTTTATAATAATGAGCACAAAACCGTAAAGTATAGCATTTAAATAATGTTCAATAATGCGTTTTCAAGTATTTTATTTATATTGAAACAAAAAGTATCACAGAATATAAAGAATTTTAATGAGTTTATAGAGCATTTAAGTATCAAAATTATAGAAGAAGTTGGCATGTGAGCAAATAATGTATAACACCGAAGATACTTACACCTGCGGAAAGTATGTAGTTCCCACGTTTATTCCACTTTAGAGCAAATATCGGCCCCTTATGCTGTCCCAGTGTTCTCTCTAGGTGCCCATCAGTAGTCCAGATACGAGCATATCCATCGTAACTGCCAGTTGCTAGTAAACTGCCATCGCACTGCAAAAAATAAGCACAAAATATTTCTAAAATAATTAGATTATATATAGATAATTACAAAAAACCAGATGGTGAAAATATTCGTCAAGAGCAGTGAAAGGGTTACAATTTAAATTCCATTCTATTTCTTTAAGACACACATTTTTATATTCAACTCAATGTTCGATTGCAGTTGTTTACACACCAGTACAAAGACATCCTGTCTGTGTTTGATTGATAAATTCAACAAAGTTACACAGAAAAGTACAAAGTTTAAGCTTTTCTTTGAGACCTGTTTGAATTTGTGGTTATGGAATTGTAAAGTAATATGTAAACTGAAAAACTATTAATTTTATATTTTGTATGATAATGTCATATGTCTGGCATCAGATTTTTCTATATTATTTTAGTATTAACAAATTAAATAATAAGAAAGGGTTTCATAAAAGAATTCTCATTAAAATGAACATTGATTTTACCAACCACATACATTTTTACTATGCTTATGTTAACTGGACTTCTTGTTTGTTTGTTGCGTCCAAATTTTATAATTGATATTTTAAATATTTCCCAATGTCCAGTCAAGTTGAAATTTTGCATGTGGACAGATTTCCAAGGACAATGCATAAATCAATAAAAAGTAGAATAATTGTTTGAAAATTTTTTCAACCGACTTTAATGTTTAAGTGAATGGTGTAAAGTCAAGTGCTTATGTCAGAGAAATAATGTGAGTTGACAGTGTTAAAACTTAAAACCTCGGCAAATAAATGACAGTACTTGCCGTACTATACTCAGAATCAAGTGTTAAACTTTTAACAATAACAAAGATCACTTACATTCCAATCCAGTGAGGTAACATCCTTATTGCTGGGCACTTCAGTGCCACCTCTTTGAATACAATGCCTCAGAACTAGCTGATTCGGACTGGCAGTGTTATCCGACATATCCCAGATCCTAGCAGTGCTATCTCCGGAACCGCTAGCCAGCAAATCGGTAGTGGGATTCCAAGCACAAATAAAAACTTCGGACTCATGCCCCCTCAATACCGTCGCCTTGGAACGCGGTATCTCGATCGACGTATCGACCTCCATGTTCTCGCTTTGCGTCGAAACAACTTCCTCACCGTTTGTATCAGCGTCGTCAGCTTGATTTGCCTGTTTCTGCTGGTTTAATTGGTTCTGCCGACTGGCAACAACATCTGGCATAACAGCATCAATAAGACTTAACCCCTCCACACACCTATGCTCGGTACCATCGTCAGCAATGCTTATTTCAGCTTCGGTGTACTTTAGTCCCTTCTGGATGATGTTGAGGAGGGCGGCTGGTGGCACTAGTGCCCCATTAATATTCGATTGTGATATGTGCGATTCAATGCCAAACGTAAATGCAGAATGCTGAAAACCTGAGATCAAAAGTTCATGTATTTTTGACTGGGAAACATGCGGGACTTGTACTTACCGGATTCCTGTAGGTACCTATATACTAGGAAGTTCACCTCGTCGCTTGTAAAACTCATTTTGTCCGGGCATTTAGGATGGTTGAACCACCGACGCTGTTCGACACCGTAAACAAGCCACAATCCACAATGTTGTGTTTACTATGTTGCCGATACTGCGGTTCTGGGTTATTTTGGTGGTTATTCAGCTTTGTGTTTTGTATTTATTGATGTTTGTAACAGCGTAATTGGATTATGACATCAGATAATATTATTGAGTTGGTCAACACACCAAATTTGGATACAAGGGCTTAAAATCGATCGAGCAGGTAGGTACAAGGGATTTACTTTCTTCACTAGCAAGTGTATTGGCAACAATGCGCGATCATTGCACTTTCGCTTGACATTTGTCTGTCGGCGATGCCTATTGGTCAGATGGGTCAGGTATTTTACGTGCTCAGTAGGTAATAAGAGCGCAGGGGAATTTTTGAAATGAATTTTGCGAATAGTGTGAATGGCGTGGCGGTTTCAATACAATTCTTTGCGGTGAATACGAATCCGCTGGTGTTTATTTTACATACTAGTGAAACAATACTTATTTACAGGGTTGCTGGCAGCTATCAATACAAATTCTTAAAAGTCTTAAAAAAAAACTTCTTCATTACAATATGTATAGTAACGGGCTAAAATTTGATGTATATTTTTGTACAACTGTTTACTTCCCGCATTAATTCTCAATTTTCGTGTTGAACAATTTGTACCAAGCGACTGTGAATGTTTCGGTGTAACTTATGGTTAATTTAAATTTAATTTAATTGTCTGAGTGTGACAATGATTTTATATTCAATTTTCAGAAATGAAAATTTGTAAGCTTAATTTATATTAGAGTTTTCTGCAATAACTATAGAAGGAAATTTTCCGGGTTCCTTATCTATCTGGTTATGCGTTAAATGTTTGTTTTAGTATTAACCGACGGAATCGCTTATCGGTAGTTATTAAGTGCATCGATATATACAAATACAGGTGTGTCCGGTAAAGGTGTTCCGAAAACTAAGGAGCTGGTAGAGGACGTCACTGCTATTCAAAAAGTGTATATGCACTTTTGGCTTTCCTTTCGACGCTTTATTAAAAAGTTATAGCTATAAGTAGATTTACAGAAAAGGTAATATTTACAGATGAAGCTAATACCTTTACCAGACATGGGGTTTTCAATTTTCACAATTCTTGCATTTGTGGGATAATTGGTAACGAATTTCTTGGTCCATTTGAATTACCTGCTGAATGGAGATCATTATTGTGAGTTTTTACGAAACTCTTTCCCATATTTATTAGACAACGTTCTGTTCCATTGCATCTGCGTGTGGATCCGTGGTTTATGCATGACGGACCTCCTGCACATTTTGCTCTTGCTGTCCGATTGTATCTCAATGAACAATACCCTGGAAGGTGGATTGGTAAAAGCGCTCCTGTGGCATGGCAAGATCTCATGATTTAAATCCTTTGGCTTATTAGTTGTGGGGTCATCTAAAAGATTTAGTTTACGCACACAGGATTTCTGAAATGAATTGCTACAGCGAATAAATGGTGCCTGCAATCGCATTCGAGAAACCCTGAAATTTTGCAAAGAGTCCGGCAGGAATTGGGATGACCTGCTGCCCTAATTTTCGGAGCACCTTTACCGGACACTCTGTATACATAATATACAATATTTGTATGTATATATGCTTTCTTTCCGGGTTGTTCTTTCGCTACCTGACGTATTTGACAGTTTTGATTTCAAACCAGAACCTACGTCGTGTGTGTATCAATGGGTAGATTTTTTAATAACACAACTTTTGAAAAAAGTGTTTTTAAGTCCAGCCCCATGAAGGTAATTCATTTTGGTTAGTTTCGGACTGTTAACTGTCACAAAAATAAGCTTTCTCCGTCATCCAATATTATATAATTTATTTCGTAAACCATATGACTGGGTCAGATTTTTTTAAGATTAATTGTAAAATATATGTGATAGATAATCTATCCAATGATAACACATACGATCTAGGTTTTAATTTGAAATTCTAAAACTGAGTGCAGTTATGACTTATGACGTCTTCTAGTTCCATTGGTTTCTCACCAATCTTTAGAACTAAAACAAAAGTACACGTAAAATATGTTAACTTTTGTTTCTATAAATAAACTAGAATAGAATTAGTACCTATCTATTTCACGAAAACAGATCTTGCGAATTAATTGTTTTGTTGAGTTAAAACAACATATTTTTTGCGTTTTTCATGACTTTTTCAATTGCACCTCCCGAATGGATTTCACCTCCCGAACTTATTTCAAAAGATGGGGTGTCCAAGTGCAAAGAAACGCCGTCTGTGCCAGATTTTCAGTGGTTTCAAGTGGCAGAGGATCTTTCAGAGGAAAACTTCTACGAGGCAATAGATATATTCGTGGAAAACTGATTGTTGTCTATTGATTTCAAACTACAAGTGGATGTAAAACAATGTAACTTTCAAACTAAAGACAGCGCCTTCGGAATCGACCAATCGCAAGCGACGTCGTGCACGCTAGACGGCGTCGGGACTCGGGAGCGATTCGTGGAATATGCGTCCGCTCTCGTGCCAGTGACCTCGGCGTGCCGTAGTAAAATATGACTCCATCTATGGGGTGCCCGGCAAAGCTGGTCGAAATTTTATAAATAAAGGGTTTACCGCTGGAGCGAAGAGAAAAGAAATAAAAACATGTCTGCGGCTTAGTAGTAGTATGGCGTCGGGGGGCGGCGAGTGCGGTAAGATTCGGGGTGGTGTGTCTCCCGCAGCAGGCGAAGATTCCTCCGAGAGTGAGCCGGAAACGACCCAAACACAGCACTCTTTCCATAGACGCTTATCAACGAATCGCGAAATTAAACGTTCGGTATGTCCGCTATGTGTGTGCTGTGTTTGCGAGGCGAGTTACGATCGCTTTTTGTTTTGCTAGACAGAGATGGCATGTGATTTTTTTGATTGTTTATTTTGAGTACTGCGGTTGTTTCTCTATGTAGGCGTGGTATTTGTGTGTGTGTGTGTGTGTGTCTGCATTTTCTGACTTCAGCTCTGCCTCACGATTATTTCAGTCTGTACGTTTGTATTCGAATATCTCGATGTATTACGTTTTCTCTATACAATAAATGATTTTGTAATGCACGCAAGCTTTCTTTATTTACGTGTTCTTTTCTATTTTCGATTTTCGTGCGCCTGCATTTTGACTTGAAGAATTCTTTACATAACCTAGTTCCTATCTGACCAAAATACCCGACAGTTCATTGCCACCGGGACAATAATATTGCAAGAACACCTCGTTTCTCATATGAATAATTTGTTAAACATTGAGTTACGCGTGTGAAATAATCAAAATGCCATAAATTCAAGTTAGCTGATCGTCCTGAATTCAAACACTCCCTTATTGATTTTTACTTGTTGCACTCTATTATATCAACCACATGTTGCACCGTCACCTGATACGATCTTCACCCATTAATAATCCCTAAAAATATAGAAATAAACGAATCCAACTTTTTACTCATCATTGTGACTGTTTTACGAAATTTGTAAATCAAAGGAACCAATAAATTTAATAATCATTTAATAATCATGTAATTGGAATTACTCATGTTTACAATAAACGAAACCCTTCATTAACTTTTAGAAAGAACTACAGGTAAGTACCTATATCTATATGTTATTTATTTATAAAATGTAGGTCCCGGATATTTTAATCAATATAAACCATACATAAAAAATACTCCACACCCTTATTTTGACCAATGCTACGCAATTTATAGTAATAAAACTACCAAATGCTTATTTTTCAACAACCTGAGCTATTAAATTAGAATAACAACTAGGTATTTGATCGAAAACAACATAATTTTGCTTGCACAATAGCACACCTGTTTGATTTAGTTCGCAGAGGCGCTCACAGGTGGCGCCACATATCCGAATAGTCGCTCACGTTTGGTAGTCTAGTCTTTTTTGATTATCCCCTGTAAAACAGCAAATTTTAAAAGTAAGGTGAATTTGATATTGTTTATAAATTTGTCCAATCCTTCTTTCTATAGTTGATAGTATTTAGGGAATGTATATAAAATAAAGTATGGAGTCAAAAAACTTTTAATAGGTTTGTTCGAGCAGCAGTACAATAAGTGCATAAAGCACTTATTCTTTCTCCTGCGCATGCCAAATGGCGGTTTTGCCCTGCAAAAGCCTGCATTGCGTATGCGTACAAGAATCCCCAATTGTTTTGACTGGTTTTGACGACTGCTCGAACGAACCTATTGGATATACATATTACGATCGATGTCGGTACTTCGAGTACCATCCTAGGGTCAGCTACAAAAATTAACATAAATAAGTACCGAGCGATGCAAGGCAATAGTATGAATTGATGTTCGGTAGTAAATGATCCAAATTTGCGTAGTTAGAATGTAAGATCTGCAAAAAAGTAGGTAGATTTTGTAACAATAACCTTAGAAAATTGATCTTTTGGGATATTCATGAGGAATGACGAAAAAAAATGAGTTTTTAGCGGAAATAAGTCTTTTTGGGTCCTCCTGAACATTTTTGACAAAGGTACAAAAAATGACTGTGTGTGTACCCGCTTTTGTGGCGATGATTCCGGAGAAACTACTAAAGGTATCGGGGCGATTTTTCATGACCAAACTTAGAGCTGAAAAGGGTTTTGTTCAAAACGGTCTAAAGGAACTGGATGTTCCCTCTAAGCATTTTTCAAGGATTTTGCAAATGACCCGCAATTTCTGTAATTTCGTCCAAATAGTTAAATAATAAATTAAAGTATAGAGGAAATTTAGTATAATTTACGTCTATGACATTGTTTGGTAACAGTAATAGCTGCATGAGCAAATTCTATGTGATTGAGATCGGTCGTGTCTGCATTATTATAAAACTAGTTAGCCAGGGTTTGACAGATATTTTAATTTCAATGACAGTAGGTAGTGCCAAACGCTGATCTTTTGACAATCCCGGCTAACTCATTTTATTTTAGTACAGACATGATCAGACCGATCAAATAGAATCAATAGAATCAAATAGAATCTAACGCAACTAAACTATTAATTTTATATATAGTATGATAAAGTTATGTGCCTGGCCACATCAGTGGCCAATCTCTGTGCTCCAGGGGAAGCCTCATTCGCGCTGCTTTGTGATGCTGCATAAGGCGTGGTACGCGGACAGGTCTTCTTGGTTTCAAATTCGTTTCATTTAATCTGTTTCTAACAGTTTTAGCAGAAATTTCTATTACATGTGCTCGTCTTAGGTCGTGCTGTGGCAGTACGCCGACGTAGAGAGGCAAGGACAAGAAATCGGTCTTGCTTTTGAGTAGTTTTTCGATTTCGACCTTGTCCAGACACACCGATTTCATAAACGCTGAGTGACAGAAGGGGAAACTCGAAGGTCCCTGCTAACATGTCGAATAGAATGGCCATGCTGAATAAGGGCGACAGCACGACCAACTTCCACTTCACTAAAATGCCTAATTTTACTTCTTATGACGCGTCTAATCAAAGAAATTGAATTCATTTGTCATCTTTAGTAGGCTTTCATTAAGTGAATTGAAAGCATACTTGACATTTTTTGCGTTTTGTTTTGCGTTATTAATTTACAATCTTAAGTGTAACTCCGAAGAAACTAAGAGTTGTAACATTGGATTTGTAAGTTTATTTAGTTAAATATATGCTCTTAAAGTATACTAAATTTGATTTGCCTGGAGCCATTATTTAAAAAGTCACAGTTTTCGAAAAACGTCTTCACTTTTTTAGCAGTGTTTTTAGTATACAGGCTGTATAAAAAATGGAAACATCCATGTTTTTTTAACTCGTCCGATTGGTGTGAACAAAAGAAGAGATGTTGAATACCATCCAGCCACCATATTTTATGACAGGCGTATGTATTTGTTTGTTTTTCTAATGCCGTCCCTTTTTTCTTAGAAATTGATAATATTTTTTTGTTTAAATTCAATAATGACAAAATTGAGCCGACTTTTGAGAAACAGGTAGATGTACCTGATTTTGTTTCAACAACTCTTCGATTTCTTTTCGGAAAGCTTGTTGTCTCAACGCATCAACGTCAAGTTTGAAAGGGTTACTTTGACAAAACCCCCGCCTTTACTAAAATCAGCTTGTTTTTGTTCGACAGTTATTTTAATCCAAACCTCTTTCGTAAAAACCTGACCCGACGCGAACAAAATTACATTGCGATAATGTCTTATTTACTACGGTGCTGTGTCTCAAGGGAGGAAAATGCAACCATCGCCATCAATTTTGTAGCAACCCCCACTAATGTAAAAGCAATGTAGGTCAATTAAGGAACACCCTGCTACCTTATGAGTACAAACGAGGGTTGGCGTCTATCTTTAGGCGCCTTTCTCGTAATAGTGCTTGTGTGTTCGCAGCCCGTTTGGTTATGTTGTTGATCAGTAGTTAAATATTAAATGACGAAGATAAAGCACTGAAAGTTCGAAGTGATTGCTTACTATAAATTCATATATTTATCAATCAGCAGTACCTGCGAATAAGGAAAACGTTTTGATCTTATGGTACAACATCAATTGATTAAAATTCAAAATTATAAATAGATATTTCAACCAATACACATAGAATAAGTACTACTAAAACTATAACAACAATAATAAATACACAACAACAATTCAAAATAATACCCAACAGGTACCTGGCTTCACCTTTTATTCAAGCAACGCAGGAATAATACCTCCCCACTATGCTGTGTGAATGTGCGTTTGCAGTCCGTGCCGTGTTTTTTTGTTTTCGTCAGTGCTAAACCGTTTGTTCGCAGTAAAATGACAGCGTCTTACAATTTACGCGTCTCTCTATGTTTGCTATCAAAGCTTTCGGTGTATTGACTTAAAAACGTGATAAATGTGTGACATTTGGTGTTACTTGTGTTCCCATTGACTTTATGTTCATTCTTCGTCGATTTTGAACAGACAAATTGCCGGTATAAGGTAAGATGTTATTCTATTGCGTAATCGGTGTTGCTTTTGTTTGAATCCTGGTGTGTTCAAGTCGTTTTAGTGTTCATTTTCGATAAATACAAGACAAAGAAATTCCTTAAAAAATACTTATACTACATTTAAAATATTATCGACTGCGAAATAAAAAAGACTTACGTTTGGTTAATGTTTATGCGCAATCTTTATTTAATTTTAAGAATCAACGTGTGTTTGTTGTGTGGTATTTAATAAGCTAAAATACCATTTAAAATACCACAATACCATTTTTCGGACATTTACCAGGTTTAACCGTATTTCGGGCCTTGCAGTAACATATACATGCATAAGGCTTAAGACAGGGAATGTGTCAGGCACGAATTTGAAATATACCGGGTGACCGATTGGCTATAAGGTTATTAGAAAATGTCTTTACTATTGCTACCTATTGATCTTTTGAAAGTTAGTTGGCGTTTTCCAGTGTTTTGCTCTAAAAAAACTTCAAACGCAAGTAAGAATCAGGTATGTACTCAAAAGTTGGCTGTTTTCGATATACTTATGTTCTCCAGTAGACAAAAGTGTTTTATATGAATACCTGCCTTGCTTCTTATGGGATATTTCTAAAACTATTATGTTTTACTAGATTTGAGAACATAGTTACACAAGTTTTAGGCATTTCTGCAAAAAAGTGGCTATGGCAAATCACACTTCTCAACCTTCTGATGGACATACCGCGAAAATAGTCAAATTTGAAATGAATGCTATTGTATTTATTATTATAAAATATCGTGGTTAATCATGTTTTCAATTACTTGGGACGCGAAAGGGAACACCCATCCACATAAATACATTGTTAGTCTTACGTCTTACATACTTTTGATTTGTCTTTCCGGATGTATAACTTAAAAACGCCAACTTGTATTTAAACGATATACAGGCATTTTTGGAGAGAATTAAAATATCTATAAATTTCCTTAAAACGCTAATTGTCGTCCGATCTTTAGAAAGCACGTTATTTGTAATGCCCAACTAAATGTGTATATTAGGATGGTCCAAAAACGGACTTTTCGCTAGAGGGCAACGACCCCCCAACCACTATTTTTTGTACACCAGCCTCCCCATAGTACCTTAAATATGAGACAAATAGTTCCCCAAATTTACAATTTTACAATGTTACATGTTTTATTATTTTTTTTTGGCAGAAATGAATATTCTTGGATTATTGACATATGTGTTTAGTTATTTATTAACTAATTTGAATTGTTTAACTATTAGCATCTGTTTAAACAAAAATATACGATGATACGAGCATATTTTTCTATTTTTTGCAGAAATTATTAAATTATTGGCTTTTGTGTCATTTATTAACTAATTAGCAATTGTTTAAACAAATATATACAATGTTGTGAACATATTTACTATTTTTTAAAGGAAATTATTGATAAGATATTGGCATTTTTTGGTCATTGACTAACTAATTTGCACTTGCTTAAACAAATACTATTTGTTTGCAAAAATATACAATGTAACGGACATATTTTTTTTGAGATATTATTGTTAGATAGTTGGCATTGTTTGTCATTAATTAAAAAGTTTGTTTAAGCAAAAATATACAATGGTACAGACGTATTTATTGCAAAAATGATTGCATTTCTTGTCTTTTTTGTCTTGCCAAATTAAGCTTAATTGAGTTTAATTTTAATTTGAAGTTCTCCGCCTCTAAAAAAACAACCTTTATAAGCAAATATAAATAGACATTCAATTAAACTAAATGCAATTATAGGATGGTAACAATGAAAACTTTTAAAATGTTCGTTCGTTGAGAATCGTACCTACATTTTAACGATGCAGAAATAATTCACTCGTAGATGGCGCAATGCAAGTATATTTACAAGGTATAAGTTCTGACACAAATAAAACAGCACAAAACTTAGCAAAGTCCTTACTTTAATAGAATTAATTTGAAAGCTATAGGAGCGTCTGTCGATTGTCGAAAGTTGAATTTTCTGTTTATTGCGTTCGAGGAAAGTTTGCTTCGAAGCACGTAATTTCTCTCTACGGTTCTTTTCGTGTATTTAGAGTTTCCCTACTGAAAGACGACACGACGACGCAGACCGGGAGAACCAGTTGCGTTTGTCTTGACAAATTGACAATTAAAAGTTCAGCGAGGACCGTTAGAGTCCGTTAGTTTAACTTGAACATTTTCTTTGACATAGTTGTCCACGTTAATGATGATAATGTCATAATTCTTACTACAAACATCTAGAAGAGTACCATAAGTTGGACGTAGTTGGATGCATGTAAAAAAATTATTAGTTTTTTAGAAAGTTTTATTCTTTGTAAAAGTTTCTGGGTTTAAGTCCTAAAACTAAAATAAAAATTTTAGACTGTAATTATCTGCCTATTTGTACCAGGTGTGACCAAAACGATGAAAATACTGAAAGTTATTTAGAAATTTAAGAATGTATTAAATAGGAAATTATAATCAACTTCATCACATATACTTGGAGTTATCGTTGTATATACCGTGAGTTATTAACTATGAAAATTACTTAAGAGCAAACTACCTATCTCTATTTTGAAAATACTAGATTGTCTTTGTTTCGTTGATATTTCCTTTTTTATCACTAAAAAATAAAAGCAATAGTAGCAATAACAGAAATATGTTTTTATTAAAGCAAAAACAATACATAGCACTGTGCGACAAATTTTGATCAACTTTCTTCCTCCCGGGAAATGTTAGCTAATAATGATTCTATATGACCCCCCCCCCTCCCCGAACACTTCCCCCAAGGCGTTTTTCTAGGTTAGCTCGAATCAGCGGATAAGAAAACACTCTGTATATAATGGCAAAATAGTCCAGTCAAACCGTTTCCGAGGGAGCCTTTTCCAGGAAAAAAAATAGATTTTTTTTTCTCTAATTCTATATGTTTTTTGGGTGCTTTTTGGGTGCTGAATCCGAATTTCAACTTTGCTATTTCCCTTGGATGTGGCTTCCCAACGAAAATCGCAAAAAAAACTAAACATTTACTACCGTTCTTTAGTTTTTTGCGAAAAACTGATAAAACTATGCTCTTTTTACTTTATCATACGCAGTATGTAAAGTATTGTAATCGTGCCGAAAAATTTTTTTGAGATTTTAGCGGAAATAGGTCTTTATGGGTCCCCTGAACATTTTTGACCAAGGTACAAAAAAATGTCTGTGTGTGTGTGTGTATGTGTGTGTGTGTGTGTGTGTGTGTGTGTGTGTGTGTACCCAATTTTTGTTAATTCATTTCCGGAGAAACTACTAAAGGTATCGGCACGGAACTTCATATTTAGAAGTTTCATGACCAAACTTAGAGTTGAAAAGCTTTTGGTTCAAAAGGGTCCAAAGGAGCTGGGTGTTTACTCCAAGCCTTTTTCAAGGATTTTAGAAATCAGCCGCCATTTCTGTAATTTCGTCAAAATAGTTAAATAATAAATTAAAGCAGAGGAAATTTTGAATAATTTATGCCTATGACATTTTTTGGTAAAATTAATAGTTTAGCTTTTTAGTTTATTCTAAGCCTTTTTCAAGGATTTTGGAAATGAGCCGCCATTTCTGTAATTTCGACAAAATAGTTAATTAATAAATTAAAGTAAAGGAAATTTTGAATAATTTATGCCTATAACATTTTTTGGTAAAATTAATAGTTTACCTTCAAGAGCAAATTCTATTTGATCGAGATCGGTCGCATCTGCATTGATATGAAATTCATAGTAGCCAGGATTTTGACAAATATTTTTTTGTGTTGTCACTTTCGAAAACAGCTGATCTCATCAGAGGTTGGAGAACCACTATGGAACGTGCCGCTGTAGTGCGCAAAATTATAAAATACAAATTTCAAATAAAATGAGATCACCAATTTGATTGTTTGTTGATAAGAAATATCAACCCGTGTTTATATCTAATTCTAAAAATGATACATTGAGAAAATTATAAATAAAGTATAGCGATGAGTGTAGTTTTATTTTAGTATGTTGGTAGGGATGTGTCATGAACAAATATAAATCTGTCAGAATTTGAATTACCTTTTTAAGGTGCGTTTTCATTAGTGATAATGGCAGCGGTAGCAGACGCCGTTATAGTATTTCCAATAGAAAATTGCTAGTGACTCATGTTTATGTACATGCAAACTAATATGTGTCATTATCACGATATGTAAGAAATACTATAATTTCGTATTCTACCACCGCCATTAGCTACCATTACCTACCAATCGGAACGCACCTTTCGTCAAAGTGATACCAACCTAGCATTTACTATACAGAAATCATTTATTTTTTTTTAAATACGTATTTCTTAAAAAGCAACACAATAAACGTTGATGTCGCTCCTGCCAAAAACTAGATAGCGCGACTCGCTCATATGCGACGGCTACACTCCGCCTTCGGTGACGCGCCGTATCACCGCTCGTCGCGCTATTCCGTACTTTCGGCATTTGTGACATAAATAACTATTATTCTAATGACGTAGTGTAGGTAGTGTCAAATGCTGATGCTTTGACAATACCTACGATTTATTTCTATAGAATAGATTCTCATGCAGCTAAACTATTAATTTTATATATTGTATGATAAAGTCATGTGCCTGGCCACATCAGATTTTTTAAATACGTATTTCTTAAAAAGCAACACAATAAACGTTGATGTCGCTCCTGCCAAAAACTAGATAGCGCGACTCGCTCATATGCGACGGCTACACTCCGCCTTCGGTGACGCGCCGTATCACCGCTCGTCGCGCTATTCCGTACTTTCGGCATTTGTGACATAAATAACTATTATTCTAATGACGTAGTGTAGGTAGTGTCAAATGCTGATGCTTTGACAATACCTACGATTTATTTCTATAGAATAGATTCTCATGCAGCTAAACTATTAATTTTATATATTGTATGATAAAGTCATGTGCCTGGCCACATCAGATTTTTACTTTATCATACGCAGTACGTAAAGTATTGTAATCGTGCCGAAAAAAAAAAATTGGGATTTTAGCGGAAATAGGTCTTTTTGGGTCCCCTGAACATTTTTGACCAAGGTACAAAAAATGTCTGTGTGTGTGTGTGTGTGTGTATGTGTGTGTGTGCCCGATTTTTGTGACGACGATTCCGGAGAAACTAGTAAAGGTATCGGAACGAAAGTTCATATTTAGAAGTTTTATGACCAAACTTAGAGCTGAAAAGCTTTTGGTTCAAAAGGGTCCAAAGGAACTGGCTATTTTCTCTTACTATTTTTCAACGATTTTGCAAATGAGCCATCATTTCTGTAATTTCGTCAAAAGAGTTAAATAATAAATTAAAGTAGAGGAAATTTTGAATAATTTATGCCTATGATATTTTTTGGTAAAGATAATAGTTTAGCTTCAAGAGCAAGTTCTATTTGAGCGAGATCGCTCGCATCTGCATTGATATGAAACACTACATAGTAGCCTGGATTTGACAATAATTTTTTTGTGCTGTCACCACAGAAATGTCTATGGCTGTCATACTCGAAAACAGCTGATTTCATAAGTGTTTGGAGAACCGTTACGGAACGTTGCCGTTTTAGTGCGGCAAAGTACAAAATACAAAATTCAAATAAAATAAGATCACCAATTTGATCGTTTGTTGATACGAAATATCAACCCGTTGTTACATATATCTAATTGTAAAAACGATAAATTGAGAAAATTGTAAATAAAGTATAGCGATGAGTGTAGTTATATTTTAGTATGTTGGTACGGATGTGACATCTACAGTGTCATGAACGAATATAAATCTGTCAGAATTTGATATTTGATATATGTTTTTTGATATATTAGCTTTTTAAACTTGACGTTTCGTAGAAGTGGTATCAACCTAAGATTTCCTATACAGAAATATAACCATTTTTGATTTTTTTAGATACGTATTTTTTAAAAAGCAACACAAAAAACGTTGATGACACTCCTGCCGGACACGCTCACATGTGACGGCGACGCTCCGCCATCGGTGACCCGCCGCACCACCGCTCGTCGCGCTATTCCGAATTTTCGGCACTTGTGAGATAAATAACTATTATTCTGATGACAGTAGGTAGTGTCAAATGCTGATGCTTTGACAATACCTACTATTGATACTATTGACTATCAAAATATCTGTCAAATCCAGGCTAACTAGTGTAATTTTAATTCAGACACGATTTATCTCAATCAAATAGATTCTCATGTAGCTAAACTATTAATTTTATATTTTGTATGATAAAGTTATGTGTCTGGCCACATCAGATTTTTGCTTTATCATACGCAGTATGTAAAGTATTGTAATCATGCCGAAAAAAAAATTGAGATTTTAGCGGAAATAGGTCTTTATGGGTCCCCTGAACATTTTTGACCAAGGTACAAAAAAATGTCTGTGTGTGTGTGTGTGTGTGTGTGTGTGTGTGTGTGTGTGTGTGTGTGTGTGTGTGTGTGTGTGTGTGTGTGTGTGTGTGTGTGTGTGTGTGTGTGTGTGTGTGTGTGTGTGTGTGTGTGTGTGTGTGTGTGTGTGCGTGTGTAAACGATTTTTGTGACGACGATTCCGGAGAAACTACTAAAGGTATCGAGACGAAAGTTTATATTTAGTAGTTTTATGACCAAACTTAGAGCTGAAAAGCTTTTGGTTCAAAAGGGTCGAAAGGAACTGGTAGTTTATTCTAAGCCTTTTTCAATGATTTTGCAAATGAGCCGCCATTTCTGTAATTTCGACAAAATAGTTAAATAATAAATTAAAGTAAAGGAAATTTTGAATAATTTATGCCTATGACTTTTTTTGGTAAAATTAATAGTTTAGCTTCAAGAACAAATTCTATTTGATAGAGATCGATCGCATCTGCATTGATATGAAATTATATAGTAGCCTGGATTTGACAAATATTTTTTTGTGCTGTCACCAGCGATTAGAAATATCAAGAAAGATACGACACTTGCGGCGGCACCTTTGCTGTCGGTGTTCCAAGTTTTACGAAACTAGCAGGCGCGACAGCCGTGCTTTGAAAAAGTCCGCTAGATGGCACCACTGCAAAAGAGGCAAATTTATTACTTCAAACTGACACGGACACTGTCACATTGACAGAAAAATGTAAACTGTCACTCTGACAGGAAAGTGTAATAGTATATTGCCGCCTGCTGTCACCACAGAAATGTCTATGGTTGTCACACTCGAAAGCAGCTGATTTCATCAGAGGTTGGAGAACCGCTATGGAAAATACAAATACAAAATACAAAATTCAAATAAAATAAGACCACCAATTTGATTGTTTGTTGAGAAGAAATATCAACCCGTTGTGATATCTAATTGTAAAAATGATAAATTGAGAAAATTGTAAATAAAGTATGTATAGCGATGAGTGTAGGTATACGTTTCGTAGAAGCGGTATCAACCTAACATTTTCTATACAGAAATATAACCATTCTAGATTTTTTTTAAAATACGTATTTCTCAAAAGGCAACAAAAAAACGTTGATGCGACGGCGATGCTCCGCCATCGGTGACGCGCGGTCACGCGCCGCATCACCGCTCGTCGCGCTATTCCGTACTTTCGGCACTTGTGAAATAAATAACTATTATTACTATTATATGACACTATATATGACTATTAACTATTATATGACAGTAGGTAGCGTCAAATGCTGATGCTTTGACAATACCTGCTATTGATACTATTGACTATTAAAATATCTGTCAAATCCTGGCTAACTAGTTTAATTTTAATGCAGACACGATTTATCTCAATCAAATAGATTCTCATGCAGCTAAACTATTAATTTTATATTTTGTATGATAAAGTCATGTGCCTGGCCACATCAGATTTTTGATACACAAAAAGAGTACATTAAATTTCCTATAAGAGCACTCCTGAAATGCATTTTTGGTTGAACGGCTTGGCCGCTAGAGCGCGCTGAAACAAGGGCAAATTTTCCTACTTTATGTAAAACCCAGTTTATGAGTCAGTTAAAAAGGCTAAAATTGTACTAAAACTACATTTAATTTCCCTACAAATTACACATCTTACTCACTTATTGGCCAAGCCGTGTGGCCGCGAGATTGGGTTGATATATTATGTCATATTAAGCTAAGCGAAGCCGCTAAGTCAAGAGCTCGAGTGTTTATAAAAAAATCAAAAATTACATAATACATTAAGTATTAATTAAAAAGAGCAAATATATAGTTAATAAATAAATAGTAATACTATAGGTCTCTACTGAATTTTTGGTGAAGGGCTCTTGTTATCGCGGTTTCGCGTAATGTGAATTTCAACGAGCTCTAGCGCTACACAGTTTGGCCAAAATAACTGATTAAGTTATGCAATTTGTAGGGAATTTAATGTAGTTTTAAACTTTTTTGTTATTACTCGCTCATCACATAAAGTAGGAAAATTTCGCTCTCCTTCAGCGCGCTCGAGCTGGCCAACCATTCTATAAAAAAATACACTTTTGGGGCAAGCACTTTTGAGGGTGCTTTTTTGCCATATTTAGTGTACATACTTTACTTTTGTATATAGTGGTCTAAGTCGACAAGTGCATAGTTTTATGACTTTTTGGCAATAAACTGAAGAAAGGTTTTTGCGATTTCCGTTGTGAAGTAGCAAAGTAGAAATTCGGATTCAGCTCCCCAAAAACATATAGAATGATAGAAAAAAATACTTCTATATTTTTCCTGGCCAAAACACCATTTTACTGGACTAAAATTTTGAATAAAATTAAATATAAATTTGCAAACATTTTGCTTATTCGAGCTAACCTAGAAAAACACCTGTGCGGAAGTGTTCAGGGGGTCATAAAGAATCATTATTAGCTAATATTTTCCGGTAGGAAATTTTTTGTTGCACAGTGTAATTATTTAAACCAAACTAGACATTTGCTGTTAAATATGTACCACGCCATCTACCAGTTAATTAACTGAACCACTAGAGAATGATCAAAATTACATAAGAGAAACAATAATTTATTATTATTAACAACCCACACAATAATAGTATATTATTTGACGAGCACACAATAAAGGATATAAATCGCGAGCATAAAGTTGCGGTTCATGCGAGCGATTTATATCCGTTATGTGCGAGTCAAATACGACGTTTTATCTACAACTCATAAATTCAATTTTATGGTAAATATTATTAATATATTTGTCAATAATGGGGAGGCGAACTGTCAAATAACTGTCATCCACGTAGGTTTTGACAGACTTTGACACTAGCGTTGTATAATGATGCCAGTTCGTTCAAATAATGAGGTCATCGTTTGAACTAACTGTCATTATTATACAACGCTAGTGTCAATATAATCATTAGCGCGTATAATGATGGGGAGTATACCGGGTGGTCGTTTTAACTTGAGACTTCTAAATATCTCGTGAAATATGCATGGTACGACAAAAGTGTCTTAACTAAACTTGTAGGACTCAAAGGGGGAAATGAGATGACGATATCAGTTTCATTGCAGATGGCGCTGCAATCGGTGAAAATGAGGTTAACTTCATTTTTTTAAATGGGAATACCCAAATTTTTTATCAAATTATGATTTTACGCTAAATAAGAAGAATCTTTTGTCTGAAACTTTTTTTCGTACGATGCATTTTTTTCGTGCGTAAACAAACCCTATGCGCATGACGGCGCAACGCGCGAGAAACCAAAACGTGTCCCGGTTACGCACATACCTTCCTACGTTGTACCATGAGTGTCTACTAAGTCGACGCTTTGACTGCCAGACGGCGAGCGCTTCCCATGCAGTGGCAGCGGTCGTAACTACCGCAGCCGCCACAAACTTCCATCGTCAATAACTTTTAAGAGATGCATCGTACGAAAAAATTTTTTAGACAAAAGATTGTTATTTTTTAGCGTAAAATCATAATTTGATAAAAAAATTGGGTATTCCCATTTAAAAAAATGAAGTTAGCCTCATTTTCACCGATTGCAGCGCCATCTGGAACGAAACTGATATCGTCATCTCATTTCCCCCTTTGAGTCCTACAAGTTTATTACAGACACTTTTGTCGTACCATGCATATTTCACGAGATATTTAGCAGTCTCAAGTTAAAACGACCACCCGGTATAGTCATAGATACGTATGCAAAGAACTTATTATATGTGAGTCGTAGATAAAGCATTTTATTCAAATCTTCATTTCTTTCCATGATATTGTTTGCCTTTTCATCTGTCTATAATTTTTGAAATGATAGACTTCTCTAAATGGTCGCTCCGCGCGTACACATTTTGTTCTAAAGTGGCCCAGATCCATTGGGGTTAGGTCTGGCGACCTCACAGGTCACAAGTTAGTACAGTACCATCTTATCCAATGGTTAGAAAAAACTACATCCAACCACCCTCTGACTAGTGCTGTTGTATTACTGGGTGAGTCATCCTGTAGGAAAATCGTTTTTCCTCGAACGTGTAGGTATAGTTTAGGGTAATTTCTCAATTAATATTCCGCTAAAAACATAAATATTTTGATTTACCTGGTATTCCTCACCTAACATTGATTATAGAATAATACTAGTCTTGCGCCCGCGAATGGCCAGATTGTCGTCATGTATTAAAACAATTTCAATACTTTATTGTGTTTTAAAACTTAAGTGAGTTGACTTAAGGCAAACTGGCATTTGAGTAGTGTTTCTAATATTTCTAAACATTATGAACTCCACGTATACGTACAAATTGTACGTGCTATGTCATGATACTGATAGAACATTCTCTGTTAAATTGAATTGCACCAAATCAGGTCAAATACATTTACAGTACTTGAGAAATGATTGTTTTTCTTAACATCTGTTTTTAAAGAAAATAAGCATCAACTCATAAGTTATCCGTGTTAGAGTACCTGTTACTATCTTAGAACCTATTATCTTAAAATTTAGACTGTAGGGAAAGAAAGAACGTATGTTTGGTTTTGAATATCGTGTATATGCCAACATGATTTTAAAGTGTGTGCCAATGCGTCCCTCGCAATAGTTTTAAGATAACCGCTGTATTGGAACATTCTGTATATTACTGTACAGACTCCAGAAAATTAGATAGGACTCCAGAAGGTTGTATATGGGAATGTATTTGTTCTTTCGATCTTAGTAGATCTTTGTAACATGTGATTACAACATGCTCCAATCGAAAACCTGCTGTGAAACTTTCGAGTTTGCATTCGTTTTCGATTGATGTATTTTCGCTGAATGCAAATTCTGAATTGAAAGTTACACATCACGTTAAGTAATTGCGTTTTTTCTGTTGTTTCTGGTTACGTCATAGACAATTTGAAGAGCAATCGACGACACAAGACTTAAAGAATCGCTGTAAATGATTCAAAAACATTTGTGAATAAACTTTCAGGATTTCAGGTAAAAGTACAAAGACTAAGGTTTAGTACGACCCTTTTGAAGTTTCTAGGACAATGGGTTCAGTTGATACAAATTTTCAAACATTACCAAAATCGTGGTTTTCTACATTGACCTTACTTTTGTCAAAAATCTCAGGCTCTAAGTTTTGTTTAGTTCAGATTTGTCTTATAAGTAAGTAAATAACGACCTGAAATTGTACAAAAAGGTGTATTTTAATAATTTAAAACCCATTTGCGAGGATTTTTTAAAATAGCAAACCTCCTGAGCGATTTCTCAAAACATTTTCTCATGTTTTCATACTTTCCGAGATCACTGTATGAAGTGCGCGGGACGTTTTGGATAGAATTATTGTGTTAAAGTAGAATCAGTACCAAAAAAAATCCTATCGCGCACGAATTTTCGAAAAAGTGAGGGAAGAATGTTAAAGAATTGTTAATTTTTAGTTATTTCGCAATTTTATGTCCTAAAAGTCGATATAACATAACAATCAGTTCAAATTTGAATGATTTTATTCCATTCCATTGCCACATATATTTCTCAATTTTAAGTTATTTTAAGTTCTCTGTTAACAATAAATTAGGTACTAATTGTGCATTGTTAAAGATCTTTCCTGGCGAATATTTACTTTCGACCTATCTAATATCATCCCAAGCGTAGCACAAGAGCAATTGCCAAATCCCTTTTGAGGCCTGCGAGCTTATTGAAGGGCAAAAGACCGACAGGTGGCTCGTTATTTCCATATTCTAGAGGAAGTTCGAAGGGTGGTACAAACGACGATTTACATAGCAAACCCATCAAAGTTCCGAAAGTTCACAATGCCTCAGCCATAGTGATGTATTCTAGGGGAATTAGTTGCAAACTTCCACCAAAATACGCTCTTTATTCTGTATATATTAGAGGTGTTTAAACCCATTATATATACACAGTGGCCGCTTAAAATTTTATAACATGACAATCTCTAGCAAGGTTCGTTATTGCAAAAAATTCTCGACAGGTTGATTTTTAATTATCGATAATTGGATTTTGATTTATAGAATACAGATAGTTATGTCAAAATCTGTTTCTTCTGACAACTGACAGTGTTATCACATCAAGGCTGCGCAGTGGCACCACTTTTAAGCATATTCATGAGAGTGATCGTTATTTTGATTTGTGATATCTACGACTCACATATAATAAGTGTTTATGACTATATAATCGCCATCATGATACTCGCCAATTAAAATGATAGTAGCGTTGTATAATAATGACAGGTTGTTCAAACAATAACTTCATTATTTGAACGACCTGTCATTATTATACAACGCTAGTGTGAAAGTCTGTCAAAACCTACGTAGATGACAGTTATTTGACAAATTGCCTTGCCACCATTGACTAATACATTTAAAATATTTTCCATAAAATGGAATTTATGAGTCGTAGATAAAACGTTATGTTTGAATCATACATCACGGGTATAAATCACTCGCATGATTACACGCTCGCCTACGGTTCGCGTATAAACTTCATGCTCGCGATTTATATCCTTAATTATGTGCTCGTCAAATAATGTACTATTATGCATTACCCTTTAAAATTTACGTAGTATGACAAAGTATTGTAGTCCTACAGACTTCGTACATATCATATTATACACGGTGGGCCAAAAAAACGGTACAAATGCTCAATTACTCATGTTTCCAAAGATTTTGAATAAATTCAAGTAAACATTTCTTTGAAAAACTAATTGCGTATGTTGTAAGGATTGAAAACAAACCATATTCGCAATTTCACTTCTTTTTTGAGTAAAAACAGCAAAAAACGACGGTTCAAAATTTCACCCGGTATACGAGACAAATCACCCTGTACACTATGCCATAAAATCTTTACTGTCCCTTTTGACCAAAAGAAAACAAATGTCATTACCAATTAATTTTATTACACCTTTCATTTCACATTAAATTTGCCCGATGTTATCAGAAATGTTGCATAGCCAAACATAAAGCTACATAACTTTGGATTGAAACGTTCTGTTATTGTGAATATGGTATGGTTTCAATCTTCACACTACAAGTAATTTGTTTTTAAAAGAAATATTTGAATTGACTAAATATTATTGGAAATACGAGTGATTAAAAATTTGTACCGTCTTTTTTGGCCCACTGTGTATATAAAATTAATAGTTTAGCTGCATGAGATTCTATTTGATCGGTCGTGAAACATCAGTGTCAAATGCTGATGTTTTGACAATACCTACTGCCAATAGAATCAAAACATCTGTCAAATCCTGGTTAACTAGTTTTGTTTTAATGCAGACACGACCGATCTCGATAAAAAAGAATCTCATGCAGCTAAACTATTAATTTTATATATAGTATCATAAAGTTATGTGTCTGGCCACATCAGATTTTTAATCATATTATTATTTCCATTTAAAAACATTTCTATTTTGTTCTACCACAATACATTTACACACCACTGTTATTAACTTAATAAAATAATAATCAATTACCTTTTGACTTCAGAACATTTTATATTTTTCGAAATACTATAACCTAATCTAACTGGCTATCCTGGCCAACAATGAGTAAAACCAAATAAGTGAAAACTGCTTCTGGCGTCTTTCTTTCCGTAGAATCTAAAGACAGAAATTTTCAGACCGTAGGGTTAATATGTATTGACCGTTCTGAAATTTCGCAGGAATTAAGTATTGATAAGTATAAAGGAACAAATTGAAAATATTACGGCTAATGACGTTAATAGCGTTAATAACCTCGTAATGATGATGATATTGGCAAACTCTTTTCCCCGAAGGGAGAAAAATAATGATTTTTCTCAAAAACACAAGATGTGATGTACCTAAGTTTTAAATTACTCATTAAAAATAAATAACCACTTGTTTTACGAAAATAGGGTCATTTGAGACTCATCTCGGGTCTCCGGCAGGCATTCAAGCATCTCCGGCAAAATCAAACATGAAGGAAATAGTTCTACATTATTGTAAATAATATATCGGCGGTTTAAAAGTAACTAACAATTTGTTATATTTTATTGAAGCACGAATTAATTGTGGCCAAATGCTGATAAATGCGTATCTAAACGAAAATACGATCAATAAGTGTTATTAAAATAACTTCAATAAATCCTTAAAATCCTTTAATTCTCTGGAAAATGTCATTATATGTATTGGTATTTTATTGTAGTCAGGTTTTTATTATTGGAACTGTTAGTTAGTTACTTTTACTTTTAACCAGACGTTATGCAGAAGGAGACATATCTTTGTTGAATTTTACATATTCAATGTTATTCAAATTATTTTACACTACGCACTTTATCACGCAAAATGCTCTACAACTTTTTAAGCAATAAAAAATTGCGTATAGTGCCGTTAACAATAGTGTAAAACCGTTATTATATAGTGAGAACACAAAGTATTGAAACAGTACAAAATCTCTAAATCGGTCTATTATTAAAAAATCTGATGTGGCCAGGCACATGACTTTATCATACAATATATAAAATTAATAGTTTAGCTGCATGAGAATCTATTTTATTGAGAGAAATCGTAGGTATTGTCAAAGCATCAGCACTTGACACTACCTACACTACGTCATTAGAATAATAGTTATTTATGTCACAAGTACCGAAAGTACGGAATAGCGCGGCGACCGGTGATGCGGCGCGTCACCGAAGGCGAAGCGTCGCCGTCGCATGTGAGCGAGTCGCGCTATGTAGTTTTCGGCAGGAGTGACATCAACGTTTTTTGTGTTGCTTTTTGAGAAATACGTACTTACAAAAAATTAAAAATGGTTATATTTCTGGATAGGAAATGTTAGGTTGATACCACTTCTACGAAACGTCAAGTTTAAAAAGCTAAATCAAATTCTGACAGATTTATATTCGTTCATGACACTGTAGATGTCACATCCGTACCAACATACTAAAACGTAACTATACTCATCGCTATACTTTATTTACAATTTTCTCAATTATCGTTTTTACAATTAGATAATAACGGGTTGATATTTCTTATCA
The DNA here is from genome assembly GCA_964023965.1 of Melinopterus prodromus. Lineage (NCBI taxonomy): Eukaryota > Metazoa > Arthropoda > Insecta > Coleoptera > Scarabaeidae > Melinopterus > Melinopterus prodromus. The sequence continues at coordinate 49,823,333 of OZ030393.1, forward strand.
ACAAACAATCAAATTGACGATATTATTTTATTTGAATTTTGTATTTTCTACTTTGCCGCAGTAGAGCGGCAACGTTCCATAGCGGCTGATGAAATCAGCTGTTTTCGAGTGTGACAGCCATAGACATTTCTGTGGTGACAGCACAAAAAAATATTTGTCAAATCCAGGCTACTTTGAAGTTTCATATCAATGCAGATGCGACCGATCTCGATCAAATAGAATTTGCTCTTAAAGCTAAACTATTAATTTTACCAAAAAATATCATAGGCATAAATTATTCAAAATTTCCTCTACTTTAATTTATTATTTAACTATTTTGTCGAAATTACAGAAATGGCGGCTCATTTGCAAAATCTTTCAAAAAGGCTTAGAATAAACTACCAGTTCCTTTGGACCCCTTTCAACCAAAAGCTTTTCAGCTCTAAGTTTGGTAACAAAACTTCTAAATATGAACTTTCGTTCCGATACCTTTAGTAGTTTCTCCGGAATCGTCGCCACAAAAATCGTTTACACACAGACATACATACGCACAGACACACACACACACACACAGACATTTTTTTGTACCTTGGTCAAAAATGTTCAGGGGACCCAAAAAGACCTATTTCCGCTAAAATCTCAATTTTTTTTTTCGGCATGATTACAATACTTTAGCATACTGCGTATGATAAAGTAAAAAACTCGGTTTTGAATTATCAAAATATGTACTTACACATATTTATCGTAAACTAAATTTCCGACCTTCAATGGTTTTTGAATTAAGACGGAATCGACATATTTTTTAAATGACACCATTGGCTTAATAACAGCATAATAGCATAATAGTATGATGGCCGTAAATAGGAAAATTTTCTAGAAAAAGATAGTTGAAAATTGTGTTACATTATATATTTTATACAGATTTTAAGGTTTCTGAAAGATTGAATTCAAATGGCATACATGTACTAATGTTGCTGAAATTACAGTTTTGACATGTGACCTCACTTTTCCGGATGTCTTACGTAGTTTTGAGTTCGCCTTCGTATTCAGGGCAAATAAAGTTCCAGAGTACATTTGCTATTCCATTTACAACCTCCATGCTAGTCAAAGTTATCAATATTTGCAATTTCAATTATGGTCTTTAAGCCATAAATTTTCTTCCGCTACCATTAAGACAATTAAATGTTATATTAAAATAACTTTCAAATATGGGATTGCCATTACATCAAAATGTGTATTTTTATAGTAAAAGATCGACGTATTCAACGACGTTTTTTTTCTTAGCCGTATAAGAAAATTGAAAAATAAACAAAATTAAAAGGCGCAAAATATCTGCAATCCTGTAGAACGTGGCTTTTGGAAATGGAACCTGCATAGGCGATTATGATCTATTCTTTGCCAAAATCGCAAAGTTGAGTTTTTAGTCATGTTTGGGTTTGGCACATGCGAGGTAAAACGGCCTGACTTTTTTAATCACAGAATCAATGTTGACCCAACAATCTACACCAAAGATTTTAATATTTTTACTTTAAAAATAAATATTGTTTTTTAACAATTATTCTATATTTTTCGTAATCTTGTCGACTATACCTCCCCTAATCATCTCCGGCATTCGTGTGCGACTAATCTGGCAACCCTGGACACCACCCATCACACTATTTTAAATTATATTTAGAGTTTTTTAGTATAGTGAAGTGTAACTTGATGCTCTTTCATCTTAAAGAAATATCTACAAAGTACATATCGAAAAAGCAGTTAGCGAGATATTTTCTATTCATTTCTAATAACATATTCTAACATATATTACATAACATAATAGTTACAAAAGTGTTTAGTAATTTTGTAAGTGATTTTGATGTGAACTAGACCAATTATAACAGTTTGTTGTAACTATTGAATGATAACAATTTCTCACAAATATGCTATACTCATTGTATCAGCCTATAGCAGAAAAGTTGGCTACGTTCATTAAAAACAGCACATAAGATAAACTAACTTTATTAATGAAAATGCGAAATTAGTAACTTCGATATAACTTATAACTTAATTGACGCGAAGTACCTATAATTAGAAAACTATAACACCATTAATACATACACAAGAAATTGGTGTACATGAACATTATTCTAAAATGCAAAAATCAGCTGATATCCATATCCCCCCTATCACGCCTCATCGATGCTATGCGTATCGACGCGTTCCACGTTCTTTTGTTTTGGAGTACCTGCATACATGCGAACCGGTTTTCAAACGTCTTGTGTTAGTGCAATTTCGGCGTCTTCCGATTTTGACGCGTTTCTCGATTTTTCTCCCATAATTATCGGTTTATAAACTTGATGAATGTGTGACATTTGGTGTTGTGTAGTGTATCCGTTGAGATTCTAATCTGTTTTCTTCGAAGACGTGAAAAATTGTCGAAATAAGGTAGGATGTTTCTCTACTCTGTAATCGCTGTTGATTTTGATGGAAAGATTACACACATTACGTTGTTACAATTAGCAAATGATATCTAATAACATATGTATTTCCAACGTAAAAAACGCATAACCACAAACTGCCTTTTGTAGAATCGCCTGCAATCGCATTAACTGCGAAATACATATCTATATTCTTAACATATTTAAACATGCGTGTACCATGCTATACTATGGCCAAAGGCTTGGGGCTTTCTTTGTTACGGTTTGTTCATCAAAATACGCCAGCATGACGATTTTCGGCGATGTTTTACCACTCTGGTAAGTGATCGTGCATCTATCTCGTCAACTAAACATCAAATCACCCTTTGAGATACAATACAAGGACCACGTTTACCTGAATACTGAGTTATGCAAAGATCAAACCTACATCGTAGATATGATCGTGTTCAAATACTGCCGGGGACTACTTCACCGAAATTAATATTTGGTTGCAATTATATGTAAGTGTGTGTAAATGTATAAGCTTCAACGGCTACCTAGCGGAATTTTAGGTAGACACTAGGGCTTCAAATCCCGGGATCCCTACAAATAATGAGCGTTTTCGGGCTCCCGGGATTATAAATCTAAATCCCGGGATCCAGAAAAAGTTAAATCAAAATTATTTTCTTATTTTGTTCTTAATTGGCGAAATATGGGCACTGATCTACAATAAATCAATTGAACTGCTATTGAAGTATAAACTTCAGTCCATAACAGCACCATTTCTGATTAGATAAAGTAAGCATAAAATGTTTAAAAAACCCAACCCAATAAATGTTGCTATAATAGGAAGATCAGATTTAGGAAAAAGTAGATATAATTCAATATGGAGGCAAAATGGACCTTCTCAGTTTGCTGAAGCGGCCTTAGTTACTGCAAGGGGGGCAGCTGCCCCCCTTGCATTTTGTTATTATGTTTATTACGTAGCACTCTTTCGCTTATGCATGAGAACAAACATTATTTGTTATTTTTCTAATAATTGTTCGGGATTTGGGAAAATTGACCATTGTTTTGGACTTATATAAATATATTATATATAACAAGTATATATATATAAACATTTGTCAGTTAATTTCCATTTGTTTAAATAAATTCTGTGTTTAATTAATTCGTTTTTCTCGAAAATCCGTCTGAATTTAGTTTTCTGGGTTCGAAATGGCAGTTTATTATCTCAGAGTGACATTATTCATTATAAAATTTCTTGGTATTGTTTAAACAATTAATTATAATTCATTTTCAGCAATCTTTCTAATTATGGTAAAAGTGAGCTTTTTGTAAAATTAACATAAATTTTATGCTCGAGATATCCTGTTTATATTATCTAATTGGTTTATTAGTTTAAACATTTGTTTAAACAGATGCTATTTATTTAAAAAATAATTGCAATTCAACTAATATTATTTTTTTAGATCGGTCTGGCCAACCGTTATTCTCAAGTTATTTTCAATATTTTGGGGGATTTCCATTGTTTAAATAATAAAATTTTATTTGCTTTCAATATTTTATCAAATTAGAGCACAGGGAACAGTTTCCAGACAGCAACAAATCAACATTATACGACACACACTGGAATGAAATCAGAATAAGAAATGGAGAAACAAAATGTGATTAATAATATTGGCTGACTTTTGGCAATTTATATTTTTAAAAGGAATGTAACTCCCCAATTTTCCGAAAAAAAGTATTTTAGATCAGTTAAATTTTTTCGAATATGTGATAATGAAAACGAATAATATTTTATTATTTAAACAATGGATATCATCCCAATAAATGATGTCACTTGAGAATAACAGTTGGCCTGACCGTACTAAAAAAATCAATTAATTTTCGGTGAATTGTAAAAAAAAAGTTTAAACAAATGGAATTTGTTTAAAAAATGTGGGTGTATTAGATAATATAGGCAAGGTATCTCGAATATGAAATTAATTTCACAAAAAAAGCTGAATTTTCTACCATAATTAGGAAAAAGGTTGAAAATGAATAATAATTGATTGTTTAAACAATAGGAAGAATTTTTTTAATGGATAATGTCACTCTCTAAGATAATCATTTGCCATTTAAAACTCAGAAAACATAATTCGGATGGATTTTCGAGAAAAACGAATTATTTAAATAAATAGAATTTGTTTAAACAAATGGAAATTAACTGACAAATGTTTATAAACATTCCACTAGAGATTTCTATGAGAAAAAAGAGACTAATATGATTAGGTTAAATTTTCTGAAGATTGTAATTTTTTTCATTCGAGGGTAGCTGAAAACTACTGCCAGGATGGGTTGCAGGCGTCAAATCCATATGTATAATAGGACACATTTTTCCTTGGAAAGTCCTCTAGTAATCTTAAGTTTTCCCAAACCCTGAACAATTATTTGAAAAATACCAAACAATGTCTTCCTCCCATGCATTTTTCCATGGAAATTTAAGGCTTCGAGAGGCATCATTAAACAATAAAATTAAAAAAAATACGTGTCCACTCTTTTTGGATTTGGAAACGTTCGGGTGGATTGTTTCTTTCTATCTTCACAATTTTTTATGCAAATTTTGCAATGCCATTAAAAAGCATAAATTTAGAAAATGCCCCCCCTTCCGATTTAAGCTGGATACGCCCATGCGAAGCTTTATTGTGAACATAGTTGCGCTCCGTTAATTTTATTAATTAAAACTTGTGGGCTAGAAGAGTAAAATTATCCACAATAAGATTTTGTCGCGATTTTATCCCAACTTTACGAAGTTGAAAGTTTACTACAGCAGTATTACAACATGGTACCCGCAAAATACCCTAGATTCTAAATATACACTCGTTTTATAAGACCTCTTGGCGCATTCGTTCATTTAGGGCAGTCGTCGGTGGCGTTCCTCGTGCACCAAACAACTCGTGCGCCAATTTTACGGCTTATTAAACATACAATTATTATACAATATTACGTACAATAATATACTATTATAAAATTGGAAACATTCATATACCTATCCTAGAAAGCCAGTATTCCTTTTCCCCTACATCCTAAATAAATGCTAAAGTAGTTAGTTTATACTTGCGAGTTCAGGAGAGTACCCTTTCCCGCATACCCTACGGCGGGTCTCTTCGTCATTTAGTCGCGTATTAAAACTTTTGCAAGGGAAATGTGATTAAATCTGAGCGTAATGAAATATCACGGCCCTCGACAATCCTGGAAAGGACCAAGGAACCCGAGAACTTTATTACATGCCATAAGAAATGCCCTAATTAGCTAATTTTTACTGTGTTCCACCGGCCAGAAACAGATGGTTTGATGTAAGTTGTAGTATAACTTTTGACGTAATACCAGTTTCAGTTTTGAGCATATATAACCCGGAAAGAAAAAAAATAGTGGCTGTAAAAAATCAATTTAGAGATCCTTAAGTTAAATGTGTCAAGTTCTGAGCTTCAGCCACAGAAATTGTGTCGATACTATTCAGTGGAAATCAATATTTACACAGAGTGATTTACAATAATTCTAGGTGTAAATTTATATACCTAATCACAATAAAATTATGTATAATAAAAAAATTATTCAATTAAATATATATAAGTAAGTAGGTACTAATAAAATTTTGACAACAGAAAATATTTAAAATTTATTTCCGTGTATTAGAGCAGTTTTCAACATGGGTATACAGTGTGTCTCACGGGACGTTGGATTGTATGGGTATTTTTTGTTGTTAATTGAGATAGAAAGTCGGTTAAATGGGCAAAGTAGTGCTTATTTCTGTGGTCTGTTCAGAAAACAGTTGAATACCAAATGGTTCCCAAGCTATTTAAAAAAACCAAAAGATGTATTTTTTTAATTATGGTCATAACTTCTTTATTTGTGATTATGGCTACAATTTGACTATTAGGTTCAAAATTTTTTTCGCCAATGAATTCGTCAGAAACAAACAAAACTTTTGTTTTTCTTATGGATGCCATATTGGTTTTATACATATAAATTTGGATTCAGAATTTCTTTCTGAGTAATTTAGTATGCCACATGTCATATTTAGAACACAATAAGCCGACAAAATTGGAGTTTTTATTTAATATCTGAAATGATCGCATGGTGCCATGAAAAGCACATTTGAGTGATACAGTATTTATGTGCCCATAGTCAAGTTACAGTAAACTTATGGAATGTATTTGTTTGTACTAACTACACAACATAAAAATGTAACAATATTTTAACAAACTAAATAATGTTTTAAAAAATCTCGCTATTTTCAAGGAAGCATTTTTCACAGCATCGAATTGTCATGTAACTCTCCAACATTTCCAACATTATAAACACCATACTTACACTTTTTTTATTTTTTAACTCACTCCATAGATAAAAATCACAGGTAAGATCCGGCGATCTTGGTAGCCATGATACTTCTGAATAGGTAGCAATTACTCTCCGTTTATGTCTTATATCTAAATAGTTCCTCACGATTTGGACATTATGTGTAGGTGCTTCGTCTTGTTGGACCCACATACCTTATAGTAACGCCAACGGTATATTGTCCATTCTTTCTTCCACGTCCTCAGAGAGCAATATTGCCGATACATCTCCGAAGTTACATTTTTGGTGTACAAAATTGGTTTCAGTTAAAAATACAGCAGTCAGAAAAAAATGTTTTTTTTTTAATTCTAGGTTTTCACCAATTTCTTTCAACAAATGGTTCCCACATTTGAAATTCAACTGTTTTCTGAACAGGTTATAAAAGAGCACATAAATATGCACTACTTTCTCCATTTAACTGACTTTCTATCTCTAATAATAACAGAAGTACCTATACAATCCAACGTCCCGTGAGACACACTGTATATGAGCAAGCTTTTTCTTATTTAACAAATTACAAGAGAAAATATAGAAATCATCACACTCTTTTGCAGAACGTAAATATCATTTTAGAAAAACAATTCAAATGGACTAACTGTTTATTTTCAGTCGTTTGGAATATTAACCAAACCGTATTTTAAACTGCTCTAACTTCTTAAGGAATATTAGTTTATCAACAGGTCCATATGAAACCTTAAATGATACCTAAAATACATGGTTCTTCATTTTTGTATTCATTTTATTTTCACTACTGATATTTTTGACTTATTAATGAATTTATTTAATTATTGTAGTAGGTTCAGTTTCTATTCTGTGTTCTTTTCGCATTATTTGATATGTATTGCCTTTTTCCTCTTTATGGTAATATTAAAACGACTGCAACCATTGAAGGAATACAAAATAAAAATGAGTTTATACACAAAGGGAAATATCTGCAAAATGGATGTACGAACCTACAACCAAAATGTTGTAAAAGAAGAATTTGCAGTTATTTGCATTTTTTTTCTTCTGTAATATTGCTGTTTGTTTGATACCAGCTATATTGCTTTATTTTTTGCAGTATTTACATATTCCACATACATATTCATGTGAAATTACAGCATTATCGCCGTTGTGGTTTCGCCGGGTTCCGACACCCTTTCGAAGGTTCATCAAGAGTAAAAAGTTGCGAAACGCTGGGCTCTGAAGCTCTGAAGGGGGAATAATGCAGGTCCTCGGTAAAAGCTCATCATTTGTTTTATCTTTTCATTACCTACTTGTTCAGTGTTAATTAAAGAAAAATTGTAGTAATTTGTAGAATTTCAACATATCAAATCGCGGAAAACTGATAGTAAAACTATAAAGCGAAGGGTAAGACGATACCAGAACAATGTAATCAAATTTGTATTAATTCATTAGATTCATTTACATCTGCCTAAAAAGGCTTGCCCAACCGGCAGTGCTTGTTTTTTGCGTTGATAACCTCAATCCTTTTTACCTGTTTTTGCAAAATGCATTTTCTGCTACATATTGAACTCCTGTCCAGTTGCCAGCAGCCACGCAACGCATAATGGAATAACAATAGTGAGTAAATCACGTTAAAATGAAATCCAGTATTATCGACTGCTAACAGAAAAAGGTGCCAGCACCGCCAGCCGTCCTTGTCGGTTACAGTTTCCGGTACAACGCAAATTGTTGTTCCATTCGAATTACTCTGTAGCCAGGGGCGTAGCTACGGGGATCAGTGGGAACAAACTGCTCCAGGCGCACGAGTAGAGGGGGCGCAAAATTCGAAGAGAAATAACAAATCTTTTGTGTAAAACAATTGCCAGAATTTCTAAATGAAATTCTAACGACCTAAAATGTTTTGTGATCTTGACTTAATTATAGATTTGTGTGTTGTGTTTATACATATATAGATACCTCCATGTACATTTGACTTCTGTAAATGTTTTTTAAGCATGTGCACTTCATATTTATTTATTTATTGAGTGTACTATTGTAGTATATTGTTCACTTTAAATCACTGCACTTATTTTACTAAATTGGTGTGTTATTTATGCATAAACGTATGTGTGTATGTGGTTTTCAGTATTTTCTTGTTAATATGAAACACAAACTTATGAAACTTATTTTAAAAGAAAGAAATTGCCAATCCCAAAATTTTGATGCTAGGTAAAAGTTTCGATTGCCTAAAACGCTTTCTTCCAAATAAGTTTGACAAAAATTAAAAAAAAGTCTCTTAGAGAAACTTGAAAAAATGTCTCGACCATCATTTGAATGGGGTTAGAAAAACGTACTGTGGCATCTTAACCAACTTTAACCTGAACTGTGAACATGTTTTCAAGGTTGTAAGTTATATTATTATTTTGTTGGTACTCAAAAAACGAGAATAGTAGACTGCTAACAAGGGATAGTCTACTATTCTCGATAAATATTAATATAATAAATATTAAATATGCCTTCGATTTGGCATTAGAAATAACGTGTAAACAGCTCCTATTGGTATGGGGTCTGTGCTGCGAGTTATTCACGGACATAGATGACCGACTTGATTTTTTTTATTGGTCGGGGAACAATGTATTTTTGTTAGGAAACTTCTTGATCTTTTAATTCTCTACATAAAATGTTCATCCTTTAATCGTTACATCCTTTAAGTACGCGTTGGCGTTTTCAAGTTATGCGTCTGATAATACGTCAAAAGCACGCATAACGTTATTTGTATGTTGGGTGATCCATTCCACGTCCCAAGTATTTGAAAACATGATTGAGCATCATATTCAATAATAAGAAAAATGTTAAGAAATGTCTTATGAATACCCACCTTGGTTTTTACGGAAACTAAAATTAGTGTAAATGTTCTTAAATCTTATACGCTAGTGAAAGATACTAGTTTTAGAATAATTCCATAAAATGCGAAACCGTTATTTATATAAAACACTTGTGAAGCACATATGAACACATTTGAAGAATATTTGGATTATTTTAATTTGTTAGAAATCGAAAACAGCCAGCTGTTGACTAATTGTTTTTTATTGTCATAAACCCCTAAACTGAGTTTCGCAACGATTTTGTATATATAAACTCGTTTCTAACATACGACATTTTTGGTTCAATCTGGAATTGAAAAATTGCAATTGAAAGCTGAATATGTAGCTACGCCACTGTCTGTACCCATATATCTACTCGCATATGCGAGCTGCATCATCAACGCAGTCCGAACATACTGTCCAGTAATATGATTTTAATTAATGGAAACAGTCGCCGTGTACCCATAATGGGATTTGTCAGCGCACAACTATCCGCTTACTGAACGCTCATTGCCGATTGAGGAGCGTAGCTAATTAACTAAGGAGGAATTCAAGTTTATAGTGCCAAAACTTAAGATGGCCTTAATAACTCAAGTAACCGCAAACGTATGCTAAAAATTTTAATATTTTTTGGATATTAAGCAGTGAGATCAGCTTCTTGAGTAAGAATCACATCAAATTGAGTTGTTCGTTTACATTTCAACACTGCTTCATACCAATCGTCTGGACAATATACCTTCCTTAGATATCGCTTATGTTTCTCTGTAACAGCAAAATCTTTGTTGCATGGTAAGTAGGTGTGTCCTGATACTAGAAATGTATGCTCCTTAGTTTTAATCTTACGTTCTCTTACAAGTTGGAGCCACAAAGCCTTTATAATCCTATTTTTTTTGCTTCCGCAGTTGTCTGTGAATATAACATGTTCATCTTGGCCTGTTGTTAATCTAGACCAGCGTTCCCAAACTTTTTTACTTTTGCGGAACATTTTAATTTGGGTTGGATCCTGGCGAGACCACAACAAAAAATATACAGTGTGTGTCTCACGGAACGTTGGATTGTATGGGTACTTTTGTTATAATTGGTGATAAAAAGTCGGTTAAATGGACAAAGTAGTGCATATTTATGTGCTTTTTCATAATCTGTTCAGAAAACAGTTGAATTCCAAATGGTTACTAAGCTATTTTAAAAAAAAACAAAAAACGTCATTTTTTAATTATGATCATAACTTCTTTATTGTGATCCCATCAAAAAAGCGTTTTGACATTATAAAGTTACTTTTTTGCCTGCAATTTGATTACGTCAGTTTAAAATCTTTTTCGCCAATGGATTTGTCAGAAACAGTTGAAACTTTTGTTTTTTTATGGATGCCATATTGGTTTTATACATGTTTGGATTCATCATTTGTTTCTGAGTAATTTGGTATGCCACATGCCATATTTTGATTAGAATAAGATAATAGAAACTGAAAATTGAAGACTGAAAATTGTACAGTTCGAGAATTGCTGAAAATCGCATGGTGTCATGGAAGACGTTTTGTGAAACAATGTGATATTTACCCATCTATACCGATCTGTAGAAAAAAAAATGGTGAAAACCTAGAATTTATAAAAATATATTATGCTTCGATGAAACATATTTTTCTAACTGCGGTATTTTTAACTGAAACGCACTACTGGGCCCGCAAAAATCAGCACCTTTTTGTACCGCGCCATAATCGGGTGCGGTTTGGTTTTAATGTATGGTGCGGTATAGTGGTCAACCGATTAACCGGACCAATTTTTTATAACAAAAATTTAACTTCGGAGATGTATCGGCAATATTGTTCTCTGAAGACGTGGAAGAAATAATGGACGATTTACTAATTATTATAAAATTTCATTGCATGATAATATTCCATTCGCAAATAATGGCAATTCCTCACTCGAACGAAACTTCGTTCTCGCGAGAAATTGCTTACATTACTTGCTCATAGAATAATATACTATTATGCCAATATCCAGCTTTGTAAATGCATTAAGTTTATTACATACAGTTAGTTTAATTTCGTATATTTCATTTTGTTATCGAACGGGTTATCGACCTTGGTTTTCTGTCCTGCTCTATTTCTCGTTTTGGGTGTCCTGTTAGTTCTTAATTCGTCATTCACTCCTGGTTCGGTTCCTTTTCTAGGGAGGATATAAAATCGCGTAATATTTTCTTTTGCGTTTTAAATTTGGGATGATTATCAAGATTTCAGGATAGGAACAGATTATGTAAAGTATTGTAAAATTGGAAACGATTTTTTAGGGAGGTGTTAATAGTATACTATATGGTATAGTAGGGCATTAGGTTTTTGTATGTTAAACTTCTGAATGCTTTTTTCTTTATATTGTCTTTCGTTGTGTTAATGGGTTTATTGAATATTATGTAAACAATACTGATAAATGAATTTAATTTATTACTTTTTGATTTTTATTCATTTCATGTCAAAAACAGCGCTTTAACACGACACTGGTAGCCGTGATTATTTATAAATTGAATGAGCTCGAAATGTGGACCGGCATAATTTTAATTTGGCCCTCGGTAAACTGTAGTCCACGGCTATTTTGCCGTTCTTTATTCGCAGCCGTCGATTGTTTTTTACGAAACAAAGGGTTAATTGTTCGTTCGTACAGTTGAATAACGGTTCAGGGGTGCTGTTTAAAAACTGACTGAAATTATGGAACATTTAATTGAAAAATGTAGATTTCATCCACCGGAGAATTGCGTTCTAAAAATGGCATATCGTAGAATGGGGTCAATTTTGTTTTGTAATAATTTATTTTTAGTCCCCCATTAAATAACACATGCTCGAAATGTTAATAAAACCCACACTATAATTAATTATTTTGTTGTGATATATTCAATGAGTGTCAGATATAAAGTCCGAAATTTAAGAGTGTAAAGTTTTAAGGTTTTATTGTGAAGAATCAAAAGTGTTTAAGACCTACCACTAATGTTACAGTGATACATGGTACGCCGCACAGTGGGGTATTTGACCCGAAAACCTGGCCAAAATTACTTCTTCACCGATAAGGGCTCTAATGTGTTGTTTTATTTATGTATAGCATTTTAACCTTCATACGAAGTATTTGAAGGTTAATAACTTAATAAACACAATAAAGCAATACAAAATAGGGAAAAAGGGAAAAGAGGAACCTATATTAAAAGTTTTCTTCACTGCAGCACACTTATTGTAAATTAATTACTTCTTCAAGATTTGTCGTCAATATTTTTTTGTGATTTTATTTCTATCTGTACATTTTACTTCTACTTACTGTGTGAAATTTACAAAAATGTATATAGCATGTCCTGTTAAAATATGCAGCATAGACGAATTCAAAATTGAACAATACATGTCGTTTCGGAGTTAAATGAGATAATATTTTTCGGTCTGTTATGTTGTAAGAAATCCTGAAAAAAGTTTTATTTTTTAACACCAGTGGTAGAGGAAGAAAATGAAAGTTTACACCAGTCGATATTGTGTATTGAAACGGTACATACGCTATTCATGCAATTTTCCGTTCGATACATTCGTTTTAAGACGTGACAGTAGAGGCAATTAAGAACCTATTTAACCATATTTATCACTATAAAAACTATAATTTTTAGTGTTATTTCAAAATTGTCTAATACTTATACTTATTGTTACCATGAAAACGAAATTTGTTCATCCTTCAAGCTGAAACGGTCGTTTTTTTAGTGGGGTGACCCTAATACGCATGTTTTGAACCCGCATTCATATTCCGCATAGCACATTTATCGAAAACGCCTAACCAGTTTCTATTCACAAACTTACTATTGTCTATCCTCAACAAGAATCCATTTTAAAGCAGTGAACTGTGTATGCAAGTAGGTGCTTTTGATGTATTTTCTTAACTAATGTTTATTTAGAACTAGCGCAAAATTACTCATTTTCTTGATGCAAAGTTGATTTTTTGATGGTTGAAGATACACAAAAATTTAAAAAAGTGAACACTATGTAAATACCGTCATTTTTACCCTAAAATTCTCTCTATAACCCAGAAAATTGTGGCGAGCGTGTCATTTTACTTCTCAGTTGCTGTTTCACGTACTCGGCTAACAATCTCACTCGCCAACAACGTCACTATGTCCGACAAAGCATTACCTTTACGTTCTCGTCGTGCGCTTATTGCTTTAATATTTTAGGCGGGTATACAAAATGCCCGGAAAATCCCTTTAACGTGGTCGAGCCACCATAACGAGCAGACGTAAAAGGAAATAAAGACATTTTTGCCTGGACTTACTATTTTATAATAGTTTACCTTCGCGGACGTAAAAGGAAATAAATACATTTTTGCCCGGACTTACCGTTTTATAATAGTTTTACCTTCAATTGTCTGTTCTGCAACCAGATTGTGTTACCGTTGCCACGTTTGCTGACGACACTGTTGCCATGGCAGAAAGAAAATCCTGAAGGAGCAACACTACAACTGCAGAAATTTGTCTTCAGGAAATAGAAACACAATATTACCCCCAAATTTTCGACTGAAATTCACGCTTTCTCTGTGTGTGTGTAGACTCGCGGCAAATAAGATGTATATCTCTGCAGCGATATATCTCAAAAACTATTCGATGAACTTTGGTCTGCTTGTACTTGGATATTCCAGAAAACACAAAGTACTTCTGGGTGAAAGCCCGAGCAAAATTTGTTTGGTAGTTTATGAGTTTTATCCAAACAAAACATTTAGGATGTACACATCTTTTATCGCGAGCGTACGGGTATGTATGTATGTATGTGTGTATACAATAAATGCGGTTGATCATGTGGCGGCCACAGCAATTTATTTTATCTTACCTATATACTAATCACTGAAACTTTGAAGTATCTTGTTCCAGAGTAAGTACTTATTCATATATACATATACATACCGAATACCTATCGATGTTTTGCACTGTTCCGTCGGCTATTCTAAACCTAAATGTCATCCAGGAATAGTCAAGCTACAACAAACTTCGACGATTCGATTACAAACTTTTGACGTAACAGACCGCATGTGTCGAACTATTCCGATATTGATAATGTTAATAATAAGCGACTCATGTTAGGCATACCAAGAAGCTAGGCACTTAATCTACACGAGGAAATATAGCCATGGCGTTAATTTCAAACTAATCTCGGTGGGGAGACAAAGATACAAGGATATTTATTGTCCATAATAATTGGGTGTATCAACATGCATGCCAGATTTAAATTTGCCGCAATTGTATCGCGGCGTTACCTGCGTTTGGTAATTAACAAAAAATAAAAGTTATTCTTGTAAAAATAAAACATTTTTAAATCAAAGAATAAAAATATTAGTCTCATTTGACGATATATCAACAGCAGACATTTTCTTCTCATCATCGTCCATTCAATCGTGTGAATCTTTCATATTTTCTGATTCTCTTATCGAAGAAGATTTAGCAGAAAGTTAGGATTATATGTTAAGACTGTCAACTTAGCGGCTTTTGTCGTTGTTAATCAATTTCTTATTTTGCTATGAATCCAACTAAATGTAGTGTATGTTCGTATATAACTCAAATATTTTACATTATTGGTAATCAAGAGTACACATTTACAAAGTGTCCCATTTTTATCCCGCAAAACTTTTTTCCAGATAGTAAATGCCACACTGAGTAAAAAGTTTCATATAGACTTGTCTGTTTACTTTATTTCTTAAAAAATTACAATTGTTTGAAATAACTGTAAAATAATTACAAAACTATATTTTAAATGATTTATCTTGTTTAGGAATTGATAAAACCAATAAGTCGGCATGAAAGAAACTTTATACTTGAATGAATGATAATTACTTGTATAAATTGTCGATTGTATAAACAGTTTCATATGTATTTTGTTTTCGTTCAGATGTTTATTTAGTTTAATATTTTGAATTATTTAATTATATTTGTTTACTTTTAATAATGTTCTGAGTATTGATTGTGCTCTTTCTTAATTTTAGCATTGTTTGATATGCTGTTTATTGTTTATTTTTCTTTATTTACTTAATATTACAAGCGGCTGTAACTTGGAGTTGAGAAAACAACGAGGTCCATATGAAAAAATATACCTACTCAAAATGACATTTACTATCTTTTTTTTACTATCTAAAAATAATTCTTGCGGGATAAAAGTGTTACATCCTGTATAAATATCCCTGAAATGTTGTTAAATTGTGTTTTAAGGATACAAATTATAAATACCAAAATTTAGGTATTTACCCCACGTACGGGGTTCCCCCCGCCGTGTATTTACCCGGCCCAAATCACTGCCTGGTACAAAACATATTTAGACGAAAGAAAGTGCGATAGAGTAATTAATACTGAACAAATGAGTGGGAGAGAGACGTAAAATGAAGAAATGTCCCCAAGTTCCTTTATTTCGATTTTTTTAATAAATAATATTGAAAACGAATACTATTTGGCCACAGCGATTTAAAAAAAAATAATTGTAGGTGAATTTCTAACAACAACTGTTTAAACAAATTGAATTTCTTTAAACAAACCCAGATTTGTGTGATTTATTAGATAATCAAAAAAGCTGACTTTTCTACCATAATCAGAAAAGTTGAAAATGAATAATAATTGATTGTTTAAACAATAGTAAGACATTTTTAGTAAATAATGACACTGTAAGATAATAATTTGCCATTTCGAACTTCAGAAAACAGGATTCAGACTGATGTTTGAGAAAAACGAATAAAATTTCTTTAAACAAACGTAAATTAACTGACAAATGTTTATAAACATTCCACAGGACTGAAATGATTAGAAGGATCAATTGTCTGTAGAATGTACTTATTTTCATTTACGGATAGTTAAAGTGCACTATGGGGGGCTTCAAATGCATAGGTATAATAGGTCAAATTTTTCATTGGAAAGTCCTCTACAAGTCCTTAGGTAATCTTAACTTTGCCCGAACCCCGAAAACCGACAGGCACTGTTAAAAATCAAAATTTCAACAATAAAAATACGTGTCGACTCTTTTTGGATTTGGAAACGATTTTGGGGGATTGTTGCTTTCTATCATCACACACATTTTTTCAATGCATTTTCGAACCACCCTAATGGACACCCTTCCCCTACACAGCAAGGTAAATTTAGAAAACTGCCCCGCTTCCGTTTTCAGGTGACTACGCCCATGACAAGACCTATTACATGTCTATCTGACAATTTTATTGTATTCGATTATTCAACAAAATATTATAAATATCTTTTGAGATTGTTTGATAAAATTAATATTTTAGGCGTTTTTTATTGACGTGTACTACTTTGTCACATGCATTTTGATCAGACAATTCTGACTCTTTTTACTTTATCATACGCAGTATGGTAAAGTATTGTAATCATGCCGAAAAAAAAAATTGAGATTTTAGCGGAAATAGGTCTTTTTGGGTCCCCTGAACATTTTTGACCAAGGTACAAAAAAATGTCTGTGTGTGTGTGTGTGTGTGTGTCTGTGCGTATGTATGTCTGTGTGTAAACGATTTTTGTGGCGACGATTCCGGAGAAACTACTAAAGGTATCGGAACGAAAGTTCATATTTAGAAGTTTTGTTACCAAACTTAGAGCTGAAAAGCTTTTGGTTGAAAGGGGTCCAAAGGAACTGGTAGTTTATTCTAAGCCTTTTTGAAAGATTTTGCAAATGAGCCGCCATTTCTGTAATTTCGACAAAATAGTTAAATAATAAATTAAAGTAGAGGAAATTTTGAATAATTTATGCCATTGATATTTTTTGGTAAAATTAATAGTTTAGCTTTAAGAGCAAATTCTATTTGATCGAGATCGGTCGCATCTGCATTGATATGAAACTTCAAAGTAGCCTGGATTTGACAAATATTTTTTTGTGCTGTCACCACAGAAATGTCTATGGCTGTCACACTCGAAAACAGCTGATTTCATCAGGGGTTGGAGAACCGCTATGGAACGTTGCCGCTCTACTGCGGGAAAGTAGAAAATACAAAATTCAAATAAAATAAGATCGACAATTTGATTGTTTGTTGATAAGAAATATCAACCCGTTGTTATCTAATTGTAAAAACGATAATTGAGAAAATTGTAAATAAAGTATAGCGATGAGTATAGTTACGTTTTAGTATGTTGGTACGGATGTGACATCTACAGTGTTATGAACGAATATAAATCTGTCAGAACTTGATTTAGCTTTTTAAACTTGACGTTTCGTAGAAGTGGTATCAACCTAACATTTCCTATCCAGAAATATAACCATTTTTAATTTTTTGTAAGTACGTATTTCTCAAAAAGCAACACAAAAAACGTTGATGTCACTCCTGCCGAAAACTACATAGCGCAACTCGCTCACATGCGACGGCGACGCTTCGCCTTCGGCGACGCGCCGCATCACCGGTCGCCGCGCTATTCCGTACTTTCGGCACTTGTGACATAAATAACTATTATTCTAATGACGTAGTGTAGGTAGTGTCAAGTGCTGATGCTTTGACAATACCTACGATTTATCTCAATAAAATAGATTCTCATGCAGCTAAACTATTAATTTTATATCTTGTATGATAAAGTCATGTGCCTGGCCACATCAGATTTTTTATTTCATTCTGACGTGGCCGTAAACGTGCTATTTCAGCCAGGTCTACCGTTCGCTACAATTGGAATGTTCAGCAGAGCGGGCGTACCTTTGTTTCGCTGTAAGCGGATTTGTGAGGACCCCTAGTGGAAATCCGATCCGGTTCACAATGCACAAATTTGTATCCCCGATGGCCCAGAAAGAATTTATCTCGGTTCGAAACATTCCAATACATTTTTTCATGCCATCGAAAGTCGCTCGGATTTATTCAATCGTTCGGAGAATACGTTTCCTGGGTAATGTTCGTAGAATATTGGGATCCTTTCATTTCCCATTGGACCTCGATGAAAAGCGAAGATATCCAGGACGTAGTTATTGCTAAATATACAGGATGTTGCTTTTTTTAGACTTACTGCCCTCCTAATGAAAAGTGTCGTATCGACATTAAGGGACGTTATGGCATATATGAAGCTCACTGTTATATAAAAATTATAAATATGTATGTTCATACGGTAGGTTAGGGTAAATACCTTATAAATAGCAACCATCAAACAGATTTTACATGGAAATGGAAAGGGTAAATTGAAGCCACAATAAAGAATTTTTAAATTAATCTATGCAACCTTAGTTAATGTACCTAAACGTAAATATTAACATTGGAGTAACAGTTAATTGAATTGACATTTCTTACACATTTTGTAGCATTTTCGTGTTTTTTAAATGCATAAAACTTTAATATTATATGCAGTGTGACGAAAGTCCGCACCACATGGAAAAAATTTTATTGTGTATTTCTCAGAAATTTTTTTATTGATTAAAGTTGGCGGCTCGTATGAAATCAAAACGGCAACCGTCAAATATGTAAATTTCGGTGCCATATACTGAGCTATTCAGAATATATGAATTTGTGATAAGAGTAAAGTACCTTTATTTTCATTATTATCGATAAACTTTATTTGAAAATGTTGTTTAGAAGTAAAAATTATATTCAAATATGAAGTCAGAGCCACCTACCCTGAAAAGAAAAATATTTTCACTTTTTTTTATTAATTATTACTCTTGTGACAATGATAAGTAATTGCCAGTGATACAAGTTCGTGACTGAGTGTATGGGCGCACCATCAACCTGGAACCCAATTGGCGCCCGTTGAATTAATGGCAAATTGTCCAAAACAGGTGACAACCCTCTATTCAGGAACTGAAGATATAATTCCCCATTTAAATTTTGATGAAAAAAAGGCCCAAATATTTGATTATTCAAAATACCGCACATCACCATTAAAATGGTACTGATCTCGGCATTCTCTTGTAAAGATCGGGTTTTCATGTGCCCACCACCGGCAATTTTGTGAGGAATGGGATTGTTCTTTGACGTAAATGTAGCCTCGTCTGTCCAAAGAATATTTTAGAAAGAATCTGATTCTTCCGTTTTCCTCTCAAACCAGATGGCAGTCATACCTGATGTCAAAGTCTCTTTCTTTTAGTGTACTTATAAATTTTGGTTTATAAGGGTGATACTTTTAGTATTTTTAGTTTTAGTATTTCATGTACTGTTGATTCACTGCTTTGGCTGTGTGCAGCCATTTGTCGAGCAGTAGTCGTTTTAAGCTCGATTACTTCTTGCAATACTGGCAAACTTGTTTCCTCATTTCGCAAACATATTTTTGTGGGATTTCTTGAAGTTATTTTCAACAGACCCAGCCTGTTTTTTTTTTTTCATTATGCTGGAAACGGTTGAACGGGCAATTTGGTTGTGTGGATTTCTTTCATTGAAAGTAGCAGCAACATCTCGGCGCGGTCTATTTTCTCCATGTATATTACAACAATTTCAACTTTTTGTTGGAGTGTAAGCATCGTTTTAAAAGTTACAGCACATAAACTAATTTGTATTAATGTGTGTATTTTTGTAATTGTCCATAGAGTAGAAATAAAATAAGTTCATAGTTAATAAATTAGCATTATTAACATATTCATAATAGTTATTAATTTAATAACGGGTAATTCAGTCATAATTAATTTAAGAAACAATAGATGATTGATGCTTTAGTTATTTTTATTAAAATATTATCAATAAAATTATAAACCCCTAACCACAACAAGTATTTTAGAAACCTAAATACGTATTTCAGCAACTATGTTGCCATCTTCAGTAGAACCTAAAAAAAGAAAAAGAGAGATTAGCACTTCATAGTATCTTTACTGGATATTGTCCAAGCAAATCACTAGTGGAAGTGATCAACGGTTATGATTTTTTTAGTGTAACTTCTTAGATAAATTACGAGTTGGGCTGGATGAAAAATAATTTTCCGGGAAGAATAAAATTAAATTTACTTCCACATCTTTGGGTTTTTTTCAAATATAAAGCATTTAGCCCAACTCATGATACAAAAATAGATTTCTTATTTAAGTACAATTTTATCCCAAACATTATAATTGCGATAATAAAGCGTTATTGCCAGATATGTATTTATTTCCTCATATTACTGCTGCTCGATGTAGACAGCAGACGTCAGGAGGTTTAAACACCGCCTATAATTGGTGACTACGGATTGACGTTGGTGGGGGACAGGCTGACCACTACCAGCAAAATAAAAACATCGCAATGAAATACATATTTCGTTTTGAAGTTGGCGCGATGTTTTCAGAACGGAGCCTTAAGGTTAATTTAATGATACGCGTTATTGTTATTTGACACAATGTTTAG
Source organism: Melinopterus prodromus (assembly GCA_964023965.1). Taxonomy (NCBI): domain Eukaryota; kingdom Metazoa; phylum Arthropoda; class Insecta; order Coleoptera; family Scarabaeidae; genus Melinopterus; species Melinopterus prodromus. Next base: position 49,844,141 of record OZ030393.1, read on the forward strand.
AATTTCAAATGACGAACAAATAATCATTTGTTTATCTTTAAACTCATGAAATAATACAAATTAACTTGTTGAGAGTGTGAATATGACACATTGTAAGTAACATGATCTTAGGATAACATGCCCAATTACAGTAACGTGGAATATGACGACATGATTATTGTTTATGGAATAATTACTTCAAATTATCAAGTTGTTTTGAAACGCCTTTTAGGTGTTTCCGCGAAAGAAAGAGAATAATTATTTCTGTATAATTAATACCTCATACGTTCTCAAAAACTGGATGGTAATTTATATGAATTTTATTGTATTTTTATGTTTTATGCTGGAATATGTTCATGTTAATGGGCGCATTTTGTTAAAAACTCATAATAACTCTTGCTAATTAGAGGAAAGGATCAAAAACCATAAACCTGACCTTTCCTAGAAAAGAATGCAGCTGAAAAATGGGCGCTCTAACAGTTTTAATTCTGCTTGTAGGCATCACTCAAGGAGGGATATTTGCTAAAGAAGAAATCCTACCAGCGATGGCGAAGGAGGTACTTCAAGCTGAAAGGACGAACGCTGTACTACGCCAAAGATACAAAGGTAGGCATCGTTAGTCGTTATAGCTTGCCGTTTTCAGCTTCGTATGTACTGCGCGCCATCTACAGGTTAGATAACGCAACCCGCCGTCACGCGGCGTAATGAAAATATAGCCGTTATTACGAAAAATGAATTATTGAGCGACGTGCTTAGTGCACGGCTACCTTGTTATTGCAATATGAAGGATGAAAAATTAAATAGAAACGTTGTATTTACTGCAGGAAAATATGAAATAGGTTGAAGGGCATAAGGAGGCCATATTAAAACGCAATAAATTGAAGTTGCTCTTGATGGAAAATATGGAAAACTCATAAAATTTCTTAATATCAATCTGAAATAAATAATAATACACTCCCGTATACTTTATAAGTAATAAAAATAGACGTCACCAATGGAAATAATGAAACAATGATGTTAGAGAATTAATTAAATGAAGAATATTTTACTCCTTTCCATGCTAATTTTTACAATACCTTTGAAATCTGTGCGTAGCTTCTAAAATATTATGGGGGCACTGAAAAAGTTTCATAATTCCGTAAGAACTTCTAAATTAGTAAATCCTTAATGAGCTTTTGAAATTTCCATTGGCAATTTAGAATGAGAATGAACGGAGACAAAGAGCCTTTAAGTTCGATATAAACCGATATTGCAATATAAAATTTAGTTAGATTTTACACACATCATCCCTTTAAAATTAAGTCAATAAAGCTCATAAATCATGTAAAACCTGCCAACTGTAATGATATCATAATATAGATGTTGATTAAATATGTTTAATATTTATTAAATTATTACACTTAGTCGTTCGGAATCAGAAAGATTCCGGTTACCCGATTCTAGTCTTTTGCTTGTGCTTTATTGTTTCACGGTGTCATAAAACAATAAAATTGTAAATTAAATAGAAACGGGTATTGAGAGTGATAGTTAAAATACATTCAGAAAACATTTTATTAAATTCTGACGACACCCCTGCAGGCGCCTATTAGCGAATACTGTTTTTAATATTTTTGTTGTGTTGGTTCTAAACTATTTACTTTTTTCTTAAATAAGATTTCTGGTTATCTACATAGTTTCGATAACACGTAAACAAAAGAAAATTTCAACAAAAATCATTTAATTGTAGCTGTTGATGCCATAGCTCGGCAAGTTATTTGCATTCTTTCAAATTATTTAAATAAATTTATTTTAGTTTCGCCGCTGTGCACCGTCGAGTTTTTGCGACCGTACGGCGACTGAGGCTCATACTGCTTCGAGCGAACAGATATAGCTTGATTTTCGTTGCTATCAGACTGTACATATACACAGGTTATTTCTCTAAATCGTCGCTTATTTTATTTAATTTCGTTGTTTCGTTGTTTGTATGTGTAATTGAGAACACATGAGGGTGCCAGTTACACATAAAAATAAAATTTTGGATTATATCGCTGATCAAATCGATCTTTCCGTTTGTCTTTGTGATACAGTCCACTTTCGTTGTCTAGTTAAACTATCCTGCAGTTAACAGTAACTTTAAATTTTATTCTGTCTTTTTACATGTTTTTGATCTTTTCCCAGTTATTTTAAAACCCACAGGTGCAAGTGCAACCCAGGTATTATGAAAAATACTAGCATATATTTATACAGTCCAATTATCCACAAAATCTTCTTTAGTGTGGAAGATATCAATAAAAGACAATAAAAGAAGTTTTAAACAAAAATAAATATGAGTTATTTTAAAGATATATCTTTCACAATTTGAATTTTGCATTTAGAGCGGACATATGCAAAACATAATTTCGGAGGATAATTCCAAGTGTTTAATTTGCCAAAAATACCATAATCTATGCTTAGTGACTATCCTGACCAACAAATACAATATCGAACAAATGAAAACTGTTTTTGGTATATTTTCTTGTTGGTTCTGAATCTGAATCTGAAAATTCTGTCTACTAGTTGACCATGATAGTCACTTAGATTATTATTTTTTATGGTACTTGAAAAATGTAAAATCTTTTGATATCGCGTCTCTAAAGGTAATTGATTAGTTATTTGATTAACTTTATAACATTGATATGCAAATTTATTGTAATAAAACAGAATAAATTTAAGAATGTATTTTATTTTTAATTTAAATAACTTATGCATGGGTTATATGTTATATGTACGTTAATATGTATTGATCGATCTCAAACTTGACAGGAATTAAGTATGGATATAAAAAAAAGAAATTTCGAAGGTCCTGCATAAAAAGATTTTTAATTTACAAAAGAAGAAAGTTCTTTTTTTTAATTTCGAAAGTCAGCGTTAATTGGTGAAATGTGGGCACTGATCTACAATAAATCAATTGAGCTGCTATTTTTCAAGTATGAACTTCAATCTATCACATCACCCTTTCTGATTGTAATAAAGTATTAAGCTTAAAATGTTCGTTTATACCGACATGTTGCTATAATAGGAGGAGCAGTCAATATGGAGGAAAACATAAACCTGTCAGCTTGCTTAAGTCTTTTTAGTTACCTCAACAAAAATACGGCTATATTTAAAATATAAACAATAACATAAACGTAAAAATTAGTTGCGAATTTCTGTACCTGTATTCAATGATGTACTACAGAATATAAAATTAGTAAATAACAAATTGTACCAAAAATGATTTGCTATTAATCGTTGTTATTAATCTTTCGATGGTTCACGCCAATCTAACAAACGATGTCATTTCTTGTTCCGATTTTCAAGTTTCTTCCAGTTTGAGAATTTTACCTAAACTAACGAAATATTTAGGTACGATGTTTTTCCGTTATGGGGTGAATGTACGCCATAGATTGCGTCTCGGTTAAAACAACTGTTTGTGTCGATCTGTGATAGCGGTAATATTGTCATTTTTGAATTTTTTTCACAGTTCAATTATCTTTCTTTAGTGGAAAAAGTTTGTTAAAAAGTGCATTACAAAAATGTACTTTACAATGTGGGTTAGGCTATTTTAGCTATATTTGACAAAACCGATATTCATTTTGTTCATGACTAGAAAGTGAATAGCTTTCATAAATTTTGAACAACAAAACAAACGGTTTACTTGAAGACGCATTTAGAACTGGGTATAAAAGTCCTATTTTTTTTTGTTAACAATAATCGTTTTATTTAAAATGCAATCAGTTAGTGAATTAGCATAATAAACATCCATGACGCATGAATTCTAAAGTTATCCAATTTTATCGTAAAGAAGAAAACTAAAAATCATCTAATTATTTATTGGCATTAATATGAAAGATTGAAGGTTTGCTTCGATCAAACAATTTCATTTGTCGTAAATATTCTTGAAACATTTTACAAAAACATTTTGGAGCAAATTTGAAATGGAGAGAACAAGTTATTATATTATTATTATATTTAATAGAGCTTATATTTTATTTATTATTAATATCATTACGCACAAATTACCGACAATTTTGGTTTCCTACTTGTAAGGTAAAATTTGAAAAAAAAATTCGGTGTAAAACATATTGTCCAATCATGTATATTTCAGGCGTTTCTTACTGACTAGATTTGGTAACTTTTGACATCCCAAGCGTTTTCATCTGTCAATTTTTGATTTTTTCATGAATCCCGGGATTAAAAAATCTTTAGTCTTCCCATTTTAATTCGTATGTGTCGTTCATTGAATGAACGACACCGTTTGTACACTACGGAATTAAATACCATCTTGAACAATAATTTTTGTTAACAAAGTTTGATGACATAATCGTCTTTTAGATGATTTACATGATAACTAGCTTTATAAATTCTTAAATCATTTCGTGGTACGTTATTTTTTCATTGTTCATTGAGAAATTCCTGATTAACACTGTCCGTGAGCATACCTAAAATAACGTAAACTAAACCGTCTAAAAACCGCGTATTCTATACCACAGAAGTGAAACCTATTTCCACAATTTACATTTACACCGTTTCCACAAATTTACCTAAAAGCTTTTGCTCTGCAAAAATGGCGGAGGCGCAAATGCATTTCTTTATGTCGGTAGTTCTAACATGGGACGAAACAACGTTTTTCGTTTTACATTGTAAATAGTAACCCCATGTGGCCGGTAGGGTATGGGAGAAGAAGCGTGCTTCACGTGAAGCTTCCTGTTATACATTTTTGATGAGGCCGATTGCTACCGCTCCGCTAAAAATGTGTATCGAGATGATTAATGGCCCAGCGTTCCCAACATTGCAAAGTGTGGTATAATTGCCCAGACCTAACAAAAAAAAAACGTTGCGGTCGGCCGGTGCCGGCAAATCAACGTGATGCTGATAAATGAACGTAGTTCCTTTGTTCGTTTTTGCGGCGTCCAAAATTCTGCCGTATAAATGGATTAAGTTAAATTGCTTTCTATTTGCGGTTGTATAAAGTTTATATTTCCAGTTATACAGCCCCCTTCTGTCTACGTAACCGACGAATTGTAGCGGAAAGGAATAAAAAACGCAAACGAGTAAATCTTCATTGTTTTAAATGTGACGGTTTGCATAAGCCTGAAATATGTAGCACACTTTTCCGTATGTGTATCCGCCCACGATGGAAGCTTATCTGCATGTTTTATACCTTTGTTGGTTTTATGGATGAGTTTTTAAACTCGTACACCGCTACAAACTATAATCCACACATTTTGTGGACAATGAGTCTTAAGCTGATGCAACAGCATGCGACGAATGTTTCGACGGACGTTGGACTGAAGTTTGAGTCAAATGAGTTCAACAGTTGATGCAGTAATTAAAGGAAAACGGTGCTACACGATGTTTTGACAACCTCCAACGTCGAACTTTGATAGTTCTTGACAACGTGTTGTCGCTATTAAGTATTCAACTAGCAATGCCAAGCGCCAAAGATTTCCCCAACAAATTATTTCTCTCCGCCAACAAGTATGGTTGTTTTGATGCGCAATTCGTCCGATAGGTGAAACGGCTCTTATAAACGGTAAAATTTATCGATATTGACTTTAATTTTTGGGGTTTAGCCCTGGATGGTTAGACTAATTTCGAACATATTTTCAATTTTACTTTTGTGGCAAGTAAAGTACCTTTTCTGTTTACAGTACGTCAACATCTTACTTAGAAGTTTTGTTCAGAACAAAAAGCTGTGGTTATATGCAAACTTGAAAAATGACTGGCCTACTGTGATAAACCCATATTAATTAATTTTATTTCTCACAGAAAGTGCCAAATTGCGTCTCTACCAATGTTAATCTGTCAAACTTATCAAAACCTGAATCTCGACATAAAAAACAGCATTAAAGTACTATTGATGAAAATAACTCTCATTGTTTGCTATTTTATCAAACTGTGCTTTGATAAGTTTTGATCAGTTTTCAAATCTGCATATAGCCATAGCTTTTTGTTCTGAACAAAACTTCTAAGTAATATATTGACGTACTGTAAATAGAAAAGGTACTTTTTATCCTACACGATGCGAAAATGTCGTTTTCGCGTCTCTATGGAGACACGAAAGATGCTATTTGCCAGCTGGGGCTGGCTGGCATGAACACTGGCCTGTAATGAACACTTTTCCGCGCTAACCAGGAAAATGCAATAACTTTGTCCAATCAAAACACAGTTTCGATTCGGTTTGACGTTGTGATTAAAACGTCAACGGATTTTATTTGTCAAAAGCCAATATGTCAGGGATTAGTCTTTAGAAACGGGATGATTTTATTACGATATTGTTGTGTAGGAAAAAAATTATGTGTGCACCTCGCTCGGAAAGTGGTTTTCCGGGCCTCAGGAAGTGCCCAGGCTCGCTACGCTCGCCTGTGCAACTCTTCTCTCGCCCGGAAAAGAACCACTTTCTCGGCTTGGTACATACTATTACCTACCACAAAAGTAGTTTTTTATCCACTGTCAAGACTCACTTGTCTTTTACGTAATGACATAATGCTGACGTCAGCATTAACAAATCTTTACACACGACAGAACCCGGGAGCAGTTTATTTTCTAAATGATTCTGGCCGTGAAAACCTACGTACTTGTTTATTATTTTTTGTTGGGTTGATGCTTTAGATTGTTGTTAATTGCATTTAGGTGCTGTTGTTATTCTCGTTATGATTGAGATTATTGATCTTATTGTTATATTTTTACTTATTAGACTATGTAATTTACCTTGTTACTGGGGGCTCTCCTCTCCTATTGGGTATAATAATACAGGGTATAATAATTAAAAAAATGAAATTGTTACAAATAATTGTATTCAACAAAAAATGAATCACACAAGTAGACACGTTCTAGTTTCTGGCTTGCAAGAACTTTCGGTTTTGAATATTTCGAATATTTAAATACATTAGGTGGACGTTATAATTTTAAGTTTAAAACAAACAGAAATAAACATGGAGAGTATCAAATAAAAGTACCTTTATAAATCATAAAATAGGTATATTACAATGCAACTCTTGCTGTCTCTTGCTTCCATTTGTGACAATTCCAACGAATATTTGCATACATTAGGTGGACATCATCTTTTTAATTGTTTAAATTTAACACAGCAAATCAAATAACACTATCTCTATAGCATCATGTTGCTAGAGTCCCCAAGAATAATGCACAAAATAACTAACACAAAATAATGCCGCCGAACGTAAAATGCTACTAATGTAAAGTGATAACCTCTTTTTTGTCTACATTAAATGAATAGCAGTGATGTTATTTCCAATACTCATTATATTAATTGTATATTGCATATCCATCAATCCATGTATACGTATATTATCAACATATACGCTCTACTGAACAATGGACCCCTAACGTTAAAAAACGAATCTCGGTCCACGTTCCCCATTAACCGTATTAAATTGTTCACAATCGATTATGTAAATTTAGCACCGAATGATATTTTTCAGGTACCTACACGTCCCCATAACTCGATATTCAAAAACTGTATGCATAATTTCGGCACAATCAGTCTATTTATAATTTTATTACGTACGCATCAATTTGCACATCTAAATATTCATTCGCCTGTTCAATATTCCCACTATTATTTGCAGCGCGTTCTAAATGTTCTAATTGATTTAGGTACCTCGATTTTGCAGCTTCTAAATTTGAATGTGATATACAGACATTTATGCTAATTCATGCAAATCTGTATAGGTATTTTGTATCGTCGAAGGTAAGGACTTAGTGCAAACTCTTGGTAGTTGGAAATGCTGATATTAGATTTATTATAAAATTATAGTTCCAATGGATGACGTCTATATCTGAAATTCAACAGCTATCTATGTATAATTTACCATTTCACATACCTAATATCATCCCGTTTATTTATAGCCAGTATATTAGTGAATATTAACAGCGTTTGTATTAATTCCTGCTAAACTAAAGACCGATTTCACAAACTCTAATTATCGATTATATTATATCTAGCTGTGCTGTGAAGATGTGTAAAGTGCTTACGTTTTAGACCAGTATTATGTTACTGTTGGTTTTGTTTAAAATGATTAATTAGTAGATATTAGACCATCATCATCACACTATCATCATCACACTATACAGGAGTTTTTTTTAACTTAGTATACAGCGAAATTTTGGAATATTAATATTTTTTATTATTTTTACTCCAAAACCAATGGTGTTGGACGTTTGTACCGAAAACACCGCAGAGACACGAGAAATCCAATTGCGTACTTGGGCGCCATGTTTTATTTGTAATTTTAGTGGCCGTTTTCTTTAATTTCAATTGTGAATTCAATTATTGTTTTCATTTGCCTGAACTGCCTGAATAGATTGTATTACTCCTATTTTTTCGCAATATTTTTTAAAAAAATCTTTGATAAGATATTTTTTTTTTATATAAGATTTGTCTATCATGGTTTTGGCTCAATAAAAAAGGGATGATTGATTTTAGTTTCAAAATAACAAACATATAGTACGTCACGGGAATCAAAAGAAAAATATTGCCTTCTAAATGTCAAATACAAACATTTTCATAAAAATCTGATGTGGCCAGGCACATGACTTTATCATACAATATATAAAATTAATAGTTTAGCTGCATGAGAATCTATTCTATTGAGATAAATCGTAGGTATTGTCAAAGCATCAGCATTTGACACTACCTACACTACGTCATTAGAATAATAGTTATTTATGTCACAAATGCCGAAAGTACGGAATAGCGCGACGAGCGGTGATGCGCGCGTCACCGAAGGCGGAGTGTCGCCGTCGCATGTGAGCGAGTCGCGCTATCTAGTTTTTGGCAGGAGCGACATCAACATTTATTGTGTTGCTTTTTTAGAAATACGTATTTAAAAAAAAATAAATAAATGATTTCTGTATAGTAAATGCTAGGTTGGTACCACTTTGACGAAACGTCAAGTTTAAAGGTGCGTTCCGATTGGTAGGTAATGGTAGCTAATAGCGGTGGTAGAATACGAAAGTATAGTATTTCTTACATATCGTGATAATGACACATATTAGTTTGCATGTACATAAACATGAGTCACTAGCAATTTTCTATTGGAAATACTATAACGGCGTCTGCTACCACTGCCATTATCACTAATGAAAACGCACCTTAAAAAGGTAATTCAAATTCTGACAGATTTATATTTGTTCATGACACATCCCTACCAACATGCTAAAATAAAGCTACACTCATCGCTATACTTTATTTATAATTTTCGCAATTTATCGTTTTTAGAATTAGATATAAAGACGGGTTGATATTTCTCATCAACAAACAATCAAATTGGTGATCTTATTTTATTTGAAATTTGTATTTTATAATTTGCCGCACTACAGCGGCGACGTTCCATAGTGGTTCTCCAACCTATGATGAGATCAGCTGTTTTCGAATGTGACAACACAAAAAAATATTTGTCAAAATCCTGGCTACTATGTAATTTCATATCAATGCAGATGCGACCGATCTCGATCAAATAGAATTTGCTCTTGAAGCTAAACTATTAATTTTACCAAAAAATGTCATAGACATAAATTATTCAAAATTTCCTCTACTTTAATTTATCAATCAACTATTTTGTCGAAATTACAGAAATGGCGGCTCATTTGCAAAATCCTTCAAAAAGGCTTAGAATAAACTACCAGTTCCATTGGACCCTTTTAAACCAAAAGCTTTTCAGCTCTAAGTTTGGTAACAAAACTTCTCAATATGAACTTTCGTTCCGATACCTTTAGTAGTTTCTCCGGAATCGTCGCCACAAAAATCGTTTACACACAGACATACATACATACACACACACACACACAGACATATTTTTGTACCTTGGTCAAAAATGTTCAGGGGACCCATAAAGACCGATTTCCGCTAAAATCTCAACTGCGTATGATCAAGTAAAAATGATGCTAAAAACACCCATTTTACTATGTTAGAAATTTTGAACGTAAACTGTGTCCGATCTAATCGACCGATGTTAACGGTTCAAACGGTATCGGATGGGAAATTGGCCGAGGAATTCATTTCTGAAAACCGCGTTGCTCTAAGGTGCGCGGCTCGCGAGAAAAACGCGATAAACCGCGGAAATTATAGTTTCCCACTTTCTAGCCAAACCGTACACGCTACGGGAAAACCGACCTCACCGTTGAATTCAGCACATCCCAGTGCATGTGCATGACTACATTAGAACGCTCTATCTCTTAAAAAGTTATAATTGTTTTTACTTTATCATACGCAGTATGTAAAGTATTGTAATCGCGCCGAAAAAAATTTTTGAGATTTTAGCGGAAATAGGTCTTTATGGGTCCCCTGAACTTTTTTGACCGAGGTCCAAAAAAATGTCTGTGTGTGTGTGTGTGTGTGTGTGTGTATGTATGTCTGTGTGTGTGTAAACGATTTTTGTGGCGACGATTCCGGAGAAACTACTAAAGGTATCGGGACGAAAGTTCATATTTAGAAGTTTTATGACCTAACTTAGAGCTGAAAAGCTTTTGGTTCAAAAGGGTACACAGGAACCGGCTATTTATTCTTAGCATTTTTCAACGTTTTTGCAAATGAGCCGTCATTTCTGTAATTTCATCAAAATAGATAAATAATAAATTAAAGTAGAGGAAATTTTGTATAATTTATGTCTATAACATTTAATGGTAAAATTGATAGTTTAGCTGCAGGAGCAAATTCTATTTGATCGAAATCGTGTCTGCATTAATACTAGGTACCCAGGATATTTTGAAGTTCTTGACAGTATTTGGAACGTCAGCGTTTACGAAACGTCAATTCAACACGCAAATGCATGGAGAATTGCCATGAGGAGCTAGGTGAAACAATATTGAAAAACAATATTTCGAGTGCGGATAGCAATGTAATGTTTTCGCGAATAAATACAAGAAATATTGTAAGACGGTATGTTAACCTTAAAACTTATTTGGAATATTGAGCATAATTCTTTATGAACTTTTGTAGTTAGCACTGAAGACGGCGTAAAGCTCGAAAATATAGTATGCTAGAAGCCAATATAATATATTAATCATCAAAACCAGAACCTTTTTACTTTATCATCGGTAGTATGACAACACTCCATATTTAGAAGCTTTCTGTTGAACCAAGGGTCCAAAGGAACTGGAGTTTTAGTCTTAGCGTTTTTGAAAGATATTGCAAATAAGCCGCTATATCTGGAATTTCGTCGAAATAGTTAGATAATAAATTAAAGTAGAGGAAATCGGAATAATTTATGACTATGACATTTTTTGGTAAAATTAATAGTTTAGCTACATGAGCAAATTCTATTTCATCGAGATCGCTCGTACTGCATATAAACTAGTTAGCCACGATTTGTCAGATTTTGTGATTCTAATGACAGTAGGTAGTGTCAAATGCTGATGTTTTGACATTACCTACTGTAAATATAATCAAAATGTCTCTAGTCTAGTTCTAGTAGTTTTATTTTAATTTAGACATGGCCGATCTCGATCAAATAGAATCTCATGCAGCTACACTATTAATTTTATATATGGTATCATAAAGTCATGTGCCTGGCCACATCAGATTTTTTCGTTCTAAATTTAGCACTTTTAGATAGAAAAAAGTTGAACATTGCAACCGTTGGTGATAGAAAGGTTTACCCTCTACCAAATGATAGCTCTCGTTGAGTCTATCAAAAATATGTATACTTTTATGTGCCTAAGATTTACCATTTTCATGTTATCTGGTCCATTTCGCTTAGTTTTGTATTATACCAAAAACCGTAATTTCAGCACAACTCGGTAACCAGTAGAGACAGAGACTTTTCCTATGTAAATTTGTAATCAGCGCACCCATTTTAGTAAGATAGGAAAGGTTTCATGTTGATCCGGGTCCTCGTTTTTGAGATAGGTGTGCTACTTCAAAATTATTGTTTAAAATATGTGATTTCTTAAAAATTTTTAGCCAGACGGCAAAAATCCAACCACCTTCAATCAATTTAAGGTTGTGGTTCTTGATACAATTTTTGGCGCTGATTACGCCGGTATAATTTGTTTTTACTTATTTGGAACGGTTCGACAGTTATTACGTTCCCAATTAACAAAAATGATGCTAAAAACACCCATTTTACTATGTTAGAAATTTTGAACGTAAACTGTGTCCGATCTAATCGACCGATGTTAACGGTTCAAACGGTATCGGATGGGAAATTGGCCGAGGAATTCATTTCTGAAAACCGCGTTGCTCTAAGGTGCGCGGTTCGCGAGAAAAACGCGATAAACCCCGGAAATTATAGTTTCCCACTTTCTAGCCAAACCGTACACGCTACGGGAAAACCGACCTCACCGTTGAATTCAGCACATCCCAGTGCATGTGCATGACTACATTAGAACGCTCTATCTCTTAAAAAGTTATAATTGTTTTTTCGTTCTAAATTTAGCACTTTTAGATAGAAAAAAGTTGAACATAGCAACCGTTGGTGATAGAAAGGTTTACCCTCTACCAAATGATAGCTCTCGTTGAGTCTATCAAAAATATGTATAATTTTATGTGCCTAAGATTTACCATTTTCATGTTATCTGGTCCATTTCGCTTAGTTTTGTATTATACCAAAAACCTTTAATTTCAGCACAACTCGGTAACCAGTAGAGACAGAGACTTTTCCTATGTAAATTTGTAATCAGCGCACCCATTTTAGTAAGATAGAAAAGGTTTCATGTTGATCCGGGTCCTCGTTTTTGAGATAGGTGTGCTACTTCAAAATTATTGTTTAAAATATGTGATTTCTTACAAAATTTTAGCCAGACGGCAAAAACCCAACTACCTTCAATCAATTTAAGGTTGTGGTTCTTGATACAATTTTTGACGCTGATTACGCCGGTATAATTTGTTTTTACTTATTTGGAACGGTTCGGCAGTTATTACGTTCCCAATTAACAAAAATGATGCTAAAAACACCCATTTTACTATGTTAGAAATTTTGAACGTAAATTGTGTCCGATCTAATCGACCGATGTTAACGGCTCAAACGGTATCGGATGGGAAATTGGCCGAGGAATTCATTTCTGAAAACCGCGTTGCTCTAGGGTGCGCGGTTCGCGAGAAAAACGCGATAAACCCCGGAAATTATAGTTTCCCACTTTCTAGCCAAACCGTACACGCTACGGGAAAACCGACCTCACCGTTGAATTCAGCACATCCAAGTGCATGTGCATGACTACATTAGAACGCTCTATCTCTTAAAAAGTGATAATTGTTTTTTCGTTCTAAATTTAGCACTTTTAGATAGAAAAAAATTGAACATAGCCACCGTTGGTGATAGAAAGGTTTACCCTCTACCAAATGATAGCTCTCGTTGAGTCTATCAAAAATATGTATACTTTTATGTGCCTAAGGTTTACCATTTTCATGTTATGTGGTACATTTCGCTTATTTTTGTATTATATGAAGAACCGTAATTTTAGCATAACTCGGTAACCAGTAGAGACAGAGACTTCTTCTATGTAAATTTGTAATCAGCGCACCCATTTTAGTAAGATAGAAAAGGTTTCATGTTGATCCGGGTCCTCGTTTTTGAGATAGGTGTGCCACTGCAAAATTATTGTTTAAAATATGTGATTTCTTAAAAATTTTTAGCCAGACGGCAAAAATCCAACTACCTTCAATCAATTTAAGGTTGTGGTTCTTGATACATTTTTTGACGCTGATTACGCCGGTATAATTTGTTTTTACTTATTTGGAACGGTTCGGCAGTTATTACGTTCCCAATTAACAAAAATGATGCTAAAAACACCCATTTTACTATGTTAGAAATTTTGAACGCAAACTGTGTCCGATCTAATCGACCGATGTTAACATTTCAAACGGTATCGGATGGGAAATTGGCCGAGGAATTCATTTCTGAAAACCGCGTTGCTCTAGGGTGCGCGGTTCGCGAGAAAAACGCGATAAACCCCGGAAATTATAGTTTCCCACTTTCTAGCCAAACCGTACACGCTACGGGAAAACCGACCTCACCGTTGAATTCAGCACATCCCAGTGCATGTGCACGACTACATTAGAACGCTCTATCTCTTAAAAAGTGATAATTGGTTTTTGGTTCTAAATTTAGCACTTTTAGATAGAAAAAAGTTGAACATAGCAACCTTTGGTGATAGAAAGGTTTACCCTCTACCAAATGATAGCTCTCGTTGAGTCTATCAAAAATAGGTATACTTTTATGTGCCTAAGGTTTACCATTTTCATGTTATGTGGTCCATTCGCTTATTTTTGTATTATATGAAAAACCGTAATTTTAGCATAACTCGGTAGCCAGTAGAGACAGAGACTTCTTCTATGTAAATTTGTAATCAGCGCACCCATTTTAGTAAGATAGAAAAGGTTTCATGTTGATCCGGGTCCTCGTTTTTGAGATAGGTGTGCTACTTCAAAATTATTGTTTAAAATATGTGATTTCTTAAAAATTTTTAGCCAGACGGCAAAAACCCAACTACCTTCAATCAATTTAAGGTTGTGGTTCTTGATACAATTTTTGACGCTGATTACGCCGGTATAATTTGTTTTTACTTATTTGGAACGGTTCGGCAGTTATTACGTTCCCAATTAACAAAAATGATGCTAAAAACACCCATTTTACTATGTTAGAAATTTTGAACGTAAATTGTGTCCGATCTAATCGACCGATGTTAACGGTTCAAACGGTATCGGATGGGAAATTGGCCGAGGAATTCATTTCTGAAAACCGCGTTGCTCTAGGGTGCGCGGTTCGCGAGAAAAACGCGATAAACCCCGGAAATTATAGTTTCCCACTTTCTAGCCAAACCGTACACGCTACGGGAAAACCGACCTCACCGTTGAATTCAGCACATCCAAGTGCATGTGTATGACTACATTAGAACGCTCTATCTCTTAAAAAGTGATAATTGTTTTTTCGTTCTAAATTTAGCACATTTAGATAGAAAAAAATTGAACATAGCCACCGTTGGTGATAGAAAGGTTTACCCTCTACCAAATGATAGCTCTCGTTGAGTCTATCAAAAATATGTATACTTTTATGTGCCTAAGGTTTACCATTTTCATGTTATGTGGTACATTTCGCTTATTTTTGTATTATATGAAGAACCGTAATTTTAGCATAACTCGGTAACCAGTAGAGACAGAGACTTCTTCTATGTAAATTTGTAATCAGCGCACCCATTTTAGTAAGATAGAAAAGGTTTCATGTTGATCCGGGTCCTCGTTTTTGAGATAGGTGTGCCACTGCAAAATTATTGTTTAAAATATGTGATTTCTTAAAAATTTTTAGCCAGACGGCAAAAATCCAACTACCTTCAATCAATTTAAGGTTGTGGTTCTTGATACATTTTTTGACGCTGATTACGCCGGTATAATTTGTTTTTACTTATTTGGAACGGTTCGGCAGTTATTACGTTCCCAATTAACAAAAATGATGCTAAAAACACCCATTTTACTATGTTAGAAATTTTGAACGCAAACTGTGTCCGATCTAATCGACCGATGTTAACATTTCAAACGGTATCGGATGGGAAATTGGCCGAGGAATTCATTTCTGAAAACCGCGTTGCTCTAGGGTGCGCGGTTCGCGAGAAAAACGCGATAAACCCCGGAAATTATAGTTTCCCACTTTCTAGCCAAACCGTACACGCTACGGGAAAACCGACCTCACCGTTGAATTCAGCACATCCAAGTGCATGTGCATGACTACATTAGAACGCTCTATCTCTTAAAAAGTGATAATTGTTTTTTCGTTCTAAATTTAGCACTTTTAGATAGAAAAAAATTGAACATAGCCACCGTTGGTGATAGAAAGGTTTACCCTCTACCAAATGATAGCTCTCGTTGAGTCTATCAAAAATATGTATACTTTTATGTGCCTAAGGTTTACCATTTTCATGTTATGTGGTCCATTCGCTTATTTTTGTATTATATGAAAAACCGTAATTTTAGCATAACTCGGTAGCCAGTAGAGACAGAGACTTCTTCTATGTAAATTTGTAATCAGCGCACCCATTTTAGTAAGATAGAAAAGGTTTCATGTTGATCCGGGTCCTCGTTTTTGAGATAGGTGTGCTACTTCAAAATTATTGTTTAAAATATGTGATTTCTTAAAATTTTTTAGCCAGACGGCAAAAACCCAACTACCTTCAATCAATTTAAGGTTGTGGTTCTTGATACAATTTTTGACGCTGATTACGCCGGTATAATTTGTTTTTACTTATTTGGAACGGTTCGGCAGTTATTACGTTCCCAATTAACAAAAATGATGCTAAAAACACCCATTTTACTATGTTAGAAATTTTGAACGTAAATTGTGTCCGATCTAATCGACCGATGTTAACGGTTCAAACGGTATCGGATGGGAAATTGGCCGAGGAATTTATTTCTGAAAACCGCGTTGCTCTAGGGTGCGCGGTTCGCGAGAAAAACGCGATAAACCCCGGAAATTATAGTTTCCCACTTTCTAGCCAAACCGTACACGCTACGGGAAAACCGACCTCACCGTTGAATTCAGCACATCCAAGTGCATGTGCATGACTACATTAGAACGCTCTATCTCTTAAAAAGTGATAATTGTTTTTTCGTTCTAAATTTAGCACTTTTAGATAGAAAAAAATTGAACATAGCAACCGTTGGTGATAGAAAGGTTTACCCTCTACCAAATGATAGCTCTCGTTGAGTCTATCAAAAATATGTATACTTTTATGTGCCTAAGGTTTACCATTTTCATGTTATGTGGTACATTTCGCTTATTTTTGTATTATATGAAGAACCGTAATTTTAGCATAACTCGGTAACCAGTAGAGACAGAGACTTCTTCTATGTAAATTTGTAATCAGCGCACCCATTTTAGTAAGATAGAAAAGGTTTCATGTTGATCCGGGTCCTCGTTTTTGAGATAGGTGTGCTACTTCAAAATTATTGTTTAAAATATGTGACTCCTTAAAAATTTTTAGCCAGACGGCAAAAACCCAACTACCTTCAATCAATTTAAGGTTGTGGTTCTTGATACAATTTTTGACGCTGATTACGCCGGTATAATTTGTTTTTACTTATTTGGAACGGTTTGACAGTTATTACCGTCCCAATTAACAAAAATGATGCTAAAAACACCATTTTACTATGTTAGAAATTTTGAACGTAAACTGTCTCCGATCTAATCGACCGATGTTAACGGTTCAAACGGTATCGGATGGGAAATTGGCCGAGGAATTCATTTCTGAAAACCGCGTTGCTCTAAGGTGCGCGGTTCGCGAGAAAAACGCGATAAACCCCGGAAATTATAGTTTCCCACTTTCTAGCCAAACCGTACACGCTACGGGAAAACCGACCTCACCGTTGAATTCAGCACATCCAAGTGCATGTGCATGACTACATTAGAACGCACTATCTCTTAAAAAGTGATAATTGTTTTTTCGTTCTAAATTTAGCACTTTTAGATAGAAAAAAATTGAACATAGCAACCGTTGGTGATAGAAAGGTTTACCCTCTACCAAATGATAGCTCTCGTTGAGTCTATCAAAAATATGTATACTTTTATGTGCCTAAGGTTTACCATTTTCATGTTATGTGGTACATTTCGCTTATTTTTGTATTATATGAAGAACCGTAATTTTAGCATAACTCGGTAACCAGTAGAGACAGAGACTTCTTCTATGTAAATTTGTAATCAGCGCACCCATTTTAGTAAGATAGAAAAGGTTTCATGTTGATCCGGGTCCTCGTTTTTGAGATAGGTGTGCTACTTCAAAATTATTGTTTAAAATATGTGATTTCTTAAAAATTTTTAGCCAGACGGCAAAAACCCAACTACCTTCAATCAATTTAAGGTTGTGGTTCTTGATACAATTTTTGACGCTGATTACGCCGGTATAATTTGTTTTTACATATTTGGAACGGTTCGGCAGTTATTACGTTCCCAATTAACAAAAATGATGCTAAAAACACCCATTTTACTATGTTAGAAATTTTGAACGTAAACTGTGCCCGATCTAATTGACCGATGTTAACGGTTCAAACGGTATCGGATGGGAAATTGGCCGAGGAATTCATTTCTGAAAACCGCGTTGCTCTAAGGTGCGCGGTTCGCGAGAAAAACGCGATAAACCCCGGAAACTATAGTTTCCCACTTTCTAGCCAAACCGTACACGCTACGGGAAAACCGACCTCACCGTTGAATTCAGCACATCCAAGTGCATGTGCATGACTACATTAGAACGCACTATCTCTTAAAAAGTGATAATTGTTTTTTCGTTCTAAATTTAGCACTTTTAGATAGAAAAAAATTGAACATAGCAACCGTTGGTGATAGAAAGGTTTACCCTCTACCAAATGATAGCTCTCGTTGAGTCTATCAAAAATATGTATACTTTTATGTGCCTAAGGTTTACCATTTTCATGTTATGTGGTACATTTCGCTTATTTTTGTATTATATGAAGAACCGTAATTTTAGCATAACTCGGTAACCAGTAGAGACAGAGACTTCTTCTATGTAAATTTGTAATCAGCGCACCCATTTTAGTAAGATATAAAAGGTTTCATGTTGATCCGGGTCCTCGTTTTTGAGATAGGTGTGCTACTTCAAAATTATTGTTTAAAATATGTGATTTCTTAAAAATTTTTAGCCAGACGGCAAAAACCCAACTACCTTCAATCAATTTAAGGTTGTGGTTCTTGATACAATTTTTGACGCTGATTACGCCGGTATAATTTGTTTTTACATATTTGGAACGGTTCGGCAGTTATTACGTTCCCAATTAACAAAAATGATGCTAAAAACACCCATTTTACTATGTTAGAAATTTTGAACGTAAACTGTGCCCGATCTAATTGACCGATGTTAACGGTTCAAACGGTATCGGATGGGAAATTGGCCGAGGAATTCATTTCTGAAAACCGCGTTGCTCTAAGGTGCGCGGTTCGCGAGAAAAACGCGATAAACCCGGGAAATTATAGTTTACCACTTTCTAGCCAAACCGTACACGCTACGGGAAAACCGACCTCACCGTTGAATTCAGCACACCCCAGTGCATGTGCATGACTACATTAGAACGCTCTATCTCCTAAAAAGTTATAATTGTTTTTTCGTTCTAAATTTAGCACTTTTAGATAGAAAAAAGTTGAACATAGCAACCGTTGGTGATAGAAAGGTTTACCCTCTACCAAATGATAGCTCTCATTGAGTCTATCAAAGATATGTATACTTTTATGTGCCTAAGGTTTACCATTTTCATGTTATGTGGTCCATTTCGCTTATTTTTGTATTATATAGAAAAACGTAATTTCAGCACAACTCGGTAACCAGTAGAGACAGAGACTTTTCCTATGTAAATTTGTAATCAGCGCACCCATTTTAGTAAGATAGAAAAGGTTTCATGTTGATCCGGGTCCTCGTTGTTGAGATAGGTGTGCTACTTCAAAATTATTGTTTAAAATATGTGATTTCTTAAAAAATTTTAGCCAGTCGGCAAAAACCCAACTACCTTCAATCAATTTAAGGTTGTGGTTCTTGATACAATTTTTGACGCTGATTACGCCGGTATAATTTGTTTTTACTTATTTGGAACGGTTCGACAGTTATTACCTTCCCAATTAACAAAAATGATGCTAAAAACACCCATTTTACTATGTTAGAAATTTTGAACGTAAACTGTGTCCGATCTAATCGACCGATGTTAGCGGTTCAAACGCTATCGGATGGGAAATTGGCCGAGGAATTCATTTCTGAAAACCGCGTTGCTCTAAGGTGCGCGGTTCGCGAGAAAAACGCGATAAACCCCGGAAATTATAGTTTCCCACTTTCTAGCCAAACCGTACACGCTACGGGAAAACCGACCTCACCGTTGAATTCAGCACATCCCAGTGCATGTGCATGACTACATTAGAACGCTCTATCTCTTAAAAAGTGATAATTGTTTTTTCGTTCTAAATTTAGCACTTTTAGATGGAAAAAAATTGAACATAGCAACCGTTGGTGATAGAAAGGTTTACCCTCTACCAAATGATAGCTCTCGTTGAGTCTATCAAAAATATGTATACTTTTATGTGCCTAAGGTTTACCATTTTCATGTTATGTGGTACATTTCGCTTATTTTTGTATTATATGAAGAACCGTAATTTTAGCATAACTCGGTAACCAGTAGAGACAGAGACTTCTTCTATGTAAATTTGTAATCAGCGCACCCATTTTAGTAAGATAGAAAAGGTTTCATGTTGATCCGGGTCCTCGTTTTTGAGATAGGTGTGCTACTTCAAAATTATTGTTTAAAATATGTGATTTCTTAAAAATTTTTAGCCAGACGGCAAAAACCCAACTACCTTCAATCAATTTAAGGTTGTGGTTCTTGATACAATTTTTGACGCTGATTACGCCGGTATAATTTGTTTTTACATATTTGGAACGGTTCGGCAGTTATTACGTTCCCAATTAACAAAAATGATGCTAAAAACACCCATTTTACTATGTTAGAAATTTTGAACGTAAACTGTGTCCGATCTAATTGACCGATGTTAACGGTTCAAACGGTATCGGATGGGAAATTGGCCGAGGAATTCATTTCAGAAAACCGCGTTGCTCTAAGGTGCGCTTTTCGCGAGAAAAACGCGATAAAGCCGGGAAATTATAGTTTACCACTTTCTAGCCAAACCGTACACGCTACGGGAAAACCGACCTCACCGTTGAATTCAGCACATCCCAGTGCATGTGCATGACTACATTAGAACGCTCTATCTCTTAAAAAGTTATAATTGTTTTTTCGTTCTAAATTTAGAACTTTTAGATAGAAAAAAGTTGAACATAGCAACCGTTGGTGATAGAAAGGTTTACCCTCTACCAAATGATAGCTCTCGTTGAGTCTATCAAAAATGTGTATACTTTTATGTGCCTAAGGTTTACCATTTTCATGTTATGTGGTCCATTTCGCTTATTTTTGTATTATATAGAAAAACGTAATTTCAGCACAACTCGGTAACCAAGAGAGACAGAGACTTTTCCTATGTAACTTTGTAATCAGCGCACCCATTTTAGTAAGATAGAAAAGGTTTCATGTTGATCCGGGTCCTCGTTTTTGAGATAGGTGTGCTACTTCAAAATTATTGTTTAAAATATGTGATTTCTTAAAAATTTTTAGCCAGACGGCAAAAACCCAACTACCTTCAATCAATTTAAGGTTGTGGTTCTTGATACAATTTTTGACGCTGATTACGCCGGTATAATTTGTTTTTACTTATTTGGAACGGTTCGGCAGTTATTACGTTCCCAATTAACAAAAATGATGCTAAAAACACCCATTTTACTATGTTAGAAATTTTGAACGCAAACTGTGTCCGATCTAATCGACCGATGTTAACAGTTCAAACGGTATCGGATGGGAAATTGGCCGAGGAATTCATTTCTGAAAACCGCGTTGCTCTAAGGTGCGCGGTTCGCGAGAAAAACGCGATAAACCCCGGAAATTATAGTTTCCCACTTTCTAGCCAAACCGTACACGCTACGGGAAAACCGACCTCACCGTTGAATTCAGCACATCCCAGTGCATGTGCACGACTACATTAGAACGCTCTATCTCTTAAAAAGTGATAATTGGTTTTTTGTTCTAAATTTAGCACTTTTAGATAGAAAAAAGTTGAACATAGCAACCGTTGGTGATAGAAAGGTTTACCCTCTACCAAATGATAGCTCTCGTTGAGTCTATCAAAAATATGTATACTTTTATGTGCCTAAGGTTTACCATTTTCATGTTATGTGGTCCATTCGCTTATTTTTGTATTATATGAAAAACCGTAATTTTAGCATAACTCGGTAACCAGTAAAGACAGAGACTTCTTCTATGTAAATTTGTAATCAGCGCACCCATTTTAGTAAGATAGAAAAGGTTTCATGTTGATCCGGGTCCTCGTTTTTGAGATAGGTGTGCTACTTCAAAATTATTGTTTAAAATATGTGATTTCTTAAAAATTATTAGCCAGACGGCAAAAACCCAACAACCTTCAATCAATTTAAGGTTGTGGTTCTTGATACATTTTTTGACGCTGATTACGCCGGTATAATTTGTTTTTACTTATTTGGAACGGTTCGGCAGTTATTACGTTCCCAATTAACAAAAATGATGCTAAAAACACCCATTTTACTATGTTAGAAATTTTGAACGCAAACTGTGTCCGATCTAATCGACCCATGTTAACGGTTCAAACGGTATCGGATGGGAAATTGGCCGAGGAATTCATTTCTGAAAACCGCGTTGCTCTAAGGTGCGCGGTTCGCGAGAAAAACGCGATAAACCCCGGAAATTATAGTTTCCCACTTTCTAGCCAAACCGTACACGCTACGGGAAAACCGACCTCACCGTTGAATTCAGCACATCCCAGTGCATGTGCATGACTACATTAGAACGCTCTATCTCTTAAAAAGTGATAATTGTTTTTTCGTTCTAAATTTAGCACTTTTAGATAGAAAAAAGTTGAACATAGCAACCGTTGGTGATAGAAAGGTTTACCCTCTACCAAATGATAGCTCTCGTTGAGTCTATCAAAAATATGTATACTTTTATGTGCCTAAGGTTTACCATTTTCATGTTATGTGGTCCATTTCGCTTATTTTTGTATTATATAAAAAACCGTAATTTCAGCACAACTCGGCAACCAGTAGAGACAGAGACTTTTCCTATGTAAATTTGTAATCAGCGCACCCATTTTAGTAAGATAGAAAAGATTTCATGTTGATCCGGGTCCTCGTTTTTGAGATAGGTGTGCTACTTCAAAATTATTGTTTAAAATATGTGATTTCTTAAAAATTTTTAGCCAGACGACAAAAACCCAACTACCTTCAATCAATTTAAGGTTGTGGTTCTTGATACAATTTTTGACGCTGATTACGCCGGTATAATTTGTTTTTACTTATTTGGAACGGTTCGGCAGTTATTACGTTCCCAATTAACAAAAATGATGCTAAAAACACCCATTTTACTATGTTAGAAATGTTGAACGTAAACTGTGTCCGATCTAATCGACCGATGTTAACGGTTCAAACGGTATCGGCCGAAGAATTCATTTCTGAAAACCGCGTTGCTCTAAGGTGCGCGGTTCGCGAGAAAAACGCGATAAACCCCGGAAATTATAGTTTCCCACTTTCTAGCCAAACCGTACACGCTACGGGAAAACCGACCTCACCGTTGAATTCAGCACATCCCAGTGCATGTGCATGACTACATTAGAACGCTCTATCTCTTAAAAAGTTAACTCTCTATCTCTTAAAAACGTTCCATAGCGGTTCTCCAACCTCTGATGAAATCAGCTGTTTTCGAGTGTGACAGCCATAGACATTTCTGTGGTGACAGCACAAAAAAATATTTGTCAAATCCAGGCTACTTTGAAGTTTCATATCAATGCAGATGCGACCGATCTCGATCAAATAGAATTTGCTCTTAAAGCTAAACTATTAATTTTACCAAAAAATATCATAGGCATAAATTATTCAAAATTTCCTCTACTTTAATTTATTATTGAACTATTTTGACGCAATTACAGGAATAGCAGCTCATTTGCAAAATCTTTGAAAAATGCTTAGAGGAAACTGCCAGTTCCTTTGGACCCTTTTGAACCAAAAGCTTTTCAGCTCTAAGTTTAATCATAAAACTTCTAAATATGAACTTTCGTCTCGATACCTTTGGTAGTTTCTCCTGAATCGTCGGCACAAAAATCGAGTACACACATACGCACACACACACACACACACACACACACATACACACACACACACACACACACACACACACACACACACACACACACACAGACATTTTTTTGTACCTTGGTCAAAAATGTTCAGGGTACCCAAAAAGACCTATTTCCGCTAAAATCTCAATTTTTTTTTCGGCACGATTACTATACTTCATCATACTGCGTATGATAAAGTAAAAAACTGCTTTTATCGGTTATCGATGTTTTCGTTAAAAACGCCCCATTCCGCTACTTTTCGAGTGAAAGATGAAAAAAGATGTGTACAAAATTTATGTATATGATAATAAAAAATCTGATGTGGCCAGGCACATGACTTTATCATACAATATATAAAATTAATAGTTTAGCTGCATGAGAATCTATTCTATAGAGATAAATCGTAGGTATTGTCAAAGCATCAGCATTTGACACTACCTACACTACGTCATTAGAATAATAGTTATTTATGTCACAAATGCCGAAAGTACGGAATAGCGCGACGAGCGGTGATACGGCGCGTCACCGAAGGCGGAGTGTCGCCGTCGCATATGAGCGAGTCGCGCTATCTAGTTTTTGGCAGGAGCGACATCAACGTTTATTGTGTTGCTTTTTAAGAAATACGTATTTAAAAAAAATAAATGATTTCTGTATAGTAAATTCTAGGTTGGTACCACTTTGACGAAAGGTGCGTTCCGATTGGTAGGTAATGGTAGCTAATGGCGGTGGTAGAATACGAAATTATACTATTTCTTACATATCGTGATAGACACATATTAGTTTGCATGTACATAAACATGAGTCACTAGCAATTTTCTATTAGAAATACTATAACGGCGTCTGCTATTACTGCCATTATCACTAATGAAAACGCACCTTAAAAAGGTAATTCAAATTCTGACAGATTTATATTTGTTCATGACACATCCCTACCAACATACTAAAATAAAACAACACTCATCGCTATACTTTATTTATAATTTTCTCAATGTATCATTTTTAGAATTAGATATAAAGACGGGTTGATATTTCTTATCAACAAACAATCAAATTGGTGATCTTATTTTATTTTAAATTTGTATTTTATAATTTTGCGCACTACAGCGGCACGTTCCATAGTGGTTCTTCAACGTCTGATGATATCAGCTGTTTTCGAATGTGACAACACAAAAAAATATTTGTCAAAATCCTGGCTACTATGTAATTTCATATCAATGCAGATGCGACCGATCTCGATCAAATAGCATTTGCTCTTGAAGGTAAACTATTAATTTTACCAAAAAATGTTATAGGCATAAATTATTCAAAATTTCCTCTACTTTAATTTATTAATTAACTATTTTGTCGAAATTACAGAAATGGCGGCTCATTTCCAAAATCCTTGAAAAAGGCTTAGAATAAACTAAAAAGCTAAACTATTAATTTTACCCAAAAATGTCATAGGCATAAATTATTTAAAATTTCCTCTGCTTTAATTTATTATTTAACTATTTTGACGAAATTACAGAAATGGCGGCTGATTTCTAAAATCCTTGAAAAAGGTTTGGAGTAAACACCCAGTTCCTTTGGACCCTTTTGAAACCAAAAGCTTTTCAACTCTAAGTTTGGTCATGAAACTTCTAAATATGAAGTTCCGTGCCGATACCTTTAGTAGTTTCTCCGGAATCGGATTCACAAAAATTGAGTACACACACACACACACACACACACACACACACACACACACACACACACACACACACACACACACACACACACACACACACACACACACACACACACACACACACACACACACACACACATACACACACACAGACATTTTTTTGTACCTTGGTCAAAAATGTTCAGGGGACCCAAAAAGACCTATTTCCGCTAAAATCCCAATTTTTTGTTTCGGCACGATTACAATACTTTACATACTGCGTATGACAAAGTAAAAATATGATATTTTATTTCACATTAAATTGAGTCGATACTATCCGAACACAACATAGCCATACAAAAAGTAACATAATATAGGATACACACGCAGAGCCAGATTTGGGACTGTGGGGCCCCTGGACAGAAAAGCTGTGTGGCCGTGGGCAGAAATGCGCTGCAGTGGCCCTTAAACACATAAACACATTTCTTAATGACATGATTTTGCATTGTAAACACGTAAGCTGAAGTACAGTTTGTTCATTATTATATACTGTGGGGAAAAAAGCAGTCAAAATTTTTAATTATTTAATTACACGTATTTCCAAAAATATTTGGTCATATCAAATATTTCTTTAACCCTTTCACTGCTCTAGACGAATATATTCGCCAAATGGCGCGAACGAGTTGTTTTCCAATTCATGTAAAAATAGGACCCAAATGATCATACATACGCCTCAAAACTAGTAATTAGCAAAAAAATATTGCTGCAGTGAAAGGGTTAAAACCCGAATTGCTTGTAATGTGAAGAAACCATAACAAATTCGCAATATTTGGTTTTGTTATGGGTTTTATCAGTTTTTTAGTATTCCTTTTAATTTTCTATGGAATTTGTGAATTAAGAGCATTTCCAATATCAGCCTGAACACTGAATACATTGTGTTGTTCTCCCTTTTTTGACCTGACCGTCAGACAAGTGAATGCAAACGGTCACAAATGTAATTCAAACATGTTTATTTTAGTGCCAAAACACTACAAAAACAGTATCATAATAATGGAAAGGAGTTAGTTAAAACCTCTTAATTTTGCACGAATAACAAGGTTTACTTTGGTACTAGTTTCGATCTCTCGATCATCATCAGCCAAAACCTACAAAAACACAAAGTAATCAAAATTAATCATTTGATTATTTTGTGTTTTTGTAGCTTTTGGCTGATGAGATCGTACCAAGTTAGTACCAAAGATAACTAAGTTATTCGTGCAAAATTAGAAGGTTTTAATTATCTTCTTTCCATTATCACTATATTTTTTGCATTATGAACCTTTACCAACAAATATCATAATAGTTTGCAAAAATCTACAGCCCAACAAGTGTGGTATAATATGTAAAACAGACGCAAGAATAATCCTAAAAATTTCAGTCATGCATGGCGCCCATAAGAGAACTAAATTGGCCATGGTTTCTCCACCATCTTTAAAGATAACTCAAGTACGGAATTGGAGTTGTCATACCAGTGCGATGTTATCGTTGCAAACTTCCAACTCCGCTGCTTTTTTGAGTTGAAACAGTAAACATAATCAAGACAAATTTGGTTAACGGGTTTGGAAGCTGGTTTGCAATAAAATTCCTGTTTTACTTTGTTGCTGACGTTTCGGTTGTACTTTTTCACCTTAATCATAGCTTAAAGTAACATAAAATTACATAATAAACACGCACACACATATGTCGACCGACAGACATTCAACAATGACATTCATTGTTCATATAACTTGAAGCGAAAACAAAGATTTAAGTAAACAAATGTTTACTTATGTTTATTGGTGGCTACTGTTATTGAAGCATAATAAAATTTGCCTCATGTAGGTACGTAATGGTTTCCAAAGATTTTATTCGTACCGAATGATCTCGTAACAGAAAAGTTTTGGAATGCATTACCACTGCAAGTGTTGACTCTCGGTGCGCGATACAAGGATTTTCAGTATCCTAGAGATCAGTACTTGCACGGCTTGACTTGTATTAAAAGTAACAGTTCGCAACGGGAAAGAGAAAGAGGAATGTGCATTAAGTGTTTTAGCGGTTGACCTATTTCCGCGATCCATTAGGGACTGCAGGAAAAGCTTTTAGAAAAAGAACGCAGGAGGGAACGGGATCTGAACGCTTTAAGCAACTCGAAAGCGCCACGGGCTAGCATTATCAAAGATTAATGGAAGGCGATTGTGGATAATTTGTATTTCCTGCTATCGAAAAAGGAACGTTTCCAAGCAAATAACAGGAAAGACATTTGTCGAAATGCGGGAATTTTAAATTCAGGAAGAGTACCTATATATTTATCATAAAAATAATGCCCTGTTTACCAACCATAAGAAGTAAGTTGATACGATATACGTTTTACAGAAGTGTTATAAACAGCTTGTTATATCACTGGCTTAGTTTTCGCACTATTTGCTTCCAGTAAATTACCAGTTGTATGATATATATAGGCGCGAGCCGTAACCATTCGCTAAAACGCAAAAAAAATTATTTAGCTGGTAAATGAAAGCAAGACCAAAAGACTGGCCGAGAGCGTGACCGGGAGCGTCACCGGAAGCAACTTGCACATACTCTTGAAGCCAAAGCGTGATCTGTTATTGAGTGGTATGATCAAAAAAATGATTTACTTTAACTTCAAGTAAATCCTTCATGTTGTAGCTTTTCCTTGAAGTAAATACTAAAAATTCTAGCACTTAGTCAACATTATTCTTGATTTAAAGTAGTAGGACCAATTACTTCATACTTTGCTTTATATACTTCGGTATACAGAAGTCAGTACTAGAGTAATTACTAATGTTGTCTACTATTTACTGAGATTTACTGAGAGTGTTTTGTGTAGGTTTTAAGAAGCTACTCATAGAGCAACTTCACACATATTATTTCGATTGAAAATATGTTAGAAATTACTGGTTTTATTAATGATTGTAGGAAAGGGAGGGAAATATGTGAACGTAGAACGCATGGGGAGGAACTGTAAAGCAAAATATTTCGGTATGTCATTATTTTAGATAACGTTATAGTTTAAGGCACTGTTCTGCCAGCTTCAATGCAAAAAAAATGTGTAGCGAAATGTAGCGAAAATGGAAATATTTTTATAAGGTCTAGGTGAACCTGAATTTTAGCAATTTTAGTGTAGATGTTGGGGTACATCAAACCGCCATTTTTTTTTATCAAAGAATAAATGATTCATTTGCTCTTGCACCGAACTCTCGAGAATCTCACCAAACTCCTTAATTTCTCCGTATATCAATTGCCACCAGAACATAATTTCGTTTTCCCGACATAGCAAACTGCATTTTTTTTTTCAGAATTGGTAAGGCGCGTTGTCCTTTGATAAATTTGTTGACTTATGTTGTCAAAATATAATTAAATTGGTTAAAGTGTACAAAATTTATTGAACATTAACGCTAAAATTGCAAAGGTTACATAGAATATATGTATTCAGATAGGTGGATGAATTGTAAACCAATTTATTTTGAATTGAAACGGGTTTGTATCAGACTATTTGAGACACTGACATCTGACGAAGTATTCCCTAGGGTGCCAACTTTAGACCACCACTATGCCATGTTGATTCCAGCGGTATAATAAGGTCTACGAATTGCAAATGCGTGTAATAATCTTGATGAACAACATGTTGACAAAAATCATCTAAATCCATCAATTAGGTGTAAAAGTTATTAAACATCAAAGTTTAGCAAAATACTAGGTATACAGTTCACAAGCTCTTAACTCATGGACCCCAAATTATTGAGCACGCCCTGTTAACTATTAGAAGAACCTAAGAATAAGGAGTTCAACAGATACAGAGAATTTTTCTCTCGTAAAATATCTCTAATCAAAACATACTACATATGCATGTTTAAGTTTGTGCATTAAAATATACGGTAGACTGAACTTTGCACCTTTTGCACCCGCTAATAATAAAAATACCTGGGTCACTTCTGTCAAGTGTAAGTGACGTATTCGGCGAATATCGGTGTTTTTAGTTGATCGCAAGAAGACTACGACATATCCACTAATAATCTTAAAATCCCTCATCGAGACTCGACAGAATTGACCAAATATTTTTTGTAATGTTCTACTTAATGCCAAAAAATCATTCCCCTCCTTAAAATGCAAATCCTTAGATATATTAAAGTCATTGAAAGAAACTTAAGTAAACACCAGATGTAAATTTGTCATTTTTAAAAACACTTTCGTAAGATTTCTTTTTAATCACGATCTGACATTTTTATCAATTTTATAAACTAAAAAATAAAAATAATACCAAAAGTAACAACAGAGTTTAACATTTCATTCGTTTAAACATAACTGACCAAGAGAAAAAGCAAAAACAATAATACTAATAGTATTACAAACAGGAGTTTATTATCAAAACATTTAGGTACAACACAATCTAACATTTAACTCCATATTGCCTCTTTAATTTTCCCCTCCTTAAAATGCAAATCCTTAGATATATTAAAGTCATTGAAAGAAACTTAAGTAAACACCAGATGTAAATTTGTCATTTTTATGTCAATTCACAGATTTTGTCGTTTACTATTAGATTCTAAAACTTGAGTTTAACTTTTAAACTTTATCTCCATAATAGAAACAAATGGAAAGTAAGTTTATATGAACTCTTATATGAAAGCTAAAAATAACTGTACCTAGCTGGAACTTGTTTGGCTCATTCGATTGAAACGCCCTGTATTGTCATTTATTCTTTACACGAGTGGACTGCTAACTTAAGATTGCGAAAGCTTAATAAAGTCATGTTTACAGCCCAGCCAGCATCGCTACTAAAGTTAGAAGGAACGGAGAACTAGATGCGGATGTAAGCCGCCATAAAGTAATAAAAATATAACTTTAGTACCTACCGTGCTACAGATTTATCGTGTTCTGTGCTTATCAACGTTAATTGTCCGAGAATATTTTTCAGCTTTTATACTTATTACAAGAGAAACTTTACTATAAAATAGAAACCTCTCTGTGACATCTAAATAGTTTACGTTACTAAGGAAAACTGAAGGAAATAAAACTATGTATAATGTATATAAAAGGAATAAAATCAAACAGATTTTTCTCATTTCTTCGAAAAAAAAAACGCTTTGCATCTGCTGAATCTCTAAAAAGTGCATATATTCATAACTTGCTTGGAACATGGATATACTAATTAGTAAAGAATTGCCCCAACAAATATTAGGCATTAATGAATTTTTATTTCAAATGAACGCACAGAAGCAATGAATTTTAATGTTGGAAAAGTTAATTGAAACTTTATCGTGGTTTTATTTGGAAAAACGGGCTGGAAATGGCGCAGGCTGTGTCGACGATAAGCTAATTGGAGTAAAAGCGTGACAGGGCAATTACCGAGCTGCACCAGGACGTGACGCTGGTGATTAAAAATTCAGGTGCTCAACGACCGTCCGGCGGAAACGTTCATTTGTTCTTTTGTTGCATAGCACACGAAGTTCAACTAGACGAGGGCATGCTATGAATCTACTGCGAATATTATGGCTTAAAATAAAGTTGAACTAAATTTTCATATTACCATTATTAAAATAATGTAGAAACGAACTTATTATACTATGCCATAGAGTGGTCTACACTGTAGGTACATTACGGTGGAGCGAAAAAAAGTTGAAATTGTCGGCTCGAATTGTTGCTAAAAGTTGAATAATCTAGTGAGTCAGAAACGCCTAAAGGTAATAAGAAGTTGATTGGACACTAGGTCATATGTATAAAAAAGCGCTCGCAATCTTATTGTATATTCAATACTGCCAACAAAAGAATATCAAACACAAATTTTAGACATTTTCATTAAAAATAAATCGTTTATTTTATTTCATTTTTACGAAAAAGACAATTAGAGTGGAAGGACGAAAATATTTAGGATTTCTGATAATAATCTAAAGTTTTGATATAAAATCGTTTTGAAATTTGTAGGACATGGCTTGTAATTAAAAAAATACTAAAAACATTTACGTTTGTCCCTCACCTATTTCGAAAACCTAAACGTAGTAGCGGCAATAAATGGCCGAAAGAAAAAAAAAACAATATTTTTAACTAAGAACATACAAAACATTACATAGAAAATTATGTAAAAGAAAAATTACAATGATTAACAAATAACACGTCTATATTTAATTTTTGTGCTCTTTCAGTAAGTGTAGTTTTTCTTCCCGAGTTATAAACTACCGTGCATTAGTGCAGTATTTGTATGCATGGGCAAGTTTTTCTTATTTAACAAACTTTAAGAGAAAATACAAAACAAACATTGCACAATACATTGGTATGGTTTACAGGTACATAAATACATAAAAATCTCGCCTATGCAAATTGCCTTTGTGCGAGATACTTCCAAATCTAGATACTTGCAGACAAGACAACCAGCAGTAAGACCACCTAATTCAGTACACCTGGAAAGCATTTATGATTTTCTAGAATAAAAGGTGTTATTTCTTTCAGAATATAGGCGAATGTCGTTATATTTTTTGTTGTGATCGGGTATTAAATTGTCGAATTTCCATAAATGCTTGCTTTGCATAAATCAACGATTATTGTAATTTGCTTTTCATATTCATTTAGTATGCCGTGAATGTTAATTGTTAATTCGAAGAGACCGTCTTCCGTACTCAGACCTTCCCGAAGACAAAAGTGATTATCAATCAACACTGAAAACCTCCCAACAAAACTGCATCAGAAGTAGCTTAATATACTTTCCAACAGCTTAGACAAATTTGACGTAATTGAATCTTGTTTGTCATCTTCTCAATAGATAATATTTCCAAATACGTTTATTAGATTTCGTTTTTTCTTCATTAGCTTCGTACCCAATGGAGGGATAAGCTTTTATTATGTTGTGGTAAAAATTGAGCGCTTGTATTAGCCAAAAACATGTTCTGTGTTTTTTATCCAAACTATAAATATAAATTACCAAAATATAATTTACCCACATTAAGTATTTACCTGGTTCACATACAAATGGGGGTATTTTCGCCATCACTACTTCTCATTGTAACAGGTGCGGGCATTTCTGTCTATTTGGTGCATCCATTGTTCTCTTCACTTAGGGGCACATTATAAATTTACCGCATTATTCTACAGAGTTAAACCGGAAGGATTACTATCGCACGTAGTACTGCCAACTACAGGTTCTAATCGTTTAATCCGCTTCGGGCAACACATTAAAATTAATGATGGTTTTACGTTTTGGTGGAGTCGCCGGATGTTTTGTAATTACAGTAGAGACCGGATATAACTATTGCTCAACGGGACATAAATATTGTTAGCCATAAGCGGGCGTTCCATTTCCAGTATGTGTATACATTTTGGGTTAGTTGAGTAATCATTATTGTTTATAAATTCGTAAATGTTTATAAAACAAGAAGCAAATAGTAAATAGTGTTAAAATTAATAAGTATGTATTGTTAATAGACAAAATTGTATTATTCTTCATAAAAGTTATCTGTTAAGTTGTCAGGCAAAAATAATTTATAGCTAATAAAAGAAAAAGGACCATTTTGTTTCCCTGATGATAAAAATTGTCGATAGATATGCATGTAACTTCTTTAAGGTTTCCCTAACCAATACCAAAAACTTCCTAATAGGCACAACAAAGGCATAATGCTTTCTTGGTGATGTGGATGTTCCACAGTACCTATATTATATCGAAATCTTGTAAGTAAATCACTAAAAAGTTTCTGTACTATCTTAAACTCAAAACGCAAAAATCAAGATAAAATTATCTGCCTGCGTATACCGGGTGTTACAAACTTAAGAAAATTACTAAAGAGTAAAGTACATTTACTTTTAAAGATACGCAAAAAAATTATTTGAAAAGGATATTTAGAAACATTATAAGGTATCAAATACGAAATTAAAAACACTTTCGTAAGATTTCTTTTTAATCACGATCTTACATTTTTATCAATTTAATAAACTAAAAAATAAAAATAATACCAAAAGTAACAACAGAGTTAACAGAGTTAGGTAACAACAAAAACAATAACACTAATAGTATTACAAACAGGAATTTATTATCAAAACATTTAGGTACAACACAATCTAACATTTAACTGCATATTGCCTCTTTAATTTTCAATTCATAATATCAAAATCTTTTTATCTCCGTATACACATTTCGGATCATTTCAAGGGTTGATGTTTTGGATGCATTTTTAAACGTATGTTAAACAGACTACGACAGACTACGTACAGTAATTTTGACTGTACTTGACTGTTACTTAACTAGTATCTCCTAGCAACGTCAACGAGACCACAAATGTTAGTTTGACAAAACCAACAATTTGCGCTAGTTACAAATTAAGTCACCTCAATACGTATAAATTTTGCAAGCGTACAGAATTTGAGAACTGGCAATGGTACTGAGTTTGCAAGAAAGAATTGAAATAGTGTTAATACATGGCGACAATCGTCACACTTGTCGGGAAACTGGTATCATTTTTAATGGAAGGCACCAAATGAAAAAATTAAATTCTTTAAACGGTTTAAGCAAACTAGGTCCATTGACAAAAGGAAAAATGTATCGCGCAGAAGAAGTGCAACAAATGAAGAAAATACCCTGTATGTTCTTTTGTCTGTCGTGGAAGCTGAGAGAATGTCTCTATCTCACAGAGAAGAAACAACAGAAATGTCAGAATGTTCGATCAGGAGAATCTTGACAGAAAAAACTAATTTAAAGCACACAAACCCCTTTTCTTCATACATTACAAAATAGAGACCTAAATGCACGGTTGGATCTTTCTCTTTGGTTTCAAGGCAACGTAGAAGAAGATGCACATTTCTCAAAAAAATTCTTTATTCTGACGAGGCAACCTTCACTTCCAACGGCACTATTAGTTTGCAAAATTGTAGATGGTGAGCGCAAGAACCTCCAAATTTTACAATTCAAAGTCGAAACCAGTATTCGTTCAAAGTTTATGTCTGGTGCGGAATATTGAACGAATATATTGGCGGCCCTGTATTTTTTGCGAAACTTTAAACTCCCAAGGATACTTGAAAATGTTGCTAACATTCTTATTCGGATATTTGGACAATCTGCCTTTAGATATTCGGTGAGATATGTTCTTACAGCAAGATGGCGCACCCATTCACTCAACAGCACCAGTGAGATTGTTGTGAGATTAGACGAAAGTTTTCCAATCAGATGGATAGGAAGACATTCGAATAACCCATGGCCTGCGAGGTCGCCCGACCTTACCCCAATGGATGTTTTTCTTTGGGGCACTTTAGCAAGTGTTCGCACAACGGCCCTTTAAAGGGCCGTTGTGCGAACACTTGCGTTCACACACGTTCACCATCTCACAAATGTAATCGAAAATTGCATCCAAAACATAAATTCTCAAATGCTCAGAAACGTACATTAAGAGATGAACAAACGTGCAAATGCATTGAAAATTGAGGAGGCCAGATTGAGTAAAATATTGTAGTGTAACGTAAATAAAAAAGTTTTTATTATTTTTAGTATTTTTGCCCAATTCTTTATTCATTAAAACAAATTGTTAGAATGTTTTATCTTATCTTGTTTAACTTTTTTTTATAAAATTGTGATAAAAATGTTAGATTGTAATTTCAGAACATCTTACGCAAGTGTCTCTAAATTCCATATTTGATACCTTCTAATGTTTGTAAATACCTTTTAAAAATAAAATTTTTGCGTATCTTTAAAAGTAAAGGTCCTTTACTCTTTAGTCATTTTCCTAATTTTGTATACGCCCGGTATACGCAAGCAGATAATTATATCTTGAGGTTTGCATTTTAGGTTTGAGACAATACCTAAACTTTTTAATGAAATTAAATTTTCTGAAAAATTGATAATAAAATTTTTTCCTATTTGTGTCCAAGTTATTGCCGAACACAATAGGTAATAATAACCAAAATAATTAACTCTAAATGTAAAGAAGTTCTTTATAATATCAATAATATTAAATGTTTACCAATCTAGTATGAATAGTAGACAATTTCTTCTTTATTTGGTAATATCGTCAAAAACTGTATAATAAAATGCCCATACTTTTAAAGGAGATACCCAGTTATGCAGCCCGCTCATTTATTTTGTATAAAAATTGGAGCAAGTAATAACAAGAATAAAATTAGTGCTTGAAGAGTCTCTCGAAGAGACTCATAACGCATCAAGAAGAAACTGTGTCATTATCAATAATGGGATAAGCGTAATACTTTGGTCAGAGAGTCTAGTTAAATAGGTTCTAAATATAATTTACCCTTAACGTTTCCAGAATCTCATATATTGATATGAGACCGTCGCACATGCACCTTACCCATCTGTTACTAACAGCACGGGCGTAGTCGGTGACATCACTTTATTGCTTGCGCACCTGGTATTTTCCTTACTACAGGATATTCGTCCATATTTCACGTAACGTATGCACGTTTTGAATGTACACCGGTGACAGAAACACGAGTATAGTAATAGTGTAGTAACTGATCACGTGCCGTTGACAGAAGCCGAATTTTCCTGGAAGTTTTGTAATGCAGTTACCAAGCACAAAGCCAATGGAGGAGGACAAGAACCGAAAATAAGGGTGGCGTGCACTCACAGGGTGCTTTTCCATGCACTTATGAACATTAACTAGATTTCCGTGAAAGCTACTTTTCCATTAATTGTTATTTTAGGCTCTCGCTACTAACGTCAAGCTCGCTGACGTTCTTCATTGTGGAGCAAATTTCTTAAATGTCACGCTGGGCTAATGCAATTTAGGAAGGAATTCGCTGCGCAAAATTTACATTCCATTTAATACCAGGAATTTAAATGGTACGCTTTTTTGTTTCTCGCGCTGTAAAAATAGCGTCTACTTTCCAACTGTACGAAACAGTGAAAAATTGGATGTCCAGAGTTTGTGTTGGTGCGTTGCTAGAGATATTTGTTAAACGTCAATTTTGGTTGCGAGTAAACTCGGTGAGTGTTGGTGTTGCTTATCGGGCTGAACCGAAAATGGATATCTTGCTTAAAGTTTCTACGTTGGGAAAGCTATACTTCTTAAAGTAAACTTGTTTCCAACTGATATTTATAATATTCAAGTTATAATAAGCGAAGTGCTGCCCTACCTTACGCAGGTATATACTTTGTCAGTTCGAAACTGGGTACTTATTAAATAGGTTGAAGTTATTTTATAAATACCTTCTCACATAATTGTACAATGAAATTAGTCAAACAATGAGCTGTTAAGGAAAGTAAACCCAATAGAGTTTCCCTTTTGGGATTCGACCCGTAAAGTACTAGGTTGCAATATTCTATGGTGTTCGCATTTTTTTAAGAGCCAATCACCCCTACAAGACTCTCCCAATGTGCACGTTAGCGGTTTTTCGCATTTTGCCGCAAAACGGTTTCGCTTCTGTACAAACGCAATCCTTATAATTCTGCACAAGGAAAGGTATTTTACACATTTTCTTTAATACAGCGATTCTACAAACGCCAGCAATCTGCAATTTCCAGGCTCTATCACATAGTGTATTCCAATATTAATATTTCATATTGCTAATAATTCTATATTTACATCAAATGCTGTCAGTAATTATAGTTATATATTAATTATTCAACAAAAGAATAAATAATAAGAAAAACATCCAGTTATTATACCAAAGAAATAAATTTTAATGGTTGAAGTAATAATTTTTAACGTTTTACAAGATAATCCTATGAAGATGGGTTTAGTTGTCTCAACTTAAAGGGCACTTTCCAGTTCACAGTCGCTGTAAGGACTTAACATCACTTATTTAACCATCTTCAAACCACTTTAATTTTTTTTTAATTCTGTTCAAACACAGAGTGTTTGTGAGTGTTTTGTACCACCTAGTCAATGACTAACAAGTTATTTTCACTTAACCTAAACTGATAAAATAATAAGTATTTCTACAATTTTGCCCATTGGCCCAAGTTGTTTTAGTCTGGCAGTTTTTACCACTCAAGTAGACTGCGGTTGTTTTCACTTATGTTATCACTGTGAATACACTACAGGTGCTCTGCTTTCAAACACTCCCGCACTAGTTCGAATGGTTTAGTTCTTTTCAGCCGACGCACTGGCGCACTGTTGTCTAGCAGCTGGATGGCTTCAATGTTGTCATGGTGGAGTAGACGATCCTCTTGCTTCTTAGAAAATTTTGATATTTAGCTAGTTACCATCTCCATGCAAAGGTCCCGATGAAGATTGTTGTTTTTGATGTACCATGGTGCACCAACAATTGCCCTTAGAACTTTATTTTGGAACCTCGGAATGATGTTCATACTAGACTGCTTAGTGCATCCCCATAACTATATTCCATACACCCATACAGGCTTTAAAATTGCTTGTATAGTAGGAGCTTATTTTCCACTGACAGGGCTGACCTCCGTCCCATTAGCCAATACATTTTGCGGAATTTTAGGACGAGTTCGTTCCGCTTTTTCTTGAAATGTACATTTCATCTAAGCTTGGCATCGAGTGTCATGCCAAGGTATTTCGCTGTATCCGCGTATGAAATATCGTTCCCATTAATGGTTACTGGAATATAGTTAACTCTTTTATTGGTGTAGTTTACATGCGTGGATTTTCCTTCATTTAGTTTGATGCGCCATTTTTTTGTCCAAAGGTTGATTTTCTTTGGAGCTATCTGTAATTTTTCCGTTGCTTCTTCGACACTGTCACTAATCGCCAAAATATCCGTGTCG
Organism: Melinopterus prodromus; assembly: GCA_964023965.1. Taxonomy (NCBI): domain Eukaryota; kingdom Metazoa; phylum Arthropoda; class Insecta; order Coleoptera; family Scarabaeidae; genus Melinopterus; species Melinopterus prodromus. The sequence continues at coordinate 49,882,161 of OZ030393.1, forward strand.
CCTGCAATTATTGCCACGGTGCTTTCTCCCGGAACAGGAATATCATAAGTATACAGGAGGTACAAAAGTGACTCCAATACACTTCCTTGCGGTACTCCGGCATTGATATTGCGTAGCGAGGAGTATTCGTCATTCTGTTTCACCCTGTAGTGGCGGTCTTTCAGATATGATTTTAACTGTTCTGTATATTTAGTAGGAAGCTGCTGTTCCAGTTTCTCAAAGAGTCCATCGTGCCACACCGTATCGAAAGCCTGAGCCACGTCTAAAAATATTGCTGAGCAAATTTTCTTTTCCCCAAGAGCCTTTTCTATAACGTCGGTAATTCGGTGTACCTGATCGATTGTTGAATTTCCAGCTCGAACGCCGAATTGATGTGATGGAATAGTTTGATTTTTCTCAAGAATTGGGTATATTCTCTTGATAAGTAATTTTTCAAACAGTTTTGAAATGGTTGGTAGTAAAGATATAGGTCTATAGGAGGTTACATCATTTGGCAGTTTACCGGGTTTGGGTATCATGATGACCTCAGCCACTTTCCAGAATAAGGGCACACATCTTAACCTAAGTGCAGCGTTGAACAGATTTAACAACTTTATCACAGCTTTTTACTTTATCATACGCAGTAAGATAAAGTATTGTAATCATGCCGAAAAAAAAAATTGAGATTTTAGCGGAAATAGGTCTTTTTGGGTCCCCTGAACATTTTTGACCAAGGTACAAAAAATGTCTGTGTGTGTGTCTGTGTGTGTGTGTGTGTGTGTGTGTGTGTGTGTGTGTGTGTGTGTGTGTGTAAACGATTTTTGTGGAGACGATTCCGGAGATACTACTGAAGGTATCGGAACGAAAGTTCGTATTTAGAAATTTTATGACCTAACTTAGAGCTGAAAAGCTTTTGGTTCACAAGGGTCCAAAGGAACTGGTAGCTTATTCTAAGCATTTTTCAAGGATTTTGCAAATGAGCCGCCATTTCTGTAATTTCGTTAAAATAGTAAAATAATAAATTAAAGCAGAGGAAATTTTGAATAATTTATGTTTATGACATTTTTTGGTAAAATTCATAGTTTAGCTGCAAGACCAAATTCTATTTGATCGAGATCGGTCGCATCTGCATTAATATGAAAGTACATAGTTGCCAGGATTTTGACAAATATTTTTTTGTGTTGTCACATTCGAAAACAGCTGATCTCATCATAGGTTGGAGAACCACTATGGAACGTTGCCGCTGTAGTGCGGCAAATTATAAAATACAATTTTCAAATAAAATAAGATCACCAATTTGATTGTTTGTTGATAAGAAATATCAACCCGTCTTTATATCTAATTCTAAAAACGATAAATTGAGAAAATTATAAATAAAGTATAGCGATGAGTGTAGTTTTATTTTAGTATGTTGGTAGGGATGTGTCATGAACAAATATAAATCTGTCAAAATTTGAATTACCTTTTTAAGGTGCGTTTTCATTAGTGATAATGGCAGTGGTAGCAGACCATTATAGTTTTCCAATAGAAAATTGCTAGTGACCCATGTTTATGTACATGCAAACTAATATGTGTCATTATCACGATATGTAAGAAATACTATAATTTCGTATTCTACCACCGCCATTAGCTACCATTACCTACCAATCGGAACGCACCTTTAAACTTGACGTTTCATCAAAGTGGTACCAACCTAGCATTTACTATACAGAAATTTTTTATTTATTTTTTTTTAAATACGTATTTCTTAAAAAGCAACACAATAAACGTTGATGTCGCTCCTGCCAAAAACTAGATAGCGCGACTCGCTCACATGCGACGGCGACACTCCGCCTTCGGTGAGGCGCCCCATCACCGCTCGTCGCGCTATTCCGTACTTTCGGCATTTGTGACATAAATAACTATTATTCTAATGGTGTAGTGTAGGTAGTGACAAATGCTGATGTTTTGACAATACCTACGATTTATCTCAATAGAATAGATTCTCATGCAGCCAAACTATTAATTTTATATATTGTATGATAAAGTCATGTGCCTGGCCACATCAGATTTTTTTACTTTATCATACGCAGTATAATAAAGTATTGTAATCGTGCCGAAAAAAAAAAATTGTGATTTTAGCGGAAATAGGTCTTTTTAGGTCCCCTGAACATTTTTGACCAAGGTACAAAAAAATGTCTGTGTGTGTGTATGTGTGTGTGTGTACCCGATTTTTGTTGAGACGATTCCGGAGAAACTACTAAAGGTATCGGGACGAAAGTTCATATTTAGAAGTTTCATGACTAAACTTAGAGCTGAAAAGCTTTTGGTTCAAAAGGTCCCAAAGGAACTGATAGTTTATTCTAAGCCTTTTTAAAAGATTTTGCTAATGAGCCGCCATTTCTGTAATTTCGTCAAAATAGTTAAATAATAAATTAAAGTAGAGGAAATTTTGAATAATTTATGCCTATGTCATTTTTTGGTAAAATTAATAGTTTAGCTGCAAGAGCAAATTCTATATGATCGAGATTGGTCGCATCTGCATTGATAGGAAACTACATAGTAGCCTGGATTTGACAAATATTTTTTTGTACTGTCACCACAGAAATGTCTATGGCTGTCACTTTTTTGTGCTGTCACACTCGAAAACAGCTGATTTCATTAGAGTATGCATCAGAGGTTGGAGAACCGCTATGGAACGTTGCCGCTCTAGTAGGGCAAAGTAGAAAATACAAATTTCAAATAAAATAAGATCACCAATTTGATTGTTTGTTGATAAGAAATATCAACCCGTCTTTATATCTAATTCTATAACGGATAAATTGAGAAAATTGTAAATAAAGTATAGCGATGAGTGTACTTTTCTTTTTGTTTGTTTTTGATTTGATAAGTTCTCGGAATTATTTTTATATTATTGCTACAATTATGTCTTAGTTCTAGTTTGCGTAAGGGGTTGAGTGGAAGAGTAAGGCATTTTGGAAACAAATGTGCTGAACTGCGCCCTATATATAAATAATATTTTGTTGCATTTAATATTGTCTTATTTTAATAAAGGAATTATTTATTTATTTATTTATCTGTTAAATCCTGGTTAACTAGTTTTATTTTAATGCAGACACGACTGATCTCAATCAAATAGATTCTCATGCAGCTAAACTATTAATCTTATATATATATTGTATGATAAAGTCATGTGCCTGGCCACATCAGATTTTTTTTTTAGCATATGCTTTGACTCCAGTGCTGTCCAGGTGATAGACTCTGGAAGTTCAGGGGTATGAGTTTCATTCGGTGTAAATGTCTTTTCCAAGTGATCGGCAAAGAAATCGGCATTATCCTTGTTACTTCTGGCCTAAGATCGATCTTCCTTTCTTATCGGGGGAATTTGCATTATCGGTCGCCTTATGTTTTTGGTGGTTTTCCATAGAGAGTAGTCCATAGCAGAGTCATTGCTTAGCCCCTCCAAATATCGACCAATAGTTTGGTGTTTGATTTCTTCGGTAAGTTTGCGAAGTTTCCATACCATATTATTTAGTTCTGTCTTAACTATTGTAGTTTGCCAACGTTTGCGAACGTGTTTTGTGAAATGAGTTTCTGATATTAGGCAAATATCAGTTTTATGTTGAATTAAAAATGTGTGTAAGGTATTTCTATGTTGTAATAGCCCGTTAGCGTTCCAGGAAAGTATGCGGAGATAATCAACAATTTTTTGGAATTTTTCAAGCTTGTCGAGTCTGGCAACAATGGATTTTGTAACATTTTCTTGTTTATTCAGTTTTTCCAGTATTAATTGCAGTGTTTTGTTGATTTCTAGAAGACTGTTTACGGTTGGGTCCATTTTTACCTCATTGCTTTCTATTTCTTCTGGCTTAGAACTAGAGGTCGACTTACCACTTACTATGTTGGCCAGAGACTGTTCACCAGATACCTCTTTTGCCTTGATAATTTTCATATAAACAACTAAATGAAATTCTCACAAAACACGCTCAACCTGTATATATTACCCATGCATTTAACGATTTTGAACTTTAATTTAGGATGACGAGGCAGTTAGTCAAAATAAAATACACTGATAGTCCAGGAAAATTAATCAAAACGATATTTTCGAAAACTTCCAAAAGTCTTTCCAATTTATTATTATTATAAAAACGAAATCGCGGATATAATGAGAATATAAGAAATTGGGTATTCGGAAGACTGTTTATTTACAGCGATATTTCGAAAAAATATTGGGTGCTCCACTCTTTTTTTGTTTTTGAGACAAAAAAACAACCAGAATGTACTTAAGCTAAATCGGAACTATTTTTAGAAACCTCAAAATATACATTTGTTTTAGCATGTAGCGTACACTGTACAACGCACGAGGCCATTAATAAATTGAAGCGGATCTCAATTGATCGATTTCGGTCTCTTTTTCCAACCTTCCATCGCCAAAAAAAGCGTAAAAGGCGCATTGAGGATAATGTATTCTCGGATACAATGGCTTCATCGACGTCACCGAGTTTCTCCGAAATTCAATTCCGTTATTTGGGTTAATGCCGTTGTTGTATCGACAACGGACTATGACGACGGTACGCCAACAATTTGAATTTCAACTAAGCCCTGTTTACGAATCGGGTGATTGATCCGTCCCACCATAAATCCAGGCCGTGCGAGGAAACGCTTGAAGGATGCTCTCCACCCTCGTTTGGGCTCCGCACTGATTTTACAGGATTCGGCTCTTACTAGACCCGTCGTAAATATCTTACCTTTACCCATAAATTATTTCCGGTACGCCCCACCCTCCCCTTTCATGCAATTCACACCTGAAGTCTATCGTAGTTCATTATTATTTTATTACCATAGACAAGTTTAATTCTATTACGTCATATTGAACCCTTGCTTTCCGGACTAAACAAAAATCAACAAAAATAGTTTTTTTATTTTGTCTGTGGTTAAGTCATGTCTATAGAATTTCTAGACAAACAACTATTCTGCGTAGATCAAGACTTAGTTAGCTATGCTTAAGATTTTTTAATACATTTTTAAATTTTTTGAGCCGGTGCACAGTGGGGTATTTGACCCAAAACCCTGGACAAAATAAGTTTTTCACCTATAAGGGCTCTAGATGTGTTGTTTTATTTATGTATAGTATTTTAACAATCATACTACGTATTTGAACGCTAATAACTTAATAAATACCATAAAACCAGTACCAGATAGGGAAAAGGGCGAACTGTATTAGAAATTGTTCTTAACTGCAGTACATTTATTGTAAATTAATTACTGCTACAAGATTTATCATCAATATTTTTGTGATTTTATTTCTATCTTTATATTTTATTTCTATTACTATGTGAAATTTACAAAAATATATTTGGCATATCCTACATAAAAACGCAGCATGGACGGATTTAAAATTGAACAATACATGTCGTTTCTGAGTTATATTAGATAATATTTTTGGGTCTGTTATGTTGTAAGAAAACCCTGAAAAAAGTTTTTTTTTAAGACCAGTGGTAGAGGAAGAAAATTAAAGTTTACACCAATCGATATTGTGTATTGATATGGTATATACGCTATTCATGCTATTTTCCGTTCGATACATTCCTTTTAAGATTTTACCATATTTATTAAAATTCTCTAATACTTATACTTATTATTTCCATGAAAACTTTCGAAATTTGCTCATACTTCAAGCTGAAACGGTCGTTTTTTAGTGGTATGACCATAATACGCATGTTTTGAAAGCGGATTCGCATCCCGCTAAAACACGTTTATCGAAAACGTCTAACCAGTTTCTATTCCTAAACTTACTATTGTCTCTCCTCGACAAGAATCAATTTTAAAGCAGTGAACTGTGTATGCGAGTAGGTGCGTTCGATGTATTTTCTTGCCTTGAATATGAATTCAATTGGCTTCAAGCAACAGATTTCCAAGAAATTCATATACAAGTGCAAAGGTTAAGGTTTCTTTCGGATGATTTTAAGAGACTAGATCTACGGGTTGTTTGCAATCCAAAACGGAAAAATATACTTACAGAACTGCATTTACAACATACAAGATGGATTGAACATAACATTGTCTCGATAAGCATTTGTATATAGCTAAATATGGTTAAATATGTTCTAAATTACCTCTACTATCACGGTTTCAAGAAATTGCATTAACATACATATAAGCCGGTACATCAACTTTTAAATTTTCCTCTACACTGTAGAGTCTACAGCGTATTAGAAAATAAAATCACAAAAACCGCATCCGCACCTATCCGCAGCAGATTTTCCAGTAGTTGTAATGAAATTTGTATACTATAATTTGACCCACTTTCAAAAGCTTAATTAAGCTAAACAGTAAACTAAAACACTCAAGTTCTGCATAAAACTGTTTTTTTTATAACAGCGCATGTTCTCTGCGCTGCAATAAACAAAATTGTCGGTTAATTTTAATAGAAATAATGTCGAATAAGTTCATACTTGGTTCTAAAGAATGGATAACAAAAAAGTTAAATTTTTCCTTAAAACACAAAATTGCAACCGTTTTCAAGAGCATCAACTTATGCGCATCTATGTTCAGCCATAGTAAAACCTAAGTTTTAAAACGACTTTTAATACATCGGTCCTTTACCTATGCCAGAGAGTGGTTTACTTTTTGGAATTTAACAATTTAGAAATTTGATTTAAAGCCAGCTTTTTGGGTCAAATACCCCAATGTGCGGTGGTGTGTCTTATTACCTTAAAAAGATCTATAACATATGAAATAATTAGTCAATTTTGTTCACAATATCTCCATGGAAAGGTAATAAAATGTAGGATATAAGAAATTTATATATTTTGTGTTATACATAATTAAACCACTATATACTTTTTTATTTTAAATGTAAATATAAGCGTTTTTTAAACAAATTGTAACTACAAGTGCCAAACGATGATCTGCATTAAGCAAAATGAATTCTATATGAATACGTACCTGTATCAAGTTGTACCTGTGTAAAGGAATTGTTTCTGGCGCAATTATTTGTCAGAAAATGATAACTGCAGACTTACCTTAAAAACTACGTAAAAACTACATTCTTGCAGATATTATGTTACAACTTTGTCAGACAATCATCAAAACCAGTACGTACATTCTAGTGTTGAATAAAATTGAGTACGTTATACCGGATTTTTCTACCGCGTATTAATTTTTTAACATTGTCAAATAGCTTTTTCTTGAGTTTCTTTTTTAAACGGAACAGCCTGTATAATATGTGTTGGTTGTAATAACAATTTACTTCTCTTCAATTTATATTTGTTATGTCATATACCGAAAGTTACTTTTGGTGATATGCAATTTAGCAAAACTGTACTATAAACAGTAACTGAATATTGCTGACAATTCAGGGTACATATTTGGTACTTTGATGTAACGACTTTAAATTACTGTCAAATTACTCTCAAAGTAAACCCTAAACCGTGTACTTTTAGGTTAACTAACGTGAAAATTTGTTGACTTCTGAAAGTGTTAAACAAACGATGCGACCTTCTTTTAAGTGAAAAAATAGATTAAAAAAATCTATCAAAAACACAACAAATTGTTTCTCCCGAATCAAATAATAATGATAGTAAGTCGATACTGTTAGTTGTTTTTTTGTAGAGAATACAAATCTGTTCTCAAACGTTGCTCATAAAGGTAGGTTTGAGCGTTTTCTATTTGTTTTTCTGTGTGAGCGCGCAAGCCACTACAATGAAACGTTTGAAACGTCAATGTTTTCCCAAGTGAACAAATTTTTACGAGAGTCCACCTAAAAGTACCTACACTGTGTTAGGTTTACTTCGCGGTTCGCTTGTTATACGTTTGCGAAAATGACAAAACAGATAAATTGCGTAATATCTTGATAACTGTAATAGTTTGTATATGAATCTAGTTAAGTAAGTTCTAAATGACCTCTTCTATAATCCTTTAAATATTTTATAAACAACGATCGGAAAATTATTGCTGCCGGCCCCTTTTAAATGCTTGGTCCGTGACAACTCACAGGTGTCACCCCCTCTCGGCAGCCCTTCTTACTACCGACAACAATTTGCAGTTATCTTAGAACGAACGGAGTCCGATTAATCTGCCACTGCCAATTTAACTTTATAGGTTCTATCAAAAGAAACTACACTGCTCAAAATAATTGCGACAATCGAAAAAATCCTGCTTTAGCAAACATTTTACCTAATAGGGTTTTCTGAAACTTGACAGGGGTGCAAATTTTGAATTTTTATTTGTACCCAAAAACAGACTTAAAACTCAATATACGTCTTAAAAAAATATGTTTGTAAAGAAGTTGGTACATTATTACCTTACTAACGAGCCGGAATATTTCTGATTTAAAAGTATGTAATATGACAAAAAGCAACAAGCAATAAGCAACAAATTTTTGTTAAAATCATGGTAGTTCCGGTTCTGAAGTAGGAACCTTTATTGACTCACTATCGAAGTCCATCAATCTGATAAATTTGTTGTGAAAACGATTAGCAGTAGATTATTTTCTCGCGGATAAAGTTCACCGCAAAGTTGAGCGTCGGAAAATTAACCCGTGTTGTGGTAATTACACTAAGTATATTGCTCGCAGCGAGGCACACAAACAACCAATCACCTTAAGCGGAAACTAATGAATTCTTGATTCGATTAGAGCCGTTCCGGGCATTTTATATCATGTTTAATCAATCATTTTTCTTTTAGTTCTTTAGTCGGTTGTTATCAGGCAGTTTTAACTTGATTATTTTTTACATTCTTACGCAAACATAAATGCCACAACCAACGTTGGAAAAAATATGATTTGCATGATGTATGGGATGAAAACAAGGTAAACATTTCGTTAACTTTTTAACCGACTTAAAAGAAAAGAGAAGGTGATCAATTCGACACGTAATAATCTGTAAGAAATGAGTGCAATAATATCTAGGGGTTGAAAATATCGATAAATGGAGTAAACAAAAACCTTTTGTACCCTATCTGGCATCAGTTCTGAGCAATAAATTATTAAAAACACAGTATTTAACACGTGATGTTGTTAGGAAGACTAGTGGTAGTTAACCTACTTCGCAAAAATATGTTTGCGTAATGGTTGTCCATGTCGGGTTATGTCACATTAGACATTAGGCGGCGCATTTTAAATACAAATTAGCTGTATAGAAGTTTGGAGGCCGCATTTTAAATACAAATGGGTAGCGATAACTGCATTTACAACTGCTATATTTCTAAAAATATTACTAATATTTTTTGTGGCTTATATTATGTTGTTGTTGCAAAGTATAGTTTAATTACATTGTGTAATTGATGCCGGGTTATCCAACCCATCGAACCTGCAGACAGTTGTTTGGCCAGAAATGCAGACGTCAGGCTTTTCAAATCGGAACAAAGACATTCCTTTGTGGTACGGGTTCAAAACTTGCAAATTAACATTAACTTGTATCATACGTGCGCAACTAAAAATCTTAATTCAGGATTTTTGAGGACCAAAAACAGGTCAGTTGTTTGCAGCACCTCAGTATAGTACATGGTCAACTATCGTGTTTCACGGAGTGAAATCCATCCTGACCTAGAGCTGTCCCCCATCAAGAGCTACGTAACAATATTACCCCTCCAAATTATTGCACTATTTTCATATACAGCCTGTATATTACTGATTCTCAGCCTCGCAGAACCACTGAAATTGAGTTGGAACACGGGGAACCCCAACCACATTTATTAAAAGTAAGTGTCGTTTTGTGTAAAAAAATTATACAGAGAGTACATTTTTAAAGTAATGTCGTCAAGAGAGATGTGACCCACAGCAAGGTCTGTAAAGACACGTCTGTAAAGACACGCTCAGACACGTTATATTGAAAAAATCACTTTTACTGTGAACTTACCATATTTTTCCTGTGAAAATGCAATATCACATACGTATTATAGAGAAATACATCTATCCAGCGTTGTTGCAGTAGAAATAAAAACATAAATTAGTTTAACTTTTAGGTTTACATAATTTTGCTGGATTTTATTACATATAATTTACTTATATTTACAGTACAGTTACTTATAACAGCATTTTGCTGTAGTATATTTCATTGATTATCTGAAACTGTAACGTACATTGTACTCTGTGTATAAACTTATTTAGTTCTTCAATTCCTTTGACTGTTACAACAAAATAAAGTATTAACACATGAAAGTAAAAGGACGATACAAATCAGACAATGCAAAAACGAAGACCACAAACAGTTCTTTTTATAATAAAGAAAAGAAAAATTTAGTATTAAGTTAAAATATTGTCAATAATAAAAATAATATAAATACAAAAATTAAGAAACATATTTACGCGTAAAAAGTTTATTATTTTTTTTTATTTCGTTAGAAGTTAGAGCCGTTTAAAATACATTATATAAAAACAAAAACGACATGAAACATTTTACACAGATTGACACTTACATTCTGGTATAAGAATCGGGAAAATACATCCTGGTACATTATTATAAATATCATTATTTGTTATATTTACAGCATTTACAGTATTTTCTCCGCTTTGTCAAACTTTTCTAAGAACTTCTAATATGTAAAATTTTTGCTGGATGTATATAATAATTTATAAAATATTTCATTTCTTGGTTGGCACCGTCGGTTTTCTACAACTAGTTATAATTTCTGAATCAATAATAATAAATAACTAACACACGGCAACAATATTGTTAACACACGGCTAGCAATGTTACAGATATGATCAACTTAGACGGCATAACTCGAATACTATTTTTGTAATGATTCTGGTTAACGATTCGCACATAAATATAGATTTTTTTATACATTCTGTATGTTTACTTATTACTTATTTTTTACTTATGTTACTTATTTCTTTTTTAATAAATGTGGTTGTGAAAGTTAACATTTTGCTTCAAAGTTTACTGTCGTGTTTAGGGAAACGAAGCATGTTCTATTAGAATTGTATTGTGATTATCACATTGTATATTTATAGTATTCCTATGAATGGTAGGAATACTATTTCTCTCACAGAAGCTCGAAACTTGTCTGGCGATGTAATAGGTAAGATGATATTGACCCCCTCAACCTACAGTTCAGATATTTTCCTATAGTCAAGTTCCAAAGCTACAAAGTGCAAGGTTCCAAAAGTATAGTTCCAATGTAGATTTGTGTCACACTTTTGTGTGGAAAGGCAGAATTATTGACACAAACATAATCACTGCCAGTGGTTATTCTTTTCGAAAGATTAACAGCTTTGAATTAACAGATAGTAAACTTGTCACTTGACTGCCACTGAGAAAAGCTGCTGTATATGTAGAGATATTGTTTTGGAGATTTGTTTTGATATTTGGCTTATTTTAAGGTATTCGGTACTATGACCTGGTCAGCATTACTAGACCCACTTCTTCAACGAAGTGGTCTATCACACAAAAATACTAATCAACTAAAGAAGCAAAAGATAATTAACCCAGGTGAGGATAATTATTGGAAAAAACACCTCCGCCTAGATTTGAACCAGGAACCCTCCAATTTCCGGTTGACAGCTCTCCCAGTTGAGCTACAGAGGGTGTGGAAATTTATAGGTTTTATTTGTCACTTCAGGACTTGCAATCCTAGTTTAGAATTAACCAAACCCGTCGTGACACCTATTGAAGCTAGATGGAAGTTTGATGAATAAATTCAAGGGAAAATGGGTAGTACGTAAACTCGTCAGTAAAGTAGAATCAACTAAAGAAGCGAATGACACCTGGGTTAATTATCATTCCCTTCTTTAGTTGATTCTACATTACTGACGAGGTTACGTAATAACCATTTTCCCTTGAAAAATACTAATGTCCACCGCAATCCAAACTATTTTTAAGCAACCTCTCTACGCCAGTTATCAAAATATATACCCAAAGGAATCTGATATAATACTGCACTTAAAGGCCAGTACTATGGTAAAGGTTAGAGAGCAAACAGCGAATGTTGCGAGTGGCGTTACAAAATGCTTTTAGCGAATAGCAATCTCCCAACTCAACCCATCCGGCGCGGCGTCCCTATGTATTCATAAAATTTCAGGGAAAATGCTCATGCAGATCGCGACGATATAATGCACACATGGTACCAAACGTTAGTTCCGCTAACCGCCGCCAAGTTCACGTCCCGCTCACGGAGGGCGCTGCTCTCGGTGGAAAACGTTCGGTGCTGAACAATCCACTCGAAATATGGAGTTGGAAGACAAACGAACGCTTCGCTGGGAAGGTCAACAGTGGAGATCGCTAGGCTTGTGCGAGGCTAATGTATAATATCATGTAGTAATATCACAGCCGTGGAGATGATCTTAATTAAAGTTTGTGTTGTAGTTTATTACTCGTATATGTTATATTGCAGCTTTGGGCTGTGTATCTTTGGTATCGCTTTGTTCGCCGAGTAGTAGTTGTAGATTAATGTAGAAGCGTAAAGGTTACTGTTAAAGTAGATTGGCTACTTTAATAGGTAATTTTCTTTGACTGCATGCTCTAGTTTGCTATATTGCGTCGTCACATAAACGGCTACAATAGAAATAAACGAGGGAGGAACTATAAAAAGAAATATTAACTGTCTATTAACTGGGAATTGTCTTGTTAAGCAGTTTCACTCTTACCAAACATAAAGGGGGATTGGGGGGATTCTTACCACAATGGGACTGAGATTTAGAAATACAATTTGAAAGTTTCAAAATTCTGAAACCATGTGCGTATGATAATATTTTAACTGCAACTACTGTAACTGTAATTGTAAACTGTAAAAAAGTGCCAATGGGATGGTGTAATAATATCATACAGGTCCACCAAGTTAAAGTTGAAGTTAAAGTTAAAGTTGCCTCGATGATTGCGCAGAACGAGAACAAGGACAGCAGCCGGCGGAAGCGAGAGGCAGTATACGCGCGATGGAAGCAAAACTTATGGTTACAGTAACTTTTTTAAAGCGCTAAAAATCTCAATTAAATATGAAAGTACAACTTTTAGAAAGTAGTAGGTACTACCACAAGCCTCCTACGTTATTATTATGTAAAATAATTAACATGAATAAACGTAAACATGCGCTCGCACTGACATAGATGGGTTCGCGAATGACTATGCACTTTAGGCACAGAGCATAATGTTAATTTTTTGAATGTGCCTGTTTTGAGGATGTGATATTTTTGCTGAATACCGAGTACTCTATGCAATATACTCATAATATTTTATATGAGTATAAATAATGTGTATACTGAGTATTGTACTCAACATGAAATGAGTAAAGTACTATTGAATTGAAGAAAAGGGGTTCCAGTGCGGCCGAGATGACATCTGCGGAGTGCATTAGCCGGGTCCGCCTTCAACTTGTTCGGCATACGGCGACAAAACAACATTCGTACCGCGGCATTAGAGACGCATGCCGGATGGTCGCTGTGAAACAATACACCCGTCAATCAATGTGGTTTATACCAAGTATATGTAATGTATAGCCGCAAAGCAGTGGCCTTGTACAAGTTGCTGTATTGTCCTATTATTGTAAACACTAAAAATAGGCCTAACGCTGCACCAATGTTGGGTATTACCGGATAAATCTACCTGCTAAGGAGATCGGATATACATTTAGATTAAAAATATTAAGGGTTTAATTAAATTAAAGCTGTTATGTTTGCTTTATTTAAATAATGTAGAAACTTATAGATAATATTAGATTATAAAACTTCTTAAATAATTAAAAATCTTGGTTTAAAATACGTACTTTTACGACAAACAAATTTACTATGTGTTGCAACGCACGAATGAAAAGAACAAGTAAATAAGTTAGTTTTTTATAGTTTGTGACCGATAAATATACGAAAAATGCGTTTAAACGGTTTCTAAGTAAACACAGGGCAGAGTATGTGATATGTATGTATTCACGAAGTATGCCGAAACACAGTACTCAGCATACGCAGTACTCAAATCGTTTTGAGTAGATGCGTAGTCTAAGTAAATATACTCAAATCGTTTTGAGTAGATGTAGTACTTTGAGGAAAATAATCAAAACTGTTTGAGTAGATGAAGTACTCTGAGTGAAATACTCAAATCGATTTGAGTAGATGCGGAGTCTGAGTAAATCTACTCAAATCGTTTTGAGTAGAGTACTCAAGAGTATTACTTTTACTCAGTACTCACGTACTCAATACTCAGATTTATGGAATCTCCTTAACTAGTGCCCCACTCTGCTATCTATACCGTTTAGCCATCCATGTATCTTTATTTATCTGAGGCTGTTCTTCAGTTTGTGTTGTGTCTGGTGACCTCTTAAGAATGATAACATTGATAACTTAGACTATCTAGTACTATAAGGAAGGGTTATCTAAGTTATTCAAGTAAATAAAATAAAAGTACGTTCTTTACTGTAAGGTATTTTACAGCGTATATGTATTTTTCGACAGTACTATAATCTAGAAACGGTTCCCAAAAATTTTATTTCAAACTACAGTAAAACTAACGGAGATATAAGCGTGAGAAGTTGCTAGCCAACGATTCTCTTATCTCAGCCATTTAGTTCAATAATTTTAATTGATATTTTCAGGAAATAGTACTAGATTGGTTCGACATTAAGATCTGCAGTCTTACTTTTCAATAAACAATTGTAAATAATTTGATTTTGATAGTTATTTCAGCATATTGTAAATAAATTCATCAACATTGTCACCTGATTTTAGAATTTTGAAAAAAACGAACTGCCTAACTTATATACCGGAAAAACCGATATGGTGTTTTCGTGGTATAACTTTGAGACACCCTATGGAGTAATTAAAGAACTCTATTAATATGATTTCCAAACGTATTGTAAACCATACACAGTTTTGAAACAAAACTTGCAATTTTAGTTTTGATGTTTAATATGCTTTGCAAACCAGTCTTAAAACTGATTAATACCGGGAGAAGCGAAATGATATTTCGGTGCTCAAAGTTTGAAACATGTCATCTCTGTTGTTGTTTGAGTAGTCTAGGTCAAATGAAATTACCCCTCAATTTCAATTTATTCGGCGATATTGCATATATTCGGTGACACAATTTCGACGTCAACAAACACGGTATAATTTTGCCTTGCTAAGAATAGCAGCGGAATAAATGTGGACTGTGTTTGTGGAATAAACGTGAACGGTGTTCGCAAAAATATTGCAGCTTAAAACAATAAGCAACATGGGCCGGAATATAAACCGTCGGATTTTGCCTTTTGCGTGGTCGCGTGCAATTTCACGTTCGTATATGAAATGGGCCTTTGTGAAGCATTTCCACAAAGGGAAATTGTTTTCTCGTAGCGTACGAATGAAATATTAATAAACTTTTTTTGGCACATCTTTATTAATTTTAAAAATATTACTGTGACTTTAATTCAGAATATAGAATTATATTTTTAATGCTTTTCTTAAGTGAATTCTTTTACCTAACGATACAGATGAAAACAGTTGCAATTTTGTGTTTTAAGCAAAAATGTGACTTTTTTGTTATACAATTTTTTTTTTTACCCACAATTTTGTTTATTGCAGGGCCGCGAACATTCGCTGTTATAAAAAAAAAACTGTTTTATGCAGAACTTGAGTGTTTTAGTTTAGTGTGTAGCTTAATTACGCTTTTGAAAGTTGTTCAAATTATAGTATACGTACTCGACATTACAACTACTGAAAAATCTGCTGCGGATAGGTGCGGATGCGGTTTTTAATGATTTTATTTCTATCACGATGTAAAGGAAAATCCAAAAATTGATGTACCGGCTTATATGTAATTTGATGCAATTTCTTGAAACCATGATAGTACAGGTAACTTAGAACATATTTAACCATACTTAGCTATATACAAATGGTTACGGTTATCGAGATATTGATAATTTTATGTTCAATACATCTTGTAGGTTGTAAATGCCGTTCTGTACGTATATTTTTCCGTTTTGGATTTTGTATAGCAAACAACCCCGATGACCTAGACTCATAAAAACCATCCGAAAAACCTTAACTTTGTACTTGTATATGAATTTCTTAGAAATTTGTTACTTGCAGCCAATCGGATTTAAATTTAAAGCAAGAAAATACATCGAAAGCACCTATTCGCATACACAGTTCACTGCTTCAAAATGGATTCTTGTTGAGGAGAGACAAAAGTAAAAATTAGTAAATTATGATGTTTTTCAAATCGCTTTTCCTTAAGTTTTTTAAATGGAACAGCCTGTATTTTATGTACTAGTTGAATTGCCCATCAACTCCTTTAATTTATGTCAAATATGTCATATGTCCAATTTTAGTAGTTTTCGTGATATTTACAATTGAACAAATTGAACAAAGAACAATGTGTAAGATTATCTAAATATGTCCCTATTTTCTTGTTCTTTCATTATTTAATTTTCTCTTAGTTGTAAATCAGTAATAGTATATTGACATATAATTTAAGAGAAAAAAACTTTAATATTATTAGTGTTCATAAAAAATAAATCCCGTTTTACTTAGTAACATACTTGAATCAAATTCAGAAACAAACTATAAACACTTAATAAACATTACACAACAAGTAACTATTATTTTAATTCATATTTGGCAGTTGTTCAAAATGACGCCCCTTTTCTCTTCTGCAAGCATTGACGCGCTGTATAAAAGATTTTGAGGTATTTCTTAACATGTACCACTTATTTACTCTAAGGTTGTGAAAAACATTGGTTATACGAAGTTTCAAGCCTTCTGGTGTAGTAGGTGCTGAGTGGTATACCAGCTCCTTCACATATCCCCATAAAAAGAAATCGAGTTTGTTGAGGTCTGGAGACCTTGGTGGCCACAATGTAGGACCTCCTCTTCCCTCTTTAGTCACCGTTTTAGTTCTTGTTTTGTGCTGGTAATTAATATTACTTGTTTCTTCAAATTGCAACCGAACACTGCTTAAAGCACGTGGTTGGGGATGCAACTAATTATAACTCATCGTTCAGAGAAAACACAAATATTGTTACTAATTTTGATAGCAGTAACTCATTGAGTGTCGTTACATCTCAATTATTGTTTGTTTCTATGATTAATAAATGCTAATAGCATTATTTACCTTTTTAAGTTTTATTTTAATGCAGTATTACTGATTTACAAATAAGAGACATACAAAAAATAACAAAAATATGTATAATGGCGTTATTAGATAATATTACACATTTTTCTTTAAATTGTAAATATCACGAAAACTACTACAATTGGACATATGGCATACTTAACATAAATTAAAGAGAACTCGGGGGGCAAATCAACTAGTACATAATATACAGTCTGTAAAATGATGTATCAAGAGTAGCTGCGTTTCACTTCTCATTCATAAAATCGATTTTTTTAAAATCCTGGTATTAGGCCAAAAATATGTTGTGCTACCATGATGACAATTCAGGGATCTGCCATATACATGCCATATACATTTTTGTAAATTTCACACATTAATTAATAGAAATAAAATATAAAGATAGAAATATTATAAAAAATTATATGTTAATACGTGAATAAATGTGTTGGTACTTGACTTTTTATGCCGACCTCCTGTTGAAATAACAGCACAAATTACTTAGTTAGGTATCACACAGGGTGTCTTGAACGTAGGCCAAAGACACCATCTTTCTGCTTGCAGTATAATCGTCTGTAACCTGATGACGATACAAACTCCCGAAAGAAAAAGAATGTCGGTTACAAATTACAAAAGTTATTATACCAATGAAAAATCCTAAACGTTTCTAAAATAGTATAAGTGGTATGAGTATTTGTAACATTCACAAAAATCGTTTCAGAGCTTGTTTCGTGCGTCAAATGAAAGGTAGTTAATCGGGTTAATCAAATTACAGATAGTAAACCAAAGTGGGTTTTTGGAGTTTTCCTCTGTAGCTTATAACACCTAAATGGCGTTATTACATGTATTGTTCAATGAAATTTTTACTTAACATCAAAATCAAAAATCTACATTCAGTTTCAGCGTTTCAATTTGTTGATATCTTAAAAACTAAAAACGGCACAATAACACACAAGAGCACAAAAATACTAACGCAGCTACACAAGACTACTAAGTAATTTGCTAAAATATACACCCATGTAAAGAAATACAATTTTTGTTTGAAAGTGGGTATATAAAACATTCGACTGTAATACTCAACTAATTTTATAAATAATGAGGGATAACGTAGTAAAGATAACCGTGTACACTTTACTAAGTGCAAAATAATAATTCGGAAATGATTCTGCGGAAAAGAACAAGAAAATTCGACAGAATTTCGTAGGGAATCAATAATAAAGGTGTAGGCGAGCAGACGTCTAGGTAAAGTCAGATTTACACACCTGCTTCGCAGAAACCGGAAATTTCGTAACTGTTCGCCGTAATAGAAACAGATGACTTTAGGAAGTCACCGGTAACCGGAGGGAGCGCTATTTTCTTCGTGGTGTAATTTTAAATTTAGCTCGACCTTATAACCAGTTTCAAACTACATACTTGCTAGTTGTTCGTCCCGATAGAATCGCTAAGGAATGGAAACCGGAAGGAAAAGTAATGTTCCTATTGAATTTACTTGTATATTTTCTTGGTGGTCTCTAGGTTAGCATACATGGCGCCACAAAATTTGAATAGTTAACCAAAAAGTTTGACTTTGACACTGATAACGTTTCTTTATGTGGAATGCGCAGGTGTCCAAACAATACAAGACATTTAAAAATACTACAGCATAATCTTTTTTACTTAAAATCCACTTAGCCCATGGCATACATTCCATAGATCACGCTGAATAAAAAAATTAATGGATTAATTTTGGTTTTGATTAAATTTTCACAGATATGTTGCACAGACAGTCAGACCACGTTACCGCTTTATTATACAGTATAATATTAGTTCGTGTAGGAAACTTTTTTGCTCTTTATTATTAATATAACGGAAAACCGTGTTATTATTGGGTTAATAGAGCCTCAAATAAAAGTGCCAACTAGTTAGACCTTTTTATTTCTTCCTTTTTTTTAATATTTCGCCAGTAAATTCTGGCTTCTTCAGGGAACTAAAAACAAAATTACACAATACTTGAACATGACAGCAATACAATCTAAAACGGTCGAAACATACCAAATAACAGTCTCAGCACATAGTTACAATAATCGACGATGACGGCATTTAACAGACAAACACAGGACCGAATGTACCAGTACAAACGTTCAACTAGGACTGAAGTCCTCGACAAGGTATTTTTTCGCTTTCGCATAAATTTTAAAATGCACCACAACCGGTAACATTCCAATGTCGCAAATAAATCAAAAAGTAAAATTGTCAACCTAACAAACTGACAAAGTTATTAAACGCCTACACTATACCACAATGACACACACGAAGAAAAAAAACACAAAATGAGTTGACAAGAAAATTACAATCTTCCATCCCATTTAAAAAATCAACTCGCTAATATCAGCTACACCTATGGTGGTACTATTTGCGTCAGTTGAGTTATTATAATCCAAATTTAAAAGAAAACTGTAAATGTTGCTCAAATTTTCTGTGTCCGATCGCATGTTCATGGCAAAAAAAGCCTTTCACGGAGGTTACGCTTTTTAAACAATATGCTTACGTTGTCGAAGTCAATATTATGGCTGTTATTTATGGCATGTTGAGATAATGCGCTAGTTAGTTTTTTATTTCTAATGTCAAGTCTGTGCTGGCTAATTCTTGTTTTTAACCAATTACCGGTTTGGCCTACATAACTAGCATTACAATCCGCACACGGCACACAATAAACGACATTAGACATATACTCTGATGGAGTTTTCTGTTTAAGGTTGGTAAAGAAATTTCCCACTGTGCCCAGATTGTAGTAAGCAATTCTCAAATTTTCGGTGCAAAATATGCGAGGGATGAGGTGCGAAAAACCAGGTATAAAGGGAAACCTCCTATAAACAGTAGGATCACTCCTGGTCGGGGCCGTTATGTCAGTGACTACTCTTCTAGGATTGACACCAAAAATTAATTTCCTAAGTATGTGTCTGGGGTAACCATTATTCAAGAACAGCTCAAGCAATTTGTGTTTGTTCTTGGCGTGAAAATCTGGATGTGACAGTTCAGTTTGGAAGAAATAAAAAGGTCTAACTAGTTGGCACTTTTATTTGAGGCTTTATTAACCCAATAATAACACGGTTTTCCGTTATATTATAATATTAGTGTTCGTCAAATTGGGGGAAGTAGAAAAGAATATGTATTAAATATCTCTCGCTTTCGGCGCTCGCATGGCTCACTGTGGTCATTTTGATAAATTTAGGAATTAATGATGAATATATATATTTTAACAACACAAAAAGTAGTATAATAAAAAGTAGTATAATAAAAAAAAAATGACTTACAGCTTGTATTTACACAACTATCGAAGCCTGAAAAATAAATATCACGAACTGGAAATAGCAGCCAAATTGCACAATCCCGACATAATCGCGATTACTGAGACTTGGCTACTCCCACATGAAGAAAGACTATATAACCTGAAAAATTATAACACAGAATACCACTCCCGACCATCAAGAGGAGGAGGGCTAGCTCTTTACATTAAGGTAGGAATAAAATACAAAGTACTCCAGAAACAGACCCTAAACAATGTCGAAATAATAAGAGTACTACTTAATAGTGAGACAGCCATTGCACTACTGTACAAACCTCCACATGTGAACTCCCAATTGTTCCTCGATATCTTGCAAAATAGCGTATTAAATCGAAGAAAAAGTCAAATCATAGCTGGAGATATCAATATAAATCTGTTGCTGAAGGACAATATCACAAAAGACTATCTAAGAACACTCACAGAAAACAGCTACAAAGTAGTAAACAAAATCTCAAACAAAGATTACACTAGACACGACAACGCTGGATCAGGTTCAATAATTGATCATGTAATAACAAACCGACTGCAGAATATAGAACAAATAAAAATAGTTGCAACAGATATATCTGATCATGATGCCATTTTAACAAACATAAGAAACGAGGAACAACAAAAACCAAAATACGAAACTTATCATAAAACCCGAAGCGACGACAAAGCAATTGAAGAGGAAATTATGAAACTGCAATCGACAGATCTAGAAAGCTATGAAGAACTATTAAACAGCCTTCAGAATATAATGAAAAACAACCAAATAAAAACCAGAATCAAAAGAAGAGAAAAAAATGAATGGATAAACGAAAAGATACTGAGAGAAGTGAAAGAAAGGAACAAACTATACACAAGACTAAGAAGAAATCCAAACAACAAACACTTACAGGAACAATACCATCTGAAAAAACAAAGCACTAAGATATTTATCCAGACAGCAAAAAGAAACTACTACCACAACATCTTCGCACTCAACAGAAACAACCCAAAAGGCATGTGGAATGCGATAAACAAAGTCACAGGCAAAACAAGAAAAGCACAAGAAGTAAAAGAAATGACAAAGGCAAGCGGTCAGAAAACAAAAGATCGACAAGAAATAGCAAACATAATAAACGACTATTTCACAACTGTCGGAAAACAATTGGCCGCAGACCTGATTAAGAAAAACAAAAACCAGCCTATTATAACCACAACCACAAACAAACTGGCAAAAACGGCAATATTTGACCTTACTAACGAAAAAGAGATGAATAAAATCATAAGTAAACTAAAGAATAACACTGCACCTGGCTTTGACAAAATCACGACAACAATAATAAAAAATAACCGAAAAACTCTGACACCAATACTGGTTAAAGCGACAAACAATGTAATAGAGAGTGGTAAATATCCAGACTGCCTAAAAACCACAATAATCAAGCCCATCTACAAATCAGGAGATATCACCAAACCCGAAAACTACCGGCCCATAGCCCTCTTGTCAAACCTGAACAAAATACTAGAGAAGATTATCCAAAGTAGATTAACAGCTCATCTGGAAAAATACAACATCATCGATAAGCAGCAATATGCATATCAGAGAGGCTCGGGCACGACATCGGCGGCATATGATCTGATTAATGAAATTAAATGCAGACGAGACGAGAACAAAATTGTGGTTGCTCTTTTCATCGACCTGAAGAAAGCGTTTAACACAATTTCGAAAAAAATATTAATCAAGAAACTAGAGGCTATACACATAACAGGCAATAACTTAGGACTGATAAACACATACCTCACTAAGAGACCTCAAATAACGAACATCAACGAAACAACAAGCAGCATGCAACAGTCTGACGAATATGGAATCCCTCAGGGAGGAAATCTGCCACCATCCCTATTCATAATATACATAAACGACTTAGAAGTACTCAACCTAAAGGCCACCCACTATATGTATGCGGATGATATGTGTCTAGTTTACTCTGCAAAAACCCAACAAGAAATTCAAGACAACATAAACTGCGACATGAAAAGACTCTCGCAGTGGTTTTTCGACAATTTATTGACCATAAACGAAAAGAAATGCGAATACATGGTATTTGAATCGAGCTTGATGGAGAGTGATATAGGAATCAAAATAAATGGAGAAACAATTAAACGAGTAAAAGAAACTAAATACTTAGGATTGACGGTGCAATGCAACCTAAAATGGGACACTCACATAAGTAAACTCATAAAAGAAAACGCAAAAACCATACCGACTATCTGGAAAATAAAAGATCTTATACCTTATTCAATCAAAAATACAATCTACCATTGCCTATACACCTCAAAAATCAATTATCTTATAAACGTATGGGGAAATACCACAGAAAATAATAAAAATAAATTGCAAACCCAACAGAACAAAATACTAAAAATCCTGTATTCGCTTAACAGATTAACACCAACTGTTGATGTATACAAGATAACGAGAGCGTTAAACGTAAGACAATCAATCACTATCAACAATATGACACTGATACATAAGATAAAACACAGCAAAATAAAAACAAACATAAAACTAAACACGAACAACGATTTTCACAACTACAGAACCAGAACCTGCACACATATAAGAACCAAAAAGTTTGAAAGGAACAAATACACACAGATGCTACTGACCGAGACAATAAAAAAATACAATCAACTACCTGACCACCTAAAGAAACTACCAGTAAGCACTTTCAAAGTAAAGATAAAACAATTGCTTATTCAAAACAAAATAACATAAATATAGATACATATTGAACGAAAAAAACAGTACCCTCGATACCGTTAACCCGAGGAGGAGATCCAAACGAAAGTGAAGGACACCCACCCCGAGGCGAGGAAAGAGGGAAGACCCAGTGGCGTGTGTTTATATACATATATACACCATATATTGTAACTTATAGACACAGTACACTTAAATTGTAATCTACTATTGCAGTTAATAAAGACTTTGTAACTTAAAAAGCAATAATTTTGTTTTACTAGAAAAAACTTACATATCACAATATTAACTTAACCACAGTTCAAGACTGAGCACTTTTAAGTCTAGAAATCAGATTATTTCACATATTTTCAAGCACTTTGTCAAACATACAATAATCTAAGTTATGTGACTATCCTGACCAACAATGAACAGAATCTAATAAGCGATAACTGTTTCTTAATATAAATCTTTTTTTTTCAAAGACCACACACAATTCGGAATTTCTTCTTTCAGATTCACATAGTACGGATAAAAGGATAGCAGCACCAGTTTTCATTTGTCAGATTTTGTTCTTTGTTCGTCAGGATAATCACTTAGCATAGATTAGCTTTGAAATCAATTAAAAAACATCTAACGGCATCCTTTAAGAAAGATTTTGTTGGAGCTATTTTGTTCCTCACAGCTATTTTAAAACCATCATTTTGCACTTTATTTTGTGTTTAGTACGACGAATTTTATTTGTTTTTTGGGTACAAACCATACAGGGTTAACCAAAACTACCGGAACACCTAATTAATTCTCCAACCGTACACAAATTTAAAAAATAGTTCAGACAAACTTTTTAGCATTAAACAAGCTATCGCTATATCTAAATAAATATATCATTTTATTACACAAATTTGGTAACCTTTTCTTTTTTTAAAAAGAACACCTATATTATACAACACATATTATTACATTTTAAAGTCTTTTATAAAATGCATTATTTTTGAATAACCAAAAAAAGTCAAAATTACCGGAACACCAAAGTAATTCACCAACTGCAAAAAATCCAACAAATTTTCAAATAACAGTTTTTCCGGTTTCAAGAACCTTTCGTTTAAGTATATTTTTAATATACAGTGTGTTCATTTTATTATGGAAATTTACAATCCTTTCCATGTTCTAATAGAACATCCTGTATATTTTAATTTTTTTAATTCTAATATTAACGCTAAGAAGTTTATGTAGAAATGAGTTTTTTGAAAATGCAATATTTCTGAGATATGGGCAATTAATCAAAACTCCTGAACTTATTTAATTGTGTTGTTATTTCCTGTTGGATTTTTTTATTTTTAACCAGTTTGATTAAAGTAAAAGTTATGATTAATAGCTTATAACTAAAAAATAACGCATTTTATAAAAAAAACTCTAACATAAAATACTTAACAATACTTTCATTAAAAAATGTAAAAATATACACGTTGTTCTGTTAAAAAAAGACGGCTTTAAAATTTCTGTAATAAAATCAACACCCTATATATTAAAAACATATTTGAACGAGAGGATGTTTAAATGGAAAAAAATATTTAAATTTTTTTTTCAGTTTTTTTTGCACTTGAAGAATTATTTAGGTGTTGCAGTTTTTACTATTTTTGGTAACTAGCTTATAACTAAAACCCCGCGTTTTATAAAAGAATGATTCCTATAAAATATTCTAAGAATTAATCTTAGAATTATAAAATTTTATAATATGTATATAGGGTGTTATATTTAAAACAGGAAAGGTTACCAAATTTCTGTAATAAAAGCACCCTGCATATTGAAAATATATTTAAACGATAGTCTGTTTAAAGCCAAAATACGATTATTTAGGTGTTCCGATAATTTTGGCTAATCCTGTATATCTAATAATGGGTATTTCAATTAAGAGGTTGTATGGCGTCGATAACTTTGTGAAATAGTAGCTTCCAAATGATTCATTGTCTGTGGCTTGTCGGCACAAATTTGTGGTGTGCCGTGACTCTATAGAGAATAATCTAGGGGTGTAAGATGATCCTTTCGCCAAATATATCCCTCAGCAAATTGAACGGAGCTGTAGCAGTTTGGCACGTATCGCCATCTTGTTAAAACCACATCTCTCCAATATCGATGTTCTTAAGTCTGACCATAGAAATACGAGGACCTGGCTCTATTCGCCCTGTGTACCGTGGTGGGGACTTGAAAAACGATCTAAGCGCCCGTAGCGGATAAATACCCCGCAATATGTTGTGATCCAATCCGTCAGAACTAATAACATATCGTTGGTATAAATAATCATAATGAGACACAATAAGTATTGCGTTATCAACTGTAATAACAGGAAGAAATATTAACTATTATCCTCTTCATTTCGGAAGAAATAAAGTCCCACCAAATTATCTGGTGAACAAACGTTGAGCACTCACAACTGAGCTCGCACTATTATAGTATTTTTTATTAATTATTCCTAATCGGGAACCATCAAACGCTGCAGGATAAAACTGCAAAGTATGCTGAATATTTTGACACATGGTTAATAAAGAATAAATATATCGGAAACCGAGAAATCTCGATTGAGAACGCTATCACCCCTATTGAAAGAACCGTTATAATCATATTAGTATTTTTTGAGAATCTCTGGTGATATCGTACGGTGCCAGGAAACAATGTGTGCTATCTACTCATATTGACCGACTTTATATCACTAATATTTAAAACAGTATTCATATTAGTATCCATTTTAAACGAAAAATACTAGAATAGGTATCTAATTTATTAAATTTGTTAGTTTATTTATCCTGGTGCTTTCTCGTGCCTCGTTTGTACTATTGTATGTCCAATTTTTAATGATATCTACATATGAGACTTTTTTTACATCCACCAGTAGCTATGCCAGAGTTTTTTTTACCGACTCCACAGCCCTGTGGAAAAGTGTTCATTACAAAACGTTCCATCTTGAAGAACTTTGTATGCCATAACTAATTTAGTTTGTTATGGAGCTCGGCAATTCCCGTTTAACTCTCTTAATGAGGTTTGCGAGGATTGTCTCTATAATTCCATGGTCTGCAGTTTTCTTACTATAATAAGGGATATATTCTTGATCTCAACGCATCAGTTTTTCCAGAACGTGGCAATTATCTGAACTATTCTCAGAACTACCAATTATCGTCGTAACAATTGTTATCGAGAACCCTTTGTTGCACCTCAAAGCGCGCCACATATCTAACGCAACGTACGCAATTTGCTCAAGCATCCCAAAGATCCAATTAAAGCCTTCAGAGAAGGGTTAACCTTTGACGAAAGAGGTGTTAGGGACCCGAAGAAGATCGATGGGACTGAACCGAACCCTATAGCGGTGACGTCACACGGGACCCGTTGGCGCGTAAAACGCTTTGCGCGTTTTGCACCAAAAGCAAATTAATTCAGGCAGTCTGGGACCTCCTTTGCTTGCATACAAGAGCGTCCCAAGTTTCTCGCGAGCGCAAAAGGTTTGTTTGTGTCCCTGCATAAACATCCGAAGCGCGCTTGACTGACGTCACCGCGTAATAGAATTTCATTGAAAGGCACCCAGACAAGACGTCAGTAGGTGTGACGTTCTGAAGTTTAACTTTAGTCGCTCGTTTTGTATTGTGAAAACTTAAAGTAAGTTTTTTCAGTGCGGAGTTAAATAAAACTGATGGCTTGATCATAGCAAACACTATGGGGGATTGAAATAGGTGTTCATTTCTAAGATTAAAATTACGCCTAGATAATTAAACCAGAGCGTTTTTTTTTTTTAATTTTCACTCAACTGAAGCTATTTGAAGGGGTAAATATCTAGCATTTTTGAAATTGTTTTTAATGATTTATTACGATTAAAAACAAAAATTTAAATACTAAGATTATACGATAAATGTTTAAGAAGAAAAGTGTATCATTATACTCCGACAGTCCCATTCCTCACAGCGGTAATCCATACAATTATTGAACAGTTATAGTCAACAGTCGGTGCAGTCCGTGTAAAGTCAGTTTTTCATACATAATATGATAAAGTTTTGTAATCGTGTCGACCTTTTTGGGTCCTATGACCAAGGTACAAAAAATGTGTGTGTATGTCTGTGTGTGTGTGTGTGTGTAAACGTTTTTTTGTGGAAACGATTCCAGAGAAACTACTAAAGGTATCAGGATAAAATTTCATATTTAGAAGTTGCATGACTAAACTTAAAGTTGTAAGAAGTTTTGTTAAGAAGGACCCAAATGAACTGGAGGTTTACTCTTAGCATTTTTCAACGATTTTCCAAATCAGCCGGTATTTGTGTAAGGTCGTCAAGACAGTTAAATAATAAATTAAAGTAGAGGGAATTTTGTACAATTTATGTCTATGATGTTTGTAGTAATCGTGACCAAACTTAGAGCTGAAAGCTTTTGGTTCAAAAGAGTCCAACGGAACTGGATGATTCATCTAAGCATTTTTCAAGGATTTTCCATATGGGCCGCCATTTCTGTAATTTCGTCAAAATAGTTAAATAATAAATTAAAGTAGAGGAAATTTTGTATAATTTATGTCGTTATGAGCAAATTCTATTTGATCCAGATCGTGTCTGCATTAACACCACGTAGTTAGCGGGGATTTGTCAAACGCTGATTTTTTGACAATACCTACTGTCAATATTGTCAAAATATCTGTCAAGTCCTTAAAACTTGTGTTATTTTAATGCACATGTCATACTACGTATGATAAAGTAAAAAGGGAAATTATATTTGCGAAGAAACAAAATTTAAGTGTCATAAGAACTGTCTTCAGACTATAATGCATAATCTTTTCAGTTCTAACAAACTCTCAATAAAGTCTTCCATTTTGCGACAAGGTGTTCGTCTGTTTTATTTAGTTTACAATAGTTGTAAAATATGCGTATCGATATATTTTTTTAATAGCGCTTTAATGTTCAGTATTTTATTAACAAATTACAGCAAAGATCAGGCTGATCAGGTATGACATTACGGCCAGAATCTAGCTGATTAGTTCCTAACCAAAATTGCTCGTATTACGGTTATAGTTTTCTCACAACAAAAAATATATTTGCAGCTTTTTTTGCAGTATTTCCCAGTTTTTTCTTAGAGTACACAAACACTGCAACAGTTGAAACTGAAAATGTACAAATATTATTCATACATTGAAATGAAAGAATAAAAAATAATGTAAAGAACAAAACTGTTCAACACAACGGATTATAAAGAGTAGTTTTGCGAAATATATAAGTTTTGGATAATGCGATTTTCATTAGATGATAAGGCTGTAAAGATTGATTGATGACCCCTATTTAATTCACCAATCCCGAAGAGAACACGTTTATGAGAATAACTTCTGGATTTTACGATTTAATCGTTCCGTACCGAAAAGATTTTAAACGAAAGGCAAAAACAGATGACGGGTTCTCTCGTAACAGCGCGGCGTCTTCAACCGCCGTCGCCTTTATTCGTTTTTATCTTTATTTGCTAAACGGATTCCTTTTCACAAAGTTTCCTTTATCTTTATTATGGTAGCGGGTTATATGCCGCAGCGCCATTTCGGGCGTAAAGGGGTGATTTCCTCCTTATTTTCTCCGTTGACTGAAAATAACTCTTTAGGATCTTGGTTATCCGCGTTCTGCTTTCCGTTCCTGTAAACGGATTTCGTCCATTGTGAACCTCTTGTCCCAAAAACTGCCATTCTAAACGCATACATTGGGTCTCCTTTCATGTATTTTCAAGTTAGAAAAACTTCGATGTGAAGTTACAGTAGGAACTGTAGGTTTTCTTGCCCTGCAAACATCAGTATAATTTTACATAATAATTTTGTTTTTACATTATTGTAGTATATTTAGTATATTTACATTTTATTATTGTGAGGGATATTCTTGTTGTTCTTCCTAAGTTTTTTCATTGTTTTGTTTGATATTCAGTTAATTTTGATTGTTTTTATTATAATTTTAAAAGGCTTTTAGTTTTGAAGGAATTGAGAAACAAATAAGTTTATTTACAGAGAAAATTTTCTGCTAAATAACCGAAAATGATTGTAATAAACTACACAAAAAAGCGGCAAGGGAAAGTTATTTGCGTTTTTTTTACTGCAACATCGTTGGTTATTTGGTACCTACCTGCTATATTGCTGTATTTATTTTTACAATACGCTCTATGATGTAACATACTTCTGTGAAATTACAGTATTATCACAGTAATTTTACAAGATATTATTGCAATTTTACGTTAAAAGTTTGGTAATTTCAAAGTATAAGTGCGGTTTTTTGAACATTTTTTTGCCGGGTTTCCTTGGTTTTCAACCCGCAAGTGTGAAAATATTTTTTGATTTTTGTTCCAATCTTTCTTCACTGCAAGGCTTGTTTTTTTGTGTTATTGCAACGTATTGGTTAATTAAATGCCTGTACCCTGGTGGCTTGTATTTGGTCCAACCAATTTTTTAAAAAATTTTTAATTCGTCGTCGTTGTGTGTTTTCTTAGAACTATTTTAAAAAAAATCCACTACTTTTTTAAGGAATCATATCCAAGTTTAAAAAATTTTCCGATAGGTTGTTTTACACCCTGAAAAACATAAATAATTGGTGAGTTCATAGAAAAAACGGCACACATGAAAAAGAAATCGTCCGGTTCGTCCTTGATAAGATATATGTATTAGGTATGTATACGTACGTCACAGGGCTTCAATGATTTTGTGAAGTGCAGAAAATCGTTCGTTCGTGCTTACCTCGGATCAGCATGACAAACAATATAAAATTCCTCACACGGCCTACTTATTCCGAACCCATAACTGCCACCTACATCAATACAGTGAGCAAAGCTGAGGTCGAAACATCGACCTGTTTCGATCCCTAGTTCAGGGATTTAAATGCTTAAAGGGGTTATGCAAACACGGTGACAAGTAAGCGGTTTATCTTCGACCGAAAACTAGCAAAAAATATAAAACCGCGTCTCTTGGGATGCATTTTAATAACTGCAAAGTTGTGCCAAAGTAGAGCATTCTCTAATGGTACTTTCAGCTTTAGTTGAAAACTATTTGTCGTAAAATTTAATTTACGGGAATGCCCAACTATAAAACTAATTATGCTCCATGATTATAGGATTTCCGTTAAATGGCACCTTGGATTATATTGCTGTTTGGGTACAGCTGCGGCCATAACCATAAAGGTAACCGCAATAAAATTGTCAATAAAATTATTAGGAACACTTCATGTTTCAAATATATCTCATATACTACGACGCAGAGTAATAATCCATTCTTGAAGGGGAGAGTAAAAACAATTATTTTTTTGTAATCTGTATACTTGACAGTTGGGTCATCTTTATGAATCAAAGTATCACAGAATCTTACAGAAATGATGAAATTATGACGAACATTGTACCCATATCAGAGATTAAGATCTCCACACCATTATAAACGCATATTCGTAGCCAATAAAACATTATTTTCCTCTCCAACGTGTGTGTCACAGTTTGCAGTGTAAATCTAAAAATGAGTACAGATATTAGTCTCTATTAGTGTCTAGTGTGCCTAGTGTGTACTAGATGTCACGCATTACAGTTGTCAATCGATTTGGTCAATCCCTAGCTTCCAATGCTTCCAGCAGTATGACGTCACGCGCGTTTATAGATATATTGCCAGAACAAACATATTCCTTAGCGGTTTCGCCGCGCTGGCGCTGCGCTGGCGTGATCAGCTCTATTTGACAAGTGTAAACACTGGGTATTTCAATCAGACCAATCACTGCTCCGCAATCGATGTAGCAATTGTGCGATTATGTGTTAGGCCAGCTGGCAGACCTCACGAGGATGTGCCGTAAAACTGTCTTGTTTAAAGTCTAACCAGTTCTGGTTGACCAAGTCAGTAACAGTGACCAAGGTAGTAATAGATGTGAGGCAGGGATATCAGGCATCTTGTGCTCGCCGGTGACTCATCAAACGGGGCCGTCGGAAGTTGTGCCATTATGAGGACTTAATGATCTGATATATAGTATATCCAATTGCGGATAGACGCTATAGCCCACATGACGTTTGAGGAGCCGCTGAGAGAGATGACATGTGGTAGAGTTCTCAGCGTAAGCGTGCTCGACGGTGCACCCATCCTCCGATGAAAGGGTGACCTTTCTCCTTTCGCCTATAATAACAAAACCAAGAAAATAAATACAGTACCAACAAACCACTTACAACTAGACGCGCGTGGGCAGCTACAGGACGGTATGATATTTCAGAAAAATATTACAAGGACGCCTACTTCTCTTTGACCATATAAAACAACTACTTACAAATACATTAAAAAAAATCATTTCAAAAAATTGAAATACATAAAAACTCTACACCCACCTCAGGGCTTTCTTTTATCTAGTGTCCAACTAACCTCTTTGTTATTATAGCGTAACCTCTGAAGAAGGCAAAAATCTTTACCGAAAGCTTAGGGATTGAACAAATGAACGTGTTGTTTTAATTCCCCTTCCGTTTGGCAGCTATCTCCAAAAGCAATTTTGAATCGGTAATAATAACTACAGCCGAGAATACATTTTTATTATTTACATGCTTTTGTAACCGAGATACGCGTCTTTGTAGGAACGCTTTCCAATATTTCAATCGATTTGCAATTCATTAAATATTCCATAACCCTCTACCATCCGCGAGGACAAAGTATTCCATGAAGCGATACTAAAGCAATAATTCATTTTAGAGCTTATTAAAACTGACTAAAAGTTCCTGCGAGCGGAGGACATGAAACTTGGGTAATTAGTTATTCCGGTCCACCCAATAAAAGTTCGTTAAGAACAAATCCTCTGTAGAACATTTGATATATTTATGATTTCCATCGATGTATATTGTAATTTAGTAGATGTTGACCGTGATTTCATTCGCGTGCGTTTGGTATGGCACAACATGTTTATACAGAAAATAATTTTGCGTTAAAGTGGTGAAATGATGGTACTTTAGTAAAAGCTGTTTATTGATTTATAGATATTAGCTTCTCAATTCATACGCGTGTATATTTTTTTAATGCCCAATACGCACGTGAGGCATTCGTAAAAGTAACTAATCGTGTTTTCTCTGGAGATGTCCGTTTTGCACTTTAATTATATGTGCTTTCCTACCCTTTCCAGAGTGGTTAGGCAATGTTTGGTCGACGGACAACTGGCCGACTGCAAACTGGGCGACGGTAAACTGGTCTTCAGCGGCGTTGGTTGAGGGTTGGGGGCCCCTAACACTGCAGTCATGTGGCTTGTTGTACTGCCGTCACCCTGGGAGTTTGGTCGAAGTTCTTCATCCAGTTAATGTTGGTGGTGGGGTTCTCTTTTCCAAGGTTTGCTTACCTCCGAGAGGTCAATGCTAAGCATTCGAATAAAGATATGAGAGTTATCTCCTACCTCTTCTTGCAAAGTCTTCTTTCAGAAGTTGTATAGCGTTACTGAGGCTGCAGTAATTATAGGTTATATTATAAGTCCAGTTACCATCTTTAGGTTGTTCTTCAATAGTATTTTACATTGTCGGTACCCTGCTAAGTTTTCTCAGCGGTCGGTGTGTTTTTCTGATATCCCACTCTCGCACGTCTGACTTGATGGCACCCTTTGAGATGCCTATCATTGGTTCTGGTCCAATGCATGGTCTACCTCTACTCCATCCCTTTTTGCCAGTTTGTCGGCTCTTTCGTTGTCACTCTCCCCTTTGTGTCCTGGCAGCCACTGTAGGGTTACTGTGTTTGTATCTGCCAGCTTCGTTATGTTTTAAAGGTATTCCCACGGAATTCTGGATTGGATTTGGTAGCTGTCAAGAACTGTGAGGGCTGCTTGGCTGTCGGAGTATATTAGGATGTTTTGCCTTTTATACATCCTTTGCAAGTTTTTCAGTGCGCATTGGTTAATCGCATAGATTTTGGTCTGATAAGCTGCTGCCAGCGCCTCAAGAAGATACTTAGCTCACTGCTGGGGATATACTATATATCCCTGCGCCTGGTCCATATACCCTTTTGAACCCGTCTGTGTACTACGTTAGGGTTCTGGCGCCTTTTGTGTTTTTTCCCTGTTCCCTAGTAAACTGGGGCGATGGAATAATAGATTACAAATAATAATTACAAATAATATAATAAACCTTTTCCATCATCACCCTTTTTCACTGCTATCTGCAATTTTGAAAATAAAAAATGCATTAACAGTTTAAATCCATGTTGCACTTTTAGATGAAGGTAATACATTTAAAATTCTCAATATATACAGGATGTCTCCCGGAACTGGTACATTAGAAGTCTCCCGTGTTCTACTATTTCTGGAAACTTACAATTTTGGAACTTGAATTTACTCGATCTAAATATCGAGTAAATTCGATCGAGCTAAAATATTCTCAAGTTAACTGTCACGTTCTGTCACCTGAAGTCGGTATCAACTTTGTTATTTTAAATTGAATGTTACGTATCAAAATTCATCATTTGTGATAATGTTTCTCTATACCTAAATTGCACCATTTTTGAATTCTTTGACTATACTATTTTTTTGTGATTTTTGCGGTTGCTTCGATTATCTCGGTTATTATTAATATTAGGGTTATCTATCTTTATTATTTTTTGAGAGATTGTTTAGTATAAAAGAATACAAACTAGATACAAATCGGGAAAAGGTTTGTTAAAACTAAAATAATATCTTTGGGATATCTAACTTAAAATAAAACTTAATTATGTTGTTCGAAGTGCTGCCCGTTCTGCTCCAAACATTTTAAAACTCGTCGCTGTACTTCGGTCATCATCGTTCTTCGGATTTCTTGTTCTGAAGTCCAGTAATGGCGGCTACTACTCCACTAGTCAATTCTTCTCGAGTATTAACGTGTGAAATAGACCTAATTTTTCACATGACTCCAGAAATAAAAGTCTAATGGTTAAATCTGGTGAGCTTGGTAGCCACCGCCAGGGTCCCATATTTCCGAACAACCTATTGTCAGTCGCGTAAAATATTGAGGGGAAGAGTTTCGCAAAAATTGTTCTTACATTGACAAAAAATTTCTAAATAACTATCACTATTTAAATTTTCGTTGAAAATTTCGTTTTTGATTTCACCCCACATTATTAAATGGGAGTATTCAAAATCGATTTAAAGAAAATGTGGCAATATCTCAAAAACTATTAAAAATAGATATAGGGAACCCTAAAATTCATTGTATATCTGTATATTGTTCCATATGCATTTTGTATATGTGACCTGGAATGTAGAAAACTATGACTTTTACGCAGATAGCTGTTTGTGTTGGCTACCTGATTCCGTCAGAATCTAACGTTATTTTTTTGTCACAAAGGTGATATCTACATTCCAGGTCACATTGCGTATGAAATTAACTCCAATGATACGAAGTTTAGTAAAGAAGTTGGGAAACAACAAATTATTCAACTGAAAATAAACATTTGCCAGGTAAATTTGTTAATGGCACAAGCAGGCACTCGACACGTGGCTGTTTTGTTTGCGATTCACCTCAGTAGGCCAGAGGATGGCCAGGAGGTGGATTTACACTTATCGTCCAAAATCGTGGGCGCAGGTTCTGTTTACGTGCAGATCCGAGCCGTGGTCCGGCCACCACCCGTCATTTGTTTTATCCGAGACCACAATAACAGCTAAGCCCCTACACATCAAACATAGAACGCTCTCGAAACAAAACAGAGCACGGAGTGTCTCTCGGCACGTGCAAAAACGAAGGCGGTGACGGAACGTTGGCAAATTGAATCGTAGTCGCCGCGCCGTCTTGATGTACGGCCATTCAGATGACGGCCCTCATTTGTTCCGACGGTGCAACTGACAGTTTATAAGTGAAATCCGTCGTCGGTTGGGTATCGTTTTGAATACGGATGACACAACGTTGACATACTATGGCAGACAAAACGGTGTTTCCATCTATACGGTTTCAAGTGAAATCTGTAACACTGAGATGCATTGTATGAAATTATACAGTAAGTAATACAGTAAGATATTTTAGGGTACAGTCTAATTCAACTAAGAATGGTTTGACAGGATAACTGACATTTAAAATACTGGAAACATAAAGAAAGTAAAGAAAACAGTTTGCATTTGCATATATGCAGTTATGATAAACCATTCTATTAATGGTGTATTCGTTTGAAAAAGATATTTAAATATATTAGAAAGACGCCAGAAATGCCATGTTAACTTAAGGCAATCCACAATACAGTTGCGACTAAATACACAAGAATAAGCAACAATCTGGTCATGCTTCCTTCATTTTCTGCACCACAAGTGTAGGTGGTGCGCACAAGAACACCAATTCTTGTAAAATCAATGTTTGCTCTGTAATGTTGAATGACTATAGCCCAGTATTTTTTCAAAAACATTAAACGCATAAAAGTATTTCGAAATATTTATGTTTATTAACTGAATATTAATCACCCAAAACCGCATACGTTCGAGGCAATATGTTTGGTTACATGAAGTTTTTCCTAACCATTGTATCGAATGATTCTCTAGTAACCCGTGACATGAGATCGCCGGACCTAACCCCAATGGATCTGGTACTCTTTAGAACAAAATGTATAGATGATGTAACTATTTGGAGACGTCCATCATTTGATAAGCTATCATCGACAACTTGAACGTATGCTTAAAAATGGATGTGGCTTGAATAAAATTTTAAATTGTATTTCGTCATTTTACTAATAATTCATTTTTTAATAAATTTCATTAATTTGTATGTTCATTTTCTAGTTGTTCAGCTAACTGGCTTAACAATAAATTACTTTTCACATGTATTGGAAAGTATTTAGTTTAAATTTCAATTTAGTTAGTTTAAATAATTATGTATTATTTTTTGGTTTAATGAAAACATATTTCTGTTATTGTTACTAAATTGCTTTTACCTTATAGTGATAATCAAATAAAAAATACAACCAATAAACAAATAGGTATTCTATTTTTGTATTTAATACCTTCAATTATTTCAGAACACAAATTTTGATTATTCTCAGTGTATGCATAGACGAAGGTGATTATAGTTTCATATTTAACATATTCTTTATTTTTAAATGCTGCTTTCCCATTACAATTTTGCCTATCTTTCAAAATAAAGATATTATATTCTTTGTCAAGTCATCTAGTTTTTGGCAACACGAAGAAATTTATAATTTATAATTCCTGTAATGCTTTTAAACACCTTTTTTTAAATAACGTTTTTGTAAAGCTTTTACTATAAAGTACTTTACTCTTAAGAGTTTTTTATAATGATCACGCCCAGTACAGGCAAGCAGATAATTACATATTAACATTAATATTTTAGGTTTCCAGAAACTCAAACCAGAACCGTTTATGACTAATACAATTTTCTATAATTTTTGTTTAATGTACGCTAAGGTCAATGCCAGTACGTTTGTGACATCGAATGCAATTCACTCGTACAACACTCGTGAGAATCAGCAGTATCGCCGACCTTTTCTGAGATTGCAGAAGTCGCGCAACGCATCAAATTACTGGGCTCTAAAATTTTTTAATGTTCTGCCGCCAGCCATTAAGTGTTACTCCAATAACAGATTTAAGACAGTAATGAAACAATTCTTGGTTGAAAAATGTATATTCAATTACGATGAATTCTTTAACTGTAATTTCGTAGAAATATGTAGTGCATAGTGTTTTTCTTTTTCTGTTCTGACTTGTGTAAACAATTTTCTTTGTAATAACACCAATAAAGATTATTATTATTATTATAATTATAGCATTGATAATAAAAAATATTCCCATATGTGTCCAACATACCGGACACGGTATGTAAAATGTTGACCATTAAATTACTAAAATTTCTTACCTTTTTCACAGCCTAAATAGAAATATGCGAGGTCCTAAATATGCGGCTTTCCCGCATCCCGATCTTTCTCAAACAAAATTACTTAACGACAACAGTAATTGTTTAGCTTGACACAATTAGCTTTTGGCGTTATTGATTTCAATGTATATCAGGAATTTAGTTTGAAATGAAATTTCACAATAGACTTAAGAATAATTGGCGGAGAAACTAGGTCCGGTCCTACTTGGTAAACTAGCTTCTAGTATCGAAACTGTAGGGTCCAGAACTGTAGGGTCATTGAATAGTTTTGAAATTTGACAGAATCTTCGACGAAACTAGTAGAATGTAATTGAATGTTTATACTAATATAAGTTTGGCAACATCCTAAATTTGTTTCATCTATTCATTAACATTCCTATTCCTTTTGCTAATTATTGCACATCAATAAATTTATTATTGATATACACATTAAATATTTGGATCTGCATACGCGAAAGAATAACTATATAATTCACATAGAACTGTCACAAAACGACAGTTATGACACACGTGCACACTGAGTTCCTTTAGACTATATCTTGTTTTTTTGCTTATATGTATTAAAATTCTGTTTTATGTATGTATTCCGGCACCTTCACCATTTTGTAAACGTTACATACGGTTGACTATTCTATATTCTGGTGACTACCAGTATTTATTTGGTCCGGTAAGCGTTTTCTTACAACTTGATTGTTAAGTGTGTTTTATTTATTGGTCTGTAATTACTTTTAGAGCCCTCACTGCATCGCCCGCGATAGGGGATGTATGTACGCTGCCACTGATGTCCGTTGTGTCACATTTTAAGCTGTATTAAACCATTTTGTTGGGTAGGTCGATGATCCGTTTGTTTAGGTTAATTATACTGTTTTATCGCTTGTATTGTTTCCTGATGATGTGGAAAATTGTTCACGAAATATAGAGAACAACAAACAAGGTCAATATCAATTAGAATTGTTTAATTCTACCCCCCAAGAACTAAACGAAGTTACTATTAAATCAGGACAAGAAATAAGATACACAGTGTGTTACATACAAGCTGTAAACTAATACGTAAATGACTGTATAAGCTAGTAGAATCAATAACAAGCTTATTTTTTGCGCAATAACCGCTATATATGCAAAATTACTTAAAATGCGTTTTTTAAACCCGTTAAGGTATTATTGACGGGAACATTTAATTATTCCAATTTGCAGCGTGATATCCTAGCGTCAACTTTCGCCTTTACTTGGATTATCATATTTAATTTACCACGTTGCCATTTTTATATCACCTGTTGTTTTATTACTTTATTTTTAGATTCTCCATCTAGCATACTTACATTTGATATTTTTAGAATATTTAACGCACCGTACCCAAGAGTAAACGGTGAAAGGGACTAGTAATAGGACTCCTGAGCAATTAAAGGACCCTGCTAGCAGACGTCATAGTGGGACGGGGGGAACATAGGAATAATTAAGGCGAAAAATTTACATCGAGCGCTGGAAAGAGAATGGGTCCGCTAAATGCGAGACCGTTTTCCATTTTTAACTGCCGCGATGTTGAGGAGGGCCTTTGAAATTTTGCGTCACTAATTGGTGGAAATCTTTGAATTAGACCGGCCGTGCGCCCTCGGGCGCACCCGACCTGGATCCTGCTACAAAGTCCACTGATTACGTCCCTTAATTCGTTCCGGTCTTGGTACGTTCGTACGTTTTTGCTATTAAAAGAACTCCGTGATTTTTATAGAATGGCTGGATATAAATGCAGAGTGGTCCTTAGACGACTTTTACATTTAGAAATGTATATAATAACTTCTACCGGTAATGTTTTGTTTCCGGATTTTGGAAGATTATTCGTTGGCAATTTATAATAAAAAAATGCACGGTGATGCACGAATGACACATTGGAATTAATTAATTATAGCATGCTATTGAACATTGTTTTTTTTTTATTTCCACGACATTTATGGTCTAATATGCCAGGTGGGGAACACTTTCCAGTTTCATAATAATTCATCTTATTATATGGTTTAAGAATAAATAAAAGCATTCTTTTGTAATGCACTGTGTTTCTTAAAACAGCCCCTTAAACATGAGAGAAAAATCAAGTGACGTTAAAACACATTTATTTGATGATGTACTAAACATAAACCTATTTGAACTTGAACTTTGAACTTTTTGTAGTATTAACGTATAATGTTAGGTTTATTCCATACCAAGAGCTGAGAAATTTCAAAAAGTTCTTTTTTGGGAGACGTTGTGGTCGCAGTAGCTAATTCTACAGGTCTTAGGTCCCATATTGTGGCTTAGGTTCCATATTTTGTCTCTCATCAGACGTTTTGAAAGAAGTTCTTGCTACAGATGCATAGTGTCAGTGAATGTATATCATCTATAAAAATATTTAGAGAACAGATATCATCAAAAACAATTCTCAAATTGAATACCTCATTAAACCATCACTGACAGCCAATTGCAACAGCAATTATTTTTATTTTTCTATTTCGTATCTTATTCCGTGAATTTAGCTAAAAATATTGCACAACAACACAAAAACAAGAAACTTTAAGCCGCACGAGTTAATTTTTAGGTTATGTTATTGTCACCATCACCCGAATTATCAAAATCGACGGCCTGTGATTGGTGTACTTAACGCACTGTTAAGTTGAAGTTGAGTGAACAAATCAGTACGTTACGTTAAGCTTTTGTACGTTAAGTGAATGTAAACGAACACATATAATTCTATGGAGCTCAACTTTACTAATTTTCAAGTTCTCGTACGTTAGGTACGTTAAGATAAGTGGATGTAAACGATACTTAACTCGTCATAACGCAGACACATACCAGCGTCAAAAATTACGGATTGGCTGACTAAAAAATGCAGCCATTTCTAAACGGAGTAAGATAAAAAATAAAAAAAATGTTTTTGCACTCTCAGCTCAGATCAGCGTCATTTAACAATAATAAAATTTTTCTAAATCAATCAATAGCCCGGCAGCAATATATAATTTTTTTAC
The DNA here is from genome assembly GCA_964023965.1 of Melinopterus prodromus. Taxonomy (NCBI): domain Eukaryota; kingdom Metazoa; phylum Arthropoda; class Insecta; order Coleoptera; family Scarabaeidae; genus Melinopterus; species Melinopterus prodromus. The sequence continues at coordinate 49,921,977 of OZ030393.1, forward strand.
CAAAACTTTCTATAGATTAAAATTATATTAAATTATTTAGTTATGAACTCACTGCATTTTATGCCATATGGCCAATGCCAAAAATGTCTTCTCAACTGTGCTCTTAAACAAATGAGCATTGGTAGGCCTGCTTCGTGTTTTCGTGTAATGGTTGCAAAAAAAGCTAAATAAGACTCTAAATTCTACGTCATCACTCGTCTGTCACGTAAACACATGTTATCCAGAAGAGCTATGATTATATTTTGACTGAATAAGTGTATAATGATTAATGTTATACACACAACATAACATAAAGTGTAAGATATAACGCTAAAGGTCAGATTCATTGAACGAACAAACCAGCTAACTAAATACGGTCATAACAACCATAATATAAAATAGTCATGGTCTGAATTACATTCCATTATATTTAACAATACATCATTACTGCAAACCCCCTAATGGCTATGTAATATTTGATGGCTAAGATCGATACTGCCCGTCACCCATTGTAAAGCCATAGTATGCAGGAGCTTCGCCCATGTCCAATTATGACACGGCGTTGTAGGTATATGGAGGGTGTTTCGCCTCTCATGTCCTATACGCAAACTATTTGTAGAAGCAGTTATGCTAAGCACCAAAGTACATAATAATCATGCCATTTTGTGCATCTTTACACTGACATAAAAGGTTAAACGGTGAGCTCTAAACATTTGAAGAAAAAAAAAAACAACAAGACTTTTTGTTTGTGTGCGATAAGCTATGTATATCCATCTATCGTTCCAGAAATATTGGAGGTTTAACGCCATTTTTAATTTTATTTGTATTATATATTATACAGGGTCCTGCAACTAAGCTCCCGTCTTCTGTAGCTCACTTACTCATTAAGCTAAGAGTTTGACATTTTGCAGGCTTACCCTGTACTTCAAGGTACAATTCAAGAAATTATTTTTTATTATACAGGGTGTTCCAAAAATGTGCAACGCCATGGTAATATATTTTTTTAAATTGCATGCTAAAAAATTATTTTGCATCGTAGGCTTTAAAAATCAATAAAAACCACAAAATGCAGCTCGTTAATAAAATTTTGCGACGTGCTTATTAAGTTAGATGTAATAGTCTCGTTAACCAAGTGACATTGATCCAAATTATACAGGGTGACCAAAATCGAGTGTCAAACTTGTCAAACTTCAAAGCGCGCTATTGTTCTTATTTTAAATTGGAACCCATAATTTTTTTTAGGTGAAACGATACGAAATTAAAGAATAAATATTGTTTCTGAATACAACCCCATCACAATTCCCAATATTTTAAAAGTTATTCGCCAAAAACTCATTTTTCAACGTTTCCAACGGCAATTTTAGGTAATAAATATCGTACGTGGCGTTGAAAAACAATTTATTACATAAAATATAACGCAGAGAGGTATTTTAGATTTTACTGTACCTAATTAAGTAGTTATTCAATTGCTAAATTTACTGAAAAATTTACCTATAGCCACATTTCCGTCCTTACCGCTACCTATAGGTAAATTATGCAGTAAATTTAGCATTTGAATAACTACTTAATTAAGTACACTCAAATCTAAAATACATCTATTATTTTTTATGAAATAAATTGTTTTTCAAAGCCACGTACGATATTTATTATCTAAAATTGCCGTTGGAAACGTCGAAAAATGAGTTTTTGGCGAATAAGTTTTAAAATATTGGGAATTGTTATGGGGTTGTATTTAGAAACAATGTTTATTTTTTAATTCTGCATCATTTCATATATAAAAATTTATGGGTTCCAATTTAAAATAAGAACAATAACACGCTTTGAAGTTTGACAAGTTTGACACTCGATTTTGGTCACCCTGTATAATTTGGATCAATGTCACTTAGTTAACGAGACTATTACATCTAACTTAATAAGCACGTCGCAAAATTTTATTAACGAGGTGCATTTTGTGGTTTTTATTGATTTTTAAAGCCTACGATGCAAAATCAATTCTTTTTGGTTTTTATTTTTTTCCGCTGCGGTCACTCAACCGATTTCAATAAAATTTGTAGTCAACCATAAAAGGCTTCCAAATGTGCAGAAAAATGTATAGCATGCAATTTAAAAAAATATATTACCATGGCGTTGCATATTTTTGGAACACCCTGTATAATAAAAAATAATTTCTTGAATTGTACCTTGAAGTACAGGGTAAGCTTGCAAAATGTCAAACTCTTAGCTTAATGAGTAAGTGAGCTACAGAAGACGGGAGCTTAGTTGCAGGACCCTGTATATTCTTTCTTAGTGGGACTTTTTTTAATGTCTGGCGCATTTCACCCTACAAAGTGTATGGCTAAAGCCTTAAGTTTTCTCCACATATTTTTTGTTTCTAATGGAGATCATAGATATCACAGATATAGTAACTTTTAGTTTTAGAAGTACATTTATCTTTAATATAAATATATATATACTATTTCATAACTCGAAGCAAAAACTTAAGTACCACACATTTTTTACAATCCGTCATTGTTTACGAGATAATTGAATTAAAAAATGTTGTGCCGTTGGAAAATTAATAAATAGGGAAGGTAAATGTAGAAAACGAATTTATTTATGTAAATATGTAATAATTATTATTAGACACATGACTTTATCATACTGTATATAAAATTAATAGTTTAGATGCAAATAGAATCTATTTGAGCGAAATCAGTCGTGTCTGCATTAAAATAAAACTAGTTAGCCAGGGTTTGACAGATATCTTGATACTATTGACAGTAGGTATTATTAAAACACCAGCGTTTGACACTACCTACTCTCATTAGAATGATCAAATAGAATTTGCTCATGCAGCTAAACTCTTAATTTTACCAATAAATGTCATAGATACATTAGTTAATTATTTAACTATTTTGACGAAATTACAGAAATGGCGGCTCATTTGCAAACTCGTTAAAAAAGGCTAAGAGTAAACATCCAGTTCCATTGGACCGTTTTGAACAAAAAGTCTATTCAATATCTGCAGAAGTCAACAAATTTTCACGATTGATAACCTAAAAGTGAAGTGTTTATTTAGGGTATATTTTAGTAGTAGGTAATTTAAAGTTTGTAGGTTCTGTGTTCGTTTGCCATACCATTGCAAAAGAAATAGCAAACAATACTTAAAAAAATCATATAAAATTGTTGAATTCTTGATAAACGGAATACTTTGTATAAGGATAAATCCTGTTAAGTAGGTTCTAAACTATCTGTTCTATCACCACTTAAACACTTTTACATCGATGATAGTAAACATTATGGGAGATGCTAAAAGCCGCCAAGAAGCGCGATTTTTGTAATTATGGATTAAATCGACAGAATTTAACAGATATTTTGATACTATTGACAGTAGGTGTTGTCAAAACATCAGCGTTTCACACTACCTACTGTCATTAAAATGAAAATCTCTGTCAAATCCTGGCTAACTAGTGTACTATTAATGCAGACATGACCGATCTCAATCATATAGAATTTGCTCATGCAGCTAAACTCTTAATTTGACCACAAACTGTCATAGACACAATTCCTCTACTTAAAAATATTTATTATTTAACTATTTTGATAAAATGCTAAGATTAGACATACTGTTCCATTGGACCCTTTTGAACAAAGAGGTTTTCAGCATTGGTAAAAAATGTTCATCTACTACTTATGACAAAGAAAAATCACTCCTTACTAACTTTTTGCTGTTTAGTCATAAATGATAAAACTCTGATGTGCGTTATTTTAGAAACCAAGGTCGATCGGAAAATAAATGATCTTACATTTTCATTTTTCGTGGAGTTATAAATCACTGTGTATGTTGAAGGGTAGGTTCTCATCCCAGTAGCTGCAATAACGTCACAACTAGAGTTAAATTTGATAAAAAGCATTACCGAATATGAAACAAGTGAATATAAAAACGACATAGCAAATTCAAAAACAACTTGAGTTGTAAACATTTGAAGAAGGTAAAAACAACACGACGTTTTATTTGTATGCGATAAGCTATGCATATCCAACTATCGTTCCAGAAAATATTGGAGGTTTAACGCCATTTTTAATTTTATAGTTTATGCCAAAAATGCTTAAGTTTGGCGTTTGGCCCCTATGTGCAGTGTCTCTATTAGCTAACTAAAATTTATTAGTTATTTATGCTTTTGGAAACGGTTATACTTACACACACTTATCTTATTTTTAATTAATAATAGTAATATTAATATTAATAACGGTAAGTAGATGATACTTCTTTATTAATAAATATGAACTACCACCCTCAAATATAATACATGTCATATCCCAAAATATAAGACCCTCCTGCAATACCTTTGTTACTTTCGCGTCATATTTCACCCCATGGGGCCCCACAGGCAGGGTGGAAGGTCATCCACCTTCCATCCCGTCGGCCATTAATTGATATTTATTGGATATTTCGCGGGAGATGCGGTGGCGTGAGGAAGTTAGGGAAGGTTTTTGGGGTTGTATCTCACCCGACTGTTATTAATTAAGAAGAGTCTTCCATTCTGGCCATGCCTATACGTCTGCCTTTGTGAGCGGGGACACGAAAGGGAGCACGGGGTTTGCCTTAATGATTTCCTCTGCCTTGTGTATATACGGGCGGTCTGCAATATTTTGGGGAAAAGGCTCGGGGGTCTGGGTCCAGTTTTCCCTAGTACCCCAATCAATGAGAGCCTGCGCGCACCGCTTCTGCAATACCGAGCTATTGTTGGTACACCTGCGGCACCGAACACTGACCTTACAACCCTGGATTCGGTGACTATCCGCCTATACGTTGGAGAAATTGGAGTCCTGAAAACTTCCTTGCATGCTTAAAATAGGCATGGCCGGAAATTTAAATAGACCAATTTTAGACACAAACATACACCAATTTTGGACAGTAATTTATTAAATACTTGTGAATTAGCGACAAGCTGAAATATGAAATTAGAATCGTACAGCATTGCAATTATCTTATATAATAAGATTAGATTATTAGATTATACATGGTGCACTTTTTAACTCCCAATTTTGTACAGAGTACATGTCATTCTAAGTAAAAGGTTTTATACACAGAGAAAAATTTGTAAAGCATTGTCACTGCATCATAAAGCCGCAAAATGGGGTGGCTACAAAGTACATATATATATATGTACTTTGTAGCCACCCCATTTTGCGGCTTTATGATGCAGTGACAATGCTTTACAAATTTTTCTCTGTGTATAAAACCTTTTACTTAGAATGACATGTATGACATATATATATATATATATATATCTACAAGGATTCACTGTCGTCCGTTATTAATTAAGTTGATGATTAATGGGAAATCGACTGGGAGACTTAGTAATATTACTCTTTACTCATTTAGCCAAGCTTTCGGCGTTTATTCTACCGCCTTCTTCAGGGCACTATAACAATAATTACATATAAATATTTTTCACCACACTACATTATACCAAAACAATAGGTTAAACAAAACTTACATGATTTTTGAGGTTAACTTATAAAATCGACATCTTATCATTTTCCGCTAGCATTTCCACACTCTATTCAAGCAGTACATTCGGTCATGAACAGTTGTCACATAAATAAAATAAACAGAACAAAACGAAACGGTTAAAATTAAACTTGTCGAAGAATCAAAATCGGAAAACCATGCGACATGTGTACTGTTTTTCTTCTCAATGCGAATAATATTCCCAACAGTTCAACCCCGGTGACTTTTCTGCTAACTTATTTCACTAACATTGTCAAATTCATTATTAAAACGTAATTTCTTCTTCCAATAAACTATTGTAGTTATTATTTCTTTTTGTTTTATATTCCAGCAGGTAAGTATAGATGTTGCTTAAATTCTGTATGTCCAATCTTTTATTCATAGAATCCTTATTTTGGTGTATATGATACATTTCCAAAAACGATCTTTTAAAATAATTTCTTTCCATATCTAATATTTTTACGTCATCATAATTTATTTGGTGGTCATTATCATTAACGTGAGCTGCCAAAGTACATCTCTGTTGATTGTTTTTACTATCACTTTTGTGTCCCGATATTCTTGACTTTACAAGTTGTGACGTCTGTCCAACATAAAACAACTGGCAATCAGTACACTGCAACCGATAAATCACGTTTGATTGCAATAATGGTGGGGTTTTGTCTTTAAGCCTACTGAATAAATTACTTACTGTTTTAATACTTTTCTTTGCAATCTTTATATTTTCATTACCAAAGATTGCAATAATTTTGTTTGTTAAATTTGTTATATCTATAATTGACCCATATTTTTTGTTTTCTAAAATATCAACATTTTGATCTCTGTTTGCAGATTCATTGGGTCTTGTAACATTTTCCATATTTGATGTTCTGTAAATCAAACTAGTGATAAGTGCCTTTGGGTACGAATGTTGCGTCAAAATAGTCTCAAACCTTTTTAAATTCTTTTCTAAATATTCCCGATCACTTATAACTGTTATTCGTTTTTTCATTTGCTTGATGAAATTCACCTTTACTCCGATGCTATGTTGCGAGTTGTAATTAATATACCTATTAGATGAACTAGGTTTTTGATACCAGTCCAGTTTCAGATGCCCATCTGGATCCCTGACCACTCTTGTGTCTAAGAATGGTACCCCATTATTTTGATCTTCTTGTTAAAAATATTAGATATATATGTAAAAATATTAGATATGGAAAGAAATTATTTTAAAAGATCGTTTTTGGAAATGTATCATATACACCAAAATAAGGATTCTATGAATAAAAGATCGGACATACAGAATTTAAGCAACATCTATACTTACCTGCTGGAATATAAAACAAAAAGAAATAATAACTACAATAGTTTATTGGAAGAAGCAATTACGTTTTAATAATGAATTTGACAAGGTTAGTGAAATAAGTTAGCAGAAAAGTCACCGGGGTTGAAGTGTTGGGAATATTATTCGCATTGAGAAGAAAAACAGTACACATGTCGCATGGTTTTCCGATTTTGATTCTTCGACAAGTTTAATTTTAACCGTTTCGTTTTGTTCTGTTCATTTTATTTATGTGACAACTGTTCATGACCGAATGTACTGCTTGAATAGAGTGTGGAAATGCTAGCGGAAAATGATAAGATGTCGATTTTATAAGTTAACCTCAAAAATCATGTAAGTTTTGTTTAACCTATTGTTTTGGTATAATGTAGTGTGGTGAAAAATATTTATATGTAATTATTGTTATAGTGCCCTGAAGAAGGCGGTAGAATAAACGCCGAAAGCTTGGCTAAATGAGTAAGGAGTAATATTACTAAGTCTCCCAGTCGATTTCCCATTAATCATCAACTTAATATATATATATATATATATATATATATATATATATATATATATGCAAGGAGTCACTGTCGTCCGTTAATAATTAAGGTTGGATCTCTAATGGGAATTCGACGGGAGACTTAATAATGCTACAACTCTTCAATCATTAAGCCAAGCTTTCGGCGTATTTATTTACCGCCTTCTTCAGGGCACTATTAAAATTACAACAATTAATTATTAAACAACTACAATATTCTAACAATTTCACTTACATGGTATGTGAGGTTAAATAATAAAATGGACATCTTCACAACTAGTATTTCCTACTTTGCATTTTTCGGCTCAATTGTCACAGCTTAATTGACATAGCCCTCCTTTTCAATCTTAATATACAACACTGTTGCTGAAGGCGATGGACTGAAAACTGCAGGTGAACGACATAACTATACCACCATCTCGTGGCATGTGTACTGATTTTTTTTGTTTAAATATTTGTTGCCAATATCCTGACCCCTTTATCCCTATCCACACAAAACCAGACTTGAATTTTAAAATGTGATTGCATTTTCAAACAAACTATTATCATTTTGACTATTTTCCGATCTATATTCTAAAAGGTAGGTGTAAATATTACTTAAATTTTGTATATCTGATCTTCTATTAATTGAGTTGTTAGTTTTATGTATGTGATACATCTCTAAAAATGATCTTTTGAGGTAGTTAGTTTCCATGCTTAATATTTTGACTTCATTATAGTTTATTTTATGATCTTGTTCATTTATGTGTATTGCCAAAGAACATCTCTGCAAATTGTTTTTACTATCGCTCTTATGTCCAGCTATCCTACTTTTAACAAGTTGAGATGTTTGTCCCACATAATACATTTGACAATCAGAACATTGTAGCCGATAAACGACATTTGATTGTAGCAAAGGAGGTGTTTTATCTTTTAATTTACTAAAAATAGTTTAATTCGAGTTGGTCCATAATGCAAAGTGAAATCAATAAATGTATGGAATAAAAGCCTCTTGGAACTTTGCAGATAGTTTATTAATATGCTACAAACATGTTTCGGCTCGCGCCATCCTCAGTGTAAGTAAACTACAAAATAAAACATAAGACAATAAGAACCAAGTATAAAAGGATAATTATTCTAATAGGAAAAAACTTACTGTCAAAAAAGTTCGAAAACTACATAAATTGGCTCACGTAGTATCTTAATGATGGGCGAAATAGCTTCAACGGACATATATAATAATAAATTAACATTTAACAATGAAAATCGGCGAAAACAATTAACAGAACAGCAAAACAAGAGCGCACAATAACTGTGGTCGTCAAAGCAGCCGGTCGAAGTATGCAAGGTTAATGCTAGGCAAAATAATGACATGACAAAAATTATTAAACGACAAGTTTTGTAAACTGCATAAACGACTGAAGGCCAGTGAGAACCATATATACTTCATCAACACGTGCATTAAAGAGGGTCTTACACCAAATTTCGCAAGAATTACTTCTGCAACACTAAACATCTCTACTAGACGCAGATTGGAAGGGAGATGCATTCGAGGTGAGCGGCGTAAACATTATGGAAAAATAAGCAGAGATTTGGAATCTTTAGCTTTTCTACACCGTAAACTGAGAGACCAATTTCACCATCTGCATATCGAGGAGATTGTTCTACGTGCACATAGCGAGGCCAACCTTTCGGCTCTTGAGGACTTGAGAAGGAAGAATAACAAATTGCATCATTTGAGGTCCAGAATAAGCAATAACCAGAGTAACCACAGACTGGATAGAACACACAACGGTAATTGCCCCTCACAATTTTCTAATTTTAGTAATATTACTTTTAACGATACTGAAATAACATTGTTGAGTAGAGGTCATAAATTTGCCCTAGCACCTCCGTATAATCCAAAAACCCTCACAATCACATCTATTGACCTTGACGTAGCGATTGTTAGACACCCTGAGCGCTCCAAAATCCGCAACGAACTTATCCCTTTCCTCAAAAATGAAAAATGTAAAAAACGCAAAACTCCTTCCCAAACCCTCACCCTCTGGAAAACTGTTAAGTCAATTAACTCTAAATTAGACGACGCCAATGCAATTTGGTACAGGCTGACAAGGGTGCCGGGGTTGTCATCTTACCTTTTGATTCTTATGTTAATAAAACCATTCAATTTCTCAGTGACAATAACTATAGAGAAGTCAAGAAAGACCCACTCCCTAATTTTATCCTAAAAACTAAACAAGTCATCAACCGTTATAAGAATGTTTTAATGAGGTTTTCTGACTATGATAACTTTTACACATCACTTTTTATACCTATGAATCCGTCTGTTCCCCACCTTTACGCCCTACCTAAATTGCATAAACAGAACATGCCTATTTGACCCATAACAGCCTTTTATAATGCTCCCACTGTGCGTCTATCTAAATTCATGCTAGGAATATTCAATACCTTGAATTTCAGACCCACTTTCACCGTTAAGAACTCATTAGAATTTGCTAATTGTATAAAGGATTTCAACCCGTCTGGTTGTATCCTTGTTTCGTTTGATGTCACTAATTTATACTCTAATGTCCCCGTCGATATGACTTTGCAACTGGTTGGTGACATATTATCTCAACACATCCACGACAGCACTGAGGTCGACAACCTTAATAATATACTTACACACATTGTTTCACACAACTATTGTACGTTCAACAATAAATTTTACAGAGTCGAACAGGGTCTTCCAATGGGTCTTCCTCTTTCTGGCTTCCTTGCTGACCTCTTCCTGAACCATATGGAAAACAACCACATTATCCATCCCAACAACCCTCATAGTCGCTGTATCAAAAGGTGGATTCGTTATGTTGACGACATATTTTGCATTTTTGAGGGTAATCTCGATTCCCTCAATGACATGTTAACATATTTGAATTCCTTACATCCAAACCTCAATTTCACTATGGAAATTGAGGTTAACACTCAATTAAATTTTCTTGATTTATCCGTTTTTCGACATAGCGACCCTCATTCCTTTTCATTTGATATCTTTAGAAAACCTACTTCTGTTACGACCATAATTCCCTTTGACTCCTTTCATCCCATGTGCCACCGGTTAGCCTCCCTACGTTTTTACATTAGAAGGGCTTTAACCTATCCACTTTCTCATAATAATAAAATTAAAGAACTGTCCTTTATTCACACCTTAGCTCATAATAACAATTTTCCTGCTAAACTTGTTAAGAAGCTCATTCATGATATCTCTTTAAAGTTGGACCCTTTATACACCTGCAATATTCAATTAAATACTTCTCCTATATATAGACCTCTTCCTTATAACCCTTCAAACAGAAAGTTACACAATATTTTGAAACCCTTCAATATTCAACCTGCATTCAGCACCAACACTCAACTCATAAATCTTTTTTCCAAACGACGTGGTTTATCCAAAACCATTTTGGATGAAAGTGGTGTGTACTCCGTGGGTTGTTCTCATTGCAACGCCATCTATGTTGGTCAGACTGGCAGGGCGTTAGCGAAGCGTCTTAAAGAACACAATTACCAAACAACTTCCAATTTGTACAAGCATAAAATTGATACGGGTCATACTATTAACTACAAAGATGTCACTCTTTTACACAAATGCCAAAAGGGCTTTAAACTTGACTTGCTTGAACAACTTGAAATTGAACGACATAAAAAATCACCACACAATCTCATTAACGACCAAGTTGAGTTCCAGTATAAACCTTTATTCACTTACTTGTAGCTCACGACCAGTGATTTTTCCTTTCCCCTGCCCTCACCCCACCCACCCCCCCTCTTGTTGTCTAACTTTCCACCCCCCTTTTTTCTTTTTCTTTTTCTTTTTCCATGCACCGAATGCCTGCGCCTCTCCACGTTCTATACTTGTTGAGACCATTATTGAGACCATTTTGTACACCACCTTGTGCGCTCCTTTATATTTTTGTCTCGCCTGTTTGCGTCTACTCGACTGGTTTTTCGTTTAATAATTTTTGTCATGTCATTATTTTGCCTAGCATTAACCTTGCATACTTCGACCGGCTGCTTTGACGACCACAGTTATTGTGCGCTCTTGTTTTGCTGTTCTGTTAATTGTTTTCGCCGATTTTCATTGTTAAATGTTAATTTATTATTATATATGTCCGTTGAAGCTATTTCGCCCATCATTAGGATACTACGTGAGCCAATTTATGTAGTTTTCGAACTTTTTTGACAGTAAGTTTTTTCCTATTAGAATAATTATCCTTTTATACTTGGTTCTTATTGTCTTATGTTTTATTTTGTAGTTTACTTACACTGAGGATGGCGCGAGCCGAAACATGTTTGTAGCATATTAATAAACTATCTGCAAAGTTCCAAGAGGCTTTTATTCCATACATTTACTAAAAATAGTGTTGATTGTTTTTATACTTTTTTTAGCTATCATTATGTTTTCTTGTTTGAAGATTCTTATAATTTTATTTGTTAAGTCAGTTACATCTACCATTGAACCATACTTCCTGCTTTCTAAAATGTTCACATTCTGAGCCCTGTTTAAGTCATTATCTACTACTACTACGTTATTTTCACGATTTGAAGTTCTATACAACAAATTAGTTACTAGTGCTCTTGGGTAAGAGTTCTCTATCAAAACTGCCTCCAACCTTCTTAAATTTTTTAATAAATATTGTTCATGACTGATAAGTGTTATACGTTTTTTCATTTGCTTGACAAAGTTTACCTTCACTCCCACTCCGTGTTGCGAAAGGTAATTAATATACCTGTTGGATGACGTGGCTTTCTGATACCAGTCTAATTTTAAATTTCCTTCAGCATCTCTGATCACTTTTGTATCAAGAAATGGTACTCCGTTGTTATTGTCCTCTCTTTCGATCGTAAACTTTAAGTTTTTGTCAAATCTGTTAAATGTTTCCAGCATTTCATCAATACCACTTTCAGGCACAGCCGTAATCAGGTCATCAACAAATTTTTTCACAAATGGGACCTCAAAGGAGAGTTCTGGCAAACATTCGTCAAGCAAAGCATCCATAATATATTGTGACAATATTGGACTCAGCTTTGACCCCATACCACAGCCAAAAATTTGTAGATAATGACCATCTCTGTAGGAAAAGTAATTGTTATCCAGTACAAAAACTACCAAATCAAATCACTACCAAATCACTTTTTCTTGATTTGGTAGTTTTTGTACTGGATAACAATTACTTTTCCTACAGAGATGGTCATTATCTACAAATTTTTGGCTGTGGTATGGGGTCAAAGCTGAGTCCAATATTGTCACAATATATTATGGATGCTTTGCTTGACGAATGTTTGCCAGAACTCTCCTTTGAGGTCCCATTTGTGAAAAAATTTGTTGATGACCTGATTACGGCTGTGCCTGAAAGTGGTATTGATGAAATGCTGGAAACATTTAACAGATTTGACAAAAACTTAAAGTTTACGATCGAAAGAGAGGACAATAACAACGGAGTACCATTTCTTGATACAAAAGTGATCAGAGATGCTGAAGGAAATTTAAAATTAGACTGGTATCAGAAAGCCACGTCATCCAACAGGTATATTAATTACCTTTCGCAACACGGAGTGGGAGTGAAGGTAAACTTTGTCAAGCAAATGAAAAAACGTATAACACTTATCAGTCATGAACAATATTTATTAAAAAATTTAAGAAGGTTGGAGGCAGTTTTGATAGAGAACTCTTACCCAAGAGCACTAGTAACTAATTTGTTGTATAGAACTTCAAATCGTGAAAATAACGTAGTAGTAGTAGATAATGACTTAAACAGGGCTCAGAATGTGAACATTTCAGAAAGCAGGAAGTATGGTTCAATGGTAGATGTAACTGACTTAACAAATAAAATTATAAGAATCTTCAAACAAGAAAACATAATGATAGCTAAAAAAAGTATAAAAACAATCAACACTATTTTTAGTAAATTAAAAGATAAAACACCTCCTTTGCTACAATCAAATGTCGTTTATCGGCTACAATGTTCTGATTGTCAAATGTATTATGTGGGACAAACATCTCAACTTGTTAAAAGTAGGATAGCTGGACATAAGAGCGATAGTAAAAACAATTTGCAGAGATGTTCTTTGGCAATACACATAAATGAACAAGATCATAAAATAAACTATAATGAAGTCAAAATATTAAGCATGGAAACTAACTACCTCAAAAGATCATTTTTAGAGATGTATCACATACATAAAACTAACAACTCAATTAATAGAAGATCAGATATACAAAATTTAAGTAATATTTACACCTACCTTTTAGAATATAGATCGGAAAATAGTCAAAATGATAATAGTTTGTTTGAAAATGCAATCACATTTTAAAATTCAAGTCTGGTTTTGTGTGGATAGGGATAAAGGGGTCAGGATATTGGCAACAAATATTTAAACAAAAAAAATCAGTACACATGCCACGAGATGGTGGTATAGTTATGTCGTTCACCTGCAGTTTTCAGTCCATCGCCTTCAGCAACAGTGTTGTATATTAAGATTGAAAAGGAGGGCTATGTCAATTAAGCTGTGACAATTGAGCCGAAAAATGCAAAGTAGGAAATACTAGTTGTGAAGATGTCCATTTTATTATTTAACCTCACATACCATGTAAGTGAAATTGTTAGAATATTGTAGTTGTTTAATAATTAATTGTTGTAATTTTAATAGTGCCCTGAAGAAGGCGGTAAATAAATACGCCGAAAGCTTGGCTTAATGATTGAAGAGTTGTAGCATTATTAAGTCTCCCGTCGAATTCCCATTAGAGATCCAACCTTAATATATATATATATATATATATATATATATATATATATATATATATATATATATATATATATATATATATATATATAGAAGTAATGATATTCTTTCTTAGTGGGACTTTTTTAAACGTCTTGCACATTTCACCATGCAAAGTGGATGGCTATAGTCTTAATTTTCTCCACACATATTTTTTTTTTATTCGAATTGAGTTCACAGATATAGTAACTTTTATTATTAGAAGTACATTTTTCTTTATTATTAATATACACTGTGGGTAAAAAAAGGTACAAATTTTCAATTGCTGATATTTCCAAAAATATTAAGTAAATTCAAGCATTTCTTTGATAAACTAGTTGCTTATAGTGTGAAAATTGAAAACATACCATATTTCCAATAATTGAACATTTTAATCCAAATAATGTTGATTTATGTATGGCTATGCAATATTTCTGATAATAACGGAAATATTTAATGTGAAATGAAAGGTGTAATGAAATTAGTAGATAATGACATTTGTTTTCTTTTGGAGAAAAGGAACAGTAGAGATATTATAGCATCGTATTTAGTATACAGGGTGAAATTTTGAAACATCGCTTTTTTGCTGTTTTTACTCAAAAACGCAGTTGAATTGGACGTTTGCATAGATTAAAAAATGATTCCATTGCATAGGCACGCAAAGTCCAATTGCGAACTTGAGTTATCTTTAAAGATGGTGGAGAAACTATGACCAAAGCAAACGTTTAGTGGGCGCCATGTTTGATTTTGATATTTTTGAAGGATTTTTCTTACCTGTTTTCCATATTGTACTGTAAATTTTATACAAATTTTATGCAAGAAAAACATAATTTGGAACTAAAATCAACATCGTTTTTTATTGAACTAAAATTATGGCAGTTGGCTTTCACTTGTCTGACGGCCAAGTCTTTGCTGTTCGTATTTCACGTAAAAATTACATCTTCAAATAAAAAATATCTAAAAAACAGGAACAACACAATATATTCAGGCTAGCTTCAGGCTGATGTTGGAAGTGCTCTTTATTTAAACATGACATAAAAATAAAAAGAAAACTTGGTTTGAAGTTATGTGACATACTTAAAAAACGTTGACTCCAGCTCCGAATCAATCTTAGCTAAAACAAACAAAAGAACAAGAACAAGTAACATACGTCTAAAGTTTACAGCTAAACAACAACTGTGATGCATCATAATTGAAACTGATGAAAAGCCAATCTAAAATGATAAATTCAAACATGCCGCCCATAGCAACTCCAACGGTTTCTCCACGGTCTTTAAAGATAAGTCAAGTACACAGTTATATTTCTCTTGCCGTTGCAATGGTTTTGTCACAAACGTCATATTCCACTGGTTCTTACTAAAAAGCATTGTTTAAATATTTCTCCCTGTACAGGAAAGAAATCAGCCTGTATACGATGCTAAAAGATATCTAGTGCACTTTTTTAACAAAACAAGATAAACAAACACCTTTCATTTCACTTAAATTGACTCGATATTACATATGTTAAATATTGTATAGCAAACATAAAGCAACATAACTATAGATTGAAAGTTATTGCGAATATGGTATGTATCAATTTTCACACTACTAGCAACTACTTTTTAAAATAAATAGTTGAATTGACTAAATAATTTTGGAAATACGAGTGATTAAAAATTTGTACCGTTTTCTTTTTGCCCACAGTGTATATAGAGTGTTTCATAACTCGAAGCAAAACCGTACCACATAGTGCCACACATTTTTTACAACCGGTCATTGTTTACGAGTCATTTTACTTTAAAACTTTTGTGCCGTGGGAAAATTAATAAACAGCGAAAGGTAGATATGGAAAACGAATTTATTTATGTAAATAAGTAATCATTATTATTAGAAAAAAAATCTAATGTGGTCAGGTCCATGATTTTATCATACTATATATAAAATTAATAGTTTAGTTGCATCAGATTCTATTTGCGAAAACGGTCGTATCTGCATTAAAATAAAACTCATTAGCCAGGATTCGACAGATATCTTGATACTATTGACAGTAGGTATTATAAAATCATCAGCGTTTGGCACTACTTACTGTCATTAGAATGAAAATATGTGCCAAATCCTCACTAACTAGTTTTATATTAGTGCAGGCACGACCGATCTGGATCAAATAGAATTTGGTTATGCAGCTAAACTCTTAATTCTACCAATAAATGTCATATCATTTTGACTATTTTGACGAAATTACGGAAATAGCGGCTCGTTTGCAAAATCATTAAAAAATACTATTGAGTAAATATCCACTTCCATTGGACCCTTTTGAACAAAAAGACTATTCAATATCGTCAGAAGTCACAAATTTTCACGATGGATAACCTAAAAGTGAGTGTTTAGGTTGTACTTTAGTAGAAATTTGAAGTTTGTAGGACCTGTGTTCGTTTGCCAAACCATTGCAAAAGAAATAGCAAACAATACTTAAAAAAAAACATAAAATTGTTAAAATCTTGATAAACGTAATACTTTGTATAAGGATTAATCTGGTGAAAATAGATTCGCAATTATCTCTTCTATCACCCCTTAAACACTTTCACATCGATGATGGTAAACATTATGGGAGATGCTAAAAGCTGCCAAGTCGCGATTTTTTTAAATTCTGGATTAAACCGACAATGTTGTGACCAAATAGTAACGGTAAGATCAACAGTCACGACGACAGTGCCATAATACACCACCGCAAAAGATTGTTAGACCAGCAGAAGTCAACAAAGAACACTCTGCAGCTTTGACTGTTTGATTTAAACATGACTGACGCTGCTAGGCAACCTATTACGAAAATTTGTGGCGCTTTTACATCATATTCTAGTTCTGTGACGGAATCTGCGAAATTATTAAATTAAATCCACATAAAAAGCCGTTTTGTTTCGATGCTGAAAACTCACGCACCGTATGGTATATCGAATGGCGCTCTAATTGTGCTTTGCGTCCAAAAATAAGCCATTCCAAATTCCTTTACTTAAGCGATTAATTTTGTCGTATAATTTCTCTGTAAAATGAAGCTTTCCGGGATCTTCGAAATAATCCAGTTTTACTTTACTTAATATTTACAAACATTCTCAGATGTAACACTTTTGCTGCAGGGCGAAATACATGAATTTGATATATAGCTACATAAGCTACTCCATAACTTTGCCGACGAGTTTCGGGCTGTATAGGAAGCAGAATAGTTTAATATGGGACGCGCTTCGAAGAAAAGGGCATTATGACTAAACGTCACGGTTCGTGCAAAGCACGCTGAAACTTACCCGTCTTGCAATCCAATTTACATTGCAATTTTAAGCTTTATTTGACGTTATTACGACGTAGACTGTGATATAGTAGTCGACTAAGATCTTTTGTCATCTAAGTTCAGCAAATAAAGGGAAGCGTGATGTTGCTTAGAGGATAAATATATAGGCTTAGCCAAAATTACAAAAAATTACAAAATTACCGAAACACCTAAATAATTCTCCAACTTTGAGTAATAATCAAAACTCCTGAACTTTAAATTAAAACAAAAATTGCATGTGGCAGTTTGAACATTTAGTTTAATTCTACTTAATCGTGGTGTTTTCTCTTGACTTCATTATTTTGTATCCGTTTGGGTAAAGTAAAAGTTCTTGAGTTTTGATTAATTTCTTATAACTCAAAATTAATGCAATTCATAAAAGAATTATTCCTATATAAAATTCTTAGAATTAATCTGAGTATTAAAAACTATCAAATATACAGGATGTTCTGTTAGAAAAAGAAAAGGTTATCAAATTTCTATAATAAAAAAACATCCCTATTCAAAATATATTTGAACGAGAGGTTGTTTAAACCCAAACATTTTTATTTTGGAACAAATTTTCATTTTTTGTTTAATAGTTTAAAATTAAAAACGATGAACTTATAAAAAATAATTCCTATAAAAAATTCTTATAATTAATCTTAGAATTAAAAAATGGAAAAATATATATTTAAAAAAGGAATGGTTACCAAATTTCCATAAAAAAATAAGTACGCTGTATATTAAAAACATATTCAAATTATGGCTTGTTTAAAGGCAAAAACTTTTGTTCCGGTAATTTCAGCTAAACCTGTATTACACAATATACAAGTCTACATTGATGTGGCCATATGTGGTATGACGGGTAACCAAACCTAGTAACCAACCGTCTCTAGTAGGTGCTACACATGTTTTAAGCAATAGGCACAAAATATCAAAAAATCACGTTTTTGTCTTTTAATGCCGTTGAGAAAAATAATGTTACTTGATAGAATTCTTTAGGTATGCCGGTAAAAAGTAATAATAATAATAATAATAGTTTTAGCAATTTTATTTATTTATATGTTTCATATTTTTTGATTATTTGCTCAACAAGTTTGTTCTGTTTGTTTAATTTTATTAATTTACAAAAAAAGTGATTTTTTTCTTCTTATTTATGTGATAAAACTCACGATACTAACGTCTACAAAATCCCCAAGAAAATGAGATTTGGTATAACTCTCCGAACTTCTGTCTGGAATAAAAAAAAGGACAGGCGCTCACTATATTCCATAACATTCTAGTAAACTGGATCATTCCACAGGATGATAATTTTGATATATTAGAACAAAATTTAAAGTACTAGGAAGACTGTTTAACATATGCAAAGGGGTGAAATAAGAATCTATGTTTATCTTATCTCTATCTACCATCTATCTCCTGATCTTTTCAATTCCGCATTGGATAAAGTCATCAGAGAGCTGGGATGGAGTAAAAAGAAGATTGGTATAAAAATCAACGTCAAATTAGGTTATACTTTGGTATATTGATTATTTTATGGGAAATGTTGAATTAAATTGATATAACAGAATGTATATGCATATGTAGGTATGTTGATTAATAATTAATCATAATTATAAAACCAACACAATAAAAATATTTTTATTTGCCTGTATTAATGTTCATATGCTGTCTGTTTCAGAAATGACTGTTCTAGTTTATAATAATACCTGTTCTTAGTTTAGAATTTGTGGAATTTTCAAATATTCTGAAGAAGCCTGCGACACAGACGAAATATTTAAAATTAAAAAAAAAATATAATTTTTTGTCGATATGGCAATAACCAAATTATTGTACTTATATATTCTTCGGGTTAAGACGGAATCAATAATATTATCTTTAAGTATCTGGCAATAAATACCTAAGAAAACCACTCCAAACTTTTACGTGTTTTGAGTGCAGAACGCAGGGAATCATATCATAACAGTAATGGCTTCCAGTCCACGCACCGATTCACATCTGCTGATGTTAGAAACAACCAAATTTATCCGTATTGCAATAAACTCATAAAAGTAAAACTTTATTATCTGCCATAAAACTGCGATACAATTCTATTATCCTTATTTCCAACTGTTATGTCAAATGTTCAAGACCTCTTTACAAATGGCGGATGCGCCGGAATTTTTTATATTCACTCTGTAAAATGCCAAACTGAAAAATAAGGCGTTCTTTGAGGGTTTTTTTTCTAAAAGTGGTGATGACACTCAGTCAATAATTTTTAAATTTCAAGTCGATGAACTCCTATTAAATACATACAGGAAACGTTTGTGGTTTCATCTCGGAAACTAATTTTATTTTAATTTGGTAGAACAAATCCAGAACGGAACTTATTCTTTAACATATATTTCATCTCCAACAACATTTATCGCCACAAAATATCGACATTTCCTCCTGAGATGACCGGAATATAGGGTGATCGGGAGTCGGATATTTTATGTGACCACACCTCCGTCACACGTGCTGGAAAGTTCGTGACGTGACCCGGGCCACCTCGGATTAATTATTAAACTGTTCGTTGTCTGCAAAGAAAACTGCGACAACCTCCGCAAAGGTCAACATTCACGCTAGCAGCTAAATTAATTATTTAGCGCTACCTGAGTGGATGGGTGTCCATGATGCGCCCGAAAGGTAAATTAAATGTTCTAGAATAATAACTCTCAACTGTACGAGGTTTATTGCCACCGTCTATAGGGAGTTAAACTGAGCATATGCATATAAGGGAGTCCCGTTACCTTGGAATTCGTTAAAACTACTCGGGTTTTATTGTTTCGTTTTTAAAATGTATTTTGTCGATCGTTTATTTATTAGTGTCTTTAGTGAATAGAAAATCATTTATTAAACAGCTTTATAAATGCACGATTTCTATTAATGAACGGTTTGTTATAGCCAATCAACCGAGTTCATTATAGCTAATCAAACATACGTAAAATGGAACCATCCAATCAAAACAGCCCGTTATCCAGAACCGCAGTAGAGAACTGTCAGTGTCAAATTACATAAATTGTCTTATAACCTGTAAAGATTTCGGTGTAGAAAAATCTATGTAGACGCCGCCAGAGCAATACGATCGACGAAAAAATTTTGTAACCAACTCGAATATTAATCGGCGATTAATGATCTTGACAAATAACGCACTCGCTAATCGCTCGTGCGTTAAAGGACCTCGATCATTAATCGCTCTTTTTAATATACTTGTTGGTTAAATATCTATTTCCGTCGATCGTTTATTTAAAATGAAAAAGAATTTTGAAAGACAAAAATTTATTTTGCTTCTACATCTTTGGCTTTTTTCAAATATAATAGATGTTTTATATTTGAAAAAAGCCAAAGATGTAGAAGCAAAATAAATTTTTTTCTTTCAATAGCCCAGCTTGATAGAAAATTAGATTTTTTATTTAATTAAAATATTAACCCAAACATTATAATTGCGACAATAAAGCGTAATTGTCAGAAATATACTTTATATCCTACATGATCATAAAGTGACATTTTACATCTTAGATACCGGGGCAAAAACTGCGCGGGCATTAAGGGTTGGCATGGTTATACGTCAAATATATCAAATAATTGTCATCCAAAATGTGAATTTTAAATCGTCAATGTCATTTATTGGCGATTAAGGTTATAAGTTTGACAATTAATTGTGTGTATTGTCACTCAACTCCGAATTGTCTGTATTGTTATTTAACTCCTTAGACACGCATGTCACTTGATAATATTTATTAATATTATTCAAACGGAGAAACAAAACCATGGTAGGACATAAAATTTTGTATGCACCTGGGGCATTACTTGATGTTTATACCCTCGGGCTACTCTCGGGGCATCTACGGTCACTCTCGGGGCATAAACATCCGTGTAATGCATGGTGTAATGCCCTCGGTCCATAATAGCTATATTTGCCCATGTTACTATTGCCCGGTGTAGACAGCAGACGTCAGGAGCTTTAAACCCCGCCTATAGCTAGTTACTACGGATTGAATGAAGTTGGTGGGGGACAGGCTGACCACTCCCAGCAAAAAAGGAAACGTCGAATCGAAATATTATGTGTCGGTGTTGCGATGTTTTTAGGACGGAGCCTTAAACAGCTCTATAAATGCACGATTTCTATTAATGCATAATTTGTTATAGCCAGTCAAACGACGTAATGATGTATTTTGATTGGCCAATCGAACATATGTGAAATGAAACCTTCCAATCAAAACATACCGCCCTCTAGAACCGTCAGTGTCAAATTATATAAATTGTCATATAACCTAAAAAGATATCGCCGAAGAAGAATCTATGTAGGCGACTCCAGAAAAATACTATCGACGAAAAAATTTTGTAACCACTCGGATTATAAACGGCGATTAATGATCTCGGCAATTAACGCACTCGCTAATCGCTCGTGCGTTAAACAGTCTCGAACATTAATCGCTCTTTTTAAAATACTTGTTGGTTAAATAACTATTTCCATTTGCATAATAATCATTAAGAAACCTAAAATTGAATGGATGAAAGAAAGCAGACTTAGTTAAAAATGTTGCATCACACCGGAATGTATTCCGGGTCCAGTTGGAAGCATACAGTATATTTATAATTCGCTATTTAGAGGTTTTTAACCTTGGGCAACTATTTTATATTCATCTGTGACTAACGCGATTAATTAAAACAATTTTATGTACGAAGGGATGTTATGGAAGAAGTTGTACTGCTAAAATGCGTAGCCATGGGGGACCAAATTAGAGGCTTGCTTGGTTGTGTATTTGTTGACAATTTAGAACACAAAATATTCAACTATCGGATCAGGACAAACAATTTTAGGGAAGATATGAGGACGACATTCTGGGTATTTGGGAAAACAATCACTATTCAGTAAAAAAATAAAAAAAATAAAACACAAACATCTCATTCAAAAAGTTGACGACACAAAAATTCGCCACATAGTATCCATTTTCCATAATTAATATAATTACATCGACAAAAATCGCAATAACAAATTTAATCAAAATAATCAAAATAACTAAATAATAAATCAAAATCATTTCTACTCCACCGTTTGTAGAGTTGGAGGCATCTGGAGCACCTTCAATGTGTAGTAATACACATCGAGCAACTTGTTGATGTTGATGTCTTATTATTCGGCGTTTTATCTGGTTTGGGTATCATCATGACCTCGCCTAGTTGCCAAGAAGAAACCATGGCTTAACCGAACTGCAACGTTGTACAAATTTATGAATTTTATTACAGATTTCCTCCGCAGTTTCCTAAGCAGGGCTTTAGGTATCACCTCACAGCACAACGCCTTTTATAGAAAAAAAATCCTAGAATAAATTTTTGCAGATTTCAGACGTTGGAATCGTTCGCCTGCTATTCGTTGAAAATTAGATTGGAGTATAATCAATCAATTTACCCTATCTTGATCGAGTTACACTTAACGTCCGTCTCGTCGAATAGGATTTTTAAATTTCGCTCTAATCTCGTAAGCTTCGCACCCGGACATATTGGGTTAGGGTAGAGCGAACGCGGGCCAAACTCAAAATTAAATTACCTTCTGGGATTATAGTAAACTTTAGCTGCACCATCCAGCAGCGACCAGCGTTCACTGGGCGCAAAATCGGCACAAAGTTTTAAATTAAATTGTTAGTAGTCGACCGCTTGGGGCGCGAATTAGCCGTTTGAAGCTCCGGCGGCTGTGGCGCGCTCTATCGGCGATGACCGATACCGTTTGACGGCTCATCACGGCTGTCATACACAAATTTACTAATGGACAGTGTTAAAAGTTTGCCTAGTAATGCTGATGAGCAGGCAAAGCTAATCGTTGATGTAAAAGTAATGAAAACGAGAACATAGGCCAATTAATAAAAGTTTTCGTTTTTTAACTTTAGTAGGGTTTTCCTACTTTGTTGCACTGATCAATAATAATCAGAAGGAAAATTTTACTTAGATTTGAATGTTTGATATATTTGAAATATTTTCGACAATCAAACATGTATTTTTTACTTCTGTCGGTTTTATTATAGTATATATTATATAACATTATAAGGACTTTTTCATCGTCAATACTAAAGAATAAGTATAGTACTAATAATAATATCGACTATTACTGGACCACAAAGACAATTACATTACCCTAAACACAAACAGACATTCACCCTGAAAAATCTCCGTTGCTTTTATGGTTGTCATTTTTCACATTATTTTATGTCATTAGCCACAGTTGTGGCCCCTGTTTCAGAATCATTGAACGTTTATCCTAGAATTTTAAATTTGGTCTGATTGCCAACCAACATTGAAGAATTTTTATTATTTTGTAATATTCTGGAGTAAGCATTGTTATTTTTTTGAGAATTTCCAGCTCGTGTTCATCGAGCAAGGCCTAATGTATAATGAGCAACTGGCACCTTTCAAAACCAAAAATAGAGGCACAAAATGAACACAATTCATAATTCAATTCTATAATCGTGTTAATCGAGCATCCGATAAAAAGTCTTAATAGCAAATTGGTAAACAATAAAAGGTGAAAATATTATTTTAAAATGTAACCACATAAACGAAAAGTAATGACTAAATATGTATAGAGAAAAATTGGCAAATTTGAAAATTCTGTGATAACGATCATCGACAACGAAATTCAAAATGTCTATCATTGCTATTATACGTAAACACCTGAAAGGCGACAATACTAAGTCAACTAGTTAATAATAATTGTTGTTATATATTACGCTGTATGAATTGTTTGTATGATCATAGTCGATAAGTTTTTGAATGAACTCATGTCCGGAAATGTATTGTTTGAACGTTGGAGAGAGTCGGAAGATTGAACCAATTTTCCAAACAGCATATGAAAAATTGCGCCATTTATCATAGGACGGCACTTTTAAAGCCAAATAACATTAGTGTGACATTTTTTATTATTTATCGTATTTGAGAGGACTTAATGAGAACAATTTTGTAATTGTGATACCAATTTTGGCCAACTTGGGCAATCTTGAATTCTTTTTAGAGACGTTAAACAAATAAAGTTTTATATACTAATTATTTATATATTCTATAATATATTAATGCTCTATGCAGTACCTAAACGGTGTCAGGTGTGTGGACATGTGGACATTTCAAAAGTTCAGTATACTTTACCTATATTTTACACTTATTTTTAACACCCACAATATTTGAGATAAACATCTGAGCAGTGCAAAAAGGTGCGATGTACAGTAAAGCGTCGATAATCCGAACTAATTGGGGCCGAAGGTTATTCGGATTATCAAATTGTTCGGATTATCAAATATTATCAAACACAATAGCAGAGAATAAGATTGGACAGAAGTCAATCTTAATAAAACCCAACACCATTCGATTCCGCTCTTCATAAACTACAAGAATGTCAAAAAGTCAAACTCGAAGGGATATCGAAGCGATATCGAAGGGTAATCGAATGGATTTGTTTATAACTTATTTATGATTAATTATGATTTATTTATTAATTACAGTAGAGCAGCGATAATTCGATCTACTTGGGACCGAATGTGATTCGGACTTTTAAATATTGCAGCTAAATAGTGGAAAATACGAGTATTGGATAGAAGATATAAAACAAAAGCAACGTTTTTCTGTAAACAGTAACCGACAAAAATGGCTTTTCCCTAGGTTACTCAGTGACTTACTTTATTATTATTTCTTTTTGGGTATTCGGATTAGCGAATGCTCGGATTACCGAGGTTCGGATTATCGACGTTCTACTGTAATTAAACCTAATAATTATGATTAAATGAAAGCTCAAACATGGGCATTTTCGACTACAGCGCAAAATCGTAAACTTGGCACAATTTATATTGTGACTCTTTCACGACGAGAACTGGAGGTAAACAATCTAATGAAACTGACATTGGTGACGATTATAACCGGTATAGTCATTATTAGGATAAAAATGATATGTGCGCAGCGCAAAAAGCTGATCTCGGGGCCTCAAAGTGTGCCCAGCCTCGATTAGGAATCACTTTCTTGTCTTGCTACGCAAAATACTATAGTATGTAAAATGTCAGTAGGATTTTTTTTTTATTCTGGACGGGGCGCCGATACATCACCGAATAGTTTGGGTATAGTTGGGTTCAAAAGCCAGGGGGGGGGGGCATATGTAACGCCCCTATGCCCATATGTAACGGCGCCCCTGAGAGTGAGTGACATTTATATGGATCCACGCCGCCGTTGACATAAGGAACATTATTAGTCTTATTTATAGGTTCATTCAATATTCTCGAGTGGCAGCACGGATTGATTGGCAACTTGTATAATAGAGTTATGCAACCTTCTACTTGCGTATCGTCGAAATAGAAATGAATTGATCGAAGAAGCGGAGAAAAGCGAACGGGGGTTATTATTGGAACGGACTTATTATAGGCAAGGGTGTTATTCAATTTTTGTTCAGGACTCGAAGCAGGATTGGCCAAATTGCAAGGGGGCGATCGTCCGTCGGTCGGGGGCGGCTTATGTAATAAAATAAAACTGTGCGCTGAACTTGACAAATTCGAAAATTAACCAGGACGGTGGGCGTCTAGGCCAGGAACCTTTTTAGGACGACGTGAATCAGCTATGTCCCTATTGGGAAAACCATCCATCAAAATAGATTATAGAGGATTGGATCGACTCGCGGGACTGTTCGATTTATTAGAGTTGACTAGGCGATACGCCCAACTTAAATTATCTTGTCGTTTTAGTCGCATTTTATTATGGATGAGGCATTAACAGTTAACGAAGTTTATATCTTCTTTTTAGAAAGAAACATTAAATGTAAATAATGAGAAAATTTACTTTGCTGGGGACAATAAATTCTGTGGAACGCATTTGCGCGTTCTTTGCTGGAATCTGCCAGTATTTTTCCACCTTTTGGTGTATATTGATTGGACAGTTTTGCTGTTTTTAGTTACCCAACAAGAAATAAACTTAACTGTTTATACAGGTACTTTCACGACGAGCTGCCAATAGAAGTACCACCATATATGGAGAACCAAATGAAATGAGGGATCGAAACCTTGTGACATTTCCGTTAAAAAAAATGAACATTGATATTTCAAATGAAACACACTATATTTTACAGCATTGTTTAATCTTGTTACCTCTTAGGTCAATTGTATGTTAAATACCCTATACCTAACATGTATCATTTTTGAGATATTAGATTTTTTCAATAAGAAATCACAGCTGCGAATTGTCCGGTAAAGTTGTTATGAAGGTAACATGTTATCGACACATCGGTAGAGTTCTTTGAAAAGATATGCAGGGTGTTCAAATTATAAGATCGAACTTAACTCGAGAAAAGAACTAAAATCGATTTTATTTTTCAAATGGCAACCCTGTCCTGTGTCTAAAGTACGATAAAATTATAAGAGAAACAGACAAAATAAGACAACATTGCTTAAGTAAATTCCTAAAGCTATTTATTACTATTTTCGTAAATGTAAACATACTTAAATATATTTCAATTCCTTGTGACATTATTGTTGGTCCGCCTTAATAGAAGTAGCACAACTCATTGAACGCTGCTCGCACTCTTGCATGTTCTCCTGATCAGTTACTACTAGGTCCTTATACGCTTTGCTTTTAAGTTTTAATAAATCCACAAATGGGGCATTCTTTCTGAAGTGTCCCAATGCAAAAATGAAAAGTTTTGGGACATAGTTGAAACTTTATAGAATTATTGGACTTTATAACAGTAACAAATACCTAAAATATTATCTCATGAAAAAAATGTGAAAATAACTTAGGGTCGAAGTTTGGACGTTTTGAGTGACACGGTCATTTTTAGATTAGTGTAACTCCAATAAATCTGTATAGATTTTATTTTTAATTTAGTGCATTTTAAAGCATTTTTCATGAACTTCTTAATGTTTACAAAAAGAATTTAAAAAACAAAAATTTAAGACCTTTTCGTAACAAGTAATTTTGTATTTCGATTTTCCGCCTATTTGGGTACTTATTTATTCATTTATTCCAACAAATATGAAAATCGAAGTCCCATTTTACTTGCTCCATCCATTTTAGACAGAAAAAGAAGCAAGAAGAATCAAACACAACACAAATACGATATAAAAAAATCCAGAAAAAGAAATTCGACTTGAAGCAGACCTAATTCGCCATGCTTTCAGAGTGAAGGTTTTTAAAAGTTACTGAAGTAGACAAATGGGTGAACTACGCGCCACGGCCTGGACGCTAGCGTATGTAGCGCGGGTGCTCCGTTTGCTTAGTTATTAATTTTCTCCCAAACCCACTTTTGTCCCACTTTCATCTTTACTCATTTTATAGGAAAAAACTCAGCTTTCGAATGAAACTATTTTAAAAAATATTAAAAATACCCAAATGGGTCAAAAATCGAAATACAAAATTACTTGTTAAAAAAATGTTAGATTTTTGTTTTTTAAATTTTTTTTAGTAAATATTAGAAAGTACGTGAAAAATGCTTTAAATTGTACTAAATAAAAAATAAAACCTATAAAGTTTTATTGGAGTAACACTAATCTAAAAATGACCGAGTCACTCAAAACGTCCAAACTTCAACCCCTAGTAATTTCCTCAATATTTTTTCATGAGCTAATATTTTAGGTATTTGTTGTATCTGTTATAAAGTACAATAATTCTCCAAAGTTTCAACTATATCCCAAAACTTTTCAGTTTTGGATTGGGACACTTCAGAAAGAATGCCACAAATCTAAACATCCAGTGGCGGAAAGTCCGAGGAACGCGGTGGATATTTGTTAGTTATTTTGTCATTTAGTGCAATCACCTGTCTTCAAACTGACTTTAATATTGACGTAAAATCCTTCAGTATTTTTCAACCTTTAAAAACCTAAAAGTTCCATGAATTTTTGTTCATTCTTAGTTAATCAGTTGGTTTTCATCGCAATCTAGACCTGATGATGATTTAAATTTTTATTGTGATCTTTAAAAGACGTAACTAGGTATAAAATGCATTTTAGGTACAGGACATTACAAAAAAAGTTGATCTAAAATTTTCTATAGGATTCCAAAATGCATTTATATAATGGTTGCCTATCTACTTTTACTACTTCTCTTGGGTTCAACTTTGGTTTTATAATTTGAACACCCTGTATAACTTTTCGAAAAATTCTACCTTCACAACAATTTTGCATAACAACCATTTTCGAATGACGACAGTGAATATAATTTATAAATAATTGAAAGCGATCTTCCAGTTGTCATATTTTATTAAAAATTATTAAGCATACAATTTAACGAAGATTTAGAAAATTCTTTAAAATGCCGGGTGTTCTATTTGAAATGTAAAAGTTACCACCACTTCCGGTGAAACCGGAAGTAAAAAAACCTGAATATATTTTAGTTAGTGCACAGGGTTTATTTAGTTATCCATTATGCTAGCTCCATAGTCAGCCCGAATAAATCGGCGAAACGTTCGGCGAGGCTGGGTGAGACATAACGGGCAAAGAAGGCCCTCCACATTCTCGGAGTTCGGCTCTTGCATTCAGTGTTCATCTGCGGGTGAGTTAGAATGGACGTCGCTGAAGTAGCCGTTGCTATTGATTTACTATTCTGATTATTTATATTAGTTACCATATACTACTATATGACATAGTAATACGATTTTCCATAAACAAAAATTAAATATTTGCATTTTCTAATAGAACTGTATATTTTCACATTTTTTTCGTTCTAAGATTATTTCTAATAGTTTTTTGTATGAACCATTTTTATAAAATGCATCATTGTAAGTTAACAGCAATTAATTCGAACACCTGAACTTTGAAACTGGATATTTTCTCACATACATACACATTTATTTTAATTTGCTGTTTGAACATTAATTTTTTTATTGCTCTGTTATTTTTTATTCGTTTAGTTAAAGTAAAAGTTTAGGAGTTTTGATTAATTGCTTATAACTCAAAAATGATGGAAGTAATCAGAATAATAAAATATGTGTTGTATTAGAAAAGAAAAGGTGGCCAGTTTCCATAACAAAATAAGCACTCTGTATATAAAAAATATATTTAGACGATAGCTTTAGTTTAAAATCAAACAACATTTATTTGATTTTTTTAATGTTTACAGTTGGACAATTATATAGGAGCTCCGGTAATTTTGACTAACCCTGTACACTGGAATGTAAGAACGATATTATTAATCAATACCTTAGTAATTTCCCTATGTAGATCGCAGTCGTAATTTGCGATTGTCGAGAAAGATAAAACAAGAATTACTGATGAATGTCTGTCGACAGTGAATACATATTCTTTTCGCCAATGTACGAGAAGCACCTGTGCGACATTCCCCATTAATGAGAGTAAAATATTACCTACTTACCAGGTAGTTGCCAGCTGGTACCAGTAATCAAAGAACTGTACCAAAAAGAGATAAAAATAAATACTTTAGTTTTAATTAACTCATTATTGATTTAATAATGCTATTAGTTTTAATTTGTTGATATGCATTTTCACTTCTTCAATAATACAGAAATAAATATCATTATCTGGTATATCGTCCATTTTAACTTTGCGTATGTGATTTTTTTTCCTGACAGAATATAGTAATGGGGTTTTGATTTAAAACGGATATTAATTTTAATATCACTGTAAACTATTTCTATTAAGCACATAAATTTAATGTGTTCAATATTTTTTAATCTTTCTATTTCATTACTAAATAATTTGTTCCATTTGTTACTCGCTTTTCGGACTGCATTGGTGCTCGACCGGCTGCTTCGATGTCATAAATCAGACTCGTTTCGTAAATAATACCGTTGGGTAACACAAAAAATGCTTTGATCCGCGTCGAGAAACCGGCACTGAATGGATCGATGCGAGCGGCTACAATGGTAAGCGCAGCAGAGAGAGGCCCTCGCCGAACGTGTGTTTTTTATCCGAGTATCTGCATCCGTAGAGACTTCTGCCAATTCGAATGTTAGCGGATGGGGGCGAATGTGGTCGAATGTGACGTCCACACTCTCCTGATTCGCGGTCTCTCGCTATGTCTCGCCGAGATATAGCGAAAGTCTGGCAAACGTATTACTGCAGTTATCAAAGCTGATGAGGTAAACCTCATGAGCGGATTGTGCTTAAATGTCTACTCAATTTAATTCCCAAATTTCAGTATTCATCACATTTTAATCCCAGATACTACATTAGTTTTCACCATAACTTGTATGTTTACGCCAATCGTTACTGCAGCTATTGCAAAACGGACAGCAATCAAAGCATGGTGGATCAAACAACATTGCCAGATTTCATCTACGCGAGCTGGCAATTAAAAATGGCTTCGTATCGTATACGGTCGATAGTCCCACAATCCTGATGGAAACGTTGGAATGACGTACATTTTCGCACGTTATTTTTTGACCCCGACACCGTTGGAGCTGACCTTTCTGCAGCGCGTCGTCGCTGCTGTTCCCCAGTCCATACGAAATGAAAATGGACCACACCTGCTCCGCCTATTTGCGTTGGGGCTCTGCCACCAGAAAAAAGGGCATTATTTCATATAACGTTTATTGATTCCAGCGTTACGTTGAACAACGGTAATGGATGTACCCATTAACGTTTAATTATTTAAAAATACTTCGTCGCATGGAGTAGCGATCCGTGTCGCATATTTGTTTTAAACATATATGACCGTTAATATGAGACTGAATTGTTCGACAAAATCTATTCGTTTCACCATATTCTGTGGAATAATTTGGATTTTAAAAACCTGAAATAATGCGAATAAATGATAATAAAATAAATGATTCTTGTAACCACAATTTAGATACTCAGCATTTGAACTACAGTATTGTACCATATCAGATGTATCAGTAATAGATTAGTAAGTGTATCTATTCGTGCCGCAGATTGTAATAATCTCAATTAGGAATTATGCTAATGAAGAACTAGTGAAGATGATTTTCATGTTAGGAGAATGGCGAAAGTTATCCAAATGTCCCACATTAATGTTCTATTGAGACTACAGGAGATGTATGTATGTACGCATCTTTAGTAAAAGTTTGGTTAATCGAATCCTTCAATATTACCTTGTTTTCTTACTTGAGTTCATTTGAGTTCACAGAAAGAGCTACATGGGAACTTACAATTTGTGTTGAAATATGTCAAAAATCATACACAAATCTCAAATCAACCATATCCGTAGAATAAAATGCTACTTATAGTGTCCAAAATGTATTGTTTCTTATAGTGTCCAAAATGTATTGTTTCTTCATCTCTAACAGTTCGACATGAGACTGGTTTTTAAAGATCGTACTCTTTTGGCATTGATTTCACAATATCTCTGGTTGATAATAGTTGATAATAACCTATCATAAGTTGAGATCAAAATGATTAACATGAAAGAAAATTTTAAATTGAAATATAAAATTTTAAAAAAATGTTGTTGGTGTACAAGAAAAGTGACGCATCTCAAAATTCGTCATTGTGCAGGACAACTATTTGCGTTATCAGTTATGACATTTTTCTTGTAAAATGTTGTTGAAGTTCACAGACAAAATTATAAATAAGTCAAACAAAACAAATGTGTTGTGTTTTTATACCTCAAATTTTATTATTTTCTGTTTTAAAACGTTATCAATTCAACCATAATTACTTAATCTATTTTAACAAATACCTAGAAGCACTGATAAGTGTGGATATACAATATACATCCTTGAACACTAATTATATCATTTTTCACAATAAACATTTCATATTTAACTATAAAAACCTATTATTAAAACTTTTCCATCTTCTTAAGTATGAAAAAATCTGATGTGGCCAGGCACAATTGACTTTATCATACAATATATAAAATTAATAGTTTAGCTGCATGAGATTCTATATGATCGAGATCGATCGTGTCTGCATTAAAATAAAACAAGTAGCCAGGATTTGACAGAACTTTTGATTGATAATATTGACAGTAGGTATTGTCAAAAAGCCAGCGTTTGACACTACCTACTGTCAGAATGAAAATATTTGTCGAAATCCTGGCTACCTAATGCAGACACGATCTCGATGAGAAAAATTGCTCATGCAGCTAAACTATTAATTTTACCAAAAAATATCATAGACATAAATTATACAGAATTTCCTCTACTTTAATATGTTATTTATTTATTTTCACGAAATTACAGAAATATCAGCTCATTTGCAAAATCCTAGAAAAATGCTTAGAGGAAACATCCAGTTCCTTTGGACCCTTTTGAACCAAAAGCTTTTCAGCTATAAGTTTAGTCATAAATTTTCTAAACTGAAAAAACAGACCTTTAAATACCCCCTCCCCTGTAGCTTCACCCCCACCCAACTGTACTTTTAGTATGCTGCTGAGGACACCATCCCCTACAACTGCGCCAAAACTAGCTTCTACACAAATTATTTTCGCTATTTTTCCTTCGTTGCCTGGACTATTGAACACTTTCAGAGCAGAGAAATCAGACTGTGACTGCCAAGAGACAGACAAACAAATGAGTAATCCTATCATGGGCCCGTTTCTCGCTTTTGAAATACGGAAACTTACCGGAAGTTAAGCCGTCAAACGAACTTTTAACTTTATCGGATTTGATAATGGTGTTCGAGATTTACGCTGGATGAAGAAGGAAATACATACTGAATCTGAATTTTATGGTTTAGAAAAAATAAATTCTATACTGAAGCACTGCAAATATTTACTTTAAACTGTGTATCTTCTAAAAAATAACGACATTGGGGCGATTAAAACACTATAACTTGAGTATTCATTAGACTTTTGAAGTACTACTAGAGAGTCCGACTAAGTTCCTTAATGACTATTTGTATACTGGAAAGTACACCACAAAAACATTATTTTGGTATTTTGATTAGTTCTTTATGTATATAATCTATAACACTATAATTTCTTCAAAAAGGATGTGTGAGATTCTTGATAAATCACTTTACAATTCGCAAAAAATATAAAACATAGTGGAGATAGTAAAGAGTGTATATTATAACTACAATTAACATAATTAATCATAACATACGATTACGAAAATATGTTCCTATAGAGTACCTAAATTTTTACATTTACTTTACCTTATCGACTGCCACATCATGTCGGTATTTCCGCCGACCGAGAGCCCTCATTCGTGCATTGGGTTTTATGAGGGGAAACTATAGAACATAGTTACTCTTTACTGAAATGTTTCCAGGGCATGTTCTACATTGCTGGAGATAAACCTACAATAATAAGCTCGCGTTAGGTTGCCGTAAACGTTTCCCACAATAATACTTGGTTTTATGACCTGAAACAATAAACTGCTCTCAAATAAAGCCGACGTTTGTGCGTCGCTTTTAATTGACAATATTTTTTATTGAGGTATAACATACACCTGTTATAAGTTTTACTGAACGTAGATTGTGTGTGATAAGCCATAATTTTGCAATTGGAAATCAGATAGTAAACGTGATATTGTTTTTGCTTTGAAACAATATCTACTGGGTTTTAACGTGTTGAAATTAACAGAAATTAAGAATAGGACAGAAGAACGTGCAGGATTAAAAGGTTTCTGGACTGAAATAGATAGCAAATTTCCAAAAGAACAAAAAGAGCAAAAACAACAAAAAAAGATGTAAACAAAGATGCTTATATATATATATATATTTTGGTACACTATCATACCGAGATACTTCAAGTGTTTTTTACCGATTTTGTCCGATTTTACTGATTTTGTTCTTTCCGTAATTACGTAAAGACGAGATGGGCCTAAATACGGAAACGACAAAATTCATACAAAGAACAAAGTGGGCAAAAATAACAAGAAGGGTAAAATATACAAGGACAAAACGAAGTAAATTGCTGATAAACTATTTTCTTCCTTTTTATCAATTTTGTTCTTTTCGGAAAGTTCCTGCTTTTAGTTCGACGTTTATCCTCTTCGCTCATTTTTACATTTTCGCATGTTTATCCATTTTTATCCTATTTTTTCCTTTTCGTCACTTTAGTCCATTTTTTAATTATATTTATTTTGGTCATATACCTACGTCTGCCTGGTCATTTTTGTCCTGTTTGACCTTTACGGTAATTTTTGAACTTATATTTTTGCTTCTTTATAACGTTCTTCGCTTATGTCGTTTTCGTTCTTTTATCATTTTTGTCCGTTACGTATTTTTCGTACTTTTTATCTCTATACCTGGGTTAGTTTATTTATAGTCCTAGCATATTTTTACAGGCGTCCTTTTTGTGACTATTTGCCTATTTTCAATGTTCTTTCCTTTTCTCTTTTTTATCTTTCTATTCCTGCGCGTATCTATTATTTTCTTTGTCCTTTGTACCCATTGTGTTTTTGGCGTCGTTCATCAGGTCCTTTTCGTCCTTCGGGTTTCTTTTATTTTCGTCCTTTGTGTCCTATTTGTAATTTTTATCAATTTTCTCATTTACATCACTTTATCTTTTTCAACTATTGCCCTTTACTTACTCACTTACTTTCTTGTTTTATTTATGTTATACTTTCTTTTTGGGATTTCGTCCTTTTATCAAATTTGTCCTTTTCGTCATACTTGCCCTCTATCTTTTGAACTCTCCGTTGTTTTTCTTTAGTGTTAAGATATATCTCTGGCAGCTTAGTTTAATTTCTTAATCACAATGATTACAATGAATCATTTTAATCTTACTAAATGACTGACGTTTTCAATGCCAGATTAAATCACGAACCGTGTTCTGGTCTGAAGGATTTATATTGATTGATGCCTGGAGAATTATATCTGAACTCGGTTTAAGGTCTGCTTTTAATATAAAAATTGCTTCATTTACTCATGCAGTTTTGAATAATATCTAGTTCCATTGGCGTTCGGTTAACAAATTTCAAACTTTCTTAAACAAAAGGATATTTGATAAAAAATGGCGAAGGTGCCGGAAATAAATTAAATAAATAAATTTCACGTAAATATCTGTTACAAAGTGATATAATTTACATTAGTTTGCAATAAAATAGTCGTCAATCTACTCGGGGCGAGCGAGTTTTGGAACTCCACAGTCGACACTATCTAGGTGAGGTAAAATGACTACAGGGTATGCGAGAGTTGGGTAGCCAATTTATCACGTCTTTTTTCCGGAAGGAGACAGTTCCGCTCCCCGGGGAGCTATATTTTATCATGTTTTTATTAATATTGCCCAGAATTTGACACTGACAACGAGCACTGAAACTAGATATGACAAAGCGCAAGAAATATCCAGTACGTAGCATGATCGTTGTACTTCGTTGAGGAAAATATTCACATTATAATATAAGACATGTCCTGTATTTTATTTATCCCGTAACTAACAATATAGTAATAGATTAAGCTTAATATTATTCGTAAAATGTAGTCGATAGTGCATTTACAATGGAACGATTTAACGCAGGTTATTTCGAACTGGATTCCCGAATTCTAAATTCCAGAGAATCCATTTCGCCCAAATAGTTACAGAGGTCACTGTAATATTGCATATGCACCATACAGTATTTGCTGTTAAAGTGAATTGTTTCTGGTTGTTTCTGAAATTGAAAAGTTTTATTTGTACCAGTGTATCTTTTAGGAGAATTTAAAAAATGCAATAAGACGAAAAAATTTTGATTTTCATGTCAATTGCTGGGAAATTCGTGAAGCCTTTTAACTGAGTACTTAACTTTTATGATATAATTGATAATGATTTTGTTTCAGGTATGGACCTTCTATGCAGGGTTATTATTGCCACTGTCTTACTGTAAGTACAAACAATTCATTTTTGTGTAGATGATAAAACGGCAACATCAACTATTTTCCGTAATCTACAAGTTGGACGATATTTTGATTTAAAATCAGAATTAAAAACTATTTAGCAGCTCGATTCTACAACCCGTGAGCCAATTGCCGTGACCAGATTTAGTAAGAAAAAATAATGGTATGATTATATTTGCGCAAATTTATCGCAAGTGTGTTGAATATTATAGCACTCGCTTAGTAATATTTATTTAGTTATTTAGTTGTCAGTCTAACTGGTCTTTAATCTTAATATTTGTACATGTGCCTACGTTGTGCTGGTATCAACTCCAGCTTCATCAGGGCTAGTGTGAGAATTAAGACTAGTCGAAGAGGGTTATGTGGATGGGGCGGCAATCTTGACTTCTCCAAGACACGCTACGAAGGGTGTGTGTTTGTGTGTGTGGTCATTTGTCGAGACAAGACGCAAACAATTGACAAATTCACACTTCTTGGTGGCGTCAGGCGGATCACCTCCGCCTGACCAGGAGATGATACCAGCGAAACGTAGGCACATGTAGCATTAAGATTAAAGACCCATTAGACTGACAAGCGTATTTTATTCAACCTCAGAAACAATCCACCGTCGAAAGAAACTCCACCATAATATTTTATATTATTAATAATCATTGCTTCATAATAATATTTAATTTATATTTAGCAATCTCACCTACCATTGAGTAAATCAGTCAGCTTTTGTTATCAGTACATCTACTCCTGATCATCGTATTAAGCAGTTTACACCGTTTGATATTACACAACACACTAACAGAAACATCCTGTACTCTCTTCAGGAGAAACAGGGATAAAACCACCAAATGTGAAAATGTTTTAACGACAGTCGGAAAATAATATTATGAGTTAATAATATGGTGATATACAGGCGGGAAGAAAATGTTAAATAAGTTAAAAATTACAGCCACAACCTGGATTTGAACCAAATGTATTTTTGCGAAGGAAACCCTTCGAACCCTTGGCAATAGACCTCTCAGTCTTTGTAAATATCTAGTCCAACTAATAATAGAATTTTCAAATAAAGGTATCGCTGTCGTCATCTCCATGATTTAAAAAATACTGTTTTATGGCAGACCAGTACGTTACTATTCTCTGAACTGCCTTGGACATAACTCAAACATATTGTTGGGATATTTCTTATAATCTGAACAACATTAAAATAATCAACGAAAGTTCAAAACATATTTTGTTAATTACAGTATTATTATTGGATGTTGGTTTCTGACAAGCAAATTTCCTAACTTTAAATAATACCGGTCTTTTTGAAAGCCATTTTTGGTATTAGATTTGTCTCAGTCTATGATCATCGAGGCAGGATACAAGCTTCTGTGTTCGTCGTACTACTACAGAATTCCTACTGTATTCACAGGACATGTGACAAAATCTAAAAGGGCTACAATTGGTACTTTCAAAGTTTCTCACATGCTCTCAAAAAGTTAAATTAAATTGTTGTGAAGATTGACTAATGGAGTGCTTCTTATTTTGAGAAAATTCCTTTTTTTCAAGGGAAATCGCTGCAAACTGTATGATTAGAAAAACAATTACTGTATAATCATAATTTTAAAACATGTTTAGGGGTCGCTGCAGTTCAAAAGATCGATGATTACCTTTAGTTAACCCGCAGAATTTAACTGAAAACCCGTAGCCCGAAAGATGGTCGCCAAACCAGAAGTCTCCGGGTCAAATGACCACGTTGGCAACCCTAAGACAGCAGAACAATTTCTGTGCGAATGTCGGACACTTTCGATAGATATCTGACCATACATTACACAGAAATATTTACATAATAATATTTTTTGAAATCGCACACATGAAATTAACAAATATTACCTTCATGGTGTTTGTTTATAAAATGTCGTTATAAATGATTTAGTCGAAGCAGGCCATACCCATCTACATTTCGGCCAATTTACACAAACAGTTATCAAACTTACATTAGGTTATGCAACTAATTTAACAGTTGTGTACAGAACAGTAGTATCATTGTAGCCGGTATGTGCGCCTATACTGTCCAACAAGCTCCAATAGTTAGCTCCAATAGTTAATATTATTTTTAAACTAATTTTATTTTATTTCAGCAAATTATTCAATTTGATGGAACCGAACACTTGAGTCCCTAGAAATTGTCCAGATTTTTAGAACGTTACTTTGTTTCTATTAAAAAATGGATTTAGATTCTTTTCAAAAATAATGTGTTTGCCATTTTCTGAACATATACGGGTTTTCGAGCTATTTCTATCAAAACTCAAATGCAAAGATGTTACGGACATGAAATGTGCAAATTAGGCGCGTCCACATGGAAGGTGTATTAATTAGTTTTTGATTGCCTCATTATAGGTTCGTAATTACAACATGCCATTACATAACCATATTACACCATGGCTGCATATGAATAGAACAGACTGGCCTCTATAATTAACAGTTATTGTTACAAGGCAACAACGTGCAAATTACATTTCTTGGAGTTGGTACAAAAAAGCTTCAGTTAAAAACTTACACAACTCTTAAGAACAAATAAGTCTTACATGAACATTCAGTCAAATGCTATTTTCTTCTTGGTTTCGGAATAGTGTTACCGAAATGTTATTTTAATATATCCTGTATAGAAAAATGAAGATACAAATTTGAAAGAAATGAGTTTATATGGAATTATCATATGTATCAATTATCATACTATCGTGGCCATATATTATGTCCCTTCTTTTGACGTCGATTTTCTCGCGAAAATAGGGGCCAAAAAATTTGAAAAAGTTCTGATGCTGCCCTTGATTTTTTTTTTCGTGTTTTCCCAATTTTTCCAAATTAAGAAGAATTGGCACTGCTTTTCACCCGTAAGTTTCATTCGTTTAACTTTTTGAAATTAATTACTCCGGCTAGTTTTCAATGTGGCGTTTTGTAAAATCATTGGATTAGTGGTTGACCCACAAAAAGCTATATCATGCAATGCCAGCAATTCCGTTATTAGAAGAGCTAGAATAATGAAATATAGACTATAGGCTGGCTACCCAATAATTCATAGGTTTAAAGTTTATTACATAATCATTGTTTATCTTGCATTTTTCATACAAATAATTGTGCTGAAACTCCGCGTGATTTCCGACGCTCTACAGTCTTTGGTGAGCTGCGGGGACGAGAGGCGTGTCGGAGAGAACCGACACACCTAAGTGAACCCGGGCAGCTTATTATCAATACACGAAAAGAACGATAGTTGTAAAGGTAGTAATTTTAACTAACAATTAAATTCTTAATTTTTGCATAATTTTGATTATAATATGTGACCCGGTACGAGAGAAATGTCTTCTATCGATTGGCGTTTATGTTTTCTTCAGTTTTTATACAATAAGGTTGTAAACAAGATTTTGTTGGAAGCGGGTAGATCTAATAATATGGAGTTAGCAGACTTTCCGATTAGTGGTGGATACTAAATCAAACTATTATAACAGTTTCAACAGTTTATTTATTAATAATATTTAAATAAATGCACAAACAATATAAAATAAATACAACTCTTGATATAATACACATAAAATAAGCTCAGCTTGTGTCAGCTCTGAGCGTATAAAACTTAAAAATATCAAAAACGTTTACAAATTTAGCATCGTAAATTTGTAGACACATAGAATATTTTGCAGATCATTCATTAATTTTAAATGCTAATCCCGAAACCCGAATTAAATTGCCAAGAGTTCCCATGGGACTTCCAAATGCCTGTCGTGGTTCTGTTATCTTATTGACTCATTTTGCCATTATTTTTTAATTCGGTAATCTGTTGCCGGATATCCAAATATCTTTGGCGAGGCATAATCGCCGTGTCGTTATATGTATTGTGTCCGTAAACACTGTTTTTCTAGTAACTAATGCACGTGCGATCCGCCACTACTAGCAGCTTCGCTGTCGATCCCTTCCCCCGCTCCTCAAAAGACCGAAGAGCGCCGCGTCAATTGCAGCAATCATGAGATGCTTCAACTCGATCTTTTGTAGGGAAAATGCAAGATAAACAATGATTATGTAATAAACTTTAAACCTATGAATTAGTGGGTAGCCTATAGTCTATATTTTGTTATGCTAGCTGTTCTAATAAAGGAATTGCTGGCATTGCATAATATAGCTTTTTGCGGGTCAAACACTAATCCAATGATTTTACAAAAATGCACATTGAAAGCTAGCATTCCGCAGGTGATTTTACCTTAAACGAGTTAAACGAATGAAATTTACGGGACAAAAACAGCGCCAATTCTTCGTAATTGGAAAAAATCGGTAAAACGCCAAAATATACAGCTTTCTAACTTTTATGACTTGTAGCATATTAATCAATGACAACATCAGAATTTTTTCAAATTTCTTCGCCTCTAGATTTGTGAGAAAATGGACGTCAAAAGAGGGGACATAATATATGGCCACGATAGTACCTATCACTAAAACAAATCAAACGCAATGTAAAAAAATAGTCTAAAGTAAATTTTCCACATTCATATCTGGCAATATACATACAAGTAATTTCGGAATTCTTTTTCCCATTGTACTCCCATATTCAATCGTGTGGAATCGTCCTCGTCTACAGATCGTATCTTTGATGTTAAACTACTAATCCTGCATTGGAGGATTCCCGCCGTTCGAGATATGACGAGAACGGCGAAGAACTGATCAAACCGTGTAACGTGCTCGTTCGCCCCAGGCGTACATTCCGCCGTTGCTGTCGAGACTGAACCCCAATTAATTGTTGTAGTCGGAGTATTATTAGTCCGCTAAAGTTTCGGTCGAAAGGGACGTGCATTTGTGGTTCTCGCAATCTGCTGATTCGGCATTATGTAGTATTAGTACATGCGGTAAACCGTTAATAACGCTACTTGCGCCAGCAAGAATTCTAATTAATTTCTGAACTACGCAAACTTGTGTATATGTTATGGTGTTTTAACGTCAAAATATTGCAGTGGTGTGACAATTGAAACGAATAACGATTATACGATTGTTATGATGTTGCTGTCAGTCTGTTATGTTTAACACCGTGTCAACAATAATATACTCCGGAGCGTAAGACAGCATATTCCACATATTTTGATTTAAAATTAATCTGGAATGATAATTTATTAAATAAATTCGTAGATATCCTCTAAAAACGTCACATGGAGACTTAATGACAAGAAAGTGTTAACAATGCTTGTAATGTGGGTTTTATAAAAAAATCTTATATAGTCCAGATTTCGATATTCGAGGTCGGAAACAATAATAAAATATTGAAATAAATTCAAAAGTTAATATTGCACGTTTGTTTTGACTGTGTGTCATTCGGAACTATGCAGATATTATGACCAATATCCCTTAGTACTTAAGAACTTGACCAACTTGACCAGGTTAATTTACCCACAGAGTGTCTAAAAAAAGTATTCAAAATTGTTTACAATTCGAAGAAGTTGGTGTCAGACGTTAAAGCAAAAATTGCTTGAGTTTTACTCGTAAATAGAGTTTGTCGGTTTAAGACCCGGTTTTAAATGCTAAAGATCCGGTTTTACACTGACCGGCACAATTAAAGGACTAATACCTATTTTGCTAAATTTCGACGTTAAATACCTTTTGTATTGTTTAACCGAGTATAATTATTTTTTCGGTTTATTGTAAAGATAACTATTAAACTTATCAAATGCCATTTTAATTTTTCATAACAAAAGTTACACCTCATTGTACTGGCTAAACTAATATGATGTTATTGGTATATTTTTACCTTGTGAAATACGTGAGAAACATCTAATGTTCTCTCTCTAAAATTCTATTACAAAGCCATATCATTTCTTAACATTATGTTTGTTGGTTCTTGCCAAACCAACGCGTAAGTGTTGCTTTCATTTGGCCGGTCAGTGTAGATGTTAGATGCCAGTATAGTGTAGAATTTATAGGCAAAAATGTCCAGAAAATTAAGCACATTATTAAATTTCTTGTATAGCAATGATATCACAACGAGTTAAAGAAACAATTTTCCCTTTTCCCAAGTGATATCCTGGTACAGACTAACAGATTAATACACAATTTTGTTATTTAATTAATACACATTGTATTTGTTTTTGATTATTTACTTCAAACTGAGTTTTCTCTCTTTTGCATGTGTATGTTCTTAGATATTTTGTATCTTAGGGTTGCAAGTTGCAAAAATAACTCGATAAACGAAACCTTTTAAGGGCGATTTACCCAATAGGCTTTAAAAGAACATTTCCTTTTCTAATAGTCTGAGACCGGTGTGTAGTATTTTAGATTTACTCAACTCTGAAAACAGAAAAACTCGAGCGATTACAGTTCCGAAGGACTCTATTATAATCCAACAATATCCTAACAATATAAGTTAATTAGTCGCCAAGATCGGTTTGCTTTTAGTTAAAGTAGCTTTAACTAAAAATTGCTAGTATGTACTCAAGTTGAGTTGGCTTTAAACTCGATTTTACGGTCAACTTTAGATGTTATATTTAGTAAAACTCGGAAAGTGCGACCAATTTTGGTCTGTTGTGCTTGAAATTTCTGCCAAAACAAAATACGTCAAAAGATTAGCTCTATGGCATGTGTCACTTTCTTCACAATACGGCGCAATGCGGCATTCGGTTTGAAAAAACTCTGCTACTGACAAGATCATATTTTCTGATGCATAAAACCTCCGGGTAAACTAAGCCCTATAACAATAGCATTTTTGCGTTCAAATAATTGCTTTTATCAATCGGAACCTTCCAAATTCCCTATCCTTCAACAAAAATAATAACAAAACTACGTCAAGGGATTTTGTGGGTTAGCATTATGAGCTTGAAATTGTAGTTTAGCCGACATTCGGCGGTAACGTGGAATAATCTTGACTTTAACATTATCTCATGTTAAAGTTGCCTTTATTTTTAAAATTGGATTATGAAACTGAATTATTTAGAGACACTTTAACGTTATTATGAAATAGCTGTAACTGCAACAACAGCCAAGGTACTTACGTTTTCCGGCGCATCCGCCATTTGTGAAGAGTCCGGAAAATTATCTATGTAACAGCTGGAAACGCTGATAATAGAATTTTATGGTGTTTATTGATGATAAAGTTTTATTTTTTCGGTTTATTGCGAATGGGGCAAACTTGGTATTTCAGCTGTTGCCAGCAGTGAGTTTTGTGAATAGCAACAGATTTCAAATTCAGTTTTCAAATTCTTTCGCGACCATAAGATCAATTGATACATAAATCTCACTTAATCAAAAACACACAAAGCGATTAAATAAAAACGAATAGATTTATTGTGCAGTAAATATAGGATGGTGCACGTTTGAATAACCCGGATATAAACAGC
Organism: Melinopterus prodromus; assembly: GCA_964023965.1. Taxonomy (NCBI): domain Eukaryota; kingdom Metazoa; phylum Arthropoda; class Insecta; order Coleoptera; family Scarabaeidae; genus Melinopterus; species Melinopterus prodromus. The sequence continues at coordinate 49,965,410 of OZ030393.1, forward strand.
TAAATTCAAAAGATGATTTCTCATATTGACAAAATTATTTATGTCTTGAAAGCAGGTCAACAGTATATTCAGAAGATTTATGACCGTACTTGCAGCATGTACAATCGCAGCCACAAACGGCAGACGTTCAGTCGCTCGCCGCCCACAAACAAATTAAATGTACGGCGTTTAATATGCCACTGATGCAACAACACGCTACGGAGATACGCTTCCGGATATAATTTATTTCTGTCTGTTCTATTAACACCAGGCAGATTGTCAATATTGAAATGGATTGCTCGCATCAGTTACGCTTGATGTGATGCATCATTTGTAATTCCGGCTAGCGCGGCGGTGTTATATCTCCCTTTAAAAATAATAAAAATAATTCTGCTGTATATTCTCTATTAAAATCCTTCCCGGAATTTTCTCGTACATAATTAAACTTTGTATAGTATTTGGAAATATGCTGGAAACATTCAAACCGATATGAAAATACTGGAAACTGTTTCGTTCGAGTAAAAGCAATGCGGTATAATTACATTATTCCTTGAAAATCTCGTTTAATTAAAAAATAATTAAATATTCCACTACGCGAATCTATTTATCCATTTATTACTGTGGAATTTGTGTTATAGCACCATTTATTACCATTTATTTTATATGCCATTTCTGTTGTCACGATTTCATCTGCTGTTTCCGGAAATAAAATACAATCAAATTTTACTAACGATTAAAATAGTAGTATAAAAGGACTTTCCTTCCCAGAAACCACTTTGGTGACTTTTGATATAGTAATAAGTTAGTTTTTGATTCATGCTAATTTCTGAACGTTTGTTGAAGATGTTACGAGTAAAAGTTTGTTATTTTATCTTTAATATTATATTATAATAACTCTTGTAATCGCTTACCAATTTTGTTTTTTTTATCTTTTAAATATTATAATAATTATGCGCATCACTAGCTATTAAAATAATAAAGAAATTTGTCTTCTCAGTGATTTGGTCCTTTGTTTTGACGGCAGTTATGGTTTGGGGAGACAGGGGCATGCCCCGGTCTGGCACACGGGCCACATTGGGACACTTTAAATTCACCGCCTTAATGACTTGCGACTAAATGCGCATTCACACAGAATATGCGTCAATGAATCCAAACAACGTCCAAAAAAATTTTTTTTTGCGCGTTGGTGAATCATATTTGAGTTTAAAAACGTCTCTTTTCCTTGTCGGCCCAATATTCGAATAATAATTTTAAAATATTGTTATGCAGGTTTGGAAGATATTCCTCTAAAACCATTGTAGGTAGTTTATAAAACACTGTGACCTTCACAAGGTCACACCGTACAATCAAGTCGCCGTTAGGCTATATGTTCATTGCTGTTTTTGTTCATTAAAAAGACGCTCTATCACCCCTCCAATATTCGGGACTTGGAACAAGACAGTATGTATAATAATATACAAACTATTTTAATAAAATTTTAAGTATAGGTATACTCTGGAATGACAGAGGGCAAGATATTTTTCGATAGATATACAATTTAAAAACATGTTTTTTTAGTTGGATGTGATATTTCTGTTACAAATTTTGAACACCCTGTATAAGATACTATAATGAACTTACCCCCATTTTGTTTGTCGATGTTGATGGTTTGTACTCACCAAACATCAAATAGGTATCTTCAATAATAACCAAGATATTCACACTGTCCCAATGTGCCCCATGCATGTTCCAATGTGCCCCGGGCCGGGCACATTGTATAAACTACAAATTGGAAAAAGGTTATTATAATTCCAAAAATACTTTATTCAACTTAAAATCTCCAGTGTATATACCTGGATAAATGTATATAGTAAGTAGTATTGCCATTACCAACCAGTTATTGTGAAAAATAAGGCAACTATATGCGGATGTCAAAAGCCGCCCCAATGTGCCCCGGTCTCCCCTAATTAATTTAGTGACAACAACCAGAAAGTAAAAAAGTAAAAAATAAATAAAACGGTGGATAGAAACTTAATTAAACTTTAAGAACTGGTACATAACCTAAGTGAGAACTCAACAAGGAACAGATTTATGAAAAATAGTTAAATTGCAAACTATTACTTGAACGTCTATTTCTATTTCTGAAACTTCCACATAAATCTGGATATTGAAATGAATCAAACTGCAGCATGTTGGAAAGCGAAGGGACTTTGTTTGACGTTGCGAAGGGTGTCTCAAACGAGGACCACTAAAACATCAATTGTTTCTCCCGGATTAATAAGTTGTAAGTGATAATGTTGATATTTCTTTTTTCAAATGTGGAAATAAATGAACAGATTATAAAAGTTATTGAACATGAAAGCTAAAACTGCACTGTTTTAATTACATGCGAGCATATTTTACAAAAATTAGATATTGGAATGAATCAAAATGAAAAAGTTCCTTAATTACCCCACAGGATGTCCCAAACTTACACCACTAAAACATCATGTTGGTTCATAGTAACGAATTAAGAGATGTTGTCAAAAAAGCAATTTTGTATGTTGGGCAAAATCCTTTATATGACATTATATTACTTCCCATTGGTCTGACAACAGTGAATGTTAGGTTCAAATTGATAGATATTATAATGTCCGCGAAAGAGCAGTTGAAAATTATGACACAGTGTAAATTTTCGGAAACTTTTTTTTCAGTCTTTTTAGAAGACACTACTAAACTGCGCTAAATACGAATGACGGCTTAAAGGCTTAAAGGTTGTACTATCGTGGCCATATATTATGTCCCTTCTTTTGACGTCCATTTTCTCCGATACATAGGGGCGAAAAAATTTTAAAAAATTCTGGTGCTGTCCTTGTTTAATATGCTACAACTCATAAAAATTAGAAAGCTGTATGTGTTGGCGTTTTCCCATTTTTCCAAATTAAGAAGAATTGGCGCTATTTTTGCCACGTAAATTTTATTCGTTTAACTTTAGCAATTAATTACTCCGGAAATAATATATATATTTGAACGAATTAAAAAGTAAAATCACCTGCGGAATGCTAGCTTTCAATGTACATTTTTGTAAAATCATTGGATTAGTGCTTGACCCACAAAAAGCTATATTATGCAATGCCAGCAATTCCGTTATTAGAACAGCTAGAATAATGAAATATAGACTATAGGCTACCCACAAATTCATACGTTTAAAGTTTATTACATAATCATGGTTTATCTTGCATTTTCCCTACAAAAGATCGAGTTGAAGCATCTCATGATTGCTGCAGTTGACGCGGCGCTCTACGGTCCGAGGGGGCGAGCGGGGCAAGGGATCGACAGCGATGCTGCCAGTAGTGGCGGATCGCACGTGCATTAGTTGCTTGAAGAACAGTGTTTACGGACACAATACATATAACGACACGGCGGTTATGCCTCGCCAAAGAAATTTGGATATCCGGCGGCAGATTACCGAATTAAAAAATAATGGCAAAATAAGTCAATAAGATAACAGAACCACGAACAGGCGGAAGTCCCATGGGAATTCTTAGCAATTTAAATCTGGTTTCGGGTTTAGCATTTAAAATTAATGAGTGATCTGTAAAATATTCTATGTGTCTACAAATTTACGATGCTAAATTTTTAAAGTTTTTTGATATTTTTAAGTTTTATACGGTCAGAGCTGACGTTTGTAATATATGTAATATATCAAGAGTTGTATGTATTTTATATTGTTTCTGCATGTATTTAAATATTATTAATAAATAAGCTGTTGAAACTGTTATAATAGTTTGAATATTTATATAACAAAATCGGGCATACTTTTTAAATATTTTTAGGTTTATCAAGCATGCTTAATTTAGTATTCACCACTAATCGGAAAATCTGCTAACTCCATATTATTATTATAGGAGAGATTTCTTTCGTACCGGGTCACATATCATAATCAAAATTATGCAAATATTAAGAATTTAATTGTTAGTTAAAATTGCTACCTTGTCAAGTTATGGTTCTTTTTGCGTATTGATAATAAGCTGCCGCGGTTCTCCCTGCTGTGTCGGTTCTCTCCGACATGACTGCACCGCTAACGCCTCTCTTCCCCGCAGCCCCTCAAAGACCGTAGAGCGTCGGAATTCACGCGTAGTTTCAGCACGATCTTTTGTATGAAAAATGCAAGATAAACAATGATTATGTAATAAACTTTAAACCTATGAATTATTAGGTAGCCTATAGTCTATATTTCATTATTCTAGCTCTTCTAATAACGGAATGGCTGGCATTGCATAATATAGCTTTTTGTGGGTCAACCACTAATCCAATGATTTTACAAAAATACACATTGAAAGCTAGCATCCCGCAAGTGATTTTACTTTTTAATTCGTTCAAATTTATGTATTATTTCCGGAGTAATTAATTGCTAAAGTTAAACGAATAAAATTTACGTGGCAAAAACAGCGCCAATTCTTCTCAATTTGGAAAAATCGGGAAAACGCCAACACGTACAGCTTTCTAATTTTTATGAGTTGTAGCATATTAATCAAGGACAGTACCAGATTTTTTTTAGAAATTTTCGCCCCTAGGTTTCCGAGAAAATGGACGTCAAAAGAAGGGACATAATATATGGCCACGATAGTACATCTCGCGCTTTTATACATTCTGACATAGTTTTTGTCGGAACTCTTAAATTTCAAGTCCGGCTTCCTATTCAGTGCAAATAATTCTATCCAAAACCCTTTAGTTTTGTGTTCTATTGGGATAAGCCATGATCCACAAAGTGATCAATACTTTATATTTCTTTTTGTCGAAAATTCTTGATTTAAGGCGTATTATATGTTAATTGCCATTTAAAAATAATATCAATGACGTTATAAGTCAATAAAAATTTAAGGTCAAAATCGTGAATTTATACAGAAATTTTGCTGAAAAAATTTCTTAAGATTATTTAAACTTATGTTAGTAAATTATTAAATTAAATAGTATTTCTGGCAAAAGCAACTTTCTTTTTCTTCTTTTATTAAGAAATACTGCGTAAACAAATCGATATCGGAAATGTGATCATTAACCAAAACTGCTGCGATTGGCGCATACTACAACCACTTTCAAAGTTGTTGGTGTAATCATGTTACATGGTAATAATTCGATAAAAACAGGCACCTGTGCCATTTGGTTAGCACTGCTGCACCCACCGTACATTTGATATTACATTAGTGTATTAATTACGGAAGTTAGCGTTTAGGGTGGAATTTATGCCAGAATAAATAACCAGATAATGACAGTTCGGAGAATAGAACAGCGCAAGGCCTTAACTTTATAATTAGCTATTCGATATCTTGTATTTGCGGGCGCGTACATGGATATCCGGACGGGCTTATTGTTTTCCGGAAATGCACGGAAATGCATGATAATTAATCGGGCGAAATCGATAATAGGATTAATGATAATGGGTCCTAGATTGGTAGAAGTATGGCTGCGGTTATTTTAGGACTTATTGATTTTCAATCAAGTAACCTGTAAATTAATGGAAATTATTCAGAATAAATTGTCCAGGGTATGTTAATATTTCAGCAAAATAAATGCATAACGAATAGGTACCAATTTAATATATACTGAATGAAATATTAATAAAATACGCATGAAAATTTATAGTGATATACAATATACATATACCTATTTATAATTTTAGACGGGCCATTATAATACATACGTAAACTAAATTGGTCTTTGTGGAGGTCTCTTTTTAATTTAAAACAATTTATTATTGATAATAGTTTTATATAGATGTACAGAAGAATACTTTTCTCAAAAACAATTATACTAGTAATACCACATTCTTTTCAGAATCTTAGTTGTAGTTTCAAAGATGGCGGATATTGTCACATTCCTTTTATAACCTATGTAAACTTAGCCGCTTGCCCCCTCTTATGGGTATTAACGTGTATAGAAAAACGCTAATTACTCGAGTACCTTTGGAGATATCGCAATAAAACTAATACTGTTCGAACGATGCTTCGGCCAATCGAAAAGTGGTAAAGTCCGAACCCAATATGTAAATTAGTATCAATTATTAATTAATAACTGATTAGGTGACAATCTTCTTAAACTATAAGAACGTGAAAAAGGTAAATCTGAAAGTGGAAGAATCCTATCTGTCCTATGTATACGAATATGATTATACAAAATTGATGGTTCTGCTTAAAACCTAAGTTGATATATATTTCAGCAATAACCGCGATATATTGGGCAATTTTGGATTTAGGAGTTCTTCGTCGAGCGCAGAAATTCGAAAGAGATGTAAAAAGTCCGGCCAAAAATGAGAAAGATTATGTTTATTTTAATTTTTTTATCGGGTTACGTCTGCTGTAAGCTTTTGTAAAAGGATATTTGTAATGTATTTATCTATATTGGATTTATATGCCGTCAGATTTTTCTGCTGTCAGTTTTTTATGTACCACAATAATTTTTGTGGCATGTATAACATATTTTGTCCATATTTTGTCGTATATGTAGATTCCATTCCACCTTTTCCGCAGTATACACATGAATTAATTGTGTTTTGAAGTATATTGAAGTACGGTGTCTTTAATATCATGCTACCTCAAACCTGTTTAATCGTCGTCGGACTTTTTGACTTGAATTTATGGTCTAGGAAGAGGAGAACAAAGGATCACCGAGGTACAGCGTATTGAATACACCGATTTTTGCCGTGTCACCTAATCAGTTATTGATTAATTACGGGCACTAATGTACATATTTCGGACCGGACTTTTCCACCTTGAGATTGACCGTACAATTTTTGATCGAACTGTGTTAGAATATTGTTCACAATATTTTGATTTTAGTTATTTTTTTCAGGAATGATTAGGAATCAAACGCAACATTTCTAACTTTGACCAAATTATGATAATTCATATCTTCATTCTATGTGGCATTGCAGTTATATAACCAATAAAATTATTCTATATTCACTTTAGTCTTGACCGTATTTAATTTTATCAGCTCTGCAGAGACAAATACATTATTTTTATGTTTTAATAATTACTATAATTATATTAATTATTTATTAATTATATCAATAATTACACAAATGTTAAAGGCTATTTATAGAAACTATCGAAGAATAAAAGCAAAAACACTTGAAATCAAATCTGCCTTTTAGAATGTTATCGGTTTGCAGACATACATCCATTATTATTTGATGTTTTAGTTTACCACCAAGTTTAGCAATTAACAAAGTTTAGCGAGTAAGCATATACCATGTAATAATTAGAATGATGTGAACATTATTTATTCATAGACCTTATACGAACCAATTAAACTTAACAGATCTGCCGCTAACCCTCGTCATACAACGTATACGATACATTAAGTAAATTAACATGGTCTGAATATGAAACCAGTCAGTTTTAGCACAATTAAATCTGTAAAATACCAACAGCGCATAGTTTGGCGCCCGTATAGATTTGCAGAGACGATATCAGTCTGTTCTTGACAGTCAATCCAGAGAATTAACCGGGGATCACAGGGTAGTTATCCTAGTGGAAACCTCTGATACAAAAGCTTCCTGTGCATAAATTATGTGGTGGGCTCGCTCTAAGATATACCGAAGAGATATTAGGGAAGTTGGGAAGGATTATGTTTGTGAATATACGAAGAGGACTAAACGATTATGCACGAAGCTGCAGGAAATCGCGTTTGTTTGAAACCTTTGAAACTATAAATGTGGTTTCAAACTGGCGCAGTTCTGCGGGGTACTTCTCTCACTTTGAGAGGATATCTTTGGTGACATAATAATTATAAGTTTTTGGAAAATGTTTAATGCTTAATAGCGAAGCCAGTTATCTCATGAATTATTAAATCGATATTTGCAAGAAAAACTGAACTATCTTTCGAATTGTTTCAAACCATTATAACATTTTATGTGCAATTTTCTGCTTTTTAGTTTACTAAAGCCCAGTCAAAATTGAATTTTATCTCGGATAAATTCAAACTGGCTGCACTCTATGCTGATATACTTCTTTACTTTTAATCCAACCCAATAAAATGTTAATTTAGTCTAAGAGTACGTTATTTGTTTTTAAACGTACGTCGATGTGTTCCGTGGACATCCAATTGATACACTCTGCATTACAGACAAATTTGACAAATATCTCAATACGATCAGTCTAATTGCTATGGGAATTGTCGTCGTGCAACCGAACAATAAGAAACTAAAAAAGGGTGAATCCTTGAGTAATAAATTTACTTAGGCCTTCATAGAACGTCCAAACTCTATCCATGCACACCTGTTTTATGATGCTTTACTATAAACACACTTACGTTTACAAACTCCAAAGCGTTGTTCGATAACAATAATATCAATGTTATTTAAACATATTTGCGCCACATTGTCGGTGATGGAGATAATAACATCCTATTTGCACCCCACACAAAAAACAATGCAATTGTTCACACTATACGTAAGCAAACCACAATGTATTAATTAGAAAAGTTGGACGAAAAGTTCGGAAAATTTGTATTGTTCGATGCTTTAACGCGCAAGTAGAAAATTCACATCACGCCCGCAGCATTGATGGCATCGCCGGCATCGCATCATATAAAGTTTTGCCTGGAATAACAGATGGCTGTTTTCTTTTAATATGACGTTACTATTGGCATAACAAATAGCAAATTCGGGAAGTCAACATAAACATTTTTCCGCACAGGGTCTACTTTTGATCCACGCACGTGCCACAATCTTAAAATCCCTTGCGTCTCTAGAATTCCTTATACACAAGAGTAAAATCAATCCAGAGTAGACAAGTTTTGGATCCCTCCGCCATTTTCTTGAGAAAGTTTGCCCTAATGAATCTATTTAGAATTAGGAACACTAACTAAACTAATTAAGAAATCCTGAGGTAGGGCAAAACACTTTATTATTAAAAGCAAAACACCTGACGTGGACATGCACATGACTTTAGTATACTATACAGCAGTACCAAAAGCTGATGTTTTGACAATACTGTCAATATGTCAATCTGTCAAATCCTGGCTAACTAGTTTTATTTACAGAAATAGTGGCTCATTTGAAAATCTTTGAAAAATGCTAATATTAGTCATGTAACGTCTAAATGTGAAGTTTCGTCCCGATTCCTTTAGTAGCTTCGCCGGAATCGTCGCCACAAAAACAATCTATTTTCAGCATTATTACAATACTTTGTCATACTACGTATGATAATAATCTGCAATAAATAATAATCTGCTCCTTGTTGACTAGGAAGTAGCCTTGCAAAATGCATTAGTGGAACTTTCGCTAGATAGACTGCTGCAGATTTGAACATCAATCATGGATACACATGCTCCTGAGAGAAGGTAAATAATAAAACACAACTCCAAGCCCTGGATTACCGGATATATTAGAGTTCAAAGTAAAATAAAACGACACGAGTACCGAGATGAATTGCAGAAATGCAAAACTGAATTCTAATCCACGCAAATTAAGAACTCGTCAAACACAATAAAAACAACATGGAATATTAAGTAAACAATTTAAGAGGAACTAAACGAAAAACATTTATGGTAACGGATTTAATGAATAAAAAAACTGAAATTACAAAGGACACCTTCAACAGAATTAATTTATTTTTTTGTAAATGCGTGCAATGACGCCATTACAAACTCTACTAAAACGTATTCGGTACAAAGAAACGCCATAACAATGATGATTAGAGACACGTAACCAGTTGAAATCTTCAAAACAATACTTCTCTGAACAATACGTCCTCGACGAGTCCGGATAACATTGAAGCGAAGGTCATCAAGTACTGCGCACACTCTGTTTAACACTGTTTCCAGAGCAGCTAAAAGATGCTGATGTCAAACCAATTTACAAGAAAGGTGATAACCAGCAAGTAAACAACTACCGACCAATAGCATTAATATCTGTGATGGCTAAAATATTTGAAAGGATCTTACTTACTAGAATGTTATCATTCATTGACAAATATGACATAATATCAGGAGCACAGAGTGCTTTCTTGAAAGGCAGATCGTCCATGCGCACCATATAGTTGGCAGTGCAGGATATTCTGCACAACTGAAATCAAGGGAAACGAGTTTCGGGCCACTTCATGGACCTGTCCAAAGCCTTTGATAGTGTTGACTATGCCGTACTCCTGGATAAACTGGAAACAATACGCTTCAGGGGTCAGGTTTGGGAAATTCTTAAATGTTACCTGTCAAACCGCCGTCAAAGAGTTACCACTAACACAGCAACTACTGGAAAAAATATCAACTCAGATTGGCTACCTGTAACACGAGGAGTACCACAGGGATCTATTTTGGGGCCGTTACTATACATATTATATATAAATGACCTACTCGATTTTGAATTTTCAAGTAGGGACGTATGCTAACATCAAGACATAATGGGTAGACGTGCGAAATGGTTCAGTAAGCACAACGTAAAGCTAAATGTTGAAAAACAAAACTATTAAACTTTAGCATAAGAAAAGAACTGCCCATAATTATAGACTACAATGGCGTATTACTAACATCTGCTGATACTTCGACTTTTCTTGGTCTGCTAATAGATGCGTCTCTAAAATGGAAACCTCACGTAGATAGTATGACAAAGAAACTAGCACAACAACATGTTTATGCCATAAGAACATTGTCATCCACTGTTTGTGAAGAAGCGGCAATTTTGGCATATTATAGACTAGTGCAGTCAATAATCTCTTACGGTATAATATTCTGGGGAAATTGTTCAGATTCAAAAGTCGTGTATTAGGAGTATATACAAATTGAAAAGAAGAGACTCTTGTAGAGAAACACCAGAGAAAGCTGCTGCTTCGTTAACTGAACTATAACGAATTATTTTCCCAATACGAGCAATGTCATTACTACTCTGTACGAGCAACAGAGTCAACATTTCTGAAAATACCGCAAACAAAGCTGTACAAAGTATAGAAAGGTGTTGTGGTGCAGCTACTAAAATTTTTAGAAGGTTACCAGATTACTTGGTGAAGTTACCATATAATATTTTTAAGCATGAACTTACACGTTTACCAGTTGTTGAAAGACCAGTTTACACCATCAGTGAATTTTACTCAACAATGTAATTTAAACTGTTTTTTCAATAACATATTAATATTCTTAATAATTTATTTATTTCAAATTATAGCTTTATTTCAAGTATCTTTTTCTTATTGCCGATGTTTGTATATATATAATTTTGATTATGAAGTGACATAGTTGATTATACCTAGAAATGAACATAGTTGATTATGTATCAAAATTATAATTTGCTAACTAGCCTCTAATTATGGCGCGCAGTCGCTTGCAGTCCAACCTCCGAGTTCTTATGGGTAGTAATTACCTACAAGTAGACTACAAACATTTTTCAGTAAAAAAAGTAATGCAAAGTGAAATCTGTTTAATTTTTGTGTTTTGGTTTTTGTGTTCGACAAAACTATCACAAGTACAGGCAACTCTTAGCTATCGATTAGTGTATAAATTGTCAAAGTCAAACAAACAGAAAATACTTATTGACGTCGGTCTAGAGAAAGCAACTGTTTTATGGTTAGTTAACGTTTACTTTCGATAAAACGTAAAAAAAGAATATTATAACCAAAAATTTGTTATAATCCCTTGCCTCTCTCTCTCTGCGGGCGCCCATGGTTGTAGTTGTATTTTTAAAATGTTTTTCTTAAATTAGTTTTCGTTATTTAGAATATGCTTCAGTCGTATAAAAACAGAAGAAAGGCAGCAAAAAAGGGAACAGAATAAGATGCTGCGCCAAGAAAAGTAAAATATAGATGAGGTAGATAGGGCAGACTGAAGAACGAAAGGGGGTTATTTAATACTTTATTTGTTTAAAGAATGTTAAAACTCAAATGTATAATACTAGACAAATTTATGTATCAGAGAGAAATTGTCAGAGGAAAAAAGTCACTGCGTCACCACTTTATAGTGAAAGTAAGTAGGTATGTAGTGTAAAAGTAATATTAGTATTTGATTTTTGAATAAATTGTATTTTTATACGTGTAATGATTAAACGTGCGTGTCATGTTTAGTCTTCATTACCCTTTAAAAACATAAATATCTTCGACTGATGCCATCTTTTCCAACATATTTAACAGAAAGAGTACACATTATGGAAAAGCAAAGATATGGAAGATATAAATATAAATGTTCATATTCTTACCTTATTTTTTTACCAATACAGCGGAGCGAATGAAATAATTAAAGGCTCAGTAGCAAAGATAATGAAGATGGGTGACATAACAACCCATAAAAGAAACAAAAACACACTTTACGACTGTACTTAAACAGGTAGGGCTTTATATTACCCAGTCCTATTTTATCAGGAATCTTGCATTCGACCATTTCGTGCTGTTTTATTATTGCAGTTACTGTTTCCTCCGCTGCGTAATTCACTTACCTTGACCGTCCTCATCACCACCGGCCTTAATAAAAGTGTAATGATGTTCACGTCAGTTGGTAAGCCGTGTAAAAATCCTTTTATGCGTACCTTCGTTAGCGCCCTGCCTTCCGGCATCGTCGACAGAGAAGGGATATTGCCTTCATGGTATCGTGGCACCTTCATTAAGTGGCCTTGCCTGTACGGTGTACAGTGTACACACCCCACTAACCGAGAGTAGGGTTGAAAGGAAGGGTTTGGGTTTGATATATACGTCGATATACCTATTAAGGTTAAAGTGATCCGACTCTGCCTTTAATGCGATTATTTGCGCATTAAAATACAGATTTATGAAGATAGAGGATTATACTTCAAAGTTTTAGTTTTAGATTTTCTCTTTTCTTTTGTTGTGATACATGTTTGTTCTTATATTATAACAGGTAAGACTTGTGATATACTCGTTATAGATTCACTATAGAGGTGTTCATAAAACTTAGTAGATTTTGATGTTTTTCAAATCGCTTTTCCTGAGTTTTTTTTTTTAAATGGACACCCTGTATTTTATGTGCTAGTTGAATTGCGCATCAAGTTTCCTTTAATTTATATCAAATATCTCATATGTCCAATTTTAGTAGTTTTCGTGATATTTACAATTTAAAGAAAAATGTGTAATATTATTTATCTAAATATGCCATTATTTTCTTGTTCTTTCCTTTTTGTTTGTCTCTTAGTTGTAAATCGGTAATAGAATGTTCACTTTTAATTTAAGAAAAAAACTTTAGTACTTTTAGCGTTTATTAAAGAATAAATTATATTTTACTTAGTAACCTATTTGAAGCAAATTCAGAAATAAACTATAAACACTTAATAAACATTGCACAACAAGTAACTATTATTTTAATTAATATTTGGAAGTTGTGCAAAATGACACCCCTTTACTCTTCTGCAAGCATTAACGCGCTGTATAAAAGATCTTGAGCTATTTCTTAACATGTACCCCTTATTTACTCTAAGGTTGTCAAAAACATTGGTTATACGAAGTGTTATGTGTTCTGGTGTAGTAGGTGCTGATTGGTATATCAGCTCCTTCACATATCCCCATAAAAAGAAATCGAGATTGTTGAGGTGTGGAGACCTTGGTGGCCACAATGTAGGGCCTCCTCTTCTCACTTTGGTCACCGTTTTAGTTCTTGTTTTGTGCTGGTAATTAATATTACCTGTTACTTCAAATTGCAACCGAACCCTGTTTGTAACACTTGGTTGGGGATGCCGTCTAACCGGATATCGCTGTTCATACATTCTAGATGCAACTAATGTATTTCTGTCGGCTTCGCAATAGATGTAGATCATGTTAATTAATTCTTCTTTGCTATAATTATAACTCATCGTTCAGATAAAAGACAAATATTGTCACTCATTTTGACAGCAATAACTTATTGAGTGTCGTTTGATCAAATTGTTTGTTTCTATGATTAATTAATGCTAATAGTATTAATTACTGTTTTTTTAAGTTGTATTTTAGTACAGTTTTACTGATTTACAAATGAGAGACAAACTAAAATTAACAACAAAATAATGGCATTATTAGATGATATTACACATTTTTCTTTAAATTGTAAATATCACGAAAACTACTACAGTTGGACATATGGCATACTTAACATAAATTAAAGGGAACTCGGGGGGCAATTCAACTAGCACATAATCTACAGGGTGTTCCATTTAAAAAACTCAAGGAAAGGCCATTTGACAAACATGAAAATTTACTGTTTGGTGTAAGTATGGTGAATCTAATATCTTTTGATACCATCATCTATCTACTGGCTTTAACTATTGTCTGACATAGTTTAACGGCAAAATCTGCAAAAATGTCGTTGGTACATAGTTATAAAGAAGATCCTGCAACGGGCATATTTTGGAGAAATAATTGAATATCTCAGGAACTATCAACGCTGACAGTTAGCAACCTATACGGTTGGATAAACAAATTTATTAGTATTGATATAATAATAAAATATAAACGGCTTTCCGTTTAAAAAAATTTACATATTTTCACTCACGCCTAAATGCAACAACCTGTATAAATGAAATAACACCTTTTGAGTTAAACAGGTTTTGTTTCGCTAACGATTTAGTAGCTATTGACCGCCGGAATACTAATAACTCACCCTGTATATTACAGAGGGATAAAACATAATCATGTTTTGAAGTTCATGTTCAAGAAACAAAAGAACTCATTTTGGCTAGTAAAAGTATCGCACTTTTCGACAGTTACTATCGATTTGCGATTCTAATATGACATATACCAGATAACTGGAGATTTGCTAAATGTCAAAAAACTTACAAAATTTAAATGGACAAATCGATAAATCAGCTTTCATAACATGTCTAACTCATTAGGTTCTATCTATAACACTGAAAAAGTTATTAAGCATCTAATTTGACAGTTAGAACTTAGCACAATAATTCATAAATTAATATTAACTATCCAGATGATTCAAGAAAATTCAACAATCTCACAAATGTAATAGTATGTACTTGTTTTCATGCAGCTGCTTTTCGTAATAGCATTCTGCAATTTTGAATTACACAAACGTATAACTTGTGACATTGCTTCCAAAGTCAAAGAATTAGTAATTTATGCACCACTCTAAAATTGTTTAAATAATAATTTAAAATTGTTCATAGCGCTCTTATGCTTTGGAAACCTAGATCGCTTGATTGAATCCTGTTTGATTTGTTACTCTGGAGACATATTAAGGAAGAAATTTATGGAGTTATTTGGTTATTACAACTTCGATGCGCACATGAAGGATATTTTTGTTTAGAAACCACGTGAACTCTTGACAATCGTCTGAAATAATTTCTTGAATACCTACTTATTCTTATGAGAGTATTACTGACACTGTGATATATGTACAGAAATATTAGGATTTCTACAGCACTAATGACTGGCTTAGACCACTTCAGTGAACACAAGGACTCATTAATATTCACAAATAATTTAGAACATTAGGTAAATTAATAATAAAAATTTTAAATAATTTTCAACTGGTACTAAAATATGTAATTATTGGATGATCATAAATTGATTGTTTGTGTAATTCATAGTAGAAATTTGCAATGAAAAAGTTGCTGCATGAAAAGAAAATTTATTACATTTGTGTGATTGTTGAATTTGGTAGCAACTAGATATTAACTAGATATTAATTTATTTATTATTGTGCAGAAGTTACAATAACGTTAAATTACACCTCCATTCCGGATAAATCATACTAGAAGAATCAAAAACAACTATTGTAAAGTGTGATATTTTTATTATCTTAGTTAGTTACCTCAGAATGATTTTTGAAAAATGCCCGTTTTTAGGCATTAATTTCACAATATTTCAGAAAAAGTTGTTAATAGCCTAATACATTTTGATGTCATAATAATTAGAGTAGAATAATTCTTAATCCATAACTGCAATAAATAGCTAGTGTTTCATTTAAAAAACATAAGTTTGTATTCGTACGTTGTTGTTGAAAACCTGTAGGTAAGCCGGTATATATTTTCTGGCTGTAGATCGAATATTTCGATTTAAGGACATTCAGGTACTTACTTTCCAACGTGGAACACGGTGTATATAAAACACCCGTGGTTTAGAATTTAGTTTGTTGGGTGAAGGCTGTTTTTCATAAAAAACCTGTATTTATTAATATGATATTCCACTATTATTATTTAATTTGATACGGTTGATTGAAGAATACAAACTCATATCAACAATGAACATATTAATGATAAAGTGGTGAATAAAACAATTTCATAAAGGGAATTTTGATACGGCGGTGCATACGAACCACAATGTTAGTCTTTACACTGGCCGTCGATGAACTGATCCATATCATAACATATTTTAATATGAACGCTGGAATATCAACGGAAATTTGCACAGCTGTCGGACGAAAAACACCGAATAATACTGAATAATTATTGTCCATAGCGCAAAATGAATTATTCCCATTAGTGTCGGTCTGTTCCACATTTTTCTACATTTGCATACCTGCATTAAAACAGAATACCAATATTTGATGAACATTCGTGATACTGTGTACAAAGTATTAAAACGAGAATTTTAATGTATTTTGGATAAATACAGGTATGTTGCATTTTAGTCTTTACCATTCACCATCCGTTGTACAGTAAACTAGACATCAGTTTTAAATCATTTGTAATATTCGTTTTAAATTTAATACTCGAATGGCTACCATTATATTTTGTGTATGCATGAAAAATGAATCTTATTTGCCATACATACATGGTTTCCATAGCACATCCGCATGTGTAAACCTACATATAACTTTAGGTACCTTTTCAAATTAGTATTTTTTTTCCAGAAACGTTATCATGAACGCAATCATAATAATTAGTAATATTAATAATAGTTCTAAGAAAAATAATGGTTCACAGCAGCAACATGTTACGGTGTTAAAACTTTTAATGCGACTAATGATTTTTATTTCTCGATAATACATACAAAGAGGTTGAAAATTATAGATCAAGTCAAATCGGACAAATTTTGTTCGCCCTATCTACACAGATAGAAAATACTATTGAACTCAAATTTCCACTTAACTATCACAAAAAATGTTTATATCAGTCAAAAAAACATTTCTTTGCATTTAAGTAATAGTTTTTTGACTCAAATAAACATTATTTGTAGCAAAGTAATCTGTTTTTGTTTCTATTGAAACAAAGATTTATTTTATTTAAGCAATATTTTATTCGAGCTTATTCGATAAAAAGCACACATTTTTAACAATATTTTGCTTGAAAAGAAAAGACCTAAAAATATTTTCTATTCGGTATCTCCAAAATCGCGCTACACTATTCGAGATACTGTAATTTTAAGTTAGCAAGAATGCAATAGAAACTGTTATTACTTTCCTTAATAATGAAAATATTAATTGAAAACAATTGGGTGGCATGAATAAAAACTAGTGCATACTTTATCCTCAATAATTTCTGTATAGGTACTCCAAGTTATAAGAATAAAATTCTGAAGCAGATGCTCACTGCAAACAAGTACTTCTAAATATATTCTTTGTGAGTACATACTTATATTTCATATGAGTAAACTAAAGTTCACTCCTCGGATATATGGTATTTCTACTTCATATATTTGCAGTCTGACGTAGCTGTCTTTGGCGGAGTGTATGTTTAATTGGCGTTACGTAAAATATAACAAACCAGGAACGGCAACCTGTATCTGGTTTGTGAACCAGATGTGAACAGATATAAAGCTTTGAACCTTGAAAATATCGAATTTGTTTATTTTGTTTCTTAAACCGCTTATACTAGTACCAAGAAACTGCGCCCGTATTTCTAGTTCAGTTAAGCTTTACTGTGAGGCTTTTTCAAGGCATGACAACCAGTTCGTCCTTTATACATTTTATACATTCTCAAAAATACAGGAGCACCTAACATAGGAGCAGCTGCACCTAATACGTTGAGCAGATGTATCAGGAGCATGTCTAAGCTAATTTGATTTCATTTATACCAACTGCAGCATAAACTCGCACTTATGTACTCATGGCCATGAGGATAAACTCAGTTTTATTCATATCACCCAATGTTTTGATTTAAAAATACACATTTGCACCAGCAATTCAACATCCGTCTTATGGCCTTGTGGGTTTCGAGTTTGACATCTTTGTTGCAATTGGTTAAAATAAATATTTACAGAAATGGTGGGTGCGAAATAATTATATTGTTTTGCAATGTGAACTCAATAAGATCAACGAATTTTACGTTGCCCCAGATATGTATTATTAGCCTTTAGAAAACTATTAAATACGTCCTTTTCTACCGTCTACAAACATGTAATAAACGTATTAGACAATAACTCCGACAGTCGCTAGGCGCAATAAGAACAAATCGTTGACATTGGTGAAAACAGAATCCAACATAGTAATAAATCCCTGAAGGTTCTCAACACTGCCATCCACGCACACCTACATTCACACGACAAGGCTGCCAAACAAGTAAAAACAGGCAACAACAGATACCTATCAACGTCGTACATCTCGCCCACGCATCAAACACTGCAGGGATACGCTTCGGAACAGAACCGCGATGCGAAATGCACTCTACACCACCATGGGACGAGGCACTTGTTTACTAGTGCAGTTGAATAGCTATTGAACACCTATTCGTTTATAACAAATTTGGTGAGCTACATGTGGGAAAGCACGATGCGAAATGCACTTGGGACGTGAAATGCACCATCATGGGACGAGGCACTTGTTTACTAATGCAGTTGAATAGCTAACACCTAGGTACTCGTTTCTAACAAATTCGGTGAGCTAAATGTTGGACAATCAGCGCGAAATTTAACCGAATACTCTGAAAGGTATGGGTTCTTGCTATAAGAGTTAATATACATAGCGCAACTAACTGTCTATAAAATATACAGTGTGTATGCTTATCATTCCGAATAATTGTAAGGGTGTTAGAGCATCACATTTTAAGAATAAAAGATAAAAACAAAAACATTCTGATACAACACAATGAAAACAAATGATTTTTTAGTTGTCTTAAAGCCAATAAAACTATTACAATTATCAAAAAAGGTGCTACAATACAATAGTGTTTGGGTAACAAAGAAATTGCAAAATGTGTCTTGTAATGAAAAAAAGACAGGGGTTTAATGCAATACATCAGGCTGCTATTTGCTTTAATTATGTGATGTGAATATTCTAAAAAAGTCTGCTGATGACAGTTGACTTCACACAATTGATGTTAATCAATAATCATTATTGGCATAATATATCGGATCTGAAAACCAGCATTTTAACCGTTTCCGAAACTTAAATGCATCTTTCAATACTTTGAAGTAATTCATTGTTTATAGTGTACTCACGTCCTTTGTCTTTATATGTAAATAATAAATAAATAAAATAATTTTTATCGATTAGGTTATCGGGAAAGACATGCGCGACTTTATCCCAATTCCATAGTTAAGTAACTAGGTTTATCAGCAGTGAACGGATTTTAGTGGGACGTTCTCTCGACAAAAAGTTGACTATTGAAGATGACTGTCAGCTGCATCGGTCGGTTCGCTATTGGACGGTGCGGGCAGAGGTATTTCTTGACACAACCACTGTCCATCAGTCATCACCAGAGCCGAAACGCTCCTGTTGATTTTGACGCGCTTGTTACTCGGTTTTCCTTCTACACGATATTTGCTTATTGTATCTTATATTAAATTATTAGTGCAGGCAAATTAAATGATTAGAAGCCAAAACCGGTATCAATTGTAGACAAGACTTTTATCATTTGAAACGGTAAAGGCTCCTAGTGAACGTAAAAAAGTTAAATGCAGGTCATGGGGTGGTATAGTTTATTTGGGGGGGTTGAAAGCGGTTGAAAAATATATTATTGTGTCCTATACTAAGTTGTAGCTCATAATAGTTATTTATGTACCAAGGGCATTACACGGATGTTTAGGGTATAAACATCCGAGGGTATATCAAATAATGCCCGAGATGCATACAAAATTTTATGTCCTACAATAGTTTTGTTCCTCCCTTTGAATTATAAGATAAATATTTTGACGTTATCAAATGACATGCGTATCTACGGAGTTGAATAACAATACAAACAATTCGGAGTTGAGTGACAATACAGACAATTAATTGTCAAACTTACAACCTTAATCGCCAATAATTTACATTTCCGAGTGACAGTACAGACAATTAATTGTCAAACTTATAACCTTAATCGTAAATAATTGACAATTGATGACTTAAAATTTACAATTTGAATGACAAATATTTGCTATATTTGACATAACCAACACTTAACGCCCGAGCCAGCCCGAGCGGGCGTTAAGAAGCAGCTTTTATGCAGGACATAAAAAAGTCTACAACATTCATAAAAGTCACTTTTTACTATGACCTCAAAACTTCCAAAAAAAATGCAAATATCAATGCCAAAACGATTTATCTGTTTTTCTTTATTTTCATAATCGCAATAATAGTTCAATTTTGTTGAAATTTTGTAAAAGCGTGCCTTTTTATGTCTTTACTAAGCATACAGTTTTTTATATGCATAAACAAGAAGTTTCTTAGATATTTAGGTATTCCAACCAAAATCACTTTTTTCTTCAAAAAGAAATTCTGCGGTGTAAAATCATCATACAGAGTTCTTCCGGTACTTACTTTTGTTGTTTTTACATGTACTTATTGACAGGGGCGGCTCGTTATATAGAGCCAAGGAGCCATGGCACTACCTGTAGTTTCAATCTCAGCAAGAATTTTTAATTAATTCTAAAAACCTTTTTTTTTTCATTTTAAATGTTAAACAATGCCTGCGTAGGTTTAATGAGTAGTGAAACATCGCAACGCATTTCACTCCCCAACACAACGCGGTTAACCGTGCTATTATACCGCTGCGCCAGCACCATCGGAGCCAACTTATTTCTGGCACCGCAGTTCCTTAGAGGTAGGGCTATCGCGGGGGGTGCGCGGGTAGGTGGGGGTCTAGCTACGTCACGTTCTGTATGTGCATTTGGAGCCAAACTCGAGCTGGCTCAAGCGAGTGCGGCGTGCATGTGTTACCCGTATTTCGCGTCTCATATCGAAATCTGACACAAAAAGTTCCGCTCCGCGTCATACACAATGAATCAAATTAGTTCATTACAGAATAAGCCTTTTCTAACATGTACTATTGAAGAAAAAGTGCAAAATTAATCGATCAGCTCAAATATTTTTCGCACACTTGTCCGGGATTTGTTCATTTTTTTCTACGTCTCCACAAAGAACGAGTGTTCTGGACGAAATTGTTCAGAGACTCTTACCCCGTTCGTCACAAACGAGATGGAATTTTCATTCGCGAGGGGTTAACGCCGTTTTTGAGTATAGAAAAGAGTTAATAAATGTAATGGAAACTTTGGAAAATGACAAAAATATTAAGTTGGCGTCGACGATAGAACAAGCGGGTGCCTATAAACTTAGACTAAAGGACAAGGATTGTGTATTTTGGTTAACGCGGTTAGGGTTAAGCACGATTTGCAAAAGTTTGAAGATGCAATACAGAAAATACGTGATAAAATAGATGAAATTATTGCTGTATTTAAATGGGAATTCTCAGAAGAAGGACCACCATCCCAAAAAAGACAACGTACAGTAGTTCTAAAAATACGAAAAGAGAAGCGTTGGAAATTTGTGATTCTATTGTCCAGCAAATAAGAACGAGATTTACTTTTACGAGACATTTAGTAGCTGCTAATTTATTCAGAGTAGAAAATTTTACTAAATATCGCAATTTCCTGCTAATTTTCTTTGTGAAATAGTTCGTTTTCATCCTTCTTTGGAAAAAAATAGATTGAAAACGGAACTGTAAGTACTTTCCGAACGTGAAGAATTACAGGGTGTTGCTGCTGGAGCTGTTTCAATTTTATCACTTATTTTACAATAAGATATGGGTAACACTTTTTAAGAAACTCTAAAACTTTTAAAAATCTTAGTGACGATACCTATGTCAACATCTGAAGCTGAGCTGCGTTTTTCTATGTTAAAAAGAGTTAAGACATTTTTAAGGAATACGATGAAGGTGTAGGATAAAGTGCGCTTGGAATGTTGTTCTCTGAAAAAGCTTTTCTCGGATTACCGAGACATAATCTTTAATGTTAATTAAAGATTTCAATAAGCGTGTGATTGACTTATTTTCAAGTAAAAAAGAACGTCGAATGGAGTTTATATATCGCAAAGTGTAACTTTACGTTTATTTTGAGTAAACTTTTGATACTTATAATAATATCTAAATATATAACTTTAAAAAACTGTTTGAAATTATAAACCTTAAAAAAACTTTTTTCTTTATTTAAAAAACCAAGACATATTTTTCATGTTGTGTGGCTCTACCATCAAAATGTACAACGGGCCGCCACTGCTTATTGATACAGTAATAAAAATAATAATAGTCCCTATTTAACACATTGCTCAAACATTGAAAAAACTAAAAACTAGAAGGCAAGGAAGAATGTTAAGCTCTTATTCACAATAAACTCTAAATTTTATCAATAATATCTACCCTTTCATAATCCAGTCGAACACAGATAATCCCTCCCTACCAATTTTAGTAATTTGCCCACAATTAAACCATTAGTTTGATAATGAACACCTGATATGCCACAATTTTCAGGTTTTTTGTAGTTCGATCAACTAATTTAAACGAACGTTTCCTTTTAAGAAGAACCACACAAACACATTTATAGTTTATATTGTTATTAACGATTTTTAACTAGGTATCTTCATTATATGAAAGTGTTATTACATTGATCTAGCGCTTTCGCCTAATGTGGTGGTATCGTCGGAACTAAAAGGGGGGGGGGGGAGACAAAGAGCGACGCTAGGCGAGGTACTGTCTATAAGTATTTTAACAAGCAACCTAATCCTGTGAGTTAACTATTCTATATAAACATTCCGTGCATTACGGAGGTTATATCGCAGTACAATATTGACATGTTCATGAAAACAAAATTAGTCAATAATTTTTTTAATTAGCCTTTGGTACAGTTTGGTACCTGTAGTAAACAGCTGCGAATACAGCGAAGGGCGACCTACTTGAACCAATACAAACAGAGGAACCTACCAGATACAATTCTTAATAATTATTTTCCTAATTACCTATTATTGCATTACCAGCAATTGTATAGGATTTTGAAACAATCAAAACATAAAAAGAAAATAAAAAATATATATAGTAACATGGGAGAAGCCCTTATGTCTGTGAGCTGTTCTGGTAGGAATGGAACTTGTTGTTCAACCTGGTCAACGCCAATTGCAACGCAGTTATACAAGAACAACTCTTTCTTAAGTCAGACAATTTAAAAACTATTATGTAGATAAAGCAAAAATATCTTAATCTAAAATAACAAAATGAAAAATACCTTTATTTGCAATCCAAGAATATACGATGTGTGTAGAATGTCTTAATATAGCTCCACCGAGAACTGAGCCCGCTTTCCAGAAATAGATCCTTATTTTCAATGTAAGTTTGCGCATTCTAAAAAAGGGCAAAGTTTGCTGTCTCGGCTCTGCTCGATTGAAGAGAAACGTCCCTACGGGATATGAGCACGTCGCAAAATCGTCAGTAACACAGGCGTAGGGAGAACAGAAGCCCGAATACCTACACTGTCTGCAGCTCCAGGAAATGTCTGCGTATTCTCAACTACGGTTGAGCAGTTGTATATTTCATACCAATCTCGTTTTTCACGGTTCGTCTCGTACGACGCCGACGTATGTATTGTTGCGTCGTAGGCATCTCGCTTCCTATATCTTCGGATGCGATATAAATTGCAGACGGATGCAGTACGATACGATATAATATGTAGGTACGCATATATTTTGTATGGGTAGCTATACTACGCTGTACGATTTATAACGCCATTTGTAAGGTACGGTGGTGTTTTAGTTTTCAAGTTGGGCTTACGGGTGCTATTCTGAATTTATATTTTATTTGACCTCTGCCGAAGACTGTATTACCCCACAAACGTTCCTACTGTTCTTATTGTGTCACTGTTGATATTCATATTCTATACCGTAAAGTATTAAATCAGTTTGGTGTATGTTACTTGAAAACCCCGAGAAGTACTACAAACGTGTTATATCACAGAAAGAGATAAAAAAAGAAAACTATCACAACAAGATCAATAATGGTGCCATATTTCCATACCTAGTCCGCTGTGTGGTCTGTCACTATAGCCCTTAAAATTGCCATACACAGGGATATGACAACGCCACAAAATGATTGCTAATTATCATGTTCTTTTCATTTTAAACAAAGAAAAAAACGGCCACAAAACGGACTAAAAGCTAAACCATAAATATATCCCTAAAATCTACAGCTATATCAAACAGTGGAATGGTCAATCTTTGGAGCGGCCATTTTGGTTTTTGGATATAGATTTAGGCAGCTTTGAGATCATATGAAATAACATTTATCCCAATACAATGTCTTTAGAGTTTCAACCACCATATTATAAACACCATTATGAATTTTGACAATGTGTCTTAGATTTGGAATCGTGGAATTTGAAATAACACACAACATGAGATTCATGTCAAGTCAAATATTTACATTTTTGGTCGCCATAGTTTTGGCCATTAAGAATTGTGAATTTCTCGCTTCAGATTTGGATTCAGGAAGCTTCAATGTTACATGAAATAAGATTTATTTGGAAATCAGACTGTAGAACTGCATGGATTTAGGCAGCTTCTATTATTGTAGGAAGTGTCAGACTCAATAAAATGCAGGACCAGTTTTAAGCACGTTTGTTCCGATCAAGAACAATTAACAGAATAACATCAACACCAAAACAAAGCGCCGACATCATGGACCGTCTAGATTTATTTAGATTTATCCGAATCCTGCTGTTTTTACATTTTTGACCACCATTTTGCACTTTGAATATCTGGCTTCAGCTGTGGATTGCCCGAGCTTCAGACAAATCCGAAGCTCAGATGATTTTTTTAACGCCATATTGGATCCGCCATTGTTACTTTATCATACATAGGATGTCAAACTATTGTACTCGTGTCAAAAAAATTGATTTTACCGGAAATATGTCCTTTTGGGTCCCCTGAACATTTTTTACCAAGGTAAAAAAAATGTCTGCATGTGTGTGTATGTGTGTCCATGTGTACTCGTTTTTTGTGACGACGATTCCGGAGAAACTACTAAAGATATCGGGACCAAACTTCGCATTTAGAAGTTTGATGACAAAACTTACAGCTGATAGAAGTGCTCAAAAGGGTTCAAAGAAACTGAAGGTTTACTCTGAGCATTTTTCAAAGATTTTGCAAATAAGCCGCCATTTCTGTCATTTCGTCAAAATAGTTAAATAATAAATTAAAGTAGAGGAAGCTTTGTATAGCTTATGATTATGACATTTTTTGGTAAAATTAATAGTTGAGCTGCAAGAGCAAACTTTAACTTTGAAAGTATGAATAGCAGTTGACTCTGTTGGTCGCTCAGCGCTCTGTGCATTATGAATATATGTTACAGTAAAACCGTAAACTCGAGTAAATGTATACACTTACTAGTCAGTGTATACATTTACTGGTCATTTTAGTAAAAGTATCAACTCTGTATAAAAATGTATACTATTCCTAGTAGATGTATACACATACTAGCTGATGTATACATATGCTACCACTGAGTAGTAAAAGTATCAACTAAATGTACTAAGTAATACAAATAGAGAAACTTTTTGAAGAATATATTACGATATCATCATTACCTTGGGGGGGGGGGGGGGGGGTCGATGGCGTATAGGATAGAGCGGCTGCTATCTACGCTGGAGGCCCGGGATCGAATCCCGGCTCGGGCTAATATCGACTGTCCTGGTATTTTAGGCAGGGAACAAATACCTTTGCATGCCGCCTTCCATCGGATGAGGAAGTAAAGCCGGTGGCCCCGTGTGCTGTCATTATGCGACGTGCACGTTAAAGAACTCTTACTGAAGGTTGGAATTCCTTCAGTAGGACAAAATTCCTGGGTGTGTGTAGCCTGCCCTCAGCGTCGGTGATTGGCCTAAGTTGCGGAACTAGACCGACGTAAAATAAACAAGTAAAAAAAAAAAATCATTACCTGAATCTGTATGCAAAATCAACTTTAATCTTTTAAAGCTAACGTTATGTGCATTTTTATTTCCATTCGTGCATTGGTACTTACTCAATTATTAATTAACAGATTATGAGAATAGTATCTATACTGTTAAAAACTGATAAAAGCCTGATGTCAAAATGATTTTATTTCAGAACATTTTGACATGGCTATTTCATTTCATTTTGTCGTTTTGAGTTTGTTGCACTCTGTATTAATTAGCAATGTATTGATTAGGCAATGAAAGCTTAAGAATTGTTGATAGGTAATTCTTTTTGTAATAAAACTAATAGTTAACATGTCACGAACACTTTTGAGTTACAAAAAATGCACTGTGATTAAAATTTATACTTCTCTTATCAGATGTTTAAACAAATTGTCAAATTACCAGTTGTCCTGTATCATTAACAATTGATCCTGTAGGAACAACAAATTATTATAAACAAATTTAGTCTATTGTGCATTCATATGTGACTGATATAACCTGAATCTGGTTCTCCCTGTATAATAAGAGGTAATCGTTTGTTCGACATTATAACAAATTGTGGAAAATCATTCATAGGCTGCAGAAAAATTATCAAAAACTGGTACATGTCCGGATTTTCTTGCCCGCGAGATTATTTATTACAATACATTAACGATACAACATGGTGGGTACCTTGAAATGCATAAACATTTCATTATGCATTATTATTCTGCTTAAGTATTTTGTAAAACATTATGTTCATGGTTGTTCAACTTTTGAGCTGGAGTGTTTGTATTAATTACGCAGGACATATCTTAAGAATGCTGTTCAACATATTTATTTCAATGGTTTCCTTCGTATTGCGCCTCCTTTCCATCATAACTGTTTTTCCTTGTAAGAATTATATTAGGTTATGTTGGCCATAGCGGGAGCCAATAGAATTCGAGGTAATTTTGTTGTGCACTTCGACTAGTAAAAGTATACATTTATATTACCGCGTGTTTCATTTGTGCATACTTCTACGAAAGTTGGTTAGAAAATGTATGCATCTACTAGTAAACGTGTCCATTTTATTGGTTGTATATAGTTCTACAATACAAATCAGTTAATGTATGCAGTGACTAGTAAGTGTACCTATACATTTACGAAGTTGATACTTTTACTGTAACATATACAGTAAATAGTTTGGTGAAGCGTTAGCAGTTTTTATTCGAACCAACGCTACACACATTTATCATTATATTTGATCGAGATCGCTCGTATCCGCATAACAACTAGTTTGCCAGGATTTGACAGACATTTTGACACTGCTGTATAGTATGATGTATAGTATAGTCTTCAAATGTCACAGCAAATAAGGTTCATAAAATCCAGATTTCTTTACATGTTTTATTTACCATGTTAAATCTAGTCCTGAAGTTAATATGAAAATTTATAATTAATGATAAACCATCGCACAAATGTCCCTATCGGACTTCAATTCTTCATTCCTCGAATCTCACTGAAATCGGAAAAATAAAACCCTACTGTAACGGACAATTTACCATCAAAAGGGTTTGGGAACTTATACGAGAAAATGATCGGTTAATATAGTATAATTGTTGCAAGTAATAAACATAATGTCAAACGACCGGTTGGCGTAGAATCCCCAAAAATTACTTGAATCATAATTGAGTATAATTACTAAATTAGCCGTTAATTTTCTTTTATTGGTTCCCGAATTCTTTTGATTGTAAATAAGTCCGGTACAGCGTGGTATTTTTATCTTTACAATTAAGGCAATTATCTTTCACTAGGCAAATTCTTCAATTTACGCAATTTACGATATTTTTCATATCTGCCTAAGTAAAATTCTGCAAGTACTTCTGGGGAATTTCGTATTCGAAAGTTGTCACTAGACATCTGCTGCCCAAATTTCAACTGACAAATGTTAATAAATAGTACTAATTGATGTACTCCCGACGTTGTGTGACCTTCGGAGTTCTGTACAAATTCACCCGCTGATATATCGGAAACTCCGCCGATTATTGAGAGATTTGCAACTTCGTTTGAAGATTTGAGGGAAAACAATTAGTTTATAATCTTTATATACCTAATATTTACTTAATATAGACTAGTGGTTTGCAGTACTAAATACAATAACTGCGTTTTTTTATAGCACACGTATTGTTATTTAATACGCCTGTCCGAGCGGTTATACTATATAAATATGCTCACTGTAATAGTACATACACAAGCGATCATCCAACCCAACCGCACCTACCGCAATAATAGCCTTGGCATTGGCTATTTAAATAAATGGCCGTCAGTCCCCGGCCCCTCCACCCAACCGACAGATAGACCGATGACAACAAACAAACGCCAGCGCCTCGCGCTCGTCGAGTGTATCGCCCCGGACGAGTCCTCGGACAATCGTAGTAATGAGCGTATACATTGGGCATAAACCGCTCTCCGACACCCCCCACCACTATTCCCCAAAGTTCACGCTCGTGTCGTGGCCGCCGCTTGCTTGCGTCACTACTACGACGACGTCGCGCGCGGTCCGCGCCGCTCACGGCCACCTCAGTATCAGCGTCGAGGTTAGTTTCGTTCGCTCGGTCCGCTGACTGGACTGTCCCGGCACTCGCACGCGAACCGCTTCGCAGGCTGCAACTGTCAATCGCACGCCCGCCGCCGCTACACCTACATAGATCGCTGTCTCCGCTACTTACTACTACTCTCGCCGCACCGCGCGCTGTTTTACTACTGTTGTACGAGTTGTAATATTGTTGTCATGGTATCGAACACGTGAATGCTGAGCGGGAAATTGAGTTGAGAGGCGCCGCTCTTATTTTTGGCTGGGCCAGGTAGGTTTGGTGTTGTAGAGCGGATTTTTTTCTCAATTTGTTATTTTTTGTTATTTATTAAAGTTGCGGATCAACCTGTGAGAGAATTAATAATGAATATAAAATATATAAAATTTATTGAATTTTGATATATGCAATTGAGTTTTGTGGCGCGTGGTTAAGATTAGCAAAAGTGATCTGAACATAATATTGGATTACTTTGATTGTATTCTGGAAGCATGTGAGTATTAATGAAAAGAGATTAAAAATAATATTTAATCCTTAATAATCAATGAAATAAACAATCCTTCACATGACGAAATCAACAGGTTACAATAGTAATTCGTCGAGAGAAAATAATATACGCTGTGGGCAAAATAAACGGTACAAATTTTTAATCACTCGTATTCCCAATAATATTTAGTCAATTCAAATATTTCTTTAAAAAACGAACTACTTGTAGTGTGAAGATTGAAACCATACTATATTCGCAATAACAGAACTTTTCATACCAAAGTTATGTTGCTTTATGTTTGGCTATGCAACATTTCTGATAATATCGGGTCAATTTAATGTGAAATGAAAGGTGTACTAAAATCAATGGATAATCACATTTGTCTTGTTTTGGTAAAAACGGACACTAGAGTTCTTATAGCATCGTATACACGGTGATTTAGTTTCTTATACACTCTACATCTCTACTGTTGCGTTGACCAAAAGAAAACAGATGTCATTACCTACTAATTTCATTACACCTTTCATTTCACATTAAATTGTTCCGATATTATCAGAAATGTTGCATTGCCATACATAAAGCAACATTATATTGGATTAAAACGTTCAAAATATGGTGTGCGTTCAATCTTCACAATATAAGCAATCAGTTTATCAAAGAATTGCTTGAGTTTGATTAATATCTTTGGAAATATGAGCAATTGTAAATTTGTACCGTTTTTTTTTCGCCCACAGTGTATATTTGGTTATTGGAAAGCTCAGTTTAATTGACAAACAATGACTTGAAAATAAGTTGAAAATTGTATTTTGTACTCTCCAGAAAATTGTTAAAAACAGTTAGGTCTGCATAATTAACACACAGATAAATTTTTATCAGAAGCGATAAATATAGAAATAAGTATAGAAATGCATAGATCATGGGTGGTAACAATAAAAATTGTACCTACATACTTGATGCTCGTATATTTACGTAAATCTAACCAAATTTATAGGTATACAAATCTGGGGCAGACGATCACTATCAGCAATAACACTGTCAATATATGGACCATAAAGTATAGGTATACTCCATATAATATTATTGCACTATCTTTAATATAGGGTGACATGTAACGTAAACGAAGTTAAAGAATCCTAGATTCACAAAAATCGCATGTCGGAATCCTATGAAATTGACGACATAATAACATTTTTTAATCGCAACTTATTTAATCAGCTGACCAAGTTGACCAACTTCTGAATAACAAAAAATATAAAAATCAGTTTCAATATAAATGAATGTAAGATAATTCAAATTGTATAGGAATCCTATGATACGGGAATTTATTAATCACTGCCCGTTTATTGTAAAACTTAACAATGTATGCGCTGAAAAAGGTAGTCATCAGACGTCTATATTTCGATTTTACATCCTGAGACTGTTCTGCCATATAATCAATACTCTTAAATAAGGCACTAAAACCTGGTCAGTCTGTTCAGCTTCTCAAGTAAAGAGGGCTGACCGCAGCACCGGGACACCTATTCCGTATGACGCCCCATCGTGTGCGGATTGATATTCGGTCTCCTCTCCTCCTCAGCTCTTCTCCCTCAACCCAACCCCAAAAAATACAACCAGTTCCGAAGAACTGTGACAAAAAATGACACAACCTGTTCCGAAAATCACCTCTGGGTTGGGAACCGGAGCGCCATGTCCGCTGCAGATTCTTACATGTGAACTACATCATAATAGTATATTATTTGACGAGCACATAATTAAGGATATAAATCGCGAGCATGAAGTTTACACGCGAGCCGTAGGCGAGCGTGTAATCATGCGAGCGATTTATATCCGTTATGTGCGAGTTAAATATGACGTTTTATCTACGACTCATAAATTCCATTTTATACAAAATATTTTAAATGTATTTGTCAATGATGGCGAGGCGAACTGTCAAATAAGTGTCATCCATGTACGTTTCGGAAAGTTTTGACACTAGCGTTGTATAATGATGACAATTCGTTCAAATAATGAGGTCATTATTTGAACGAACTGTCATTATTATACAACGCTAATGTCATTATAATCATTGGCGCGTATAATGATGGATATTATATAGTCATAGATACGTATGCAATGAACTTATTATAAGTGAGCCGTAGATAAAAATTTTAATGACAAATGCTAAATTAGAAATAGTTAGTCAGTAAAACTTTTTAATTCCCCGACTGTAACGCAACCCCGTTTTTAATCGAAAATTGTCTTTCTTTAATTATAGTTTGAATTTGAAATTATTACAGTAAATGGCTTACCTAAACTTTTCTAATTATACTATTATAATTATAGTAAATGATGTAATTAGGCTGGTATTATTGAATATGGTAGATATTAGAAATAAAGAAAACACCTACAAGGTAGTTTTCTTCCACCTTTTGCGAAAAACATACCCGCTTATATTCATATCTACCATTATTTTAAAGGTTCATATTTCGTATTTCATCTACAATTATAATTTTAGAAATTCAAAACTACACATTGTGGTTAGTGACATTTATGTGGCACTATTTCTACTATCAATAGCAGTATCAGGCCTACAAACTATACTATCTAGTGTGTTTGTTTATTTTACATCACAGGGAAATTTAAATTATTTTTTCATAACAAACTAATATTGTATTGAAATAGTAACTCAATTTATCGTTCTAAAATTTTATTGCATTAAGTTAGATTACTTTTTAGTAAAATGAAGTAACTTCCTCCATTTAAGACGCTCAAAATATTTACCACGACTAAAAATAAACCCTACATTGAAGATTATTTACTTACTTCAACGGAGCAAGAACTTCCTTTAAATCTAGTAATTATTCCAAGAATTTATATTTCTTAATTTTTTATAATTTCTCGCGTATACCCAAACTTACAAACGTCATTCAAATCATTTTTCTGGTTGTATAATTATTTATTGTTTAAACAGACCTAAAGCCTTCGCAGTGTCTCGTGGAAAGTAACGAGTAATTTATATTTTATACCACAGTTATTTATCCATATACATCCAATTAATAATTAAAATAATAAAATTTCACAACAAAGATGTGTCTGACAAACTTCGTAGAGAATTTCATTATCTATAATTTTTATAACAACATTCTATCTATCAGCTACTCAATTCAGAAAAGTATTTTTGATTGCCATCTTAAAAATTTCCCTCATTTTTTTCAGGTAAAAATAATAAATGACTGGACTGTTAACTCAGGCAATGAACGTATAATTATTGTAAAATAAATACCACGATTTATGTGTTTATAATAGAGGCTCGACGATTTGCATGTCTTTATTAGAATTATTATTATATTTATATTGCATGCTCAATAAAACGCAGTACGTACATACATACAAATGTATGTAAATGTGTAATGTAATAGCTAACCATAATAGATTAATTATATTTTAGATTTTATGTATGCTATAAGAGGAATGTTGAATGTCGCTACTGTATTCAAATCGAGTTTAATATAGCCGACCTTGGCTTTTGCATAATAAACCAAGTTTTGTTTTATCATTCGCGGAAAATTGAAATTAAATTTAGGAAGTAGAGACAGAAGAAAACTTATGACGTTTAATTTTCGTGAAAATTTCGCTCAAAGCAAGAGGCCGTAAAAATATCACGGTTTATCTGTACAAGTAAAATAAATATTTTTGTTAAGGACGTTCGCGCTAATTTTTATGCGTAATTAAATTTATTTAGGCCGGCCCGAAGTTTGTGGATTCTGCAGTAAATATTCGTAAACATTGCGAAAATCTACCGGCGGCCGTTCATTAAAATATGGAGTTTATTTGGACGCTGCATCTTTATCATGCTGATGTAAATATTTCCGCTGAAAATTGCTAGTAAGTGTATTTGCTGTAGTCTAAATTATTTCGTTTATCCGAACACCAATATTTTCTGAATAATTATTAGTTAGATATGGTATTTTGTAATTGTACGTGAATGTAATCTTTTTTCTTCAGTTTTCCAAACAGTTTAAATAATGTTGTCGTTATTTAATGATGTTTAATGATGTTAGAAGATGTTTAATGATGTTGAAAGTCAACAAATTCTACAACTAAATTCTAATTTCATTAAATATCGTAGAAGAAATAAAAGTTGATTGTATTATCAATATGATTTTGGTTTGGATTGGCTACACACATTTCTTTTTCTTTTGGAGAACTATGTAAACTTAAATTTAAATGGCCATGAAAACATATCTGATATAAAAATTTATTTACTTATTTGAATATATCATTTAATACTATTGGTGCTACATATTCGAAGTTTCCTGAGAGAGTAGGCTCTTTCGTACACTTTGGTATAAATTAAATAAATATTGTTTCATAAAAGAAAAAGACTATTTCGTTATATTTTCTTATAGGCATTCGTGGTAAATTTTAAATCGTTCCTATAACATAAATTCTTCAAATGTATGTCATATGTATGTTTGTTTTTTTATCGTTACCGTAGTACGACATACGATAAAAAGCGCAAGTATAAAAGCAGCATAAAAAGGAAACGTTTTCTTCTTCATAGAGGGTGTTTCTCATTCCGTGTGCCAAACGCACGTTACAATTACACTGTGTGGCAAGGTTTCCTAACATGAATCGTTATCATTTATTTCGAAGGGTAACATTATTATTATTATTCTTGTCAGAGAGGTGGTCTCTGTCACGGTACCCGCGCTGCGGTCAGGAGTCCCTTTGTGCCCTCATGAGTTTTAGCACAGAAGTCCTGTCCTTTTGATTAAGTCCAGGATTTTTCTGGGGTTAGTTCCTCGTATCTCATCACCTTCTGTTCCCCCAGATATGTACGTCTGTCATTAACGAAGGCCTCGCAGAGACATAGAAGGGTAACATGATAAGTAGTATATTTGTCATTGGTTCCATCACGTCACATTTTTGAGTTAAACGTACCAAAACCCAAAAAATTCGTGATTTTTGCAAACTTTGCGTATTTATTGCGACGTAAGCCAATAATCTATAGATTTCAAGTTTCTCAAAGTAATCCATGGAGGATGTACTCATTATTTAAAATCTTAGCGTTTGCTCACATCAAGTGACATTGAAGTACTGATGACGCTTGCTTGAGGGTTGGCGACCAACCATACTTGCATACTTGAAGGTCCTTAAGCGATATTTACCATTTTGAGCCGTTTATCCTAGAATATAGAACGCGTCCCAGAAAAAGTGCAACAAATGTTCTTCATTACAGATAAAATACGCCAATTTCCACTATCGCTTGATCCCGAACGGTTTGTCGAAGAACAAACCTAAAGACTGGAGTTTGTAGGAAATTGAGTTGATATTTAGGAAAAGTTGAAAGTTGTCGAGTTATAAGCGAAACAAATATTTTTACCCTTTTTTTGCATTTTCTTCCATGTTGTGTCACGACATTTTGTTAGCAAACCTCAAATTCAGATTCAGCAACCCACAAAACATACAAAAAAGAAGAAATCAAACCTTCCCCACAACTTATCCGCTAAAGACTTTTGAGTACAAATTGACTGTATTCATCACCAAAAATTAGCATTTGGTCACTCAGTTTAAACCAAAAATGCATTATAAAATTTAAAATCACAGCCACCTGCCTTGAAAAATTAGTACTTACTGATAAGAGTGAGGTCGGGGTTGTGATAAATCAGAATCCGAAACTCTTCGTCGTTGCATCATTTTAGAAACACGCGGTATATGCAACGGAGAAGGTGAATATAATTACGTTAAAGAGCTCCAATATTACCAAATAGTTTTTTTAATAACAGTTGTGCATAGCTTTGAACATAAAGTTATTTTACTCTTCAGTGCTTTTCATACTTTCGATAACATCCGGTACATGCAAGCAAATACATACATTCTAATTGCATTTTAGGTAAGACAATCCAGACGTTTTCTAAAATTTGCATTTGAAGTTGAAGACAATTCAAAAGCTCTAAAAACAGCTTTTAACAAGGTTAACAACAAAAAAAAAACTCTTTTAGTTTCCTACTTTCTGCCGGACACGTTATAATAAATTAAGAAATGATATTTGCGAGTAGGAAACACATTACAATAAATCTACGGAGTGTTCCACGTGACCTGGGACCGTCGGCTTCCTGCTAGTATTTTTTGTCACGCAAAAATCTCTATTGCCTGGTCTAAAGTGAAAAACAATACTTTTCGAATCAAAATGCATAAGGTGTCAAAATATGCGTATCAATAAGAAAAACTTTATGTTGAGCGGAAAATAGTGTTTGTTTAGCCCAGTCAAATTAGACAAAAAAGAACTTATTTTCATCGCAAACAATGGCGCGATGGGCAGTTTTTGTTTCTGGTCCCTTTTCGACAAATCCGTTTGTTTTTGACGAAAAAGAAAACCTCTACTATACCAAAAAACGAGCATGTTATTTTTCTCTTCTCTGCGTGCATGCTACCGAAGAGGAAAATATATTCCGTTCTGGTCAATACGATGATTCGCAAGGAGATTTTCCACGATGAAAAACAGTGTAATTTGAATACCGAATATCCAGAAAAAGGACTATTGTCCGTATGCCCAGGGGTTCGGCAGCAATCCGCCGATTTAACGTTTTCTTTTTCGAGCACATAAAAGCACGAACCAGATTGAGATAATAAAAGGGATATACAGCCTCCGCATTCTTTTCAAAACGAGAACTGATGGCCTCAATCCACAAATAAATAAATAGGGATTTATTTGGTCGGTTTTTATTTACTCGGAAAATTTGGAAATGGGTTTCGGTGAGGATCCTTTATTGTTTTCCTTGTGTTTTAGATGTATCACAACAGTTATAGGGATACACTTTCTGAAAGCGGCAGGATTTTTTTTATTAAGAAGAAGCAAGAAGATATATTATTCTTTTAATATGATTTTAAAAGATATGGGTGGTATAAGTGGGTCTTACGGTTGTTACTCATTTGCGGTCATTTGATGGATGTTCGCCATTCTGTTGTACTATGTATAATTCTGAGAAGTGAGCACTTTCATCCCTAGCAATTTATGCCGGTCCCCAGTGGCCCTAATGGTCTTCCAAAGGGTTGAAGGGATACTCTCAAGGGATACGCTAAGAAATAAATTGATTTGATGTATGTAATTACGAGTAAAGGATAGGTCTAACACATTCTCATTTAATTTGTACAGTTATATTTTAATTTATGTTTATCTTTATTATCTTTATTAGCTAGTTAGCAACCTCAGCAGTTTCTGAATATCATATCTCAGAAATAGCCAAGCTGTATAAACGTGTGGTGGACGCTTTTTGACGCCACCTCCAATGTCTTCCGATCAGCAAAAAGCAAGAAAGCATTTTTAACAACAACAAAATATTTTAGTTATTTTGTTACTTGTTTATTTATGTATTTAGTAAATTGTTCTACTATCGGTTGCAAAAGTATTGAGCCCTGTGGTTGGAGACTTGTAACTCTGCAACAACTTAACAAACATTTTTTTAAATAGACTGTGTTATATTCCTGAATTTTTTCTACATAATATGAGTGACTATCAAAATTTTCTGCCCCTAGGTTTGGACAGAAGAGCTAGAGAAGTGTAAAAATGTACCCGATTTTAGCAGCTTTTAACAAACGCTTGTCTTTCCAATTTTTTTCTCCTAAACCGCTTACCCAAAAAAAACACAAATTTGCACACAGTATAAATCAAGATCTTGGTTACAAATTGCCTCTTGTATTTTCCTAATTTTCCTTGCAATAAAGGCTATAAACAAGAATTTCATGAAACCTGATATCTCGGCACCGAGTATTAGCACGATAACGCGACAGGAATGAAAACAATCGGATTTTTTTTTATGAGACGATCGAAATAGAAACATTTCAGATGTTCATTAATTTTATAAATCGATGTAAATATGCGATATAATTTTGGGATATCGCGCAAGTACGTCACGTCGTCGCCTCAGGATTCGAGGTCGGCTTACAGCCTCCACCACAGGACCGTACTTACAATTAAAACAAATATCGTACATATTTATTGATGTAAGCAAAATCGAAGTTGCAGATTAGAAATGGTGGACTCTTTGTTTAATGAAAGAATAGTTTGCAAGCGTATAGCGAAGAGCTGTAACATGTTTTTTAACGCATTTTGAATGAACAGCAGCAATCAAATTTAACATTGTCAGGTAGCAGCAAACATATAAAATAACAAAACAATTTGTTTTTCTGAGACCCCAATAATATGCATAACAGGTTGAGTTTAGGTAAAATCAAATTAATATAAATACATAAATATTCCATTGATTACTAATTTCTCGAATAAAGTTTTACAATTAATTGTCAATGTCAGAAATTTCTTTCTCAATTAACTAAACCACAGCTGTTGTACCTGTCAAAAATAGCCATCACGAGAAGGTACTTCTTTTGGATTTTATAGCAAAAGAATCCAGATGTAATGAAGTAAAATTATTGTGTTTACCTGTCTCTGGGCGTACATAAAATTTGAAGTTGCAAAAAGCCACAATACATTTAAAATTAAAGATATGTTAAATTTATGCAACGAAGCACTGTATAAAAAAGGACAAGATTGTGATGCATATTATCATCAACAACTGGTTTTCGGCAGCAATAAGGCAGAAGCAATAATAAATCACAAAACAGAACAAGTATATTCCACAAATAAAGAAAAAAATTTGATGTGGCCAGGCACATGACTTTATCATACAATATATAAAATTAATAGTTTAGCTGCATGAGAATCTATTTGACTGAGATAAATCGTGTCTGCATTAAAATTAAACTAGTTAGCCAGGATTTGACAGATATTTTGATAGTCAATAGTATCAATCGAAGGTATTGTCAAAGCATCAGCATTTGACACTACCTACTGTCATCAGAATAATAGTTGTTTATCTCACAAGTGCCGAAAGTACGGAATAGCACAACGAGCGGTGATGCGGCGCGTCACCGATGGCGGAGCGTCGTCGTCGCATGTGAGCGAGTCGCGCTATGTAGTTTTCGGCAGGAGTGACATCAACGTTTTTGTGTAGCTTTTTGAGAAATACGTATTTAAAAAAAAAATCAAAAATGGTTATATTTCGGTATAGAAAATGTTAGGTTGATACCACTTCTACGAAATGTCAAGTTTAAAAAGCTAATTCAAATTCTGACAGATTTATATTCGTTCATGACACTGTAGATGACGTTCCATGCGGTTCTCCGAGTGTGACAGCGTGGTGACAGCCATAGACATTTCTGTGGTGACAGCACAAAAAAAATATTTGTCAAAATCCTGGCTACTATGCAGTTTCATATCAATGTAGATGCCGATCTCGATCAAATAGAATTTGCTCTTGCAGCTAAACTATTAATTTTACCAAAAAATGTCATAGGCATAAATTATTCAAAATTTCCTCTGCTTTAATTTATTATTTAACTATTTTGAAGAAATTGCAGAAATGGCGGCTCATCTGCAAAATCCTTGAAAAAGGCTTAGAATAAACTACCAGTTCCTTTGGACCCTTTTGAACCAAAAGCTTTTCAGCTCTAAGTTTAGTCATAAAACTTCTAAATATGAATTTTCGTCCCGATAGCTTTAATAGTTTCTCCGGAATCGTCGTCACAAAAATCGAGTACACACATACGCACACACACACACACACACACACATACACACACACACACACACACAGACATTTTTTTGTACCTTGGTCAAAAATGTTCAGGGGACCCAAAAAGACCTATTTCCGCTAAAATCTCAATTTTTTTTTCGGCATGATTACAATACTTTAGCATACTGCGTATGATAAAGTAAAAAACACGTATGCTAGTTTAAAAAATAAAACCGAACGAGAAAATGACGTTGATCGTTTGAAATCGTCGTGCAAAGCCTCGCATCGCTTCCCGTGCGTAATCCCCTTTCCCAGAGGGGAACCATCCTGTGCACAGAATCGAACAGTCATTTCACTGTTAAAAATTGCCAAATAACGTTTATGTTATTATACATCAATGGATGAGTAAGTATCACGACAAATAAGGATTGTTTACGTGCTAACTGCGTTGTCCTGCTATTGTTCGTTTCTGAGATATCCGCGCCCACAAACTGCTCGCTTACAAACTTTGTTGCATATAAAATCTAGAAAGTAAAAACGCCAATCTGTAGAAGAGACTACAAATGTAAGCAGAACAAAAATTATTTTTTAAGGTGGTTTAGAAGAAAAATATCGGAAAGTGAAGCGTAATTTTAAAACCCCAAGAATCTGGTACCTTTTTTTACTTCTCTCGCGCTCGAGGTTAAACCAATGGGCAGAAATATTGATAGTCACTCCTGTTATGTAGAAATGATTCAGGAGTATAACGCACTTTATTTTGTTTTTGTTCAGAATTTTCAGAGTACATGTTACGAGTATTACACAAGAACCAACTTCGCGATATTTATTTTAACTGTAACATAATATTAGATTTTACAGTAGCCTGCCAGTGACGTCTGTGGAGTCAGAATTGCAGCTCAGCTACTAATTGGAATTTTATCTCAGGAATTTTGCCAACAGCAACGTATGAGATTCGAATTACACTGAGGATTACAATACGCGGCTCAACTTTGTAATCACAAAAGTTACAATTTTCCCGGAAAAGACTACATACTAACATTTACACTTTTACTACATAAAAAGTCATAAGCCCGCCAGCTCATTTTCCTAAGTTGGGAGTGCTTTTAGTGTAGAATGCATTGTATAACCGCAAGTTTTCAATTAGTTAAGCCGAGTGCCATTTCGACACTATAATTACCTACTTTTGCTTTCTAGGATGATACTTTCGCATAGATAAAAACATTATTTATGAATGAAATATAAGTGAAATCTACAGATTTAAATAATCAGAATGTCATATCGTATCACCAATATGCATATGGTACTCTAGCAGCCTATTTATTAGTTATTGATGTTCTTATCATACTGTGATGACAGTTTAGTATTACCCTACATGTAGCATTTGATATATAATTATGCCATTATTATATGCCATATTATTGTCTATAGTACAGCGTATTTGATTTAATATCAATCTAATTAATTTCATATTAATTAAGTACTGAATGCAATAGTCTAGTTTTGACATTATTCATAATGCAAATGTAATAATACAGGTATTACAATTTTGTGTTTGGATAAGTTGTGTATTTAATTTATAGTACCCTTACATTACTTCATTATATACTTCATACTTTATACCGGAGTAACTTCCAAATAAGTTTGAATGTGATTTCAATTTGCACGTTTTGTTTTCCAACTTTAAAAAATTTCCTGATTATTTATCGAACCTAACCTGGCTTATACGAGTAGTAGAAGCCAACTGGATTCGGGTAAACAATTAAATTATATTATAAGTAATTTGATATGCCATATCTTAAGTCAAATAAGACGATTTGTTGGTATTTATGTTTGCATTAATCTTTGGTAATCTTAACATGCTATGAAGTAAAAACTATAAACAACACACATTATTGCGTTTGTATTACAATATTGACACTGAATATGCCTAAGTGTGTTCTGCTGTATTCTTCTTGGTCTCAGCTACTGGCAAAATGACACACTAAGTAGTAAAGTATGTCTATGCTTGAAAAAAATGTGGCTATTGCAATATTGTTTGATAATGAACATGTGTTGTATTCTATAATTAATGATAATTCTTATAGTATTTTTGTATTTTTTTTGTTAGTTATATACTGTTAAAATAAAATAAACTTTTAAAGTTGTAGCACGCGTTTAGATTAATCGTAATATTTTATTTGCCATATTGTATACAGGATGTCTCAACAGTGCGATCTCGGAAGATTGCACCTCTGTTAATGAAGATATTTTAAAACTTATTTCACTCATATATACAGAACTCCGAGACGCACATTTTAATACTATTACCGTGTATACAGGGTGTTTCATAAGGTAGTACCAACCCAAACTTATGTTTTTTTAAATGGAATAACCTACATTTCGGCACAATTTTGAATTACTCGCTAAATTTTACGCCAATGAAACGTAACATTACCTACACTAAACTTTATACTTTTTGATTTATTGGCATTTTTATGGAAAAACAGTGGTCCAACAAAAAAAAAAAATCTCAATAACTTTTTTTTTATTTTATTTCGCACGCTTAGAATATGATTAAGTAAGAAACGTTCTATTATCATGATTACCTCCCATATCCAAATTGTGTACAGGGTGGTCATAATCCGCAGCAAAATAAGGCAAACAGTTTTCCTAGGGAACGCAATTTTTTTAAGTGTATCTAATTCTTTTTTTGAATACTACGCGTCGTTCTGCACAAAATAACTACTAGTACACTCTAGTGCTAAATTAAACCATTGCTCGGATAACTAGTCTTCTTAATAAAAAAATCGATTTTTCTATCAATAAGTGCTTCTACACCTACATTAACATTTAACCAGTTAAGTATTTACCTAAAGTACTGTTTTCTGACATAATTTCATCTTTTTTAAATAAAATAAAATATTTTGTCACACTTGTATTTTAATATTATAATTTAAAATACAATTTAACTTCTGAAAAGCTGTGCTAAAGAAGTTATTAAGGTATATGTCAGTGGTATCTGTCAAATCTACTTGCCAATAAAGCATTTTTGTTGTCAATTAGATATTCCTGAGAAAAGTTGGCTATATTTCCCAAAATTATGCAAATCTAACTTAACAATCCTAGGAATATCACCACCACTGATATTTACCTTATTAACTTGTTTAGCACAGTTTTTCATAACTTGCAGGGTATAAGTAAAATTTTATTTCAAGTTATAATATTAAATTATAGATGTTCTAAAATGCTTTATTTTATTTAAAAAGATGAAATCATTCGAGAAAGCAATACTTTATGTAAATACGTAGCTGGTTTAAAAGTTAATGTAGGTGTAGAAGCACTTATCGATAGAAAAATCGATTTTT
The DNA here is from genome assembly GCA_964023965.1 of Melinopterus prodromus. Lineage (NCBI taxonomy): Eukaryota > Metazoa > Arthropoda > Insecta > Coleoptera > Scarabaeidae > Melinopterus > Melinopterus prodromus. The sequence continues at coordinate 50,007,317 of OZ030393.1, forward strand.
TATGAAGAAGAATACTTGTGTGTACTAGTACTTTTTTGTGCAGAACGATGCGTAGAAAAAAAAATAATTATATATAGCGTTATTCATTTAAAAAAAACTAACTTTCTTAGGAAAAACTGTTTGCTATATTTTGTTGCAGATTTAATCATAATCAAAGCGTGCGCAATAGAATTATAAACAGGTATTAAGATATATTGCTTTTCTTAGACTGCTGTTTTTCAATAAAAATGCCAATAAATCAAAAAGTTTAAAGTTTAGGGTAGGTAAAGTTATTTTTCATTGTCGCAAAATGTTACGAAAAACTCAAAATTGTGCCGAAATAAAGGTTGTTCCATTTAAAAATACATAAGTTTCAGTTGGTTCTACCTTATGGAACACTCTGTATATAGGCTAACAATTTTTAAATGTGCGCCTCGGAGTTCTGTATATATGACTGAAATAAGTTGTAAAATATCTTCATTAACAGAGGTACAATCTTTCGAGATCGCACTGTTGAGACAGCCTCTATATGTATAAAATGTATGTGGAATATGAAATTACTCCGAAAATGACGCACCTTTCAGATGTGCAATCAGACAGTCTGTGGCCGAGCGGTAGCGCGCTTGGCTATCAGTCTGAGGGGCGTGGTTTCGAATCTCACGCCCTGCTTTCAGAGTAAAGGTTTTTCTGTGGTTTTCCTTTACTCTACGGCGAATGCTGAAAGCCAAACAACTTAAGACGTGCCACAGACGCGCCATAATAATGATAATTCGGGCCTGCCGATGCCCCCGTAGTGGCAAAAGCTGTTGGGGGATGTTAAGGCCTGGATTATGATTATTATTATTAATACAAAATAGGTTAGGTTTTCCAGCGAATCTAACGGCAACCTACAGAATCGTCTACATGCACCCCACGATTTTGAAACAAGAGTTCCTCAAACAATACTAACTTTCAGTAAATTTTGCTGTAAATTCAGTAAATTTATTGTATTAAACATATGGCTTGTATCGTTAAGAACAATAGCGCAGAAAATAATGCTAAATCATAATCTGAGTAAAACCGATCTGGAGTTAAAAATAAATACAAAACTTTCATTTCATTCCAGCAATTTAATCGGAAAATTGGTTTCAAACTGATATAATCTAATTATAAATAATAACAAGAGTACCTATACAATCCAAAGTCCCGTGTGACAAACTGTATTGGCCAAGTGCAAGCAATGTAGAAGGATAAGTGAAACTATCGCCCGAAGCGGAGCCGGAGAAATACCGGTTAACATGGTGGCACCGTGCAAGACGCAGTGGTAGTTCTATTGTTGCAATCTGTTAGAAACATATAATCGTTTTACAGTACGTAAACGCCACAATAAGTTTTGGTAAGTGTTGCAAACTGCGACAATACACGAAGAAGTAGCATATGAACAGTATAGATAACACGAACAGCCTGCTCATACACTACAGAGAACTGTAATAGTCCAGTAAGGAATTGCATATAGTACTGCCAACGGCTATTCGGTATATGTTGTATCTTTTGTACAGATCCTAGGCAAACTGAGCGAATACGAAAAGCATCGTTGAAAGCATTTACAATATAACAATAAAACAAAAAAGTCTCTGCTGAACTTACATGTATTTTCAAAAAATCGTTTCCTGTTCATTATAACTAATTGGTCTACAAACATTGGTGCGACTTTCTGGTACTCTAGAGTGATTTATTCAGTTTTATTGTGTATTTTGAAAAATATGTTTCAACTTAATGAATCATTGCAATTATATTTTATAGCAATGCCATTTCCAGGAATATTAGTTAAAGCGTTCAATCAACGAAGTTGTGTAATTATTTGGTTGAGTTTCAACACAGCGGATTACAGTTTGATTGTATATATCGCTTAATTAAATTGTTTGTTGGTGATTTCTATCTGCCGCTGCAAATTGTATTTGTAATGCAAATATGCAAAACTGCGCATAACGACGTTGATTTGCGTAAAATTGCTATTTGCAAAGTATTTTTTATGATTGAAAAATAAAACGGACAATCTATTCCTTATTATAGTTGGGATAAGTAAGGATCGTTTACACCATAGACAAACGTAGATGTTCTAAGTCATCAATTTAATACAATAAGATACAATTAAACAGTGTATTATCCAATTATTCGAATAGATACGTTTTTTTTTTATTTTATATAATGTCTAGCTCAAAACTTCCACACAGACATATGAAATGTTATTCTCAAATATCAATTTGATCCTTTTAATTAACAGTTGCAACGAGACTAATGGTAGAGACTAATAATATTATCAAAATGTTGAGTGATGAACTCATTAACAGTTAGTTGCAGAATCCAGTAATTATGTCAGATTCTCAAAACTATTTAAACAAAAACCATATTAAAACAAACCTGTCTATAGTGGTAATATCATCAAGCCAAAACAATAATAGCAAAGCAATGCAAACTTTTGAGAATTACTTATTATTGTTTTCACGCTGCGTACATTCCAACAAAAGGAAAATCGTCGCGAAAAGTTATCCCAAATGAATATCTAGAGCTCATTATAAAGGAATTACCAATTAGTCAGTTGGCCGTCTGCTCTCCATTAACATACAAATGAGTTCTAGCGAACTCAACGCAAATGCATACCGGACGAAGTTTGCACGAGTACCTATGGAAATTAAAGTCTGTATGTACAATGCACACTGATTACCAGTAAAAGAGATTCGCTTTATTTCATTTTTGTTAGATAAGCTATAAATAAAGCAGACATCGCAAAATTTAGCAAATTTGGTTTAAAATATATTATGCCCGGCTCCGCCACCAAAAAGTATACTGTATTTAACAATTTAGAAAGATAGTATGGAATTTAATAGAAGTCAAATAAATGTAATAAAAATATATGCAACTGGAGGTGAGCCGAATATTATGGTGTATAGAAAATACAAGAGCAAGAAACCCTAATCGATTACTTGGGAACGATAGTCAGTACAGAAAATGATATAAAAATCTTAAAGTTACACATGGAAAGCTATACAAATGATACCTCCTCTAAATAATGATATAAGTGACAGACTAGAAAAGCAACCATCAAAAATCACAAGAATATATAATAATTGGTAAAGTTGTTTAAGAAAACATTGCCAAGAAAAACTGTAAGGTGTAAGCATCTTACTTTTGTTTGAAGTGTTTTGAAGTGTTTTATTAGTGCATAAGTCTCATTCAAACGCCAAACAGTATAGCACGTTTAACTGATTCTCCACTTTTTTGGGGAGTCGGACAAGAAGAATCGTTAATTGTTTCGTTATATAACAAAAAACAAAGATTAAACCCACTTTCAACAGTTTTCGTATACCATTTTTTTTTTCTCTCTGGCACCAGTTATTGAAAATGCAGTATTTAAGAATTTACGTGTTCAGAAAGACTACTGTCATTAGAATTACTGGTGTATATAATGCTAGGGGTTATATCTGCGTGGATAAGTACATACTGAATGTAATATTCGTGAGTCGTAGATAAAGACGTGTACACATTTTGAAATGTTTGTCTGTTTTGACATCTTGAACTTGAATACTTCAACAATACACAACAATTCATTCAAACGCACTGCTGGGGTCGCTATATTTGGTTAATGTTACTGAACTCCTGTAATCCTGTATTATTTCAAAATTTATCAACAGTTTTCATGTTTACCACCGATTCCAAATTATATCCTTAAATTTATTAGCATACTAAATTTGACTCTTAACGTTGCAGTTTATTGTTCACTTTATCGTTCCATATAACTCTGCGAATTGATGTAACTTTTATTGTCGCGACTATCAACGAGAATTCGCAGTAGTATCGTTTCTATCGTCGATCGAACTGCGTTCTATGCCAAAACAAACATACAATGCACGTAGAATAAAATCGCTAAAGTGCCAATTTTAACCGTACAATGCAAGTCATGGGCGCACAACGAAAACGTTCTGGCCCATTATTTGCCAAGACAGGCATTGAGGCTGCCGCTTCGTGTTATGATTTTCAACAATGTATTGGATTTTTGGCATCAAGCCATAACCGTCGCAATATCTTCTCCAGGCTGAGTTAGCACAAATATGTACATATGTACAGGGTGAGTCGTCAGTACCGTAACGATGGCATAATGCGTTCGAGACAAATGTAACTTGCGGTCTTCTAAAGTAATTTAAAGATTTTTATATGGATTTAGGGTATTACTAAATTCAGATACCGCTCATGATTGTTGGGAAAACAGACAAATACAGCAATACCTCGCATAGTCGGGTTTCGAACAGTCCAGTACAGTTCAGTATAGTCCGGTTGTACATCATATTTTCGTGTTTATAAACAAACAATATTTTTATTATTTTAGTTATTCCCTGTTTGTAATTTCCTAATCTAATTTCCGCAGGAGAATTAATACCTGAACAACTATCAACAATTCGCTGAACGATAAACAATGCAGTTCGTTGCAGCAAAGACATATTTGATAAGAAAACTCAAAGCTAAAAGTTAAAAAAATGTTTTTTTAAACATATTTACAATTTTGAAATTTTTTAATAAAAACATTTGATTCCATTAATCTCGTTTTATTTACTAAATAAAAGGTAGAAATATTTTTAACCTATTATCAACTTTTGTATTTATTCAATGCCTCGATTAGTCCGGTTTCAAACAGTCCGGATTACGCGAGTTATTGCTGTAGTTATTCAATAAATCTATTGTCTGGAATGGGTTTTATTATAAAAACATCCATCATAAACTGTTACGTCTGTCTTTTTCGCAATTTTCTCCGCAGTTTTCATATCCTCTGCACATGTAGAGTTACACCATACCCATGATAAACAATAATAGAAAACACTAGAAGTGCAGTTTATATAAGCGTTGCATTGTTAATTATAGTTTCAGTTCATAATAACTATGCGTAAATAATCTGTAGGTACTATCACTGTCGACTATAACTAGCGCCCTCCGTATAATTACAGTGCATTAATTAATTATTATACTTGAAATAAATTGAAATAAATGTGAAATAAAGTGAAGAAGTGAATAATTCGAATAAATGGCAAAAGTGAAATAAATCGCTTTGAAAAAAACGGTCTTTTCATCCCTGAACGATAAGTGTTTTCCTTAAAAAATCCGATTTGGGTTACATGTTTTTTTTTGTCTGCAGTGCCACATGTAGATTCCAGTTATCCGTCTCCGATTGGTTCTAGTTAGGTGAAGGTAGTACGTTGTAGCATTTTTACAAGGGGCTCACAAGTGTTGTTTCCTTTGCAAAGGCGAATGTCGTGGTTTCGTCCCATATTATCCTGGAGAGAGGTATAATGTTCCTATGTAAGTAAGTTGTGTAATGTTTTGAATGATGGTGGTATCACTGGCTTATATTCTACTACCCCTTTATACGATGGATGGCTAGAATTTTGTTTGTTTTTGCTGCCTTTGTGAGGGCATCGGTACATTCTTGTACAAGTCTGGGGATTGTGCGTGGTCTAGTCAGTGCTTGTATTGTTGCTTAGCGGTCTGTTAAGATCAGCACGTTTTCGCCACTAATTTCTTTTTTCACTAACAGCTGTTGCTGCGATTGTTAAAGCTCTGTTTACAGCTCTGTTTGTGCCGTAGTGCTGTTGTGTGTAATGCTGTTGTTCCTCTGCGTTGATTGTAATAGGGTTGTGCTAAATATGATCTACCTAAATACACCTAAAGACTAGCTTTGCAACCTTGTCGATTTTCCAGAAACCACCACATGGTTCTCGAGGACCGACAGGCAGAGCAATTGCTTCCATCGCAGCCATAAGTGTGGTGTGCATGACTCCTGTTATGTTCAGGCGTGTTGTGCTTTAGGGTCATTTATTGCCGTCTTAAGTTTGGTTCTTATCCACATTACGATTTTAAACGTGGTTAAACCCCACATTTACCCTATCGCTCTGCGGCACTACTACAAGGACGAGTGTGACATTTTTGCTCTTTTTCTCCAGATTGTCTCCCCATCTTAGTGTGCTGGCGAAGGTTATGTCCAGATGTTCACCTTTCATGTCCGATAACCCAATTAAGAATCTATTTTACATGTACCTATTATGATTATGAAAACCGTTTAAAGTATGATCTAGATTTTAATACGTTCTGCTCAACACACATCATTTTTGCAGCATCCGTGAATCATCCTGTATAAAGATACAGCGTCCAAAAGCTTGCGATGGTAGCATAAATTTCAGTGATTTATGCTACATACCGAAATTGCTTTGTTATTCGAAATGCACGTTGCACACAACTTCCTGTGCTTACAGGAACTGAATATCGTGAAGATTAATAGATCCATATTCGATAGTTCCAACATCAACAAACGTTAAAAAACATTACTACGATAACATTTCTGTATGTAGAACTGTGTTATATTAGATCTACAATCTTGTGTGTTTTACGCCTATTTTAAAAAATATAAATATGATAGCATTGAAGGCAATTAAGGTTATTTTTCACTACACTGCCTTTGTCTTTATCCAAACTATTTTTTAGTAACAAAAAAAATCTAAATGATGGTATAGTTGGAAATGCCGTTCTATTATATTTCTAAACTTTTCCTTAGTATATGCGCGTGCGTAGTGGAGGCATTTGTAAGGTCCTTCCCACAGTACCATTTTGTTTTGTTTTGACATACGTATAGGTATACGTATACACACAGTGACGGGCTACGCTTTGTACAATTGGTTTAATTTATGTAAACTAAATAATTTTCACTGACAGGAAGTAAATAAACAACATAACCTGAAAAGCTTTTACTTGTAATAGGCTGGCTATTCTGAAATAGATAAACAAGGGTGTCTAGTATTCACATCTCTTGTTACTTTAAAACTGTTTTCTAATTACTACAAAAAGTTTAGAAAAATAACTTTAGAATTTAGACCTAAAAATGAGTTTTTTTTAAATAATTTTTAGTGATTAATTGTTCTAACCAGATGCAATGCAATAATAGTATATTATCTCACGAGCACATAATTACGGATATAAATCGCGAGCATGAAGTTTACACGCGAGCCGTAGGCAAGCGTGTAATCATGCGAGCGATTTATATTCATTATGTGCGAGTCAAATACGACGTTTTATCTACGACTCATAAATTCCATATTATGCAAAATATTTTAAATGTATTTGTCAATGATGTCTAGGCGAACTGTCAAATAACTGTCATCCACATAGGTTTTGACAGCCTTTGACACTAGCGTTGTATAATGATGACAGTTTGTTCAATTAATTTTTTGAACGAACTGTTGTCATTATTATACAACGCTAGTGTCATTATAATCATTGGCGCGTTTATAATGATGGGGATTATATAGTCATCGTCTTCCCTCTTCAAAGATCTATCAAAATGACAAAAAAAAACTATAGGTTAGCTATTTGAAAGAAAACGTGGATTTCAAGAAATTCACGATTTTAAAGAAATAGATATTGTGACTATTAACATTAACTATTTGTTTAAACTGACGTAATTACCAAACGACTGAACTAACCCAATGTCAAGACCAATAATGTACAGACGCACCTTAAGGCTAATAATATCATATGAGTACATGGGGCACAATGAAATTAATATTGTTATAGAGAAACACGAGCTAGCTGTGTACACGAAACGGTAATTGCACTAATTGCATCTGCCATACACATATGAACGAAGCAATGTAGCGTTCTAATGCCTTTAATCATTTAGGCAGAAATTTAATTATGTGTAATTGACTTCAGTTGAACTAGGGAGGATATTGTGGAACGACGCTATCCACCTTGCCATCTTGCATACCTGTCAGACACATAACCTCACTGTGATGTGAATGTGTGTGCCTCACCATGTGTACCTTGCCGTGGGCTATAATTTCAATTGCGAAATATGTACACATCAAATGCAATAGCAAATGCACAGTCTGCCTTCAAATAGGTCAAGAGGTCATTTACAATCTATTTAAACAGATATATATCTATACAAAGCTTACGATTACATTATGAAACAAAAGAATCTGCATGCTGAATGAATAGTATATTATAATACAAGTTTTATAAGAAAAATTGGCGCACGAGTTTTTTTCGAACGAGTGCACCAATTCGTCCTATAAAACGAATGTAAAATACTATTTTTTCTACTGCGACATTAATTTTACCCAAATTTCGAAAATTGCAGTTGTTGTCTTATAATCTAGAGTAAGTAGATTTATCTTCAACATTTGGCAGTTGGGATAAAACTGACAAATACGATTGAGGCGAGCGAATAGCTGGAGATATGTTGAGGTATTGAGATAACTGAGATATAAGCCTTATTTGATGCTTGACATCAATACCACCAATGCTGAAAAACTAAAAGTTATTAAACGCAAGTGCACTGCTGTTTTCATAACAACACTGAAAGCGGTTTTGTTATGAGTTTTTAACGAACGCAAAGTAGTAAAACGCTATTAAAACATCTTCATCAGGTCACAAAAATTGAGGGCTTATCTTAATTCAAAGAATAGTAGAATGCCACTTGTAATTCCAACGACTGGACAACAACACCCAAAGCATTCAATCGAATGTTACTTGTCATATTGTCAGTTTCCAAACCGACTGCAACACTATGTATGGGCAAAATTGTCAAACTCTGAGGAGGGATTTGTGCCACTTCAACCAGAAATGCCACACATACAGTCAGATCTCAGTATTTATTCGAAAATACTATTAATCTATTTTGAAGCAGACGTGATAGAAATAAAATTGTAGATTTGTGGTTATCAGATTTTTTTTTTTTTTTTTTTTTTTGAATTCAACTCTTTCTGCACTCTTGATGAACAACCTCTGTGTGCAAATTCATGTACAGTGCAAAATAATGTATCAAGAGCTTCCAGAGTTATCAATACTTTGCAAATTTTCAATTTCCTTTTGTTAAAAAGTTGTGACAATAAAGGAATCAATCAAAATTGATAAGAAATATAGTGGGTTGGCATAAAAATCACCTTTTTGAAGGACATCACAGAGTACCGTTGTTACCACATGAGCACGTGAGAGATGATATAATACTCATGAGATGATATAATATGATATAATACTCATGAGATGATATAATACATAATATATGGTATTTGCAATATACTACCAGTAAAATAGCTTACTTCCATTATAATTTGAATAAAATTGTATACCTACTTTGATTTTCGGACCGCTTATACTGTGTAGAAATTGCTTATGTCTTTAACAACAATTGTTGCACAACTTTCTTTCATTTATGTTACTTCTGATTAATATTAAGTGAATTTTGATAGATGTATGATGTGTATGTCCTAGGCAAATGGTTATTCCTGGCAAAAGGCGTTTGCTTAGGCAAATAGATATTGAGTCTGCATTTATATGTTTAAACCTATTTTCCTAGGCAAATATATTTGCCTAACCCGTTGCTAGGCAAATAGCATTTTGTATAGAAATTGATCGGTTAAGTTTCGTTACGCTAAAATACATTCCGTACGGGTAGAGAAGTACGTAGCGTCATCAAATAATGGGGGTCTCTCTTTCGTCCTCTCTGTCTGTTATTTGTAAAAACTATTTGGCGACAGGCGTTGATTCATACGGAGAAAAAATAATGACGTGCATAGTCAGCATAATCTGTGGTCAGCATACTGTAGGATTTTCAAATTATGTGAGGTTATGTGATTGTTGACAGCGTTATTAAGTGCATCTCCCTTTCTTATGACAACAATAGGCACTTGGTTCGGCTACTGTGTTTGGAACATCACAGTAACTTCCGCAGCATATCGGTGAACCATTATGAAGACATGCAAAACGTTTCAACACACCAAATATTTACTGAGTTTTACATTTGTGTCGCATGATTTCCGTATGCAAAATAGGAGTATCATAATCTGCATCGATGCGTAAAATTATCCAGTCGATAAGAATTCAGAAATTTTGTGTTTTCCAGGCTAGTATAACTGTTTCCTGGTAAAAGGGAAACTAAACATTTCTAACCTAAAAGTCTTGTTTTAGTGGAATAAAATCCATTTGATCTCGCACACATGAGTATTGACGCTTGTCACAACAAATCAGGCGTAAGAACTAACATGCACGGATTGCACATAACTTCACATGATTTTAAAACAAACGCGACTGAAAACAAAATGCTATATGCCTAACAATGGTCTTGGCAAATACATTTGCCTTGGTAAAAATGATCTATCAGAATATGAATATGAATAAGACAAATAGAGCCACATAATATGATGCCACTATATTATATTTTAATCGGATCAAATCATACATCATTCGAACTACAACAGAAATAATCTGGAATAATTTTATATAAAATACTGCCCGGTTGAGTGTCTCACCTTGCAAAAAGGATATTCTCTCGGTTGCCTTTGCTCGCGTCAGCGTAAATGAAAATTAATTAGAACGCTTAAGGGCCGGGAAGCCAGCGCGCAAAATCAATAGCTATAATCTGAAGAATGTATTATATGGCTTCGATCAAATTTAAGTTGCTTTTAATTTTAAACTTCGTAGCGATTTTTCACGATTTGTGGCGTTAACAGAACTTAACTAGCCGTTAACTTGCCGAACCGTCTGGGATTATATTGTTCAATATAAAATTTATTGAAATGACCCATTAAATAACGGAATATCAGAAAACCCTTTTAGCTGCTTTATTTTAAGCAGTTTAAAAATCGTAAAAGTCTCGTCAAACTTTTTTTTATTTTCTCGATTTGACGTTATTTGCCGGTCTGTCGTGACGGGTTATACAATCGAGCTGCTGGACTTTGTTCTCGGATTTCAAATGCCGGAAGTTAATAATGAACCGTATTGAAAGTAAAACTTTGAAGTGAATATTTAACTATTACGTATTTAGATGATTTTCAGGCATATTTAAAGAGCTTATTTGCAAAAATGTCGCCTCTTTGAGTATGGTAGACGATTTTATAATTGAATCGCGAGTTCGTAAACAGTACGAACTCGCGAAAGTCCAAAATTGGCCATTTTTAACTAAAATAGCCAAAATGTTCACTACGATTTATTGTATCGAATACTCTGTCTATCATATCGCCATATACAGAGTTAGTCAAAATTACCGGAAGAACTAAATAATATTCCAACCGTAAACAATTTCAAAATATGTTTCAAGTAAAAGTTATTTTGCTTTAAACAATCTATCGTTTAAATATATATTTTTAATATACCGGATGTTCAGTTTATTCTGGATATCTTGCAACCTGTCCTTTTTCAAATAGAACACCTGTATAATTTTACATTTTTTAATTCTAATATTAATTCTAAGAATCTTTTGTATGATTTGTTTTATAAAATGCGTTATTTTTGAGTTATCAGCAATTAATCAAAAATAGACGAAATTACTGAAATATCTAAATAATTCTGCAACTGAAAACAATCAAAACAATTTTCTGGGTTTAAACAAACTATTGTTTATTCTTAACTCTAGAACTAATTCTTTTCTACAAATCTTTTTTGAATTCAATATTATCGTTTTTTTAGTTATAAGCAAAATTAATCAAAACTCCCGGACTTTAGCAGCTTGAATATTTAATTTAATTCTATTTCATAGTTTGGTGATTTTTTCTTGGTTCTTTTATATTTTATCGGTTAATGACCGATTAATTGCTCAGCATTCAAAGATGAGGCAATTCATAAAAAAAAATTCTTACAAAAACTCTTTTGCAATTAATCTTAGAATTAAAAAATGTGAAGTATACACGGTGTTCCACAAAATAGCTAACTGCTATACTTTTCAAGTTATTGCACCTACAAAATACTTTTGTTAATTTTCTCAGAACCCACTTTTTGGACTTGTACTGTTCTCGAACAGACTGAATCAATTTATATCTACTTATTATTGCCCCTTTCGCTTGAATTGGTCTTAGAATGGTGATGTCCACGATTCAACAATTTCTTAACACTTTTCCTTTGTTTTTGTTCTTTTTAATTAATTTAAATTTAATGTTTGGGGAAAGAGAGAACAAATGCTGTACGGCATATTATGGTTCATTTTAATGGACGTTGAAAATAGAATGTTGGAGACCAAACAAAAGTGCAAGGAATAAATGAATTAATATCGCAAAACGGGTTGAAAACCACATTGCACCAAAATAAAAACTAATGAAAATATAAGCCAGAATATAAGCTGGCACCCCACCAGAACATTTAATTTAGAACTTATAAAAATGTAAATTCTGTAAGGAAATAGACGAGATAGAGCTGAACTCTAAAGCTGGTGTTATCAATGCTAGTTTAAACCACGAACCGAGTTCAAGTATCAAAGATTCTAAACACTGCTATCGACACCAGTCCAAAATAACTGTAACACTGCTAATACTGCTAGTAGATTTGGAAAAAATATATTCCTAATTTACTTTTTCCTTTTTAGCTAAGTTTGCGTCATCATATCTAAACTGAAAATTCCTGGATAACCAGGCAATTTATTTTAATAGATTGCCGAATTAGTGTAGTTTTAAAAATGATTTATTTTATTGCTTTTTGACTGTAAAATGAGCTAAAATTGCTAAAATATCGCAATATATTTCCCCATTTAGATTTTCAGGTAATGCAAAAGAGCCAATTATTTGGGCGTTCAAGATGGCTGTCCAGCACTTTTGACAGTAGTTAATTTGCACTAAGCTTATCCACACAATGCATCGGCTGTGTTGGTGCAATTTTATGGGCTTCGTGATCTCCAGATTTATGTCCTCTAGGCTTTTCTACTGGGGTTGATTAAAGGAGAAAGTCTATGTGCAAACAATAAATAACGTAAATAAATTGACTCAAATAAATATCGCAGAAAGTGAAAGACGCGGTTAGCAGGGTTCGATTTATATTAGACTGTGGTCAATAGCGCTGTTTAGGGGTGCGTGTCCAAAAATAGAATCTTAGAATATGGAACTTTGTAGCGGTGCGTCTCAAAAAACTGATTAACTAAGGTCATATTTATATATTCTGGTCAGTCATGAGTTTGCATTTCGCTATCACCCCTCCACGGCATGACGTTGAGTTTTGGGACATCCTGTATATATGCACTCGGTTCGTAGTTTAAAAATTAAACGAACTGAAATTACCAATCCAAAGGACCATCTTTTACCAGCACCAGTTAATTATTCCTTGACGGGCCAGATTCGTCGCGTTATGACAGGAAATTGTCCATGAATTATTCTCATAGCGGACAGAATAACTTTGTGAATCGATTGAGAGCTTCGGGTGCCATTAACTGATAATGGTACTTGCCAACCATTTCGCGTTTGCACAAATAAATAATGGATGATAGAAAGTTTAGCGGGCTAATACAGCGGTAACATTAAACAGAAGTAGACTCCATTAATAATTCAGTCGTTCGTGTATGAAAACTTTAATGTGACTCTTAAACGATGGCTATAAATGAAAATTGAATAGACATTATGAATGTAATGAATTTTCATAACTTCACTGAACTTATTTTATGCATACAGGGTGAGTCAGTAGTGTCGGTGGTCGAAGCTATATTATCTTAAATGATAGAAACAAATATTTGATACAAAAGTTGTTTTTTTAAATATCTTGATAACCGTGATACTCTGTATATGAAGTTAAATAGATTCTAAATAGCCTCTTTTGTAACCCTTTAAATATTTTACATCAAGCTACCCAACGCACTGTATACAGATCAATATTAAGCTTTGTAATAGCATACTACTTTTTAAATTGCAAATATTACAAAAAACAGTAAAAATAGATATAGGACAAACTAAGTATAAATTGTAAAGGAATTAAGGGACATTGCAGTTACCAAATAATATACAGGATGATTTCTTTAAAAATTTTAGGAAATATCCATTTAAAATGTTAAAAAGTTACTTAACATTTTTTTGGACAATATCGTCAAAAAAAAGTTATTGACAATTTTTTGATAAACATTTGAAAGAACTCATCAAAAAACTATTTAGTGGGTACAGACTACTAATTTAGTGTTCACTTCATAATATGGTATGATATACAGGGCATTTTTCTATCTCTTACGATACATGCCGCATCAACCACCGCGATTCTAAGGACTCACCCTTTCTTTATACAATACCATATTTGTTGACCTCTAATTACACTTGTAATCACTTGATGTAGTAATTTCTTTTTCTAAATGTTTTAGTCATTTTTTTCTCTTTATTAATTTCATTTCATTTATTTATAAACTGTCATTGTTATTAAATTACTGTTAATCTTATGCTAGCAGTACAGTCTATACTTACTCTATACTAAGCATTTAGGGTTTTGGCATTAGAAGTATTAGAGAAATGATCCATAAATGTTTGTCTTGCTATGCCCGCAACGTAGGTGTTGTTGGCGTTTTTTTATTTATTTGCTAGTATGGTGCCTATAGGTAAATCTACGAAAGTTCTTTTTTATTGGGATGCTGGCCAGGATCGGTTTAAACCACGGAATCCTGCCAGCGGTTGTTATTGGTCTTTGTTTATTTCATTGGAAAAGTATTTGTATTGTTATCTGTTATTATATCTAATAATTGGCCACACTGATTGTCTACCGAGTCATTGTAAATGACATTCCAATCTATAAAATTCAACTCAGAAAAGGAGCTTAGTGGTCCGACAATCCTATGTTCTGTACACCATACCGCACCGGTACAAGTGTAAACCTAAAATTGTATGATTAATCAATATGTTATCTGCGCAGTTACTATTTCGAGTGTTATCATCGATTACTGGCAGGCCGAGTGACTGTAGTAAATCTGAAAACACAATATTATGAGGGCCGTTACTACCAACTTGTATATAAAAATCTCCAGTTATAATCAAATATTTGGCGCCGGCCACCTTGCTCATGATCTCAGTAAAAACTTTCAAAAACAGTCCCCATTCGGTGGCCTGTAAATATTAATAATTGTCATGTCAGCTTCGCTCACGTTTGCAGCAGCAACCTCACAAATATTGACTAAAGACTTATGGGATACACTGATTAAATCCCCGCAAGCATGATGTCGCTTTATCAAGTTCATTGCACCTCCAAACGAATTTTCTCTAGCAAAACATGATACCAATTTGTAATTTTCCAATCCAATCAGCCGACATTCGCTGGGATTCAACCAGTGGCCCATCAGACAAAGTACATACATCAGGTTTATACTCGGTACAATGTAAATACAAATCCGCAAGATCAGTTCTGTTACGCATCGACTGAAAATTGATATGAAAAATTGGTATCGTGTTTCTGCAAAACGCCAAATAAAACGATTCACACATGTGTACTTTGGCCACATAGGCGGGTTATTGACCGTAGTCGCATCATCGATTCC
The DNA here is from genome assembly GCA_964023965.1 of Melinopterus prodromus. Lineage (NCBI taxonomy): Eukaryota > Metazoa > Arthropoda > Insecta > Coleoptera > Scarabaeidae > Melinopterus > Melinopterus prodromus. Next base: position 50,022,579 of record OZ030393.1, read on the forward strand.
GTTTTGAAGTCTGTGGATTTTAAGTACTTTATCAGTTTTTTCGTAAGTATGGACGGGCTCAAGCAATTGGAAAATGAACCAGGAGAAATCACACATATACAAGAACAACCATGATAACAGCGGTAAGCGATTTTTACGAAAACCCGTACAGTCAAACACCATTAGCAACAATTACCGAGAGGGAGGCAGATACACCCAAATTTCTAGAAGACGAAATGATTGAAGCAATTTAACAGCTTAAAAACGACCACATAACAAATGAACTTCTAAAGAAAGGTAAAGGACAAATAATATCACCTGCGAAAAAGGCATTGGACAAAATACGGCTTACAGCAAAACAGATAATCTAAATACAATAAATCAGCTTACCGAAAAAAAGTCTATACATTTATATGGCATGGTGATTAAGGCTAATTACATTGAATAAAGCTAGGGTGAAAATATACGAATCATCAACAATCTACATAATGACACCTTAGGACAGATACATATGGAAGCCGAAAGACAAACGAATTCAATAAAAAGGGAGTGAAACACTGTGACCTGCTCTTCCCCGATATACATACATAAATACGTCCTAGAAAAAAATATTTAATGGTACGACCTGAGAGACCATACGGGTTTAATATCAACGGTGTCTAGCTTAATAACTTTGATTATGCCGAAGATATCGTGATAAAAAGGAAAATTTTAAAAACAATGATCATGATTAATACAGCAAATGCATCAACAACACGGAAATAGAAACCATCAATGAATAGCTAGACCCTGTGGCCCACGCCATAGGTACGTCCGTTTATTTTTTATACCGTGTGTCCAGGAAAGTCCACATCATATGGAAAAAAAATTTATTATCTATTTCTCAAAAAACTGTATTCTTTATAAAAGTTGCGATTCAGAATATATGAATTTGTGATAAGAATAAAGTACCTTTATTTTAATTGTTATCAATAAACTTTATTTGGAAATGTTGTTTAAAAGTCAAATTTATATTCAAAAATAAAGTCACAGCAACCTATCTTTAAAAAAAATTGTTTGTTTTTTTAAAGTCTTTCCGTTGTGACAAATATTAGTGAATGCCAGTGATACTAAAAGGTTCTTTTTAATCTATTTTTTAAAAATTTTAATACATTTTTGTTTTTTTATTATTTATGTATGATAACTAGTGTTTATTTAGAACTAGCGCGAAATTACTCATTTTCTTGATGCAAAGTTGATTTTTCACCGTGCAGATAATGATAGATCATACAATGCATAATACAGGAGCGTGATTTACCTTTTATTCAATTAATATTAATGACTGGACATCTTTATACTAGGCCATCTACAGCAAGCGATTATCTCGATGTTACTGATATTTTCAATGAAGACAACCAAATTAGCCATTAGCCAGTTCAAGCATATTCAGAAAATTCAAGCAGACTGGGTCTGTTGAAAATTTCCTTAAGAAACGCCACAAGAAAATATGCTACCGAAAATAAAGGAGCAAGTTTACCAGTGTTGTAATTGTGCATAGGACGACTTCGGTCCGACAAATGCTTCTCACACCCAATGCAGTAAATCAACAGCACATAATATACTAAAACTGAACAAATATCACCTTAAAAAACACGAAATTTATAAATACACAAAGGAAAAAGTGTACAGAGTACTCAAGGTTCATGAAGCGCCAACCTTCAACCTATGCCTCTCTCCAGTAATAACATACGCAATCATCCATAACCAGAAAGCAGATCAAAATCCAATATGTCAATACGGAATGGAGAGAAACATGCTAAGACCTTAATAACATGAATTACAAGAATTACAATAATAGCGGACAACACAGAAACATAGCTATACCTCTAGACAAAATAATTATGTATTTTGAGATTACATTTTGGAGTATTTGCAAGTAGATTGGTTATTAATTCCAATATACTAATGATCACGTCAGTTTGCCGGAGGGTGCTTTGCCCTACACAATTTATATGCAAAACGTGATCACAAAATAAGACGAATAGGTCAGAGTAATGCTACAATGCGTAAAAAAGAAACTTGTCATATTTTGATGAACTTTGCTAATAAATATACAGGGTGACCCACATTTTTCCTTTTTTTCTATAAATGTCATTTTGAGTGCAAAAGTTTCGTATGGACTTGTTTTTCTTAATTTCCTAAAAAGTTACAGCTTTGAATATAAACAAAAAAATTACCAAAAAGTGTACATCAAACACTAGAATAACAAAAAAAGGACACTAACAATGCCAATTACAATGATAAAGACTAAATACATCAAATAAATAATTAAAAGTATCAACAGTAAATTGAATAACTAATAAACCATACTAATAAATCAGTATGAAACTATGGATTTTTATTATGATCATATTTCATACGTCTGTAACTTTTCGATATATAGAAAAAGAAAATAAATTCCATTTGAAATTCATAAAACTATATAGAAATGGAAAAATGAGATAATAAAATAGTTATTTATATACCAAGGGCATTACACAGATGTTCATGCGCCGAGGGTGACCGTTTAGAAAGCTCAAAAGAAGATAGGCCCGAGAGCTTTTTAAGTCGCTCGAGGGTATAAACATCAAGTAATGCCCGAGATGCATACAAAATTTTATGTCCTACAGTGGTTTTGTTCCTCCGTTTGAGTAATATTGTAGTATATTATAATACAAGTTTTATAAGATAAAAATTGGCGCACGAGTTATTTTGAGCACGACGAGCGTAGCGAGGAGTGCCCAAATGGAACGAGTGCGCCAATACATCTCATAAAATGAGTGTTATATACTATTTTTTCTACTTTGCGACTTAAATTTTACATAAATTTCGAAAATTGCGGGTGTCTACTTACAATCCAGAATAGTTTTATATTCAATAGTTGGTAGTTATAGTAAAATTAAGAAATACGATTGAGGCAAGCCAATAGCGATTGAGATGTCAGCCTTAATTGACACTTGACGTCAATATCGTCAATCTTAGAAAACTAAAAGTTACTAAAAGTTTGGGATCCAGTGTTTTCATAACGAGACCGATCGTTATGAGTTTATAACGAATGGAAAATAGAAAACATTATATAACTTCAACCCATTGGGCACATGTATAAAATTTCTAACACGTTTCTTTCTTACCGCCTTGTTGACTTCGTGCTTTTACCCATTACTACCCATCAATTTAATACACAAAATAAGCACCGACAAGACGCTATGTATAATTTGTCACTTGTGTGCTTACAATCTAAAACATTTCATCCGTTAAGGCGTAACCGACTAAATTGCCGAAGTTCAAACCGCACGCAAAGCAATTCAGAACTTTCCAATTTCTTGAGTCAACAACATTGCGTCGCGCGTCACCGGCTTCGCCGTGTTTATATTTTAAAATTCGCTCGCCAATTTCAGCGCCCCAAAGAGATGCTGCGGAACGAGTGCTCACGTAAACCGTTAAAAACATTTTTTTTGCCGAGGCGCGTGCGAATTAAATTCCACCATAAATTTCGTTACCGGAATCGATCTCAGCTCCCAAGTGCACCCGCCGCCGCCGAACGCTAGCGCCATCTATAGGCCGACTAACTTCAAAGTTAGAAAGTGTTTGCCGAACACGAACGGTAAAAGGTTAATCGTCCTCGGATTCTCTCCTGCAGTTTGAGCTGGCCTAAAGTAAGCTTGAGAGCGTCTTGTGGATCTTTCCAATTCGGACAGGACGAAGGGTAGTCTCGTTCTTTACCTTCTCGGCAGACGAAAACGAGTTAAGTTTTTTTTCTGCTTTCATGCTTTCTTGGGTTCTTTTCCCGAGACGAGGAACGTTGCGGAAATATTGAATGTCCGGAATTGAAATATACTAATTGAATTGAAATTGAAGGGATGCCATAAATTGGGAAATTTGAATGATTTGGCCGAAAGGTGATGAAGTGATAATGGAAGAATTGAGTCATATTACTTTGTATTATAATGTGTTCAATTAAAATTTTATAAAACTATACCATCATGTTCATCATTGTTTATGGTATCAATGACGTCATAAGACCAAACGAAATAACATTGTGTTACAAAATAAAATTCAATTTTTTGTCTACAATTTGATTATGTCAGTTTAAAATTCTTTTCGCCAATGGACTCGCCAGAAACAATCGAAACTTTTGTTTTTCTTATGGACGCCATATTGATTGTATTCATGTTTGGATTCATCATTTCTTTCTGAGTAATTTGGTATGCCACATGCCATGTTTTGATCACAATAAGATAATAGAATTGATTGAAAGTTGTACACTTCCGGAATTGGTGAAAATCGCATGGTGCCATGGAGACGTTTTGTGAAACAATGTGATATCTACCCATCTGTACCCATCTGTTGGAAGAAATTGGTGAAAACCCAGAACTCCAGAAACCCAGAAATTATGGTTTGATGAAACATATTTTTCTAACTGCGGTATTTTTAACTGAAAGAAGACGCACTACTGGGTCCGCAAAAATCAGCACCTTTTTGTACCGCGCCATAATCAAGTGCGGTTTGGTTTTAATGTATGGTGCGGTATAGTAGCCAACCGATTAACCGGATCAGTTTTGTATAACAAAAATTTAACTTCGGAGATGTATCGGCAATACTGCTCTCTGACGACGTGGAAGAAAGAATAGACGATATACCGTTGGCGTTACGATAAGGTATGTGATTCCAACAAGACGAAGCACGTACACATAATGCCCGAATCGTGAGGAACTATTTTGGTATAAGACACAAACGGCCACCAAGATTGCCGGATCTTACTACCCCTTGTGATTTTTATCTATGGAGTGACAAAAAATAAATGGAATTATCTGACACCGTCTTCGCCGCATTCAATTCGATTGACAGAAGAACCCTCGGTAAGGTAACCATATTACGGAATACTGTGAACAATGCCTCCATGAAATTGGCGAGATTTTTGAAAACATTATTTAGTTCGTTAAAATGTTGTTACTTTTTATGTTGTGTAGTTAGTACAAATAAATACATTCCAAAAGTTTACTGTGACTTTACTATGGGCACATAAATAGTGTATCACTCAAATGTGTTTTTCACGGCACTATACGATCATTTCAGATATGAAATAAAAACTCCAATTTTGTCGGCTTACTGTGTTTTAAATATGGCATGTGGCATACCAAATTACTCAGAAAGAAATGATTAATCCAAACATGTATAAAAACTATATGGCGTCCATAAGAAAAACAAAAGTTTCGTTTGTTTCGGACGAATTCATTGGCGAAAAAAATTTTAAACTGACTTAATCAAATTGTAGGCAAAAAAGTGCCTTTATAATGTCCAAACGCTTTTTTGGTGAGATCACAAATAAAGAAGTAATGACCATAATAATAAAATTACATTTTTTTGTTTTTCAAAATAGCTTGGAAACCATTTGGAATTCAACTGTTTTCTGAACAGACTATGAAAGAGCACATAAATATGCACTACTTTGCCCATTTAACCGACATTCTATCTATATTAATAACAAAAGTACCCATACAATCCAACGGCCCGTGAGACACACTGTATAGTTGAATTCCATACGATACAAAATCACAAAGTTGTAGTAAAAAATATCTAGAAGTTTCCATTATATTCATATTTTTTTATAACTTTGACAATAATTTCAGGACCTGGTTTGGTTATAATCTTTTCTTTTCCACACCGAAAGTAAACTTTTCACTACTTTTTTGCTGAAACAGTACCTACATAATCTGTTTTTCGTTTGTGACTAGCAGTAGTCTGAGATCATGGTATTTTTTCCTTGGAAACGTTTTTCAATTGTTTCCATTTCCTGATGAAATCGTGCACCTTGTTGTTACTGAATTGATCAATAGTATCTAGAAGAAATTCAAATAAGAATGCAATAAGTGAATAATATTTTATGGACATGTTGCGGCCCAATTGATTCAAAAATTATTGTAGAACTCACATCAATCAAAAATTGTTGTAATTCTCAACCACTCATTTATAGTTTACTAATTGACATCGCTGTTGCTTGTCCACAAACAATTCCGTAAAAAAGCATGTTATTGTTGCAAAATTTGTTCAATTCTTGTTTTATATAGAATTTGGGTTAACCCCATAATTCGTCCTATAAGCATACAAAATTGAAATTGGAATTAGGTTGATGATTTTACGATGTTTGAAACAAAATAAAAATGAGTTTAAAAGAAAATATAATGTAACACTAGCAGGTAGTATGTGTCTATACAGTGATTAAAATTCAATAATTATGTCAAGGTTCAAGAGATTGTAATAGACACACACCTATTAAATGCAAATTTAAATGGGCTCTGAATAATAAAAATTAAGAAAAACACATTACCTAGTTGAAAACTAGTCATAAAATTGTTGTTGAACTTAAAAAATGTTGGAAAATAATGGAAAACTTGATAATGATATTTTCGACTTTAACTCTGTGACTTTCTATCGTACAGAATCAAGCGAAAAAACATCGTCAAATGAAGAACACGAAAATAAATTAGTAGTAACAATGATTTCGAACGGTTAAAGGAAACAAATTTCTAAACATAATTTGGCACACAACAAACAAAAAACAAATAAAAAGTTTGACATGGTTTCTCCGACACCTTTAATGTCTCAGTCTCACTTATCAAAATAGACAAAACTTTATCAAAAGCGTAAAATAATATGTTTTTATTCTTTAATTACATAAAAACTGTGCCAAAACTACGTTGGTTTGACATGGAATTACCCTTTCATCTCATGGTGAATAATCTTTCAAAATTGGTGGAGGCGCTTACAAAAGCTGCTAGTCGATATTTGCCTTCTCGGGCTGCAAAAACGAGTTTTTTATTTTTTTCGTTGTTACTTTTCTCGGGTCGGGGAGGAACGTCGCGGAAATTTTTAATGTCCGGAATGGAAATATTTTTATTGAATTGAAATTGAAAGGAAAGTATCGGCCGTGATTTGGGAATTGGGTACACTTCAGCGTGGTCGGAAAGTGGTAAGGTAGCGGTCGGTTAGACGTCAATATTAACGCTAGCGATCAATTTTAATTATAATGTCAATCTCGAAAGTGAAAACAATTTTGCCACTCACCGACATCTGCCATTAATTAGTTTCCTCTTGTTTCATATTATTTATATATTTACAGTATTGCAAACATAATAATATAATTTTATATTTTACGCATATTTATATTACCAACAATAATTCACTTAAGAGTGATTTATAACTGGCAAAAAGGAAACCCTCTCAAGCAAGTTGAAAGAATGATTTTTATTTTCAATCTGTTTCTAATGTATCTTTTAAAATATATGATGCTCATCGATATAGGTGTAAGCCGTATGCGTCAAATAGATGTAATTATTTGTTATAATTAAAATATTAATTACTTTTGTTTTGTTTCAGGTATGGATGCAGATATTTTATAATAAATAAGAATTATCGAGCCATGCGTTCTATATTCGGTGAGTAATTACGCTACTATGTGCCTCATGACTAACACTCCTGGATGGCCATGGAAAAATATTTACTTTTACCAACCATTTTAATTCGTATGTGTATGTATACATTCAAATGGCAGTACAAATATGGCGACCAAATCTGTAGAAACTATCCGATTCGTATAAAACTTGTTTCCTGTAATACAGGACTAGGTCTGATATATACTGAATATTTACTCCAACGTTTTAAATATAGCGAGGCTTTAATAAATTTGAATTAAAGTGACATTTTTAGTATTTGTTCAGTTGCTTGAGATACGTTTTTTTTATTTTTTTTACTAGTGCAGATATGATGCCTATCAACGACACGAACAGACATTTTAGCGTCTACAGAGTGATGGCAAACACTGTATAAAAGCATTGATATTTCCTTTTTCGCCGTTTCCAACGGCAACCTTTCTGATGTGCACATTTTGGATGAGATTGCATACTAAGTAAAAAAATATCTAATAAACTGGGTCCTTTGCGTTAGTTTTTAATATTCTAGAAACGTTCTGGTTGATGGGATGCGACATGGAGAGAATTAAAAAATCCTGAAAGCTGCAGCGCTTTGTGGATAACAGTCACGAGAATTACTTCGTTTGCTTCGATCAATTCAGTATCTACGAATCCGTAAGATCAAATATATGCCATAAAACCTATCGATGAAAAGTGGGTATTCAACAACATTAAAAGAGTTCAAACAACGGATATTATTTTTAATATTTTTCATGACCTTTTACTGTAGGTCTACTCGCTACAGTATCTTCTAAACAAACACAATAGAATCAACAAGTCTAAAATACAACTTTTTGTATTATATGTTCGTCAGCAGGAAAATATGATTTATAAAAATACATACCATCTTTTGTATGAGATTTTTCCAAAACTCTGCTGAACCTGTGGTGCATTTCCACAAAAGCACTAGGTGATATTACACAAGAAAATCATGTTTTCAAATACTTAGGACGCGAAAGATATAACCCAGCATACAAATGCGTTGTTGTCTTCCGTGTTTCTGGCGTTTTTGTTTAGTCATATAATATGATAACGCCAACTCGTATCTCAACGATGTATAAATTTTTTTGGAGAACTCAAAAAATTCAAAATTTTCAAAAAATGATTGTTGCCGCTTGTTCAATAGAAATTAAGATATTGCTAAAAGACCCGATTCGGTCATCTTTGACCGTGAAAACCTCCCGACGCGAACACGTTTAAAACACAACATTTGAAACAAACTTTTTAAAACATGTTTAAAACAAAATAGTTTAGAACAAAATATTTGTTTCAAACATGTTCAAAACACTGTTACATAACACCCTGATCGATGGGGACTTTATGCACGATATTTGTAAACAAACATCCAGCTGGAAATAGTATCGTTTGAGAAACTAATTTTCCGGCGATCAAGAATAGCTTAAGCTGAGTTTTCATACAATTTCGGTAAAGCGGGGTTTTGCTGTACTAGCGAACATGATACTCTTTAACTTATGACAGACATCAGAGCAAAAAATACCATAACTTTTCACGACCATTTTTTTATCATTTTTTTTAACAGATAGTGGTCGTACAAGAGAGAAAGATGAATAATTGTTCTCGCAGGATTCACCGCGTGTCCCGAGTGCGAAGAAGCAAGATTGATGGCGCCCAACGCAAATCGAGCGTCCTTTGCGCTGGGGCGTCGTGCAACAGTTATGGAGGCGGTTATTCTTCTCTTAAATGGGTCCCCTTAAGATAAATTGAGACGGATTGTGGGCATCAATCATCTACAACAACCGTACGCACCACCAACGATTCAGGGATGTTATCGTCCATATAATAACTACAAAGTATACAATACCAATAATGAAAAAGTTTTGCAATGCCCCCTTAATTTTGTAATCAACTACATGAGTCTTTAAAAATATAAATTTTAATCATAAATACCATGTTTTTTATGAAAACATTTTTATGAAAACAAACTATGTAGTTTATAATCTTCTTTTATCTTAAGGGACGAATTCTTTTTTTAATACGCATATTGTGCTGAACATATTGAAACTAATCTAAAAGATTAACCATCAATTTAAATCTGAATTCTTAAAACTAGGACACTAGGTACTTGTCTCTAATAGGCTATCCACTGATGTCCTTTATTTATTTTGTCCTAAACAACAAGCACTAACACTTCACTCACTGTGCTCAGCTTTTTCGCATTTCACTGAATCACTAGTTAGAAGGGTTTAGTTCTTTTTAGTCTTCTCACTAGATTTAACCAAATTGGTTTTAGTATTTGCTTGTAAACTTGTAGTTTATTCTGTCCTGATAACTGAGAGTTTCTTCCCAGAAGCCAGTAGAGTTCTTTATTTGAGGCCAAGCTCTACTCTTTTCTTCTTAACGTGTTTTTTCCAACTTATTTTTGTATCCGCAGTCATACCCAAATACTTTGCAGTGTTCGCATATGGAACAATGGCGTCGTTAATCTTTACATGAGGTAGGTCTTCGATTCTTTTGTTTGTAAAGTTAATGTGGACAGATTTCAGTTCGGTGAGCTTAGCTTTCCATTTTTTTGTCCATTTACACATTTTATTAGTAGCTTGTTGAAGATTCCTAGTAGATTCTCCAATAGTTGATCCCACTGCCATTAGAACCGTGTCATCTGCGAATTTGGCGACTGTTGACTTGTATATAGTAGATAGAGAATTGGCCCCAATACACTACCCTGGGGTACCCCAGCTTTTACTTCTTTTAGTTCCGAGTATTCATTGATCTGTTTTATTCTGAATAGTCTTATCAGATACATAGGATGTTAGCAGCTCGACAGGTACCGGGACGAATTGAAAATTATATTACTGTATTATTTTCTCTTAGTAAGTTCAAATTATTATTATAATATTATTATCAGGAGTTAGTTAGCTGATGCAAGCAAGCTAAAACTTTTGAAGTGCAACTTATGTGAAATAATCAGTCCAATTTTAAAGAAATTTCGACATCGTTTGAGGTTTATTAAACAATAAATTCCTTTGTACCAGGAATTCTGGATGAAATTTATAGATAGTTGCAATTCCAACATGTTAATTTTTTATTGCGTATCGAAACAGTTTATTAAAAATTGACCGGGCCCAGCAATGCTGCCAATTTTGGAGTTTCCAAAGCCACGTGATCAGTATCACAGTATCAGTAGTCGAAAAACGTCACATCACCTACTTATTGATACTATGTACATACATTTATTGTTCGATTCAGTTTTTGTGACAATAACAACCATTTATTATTGCATTCATAATTGTTTGTATTTTTCATAATCGTATCTTCAAAACTCTGTCGTGAAAATTACAGCATTTACTAGGTATTTTATCTTCGGCATTAGATGTCGTATCAGTGAAATATCGGCCGGCCTAATGGATACTTCTGTGATTTATAACGGTTTGGAGGGAAATAGAATTGGAACGCCCAAAAAAATGGATATTCGATTAGGGTGGGGCGACATGAAAAATGACACCAACACCCCACCATTTACTTCGTCCCTGGAAAAAAGGACCTTCATCGACAATGCTCCGCTACCTTCAGCACTCCTCGCCCTAGAAATTTAACTAGTTTACGTTCAAGCAGTAAACCTGGACAATTTCGAGCGCACCGTAGGTTTATTTAATTGGATGCAGAGTTTACGGTTGATAAGCAGTTAATTAAACTGACACGCTAGTCAATTTAGGTGCAGAGTAAATAGATCTAACAATGCAGTGTTTGTGTTGATTGAATCAAAACAAAACAAACGGAAATTACTGGTTTATTATTGCAGTCCTATGTTTTGAAATTCATAGAATTTAATGATAAATCGTTACAAACGTATTTCAAATTTTGTTTTTATTACAGACTGATAAATAATGAAATAGAAGATACTCTTCAACTGGCAAACCATTTTGGTTTTATTGTTCTCCGATCAATTGCCACAATACTGAAATTTTTGATGCAGTACCTTCGAAATTAGTACTGCAGGTTTCTGAAGTAATCTACGAACTGATTGTTCTATCGCTTAATATTCCAGGAACACACAAGCTTTATCGTGTAAATGATAGCGTCCTTCATATCTCTGGTTTGCTGTGCTAGTAAAATTCAATAAAGTAGGACAATTTTACAGAATATTTGAATAACCAACTCTCTGGCACCAATCTAATGGCCGTAGAACTTTTATAGTTTTGATAAACCAGCCCTACCGAAATAACATTTATCAAAAAAAGCAAAGGTTTGACTTACATCACTGTGACAGCAAAGCAGTACAGTTATAACATATTATATTCATTGAATCCTGTCCCCATACAAGAAATAAAATGATGTATAATATTCTATAATCTAGACAATAATATGATATTTAAGATAACTTAATAATATCGACTTGGACTTGGACCAAAATGGTGATGTTTTTAATGAAATAATTTATTATTTTTACTGATTAATTCTAGTATCTAAAACAAGTTGTTTTAAAATTGAAACGCAGTTTCTGAATATCCGTATTAACCACACTTTAGGTATACTATATTCACATTATGTATCCTTAATTAATTAATACCATTTTATTTTTTTAAACGTGGTCTAGTTAAAGTGAAGGAACAACCTTCAGGGCTTCTCTGAAGTGTGAACTGAGACGAAATTTGAGAAAAGGTTCATTATGTCCCACAGTGGTTCGTTAATGAGTTACGACATCTACAGATTTTAATTTGCTGGTACTGTAGAATGGAGAAAGTAGGTTAAGTGTTGTGTAATGGGCTAGCTTATTTAAATGAAAATCAGTTTTATCATGGTCTTTTTAAACATAAAATAGTAACATTTATCAAATACTTGCGAATTATTTTGTGCTAAATCCAGACCAAATTAAAGTGGTAATAACGAACTGTACGCCGGAACTTTAACACGTCTTTGTAGCAGACAAGCCGATAAACTTGTTTGTCTGCCTCAGTCAGAGCTTTTTGACTCTTTCTTCCCAACTTAGCTTATAGCCTTATAGCTCAGTCATTTAAGACAAAATTCAACCAAAACTTTGAAAAAAAAATTAAGGCTGCAAATTGGTATATACCTTCTATTTAGTGCCCTGAACAACATACAAACAGTCCTATGTTTGCGTCATGCTTTTTGGGGTATTTTACCCCAAACTTGGCAAATAGGTGCTTTGAATGATGCTGCATCTCCTAAACATTGCAATGTTCAAAATGACGGATTTTTAATTAAACATTAGGAGATCGTTATAAATCGTTGGATATCAACTTTTGCAATTCAAACTCAAAAACTATTGGACAGATCAACTTGAATTTTTTACCGCATGTTCAACAAACATTGTGTTTTTTATTTAATTGTTAAATATATTTTCGATTTTATAAGCTAAATCAATCATTTTGATTTGACCTGTTACAAATATAAATATTTTTTATTTGTGGTTCAACAAGCGATAACTACTGGTGCATAGAATCCAACGCCATTTGATGTTTCACTTCAGACCACCTTGAGTGGAGAAATCATGTTAATCAGACACCGCGGATTTCCACGCAGCGTCATGGTCGAAGGAGGTTTGCTGGCCTAGTTTTCAATCAATTTTTATTTATCTTTTTGTTAAATGCAAAAAATGTTATATGTGTACCAAATTGGATTCAATCGACGGCATAGTGTCGTCAATAAACAGAAAACAACACAATTGCTTATTTTTACTTTATCATACGCAGTATGTAAAGTATTGTAATCATGCCGAAAAAAAAAATTGAGATTTTAGCGGAAATAAGTCTTTATAGGTCCCCTGAACATTTTTTACCAAGGTACAAAAAAATGTCTGTGTGTGTGTGTGTGTGTGTGTGTACCCGATTTTTGTGACGACGGTTCCGGAGAAACTACTAAAGGTATCGGGACGAAAGTGCGTATTTAGTAGTTTTATGACCAAACTTAGAGCTGAAAAGCTTTTGGTTCAAAATGGTCCAAAGGAACTGGCTATTTACTCTTAGCATTTTTCAACGATTTTCGTCATTTCTGTAATTTCGTCAAAATAGATACATAATAAATTAAAGTAGACGAAATTTGGAATAATTTATGCCTTTGACATTTTTTGGTAAAATTAATAGTTTAGCTGCAAGAGCAAATTCTATTTGATCGAGATCGGTCGCATCTGCATTGATATGAAGCTACATAGTAACCAGGATTTTGACAAATATTTTTTTGTGCTGTCACCACAGAAATGTCTATGGCTGTCACACTCGAAAACAGCTGATTTCATCACAGGTTGGAGAACCGCTATGGAACGCTGCCTCTCTAGTGCAGCAAAGTACAAAATACAAAATTCAAATAAAATAAGATCACCAATTTGATTGTTTGTTGATAAGAAATATCAACCCGTTGTTATATCTAATTGTAAAAACGATAAATTGAGAAAATTGTAAATAAAGTATAGCGATGAGTGTATATATTTTAGTATGTTGGTACGGATGTGACATTTACAGTGACATGAACGAATATAAATCTGTCAGAATTTGAAATAGCTTTTTAAACTTGACGTTTCGTGGTATCAGTGGTATCAACCTAACATTTCCTATACAGAAATATAACCATTTTTGATTTTTTTTAAATACGTATTTCTCAAAAAGCGACACAAAAAACGTTGATGTCACTCCTGCCGAAAGCGCCGGATCACCGCTCGTCGCGCTATTCCGTATTTTCGGCACTTGTGAGATAAATAACTATTATTCTGATGACAGTAGTAGTGACGGTAGTGTCAAATGCTGATGCTTTGACAATACCTACTATTGATACTATTGACTATCAAAATATCTGTCAAACCCCGGCTAACTAGTTTATATTTAATGCAGACACGATTTATCTCAATCAAATAGATTCTCATGCAGCTAAACTATTAATTTTATATTTTGTATGATAAAGTCATGTGCCTGGCCACATCAGATTTTTTTAATACAAAGTCGGAATTCTACCTTAATTATAATTTTCTGGTCAGTCATTTTGGATCTGCCATTTTGAATTTCGCCATGTTTATGTCATATTTTGATTCAGCGTTCTTAAAAATTAATGAAAATTCTAAACTAGATTTGGCCGAATATTTTTTTATCGTCAATTAAAGACCACAATTTTGGCTCTGCCATTTTAATTTTGAAATTTACTAACTGAGCTTCATTCAAAACGATTAAAAGCCAAATTTGAACGACTTTTGAGGGATTTCAGACAAGAGAGAGTAGTTAAGGGTAGAATACCCCAAAAAACAATGACGCAGACATAGGAATCTTTAGGACTTTTAGTATGTTGTTCAGGGCAGTAAAGAAAAGTTATTTACCAATTTTCGGATTAACTTTATTTTTTTCAGGGTTAAAACCTAGTTCGCCTGGGCTATTAGATCAATGCTTTGCAAATCTATCAGCAGTTTCAAAGCCTTAAGTCATAGATTTATCAAAACTTCTGTTTAAAATCCGATTTAATTATGAATGACACTAGGTGTGTAGCGAAAACACGGTCGTCTTTCCAGTGTCGTCGAAAACAGGCGTGGCCGTGAAACACGACAATGTTGTCGCTACGCAACTCGTGTTTACCGAAACGGTTGTCGTAGCCAACGTGTTTTCACGACAGTGTTTTCGCCATGCAGCTGTCGTTTATCGAATAGTTGTCACGATGATGAGACGCTGCACTCCCTGTATGTGTAAACTTAAGTGTGAATACTAAAGCCTCGCTAAGTTTATTGATATAGGCACTTGTAATAGCTGCCATTATAGTATTTCTCACCATAAATGACAGTGACGCTTGTAGATTAACATGAGTCACTAGCAGTTTTTGCGATATGTATAAAAATGGCGGCTGTTACCAACAAACGAACATGAGGAACATGAATGAATTGTGTGAATAAGTGTCTTGGATAGATTATCCTCAATCCTGTGTAAAGGTGTGTTAATTTTGATATTTTTGGCAGATTTCTAGCCGTTCATCTCAATGTGACAAGAATCTCAAAGTAAATATAAAATTTTCTACTTTTACTTGATATACCTACTGAAAGTTTTTTCACAAGTGTCTTTGAAGCACTGACAGCGTTCTTTCAGCGATCTGAGTGGGCGTTGCTCCATTTCTGTAATATCTATCGTGGCCATCAGGTTCGTCCCTGGTTTTAAAACGTGAATCCCGAGAGGCGAGACTATAAAAAGCAGTTAATTTCCTGAGATTAATGTTGTTATACCTACAGTCTGGTGGAGTGTTAAAATTGTCCCGCTTTACAGGATTTTTTACAGGTTCTTTTCTGGTTCAAACGCTCTCATTAATATTTTTCATTGAAAGACAGTAACAGTATATTTGTATACTGTTAATAATAAATTTAATTTAATAAATATGGATGAAACAAAATTAATTTATTGTTTTCTTGCTTTCGACTAACAATTGTGTGATATTTTTACACAGAAAAATATGAATTTTAGGTAACTTACATACTGCAATAATTTTAATATAAACTTAATATGGATTAATTTGTGAACAACAATACCGTCAGATAAATGACAAAATGACAAAAGCAGTTCATTATCTCATTTGAATAATAAAATTACTTGATTGAAAAGCCAGTCGTATGTACAGTGAGAATTCGGAGGCGCTTTACAGTATCTTCGCACCTTCTAAACATAGTAAAAATTGTTAAAAAGCAAACTGCATACAGCCCAGCTAGCAAACATAATGCCAAAACTGTACTATACAATCAGGAGCATGAATTGGTTAGCGTTTGTATTAGAATATGTTTCAAAGTGTTCTAAGAATAAGTTTTAATGTTTAAATTCCTTTTAACTTATCAGGTTCTATTTTCTCACAATAATCTGCTGCAGGTCAACCAAAATTGATTAAAGCGCTATTTGTTGTTGTTGTTGTTTTTGATGATACAGTTGTGATTTTGCTGCTTTGCTTTGGTAGTATCTCAAAGGATTTCTCTAGCACCAAAGCAATGTTTTATTTTTTTTCTTGTTCAATGTATCATTTATCTGCGAATCGTCATTTTAACTTTAAAGAAAACGTAATTCTGTGGTTGCAATAAACAAAAAAAAATGTGATGTGGCCAGGCACATGACTTTATCATACAATATATAAAATTAATAGTTTAGCTGCATGAGAATCTATTTGACTGAGATAAATCGTGTCTGCATTAAAATTAAACTAGTTAGCCAGGATTTGACAGATATTTTGATAGTCAATAGTATCACTCGAAGGTATTGTCAAAGCATCAGCATTTGACACTAAGTACTGTCATCAGAATAATAGTTGTTTATCTCACAAGTGCCGAAAGTACGGAATAGCACAACGAGCGGTGATGCGGCGCGTCACCGATGACAGAGCGTCGTCGTCGCATGTGAGCGAGTCGCGCTATGTAGTTTTCGGCAGGAGTGACATCAACGTTTTTTGTATTGCTTTTTGAGAAAAACGTATTTTTAAAAAAATCAAAAATGGTTTTATTTCGGTATAGAAAATGCTAAGGTTGATACCACTTCTACGAAATGTCAAGTTTAAAAAGCAAATTCAAATTCTGACAGATTTATATTCGTTCATGACACTGTAGATGACGTTCCATAGCGGTTCTCCGAGTGTGACAGCGTGGTGACAGCCATAGACATTTCTGAGGTGACAGCTCAAAAAAATATTTGTCAAATCCAGGCTACTATGTAGGTTCACATCAATGCAGATGCGACCGATCTCGATCAAATAGAATTTGCTCTTGCAGCCAAACTATTAATTTTACCAAAAAATGTCATAGGCATAAATTATTCAAAATTTCCTCTGCTTTAATTTATTATTTAACTATTTTGACGAAATTACAGAAATGGCGGCTCATCTGCAAAATCCTTGAAAAAGGCTTAGAATAAACTACCAGTTCCTTTGGACCCTTTTGAACCAAAAGCTTTTCAGCTCTAAGTTTGGTCATAAAACTTCCAAATATGAACTTTCGTCCCGATACCTTTAGTAGTTTCTCCGGAATCGTCTCCACAAAAATCGAGTACACACATACGCACACACACACACACACACACACACACACACATACACACACACACACGCACAGACATTTTTTGTACCTTGGTCAAAAATGTTCAGGGGACCCAAAAAGACCTATTTCCGCTAAAATCTCAATTTTTTTTTTCGGCATGATTACAATACTTTATTATACTGCGTATGATAAAGTAAAAATTATTATTTTATTATTATTATTTATTATTATTATTTTAATTTATTATTTTCTACCTTAAATTGTCCTAGTTAATGGTGGATATTTGCTATTTTTGTAGGATTTTGCAAAATCTGTAATATAATCAGAAATAAAGTACGTACATACGTATTTTGGCGTTATCTTACGAAACATACAGGAGAAAATGGAATTGATGTAGAAATCACCGTCCTCTATTCTTGTACAAAATTTCACCAAAAAATATCGATAATTGATAATTTTTTACCCTCAAAACCGTATTTTGTTGTATTATTCACATTTATTTATTTACAACATTATATGTATCTAAAGTGTAGGAACTTTTTGGCCGTTGATTTGTAACGTTATGATGATATATTTAATTGGGTTACCAGGGCTTACAAACACATGTTATTTGTTCGACATGTTTAATTATCCAATTGTTCGCTAAAAATGTTAGCTTCTTCAAGATTTTTTCTTGATGATTTTCGACTTTTACGATGACGATATTTAGTTCTATTCACTACCCCCCCACCTCCTCCAGTTTCTGTCCCGCTGTTGCTCATATCTCATTATCGCATAAATTAAGAATAATGCAGATGTGGTAAAATATACATTTATAATGTACGATTTTTTTTGTACTTGTTACGTCAGTTCTAACTGTATTTTCTTTTTAAATGGAATTTAATATTCCTTTACTTTGACATCTTTGAGACCACACCATTGGAACATCCCGTATAACAGCACATCTGGCAGAGTTTTAACGTTCGAGTCTTGTTCGAGTAGTGCCATACCTCGACGCAAAAGTCGCAAAAGATGCTATTGGGTCCAATTTTCTCTAACTCAGATTTCTTGTTTGTTTTTCGTATGTTGGCTAAGCTTAACTAACGAGAGCCTTAACTTTTAGTTTCAATGCTACGGCCACTTCCAATAGTTACATACGATACTCCATTACGTCTGTAATCGAATACGCGGACTGCATCTTGCGAACAGTCGCGCCAAAGTCCTTGAGTAAATAGAGGAACTTGGGCGTTAGTTAAGTTCACAGAAGAGCACAAATCCGACGCTCAACTCAATTCCGTGCTCTTAGGTATACTCTTTACTGCATTTTCCTCAGTTTCTTTATTTTACGTTTTACCTAAACTTAACGTTCACTGATGTTCTAATGCACTTTCCAACAGACATAATATAAGTGACTTATCAACACAGCTTATTAGAATTTCGTTAATTGTTTAAAAAAAAGATTGCTACGTAAATATGACAGCAAATATGCGTTACCTCTTTCTCATGGGAACGATTGCACCACCCTATCCAGAGAGGCATTTTTGTCAAATTTTCTTGGTAAGTTTAAAAGCTTTTTTAAATCAGAACAGAAATTGTACTACAGAAATCGTTTGATACCGCCTATGGTTACATATTCACTATTTATTGTAATTGGTACTCATCTAAACAAGTAATGGGATTCATATCTAAAAATTGCGATTACAACGTGATTGATACAACACTATGCCGATAATAATTATTCGTCACAGGACAAATGACGTAATATTGCATCCCGTTGCTATTTCACGAGTTGTTTTCTCCCACCTGCCAATTCCTATCTGTTCTATTTATGAACCCAGAAGTTTGATTGCCGTACTTCTCTGGACTTGAAAGTTGATTATACACACTTGGATAAACTTTTCTCTGCATGTGTACATCATCTCCGCCGCTGTTTATGAACTTGATACCATCTAACTTGAACCTGAAAAGTGCTCTTAACTCATTAACGAATCATTTTAGGATATAAGCTTAGCCGCCACTTGCAAAGAAAAATACAAAAATACTATTAATTGCTATTTAGTAGTTTAGTAGGAGTTTTGCTCCTCATAATTTTCCAGAAAGTTTTTTTTTATCTGGGGGGCTAACTATCAACCGCCAAATAAAAATAAATGCTAAACTCTGTAAAAATTCGAGTCAAAAGATATTATCATTTGAACTTATTAGAACGTATTTAGACATAATGGTTTATTGTTTATTTAAGATTTTAAAATCGCCTATACAACAAAACTCTCTTTTCCTATTATGCGTTTACAGGAACTGGGGCCTTTGAGCAGATCATGCCACATCCATCAATCCATCAATCACGTCCATTGTGTTTTTAAAGAAGCAATTTAAATTTGACTCGATCATACACCTAAAGTGTTGAGTGATTGCCTACGTCGGAGAAGTTTCAACAGAACTTAACCAATAAATTTAACGAATGTTTGACCAGCGCAAAAATAAAAACATAAAAACGTCGATATGTCTTGTATGGAAGAAAATGGTTAACAAAATGCTATTAATTTCATGTGTAAGAAATTGTGAAAATGTAACACCTGTTCAATAACTGGGCATTTGTATACATATATAACATGAGCTACATCGATTTGGAATAACAAAACTAATCGACAAAAGTCAAAAACTAGTTTGAAGTTGAAAAATTCAACTCCGGCGCATCCACCAAAATGGCTACATATTGTATTTAGCTTTTAATGCAACTTATGTGAAGAGAAATTGGTTTAAATGATGAATTTGGATTAATAAAGATCAAATAAATCGAAATATGTTTTAAACTTAATCATTAATATTACGTTTTTTGGAGAACCGGCAGATTTACCTGCCACTTTTTAACTAAAAATTGAAAACTTTGACTAACTTTTGGACGTAAAATACATTGTCCGATCTAGTTAAAACTGTAGGTTTATTAGACACATGGCTTTTTGGACTTATTATTTTACTTTTGTTCTTATTGTTATATTTTATAACTCTTCTTGGTCTTTTCTCTCATCGTTATTGATTACTGCGCCTTGCCATTAAAGTTTTGTGTCAACGTCGTTTCTGAGGCATCACTATGAAGGCAGCGCATATTGATCTCCTTATATTTCGGCATTCAAAATTCCCGGAATTAACGTTCTCAGGTACTCTACTACAACGCAGGGTTGTTATATATTTTTTTATTTTAAACAAAACAAACATTGACGACCAGTGTTTTTAAACACTTTACAAAAAAATCTGATGTGGCCAGGCACATAACTTTATCATACATAAAATTAATATATAAATAAAATTAATAGTTTAGCTGCATCTGAATCTATGTTATTGAGATAAATCGTAGGTATTGTCAAAGCATCAGCATTTTTTTAATATTTCTGTATAGGAAATGTTAGGTTGGTACCACTTTGACGAAACGTCAAGTTTAAAAAGCTAATTCAAATTCTGACAGATTTATATTTGCTCATGGCACTGTAGATGTCACATCCGTACCAACATACTAAAATAAAACTACACTCATCCCTATACTTTATTTACAATTTTCTCAATTGATCGTTTTTAGAATTAGATATAAAGACGGGTTGATATTTCTTATCAACAAACAATCAAATTGGTGATGTCATTTTACTTGAAATTTGTATTTTGTACTTTGCCGCGCTAGAGCGGCAACGTTCCATAACGGTACTCCAACCTCTGATGAAATCAGCTGTTTTCGAGTGACAGCACAAAAACCTATTTGTCAACATTCTGGCTACTATGTACTTAGTTTCATATCAATGCAGATGCGACCGATATCGATCAAACAGAATTTGCTCTTACAGCTAAACTACTAATTTTACCAAAAAATGTCAAAGGCATAAATTATTCAAAATTTCCTCTACTTTAATTTATTATTTAAGTATTTTGACAAAATTACAGAAATGGCGGCTCATTTGCAAAATCCTTGAAAAAGGCTTAGAATAAACTACCTGTTCCTTTGTACCCTTTTGAACCAAAAGCTTTTCAGCTCTAAGTTACGTCATGAAACTTCTAAATATGAACTTTCGTCCCGACACCTTTAGTAGTTTCTCCGGAATCGTCGCCACAAAAATCGTTTACACACACACGCACGCACACACACACACACAGACATTTTTTTGTACCTTGGTCAATAATGTTCAGGGGACCCAAAAAGACCTATTTCCGCTAAAATCTGAATTTTCTTTTTCGGCATGATTACAATACTTTAGCATACTGCGTATGATAAAGTAAAAATAAGTAAAACACACAAAAAAATGTTTTAAACAAGTAATAAAAATTGTTTTAAACATGTTTTATTGTATTTCTATATTTTATGAAACTATATTATTTGACCAATAAATACAATTTTTTTATTATTTTTGATTTTTTAATAGATGTATGCATTCAAATCTTAAAGACCAGCTTACAACTATGATTAAATAATTAATTAAGATATTCAAATTTCGGTAGTTCAAAACACGTTTAAAACACATTTAAAACAATCGGTTTAAAACATGTTTAAAACAAAATTAAATTAACAATTTAAAACAAAACGTAACAACCCTGTTATGAAGCAGTATTGACAATTTACAATATTTTGGTTTTGGATTAATCCCAAAATTAATGATTTTTGTGAGCTCCCAAGAACGCTATACAAGGCCTCATAAAAGGTTACTTGAATTCTCCCTATGTCTGATTATTTACAAACTTACTCAGAAACTACAGTAGGCAACTACAGTTGAGAAAATTGTGAGATATACACACCTCCAATTTCGTTTAGACAATTGCCGGTGCTTTGAGCTGATTGTACATCTCTGGAACATAACCGAAGACATTCCAATTATTTTATCAAATCTCACATCATGTTCCACTAATTAAAATCGTATACATAGAGCGTTGTAATATAACGATGACGATAATCGCAGACAATACTCACTGGCAGATGGAATACCTACAGAACAAAAGCGTCCTGTAATATCCATTGTTCCAGGACTGCCGCTATATTATTATGTGTTCCCTATCCAATGTCTCCAACATTGATCCACCATGCTACCTACATTCATAATTGCTTTCATTGTCTTGAGGACGAACGGAGAAGGAAAACGCATTTCTAACTTCCAGATGAATATTTATGCTGTAAGCGACAGTAATTATACTCATTGTTGTTTCCCCGTTGGTCTTCGAGTCTAAAATTCTAGGAGAAAATTGAAGGAAAGTTGCGAAACTGGTAAAGGCTGTGCTAAATTTTGAGGAATGAGTAGCATTTTGATGTACTCGCAAGACACGTAAAGTTTCCGAGAGTTTTTCTCAGATCTTTATTCGTAATTTCTTAAAAGCTGTACAGCAAGTTAAAATTAAAAAGGGTGCGCATTCCTGTCTAATCGGAAATGTTTAATATTTTTTGTTGACTTTTTTATCTGAAGAAAATATGGAAACGACTGCAAATATTACAGCGATAATTTTTATTCTCTTTCCGTTTTCATATAACAGTATAAGATTTGTTTATGAATACACGGTTTTAGAATACTTTAGTATGATATCATAGAATCACCGTAAAATGCTACTTTATGCTACAATGACACTCTGAGGTCTTGTGTCTCTACTAGTACATTTCGAATCATTCTGAGCTGTAACATGACCCTTGCATTGAATAAACCTTCATTATTAATGTGCAGTTAATTTGCTGTTTAAGTTCAACATTATATACAGGGTGTCTCCACACTGCGATTTCGGAAGATTGTACCTCTGTTACTAAAGATATTTTAAAACTGATTTCACTCATATATACAGAACGCCGAGGCGCACATTTTAAAATTATTAGCGGGTATACAGGCTGTTTCATAACTTAGTACCAACCCAAACTTACAAACGTTTTTCTAAATGGAACAACCTATATTTCGGCACAATTTTGTATTCCTCGCTAAATTTTACGCCAATGAAACATACCATTACCTACACTAAACTTTATACTTTTTGATTTATTGGAAGTTTTATGGAAAAACAGTAGTCTAAGCAAAACTGTATATCTCAATAACTGTTTTTAATTTTATTTCGCACGCTTAGATTATGATTAAGTAAGAAGCGTTGTATTTCCTGGTTACCTACCATATCCAATTGTATACAGGTTGATCATAATCTCCAGCAAAATAAACCAAACAGTTTTCCTAAGAAACTTCATTTTTTTAAAAATAGAACGGCCTGTTTCTAATTCTTTTTTTGACACAAAAAGTGTGCACAAAAGCGTACCAGTGCATACTAGTACTAAAATAAACTATTGCTGAGGTAACTAGTCTTCTTAATAAAAAAGATCGATTTTTCTATCAATAAGTACTTCTACACCTACATTAACAATTAAACCAGTTAAGTATTTACCTAAAATACTGTTTTCTCGCATAATTTCTTTTTTTTTAATAAAATAAAACGTTTTATCACATCTGTAATTTAATATTATAATTTGAAATAAAATTGTACATATACCTTGTACTCTGTGAAAAACTGTGCTAAAGAAGTTATTAAGGTATCTGTCAGTGGTATCTGTCAACTCTACTTGCTAATAAAGCACTTTTGTTCGCATTTGCCAAACACCCATGGTGTCAATTAGTTCCTCCTGCAAAAAGTTCGCCATTTTTCCCAAAATTATGCAAACCTATCTTATAACAACCCTAACAATATCACCACCACTGATAAATACCTTAATAACTTCTTTATCACAGTTTTTCATAGCCTACAGGGTATTGGCCGGTTGCGCGTCGACAAGCACGTCTGTTTCACCGCCGGAAGAGTCTAAGATAGCCAGGAGGTGGCGCTGTTCTAAGCAATTTTCTCCCTAGTAATTACCGACGTGGTGTAGTTACTTGTAGCCAGAGCGCGTTTACGAACGCCAACAGCTGACAGATATAATAAAGTCGACTACAGCGCGTTTGCGTGTAGCGGTGACCGAGAAAACTTCTGGCGTATACATATTCCGCCACGGGCGCGTAAAACGTTTATAACTCCCCCACTCTATACTGTGCACGGGGCCAATAAGTCAAATTTTATTTCAAATTATAATATTAAATTGCAGATGTGTAAAAATGTCTTACTTTATTAAAAAAAATATGAAATCATTCGAGAAAACAGTACTTTAGGTAAATACTTAACTAGTTTAATAGTTAATGTAGGTGTAGAAGCACTTATTGATAGAAAAATCGATTTTGTTATGATGTAGACTAGTTATCTCTGCAATGCTTTATTTTAGCACTAATGTATACTAGTACTTTTTTGTGCAGAACGATGCGTAGAATCCAAAAAATTAATTAGATATAAGCTGTTCCATTTGAAAAAATTAACTTTTATAGGAAAAACTGTTTGCTATATTTTGTTGCAGATTATGGCCAGGCTGTACACAATTTGGATATGGTAGGTAATGACGCTAATAGAACGCTTCTTACTTAATCATAATCAAAGCGTGCCCAATAAAATTAAAAACCGGTATTGAGATTTACAAATTTTCTTAAACTGCTGTTTTTCCATAAAAATTCCAATAAATCAAAAAGTATAAAGTTTGGGGTAGGTAAAGTTACTTTTCATTGTCGTAAAATTTTGCGAAGAAGTCAAAATTGTGCCAAAATATAAGTTGTTCCATTTAAAAAAAAAAAATCTGATGTGGCCAGGCACATGACTTTATCATACAATATATAAAATTAATAGTTTAGCTGCATGAGAATCTATTTGACTGAGATAAATCGTGTCTGCATTAAAATTAAACTAGTTAGCCAGGATTTGATAGATATTTTGATAGTCAATAGTATCAATCAAAGGTATTGTCAAAGCATCAGCATTTGACACTACCTACTGTCATCAGAATAATAGTTGTTTATCTCACAAGTGCCGAAAGTACGGAATAGCACAACGAGCGGTGATGCGGCGCGTCACCGATGGCGGAGCGTCGTCGTCTCATGTGAGCGAGTCGCGCTATGTACTTTTCGGCAGGAGTGACATCAACGTTTTTGTGTTGCTTTTTGAGAAAAACGTATTTTAAAAAAAATCAAAAATGGTTATATTTCGGTATAGAAAATGTTAGGTTGATACCACTTCTACGAAATGTCAAGTTTAAAAAGCTAATTCAACTTCTGACAGATTTATATTCGTTCATGACACTGTAGATGACGTTCCATGCGGTTCTCCGAGTGTGACAGCGTGGTGACAGCCATAGACATGTCTGTGGTGACGGCACAAAAAAATATTTGTCAAAATCCTGGCTACTATGGAGTTTCATATCAATGCCGATGCGACAGATCTCGATCAAATAGAATTTCCTCTTGCAGCTAAACTATTAAATTTACCAAAAAATGTCATAGGCATAAATTATTCAAAATTTCCTCTGCTTTAATTTATTATTTAACTATTTTCAAGAAATTACAGAAATGGCGGCTCATCTGCAAAATCCTTGAAAAAGGCTTAGAATAAACTACTAGTTCCTTTGGACCCTTTTGAACCAAAAGCTTTTCAGCTCTAAGTTTAGTCATAAAACTTCTAAATATGAACTTTCGTCCCGATACCTTTAGTAGTTTCTCCGGAATCGTCGTCACAAAAATCGAGTACACACATACACACACACACACACACATACACACACACACACACACAGACATTTTTTTGTACCTTGGTCAAAAATGTTCAGGGGACCCAAAAAGACCTATTTCCGCTAAAATCTCAATTTTCTTTTTCGGCATGATTACAATACTTTAGCATACTGCGTATGATAAAGTAAAAACATAAGTTTGGGTTGGTACTACCTTATGGAACACCCTGTGTACACGCTAATAATTTTCAAATGTACGCCTCGGAGTTCTGTATATATGAGTGAAATCAGTTTTAAAACATCTTTATTAACAGACGTACAATACTCCGAGATCGCACTGTTGAGACACCCGGTATACGTAAATTACATACAATATTATTGCTAGACTGTGTACAATATCACATTCGTTCCAGAATGATTTATAATTGTCCTATTGTATTCCTCTCTGAAGCATTTTTGTAGTAAATAATATGGCAAAAAATGCATAAAAATGCTTTATTGTAGTACAGTATTACTTTGCGAGTAAAAATGTACGGTGCGTAGTAAAGGATAAATAATGAATTTATTTATTTTCGTACTTA
Source organism: Melinopterus prodromus (assembly GCA_964023965.1). Taxonomy (NCBI): domain Eukaryota; kingdom Metazoa; phylum Arthropoda; class Insecta; order Coleoptera; family Scarabaeidae; genus Melinopterus; species Melinopterus prodromus. The sequence continues at coordinate 50,049,126 of OZ030393.1, forward strand.
CTCGAATATTCCTTTTCAAAGGAATCATACAAATTGGTCAAATTAAAAACGAGGTCTCCCAAGATCTCGGACAATCTACGTTCTACAATGGTCTTTGAGTGGTGCTCGAAACATCGAATTACTCCACCCAAGGTTTGGACCACTCGAATATCTGAACGACCCAATCTCTGACCTCCTCTTCTTTTCATTTTTTATGCTCCCCAATTAGGTAATTTCATTTCATATCAGCGCACGATCGCACGCTATGACGAATAAAAACTCAACTGTCTCTAACAGTTTAATAACATTTCGCATTAAGCAAGATTTAGTGCTCAATTAAACCGCGAGAGGGCCGATTTGATGCCCGGAAGATGTGTATGGCGTAAATCGGAATGTGTATTACGCGGCGCTGAATTTCTGACGAGGAAATTTAATTTGTAAAGCATGCAATCGTTAAGATGCTCTTAATTATTTATATACTTGCCATCATTAATGGCTTCTGACGGTTTTTGATAATAAACTATAGACATATTTGTGAACATAATTACGTCTAACAAAAAATATATTTACAGAGTGGTCGTGTTAAGTACAATATACTGCAAACAATACTTAGTAAAATAAATTACAAACAATACTTTGGTAGTTAGGAATGACAAAGAAATGTCGACCATAAGCTGTACAGTGTACACGATTTGGCTTAAAAAACCAATTCATTTAATATTTTAACTTTTACTCCCAGTTTTGAAGCAGTCGTTAACTGCTTTTAGCGGTACCCAGAAACAATTTCTTTGTTCAGTGAGTCCCCTTGCCTCTCACCATCGAAGTGCTTATTTCCAGTGATCCCCTCGCGTTGTTTCCAGTGAGTCTTTGCCTCTCACCATCGAGATATTTGTTTCCAATTGGTCTCCTCACCGTCGAGGTGCTTGTTCTCAGCGACTCCCCTTGCCGCTCACCGTCGAGATGCTAGTTTTGACCAAATCCTTATTGAAGCAAATGCTAGATATGCAATTTATAATAACCTAATTCTTTATATTATACGTTAAAGAGTGTTAAATACGTAAATTTTTTATTAAAAATCGACGGTAACGTTATATTGAAACTTAAAACATGGTTTTGACTTGAAAGCTGTTGCCGGCCATCATGCAATGTTTGTCCTAATTCGTCAACTATTTAAAGCCTTTATGCGATCAGACTGTGCCAGACTGTGGCCCAGCGGTAGAGCGCTTGGCTATCAGTCTGGGGGCGTGAGTTCGAATCTCACGCTTTCAGAGTAAAGGTTGTTCTGTGGTTTTCCTTTACTCCACGGCGAATGCTGAAAGCCAACCAACCTAAGACGTGCCACAAACGCGGGCCATAATAGTGATAATTCGGGTCTGCCTATGCCCCCATAGTGGCGAAACCTGTTGGGGGATGTTATGGCGTGGATTAGTATTATTATTATTAAAATAATAAAATATGGTCCCACACTACATCAAAGGAGTCGATTAGAAGAATCGCATCTTTAGATTCTTATATATCTGGTGTATCAGATGTGTACAACAGAAGATTATGGACCTATTATAAATTATACTAATTTATCATTTAGCTATTCTGTATAGAATAACAAGTAAGATACAGTAAAATACCAATTTTTATTATTGTTTTCACATTTCCGATTATTTGTCTAACAATTTCTAACTATTTGACTATTTTCCGGTTTTTCTGAGCAGCTGAGTTGCAGCTAAGGCTATTTAGTCCAGCCAAATTAGGATTTCACATCAGAAAAATTCTAACCTAGCTGGATTTTTTTTATATACATTTGGATGGACATTAAAAATAAGGTCTAAAAAGTCCTCATCGAAATCGTACCTGTGTTGTGAATTATTGACTGTCAAAGATTACCGAATTGAGTTTTCTAACAATATATTGGTTTCTATTGATCAAACGACAATTAGCGCCATTTAAAAAAAACTAAATCTTGTATTTCTCTACAGAAAAAAACATCTCTGTGCATAGTTCCACTATGCCTTGGCGCTTTCAGGTTATTGGTCTAGAAAGACGTCGACAACACGTAAAAGAAACAACGTAGTTATGTGCTTGGTAAACCTTTCTCCTAACCAAATCATTAAAAACATGACAGAGCATCATAATTTATAATAACAACAACAATATCTTGCGGTTATAACTCCACCATTTCCGAAATATGTCCATAAGAATGTTTAGAAGCGTCTGATGTAATACGCAGCTTGGTTTCTAGCGGAAATGCAACAACACTCTTATCACTATGTATTCAAATGTACACTAACAAATGGGACAAGTTTTGGAAAAATGTCATAAAAACAATGAAGGTATTTAATTCATATTCTTTTTTCTTCTGAAGAACGTATCTCGAAAGCCGCCATCTCTTGACTACATGTTTATTGGTTATTTTATTATAAAATATAATGCCACGTAAAATGGCCAGGTACATTTTAAACATGCGGTTCGTGATGCCCTGTATAATATATACAGTAGGATCAAAAATTACTGATTTGTCCCCTCGCATGAAATGGGGTTTTAGTAAAAATGTGCCAAATATGCACCCATATACAGCATGTTTCAGAAATACCGGCCAACCTTGAAGGAGCATATGCCCAAGACCGTAACAAGCACGTGTTATCAAATAACATGTGATCTAACTTAACGCATTCTTGAGATAATTAACAATGATAGTGTTCGTCCCTGCTCAGCGCAAGAAGGTCGACAACACTCCACCACAGTTGTGGTGAAACTGATGACACATCAACGTCGCTGGCAACATATCGATCTCCCTCCTAACTTTGTTCGGCGGGGCCAGCAGTTGCTGTGTTTGAGTCGGTTTGTTTTGTTCGACTAAGGGATATAGTAATCACAATTTTTAAACAGTTGTTTAATCCGCATCACATTTCTGGATTAGGTACGTACTAAACTCTGTAATTTTCAATTGATAAATGTTTAACCGGACGTGTCTTGGAAATGGTAAAGTTTTAGCTGCATGTTATCAATTTTCTTGTTATAAAATATTATGGTCTGTCAAATTTTCAATGACTTGGGTAGCGTAATCGTTTACCCAGCACGTAGTAGATAGATAGATAGATAGATAGATAGATAGACAATTTATTCATGTACTTTATACAAATATATATAAACACATATGTATACATATACACGAAGCGTCAACATACAAAATCGAAAAATACAAAAATATATAATTATAACGTTAAAATGTTTGAACCTTTCACCGAGGTTAAAAATTCGTCCACACTATAAAATGTTCCGTTCAACAGTAATTATTTTATCATGTATCTAAAATGTTTAAAAGTGTTGGCCACGTCTGGAAGGGCGTTAAAGAGTTTACAGGCTGTAGCCCATGTAACATAGGCTCCTCTGGGAGGTGGAGTGGCGATGCATCGCCGGCAGCAAACAATGCCAGTGTCTCGTGTTATAAATATGACTCGTACCATGGTCAAATTCTCGATAAACAAAACACAGTGTTTCCAGAATATACACTTCTAAAAATGTAAGTAACGAGTTGTCCTTAAAAATTGCTCTACATGATTGAGTATATCAGGACATAAAATATTATGCAAGAAGAATATTTTGTCACTTGCCGGATTCATAGCCCAGTGGATTATCACAAACTTCATTAATGAATAGGAATTTGCAAAATAAAAACCTTTAACAACGTCAACACTGCAGGATTTCCTCAACTGGGTAGTGCATAGCAGCTCCTGGTGAGTTTTCTAACCAGAGCCATCACATGATGAAGCCAACACAGGGAGTCATCATAGTATTTGCTCATACGTATCTCTCTTTCGTGCATTTGACGTTTCTCTAAACCTATAACTTGAAAACACCGTCTCGTAGTGGATGTATGTTTGGAAATTTTTTGTAGAGAATTATAAGATTTAGAGATTTCCTAATAGCGTTCATTGTCGTCCAATGGATAGAAAGAAAGATTTACTTAAAAAACTCTCACTTCGTTCAGCTTTTACTGTAAATAACTTTCAACGCGAGCACGATAGCGGCCTATACAAAAAATTCATCTGGGTTCGAATTTTGCCTGGGCCACATTATATTTTCTAGTGATTAAAATACCTATCGACTCTCCTGAAACCTTTAACTAGGCGAGATGCTAGATACAACAAAGCACCGATTCAAACAAGAATTTGCATATAGAACGTTCTTTTTGTATACGGAAAAGATTGTCAGGTTTATCTATCGGGTTACTTTATAGAAACTAAACAACATAGCGATTTAAAGGATGTTGTACCAAGCTGTGACCCAAATATCGGAATATCTCCTGGAGATTATAAAATGGCTTCGCAAACCTATTATAATATACAAAACCTATCCTTCAATTTGTAGAAATACATTCAGGAGCATGCTATGCAGATTAAAAATTAATCATAGTATCATAAAAAGAAAATAAAGCTGCTATTTTGCGAACAGTCCACAATTGTTATTGTATCTCAAAAAGTGTACATTAAAAAAGTAAATGGACAGTTCATAAAACACAAGACCAATCCACGTGGATTTATGAGTACCATTACTAAGAAATTAAATTTATGAGTTGTAGATAAAATGTAGTTAGTAACTTGCATATAATGACTATAAACCATTAGCTAGAATCCATAAGTAAATTAAGTTTATATGCGTTCCACTATCTGCTCGTTAAATAATATACTATTTGGAAAACAGAAAATGTGATATGAATTCCTATTTGCTTGTTACCCTGGCCTTCTTTAATAAAAAATGACTGATTTTAGTATCAGGGTCAAACATGGCCCCGAAAAAAACGTTACAATTCAAACAAACATTGTCCTCGACATACATATTTATGTTCATGCTACGTCAATCTCGACTGTTAACCAATTAAAGTAATTTATTTCGCCAAAATAATCTATACGTATACATTATAATCGTTAAACTTTAACACCGATAATAAAATCCCAATGAAAATCTTAATTTTAAAACGGTATCAATAAGTAATGCGAACTGTTTAAAGGGGATATCTTCTTGACCTAGTTTTGGCGTTGCGGAAGCACCGATTTTCACGACTAAATTCGATCTGTTAAGAGGGAAATGAAGCGAGTATTAGAGGCTCTCTTCCGTGAGAGAGGGGAATTTTTCATGCTAAAATTATAGGGACCAACGAAAGGGATTTATAATGTTGCCGTATCGACCCCACCTTTTCCACCCCTACCTGGATTATTGACGATGTGAAGCAATCGCTGAAAAATCCGTCTTCCTCGTCACTCGCATCCGTACTATGCCATCAATCAATTGTTTGTTAGATACACTTCCGCTGTGATCGATGTATTCGCCAGAGGTTTGTTAAAATTAAATATACCGGGTGATTCACGCCGTAGGTTTGCACGTTTATTATTTATTTTTGACGGTGGACGAATGTAATTTTGAGAAGTACTAATAGAGAAAAAGTGCAATTTTTCCGGAAGTGACGTCATCATTGAAACTTAAAATGGTACACTATTTTATATCTGTGATATTTATAATCATGATGACAGTAGCAGGGCAACAGAAATACAATATCGGGCACTGTTTATTTGATAATTTTAGACTATTTTCACGAATTCATAGGTACCTCGTCGACTTGATGATAAAAATTGACCATCGATATGTATTTGTGTTTAGAATGTGTTCCTGATTAAAAATAGCAAACAAATAATATAGGGTTCCATTTAACATTTCACTAATGACGTCATTTCCGAAAAAACGGAAGTCATACTAACTCTCACGAGTATCCCAAAATATTGCATGTTTTGTCTACTAGGACTCCAAATTTCATTTATCCAGCATCATAAATTTAAAAAATAAACGTCAATACTTATAGTGTGGGTCACTCGGTATAATGTACATACAGAGTGTCCAGGAGAGTCCGCATCATATGGATTTTTTTTATTTTCTATTTCTCAGAAAATTTTATTCTTTGTAAAAGTTGGCTGCTTGTATTAAATCAAAACGGCAAAAGTCAAATATGTACATTTCGGTACCATACACCAAGCGATTCAGAATATATGAATAAAAAATATATTTAAACCTAGTCTTACTTTTATGATAAATCTTAGTCAATGCCAGTGATGCTAAAAGGTTCGTTTTAATCTATTTTTTATGAATTTGGATAATTTTTTTTTTTTTCATTTTTTATTATTTTGGTATTATAAGTAATGTTTATTTAGAACTAGCACAAAATTACTCGTTTTCTTGGTGCAAAGTTGATGTTTCACCCTGCAGAGAAAAGATAAAAGTTCATACAATAATTAATACACGAACGTGACTTACCTTTAATTCAATTAATATTAATTACTTTGGATATGTTTATAATAGTAGTTATCCATCTACAGCAAGCGATTATGTCGATGTTGCTGATATTTTCAATGAAAGAAACCCTGACAACCAAATTCCTATTCAACCGTTTCTAGGATAATCGGAAAATACAAGCAGACAGGGTCTGTTGAAACAGTCTTTAAGAAATACCACTAAAAATGTGTTGCCAAAAATAAGGAAGCAAGTTTACTAGTGTTGCAAGCGGTAATCGAGCATAGAACGACTTCGGTTCGACAAATTGTTTGTCACACCCAATGCAGTAAAACAACAGCATGTAACAAAAACTGATCAAATATCACCTTTATAAACCAAAATAACTAGGTACTAAACTAAAGGCAAGAGGGTGTTACAAATGTTGTATCAAGCCCAATATACCCTCATCACATTAAATGTGGGCGGTATAAAAACGGCCCAGATATTTGATTGTTCAAAATACCGCACAGTACATTGGTCTTAAAATGGAACAAATATCGGCATTCTACCGTCCAATTTGGATTTTCTTGTGTCCACCAACAACTATTTTGTGAAGACACAGTGCTATTTGACGTAAATGTTGCCACGTCTATCCATAGAATATTAACAAAAAAATCTGTCCTCTTCTATTTCCCCCTCAAACTAGTTAGCGAAGTCATACTGATGGCATCGGGCCTGATGTCATAGGTATGGTACTGCTGCCAGTGTATTTTCTTTAGACACTTTTCTTTAGTGTACTTATAATTTTTTTGTGTTTTAAAGGTTATATTTGTTCAGTTTTAGTATGTTATATGCTGTTGATTTACTGTATTGGGTGTGAGAAACGATTTGTCGAACGGAAGTCGCAACACTGGTAAACTTGCTTTCTTATTTTCGGCAATATATTTTTGTGGTGTTTCTTAAAGAGATTTTCAACAGACCTGCTCTGCTTGAATTTTCTGGTTATCCTAGAAATCGTTGAATGGACAATTTGGTTGTACGGGTGTTTGTCATTGAAAATGTCAGCAACAGCAAGATAATCGCTTTTCTGGAGATGGATAACTACTATTATATTCCAGCCTCGTCTCATAAATAATACATTGTAGTACCTTCTATTCTTGTACTGAATCACACGTTTAGAGTAAAAAAATGAAAAAACTACCTGCTCCGCCGGCTGCGGGCAATGCCTGATTCACTATTTCATTCTTCGTTCGTGTGCTGAATCGTACGTATCGTTTCGCTCAGTGCGTATTTAATATAATTATATTTAATATAATTTAATACAATCTAGTATATTTAAAAATGCCTAAACAATCTCAAAAACGGCATAGGAACGATAGTGACAGTGACTATTCGATGGACCGAAAAATTTTAAAGTTAAAGAAGAAGATGTCAACATTAAATGGAAAGAAAAAGGAAACGGAATTTTCCGGCTCAGAGGGAAAGGCGAAGAGGTCAGAGCAAGAATGGACTTGGTTGTGAACACAAGACCGTCAATAGAATACAAATTATCAGTAGATAATTTTAAAACCTGCTTGTGACAGCAGTATTTGCAATAGTTTGCAATTAGCTTGCTTATCTTAGCAATGCTCGTATTATAGGTATATAATACAATATCTTATCATTAGATAAGAAAAACTTGCTTGTGACAGCAGTATTTGCAATAGTTTGCAATTAGCTTGCTTATGTTAGCAATGCTCGTATTATAGGTATATAATACAATATCTTATCTTTAGATAAGAAAAACTTGCTTGTGACAGCAGTATTTGCAATGGTTTGCAATTAACTTGCTTATGTTAGCAATGCCCGTATTATAGGTATATAATACAATATCTTATCATTAGATAAGAAAAACTTGCTTTTGACAGCAGTATTTGCAATGGTTTGCAATTAGCTTGCTTATGTTAGCAATGCCCGTATTATAGGTATATAATACAATATCTTATCTTTAGATAAGAAAAACTTGCTTTTGACAGCAGTATTTGCAATGGTTTGCAATTAGCTTGCTTATGTTAGCAATGCCCGTATTATAGGTATATAATACAAAATCTTATCCTTAGATAAGAAGAACTTGCTTGTGACAGCATAGTTGGCAATTACCTTGCTTGTGATAGCAATATTGTGATATATTGTGATATATTGCTTTAAGAGTTTCTCAATGTCGTTTCTGTCCGGCTGTCTTGTCTCGTGTACATGTTTACAAGAATTTTAAATGTTTATAGTTTGCAGTTTGGATGATTGTAAGCGCTTACTCCGATAACTTGACCATTCAGGCTGATGATGGCTCAACCTTGAATCGAAACCGGTACCTATTGAGATAAATAAACCCATCAAAGGATTAAGAGGTGTTTTTTCAATATCCCAATATAGCAATATTATAAGGTATGTATATAATATAATAAATTATCATTAGATAATAAAAACTTGCTGGTGACAGCATAGTTGGTAATTAGCTTGCTTGGGAGAGCAATATTATATATGTATATAATACAACATATTATCGTAGATAATATAAACCTGCTTGTGCCAGCATGGTGTGCACTTAGCATGCATGTGATAGCAATGCTCATAATATATAGGTATTTACATATATATTGTATAACATATTATCGTAGACAATAATATAAACTTGCTTGTGACAGCATAGTTGACAAATAGCTTACTTGTGATATCAATGCTCATAATTAACATTCAATTATATATATTGAATAATAGATTATCATTAGATATTATAAACCTGCTTGTGACAGCATGGACTGCTTTTGCATATATCATAATATGTATAGGGCTGTGTTTGTGAACACAGACCTCCAATAAAGTAACCGTAATATGCTTATGACAGCATAGTTTGCAAATAGCTTGCTTGTGATAGTAATGCTCATCATATATTTACGTACAATATATAAACGAATAGAAAAAGGGACAACAATATATAACATATCTTTGATGAAAGTTAAGAATAAAATATAATACGTTATCATTATAATAGGAGCTTGCTTGTGACAGCATACTTGGGAATTAGCTTGTTTGCTCATATTATACGAGTATATGATATGATATTATTTACATATAACAAAAATACTCACGTTTTTTTTAGAACGCATTTGTTTGCATGAATAATACAACCCGCTATTATAATTGTTTTCCAAACAAAGGAGGAGGTATATATGGAAGAAGAAATATTGTCGCAGGCACTAATGGCGCCTACTAGTAGGTGTCAGTTACCGCGGGCTCAAAGCTAAATCCAGTAGCTACTGCTGGAATCTCGCGAGTTCATATCAAATGAGACAATAGATGACAATCTAATTTGACTCAAAGTGGAGACAGCTCTGTTCAACTATATGTAGGGTGTTAACAGCAAGGTTGCAAAAGGAGAGGGTGTAGAATCCACTCAACGTTTTATAAAGGGTTTGAGCGATTCAAAAACAAAATCAGACGTAAGCTTGCGGCTTACAATTTAAGCAAGGGTTTTAATGTGGCCATAATGAAAGCCCCCACAAATTAATGGTAATTTGACGTGATTTTTTCACCTAAGAATACCAAAAATTAGTATGAAAGGAATGGTTAAAGAAGTATCAGAAATATCAGGGGTCCGTCTGAGACAAAGTCTAAAGGACCAGATCAGAGCGAACAGCGTGAACAATCAAAGACTCTCTACACAAGAACCAGTACCTACGCAGGGTACAGGTCGCACCCAACGCAATGAACGGATAGGGGCGAAGAACATTAAGTAAATGTACAGGTTTGAAAAACTGCTAGACTTTGAGCCTTTCTTACAGTAGTTGATGTAACGTTACTAAAATTACGATGGAAAATTAGCTCGGATGTTGGGTAAATTTGGTTTTTGTAACATGTCCCGTCCAAAATATTGTGCCTACAAGGGTAGAATTGGTTAATATTAACTATTCTCAAATGTATAAAAGATGCTGATATTCCGGAGGGATGAAGATTTTAAATAAATTACAGCGATAACCTGGAAATTACTCAGGGACTCTTGCGTAGCTACGCAATGCTCTAACAAACTGAGCTGTCATTCTCAGTTTTTTATTAAATTGGTAAAAATTACTAAATGGCAACTTTAGACACCTATTTACCAGTCGCTGTAAGAGAATCGGATAAAAAATATCTAGATTTAGATTTAACAATGTACCTTATCAATGTCATTGTATGCCGCTTATATTATCCTTTGGTTACCTATTATTTTATCAAAATAATGAAACGGTGGTGAAAGATTAGATTTTTTTTTGCCGGTTAGTTACCTGAATGATTTTTTGCTATAAAATAAAACAGCAAAGAATTGTCAGAAAAGGTTAACGATACAATTAATCTGCTAGAATATTTGAGATATGGAATTAACTATCATAAACGTAAACTACATAGTGTATATTATGCACTAAGGAAGAAATACTTTTAGGTTGCATTCGTAATTCCGTTACAATAGCAATTTCGTTGCCAAATTGTCTTACCGTAACACACTCAAGAAATAAATATGTTCAAAATACGTGAATTTACAAGATTCTTAGGTGTAAAGACTTCAGCCGGTGCCGCTGGAAGCTATGATGACTCTTTATGAAACCTTTCGATTGAATTTTGCTAAATTGAGGCTTTAATGCTGTAATAAACATCTCTGATAATCTTTCGAAGGCGTCACTGGTGGGTACAGAATATCCCCAAAACAATTCGAAAAAATCCACAATACTTTATATTATTCAGATGCGTTATAAAATCGGAGGGGGTATTAGGAGACAGAAAAACTAGAACAGAGTTTTCTAGATATTTATTTAGAATTACTGGCTCTATTTTTTAAGTAGAGATTTTTAAGTATGTTTTCCAATAACACATCAAACTGTAATATTATATGTAGGTTGATAATACGACACCCTTATCTTTGATCATCTGTAGGGACAGTAATTTACCATCTAGTTAGGTTGGCCAGGGAGACTTGGATATGGTGCAAAGCAAAAATATTTACTTACAGGCATCAGTACTACAGGCATCTTTAGACAAACATGAGACAGAGTTCAGTCGAGGATGGGATATAACGGTACAAGAGGGGAGTTAAGCTGCTACTTTTGGGATATGTTAGTTAAGTTTGAAAAGCCAAAAATTGATATTTGACATTTCGGACGAACACAAATTGTAGAATTTTATTTTGTGCTTGAAATATCCGGAAAGTTTTGTTGGTTTGATGACCTTGTCAATTGGAATAGTGGTCCTTCTTTGGCCCTCACAGCTGTCGTACAAGTCATTGTAGAAAGCTGGACACCTGGAGAGTCTTAGATTTCGATGTTTCAATGTTAGAATCGAACGGTATTAGTTTTGGAATTTTCAATAATTAATGTTTGACTAGCAGCCATATTGAAAATTTTGGTGATTAGCAGAAGGTTTTAGATTTATTTATTTTTATTTAAGGCGCGTTTGGGTTACCACCGAGTTTGTCAAAATATAACGTTACCTGGGAATCGGAGATAGTCCCAGGGTAGACGCGGGCCATAATAATGATAATTCGGGCCTGCCGATGCCCCCGTAGTGGCGAAAGCTGTTGGTGAATGTTAAATAAAAGCAATGAACATGCATTGTCTTAAAAAATGGCAAGCGGATAATAACATCCGGGCCAATCAGACGGCCTACTCTGAAACTGCCATATTTCCATCAAAATGCAATATATGTGCAGCAACTGCTGGTGTACAGTATTGTAATAAAACTAAATATTACAAAAATTTCATAGAGGATAATAATAAAAGTGGATTGTGATGTAAACATTTCCGTCTCACATTACAAACCAGGCGCCTCCACATTACCCGCTGCTGAACTTACTGCTTAATTACAGTAAGATTAACAAGGAGACGGATAGATAACTCTAATACTTTTGTAAATTTTAGATAAGTCACCAAAAGTTATAGTCGGCAGTTTTTGTTTTTTTTCGGAAACAATTAAAAATAAAATTGTTAATAATGTTAACATACGTAGAAGATAGTTTAATATTAGCTTTATTAGGATCATAGGGAGCTAATTTGGAGTTAATAATTTGGATTATCGTTTGTTGAAACAAACCTTCTTATGTGGGAGAAATAAAATTTTGCTGTTTATATCTCTAAACATCTACAATGTATTATTTATGAGACGAGGCTGGAATATAATTACAAGATCAAACGAACTTACCTAAGTGAAGTTCGATCTTGATTATATGAAGCCTCGTCGAAATAAATAATCACCCACCACTCCCTAATAGCCCCTTAAGTAACAGCAAACATTTTTTTCCCAGACTCTGAAGAAATGAAATAGTGAATCAGGCATTGCCCGCAGCCGGCGGAGCAGGTAGTTTTTTCATTTTTTTACTCTAAACGTGTGATTCAGTACAAGAATAGAAGGTACTACAATGTATTATTTATTTCGACGAGGCTTCATATAATCAAGATCGAACTTCACTTAGGTAAGTTCGTTTGATCTTGTAATTATAAACATATCCAAAGTCATTAATTAATATTAATTGAATTAAAAGCAAGTCACGCTGATGTATTATTTATGTATGTAGTTGTGTATGATCTATTGTTATCTACATGTTGAAATATCAACTTTACATCAAGAAAATAAGTAATTTTGCGCTAGTTCTAAATACACATTAGTTATCATAACAAAATAATCAAAAATTTAAAAATGTATTTAAATTGCTAAACAACAGATTAAAACCAACATTTTACTATCACTGGCATATAACTAATATTTGGCATAAACATAAGAATTCAAAAAAGACAAAGCTATAGGCAGTTACTGAAATTTAACAAATTTTAAAATTTGTTTGTATATTCTATAGTTATTTGAATTATTGCACCATTTTGCAGCTCTACCGCGTTAGTCTAAGCTTAAACTACAGCTACACTTAAAATTAAGCGGTAAAAAAGTGTGGCTTAACTTCACGTAAGTTTGGCTTAGTAATGATATTATTGACATAAGCACAAAATATTATTCAAAATTTGATTAAATCAATTTCTGAATCAATATGTATCGGCGTAACACAGAGTTTTTTTGAGAGATTTAGATTTATTTTCTATTTAGACAAGCTTATCACATAACTGACTCATTTCACAATTGAAATGAAATGGATATATTTTGGAATACCCATACGATACTTGATATCTAGACGGAATTCTCAAGAAAATGCCACGAAACAAGACGGTAGGAAAAAATGCTAAAAATCAATTGTTTTATTTTGTCATCAAATTATTTTGTTATGTTCATTTCCATATCACCGTCTATGTCTTTCTATCTTCACTTATGTTAAGCAGAATATTTCCTTCATCAATACATTTGTATTATTTTTCCCACAAACGTTATAGTTATCCATAGTTAAACTAATATAAAATTAATGTGTAGTACAAATTCAAATTATCTTAAATTATAATATATTATACACCGATGGATATTCTGACACTGACAGAAATTTAAATGACGCTAGGCGCATGTAACATTAAGTTGTATATAGTAAGTTTTATTAACTGAAATGTTTACAGTCTATGGGAAAGATTCTCAGTAACTCCGCGCAGAAATGCTCTGAACGATCGATTGTTGGTTCCAGGAAACAATATCCTACAATCACAGTGAAACTGTCTAATATCATTGAACTTTCAATAAAAGACTTTTCTAACTTTCAGTTGTTTTCTATTAATACGTTCCATGTACCTTAAATGCTACCTTACATCATAACATGCCAGATAGCCAGACAAATTATTTTTACGATTATTAATTTGTATGTCTTTCTTTCATAAATTATTCAAATGGTAATTATTGCTCTCAAGGACCTCGTGCAATATATTGCCTTGTTTATATTATTGATTAACGACGAGGCCGGTTTACAAATGGTCTTCGGTGCTAGGGGAGGAAGTAATAAATTTCACGTGTCGCGCCACCCCTTTCAGCCGTTTCTGAAATTCAGCACACGTAGGAGATTCGCAAATTAGACGATCCCTTACTAACCAACCGATCCCACCTAATCGCCAACACGCAATCCCAGCAGCGATTTCTAATATTAATTTAGTTTTTATAGGAAATCTGTCACACTGAAAACTTACAACAAACATATTTAGCATAAGAACATTTTCCATCAATTTACGACATCTTTTTTTACGACATCTCTCTCAGCGTTAAAATATATCATAATGTATGCGCCTCCACCAAAACAACAGCAATAAAAATCATTCTGCATTTATCATACTTATTTACCATGGAAACAACTCTGAAAGGCGAATTTAAATAGGCGAGTTTAAAAGGACGCAGGAAGTAAACGCGACGTAAGAAAGACGATTAACGTCAGTTCGTAAATTCTGTGTTTCTATTCGAGTTTTATGCGCCCACAAAGCAGTGATTGTGTCGTCCCCTGGCGACTCGACAGATGAATTATTCTGGACGTCCTTCGCCGTATTTTAAGCCACTACGATATAAGATCCTTTTATTGGAGATACCTTTAGAAATGTCCAAATGTCAATTAATTTATCGAGTGAAAATGAAATGGCTTTTTCAATACCTTTATAGCCTTTCAAACGCGACGCACATTAATAAGGAAAAATAATATCTGTGGTGCTCTCTAATAAAAGAAACTGTAAGTCAAGAAATCTACTTGCCGAGTTCTAAGAAAGAGACACTTTGCATAGAAAAGTTGACAAACTATAAGTTTGATAACAAGCTACTTACACCAGTGATGTCAAACCCGCGGCCCGCGGGCCACATGCGGCCCTCAACACCATCTGTTGCGGCCCGCGAGCCATCGCTAAAGATTCACAATCAAGTTGAAGTTGAAAAACTTATTTGTGTACATTCTTTAATTATTAAGTTTGCAAGGAGTTTCCAAGTTTTTTATTTGGATATTCGTACATTACATCGTGGGCTTACTATAAATAGAAAGTAAATAATTTAAAGGTTGGATTTTTGTAAATATATCATCCAAGTGAAATTTATAGAACACAATACACAATATTTTCTGAACACTATGTTTTTCAATTCACTTCATTATTTTGTTTTTAAAGGATTTTCTCTTGAGTGATTTTGATGATTTTTTATTCACATGTCGATTGATTCCTCATTTTTGAACATATACAAGGAAAAAGAATTAGTTGTTTTTAAACATGAAATGTGAAGATGTAGTCATGAAAATTTGTAAATAGTCTTTGGGTAATTCTGAATATCAAATTCAAAAAGTTTGACAGAAAAATCCTTAATATGATTTTTATTTATTCAGTTTTCTTCATACTTGTGTTTTTCCAAACGAACGCATAATTAAATCCAAAATATTGATGCGAGTCAACAAAAATTATCAAAAATTAACTGCTAATTTAATTAATGTAGCACGGTATAAGAAGAAACATGGTATAACAACCATAATAAAGTTGCTATTCTAGATTTTCATATGTAATTTAACCAAATGTTACTAAAATGCCTAGTTGCGGGTTTGTGGAATTTTCTCTAAAAGTGATCAAAAATATCATTATACAAAAGAGTGAGCTTTTTTGTATGCGGCCCGGGCCCATTAAAGAGTTTGATACCACTAACTTACCTGAGTCCATCGCGCGGAATGTCCATGGATCAGTGAGAAATACAGAAGCTAATCAAGGTGAGGAAAAAAGTTAAAAGAATGAACAGGAATAACGCAAAAAGGTACTGAAAGAGAAATACTAAAAAGGTCATATCTAACACATACACAATACATAACCAATACATAATAGTGACCAGATGGTGATGTCAGATACCACGTCCCTTGTCTTATGTAGGTGGTAAATAAGGCGCATTTTAGTAAACTGTCCGGGAAATACGAGATGAAATGATCACCTTATACATACATGACCGATACACTAACAATTTCCTAACTGGCAGCACATAAGCAGAACAGTTTTCGAACAACAGACAAAACATAGCAAATGTATATTTGGAAAAGTGATCACCTAAACGCAATTGACGGTAAGCTGTACAACAAGAATATTTACGATATTTATACATCGTTTGACATACATCAAGAAAACCACCTAACCTATATTTAGACAATACTTTATAATCAAATATTTCAATTTCTAACATTTTACATTATCATTCTCTTTTTCGCAGTGTGAAGTGAAGACGAAGGCCCCTGCCTTCAGAACACGCGTTCGTGAAACCAAAGAATAATAAAATTATCTACACACTGGCCGTGTTTATATCAACCCTAATATCTAACAGAATTGCAGAAAGCAAACAAACATAGTTCAGCAAAGAAAAATCTTAAATTATCTAAAGCTGCAAGAAGACTAGAGAAGTTCAACTACATAATATATGATTATGAATCTCACAAAAAAAAAACTAGTAAAATTGACAATAAACATCAATAGAATTATGGTAAAAGTATCCAATTCCCTAAATGCATTTCTACAGAAGAACCGTAAAAACAAATCACATTTATGATCATAAATATGACTATCTGTTATTATGTATTTATTTTTTATTTAATTTATATTATATTTATTATCTATGTACTTTATAAATAGATGTATTATAAGGTTTAATGAGTTTTATTTTTAGAATATTCTCGAGATTTTTCACGAGTGTAGGGCTAGCGATTGCGAACCCAACAGAACACGCATTGGAGACATATTGCACTGGCCAACACGAGCAACGAGAGCTCGTGGAGAAAAATGTGCACTGAGTGCAGATTCTATTGCACAGTTTTTCTACCAGAACACGAAACACTCTGTGCAACCAATGGAAAACAAATATGTGCACTGGTGCGCCCGAGTTTTGCCAAAGGAACCGCTACAAGTTTCCCCAGTTTATAAAATAGAAAACGGGTAAAACGTACCTCACATTTACAGTACACATCACAACCACCCATATTTAATATTCGCCCACGATAAGTTTCAAATGGCGCGTAAATTACCCAGTGAAATGGCAAAAATACTCTAGTTTACGATTGGCAATAAACATTATAGCACCGGTGTTGTGCGGGTTTATTATACCAGTAAATATGTCGTGATATTTTATTATGATTCTTATAACTGCTATCTGAACTAGATAATTTGCTGTTGTATACCCCCATCGAGACTCAGTGCAATTTCATGTGTTTTGTGTTAGATTAATTAGTAAGTTATGTTATTTGTCAATTTGTAAATTGTAGTATTGTAAATGTGGTTTCACTCGTTCGACGCTTGTAAAGGAATTTGACAATTTTCTCTTTGTCCTATTTTAGTACCATTTAAATACTTAATAATTGCCTTGGTGGCCCTTGCAGTCAAAGGTTGAGTGGGAGTAGACTCAAGTTGCGACCAAAAACCACTAACAAGGCACTCTTCGATATCAGTCCAAGTGACAAGACGTGTCCCATCGTCAACTCCAATATTACAACTATCAAAGAATCACCACATCACTACTAGGACACGTCACTAGCTTATCCACATATCCAGTACAAGCATCGAACGAGCCTTATTAAATAATAAATAGATAAAAGTTTCCACGAAGTTTCATTATCAAACAAGAGAAGGAAGTGACCACGAATTGGAACGTTTAAGCAACCGCTTAAACAAACGGACGGTAGGAATCCAACACTGCGTTCAATTATTGTTAATGGGAGCAAGCGCGAAATATTGCATTAAGCAGATTTTGTATTCCGAAACTGCTTGCCTATATCACGTAAAAAATCATTCTCGGGAAACTAAATGCACGTATCCAAATCATCAAAATAACAGAAAAACAAGAATATGCCGTTCGAAAACGGACCAGCACTACAAAAGCTGTACTAGCCCCAACAAAACCTAACCATTGACATAAAAGTAAGAATGGACATTAAAGAGATTAGAGAGATTTTGCTATGTAAACCGCTTATGAATAAACTGAAAGCGGTACGTGTAAGCGACCGATTCTATAATCTCCTCCAAACATATTTTCACGAACGACCACACATAAGAAGATACAAACAACAACAATAATACACTTACATAAATTTTAGTGCGCCCTCGACAACCCACTATGGGTTTCTCATACACGAATGACCTACAAACAAAACCGTGAAAATACGCATGAATATCAAAATAAACGAAACAATTATTCAACAATAGAAAGAAATCAAATACATCATAAATCATACAGAAAAACCTGACCTGGATTTCACACGTCGACAGATGGAAGACGGTGACAAAAGGGAAGACGAACGAAATGGACAAAATTGATCAAATGGACAAAAATTATATAAGCAACGAAAAGGAGTAACACAACGGAATGTGCTTATATGATAGAAAGGGTGAAAGAGAACGAAAATAAAATGTTTGCAGTACTTTTATAACTGATCTTCTTGGAAACTAAAGAACATAATAGAAAGAGGATGCAGATTGATATTGTTCATTGTTGGTCAAGATAGTCACGTTATTTAGATCATTGTATTTTTGACAAATTAAGTATGTACTTGAAATTTTGTTTTCTATTAAGTTAGTAACTTTGGTAAGTCAATTTATTGTAGTTAAACCAAATAAAATGTTTTTTAGTTTCGATGAAATATTGAATGTATAATTCTTTTGCGAAAGCTACCACTGGAGAATTATTACTAAAAGAACTTTCCTGTATAAAACCCCTGAGATTTCGACCATTTTATTTTCATCGTCGCATGGTTTGCTACTAAAAAAACAGTTGAAACTAAAATATTTAGATGTTCAACGATTATAACTCAAAACTCCAGGTTGGCGTGTACGGTTAAAATAACCAGAGACACATATCTCAACGATAAAGGTCACGGGTACACGAATAACAATGCAACAACAGACGGGATGCACAACGGGGAACTCCAACGTCTGCAGACCGCTAAACAGACAATATCGCGACAACTTTATGTTATGTTCTTACGATGTTTAACTAACATTATCAATACAATGTTTCAATGACAACATTTTAGTTATTTAAATGCAACGTATTTCTATAATTTTGAGACAAACATATTATCTACATAAATACATCATATGTCTATAATATGGAAATAACATTACTGAATCATTTTATCTACATAAATACATCATATTCAGACAATCTCGAGACAAAATTGCATTGACAATATTTTATCTACATAAGTGAGAACATTTTATCTACACAAATGAATCTTATGTTTACAATATGGAGATAATATTACATTGAAACATTTTATCTACATAAATGCATCATGTTTGTACAATCTCAAGACAACATTTTATTGACACTATTTTATCTACATAAGTGCATCATCAATGTTGTTTAAATATTACAAAATATGTCACCGACTTATCACTGTGACGTTGAAATAAGGTTTTTATAATATTTCAACAACGCTATAAATACAAGTTCACTACATTATTTTCAACATCAACTAGAGAAGCGAATGATAATTAACCCAGGTGAGGATAATTTTTGGAAAAGAACACCTCCGCATGGATTTA
The DNA here is from genome assembly GCA_964023965.1 of Melinopterus prodromus. Lineage (NCBI taxonomy): Eukaryota > Metazoa > Arthropoda > Insecta > Coleoptera > Scarabaeidae > Melinopterus > Melinopterus prodromus. Next base: position 50,068,814 of record OZ030393.1, read on the forward strand.
AACCAGGAACCCTCCAATTTCCGGTTGACAGCTCTCCCATTTGAGCTACAGAGGCTGTGGAAATTAATAGGTTTTATTTGTCACTTCAGGACTTGCAATCCGAGTTTCAAATTAAACAAACCCGTCGTGACACCTATTGGGGATAGATGATTATAAATAATGTATGTAAATATGTAACTTTGATGTTTCAGTAACATTGATTGTTCTGTATCCGCGGAAGGACATAAGAGGTTGCCTAAATATAACAGTTCTATTAAATAATACATAAAACGAATATTACAAAATCACAGAAATATATTGTAGAAATGTTGCGGCAATATATTACTTTATCATACGCAGTATGTAAAGTATTGTAATCGTGCCGAAATTTTTTTTTGAGATTTTAGCGGAAATAGGTCTTTATGGGTCCCCTGAACATTTTTGACCAAGGTACAAAAAAATGTCTGTGTGTGTGTGTGTGTGTGTGTGTGTGTGTGTGTGTGTGTGTGTGTGTGTGTGTGTGTGTGTGTGTGTGTGTGTGTGTGTGTGTGTGTGTGTGTGTGTGTGTGTGTGTGTGTGTGTGTGTGTGTGTGTGTGTGTGTGTGTGTGTGTGTGTGTGTGTGTGTGTGTGTGTGTGTGTGTGTGTGTGTGTGTGTGTGTGTGTGTGTGTGTGTGTGTGTGTGTGTGTGTGTGTGTGTGTGTGTGTGTGTGTGTGTGTGTGTGTGTGTGTGTGTGTGTGTGTGTGTGTGTGTGTGTGTGTGTGTGTGTGTGTGTGTGTGTGTGTGTGTGTGTGTGTGTGTGTGTGTGTGTGTGTGTGTGTGTGTGTGTGTGTGTGTGTGTGTGTGTGTGTGTGTGTGTGTGTGTGTGTGTGTGTGTGTGTGTGTGTGTGTGTGTGTGTGTGTGTGTGTGTGTGTGTGTGTGTGTGTGTGTGTGTGTGTGTGTGTGTGTGTGTGTGTGTGTGTGTGTGTGTGTGTGTGTGTGTGTGTGTGTGTGTGTGTGTGTGTGTGTGTGTGTGTGTGTGTGTGTGTGTGTGTGTGTGTGTGTGTGTGTGTGTGTGTGTGTGTGTGTGTGTGTGTGTGTGTGTGTGTGTGTGTGTGTGTGTGTGTGTGTGTGTGTGTGTGTGTGTGTGTGTGTGTGTGTGTGTGTGTGTGTGTGTGTGTGTGTGTGTGTGTGTGTGTGTGTGTGTGTGTGTGTGTGTGTGTGTGTGTGTGTGTGTGTGTGTGTGTGTGTGTGTGTGTGTGTGTGTGTGTGTGTGTGTGTGTGTGTGTGTGTGTGTGTGTGTGTGTGTGTGTGTGTGTGTGTGTGTGTGTGTGTGTGTGTGTGTGTGTGTGTGTGTGTGTGTGTGTGTGTGTGTGTGTGTGTGTGTGTGTGTGTGTGTGTGTGTGTGTGTGTGTGTGTGTGTGTGTGTGTGTGTGTGTGTGTGTATGTGTGTACCCGATTTTTGTGACGACGATTCCGGAGAAACTACTAGAGGTATCGGGTCGAAACTTCATATTTAGAAGTTTCATGACCAAACTTAGAGCTGAAAAGCTTTTGGTTCAAAATGGTCCAAAGGAACTGGCTATTTACTCTTAGCATTTTTCGACGATTTTACAAATGAGCCGTCATTTCTGTAATTTCATCAAAATCGATAAATAATAAATTAAAGTAGAGGAAATTTTGTATAATTTATGTCTATAACATTTTTTGGTAAAATTAATAGTTTAGCTGCAGGAGCAAATCTTATTTGATCGAAATCGTGTCTGCATTAATACTAGGTAGCCAGGATATTCTGAAGCTTTTGACAGTATTCGGAACGTCAGCGTTTGCGAAACGTCAATTCAACACGCAAATGCATGGAGAATTCCCATGAGAAGCTAGGTGAAACAATATTGAAGAACAATATTTCGAGTGCGGATAGCAATGTTATCTTTTCGCGAATAAATACAAGAAAGATTGCAAGACGGTATGTTAACCTTAAAACTTATTTAGAATATTGAGCATAATTCTTTATGAACTTTTGTAGCACTGAAGACGGCGTAAAACTCGAAAATATAGTATGCTAGAAGCCAATATAATATATTAATCATCGAACCAGAACCTTTTCACTTTATCATCCGTAGTATGACAACACTCCATATTTAGAAGCTTTCTGTTGAACCAAGGGTCCAAATGAACTGGGGATTTAGTCTTAGCATTTTAGATATTGCAAATAAGCCGCTATATCTGGAATTTCGTCGAAATAGTTAAATAATAAATTAAAGTAGAGGAAATCAGAATAATTTATGACTATGACATTTTTTGGTAAAATTAATAGTTTAGCTACATGAGCAAATTCTATTTCATCGAGATCGCTCGTACTGCATATAAACTAGTTAGCCAGGATTTGTCAGATATTGTGATTCTAATGACAGTAGGTAGTATCAAATGCTGATGTTGTGACATTACCTACTGTAAATATAATCAAAATATCTCTAGTCTAGTTTTAGTAGTTTCATTTTAATGCAGACATGGCTGATCTCGATCAAATAGAATCTCATGCAGCTACACTATTAATTTTATATATGGTATGATAAAGTCATGTGCCTGGCCACATCAGATTTTTTTTGTTTAGTGGGAGGGATCTCCCTAGTATATTGAAGAATTATTTCAGTCTGCTGTCCAGTTCATGCGTTAAATTCTATGTATTCAAAAAGGGGTTTTCAGTCTTTTAGGTCCTTTTCATTTGGTACATCCGTTTTGCCCTTTTCTTTCTTTTTGTATATCGCAATGAAGTGACGTGGTCTTTTTAAAAGTATGTATACTAATAAGAAAAACTTGTATACAACCAACATCATTCCTTCTAGTATACACCCTGCAAAATAATCAGTTCTCATCAACTAATCCCATTCCCTCCGTTCCCATCCAGACTCCCACCTAATCCTTTTTGCAAATTCAACACATTCGAAGTAATGAAACGCCGCGCCGTCTCTTTCACTAAATCCTACCCGACTATTTGTGTCATCACTTCGCGAGAAATGCTCGCAAGAAACAAAACTCATTCCACCCCGTCCTTCGGTCTAGAACGATATGCTATACATTCCTCCCTCAGATCCGTATAATGAGCGATGAAATTACGAAGAAGCGAAAAGGGTCTGTGGCGTAGGAGCTCGAACTAACCCTTCTCAAAGCTGAAATTACTATCAGAACGCTAATGGCGGCAACCTATGGCCGGTATCCGTTGCCGAAGCCCGCTGGTTTATTGTACAAAATGTATATAAGCATCTGAGGCGCAATTTTAGTTTAATTAGACGGGTATATCTGCCTATGTATGTGTATATGGCGACTACTTATGATGATAAGTAATTGAATGGGTTATTCGATTATTTTGTGGTCAGGAGACTCACGAAACTCGCTTTTTGATGTGAACATGCGTGTCAATTCTGTTGATTGGCTTTTCGTTACATAGTGGTCTTTTATTATTTTTTCTAAAAGCTTATATTATATTTGTCTATACTGCAGGGAAAAAGAAATCATTCAGTTTGAGTCACCATTTAGCCAAATAAAACACCTCTTCGATCGGTATTCCTTCCGCAGACGCTTCTATCATTTATATCGAATTTTTTTGTAACTTGCTTTACTTTTTATATTAAATATTTGGCAAATGTTTATACTGGGTGCCCCACTTTTTTCCCCGACAAATTATTTTTAGAAGTAAATGTAATTTTGAGTATAATTTATCATATGGACCTAATTGTTTATTCAAATCGTTAAAAAGTTTCAACCGCTTAAAATAATAACAATGTCAAGAAAAATAAGCCATAAAACACATATCCAGCAATGCAAAAACAAAGAAAGAACACAATCAAAGCCCATAACAATAATAATTGTAAATAAATGTAAGTAACAAATTCAAATAGTGCGTTTATCAATTCTTACAAAAAAAAAGTCATTAAAACTACAGTTTTGTTATTATTTCGAAAATGGTTTAACTTTTTAAGAAATACAGAAAACAAATAAGACCATATGAAACATTTGCTCAGTGTAACATTTACAATATGGAAAAAGTTTATCAATTTTACTTTTACTACCTGTCCAAAACTCTGTATTTATGGTATATAGTACACCTGTGACGAAATCTAAAAATACCCTGATTGCTTCTAGCAAAATATCTCATATGCTTGCGAAAAGAAAAGTTGAATTGTTGAAACTTTGAGTTTCAGAAGGCACTTGATTGAGTCAACATAATAGGATTCTTATTTTCTCAAAAATTCTTTTCTTCAATGGCGACCCCTTCAAAATGTTAATATACAGTATCATTTATATTATTTAAGAAAACATGCAGGGCCAACATAAGAAAATATTTCAATTTGAATTTAAAAAAAGCAAACAACACTTTATTTTCTTAATCACAATAACACACACAAACAAAACCAAACAAAATAAATGATTTCTTTAGTTTCCTTTTTGTTGCTGGTTCGTTTATTATTTCAGTAATTTCTTCATTCCTTTTATTTCTTCTTGGTTCTCTTTCTGCGATTTCTTAATGTTTTTCTCGTGTTTGGTTCGGTGATCTTGCCTGATTTTTGTTTTTCTGTCTTTTGAAATTTTTATTTTAACACAACAACTATGCGATCAGAACCAAAATACGTATGGCCAGTTTTTAAAAAGTTTAAGGTTTTAAGGGAATATTAAATGTAAATAGATATTAATTCAAAACATTTGCTTAAGTGTGGCACTATGAATTTTCCACAAAAAAATAAACATTGCACAATAGTCTCTGAAGAAAAGTCAAATTAATTTGGCGTGTTGTTTGTTACATCACGTAACAGCTATAAACATGTTTAATTTGCTCCAATGAGGAGAGTTAATTTTCATTCAGTATCATGTCACTTGCAAAATACTGTTATTTCTAGACGATTGTGGAATAACGTGACCTGTAAATTTTTATTTTTAATGTAACATCAATATCAAATACATTAAATACAATGACGGATTAATAGCAAGTTCGAATACAACCATGCAGATGCCATTCTCTCTTAGTTTTCTTTGGATAGCCAATAGCCAATGTTATCAAAGTTTTTATATATCAACAACTTTTCTGCATTTTCCGGCACAAAATTCTTTCAGGTCATCTATAATATCCTATACGTACTTGCAACAAACTAAAAATAGCCACGAAGCGTGGGTAATCTGCTCCAGAAACCCGCATACAAAAATACAGCAGGCCGTATATGATAAACAATATCCCAAATTCCTTATTTATCAAACAGTAACGAGATCATAAACTAACACACTACTCTTACTATAGTAGCCAATATTTTTTTAGATCAAGGCAGCTTAGTTTCTTTTTTGAGGGTTATCTTTCAATGTAGGCATTAATGACGATTATTTTCAGCCTGTCTGTTAGAATATTTATTGAAGCTCAAAAATAGGTGTCCAAAAATCTACACAGTTTTACTATATTATTTTTAAATTGTATTTCTTGTATTTGACACCGCCAAAGCGTTGGTTTTCTCAGTAGCCAACATTTTTGTGGGCACAAAAACAGGACAATAATATTTTGCTTAACTTTAATGTTTAATAACTCTTGTTATGTTTGACCGATATTATGTTTTCAGTGTTCGTTCTAAGCTAATGTATCCATATTATTATCAAACGCCTTCGTAGTTATGAAAAATAAATTCATAAATTCCTACAGCTTGATATACCGGACGATCTCGCATTATGTCTTGCTGATCAGATTTTGGGACACGCCATGGAGTAGTGATGGGACATCGATCGAAAATATCGATGTTGACCATCGATGTTACCATCGATACCAACTATCGATGGTATAAAAACATCGGCTATAAAACATCGATGTTTGGAAACATCGATGTTTTCAGCGGACAGTGTTCTTCTATAATTTTCTATAATAATACATCATAATAACTTCTGTTTATTGAGCTTATTTTAATTTAGCTTTGTTTTATTTTCCAATTGTAAACACAAAATGAGAAGGAATAGAAAAAAAACTAAAACACGCCTAGATTTCCTTTTTTCATAGTTCCATATTATTATTCAACATAAAATGTATTCAAACTTTAAAGCGGTATCATACAAACCAATCTCTATAAAATGTTTACATTTAGTGTTTTGTTCTTTTTTTTACTTACATAAAGGGTAAATCAACGAGCTTAGTATGTCCGTAACACTGAATTTTTCAACAAGATAATTGTAGCACCTAAATTTTCACCCTTACACAACGGTATGCCTTACACAACTAATTTATTTTTAATTTTGCAGATTAAAGTAAAATAATCACTAGTCTAAGTAAACACAAACAGCAGCAACTCATGTCGGCGCGACCTAAACGTACGGATCCTATATCTCATTTTTGCTGTTGTTGCTGCACGATGTTTGCGAAACATCGATGTCACCATCGACGTTTAAAAATAAAACCATCGATGGCAAAAAAATCGACCATCGAACCATAACATCGATGTTTCTAAAACATCGATAAACATCGCCCACCACTACCATGGAGTAATTGAATTAATAATCTCGCCAGGTTCTTAACGATTCTGTTGGAACTCTGTCTGCTGACCCAATTTCTGAATGTTAGAATAATATTGTAAGAGTTTGATGATTCTTTCACTAGACAGTAACCAGTCATAAAAATTTTGAAGATTATGAGAATCAGACCTAACTGCTAAATTGCCAATCCAGAATTGCTCAATATTAGACTACCAAAATATCATTTTGGTTCTCCCATATTTATGTAGGTATTTCTTATCCAACGACAGGTGCGAACTGCGAATTACTCATATGTTCAAATCATAAGAATAGACGCATAAAAAATCGTGCTGTCCATAGAGTTTTGCATCGTGTGCGCAAAATCGCCAGAATCAGCCAAAATCGATGAGCAATTTGCACCTGTCGTGGGACAAGGAATACTAAGTTAGTAAACATCGCAATAAGAGAACCTATACAATGAACGAGAATATACCCCATACCAGTAATGTAGAAAAGTTCATTCAGGTATTACTACATTCAACTCGATAAATATAAACGTGAGAACTGAACAAATTTATATGATAGAAATGCATAATAAACTGACCTGTTGTTAAAAAATCATCAATAGTACCACACGAGAACTGCAATTATTATATTGTTAACTCTTAAAATGGATAATTAAACCTGCATTCAATACCTACCTCGTCGAACAATGAAAACCAACGTAGATACGTACACAATAGAATGCATGTCCATTATTTGTACTGCGTTGTAATCAGGTGAATCGTGAATAATGCTCGTGTATTCATCATAGTATTAGAGGGCCATGTACTTCATACGTATGTCGTATCTAAGCCAGAACCCAGCCGATGGGTCGTTTCGCGTGTATCATTCTTCACCCTGTTTTTGTTAGTTCTTGCCATTGTTAAAATGGGCATATCTGCTACCGGAGTTAAGGCTGGTTTGCATAGTGTAGTAGGAGCAAAAAAAACAGGGAAAGAAAAAAATGGCACTGTTATATACATTGTACGGTTCACATTGTATAACAAAACAACTTTTCAAAACAGTCATATATCTAAGAAAAATTAGAACAAATGCTTTTATTTTTGTTTTAAATTAAAAGTTGTTTTAGCTCTCACCAAGCCAATACGTGTAAATTCTTTTAAAAAAACGGTTACAAAATATAATTTTTATGTTGTTTCATAAAGCTTGATTTAAAATAAGTCGAGATATAATTTTTGCTAATTTATTCCAAATGTATCGATGGTAATGTCCCCAAAAAACTTAGGGAAAGATCGCACTGATGACTAAAGGATCACCAAATTGCAAATAACCGTGTTTTCTTCATCGCACGATCTTTTACATTAGATGCATCATTTAAAAATCTCAATTAAATGAGCATCGAAACATTCTGGAGTAACATTTTCAAAAATTAATAATTTTGCTGATTGCAGATTTTTATTTCACAACACTTAAAGAGTATACTGTAAAACCTTCAGAAAGGAATTCGAAAAATTACCGATTCGACAGCCAAAATTCGAGCGGCCCGCCGAAGCCGACTATTCCTCGCTTATCGGAACCTTTTTACCACCTCCGATACACACATCTTTCAATATTTTTCACAAATTCTTTTCTATAGTATACCATCAATTCTCCTCTTTAAAATCGCGTATTATTTATTGTGATAAGCGTAATACTTTTGGAGATATCGAAAATAATTATTTATGTACTAAGGGCATTACACGGATGTTTATAAACATCAAGTAATATCCGCGGTGCATACAAAATTGTATGTCCTACAATGGCTTTGTTCCTCCATTTGAATAATAATATTAATCAATGTTTTGACGTTATCAAGTGACATGCGTATCTACGGAGTTGAATAACAATACAAACAATTCGGAGTTGAGTGACAATACAGATAATTAATTATCAAACTTGTAACCTAAATCGCCAATCATTGACATTGCCGAGTGACAGTACAGACAATTAATTGTCAAACTTATAACCTTAATCGCCAATAATTGACATTGATGACTTAAAATTTACAATTTGAATGAAATATTGAAATATTTGACATTTTTGACATATAACCATGGCAACTCTGAACGCCCGCGCGTTAAGAAGCAGATTTTGCCCCTAAGATGTAAAATGTTACTTTATGATCATGTAGGACATAAAAATGAGTGGACTAAATTAAAAGATCCGGTATGTCCTTACACGTCTACAATTTTAACGCAGTTTTCTCGAAAACTTGTTTCGTTAGGTGGTTGACACGATATCGCAAAAACTAACGGGCCGGTTAAAAAAATTCTTGCTGCATTGTATACGCAGATTGACTCGCTAACGCGCAAATTATCTTGTAGAAAACAGAAATTGATTATTTTTCCTAAAAAATGTTGGATAAAACATTGAATTTTTGATAAAACCGGTTTTTACTTTATCATACGCAGTATGATGAAGTATTGTAATCGTGCCGAAAAAAAAAATTGAGATTTTAGCGGAAATAGGTCTTTATGGGTCCCCTGAACATTTTTGACCAAGGTACAAAAAATGTCTGTGTGTGTGTATGTGTGATGTGTGTGTGTAAACGATTTTTGTGGCGACGATTCCGGAGAAACTACTAAAGGCATCGGAACGAAAGTTCATATTTAGAAGTTTTGTTACCAAACTTAGAGCTGAAAAGCTTTTGGTTGAAAAGGGTCCAAAGGAACTGGTAGTTTATTCTAAGCCTTTTTGAAGGATTTTGGAAATGAGTCGCCATTTCTGTAATTTCGACAAAATAGTTAATTAATAAATTAAAGTAGAGGAAATTTTGAATAATTTATGCCTATGACATTTTTTGGTAAAATTAATAGTTTAGCTTTTTAGTTTATTCTAAGCCTTTTTCAAGGATTTTGGAAATGAGCCGCCATTTCTGTAATTTCGACAAAATAGTTAATTAATAAATTAAAGTACAGGAAATTTTGAATAATTTATGCCTATAACATTTTTTGGTAAAATTAATAGTTTAGCTTCAAGAGCAAATTCTATTTGATCGAGATCGGTCGCATCTGCATTGATATGAAATTACAAAGTAGCCAGGATTTTGACAAATATTTTTTTGTGTTGTCACATTCGAAAACAGCTGATCTCATCAGAGGTTGGAGAACCACTATGAAACGTTGCCGCTGTAGTGCGGCAAATTATAAAATACAAATTTCAAATAAAATAAGATCACCAATTTGATTGTTTGTTGATAAGAAATATCAACCCGTCTTTATATCTAATTCTAAAAACGATACATTGAGAAAATTATAAATAAAGTATAGCGATGAGTGTAGTTTTATTTTAGTATGTTGGTAGGGATGAACAAATATAAATCTGTCCGAATTTGAATTACCTTTTTAAGGTGCGTTTTCATTAGTGATAATGGCAGTGGAGTAGACGCCGTTATAGTATTTCCAATAGAAAATTGCTAGTGACTCATGTTTATGTACATGCAAACTAATATGTGTCATTATCACGATATGTAAGAAATACTATAATTTCGTATTCTACCACCGCCATTAGATACTATTACCTATCAATCGGAACGCACCTTTAAACTTGACGTTTCGTCAAAGTGGTACCAACCTAGCATTTACTATACAGAAATCATTTATTTTTTTTTAAATACGTATTTCTTAAAAAGCAACACAATAAACGTTGATGTCGCTCCTGCCAAAAACTAGATAGCGCGACTCGCTCATATGCGACGGCGACACTCCGCCTTCGGTGACGCGCCGTATCACCGCTCGTCGCGCTATTCCGTACTTTCGGCATTTGTGACATAAATAACTATTATTCTAATGACGTAGTGTAGGTAGTGTGAAATGCTGATGCTTTGACAATACCTACGATTTATCTCAATAGAATAGATTCTCATGCAGCTAAACTATTAATTTTATATATTGTATGATAAAGTCATGTGCCTGGCCACATCAGATTTTTTCTAGTTTACGCGATAACAAGCCAATCTGTGAATACAATGCCACAACAATTTTTTTAATCCGCCCGTTAGTTTTTGCAAAATCGTTTCAACCACCCAACAAAACAAGGTTCCGAGAAAACTGCGCTTTAATTGTAAACGTGTAACGACATGCCCGAACTTTTATAATTGTCCACTCATATTTTTATCGTTATCTCGAAAACTATTTAGCTTTTCACAATAAATGGTACGTCATTTTAAAGAGGATACATGTAGGTATAGTACTGAAAAGAATTACTGAAAAATCTTGAAGGTGGTTAGAAATGGTGCAGATAATTGAGATATAGTCGACATCGGCGGGCCGCTCGAATTTTTGCTGTAGAATCGGTAATTTTTCAATTTCTTTCTTGAATTTTTACAGGGTATTCTCTAAATATTGGCAGTCAAAATATGCAATAAAGCATAGTTTTTTAAATGTTATATTGGAATGTACCCTTAAATAAACTAATCGGCTGCCATTCAAAAGAAGGTCGACGTCATAAAAAGAAAAGAAACATAGGTATTTCTGGAATAAATCGGAAAAAGATACCAATTTGATTTCAACATTATTATTTGTACTTGAAAATACAGTACGGACTCGATAATCCAAACTAATCAAAATCCTGCGCGATTCTCAATAAATGCTTCTACAATTTCAACAAATGATTTCCCAGCTAAAATTATCGATGACTTGTTAGGCAAACTGGACCCAAGAGAAATAATTTGTCACTACTTTATCAGTCCAGCGTATTCCGGAAATGAAATGCATATTAGAGTATTAATAAAGCAATTAGATGCCTCTATGTTTATCCTCGCTTTAATAAAATTTACATGGGAAACACGTTTCGATTGTTAAAACCATATTCAGAACTAAATCTGTAATAAATGAAGAGTTTCAAATATAAAATACATACAAAATAACCTAAAATTAAACATTTACAAAAATTCAGATGCTGTCCAGTATGGAGAAGAATCGTAACAATTTCGACAATAAACAATTTCGTCATCAGATATACTAATAGTACATGTGTGGAGGAATCAGACGACTAACAACACAATTCATATTGATAATCAACTTTTCGAATATTCGTTGGTTAAGATGCAATTGACAACCAAAAGCGCATATGTTTAAAATGGCAACTAGAAAATCTAAACAGCTGAAGAAGGATTCAATGGTATAACGTGGGAAGGTTGTAGTGACAAAAGTTGGGAAAGTTATTTATATTTAATTCAAATCGGTCAATTGGTCATTTAATAATTTAGTGTTTGGGTGTATTTCTTGTTTATGGATATCTAGTGGTTCCAGTAGATCCATGTTGAACCTTTTGTCACAATTATGCAATAAATCTACATCTTTGTAATTTATTTTATGACAAGTTTCCATAGTATGTTTGTAAATATTGGAAGAAGTTCGTGTTTAATGTTCACGTAATTGTTTCTTTAAACTTCTTACCCATTTGTCTACTATGCTCAGTAACCTCTTTTTCTTCATAATTATCTCTGATTCAGAGGTTCATCCTGAACTTATTCTCTCGCTATAGTATTTCCCTAAAGATGTATCCATCCACCTAAAATTACTTATTATTCAATTTTAGCAATACGCTATAAGCCACAGTATCTGAAAAATAGCACAATATGGACCAATACCTACATTCAGAATACTCTGAATAATTCTGGTGTATATTCATCACGTCCCATTAAAACCCGCTATATTCGCATCTGCATCAAACCCCAAACTGATGGGGTCCATTTCTCCCCAGTTTTTGTTCTGTTCCTTTTTTTTTGTTTTTAGCCATTGTAACGTAATGTGCTTCGCCTCTGCGAGAGCGAGGTACACGAAAAGGGTATATTTTTCATTTCGGGGGTGGGGTTTGGAATGGGATGATTCTTGTGTCTGACGTAATGCTGTGCCGCGTACACGGCTCCGGATGTCTCCGGTTCTTCTTTTTTCTCTTGTTTCCCGCTTCTGGATGTCTATTTCCCAGTCCCAGAGCATAATGCAAAATTTAAAACGGAGTGGTACGGGGACTATGGGGTGGGGTGGAGTATACATCAAGACCCAGGTGATTTATCTGCCGATGCTACTGCTACCGTTGTAACGCCTATGGGACCGTGAGGATAAACATCTGACGCTCAATAATGTCCGGTGTATACCATCGACAGGACGTGTCAGGAATAATGGACGAATATAAATCTACAAGTCAAATGGAAAATACCGCCGTTGTAGGCATTGGCTTGGAAATTGCAGGGATGAATTTGAAGTGAAATCAATTCGTCGAATTTTAGATATTCGGATTGAAGAGGATGTTTGTTTTGCTTTATCTTCCATATTTATTATTCAAAGTGATGTATTTAAATTGAAACGTGAAAAATATACTTCATTGTGTTACACAATTAATAAATTCAATACGCATGCCCACATTATGAAAACTATTTGTAAAAAAACGACTGAAGTCAATCTTAGATAAAAAGAAACATTATACCCGCTCATCAGTTTGGATTCAGAAACAAACATTCGCTAATCGATCAGGTCCACAGAATAACAATGATAATAAAGCAGAAATAATAAAAGCGTTAGAGCTGGAGTACCACAAGGTAGTGTGCTTGGCCCAATCTTGTACATTCTGTACTCGAACCAAAACAACGTTTAAAACAAATGAGAAGATTTGGGCATAAGGTGGCACGAAACATCGAGAGTGCACGTTGTATTAGAAATAGAAATCTCCACAGGGATCTTGATATGGAATTAGTAACCAAGGAAATATGGGAAGTTTTCAGAGAATCACCAGAACAGACTTCTTCAGCACCCTAGTGTAGGAGCAATTCAGCTCCTTGATAATAATGACATTGTGCGAAGACTCAAAAGAACTAAACCTTTTGAATAATGATAAAAACGTAAAATATGGAAAGTATTTATATTCAAACTGATTAGTTAGAGGATCGGTTTCAAGACACCTGATCTCATCTTAGGTTTAACCTGCTAGATTGAAGGATTACCTGAAATTGGGTAACTTACAAACATTCAGATATTGGGAAAAAAAGACAACCAAACTGTTGAGAATTGATTTGGTTTTGTAACAGAATACTATAACACTTCCCCAAGTTCTAACTATTCTCTGTTAAAACAAAACGTTTATCCAAAACGCATGAGACCAAAAAAACGGAATGTAAAAGCAAAACTTTGAAAACAATATTCATCACAATATCACCAGAGTGCCAAAATTTGTAGTTATTTATCATCCGTTCTTCTTCTAATATTGTGCGTTATATTTCTTTGAAGTTTTTTTAGAACTTCTGAATAGCAACCCAAAATGTGTATCCAAACAAAATAAATAGCGAATTAAACCTATAGAGAAATAAATTTATACCGAAAATAATCGTAATACCAACAAACGATTCGGGCAAAACCGTCCACTGAGTCACGTTTATATGCTCATGAATAGGCTTAGTTACAGCAGAAGCTCTGATATTTGCCCTTACCCAAATAAAAGACTTTCAGCGTCCCGGTCTATTGTCAAAAACCGCGCAAATACCTGACGTCGCCGTCGCAACGTTGAAGTATAAACGTCGCGGCAGACGTAAGGACTAATGTTCTTATGCCAGTATGCCGTACGCGAACAAAGAGTGACATACCGCGATTGTTCAAAGAACCCGCACACAAATATGCAAAACAACAGCTTACGAAGAGATGCCAGATGGTTCTGTACAATTTACATGAAAGCTGCTCTACTTAAAATTTAAAATTCAAATAGAACGCTATGTCTAGCTAGTTTACTTCGTGGTGAAATTTCTGAAACGCATATTCTGTTTGAAGCCAAATTTCTTCATATTAACACTATGAATATGTAAAGTTTTTAACTGTGCTGTTTGATACTAAACAAAACCCGAAGAAAAATTTTACTTACCTCACTTGCAATAGGTATGAGATGTCTAAAATACGGTAAAAGAAATAGGTTTGGTTTCAAAAATTATATTTTGTATATCTACATATTCACTAGAAATCCAATAGTACAATTACATTTGATATAACTTAAAAAATGGTGAAGCAAACTCTTGTTTTTTGAGCTTCACACTATCAATAATAAATAATAATGTCTTTAAAAAGCGTTATACTCATTAAAAATGTATTTGATTATCCAAACATAATAAAAATAATGAACTAAAATATGAAATAAAAACAGTATATAAATATTACACTACATTTTCGAAGTCAATGCTTTTTATCGCTAAATACAGCTGCTGGTTGCTGATTGTTTTCTTGAATTCTCGCACATTTGTTGGGGAGAAACGATGAATATAATAGTGAGGAACGATGAATATGATCATATTCTCCCATAGCAGATGTATAGGTGGTCCAAAAGAGCGACTATTGACAGATATGTGGGTAACTTTTTAGAATTTTTATTATAAGTAGGACTATATATGATTTAAAGTTATCTGCAATCTAATAACTGATTTTCAAATAAATCAAATTATCCTATTCGATTACTAATGAAAACGCGTCCTTACAATGGATATGAATAAAAATAAGTATGGTCAATTCAGTATTAAATCGCTGGTAATATAGTATATATTTTTTTCCTATATACAGAGTGTCTCGCGGAACATGATGTTGATGGGGATCTCAGAAACTGCAAGAGCTACGATGTTGGTTAAATGGGTTAAAGAATTGCGTAAATATGAACCCGGTTTAGAATTGTCTGCTGCCTTAAATACTTTTCAAAAGTTTTACATGGATTACTAGGTATTATAGAAAATGTAAAAACTGGCAAATTCTTTTTTTCTTGAATAATATCGCTATTGCTATAAATAAAACGTAGAAATGTTGTATTCTTACATAAAAGCATACTCTGAAGCCATTTTTCTGTTTGTCTTATAAACGCCATATTTTTTTAATTTCTAAAATATTTTAAATGCGTTACTGCCAGTACAAGGCCAAATAATAATGCTATTTTTGTAAATTTAAGTAAGTATGCGAAAATATTAGGTAGTTCACTTTTACAAATTTTTTTCAAAATTCTACTGCAAAATAGTTATGCGTGTCATGCGGTTGTAACGCAATCTCGATATTCTATTTAAATCTATAAATATCAAATGAAGCCTGATATAGTTCACCATTTGTTCTAAACAAGAATTAACAATTACTGAAGAGGCCCCTAATAGCTTTTTCACTGCCGTCTGAAGCCTCTGTCCAGTAGCACTGTTCATGGACGCCAGTTTTTATGTAGCCCCATAGAAAAAAAAGATAATGGTTGTAAAGCTCTTACAATATTGTATTCAAATCTGTAAAAATTAAATATGGCGTCCATTACAAAAAAAGAAACTAATATCGCCCAGCTATAGAGCTTACGCAAAAACATTTGTAACAAAAATGGCTTCAGAATATGCACTTACGTAAGAATATAAAAAAATGAAGATTCTATTTATCGTAATTGCGCAGTTATGCAAGAAAAATAATTTGAGAGTTTTTACTTAACTTTTTACGCATTTTATAAAAGTAAAAACCGTTCTGAGATGGGTCTACACAACTTTTTCTCATTTAACCGAATACGTAGCTCTTACAATTTCTAAGATGCCTATATATATATATATATATATATATATATGCGATTCACTATTTGTTTGGGTATCGATCATTGGCGAAAATTAAAGAAAACTCTTTTAATCAATGCAATATTTCGGGTCTTTATTGATCCTTCTTCATGGCATGGTCTAAAAATAAGTTTACAAATCTTTACAAAACAAACAGAATATTATCGGTGGACAAACTTACTGTGAGTCTTAATGAGGCAGCGAATAATTGCAGACAAATACATTTAGACAAGACGATCGATCAGCATTTCACAGTAATTAACAAGACACTTGGACATTATCAATACACAAATCAAAACAAACACAGGCAAACCGTATGGTGTCGTACGGTGCCCACTTGACATAATCAACCAGCCACCAACCTCCAAAACAGAATATATGAGCGGGAAGCGCATGTTGCCAACTAACCTCCCTCAAAGCAATACAACTATTAGTGATACACAATTAAACAAACCAAACTTCAAAAGCCTCAGAATGCTAGTAACGAGCTTTCACCATTCCCCGATTTAGAGTGATTTTTATCATAATCGATTATGTACGCGTATATATTACTTAGATTTTCCACATCAAGCTTAAAATTAACTGTATTCTCTGTAATGTTTATATAATACATCTCGAGGAACATTCTGTTGTTATAGTTTGCCTCAGTGTCAAGTACTTTCACTTCATCAAAGTTGAAGGTGTGCTTATTTTTGATCGCGTGAGCCGCCAAGGCGCATCTGTTTTTTTTGGTGTTGCAGTCGCTTTTGTGTAAGTTTAGGCGGTTTCGAAGCCACTGAGAAGTTACACCCACGTACTTTCCATCGCAATCGTTGCATGAGACACCATACACAACATTAGATCTAAACAGTAGAGGCACGCGATCTTTAATTTTTCCAAAAATAGCTTTCAACTTATTTGGGTAATGCTGTACGATTTTTTGGTTTTCACTCAGAAAAGGCAGGATTACTCTTTTAATTTTACCTGTAACTGTCGGAATTGCCATCAATTTTAAGTATAACGGTGTTGTTTGCTCCGGGGGATCGAATATGCTGCGAGATCTCTGAGTGACATTGACTGTAGAGAACAACAGCTTATTAAGCAATCTGTGTGGGAAACCATTGTTTGCAAACGCTGACTGTAGCTTTTTTAGTGCTGAGGGCTGAAATTCTGGACTACATATTTTTAAAATTCGACTCTTCATTCCAACCACAGTATTAATTTTATGGTTAAAAGAGTGATTAGAGAAATAGTTGATGTAGCGACCTGAGTACGTAGGTTTTGTGTACCAGTCGGTCAGAATTGAACCGTCTCCAACCCTCATGACACTGCAGTCCAGAAAAGGAATACTATTGTTCTTTTCTAGTTCGATCGTGAACTGTATATGCTGATTGAAGCTATTCCAGACCGCTAAGATATCATCCACCCTACCCCCCGGAACACACGTTATCAAGTCGTCTACAAACTTATACACAAACGGAGGTTCAAAATCAAGCAGAGGCGTTACCTGCTCCAAGACATAATCCATTGTTACAAGCGCCAATATAGGGCTGATTGGAGAGCCCATTGGTGTTCCAAATACCTGTTGATAACATTTGTCATCAAAAGTGAAGAAGGTATTGTCGAACAGAAATTTTACGGTATCCACAAACAATTCACATGTGAACTCACAGTTCGGCTGGATCAAATTCCACCTCCGCCTAATAATTTCAATGACCAGCTCCAAAGGTATGTTGGTAAAGAGGCTAACGACGTCAAATGATGCTAAAACGTAACCATCTGGTATCCTCACATTCCGTATTTTTTCTATGAAATCAAAAGTATCGCTTACATTGAAATTAGTTTTAGCGGAGAGTGATCGGGATAAAATGTCCGCCATGTAGCTGGAGATTTTAAAGATAGGTGAGCCAACATCAGATATGATAGGTCTAAATGGTGTACCTTGTTTATGTATTTTTGGTTTAAAGTAAGCCTTGCTAATCTGCGAATTGCTTATCGTTAACTGTTTACACTCATTGTCAGTAATGCAACCCCTACTGTTCAGATCCCGCAACATTTTGTTTACCTTATTTTGGTTACCTGTTAAAGGTGTTCTACTTATCAATTTGTATGTGTTGGTGTCACCAAGCATTTCTGTTCCTTTTTTAATGTACTCAGTTTTTTCCATTACTACCGTGGTTGCTCCCTTATCTGCCTCAATCAATACTAAATCGGGGTTAAGTTTTAAGAAATGTTTTGCTCTTTTGGTCAGTCCATTCAACTGTGCATCCAAGTTATTTATGTTATCCGGGGTATTGATAAAGTTAGTAATTATATTAGTGATTTTTGCCCTAATAATGTCTCTTTTCTCGTTGGGACACTTTGAGAGGATGCTTTCTACCTCCATCAGTAGTCTTTTTATACTAATATTATGTCTATTACTTGGCAGACAAAATTTCGGTCCCAACGACAGCAGATCCAATACTTCGACAGGTATAATTGCAGACGACAAATTGACAATCCATTTACTATTATCTTTGAACATTACATTCCCACTCCCATTCAGTTGATTGCTCAGTACCTGGAATTTATTCTTATTCGAACTTTTAACTTTAACGAACAACCTCTTATAACTAATTCTTAAACTGTCTTGAAAGCTTGAATAAATGTGAAAAGGTATTTCATTTTTTACTTGAACAATGAGCTCTTGTATCCTTTTTTCCAGTTTACTCACATTACTAATGGTTATCTGAATTTCAAGATCGATGGTGGATGTCCTCAGTCTGTTTGTGAAGTTGTTAACCCTTCTAAGGAGTCGATTGTCTGTTGTATCCAGTAGTGCGGTGGCGGTCCTGGTCCCGTCACTGATATGTCTTGGAGTGACTCCACTTTTCTTACATCGCGTCAGAAATGTCAGCCTATTCCTCATTCTTGCTAGCCTGGTGTTGTTAGTAGCCCATTGCTTCATGCTCTTTTCAGTAGCATGTCCGTACCGGAGTCTGATGTCGTTGTAAAAACCCATATTAAATAATATATATAAAATCACTCTAAATCGGGGAATGGTGAAAGCTCGTTACTAGCATTCTGAGGCTTTTGAAGTTTGGTTTGTTTAATTGTGTATCACTAATAGTTGTATTGCTTTGAGGGAGGTTAGTTGGCAACATGCGCTTCCCGCTCATATATTCTGTTTTGGAGGTTGGTGGCTGGTTGATTATGTCAAGTGGGCACCGTACGACACCATACGGTTTGCCTGTGTTTGTTTTGATTTGTGTATTGATAATGTCCAAGTGTCTTGTTAATTACTGTGAAATGCTGATCGATCGTCTTGTCTAAATGTATTTGTCTGCAATTATTCGCTGCCTCATTAAGACTCACAGTAAGTTTGTCCACCGATAATATTCTGTTTGTTTTGTAAAGATTTGTAAACTTATTTTTAGACCATGCCATGAAGAAGGATCAATAAAGACCCGAAATATTGCATTGATTAAAAGAGTTTTCTTTAATTTTCGCCAACGATCGATACCCAAACAAATAGTGAATCGCACATTAATTCCACGATCAAAATAATTTAAAGTTTTATTTTATATATATATATATACATATATATATATATATATATATATATATATATATATATATACATATATCATGTTCTGTGAGACACCTTGTATATCTGAGAGAGATATCCTAAAAGTCAAGTAACAGTCGACAGTTGGGCAAACGTATATTTTCGTCATGCATAAAGACTTAATTGTATAATGAAAACGACGTATTATTTCCTTATAATACATGCATATTATTACTAAATTACAAACTTTATGACCTGTGTTTGGTCCGTGAGTCCCACGGTCGGCAAACCTATCCCCAGTATTTACACTTCCCAGAGAACATGTGTTTTTAATACCGTCGGTCTTCGCAATCTAAGTACCTACGTAAAATCCACACACAGTACGGCAATTCATTTTTTGTATTTATTTATTTTGCGTGCCTGCGCTACACACTTCCGCGTCAACATGGGATTCTCTAATACATCAGTTAATGATCGCTATCTACATACGTAGTCCACCAGCACGGCAAAATTTTTTTTTTTTTAAATTTGACCCCAAAGATATATTTAATTGGTCAGGAATTTTATGCTCAATATTTGTATTTCTCTACTGCTTAAATATCTCGTAACAATTCCTGCTGTTTATTTCCTAAATTATACGTGGTCTTGCAACCCTAGAAATATTAATGAGGGTAGCTACTTTTAAAAACACCCACACAATTAGTCCAATTCTGTATCACAGTTGCTATTTCGGTTGCTAGGAAAGTGAATAAGCTTGAGCAAGTGGCGTAGCCACTGATTCCGATTCTCTACCGTTGCTAAATTTCTACTTTTACGCGAGTTTTTATAATACAAAGTTGCTATAATACCGAACTACGGCTACCTTTATTCCAATTTGTTGTTGAGTTCTACGTCTGCATACGTCAGTTATATGAGCGAAATTTTATATGATCAAAAAGTTAAAGTTTGGCAACATAAGCCACCTTAAACATCACAGAAGCAATTTACTAAAGGCAGTTAATGGTTCACCATACGGAAGTGATTGGCTGTAATAGTGGCAAACAGTACAAAAATTAACGATCATATTGTTCAAAAAATAAATGTTAAATATTGTCCAAATATTTATATAGCAACATCAAGTAGCGAAAATACAAATCGTTATGATGAACAGCGATGAAGATAAATTATCCCTGTCAGAAATGCAATGAAGTATTTACAAGATAAGGTAATTTTTCTACTATTAAAAATAATGATAAATATTGTTTTGCAGACGATTTTCCGGAATCGGAGATGATAGCCGGAAAATAATTTCTTGCAAAGACTGAATACATCGAATTTCCCAGTCGATAAGACTTCACAAGTTGATTGTTTTCCAATCCAGCCTGAGTTTGTTTGCTTCGTAAGATGGAAGTAAACAATCCTAACCTAAAACTCGTATGGGCTGAAATCATCAATTGCAGTCTAAAATCTCTCGGTAAATACCTCCAACATACCGGCGGGTGAACTTTATTCAATTCAATATATAAACAAACCACTCATTTGGTCTAAATCTCATACAGAATTTAATTTTTCCGCAAATTTCTTATTTATATACTGACCTTGGTATTTAGCAACTTTCACGGTTGCTAGCGTTACCAAATGTTGATATTGAATTGGGCTAAATATCCATGCCGAGCATTTATTATTACATGCTTAAAACACATTACCCTTTGTCTTCGCAGAGACAGACAACTACGGCGATCCACCGGAGATAACACATCGGCTTTTCCGTTATGCATTATTATTAAGAAAATTAACCGGCTAAGTCATGATAAAGTTAAATTACCGCCCCGCCCCTTCCACACAAAAAGAAGAAAAATCATACCGAGCATGGCTGAACATAGATGCACATAAGTTGACGCTCTTGAAACCGGTTGCAATTTTGCGTTATAAGGAAAAATGTGACTTTTTGTTATACATTCCTTAGAACCAAGTATGAACTTTCATTCGACATTATTTTTATTAAATGTTACCCACAATTTTGTTTATTGCAGGGCCGAGAACATTCGCTGTTATAAACAAACAGTTTTATGCAGAACTTGAGTGTTTTAGTTTAGTGTTTAGCTTAATCAAGCTTTTGAAAGTGGTTTAAATTATAGTATACGTATTTGACATTACATCTACTGGAAAATCTGCTGCGGATAGGTGCGGATGCGGTTTTTATGATTTTATTTCTATCACGTTGTAAAGGAAAATCCAAAAATTGATGTACCGGCTTACATGTAATTTGATGCAATTTCTTGAAACCGTGATAGTAGAGGTAATTTAGAACATATCTAATCATATTTAGCTATATACAAATAGTGACGGTTATCGAGATATTGATAATTTTATGTTCGGTGTATCTTGTATGTTGTAAGTGGCGTTCTGTACGTATATTTTTCATGTATAGCAAACAACCCCGATGACTCTTAAAAATCATCCGAAAACAACCCTAAATTTTGTACTTTATATAAATTTCTTAGAAATTTGTTGCTTGAAGCCAATCTGATTCACATTCAAGCCAAGAAAATACATCGAAAGCACCTACTCGCATGCACCGTTGGTTTAAAATGGATTCTTGTAGAGGAGAGACAATAGTAACTTTGTGAATAGAAACTGGTTAGGAGTTTTCGATAACTGTGTTTATGCGGAATATGAATCCCGGTTCAAAACATGCATATTAGGGTCATGCCACTAAAAAAACGACAGTTTCAGCCTGAAGGATGATGAAGTTTCGTTTTCATTGTAACAATAAGTGTAAGTATTAGACCATTTTGAAGTAATATTAAAAATTATAGCTTTTATGGTGATATTATGGTTAAAGAGCTTCTTAATTGCTTCTACTATCACGTCTTAAAAGGAATGTATCGAACGGAAAATAGCATGAATAGCGTATGTACCGTTTCAATACACAATATCGACTAGGGTAAACTTTCATTTTCTTCCTCTACCACTGGTCTTAAAAATAATGCTTTTTTCAAGATTTTCTTACAACATAACAAAACCAAAAATATTATCTCATATACCTCAGAAACGACACGTATTGTTCAAGTTTAAATTCGTCTATGCTGCGTATTTCAACAGGACATGCCATATATATTTTTGTAAATTTCACACAGTAATAGACAGTAATAGAAATAAAATATACAGATAGAAATAAAATAACAAAAAAATATTGATGAAAAATCTTGTAGCAGTAATTAATTTACAATAAGTGTACTGCAGTGAAGAAAACTTTTAATATAGTTTGCTTTTTGCCTATTTTGTACTGTTTTATTGTGTTTATTAAGTTATTAACCTTTAAATACTTCGTATGAAGGTTAAAATGCTATACATAAATAAAACAACACATCTAGAGTAGGGCTTCCAATCCCGAACAAAATACTGATCTCGGGATTTCGGGATTAAAGATTTTGCAACGCCTGTGATGCCAAAAGTTACCAAATCTAGTCAGTAAGAAACGCAGTAAGAAACGCCTAAAATATACTTGATTGGACAATATTTTTTACCCTGGAACTTGATCGACGTTTTCAAATTTTACCTTACAAGTAGAAAACCTAAATTATCGGTTTAAAAGGTGTCAAAGTGTGCACATTGACATCAATAATACACAAAATGTACACGCCATTAAGATAATAACTTGTTCTTCCATCTTCAATATTCTCAACGTTCTTGTAGAATGTTTCAAGAATAGTCACGGCAAAAGAAATTATTTGATTGAGCCACATTTTCCATTTTTTATATATTTATAAGGCCCGTAAATATTTCGATGATTTTTTGTTTTCTTCTTTAAGATAAAATTGGATAACTTTCGAATTCCTAGGTCATGGATGTTTATTATTCCAATAGACTAACTGTTTGCATTTTAAATACAACGAAAATTGTTTACAAAATTTAATGACTTGTATACCCTGTTCGAAATGCGTCTTCAAAATCCGTTATTTATTGTTGAAAATTGATGAAATATTCAGTGAAACTTCTGAGAATATTAAATATTCAATTTCTTGTCATGAACAAAATGAATATTACTTGTACGTCTTTCGGTTATGTCAAATATAGTTTACATAGCCCAACTCATATTATAAAATATATTTTTTACAGTGCACTTTTTGGCAGAACTTTTCCACTAAAAAGCAAAAAAAAAACGGTAATTGTGCTATGAAAAAAATGGCAAAACGACCGCTGCCGAATTACCGCTGCCACATCTCAATACAAACTCGAGATGTTTTACCCGAGACGCAATCTATGGCGTACATGCACTTCATGATGGAACAACATCGTACCTAAATATTTCGTTAGTTTAAGGTAATATTCTTAAACTGGAAGAAACTTGAAAATCGGAACAAGAAATGACATCGTTCGTTCGATTGGAGTGAACCATCGAAAGATTAAAAACAACGATTAATAACAAATCATTTTTGGTACAATTTGGGTTTCATATTACACTTAAATATATCGGGATTAATTTGTATCTTTATTTTATACTTATTTTCAATATTTGTTCGCAGTATTTTATACCTATTTACAAATTTTATATTCTGTAGTACATCATAGAATACAGGTAAAGAAATCGGCCACTTATTTTTACGTTTAGTTTTTGTTTCTGTTTTAAATAAAGCCTGATTTTTTTGTTGAGGTTAATAAAAAGACGCTGAAAATTATGTTCGCCTCCATATTAAATTATATCTACTTCTTGCAAAATATGTTGCTCCTATTAAAACAACATGTTGGTATAAACGAACATTTTATCCTTGATACTTAATTTAATCAGAAATGGTGCTGTTATAGATTAAAGTTCATACTTAAAAAATAGCAGCTCAATTGATTTATTGTAGATCAGTGCCCACACTTCACCAATTAACAAAAAAAAAATAAGAAAATAATTTAGATTTAACTTTTTCGAGATCCCGGGATTCAGACCTACAATCCCGGGATCCCGAAAAAGCTCATTATTTGTCGGGATCCTGGGATTGGAAGCCCTAATATAGAGCCCTTATTAGTGAAAAAATAATTTTGGCCAAGTTTCAAATACGGGTCAAATACCACACTGTGCGACGGGCCAACAACCAGAAGCTGCAGCATCTGGTTTGCAATGCTAGCTGGAATTCATGTTCGGCGAACGTTGGCCCACAATACACCCTATTTTCCGCTTTGATAGTTCGATATAGATACGCCGTAAATCAATTTGCTGGCGCGAGCCCTCGGCAAATCTGGGACGGTTCCGCACTCCCGGCACGTATACGACCCACCATAATATTCCATTTTCTAATCAAACGTGCGGCTGCCACTGCCGCCGCCGACCGCCGGAAAATTCCTACCCGGGACGTGCGATGGGAAAACTCCACTGTATATCTGCTTCGTGGCGCGATGTCGCAATGGAGGGTACTAATTTAGAGATAACATTTGATTGTACGTTTGAACTTTTGTAATGAACTATTTCATGGCAGATGTTTGCTGTTCGTTACTGGCCTCAAGTTTTTGGAAAGAATGTCTTCAGACCGATCAACACAGAAATAAAAAGGAAAAAACAGTTTCTATAATAACCGTTCATCGCTCTCTCGCAAAATTAACAAAATGTATAAAACTACTGTAATAAACACTAGTTGAGCAATTTTACAGTGAAATTAGAGCATTTTTGGAAAACAATGACCAAACACTGACCTATCGAGATAGAAGGAGAAAAAAGATTTTCGGAGTAGCCGCTGATCACTCTTCCAAAATTAACAAAACAATGAATCATGTATATAATAAAGCAAAAATACACTTTATTGGTTGAAAATTTTTTGATGAGAGTTTGATTGAGAGTTCAAACCAGTCCAACGAAATAATAGATTCCCAGAATAACAGCTAATCACTCTCCCAAAATTAGCAAAGCAATAATAATAATACTGTAATAAACACTAAGTGAACATCTTTCTTGTTTACATTTTTTTCGGAAAGGAATGCTCAAACGTGACCTACAAAATTCTATTTTTTAGCATAGTCCTTCATAACTCTCCCGGAAATTAACAAAAACTGCTAATAATAGGAATAGAAACCGGTGAGAAACAATGATAAAGACAGAATGTCTTTCCAACAAACAAAATGTAAAAATAATTAGAAGAAATAAAACTCCTCGTTCTTGTCTGTTCAGATTAATTTAATTCGGATTAGTGACCGGTTTCGCCCAACAATCTCGGCATTAACGAACTAATGAGTCAGCGGTACCTATTGGTTGAATTAAGTCAAAATTAGCGCTCTGTGTCCAGCACACAACTCAGAGTTTAAAATCTTTGAAATATCGACATTCATAACTTGAATGGCCGGCAGGAAACACATCGTTCCATTAACATAAGACTAACTAAGTCACCCTGAACACTCACACAAAACAAAACTAGAACATTTTCGCAAATGCATTTCATTTCTGAAATGCATTTGCGAAAATATCTCTAAATAAATAATAAAATTTAAAGAGCCAATAGAATATTATTTGAGGGGGTTGAAAATAAAGTACCAATAAGTAAAAATTCTGAAACTTAGCAAATGTTTTCATTTTAAACATGGGAAATCGTTAAAAACAACTTAAATCATTTGACAATCGGGTGGTTTTGGAGGGGAGGGGGTTGATAAATCATGTATGTTTCTTGGATATTGCAGTGGATCAGAGATAATGTAGTAAAGAAGGGCGTAAATAAGAAACTTATAATGAACGTTTTATATACATATATGAAGTGACACAGATATTCTTGTTATTATGTTTCTACATATCAACATGTATTTTATATATAGACAACTAGATATTAACACTGAACATTATACCATCTGATCTCCAACAAAAATTATGAAACTTCATGATTATAATACTATATTAGCAGTGTGTTGTTTTGTTGTTGTTGTAAATATGACAATTATACCTATCTGCAATCAGAAGACAAATGTTTTTGTAAATCAATTAGCAATAGCGAATCGCCTAGAACAAAGTAGCTGGACCAAAATATTTTATAGTGCGCTTAGATTATTTATTGATTATAGTAAATATTTAAGTACCCAATAATACAAATGCAACAAAAAATCCTTGATATTAAATAAAAAATATACAGATGAAAAGCTTGCGGAATATACATAATTTATAACCAATTTTAAATAAAACATTATTTTCGGAAAGAAAACTTATTAGCTTTAATATTATTCGACGCAGTCCATCTTTCGGCAAATCTGAACGAAAACATTTGAAATTTTTTACTGAATGCGCTTCAGTGAATCATTCTTTATATCCGCAACATTAAACTTGTGACTGATATAATCCATTAGACGAGCTGAAAACAAAATTAAGTGGCAAAAGTGAGGCAAAATGTGGCATTTAAAATGTCATTTAAAAGATAAATGTTTAAACTATATTATATAAAAATATATATATATATCGAACAAACGTGGATACAAAAAGTTGTATTCGATGAAAGTTTACGAATATAACATTTTCGATCATCTTTTTCAACATAATTATTAAACCACATACATAGTGTATTATTTGAACCTAATTTGAAGTGAAATAAGAAATCGGACTTACCCTCTAAAGTAAAATACATCATAGTACAAATTAATTTATAAACCACAAATGTTTGGATGTACTATCGAAAACACGGCAATAATGCTACTAAATCGGTTATGAATGCGTTACCATTTCACGTGGTCTCCCTGCGTCTATAACTCCTGCATGTGGAATATTTTTCACACTTATTACCTAAAATTCTCACTTTGGAAGGTTTGTTTATAACATCTGACCAATAATTAATCCATTCTTAGAAATGATTTTTGTCTGCCTTAGAACATACTGTAGCGTTTTTCGTTCGTTAAGGTGTGAATTAAAACACTCGGTATATTAAAATAGTCAACTAATTTATTTAACACTATTACAGTCTTATTACCTAGTTATTAAACACGAACACTAAACACGAACACTAAAAACTAACTGTCACTTAAGCTACTATAAATTTATCTTCACTGTATTTATTTCGAACTATTTATGTCGATCAATAATCGCGCCAAGTGCTCCAACTGCACTCTGAA
The DNA here is from genome assembly GCA_964023965.1 of Melinopterus prodromus. Taxonomy (NCBI): domain Eukaryota; kingdom Metazoa; phylum Arthropoda; class Insecta; order Coleoptera; family Scarabaeidae; genus Melinopterus; species Melinopterus prodromus. Next base: position 50,096,401 of record OZ030393.1, read on the forward strand.
TATTACCGGTTAGCGAGCAAGGCAGTTTCTCTTATATACCTATCGATCGATACTCTGGAATGTTCCCGAGTTTTCTACGTTTGCCCAGAGCGGTCGCTACTTGCGCTTCGCTGCCTCGATGGAATAATACTCCGGAATAACCTAGAACTTCTGGCGTTTTCGCGGCTGTTAAGATCGTCACACTGCCCCCCTCCTAAGCTCGTTTCGTCCCGAAATGATTCCAAAGATGGTGGATGTCGATATCGGCAAAAAGCTCCCTTCTTGCAGCAGGATCTCTTGTGGAAGTAACAGTCCACGGTTCTCTCCAGGGAACGACGTTGAGGGCTATAACAGCACACCAGAATTTGTACGCCCGTCAACCTGAAGAGTGCTTCCAACATGCTGCGAATCATCCTCCAGTCCAAGCCATCGAGTCCGCATGCCAGCTTGGGAATCGCCAGGCTTCTCAGGTCCTCGGCTAGCAATTCTTCCTTTAGAGAACACAAAGTGTCCCAAACATCTCTATAGGTTGGCTTCTGATCGGACGTCTCTTTGGTAACCAAGTGGAAGATCTTTCTACCGGTCTTTTCGTCGGTTGCCTTGAGTGCTTGTCCGACTCTGGGATTAGACCGACGCAGCTCTGGAATATTTCCAAACTTCCCGCGGAAAACCTTGGCTATCCCTCTAGACATTTGCAAGTCCTTAGCCACACAATGTGCCAGTGCGTAGCCAGCTGGAGCAGTAAACAGGTCCCGCTGCACCTCACAGGTCACACCGAACCGACTCTTTTGACCATTAGTATGACGGGCCACGAATTCGTCGAATGTCAAGTCCGGCTCTGGTTGGATTCGCCGCAGCTCCGCGTCTTCGTGGTCTCCGTAGTAAGGAGCCAGTCGGTTGAAGTGAATGACTCGAGCTTTACCCCGCGGTGGCTTTTGTATCCGGTAAAGGACGTCGTTGATAGCTTCCAGAACTTTGTATGGGCCATCCCAGGATGTTTGAAGTTTTGGCGACAGTCCCTTTCGCCTCTTAGGGTCGTAGAGCCAAACCATATCACCGGCATTGTACCTGTGGTCCTTGGCATTCACATCGTATGCGTCCTTCATCCGATTACTGGCATCTTGAATGGAAATGCGAACTTGGCTATGAATGGCATCCATTCTTCTTCGCAGTTCACTGACGTAGTCCTCCCCGGCGACATCAGTTCCTGGCGGGCAACCAAACTTCAGATCGCATGGGAGACGGAGTTCTCTTCCCATAATTATCCGAGCCGGAGACTCTCCCGTGCTTTCGTGGACGGCCGATCGATAAGCTAGGAGGAACAAATGAAGAAAGCCATCCCAGTCTCTTTGATGGTCGGAGACCACTTTGGCCAAATACCGATTAATGGTTCTATTCATGCGCTCCACCATTCCATCTGACTGCGGGTGTAACGCAGTAGTTCTTGTTTTCTTGATTCCGAGCGTCTTACAGATGTTCTGGAACAAACTGGATTCAAAATTTCGCCCTTGGTCCGAATGTAGCTCCAAAGGTACGCCAAATCGGCAAATCCATTCTTTCACCAAGGCGTCGGCAATTGTTGAGGCTTCCTGGTTTGGTAGAGCGTATGCCTCAACCCATTTGCTGAAGTAGTCCATCACGACCACGATGTACTTATTTCCTGCTTCGGATTCGGGAAACGGGCCGGCTACGTCAATAGCAATCCTTTCAAAGGGGCTTCCCACGTTGTACTGGCGCATCAAAGCCTTCTGCTTTCTCTGCGGCCCATTACTTGCCGCACATACAACGCATTTTCTGCACCAGTCCCTTACGTCTTCCTTGCTATTGACCCAGTAAAATCTTTCCCTCACCTTTCCCATCGTCTTTGTCACTCCGAGATGTCCTCCTGACACACCGGCATGGAGTTCCTCTAGCAATTCCGCAATCCGACATTTGGGCACAACAATTTGCCTTCTTTCCTCTTGGCCGTCGTGGTCAATTATTTTCCGCCGCAGGAGTCCATCTTCCAGAATTAGGGAGTCCCATTGTGCCCAATACGACTTGATGTTGGGAGAATACTTGGCAACTTCTCCCCAGGTTGGCTTCTTCTCCTCTTTCATCCAGTTTAGGACTATCTGGATATCGGGATCTTCCTCTTGGTCTTTTATAAGATCTCTATTTTGCCAAGTATCGTCGACTATGGTAGTTCGTAACAAATCAGCGTCTGTTTTCTCTGCCCGCTGGCAATGCTTGCAGTCCTGTGGACAGGGTCTTCTTGATAGGGCATCTGCATTTCCATGGATTCTCCCTGCTCGGTGCTCGGTGTCGAAGTCAAACTCCTGTAGCCTCTCTATCCATCTTGCAACTTGTCCCTCTGGATTTTTAAACTGAAGGAGCCATTTTAAAGCTGCATGGTCTGTTCGTAGCAGGAACTTCCTTCCGTAGAGGTATTTGTAAAAGTGCTCCATCGCTTTCACAACAGCTAGCAACTCTCGGCGGGTGACGAAGTAGTTACGCTCTGGCTTGGACAACGTTTTACTAAAATAGCCTATGACTTTTTCTTCTTGCCCATCCTGAATTTGGGACAGCACGGCTCCTATGCCCACATTGCTAGCGTCGGTGTCCAGTACAAATTTTCCTTCAGGTAGGGGATAGCTCAAGATAGGTGCGCTAATCAGAGCCCCTTTTAGGTGATCGAAGGCTTCTTGACATTCCTGGGACCATTGGAATTTTCGTTCTCCTTCGGTGAGCCTGGTTAATGGTTTTGCGATGTTGGCAAATCCATTCACATAGCGTCGGTAGTATGTGCATAATCCCAAGAAGCTGCGCAGCTCATGTTTGTCATTGGGAACTGGCCAATCTTTGACAGTCTGGATCTTTGCCTTGTCAACCGCCACTCCTTGACTGGAAACAACGTGACCCAGGTACTGCACAGCTCTCTGAAATAGATGACATTTCTTTGGGCTCAACTTCAGTGCTGAACCTCGTAGCCTCAGGAACACTTCTTCTAGGTTTCGCATGTGGTCTTCAAACGATTTTCCTACTACAATAATGTCGTCAAGATAGACCAGACATGTCTTCCAAGACAGTCCTCTTAAAATCGTTTCCATCAGTCGTTCGAAAGTAGCAGGAGCATTGCACAGTCCAAATGGCATCACGTTAAATTGCCATAATCCAGCACCCACCGTGAAAGCTGTCTTTTCTCTATCTTCGGGGGCCAATTCAACTTGCCAGTACCCGCTCTTCAAATCCAGCGTGGAAAAGATCTTCGATCCGGCCAGGGTGTCCAAAGTGTCATCGATGCGAGGAAGAGGATAGCTGTCCTTTTTGGTCACATTATTAAGCAGCCGGTAGTCAACGCAGAATCTGGTCGAGCCGTCTTTCTTCTTTACCAGTACCACCGGCGAAGACCATGGACTGCTGGATGGTTCTATGATTCCTTCCTCGACCATACTCTCAATAATCTTGTCAGCCTCCTCTCTCTTAGCCAGCGGTAGCCTTCTAGCTGTCTGCCGAATGGGACGAGCATTTTCCGTATTGATTTTATGCTGGATTATATTTGTCCTCCCTTTCTTCCCAGTATCAAAAATATCTCGATACTTATGGACCAAATGTCTCAGCCTCTTTCTTTGGTCTGGCCTTAGACCGGTGCCTGACGACGATACCAGCACTTCTAATTCTTTTGGAATGGCTTCCCGGCTGGTTTCCACGGCCGCAACCTGCCGCAGTATCGCTGAAACTCCAGAGCAGTGTCCTAACTCCGTGCCCTCCTTTAATAACACAGGATAATGATTGACGTTCATTATCCTCACAGGAATACTCCTGCCAGCCCGCACAAGGGCCTTTCCGACCGCTATTCCTCGGCCAACAGCCTCGTCATGCATTACGGGTTCGAACATGACTATCTCACCATCTGTGGTCTTGCCATCAATGCAGCCGTCCAAGACTATCTCGCTCCGTTCTGGTATCAGTGTTTCCTCCGGCAGTAGGACCTGAACGCTTAAATTCTTTTGTCGGTGTAAAACAACTTCCTCGTCATCTACCCGCAGAACTCCCTGCCTAAAGCTTAACTCGAAGCCCTTGGTGTCCATTATGTCCGTCCCGATGATCACCTCATCCTCAATCTCAGCCACTATCACAGGATGGTTAAACGTGGCTTTCCCGATGGTAAACATGACGTTTGTTTCACCATGCACTTTTGCTTGATCTCCCGTTGCTGTTCGTAGACGCCATTTTGATTGCCGAACCTTAGCTGCAGGTTTTATTATGTCCGGCCTTATGATTGTCTTCGTCGCACCTGTATCCAGCAGCACAGTGCGGAGGGTTCCATCCACGCACGCGTCGACGAAAACACTGTTGGCATGGTGTTGCAGTGAGGAGACCTGGGCGGTATTTGCTGGGGCTTGCTGAATACAGGTCGACGTTTGCCCCCTCGCATCGACCTTTTTTAGTTTTCCGGATTGGCGGAAGTGGGACTGACGCCTTCTGGACAGCGTCTTCTTATGTGGCCTGCCTTGCCACATTTCCAGCACTCCAACTTCCGGTCCTGGCGGCTACGTTCTCTATTGATCTCCCTGACGATCCGTTTGACTGACTCTTCGAAGTCGTCCTCTCCTGGAATCACTTGTCGCACACGAGCTTGACCTTTGTTCGTGTTCTTGGCAGCTTCGAATTCAAGGGCCCGTGTTAGTGCATCAACTAGCTTAGGTGGATGTGCTAGTAGTAAGGCTTGCTTCATTTCACCATCACGGAGTCCGTCCAGGAATGCTTGAACCGCCAAACGTTCCATGATCTTTTCCTGGGCATCTGGATATGCCAGTCGAACCAGACGTGCAATATCTGCCTCAAATTCCTGTAAGGGCTCCCCTGACTTCTGGCACCGATTTTTCAACTGAGTGTGGTAGACATGTTCCAGGTGTGACTGGCCATAACGCGTCTCCAGGTGTCTGACCAGGTGGTCGTAGACTTCTTGCTCTTCCGGGGACATTCTTTGCAAGATAGCAGCAGCATCTCCTCTCAAAGCCAACGTAAGGGCGGTCGCCTTCTCCCTAGATGACCAACCGTTCGCTTTTGCAGCCGCTTCAAACTGACGCTGATAAACATTCCACGACGTTGAACCATCAAATTGCGGAGGTTTCAGGCGCATCAGCCCAACGGATTCCGGATTGGCACTAACTTTGCTCTTGTTGTCCATTGCTGAAGGTTGATAGGACAAATCCTCGAAGGTGTTGACGTCCAACGTTGTGATTTTGTTCGGAACTCCCTGGATCATGCCTTCCATCAAAAGAATTCGCTCTTCCAGTGTAGAAGATTTTTTTTAAATTTCTTCATGTAATTCTCTTTTTAGGTTGGCATTGTTTTCTAACATCTCTTTTTTCAACTTGGCAGAATTCTCTTCTAGCTTTTCCCTAAGCTCGCTTTTTAGACTGGTAATAAGTTCGGCGGAATTTTCTAGCAATTTAGCCTCCAGGTCGGCGGAATTTTCTAGCAATTTAGCCTCCAGGTCGGCGGATTTTTCTAGCAACTTAGCCTCCAGGTCAGTGGAATTTTCTAGCACTTTAGCTAGGTCGGCGGAATTTTCTAGCAATTTAGCCTCCATCTTAGCCTCCAAACATTGCAGCATTTGGCCGATATCACTTGCACTAGCAAAAACAAAGTTGTCCGGGTCATTGCCTTCTTCCATTAATGCTTTACGAAGCCGCTCCTGCAAGTCCGCTTTCTTCCCCGTCGTATCGCAGTCCCTTTCCTCCAGCTCCTTTTTCAGCTCACTAACTTTTAAGTCCGCTAGTTTCGCCATTTTCACGCACACTAATTAGTCCGATTTATTTCACTTCAATTTTATTTTCACTAATGTCCAATTCACACCCGACACCTGACACCAATGTAGCGTTTTTCGTTCGTTAAGGTGTGAATTAAAACACTCGGTATATTAAAATAGTCAACTAATTTATTTAACACTATTACAGTCTTATTACCTAGTTATTAAACACGAACACTAAACACGAACACTAAAAACTAACTGTCACTTAAGCTACTATAAATTTATCTTCACTGTATTTATTTCGAACTATTTATGTCGATCAATAATCGCGCCAAGTGCTCCAACTGCACTCTGAATATTACCGGTTAGCGAGCAAGGCAGTTTCTCTTATATACCTATCGATCGATACTCTGGAATGTTCCCGAGTTTTCTACGTTTGCCCAGAGCGGTCGCTACTTGCGCTTCGCTGCCTCGATGGAATAATACTCCGGAATAACCTAGAACTTCTGGCGTTTTCGCGGCTGTTAAGATCGTCACAATACATTATTAGACAAAACCAACTTATTACGTCCTTGGGCATATCCCCTTCAAGGTTAGCCGGCAAGTGGTTAAACAAAATCGGAAAAATGAAGTTTCTTTTAAGACTGCAATAATCCGATGCTTTTTACACTTTTGTAATTTTAGGTCAGTTGTTGCAGAGTTAAGAACCTTCAAACACAGGGTTCAATAATTTTGCAACTTCTAGTAAATAAGCAACTTTATTAGTTTGGAAGCTGGCTCGATAACAAAAATCCCCAGGCTACGGCTGGGGAAGTCCAACAGACGAGCAAATAAATCCGTATTTTCAGCTCTTCATAAAACCTATAGAATGTTGAAACACGAGATTCCCTTGTAGAATTCGCTTTGAAACTCTGAAACACCGGTTGCGACTTGAATTTCAATTAAATTTAAGCTATCCGTATTCACCAGTCATTAGAACATGCCTACATTTTTCCAGTTACCGCCGTCTGCCTTCGGCAAATTCAATTAAGCACCGGAATCCCCTCCCATAATGAATTTCTACCAAAACTATTCCGTTGCGTAATGCGATCGATCATCCCGTCTCGACGTGATTAATCCGGCACGAGATCCGGGATCGCATCGCTTCCGGGGCCACCACAGAAAAAAAAACGAAAAAAAGAGAAAGGGAAAAGGGTGAAAGGGAAACGAAAAGAAATGGAAAAGTTCGTACCTTGTTAAAGGGAGGCCTTTTGGCCAGTGGATTTATTTGCGCGAAGTTTCTGGCTTCAATTCGCCTTTTTCACGGTTCAAAAATTCTGTACATTTCGGTCGATTATTTTGGGGACTCGTGCGCCCGGAGTTGGCCGAATTTCAATGGGGACACCCTCAGGCTTCTCTACTCGGTCACCGGATCTTATCCCTTTTGTCGAGCTGTTCACTGAGTTCCTACGGGTCTACGGTTACATCGATTTTGTCCTCCAAAAGGTATTATGTAACGCTATACTACTTTCGTATATATGCAAGGTTTAGATTTGAAGGTCTTAACGTGATATACCCAGGTAATAATTAATATTTTAATACACAGTAACACCCATTTTGGCATATATTTACCACATGTACAGCCGATATCCTCTGTCAATAGCGACTGAACAATTGATTACATAGTGAGCGCGCCAGGTATGTGTAAATATGACAGAATCCTTATAAATGCATAACAAAAAATAGCAATATTTTGGATTTATATAATTTCCAGCCGTTTGTTGTTGAGTCAGGAATCTTTTAAATCCAAGATTTCAATAATTTTGGCCGAGTTGCTGTAGAGTGCCATTTTATCAATATTTCCATATTTTATGTTCTGGTTATAATAGTATATTATTCTATGAGCAAGTAATGACAGCAATTTCTCACGAGAACTAAACGTTCGAGTGAGAAATTGCCATTACTTGCGAATGGAATACTATACTTTTTCTACGACCATGCAACGAAATTTTATAAATTAATTTCTGTGCATATATGTACGGCTGTATGTTACTATGACGGTTTACAGGATTTTGACACATTAAAATTGTTTGGTGCGATTATCATTTAGCGACGTTGTCAATGCCGCTAACCAGTGTATCAAAACTATATGGAAATGAAACATCCAGAGCTGTGATTGGTTCTAAAGCCGTGAGGAATGAAATATTTCTCACTACTCGCGGGGTATGAGGAGCCAGGAATGAAATATTTGCCATGTGTGTGGGGAATGGCATTCCTCAATAGGAGTAGAAAAAGTTATTATTATTGGATCATGTTAATATCTACTATTATATTAAATTGTACCATTTACTATCTGAGAGCTTTACTTATAATGATCAAATATATTATGTATAATATACATTATGTATTATGCAAAGACATCCATCAGCCCGCAACAACTGTTTCAGGTAGTCGAACGTATTGCATAAAATATTAGTTTTAGGTCGCACTACATCATGTTTTATTTTAAATTACATATAATTTTTAAATTGCGATTTAACTAAACTAATTGACATTTTTAACGACCTGTTAGTTGCTCATTATAATTTATAGAGGTTTCGACTGTATTGCACATTTATTTAGTTAAGTGTTTAAGATATATTATAAAGGGAACAACATTTATTATATGTCCCACATTTTTTCACGAAAAAATAATTTTTAGAAACTAAATGTCATTCAGAGTAATGCTTTTCATATGGACCTAATTGTTTTTCAAAATCCTTAAAAAGTTACTGCACATTTGAAATATTAGAAAAATTAATTTTTCTTTAAAATATAATTTCCGGGGTAATGCCGTAACCGAGTTTGTATTACCAATTGTTATGCAGCAACGGATAACATTGAATGCAACCATTTTGTTTTTTATGTAAATTTTCCGTGGTTTGAGGTTTCTAGAATATTGGATTCAGCCGGTATAAATTTTTTATCAATACAAAAATCAAATTAGCGTTGAATTGACTGCTCGTCTGTCCTACATTAATCAAAATTGAATACTTGGAAAATAAAATATAAAACATATAAATAATCCTTACCATATTCACAGTCCACTCACTAAATATGTTATCAATTTCTTATAATTTTGAATTATCAATGTCTCGTAAATTTTATTACACAAGGTTATAAATGTATTATATCAAGACAATTAAGCAATACATATATCAAAATTAGTAAGAAAAAGAGGGAATGGCCATAAAAAAGTATCGATGACATCATAACTAAAAACAATTGAAGGTTGGATCATTGAATTTAATATAGCTATGTATATTTATGTATATTTTGATAATTACAAATTGACAAGTTGGAGGATTTTTAAAATAGCAATCCGTTCCAGATGTTTTGTCGTTTCCACACAATAAAAAATAAAATTCAATTGATTAATTAATAAAATTCTGTAAAAAACTTTTTTCTAATATAAATAAAAAAATTGTTAACGGACAATTTTATAATAATAACAGTTTCTAGCGGCTTATAAGAAAACCGCTACAGAAAGCCGCATACAGAAAATTTATTTAGTTATTTTAATGTTAATTAAAATAATCAAGAATTTATTCATCCTTACACTACCTGTATGTTATTGAAATTTATTTCAAGCCTTGAATCACTGTGTTAATACTTTTTGGCGTTATTACCTGACGGTATTAATTTAAAAGTAGAAAGCATTCTATTTAATTAAATTGTAATTATAAAACGAATTTTCTTGGAAGCAATGTTTGTGACTTTCAAAGGGGAGGCATGCAAAGTAACAGCGTAGTACCTGTATATAGTAGAAAAATATTACCTTGGAAATAAAAATTTAATTTACCAACGCACCGTACACAGGGGTTGCCTGATGCCAAGATTCTCAGTATTGTTTTGAAATGTTGCGCAAACCCACGCTCGCCCACGCTTACCTAAGTAGGCGTCATAAATAGAACTGTCACTGATCTTCATAACTAGTCATGAGCGTATATATTATACTTTTTATTGATGATGAAAAGTATAATTACATTAAGTATGAAACATTCCATCGAATATTCTTCTGTAGTATTCCCTTGCATATGACTTGTTGTTGTAAACAAATAATCCCCAGAGGCACCAGCTCGCTACTGTCATATTGGACGTCGTGGTGCAACGCAATACTCGACTATATATGGTTCATGTGGAAATTTCCGGATTGACAAACGCGAATACCATAACACTGGTGGACAAGTTTGTAGATTACTGTTTAAGAAAATATAGTAAAAACAGGTCCAGAAATTGCTGCACGTTGGAACAAAAATAAAAGAAAAATTCTCGAAACACCCGTCAAAATATCTGGAGCCTGAAGACAAATTCTGAACCAAACATTAGTTTGGCATCATCTACATTATCTTGTAAAGCTAAATCGAAACTGCTTCCATCAAAGTTGAAATAATTGAATTTCTTGACACAGAAAAGTAATACACATTAATTACTAGGTTTAAGAAAGGTGTTACTCCGTTGAAGTAAATGTTACTTATTTGCATTAAGAAGCTATCTAACTTGCTGATAGTATTATATAGATTAAAAACATATTTTTTTACTAAAATCCAGTATGTTTTTTACCTAAACAGGATAAATTAGACCTGACCTAATAATATATATGACCACCTTGTGAGCCATGGGATAATACTATTGTAAAAATAATACCAAAACTGACACACACACTGGGCCATGAAATCGCATTTTGCGCGCTCGTACTGCCACAAAATGTTTGGCTGTTAATGTTTCTCGGTCAGATACATTTGCGACAACACGACAACCAAAGATACATTGGATTCACAGATCACTAATTGGGCCTGTTATCCAGCGTTTATATACCCGAAGATGATGCCATTCTACGAGCAGACAACTAAAGCGACATCTATTGATATCCTTCATACCATTTTCAAGAAAGCAACGCTTGCTTATGTTAAATATCTTATTGTTCTTGGATCAAGTAGCTATGCACTCGAATGTGAAATACAAGTACTAAAATGTTTACATTTTACGTTCGATAAATTTGAATTACTGCTTTCAAGAGAATATTGGTTATTATGAAGAAAGTATTTATTTGTCGAGCGCGTTTATCTGTGAAATTCAATTACTCAGATTGAGCAGGCCCAGAGCCAGCAACGGATTTTGTTACACCATAAAGAATAGAAACTACCAGAATCTGTCCCTTGTAGCGTAACTGTAAGATAAGCGCAAGTCTGGCAACCTTCCGGGGTGACTTTTGCGCCCATAGATTTTTAAAGGGTGAAATCAAAAATAAAATAAAATACATTATTATGGGCAGTCTTTTGCCCTGGGATATCAAACTGGATAACATTTCAAATAAAGAAAAAAATTGCCAATCCTCTCCCTCGTAACTTTTCACAAAAATATAATTCGCTACACTACCTCCCAGGTCGAACCTTTAGAACAAAGGTCGACGGTGTCGGTTGCTCGAGATTGATCAACGTGAGTTCTGGTGTTACGCAGGGAGCAGTGCTCGGTCCTCTTCTGTTCAATGTCGTCACGTCTGATGTTCCGGAGACTCTATCAACTTGCACCTGGCATATGTACGCGGATGATCTGCAGATCTACACACCAATTAACGATGATGATATCAAAGAACGGTTAATAACCATGGGAAATTAACCAATTAACGATGATGATATCAAAGAACGGTTAATAACCATGGGAAATGAAAATTTCCGTTCCAGCAGTCGTTTTCATGTGCACGTATAGATGTTACATGTTTATGAACGCTTTTCTCCAAAATTCTGACTATTTAAGCTGAGGATGACTCAAGTTAGAGTCAAAATGGGTTATTAATAAAATAAGTAAACCCAATCAAAGGATTAAGAGGTCTTTTAATTATCCCTTTCTACAAAACTAAGTCAGCAAACTTAAATAACGGTTTTTGTGAAATAAACCAGTATTATCCATTTTATATTAGATTATTGTGCTACCTTTACAAGATGTTGACCTGCTATAAATCATATAGACTATTCATAATGAAACAGATAGATGAGTGCTCAGCCCTAAAACAAGTAAAAGCAGAGATAACCTACGGTATGTCTTTTGACCAATGCTCTATTTTCTGCTTACAATTGATCTACCACAGTTGGAAAATGTGACAATCGCCATATTTTTTGCAGTGGTCTAATGGTAGTGGGATCAACTGTTGGGAAATCTACTAGGAATCTTCAACAAGCTACTAATCAAATACATCAATGGACCAAAAAGTCTGTCCATATTAACTTTACAAGCAAAAGAATCGAGGACATACCTCATGTCAAGACTAACAACGCCATGGTTCCATATTCAAACACTGCAAAGTATTTCGGCATGACCGTCAATATAACGCTAAGGTAGAAAAAAGATAAACGTGGCCTCATATATACAACCAAACTAGTTTTTTGATGACCCTCTTAATTGCCAGAACAGAACAAATTTCAAGTTTTTAACCAAGTAGGTACTAAAGCCGATTAGGTTTCACGGCACTCCGCTTTGGGGTTGCGCTAAGAAATCAAATATCCAAGGAATCAAAACTTTCCAACATAAACTACTAAGGACTATGGTTAACGCTCATTGGTACACATTCGGAACAGTGACATCCACCGTGATCCTGGTGTCCCACAAATTATCGAAGATAAAAAAAGGGCTTAACTAGCTGGGTATCTCTACTATGTCTCTGCAATTGGTATTCAATGCTTCGTCCTGCCAATCCTAGCACATTCGACAGGGACATGTTATCTTGAATAAGTACTTAAAGTTTATATTTTCTTATACAGTATTGTTTGATGATTAAGTGAAATAATTTGCACAAAAAATGTGGCCACTGGTAGTCATTTTATGTCCATTTTCAAAATCAGCCCATGCAAATTAACTAAAGAAAAACATATTTTAGTTAACAGCAACTGCTTTTGCACCTCTTGTGAAAAGTTTCGTTTCAAAAGAAAATAAACGCTTAATTTGGACGGTCATTTCGTCAATTTTGTCGGTCTACTCGGATGGTATATCACTTATGATCGCAGCCAAAATCTGAGGGTGTTTTTCTTGAAGTTATCTGCAGTCACTGCATTTTTAATCAGTAGAAGAATCCTATGTTGAGTGGAAATTATTGGACCGCGGGGGCAAACTTATTCAGGTGCTACATGTACTGTACATACTGCACGCGACCACAGTCAAAGCCATTATATGTTTGTTTAGAATCCCGCACATCTAAGTTTGCGGCAGTCCATACATCAATATAGATATTCAAATAAGTATTTATAGTACTGATAACTGGCAAACAATGCAAAGTTTTATGAATCATAGCGACGATATGTATTGTAATGGAAGTTTTCAATTTCAAGTTTAACTTCCGTCAGGGGCGATACTTGAACTGATATCAAACTCTGATCGATTTTCACCCCGCAGTAACGGCGGCATTGACAATTGTCCCTTCTCACGTACGTAAATAAACAATGGGCGCAAACTTTTCGTTCATGTTACGCTTACTGGAGCATAAAATATGAAAAGTCCCATAGTATCGGCGGAAATAGCGGATGTCAACATGCTAAAAATAACAAGTGACACCCTGTCAAGCGATTATTTTATTTTTCATTTTCTTATTTCCGACTAGTAAGCTACGTAGCCACTTTTGTATTAATATTTAATCAAGTGTGGTCTATTAATGTTGTTTTCTTATTCTTTTCAGGCTGTGATCTTCGATCGGATCGAACTCACCGACCTGTGCCTAGCTGAGTGTTCTATCAAAAATATTAACCATAGTTTTCAGGTTTGTATATATTTCTTATTATTATTGTATGTACAAAATTCTGACTGTATTGTATACAGGTGTCTGAACAGTGCGATTTCGGAAGACTGTACCTCTTTTAATGAAGATATTTTAAAACTGATTTCACTCATATATACAGACTCCGAGGCGAACATATTAAAATTATTAGCTTATCTACAGGTTGTTTCATAAGGTAGTACCAACCCAAACTGGAACAACCTATATTTCGGCACAATTTTGAATTCCTCACAAATGTTTACGACAATGAAAAATAACTTTACCTACCCTAAACTTTAAACTTTTTGATTGATTGTCATTTTTATGGAAAAACTGCAGTCTAAAAAAAGCATACTTTGATTATGATTAGGTAAGAAGCGTTCTATTAGCGTGATTACCTACCATATCCAAATTGTGTACAGGCTGATTATAATCTGCAACAAAATATAGCAAACAGTTCTTCCTAAGAAACTAAATTTTTTTAACTGGGACGCCTGTATCTAATTACTGTTTTTAGATTCTACGCAGCCTTCCGCACTAAAAAGTACAAGTACACACTAGTGTTAAAATAACCCATTGCAGAGTAAACTTCTTCATAAAAAAAATCGATTTTTCTATCAATAAGTGCTTCCACACCTACATTAACTATTAAACCAGCTAAGTATTTACCTAAAGTACTGTTTACTCGGACGATTTTATCTTTTTCTAATAAAATAAAACATTTTAGTACATCTGCAATTTAATATTATAATTTGAAATAAAATTTTGCTTGTTATGAAAAACTGTGCTATACAAGTTATTAAGGTATCTGTCAGTGGTGGTGATATTTTTAGGGTTGTTAAGGTAGATTTGCACCATTTTGGGAAATATGGCGAACTTTTCCCAGGAGGAACTAATTGACATGGTGTATGTTTTTGGCGAATGCAACAAAAATGCGTTATTGGCAAGTAGTGTTGACAGATACCACTGAGAGATACCTTAATAATTTCTTTAGCAAAGTTTTTCAAGCCTACAAGGTATAAGTAAAATTTTATTTGAAATTATAATGTTGAATTGCAGATGTGCTAAAATGTTTTATTTTATTAATAGAAGATGAAATTATGCGAGAAAGCAGTACTTTAGGTAAATACTTAATTGGTTTATTGGTAATGTAGGTGTAGAAGCACTTATTGATAGAAATTTTTTTTTTATTAAGAGTACTAGTTATCTCAGCAATGGTTTATTTTAGCACTAGTGTGTACTAGTACTTTTTTGTGCAGAACGATGCGGAGCATTCAAAAAAATAATTAGATACAGGATGTTCCATTTAAAATTTTTTTTTAATTATTTTACTTTCTTAGGAAACACTGTTTGCTTTATTTTGCTGCAGATTATGACCAGCCTGTACGCGATTTGGATATGGTAGATAATCATGATACAAGAACACTTCTTACTTAATCTAATCGTGCGAAATAAAATTAAAAACATTTATTGAGATATACAGTTTTTCTTAAACTACTGTGTTTCCATAAAAATGACAAAAATCAAAATGGAACAGCCTGTATACACGCTAATAATTTTAAAATGTGCGAGGTTCTGTATATATGAGTGAAATCAGTTTTAAAATATCTTGATTAACAGAGGCACAATCGTCCGAGATCGCACTGTTGAGACACCCTGTATAACATGTTTGAAAAATAAATTGTTACAGTTTAATACACCGGACGGACCAATGAGATCATACCCATCATATCTCAATTGTCTTTAGATATATCCCAATAACTGATTGTTTGTAAAAGAGGCACAGTTACAAAAACAAAATGTTGCCTTTTTACAAATCATCAGTATACAAGTTGTCTCACCGATGATGATGTACATGCAGATCTCGGAAACTGTAAGAACTACGATGTCGGTTAAATATTTTTTTTTTCGCGAATTGCTAGATATCAAGTAAAAAGTTAAAACTGTCAATTTCCTTTTTTCTTGAATAAGTTCGCTATTACGAAAAATAGAAAGTTGAAATTTTTGATTCTTTCGAGCATACCTACTCTGAAACCACTTTTGTTATCATAAATGTTTTGTCTCTCCGCTTTAGCTGCGCTATATTCATCTTTTTATTTCTTATGGCGCCATATTGAGTTTTTACAGATTTAAGTAGAGTACATAAAAGGCTTTACAACGATGTAAAACACGTATATGAAATTATCACAAGTTATATTAAATGTCCCATTATGTGGCCCCCCAGATCGCTCGACTTTGGATTTTTTTTGGGGCGATTATGATAAAAAGAAGCGTTATTATTTCGGGTTTGTAACGTATTTAACAAAAAACATTAACAGAAAGTATTTGGTACACATTTTAAATTTGGTCGTGATTCTAGGTCTAAACTTGACCAATATTAGTTCTATTAGGTATTCCTACAAGCCCTCTCCACAACTCCCTAACGGTCCTGCACTGTATCATAGTTCCTTAGATATACATTTGCTTGCATACAGTCCTCTTGATAAAAAAAATCAATGGGATAAAGTCGGGTGATCTGGCTGGCCACCTAATAGCATTTCTTTTGATAATTTTATAAACCTGTTAGGTATACATGGTTGTAAAGGATAATCAATATTCTATTTAAATCTATAAAAATTCAATATGACCTCCAAGAAATAAAAAGTTTAATATCGCCGGTCCAAAGCTGGCAGATAAAAACATTTTCTGACGAGAAAAATAGCTTCAAAGTATGCTCTTATGAAAGAATACAAAATTTCGAATTTCTGTTTATCCTAATAGTGAAGTTATTCCAAAGAAAATAAATCAGCAGTTATTACCTTTTCAGTAATATCAAGTGATCCACGCAATAAATTTTAAATGTAGAAACTGTCATGAAAAGGTCCCACATTTCGGTAAGTTTTTTCCCGTATTAACTGACATCGTAGCTCTCACAGTTTTCGAGATCGCCGTGTAATTTCATGTTCCGTGAGACACCCTGTATAGATCGGGGTGAACAATTAGATAACTCATAGTTATCAAAAATAGATTTTCTTAATATATTGGTTTTGCGATGTGCAAATCATAGATATGCGCAATACTGGAAAGTACGCACGTAATCGCTAAATCTACGATATTGAGAATCATAAAGAATAGAGACAAAGTACTGCAACACTCGAATGCGGTATCTTTGACCCAGATAAAATGTTAGATCGTTGAAACTTTATATTCTACCTACTTTGATAATACGTTTGTTTACTTCCATTTGCCAAAGTTCCCTTAAGGGAAAACATTGCAAAAATATCATCTTTCTGATCTCTAGTACCTACATTACCTAATATTTAGTATATCACTCAAAGAGCAAGTAATGATTGAGCAAGTAATCATTGAAGTGAATTGTAATTGCCAATCGAATACTAGGTATATTCTACGACTATGAAATACAATTTATAAATAATATGTAAGTTGCATGACTAATACCTAACTAAAGTTGCCATTAGGGTTTATAAAAAAGCCAACTTTTTAAAAACACGATTTCAAAATTTTTCTGGCAAAATCAATAATATGTACTTACACCATACAAAAAATACCTACTAAAAATAATATTGAGAAATATAAAATAAGAACATACATGAGAAGAGAAGAAGAGAAGAAGAGAAGAAGAGAAGAAGAGAAGAAGAGAAGAAGAGAAGAAGAGAAGAAGAGAAGAAGAGAAGAAGAGAAGAAGAGAAGAAGAGAAGAAGAGAAGAAGAGAAGAAGAGAAGA
This sequence comes from Melinopterus prodromus, assembly GCA_964023965.1. NCBI lineage: Eukaryota > Metazoa > Arthropoda > Insecta > Coleoptera > Scarabaeidae > Melinopterus > Melinopterus prodromus. The sequence continues at coordinate 50,113,605 of OZ030393.1, forward strand.
AGAGAAGAAGAGAAGAAGAGAAGAAGAGAAGAAGAGAAGAAGAGAAGAAGAGAAGAAGAGAAGAAGAGAAGAAGAGAAGAAGAGAAGAAGAGAAGAAGAGAAGAAGAGAAGAAGAGAAGAAGAGAAGAAGAGAAGAAGAGAAGAAGAGAAGAAGAGAAGAAGAGAAGAAGAGAAGAAGAGAAGAAGAGAAGAAGAGAAGAAGAGAAGAAGAGAAGAAGAGAAGAAGAGAAGAAGAGAAGAACATACACTTTTCATATTCTAAAATTAAAAATATAAATTTATTATTTTTCCTCTATATGGTATTTTGTTGGTTGTTCAAATACTGTCGCATTCACTGTCTTCGAACAATTATTTCTTGTATTTCTTGTTCTTGTAATACCCTATTTATTATTTTTTCCATTACCTTTGATTTTCCCACGAGCTGGCTTTTCATTTACCGTATCGCTGATTTTCCATAATAGTAGGTAAACAGTAGGTGAAATATTAACAAAACCGTAGTAGAAACGGCCCTACCTTATCAAGCTATTTACACATAATTATATTTACATTCTTCTTCTTTTGTTCCTTTTCCTTTTTATTATTTTTAATTATTTTACTAAATTAACCCGTTTACCCGTTTTGTTTTACTATGTCCTATTTATTTATGTTTTATTAGTTGTAATGGTAAACATTGTCATATTGGTTGATATGTATATTATTTTCATTTGCTTTGTTTTTCATTAAACACCTCATTATTCGTAATTCACAAAATTTATCGCCTGTCATAAGACAATTTTCGACAAAAGGACATAATTAGGGTAATATTGATAAGTTTTGTTCATGGAAAGAGAACAAGCGCTTTCGATTGATTTATTTGCACTGCATGCAAATCTGCGCTGAAAAGTTGCATACCACGTCAGGTTAATGCGTTTTTTGAGTTTTCTATTATGGACCCGTCAGCACCCCACATAAAGAATTGCTGTCCATGCATCAAAAACATTTGAGAACAAATATAGGATTTCAGATAAAAGTGCAAAGATTAGGGTTTACCATGAGTCCATTTTGAGGTTTGTGTTTATCCATGTTGTTTGTCCATTCTGTGTTTACTTTTTAACCGCACTTTTTTGAAAACCATGTACGATAGAAAATTTTGGAGCCCAAATTCGTTTTCAGGGCAGTTAATTCTACTCAAAACGCAATTTCATATTCAATTCACAAAAGCTATTTTCAATAAAGTTCATCAATATTTTACACTTTTCAATTGTTTTTTATCGAAAATTTTGTCATGTTAGGCCATAAAACATAGTTTTTATAACTAATGCAATAACAAATATTTCTTATTGGACATTTCTTCTATATTTTATAATAAAGCAATTATTCGCTTGAACAGGTAAATTCTCACAAAGTCCTATGTTATCTACCAAAGTGCTAAATAATGAAAATTACTCAGTATTTGTAGCTAATGGTGAATACTATCCAGTTAATATGTTACTTCCCTGTGAACATTCTGGTACAAAAATATCGACTAAATTCTCGAAGCGTTTCATATAGTGTTGAATCTTGATAATTTCTCTACTTTATATACCTGCTGATGGCGTTATCCGGTTACCAAATTATCTAAGTGGGCGCTTGTTAATGTACTTCAACGAAGTATAACGAGTACGTTTTCAAAAGTACTAGAAAGAAATTCATTTCATAAAGAGCTCCTAAAGACCTCATCGAGTGCTTTGTCAAGAAGAGGAAATGTTGGAAATGCTGGAAAACGACATTTCCAAGCCATCCAATTGAAGCCGTAAAAGTTAACGATCTTGTTATGGTAAGCCATTCACATACATTGCATCTCCCACATCATATCCAAAAAGTATAGTTGGTCAAGCAAAATCGAAATGGACTTAATAGTTCGCATGAACTGGAAGATTTAATGGGCCTTGGCCAAGTAATATGTAAATAACTTCATTCGAGAAATTAACAAGGATATGTTACTTTATGATTTTAATATTTCATTTTTAATTAATAAAAGCCGTGTTTGACAGCCACTTTCCCTCTCACCATCCCAGCATTCCGGAAATAGACTTCTCTGCTGTATAAAGTTCAGCTACCTTTCATAATTCTCTAATATTTTTTCCACAAAGGTAAAACATCGCCCTCGGCTATACGCTCTTTAAATTGTTTTCGACCCTCTGAACATCTATCAAACAGAATTCATTCAATTATTACCCAATTTTTCGGACCATTTACTCGAAGGCAATACAACGCCGCAAATTATAATCTACATTTTCTTTTTTGTTGTTTGATTTTAACATAATTTATTTTAGTATGTGTTTTGATGAGTTTTTATAATATAAATATGATGATACTGAAAAATTACGTATACGTATATATTTTACCTTCTATTTTTCGTATTTCGTTAGGTCTTCAAGACGAAGAAAAACGAAATTTGATTTATCCAAATCTTTATGTATACACGGTTTTTCAGTAAAATGAAAAGAAGTTGAAATAGGTTTCAATTTAGAAAATGTTTCTCGCAATCTGATTACTAAAGGGCCCACATCAATTGAATTTTGAGGTTTTACAAAAAATTAACAACATTATCACCAAGATATGAAGGACCATTTAAGGTTATTAAATAGTTTACAAAATAATTGTTATTTGTAAAAACAATAAAGAACATATTGTTGATATTAATCGATTGAAGCTGGCATTTATTTTAAATGAAAACATAAATTGTTTATCAACAATTTCTTCATCTAAAAAATCTTTAAAAGTTAGATTTGCATAATTGAATGTCATTTATTTGTTTATTCCTTTTGGCCACTTGCCTACTTTATGCGGGGGAGTATCTGTTACCGTTACAGACTCGCCTGATTGTGAATTATTTTATAATTTAATAATTTATCAAGGTACCTTTGGTTTACCATGAAAACAATTATTAGGTATTTATTTTGGAAGATAATTCAATATATAGTTTTATCACGTACGAACAACACGTACGAGTTGACTTTACAATCTATTTTAATGTAAAGCAATTCGATAATTATTAAAATAAAAGTTATTTAAAAGTATACGACGTGATAAAAATAAATTTGTATTATTTATTGTGGGTATAAATCCCCCACAATATTGTTTGGGGTATTCTTGAATGCGTTAATTATGTGGTTTTTGTTTGAAAGAAATAACGAGTTGTATAATTGAATATATGTTGCTATGCCATTTTTTGCAATGTATTAATTAATACGTGTTATTTTGTTGTACAAATACAGTATTGATAAATTCCAAATAAATAGCATTTTCGTTTCTATCATTAAATATGAAATATTTCATATTTAATGAAATATGTAGGTATATATATATATATATACCTACATATTTCATTAAATCATATTCCCACAAAACAAACATTACACATAAAATGCCATTATGAACAATTCAGTTCCCCTATCCAGTAGAATAATAAGATAGCAACAAAAAAGCGGAGAGTTTCATAAATTAAAAACTGTGCAATTAAAATCTTTCAATTCAGTTGAGCTTTTATTTACAAAATAATTCTTTTCAGTTAGAAGAGTCAAACTGTACAGGATAATATCCAGACCGGTCTCGTAGTATATTCATTCTGTTTAAGCTTAAATTATCTCTCAACACTGCACTAATAAATCTGATAATCCCACCTCTTTAATTAACGTCACGTCCAACAGGCAGTCTCGCCATATTTTGTAGTAAATGCTTACGTAAGTCTCCACCGTCTTTTATGCCAGGCTTTCACGTTTGAAAACCCCTCGTATTTAATTCAGGGAAAATCCAAGTTGTTCCCGAGTACTTCCGGCTCTTCGTAATGTAAGAAAACAAAAACCTTCCTCCATTTACAGTATAGAGCTTAATGGTGATTCTTTTTTTAGTTTGAAAGTTTTAGTGTGTCCCAAAACTGCAACTACCTACCGAAAACACCTAAAGTTGTAAAACTTTTGAAAGTAAAACAATAACTATGTGCGGATTAATTTGCCGGGACAAAGGACCTCCCCTAAGAGGATTTGCTTTGTTTTGTCCGCTTTGTGCCGGCGATGCCTCAAATTAGTTTAGAAATTTGAAAATTGAGTTTTCTTAGGAAATACGGGATTAATTACTTTCGCTTGTCGGTGACATGAATAAAATTGGACGGGAGCAACGTTTAATGAAAATTTTAAACGCTCTGCCATGTCGTGTTTTTTTGTAAAATTATAAATTACAATTTAAACAATGGAGTCAATGAAGGTTTGTAGTTCGGAACCCACCACAACAGCTCTGATTTTTATGAAACTTGCTGAGAAACATTAAATTATTAAATATCATGCGCTTGACTTCAAGTCCATCATCGGTGGTGAGCAAAAATTAAAAAGAAAATTTTAGTACTTAGATTTTCTCTCCGGCGCTATCCAAGATGTCCTTGTAAGTTTTCGAAAGGTTGGAACACTAATTTATACATCCAAGAATAATCAGTAAATTTCTATCACATATCATTACATATGTATGTAATGTTAAGATCTTAATGATAATAAAGTTCACATGCACAAAAAAAAACATACAATAAAGAGACCGGCCATTAGAAGTATATTGAGAACCAAATTATATGAGAGATTGAAAATTTGTGGACTTATATTATTGGACACGATCGTCTCAATTAAAATATTTTGAGTTTTCAGTTACTTCCGGTTACACCGGAAATTATGTTAACTTTAATATTTCAAATGGAACACCCTGTATTCATTATTTTATCGCACTTTTGAAATCATCATTAAATTTTAGATACATTATAATTACGTATAATAATTATAATTTTAAACAAACAGTCAATTTGTTAAATGGCAACCGTAACATATGAATGCATTTTAGAATTCAATGCAAAATTTTAGATCAACTTTGTGTACAATGTCCTATACCTAAAATGTACTTGTACGTAGCAAAATCGGGGTTTGGACATCACACCAGAAATTGCAGAAATTGCCAAATTTAGATTGCGTTTGAAAAAAAACTGAACAATTTGGAATAAACAGAACTTTATTGAACAAGTTTTTTAGGTCATATTCCAATATAACTAATTTAGTATTTATAAAATTATAAGCCTACAATAAAATAAAATATTAAAAATAAAACAAAATCGTAAAGTAAATTTATAAAACCTGCGTAGTTCTATTTTAGTAGCTATTCAAAAACGTTGCGGTTTTCCCCTAAACATACTTTTAAACAATTATTTTAAACATATTATTGTTGGTGGTATCCCTGATAGAGTTAACAGATAACCCATTGAAAGCAGCTCGAACTCTATCTTTCATGTTCTTATCAATTATTTGGTCCTCATAAACTACGTCTTCAATAGGTCCCCAAATGTAAAAATCCAGGGGCGTTAAGTCGGGGGAACGCGATAGATATTTGTATGGCCCATTAAGCGCAACCCACCGATCGTCGAACATCTCGTTAAGCAAGTCTCTATTGCAACAGTTTTGTGCGCTGGAGTACCGTCCATTTGAAACCACCAAATTATTGAGGATAATTGATAAGGAGAACATGAAAGATAGAGTTCGAGCTGCTTTCAATGGTTTATGGGGTAACTCTATCATTGACTCCACCAACAATATGTTAAATCAATCACTTATTTCATTTGGTTCTCCATTCACTTCTAATGACAGCTCGTCGTGAGGGACCCTGTATATGTATTTACTACAAATACAGACAGAAATGATAAGTAATAATAAAAAAATATGTTTTAATACTTGGATTGCTAAAAATCAAAACAACAAAGTTCTATGTTATACTAGGATATAATCCTAATAAATACTGGTTTAATTTGGTGCAATCCATTTGCTTATTTGCAAATAAGTTGTAACTAAATTTCTACACGTCTTATTAAAGGGCCTTAAGAAATTCTTGACCTTTTATTTCACCCCAATATATACCTACGATGACGAGTATGGAGACTTTATCAACCTTATAGTACACTTCAGTTTGATATATGAGCAAATAATTACATCTAAAGCAACTATTCTATAAAAGATCTTAAGCATATTTATCTTTTTAGAGCATCCCACACTTTTCTCGAGGAACTAAAATATGCCAATAAAATCTATAAATCGTTGTTAACAGACCGCGAAAGAACCCACAATCAATAGTTTCTCGCTAAAGGGCACAGTGTGCACTCTACGTGTCCGGGACATAAAGGGCATATCGGTACATTACACGTTCTATTGTCGCTCGATCGACGTCATAGGTCGCCGAGTCCCATCGTTCAATTCAATTAAAATCTGACGCCTCAGTTGTGACGCCTAGGGAGGATTACCCGCAGTTACGCCAAGCACTTAACACGCTCTCTCGGTTGCCACAATCTATACCTCTCTCTATATCTCCTCGTCTCTATCTCTAAATACCGACGTTGTCTTCTGTTTCAGGTTACCACACCGTTTAGATCGTTAGTTCTCTGTGCGGAATCAAAAAGAGAGATGGAGGATTGGCTTGCTGCCCTCAACGCTGCCAGCAAGCAGAGATACCATGAGCCCGATCAGCTGGAAAGTCTCTCAGGAGAACACCACTGGTAATGCTTTACTTATATACAATTGGAAGGGTTAAGCTAATGGGGTTTCATATTTGAAGATGTTCATCGTGCAAAAGAAGTAATACGAATAGTAGAAAGTTATAAAGAAAATCCTCCTCGCGTGCTACAAATCTGGATTTCTGTGATTATGAGAATTGAACATCAAAATAAGCCGACTATTGGCGAATGTTTCAGAATAAGGATTAGCAATGTAAACAGGCCTTTTTATTTGCTATTTATTTAATATGTATGCACTACTTTGAACACGATCAAAAACCAATAGCTCCGGTTCAAACGGTAACTCGAAAAGTGTCTTATAAATTGATTTCGGTGATCACTAAGTTCTAGTATTTCCTCCGTTAACCCTGATGACCTCATATGATCTAACATAACCTAACCAGAATAGAAACAAAGATTTGTAGATTGCTATGAGATCTCGATAAACATATAGACGGAATAGTCGTTCTCAAACCATATTCAAAGAAACTTCAAACAAGGAATCAATTGTCTGATACCAAAATTATCAGGCTTATGCCAAAAGATATAATCGTTCGAACACAAAGTATATTCTCGACCTTATGCCGACTATCAAAATTCTGCATCTGTTAAAAGTGTATCCAAATGTGAAAGTTATGCCACATATTGAAACTGTTTTAAGAGAAATGCCAATATGCTGAAATAGTTAAACAAGAGCTGTTTGTTGAAGACGTCTTATTTTTGCGATACGGCACGGTGTAAAGGAAATTGGCTATCATGCAATATATGGCTGATATTGCATAGCCATCTTTCTCCGCGCTCTACCACGAAAGCGCTAGGTCTTTGTGACCTTTGACCTTATATATCTCGCAAAGCTAGCCGACGCGATATCGATGTGGACTTTTTACACGTTTTCTAAAGCACCACCAATAAGGTTTATTGAAAATTTCAGATAACTGTTTTATTATTATTTTTCAGTTGGAGTCTTAAATTACGGGACTAACAAATCATTATTTCTTTCCGATTGAAGCGGTTTTGTGGAATACCACGAAACCTTTAAATAAATTTGCCCATTGCACCTTAACGGTCATGGTTTTCTTCCGATCTTGTCAACCACAAGCCACGAATCCACTACTCTTCTTCGAAATTTCTCAATACAGGGTTAGCCAAAATTACCGGAACACCTAAATAATTTTCCAACCACAAGAAATTTTAAAAAAATTCAACAAAAGTTTTTTGGCCTTAACCAAGCTATTGTTTAACTATATTTTTAATATACAGTGAGTTTATTATGCAAAATTGGTAACCTTTCTCTTTTTTAAATAGAACACCTTGACATTTTTAATTCTATGATTAATTCTAAGAACTTTTTATAGGAATTATTTATAAGCTATTCACCAAAAATAGTCAAAATTACCGGAACACCAACATAATTCACCAATCGCAAAAAAATCTAATAAACCTTTTTGGGTTTAAACAACCTGTCGTTCAAATATATTTTTAATATACAGGATGTACATTTTAACATGAAAATTTGCAAAGCTTTCTTTTTCTAATAGACCTCCCTGCATATTTTACAGTATGTAGTTCTAAGATTAATTCTAAGAATTTTATATGGGAATTAATATTAATCTTGGATTATTTATTTTGTATCCGTTTGGTTAAAGTAAAAGTTCATGAGTTTTTAGTAATTGCCTATAACTCAAAATTAATGCAATCTATAAAAAAATAATTCCTATATAAAATTCTTAGAATTAATTGTAGAATTTAAAAATTTAAAAATATATAGTGTGTTCTATTTGAAAAAAGGAATGGTTACCAAATTACCATAATAAAAAGCAGCCTGTATATTAAAAATATATTTAAGTTAGAGCTTGTTTAAAGACAAAAAACTTTTGTTTGAATTTTTTTTTGAAATTTCTTACTGTTGGAGATTTGTTTAAGTGTTCTTGTAATTTTGGCTAACTCTGTATATGTTGTGGCTGTTGGCTTGCAGGACATATTGCTTCTAACTCTATAACTACTATAAGTAAAACTCTTCGGAAAGAAATCGATGGCTGTAAATTGACCACGTCGCGTCGTATCATACATTTTCCGATAAAAGCTAATATTAGTGGCAGATGTCATTTAGAGTGTCAATGTACAATTAAACTCAAAAGTTACCAACAATTGAAAAACCCGGCCAGGTTTCAATTTACAGATTTACGTTTTTCTTCTAGGAGAGACGGCAGACGTTATGTACGATATAATCATTGTTGTCTTGGTTTCAGTAATAAAATTATAAACCCCTAACCACAACAAGTATTTTAGAACCTAAATACGTATTTCAGCAACTATGTTGCCATCTTCAGTAGAACCTAAAAAGAGGAAAAGAGAGATTATCACTTCATAGTATCTTTACTGGATATTGTCCAAGCAAATCACTAGTGGAAGTGAAGGTTCTACTGAAGATGGCAACATAGTTGCTGAAATACGTATTTAGGTTCTAAAATACTTGTTGTGGTTAGGGGTTTATAATTTTATTATTAAGTTCGCCACAGTCTCCAAAATATTGTCATTGGTTTCAGTATCAACTTTTTCCGTCGATTTGATCAAATTTTACCTTGTAGGGTGGGTTTCGCTATGGCTTTGGTGACCTTAAAAGCACACATAGTTGAATAATGTTCTGATCTAACCATACTCGTTACATCCAATTAACGGCATCCAGTACCCTAAAACTAACGCCAAATAATTGGCAGCCAGGGCTATTATAAATAACAATTATGACCACCTATATGTGTTTAGTGAGAAAATCGTTTATTAAATAACTCTGTAAATGCACGATTTCTAGTAATGCGCAATTTGTTAAAGCTAATCAAACGCCTTCAATTTGACCGATCGTACATATTTAATAAGAACCAAACCAATCAAAACATTCTGTCATCCAGATCTGTCAGTATCAAGCTATATAAATGTCCGATGATATCGTCGAAGATACTCTATGTTGACGCCGCCTGAAGATGACGATCAACGAAAAAATGTTCTAATTAACTCGAATACTAACCGCCGTTTAACGATCGATACCTTTTAATGTCGCTCATGCGTGAATTTAATTCATCATCGAAGAAAACTTTTTCGTCGATTGGCACAATTTTTTATTAACAGTGATTCACAAACTACTTGCGCCCCAAAAGGGGTGTCATTAACCTTTTTTTTAGTTTTCTCTTTCACGGTAATAAGTTTATCAGTTCTAAAACAGAATTAAAAAATGTTGGACATATGGTTTTGTGAATATTTATACAAAATTACCATTATTGACAGAATTGCAAATACAATTGGAACTGAATAAATAGAATTATTTGCACAGCAAAATTCAATAATAAGGGAAATAAATCCAATACATTTGTCATTTTAGAATCTGCCGTGGAAAATGTTGGGTTTCAATATTCGAAGGCGTCCGCATTTAGTGGTCTACTACGTGTCACCCCTAAAAGCCACCATCGCAAAACGATCACCATTCGTAATTTTATTAAAATAGTATATTATAGTATAAGTGAAATACCACGTATTTGCTCTCACGCGTACGTCGGATTTAATATAATACCTATAAAAATGTACGAGGGCATTAGTAAGCGGAAAACAACGGCCGATTGGTTTGTTTTTCTTTCTAATTATATCACATTTACACTATTTTATGTGAATGTACATAATTATATACATAATACATAAATACATAAACTTTAAAATAGAAGAAATATTCTTAAATTGCCATCCATGGCAGCTGTTCAAATAATGCCCCTTTTTTTGGTGGACGTGCCTCCGGTCAACAATTCGGTCTGAGGAAAAAAATTAAACGCCATTTTAAAGCGTTATATCTTAGCTTAAGATGAACAATGCTACAAATGAATCAGCGTACATTTATCAATTTCAAGAACATAATAAAATGTCGACCATACAGATGAAAAGTGCTACAAGTTACAAAAAAATATGAATAATCTAGCTGGGTAATTTTAAGATAAAGCAATGGACCCATAATATGCTGTGTAAATTTCTAGATAATCGGCCAGTAAGTTTTCTGGTTATCATGTCCACCGATTTGATAAACATACCTTCGAGAAAAATGCGTTGAAAGTTTTAGAATTGTTTTACATCGTTTTGCTCAGAGCGTAGTTTTCGTCGCTTTTACTTTATCATACGTAGTATGACAAAGATTTGTTTTAGTGCCGAAACAAAAATTGCGATTTTAGCGGAAATATATCCTTTTGTGTCCCCTGAACATTTTTGACCAATGTACAAAGAAGTGTCTGTGTGTGTATTTTTGGCGACGACTCCGGAGAAACTACTAAAAGTATCGGGACGAAACTTCACATTTAGAAGTTTCATGACCAACTTAGAGCTGAAAAACTTTTTATCCACAAGGGTCCAAAGGAACTTTTCAAATGACCCTCCATTTCTGTAATTTCGTCAAAATAGTTAAATAATAAATTAAAGTAGAGGAAATTTTGTACAATTTATGTCTATGACATGAGCAAATTCTATTTGATTGCGATTCGGTCGTGTCTGCATTAATATAAAACTAGTTAGCCAGGATTTGATAGCTATTTTAATTCTAATGACAGTAGGTAGCGTCAAACGCTGATGTGTTGACAATACCTACTGTCAATAGAATCATAATATCTCTCAAATTCTGGCTCACTAGTTTTTTTTTATGCTGATACGACCGATCTCGATCAAACAGAATCTCATGCAGCTAAACTTTTAATTTTATTTATAGTGTGATAAAGTCATGTGCCTGGCCACATCAGACTTTTTTTAAATATTGGTTTGATATTTAGTGACGGGTTGGGTAAAGGTCTAAACTTCATGGAAAAGAGAAAAAAGAAGACAGTTTAAGAATAAGACAATTAAGACCAACTGTATTTAAGAAAAGAATAGTAGAATATACTTTTATCAGCAGAATTTTATAAGTATAAACCGCTAATGTGCACGTAAGGGTGCCTTTTCCAGACATTAATAAAATTTGCGGACGCCACAGAATATTGAAACCCAACATGTCAAATCCCAAACCGGCAACGGTATTTGGATTTATTTCCCTTAATAATTTAATTTTTCGTCTAATTTTACTGTACTATTAGTCGATACCAGTCGCAGTATGGTTTGACACATAATAAATGACATCAGACATCTCATCGGTCATCAGGGTTCAGGAAGGAATTTACGATATAAATGTAGCTGCTGATCTGTACTACTTCTCTATTTGTATAAAATAGCGCATATTAACTCATTTGGTGACTTTCAAGTTTACAAGAATTTCAAGTACACTATTCAGAAAAGAAACGACACTCAATATTCGCTAGCAACTAGTGGAAATAGACATAAATCAGAAATAAAATACAATTAATTGTCGACATTGTTTTGCTTTGTAATCTTTTCATATACAGGATGTTTCACTTCCCGTGTGCCAAATGCAAAATGGTGGTAAGTACATTTATTCTAAGCGTAACAGTTCATCGTTGTCTTTGTCCAAGGTTTTGACGCTCAGGATACTGTCCGATAGAGTTACATTTGCTACCGTTCCCTTTTGATATCAATGCGCACATTTTAACACCTAATTTTCTAAAACCTATTATCTGATTATATGAACTTCTATGCTCCGAATAACTGTACCTACCACCGGTTTGCGTTTGGCACACGGGAAGTGAAATACACCGTATAATAATATAACATTATTCGACTTTTATTACAAATAATGTCTTCAATGACAATAAATTTCATAGAACTATTTGTTTAGGTCTTATTTCAGGATTGCAGATAAGATACGAGGAATGATATATTGCAACATATGTCGCGAATTACTACGGAGCGTCATCAATCTGTGCCTCACCTGCGATGTTTGCGACATGAAGGTACACAAGAAGTGTGCCGAGAAAACCATCAATAACTGCAAATGGACGACTCTGGCTTCAGTTGGTCAGGAAATCATCGAGGATGACGACGGGGTATGAAAAATATTCATTTTCTTCAACAAATTTTGTTTAGACAAAACTTTCCGACAACATATGTTATAAAATACATCATAAAACAGAATTAAATAGTAAATTTTTCACCATGTTTCTGTCAATAAGTATCCGAGTTTTATATTCTTTTCCAACGGCTTTACTGCCTTCTCAGAGTTTAGTGCTTATTTTATTGTTGGCCTCCAACCAAAATTCAATATGTTCTGTAGAACTAACGGAACACTGTTCTCCTACGTGTGGTGTTTCCCCACAGAGTTCTTTTCTGAGTTTGCGGCAGTTGAGGAGTTACTTCATATATTATTTTCATAGTTACATGTACAGTTATAGTGAACTGTGCAATTGCTGTGTTATTGTTACACATTTCGTAAATTGAAAATAATATTATGATGGAAACTTGTGGATATATTTTTAGATAATCATAGTTTGTAATTCACCTGTTTATACTAACCGGCAAAAAAACAACTCACATAAAATGTTACTAAAACTTTGATATTCTAGCTTTGATGTTCAAACTAATGTAATCTTTTACCAATTTTGATGATGTTTATTATTTGTTCTCCAAAATTTTAAATGCGTGTGGTAATCCTAATTAATTTGATTTAGCCAATTTACTAGTGTTTGCGAGATTAATAAACTTTGTGTATTTCAATTTTGCAGAAAATCATCATGCCTCACCAGTGGTTGGAAGGAAATTTGCCAATTGGTGCAACATGCAAAGTGTGCAACAAAGGGTGCGGATCAATGCTCAGGTTTGTGTTTGCATCAGACAGACAAATTGTAAATTAAAAAAAAATATAGTACTGTGATCTTATATTCTATATTCTGCATTTACTTAAGTTAACGGTATTAGAGATTTATTAAAGGAACAAAAGAATTAATGTCATACTCATCAATTAAACAATAGAAAGGTGACAATATTATTCACAATATTATTATTATTATTTGTTGAATTATTGAGAAAGAATGTTTAACACGGAACAAGACACAGACATAATTGAGAACAGAAAAAATAAGTAAAAGGCAAGAATAACTTAATAGCTTAAATAGCTTAACTGATAAAATAAATTTTATCAATCAGATATATCTCCAAATATTATTCACAATATTATTATTATTATTTGTTGAATTATTGAGAAAGAATGTTTAACACGGAACAAGACACAGACATAATTGAGAACAGAAAAAATAAGTAAAAAGCAAGAATAACTTAATAGCTTAAATAGCTTAACTGATAAAATAAATTTTATCAATCAGATATATCTCCAGCCTTGTCAGCTCATTATTCCGTGTTTGTTTCTTTTATATGTGTACACAACCCCGCGCAAGGAAAGGAACGCCGGGTATCCGTTTTGCTTAACTTTGATAATCTATAAGTTTCATAATCTTCGTCGGATTTTCATTATTGTTTCGATTGTAACAAAACATTGTAACGAACTTTATCAAGTCTTTTAATAACAAAATGTTACACTTGATTACACCACATAATAATGGTTTTGGTCTACTTTCGATACACGCTGTAGAATAACTAAAGACTAAGTTCTCAACATTTAGTTTTATTTGGTTTTTTATTTTGGTTTATTCCAACTCCACTTAATTTTTGGTATTTTAATTTGTAATGTTGTTAAACCGTGCAGTAAATTTTACATGATACAGAGTGTTAAAATATTGTTTTCAATGCCATCAATGACTTAATTTAAAGATAAGACCAGAAATTAAAATATAAACCGATTGGTAAAAAAATTAAATGTTACTAAAGTAAAACTTAGCTTGCTCTTAATACTATCTATGTCCACCACTCGTTGAAATAACACCGGATGTCTTAAACTTTATTTATTATTTTAATATTAAAGGTTTGTAATTTTTTTACAATTTCCCGGAGAAAAACTGAAAATTGTTTCAAAGATACCAAAGTTATTGACCGGCCTTTAATTGTACCGGTCAGTGAAATTAGTGATAATAGAGTCTTCATTAACTCCTAGGGTTTCTTCGATGTTTGACTACGTTAAAAATATGTGTGATAGAGTGGATCGTTTTTATACCTATGAATTATTCTTTTTAATAATCAAAATTTGCTTGCTAAAAAGTCGGTGCTCTATGGTGTAATGGGTATTGTGTAGAAATTTGAGAGAAAAATATTAACAAATTCACCCAGAACTAGTAATGTTAAATTCCTGGTAAAATTACCGAACGCATGTTATTTTTTATGGGTAATATTACCGCATAAAAGTCGGCAATATTACCCATAAGAATTAACATGTGCTCGGTAATATTACCCAGTACTTTAACATCTCTACTCAGATCACAATCACAATCTGCTTGGTGTAAAAAAAAATATTACGGAAAACAACATGTATTGCTACTATAACGTTCTACAGTGGAATTTTTAACAGCAACTTCAACATTCATACCGTAGGGGTATATTTATTTAGTTATTAGAACAGTTAATGGGTCTTTTAAGACACCAGAGCTAATTTCCCACTAACCCAACCCATCCCAACCAGACCCAAACTAATCCAAGTCAACCCAACCTTTCCTAATAGAGGAAGCTGAATCGAATTTCTGCAATATGTTTGAAGTTATTTTAATGATAGCTTGATAGATTCACAAACAAAAATGTAGTTGGTTGTGATGGCAC
Organism: Melinopterus prodromus; assembly: GCA_964023965.1. Lineage (NCBI taxonomy): Eukaryota > Metazoa > Arthropoda > Insecta > Coleoptera > Scarabaeidae > Melinopterus > Melinopterus prodromus. Next base: position 50,128,747 of record OZ030393.1, read on the forward strand.
AGTGACCAATACTGGCAAAAATATGGTCTGACACGGCTTTTAGGGGGGCTTTTTCATTTGTACCAAAAATGAAATTATCCCGGTAACCGATTATATGCTTGCTACACTCAAATAAACTGATTAATCTCTTCACGAATTTGGATAAATCATAAGTGCCCCGCTAGCTTTTGCTGGTCCTATAGGATGAGGTTTACACTAGGATGACCAACTTTTTGATGCTCTAAATCGGGACGCTGACATCCGGGGGGGATGGGCCATAAATAACATATTGTCAATAACTAAAACATACTTTTATCTTAAGTATTCTAAGGCTTTTTGATTAGCGGTAGATAAATGGAAATAGTTAAAGCTAGGTCTTTGTTATTCCTTAACTTTTAAGTTTGGTTTTACATTTTTCTAAGAATACATTAATTGAAAAGATTGTACGGACATACCGTAATAACCAATTGAAATAAGTAGTGTAAACGCGAAGGTGGTTGACACTCGTGCGTGCCAACGTTTTTGAGTGTTAATGATACTTTACCCTATAAAGAACTAAAAAAAGCATGCTATACGCCCCGATAGCATATGATGGATGTCACAGAAGCACAACATTGCAATGGTCAAGGCGGATTTGCTTTGTGATGTCCGAAGCGCCAAATTATTAATACTTTACACGCACTCGCACATCACAGATGCAGATTGCAAATCAAACAGCAAATATAACCACAAACGCAATCCAAAGGCAACTGATTATTGCCTCGTCTCACTGACTGTTGCTATTCACGTACTCGCCGAATTTAGCTACAGTTGATGACCGATTCCCAAACTAGCTCAATCGTATTAGCATCGAATATTAAGCTTGTTATACAGGGTGAGTTATTAGTATCCCGGCGGTCAATACCTACTAAATCGTTAGATAATGAAATGTTTAAGACCAAAGTTGTTTGGCTCACTAGTTTCTATAACGTAAAATTATTTTCATTTATACAGGGTGTCGCATTTAGGCGTGACGTAAAATATGTAATTTTTTTAAATGAAACGCCCTGTATATTTAATTATTGTATGAATACGAATAAATTTAGCTATCCAACGTTATAGGTTGCTAACTCTCAGCGTTAATAGTATCTGAGATACTCAATTATTTCTCCAAAATATGCCCGTTGCACGATTTTCTTAAACACTATGTAAACATGACATTTTTACAGATTTTGCTTTTAAACTATGTCAGACAATACTCAAAGCTAGTAGACAGATGATATTATTCAAAGATATTAGATTCACTATACAGGATGTTAATAAAACTTAGTAAATTTTGATGTTTTTCAAATCGCGTTTCCTTAAGTTTTTTAAATGCAACACCCTGTATTTTATGTGCTAGTTGAATTGCCCATCAAGTTTCCTTTAATTTATATCAAATATGTCAAATATGTCCAATTTTAATAGTTTTCGTTATATTTACAATTTAAAGAAAAATCTGTAATATTATCTAAATATGCCATTATTTTCTTCTTTATTTTTTCTTTGTCTCTTAGTTGTAAATCAGTAATAGTATATTCACACATAATTTAAGAAAAAAACCTTAAACTATTAGCGTTTATCATAAAATAAATCTTCTCAAATTTTCTTAGTCAGCTTTTTGAAGCAAATTCAGAAAGAAACTATAAACACTTAATAAACATTGCACAACCAGTAGGTAACTATTATTTTAATTAATATTGGGAAGTTGTTCAAAATGATGCCCATTTTCTCTTCTGCAAGCATTAACGCGCTGTATAAAAGATATTGAGATATTTCTTTGCATGTACCTCTTATTTACTCTAAGGTTGTCAAAAACCTTGGTATTACGAAGTTTCATGTCTTAGTAGTAGGTGCTGATTGGTATACCAGCTCCTTCACATATCCCCATAAAAAGTCTAGTTTGTTGAGGTCTGGGGGCCTTGGTGGCCACAATGTAGGACCCCTCTTCCCTCTTTAGTCACCGTTTTAGTTCTTGTTTTGTGCTGGTAATTAATATTACCCGTTTCTTCAAATTGCAACCGAAGCCTGTTTATAACACTTGGCTGGGGATACCGTCTATCCGGATATGACGGATGTGAGCATTCATAGTTCACTATACGCTGGTTTTGATCATTAACCCTTTTCTTTCTATTTCCCTGCTTTAAACTACATTTCCACGGTGTTCAGCAAAATTTCATGTATTTGACGTCATTGTAATCGGAATAATGTTACGTATCGAATAATCAGGGTGTACCCATAATGTACACTGGAAGAAAATGACTCATTGGCCAAAAGCAATAACAATAACAATAAAAGAAAAAAAGGCCGCCAGTAATACAATATCTGCCAAAATAGATTTAGTCAGTGTTTATTTGACAATGTTCAACCATTTTCACGAATTTATAGCCATCTACACTAATATTATTATTATTATTATCAGCGAGGTGGTCCTTGTCACGGTACCCGCACTGCAGTCAGTAGTCCTTTTGTGTCCTCAAGAGTTTTAGCACAGAAATCCTGTCCTTTTGATTAAATCTACTCTAATAAAGAAACAAAGTGTTTTTTTTTTCGTTGCCTTGTCGACGGAATTCACGATCGGTAAGCTTTTGTGTTCAGAGTATCATCGTGATTGAAAATATCGCACACAAATAATATAGGATGCCATATAAAATTTCAATGGTGACGTCATTTCCGGAAAAACCGGTAGTCATGCTGACCTCAAAACTATCCTCAAAATAGCATTTTTTGGCTATTTTTGGCTATAAATTTCATTCGTTTAGCGTCATACATAATAGTATATTATTTGACGAGCACATAATCGAGGATATAAATCGCGAGCCGTAGGCGAGCGTGTAAACAACGAGCATATTTCATATAACATATTTTGAATGTGTTTGTGAATGGTGGCGAAGCAAACTGTCCCGAAAACCACGACGGTGGTGACAGACTTGACAGTACTTTCGTATAATGATGAAAGTTTCTTTGAATAATGAAGTCATTATTCAAGCGATCTGTCATTATTATACAAGCCTGCTGTCATCATAATTATGGTGTGTACCATGACGCAATGAACTTATAATAAGTTACTTATTATATGTGAGTCACAGATAAATAAATTAATGTAGAAAATATTTTTTTAAGAACTACGATTTATAAATAATAATAATCAATCCAGTTCCTTTTATTGATTGCCATATGATATGATATCATATGATATCTGTCCACATGCAAAATTTCAACTCGATTGAACAAATTTTCAAAATTTTGAAAATGTTCGAAAATTTTCCACATGTTTTTTTTTATTTATGCATTGTCGCCGGAGATTTCCATATTTCCAGATGTGGCCACATACAAAATGTTAACTAGTTTGGACTAAAAAGTTTAGAAACTTTTTCCAAATTTTGGGAAATTTTCCAATTTTTTTTGTTGATTCATGTATCACATATGAAATCACATGAAATGTGTCCACATGTAACATTTCAACTCACTTGGACAAAATTTCACAATTTTGAAATTTTGTCCACATTTGATAAATTTTTCAATTTATTAAAATTTTCTGTAAAATGTCGATTACAAAATTTAAACGTAACAAAAAACTACTTTAGTGAAGTTAATGTAAGCGAAGTAAAAATAAACGGGCGTACCTATGTCGTGGATCACCCGGTAAATGATAACCAAAACTAAGACAACTTCAAAGAATTTTACACCTATTTATCTACTCTTATCAGAGAAGTAAAGCCAAAACTGTAAGAATTACAGTAACCTTATGCACTAAAATGTTGCAAATAATTTAAAAAATGCGAAAATAAAGGCATTTCTATATAAAAAAAATTAGTCGACCAGCAGCATGTCCTCCTTTTTCCACAGATAGCGTACTACTAAAATAATCAAATGTTAAGATTAAAATGGCCCCTGTATGTATAGCTATTAAACTACACAATACTAAATGATATCATCTTCTTAGCACTTAATAATAAAATTATAAACCCCTAACCACAACAAGTATTTTAGAAACCTAAATACGTATTTCAGCAACTATGTTGCCATCTTCAGTAGAACCTAAAAAGAGGAAAAGAGAGATTAGCACTTCATAGTATCTTTACTGGATATTGTCCAAGCAAATCACTAGTGGAAGTGACGTCCATGTTAAAAATTACCCTATATATACCCATTTGTTGGTCACACCTCAGTGAATTTTGATCATTGAAGCGTAAAAAACAAGTTTAACTAAAGCAGGTCAAACAATGGCGAACTAGGTATAGGACCCCTGTCTGAATTTATTAATTTATCTCTATTCAAGTAAATAAAGATACTTTCCAAGCTGTTTAGTTCCCTATTATTTGACACAGCTTTTACAAGTTTTAAGTTATCTACAACTACTTTATGACCTGTGTCTAAAATATGTTGAGCCACACTAGATTTTTCAAAACGATTATATTTAAAATGAGCTACATGTTCTTTGAACCTAGTTAAAATTGTTCTTCTAGTCTGGCCTACGTATTCTTTTTCAGTCATGACATTTGATACAATATATACCAGATTTATCAAGTGCATCTACCTTATCCTTTGGGTTTCCAAGAAGGTTTTTTATGCTATTATGAGTCGAATATGCTATACAGAGATTTTGTGATGTAAAAATACTTCTTCTTTTCTACAGACAAAGTATTTAAAGTAGATATTTGATTTACATACCTTTTTTGATTCTGCTTCTTAATCATTCTATCAACTATTTTCTCAGGGTACCCATTATGTATGACAACATTCTTAATAAACAATAATTCTTGCTGATATCTATCTGCTGACAATGGAAATTTCAATAACCTATTTACTAAACAACTAATAAAAGACAATTTTTGTTGAAAAGGATGCTGCGAATCATTAGGGATAAACCTGATTGTGTTAGTATCTTTCCGATACACGTCAATTTCTTTTGTATTTTTGCTATTCCTGACTACCAGAGTATCTAAAAATGGAAGTTGGCCGTTAACTTCTTGTTCTACAGTAAAGTTAATGGTGTTGAATTTAGAATTCAAAACGAGAAGAAAATCTTGAATACTGCACTTCTTGGTGTCAAAAATGGCAAAAATATCGTCGACATACCTAACCCAAGTCTTAGGGAAATATGGTGCTATAGACTTTACATTGGTTTCAAATCTGCTCATAAACAAGTTGGCAATAAAGGGTGAGAGACAGTCTCCAAAATATTGTCATTCTTAGCACTTGGTTTGATAATTTAGTCCTGAAGATGCCTCTTGCAACAGAGCGCGAAACGTCGACTGCTTCAAAGGCCTCAACGCGGTTTCCACTCGGAAATCAATATTCCATTGACTCAGACCGCGGAAGTCTACAATCTAGATATGCAATACTAAATACTATTAACTATTATTTTTATCTGATCAATTTTCTTTGGACATTGTTTCTATAATATATTGCTAACTAACTTTCGTATGAATCCATGCAAGATTTTTTTAAAGTCCTGCTCTATTTTAGTGTGGTATTAGGAGACTTCACTGAATTGATATACATATGTATTTTGTTCCTCTACTTTTTTTACTATGGCATCTAAGATCATTAATTTGTATCCTTAATGTAATATATTCGAAACTATAGTAAGTGCAGAATTATATATTTATTTATTTTTAGGTCAATTAAAATATTCAGCATGTGTTAAAAATGATTGATAAACTATTTTTACTTTATCATACGCAGTATGTAAAGTATTGTAATCGTGCCGAAAAAAAAAATTGAGATTTTAGCGGAAATAGGTCTTTTTGGGTCCCCTGAACATTTTTGACCAAGGTACAAAAAAATGTCTGTGTGTGTGTGTGTGTGTGTGTGTGTGTATGTGTGTGTGTGTGTGTATGTGTGTGTGTACCCGTTTTTTGTGGAGACGGTTCCGGGGAAACTACTAAAGGAATCGGGACGAAAGTTCATATTTAGAAGTTTCATTACTAAACTTAGAGCTGAAAAGCTTTTGGTTCAAAAGGGTCCAAAGGAACGGGCTATTTACTCCTAGCATTTTTCAACGATTTTGCAATTGAGCCGCTATTACTGTAATTTCGTCAAAATAGTTAAATAATAAATTAAAGAAGAGGAAATTTTGAATAATTTATGCCTATGACATTTTTTGGTAAAATTAATAGTTTAGCTGCAAGAGCAAATTCTATTTGATCGAGATCGGTCGCATCTGCATTGATATAGTAGCCAGGATTTTGACAAATATTTATTTGTGCTGTCACCACAGAAATGTCTATGGCTGTCACACTCGAAAACAGCTGATTCCTTCAGAGGTTGGGGAGCCGCTCTAGTGCGGAAAGTATAAAATTCAAATAAAATAAGATCAATAATTTGATTGTTTGTTGATTAATAAAATTGTAAATAAAGTATAGCGATGAGTGTAGTTATATTTTAGTATGTTGGTACGGATGTGACATGAACGAATATAAATCTGTCAGAATTTGAATTAGCTGTTTAAACTTGACGTTTCGTAGAAGTGGTATCAACCTAACATTTCCTGTACAGAAATATAACGCAAAAATATAGCGCCGCGTCACCGCTCGTCGCGCTATTCCGTACTTTCGGCACTTGTGAAATAAATAACTATTATTCTGACAGTAGGTAGTGTCAAATGCTGATGCTTTGACATTACCTACTATTGATACTATTGACTATCAAAATATCTGTTAAATCCTGTCTAACTAGTTTAATTTTAATGCAGACACGATTTATCTCAATCAAATAGATTCACATGCAGCTAAACTATTAATTTTATATTTTGTATGATAAATTCATGTGCCTGGCCACATCAGATTTTTTTTATTATTAATAAAATTAATAAACTATTGGAGCAAATGAGTTAATTTTTATTGTGGCGAATTTCCAATATTTTAATTTATTTAATTTTTAAATTATTGATATTTCATATTATAACAAGAACTAATTCTTTTCATGTAGATTACGGGACTGGAAATGCATCTGGTGTCGAAACTACGTACACACGCAGTGTCGGCCCTATTTCGATCCAGCATGTCCGCTGGGACCAGCCAAAGTGAGCGTGGTGCCGCCGACCGCTCTCCATTTCATCCAGGACGAGGCCTGGGAGTGCGTCCGGCCTCAAGCCTCCTCGCCGCTCCTAGTTTTCGTCAATTCCAAGTCTGGTAAATATTTGAACTTCCTAATTTAAGAGAAGGCACCGAATGATAAGATCATCCCGCTTCATCCGACGTACAATTCCCAAGACCACCTCAAAATTCATCTCTCAATTTCCCCGCGCGCACCTGAGGCGAGTAAAGATCCCTTTTCGGCGGGTCTCGACACGTATTCCCCTAGATCCACGAAATGAGATAATATTAGTAAATGTAATCGAATCGGGAAATATGTGATAGTGAAAACGAGGAAATCTTGAATAACGAAGTACGTCTGCTACGTATGCGGCAAATTGCAACACAAAAAAAGCTATCGTACTATACATACTACTTACTCACTTACCTCAGTAATTACTTTTATGTATCTCTTCACAACAATAACCCATTTGTATGCAATAAGCTGTAAATGAAAAAAAATACGTTTCTGCTTAAAACGTTATGGTAAGTGTCAGCTTAAATTTCCAGGAAGAAAAACTATTCATTTTCTGAACTTTTCTTTCATATTTGTGATACCTAACACAAATGTAATTGTACAATTATTAACAAACAATTGTTTTTTACCGAATTAGAAGCAACAATTTTAATTGTGACAATTTTTTCGCAGGAACTAATAGTTTTGTAAATACTCTCACATAACTGAATTCGTACCCCTCTTGGACCATATTTTTTAGGGAAAGGCTACCTTAGTACTTCCTTAGCTGCAGAAAAGCGAGCTTAGTTATATTTAAAAAAAAAATAGTGCTAGTTATTTATTTTATTTAGATTATTTAGAAAAATAACTCTTTCCAGCAAAGGCACAGAAATAGTGCAGACAAATAAAGTTGAGACTGCGTATTAATTGTAGACAGGTCATTTTATCATTGGAAATGGTAAAGGGGCTCATACTGAACGCAGAAAAAATAAATGCAGGTCATGGGGTGGTATAGTGTTGAAAGCGGGTGCAAAATTATTGCGCTTTCCGGCGAAACTTAACGTTTTACCGAAAAATGTCGTGGTACTAACTTGTAGCTAATAAAAAAATCATTCATGAGTTTCACATTTTACTATGACCTCAAAATTTCCGAGAAAAATGCGAATCCCAATTCCAAAACGTTTTTCTGTTTTTTTTTTTATTTTTCATTGTCGCAATAATAATTCAATTTTAATGTAATTTTGTGAAAGCGTGAATTTTTATACCTTAAATAGGCATAGTTTTTTTTATTATACAATAAACAAAAAGAAATTGTGGTGTGAATAATCATCGTACAGAAAGAACTCAAAACCGGCTTTAGCAACAATGAATTTTTCAGTAATTATTCATTATTTTTTGTTTTTGTTTAGAGTTTTAGGAAAATTGAAAAACAGGTTACACCAATTAATTGTACGGAATAAATACAAAAGAAACTGCCTCTCATTTCTACAATAATGCAATAATCATTACATCAGAATAACAAACCTTCCGATAACCAAGCAAAAGAATCAGTTTTTGTCTTAGGATCAAAAAGTATCCAATACAAAAGTTGTAGGTCATGAAAAAACAAGAGGTTACTATACAACGTGACCTGAAACCTTCCAAGAAAAGTGCAAAAAATCAATTTTTTTAGTATTTATAATTTTAATAAATTCAAAAAACAATTTTATTTGGTCGAAATTACGTTCAGAGTAAACTATTTATGTCTTAAATATTCACAAATTGTTTATGAACAAATCAAATCAATATAAAAGAAACAGTAGGTACTTTAAAAATTAATAAAAATAAATTACATAGTTCAAAAATGCATTGCAAAAAATGGATTTTTACATTTTTCTCGAAAGTTTTGAGGTGTTGTCAGTTTTTTGATGATTTTTCATTGAATACTTTTTGGTTCTGATACAAAAATTGATTTTTGTGCCTCCTTATCTGAAGCTTATTTATTTTTCTAATTAGTTTCTTTTGTATTTTTTCCTTACAATAGTGCCCAGTTCTGCAATTTTCTTAAAAATTTTAACAAATTATCAACAATTACTGAAAAATTTGTTATTGATAAATTAATTTTTGAGAAAAACTTTTTTTAACGGCTTTGGGAGGTAGGTAGCAACAAAAAATTAAAATTTCAATTTTTAAGAATGTTGTTAGAGACTATTATTTTTAATCTTGTATTAATAAATACATATAAAAACAACAAAAATGAGCACCAGAAGAACAGGATAATCTTTAAAAACTGATTTTGATTGAAAAACTAAATATCTCAAAAACTTCTTGTTTTTTGTATGTACGTATAATAAAAAATGCATGCTTATTTAAGGTATGAAAAGGTATGCATTCACAAGATATCATCAATACTGAATTATTGTTGTGATAATGAAAAATAAAAAAAACTGAAAAATGGGGTTTGCAATGGGATTCGCATTTCTCTCGAAAATTTTGAGGTCATATTAAAAAGTGACCCTTATGCATGTTGTTGATTTGTTTTCTGATCTACAACTTAGTACAGGACATTGTTGAATAAATGTTCTCATATACCTGCTGAGCATTTTTTTGTCGATACCGAGTTGAGCTTTGATTTGGTTAAGCAGACTTTTGTTAAATGAACATTTGGTTGTCTAGAAGGAAAAAATACTTAGTGCCGTAATGGGAACACAATAAATCAGATTGGATTCAAACCACCTTTGTTGTCAAAATTGGAAAAGTAAATAATATATAATTTTTATTACTAACAAGAGATAAAATATAACATAAGATAAAGTAATGAGTAAGACTGTTAGTAATAAATTGCCCTTATCATTTTGAGTGGGGTCGTGGAACATTGTGTGGGGTACAAGTTGATCGCCGACGAAAAAAGTTTGAGAAGCCCTGCTCTAAACGACTTCTTCAATACCCCTTAAAAATTAACATCGAATTACTAAACACCGTTCACTATAAACTGTGATATTAATTTCACTGAAGCATCACTTGTCGATTAAATTGGATCTAAGCGAACTAAGTGCTACTTGAGTCCGCAACAAACACTTACCTACATGAGAATGTATCTATGCTTTGCAAACTGTATTTCAACAAAGTTTTGCTTTAAACAACTATTACGTTAAGTGATAAACTGAAAGCCTTTGGACGTCTTTCAGATAATCCGACTAGCTCGGATCGCTGGCGCAAGTGTTCGGTGTTGCAAAATGAATTTATGTGCCTTATCCGTGTCCTTTTTGTTTCGGGATTGCCTGAGCGTTACGAATAAAGATAAAATTTCAACGCACCAACTTTCACGAGACTTATAAACTTGCTCTCTTATCGCCTGGGTAAACATTATTACGGAAGTAAGTGTTATTAGGCGCATGCCTAGTAAAACGGCCAGACGCTAACGACGTCGACGCCAGGCCTTAAAATCTTTATGGCAGGTCATCAAGGACGAGCCACGATCCACTATCTGAAAATTAATTATAATCATAAATTAAAAAGTGGAACCCTAATGACCTCATATAGTCTTAAAGAGCTTCGATAAATGATGCATTAGCAAATTGGTTATTGACATGCATCCTCTTTATGACAATTGATTTTTCTATATAAACCATAATAATATAAGAAATATTTTTGTAAAGCAATATTTGCAAGCAATGTTTGTCATATTGACGCAACTTTCTCGAACCCACCATGTTAAGCATCATCAAATGTACAGGGTCGGCTAAATTCGATGTTACTATAGGAGATCTCGGTAACTATAAGAGATATCAAAAAATGAGTAAGGTTGTTGCGTCGTCTTTTTTTGAGAGAAACTCGATGATGAAATCCAAAATTAGCTATCGTCTTTTGTTTTCGAGTTATAACACAAAACTCGATTTTTCGCTATTTTGATACTTGTCGATATCTTTGTTGTTTGTTAAATCAGACGAATGATATTTCCTCGTTTTTGAGGTACTTTTTCGATTAAAATTCAGTGGAATTCATAGATTTTAAATATCTCTAATAGTTTTGTAGATATGACATAAAGTAGTTTTTCTAAAATAGAAACCTTAGCTGGCTGAAATAAATAGAGCCCCTTTTCCTCTATTCAACAATATATAAGATGCTAGTCCAAAATATTCCAAAAGTAACGTTTTATTGAATAACATGAACTTAGTATATATCAGAGGCATTATGATTGTCTTCGAGATTTCTTTGAGTAGGCGTATGTCACTAGTAGTATTACACTACTACTCAGTAAAATTATTAAAATTTCATTCTTTTATTTTAATTGAAAATTACGGAATGCTGTTTGAATAGTATGAAAAATGCGCAATAATCGAATGCTTTATTCAAAGTAATAACAATAATTGTGATATAATATCCGAAACATAATTCAATCGTTATCTAGGTAGTGCACGACCGCACAAACTTGTTTTTGGGATTAAAAGAACATCTCATCAATTACGGGTTGATTAATATGCCAAAAGCCGAACATTGTGATATGGAAGTGGTATGTATGCTGAAGAAACTGTCATGCAGGTATATAGCCGTGATCCTACAATTTCCAGTCGTCAATACTCAATCTTCACTTTATATAGGCATGTCGAGGGTATAACTGAAAGGTGCAGGATATATTGCAGGATATATTGTTTTATTCGAAGTAAAATAATTCGATAATTACTTGACTAAAAAATAAAAAATAAGATTACCTATTACAAACTACTTTAACCATTTTTCAAACTGATGTCCATTTTTATTGATGCATAAATTATATCTCGTCGCAATACTTCGAAGAGCATTGTTTATAAAAATATTTGGAACGGCATTGAAACATTCTTCAAAATGCTGCCTTACGTCCTGAATGTCGTTATATGATCTTTTATATAATTTGTTATTATCGTGCCCCCAAAGAAAAAACCCAAAGGTGTAAGATCTGGTGATCGTGGTGGCCACCTCACTGGTCCGTTGTTTCCAATCCAACGGTTTTCAAAATTTATATTCAATAATTCCTTTACCCTTCTTATTTTGTGAGGTGGTGCACCGTCGTGTTGGAAGTATATAGTTCCCCGCAACATTAGTGGCAAATTGTCCAAAAAATCATTCACAACATGATGGTTTACATCATCGTAGTACCGGCCGCCATTATGATGTTCCTCGTAAATATGGTATGCTAAAATACGCTCGCCAAGTACGGCACACCAAACACTAAAACCAAAATGTCCTTGGTTTTGCACGTTGGCGGTACGGTGAGGATTGACATCAGACCAATAGTGCTCATTGTGCCTATTAAAAATCCCAGCACTGCTGATGTAGGCTTCATCAGACCAAATAACTTTTTAAAAAATAATGGTTTCTGCTGAAGATTTTCACGGTACCAAAACCGGCAAGACTCCATTCGTTGCTGAGGGTCTGTTGGTTGCAAATGATGTTGTTTTCTTAAAACATATGGCCTAATATATACTTCTTGAGGATTCTAAAAGCTCGACGTCTTGATACCCGGAATTAAGTTTCTATTTCACGACTTGGAAGTGGAGGGATTTGCAACTGCGGCTGCAACTGTGTTGGTGGCAGCTTCTTCAGCATTTTCAATATGGTAATGTTTGGGTTTTGGCATACTAAATGACCCGTGATTGATGAGATTTTCTTTTAATCTCTCAAAAATAGATTTGTGAGGTTGTGTTCATTCTGGATAACGATTGAAGTATGTTTCCGATGCAATTTCAGCATTCTTATTACTTTGAATAAAGCATTCGGTGCGTATTTTTCACATGATTCATACGGCATTTCATAACTTTGAATTGAAATAAATATTCAAAAGAATACCAATTCAATACGTAAGTCACTGATTAGTAGTGTCAAAATACTAGTGACTAATCTGTGCTAGTGACATATGCCTACTCGGAGAAATCTAGAAGACAATAATTATAATTTCTCTGATATATTACTAATTTAATGTTATTCAATAAAACATTACTTTTGGAATATTTTGGACCGGAATGCTATATATCGCTGAAAAGGGGAAAAATGCTCTATTTATTTAAGTCATAGCCAGATATGGTTTCCATTTAAAAAACACAACTTTGTGATATCTACAAAAATATTAGATATATTTAAAATCTGTGAATTCCACTGAACTCTAATCGAAAAGGTGCCTCAAGAACGTGCAAATAACATTCGTCTGTTTTAACAAACAACAAAGATATCGACAAGTATCAAAATAGCGAAAATCGAGTTTTGTGTTATAACTCGAAAACAAAAGACGATACTAATTTTGGTTTTCACCATTGAGTTTTTCTCAAAAAAGACGACACAACAACTTCACTCATTTTTTGATATCTCTTATAGTTACCGAGATCTCATATAGGAACATCGAATTTGGCCTACCCTGTACAAACAAAACGATTTTGACCTCATTTTTGAAACGTTTGAAGTGGTGGTAACCATCTACGTGTTAATTCATATTAATTGCTAAAAACTCCATCGAAGACGCGTAGTCACATCCCAATCACAATCCCAGTCGAAAATCGTCATCATTATCTTTCTTAACACTTGACTAAGACTAATCTTTTCTGTGTCTAATTCAGGTGATAATCAGGGTATGAAGTTTCTGCGCAAGTTCAAGAGGCTCCTAAATCCAGCGCAAGTTTTTGATCTCATTACGACGGGACCCAGATTAGGTCTACGGTTATTTAGACACTTCGACCCATTCCGGATATTAGTTTGTAGTGGTGACGGCTCTGTCGGCTGGGTTCTATCGGAAATCGACAAACTGGACATGCATGTAAGTCGATCTTCCACAATTCACTATTGGAAAACCATTACAATGCGCTTTATCATCCACAGAGACAGTGCCAGGTTGGTGTGCTTCCCTTAGGTACGGGCAACGACCTCGCCAGGGTACTCGGCTGGGGTCACTCATGTGACGCAGATACACATCTCGATCAGCTGTTGACGAGATACGAGCGGGCCAGGGCGAAGATTTTGGACCGTTGGAGCATAATGATCCATGAAAGAGCCATAGCGATGCCCAAGTTATCACTGGTTCCTGGTGGCACTGACGACTTACACAGCCAAATCTCGGACTACGAGACCAGCTTGGTGGATCACATCCAGAAGATCCTGCAGTCGGACGAGACCTCGGTGGTGCTCAGCTCCGCCAAGAGGCTGTGCGAGATCGTCAAAGAGTTTGCGACGCAAGTATCCGAGAGCTCGCTGATCAAGGGCGACGAACAATTAAGCAAAAAATGTGATATTTTACAACAGAAATTAGATTTACTATTGCAAACGTTAACGAGCGAACAATTCGACGCCACGAAATTAGGCTTAGATGACGACGAGTCGCTGGCCAAGGGCTCCTCATCCAATACAAAGGACGACACCGAGAGCGAGATGTCATACGAGGCGAAGACGAAGCCAGAAAAGGACCTCAGTAATTTCAACTTTAGGAAGCATAGGAGGACGTCAAGGTATGTCTATCTCAAATGAATATTTTGTATACTTTATTATTTTGATTCTTCCCCATCACTTCTCTTCAATCCTTTTCATCGTTCATAATTCTTCTTCATTCCTCCACATTGTTCTTTATTCCTCAGCTTGACATCGAGGTATGCCCGTCTGACACCATTTGTATCTTCCGTCTTTCGTATTTCTCCCTTCCTCTTGGTTCTTCTTTATTGCTCTATGTTCTACAGTCCTCGTTCTTTTTCTAGATTTGTCTTGTTTCCCCTAGATTCCTCTTCATACCCCTGCATCCCTCTTCATTCTTTTTTATTCTTATTCATTCCAGATTTGTTGAACGTGAAAAAGATGCATTGCTGACCCGCGCTAATAGTTTAAAACGAGCCATCAGGAGCTTGGTGGAACACACTGAAATGGCAGTAGATGCACAGAATCGCCTGAAGACCGAGGAATTGGACAAAGCCACCGAGAAACAGAAGATGGACTCGTTAAAGGTTTTGCCAACCATAGAGTCGACGTCGGCATCGGAAGTGAGCTCCACAGCCAGTAATGGTTCGATTGTAACAACCAGACTAGTGAATATATCTCCAATGCCTGACATAAGGAGGGAATCCACTTGCGATGATTCAGATTATTTGAATTTACCAGCTCCGCCGGATTTTGCCGATAGCAGGAGACCAAGCCAGAGCCAAAACACAGAGGACAATAAAACGGACGAACTCGACAAGTTCCTGATCGAAACGTGTAATACTCTTCAAGCTATAACGAAGAGCGCGCACAAAGACAAAAAGGGGACTGAGGAACGGCGCATCTCCTTAACATTATTCGCGACAGATAATCATGAAATATCGAAAGAGTTTGAGAAACAACGACTCTATTCAAAGAGATTCAGCAAAGTCGACATCGAAATGGACATTCAGGAAGAAAAACCTGATAAGAACGGTGACGACGACAAAGACTGCAGTAGTATGATGTCAGCGATCTCCAACGAAGAAATAAGCATAACATCCGAGATCGCTGATCAAAAATCGTTTTGCCCAAGAAAAAACAGCGACGGTGACGACGTTAACGGCCACATCGGTCATATCGACTCTCCAGAAACGGATACCTATCCTAACTCAGACGCCCTACAAGGTGAATCCTTAATGGACGATATCAGTTCAATGCTAGGGAATGACCTATGTGGATACGACAGCATGGACAATACCTACACAGACGACACGACCCTATTTCCCAGTGAATTAAGTGATATGAAAGGATGCAAAGAACGCAGAAAGAGCATGAAACGCGACTCGTTAGATAGAAAGAGACGAAGTTCGAGACCACATGTCGAAGATGAGCAGTTTGGATTTGAGAATAGGGTATTCATGACGCAGCATGGCATTCCAACAGATCAACCCAAAATGTGCAGCTTGGCCCAATTCGTTGAAGGCAACGACATCGCCAGGAGATCATTCAAACGAGGAAGGCCCTCAGTTAAAATTACCAAGAACGAACTGAATAAACAAAACACCCTAACCGAAGAAAGCGAGGGAAGCTTGAGCAGTTTAAACAGGAGCGAAAAAGACGAAAAAGACGAGGAAACAGTTCTGCAATTCCCACAGATTAACGTAATAGTAGAGCCTCCCTCACCAGACCTGAACGAAACTATCAGATATGAACGAATGGATAAGCTAAGTATAGACATTAATATTGAGGATGTGGACCAAAAATTAGGAGGGGGAGGACGGTTGTCCGCTAGTGATATGGCCAGCAATAATAGTAGCAATTCTAACCTCCTGGGAATCGACAACGAACACTTTTTGAGCAGTTCTCCAGCTGCCACCAGAAGGATATCTTGCTGTAGTATGCTGAACGCGAATGAGTCAGCTATACTCGCCGCTGCAGCTGCCGCTAAAGAGAAGAAGGAAGACAAACCAGAGAAGCTGAAGGAGAAAGAGAAGAAGAAGTTACCGATCATCAATCCACTGGTGCTTCTGCCCAACTGGCCACGTAAGTTCCCTTTATCCCGTAGAAATCCAGAAGTAATTTTTGCTTTGTAGATGTTAGCTCGGGCGCAGGCTTCATTAGCAAATGTCTTCTAGCCAACGCCGATACGTTGTGTGCGGCTGTAAGTCCATTAATCGACCCCGAAGAAACTCTTATGGAAGGTTTCTTTGAGAGATGCGTGATGAACAACTACTTTGGAATTGGAATAGACGCAAAGATAACGCTAGATTTCCATAATAAAAGAGAAGAGTATCCAGAAAAATGCCGATCTCGAGCTAAGAATTACATGTGGTACGGAGTGCTTGGTAGCAAACAATGGCTATTAAGAAGCTACAAAAATTTAGAACAAAGGGTCCAGCTTGAATGTGACGGACAAAGGATACCTTTACCTAGCCTACAAGGAATTGTCGTCTTGAACATTTCTAGGTTGGTAACCGTATGATTTCTATAAATAGCATATTTTAATAAATCGTCTTTGTCAGTTTTATGGGTGGTACAAATTTCTGGGGAGGGACCAAAGAAGATGATATCTTCTTAGCACCTTCCATCGATGACAGAATCTTGGAAGTGGTTGCCGTCTTTGGATCCGTCCAAATGGCAGCGTCAAGAATGATTAATTTTCAACATCACAGGATAGCTCAATGTCAGAGTGTCCAAATAAATATTTTAGGTAACCCTTCAATCATAATTTCTTCTTCCAAACATCAAATAACCAACTAATTTTATAGGTGATGAAGGTATCCCTGTACAAGTAGACGGGGAGGCTTGGATACAGGCTCCTGGTAACATAAGAATCATCCACAAGAACAGAATGCAGGTGTTATCTAGGGACAAGATTCTAGAACAAACCTTGAAGGAATGGGAAGATAAACAGAAGCTCCATGAGAGCCATCCGGGCGTTTCTGGTAAACCCAGACCATCGATATGCCATGACAGAGCACGTACCAGCGCCACTCGGCAAAGTATGCCCACCCATGAGAAGTCATTCTTGGGCGTCAACATCGAAAAGATCCGCCAGCATTCGTTCAGTGGTCCTGTCCCTACCCCTACCCCAATTCCAACCATACTAGCGCCACCGACTGTTACCTTTGTAGACAAACCACTGTCATCCAACGAACCAGAGATTCTCTTTAACGATGAAGAACACGATCTTCTTAAAAAGTTCATCGAATGCGCGACGACTTTGGTAAACTGGGTAAAGTTAATAGCAATCAGTCACTCTTTGGAAGTTGACATATACACCTTAGCGACCAAATCTGATGCGTCTTTGGAGAGCATCCATCCTAAAGGGAACTGGCTGACCGGACCTCAGTTGAGGTTCGAATTTACGAAGGTGGTGGCGATTGTGAGACAGCTGTATGATGAGTGCTGCGAATTGTTTCATATCAGGTCAGATAAAATTCGATTGAGGGAGGACTTGGAGACTCAGTTAAACACTAGCCTTGCGAATACCGAGTTGGAGTTGAGGAAATTGGTGATGGTCGATACTGCTAATGGAACTTTGGCTTATCTGCAAGCAATCCCTGAGCATCACGTAAGTACTTCTTTGTACTCTGATAGCCATATTCTAGCATATTAGGTTATAACCTTGAAAAAAATAAGGTAAATCTTCAAATTGGTTAATACCTTTTATTTGGTGCCCTGAACAACATGCTAAATGTCCTAAAATATTCTGTGTCTGCGGCATATCTTTTTGTGGTAGTTTATCAGAAACTACGCTAACTTGTCTGAAACAGCACCTTCAAACATGGCATTTAGGAGTTTTGATGCTGTATCCGAATATGGTAATTAAATTGCAAATTTAAAAATGGCGGAATCAAAAAGTTATAATTCAGGGAAGTTTTTCCAAAATTTTGGATTTATTGGCTTTTGGTGACGCCAAATACGTTATCCGCCACTTAAATTGAAAAATTTTAAATAGCTGAGCAAAGTTTGCAGTAAAAGTTAATTAAAGCACGAACTAATGATGGTCTGTATGGTTTAGACCAGGCATGTGAACGTTACGGCTAGCGGGCCAGATCTATCCCGCCATCATGTTTTATCTGGCCCGCGAAGACTATTTAATCCCTTCGTTACAAGAGAAAAACACTTGTCTGCATATTCAAAACAAGCATATTACACTAACTTATAAGTATACTTTTTTGTTTCTAAAACTGGCTCCAATTGCTAGGAAAAGCTAACAATGTAATATATTTGGCAAACAATTAAGACATAAAAGTACAAATTCTTAATTAACATTGGTCTGAAATGAACCACTTATTTGCAAGGCCTTTCAAACTATGAAACTAAAACGATTCTTCCGTCGATCGTTTATTTATGAGTCAGTTTAGTGAATAGGAAATCGTTTATTAAACAACTCTATTAATGCACGATTTCTATTAATGCATGATTTATTATAGACGTAAAGACGTCGTTTGATTGGCCAATAGAACATATGTGAAATGAAACGTTCCAACCAAAACATACCGCCCTCTAGATCTGAGTGTGTCAAACTACATAAATTGTCACATAAATTGTCATATAACCTAAAAAGACATTGGCGAAGAAAAATTTATGTAGACGACGATAGATGAATACGATCGACGAAAAATTGTTGTAGCCAACTCGAATATTAAACGGCGATTAATGATCTCGACGAAACATGAAAATACAATACCTATATGTATCTATCTTATTTAACTTTAATATGTGATATAGAATATAGAAAAATTAATTAATATACAATATAGAAAAAGTAATAATAATGAAAAAGATTGGTTGAATCAATTCATCAATCATCACACTTGTTACTATCTTTTACTTTCAGAGAGTAGTAAATGTGAATGAGTTTCTTTGATCTATCAGAAGTCAAACGGTTTCGATGTTGTGAATGCACAATGCACATATCACCAGCTGGAGAACAACCTTTCTATTTGCGCTGTAGAGGCAGATACCCTTAGTAGTTTTTATGTCCAGTTTACTTAACTCTGGATGATTTTTTTCGCACATGCACCAAAATGTTTTTGGAGAAGACACCTTTTTCTGAAAAAGCGCACCAAGTTTTGTACTCCTTTTATTTTCGAGTTATTTTCAATGTTCGGTTGAAGGACGTCAACAATAGAAAGGGTTACTATAATATATGTATATAATATACACAAAATGGCAAAAAAGATTATTTATCATTTATTTGTAAAATCGAGCCTACATATTCATAAATTACGTACAATTATAAACCCAATCTTGCTTAACAATAGACTGTCAGTTTTAGAATACCGGAATGCCAGTAATACCTACATACCAACAGATGATATATTGCCTTAGAGATTTATATTATAATTACAACAATATTAATATGTGTCACATATACATACTATCAAATATCTGTGACAACTAAATATTTGTTAAGTGATAATTGAGATTATGAGATTAAAAATAATGCATGATATTAAGAAATAATATTAAATATTTGTGACTTTATAACTAAAATAGTATATAACAATATTTAATCGGAATTCCGCGTGTCCATTATTCAAGTACAAAACAACAAAGAACGGAACTCCGATACAAAATTATTGAATACTCTTTAAGTTATATAGTCACAACCAAAACTTTTGGTTTGCGGCACAAAACAGCACAAAACTAGCACAATACTTTAGCATCGAAAAAGTTTAATTTTATTTCGAATTTGGAAGTTAGATCAGGCATGTTCACAGCCCCCCTTCAGAAAAATGCTTATAACTCAGAAACGAAAGAAGCTCAAAACTTGTAGTTTGCGGCACAAAACAGCACAATACTAGCAGAAAAATAGGGAACCACCGGCCTAACTGCGGTGCGCTGTACTCTGCGCTGTACTCTGCGCTGTACTCTGCGCTGTACTCTGCGCAGTATGGAACACCACCAATACACAAGACAATACACAAGGTGGTATTCTACGTATCATACGTATTCTACATTTTTAGTAGTTATCGACGCCGTTTTCTACGCGTAATGTAGAAAACAGTTTTCTACGGAACCCTGAGTTTTTCACAACAAACTAAATTAGGAAGCGCGTAAAGAAAATTGGGGTATACAGACGAGTTTTCACGTCAACCCTTTGATTTTTCCTTTGAATTTTCTCATAATGTTCAAGTACAAATTATGGGCAGTTTTGAATATTTTGTTTACTTTCTTTACGTTTTCCATTAAAAAGTTCTTTCTTAATAATTTTTAATACTGTTGGCGTAGTTTATTTTACAGGGATACATAGTCATCCCGTCATCAATAAAAAATCTAAATAATCCGGTAATTTTAGCGTAATCCCTTAATTATAATTTTCTAATCCGCCATTTTCAATTTTGCGATGTTTATGCCAGATTTGGATTCAACGTCCTTAAAACTCATAGAAATGCTAAACTAGATTCGGCCGAAGATTCCCTTGACTTTCATTTTCTGGTGAGCCATTTTGGTTCCGCCATTTTGCTATTTATCCGCCATATTCGGATTTAACGTAATTTAAAACCCTCTAAATGCATTGTTTGAAGGAGTAGGGTAGTAAACGACAAAGTAGGGTAGTTACGCAACAATCCCCCCCCCCCCGAAATAAAAAACAATGATGCAGGCCCATGATTTATTAAATAGGAGGTATGTACCAATTTGCAGATTTGCATATCTTTCTCAGTGTTTTGGTCAAATTTGACCGGCTTGTGAATAATCTATGCGTCCAGAACAATTATTATCAAGACTTAATTGGCATTTGATACTTTTGGTTATACTGCTGAGTGGTGCCACTGCTTCTCCAGAGCTTGCTAGTAAACTATGAGGTGTTGATGAATCTAATCTTATGATTTTCTGCAAGTTACAAAGGATAATTTTCCTTAAAGTTCAGAGAAAATTTAAAGCAAATGAGAAATTATTTAGGAATCCACGATAAAACATTGTTTGAAATTGTAAGCACTTTGGCTCTCGGACGTAAATGTGAAAAGGCGACACAAAAGAGATAATCTTTACGAACATTATCGCACATTTTGTAACATTCTGTAACTGAGTTCATAGTCTTCGTGCTTCTCTCGCATCATTTTAACAGGTTTAAAAAATGCCTTTAAAGTTTAAACTTTACAAACTTAAAACTGTCCATAATGAAACCAATCATTCCTCTATTGTTTAGAACGAACACAAGAGGAGGAGTATCTTCAAATTGAAGTTCCGCAGCAAGAGTATATCCTCTGCAGCTGGTCCATCAGGAAGGACGGCGCGAGATGTGGCTTCGTGGGGAAATCAAGAAGTGGCATCATGGCTGGAAAATCTTCAACTGTCAGAGTACACGGACAGTTTTATCAAGAACGACATCCGCGGCAAGGAGCTTCTTACGTTGGCTAGGAGGGACCTGAAGGATCTTGGGGTGACCAAAGTTGGCCACGTGAAGCGAATACTTCAGGCTGTGAAGGATTTGAAAGGCTAAAATGGAGGGTATACGTAAATACCCTCCATCCCTATCCTATGTCTTTCTCTCTCTCTCTTTTAGTTCACTCATTCTATCTATCTCTCTCTCTATTCAAGCAATAATCGGTTCAGTTACGATATCGTATACTAGTAGACGTAAAGAAAATACAACAAAGAATTGATGTATATTCAGCTATATACATGAACTACTGTGATGGTTATTACTTTGAACGTTGAGAATTGAAAACAAAACCTCTATTTTTAAGAAGAAATATATTTTTTATTTCGACGAATTGATGTGGCTGACATTGAAGGTGTTTGACACACTCTCTAGATACTAACTGAATTCTAGGTTAAATGTTTTTGATTCTCTGCAATGGGCATAATATTTATTTTGTTTGGGTATTTGTTTGGGCTATCGCAAATATTTGCGAGTAAACGTTACTTAGATGTAGCTGCTTTTTGGGATTCTAAAAACCTTAATTGGTTGCACTTCTGAATAATATCCCTCATAATTAGTCAGCATTAATAATTAATCATCAGCTGAATGCATAAGATATAAGAATTGTGAAGAATAAAGCCAACATAAGGGAAGCCATAATTATAAATTGTTGAAGCAAATATTTTTTATCTTTTGATAAGTATCTCTAAATAACAAGTGCCAATTATTCAGAATCTGCTACTAACTTTAAGATATTTACTTCTTTCGTAGCAGGAAGCAGCTATTCCATTTAGATATTTAACAGCATAATGAGTTTTTAGAATACAATATACATGGTGAAAATAAAGTAACAAACAAATAAAAATGATCTTAAACAAAATAAAATATTTCAATAAGTAAGCATATTCTGCTGTAAGTTGTGACCTTTTTGTTTTGTCTCTAATATTTTGTTGCTATGACATCTAACAGCAACAAGCTTATTCTTGCTTGCCTTGGACGTAAATCCCTAAGAGCCGTTTTACACGACCGAGAATTCTAACGAAAATATAGCGAAAATTATCATTATAATTTTGGTTAGAATTATTGACATTTGACACATTAGACAAAAGCAATCAATTTTGCTACAATTCTAGTGATGCACTTGCGGACTAAGACGATTTCCTCAGACTATAACACCTGACATCTTCCTACCCTAATTTAACCAGTTTGTATTAGGCCAAACAGGTTCGGCCGCAGATCGTTAGGCCCAACTAGTTTATCCTAGGCCAAACTTGTTTAGTCTAGTATATAAACGTTATACTTCAGGTAAAACTGATATGGCCTAGGACAAAAGTTTTCAATTAATTAACGTTTTTGAAATGTACTATAATATCAGGTGATAGCCATAATAGACTAAAAAATTTGATTTTTGGGATATCTTTGGTGTTAGTAATACTTCAGTTTTCTGTTCTGAAAATGACGTCTTTGGAATTTGTGTCATTTTTGTAATATTTTTTGTTTGTCATTTATCGTCATTTCCAGTACAACGACATGCTAAATTTTAAACCAAAACTCTTTTCTATTCATCGCTTTTTAAATATTTATTAACGATGATATTCATTCCCCACCACCAAACCGGTATAGGGAACAGAATTTAATCTATTTAAGCAAAACAATAATCTCAAAACTAATAGCAGAATACAGTAGGACTATTGTTTACTTTATGTACATCTCTGTATGTACAAGCGCTAAGGGTAGACGCACACATATCAGTCATGTTAGAACCAAACGCGTTTAGACAAATCAAAACATTTTGCGTCTCTCTCTCACTCACTGGTTCTGTACATATATCGCTATCAAACTTCTAGAGATGTTTAGAGTTGTTAAAACGACTGTCAAAACATGTTTTGTTCCATCATGAATGAATGATATGTGTGCGTCCACCCTTAGTAACTAAAATTGTTTAACATCAACAACGGTACGTATGATATTTGACATCAAAATCACGAAAACAATCTGTTTTCACTAGCCCAACTCAAGAACATTCTAACTGTTCTTTGTTATATATAGGTTAGCCATAGCTACACAGACATTGAAAATGTCTGAATCCCACTTAATTGATAACACTGGCTTAGTGAAAAATACTATATTATTGAGCTTATGTTTATACTTTATACACATAGATATGACAGAAGCCATGAGAGTTTATTTAGAACAAAACCACCCGATTTCGCCGATAGTTAGAAGTATTGTTTATTTCCGATAAAGTTTTGGCGTAATAGTGATTTCCTGACCTAGAAAAGTGACATGTAGAACATTTGCCCAAGAGAAGTTAGGTACTCAGGTTGATGCCTAATAAAATAAATGTTCAAAAAACTTTTGGCTGTTCGTCAAAAGGCACACCAAAGCCTCATTTTTTAATGAAGAAGAAATAAGATAAGCACAATTTACAATTTATTTTGTTAATTGTTCTTACCATAAAAGCCTACGTAGCTCTGAAGAAGCGAACAACAGACTTGGACACTAGCGTTGTTAATGATGGCAGTTCGTTCAAATAATGAAGTCATTATTGTCGAATTGTCGAATTATACAACACTAGTGTCATTATAATCATTGGCGTGTAGCATGCTGGAGATTGTATATAGGTACGTATGCAATGAACTTACTAGAGTCGTCGATAAAGTAATACATCTAACTTCTTCACTTATCAACAAAGACCGAACAAAATAGTGCCAGCAAGGTCGCGCACAGTTGACCAACTCAATCGTTTACAACACTACGCTGGGCTCGCAGTCACTGCGTACGTGGGCCACTTACGGCGCACGTAAGGTATTAAAAAACCGATGATTTCAGATCAGTATACATCATATATATATATATATATATATGATATATATATATATATATATATATCGTATGGTGGAAGTATTTGACCACTTGTTGGCGAACAAAAGAACCAAATTATATCCCGGAAGGGTCAGAGCGGTGAAACAAAAACAGTTAATCCATTTCGACGTTTCGGGTTTTATTGTAATCCCTTAATCATGAACAAGATTCTACAAAAGCAATCATTATACAAAGATACTTAAAATGTACTCTCACTTACATGTTTTCTTATGAAGCTAGCAATTATAAAGTCCAGACTGCACTTAACCTCAAACATCCGAATGGCAGACAATGGTGTAATAATTTTATAAAAGGCGACATTCAACCTATTTTATCATGTCAATACATAGGAAATCAACATAAATTGACTAGTTAGCGGTTAAAATTGACATTACAAACTTTACTACACTCTAAAACCACGTGTTAATGTGGGTACACCATTTTTATTCTAACCTAGTCGGCGGTCGGTAACATAGGCAGTGACATCAGGAAATGCGTGAAGCGCGAAATATTTGAATTCGAAATGACAAAGGTAACTGCGTGAGGCGCGAATTATTTGAAATTTAAACTGATAAAGGTAACTGCGTGAGGCGCGAATTATTTGAATTTACATTTTGAAAGTTAGGTTTAGTTTTATTTCTATATAACTCAATCAAATTGGCATATATATTTGTCATTTCGAATTCAAATATTTCGCGCTTCACGCATTTCCTGATGTCACTGCCTATGTTACCGACCGCCGACTAGGTTAGAATAAAAATGGTGTACCCACATTAACACGTGGTTTTAGAGTGTAGTAAAGTTTGTAATGTCAATTTTAACCGCTAACTAGTCAATTTATGTTGATTTCCTATGTATTGACATGATAAAATAGGTTGAATGTCGCTTTTTATAAAATTATTACACCATTGTCTGCCATTCGGATGTTTGAGGTTAAGTGCAGTCTGGACTTTATAATTGCTAGCTTCATAAGAAAACATGTAAGTGAGAGTACATTTTAAGTATCTTTGTATAATGATTGCTTTTGTAGAATCTTGTTCATGATTAAGGGATTACAATAAAACCCGAAACGTCGAAATGGATTAACTGTTTTTGTTTCACCGCTCTGACCCTTCCGGGATATAATTTGGTTCTATATATATATATATATATATATATATAAAACACTCAAAAAACAACCAAAATAAACGTAAAAATAAATTTTAAAATTTTAATGAAAATTATGAAGATTTATCTTCATTATTATAATTATTTCATGAAATTTGTTTCAACATAGACAAATCATTGACAACAGCATCAATTTTAGTTTTAAATTTATTTTGCAATGAACATGTTATTTAAATCCTTTAGGGTGGATTCAAAATGTTTGATGGTTACAGACAATTTCAAGTTTCTGGATTCACCAAATTTAATCACTTTTGATAATTTGGCAAAATTAGTTGCAACAAATTGTAATTCGGAATTTCAATTTTCTTTTATCACTATAGCTTTGCAATTTGTAATGCTATTTGCCTCATCCGGTAATTGAGAAATAATCGATTTCAAAATTTCAAGGTTATTTGTGAAAAATAGCAACTTCTTCTAGTCAGGTACCTCAACGCGTTACAGCTGGCTGAGGTGGCAAAGGAATAATGTGGCATATTTCTCTATATAAAGATATTCTGGTTGGCGCTTTTAGAAACATTTCTTTGAATAAACAAATCAACAAATTAATATAAGGAAAGTTCCTTCGAACAAATTCACAAATTCGATGTAATGCGTGCGCAAAATATGTTAAAAACACCCCTTTCAAAAATGCTGCTTTAATAATCTGCCTGTTTACAACATTATACTTGCTGCATCTGAAATAAATAACACGTGAGAAGGACTGTCATAAAAAGAATGTATTCGGGGTTTCACGATATCGCAAATTGTTTCTGCTTTGACGGTATCACTAAACGTTATTGAAACCAGAAACTGCGTTGATGGCTGCCGTGGACTTAACCAACAATGACATTCACCACATATTTAGCCTTTATATCAGTAATTTCGGGAGTACTGGGAGTCAATTCTCACCTAGCGCGAGTTCTCACCGTTCGTGAATTAACGTATGACCTTGGATGCAATCAGTTCGAACCGTATTCTATGGGCAGTGTCGACAATGCAGTGTCCTTTACTACCGGTAGAGTACGTCCGTTATGTTTATGTTATTGCGATTGGTAGTAAAGGACACTGCCCATAGAATACGGTTCGAACTGATTGCATCCAAGGTCATACGTTAATTCACGAACGGTGAGAACTCGCGCTAGGTGAGAATTGGCTCCACAAGTAATTGTTAGCTATTGTTGCTTTTATACCTGTTATTTTGATATTCCCATCAAATGATCTCGATATGTCGTTATGTTTTTAGTTTGTAAACGTTCCATTAAATTTTCAGTTTTAAAAACATATCTTTCATGTTTTTGTACCTCCCTGTCACTAACAACTGTAAAACAGTCAAAATCCGTCAAAGCAGTTTCCATTTCAATTACGTGTCAATTACTAAATTGAATTGACTAAAAGGAAATGCACGTAACCACAAGTGCTGGTTGGAAAAACGGGTAAACAAGAAGAAAAAAACAATAAATTAATATAAAAAAAATAAAACCACAAGGGCTGATTGAGAAAAGGAAATAAAACCAGAATCATAATATTACCACAGCTTAAGCTATCTAGTAAAATATCTTCAAAAAGGAACAATTTCGCCACAAATGATCGACAGATGATTTAAATTATAATATTTATGGCCAATAAATTGGAATCTACTAGAATAATCGGAATAGCAGAAGAAACTGAATCAGTATGAATAAGTGCGTGCTGTGCAATCTACCACTCGCTATTGTACGTGTCTTGCATTTATGTTGCCGGTTTGCGCGCTCTGCCGATGGTACGACCACATGACCTTCAAGCCACTATTTTGTCCGGTGTTTGCTTGTCAAGGTCAGGAAATCGCTTTACGTTAGTTTAGTATCTGTTATGGTGCCCGCTTACAAGCGAAACAACGAAGCTGTATGAATGTTTGGCAATCTCTTAGCAAGCAACTTTTTCTAACCTCAAAAACTAGTCTGCCACCAGGGATTCGGACTAACACATAACTTCTACCGGGTGAATGAAACGGATTGAAGCAAATTTAGTCCCTAGACAGTTGGTTAAAATGTACGTTCGTTTATCAAACCTCAGAACTTTAATTGAGACAGCTTTAATATGTACCGTGCGTGGCTACCATAATTGGTGTTTACAGTTTGGTGCACTTACTTTTTATGTTTTCTGTTTCTTATTGTAATCTTGGAATCTAGATAAAGGATAATTAAAAAGCGATAAGGTTTTTCCCAGACCGCTTCAAAGTGAAATCTGATTTGCATTCGTTTTCTAACAGTTGGTTTATTATTTTATTAAATATTATATTTATGTGTAAATAGCGGAAAACGACTTATATAAAGCTGCAGAATTTAACTAATTAGAAATGTGTGTGCTTGAATACACACCGCATGAATGATATGTTTTCATCATAAAGTGATCTTCCAGTTTATGTAAAATAATTAAATGCATGTTCGAAAGTCAACCAAGTCTATATCCAACTACTCTCTGGCTCTTGGTTGCTGGACATAGGCATAATATTGACTTAAGTACTTATTTCTTCCTGAACTTGTGATAAAAAAACAATTAAAATAGGTAAACTTTATTGTAATACCATTGGTGGTTATGTTTGGAACCATATAGTGTGTGCTGTGGTTCTAATATCGCCCGCCGATGATATACAGTTCGATGTTTTAAGTGACATTTCGGGGTTACTTTAAAGTTCTGCAGCTTTATTATAAAAATTAGAACATTGTTCCGCTACTTAGAAGGTATTTATACTAGAAAAATGCAATCATCTTTCTGAAATCACGTCATCCCTACGACTAATATTCTAAATTCGAAGCAATTACTTCCCTAGCAATATGTTTACCTCCTTTCAATTATTATTACTTCAGTTCTCATATGGTAGGTAGTTTTATGTTCGGTTTAATTATTACAAAGAGAAAAGTAAAAGAATCTTGTTACATAATACTATACCACGTAATTGTTAGATTATATCCTTATCGATAGTTCAATATTTATAGTATTTTTGAAAACGTTTCGTTTTTGATAATATTGTTAATCAATATAACGGTGTTAAGTAGTTAGATCAACAACAAACTAGAACGAACAATTGAAGGAATTAAATATATAATAGTAATCCTATCAATCTATATTTTTTATAAAACAACAATGGGAAAAAAATGCAAAATAAAAATTCCAAACCTAGCGCTAGAAATTCATTTGTTATGACGTTTCTTTCAAACCGTTTTCCAAATGAAAGTATTCCATATGGCCCTATAATTATTATGATCTTTACTGTGGAATAATGTTTAATATACAGTATGCGCACATCTAGATATGGAGTTCGAATTTCAAACTCGAATTTTAGCTTGAAATTGAAACTCTGTTATTAATCACTATACGTGTAGTAAATTAACAAGTCTACAAACATAAAGTTGCAAAAATGATACAAATTATATTATAAGTAATTTCCTGGTCGTAATAGGAACCTAATAGAGAACTATGATAATCATTATGTAATGCCTTTTTATATGTTGTAGAATAAGTAAGTATTTACAATTATATTTGCATGAACTACTAGAAGAAATTAGACTTTCTTTGCTATAAGCATGTAAATAAGAAATCCTTCTCGTTATTTATTTATTTATTTGATAATTAGGTGTCCATGATAAATCTATAATTAATACATATAAATCATAAAATGTAATATATTTTAAACACATTGTTCTTTAACATCTTATTCCTGCAGTACTGTAGTGCATAACATCAACTACACAGATTTCGTGGACACCTACTTACACACCACACTAATACTATTTGTTAGATATCAATAATAATATTATTATATTTAAAATTCCCTTAGCCATGCTCGCGCATGTACAGTGATTGTAAAAAGTATTTGTGCATCTGGTTCTTTTTGGTGAATAGCAAATAGGAACTGAAGAAATAAGAAAGAAAATATATCAAAACAACAAATTGAATTATGATATTATTATGTACTATGAAAATAAAGTAACAAATTGTTAGAAATTAATAAACTAATAGATTCGTTATTGTAATAATTGCTAGCAAACTACAGCACATGGAGAAAAGAATACTTATTGAGACTCAAGTAAAGATAAAGGAATGCAATTGACAGAAATGACTGAATTTAATTATGTATTGCGCTTAAGTGATTTATAAAATACAGTATTGTACATTTGGGTGCTTCTTTATCGTCAAAAATTATTTTCAAAGTTAAGAAAAATGAATGTTGAAAAATGAAATGGTTAACACATTTATTAGCTTAACTAAGAAAAATAGTCAATACGATTTTGAGTGTAACTTTGGCCCACAACTAAATAAATCGACAACTGATTCTTGTCAGCTTTTTTCGTAGAATTTTGATCTGTACATAAAAATTGTGAATTCAAACTGGTTTTTGAGAAAATCAGTACAAAAACCGCGATTTGCTTCTCAAAAACTATACATTCCAAAATATACTTTGCATATTATCTGGAAAAGTAAAAAATATTTAAGTTTCAGATATAGTTGTTTTTAATAAAGTGTTACTTTATTTATCAATACGCATATAATAGGAGTTATACTTCTCTTTGTTGTTTATGGACTTAAAAAAGCTACGAACATTTCACTTTAAAAAAACAGGTTTACAAATACTGTAGGCAGTAAACTGCAGATCGGTTTATTTATGTTCAAGAATGTATTTTATAAAATAAATTAACTGAAAGCAAGTGACACAAGCATGTCTCCTTATATAAAATGTGATCCAAGTACAATTTGTAGGTATCTAACTTGATATATAGGGTGATTGAATAAACCGAGTTATTGATATTTTTATTATCATTGATACCTTCCTGATTATTATCTTCATAGTACTCGCATCACCCTGTATACCTATTAATTTTTAAGTTTCGGTTTAACTCTCTGTAATGTTCTCTTTTCGAGATTTTAGGATAAGAGTGTTTAATATTAAATTTAAATAAATTATATCGTATATTCTAAATTTTAACGACTTAAATATTGCGATTGGCATATCCTTTATATTGTCTTACCTAAACTAACCTTCTTGATAAAACGTTCATTTGTCACATCATGTGATCACAAAATATGATACATCTTGCTATCAAATTCCAGGGTTAGGAATTTTATCGAAATTCTGCAGAATTGCTTTTCATATCGATAAAATTTGCGTAAACCAGGGCAAAAAATTGTTACAAATTAAAAAATATATGATCATGTCATTTCCTGTTAAATAAAAAATAATTAATTACGAATTGACCATTCCATTTTGCAGGTGGACCAACCGTTCAAAAAAAAGTTGAAATTCCCTTAGCGTTTTAAAAAATGGAAAATGACATGACGTTGAAAACGAAACGTGGCGCTGGATTCGCCCCCAATGTTTATTTAAGGTTACCTCATGTCATTTTGTGTATTTTTACCTAAGACTGCTTCAATTTCTGTGATATAGAGTAGCAGTCAGCAGAGAAAATTGAGAAAGAAAAAATTGAATCTACCAGACAGCAATATAGAAAATAATATTTATTGTCACCGGTTGTTTTCGTCTTCTTTAACGGTTTAGTGAACAGTTTTTGTATATCGATAATTATTTATTTGTACGTTATACTTTACTGTAATTTTTTATATGTATACATGACATTTCTAGTGGTCGACTAATTGTTCGTTTCCGTATGTTAAGAGAAATTGTACACAATGAATGATATTAAATATATATTTACCTCATCTAAAATGGTTGTATTTTTTTCATATGTTAGCACTTATCGATAAAAACAATTTTATATTAAAGGGGACTTATTACTCTGTTGACAACAGTACTAGGCCACTATCCTTAGAAAAGTAGAACACTGTGAACAAAAATGCGCTATTTACATTGTCAGAAAAACAAGTTTGCTTGTATTTTCAGAAAGCAAAACTTAACAATCTGAACTGGCCGGACTCATTACTTTATCATACTATACAATAGTGTCAAACTGTGTCAAACTTTGATGCCAATGAAATAGAATTTGGTCATGCAGCTAAACTACTAATTTGACTAAAAAATCTCATAGACATAAATTATTCAGAATTTCGTCTACTTTAATTTTTTTAACTATTTTGAAGAAATTAATCGTTTTTTAAAACAGCTTACCTATAAATTATTAATACCTGTTAGCATTATCGGTAACTCGATGGCACAAATAAAATCAATGGTGTTATATTCTATAATTACATAATAATGTTAGCAATATTTTTTCTATGTATATTCGAAGACCACGTTAAATAAAACCGCTCAGGAAAAACTCGCAGCTTAGAATATCGTATTGAAATAATAGCATGTTAGTTATTATTAGCATCCTTATTTGGGACAAAACTCAAATCCGCATCTACTGGACATTGTTTACCTCACTATTGCTGTAGAAGCGGTTCTAGATTGGCTAAATATTTTTTCTACTCCTATTGAGGAATGCATTCATTATCATGGCAATTTATGATAAGTAATAATAACCATTCCCCACACACATGACAAATATTTCATTCCTGGCTCCTCATACCCCGCCAGTAGTGAGAAATATTTCATTCGTCACGGCTTTAGAACCAATCACAGCTCTGAATTTTTCATTTCCAAATTGTTGATACACTGCTTAGCGACATTGTCAAGGCATTGGCAACGTCGCAAGTGACAAGGCGCACCAAACAATTTTAATCTGTCAAAATCCTGTAAACCGTCATACTGACATACAGCTGTCCCTATATGCACAAAAATTAATTTATAAAATTTCGTTGCATGGTCGTAGAAAAAGTATAGTATTCCATTCGCAAGTAATGGCAATTTCTCACTCGAACGCTTTGCAGCACTCGCCTACGGCTCGTGCTGCAAACTTCGTTCTCGTGAGAAATTGCTTACATTACTTGCTCATAGAATAATATACTATATTTAAGTTAAATTAACTTTACTTGATACACATTTCATAAGACGTCTCTACCCACCAATTGAACTAATCTGGTCTATTTAAAATACTTTAAATGTCCTGGGCTTTATTGATTAATATTGCTAGATACTAGATACGTATCAGGACGATACTATTGTGATACATATATCTTTCTTACATATCAAATAGTTAAAACAATATTGCTTTACATTCTAACCTATTAGATCATCAACTAAATAATTATTGTTATAAACTTTGTTTTATCCTGAACGTCTATAGATCGTAGTTTCTCTTTAAACATCTACAGGGTGTAAAATGTAAGGAATGTTAACGAAGGATAATTAACAGATTGGACGACTTACCTGTAAGAAAGGACAATCCTAAATATCGGAGCTAACATTACAAACATTTTACAACCCACCCTAGGTTCCCAACCTTATACGATCTATTCACATTGAGCACGCGAAAATATAATGACAAAACCTGGTCCTGTGAGGTGATATATCCAGGTGTAATAGAGAAAAAAGTTGTTTCTTTCTTTAAAATTGTGAGTCAACGGCACAACGGCCTTATATACTACAGGGTGTAAAATGTTCGGAATGTTAGCTCGGATAATTAGGATTGTCCTTCCTTACAGGTAAGTCGTCCAATCTCTTAATTATGGTAAGGAAAACAGTTAAAAATTACTACGTGAATTATTTAAAAGATTGATGGAAGCTAATTAAACAAAAAAGGTATCGTACAAATAAATATGATTGTGGCAACAAATTAAGAACTCAAGCTCATTTATACCTTATTTATTTACAAAGATTATATAAAAAATTAAAGTTTGTAAAATTTGTGTGGTTTGGGCATTGTTTGTTTTGATATTAATATAGTATTAAATAGTACAATAATCTGTAACGAGCATGTGTAGTCGTATAGCACAAGTAATGTGACATTCTATCCCTAGATGTGACAGGTACCAAGGCATCTGGTATGCATCAACGGGTAGCTGGATTCACAGATAAATGCAGAGTTATTAGGTTTAAATATCGGGGTGAAATGGTGGTAACCCAAACAGTTCCGGTTTAAATTCGTCTATAGATTTCAAAACCAGCGTCGCATGTTTACAATCTTCCGGCGCGACAAACTCCTCTGGAATGGCAACACATTGCATACCAGCGCAAATAGCAGCAGTGACACCTCTTGGAGAATCTTCAAAGACCAAACATTCCTCTGGCTTCGGTTTATTTCGAAACCTACCAGCACATACTAGAAAAGTATCAGGATAAGGTTTCGGCAGTTTGACATCTTTGTCGCTCCCACCGCATACCACATGACTAAACAAATCCATGTACGGCTTGATATGATCACTTTTATATAGTAAAGTATCAGTTCGCGAACACGTTGCAACAGCCATTGGTATGCTATGTGTATAGAGATGACAGAGCACCCTCTCAACACCTGGCTTAAATGGACGGTTTTTTGTAGTATACCTACTTAATGTCCTGTATTCTACTGTTAACTCTTCCGCACTAGCTGGCAGGTTAAACTCGACCTTTGCCGTTTTCCACATGTCTTTTGATGTCATACCTAACCATTTTTTTTGCAAGAAGATGCTATAATCCTGCCCAAACTTCCTAAGGATGTTTCGCGTCACTTCACTGTACCCAGGCAGCGTATCTAATATGGTTCCATCAAAATCAAATATGCAGTTAGTTACTTTCGAGAAACACCTACTGGAACTAATAATTTTACTGGTCGCGGTAATCATAATTTAGCCATGTATTTTGAGTCGCTGAACCGCCAAAATTTTATACCATTTCTTGATCCAATAGAATACATCGTATTCCGTACATACATACTTTTCCTGGGAGCATTTTGTCGTCTTAACGAGGTATTTTAATAGAAGCACCGAGAAGCAGTTGACGCCATAAGCCAGATGTCAAAATGTTTTGTGTATGGCGACCGGGGGATGTCGCTGGCAGTGTCGGCATCCATGGTGACAGCGTCAGATTCGACTCAGTGATATTTTCTAGCGTCAAAATGTTAAATTCTTTCGTGAGGACCCCTTCGGCACAACAAAATGCATCCAAATTCCGAGTGTCATAATGTCGCGCTGCCGTTCTTTCCTAAGTACGCCTACGAATGCCTATGCGACAACAAGTTGAGGGTAACGTGGTTCGAGCCTAACTTTTCTCAGTCGAGGTACAACTTTGACAAGACGAACGTCGGCAGCAACGCGTGTACCATCATCGTTATTCTGATTGCGGCCAAATGTTACGTGAATAAAATTCATGTAAGTCTTCTAGCTTAGAATGCTTTTAATCAATGTTTGTGTACACTACATACCTACTAAAATGCTTCTATTTACTTATGTCATTTCTATCTTGCTAACAGAACCACATCATCAGTATTGGCTTAACTATTGGCTTTGCTATTACTGGTCTCTCCTTAATGTTGGCATGTGGAGAACGCAATCTTTAGTCATTTCACAATATAACTCCGGTATGGAAGGGCGTAACTTCCATATAAACCGCACTACTTGTTCGTTTCAGTGTCGTACGAAGTTTTTCTCAATGTCTCTTGATTCGTTACTTTCATGTGTGGTATTTCAGCAATACGAAAGCGCCTGGAACAGGAGTTCTTCGACCCTGAACCCTGCACAGACAACTTTTAATGCCGCGGCTTATGTAGGTACACCAACTGGCGTTTAAAATGTCAGAAAATTAAGTTTTTAATAGGCGTCTTGCATGATTTTATCTAACTTAACAAATAAAATCCTTAGCTGGTAAGAACACCGTGTGTACATTTTTTCCACTTAATAGTGGTGCACTCAATTGTTATCGAACATCAAAGTTTAAACCGTGACGCGCCGTCATAAGATTGGTGAGAGCCTAGCCCGCAGAGAGCAGCCGCAAAAATAGGATCTACAGGCACGATAACAGCATCGAGTTGAATGTAAAGCATCTGGAGGACGTTGTGTGCGTTCTGATAACGAATACGTATAGTTGGGCCATGGAATCTTTGCTTGTTGTCAAAAGCGACAGTCGTGTGAGAAGACGTACGTCCAACGTTAATGTCAATCTTTTCACACTCGTAGCATTTTTCAACGATTTTGCAAATGAGCCGTCATTTCTGTAATTTCGTCAAAATAGATAAATAATAAATTAAAGTCTATAACATTTTTTGGTAAAATTAATAGTTTAGCTGCAGGAGCAAATTCAATTTGATCGAGATCGTGTCTGCATTAATATAGGATTTGCCAGATATTTTTATTCTAATGACAGTAGGTAGTGTTAAAGGCTGATTTTTTGAAAATACCTACTGTCAATATCTGTCAAATCCTGGCTAATTCGTTTTATTTTAATGCAAACACGATCGATCTCGATAGAATCTCATGCAGCTAAACTATTAATTTTATATATTGTATGATAAAATCATGTGCCTGGCCATATCAGATTTTTTCATTAACCAAAAACGTTTGCGGACGGTTCTGGTATCGGGTTGGCACTAATAGAGCGTATCAATTTTAAATTTTGAGACTTAGTGCAAGGCCCCTGCTTCTTTTAATTAGCTTCGGTTGCAACTACTTTTTATTTAACGCCACTGAAGTGTTAAAAACACCCACAATTTTAAAGTAAATTTTTAATTTGTGCAGCGCCATACAAATAGGAAATATTACCTTTAAAGTTGGTGCACACTCTACCCCTTGTGTATACTAGAAGTTTGTATTAATTATTCAAATTAATTAATTTAACTTTGAATATCTCGTAGACTTCTTTTATACCGAATCCGCCAAAATAGCGAGCACATCAGGCATGGCGTTGGAAGATTTATAAATGATTTCTTCGATTGGTGTACGTACTGTGAATTGTTCTAGATATTATATAGGGTCATTATAAATGATTGTAGTCGAAGTATGCCATGAAATCAAATGTAAATATTTCTGGTTGCCGCTCTATTTGAATGGAATACCACTGTTCTACACACAAAAGTTACGTTGGTTACATAACCTATTTCATGTTTGACTGTGGTTTGGGTATAGCGGCACAAAATTATTAACATTGACACGGCCTACTTCGACTACAATCATTTATAATGACCCTGTATATGAATTATTATTATTATTTGTACTTATTTGTCAGTTTCTCTTGCAATGCCCAATTAAATGTAGAACTGATGGTTCGTGATTCTACAAGTGTGAAGACAAATCACATTAATACAACCGATTTAACTCCGCTGAGGTTTGAAAAGAGTCCGGACAAAATGTTAACAAATAAAACAATTGCGGGATTTCAAATGATTTTTATTCCTTGTTTAAGGGGTAATGCCACTCTAGATTTTTGAAAAATCGATTTTTTTTTATTTGGTCAAATGAAGTCTTGATATCTTAGAAATAAGGTACAATACGTTTCATATTTGAAAAAAATGTTTAAATGCTTATTTGATGAACATACGGTCAAGTGTCTAACCGAGCGTACATGCAAAAAGTTTAGCGTGAGAGTTTACAGCCTAGAGAATTATACGCTCTTTATCTTATTTGGAGGAATTACATCCATGGTGTGACATATAACATAAAATAATATAAAATACAAAGATATTGTGGAAATATATCTTATGTAACGCGTGTTGTTCTTGATTAGTTGGTAAAAAATAGCAGAAATAATTAGTAACATTCCCGGAGTATATCGTGATCGAAAGGAGTCGAAAGAAAGCAGAAGATTTTCAAATAAAACTAATATGACAAGCACTGAATCAGTTGGAACTAGAGTCGCCTCTGCCTGATAACGTATCCACAGTCCACACCTGAAAAAAAAAGTAATGTCGGTTGAAGTTTATTACAACGTTGAAGCGGATGACGTTTAATTATCATCTTTTGAATTTTTTTGCTGTGTTTTCTGCTATTTCACAAGTTGTAGTGTGTAAAACGTGTAAAACAAATTCGAAATTGGCCGAAAGTGGCAACCGTGACTTAGGATTTCAAATCGTTGTTTCTTCTGAGAATTTTGAACAAACTTTCATTCCGAGTTGCCCATTTGTTCAAAAAGGATATGAAATGAATAGCGGAAGTATCCTTCCCATGGGCATTAGAATAGGTGTAGATGGAATTGAAAAGGTTTGCGCATTCAGGGCTTTCCTCGACAGTTTTTCACTCATTTTACGATAAAGGTGTACGCACCATTTTTACCGCAACTGAACGAGTTTATCAACAAAGTATGCAGAAAGCAACAGAAGAAGAGAGGGCTACTTTTTTTCTGCGTATGATTGGTCGCGCTTATCAGCTGGAGAAATGTTGTTGATATTCTCATAAAATCTAAATACGACAAAGCTTGCAAATTTTGGAATAAATAAAGGAAATAAGAAAAGGATAGATCACGTGCAAAAACTAATGGCAGTCTTCCCCGCCATTTGACAAAAATCAGTTAGCGCAGTTAACCCAGAAGCCTATAAATGATCTTTGAATTTTTGATGAACTAGCCATTCGTCGGAATCATGATTCAATTGATAAAATGAAGAAAATAGATCTGGGCGACACTGCTAAATACAGAGTTCATTTTATCTTTCAAGTAGCAAAGTAATTGTGGATATTGCAGCATGTGTTGTCAATGATGCATTATCCAGCCTTATGAAGATTATGGAGGTATTATGTATGAGCATCGGGGTAAACTACAATAATTACTGCGCGAAGGCTGACGCACGGCGCATCATGTTTTCAGAGCCATCGCTGACTGATGCTGCAAAACAGGCCCGTCTGTCATCAATATCAAACAGAAAGAAACAAGAGGAGGAAAATATTAATTTGAAAAGATAATTATATGGTCCAGTCATCGCCGACTATAGTAAAATATAACAATTCTATACATCAAAGATACACAATACTTTAAACCGTGTTTTCTTAAAACCGCATTTTTCAAACTGGCCGGAAAGATAACTTCAACTGATATCTGTCAAGGCACTTGAAATTTTATATTCAGCTTCAGAACAACATTATCTAGAGAAGTACGTACGGATTTTACAATAAGTTCGAAACTTTTTTGTTATAAACAATTTTTAACCTAATTTTGTGTCTAAAAGTGATAATTTGTGTTCAGACGTGCGCCATTTTGTTCTAAAGCGGAATTTTCTAATTTCCGTACGTACTTCCCGAGATAATCTTATATAGAATCAATTTGTTTTGTGTTTTTATGGCTAAGTGAAAAAGTGCGTGCAAAATCTTTCCGGCCGTGCAATCCTGTCCGCCGGAAGAGGTTTCGTTTGTTGTGCTCAAACGCTTCAATTTTTTAATTATTTTTTGTTTTTGTTTATTGTGGATATTCCTCAAAATATGAACAATAAAGGGCTTTAAAGAGATTTTGTTATTCATTTGCTATATTGTAAAAAATACACCTAATAGAGGCTATTTTTTCACGCGCTAGAGTGGCATTACCCCTTAAGACATGTTTTTTGTGTGAAACATTGTTGAAAAACATGTTTTACTGCATGTTTAAAACCTCTTTTTTGAAAAGTGTTAAAAACCACTACTTTGTTAAAAAACCAATTATTAAAAACAAGTTTATTTTGTTTAAAACA
Organism: Melinopterus prodromus; assembly: GCA_964023965.1. Classification (NCBI taxonomy): domain Eukaryota; kingdom Metazoa; phylum Arthropoda; class Insecta; order Coleoptera; family Scarabaeidae; genus Melinopterus; species Melinopterus prodromus. Next base: position 50,167,996 of record OZ030393.1, read on the forward strand.
ACACTCTGATTTAAGGAGCAAATTTGTCAGTTTTGCCGACTCACGTAATAAATAACTCCGTAAAATTTTACGTACTTAACTTTAATTTTATGGTCAATTATAAATGTCACTATGATAAATTCATAAGAATGAGCGATTTATTATTGTTTTACATAGCTTTTTCCATCTCCACAGGTGTTTTCACCAGCATTGTTAATGTGGGTTGCCTAAACGCACACGTTTATATTCCATATTGCTTAGCAACGTCAACAAATATTAGCTTACTAGTGAAGAAAACAACTATTTTGCACCCAACCCAACAGTTGAGAAATATTAGCATTTTCAAATGATTGCAAAAAGAATTGTTTGGCCATCACCTGACCGGCTAGAACACAAACAACTACCGGAGATGTTTATTTTTGCAAAAAATACCCCTACCTACATTTATTCCATAATTTAAGTTATACGACAGATAATGGTATATTATTTGACGAACACATAATTAATAGTAGGTATATTATTTGACGAGCACATAATTACGGACATAAATCGCGAGCATGAAGTTTACACGCGAGCCGTAGGCGAGCGTGTAATCATGCGAGCGATTTATATCCGTTATGTGCGAGTCAAATACGACGTTTTATCTACGACTCATAAATTCCATTTTATATCAAGTATTTTAAATGTATTTGTCAATGATGTCGAGGCGAATTGTCAAATAACTGTCATCCACGTTGGTTTTGACAGACTTTGACACTAGCGTTGTTTAATAATGACAGTTCGTTCAAATAATGAGGTCATTATTTGAACGTACTGTCATTATTATACAACTCTAGTGTCACTATAATTGTTTGGCGCGTATAATGATGGGGATTATATAGTCATAGATACGTATGCAATGAACTTATTATATGCGAGTCGTAGATAAAGATATAAATCGCGAGCATGAAGTTTACACGCGAGCCGTAGGCGAGCCTGTAATCATGCGAGCGATTTATATTCGTTATGTGCGAGTCAAATACGACGTTCTATCTACGACTCATAAATTCAATTTTATGCAAAATATTTTAAATGTATTTGTCAATGATGTCGAGGCAAACTCTCGCAGAACTGTCATCCACGTAGGTTTTGACAGACTTTGACACTAACGTTGTATAATGACAGTTCGTTCAAGTAATGAAGTCATTATTCGAACTAACTGTCATTATTATACAACGCTAGTGTCATTATAATCATTGACATGTATAATGATGGGGATTATATAGTCATAGATACGTATGCAATGAACTTATTATATGTGAGTCGTAGATAAAACCTATTTCATATAAAATTAGTGGACTAGAATTTTGGTAATGAGTGTTTCGTCCTTTGTTTGTGCTTACTAAGCATGAGTAGTAGCTATCAAAGTCTGGAGGCTATATGTAAAACTGTGTTGGGCACTTCTGCTAAAGATTTAGCCTTCTTTAACTTCCGAATTCCGGCATTTTTCTGAAGCTTCATGCAGACAACAATTTTATCAAATGTCAAGTAAAATTCAAGATGGTGACGTATCATCACTACGTTGATTTGACGTGGAATTTACGGTCCAATTGCAAGCTGACGACACCATGTGGTCATATTGATACCTATAATCCAGATAAGTATCCTTAGTCTGATTATTTATTGTAGATGTTCGGCCCAGATAAGCATATAAATTACTTCTTGGTGAAAGCGCTCGGCGAATCAATTCTGGAGGGGAACGATATCCATAGGAACCTGAAGAGCAGGGGGGCTCTGAACAACATCAACTTAACGGTACCCGAGGGCATGAAGAGTACCGGCATGAAGGAACTAGGCCTTACGGAATGGGTATAGAACGGTCGATGCTGTGCGACTGGCCCGTCGATTAGTTAAAAGTCAGATCTGCTAAATTTCAGAAATGCAACCTGTACATGCAGCCCCTTGGACTGACCCTCTACAAGAACCTCAAGGCCCAATGGTCCGAATGGGACGACTCAAGCCTTGGCCAGAAGTACCAACATCTCTTTGTTATTTTGATTTCGGACGCTAGATCTGTCTTATTCGTTTTGAACGACCCAATGGAAACGGTGAGTTGAACCGTATTCACTATTCATTTCTGGGTCATTCCCCAGTTTGAAGACTTCAATGTACTATAAATAATCAATAAACAAACTTCGTTTTGTATAAATCCGTTTAAAATAGCTGTGATCAGAACAACTTGGTTTTAGTAAGCTGTACCTACAAATTCCGCTGAAGATAAGATAGTGGCACTAATAACGACCATACACATTTAGCCTAATTCCATTTCGCTTACGTTGAAACAAATCCATTCCATTCGTAAAATCATACACAAATTGGAGTTTAACACTTATTCATTATCAGTGCTGTAGTAAATTTATTGTTTGAACACAAATTTCCTTGAAGTTCAACTTCTCCTTAGCGCTTTATTTGGTAAATCGATGGCATCGCCTTTTAGATACCAAAACAATACCAACAAATAGCCCCAAAGAACCGGGATGCAGTTATACAGCTGTGGCACTATAGCACAGCGTTGATTTTAAAGAAAGAATATTTCTAAAAAGAAAAATTTACCGAGTATGGAGTAAAATCTCCGTCGTTATCAATTTATCAATTACAGCTTTGCAGCGCCAATGTACTGATTTTCAGCCATAGTAAACTGCAACTGACGTAGAAGGCGTTTGATTTTGCTCTTGCATGTGTCTGTACATGCCATGATTTCGCTCTCATTCCCTGGAATGCGCAATTGTGCTGACATCCATACCAGGTTCAGTGCCTGTTTCTCTTTATATTTATATGTACGAAAACTCTTCCAAACCTTTAAATTTTTAATAGTGAGTTGCTTTTATTGTAATTTGCAGATAACATTGATTGACTCGCACCAGCACACCTCCGAGAAGGGGGCGGTGGTGGCAACGGCCACGAGACAGAAGATGAAGTACCTCTGCAACTGGTTCACGCGCGTCATCTACAACTGTTACCAGTCAACGCCACTGCTATACGAACTGTCATTCCTATACTTCAAGCGGAGAGGTAAAACAAAGAGACGCAAGTAGGTGTGGTTAGTTATTTAGCAGTAACGAGTTGTTGGCAGGTGATAGCATTAAAAAATGGAAGACCCGGCTTAGGGCGAACAAGTGGAAAATTTTCGGGAAAACGAAATAAACCGCGCGCGCGTGCCTATCCGATTCCAGTACCTCAGTACCTTCATTACGTTTTCCTTTTTCTTTAATAAGCATTTGTATATCTATGTCTTACTTAATAAGTGTGTAATCGAAGGATGTTAATAAAGATATTGTCAATCAAGTATGTAAGTTGAAATGTAAATGAATTATCAAAATCAAGGGCATTATTGCAATGGCCAAAAACTATGAGACTGCAATGAAACTGAAACTTAATTGTATACTAGGGTCATTATAAATGATTGTAGTCGAAGAAGGCCATGCCCATGTTACTACATTTGTGCTAGGGATGTTCGATACAATGCGATATTTTGAAACACCGGTCCTTTACATTCCGCTACCCGATATTTGTACCACCGGTTCTATAGCATCCAAAATGGTACGATACGATACGTTTTTGGTCGATATTGTATCGTATTGTCACATGCACAAAGTTTGTATCGGTGCGGTATTTGTTGTTGCCATGGTTGTTGCAAACAACTAGCGTATTCTATTCTATTTCTAATTTGTATTTGTGTTGTAAATGTTGATCTTTACAACATTTTAAAACTATCTATTATGTAAAATTTTACATGTTTTACTAGTAAAATACAGAGTACTGCTTGGTCTTAAGGGGTAAAACCACTCTAGAGGCGGAAAAAAGAACCTAAATTTGAAAATTTATTTTGGGAGTATGACAAGCGAAATAGAATTTCTTTTCAGAGGGTTTATTGAACACATATTGAAGTACAAAAAAAACATTTTTTTATTTTCTTTTTTATACAAAATGGCGGCGCCAGAACCCGTCATCGAAAACTGCTTTTTTTTCAATACCGCCACGGGAGGACGGATTTCTCAGCATGTATGAGTCTTGGAACAAAAAATCAAAATGAATGATAATCTGTATACAATTGGCTTTGGAAGTACGTAGGTTTTTTGCTTTTCATCAATTTTAGTGAAAGTGGTGCAAAATTTAGTAAATGAATTGATTTCTTGCCCTAAAAATCAGTGTTAAAATGCTAATAAAAAAAAAAGTTTACAATCAATCAAAAAACGGCTACGTACTTCCAAAGAGATAATTGTTGCGAAGGTACTGTAGAAATGTCAAATCGATCCATGCAATAGTCTCTGAAAAATCCGTCCTCCCAGTTTGAAAAAACTGGTTTCGAGAAAAACGCACGTGAAAATTGATGAACAATTTAATCGCTGAAATTTGTGTATACCTAATCTGCGATGCCTGCAGCATACATTTGGCCATCGAGGTCGATGTTCGCCTCCTCCTCTTCCTTCCTAGATGCTTTTAAGGATGTTCGGGCCTTTTTGGCGGCATCGCTAAGCGATCTATCGGAAAATTCGATGCGGCGCTCGTCGGTTTTCACGCAGAAGTTATAACAGTTCGGTCCAATTGTCATACCCAAATTCTGCATGAGCGTCATTATACTTGATAGACCGTCATTATAGATGCCTGTACCAATATAAACTGCCGTGTCGAGAACGTGTTTGCCGCTGGATGTCGTTTTCGGAGCCATTGCCCAGACCGTGGCGTTGAAGCTCTCGTTACTATTTTGCGTAAACCCGCCGATGCAACGAGAAAGCAGTTCGTCTCGGCTTAATTCGTTATAAATTGGAGCAATCGCTTTGTAAACTTCTTGAGATAGAGGTGGTTTATGCGTATGGTCTGATCCAGTAGCCTGTGCCTTCTGCCATGAGCACCATGAATTTTCTCCGCGCGTGCATTTGTTGTGTTTCGGTTCTTCGTCAGTCGACAATTTGTGGTCTAGCGTCGTGTAGATTCCATTACGCATTTCTTCAATAGACTGATGATTTCGCCGTATTGCTAGACCATAATAAACTGACAACTCGTCAATTAGTTTGCCCGTTAACTTGCCTTTTCCTCCAAGGCCTTTTGTCTTTTTCTTTAAATTGCGGAGGCGAGTACCCATTCGCTTTTGCACGTGATCGATGCATTCTTTCTTCTTAATTGGATAACTTCCATAGGGTTGTGAATCACAGATGGCTTTAAATATTTTTGAATCTCCGGCTCCCACGTAATTACCGTATTTCAATTCGTGCAAACATTCTGAGCGCTGGAACATTTCGACGGCGTCTACTTCCATCTTTCCTGTGGATCCCTCATGGTTCGCTTGGCATTCATCTTCGTGAGTTTCCGCCCATTCCTTGTACTCGTCGGTATCTGATCTTTTCTTCCAATATTCACAACTCTTACAATATTTAGATTTTACTAAAACATCGACCACTTTCCCAGTAAACCATCCAATAAGCGATACGAATCCAAAAAGTGACGAAAAGCCGCGTTTTCTCCACGAACCATCAGCAGATACAGTAATGACAGTGTTTGAATGGCGGGAATAACGGGAGAAGCATGTGCACAACGTGGCTTGTAAACGCACTGACACACACCCTTCTTGTGCGACGTGTGATTCGATGAACCACAGCGCGCCACGTGCGTGCGCAGAGCAGGCTGAGGCGCTGCGGCAATATCGATAATTCAAACGTTTACCATTTGTTTTTCACTATAAATCAAATGGCATGTTGTTTTTATGACTCTAACGTATCATTTAAGCAAAGAAAAAAAAAACGTGTTTTTTTAAAATTCTTGAGTGGTTTTACCCCTTAAGTTATGAAGTAACGTAGACAAAACCTGACACAAAAATGGCGAATTCGCCGGTATACATACATATTTGTGTTATACATATATGTATTATTACATATATTACTATTGATTATATTATTACAGGGTAAACTACACAATGATTGGCAGTTTAAAAACACAGTAACTTTACCGTTTTCGAGATAAAATTAAAGTAAATTCTGGGGGTCAAATTTACACTAGCCCTCCTTTCTCGAAATTTGAAATTCTATATCTACAGATCATTTGGAATTCGCTTGCAATTGTTTGCACCCTTTTTAGTTTATTTGGTTTGCACCCTCACTGTTTTCGTGATAAAATTGAAACAATTTTGTTAAATGCGAACATGGCCCCCTTTTTCAAATTATAAATTCTTTCTGTAGATTGTTTGAAATTTGTTTGCACTTGTTTGCGCCCTTTTTAGGTTTGTTTGCACCCCTGCCGTTTACCAGATATATTTAAAATAAAGTTTGAAATAAAAATCTGCCTCCCTTTTCTATAATTTTCAATAGTATTTTCTATAGATTGATAACCATTGTATTGCATATAGTTGCACTCTCTTTGTTTTTGCACCCCTACAGATTTGGCAAAAATAAAAATATTAATAAATAAGTGTGAACCAGCCGAGACAGTGTTAGTTTAATTGATTCATTTGCAAGTAGTATACTCCATTAATGGAGAGACACAGTTTAGATAGTAACAACACTAACCTGTATAACCTAAACAAAGTACATTCTATTTATAAGATATTGAAGAGACAAGAAATAAAGCTGACCATCAACGTAGAATTTGGGACTGAAATGCAATAAATAATACACAATATGTTTAAAATTGTATTAAAAGACTTAATTAAAATCGCACACACATGTACAACTATCCCACTTTCTCACCCACAAATTTTTTCTTCTTAGGTTCCCGTCTTCGCCCCCAAAACACGAAAATAACCCACGTCAATTATTGCGCTAATCGCGAAATGCTCGCTACCATTCAATTCTGAACGTCATTATCAATATTTGTACAAATAGAAAGCAATACATTTATTTTTTTAGGTTTTGGTTTTTCGATTCCTTAAGAAAGTAACGTTTAAGGAGTTGGAAAAACGGTTCATATGACTTTTTACTTAGTATGACATTAAAACTATCTAAAAGAAACCATTTTCCTGGAAACAAAGTAGGACATGTGTGTGCGATTTTATTCTTTTTTTAGAAATACAGACTAGCAATATCAGAATATGTGTATTACTTAGATTTATGCAGTCCAGTCTATGGCTTTCAATATCGGGATCCCGGACGAATTTTGTCCGGTATTGAAAACCGGTATTGATGTAAAAAATGCCGGTATTTCGGTATTAACATTACTATGAAAATTTAATTTTGCGTGATGCGACTTGGGCGCGCGTGAAGTAGTATGCGCACTCTGTGATACCCTGGTGATAGCCCTCAGAATAGTAGAGTATGCAATATTTAGATGAAAGTAAAAAAAATAGTTATTGCAATACAAGAAGTAGGTATCATTACAGGAATCAAACAATAATGCTGACTTAGAATCTAGTTCAATGTCTGCTAGTGACGTGCTAAAGAAAAAACTGCAGGGGACTAATACCGGTATCCCGGTATTAGAATTTTTGAATACCGAATACCGATTACCGGTATTGAGATTTTTGTCCGGTATTGAAAGCCCTAGTCCAGTCCCAAATTCTAGAATAATAGTCAGGTTAATTTCTTGTCCCTTCAATTTGTAATATAGTATTTTGTTATTTTTCATATTCTTTCTATTTTTCATATACAGTGCTATTAATGTGTCCATTAATACTCGCAAATGAAATTGTGTTAAAAGTGTCAACTGGTTCACACTTATTTATTTGTATTTTTGTTTTTGCCAAAACTGTAAGGTACAAAGAAAAGAATATGCAAACATATGCAACACAATGCTAATCAGTCAACAGAAAATAACATCAAAAATTGTAAAAATAGTTTCGATAATTGTTAAAGCAAAGGTGAATTAGCCTGGGTATGCTAAACAATAGTTAAAATTCGATGATTGCTTTTTTGGTTTTGGACGAAGTACGAACATTTCTGAATAAAATGTATGATAAATAAGTAGAGATTTTGATGGGAACCTATCTCAGTAATGAATAGCACGATATATTTACCCAAAACTATTTAACTCGCAAGTGTACTTATTGAAAAACGAATGAAAAAAAAATTAAGTATTTACTTTGGTATATACCATAAAAATAATTGCCTACACTAGTTTCTAGACCACCAAAAATGTAAAAATGTATTATTGCTACCTTAATTTTATTGTATGATAGACAGTGGCGTAGATATCAGGGGTGTGGCAATATATGGGTTACAAACCAAGGGGACCCACCAGGCCCAGAATCGTTGTTTTTTCTCTAAGAAGTGTCAAAAGCCTACAAAAGACTAATCTTTTTTAATCTTTATCCGAGGGGGTCATTGTCTCTGCGCACACACGGACTTTTACTGCTAGCTACGCCACTGATGATAGATACATATTATAGTAAAGTAAAACACCTCTTTTTTTGCAACTTATAATTTATTTATAACAGACCGGTTTCGCCCTTTCAATCAACGGCATCATCAGTGACAGTGTCAAAGTTGCTGTACCAACGTCATTAGCCACGTTGTTCAACATAAATAATAAATAATAAATAAACTTTATTTCACCAAAATACATTTGTAACAGGGAAATGGACAAAAGAAAAGAAAAATGCACATAACGCATATATCAATTTAAGATACAATGAAAGTTTAGTCTATCTCATTTTGCATGTAGTTCCTGAATTCTTCAACATCGTAGAAGATTGACTTGGCGTTTTACTCCTCCAAAGGGCAGGTGACATATTAAATAGCTCCAAATGTCGATGCTGGCTGGCAGTTGTATTTATACGATGGAAGGGTATGGTAATGTCTCTTGCATTCCGTAGCATTCGGCTTGTTGTTTCACTTCTATCTTGGTGGTCTGATACAACACTCTTTGCATGTAGTATTTGTTTAAAAATATATGCAGATGGCATTGGAATTACCTTGAATTTTCGGAATAGTGGTTTGCAGTGGGTAGACCAGCTGGCTTGTTCTATAGAACGGACAGCTTTCTTTTGCAAGATAAATATCTTTCCAGAGTGGGCTGATTCTCCCCACAATTCTAACCCATAACTTAGTCTTGAGTGGAATAGTGCATGATACGTTATTACAGCCGCATCTCTCCCGACAATCTGTCTCACTCTTCTAACAGCATATGTTGCTGTACAAAGAGCTGATGTAAGAGCATTTGTGTGATCCAACCAGGTGAGACGTGAGTCAAGGGTGACACCAAGCAGCTTTGTTGAAGAAGCCTGGATAGTTGTATTCCGCTTGCTTGTGAAGCTATTGTTGATGTTTTGGTGTCGTTCATCTGTAAAGCATTTGCACCAAACCAGTCGTTAGCTTCAGATAATGCTGAGACAGTTTTTGACTGGAGGGTGTTGATATCTGCGTCCCTGGCAAGGAGTGTCGTGTCATCTGCAAATAGAACAGCTGTGGCAGACATGTTTTCTGGAAGGTCGTTAATAAACAGACAGAACAGCACTGGACCCATCAGTGATCCCTGAGCTACTCCATTCTTGACAGTCAGTAGTGAGCTCATCTCTCCCTCAGTGTAAACTCCTTGTCTCCTGTTGCTCAGGTATGATTCAATTAGAGACAAGGGTTGACCTCTTATTCCATACCATTCCAACTTTCTAAGAAGCTGCTTATGCTGTATACAATCAAATGCTTTGGACAGATCGCACAAGACTGCTTGAGATTCCTCTCCGTTCTCCATGGCATCCCACACAAAGTCCAGCAGGGAGCGAACAGCGTCAATGGTATTTCTGCCCTCAACATAAAAGTCAAAACACAAAATATAACGGAGACTGCATGTATACATAGATAAATCATAATCATAATAAATCATTGACGTCAAACTAATCCATCCAAAAATCTTTCCCGTGAAAGACGTGGTTACATGTACATGGACGGCGGAAGCATATATTAAAGAAGAAGTGAAGAACATATTATAGTGTTACTCTTGTTTTTCATATGACAATCTCTTTTGTAACATCATGTGTGCAGGTGGTTGGAAAGATGTCTAGAATAAAAACAACCGTGTATGTAACTAATTAATAAGTATTTATTTAAGATTAAAAAGTGTATAAATTCTAAAATAAACTAATCTGTAATTAATGTACATTTTGTTTTTGTTTCAACTTAGGACAGAACCACCGTATCTTACAAAATCAATTTTACCTTACTCGTTAAATTCTTTACACAATTGCAATAGTGCTACTCCACTACACGATCAACTAATTGCTTAAATATGTACAGAGTAATTCTTAGGGGTCTGGGCAAAAGCCCTGTGCGATGCCTTACGTTTGTACAGGTCATCCACACTAATAAATAGATTGGGAGGGGCGGGAATGGGGTCCCGCCCACACAATTAGAAGAGACGAAAAGAGTTTTTCTTTCTATAAAGCGTCTATTTTCTGTTATGTTTTTTACTTAGGTTTTTTTTTTTAGCGTTCGGGTCAAAAGAACAATTCGAGTGAGTGTTAATCCCGCGTCGTACTGTGCGGCTCGTTCTCCTTAGTCCGTGTGCTCGCCCATTCCACAAAGTCGTCAATTAACACCGGCCAGGCCCCCTCCTCGTCATAGTTGCTCATATCGTCCGCTATCTGACCTGCAAAATCCAGCAGTAGGTTCCACGTATCTTTCGGTATCGAACGTTTATGATGTTCCTGCACAATAGAAGCAAATTTATACAAATAATCACTTTTCTTATAGCAAAGAACTATTTTTCAGTAAAAGTTTTCAAGTATTAGTTCGTTTTAGTCAACTCAGTGAAGCCAAAAAAATCATCAAAACGTTGAAACTCACTGTAACATTTTATCCAAATTTGTTCAAATGTTTCTTTGAAATAAAAAGCAATTGGGTTGTCATATTTCTTTGCTCAAATATTATTTATACAGCATGTTATAAAACTAATGTAAAATATTTGGGGAACATACAGTAGAGACCAAAATAAGTAAAAAAATCTCCATCAACATGGGTCCAAAAATGAACTGTTTATACAGAGTGTTTTTTTGTATGGAAATGCATGGGAATGCATGATGTTTATTTGAAGAGATCAAAATGATAATTGATGATAAACATAATTTCATGTGTTTTGCAAAATTGCAGGTACAATTCTGGTGTATGGTTCAAACAATTTGTTCAAATAAAGTTATACCAAGCTTATGTGCTATGCAGTCCTATATCTTATGCAGACCTACATCACAAAAAAATTATTCTATCAAAACAAAGCAAATTTGTATAAACAAATGCCTAGTCTGACAACTGGAATGTTTCTGATTTTAAATAATGTAATATAACAACTATAAATATTAAAAACAAAGAAAAAAGTTTATCCAAATTGCAATATGTAGTACGTATCTATCTAAGTCTAGAACACACAAAATAAGGACAGAAATGTTTTTTTTTTTCAATAATTTAGAACAGTGAATGTGTCGCTAACAATTTTTAGCTTGATTCTAATTTTTAGAAACAAAAGTCCAAAGAGTTCATGCCCACTATCAAATAGCAGGCTTCTCCATGCAAAGAAGAAAATACCATTAGATTATTCAGTAAACTATAAAACTATTATTTTGGACCACATTTAGGTGAAGTTGCGAATGAAATAGAAATCAAGATGGCAACCGAAAAAAGGATTCGCAGAAACAAACTTTTGAACATTATAATACACAAACTGCAGATACTACCAACCCAATCATGAATTAATAAGAACAAAAATAGATTATAGGTTGTTGATAGCATTCTTCAAATACCTACAATTTAATTTTAGGCCTATGCTGTAACCCAAAAAATAAAATTTGGAAATTACCAAACGCTACTCAGATAGCTTCTAAGAAACAATTGAATTTATTCTTTTGCATAAAATAAAAACATTTCTTTAAATGCAATAATATTTTATATATACAAGAAACTTCCTCGTCATCAAATATGATTCTTATGTACACATTGTAAATATTAACATAAATTGTCTTCTCCTAATATATATTTGTGCCTCTACTAAACCAACATATTTATTTGAGTAAATGTATATCTATTTGAATAAAACAAACATGTTTCTGTGTATTATTGTAAACAAGAAAACAAGTCCACGATATGCACTTGACCAATTATAGCTATATTTTGGAAAATATAGATCAACATATTTACTTACTGCACTGACAATCATTCTGGAAGTTATTTTCGGAAAATTTAGTTAACCCCTGCGCTTACAAAATTCTATATTTTTTAGCGAATGAAACCAAAACCACCCAAAAAATATATAATATTATCACCTGCAAGAATGTACACCACAAGTCGAGAAACTTGAACTTTCCCTTGAGCACGATATTCCAATAAGCAATAGCCATATCCAGATCGAGCCCCTTCTGGCCTGGGTTCTTCGCGTAGTTAAACGTGAAGTGGTAAAAATCCTTAAACTTAAAACTATCCCGCAGTTCCCCCTCCAAACTGGGTAGCCTTGTCTTCAATTTATCGACACTATCACAACCTAACTCGGTCATACCCATCATAAACTCGTCACGTGTAAATTCGCATTGCGTAGCTGCCTTAAATTTCCATGCGATGATCAACACCAATTTTGATTCGGGCGATAGTTCCAGATCATCCAGAAATTTCATAATGCCATCGGCAGTTATCTTATCGGGCTCAGCGGGGTCCCTATATCGGCTGTACAAGCCATCCAATTTCTTCCTGTCTACGTTCCTCGGTTCTTTGTAGTACGCATCTGGGTTTTGAAAGTAATTGTCGCTGGCCAAGTCCAATTTCCAGTCATTCTGTGTCAAACAAAAGATTGCCGTAGTCTCCCCAGTCTGTGTAAACGATATAAACTTCTTCACTTTCTCTCTTTGGGACGATTTGAGTTTGTGCTGCAACATGTAATTGTGGAAATAAGACTTTCTGGCTCTTTCGGGGGTTAGGTTAGGTTAGGTAGCGTTTGACAGCTGACAAAGGGTTAGCGAGACACGGAACGACTAATCTATTCTGCTAGCGCGCCTATTTACCATTTCTATGCGGAAAATCTTACGAGGATTTTGCTCACTTCGATAGAATGACTATTCAAAACAAATACATTCTCCGTGAATAACAAAAATTAACCTCTAAAATTGATATCCGCGCAAGGCTGCCACCTACGCAACGCCAGACGCAAAAGCACCCAACATGATACCAAATAATTAATCTTCGAATTTGTCCGTAAGCTCAACAGTCTCCTCCGTAAATATCCACTTTTCAACAACACGAAAATCACATCCCGCCCCAAGAGCCCCAAAAACACTATCAATTTGATGTTTTTCGAAAATATAATAATTTGAAGTTTGTACGCAATGGCACCAACACAAAACTCAACTTATAGCCAACTTTACCATATTTGCATTGAACTCCCCCAACAACAATATTTTCAAAATCAAACCAACTCGCACGATAATTTTAGAATTTTTACATTTATCAAGACCATAAAAACAAAATAGTAAGAAATAAAACAATTTATATATAATTGGTATTCCCCGATTTGCATAACCTAAAATTGAGGTTAGGTTAGGTTCCTCGCCATATATTCCAGAAAATGTTCAACAACACAAGTAAAGTATTAATCAACTACACTTCGAGAGCGTTTTATTCGAAAACTAACAGCGGAAATGTTCGTGTTAGATTTGCTCCAAGCCCAACCGGTAATTACAAGAATACAATTTTACAGTTTCCTTATACATTTTAATAATTTTATAGGATATTTACATTTGGGTGGGTTACGAACAGCTTTATATAATTATCTATTTGCTCGTCAGCATAACGGAAAGTTTATTTTACGAATCGAAGATACCGATCAGAGCAGAATTGTAGAATGTGCGGCAGAACAACTATATAATGATTTAATATGGAGTGGTATCAAAATCGATGAAGGTCCTAAACTTGGTGGTGCATTTGGTCCTTACGTTCAATCGGAAAGAATAAATATGTACAAGTAATTTTTACCACAAAGGTTTTTATGTTTGTGTAGTTAATTATTTTTTTCTTTAATAGAGAACAAATAAATAGGTTGATAGATAACGGAAGTGCCTACCATTGCTTCTGTAGTAGCAGGCGTTTAGACCTCATTCGTAAAGAAGCTGTACGAGCTAGACAGATACCTAAATATGATAACCGATGCCGTCATTTGACCAAAAACGAGGTTGATAAAAAATTATCTGAAGGAGAAGCACATTGTATAAGATTCAAGGTTTGAATATATTTTATAGAGAAGAATCTTTTAATAATTTTGTATATTTATTTAAGTTATTGCCAGGTTGTGAAACGTTTCACGACATAATTTATGGAGATATTGCCTATGACATAACATTAAATGAAGGGGATCCAGTAATAATGAAATCGGACGGTTTTCCAACTTATCATTTTGCTAATGTGGTCGATGATCATTACATGGAGATTACACACGTTTTAAGAGGTGTTGAATGGCAAATTTCGACCACAAAGCATTTACTTATGTATAGGTAATTTTCTATTTAAAAAAAAAGTATAGAAAAATTTTCTTTTATTCTGTTGTTTTTAGAGCGTTTGGGTGGAAATCTCCATTGTACGGGCATCTGCCGTTGTTATTAAATGCAGATGGCAGTAAGTTAAGCAAGAGGCAGGGTGATATTCAGATTTCCAGTTACAGAGATAACGGAATTTTGCCGCAAGCTTTAGTGAATTATATCACTAATTCAGGGGGTGGATTTGAGAAGGATTTGGTAAAGAATGTTAAGCCCAGATGTTATTCTATGAACGAATTAACTCAACAGGTGTGGTAATTTTTTAATAAATAATATGAATATAAATTATGTTCAAAGAATTTAAATTGTATTGTGTTGTCAATATTAAATTAAAAACTAAATAATAGTTGAAATTCCAGCACGGACTGGGGTAAAACAAAATTTAATAAGCACTGGTTTTTCCCCTCAAGAACTAATTGATATTGCTTTCTCAATATAACGTGTTCGCAGCAGAAGTTTAGAAAAAAAATCTCCAATTTTAACCATCTACTAAAAGACCAATAAATAACTCTGTTCAAACATAGTTATCCAAAGATTTTCCACTTTAGTATAAACAAAGAAATACTGCACCCAACTCACTATTTTTGTTTTTTTTTTCTGCAATCTTGATTATAATTAAATATTTTTCTCTTTAGTTTAACATCGAAAATATAAATGTCTCTTCCGGAAAACTGATGCCTGAACGACTACTAGAATTTAACAGGCTCGAGATTCAACGGCAACTTGAAGACGCAGACCAAGAAAAATTGTTGATTGATGAAATTAGAGATTTGGTCCGACAATCGTTTCCTGATAGGTAAAATGCGACATGAATTCAACTTCCTCACGTCACACCAAATATAATTTTGTAGGACTAAAGGTTTGCTACAATTGCACGAAGATCACATTACAAAAATATTGAGATGGTCCGTAAATAGAATTAATAAATTATCAGATCTTGTATCAACTGATCTAAAATTTTTGTGGATTATACCAAAGCATAATGATAATTTTCAAGAGGAACAAATTGATGTGGTATCAAAGTTACCCAAGGCAATTTCGACAGAGACTGAGTTGACAAAAGATCGATTAGATGTTATGTTACGTAGTTTTGCAGAAGAGAACAATTACAGTTACAGTCAGCTTATGAAATTGTTACGAACTGTTCTAAGTGGACTTAAGGTTTGTTATTTTTTTCTTATTACTTTGGAGATCTTTGGAAATAATTAAATGTTATTTTTAGGAAGGGCCAAGTGTCGGGGAGATGATTGAAATTTTAGGCAAAGAAAACACGTTGTTAAGGTTGCAAGCTTTCCTAGAAAGAAACAAATACAGTAATAAATAATAAAAATAATAATACTGTTTTTTTTTTACCCTCTTAACCCTATTTTTTTGCTAATACGTCAAGTCAGTTATCTCTGAAAAAAACTAGCACCATGGTTACAAAACAGCCAGAAATTAGAAACTGGGATGGATGGTATAACTGGGTATAAACAGCAGATTTTTTAATGTATGTGCTTTTTCAACTTCATAACAAAAACCATTGGTAATTTCTATCAACAACCATCAACACAATAATATCCAATTATTCATAATTAAATTATGTTTCGAAAAATGTAAAAACTTACAGGAAAGGCTGTTAAGAGAAAAAAAAGAGTATAAAAAAGTTAAAAAAAAGTGTAAAAACAGGTATACATGTTCAGAGTATTTACTGTAAAAATAATCACAACAAACTTGTCAATATCCTAAACGTTAAAATAAATACATATATACTGGGTTTGCCAAAGTTGCTGGAACACCTAAATAATTCTCCAACCGGTAAGAAATTGTTCAACAAAAAGTTTTTTGGCTTTAAACAAGCTATCTTTTAAGATCCAGTTCTACCTCTCCTAAAACGCGTTTTCAAATAAAAACGTTGTATATTGTTAAAAGATATTGAAATTTTCAACTTCTTAGATAAATAACAAGTTGGGCTAGACAAAAAATAAATTGTTGGTAAGATAAAAATATTTTGTGTCGGACTCGCGATGTTTTTAGTACGGAGCCTTAAATATATTTTTAATATACAAGGTGCTCATTTTATTATAGAACTTTCGTAACATTTCCTTTTTTTAAATAGAACAGCCTATATATTATTACATTTTTAATTCTAAGATTAATTCTAAGAATTTTTTTATACAAATCCTTTTTTATAAAATGCATAATTATTTTAATTAGAAGCTATTAACCAAAAGTATTAAAAATTACCGAAATACCTAAATAATTCGCCAGCAGCAAACAAATTCAAAAACATTTTTGAATAAAAGTTTTTTGGGCTTAAGCAACCTCTCGTTTAAATATAGTTTTAATAATTTTATTATGGAAATTTGCAAACCATTACATTTTCTAATAGAACATCCTGTATTTTTTTTTAATACTAAGAACATTTTATAGAAATAAGTTTTTAAAATACATTATTTTTGAGTTATGAGCAATAAAGCAAAACTACTGAACTTCCAACTAAGAATATTTTCCTATACATATACATTTATTTTAATGTGACAGTTTGAACATTTAATTTAATTCTATTTAATTGTGTTATTTTTTTAATTTTTACCCGTTTGGTTAAAGTAAAAGTTCATGAGTATTGATTAATTGTTTATAACTAAAAAATTAAAATTTTATAGAGAAATAATTCCAACATAACATTCTTAGAATTAATCTTAGCATTAAAAAATGTTTAATATATATTAAATAGCCTATATAGGCTGTTCTGTGAGAAAAAGGAAAGGTTTGCAAATTTTCCATAATAAAATAACTTGCTATTAAAAATATAGTTGAACAAAAGGTTTTTTAAACCTGAAACATTTTTGGATGTTTTTTACAGTTAGAGAATTATTAAGGTGTTCCGGTAATTTTGACTATTTTTGGTTAATAGTATATAAATTAAAAAATAATGCGTTTTATAAAAATATGATTCCTATAAAAATTCTTCAAATTAATCTAAGAATTAAAAAATTGAATAATAATAATAGGGTGTTCTATTTAAAAAAAGGATAGGTTACCGAATTTCTATAATAAAATGAGCACTCAGTATATTGAAAATATATTTAGACGATAGCTTATTTAAAGCCAAAAACTAGTTGTTTGAACAAGTTTTTTATATTTCTTACAGTTGGAAAATTATTTAGTTATTCCGGTAATTTTGGCTAACCTTGTATAATAATACAACTAAATATCAAAAAATTTCATAAATAAAGTTATGTAAAAAAATTCAATCAATCGTCTTTTTCACTGGCAAAACTCTCAAAATACTTAACCCTCTCTTCGGCCAAAGACTGCAATATTCGTCCTTGCGCATGCAACGCAAATTCTGATGAGAGTTCCCGCAATTGCGTAACAACGTATCGCCCAAAGGCATCCAAGTCGTCCGGACACTGCTTATCTTTTTTAATGACGATGTATTCGGGAATATCTAACCGAATTTTTTTAACTCCATCTTCAGAAGTATTTTCCTTTGAGATCGAATTATGATTATTCATATTCTCGCCAGTATCTACTTCAAATGTTGACGACACCTTCACCAACTGATCGTCATTTATCTCTATCAATTCTATCGAACTATCTTCATTACTTTGCTGAAACAAAATAAAAAACATTTTAGAATTAGGACCCATGTCACCTATGGTAATAATAAAGTTTTGCCGTTATAGACAAGCAGCTATCAAACTTGAAACACATTATACAACTAAATTAACTCTTGCGTGTAGAACAGTGGTATACTCCGTAGAATGAACTTGGTATACCAGAAATTGATAATGTATTAGTATTAACTCACTTGATTTTCTTTTCCTTGGAACTGGACTTGACAATAAGGTTTCAAGAAACTATCAACAGCGTTAAACCAAACAACCTTTGGTTTATACACTTCGGAATGTGATGTTTTTAGACTCTGGTAGATCTTCTTCAGTTCATGGCAGTACGACGATCTGACGTTCTTGAATTTATGGACTACTTCCGAAGGGCCAAACCCGGTGATGTTCAACGTATTTGCGATGCGTTCAACAGCTCGGTTTCGTGCTTGCTTTGTCTTGTAATCGCGATGGTCTGTGTTCCAAAGGCATTCTTCCGACCTGTACAGTTCGATGAACCGCACCAGTGTTGTATCATTCATTTTATATACGCTTGCGTTGGCCATTTTATTACAATTTTATTATATTTGCTTTTAGACTTATAGGTGCTATAATGTAAAAAATAACAAACAAATATTTTATGTTATTAATTTGATTGTTCGCCTTAGGTTTTCCAACTATTCCAGATGTATTTCTTGTTAGGAAGGCTCATTAGACACTATTGGGAGCACTATTTTGCTTGTAATTATTTTTCTTCTTTGGTTATTTTTTAGAATTCAAAGAAATATAAATAAATATATAGTTTTGTTTTTGCCCTAGGTTAAACTGAACTTAGGCAACCCAAATATCATATATGTGCCGAGAACCGCGCCGAGAACTTTGTTTATTGAGGTTATGTTAGCCATATTTCAAAAATATTGGGTGGCCAAAATATTTATTGCGTTCATATTTATATTTTAATGTTTAAAGTATAAATTTGTAAGCTTATTTTAAAAGATTATTTAAGATGGCTGCGGCAAGTACCAGCACCAAGAATGGCAGCAAAGACAACCGTACTGTTGTTCAGTATAACTTTAGTAACCACCCAAATTTTTTCGAATTGGCCGAAGATAAGTACGTATTTCTGCGTGAATGTATATTAACGTTATATTACATATGTAAATAATTTTGTAGGTTTATGAAAATGTTCCACTTTTCTCGGGAAGGGATGTTAAACTTGTGCAAATCTCTTGAGCCCCACTTAAACAAGGGCAGGAGGGCCAGATTTCCGTGTAACCTTCGGGTTTTAGCGGCTATGTTATTCTTCGCTACGGGAAGTTACCAGCCTTTTATTGACGAAAAGCTACCTTGCATGAGTCAAGTAGAAATTAATCGCTGCATCTTTGAAGTCAGCGATGCTATAAATAAACATCTTAGCAATGAGTGGCTCAGGTTTCCGACGGAGGAAGAATATGCGCCTATAAAGAAAACGTGTGTAGTTTTATAATTCTAATGGTTTAGAGCAGTGTTTCAGATTGCATGCATACAGAGTGGTTTTAAAACAAGAAATTGTTCAATTTTTCCTTGAATAAACCAGTGTTTCACAATTAAATTCAAAATTTCATATGGAAAAGTTAATTTAATATTAATTGAATGCTCATATAGCAAATTTGATTATTTTATCTCAATTTTATTATTCTATTTTTGTTTATCATAATTAGAATTATGTCAAAATTTGTTGTTAATATATTAACAACAAATGTTGGCAGCTGGTGAATTTGTTAACTAATTGGCTACAATAATTACAATGACCACTTTACAGTAAATTTTTTTGTTAGAGATCCTATTTTTTCAAAACTACCAAAATATCAAAATTCCAACATAATGTAGAAAATTATGCATTTTTTATCTCTAATTTAATGTACTGATGTTTTTACAAAGATAAACTTAGTACTTTTGATGCAAGATATATGTAAGATATATTTTATTACCATTTTTTACCATATTGTGTTTAGTAATATTTTGCGTGTTTTTGTACTGCATTTTAAATTTGTTAAAATTAAAAAAAAAAACAGCAGTCTAAGAAAAGCAGTGTATCTCAATACGCGTTTTTAATTTTGTGTGCACGCTTTGATTATGATTAAGTAATAAGCGGTTTATTAGCGTGATTAGTGATTACCTACCATATCCAAATTGTGTACAGGATGGTCATAATCTGCAACAAAATATAACAACCAGTTTTTCCTAAGCATATATATTTTTTTTAATGGAATGTTAAAGTATCTACTTAATTTTTTTTTTTTTTGATTCTACGCGTCATTCTGCACAAAAAGGTACTAGTACACACTAGTGCTAAATTAAACTCTTGCAGAGATAACTAGTCTGCTTCATAAAAAAAATCGATTTTTCTATCAATAAGTGCTTCTACACCTACATTAACTATTAAACCAGCTAAGTATTTACCTAAAGTACAGTTTTGCAAATGATTTCATAATTTCATCTTTTTTAATAAAATAAAACATTTTATCACATCTGCAATTTAATATTATAATTTGAAATAAAATATGGCGAACTTTTCCCAGGAGGAACTAATTGACATGGTGTGGGTTTCTGGCGAATGCAACAAAAATGCTTTATTGGCAAGTAGAAATGACAAATACCACTGACAGATACCTTAATAACTTCTTTTGCACAGTTTTTCACAGCCTACAAGGTATAAGTAAAATTTTATTTCAAATTATAATATTAAATCGCAGATGTGATAAAATGTTTTATTTTATTAAAAAAATATGAAATTATGAGAGAAAACGGTACTTTAGGTAAATACTTAACTGGTTTAATTGTTAATGTAGATGTAGAAGCACTTATTGATAGAAAAATTTTTTTTTATTAAGAAGACTAGTTATGTCAGCAATGGTTTATTTCAGCACTAGTGTGTACTCATTTATGCAGAACAATGCACAGAATTCAAAAAAAGAATTAGATAAGGAGCGTTCCATTTAAAAAAAATGATAAAATAAAGCTTCTTACTTAATCATAATCCAAGCGTGCAAAATAAAATTAAAAGCAGTTATTGTTTTTTAGACTATTTTATTATTAAATTCTCAAACACAGACTTCTTTACTTCGCAAGTAAAAGCATTCTAATATGCTTTTTCAAATTCTTTGTCATGTTTTTATATCTTTTAGCTTTAATGTATTAATAACAAATCAATCCATCTTATAATTTTATCACAAAAAGCAAAAAGTCACAAATATGCCGATTTTTTAGATAGGTTGAGTTCCAATAAAATATATATTAGGTATACAGTGCCGGATTTAAGGGAGGGCTGACTGGGCTGCAGCCCAGGGGCCCCCACCAAAATGAAACAAAACAAACAAAAATACAAAATTATATTTAAAATAATACTGTACAGGTGACCAAAAATAAAACCAGCATCGCACTTTAACACTTTTTTTGAAATCATGTGTATAAAGTAGGGTGATCAACTGTCCCTATTTGAGCGGGCTGTCCTGAATTTTGACCACTTGTCCCGACTGATAATGCGTTTAGCATGTTGTCCCGACTTTTGAAAATGGTATTTACATCTCCAGAATTTCAGATACCAGCCATAAATATAATATTTGTTATCGGAGAAAAGAGTACCATACTTCCTCTTACAACAAAGTTACTGCGATATTTTCTGTTCATTTATAACAACATATTAGCGTATTTAGCTGGTACCGTAAATAGTGAAAAACTCATTAACTTTTAGGTGGAAATATAAAAATATACAAAAAATTAAGAATCGACTCTATATTCCTTAGAAGAACAGAACTGCTGTTAGTATATAGAATTTAAGTCAGTCACGATTGACAAAATTCTATATAAAATCTCGTTGACAAACAACATACTGAGTTCATGATTGTATTACATAGAAAAATTGTATTTCTAGTTATAGAAATGCAGCATATGATTAATCTGTTTTTGATAACAAAAAGTATTAGTCAAACTGATTTGAATTGATTGTAAATTTGGTAAAAAGTAGTTAAAAGGAAAAAATCCACTGAAAACCAACGGCACTACTCAACATAAAATAAAACAAAAATTGTTATTATCGTGTTTCAAAAACAATTGAAGGGTACACGGGAAAAACGATCGAAGTCACATTTATACGATAAATGAGTTTTTTTTTGTTATAAAATTGTGACTTCGATCGTTTTTCCCCTGTACCCTTCAATTATTAACTTTATTGTTACTGAAAACTCATATTCTTAGACGTTCTTTTTAAATCTATAAAAAGGTTTACACTATGAATAATTAGTAAACAACAGAAAATCCAATGACAACTTAAGAAATCCTTTATTGGAAATCAGTGGGAAAAAACGGTCGGATAGAATATGTGTTTTGGTTAGTTTTTTGCAATACAAGATTGTTCAGGCATATTTTCTTTCTTATTTCTGTATCTACCACAATGCACTAGCTATGCTGTTGGGACCTACGACAAGTTATGTTCTTTAATTAAATTAGTATTCTAAAAAAATATAAATAAACTTTAATATAAAAGAAGAACATTAACTAAGAAAGCTAGCTTCAAGTTTATTTTCTTGTATCTGTTTCCATGTTGATAACGATGATGGAATAACTACTTAAGATGCAAATTTGTTCTTACAAACTATACACAATATATTATATACCCCCCCCCCCCCAAGGATCTCAGCATGCGCCCTTTGAGTATTAAAAAGTTGTCACCTTGGTGTAAAGTGGCGAAGTATATTTGTTATTTTACGTGCTTAAAATGCATAATCTTGTCACCAAGTAATGTGCTTATATGTTTAAGGGTCACTGTGGCGTTGTTCCTAGAGCACCACAGCTTTTCTGCCCAGGGGCCCCCATAGCTTTTTTTGCCTAGGGCCCCCATAGTTTTTCAGCCCAGGGGCCCCCACAGTCCTAAATCCGGCGCTGTAGGTATATATGTTTTTAGATTTATGGAAAAGTATAATATGCCAGGAGTAATCGGAGTTATAGATGGTACACACTTGGAGATAGGACGTCCGAGAAAAGATTTAAGAGATACCTACAGTAACCAGATGGGTTTTTACTCGATGAATGTGGCTATCGTAAGCCTGAAAGGTGTCGGAACTTCTTATTACTAACACGCAATAATTTTTAGATCTGCGACCCCAATTGCAAAATTTTGGCCGTAGATGCAAGGCATAGTGGATCAACTTCTGACGATTTTGTTTGGAGAGCATCGCCCATTCGAGTGGAGTTACAGAAAAGATATGACGGTGGTAGTCATGATTCCTGGTTGCTTGGTAGTATTATTTTTGAAGAATCATGATTGTGTATTTAATTCTTATATCACATTTCCAGGCGATTCACATTACAATTCGGATGAGCCATTTTTGATGACACCTGTCAAAAACGCTACAGCTGGTAGTCCTGAGTCCAGATACAATAAAGCACATTCTGGCGCACGCTCTGTGGTAGAGCTGTGTATCACTATGTTGAGAGCAAGGTTCCATTGTTTACACAAAGATAGCAGCCTCAATTATTCTCTACAACGGAATGTGGCCATTATAAATGCTTGTGCGGTGCTCCATAACATCGCGGTTGTTGATGGGATGCACGTTGATCTTTATAGTCAGCCCGATATGTATGAAGACGAAGATACAGACGAAGAGGCAATCGCAGTTCGAGATGAAATAGCCAAATATTTATTCGAGAATATGGTAGGTTCTCGTATAATTAAAAAACTTTTTATCTTTGAAACTACAAATAATTTTAATACCACTACAGAAAGACAATAACTGTGGCTAAATGACAATTTTGTGTAGATTCTGGTTTCCGTAGCTGTCTGATATCTGAGTGGATAAGACGAGTGCCTTTCACTAAGTACAGGGTTCAATCCCATGTTAGGCAGGAATTTTACTTTTTACTTTTATTTTACTTTTACTATACAGGAATACTGTCTTCCCGAATACCACACATACAAGCCAAGATGTATGCACATAGCAAAACAAAAGAACAAAAATGTTCAAAACGCAATTCACATTTCTACCGTCAGATTTTACAGTAACAAGCATCCCAGAATCGGTTTTAATTTATTTGTGCCTTCTTTTTGACCATTCATTTACTTTGCTTATTGTTTTTTTGACAAATCTGTCCTATTTAATTAATTAAAGAAAAGGCTCATTTATACCGGCGGCTTGTTATATGTCAATAATCTTCCGCCGTTATTATATCCAGCAGATTTTAAGGCCAAATTGCTAAGAACTTAGGCCCATATGGGCAAATTTTATGCTGGTGTTAGATTTGTAACTGTTTATTAAAAAAAAAAAACATCGAAAAATAATGCAATAAAAAAATTAATTACACATTAAACAACCTTTTAAGTTTAAAATATTCCTTTATTTGAAAAAAATACAAAATTTTGTTATTATTCAGTCATCCTTAACACTGCTGTTTTTTTTTTCAGCCTTCTGTAGAGTTGTAGCAGCTTTCTTCCATCGGCTCCTTGAACTACTTCATCATCTAACTGTCTTTCTACCGTGCCAACAATATTGGTAGCAACCAAAGTTTCTGTTTTTAGAATAAAGTTTCCTTTTGTTTATTTATGTGTTGTTTTTAGAATAAAGTTTCTTTTTGTTAATTTATGTGTTGTTTTTAATTGTTTTCACTTGGTTTCACATGTTTGTCTCGCCTTTCTAAATGGTGGATACTGGATATACCTAACTGAATGTTTCCACCATACAGCGATGCCCGGACACACCAAAGTAACTATTGAGCCAACATTGACACAATTTTTTAGGCAATTATGCCAATTTTTTGTGGAATTATGTAGTAGATTGCTCTTTTTTATTCATTTTTGCAAACAGTCAGACTACAAAATATTCTCCAATGCACTAACAATAGGCAAAAACGTGAACTATCTTTAGCAAATGGATTATCCTCTCCATGGATGTTGCGAAGAGAGAATAGAATAGAATAAGTTTTATTAACTGTGCAGTTAAAAGTCAATAAAGATATAGATATAGAGAGTTGAGTAAATAAATATTTTAACCTTAATTGAATCGCCGAGATCGAAAACAATACATGTCCATAGGTTTTACATTGGACTTGTACTGTTTTCGAACTCGGCGATTCAATTAATCTTTGTTTAAATTTCTCCCGCCATTATTCACCAACCTGTTTCGCCTTTCTCTCTTACCACCACATGGTCACTTAAGTCACCAAACTTCGTACGTAAACAAACATTACTAAAATAGTAAACATGCCGTAGTAAGCACGAACGACAATAGTAAATAAACCAAGAGTCATTCATCGATTATTCCCTAATTATTGACTCTCAAAATGCTACCAGGAATTGGAATTTTCGGTACAGGCTCTGCTGTGAGAGTTCTTATACCTATCCTACGTGAAAATGGCTTCAAAATCGAAGCAATTTGGAGCAGAACAATCCAAGACGCCCAAGAACTCGCTAAAGAGCAAAACATTCCCTTCTATACAAATAAAATAGACGATGTCCTACTCAGAAAAGACGTTGTGCTAATCTTCGTGTTATGTTCGCCAAATTTACACGCCCAAATATCGGTGAAAGCGCTAGGAATTGGAAAACATGTCGTCTGTGATAAACCAGCCGGCTTGAGCCAATCGGACGCATTAAAAATGGTCAACGCAGGCCAGTACTACCCAACGTTAATCTCGATTATAAATCACTCATTCCGATTTCTACCGGCATTTGCCGAAATGAGAAAACACATTCTAGCTAACTATTTAGGATCCGAGATTAAACTAATCGATATTCGTTTACGATGCGGGAGTTTATTTTCCGAATCGGATAGCTACGATTGGAGGTGTGATGATCTAATGGGCGGAGGAATTTTAAATCTAATCGGGAGCCACGTCATTGATACCGTCACGTATATAACTGGTTACAAAGCCGTTAAAGTCCACGGTGTTGTCCGAACATTTGTTAAAACCACTGATAACATAAATGGCATACGACAAATTACCGCACCTGACTTTTGCACGTTTCAAATGGAACTGGAGAGCGGAATTTTAGTTACAGCAACTTTAAACAGTCATCCGGTAAATAACACATTCAATCAAGAAGTTATTATAAGCGGAAGTGATGGGTATTTAACGGTACGTAACTGCGAGCTTTTCGGTAAGAAAATCAAAGGAAACGAAGAGGTTCTACTCTCGGATATCGACGATCTAACTATTCCTGATTATAACCTCCCAAAACCGTACGTTTTAGGATTGTTTAAGATGATCGGGGCTCTCCGGGAGGCGTTTCTGCCTGTATCGGAAAAAGCTGGTTGGATTAAAGAGCCGGTTTGCTTGGCAGCAGGATTTGAAGACGGACTTTACGTCCAGGCTGTTCTGAGTGCAATTCGGCAGTCCTCGCACTCAAAGCAGTGGGTTAAAGTTAATATAATGACCGAGCAGCCAGATGCAAATGCTTTGCTTAGCGCTGCCGTTCGACAGACGGTGATTTCTATTACGTGAACGTTTGATAAGTTTTAACTTTTTATAGTATTTTAATGACTTTTGGATTGTTTACACGCATTTATTTTATATTGAGATTGTATTTTATTTATTTGCTTGTTGTCAGTATTACGTTTAATAAAGGCCTGTTATAGTTTATTTGTTTTTTTAATTAACTTGAATTATATATTCAGATAACTTTTAGGTATATGAAGAAGAGAACTAAGTAGTTATTTTGTTTACCAAAATAGTTTACAACTTTAGGGGTACTACAATAATGTTGAATGATGCAAACTTTAATTTTACCTTATATGTATTTGTGCTGAATAATACAAAAATGAGAACACGAGTTAATAAAAAACAGATTTTGTGTTGTATAATTTTTACTTTATCATACACACTATGATAAAGTATTGTGATCGTGCCGAAATTTTCCTTTTTGTTTTTAGTAGTTTCTGAAGAAACTACTAAAGGTACCGGAACGAACTTTCATATTTAGAAGTTTCATGACCAAGAGCTGAAAAGCTTTTGGTTCAAAAGGGTCTAAAGGAACAGGATGTTTACGCTTAGCATTTTTTAACGATTTTGAAAATGAGCCGCCATTTCTGGAATTTTGTCAAAAAAGTTAAATAATAAAGTAGAGGATATTCTGAATAATTTATGTCTACGACATTTTTTGGTAAAATTAATAGTTTAGCTGCATGAGCAAATTATATTTGATCGAGTTCGGTCGTGTCTCCATTAATATAATTCTAGTTAGCCAGGATTTTACAGATATTTTCATTCTAATGACAGTAGGTAATGTCAAATGCTAATTTTTGGACAATACGTACTATCAAGAGTAAGAAAATATCTGTCAAATCGTGGCTAACTCGTTTTATTTTAATGCAGACACGATCTAATTGGTAATATATATAGGTATATATTAAAAGTATTAATATGAATTCCACAAAAATGTTTTGCTTCTTTGCAGTTTTATAAAAATCTTCTATATTTTCTTTTGAAAATATGGTGAACAACAGTGGTAAAATAATTTATAAGAAGATTACTCAAGAAAAGTCATAATCTTTTACACATCAACGATATATTTTGATATATACTTCTTTAAAACGATAACACAGATTATAATATACGCACTTATAATTTTTATATTTAGTGAATACTCGTTGTACTGCTGATCACATTCTGTATCCTATTGTCGACTTCGTGAAATACAGCGGAATCCCTCAGAACCTACAACAATACAATTTTACGCAAAAGTTATTTTACCGTACAAAAAATCTACCGAAAGATGTCCGTCCATCTCTGCTAGTGATTTGTCAATCCAACTCAACGTCTTCCCTTTCTGTTGACATTCATATCTCGCGATTAAGGCCAAATGTGAAACCGCCAACGTTAAAGCCGCAGCCCTTGCTTCCAGCAAACGTGGATCCAGAGGTGGATACATACTTCGGACCATGTCATCAACTCTACTCGAGATTCGTCTTGCACTCTAACAAAATTTCTCTTAAAAATATATTTTAAAAATTATAAAGCAATACCTCGATAATTTGATTCAACCCAGAACCTGAAGTATGCGTGGCACTCATCGCCAAACCGGTCAAACGTTCCGTTAGGGCTCTGCAAGTTTTCAAGATCGACAAGCAATGGGGAATCAATCCAGTCGCATCGTCAATCCATTGTTCATCAGCCAAAATCTCCTCTAAATTCGGATACATTTGTACTTCGCCTAGTTCCATAGCGATGTTGTCAGGCTCGATAAGCATTATTTCCGGTCTACGGGAGTTTTAAAACAGAGCAAAACATGAGATTTTAATAATTTAAAGTAAGGATTCAAATCAACAAAAGCGTAGTGATATTACCTTGAAACATCCTCCTGGCTATCGCAGAAACTTGATTTAAAATAATAAATCCTCTGCCGTCGACATATCATAACAAGTATTATAAATGCACTGACAAAAATTGCTGTTAGAACGCCAATTGCCACTGCGGCCATCATTTCTGTATATTCAGTTCCCATTTTTTATTTACTCTGAAAAATTATTAGAGATGAAAATGTTCTACTTGGAACATCTGCAAAATAAGTGGGTGGATCCTCTCAAGTTCGCAAAGTTTTCAGCATTTCTTCGCAATTAACAATAATGATGGATTACATCGCTTTTTTATCGTTTGAACAAATATTCTACTTGATATCGACGAGAACAATTTTTGTTTCTAATTTACCAGAAATAAGTATTGAAAACTTTATCCATTGAAAACGAACATAGTGATCAATATTTTGTTCCGCGGACAACAGGTTTTCTATTGTTATGTACTTAGTTGTATAACAATTAACAACTATAGGATTATTTGCAAATAAAGTACTTAGTACATGGATTCACTTTATTGAACAAATTGAAGAATACCCATTTCTTTGGGGTATTAAAGAACACACGTTTTGAAAAAGCTGTACCTACATTAGAATTAATATATAGGTGTTAACTATATTTCAGAATGGTATCCTATTTGTTTTTAATATCGATTATTCATTGAAAATCTACAAAAAAAATCAAATTTGGCCCATCGCCACTTTCGTGTTTTTCGATCCACCAGATGGCAGTAGCGTTGCAATAGTATTTGAAATCATTCGCACAGAGAAAATTGATTGTTGATACTTTTATGGCGATTGATATATTTAGTTAATTTTGTAGTTAGATTATACATGAACTTGAACAATGAACGGCAATAAAAGCGACGAAAAAATGGATACCACGACGGTAGAAGACTCGAAAATAGACATTGACGCATTCACAAAAGTAAGTAATTTTAGGTTATGTCTCTGAAACCATGTGTAAAAAATAATTCTCCGTTCTAGGATGGTTTTAGGGCAGCTGCGTCTGGTATACGGAACTCCAATTCCCTCCCCACGGAGGGCAATTGGAATTTTTACAAATTAAACGATTCGTTCATGCAGATAATGAGTAATGACAGCAACCGTTTGCTGCGCGTTATGAATACCATTCTAAAGAAATACGATATCAATGAGAACTTAAGAGCTAGGTCTGCCGAGGAGAAGGCGGAGTTGATAATCGAGGCTAACGACACAATTTTAGAACGAGTTGGCGATACAATTGACGAACTAAATGGTATACAGAAGAAACATGTTGAACCTGTGGAGATTCAGAATGTTAGTGCCCAACTTCCGATAAATGGCTCTTGGAATAGGGTTACCAAGGCTAATATATCGATTTCTAATTCTATGAACTTACCGGTAAGTTTGAGATTGTCAAGCTAAAATTTTGATTGATGCTATTGTCGCTGTGTGTCTGTTGTAGTCCGACAAGTCAAGTCCTGCGCCAGTTGTGCATCTTCTAGCCGGCAAGAATATAATTAGGCCACAATCATTCTTCAAAGACAAGATTGACAACAGTAACAACTATCCTTGGCAACCGAGAATCACAGAGAAACCAAACTCTATTCGACCTTTGGCGTTGTACCTGGAGGAAACAGAGTTTGGGGAATCGTAAGTTACGCATTTTTGTTTCCAGCTATTAATCCTTCATTATGCTTTCTATTTGCACATTTCTGAGTTGATCTTAGCTCAGCTGATCAAATCTAAGTTACGTGTAGCGTTCTTTTTGCTTTTGTTCTATTCTATTCTATTCCTTTTGCCAAAATAGGTTAGCATGAACTAGATCAAACCAGATGAAGTTAGATTAACTCAGCTATGTTTAACTTAGAATTGTGCAAATGGAAAGCAGCTAATGAAAAAACTTAACAAAGCTAATTTTAAAATTAAGATTTAGATTTGTTTTGCTTTAGATCTTATTTTCTAGTTTATTACATAATGTCTTAAACGAGTTATGACATCTTTTTACGCTTTACGTGCATTGACAAGGAATCACAGCTGCTGGCATTATGAGTAACATAAAATGTGCTATGTGAAACATGTAAAATGTTTCTGTTCTAGACACTCATCAAAGAAACTTTTATATGGAACAATTTGTTTTTTAAACTCCTTAAAAAGTGTGAAATTTTAAAAAACCAAGAAACATGAAATAAAGTACATATCAAACTAAGAAAAAACATCAATCATCAAAAACCAAGAATTTTTGACATAATAAAAAACACCCAAATCTAACACAACTACTATAAAGTTTTGTTGCATTGATATGTGGGTACCCTTAGCCTATGTTGTTGAAACAGTTAGTTACAACTGTACTCTTTTTTTGCAACATTCGAAATTGTTTTTATAAAATGTTTCCTACGTCATCGTAAAGAAAATTCCTCTTGTTTTTAGCTTTTGCCATCCGTATGAAACAGAACTAGACCAATTTCAACCGCGACCAGAGCAGTTAAAAAAAACAACACCCATCGTACCAAAACCAACATCGGAAACTCCGTTGCACGAAATCACGACCTCTGAACAATTGAACGAGCTTGTTGAGGAATTACGGAAACACGACATCATTGCCGTAGATTTAGAGCATCATTCCTATAGGACGTTTATGGGGATTACCTGTCTCATGCAGATTTCTACGACGGAAGCTGACTATCTCGTTGATACATTGGTACTGCGAGACAAATTATACGTTCTGAATGAGATATTTACGAAACCATCCATCGTAAAGGTAATTATTTTAGGATTACGTTTTTGTGAGTTCAAATTTGGTTATTGCTTAGGTGTTCCATGGCGCAGATAGCGATATACATTGGTTGCAGAGGGATTTGTCGCTGTATATTGTGAATTTGTTCGATACTCATCAAGCAGCTAAACAATTGGGTTATTCTGGTTTGTCGTTGGCTTATTTGTTACAGAGGTTCTGTAAGTTTGTCGCTAATAAGCAGTTTCAATTGGCTGACTGGAGAATTAGGTAAGTGAAACCTCAATATTATTATTAATATAATATTAAACACATAAACACTTTTCTATTCACTAATAATTATTTTTTTAATTAATTTACTGATGTTCTTATTCTTATCCAGGCCATTACCACAACAATTGAAAAATTACGCTCGGGAAGACACACATTATCTAATTTACATTTACCATTTAATGAAGAACGAGCTTTTGAACCAAGCCAATGGAAAGGACAATCTTTTAAAATCTGTAATACGACAGAGCACAACAATTTGCAAAAGGGTAACGAATCAGACTTTTCCTTAAAACAATTTAATCAAATAAAACTATCCTCTTACAGAGATATATGAAAACAATTTTAACCGATGACTCATACATGGACTTCTATCGTAAATGCAGAAGACTTTACGATAACCGCCAACTGTACGCCCTGAAAAACCTTTACCAATGGAGAGACAAATTGGCCCGAGAAGAAGACGAGAGCGTCGCGTAAGTAACCTCCGATCGTTCAAACGCAAATTTCCGATGTTTATTAATTTTTAGTTACGTCCTACCGAATCACATGATGCTGAGAATAGCGGAAACGTTACCCAGAGAAATGCAAGGAATCTTGGCATGTTGCAACCCTATTCCGCCATTGGTCAGGTCTAATCTGCTCGAGTTACATCAGATCGTCCTCAAGTCAAAGGAGCAATCGGTGGAAAAGGTGGGTTTGGGAGATTCTAACCTCAAATTTGAGGTTACGTTGTTTTTTTTTTGTTCAGCCGATAATGAAAGAGGATAACCGTGGGGCTGGTAGTACTCATCAGTTCTCAAAAATCAACGTCGACAGCTTGTTGCATTGTCCCCATGATCTGACGCAGCATGACGAATTTCGGGACGATCTGCCAACTCTTTTGAATCGGAGAGAGACCAGAGATTTCGGTCTTAAAAGAAAGATATTGGTACTTGAGGCAACAAAGGCTAGTAATTCTGTATTTGATGATACAGAACATTTGGATAATGTGAGTCAAATTCTTAAATTCCTTCTCACAAGATAATAAGTAAAGTGGTTTGAAAAATATTGTATATTTTGTTACATTTGTTACCAATCACACTATATTTTGATATTTATTATTAAATAATTTTCCAGGATGCTGTAAGCGGAATATCTATAAATTGGAATATTTTAACACCATTCCAAAGATACAAGTTGGTTAAGCCTTACATAGAATCTGTGGAGGCAAAGAAGAATGACAAAAAGGAAAGGAAAGAAGAAGCGAGTCAACAAAAGATGTATAATGCAAATATTTAGAGTTATCCTTTTATTTCTAAGGACAAAAGTAACTTCTAGTGTTACACATGTATTTTATATATTTATAGGTGTTTTTTTTTACTAGCTTCTTAGCGTATGTAAATTATTATATTTGTTTACTTCCCATAAAGATTGTATATTTAAGAATAATGTACACAATAAATGTGAAAGAAATATGTATGTTTTGCACTAGATACCTTTGAAATGTGATTGTGATTGAATGTATGTGTGCTGTGATAAAATGTGTTTTCAATACTTATGCTAATATTGCCATAAAGATGCTGTGTCATTTTTTTCTTTGAATAGGTAAGTAACTATTAATAATATAAGTTCTAGAAAAATATTGGTATGCTAAAAGCTGACCTTACTATTATAGCAGGATTTATTTTTATAATCTTATCTTTATTAGGATCACTTTATATGATATTTACCTCAGCTAGTAAGGTATGGGAACAAAAAAATCAAAATCTCTTGAGTTATTTTAAAAAATCTTCAAACACGATTTTTTATTATCAAATTACACATTTAGTGTAAAATGTCCAATCTTCAAATGTTTCTGAGTTATCCCATTTCTCTAAATGCAAACTCTATAAAGTTTTAAGAAAAAGACAATTTAAAATTGCATAATAAGAAGAACAGGTTCTTCTGTGAATGGAATATGTGCTCTGTATAAAATTATTTTCTCCTAAAATATACGGTCAAAATGTAAGTCAAAAATGAATTTTTGTCAATTTTTTTAAATTTCTACTTGCTGAATCCAATATCCCTCAAATCCCAAAAGAGTTTTATATTTATTTTCTTTTGTAAAGCTAAACGATACAAGAACATAACTAAGAATTAAAGAAAGCATATTGGAATGCTGCAAACTGGAAAATAAAACCACAACATGTTCTTAAACATAACATTTTACAGCTTCTGATAAATGTAGATACAACCTTTGCTATGCATCTCATTTTAATTTCTTGAGTAAAAGTCGGTCGTAATAAAGAGTTTTGTATCCTCTGAAAAGTCCATAACAATCCCAGCATTTTGTTTGCAACAGACACAGGGCACTTCAAAATTTAAGATGTTTTGTCCAAATTTGATAGTATAATAATTTACGTTTAAATGAAAAACCTTTTAAGGAATTAATTATAGCGTTTCAAACAGGGTTGCGGACTCGGTAAAAAAATCTCGACTCCGACTCCAGATACTTTTCGTGGTCAGCCTCCGACTCCAAAAGAATTGCTTATGCATATCAAATTACTCGCAAACAAATGCGGAACCCATAGGAAGACAGAAGTTTTATCACAAATAAAAAAAGAATTATTTATAAAATCTAATTTCTTTGTTTAGTCAAAATATCTCTGAAATCATTAAGTATTAAACTGTTTTCGCATTAGAGAACATACAAATCTGCACGACTTTGTCCATTAAGCCGACTTTATATCTCTAATAGTAACAAAAGCACCCATAAGAGACAGTGTATAATACGAAATAAAATTGATTCTAATAAAAACAAAATTAAGTGCAATACAGGGTCCTGCAACTAAGCTCCCGTCTTCTGTAGCTCACTTACTCATTAAGCTAAGAGTTTGACATTTTTCAGGCTTACCCTGTACATCAAGGTACAATTCAAGAAATTATTTTTTATTATACAGGGTGTTCCAAAAATGTGCAACGCCTTGGTAACATATTTTTTTAAATTGCATGCTATACATTTTTCTACACATTTGGAAGCCTTTTATGGTTGTCTACATATCACCAAAATTTTATTGAAATCGGTTGAGGGACCGCAGCGGAAAAAAATAATAACCAAAAAAAATTGATTTAGCATCGTAGGCTTTAAAAATCAATAGAAACCACAAAATGCACCTCGTTAATAAAATTTTGCGACGTCCATATTAAGTTAGAAATAATAGTCTCGTTAACCAAGTGACATTGATCCAAATTATACAGGGTGACCAAAATCGAGTGTCAAACTTGTCAAACTTCAAAGCGCGCTATTGTTCTTATTTTAAATTGGAACCCATAATTTTTTTTAGGTGAAACAATGCGGAATTAAAGAATAAATATTGTTTCTGAATACAACCCCATCATAATTCCCAATATTTTAAAAGTTATTCGCCAAAAACTCATTTTTCAACGTTTCCAACGGCAATTTTAGGTAATAAATATCGTACGTGGCATTGAAAAACAATTTATTACATAAAATATAACGCAGAGAGGTATTTTAGATTTGACTGTACTTAATTAAGTAGTTATTCAATTGCTAAATTTACTGCAGAATTTACCTATAGCCACATTTCCGTCCTTACCGCTATAGGTAAATTATGCAGTAAATTTAGCATTTGAATAACTACTTAATTAAGTACACTCAAATCTAAAATACGTCTATTATTTTTTATGAAATAAATAGTTTTTCAAAGCCACGTACGATATTTATTATCTAAAATTGCCGTTGGAAACGTTGAAAAATGAGTTTTTGGCGAATAAGTTTTAAAATATTGGGAATTGTTATGGGGTTGTATTTAGAAACAATATTTATTTTTTAATTCTGCATCATTTCACATAAAAAAATTTATGGGTTCCAATTTAAAATAAGAACAATAACACGCTTTGAAGTTTGACAGGTTTGACACTCGATTTTGGTCACCCTGTATAATTTGGATCAATGTCACTTGGTTAACAAGACTATTACATCTAACTTAATAAGCACGTCGCAAAATTTTATTAACGAGGTGCATTTTGTGGCTTTTATTGATTTTTAAAGCCTACGATGCAAAATCAATTTTTTTTGTTTTTATTTTTTTCCGCTGCGGTCACTCAACCGATTTCAATAAAATTTTGGTGATATGTAGGCAACCATAAAAGGCTTCCAAATGTGTAGAAAAATGTATAGCATGCAATTTAAAAAAATATATTACCATGGCGTTGCACATTTTTGGAACACCCTGTATAATAAAAAATATTTTCTTGAATTGTACCTTGAAGTACAGGGTAAGCTTGCAAAATGTCAAACTCTTAGCTTAATGAGTAAGTGAGCTACAGAAGACGGGAGCTTAGTTGCAGGACCCTGTATATGTTTATAAAATTGTTGCGAGGGACAGACTAGCTCTAGCTAATTCCCCTGAAGAATACCCATAAATCATTTTTAATTGTTTTCTAAGCTGTAAATAATCATAATTATGGCTGTAGGTATAACTTTTGAATAAATGATACTAAATTGAACTACGGCCCTACTTCTCAATCTCATTTTAACTCTTTTGATAAGATTGCGTTTTTCAAATTTCTGTCAGATTACTTTTGTTTATCGTCTTCACTTTCAACGTCCATCTCGCATGTTTTTTTATCTACAGTAATTAAACCTCGACTCGGAGTCGGTACATTTTCTCCGACAGGTTTCCTCTGGTTTCAAATATAATTTTATGACGAAATGTTAAATTGGAAATCAGGAATTAGTATCAAACTACTATCAGACTATGGCCCAAATTTTTTTAAAAACTTAAGTTTTTACAACGGAATATGAAATATAAAATAAGGAAAATTGCTCTAAAGAACATCTAATCTAGAATAGCAACAGTACCGAATTTATTCTATAAGAAATGACGCCAGAGTAGTTTTTCTGGCATGAAAATTGCTGTCTTTTTGTACACAAACACCACACTGGTCCCAAATTATGTAAAAATTCCGAGAGTTAAAATGAAGAATGTACACTTTTCCATTTTATGGTAGATATGTATTTGATATTTTGGTCAGGCTTTGAAAAATTAGTAATTATTTTATTAGAACTAAGTTTTTTTATTAATTAATATCTAACAGAAATAATGTTATGGTTAATTGGCTCAGTTACAATTATCAAGCTTGCTAATGACCGGCTAAAAGGTTCAAACTTATGCTAGAGAAAAAAACAAGCAATCTCCCCTGAGGACTAAAGAAAAAAAGGTAAGTGAATGTTTTCGTGAATACAGTACAACTTTGTTAATCCAAATAATGTATATTTTGTAATAACAGGAAATTAACATGATTTCCCATGGTAGAAATCTGTCCACTTTTCGACAACAGAAATTTTGACTTTTCTATTTTTTTACTTAAAAACTAGTGGTGGTAGACATGTCTACTCTTCTAAAACAAATAAAGTTAGAATGTTTGTGTTAAAAATAGACGTTTTTATTAATAGATAAAAAAAATAAATCCAATAAAAAAAAATTATACATCATTAGCAGGCATTATACTTCCGACTCATATTCACAATAGTTTCAAACAGTTTCTTATTTGCCGTTCGTAACACACCTATCTCACGGGACATCTCGCCGCGATCCTCATGCACCTCATACCGCACATCCTTGAAGTTATTCTCCTCGTCACTTTCAGAGTCATCATCATCACTAAGCCTGAGATCGTAAGTCTGCATTATCGACACTTCAACGTCACCCGGATCTTCCACAATCGCTTTCTGTAACGGCCTTAACATAATCACCGGATTCAAAGTCTTCTCGCGAATATTTACATGGTTATTTACAAATAACAGACAAGTCGCAGGTATTTCTACTTTTATCTTGTGGATTTGTTCGCGACTTACAACTGACCACACAATAATTGTGCTATCTTTTGACGCCGAAGCTAAGATTTCGTTATTAAAATTCAACGTTAAACAAACGATACTTCCAGTGTGACCTCGGAAACAGGGAGACTCCAAATCAATATGTTGCGTAAGAGACTGAGAATTCTGTAGGAATATATTCCGTATTGTCCCGTTATTCTCCCCCACAAATACATATCGAGACGTTATATCAAATAACGTACTTGTTAATATATCGTTAAAAACTAAGACTAACAACGGCACCCCCGTCTGTACAGTATAAAGCCTGCAGGTAAAATCTTCGGAAACACTTGCGATATTTGATTTATTACCAAATACGCCCACAGTTATGTCCGTAATGGGTCCTGTATGATCATTTTTGGTGTATAATGGTTGGCATTCCTTCGATCGTATTAAAGATACAGCGTCGTTTAACCTATAAGTAACTAACATTCCGTCTTTACCTCCTACGATGATATAGTCCAAAGAATTCGTCATTTTAATTACTGTTACTGGTTGATAATGCTTCTGAATGATGTTCAATAATGCTCCAGAACAAATATTCCATATGTAGACTTTTGGACCTATGCCAATTACTAAATACGTGGACGTTGGATCGACGCATACTGCTGTTGCAATGCCTGGTATTACGTAGCGTTCTTTACATTCTTGTTGGCTATTTATCGGCCATATGTGAAGCATTGGTTTCGCTTCTTCTGCTATGAGAACATAGTCATTGCCTAATTGGTGCATGGAGTTTCTTATAGCTCTGCATTTGCTTTGGTGAATATGCTGTACGTTGCCAGTTGTGTAATTCCAGTAGGTTAGCCATGTCAAGTTGGATGTATTTGATGTACCGAGCAGTAATTGGTTATTTATATTCATAGTGTTGATTCTGAAATGAAGAAAATCGTGGTATTCTCTTTGGACAGGTGCAATGTTCACCATAAATACCTTAACTCAATAAACCTATATAAACTTTCTTTAACACCGTGGTAACAACATAAAATGAGGTTATGTAGAAAAGCAGGTTAGGTTACATGACCCAAGACTAGCACGTGGATTGTTCAGCGTTTGTTGAAGTCTTTGACTTTACACGAACGCCAATTACGTCAGTTATTGACATGTGCTTCCCGACAAGCGAAAAGTCCCTAGGCGAGATCTGGTACAAGTAGAATTTGGAATAAATTTAATAAAAACAGGCCAACTAATATAATACAAACTCGTATACGGCATAAACCGAGAAGATATTAAGTAAATCATCATTGAAAATAAGTACTTAGATCATTTTCTGCATAGATCAACTTAAACCACGATAGTACCTAGACGACTCTAGACGCGCGACCTTGAATCTATTTTTAGCTTTTTGTCCGCTCATGTGTATTTTTATTCTATGGGTTCCTCGGTTATAGCCGCATGGAATTATGGGTCAGCGCGCCAAATTCAATAGTCCAGTCATTCTAGATTTTGATTCGGAAGTTCAAATGCAGTAAATCTGATACCAATCGATAGCATATGGTTCAAGTAGTAACATATTAACATGTTTAACATCATAGTTAATAGGATTATGTTTTAATTAACGAAAGACCATTGTAAAAGTGTGCCTGTCAGACATTAACCCTTCATTCCTCGAGTCACACTCAATTAATTGCAAAAATTAAAATGCCATAGTGTAACAGAAAAAATTTACCGTCAAAAGGATACGGGAACCTATTCGACAAAATGTATCACCAAAAATGAGTTAAATCAAATTATAATAAATTTAATTATGTTTTACTACTGAAACCATAAGTTTTGGAATGGTACCAGTTTCATCGACAGCAATTAAT
Source organism: Melinopterus prodromus (assembly GCA_964023965.1). Classification (NCBI taxonomy): domain Eukaryota; kingdom Metazoa; phylum Arthropoda; class Insecta; order Coleoptera; family Scarabaeidae; genus Melinopterus; species Melinopterus prodromus. The sequence continues at coordinate 50,207,007 of OZ030393.1, forward strand.
CTTCCGAATACAACGTATATCCAAAATCTAGAATGACTGGACTACTATATACGCTTCAAGTGTAAACTTAAAATAATATTTTAAAATGTATAGAGCGATCGATTTGGTGTTTTGACCTCTTTTATCTAAAAGGTAAGTTACAGTCTAATAAAATTACATAAAACTTTATAATTACGAAAACATTGGACACCACAATATAAAAATAACCAATACCTAACTTTCTTTTTGGGGTCAATTGTTATAGTCAATACTATGGATTGAATGTTGAAGATTGAATGCATATTTAATGATATACAAGAACAATCAACATGTATGGGTTGTCGAAAGTTAGCGGTTTTTGATATGTGTTCTTCAGAAAAGATTGTGTTTTATATAAATAACTGCTAGTTTTATGGGATTATTCGAAAACTGCGGGACTTGTGCAAGTTATTTGTAATGCCCAATCGCAGGTGTATGAAAGAGTCCTGCTGAGTTTGAATTTTATTCTTGTGATGTAGGTAGGCTTTAAAAAGTTAGAACAAATAGAAAGTTATATACACACAGAAAATTACAATCATTGGTTTTAATGGACAATACTAATAGTATACCTGCACAAACAAAATGTTTCATTGATGCATTGATTAGTTCAGTATTCTCAACAACTGAAATAAATATTTCATTTATTATGACCTGATAGGAGTTTGAACTGATTTATAATGCTTTATAGTGCTTTTTGCGGACGACTTGAAGATCTTTACTTCAATCCACTTCAATCCAAAGTATCGATGACTGCTTGTGCCTTCAGGATCAAGTGAACCACATTGAGAGCTGGTGTCAGAAAAACAAATTATTTTTAAATGCTTCCAAATGTAAAATCATGACATATACAAGAAAACTAATACCGGTTGATTTTGATTACAGAATGGGTGGCACGACACTCGCGCGCGCTACACTGGTTCATGATCTTGGCGTTACATTCGACAGCGGTCTGACATTTGTGGAGCATGTCGGCGTTATTTCCTCATCTACGAGAAAGATGCTTGGGTTTATTGTCCGGAATTGCGGTTCCTTCTCCAACATCGCTTCTTTGAAGGTGTTTTATTGTGCACTGGTGAGGTCAAAGTTAGAATATGCAGCTTTAATTTGGTGTCCGCTCTATGATATTCATAAAAATTCTCTTGAGGTTATTCAGAGGAAGTTCGTCAAGTTTCTATCGTATCGTGTCCATGGTTACTATCCTCCCCGTGGCTGTGATCATGCTATCCTGTTAGCAACTTTCAACATTCTGTCTTTGGAGTGTAGAAGATTTGTCATAAGCATATCGTTTTTACATAAACTTTTTCACACTGTAGTTGATTGTTCGTCACTGCTTTCTCAGGTGTCATTTTCTGTGCCGCGTGTGTCCTCTCGTTCACAGAAAATGTTTTATTGTCCTTATGCTCGAACCAATGTATTGTTAAAATCACCATGTGCAATAATTACAATAGAATATCTGGTATGTGTGATATTAACTGTGTATCTTTAAAACAACTTACGTTGACAGCTATTGAAAATTTTGACTGAATGTGTACAATGTGGCGCCTCTTGGTGCATATGTGTGTGGCTGATGTGGAACAATCTATTTTATTGTTGTTGGTTTTACAGTCTTGCATTTTGTATGTTAAAGTGCTAGATATATCTATTGCTCATGTATGATTGTCGTTGTTATCCTTTCCAGATTGTTTACTTATTAAGTGAATGTCATTAGTATGCTAAGTATATTATTATGAATTGTCCTGTAAATGGAAATGTATCTTCTGTTGGGCAATAAATTATTATTATTATTATTATTATTATTTATTGAAAATCTCTGATACATCTCATTAAATATTGGAAACCTAGATAATATTATTATATATATTATTATTATTTATTGAAAATCTCTGATACATCTCATTAAATATTTGAAACCTAGATAATATAATTTAGATATAACATATAAATACTAAACTTACACTAATAATTTTGAAAAGTAATAAAGAGGATCAGGGCAAATTGGTAGTACCGAGCTTCGCTGAAGCCTAGGGTACTCCCTTTGCGGGTATCACTGCAGCTCTACCCAATTTTGAAAAACACAAGGCCATTTATGCTTTGCAAAGAAAAATTTCATTTTTCTTTGCAAAGCAAAGGAAAACTGCAGAAAACCCTTGCAGCCTCGTGCAAAGGTCATTAAAAACACACACACACACTCACACACACACACACAGACACACATTTATTAATAGACAATATACATTAAAAGAAGGTAAAGATGAAATATTAAGCAGCAAATTTAGGGTTCTTTATGATAAAACTCTCCTCAAAATATTTGCGCTTCCCAAAACCGCAATTTCTTGAATTTCCCAGGGCGAAATTTTGCACGGCAACTCTTTAACATGTTTACTATAATTTAGACTAACTGCTCCCAATGCACCTACAATCACCGGAACAATGTTCACTTTCATTCCCCACATACGTCCAACTTCTATTGCGAGATCCTTATATTTAAGTTGTTTTTCAAGCTCCTTCCTTACAACATTCGCATCAGCAGGTACCGAGATTTCAATAAACGTGCACACCTTCCTCTGGAAATCCTTTACCACGATATCTGGCTTATTAGCATCAAGCATTCTATCAGTGACAACAGGCATGTTCCATAATATGGTAATATGATCATTACTCACAACAGGAGATGGGATGTGGTCATACCACCGAGACACATCCATTGCTAAACCTAGTTGGGAACATAAATTATAATGTATATATGTTCCCACCCTATCATGCCTAGCAATGTAATACGACTCAGCTAAGACTGGACAAGCCGCCAATAAGTGGTAGACATGTTCCGGAGCCTGATGACACAATCTACAGCTCCCATCATGAGCAACTTTCATAATCTTCTGTTCATGATATCTGGTACGAATTGCCTGATCTTGCGCCGCAACAATAGAGGATTCCGTTTCAGCCTTAATGTTCCCATGACAAAGCCAAGATAAAGACCCAGATTTTGAAATACCATCACCCTCCACAATTCTTAAAAATTGACCATGCATTGGCTTACTAACATAATCCTCCCTCATTTTCCGATTCATTCTTAACTTAATCTCCCGCTTTAAACTCGCCACCGAAGTTTTATTTCCGTAATTTTCTAGTTCTTCGACCTGAAATTTTTCTAAAATTAGTTTATGTTTACTAATTATTGACTTACCAGAAGTATCCCTAATTAATTGTTTAATAACTTTATCTTCCTTGTTGGCCTTTATAAAATTTCCTAAATTTAACATTTCCAAATCATAAATATTTTCCAATTGCTGCAAACCACGACCTCCATCTAAACGATGCAGGTATAGCCTGCAAACATCGGACCTAGGGTGAAACATAAAATTTAATGTTAACTGTTTTCTAGTTTTAATGTCCAAATCGCGTATTTCCTTCTTCGTCCAGTTTAAAACACCAACACTGTATCGAAATATAGGAATAGCATATGCATTTATCGCTTGCATTTTATACTTTCCATTTAAACCAGACTTTAAAATTTTTTTTTGACTTTTAAAATTATTATTATTATTATTATTTATTGAAAATCTCTGATACATCTCATTAAATATTTGAAACCTAGATAATATAATTTAGATATAACATATAAATACTAAACTTACACTAATAATTTTGAAAAGTAATAAAGAGGATCAGGGCAAATTGGTAGTACCGAGCTTCGCTGAAGCCTAGGGTACTCCCTTTGCGGGTATCACTGCAGCTCTACCCAATTTTGAAAAACACAAGGCCATTTATGCTTTGCAAAGAAAAATTTCATTTTTCTTTGCAAAGCAAAGGAAAACTGCAGAAAACCCTTGCAGCCTCGTGCAAAGGTCATTAAAAACACACACACACACTCACACACACACACACAGACACACATTTATTAATAGACAATATACATTAAAAGAAGGTAAAGATGAAATATTAAGCAGCAAATTTAGGGTTCTTTATGATAAAACTCTCCTCAAAATATTTGCGCTTCCCAAAACCGCAATTTCTTGAATTTCCCAGGGCGAAATTTTGCACGGCAACTCTTTAACATGTTTACTATAATTTAGACTAACTGCTCCCAATGCACCTACAATCACCGGAACAATGTTCACTTTCATTCCCCACATACGTCCAACTTCTATTGCGAGATCCTTATATTTAAGTTGTTTTTCAAGCTCCTTCCTTACAACATTCGCATCAGCAGGTACCGAGATTTCAATAAACGTGCACACCTTCCTCTGGAAATCCTTTACCACGATATCTGGCTTATTAGCATCAAGCATTCTATCAGTGACAACAGGCATGTTCCATAATATGGTAATATGATCATTACTCACAACAGGAGATGGGATGTGGTCATACCACCGAGACACATCCATTGCTAAACCTAGTTGGGAACATAAATTATAATGTATATATGTTCCCACCCTATCATGCCTAGCAATGTAATGCGACTCAGCTAAGACTGGACAAGCCGCCAATAAGTGGTAGACATGTTCCGGAGCCTGATGACACAATCTACAGCTCCCATCATGAGCAACTTTCATAATCTTCTGTTCATGATATCTGGTACGAATTGCCTGATCTTGCGCCGCAACAATAGAGGATTCCGTTTCAGCCTTAATGTTCCCATGACAAAGCCAAGATAAAGACCCAGATTTTGAAATACCATCACCCTCCACAATTCTTAAAAATTGACCATGCATTGGCTTACTAACATAATCCTCCCTCATTTTCCGATTCATTCTTAACTTAATCTCCCGCTTTAAACTCGCCACCGAAGTTTTATTTCCGTAATTTTCTAGTTCTTCGACCTGAAATTTTTCTGAAATTAGTTTATGTTTACTAATTATTGACTTACCAGAAGTATCCCTAATTAATTGTTTAATAACTTTATCTTCCTTGTTGGCCTTTATAAAATTTCCTAAATTTAACATTTCCAAATCATAAATATTTTCCAATTGCTGCAAACCACGACCTCCATCTAAACGATGCAGGTATAGCCTGCAAACATCGGACCTAGGGTGAAACATAAAATTTAATGTTAACTGTTTTCTAGTTTTAATGTCCAAATCGCGTATTTCCTTCTTCGTCCAGTTTAAAACACCAACACTGTATCGAAATATAGGAATAGCATATGCATTTATCGCTTGCATTTTATACTTTCCATTTAAACCAGACTTTAAAATTTTCCTCACACGCTTAATGTATTCGCCTATAACCTTCACCTTCATGCCTTCATCATCAATATATATTATTATTATAATAGGTATATTAGGTATGCCTTTAATCCGTACAATATGAATCTAAACGCAATAATTGTAAATTGTGCTTTGCAAACCACTGCCAGAACACAAAAATTGTGAATTGAGTCTAGTTTTTAAGAGTCTACAGAAAAAAATCGAAATCGTAATAATCTCCGTGCGAATAGCAAACGTATTTCAACCAGTTGCCACAAAGAAAAACGTCTATAACTTTTGCAAAAATTCTTGCATAAATTTCCATCATACCTCAAATTGTAGGTAATTAAAAGTTCTAGTGGCCGTCAGCCCCTCAGAGTTTTTCCCCATCGACATGAACCCCTAAATCGCAATAATGTCCGTTCGAAGAGCAAACGTACTTCAATCAGTTCCTACAGAAAAATGCTTATAACTTTTGCAAACCTTGTGACATAAATTCGTGTCATATATCAAATTGTAGGTAATTAAAAGATCTAAAAGCCCTTCGTTGGTCGGAATTTTACCATATACACAACTACCCCTAAATGGCGATAATGTCCGTGCAAATATCAAACGAATTTAAATCACTTGCTACGGAAAATGCTTACCTATAACTTTTGCAAAAATTGTCGCATAAATTTCTATCATATATCAAATTGTAGGTAATTAACATACCTAGTTAGCCCTTCGATGCTCGGAATTTTACCCCATGGACAACAATTCCTAAATGACGATAATGTCCGTGCGAATAGCAAACGTACTTCAATCAGTTGCTATCGAAAAATATTCATAACTTTTGCAAAAATTGGTGCTTAAATTCCTATCATATTTCAAATTGTAGGTAATTAAAAGATCTAATCGCCCTTCGTCGGTCGGAATTTTACCCTATACACAACTACCCCTAAATTGCGGTAATGTCCGTTCGAATAGCAAACGTATTTAATTAAGCTGCTGCAGTAAAAGGTCTATAACTTTTGCAAAAATTCTTGCATAAATATCTATCATACCTCAAATTGTAGGTAATTAAAAGTTCTAGTAGCAGTTAGCCCCTCAGAATTTTTCCCCATCGACATGAACCCCTAAATCGCGATAATGTCCGTTCGAAGAGCATTCAGTTGCTACAGAAAAATGCTTATAACTTTTGAAAATATTGTGGCATAAATTTGTATCATATATCAAATTGTAGGTAATTAAAATACCTAGTAGCCCTTCGATGCTCGGAATTTTACCCCATGGACAACAACTCCTAAATGACGATAATGTCCGTGCGAATACTAGGTAAACGTATTTCAATCAGTCGCTATCGAAAAATGTTCATAACTTTTGCAAAAATTGGCGCTTAAATTTCTATCATATTTCAAATTGTAGGTAATTAAAAGGTCTAATCGCCCTTCGTCGGACGGAATTTTACCCTATACACAACTACCCCTAAATGGCGATAATGTCCGTGCGAATATCAAACGCATTTCAACCAGTTGCTACTGAAAATGCTTATAACTTTTGCAAATATTGTCGCATAAATTTGTATCATATATCAAATTGTAGGTAATTAAAATTCCTAGTAGCCCTTCGATGCTCGGAATTTTACCCCATGGACAACAACTCCTAAATGACGATAATGTCCGTGCGAATAACAAACGTATTTCAATCACTTGGCGCATAAATTTCTATCATATTTCAAATTGTAGGTAATTAAAAGATCTAATCGCCCTTCGTCGGTCGGAATTTTACCCTATACACAACTACCCCTAAATGGCGATAATGTCGGTGCGAATATCAAACGTATTTCAATCAGTTGCTACGGAAAATGCTTATAACTTTTGCAAATATTGTCGCATAAATTTGTATCATACCTCAAATTGTCGGCAATTAAAAGATCTAACAGCCCTTCGTCGGTCGGAATTTTACCCTATACACAACTACCCCTAAATGGCGATAATGTCCGTGCGAATATCAAACGCATTTCAATCAGTTGCCACGGAACATGCTTATAACTTTTGCAGATATTGTTGCACAAATTTGTATCATATATCAAATTGTAGGTAATTAAAATACCTAGCAGCCCTTCGATGCTCGGAATTTTACCCCATGGACAACAATTCCTAAATGACGATTATGTCCGCGCGGATAGCAAACTTATGTCAATCAGTTGCTATCGAAAAACGCTCATAACTTGTGCAAAAATTCTTGCATAAATATCTATCATACCTCAAATTGTAGGCAATTAAAAGTTCTAGTAGCAGTCAGCCCCTCAGAATTTTTCCCCATCGACATGAACCCCTAAATCGCGATAATGTCCGTTCGAAGAGCATTCAGTTGCTACAGAAAAATGCTTATAACTTTTGAAAATATTGTGGCATAAATTCCTATCATATTTCAAATTGTAGGTAATTAAAAGATCTAATCGCCCTTCGTCGGTCGGAATTTTACCCTATACACAACTACCCCTAAATTGCGGTAATGTCCGTTCGAATAGCAAACGTATTTAATTAAGCTGCTGCAGTAAAAGGTCTATAACTTTTGCAAAAATTCTTGCATAAATATCTATCATACCTCAAATTGTAGGTAATTAAAAGTGCTAGTAGCAGTCAGCCCCTCAGAATTTTTCCCCATCGACATGAACCCCTAAATCGCGATAATGTCCGTTCGAAGAGCATTCAGTTGCTACAGAAAAATGCTTATAACTTTTGAAAATATTGTGGCATATATTTGTATCATATATCAAATTGTAGGTAATTAAAATACCTAGTAGCCCTTCGATGCTCGGAATTTTACCCCATGGACAACAACTCCTAAATGACGATAATGTCCGTGCGAATAGTAGGTAAACGTATTTCAATCAGTCGCTATCGAAAAATGTTCATAACTTTTGCAAAAATTGGCGCTTAAATTTCTATCATATTTCAAATTGTAGGTAATTAAAACCCCATGGACAACAATTCCTAAATGACGATTATGTCCGCGCGGATAGCAAACTTATGTCAATCAGTTGCTATCGAAAGACGTTCATAACTTTTGCAAAAATTCTTGCATAAATATCTATCATACCTCAAATTGTAGGCAATTAAAAGTTCTAGTAGCAGTCAGCCCCTCAGAATTTTTCCCCATCGACATGAACCCCTAAATCGCGATAATGTCCGTTCGAAGAGCAATTCAGTTGCTACAGAAAAATGCTTATAACTTTTGAAAATATTGTGGCATAAATTTGTATCATATATCAAATTGTAGGTAATTAAAATACCTAGTAGCCCTTCGATGCTCGGAATTTTACCCCATGGACAACAACTCCTAAATGACGATAATGTCCGTGCGAATAGTAGGTAAACGTATTTCAATCAGTCGCTATCGAAAAATGTTCATAACTTTTGCAAAAATTGGCGCTTAAATTTCTATCATATTTGAAATTGTAGGTAATTAAAAGGTCTAATCGCCCTTCGTCGGACGAAATTTTACCCTATACACAACTACCCCTAAATGGCGATAATGTGCGTGCGAATATCAAACGCATTTCAATCAGTTGCTACGGAAAATGCTTATAACTTTTGCAAATATTGTCGCATAAATGTGTATCATATATCAAATTGTAGGTAATTAAAATTCCTAGTAGCCCTTCGATGCTCGGAATTTTACCCCATGGACAACAACTCCTAAATGACGATAATGTCCGTGCGAATAACAAACGTATTTCAATCAGTTGGCGCATAAATTTCTATCATATTTCAAATTGTAGGTAATTAAAAGATCTAATCGCCCTTCGTCGGTCGGAATTTTACCCTATACAGAACTACCCCTAAATGGCGATAATGTCCGTGCGAATATCAAACGTATTTCAATCAGTTGCTACGGAAAATGCTTATAACTTTTGCAAATATTGTCGCATAAATTTGTATCATACCTCAAATTGTCGGCAATTAAAAGATGTAACAGCCCTTCGTCGGTCGGAATTTTACCCTATACACAACTACCCCTAAATGGCGATAATGTCGGTGCGAATATCAAACGTATTTCAATCAGTTGCTACGGAAAATGCTTATAACTTTTGCAAATATTGTCGCATAAATTTGTATCATACCTCAAATTGTCGGCAATTAAAAGATCTAACAGCCCTTCGTCGGTCGGAATTTTACCCTATACACAACTACCCCTAAATGGCGATAATGTCCGTGCGAATATCAAACGCATTTCAATCAGTTGCCACGGAAAATGCTTATAACTTTTGCAGATATTGTTGCACAAATTTGTATCATATATCAAATTGTAGGTAATTAAAATACCTAGCAGCCCTTCGATGCTCGGAATTCTACCCCATGGACAACAATTCCTAAATGACGATTATGTCCGCGCGGATAGCAAACTTATGTCAATCAGTTGCTATCGAAAAACGTTCATAACTTGTGCAAAAATTCTTGCATAAATATCTATCATACCTCAAATTGTAGGCAATTAAAAGTTCTAGTAGCAGTCAGCCCCTCAGAATTTTTCCCCATCGACATGAACCCCTAAATCGCGATAATGTCCGTTCGAAGAGCATTCAGTTGCTACAGAAAAATGCTTATAACTTTTGAAAATATTGTGGCATAAATTCCTATCATATTTCAAATTGTAGGTAATTAAAAGATCTAATCGCCCTTCGTCGGTCGGAATTTTACCCTATACACAACTACCCCTAAATTGCGGTAATGTCCGTTCGAATAGCAAACGTATTTAATTAAGCTGCTGCAGTAAAAGGTCTATAACTTTTGCAAAAATTCTTGCATAAATATCTATCATACCTCAAATTGTAGGTAATTAAAAGTGCTAGTAGCAGTCAGCCCCTCAGAATTTTTCCCCATCGACATGAACCCCTAAATCGCGATAATGTCCGTTCGAAGAGCATTCAGTTGCTACAGAAAAATGCTTATAACTTTTGAAAATATTGTGGCATATATTTGTATCATATATCAAATTGTAGGTAATTAAAATACCTAGTAGCCCTTCGATGCTCGGAATTTTACCCCATGGACAACAACTCCTAAATGACGATAATGTCCGTGCGAATAGTAGGTAAACGTATTTCAATCAGTCGCTATCGAAAAATGTTCATAACTTTTGCAAAAATTGGCGCTTAAATTTCTATCATATTTCAAATTGTAGGTAATTAAAACCCCATGGACAACAATTCCTAAATGACGATTATGTCCGCGCGGATAGCAAACTTATGTCAATCAGTTGCTATCGAAAAACGTTCATAACTTTTGCAAAAATTCTTGCATAAATATCTATCATACCTCAAATTGTAGGCAATTAAAAGTTCTAGTAGCAGTCAGCCCCTCAGAATTTTTCCCCATCGACATGAACCCCTAAATCGCGATAATGTCCGTTCGAAGAGCAATTCAGTTGCTACAGAAAAATGCTTATAACTTTTGAAAATATTGTGGCATAAATTTGTATCATATATCAAATTGTAGGTAATTAAAATACCTAGTAGCCCTTCGATGCTCGGAATTTTACCCCATGGACAACAACTCCTAAATGACGATAATGTCCGTGCGAATAGTAGGTAAACGTATTTCAATCAGTCGCTATCGAAAAATGTTCATAACTTTTGCAAAAATTGGCGCTTAAATTTCTATCATATTTGAAATTGTAGGTAATTAAAAGGTCTAATCGCCCTTCGTCGGACGGAATTTTACCCTATACACAACTACCCCTAAATGGCGATAATGTCCGTGCGAATATCAAACGCATTTCAATCAGTTGCTACGGAAAATGGTTATAACTTTTGCAAATATTGTCGCATAAATGTGTATCATATATCAAATTGTAGGTAATTAAAATTCCTAGTAGCCCTTCGATGCTCGGAATTTTACCCCATGGACAACAACTCCTAAATGACGATAATGTCCGTGCGAATAACAAACGTATTTCAATCAGTTGGCGCATAAATTTCTATCATATTTCAAATTGTAGGTAATTAAAAGATCTAATCGCCCTTCGTCGGTCGGAATTTTACCCTATACAGAACTACCCCTAAATGGCGATAATGTCCGTGCGAATATCAAACGTATTTCAATCAGTTGCTACGGAAAATGCTTATAACTTTTGCAAATATTGTCGCATAAATTTGTATCATACCTCAAATTGTCGGCAATTAAAAGATGTAACAGCCCTTCGTCGGTCGGAATTTTACCCTATACACAACTACCCCTAAATGGCGATAATGTCCGTGCGAATATCAAACGCATTTCAATCAGTTGCCACGGAAAATGCTTATAACTTTTGCAGATATTGTTGCACAAATTTGTATCATATATCAAATTGTAGGTAATTAAAATACCTAGCAGCCCTTCGATGCTCGGAATTTTACCCCATGGACAACAATTCCTAAATGACGATTATGTCCGCGCGGATAGCTAACGTATGTCAATCAGTTGCTATCGAAAAACGCTCATAACTTTTGCAAAAATTCTTGCATAAATATCTATCATACCTCAAATTGTAGGTAATTAAAAGTTCTAGTAGCAGTCAGCCCCTCAGAATTTTTCCCCATCGACATGAACCCCTAAATCGCGATAATGTCCGTTCGAAGAGCATTCAGTTGCTACAGAAAAATGCTTATAACTTTTGAAAATATTGTGGCATAAATTTGTATCATATATCAAATTATACGTAATTAAAATACCTAGTAGCCCTTCGATGCTCGGAATTTTACCCCATGGACAACAATTCCTAAATGATGATTATGTCCGTGCGAATAGCAAACTTATTTCAATCAGTTTCTATCGAAAAATGTTCATAACTATTGCAAAAATTGGTGCATGAATTTCTATCATATTTCAAATTCTAGGTAATTAAAAGATCTAATCGCCCTTCATCGGTCGGAATTTTACCCTATACACAACTACCCCTAAATGGCGATAATGTCCGTGCGAATAGCTATCGTATTTCAATCAGTTGCTACGGAAAATGCTTATAACTTTTGCAAATATTGTCGCATAAATTTGTATCATACCTCATTTGTCGGCAATTAAAAGATTTAATCGCTCTTCGTCGGTCGGAATTTTACCCTATACACAACTACCTCTAAACGGCGATAATGTCCGTGCGAATATCAAACGCATTTCAATCAGTTGCTACGGAAAATGCTTATAACTTTTGGAAATATTGTCGCATAAATTTGTATCATGCCTCAAATTGTAGGTAATTAAAAGATCTATTAGCAGTGTGGCGCTCGGAATTTTACCCTGTAGATAACTACCCCTAAATGGCGATAATGTCCGTTCGAATAGCAAGCTAAGCGTGTATGCGAATTTTAACATGCCGCGTGAAGTAATTTGTGTTCTAAATGAATTCTAAACTAATAATAACTTCAGTCAACTCGTAAATATAGCTATAAATCCGCATGTAATTAGTATTTCATGTTTTTTCTTGTTGATTTAACCCCTAATGTTATATCAAAAGGTAGGATATTTGCCCTGTGCGTTATGGGGTACAATCATAAACTGTGTTTGTGATGGTTATGGCTACGTTAAAACAATAAATTAATTTCCGACAACCCTACTATACGACAATAATCGATACGTATTGACTAAATCCATAAGCAAAATCAATTAGATCAATTAAATAAATCATATTCCTATAATCCGAATACCTACGATCGTTTTATCCGGCGAGCGCTCCTATTGGCCCTTAATTATGTCAGAAGAGGCGCTGTGGTCTTTCGTTTCCGGTAACAATATCCCGCCGGTGCGAAGCGAAGATCAACCAGTCGACGTAGGGCTGTTGAACAGATCGGATCTATGTTTGTCCCTACGGCCAAAAATGGCTAAACGACGCGCGCTTACCCTACTATACTTAAGCACAACAAAACCGCTTCGTAGATGGTTATTATATTATCTACGATGCGTTTTGTCGTGTTTTGATCGTATAAGCCCCGCTATAAGGGCTTATTTAGCGGTATCAATTGCTTTTACGGCAAATATGGTACCGCTAAACGCGCGTTTACTAGTGAAGTGTACCGCATATGGATGCCCCGTGTACAACCCGGGAAGAAGGATTACCTAAATCAAAGGCGTCGACAACTTTCCCAGAAGGTAAGTGTTCGATTTTTATGCAATTTACGCGCGGATCGCTATTTTTCGCGTTCCTATTCGGTTTCGAAGTCGTTCGTAGGTACGCGAAAAAAACGGTCTAGACAAGATGGCGTGTGAGCTTTTCTCGGAATTGTTCCCATGATCCTCCGGGACTTGTGCAAGACAAGCGCGGCGCGCCGTGATTGGCCGCGTTGAATTGTAACGGTTTTGCCGGTCTCCGGGTCTACCGGTGTTATGGCGGGCCGCTTACAAATGGCGCCAACGGCTTCCGCGCGATATTTTCTCGATTAACCTTAATTAATTAGTGCCTCTGTCGAGGCACTTGTGCACAAATTTCACCTCTATTCTACCCATCCGGCGTGTGTAAGTTACATATTTTTATTAGGTAGTTTATCGGTGCGTTTCATGAAGATCGTTCTGATCGATTTTTCTTATTTTAGGCGATCTAAGTGTATGATTTCCGCGATTTCGTGTATAATCAACGATTTCTACGAATTGTTGTTGTGTTTATTAGGGAATTGTGCTAATTTCTGGTACCTACCGCGCAGTGATTGATCGTTAAAAGTGTTCGTGTTCCCGAATTTTGCTAACGGCTTTTTCGCATAGTCACTTCGCGCAATTTCAATGTAGGAACTAATTTTTATTTCCTGCGTTTTCTTTTGCGTCTTGTACGATGATAGTGAACAAAAATCGCAAATAACTAAATTAGTTTTAATAATTCGGTGAACCGCGGTGATGTTAACCTCAAATTTCACCTAACTGGCCCTGGTTTTTAGGTTAATGTAGTTGTTAGTCAGTGTCCGTATTCTCTTATAATTTAGCGTAGTTAAATCAGACGAAAATAGCGGTAATCTTTCGTGTTATCCACGGTAAAAGACGGCCAAATTATCTACAAATTATCTATACATGTGTCAAATGTACGTTAAGTATAGTAATTTTAGAAAATTCCTATTAAAAAACTAGATAGATATTTATTAAAACCCTTTTTTCTACTTTCTAAACTCTACTTTAATATCTATATATAGGTAGTTACAGCAGTTGATGTGTCGCATTTCGCCAAAAATACCGGCTTGTAGAGGAGCAAATTCTCTATAAATTTGAGATTGTGTTTAGTTTTTGTGTCATTTCATGAACGTTTTTTCAACGCTAATAAAGTCAACCGATCAGCTGTTTAGTGCACTAACAGCTACTCCGCTAGATCAGCGTTTTTCCAAATACTTTTTCTAGTGTGCTGCTTTTTTACAGTTTTTCTCGGTAACCCACCAAAATTTTTAAACCTATGCTGGCAAAAAATTGAAACTAAAATTTAAACAAAATAACATTTTAGTGGGTCAAAAAAAAAATTGTAAACAACCGGGCCGCAAAAAAAACACGAGACAGCTGAGCGTTTGACGTTATTGATAGTTTTTAATTAATTTAAACTATTTCCTGTAGGTAGTCCTGGAAAAAAACAACTTTGCATTTTCTGATTTTGCGGTATTTTCTGAAGTAGATGAAACGTATGCCAATCGTTAACTTGTGGTTCCCATACTAACCTATTAAAATGTTTAGAATCTTAGTTTACAGGATTTTTTAAAAACGATAAACCATTGAAAAATTGTACCTGTCAGACATTAATCCTTCATACCTAGAATCTCACTCACTTAATCGCAAAACTAAAAATATGACATTGTAGCGGACAAAATTTACTATCAAAATGATTCGGGAACCTATACGAGAAAATGACCGGATAATTTTGTATAATCAATAATAATTGATCCAACTAATTTTTAGCGATTCCGCGTCAACCGATCATTTGACATTAGAACGGGCAGTTCCAATGTCATCTGACCGGTTGACGTGAAATCGCAGAAAATAGGTACTTCAATCAATTATACCTACAAAATTAACCGTGTATTTTCTCGTATAGGTTTCCGAATCATTATTATATTAAATTTTGTCTGTTACAGTGTGGTAGGTATTTTTAGTTTTGCGATTAAGTGTGTGTGATCCCAGGAGTGAAGGATTAATGTCTTACAGGCACAATTTTTCAATGATTTTTCGTCAAAAAGAAATCCTGTTAAGTATGATTCTAAACATTTTAATATGTTACGCCGGCAACCATATGTTAGCTATTGGTATCAGTTTCATCTAGGTACTTCAGAAAATACCGTAAAATCAAAAAATGCAAAGTTGTTTTTTTCCAACACTACAGGAAATAGTTTAAATTAATTAAAAACTATCAATAACGTAAACGCTCAGCTGTCTCGTGTTTTATTGCAACCCGGTTATGTTTATACTTTTTCTATTTGACCTATAAGTAGTTTGAATTTTATGCTAGCATAGGTTTAAAAATATTAGTCGGCTAACAAGAGCAAGTGCAAAAAAAACGGGATACTGAAAGAAGAATTGGAAAAACGCTGGTCTAGCGGGCTAGCTGTGTTAGTGAACTAAACAGCTGATCGGTTGACTTTATTAGCGTTGAAAAAACAGTCATAATTGATGACACAAAAACTATAAACAATCTCAAATTTATAGGGAATTTGATCCTCTACAAGCCGGTATTTTTGGCGAAATGCGACACATCAACTGCTGTAACTATATGTATTCAAGTGTATTGTTTAATGTTATTAAAGAATTGTGCTAATTTCAGATACCGCGCTGGAATTGGTCGTACAAGTGTTCGTTTTCCCGCGCTTTTCTAACGGTTTTCTCATAGTTACTTCGCGCCATTTCAAACTGGGAACTAATTTTTATTTCCTGCGTTTTCTTGTGCGTCTTGTACGATGATGGTGAACAAAAATCGCAATTAACTAAATTAGTTTTAATAATTCAATGAACTGCGATGATCTTTGCCTCAAATCCCACCTAACTGCTACTTGGTTTGTAGGTTAATTTCGTCGTTAATCAGTGTCCGTATTCTCTTATAATTTAGCGCAGTAAACCAGATGAAAAAAGCGGCAATCTTGCGAGTTATTCGCGGTAAAAAATGCCCAAATTATCTACGAATTATCTATACATGTGTCGAATGTGCGTTAAGTAGGTATAGTAATTTTAGAAAATTCCCATAAAAAATTAGATAGATATTTATTAAAACCCTTTTCTCTACTTTCTAAACTTTACTTTAATATATAGTTACAGCAGTTGATGTGTCGCATTTCGCCAAAAATACCCGCGGCTTGTAGAGGAGCAAATTCTCTATAAATTTGAGATTGTGTTTAGTTTTTGTGTCATTAATTATGAACGTTTTTTTCAACGCTAATAAAGTCAACCGATCAGCTGTTTAGTGCACTAACGCAGCTACTCCGCTAGATCAGCGTTTTTCCAAATACTTTTTCTAGTGTCCCGCTTTTTTTTTCAGTTTTTCTTGGTAACCCACCAAAATTTTTGAACCTATGCTAGCAAAAAATTGAAACTAAAATTTAAACAAAATAACGTTTTAGTGGGTCAAAAAGAAAAATTGTAAACATAACCGGGTCGCAAAAACAAACACGAGACAGCTGAGCGTTTGACGTTATTGATAGTTTTTAATTAATTTAAACTATTTCCTGTAGTCTTGGAAAAAACAACTTTGAATTTTTTGATTTTGCGGTATTTTCTGAAGTAGATGAAACGTATGCCAATCGTTAACTTGTGGTTCCCATACTAACCTATTAAAATGTTTAGAATCTTAGTTAACAGGATTTTTTTAAAAACGAACCGTTGAAAAATTGTGCTTGTCTATATTATGTAAACTGATTTGGCGTGTTTTTTCTCACCATTTCACATGCGAAAAAGTGCGTTCTTAGTTGCTTATAGAAAATTTGGAGAAGCCTTTTCGGGCGCGCGAAGCGCGGCCGTCGCCCTAACTGGGCCATTCTACGTTGCGTGAGCTTTTGAAATCGACGCAAAAAGGCCTCTAGGACGTTTTTGCTTAAAAATTCTCCAAAAAGCGATCGATTTTGGTGAACACGCCTCAACATTCCAACAGCAGTTTATTACGCGTCGTCATGGTTGCCAGAAAAGAAACGTCAAAAGCGCAGACATAACCTGCAATTTGTTGATTATTATCTTCACCAACGTCCGTTCCAAATAACCTCTGAGAAACCTATAACGTATGTTCTACGTATATGAATAATTATGAATAATTTTTCTACAAGAATTCGGACGTTTTAGCCGATTAGTCGACAGATGGCCCTACCAGCGCTATTAAACGTCAGCCCCAGGCGTACATAACCTCTGCATAACCTAACATATTTATGTTTATAAATATGGATTCACTTGCCGACTTTGCCAATACAAATGGCATATCGTAAGTTTATTACACGTTATTATGAAGGTTTGTTTACGGTAGTCCACATTTATTAAATATTTTTAGCATACATACACAAGTCATTCTACCGTGACCGAATGCAAACAATATAGATGTATTAGAGACAACAAAAGGTAATGGAAATAGCTACATGTCAATATCAATACAATAAAGTAATTGTTAGTGAAGCCAAGTGTAACATGAGAAGAACACGATGTAAAATTTTGCCGCAATGAGAAGGAAGAAATCTGAAAACGGATAACGTTGGAAAAGTTCAAGTAGTGTGATTGGGAATTGATAGCAGGCCAAAAAACAAGCCTACAAAGACTAGGAATGTTGTCCTTAGCATGATTTTTCTTCTAACGGTGATCACTCACACGAAACAAAACAGGATGCTTGCTTTACGTAAAACCTTTTGAAGATTCATCACATAAAAGAATTTTTTACAATTTTTTATCAATATTATTGTGGAATTTATTATTATAATAAACCTTTGTGGATCTATACGTTTCCGGTATTGTGATCACAGGTAACCCTGAATAGTAATTTAATTCACATTTCTTTAGGTTAACTTTACGTCTGTGACGAAGCTTACTATACAATTTGAATTGTCAAATGGATATTCCATAAAAAACTTTGAAGACAGGAAGAACATTATTCTAATGCTAATTATCTCAACGTTTATTCAGTGTCTTCCTCAAGTAATTTCCAACAAAAAAAGTTAAATCAACACAGATTTAATTCGGAAGAGTTATTGAGGTGCTATTTATCGTAGAAAGTATTCAAAAGTGTGTGCATTCCTCAATCGTAAGCCAATGTGACTCTTAATGTGATTTTCAATTTCATTGAAACATCCGTACTATTCATACTACAAAAGCGGACAGTTATTTACCTCATCCCGCTTTTGCACATGGTGAGCAACATTTTGTAGGGCTAAAAGGCTGGACTTCTATGTAGGAATAATCGAAATGTATTTGGGGGGTAGGTCAAATTAATAGGCACACGAGACAAAGAAAATTTTAATTTTGTAAATATTTCCTTTTTTTCTTATTTTGTTTTCTGTAATATGTATATATTTATGTATACAATACTGTGCAATAATAAATTATCGTATATGTTTTTGCAACAAATATTGTTGTACAAATATATATGAATGTTTTCTGTAACGGAACATATTTTTATTTTTAGCCTTGATCATATTTTTTACAAATTATTTATCGCTTCACACATCATTGGTTATTACATTATTTATCACTTCACTGGTATATTTTTCTTTTGTTTCTACAATGATTAAGTTACAATAAAGTATGGTTACATAATATACCTAATACAAGGTTTGAATTATTATTATCTCTATTATTATCTATTATTCTTATTTTAGATAATAGGTTTGCTCGAGCAGCATCAAAATAATTATATAAAGCACTTATTTTTACTCTTGCGCATGCGCAATGGGGGTTCTGCCTTTACAAAATCTCCATTGCGCATGCTTAGCAATTAGGAATAACTAATTGTTTTTTACTGATGGGCAAACAAACCAATTATACATATTACAGGTTCTAAATATATCTAGAATGTTATAAATCTACAATTCCAATATGTTGGTATAAATAATGTTCAATCAATCTGTAGGGTGTATCAAAACAACCTTTTTTGGAAAATCAAAATTTCAAGTTAATATAAGTTGTCTCTATGAACCCACTTAGGTATAACATCAGAAATATTGTCCTAATTAAGAAAAAATATATCACCCTCACGAGGCCTAAAGTTATAGTTTTTCTCAATAAATGTGTTTTTTTTGTAGTAGGGGTAAAGTATCTGTCCTGATGAAAAATGTTAACAATAGGTTGTGAAATAATAGTAATGAAATATTACTCTAATGCAATGGGTCTTCCGCACTTGGCATAAAATTGAGTAATTTTAACAAATAATGGTTATTTTTGTAAATAAGCTCAATGGTGCTGGGAAAAAAATATACAAGTTCATAAAAAGTAGTTTCTATGGTCCTATGTATACAACAAAAAAATCACCTAAATAAAAAATAATCAGGTCTTCTGCGAGGGGTCTATAATTTTTTCATGTTTCTAAATTTTTATTTAGATCACGTGTGTTTCTTGAAAAAAAAAAAATCGGTTTATAGTCGTAATTTGCATGGATTATAAAAATGTCATTTTTTTTTAAATAACTCAATTTTATGCAATTTAAGTAGGTTGTATTAGAATTATATGTTTATACTTTTATTTCACAACCTACTATTGTTAAAATTATTTAACTTGAAAAAGTTTTTTTTCACTTGCGGGAGTTTTTTTTTTAATTAAGGCAACTTTTTTGGTGTTTAATATGAGGTCATAAAAATAACTTTACATCAACTTGAAAATTTGATTTTGCAAAAGAAGTCTTTTTTGTAGATACCCACTGTCTATGCGGTCT
Organism: Melinopterus prodromus; assembly: GCA_964023965.1. Lineage (NCBI taxonomy): Eukaryota > Metazoa > Arthropoda > Insecta > Coleoptera > Scarabaeidae > Melinopterus > Melinopterus prodromus. The sequence continues at coordinate 50,227,025 of OZ030393.1, forward strand.
ATCGATTCCTGCGATCTATCGATTCCTGCGATCTACCGATTCACTGATCTACCCAATAGGCGGTCTATAGGTCCACTAGTCAGACATTAATCCTTCATACCTCGAATCTCACTCACGTCAACCGATCGTTTGACATTAGAACGGGCAGTTCCAATGTCAGCTGACAGGTTGACATGAAATCGCAAAAAATACTTCAATCAATTATACAAAATTAACCGTTTATTTTCTCGTATAGGTTCCCGAATCCTTTTGATGGTAAATTTTGTCTGTTACAGTGTGGTATTTTTAGTTTTGCGATTATTGAGTGTGATCCCAGGAGTGAAGGATTAATGTCTTACGCAGGCACAATTTTTCAATGATTTTTCGTCAAAAAGAAATCCTGTTAACTATGATTCTAAACATTTTAATATGTTACGCCGGCAACCATATGGTAGCTATTGGTATCAGTTTCATCTACTTCAGAAAATGCCGTAAAATCAAAAAATGCAAAGTTGTTTTTTCCAACACTACAGGAAATAGTTTAAATTAATTAAAAACTATCAATAACGTAAACGCTCAGCTGTCTCGTGTTTTATTGCGACCCGGTTATGTTTACACTTTTTCTATTTGACCCACTAAAATAATATTTTATTTGACCTATAAGTACATAGTTTGAATTTTATGCTAGCATAGGTTTAAAAATATTAGTGGGTTAACAAGAGCAAGTGCAAAAAAACGAGATACTGAAAGAAGAATTGGAAAAACGCTGGTCTAGCGGGCTAGCTGTGTTAGTGAACTAAACAGCTGATCGGTTGACGTTTATTAGCTTTGAAAAAACGGTCATAATACTCATTGATGACACAAAAACTATAAACAATCTCAAATTTATAGAGAATTTGATCCTCTACAAGCCGGTATTTTTGGCGAAATGCGACACATCAACTGCTGTAACCCACTATGTATTCAAGTGTATTGTTTAATGCTATTAAAGAATTGTGCTAATTTCAGATACCGCGCTGGAGTTGATCGTACAAGTGTTTGTTTTCCCGCGATTTTCTAACGGTTTTCTCATAGTTACTTCGCGCCATTTTAAACTAGGAACTAATTTTTATTTCCCGCGTTTTCTTGTGCGTCTTATACGATGATGGTGAACAAAAATCGCAATTAACTAAATTAGTTTTAATAATTCAGTAACCCGCGATGATCTTAGCCTCAAATCCCACCTAACTGCTTGGTTTGTAGGTTAATTTAGGTGTTAATCAGTGTCCGTATTCTCTTATAATTTAGCGCCGTTACATCGGACGAAAAAAGCGGCAATCTTGCGAGTTATTCACGGTAAAAAATGTCTAAATTATCTACAAATTACCTATACATATGTCAAATGTACGTTAAGTATAGTAATTTTAGAAATTTCCCAAAAAAACAACGTAGATATTTATTTAAACACTTTTTCTACTTTCTAAACTCTATATCTCGAAAACCGACAACTGTTGATTGCATATCTTTTCATTGATGCATCATTTATGCTAAAAAAATCCAATAAACCTGTAGTCATAAGGTGGCCGGTTTTGAAATATATTCTTTAGAAAAAAAGGGTATTAAATCTTCATTATTTTTATGGGACTCTTCTAAAAGTAATATCTTTTATTAGCCTACACTTGAATACATAGTTACAGCAGTTGATGTGTCGCATTTCGTCAAAACTACCGGCTTGTAGAGGACAAATTCTCTATAAATTTGAGATTGTGTTTAGTTTTTTGTGTCATTAATTATACCTAAACGTTTTTTTCAACGCTAATAAACGCCAACCGATCAGCTGTTTTTCCTATTTTTTTCAGTATCCCGGTTATTTTGCACTTGCTCTTGTTAACCCACTAATATTTTTACACCTATGCTAGCATAAAATTGAAAGTAAACGTCAAATAAAATATTATTTTAGTGGATCAAATAGAAAAAGTGTAGACATAAACAGGTCGCAAAAAAACACGAGACAGCTGTGCGTTTACGTTATTGATAGTTTTTAATTAATTTAAACTATTTCCTGTAGTGTTGGAGAAAACATCTTTGCATTTTTTGATTTTGCGGCATTTTCTGAAGTAGATGAAACGGATGCCAATCGTTAACTTATGGTTCCCATAGTAACCTATTAAAATGTTTAGAATCTTAGTTAACAGGATTTTTTTTAGAACGAAAAACCATTGAAAAATTGTATCTGACAGACGTTAATCCTTCATACCTCGAATCTCACTCACTTAATCGCAAAACAAAAAATATGACAATAGCGAACAAAATTTACCACCTATCAAAATGATTCTGGAACCTATACGAGAAAATGACCGGTTAATTTTGTATAATCAATAATAATTGATTCAACTAATTTTTAGCGATTCCACGTCAACCGATCGTTTGACATTAGAACGGGCAGCTCCAATGTCAGCTGACCGGTTGCCGTGAAATCACAAAAAATACTTCAATCAATTATACAAAAGTAACCGTGTATTTTCTCGTATAGGTTCCCGAATCCTTTTGAAGGTATATTTTGTCTGTTACAGTGTGGTATTTTTAGTTTTGCAATTAAGTGAGTGTGATCCCAGGAGTGAAGGATTAATGTCTGACAGGTACCTACAATTTTTCAATGATTTTTCGATAAAAAAAAATCTGTTAACTATGATTCTAAACATTTTAATATGTTACGACAGCAACCATATGTTAGCTATTGGTATCAGTTTCATCTACTTCAGAAAATGCCGCAAAATAAAAAAATGGAAAGTTGTTTTTTTCCAATACTACAGGAAATAGTTTAAATTAATTAAAAACTATCAATAACGTAAACGCTCAGCTGTCTCGTGCTTTTTGCGACACGGTTATGTTTACAATTTTTCTTTTTGATCCACTAAAATATTATTTTATTTGAATTTTAGTTTCAATTTTATGCTAGCAAAGGCGTAAAAATTTTGATGGGTTACCAAGAAAAAGTGTAAAAAAGGGACACTAGAAAATTTATTTGGAAAAATGCTAGTCTAGCGGACTAGCTGTTAGTGCACTAAACAGCTGATCGGTTGACGTTATTAGCTCTGAAAAAACGTCCATAATTAATTAATGACACAAAAACTAAACACAATCTCAAATCTATAGAGAATTTGTTCCTCTACAAGCCGATACTTTTGGCTAAATGCGACACATCAACTGCAGTAACTATGTATTCAAGTGTAGGCTAATAAAAGATATTAGTTTTGGAAGAGTCCCATCAAAATAATGGAGATTTAATACCCTTTTTTTTCTAAAGAATATATTTCAAAAACGGCCACCTTATGACTACAGGTTCATTGGATTTTTTCAGCATAAATAATGCATTCATGGAAAAATATGTAATCAACAGTTGTCTGTTTTCGGTATATAGAGTTTAGAAAGTAGAAAATGTGTTTAAATAAATATCTATGTTGTTTTTTATGGAAATTTTCTAAAATTACTATACTTAACGTACATTTGACACATCAAGTATCAACTGCACGTTATTGTTTACGTTTTAACTTGAAAGCGCAACTTAAACAATGTATAGATAATTTGTAGATAATATGGGCATTTTTTACCATGATTAAATCGCAAGATTGCCGCTTTTTTCGTCTGATTTAACTGCGCTAAATTATAAGAGAATACGGACGCTGATTAACAATTAAATTAACCTACAAACACTAATATTTTTACACCTATGCTAGCATAAAATTGAAAGTAAAGGTCAAATAAAATATTATTTTAGTGGGTCAAATAGAAAAAGTGTATCTATACATAACCGGGTCGCAAAAAAACACGAGACAGCTGAGCGTTTACATTATTGATAGTTTTTAATTAATTTAAACTATTTCCTGTACTGTTGGAAAAACACAACTTTGCATTTTTTGATTTTGCGGCATTTTCTGAAGTAGATGAAACTGATACCAATAGCTAACATATGGTTGCTGTCGTAACATATTAAAATGTTTAGAATCATAGTTAACAGGATTTTCTTTTAACGAAAAATCATTGAAAAATTGTACCTGTCAGATATTAATCCTTCACTGCTTGGATCACACTTACTTAATCGCAAAACTAAAAATACCACACTAACAGACAAAATTTACCATCCAAAGGATTCGGGAATCTATTGTCTGTTTTCGGGATATAGAGTTTAGAAAGTAGAAAAAACTGTTTAAATAAATAGCTATCTTGGTTCTTTATGGGAATTTTCTAAAATTACTAGGTATACTTAACGTACATTTGACACATGAAGTATCAACTGCGTGCTCGTGTTTACGTTTTAACTTGAAAACGCAAACTAAAACAATGTATAGATAATTTGTAGATAATTTGGGCATTTCTTACCGTGAATAAATCGCAAGATTGCCGCTTTTTTCGTCTTGTATGTCGTCTTTTTCGACCTACAAACCAGGCAGTTATAGGTGGGATTTGAGGCTAACATCATCGCGGTTCACTGAATTATTAAAACTAATTTAGTTAATTGCGATTTTTGTTTACCATCATCGTTCAAGACGCACAAGAAAAAGCGGGAAATAAAAATTAGTTCCTAGTTTAAAATGGCACGAAGTAACTTTGAGAAAACCGTTAGACAAACCCGGCAAAAGCGAACACTTGTACAGTCAATTCCAGCGCGGTATCTCAAATTACTTGTAGAGGAGCAACTTCTCTATAAATTTGAGATTGTTTATAGTTTTTGTGTCATCAATTATGCACTTTTTTCAACGCTAATAAACGCCAACCGATCAGCTGTTTAGTTCACTAACAGCTAGTCCGCTAGACCAGCGTTTTTCCAATTCTTTTTTCAGTATCCCGGTTTTCTTGCACTTGCGCTTGGTAACCCACTAATATTTTTACACCTATGCTAGCATAAAATTGAAAGTAAAGGTCAAATAAAATATTATTTTAGTGGGTCAAATAGAAAAAGTGTAAACATAACCGGGTCGCAAAAAAACACGAGACAACTGAGCTTTTACATTATTGATAGTTTTTAATTAATTTAAACTATTTCCTGTACTGTTGGAAAAACACAACTTTGCATTTTTTGATTTTGCGGCATTTTCTGAAGTAGATGAAACTGATACCAATAGCTAACATATGGTTACCGTCGTAACATATTAAAATGTTTAGAATCATAGTTAACAGGTTATTTTTTTAACGAAAAATCATTGAAAAATTGTGCCTGTCAGATATTAATCCTTCACTGCTTGAATCACACTTACTTAATCACAAAACTAAAAATACCACACTGTAACAGACAAAATTTACCATCCAAAGGATTCGGGAACCTATACGAGAAAATAAACGGTTAATTTTGTATAATTGATTGAAGCATTTTCTGCGATTTCACGTCAGCCGGTCAGATGACATTGGAACTACCCGTTCTAATGTCAAACGATCGGTTGACGTGGAATCGCTAAAAATTAGTTGGATCAATTATTATTGATTATACAAAATTAATCGGTCATGTTCTCGTACAGGTTCCCGAATCATTTTGATAGTAAATTTTGTCCGCTACAATGTCATATGTTTAGTTTTGTGATTAAGTGAGTGAGATTCGAGGTATAAAGGATTAATGTAGGTATCTGACAATTTTTCAATGGTTTTTCTTTTTAAAAAAATCCTGTTCACTAAGATTCTAAACATTTTAATAGGTTACTATGGGAACCAGAAGTTAAGGATTGGCATCCGTTTCATCTCCTTCTGAAAACTTCGCAAAATCAAAAAGTGCAAAGTTGTTTTCTCCAACACTACACAGGAAATAGTTTAAATTAATTAAAAACTACTAACGTCAAACGCTCAGCTGTCTAGTATTTTGATTTTCTGTGACCCGGTTATGCAATTTTATGCTGCATATGATAAAGTAAAAAATCTGATGTGGCCAGGCACATGACTTTATCATACCATATATAAAATTAATAATTTAACTGCATGAGATTCCATTTGATCGATATCGGTCGCGTTTTCATTAAAATAATACTATAGTTAGTCATGATTTGACGGATAATTTGATTTCATTGACAGTAGGTATTGTGAAAACCTTTAGCGTTTGACACTACCTACTGTCATTAGAATGAAAATATTTGTCAAATCCGAACTAGTTTACCTACCTATATGAATGCAGACACGATCGATTTCGATCAAATGGAATCTCATGCAGCTAAACTATTAATTTTATATACCTATTGTATGATAAAGTCATGTGCCTGGCCACATCAGATTTTTTAATATTCTTAACACAACATATATAAAAAAATCTATAATACCAAAAAATTCAAAAGAATGTCCTGAACGTCATATCAAAATGTTTACTGAATCTTTGATGATATTAGTATTGAAATTAATTAAAAATTATCAGTATAAGATCATGTTTAAGACGAAATATGTTGGTCGCTACATGATAAACAAAGAATTAGTTCAAGATTAAAACTGCTTATAGTTTAGCCACTTCTTTCGTCTTAAATGTGATCTATAACTTGTTCTGTTAGACTTAATACTTTCGGAGATATTGATGCAATCATAGGTGGACAACATTACGTGGAAATTGATTTAAACATTGGCAGTTGTTAATTAATTTCAATAATAATATCATTGAAGATTAAGCAAACATTTTGATACGATATTCCGGACATTTTTCTGTATATATTGGTATTACGTATATTCCTAATAATTAAAAAAAATCAAACAAAGGTTTTTTGGATTTAAACACAAGCAATCGTCTAAATATATTTTTAATTTTGGTCTATTTTATTATGGAAATTTGGTAACATTATCTTTTTTTTAAATAGAACATCCTATATATTTTAACTTTTTTTAATTACCTATAGGAATTAAAAAAAATATATAGGGTTTTCTATTTAATAAAGAAACCGAACGTTACCAATTTTCCATAATAAAATGAACACCCAGTATATTAAAAATTTATTTAGACGATAGCTTGTTTAATGTCAAACAACTTTTGTTTGAATTATTTTTTGAAATTTCTCAACGTTGGAGAATCATTTACGTGTTCCGGTGATTTTGACTCACCCTGTATAGTATTATATTTGTCTACGTTAGTTATTTTAAAACTACAATAAGTTTATTATTTTGTTACAGGTTGACAATTAGTGTTACGCATAATGGTCAGAAGTATTGGAAACGGCCAATGAGGGTCAAGCAAAAAGGACAACTGAAGAGGAGCTGGACGTAGGAAAGGAGGAGCTGGACGTAGGAAAGGAGGAGCTGGACGTTGGGAAGGACTTCAACGCTTCTAGGAAGGACGATAAGACAGTAAGACAGTAAGACAGGTCTTTTGTAAGGTATGTTTCACGAGATTTCTACCATCGATGAAGGCGAAGAAGACATTGTAAGGTAGGATTTTAAAGGTTCTATATTTGCGGTTTTGTCGGTTTCTAGAGTCTCTGTTTTGAGTTCTCTCGACTACAGTAACAAAAGAGTGTTTCTTTTGGGAACTAGAATCTTTCTAGAGTCTCCGTTTTGAGTTCTCTTGATTACGCAGTAACAAAAAGCGCCTTTCTTTCGGTTAATTCTATATTTGCGGTTTTGTCGTTTTCTAGAGTCTCTGTTTTGAGTTCTCTTGATTCCGCAGTAACAAAAAGCGCCTTTCTTTCGGTTAATTCTATATTTGCGGTTTTGTCGTTTTCTAGAGTCTCTGTTTTGAGTTCTCTTGATTACGCAGTAACAAAAAGCGCGTTTCTTTCGGTTAATTCTATATGTGCGGTTTTGTCGTTTTCTAGAGTCTCTGTTTTGAGTTCTCTTGATTACGCAGTAACAAAAAGCGCGTTCTTTCGGTTAATTATATATGTGCGGTTTTGTCGTTTTCTAGAGTCTCTGTTTTGAGTTCTCTTGATTACGCAGTAACAAAAAGCGCGTTTCTTTCGGTTAATTCTATATGTGCGGTTTTGTCGTTTTCTAGAGTCTCTGTTTTGAGTTCTCTTGATTACGCAGTAACAAAAAGCGCGTTTCTTTCGGTTAATTCTATATTTGCGGTTTTGTCGTTTTCTAGAGTCTGTGTTTTGAGTTCTCTTGATTACGCAGTAACAAAAAGCGCCTTTCTTTCGGTTAATTCTATATTTGCGGTTTTGTCGTTTTCTGGAGTCTCTGTTCTCAGTTCTCTTGATTACGCAGTAACAAAAAGCGCCTTTCTTTCGGTTAATTCTATATTTGCGGTTTTGTCGCTTTCTAGAGTCTCTGTTTTGAGTTCTCTTGATTACGCAGTAACAAAAAGCGCCTTTCGTTCGGTTAATTCAATATTTGCGGTTTTGTCGGTTTCTAGAGTCTCTGTTTTGAGTTCTCTGGACTACAGTATGGCAACCTGTATTTGTTTGCATTGCTTGCAGGTTAATGTAAAGTGTAAACGGAAGCGGCAACCTGTGTTTATTTGCATTGCTTACAGGTTATTGTAAACTGTCAAGGGAGGGGGGCAACCTGTATTTGTTTGCATTGCTTACAGGTTATTGTAAACTGTCAAGAGAGGGGGGCAACCTGTATTTGTTTGCATTGCTTACAGGTTATTGTAAACTGTCAAGGGAGGGGGGCAACCTGTATTTGTTTGCATTGCTTACAGGTTATTGTAAACTGTCAAGGGAGGGGGGCAACCTGTATTTGTTTGCATTGCTTACAGGTTATTGTAAACTGTCAAGGGAGGGGGGGCAACCTGTATTTGTTTGCATTGCTTACAGGTTATTGTAAACTGACAAGGGTGGGGGGCAACCAGTATTTGTTTGCATTGCTTACAGGTTATTGTAAGCTGTCAAGGGAGGGGGGCAACCTGTATTTGTTTGCATTGCTTACAGGTTATTGTAAACTGTCAAGGGAGGGGGGCAACCTGTATTTGTTTGCATTGCTTACAGGTTATTGTAAACTGTCAAGGGAGGGGGGCAACCTGTATTTGTTTGCATTGCTTACAGGCTATTGTAAACTGTCAAGGGAGGGGGGCAACCTGTATTTGTTTGCATTGCTTACAGGTTATTGTAAACTGTGAAGAGAGGGGGGCAACCTGTATTTGTTTGCATTGCTTACAGGTTATTGTAAACTGTCAAGGGAGGGGGGCAACCTGTATTTGTTTGCATTGCTTACAGGTTATTGTAAACTGTCAAGGGAGGGGGGCAACCTGTATTTGTTTGCATTGCTTACAGGTTATTGTAAACTGTCAAGGGATGGGGGCAACCTGTATTTGTTTGCATTGCTTACAGGTTATTGTAAACTGTCAAGGGAGGGGGGCAACCTGTATTTGTTTGCATTCCTTACAGGTTACTGTAAACTGTCAAGGGAGGGGGGCAACCTGTATTTGTTTGCATTGCTTACAGGTTATTGTAAACTGTCAAGGGAGGGGGGCAACCTGTATTTGTTTGCATTGCTTACAGGTTATTGTAAACTGTCAAGGGAGGGGGGCAACCTGTATTTGTTTGCATTGCTTACAGGTTATTGTAAACTGTCAAGGGAGGGGGGCAACCTGTATTTGTTTGCATTGCTTACAGGTTATTGTAAACTGTCAAGGGAGGGGGGGCAACCTGTATTTGTTTGCATTGCTTACAGGTTATTGTAAACTGTCAAGGGAGGGGGGTAACCTGTATTTGTTTGCATTGCTTACAGGTTATTGTAAACTGACAAGGGTGGGGGGCAACCTGTATTTGTTTGCATTGCTTACAGGTTATTGTGAACTGTCAAGGGAGGGAGACAACCTGTATTTGTTTGCATTGGTTACAGGTTATTGTAAACTGTCAAGGGAGGGGGCAACCTGTATTTGTTTGCATTGCTTACAGGTTATTGTAAACTGTCAAGGGAGGGGGGCAACCTGTATTTGTTTGCATTGCTTACAGGTTATTGTAAACTGTCAATTGAGGGGGGCAACCTGTATTTGTTTGCATTGCTTACAGGTTATTGTAAACTGTCAAGGGAGGGGGGCAACCTGTATTTGTTTGCATTGCTTACAGGTTATTGTAAACTGTTAAGGGAGGGGGGCAACCTGTATTTGTTTGCATTGCTTACAGGTTATTGTAAACTGTCAAGGGAGGGGGGCAACCTGTATTTGTTTGCATTGCTTACAGGTTATTGTAAACTGTCAAGGGAGGGGGGCAACCTGTATTTGTTTGCATTGCTTACAGGTTATTGTAAACTGTCAAGGGAGGGGGGCAACCTGTATTTGTTTGCATTGCTTACAGGTTATTGTAAACTGTCAAGGGAGGGGGGCAACCTGTATTTGTTTGCATTGCTTACAGGTTATTGTAAACTGTCAAGGGAGGGGGGCAACCTGTATTTGTTTGCATTGCTTACAGGTTATTGTAAACTGTCAAGGGAGGGGGGCAACCTGTATTTGTCTGCATTGCTTACAGGTTATTGTAAACTGTCAAGGGAGGGGGGCAACCTGTATTTGTTTGCATTGCTTACAGGTTATTGTAAACTGTCAAGGGAGGGGGGCAACCTGTATTTGTTGGCATTGCTTACAGGTTATTGTAAACTGTCAAGGGAGGGGGGCAACCTGTATTTGTTTGCATTGCTTACAGGTTATTGTAAACTGTCAAGGGAGGGGGGAAACCTGTATTTGTTTGCATTGCTTACAGGTTATTGTAAACTGTCAAGGGAGGGGGGCAACCTGTATTTGTTTGCATTGCTTACAGGTTATTGTAAACTGTCAAGGAAGGGGGGCAACCTGTATTTGTTTGCATTGCTTACAGGTTATTGTAAACTGTCAAGTGAGGGGGGCAACCTGTATTTGTTTGCATTGCTTACAGGTTATTGTAAACTGTCAAGGGAGGGGGGCAACCTGTATTTGTTTGCATTGCTTACAGGTTATTGTAAACTGTCAAGGGAGGGGGGCAACCTGTATTTGTTTGCATTGCTTACAGGTTATTGTAAACTGTCAAGGGAGGGGGGCAACCTGTATTTGTTTGCATTGCTTACAGGTTATTGTAAACTGACAAGGGTGGGGGGCAACCTGTATTTGTTTGCATTGCTTACAGGTTATTGTGAACTGTCAAGGGAGGGGGACAACCTGTATTTGTTTGCATTGCTTACAGGTTATTGTAAACTGTCAAGGGAGGGGGGAAACCTGTATTTGTTTGCATTGCTTACAGGTTATTGTAAACTGTCAAGGGAGGGGGGCAACCTGTATTTGTTTGCATTGCTTACAGGTTATTGTAAACTGTCAATTGAGGGGGGCAACCTGTATTTGTTTGCGTTGCTTACAGGTTATTGTAAACTGTCAAGGGAGGGGGGCAACCTGTATTTGTTTGCATTGCTTACAGGTTATTGTAAACTGTTAAGGGAGGGGGGCAACCTGTATTTGTTTGCATTGCTTACAGGTTATTGTAAACTGTCAAGGGAGGGGGGCAACCTGTATTTGTTTGCATTGCTTACAGGTTATTGTAAACTGTCAAGGGAGGGGGGCAACCTGTATTTGTTTGCATTGCTTACAGGTTATTGTAAACTGTCAAGGGAGGGGGGCAACCTGTATTTGTTTGCATTGCTTACAGGTTATTGTAAACTGTCAAGGCAGGGGGGCAACCTGTATTTGTTTGCATTGCTTACAGGTTATTGTAAACTGTCAAGGGAGGGGGGCAACCTGTATTTGTTTGCATTGCTTACAGGTTATTGTAAACTGTCAAGGGAGGGGGCAACCTGTATTTGTTTGCATTGCTTACAGGTTATTGTAAACTGTCAAGGGAGGGGGGCAACCTGTAATTGTTTGCATTGCTTACAGGTTATTGTAAACTGTCAAGGGAGGGGGGAAACCTGTATTTGTTTGCATTGCTTACAGGTTATTGTAAACTGTCAAGGGAGGGGGGCAACCTGTATTTGTTTGCATTGCTTACAGGTTATTGCAAACTGTCAAGGGAGGGGGGCAACCTGTATTTGTTTGCATTGCTTACAGGTTATTGTAAACTGTCAAGGGAGGGGGGCAACCTGTATTTGTTTGCATTGCTTACAGGTTATTGCAAACTGTCAAGGGAGGGGGGCAACCTGTATTTGTTTGCATTGCTTACAGGTTATTGTAAACTGTCAAGGAAGGCGGGCAACCTGTATTTGTTTGCATTGCTTACAGGTTATTGTAAACTGTCAAGGGAGGGGGGCAACCTGTATTTGTTTGCATTGCTTACAGGTTATTGTAAACTGTCAAGGGAGGGGGGCAACCTGTATTTGTTTGCATTGGTTACAGGTTATTGTAAACTGTCAAGGGAGGGGGGCAACCTGTATTTGTTTGCATTGCTTACAGGTTATTGTAAACTGTCAAGGGAGGGGGGCAACCTGTATTTGTTTGCATTGCTTACAGGTTATTGTAAACTGTCAAGGGAGGGGGGCAACCTGTATTTGTTTGCATTGCTTACAGGTTATTGTAAACTGTCAAGGGAGGGGGGCAACCTGTATTTGTTTGCATTGCTTACAGGTTATTGTAAACTGTCAAGGGAGGGGGGCAACCTGTATTTGTTTGCATTGCTTACAGGTTATTGTAAACTGTCAAGGGAGGGGGGCAACCTGTATTTGTTTGCATTGCTTACAGGTTATTGTAAACTGTCAAGGGAGGGGGGCAACCTGTATTTGTTTGCATTGCTTACAGGTTATTGTAAACTGTCAAGGGAGGGGGGCAACCTGTATTTGTTTGCATTGCTTACAGGTTATTGTAAACTGTCAAGGGAGGGGGGCAACCTGTATTTGTTTGCATTGCTTACAGGTTATTGTAAACTGTCAAGGGAGGGGGGCAACCTGTATTTGTTTGCATTGCTTACAGGTTATTGTAAACTGTCAAGGGAGGGGGGGCAACCTGTATTTGTTTGCATTGCTTACATGTTATTGTAAACTGTCAAGGGAGGGGGGCAACCTGTATTTGTTTGCATTGCTTACAGGTTATTGTAAACTGTCAAGGGAGGGGGGCAACCTGTATTTGTTTGCATTGCTTACAGGTTATTGTAAACTGTCAAGGGAGGGGGGCAACCTGTATTTGTTTGCATTGCTTGCAGGTTAAAGTGCACTTTAAAGGGAGGTGGGCCTATATTTGTTTGCATTGTGTGCAGGTTTTGTCTCCTGGTTACCACTGGATCACATGTTTTTCCTATATGTTGGAGATTTACAAACCTTCCCATTTTTAAACAGAACAGCCTGTATATATATATATATATATAAAATTTTTATAACGTTAAGATTAATTCTAAGAATGTTGGAATTATTTCTTTAAAAAATTTTAATTTTTAGTTATAAGCAATTAAATTATACTCATGAAAATGTTCTCAATTTGATGTTCAGTTGTTTTGTTTAATTGCTCATAACTCCAAAATATGACTCTTGATTACGCAGTAACAAAAAGCGTGTTTCTTTTGGTTAATTCTATATTTGCGGTTTCGTCGGTTTCTAGAGTCTCTGTTTTGAGTTCTCTGGACTACAGTAACAAAAAGAGTGTTTCTTTGGGTTACTAGAGTTTTTCTAGAGTCTCTGTTTTGAGTTCTCTTGATTACGCAGTAACAAAAAGCGCGTTTCTATTGGCTAATTCTATATTTGCGGTTTTGTCGGTTTCTAGAGTCTCTGTTTTGAGTTCTCTTGACTACGCAGGTAACAAAAAGCGCTTTTCTTTCGGTTAATTCTATATTTGCGGTTCTGTCGGTTCCTAGAGTCTCTATTTTGAGTTCTCTGGACTACACTAACAAAAAGAGTGTTTCTTTGGGTTACTAGAGTTTTTCTAGAGTCTCTGTTTTGAGTTCTCTTGATTACGCAGTAACAAAAAGCGCTTTTCTTTCGGTTAATTCTATATTTGCGGTTCTGTCGGCTTCTAGAGTCTCTGTTTTGAGTTCTCTTGATTACGCAGGTAACAAAAAGCGCTTTTCTTTCGGTTAATTCTATATTTGCGGTTCTGTCGGTTTCTACAGTCTCTGTTTTGAGTTCTCTTGATTACGCAGGTAACAAAAAGCACTTTTCTTTCGGTTAATTCTATATTTGCGGTTCTGTCGGCTTCTAGAGTCTCTGTTTTGAGTTCTCTTGATTACGCAGGTAACAAAAAGCGCTTTTATTTCGGTTAATTCTATATTTGTGGTTCTGTCGGCTTCTAGAGTCTCTGTTTTGAGTTCTCTTGATTACGCAGGTAACAAAAAGCGCTTTTCTTTCGGTTAATTCTATATTTGCGGTTCTGTCGGTTTCTAGAGTCTCTGTTTTGAGTTCTCTTGATTACAGTAACAAAAGAGTGTTTCTTTTGGGTACTAGAGTCTTTCTAGAGTCTCTGTTTTGAGTTCTCTTGATTACGCAGTAACAAACAGCGCGTTTCTTTCGGTTAATTCTATATTTTGCGGTTTTGTCGGTTACCAGAGGCTCAGTTTTAAGTTCTCTGGACTACAGTAACAAAAAGAGAGTTACACGACACAGGCCATAACTGGACATGGCATCTTCGGAAAATACCTGCACAACATTAAGAAACTCACCAGCGACCAATGCTGGTACGGATGCGACGTTGGCGACACACCGGAGCACACGGTCTTCCAGTGCGCTGAGTTCGCTTACCGAAGAAGAACCTTAGAGCAGCACCTTCAGTCCGAGTTCAACAAGGAGACCGCGGCGATGCTCATGACAAAATCTGAAGAACACCAGACGCTCATTTTTAGTTTCCTCCGACAGGTCATGATGGACAAGGAGGAGGAAGAGCGAAGAAGGAGTAAACAACCGCAGTAGTAATACCATCATTCGCGAACCGGCAGCCGTGTAGTAATGCTGACGCAGGTCCCGGCAGTCAAAGAACAGATGCGACAGAACGCAGGAAAGAGGGAGGAGTTTTAGTGGGTAGGAGTGTCATGAGGCGAACTGAGTCCCACACTCCCGGCCGAAGTGTTTTTCCGATGAAGATCTTCTTAGAGCGCCATCAGTAGGCCGGGGTGCGTAAAAGACATTTCTCCTTCCCCAGCGCAAAAACAAAAAAAAAAAAAAAAAAAAAACAACAAAGTGTCAACTGCTATGTTACGAAAGAACCCTTAGGCGTTCTAGTTGAAACATAAAATTTGACACTACTTCAGTTTTCATTTTCATTTGGTTCTCAATATTGTTATACTACAAGTTGAACTTTGTTGCGACATTTTCAAAACCAAAATTCCATTACTATTATCTATAATTATTATATAGATAATTGTATGGCTAATTAATTAATAGTAAGTACCCAAATTATCATACAGTTGCGTCAGTAAGTAGGTATGAGAAATCCCGAATAAAGATATTTTTTCTTATTCTTGGTTGTACTCCATTTTATAGGATGGTTTATTGTCGTGTTTGCTGAGTCAGGAGACTTATTGGGACATCACAGCTTCGTCATCAAATTCCAACATTTGGATAATCACGGGTAAGAAACATGCATCATAATTACATTATATTACACCTGATTTTCTTTTGTTCTATGCTGATGGCATACTGTGAAGACAATCGTGGACTTTTTTGGAACATCCTGGATCATCTCCTGCTGGCTGGATTCCATGAGGAGGACTTGGTAGCAGGAATTTTCGTGTGACTTTGCTTGGTTTACCTACCTCCCGCTGACTACAATCTTTTCCACGAGAAGAACTAAGGCGACCAGGGCTATAATCTACTTGTACATAAGGTAAGGCATATTATCTTTTTAGTAGTTTGGTTATCAACTTGTGGTTATTAGAAAATTACTCAAGTTTGGTATTTTCTTGCAGATGGACTCAAAGCAGACAATATCGTAAAATGGTCCTTAGACATACCATTAAAACTGTTTGAAAGATGCTCCTGTATTGTTCTGTGTTTTTCCCGAGACGTTCAATTATTCCGGACTGAAATAGTGAAGAAATCAAGGTCTTAATTCTACTACTACATGGTTCACATCCTGCTGACTACAATATCTTCCCCAATAAGGAGTTAGTTCCAAAACTATAGTGACGAAGGCTATAATTCACTTGTCCGTAAGGTAATGAATAATATTTTTCTAATAATTTGGGTACACACAGAGAAAGGAATGCTCAATTCAAATAAAATTGCTTGGCATCAAAACAACGGTTGATTTCCATATCCACGAAATAACTATCCACTTCAACCAAGACAATATTTTCTCAGTACAAATGTGTTAAGTGCTTCGTTCGAGATAAAATTAGTTGCAACGAGTAAACTATTGACTTGCACCAAATAGTCATCAACTCGAAAGGACTATAATGTTGTTTTGAATGAAACTTTGTAGTATTATTTCAAATATTTCAACATTTGGACCAAACTAATATTGTTTTAATGCAACCATATGATGTCTTAAAGAGAGTAATAGAGCTATCGGAATAAGTAATGCGTTATTTTGCTTGGAAGAACCAATGTTTCAGAGAAACATTTGTAATTTTGGTTCAACACCTTTAGTGTTCTGAATAGAGTATTTTAAAGTAATAGTAATTTACATTCAACATAATATATTGATTTGAAGTGAATGTTTTAGTTGTTTTGTTAAAACTATCTACCGCTGCTGCAAAGGTTACATAAAAAAATAAGTCTATCAAAACAAATGCAGAAAGAACTACACGATTATAATAGCACATTACTTTCTTAATCATATTTACTAGCAAGAATAATTCTTCTGGCTGACAAATCTAATCAAAACATAATATGTGGTATTACATCAAAGTTCTTTAAGCAATTATTTTGTAAGACATATGTTTTTTTTAGTCATGTAGCATAGACAATGGGTAAAAAAAGTTCATATATACCAATACATTAATTTATTATAAAAATAAAAATACATTTCAAACAAGTAGGTGTCATACTGATATAAACCCAATAACTTGTTATAAAAGAAAAAAAATACATTTAAAATACAATCAAAAATACAAAAAAATGTCATCCTGATACGGTAATTAGTACAGTTAAGAGCTAAGCAGTCAACAAGACTTGATGGGGCTTTCTGCAACTGGCCATTATAATACGGTTTCTCACCTTAGATGTTTCTAAATCTCTTAGCTTCACCGCTTCCCGGAAAACAATCCGATCTCCAATAGCCGGAATAAGTTCTTTTATCTCTTCTTCTGTAAGTTTTGTTATGTTTTGCACAGTTATTTTATGGTCTGCAAACATAGAATGCACATAGTGTATTAATATTCGCATAAAAAGTAGATATACGCATATACTTACTGTCAAATATCGTTTTAAGATGATCTGATGAAATTGAAAAATCATCCACGCTGTCCATTATCACATGTAAAACTGCAGATACAATCAAGCGTATATCAAAGCGACACTGCTTACCACTATAACCAATATATTTGCATGGAGTTAACGTTGTGAGGGTTGTGAGTGAGACTGGAGAATGTAGTCCTCATATACTGCGTATCTAAAAACTGTCGCCGTTCTACGTCGCGTCAGTCTGGTGCCACAAACCGCGCAAACTCTTAAGTTTTCCGCACAATGAAACCACCCGATATTTTAAACTAAGCATTTGGCTACTTGGTTCACACAAAACGTCTCTTGCATCAACCAACTAATTTTACTTGTTTTGAACACCATATTTTACATATATGATCTTGTTTCAATGCAATAGTTGTTTTCATTGGAATATATTGAATTGTTCAATGCAACACACCATATTCTTAAAAGAACTCATAAGAACTTTTAAAATTATCCAATGTAGTTTTACTTGGAAACAAAATGTTGTCGCTTCAAAGGAGAAATTTGTGAGTTTTGATTCAAAAAGCTCATCTAAATTGAAAACTTTATTGATTTGTTCGGAGTAAATTTCGGCAAGACAACGAATGTCTTAAACATTTCTCTGTGTGTATGAATTCGTGGTTATTTGAAAATTACTAAAGATTGGCATTTTCTTGCAGATGGACTCACCTCCTGCAGCTACAATCTTTTCGACGAGAAGAACTAAGCGACCAGTGCTATAATCTACTTGTACCTACATAAGGTAAGGCATATTCTCTCTTTAATAAATTAATTTTCTAATGAATTTTCGTAAAGTTATTTTAATATTACAATATTTTTTATATTGTTACAGGTAGACTACTAGTTGTACACGATGGTCAGATAACTGTTTAATATTGGAAGCATCCAAAGATGGTCAAGCACGAAGGACAACTGAAAACGAGCTGGACGTTGGGACGGAGGAGCTGGACGTAGGGAAGGACTTCAACGCTTCTATATGAAGGACGAGAAGACAGGAAGACATCGAAAGGTAGGTTCCAGTGATGTCTACCATCGATGGAGGCGAAGAAGACATTGTAAGGTAGGATTTTAAAGATTCTATATTCGCGGTTTTGTCGGTTTCTAGAGTCTCTGTTCCAGTTCTCTGGACTACAGTAACAAAAAGGGTGTTTCTTTTAGTTACTTCCGTAAAAGACTTTAACGCGCTCGCTAAATTTGATAATATTCGTAGTATGTATTGGAAAAAAACCAAATGTAATGGGAAATTAGGAGAGTTTGTGATGACATGTTATCAGATACGACCTATTCAACTAAAATATTTTCAGGTTCTAGTCAGTTCTGATTACAGCGACAGGGGTATCAACTGCTATGTTTCGAAAGTAACCTTAAACCGTTCCTATTAGAAAAATAAAATTTGATCCTACTTCTGCTGTAACCAGAAGTAACCAGAAACTGAAAACGTTTTAGTCTAAAAGCTAATATCCAACGACATGCTTACTAATTTTCAATAGCCCACTTCACTTGGTTATCCATATTATTAACTACTTACCTACAACAATAAGCGAGGGGATTTTTTATAGTTTTCTGTTCATTTTAAGTATAAAAAGGAAGATGTCGCTACTTGAAAAATGTTGGCATTCAACATTTTTCAAGAAGCGGGGTGGTGGAGGGGTCTTCCTCCCCTCGCTCTTAAAAAAATTGTTTGGCTTTAAAAGGGCTATCGTCTAAATATATTTTCAATAGGTATACAGAGTGCTCATTTTATTAGGTATAGAATTTCGGTATCCTATCTTTTTTTTAATAGATCACCCTTATCTATTTTTATATATTCTAATTCTAAAATTAATTCTAAGTATTTTTTATAGAATTATATTTTTATAAAATGCACCATTTGCTATTTATATGGTACCTACCTATTAACCAAAAATAGTCAAAATTACCGGAATACCTTTATAATTCTCCAACTGCAAAAAAATCAAAAAATTTCTCATAAGTATAAAAGTTTTTGGGATTTCAACAACCTCTCGTTCAAATATATTTTTGATACACAGGATGTTTATTTTATTGTGGAAATTTGCAAACCTTCCCATTTTTAAACAGAACACCCTGTATATATAAAATTTGTATAAAGCTACGATTAATTCTAAGAATGTTATACCTATTGGAATTATTTCTTTACAAAATTTTAATTTTTGGTTATAAGCAATTAATTAATATTACTCATGAAAATGTTCTCAATTTGACGTTCAGTAGTTTTGTTTAATTGCTCATAACTCCAAAATATGCATTTACGTAGAAACTTATTTCTATAAAATATTCTTAGTATTAATCTTAAAATAAAAAAAAAATACAGGGTGTTCTATTAGAACATGGAAAGGTTTGCAAATTTCCATAGCAAAATAAACATACTGTATATTAAAACTATATTCAAACAACGTGTTGTTTAAGCCCAAAATACTTTTATTCGATTTTTTTTAATTTGTTTGCAGTTGGAGAATCATTTTTCCGGTAATTTTGACTGTTTTTGGTTAATAGCTTCTAATTAAAAAATAATACATTTTATAAAATAATTATTCGTATAAAATATTCTTAGAATTAATCTTAGTATTGAAAAATGCAATAATATATTGGGTTTATATTTAAAAAAAGGAGATGTTATCAAATTTTTATAATAAAATGAGCACCTGGTATATTGAAAATATATTTAAAAGATAGCTTGTTCAAAACCAAAAGACTTTTGTTTGAACAATTTAAAGAATTTCTTACGGATGGGGAATTATTTAGGTGTAATTTTGGTTAACCCTGAGATCAACAAGGAGCGAGGGGATTTTTTATAGTTTTCTGTTCATTTTAAGTAAAAGGAAGATGTCGCTACTTGAAAAATGCTGGCATTCAACATTTTTCAAGAAGCGGGGTGGTAGAGGGGTCTTCCTCCCCTTGCTCTTAAAAAATGGTTACCTAAGCCACGTGTGCACTGTAATTGGCTTTGCAAATGTAACGGTAAAATTCATCAAAATCTCCAGGTTTTAAACCTGGACCAACCTTTCACTCTCACAAATACGCAAAGGGGCGATCCTATAGGAGGGGCATAAACACCCCCCAACACACAAAATGTCTGCATGGCCCTGCTCACGGCACGTGGCCAAACGCTTGATAAGATCATTATAGGAACTCCAGTCTTTGACCTGGCAGTATGAAAACCCATTGGCAGTTCACAGCTTCCGTCCTTTGCCGGCATGCTATTGGTTGAGCACTTAATATGGTCGCCATCTGTTTAAAATGGTAGACCGTAGACCTCGGACGAAATCATTTTATTGAACGATTCTTAACTCGCTAAATTGCAGATAAAATTTAGGTACAGTTTGGCGAACTACACGATGACTGCATTTGTTGAAATAATGGAGTTACCCTGTATACGCCCTGATGACCTAACCACCTGCCTGGAGAAACAGTGAATGTTTTGATAGGGTAAGTTGTTTCTACGAATACTTTGCTGTATTTGTTGCATGGGAGAGTTCATGCTCAATTGACATCAATAACAACCACTAAGGTAGGGGGGAGCCAGTATTTGTTTGCATTGCTTGCTGGTGAATGCGAACTTTAAAGGGCGGGGGGAAACCTGTATTTGTTTGCATTGCTTGCAGGTTTTGTCTCCAGGTTTTCACCGGATGACATGTTTTTTCTTATATGTTGCGATTATTATTGATACAGGATGATTTATTCATGGTATCAATAATAACTTTTCAGGGAGAATTTGTTCGTGATATAGTGTAGAAGGTAGTGGCTGTAGTAGTTAGTTGCGCTTTCCAGCTGCCTAATGCCGAGGGATGGCTCGGCATCGGCGACGTTTGGCTTCTTGCTCGCTTGGAGGGGGGGTCGGTTTATTAATCATTTTAATTTTTGTTGTTAAGGGATGACTTATTCTTTATATATTATTAATCAATGTGCAGGGAGGGAGCAACCTGTATTTGTTTGCATTGCTTGCAGGTTAATGTAAACTGTAAAGGGTGTGGGGTAACCTGTATTTGTTTGCATTGCTTGCAGGTTAATGTAAAGTGTAAACGGTGGGGGCAACCTGTATTTGTTTGCATTGCTTGCAGGTTAACGTGCACTTTAAAGGGAGGTGGGCCTGTATTTGTTTGCATTGCTTACAGGTTAATGTAAACTGTCAAGGGAGGGGGGGCAACCTGTATTTGTTTGCATTGCTTGCAGGTTATTGTAATCTGTCAAGGGAGGAGGGCAACCTGTATTTGTTTGCATTGCTTACAGGTTAATTTAAACTGTCAAGGGAGGGGGGCAACCTGTAATTGTTTGCATTGCTTACAGGTTAATTTAAACTGTCAAGGGAGGGGGGCAACCTGTATTTGTTTGCATTGCTTACAGGTTAATTTAAACTGTCAAGGGAGGGGGGCAACCTGTATTTGTTTGTATTGCTTACAGGTTAATTTAAACTGTCAAGGGAGGGGGGCAACCTGTATTTGTTTGCATTGCTTACAGGTTAATTTAAAGTGTCAAGGGTGGGGGGGCAACCTGTAGGTATTTGTTTGCATTGCTTGCAGGTTTTATGTCTCCTGGTTATCACTGGATGACGTGTTTTTCCTATATGTTGCGATATTTATTGATACTGGATGATTTATTCTTGGTATTGATAATAACTTTTCAGGGAGAATTTATTCGTGCTGCTTGCTTATATAGTGTAGAACGTAGTGGCTGTAGTAGTTAGTGGCGCTTTCCAGCTGCCGAATACCGAGGGATGGCTCGGTATCGGCGACGTTTGGCTTCCTGCTTGCTTGGGGGGGGGGGGGGGGTCGGTTTGTTAATTATTTTTGAGGAAGAGTTTTTATTGGTTATTTGATGTTATTGGGCTTATGCATTCTCAACAATAATAATACATAATTGTTACATTAACACATCATTTGCATATCTTAAACCTCTTTATTTCTATTGTTCTATGGTGGCTGGCTGTGTCAAGCAATGGTGGACTTTTCTGGAACTGCCTGACCGCCTCCTGCTGACTACATTCTACGAGGAGAACTCAGTGCTGCAGCAGTTGTTGAAGTTATTGATGGTTTTGACTGACTGACTGGTTGTGATAGGGTAAGTTGTTTCTACGTATGCTTTGCTGTATTTGTTGCATGGGAGAGTTCATGCTCAATTGACATCAATAACAACCACTAAGGGAGGGGGGAGCCAGTATTTGTTTGCATTGCTTGCTGGTGTGTAATACATGTTCAGGGAGGGGGCAACCTGTATTTGTTTGCATTGCTTGCAGGTTAATGCGAATTTAAAGGGAGGGGGAAACCTGTATTTGTTTGCATTGCTTGCAGGTTTTGTCTCCTGGTTTTCACCGGATGACATGTTTTTCTTATATGTTGCGATTATTATTGTTACCTACTGGATGATTTATTCTTGGTATCAATAATAACTTTTCAGGGAGAATTTCTTCGTGCTGCTTGCTTATATAGTGTAGAAGGTAGTGGGTGTAGTGGTTAGTGGCGCTTTCCAGCTGCCTAATGCCGAGGGACGGCTCGGCATCGGCGACGTTTGGCTTCTTGCTCGCTTGGGGGGTGGGGGCGGGTCGGTTTGTTAATTATTTTAATTTTTGTTGTTAAGGGATGATTTATTCTTTATATATTACTAATCAATGTGCAGGGAGGGAGCAACCTGTATTTGTTTGCATTGCTTGCAGGTTAATGTAAACTGTAAACGGTGTGGGGTAACCTGTATTTGTTTGCATTGCTTGCAGGTTAATGTAATGTGTTTAACGGAGGGGGCAACCTGTATTTGTTTGCATTGCTTACAGGTTAATGTAAACTGTCAAGGGAGTGGGCAACCTGTATTTGTTTGCATTGCTTGCAGGTTTTATGTCTCCTGGTTATCACTGGATGACATGTTTTTGCGATATGTTGCGATATTTATTGATACTGGATGATTTATTGTTGGTATCAATAATAACTTTTCAGGGAGAATCTGTTCGTGCTGCTTGCTTATATAGTGTAGAACGTAGTGGCTGTAGTAGTTAGTGGCGCTTTTCAGCTGCCTAATGCCGAGTGCGACTCGGTATCGGCGACGTTTGGCTTCCTGCTTGCTTGGGGGGTCTGTTTGTTAATTATTTTTGAGGTAGAGTTTTTATTGGTTATTTGATGTTATTGGGCTTATGCATTCTCAACAATAATAATTCATAATTGTTACATTAACACATCATTTGCATATCTTAAACTTCTTTATTTCTATTGTTCTATGGTGGCTGGCTGTGAGAAGCAATGGTGGACTTTTCTGGAACTGCCTGACCGCCTCCTGCTGACTACATTCTACGAGGAGAACTCAGTGCTGCAGCAGTTGTTGAAGTTATTGATGGTTTTGACTGACTGACTGGTTGTGATAGGGTAAGTTGTTTCTACGAATACTTTGCTGTACTTGTTGCATGGGAGAGTTCATGCTCAATTGACATCAATAACAACCACTAAGGGAGGGGGGAGCCAGTATCTGTTTGCATTGCTTGCTGGTGTGTAAGACATGTTCAGGGAGGGGGCAACCTGTATTTGTTTGCATTGCTTGCAGGTTAATGCGAACTTTAAAGGGAGGGGGGAAACCTGTATTTCGTTGCATTGCTTGCGGGTTTTGTCTCCTGGTTTTCACCGGATGACATGTTTTTTCTTATATGTTGCGATTATTATTGATAGTGGATGATTTATTCTTGGTATCAATAATAACTTTTCAGGGAGAATTTCTTCGTGCTGCTTGCTTATATAGTGTAGAAGGTAGTGGCTGTAGTGGTTAGTGGCGCTTTCCAGCTGCCTAATGCCTTAGGGACGACTCGGCATCGGCGACGTTTGGCTTCTTGCTCGCTTGGGGGGTGGGCGCGGGTCGGTTTGTTAATTATTTTAATTTTTGTTGTTAAGGGATGATTTATTCTTTATATATTACTAATCAATGTGCAGGGAGGGAGTAACCTGTATTTGTTTGCATTGCTTGCAGGTTAATGTAAAGTGTAAAGGGTGTGGGGTAACCTGTATTTGTTTGCATTGCTTGCAGGTTAATGTAAAATGTAAACGGAGGGGGCAACCTGTATTTGTTTGCATTGCTTACAGGTTAATGTAAACTATCAAGGGAGTGGGTAACCTGTATTTGTTTGCATTGCTTGCAGGTTAACGTGCACTTCAAAGGGAGGTGGGCCTGCATTTGTTTGCATTGCTTGCAGGTTTTATGTCTCCTGGTTATCACTGGATGACATGTTTTTGCGATATGTTGCGATATTTATTGATACTGGATGTTTTATTCTTGGTATCAATAATAACTTTTCAGGGAGAATCTGTTCATGCTGCTTGCTTGTATAGTGTAGAACGTAGTGGCTGTAGTAGTTAGTGGCGCTTTCCAGCTGCATAATGCCGAGTGCGACCCGGTATCGGCGACGTTTGGCTTCCTGCTTGCTTGGGGGGGTCGGTTTGTTAATTATTTTAGAGGAAGAGTTTTTATTGGTTATTTGATGTTATTGGGCTTATGCACTCTCAACAATAATTATACATAATTGTTACAATAACACATCATTTGCATATCTTAAACTTCTTTATTTCTATTGTTCTGTGGTGGCTGGCTGTGAGAAGCAATGGTGGACTTTTCTGGAACAGCCTGACCGCCTCCTGCTGACTACCTACATTCTACGAGGAGAACTCAGTGCTGCAGCAGTTGTTGAAGTTATTGATGGTTTTGACTGACTGACTGACTGGTTGTGATAGGGTAAGTTGTTTCTACGAATACTTAGCTGTATTTGTTGCATGGGAGAGTTCATGCTCAATTGACATCAATAACAACCACTAAGGGAGGGCGGAGCCAGTATTTGTTTGCATTGCTTGCTGTTGTGTAATACATGTTCAGGAAGGGGGCAACCTGTATTTGTTTGCATTGCTTGCAGGTTAATGCGAACTTTAAAGGGAGTGGGGAAACCTGTATTTGTTTGCATTGCTTGCAGGTTTTGTCTCCTGGTTTTCACCGGATGACATGGTTTTTCTTATATGTTGCGATTATTATTGATACTGGATGATTTATTCTTGGTATCAATAATAACTTTTCAGGAAGAATTTCTTCGTGCTGCTTGCTTATATAGTGTAGAAGGTAGTGGCTGTAGTGGTTAGTGGCGCTTTCCAGCTGCCTAATGCCGAGGGACGGCTCGGCATCGGCGACGTTTGGCTTTTTGCTCGCTTGGGGGGTGGGGGCGGGTCGGTTTGTTAATTATTTTAATTTTTGTTGTTAAGGGATGATTTATTCTTTATATATTATTAATCAATGTGCAGGGAGGGAGCAACCTGTATTTGTTTGCATTGCTTGCAGGTTAATGTAAACTGTAAAGGGTTTGGGGTAACCTGTATTTGTTTGCATTGCTTGCAGGTTAATGTAATGTGTTTAGCGGAGGGGGCAACCTGTATGCATTTGTTTGCATTGCTTGCAGGTTTTATGTCTCCTGGTTATCACTGGATGACATGTTTTTGCGATATGTTGCGATATTTATTGATACTGGATGATTTATTCTTGGTATCAATAATAACTTTTCAGGGAGAATCTGTTCGTGCTGCTTGCTTATATAGTGTAGAACGTAGTGGCTGTAGTAGTTAGTGGCGCTTTCCAGCTGCCTAATGCCGAGTGCGACTCGGTATCGGCGACGTTTGGCTTCCTGCTTGCTTACGGGGGTCGGTTTGTTAATTATTTTTGAGGAAGAGTTTTTATTGGTTATTTGATGTTATTAGGCTTATGCATTCTCAACAATAATGATACATAATTGTTACATTAACACATCATTTGCATATCTTAAACTTTTTTATTTCTATTGTTCTATGGTGGCTGGCTGTGAGAAGCAATGGTGGACTTTTCTGGAACTGCCTGACCGCCTCCTGCGACTACATTCTACGAGGAGCACTCAGTGCTGCAGCAGTTGTTGAAGTTATTGATGGTTTTGACTGACTGACTGGTTGTGATAGGGTAAGTTGTTTCTACGAATACTTTGCTGTATTTGTTGCATGGGAGAGTTCATGCTCAATTGACATCAATAACAACCACTAAGGGAGGGCGGAGCCAGTATTTGTTTGCATTGCTTGCTGGTGTGTAATACATGTTCAGGGAGGGGGCACCTGTATTTGTTTGCATTGCTTGCAGGTTAATGCGAACTTTAAAGGGAGGGGGGAAACCTGTATTTGTTTGCATTGCTTGCAGGTTTTGTCTCCTGGTTTTTACCGGATGACATGTTTTTTCTTATATGTTGCGATTATTATTGATACTGGATGATTTATTCTTGGTATCAATAATAACTTTTGAGGGAGAATTTCTTCGTGCTGCTTGCTTATATAGTGTAGAAGGTAGTGGCTGTAGTGGTTAGTGGCGCTTGCCAGCTGCCTAATGCCGAGGGACGGCTCGGCATCGGCGACGTTTGGCTTCTTGCTCGCTTGGGGGGTGGGGGCGGCTCGGTTTGTTAATTATTTTAATTTTTGTTGTTAAGGGATGATTTATTCTTTATATATTACTAATCAATGTGCAGGGAGGGAGCAACCTGTATTTGTTTGCATTGCTTGCAGGTTAATGTAAACTGTAAAGGGTGTGGGGTAACCTGTATTTGTTTGCATTGCTTGCAGGTTAATGTAATGTGTTTAACGGAGGGGGCAACCTGTATTTGTTTGCATTGCTTACAGGTTAATGTAAACTGTCAAGGGAGTGGGCAACCTGTATTTGTTTGCATTGCTTGCAGGTTAACGTGCACTTTAAAGGGAGGTGGGCCTGCATTTGTTTGCATTGCTTGCAGGTTTTATGTCTCCTGGTTATCACTGGATGACATGTTTTTGCGATATGTTGCGATATTTATTGATACTGGATGATTTATTCTTGGTATCAATAATAACTTTTCAGGGAGAATCTGTTCGTGCCGCTTGCTTATATATTTTTTTTTTTTTTTGGATGTTGCCATGTGCACAAAGCCAGTGGCTTGTCTGTGCGGCAGTCGGGGAGACGGAGTATTTGAAAAATCCCCTGCCTAACCTGGGCTTGAACCCTGGACTTCTGAGTGGAAGGCATTCGCCTTATCCACTCGGCCACCTCCGCTCCCAAGAACGTAGTGGCTGTAGTAGTTAGTGGCGCTTTCCAGCTGCCTAATGCCGAGTGCGACTCGGTATCGGCGACGTTTGGCTTCCTGCTTGCTTGGGGATGTCGGTTTGTTAATTATTTTTTAGGAAGAGTTTTTATTGGTTATTTGATGTTATTGGGCTTATGCATTCTCAACAATAATAATACATAATTGTTACATTAGAACATCATTTGCATATCTTAAACTTCTTTATTTCTATTGTTTTATGGTGGCTGGCTGTGAGAAGCAATGGTGGACTTTTCTGGAACTGCCTGACCGCCTCCTGCTGACTACATTCTACGAGGATTACTCAGTGCTGCAGCAGTTGAAGTTATTGATGGTTTTGACTGACTGACTGGTTGTGATAGGGTAAGTTGTTTCTACGAATACTTTGCTGTATTTGTTGCATGGGAGAGTTCATGCTCAATTGACATCAATAACAACCACTAAGGGAGGGGGGAGCCAGTATTTGTTTGCATTGCTTGCTGGTGTGTAAGACGTGTTCAGGGAGGGGGCAACCTGTATTTGTTTGCATTGCTTGCAGGTTAATGCGAACTTTAAAGGCAGGGGGGAAACCTGTATTTGTTTGCATTGCTTGCAGGTTTTGTCTCCTGGTTTTCACCGGATGACATATTTTTTCTTATATGTTGCGATTATTATTGATACTGGATGATTTATTCTTGGTATCAATAATAACTTTTCAGGGAGAATTTCTTCGTGCTGCTTGCTTATATAGTGTAGAAGGTGTAGTGGTTAGTGGCTGTAGTGGTTAGTGGCGCTTTCCAGCTGCCTAATGCCTAGGGACGGCTCGGCATCGGCGACGTTTGGCTTCTTGCTCGCTTGGGGGGTGGGCGCGGGTCGGTTTGTTAATTATTTTAATTTTTGTTGTTAAGGGATGATTTATTCTTTATATATTACTAATCAATGTGCAGGGAGGGAGCAACCTGTATTTGTTTGCATTGCTTGCAGGTTAATGTAAACTGTAAAGGGTGTGGGGTAATGTAACCACCCGGGTTACGGATTAATGTAAAGTATGGGAAATTAGACGATGGATATAGATTAGTAATAATTATTTCATAGACTTTAATAATTAATAATTGTTGAAACGGGCGCAGCTGCATTTAACGCGGGTTATCAGCGGATGTTTAACAACGGCTTGAAAACTCGCGTTTATTTTCTGTTGGTACTTCTCTGTAGGTGCCTTTGTTAAGCGGACCAAGAACTTTGAAAATAGAGCTAGATTACATCAACTGTTTACGTTCAAAGAACTAGCTGTGAAACTCTTTGTTCTCTGGCCTGTGGGAATGTCTTTTGATGATATAGACAAATTCCTTAAACGGCCGATGTAAAATAGACGTGGGTTGAAAAATAGCTGAACGGTTATTGGTAGGTTGTTTTTAAAAGTGGGTTTTGTGGGCTGGCTTGGAAAACGTTTAACGGTGGGGAGAATCAGGGAAAGGGTAAGATGCTTGTCGCGAAAAGTTCAGTATTCATTCATGTTTTGGATTCAGGTTTGGAATTCAGGTTTTAATTCCGGTTTTGAACGCAGTTAGGAATTCTTGGGTCAGTGGGGGCCGTGGGCCCATAGTTGGGGTTTTGGTAGTTTGATCAGGGTCGAATTTGGTTGTGGAATATTTGGCGTCAATATTGTTCCGTTCATTTGTGAGAGTTTTGGTGATCGTTAAGCCGTGGCTAAGAATTGGATTTACTAGATCGCAGAAAACACCTGGTAGGATAACTCTGTTATTTTTTATTTGTTCATTTTGTATGTACTAAAAATTGTCCAACTGTTCATGTATGTTGTCTGATAAAGTTTACGTTTATATTGTATGAGAGAAAAGTGCTGCTGCCCGTTCGAAGTGTAGGTCTTTTATAAGTTAACGTTCACATTGCCATATTGCCATAATTATTGTTCTTGTAAGTGTTTTAGTTTGATTATTTGTCGAAGTTAGTGGTACCTTTTAAATGTTTGAGTAAATCTTGTTGCGTATTGCGATTTCTTTATGAATATTCGATTTATTTTGAATCTTGGTTGAATTTATATTTATTCTTAATATAGATGAGCTGACTTGAGACTTTGTCGCATTTATACTTATTGTCATTACATTTGTTTGCCAAATTTTATTTACATTCTTAATATACTTTAATTTTAATTGAATCTGGCTTAGTTGTTTTTATTTTACTAGTTCAAGCTTGTCCCTATTTACCTAGTGATCAAAATGATTAGTTCTAAATATTTAGTGTGTTAGATGAGAATAACGGTAAGTGCAGTCTATTATCTCGAATATTAAAATCTACATTCGCATGAGATAAATCTTCCAACCCCTTTTGCTCCACTTTAAGTCACCTGTGCATATAACATCAAATAAATTAGCTAACCGCTCGGCTAACCATTATTACCCAGTAGGCTGGGTGGTAACATTGGTGTCTTAAGTGTGGGGTTTATTTTTGAATAATTTGGAAGTATAGACTACACCTTTTGGTTTTTTTTAATGGTTAGAATTTTCTTTTTGCATAAATTAGTTTTTTTTCTTTTCTGTTGTGTTAAGTATTATAGATTTTGATTTTCTCTTTATGGAAAATTGTTTTGTGGTAAAAATTGAATTAGTAATTTTTGTTGTGGCATTTGCATTTCTCTCTTATTTGTTTTCTTTAATTGCGGGGCGCGAGTTGTAAGAACAATCGGTAAGCGTTGCACCATTTTTAGTTTGTTTTGTTTGGTTATCTGGTATGCCGGTAAACAGCGACGCCGCTCTGAATGGGCAGGGCCGGAATGAGTCAAACTCGTCGGTCGACAGCAGGGCCCCTGGTAGTATTGCGGATAAGTTTTCTTTCAGGAATTTTGCAAGAATTTGTAATTCAATAGATCCTTATACAGGGAAAGGTGATGTACGGGATTATTTTTTTAAATTGGAAAGGAGACAGGCGTGGGAAGGTTGGTCGGATAGGCTATTGCTGGAGTTGATTATTTATGGGTTAGATGGAGTAGCGTTTAAATTTTTCAGATCGGAAACGGAGCTTCAGGGCGAGCAGGTTACGTACAAGGTGTTTAAGGAAAAATTTATTAGGAAATTTGGAGGTCGGCGGTCATCTGGTGAACTTTTGTATAGGTTGCCGCAGCTGTTCCAAAGAGAGCGGGAGTCCGTGTCTGATTTTTTGATGAGGGTGAAGCTCGTAGCAATGGAAATCATGGAAGTAGACAGGGAGACCGCAGCTGTGGATCAGCTGGCGGGTATTGAATGGAAGATGGAAGAGGTTGTTAAGTATCAGTTTCGAACAGGATTGAGGATTGAACTGTTAAAACAATGTGGGTCGTCGCTTTTACAGGGTAATAAATCGCTCGATGAACTAGCGGAGGTTGCTACGTTGGAGGAAGCTAATCAGGATTTACTCAAACGCAGGTTCCAGCAGGTGCACAACAATGTATCCAGAACTCGGTTCCAGGGGGAGCCGAATTTTTCTCGGGAGATTGAGTGTTTTCTTTGCAGGAAAAGGGGACACATAGCTCGTATGTGTCCGCGTGGGCACGTGGAACAAGGTCGGAGAGAATTGTCGCGGTCAGCTGAGCTCAGGTCAGGCGAGGAGTCTGTTACTAGGTCAAGGCCCCACCATCAAAGATATGGAGGTATACGGGGCCCCGAATCGTTGGTAGTTCCACGTGTCATTTTTTTGGTTTTGGGCAGTTCTGGGGCTAAGTTGGACAGGGGGACGTCGAACACTCGAGTAGACCCTCCCTTCATTTCTAGCTCCGGGCGCACTACGTATGGACTAAGTAATTCTGTCAAAGTAGGGTCTTCTAAAAATGCTGCTCTCTTTAATTATTTGCTAAGCTCTCCTCCGTCGATGGATAGGGTTGTCGAAAAAACTAGTAGGCAACAAATTCGTGTCAAGGAGACAGGACTTGGAAATAAATCGAAGGAGCCGTGCCGGGATCTCGATGAATTCACAGTAGTCGAAGAGAAGGAAGCAACCACGGGGCCCAGAAGGGGCTATCTTGAAGAAATCAGAATAGAGCACGATAAGGGAAGCGATACAACCCCCACTCGGAACCATAGCTTCGGACTGAGTAAGGAAAAATTTCCACATCCAATTGAAGTAAATGTGGAAATTATACGCCCTATGGATGATGGCTATAGCAGTGACGAAAAGGACGAAAACCCAGTAGTCTGTCACAAATGCAAGAGAAGGTGTGTCGCCGTGAAGGAACCTAGAGAAAACAAAATTGGAAATATGCAGGGTGAGTCCTCAGAAAGAGGAGGGGGTGACGTTGTATCAGAAACGACGGGAGCTCATAGGAAGATGAGTTGTGTTTCCTGGAAGGAGCCCAGATGAGACAAAGTTGGGTATATACAGGGTGATTCCTCAGAAAGAGGACTAGCTGATGTCGAACTGGAAACAAAGGAAACCTGCCAGAAGAGGAGTTGTGTGGCCATGGAGGAGCCTAGATGGGAAAACATTGAAAATATACAGGGTGATTCTTCAGAAGAAGGAATAGTCGACGTCGCGTTGAAAACAATGGAATCTTGCAAGAAGAGGGGACGTGTAGTCGTGAAGGAGCCTAGATGGAAAAAAATTGAAAATATACAGGGTGATTCCTCTGAAGGAGGAGTGGGCGATGGTGAAACAGGATCGTTGGGGACTCGTAAGAAAATAAATCGAGTGTGCAAAAAAGAGCCCATCAGATGGGGCGAAGCGGCAAATATACAGGGGGATAGGCTGTCATATTAGGGGAGGACAGCAAGGAGACGGAGGGAGTTTGAAGGAAACCGCTTCCTTCAAGCTCCCGCAAGTTGTATTTATCCAAATTTAAAAATGGTTGATTGTTTTAGTAAATTTTAACTTAATGAATCGCGGGAGGCATTTCTGTGTCACGAATATATGTGTTTGCCCTGTTGTGGGGGCTTATAGAATACCACAGCCGCAAGGACGGCGCGGAGTAAAAGGCCCGAACGTCCACCGGGAGTTTGGAGGACGATTTCATTTCCCTTCAAGCTCTCTAATCAGGGGAATAGTGTTGAAGCTTTTGATTTAACTTTTTTTGTTTGGGATAAGGGTTGTAATTTTATTGTTTACCATGATAAGTTGAGTTTGCCCTGTTGTGGGGCTTTTAGAATACCACAACCGCAGGACGGTGCGGAGTAAAAGGCCCGAACGTCCACCAGGAGTTTGAAGGACGACTTCACTTGCCTTCAAGCTCTCTATCAGGGGAATATTGTTTATTGTTTTGGTTTTCATTTGTTTAATTGTTTTAGTATGGGTTGTACAATGTTTTGTTTTGCTTTTTGAGAGACGCGTTAGCCCTGTGGCTGGGCTAAAGAATTGTGCCACCGCATGGACGGCGTGGGGTAAAAGTCCCCTAATGTCCACCAGGGAAGTAGTCCTTACTGGACGGTAAAATTATGTTTGCATTTGCTTGTATTTTAGTTGTCTAATTTTATTTTTTTTTTGTGTGTGACTATAGACAATCAATGTGTTGTGTTACTTCCGCACGTTACCGAGGAGGCTAGCTTGGGGCTTGCAGCCCTCAGTACCCGGGGGTCGGCAGGCATCTTACGAAGGAGCTAAATGGTGTCCAGAGGACCTGGTGTTCGTGATGAATAGAGTGGCGATACAGAATACCATCTCCCTCAAGGCTTCTGGTGCTGACGCCAACCCTCAGGGAATCGATATGGACGCCCTTTTCAAACACAGAGGAAATGGGACGTCCGAGACGAGAAAGGTCAACCTAGTTCTGGGGATGGTTTGCTGATTTCAGCGTGGCTATCAGTGGACTGCATGGAGTCCACGTTATACATTCCGACTGGCTGCGTGTGTATGCTGCAAGCGAGGTTCTGGAACTCGCTTACCTTCTGGGCTGATTCAAAGAGAGTCATTAAGGAGGCACCCCTCCTGGAGCCTTCTCACACCGTCACAATGGAACCTGTCGCATCCAGTGACAACTCCAGCTCGCATACTGCGGGCCCTTTGCGGCTCGACAACCCCTGCTCGCTTTCAGCGGGCAACCGAATCGGCAGCTCGAAACCAGCTACTCAGCTGGTGTACCCCTCCTCTGGACAGTCAACGCTGGCAACAGATGAACAACTCATCGCCGTCGCCACGTGATCCTGGAAGGTGGAGGCGCCGGTGATGTATTAGTGTGAAGAATATTTGGTTTATTCCTTGTGGTTGACTATAGTTATTTTGCTAACTGTTTTGTGCTTAGAATTAAGATGGTTATTATATAGGGTGTATTTTACCAGCGTCAAATTTCCCCTATGGGTTTTTGTTAGTAATGGGTTGATTTGTTGTTGTACAAGGAAGGGTACTTATAGAGCAAGTACCCTTCTTGTTTTAAGGAGGGGGCAGTGTAACCACCCGGGTTACGGATTAATGTAAAGTATGGGAAATTAGACGCTGGATATGGATTAGTAATAATTATTTCATAGACTTTTATAATTAATAATTGTTCAGACGGGCGCAGCTGCATTTAACGCGTGTTATCAGCGGATGTTTAACAACGGCTTGAAAACTCGCGTTTATTTTCTGTTGGTACTTCTCTGTAGGTGCCTTTGTTAAGCGGATCAAGAACTTTGAAAATAGAGCTAGATTACATCAACTGTTTACTTTCAAAGAACTAGCTGTGAAACTCTTTGTTCTCTGGCCTGTGGGAATGTCTTTTGATGATATAGACAAATTCCTTAAACGGCCGATGTAAAATAGACGTGGGTTGAAAAATAGCTGAACGGTTATTGGTAGGTTGTTTTTAAAAGTGGGTATTGTGGGCTGGTTTGGAAAACGTTTAACGGTGGGGAGAATCAGGGAAAGGGTAAGATGCTTGTCGCGAAAAGTTCAGTATTCATTCATGTTTTGGATTCAGGTTTGGAATTCAGGTTTTAATTCCGGTTTTGAACGCAGTTAGGAATTCTTGGGTCAGTGGGGGCCGTGGGCCCATAGTTGGGGTTTTGGTAGTTTGGTCAGGGTCGAATTTGGTTGTGGAATATTTGGCGTCAATATTGTTCCGTTCATTTGTGAGAGTTTTGGTGATCGTTATGCCGTGGCTAAGAATTGGATTTACTAGATCGCAGAAAACACCTGGTAGGATAACTCTGTTATTTTTTATTTGTTCATTTTGTATGTACTAAAAATTGTCCAACTGTTCATGTATGTTGTCTGATAAAGTTTACGTTTATATTGTATGAGAGAAAAGTGCTGCTGCCCGTTCGAAGTGTAGGTCTTTTATAAGTTAACGTTCACATTACCATATTGCCATAATTATTGTTCTTGTAAGTGTTTTAGTTTGATTATTTGTCGAAGTTAGTGGTACCTTTTAAATGTTTGAGTAAATCTTGTTGCGTATTGCGATTTCTTTATGAATATTCGATTTATTTTGAATCTTGGTTGAATTTATACTTATTCTTAATATAGATGAGCTGACTTGAGACTTTGTCGCATCTATACTTATTGTCATTACATTTGTTTGCAAATTTTATTTACATTCTTAATATACTTTAATTTTAATTGAATCTGGCTTAGTTGTTTTTATTTTACTAGTTCAAGCTTGTCCCTATTTACCTAGTGATCAAAATGATTAGTTCTAAATATTTAGTGTGTTAGATGAGAATAACGGTAAGTGCAGTCTATTATCTCGAATATTAAAATCTACATTCGCATTAGATAAATCTTCCAACCCCTTTTGCTCCACTTTAAGTCACCTGTGCATATAACATCAAATAAATTAGCTAACCGCTCGGCTAACCATTACTACCCAGTAGGTTGGGTGGTAACAGTAACAGTTATATGTTGCGATTATTATTGATACTGGATGATTTATTCTTGGTATCAATAATAACTTTTGAGGGAGAATTTCTTCGTGCTGCTTGCTTATATAGTGTAGAAAGTAGTGGCTGTAGTGGTTAGTGGCGCTTGCCAGCTGCATAATGCCGAGGGACGGCTCGGCATCGGCGACGTTTGGCTTCTTGCTCGCTTGGGGGTGGGGGCGGGTCGGTTTGTTAATTATTTTAATTTTTGTTGTTAAGGGATGATTTATTCTTTATATATTACTAATCAATGTGCAGGGAGGGAGCAACCTGTATTTGTTTGCATTGCTTGCATGTTAATGTAAACTGTCAAGGGAGTGGGAAACCTGTATTTGTTTGCATTGCTTGCAGGTTAACGTGCACTTTAAAGGGAGGTGGGCCTGCATTTGTTTGCATTGCTTGCAGGTTTTATGTCTCCTGGTTATCACTGGAAGACATGTTTTTGCGATATGTTGCGATATTTATTGATACTGGATGATTTATTCTTGGTATCAATAATAACTTTTCAGGTTTTCAAAGTTATTATGATATTTTTGATCAATCCTATCATTGGCCAATTGATGATATGATAAAAACTATCCATATTTTATAAATTACTTCCAACAAAAAGCAGAGAATAATAACTTTATAAGAAATTTGGAATAGTATTCCTTTCAAACGCTGAAAATTTTATAACAAATAATATACGCGAGAAACCAGAAACCATATTTACAAATAGGCGTTGTCAATCTCATAGCCCAGCAAGTACTTACCACAGGCGAAGAAAGGAGTTCAGTCAAACTATTAATGATGGTAAGTATTAGTTAAAATAAATGAAAACAAAACACTTCTTTGTTGCCAAAAATATATATATTATACTTGGAAGAAGACATTTGACAAAAAAAAAACTAAAAAACATTTCAAGCAGCATAGAAAAAAATGCTGTAAACGTTTAGTGCGATATCATCGTTAATTTAATGTTCAAATCCTGACAATACCTTAGATTTTCTTGATCAAGCAAACAAATTATAATATTATCATCATAAAGGTACTTGTTTGTGCACAAACATTGACAAAACACCAATAGTTGTTCATGTAGGGTTGCCACAGCATCTTTTTTTGCCCTCTTCATTGGATCCAACCTTTCTTTTTGCAACTCTTTCTTTTGGCTGAATTCACTGCTTAGATTTTTTTTGTTCGGTGCCCAATGCCAGTGGCAAAAAAATATATTAATTATTCCTAAAGTTATAAATTCACAAAAATTATGATCGCGTAATTTTTGAAAAAATGTGTGGTTTTAAAATGTGCAACATTCAAGTCCGGATTTGTATTCAGCGTAAAGAAATCTGTCTAAGCACCTATTCACTTCCTATTTACATACCGAAGATTTCAATATTTTAGTAATTTTGTAATATCTTTTACCAAAAAATTTTCTTATGTAAGGCCAAAAAATTTGAATGCAACTTGAAAACAGTTAAAATAAATAATGATTAAATCACAAGTAATGAAAATTAAATTTGCTGTAAAACTGTAAATTTAAAAATCAAAAAAATAAGTGTTCACATATTTTTAAAAATACAAAATACATATGAATGAATTTATTCTATACTTTTGCCACTAATTGTGGGATATAAACTGCTATTATTACAGTTTAATTGATGATTGTCATCATTACCAGATACTGAACATTAAAATTCAATTCCCCAAACTCAAAGTGGATGCTTAATCAAATATCATCCATTAAATAGGATTGTTTCTCATGTGCTCTGTTAAGGTGCTTCTTGAGAATTGCTGAACTTCTAGACGCATAGTTGCAAATTATACACTTAAATGGTCTGAGCCCTGTATGCATTGTCATGTGCTTCTTCAAAGCTCCCGATTGCGAAAATGAATATGCACAGACCGTGCATTTAAATGGTTTTTGTCCTGTATGCACTCTCATATGGACTATAATATGAGCACGTTGTGTAGAAGAATAGCCGCATATGCAACATTTAAATGGCTTCAGCCTCATATGCGTTCTCATGTGCTCATGAATGTGTCCTAATTCTGTACTTAAATAGTCACAGTACAGGCATCTCTCTGGTTCATATCCTGTGTGCCTTCTCATATGTTGGTTAAGATCAGCAGGTCTTGGACTAGAAAAACCACATATGATGCATTTAAATGATTTCTCTTCAAAATGGTAACTTATATTAATGTTTGTAGGAATACTGGGTTTTGCGTAGGTATGGTCTGTTTCGGTGTATTTAAGCAATGACTTATATCGGTTCCCTTCCTTATTTCTTCTCACACTCTCTTTAAGTCGTGTTGCTCCCTTTGGAATTCTAGTCATTACTGGTATAGAAGTTTGGCCAGATGCTGTAAAACTGGTGCCCAAAATAGCTTCACTTATTTCCGATTCTTCATCTTTGATGTCAAATCTGAAAAATATAAACTAAATTAAGAGTAGGCTAAAATATTAACTAGTTAAAAAAACTGTGCTTATACTGTTTTTTTAACTTCTCTTTATTTCAAGCCCCCTTCTTACTTTCGCTACCGATATTTAAAGTTGAAGCAATATGTGCAAGAAGACAACTTTAACGTCAAGATAATTGAGGGCTGCTATATAAGTCTCATGCTGTATAGGTAAGTGACTGTTTTTGATAAATAAATGCATTTTAAAATTACATTTGCAGATACAGAAACATGCTGTATAAACAAATATAATTTTGATAAGTATACCAGGTAAAAAATGTCTATACAAAAATGCAAACTGAAGCTTTTATTTCAGCACATTTATAGAATTTAGTTACTTCATATTGTTTCGAAATATAGTTTAATTACATTGTATAATTGAGGCCAGGTCATCCAACCCATCTAACCTGCAGACAATGATTGCTTTGGCAGAAATGCAACCGTCAGGCTTTTCAAATCGGAACAAAGACATTCCTTTGTGGCACGCGTTCAAAACGTGCAAATTAACATTAACTTATATCAAAAGCCGTGTGCAGCCAAAAATCTCAACTAAGGATTTTTGGGGGTCCAAAACAGGTCATGACGTCTTACCAAATTCATATAATGGCCATGGCATGGGTTGAAATGAGGAACAATCACTAGTTTGCAGCACCTGAGTTTATAATACGCTCAACGATCGAGTTTCACGGTCACCAGTCAGCTGTAATATTGGAATTCCGTGTGGTCAGCAATACACGGCCTATGTAAAGAACACTGCGACTTTTATTTACATCCATCCTGACCTAGAGCCGTCCCCCATTAAGAGCTACGGAACAATATTAACTTTTTTCAGGGTATGATATAGTTTATAAACTACAAGAAAAATATTTTTTTACTTTTAGGACCAATTTTTTAAAAACTATTGTATATACTTGCATGACGTATGATGCAATTCAGTTTAGCAAAGAAGGTTGTTATCACTTTGAATACGTAGAATATACACTCTGGATACAAAGGACTGTTTGGTTGAAATCTTGTTAGTTTTGTTGATTTTCATAGACTTTCTTAACAAAGGAAGCAAAAACTATTGGTTTAGAGCAGCATTTCCCAACCTTCTTCCGCTGTCCTTCTCCCGCTCACGTCAGGTGCATAGGTTCGCTCCGCTCCTAGGGCTCTGGGGAGCAACGGTTAGGAAACGCTTATTTAGAGTAGTACTATCATAGTTCTTATTGCCTTAAAATTTAATGAGGAATTCGATACCTAATTTATTCTACATTTAAAAAACAAAAAATTGGTGTGTACAATTGTATGAACAATGTGTTATGTAAATATAATTGTAAAAGCGTTTAGGAATTCTGAATAATTGAAAAAAAAAAAACTTAAAATATCCCAGCAGTCACAATCTTCCAATGAAGCACTTTTGGGACACTCTTATAGTGTATACAGCACCAATCATATGCAGCAGTTGCTTTGTCAGAGACAGCCACATAAGCTATTATTATGATCAATGCCTTCATAGTTGAGATGTATTTAATGATGATTAAAACACAGTGTTAACCAGATTTCATAAGAATTTTATTTTAACCTCAATAGATAATTCACAGATATTGTAGTTGTTTCGTCACAATAGTGAAGTTAAAGATTGACATACAGGTTGAATGTGTACAATTACCAGTTATATTTAGGACTGGTATTTTCACCTACCCTATAAAGTTCTGAATAGCAATACATATATCTATCAGATTTGATGGGCTATTTTATCCCATTAAATGAGAAGATATAACGTTGGCATTCTGCTCATGGCTGCTGGCATACTGCATATCTTTTCATTTAAGCATTAACAAATATTTATTATATTCACAAAGTTTGCTCTGCACAACATATTGATGTGGTTACTGATCAATATGAAATCAAGGCAACCCCACAAACGTGTACAACGTGGCATTGATCAACATGATCACAACATTCCATGGAAATTGCACTTCCTTATTACAGTCCTGTTTTTCAGAAGTAAACACTGTATTCTGTTATCCATAGTTGTCTATTCAGTTCTGCAAACTTATTCCGACCTAACCCACTTGTTCAGCTTGACTCAAAATTCCTAAAATCAATGGGTTTGTAGCCACTGGATTTTGCGTGAGATCCCAGTATTAAACTGCTCGGTTTTTCTTTAGAGTTGCCATTTTATAATTAACGTATTAATGATTGCATAACCTTGTCAATTTTGTTTATACCGTGTGCCAATCAAGAAAAAGGTGCTGGAGTATCTGCTTCTATCAACATTTCTTGTTCCATTAATTTAGTTCGTCGATAATTCATTTTCTTTATCCTCCATTTTTGGTTTGTTTGGCTTTTTTCTTGCATATCCATATCTCTCACAAGTTTCTTAGTGGCGTGGTAATGTTCCCTCGCTTTCCTTAAATATTCTTCATACTTTTCTTGGTCATTTTTTCTTTTTAATCTACATCGACGTTGCTTCTCCGCTGTTGAGGGCGGAGAAATCTTCTTAGTGCAGTGGTACCGTTCCCTCACCTTCTTTAAATATTCCTCATGTTTTTCTTTGTCAGCTCTTCTCTTCAACCTACATTCACGTTGCCTCTCTGCTCCCGTCAATGGACTGTCCTTTGTAGCGGAGTGGTACCGATCCCTCGCTTTCTTTAAATATTCATCGTGTTTCTCTTTGTCAGCTTTTCTCCTTAACCTATATCGACGTTGCCTCTCCGCTGATGTTAGCGCAGCTGTCAGTATTTTTTGAGAAGCTGTTGCACTGTGGACAAAAAAAATGGTACTAATTTTTCAGTAGTCTTGTTTCCTATAATATTTAGTCAATTCATATATTTCTTTAAAAAAACAAATTAGATATATTGTAAATATTAAAAGCATACCATATTTGCAATAACAGAACATGTTATACATACATGGGTAAATTTACTGTGAAATAAAAGGTATATTAAAATTAGTAGATTATGGAATTTGTTTGGTTTGAGTCAAAAAGAACAGTAGAGATTTTATTGCATCATGGTGGAGAAATAAGAATTGTAAACTGTTGGTTGTCTTGTGGGTAACATGCTTGATTTTGATATTTTAGGTGCCATTTTCTTCAGTTTCAACTATATGATCACATTTGTTGTTTAGCTGTGAATTTTAGACAAATGTGAGTATCCTTTTTATTTTTGCAGGATGATTTGGAGCTGGAATCAACTTTCTTTTAGTATAAGTTTTTATATTAGATAATTTTTACATTACAAACGTACATCAAGGATGTGACCGTTAGAAATGTGAAAGCATACTGTCATAATTTTGGTTCAATAAAAATCATGTATGTTGATATTAGTTGCAATTAGCTTTGCAGAACAAAGACGAACATTTGCCAAAAATCTACTGCCAAATACCAAACGAAAGAAAAATTCATCAGAAATGACAAAATAAATAGCTGTGCTAAAACTTTGTCATCGATCAAGTTTAAAGATAACGCAGTTGGATTTTTCGTGCCTGTACAACGTTTTTGTTACAAAAGTCAAAGTCCACTACTTTTCAACTAGAAACTATAATAGTGTAAATTTCAAAATTGCACCCTGTATACGATGCTATAGAATCTCTACTGTTCTTTTTTGATCAAAACCAGACAATTATCATTACCTACTACTTTTAATACACCTTTCATTTTATATTATGACCCAATATTATCAGAAATGCTGCATAGCCAAACAGAGTAATATATCATTGGATCGAAAGGTTCTGTTATTGCGAATAAAGTACTGTTTTGAATTTTCACAATATAAGCAATTTGGGTTTCAATGAAACATTTCAATTAACTAAACATTATTGGAAATATAAGTATTGAAAATATGAACCATTTTTTTTTGTTTACAGTGTTGACATTAAAACGTCTAAGGCTACGGTTACAATGCAAGGAATTTTGAAGAATTTTTAAGAAGTAGTAAATTACTGCACAAAAGAAATGTGAGAGATTTGCTTTGGTAGTGGTATAACACCAAAAAATGACATTGTTAATGGAGATCAAGAGTATGTATCTATTAAGAAAAGTTGCGCAGAAATATATATTTTTGTAGTTTAATCTGAAAAGGAAATTGACTTGACTTTTTCAGTTCTGAAAATGTCCACAAAAACTTAAAATTTTGTGTTAATTTGTTGCTTTAAAACTGGTGGAGCTAGATATTTGTAATCAAAACTTTGTA
Organism: Melinopterus prodromus; assembly: GCA_964023965.1. Lineage (NCBI taxonomy): Eukaryota > Metazoa > Arthropoda > Insecta > Coleoptera > Scarabaeidae > Melinopterus > Melinopterus prodromus. Next base: position 50,268,637 of record OZ030393.1, read on the forward strand.
GTCACACTTTTCAACAAGGAATCCAAAAGGGTATATACTTAAATTTGAGAATTTGACAGTCATAGGGTAATGTAAATCATTCTGCCAGGCAAGGTTCAATTCCTAGTCGGATCAAAAACCTTTGTGCGTGTTTTTATGCAGGTAAGAACAATCATTGTACATCACCTTCCGTGAGGAAGTAACGTCGGTGGTCCTGTGTGCTGTCATAACGAAACGTGCACATTAAAGGCGATCCGCAATAGCCAGCGCAGCGAAGAGAAGCTACATAAAAAAAAAACTCCTATATTAAAATTTTGTTGGGGCAACCAAGGGCCAACCTAAACTGAGCTGAGCTTAAGAGATTTAAACTAGCCAAGCATGTCTTGCTTTCTCTCATAAAATGGATTCAATGCAATCTGTGTTCTTCTAAACATAATTAGCATAGGATGGCTTTGCTTGCAATTGCCGATTACCTTAAGGACTTTGACTTAAGTTTGACAAAATATCTGGGGGTGTAAAGGTTTTTGATCTAAGTTATGGAATTAAGCCATCATAAACTAAATCATAAAAAAAAAAATATTTTAAAAAAATATTTTCTTCTGTTTCTAGTTTGATATATTTGGATTTTAGATTAAAATTTACTATTTTGGTTTTTGCAGAGAGTGATTTGCAACTGGGATCAACGCTTGTTCTGTGCATAGTTGTGTGGAGAAAAATTATGAAATTTTTGTAAATTGTTAAATGTATGACAGGCACAAGTACTTTTATTACAGATATGTATTTAAAACATACTTAATTCCTTCACAAGAGGATTCAGACCATTGTTCGTATACCATTCTTTCATTATATAACACATAAAAATATTATTTACTTTTGCTAAGTTGCTCAAAACTGCTTGCACTGATACAGCAGCTGTCTACGGTAATCTTATTTATCTTATTTTATTATAAGATGTCGAATAATTGAAAATCATATCCAGTCACCTTCTTGTCCATAGTATTGATAGGTGGAATATAGCAAACTATTTATAATATTCATTTACTCACTACAACGTTTTTTGTTAAAGTTAAGTAAGCGTTACAAATCATAGCGTTTAATATATGTACAATAAAAACCAATTTTATTGTAAAATATTATATTATGTTTCATTGTTTATGCTTATAATTTATATATCTCTGACATTGTCGTCTTGTTAAGTTGACAAGGAAATTCAGATATTGAATGTTACTAGCCTACAGTAATTGCTTACTAAGTTCCGCCTTCATTCCCTTAACAAATTTACAGAACAATGTGAGAAAGTTGGTAGGAGTGCCTACCATATTATAGCCATTATAGCCATAAGAAATAATAAATACTAAAGGAGTTATGTTAATTAACATTTTACTTTATCCGATAAATGTAGTATAGTGACCAGTCAGTTCTTAACCTATTGGCTGACAGTGTTTGCATGTGCAGACAAATGTGTAGTCTCACATGCAGACTCTGTCTGTCAATGGGTTAATACGTTAAAAAATAAATAATAATATACTTACGAAGTATTCAATCTAATGTTGCTGCTCTCGCATTTTGCACTACCTGTAAATAATAATTGATTTAAAAAAATATGCAACTTTTTAATAAATTATATCATTGCTTTCCTGTATTAGTGGTACAACTAAAAAGTCTTATTTTTGCTTTACTCTCATAAATTCTGTATTTTGTAGTCCTGATTAACTGAAGTATCAGATATCAAAAAAAAAAAAAAAAAAAAACTCGGTTAAAGCAAATTGAAAAAAGCATATGAAAAATATTTAGGTCTCCCGCAGGAGGCCCAAACTTTATAAAAAAATAGATTTTTTTAATATATTTTTTTAATTATGTACCTACTAATTATTACAAAATGTTAAATTACTGCCATCTAGGAGTGCAATACCAAATCCTGATTATTCGACTGCTGTAAATGGTTACCATTATTATTTTGTAAAAAAGGAGGACATTTATAAGGTCAGCAATAGTAATTACGTCAACGGGTGTTTTTTTTTTTTTGATTTTCAATGAATGCAATTTTTAATTCTGAGTAGGTAAAAGTTTTCACATATATATATATATATATATATATGTATATGTTTTTCAGATCCTTTAAAAGTTTGAGCGGTTTGTAATAGTATTTTTTGAAACAAAACAACCGAAATTGAAAAGGACAATAGATATCAAACAATGCGAAAACAAACAAAGAACACCCACAATATCCTTCACAATAATAAAAATAAATAAATTAATTAATAATTAACAAAATGCTAAAATAATAAAAATAAATTGAATAAAGGAAGATACAAATAAGTTTATATGAAACTTTTTTGCAAGTATCTAGACAGCAATTGATATTGTACACCGTCTCATATGGACTCATCTTATTTTTCAAGTCCTTAAAAAGTTACAGGTCCGTGACCGTATTTTAAACGACAAAATATTTCATATTTCTTCTGCATAGTTTGACAATAATTTTTTATTTATTTATTATATATTATTTTTACAGGAAAAGGTTTTTGCTTGCTAAAAAAATATGGTAAACTTGTAAATACTGAATTTCTTAGATAATATTTTCTGTTTTTTTTTTACTGTTATTAAAACCAACAGTTTTATGGGCGCTTTATGAAAAGCTTGCTAATGAAGGGCCAGCAGGACATTCTGCAAGATATTAGGACGTTAGGACGACAATAATAAGGATGTTGAGTCACCTAAGGTAAACACACATTTTTGGTAATATTACACACTAGCGTCTAACTTTCGCACTACAATTAATCCTGAAAATACACTAGTACAGGCGACATTGCACGAACACAGTTCAAATTACAAATATAGCGCAAAGGTGTCGAGCCACCTACACGATTATTGTAATTCTTCCAAAATGTGCCACTGCATTGACAACTTATGTTTATATGTATGTATACAAGGTGATTTACAACTTAAGGCAAAAATATATATATATAGTAGATTCATAATAAACTTTAGTTAACATGGGAAACACCTCTTTTTTCGATCAGCTTTAGTTTACAAGAAGTTTTAAAGTTCCGTGACTGCTGCTAATTAAATAAACAAAACGAATAAAGGAACAATATGGATAAATAAATACATATTAAAAATGGATTATATTCTATGCTTGTAATACAAATACTAATTTTAAGCGTTAATAAATAATATTCCATATTCTTTGTTTATTCATTGGTCCGCGCTGACAAAACTTCCAAGTCAAATACCTCCCAAACAAAAGGCAAACAAATGATCAAAATAGAGGTTATTTCACATTTGATCACATTATCATATGATAAGCTAGAGACACGTTATTCACACGTGTTCGCATATCACATGTGAATAGTGTGTATATAGCTTTACTTAAATACAGGAATATTGTATGGATTAAAACGTTCACTAATTGCTATATAATCCATTTATTCAAATCAAAATTACATGGCAATTTCATTACAATCTTTCTATTACTTTTCTTATTTGTGGACCAAAGCCTTTGCTGTGCAGTAATTTGGTTTCCGGCTGTCTGTTGGAAAGAATATCCTTATCAATCCATTGACAGATTATCATGCTCTGAAATTATAAAGTGTACTATTAGGGCCATATAAACCACATTAAAGGTAAAAAATGCAAGTACAAATTAACACAACATTTTCAATATACAGTAGACAATCGATAATCCCAACTAATTGGAACTGAAGGTGGTTCGAATAATCACATTGTGTGGATTTTCGAAAATAACCTAGAAAATGACACTAAGGCCTAAAAATGGTAATCGTTTAAATATACATATGTACATTAAAAAATCTATTACATAATTATGTATTTAAAACTTCCTTAAAACCTGTTCGATTTTTGACGTTTCGGATTTTTGATGGTCAGATTTTTCATGTTCTACTGTACTTAGTTCCAACCCAAGGATACTAACATACACAGGTTGTCTGGTAACTTTAGATCAATAAGTGGCCAGGAAATTAACGCGAGAATATGTCACTTAGTTTACCAGTACAAATTCCTACGAATTCATAGACACTAGATGCTTGATGATATGCTATGGGCTGTTTTGTGGCTCTTAATATAATCTTAATAAATCTTTCAGAACAAAAAATAGCTAAATTATTATTTTTTATACGCTCATGTAAAACGTCGAATTCCATGTCAGCTAACTTTGTCTAGTAAACTAAGTGAGAGGTCATTTTGCTGATAAACCAAAAAATATGATGGGGCCAGGCACATGACTTTATCATACAATATATAAAATTAATAGTTTAGCTGCATGAGAGTCTATTTGATCGAGATCGATTGTGTCTGCATTAAAATAAAACGAGTTAGCCAGGATTTGACAGATAGTGACAGAGTGTATTGTTGTAAGGGCAGAAAGGAACTTACCATGATGTTTAAGTGATTGTCTTTCATTGCAGTTGTTTCTAAATTGGACCAGTAAGTGAATGTGTTTGCACATGTTAAATTTAATTGCGGCATCCATACACGAACATATGTACTTATGTATACATGTTTTACATTCATCACAAGCTAGTTTGCAGTTACATGTTGTTGTATTTTCTTGAATTAAATACATTTCGCCATTGTTAGCAGAAGGCAGTTCCCAACCCTTCGCTCTTGGAATAATCATTGACGGGTTCATTGTCAAACTAGTCGTATGACGCGAACTAGTACTTTTTAATTTAGTACGAATTTTCCCGATTAAACGGTCAATTACAGTGTTTCGGACAGATGTCATTATGGCTGCAATTGCTTTATCTAGTCGTTTTTCCTTCAAGCAAACATCCTTAATTGTTCTATGCATTCTCTCTACGTGCATATTAGTATTTAACACGCTGGGGTGCTGTCTATAGCAATATGCCCAGTTAGAACTATTTCCACTGTAGTGTTGATTAAAATATTTAATAAAAGCAATCATTTCTGGATCATTACTATCGCAAAATTGGTGAAGCATTTTTACGAAGGTTTCCGAATCCTTTTCTTCCAATAGAGATCTTAATTGTTTGTAAACAGCTACCTGCAACACAATCACATGTATAATTTCCCAAACTTCATTAGCTTGGCAAATGGGGGTATTTAGCTAAGATAGGTCATTGCTTTATAAATCTAAAGGGAAATACATAAAAAACATGCAACGTTACCTGGGTTTCTTTAGATTTCAACTTTGATAAATTTCTTCTCCACGAGTAATCGACAAGCCAAGTACAAAATATTCTGTAAAAACAAAACAAGGTCAAAAAAACAAAATATCACTCATAATAAATTCATCTTTTCAACAATCTGTAAAAACAAATGAGTATTGCTTACCTTCGTTCAGGTTTACCCATTGTTTCTAACCATGCATTATAAAATGAATCCGTCTGGTCAGACATAAAAACTTTCGGCGTTATAATTCCTGCACACTTTTGAACTTGAGCAAACAATATTGTCAGCATATCTTTGTCGGATCTATTTGATATAAGAAAGGCTGCAGGAAATCCTTCTCCTAAGTCATCCACAACAAGTAAGGTATTTAGTTCGAATTCGTAACTGTTCAATCCGTGAGTGCCATCGAAGCAAATGCAATCAGAACCATACATTTTCAATAGATCACATTGAGCAGACGTCATAATTATGAGGGCAAAGTCTTCATCTTTTAGTTCATCTGATGCAGCTCCTTGTGGTTTGTAATACACTACGCAATCTTCGTCTTGTCTCATTTCATTCACCCAAGAATTGACACTAATCGTATCGTTTGACTGCCTTACTGCTGTCGATTGAATATTAAATGAGGCTTCTATATTGAATAGGTCTTTTCTAGTCAATAGGTGTATACGCTTTAAATTTTCATCGTATATGGAATTATGTACTTCGTCCAAAATGTCATGAAATGGTACTTTGGAGGCGATTTGCGAAGCCAACTTTTTTCTTTCCGATAATGTTAGGGTTAGGTGTCCAATGTCTGGCTCATGTCCAATATGTGTTTCAAAAAACTCCACTTTTATACCACCACCCCCATCCTTTTGTTGCAAGCATTGAATATTTGCTGGGCAATAAGCATTTATTTTTTTCGAGCCGTTGGATTTAAGTTGCCTTGCACCCTTTCCTTGAGGTATATAATTACCTGATCGACAACATAAGTAACTTATGCTCATGTGATGGTTAGAATCTTCTTGCCTGTACTTTCTAAATCTTGATTTAGTGTCAGTCTCTAATGCCTCTTTCCAACTATAAAATTCGTCCATTGTGGACATTTCAAGTGTTGTTTTTTTTATATCAATATCGTGTGCGTTTGTGTAATGAAGAATAATATCTTGTTTACTAGAAGTACGGAAATCGCACATTGGACATTTCTTTAATTCTTTGAGTACTTTAGATTTTACTTGCGTTGTTTCGGTGATGTGCGTTTTTTGGTGATAGACCAAATTTCGTTTCTGACTAAAATTTTTACCACATTCGCAAGTAAATTGAAAGTTTTTAGATTTTTTATACGTTAAAGGTGCCAACACATCCATGTGATGAGGGTGAAATCGTCGAGCATGTTTTCTCAGATTAGATACACTGCTAAACGTTGTCCTGCATACAATACACTTTGTATTTTCAGTCATATCATAAGCTAAAATATATGGTACTGAATTAAAAAGCTGCAATATACAGGTGTCCTGCATCTTGTTGGCATAAATTCATTATTGTAATAACCAAGACAGATATTATAGTAGAAAGTAATTATCGGGCATATCTGCCATCAAACACGCAACCGTATACACGTGTTTCGGACTTATTAGTCCTAAAAAGAGACCATAATCAGGGTGGCCAATTTCTTTAGTATTCATAATATGATAGAGGGCATTTGATTAAAAATCATAAATATTTTTTTACTAATAAAAATTATATTGTAATTTTGCTTTGTAACAAAATCTGTTTGTATAAAATATTTGTTACCTATACAAAATGAAGATAAATTAAATGTCAATCACAGAGACTCTAATTACAAGTTTTGAACCTTTCTTTTATACTTCAGAAATACTTGTAAAAAGTTTATGATAATTTTGAGTTTATGCCCACAAGTTGCAGGTTATCTTCTTGCATAATCAAATTCACTACATACATTCAAAGATAAATCAGTTTTAAAAAATCAGTTTCAAACAAGTTTTAAGTTTTTTGCTGACTAAATTTAAATAATTGTTTGTCCCTTCATTTAATTAATTGCTATAGAAATTAGAAACTAACTTGTGTTCTTCTAAATATGTAAACAACACTGCGCATAAAAAAACGGGTACATTTAAATTATGTTTGCGCAATGTTGCCTGTGCTCGTGACAGTTCGGGATTAATTGTAGCAGGCAGTTTAGACGCTAATATGTTGTACATATTATCTTAGTCTTGTTATAGTACCATAATATTATGTACAGTTACAGTACATATTCTGTGTAATGTACACTGCAACAAACTGAAGATTAATAACAATTTTTTCTTTTAAAATTATTAGGTTTCCGCATGAACTCAGAAGCTTGTATAAGGCGGAACTTCAGTTAATTGGGAGACTACTGCAACAGGTGTATCATACAAACTTGAAATGGTCATCGTCTAACTCACCATGATTTTCGTTTTTACCATAAGTTACGCATGTTTCAGAAGCATCAAATTCTGACTTAACCATGACAAGTTCAACCTCTGTGGACGGTTCATACGTGGTAGTAGAACACCCATCTGGTTCTTCCATAGATTCCTCCTTTATTTGAATTTCATCCAAAGTGATCATATTATGGTCATTTACTATTCCTTGATCTTTGGAATTCATACTGTATTATTGTATAATGCACGTGCTAATTAATCCACTCGCAAAACTAAATAAAGCACAACTGTGTTTACGACGATAATCGTAAACAACACGACAACTACCGTTGTTAAAAAAAAAAATTTAAGGTTAGGAACAATTACGAACCATCGAACCACCAAATATCAATCACGGTCAGGAGCGTTAGATGGCGCTAGAGTCTGCGGTCTGCGATAGCGATTGATTCCTATACCACCTACGTCTTTTGTCATGTCTGTCCTGAACTAATATGAGAATTTATGTGTTAATATGGTGTTATGGTGTTAGTGTATTTCATAATTTTTTGCAAAGACGTACAGTAGCTGTTTGGGATTGGAATTCTGATACTCTAAATTTTGTAAGGAAAATCCTGCATAAATTCAAAGCACAGCAAACCAGAATCAGATCATAAATTAATACGAAATCATACGAAATGGCGACTGGCAAGATGCGTCATTGATATTTGATGCATGATGACGTTGAGCAATGCAGAAATTTCCTGGAAAAATTCCGTTCAAGTCTGAAGCATGTTTGAAGTCATGATTCAAAGTGGTAGCGGGAGAGCTGTTTCTTCCCATCTCCAACCTAACGAACTAAAATTGTCCCAACCTGAAACGGTTAAATTTATACATCTCTACATATTTAAAAATAAATATCTTTTACTCACTGCAAATATTTCTCTCTTGTATTATTCCAATATTCAATTATAACAAAGTAAGAAAATGCAAGAAATGCGCTGGAGATTTGATCTATGTCACGAACAGTTCCAATAATTTCCAGAAATTCGTTGTTGGCACGCATGTGTTGCCCGTAGTTGGCAGTAAATAATTCATATTTGAAGGTTAGAAACTCGTTTCAAGTGAAGACGTTGAGTTATTTTGTGGTTGTTCGATTGAAACGCCCCCAAAATTGCAAGTGTTCGCAAGTGAAAGAAGAATTCGGAAAATTCACTCACAATGAACCCGCTCAACTCGACCTTTTCGCCATTCACTAACAGAAAACGACCTGGAAAGTTCAACAGCTTAACTTCCACACCTCTAATAAGTGCGCGTTCATCGTCAAATCTGCTGTATACTCCGTCGAGAACACCACTTCGGCAACCCCTATCGTAAGTACAAGAAAATACTGTTTAGTAACAGTTTTTTTTTTCTCACCGATATCTCTTTTAGGTATTCGTTATCAGAAGCACCTCATAGCGCTCAGCAGATTACCAACACCCCTCTCAGCAGACAAATGAGGTATGCTAACTTGACTGCATACACCGACGGTAAAAGTCCTGGCCTACACAGTCGAATCGTGCAGTACGACAATGAAACACGAGCCAGCCTACCGGCCACTCATCAGACAAGATATGGCAGTCCCGGACTCTTTCCTGTCGTGCATTTCTTCAAAAAGGAAACACCCGTTATCACGCCAAAAGCTAGGAAAGTTACTGTTCGGCTTGCATCACCAGGTATGGAATATTTTGTAGGTTATGTTTTATGTTTTGTTACAACTTGTAACTTTTTAGATCTTCACTGGTATAATAAATCACCGCTGCTTAAAAGAACCATCAGCGAATCTTCACCAGATACTAGAAATGGGCACTATCACCCTAAACTGACTGCTGAAACGGAAACACGTAGTGTTCTAGACGCGTTACGGGAGATATCACGGAAACGTATACACACAAGTTCGGTAAGTGGGTATAATGAGTAATCATATTAACTGGTATTTGCTGGTACAAGTTCTAGAACCAGGCAAATTAAATTACGTTTCTTGAGATTGGAGATATTATTTTGAGCAGCAAATACGTACTATAATAGAGATAACAAAATAAGAGAAAATTGCCTACAAAATTAAGTAAATTAAATTGGTGTACTACCTAACAAAATAACAGTACTCAATTTGTTTGAGCAAACATTTTGATATTTGTTTGTGATTAATTGCAAATTCTGGAATGTACATGTGCAATTTGCAGAAAATTTGAGATTTTAAACAATCAAATCAGTTAAACTTTTAGGAAGTTTACACTGACCAAATGAAGTCCAAATAGATTTTGGACTAGCTGCATTTATTAACATTATTAATATTATTTTTGTTTTGCGATGTCATATTTACAACATTGGGTGTATTTTGGTTGTTATTATTGTTTTAGATACTATTCTGTATATAAATGTGCTTAATGTAGGTTAGATGATAATTTATAACTAAGGCAAACGCCACCCAAGTTTACCGGAATCACTATACCTAGTTTGAAAAATTCCTAAGGTTATGTTAACTTATGCAACTGAACGGTCGGCACTTATTTGGGTTGCATACTCATCGGCACTCGACAAAACCTATATGTATTTTTTTGTGTAAAAAGTTAACGATTAATGGTTAACTTTAACTTTCCTTACATTTGTAACAAATTACCGGACTATCAATTAACGAGGTTAACTTGTTCGTTAACGGACTAACAATTAACGAAGTTAACTTTCTGATTAACTTTGCCCATCTTTGATAATCTGTCATTATAAGTAAAAATCTGTTCTTGGAATTTAAAATTTATGCAAAAATTAATTGATATGAAAATACAGGATGGTAAAAAATAAATGTAACGTAATTTGCCTACATATAAAATGTATTCTTATCTAAGCTGGATTATCGGATCTTTCTTATATTATCGAATTTAATTGTTTTTGGATCAATGGCTTGATTTTAACATTTAAATTACATATAAAAGAGATCAAGTCTCTTTTTAGTGTGAATGTAACATCTCTTTTATTTCTAGAGATAGAAAAGTGGTTAAAATCATTCAAAGTTGTGTTGTGGGATAAAAATTGATCATTAATGAGAATACCAACTTCAAAATTATCTAGAACCATTTATTTTTGTGTACCTAAGAATCCACCAATTTCGATCGTGTAGCTTAAATAATAAAAAAATAAACGACCTTCCCAATATCATAGCAAAAAATAAAGTATACATAAGCAAAAAAGAAAAAATTAAGTTTTCCAACATATGGTATCTATCTTTACCGGATTGCATAACATGCACTTCATTTTCCATAATTTTAGAAAAAAAAAATTAGCTTGAAGTTTCGAATAATTATTCTAAATGTGTAACCTCAGTCAGTTGCAGCTTGCTAAACCATCTTGTAAAGATGGTACCATCACGTTAATGTTTTTTACTGCTACTTTTTTATAACACTATATTTTTGGTTAGGATTTTGATAATACACCAGAGTCCTCGTGTAAAAGACAACGTAGAGGAGACGGGGAGACATACGAAGGAAACAAAAGAGCTAGAGAAGAGTCCCCAAAATCAGATAGTTCTACCGTGTCGCCGACACAGCCGCAATCGAAGAAGATCTGTGTTGTGGATCTATTGGCCGCGTCGTACACTTCATCGCAACTGCTAAAGGATAAAATGGAAAAAGCCATCAAACGGAAGCAAGAAGGTAAGAACCATAATTTTATTTATCAAATTTTGAATTATTGAGAGGTTTAATATACTAATACTAAAATATTCTGTTTTGTTGTTATTAATAGTGGACATCGAAACTGACCTGGGAATCAAAGAAGATGAACAACAAACTCGTAAACAACTAAAACTGACGAACACAGCGACACAAACAAGTGAAACGGATAATACAATCCCGGAGATCAAAATGTTGGAAGCCCCAAAAGGTTTGCGACTGGAGACGCAACCAGAAGTGAAACAGCCAGAGGTGACACCGGACCCAGAAGTAAAACAGTCAAGCATTTTTGACACCAAGAAGCTGGAGATACACCGAAAGAACAAGTTGGCCGTGCTCCTTGGGGCCATCACTGGCGAGAAACCAAGTTTATTACCAGTAGAAAAGGCCACCGAAGAAGAAAACCAAATCCCCGAGAAAGCTGATAACAAATTAGTCGGTATTTTGTCTCCGATGAACAAACCCAAGCACGATAAACACGTTCATTTTAATTTAACTCCCGAAGTGAAATCCATCGAAAGTTTGGAATCTGGAAATCCGAATGAAGTGAAGACCGCTGAACCCAGCACACCTCCAAAACCTTTACCGATTGTGAACTTCGAGACACCGAAAGCAGCACCGACCTTACCAAAACTAAAAACTAATATCGTCCAACAAACGGCGATCGAATCATCGATTGCTATTCCCAAAGTAACGACATCTTTGGTAACATCTCCAATGTCCAAACCGGAGAGTGCCCCGTTATCAAATTTAACCTTTTCATTTGGAGCCCCTGCGGCAAAATCGGATACACCCACCACATCTACGTCAACCGGTGGCGGATTTATGTTCAATCTCTCGCCGGGCAAAGCCACCCCATCAACTTTTGATCTTATGCCAAAAAATATCGTTTCAAATTCCCCGAATTCTCAGATGACCTCCCCGATCTTCAGTGTGGCCAATTCGAGCAACTCAACAAAGACTACCGTCACCAGCGGTTCGAATTTCGACGCAATATCCTTCGGCGGGGATACCACAAAAAATTTTGGTGGTTTTGGGGGACTGTCGTCAGCTTCGACCGTTTTGGTTCCTGCTGTCCGTCCTCAGAGCTCTAACATGCCATCCGGTGGGTTTGGTGGAATTTCTACAGCTTCTACGGCTACAGTCAGTTCGACTGGTTTTCCAGTAATTCCCAAGTCATCTGCGACTAGTCCTAACTTTGGTTCCGTACAATTCTCATCGGGATCTACGCCTGCTAGTTCTGCACCAGCTACAACTTCGTCGTTTGGCTTTGGTAATTTTAAGTTAACGACAACTGCAGCACCACCGCCTTTTGAGTTTGGTTCCAATACAAGCGCTCCAGGGTTTGTTGGGGCAATTACAGTGACTACTACACCAGCTGGATTTGGGGCAACAACCACAACAACATCTTCAGGATTCTCGTTTGGGGCTGGTGGATTTGGTGGTAAAACTGGATTTAGTGCTACAACAGCAACCACTGCTTCTGGATTTAATTCATCATTTACCGGTTTTGGAGCAACGACAAATGCACCAGCGTTTGGTACCCCCACAACCGTAGCAAGTGGATTTGGTACAACCACAAGTACACCAGCATTTGGTACCTCTGCAACCACCACAACTGGATTTGGTACATCCACAAACACCCCAGCATTTGGTACCGCTGCAACCACCGCTACTGGATTTGGTACATCCACAAATACGCCAGCATTTGGTACACCTGCAACCACCGCGACAGGATTTGGTACATCCGCAAATACGCCAGCATTTGGTACCCCTGCAACCACCGCAACTGGATTTGGTACATCCACAAATACGCCAGCATTTGGTACCCCTGCAACCACTGCAACTGGGTTTGGTGCAACCACAAATACGACAGCATTTGGTACTCCTGCTACTCCTGCAACTGGATTTGGCGCAACCACAAATACACCAGCATTTGGTACTTCAGCGACTACGGCTACCGGATTTGGCGTGACTACGAATACGCCGGCGTTTGGTACGCCTGCAACAACCGCAACTGGCTTTGGCGGTACCGGGAAAGCTACGTCGTTTGGAGTTACTGCTACGACTGCTAGTGGATTTGGTACTTCGGTGTTTGGTGCGCCGACAACAAACACGGCTGGATTTGGTACAGCAACAAACGCACCTGCTTTTGGTGCTCCTACTACAGGTGGTACTGGATTTGCTACAGCTGCTACTACTACCGCTGTTGGATTCGGGAATGGATTTGGTGCAGCGAATGGACCTAAGTTTGGTATGTTGATTAAATTGTTGTTGGGTAAATTAAATGAGCAAATCATTGCATTAATTTTGAATTTTTATCAAAATTTTCAGAAAACAAAAATATGGTGTGGGTTTTTTTCAACATGAAAATAAATTATGTAGAAGTAGTAGAAGAATTCAGCTAATTGAACTAAATTTTAATTTCTTTATAAAGACTGAGAATATTCATTTAACATACAGAACTGTCCAAAATCAAGATATATAGTAAATGGTGATATACAGGCGGGATGCAATTTAGGTGTATGCTCAAATGTCAAATTAGAAAAGCAGTATCTCTAATCTCAAATATGGCACATGGCAAGCCTTTAGGGCTGGGCTGGAAAAATGTTATAAGTCAACCTGATTTATTAATAAAAAGTATTATTAAAAAACATAAAGTAGAAAAACATTTTTTATTTATTTTTTGTTTGTTTATGAATAAGCACTTAATAGATGTTTAACATATTGAAATTAGTCTGAATCATTAACCATAATTTTTTTTTGTTGGGATGTTGCCGTGTGCACTAAGCCAGTGGCTTGAATGTGAATTCTTAAAAGTAGGTATTAGTATCTACTTTGGAATAGAAGAATAGCCTAGTAGTACCTACTTTTAAGAAGCACACTCACTTCACTCACTGCTCTGCTTTTTACACATTTGAATGATTTGAAGGGTTTGGTGCTTATTTGGTAAATATCAACTAAAATAGGGATGAGTACTTACTTTGTAAAAATATTCATAAAAATCAGTACTTCCCTAAAATTAAAAGCCGGTATAACTGACTTTAATTGGCCTTAATTTTGTCTTTTAATATTCAAGATGTATTTTTAATGCCAGAAAATGTTCTGGGATGATGTAATATTTGGTATTTTTCTATTTTAAGTAAGTACGTTTTTAAGTAAGTACATAAAGACAATAACAAACACCTGCTTTCATCAAATTCCGGGTGGTTAGGTAAAAAATGGTATATTTAACATAAAATTATCCTGTTTTTTCATTCATATACTAAAAGGCTTTCTTTTTTTAGGAGGCAATTTTGCACCAACAACTACAGCTTCCGGATTTGGTGGCAACGGCGGCTTTGGCGCAACTACAACCGCAGTCTCCTCATTTGGCACTTCAACGACAACTGCTTCAGGGTTTGGTTTTGGCACTCCAACAACAACAACATCTACGTTTGGTGGGTTTGGCGGATCAACAAATGCTTTTGGCGTAAAACCAACCACGCAAACCACAACTGGTTTTGGAAATTCTGGTACCACTGGATTCGGTACGCCAAATTTTAACGGTGGCCAACCAGGACAACCGCCGAATATATTTGGATCGACCCAGAACAACTCTTTCCCAGCAACCACCACAACCGCCCCTCCTGCATTTGGTACAAATACGACCGTTAGCAAGCCATTTAATTTTAGCGCAGGAAATGCTACAGCGCCAACCAATAACTTCAACAGCTCTGGCGGGTTTGGTTTTGGAGCTCCTGCAAGTACCACAAGCACAACATCAGTTTTCAATGCTGCCAAACCAAGCTTTGGTTCAGCATTTGGCGGAGCTACTATACCTACAACTACATCAAGCGGTGTTTTCGGAACACCATCGACTGGATTTGGCGGGTCGTTTGGCGGAAATAACAATTTTGCCACGAACAACACTAACAACAATCAAACTTCAACCTTTGGAAACGCGACCAATACTTTTGGAGGCGCAAACACCACTTTCGGAGGTAATAACGCGAATAGCAACTTTGCGCCACCAGCATTCAGCGGAGGATTCGGCAACGGCGACACTACCACAAATTTTGCAAAATCTCAATCGACCGGAACCGGTTTCACTGCTGGATCCGGAGATTCCTCAACCTTCCAATTCGGACAGGGCTCGAATAACACGAGTGCATTTGGTGCGACGAACCCAACTGGAAATACCGCCGCCGCGGGCCCTGTTTTTTCGTTTGGCGGTGGGGCGCAGCCGCCTACTACCACCGCCCCGACAGCGGGTATATTTGCTTTCGGGAATGCCGATGCGAAGCCAAATGTCAATTTTGGGGCCCAAGCGTCCGGTTTTGGAACTGCTACGCCAAACTTTGGTGGAGCACCTGCCACGCCCCAATTTGGCGCGCCAGCTCCTGGTACGTTCAGCATAGGTTCGGGATCTGCCCCGAGGCAGAGGCACCAACTTAAGGCAAAGAGGCGGACATAGAAGATGGTTTTTTAACTTTTGTTCCCGGTTTATTCGACGTAAATCTTGAGTTTTGACAGCATGGTGACACCTGTAGCGCCGTGTTTTTACGATGAACGTGGTTTTATCGCGGGCGGGTGGTTTAAAGATTTTTATTTTGACGTTTTGATCGATTTTATGTTCCAGGTGTCGTCAAGTTGAAATTAATGAAGTGTTGCGTTGAAATTAATGTTATGCTGTGCTTAAGCAGCTTACCAAGAATTTTTATAGTTGCAATTTACTGTTAATTTTTTTTGTTTAGTGAAATAAATACTTGTTGAGGTGACGTGACGTCTAATTTGATGAGGGATGTATACATATAACTTTATTTTTTTAATATAATTATTAATTAATGCTATATTTGTCTGGAGTAAAATGTGTCAGAAATTAGTAATAGACAGGTATTTTAAAAAAATGCTCTTATTTATTTATTGTGGTAAAATATGCTAATATTTTTCACCAAGAAATTTGCATTCATTTCTCGTTTACATGAATAGCTAGCTGCCTGTCAGTATATTATAGAGGATTGGTCATTTACTTAATAAAAAAATTAGATATTTTGGCCATGTTATTGCTTAGAATGAAAAATGCATGCACATATGCCGATGAATATTAGCAGTTTCAGTATTTTACAACAAATATTTATTATATAATAAATGATTCATTTGTGATGATGAACTATTTTCTGATTGGTCATTGCTGATTTTGACACATTTATTTAGAGAATTGATTATGATGTCTGTAAATTGCATTTGACTTTGTGTTAGTGGTTTCTAAGGCATACTAACTAAATCTCAGATTTTAAGGGCAATTACAAAATATTCCTTGTACTCGCTTAATTTTGCAAATAGTTTATATTACAGTGAACCAAAACTAAATTATTTGCAAATTTAGAATTAACGGGTAATTGTGAGATTATTTTTCTATTGTGTTGGTCTTGTCCGATTTACAAGGTCAATATTTTAGTCAACACTTCTGTTATCAAAATCTTTGTTGTAAAAGATTAAAGAAATAAAAACAAAACGCGAATGTATTTTTAGAATTGTATTGTGCTCTTGAAATTTGTTATTTTGAAAAGCAAAACATATTTCGCCGATATATTCCTGCATATATTTATACTACTAGTGATAAGTTATGCGACGTTAGCATGATTGTTACCATGTAACTGTTAATAAGTATTTCTGTACAAGGAAAGGACTTTATTTTATATATGTTATTTTTTATATGAAAAAGTTGCGATAAAAATGTGATAAGTGTACATGATCATGCTTGCAGAAGCATAATAATGGTGTTTCAATATTAATCTGTATATTACTTGTGTTTAATTTAAAATAAATCTTATTAGGTAAGAATGTGTTGTATTTGTTGGGTACGTTGAAAATATGTGATAACAAACTGCATAACTAGCAGAAATGTAGGTAAACAGGAACGTGTGCAATTTTTGCGCATAATATTTACAGCTCAAAATTGTTTACTTGAAACAGTGATAAGAGACATGAAGATTATGTGGATTATTTTAAAACATGCCATCTTATCTATTGTTGAGTAATCTGTTTATAAGTTCATTTTATTTTGAAACAAACAGTTTTAACCAAAAACGCGGATAGCTTGAATTTTGGACCACTTTATAAAAAATAGGAATGAGTTCTTTTTAAATTTCAATATAGTAGGTTGCGCCAACTTTATAAAAATAATTAAACGGGACAACATGGTTGATATTCATAAATAAGCTCAAAAAATGTTAATTTGTAAATAAACTTTCAATAATCGCTTCTTATCTGGAATACCTACACAAGTAAATATCACCAGAAAATGATCATGGAGACGGTAATTGTTTGTATGTTTGCATTTCCAAACTACCAGAACCCTGAAAAAAATTAACCAATAACATAACGGGGATGTGTTCGCTAGCAACGCGCAAGATCGGGATCGATAACCTGGCCATAGAATCGCCGTACGTCCCGGCATCTAGCAATTGCGTCCGACAGAGATGACCTAGAAACGTACATCTGAGCATGCTTGTCACACACAAATATTTATATGGAACTAGTTGAACATCGCTAAGACTGCAACAACTTGAACAGCAGGACGGAAGTTAACATCTTGGAGTGGTAGCGGAGTGACAACATCTTCCCACCGGCCCTTAACACCATGGCTGAACCGGAACAGGCGCCAGACCAAGCTAAAACGGCCAACCAAAAACAAGTTATCGGTAAGAAAATCGCATTTTTCTACGTATATTTTTCCGACGCCGCATCTTCCTACCGGCATCCATCTTCTCGTGCCCGAGCACATGTTCGAGCTTTTGTCCCTTGCGAATGCAGCATGCGTACAATTAGCAAAGGATTTCAAAGGATTAACTTATATTATCGCGGAAAGCTGTAAATTCGTATATTGTAAGCTGTCAGATTATTTTGCGTCAGGGCTTCCTATGAAGTTTTGTATACTCGGCGTGGTCGGCCATTTCATTTACTCGCTGGTAATAAACACAGTTTATCAGGTTTTGTTTACGCAATATTCATGCAAGGTGTCGTATGTAAAGAATTTAATTTGATTATTCTACATCCCTTCTTCGTTTTAGGAGATACAAATTGCTTTGTTATCGGAGGTTTTCCGCTTCCGTATAAAGATTATTAATAGATTTCCCCCTGTAGTCACGTGATCAGGGGGTAATAACATTTGTAAAAATAATACGGCGCGCGTGGCCTCGAATGCGCATGCGTTTTTAAAGGGCTTTATTTAGGAATGCTTTTGACAATGGGGGCATTCAGCCGTTCCAGCCAAAGTTGCTTGCGCTGCCGGCGCCGAGACTAAGCGGCCGCGGCGGCTGAACGGCCAGATACAAATATATGTATTTACGCTTAGAGCTGAGTTTCCAGCGCTTTCACTCAGCACAAAGCGTAAATACATGTATTTGTATCTAACCGTTCAGCCGCCGCGGGCGCTTAGTCTCGGCGCCGGCAGCGCAAGCAGCTTTGGCTGGAACGGCTGAATGCCCCCATTGATACATAAAATCCTTTGTATTTCCGGAATGCAGGATGTAGAAAAATCATTTGTAAAAAATGTTGGTAAAATTGCAAAATAAAATATTATTTTTTTTAATTTATAGCCAGCAAGGTTACCGGCACCGTTAAATGGTTTAACGTTAAAAGTGGATATGGGTTTATCAATCGGTGAGTTTGCTTAATATCTTCCTGAAGGGGTTCACGCTAACGATGTTTTTTTGTTTGTTTATTGTTGCAGTAACGATACTAAGGAAGATGTGTTCGTGCATCAAGTAAGTGCAGTTTTATTGTTACATTATATATATATTTCCTTTGGCACGCTCCTTAGATCCACCTTCTGCATTTCTGGAAGGTGCACGAGTCATAAGTGTGCAAGATTACGGTACCTCCAGTGGTTGCATTTCGGTTAATTGTATACACATGGCTTTTGACTATGCAGCTATTGGGGAACAATTTATTGCTAAGTCAGAATTATCTTGTCTATCTATTACCTTGCAAGAAGTAATTGGTATGCATAAATCATCTTGTTTGGTTTCACTACCGTGGTTACCAATTTGTGTCTTATAAAATACGTTTTCTCTTCATTCCCCACAAAACTGGTTTGTAGAAAAACTAGCATAAATCAACCTGGATGAACAAGTTTTCCTCAGCAGTCTGTAACATTTTAACTATAAATTGCTAAAGTTTGTATGGTATGACTATCTTAGGTTGTGTTTTATTGGATTTGTTTTTTTTATGCACATGTGAATGCCGGTTTTGCTAATGTGTTCTATGTAAATGGACACAGCTAAAAATAGCAATACTACTGTTATTAGAATTTGTTTTATCACATAATAATTATTGTGTTCTCAGTGAAGATCAATTTTCTTGCTACATTATCTATTACATTGGCTTTGTATAATAGTAAAATATAAAATAGTCTCATAATCACAGTAAAAAATCTGCTAAAAGCAATTAGGACAAGATTAGAAAATAGGAAAAAGCGTCACTATTATGAAGTTAAGAGAATATTGTTGTTCATTACAAGAAGTCACAAATAACCTGTAACAAAATTATTTTCTAAGCTGAAATATGGAAAAAGTAAGAAATTAACAAATTAATTAACCTTGAAGTTAGATTTGACGCATTGACATGGACAGTTTTTAATTCTTGTGTCTTTATTGTTTTGATAAATCGTTTGAAGCTCAGATAAATGTTTTACCCTAATATGAAAGGTGCAAATATATTAATTACTATAACTTTTTTAATTGTTGGATTGGATTTTTTAATTATACTGAAGGTTTTGGCCATTTTATTTTGCTTATATTTTATTTGGTTTTGTTGCTATAGCAGCCAATGTCGTAAATGAAATGGGGATTTGTGGATTTCCGATAAATATTAATAGCTGAGTTTTGACCTTGAAAAGTGACATATAGGGCCTCTGCTTAAGAGAAGTTAGTTGCGCTGGTTGGTGCATAATAAAATAAATGTTCCTAACAAAACTGGTAACGCTGCATTAAATCTGCACAAATTTCCCTGTTCTTAAAGAAGAAGAAATGTACAATCAGGTTATGTTTACATTTCTTCTCCTTAAAAACAGGGAATTTGGTGGGGATTTGACGCTATTTAAAAAAAAATTTAAATCATAGGTAACATTCTGCCTAATGAAAGCAAAATTATATCACCAAAACTTACATTGCAAAACAAAAACATTAGACAATATTAAAAAGAAAATAAAAATAATTAAAGTTGTAAATACAAAGGACATAGTAAATTTGTCTGTATCTAGTCTTAGAAATAATGCTTTAAACAGATTATGTATATCCAAGCATATTTTTCGAGTTCAACGTTTTTTCAACTTTTACAACACATGTTTGATTTTTGCAACATGTCTTGTTTTTAATCAAATTTTCATATGATTTACATAAAAGAGAAACACTTTATATTCAACAACTATAGAAACATCACAAGTTTGTCCAGCCTGATACCAAACCAATCATCAGTCATCATCAATAAAAACATTGATAATGTCTTGGCTGTATCTGATTTTAATAACATAAAATTCCGTTTTATTCACTTCACTCAAGAGATAAACAGTAATAATAAGAATAAACAAGATAACTCTGTCCCGACAAAGATTCCAAGTATTCTATTTTAATTATATCTGTATCTTTATATTGTTTACACTGAAATCTAATTGCAAAGTAGTTGGCAAATGATTACCAAGGTGAACAGTAAATAAATAAAACAAAAAAAAAATTAACATTACTGACCCAGCCTGGAGTTGAACCGAGGGCTTCTGCCTCGCCGGGCCTTGCTCTACTGCTAAACTACCTAGCATTTGCCAACTAACCTATTATACCAGTGCATGGGGGCTTAAAACAACAATAGTTTTCTAACTGTAATCTCTCCCTCCAGTCAGCAATCATCAAGAACAATCCCAAGAAGGCGGTGCGCTCTGTAGGGGATGGAGAGGTAGTAGAATTCAGCGTCGTAGTGGGCGAGAAGGGCAACGAGGCGGCGAACGTCACCGGTCCGAACGGAGTTCCGGTCCGCGGCTCGCCGTACGCTGCAGACCGCAGACCGGGATACCGTAAGTGGTTCTACCCGAGGGGCGGACGTGGAGGCGGCCGGGGCGGTCGCAGGCCCCGCTCGACGACCAGGAGCGAGGGTGACAAGGAGGGCGCCGTCGAGGACGGTCAGCCGGGCGGCGGACCGCAGCTGCGCAAATATAGGTACGTGCTTGTTTGTTTTGGGGTTGTTTAATAGTCGAGGAAGATTAGATCTTTATACGCTTGTTTTTTTTTTTACTTGGGTAGATATTGGATATTATGAAAACTGTGCATTTAGGTATCAGGAAAGTTATTTGTAAATATGTCGAGGGGTGAAGGGGGAACTGATTGTATATTTTTGAATAGACGTCAAAGTGGTAAACGAACGGCACTAAATCAGTTGATGTGGCTTAGATTGAATGCGGAGTGAATTGAACTGAACAGCAAGTGGTAATCGAACAGTACTATTATTGCTAAAAAAAAACACTTTTTTTTAATTTTAATCTTTCTAACCTATTGGGTTTTATTTGACTTATGTTATCTTTCATGGGTTTTGAAGCATATGAAATACGGTATTACGATTACATGAAAATCATGTATTTTATACGTCGTCAGATTGAATTCGCATATTTGGATTTTTAACTGACGTCAGTGTTGAAATCACAGAGCTGCATATAATTTATAAGTTACAGGAAATAGAGAAAGAAACATTGCAAATTCACGTTGGTTTCTTATGTTTGCCAAATTGCTTTCGGTGCCATTTTGAATTATAAACATCAATCAACAGATCTTTGTGTTTTCTTCCAAATCCGACAGTTAATTACATGTTTAGTCGTCATATTGAATCCGTCTTTTTGAATTTTATATATCGGATAGCAACTGATTTGGAATCCGAAACCTCCATATATCACATACTTTAATTCTTATCTGAATCCGACAGTTGATTACATGTTTGGTCGCCATATTAGATCTGCCATTTTGAATTCTAAAAATCCGAAATCAGAGTCGATAGATGAAGATACCTAGTTTACACTATTTTGTTGCTTCAGGCCAATGGCGCTATAGATTAAAAAACCTATAAAATATAAACAGGATAATGAATTAAATCTTAAATTAAAGTAAATTAAAGTCTGACATTTTATTTGTTATCAGTTATCAGAATAATGCCGTAATACCCTATTGAATTTGTACTAAATTGTATTTTTTTGTGATTTAAGTATAGACGTTTATTGTTTTTGTTGTTATAGGCCGAGGAGAGGCAGAGGCGGCGGTGGGTATGGCGGTTATTACCGTGGACCGTTCCGCGGCGGGCCGCCGGTCGACAACGAGCAGGGAGACGGAGAGGGCGGCATGAGAGGCCGCGGGGGTGGCGGAGGCGGGGGACCGCCAAGGCGCTTCTTCCATAGGAACTTCCGCGGCAGAGGCGGCGGCAGGAGGCCAAGATCGCAAGACGGCCAGGGCCAAGGGGAGCACAGCGGAGGCGAGGAGGGGGGAAACCGCGGACCGCCATCGCGTCCCAGGTACCGCAGGCGCGGCAGCGGCATCGCACGCAATCGCGGCAGCAACTCCCAGTCGGAATCTACCAACATCAAGGTAGGTTTTTCTTACTTTCTTTCTCCGTATATGGTAATATTGATTTTGATTGCATCCCTTGGAAGATTAAATGAAAAATATACTGATGTAATTTTTCTAACAATATACGTTATGTATTATGTTGTTGGTGTTCATTAAAAAAACACAAATAAATTTTACAGTCTCGCGATAAAAATCATTTGTTTCTGTATTGACTTACGCTGTTTTTAATAATCACTGACGATATATCTGTCGGAACTGTACAACTATAGATATGTCAATTTAGATTGTAGACGTCCGCAGTCTGAATCAATGGTAAAAAGATATGCCAATTTTTCTGATTTGGACCCTTTAGTTAGCCCTTATAGCCTCCAAACTTTTGTTCTATTTAGAAAAAGATGATGGTAGTCAAAGACTGCGTTTACATCGGGCGCTTGCATCCGATCGAATATGGATTGACTTGAACTTAAAAACGTCATGTCTTATCAAATTAACATTAAAAATTGTCAATATCGACAGGTAAAGGCTTGTCAGTACATCAGCTGATATGTGTCACATTTTGAGCGTCTCAAAGGCTCTCCAAACGAAAATAAATTTCAATCCGATCCAATTCGATCGGATGCTAGCGCTCGATGTAAACGCACTCAATGTTAACATTATTTAGCCATTTGTCGTTTAACGTTTTCCATAAAAAAAATTATATATAAATAATAAGAAATGTCCATTTTAAATATGAACGCAAACAAATTAAAATAAAATTAAGTAATCAAACAATGATAAAATATACAATTAAGAAATTAAATAGACAATAAAAATTAACTGAATAAACAAATAAATCCATATAAAATATGAAATTATGAAACTTTTTACTTAGTATGATAAGTTAGTTCTATGAAATAATTTATGTGTACTTGATGAACTTTACTTGCTTTCTGTGTCTTTGCTTATTTTTCAATGTTGTCTTTTTTGTTCCTTCTTTTAGGCTGAAGATTCCGCTGCACCCATAAAAACCGAAGTAAGTCTTTTTCTTCTTCATTTTTCTTAGTTTTACTGTGTCTGTTGCTTTTAGACATTAATGCCTGTCACTATGTTACATTTTATATTTCCATTGTTCATGTTTTGCAAGTTTTAATTATTGCGTGTTATCTTTCTACTGCTAATTATGGTTATCAATTATCATTTTTAAGTTATCTGCTTTATTTTGAGTATCTAATAATAACATTAAAGAAATTCAACAAGATCATTTAATGGATAATATGCATGCGTTTTAAATAATTCACAACAAAAATAGCTTTATTTTTCTGAAATTTGTCTGTGTTGTTTTTACATGTTAGTGTCTAATTACAACATGCTATTTATTTGATAAGCGAAATACTTTGACTACAATCCTTTTTTTCTTCTTTTTTTAGGAAAGCCAGCCTGTGCAAAACACCACGACCGAAAGTACTGCATAGATACTTTCTTCGTATTACCACCTTCGTAAAGTAAAATAATCAGCCTATCGTTTAATAACAAAAAAACAACTTAATTAGTGCGTGAATTTAAAATAAGGAAAGCAGACAGAGGACATTTCATGGCGCCAACATCGTGTTAGTTGCGTCAGAATTGTTTGAAAAAGGTAACATTTGTATATCAGTTTTTGTGCGGCTGCGCTTGGTCCGGCGGCGGTGTGTCGTGGAGTCTCTTTTTTTATACACACCTTTACACAGTACTGGAAATGCCGCAGGCCGGGACCCGACGACTGCCCGAATTTATTTCTTCCGGAAGCGAGAGAGTGTCCGTGAAATGTCTTTCAACCGTTTGTCTAGCTTCATTGATTTCTTCTCATAACCATAAATAAACAAAAAAAAATACAAAATTTGGCGGTCGCCGATCTGTCATCTCTTCGACGGCCGCTGTCCCAAAAAAAGATTGCAACACCTAACTTTTCTTTCCATCGGATGGAAACTGAAAACACTCGGAAAAGAGCAAAAAAATTCGCAAAATGGAAATGAAGAACGGACGTTTTGTCTGATTTATCTCTTTGTTCAACGGTTCGATTTTTTTGGTGTTCCATTTGTGATTAGACGCACACACAACCCCTTGTAATAATAATTGTAGATGCTATGAGTTTTTCCATTTTTGTTCCTGGATTGTGTATGAATTCTCCAACTGGTGACAGTATGTCGCCAATGGTAATCACAAATGTTTTTTTTAAATGGATATTTAATTTATATTTTTTTTGCGATCTATTCTGCAGTTAATTTTTTTTGTACAACTGTTGCCTAAGAGAAATAAATGTCTGTTCTTTAACTATTTGTTTTGTATTTATTTCCTAATTATAGTACCTTTCTAAAGTG
This sequence comes from Melinopterus prodromus, assembly GCA_964023965.1. Taxonomy (NCBI): domain Eukaryota; kingdom Metazoa; phylum Arthropoda; class Insecta; order Coleoptera; family Scarabaeidae; genus Melinopterus; species Melinopterus prodromus. The sequence goes on from OZ030393.1 coordinate 50,293,782, forward strand.
CCACTGCTACAGTGATAAATAATAAGTGATAAAAGTATACCCGGTAAGTATGGACAAACTATTTGTAAAACCACGTTCATGCAGCTTAATTTTTTTTTATTTTTATAGTTAATAAATACATATTTGAGTTTGAAAATTGTTTTTAAATACCTACAATTCAAAAGAAAATTATCAAATATGTAAATACATACAATTAAATATTTTTTTTTTGTTTGAAAGAGTCTATTTTCTGTCATGCTGCAGCATGTATGGTCGAGTCAGTAATAGTAGAGCTATGAAAACAGTATATCTCTCGGATATTAGGAAATACACAATGTAGACTATCTCTCTCAGCGGTCTACTAATAGTGACTACCAGGGGCCGGCGGGCGTGTACAAAGTGTGCAGGGCGTTAAATCAGAAAGAGCTTGCTCATACATACACAATGTTGAAAACTGAACTGATACAAGGCAAAAGCAGCAAATTATAAATAAAAATATGAGAAGCTCTTTTAAATTTGTTTCATTGTCAAAATTAGTACTTCAATTTAATTTAATTATTTTTTGGTAAATGCAGTTACGAAATTGTGACGAATGTGACCGACATAATTTTCGTCATATAAGCTCAGAACTTGTCTGGTGATAGGTTAGTTATCTTATCTGGAATGTAAGATCATATTGAAATCCACAACCTACAACTCTGTTTTTCTCCTAAAGTACTATTATGAGCAACATTCAAATTATAGGTTTATTTTGTCACACGTTTGGAAAGGCAAAAATATTGAAAACAAATAATGTTTGAGTTTGACCAATAACTTTGCCAGATTGTTGTTGTTTAGAGGTTACATTTGTTTATATGTCACAGATAATTGTAGGTAGGTAATATTGTAAATTGAAGTTATTGAATAATCTAGAATGTGCCCGTCGGATGCAATATAGAAATAACAGTGTTTATTGGGTTAGAAGGGCTCCTAACAAAAATTATTCATGGATTGACCTTGCTTATTAATCCAATATTCCAAATAATAATCCCATGCTAAAATAATACACAAAAATAACACTGAATAATGTGCCCATGAACCGGCGGCCGCCACCGCTATTTGTTAGTATTTTTCCGCGGAGCCCCTGACGACATCTCGCGGAACCCCGGTTGGGAAACGCTGCTATAGAGTGTGAAAATCAAAAAAAAAAAAAAAAAAAAAAAAAAAAAAACTGACGCAGAACTAAATATATAATTTAAGGATAGTATATTATAAGTTCATACATCAAGTTCTAGTCTGTAAAATTAAAAATCCATTTAATTAGCAACATTTTGATAAAATAACAAAAATGTTTTATTTATTTTGTTGGATTCATTGGGCAATTATTTGTTTTAAACATTTGTTATATCAAAACTAAAAAAAAGTTCTTTAATCCTTTAGTTAATGTTCTTTCAGAGGATTTTGGATATGAAAAATTTCGAAGGAAGTAATATCTGTTTTGTCAAGTTTCAGGTCTGTTTCGTAAATCGCTTTTATAATGTTTGGAAAAAGCATAAATAACATCATTTTTATCTATCACTAACGTTTCTTTGGAAAAGTATGATCTGCTACCGAAGCATTTTCTCCTAATGACATGTAGATGACTGTATGGCTGGGTACAAAGACAACAAGTTTGTTGGCACGTGCCTTAAAATAACTTTAAGCTGTAAAATAATCTAAATCTGACGTGCTTATTCCTAAAATCCAGGACATTAGGCGTCCTGCGGCGGTCTTACGAAAGACGCGAAAATATTTCCCAGTAAAACTGTTCAAACGGTTCATTTTTCTGCCAATGTTCATCAAGAATTTTTGACCTATTTTGGTATCTTAATAACTAATTACCAACGACGTGATCTTTAAAATATTAAATGGCACCTTCTATTTCCGATATTTCCAATAACAAAAAATTCTGCAGAAAAAATGTGTTTAGATCCCTAGAAACTGTAGGAGAAATAACACAAATGTGTATATCGATAACATTCTCACTTTTATTAAAAAATCAACTTGTTCATATTTATTGCTAACTTTAAAAGCCTCATTTCTACAAACTACAAACGGAATTTAGCAGCGCGGAGTAAAGGATATTTATCTCCAGAGCACAAGCCTCTGAAATCGTCCAAAGTGATATCGTACATGGCAATGCCGCCGAGTCCTTTCGCTCTGGCGTAAGCAGCCTTATTTCCAGCTGTATCTGGATCTTCATAGCCTACCCAGATGCCTCCTTCGGAATCATCATCAGGCAAACGGAAAGCGTAGGTACCTGCAAAAGAAAAATATTGGAAAATTAGACTTTCGTATTATCGAAAACATACCGAATCTCTTATCAACATCCGTACTGTTCCAACGCTCTGGAAAATATTTGTAAAATATCGAACGTCATATAAACAAAGCAAGTTATTTACCGTATCTTTTTGTTGGGTCTCCAACTTTTCTCAAATGGGTTCCGGCGCCTTTCAAGTTGTTTGGATTTGCAATTTTCGCACAGACTTCTGGGTAACTCAAAAGACCAGGCGATTGAGTGTATTGCCCTTGCTCGCCAGCGCCATCTACTTGGAATGGTGGAACTCCGCTAATCGCCGAATCTCCGTCCATTTTCCATGCTCTGCCGTAAGTTGGGATGCCCAAAATGACCTTATTGTTTTGTGCACCGTTTTCTAACCTATAATTTAGAATAAAATTGTCATGGAAGGAATGTAAAATAAATAAATTTTGCGTGTTTTGAGTCATTGGAATAATAATTACCAGTGCCTGACAAGCCAATCGGCGTTTTCGTCTGTTTTGCGATCGTACAAGAAGTACAAAGGTGCTGGGTAGTCGGCTTCTTTTGGATTCCTCGTTGGATTGTAGTAGTCAAATGCCAAAAGATTGACGAAGTCGACGTATTGGATCAAGTTCCTGGTGTCCATATAAACTAAAAAAACAGTTTAACATTTAAATCGGCAATGACAATAAACAAATTAATTGTCATGAGCTTCTTACAATGGATGAAAAATTAATTGTTGTCATTAATTGTTCTTTTAACTATAAACATTAGAATATTATTTTGGCGCGGTAATTTTGGATTGGGTGAATCATCATTCATTACCCAAATAAGAGAGAGATTGAAATTAAAATAACCTTGCTCTAATGAGCGAATGAAGTAATGACCGGAAATAATCATGGCCAATTTCCTTCTTTGGATTGAATATGTGCGTCTTTCGTAGATGGTCAAAACAATGTTATTTACCAGTACTGTTGACGTTTGGTAGGACGGATACAGAGACGAGAAGTCCGTCATGTCTGAAGGTATTTTTGACCTCACGCACTAAAGCGGTGAACTGTTCCTTGTGCTCTTCCTCTTTGTCGTCTTTCTTTGATTCCCCTACGATCTTCTTCTTGATGGAATGGAAGAACGAACCTGTTAAAAAACCAATAGGTATAGCAATGGTCATGAATCAAATCTATAGAAAGGACAATTCACTTTCTTTGAAGCTTTTTACATGCTTTTTACACAATTCTCCATTGATATAATTTTCTTTCATTTTAAAATTCTTAATTCAAAATTATTAGTATGGAAAGGTTTCAAATAAATAACGTACCTACATTACCTACTTATATTAAACTTACTGTGAACTTACTTTGGTAAAAAATACGTATTTTTTATTGATTTAAAAGTATGTATGTACCTTATTTTTTACACAAAAGTGGACTATGAGATCACAATAACTAAGAAATATTTAGTAAACAGCTATATGTTTATTAATGTATCTTAATATTTTTACTGAAAGTCAGAACACCTCTGTAATTAAAAGCAGGCTAAGAAATAAAATTAACTAAAAAAAAACTTTTAAATATATTGTTTTTTACAAAAAAAGCATTTGATTTGAGAAATAAGACGCTAAATTAATATGATGCTAAATTAATATTTTTACAAAATAAGTACTGTACCATATCTACAAACTCTTAGCATTCTTTATATTTTTAGCATTTCAAAAAACCGTTGATATTTTTTTATTTGAACAGGTTGAACAAAAATATAAATCATTACGTTCACTTGTTCACATGCCAATATCCCGTTTTTAAAAAATATATTTTTTGTGCAATCCTTACAAATTAAATCATCCTGTATATTGAGAAATATTACACATTTGTATATTAAGTTACCCCCAACAAAAATTGATTTAAAAATAGAATAGGGTTCAAAAATGCTATTAGAAAGCGTGCAGAATCGCCAAAAAACAACGCTTTTGCAATTTTATTCAATCCAAATTTTATAGAAATTTTCATTTTCAAGTAATACATATAGGATGTTTCAAAAAGTATGATCTTAACTTCAAGGGTTTCTGCAGACTTCAGTCCAACATTACTTCATTAATATATTTTTCAATGACAGGCGATCAAGTTTGCGGCGGAATTACAAGAGCACGCTCCGCTAATCTCTAGATCTGTCAGACTACATGACAGAAAATAATAATATATCAGTCACAGTTATGTGCATTGTGCACATCAAATACGACAATTTATCTACATTACATACATTCTATTTTAATTCAAATATTGCCTGTGTACTATGGTGTATTGAAACAAACGTTTTTTCGAAATTAAAAATTTCAAGTTGATTAAAAATTGTCACTATGGACCTACATATACTACAAAAAGATTGGCACAATTGATAAATATTTAGGTCTCCCGCAGAAGGCCTACAGTTTATAATTTTCTTTAAGAATTAGGGCTCGGCTAGGATACGAGCGGCGCGCGGCGGGCGGCGAACGGCAGAGCGGCGCCGCTAATGTTATATGTTTGCATTGTTTCAAAGCCATATCTTGGCAAAGCGGCTACGGTACAGTAACCGGCAGAGCGGCACCGACCTGCCGTTAACTAGCGCCGCCCGCCACTCACCGCTTGCCGCTCGCCGCTCGTAGCGTAGCCGAGGCCTTAGAATTTGCTTTTTCATTGAATATTTAATCTGGCGGATAAACTTCATGTTCGCGATTTATAGATATTCCTTAATTATTTGCTCGTCAAATAATATACTATATTTAAATCATGTCTTTGATTTGCAAGGTATGGAATACTGATAGCAAGTTTCACTCATAAATAAAAAATCCTTAATTTTATATTATATTTGGTGTTCCAAGAAAGAAATAAAGAATTATACCCTCCAAAGATTTAGATGATTATTATAATAACTCAATGATTATTCATTTTAATTCACAATGCGTGTAAATAGCCACCGGGGTTTCTGTGCCTGCATGTATAATTTATATTCATATATATTTTCATATACTAGAGGTTAAATTAATCATTATGACCTAGAAACTCTAAAAAATAGAATTAACAATCCTTACTAAATGCTCCACGAATTTTCTTCGGTTTGGTTGTCGGGAACTCCCATCCAAGGTCCAGACCATCGAAGCCATAAGACTTGACGAGTGTGTGAGCGGAATTGACAAAAGCTAGACGATGATCAACGGATTCCAACTGCAAACAATGGAGAAATAAATAATCGAAAAATTTACAATTGAAACAGGTAAACATTCAGTTCAAGGCAGCTTATGAATCGACCTAATGTTTATTTATAAATCCATGACTCAGTGAAACTACGTTAATCCAATTACCATAAGAAAAACTGCTTTGAATGTTGAAATGTTTGAATCAATCATCGAATTACTACAGTTTATGCAGGATTATGTGTCATGTTTCAATTTTAGCGGAATAACAATATAAACACGTGCAGGTTTGCAGAATTTTCTACGCTTGCTAATTATTTACGTAAATTTTGCACTTTCGTAATGCTTATTATTTGAAAAACAATAAAATATCAAGCAGCAAATTTGTATTGCACACAATTTTTGTTAACTTTTGTTTGCAGGAAATGAATGAAATATTTTAAATCTATCCGTTGCATTTTGATTGAAAATGCACACTTTTCTGCTGTGTAATTTTTAATTAGTAAATATTCTTTTATTTGTTAGAACAAGTGTTAGTTTCTCCAGTTAATGAAAATTTAATTTTTAAGTTATTGTAAATTGTTCAAATGTTTAGTTATATTTTTTGTTTTTCGGACAATTTGTAGACTTTTTGGTGACATTTGATGAGATCGCCTTGAAAAAGATAATTCAGAGGAGTCGGAGTCGAAAAAAATTTACCGACTCCGAGTCCAGGTTTAACTACTGTAGAAAAAAATCTGATGTGGCCAGGCACTTGACTTTATACTACTATATATAAAATTAATAGCGACGCTCTACCCCCCAACCCCTCGCCCACGTCCTGCCTTACCCCCCAAATCTTGTTGTTCACCGATTTGATGGAAGACGTCTTATTATTTTTGCTAGTTGATTAATAGTCAATGAGATTCTATTTGAGATTTTAATCAAAACCAGGATTTGACAGATATTTTAATACAATAAAGTGGTCGGATTCCTGATTTTTGTCTTATTCTAGCAATCGCTACTTGTTTCGTGTCCTACTGGGTACTTTTTCAGGCGCTATAGGAAATGAGATATAAATTACTCAATTGACAATAAAAACTCCAAGAAACTCATTTGTAAAAACTTACAATTTGTCAGGCGAGGCCCGTGGAGAACATAAAACAACATACAAAAGTCACTAACAAACATAATATATGAGACTGCTCACTGCAGAACAGATATCAAGATATTTTTATACTTATGACAGTACGTAGGTATTAGTAGGTAGGTAGGTATGTAAATACTCAAATTACAAAACACACTTTCCAAACGAAAGTGATGACGATGAACAAAAGTAATCTGACAGAAATTTGAAAAAGGAAATTTGTACAAGAGAGTTAAAATGAGATTGAGAAGTAGTTCATTTATTCAGAAGTTATTCCTGTAGCCATAATTATGATTATTTTCAACTTCGAAAACAATTAAAAATGATTTAAGCGCATCTTTGCAGGAAAATTAGTTGGAACTATTCTGTCCCACAACCATTTTATAAACGTATATTATACTTTATTTTGTTTTTATTAGAATGAATTATATTTCGTATTATACACAGTGTCTTATGTGTGCTTTTGTAATTATTACAGATAGAAAATCGGTAAAATGAACAAAGTCTTGCCGATATGTATGTTCTCTCACGAGAAAGCAGTTTCATACTTGATGATTTCAGAGATATTTTGAATAAACAAAGAAATTGCATTTTATAAATAACTTTTTTATTTGTGGTCCGATCAATAGGTATTTTTGATATTATAAAGGCCGTTTTTATTTACATTTATATGTCAGTTTAAATATTTTTTCCATCAAATTTGCTGGACAGAAATAAAACTTCTGTTCTTCTGATGGGTTCAGCATTTGTTTGTGAATTGTGAGTAATTTGATATGCACAAACCATATGTTTAATACAATCAGAATTCTCGAACAGAAATTTAATTTATTAACTTTGTTTCTTTTTTTTCCTGATAGTATTTTTGTTTTCGTAGCAAATTTAATATTACACGCTTGTATTATTCTGTGTCAAATTACACAGAATTATTTAAAAAAGGTTTTTGTAGTTTTTCAATTTAAAACACCTTGTGGACAACACATGTACATGAAAAACAAGAAAATTGTTTTAATAGTCATATCGAATTTTAATTCTAATTCCCGATTTCAACATTTTAGACCTGGAATGTCGAGAATTGAATTGATATTAACTGTTTATATCAATAATTCTAAATTCTCCCTTAACTCACTTAATAGAATCACCATGAAACATTTAAAAACAATATTTGAAAATAGTACTCCTGTAAAATTAAAGTACAGTTTTTTACAGACGGTACTAATGTATTCAATTTACTTACCAGAGTTAAATATTTTTCTTTCGTCTCTGGATCATCATCATTGTGTCCGACAGCTAACAAGATCCTCAAACCTGGATACCTTCGCTTGAGTTCCGTAATCTTCCTGTAGTTATCTTGAGTAATGTCAGATTTTTCGTTCAGTGGAGCGATCTTGAATGTTTCGCCATTGATAATTGCCGATTTGTAGATTAAATGCGAGCAGAACTGCAATGCCGGGTCGAGGAAGGAAACGTCAAATTTTCCTTGACCTGAAAACGTTTGTTGTTTTAGAATTTCTTAGAAATTATCGTATGAGAATGAGATCATATGTTTATAAACTCATTTTAAACTGGTAATGTGGTATTTGTTGCTGTACAGAGGTCATTGTTTGATAATTGATATCATTTGCACATAAGATGACGAAATTGGTATGGAAAATCCAGCTATTACTATCAATCATTGTTTGTGGTGTATGTCTTGGTGGTTTGCATTTTCAATTGGTGCATTCATATTTTTAATGACATGATAGGCAATTTCCTCGCTACATAATACTTTTGTTTGCGTTTGATACTACGTTGTAAATAAAAATGCCATAGATTTTGTTTTCATTAGGTTTGTTCCAGCAGCAGTAAAAAAGTACCGAACTAATCGAGTGTTCCTTTATACTTGCGCAATGGAGATCGACTGCTCATGTGTAGAAAATAGCAGATTATCGAATGTTTTTACTGCTGCTCGAACAAACCTATTATATCGTACTGACTTAAGAATAAGGACCTATTTATCACTACCTAACTATGGTGGTCGCAGTAGCATTGAAAAACTATAAAAACGTCAAATGTTATATTGCAAAAATTAGCGTCTATGACGACCATTGGCGTCCGTACATTTACAACTGGTTTAAAAATGGTATGGGATTAGTTCCATAGACATTAGACTTCTTCAGCACCAAAAAGTTGTGTTTACATTCTGCTTCCTACATGATTCCATAATTTCATATCTCTGTCATGTTCCTGAGATTGTCTCTACTTAGATTCACCCTGTATATCTTTAGTCCGCAAAAGTCATTTTTTACCTTGGTTTTGCGAAAGAATTTTATATTTTAGCGAGACGTTTAAACCAGTACTTGAATGGCAGAAGATAAACAATTATCGTCTCTTATTGACGTCAATATACACATTTTGGCTACTTTTATGTTTTGGTACGATAATGTTTGTTTTTTTTTTCTTTTTTAGGAAAAGAAAAATAACGTTTTGTGCGTATTTTGCGGGCAAATGACATTATCTGTTCGAGTTTATATTTTAATCGATTCTTATTAGTGTCGCTTCACACATTCCTTTCACTTATTGTGTTTTGGCATTTGTTGATAATCTTTACGAGTTGATTTTCATGAGGTTTTTCTTTTTTTTATTTCGACCTTTGTTGAAAGAATATTACAGCTATGCAAAATTGTATTTATGATTTGTTGTTTTTTACTATCATGAATAAATAAATAATTTACCATAATTTAACTATTCTCAAAAAATAAAATCGGTACTAATGTTACCAAATATACACTACATCATATATATTATAGCTCAGGATTCACGTGATTGTCTTTTGTCCTTTTGTGTATATAATACGCTTCAATGATCTTGTACCTCTTCTACACAAGGTTAACAATAGTTGTCATTGCAATCTGAGTTAGTTCAAGGTATTTTGTGGTTGGCACAATTTATACTAGACTAAACAGGTATAAAAACAAGTCACATAATCGGCGTCCATAAAATTAAAAACAAAACAACGACAAAGCGACTATTTTGTGTTATATCGTTAATAAATTTTGGTTATTAAATTAAGTTATGTAATATAATGTCATCCATATTTTGCAACGTTGCTCTTTGGCCTTTTACTCATGGACCCGATTATTAAAAATATGAATAAGACAAGATAAAAATAAACTTACTTTCTCTAGTTACGGCTTTGCTATCATAGTAGCAAACGATTTTTGGTTCGGCCGCTTGGACATAGCAGACCGTTGCCAAAAGGGCTGCCGCGATTAAAAAACACCGCATCCTGGAGATCTAGTCAGTCTTGAGGAGCACTGGTCACTTCTGACTTGGTTCTTTTGGTTCTCGAATGTGTATTAAAAGTATGACCGCCGGTTACGTCACAAAATATTAGTAGTGGGACGAGTGTTAATTGAATTGACGAAAGAAGCAAAACGAGAACGAACGAGCGCCATGTTTTCGAAATTCGGCATAAATCAGCATAATGTACATATCGTTGTTTGTAAATGCCAGCTGGTTGTGGTTTTTTCTTTGTTCGCAGAATTGGTGTATGAATTATATCACGGCGGGTCATGACTTCTCGGAATACTATGTTTACATATCGAAGAAATATTTAATAACTGATAATTTAGTACAGTTTTAGTAAAATTTGCTTGGGAGTCAAACATGAGCGTCCACAGAATAGATTCCAGTAGTTGCTCAACTTAAAACACCGGCATTTTGTGTTCGATTGATATAGATTTGGGTTGACAACGCTCAATTTTGGAATTGTAGATTCTTTTACATCATAGTGGTATATTGTATGTCTCCCAATAGGCTGTTTTTTTTAATGGGACGTATCTACTTTCTGCTAAGAATTACCTTAGCTTTTTCCTAATTTATTTTCATTTAGGGGTTGCCAACAGGTGTAAAAATGTATTTAGTTATATTGTATCTTTATACATTATAATAAATATGCATACCAATACCACAAGTATTCAATACCTTAAACGTTAATATTTTGGTGAGTATGACTTGAGTGATATATACTTCTTAATTTAAAAAACCATTTATGTATGTTTTTTTTTTCGTACAATCTCAATCTAGAGACAGAAAATATGAATTGACTCTAGTTTTGAGGAAATCTCCATTCACATATTTGGAACTGATTTTCTGAAAACTATACACAACTCAGAATTGCCCTGTAATCACACGAAAAAAATCATGATCAGTTGTCATTTGTTAGATATTCTTTGTTGTTGGGTAGAAATACCTGTTCTATATATTATATCAACAATAAAACAGACCCGGTATCAAATTTAGGTATATGTACAATTTTATTTTAGATATATGTACATAACATACTCGCATAAAAGGTGAGTACGTTGAAATAAAAAACATATATATATATACAGAATTCACTTTAAAAAATAAAAGCCAACGGAGAGCATTACTACAATGTTTACTGAAAAACATTTAAACTATACCATTATATTGTTTTTATTAGGTTTAAAGAAAGTGGAAAACCACAATAAACTTTTGCTTTTAGCATATGAGCCACATATTTCTTTTAATAAAATCTAGCGTACATATTCGCAACTTTATTCCAATTTTACCAATTTTGTTCCTCTACAAGTAAATAAAATTATGTATGTATTCTCACAAAATACTAGACAGCCAGTATCTTTGGAGATAACTTATTTTGTTGAGTTGCAATAGCACCGGTAAATTAACTATAAAAAAATAAAATTGGGGTACAGCATGTATATTCGTTTGTTTCTTATGGACAATTCACCTTATTTCAACATCTTGTTATTCAAAATTTTGACGAGTAGTTGTTTTGTGATACTCTAAAATAATAGATAACAACATACAATATGGAAAGTAAAAATCCATCGATTAACAGCTAAGTATAATTATATAGCAAAAAGCTGACGTGGAATTTGCAAAATTAAAAGAACAACTAGATAAGAGCTTGGTCAAGCTTATAAAATAGCTAGTAAAAAAACAACACGAGATAAAAAATAATAATCAAACAAAAAATACTAAAACTAGTAGTAGAAGAACGTATGGGTATCCTCTGTATACTAGGTATTACAAAACCAACACAGCAGTTATCAATTATTTATTGCCTATTAAATTATATCTTTCCATTATTAGTATTTGGTTCTGGGAAAGAATGAATATGTATTTAATTAGCGTATGAACGTGCTGTTATCGGATATGTGTCATACAAGAATTATTAAAATAATCACATTAATCAATATAAGTTCCTGCTGTTATAAGTATTCCAAATAATATGTGAAGTATTCTGTGATAAATGATAATATACTGCCATAAAATCTTCGCAAAATATTACTCCATTGCGAGAAATGTGACACAACCAAAAAATACCAAATTAGGTACAGTATTGGTAATCCTGTATTCAGTGTATTCTATATAGCAAATAATACATAAAAGACATTGAATAACAAATGCTTTTGGTATCAAATAACCAAAGTTGCTGGGAAGAAACGCAAGTTATAACTCACAAATATACATCTCTCTCATATATTAGGAAATACACGATTTAGACTGTAGTTTCAGCGCTCTACTAATAGTGATTCAACCATAACTAATAATTGCAACTGTAATATCAATGAAAATTTGAATCTGAATGTCTATAACTATCTATTTTGTTAGTACATATTTAATTAATTATTTAAATGCCATCAATTGGTTTTTTGTAGATACGGCACTTTACCGTTGAAGGACAGCATACGTTTCATTTCGCGAAATAAAAATAACTAATACCATTTACCGAAATCTTACACCTAAATATACTGAGATGTTGTTGCGGTTGTTGGGATAGTTTGTTAATTGTTTGTTTTTAATTAGATAGAATTATAATTATTTTAATGAAAGAGTTGCTGATATACTTCCAAGTATGTAATCAATGTTATTAAAACATATTCTCTTGGAAACATCAAGTTCAAAAGTTTATCTCCATCACTCATCAGAAATATCTCCCAGAATTCGTAAATAAACATCATACTATTCATTTTCCAATTAAATTCAATAAATACAACATTTCCAATAAACATGAATGAAATAGATATACATATAATGAATTTGATACACAATTTAGATGACCTTAATATTGACTTCTCTATCTGCAAAGCAATAAATTTAATTAATTAGGTAAATAGAAATCCATCTTTGTATTGCTGGTATTGCATTGAAAAAGTAGTAGCCAATAGTCATAGGGTTTTTTGTATTATCCCAGTCGTCATGTCAAAACTAATAGGCGATAGGTTCGATAGGTTACATTTCGGTTTGACGTTTTTACCACAAAATCAAAACAGAAAACACACAATTTTGTTTAAAAATGAATATTTTGTAGTTTTCGTTATTTTTATCCAGCTTTCTAACAAAAATGGCTTACGTAAATGTGAAGGAATGGAAGGCCGACCAAGTTATCGAGTGGTTAAAGGGTATTTCTTTGTCCATAACCTTAAAATCCATTCTAAAACAGTAGTTTCTTATTGAATTTTAGGTCTCGATCCAGTCGTATTGCCATATACAAAGAACTTCCTAAACAATGAGATGACCGGTGAAAAAGTTTTAGCCTTGACTTCCAATGATCTAGAGAATTTGGGTGTTACTATTATCGGGCACCAAGAACTTCTTTTAGAAGCCGTACAAAAGTTACGGAACTTTGTAAGTCCACTCAAAGTACCATATAATCCTAGTTATTTACGAATTTATTCTAGCACTATGAATTGGATAAAGAAAATTTACAAATGTTGGCGTTACACCTATCCTGTGAGGCCAACTCTTTATACAAAGAACTTCAGTTATTAGACGGCACGACAAGTTCTGTCCCCACTTCGATAATGTCAGGCGTACACAACGTAATCCTTAAAGTAAAACCATTGGTGACGTGGCTAATGCAGACACCGTTTTTGTATAATAGTGAATTTAACGCAATGCAACAACAATTGCTAACGTTATGCTTCGAATTGGCTATTAGTGCGAACAGAGATAGGTTTATCGATAATCCGATACCAATTATAATGCTTTACTGCCAGAAGTTCACCGAACTTGCGGATCACATGATCCAAGATATGACAGATCCGTTGATACTGCAACCTGCAGGGCTGAATCTGACTACTTTACGGAAAAAGGAACAGGAGTTGGGATTGTTTATTTTCCCCAATTATCATCTCGTGCACCAAATAGCAGAGTTCAAGCACGGCTCGCCGGCTCATTTGAGCAGAAATCTCGAAATCGGAGATGAAATTGTACAGGTTTGTCAATTTTCTAAGTTAGGTGACACTTTGACACGTGTCAAATTTTCTCATTTTTATTTATGAGAATGGGTTAAGCAATCGTTATATTATGTTCGTTTTCTCTTATACCTATTCCAGTAAGACTGGTCAAGAACTAATAGTGTTAAAAACTACTTGAGAGTCTAAAAAAAGGCTGTAGTATATTAAAACAGTTATTTAGGAGCCTTTATTTCAAACATTTTTGAATTCTATTTAATAAAACAAGTTGACAACTTGATTGTCTCCACAACAGAATCAAAATACTACAAATCTTGTGGCATTTAAATCTAGTATTCTTATTCTAATTCCTGATGTTCACGTTTCAGATCACTATCACAATTAATTCCTGATATATTGTATGATATCAATAAAATATAAATAATCAGGGAGCATTCAACAATGATTAAAAATACAACTTGTATTTAAATTTTGCTAGCAAGATCATGATAATTTTTTTTTGTTTCAAACAATTTTCAAACCCCTACTTTACCAGTTTCTCTTTTCATTTTAGGTGAATTATCAAACTGTGGTTGCTTGGCAGAGACAAAACGTTATGCTGCTACTCCGGGATTCCCCGCCGGAAGTATTCCTCACATTAAAAAAGCTTCCGCAGCATGCCAAGGTTTACGGGCCAATCTACATGAAGCCGTACCGTCTTCCAAGCAAGAAGAGGGGAACGGTAACAACTTACTCCAGGTGGAACGAGAATCTACCATCGCCAAGACTATTGACAATAAATGATCTTCCGGAGATACTTGAGCAAAAGTAATTATTCTAATTTCTCGGAGGTTAGGAGGAATTTATTATTCTGGTTTTTGTAATTGTTTAGGCCAGCTCCCGTTAGTAGTGTTTTGGAGCACGACTCAAGCAGCGACGATGATACTGATCCCCCGGATAGTCCTTTGGATGGCCCCAAGACACTTTACCCGTCGAGGTCTAGCAAGCCTGTTTTGCAAAGGAGGAATACTATAAGTGGGGCCACACCAAGTAACAATCAAGCGTATCCTGGTATTGAACAGGTTAGTGAATTGTTTTTGTTTCCTTTTTATTTCCGGGATAGTGGATAAAATTTCTTTGATGTGCATTCGAATTCTCTATTAGGTTACGCCGTGTTTATATTAAAACTTGGGAATACGCAATATAGACTGGACAAACAAGTCTAAATTAAAATTTTGTGGTCACAGTTTGACTTTTAAATTAAATAATTGCAACCGTTCATACATCATCGGGCTAAAGGCAAAAGTCATGTAACAAATTACTATTGAGAAAAACAAAGTTTTATAAAGAGATTGCACAAAAAAATATACATATCTTCTAGTGCAAATATACTTGCTGTAGATTATAGTATGTATTGTGTGTAACATATTTTTTTTTCAAATCATAAAGAAACTTTGATTCTTGCTCTTACAGAGTTTTAACTTTATACATTTTTGCATACTAGTTGTCGTTAAAAACATATTATTTTATTTCTTTATATATTTTGATTATAAAAAATGTTACAGAAATAATGAAAAATATCATTTATATTAAATTAAGGAAAATTTAATCAAGAAATGAAAAGCTGTAATACACTGTTGGTTTTGGAGGCACATGTCCATCTTCTACCTGGCAATTTCTATTCTATTTTTCGTGTTGAGGTATGCCGTTGTTAGCTATATGGTTCTTTTTGCGAGGTAGACCCATCTTTTACACTGTTTAACAGTTAGTTAGTCAGTTGTGATTGTGTATTTATATTCTAAAGATAGAAATTCAGGGATTTTTTTATTGAAGACACACTTTAACCACTCAACTTTATTTTAATCTGCATCCATACTTTTTTTTTTAAATCTGTTTTTTTTAAAGCTTGACAGGTAATGTAAATTAGTTAGATAAAAAATGAATAAAAAGGGACTTTATAATCTGCGTTTTAGCCCTAAAAAAATCCTATATTTTGTTCCCCTGACAGGTATTGATAAGCGCCTCTATTTTGGAAAAGTGGCTGCTACTACAGTTTTTTTTTGTTTAAAATATTTCTGACCATTAATTGTAAAAAATATTACAGCATAACAGAGCAAAAGTGCCTTTTCAATTAAAATTTTCTACCATTTCCGTTAATAGTTTTAGGAGTTATCACAAAGAAAAACAATCCAATCTTCTGCCATTTGCAAAAGAAGTTCAGTTTCTCCTGGAAATTTTAATTTACCTTGACTGATATTTTTTTTTAATATTTAAAACCAAATACATTTTACTCAATTGAAAAGGATTATAAGGACTTACTGTTTAATTATTATATTATTATAACCATTTGTCCTTTATATTTCAAATCAGTTTGGCTAACAATTGTTCTGTCTAACTACTTAACTACTCATAAGAAAAAAAAATACCTGTATGTACACATTGTACACACTTTTATATGCCCTGCTTTCCTCTGCCATAGCTCGTAAACTATTGAATCTAAAAACTAAGTTTAGTATAAAAATTGTCGCAAATTAGTATGCCCTACAAACTTGTACTTTTGATGAGGTGGAAACGAAAACTTGTTTCCACGAAGAACTTTGCAGGGGTGCAAATTTTGGATGTAGATGTTTTGAATAAATAAATGGGAATAAGGTAAGTCTGAAAATGTTTTCTGTACCCCAAGATTTATTTCAAAAAACGTCTTTACCGGAAAAAGCATTTTAAAACAAATTTAACGTCAAAGATATACATACATATGATTTATTATACATTATATTTTACGTCCAATTTTCCCGGAACATATAAAAGTTTTAATAGGAGTTATAAACACACATTTAATTATTATTCACTAATATTATTTATTTACAAAACTAGAAATAATTTAATATTGTAAAACTTGAGAATTAAAGAATTTCTGACAAAGTTTTTTATATTGGATCACAAATTCAGATAAACTACATAGTACATGATTCAATTGCCAAATTTCTGATGGACTTGTTATTATTTGCCTAAAAATTAGGAAATTGTTTAATATCGGTGAAAATAATTAAATATTATAAATATTATTCATTAATGAATTTGATGTCTGTAGTGACGGTATATGGTTCCAGAAAACTTGTATGCTACCATATTTTTGTATCTAAAATGCCATTGGTTCTAAGATGCACTCCACTTTTACGTCTGTTCATGTGTGTAACAGTGCATTTTTTACTCAACAAAATCCATGTCATCAGTGTTCTGCCATGTTAACCATAAAATGTTGATTTTAAAAAAGTGTTTGACTTTTACTTTGCATTCTAATATACTTTTTTAAATTCTTTGTCATGTTTTCTTATATTTCTTAATTATCAATTTTGCAGAAATGACTTTTATTCTTACTATATATGTTCAAATGTTTCTGCATACATTTATGGATATTTGTGCTAAAACCAGCATTTCAATAATATAGATAAAGAAGCATAAGTACTTGATCTTTCATACATCTCCTGCAAACATCTACACCTATAAATTTTATCAAAAAAATTCTCCCTTTTAGCTTCTTTGATCTTTTTTACTTCTCACAAAATAAGCCCATTTTTTGAATTGATAATTTTTGGTTTGATTTGGTAACACAATATTCACAACTACAAAAGTATTAAAATCCCCGGTCTAGGAAAAATGACTTCCCTTCTAGATTACAGTACATATTACTACGTAATAATTCTAGGTTTAATCCTTCTGTTATTTTCCATAAAAAATTATAAATAATTTTGATATTTAGAATATGCTTTCGGCTGACAACCTAAAGAAAATTAACAAGAAAACAAATAATTTTATGTTATGGCAAAAATGTAACATAGCAGAAATGGTGTTAGTTTTATTCGCAGCTTATTCATTATTCCTGTTGATGCCATAGGCAAAATATAGAAAACCAAATGTAATTTAAAAAACACTTATTGTGGACTTAAACTGTAATCAAATTCAATAATATATAGTTCCCAATTTTTTTTTTTATATCACGAGATTTTCCTGTCTGACTACCAAAATTTATTTTTTTATAACTGTTTTATAGTAAATTTAATACACATCAAGTGTTATAGATATATGTTTACAAAACCCTTTGGTATTTACTAACTGAAATGCAATTAAATTCTCATTAGTGACTTTTACTACCAATACAATACACATATTACTCACCATTACTCCATACTTGTCTCTCTAAAACTTTAGATTTCACAAAAAGGTAAGTCTACAGCCTACAAGAACAAACGCACAAATAGTAAAAAAGTTTATTTCTGATTGTTACTAACAACAATGTATAGGTAAATCCATTACCGTAACAGAACAGCGCGTCTCGCACACCAAAATAAATATACATACATCATAAATAACCTTAACAGAAAACTCTACAAGCTAGCTCACAGTCGAACCCTTAGTCTTTGCCGTCAGACATGCAAACGAACCGAACGAACTCTCCACATCCAACAACTTCGTACTGAGATTCAAACTGCACCTGGTACTGTACTGGCTCGAGTCCGGCATATTCACAATATTGTTCACGTCCCATGTCCGCACTAGCCCATCAATCGTCCCCGCGCACAACACACTATCGTCCTCGTTCCACCGTAACTTCACAATGGGATCCGCACCGACTTTCAACTCAAAAATTTGCTTCCCTCCTACTAAATCCCAAATACGCAAGCGTTTATCGTCTCCGGCACTAGCTAAATACTTTCCGTTTGAGCTAAAACTAACCGAATAAACGACACCTTTTGATCCGAGGAATAATCTAACAGGATTAGCTTCGTTTATCGACCACATTCGGATTCCTTTATCCGCGGATCCCGTGCAGAAGTATAATCCGTTGATATGGAAATTTATGCTGGTGACTTCTTGCGAGTGTCCGACGTAAACGCGGAGGGTATTACTGGTTTCTACTGACCATAACCTAGCGGAGTGGTCGTACGAACCTGAAGCTATATAATTACCGTTTGTCGTCGCAGCTACGCAATAAACGGGATAATTATGTCCGGAGTAAACCAATTTTTGCGAGTAATAGTTCAAGTCGAATAATCGTATCGTCGTGTCTTGCGAGGCGGATACTAAATAGTTATAGTTTTTGATGTACGCGACATCGTAGATTCGTTTCCGATGTTCTCGGAAGACAACATCGCTCAACTCATCGGATTTATCTAACTGTTTTAAAGTTCCCAACGGTTTTAAGAATATACTCGAGTTGTAACTATAAACGCAAAGCCCGCTTTCGCGATTTATTAACCCGCAAGTGACATCGTCTTTTAAATTCGACAAAGCAACCGAATAAATCAACGAATTATCGTTTTTTAGCGAATTTGCGATTGCTTTCAGATTTTCAATAGTCGGAGAAGGTCGTGGTTCACGTACGTCTACTTTATTATTGGTTTCGTCTTCTATCTCCATTTTGTCGGTTTCATTGATTTCGAAGCATGTTTGAAACATTTGTAGCATAACCATGTGGCTAGATTCTGCTAAAAAACGTTTTAGAGTGATCACTGACGTTGATCGTAGATTTATGGAGTATTTGTTCGCGTAGAACTTCTTTTTCAAACCGTTTATATCCGGGATATCGTTCGAGAACATATTAAGGAGTTTTGCCGTGGTATCGTCGCATTTTGTTTTGTCGATTTGAGACAGGTGGGTTTTCATAAAGTTTGCGGCTTTATCAGTGTGGCCCCGTTGGAGCATCTCCAGGTACAGGTGGCAGAAGAGAGGCCCGACGATGTTGTGTAGATCTTTGCAGTCTTTGACTTTGTTTATGTCTTTCAACCAGGTTATGAATTTAACGTAGTTGTGCTCGATGATTATTGGGTCGCTGGTGTAGCAGCTATACATTACACTGTTAGGCCTGCTGATCTCCCTGTCCACTAAGAGATCTACGTTGAGTTCTTGCTGCGAAATTTCGGTCGGTGATGTTATTGTATAGTTTCGCTTTTGCAGGTACCTGTAGACGGCTTGCGAGACGCTATCGTGTTTCTGACGTTTCACCTTGTCCTTTCTCACATCTTCCATGATAAAGACTGGGTATTCTCCCATAATCACGGAAAAAACACGGTGTTTTTACACCATATTTACGTAGCTGGCGTTTGGAGGTTAGGTTAGGTTTGGCTGATGACGCAGGTACGCCAATGGTAACACTGCGCGCCTAAAATCACCATATTTGAAATCAACGAAGTTATGAATTTTCTGTATCTGGAGATCAATAAATTAAAACTTATGAGAATAGAGACCCTGTTAGGAAACTAATTTCTTGATATTTCCTTTTTTTTACTAAAATTAAGATAGTGACTAATTTTTCAGATTATATCAACGGATATTTACCAAGAAAAATCCCGCTATTATTACGCAAAATGTTCTAATGACTTCCTCAATTTACCAATTTCTTTGTATATTTTACGATTTTTGCAACTGATTACCTTCAATTAATTTGATAAATGTTTTATTTTTTTCAGTTTCTGTTAATGTACAAGCCAGAGGCGTTGCACACAAAGTCCTACCATCATATTCAGAGTGAAAAGTTTGACGAATCTACTTTGTTAAGAGATAAAAGCGCTTCCTGTAGTAACGGCCTTGAGTCAACTAAATCCACTCTCAGGCCCACAACAATAAGTGGTATATCACCAAGCAGAAACAGAGATAGAAACTCCCTTCGGAACAAAAGAGTAATTTTTGGGGATCCAAAACTCAAAACACTGCAAAATCAGGCAAAAGAATACCTCCAGTTACCAGAGGAGAGAAGTGTAAGCGTTAATTCCTTGAATAGTCTAACAGGCAGTAACGCAAAAATTGATTTCATCGACGAAGCCGAGGACTTAGCAGATCGCAGCAACATGGGAACGGACAAAGAAGACGGGGAACAAATGCAAGAGTTTAAAAACGTTGACGTCCACAATATTATCAAGAAATTCGATGAGAAAATCATCCTACAAGAATCCAATCCCATTATTAACAACGCCGTTCGAGCAAAAATACAGAACCGCTTTGTTTCCATTAATGAAACGCCAAAAAATGAAACCGAGACAAAAGTATGGGAGTACAACAACACGAACAGTGAGAAAACAAAAACAATCGAGAAAGAAACAGTGGAATCGTCACCGATAATTAAATATGAGTTAGGGATACCAATCGTCGAAACGAAAAATTCCTACATGATAATGTCCCGGGATACAGAAAAATTTGAAACAACCTCGGATGTACCACCAAAACCACCGCCACGGTCTGTCCCACACGATTCTTATAAACCTAAATATCCAGCGGATTCCCCAAAACCGCAGATTGACCTTACGAAGAGAAAACCCGATCCTCCTCCGAGGGTCGAGGAAAGATCTGAAGGTCTCTCGCAGGGTTTGGATTCTAACCTGAAAATAGAGGCTTCGGATGAGTGTAGGAAGTTTGAGCCTAAAATGATGTCAACGCCTGTTAAGATGAATAAGAATGAGGCGGATCCCGATATGGGAAAACTTGGCTCGTTGTCAGTTACAAAGAGTGCGTCTACGTCAAAGGTCTCTCCGACTAATTCAATTGTTCGTGGGCTGATGTCCAATAAGGGGAAAGCTGCCAAAAAGAAGAATACTCTCACTGCTAGTAAGTAAATTAGGGTGCTTTTCTTTTTTAATAAAATGGTCATATTATATAGTATGCATAGTTCTTTTCGCCAGATGTTGCCCCTATGTTACCAGTTTGCAAACTTATCTCAGATTAATGTTCCTTTTTTCATTCTTGCAAGTTATGCATGTTTGAAATAGAAATAATCTATAAAAATAAACGTCTACCCATCTCAACTAAGAAATTGAATTAAATAAGCAGGAAAAATGAGAAAAAGTTACTTAGAAAATTACAGAAACAAAAACATTTCAGTTATGTAATAATACATTGCGCAAAATGCTTTTTATCGTTTGACATCGTAACAAGAAATTTCACTGGCGAATCAACTTCAACTTACTCACACACATAACCTCAATATGGTAACTTGATGTTGGCTAAACAGGTCACAAATTGGTCATGTAGGCGTAACTTCTGGCTGAAAGAAGTAAACTGTTACCAACAAACACAATCTCACAATAAAAATTTCATTATAAATAACTCAATTTTTGTGTAGGAAAAAGGAAAGTGAGCGTTGCAGATGTATCACCGGGTGACTGGGAGGGTTACCTGTATCAGCGTTTCAGGCCCCGTGATGGGGGCGCTGCGTTCTGGGACAAGCTCTGGTACGTCTTAATTGGGAATCGACTCTACGGCTTCCCATCGCGGGATGCCACTAAAGCCAAAGTTTTAATCTATCTTACCGGCTTCACAGTTTCTCTTGCCTCTGAGGTAATAAAAAAATTAAGCTCGTACCATAACATCAAATTAATATTCTTATAAATCAACTAGGTTAAATCCAGAACAAACGCCTTCAAAGTCTACCACACTGGCACGGTATTTTACTTCTCCGCAGACACCAAGGAACAGATGACTACTTGGATAGAAACGATATCGGAAGCGATTTTACGACAAGATCCAAAACCGGAAAAGAGTATCTTGTATTCGGAGACGGACGATTCAGACTCAGAACCGAAAACGCCAACGGAAAAAACCAGTGAGGGGATTAAAAAGTTTGGTTCGTTGAAGAAGTTTGCGTCGAAGAAAAATAATGATTCGTCGCATAGTTTGGATCGGAAGTGGTTTTTCAATAAGTCAACGAGTTCGAAAAATTCTGTTCCGGTGCCGACAGCGCAGTTCCGATCATATAGAAAGACCCAGGCAACTCCGGTTGAGAGTGTGTCAACGGGAAATTTCACTTCTCATATTCCGAACTTTGCCGCAGGGTTTACCTCAGCGCAGAATATCAGCGTCCCGAATTTAACAATCGAGAAGACCGAGAAGATGTACAACACTTCTTTCGTCCCTGCGAAGAATAAACCGAAAAATTTTAACCACGCAAGTAATCCGAGTCTCTACAACTTAAACGAGTTTAATTCCTCGATGGGGATGTCTTCCGTTCGGGAAAATTTTGCTGGTTGCATAACCCTCGAAGAATTGATGAAGCAACAAAAAGAGGAGCAGAAGTTGAACCCGTTAGTCAACACAGAACCGATAAATCTGGATTTGATAAAACCGGATGTTGTTTACGGAGAGGTACCGATTCGCCCTAAAGAGAAAATTGAGGTTAGGAAGAAATCTTCACCCGGTTTTGAATCGTCTTCGTTTTGTTTCGGGAAGAAGAAGACTGACGATGAGTTTAACGTTTCTACGTATCCGAAGAGCAAGAATTCGGATTTGCAGCACAATCGTTCTCTGCCGAGGACGCACAGGGTTCACCCGAGTTATGATGATCCGGCTAAATTAAAACCGGCCGGACAGTACACTCCGATGATGTTGCCAATGACTGATGATAAGCTCAACCCAAAGATGGGGTTTGAGTTGAACCTGGATGAGAGGAGCAACAGGAGCGGCAGGTTAAAGAATTTTTTTCACAAGTCTTCCCCGAAGGTGGCGTCCCCTAAGATGGGGAGGCTGATGCTGCACCACGGTGATGCGGATTTAACGCACCAGACGCAATCACAGGTATGTCCGTTAAGAGTTTTTCAAATGATAGAAGTTTCTGGAAAGGTACCAATTTAAAAAAGTTTGGACAATAATAGTACCCTACTGTTTATGTGTGTGTGAAAATCCAGGCAACAACCTGTCTAAAATTGTCTAGCCACAAATCTTTACTACACAACAGTTAATATATATATATATATATATATATATATATTTTTTAAAGCAGTGTGGTGGAATTTAGTTTTAGCAACTTTATCTACTAATAGTAGTTAAGGTTGTGGTACTATAAAGGTGACCGCAAATAGAGAGCGAAGCAAGCTATGCCGAGACTTAGAAAAAGACGGATTGCATTAAATTCCAGGCAAGAGCAAGAGATCTTCGGAGACCAGCTTCGCTTAGTTGTTCTTAGCTTTGCTCGCTATTTGCGGTCACATTTAAATTGCCTTTATAACGTTTATCTCTCTAAATATGCTCAGCATGTAAGTTTTTGCATTATACTGCGTAGTACAATATTGAAATCTTCCAGTTGTGCCGAACAACAAAAAACGATGCATGATACGATCTCCATTGTATGGCGTTATTTCGGATTATGCTGCTGCGTTAAAGGTACGATTACACGATTCATTTTATGGAGAGGAAAGGTAACTATGTTGTGTAATACATATATAATACAAATTGAGTTACCGTCTAATCGTACCTTCAAGGATATCTAACTCTGACCATCTCTGATCTAAATTTAAACCAGCATCTATTGCCTGAATAATTGTGTATTCAGACTAAGGTATACAGAGCTGCTGTTCTGGGATGGTAACGTTAAGCTCTATACCGAAATGGCGCACCTTCAAAAAGCAATCTTAAATTAGAAATGATGAAAACCAGAGAAATTGTGTATAAGTGTACGTACCTACCAATAAATTCCCACTAAACAAATAATCGATAAATATTCTAAGAGAGACACCCTTACAAATAAATTGCTCTTGAAAAAAAAACTGGTAACAATAACGAACATAACCTAATCTTGGTATTTGTCATGGAGGAAGGAGGAGTCGCCATAAGCGCTCGGATATGGGACCACTTTCCCCACTCCGGAGGACTTTTAATTTCAAAGTGACATTCGCAACGTTGACGAGTTATTATTTTATTTATTTCTCTTTGTTTAAATATATTATAGTGTTTTTATATAATGTACCCACTGTCAGGGTACTTTAGTGTCATGTTAGGTCCGCCCGCCGGGGTCATTTTCTCGCTGCTAAATGTGTAGCGTATAGTGATTCCATCGTCCTCCATGGTATTTGTGAAACGTGATTGCCATGGCTACAAGAAATGATAGATATATGTGGTAGGGTGGATTCTTGCCACATACCGGATAATTTAGGTTTTGTAGTAGTGTCGCCATCTACATCTAGTAAAACTTCATTTGGAAGCTCTGGAGAAAAGAGCAGCAACTCAACTTTTGCATGGGGAGCCTTAATCATATTTAACATAATAACCTGATTTTACAAATCTGGTAGTGAAATGTAGTTGGAACAAGATATTTAAAATAATTTTTTAAATGTCACAAAAAAGTCAAACTCTAATTCCAATGTGAAAAACCCTGTCCAACGTTTTGTAAGACCAAACTTCTGTGGAAAAGTTTGTTTACAGTAATAGTACTGTTTTTATTATTTTAGTATCTTTACTTGATAAATCCCACAAAGAAAAAGTTGCTATTTGATTGAGATTTTTTATAGGCATCAGATAGTTTCCTGAAAATGGGTCTTCCCCAGGGGTCATGTGGCTACACTGGGCAGCATGTGGACTATCCAGGACTGAAGTATCCTCCCGTATTCCAGCCAGAAACGTATTCGCTTTCCGATCCTCAGGGCTTTTCAAACCTGCGGAAGCAGGATAAAAATAATACGTTTAATTAATTTTAAAAAAACAATCATTTTATTTTTATGGTATTTATGTAGTTTTGCCTTATTTACGTACGTTTTAATCATTTTTGATGTTACATGTGACTATCTTGAGGTTACTTTTTAATGTACCTCCCTAAGCAATAATTTTATTTGTGACTTTGTAACCTGTATTTGTGGTATTATTAAGTTTTAATTAGAATTATTATAGGTTTTAAGTATTAACAGATAAATTATCCGCTGCTTTGAATAAGGTAGTCAGGTTTCATAGTATTAAAAATTTGCGACTGTGATATAGGAAGATAACGCAAACAATAAAATTGCTATAACAATAATCTTGCCGTAGGGCTCAACATTTGGGAAAAGGCTGATTCGTAATTATGTGTAGTTGTTTTGATGAAATTTTACGCATATCAAGTATTTTTTATAGCTCGTACGTTACGCTTACGTGTCGCACAGACACATGGGTTTCATATAGGAAATTTCTATTTACATACAGGATGCCAGTTCTTCAACCTGCACCATAGTAGTTTTTGCATATTAGCAGAGATAGAGGATATGTTTAGAATTTTGTAAAAGTGCTTATTTTTATTTCGACTATATCTGAAAAGAAATCTAAGGTAACTTTTGTTAGTTTTTAAGATATCTAAAAAAATTTAAACTTTTAGTGTTTTCGACTTACTGCACTCGGCTGCAGTAGCATCCTGCTGGTGCGGGTTTGAGTGTTCGGTTTTTCCACTCGTTTCGTACCGAGTGTTCGGCTTATGCACCGCACGTGCTCAGAGTACTCTTCTTGACAGGCTTAATCGATGAATATGTCATTACTTTTTGTGGTGAGATGAGAAATATAGATAAAATATATATAACACCCGGGAAGCTAAATATAATCATAAATAGTTTCGTGAGAGCCTTTGAAAGTCACGTATTTTACGTTATGAACTGGTTCACCGTGAAGTTGGTTTTAAAGAATTGGACCAAAACAATGCAATACTGCATGAAAATTGTGCGCTTTTGCATCTTTACGGTGCAATTCGCGCCGAGTGACTGCATAAAATTGTATAAATCGAAAACGCTATTAGTTTTATTAAAAAACTGTCATATCATTGTTACAAACAAAACTTAATTTCACTTCCAAAGCACTCTGCAAAAAACAAAGAAAAATATCAGTTTAGTGAGATCGAAATCTAATATCTCGGTCAGTTGAAAACTGGGCAGCCTATATATTTTATTTTTACTGTGTTGTGCCTGAATAAATGGAGTTATTGTATACTAGTTAGAGCAATATTATCAGTATATGTGAAATGAAATGAAGAAAGGGGGAAATAGCAAAACAGAAGAATACAATTTTGTGATTGAGGTGCTGTTAGATAGCTCTTCATATTGGTACTCGATTTCGTTGATGTAAATTTTTTCAGCCAGTAACTTCTTTTCTTCATTTCAGATTATATTTATATACTTGGTTGATCGTAGGCATTTGTTATTGATATTTATACACCAATAAAATATATTTATGTAACATTCGTATTTTATTTAGTATCAAACCATTTCTGCACTAGTTTCCTATAGTTTTCCTACTGCTTTTTGATTATCAGGGTGATTTATAACAAGTGTTATAAAAAGTCGAGTTGTTTCGAAATAAGAAGAGGCTTTGCCGTCATTTGCCGCCTGGCTGCGTAGCCGACCAATTGTTTTTTGAGCAATTTTGACTTATTGCTTACAACTAAGATGATGCATTTTATAAAAAAATGATGCACACACAAGATTCTTTAAATTAATTAGAATTAAAACATGTAAAAATATACAAGTGTTCTATTTGAAAAAATAAAGGTTATCAACATTTCTATAAAAAAATATTAGCTGTATATCAACAAAATATTGAAACGTTTTATTTTTGAAATTGTTTACGGCTGGAGAATTATTTACGTGTTCCGGTAATTTTTACACACCCTGTAGGTATATTTAATGTATGTATTCATATCATATATCACATTTAGAAAACAAATAAGCATGTAATTACAAAATATCCAGATTTTAGAGAAGAAATATTAATTTATAAAAATTTATAGTTTCCTCCAATGTTAATTTATGACGTTTTTGATTCCTTGCACTATGTATTTAATAATTCATTTTAATAGTGACTATAAATCTTGAAGTGCTTCCATTGGTGTTCGATAATGAAATCAAGACGCCTCTGCATTCGGATTTATTGAACGCGTCAATCCTGCGATGCTGTCTCTTAGCAACCAGGTTGGCGCCTCCTCATCTTCTCTCATACAGTTGACTATACGGTCCCTTCGCTAGTTACGCGATTATTTCATTTTTCCGGTTCTGGTTTAGCAGCGAAAAGTGTGATAACGACGATATCGGCCATGCTCGATAGACAGCGACATTGCAGACACGCGGCAATATAAATAATCGACTGGGCCCTGGGTCAAAGGTAACTAGACATTGATAATGTGTAACGTGTTCGAATACTATTATCGCCGCCTGGATCCAATTCCTAGTCTATTTTTGGAACGTACGATAACGTCTTAATTTTGTGATTTTATTTATAAATTTATCAGCACTTGCATGGTGACTGGTTGACCGGCTCTTCGGGGGTGTAAATATTTTGGTTTTACCAAAATTTGATGAAAACGTGTTTCGTAAAAATGTAGGAAGATTGATTATTTTTTTATGTTGATTGGAAATCAGGTGAGTGTCCGTGAGAACGGTTTGTGAGAGTTCTTTACATATCCGAAACCTGAACGCATGACTTTTGCTCAGCGCTGTACAAGAAATCGATTTTAACCAGTGAAACTACCTGTTCGAATGCGGTTTTATCCTTACGACGATAGGTGTCTCTATCTGTCTCGTTCGGTTTATCAAAGAATAACAATGAAATGACACCATAACATTGGACGACAGAGTTTAATTTTTAATAATGAGCTGTATCCGTTATTTCAAAAAATTAAAATCTATACTTAAATCTCAATGTACAAATATTAATAAGGGGTTTGGTCTCGAGTAGATATTATATGGAATAGAAGACGCCACATATACGTCAAAAGTTACAAAGAATGCCTTTAGTAATAGTCCAGTTAAATTAGCTATAAGCGTGGCTAAATTTAGAAACCAATAGCTTCAAGAATGAAATGAATATCCAATATCCAGGATTCAATTAGCTTTGAAGAAGCGAGCAACATGGTTCGCGAAACGTCAGCATTAACAAATCTTGACACACGGCATAACCCGGAAGTAGTTTATTTTCTAAATGATTCTGGCCGTGAAAGCCTACGTACTTATTTACTTTTATATACTTTCCTAAATACAATACTACATCAGAAAACCACTGTAAAAATTTCTTATCTCTACGACGCGTATTAACGCTAGGATTCCGAACCTACGGTACACTTCCGATAGACTACATCGCATGTTCATTGAATTACGGGACACCTGTGTACAAGAATTCAGATTGAGAAACTGATAATAACAATCGGTAAAAACACAGTTTCCAACATTTTTTCCAAAAAAGTTACATAGACAAATCCAGTTTATTACAAATTTAAGTCAAAATGTGGCTATGTATAAATGTAAGTGCATCTGGGTTTAATACAGACGATTATTATTATTCCATTTCCAAAATAGAAAAATTGTAGTTGCAAGAAGAACCTTTGGACGATTTATGGCTTAATGTGTCAATTTGAAACTCACGTACCAGTTACATCTCAAAATTTAGATACAGCAAAATCTGTATTTTTTTTGTTGTAGTCTAAATGAAAGGCAAAAGAAGAAGAAAGGCTAACATTTGAAAGATTTCTGGCATAGTTTGTCACGTTGAAAATCACGTTACAATTACACCACAAAATTTAACTACAGCAAAATATTTGTCTTTATCACTTATGACGACATCATCCATACTCCTAAATAAATGGCCAACGTTGTCTGTCAGTATGTTTGTCTGTTCAGGTTCCCTAGCAAAAAGGGTTAACCGCAGCGCCGGGACCCCTATACCTTATGACTCCCTATCGAATGCGGATTCGTAATTGTTCTCAAGAAGTTAAATCCCGCAGCATTTAGGTAGGAATTTGATTGGCTGCTTGGTCGGTGGCGACTGATCTTACACCTGGTTTTGCCGGTGGATGAAAAATCGCAAATTATAAACGTCAGTCTTGTGCTGTAGATAAGGACTATATTATTATTGCCATTTAAGAACATTGTCAACAGTGAAAACTGTTGTAATTTTTTGAATATTCTTATAAATCTGATGATACCAAATAACTAATTATTTATCTCGAACTCATTTCAAAAGTTGTTAGTTGAAAACAATGTTGTATTCATCTTTGCTTTCACCTGAGAGTGTCGAATTTAAATTACATATTTAGAATTTTTTCTTTAGTAGAAACAAATTCAGTCAAAAGAAGGAACATTTAGGCAGAATATGACGTCACATGTAACGTATTTTTTTTGTGACAGTATTGTACTTCGCATATCTGACTCAAAATTTCAGATCTCTAAAATTCCTTACTCATGAAAAAAGGAGGCTCCGTTTCACAAACACCTTCTATCTTGTACTGTGTTTTTAATTAATATAACGTAGATCATTCCTGTTACAGTTTCTCATTTATTTCCTGCAACTGCTGTACGATTTTGATATTTTTTGATTATTTTTGATAACATATTATCTGCAGCCTTTTTATAAGCGAAGCATCTCTCAAATGTTCGTATCTCTCAACTTATATCACTCATATACACACCTTATATTTTTTTGTTTTAAATTTTGAGCGATTTTGATCCACCGCTTTGTCTGTTTTCGTTTGAAATCGGGATGTACCAAAAAACATTTACTTTTCCGACGTTTCAAGTACAGATAGCTGATAAGAGCACTTTCATCGAACATGGAGATCTTTAGAACTGAATTAAAGTTAATAATAGGTGAACAGCTTCTTTGTTGAACAAATAATTAATGCCTGTCATTAATCGTGACCAACTGATTGCCTCGCTTAAGTTTCCTGTCGACGAATGGCATAAATGTCGTTCAAGATTGGTACTTGCGACCATCGTGCATTAAATATCCTCAGTAATGATAGAGTAGTGAGTAGACCATTCTAATCATCGACGTAATAGTATGTACAACAACAAATACGACAAACAGATTCAGTATTTGATATAAAAAGGGGATTAAAACGCAACAAATGAACCGATAACCTATCAAAAAAGCATTATTTATCCAATTTCGCTCAGGATTCCGTACTAAATTAGTCAGGGTCCCTAGGTATTGTGAAATCCATGAAGGTCTCTGCGCCGGAGTTCTCTATAGAAAATTTTCTGGCGAGAGCGACGGGAGCGCACAAAAGCCATTCGAAAAAAGAAAGTAATACGGGCACAATTTTCATCCTGCTTTGATAAAAGAAATACACAATACCTACGGCTCTGTTAACCGAAGTCTAATATATGAAACTTTAATGAATACAGATGAAAGGTCTATTTTTGTACAGTAATGGGAGTTTAATATCATATACATTATTAATATACAAAATTTGCTGCATTTGCACGTATTAATTATCTATCTTCTTAGAATATTCGTATTGTTCGTATTGGGTTGTTTGATGTTTCCGGTTTTGTTGTTTTTTTATGGAAGTTCTTAATTCGCCCGAACTTGCTAATGTAGGAATGGTTTACAAATAACATATTTAATAGGATGGCAGAATGGCAGAAACAATATTTGCCATGATAACACTAATAAATAATAATTATTTAACTACGTGTACAAGAACGTTAATTAACTCATATTTATCACTAATTATATAGAAAAGAGATTTTAATTTCTTTTATAGCTTGATAAACTGTAAAGTGTAAAGTAATTAATAACATAGTAATTATCAAGCTCATATTGCGCGGTATGTTTTGTTATGCATGCTTGAGTTATGAAGTCTGGACTACGTCTGGACAGACCTATTAAGTTATGCAAATATTGTTTTAATTTGTAGCTAACTAGGTATTATATCAATTCAATTATATGTAGTTGTTTGTGTGCCTAAATACTGTACATATTTATATGATATACACTATACGCTGTCATTAGATGACCGATTTTACTCCAGAAACAAACGACATAAGAACCCATTTTTGTAAGTTGTTTAGCCATAATAACAAAAGCAGAAGAAATTATTACTTTAAAAAATATAACTTACTGCAACAGTAGTGCTGCAGTACTGAGTCAGGATTCATGTTAAGTGCAATGAAAAATAACACAGACCACCTAAAAAAGTATGATGTCCAATATATTTTTAAACTTT
The DNA here is from genome assembly GCA_964023965.1 of Melinopterus prodromus. Taxonomy (NCBI): domain Eukaryota; kingdom Metazoa; phylum Arthropoda; class Insecta; order Coleoptera; family Scarabaeidae; genus Melinopterus; species Melinopterus prodromus. Next base: position 50,325,252 of record OZ030393.1, read on the forward strand.
TACCGTGTTCATTATTTTTTACACATTGTAATGAAAGTAAGTTCATCCAAATTGGTCACTGAGGGATAACAATTATGATGTTTTGGTGGTTCGGGATACTCCTTGGAACCATCGGTTTTAAATATTATTCTAAAATACAAATATCTGCATTTTTGTAGAAGATACACAGGAAAAACATGTAGGGTATGGTCGAGTCACTATTAGTAGAGCGCTGAAAACGTAGTATATCGCTCCCGGATCTTAGGGTATTATACAGTGTCCGGCACGAACTTGGACACAAATGGGAAAAATTTTATCAATTTTCCACAAAATTTTATCTCAGTATAACATTTCTGTATCGTCTTAAGCCTAAAATGAAAAACTAAAACCCTGCCTAAAACTATGAAAAACTATTAAGAGTAAAGTATCTTTATTTTAAAAAGCTTTACAAAAATTTTATTTGAAAAGAGTACATATTTAGAAGTATTATTATAGACGTTCTATATACCGGGTGTTCATGCAACGACGAAGGAGAGTATACTTTCGTATTTAGTACCCTCTAATATTTCTAAATACTTTTTCAAATAACATTTTTGCATAACTTTCAAAATAAACGTACTTTACTCTTAAGAGTTTTTAATAGTTTTGGCAACACCCTGTATATGTCCATTTGTGTTCAAGTTAGTTAGGACACGGTATATATATATATATATATTGTAGCGTTTTTCGTTCGTTAAGGTGTGAATTAAAACACTCGGTATATTAAAATAGTCAACTAATTTATTTAACACTATTACAGTCTTATTACCTAATTATTAAACACGAACACTAAACACGAACACTAAAAACTAACTGTCACTTAAGGCTACTATAAATTTATCTTCACTGTATTTATTTCGAACTATTTATGTCGATCAATAATCGCGCCCGCGCTCCGACTGCACTCTGAATAATACTGGTTAGCGAGCAAGGCAGTTTCTCTTATATACCTATCGATCGATACTCTGGAATGTTCCCGAGTTTTCTACGTTTGCCCAGAGCGGTCGCTACTTGCGCTTCGCTGCCTCGATGGAATAATACTCCGGAATAACCTAGAACTTCTGGCGTTTTCGCGGCTGTTAAGATCGTCACACTGCCCCCCTCCTAAGCTCGTTTCGTCCCGAAATGATTCCAAAGATGGTGGATGTCGATATCGGCAAAAAGCTCCCTTCTTGCAGCAGGATCTCTTGTGGAAGTAACAGTCCACGGTTCTCTCCAGGGAACGACGTTGAGGGCTATAACAGCACACCAGAATTTGTACGCCCGTCAACCTGAAGAGTGCTTCCAGCATGCTGCGAATCATCCTCCAGTCCAAGCCATCGAGTCCGCATGCCAGCTTGGGAATCGCCAGGCTTCTCAGGTCCTCGGCTAGCAATTCTTCCTTTAGAGAACACAAAGTGTCCCAAACATCTCTATAGGTTGGCTTCTGATCGGACGTCCCTTTGGTAACCAAGTGGAAGATCTTTCTGCCGGTCTTTTCGTCGGTTGCCTTGAGTGCTTGTCCGACTCTGGGATTAGACCGACGCAGCTCTGGAATATTTCCAAACTTCCCGCGGAAAACCTTGGCTATCCCTCTAGACATTTGCAAGTCCTTAGCCACACAATGTGCCAGTGCGTAGCCAGCTGGAGCAGTAAACAGGCCCCGCTGCTCTTCACAGGTCACACCGAACCGACTCTTTTGACCATTAGTATGACGGGCCATGAATTGGTCGAATGTCAAATCCGGCTCTGGTTGGATTCGCCGCAGCTCCGCGTCTTCGTGGTCTCCGTAGTAAGGAGCCAGTCGGTTGAAGTGAATGACTCGAGCTTTACCCCGCGGTGGCTTTTGTATCCGGTAAAGGACGTCGTTGATAGCTTCCAGAACTTTGTATGGTCCATCCCAGGATGTTTGAAGTTTTGGTGACAGTCCCTTTCGTCTCTTAGGGTCGTAAAGCCAAACCATATCACCGGCATTGTACCTATGGTCCTTGGCATTCACATCGTATGCGTCCTTCATCCGATTACTGGCATCTTGAATGGAAATGCGAACTTGGCTATGAATGGCATCCATTCTTCTTCGCAGTTCACTGACGTAGTCCTCCCCGGCGACATCAGTTCCTGGCGGGCAACCAAACTTCAGATCGCATGGGAGACGGAGTTCTCTTCCCATAATTATCCGAGCCGGAGACTCTCCCGTGCTTTCGTGGACGGCCGATCGATAAGCCAGGAGGAACAAATGAAGAAAGCCATCCCAGTCTCTTTGATGGTCGGAGACCACTTTGGCCAAATACCGATTAATGGTTCTATTCATGCGCTCCACCATTCCATCTGACTGCGGGTGTAACGCAGTAGTTCTTGTTTTCTTGATTCCGAGCGTCTTACAGATGTTCTGGAACAAACTGGATTCAAAATTTCGCCCTTGGTCCGAATGTAGCTCCAAAGGTACGCCAAATCGGCAAATCCATTCTTTCACCAAGGCGTCGGCAATTGTGGAGGCTTCCTGGTTTGGTAGAGCGTATGCCTCAACCCATTTGCTGAAGTAGTCCATCACGACCACGATGTACTTATTTCCTGCTTCGGATTCGGGAAACGGGCCGGCTACGTCAATAGCAATCCTTTCAAAGGGACTTCCCACGTTGTACTGACGCATCAAAGCCTTCTGCTTTCTCTGCGGCCCATTACTTGCCGCACATACAACGCATTTTCTGCACCAGTCCCTTACGTCTTCCTTGCTATTGACCCAGTAAAATCTTTCCCTCACCCTTCCCAGCGTCTTTGTCACTCCGAGATGTCCTCCTGACACACCAGCATGGAGTTCTTCTAGCAATTCCGCAATCCGACATTTGGGCACAACAATTTGCCTTCTTTCCTCTTGGCCGTCGTGGTCAATTATTTTACGCCGCAGGAGTCCATCTTCCAGAATTAGGGAGTCCCATTGTGCCCAATACGACTTGATGTTAGGAGGATACTTGGCAACTTCTCCCCAGGTTGGCTTCTTCTCCTCTTTCATCCAGTTTAGGACTATCTGGATATCGGGATCTTCCTCTTGGTCTTTTATAAGATCTCTATTTTGCCAAGTATCGTCGACTATGGTGGTTCGTAACAAGTCAGCGTCTTTTTCCTCTGCCCGCTGGCAAGGCTTGCAGTCCCGTGGACAGGGTCTTCTTGATAGGGCATCTGCATTTCCATGGATTCTCCCTGCTCGGTGCTCGGTGTCGAAGTCAAACTCCTGTAGCCTCTCTATCCATCTTGCCACTTGTCCCTCTGGACTTTTAAACTGAAGGAGCCATTTTAAAGCTGCATGGTCTGTTCGTAGCAGGAACTTCCTTCCGTAGAGGTACTTGTAAAAGTGCTCCATCGCTTTCACAACAGCTAGCAACTCTCGGCGGGTGACGCAGTAGTTACGCTCTGGCTTGGACAACGTTTTACTAAAATAGCCTATGACTTTTTCTTCTTGCCCATCCTGAATTTGGGACAGCACGGCTCCTATGCCCACATTGCTAGCGTCGGTGTCCAGTACAAATTTTCCTTCAGGTAGGGGATAGCTCAAGATAGGTGCGCTTATCAGAGCCCCTTTTAGGTGATCGAAAGCTTCTTGACATTCCTGGGACCATTGGAGCTTTCGTTCTCCTTCGGTGAGCCTGGTTAATGGTTTTGCGATGTTGGCAAATCCATTCACATAGCGTCGGTAGTATGTGCATAATCCCAAGAAGCTGCGCAGCTCATGTTTGTCATTGGGAACTGGCCAATCTTTGACAGTCTGGATCTTTGCCGTGTCAACCGCCACTCCTTGACTGGAAACAACGTGACCCAGGTACTGCACAGCTCTTTGAAATAGGTGACATTTCTTTGGGCTCAATTTCAGTGCTGAACCTCGTAGCCTCAGGAACACTTCTTCTAGGTTTCGCATGTGGTCTTCAAACGATTTTCCTACTACAATAATGTCGTCAAGATAGACCAGACATGTCTTCCAGGACAGTCCTCTTAAAATCGTTTCCATCAGTCGTTCGAAAGTAGCAGGAGCATTGCACAATCCAAATGGCATCACGTTAAATTGCCATAATCCAGCACCTACCGTGAAAGCTGTCTTTTCCCGATCTTCGGGGGCCAATTCAACTTGCCAGTACCCGCTCTTCAAATCCAGCGTGGAAAAGATCTTCGATCCAGCCAGGGTGTCCAAAGTGTCATCGATGCGAGGAAGAGGATAGCTGTCCTTTTTGGTCACATTATTAAGCAGCCGGTAGTCAACGCAGAATCTGGTCGAGCCGTCTTTCTTCTTTACCAGTACTACCGGTGAAGACCATGGACTGCTGGATGGTTCTATGATTCCTTCCTCGACCATACTCTCAATAATCTTGTCAGCCTCCTCTCTCTTAGCCAGCGGTAGCCTTCTAGCTGTCTGCCGAATGGGACGAGCATTTTCCGTATTGATTTTATGCTGGATTATATTGGTCCTCCCCTTCTTCCCAGTATCAAAAACATCTTGATACTTATGGACCAGATGTCTCAGCCTCCTTCTTTGGTCTGGTCTTAGACCGGTGCCTGACGATGATACAAGCACTTCTAATTCTTCCGGAATGGCTTCCCGGCTGGTTTCCACGGCCGCAACCTGTCGCAGTATCGCTGAAACTCTAGAGCAGTGTCCTAACTCCGTGCCCTCCTTTAATAACACAGGATAATGATTGACGTTCATTATCCTCACAGGAATACTCCTGCCAGCCCGCACAAGGGCCTTTCCGACCGCTATTCCTCGGCCAACAGCCTCGTCATGCATTACGGGTTCGAACATGACTATCTCACCATCTGTGATCTTGCCATCAATGCAGCCGTCCAAAACTATCTCGCTCCGTTCTGGTATCAGTGTCTCCTCCGGCAGTAGGACCTGAACGCTTAAATTCTTTTGTCGGTGTAAAACAACTTCCTCGTCATCTACCCGCAGAACTCCCTGCCTAAAGCTTAACTCGAAGCCCTTGGTGTCCATTATGTCCGTCCCGATGATCACCTCATCCTCAATCTCAGCCACTATCACAGGATGGTTAAACGTGGCTTTCCCGATGGTAAACATGACGTTTGTTTCACCATGCACTTTTGCTTGATCTCCCGTTGCTGTTCGTAGACGCCATTTTGATTGCCGAACCTTAGCTGCAGGTTTTATTATGTCCGGCCTTATGATTGTCTTCGTCGCACCTGTATCCAGCAGCACAGTGCGGAGGGTTCCATCCACGCACGCGTCGACGAAAACACTGTTGGCATGGTGTTGCAGTGAGGAGACCTGGGCGGTATTTGCTGGGGCTTGCTGAATACAGGTCGACGTTTGCCCCCTCGCATCGACCTTTTTTAGTTTTCCGGATTGGCGGAAGTGGGACTGACGCCTTCTGGACAGCGTCTTCTTATGTGGCCTGCCTTGCCACATTTCCAGCACTCCAACTTCCGGTCCTGGCGGCTACGTTCTCTATTGATCTCCCTGACGATCCGTTTGACTGACTCTTCGAAGTCGTCCTCTCCTGGAATCACTTGTCGCACACGAGCTTGACCTTTGTTCGTGTTCTTGGCAGCTTCGAATTCAAGGGCCCGTGTTAGTGCATCAACTAGCTTAGGTGGATGTGCTAGTAGTAAGGCTTGCTTCATTTCACCATCACGGAGTCCGTCCAGGAATGCTTGAACCGCCAAACGTTCCATGATCTTTTCCTGGGCATCTGGATATGCCAGTCGAACCAAACGTGCAATATCTGCCTCAAATTCCTGTAAGGGCTCCCCTGACTTCTGGCACCGATTTTTCAACTGAGTGTGGTAGACATGTTCCAGGTGTGACTGGCCATAACGCGTCTCCAAGTGTCTCACCAGGTGGTCGTAGACTTCTTGCTCTTCCGGGGACATTCTTTGCAAGATAGCAGCAGCATCTCCTCTCAAAGCTAACGTAAGGGCGGTCGCCTTCTCCCTGGATGACCAACCGTTCGCTTTTGCAGCCGCTTCAAACTGACGCTGATAAACATTCCACGACGTTGAACCATCAAATTGCGGTGGTTTGAGGCGCATCAGCCCAACGGAATCCTGATTGCCACTAACTTTGCTCTTGTTGTCCGTTGCTGAAGGTTGATAGGGCAACTCCTCGAAGGTGTTGACGTCCAACGTTGTGATTTTGTTCTGAACTTCCTGGATCTTGCCTTCCAAAATCAAAAGAATTCGCTCTTCCAGCGTAGAAGATTTTGTTAAAATTTCTTCGTGTAATTCCCTTTTTAGGTTGGCGTTGTTTTCTAACATCTCTTTTTTTAACTTGGCAGAATTCTCTTCTAGCTTTTCCCCAAGCTCGCTTTTTAAACTGGTAATAAGTTCGGCGGAATTTTCTAGCAATTTAGCCTCCAGGTCGGCGGAATTTTCTAGCAATTTAGCCTCTAGGTTGGCGGAATTTTCTAGCAATTTAGCCTCCAGGTCGGCGGAATTTTCTAACACTTTAGCCAGGTCGGCGGAATTTTCCAGCAATTTAGCCTCCAGGTCGGCGGAGTTTTCTAGCAGTTTAGCCTCCAGGTCGGCGGAATTTTCTAACACTTTAGCCAGGTCGGCGGAATTTTCTAGCAACTTAGCCTCCAGGTCGGCGGAATTCTCTAGCAACTTGGCCTGATTGACCTCCAAACATTGCAGCATTTGGCCGATATCACTTGCACTAGCAAAAACGAAGTTGTCCGGGTCATTGCCTTCTTCAATTAATGCTTTACGAAGCCGCTCCTGCAAGTCCGCTTTCTTCCCCATCGTATCGCAGTCCCTTGCTTCCAGCTCTTTCTTCAGCTCACTAACCTTTAAGTCCGCTAGTTTCGCCATTTTCACGCCCGTTAATTAGTCCGATTTATTTCACTTCAATTTTATTTTCACTAATGTCCAATTCACACCCGACACCTGACACCAATGTAGCGTTTTTCGTTCGTTAAGGTGTGAATTAAAACACTCGGTATATTAAAATAGTCAACTAATTTATTTAACACTATTACAGTCTTATTACCTAATTATTAAACACGAACACTAAACACGAACACTAAAAACTAACTGTCACTTAAGGCTACTATAAATTTATCTTCACTGTATTTATTTCGAACTATTTATGTCGATCAATAATCGCGCCCGCGCTCCGACTGCACTCTGAATAATACTGGTTAGCGAGCAAGGCAGTTTCTCTTATATACCTATCGATCGATACTCTGGAATGTTCCCGAGTTTTCTACGTTTGCCCAGAGCGGTCGCTACTTGCGCTTCGCTGCCTCGATGGAATAATACTCCGGAATAACCTAGAACTTCTGGCGTTTTCGCGGCTGTTAAGATCGTCACAATATATATATATATATATATATATATAGTGATACCACCATTTCTACGTGTCTTGTTAATAAGTTGTAAGTAATTGTAATTAAAATTTTACTTATTGGTTGCATATCATTATCTCATTATTATTATATATTATTCCCTTTTCTAATCAACATAAGTTTTATCACGTGAAATGTATATACCCAAACGGCAAAAAATATAAGGACAAAAAGTGTAAATGAACAGCTAATATGTGTTGTAACAGCAAAAAAAAGAACTGTAAAATGTGTTTTAACGTCAAAAGCAGCAAATAACCAGCAACATATGTGAGTTATTAGTTTATATGATTATTTGATAATGTGATATGTTGCAAATTTGTGATGGCAAATTTGAAGTTATAGCTTTTGTAAAGATTCTGCTTTTTGATGAAAAATAGTGGCGTTGTACATAAAAAACAGAAAGGTTTTAATAATTAGTTTAGTATGAATTATTTATGGCTTTTACGTGATTTGTAAGGAATAGTACCTATATTTTATTGCGTTTAGTTGTATATCACATATTTGAATATCATCATCATATTACCGTATTTATCAGATGATGTGTACAATCAATATAAATCTGTAAATTTGTATTACATAACCATGTAAATATATTTTCAGTATCCTAATGACAATCAAGAACAATAATTATTCTACAATTACAGACGACTCAGTAATAATAAAGAAATGTATTTTAACACTTGGATTAATGAAAATCAAAACAACATATTTGTGCACTTGGACTAAATCCTAATAAATACTGACAGGAGCATAGACCACAAATTTTAAATGAACAAATGTTTATTTATTGCTGTTACTTAGCTACATGAAAGTGCGGGAGAAGTTGTAAAATTGATAATTCGATTAGTAGTATTGCGTGTAGTATTGTTCTTATCCGTATTTTATTTTATTATGTGTATTTTAATTTTATGTTAAATTTTGTTTATTTTGCAATGTGTATTTTTATGGTATGAAATTATATTTAACTTACCTGAATTATTGACAGTTACAACTAAATATGTACAATATTTTAATTGAATTTTGTCTATATTATAATTATACAAATCAAGCATTTTTAAAGTATTTAAATTATTCCTTAAATCTCACATATTAGTTGAAACTCATAAATATACTAAATCTCTCGTGCTGGCAACCGCAATTGTTCTTAAGAATCCCTAATTAGAACTGATAAGGACACATTCTATCGTGTACGCCTTTGTTGTTACGAATACCTTTGTCGTGCTGTCGTACATTTCTGCCGTGCATAAATTGTCGTTGCGAATACCTAATTTGTCGGGCTAATATATATTCCACATTTTTATATTATGGAATCATCGCATATCTCATATTTATCTTCTCTCCAATGCTCCTTGTACATTATCAGTTAACCAGAATAAGTAAAAAGAAAACCCAAAACCAACTCAGTCGGCCACAGTTATGGAGTCATTGACACACCGTTAAAAAAGTCCTATTAATTTAATCTGTAATCTTGACGTGTAATTATTTATATTTATCAAAGTCGTTTAATTGAACTTTTGTTGCAAAGGGGAATGAATACTTAAGAATTTAGTATTGGCCCAGAAACTGCAGTACCGAAATGGCAATCTGCGATTTTAAGAGTTTGGAAAGTTTCGCGAGGAAGATGTTCCACCCTACTGACCCATCAAGTTTGGCAGTATTCCGGATATTATTCGGTAAGTAAACTTTACTAGGCGTCTATCAGGTGCACCTGTCGCAGTAAATATTGCAATATCCTCTAAGTTGGTGGCTTGGAAGATAGAAAGAGAAAATCATCCTAGTTAGCTACTGTTAGAACGTGGTCGGAAGTAATGACTCTTAACTTAAAGTTGCTTTCTGATCTGAAATAGATTAAACTGATTTATAATGAATTATGTTGAATTGAATTGTGATGATCCAATATCATCTTCAAATCTCTTTAATTGCATTAAGCAAAAAACATTCCACAGAAAAAAGTTTGGTTCCTTAAGTTTCCAAAATGTTTCATTGGACTATACTGCCCTTCATTAAACTAATATTCTGATCCGTTTTATTTGATTATAAAGAAAAACAATCGTAACTAACCACTCTCCAATTGTCAGGATTGTGTAAAGGGCAGGGTATATACCTAAATTTTCAACGCAAAAGAATTTCATAATGAGTGATGTTTTAATGGACTAATGCCATATTACTTTAATTTTGCTTTCAAGAATACTTGTTAAGCCCAATTTCATTTTAAAGAATTAATTCACCTCTTTAAGTTAATTTAAGTAGACAGTATACTTTGGTTGTTTGGGGTACCGACAATTAAGTATCCATTAAAAAATTACTTTCACTTTACCCTTTTTTTGCAGGGATGTTGATGTTGGTTGACATAGTGGAAGAAAGAGGTGGTGGTGAGATTGACATAAAATGGGGAGACTCCAGACAATGTCATTTTCCCCTTTTCCCGATTATGCCTCTTCCTTCCTTTACAAATATGAGCCTTCTGTATGGAATTATGTTTCTTGGTAAGTTATGTTGTCCATAAAATGTGAATATTTTTATGGATATCGATACAATAATATATGTACGTATACTTACCAAATATACAGGTGTTTTACTAAGATGTCTTGATTATGCCACCGTTGCATTTAAGTATTATATTGTATTATTAGTATCAATATAGTATTATATTGTTATATATGTACAGGGTTAGCCAAAATTACAGGCCACCTAAATAATTCTCAAACTGCAAGAAATTTCAAAAAATCGTTCAAACAAAAGTTTTTGGCTTTAAACAAGCTACCGTTCACATATATTTTCAATATACAGGGTGCTAATTTTATCATATAAATTTGGCAATCTTTGGCATATTTTAATTTACAGTGTTTTCATTTTATAATGGAAATTTGCAAGCCTTTCTATGTTCTTATATGTCTAATATGTCTAATATCTGTATACATATAATTATTTTTAAATTGGTGATTTATCCGGTATTGTAGATCTCAACCAGTAAAAAAAAAAAAGATTTTAGTTTTCTTCCTAGTATGGCATTTTATTATAAAAGACCATCTATTATAATAAAATGCCATACAAGGACGAAAACTACAACCTTTTTTTTCACCTTCCGCTTGGGATCTACAATTTCGGATAAATCACCAATTTATCAATATATTACCCAGTTAAACAGATTTATTTATTTTTTAAATTCTATGATTAATTTTAAGAATCTTTGTAGAAATAAGTTTTTTTCAAAATGCTTTATTTTTTAGTTATGAACAATTCATCAAAACTCTTGACCTTCAAATTACGAATATTTTCCCACCTACATACACATTTATTTTAATTGGGCAGTTTGAACATTTAATTTAATTCTATTTAATTGTGTTGTTAAAGTAAAAGCTCATGAGTTTTTATTTATTACTTACAACTAAAAAAATCTGATGTGGCCAGGCACATGACTTTATCATACAATATGTATATAAAATTAATAGTTTAGCTGCATGAGATTCTATTTGATCGAGGTCGATCGTGCCTGCATTAAAATAAAACAAGTAGCCAGGATTTGACAGATATTTTAATTGATAATATTGACAGTAGGTATAGTCAAAAAACCAGCATTTGACACTACCTACTGTCAGTATGAAAATAATTGTCGAAATACTGGCTACCTAAGTTTAAATGCAGACAGTGACACGAGCTCGATCAAAAATTTGCTCATACAGCTAAACTATAAATTTTACCAAATAATGTCATAGACATAAATTATACAGAACATCCTCTACTTTAATTTATTATTTAACTATTTTGACGAAACTACAGAAATGGCAGCTCATTTACGAAATCCTTGAAAATGCTTAGAGGAAACATCCAGTTCCTTTGGACCCTTTTGAACCAAAAGCTTTTCAGCTCTAAGTTTGCTCATAAAACTTCTAAATATGAACTTTCGTCCCGATACCTTTAGTAGTTTCTCCGGAATCATCACCACAAAAGTCGGGTACACACATATAGACCAGGCAATAGAGCAGAAAATGGCTGAGTTCGTACCAAAAATACTAGCAGGAAGCCGACGGTCCCAGGCCATGTGAAATACTCCGTAGATGTATTGTGATATGTTTCCTACTCACAAATATCATTTCTTAATTTGTTATAACAAAAAATCTCAAAAAAAGTGTTTCTTTCTATTATTAACTATTCTTTATTATATTATATTATATTCTATTATTATTCTTATTATTCTTTATTCGTTTTTTGCTTGTAAAAACTGAACCGATGGAGCAATCTTGATGCTCTCAACAGACGAATTGTAGAGAATGAAAAGATGTGGGATGTACATTTTCACGTTTTTAGGTGCTCTCGGAATAATGTTGGGTCTTAAATTCAAAATGAGTTGCATAATGTTTACTATTCCCTATTGGTACATTTTTCTGTTGGACAAGTCCAGTTGGAACAACCACAGCTATTTGTACGGACTTATTGGATTGTTATTATGTGGAACGTCTGCAAATAATTTCTGGTAAGCATAAACCTCAATTAATCAATCAATTTAAGTCGTTTTTTACTTGCTGCTCATTACCAACAAATGTGCAGCGATAGCCAAGTTAAATTAGACCGTCAAAGATGGCCGAATTAAGTTTTTAATAATAACCTAATCTGACTAGCCTATGAGTGGAATCACACATACTATTGACAAACAGTGTCTAAATGGATTTTTTCTTACCAGGTCTTTAGATGAACTTATAGATAAAAACAGAAGCAATAGGCACATCCCTTACTGGAACTATTTCTTATTGAAATTCCAAATATTCATCATGTATTTTTACGCTGGTATTAAAAAGACTGACCTCGAATGGATGGAAGGTTACTCGATGGCAAATTTAAGTTTCCACTGGATCTTCAACCCCCTCAAGTAAGCTAATTTATTATTTATCAATACAACCCGAACGCTTATCGCCACCGATTTTTTATCGCATTTTCCAGGTCCATCATGTCAGGGGATCAGATCGACTACATTATTGTTCATCTTTCCGGTTTCCTGCTGGATTTAACAGCGGGATTTCTGCTGATTTGGGACAAAACACGACCCTTGGGACTAACCCTGTGCACCGCTTTTCATTTTGTGAACTCGAGGCTGTTCAACATCGGTATTTCTTTACCGCTTTTTTTACGACCCGTTTTACCCGAGTTATATATTTTATGTTGTAGGGATGTTTCCGTACTTGTGTTTGGCGACACTGCCGCTTTTCTGCGAGTTTGACTGGCCGAAGAGGAAGTTTTATAAGTGTGGAAAAATTTGGGACGCTCCCGTCAAAACTGATTCCTGTTTGTACGGAAAGGATGAGGACGAGAAAGTTGGCTTTAAGAGGAAATTTATTACGGGGTTGGTAGCTCTCTATTGCTGCGTCCAGGGATTTTTGCCATATTCGCATTGTATTACGAAGGTAAGTTTGCACGACGCTTTTTTTGACGGAATTGCAAACACAATTTTGCCTGACATTAACGTTCCAAACATTTAATGCATTTTCTGCTATTTTTATAGTGAAAAGGCAGTGTATTAATTATTTGTTCACAATATGTACATTTTCAATAAATATGTAACTTTCCAGCATTAACAATGAAAATAATGTTATGAAGACTTCAATCAAGAAATCAGCAAAACATTTTCTGTTGTTCTCTTCTTGCCAGTGTTACTCAAAGATCTTACTCAATGCTTCTTGCCACTGCCATGTTTTCCTATCTTCTGTCACTCATCCACTTTTCTGTTCCATTAGAAGTTTTTTTTAATACTATTTCAACATATTAGAAAGCTTGGAATAAGGGTCTACTCAATCCAAACTTTAAATTAAAATATTCTCAAGATGACTGGCCACTTCCGGTCTTCCGGAAGGTGATATCACCTTAGAAGATAGACTTTATATGCCTCCATTTAAAATAACAATTTCATTTATGTTTTGCACGTATCAACATACATTGGATTTTTAGCAGGTTTTTATATTCCTTTTTTTCCTACATTTTTCCTGAATATTGCGGCGTTGCTCCAAATTCAATATCTCCGTTCTTATTATTGAAGTTTCATGTTTTGCTAGAACATACGTTAAATATGCTCAAAGAAATAATGTTTAGTACATCATAGCTCATACAGGGTATTCAAATTTTACAACTTAAGTGGTGCACATTTTCAAACTTCAAAAACATTTTTTTTTATATGAAACTTCCTGTATATCTACTAATGCACTACTCCACTACCTCTCTTCAGTGGCTTTGAAGATACATATTCATATTTTGATAGATGTTTTCATGGTGACAGATGTGGCATTTTTCATGTAAATCGGGTTGAGTTTTGTGAATTTATGATAATAAAAGTTCAAGATTATCTGTAGTATATCTTGTAGTGTTTACGGAGAATATAAATTATTAATAAAAATAAAAATTATATATGGACCACCCAAAATTCCCATGCAAATTTACGAAATACTTTTTGTTTTAATGTAAAATAAGGGACGAAATTGTGTACAGCTAAAAATTAGGACAAACATTTAAAAATGTACATAGTTTTTACATTATTATGTAAATATGTTACTTATGTTTAGGAATATTTAGAGACACAAGATATTTTACTAAACTGTTACTACAAGCAAATTTTTATTGTTGTATTACTAAATAAAAATAATCAGGTGCACTTTAATCATTTAATAAAAAGTTACTAATATACACTGTGGGCAAAAACAACGGTACAAATTTTCAATTGCTCATATTTCCAAAGATATTAATTAAATTCAAGCATTTCTTTGATAAAGTAATTGCTTATATTGTGAAGATTGAAAACTTGCCATATTTGCAATAATTGAACGATTTAACCCAATGTAATGTTGCGTTATTTGCAACATTTCTGATAATATCGGATCAATTTAATGTGAAATGAAAGGTGTAATGAAATTAGTAGGTAATGCCATCTGTTTTTTTTTGGTCAGAAGGAACAGTAGAGATTTTATAGCATCGTACACAGGGTGATTGTTTTTAGTATACATGGTGAAATTTTGGAACATCGTTTTCCATTGCATAGGCACGAAAGGTCCAATTGCGAAGTTACAGATGTACAGAAGTACAGATGGTGGGGAAACTATGGCCAACGTGAGTTTTATTAGGGGCGCCATTTTTGATCTTGAAATTTTTTAAGGATTTTTCTTACCTGGTTTCTATATCGTACTACAATTATTGGAATGTAGATTATTTGCATTTTTTGTATGTTGTTTTGTGCAACAAAAATAAAATTTTGCTTTTGCAGTGATCTGAAACTAAAATTACCATCGTTTTTTATTGAATTAAAATTATGGCAGTTTGCTTTCACTTGTCGGACGGTCAAGTTTTTCCTGTTCGTTTTTCACGTAAAAATTACATCTTCAAATAAAAAATATCTAAAAAAAGAACAACACAATGTATTCAGACTGATGTTGGAAGTGCTGTTTATTTAAACATGACTTAAAAATAAAGATAAAGACTTGTTTTGAAGTGATGTGACATACTCAATAAACGTTTATTCCAGCTCCGATTCAATCCTCGCAAAAACAAACAAAAGAACAAGAATAAGTAACATACAATTGGTATACATCATAATTAAAACTGACGAAAAGACCACCTAAAATGAAAAATTCAATAAACAAAATAAAACCACCAATAGTTTCTCCACGATCTATAAAGATCAAAGTCAAGTACACTGTTAGATTTCTTTTGCCGTTACAATGTTTTTGTTAGAAACGTCATATTCCACTGGTTTTTACTAAAAACAATGTTTAAATATTTCACTATGAATAAAAAAATCACTCTGTATACGATGCTATAACATCTCTAGTGTTCTTTTTTCACCAAAACAAGACAAATGTCTTTACCCATTGATTTTAATACACCTTTTATTTCACATTAAATTGACCCGATGTTATCAGAAATGTTGCATAGCCAAACATAGCTTTGGATTTAAACGTTCTGTTCCAAAATTCTCGAACGTTTTGATTTTTAACTATCCAAATACAATTTCTTTTGTAAAATTCAATTTTCAACCTTTAGTTGCTTCAGACGTATGAAATCATGGACATTGTTTATGCCAACACCTTACATTTCTTAATGATTTTGATAGAGCTTTTAATTTAGCTCTTAATGGTAGAGGAAACATTTTATAGCCTTACTTAAGAAATAATTTGAGAAAACACATTTGAAAGTTGCACAATATTGATAACTCTGTTTTGAGTATTGTTCCTAATCTACGTGTGTTATCATTATTTCCAATCATTACTATCTGCGTTTACATCGAGCGCTAGCATCCGATCGAATTGGATCGGATTGAAATTTATTTTCGTTTGGAGAGCCTTTGAGACGCTCAAAATGTGACACATATCAGCTGATGTACTGACAAGCCTTTGCCTGTCGATATTGACAATTTTTAATATCAATTTGATAAGACATGACGTTTTTAAGTTCAAGTCGATCCATATTCGATCGGATGCAAGCGCCCGATGTAAACGCAGTCAATAATTGCTTAATATTAGGTTTACTGATTCTGAGTACATTGTCTTTAATAGTTTAGGTGAAGGATTGCCCAAAATGCCCAACGAGCTTGGAGAGGATTTAACATGGATGGCCTTTCCTGCAATTCTCATGCCACTGACGTAGCAGGCAATTAATTTTACTCTTGCTTATGTTAATGCTACATTATCCGTCATTATTTTAATTGCTGTGTGTATTTGTCTTCATCAACACTTCTGAATATGTAAATAGTTTCGCTGTACTGTAAGTTCTCTAGTGTGTGGATATTAGTTCGTCGTTCTAGTTACTTTGAAAAACAACACTTGAAGTAATTCGTAAACAGCCGTACACATGGCGTACTTCTAAGGAGAAGTTCTCGACCGAATGCACCGACGCCGACGTACAGAATGCGACCAATCCTATACAGTCAGCCTCGGGGTGTTGAAATAAAGGGTGCTGTGTTGAAGCCCGCATCAGTGAACCGTAACTAAATTTTGTTTGGTGCCAGTTAATAATTTCTGGGAACGGATGTCTGTTCTACACAATTTCTCGGGTCGTTTGAAAATTAAGCCTGACTGGTTTTCAGTCTTCTCTTGCAAGAACTGATGGCGATCAAGTTTAAGGGGATCCTCACGATCCTCACGATCCTCTAACCTTGCCAACGGTTTCGAGTTGTCTCGCGAGTTTTGGGTTAACGAGATGACATCTCATTATCTCTGGTTTATATATTATATATAGAATAGTTGTTTAGGACACTGGGACGGATAGTAGAAGTTTCTATGACGTGGAGTATATCATTATTTTCAAACTTTGGTGGCGCCACGTTAATTATTATGATGCGGGAAATTTAATTAAATAAGGGTGAACCAATTATAAATTTATAGGACTAGTTCTCTTCCCTTCATTCAAGGTCATGCGAGCAAAATTATAAGAGATATTTTGGCAACCCTGTTATTTGCGGAAAACAATTTAAGTCAGAAATAAGGAATTTGTGTAGAGAACAGTGTTCACTTGTCATAAATGATTAAATTAATTAAAGGACCTACTACAATTCACTAAATGAAACAATGTACCATAAAGAAGGATTCAACCAAGGATAGTAAGTGGACAATAAAGAAAATAAATGTTGGGATATGCTAATGTTCAAGTGCTAATGGCAGTGACTGAAGACAGTCTTCAGAGAAAGCAAAGCGTCAAGAACAGCTGCATAACCTGAGCAATACAATTAGCGGAACAAACTCCTCAATTACTAGATGTAACCGGAACGGTTAAATAATATAACCGGAACAAACGAACAACTTCGTGCTAAACAGAAAGAAAGCATTGTCTTCGATGTAGTGTGTGCAGAACAAATTGTGGAGAAAATAAGAGATATGTTACACCTCAAAAAGATTGCAGTAACAACATTATTAATATGATAGGTTAATAATATGGTGACATAGAGGCGGGATGTAAATTTAAATAAATCAAAAATTACAACCACAA
The DNA here is from genome assembly GCA_964023965.1 of Melinopterus prodromus. NCBI lineage: Eukaryota > Metazoa > Arthropoda > Insecta > Coleoptera > Scarabaeidae > Melinopterus > Melinopterus prodromus. The sequence goes on from OZ030393.1 coordinate 50,342,561, forward strand.
CCTGGATTTGAACCAGGGACCTTTGCGTTGCTCTCCCATCTGGGCTACTGAGGCCTATGACATTTGTTAGATATAATTGTCATACATCAAGGAAAGGAAGTAGTGGTTTTAGTGGTTACTACCAAACAGTAACCTATCTTGACGTACACCTATCAATTGTCATCTACTTTGGAAGTAGGGTTCACACCAACAAACGGATGTCATCCAGGGTGAATTACAAATGAAAATTTTTAACAACGTACTCTGCCAGAGTAGTATTATAGGAATATGGTGACATATACAGGCGGTATGTAAATTTTAAATAAATCAAAATTGCAGCCACAACCTGGATTTGAACCAGGGACCTTTTCGTTTCTAGCACAATGCTCTCCCATCTGAGCTACTGAGGCCTATAATATTTGTTAGATAATGACAATCCGTTTGTTGGTGTGAACCCTACTTCCAAAGTAGATGACATTTGACAGGTGTACTTCAAGATAGGTTAGTGGTTGGTAGTAACCAGTACTTCCTTTCGTAGATTTATGACAATTATAGCTAACAAATGTCATAGGCCTCAATAGCTCAGATGGGAGAGCATTGTGCTAGAAACGCAAAAAGGTCCCTGGTTAAAATCCAGGTTATGACTGTAGTTTTTGATTTATTTAAAATTTCCATCGCGCCTGTATGTCACCATATTATTAACCTATAATATTACTCTGGCAAAGTATGTTGTTAAACATTTTCATTTATTATTAATATGTGACCCGCTCGGAAGAAACGGGTCTATTGCTAGATACTAAAATCAAAGTTTCGAGAAACACGCGTTTAGAGTACAGCAATTGCCGGCGTTCTATATAAGTATTGAGCTCTGTGTTTGAAGGCTCATAATTCCTAACCTGTTTAAGAAAACAAAATGATAAAGTGTGCTTAATTATTTCTATATAAAGTGTATCACTATCAAAAATTTACTTACTCTCGCGAGAGTAACTATTATTATATTTGCTGTTTTAATTGATTTAAATTATCACTTGTCTTCCCGATTTTTTTCTCCCAAACCGCTTACCAACAAAATTCTATTAAATATTAATCGAGTAAAATTGTTAATCTTACCTGTGAATAGCATTTGTGTTTTCGTTTTTTTTTTTTGTAACATAAAGGTTGTAAACAAGTTCCAAAAATTGCTACGTTGTTTTTCATTTGTCTCGCGCTCAAATTTAAAGTAAAGGCTATACAATTTTGATATTGAAACATGTTGTATGGATATGATTCACGAGTAGAACGCACTTTATTTCATGTTTGGTATTTCTTTAGTGAAAGCTTGCTTAATTTAATGTCGATGATATTGTTACTATGAAACAGTCAAAATAATCGCATGGGAATTTATTTAAACGTAGGTCAAAGAGCTTCCGAACAGGTACGAGGACACAAGCAAGAAAAAAAACATTAAATATAAGAAAAAGTTATAATGAAGCAAAAAGAAAGTGGAGATCAGTGTTTTTCAATTCAAGGTGAAAAGAAATATTACAAGAAATATTTAGTGACATATTGACGTACAAGTTTATCTAGAGTCTGTGGCAAATCCGTTATATTTTGTAACAATTACCAAAGAAATATACAGTATATATCTTCATTTTGGTGTATCGCTTTTGATTTTCAATGAATTAATCCCCCCTTTTTCGGAGCCGGTCACATATGTAGGTACAATAGGACGGAGGAAAAAGCTGAACATTGATAAACCCAAACGCTTGGGGTGCCAAAAGTTTCCTACTCACGTTAGTAAGAATATAACAACAAAGTTTGTTGTCATAGAAACTAAACCGAAGAAGTTATAAGCAAAACAAAAATGTCAGAATTGCAACAGAATTATCGAACACTTCTTGTTTTTGCTCAGATTATACAGTGCACGCCGCTTAATGTGATCACATAGGGCCTCGGAGTTTTTGATAACAATAACCGACTGATAATAATAGCCGAAGAAAAAAAACATAAAAACAAAATCTTTATTCAGAAAGTTAATATTACATACATATTATTCATAAAATAATAGTTATTTATTATACAAGGGGAAAAAAGTATTAGAGACAAAAAGTGACGTTGTCTGTCAACAGAAATAAAATTTCAAATTTTCCCATCAAAGAAAAAAATATAAATGCTTTACTTGAGGTATGTAGGTACACAACCGAAATTAGAGATAATCGTCAATAGTTGTTTGTCTCAGGTAGCTGCGAAGAAGTGCGTTCATGTAGAATTTGTACCCGTAATGCGGCTGAAAATTTGACAATCTATTCTGGACACCACGACGCAAAACTTCTAAAGCATTCCGCATTTCTTTATTTGTTGGAGCTGGCAATATTTCTATAGTATCTTCGTCCACTTCCTGCTGTTCACATTCGGAGATTGGAAACAGTACAGATTAATTAATTTCATCTTTTGTAGGACGCTCCGCGGTAGCTACGGCGCATATGCTGACGTGACGAAACGAATGACCGCTCACACAAACGCACGTGTATTATTTTGCTTATTCGTTGCTCAACGCAAGAACAGACGTAAGAAAAAGTGATAACATAATCCGATGTGATGATTCCAATAAGCGTTCTTAAGTGTTCTTCCTATGTGGTAATATACGGCCGGCCCGCTCTTGGCAAAAGTGATAACAATAACCGATTGAGCGGCGTGCACTGTATTAACTTCAATTGATTTGTTTGTTACGTTCAAATCGATATTTTACCCAATGTCCAACCTAGTTCAAGTTTTCAATCTGGACAGATTATCGGTGACAACGCAAATTCTATAAAAAAAAATCGGAGAATTTTTCAGAATTTGGAAAATTTGTCCAAACGAGTTGAAATTTTGCATATAGACAGATTTCCGGTGAAAATTTACTTTCTAGTTATCAGTTATTTTACTGCTTGAGACTAGACTAATTTGCGTGATAAATAAACCTTTCGCATTGAATTTTTGTGGTTACGAACGCACAATAAAATATGACCGGTTTGTTGGGGGAAATGGTTTCGGGAACCGTGAGATGCATAATTCAAGATAAAGTGGGCAGGCGAGCATACGTTAGCACGCCTCAACACTTAATTTCGTATAAATGCGGGGTCTATTTGGGTTAACAACGCCACTTAACACGGCCGTATGTGGTTTAATTATTGAGTTGGGGATGCGAACCCGGAAAATACGTCGGCTTTAGTCGTTTTTCAGGCCGGGAATTTTCATGTACATGCCGGGAATTTGGTTGTGCATTCAGAAATAATATATTATTAGTGCTTACATTCAACTGCCTTGTTCCAGTTCCAAATTTTGAAAATAAATGTTGAAGAAATGCATTCCAAAATGAATTTCATTCATTTCAGAATGAAAATGAATCCTGTTAGCTTACGAAATAGGGCCAGTGAGGTAAATTTGCAAATAAAACGATGACTATGAACGATATTTATCATGGTGGTTTAATCATGTTCTACTCTACCTGCAATTCTGTTTCGAATATCGGTTGTATTTATTTATAGGGTAATTTGAATCGTGCTTCGACAATTCAGTGAATATCACGGTCGAGTTTATAATTAGAATTGTAAACAGTGCTTTCAAAACCCAACATTAGCTTATCAGAGCTTACTCTCGTAATTACAACAATCGCAAAATCTCCATAATGTCACGAGCAGTTCAGTTTATACATAGAATACTGGCGGAATGCAGAATGTATAATTCGTTTATAAAGGTTTTGTTCTTTATGCTTAACATGACAGAATAATAAAGTTTATTTTGATTGTTATGAACAAATTAACAATTAAACAAACATTAAAGTTTCCACGCAAATAAATGATAGTAAAATTAGCAAAAATGAGGGAATTAATTTCAATAAAGTTGTTGTTTTGGGATCGACGCGGAAAGTGTTCGGTTTCTATATTCTATGGCGTCCGCAAACTGTAAGTATGTAAATATAGAATTATTAACAGCATGAAATGTTGATATTGTGGAACCCCTGTGATGGAGCCTGGTAGGCAGTTGCTGCCATATTTTGAGTTTTATAATACTGAAATAATAAACATATTAGGTATATCTTTATATTCTATTATATACCCATATATTGTTTGTAGTTTGTAGTCCCAACCACTGTATTTAAAAAATGGAAAGTACCATTTTGGAGCAGAATGTTTGTTTAAAATTGCGAAATCGTGACCGTTTTGCAGGAAAATGCGAAAAACCGCGTACGTGCATGTTGGGGGTGGCGTTTAGGGGTGTCAGGCCCTAACAAAACTTGTGGACGCTCTAGAGCATTGAAACCTACAATTTTGCGCGTCGGACTCCAAAAAGGAAACTAAATTGGATTTATTTTTCTGGATAGCCCATTTTTTGGAAAATTTCCTAATTTATTTCCTAGATATAATAATTTTCCCTAACAGAAGTCATAGGCCTCAATAGCTCAGTGGTTAGAGCATTGTGCCAGCGACACAAAGGTCCTTGGATCAAATCCAGGTTGTGGCTGTAAGTTCTAATTTAATTAAAAATTTATCCCGCCTGTATATCCTGTATACATTGATTATTTTCATCATTACAGTAAGTCCGTATGATGTTCCGTAGTTTAGAAAATATGAGTTTGAAACTATATTTATTATCATTAAACTTTCATTGTACCTGAACTTGTTATTTAGAAGGGTTGTAAAAATTTAATTACAAGCAAACATTTATTAACAGATTTAGTCGTAGTTTTGGATAAAATTATCCTTACATTTTTTATTCGATGCTAATTTGATATTTCTTATTTTCAAAACAGTATCTATAATTCTAATATCTTACAACTTTACAATAGAACTCTTCGAAATAAATATTTCCATGGTAAATAGTGAAAAGCAGCAATAATAAATATCTCGTATAACGTATGGCATATTTCTGCTTCATGCTCAACAGCTGCCTTACATATCCTTTAGAACTCAATTCAAGACTTAATGAACTCAATTTTATACAAGAACTTGCCTTACAAAACTCATTCCCGACAAAGCAGATGAGCCGTCTTTTGCGCCGAACCATAATTAAAATTTAAAACTGATCCACTATACATTAATGAGAAGCCATCAGACAGAATTCACAAACCATTCGCTTATAAGAAAACTACTGTCAAACTTTTTTTTCGAAATTCTACCTAAATTTTTCCCTGCTTTTAAGAGTTCTACTCAAATTTATAATTTCAAAATCCCCCACCCCTATCATGGATTGTTCTGGTGTCTATTCGATCAGCTGCTCTAATTGCTCATCGTCTTACATAGGCAGACTGGAAGGAAAATTTCACAAAGAATCGGCGAACATAAAACGAGAAATTCTTCAAATTTATTTAAACACAAATTAGAAACAGGTCACAATTTAAATTATGAAAACTTTAAACTTTTACATCATAGATGTAAAAAAGGTTATAAACTCGATTGACTTGAGCAATACGACATCGAGAAACTTAAATTTAATAAACATGTCAATCTACTTAACGATCAAATCAATTTTCCACACCAACCTCTTAGATAATATTATTTGTATAGCGTTTTCTATTATTTTGTCGCCCAGTTGAGTTATGTAATAAACAAAATAATCAGGAATCAGCGTTCTCCTTTTCACTAGTGCAGAAGTACTTGACAGTTGTGAACATTTTTGTGAAGAAATTAAATTATATCTCAATTCACTCATACATATAATATAAATTAATTAGACCAGAAATAATTATAATAATGTGAATTAAACCTGTTGAAATCAAACTATTAATTATGTCTTAATATCAGAGTCTAATCAATGATAAGACACGCTACTTCCTCAATTTATTTCAAACTTACTAGTTGTGGATAAATGTTATTAATATTACATATTTGGGAATATTAAGTGAGAACTTAATCTTTTTGTATTAATTTTATGTCATAATTTTCATACAAAGCTCTTCTATTTAATTTTCAGGGGTACAACAATTGGACGAACGGCCTGTACGGGTACTCGTGGGACATGATGATCCATTCATGGGAGACCGTGATGGTGATAGTGCGCGTCGTTGATAACGGATCGGGGCAGGAGCACTTCCTGGATCCTCAGGCCTGGGTGCACAACGATCGATGGAATAAGCACGCCGATATGACCATGCAGTACGCCGAGTGCCTGAAGAGGAACCTCCTCCAAGAATTGCATGGTAAGCGTGTTAGTCTATCCGTGCATACCGTGCTGAGAGCACTCAAATAGCACTAGGGATCTCTTTTTCAGTCCGGAATATATATTACGGATGCATATATCGATGTCATTCAATAGGAAAAACTGTTGGTGGAAATCGGATACTGTTTTCTCATTGATTTATGTTTGAAGGTGTTGAATTGCTAAAATATTCTAGAAATAGTCGAAGTAGCCTAGTGTTTTTAGGTATAGTCTGATTGTAACCTACACAGAGAGAAAAGATTTCTTGTTTCAAAGAAATGTATTTGTTTGAATTTATTCTTTTGGGTCAAAACATATTTCTTTGACGCCAACAATATTTACTTCATTGAATATTCTAGTTTATTTGCTTGCAGAGATTAATTTATTTGAAATATTTATTTAAGTGGAATAAATATATATGGATACAAACAAAAATGACTTTCCTTTAAAGTAATATTTTAGTTTTGATTTTAAAAAAACGTTTCTTTACACCAATGAAATATAATTTTGATTCTAACATATAAATTTGTATATAAGGAGAGATTTATTTCGCTTAAAGTAATATTTTGTCTTTGGCTTAAAAATAGGTTTACTTCCGCCAAAGAAATCATATTTTGATTAAAATAAATATATTTTTACACAAGAAGATATTTATTTCCTACAAAGTAATTATTTTGTTTTGGCTTTAAAATAGGTTTCCTTCCACCAAAGAAATCATATTTTGATTCAAATAAATATATTTTTAATGTCATCCAACTGTATTGTTAGATGGCGCTGTAAACTCTCTCCTCGCACTTCGTACATATCGAGAGTATAAAGCCGCGTGATCGACAGTATAGAACTTATAGAGTACAGTGCCTGCAGGTTCAAGCTGCGATTACAAATCAGAGTACACTTTACTAACTTAACCTTGACTATATGTTGGGTTGGGAAGACCAAGCACTGGTCGAGGATGTGCGCCATCCCAAAAAGGAGGTGACACATGGCGAGTCTTCCGAAAAATTCTTGTCTATTACTTCCTTCAACAAATTAATAATTTTAAGCATTTTACCTCGACCAACAATTTTGTTAATTTAAAAAAATGTAATTCTTTCACTCAACACAATCATAATTATTTGAAGTAAATAAATCTCATTTCTTATAATACACAAATTGCAAACTTTTTAACTGGAAACATAAGTTGTTTGACGCAAATCAATGTTCTTTCTACCAAACAAATATTTCAAATAAATGCGTTTTTACCCGCAAATAAATATTTCTTTGCCTCTATTGAAACAACAAATTTCTTTGAGTCAATGCATATTTATTTGAATCAAACAAAAATTTCTCTCTGTGTAGAGAAAATAATTTTAATCGATGAGAATTAAAATTGGTAAAATATTTGAAAACAGTCTAATCTATTTTCCATGTCTGTTATAGCTAGGCGACCAACCGTCCTCATGTAGGGAGGACAGCCCTAATTTTACTGATAAAATTATAAGATAAGATTTTCTTTGTTCTATTCAAGTTAAATATAAGAAAGACAAAGATTAAACAAAGCGCATGTTAACGCTTCTATCGGGGAAGTAACAGCACTACATCTACGCTTTACGGCAGTATTGTACTCTTAAGAAGTACATTCTGCAAGAAAGTACTTCTTGCACTCTTTTTAAAAGTCTATGCATTTTGATTCGTGGAGAAATTTAAATCTTAATTAAATCTATAGGAACCCTACTTTTTTCCGCATTTGATTTTATAAAATGTTGTTTTATTAAATCTATGAAAAGTTCCAGCAGTTTGAAATATAAGAAACGCTACCATAATAAGTAATGAAATTAAGTAAGTATTTCATTTTGGGTAAGTAATAAGTCCATACGAGATATCTAACCAAAAATGGCAACTACATCCATAAAAATGTGAGAAAAAATTGTTAATAAGTTCCGTATAAAATTATTTGTTTCTTAATATCTTTATTCAAATTATTACTTGATTAATTACTTGGATAATTTATTTCTTTATTATTATGGCAAACAGTAAAGCGTTCTTTCTTCGTTTTTGCATAGTTTACCATTTTATTTTTATTATTATTTGTTTTGTTTCACATTTTTTACTTTAAGTTTTTAAGGAATTTAAAAAACAAAACAAAAAGCGTATACATGATGTGTCATTAGAGTCAGTGGTCGATACTGCCTTTACATTAACGATTAAATTTATTTATTTTTTAAATGGAACGCTTTGTCGATCATGATACCATAATATTATGAACAGTAATGCAGTTATCCTTTCAACTATATGTGTGCCTGGATATGAAAAGGGACCAGTTGTCCGAAATTGAGTTATTAGTGTTTTTGGATAGATTAAGTTATGACAAAGGTACTCCATTTGAAACCTATTACCATACGGGGAAACTGAAAAAAAAAATAATAACTGAGTTGCTGATGCAAACCGTAAACTTTTGCGCTATGATGCTTCAAACTTTTGCAAAGTTTTAAAGTTAATAACTTTGCGCATATTTGTAAGTTACGCCGAGTCCAACATTTTTGTAACAATTTCGTTATTAGTTTTAGGATTTTTAGTAGAATTTATTATTTCATTATTCCGTTTAGGTTTTATAGGTTTTTAATCTAGCGCCATGGGCCTGGGGGCTACAAAATAGTAAAACCTAGGTAACTATTGGACAATTTTATAAATTTTTGAATTTCTGGAAAAGTTTAATTTTTTTATTGATTCATGCATTATCACCGGAAATCTGTTCACATGCACAATTTCAACTTTATTGGATAAATCTTCAGAATTTTAAATTTTTTTGCGATTTTTGAAAAAGGTTCCAGTTTTTTTAGTGATTCGTGCATTGTCGCCAGAAATTTGTCCATATGCAAAGTTTCAACTCGATTGCAGTCTGGGAAGTAAGTAAAATATGGTAATGCGTAAGAACGTAGCGTGATTCGACAAGTGGTCCCGTTTTCCTTTGCAACAAAAACGCATTTTTAATGCGTTTCCTACCGCAGACGGGTTTCAGACAAACACATCTGATAAAAAACATAATAAAGAGACTAATTAGCGAATAAAACAAAATTGTGTATTTTGAACCAGTTTATTTGCGATTTGCTGCGTAACTAGAAACGGACAACTGGACCCTTTTCACATCCACGCACACATATCATGGGCACTGTATAGTACCTACTCATGAAAAGAAAATAGTTTCTGAGATATTCAAATGTTGTGTAAACCAATTATGTATGTGATTTTGAGCAATACACCTCCACATATCACCAAAATTATTGTTTTAATTAAACTTTATACAAAAATGTATTAAAGCAAATTTTTAGAGAATTGTCTCAGATGGGCCAGAATGAATGTATTTTAAAAAACTTGTTTTTCGTCCCATTCAGAAAATGTTCACTGTAATGTTTAGACGTCTATTTTCGCAAATTCGGGTACACACATAAAAATACGGAGTTGGATTTAACACCGATTCAACACCGCTATGGATCTCCCTCGCGACCATTTGCGCATGTAGTTAGATCGGACGGAGTTGAATTTTTAGGGAGTACATTCACTCCTTTTGTAGTTATTATTATTTGAAAAGGAGTTGAAAATAAATCTTTAGGGAGTTGGTTGTTTCACCGCGCGGGTGTTAAAATTATCCTATACGGAGTTAAATTTATACCAAAGGGAGAAATGATGCGGGGGCCAGCAAAAATAAAAAATATGTCAATTAATCAGTTTTCTGTGTTCTGATCACTAGTCAATAAGAAACAACAGTTTAGTTAGTTGTTTTTTAGTGACAGTGACTGTAACACAGAAAAGTTATTAATTTAAATACTCATGTAATTTAGATATCAATCCTTTATTTTGTTCAATATTATATCTATTCCACAATACTTACATATAAATATACTATAAATAATAATCAGTAGTACACCGTCTTGTCTGTCAACTGCAACAGGCAATGCTTCACTTCTTCCTTTTTTAAGTTCTAATGGTAAAGAAACCTGTAATACAAAACCAAATTAATGCGTATCAGTTGTATATGTAGTAAATAATACTTACGTGACTAAACATGTATCAGTTTTACTGTCACTCCATCCCCTAGCACACGGAGGCGGTAAATATGTCTCAAGCTGCAATATCAATAACTATTTTGTTTGAAAATATATCTTACATTGCTTAAAATGTATCACTGTACCTTTGTGGCAAGTTGTTGGTGACTTCTCCTACATATGTATTGAATTCGTGGTGAAAAACTGGTGTAAATTTTGCTTTCCACTTGCCGTGACGTTCATGGAATAATAAAATGTGCGGTTTCTTCTTCCATACTTAATTTTTAAGACAAGAAAACTGTAATACAAATGGGAATTAATACTTATCAGATACATTCGTAGTAAGTAAAACTTACGAACATATATTTTATTAATTGGTAATTAAACCTCATCCCCTGGCACAGGGTGCGGTCAATACGTCTCAATCTTCAATGACAGTCACTATGATTATAATGTAGCTGAAGTGTTCAAAAATATAAAAGCTTGTGACCACAACCAATGGGTAATATACAACGCACAAGTACCTTCCTGTCGTTACATACTTGTCGTATTAAATGCGATGAAACCTAAAATTTCTCTGTTATTGTTTTCGTATTTAACACGGAGATGAAAATAGACTGCTCCATGCCAAATAGGTTACTAATATGTAATATATTACAAGTAATCAAAAACTAACCTCACTCCTAACCTACAGCACAAGTCCCGTGGCCGAACTGCGAAGCGACCGCCTTCGTGGCGACGTTATGACGTACTGTTGTTGCCAAGAGGGCAAATTTTTCACTTTTTGAAATAAATCGTACCATTTTGGAAATTGTTCACTCCACGCGGAGTTTGAATGAATAAAAAAAGTATTTTCTCTCGTTTTCTCAGTTATTTCAACACCCTGGGTGGTGTTAATTTTTATTTCACACCGTCGTGCTGGAGCCGGTGAAAATTTTCACCTTGTCGGATATCAACTATTTTCAACTACCTTCTGTGTAGTTAAATTAACTCCGAAATTATGTATAACAACAATTTTTAAGATACAATCAACTGATTTTCGAAGAAAATTTCACTCCTTTTTGTGTACGATTAACTACGTGCGAATTCACTCCGTAAAATTTTTATGTGTGTATAAGCTAAGTTATCTGTTTATATTTAGATAATATAAGGATTAGTTATAGTTTATAGTCGTTAGTAATGGTTAGACTTTGGTAATTTCACTGTTTGCCAATTTAAAAATTCATTCATTCAATAAAAATAAATTCCGTCCCGGCGCCGCCACCAAAATGTCAACACTCTTAAAATCTCTATTCTTCCCATTGCTTCTTTATCTCGATACACTGCGATCGAAAACCGATAGGAAACTTCTCGAGAACCTCCCCCGAGTATACGGAAAATCTAAAAACCAGACGAACCATTTCTGTACGTAACTTCTGCCACTAAAGTTTGCCGAACCGCTGATAGGTAGCGGCATAGCGGTGCACAGTAGCTACATCAAACAGTGCCGAACCAGTGCAACTTGCAACGGTTCGCATAAAATATTCAATTTGAGCGCTACGAGACTGTGCCACATAAGGGGAATTTTGTGTGCGACATCAATGTGAAACTTTCATGTCTCGAATGCCGGAGTCCGTAATGATGAATACCAGTCCTGCGACACCTCGAGAATACGGCCTCGCAGAGCTTTCAGTCCTAAGTATAGTATGTAGTTGAGTTTTCGGCCAAGCGAGGACTTCCAAACTTGTTACGCTGGTAACGGAATAGTACGAAACGGAGTTGAATTGTATTATGTAGTAATTTACGCCAGTAAACACGTCGATTTGGGATAGTAGGTAAAAGTTTATGTTGAATTTGCGATTTAAACTTGAATTTGGCGTATTTCTTACCAATGGATTGGGATATAAAAATAACTTAAAAAGAAAAAGAAATTGGAAACTAAGGATATATCTACTAGTAATTGCCCAAAAACCTTAAATGCAGTTAAGTTTTCTGAAAATTGAAAGATAACTAAAATATATCAATACGAAAATCTCAATACAATACAAACAAGACCGTACACGTTTAGTTTATCAAAAATGCAACAGTTTTTACGACAATTTTTTAAAGAAAATTTCAATAAAATTAGTCGTTTATTAAAAATTTTTATTTTAGATACAATTATGACTAAGAATTATTGGGTTTAGTAATGCTCTTTAAATTACTTAATTTCTCTACAGTACCACCACAAAATATTGTATCGCGCCTACTAAGCACTAGACGTTACAAACAATTAAAAAAAATATTTAATAGAATATGAAAAATAAGATACAGTAGGTTTAAAGTATAGGTATAGTACCGTGATATCAAAAATTATCTTGGTGAAGGGTTGCTATGGAATGTAAAACGGTTGTCTTAGCTTAAATCATCCTTCATTGTCAAGACTCAAGCTACACTGACATCATCAATGACTTCAGCACCTTCCTCCATGCTTCAGCACAATGACTTGAAAGATTTTGACACTCAAAAAATGATTGACATTAATGTACGATGGGAGCTGCTAAATGACCACGCTTTACCAACGTAATTTTTGATATCACGGTACTACGATCCCAACTTACCAATCAATAATATGTGTTTGCAACAAGATGGTGCTCCGCCACACTATGTTGTTAGTATACAAAGTTATTTGGACGAAGTGTTCCCAGGAAGATGGGTGTATACTAAGGTGGACAAATCGCCTTAACAATTTAGATGATCTCAGGGAAAGAACTCGATATGAGTGCCAGTAAATAACACCTAAAACCATATGTACAGTTTGATACATTTTATTATTTTTGTTTAATAACACTCGCATTATTTTGTTCATTTCCTTTATGTACCCTCAACGTAATAAATCTTTAAGGCCGTTTTTCTTGATCTCTTTACTTATGTAATCAAAACAAAAGATATCGGCTAGAGCTGATGTGGCCAGGCGCATAACTTTATCATACTATATATATATATATATATATATATATATATGAAAGTAATAGTTGAGCTGCATGAGATAATATTCGCTAAAACGAACGAAAGAGTCTCCCTCTCGTGGTAAAGGAGTGAATTACTCTAAACGGGATACGGTGTGGCCAGTATTGGTAAACCAGTGCATTTGTAAACCACTTACTGAACGAAAGCTTGGAAAAGTCAATGAAAAGAAGCAATAAGAGTATCAACTATTGTTATGTTCTTCAGTGTAGTTCATTTTACAGTGAGGCATTGTCATTCCACAAATTTTGAGGAATACTTTGCAATTATGTTTTCGCCAACGTAACTACAATTAATGACATTACCATTATTACTAGGAACAATACCATCTTATAGCTTTCCAAAAACGTCTAATTAAAGTCATATCGTACTCGTATATACACAGAACACCAGGATTTTATTCCGTTTAGACCGGCCAAACCTATTTTTGCAGCGCCATCTACATTTGCTCGTTCAGACTAATGTCATCGAGATCTGATGACAGTAGGTAGTTTCAAACGCTGATGTCTTGACGAACCTACTGTCAATAGAATCAAAACACCTGTCAAATCTTGGCTTAAACTTTATTTTAATGCAGACACGACCGATCTCGATCAAATAGAATCTCCTGCAGAATCTTTGCTCATGCAGCCAAACTATTAATTTAACCGAACACGCAATTACAGAAATGCAAAATCGTTGAAAAATATTAAGAGTAATCATCCTTTGAGACCCTTTTGAACAAAAAGTTTGGCCATCCAACTTCTAAATGTGAAGTTTCGTCCCGATACCCCGTTTCTCCAGATATTAGTGTAGGTAAGACCACGAGAACTGAAAGTGAGTCATCGCTGCAAATCGTAAGAACAGACGTATAAAAAACACGCGGTTTCTTTCTAACACACACACGGAGATCTTTTTGTACCTGGGTCAAAAATGTACAAGCGACCCAAAAGGACATCTTTCCGCTAAAATCTCAAACATTTTTTTCGGCACGAGGATAATACCTTGTCATATTACCTATGATAAAGTAAATTTTAAGATTTTAGACTTTTGCTCTATCGCGCAACCTTACTGAAAGATCGATTATATCCGCTGCATAATTACCACCCTGTATGTTAGACGTATCCACATGTAAAACGCCATCATTGTCTAAACAGTGCTTATTAAGATAAGACATCAGAATGCAATTTATATTTCGTACAGTTTAAACAAAAACGTTTCTTTTGAAAGCATTAGCATCATATCCGAAATCCACAAAAGCGAAGCCATGAACAGTGAACATTTAGTACCTAATATTACCACTTCTACAGTCCAGATGAAACCAACGTTGCCTCGCCTTTCAACTTGCCTTATTTCTTTTAAATTGAAAAGAACCTTTAAAACAAACTTCATAAAATAAAAAGTAAACAGCATTAAAATGAATAAAAGGAACCCCGCAGGGTAATAGATATTCGTTGGCCAATCGACCGTTCAATTAAGTCAACATCGTTCATTCCATCTGTTTCAGAGGAGCGCCGACTTGTCGGTGGGGCGAAATCGCAGCCAGCAATCTCGGACTACATAACATCCGAAGACATTTCGATTTACGTCGACGTCTGGTGTTCGCTTAACGGGCGATTCCAGCAGAGGATGTATGATCCGAATTACGACCTCGTGAAAGCGAACTGGTCCGTATTTGAGCAGCCAGAGTGGCTGCTACCGCTACTCACCGAGTACGGCAACTACAGGACCACGATGGCCGACATACAGCGCGACGTGTACTCCTGGTCCAACTACAGCGATGTCCTATTCATAGCCGATTTCCCAGGTATGTAATTAATGTTTGTTTGAAGCCAGTGTTGTCAACGTTGAAGGCATGCTCAAATTTATCGAGTAGGGGTAATAATATCACATCACTTACTGACTTACCGTTGTTGACACTAATTAGTAATTACTATTGAAACATTAACCCGACATCAATATATCGCGTTTTATCAGTATTCATTTGCTAGTATACGTTGCATTTATTCAGTCATATCAATTTCAGACAGAAAAATGTTTTCAGTAGCGTTCTATCTGTAACGCATTTTCATCAGAACGAAGAAGTACATATTTATCTGGGATACGTTGTGAAATTGATGATACAACAACTGTACTATTTTATTTCAGATGATATTATCGTTGAAACCACAGTGACCGTTTAAAAAATGTGTCAAAAATTAATAGTTATTTAGGTTACAAGTGCCGAAAGTACGGAATAGCGCGACGATCGGTGACAACTGAACAATTTGGAATAAACGGAACTTTATTGAACAACTTTTTTTTGGGTCTCTTTTCATTGTAATTTGTTTTGTATTTGTGAAATTATAAACCTACAATAAAACAAAATCAAAAATAAAAAGTAAAACAAAATCGTTAAGAAAATTTATAAGACTGCTTAATTCTATTTCAGTAACTGTTCAAAAACGTTGCCGTTAGCCTCTAAACATGCTTCAATTCTTTTTAACATATTGTTGGTGGCGTACCTGATTCAGTTAGCACATAACCCATTGAAAGCAGCTTGAACTCTATCTTTCATGTTGTCTTTATCAATTATTGAGTCCTCATAAACTTCGGCTTTAATAGATCTCCAAATGAAAAAAAAAATCCATTGGCGTCAAGTCGGGGGAACATGGTGCATATTTGTATGGCCTATTAAGCGCAATCCACCGATCATTAAACATCTCGTTAAGCAAGCTTCTTACTGCAACAGTCCATTTGAAACCACACAGTTATTAAGGACCCAATACCTGATAAGGAGAACATGAGAGATAGATCTTTTAATGGGTTATGTGCTAACTCTATCAGGGACGCTACCAACAATCAATAATATGTTAAAAATAATTGAAACTTTTTCTAAACCATAAAAACTCGCGAGTGAAAACATGAAAACTTGAGAAAACCGGGAAATCTGAAAAAATGAGCAAAGCACGAATTCTTTTTTTACCGGACACTGTTTCACCTTTCGAATTGATAATTGTACCACGTCGCGTTGTTTAGTTTTCTTTGTGGATGGAAATGTCAAATAACGCCGTATTTAATTGACATTTTGAGCATTTTCTTTTATTGAAAAATGTGATGTGGAAACCTTATAGTTATTATTTTCGTATTCTACAATTCTACTTAAAAATGCTTATCAAACCTACCATACCTTTCATACACAATTGTTAGGGCAGATTGCATATATAACTTTTGCCCTGAAAATTATGCTTATTTACCTGATTAAATGTTTAAATCGCATTTTCAAGAATTAATACCTCAATCCACTTATATGAAAATAAGAAGGTTAGAAAGTGATAGATAAGTTACTTGGACTCTTAAAATGTTGCGGGGTATGCAGCAGTTTTGTGCCTTTTTATGATGTTGAAAAATATGTAGGTTATTGGTAAATTATTAAAAAAGTAGTACATATTTATCCAGATATTATAATTGGCTATATATTATATTATAATTTACGTATAGAAATAGACCTGAGAACAACTATGATTTTGTTCTTCAGAAAATTAATTTATCCACATTTGGTGTAATATTACGAAAATCGACAATTAAAAAGTAAATTATTGTTGTTACTTCATGAAAGGCTCAGTAAGGAGAAAATTATCATACATTTTAGCACGGATATCATGGATATCATAATAAAAATACTTATTTCGGAAAAAATGCACCACACACTGTTGAAGTAAGAACAAATGCGTAAACGGGAAAATTGGCATCAAATACATTATAAGAGATATTTAGCCAATGTCAAATTACTCTTGGGGGGAAATTACATTGACATAAACATATATTTCTCATATGTGGGTTTCTCCTCTGTTAAAGGCCAATATATCACTTTGACGTCACCGTGCTTGCCCTTATCTCTAGCTTGACGTTGATGATTTTTCCTATTATTGAATAACCGAATCCCAGTGGTACGAAAAAACGCAGGTTTCTTATATTTGTTAGACGACTTTTGGTAGATATAATTAATCATTTTGATGAAATAGCGCACCAGCAACAAATCAATATTTATTTATCGAAAACGTTAACATGAAAATAATATACATCAATATTTTGTTCTTATTTTTGTTCTTATTGCCTTTCATATGTTTCAAATTAACTATATATGTAAGTAAGTTTCATATTATAGTAAAGTAAGTTTCTATTATTCTTTTCTTTTAGGACTTCGACTGGAAAACTTTGTTACTGACGACCTAGGCAACATATCCCTAACAGTTTTAGAAGGTGAACTTCAATATATCAATCAGGTGACTAATATGACGAAGAGACTGCGAAAAGGTCAGAGCACACGTATTCCTTCTGGTGCATTTCACGAAGTGGGCACGATTAGTTTAACACCATCCTCCTACATGTACACCTACGTCAATGTAACCAAAGTAAAACTTCAGGAACCCGAAAGAAACGTCGGGAAGAGAAGCATGAAGTCTCCATTTCCTTTGATAGAGGAACGGCAGTTCTTCCTGGATAGCATCTCTAGAATGTTCGGATTTATTGGAAATGCTGTTTTGAATGTCTTTTTTGATGTACCAATGGTCAAACGGATCAGAACGGGTGGATAAAGAAAATGATAGATCTGTTTCGTCTACGAATTTATATGTATGCGAGATGTGTCTGGGTTTAAGTAAACTTGTGAAATAAATAATGTATTCGAGTGTTTTTGGGTTGTTTTATTTAAATGGCTTTCATAATAGAATAGACAGTTCAGAATAGTCAGTTTACCTATTCGACGATTTTAATGTCCCACAAATAATTCGCATACTTTTTGGTTTGTTAAACAAATGAATTAAAAACCAACAAGTTTGGGTTCTTAGAATGTTATGGAACCACTTGTATGCATAGGAAAATAAATTTTCTGACTTGACAACGACAATATAAGTGATTGTTTTTATTACACTTAACTTCACTAGTAGTTTGTTAAGTTCAAATGTTGTAATTGATATTTTACCTACTTTACAATGTCCAATCGAGTTGACATTTTGCATGTTGGCAGATTACCAGTGACAATGCATGAATCAAAAATTGGAAAATAGTAAAAAATTTGGAAAGATTTTCAAAATTTAGAAAATTTATCCAACCGAGTTGAAATTTATATGTGGACAATGCATCCGGTGACAATGCTTACCTCAATAATAAATAATTTGGAGGACTTCCAGGATTTTCAAAATTTGGAAAATTTGTTCATACGAGTTGAATCTTTGCATGTGATGGCAATGCATGGATCAATAAATAGACTTGATTGTTTTTTTGAAAATTAACCAACATTTTTAGAAAATTGTCCAAAATTTTTAGAACATTTTCCAAAATGTTTTTTTTTTGTAAAGTGCAGTTTTTAAAACATATTTTTTACATAAATGTATTCACCTATCTATTTTACTACGCTGATATTAACTTCATGGTGTTTGTTACGTTCAAATCTTGTAATCGATATTTTACATGCTTGCCAATGTCCAACCTAGTTAAATTTTGTATGTGAACAGATTTCCGGTGAAAATGCGTAAATCAATAATAAATGGAACCTTTTTTAAAATTTTAAAATATTTTTAAAGTTTTGAAAATTGTCCAATCGAGTTGAAAGTTTGTATTTGGATAGATGATTGGTGACAATGCATGAATCCATAAAAAAATTGTAAAATCTTCAAAAAGTTGGAATAAATTTATACAAACGAGTTGAAATTTTGCCTGTGGACAGATTTCCGGCGACAATGCATAAATCAATAAAAAAAACTGAAAAAGTTGTCCATACGCATTGAAATTTTGCATGTGGACAGAATTCCGATGGCTATGCATGAATTAGTAAAAATAATATTATTTTATGAATTCGTTAATGGCAGAATCATTGATTCGTCGTATAGTAGCCCGTTTTAAAAGTAGTATCCAGATGTAGGCAGAAAATTGCGTCTACGTCCTCGATGTCATTTCAGAGAGAGACAAAACAATCTCCATGTGATGATATATTTGATATATTTATATTATTATCATCTAAAAGAAAATAAATGAAAATTGTACATGAACAAAATTATTACCATATTAAGCTACGTCACAATTTTTGCGACAACTATAAAGGCATTAATAATAATAAGAATGAGATTGCGAGTGCTAATTAATAAACGAGAGGATTCATTTTTGGAAAACTAACCTCGAGTTGGATTTGGAACACGATTATCCGCAATTTCCAGTCTGGAGCTCTCACCAATTGAGCTATGAAGGTTAGTGGAATTTGATAAGCAAATTTGTCACACGTTATAGAGGTTTAGAAACAAGAATAGAATATTTGGTATCATTGTAATCGGAAAGATGTTTTCTATCGTATAATCAGATAAAAAATTGAGTTAAATCTCACTGGCCAAAATCCAAAATCACGCTAGAGGGCGCCAGTAATGCACTGTCGGCCAAAAATCGATTTAGTTAGTGTTTTTTTGACAATTTTCGACTATTTTCACCAATTCCTAGCCACCTAGATTAATACACAAGAAAGTTATTTTTGCGTTGTCTTGATGATAAAAATTGACGATCGATATGTTTTTGTGTTCAGAATGTCATCCTGATTGAAAATATCACGCAAAGAATATAGGGTGCCATTTAAAATTTCAATGATGACGTCATTTCCGGAAAAACCGGAAGTCATATTAACCTCAAGAGTATCCAAAAGAACGGCATTTTTTGTCTATTACCACTTTCCAAAATTTCATTCGTCTAGCTTTATAAACAACAAAAATAAACGGTAGTACCTATGGGTTGGGTCACCCGGTATAATAATTATTATTAAACCCATTACTCTTTTGTATTAATTATACAACAACAATATACTAATTATTGGGTTAAATAAATTCAAAACTACTTAACATAATTAACTAATCAATAATACCGAAATTCTTGACGTCACAAAATAGACATACCGAAAAATAAAACTATTAAATCATAGAATAATTTTCGGCAATATTTTACATTTTAAATTGTGGTAAATATCTACGAAGTAAATATCCCAGCTAGCGTCGGTACCCCGTTATCAGCTGGCGTCCTAAAAACCAGTTTTTTGGAAGTGCAGGCCGTGCTCGGACCAATCATGCGTCGTTAACGCGCAGTATCACGAAAAATGTCGTTTGCGCGTCTACCGCGATTTCAAACTCCGTCGAAATGTGCTTATATGCTATCAAATTCGTAGATATTTTAAGTGCCGTTGTGATACAGACATGCCATTGGATCCGTGTGTCGTGCTTCTTGAAGATTTTCGGCGATTATGTGTCCGGTAAGTGATATTTTGATCATTTTCACTGCGTACGGGCAAAGCCGGGTTTACACAGCTGTAAGAAACAAAGAAGGTTTCACAAAATCGCGATTTACACTATGGCGATTATCTTTGGTAGTGACCGAATGATTTTGGGAAGTAATTAGATAATTATTTTATGTTTTGTTGGTAGTTGTTGAGTGAATTTTGGTTATTGTATTAATATCTTAGAACTTCGAAAGAAAAGACAATAGAAATATACTTATTAGGACCCGGATCAATTTGAAACCTACGCTATCTTACTAAAATTAATGCGCTGCTTGTGATTAAGATGTTTTTAACGGTGTCAACTTATTATGCATTTGGATGTGCTGAATTCAACTATGAGGTCAGGTTTTCCCTAACGCTTACGGTTTGGCCAGAAAGTGGGAAGCTATAGTTTCCACGGTTTCTCGCGGTTTTCTCGCGAACCGCGTACCTTCTTAGAGCAACGCGGCTTCTAGAAATGAATTCCTCGGCCACATTCCCATGCGGTAGGTACCGTTCGAAACGTGAACATCGGTCGATAAGATCGGATAATATAGAAAAACAGCTGTTTTGCTTTATTTTTGATAACTTGTAACGTCATAAGTTCCGAACCGTACCAGATAGGAAAAATCTAAATATGCCACAATTTCATTCTAATGTAAAGCTTTATACACTGTGTTGATTATTTTCAAAAGTATCCACCCTTAATAACTTTTGACCTGATACGATTATTGCTTTGAGTGAAAACACGTCGATTTAGATATCGAGGGGGAAGTTCTAAAAGGTACCTAGAGAATTTTGGGTTTTATCCCTTCACACCCTGCCACTCTACTTTGAAATTTAAAATGGCAACCCGTATCTTGTGATACATCATTTGAAAGGGCACAAAATTCTCGACTCAACCATGGTAAAAAAAATAAATCGATCGATTGGTTCTTGAGATAGACTACACAGAAGACTGTGTTTGACTTAAATTGATGGTGCAAAAAGGCATTAAAAATCTAATATCTTATCTGCAAACTTCTTTAAAACAATTCTTCCTCTGGATTTAAACATTGGTCTGTATTAATCTTAAACTTTTCAGTCTGAGGAAGTTTCTATCAATTGCTGTTTCTCTTTGGCAGTTATCTGGTATACTCATACTTCTTGGACCAATTTTCATTGTCATAGTTTTCTGGAAAATAACTGTTAAACTTTAAATTATTTACAATTATTTAGTACAATTATTTTTATTAACTTTTTTTATTGTTGCGTTAATTTTACAATAATAACATAATAGTATAAACAATAACAATAAAGGACCATTTCTCCCTGCAAAACTAAATTTATATTATTCAACTGTCCAAAATTATTAGCTAAATATGCTATCCGGACTATCCACAATTCATCAAAGAAACAAAATTCGAAGTCGAAATTAGCTTCTGCATGGAAAACTTGAACTTCTGATTTAAGTACCAAGAGACAATGTTATCTTTTTACTGCTTGATCCAAAACTGTTTTTAGTCTGTCTTGTATAGATTTTGCTAGTATCACACAGAGAAATGGTTGTCTAATATTAAGAAAATTACATTCTTAAAATAATTTGTTTTAAAACAACACATTCTTGTAATAAGGATATTTCATTAATATAAAACAACCTAAATATTTGCCTTAAGAAAACGATTGCTTTGATTTAAGGCAGTCGTTGTTTTGAAAATAATATATAAAATAATGTAACTACACTTTCTTTTACACAATCTGCAATTTTAGAAATACGGCACCATTTAATAATAGATTATTATTTAATTTTGCCGTTATAATTTTGGGTCAAACATTATCATCAAAATAAATATGGTTTTTATCCATAAAGTTTGGTACCTTTCGTGTACCACCTGGAAGTCCTTCGCGTACCACCAGTGAGTGGTACGCGTACCAACGGTTGAGAACCCCTGGTTTAAACCATTAAGTCATAAATCAAAACAATATTAAAGGGCAACAATGTGTACGAAGAACGTCAGAACGTATTCGATGATTTTAAAAGAACAAACAGTTAAATTTCAAAGAATATCAAGAGCTTAGAAAATAACTAACGACCGTAATAACCCCAAATGCGGCCCTAACAGCCGAAAACGTTGTGAACATGTCATCTTACATGCCGCCGAGGCTTCCATTGTTTGGTTTGTGGTGGTAGCTAATTTGAATTTTAGATACGATCGGAATATTTAATAACTGAGAAGTGAAAGTCGGTCTGAAAGGAAAGTTTGAGAGCTTAAGTTATTCGACAAAAGCCGTTCTTCGTCGAGGATCATATATCCGAGAAGTTCGCCATCTGACGAGCTTTCAAAGAATTTATAATGAAAGCTCGCGTTACCTAAGTGCGAAACGAAAATACATTATTCTCTCGCTACTGTTGGTTTGCACTCGAAATCTCACGCCCAAGTTTTGAAGTTATTCGGTCTTAAAATTTCGTTATCATTACTTGTAATTTACTCGTTAGTTCGGAGAGTACATAATATATATACATGTTTACGTAGACGAAAACTAAGCAGGGCATTATTAGTAGCCATATAGTAGTAAGACGAAGTATACCAACGAAGAGTGCTTCGAATTTAGTTTGTCAAGGATGTCTTGAAGTCTGGAAGCTCCCGATAAACGTGTACCTATATTTTACCCACAATGTGAAGTTCCTTCTTATTTCATGGCACTCAAGGAAATGAAAATAGATATGCTAATAATGACTAGCATATCTGCTAGTATACTATATCTTACGTATATAATAAACTTTTCCATTCTTTTTATTCATTCTTCAGAAAATGGCGTAAAATAATTAGTTTTTCTGAAAAAAAAACGTAGTTTCTCCGAAACTTTTTGCTAAAAAGTATTTTGAAAACTTCTGGTTAGTATATTATTTGTAATAAAGCTTTATAATTACTCAGCATGTTTCTAATTTCTTAGAACTTTATATTGATTATTTTTATGATTATATAGTAAGTGCCCAGATGTCCCTAACTATTATGGGCCTAAATTTTAATTTCTTGAGAAAAAATTGACAAAAATTGAAGCGGCACGTTCAAATTTAAGCATAGTAGCACTGAAATGGATTCAGGACTTCTATCAAATTATTTAAAACAGACTAAGACCCAAAAATATTTTTTTAATTCTGTTCTCTAGTCCAGTGGCGTACCTAGAGTAAATGGCGCCTATGGCAAACACCGATTTAAGCCCCTCTCCGACGATAGATTGTTAACGTTTTATTTCTAAAAAAGTACTTTAAAATTAGGTAAAAAACACACAAATAAAAACTATTAACACTTTATTACAAATTTCTGTATAATTTTTACTTTAGCTGACGCAAATTGTTTAATTGTGCATAGTATCAAAGTCTATTTCTTCGGTCATTTTTCATTCTATGCAAGATCACAGAATTGATCACACAACATTGGCCCATCGAGGCTCTCAAATATGAGTAAGTATTAATTTTAATTTTCTAAATGATCGTTCGCAACTGGAAATAGAAACCGCGATCGTCAGCTATATGACGGCTTGCACGGCTTGTTAACAGCGTTCTAAAATCCAAAATTTTCTTCATATAATTCTTGCCATCCACATCACAACTGTAGGCTTCTCCAAATGTTACGCAAAGTTCTTTAAAGTAACTCGTTTCGGCTTTAAAACAACCCTTCCATATCAAAAACAAACCCACATTTTTCATCTGTTGCTTGTAAACGTACACTTCTACTTTTTAATTCATTGTATGGACGGTCGACAGTCCCTTTCATATCGTCTTTAGCTGATAAACCAGCATCTTTCGATGTTTTGCCATCCATTCTTTTCATTCTTCTTTGACGACTTTCAAATTGAATGTAAGGTTCATTGCATATTTGAATTCCTTCTTTCCGCGAGTCACTAACTAACACTTCTCTTTCATCAGGAGCTTTTAAATCTAAAGCTGCATTATTTAAGGTCATTTTAGGATCCTGCAACCTTTTTTGAACGCGGTCAATACGAATGTCTTGTGTCAGGCAAAACAGCAGCATTATCATAGCACTGTGGCCTGCAATCTTGTAAATGCATGTTCTCCTTTTTTATCGGTTATTTGTATAAAACCGAGAAATGATTGTCTAATTTGAACAGTTCTTTTCTCAAAATTTATGTCAACATATCTTCCTCTACCTCAGACATTTGTTCACGATGAGCTTGATCAGGAGTCCAGAGATCAGGAGTTAAACATTAGTCCGGAATCCTTTGCTTTACGTATTCTTTCTAGCAAACTATGACGAACAGTGGATGCCATGATGTGAATAAAGTCGTTTTGCATTTTTTTGTGTGAAAGAGATGAAGTGGATCGATGACGGTTCTCCGCAAATCTTATATGGTATTTTATGACAGAGTCAAAATTAATAATAAGTTTAAACAAACTAAGAATTTCCTGTATTAAAATCTGACTGTAGGACTCTCTGTGGCCTCACAATGATAGGTCTTTTCAAGAAATCACACAACTTTTTACTTTCTCTGATTTTATTTAGTACAAAATCACACCTATAGACAGAAAGAGGCCCGGCGAACATGGACAAACAAACGAAAAACAAATGCGTGCGTTATTCCTTGGACGTTTGGATTTTTCTTTTCAATACTCAGTCCTTTAACAGACATATTTTAGGCGCTTTTTCGCGCCCCCTTTAGTTGGCGCCCATGGCACGTGCCATGCCTGCCATACCCTAGTTACACCACTGCTGCAGTCTCATATATGTTTCTGGCCTTTGTATGTTGTTTTATGTTCTCCACGGGCCGCACCTGACAAAATGTAAGTTTTTACAATTGAGTTTTTGGAGTTTGATTTTATTGTCAATTGTGTAATTTATTTCTCATTTCCTATAGCGCTTGAAGAAGTGCCCAGTAGGACATAAAACATGTCGCGATTGCTAAAATAAAAAAAATAAGGAATCCTACCACTTTTTATTGTATTAATATATCTGTCAAATCCTGACTAACTAGCTTTATTTAATGCAGATACGACCGATCTCGGTCAAATAGAATCTTATTTACTATTAATTTTATAAATAGTATGATAAAGTCATGTGCCTGGCCACATCAGATTTTTTCTTATGTCACATTTTGCTTGTGACGTAACAAGCTGTCAACTTTATTTTTTAATGTAGACAATATTTATTTCGTACAAAAATGACACTAACGTTGGTTTTATTTTTTTTTTTTGAAAAAAATCTGCAGATTGGTTCTCGCAACAAGTAATAATTCTAGTTTAGGTATCTTAGTAGATCTTAGTAGATTTTTTAAATTTTGGTCAGTTCTTCAAAAATTAGTAAAGCAATCTAACAAAAAATAGCTGATTTTAAATATTTTTTAACCGAAAACACATGTATTGTTAGTATTGTTGCTCAATTAACGCCAGCAATAGTACAATATCAAATGCGGTGGTCATAATTTCTTGTACTAATAATGTTAATAAAACGATAAAATAACAACAAACGATTAAAATAAAAGATAAATAAACTGATATAAAATATTGAAATTTTATATCTGAGCAACAAATTAAATTTAAAACAACTTCTTTCTCTTAACTTTACTCTTGAGCAAATTTGACTATGCGTGTGGCGTTTTTGGGAAATTCAAAACTCTTTCTATAGATTGACTTTTCTCGAGGATGAAACGTTTTCATCCATTATAATATAGTTAGGTCCATCTGGTGACACATTGTTTATTTAAAAAATGGAAACTGTTAGTTGCATGATTACGAACTAATGCTTCGAACGTCTGCAAATTTTTCGATCTAAAACTTTGAGCACAACAATTTTTCACTTAATTAAACGCGGTTACGCTGTATAGTAAAAAAATGAATAATGAATAAACAATTGCCTGGGAAAAATATCGGCAAGAACTGGTGTGATTATTGTCGTTTAAACAATTTAGACTATTTTAATTAATATAATAAATTTTGGTAATTAACAGATTTTTGTATTCAGTATCGGGAAAATTTCAATTTATTAAACTGACAAGAAAAACTATAGAGAAATGTTGTCTATTGAAATGAAATTTAATACCAAAACGGGATGACATCCCGTTACATAAACACAAAAATACACCAAGTTTGATCAAAATGCAAGGTGGGGAAAATAAACAAAAAAGTGTACATGATGTTTCCTGTGATATCTATAATTAACTCGATTGGAACTGTGTGTAAACCTATTAAAAAGTTCCCTGGGTGTTACGCCCATTTGAAAACGGACCGTTTCTCTGTATTTGACGTGCAATTTAAATTTCCAATAACGCATCAATATTAAACGCCGTTGCAGTGCATATATCGTCTAATCAATTTCAGCAGTGAAATGGTTAATTACCGCGTTCGTTTATTATTTAAAAGTACATAGCGGCGCTTGAACCTATATCGACAATCGACCAGCTGAAAATTTCATGAGCCAAAAATAACCGTCGATTTCCACCCATGTATTTTTTATGTTGCCTTTTTACACTCGCGTACTATAGGGTGCTTTCGGGATATACCGTATCGGAATAACAAATCTTTGAATTTGCATGACAGTCTTATACAAATCTCTGAGAGGGGTCACTCTACTACGAAAAATAAGGGATGACTGCAGAAAAATAGAACGTTGTATCTTCATTTCCTTCAAGAATTATTTATGTTTCCGTCCGGAAATTTATGAGATAATTGCGAACTCCAAATGTAGCAAAGAAACTAACAGTCTCAAACCACCTTAAATTGTTCGTTTGATAAAATGGTACTCTTTCTTCATATTTTTGGCAGAGGCCACACAGCTTGTACCACAAGTTAGATTATTGTCCATTAATTAGACATTAAAGACAACAGAGTATTGCTGTAGGCATTGTGAGGTTTAATAATTGAACACCAGTTTCAGCCGAGAAGTACTAGGTTTACAAATGAGCAACCCTGACTGAGTAGTCGGCTTTTGATGATCTACGCAGGTGCCGTTTTGGCAGTTCGTGAGCCCAGACCAAGGTTCTAAATATTACATACTTTTTCACAAATATAGATTTTGTATGAAACGCAGTCTCTATATTATGCTACATCGGTGATAGTTTATTTAAATTTCATGACCGAATAATCCCAAGTGTATGCAGTTCCAGGTAGTAGGCCATTATCCTATGGGCAAAATGGGCATTTGGTCAGGCCCCCAACGATAGGGGCGCCCTAAACCCCTCTGTCGAGTTTTAAATTAAGAGCAGTTTTTGGTAAGAAACTATACAATACAAATCATCAGACTGATTAAATAGCAGGTATATTTAGCGCTCCTCACGGCAAGGCACATAACATTTTTTTAAACTTGTTTATAAGCATAATTTGTTGGTAAATCAGCTACATAATCTAGGACAATAACACTAATTTGATTATTTTATTCAAAAGCTTATTTGTATTTTTTTATCTTCCACCAACGGATGGGGTATGTTTTTAAAGCTACAGAAAGAATTTACACTATAAGATGGTCTTCAAGAGCGGTTGCGGTTTTAGCCGTTAAACTCATTTTTTTGCCATCAAAGAAAAAGGCTCTAAAATATTTGAAAATAATAATGAGAAATCCCTAACAACGTTAGAAGAGAAAAAACTGTATTGATTCTCAAAGATTTTCAGTCAATATGTTTGCAGACTTTGAAAGATCTTATTATATTATTATTATTATGTGCAGTGTTTCCTACTTGAAGGGTAGTAAACTCCAGTCTTGTTATCTTTTATGATTTTGGCTTTGCAACTCCCCAAGGGACTCACATTTTGTATGTTACATCAATTTGAAAAGTAATATCGGCCTACTAGGATCATGAAAATCGGAATGAAGATACCTTAAAAAGTTACTACTTAAGAAAAGTTGTTCAGGATTAAAAAATACGAACATCGATTTTCATTGATACCTATTTCAAATTGTTGGTTAATTATTAGCTTGTATCGAAAAAGGTTGATAAAAAGTTGTCCCTGTGGATCTACTTGAAATTTTCAATTTCCAAAAAAGAAACGTTTTTCGATTTTTCACCATATTCATTATCATAGAGTTTTCAGGAATTTGGTTTACTTTGAAGATACGGTGAAAAGTTAGTAAGAAAGGTTGTTAATAAACAAAAATTACCCACTCACTCCAAGAGTCACCAAAACCGAAGTTTTTGCTTTCATAAATTTTTAAACCTTTGAATGAAATTTAAAAATTGATAATATTTCAATAAAAATATGTATGGATATGTTTTGATTCTGATTACCTGTTGTTATCAATTTGTTTACTGTATCTCATTAACAAAGCAAAATATCGACAATTTTAAGCTTTTGATGAGGATGATTAAGCAGTAAATCAGTCACAAGCATTAATAATATGATCTAATTTTCAAAACATATATTATGTAGGTACAGAAATCGGATGTTTCTAAAAGTTTCTAAACTTCCAATATCAAAACATTATGTATCCTAAATATACCTGCGAAACGGACAAAAATTCACTGGCCTGCGAGCGTACCTACCAGTTTCGTCTTTTAACAAAAATATCTCACACGCACTTTTTATTACGCGCTTTACTTTACTCGATTTCATATTAAATCGGCGTTGTGCAGTTTCTGTAGGTACGTAATTTAGAAGTATCTATTGCAATTCATTACGTTGTAATATCGCCGTGATTTGCGAAGTGATTAAACAATCATTGCAACGTGAAATGGTTAAATTTTTTTGTACATTGTCACCTTGAGTGTCTATTATCAAGCTTATGTCATGGTGTTTCATTGTTTGCGATGTTAAAATGTATTTGCAATTCTACAAGAATCGCATACATTGACATTGGTCCTGTCGTCCCACTATTCCTTGGAAAGAGAGTATCCATGCAGCTTCAGACGGACAACCTTCGCATTCCTGGGCTACGAAATGTTGACGAATATCATTATACGTCACGCTTTTGTTAGTGGGGCTATATCCAAATATCCCTGTTGGTTGCTATGGTAAATTTTCTTATAGATTTCGCTGTTATTTAACATAATGTTAGTTAACGTTTTGTTACGCGGTCGTTATAGAATAACGCCATTAGTCATCTTTCAATACTTCGCGCGTTCACTGTATTTTAATTATCTCCGAAACAATGAGATAAGTTATAAATTATGTAGGTCATGATACCGCAATTAAGCAAACTGAATAGAAGTTTTACGTGGAGGGTTCGAAGATAGGGCACGTTTTATTAGTAAGGATCCAGAGTAAACACAAGATTCTGACTTTCTGGCGTATTAATTAGATAGTTGCTATCCGATACCACTGCGGAATTAAATTATTGAATAATGGATAAATTTGCACACAGCCGCTAAGAGCACCAAGACAGGTTTCTAACGCGAATTCGGAGATGTTTGAGAAGGGTAGACACCTGTGGCCATAATTTGTGTATTAATTGGTCGTCGTTCGTATCACGGACAAGGAAGTATTGTTTCCTATTAAATTTTGGAAGGATATTTGGTTATGCGGTTCTCGTTTCTTAATAGGCGTAATGAATTTATCGATTTACCGCCTCTGTGTGGTCCTTTTGGAGGTTTATCGCGATACATTTTAAAACAGAAATGTCTGATCCCGTGGGATTAGGGTTAACGGAGCGGATACGATACGACGGATTACATGGATCGGAAATTGATCGCGAAATAAAAAAATCACGAACGGAAGCTTTTTTATTGGCTAGTCACTTTTTACAAGTTTGGTGCTTATAAGGGGTTTTGGGAAATTGATGTATACTCGAGCCACCGAAACAGGAAGCCCACATTCATACTGATGGTCCTGCCATAGTACGAGTTACTTCTCTCGCTATACCGGTTTTGCTTCGGTAGTTGACTAATCTAGCCCGTTTCTTGATATTCGAAACCACTAAGCAGTGGTGTGAGTTGGCTGGAGGTAGTGATGTAAAATAACCGGTAATTTAAAAAATGGTAATTTTACCGGTAATATTACCGTGACGATAATTTACCCGTAAGCTTGCAATACTACCGGTAATGTTACCCACAGGCAGGGACTAAGAACGGAACGAAAACGAGAACGAAAGAACTAAATTAACCGAATAATTTATAATAACGAAAACGGAAACGAAAACGAAATTTGAATTTTTTGTTCAAGATTGAAAACGAAATAAATAATTTCGGTTACCGGTTGTAAACGGATTAATGACACAAAATTTTTAAATAAGTAAAAGTTAATTGAAATAAAGCAAGATCATAGAGAAAAGAAACAAATATTATTATTTAAAATATGAAGAGAAAAACAAAAAAAATCTGTCACTGGCATACCATTAAACTGCATAGCAGTTTGTGCGTGGTTTTCAAGTAACTAAATTTAATGGGAATAAATGAAAGAAACTAAAACAGATTCGTGCCTCTCCAATACAGAAACGGTCCCAAAGAATTCATTCTAAATTTTATTTTTAGTATTTATAAAAAGCAAAAATGATTGAAATTTTTAACATTTAAGTTTTTAAAAGCATAAATTTTATGTTATTAATTTTTGCCAGCTATGATTAAAATAATGACAAGTGACTAATTTGTCAAATATAAAAAAAATTAAAAGTTTTAACCATTATTTCATTTCGGTTCACGAAAAAGAAAACGATATTTTTTGGGTGTGAACGAAAAGAATGAAAACGAAATTTTTCGTTTTTGTTCTGATCGGAAACGAACAAAATACTTTTCGTCTTTAGTCCCTGCCCACAGGTCATATCCAGCGGCGCGTTAAGGTGCGTTCGCATTAGTGTCAAACTTCTACCATTACCATTGGCATTGCCACTAACACTAATGCGAACGCACCTTTATGCCATCATGGGGCCCTGGGCTATTTTGATTTTGGGAGCGCCAATATACAATATTGAATTAAGAAGAATTAGTTTTTTTATACAATAATAATAAATACTAATAATACTGATATTCAGAACAATTAACAAAAATCATAAATAATAGATACATAATCATTTAACGTAACAACAGTATATTCTTAAGAATTACAAAATAACTAATAAATAGCTTAACAATTTAAAAATCAACATTCGTATCAAGTAAACCATATTATCTTAATAAATAAAGGGCATTCTAAACAAATAAAAGTTTTTAATATTTTAAGTATTTGAAAAACTGCAATAGTTCATTCTTAAATCGCCATCATCAATATATACATATTACCTCTGAATATGTACCTACTTATTAAATTTGTGGTGCAGTGTTCATAGTTTTGTTAAGATATTACTTTTAATAAAATGTAATTTCCTACTTATTTTCTAAATTTACCTAGGATTCCGAATCGATATCATTAAAAAATACAATTATTCCGAATGTCTGCTGCTATACCTATCAGTTTTAACAAGATGACACTTAACGTGTTAATATCTCGTCCTCAAAGTTTAGAAGAAAGTAACCAAATAAAAGGTTTAGGAAATGACTTAAGCTTGAAACTTGAATGGTACAGACTCTTTTGGTGTATTCATCTTTCCAGAATAGAATTCCAGCACAAAGGAAAAGTGTCAACTGAAAATCTTTGAAGAATTCATACAGTTTTTCTCTTCTAACTTAGTCAAGGGTTTCTCATTAGTCTCGTACAGTACTAGATAAAGTTTCTTTTATTGAAAAAAAAGAGGAGCGCAAATGTAAAATTCACTATTCTTGAGACGGTAATAAATTTGTTCAAAATTAGTTGGTGCCTCGCAGAGAGGAGCCTAAATCTGCTTGCAATGCTAATGAGGACTGGCATGTTGTGGTAGTTTATTACATAAATGCGTTTCCAAAATACTGCTTTCCCCCCCCCCCACTGTTATTGGGGGCCCTGGGTAAATGCCCATTTTGCCCATGGGCTAACGCGCCACTGGTGATAGATAATAATATAAAATTTTGTAACTATTTTATTTATATGAAAGTAAGAAAAACAAAATTTAATTTTAAAAATACATTTTTGTAAGGTTGACGGTAATAAATTAAAATATCGGTACTTAAATTACCAGTTAT
The DNA here is from genome assembly GCA_964023965.1 of Melinopterus prodromus. NCBI lineage: Eukaryota > Metazoa > Arthropoda > Insecta > Coleoptera > Scarabaeidae > Melinopterus > Melinopterus prodromus. The sequence continues at coordinate 50,374,910 of OZ030393.1, forward strand.
ATTACCGCGGTAATATTACCAACACAAAAATCTGCTTTCGGTAACTTTACGTAATATTTCCAAAATTACCGCTAATATTACCGCGGTAATATTACCATTTTACGTCACTAGTTGGAGGTTAAATTTGGATAGTGAGGCTGGGGTTTTCATTGAATGCCAGGGTAAACCACAAACCGAGTTCAGGTCTTAAGTATTTTGTATGTCTGAACTCGGCTCGTGGTTTAAACTGGAAAACCCCAGTCTAAGCGGCAGAGTTAGTAGGCAAAGTAATATCATTTCCCGTTTCCAAACAAGGCGTTTCTTAATTTTAACCTAAGCACAAAAATGTTTTTAATGCTAGTTAATAGGTGTTAGTTAACTCTGCACGTGTGAATAATGTGTCCGTGGCTTAACAGTTGGATCAGTTTTCAGTAAACAAAAACTCTTTCTTTACAAGGAAAATAGTGTTGTCACCATCTGACAATGAGGTTATACAAAATTACAAATGTTGGCGATATCTATGTGGATGCGTCCTGACAGTTGCACTTTAATTGAAAATGCCCCTTTAACACGTAAGTCTTCTTTTAGTACAAACGCATCTTTATTTCTTTCATTATGAACCTTATTTGCGGTTAAACTAACCAATCATCGGCGCATGTGACAAAGGCACAGGGACTTAAAACTGATTTTCATAATACCTTAAAATATACAACGTATACTAAAATAAATACGGTATCGTCTAAATAATTTGATAAACTATTTTTTAATAGCGTTATTGTTGTATTTATTTGTTTTCTAATATTTAGTTATATTTAATTAATAATAATGAAATAAAAGGTGCTATTCTTTGATTGATCAATCCCTTAAAGCATTTCCTAATTTGTGTCATCAAATACGACTGCAACAACTTCTGTCTGAGTTTACAGATAAAAACATCTGCACGTAATATTTATTCTAATAATTTATAAATAATAAGACTGCAATAATACATAATACCGCTTATCAGGAAATGTTGAATGCAAATTAATGATAACATTATTATTAACAATCTGAATCTAAAATAATCGATAGCGAAATCGATACCTTGCTTTTAAAGTAAAACCTTACAAACAAAACATTGCGTTTTTATTTTTGAGCTATTTAAATTTCTAAAAGCGTTGGTAAACTTTATCAATTTAATTATCAATTTCATTATCAATTTAATAAAATAATCGAGTTAGTTTATGTGAACTGCCTGTTTATGATAAGACTGGTGTTGGTATTAGTTCCCGCTCACACCATGGACAATAGAAAAATAGATCGTTGCAGCCACATGGCGTGAAAATGCGAAATCAATTCCTAATGAATTTCGTTAGCTAATGCAATTACCTAAAACTTTAAGCTTCCCACTTTGTGAAATATGGTGGTATATGTTACTTTTCATCTATTAGAAAAATTAAGTCTTAAAATTATAACGTTTTCGCGAGGGTACCAAATATGACTGTATATCAAGTCGATAAACATCACTTTTTAACTCAATTAAAACAAAAATAATTGCACATACTTCAATCAGTCGAATCCATCTCGTAAAAATAAAATATTACTATCCATTTCCGAGATATGCAATGTTAAAGTTCGCCGTTTTTGGTCTATGTTCTCGCCTAGGTCCAACGCTTTCATGAAAGACCGACTTTGAACTCAACTACCGAGCTTTGTATAAAGAATTAGGCTTTCCTCTTCTAGGGCAGAATGCAGTGAATCATTTGTCTATGTAACCCAACAGTCAAAAATCTTCGAATCAAATTTTTATTGTGTGAGGTTTTGGCCAGCTATTCGGGATTTCGTCCTACAGTGCGATGTCTGAAACTGGGACGTAATAAGCCTAATTATAACCCTACCTCCATTTAAACCTAAAATATGTTGGAGTTTAAACCCGAATAAGGATAATTTTCACATACCAAAGCCAGCCCAGCTCCTCCACCATTATACGAATAATTATCATGGTGAGAGGAGGCTGGCTGGCAGCTACATTTACAATAAGAAATATTTACAATACCCTTAGTGCTCTAGCTGTTAACATTACTGTTATGTATGTCAGTAGCCATACAAGATAACACAAGGTAACAACAAATAACAACACAAATAATTGATATTGCCAAAATTAGAATCGAGTGTGCTGCCGCACAATGCACGGCCTACTATGAAATTCATCGATTATCTGGCAGGACGTCACTTTGAGTACGGCCGCAACTTTCAATTATGATGGTTTTGCGTGATTCGAGGAGAATTCAATAACCGACAGATTGGAACGAGACTCGCCATATTACAACCTTGCAGGGATCAGCGACCTGATCCGAACAGATATCTCCACAAATTTGAACCTCGATGTATAGATAGGTATATCCAGGGCCGGTGCATGATATTTTTCTTGTGAGTGCGCAAAAAAGTTTTGCGCCCTTTGGAAAAAGTTCAGTTATCGTTCCATCGGTTGCCATATAACCGATGATACTGGGAAATGTCATAAAAAGTGTCGTCATTTTTAATTCATATGTGACATAGCAAACCGTCTCTTCTTTAAAAAGAATTAACATTAAAAGTTCCAAAGAAATTAAAAGCAGGATAACAAATCAAAATAACTTAAGACCCAGTTAAAATCTTTAGTAAAATTAGATAAGGTTTTATTTCATGGCATTACTTTAACTTCGGAGTATAGGTGTTTAAAAACCAAGGCGGTGCAAAAAAACAACAACAAAATTATTAAGAGTATTTTTCTCATAGAGTTTCATATTTACGTTTAAATAAAAAATATCAAGTTAACAGCTTGCGATGTGATTAAGAAAATGTATTTATGGCAGTTTTCTTCAAGTACTTTTCTAATCTAATTTTTATTATTGTTATTAATGACACACGTAGTAGATTATATGGTTACTCTAGCTATTAGACATGAAATATAATGCAGCCAGTTAAAAATTTTCATAAAAACTGGAATTATTTTTTAACTTCATTAAATTGGAAACTTTATACGGTTGGAGGATTGAAATTTTTAAACCATCACAATAAACATGTGTTCCCTCTTTGTACCTCAATCCGAGGAGACATACTGTATATTTATTTGAAAGGAAGCTTTAGTTCTTCCAGTAGTGGATGTTCTGACGGCGATTTCGCCTTTAAACGGAAATAATTGCGAAACTATTCCATTTTCCAATTAATGTAGATATTTTTAAGTCTATTTAATTTAGCACGTATTTTTTACTACTGCAAATCTAGAAGTTAAAAGAGGTAAAGTTAATGTATGTCTGCATTAGAGAAAATCATCACTGTTTAATCATCATCATTATTACCTCTTTATAAACAACAATATTATGCAATCAATTACAGGTAATTGATGAAATTATTAGTCGAAGGTTCGAGTGACAAGCGTGCTGTTCACAATTTATAGATAATGTATCTCAAACGAGGGTGGTAACCCCTTCAGCGATTTCAACATGAAACAGGTGGTAAATTGGGAGTCCTCGAAATATTGAAATGGGGTTGCTATGTTGCCCTTGAAGTAATCGGACCCTCGAACACGCAGTATTGGTTAATTAATTATTTGAATCCCTCCGAATTATTGAAGTGGTGATATCTCGAGATACATAATTAATTCGTGAGAATGTTACGTGGTACATTTGATCGAAGCACCGTACGCACAGCGTTAGTTTTATTAATGATATCTCCCATTATTTGCTTTGAAATTCTCGGTCGTATACAAAAAATTAATAACTAGTTTCATATCGACTTTATATATATTTTACTTGTGATATAAGTTTTGCAGTATCCTTTTGTATAGAGGATAAATATTGTATAAATTCAGTTTGGAGGGAATCCATTTCTTCAACTACTAATCTATTAATGGTTAAGGGTTAATGACGTTAATAGAGTGTTTATAAATAAATTTATTGTATATGTATATATGACCATCTATTGCCTATCATGCACCACGTCGATGATTATGATGACAGTAGCTTTGAATAATGACGACAGTTCTTTTGAATGATGACATCTCTATTCAAATGAACTGTCATTATTATTTAAAGCTACTGTCAACGCTTACGTGGCTGACGTGGCTGACAGTTGATTGACAGGAAAAAGCATTATTTTTGTTTATTTACATGAAATCTAAAGACAACGAAGAAATTTCGGGTAATTTGGCGGTTTTCCGCGGCTAATTTCAGAATTTTAATTTTCAAATTAACAGTAAGATTGCATAAAAACGTGAAAACTATTAAAGAAGAAACTGAAAACATCGATAGCTTTAAAAAATCAATAAATTAGAAACTACGTTCTCCAAGTAGGGTTAGAGATGAGCGATAAAAAATGTGACAAATTCATTTAATACAGAACATGAAACATTAAGAGTGGAAGATTTAGAAGAACTTATTATAAATGAATCGAATGAACTGAAGACGACGTTGATAAAGTTCTTGAAAACTGAAATTGTTTTAGCAACCAAACACTTGAAAGGTTTATTCAATGACCATGAAGACATTATAATTTTATTCAGTGAAAATGATTGTGAAAATCTATGGGCAGAACACAAATCAAGAAATTCTTCTAACCTGTGTAAACGCATGATGCAAACAGGTCACAGCAGAGACTATGATAATACAAAACAAAACTAATTCACAAATGCTGCAAGAGTTATAAAATGGACCTATTCGAACAATTTGAAATCAAATAGCACATTATAACTAACCTCTCTTCATGTACACTTCATTCATAGTTTAAAATGTCCTTACAAAGCTAATAGTTTCTACTGATTAACTATTTTATTGCTGGTACGTATACTATTAATAATTCCTGCAGCTGACGTTGCCATTCTGAGACTGAGCGGTAGGTAAAGCGAATGAAATGGAGACAAAGCGTCTAATAAGTAGGTTAGGGCAATGAAATGGCAGCGGGTGGCCCGTCTTGGCCCCTTAATCGACGGTTTCTTGCAGTTGAGGCTGGAATAATATAGGTGGCGTGCCCGAAACTGCTCAACTTTCCAGCCACCATACCAATCTCGGCGACTAAACCGTAGACGGGACAATTACTCGGCTACATTCAAACTAAATTCCACCTTCACGGCATCACGTTCCATCTTGAGGTACCACCCGTCGACATGCGATACTAATGTAATGATAATTATTGGCATTTGACATCGGCAGTGATGTCGTACTGTGAATTGTCGGTAGTACTATGTTTGGAATTACTAATGAGGTGTTTCAAAAGACAGTTTCGGGATTGCTGCATACAATATGTGGGTAATGGCGGTGTTTGAGATGATTTCGATCAGTAACTGCTTAGACTTCGCAGATACAAATCAATTTTTGTTAACACTGGGGCAATGGGTGTAAGAAGAGTTTTTTTGTTTTTTGATAAGCCTATAATGCCTATTTTAAATAGAGTATCAGGTGTGATATCGCTAAAGTTTATAATATAAAACAAACCCATCCACACGTAGTTGGAATGTTTTGGTCACAAACTACCCACATAACACTGTGTTCTAGTTTTGACAATATAACTTCACCAATTGAAAAGCTTGGTGGAAGCCTTTTCTGATGCTTTTCTGCAAACGCTCAAATTTCGTTAGTTACCAAATCCCTCTCAAGATCCCTGTGGAGATTGCTTTTTCCAATAATAAACCAAACTGCACCCATCATGTTTCTTAGGACCATGGTAATATAGCAAGCAAGGGTTTGAATATGTGCTTGTAAAGTAGGAATTTATTATAATGTCGATTTGTTTTTATTATTATGGCCGTTTGTGCCTTTATTATGCCTTTAAATATGTGGTTTCCAGAGAAACTTGGTGTGCAGCGTCATATCTAGATATTTTGCCACGTGAAAATTTTGTGAACGAATTTGTTTTTGTTTAATGAGCCACTCAATAGCCATCATTGCATCGAATCAGTGATATTCTGAAGCTTACGTGTTGGTCCTTCAACATTTGTATCTACTGTCATGATAGCAGTGTTGTCGGCAAATGTGCAAACGGTAACACCATCTGGTTGCGGAAGATCATGCATGTAAGGAAGGTACAGAATATGGCCAAATACACTTCTTTGTGGAACTCCGGCTTTAATGGTTTTTAGAGTTGAGTACTCATCATGTAATTTTAAAAGTTGGCACTATTTTCTACCTGCTGTGTATGTAGATGTGTAAACAAGTTTCTAATGTGAACAAGTTGTTAATGACATTCGAAAAATTATGTAAACAGTTTCCAAGTGCTTATCTTATCTAAAATACGATACAGAACTTTGTCAAAATTTTGACGCTACAGTAGTTTTGCTGGAATCAATGGAACACACTTCCAACGGCCAAGGGTGCGATGCCCAGTATTTCATAGTATTTTTTTACTAAAAATTATTATGTCCGAGATTCAAACTAGAACTCAAAAAACATTTTTACAAAGTTTTTAGTTATTGTGATTTCATAGCCTGGTTTTAACGTCGGATTTGTTCTCCAAACTCTCAATTTAATGACGTATCTTTTTAATATTTTGTATCTGTTAGATTTGAATTTTTTAAGCTAATCTGTCTCATGTTTGAAAAAATAACTAGTTAAACATTTCTCGGATCAGTTGTACAATGTACACCCGGGATACATCCATCAAAATATAATCTCTGCTCAGGCGTTCAATGACTATCGACAGCAATCGGTCCCAGAATCAAAACCGACCTGCTAAATAAACGAACTCTGACAGTGGAGGACCTGCTTGAAAAACACGTCAACAGACAGCCAACATCCCTCTTCTTGTACCCAGTGGATGAACATGAAATAGAACACCTAATACAGACAATAAAAACAAAATAACTAAGATATATATATGGAATTACCACCACTTTGGCCACACTTGTCCCTGAGCTTACTGTCTTGATAGACCAAGCCTTCTTTCTGTACCGGTAATTTCTCGGATCCACTGAGACAGGCAGTGGTCAGAATTACCAAATCAATACTTGGCAATATTGATGATAAAGCTGAGAGCCATGCTATCTATGCTCTGCGATCTTAGCAAAGCTTTTGATTTGCTTTTTCCTCTAAAATTACCGCATTTTTTAGAATTTTCTATTGCCAAGACTATGCAATAAATCGATTCCAAATTTGGCACAAATGTTTATTACCTTTTCAGGTATATACAAAAAAAAACTAATAAAGCAATATTATGAATCACGCTCACTAGCTACCCGCTACCATGACAATGCGCGAATATCCGCGGTCACTGGTTGGCAAGATTGGACCACTCCAGGTGATCTGAAATAAAATATCGAATAGCGGCCTACTTTATACATAAGTAGTTATCGTTTGATGAACCAGAAAATAAAAATATTTATATTTGACGAAATAGTGATGTCAAAGTAAAAATATCGATTTTTCGCATAAAAATTGACATTGGTTTCTCTATGAAACGAAGTATATAATATACTGCCTGTCTGGTTCATTAAACGATAATTAACATCCAGTTAAAATTTGAAGTCAATAATATATTATATCAGGGCCATACTTTATTCCTTCCTCCACTTCGTCGAATATATTTTGACATATTTGCTCATTTCTACGCCTTGTTTAAGCTTATATCGCAGCCTCGAGTGCATGTCTCGACGACCTCACCGCACGCTGTATTTCGCGCACATTTGCAAATATCTTCGTTTCCGTGCCAATAACGATTCCTATTGTTGTCATAGTTCTAAGGGCGGCAGAAAAGCCTTTTTTATGAATTCCTGCTGCTGCATAAGCCGCAATTTTGATAGGTTTTGAGCCACGGTAAAGATGTTTGGGTGCGAGGCGCCAGACAGTAGAATTGAAGCTTTAGGTTGTTGTTTTGAGTTTCTCCTCCGCAAACACCGTTCTAGCAACTCTCTCGACGACAAGTTGTTGTAAATCGGCTTGGTGGCGTTATCGATATTTTGATCAACTGTGAATTCATCTAGAGTGTTCTCGGCTTCGGTTTTTCGCATTTATATCAACACTGTGATCCCGCAGGACAGTAGATATGCTGGGGATTTTAATTCGTCCAAATCTTATGATAGAATTTGGTCCACACAGCATTGTACATATCATCAACAGTCTGGATGTCTTCTGATTGGTGAAACATAGAGAGTTGTCGATTCTTTTCAATGTACAAGCGGCGTCCGAACCAGTACTCCAACCCACAGCCCCGCGGAATATGTCTTTGGTAGAATCCACTATTTCTCCCGCTGACCCATCATGTTCGCAGTCTTTCCCATCTTTATGTACTTCGATACACTTTGCATGTTGCCAGATTCTGATTCCAAAAACTCACAGGCATGACAATAGGCAAATTTCACGGCAAACTCAACCACTTTGTTAGTATATTTCTTCATAAGTAGGTACTGTGGTCCCATACAACGGAAGTGAAATCTGTCTTCTTCCATATCCCGTCTCGAAACCCATGCACTATAATTTCTTCGTCTTCCGCTGTCTACAATATATCGGCAGATGTACTAGCAAATGCTTTTCTTTTAGAGCGTGAGTTCCAGGAAAATTGTATTTTTTGTTGACTATCATCACGTGAAGGAGTTTTTCTTATCCATGACTGTATACGAGAGAATTTCACAGAATAATAAACCACACACTGCAAGATCTCTAGGCTTGAAAATTTTTTTAGCTCGAGTGGAAAAATTGTTGAGCGCGCGATCCGACCGGTTCGCACGCTCCGTATTTTTTGCACCTGCACGCCGTCGGCGAATTGCTTATAACTTGGCTAATTTTGCAAATATTGCCTAGAAACTTCGTACACACATTCTTAAATTTATTCCTTTTTCATCAGAACACCGGAATCCCCATTAACAAGCTAGAATGGTGGGGCATTCGGGACGTTACGTCAACACTTAAATCTACCCTGGGAAAAGTTTCATGCGGTGTCCCACAAGGAAGTATTCTTGGCTCAGTTCTATTTATTGTGTATGTGTACGACCTACCAACACATGTACCATCTGCTGTACAGACCATACAATTTGCCACCTTTCTGTACGGAAATTCTATCTCTTAACTTGGAGATTGAAAGTACTGCAATGGAATAATTTATATCCAACCTGCTACAACACCCACACAGACAAAAACCAGACCATCTTATTCAGCCTGATTGGTAATACGTTTTACTACTTTAAACCCGACCACATCTATTTAAAAGCAATTCAAACATCTCCAGTGATCGTCAATAGTCTAGTATTGGACCAATTCCTTTTACGTGTTGCATTGCCGCAATGTTTATGCATTGAGGCTTTGGCGTTCAGTTTTGATACTCGCGATACGACGTCGCATAAATTTAAATAGATAAGCGGTTCGCGTCTTGAAGTGGAGCAAAGCGACACGACATGGCGCGACCGACGCGACGTGGCGGTATGGAAAAACAAAAACAATAATGCGATTAATCCCCTTTTATTGATTGTGGAAAGTGCGTGACTGAAAGTGGACGGCTGCTCGTTGTTTCAATAAAGATTGCGGTAATTCGATGTCCATCTCAGACTGGGTAATTTAAGAATTAATTCGATTATGGAAATTTGTTGCGTGTAGGTATAACTGTAGTCGGTTCTTTTACGGTTCTGTTGGAAATAAATATTTAATATTTCATTAATAATACATTTTTCACCTTTTTTCCAAAACACGGTGGCTAAGTTTATCGCCTTTAGTTAGTTCACAACTTGGGGTGAAATAATTTTAATTAATTTATTTAGTTTAGTGTGTTGTTTGGTGGGTGAATAAAAATTGACGCGTTTTATTCTATTTTAAACAATTGGATTTATTAAATCAGATTCTTCTAAATCGGTTTGAAGTAAAGATAGAAGTAAAGTGTACTTCTATCAGTTTTGGTGGAGTCAGTGGTTCTAGGAATGTTATTATGAATTGCCGATCGATACGATATTGAGGCCTGTGACATATATGCGCTTGGCGATTTACCTGATGATTATTATCTCTTAAACCATCTTTAAACATTTTTTAAATGCAGATTGCACCAGCGGACTGCTAGAAAGAAGGTGCCCTAATTGCGTTTGACTTCCAAATGGTTAGTGCCATTTGGTATTTGCTTTTTTTCGTTTTGAGTAAAGTTTAGCTTTGATTACCCAAATTTTAGTTAAGGCACAATGAGAACCAGATTATCTTTTGTAGCTTTAACTTTTACTTTTATATTGAGATTCTTTAAATCTTTTAGAATACCGGGTTTCCAAACTTCTTCTAGAATAATTATTCTCTGGTTGTTATTTGATATTAATAGTCAAATAATCTCGAGTACACTTCAACATTAGTCCAAGAAAGAACAACATTTTCTTCTCTTAAAGCATTTACGATAGATGGAAAACCTGTTTGATTGGCTTGATTTAAGACTGCCTAACAGTTTTCTAAACTAAAATGACTGACTCGTAGATTACAACTCTGGTGACCAATAGTTAGTCAATTCACGTGATCAAAATACACTAAAATGTTCAAAACTATTATTGTTGCCAAATTTTTACGATGCGCGTGATAGTATTCTGTAAATAGCCTCACACTAAAGCTTAAACCTTGTGGCTTGAACCTATCCTACATTCTTTGTGTAGGATATGATTTATAACCGCAAGTGTGACAATATTCGTTTTTGCTCTTCAGGCCCAAATTCATATTAGCCTACTTGCAAATGCCATATTTTTTACAGAAAAGTCCCCTATAGTTTTTAATCAATTTGTTATTTTATTTGTATATTCTATATATATTAAATTGTATATTGTATATTTTATATATATTAAATCTATATCTTTGACACGAGGGTCTGATGCTAATAGCGAAAACGGTCACCCTTTTGTTATTAAAAATAAAAGTGTACGAGAAACAAATTTTCCTTAATTATTTCTAAAGACAAACGTACACAGTATGGATAATCGAACATATATTAAAATTTTATATCGATAAGTAGGCTGAAATCGAAGTTCTAACTGTTTTAATATCAGTGTACCTAGAGAAGTTCATCATTATTTATCGTAATATTTTTTTATCGATTTTTGACTTTTTATAGAAATCTATAAAAATTGAAAACATAAAAAATAAATTCAAGGGAAAATAAGCGAATTAATCCAGGATGAGGATAATCTGTGGAAAAATATCTTCGCCTGGATTTGAACCATGAACCCTGTAATTGCCGGTTAGAAACTCTCCCAAATGAGCTATAGAGGCAAGGTTCAATTCCAGGCGACGGTATTTTTTCCACAAACTATCCTTATACTGGATTAATTATGATTCGCTTTTTAAGTAGTTTATTGATCAAAAACTTGCTAGAACTATTTGCTAGAATCTGGGGCCTTAAGACCCGGTTCTACCTCTCCTAAAACACGTTTTCACACAAAAACGTTATTTATTGTTCATTTTTCAAGTTTATGAAACTTTCAGTGTAACTTCTAAGATAAAAAACAGACTGGATGGAAAATAACTTTTTGGAAAGTTAAAAATTTCTTTTACTTCTACATCCTTGGGTTTTTCAAATATAAAACCTCTAACCCAACTCATAATCCAAAAGTTGATGGTTTATTTAAGTACAATTTTAACCCAAATATTATAATTACGATAATAATGCCTAACTGACATAAGTGTATTTATTTGCCCATATAACTGCTGCTCGGTGTAGACACCCGGCGTTAGGAGCTTTAAATACTGCCTATAACTGGTGACTACGGATTGACATTCTTGAAGGGCCAGGCTAACCACTCCCAGCAAAAGAAAACATCGCAACGACATATTTCGTTTAGTACCTTCAGTCAGAATGGTCAGTATACGCTATTAGGCAGTTAGACCATTTTATTTATTCTATTAGTTTATGTGAGCGTTACATTATTTGTATGAAAATTGTCATTGGAAAATATATTTAATTTATTATAGCCAATTGTAATACTTACACTTACTTTCCACATTATTAATTACATTGAACAAACTTCTATAGAAAATTTCCATAGGATCTATCACGTTAATGTATTTCAAACTTCTACAACTGTCTACATTATTCGTAGTGGTTTCTTACTAGTTCAGTTGATCAATATTACAACCACTATGATGCTCTGAGGCTCAGAAATAATTGAAATTACCATAAAGTTCTTATTGAAGAACTAACTTTATCTATTTTGTGGTACAATCGGGCCAATTGATAGATATTGTGCTGGAATACGAAAATAAATCAGAGGCAAAAAGTTGATATTAATAAATGGTTCGGCAAGTTGGAATGAAAAGTTTAACGTAGGTATGTGATTAGCAGCTTAGGGGCTAACCCTGAAGGATCATATGCATAAGGACGTAATAAACTTGGTTTATCAAATAGCGTATGGTTTACCGTAATGCATTCTTGAGAAAATTAATAAAGAAAACTGTAGTCCGACCTTGTTCACCTCAAGGAAATCACCAACACCCTACCGCAGTTGTGCTGCAAATTGTGACCAAACAACACCGCCGGCAAAATATCTTCGTCCACTGTGGCGTTTTTCGCCTGTAGTGAAATTGATCTACACTAATCATAATAAAATTCACATCATCGTAGTCAGTTCCTTGATTTATTTAAAATAAGTATCTTTTGAATTTTGGAATCTTTGGAAAGTACGTACCAATCTTTCTAATTTTTGAAATCATCTTTTCGTTATGCGGGCCTTAGACAATTTCCTTAATGCAAATTTGATAGTACTAAAAACTTTGAAATACACAATGCGTTATTTGACCATAATTGCTTCTCTGTCCTTGCGTACATGTATTCTGGGGGATACATTGAATGATAAATAGACCTAGAAAATATCAAGGATATTGCTGTTATTTTTCGAATAAATCACATTCTCTCAAAGAATTATAAGAGTATCCAAGGCTTTTCTTTTTAATAGTCATTATATAATATGTTATTAAGGGCGGTTATGAAATTCTTAACAAACAGTTGTGTCGTGTCTTGTAATCATAATCAGCGATCTCAAAATATTAGATTATGTAGCTTTTTGTGATTACAGTAACCAAGTTAATCCTTCGCCGAAGTTTTAATTGGACCATTTACTCGATCTGTAAACGCAATTAGTCCCCTATTTGCCATTCCTTTACCACAAATGAGCACATCTACATTATTAAAATTTCATTACCCGTTACATCCCTAATCTTACACCTAATATTTTAGACGATCATCAAAATTCAAAATATTCTTAACAAGAAAATTTTAAATTTTCAAGTTTTTTTTATTATATTACATAATAGGATTTGTTATTTGAAGGGAATCTATTCAGTTATTTATTTTTGTGAACACGACATCTAACAGAACTTGAATAGCAAGGGGAGAGCAAACATAAACCCCAAAATAAAATTCCTTTCCACCAATAATCGATCGTGCCCACTTTGTATTTCATATGAAATCCCGTTCCCTTGCCGTAGCGCCTTACCCCCCTTATACCTGTGAGGTATTTTCCTGGATATAAAAAGGATTCCAGTCCAATTCCCGTTTTCCTGTCTAACTTTTGGTGCTGGTGAAATGTTCGCAGCGTTTTCATTACCTACACTTTTTAGGGAGTAGTCAAACGGCAAAGAAGCTAAGCATCGGTGTAATAAATTTTGCCGATGGGGTGTTTTCAGAAGTTTCCTGAAAGAGGTGTTTTTATTTGCTGGTGTGGGGTCGTCAAATATCTTAAGGCTCCTGTTTTCCACCCTTTTACCTACCTTTATCGGTGCGGAAAATGAGAAGATTGAGTGACTTGTTATTTTCGCCGAAAGTGGCAAATATGGAAGCTATTGTGTCGTATACTTACTCACAAAATTCTTCGCTTACTCTATAAAAGATGTTTGTATGAGGTGTTTGCATTATATTGGATTCTGGAAAAATGGCAGTTGGGATAACTGAATACAATTTATTGTAAAAAATAAATATAAAATTTGGCGCAAAAATATAAATCTCTATAAATCTCAACGTAATTATTTTATAACTTTACTATTTGGTCCTATGTCGCAAATATTAAATACATTTTTCCCTGAATATTAAAGTTTACGAATTCTGCCAGACATGCATGTGCACAACGTTTCCTACTATATCCCAGAACCGGCTCATTTTAGGCCTCATCTTGCTTAATACTTTGTGTCTCGTTGTGGTGTGGTCCCTTGCATACTCTTACGGCCTTTACACACGGGACACGTCGCCGATACGGTTTTGTCCGAGTACGGTCGTTGTGTAGCTTTTCACACAGCACGGATTTCAAACGGCACGGCACGGTGCGTGTGAATGGCTCGATTTAATCTCATACACTTCGAACCGTACACGGACAAAACCGTACCGGCGCCGTGTCCCGTGTGAAAAGGCCGTTACATATCTTACATTTATTTACAAAGAAATCTTAAACATATTTAGAATGCGCTATATTCGCCAAGAATAGGAAATTACGTTAACACACTTACTATCACTCATTATAAACGCAATCTAGAAAACTAAATTTTTAATGTATGCTCTTCATGTTCATGTAGTAACTATATGTATAATAACTCCGGGTAGAAACTGGCGAGTACAGTCTTAGTTATTGAGAGTTATTTATTCTAGTCATATAGAAAATAAACTGCTTCTGGATTATGCCGTGTGTCAAGATTTGTAAAAAATGCTGACGCTTCGCGAACCATATTGCTCGTTTCTTCAGAGCTAATTGAATACTACTCAATATTCAATTAGCTTTGTAGTTAATATTCTTTGTATTACTTAGTAGGTATTACTTAGTATTCAATTAGATTTGAAGAAGCAAGCAACATGGTTCGCTAAACGTCAGCATTTACAAATATTGACGGCATAACCGGGAAGCAGTTTATTTTCTAAATGATTCTGACCGTGAAAGCCTACGTACTTACTTATTCTGGTCATACTTTTCAAATAGAAAGCAGGGGATGGGTACTCCTCCATCACCAATACTTGCACAAATTGTTCTCGAGGACCTTTTAGACAGTAATGTGATGATTTAGCTTTCTTTCGATTTTGATAATACCAAAGTCTTAACAACGGAAAAGGGTTACTTTGGTCGTATGTTCTTGGAAGTGTTCTATGTTAAAATTTGTGAAAGAACAGTAAATCATTTTAAAGAAGTTAATTGATTTGACATTTTAAATGATAAAACCGGCTGTTACAAATGCCGTACTATCGCATTATCCATTTTAATCGCAACTTTTTTAAATCTGCTGCGGTCTTGTTTTTTCCTGGTTTTTGTCTTCAAAGTAGTACGTTAACTTAAGCTATTCCTAAAGACATCTTTGTATTAATATATTTATTTTATTTAAGAGAATGTGAGATTTAATCAATAATCGAAACGTCGAACGGATTTAATTGCTGAAATCGATACATTGACCAAACAATAAATAACTCATTTATTTTGTTACAAATCAAGTACTACCCTAGTGTACAGTATAGTAATGTAAACATTTCCAGTAATAATTTTTGTTTTTGTTGGACTTCTATTATACTTATATTCATATTTCATGGAGCATAATACCCGGTTAAAATTGTTCAGATAAATGGTGGCTAAACTAACATGGACGCGTGCAAATGTTGGACTTCAGCTAACATTATTTATCGTCATGGCCACTACTGGAATGTATAGGCTGAAACTTATTATATTGCTTTCTTATTAACTCTTTACACTACTTTACACATATTTTTACACTACTCACTCATTATACTGACTCTTGTATTCAAATCGTACGTAGGTACTGTGCTAAAGAGTGTTCTCAGCAAAAATCAGTTTTCACAATGTAGCTTCTACGACAGTGTTTCTCAAACTTTTTACGCTTTCGGAACCTTTGAGTTTAGGTTGGAACCCGGAGGAACCCCAAAAACAATATGATTCTTATTCTTTCTCATTATATTTCAAACAAACTTTCAGCATTTCGGGTAAAAGTACAAAGTATACTACGATAGATCCTTTTGAAATTTCTGAATATTGGAATATTACAATATACACAAATCAGTAACAGTAACAATTGAAGGTTAGAAATTAATTAGTTAGCAAATTAATGTTAAACAAAATTGACAATTCTGGTAAAGCAGTTAATATAATATTAATAGATAATGAATACACAAAAGTCAGTTGGAGGGCACAAGGTTGAGAACCCCTGCTTTATTGCACCGAAGTTCAAGAAATTTATATGTTGAAGAAAATTAATTATGAAAAAAAGCTATAACATTTCATAAAAACCTTATTTTAATGTAACCAAGAGCAAAACAAGAAAGATTATGACAAAAATATATTAATTTATTATTACTCGGTTACCGTATTGTAATTTGCACGCTCCTAAATTATCATCCAAGTTTAGGAACATCTTATATTAAATCTAGAACTCGAAATACAAACTGATCAGCCACCTGTTCCGCTTCCCCCAAAAGAACGAAGAGCGCGCCCGTGAAGTTACCGTAAACGTTAACGCGAAAACGATTCGTATTCCGCAAAGGCGAAGCCGTGACGCTGGCGACGCGACAGCAGCGGCAGCGGCTGCGACGACTATCGGTCATGCGTCAAGTTTGGGTCGGTAGTACTGGCCCTCCGACACCTGTAGCGATTCCGCGCACGGCCGTTATTAGTTTCGTTACGTTCGCCGTGCTTGTACGCGTCAGCACATCGGCTCCGAAACTCCAAAAGCTGCATACTCTCGACGGCTCCGAGCAGTCTCTCGTTCGCCGATCGGACGATTCCGGCGCCTCCGCCAGAAGAGCAGCATCCGAATCGTGACGCGTTCTTAGGTGAGTTTTCGATTGTTTTCTAACGAACTTTTATGCGCTATTAAAAGAAGTAATAATTTTGAGGATTTTTATTGTAATTGTAGGTTCTGCTAGGTTATTTTAAATTTTATTTTGAAAATAAGAAATTTATTAAACTTTAATTATAAATAGGCAAATAATGCGTTAGATTTTGGATGTATTTGTATTGTTTTCTGTATTCATATTATAGGTTTTACTTAACCATTTTTAATTTGTTCTTTGTGACAATTTTTTGAACTTTTGTTTACAAATATGCTTTAGTAAGTAGTAGTGTATTAATATATACTACAGGAAGTTTATACACTAATTTAGCTAAATACATTTTCGGTTTTGGAAACCAACGTACTCGATATCCATAAAAATAGTAGAAAAACACGAAGAAAGTAACAAATTGTAAATGTCGGTCCTATTAATGTAATTTATATTTTTATATTATATTGTATTATACAGGGTGTCTGAACAGTGCGATCTCGGAAGATTGTGCCTCTGTTAATGAAGATATTTTAAAACTGCTTTCACTCATATATACAGAACGCCGAGGCGCACATTTTAAAACTATTAGCGTTTGTACAGGGTGTTCCATAAGGTGGTACCAACTCAAACTTATGTTTTTTAAAATGTAACAACCTATATTTCGGCACAATTTTGAATTATTCGCAAAATTTTACGACAATGAAAAATAACTTTACCTACCCTAGACTTTATACTTTTTTGATTTATTGTCATTTTTATGGAAAAACAGCAGTCTAAGAAAAACAGTATATCTCAATACCTGTTTGTAATTTTATTGCGCACGCTTTGATTATGATTAAGTAAGAAGCGTTCTATTAGCGTAATTACCTACCATATCCAAATTGTGTACAGGGTGATCATAATCTGGTACATAATATAGCAGTTTTTCCGAAAAAAGCAAATTTTTCTAAATGGGACGGCTATATCTAATTAATTATTTGGATTCTACGCATTGTTCTGCACAAAAAAGTACTAGTACACACTACTGCTAAAATAAACCATTGCAGAGATAACCAGTCTTCTTCAAAAGAAAATCGATTTTTCTATCAATAAGTGCTTCTACACCTACATTAACTATGAAACCAGCTAAGTATTTACCTAAAGTAATGTTTTCTTGAGTGATTTCATATTTTTTCTTATAAAATAAGACATTTTAGCACATCTGCAATTTAATATTATAATTTGAAATAAAATATTACTTATACCTTGTAGGCTATGAAAAACTGTGCTTAACAAGTTATTAAGGTATCTGTCAGTGGTGGTGATAATGTTAGGGTTGTTAAGTTAAATTTGCTTAATTTTAGGAAATATGGCGAAGTTTTCCCAGGAGGAACTAATTGACATAGTGTGGGTTTTTGGCGAATGCAAGAAAAATGCTTTACTGGCAAGTGGAGTTGACAGATACCACTGACAGATACCTAATGACTTCTTTAGCACAGTTTTTCACAGCCTACAAGGTTAAAAAAATTATTTCAAATTATAATATTAAATTGCAGATGTGATAAAATGTTTTATTTTACTAAAAATAATATGAAATTATGCGACAAAACGTACTACTACGAACTAGGTAAATACTTCACTGGTTTAATTGTTACTGCAGGTGTAGAACCATTTATTGATAGAAAAATCGATTTTTTTTATTAAGAACACTAGTTATCTCAGCAATGGTTTAGTTTAGCACTAGTGTGTACTACTATTTTTTTGCAGAACGATGAGTAAAATTCAAAAAAAACTAGATACAGAGTGTTCCATTTAAAAAAATTAACTTTCTTAAAATAAGAAGACCTTCTGATAAGCACAAACCAGCAATTTTGTTTCTATCATGTCTGCTTGAGAATGAAATACTAAATGTAAGAAATACTAAATCTAAGAAATACTAAATCTAAGAAATACTAAATCACTGAGATCACCACTCTGTGGCGATCTATTTCTGGATGAAATGGCAAAAATCCCTTTTCAGAATTTGACTATTTTGCTACATCTTCATCGATACTTGCTATCGATTTCAAAGCTGACCTGGCTGAGGTCAATCTAGTAGTAGATGGTAAATTTGAGTAACTAATTTTCATTTTAATGTTTTTGTGAAACTCCACAGGTTTCTTGATGCGATTATCATTGCAATTACCGGTGGCGTACTACTGTTCTTTGTATTAAGATAAACCCCCAATGTAACCGCACAACATTCAAGCTGTAATAATTTTTACCGCGTTTTTTTTCATGAACCAGATGGCAGTCATTACTGAAAAGATTAAGATGGACTTTATTTTTCAAATTCCTTAAAAAGTTACAGCCGTTTGAAATGGTAACAAAACCGTAATTTAAATGGTTCTAATATCTTAAGGAACTGAGAAAAGCAACATGAAAAGGACATGAAGGTTCTTACTCAGAATAATTTAAAAGAAACATTTTCAATTGTCATTTTCTCAAAAACATTTTATTTAAGACCATAAAATGTATATACTTCCATTTGGTTAATTAAACGACCTATTTAAAACAACCAGAATAATAAGGGATTGCTATTTAAAAAAATTATCGATAACGTCACAAGTGAAAAACAGTTGATATTTTGAAAATATGACGTGTCCGAGTAGTTTTTAAAATAATGAACAATTTAAATTTTAATGCGTTATCTGGTAAGAAAGTTTCTGCAAAATTTCTCAATATTGTGACTTGATGAAAAATTGTAATATCGTTTTTACAACTACTATGATCACACAAATAAGCTACGCCCATCAGCATGCAGGATTTTTTTGCTGTTGCACAGTGTTATTATTACTTTTTATTAGTTTGGTTTTGTTTTGGACAGTAAATAGTCAATACCTAAAACAGCTATCGTGTTTTATGTACCTAGTGAATAAAAATTGGATTTCAAGATTTTGAAAGTTGTCAATGTTCTTTATGTAAGGATTGAAATTAAGGAATGTTTGTCAGGCTCTTTTTCATGTAGATTTTAAACATTTTCAATAGTTCCATAGCTCCTTGAAAGAAAGCGTGGTAGGTACCCATTTTCCAAAGTTCCTCCCAATTGCATTCGTCTTTTGCCTGGTCAAATAGATATGGAGTCTCTTCTTTATTTCAATAGATGTTCGCCTAGATATATGTATTTGCCAACTTGTTAGGCAAATAGCATTTTGTTTTCAGTCGCGTTTGAAATAAAACTGTGTGGGGTTGTGTTTTGGCAAATATATTTGCCCATGCAACTAGCTTTAAAAATATAAATAAATACTTCTGATTTATTTGACCAGGCAAATAGATATGGCGTCTGCCAGTCTTTGCAAATTACTATTTGGCTGCCTGACGCATATACATCGATCTCACAGAAATTAAGTATGGATATAGAGGAACATATTGACAGTTGAAGAATCAGTACCACCCTGAAAGGTGAAAAATGGGTACCACCCTAGCATATTTAAACTTGCTAATTGGAATTATGAATTTAGCCTGACACATGTATACAATTACATATTCATATTCTGCTTAAAATAACGTATGGTCTGTGATATTTTCGCGTGTATTTGACTATAAAATAGGGATGAAATTTGTGTCTGCTTCTGAATCGATATACGCGGATGTCAAAGATCACCTTCGATATTCTGATTTGAGTTTATTTGTGTTAACAGAATGCCACGAATCGTCCTTTATCTCGAATGGGTAAGCTTGACATGCTTAAGTGCTTGCTACTTAACCAAATATTTTACGCGGCTGTATTGCTTTCAACGGTAACATGGGTCCATGGTCATTACAAAGTTAATTACGCTAAAAATCAGTTTTACGACAGGAGAACTCTCAACTGTAAAAGTGTCCGTTCTGCCTCACTCTGATAAATACGAAAAAGGGACGAAGTTACAAATACCGTTAAGCCGGGATATAAAGCTACAGGATTTCGAAAAACGAAACAAACCAGTGACGATGTTCGCAGACTTACGTAGACTTAAATGTAAATCAACTTTTCATGAAACAATGCTCAAAACTGTTAGGGAAATGAACGACAAGGTGCAATGCTGTGTATCATCGAAAAAGTACCAAAGTATACCGGGTGATTCAATTTCGAGCCTCAGCATGGGGATCTCGCTTATTAGTGGAGATAGAGCCTATGTTTAAATTTGGCAAAGTTTCGTATTTTTGTGCTAATCAATTATCTGAAAAGAAATTTAAGCTATCCTTTTTCATTTTGAAGATATCCTCAAAAAACTGAAATGTTAAGATATCGTTTTTAATTTTTTATTCAAAACCAAATCTAGCTAGACAATTGAAACAAAAACATTCTACAGGTACTTCTTAACAAGGAATGAGTTTAATTTTTTAATTTGAAATAATATCAAACATGGCTTCGTAACCATGGCCAACTTTTGTTTTTCTTATGGGCGCCATGTTGAATTTTGGCATTTTCCGATAGCCGTGTTTCTTCTCATTTCTGCAATGCATAACATGTTACTATTCTTTTTTAAAATAATGGTGTAATAATAATTGGTTACTTGATAAGCACGACAAACAACAAGAAAAAGAATAACGTGTTTTTTTTTATTTTTAAACCATCGTTTTAAAAAATAATGCCATGTTATACATTTCGAAAATGAGAAAAGACACGACTATCAGAAAATGTCAAAATTCAATTAAACTCTTAACTACATGACGCTTTTCGTTATTGGTAAACGGCATTTTAGGTACATCCACAGTCAACCACAATTAAGGTTTATTTGGTTAAATGGCAAACCTAACACTGGACGCCGCTTGATCCAAGTGCATTTTGTTGGCGTTGCTTGCCAACGACTCCGGCGGTCTGTAACCAAGCTCCAGTTGGGTACATGAAGGTTTTTTGATTATTACACCATTATTTTAAAAAAGAATGGTAACATGTTATACATTGCGGAAATGAGAAAAACACGACTATCGGAAAATGCCAAAATTCAACATGGCGCCCATAAGATAAACAAAAGTTGGCCATGGTTACGCCGCCATCTTTGATGCTATTTCAAATTAAAAAATGACACTGCATTTCTTGTTAAAAAGTACCTGTAGAATGTTTTTGTTTGTAATGTCTAGCTACATTTGGTTTCGAATAAGAAATTATCTTAACATTTCAGTTTTTTGTGGACATCTTCAAAATGAAAAGTGATAGCTTAAATTTCTTTTCAGATAATTGATTAGCACAAAAATACAAAACTTTGCCAAATTTAAACATAGGCTCTGTCTCATGGTGAGGCTCGAAATTGAATCACCCGGTATAAACATAAGAGTACATAATACAAACAACTGAATCACAAAAATTAACAAGTTTGTATCAAACTTTGGTGAGATTGTGTGACATATTGTTCTTTCTGTTTATTGATTGTGTATCGTTCGCTTCAATAAACAATTAAGCGTTATCGGAAATAGCAAACGTCAGTTTCGCATACACAAAATTTATCTGTTGATGTTCTATCGGCGAATTTGTAGATAATGCGGCGATAGATAGTACGCAAACGTGTTAATATATCGGGACTCTTTTGTTTTCGCGATTGCGTTTATGGCGCATGCATCCTCTTGTTTATACATGGATTACAGCGTATACATTATTCGTGAGCTTTTGGATCCGTTTCGATTAAATAATAGAGACAATTATATCTCAAATAAATTGTTTTGATTTATGACGGCTCTGCTGTAAATTTATATGTAGCGTCCAGAATATGTTTTAGCTTGTGTATTATACAGTCTGTCCCCGGATAGGTGAAACGACTTTAATAAAAGGTATTCTCAAACATATTTTTAAAAGACAAGTGAGTCTTGATAGTGAATAAAAAACTACTTTTGTGGCAGGTAAAGTACCCTTTCTGTTTACAGTACGTCAACATCTTACTTGGGGGGTCGATGGCGTATAGGATAGAGCGGCTGCTATCTACGCTGGAGGCCCGGGTTCGAATCCCGGCTCGGGCTAAAATCGACTGTCCTGGTATTTTAGGCAGGGAACAAATACCTTTGCATGCCGCCTTCCATCGGATGAGGAAGTAAAGCCGGTGGCCCCGTGTGCTGTCATTATGCGACGTGCACGTTAAAGAACTCTTACTGGAGGTTGGAATTCCTTCAGTAGGACAAAATTCCTGGGTGTGTGTAGCCTGCCCTCAGCGTCGGTGATTGGCCTAAGTTGCGGAACTAGACCGACGTAAAATAACCAAGTCAAAAAAAAAAAAAAAAAAAAAACATCTTACTTAGAAGTTTTGTTTAGAACAAAAAGCTATGGCTATATGCAGATTTGAAAAATGATCAGCCTACTTTGATAAAATTGCAAACAATGGGTGTTATTTTCGTACTTTAATACTGTTTTTTTTTTGTGTCGAGATTCAGGTTTTGATAAGTTTGACAGATCAACATTGATAGGGACGCAATTTTGTTTTTCCATGGCACTTTCTGTGTGAAATAAAATTAATTAATATGGGTATATCAAAGTAGGCCAATCATTTTTTTTTTAATTCGCATGTAGCCATAGCTTTGTTGTTCTGAACAAATGTTGACGTACTGTAAACAGAAAAGGTACTTTACTTGACACAAAAGTAGTTTTTTATTCACTGTCAAGACTCTCTTTTCTTTTAAAAATTGAAAAAATGGTCGAAATTAGTCTTTAACTATCCAGGGCTAAACTCCAAAAAATGAAAGACAATATCGAAAATGTTTTGCCTTTATAAGACTCGTTTCACCTATCCGAGGACACATTGCATATGTGAATTTTTGGTATACGTCAAATCCAATGTTGTTAACATAATTAAACATCCCGTCGAAAAAAAGTAGGATAATTATGAATTTTAATTCGAATGTCGACATGCCT
Source organism: Melinopterus prodromus (assembly GCA_964023965.1). Classification (NCBI taxonomy): domain Eukaryota; kingdom Metazoa; phylum Arthropoda; class Insecta; order Coleoptera; family Scarabaeidae; genus Melinopterus; species Melinopterus prodromus. Next base: position 50,398,425 of record OZ030393.1, read on the forward strand.
ATTACAGCAGTGGAATTATTGAAAATTATTTTAGATTGATTATGTTTTAATCTCATATAGAAATGACGTTAAAAGGGCAAATAATCAAAATATGAAAAAGTAAATCTTAGGAATCACGTACTTTACCCATTAACAGAAATTTGATGACGATTACATGATCGGAAAAAATAATCTAAAAGATATAATAGAAGGCAATTATTTTTTTAAGAAAATTATAATGATCTGAAAGGAACAAAAAATATGTCGATCCATAGAGACAACTTATTATTTTCAACTTGAAATTTTCAGAATTATTACCTCGTTTGCGGTTAGTGAATAAACATCATCATTATGAGATTACGCTCATTACGAAACAGAAACTTGGAAATAAAAACTTACAAATCGCAACACCCTGCATATAGTGGAAATTTATGAACAAGAATACATGTAATAATTACTTGCCTACCCAAATTTGTACTTTGCATAAGAATCTTGTTTACGCAATTAAACGTCGCAAATACGACTAATTTACCTCACATTTACTTATTTCTCGCAACACCCTGTTATATGACTAACAATAAAAAAGTATAATGACATATACTTCCTAATAATATAAGAAATTGATTCACAATAGATATCATAAGTCTAATAAGTAAATCATCATTCTAATTCGTATTTGCGAATTAAAAGAAGCATCCTATATATTACGGCAAAATTGTAAATAAAATTAAAAGTCCTTTGCATAAAACAGGGCTTAAGTAAAATATTAAACAAATTATATTAAAAAAACTTGCCTTCGGCTGGCATTGAACCATCGTCCCAGCAACGTATTCCACGTATTCCAAAAATGAATTTCCCCACTAAGCCACGGAGCTGCTGAGTTATATACGACTAATTGAATGAAATGTCAAATCTCGCTTAAATATTAGTTGAAAATTACCAAAATACCATCTGCACTGATTTTCCTACAACTAATGCGATAAACTAACCTTGTATTCGTCGAATCGTCGCTTACATTGGTGTAAAAAGCAATCTTATACTATTTTGAATACGGAATTGAGAAAAAAGTTCATAAAGGTGTACCTAACCTAACATTCATACTTCTAATTACCGATTACGAATTACTTTTTAATATATATGTGGGATAAATTCTGATTTTTTAAAATATGGGGTGTAAGGCGCATGTTGGCCAGTTGGGGAAAAACGTATGCAGTATAAAAAATATAAAGTTCCATTAAATTGTTGTGTATGTTCATGGTCTGCACTTTTCTTCATCCCCAAGTTTTATTATCTGAACTTTCAACCGTTTTTTGACATTTTGGGTGGTAAGTGTAAGTTGCGTCTACTAGACTACATTTTCACAGCATATGTATGTACAGTTTTAATGTTAACCTATTAGAAATTAATATTTATTATTCTTATTAAATAAATACATACAAAGTAACAATAAATAGAAGAGCTGCAAAATATATTGTTGTAATTTAGTTGTCATTAGAAAGTATATATGCGGTACTAATTAACAAGTACATAATAAAATAGTTAATAAACAAAACATTGATCAGTTTTTGTTTGTTTTTTATTCTTATAGCAATGTAACATTAAATTAGGTGTCTAAAATATAAATATTAAAATTTTTTTACATACTGGATCTTTGTCGATTGACATATAGACAAATTGCCATTATTTTTGCTATGGTAATTGGAATATTGGATTAGAACAATATTAAAAACTAGCCGTATCGGACCCTGCGCTCGGCGCCGCAGCTCTCTATTCCCTGTGACTTCCCATCGTGTATGGCGGGAGTCTTCCTACCCCCCCGCAAACCTATCCCGGTCCCCCCCTACCCCACCTCACCGCTTTAGAATTGTATGAAAAAATATTTTATTTAATAATTACTCTGAAATGTCACCATATCAAAATGTTTTTACAAAGAGTTTAAAAGTTGTTTAAAAGTTTGTCAAACATTTTCTCATATATTTAAAAAATCTAAATGTGTGTGTTATTCAGAATTGTATATAATTGTGTGAATTAATAACAAAATAATAATTATATTGATCAATTAAACTACCCACATATAAACCATATGCCGTATTTTAGAAATAAGTCCATTTATAATTTTGCAATACATAACCCGCATTTACAATGCATACAATAGTAGGATTAAAATTGTCATAAAATTGATTTAATTAATCGACTTTTTAACTGATAGATCAATACAGGTTGTAAATGGCTAATTTGCATAACTATGCATAGACCTTACTGTTAATCTGGAAAATCAACAGTTGATAAATCAAGGGACCGTGTACAGTGATGTACAGTGTACAGTGATGACTATCAAAACAAAAGCTACGTACCGTGTTGATTGGAGCTCTGGTCTTAGTTTACGCGCGGGTTTACCCTACACTTACAATAGGTGTATTTAGTAGTTTGAATACCCTCGATGTTATTGGCCAGAAGATCTTAATCTCTCCAATGGTGAAATTCGTCATATAATTTGCAATGTAATGTGCTGTAAAATAATGAGGAGAGTAAGAAATTTCTGCGTAATAGTTGGACCAGAACAAAATTTCATGAGACGAAGCTCATCACACTCTATCACTGATAATAATCACTATTTGAACTCAATACTTAATCAAAATCCTTACATAAAATTGTACCTACTCTGCTGACTTAAAATTAAAAGAAATTTACTTAAAACAAACACGCAAAATAATAACCAAAATTTATTTATATTAAAACAAAACAATAGGAACAATAAAATTTAACTCTAAGTCTACCAAATACTATGAGGAGTTGTCAGAGTATCCAAAACATATTTAAATTAAAATTGAACACAACGTAAGGAAGCAATGATCGGTTTACTATTTAACAAAAATTATTAACAAACTACATTTAAAACTAAGCAAGCTGTTTTTGGTTTGCTCAGGTAGGAATATTCGCGGTCGTACTTGTTGACACAAAATTAGGTAAACTTGATAGGGATCGACCAATCAAAGACTAACACCTTTTAATTCATTGTTACGTTTCGATTTTATTTAAAGTCTTTTTCAGACAATAACTACAAAAAGACATAATTAATTATCAATAAAATAAGAATAAGAATAAAATAAGAACAAACAATAAAAAAAACATATAAAATTTTAAAATCGCTGTAAAATAGTCATATTTAATTGCTGAGCATTAAATTAAAATGAAAACGACATTTTCCTATCACATTTTACTTTTATTTGTAAAATACTCATACTTTGCTATTGAGCAAATTTATCAATTTCTTTTTTTTTTGAGAGCATCTTGTATGTAAAATCAATATTCTGTCCAAGGTAACGTTTTTAGGAAATCCAAAATTCATTAAAAGGAATTACGCGTGAAATTAATATTTAGGTTTATTATTAGCACAGTTAACAACTAAATATTATTTTAATAGTTTTAACAAACTCAAGATATTCCATAGCCAGTAGACAATAGCTATAATTAGCTTGTGATATCTACATAGGTACGGATTGAACAAGACGTCTTCACGAAACAATGAAAGTTAATCCGAATTGCGAGACAGGCAGAAGATCTAATCTAATTTTGATCCAATATCGGCGAGAGCAATCTGAGAGAGTGGAGAGGTATGCAGAGGGGAAACGATATGTCGTCACGTAAGCGATACGCTGCCATACGCTGATGAATGTCGGTTGTGGATAAAAGAGAACGAAATCTTGAAGAATGTGGAATTGTGGATCGAGTAGAATAGAGGATTTCCTTCAAATAAATGAATGTATCTATACTATTACTGGGATTTAATCCCCATCTCGAAACACTTTTTGGCAAAATGAAACAACCATGTCGTATATTTTTAGAACAACTGACTCAATGGTCATTATCTTAGTATGTTAAAAGTATGAGGTAAAGATAAAAAATCATGTTTTTATCACATTTGAGAATGCTAGACACTTGTGAAGGGTCTCAAAGTAAATGTTAAATTTCTTCTCAATTCCTTCTCAATTTAGTTGTGACTGCTGAATCGCTGGTTAGAGATGTATAAAAAAAAAGAAAAGGGTAACACCACCACAACCTCTGCTCTAGAATACATTGGCCGGACAACACGTGACACCCTCTCCTTATTTTAAACAACTCTACTAGCCAACGTTTTCTCGTTTATCTTTTTTTTCTTTGACGAGCTGTCATAGAGTTTCTTTCAAGAGAGAATTACGGGTGTGGCTTGTCAAGCCGATTTCTGTATATATCTGTCATTAATTCAAGGGTTGCATCTTCTATTTGTGAGGTATTTTTGACTGGTACTTGTAGAATGAATACTTGTAAATAAATCTATTGAAAACGCTCCATGATTACGTGATTAGGTGTTTTTCAAAACCTATGATAGTGCAATAATTGTTATTCTAATCATACAATTTGCAGCGATTTCCTTTGAAAACACCGAATTTTTCTCGAAATAAGAAGCACTCTATTACTCAATATTCACAACAATTTAATTTTACTTTTTGAGAGCATGTGAGCAACTTTGAAAGTAGCAATTGTAGCATGTTTAGATTTTGTCACATGTCTAGTGAATACAGTAGTAATTCTGTAGCGGTAGGAGGAACGCAGAAGATTGTATCCTGCCTCGATGATCATAGACTGAGACAAAACTAATATCAAAAATGGCTTTCAAAAAGACGGGGTAATATTTAAAGTAGGAATTTTGCTTGTCAGAAATCAACATTCAATAGTTTTACATTAATTAACAAAATATGTTTGGAACTTTCGTTGATTATTTTAATATGTATGATGTTCAGATGATAAGAAATGTCCCAACAATATGTTTGATTTTGTCCAAGGCAGTTCACAGACTAGTATCATACTGGTCTGCCATAAAGCAGTATTTTTTTAAATAATTTAAATCATGAAGATAACGACAGCGGTACCTTATTTGAAAATTTTATTATTCGTCGGGCTATATGTTTACAAAGACTGAGAGATAGAGACTGAGAGACTAGAGACACATTTATTATAGGGGTTTATACAAAACGCCAATATTGTCGGAATAAAATAAAAATTTAAAATTAGTTAGGTAACGCGTAGATAATTACCTCAAGCAAAAACAAATGATCCTTTAAAAATGTGCTCTCAGTACATAAAAATTACGCTTGGTTTAGGTGGTAATATTGGTATTTTGTCTCATGTTGGTTGCGTCGTAAAAAATCGACAATAAGAGACAGAAACAAAAAGAGGGAAAACTATAGTAGACATTAAATGACATAGGTACCATTCATATTACAAAGAATATGGTTTCCAATCAAGGTATGTTTTCCTATAACTGTAAATGAATACAGACATTGTATTTAGTTGGAATTTAATTTACCTCAACTCAGTTTTTCTACGTAGGTGTAAATTAACAAAACATTTTCTCGTGGGCGATTATTGAAAAAATAAAACATATTTCTTACAACAAAAAGAACAAGTTTGTTCTCCTACTATTCAAATTTATAGGTACATGTTAAGAAGAAATATTTAAATTTGTAAATAATTCAGTTTTTACTTCCTTTATTGTTTTCTGTAATATATAGGTACATATCTATCATATCTATACAATGATGTAAAATAGTTATTCTCTGTAAATGAACTAATTTAATTTTTAGCCTCAATCATATGTTTTACATAATTATTTCTTATTACGTATTTCATTATCACTTCACTGGTAATTTTTGCTTTTGTTTGTACAATAATTAGTTTACCGATCTACTCAATCGGCGGTCTACAGGGCCTTGGCGGATATGATCCAACAAGGTTAGCCGTTATTTCTGAAACAGCCTGTATAGCTTTTTATAGCAATTGATTGTTTGTAGATCAATGCCTAAAACTCATCACTTATAAAGAAATGAATAAATTAATCCCGAGAGATTTATTTTCAGACTACAACAAATATAGAAAAATAAGGTCCACCCTAATGTACAAGGCATCCAAATGGTGCTACAATTCGTTATGCAATTCCCGATACCAGTTTTATTGTAGGTACTTGAAACAATTGAACACAAACACCAAAGTATTTGAGCAAATATCCCGAGCGTGTATGTATGCTGAAACATTTGTCGTGCACATTTTCACCTGACAGCCTGTCCATTATCGTGGCATAACGTTGTAACAATGAAAGAGTTTCGCATTTTCTGCGAGTTTTCCAATGAAGTATCCGCCGACGATCAAGGGGCAGCGAGAAACGTGACGATATTCCGATATTATGTATACGTCCGCTTCACTTGCTTGTTTGCGTTCGGTAATATCCCGGTACGTTCAGTCAGCTGTTCCACGTCTGTCCATTTATATCGAACGATCATGAGTGCACCGCCCGCCGTTCGGAGGATGCGAATAGATATCGGATAACCCACTTGAACGCGCGCGAGCTTTATCACGGGACGATCCTATCTAGATAAAAACATATTAATATGCTTGTTCTGATGTAGGAAGTGTTTTTATCGTGTATAGACTTATGGGTAATGGAAATGGTGGAGTGTTTTGTTGTCAAACTTGCACTCCCGATGGGATTGGAAAATTAATACTGAATGATACAGCTGGAAAAAATATAAAACGTAAATATTCCGTCTGTAAACATTTCTTAACCCTAAAAATACTAAAAAATTAATTATAGCCAATTCAAATTAGACAAATAAAGCTGTTAATTTTAAAGGAAAATTCAAACGCAACTAGATTTTTTCTACACCTTTGGTTGGGTATTACAAATAATATGCAAAAAACGTCCTTGTGGATATTCTTGCTGTGTTGCGTTGCGAGTGATTTTTTAGTTTTTTAACAACATCGTATTTATGTGCTGGGTGATCCACTCCTCGTCCCAAGTATTTGAGAACATGATTGAGCGTCATATTTTATAATAAGAAAAACGATATGTCCTTTGGAAGGTTACGCAGTGTCGTATGTAATACCCAAGTGGGGAGCCTCGTATAGATGGGTTGCAAAACCGATTTTTTATTGTATAAATCGAAACTATATCATTTCAAGAATATGCTGTTAAAATTTCAAAGCGAAATTCCAAGCGGCTGCTTAGATATAGGTACGTTTGCTAAGGTGCTTCAGCGCGCTGAGCAGGTAACATTGCGCCCGGAACAGTGAAAAGGGCTGTGGCCGCTCGGAACGTGCTCGAACACAAAGGCTGAGGAGGGATTTGACCACAAAGATGACCTCTTGTATGGCTCTTGTATCGAAAATGTAAAGTAAAGTAAAAATACGGGTTTTGTCTACCGCGAACTTCAACCGCATTTTGCTCGGAAACCGTTTCTTTTACATTTCCGAGTTGGCGCGTGAAATTATTCAGCAAGTTTTCAACGTATATGAAAAAAATGCCATTTGAAAGATAATTTAATCAGCTAGTCGCCATACCTATTGGATTTTGCAACAAAAAACTTTAACTTTTGTGCTATAATAATAAAAAACTTTTTAACTTTTTCTAAATCTCGCAATTTTGTTACACATTTATTATACTTTAAAATTAGGTAAGTGGACGAGATATGACGAGATATGATGACAACAAAACGATCATCTGGGTTTCATCATGTTTCAGAAGGGTACAGCAGACAGAAAAACACGCACCGATTGAGAAGAAAAAAAATCATTAGCGATATTATTTTTTTACGACGCGCTTAAGTAAAATTTTTCAATAAAAAAAAATTGTGGTATGCTTAAATACTCAAGAATGTACAGTAAAAATTTGAAGTAAAATCATTGCATAGTTATTCAGAAAAAAATTCCAAAGTTTTCCTATTTTTTTGCCATCTACACGACCCCCCCCCCTTAAAATGACCCAGTGCGCTTCCGTTGCTTCATGAGTTTTCGACGTTGGTTAGCCGTATAACGTAAAAACGGGGTTTCGTACGCAGAATATGAATAGAACCGTTTAATATTTAAATTTAATTAAAAGATAAATCAATCTCAATCTATCCTTCATTGTCGTCAGACCAAAAGGACTAAAAATAACGTCATATACACTATTTTGCCCATCCTTCAAAGTTCTTATTTGTCAATATCTTTCTTCCTATGGTTTAGCGAGATTAAAAGTTAGGATAAAATAGCTAGATCTATTAATTATCTACAACAAATGTCATACGCACTTTTTGGGCAAGTTAGGATTCTTATCTAATACGGTTGAAACGCACCACCTACACGTAAGGTATACAGGATGTTACCTTACGAGTCCTGAAAATTTACAAAATAATTAAAGAACCATCATATATTACGATAAAATATCCAACAAACATGTAGTCAAAATATGGCCATTTTCGATATATGTTCTACAAAAGGAAAACTAGTTGTATATTAATAGGTACCTCCCGTGTTTTTATGGGATTTCTCCAAAGACAGTACTTTTTTTCTAGCGTACAATTGAATACATAGTTACAGAATGTGCGCCGCATTTCTACAAAAAATCACAAGGTGGGAATTGCAGAACACACATCTTCGCCTTCTTGGAAATGTCAAGTTTTCACTGCATGCTATTGTTTTTCTTATTATACAATATGATGCTTTGTCATGTTTTCATTGACTTGGGCACCGGAAGGGTTTACCCAGCACATAAATACGTTATTCCAGATTTTGCGTTTGTCTAGATTCTTAACAAAAGATACAATATAAAAGTACACACCACCCGTATGACTGGCTCGCTTTATCCGACTTTAGTGCTTCTATCAATTTAGAAATTTGCTTGTAAATTTTCACGTAAGCTTTTCCGGAGACATATCAATTTGATTGTTAATGTTACTATTTTCAAGTCAAATAATATGGTTATACAAAGAGTCAGTACTAGGTGGCGTTTTCAAGTTATTCGTCTAGAATCGCTAATAATGACATATCAATCGATAATTATGATAAATCATATTATTATGGTAACCAAAGCGCCCAAGGTCGCTTGACATCCTTCTGTCCTAGCAACCCTTGCCGACGTTCGTTAGCAAGTTAGTAACGTCATGAAAAAAATGATGATTACAAAATTATGCTTTCTTATTGTTTTTTTTATATTTGTATTTCTTTAATTCTTTTAAAAATTTGCTCTATAGTTGTTTTATGCAATACGTTTGTGAAGTGTGGCCAAGCATTTCAGTTTAAGACTGTATAAAAATATAAATATTGGAAAAATATTAAACCTAAATTTATATATATATATATATAATTAATTAAAATACATTTGTTTTTGTAGTTTTGTATTTTTTACCATACATTTATTTTAACAAATTTATTTTTATATGCGATTATGTGCATCTTGGAAGACGTTAAAAGGAATATCGTTGTTTTTGATCATTCCAGGAGTTATATTTATTTCTAGCTATAGAAAATTTTTACCGCTCTCCTGGGAAATACAATAATTGCAATATAAGAATAACAAGACGGGAAAAGTTTTATGGTTCAAGTCATGAAATATTTCCCACAAAAATAAGTACCTTCCGGACTAGATCATAAAAATGCATACAGGACTTATATTTTAATTACTTAATTATAGCTTTTACATAATCTGTAAAATACGACGTTATATTTTTTCTTAGTGTTTTCGATCGTAATTTAAATAAATAATGGTCGTATGCAAGTTGAACGAGATATAATAATAGCAGAACAATTTTAGTAATTACAATGCACGTCTTATCTTTATCACCAACTAGCTAAGAATGAGCAAACGCCCCCCCAGTACACGATATAATACTCCAATATCTCCAAAAACGGTCCACCAACGTTAGGCAGGTATCCGAAAAAGGTTGTTGGCCAGCATCAGCGGTGACTCAAGGCCTAATTTTACTTTACATTAGTTTTTTTTTTCTCTATGACACGGCTTTTTTTCAATTGAAACGGGAAATAACAGGTATGACTATATGTATAATAGTATGTATGAACATCTGAATTCTAAAGTATAATTCTTCTCCTTCGTGAATAAATCATGCACAAATGATCAACTATATAACTCTGTAACAAAAAAAGATCTAAGTTAGAATTTGTGTGTTTTTCAAGACGAGGAAATATAATATAGCAGACTTTAATAGAAAATACGAAGTAATTTCGCTGAAGCAATAACCCGTACGACCGACGGTCAACACTAACAGTAAGGATCTTTTCCGCAGAGACTTATCATACCTTCGAGAAATTGCAATATAGGATGTGACCAGATTACAATATACTTTGGTAGCTACCTACACATTCAAAATCTTCATGACAATACATTTCAAGAATTACGAACTTTTGTCGGTCAACGTACACACTACACACTATAGACAGAAATCCATGTTCCATGTTTACTCAATTATTCCATTGATTAGTCATTATTTCAAGTGTTGATTTTTTCGTCATATTAACAAAAAGATTTAAAAGTAGCTATCATTTCTCTTAAACCAAACTTCAAGCACTTGTGGGCAACGAGACAGATAAAAAATTGTGCGATTCTATATTTATATTTAAATTTTAACGCCTCTAGCTATTAATATGTAATCTTGGGGCAGGTTTCTTTTCAAACTGTGCGTAACCGAAAAAAGTCTATTGTTGTTTTTTAATCTTCTCCCACGTACATTTATCATATAACCAGAACAATGGATGACGAAAATAAAATCATGCTCCGCTTATTTTCTCTCAATATCGCTGGAGGGTGAGACCCAACGTAGGAAATGATGGAAGTATTCAACAGGAAATGTAAAAATATACGTGTTGGTAACGTTAGCGTATACACGGTGTAACATATCCAATAAAAAAATAATCAGACGTGAGTTTCAATCAAAATACAACAGGAAAAATCTGATGTGGCCACGTACATGACTTTATCATACAATATATAAAATTAATAGTTTAGCTGAATGAGAATCTATTTAATTGAGATAAATAGTGTCTACATTAAAATTAAACTAGTTAGGATTTGGATACTATTTGGATACTATTGACAGTAAGTATTGTCAAAGCATCAGCATTTGACACTACTTACTGTCATTAGAATAATAGTTATTTATGTCACAAGTGCCGAAAGTACGGAATAGCGCGACGTGCGGTGATGTGGCTCGTCACCGAAGGCGGAGCGTCGCCGTCGCCGTCGCATGTGAGCGAGTCGCGCTTTTTGTGTTGCTTTTGGAGTAATAGCGTTTTCCTTTGGCAAAACTTGGGCGCACAGTGCACAATTTTGTGTTCTGTTGATTGCACTCACAGAGTGTTTTGTGTTTTATTGGAAACCCGGTGCAGCAGAACCTGCACTCAGTGCACATTTTTCTCCACGAGCTCTGGGAGCTCCTGCTGGCGAGTGCAATATGGCTTTAATGCGTGCTCTGTTGGGATCGCACTCGCTTGCCCTTCACTCGTGAAAAATTGCACCAGTACGCTCGAACTAGTGCGCCCGAGTTTTACCAAAAGAAAACGCTATAAATATGTATTTAATAAAAAGTTTAAAATGGTTATATTTCTGGTTGGATATGTTAGGTTGGTACCACTTCGACGAAACGTCAAGTTTGAAAAGCTAAAAGTGCGTTTTAATTAGTGTTAATGGCAGTGGTAGTAGACGCCATTATAGCATTTCTAGTAGAAAATTGCTAATGACTCCTGTTATGTACATGCAAACTATTATGTGTCACTTTCACGTCGTGTGAGAAATACTATAATTTCGCCTAATACCACCACCATTACCACCAATTGGAACGCACCTTAATTCAAATTCTGACAGATTTATATTTGTGCATGACACTGTATGACACTGTAGATGTCACATCAGTACCAACATACTAAAATAAAACCACACTCATCGCTATACTTTATTTACAATTTTCTCAATTTATCCTTTTTAGAATTAGATATAACAACGGATTGATATTTCTCATCAACAAATAATCAAATTTGTAATCTTATTTTATTTTAAATTTAATTTGTAGCACTAGAGCGGCAACGTTCCATAGCGGTTCTCTAACCTCTGATGAAATCAGCTGTTTTCAAGTGTGACAGCACAAAAAAATATTTGTCAAAATCCTGGCTACTATGTAATTTCATATCAATGCAGATGCGACCGATCTCGATCAAATAGCAAGAATGATCGAAACAGAGATTACGCCGATCGGCGTACCAAAATCGTTTCGTTCTGCGCATCTACGTCACACCAGACTTGCTGTCAAAACAAAGTGTCAAAGTGACATATATTTTCTCAACGAACATGTCAACATTGATGTGAGTGATTAGTTAGGTTATCTGAAAAAAAAACAATCGGTTGTCAAGGTATGTTTTCGTCTAATAATGCTATGATTGTTATGACGTCACACTAGACAAAAACATCAGCTGATTGTCAAACTCGCTCAGAAATTAATGACAACCTGCGCAAGGCGTAATCTTCTATTCTATAATTCTTGATCAAATAGAATTTGCTCTTGCAGCTAAACTATTAATTTACCAAAAAATGTCATAGGCTAAAATTATTCAAAATTTCCTCTACTTTAATTTATTATTTAACCAGCTTTAAAGATAACTCAAGTTCGCAATTGGACTTTTCGTGCCTATGCAATGGAATCGTTTTTTATATATGCAAACGTCCAATTCAACTGCTTTTTTGAGTAAAAACAGCAAAAAAACAATGTTTCAAAATTTCAGCCTGTATACGATGCTATAGAATCTCTACTGTTCCTTTTGAAAATAAATGCATTACCTACTAATTTCATTACACCTTTCATTTCACATTAAATTGACCCGATATTATCAGAAATGTTGCATAGCCAAACATAAGGCAATATTACATTGGATTAAAACGTTCAATTGTTGCAAATATAGTGAGCAATTGAAAATTTTTACTGTTTTTTTTTTGGCCCACAGTTTATACTCATGTAATGGTAATAGTAATGGATACCAGTAAGAATTTAGATCTGATTTTTTTGTTAATAATAATACATACTAACCGACATATTAAATAAATTTTCTAAACTGGTGTTATTCTGTTGTTATACGTAACAAGTACGTCGTGTTGGATCTTTTTGAAAAGGTTAAATTTTCCTGATAAAGCCGGTAGGAAAGTGATAAACTTGGCCACCATTTTGCATTGCGATTAGTCCCCCATATTTTACATTATACTGTACTCAGAAATCAGATCACCGAAAATATAATCGGTCAAACCAGTTTTGTAAAAGAGGCTATTTAATTATCGATACCGAGTACTGCGGGTGTAGGTGGCCGTGAATTTGTAAGCAGTACGTTCGTCGAATAGATATACCACATGTATAGAATTTTCGTTATCAGTAAATAGAAACCAGTTTAATTTTACCGTGTCGATTGGAAACGTATTTACTGCAACTACATTTCCACTTGTTCCGGTGAACTCTGTGAACGCGTTCGGTTCGCTGCCGTGTTTGTTATTTTTTTTCAACGTGATTTCAGGCGTGGAAAAATATGGTTTGACAGCTTTCGAAAAATGGTAAGTTTGCTTTTCGCGTTGCCTGTGTATATTCGTTTATTTTTCCTCTGTTTTGGCTAAATGCTGAATGTCTGTGATCGTATTTTTATTTTTGCCATTAATGGTTTTATACAGCTAGTCGCATCATTTTTGTTTGATAACTAATATGTGTGGTTCTCCCAGAATAAACTTTAAATAGTAATTTAATACAACCTGTTAGTGGCTGATGATAGTTGGACTATGAAGATGTTCTTTTCTACAAAGGTTTCAGGAAAACTCTGAAAAGTAACTTTGCCATAATGTTGAATTCATATAGATTGTAGAATGTTTTTAATATGTTTGTGTATTGTCGGGTGAAAAGTTTTAATAATTATTTATGTGTCAATGATAGTGTCGTTTTTGTATCCAATATTTTCAACAATTTATATGATAGTATTTTTACTTTATCATACGCAGTATGTAAAGTATTGTAATCGTGCCGAAAAAAAATATTAGATTTTAGCGGAAATAGGTCTTTTTGGGTCCCCTGAACATTTTTGACCAAGGTACAAAAAAATGTCTGTGTGTGTGTCTGTGTGTATGTGTGTGTGTAAACGATTTTTGTGGAGACGATTCCGGAGAAACTACTGAAGGTATCGGAACGAAAGTTCATATTTAGAAGTTTCATGACCTAACTTAGAGCTGAAAAGCTTTTGGTTCACAAGGGTCCAAAGGAACTGGTAGTTTATTCTAAGCCTTTTTCAAGGATTTTGCAAATGAGCCGCCATTTCTGTAATTTCGTCAAAATAGTTAAATAGTAAATTAAAGTAGAGGAAATTTTGAATAATTTATGTTTATGACATTTTTTGGTAAAATTCATACTTTAGCGTTTTAGTTTATTCTAAGCTTTTTTGAAGGATTTAGGAAATGAGCCGCCATTTCTGTAATTTCGACAAATTAGTTAATTAATAAATTAAAGTAGAGGACATTTTGAATAATTTATGCCTATGAAATTTTTTGGTAAAATTAATAGTTTGGCTTCAAGAGCAAATTCTATTTGATCGAGATCGGTCGCATATGCATTGATATGAAATTACATAGTAGCCAGGATTTTGACAAATATTTTTTTGTGTTGTCACATTCGAAAACAGCTGATCTCATCAGAGGCATACCCACGGAACTAATACGGAGTGCCTTGGCAGTATATCTATATATGTTTTGCATTTGGTCTAACGTAAGATGGCGCCACCACAATTTTACAACGTCAGAATAACCTTGGTAACGATCTAAAATATAATCAATAAAATGTGCGATTGTCGATACAAACAATGCAAACTGTCAAATTAGCAAGTGTAATTATTGATAGCTGTTATTTCATGGTTATTTCTCTACAATGGCATTCATATTTCTAATTGGTAAGTTTAATTCTGAATTTTTTTTTGTTATAATAACGTTAATAATTTAAATAATAAATTAATTAGGAATTAAATAGTATCATGATATATGCTTTTTAATACTTCTTATAGTTGTGCAGGACTACGGAGGATATGAGATCTTCTAATAATCATACAATGATGTTAATTGAAAGTGCAACTACACAGTACACGTGTTTTATATTCTCTTACTAAAATGGTTAGCTACAAGCAGAAGATATGCCCGAAATGCAGAATTACTTTCTGGCTGATGTTAGTAACATGTATCGGAAGAACTTAACAACATTTACTTACTACATAAGGTACCATTCGTACATTTTTTAATGATTTTAATGGTAGTGTTTATGTTTTTATTGTAGACACTGCTGAGATGTTTCTTCAAAGGTTTTAATTAAAATACAATATAAGAAAGCAAAGACGTCAGCAAGGAACCAAAATTTATGACTGGACAGCACTTGAAATAATGGACTGAAGAAGATAATAGATTCTCTGAAGAAGATAACGATAATTTTCTGTGAAGGTAGGTACACCAAAATTCATGACTGGATAACTTCACACCAAATAGAGCAGTGTCTAGAACTGTAATCATGAATTGATAGAAATTGTTCATTTTCCTCCAGCAAATCTACAAAACTACGAACTAGGAATCTAACTGGAATGTCGCACCATTTCTAGTTTTCAGTTTGTGGAACTTCTGGATGGACCAAAATGATGGGATTTATGGTTTTCGTGAGATTGTACGCCTGCCTGTTTACATTCGACTTTTTCTGTATTATTGTCAATTTATGAAGGTATCTACGTACATTTTGAAAATAATCTGGAATACATTACTCATAGTATAATAGTCGACAATAGTAAAATTACTATAGTAAATACTATGATTATCAGTGATTGCTTTTTCGATAGTTTACAATAAAGCAAAGTCTAGTCATATTTCTGTGGTTTAGAACAATTTTCCATAACCTAAACTGAATGATAATAATTTAAAAACAGGTATACATACTGTTAGCGGACGTCGATAGATGAAAGATAAGGTCCAAATTGTTTCTCTGTGTTGCCCAGAGTAAGCTAAAAAGTAGCTGTTAAGTACTAAAAGTATATGTATATAGTGTATGGTAAAACCAAACTTTCTTCTGAGTAGGTACAAAGATTTTTGTAGGCCCATTTCAACTATTATTTAATCAAACCTTACAGAATGTATGTTAACAGCAATTTTTCTTTTCAATAATGCTGATATAATATAATTATCTGATATGTATATTAGAGTGTATCGAAAACACGTTTTCTTTGAAATTCAAAATTACAAGTTGATAAAAGGTTGTGCCTATGGGTTCACAGATACCACAACAACAAATTGGCCCAGTTGAAAAATATTTAGGTTTCTCGCAACAGGGCTAAAGTTTATGATTTCCTTAAAAATTAGATGTTTTTTTAATGAAAGATTCAGTGATTTTTCTTTGTCAAATAGAAAAAGTTAAACAATAAGGTGTGAAATTAACGTATACAAAAATCAATTACCTACTTTATGCAACATATAGATGCCCCTGCAGATTATTTAGATTTGATAGAACTTTTAAAAATTGCCATTTTCGTATAATTTAAAAAATGTGCTTGAAAGTTGATAAAAGTTTATTTGTCCTTAAATATTTTATTATGTGCCTACATGTGGCTTTGAAAAAGAAAAACCACTTAATATTTCCGTAAAATTTCTTTTAAGGAAATTTATAAACTTTAGGCCTCCTACGGGACACCTAAATGTTTTTCAATTGTGCATTTTTTGTGGTAAATGTGGGTCCATAGGGACAACTTTTTATCAACTTGAAATTTTTTATTTCAAAAGAAGCGTTTTTTCGATACACCCTAACGAAAATGGGAATTTTTCTAAATGTTCATCATATCTAAATAAACTGCAGGCGATCTTAATGTTGGATTATTGTAATATACATATTTTTGTATATCTTAATTTCACCGCATTGTTAACCTGTTTCTATTTGAAAAAGTATAATCACTTAATTTTTAAAAAAATATATAAACTTTTGGGCTCCTGCGAGAGACAACATTTTTCAATTGGGCCATTTTTTTGGTGGTACATATATGTGAGTCCATAGACACAACATTTTATCAACTTGAAATTTTGAATTTAGAAAAAAACGTTGTTTCGATACACCCGATCGATCTAAATGTTGGATTATTGTAATATACATATTTTTGTATATGTTAATTTCACACCTTATTGTTTCTATTTGAAAAAGTAAAATCACTTAATCTTTCATTAAAAAATCTTTCTAAAGAAAATTATAAACTTTTGGTTTTGGGAGAGACCTAAATATTTTTCAGTTGGGCCATTTTTTGGTGGTATATGTGAGTCCATAGGCACAACATTTTATCAACTTGAAATTAGGATTTTGAAAAAACCGTTTTTTTTCGATACGCCTTAATATAGTATATATAAAATCTCTTCAACTTTTCATTATTCTGACATTATTCCATTATATATTATGTAGAACACATTTTGGTAAATAAGCATTATAATTCTAAATATAAAGCGGCAAAAATTAATCTTTTATAAATGAGAAATGAATAAAAACTAGTAAAAAATATCTTCAGGCGTGCGGAAGTTACTTTCCCCCTCTAGTAAAATATTTTAAAAAATTAACCGGTTTTGCTCATTCACGAACATGTCCTTACTTTATAATAGATAAGCTTGTATACCAAATTTCAGGTCAATAACTTCAAAATTACGGCAGTTATCGTGTACACAGACAGCCGGACATTTGTGGCAAACTCAATATACCCCTCACCAAAGTAAATGTGGGGGGGTACAATAAGTATAGCTAAATTATTTACTGTGTGTGCTTTTAATGATTGAACTTGATGCAGCGTCAATCAAAATGTAGTGATTTAGTTTATAAATCTTAAATATCTTATATATGTATGTAATGTATTTGTATACTGGCGTGTGAAAATAAATTTATTTAATTAAAATGGGTTATTTTTGTAGATTTGCTATAATATAATCAATTATGTCTACTGCATTAAATCTGTTGGGAACGAACGGGTTGCATAAGAGCAGGTTAAATATATACTGCTGTACTGCAGAATAAGTTGCATAACTACAGGCGTATAGTAAACTTCGTTGGCCCTCCGTAAGAAGGCGCGCGTGTGTATTACCAAGATCTTAGCATGCTTTCTACGAAGTGTTTTCTATGATCAGAGGTTGGAAAACCACTATGGAACGTTGCCGCTGTACTGCGGCAAATTATAAAATACAAATTTCAAATAAAGTAAGATCACCAATTTGATTGTTTGTTGATAAGAAATATCAACCCGTCTTTATATCTAATTCTAAAAACGATACATTGAGAAAATTATAAATAAAGTTTAGCGATGAGTGTAGTTTTATTTTAGTATGTTGGTAGGGATGTGTCATGAACAAATATAAATCTGTCAGAATTTGAATTACCCTTTTAAGGTGCGTTTTCATTAGTGACAATGGCAGTGGTAGCAGATGCCGTTATAGTATTTCCAATAGAACATTGATAGTGAGTCATGTTTATGTACATGCAAACTAATATGTGTCATTATCACGTAATGTAAGAAATACTATAATTTCGTATTTTACCACCGCCATTAGCTACCATTACCTACCAATTGGAACACACTTTTAAACTTGACGTTTCGTCAAAGTGGAACCAACCTAGCATTTACTATACAGACATCATTTATTTTTTTAAATACGTATTTCTTAAAAAGCAACACAATAAACGTTGATGTCGCTCCTGCCAAAAAGTAGATAGCCGACTCGCTCATATGCGACGGCGACTCTCCGCCTTCGGTGACGCGCCGCATCACCGCTCGTCGCGCTATTCCGTACTTTCGGCATTAGTGACATAAATAACTATTATTCTAACGACGTAGTGTAGGTAGTGTCAAATGCTGATGCTTTGACAATACCTACGATTTATCTCAATAGAATAGATTCTCATGCAGCTAAACTATTAATTTTATATATTGTATGATAAAGTCATGTGCCTGGCCACATCAGATTTTTTATTCATTGTTAGAATCTTCTTTTGATAAGGGTCAGAAAATAAGTCTTCTTGGTCAACAAATAATTTGGCAAGTAAACCACAGGGTACCCATACCTAGGCCATAACTTTGTTTATAAATATTATTATTAAATTGAAAGAAATTTGGTTGCAAAGAAGTAATTTTTATTTTCCTTAACTTTATCTTGGCTCTTAATTTTATACTTTTAGTTGTATAAATTACTTATTGAAAGTACCACTGACAGTAAAAGTGACAGCTGTAAGAACTCTTTAAACCATGGAAAATTAGGTGTAGACACCTATTTTTATTGCAAGCAACTGTACATAAACGAACCTGTAAATTGTAAGGTTACATTGGTAAATAAAATAAAAAATTTGTTTTTGAGTTTGTTGTATCAAATATTCATCTAATGCATCACACACAGAAAACTGTGGTATTTTAGAGGCGGTTCTTGTTTTCGGAATTAATTCAAAAGAATCGCCAAGCCCCAAACAAACAAATATTCTCTGTAGCTACTAAAGTTACAAAGCAAGGAAAATACCACAGTGCAACAATTTTCCGGTCATCGCTTTTATCCCAAATGGCTCCAGCGTGAAATAAACGTATGCTAACAGATAAACAAAACCCCGGAATTTTTTATTACCTGCTGAACTTTGACTTATTTTAGGCAAATTTTTCGATTTTTTGCAATGTGTAAGTGAATAGAATGGATCATTGAATCCATGAAAATGGATTCAATAAAACAAGAAATGAAACAAGGAATTAATTAATACTTTTGATGTGTAAAGTCTTTCCCGAAGTATCAGTACAAAAAATCGTGCATCAATATCTAAAGTATTAATTAGGCTTTGTAGATCAAATTATACACAATATTATTGACGATGGGTGTGGGTACATGATGAATCAAGAATTACTTAAAAATATTGAAATATGTGTGTTTGGGAGAAAGTTAAAACACGTTGTTTTTTTTCAGAAACGGGATATTATCTATAGTAATATGTTTTTTGTCAAGTCATCTGTCACAAACTTCTGTATTGTTTTAGAATATTTGCATAAAACACCTTAAAGGCGTTACATGTAACTAAGCAAACTGGCAATACGATGCATTGCATCGAACCCTAATCTTTTTTAATTTTATTTAGTTTATTTTAAATGAATTTAATGATGAAGAAATAACGTGTACCTCTACGTCCACCTATACGTATTTCTAGTTATTTTTCATTAAATCTATTGGATAAAGATACACTTACTTAAAGAATAACAAAGAAACACTAAAAAAATAAGTAAAATAATAAAGCATAATATGTTAACCTCAATTTTATAGTAAGAAATGTCAAAATAGACGCTGTTATCAATCTAAACCTCAAAAAGAATTAAACGATATACTAGGTTTTAATATACTCCTTACTCCAATTATGATATGGTAGATACAAAAAAGTGTCTGAGTCAAACCCAGGTAGTGGCTGTAATTATTAATTTAATATAGAGTTTACAACCCGCCTGTTCGCCACGGTTACTCGTTTTTCATAATGTAATGTGTCAAAATTTACACAATTGTCAAAAAACACAAACAATCTATTGTTCGGTGAAAATTGCTGGGAAACTACACAAACCGAGTTAAACAGTTACTGGTAGTACATACAGCTGGTGACGAAGAAACAATTGTTCTACTATACCAGAAGTTCTAACAGAAGAATTCTATTTAAACTAGGGAATGCGGGTCATTTTGTGGGGCACTAAAGATGGCCATAATTACTCTCTTGAACTAATGTAACTTTTAATTGAATTTCGGATTAAGACGTTTATTCTATACCTATTCTCGAACTATTTAAAACGAAGAATAAATTGTTAAAGTAGTTTAAAGAAATATGTTCATTTAGGTACCTGCGTTCTATTCGGCATTAGAGAGGCAAACGTTCAAATTTTTCACAGTATTGAGCTTTAGCTCAATTCAATTCATGAAAATACACAATTCTGTGAAAAGTTCAATTTTAGATCGTCAATTGTTACTGAGCTACGACGTCATCAACACATTTTTGAATAGCAACCCCATTTTTTCCTTATTGTGGTAGCTCATTTGGTAGCCCTACACCTTAAAGTTTTCAAAATAACTACAATTTAAAATTGTAAAATATTGATAATTTTAGGGAAAATAGCTTTCGTGAATGGAATAGGAATTGCGTTTTGGGTAGAATTAGTTGCCCTGAAAACGAATCTGGGCTCCAAAATTTTCTAACGCCCAAGGGTTTCGAAAAAATTGGGGTAAAAGTGTCAAAAACGCAATATTGTTAATTTAAGGTTTATACCGGCTTACTTTGCACTTTGACCTGAAATCCCAAAAGTTTTTAAGCATTTACAGCGATTCTTTAAGTGGAGCTCCATTAAAGAAACATAAAAACTGCAATAACCTTTGAGCACCTTTTGAACTCAGATTCGAATTTGGCGCAGATAAATCAACCGAAAACGCCTATTCGCTTTCCTGAAGCAAACAAAAGTTGTCAATATTACCCATATTTTCAACTGTCTTAAGACAACTAACAGGTCAATCGGCATCAGTACAAAAAGTCAAAAAAAGTCGGGGTTTGAATCCGCACATGATTGGGAGTCACACAGTATAGGTATCTCGGGACTGCGGTCAACCCTCTTCGCTAGGGAACCTGAACCGACAAAAACCACGTTAACGCTTTATTATAGAGTATAATTTGATGATATGATTTAAACTGAAAAGTAAATACGTTGACAAGCTTGTACTGGAAAGACCATCATAATAACTTCTTAACGTAACAATTTAAAACAGCTAACGTAAAGCCGTTGGTCCCGTAACCACACTCAACTATGAAACTTTAGTTTCTAAATCAACGTCTGTGGAACAGAATGATACATTTTACCGAACTTCATATCTCGCAGGGCTGTAAATTTTCAGTAGGTACGCGAGAGCGTATGGCGCGACATTTTTACAGCCCATCCGTGTTATAACTTTAGTATCCGGCACGAGATGGCGCGGTCGACATTTAAAATATCGACAATGAAACTCTCCGCCGAGTTGACGGTTTATTAAAGTCCAGGCAGACCTGAAGAGTAGACACTCTAGTAAATTCTAGACGTATTGATTGGTGTGCAGTTATCGTTCATTCGTTTGTTTAGGGTACACATGTGCACAAATAGATAAAGAATAAAATACGGTAATGACTGCCTAATTAATAAACTCACATGAGCACGTTGGGCTCATTAATGAAAGTACATGGCTCATGGCAACGTCTCCCTCATTATCTACTGCTATAGCAATATCTGTCTATTAATGTATTAAAGAACTCACCTGTCAACGTATGTATTACCCATGTATTACCTCATCTGGCAACGATTGCCTCCTTAATGCAATACATTTCTACATAAATTATGAATTAAATCACATGGCATTAATGAAATCGCAGCAACACATGTCTCATCAATGAACTAATGTGGGAAATCATATGGCAACGTCTGCCTAATTAAAAAACACATGACGACGTTGAGCTCATTAGTAAAATTACTTTAATGTCATAATGGACTCCCATGATAACGTATGCATTAACTCATGTGACAATATCTTTCCGATTAATGAAATACACTGCAACGTCTGCCATATTTATGAAAATATGAACTAAATCACATGTCAACGTTTGTCTTATTAATTCATCTTATTAATTCAATCACATGGCAACAACTGCCACGTTAATGAAATTACATGGCGATATCTGCCTAATCAATGATGTTTTTGTTTTATGGCGCCGTATGATAACGTCTGTTTCATTGATAAAATTACATAGTATGTCTGCCTCATTAACGGACGGTTATAGTAGTTAATTAATTCATGTGGCAACGTCCACCTTATTAATACAATCACGTGGCCAACGTCTTCCTTACTATAGAACTCGCAACGTTGTCTCATTAATGAAATTACATGGCAATGTGTGATCTATGAATTAAATTGCATTGTAACGCATTAATGAAATCAGATGACAATGTATTATGCACTAATAACCAGAGATAGGCGGTTTAAGTCACTCTATGACGCGCTGCTAATCAGCCAAGTGGGGAGTGTATATGTTTAGCACGACAGCAAGTACAAAACCCCAGTGGGCGACTGTAGCTCTAGGAGAGGCGTACCGTAACCAGAGCGCCTCCAATGGCCTTCATGCGGCATTTGATGCAACCCCTCTCGTTAAAAGGAAGCGTACGCTCATGGAAAGGATAAATGACTATTTTGTCCGATCTCTGCTAATAACTCATGTGGGCAACGTCTGCATTTCAATTCACATGCTAACGTCTGCGTCCATAATGACATTATGAATGAAATCACAGCAACGTATTGTAGTATATTATAATACAAGTTTTATAAGACAAAAATTGGCGCACGAGTTGTTTTGGGCACGACGAGCGAAGCGAGGAGTGCCCAAATGGAACAAGTGGAACAAGTAAAACGAGTGTTATATACGATATTTTCTACTTTGCGACATTAATTTTACATAAATGTCAAAAATTGCGATTGTCATCTTACAATCTAGTGTATTTTTTTTTCTTCAACAGTTGGTAGTTGTAGTAAAATTCACAAATACGATTGAGGCGAGCCAATAGCGATTCAGATGTCAGCCTTACTTGACACTTGACTTCAATTTCATCAATTTGGAAAACTAAAAGTTACTGAATGTTTGTGATCGAGTGTTTTCATAACGACACCGAAAGCGGTTGCGTAACGACACCGAAAGCGGTTTCGTTATGAGCTTATAACGAACGCAAAGTACAAAAATTAAATAACATGGCGCCTGTCTCATTATCTAACTTGTGTGGCAACGTCTGTGTTATAAATAAATTTTAATAAAACCATATGGCAACGACTGCCTCGTTGGTAAAGTCACATCGAAATAGGCCCAATTGCATATTAAACGGGTGAAATAACACAGTTTGGCATTCACAAAATATCGGAAAGTGAGAGAGATGGCGTATCATCTGAAGTGTGAGGCAGAGAGAGATAGAAGTGTTAGCTGTCAATAGGGGGATCGAACATGACGTTTATTTTGCCGTTTCTATGTCACTCGCTAAATTTGTTGATTGATTTTAAGTAACAAATTTTACAAATGTCAAAGAACCGTCAAAAACAAACGTCAGGTTGAATCACACGATTGACATCTATATCTCTCTACCCCATGCTTGTGATGATTATTCTATCTTTCTTATTCCGAGATTCTATCTATTAGCTCCATATTTACTCATATAAAGGTTTACACAAACGATGGACGTTAATAATAAATAATTTGACACACGTAGTTTGTTTGTATTAATGGACGGATGACGTCATAAATTGTCACCTACGTCGACAGATATCAAAATTAACTAATTTAAGTAACGTTAATTCTTTAAATTTAGTGTCAGAATTGAGCAAAACGCTAGACAGCACTGGTGAAAACCCACTTCACTCACTTGAATGTCTTTCCACACTCATCTACGCCTCGTGCGGAAATCCGACATCAGCGTCTTTGAAAACACGTTGTTTCTTCTCTTGTGCTGTTATATACTACTTTCTACTTTGCATTGACAATGCACACATTGTAACACTGTTTTCGGTGCCACAATTAACAAATTGTAACACCGTTTTTAGTAACTTTTTCTAAGAGTGGTCACGTTGATAGCAATTGCTGTCAAACCCAAACGTAACCACACACAACCACAAACTGCCTTTTTATATTCAAAACATATTTAAACATGCGTGTAGCATGCTGTAGTATTGCTTTGGGTTTTCTTAGTTTTGATCTGTTCATCAAAATACGCCAGCATGACGTTTTCGGTGGTGTTTTGCGACTGGTAAATGATTGTGCATCAGTCTCGTCAACTAAACATCAAATCCCTCTTTCAGATGCTATACAAAGTCCACATTTACCTGAATAAAGAGTTATGCGAAGATCAAACCTACATCATAGATATGATCGGGTGCAAATACTGCTGCGGGATTGTATATGCGCAATAAATATTTTATTGAATATCAGCATACCTACACGTAACGTATCTGTTTTAGTACTGTCTTTACTTCAATTCTGACTATTATAATAATAATTAGACACTATTTTTAAGTTAACTTTTTAGGTTATGTTTCTATATCTACATATATCCTTTATTCATTGGTTGTCATATAAGTAGCCGTAAACAGTAGCCGTCGGGGGTTCATAGTGTTGTCAAAGTGGAGTAAAATTATCCACAATAGATTTTGTCCCAACTTTACAAAGATTACTACAGTACAAACAGTACTACAACCGGTACCCGCAAAATACGCTAGATTCTAAATGTAGTAACCATAATTTCTAAATTTGTATCAAATTAGTAACCCAAAGTAGAAATAATAGTATATTACACTCTATTTATAAGACATCTTGGCGCATTATTTATTCGTTCAACTCATGCACCAATTTGACGTCTTATAAAACTATACTATTATTTACTTTGATACGGAGTTGCGCCCAATGCCTGCCTCACTAACTCGTATTACAACGTATGTCTTATTAAACTGCCTCTTTAAATAAATAAATAAATAGTCTAAATAAGTGCCTGCCTAAATAATGACCTCACATGGCAATGCTCTGCCAATGAATAAACACGTTTGGCAACGTCTGCTTCATTGATTAAATCACATGGCAACATTATTTAACTTGTTTGATAATGTTTTCTTCATTAATGAAATCACATCATTAGATCGAAATTTGAATTAAGGCCCATTGAGTCCTGTCCTGCAAACAAATTGTACATTTAAGTTTACACTTCATGACTTCACCTTTCTGAACGTCACATTGGTACTGTGTTTAACAATTTTGCTGACAATTGTGGTCAATGGCTAGATAAGTTTACCTCCTCTACAAACACAGGGTAATCATTATGAAACTCAAGTAATTTTTAACCTCACCAACCTATTTTGCCAGTTTTAAGAATGGCTTCACTAAACCGTTCGTAAAACTTCCAACGTTTCTTAACACATTAAAAGACCTTCCGTACGAACAACTTTTCCTAACGTAAGGTTTCAATTCATCGCCCCAGGGACGTCGTAATAATGGCCTTATGGGAATTTTCTACCGCAAAATTACAGCGCTTTTCTGAGTGCAATTGACGTGGTACAAATAAGGAGCAATGAAGACGAATGGGCCTCGCTCCACCACTCCGCAAACCTACTGTTTGTTTCTTGGGATTCAGTTGTTTACCCCACAATTCAATGCCGAAGTTTCATGAAAGTCCTTGAGGAGACCTCTCTTGGTCGCATTTTAATTTTCGCGTTATACCTTCCATTATTCTCCTGTGAGGGCATTTGTTTTTCTCTTTTGTTTGCGCCGGGGAAACAAATAGAACGGGTAATTGGATATTGGATTAGATTTTTTTTTAAATTGAACCTTGGATGGATACTCGGTGGTGCGATTGATTATTCATTTGTTTGAAGGTTTGATTATCGCCTGAAAGGTAAAGGGCATGGAAGTATTTTAGCGGAATTAAATTCCTCTATTTTAAAATTCTAATTTTCTAGTTCTAATTGATGAAGATAAGGAAAACTTATCACTAAATATTTCTTGACTTTGGTTGAGTAGGTACTGCTATCTTACTATTAAGTATAAGTTGTCGGTACTCACCATATCAACAATATAATATTTTGAAAAATCCAAAATGCACTCCACACATTACCCACCGCAGACTTCCTAAAAGTGATTTGAAAAAACTCAGATCTTTTGATTGGTGTAGTCATGATTGTTTCTCGAGAATGCTAAACTGTTAATAAGTAACAACAATCTATCAATTACTTTACTTTATCATCAACAATTACAACAGAGTTATTGATCAGTTTATTTTGGCCAGTTAAAAAAAACAGTTAACAATTTAAAACATTTAAAGAATGCACAAACTAACCGACCAGTTTTAAAAATTCTTGCGTATTTGTTTATGGATTCGCTATGGCGCAAACTAGAAAGATTAAAAAATATAAAAATTACCAAATTGATAAATTTTGTTTTGAAAATGACGCGAAAAATTACCTATTCTCCTTAAAAAAGTTAAAGCTTGAAGGTCCAAAAAAATCAAATCGGTCTTTTCGTTTTTAAAAAATCGTGTCAACGTTTTGAGGGAAAAGTATTTAAATTTCAGACATGGAACGATTTCCCAAAGTTTTAATATTGTTTGTCCAGTCATGTATTTATTGATCCAAAGCTATTAATAATAATTTAAACGAGGAGTGTGGTACATTACAGAAAAGAATTACTTATAAATATTGAAAGATGTAATTTCGTGACGTAATTAAATTTCGGAAAGTTTGTGATTCCACAGCAGCTCGACTTTAGATTGTGGAATCGCTACGTGCATTCTTTGAATTTCTGTCTCAAATTTGTACAGTGTATTCTTTAAAGGTCGGGCAATTAAAACAGGTAATAAATACATTTATTTTTGAAAGCTTTACACCAGAATGTAATATTAATGACAACCCATATTTCTCTTAATGTTTCTGCTTTTAATTGTGTTTATAGTATATTTACCCATGTTTACTCTATTGAGTAGACATTTTATAGTCTTACAAACGAACATTTTTGAAAAAGTCGATAATTGCAACTTGTAAATTATTGATCAGTCTGAGACAAACAAAAATCTATATCAAGCCCGCATTCGTATTCAGCCCAAATAAACCGAAAGCGCGGTTTAAAAATGTGGCCAGGCACATCACTTTATCATACAATATATAAAATTAATAGTTTAGCTGCAAGAGATTCTGTTTGATCGAGATCGATTGTG
Organism: Melinopterus prodromus; assembly: GCA_964023965.1. Classification (NCBI taxonomy): domain Eukaryota; kingdom Metazoa; phylum Arthropoda; class Insecta; order Coleoptera; family Scarabaeidae; genus Melinopterus; species Melinopterus prodromus. The sequence continues at coordinate 50,426,025 of OZ030393.1, forward strand.
TCTGCATTAAAATAACAGAAGTTAGTAAGGATTTGACAGATATTTTGGCAATATTTACAGTAGGTATTGTCAAATAATCAGCATTTGACAAATCCTAGCTAACTATGTAGTTTTAATGCAGACACGAACTCGATGAAATGTCCAGGGGACCCAGAAAGACCTATTTCCGCTAAAATCTCATTTTTTTTGTACGATTACAATACTTTATCATACTGCGTATGATAAAGTAAAAACCGAGTTCGAAACGTTGTGAATACTTATGAAAATCATTATCTATGGGACCATAGACCCTAGCAAAATATTCACCAATTAATACCTGATTACCAACTTCTGACATCTGAGATGTCAGATGAGATGAAATTGTCGTCTACTATTCGAATTTTTTTGCGAATATTTTTATTGTTTGTTGTTCAATGGCTGGTTGCATTGTTGTTTAATTTCTACAGTTGATGCTATATCTTCTATGGGTTTTAAGAATGTTGTACCATGGACCAGTCCAAGATACAGTGGTCCTTGGTAAAAGCAGTCACAATTTTGCCAGTTTGGCGGCTTTACTAAATATGCTTATGCATTTTAATAAAAATACTCATATAAACATGCACAAAATAATGGTGTATTCAGCATTACGTTCTGTACAGTAAAAACTCTGAAAAACTTTTTTACTTTTTCATACGTGGTATGATAAAGTATTGTCATAGTGCCGAATTTTTTTTTCTCCCAAAGGTCCAAAGGAACTGGAGGTTTAGTCTTAGCATTTTTGAAAGATTTTGCAAATAAGCAGCCATTTCTGGAATTTCGTCTAAACAGTTAAATAATAAATTAAATTAGAGGAAATTCTGAATAATTTATTACAAGGAAATTTTGGTACAATCAATAGTTTAGCTGCATGACCAAAATCTAATTCATTGAGATCGGTCGTACTGCATTAAAACTAGTAGCCAGGATATCTCAGATATTTTAATTCTAATGACAGTAGGTAGTGTCAAACGCTAATGTTTTGACAATACCTACTGTCAATATAAGCTGCGTTCGGATATTGTACACCGTTACACTTTTTACACCCAATAACACGTAAGTGTCATTTGGACGGGGTACCCGGTGTCAACAAAATACTATATCCGAACGCAGCTTTAAACGATATATCTGTCGAGTTCTACTAGTTTTATTTGAATGCAGACGTTTCCGATCTCGATCAAATAGAATCTCATGCAGCTAAACTCTTAGTTTTACATGTGCCTGGCCACATCAGATTTTTTCGGTTGGGGTTTGTTTTCGACATATTTTCCATGAAGGCTTTGTGACTTTGTCTAAAACAATAAACAACACAAATGGTAGTCACAGGAATAAGAATTCATTAAAAGTTATAATTATTACTTACAGTATAGATAATTTGTTTGCAATATCCACCATGAGCTGAATATAAGCTTAATAAGCAAAATAGTTAAATTGTTTACTGACAAATTATTTACTGATGCAATAGCTGTGCTTTGTTGTTACATTCCTCGGCATGCAGATTTGCACATAATGTAAATGATGCAAATAATAATTAATGTTTTTAATAAATTAATTTCCACGTGCAATTTTTTCTCTGTTTATTACGTAGGTGTGCCGTCATAAAATGTACAGAACAAAATAATTTTTAAACAGTTTAAATTAATGACAATATTGGCTAAATAATTCTTCAAATTATTTTTCAATTTATTAATTCTAATTTATTATATTTATCTTCAATAATAACGTTAATCATTTATACATTTTTATATACAATTTCACTTGAACTAAGTATCTCGACATAATGTCCCACCATAATGTTAATATTTCTTCAATTGTCATGTAACGGTAAGTGACAAAAGCTCTCCTACCTCTTTTAAAATTTTAAATTTTAAAATAGCGTGAACTAATGCTGGTTTATATTAATTGTAACTGTCTTGAAGATGGGTGTCAAAACCCGAAATTAATCACCAAAGAATATAATAATAAAATAGTTTCCAGAAGAAATCGTGTTTCATTTCACATATACCTATATTCATCAACAACAATTTTTATTTGGTATATAAACCACGAGGAAAATAATACAAAAATGTTTAGAAGCGCTGATAAACTCCGTGTACCTTCACCTTCTCCGACATATTTCATGCACGATATTATACAGTCAACAATAACAGTAAACACCATACTTTGTCAACGTCAAGACGGTCTGTTCGGCCGCGAATAACAAATTTGGCAGAAAGCACCGCGATATCAATTTTATCCCCATCCCGAGGCGACCGGCATAAATCGCAGAGTCATGTTTGGCATTTTCACATATAATAATGAATCCGGCGCCGAGGAGCCAACCTGGAGCTGTTTTCTTTGATTTATGCTCAGCGAATTCCTCGCCCGTAGCTTCGGGCTAATTTTTCGAATGCTGCGAATCTTCTTTATGAAAATAAACTTTTCTTAGGGAGCTTTACGGTTCATAAATCAGCGATTTGACGACTCAAAGGATTCTTCTGTGTGTCTTTTATTTTATGATTTATTTACTATTGTAAGTTCCTTGTTAGAATAATAAGGTACAATAATGTTGTTTATTCGTCTACTGTGATGACTGAAGAAGCTCTTCTTTATTATTATTTTCTGTTGTCTAGTTGGATAAAGCCACAATCAAACCAATTAAAGTAATAACTCAATGAACATTTTTCTACTTTGCGTTCGCTATAAACTCATAACGAAACCGCTTTCGGTGTCGTTATGAAAACACTAGATCGCAAACTTTTACTAACTTTTAGTTTTCCAAGATTGATGAAATTGACGTCAAGTGTCAAATAAGGCTGACAACTAAAACGCTATTGGCTCGCCTCAATCGTATTTGTGAATTTTACCCCAACTACCAACTGTTCAATATAAAACTTCTCTAGATTGTAAGATAACAACCGCAATTTTCGAAATTTGTGTCAAATTAATGTCGCAAAGTAGAAAAATAGTATATAACACTCGTTTTATAAGACGGCGCATTCGTTCCATTCGTTCCAAAACAACTCGTGCGCCAATTTTTGTCTTATAAAACTTAATATACTATATTATCGACGCAGGTTACGCTTGTGTAATTATAAAGGATGGGCCATATAATAGCTTATGTTTGGAGTGCGTCCTTATTTCTATATTAAAACATTGAACCGTTTCTTGTATCTTGGTTACTACAGGAGACAATGAAGTGTATCAGTGAACAAAATGTGTAGAAAAGATTACTGTTTGGCTCGACTGGATGCATGTGGTCATAGCTGGTAGTACATATCACAGAAAACTACAAATTTTGATTCAAGACTTCCTTAAAAACAGTAAAAACATCCTTATTCTTGCACGCTGTATATGCTCTAAACTAAAGAAATCTATCACATTGAAATCTATCACATTATGGTTTTTTATTCTGGAAACTTGGTAACCTTTACTTTTTCAAAAAGAACACCTTGTATATTTTTATATTATTTTAATTCTACGAGTTTTTGTAGAAATAATTGTTGTGTAAACTGCATCATTTTTTAGTGTTAATATTAGTAAATATTATCGAAACACTTATATAGTTCTTCAACCGTAAAAAATCAACAAACTTTTCATACAAAAGTTGTATTATTTTAAAAAAGCTATCGTCTAAATATTTTTTTAATATACAGAGTGTTCATTCTAATAAGGTGTAATTTTTCTTTTTCTATTAGACTGTATATGAAAAACTAGGAATAATTTTTTATAAAATGCATCATCTTTGAGTTCTAAGCAATTAATTAATAATCAACGGATAAAAACCATAAGTAATGAAGTAGAATTAAATTGAATGATGAAATAAAAAATGTAAATGAATGTAAAATAAATTGAAAACTGCCAGATTAAAAGAAATGTGTATGTATGTGGGAAAATATTCTTAATTTTTACTTCAGCAGTTTTGATTAATGGCTTATAACTAACAAATCACTCTTTTTACTAAAAAAATTTAACAAATTTTTATTAAAAATATAATTTAAAAGATGGCTTGTTTAAAGCGAAACAACTTTTAATTGAAAAATTTGCTAAAATTGTTTACCGTTGGATAATCATTTGCGGTGTTCCGATAATTTTGACTAACCCTGTATATTTATTGCATATATTAATACAGATTTCAGTAATATACATACTAATTATTTAGATATGGATACGCGTATGGTTATCTGTTAGAATTGAAAATTGTCCACGCAAAATAACATTTTATATAACATTCCGTTACAATAGAACAAAATTGCATATACCTATTTGACATTTGTAAGTAAAGTAAACTTAATAAATACTCAATTATACTCTGGATGAATTAAATAAAAGGTACACACATTTAATGCAACAAATAAAAATACCATCTTCAGTGAGCGACAAAAAAATAAATACACTAAAATTAATTTTAATAAATTAATTAATTAATGACCAAAATAATTTTTTTTTCTTTACATTCAATTTCCGATTGTTGACTTACGTCAGAAGTTTTGTTAAAGGGCAACTATTATGTTTGTTATTAATTATGATTGAATCTTTACATGTGTAAACAACATAAAACTTGTATGGTCGAGCATTTTTGGATATATAAATATATACATAAAAAACATATGTTCTTTGGTGCTATTACTTACCGAGTTGAATACTAATCGTATGGCATAATATTACGTCTATTTATACGTAATTGAGGTAATATTACAACGGTAATACCCCATGTCACCAAGAAACACGCCTAATATCCATTCGACTAATATCCATAAGTACAGTTACGGTTGTTTTACGTAAAAAGCTATTAACATTTCTCTTGCATATGTCATAACTTAGATAACAAATATGGTTCTAGGTATGCCAAAATTATCAGTAAGTCAGGGAAAATATATCCACGTTCTCGCAGAAACTTTACTCGTAACGTTTAAAACTGGCCATCTATATTACACGGTTTGTTTATAGAATTCTTCGTCCCACTATGTAAATCTAAAAAACACGTATAGGAATTTGCATAGAATTATTTGCAAAATCTTATCGTATAGTCTTACTATAAAACCCATCGGATTTACTATTCCTTTTAATACAGAAAATTCCATTAGCCTAGTACCAACAAAGAAAGGTAAATATCCATTAAACCGGAGCACGTAGATTTTGAAATTGCATTTAACCAGATTTAGAAAAAAAACGTATTTTTAACCCGCGACCCGTCTCGCTAAACACGGCAAGAAAAACAAAGAGCTGGACAACAAAGGGGTGCAATTTCCTGGCAATAAATTACCTGGCCAACGAACCCTTCTAATAGATAATTATGTCACCGTCCTTTCCAGGCAATCTATGCACGAAACGGCTTGATTAAAATCCGCTGTTCGTAAAAACTTTGGAGGGGTTGCTAGCTACGGTTTATTTTTTTTTTGTGGATGAGTAACAATATGAATTTAATACACAAAGTAGCTTTATTATTGCCATATAATTAAGGGGTAACAGCTTAAAAAATGTTTTTAAATATTCGTGAAACTGAAGGTCGTTTGTATTATTATTTTAATTTGAAATTTGCAGGAAATGTACTTTATTACTTTATTAGTCAACCCATTAATAAATTTTGGCCTCCAGCAACGTTTCTGAGGTGTACTTACCCAGTTAAACACACTTTTCTTGAATCCTTGTATTCCGAAACGGTGATAGAAATGTCTGTGATTCATAAATTCTTTATTTTACATGTTTAAAAATATCAAAATACATATATACAAATTAAAAACTACAATGCCGGGCCATACTGGGTTATCTGTAGTAATAAAATTCGATTATAAACAAGAAATGTCTGTGAGATTGCTAGGACGATTAGAGGTACTGTTTTTCTTATACAATATACAGTGTACACTATTATCTACTATAGTGCTTGTCATACGATTGTTTCAATACGTCGCTACGTAATTCATAAAAAAATAAATGTATTCGTTTTTAGCTAAAAAAGGATTTTGTTATGGTAGTTAATTCACAACAAAAAACTACATTTCTGCCCACCTAACATAAATGGGCTACAATTCTGCTGTATTATACACTCACATGGGTGAAAATCGTTTGTGTTTCTGGCGCCATACGTGGTTTTAACAGACTACCGACAAAATATTAATACAATCGGAATAATTGCAATCGTTCAAGTTAAATTTAAAATATCCTTTTTATAATGTACATACGAGATAAGAAAAACCTACAAATAAAAAGGGATAAACAAATTGAAAACTCAACATAATAAAGAGGTAAAACCTACGAGCAAAGCTGGAGCAGTCTGCTGGTTATTTATTTTTTATTGCATAGTAAACTTTTCAGTTCTTATTATTATAAAGTATTTCATAATACCAAATCTCACTGCAGTCTGCAGTGTTGGACCGTGAGTGTTACTTTCACTTATAGTGCAAAAATGACCAATTTCGTTCACAATTTCGTTGTACTGCATTATTGCTTACATAATTTTCAATTAGCTGTCACACCTGAACATTCAAGTTTTTTAATTTAACCTATACGCTACAGTGAAATTAAAAATTTTCTATTAATAAAAAAAAACAATAGATATTAGTTTATCAAAATATCTGTCAAATCCTTGCTAACTTGTTTCATTTTAATGCAGACAGGATCGATCTAGATCAAATAGAATCTCATGCAGCTAATTTATGAATTTTATATATAGTATGATAAATTCATGTGCCTCGCCACATCAAATTTTTTATTATTATCAGTAAAGATAAAATAGATAACTGTAAAAACACTTTTGATCCTCATCCTTTATTAAATTTTTAACACGTTGTTAAAATTATAACATCTTCTTTTATCTACCTAGAATTACATTTTTACGAATGCCATTTAGCGAAGTAGCCTTAAAGTAAGCCAAAGCTTACAGGCTTTGGCCATATATCCATAAAGTTACCCAGAGGAGCACAGTATTAACAACCTCTTAAAAACTATTAATTTTACGACACGAATGCACACAATGAACGTAAATCTTTTACGATACGCCATGTTTGAACTTCCTCTAACACCCTACCCATTTATAGTTTAATACGAATGCATACGAACGATGCTGCTTTTGTGTGCAACGGAGCTCCTCTATTCCTGGCTCACTGCATAACATAATCTCTTCAGGAGTTTCAGAAGCATGTCGACGGGTTATTTCAAACTCTGTTACACCCAGAGTCCGTATCCACAATGCGAGCCGACGAATAATGCCAGAGATGTGTATGCGAGAGCTATACGGATTCAATGCCAGAGAGTGTCCGTAAGCTATCCGCCAATATGCATAGGTTGTATTGAAACGATTTTCTGTTCTCGGCGCGGATTTGTACGTGAGGATTATTTGCCGATAGAAGCTTTTGGCTTGGAAACTAAAATATGAGAAGGATACATATGAATCTTTCATACATGGCTTTGAAGAAAGATGTTTTGTAGAATATGATTGACATACTGACATATTATACGTTTACATATAATTTTAAGATATCTCTCAATCTCAGGTCCGTCCGGTTTCACAAACCAACGTTTGCCGGCTAGCAACAGTTAGTTTCAGTAACTTCAAGTTGTAACATTGTTGAAGTGTCCTCCAGCAGTTGGGTGCAAAAATGTGTTTCTATCATTCAAGTTTGCAGGGTTTGGCGGTCTTCTGCTTGGTGGCACTAGTTGTTCTATCGAATAGATTATTCCTAGCTTTGCTAACAGAATTTGTATTGGTCTATGTAAGAATTAAGTTAAAACCCCTACCGATGTGAGTTAGGGACAGACGCGAGTTTGGTACAGACTTGGAAGCTTAGTAAAACTGCTTAAATAAACTTCTTTCTGAGCACCAAATGGTGTTTATTTCGTTAATAATATTTGGCAAAATCACAAATAGCAAAACACAATGTGTCTGTTATTTCGTCCTGAATTTTCGGTGGGTATCTTGAAGGATACGCTAGGTCATAGGTGATACGTTACGACCGACCCACAGTGTGAAAAATTCCCAGAAAGCTGGCCAAAATTGTTTCTTTTTATAGTTTTCAAAATAAGAAATGATCCCACATACCAACTCTTTAATCAATCGGATCACTCGGACTTTGGATTTGTGTAAAGTGTATGTTTGGGTGTTTGACACCATTGCAATTGTAATTTTCTGTGGGCTTGTTGACAATAACTTTATTATTTTTGTGAAATAACTAGTGTTCTTCAAGTTATGTAGATACGTTATATAATACATTCTTTGCAGTTAAATAACACCTTTTTTACAACTTTTATTACACCGTAGCAAGAATCTTATAAACTTAAAGTTCGCCTAGACTTTTATCAAAATCCCCGCATATCCCCGGTTATAATTATAGCTAATTGTTAAGATCAGACTGTACTTTTTGAATATCTAGACAGTTCTCCTCGTAATTACTCGAAATCAATTTCTGTTTATTTTTAGAATGTAGTACATACACTTTACTTATGCGCCTAATCAAGAAGACAAGACGAATAACCAAATACATTTTTATTTTATTTTTAATAATTTTATAGTATTCAATACGTTACATCTTTCATTAATATTTCAATTATTAAAAAAGAATACTAAGCAAAACCAAATTTAAATTTTAACCCTTGGTGCCTAGAATAAATGCTCTGTTACAATCTATGTTCACCATGATAGAACATTAATTAAGTGAGTTGCCATTTCATAATAATAACAATTGTCCAGAACACTACATTTCAAATAAATTCAAAATATAAAAACCAATGTTACCCAATATTTGATCCGCCCTTTTGCTTTATATTTTTTGTTCGAATTTATAATCATCTACCCCAAACCCCCACAAATATTGAATTGCCGCTAAATTGTATGTAGTTTTCATACAAATGTCCGCTATATTAGATTAGCCATTTTGTTTTTATACTTTGAATTCAGATTTATAAATCAGCGACCCCAAATCCCCCTTAATAACGAATTTCAGCAAAATTGAAAGTAATTTAAGAATTGATGCCCGCGATTTCAATTTTTAGTTTATTTATTTTGGATTCATAATCAGCTACTCCAAATCCCCAAAATACTTAATTTCCACTATATTGAAAATAGTTTTCGAATAAATGTCCGCCATATTGGCTCGGCCATTTTGTTTTTTGTCAACTTAAAATTTAGATTTATAATCAGCGACCCCAAATCCCCGCTAATCCCGAATTTCAGCTAAATTGAAAGTATTTATTCGAAAGCTTGGAATCAGGATCTACTCAATCCGAACTTGAAAATTAAAATACTCTTAAGCTGACCGCCATTAGAAAAGTTGATATAAACCTTGATATTTTAAATGGAAACATACAATTTGTATTAGGTACTACTATTACCTTAAGTTCACTTGATGTTTGTTAGTTTAATCGATTTTTCGCTACTTCCCAAGGTCTAATCGAATTAAAATTTTGCATATGGGCACATTTTCGGTGACAATCCATAAATCAATTAAAATACTACTGTAACTGCATAATGCAACCAAACATGATTGGACTCAGTTTCTTTCAGTAAAGTTTTTAGATTTGACATGATGCCCTAACTAAAAGTGTTTTACAAACTTGAAATTTTTACGAAAATTTGTTCAAACCGACCGTTAAATTAGTATGTCTCTTAAAGTTTAACAAATCATAGTTTGAAACGGCACACGATCCAATAAAAATACGAACAGTTATGACAGATATATTGCTCCAATAAAACTTTGCGTTAGTATATCGATTGCGATTTAACGGTGAGATTTATCCTAGCAATTTTTCTAACGATAAATTTGCCCAATTTCTCGCAATGATTTTTGTCAATAATGCGAAGAAGGTTCAAAACCTGTCAGGGGTGCAAATTTATGTGTTTTTATTAGAACCCCAAACTGAACATAATTGTCAAGCTTAAACTCTCTCCGATCTTGTGCAAGCTAATAAAAATAAAGATTATTATAATCACTAGGCACTGTAGGTAAAATTAATTCACGTATTACTCGTAACACAAAAATAAAATTTATTTATTTAATTTATTTTAATCCGTTCACGTTTCAATGCTCGCAATTAAATAATTGCGAGACTTCAGTTTTAATCTCGATTGAATGTATTTAGTAAATGCGCAGTTTTGGTATAGAGGTTCAAGCCTGGCAACTTAAAAACCTTCAATTATTTCCACAAACAATGAAATATGCGGAAAATATTAGTGCTCGCTGAAAATGGAATAATTAATATTTGGCAAATAGCAACGCACACAGACTAAATCGATCGGCTTTTTAGGAACAAACACGTTTCAGCGTTTTTTCCATTGAATTGTTTAATGCTGGAGCCGGCACCGTATCGCTGAAAATATAATTGGATAAAATCGGAAATAGGAATTTATGTTCGACTGCCTCCCGACCAGCATGCTTTTAAACGCCAGTCGAGTATGTTTTTTTTATTATTTTCTGAACAATTAACACTTGTTTTGTCAAAAGGGCCATTGTTCATAATAATCGAAATGCGGCGACACGAAATATTGCCCATACCTATAATGTCCAAAAGGCATGTTTGATTTATATTCATTACATTTCGGCGTTAGCAAATTTTATTAGCAAATTTAATTAAATATTATCTTAAATAAAAAATTTTTGAGCAAGAGCACTAAAAGACACATTATGGGGTCGTTTACAGGTCCGTCAACTGAATACGACTCCGAACTCAAAATTTTCAAAGTTATTGTCAAAAGGTACGAGGTAAAATACAAACAAAGAAAATGTTATTATGTCATTTTAAGGAAAAATCACAGCAATTCATAATCTTAGAATTATCGTAGAATGCAGAGAAACATTGGTTCCACTTAAAAAACAAATCTGGGCTTAATAGCACCAAAATCAAAGTTATAAGAGACAAAAAAGCCAATGTTAGAGATAAAACGTGTATATCTGCCATCTAATAACACATTGTGAAAACACTTGAATTCCTGTGTGAAAATTCTGTTTATATTTCTTTGATTGAACAAACGACGGACATACGGGCCAAACCTATATGCATTCTTGGCATAAACTATAAAATTAAAAATGGCGTTAAACCTGAAATATTTTCGGGAACGATACATAGCTTATCGCAGACAAAGAAAAGGTCGTGTTGCGAGTGTATCCCCACTACGGCAAGTGCCCGAAATTTGTCCATGTTAGCGACAACAAATTTTGACACCTATTCAAGTGCGAAAATTCCCACATAGCACTTCAAAATTTAGTATCGTTATCAGTTTTTTGTTTATTGTTTGATATGGCGTGTTGTTCACATTTCTTTCTTAACAATTTAAAAAATACATGCAATTACAATGTTTCTAATTTTTGGATATTTGTTTGTGTAATAATTGTTCTTGAAGAAACATAAAGAATTAGTTGCCCCCTCCTGCCCCTTTTGAACGTATGGCATGTTTTGTGATAAATGTAAATGGTGGAATTTGACACTTTGAGGGTTTGATGTTGAATAACTTTTATAATCTCTTACCGATTTTAATGATTATTTTGGGGAATAGTAAACAAATTCATCATGATTATCACCAGCCTTTGGAATTTTGTAAAAGTAACTTCTAACAGTTGGTGTACCGGGAGAGTCAACGTCACGTTTTGGTAGTCCAAGTGTAACCTGTGGGGAAAAACTTGTTAAGGTTTCTCAGTAGACTGTTAAAAAGCTGTATCAAACTTCTTTTGTTTTTGATTTATTCCAATATCTGAATTTTGGAAAAACAGATTTAGCAGTAGAACAATAAACACAATTTTAGTTGTAATGTTAAGTAACTTTTGCAAAGTTTAACCGATTTTGTTTATCTTTTCAGCACATAAACAAATTGTCAAGACTATCAATTCTTTACAATTTTGAAAGAAATAGACTTGCATCTTGTTATAGCGGCAAAAGCATTAGTTTTTGTGCATTGGTCTGTATGTATTTTGTACAAAAAAATGCAATTTAAGCTTTTTTAAATTTTGTTCGGCATTTTATTGTTTGTAATACAAAATTTATGAATATTTCCGACTAAAAAATATATTTTAAAACAAATCAAAGAATAATTTATTTGGCCTAGCATAGATTTCTTTAGAATCTCACCAAAGTAATAAACAGCAAGCTTACTTTTTTCTAAATTGGCATGGGCGCGTTATAGTCTTGACAAATTTGTTGACTTATGCTCTAAAACATAATCAAAATCGGTTAAATTTCATACATATTATTGATCATTAACTCTAGGATTATTAACGCATTACTTGATAATCTGCAATTGTTACAAGCATTCAGATATGGGGATAAATCACCCAAAAACCATCTTATTGATACTTATTGATACAAATTTTAGTAGCATATCTTGGGTTTATCGTTACCGTGATTGGTACTCAATATTTGACATTAACTTGTCAAATACACACTACCCAAAATGCTTCCTACTTTGTACGAATATTACACCACTGGTGGTGTCCAAACTGGTCTATCAGCCGCCAATCCACAATTCCTCCTAAATAATTACAATCTCACTATACTCAGCGGAAGTATGCATTACTTCAGGGTACACCCAGACTACTGGAGGGACAGACTGAAAAAAATCAAAGCAGCTGGCTTAAACACGGTCGACACATACATTCCATGGAATCTTCACGAACCAATACCAGGACAATACGATTTCGGCCAAGGAGGCACAGACTTTGAGCAGTTCTTAGATGTCGAAAAATTCCTAAAGATCGCACAAGAAGAAGATCTATTTGCAATTGTACGCCCTGGTCCGTACATTTGCGCAGAGTTTGAACATGGTGGTCTACCCAGTTGGTTATTGCGAAACGATGAGATGAAAGTAAGGACTTCAGACGAAAGTTTCATGAAGCCAGTGAGGAGGTACTTTGCCATGTTATTTCAAATTCTAACAGCGTTACAGTTTACAAAAGGTGGACCAATTATCGCTTTTCAAATTGAAAACGAACGTGCTTCGTTTAGTACGAATTATGACCTAGCTTTGCAATACTTATTTGATTTCAAAAAGATATTCCTCGACAATGGTATAGTTGAGCTACTGTTAACATCGGATAATCTAATCTCTGATAAGCTTAAAGTGCCTGGGGTGCTATTAACTTGCAACCTCGGAGTTCAGTCTAACAACTGTTTGGATACTCTACGAACAGTCCAACCGGACCAACCTTTGATGGTAATGGAATACTGGTCCGGTTGGTTTGATTCCTGGACAGAAAAACATATTACTTTACATCCAATTGGTATATCTATAAAATTAGTAAATATTTTGAAACAGGGGGCTTCGGTAAACTTTTATATGTTCCACGGTGGAACAACTTTTGGTTTCCTCAATGGTGCCAATTACATTGTGAAGTACAGCCCAGTCACTAACAGCTACGATTACGATGCACCATTGAGTGAAACTGGCGGATACACAGAAAAGTATTATTACATTATGTCTTTGGTAATACTCTTCAATAAAATAAAAACTAGAATTCCATCTAGGCCTGTGGAGGTGCCTTGTCTGGCTTACCCTGTAATTGAAGTAACCAGAGAATTAAAACTAGTAGATATTCTAAATGAAGAGGCATCGTATCCATCACAACACCTTATACCAATGGAGTTACTCTCTATAAATAACAATTCTGGACAAAGCTTTGGCTATACAGTCTACCGAAAGAGAAATATTGATATTCCTATGAATTCTGTGTTGAAAATCATTGGCCAGATTCATGATACGGCAATATTTCTGATAAACGGTATCCCAATAAGTAAGACTATTACAACCGTAGATGATTTTGAAGAGTTTGAATATTGGAATACATCCAGCGAGGTTCTATCCTTAATTATATCAAGCAATTTAACAAATACTTATTTGAACGCAACACTTGATATATTGGTAGAAAATATGGGCAGGGTAAATTTTTTTCATGGAGATGCTGCCCCGGAACACAAAGGTATAACCGGTATGATCATCTTGAACAATAAACGTATATTAGATTGGGAAATATATCCGTTGGAATTTAAGAAGAATTGGTTAACGAATTTAAAAAGATGGAGGAGACCCAGATTCTCGCATGGTCCAACATTGTATAAGGCCGTTTTGGAAATTAAGGAGAAGCGAGATACTTTTGTCGATATGAGGAAATGGTCCAAAGGGATTTTTGTGATTAATGGATTCGTATTGTCTAGGTATTTTAATTTAGGTCCTCAGCAATCTATATATCTTCCAGCGCCGTTTTTGAAGGAAGGAAGAAACCATATCATCATTTTCGAGCATTACATCCCATGCACAAAAATACATTTCTCGGAGAAGGCACTTTATGGAGATTGAATGACAAAATTACCATGACTACACGCAAAGAGTTTTCTTTTAATACGTCATACGTCAGTTAAAATTTTATGATATGCTACCAACTTTATATGAATACTATACGAATGGAGGTATATCTTCTGGCCTTACCGAAGCTGGTTCGGAGTTTATGCTCAACAACAAAAGTTTTACGATATTAGGTGGGTCCATGCAATATTTTCGAACACATCCTGAGTACTGGAGGGACAGATTAAAGCAGTTGAGGTCGGCTGGTTTGAATACTGTCGATACCCACATCCCATGGAATCTTCACGAACCTTCTCCTGGAAACTATGATTTCGGTAATGGCGGAACAGACTTTCAAGAATTCCTCAACATAGAGTCCTTCCTAAAAATTGCACAAGAAGAGGATTTATTAGCTATAGTTCATCCTGGGCCATACATAGCTTCGGAAGTAGACTTCGGCGGTTTGCCGAGTTGGTTGTTAAGAAGTAAAGGAGTTAAGCTAAGAAGTACAGATGAGAAATTCATGGCTCCTGTCAGAAGATATTTTTCAATGTTATTTGCTATCCTGGCAAGTTTTCAGTTTACTAAAGGAGGGCCTATCATCGGTTTCCAGATCGAACATGGGATGTCAGATGCGGAAGGTGAAAACTTGCAATACATGCTGGACTTAGAAAAGACTTTTTTGAATAACGGCGTAGTGGAGAAGCTTTTCACTTCTAATGCCCCACAACATAGAAGTAAGATGAAAAATGTTTTGCATGCTGGGAATTTTCATTTTAACGTTGCCAAGAACATTGAATTGTTGAAGTTTCACCAAAAAGGTTCTCCTATACTGGTTATGGAGTATTGGTCCGGTTCTTTCGATTCACTGCTGCACTATTACCGTTATGGTTTCGGCGAAAAGGTTTATGCGAGCGGTTTACGGCAAATACTAGAGAGTGGAGCTTCTGTTAATATTTACGTCTTCTTTGGTGGTACTACGTTTGGTTTTATGAACGGCGCACGGTATAGCAAGGTTAAGGGGTATGTACCTTTGGCGAATACTTATGATTATGATGCCCCCATATCAGAATCTGGTGATTACAAACTAAAGTACTTCAACACCAAAAGCATTCTGAAGAACACGACAAAAGTAAAGTTGAACAGACCATCCGCACCTATCTTACTAAATCCAGTGGAGTATTTTCCAATTAAAGTAATATCGGAATTGAAACTGTTCGACATATTAAATGAGGAAACTAATTTTTATGAAAGTCATAATGGTGTCGTACCAATGGAACTATTGCCAATCAACAACAACTCAGGCCAAAGTTTTGGCTATGTGGTGTATCGCGCCACGAATTTGACTATACCAGTAAATTCGACTATTCAAATCTTCGGGCATGTTCGAGATATGTGTATGCTCTTGATTAACGGAGAATTGATAAGTACTGAGTTGCTAACACCGGATGATCTTCAAGCTTTTGGTTATTGGAAAACTTCTGATGCTGTTCTAACCGTTGATGAAACCTATAAGAACGCAACATTAGACTTAATAGTCGAAAACTCTGGGCGTGTGTACTCTGGGAATTACCTAAACGACCAGTACAAAGGTTTATGGGAAGGCAATGTTACCTTAAACGGTGAAGTAATCTTGAATTGGAAGATATATCCTTTAGAATTCAGGAAGCAGTGGACAAATAGTTTGAAAAGTTGGTCGTCGACGTTTACTTATGCCTCTGGCCCAATTTTATATAAAGCGAACTTAACCGTCAATCAGCGACGTGATTCCTATATTGACATGGGTAAATGGCACAGAGGTATCGTGATGGTAAACGGGTTTGTGTTGGCTAGATATTTCAAGAACGGACCTCAGAAACAGATTTATTTACCTGGACCGCTTTTAAATAATGGCACGAATGAGATTGTCGTATTCGAGCATTTCAATCCTCATACCAAAATCACCTTTTTGCGGAGACCTGTCATTACTAAAGTTGACTTCAGAGCTTGCGCTACGAAAAATATCGCAGAGTTTTTTGGGTTGCTTGTTATATTCTTACATGTGTTTATTGTGATTTAGATTTGTAGTTATCTTTGAAGAATAAACTTGTTATTAGAAATAACATATACTACAACTTATTTCTCGTATACTTTTTTTCTTAGTTAGGATATTTTTGTTTAGAGTATCGAGTTGACCCTCCTGTCATTACAAAGTTAAGACATTGATAATTAAGATTAACTACGCGTCAAAGATATAAAATATATTTACACACTTGTTAACACCAAACTTGTTAAAATTTGACATTGAATTGTGCAGATAAAATAATAAATATGAATTAATTAAAAGTTGGCACTCACGCAGTTCACAATTACGTCCATACAGTAAAATATTTTCGAACGCTGAAAAGTGAACCAGCTTTGGCGAAGTATGGTCGAAGCTTACAGATTCCGATAGATTAAAGGGGGGGGGGGGAAGTCAATTGAAGTTAAATGATTTATTTTATAAGGCGTTTCGTAAATAACGGCTAATCTATTGATAAAACAAAAAAATAAACTAATTTGACAAACATGTTTTGTCCGGTCTTGTTCAGCGCAAGGAAATCGGCAACAGGCAACCGCAACTGCTGCAACTGGTGACAACACAACGGCGCCGGCAACAGATTGGTCTCCCTCCACTCTGGCGTTTTATACTATTTCTTTAATATATTTTTGTTAGTACTTAAATCTTTCAAACAGACTATACGTTATTTGACCAAAGTTGCTTCTCTGTCCAAGTGCTAAAAAGACATCTTTTTTCGTACTCGATTTTTGTGGCTACGATTCC
This sequence comes from Melinopterus prodromus, assembly GCA_964023965.1. Classification (NCBI taxonomy): domain Eukaryota; kingdom Metazoa; phylum Arthropoda; class Insecta; order Coleoptera; family Scarabaeidae; genus Melinopterus; species Melinopterus prodromus. The sequence goes on from OZ030393.1 coordinate 50,443,082, forward strand.
GGAGAAACTACTAAAGGTATCGGGACGAAACTTCATATTTAGAAGTTTCATGACCAAACTTAGTGCTGAAAAGCTTTTGGTTCAAAAGGGTCTAAAGGAACTGGATGTTTACTCTAAGCCTTTTTCAAGTATTTTGCAACCTAGCCGCTATTTCTGTAATTTCGTCAAAGAAGTTAAATAATAAATTAAAGTAGAGGAAATTCTGACTAACTAATGTCTACGACATTTTTTGGTCAAATTAATAGTTTAGCTGCATGAGCAAATTGTATTTGATTGTGTTTGGTCGTGTCTGGATCTTAGTTAACCAAAATTTGACAAATAGTTTCATTCTAATGTCAGTATGTAGTGTCACACGCTGATGTTTAGACAATACCTTCTGTCAAAACTAAAAATATCTTTTAAAAAAATCTGTTCTGCAGTATCATATGTTTGTTTGTGGCCCTTGTATGTCGTTTTATGGTTTCCACGGGCCGCGCCAGACAAAATGTAAGTTTTTACAATTGAGTTTTTTGGAGTTTTTTTGAGATTTGATTGTCAATTGTGTAATTTACATCTCATTTCCTATAGCGGTCCAAGAAGTGCCCAGTAGGACACCAAACATGTAGCGATTGCTAAACTAAAACAAAAATAAGGAATCCGACCACTTTTTATTGTATGAATATATCTGTCAAATCCTGGCTAACTAGCTTCATTTTAATGCAGATGCGACTGATCTCGATCAAATAGAATCTCATTTACTAGTAATTTAATAAATAGTATGATAAAGTCATGTGCCTGGTACATCAGATTTTTTTTAGTGTGATGTTGTAAAGTATAGTCAAATCAATATCACTAGAGCTGTCTGAGAGATCTCTATACATCTGAGAAAGATATACTATATTCTCACCGCTCTACTAATAGTGACTCGTCCATACTTGGGATTCCAAAGTTGCACTTGTAATCGTGGAACTTGGTTAGTTACCTCTCTGATTCTACAAATAGAACACATCATCCATATATCTTCCCCAAGAGTTGATATTGCTGCGTTGCGTGTTTTTCACGGTCATAATGTAACTACGATCTATGTGATCAAAGTACAAATTGAGACTGGTATTCAGATAGGTAATGCATCCTCATTAATATAATTTTGATCGTTGAATGTGCAGTAGTTAGCGTTAGTATGCATTTCTTCGGTAGGTTCTCTTCTTGTGGAGTTTGTTTTTGATTATTGTAAGAATTTGGTCTTTAAGTAGGTACGTTGGCATTCAAATCACTGACATCAAAGGATATCATTGCGTAACTTTGGCTGGCCATAGATCTTGCGTATGTCTATGGATAGGAAACTACGAGGTATCTAACATTACATTTAATGTTTGCAAGTGTTTTGCTTTGTTTGTTTATGCAGTCTTTTGTTGTTTGTATCTTGTATCCCTTTTGTTTAAGTGACTTTGATTATTTTTCTTGCGCCCTTGCCTGCTTTTATTACAGTTGCATTTTCTTGATTGATTTTTTCCCTACGTTTTTTCTTCTTTGTGTCTGGTATGTTTTTCGCTGCTTTCATTTTTCTGACGTTGCTTTTATCTGTCTTCGACATTTTTCAGTAACTTTCCATTCGTCTCTATTTTTTCCGTTCGTCTAGATGATTTTGTATAGCGCTCTCAAACTCTATTGCTACTTTCTGGGTGATCACGTTGTTGTGGTTTCCTTTCTTCAGTAGTTGTTGTTCTTCCATTGTGATTGTGATGTCGGTGAGGTTCGTCCTTGTCTCAGTATCTCGTGGTGGAGCATAGTAGATGTATCTATTAGTTATTGTTAAGACTTCTGCCATTTGGAGGTGATGCAACAGTTGTGATAGTCTCCTGTGTTATAATAATATTTTGTGTGGGTTTCCATTAATACGGGGATGCTTCTTGACTTCAGCAACTTGTGCGTGCTGTATCTCTATTTTACCAACAATTAACTATTAATAGTATTCTTTATAGCATGTTAGCAACTAAACGATTTATCTACATACAATAGATTGTTCAGGTTCTGAATACTGGCTGACCAAGAAGAGTATAATTTCTATAGATATTAGGTAGGTACCAATTGTAAGAATGTCTTCTGCATTGTTCAATTCACACAAGGGAATCAGCAACAATGGAAAATATACCTCAACAACCAGGCACTCTTGATGATACAATCATCTTTGCGCATTCATAACTGTTCATTCGAGTGTACTGTAATATTTATACAAATCTCTTTGTGAGTGAATTCCATTCAAACCTCAGCCTCTCAGTCTTTCGCTTAGCGTCTTTAAGTCCCAAGTTAAATATTTATTAAGATGTTTTTGATAACGATCCCTTGAGTGGAGAAGAAGGAGGAGGGGAAAGCATTCTACGGACTAATTCATACACGGGGACCGTCGTCCTTGGTTAACGCAGTACCCTACATAATTAAGGAGGGCGACATCTCTGAAGGTAGAATATAAATATAGTTAAATTGAATTACGTCGCTTTTAATAAAGATGGCGCGCTAAAAAAGGACAGAATGAGGGGAAATTGTGGCCGCCGTCGCGTCGTTCGTCGTTGTGTTGTTATTCGGTTAATTTCATAAACATTTTCACATTTGTATCTCTAAAATGGCATCTCGTAAAATGTATGATATTGTATGCGTTGTGAGTCACAACGAGCGTTAACTATCTTCCTTAGTGATTTATTTTATGAAGTGTGGATTCCGCGGATATTTGCGCTTTTAGCGAATCTCCAAAGTAAAATGTCGACTAGCCAAATCAGTTTTAGCAATTGGCGGTAAAGTTCTAACTTGTCCTGTACTGACAATTGAGAGTTTCTTCCCAAACGTCAATACAGTTCTCTGTATTTGAGGCCAATCGATACTCTTTTATTCCTTTGGTTAAACAACAGTAAGAGGTAAAGTATGGAGAGCGTAGTTTTGTTCAAAACTGTTCGTTTGATTATTGATTTCGAGGCACCTGGTCTCGTGTAGTTACAAAAGCAGGGTAACTTACACACACATAAAACATCAAGGAAGTTACGTACACTCTAATTGACTACTGTTTAGGTTTATATAGCAAGGTATGGTCATGCCGATGAACAATCTTACATGAAGTCAAAGACGTAATATCTTAGGTTCTAAAACACAACACATCACAATAAGTTTAAAGCAACACAATTATGAAAAATTATCCTATGAGCAGCAGTCATTGATTATTATTAACGTGTTTTGTCCACCTTATCGTAGTATCTTGGCTATACCCAAATACTTTGCAGTGTTCGTATATGGAACTATGGCGAAGTTGGTCTTGACATGGTTTAAGTTCTCAATTCATTTGTTTGTAAATTTAATGTGGACATATGTCTGTTGGTTCAGCATTGTCTTTCATTTTTTTATCCATTGATTTATTTTATTACTAGCTTGTTTAAGATTCCTAGTAGAGTCTCCAACAGTTGATCCCACTGGCATTGGAGCAGTGTCATCTGCGCAAGTAGTTACTGTCACATTTTTCCAGGTTTACTACTTTTAGGTCCGAGTATTCGTCTATCTGTTTTATGCTGAATAGTCTATCTGATATATACGTATAGAGTGTTAGCAGGTTGGCGTATTGTAAGGGTAGCATACTATTTAGATTGCGCAACAGTCCTTCGTGTCAAACGGTGTCGATGACTTGTGTCACATCAGCAAAGTATGTCGAGCAAAAGAGCCTTTTTCTAATGCTTTCTCTATTATGTCGGTTGGTCTTGATCTATAATGGAATGCCTTTCTCGAAAACAACATTGATTATTTGGAATTAGTTTTTTTTTCTCTCTCAATTATACAGTTCATTCTCTTTAAAAACATGTTTTCAAAAAGCTTTGATATTGGCAAGAAATAACTCCATATTCATCATTGGAATCACAAATTGTGATATATCTTTTTAATAAATTTCATCATTCCTGAAGAAGAATTTCCTTTTTCTTTTATACAAAAGCTTTGATATCATTCATAACAATGATATATGGCGATATGATTTGGCATCATTTGGTAGTTTGGCTAGTGTTGGTAACGTGATAACTACTTTCACGTGCCGTCTCTCCGTGTTTTAGGTTGGTTATATACCACTGGCCTTTTGTACTTCCTCACTGCTTATGGAATTAAGAATTACCATTCTATTTAAGAACTATACCAATTCATTTGTTGCCTTACCAACAAAACTTTTATTTATAGACTTGATCGTATAGAGAGATCTTCTCCTCTATCCTCCGACACAACCGACTTGTACACGACTTTGAAATGGATAGATTATTGATACGTATCGGAATTTTGTAGAATACGGTATCCCTTATAAATGATGTCCAGCGACTGACGGATACATGGTGAATACAACAATAATTTGAGTCACAATGATCTGTACTATTTATTAAATATATAGATCTCTTGAGAAATGATGGTGGCAAAGAACACTTTCATTAAAATTGACAAACAAACCTTACGAGAGATTTTTGGCATATCGTAGAATCAGAATGTCCAGAGTTACCGTTAGTTTGTGGATAGCCTGTATATACTGATCATTTATTTTTATTCCTAAATTGATTGAGTATCAAAACAAAACTGTCAAAATAGCGTCGAGGTTATCTTTCTGAAAATTATCATTGAAAAAGTGCTTTTAAAACTTCCTTTTAATATAATAATCGTCGCAATCTCGTAAGTATTACCAACGTATTATCGGGCACGAAATTACCGTATTTCGTAAAAATCTACCGTACATGATATTATTTATCTACAAATCACATATGTATAATAATTTCATTGCATACATATCTATGACTATACAGGGTTATTCGTGAGTAAACGTGTTCCTTTAAACACGGTATTGTAGAGGTCATTTGCAAGTTATTTGACCGAAAATGCATGAGTCAAAAGTTAACAGTTTTCGAGATATTTTAATTCTTACAATTTTTTAAGTAAACGCTATCAATGGAGTCATAACACATTAAAAATAATAAATATTTTTGTTTTTTTCCATGTGTGAATGGTGAATTTGGCAATTGAACAACTTCTTAATTAAGTACACTCAAATCTAAAATACCTACCTCTCTGCGTTATATTTTATGAAATAAATTGTTTTTCAACACCACGTACAATATTTATTACCTAAAATTGCTATTGGAAACGTTGAAAAATTAGTTTTTGGCGAACATTTTTGAAACATTTTTGGGATCACCTATATAATCAAAAATAATTTCTTGAAATGTACCTTGAAGTAAGCCTGCAAAATGTCAAACTCTTAGCTTAATTAGTAACTGAGCTTCAGAAGACGGGAGCTGAGTTGCACGACCCTGTATATGTGGGTGTGTGTGTGTGTATGTACCTGCTACTATTATATTTTTTTAATCCTTACATGTACTATATCACTACAGGTACCACTATCCCACTTTTTGCTAACCCAGTATTTGTCTAGTCGGTCCAATAATATTGGTAGATTACTGTGTCATGTATGTTAAGCACCGCAAATAACAATTTTTATGCCTGTTTTGCCTCCGACGACTCTTCAAGCATACTCAAATAATTTGTAGGTATACATACATACATAATCGATATCCTTTTTTACCTTGTTAGGTGTGAAAATGATACAAACGGTTTAAATTCATCAATGCAAACAGCGAGTCATATACTATTTATTGCATCGGCCATGCCACCGCATGTGTGTGGATTCAAATAATTTCGGAATTACTAGAGCGCATTAATGGAGTTCACACAGTCACAGAGGGAAGATCAAAAGTATTCCGTATCTGCATTTACCACGCATTCGAACTATTAAACTGGACTACGGCTGCATTATTGATTTATCGCTGTTGACAAACAGCATAGCTAAACTTTTCATCACACTAGCTTCGGAATAACCGTCCCTATTTATCGGATTTTCGACTCGGAAATCCCTGTGCCCTGTTTTCATTGTCAATGCTGACAAACGCAGTAGCGCCTTAATTAGATCAAATTGTGCACTAATTCGGCCAAAAATGCAATCGAATGAGCATAATATTATTAGCAGAATAATATTCATAATTGCAAATATTAGCAGTGTCAATGTTATTGTTCAGTAGTCATTTCTGAAATATTAAACGTTACAAATAGTTTACCGCAATTCCAAAATTACATATTTAATTTATATGTGGATATTGCTTCATAACCAGACAATGCAATTAAAATAATTGCTGGATTGGCGTTTATTTCGAATAGGTTTTGTTATAATAATGTAATAATATAAACAATATTTGCGTTGATACGGTTCCGAAAGTAATACGCATTGCATTTGATCGCCATTTTGTTTAATTACGTGTAGGTAAAAACTTTCAGTTTGGTGGGATTATTCTAAAAAATCTAAAACATACAGAAGTTTGGTGATGGCTTGACAAAATTGATATTAATCATTATTGACATAATATATCGGTTCTAAAACACGTTTTTTGGCCTTCTCCCAAAACTACATCTTTCAATACTTTTAAGTAATTCTTTATTTATCATGTACCTACATCCTTCGTCTTTAGTATGTTGTATAATCTGTTTTGCTAAGCTTAATAATTTCGGAGATTTTGAAGCAAACACAGTTGGACAACATAACACGCCGAATTTTTCGTACATATGATACTCCATATACTTAGGGGAAAATGTCAAACGTCAAAAGCATTTCAGCAAATTAACAGAAAAATCGGCTAATGTTAACACGTGCCTCGGAGCACCTCAAATTTCCCATTTAAAATGCATTGCAAACATGCTTTTTTCTTTTTTTTTCACGTTTGGGATTTAGAAAAGAAATTGCGGGAGATTATCAGAAATTGTTTAAAACTCCCCAAGGAACAAATCCACAACCACTGTTTTTTGTTCACCACCCCCTACCCTCCCCATAGTACCCTAAATATGAGACAAAAGTTTCCCCAAATTTACAATTTTACAATGTTACGTGTTTTATTATTGCTTTTGGCTGAGGTGATTATTATTGAATTATTGGCATATTTTTTGTCGTTTAATAACTATTTGAAATTGTTTAAACAATTAGCATTTGTTTAAACAAAAATATACGACCGTACGAACAAATTTTTCCATTTTCTGCAGAAGTTATTAAATTATTGTTTTTTTGTCATTCATTAACTTATTAGCAATTGTTTAAACAAATGCAATTTGTTTAAACAAATATATATACAATGTTGCGGACATATTTTCTATTTTTTTTTAAAGAATGTTATTATTAGGAGACTTTTTGGTCAATTACTAACTAATTTGCAATTGTTTAAACAAATATTATTAGTTTACAAAAATATACGATGTTCCGGACATATTTTTCTTTTTTCTTGAGAAATATTTAGTAGATTGTTGGCATTGTCTGTCATTAATTAACTGGTTTGCAATTGTGTAAATAAATACCATTTGTTTAAACATAAATATACAATGGTACTGACGTATCCTTTTGGCAAAAATTATTACTGTATTTCTTGTCTTATTTTTCTTGCTAAATTTGTTAACTAATTTTTAATTATAACCGATAATAATAATTAGTGTTCAACCACAATACTTGTTTGACCGATATCGTAAAACCTCCAAAATTACAAAAAAGACCAGAAATCCTATAATAATTTTTGTCAAGAAATACATACTAACATTGTATATCATTGTTTAAACAAATTTAATTGTTCAAACAATTGCACGTTAAGTAACAAATTACAAAAAACATGCCAACAGTCTAACAATAATAATTTCTATAAAAACAAACACAAGAAAAAATACATACTTAAAAAGAAAAAAATGGAACTTGTTTAACGAATTGCAAATTCGTTAATAAGTGACAAACAAATGCCAATAATTTCATAATTTTTTTACAACAAATGTAAAACATATTTCCTTAACAATGTATATATTTGTTTAAACAAATAGTATTTGTTTAAACAATTACAAATTGGATAATGTCATAACACTGCCAATAAACTAATAATAATTTATGCAAATAATTTAATAATTTTCGCAACGAATGGAAATATTAGTTAATTTTTAAATTAGTTAATAAATGACAAAAACATGGCAATAATCGAATAAAAGTCATTTCTGTCAGAAAAATTATAAATCACGTAACTTTGTAGAATTGTAAATTTTGGGAAAATTTTGCCTCATTTTAGGGTACTGTTGGAGAGGGTGGGAGTGGTGAACCTAAAAATAGTGGTTATGGATTTGTTCCTTGGGGAGTACTGAACAATTTCTGATAATTTCCCGCAATTTTTTTTCTAAATCCGAAACGTGAAAAAAAGGAAAAAAATATGCATTTTTGCAATGCATTTTAAATGGGAAATTTGACGTGCACCGAACACGTGTTAACGTTAACCGATTTTTCTTAATTTTTTTCTAGAAAAGGAACAGATTGAGGGGGATCGTTACCCTCCAGCAAAAAAAAAGATTTTGTAAAGTATAAATTTGGACCACCCTAGTATACATTTATTAAATAGTATAAAATAACTGTAAAATTGTGCCAAAACTATTTGTATATTATTGTCATATAAAATTGTTTCAGTTTTCAGTTATCTAAATACCTAAATATTTAATTTACGTTTTTTAGCATACTTCATTTACAACTTACATTTACAGTAATCACAATTAATGTCAGTAATTAATTGTTGCATTTCATACCGAAATATTTTGGTATATATGTTGGTATAATGAGCTTTTAATTCCTTGCCAAAGCTATCTACTACTACAATTACTACTATATTGTCGTTTGGCCAAACACATTAGGTGCGCTATGGTTTATGGTTGTTATAATAGGAGTCTTGTAGGCATTAGTTTGATTATTTTGACTATTGTTGATTATTTTCGACAAACTCGAGTATGTCGACGAATATTTTCTATTCTTCGTCAGATACATTTGGGTGGCATACTACTTCTTGGATTTTTCTGCCGTGTTGCGAATGTTACTTTTCAGCGACTTTTAAAGGCAAGTGAATTGTCCAACGAGTACAATAACCGAATTTCCTTTCTTCAAATGGAATAAACTGGGAATGTGTCTCCGCATTTGGTAAGCTTTGAAAGATAATTAATTATAATTGGACACCAGTGCATAAAGCCAGTATCATTTCGACCGTAAACCAGATTGGCCAATAATTATGGTAAATTTGAGCATATTCCAATGCACATTTCGCCGGCAAAGTAGCAATTAATGCATTCAGTACATTATCAAGCAATATTACACTACCTATTCCAGTTGCAGCCGTAATAGGCATACCTATTACGTATTAGTTTACAACCAGCGCAGTCGATATCATTTACGACTTGCACGTGAATCGCAGGAGGTAGAATTAGAACGCGTTCATTATACACTAAAACCACCTAATTTATATGAACGTAGAGCGAAAACGGAAACGATAAATTTTTGTGAAGGTTACACGCAAACAGTATAACCTATTATTTGGATTTCAAAAACAAAGAACTAACATGGCGCGGTTGAAAATTATTCCAAAGGTGAAGAATTCCTTCGTGTTAAAAAATTCAAAGAGAAATGACGAATAAATTGACACGAAAGCGTCAGCTTCTTTTTTCGTAAAGTCGGTAGCACCTCAGGAGGATATTCACGGAGTTGTATCGAACCTATTGCTTTATATTTCGAAGACTATTAACAAAACAAAAAGTTTTGTTTCAACGTGACATTTTTTATCTCATAAAGTACAATAAAAATACCAAATATATTTTAAAAAGTTACTACGAAAAGTTATTTCGTACTTTGTGAGGCACAAACATGCTGTCTATTCATATAGGAACCTTAATTGGCCAGGTTTGAAAATATGTAAATAGAATGTTTGCCGAGAAGAAGCCAAGAGAGAAGTAACCTTTAAAAATCAATTAAAAATTACGGTCCCAGCCCGGGCAGATGTCGTGAAAGGTAGTTTATATAACAGCAATCATCACTGTTTACTGTCATGAAATGACGAATCTTATCCATTTTATGTCACAGGACTTTAGTAGATAAATGTAAAATCTAGAGACAAAATAAAAGTAAAATTATTTAGTCTAACATTGCATTAAGTAACGCATATTGCATATTCAGATTGATGCTACCAGCGAAAAACCAAATTCAATAAAAAACCTAGGCAAAACCTTTCTTTGTTGCCAGAAATAAAATTATTGCCACGGGTATACATAAGTCCGCATAATATGGAAATTTTGTTTATTATGCATTTCTCAGAAAATTTTATTCTTTGTAAAAGTTGGCGGCTTGTATGAAACTAATACGGCAATAGTCAAATATGTAATTTCGGTACCATATACCAAGCGATTCAGAATATATGAATTAGTGATAAGAGTATAGTACCTTTATTTTCATTATTATCGATAAACTTTATTTGAAAATGTTGTTTATAAGTAAAATTATATTCAAATATGACGTCACAGCCACCTTTCTTGAAATTTTTCATTTTTTATTTTTTTAAATTCTTTCTTTTGTGACTAATATTAGTTCTAATATTAGACTAAAATGTTCGTTTTAATCTATTTTTTAGAAATTTTAATAAATATTTTGCTTTTTTTATTACTTAGATATGATAACTAATGTTTATTAATTCAATTATTATTAATGACTTTGAATATGTTTATAATATATAGAATCTACAGAAAAGCGATTATCTCGATCCTACTGATATTTTCAATGAAAAACACGCGGACAACCAAATTGCCCATTCAACCATTTTTAGGATAATCGGAAAATTCAAGCAGACTGGGTCTGGTGAAGACCGCTTTAAGAAAAACCACAAAAATGGCTGGAAAATAAGAAAGCAAGTTTACTAGTGTTGCAAGTAGTAATAGAGCATAGAACGACTTCGGCTTGACAAATTACTTCTTTCAACCAACGCAGTAAATCAACAGCGGTAAATCACAAAAATTGATAGTCTCGAGAATTTAACAGATTTGAACGAAACATTTCAGCTGAAAAAGACTGTCTCCAAATCGTAGTTTAGGCTTCTTAGGTGTCATATTATGAAACCGAGCGTTAGAGAATAAAAATTTGGTGATATTTGTAGAAGTTTTTGAAATAAACCAGAACGTTTCCCTGAAATTGAAACACCAACGTATCAGCTCTGCCAATCAAGGTAGAAACTAAATTTTATATTTAACATACTGCATTACAGAACAATTGCTTAGTCGATGCAATAACACAACATACAATTATTAAATAGTTTACAAGCAAAGATCTGTGACTTGAATTTCTCATTAGTATAACGTCCACACGTTTCCTAATGGCATCCAAGTCAATTGCAGGAAATTCGACAATATCAGCTGTTGGTTTTCCATAAATAGGCCCAGTAGTAAAGTAAACCATTGTACCTGGTTCCGAGTGCTCGAAAATGATTAACGTATTGGTACCTTTTCTCAAAAAGGGCGCCGGCAGATACGCTGTTTGTTGTGGTCCTATAACATTATATCTAGACAGCACAAACCCATTGATTATAATAATTCCTTTCCCCCACGATCTCATATCCACAAAAGTATCAAGCATATCGAGCACATCAAAGGTAGCCATGTACAATGTTGGACCTTTCGTGAAATTCGGTGGTGATGTAAAGTTCAAATTTTCTGTCCAATTCTTCTTGAACTCCAAAGGGAATATCTGCCAATCCAAAAGCAATTCACCGTTTAACGTTATATTTCCCTCACATAATCCTTTGTACTGATCTGGGACGATATCATCCCCAAAAAAATTAACCCTTCCCATATTTTCGACGATGATATCAAGCGTTGCGTCGGCATAAGACATGTTTTTCGTGAGAAGTATCCCACGCTTCTTCTGCTTATTGTCTTCGTCCAAACTGTAAGCTGTAATAGGTTCTCCGTTGATCAGGAACATGGCTGAATCTCTTACGTAAGCAAAAAACTCAATTTTAGAATTGGGATGTATACGTAATTTGGTTTTTCTGTACGCTATGTATCCGTAACTTTGGCCAGAGTTATTGTTGATTGGTAGGAACTCCATTGGAACAACACCATGCTTGTATTTGAAGGAATGGATTTGCTTATCGAGTATATCCACTAGCTTCAATTCTTTGAGAATCTTAGCTGGCGGATACGCTATTTTTGGGTTCATTTCAGGAGCTTTCGCTTGTTTTGTTTCGATTTTGTCGAAATGCTTGATTACCATTGATATGTAGAAGTATTTTTCGGTATAGTCGCCAGATTCAGTTATTGGGGCGTCGTAGTCATAGCTATTAACAATTGGGGAGTGTTCGTAATTTTCGTATAAAGCACCATTCAAGAATCCGTAAGTTGTTCCACCGTGGAACATGTACATATTGACTGAACACTTGTGACTTAAAATATTGACTAATGCAACAGACAAACTGGTGACGTCTTCCTTGTTATGGCGTTGGCCCCATTGGTCAAACCATCCAGTCCAAAACTCCATTACCAGCAACGGTTTGTCCGGTTGAAGTTCATGTAACTTCTCCAAATGTTGATCAACATTATCCCGGAAGTTATAAGAAAGTAGGATACCAGGAACTAAGACAGGATCGGAGCTGGTATTTTCACTGATTAACAGGAGTTGGTTTATACCATTTTCTATAAAATTTTTGTGCAGTTCCATCAAGTACAACTTATCTCCGGGGTACTTAGGTCTATTCCTAAATGATCCGTACTCATTTTCGATCTGGAACCCAATAATCGGTCCTCCTCTGGTGAATTGTAGCATTGCTAATATAGGAAGAAGAACAGAGAAGTACCTTTCGACGTGACCCAAGAATTTTCTGTCTTTGCTTCTTATCTTAATTCCTTCTTCTCTCAATAACCAACTTGGCAAACCACCAAATTCAAATTCACCACAAATGAACGGCCCTGGTCTGACTATGGCAAACAGGTCTTCCTGTTGGGCGGTCTTTAAGAATTTTTGCAAGTTTAGGAACTCTTGGAAGTCAGATCCTCCGTTTCCGAAGTCGTATTCTCCAGAAGCTGGTTCATGGAGATTCCATGGGATGTATGTGTCTACGGTATTGAGACCAGCTGCTTTCATCTTCTTCAGCCTGTCCCTCCAGTAATGTGGATGGACCCTAAAATAGTGCATGCTGCCACTGAATATGGTGAAGGGTCTATTGTTCAGTAGAAACTCGGAAATGTTGCTTGTTAGTCCCGACGATATTCCTCCAGTGGTGTAGTGTTCGTATAAGGTTGGGAGCATTTTGCCGTTGAAGATTATGGTCAACTTTGACGTTATGTTGATTCATTCTGATTACCATGGAAATCGCACTTTGTTATCGATATGATGGAAGATGTAATGTTTCGAGTTATGTTTTTATATAAATGGCTACAGAATTAGCTTTCAATGATATATTTGTTTTTGTCTATGTACCTCTGCTTTATTAACAAAGATAATGACGTAGAAAAAAAACTCCCAAAAAAATCTGGTTACCGTTAATGCCCGAGGTTGTACCTATAGTGTGCCACAAATTTTGACAACGATCATATCCTTTAACATGAATCCTGGTCATTATTCTAAAATAGTGATGGGCATATTAGAGATGTTTTATAATGGAGATTTGCATTATCTACTAATTAGAATGGTAGACTGTGTTTTGAATTGTGTTTCTCAATTTCAAACTGTTAGGGAAAATATACACCTTTATTTATGACTATTTTGACAGTTCTATATCATAGCAAACAAAGAAGCATGCAATCCAAAGGCAAAGCGAATAGGTATAATTATTAAAGGATCTCTCAGTAAAAGGGTTGTTTCGAAACTTTCTTTAATGGGACTGTGATTATCCACTCTAGGACAATCTTTGATATAAAGTTTTTGTTTATTTTAATGAAAGGAATACAACACAATCTTTCATACACACAAGACAATTTCAATTTTAATTTACCTAATTATAAACTGACCTAAAAAAATGTGTTCCTTTAATAGAGGCAACAATATTATTTGTAGATTAACACCTCTAGCTGTCAGAAAAAAAATGTAGTGTGTATGGTCGCGAGTTGTGGCTTTGTCACACAGTCGTTTTGGACGAGGAGTATCTCTAAATATAGAAAATAATTTGTCAACGTCCACATTACTTAAAGCATTATGGTCAAAATATAGTCGATATTTATTGTCCACAGGATTCGTACAATATTCTTTCAGTTTGTGTAAAGCAGGTTATTTGCATTTTTGGACAACTGTATTCGGAAGGTACGGGCGTGACGTGTGCTTTATTGTTCTTAGCGACAAGCAAACTTGCTAATAGATACGTACCAAACAGAGGGCAATCGCAGATATCCCCACTCCGTCTCACCTAACCATTCGAGAAGTCTCGCATTCGCTTCAAAAAGATGACGATAGTAGACTCCCAGGACATAATTCTCTCTATATATAGTTAATCTAAGTGGCAATTAATAGTTAGTTCTGTACCAAGGACATTAAACGGATGTTTATGCCCCTAGGGTGACCGGGCCTATCGGCCCTCGAGCTTTTTATGTCGCCCGAGGGTATCAAGTAATGCCCGTGGTACATACAAAATTTTATGGCCTGCAATGGTTTTGTTCCTCCGTTTGAATACTATTAATAATTAATATTTTGACGTAATCAAGTGACATTCGTATCTACGGCGTTGAATAACAGTACTAACAATTCGGAATTGAGTGACAAAGCAGACAATTAATTATCAAACAGAATAACCTTAATCGCCAATAATTGACATCGACGATTTAAAATTTTCTCTTTGATTGTCAAATATTTGATGTATCTGACATATAAACCATGGGAACGCTTAATGCCCGCGCGGGCGTTAAGAATCCTTAATGCCCTCGCGGGCATAAAGCAGCTGTTTTCGCTCCGGTATCTAAGATGTAAAATATCACTTTATGGTCATGTTAGACATAAAAAATTACTGTACTGAGACAAGTTTCCAGATGTGAGCAATGCAAATCAAATTTCCTGATTTTAGCAATTTAGCGGCTGAATCACTCACAAAAAGAGGCTCTTTTATATTAGTATAGGATTGACAATATTTTCGTTACCTTTTCTCATACCTGATATTTATACGTTTAATATGTAAGGTGCTTCCTGCATTATACTAAATGACATTTAACTATATAACATGGACTGCATAGATACATATAAAATTTTCAAAAAAACGCCAATAGTATTTTTACCGATACTTTTTTCTCTGATGAATGTATTCTAATTGGGTATTGGTTTTGAATGTTGGAGTTAAGTTATCGGTTTATAAACTATTTAGAGTTTGGAATTGTGTAAGTTGTGGTACTGTTATCTAACTGGTTAAAGTTAAAGTGCTGTTGATATTAAAACGAAGTAATTACCGATTCGTTGTGACAGCTTATTAAAAGAATCAAACGGAATAATTCATGTAAATGTTGAGAAAAAACCATTCTCTCTATAAACATTAACGAAAAGCCTTTAATGAATTGCCTACTTTCAATACAAATCTACTTTAGGGGTAGTGAATAATTTATTAAATGGAAATCGGCTGTCCCCACTGAACTATAAACCGAACAGTTCTAGATAAATTGGCTCCCGACCAGGTATTTTGTCCCTGTTGGGTCGGACGAGAAGTTTACGGTTGGGGTTGACGGTAAGAGAGTAATTTGGGGGATGTTTTCTCGGCGTGAAGCTCCCTACTAAACCCGTAAATATTTCACGGTCGCCTCGCCATTTGGACCGCAGATATTGTTTATGGTGTTGAGCTCTTAACGCCAGACACAAAAAGTTACTGATATACTTTTTATAGTTAAGGTTTTGCTCCATTAATATCCTGGCTTTCTTTTTATTTCATTTTATTCGCGGTTTCGCAATAACACGGTGTTATCTATTATATCACTTGCCAAAATTAACCGATAATACAAGTTTGTAAATCTAGGCCTTAAGGTAGAAATTTTAATTAATTTGTGCACACATGTTAAATTTTGATGACATAAGTCAGTGAGAAAATTATACCATAACCTCTAATCTTTTGGTTTCAGGAAACAACTGCATTTCTCGCCAATAATTGAGGTTGCACAGATCGTTAGTGGTAAGTAATATTAATTGTTTACATTTTACGACGTGTTTATTATTATTATTATGCCAATAATTTTGTTGCTCTGAAAATACGTCAGTTTTTGAAATCAATAAAGTCAAATCTCAAAAAATTATGTTTCTCTCTGCTCAGCTCTCGACGAGTGCATACACACAGAAAAGTGATCTCTCGAACGAAGAGAGAATTACTTGGATGAAGTAGTTGGTAGGTTCGTACATATACGCAAGAGTTTATTAACATCAACCAAGAAATTTTATTTCTTGGTTTAATTACTAGATTTAAGAAAGTTGTTACTCTGGTGAAGTAAGTAAACAGTCTTCAATGAAGTGTGTATTTATTCCCGGTAAATATTTTTAGCTACTTAATGTAAGAATATTAAAGATTTGGCACAAATACGTTTATGTGTGTACAAATTGTGTTCACTAATATATGCCTATGATGTACCATATCGAAGGTATGCAGTCCATTTTAAATATTTTGTGTTAATTAAGACTTTTTAAAACTTTTTAGTTTGCGTACCTGCATTTCTGAATAGGTACTCCAATTCTTCGGAACTCTCCTGCTCTTGACTGTCGCAAGTTTCACTACAAATACCACAGTAGAATTGAGAAATGCGTACAAATTACAAACAACATTGCTTAAAAAGTATTGCTTACAAAAATAAATCTTTGCTTAAAAACTCGGCATTATAGGTTAAAATTAGATCAGAAATAAGTTTTTCTCTTAACTTTTTTCGATATCGCTATCTCGATCGCAAAATATCTTAAGTAACTCACATTTAAGTAAAGCACTTTATGAAGCGCAGCAAACTTCTCACTCAGTACCATAATTCAATCTCTACCAGAACCACCATCCAAGCAGTGGGAACAATATTTAAAATATTACATAAAAAGAAGATTATCGAGAAACAAAAGTTGAAAATTAATGATAACTTTGTTTGCGAATGGGAAGTGCAAGGGCGGTTTCGGTAGATTTCTTTGCGCTTAATACAAATCCTGGTTTGGAAGTTTCACATGAAGTAAATCTCTTTTACGTTTTTGTTGCTTTATGTTTAAAAAGCACCCGAATACCACCTAAAGATTGAAGACTTGTGAACAAACAATAAAGATTTTCGGTAAAAGTACAATGACAATACTTGACAATTTCATAGTCAACAACGCCGTTTCCACCCGGAAATAAATATATTATATCAAAAGTCTACAACTTTTAAGTGTTTTTCTTTAATCAAAACTTTTCTTATGTGGGCTCAACTAGCCACTTTGGACCTGATTTTACCGACGCTGCGCTTATGGCGATAAATCTGATGACGGGAAACTTCATTAGCCGTCAAACTGTCACGACCCTTATCAATAACTTATTAATTATAATACCCGTTCACACCATACACAACTTGTGCATCAAAATATACAGAATAAACCAGTAAGGGTTCTTATTGGGGTTGCCAACATTGTGCCTATGCTGACCCGGAGGAAAATAGTTATATTATGGAACATAAGTTTAAATTAATAACAGCCGCCACAAAAGTGTGCGGCTTTGACACGTACTTTTTGGTAACGCTTTGGTGTGAAATTTATATATAGGTACAGTAGAAAACGATGAGATGCTAATTACTAAGTAAATTGATTTATTTCAATTAATGTCTACCAGTTTTTCTTCTTTTCGTTTCTGCCTCTTATTGTCAATTTTTTTACGACAAAACCAAAACGAGACAAAATGCCAATATTACCAGCTAAACCAAGCATAATTTTAATGTACTGAGAGCATTTCTATAAAGGGATCATGTGATTTTGTTTGACGTAATTATCTACACGTTCCCTAACTAATTTTTTTTCATTTTATTCCGACAATATTGGCGTGTTGTATAAACCCCCATAATAAATGTGTCTCTACTCATAACTGATAACTATATCTCTCAGTCTTTGTAAATAGATAGTCCAACTACTGTTTTATGGCAGACCAGTGTGATAGTATTCTGTGAACTGTCTTGGACAAATTCAAACATATTGTTGGGATATTTATTATCATCTCAAATACATACATATTAAAATAACCAACAAAAGTTCAAAACATATTTTGTTAATTAATGTATAATTATTGACATTAGATTTGTCTCAGTCTATGATCATCGAGGCAGGATACAATCTTCTGCGTTCGTCGTACCGCTACAGAATTCCTACTGTATTCACTAGACATGTGAGAAAATCTAAAAATACTACAATTGCTACTTTCAAAGTTTCTCACATGGTCTCAAAAGGTAAAATTAAATTGTTGTGAAGATTGAGTAATAGAGCGCTTCTTATTTTGAGAAAAAATCCCCTTTTCAAGTTGTTTAAGGAAATCGCTGCAAACTGTATGATTAGAATAACAATTATTGTATTATCATAATTTTTAAACAATATTTAGTTACCCGGAGAACTGAAAACCCGTAGCCCGGAGAATGGTCGCTAAACCCGAACTCTCCGGGTCAAAATGACCATGTTGGCAACCCTAGCTCTTATACAAGTTGTAAATTACATGAGGAACAATCGCTCTAATTTACTGTTAAACTATTTTTTTATTATTCCTCATTTCTTGATATTTTACATTATTACGGTGAACAAAATAGCAATTACTAATGTCGTCAATGCGCAAGAATGTTTTATACAGTTTCAGAAGTACCTACTGGCCACATGAACTCAGGCAACTGTCAACCTTCAACTTGTGTAGTTATGACATTAGTATCACAACAACTTGCAACAATTAGGAGAAAATAGGCTGGCGAAATATGGAAATTAAAAGAATTTACAGAATAATATGATGTGGGCAATAAACTTCAAAGAGCATTAATGAAGATCATATTATGATTTCTATTATAAAATTAATAATTGAAATTTGAAAGCAGATATTCTGAATTGTGTCTAGTTTTTGAGACGGAAATGAATTTTTGGTTATAGTATCATATTTAGATTAAAAAGTAATTGATTAGCCTGTTTTGTGTAAGTCAGTAATTGTGGTATGTAAATTTATTGTAGTAAAAAAATGACATATTTTTTTAGTATAATTAAATTTACCTTATCTCTTATTGGAGCCCCTTGGTGGACCGGTGAATATGTATGTAGATTAATCTCAAATTTCACATGAATTAAATTATGAATATAGGTATATATCGTAACAAAATGAGAGAATTAACAAAAAATATCAAAATAAGGAAACATGCTCTTTGACCATGTGTAAATTAATGAACCCAAAGAAAAATTAGTACTTTTTAATAACTTGGACCAGGTCTTGTAGTACATTTTCGATACTCAACTAATTTATTTAATTAAGTGGAATTAGATACATTATCGTTAATTTGAGGCAGATAATGTTCAACTGCTATAATAGAATTCGTGTTTACACTTATATAAGCGTTAGTAATTAGTATAGTACAGTGATTCCATTAGTCGATAAGCCGCTTAATTCTGAATTTTAAATTCCATTAAAGAATTACGGTTTTAACTACAAACTGTTGTACGCAAACAAATGGTAATTGCACCGGCAAGATTAGAGAATTTACAAAATCAATAAATTAAAGCCGCTTATCAAAAATATATTTTGCGTTGGGTGTTCAATTTACTTTTATATGCAGATTTAGCTAAACAATTTTAAGTTAACTCAGCAGCATCGCCCATAGTTAACTGGGGTACCAGATGACCTGTATTTTATACAAATTAATTTCTTTTTTAACATAGAATCAATGATTTAATCAACATTTAGAATTATGACAACCCAGTACTCTTCTAGATACTCCACCCCACCACTTTTGATTCACGCCTAAATGCCCTACTTAGATCGTAATATTGTCAGGTGTTTCTTGTTCCTAAGAAATTCCCATCAAAGTTCAGTTAATAGTTTTGGTGTGTTGTGTTGTACCAAACAGTCTGTGTTTTAAAGTGAATGTGTCAAACGCCAGGTTTTTCAGGCCGTACCTGAAATAACTGATCGAACTTCCGATTCTGACCTAGGTGATCGCTGCTGAGAATTAGAGTGAGTCTTATCCTGCAAAATCAGGTTGGAATCACAGTTTCGTTAAAACCCTTATTATTTATTGTTTAGGTGGGTAATTATAAATTACAAGTAGTGAACAATATTCGTGCCGATGTATGATATGATAGGTAACCAGAAGGTCGATAAAATTCTCACTTTTATAATCCAGGAGCGTACGCTTGGTTTAGAGAGTGGGCTGGAACCAGGGTTGCCAGACGATCTTATTTGTCCCGCATTCCTCCTAAAAATTCCGACTTTAGGACGCCGTGAATTGGTTGGGAATTATACTAAAACTACCAATAAGTAGTTAAATCTGTTTTACATCAACAAATAATTTAAACGAAAAATCGCTTTTCTAGCTTTTGATATTCGTATAACGTTATAAATATACATTTTTATGGACATTTGATTGATGTGAACAAAAAAATAAACGTAACTTGGCTTCATTTATGGTATAAAATAGTGGAAGATGGACTCCCATATCTAAAATATTTTATGAGGAGCTTTTTTTCAAATAGGCTTTTTTTCCAAAACTAAAAGAAGAATAATAATATAAAGAAGCTCTATTTTTAAAATTCAATGATGTTCAAATGGAATGGCATTACATGAGAAAATTCTTTAGAAAAAGAGGTTTGTAGAAAGCTTGTGGATTTTTAGCGGATGAAATAAATAGCATCAGCAAACTTTAATACTTTAATACTTTAATGGATTACTGTGTTGCCCTTTTAAAGTTTTAAGAGCGTTGGGTTCAGTCGACATAAATTTACAAAAATAGCTTAAGGAGGTCTTCCACTTTGTTAGCCGGTTTTCGAGTCTATTTTAAGGAATTGATAATGCAAGAACCACACAAGATTTGTAGACAAAGTTTTTTTTACCTTTGTGTTAATGTCGATGTATTAAATTAACAATTTCAAAATTATTTGTGATGATCTCGGTGACCTTACAGATTACTTTGTGCGCGCTTTTGTGCAAACATTAATGTGTAACGGTAACCACGATTACACGTGTGCTGGTCGTCTGATAAAAAGAAGTGAAACCTTAATTGTTATTTCGTTGGCTATCGTTCGATCGTTCAGTTTCTCACTATATTGATTTTTAACATAATGGCGGTCGTATGCCCAAAAAAGGTCCGTTTCTCCACTCTTTTCGTGATATAGAATGCTGTAAAAATTAAAAGTAAATAAAACAAAAATTGTCAAACGATCGAACGAAAACTAGATGTATGCTAAACACAAGAACAAAGAATCATCACGATATATGAAATACGTTTTCAAAAAACGTGTTACCAGTTGGAAAAACACGACTTTTGGTCGGTTTAAAACTGAACGAATAGATCACAAATGGTATGTGTGTGTGTACGTGTGCACCCGATTTTTGTGGCGACGATTCCGGAGAAAGTACTAAAAGTATCGGGACGAAAGTTCATATTTAGAAGTTTTATGACCAAACTTAGAGCTGAAAAGCTTTTGGTTCAAAATGGTCCAAAGGAACTGGATGTTTCAGCATTTTTCAGGATTTTGCAAATGAGCCGCCATTTCTGTAATTTTGTTAAAATACATTTAAATATTGTTAAATTTAAATAATAAATTAAAGTAGAGGGGATTTAGTATAATTTATGTCTATGACATTTTTTGGTAAAATTAATTGTTTAGCTGTAGGAGCAAATACTACTTGATCGAGATCGTGTCTGCATTAATATAAAGTTAGCCAGGATTTGACAAATAGTTTTATTCTAATGACAGTAATAGTATCAAACACTGATTTTTTGACAATACCTATCTATAGTCAATGTCCGTAAAATCCTAGCTAACTCGTTTTATTTTAATGCAGACACGATCGATCTCGATTAAATAGAATCTCATGCAGCTAAACTAATAATTTTATATATTGTGTGATAAAGTCGTGTGCCTGGCCACCTCAGACTTTTTATTTTAACAAGAAAAACACCGTAGTTGTTGCCTTTTCATTATTAAAACAACTAATTTTTGGCAAAAAACACACTTAAAGAGTTTTGATTAGAAAAAAAAATCAATAAAAAGCAATTAGTGTCATTGAGTTTTCTTGGTTGGGCACGTATTCAAGCTATTTATTATTTTAATAAGTGATGTTATTAAGTCATCTCAATAGGTCTGATTTAGGGTAAGCATTTGCCCTAGAATTCTTTAAATAGACATTATTTTGAAAAAAGATTGTGAAATTTCCTTGGGATGTTCCAAAATTAATGTATTAATCAATGTAATGTATTGAATATCCAGAATCTATTATTGAAATGTTTGCGTGGTTCTAAAATAAAAGAAATGGGGAATGGAAAATATCTTATTTATGTTTTAATATTCTACTCAGAAACAATTATACGTATAAAAAACTCTACACTTGGATAAACAATCAACAAAATTCTCTTTACTCGGAACGGCGACTGTGCCGATCCGTGATTTTGGAAATCTGGAAACCCTGGATGGAACTAGCTGCGGTTGTGTTTCGCATCGGTATAAAAATAATTATTTGTTTTGACAGAAAGGTTCCTAGTGTGTGTATGTAGTTGCTTGTCGATGTATCGTAAATCGTTTGGTCTCTTTATATTTCTTGATATTCTTGTTAATAAATAAATAATATTACAATATTACACATATGATAGTGTTGGATGTGTTGTGTGTTGTTCCTTTCTTTTTAATTACATTCATTTTACACAACAGTTAAAGTTGTATTTAATATTATCAACATACATAATGTATAATGCAAAAACAAAATCCATATTATGCAAAGAAAGGATTCTTTATTATATATTATTATTGATTCAACGAGTTACGGAAGTTTTTAAATAAGAGTAAAGAGTAGTAAACATGAGGTACGATACAGTGTGTGTGTGACAATGTGTGAGCGTCACTTTTTATCATTAAATTGTTTATCGTAACATAGCTTAGATAATATAACAATTACATTTTGACACAACAATATATTAAATAATATCAAACTTGGAGAAAAACATCTCAGCATACAAAATTTAGCTATTGCAAGCCTTAGACAATATCTTTAATGCAATTTTATTAGTACTTCATTAGTAGTTATTTTATTAGTGGTTATTTGATCAAAATGGCTTCTTTGGCCCTGGCGCATATATGAGCCTTCAGGCTTAGCCGATATTTCTGAAACTCCTTCCATACGTTCAGTGTGTTTGTATCCATCTATCTAGACGTAAAATGGACAAAAAAATAAATTGTTGAGAAAAGGTGATTTTTTATAGAGTTTTTGTCCACAAAATGCCTCATCCATGGTCGGAAAATTGATTTAACATATAGTGTGGCTGCAAACCAAAAAAAAATTGTTAAATTTTCTTAAGAGTCAGGTAACAGTTTTTCAAATTAATATGTAAAATATCCTAGGGAAATCATCTTTTGTTTTTATCATTTGTTCATAATATTGTACTGTTGCTAGTGTTGACTGAGTCTTGAGTCATAATAATAACAACTTGTATTTCTCAGTAACAACAAAAAATGTTGTCACATACGTACCTGACTAATCTTTCTAAAACCTATTTATAATTTACGTGTTTTAGAGCTACTTTCGAACAATTTGACGACTCGTTATGTCTCTTGTTCGGGATTTATTTACAGTTCGCGTGAATCCAAGTTGCCTTTAGATTCCGTCATTTACAGTCTGTATTTGAATTTCAAATGCCGGGTATGAATTTTAAATTCCCCGGCCGAAATTTTATGAGTGTCGCGCTTGGTACGCCACTGGAATTTTGCCAAATTATGCATGGCCCGCAATGGTTTGGCAGTTCGAATTTTGATATGCATCTGTAAAACATACTCTTCTACGAATATGTCATAATATATCATGAATGAATGTATCGGCCACTGTTCTGTTGACTACAACTCATTTTACTAAATATAATATTGGGTAGAGTAACTATAGAAACACAAACACACGCATCAAATGATGCAAATAAAAAAATAAAAAAATAAAAGATGTAAGTATCTGTAGGTATACTTTTATTTGTTATTATTATACTATTATTTTATTAGTATGTTGATTGCAAAAAAGACTGTTATGCAATACGTCAAAAATAAAATGGTGTCATTCAACATAGACCACAACATCATTTTGATTCTCCTAAACAATTTCTTTACGAAGTTATTACTATCAAGGGTTAAAAGATTTTTCTAATTGGAATATTTCGAATTAAATCAAAATTCTTCGATATAACATATACGTTATGCGCCTTCACTATTTTCTGAAGAAAAAAGACGCAAAGAAATCGTTAAAGGGAGCCATGTTTAATTTCATTTAATTATCTCTTCTGCAATTTATTGATTGATTAATCCGTTTGTTCTTGGTTGTTGAGTCGTCTTTAATTGCAGAAAGTATTCTGCTGATAGAGGATTATTGTCTCTCGTACGGAAATAATTGGGAAAAGGGATCAGATTCCTTCACGGAAAAGTTAATTAATGAAACAAAAAAACAGCGTTCATTATTTTCTGCATTGTCGGCGAAAAGTCAGCTTAAGTACAAGGTTCCAAATTAAATCATTGGTAGGTACGAAAACTGTATATTAGAAAGTCTCTAAAATAGCAATTAATGATCAGAGTGTTCAACGTAAATGTTATTTTAGGAGGAGCTAACTGGTTCCCTTCCACTGGTCCAGTTTTCTTCAATTTTAGGATGGCGTGTGTCAATTTATAAATGAAATACATGTACTCGTAATTATTTAAATGTACTTTCTGCGTGTCTTTTTATTAACTTCCGCTGTTTGTGCTTTATATTATATGTAACGATGTCATGACAAACAAACGTCAAACATAACCTGACCAAAAACTCAACGGTAAAAAGTTATCCAGCGTAAAAAGAATTATGCTGAGAGAAATGTCAAGCGTTGGGCCAGCGGCTGCAATCCAAGGTAAAACAGGAAACGATTCCAGCGAGTTCCGCTAAGCTTACCTTAAGGCTAGGTTTTGAAGCGCTTTTCGCGCGCATTTTAGACGCATATGCATAGGGTATTTTTGTGCGTAGTCATTGACAATATACGGTACATACAGTGTAGAAATCCGGTTGATTCTTAAAGATAAAGGGTAAATCTAGACAGACGATGATTCTCGAGTGGTAAAAACGTTCTATGTAATAAATTTGAGCAGAAAAAAACGGTGTTTTGTGAGGACCACAAACTGCACCTCAAATTTGAATTCTACACAGAAACATACGGTCCAGTATATCTATCTACAAAGGTTATGGGGTTATGGATACCGTTACCAAAATAAATGCATATCTGTAGGCTAAATTTGTTGATAACTACGTTTGAAATTTTGTTGACAAAATCTGGGGATATTCTGGGGATACGATCACATATTATAAAATATTTCACTAGGCCCCTTCTTTCATGATGCTGAATTCAAATATATAATTAAGTATAATAATCTATAACATTTAAGTTATGTTATTATCAAATTATGTATTTGAAATGCAATATTATATAAAATCAAAAACTACATAATTGGGCGTGTATAAATTTGTAATTATTTCCGATATATCTAATTATTGCTATCATATGTAGTGCGAGTTTTTTTTGTCATAGAGATCTTATGTTGAGATTATATACATATGTTGCATCTATATATGTAGTTGTAAGTTTTTATTGACAGTAGTCAATTGTTGTGATTATTATTATAAACGTACTGAACAATTTTGTTGCGCCTACATAAGTAAAATGTTCTAAATGAAATGTAATTTTATAAATTTGTTACATTCATGTACTTTTAATATTATCACTGAAATTGCTAGAGATACGAACACCAACATTGTAAAACGTAGCATAAATACATAATAAAAGCTACTTTTGTGTAATATTAGATAAAATTGTTGCAATAATTTCTGCTTAGCATTGTGAGCTTAGTCTGTCTCACGACAACTGGAAATAGTTCATCGGCTTCCGCCTTTAATTTTTGCCAGTAAAATGTATTGTAAAAAATTATAAAAGATTTTTACAGATGTCCCACATTTTTCTCAAAAAATAAATAAATATCTTTCGGAAGTAAATGTCATTCTCCATAAAACTTTTTATATACACTTAATAGTTGTTACAAATGCTTAAAGTTATAGCTGTTTGAAATATTAACAAAATAAAGGCACATAAAAAATAATAAACATATCAATCAATTCGATAAAGAAGAATACAATCAATACCCACAATAAAAGTAAAAATTTCAAAATAATAAAACTAAATTAATTTAACAAATGGGGAAACAAACAAAGTACATTTAGACATTTGTTTCTCTACATGCAAATTCCATGCTGAGTAAAAAGTTTTATATCAACTTATTAAGGGGTTTCTCAATACTTAAAGACGTTGGAATAGTTAAAAATACGGTTTTGTTAATAATTGAAACGGCTGTAACTTTTTAAACTTATGAAAAGGATGGAAAACTTCTGCTGGAAAAAAATGGGGTTCTGTCAGTTTGTTAATAAACCGGCAATAAGATGTGTAGAATTGTTTTGTTATTAGACATTATGCATTTATTTAAAGGTGTCTTCCGCTTTGTTGGCTTTAGAAAAAAATAATTTTTCTTTTTTTGCATTATTCTAATCTAGAAGGTCTCAGAATTGTTCCTGTACGAGGGTTATGCAAAGTCGTAGTTCTAAATACTAGTTCAAAAGTTGTAGCCGGTGATATTTGTGTGCGTCAATCAGTGTTGTGATAAGGGAGGAAGAAATCCCCCGACCGTGCGAAAGGCGTTCTTATACACGTATTGCATATGATTCGACCAAGTCATAGATCTCCCACTACTGGTATTTATACCTTTTGTCATCCATTCGTTCAGTTTTAAACCGATCATCACGTGATCATCTCGGCCGTTGCGGTATTTACCAAAGCTCTTGTAATTTTGGTCGTGATTTCCAATTTAAAAGTCTTGTTTTTCCAACTGGTAACCAAGATTTTGGAAAATATATTTCTTATATCGAGATGATTGTTTGCTTTTTATGTTCAGCGCACAACTAGTTTTCGTTCGATCGCTAATTAAAAAAAATCTTTAACGCATTTTTACAGTGTTCTTTATCACGAAAAGAGCGGCGAAAACCGAAAATATTGAGAAACAGAACAATCGAACGATAGCCAACGAAATAACAATTAACAAAAGTATAGAAGATGGTGATATACAGGCGGGATGTAAATTTTAAATAAATTAAACATTACAGCCACAACCTGGATTTGAATCAGGGACCTTTGTATAAAGGTCCAATACAAAGGTCCCTGGTTCAAATCCAGGTTGTGGCTGTAATTTTTAATTTATTTAAAATTTACATCCCGCCTGTATATCACCATCTTCTATACTTTGATTAATTTCATCATTACGGTAAGTCCGTATCATACGCTATGTTCGTATATTGATTTCTAGTAATTAAGAAAAGGTTTAACTTTTTTGTATCAGACGACCAAACGACCACACGTGTGATCGTGGTTACCGTTGCACGTCAATGTTTGCACAAAAGCTCGCACAAAGTAATCTGCAAGGTCACCGAGATCATCAGAATAATTTTGAAATTGTTATATTTCTACATCGATATTAACACAAAAGAATAAAAAAACTTTATCTATAAATCTTGTTAGGTTCTTTCATTATCAATGCCTTAAAATAGGCTCGAAAAGCGGCCAACAAAGCGGAAGACCCCCTTACCACAACCAATTGTTATTCTATATGTGTATGTCATATGCAAACGCAAATCCACTGAAAACCTCACAGTATTAGCCAAACCTGTTGTCAAGCACCTCAACCAGCAGTGGAAAAACAAAACTGTGACGTTGCTGCTAAATATAATCAAGTAAATTTAGAAGAATCACCCCGGGGTAGGTTCTTTTGTCTTCCGGGAGTGCGTCTGTCGGCCATTGTATGGTAGTCGGGCGCGTTCTTTTATATCTCGAAAGAGATTGGAGAACTTTCCAAAGTGAGTGCGTATGAAAGATTAACGAAGCTAAGGGAAGTGGAGATAACGAAGTTAGCAATTAGTTCTGAGCGCTTTCCGGTTAATTTTTCACCTTATCGCCAATTACGAAAGAAGTTTTACGGCCGGCGGACGGAAGGGCCGGCCGGCCGGTCGAAAACAATGAAGCTCGTCCCCAGCTGTCCTACATTTTATATGTCGCAAAACAACGGACCTACTGTCCAGTTATCAGATCAATGTGACGTACCAGATATGCTATTGTTAATGAACACCATAGTAAACTATTGATCCAACATTATTTTTTGTATATTATACATTGGTCGCCAAAATAATACGCACACTGGTCAAAATTAACAAAATATACTGGATCAGCGAACAAAATCATGAAAATGGGCGACAGAGTACAGGTGAATGCAACCAAGGTCCGAAATTTCTCGACCGGGTATCTGAAAGACAGACTACAACGCATACAAAACATCAAAATCGGAAAAAATAGTTAAAATGTAATTAGTAAATTTTGTCTCCTTACCTTAAATATATAATTATAGATAGTACATAAAATAAATAAATATTGAAATACAAATATTGTTTGTTTATGGAAAGCGAATAGGCGTATCACAGTCATATAACGTCAGGTCATTGCGTTTTTGTTGTTTCTTTTATGCCCGCACACCACACATAGAAACGGTGTAAATGCTTAAAAATTTTTAACTGATTAAACTTACATGATTTCAGTTAATAGTATATTATTTGACGAGCACATAATTAAGGATATAAATAGCGAGCATGAAGTTTACACTCGAGCCGTAGGCGAGCGTGTAATCATGCGAGCGATTTATATCCGTTATGTGCGAATCAAATACGACGTTTTATCTACGACTCAAAAATTCCATTTTATGCAAAATATTTTAAATCTATTTGCCCATGATGGCGAGGCGAACTGTCAAATAATTGTCATCCACGTAGGTTTTGGCAGACTTTGACACTAGAGGTCATGATTTGAACGAACTGTCATTATTAAACAACGCTAGTGTCATTATAATCATTGGCGCGTATAGTGATGGGTATTATATAGACACAGATACGTATGCAATGAACTTATTATATGTGAGTCGTAGATAAAAGTATTAATCTTTGTACTTTTGGTTTACTATGAGGTCCATTTGAGGTTTCTAGGACAATGCGCTCACCTGTTTTGAAAATTACCAAATTCTCGTTCTCACAAATCAACTCGTTCGAAGTGTTTTTTAAAATAACCGCCAGTCTAAGATTTAATGATTCAAGAACTCAATGATAAAACCTACCGCAGGCTCAGCTGGTCCAATACATTGTGTTGTACCTGAGTCCTGAATAATATTTTCTCTCTCGAATCTAAAATACTTCTCTGCGGTATATTTTATGAAGTAAATTGTTTTTCAACGATATTTATTACCTAAAATTGCCGTTGGAAACGTTCAAAAATTAGTTTTTGGCGAATAACTTTTAAAATATTGGGAATTGTGATGGGGTTGTATTTACAAACAATGTTTATTTTTTAATTCTGCGTTTCACATAAAAAAATGCATGTTCCAATTTAAAATAAGAACAATAACACGCTTTGAAGTTTGACCAGTTTGACACTAGATTTTGGTCAGCCTGTATAATTTGGATCAATGACACTTGGTTAACGAGACTACTAGATCTAACTTGATACGCACGTCGTAAAATTTTATTAACAGTGGTACATTTTGTGGTTTTTATTGATTTTTAAAGCAAACGATGCAAAATCATTTTTCTTTGTTTTTATTTTTTTGCGCTGCAGTCACTCAACCGATTTCAATAACATTTGAGTGGTATGTAGGCAACCATAAAAGGCTTCCAAATGTGTAAAAAAATATTTGAATGCAATTTTAAAAAATACATAACTATGGCGTTGCACATTTTTTGGTCAACCTGTATAATCAAAAATAATTTCCTGAAGTGTACTATGAAGTACAGGGTAAGCCTGCAAAATGTCAAACTCTTAGCTTCGTTAGTAACTGAGCTACAGAAGACGGGACCTGAGTTGCAGGACCCTGTATATTAACAATTCATCAAAATTCATTAAAGTTTTTCCGTCGATCGTTTATTTATGAGTATGTTTAGTGAATGGAAAATCGTTTCTTAAATAAAACAGCTCTATAAATACACGATTTCTAATAATAAACGATTTGTTATAGCCAATCAAACCAGTTCATTATAGCCAATCGAACATACGTTAAACCATCCAATCAAAGCACTCCGTGATCCAGAACCGCTCTAGAGAACTGTCAGTGTCAAATTACATAAATTGTCATAGAACCTCAAATGACATCTGCGAAGAACATCTTTGTAGACGGCGCGGCGCCAGAACAATACGATCGACTAAAAGCTTTTGTAACCAACTCGAATATTAAACGGCGATTAATGATCTCGACTTTTAATGCACTCGCTAATCGCTCGTGCGTTAATCAGTCTCGATCATTAATCGCTCTTTTTAATATACTTGTTGGTGAAATAACTATTTATCCTACACTATGCGAAAAT
Source organism: Melinopterus prodromus (assembly GCA_964023965.1). Taxonomy (NCBI): domain Eukaryota; kingdom Metazoa; phylum Arthropoda; class Insecta; order Coleoptera; family Scarabaeidae; genus Melinopterus; species Melinopterus prodromus. The sequence goes on from OZ030393.1 coordinate 50,473,555, forward strand.
GTCATTTTCGCGTCTCTATGGAGACAAGAAAGGTGCTATTTGCCCGCCAGGTGTGTAATGACGACTTTTCAGCGCTAGCCACGAAAAGAATTGTACACAATATACCCAACAGATGGCGAGCGAATGCTCTGTCCAATTAAAACACAGCTTTGGATTCGGTTTGACGTTTGCGATTAAAACGTCAACGTTGTTTGTCAAAAGCCAGTATGTTAGTGATTAGTCTTTCGAAACGGGCGATTTTACTACGATATTGTTGTGTAGGATAAAACATTATGTGTGCACCACGCTCAGAAACTGATTGTCCGAACCTCAAGAACTACCCAGGCTCGCAATGCTCGCCTTTGCAACTCTTCTCTCGGCCCGGAAAATAATCACTTTCTCGGCTTGGTACACAATATACTATTTTTTTGATATATCGCCGAAAATATCTGAGAGTTTCTTTCCGCGAGTCATGAGGTGATCAATAATTCTGCTTGTTCGTTAAAAGGAATGACAATAAAGTATAAGGCCTGTTTAAATATTTCGGTAACTTTTCGTTTTTTCTTGGGTTTCATGGCAAAGTTTTACACAAATTATACACTAAGTGATCATATTATTATTGTATTTCATGTTTGTAATTAGATTAGATTGGCCATTTAATGCACATGAACTGTTCAAAATACGTGGATCTTACATAGACCTGAAAAAAAAATATACTATCCTTCATGTTACGAAAATCTTGGTCAGTGTTATACTCTAATTTCTACAAACAATCACGCAATTCAAATTAATTAATTAATATCAAATTAGTAATGTTTTCAAATGAAAACATCAATTTGGATACTTGGTAGAGCTTCGGTCTCGGGAGCTGGTATCTGGGGACAGGCCCAACGGGGTTTAATTCGTAATCCGACAGATGGCGGTATGCAAAGGATTTTGCTCCCTGTCTAAAAAAGGTAGGCCTGCGGTTCTGGACCATTGAGATAATTGTTCCGCGATTCTGATTGATTTCTTATACACCAGGGTGTTTGCCAAAAGACGGAAGAAGAACATTTCTGTAGAATTGCCCTTTGTTTCTGTAAATAATGAAAGTAACTAATAATGCTTTTATCATTGATGTTATTATCACTTCTAAATGATTATTATTGTAAATAAATTACGTTTTTCACAAAGTTTATATTCTGCAATTTTAATAACAACAACGTCTAGGCAGGAATAATATCGTCATTACAAACTTCATCGTACATAATAGATCTTGATAATAATAACATTAATGAACACTGTTATCAGTTTACAAGATTCTGCAAAACATTGCGCTTCGTCATAACAGTTCATCAGAACGAGCCTTTGAAACAGACTTTAGTGTTTCCTAAACGACAGGACGTAAAATTTTATGCCTAGTCTGAATACCTGGACTCCCTTATAGAATATTTTACGTTTTATTACATTCGAAATGTAAAATTTATGAGATATAAACGACGAAGAATGAAAATTACATAAATTATATAAATTATATTATGTTACTGTAAAAGCCCGAAAGATCGTCAAACCTAGGATTAACGCGTTATTACAGAATTGGTAAATGTCCGAAAAATGGTATTTGTCAATATAATTTCGGTCTTTTACCAAGACATAGCTGTTAATCCTAGAATAGACCAATACATAATGGTAAAATCTAGGATTTACAGATTCGTGTTGGCCCTGTTGGTGAACTCAAATGTATTTATTTGCGCAGACACTTGCCTGTACTTAGTTTAGACCAGAGCAACAGATGGCGACAGCAACAGGCAACAACATTGGATCATATATATTGCTGTTGTTGACAACTCAAATAAAAATATCATTGATCTATAAAAAGATCTATAAAAAACAACATGTCGCACGCTGCATGTTCCCCACTGTAGCCCAGGAGTAAATGGGACTTTAGAAACGTTATCAACAGCTGATTCAAGAGTCTAAGGGCTGGTATTTTCATCTACCTGCAAAGTCATCAATGGTTATGAGACAGATCTGTCAGATTTGTTGCATCATTATAGCCTGTTCAATGAGAAGATATGTCGGAGGCGGTGAATGGGTCGCGTATCGTGCTCCTTGTATTCACTCTGTGTCACCGCCACTGGTACATCTTTTCATTTAACAAGCTAAAATAGCGCAAAAAATCTGTACATTAGAGAAGTCTAACTCGATTTGATGTTTTGTGTTGGTATGCCTGGTGAGGGAAAGCTTATCGCGGAAAACGATAAGTCGGAAAACCACGAAAACGTACGTTATTTTGTGAGCTATAAAGTTTTTTTAAGACAATAGGTCCATGTAAAATTTTTAAATTCAAATATAATTTACCACGTAATTAACCACGTATTTTGTAGATATCTACCAATCTCTGGTGCTTTTCCTACTTTGATAATAGTAGTAATTCATTAAAAAAATCCTATTTATAGCAGCAATTTAAAAAGGGGACAGTCAAACATCTTAATTAGAGTACATATAAAATAATTGAATTCTTTACCGACTCACAAAACAACAATGCTTGGTTTTACAAACAATGAACATCTCTTTAACTCGTAAATTCAACTGTAGGTAAAGGAGTTATGATTTAGAATTTGTGTTGTTGGCTCCACTGAATCGATCTCCCGTTACCGTCTCCTATGCATTCAATATACAAATATTAGCTAGGCTTTCTCAAATAGTATCATTTGACAGGTGAATTGAGGAGTGGAAAGAAGTTTGGATAACAAAAACACTGTAAACGAATACGCCGGTGTAAAAATAATAGCCGTATAAAAAATGATTATTGTTTGTCAAACCAGACACAAAATACAAATAAATAATAAAGGAACAAAAATAAAGTACATTGTTTAATGGTTAATTTATTGTTCAGGCTTTTTTATTATTTTAAACATCAGTAAATTACCAACGGTAATACATATTAACGATAAATTGCCTTTGGTAATTTAAGCTGTAAATTACTGTAGTAAAAAAACAGTATGTCCCTTCATGACACACATCTAGCTACGTGCCACAGAGGTAGAACAAGAACTTTTAAAGAAGCCAACAGTAAATAAAAAAAAATCTATTGAATCGATTGTGCTATATTTGCAGTTGTGTGAGCCATCCCAACGAAATTCCTTAAAAATACTTATATTATATTTAAAGTATTATGGACTGCCAAATAAAAAAGAGTTATGGTTGGTTAATGTTACGCAATATTTGAATCCGAATTAAATCTCAATTCATTAAAATTCAAAATTATATTTTATCAACAATAGATAATTCAACCAATACACATAGAATAAGTAAAACTATAACAACAATAATAAATACACAACAACAATTCAAAATAATACCCAACAGGTACCTGGCTTCACCTTTCATTCAAGCAACGTACTAATGATACCCCCCACTATGCTGTGTGAATGTGCGTTTGCAGTCCGTGCCGTGTTTTTTGTTTTCGTCCGTGCTAAACCGTTCGTACGTAGTAAAATGACAGCGTCTTACAATTTTTACGCGTCTCTCTATGTTTGCTATCAAAGCTATCGGTGTATTGACTTAAAAACGTGATAAATGTGTGACATTTGGTGTTACTTGTGTTCCCATTGACTTTATGTTCATTCTTCGTCGATTTTGAACAGACAAATTGCCGGTATAAGGTAAGATGTTATTCTATTGCGTAATTGCTGTTGGTTTTGTTTGAATCCTGATGTGTTCAAGTCGTTTTAGTGTTCATTTTCGATAAATACAAGCCAATGAAATTCCTTAAAAGATACTTATATTACATTTAAAATGTTATCGACTGCGAAATAAAAAAGTGTTATGTTTGGTTAATGTTACGCAATCTATATTTTAATTTTAAGAATCAACGTGTGTTTGTTGTGTGGTATTTAATAAAATAACGGTACTTATATATTCGTGCGGCAGTCACTCGTACCCACTTCACTAAACGTAAGTTTTCTTCATAAATCAGTTTTGTTTTGTACAAATATGGTAAATAAATTTGTCACAGAGGTCGATGTGGTCTAGTAACCAGGCTGCAATATCGTTATTTCATCATCATTATCAAATGCCATTGAAAATTAGAGAAAGAAACAAACAACCGCTGATTAATTATAGGTACTGAGGAAAAAATAATTGCAATTAAATAATAGGTAGATTAATAACAAAGAAAGATATTGATAATCAAGATAATCATATATAGTCGCCTCTAATCCGAAAAGGACCCTAGTATGTACAGATTGTACAAATGTACAAGAATTTTGCTAAATTAAAATACTTCGAGTATATAGATTTTGTGTTCCATTCTGTAAAAGTAATATTTATTACTCGAGGGAAGCTATTTTGCTCGACGGCATCCTTGTCATATTGTCATAATACACAGAGACAGTATTTGGTCCGATAAGTGCCTTTGAGTTTGATAGAAATGGGCCCTTTTCGTTGCGAATCTGATTACCGCTTGTGCATTGTCAACGTCTCTCTTGTGCCGACTACCTGACATTAATTAGATGTCTTAGACGGCCAAGACAATAGGCTTTGCGAAGATAATAGGACACAATCTCATTAGTTCATAATTCGTTCCGCATGGACCGTCTTTGACTATGTCTATTAGAAGTACAATATATATTATTTCACATTGGTACGTTTCGAATATAATGAACATAAATCCTTACGAATTCCAAGCAAGGAAACAACACAAGGTCAACTAATTAGTTGCTGATTAGTTACTAATTATGCCACAGTGTAATTTAACGTTTATTTTGTTAGGAGCATATTTTACACCACTACTATAAGGATAAACCACTTATCTCTAGTAAATATTGGGGTAGTGTAACACTACATCAGCTTAAATTATTTAAGCCTGGTTTCAATATATAATCCCGATTTTGGAGAACAAATATTGTAGGTAGCTATAATCATATAGGAACAAACCCTTCCACAATTATTACAGAGGTTATGTTGACAAACAATTGCGAAAGTTTAGAGTTTGGAATTTAGATCTAGGATCTAGGGAGTTTCGGAAGTACCTATTCGCCTGGGAAGCGTTGGGAAACTCCTCTAGTTACACTCCTGTGTCACGTCATAACATAATACATGTAGGTATATGAACACATGGACAACTACTCCTTCTGTATTCTAAACGTCATTTTATCTTTACACTCACCGTTAATGAATTATTTAATTATTGTTCCCGTGTGCTGTCATCATGCGACGTGCACGTTAACTTACTGGAAGTTGGAATTCCTTCAGTTCGATTCCTGGGTGTGTGTAGCCTCAGCGTCGGTGATTGGCCTCAGTTGCGGAAATAGACTGAAAATAAACAAGTAAAAAATTATTGTTATGAAATATAATTCAAATTAAAATTGGATTTTTGGATTTTTAACAATACGCCGAGCGTCTGCTGAAGCTATTGTTTTAAACTGAACGTGAATAGAACATTTACGAAAAAAACAGAAATTTAATTCTCCACGTTCAAAACAGAATTGATCATTTCCTGTCTCTCTATACAGGATGTTTTAGAAAATTTAATTGAAGAAATCGTCTAAGGCCGGCACTGGTAAATAGCCGATCCCGCATGCCCCGAAAACGCTTGCCGTTTAAACATTTGTCTGCTGGTAACAAGGCAGTCAATATTAAGAAATATAAATAGATTTTTTGATAAATTACGTACAACTGATATATTTTTTTTCGTAGAGTCTTAATTTGAAACATTTGTGTATTGACATAACCAGTGTTCAGTGTTCAGTGTTCTTCTTCGGATTAAGATTTTATGGAATCATACCGGAATCGGTTGTCACTTTGTTTTGTGTTCTTTTTGTTGTCGGTAGATTGTCATTTAGGTTCGATTATTGTATTTTTGACTAATTAAGTAATTGGAAATCTGCGAATATTATTGATATGTCATTCCTAGTTTAATGATTGGGTGGAAACTGGTATATTGATTGCTTTTTCATTAACTTAATAGTTCTGGAGTGAAAATTCATAGTGGTTAACATACATGAAGTTATAGATAGACGATTGCAACCTTTTTCTTTAGTAGGTATATGAAATAATAATGTATGTTGCTGATCATATATCATTAAAAAAATGTGAGGTTTGCAAGGATTGGAAATATTACGAAGCACTCAAATAAAGGGTGTTAAAAAAATAAATTCTGAAACTTTACCACAGTATATAACTTATCAAAATATTCAAAACAGTTTAAAGATGGGTGAAACAAAATTAACTCAAACAATTCACAAATTCTGTTTGTTTGATTTAATAATTTTACATGTGTACTAAACTAGTAGACGAAGACCAGAAGATAAGACCAAACAGTATATGACTAGATCGACGATTAGAACAGGAGATCTAGCAAAAATGCTGTGGCAACAAGTGGGTAAGCTGATTAACACGGTAACATGAAAATAGCATTCGAAAATGGCTGTATAATTACTAATTTTGGCGAGGGTTTGGGTAGTAATTCATGCTATGCAGTTATAAAAGATTGCCACCAATATAATTTTGTAAAGGAGGAGGAGGAGTATCTGAAATCAGTATGTAAAAAAAATCTTAAATTGGATAGGTTGATAGACACTTTGAAAAGAAGCAACTTGTACCTGTGATGAATCACATAACAAAATATTAGTAATTAATATGGGGCTTTGTTGGCAAATGGCAGCTCCTTGAGAATCTGTGCAAAATATTTTAATTACTCCAAAGGGTTTATCAAAATTTTCTTTCTAGAATGGGTAACAGTACTATAAAATTTTGAACTGGAACGTTTGTTTGCAGGTGAATGTATTTGGAATTTTAAAACTATAGAATATAGAACTTTTAACGTAATATACTTTTAAGTTCACTACCACGTCTGGTCTACCGGAAGGTGACAGCATTCAATTCATGACGTAGGTAACTGTTTTCAACGAAATACGATATATGTAAACGCGAAAATTTTAGGAGGCACTGAAAATAGCTTTTTTTAATATTATTGAACATAGTATCAAGTAACACGTCAATAAAAAAACATCACCAGTTCTAAATCATCATTTCAGAACCAAAAAACTCCGATTTTGCTTGCTGGAGACGCAAAGCGTCCACAGGCTCCTATTGAAAGATTCTAATTTACATACAGGGTTCTGTTCAGCGATCCAGATTTCGTAAAAAAACTCAAGTACGATTTGGCTGTATGGAATTTGTGACATTTGGCAATATTTACCAACTCTTTTGAAGTTTACAAACAGATAGAAGAACAGGTTAAACTGAAAAAGCTAAGATGGAAACAATACCTTACAGACGGATCAAACGAAAAATACACTAACTACAAGGAGCAGAGAGGAAGGGTCAAAGAAATGATCGTACAAGCTAAGAAAGCATACTGGGAGGAGTTCGGTAAAAAAATGGAAGAGGACAGCAAAGCAAACCAGAAACTATTTTACAAGGCCTTAAAGAACATGAGAAAAGACAGGAAAAGTGTGATACACAAAATAAAGAACAGCGAGAACAGAATATTGACCGAGGAGGGAGACATAATGAATAGGTGGCGCGAATATTTCTACGAGTTGCTTAACCCAAACAGGGAAACTGCGAGTGTGGAGCAGCGAAGGGGCGAACAAGCAATGAAAACACAAGAACACGGAGACATATGTGAAGATGAAATAAGACAGATGATAAGGAGGACGAAGAATGGCAAGGCAGCAGGACACGACCAGATCACACCGGAAATGATAAAAAATTTGGGACAGAGAGGCATTCAAACACTGACAAGAATTGTGAATATCGCATGGTCAACTGAGGAGATCCCAGAAGATTGGAAAATAGGAATAATCATGCCAATATACAAGAAGGGTGATTCGAGAATTTGCAGTAATTATAGAGGCATAACCCTACTCAGCGTAGTGGCCAAAATTTATGTCTCCTTACCTAATAATATAACTTTGTGCCTCGTCCAACACTGGACGAGGCACAAAGTGGATTTAGAAAAGGCCGAAGTACTCAAGATCATATATTCTCAATCAAGCAACTCATGGAGAAGGTTAACAAAAAAAGGGAAGTGTGCTTGGCCTTTATAGACCTAGAAAAGGCATTTGACAACATACCTAGGAAAATGATATGGGAAAGCCTAGAAACAAGAGGTGTCAGTGCAAAACTGAGGAAAGCAATAGAATCCGTGTATAAGAGCAATTACAATTACGTCCGAACACATAATGCACAATCAGATTCCTTTCCAGTAGAGGAGGGATTAAAACAAGGAGGGGTGCTCAGCCCGACTCTATTTATAACAATCATGGATGATGTGATAAAGAAGGTAAAACAGAAAGCCCGCAAGGTCAACGTGGGATACAGAAATTTGAGACCTGTAAAAATAGGAGAATGCGCATTCGCGGATGATCTTATGATATGCGCGGAGGGAGAATTGCACCTGAGGAAGAATCTAGAAATATGGGAAGAAGAACTGAGTAAAAGAAAAATGAAGATAAACACCGACAAGACAAAAGTTATGATGATTGGAAATGGCGAGAGAAAGATGAACATGGAAATTTATGGACAAAAGCTGGAACACGTAGAAACCTTCAAATACCTAGGTGTCAAAATTCAGGGAAACGGAAGAATAGATGAAGAGGTGATGGACAGAATAAACAGTGCAACAAAAACTTACCATGCACTCAACAAGCCGTTCCTGAAAAACAAGAACATAAGCAAAACAACGAAGCTGGCAGTATATAGGTCCATCTATGTGCCGATACTAACTTACGGGAGCGAAAGCTGGGTATTGAATAAGAGTATGTCAAGTAGAGTACAAGCGATGGAAATGAAATATCTAAGGAGAGTGAAGGGAGTGACAATTATGGACAAAGTGAGAAGCGACAGGATACGAGAGGAGTTCGGAATGGAACCGATTGCCGAACAGATAAAGAACCAACAACTGAGATGGTTTGGACACCTGATCAGAATGAACGGTGATAGAACAGTAAAGAACATCTGGGAGGCGAAGGCACTTGGAAGGAGGGCGAGAGGAAGACCAAGGAAGAACTGGGACCAAACAATAGCAGACACACTGAGGGAGAGAGGTGTGGAGTGGAGGGATGCAGTCGGCTTGGCGAAGAATAGGGTGGAGTGGCGGAAGTTTGTGCACAAAAATGAAATAAAAAGAAATGTGTAAACATGTAAAACTTTAAACCTTTACACCTAACAAGGTAGAAAAGGATATAGATTATATATATATATATATATTGAAGTTTACAATAAAAGGAAGTTGGCAGCTAACCTAACACGAAATGTTGTCCCAAGAAACTTACTTCGTTGGCATACCCATGTATGCGCTCTTCGGGGTTCGGCGGTCCACTGTACCGCTAGTATTTACAATATTTATAAACAGCGTACAAAACCGAACCGGCAAACGTTTATAATTTACAGACTGTTACGGCCCATTGTGCCGCGTGTGGTAGCTTAAACTTCTGCTTGGTAGTGGTAGACGATGCACAAAGAAAATTAACTAACTAAGCGAGACGTCATTATTTGAGGCTTTGTTTATAATCTAGCAATCGGCTGTCAAAGGTAAACACCGCACACGATCTGGCTGAAGTAATTTCAATAGGGTCGTTACTAAAACACGCAGATTATTGCGTGCTTACAGGTTATTTGTGTTATTTACTAAATAAAACGGAATATATGTTCGAGTTTAGAGCACAATCACATGTCTTTAAAACCACAGTCCCGCGGTAAATATTTATTTAGGTCTCCGTTTAGATTCAACTTTATTAACACCTCTCTGTTTGCGTTTGCTGCTCGTGAGCTAATCCTCTTGTTACCGGTACGCGCTCCAGTGATACATTTCGGTGTCTGTTGCTCGGTGGTAAAAAAGAAACCAGTGGAATAACAATTCTTGGATATATTACGACTATTACAGACAGAAAAGAATAATAGTGGACAAGTTTTATTGTGACATCGGATTGTGTATAGTGTGATAAAAGTGCAAGGTATTGTTTGTGGTTTTTTATTAATATGTGTTAAGCAAATCAGGAATGTAGAAATCGTGTTTAAGCGTAACTTAATGGTTAGGAGAATAATTATGGTTTACCTTGAAGATGTTTAAAGAACATTATTGATTTAATTAGTGAGCGATTAGATAGAGAGACTGCTTCCTGTTGCATGTGCCGTGCGGTTGGTCATACATCCGAACCAGGGTTGCCACCTTTTCTAAACTGATTACACGTAAGTTCAACCTAAAGTATCTATCTAACGTTTTGTTTGTTGTTTTACAAAGAAAAACTACTGAAATACGCCGGTTTGGTGTATAGTATTTTGTTTGGTTTTCCTTTCATTATTTTGGGTTTTGTTGCTATGTCAACCGATTTTGATTTTACAAATGGCATCTTGCTTTTCCGTTGTTGACATAATCGCATTTTGCGTGTATTTTTTCTGCATTTTGGCCTACTTAGTTTTACAATGCATAATGCGATGTTATGTAAAAATATCTGATGTGGCCAGGCATATGACTTTACCATACAATATATAAAATTAATAGTTTAGCTGCATGAGATTCTGTTTGATCGAGATCGATCGTGCACTAAAATAGAATAAGTTAGCCAGAATTTGACAGATATTTTGAAAATATTGATAGTAGGTATTGTCAAAAAATCAGTGTGTGACACTACCTATGTCATTAGAATGAAAATAATTGTTAAATCCTGGCTAACTAGGTTTATTGCAGACACGATCTCGATCAAATAGAATTTGCTCATACAGCTAAACCATTAATTTTACCAAAAAATGTCATACATAAATTATACAAAATTTCCTCTACTTTAATTTATTATTTAACTATTTTGATGAAATTACAGAAATGGCAGGTCATCTGCAAAATCTTTGGACCCTTTTGAACCAAAAGTTTTTCAACTTTAAGTTTGGTCATAAAACTTATAAATATGAACTTTCGTCCCGATACCACACACACACACACACACACACACACACACACACACACACACACACACACACACACACACACACACACACACACACACACACACACACACACACACACACACACACACACACACACACACACACACACACACACACACACACACACACACACACACACACACACACACACACACACACACACACACACACACACACACACACACACACACACACACACACACACACACACACACACACACAGACATTTTTTGTACCTTGGTCAACAATATTCAAACCTATTTCCAGTAAAAAGTTCCAGTAAAATCTCCATTTTTTTGCGGTACGATCACAATATACTGCATATGATAAAGTTAAAATGCTTAAAATTAATTATGCTGAATGGAATGAGCAAGAATAGATAGATACAACCTGAAAACAATTTCCGAAATATGTCGTTTCAGCAGTTATTATTTCTTTCGTTCAACTTCTGCAATCAATCTCTGTAGATGTTTATTGGTGTTGTAATAAGTAATATTTTATTGTACCTTTTCGTAGAATAACGTGACGTACTCCTATTTTGTTTTTATGTTCCAGATTTACCAGTATAAAGATCCGAATAGGTTCGTTTTACTTTATCATACATAGTATGATAAAGTATTGTAGTTCTTTATGATCTTTTGTAGTTAGCACTGAAGACGGGGTAAAATCCGAAAATATAGTATCCTAGAAGCCAATATAATATATTAATCATCAGAACTAACAACTATTTTACTTTATCAAAGTATCAAAGTACCTATAGCAATCGCGCCGAAATTTTTTTTTGGAGATTTTAGCGGAAATATGTCCTATTGGGCCCCCTAAGCATTTTTCACCAAGGTACACAAAAATGTGCTAAACTAAACTAAGCTAACCTATTAATATACGGTATGATAAAGTCATGTGCCTGGCCACATCAGATTTTTATTGATAGAAACCTTATGCATTTGTTAGATATGTGAAGTAATTGAATTTTAAAGTTATTATGTTTGGGATTTATATGGTAAAGCTAATCTAAGATGTCATTCAACTCATGTGGTTTTGTTGATGTTCCTGAAATCTAAGTTGAGTGCTAGTTAGAAGAGAAATAGTGCCCTTTAAAGACTGACTAATGATTTCAACACATTATTTGACACCTTTAAACATTGCATTCCAATCTACGGAGAATTTGTTCATACATCCTACCAAGTTTATTCACACTCTTTTGTGGACGAAATTGAAATTTTGACGCTGTTAACCAAACTGGTGTACAATTTTTTACATATAAAAAATAAATAATACAGGTTAGGAACGGGAGTCTCAATCATCTATTATAAGTTTCTTTGTGAGATTATGAGATTATACCGAAATAAAATATATGACTTATAAATAAATATTATTACTTGTTTTTCTTATTAATTAAACAAATATATGTATTTTTATTTAACTTCACATGATATACATTACCAAGATATTTCTCTTTCGGACTGTAAAACTTTGACCCTATTTTCTACTCTATGTATCAATAAAAATACTTGACGTGCACTATATGCAGAATTGCAGAATCAAAACTGAGCCTTCAAAATATCGTATTATTCTATTTATAGTTATAGGCAATGGCTATTAATATATTTGCTAATACGTTTACTGAACCACATAATTTATTGTTCTAAAATATGTAGTAAAATATCTACTAACAATTTGTGCAAATTGCCAACAACAATTTGCCATAAATCATTTCAAGGCAAAACGCTATAATGATTATAAAAATATCCATATAACTTAAGAACATTTCACAAATGTTTGCACGTACATAGATATATTGTCATGCAAACTAGCTGCATATTTTCGCTGTTATCTCCTCTCGCATGTCCTCAGTGTTCTGAAGATAGCTTAAATGTGGAACTATAAAAAATCATTTTATAGGCGCTGTAATTTTTGACGTAAGTGGGTAATATACCATAATAATATGGTATTTTAATCATTTTAGGCCAATTGGAAGTGGGTATACTAAAGATAAATATGATCATAAAAAATTACATAACGTTTTATAGTACCCTAGATCTAAGCAAAGCAACTATGGTAACATCTTGATTTTCAGCAGTTTTGTCACGTATACCGATAGGAAAGTGTTATCTCATTATGCCGTTTCGAGCATACAAGGGCTTTAGACTTTAAACTACTGATCGCCGCGCTATCTCGGTTACATCTCGAACTTTCAGCCGCAAAAACTTCAGCCTAAACTCCGGCAATCTAAAGGCACAGAATTGGTGTTTAGGCTCGCCAACTACAACGGGGGGGTAACATGGTCCGTAACAATTGCCGCTCGTATCCTAGAGATGTCGCAAGTTCTATATAACTTTGACCCAGAACCCTCTAACCTCAAACAACACGAAGTTCATTTCGAACCATAGTGTAAAATTGGCTTTGGCGTTTTGGAATGTTATTTATCGGGTCATTGCCCGATAATAGTTGTAACAGAATTTTGTATGAAGTTTATTATCTGTATAATCAACATATATCTTATACAGGATGCTCAATTGTAACAAAAATATATCAAACAATTTTAAAAAGTTATTGGTTGGGAACTTCTTGTATTACAATGTATCATTAGAAGAAAGTCGTAAGCTCTATTATTGAGTACTGGGGTTCCCTATACATTCTACCTTTATTGGTGATACCTTTGGTGATATTTTATAATACATATTATGTCACTTGACATGCTTATTTAGGAGATTCTCAAAAACCAACTAAATTTCTAACTAAAAAATCTGACTTTATCACATGGCTTTATCATACAATATATAAAGGTAATAGTTCAGCTGCTGTGAGATTCTATTTGATCGAGATCGGCCATGTCTGCATTAAAATAAAACAAGTTAGCTAGGATTTGACAGATATTTTGATAATATCACATAAATACAAAATGATACTTAAAGAATTACTTTTTCATTCAACTATTTTCAACGGATTATTATTAAAGATCATACAAAGCTAACTACTTTGTCCATTTAAACGACCTCCTAGCTGTAATAGGAACAAAAGTGCTCATACAATTCAACGTCCGTGAGACACACTGTAAACGGAGGAATTTTCTAAAATGTGTTCGCGAAAAATCCGTAACGTATGAGTTGATTCGGATGATTCTTTCCATGTTGTTTTATGGTACAAATGCTAAAAGCAGACAGGGCATAAAGACATAACCTAATAAAATGTTTGGTCTGCATATATATAGTAGAGATTAAAATAAGTTAAAAAGTTAATTGATAGGTCCTAAAATAAACCTTTCAGATATTATGTTAGAAAATGCGAAAACGTTACAACGCAAATTATGATTGTTGATGTGGACACACTATAAGACATTATTAGGTAACTACATTGCAATTAATTATGAACGCATATCCATGCTTTCGCTCGAAGCCAACAAAAGATCTTATTACGTATTTCTATTGTAATAATAATAAGAACAACTTTTATTTTACCCTAAAATAACTCGTATTTGGTACTAAATGTTTATTTTTATTACCGTGCGTGCTATTTTTATTAAGTTTTATAACTGGATGCTGACTAATTGATGTGGTGAGTCAGAAGCAAATTTTCATAATAATTTCGTAATAATAATGAAGAAAATTCGAATTTAAATAATCCTAAAAAATTAAAAAGAAATTTAAAATGTCTCTGACCGTTTTTCGACAGTTATCTCGACCCGGTATATCTTACTAACCTCTTCTATCAAATTGAGATCTGAAAGGAAATATTCAAATTCTGGATACTGTTTTCAATTTATGTACCTACTAAAAACAAATCAGGTTAGACATTTGTAACCAACATAGTCCAGTGGCACTTTTTAATAAAATAGGTTAACTCAAATTTAAGTAGGTTATTGGATTGACAATAGCCTACTTCAATTTGAGATAACTCACAGTTAATATATTAAATATAAACTCATTAGTTTTGATGATCTAGATGGGCCAGGTTTGAGGTGTGTCTTCTGGTTCTACATTTTCCTTTTCAGCATCTTCGTCATTATTATTTCCGGTTTTATTAGCATAAATAATCATTAATTTTGATGTTATTCGCAGTGAACTATAGTCGTAGAGTACGAAAAACACGTCCTCACTATTTAAAGGAAGATGGTTATCGTCAACATTTTTATTTTCCACAGGATTTGTATAATTTTTTTTCGATATATGTAAAGCATGATTGGACTATGGCTTGTACTTTATTTTGTAGAGTATGAAGATTAGTTTTGACATTACGCCTGTAAAACACAAACTTTGACTTTAAATGTATTTTTTTGCTGGTGATATATGGTGAAGATTATTTTCAATATATTGTTAATCCCGTAATAAATTTATTTTTGCAAAAAGTTTCTTGCACCTAGCAATGCTCCGAGCGTCGTATTTTAAATGCACAACAATAAATTTGTTTGTATGCAATGACATGGCTTCTAGCCAGGTCAGGACGTAATTAATCTTAGAGGCGATCGCAAAAATGTCTTTGGTACTGTTCTGAAATTATACTGCTTGTCTCTAGCAAACTCACATGCGATGCAATGCATGCGATATACTTACAAGTACAACTTTTTTATTTTTCATTTAATAATTTCACTGATTTTTAAAATAGCCTTTTATCCTAGATATCATCAGATATTTGGATTCAAACTTGCATGAACTATTGAAAAAAATTATGTTAGCATTGTTAGCAATGAACTTTATCTGATACCTGGCGTTTTATTAAATAACGTCATTAATGTTTGTCTTTATTTCATTCATTATACTTAAATGGTATTTGTATTTAAGAATATCATATCTACGTAATGTAGATTCATCAAAAGTAGCTTTTGGCCAGTCTGTAATGCATGCCGCTGCCTTTCCAATCAAAAGCAAGCGTGCTGTGGGATTAGCCAGTGCGATCGGTAACGTTCAGTTGGGGATACTCCCACCATGTTTTTCCCAGCTCTACTCATGCCATGAGTAATGCGCAAAAATTACAAACTAAAATAGAAACAACGCCCAGTGGAACTGAAATAACAGCGCAGAAGAATTTCTCGCAACAAAGATATAAGATATCATAGAAGATAATTAAGTTCTCAACAATTTTTATAATCAAATCTTTGTTTATAAACTACTGAAAATGAGATTTTTCATATTTTTTGCACCATTCGCAGAGCTCTTCGAGAGCACAACCCAACAGTGATCATCAAATATTATGAATAATTAAAATGTACATTCTGGGCACACAAAATAAAAAATAAATAATACAGCTACTACTTATTCATATACATATTTATTATGGAGTGCATAACCTCATTTCCAACATATTAAATTTTTTTTTGAATCTTTTTACAGTGTCTCGTGGCACAGATTTAATAAAAATTGCCTTTGCAATATCGGAAAGTAATTTTGCGGGTTCGTTTGGGGTCATAGCTGGCTGTGTGAGTGTTTGATGTCGTGTTCGGCATCACACTCGAGTCACGATATAATAAACGAGCTTCGACGTTGCATGAGGGTATCGACGGGCCTGCTCGCAGGATATTAAGTGGTGGTCGTTATAAGATTGAAGCATAAACTCGCCTGCCGTGCTAGTGTGCTCTCTCAGACCGCAGCAGCGCAACTTGCTTTGCATATATCGAGTCTGACCTTTGCCAACCGAATCGATATAGAAATAATTTTCTTTCGTGGTGGAATTTGCGTTTGGTTTACGAGAGCATGATTTAATCATATCAATAAATGCCACCGTCGCGCTTTATTTGATTTCTTACAGGTAGATATGTGGGTATTAATGATAAAATGTAGATATATCGGGAAATGGATCAAATACTATGAATAGGTAATCAAAAACAAACAAAAAGTGCATTCTATATATTCTAGTACCCAATACTTTGTTATTGTCATTTTATATCATGTAGGTAATGTTATTAAAATAATAATTTAAAAGAACAACTCCGGCGCCCCCACCATTTCTGAAAAGCGCATTTCCATATTTTCGATTACGATTATATTGGTTTGGAATGCCAAAATTGTTACATTTTATGTCAAAAGTTGTTTCCGATTTACAACAATATCATTATCTTACCTTAAAATAGAAAATAGTAGTAACAGCCAGTCAATATAGTTCTGTTTTCAACAACTAAGTTTTAAAACTTGGTGAATATATTCATTGAAATGTGGTAGCTACCAGGGCCGCCGACAGAAGTGATTGGGCCCGTGACATGTCTGTGGCCTCCCCACAAAAAAAAGTATAAAATATTATACGGTCGATTGTTTTCGAAAATTTAAAATAGATGTTTCATTTCAGTAAGTATCTAATAAGATTTAAAATCAATCAAAATCAAACTTGGTTAAATTAAAAACTCAATCTACATTCTTATAACATTTAAAAAATCTTTTGCAACAAATTTATCATTGTTTTATGTGGTTTGCATAAACTAGAAAAGCAATCCAGAGCTCAATAGAAGATACAGACAATTCATACAGTAGTGAAAACTAGTATTTATGCATTCATTACGTAAATGTCCAGGACTAATTTAAAATTACGATTTACCAAATTAATTTCTACCGTTTATACTCTAATATTACATAACATGTATTGTAAAATTATGTATTTTTATAGTTTATATGTAAAACTACTTTAATTTACTTTAACATTAATTTCCAGTTGTGGTGTATCACAATAAACAAAAGAGGGCTCTACAGTTTGTAACTACAGTTTGTCGGTATCTGAAATACCGGTTTTAAAGCCGTTTTTTGTGACATTCGAAAACCGGTTTTTAGACCAGTTTACAACTACAATTTATAAGTACAAATAATGATTAGGTAACCTAGTACCAGTAATTTACTGTGAGTTACTATAAAATTGTTCTATAAAATTATGTATGTACTCATTACTTCTGATACCTTCCAGATTGGCCAGAAGATGTTTTTTTAAAGACCGAAATCGATCGCATGTAATTAATATACTCGACATACACAAAACAACCATAGTTTTATTCCAATATATCAGTCACATGTATGTGCATGATGGAACAATTCATATATACAAGAATTCTCATAAAGTATTCTCCTTTTAAACAATGTTTATCCGAAATTTTTCAATTTCGAGTGTCAAATCTCTCCAATTTAAACGCACGTTTTAAGAACATGAACTTGTAGTAGCACTTGTGGTTTTATGGGCGTTTATAGGAGAACTTCACTGCATCCTTATGATAGCTTTAACTCTGACTGTTTTCTGATTAAAATAATGCACCACAATTGAATTGAAACAAACTTATCATATTTATCCAAAAATTATGACAATTCTCTTTCGAGTGTTTGGCAGGTGTAAGTTTTTCACATAGAAATTGGCATGTTGCATTTTAAAATTAAAAACTTTGAGACATACAGTAGTAAGTTATAATATATTACACATAGAAATGCACATTGAAGTGATTAAACTCAGAACAATTTGCCCATTTTCGTATAATTTCACTGTACTAAATTAAGAACGAACACTAATGTACTCTATACTCTATATTCGACCTGTTTACATTTATGTAATTAACAAAATCCACAAAATGAACGGGATTGCGCCTTATGTAACATCACAACTGGCTGGGATTCTTTATTAGCGTGGTATTTCACTATTTAAATATTTCAAGCTACATTATTAGCATTCCTTGTCAAGGCGGAGTGCCTTCTATGCATATTATATCGTGGGGTGAACTCATTATATCGCGGTTGCAACGCGATTGCATGAATGCTCGCATATACTACATCCCCTCATTAAATACTAACGAAGGCAATTCTGGACACGCTGTTAGCCTCTGTGCCACCGTTAATCTTAGATTAGATTCATGTGAAAATCGTATAACTAAGCCAACCTCACTCATTATCATATTATTTTGAGCGTTTCGCAGGATTTTTTTCCAAAAAGAGCTTTTCCTCAAGGGTAAAAAAGCAATTTTAGTCAAACAACATATACTCTATATCTATAAGTATCGCATTCTTCAGAAAAGTAATAGAGAGTGTGACTTGTAAAGTAAAACCGCAAAATCACAGTTTATTCATGTTTCATTAATTTGCTTTTCCCTTTATGTCGGTTACTTAATTTTCTTTGAAATAAATTGAAAGAAAATTTTAATCGTCTTGGTAGACGGATCAAACAAAAAGAAAATATATCAAACAGCCCCCGTCATCTAACCCCTCCCCATAAGAAACAAGAAATATACGGATGAAAAGTATAAAATACAGTTTTTTGGGATTATCTTAAAATCTAACACTATTATACTGATTAATCTGATTATACAGCATGACTTTTTTACAATAGTTGAAATTTTTCGACCATATCCTTATTAACATGGGCGTATCCAGCTGAAAACGGACAACCGTAGATTTTCTTCAACTTAATATGTCAATAAGACTGGCAGGAAAATTATGCTAGCAAGACTAAGACTTTTATATACCTCTCACTGCTACCTATTTTATAAACACTATCAAAGCAATGCAGTGAAATGAAAACGATGTCGATTGTGTTTTGCTGAGATAAGAAAAAACATTGCGAAAATTGCTAAAAGAGCCAAGATATTATTATTTTTTGCGTATGATAGGCCATTTTGGATCTCCTGATCATTTTTGACCAAGGTACAAAATTATGCCTGTCTGTGTCTGTGTGTATGTCTATGTGTATGTGTGTGTGTACCCGATTTTTGTGACGACGATTCCGGAGAAACTACTAAAGGTATCGGGACGAAACTTCATAAGTTTTATGATCAAACTTAGAGCTGAAAAGCTTTTGGTTCAAAAGGGTCCAAAGGCACAATGTGAGACGGAGATATATATTATGTCTATCGATGTGGTGCCCGGGATCAAACTGCGCATGCGTTGCCAGTAGTTATTAGGACCGTCAACAGATGGCGCTATTGTAGCTTAAAGTAAGCGGTCGGTAATCGGTATTACCGCGGCCGTAAGCCGGTAATACTCGGCATCACTAACGCCAAACCAGTGACAGCCCATAGATAACCTTATACATGTGGCAGCACTGTGGCAGCCTATGGATCCAATCCAGTCAATCGAATCGACGAACTTGACGCATGCGTAGTATGTCCAGTGGCACTACTTCGGATGAGATAGAGATATATGCGGCAACGCTAGTAACAGCCTGCTGTTACCAACATTCTTTATATCATTTTGTATTTATATGATATTTTCAAAATATCTGTCAAATCCTGGCTAACATGTTTTATTTTAATGCAGACACGATCGATCTCGATCAAATAAAATCTCATGCAGCTAAACTATTAATTTTATCTATTGTATGATAAAGTCATGTGCCTGGCCACATCAGATTTTTTAAATTATGAACGTGAATTATTAGAACCAAAATTGCTAAATAGTACGAATTATAACGTTAAACTAAAAATTGGAAACCATATTCTTGAAATACTGTATGTGTATTTTTACAGTTTTGTTATGTTATTTTTGCTAATTTTACCAAACTGCTACGCCCGGCTTTTCAACCAAACGATCGCCACGTACAAATGGAACGTGAAGTTTACAGCCATTCAACCGAGAGTAGTGAATATTGGCAAAGTAACCAACTTTTTATAATTATTAATATTAACTTATTATTATAACTTATTGTAAGTACCTATAATGAGTAATTTAAAATTTTGGCGGTAGGCAAGGTAGGAAACTGCCTACGGCGGCAAAGTTTAGGGGTGGCAAAACCACCTGAAATACAATAGAAAAGGCTCTAAAATATTGCCTGAATCTAGAAAATAAAGGAATAGTAAAAAAATAGCTCATTATCTTTTATAAAGAATTAGGATCGGATATATTTGACAACGTTATCATAGAAGCTGAAAAGTAAAAAAAAAATACTAACGATCCTTTTGAGTTTTTATGCGATATCTACAAACTTAAAGAAATGACTTACTGGCACATTCCAAAGATATAGAAACCGCTTTAAAAGTTGGCATCTTAACGGTGTAGCATTTGCTGCCGAAATGGTAAGCTAGTTAATTTTTATTTGGGTAGACACATAATTTGCCCGCCTATAAAAATAATATCAAAATGTGCTGAGTGTTTGATGATATTATTATTGAAATTAATTAAAAAAAAACTATCAGTGATAAAAAAAAATCGCCATCAATATCTCCGAAAATATTACTCTTAGCAGAACAAATTATACATTATATATTAAAGATAAAATTTTGATGAAAATTTGGGTACATGAAAAACAAATATTTACTTAAAAATATTGAAAGATTTAGATTTGGGAAAACGTAAAGAACGGAGATAATATGTCAATATAGTATGTGGTCAATATCTATTCTGTCAAAAACGACAGAAGTTTGCTGATGACAGATGACTTAACAGTGTAGATATTGTCATAATATTTCGGTTCTGAAACCCCGTTTTTTAACGTTCTCCCAAATCTACATCTTTCAATATTGTTAAGTAATTCTTTTCATCTTTAATATGGTGTACATTTTATTCTGCTAATATTAACACTTTCGGAGATATTTGATGCAAGTATTTCATGACAATATTCACTGATAATTTATAATAAATTTCAATAGTAATGTCTTCCTTCATTAAACATTTTGATGGTATTATTGGTACTATTATCATAGTCGGGCGAATTAATTATGATGTTAAATGATTTTGCATCCATAGACCTTGTTTCCAGAAGGTCCAGATTACGTTTTTAAAAATTCATTACCTCCCTTAACATTGGGCCAAATATAAACATTGCTTAGCATTTTTTTCTAATCCTGCCTATAACTGTTGCTACCTGAGCGGGCGATAGACAGTTTGCTAAACTAATATTAATAAAAAAAGCATTTAAGAACCATGTCTACTTAAAATTGTCTTAATGGGTTAGCAATGAAGGCCACTGAATATGAATTGAGTAATACATTAGAAGTTACTCGCGATTTTGCAGAAAAAAGGTTCGAAAGAGCATATTTAATTTAGGGTTAAACTTTGTATACTGAAACTTTGTACTAGTATTCTTTATTCTTTGTTGTTTTAAAAGTATTGTTTGTATAATCTCCAAAGGTTGTGTTTTTAATACAAATAAATTTCGTAAATATTGTGTGAGTGTTGACTGCATTTTTATGGATCATGATTTTGTATAAATCTGTTTTTTGTATAAATCGTTTTGGGGGCGGTACTATTGAGATTTGCCTACGGCGGCAAAAACACTACGGCCGGTTCTGCACCCAGTATTATTTCAATGATTTGCAGTTGGTTTATTATAAAAGTAATTAATCAATTGAGCTGCTATTTTGTAAGTATATAATTAATTAAGTATGTACAGGTGGGCCAAATTCGATGTTACTAGAGGTCATAGGAGATCTCGGTAACTATATAACAGATATCGAAAAATGAGTAAGATCGTCTTTTATTGAAACTCAATGGTGAAAACCAAAATTAGCTATCGTTTTTTGGTTTCTAGTATTATTATCCTATTAATCTAAGCAAGTTGCACTGCGAGATACGCACTGTCAAATATTTGTACCGAAAATATGAACATTTAATGTCGATTCGTAACATCGCACATCTGGACTTGCAAACACGTTGCAAGGTCTCGAACGCATCGGCTGGCTCAACAAAAACTTGTAGTTCTGTAGCCGTAAAAATACCTTCTACGCCGATATTGGGCAGACTATTTGAGGGAAACATATTAATGCCGCATGAATGCACCGGTGAAAAATACTATGCCTGCAAGAAATAGTTTTCGGGCTATAGAATTCTTAATACGTTTTACTTTCGACAAGAAAATAATATCTTGGTACGTAGTGTGTAGGATGTTTGTTTTTGCTACATTACTAACGCGTCTTGCAAAATATAATAAAAAATAATACACGCAAGGACTCATGATGCATGAATCTATTATTTGATAATAATTATCATTTGCAGTTGGTTTGTTATAAAAGTAATTAATCAATCAATCAGGGGGCGGCACTATCGAGATTTGCTTACGGCGGCAAAAACGCTAGGGCCGGCCCTGACCCCCGAAATATTATGTTATATGTCTTGTCATAGCAAAATGATAATTAAATTACTTAAATTACGTTATTACATACTTAAGTCTGTCAATAGTTTTATTAGTTACCTTCTTTAACAATAAATCAATAAATTTTGTTTAAGACTTCATTTTACAATTTCCAAAATTATCATTTGCGGCCAATATCCAAAAATGTAATTCTCTTCACGTATATTATTTATCAGTTGAGTAACTGAACATAGTAATTTCATGCATGCATCGTAACACAGGTTTGTAAATCGTTCTCAGGAAACATGTCCTGAATGCGTTCACATTAATCGTCGTCAACAAAATAACATCAAAGCAATGCGCAAATCACGATATTAAATTATTGATAATACCAACTATACAACATATTGCGTTTAAATCCTGGAGCTACGTTATCAGGAAATAAAAAAAGGACATTACATAGACATATTTCGTTACCATTGTTGTTAGTGGCAAGCGGCATGTTCTACACAGCCGAGAACGTCACTAAGTAGGTGTGACTTGGACGACTAGCGGAAACATTTGCAGTGGGCCCTACGTTAGAATAAATATCAAACTGAAGACATCTGGCACTGCCGTAGGATATTCAGCATCAAAATAAGGTCAAGGATCTTTCGCTCAATCCAAATATCATCAAACCACCCTTGAAAACAGGGACAGGTAGTAGTTCTTCTTATGTTAACTTTATGTTGATGAATTAAACTACGCTGCTTTTATATTAGTTCTGGCACAGTGGAATTAGTTTAGCAGTTTCGTAATCTTTAGTAAACCATAACAGTACGAGAATGTCTATTTTTCAAACTTTTCCAGAAGACACAGAAACACAAAGAAATATTTTGAAGATGTATTCGCTGGTGTTGCTGTTAGATACAACGTACAACTTTCCGTTACATAATGATCGGTTTGGAGTAAATGGTATAAGTGTGTAATAAGTCGGAAGAGGGAGATCGATTATTCTAAAAATAGATGGCGCTGCCGGCGTTATATTCATATTAAGGATCCTGAAATCCAATCCCGGGGAAGAGGCGTAAATTTATTCGGCCTTTGTTCCCTTAAATAGCAACTGATTGCCGCCGCATTTAATTTATTTTCGGGTGTACATACGTTGACTAGATTAACGTTTCCGGTGTATATTTTGAAATTGGAAATATCTTCTCCGAAACATATTATGAGTTAATTTGACATCAGAGTTGTTGGGGCTGTTTGCTTTATCCGTATATAGGTACTTATCAGAGGAATTATACATATGTATGTATATTGTATACATATGTACCAGTGATTTGGGCTTTAATTTTATTGTGTAAAATGACCGAATAAATGAATAGTAATTTATCTATCGTCCATTTGAGTTTAAATATGTGTCCAGGGCAAAAAGCAGATAAACGATGCGATATCTATTTCGACCATTAGTTATCTCTGATCTAAATTTATACCAGCAGGTAATGCATACTGTACATATAGCGCACTATAATAATAATATACTTTATGCATTTACCATGATGGTGAAGCATCTACAATAGGGTGTTTCTTCTAAATCTATATAGAAAAGTATAAAGTTTTACTTTTTTCGTCATGGCATTAAATGGATTCAATTAATGCAAAAAATCACATTTTGCAGATTTTTAGCAAGGCTTTTCTGACAAGTAGTTTCTGACAAGTCTTCAAGTCGAAATGTCTGCCTTCAGACATATTCATATATATTCTTATTCTACGCAAAAACATACTTGAAACAGCAATGTGAAGTTAGCCCCCCTTGGCCACCAAAAATGTTTAAAAAACTACCATCTTTTGCCCTCTATTGCCATTTAATAGTTTCGTTTGCTTCCTCATACTTTTCGAGATAATTGAATAACTGATGTCACGCTCAGCCAGCCCCCACCTATATTTTTTGATTTTCAGAGATTCCTATACATGAAATATAGCATTTTGTTTGCCTTTTTTTTGCCCCACAAACCGATTTTTCCTATTTCCTATCATAAACAAATTATGATTTTTCTTTTTCCAAATCTGTCCCCAGTCCCCAAGTCCCCATATTGTTAATTCGGTCGAAATGGAAATTAAAAACGTGGAATCGATTTGTCATCGTTTGTCGCCGATAGACACTCCATATTTTCGCTTTTCTCCTAATAGTTTTCATTTTGTTAAACAAGTGACGGAAGTAATATTTGGTTTTGTTGTTTGGGCCCTATTAGAAACTGAGATAAAAAATAAAAGACAAATTGTACAGTTTTGCGCACGTCATAAGTTCAATTATTTATAACTTTTTTTTTGTCTCAGAGAGAGGCAAACGTCAAAATTGCTCAGGATGGTTAAACCAATGGTGGAAGAAATAATTGTAGAGTTTTGTTGTTTGGGCCTCTCTAGAAATTGATATAAAAAAATAAAACATCTGAAAATAATTATGTTTTTCGTATTTCATAACTTCAATTGTTTATAATTTTTGTCTCAGAAGGAGGCGAACGCCAAATTTGCTCAGGATGGTTGAACAAATAATAGTAGCAATGTTAGGAAAGTTTTGCCTGTAAATTAGTATATATAGATATAAATTTGTTACGTATCAGGGGTTTACTGCTGTGAGGAAAAAGTAATTTGCGGGAAAATTCTTAGGAGAAATGCGTAAATATAAAACGGCAATAGGGCGCAAACGATGAGAAATCAATTCCACGTTTTTAATTTCCATTTCGAGCGAATTGACGATATGGGGGCCAAGGGCGTAGCCAGAAGTTTTGGCAGGGGGGGGGCAACGAGTAAGAAAAATACCAAAATTTAAGTAAATAGATATTTCTAATCCCATATTTTTTTGTTTATAAAAATATATGTATGAGGACATAATATGAAATATGCTAATTATACATTACGTAATGTTAAGTTTCCGTTTGTTTTTAGCAAACTTCTGGACAGATTATCTGAAAATTTTAGAAAATCTGCCATAAGACCAAGAGCATTTAATGCTCTTGGTCGTCATTGACAATGTTGCGATGAACGCTGAGCATACATAATCCATTAAAACGTTTCTCCTACTATGGTATTATTTATTATTTGGCTACGATCTACTATGGTAGATCGTAGCCAAATAATACTAAAATAGTTTTAAATTATATCCATTGCAAAAAGCACTGTTATTACCGCGTTCAGTAACTACACATCATAGCCAGTAATATACAAGGTATACAATAGGCTGATACTTATGTGGTTTTGGTTGCCAAACCAATAATATAATGTTATTTGTAATCAAGCAATCTAAAATTTAATCTTCAACTTACTTGTCGGTTGCTTAAACAATTCTTCTATTATTTTCCATTAAGCCCGTACTTAACAATAAATAAATATCTTACTCTGTATTGAGATTTGGAGATACTGGTATTTGAGTATAATACTCGACGGTAAACTATTAATTTATACTTTCTCATAAAATAAGCACAAATAATAGCCTTGACAGTACATGTTATGTGTTTTTGTAAATTTATTATGTACCTAATAGAATTTTGTGCATTTTTATTTTGAGCGCCAGGACCTGCCCCCCTTGGCTACGCCCTTGATGGGGGCTAACTTAACACCAGGTTTCGGGAAAAAATCATAATTTGTTTATGATAGGAACTACGAAAAATCGGTTTGTCAGGTAAAAATTTTTTATTCTTGAAAATTACAAATTTAGGGATGGAACTGGCTCAGGGTGAAGCTAGAAGAAAAATTCAATTTTCTCGAAAACTATGAGGAGGCAAACGAAACTATTAAATGGCAATAGAGGTAAACGAGGGGCAAGCGACGTCCGTCACCCCAGAACGCCACTTTTCGCAAATTCACTTGAAACTTTCCAAATAATTAGTACTCAATTAGTACCAATTGGTACCACCAACCGCGGAATTGGTACCTCAAGGGAACCCCCTTATATTATGAGTAGTTCTTTTAAACGTCACCTCAAAACGCCACTTGTCGTAAAATAACTCGAATCACTTCGAACTTTTGCAAGGATTTAGTACCCAATTAGTACCCTCAGAAAACACTAAACCCCAAATTAGTACCTCAGAGGAACCCCCGATATCGGGGGGCAAAGACAGCGCTCGTCACCTCAGAACGCCACTTGTCGAAAAACAAGTCGAATCTATTCTAACTTTTGTAAGGAATTAGTACCCAATTAGTACCCACAGAAAACACCAACAACCAAATTGGTACCTTAAAGGAACCCCCCTAAATCACCGGTAGTTCTTTCGAGCGTCACCTCAGAACGCCACTTGGCGTAAAACAACTCGAATCCGTTTGAACTTTTGCAAGGATTTAGTACCCAATTAGTACCCTCAGAAAACACTAACCCCCAAATTAGTACCTCAGAGGAACCTCCCGATATCGGGAGGCAAAGACAGCGGGCGTCACCTCAGAACGCCACTTGTATAAAAACAAGTCGCATCTATTATAACTTTTGTAGGGAATTAGTACCCAATTAGTACCCACAGAAAACACCAACAACCAAATGGGTACCTTAAAGCAACCCCCCTAAATCACGGGTAGTTCTTTTGAGCGTCACCTCTGAACGCCACTTCGCGTAAAACAACTCGAATCAGTTTGAACTTTTGCAAGGATTTAGTACCCAATTGGTACCCTCAGAAAACACTAACCCCCAAATTAGTACCTCAAAGGAACTCCCTGATATCGAGGGGCAAAGATAGCTTGCGTCACCTCAGAACGCCACTTGTCGAAAAACAAGTCGAATCTCTTCTATCTTTGGCTATAATACGTCTTTTATCTGCAACTACATAACATAATTATGTGTATTTTTATCTGTTGTATTTTTTAATGGTTAACAAAGTACAGGCGAAAACTTCACTACACACTTCCTATATCTTCTTATTCTGGAAGGAGAGTGCTCACCACCATGTAATGTATAGTTATAACACACTGTGTAACTTAAAATATTATGCCGACCAAGGATAAAACAATTATTTATGGATGCCCTTTAACTCGTTTCATATGCGCCGACATTTTTTTTTATAGCGGCCATAGTGGCAGAGTTTATTATGATACAAATTCAAAAGACGACTTCTATGTTACGACTGCAAGAAAGAGTTGATAAATAAATGTGCCTTTAGACCCTTTCTGCGTTTGTGAAAAGATGCAAAATGTGTTGTTGTGTATTCACTTAGCAGATAGAAATATCCTAATGTGGTTTCTCGAATTCCTGATTATGTTCTTGCTTATTTTAGCTTTATTAGATCAACAGCAAGTCTTGATTTTATGGGTAAAAGTCAAATGTTAAAGAATTTTGTCGTGACACGGTAGAATATTACTGCAAACCACCTTCTTGAACAATAAATACATTGATTTCGGAATTAAAAACCTTCGAAAATGTAGCAATAATACTTTGTCCTTATTCTATATTTTCCAACTAAGTTAAAATTTCAACCACTTGTAAAGGGAATTTGTGTAAAGTATACCAGTAAGGCAACTTCTAATGATTGTATTCCAAAGGTATAAGTGTGGAAAATGTGATCGGAATTTGGTCACCAGGTTAACGAAAATTATTATTTACCTCAAGTGCAATTGCACGTTGCAACTCCATAGAAAAGTCCTTCGAGGTTCGAATTTGGAGGCTGGTGTTTTCTGAGGGTACCAATTGGATACTAAATGCTTACAAAAGCTAGAATAGATTCGTTTTAATTTTTGACAAGTGGCGTTCTGAGGTGGACGCGTGCCAGTTTCAACCCCGACTATGGGGTGTTCTTTTGAGGTACCAATTTGGGGGTTTGGTGTTTTCTGTGGGTACTAATTGGGTGCTAATTCCTTACAGAAGCTAGCTGTTCTGAGTGACGCGAGGCTATCTTTGCCCCCGATATCGGGGGTTCCTTTGCGGTACTAATTTGGTGGTTAGTGTTTTGTGATGGTACCAATTGGGTACTAAATCCTTGCAAAAGTTCAAAGTGATTCGAGTTATATTACGACAAGTGGCGTTCTGAGGTGACGCTCGACAGAACTACCCGTGATTTAGGGGTGTTCCTTCGAGGTACCAATTTGGTTGTTGGTGTTTTCTGTGGGTACTAATTGGGTACTAATTCCCTACAAAAGCTAGAATAGATTCGACTTGTTTTTCGACAAGTGGCGTTCTGAGGTGACGCGCGCTACCTTTGCCCCCCGATATCGGAGGGTTCGTTTGAGGTACTAATTTGGAAATTAGTGTTTTCTGAGGGTACTAATTGGGTACTAAATACTTGCAAAAGTTCAAAGTGATTCGAGTTATTTTACGACCAGTGGCGTTCTGAGGTGACGTTCAAAAGAACTACTCATAAATTAAGGGGGTTCCCTTGAGGTACCAATTCCGCGGTTGGTGGTACCAATTGGTACTAATTGGGTACTAATTATTTGGAAAGTTTCAAGTCAATTTGCGAAAAGTGGCGTTCTGAGGTGACGGACGTGGGCAAGCGATGGAATTCTTTCAAAATTGTTGATGACCAAGACCAGATTTTGTTCATTGTTGGTGAGCATATTTATGTAGCTTACCTTATTGTATTTTTTGTTCAAATTATGTACTTGAAAATATATGGAATACTCTGATATCGAGACTCAAAAGTTTTATGGTAGTACATTATCTAATTATGGTAGTAAATCGAAATAAAAAGTTCATTTATTATATTTTTATATTATCATAGTCATATTAGTAACATTTTCAGTTTTGGCCTCAGTCAATTGGGGAAATATTTAGATCAAATTTGTTGTATTTTAAGTAATATTTCATACTGATTTGTAAACAAAGGATAGAACAGAAAAATAATCAATAATTGTTAATGTTCATGTTTGTTTGACTATTGAGGAAGAAGGAAAAGAAAATCCCCATTTCTTACGAACCAGTCTTTAATTTGAATCTCTGGTTATTAATTTCGGTCGTATAACGTTTCTGTATAGCTGCAAACCATTGAGAGTCATGATTTCGTTCAATAAATTCTGCGTGTTCTCCCCTTTCAACCTTTCGATATGGTAAAATTCATAAAAGTCGATCAGTGGGTGGGTATCTGTTTATTTGTTTTATTAATTTCATGTTCTATATGGATGTTGTGTGCCCCTCTTTTATAAGATGTTGTGCAAAGGAAGATGAATTATTGGGGTTTGTCTTTGTATGTTCCTTGTATCTGACGTCTAACGAGCGAAGGGCTGACCCACATAATGAGATTCGCAGTCACCGCATTTTAGCTGGTAGATGCCACTCGTTCTGTGTGTGTGTCAACTTTGTCTTTGTGGAGAAAGGTAAATATAAAGAAAACATGTTTTCAACAATGTAATTCTGCTCAAACAGAGGTTGACAATTTTCTTTTGAATCTATGTAAGATTAATTAATGTATACAATTTATTATGTATGCAAAAAACATGGGGATGCGTTTTAATTATTGAATTTGTAATAATGTTTGTCACTATAAATCGTATGTTTCAAAATAATGTTAAAAAATCTGAGTTTTAGAACACAGCAAAATATTAACTTAAAAATTTCTGTTTCAGGTGAACCCCAGCAGAGGGAACAAAAACCTTTCCAACGTGCTAGTGGTATGTACATACCTTCCTGTAACGCGATACATTTTTCATTTCGCTTTACGTTTCGCTATAGAATAATAAATCAACGCCACCTGTCGCTTTTCCATGTCGGATACTCCAAAATCGTAATAAATTAGTCGTATGACAAAAGGACGTCCAGGATTGCGAATCTGAACTTCCGACCGGTAACGAACCGTTTTGTTCCTGTTTCAATTTATAATAAGATCCGGGGTATAATTCAAATTTAATTCACGAATTCGCTCTTCTTGCTGGTACCTAACCTACCGCCGTCCGTAGGATCTGTTTCCGGCTGGTAAATTTTCAATTCGCTAAACTACAGTATAGGTAGTCAAGTTTGGGTTTTACTTATATTAATTAACAGTATTAGGTAGGTAGGACGATGTGACTCTTAAGTTCGAGGTTTCAGTGTAAATTTAAATCACGAACCGAGTTTATATACTCAAAATCCTTGAGGCATGATAATGTTGTTACGATATTGTTGAACTTGACTTCAATTCGGATGAGAAAAATTGACGAGAAAAACGCGAAAAACAAAAACTCTCGGCAACAGAATTTTCTAAATCTTGTGACAATTTTTATAATTGTCCACAACAGTAATTTCTTTTTATAATTACATAATTTATGTATTTTTTATATTTCAATAACGCACCTTGTTTGGAGGTAAATGTCATTAAAAAAGAATTGCCATCATATCTAACTAATACTTTCGTTCTCATCGAACAATTAGCAAATAACCCATGCTACTATGCACCTACATAGTAAACATTATCATATTAATACACAGATAGTAGAAATCACGATTTGTAATCCTAAGTCACGGTTGCCAATTCGGCCAATTTCGCATTTGATTTGCACGTTTTACACACTACAACTTGTGAAATAGCAGAAATCAGAGCAACAAAATTCAAAAGATGATAATTAAACGTCATCCACTTCAACGTTGTAATAATCTTCGACCGACATTACTTTTTTGCAGGTGTGGACTGTGTTATCAGGCAGAGACGACTCTAGTTCCAAACGATTCAATGCTTGTTATATTAGTTCTATTTGAAAATCTGCTGCTTCCTTTCGACTCCGTTCGATCATGATATACTCCGGGAAGGTCACTAATTATTTCTGATATTTTTACCAACTAATCAAGAACAACACACGTTACATCAGACAGCTATAACATTGTGCGGTTAGCGTCAGTTCAATGAACATACCGAAGATTCTTTTTTTTTATTTTAAAAAATCTGATGTGGCCAGGCACATGACTTTATCATACAATATATAAAATTAATAGTTTAGCTGCATGAGCATCTATTCTATAGAGATAAATCGTAGGTATTGTCAAAGCATCAGCATTTGAGACTACCTACACTACGTCATTAGAATAATAGTTATTTATGTCACAAATGCCGAAAGTACGGAATAGCGCGACGAGCGGTGATACGGCGGGTCACCGAAGGCGGAGTGTAGCCGTCGCATATGAGCGAGTCGCGCTATCTAGTTTCTGGCAGGAGCGACATCAACGTTTAATGTGTTGCTTTTTAAGAAACACGTATTTAAAAAAAAAATAAATGATTTCTGTATAGTAAATGCTAGGTTGGTACCACTTTGACGAAAGATGTGTTCCGATTGGTAGGTAATGGTAGCTAATGGCGGTGGTAGAATACGAAATTATAGTATTTCTTACATATCGTGATAATGACACATATTAGTTTGCATGTACATAAACATGAGTAACTAGCAATTTTCTATTGGAAATACTATAACGGCGTCTGCTACCACTGCCATTATCACTAATGAAAACGCACCTTAAAAAGGTAATTCAAATTCTGACAGATTTATATTTGTTCATGACACATCCCTACCAACATACTAAAATAAAACTACACTCATCGCTATACTTTATTTATAATTTTCTCAATGTATCATTTTTAGAATTAGATATAAAGACGGGTTGATATTTCTTATCAACAAACAATCAAATTGGTGATCTTATTTTATTTGAAATTTGTATTTTATAATTTTGCGCACTACAGCGGCACGTTCCATAGTGGTTCTCCAACCTCTGATGAGATCAGCTGTTTTCGAATGTGACAACACAAAAAAATATTTGTCAAAATCCTGGCTACTATGTAATTTCATATCAATGCAGATGCGACCGATCTCGATCAAATAGAATTTGCTCTTGAAGGTAAACTATTAATTTTACCAAAAAATGTTATAGGCATAAATTATTCAAAATTTCCTCTACTTTAATTTATTAATGAACTATTTTGTCGAAATTACAGAAATGGCGGCTCATTTCCAAAATCCTTGAAAAACGCTTAGAATAAACTAAAAAGCTAAACTATTAATTTTACCAAAAAATGTCATAGGCATAAATTATTCAAAATTTCCTCTGCTAAATATGAAGTTCCGTGCCGATACCTTTAGTAGTTTCTCCGGAAATGAATTAACAAAAATTGGGTACACACACACACACACACACACACACATACACACACACACACAGACATTTTTTTGTACCTTGGTCAAAAATGTTCAGGGGACCCATAAAGACCTATTTCCGCTAAAATCTCAAAAAAAATTTTCGGCACGATTACAATACTTTACATACTGCGTATGATAAAGTAAAAAACCTAGAGTGGCGTTACCCGTAATGGCGCTTGTTGCAATAATACAAACGAGATAGTATGTACTTATTTTGAAATACGAAAGGACTTCTAAGTGGAGAAGATGTGGTTCACTTGTGGAATCCATGAAAAATACCGTGAACTTGAAAATAAACATTGTATTATTGTTTTTTATGGGACATTAGTAGGGCTAGATTGTTTCCTAATTGTGTAATTGTTAATAAGTGATTTTAATAAGTGGTAGAAAAAGATTTCCTAAAAGATTAATCAAGTAGTCTCGCCCTATGGTACTTGATGAATCTGAACAGTTTTATTGCAAATTTAAGTTTGTAAATATATGTTTATTGTAAAGTTTCATTGCAAATATGTACAAGGTATTCCCTATACACATTGCCGTATTTTGCACAGAGAAGTAAATTTAAAAAAAAATATAAAATCCCGAAGCGTACTGTTTGGAAGCTGCAGAGGGTTAGAATTGATATTAGAAGATATTAGAATAGGAATATGATTTTTAGAATCGGCAATTTTAGATACGTAGGACATGTGATGTATCATAGGATACCATTTAGTAGCAAAAACTTTTTTTTTTATTTTATGTTACTGAAAATAATTACATTATTAATAACAATAACACAAAATTACGGTTTGCTGTAACTTTCTTTATATATCTTTAAAATCGAGGTATTTATATACAGGCATACCATGTAAAGAAATATTCCCTAAATACAAATAGATTATTTTTTAGATTTGATGTATGATCCTTTTACTAATTATTTTGTTTGGAAGATTAATAATAAAAAAAATGTTCTTTTGTAGCCATATTTTCATTGGATACGGTGTAGGTATGTCTCGTTCTGATTATTGAGAAAAAATAAAAATTGAAAAATTAATTGATTTGATAAATAATAAATATTTTCATTTTAAAGAAATTGACCAGCATACATATTCATAACTTTGCCATGCTTTAACCGTTTTTCTTCAAATACTACATAGGTTTAATGAAAATGTATGAAATACAATTTTCCAAATAACTTATATTTTTGATTTTTTTCCAGAATGTTAAAAGAAAATCGTCAACTCAGTGTCCGTGTTCATTGAGAATAAATGGTGTCGTCCCGTTTATTAAATAGTATATTTAAAACAGATTTTTTTAGAATTTCGGTCGAAAACTATTAAACTTGTTTATTTTTTGGAAAATAAAAACCACGATATCAAAAGTTTATACTATTATTTTGGTCCTCAATAAACAATTAAAAATCTGATGTGGCCAGGCACATGACTTTATCATACAATATATAAAATTAATAGTTTAGCTGCATGAGAATCTATTTTATTGTGATCAGTCGTGTCTGCATTAAAATAAAACTAGTTAGCCAGGGTTTGGCAGACTTCTTATACTGTTGACAGTAGGTATTGTCAAAACATCATCATTTGACACTACCTACTATCATTAGACTGAAAATATTTGTCAAATCCTGGTTAACGTAATTTTAAAAAAGTAATTTTATCTACTTTAATTTATTACTTAACTATTTTGACGAAATTACAGAAATGGCGGCTCATTTGCAAAATCCTTGAAAAAGGCTTAGAGGAAACTTCCAGGTCATTTTGACCCTTTTGAGTTTTGTCATGAAACTTCTAAATATGAAGTTTCGTCCCGATTCCTTCAGTAATTTCTCCGAAATCGTCGTCACAAAAACGAGTACACACACATACATACACAGATTTTTTTTTGTACCTTGGTCAAATATGTTCAGGGGACCCAAAAGGACATACATTCATACTGCGTATGATAAAGTAAAAAAATCAACCTTCACATATACAAACTACTCCAGAAAAGAACGAAATAAAAAACTTGGAAACCTGAACAGGGTAAAAGACTGTGTAGCCATTTGCTATACTCCCTTCAACTAGGTATTGCAAATGCCAAGTTTTTGTTTGTAGATATAAACCTATTTTTGAGGTAGGCTCGCAACAAATTGAATAGAGCTGACACTTGTTTCGCAAAATATTCAATATTTGGTAAGTATACGTTGGTAGCCGGGGCTTAACATTTTCATTTTGTTCAACAAATAGGTCGAATAAATAAACATACAAAACATACAAAAATACCGAGATAAAACTTTGCTGTTCATGTTAACCTCGATATACCCATACAAGCCGTAAGCAAAATAAAATCGATCTAATACGCCAGCATCGCCAATATATACGGAAATTGGTTAACCAAGCATGGGTTAACCCAAAACTGTTTTTTCTATTTCTTTTTGTTAAACCGCATATTTTAATTTTTTATAATCCACGGTTTAATATTTACCGTGCGCGAGTTTCTCCGGTATTATTTTAGTGCGATATATTGTAACAGCCGGTCCTCTATGTTGTTATTACAAAACGTTCCATGTCACAAGATAAACATCGGCATATTATGTCAAGTATTATTAATTGTGTGCATATTTTCTAAAGAATATTACGAGTTTGTTGTTCATTGGTTGGTAACAGCATTACCAACAGCATATTGTACCTATGTCAACATTGAATGACGATTTATCATAATGCACAACTGTTTTGTTTGCGTTTATTTCCAAATCTTTCGCAAGCCTATAGAAAAACGGATTAGGATCATTATTTTCATTAATTTTTTGTTTATTATTTTGATAATGTTGCCAATTTAAATATTCAGTTAATTATATCTAGTCTTTAATTTTTCTAAGTAAGTCGTAATTATTATTTGCAAAAATATGGGCGGAGGCGATACAACATTTTTAAATCACATTTAAAAAAATTAATTAAACCAATTAAATATCTGACATTCGCAATTTTTGTGTGGGCGATTGGATTTTAATTTAATGGCTATGTCCGCTGGTATTATTTGTTATTTCGAGTCTGTATTTGTTCTTTATTTCCTGAACCGTAATGAATGGAACCATCAGATGAAGATTTTTTTTCACTTTATGTATTTAATTAATGGATATCTCTATTTCAGTGGTTAAACATCAACTTCATTATTCATGTATATATCATTAAGTATGTCAATTATAATAAGCTTATATTAATACTGGCTATGAATTTGTTTCAAGTTAGATATCCCATGTATGTGCAATATTTTTGTGTCTTTTTTGGTCGATGTTGATCTTTTTCTTTTTACCAAACTGTAAACAAATTCGATTTGATTTTAACCGTTGCTGGTGTCATTGATAGTACAGAAAGTCCAAGATTTGACTGTAAACAGTTTACGCCTCATTATACGAAAAAGCTTTATTTTTAGAAACCAATTACTTTATAATAAATTGCATTATACAAAAACTCTCTTCAGAATGGATTATTTTATCAATTTCAAGACACAGAACGACTGGGTTGAATACAGCATGGTTCATAATTTTGGGCTACACCTATCAAACAATATCTATTCCAACAGTACTGATTTTCTTACTGGAACACCCTGTAAATGGTTACATTTTTGGAATGCAAATATTATTCACATACAAAAAGTACTAACATACTATTCTGCAACAAGTTACTGATTTGGAAAAAAAGAGAGAAAGAAAATGCATTTTAGTACAATTATTGTATTCAAACGGTTTACCTGACGGTACAAACACTATGCGAAAAAAATTATCGCCGTTTTTTATGTATAGTCATAATAATATGTAAACAATAAAAAATATATCTCTGTTACATGGAGAAAACAAAGCGACCAAGTTTCATACCGTCGTAAAAGAATTATCTCCAAAAGGATAGTTTTTATGAATATAATTTTAGTTAGTATAATAGTGGTATAATAATATTTATAATTTTATAATATAATTTTAGTTTAGTAATAGAACCAACTATTCTAAATAGAATCCTAAAGAACTTTAAACAAACTTAGTGGTTCAGAAATAAGTTGTTTATTAGGGTGTTGCATTTTAGAATAAGAAAGTATTCACGCAAAACCAGTAAGGGTATTGCGTACGAGTTATATTTTTAGTACTATGTTAGTACTTCATGCTCAATCTATGTTAGTACTTCATGCTCTAATGTTGGCGTTTTCAGGACACTAGCGCCATCTATAACAAAACCAGCAAGACGTGTTAAGGGCTATAATTGACTCGAATAATTAAACACTTGCCTAGTGAATTATAGCATACGTTATAATGCTCGTCAAATAAAAATATACTACTTTTTTTGTCGTGTAGGTTACATGTTACTAAATTCTGTAGGAAATAAGAAACTTAAAGGAGTTTTGTTATACCACAGACAAAACATTTCCGTCATTTTAACTAGCTTTCAATATATTTGTTTACTACCAAGCAAGAGTTGTACAATTAAATGCAATTAAATGCATAATAGTACCTAATATTTACCCAATTAACAAGAAACACTAAATCAGGAAACCTATTAAGCAACAAGCCATCATCAAGTCAATCCAACAGCTAGAGACAACGAAACAATGGACGGTTTTCTCGACAAAATAACTGAAGGGCCGAGCTACTGTAAACGGTCGGCTAATTACCCCTTTGTGCTTTCAGTTTTCTCCGCTAAAGTCCCTCTAATTTGAACTTAATTTGCTTTTATTTCGGGCTTACTTGCAAAACTCCAACGGAACGGAATAATCTAGAAACGCAGTGTCCGCAAACCAGTCGCCCATAGCAAGCTAATCGGGTTGTGACCAAATTACGCTGTATAACGAATTACCGAGTATCATTGAGAATTATTTAATGTTTGGCAATTTTCGTAATTAACTAAAACGCCGCTGGGCATATTTTGGTCTAGCATAGTCATAATGTTGTTAGTTGGATGATATAATGGTATTGGATCTCTAATCTCGAAATCGTTTTGTTCCGAGCGTCCGACAAAAACTACCAATAGCTTATTTTAATCTAAATATTTTTAATTAAAAATAGCATACGCAGACATAAATATGGTTACTAAACCCAGTATACATATATAAATTTTAATACAGGTAAATTAACATACACATTTATTGCATACTTCAGACTTTGGCCTCACATAAGAAACTTTTCATGGAAAAGACAATGTTTTTGATCTTATTCGGTGAATACAAATTCGAGCTTGATACTCACTACAGGGTTTTTTGCTAAGCGTCCGAAATCCCTGTCGATGCTTCAAAAACTATTGAAGGGCAGAGGAAATATGGCATAAAAAACAATAATTCATTTTGATATAAAGACGCGAATTCTTTTCAAACTTATTAGTTTTTAGTAGTAACTATTCAGTATTCAATCATGCCGAATGGAGCATACTACTAGGAGTATCTTTATCAACATGGTGTCGAAAATTAACCGTTTAACAGCATAACTTTTTTCGATCATGTATAATACATATGGTTGACTTTGGATATGTTTATAATATAGTTATCCATCTACAGAAAAGCGATTATCTCGATGTTGCTGATATTTTCAATGAAAACACTCGGACAACCAAATTCTAGGATAATTAGGAAATTCAAGCAGACTGGGTCTGTTGAAAATCTCTTTGAGAAACAACACAAAAAATATTGCCCAAAATAAGAAAGCAAGTTTACCAGTGCTGCAAGCGGTAAACTTGGGACCCTGGGAAATTTTGAATTTGGAGCCCCCATGTACACTGTACAGTGTTGAATTAAGAATATGAAGAACTACTTTTTTACACAAAAATGTTAAAATGTACTTAACTAATACAATATTTAGGTGCAATTAATAACAACAAATATCATAAGTACCTAATTGGTAAGGAATTGACGACTTTTTTGCAACAAAATTTAATATAAGAACAATACATAATTAATTAATGCAACAATTATATATTCTTAAGACATACAAAATAACAAATAAACAATACCTATTTTAATAAATAATAGAGCAGTCTTAACAAATAAAAGCAAATAATTTTTTATATCAGAGAAGTTATGTAGCTACTGGCGGTTGAACAGCTTGTTTAATATTTTACAAATAGCATAAACTGCGATAGTTCCTCCTTTAATAGGCGGCCATCGTCAAAATCTATGTTCTCGATGAGTTCTTCTTTCATAATTTTTACTCTTAGTTAACCCATAAGAATTCGATACCATACCATCACAGAAATTAGTTTTATTCCAAATGTCTTCTGCTATATAGTGTTAATAAGATGAAACGGGGCATGTCAATATCTGGTCCTCTGAATAGATTACAGGAAAAAAAACAAAAAAGTTTTAGGAATCACTTAAACTACACACTTGAAATAGTTTTGAATATACTGGATGACGCGTTTGTAAGGATCAGACCAAATTCAACTATTTTAAATAGAGCACCCTGTGCATTTTTATACTCTTTTAAATTAAAAATTGAACTGTGAAAACCTCTACTTTTGACACAGGAATATATTGACTGGTTACGTTTCATTTTATACTCACTACACTGTGTAATGATCCGGACTTTAAAAGATTTACTGCATTTTACACATTGGAATTTTTATTTCACAGTTTTTCTTGTTGCGGATTCAATCTTTACTGAATAGAATTTCATAATAAAGGAAAAATGTTGACTGAAAATCCTCAAAGAATTCATACAGGATTTTCTCTTCTACCTTTGTCAAGGTTTCCAATTAGTCTCTTAAAAATTATATAATGTTTCATCTTAAAGTTTCTAACGTTCAAATTCGGTTTTCGTACTACAATAGTTTATTCATTACTTAATTAATTTATAGTTTGTAAAAGAATGGGTTTGTTGCCCAACAAGCGGGAAGGCTAAATATAAAATTTAATATACTTGCCACGGTATAAATTTGTTTAAGATTGGTTTGGGCCTCGCCGAGAGGAGCCGAAACGGTAATGAGGATTGGCATGGTGTGACAGCCTATTACGGAAATGAGTTTCCAAAATAGAGGTTTGGAGGCCCCCGTTGTTGGGGACATATGTTAGAGAAAATATGTTCCGTCTCACACGAATCGTATATTTTCTACAGGTTTTGTTGCCATCTTGGTTTCTGCATTTTAAATTTTGAAACTCTGGAACCGGATTTGTAATCGCAAATCGTCAAATGTTACAGGAAATATGGTTTATGCGAATCAGAAATTTTTTCACTTTTGGTCGCTGTGTTAGTACCGCGATTTTGAAGTTTTAATATCTGATACCAAATTCCGAAAAATCTAGATTCTTCATATGCACTCAGTTTCCAAAAAAGTGACCCACTTGACGTGACCCAATTGTTATTTTTTTATTTGTTGGTAGGCAATTTTTCTGTCGCTTAAAAACAATCAAAGTGGAGAAAGTTTTTTCAATATATCCTGGATAGTAGTGAAAATCTGGAATCATGATTTTTTAATCATTTTTGGCTCACCCTGTGTGTTTTTCAAGCTTACACACTATATGAAAGACGTTTTTTACGAGATTTTTACTAACTTTTTGAATTTATCGAGAAACAGCTTTCTAGTGAAATAACTGATACACATTTTAAAACATATTTTTATTAAACAAAAAATTATAAGCTGGGAAAACTCCTTAATACCGTGTATTGCCTTCCGTAGCAACTTTAAGAGTCTCTTATCTATGCGACATACTGGAAATCATGTTTCTTATCGTTTCCATTGGTATACGATCCCATTCTGCCACTAATGTATCTGCAATTTCTGTGAGACTTTCCTGACGCCTCTCGCGAGAAGACACCCTCCCCCTAATTTATCCCACAAATCTTCTATAGGGTTCATATCGGGGCTTCTCGCAGGCGACTGTAATGTGGTGATACCCGTACCTTCAAGGAAGTTTCGCACTATTGTTTCTGTGTGTGGTCGGGCATTATCCTGCATCAATATAAAATTATTGCCCACTAAATCCTCATACTGCTGTCAAATGTCAATGTAGATTTGGGCTGTCGTCGACCGCCTTACCGGCAGAACATGAAGGAGGTTGTCTTTCCATTCATTAATAACTGAATGGAAAAGTTATAATGGTGGGTCGGTTTTGGTGCAGGGAGGGATTTCAAAGTCTGATTAAATTTTTCACCAGACCTTCTCCACAATATTTGTCTTTCATCCACTATGTTAAGGCAAAACTTTGACTGCTCCCTAAACAAGACATTCAAGCATTCAGGAATAGTACATTCTCCATAATTTTCAATAAAATTTCTTTTAACGGCACGATGTATTGTGCAGGCAATAATTTAGGATTTTTTTTAGGTGTACTAGCTTTTAAATTAACATCTTTTAGACGTCTACATACCGCCTGCTTACTTACGCCAACAACACGATTTTGTTTTTAAACGTTGTTAAAAATTTGTTAAGTTTATTTTGCGAGAAAACTGTTTATCGATAAAGTTGGTAATATGTAAGATTAAGAAAATGTTGTAATTTGGACAATTTTAGAGATAAATCAATGAATAAACAAAAATGCCCGTAAAAGATGCTTCTTTCGTATAGAGTATAAAGAGTAAGGTGGTAAAAAAACGGACTTTTCGCTAGTGGGCAACTATCCCCCCAAGAAAAAAAATCCCCCTAAATTTGAGAAAAATTGGTTAACGTTAACACGTGCCACCGAGCACCTGAAATTTCCTATTTAAAATACATTGCAAAAATGTATATTTTTTCCTTTTTTTCACTTTTCGGATTTAGAAAAAAAGTTGCGGGAGATTATCAGATATTGTTCAGAGTTCCCCAAGGAACAAATCCACAACCACTATTTTTTTGTTCACCACCTCCTACCCTCCCCATAGTACCCTAAATATGCGATAAAAGTTACCCCAAATATACAATTTTTCAATGTTGTGTGTTTAATTATTGTTTTTGGCAGAAGTGATTATTATTGGATTCGACATATGTATTTTTGTCATTTATTAACTAATTAGAAATTGTTTAAACAAATATATAAATATACAATTTGGCGGACATATTTTCTATATTTTAAAGGAAATTATTATTAGGAGCATTTTTGGGTCATTTACTAACTTGTTTGCAATTGTTTAAACAGATACCATTTGTTTACAAAAATATACAATGTTACGGACACATTTTTATTTATTTCCTGTGAAATTATTATTAGATGTTAGCATTGTCTGTCATTAATTAACTAGTTTGATTTTTTTAAAATAAATGCCATTTGTTTAAACAAAAATATACATTGGCAAAAATTATTATTGTATTTCTTGTCCTTTTTTTTCGTGCCAAATTTGTTCACTAATTTTCAGTTATAACCTATAATAATAATTAGTGTTGCAACCACAATAATTCAAATACAATACTCTAAAATTACAAAAAAGGCCAGAAATCCTATCATAATTTTTGTCAACAAACACGTAGGTACTAACATTGTATATTATTGTTCAACAAATTTATTTGTTTAAACAATTGCACATTAAGTAACAAATTACAAAAAAACATACCAACAATGTAACAATAAAAATTTCTACAAACAGAAAAAAGAAGAAAAATATTTGTTTTAAAAAAGTGGACTTGTTTAAAGAATAGTATTTATTTAAACAATTACAAATTAGTTAATAAATGTCATAAAACTGCCCATAAAGTAATAATAATTTATGTAAAAAATATAGAAAATTATGTCTATTGCAATGTATGTATTTGTTTAAACAATTGAAAATTAGTTAATAAATGACAAAAAATACCAATAATCTAATAATTTTTGCAAAATTAGAAAAACATGTGCATAACCACATATATTTTTGTTTAAACAAATGGTAATTGTTCAAACATTTGCCAATTAGTTAAACAAATGCTAATTGTTTAACCAATTTTTTAATTTTTAAATTAATTAATAAATGACTAAAAACATGTGATCCAATAAAGGTATTTTCTGTCAGAGAAATAATAAATCACGTAATTTAGTAAAATTGTAAATTTGGGGAAAATTTTGCATCATTTGTAGGGGACTGCAGGAGAGGGTGGGGGTGGTGAAAAAAAAATAGTGGTTGTGGATTTGATCTTTGGTAACTTTCTGAACAATTTCTGATAATCTCCCGCAAGTTCTTTTCTAAATCCGAATGTGAAAAAAAGAAAGAAGATGCATTTTTCCAATGTATTTTAAACGGGAAATTTGAGGTGCTCGGTGGCACGTGTTAACGTTAACCGTTTTTTTTTTTAAATTTAGGAATGTGGAAAGAAAATGGACCAGTCTTTTCCACTACAATCCACGGTACAATCCACCTCTTTAATTTTTTTTTGAAAGACAAAAGAATTGCCTTCCTACAAATAAACAAAAAATGCCAATCGGCCAACTGGTTTAAAAAAATATAAGACATAACACGCTTTTTTTGGGACTGAGTATATTACACGAAATAAGTTGCATACAAATCGGATATTCTTTGCACATTCGGCAGCAATATTGGCTCCGCCATTCTGAATATTGAAAATCTCATATCAGATTTGGTTTTAGAGCAAAAAAATAACCTATCTAAGCATGCTTTGCGCGGGTGTTTCAAAAGTCGAAGTTTATTACGAGTTTTGGCCGCGGTTTTAGGTCTTGTCGGCACTGAACGTAATAATAATTACCTTATTTCAACATTATTTAAAAATAATTTTATACTACCATAAAGACAATTAAGACACTTCAAAGGTCAGTAGAGCAAATTTTAGAAGTAAAACACAATTATATGTTTTGTATATAATTAAATATCGACGTGTCCGAGAAATTTCTAAATTAATAAACCGATCCAGAGATTGTGTTTCCATGGTCCATTCTTTAAAGCGCTCGCTGTATTACAGCACAATTCCGTGTTTATAAATTTAGACAGTTGAAAGAAGACTTTCCAGATGAGTGAAAATTTATTCCGGGCACGGTCGTAAGTTTCAGGATTTATGGTTACATAATTTAAGCCTCGCCTCAGCGAAGGAAAAACTGCCGAGAATAAGATAAATTACGACACCGCGTAACGCTGGATACGGCACAAAACCTGCAAGTTAATATTACACAGTCGGTCCTCGTCAAGTTAATTACCCGTAATTAAATTTCTACGAACTTGATTAAAATTAATAAACACCAATTACAAGATCGTGATTATGCGGAAGGGACCTGTCTGAATTTACCCGAGTATCGGATGGTTGTTATATCCTCTCTCTTCGCTTTGGTTCATCTCCGCAATAGGTAGGTACACAATACTCGTGTACATACGTATACGCTGTTTTC
Organism: Melinopterus prodromus; assembly: GCA_964023965.1. Taxonomy (NCBI): domain Eukaryota; kingdom Metazoa; phylum Arthropoda; class Insecta; order Coleoptera; family Scarabaeidae; genus Melinopterus; species Melinopterus prodromus. The sequence continues at coordinate 50,517,706 of OZ030393.1, forward strand.
GAGTCGATTGTGCACGCTACGTGCGCGCACTTTCATTAACAAGAAACCTGTAATTTTGCCTCAACCGCGATTGTGCTCTCATATTAAAGTTGCACTACATTTTAATGAGCGGTACGATTTTGTCTGCACTAGTGTTACGTTGTTATAGAGCGGAGCAAAGGTTTATAATGATTTGAGCCTTAATGAAATTATCACCTCAATTAGTAAACACAATTACTTAAAATAAGATAGAAATAGAACTAAAGGCCTCTTTGCCTTCGCAGGAATAATTCCAGAAAGGAAAAAGACAAAGACTAGGTTATTTAAAAGCCGGAAAATGTCGAAGAATCGCACAAACAATACAGTTAATTCCACACGTGTACCTTGAATTATTGAAAGTGTCAACCGTAAAAACAATGCAACTCGATTACGTATTCAAATTCATGTTCGACACTCACATTAGTTTACCTGCCCTGTAAGTGGCAACACGTGCGCTGACTTCGTGTATCTAAAAGCGTAATCAACACGGACGAAAGTGCAAAATTTTGTTTATGTCCCACATGATCATAAAGTGACATTTTACATCTTAGATACCGGGGCAAAACCTGCATCGTAACGCCCGCGAGGGCGTTAAATGAGAAACTAAGGCTCAATCAATCGGCACCCTTCACATTATATTCAAAACAACGACTTTCTTAAATCAAAACAATCGTTTTCTTAAAGCAAATGTTTAGGTTGTTTTATATTAAAGAAATATTCTTATTACAAGTATGTGTTGGCTTAAAACAAACATATTATGTTAAGAATGTCATTTTCTAGACATTAGACAACCATTTCGCTGTGTGCAGATAATCGGAATCCCCGTATTCCGTTCAGCAGAAGATTGAATAAATCTTCCCCATAATCACTTAAATACACATTATCCATTGATTTACGGTATCAGGAATCTTGCGTTTTCCCGCAAAACTAATGTCTGTGTAATCGGAATAATGCCTCCTATAGATCTCGATGTGATTACTTCGTAGATTACCGATGCCATTGAGAATAGATTCCTATTGTAGTTTTTCTCGCGTGACCTGCTCTGTAAAAATTACTTGTTTGCCATGTTCAGTTTGCGTGAATCGATCGTTGGATAAACATTTACAGAACCGCGCAAATATAATATCGGATATATAGGTAAATCAGTGTCTAGGTAAACCAGTGTTTTGGTATCAATACGGTGATTATTATGGGCCAATTGTGCTAATTGTACTTTTATTATTCACGTGATTATGCTAAACGTTGGTGCACGGTTGGTATTGGTGCACGGATACAGTAGGTAAATATACCATAGACAACACACGCCAATGTATCGTGTAAATAAAAGGTTTAAACAAACAACAGGTTCAATGAAAGTGGTGAATACTTTAGATAATATAAATAGATAAAAGATAGATAGATAAAAGGTAAATATTAGTGAAATGAATGAACAGCCTGCGGGGCCTGGTTTAAACTGGAATTTGAACCAGCATTTCTGCTGTAGTGTGCTCTACAGCCATTAAATCTAGGGGTCCTCAGCTTTTTTTGTTCCCTATGGAAGATTGTAGGAGATTGTTGCCTGCAGTCCGGGTACCAACATCATAACCACACCATATAAAAAGGTTTCTAAAAGTACAATTTTAACATACTTATTACATCTTCTTTAGGACCCATCGACCTTCAAAAAATTGAATCAAATTATTTTCTAAAATGTTGTATTTGGTTGGCAAACATTTTTGACATTTAATACCAAATATCCAACAAAACGGACGCGTGGTCTCAGGAGGATATAAATTATTGCTTATATTCTTAGACTAAATAAGTACGTCCAAAATAACAATACAATATACAAAGTTTAAGACAATGTGATCTTTGGCATTTATGAGTCGCGATGTGTACCTACTTCGATTTTATGATGTTCATGGTTGAAAACATTATTCGCACAACTATGCACAACCTACAAAAGAATTTCTTTACTACCTTGGATGATGCTCTTCTTAAGAATAGAAAGTTTTTTTTTTGTTTTGGTATATAGGATTTGACCACAATTCCGTTCTGAATATATAAAATATTTCTAATGCTTTTTTCATTGTTGTTAATGGAAGCTCTCGCACACCTCTTAAAGATTTGCTGTAAAAGCATCAAAAACATTTGTGAACAAACTTTCAGCACTTCAGGTGACAGACAAAGTTGAACGTTTACTATGTGAGATCATTTTGAAGTTTCTCGGATATTGCGTTGACCTGGCTGGTTGACTCTGCAAAAATTCCTAACATCACGCATTTTGACATTTTTAATAACTGAAGGGTGAAAAGGGACAGAAAAAATCACAGAAATGTGAATTTTGGTTATAAGAAAATCATCCTGTTCTAGGACTTTCTATAAAAAAATCCGTATCAGAAATGTTCTCATGATTCCATTGTTTATGCACTGTATGTCACTGTATGTTGGCAAATAAAATGATTACTATACAATAAATAGAACAATTGCTCAGTGGTCTGAGCTATCAAAAAGTTGGCCAAAATTCTGAAACTTGGGATATAAGGGATTTTGAGGTCGCTAATTACGAATCTAAACTCTAAATTGCTAAAAACAAAATGGCTGATCCAATATGGCGGACGACTACATTAAAAGATGTTTTGATTTAGTTATCCATGGCCTTTTTTGGATGTTTTAGGTCTCTGATATGAATCTGAACTCAAAACTCTGGAAAACAAAATGGCGGATCCAATATGACCAACGACTACATTAAAATATGTTTCGAATTACTTCAAACGTGTATTTTGGGAGTTTTTCAGGTCGCTGACTACGAATCTGAACTCAAAATTGATGAAAACAAAATGGCGGTTTCTTTCAATTATTTACCATAAAAATAATTTATTTTATTTTATTTATTTTAATAGCGGTTTCGATATGGCGGACAACCACTTTAAATTGTGGTTTAATTTATTTGAAACTTGCCTTTAGAGGGTTTAGCTGATTAGCTGATTATGAACTTGAACTCCAAATTTCAAAAGAACTCAAATCAAAATTGCATATGGCAGATTAATACTTAAAAAAATTATTTAATTTATTCAAAACTTGGCCGAGCACGCGTAGTCATAATTATAAAGCTATATCAACTGCAAATTATTGTTCAAAAACTATTTTGTTTACCTGAAACCATGCCTGCATTGGATATTCTGCTTTTATTACTATCATGAACGTGAAATTTGCAAGAACGCTACGTGTTAGTTAAGTAAGTTTTACCTGTAATATATTTTTAAGTAGATATTAAATACAAATTAACAACCAAACAAATAAATATTAAAAAAAAAATTACTTAAAATATATTGCGCCTCTAATTCTAAACTATCAAGTAATGATAGATCGACAAACTAGTTGGTAAAATCTTCTTCTTCACTGTCTGAATCTTGATTCCCGCAGTATCGCTTCTGTGTAGTCATGGAAAAAGAAGTTTCAGTGTCTGACGTAAATGGTCGTAGTAAAGAAATAACTTGTTTCGGAAGCGAAATCGTTAGTTTTTAAACTAATGCTCGATATTTTTGGGTCCGAAGTGTCTAAGGCTCTATTAAATATATTTTCTAAGTTATTTTTATAATTTTGTCAATAATTTGTCACTTTTAGACCAAAGTGGTATAGAGAGACAATTATAAAGAGAATTGATCTTTAATTTGATGCGTTGCTTGTAATTTCATAGAAATAAATAGAAGCCTAAAACTTATTTGAAACTTATTATAGTATTGCATTTAACGCAAGTATACTGATTTCTCGCAAAACAAGCTACGGAAGAAAAATAAATTACGGAAAATACGCAGCTATTAACAGCAAAATATAAGTGGGATTTGTAGAGTGGAATCATAAATTTATCCTACAATGAGTGCAAACTAGTGCAATTTTGTTTTCTAATGTCTAACGAATATTTAGGGGAATTATCTCTTCTGTGTCTTCTATAATGGTGGTGATTTAAAATTTTCTTCATTCATATTTACGTAATATGAAATACCAATCTTCAGTAGGATAGTCCAAGATATCACTTTCCGTTATTTAGAACTTAAAGCAACAAACAATATACGCAGTATTCGATTTTTGCTGTGAGCGTTTAAAATAATGAATAGTGGTAGAAGCACACCATGCGCCATTTTGGTTTATTACTATGAGTGAGTGCGCTGAAATTAAGCATTAATTTCACACGTGTTTAATGATTTAACCTGTTTACTTTGATATAGGACACAGAATTTAACTGAATTCAAAACTTGAAAATTTGACTTTTGGCCAACAAATCGGTAGTTCTAGACCTAGACCATAGTGGCATTGGCTCAATTTTATTATATTCTGCTTATATATCTTTTCAAAATTTAACCAGTAGAGACAGAGAGTTTTCCTATGTAAATTTGTAATCAGCGCACCCATTTTAGTAAGATAGCACCTTTGCTATCTTACTAAAATGGGTTTCATGTTGATCCCGGTCCTTGTTTTTGACATAGGTTACTTCAAAATTATAGTTTAAAATATGTGATTTCTTATAAAATTTTAGCCAGTCGGCAAAAACCCAACTACCTTCAATCCAATTAAAGTTGTGGTTCTTGATACAATTTTTGACGCTGATTACGCCGGTATAATTTGATTTTACTTATTTGGAACGGTTCGGCAGTTATTACGTTCCCAATTATCAAAAATGATGCTAAAAAGACCCATTTTACTATATTAGAAACTTTAAACGCAAACTGTGTCCGATCTAATCGACCGATGTTGACGGTTCAAACGGTATCGAATGGGAAATTGGTCGAGGAATTCATTTCTGAAATCCGCGTTGCTCTAAGGTGCACGGTTCGCGAGAAAAACGCGATAAACCGCGGAAATTATAGTTTCCTACTTTCTAGCCAAACCGTACACGCTAGGGGAAAACCGACCACACCGCTGAATTCAGCACATCCTAATGCATAAGCACGACTACATTCGAACGCTTTATCTCTCAAAAAATAATAATTGTTTTTTCGTTCTAAATTTAGCACTTTTAGATAGAAAAAAATTCAACATTGCAACCGTTGGTGATAGAAAGGTTTACCCACTACCAAATGATAGCTCTCGTGGAGTCTATCAAAAATATGTATACTTTTATATGCCTAAGATTTACCATTTTCATGTTATGTGGTCCATTTCGCTTATTTTTGTATTATTTGAAAAACCGTAATTTCAGCACAATTCGGTAACCAGTAGAGACAGAGACTTTTCCTATGTAAATTTGTAATCAGCGCACCCATTTTAGTAAGATAGGAAAGGTTTCATGTTGATCCGGGTCCTTGTTTTTGAGATAGGTGTGCTACTTCAAAATTATAGTTTAAAATATGTGATTTCTTACAAAATTTTAGCCAGTCGGCAAAAACCCAACTTCCTTCAATCCAATTAAAGTTGTGGTTCTTGATACAATTTTTGACGCTGATTACGCCGGTATTATTTGATTTTACTTATTTGGAACGGTTCGGCAGTTATTACGTTCCCAATTATCAAAAGTGATGCTAAAAATACCCATTTTACTATATTAGAAACTTTGAACGCAAACTGTGTCCGATCTAATCGACCGATATTGACGGTTCAAACGGTATCGGATGGGAAATTTGCCGGGGAATTCATTTCTGAAAGCCGTGTTGCTCTAAGGTGCACGGTTCGCGAGAAAACCGCGATAAACCGCGGAAATTATAGTTTCCTACTTTCTAGCCAAACCATACACGCTAGGGGAAAACCAACCACACCGCTGAATTCAGCACATCCTAATGCATAAGCACGACTACATTCGAGCGCTCTATCTCTCAAAAAATAATAATTGTTTTTTCGTTCTAAATTTAGCACTTTTAGATAGAAAAAAATTGAACATTGCAACCGTTGGTGATAGAAAGGTTTACCCACTACCCAATGATAGCTCTCGTTGGGTATATCAAGAATATGTATACTTTTATATGCCTAAGATTTGCCATTTTCATGTTATGTGGTCCATTTCGCTTATTTTTGTATTATTTGAAAAACCGTAATTTCAGCACAACTCTGTAACCAGTAGAGACAGAGACTTTTCCTATGTAAATTTGTAATCAGCGCACCCATTTTAGTAAGATAGCAAAGGTTTCATGTTGATCCGGGTCCTTGTTTTTGAGATAGGTGTGCTACTTCAAAATTATAGTTTAAAATATGTGATTTCTTACAAAATTTTAGCCAGTCGGCAAAAACCCAACTTCCTTCAATCCAATTAAAGTTGTGGTTCTTGATACAACTTTTGACGCTGATTACGCCGGTATTATTTGATTTTACTTATTTGGAACGGTTCGGCAGTTATTACGTTCCCAATTATCAAAAATGATGCTAAAAATACCCATTTTACTATATTAGAAACTTTGAACGCAAACTGTGTCCGATCTAATCGACCGATATTGACGGTTCGAACGGTATCGGCTGGGAAATTTGCCGAGGAATTCATTTCTGAAAGCCGTGTTGCTCTAAGGTGCACGGTTCGCGAGAAAAACGCGATAAACCGCGGAAATTATAGTTTACTACGTTCTAGCCAAACCGTACACGCTAGGGGAAAACCGACCACACCGCTGAATTCAGCACATTCTAATGCATAGGCACAACTACATTCGAACGCTCTATCTCTCAAGAAATAATATATGTTTATCCGTTCTAAATTTGTCACTTTTAGATAGAAAAAAATTGAACATTGCAACCGTTGGTGATAGAAAGGTTTACCCACTACCAAATGATAGCTCTCGTTGAGTCTATCATAAATATGTATACTTTTATATGCCTAAGATTTACCATTTTCATGTTATGTGGTCCATTTCGCTTATTTTTGTATTATTTGAAAAACCGTAATTTCAGCACAATTCGGTAACCAGTAGAGACAGAGACTTTTCCTATGTAAATTTGTAATCAGCGCACCCATTTTAGTAAGATAGCAAAGGTTTCATGTTGATCCGGGTCCTTGTTTTTGAGATAGGTGTGCTACTTCAAAATTATAGTTTAAAATATGTGATTTCTTACAAAATTTTAGCCAGTCGGCAAAAACCCAACTTCCTTCAATCCAATTAAAGTTGTGGTTCTTGATACAACTTTTGACGCTGATTACGCCGGTATTATTTGATTTTACTTATTTGGAACGGTTCGGCAGTTATTACGTTCCCAATTATCAAAAGTGATGCTAAAAATACCCATTTTACTATATTAGAAACTTTGAACGCAAACTGTGTCCGATCTAATCGACCGATATTGACGGTTCAAACGGTATCGGATGGGAAATTTGCCGGGGAATTCATTTCTGAAAGCCGTGTTGCTCTAAGGTGCACGGTTCGCGAGAAAACCGCGATAAACCGCGTAAATTATAGTTTCCTACTTTCTAGCCAAACCGTACACGCTAGGGGAAAACCGACCACACCGCTGAATTCAGCACATCCTAATGCATAAGCACGACTACATTCGAGCGCTCTATCTCTCAAAAAATAATAATTGTTTTTTCGTTCTAAATTTAGCACTTTTAGATAGAAAAAAATTGAACATTGCAACCGTTGGTGATAGAAAGGTTTACCCACTACCCAATGATAGCTCTCGTTGGGTATATCAAGAATATGTATACTTTTATATGCCTAAGATTTGCCATTTTCATGTTATGTGGTCCATTTCGCTTATTTTTGTATTATTTGAAAAACCGTAATTTCAGCACAACTCTGTAACCAGTAGAGACAGAGACTTTTCCTATGTAAATTTGTAATCAGCGCACCCATTTTAGTAAGATAGCAAAGGTTTCATGTTGATCCGGGTCCTTGTTTTTGAGATAGGTGTGCTACTTCAAAATTATAGTTTAAAATATGTGATTTCTTACAAAATTTTAGCCAGTCGGCAAAAACCCAACTTCCTTCAATCCAATTAAAGTTGTGGTTCTTGATACAACTTTTGACGCTGATTACGCCGGTATTATTTGATTTTACTTATTTGGAACGGTTCGGCAGTTATTACGTTCCCAATTATCAAAAATGATGCTAAAAATACCCATTTTACTATATTAGAAACTTTGAACGCAAACTGTGTCCGATCTAATCGACCGATATTGACGGTTCGAACGGTATCGGCTGGGAAATTTGCCGAGGAATTCATTTCTGAAAGCCGTGTTGCTCTAAGGTGCACGGTTCGCGAGAAAAACGCGATAAACCGCGGAAATTATAGTTTACTACGTTCTAGCCAAACCGTACACGCTAGGGGAAAACCGACCACACCGCTGAATTCAGCACATTCTAATGCATAGGCACAACTACATTCGAACGCTCTATCTCTCAAAAAATAATAATTGTTTATCCGTTCTAAATTTGTCACTTTTAGATAGAAAAAAATTGAACATTGCAACCGTTGGTGATAGAAAGGTTTACCCACTACCAAATGATAGCTCTCGTTGAGTCTATCATAAATATGTATACTTTTATATGCCTAAGATTTACCATTTTCATGTTATGTGGTCCATTTCGCTTATTTTTGTATTATTTGAAAAACCGTAATTTCAGCACAATTCGGTAACCAGTAGAGACAGAGACTTTTCCTATGTAAATTTGTAATCAGCGCACCCATTTTAGTAAGATAGCAAAGGTTTCATGTTGATCCGGGTCCTTGTTTTTGAGATAGGTGTGCTACTTCAAAATTATAGTTTAAAATATGTGATTTCTTACAAAATTTTAGCCAGTCGGCAAAAACCCAACTTCCTTCAATCCAATTAAAGTTGTGGTTCTTGATACAACTTTTGACGCTGATTACGCCGGTATTATTTGATTTTACTTATTTGGAACGGTTCGGCAGTTATTACGTTCCCAATTATCAAAAGTGATGCTAAAAATACCCATTTTACTATATTAGAAACTTTGAACGCAAACTGTGTCCGATCTAATCGACCGATATTGACGGTTCAAACGGTATCGGATGGGAAATTTGCCGGGGAATTCATTTCTGAAAGCCGTGTTGCTCTAAGGTGCACGGTTCGCGAGAAAACCGCGATAAACCGCAGAAATTATAGTTTCCTACTTTCTAGCCAAACCGTACACGCTAGGGGAAAACCGACCACACCGCTGAATTCAGCACATCCTAATGCATAAGCACGACTACATTCGAGCGCTCTATCTCTCAAAAAATAATAATTGTTTTTTCGTTCTAAATTTAGCACTTTTAGATAGAAAAAAATTGAACATTGCAACCGTTGGTGATAGAAAGGTTTACCCACTACCCAATGATAGCTCTCGTTGGGTATATCAAGAATATGTATACTTTTATATGTGACTTTTATAAGTGATGCTAAAAATACCCATTTTACTATATTAGAAACTTTGAACGCAAACTGTGTCCGATCTAATCGACCGATATTGACGGTTCGAACGGTACCGGATGGGAAATTTGCCGAGGAATTCATTTCTGAAAGCCGTGTTGCTCTAAGGTGCATGGTTCGCGAGAAAAACGCGATAAACCGCGGAAATTATAGTTTACTACGTTCTAGCCAAACCGTACACGCTAGGGGAAAACCGACCACACCGCTGAATTCAGCACATTCTAATGCATAAGCACAACTACATTCAAACGCTCTATCTCTCAAAAAAGTAATAATTGTTTTTTCGTTCTAAATTTAGCACTTTTAGATAGAAAAAAATTTAACATTGCAACCGTTGGTGATAGAAAGGTTTACCCACTACCAAATGATAGCTCTCGTTGAGTCTATCATAAATATGTATACTTTTATATGCCTAAGATTTACCATTTTCATGTTATGTGGTCCATTTCGCTTATTTTTGTATTATTTGAAAAACCGTAATTTCAGCACAATTCGGTAACCAGTAGAGACAGAGACTTTTCCTATGTAAATTTGTAATCAGCGCACCCATTTTAGTAAGATAGCAAAGGTTTCATGTTGATCCGGGTCCTTCTTTTTGAGATAGGTGTGCTACTTCAAAATTATAGTTTAAAATATGTCATTTCTTACAAAATTTTAGCCAGTCGGCAAAAACCCAACTTCCTTCAATCCAATTAAAGTTGTGGTTCTTGATACAAGTTTTGACGCTGATTACGCCGGTATTATTTGATTTTACATATTTGGAACGGTTCGGCAGTTATTACGTTCCCAATTATCAAAAATGATGCTAAAAATACCCATTTTACTATATTAGAAACTTTGAACGCAAACTGTGTCCGATCTAATCGACCGATGTTGACGGTTCAAACGGTATCGGATGGGAAATTTGCCGAGGAATTCATTTCTGAAAGCCGTGTTGCTCTAAGGTGCACGGCTCTCGAGAAAAACGCGATAAACCGCGGAAATTATAGTTTCCTACTTTCTAGCCAAACCGTACACGCTAGGGGAAAACCGACCACACCGCTGAATTCAGCACATCCTAATGCATAAGCACGACTACATTCGAACGCTCTATCTCTCAAAAAATAATAATTGTTTTTTCGTTCTAAATTTAGCACTTTTAGATAGAAAAAAATTGAACATTGCAACCGTTGGTGATAGAAAGGTTTACCCACTACCAAATGATAGCTCTCGTTGAGTCTATCAAAAATATGTTTACTTTTATATGCCTAAGATTTACCATTTTCATGTTATGTGGTCCTTCGCTTATTTTTGTATTATTTGAAAAACCGTAATTTCAGCACAATTCGGTAACCAGTAGAGACAGAGACTTTTCCTATGTAAATTTGTAATCAGCGCACCCATTTTAGTAAGATAGCAAAGGTTTCATGTTGATCTGGGTCCTTGTTTTTGAGATAGGTGTGCTACTTCAAAAATATAGTTTAAAATATGTGATTTCTTACAAAATTTTACCCAGTCGGCATAAACCCAACTACCTTCAATCCAATTAAAGTTGTGGTTCTTGATACAATTTTTGACGCTGATTACGCCGGTATTATTTGATTTTACTTATTTGGAACGGTTCGGCAGTTATTACGTTCCCAATTTCAAAAATGATGCTAAAAACACCCGTTTTACTATATTAGAAACTTTGAACGCAAACTGTGTCCGATGTAATCGACCGATGTTGACGGTTCAAACGGTATCGGATGGGAAATTTGCCGAGGAATTCATTTCTGGAAGCCGTGTTGCTCTAAGGTGCACGGTTCGCGAGAAAAACGCGATAAACCGTGGAAATTATAGTTTCCTACTTTCTAGCCAAACCGTACACGCTAGGGGAAAACCGACCACACCGCTGAATTCAGCACATCCTAATGCATAAGCACGACTACATTCGAGCGCTCTATCTCTCAAAAAATAATAATTGTTTTTTCGTTCTAAATTTAGCACTTTTAGATAGAAAAAAATTGAACATTGCAACCGTTGGTGATAGAAAGGTTTACCCACTACCCAATGATAGCTCTCGTTGAGTCTATCAAAAATATGTATACTTTTATATACCGAAGATTTACCATTTTCATGTTATGTGGTCCATTTCGCTTATTTTTGTATTATTTGAAAAACCGTAATTTCAGCACAACTCATTAACCAGTAGAGACAGAGTCTTTTCCTATGTAAATTTGTAATCAGCGCACCCATTTTAGTAAGATAGCAAAGGTTTCATGTTGATCCGGGTCCTTGTTTTTGAGATAGGTGTGCTACTTCAAAATTATAGTTTAAAATATGTGATTTCTTACAAAATTTTAGCCAGTCGGCATAAACCCAACTACCTTCAATCCAATTAAAGTTGTGGTTCTTGATACAATTTTTGACGCTGATTACGCCGGTATTATTTGATTTTACTTATTTGGAACGGTTCGGCAGTTATTACGTTCCCAATTATCAAAAATGATGCTAAAAACACCCATTTTACTATATTAGAAACTTTGAACGCAAACTGTGTCCGATGTAATCGACCGATGTTGACGGTTCAAACGGTATCGGATGGGAAATTTGCCGAGGAATTCATTTCTGGAAGCCGTGTTGCTCTAAGGTGCACGGTTCGCGAGAAAAACCCGATAAACCGCGGAAATTATAGTTTCCTACTTTCTAGCCAAACCGTACACGCTAGGGGAAAACCGACCACACCGCTGAATTCAGCACATCCTAATGCATAAGCACGACTACATTCGAGCGCTCTATCTCTCAAAAAATAATAATTGTTTTTTCGTTCTAAATTTAGCACTTTTAGATAGAAAAAAATTGAACATTGCAACCGTTGGTGATAGAAAGGTTTATCCACTACCCAATGATAGCTCTCGCTGAGTCTATCAAAAATATGTATACTTTTATATGCCGAAGATTTACCATTTTCATGTTATGTGGTCCATTTCGCTTATTTTTGTATTATTTGAAAAACCGTAATTTCAGCACAACTCATTAACCAGTAGAGACAGAGACTTTTCCTATGTAAATTTGTAATCAGCGCACCCATTTTAGTAAGATAGCAAAGGTTTCATGTTGATCCGGGTCCTTGTTTTTGAGATAGGAGTGCTACTTCAAAATTATAGTTTAAAATATGTGATTTCTTACAAAATTTTAGCCAGTCGGCAAAAACCCAACTTCCTTTAATCCAATTAAAGTTGTGGTTCTTGATACAATTTTTGACGCTGATTACGCCGGAATTATTTGATTTTACTTCTTTGGAACGGTTCGGCAGTTATTACGTTCCCAATTATCAAAAATGATGCTAAAAACACCAATTTTACTATATTAGAAACTTTGAACGCAAACTGTGTCCGATCTAATCGACCGATGTTGACGGTTCAAACGGTATCGGATGGGAAATTTGCCGAGGAATTCATTTCTGAAAGCCGTGTTGCTCTAAGGTGCACGGTTCGCGAGAAAAACGCGATAAACCGCGGAAATTATAGTTTCCTACTTTCTAACCAAACCGTACACGCTAGGGGAAAACCGACCACACCGCTGAATTCAGCACATCCTAATGCATAAGCACGACTACATTCGAGCGCTCTATCTCTCAAAAAATAATAATTGTTTTTTCGTTCTAAATTTAGCACTTTTAGATAGAAAAAAATTGAACATTGCAACCGTTGGTGATAGAAAGGTTTACCCACTACCCAATGATAGCTCTCGTTGAGTCTATCAAAAGTATGTATACATTTATATGCCTAAGATTTACCATTTTCATGTTATGTGGTCCATTTCGCTTATTTTTGTATTATTTGAAAAACCGTAATTTCAGCACAGCTCGGTAACCAGTAGAGACAGAGACTTTTCCTATGTAAATTTGTAATCAGCGCACCCATTTTAGTAAGATAGCAAAGGTTTCATGTTGATCCGGGTCCTTGTTTTTGAGATAGGTGTGCTACTTCAAAATTATGGTTTAAAATATGTGATTTCTTACAAAATTTTATCCAGTCGGCAAAAACCCAACTACCTTCAATCCAAGTAAAGTTGTGGTTCTTGATACAATTTTTGACTCTGATTACGCCGGTTTCTCAGTGTCTGACGTAAATGGTCGTAGTAAAGAAATAACTTGTTTCGGAAGCGAAATCGTTAGTTTTTAAACTAATGCTCGATATTTTTGGGTCCGAAGTGTCTAAGGCTGTATTAAATATATTTTCTAAGTTATTTTTATAATTTTGTCAATAATTTGTCACTTTTAGACCAAAGTGGTATAGAGAGACAATTATAAAGAGAATTGATCTTTAATTTGATGCATTGCTTGTAATTTCATAGAAATAAATAGAAGCCTAAAACTTATTTTAAGCTTATTATAGTATTGCATTTAACGCAAGTATACTGATATCTCGCAAAACAAGCTACGGAAGAAAAATAAATTACGGAGAATACGCAGCTATTAACAGCAAAATATAAGTGGGATTTGTAGAGTGGAATCATAAATTTATGCTACAATGAGTGCAAACTAGTGCGAATTTTTTTTTGAATGTCTAACGAAATTTTAGGTGAATTCGCTCTTCTGTATCTTCTATAATTGTGGTGATTTAAAATTTACTTCATTCATATTTACGTAATATGAAATACCTATCTTCAGTAGGATAGTCCAAGATATCACTTTCCGTTATTTAGAACTTGAATAAACAAACAATATACGCAGTATTCGATTTTAGCTGTGCGTGTTTAAAATAATGAATAGTGGTGCATATGGCCCACCTTGCGCCATTTTGGTTTATTACTATGACTGAATGCGCTGAAATTAAGCATTAATTTCACACGTGTTTAATGATTTAACCTGTTTACTTTGATATAGGATACAGAATTTAACTGAATTCAAAACTTGAAAATTTGACTTTTGGCCAACAAATCGGTACTTCTAGACCATAGTGGCATTGGCTCAATTTTATTATATTCTGCTTAAATCTCTTTTCAAAATTATTGTCGCTTTATTTTGTTACATGAAAGATAATGTTTCTATTAATTATTATGATTCTACCTAAAAAATGCAGATACTTTTGTTTGAAACGACGGGTACCAGCTTTTGAATACATTCGACATAAATATGCAATTTTTTTCAAAACAGTAGGTTTTTGCACAATAGTGTAGTAGTACTTTTTGTATGTGCGAAATATCTGCATTATAAGAATGTAACAGTATCCAGGATGTGCTAATAGGAAAATTACTAATGAACCACTACAAACAAATTTCTGGTAGTAATTGGCTTTTTAAAATGATGGTTATTCTCTAAACCTTTTGGGAAATATTATGTGATATTGAAACTGACTTTTCAACCACAAAATCCAAACATTCATAAGTTTACTTAAAATTTGTTTTAATTTCTGGAAAACCATACTAATTTTGTAAAAATTAAGACGCTAGAGTAGTTTTTCTTGAATTAAAACTATTTAAGTGCCTTCTTTGTTGATTGAAAAGCAACACCTACCTAATTAAAAGCAAGCTTTGCAAACAATATTCCATTATCTATGAAACACAGTAATTACACATATTATGCCAGTCATGTTTGCTGATTCCACTCTGTTTGACCTATGTAGTTTATGCTAAAGGGACTGTATAGATTTAGGTACGTTTGGTCTATATGCGAAACACATGAGGAAACCATAACTGATGCAGGATGAACTTGATGCAAACTAGGTAATGTGCCTATTAGGGTTGCATTAGGAGTTGGTCCGTGTGCAATGTCGGTTGGTAATGTAGTGAATGTACTAAGTTGCAGGAGCTAATACATCGAAACGTGTTCAAATTAGCGTGTAATCCGATTGTCCGATGTAGTAGTTTACGTTTGAAACTAGGTTAGAGACTAACGTTACAACAAAAGAAATCGCGGTGTATGTGTGGTGGTGGTCCTTTTGTCTATCCCCCGGTTGGATGAATAAGAACTCCGAACTCCAGTCGTAACTTTGTCCGAGTACTAATTGTCTATTATGTGGTGGAATTGAAATATGAGGGAAGTTTTGTTGAAAACTGTTGAAAGTCGGTTCATTATTATTACTTCATTAGAACCAGGAGCTATCGATAAAATCATACCTTAATAAAACATTAAAATTTACAAATGATTTGGAGAAAAGGAAATGCTATATCGAATTACTTATTTTGACGGAAACTGTTGAGAAATTGTTGAGTTAGGCTAATTTAGTTACTAAAATTGAATACATAAATCTCTCAATTATAGGAGAAAATATACAGGCTGGTTCTAAATAACATGCTAATATCTAAGGGGGTTATTCTTTCGTCCTATTTTGAGGAAAGAAATTCATATCAACATAGGTCTTAACTTTAGAACTACAGGGTGCTAAACATTTAATAAAAAATTGCCTTTTTTAATGATAACTTTGGTACGACTCTAGATATTTTCGTGAAACGTAGTACGCATCTTCTATGCACCAAAATGAACTCAAATTAAAAAGTAAAATAAAGAAATTAAAGTCGTTTTTTTCTCGAGGTTTAGAGAAGCAAATGAAAGAGAAGCAAATTTTATTTTTTATGCGTAAACCATCCGTTAAACAAAAAAAACTCAGAGCAGATTTGTTGATAAATGAATGAGGATATCAAAAGTAATTTTTATTTTAAGGAAAAGCGTGACGTATTGCTTTTCTCTTTGAAACGATTCAGTACAAACCCCACACTATTTGGTCGAGATCGGTCGTGTCTGCATTAAAATAAAACTAGAACTGTGTAACATCACCATTTGACCAGTACCTACTGTCATAATGAAAATATCTGATAAATTCTGGCTAACTGGTTTTATATTCATACAGATACGATATCGATCAAATAGAATTTGCTCATGCAGCTAAACTATTAATTTTACCAAAAAATGTCGTAGACATAAATTATTGAGAATTTCCATGAAAAATGCTAAGAGTAAACATCCAGTTACTTTGGACTCCTGTGAACCAAAAGCTTATCAGCTCTAAATTTGGTCATGAAACTTCTAAATATGAAGTGAAAATGGACCCAAGAATAATCTCCTTAGATATTAGCATGTTATTAAGAAACATTCTGTATACTTGACGTATCAGCTAGAAGCAATTCAATGCGGTTTACCAAGTACTTCCGACCAAATAAAACTAAGCACTCCAAGTTATTATGAAAGCATATAAATTCATCTACGATTGAGAAAAGTCATTCAGATGTATTGACAGAGTACTGAAGGATTCTTAAAGGAAAAATATTGATCTATCCGTCATTTTTAGCAATTTTCGGTTTTGCCATACGATATTCATAGCTTCGAAAAGACCCAATCTTTATCTTTTAAAGTAGGTAGGTAATACTGGATATTTTATGAAGTTGCTGTCATATTTTAAGTTGTTTAATTGTCACAATGTGACAATTGTAGATTTTAAATATTTTGGTGAGTCTTGAGAAAAAAACAAATATGAAAAATCCGTTATATTTTTGCTAAAACCAGAGAAAAATAAAAAAGAAGAAATAATAGGTAGCAAGAGGCGACAAATATAAGTTTTTCATTATAACGTTTTTAACCAAATTCAAGACATGAAAAAGTTCTCTCAGTTTAAGATACATATAGATTAGCGTCAACTTTCTGAAAAATTGTCGAAAATTTGCGAATTAATTTAGGTCAAACCACGGCATGGCATGCCCCCAACTAACCCATGCCTAACTATCTATATCCGTTGGCAATCAACGCTTGTATCCAATATCAATCACGTATCTTTAATTTAAATTTATAACGGCAATGTTTGTAAAGAATATTCATTAATATATGCAAGTTTAACTTGCTGTAAAGTTTACTAATAATGTCCTTCGTACAAAAATATCGCCAAAATATCACTGAATAATGTCAAATTTTATATTTTTGTTCAATCTGATATAAAAAGATACCAAACCCCAGGCGATTGTATCATTTGTTTACAACTTTCTTTGCACTTTACTACTTGAGGTAATTTTGAATTTTGAACTAAAAGACCATAATATAGTTGTAAAAAAGTATTAAATTGTTTATATTCAAGTGTTTGTATTTTTTTCTGGAACATACAGCTTGGAAGCTGCTTAATGTGTGTTGTGAGTACCAACATTTAAATTAACATATGAAAAGTAGATCGTGTAATATATCGTTGACTAGATCTTTGTCTGAAATATTTTTTATTTGACATCCTTGAACAGATTTTGGGCTCTAAAAGAGCTATCGTGCAATTCTTTGAAATAAGGTCACTTGTATATGGGACACCTGTATACATTTTCAATTTTACCCTATATACCATTGAATAGTTTACAGATCTGAGGCTTGAATATTAAATTCAAACTGATCTAGTCAAATTGATCAGATTTTTTTGCTAAGAACAATTTGTGTTCTGAGAAATTAATAGTAAGAACATGCATACGTTGCATATTTAGAAACAGCGTCACCAGTGTAAAAGACTTGTGAAACCACTTGCTCCAGAAGAACCAATAAGCCCTGTGTGTTCTTATTTGTTCTAAATAGAGCACCCTAGTTGCCATAAGCAATACACAATTGAAAGCCTTTTTCAGTCGCTTATTGGTATTGCAGAATTCATATTATTTCATTTCGTATTGTTTTCCATAAGGTGAACCAAAGGGACAAAAATAGGTACGTTTACTAATATTCCTCTTGGTATATTGTCTTTATTTGTTGAGAAAATATTTCCTGTATTTCATTTCTTTAATTAATTTTTCACACCAAATACAATAGGAATGACATCTGAAGGTGTGAGTCTTGTGTCAAGTGCTGGCAGACGGCGATAGCCCTTTGTCGAGTCCGTATGACACAAAGGACCTCGAGTGTTCTGTGTCCCTTAGTTATTCTTGTTTTTAACCGTACTTCTTCTGTAAGCATTACCAACGAGAGGAAACTACACAATCGCGTGCATCCATTAGTTAGTTGTATGATGTATAATCATACATATAATGTATAATTGTTTGTATAGTACTTCATAACAATTCTTCAAAAACTGTTTAAAATACACCAAAGGTTTTTCTAATTGAACATAAATATCTTTTATAATTTCATAGGTAATACATTAGAGATTGTGCATTCTCTCGTACCAGGGTTTGACTCCACAACATTGTCCTTCTCTTTGTTTTGTAAATCCCATTTAAGTATATTTCATTAGCCATGAAAGTTTAAGTCTAAACTTTTAAGAGGTTTGCTACAAATTCGTCTTGAGTTCCCACAAATTATTTTGGGTATATGTATAATTTATTTCCTTAATAAATTTTTCCGTCGCCGAGGGGTTGCTGAGGGATCTCCGAGGCACCAGCGGAAACCAGAATCCAATTACTAAATTCAATTATTGAAGTTCTTAAGTACGTCTCCCATTCAAACTGTCGATATTGCAGCGACCTACTACATCCAGCATGAAATCCACCTCGTCTCTCGCAATGTCTGATATAATTTCAGTAAAATAACAGCGCCATCTTTTGAGAAACTATTCCATTCCTAGTTCTACTACTTCTTTCGTTTGTTTTCTTAACGCCCAAAGGCAAAAAGAATATATTAATGGAGATGTGGTTTAAAAAAAAGAAATATACATATAGCATTAAATTACTCAACAAAATAAAGGCTATACTGTTTTTCTAAACCATGACATGGTATTTATTGCTCTGTATTATTTATTATTGTAATTATTTTTCTAAAATAATTGTGGCGTTCTTTTCGGTATGGCAGCTACATGTTTCGACAATCGATATTATAAAACGTTAATGGATTTTGTGTCCTTAATTTTCGCTTTCTTTCCTATAATATTAGAAGAATTTTGTAATAAAACAATGCAATAAACCTTGGGTGGGTATAAATAGTTTTATTGATTTCACTTCGGTGTGATTCTAAAATTGACCAATTTGACACCTTTTATGTGTTTCTCGGGGAGCTATTTACTTAGTAATTTGCGTAATATTGTGTCTGCAATTAGTTTGATTAATTGATGGGGCTTCGACGAGTTTACCGATTATCACATATCAAGAGGAAAATATAAAGGAGGCCGATGGAAAACAGCAACAATTAACGGACCTGGACGTCATCCATCATCATTATCAGCCACGGAAGGTCAATAGCGGCCATTAGGACATAATTTTGGGTAAAATTGCGCGTGTTTTGCTTCAAAACTTGACGTAGATTTATAGGTTGAGTTTATGGCTTCATGCGTGTTCACGTGAAATATCTAAAATCAATTAAACCAATCATAGCAGTGTAATGAATTTGATTTGACTGTTGCTTATGTATCATTAGTACAGTTATTATAGCTGCTAATAACGCGTTACTGTGCCTAAAAGATAGTTTCTGTAGGTTAGTAACGTATTTTGGAAAATAGAGAATGTGGCAGAACTGTATTACAATAATATCAAATGTTTTAAAAAAAGAAGCTTGTTTGTGTACGTTCTTTAATAACACTGTGTTACAAAAAAAAAACGTAATACACTTTTCACGAGACATAGCAGAAGTTGTTGAGCTGGTAGAGCTGAACATAATGGCATACCTGAAATTTTCCAAACACCTCCTAAATTTCGATATTTTTCACAAACACCGTTTTTGGGTACTTGCACGTGTATAAAAATTCATAACTCCGCCATTTTCTATTCGATTTCCAAAATAAAATATGCATATGAAAGAGGAAGCATAGACCATTATAAGGATGTACTATTCGGTCTGATCCAATGTAAAGTTCGAAATGTTATGGACGTTCAAATTCAGAGTTCAATATGTTACTAGGTACATTACAGCTTACGTTCATTACATTTCCAGGTATATTTTGGTTTAAAATAAATTACACCAACAGTAAAATTTTCACTCGTTTATTGGAACAGTACTGAGTTACTATCGTGATTTATAAATAAATCTGATGTGGCCAGGCACATGACTTTATCATACAATATATAAAATTTGAACGTCGATAACATTTCAACATTTTGGTAACATTTTTATTGGATCTGAACAAACAGACCATCCTTATAATGATCTATGCTTCCTCTTTCATTTGCATTTTCTATTTTGGAAATCGAATAGAAAATGGTGGAGTATTGAATTTTTATACACGTGCAAGTGCCCAAAAATGTTTTTTTTTAAATCGAGATTTTGGAGGTGTGTGGAAAATTTCAGCTATGAAATTATGTTCAGCTCTACCAGCATAACAACTGCTGCTATGTCTCGTGAAAAGTATATTTTCACAGTAACACAGTGTAATTATTAAGTGGGCATGGAGCTTGGGTGTGTTGTCATAGTTATTACATGCTTTTATATTAGGCAACAGTACAGTAACCATTTTTATTTGGATACTACACTACACCCTAATGTAGTACTTATAATTTAAAGGTTGAATTGTCGTAAATGTCTCGTCCAAATGACAGATCAAGTATTTCATGAATATCACAAGGAGTTTTCGAAATATTTTATGCGTTAAATATCAACCCTTGTCTAAAGTTCCCTAGCATGTCACCCATCGAAAAGTTAAGTCCAGGCGCCCACTTGCCTTGTTGACCGTATAGCGGAGCATTATTCCCAAATATGAAACTAACGACTTTTTATGAAATAATGCCCGTTACTCGGTAGCGGATTTTTCCGCGATTATTAGACATACGAAGTAGTTGCATAACAAATGCAGCTACACCATGAAGAGTGTAACGCCTCTCTAGTATTTTTTTATCCGAAAAAATTACCAGTACCTAGTACCGATTATTATAAAATTATCCTAAAATATCTTTCGTAAATACCATTTGAATGAGTTTTGCAATTAAAAGCATAATAGGTACTACTAAAAGCATACTTAAACGTCAAATGTGAATACTACACATTCACGTTGATAATCTATTTTGTAACACTTGCGGGTTGTAAGAATTAAAAAAAGAATATTTACTTGTTACGAAACTTTGTAGAAACTCTGTTACGAAACTTTGTAACTTTGTAGAGATTGGGGGTAATTCTGAAATATCCTGTTCAAAAGAATTAGGGGATAATGAAAATTTGTCAAAAATTTAAAGTTGATTTTCTCCCCATGCATTTGTCCGGTTTAGATGATTCTTTGACTCACTGGTAGCCAAATTCTTCAGAAGAGATACGGATGAAGAATTTTTCTTGCTACTTCAGTTTTGAGCATATGCTTGGTGTAAGAATGATATTATGCTTTTTGCCTGAACGTTGAAGCACTATATGGGGTTTTTCAGCTATAACAAACTGGCAATAATTGGAAGGAAACAGTAATATTTTCTGAACATTTTGTTTTTCGATTCAATTCATTGTCTTTGTTTTTAAAGAACAACATTAACAACATTAACAATAAAAACATTAATAACAAAGAAGCCAAATTTCAAGGTTGATTTTCTCTGGAACATGTGGGTTGATTCCTCAGTTTTAAACATGTACAGGAGAAAGAAAAGGTATAAACTTTTGACAACAAGCTACTAAAAATTAAAATTTTCCTAAACTATTTTCGTAAATCTCATTTGAATGGGGGTTTGAGGTTAAAAGCGTACTGATGCAATTGTCTTTAAACATGTGAAGGTGTAGTCAATTTTATACGCTATTTCTTATCATTTTCGTATAAATGTTAAAAATTACCATTATTTTTTATTGTTCATGCATGTTTTTTATTTATTTCGTGTGTTCACGCATGCAAAATATTGATGTGAGTCATCAAACATCAAAAATTAACAACCTAATGTAAATGCTCTAATACGGTATTAGGAATATGGTATAAAAACCATAATGAAGTTGCTATTCTAGATTTTCATATGTAATTTAAGCAAAGGTCACTAAAATGCCTAGTTGCGGTTGTGCAATTCTTTCCAAATCTTAATCCTTAAAAATATCATTACCACATTATAAAAACATGAAGTTTCCAGAAAAATAAACTAAAAATAATGTTATTCTTTATTTTAAAATTCAAGATTCATATAAGACAAAACACTGTATTACCAGTTAATAACTTGAGTTTGAGTTTTTTTTAATGCGGCCCGCCGAAGTTCAAAACAGAATTTTGTGGCCCGCGCCCATAAATGAGTTTGACACCACTGCGTTAAGCCAAAATATCCTAATGCGTCTGTAAAATGGAAAGTTAGTGCACAATTTCCCAAGTTAATGCTATAAATGTTTATAACTTCTACTAATAATGTGGCATAACTTTCTTTCATACGTCAAATTGTAGGTAATTAGAAGGGCCATCCACCCTCAAACACTTTGATTTTGCACAATTGCTAATAATTCATAAATGATGACAGTATGTAATCTCTGATACCTTTATAGTAACATTTTGTCTGTGGCTGCCGGCGAATTTTTACTATATGGCTATCTACAGTGTGTCCCAGTTAAAAAATAAAAAAGATATGAACGTGTTACACTCTTAAGTGGGACATACTGTATATACTATCGTAATTTAGGGGTTGTTGCAAAAGCCCGAACGTTTGAGGGTACTCCTCATTACCTAAAATTCGACGTATGGAAGAAAGTTATGCAATATTATTTGTTAAATAAACAAACATTTGTAGTATTTACTTGGCGAGTTGCGCCCTAAGTCTTCATTTTACAGACGCATTAGGGTAAGTTGTCCTGTTGATGCCGGGGTCGGATGGAGAATTTCATTGCCACTTTGCTAACATTGATATTCCGGGATGGTGGTAGATGGTTTAATTTGCAATTGTTGTAGGGTTTCATTTAGAAAATCAGTAAAAAGTTATGGATATCTTTTAGCCATAAAAGACTTCTCCGAGGTTTCTTATTATTTGGCCTTTTTCAGCCAGCCAAAGGAAATCTACATATAAAGAGTCGACGACGTAGTGAAAACTTGGTCCAGATTAACAATTCCTTTCATTCTGGGTTCCACTCCATTGTTATCAAATTACCTACAATTACTATAGTTTTTGCTTATTAACATTTCATCACGGGCGCCCACAGAGGTCGCTGTGTTACTGTGTAGTAAAAAGCGCCTCGGGCGCCAGCCAGGGCGAGTTCTCCCGTCCGAGGTAAATGAATAATTATAACGTCTCCGGAAGCTTAATTAATATTTTTCTAAGTACCTTTTAGTAGGCAAAATGGGAGCTTTCACGTAACCAACCTGGATTTTTTAAATACTTTAAGACCAGGCCAAATCATAACTAATAACTGGAGCATGCGGTGCAAGGTAGACTTCGTGGATTATTACAAAGAATTACCCGTCTGAGCAGAGTATTTATATTCCCTTTTTATACTAATAAGGACTAATCTTATGGCTTGGTACAAACCTTTGGTACAAACTACATCACTCTGTCATACTGTTGCAGCTGGAGTTTGTACGCACTTTGTAGCGGGAATTCGGTAGTTTAGATTCACAGGTGTTCTTGTATCTTCAACTGTACGACTAAGTAATGAACGGAAAAGACTGAGAATAATACTTTTAACGCAAAAGTTCTTATATTTACTTAATTTAAGTTATGGTTGTAATTGAAGAACAATTGAAATATAGCAAATCGGTAAACTAAAATAATATTCACATAAATGGAAATACATAATATAAATACAGGGTTATTATAAATGATTGTAGTCGAAGTATGCGCTGAAATCATATGTAAGAACTTGTATTCGCCGCTGCATGAAAGCGAATACTACTGTTCTATACGCAAGTGTTAAATTGGTTGCAGAATGTAATGTAGGTTTGGTACTTGTTGGTGTAAATCGGCAAAAATGTATAATTTATAATGACCAATATCTTTTTTATGCATATAATTATGGATTTCGGACATCGGTGAATTTATGGCGCGCGAGAATGTATGTCTGTAACTCCAAATAGATCTCAATGTAAACATAAAACTTGGCATTTTTACCGACCAAGTGTTGGAAATTTTGACCTAAACAGTATCGAAAGCGCCTGCGCACTTTTCATTCATAAAGTCTACGTCCTCCAGTGTTACCAATAATTTACAATTTACAATTGGATTTTCACAAATTGCGACCAACGGAGTTGATTGCAAAGATCAACGATGTTTGGCCAAACTGATTCAAGAATTGTCAAGGGCGAGAAATAGTAGAAGTTTAGAATGATACGAAGAGCAGTTAATACATCCAAAACCACAAACTTGGAAAAGTCAGCAATTTGAAATATCTTGGTTTTAATGATCAACAAGAAAAACTACCGGGTCATTGAAATAACCGAAAGTACAAAATAAGGAAACAGGGACTAATGCAAAAGTCCTAATAGATAAAAATTTGATTACAAAGGCGAAACACATACAGAATGCCTGAGAATTAGATTGTCTTCTCGTATAATTTTCGGATTTTCAAAATTGTTAAAAAAATAGAGAGCGAAAACATTGTCAAATACAGAAAGACACACCGACACATACAAAAGAAGTATACCTATACAATAGCAACACCACGAGGGATATCTAAGATGGTACGGGACGACCCAAGTCCACGCATGGGAAACCTGGACCTAGAGGATAGCAAAACTGCATTAATGACAGGACGAAACGGCATAAAATAACAGGGAAGAAATAAATATTTTAAATAAAGGAAAAAACGGGTAAAAGGAAAAAGATACGTCAGAGAGAAAAATATTAAAGATTAAAAGAAAAATCGGAAAGAATATCTACAGCAATTAATCCATTGTAAGAAATGAATGTATATGGTTTACCCAAATGGTGATTACTCCAGCAGGAATGAGTAAACTAGTAAATATACAGAATGCGATTGATGATCCGATTGATGTGAACCCAAACGTCAACGTATTGGCAGTATATTCCCTATCGCCATCTTACTTCTTGACTTCTTGCAAATTGTAAAATATTGATAACTCTAGGAAAATGGATTTTGGCATTGGAAACTGCAATTCCGATAAATTTCTGTTCGCTGTAAACGAATTCTGTAAAGTAATCAACATTTTTAACTTTTCTTTTTTTTTACTAAAATAAATTTTTAGAGGTACAGTTATTAACTTAATAAAAAAATATCAGTTAACTTTTGATTCTACATATTAGACCTTTTTAAATATTCCCAAATGTAGCACTTAATTTTTCAAATTACAGTAATCTGAAGGTAGACATTTTGAATTCATATAATTCATTTCTTAGACTTAGAACTTAAATGTCAGCTGAAAACACTACCCACAACTGGGGCAATTTAATAGCATTCTTTGTAATTTTTATGCCCTCTTATATTATTCTTTTGCCATATATTTATTGTGAAATTTCTGAGGAATTATAATTACGCGCGGTTTATTAAACTTTACCCAGAAAACAGAAATGACCGAGCCCTTAATTTTATCGTTACACATTTTTATGTACATTTTACATATTATATGTTCGCCCAATATAGAAAGAATCAATATGACCGGTATATTTTATGGAGCAAGAAAACTGGGAACGCACATAATTAAAATCGTTTAGGTTTATCCGGTAAAATAAAAATATTTCCGAATTAAAAATGAGAATTACGAGAATAGGTACGGAATTGAATTTGAAAAGGGCGACACGACACTGACGCTTGCTAAAAAGCGCGGGAGTTTTGCGATGTTTGCGTTCCTCTTCGCCATGAACAGTCCGAACAAAAAATAAACTTTTTAAATTATTTCGCGGACCTCCGCGAACACTGCCGTTGAACTGTCAGAACTCCCGAAACCCCGACCCTTCGCCTGTAACTTTATTAATATCCCACGGGGAGAAGACAAACTTTCAACGCGAAGTAGCTGCTAATCTACAATCATAATAATTGTTCGCGCAGAGTCTATTTGCTACTAGAAAGATCCCAGACAAAGAAGTAATGTATTTTACACTACACACTATAGAAATTAAACTTTTTTTAACTGTATTGTTCAGAGTTTTCTCTTCTGTTTTCAAATCGTTGTAATACCAAATTTGTATGAATTGGCTAATTTGAAAGGAATGCTCAAAATAGAAATCCGGCATATGTTCCTATCACGTTATGTGAGTAAAACCACATGAGTATATAAAAAAAATCCCCAGTGTCCTCTAACTGAAAAAGGAAAATTAGATCCCCCAAAAATTCCGGTAACCCTTCTCGTTAATTGTTTTCCTACTGCCAACGGTGCTAACGAGTTTGTCTGGACCGGGCATTTTCTGATTTTTTTGTGCACCTAAAAAATCTCATAACGCGCGTATTCGGTTAAATAAAATGCAAATTGCTCTGCTGCCATGCCAAAATGCTTGAAAATGTCTGCTATGACAACTCTATATAGATTATAGACATCAAGATAAATTAATATTATAATTTTATGGTATTATAACAATAATTTCGTTTCAACTACCTGACAGACAAAAATTTGGGCCGAGGTATTATAATTAAATTTAACTTCAACAAAAATGTTTACGATTTCTGATTTGATTTTACTAACTGCTTTCACATTAAATTTTACAATAATGTTCAAAAATGAATAGAATGTCTCGCCTGTCATTGAAAGCGTTTAAAATATGCATTTTAGTATTAAGTTTTCATACTTCAAGAACTCTTTTAAAATAGAACCTTGTCCATCAATGCACCATATAGAAGAAAAACTGGCGCTATATCAGTCCAGACTAGGATTCCATATAGCTTTCTCCAGTATCTTCTGAGATGTAGATATATGTATATATTTACTTTTAATTCAGTCAATTATTATAGTTTTGTATTAAATACCTAACAAAAACATCTGCCTATTGCTTTTAAGACCTCATGAACTTATTCACGCTACAGTGGGTTTAATTAACAAAAAATACTCCCATATCGAGGCGGTTATAGTTTCTTGACCTCAGTGTGTAGTAAAAAATGGTGATTACCTTTTTTTTCCAGAATGTTATAAGTATTGTTTTGATAACTTTTGTATTTTTATTTACGTGACCGCTCCGACGAAATGGACCTTATGACGAACTGACGTAAGATCAAATCTCAAGTTCCCATCAAGTCCAATAAATTGGACTTCATGACGAACGGTCATAAGGTCTCTTCCTTTGGAAAGGGTCACATATGCTAAAGTTACGAAATCTGCCCGCTTTGCCGTAAAATGCGAAAAACCGTAAACGTGCACGTTAGGGGTGGGTTTTAGGGTAGCAGGCTCTAATAAAATGTGCGGACGCCATAAAATATTGGAACCCGACAGTTTGCGCGTCGGATCCCAAAAGGGCAACTATATTGGATTTATAGAAATTTATTATTTACTTAACTTATTTTGGTATTTTTACTGTACTATGAAAACATGACAAGGTATTGCGAGCGTACTAGAAAGTTTACAAAGTAAAATGACTGGGCATTTTTCAACATTTTAACACTTTTGATAAATGTCGCTGCGACCTATATGCTTAAGGTTGGCTGCGAAGTGAGTAGACAACCAAATATAATTCATAATTTTGTAGTCAGATTAACACAGAAATTATTAGGTATTTCCATTTAAATTATATGTTAAAGTGAACTTGGGACCCTTGCCGATAATACGAAAACTATCCGGATCAATTCTGTCGAGTCTAGGTGACGGATTTTAAGCTTGTTGGTGTTGTAGTCTTCTTGTGATCAACAAAAAATAACTATATTCCCAGAATTCGTCACCTACACTTGACAGAATTTAGTCAGGTATTATTCTATTATTAGCAAAGGTACAAAGTTTGCTCTAACGTAGATTTTTAATGCACAAACTTAAACATGGATATGTAATAGTCGGTTGAAAATTATAACTGCATATTCGATTTAAACGCCACCTTAACGCGGTTATGTTTGTGGCATTTTGACATAGCTGGTATGGTTGAAGTACATATTAAAAATGTACGTAGCTTGCGGCAATGTTCACTCAACCTCAACTTAACACCAGCCGTGCGCTAATTGCACCAATCACAGATTCTCGATTTTGACAATTCGGATGATGGTGACCATATGGTGACACTAACTTAACCTAAAAATGTTCGCGCATTAAAATTCTCGTAGTCCTATGCGCGCAAAAAAAGTTCTTCAACTAATTTTTACGTATTGTAATTCTGGCTTTGTTTTGTGTGTCAACTTGACAGTTGGCGCTTAAAGAACCATTTACAAAGATAAACGAAATATTTTCAGTATATTCGGTTGTATATGTGGTGTAAGACTTTATTGCACTCATAGTGCGTTCTTTTCATGTAAGTACATGTATATATGTAAACAATACAGGAGAGAAAATGAGACTAATTCATCATGTAATTTAATCATGCAATTAAATGAAAGTATGTTTAAAATATGCCATTTGCCTTCCTGCCACAACGTCTAAGAAGAATAAGATATTTTACTTTATCATACGTAGTATGTAAAGTATTGTAATCGTGCAAAAAAAGAGCTTTTATCGGAAATTTGTATTTTTGAGTCCCCTGAACATTTTTGACCAAGGTACAAAAAATATCTGTGTGTGTATGTGTGTCTGTGTGTATGTGTGTACCCGTTTTTTATGACGACGATTCCGGAGAAACTACTAAAGGTATCGGGATAATTAGAAGTTTCATAACCAAACTTAGAGCTGAAAAGCTTTCTGTTGAAAACGGTCCAAAGGAACTGGAGGTTTGGTCTTAGCATTTTTGAAAGATTTAGCAAATAAGCCGCCATTTCTGGAATTTCGTCGAAATAGTTTAATAATAAATTAAAGTAGAGGAACTGTCTAGTTTTATTTTAATGCGGATATTGCCGACCTCGATCAGATAGAATCTCATGCAGCTAAACTATTAATTTCATATATGGAATGATAAAGTCATGTCCCTGGCCACATCAGATTTTTTCTTTTTCTGTTAAAAATCGTCATAATAGGATTCGTGGTGAATCAAAGTTTACAAATAATAACGCAAAATATTACGAAGAGGATCAACATTTGATATAAAAGGATATCTACAAATAATGACACTCCAATGTAATATATCAAAAGTCGCGATAAATTATAAAATTAAAATCAAATATTTCGAACAAGACGACGATATATTTCTACAATGACACTCAATACCATCGAAAAAGGTGTGTTCTTTTGCGTAAATGAAATTTAAAAATATTATCCTACAACCAGGAGAACTCTACACAAGTGTATGTTCAAGTATCTCAACTAAATTTCACAACATTCTATTGCGTTCAATAATAAAGGATACAGATAGAGGTACTAAATAAAAATAAACGTTGGTGGAATGAGATATAGGAACTAAATAAAAATAAACGTTGGTGGAATGAGATATAGGAAGACAGTTAGGACAAACTTCAGGAACCTAGTTCCGAAATTCTTATAATAAAACTCTCGCAGATAACCCAGTCTACATCTCGGAGTTTTTCATTGGCACTTCTTTTATTCAGCAGCGAGGTTTGTCCTCAAACTCCAGCTGTACAAATACACAGTACCAAATTATACCAAAAGTACGATCCGCTTAATTTATCATGGGAACTTCAAAGCTTGTATTAATAATTAATTAAACCAACAGATGCCCAATTTATTTCCAAACGAGTAAAAAAAAACGTAATACTCTCTCACGGTTATCCCCAAGGGTTTTTAAAGAAAATGTTTCAGCCCACCCTTATAAAATAATAACTCCGGGTAACCCCGATCGATCGCCGATTGTTTAAAATATGAATCGAGCGCGCGTTCCACTAATTTCCCATGGCACTGTGTCATACCTTCCGGCACCAAAACTCCCGATCCGCTTCATTTTAATTCAGGGTATAAGTCTTGTTGCTACGGATAGAGTGAAGGGGCGTAGGGAGTTTCAATATTAACTCGCGACTACGGTACACAAAGCGAAAGCTAAAGGAGGTTTCTATACAGCGCCGTGCCATTCGGGCCTCATCTAATATACATTAATGCTTAACGCCCGAACTGCCTCACTCCTCTGCGATGTTGATTTAAATATTTTCCGATTCGGGGGAGAACCGATTTTTGTTAGGATCGTTGGGCGCCTTGATTGAATTTTTATGGGTTTAGAAGGTACATTTGTACGTGCGATACGAACCGAACTCAGGTGTCAAGGATTTTGTATAACTGAACTCGGTTCGTGGTTTACACCACATTATAAAACCTAGCCTTAGAGCTCATCTAATTGTCGAATTATAAAGAATTGAAGAAAAGTATTGTATAGACCGCGGTCCATGGACCGGTGCCGGTCCATAAAGGCAAATATCTGATAATTATAAGTAATTATACACTGTGGGCCAAAAAAACGGTAAACATTTTCAATTACGCATATGTCCGAAGATACTAAGTAATTTGCTTATGTTGTGAAGATTGAAAATTTCCCCTTAGACATCTTTTTAAGATCAGCAAAAACGGTTAGGTGGATATGTCAGCCAATTCACACCCGATTACCGTGAAATTTCAAAGCCAAACTTATGTGACCCATAATTTTTTTACTTACTTTATTAATCGGCAATTTTGTAAGTATACAGGGTCCTGCAACTAAGCTCCCGTCTTCTGTAGCTCACTTACTCATTAAGCTAAGAGTTTGACATTTTGCAAGCGTACCCTGTACTTCAAGGTATAATTCAAGAAATTATTTTTTATTATACAGGGTGTTCCAAAAATGTGCAACGCCATGGTAATATATTTTTTTAAATTGCATGCTATACATTTTTCTACACATTTGGAAGCCTTTTATGAATGCCTACATAGCACTAAAGTTTTATTGAAATCGGTTGAGTGACCGCAGCGGAAAAAAATAAAAACAAAAACAAAATTATTTTGCATCGTAGGCTTTAAAAATCAATAAAAACCACAAAATGCACCTCGCTAATAAAATTTTGCGACGTGCTTATTAAGTTAGATGAAATAGTCTCGTTAACCAAGTGACATTGATCCAAATTATACAGGGTGACCAAAATCGAGTGTAAAACTAGTCAAACTTCAAAGCGTGTTATTGTTCTTATTTTAAATTGGAACCCATACATTTTTTTATCTGAAATGATGCAGAATTAAAAAATAAACATTGTTTCTAAATACAACCCCACAACAATTCCCAATATTTTAAAACTTATTCGCCAAAAACTCATTATTCAACGTTTCCAACGGCAATTTTAGATAATAAATATCGTACGTGGCTTTGAAAAACAATTTATTTCATAAAAAATAATAGACGTATTTTATATTGGAGTGTACTTAATTAAGTAGTTATTCAAATGCTAAATTTACTGCATAATTTATAGCGGTAAGGACGGAAATGTGGCTATAGGTAAATTTTGCAGTAAATTTAGCAATTGAATAACTACTTAATTAAGTACAGTAAAATCTAAAATACCTCTCTGCGTTATATTTTATGTAATAAATTGTTTTTCAACGCCACGTACGATATTTGTTACCTAAAATTGCCGTTGGAAACGTAGAAAACTGAGTTTTTGGCGAATAACTTTTAAAATATTGGGAATTGTGATGGGGTTGTATTCAGAAACAATATTTATTCATTAATTCCGCATCGTTTCACCTAAAAAAAATTATTAAACTCAGATATCGTTTACCGACCGTGGAGTTACCTCTTAATAAACAACTCATTAAACCAGTTTCGTCTATTTTCAGGAAAAAACAAATTGTATGTACCTATGAATATTTTGACAGTTTTCTTCAATTTAAGATAAAATTAATGCAACTACAGATTCCGAGAAACTGCTGTAAAGATATCTCATTTCTCAAACTGTCACCAGAGAAACGTTAAACCACAACTACACCGTGACGCAAAAAAATAAACTTTAACACAAATTTTTAATCACTCTCATTTCCAATAATATTGAAATAATAATAAATAATAATAGTGTGAATATTGAAACTATACCATATTCGCAATAACAGAACGTTTCAAACTAAAATTATGTTCATTTATGTATGGGTATGCAACATTTCTGATAATATCTGTACAATTTAATGTGAAATGAAAAGTGTATTAAAATCAATACGTATTGACATTTGTCTTATTTGGTCAAAAAGGATAGTAGAGATTTTATAGCATTGTATACAAGGTGATTTTTCTGATGAAGGGTGTAAAAATTGATGAAAGGTAAAAAAACAATGCTTTTTTATTATTTTTACTAAAGAAACAACGGTAATTGGAAGTTTGTAACGAAAACAGTGCAACGGCACTAGATATCTAATTGTGTACTTGCTCTTGTTATGGGCAGTATGTTTGATTTATTCATTTTAGGTGGTCGTTTCGTCAATTTCAATTATGATGTATCAGACTTGTTGTTTAGCTGTAAATTTTAAACAAATGTTAGCTGTTCTTGTTCTTGTTCTTGTCAGTGTCATGTTTGTATGAAGTGCACTTCAAACATCAGCCTGACTCCTGTTGCTCCTCTCTTTTTCGACATTTTTCGTTTTTACGTAAAAACGGACAGCGAAGACTGATCGTTAGACAAGTGAAAACAAACGCCATAATTAATAATTAATAATTAATAACAAATGATGTTGATTTTAGTTATAAATACTACAATAACAAAAACATAAAACTTGCAAAAAATCTACAGCCCAATAAATGTAGTATAATATGTAAAACAGGAAAAAAATTATTAAACAATTTAAAAATCGCGCCCATTAGAAAACTAAAAGTTGCCCATCCGTCTTTAAAGATAACGCAATTGGATTTGTCGTGCCTATGCAATGTTATCGTTGCAAATGTCAAACTCCACTGCGTTTCTTGAGACAACCAGCAAACAAATAATGATTCAAAATTTCGCCCTGTATACTTAAGAAACCACCCTGTGATTTGGATGCTATAAAATCTCTACTGTTCCTTTTGACCAAAAGAAAACACATGTCATTGCCTATTAACTTTAATACACCATTCATTTACATTGACCCAATACTATGTTCCATAGACATACAGAAAGCATCATCATACTGGATTGAAACGTTCAATTATTGCGGATATAAAGTTTTCAATCTTCACGATATAAGCAATTAGTTTTTCACAGAAATGCTTGAATTTAACAAATATGAGTAATAGAAAATTTGTACCGTTTTCTTTTGCCCATAGGTATAAAGAGAAAAATCATTATGAAGTAGGCCAAAAAGAAAGAGTAAGAAATAGGAAATGTTAGGTTGGTACCACTTCGACGAATGGTGAAGTATAAAAAGCTAATTCAAATCCTGACAGATTTATATTTGTTCATGACACTGTCGATGTCACATCCGTACCAACGTACTAAAATAAAACTACACTCATCGCTATAATTTATTTAGAATTTTCTCAATTTATCGTTTTTAGAATTAGATATAACAACGGGTTGATATTTTTCTTATCAACAAACAATCAAATTGGTGATCTTATTTTATTTGAAATTTGTATTTTGTACTTTGCCGCACTAGAGCGGCAACGTTCCATGCGGTTCTCCAACCTCTGATGAAATCAGCTGTTTTCGATCTAGCTATCATACTGCGTATGATAAAGTAAAATGTTGCATCCTTTTTTACACAAAAAGGAAAATAATGCGAATTCAAAGTCGGTATAATAACACAGATTATTTTACACGGACCCTGCCAATATTACGTCCGCGTTTGACAGTTGAAAATACAACTAACTAATTCCATAGTTTATCGCTTCATTGCCCAGAAGCTCAAAATTCAAGCTTTTATTTCAGCCTACTTAGAGAAGTATATCAACAATGATAAATTGAATAGGGTCGATAAAGTATGTTCTGGCGCCTCCACCATTGTTGTAAATTAAGTTAAATTCCATAACGGTGAATTAATTAACATTGTTAGGGTCATAGGGCATTACAAATACTGTCCATAATGTTCATCTACACAAACCAAGGATTATCTTGCTACAAAATGCTCTACAACAAAACTTTAACGTTATAGAGTGGCCAGCAGTTAGATCTGACTTTAATCCAATTGAGTAAGTCTGATGTTAAGTGAAGCATTGTGCTAGATCCAGGATCGGTCCAAGAATTGCCCCACTAAAGACCGCGTTCATACTACTATATATTACATCGTCAATATTTCACAACATTGATTCTAATAGCGGTTATTTTGACAGGGCGTATTGAAATATACAACGCGATATATGTACAACTTTAAATGATAACACGGTATTAAATATTAAACCCGCGTATTTACACAGAGAGAAATTTTTGTTTAACTCAAATAAATATGCATTGACTCAAAGAAATTTGTTGTTTCAATAGAGACAAAGAAATATTTATTTGCGAATAAAAACGCATTTATTTGAAATATTTGTTTGGTAGAAAGAACGTTGATTTGTGTCAAACAACTTATGTTTCCAGTTAAAGTTTGCCATTTGTGTATTATAAGAAATGAGATTTATTTACTTCAAATAATTATGATTTTGTTGAGTGAAAGAATTAAATTTTTTTAAATTAACAAAATTGTTGGTCGAGTTAAAATGCTTAAAATTATTAATTTGTTGAAGGAATTAATAGACAAGAATTTTTCGGAAGACTCGCCATGTGTCACCTCACCTCCTTTTTGGGATGTCGCTCATCCTCGACCAGTGCTTGGTCTTCCCAACCCAACATATAGTCAAGGTTAAGTTAGTAAAGTGTACTCTGATTTGGAATCGCAACTTGAACCTGCAGGCACTGTACTCTATAAGTTCTATACTGTCGATCACGCGGCTATATACTCTCAATATGTACGAAGTGCGAGGATAGAGTTTACAGCGCCATCTAACAATACAGTTGGATGACATAAAAAATATATTACTTTAAAGGAAATAAATCTCTTCTTGTGTACAAATATATTTATTTTAATCAAAATATGATTTCTTTGGCGGAAGTAAACCTATTTTTAAGCCAAAGACAAAATATTACTTTAAGCGAAATAAATCTCTCCTTATATACAAATTTATATGTTAGAATCAAAATTATATTTCATTGGTGTAAAGAAACGTTTTTTTTTTTTAATCAAACCTACGATATTACTTTAAAGGAAAGTAATTTTTGTTTGTATCCATATATATTTATTCCACTTAAATAAATATTTCAAATAAATTAATCTCTGCAAGCAAATAAACTAGAGTATTCAATGAAGTAAATATTGTTGGCGTCAAAGAAATATGTTTTGACCCAAAAGAATAAATACAAACAAATACATTTCTTTAAAACAAGAAATCTTTTCTATCTGTGTAGGAACGGGTCCTGGACTTATTAATTAACCATTGTCCGGTAACTAATAAAGTACGGGGACACACCGCTTCCGCAAAATTAATTTCATCCATTTGTGACGTTAATCTCTCTCCAACTAGCTGTGCCGAGACGGCTTGGTGGAGATACTAGAGACTGCACGCGCCGTATAATCGTCTGACTCCGGGATCTTGTAAGCCATCATAATCGCATTTTCTGCTAATTTGGCTAGCGCTCGTCACGACATGCCTCGCAAGCAGAATGATTCATATTTACATATTCGTTAATTCTGACGACGGAACCCGCAGTCGTGGAACCTGGAGCATCTGTCGGGGTTCTACGGCGTATCATTTTGACGACATTTCGGCCAGAGTGGTGAATTTCCCTCCTTTTGATGTCCTATGGACGCGATATTTGCATGCGCGTTACGAACGTTTGAAATTGTTAATGCGAGAACGAGGTTGTGACAACATTTTCGCATGCATACAAATATGTCCGTAATTAGAATGGATTTTGAACCTAAAAATAGTTAATTAAGTTTTTGAAAACTTACATCAGTCTGGACTCATCGATTAGCGATCATAAGACCTAATTTGTTTGGACTAACTATTATCAGACAGCAAAACTATTTGATGGTTTGTGAACCAGTCTTTTAGTTGTTCGTTCTTACTTATATTGTCTTATTACTTGCTATTATTGTTTATATTAATAATCGTTTGTCCTATAGTTGGGGGGTAACATGTTGTGTTACCTGCAGGGTGGCAAATATACTAAAAATATTACTATTTATTATTAGTACTGCAGTGGTGATATCTTCGAATAAACATAATTGATGGTAAAGTTATAAAATGTACTCCGGTTTTACCTTTATTCCAATAAGCTTGGCTTTTATCGCAGCTAATGTCTGATGCTTTTCTGTGCGATATAAGACTCATAAGTAGGGTAATTACCCTGCCGTTGGTAATGTTACAGGGATTTGAAACGGAAGTAAAGAGATCAAAGCTCTAAGATGAAAGGTTAATATTACGGCCTCCTTCAACGAAAGTAATGCTGTTTGAAAATAACATAAGACGCGTTCGAACAGAACATGTTCTCAAGGTCACTTTGAATTGCTATTCTAATTACAAGAAACGAAATGAAGCATCTGCAATGTGCGGTGCGCTGTAAAAATAGTGCTGTCGATACCAATTACTAGGATCCTATTAAATCAATGAAGCTGACAAAAAATTCTTCTTTCTAAAAAGAAAACTCTGGTCAAAATGCTGGTCGCCAATAATAACTAGATATTTTATTTTATCAAGAATCTTTACACTTTAAACATCTATGCTCGTTTCAACGTCTACCATCTTTATTGTTGGTTGTTGGTGCATTGTTCATTTTAAGAACTGCGCCATCGAGCTTGGTGCTGCGTGGCAACTAAAGTGTCATCAAACACTACCTTGAGCGACTGCCATAATCACACTGACTACAGCTGAGCTGTCTCTTCCAGCTTTAGTAATTTTCCTACGATTAGACAAACAATCCGACTGACCCAAAAGCATATTTTAAACCCAGAATAATCACAATGACGTACAATTGATCGTTGAACTGGATCAACACTAATTGCAACGCCGTTTCACATGAATATTTTTTTCTATTGCCTGATTGGTTTCCACAAAGACCTCTTCACTGCAAAATAAAATTAACAATCTGTTGATAGGCCTAAAATCCTCAATGTTTGTGTAGTTGTTAACATTTCGAATAGGAATGACTGTTCTTAATTATTAATTCATCGGGAAAGTCACCAGATACTGCAGATAACTATTCATAAAATGCCATAGAACATGCCGAGCTTGTTAACGTATTTAGTTTTCTTAATTCCGATACACTTAACAGTCCAGCAGTTCCAATCATTACTGCCATCAAAAAGTGACCAATATCAGCTACACTGTCCACAAAGTATCTATTAAAAAATAAACAATTTTTCTGTAAAGATTCGCTTCCCTGTTGTGATTAACAATTGAATTTATGTAAGTTACCGAACATACGGACTTTATTGATTTTAAAAATTGCCACATCAATTGTGGATTTTTCCTGTATTTATCTAATTATTCATTATAATAATTCTCTTTAGTTCTCTAAAGCCCGATTACACTACTTCTCCTTAGATCGGCCGATAGTTTGGTCGTCCTTTTTTGGGACTATACTTCAACTATGTAAATTCAAATCGTTTGGGTGTGGGCACTTTACATATGCCCTAATGGTAATTAAAAAACCAACCAAACTATCGGCCGATTAAAAGGTGTAGCTTATATTAATGCTATTTGCAGTAGTATGAAATATCTGTCACTTAAGAAAGTTATACTTAGAAACCAACTCACCTCGGCAATTATTTTATGGTGGTTTTCTAGTAATTTACTCAAATTTGATGTTGTCTGTACTTGGCGACATTTGTGCCAATGTCAGAATTTCTCTATCAAATTAACTTGAATTGTAAAAGTATTAGGTACATATTATTATATCTATGACATATAATAAGTTCATTGCATGACTATATTATCCCCATCATGATACACACCAATGATTGTAATGACGCTAGCGTTGCATAATGATGACAGTTCGTTCAAACAATGACTTCATTATTTGAACGAACATCATCATTATACAATGCTATTGTCAAAGTCTGTCATAACCTTCGTGGATGACAGTTACGTGACAGTTCGTCTCGTCATTATTGACAAATACATATAAATAATTGATATAAAATGGAATTTATTGACTCGTAGATAAAACGTCGTATTTGACTCCCACACAACGGATATAAATCTCTCGCAGGTTTACACGTTCGCCTCCGGCTAACGTATAAACTTCAGGTTCGCGATTTATATCCTTACTTATGTCCTAATCAAATAATGTAGGTACTATTATCATTTGCAACGTATTATTATAGTGATAGGTATTTCCTCTTCCTTTATTTTCTATAGAGAGTAGGTAATTGGTATTTTATTACATATCCCTTCAGATGTGGATTTCACAATCATTTTTTTTTGGTTATATTTTGTGTTAATGTCATTACTAAGCCAAACTTATGTCAAGTTATCTTGCAACATTAGTTTTCATTACGTAATAGTTAAGGTAATCAGATGATGATGTAAGATACCACGTCCCTTTTGCCTTATGTTGGAGGTGAATAAGGCGCATTTTAGTCATCTGTCTCACTAGAAGATTGTTTTTTGATAAACAATCAATCAATTTTTCAACATCTACGATAAAGAATCCTATAAATGACCATTTTACATTATTTATAATAAACGTCTTATCCATGTAATGTATTATGGTCGGTAAAAGGCGATAGAAAATGTTTTATTTTGGCATGTATTTAATCGTAAACTACAAAATGTGTAATAATCATATCTACATGAAAATAACAAAATATTGCGAATAGAATCCGATTGTTATTTACTGTTATATCGATTTATTAGAAGCTGATTAAATTTGACCATAAAAATCTGTCACGCTCTTAATTTACAGATATCCAAAAGATGAAAACAACTCATCAATTCGGTGCTAATTTTTCTAGACACGACGTGTAACGATATAAGTGCAATAAATCACATATGATTGATATAAATGTTTTCAATAAGATTTTATGGCCATGTCATTATATAATCGTTCATTATACTTCAGAGTACACTATTTATTTTTAAATATTTAAACACATTTAATGTAGTCCCTCATATTTTTATTCCTTCTACAATAAGTCAACAATATTCTTAAACTTAACCTAATATGTATAAATAAAACTAAAATCCCACATATTTTTACTAGTAGTCTCATATGTTTTGATAAGTAAAATCTGACAACCCTACTTGTAGTCATGTCACACAACGGCGCTGTTTGTTTTTCATAGAACAATAAAATTTAAATAATAAAATGTTTATTGTTTGAAACAGTTTTATGGAAACCTCATTTTAAAAGTCGTGAATTATGCCATCAACCAATCTCAGATTAACTAGCTTTGAAATCGATCAGTTTCAATCACTTATTCCCATTCATCATTTATTTACGAATTCGTGCAGATTATGTGTACCTATTACATAGTTTATCATGCACCGTGACATTAACGTATTTACAAATCGGATAACAAATTTCAAACAATCATTGGATAGCAATCGAGTTAGCTGGTCTGGTTATTGCCGACTGGGTACTACACGTCACATTGACAGCTGCCGTCGAAAACCAATTACGAGACGAACGCAAGCCATTCCTTCGCTGCAAATAATGTTCGCGTATAATTCGTCAAGCGCCCCGATACCCCAAGGGGTTGACCGGGCTGAGGTGCACGCGCAAAACATGAATTTAATTAAAATTTCCATCAATGGCTGTCGGTGTAGTCTCGTAGTTGCACTGACCCACCAGAACGTGCACCATTTCTATTGTCTCGTCTCTCATACGAAATAAGGGCATTGTTTGAAGATTTTATTAAAGTCCAACATAAAAATGTATCCGCGGAATAGGGACTGGTGAAGATATTTATAAAAATATAGAAAATCCTCGTCGAAATCTGTTTTTCTACGGCATATTGTGCCAATTTTAGAATAGTTCATTTTTGTAGCCGAAACATGTATAATTTAGAAATAGCACGTCATGGACATTTTTAATACTATGACATACCCACGGTGATTTGCATCAAAGTCAAAGTCAAAAATGCAAAATAACTTATTTTTTCTACTCCTATTGAGGAATGCATTCATGAACATTGCAATTTATGATAAGTAATACTAACCATTCCCTACACACATAACAAACATATCATTCCTAGATCTTGAGGTATACCTGGCGGATCGTAGGAAATGCAATATTTTCTTACTTGATGACTTTAGAACGAATCACAGCTATGGATTTTAATTTCCCCTGAGTTTTGAAACAGTGTTTAGCGACGTTGTCACGTCGTTAAGTGACAAGCGCTACAAACAGTTTTAATCGTAGGAAAGGTACACTGTGTGCCAAAAAAAAGGTACACATTTTTAACACTCATATTTTCACGAATATTTGGTCAATTCAAATATTTCTTTCAAAAACGAATTGCTTACAGTGTGAAGATTGAAACCATACCACATTCGCAATAACAGCATCTTTCAATCTAAAGTTATGTTGCTTTATGTTCGGCTATGAAAATAAAGGTGTATCAATGGATAATTACATTTGTCTTGTTTTGGTAAAAAAAGGGCACTAGAGATCTTATAGCATCGTATACAGGATAAAATATTTAAACGTTGTTTTTAGTAAAAACCAGTGGAATAAGACATTTGTAACAAAAACTTTGTAACGGCAAGAGAAATCTAA
Organism: Melinopterus prodromus; assembly: GCA_964023965.1. Lineage (NCBI taxonomy): Eukaryota > Metazoa > Arthropoda > Insecta > Coleoptera > Scarabaeidae > Melinopterus > Melinopterus prodromus. The sequence continues at coordinate 50,558,415 of OZ030393.1, forward strand.
CTGTCTATTTCACTTATCTTGAAAGACCGTGGAGAAACCATTGGTGTTGTTATGGGCGGCATGTTTGCATTTATCATTTTAGGTGGTCTTTTCGTCAGTTTCAATTATGATGTCTCACACTTGTTGCATACCTGTAAATTTTAGACGTACATTACTTGTTCTTGTTCTTTTGTTTGTTTTTGCTAAGATTGAATCGGCGCTGAACTCAACGGTTTTTAAGTATGTCGCATCACTTCAAACCAAGTCTTAGTTTTTATCAGCCTGAACCAACCCTGAATACATTGTGTTGTAACTTTTGAGATTTTTTTATTTGAAGGTGTAATTTTTACTTGAAAACCGAACAGCTAAGACCTGACCGTCAGAGAAGTGAAAGCAAACTGTATTAATTTTAATTCAATAAAAAACGATGATGATTTTAGTTCCAAACCACAGCAAAAGCAAAATTTTATGTTTTTGTTGCAAAAACATTAAAATTTCCAAATATCTACAACCCAATAATTGTAGTACAATATAGAAAACACGTAAAAAATCCTTCAAAAATATCATAATCAAACATGGCGCCCAAAAGAAAATTAAACTTTGGCCATAGTTTCTCCACCATCTTTAAAAATAACGCAAGTTCGCAATTGGAATTTTCGTGTCTATGTAATGGATTCGCTGTTTTATGAATGCAAATGTCAAATTCAACTGCTGTTTTGAGTAAAAACATCAAAAAAGGATGTTTCAAAATTTCACCCTGTACTATAATGCTATAATAACTATAATAACTATAATGCTTTAAAATCACCCCTGTTCCTTTTGACCAAAAGAAATCAAATGTCATTACCTACTAAATTAATTACACGTTTCATATCACATTAAATTAACCCGATATTATAGAAATGTTACATGGCCATACATAGGGCAACATTACATTGGAGTAAAACGTTTAATTATTGGAAATGTGGTTTTCAATCTTTACAATATAAACAATTAGTTTATCAAAGAAATGCTTGAATTTACTTAATATCTTTGGAAATATGAGCAATTGAAGATTAGTACCGCATTTTTTGGTCCACAGTGTGTATTCCATTCGCAAGTAATGGCAATTATTTGCTCATAGAATAATATACTATTTTGCAATTAACATATATTTTACAGATAATTGACTTTAAGGTTTTGCAACCACCGTAAATCAATAAACACATTTTTGTACAGCAACAAATGATTATTTATATTACAGTACACTCACAAATCGGCCACAGGTTCTAATACAAGCTTCAAAACGCAATAAACATGAATATCTAGTAGATTTTTCCTTTATAATAATTTCTTTGGCATTAATATTTTCTGCAAAGTAACTAGAGCATCATATTGTGTATGATAAAGTAAGAACGCATTTAGCCTGATTAATGATTAATTTTTTTGTTAGTTAATTTTTACTCTTCATACAATAAACAGTAAAGAATTATAAATTAATTTAAAGAAAGCACTTTTTGTCGATATTCTGGTCAATTATGAGTTGGCACTCCAAGTCATTTGATTAATACATTATACTAACATGTATTATTTTTTTTTGGAATTTTGTTAAGTAATCATAAATTGCGGTCCAATTCTTCTGCCAAACCAGGGCGTCAAAAAATGGTCTAGTTGCTATCGTTGTTAATTTATTCATACTGGGTTATGTTTCTGGCATGGGTTTCTGGCGAGAAAATTTCAAAATTGGGATATATGGGTAATGTTACGTGAATTGAATAGTGCGTTATTTGGTGGTATGTTCTATAGATTTTTTTGGTTCTGAATAAAAGTCATAATCTAAAGTCAAGCCTATCAGCTTGTTTTTTCCATATTTTGCTTTTATGTGTTTGCGCAAACAAAATTTCACGATAGTTTTGGGGTTTGGGGTTTACTTTAGTAGTAATTTGAAGTTTTTAGGACCCCGGTTTGTTCTTGATAACCGCACTACTTTGTATAAGGATAAAATAGGTAAAATATGGTGCCTCTCCTTTGACCCTTTCTTCAACACTTTACATCAAACCACCACATACCCTGTATACTCAGAAATATTAACGATAGTACTTACATTACATTTTCGTTAAATTGCAAATATCACAAAAACTAGATTAACAAATTAAAACTAACATTTGGTGTATTATATACCAGATATAAATTGCAGAGAAGTAAAGGGTAACCAAAGGCAACATCCGCATTTATCTACTGCTTTTGATAATTGTCTGACATATTTGTAAGACTTTTTTGACAACCGTATTCTTAATATGGTATCATATAAATATAAACGGCATCCCTTTTGAAAAACTGTATGGTTTTTCTGCCACTCCTACATACAACATCAAATTTTGTATACCTATGTTTTTTATTATGAATTTATATTTAATGTTGTTTAATTTTGTAAGGTGAATGTTTTAAATATGATTCGTGAAATTGCATACTTCAGAAAACTGTTTTTCTGAGTAGGAAAAAAATGCTTCAATCATTTAAATTCTGCCGGTATAATCCATATACAATCTGGATGTCCGTTATTGAACCAAAACCAAAAAATAATAAAACAGAAAACTTTAAAACACAATTTGAATACAATACTGCACTGCCTCTCAGTTGGCACGCAATCGATCCACGTTCGACCTCCACAAACACGTCAATTAGCGCCAATACGGCCGGAAAACGGACACTTTATCGACCATCATACCATCCATAGACTCGCGTGAAATAGCTCGCAGCCATCTACGATCGCGACGGTTCAACTGATTGTAGAGCTCGCCTTCCACTGACAGTATAATTAAAGTAGTTATCACGTCTACCTATCGTTCGCGCCTTTCTTCTTCATTTCCTCGCAAATCCATCAAGTGAACTAAGATCAATATTACAACGAAGTTAAAAATTTTTAAATGTGATCTGTGAATATTTTGTTTTCGTTACAGGTTTACAGTGAACATGAATCGCGAGTGCTTTGAAACGGTTACGTGCTTGGTTATCAAGTGAGCTATGCGCGATTGAGATGCATAGGCCACCACCGGTGAGGGCTTCTTTTTCTGCGGATGCGGACTGCTCTGCGTCGAACGGTTCTCAGGCTAGGGACTGGAAGAAACGACTCAGCCTGAGGGATAACCGCAGAGGGAGTAGTAGGGTGAGTGTTTTGTTTTTATAGCACACCCCACAAACCAAATTTTTGTATTCAATTTATTTAGGTGTGACAATGAAAGATGAACATTAGGGTGTTTTTTTCTAAGATTGGTCACATTGATATCAAATGCGATATCAAACGCAATCGTATAAACTGCAAAATATCTATATTGTATACATATTTAAACATCCTATAGTATTGCCAAACGGCTGGTGCTTTCTTAGCTTCGATCTGTTCATCAAAATACACCAGCATGACGTTTTCAGTTCTAGTCAACTAAACATCAAATCCCCCTTCCAGAGACAATACAAGCGCCACATTTACCTGAATAAGGAGTTATGCTAAGCTCAAACCTACATCCTAGTTATGATCGGGTTCAAATACTGCCGCGGGGTTGGATATGTGCAATAAACAGTTTATTGAATATCAGCATGCACGCAGCTGGTCGTGCCAATACCGTATTCTGTTTTTGTACTTCGCTTCCAACTACGCCCTAGTTCTTGTTGTATGCAACTACTTGTATTACCTCCAACGCATGTAATTTTACCAAGTATAATTTATTCTAATAAACTACTTCACCGAAAATAAAATTTGGTTTCAATTATAAGTGCGTGTAAATGTATAAGCATCAATGGCTACCTAGTGGAATAAGATAGACACCGCTATTAAACGTTAAGCGTGATAACAATTCTTTAGTACTTACTAACAAGAACTTTCTTGTTCTTTGAAATAACTAATCAGCCACCACCAAACACTTCTTTTCTGAGTATTATAATTGTTAGACACTATTTTTAAGTTTAAGTTTGAACTTTTTAGGTTATGTTTCTATATATTTATCCTTTATTCACTGGTTGTCATATAAGTTTTTAGCACAGTAACCGTTGCGAGTTAATAGTGTTATCCCAAGCTCTAATGTGAGCATAGCTGCGCCCCGTTGAAGTAAATTTTGTTTTAACTGGAATTTTAGTAATTTTTTTAAATTAAAGTTTAAGTGATTTTTCACTTTTGAAACGCCCACACTGCCATACATAATAAAATGTTTAATGACAAAGAAACTTTTAAAAACACTTAACCACATTTTTTAAATTATACGAAAATGGTCATTTTTGTCAAAGTTCTGTGGAATCTAAATAAACGGCAGACGATGTAAATGTTGCATTAGAGTAATATATTTATGTATACGTTAATTTTTGTTAATCTTATAGTTAAATATGTATTAGTTAAACTTTTTCTAGCCGAAGAAAAAACCCACTGAATCTTTCATTAAAAAATCGACCTTTTAATGAAAATTATAAACTTTTTTCATTTGGGCCATTTTTGTGATGTATGTGTGGGCATAGGGACAACTTTTTATCAACTTGAAATTTAGAACTACGAAAAAAACGAATTTTCAATACACCCTAATGAACATAAATGTGTCCTTCAGTGTCTTTCACGGCTAACCTTGAAGTATCATATTCCCAAGAACGTAATGAACATGTTTTGTCAAATTATCTATGGTCCAGCTTAATGCAATCTTGGGAAAATTAATAAAGAAAAGGGGGGTCCGACTCTGCTGAGCGCCCTAAAGTTATCGACAGCCCACCGCAGTTGTACTGCAACTGGTACAAAACAAATCCACTGGCAAAATATCGGCCTCCACCCCCACACCTGCGTTTCTCGCTTAGAATCACATTGACCTACATCAGTCTGTTCATATCATCATCAACTGTTCGTTGGTTTATCATCAATAAGAATCCCTTGGATTGTGGAATATTAACATGGGAGATTGTGCTGTGATTTGTGTTGTAGTCTTCAAGCTTGGCCGTAATTTCTGAAACACCCTCTATATTCCAAAAATACGGGAGATACGCTGACGTCATTTTTTCGTAATGCTTCTAAATGTATGTAAATTGGTCCATTATATTCTGCGACATTCGCTATTATTGCGCCCATTTTATTCCGTTTATTCGCTTTTAAAATCTTCAACAGTTTGCGTTTGTTTTTGTGTACACTGGCTGTCTGAGGTAATGTAAAAAGACTAAAATCTGGTGTTATGATAAGATCGTCGTGGGAAAGCCTCCCCCAATTTACCGTTACCGTGCGATTGGTGGCGCTATCTTGCTGGAATCGAGAAACTGAATGGTAATTCTTTTTACGGCATTAAGTTTTTTGCTGCTGTGGAACTAATGTATTTCTCTGAATTTTACAGTACCTATCTATTAAAAACCTCAACGATTGAAAAACGTGCTTTGCTTCTAATTGATACCCGCCGCAATATTGTCCCCGTGCATAGTAGGTGGTGGGGGATTGGGAAGCGATTTGGATGCCCGTGGCGGAATAGTATACCGCGAGAACTTTTCTTTGTTGCCGCTGCACGAAAAAGCGCTGTGATCGACTTAGCTTTTTCCGTCAGCTGATTGCGTGTTTTGTAAATAAATATATTGAATCCTACACTATGCGAAAATGTCATTTTCGCATCTCTATGGAGACACGAGATTAGTCGACACGCTACAGGTAGGTACCACATGACTGATCGCGATAAACTGCACAAAAACAGCGCCACCTCGTAGCGATCTTAGACAGATCCCACGGCAGGACAGTTGGGCTTTCGTAAGCGCACCACGCTAATACACATTTCTTGGGAAAAGGCCATTGTAGACGGCGCTTAATATATCGTCATCACGAGAGACACATTATAAACTTTTAGAAAATAAATTGTTTCCATGTTGTGTGCATCTTCAGAGCTAACAAAATGCTGATAACCTACCAAGGAACTGTACTCTATATATGTTTACAGCTCACTGCACACATCTGGAGCTACTGCTCCCTACTGATATCAGTGCTGGCCTCACGATTGATGTTGTGGGCTGTTTGTATATTTCGATGGCTTCTCTAATAAGCCTTTGATAATAATTGCATACCCTTGCCAATAAATATGTATCATCAAAGGCCACCCTGCGTCCCGACTCATGGCAGTGTTCACCAATAGCGGACTGTTGAACCTTGTCTAGCGGGGTGTTCCTGCTGTGTTCTCTAACTAGACATTCTCCGCTACGACTTGTCTGTGCCACGTACAACATTCCACACTCGCACTTTATCTTGTATCCCCTTCGCTCTGCAGGAGTGGTGTGATACCTTTGGAGTTCTGAAAAAGTTTCTTCTCATTAGCTGGTGCTCTATACGTTACCGAGATATCAGATTTTTTTAGTAATCTCTCAATTCTTTGTGATACCCTACTTCCGCATGGTATAGGTTCAAGCCAACCTTTGTGTCACCACACACTTGGTGTATCAATTCTAACGAAGGGCCCACTCCACCAGTTCCAGTTTGTCCTTCATGGCACTGGAATAGCATAGTGAATAGCAGGGATAGCATAGGGAATAGCATAAACTGATTAGGCGTGCAGGTGCCGATCGGTATGTGTCTTCTTGTGGTAGACTTATGTCCCTGTCTACCAGTTAACGTTCTGTATACTAGCACATCCAAGAATGACAGCTCATTGTTCTCTTCTGAACTCATCGTGAAGTTTGTCTCTACCAAGTAACCACACCACAAATATATCATAGACCGCTAGCTGATTATAAATATCTCTGGTCTACTTAAAGTACGTGATAAAAATACAGTACTCTACAACAGTGATGTCAAACCTGCGGCCCTCAATGCCCTACGGTGCGGCCAGCGAGCCGATTGTATTACAATACAATCAAATATCAAAAAATATGAAACTGATTTGTGACATTCTTTACCATCAACATATAAGTGTTTGCCTTTGCAGAATTTCAAGAGAAAACTTAGGAGACATTTGGCAAAAATTGTTTTTATTCATTATCATCCTATTTCACATGTGTACATTTTGATTTGTAGTTTTATTATTGTATTGAATTATATACATTATATTGATTTATGTTCACTTGTTCTATGCTTCTTGCTTTATTTATTTATTTATTAAGTGTGAAAGGAATTTCGGTGCATGTACACTAGTTATTCCTTTATAGGCAGCAGAACAGTAACCATTTTTATTTGGGAATTCCTGCATCACATCTTGGGCTTACTATAATATTAATTTAAATGTGTAATTTTCGTAAATTTATCGTTCAAGCGAAATTTACTGAACATATATTTCATGAACATTTTATGCGCTAAATATGAATCCTGTCTCTAAAGTTCTCTAACATGTCAACCACCGAAAAGTTCTGCCCAGGCGTCCACTTCCGTTGTTCACAGTAGCGGAATTTTATTCCCAAATATGATACTAACCGCTTTTTATGAAACACTACGCATTACTCGGTATTAGACATACGACTTGTTATGCAACTGGTCCCATGAAGGGAATAACACATATCAATCTTTTTTTAACAAACAAATTTACTAGTAATAGCCCAGAAACAACAAACAACCGAATTACCCGAATTTTTTTTTAAATCAATAAGCATTATTAAAAATCGAAATTTTCTTAAAATATTTTCGTAAATATCATTTGAATGGAATTTTGAGATTAAAAGCATACTGTAGCAATTATTTTTTTGTTATTCGTGAAATATGTATACTACACATTTCTATGCTATGCTTTCGATGCAAACATCAATCACTTGCGGGTAACGAATAAAAAATGAATATTTCATTATTTTTTAATGTTCATGAAACTTTGTATTTAGAGATTGGGGGTAATTCAGAACTAAACTGGTGAAAAGAATCAGCGGTTATCAGTTATCAGCATTTACTGATAACAAAATACTAAAAACTTCAATTTATTTAAAATATCTTTGTTCATATCATTTGAATGGGGGTTTGCGATTCAAAGCGTACTGTAATAATTGTTTTTAAACATGAAATGTGAAGGTGTTGTCTATAAGCTATTTTGTATCATTATAGTTCAAATGTAAAATATTGACATTAATTTTTAAAGTTTATTAAACTTTGAAAATAGAGGTTTTAGGTAATTCTAATTTTCAAACATGAAAAATACATACACAAATATAAAAAATTAAAATAGTAATGAAATTGATCTAACACGGTATTAGCAACATAGTATAAGAGCCATAATAAATCTGCTATTCTAGATGTTCATATATAATTGACCAAATGTTACTAAAATACCTAGTTGCGGGTTTGTAGAATTTTTTTTAAGACAGAACATTTAAAAAGTTTGTGGCAATGTAAAAAAGTGATGCCAAGTTTCCTGGAAACAAAATTATTTAGAAACAATGTAGTATTTTTCATTTAAAGGGAAAAATTCAAATGAGACAAAAAAACTGTATTACAAGCTAATCACTTTTTGAGTTTTTTTTTCGTAAGCGGTTCAGATCAGAATTTTGTGGCCTGCGGCCATAAATAACTTTGCCACCACTGCTCTACAAGATCCGGTACATCGTTTGGTAGACCTCGTCCTCAAACGGATGTAAAGAGTGAAATATGACGCCAAAACTTGAAAGTATATCCAGGGGATCTATGACAATTTCAAAATTGCAAAAATCTGAATACAATGTTTCGACCTCTTGAAAACTGGTGTTTGTCATACGAACGGTAGGATGGTTTCTCACAAGTATTTTGCCAACAAATAGGTTGTGGGACCTATTCTGCTGATGACCGATCTGAAAAATACGTCATCTTTGTGGATCCGGCAAACTGTAGCTCCTGGTTACCTTAGGAGCTTTAACAAGAACATTAATTCAAACAAAAACGTATTTACATTTCAATTACCTCTACTAACTATTTTTGTACCTCTTCAAACAAATGAGACTCCCATGGTTTTCACGTAAAAACAACATACATCCTGCCTCTATTGCCAAATGTGTGTTTAATATGCAAAACAATGGAAATGTACGAGAGAAAAAATCAATGGTTGAAAAAAAAAAAACGCGTGGGCTAGACATGAAAGCAGTTATCCTGAATAAAGTTGCCGCTATTTCGGAAAACCTAAACAATTCCGCATGTATTTAGAACGTCGAAATGCGGGCCTTATGGCCGAGTTATCGGCTTATTTTCGTTCATTCGATCCGAGATAGTTACGTGACGATATAAATTACCGAGCGGTGGGCCTTGACAATAACACATGTCCGCAATAAACATGAGGGTCATTAGCATTGATAATAATTCTCGCGCTCTCGCTATCGATTTGTTGCATGTCGCTTGATAACATCAAAGATTGCCGGATTAATTATACCGTAATCGTATATCAATTTTTGGCGCTATCGTTTTTTATGTTACCTACATAAAACAGTTCGTAGTTTTTGATGGACACCTGTTACGTTATCCATGTCGCTGCTCTTTACATGAATTTGACCCTTATCTCTTCTTGTACTTCTTTCTGGTGGTTCCTTCTCGTAAAAATTACGATTGCATGTTGTTCCTTGAGGTTCTGTTTATATGGACTACCCAGTATTTTATTTCCTCGCTGTAATGATTTATTTATTTAATTTCAGTTATATTAGTACAATTCTTTAAACAGCATTGAGTCTTACTTGATTTTGAACGAAATTGTTGCTGTTTTTTTAACGGAAATTACATTTGTTATATTAAATTATAAAAAGCAAATTCATTTATGCTAATACCACCGAATTACTTCCGTAGCCGAAGTATTTTTGATTTCAGGTAATACAATTGTAAAACTATATCATTCACGATATCGTCTACCGGAAGTGCTCGTAGATTCGGAATCCTGGTGTAATACGAGTTGTATGGATATAAAATTATTGTGTGAAATTATTACAGTGTTTTCTTATGTGGTTTAAAATATTGTTTTTTTATGAAAATGCGTTTCAGCTGTAGAACATAAAAATAGAAATATTTTATCTATTAGGTTAGTTAGAATTATTTATGGTTTTCACGTGATTTTTAATCTACGAATAGAGAACAAAACTTTTTTTCCCAAAACAACAATGACTCTTCCGTTTATTCTGTATTACTTTACGTCGTCTACTACCGATGATAAGTTACTCTTCTTAAACTATAAGAATGTTAAAAAGTCCGATCGTGATTATACAGCCTTGAAATAGCATGCGTAGACAAAGGCCGGCGTGTTATGAGACAGTATGCGTTCTTCATTTGGACCGCCGGCTTCCAGCCCCCCTTATGGGAAGTTACGTGTATAGAAAAATGCTAATTACTCTAGTACCCTAGGATATATCGCAATGAAACTAACACTGCTCGAACGAGCATTCTTCGGTCATCTAAAAGTGGAAAAGTCCGATCCGAAATATGTAAATTAATAGCCGTAATTAATTAATAACTGATTAGGTGACACGAAATGTTAACAAAATCAGGATATTCAATAAGCTGTATCTCGTTAACCCTTTGTTCAATCTTAATGAAGCCAACACCAGCCGATTCCCCTCTTCTTAAACTATAAGAATTTCAAAAAGTCCGATCTATATATTTATATATACCATATAAATCACACCAACATGTAACTGTATACTAAATGAACAAGATTATGTTCGTAAAAATTGTTCTAGTTGGTTGTAGAAATTAATTATGTCTTATTTCTTTCTCTTTAGATGGCGCAAATATTGATCAGTGCTAATGTAATAACTCACCCTGTATAGAAGTATATCTGCACACAGTTCTGAACTATCAAAAGATAAATATTTTCTTAATTTAGAACAATGCCAATTTATCGAAATTTTAATTTAACTGTTTCCTCTCGAAATAAAAATTGATATTTGTTTACTTCTTTTGATACGTAGGTGTTTTCATGGGTTATGTAATATTAATAACACCTAGGATTGCGTCAAAAAATAAGAGACCAAAACGAATTAAATTTCTATTTCACTAGTAGAAATTCAACATTTGGGAGTGAAGAAAGAACTGAATCCAACATACGCAATATACTCGCTGCAATCTATGATGTATGGAAATCTGATGCATGAACGAGCATAACCTTCCAATTTTCCATTATTTATATGGAAAACTGGAACGTATATTTGCAAATTGAACCAAACCGTGCGTATAGATGCATCGGCTGCAATATCACGTCAAACGGGCATTGTGCAGAATATTAGATATATGTTAGTATGCTGGAAAATGCATTGGAATCTTACATGTGATGCTTTTTCTTAACAAACATTACACTTTATTCCTACTTGTTAATACTTGTTAGTACTACTTGTTGATACTTGTTAGTACTAGAATAAGTGTTATATCTTTGTACGAACATAGACATTCTTTCATCACGGCATGCATAATGTTATAGCCGAGCCAACCAAACAGTAGACCCAAGTCATCAATTTTACAATGCACCCCAGGCTAATGTTTACTCTTGTTTACTCCAAAACATCTGAAGGAATATACAAACGTACTTTATAAAGTATAATAACTTTGTTCATAATATCAAGTATTTGGTATCATTGTAATCGGAAAGATCTTTTTCTGTCAAATAATCAGGGTGTGCGGAGGAAGTTCATGAGAAAAAAATACTGATTGGCCGAAAAATAAGTAAATCATGCAAGAGGGCGCCAGTAATACAATATCGGCCAGAATCGATTTAGTTAGCGTTTATTTGACAATTCTCGATTAATTCTCGTTTTTTTTAAATTTCAAAGATGACGTCATTTCGACAAAACCCGGAATTCATGATATAATCAAGAATAATCAAGAATATCACTAAAAATGTCATTAATTGTCTAAAATTAATTGTCTGAATTTATTCGTTTACCGTCATCAATAAAAGAATGAGACTGAAGTGCCTACCTATGGCGTGGGTCACCCGGTATAACCACTATTGTTAGTTAATTCCTAAAATATGGAAGTGGGATAGAATGGGAAAAGATATAAGTAGAACCAAATTCAGTGTGGAAATTTAGTAGCACAGTTATCAGAGTGCAAACCAGACAAAAAGTGTTTGACATTGATATTTGTCAAGGCATCACAATGAATACAATCGTAAAGATAATTTAAATGACGAAAGCAATCCAAGTAGGTATCTGGGTTTGAAACAAACATTTAAATTATTTTCTTACTTTGACCAACTGTGATGATAAATCTGAAAGCGCGTTTTGCCGGTAACATATATACTGATTGGAGTTTTTTGTTATTTAAACCTCTCCATCTGTCACCAATTCCTCTTGTTGACGAGACATTGTCCCTCAGAGTCACAAATAGTAACACGTTTGGAACGTCCGGATCGTAAACGGTGTCGTTCCTCATTATTTTCCGCCCATCTTGGCCAACACAGAGCAATTGTAGCGGCACTACGTCCTACACTATTAGCAATATCACGAATGGATAACCCGGCTTCTCTTATGCCGATTCTCCTGCTACGTTCAAACTTACTTAATGTAGGAAGATTTTTTCTGTGTTTAATAGGAGGCATTCCTTTATTACATACTAGGACTAAGTAAAGCTATACGTGTACTCTGCAGTGACGATAAGTAAACAAAATCAACAAAAAAACAAGATGTTTTTAGTTAATTGCTGATTATATTTTGATCAATCGAATGGAGAATGCTCAAATTTTCATCGTTTCTTAATATCAATAAAATATACATTTCCTGAAAATTTCTACAAAATATATCAACGTGTACTGGGTGTTCATTTATTCATGGCGGCTAGTATATGTTAAAAACATTATTATTTTATTACTGTATACGTCTATGCCATAGCGACAGCAATCGAGTTAGCAATCAACTACGGTAAAGCTAGAAATTATTTGTGTTTTAAATTTAAATTATTTCAATAAATCGACCAGCCATCTAACCAAACCGGTTATAGGTGCAATTCTATTATTAATACAGTCCACACTAACGACAAAATAATGGTAACAGTTTAATTTTCATTGCCATAATTTCGAAATGCCCATTGCAATTCACGTTGCTCTAACCGCTCATTTCATTTCCAACAAGTTAAATATTAATAATTATTTATTATCTAATAAAACAGAAACAAAGGAAATTTCGAATAATTTTACAGCGGACTATTTTAGACAGAGGTAATCATGAAAATCGCAGTAACGCCACTGAGCTAAATAGATGTCGCTTTAGTGGTCTGATCGTATAATGTTCCCATCTTTGGGTATATAAACGCAAGATAACAGGCCCCGTTAGTGATTTGTGGGTCCAATATATCTTTGGTTGTCTTGTTGTCGTAAATGTATATGACCGAGGAATGTCAACAGCTCACAAAATCTGCGATTGCGTGACAATGTGGCTATGTGTATTCACAGTATTACTGGCTTTTAATAGATAACTTATTTGTTTTAAATCTATAAAATACTTGCAGCAAGTTGGAGATAGTAGACGTTAAGGCACAAAATTAACTTCTTCTATTGAAGGTACTAAAGATATTTGCCGCAAATACAAATACACAATTCAGTGAAGTACTTACTCCAACGAGGTAAAAACTTACTTAAATCTAGTAATATAATTACAAAAAACAAAATTTATTGGTTGAAATCAATAATTTCTCGCGTATATACGAACCTACCAACCGCTTCATCCAAGTAATTTTCTTTTCGTTCGAGAAATCACTTTTCTGCATGAAGAAGACTCTGTCAGACAGTTGCTGTTCGTTCCTGAAATGTTAAATGAAAACTTAATTTTTGTATTCATCTTCATTCTTATGCTTCTCTCAACCAATAGGCAAAATTATGACTCTATACAAATAGAGATGTAATAAAATTAATTCTAGGTAGTACGTATGTGCCGTAACTACTGTTTATTTTGCTATTCGTGACTGTGTACTTCATATTTGCAGTCAATTATCATTACCTACTCAGTTATTGGTTATGTAATGAACTATGAGCACGGCAAAAAACTGTATGCACGCACACACAAGTAGGTGTATTGATAGATTTCTTAAAAATATGTGTGTCTCTAAATATCCTCTGCCGTAGGGTGTTTTAAAATGTCTTATAGCATTCTACAAACCCTGGTTGTCTATTTAATTGACCACAACGGCCATACCATGTTGAAAATACCAGTTCTCGTCCGATCACTGAAGTTAAGCAACATGGGGCGCAGTCAATATCACAGAGAACAGTGATCTCTCGAACGAAAAGAGAATTACTTACATAAAGTGGTTGGCAGGTTCATATATTCGCGAGAGATTGTTGACTACAAACAAGAAATTTGTTTCTTGGAATAATTACTAGATTTAAGAAAGTTGTTACGCCGTTGAAGGAAGTAAATAGTCTTCAGCAAAGTGCATATTTTTATTTGCAGCAAATATTTTTAGTATCTTCAATTGAGGGAGTTACCTTTTTGCCTTGCTGCAAGTATTTAATAGATTTAAAACATATGTTTTCTACTAAAGTCTGGTATGACTTTTATCTAAAAAAGTAATTATTTGTCGAGAGCATTTATCTGAAAAATTCAATTACTTAGATTGATTAGGTGGCATTTCTTCTAACTTTCTACATTCAAGTAATTACGCATCTTAATCCAGTAATTAAGTACAAAAAAATACGTTTTCTTGTTTCGAGTAATCACTGTTCTGTGTGTACTTGGATGGGTGACCGCATGGGAACACCTTGTGCCGTTGCCATCATTTTCTAGTTTCGACGCATGCAGAATTTTGCTTTTTCTTAGACCTTTCTTAATTGTTCGATATTTGGCCAATTCTTGTTGGCTTTCTCAGGACAATAACGGTAATAACTAAATGGTCTTAAACACAGCGACAAGCATGGGCGTTAACAACATTTTAAGTATCTAAACAGACCGCTCACACAGCGGTTACGGACATTCAAACTAAACTCCTTATCAGTTCCTGAGGTAGCCTGGGTAGCCAACAAGAATTGGCGAAATATTGAACAAGTAAAAAAAGGTCTAACAAACAACAACTTTTTTTTCATCCCAAAAATTACAAAGTTGTTTATAATCCGTGGTTGTGTATTTACTTGCAGGCAACGCTCATACCATGTTGAAAATACCAGTTCTCGTCCGATCACTGAAGTTAAGCAACATCGGGCGCGGTCAGTACTTGGATGGGTGACCGCTTGGGAACACCGCGTGCCGTTGCCATCATTTTTTTAGTTCCTACGCATGCAGAATGTTGTTTATCATCCTTGGTTGTGTATTTAATTAACGGCAACGGCCATACCATGTTGAAAATACCAGTTCTCGTCCGATCACTGAAGTTAAGCAACATCGGGCGCGGTCAGTACTTGGATGGGTGACCGCTTGGGAACACCGCGTGCCGTTGCCATCTTTCTTTTAGTTACTACGCATGCAGAATGTTGTTTATCATCCTTGGTTGAGTATTAAATTCACGGCAACGGCCATACCATGTTGAAAATACCAGTTCTCGTCCGATCACTGAAGTTAAGCAACATCGGGCGCGGTCAGTACTTGGATGGGTGACCGCTTGGGAATACCGCGTGCCGTTGCCATCTTTTTTCAGCTTCTACGCATGCAGAATGTTGTTTATTATCCTTGGTTGAGTATTCAATTAACGGCAACGGCCATACCATGTTGAAAATACCAGTTCTCGTCCATCGCCTAGCAACGAAGTCAACAAGTCACTCGTGTCTATCTCTGCTCCGCGATTCTCATAGTTTTTTCGCTTATTTTGTTAGTTTTATTGTTAAATCACGTTCAATATCGTTCTTTTATTGACTTTTCAGTGTTAACTAGTGTTAGTTTCCGTCAATTTCGCGCCTGGACGCTTAAAAATCGACCGAAAGTGTGGCCCTTCAAGCTGTCACTCTGACAGCCCAGGCAGTCAGTTTGACAGTCAAATGTCAACGCCCCAAAGCTCGGAAGAATTCCCTAATCTTCCAGCGGATTCCTCCAGCGAATCCGAAATGGACTGTGAGGATGGTGATAAGGACCAACCGAAGAACGCCGACCATCGCCAGGACTCGGATGACAACTTCCAACTCCAGAAAAAGCGCAAACGAGAGATGGTACGTCGGAAAACGCCACCATCTTCCATCATCGTGGTAACGCGTAACAAATACGCTCTTCTGTCGACCATCGACCCACCCGATGCCGCCAACGACTCCACTCCCTGCCAGACCCAGAACCCCCTAGGTAACCCCTCTAATAATGTTTCTCAAAACACCTCTCCAGGTGTCCGCAATCAAGCCCCGCCCCCTATCGTACTTCATACATCCGGCGACCAATCACACAAGGAACTAGCGGCGGATCTCAACAAGCTAGTTGGATGCGGACAATACCGCATTAGATATTTGCGCGACCAAACTTCTATTACGGTAAATACCATGGAACAATGGCGCATTATAATAGCTGTATACAAAGGCAAGTTTGACTTCCACACCTTCACGCCGCGGGATGAGCGGAGGAAGGCGTTTGTCGTGGAGGGCTTCGCTGCTGACTACAACCCACGCGAGGTAACGCAGGAACTAAAATTGGAACATAACATCATTGCACACAAATGTTTCCTGATGCATGGTACGCGCGCCAGAAAATTCATCGTGACCTTAAATAAAGATGTCACGTTAAAGCATCTGCAAGATAACGTCCGATACGTGTCTGGCATGAGAATTTTCTGGCAGACGCTAAAGAATAGCAAACCCATCATCCAGTGCACCAATTGTCAGCAGTGGGGCCATGGTGGGGAAAACTGCCATGCTCTACCGCGGTGCCGGAAGTGCCCGAATGAGCATAAGACAGCAGACTGCCCCATCACTAGGGAGAACAAAATGCAGGTCGAATGCTGTCTGTGCCATGGAGGGCACACAGCAAATTCCCCTACGTGCCCGGTGTACAAGAAGAAGCTGGCCCAGCGACAGACACCATCGCGGAATACACCGGCACAGCCCAAATTTATTCCGGCACCGCCTCCAACCAGAAATGCTTGGCACTCCCAACAGCCACAGCAGCCGTCCACCGCGCCTCTACCACAATCACAGCGGCGGCGTGAAGAAGAGTTCCCGCCCCTTCCACGTTCCCAAAATATCCCCCGGACTCCTAAACGTACAACATCACCCTCCCGTACGACCGGTTTGGATACTGGCACGGCTAGCCTTGAGGACATAGCTGCGGAGCTCAGGGAAATCAATAAATTAATAAATCTCGACAAAATGCTTTTGGCCCTACGAAATTTAAAAATGAACCTGCAAAATTCGACCGATAAATTTTCAAAGGTGAAGGCCCTCCAAATTTTTACCAACGATTTAGACCATGTTTAGGTATACCGTCAGTGAGTGGAACTGCAACAGCCTGATCCCAAAGATGCCAGACCTGCGGGAATACCTCGACAGGTACAACGTCGACGTAATGTGCTTAACTGAGACGAAGCTAACCGTAGAGGACGACATCCGGATCACCGGATACACGGTCCATAGAAAAGATGGAACGAGAAGATCGGGAGGAGTCGCCATCCTGGTACGGAACTCCATTGCACACGCGCTCATTGAAGACACAAACATTCGTCACTTGCAGACCGTAAAAATTAAAACACAAGACAACATCTACATCACGTGCATCTACAACAATCCACGTCACAAACTAACGAAACAGGACCTGACAAACCTGACCAGGGACAAGCGTTGCCTTGTGATCGGTGACATGAACGCCAGGCACACGTCCTGGCGTTGTCACCGGAATAATCTCAATGGCAACGTCTTAAATGACTTCGTACAAACGACAAACACTATATTACTTGCACCAGATACACCGACGCACTACCCTGAACAGGGGACCACGCCCACCATAATAGACATCGCTATTATGAAAAACATCGCCAACATAACGGACGTGACGACTTTGGACGAACTTAACTCGGACCACTACCCAATAATACTGTACATAAACGATGCACGTGATGCAGAGACACACGCCAACACAAAAATCATTTTTGATTACAAAACTGCCAACTGGAAAAAATTTCGCACACACATACACGAACACCTACACCTCACAACAGACATTTCGGACGTAAACACACTAGAAAACACAGTCAATACACTCACAAACATTATCAACACGGCAGCAACTCTTTCAATCAAACAGAGACAAATAACACCAAAAAACAAATACACTACTCCTCAACACATTCTTGACCTCATACAGCGTAGGAACCGTACCAGAAGATCTTTTCAACGATCAAGGGATCCGGATACGAAGGCGGAGTACTACCAACTTAACTTCGCCATTAAAAAAGAACTCGTCAAGCACAGAAACGACATCTGGCAGAGCAGGCTGGCATCCCTGAACACACAGGACCACTCACTGTGGAAGCAAAGTAGAAAACTAACAAAAAGTTACAAACCCGTTCCGGCTTTGAAGGAAAACCAAAATTACGTCATTTCGGACAGCGACAAAGCAGAGCTCCTGGCTAGCCAATACGAAGGAGTCCACAGGGAAGAAGGGGACACTCTTCCGGAACACAGGAACATCACAAACAACGTGCGGAGATTTTTAGAGCTGCCCTTTCCTGCACCCGACGACGTCCACCTGATCACTCCGAAGACCATCCAGCGCATCATCAAAAGCTTCAATCCCCGAAAGAGCCCCGGAGTTGATCAGGTGACGAACAAAATGCTTCAAAACCTGCCAAGAAAGGCATTAGTGCAGATGATGCACGTAGCAAGGGCAGTCCTAAAACTGCAACACTTTCCGGAAGAGTGGAAGCGGGCGCTAGTAGTGCCGATCCAAAAACCGGGTAAAAATCCGACCGCACCTGAATCTTATAGACCAATAGCCCTGCTCAGCGTGCTCTCCAAGATCGTCGAAAAAATCATCAACGAACGCCTGATGACGTATACCCAAGAAGAGAGCACGCTACCCCCCGAACAATTCGGATTTATACCCGGCCACAGTACAATACACCAAGTCGCACGGATCACAGCGGACATCACGGAAAAGATGAACGGCAGGTGGCACACGGCGATGGCAACGCTGGACATCGAGCGGGCGTTCGACCGAGTATGGCCTACAGGACTCCTAGAGAAGTTGATACATCTGAAGTACCCCCCTTACCTGATCCACCTACTGAAAAACTACTTCAGCAGCAGAACGCTGCAGGTAAGGGTGGGTACCGAAATCTCCTCCGCCCGCTCGGTCGAGTTCGGCGTGCCACAAGGAGCCATACTTTCCCCATTGCTGTTCAGCTTGTATCTGTGCGACATGCCCAAGCTACCACAAACGAAGATAGCGCTTTACGCGGATGATACGGCCATCTATTGTTCATCGCCAGATCCCCTGATCGCAACCTTACACGTCCAAGTCCACCTCCACGTTTTGGATCAATATTTTAGAAAATGGAAAATTCGGCCTAACCCTTCAAAATCCGAAGTAATTATCTTTACGAAGCGCAACCAGGAAATTCAAATTAATAGAAATTTAACCCTAAGAGGAGAGACAATACCCTTTCGGAACCAAATAAAATACCTTGGAATTATTTTGGACAAGAGATTAACCTTTCGGACACATATTGAAAAAGCAACACAGAAAACGGCGGGCAAAATTAAAGTACTCTACCCGCTCTTAAACAGAAACAGCTTCTTAAGCAAAAAGAACAAGATTCTCCTGTACAAGACTATAATAAGAGCGGGTATGATGTATGGCGCGGCAATTTGGGGGAATTCGGCAGTAACGCATAGGGAAAAACTTCAGAGATGCCAAAGCAAAATTCTTCGTATTATTTTAAATGGGGACAGATATTCGAGAATTGACTGGTTGCATGAAAATTCGGAGGTGGAATATATTTCGGACATCATTTCAAGAGACTTATCAAAATTTTATGAAAAAACTAAAATCCACGAAAACGTATTAATAAATGAGATCACAAAAAACAGGCTTGAAGGCAAGCATCGATATGCCTTCGAGCCCGAGTACGATAGGGGTGAGAACGTCGGGGAAATCGACGGGGAAATCGACGGGGACGTTGGTGGAGAAATCGGCGGAGGTGCCGGAGATATCGGCGAGTCGAGCAGCAGCGATGAGGGGAGCGACGACGCAGAGGACAGCGGTGGCGCAGTTGGCAGCGGCGGCGCAGAGGACAGCGGCGGCGGCGGCAGTTACAGCAGCGACGGCGATTACGGCGTCGGCGGCGGTTTCGGCAGCGGTGGCGAAGAACCGCTGTAGTGCGTGCCGCTAAAAATCAGTGCGCGTGTTGTGCCGCTCTTATGTGCCTAATTTTAGTATAACTTTTAACTATACTCTACCTAGACACCTAGGCACACAAACACACACACATACACATACACACACGCACAAAAACCCACACGCACATACATACACAAACCTATTTTTATCAACAAACCATGTGTTTTTATTATAAATTTTATCACTGCACAAAAGCCATGTTGGGCCCAGGCATGCAGTTTTTATCCCTGTATATATTGTCTACATTCCAATTTTTAACAGTTTTTAATAAAGTTATGAATAAAAAAAGTTCTCGTCCGATCACTGAAGTTAAGCAACATCGGGCGCGGTCAGTACTTGGATGGGTGACCGCTTGGGAACACCGCGTGCCGTTGCCATCTTTTTGTAGTGCCTACACATACACAATGTTGTTTATCATCCTTGGTTGTGTTTAATTAACGGCAACGGCCATACCATGTTGAAAATACCAGTTCTCGTCCCCGACAACGTTTTACAAGCCCTTTTTATCATTTTTGTAAAACATTTTATCGTTTTTTATCGTCGTTTGTTCTTATAATTTACCCGCCAAGCTGTTAACTCACTGAATATTTTTATAAACAGTCAAAAGATCCTTAAGAAGGCTTACTGGGAATACTGTGAGAATCCTAAATATTATATATCGGAAATGTTTTTGCTACATATTATATTAGGGCGCATGGGCGTATGCTTTTAAGATAGCATTTCTTTTCAAATCTGTTAACAGTGTGCTAATTATCACATAAATAGTTGAGTAGCCAAACGGACACTTAAATTTATAAGGTAACGATACAGGTTTGTTATTGTATTAGTTAATTTATTGACGCTGGAAGCGCGTGAAAGCAAACAGATTGAGGTTAGGTGTTTATTTCTTTGTCTGGAAATTATATTACAATCTTACAAAGTCACTCATCAAGATCTAGCACTAATCGAACCTTTAATACTAACAGATTTATACAAATGATACATCGCTAAGACGAGCCGTTTTTTCTACAGGCTTTTGACGTAAAGGTCGATATTTCTGGAGCTTTTCTTTCCACGTTCTGTGTGTATATATATAGTTTATTTATGCAACGGAAATTTGGTCGTCATCTCCGGCGAAACGGAGATTCCTGGCAACCAGCGCGGAAGCGGCGAAAAACTTTTCAAACTCAATTTTCGCAACCGTGCACGCACCGGAAAAAAAGTTTAATCTTTTGGAAGAATGGTTGTAGGGGTTGAATTTCAATTTGATGGAAGTTCGCGTCCATTTTATTGCAATACTTGTTGTTTTTCTGAATTGATAGGGACGGTAATTTGATAAGAAAACTCATGTTAAGAAAATATTGGTGAAAAGATGAATCTCAATTTTATAGTGATTGTCGTTGCCGTAAAAGCTTGTAATTACTCAAACTAATCAAACTAATGTCCAATGTGGTAATAATGATAATTTTAAATAAATAGTAGTTTGTGTATATTTTTAACTGTTTAATTGCCTCTAATCTACATCAGCCTATGCCTTGAGAGTCTTAATTACGATCTAGTTAATTACTGTCCAGTGGATTCTGTAATTACCAGCAAAAATAATTACTATAATTTTAAATGTAATTTTTATTTTATGCGACTTTTACTGCTATTATTTTTATCTTACCATTTAAATTAATGTCTACGGGACTAAAGTGACATAATAATGATTCGAGTGAATTTCCTATTTACGAATAATCACATAAAATATATATGGCAAAATTACAGGAACTTTAACCCATTACTACTTACTATCTTCATTATTTATGTCTGCTTTTCTGTACAAGAAACACGGAGATAATTACAAACCATTATCTTGCGACCAGGTTGTCAATTGCGATGACGAAAATACCGTCAACTTATTCGGTTATGAACATATATTAAATTGATATCTTGTAGAACAAACTTCAATAATCTATTTGCCTATGCAGGGTGTAAATAATAATATATTATTTGACAAGCATATAATTAAGGACGTGTAATCATGCGAGCGATTTATATCCGTTATGTGCGAGTCAAATACGACGTTTTATCTACGACTCATAAATTCCATTTTATGCAAAATAAATTAAATGTATTTGTCAATGATGGCGAGGCGAACTGTGAAATAACTGTCTAGCTTTTTATAATGTTGACAGTTCGTTCAAATAATGAGGAATTATTTGAACGAATTATCATTATTATACAACGCTAGTATCATTATAATTGGCGCGTATAATGATGGGGATTATATAGTCATAGATACGTATGCTTATTATATGTGAGTCGTAGATAAAGCCATTTATTGCTACAGTTTTCGTTAAACTTGCAGTTGTTTCAGATAAATGTGCTGAAGAAGATTCAGTTGATTCTGAAGAATAATGATTAAAACAATCCAAAATCAATTAATGTCCAAGATTTATTATTACGATCCACTAACGGCATTTCTTCATTTTAAGTCACATATAAACTTCAGTTTGTCTTTAAAATTAATTATAAAGTTTGAATAGAAATTGCCTGTGACGTGAGCCTACTGAATCATAATACAATCTGCCATTTTTTTCATAAAAAAAGAAATTAAACAGAATGTCACGAGTGGGTTACCTTACACCAGTGGTGTCAAACTCATTTGTGAGTGTGGGCCACAAAATCGGCGGGCCGCATACAATATGCAGTATGATGAACTCTTGTAATCGGCCGAAAAAAAAAAATTAGTGGTCACCTGATCATTTTTGGCCAAGGTACAAAAAATATCTAGTGTGTATGTGTATGTCTGTGTGTACTTGATTGTTGTGGCGACGGAGAAACTACTAAGGTATCGGGACGAAAGTTCATATTTAGAAGTTTGATGACCAAACAGAGCTAAAAAGCTTTTGGTTCAAAAGGGTTCAAAGCAACTGGATGTTTCCTCTAAGCATTTTTCAAGATTTTGCAAATGAGCCGCCATTTCTGTAATTTTGTCAAAATAGTTAAATAATGAATTAAAGTAGAGGAAATGTTGTGTAATTTATGCCTATGACATTTTTTGGTAAAATTAATAGTTCATCAGTTTGATCGAGATCGTATCTGCATTAAAACTACATAGTTAGCCAGGATTTGTCAAACGCAGATTTTTTTGAAAATACCTACTGTCAATATTGTTAAATTATCTGTCAAATCCTTACTAACATGTGTCGTTTTAACGCAGACACGATCGATTTCGATCAAATAAAATCTCATGCAGCTAAACTATTAATTTTAAACCTAGAATTGAATATACGGAAATACCGTATCATACGGAATTACTACCGTAATGATGAAATAATCAAAGTATTGAAGATGGTGATATCCAGGCGGGATGCAAATTTTAAGTAAATCAAAAATTACAGCCACAACCTGGATTTGAACCAGGGACCTTTGCGTTTTTTTGAGCATTGTGCTAGAAACGCAAAGGTCCCTGGTTCAAATCCAGGTTGTGGCTGTAATTTTTGATTTACTTAAAATTTGCATCCCGCCTGGATATCACCATCTTCAATACTTTGATTATTAATTTTATATATTGTATGATAAAGTGATGTGCCTGGCCACATCAGATTTTTAAGCATCCATTTAATAAAGTGCGGTGAACATATAACTAGGATCACTAGTGTAGGGTTCTCCCACTGATATAGTACCGACGAAGAAATAAATTCTCTCATTGATGAGCTCTCTAGATATTGATCTACAAATGCCCAGAGTAATAAACTTTACGCATCACTCAAATCCTCCGGCTACCTCTCTGACTGAGTACTTAGAGATCAATATTTATACCTCCTTTAAAATCGCTCTGGGCAACACATTTTCTCCAGAAAATGCACCAGCCTTTTTAATGACGTCTCTGCATCCCTATCGTGTAAAAAAGACTACCGTAGTAGAACTAAAAAGAAAGTCTGCAGAGTTTAGTAAATTTTCTGGGGTCTGTGGTTTGTAGAACGAAGTTGTGGTACATTTTGTGGAAAGGGGAGGACATGAAGCAACGGAACTTGTAGAGGTTTTGAGACAGAGGACTTCACAGCTACTATTTACTTATGGTAGGAGAAAGATACACAATCGCATACACAATCCATTTATTGTGTATGCGCAGACCATGCACCGTCACTTTGTCAACGAAGACCAAAACCATTTAAAAAATGCTATACTGCAGAAGTTTATCGAAAACAAGCGTAAAGTTATCATCACGTAGCTAATGTTTTATTCGTATATTTTCCGTCGATCGTTTATTTATGAGTCAGTTCAGTGAATACGAAATCGTTTATTAAACAACTCTATTAATGCACGATTTCTATTAATGCATGATTTGTTATAGCCAATCACACGACGCGACGTAATGACGTCGCACATACTGGTATTTGGACAATCTAGCTGGCCAAAATACGAATTTCGAGATTACACCTAGTTAAAAAGTAACGCCCGTTTATCGAAGATTATTAGTTCTAGTAGGCTGCGTTATTGTTAACAAATCGCCACCGCACGCCATTACCGCAATAATTGGACTGACATGTGAGGTTATGTGAAGTATTGCATTTTGCTTGTTCTTCGTGTGCAAAAGCAATTTTTAAAGTGTTTTGGATTCAGATATTGGGTAGTGTACATCAATATTAGGCTATGGATTCTGAAACGGCAGGTAATTATCTTTATTTTCTTATACTTAGTTGTTAAAATACTAACTAGGAAATAAATTTTTTGTTCACTGTAAAGTATGTCCTAATTAGTAGTTTTATTTCTGTAAATTATTTAAATTCAAAGGGTTTTGTAATACTGTAGGGTTAGATAGGGTTGTCTTGTATAACTTTAAATAAAGCTAACTATATATACTTGCTAACCTATGTTAAATCAAGGGCCACCTAAGGCCAACTTTTGATTTATGGGTGTTTAAAGTGAAGTAGTCCGAAAAAGTAAAAAAATTGTATTTCATAGTAGATGTGTTTTTATTGTTTTAGGCCTGTTTTAGGCCCATCAGGGATATACGTAGAATTACTCGTAGAGAAATATTTGATGTCATGAAGATTCAAAAAGACTTAGATATTAACGGGAAATTAGAATATGCCGAAAACTATTTAGTTGCAATGGATTTTTATTGTGTTGATGAAATCAAGGAAATAAAACGTAAATTTGCAATTGTTAAATCAGAATTTAAGCGAAGATGGCTAGCCGTGAAGTCAAGAATAGAACTTTTCGAAAAAAACAATGACAAATGGCTAAATGGAGTATTTGACATACCGAAAAAACACTCTAAGGCCGGACGGCCACGGAAATCTTTTGAAGATGCTAGCGAAAGAAGCAAGAGACGCAAGACTGAGGAACTTCGACTATCTGATAGTTGTGATAAAATTATTTATGCCGCTCAAATGGAATTAAGGGCTAAAGGACAGAGAAACGCATCAAATATACTAAAGGAGATAACAGAAAATCAGGATCGTGCTCACGAATATGTAAAAGCTGTTAAGTGTCCGACGACAACCCAGCCGCAAATATCTCCTGAAGAAGCTCTCAAAATGTTTGTGAAAGCCAATTTAACGGTTTCCCAATACGAAATAATCAGGGAAACGACTGGAAACCTTCCATGTTATTCGGTATTACAAAAATACAAAACTATCAGTTATCCTCCCAAAGAGTTCTTTCACATATCTGAAGATTATGCAGAAGTTGAGTTGCAAGCCGTCGTTGATCATACTGCAGAAAGACTCCTCAAATATCTGGAAGAAGTATTAAATACCTTGAAAGACGACGAGTGCAATACACTTAATATGATATGCAAATGGGGCTGTGATGGATCACAACAGGCACAATATAAACAAAAATTTGAAAGTGACAGTGGTTCGGACGACCACATATTCCTAAGTTCATTTGTGCCTTTGCGTATTACATATGGCAGTGATAAGATCCTTTGGCAAAACCCAACTCCGTCATCTTCTAATTATTGCCGACCTATCCGTATAAGATATGTTAAAGAAACGACAGATATTACGAATGAAGAAATTCAATACGTTGAAAATGCGGCAAATAACTTAAGACCTACTTCAGTGACACTAGGTTCTAGAGATTATGATATAAAATGTAACATGCTGCTCACAATGGTAGACGGGAAAGTCTGTAATGCAGCGACAGGGACCAAATCAACGATGCGCTGTTACATTTGTGGTGCTACATCCAAAGATTTTAACGATATCTCAGTCTCAAGACCGGTAAAAAAAGAAAATTTGCGATTCGGGGTATCCATTCTCCATGCCAGAATTCGGCTTTTTGAGACCCTGTTGCATATAGCTTATAAACTTCCCGTTAAAAATTTGCCCGCAAAGTCAGAATCAGACAAATTACTAATAAAGCAAAACAAAGAACGAATTCAAGACGCATTTAAAAAAAAACTTGGACTTAGGGTTGACTATCCTAAAGCCGGCTTTGGCAACTCCAATGACGGGAATACTAGCCGCAGGTTCTTTGAAGACCCTGAATTGGCAGCAGAGATAACAAAAATTGATGTAACACTCATAAAAAGATTTAAAGTTATTCTTGAATGCATATCGAGCGGGTTTAAAATAAACAAAGATAGATTTGATGCTTATGCGACAGAAACGGCAGAACTATACATAAAGTTATATAAAAGGCATCGTATGACACCGACTTTGCATAAAATTTTAATTCACGGCTCGTTAGTCATTGAAACTGCTCTGTTGCCAATAGGTCAGCTATCGGAAGAGGCAGCAGAAGCCAGGAATAAACATTTTCGCCAATATCGTCAACATTTCTCAAGGAAGTTTAGCAGAATTGATTGTAATACTGATGTTATTCAGAGGTTGCTGCTGACATCAGACCCCTTAATAACAGCAGAAAAAAAAGTAGTAAGAAAGAAGAGAAAACCATTCATGCCGGAAACCCTGGAGCTATTAATTTGCGAGTACGAGTATTAGGAGTAATTAAGTTAATCATGTTTTGATAGTAGCTACTAAACATGTTTTGTATGTATATAATAACATTTTATTTGTATAGTTAAATAAAAAAAATTAACGTTAATATAACTGTTGTATTATTTCTTTTTGTTTTTTAATATTTTTAATGTTATTTTTATATTAAAATTTTGTGTAAATCTTGTGTATTTCAAGTGAAAAGTCGTTTTTATTTTAAATTTAATGATATATCAATGAAATCAACTGTTTTCGGTCGAATTTAAACCATAAATAATTTTGGCCAGCTAGATTTGTCAAATACCTGTATGTGCGTCGTTTGATTGGCCAATCGAACATTTGTGGAATGAAACTTTCCAATCAAAACATACCGCCCTCTAGATCTTGCAGTGTCAAATTACATAAATTGTCATTTAACCAGAAAAGACACCGGCGATGAAAAATCTATGTAGACGACGCTAGAAGAATACGATCGCCGAACAAATTTTGTTACCAACTCGAATATCAAACGGCGATTAATTAACTAGATCATTAATCGCTCCTTTTAATATACTTGTTGGTTAAATAACTATTCATATTATGTACTATCGTGGCCATAAATATATTATGTCCCCTCTTTTGAAGTCCATTTTCTCGCAAATCTAGGGGCGAAAAAATTAGAATAAATTCGGATGCTGTCCTTGATTAATATGATACAACTCATAAAAATTAGAAAGCTGTATATGTTGGCGTTTTCCCGATATTTCCAAATTAAGAAGAATGTTTTTGCCCCGTAAATTTCATTCGTTTAACTTTAGCAATTAATTACTCCGGAAATCATCCGTAGATTTCAACGAATTAAAAAGTAAAATCACCTGCGGAATGCTAGATTTCAATGTGCATTTTTGTATAATCATTGGATTAGTGCTTGACCCACAAAAGGCTATATTATGCAATGCTAGCAATTCTTTATTAAAAGAAGAATAAAAAAAAGCTAGAATAATAAAATATAGACTATAGGCTACCCACTAATTCATAGGTTTAAAGTTTATTACATATTCATTGTTTCTCTTGCATTTTCCCTACAAAAGATCGAGTTAAAGCATCTCATGATTGCTGCAGTTGACGCGGCGCTCTTCGGTCTTTGGGGCGAGCGGGGGGAGGGATCGACAGCGACGCTGCCGGTTGTAGTGGCGGATCGCACGTGCATTAGTTACTAGAAGAACAGTGTTTACGGACACAATACATATAACAACACGGCGATTATGCCTCGCCAAAGAAATGTTGATATCCGGCGACAGATTTCCGATTTAAAAAATAATGGCAAAATGAGTCAGTAAGATAATAGAACCACGAACAGGCATTTCAAAGTCCCATGGGAATTCTTCGCAATTTAAATCTGGTTTCGGGATTAGCATTTAAAATTAATGAGTGATCTGCAAAATATTCTATGTGTCTACAAATGTACGATGCTAAATTTGTAAAAGTTTTTTGATAATTTTAAGTTTTATACGCTCATAGCTGACGTTTGTAATATTTATAATATATCAAGTAATAAATAAACTGTTGAAACTGTTATAATAGTTTGAATATTTATATATAAAATGGGTTTATCAAGCAACTTTAATTTAGTATTCACCACTAATCAGAAAATCTCCATATAAAACTCCATATTATTAGATCTATCCATTTCCAACACAATCTTGTTTACAACCTTAGGAAAATAAAAACTGAGGAAAACATAAACGCCAATCGATAGAAGAGGTTTCACTCGTAGCGGGTCACATAATTATAATCAAAATTACGCAAAAATTAAGAATTTAATTGTTAGTTAAAATTACTACCTTGACAAGTTATCGTTCTTTTTGTGTATTGATAATAAGCTGCCCAGTCGGTTCTCTCCGACATAACAGCACCGCTAACGCCTCCCTTCCCCGCAGCACACCAAAGACCGTAGAGCGTCGGAATTCACACGGAGTTTCAGCACGATCTTTTGTATGAAAAATGCAAGATAAACAATGTTTATGTAATAAACTTTAAACCTATGAATTATTGGGTAGCCTATAGTCTATATTTCATTATTCTAGCTCTTCTAATAACGGAATTGCTGGCATTGCATAATATAGCGCTTTGTGGGTCAACCACTAATCCAATGATTTTACAAAAATGCACGTTGAATGCTAGCATTCCGCAGGCGATTTTACTATTTAATTTGTTGATATCTATAGATTATTTCCGGAGTATTTAATTGCTAAAGTTAAGCGAATGAAACTTCACGCTACGCCCTTATTTATGAATGTGTGTATTTATTTTGTAGTAACCCTGCACTGTAGGGTCAAGTGCCAATTAACACCCAAGAGATCCGCGTAACATGAGCGCATATAAATTGAACCGTGCAACGTCGAATTCTATAGTTGTACCTATCGCTGTGGGTGTTGTTGGAAAATGAAACTACATGCCATAAAACAAACGGACTGATGTAGTGGAACGATACGAGAGGCAGCGGCGCGAAATTGTTTATACGTAGACGGAATAATAGACATTGGTTGCTTTAAAAATATCCAGTTCCGAGGTCCACGCGTGCTCGGAAATTTCAGTCTCTAATTTTCCTGCTCAGACGTCGGAACGTGTCGCGAATCGTTAAGTTGACGACGCTCAGTTTTTCTTCTTCTTCTTCGTCGTCGTTGTTTTCTGTTTTTGCGCTGCGAGCAAATGGAATAATTGGTTTGTTTTTGTTTCTTTGAGCGTGGTTATCAAAATGCCGTAAGTGGAAATTTGATTATTCTGTTAAGTAGCGGTGGAAAGTTTCGTAGAAAATTGCGTTTCTTTTTTTATGGCCGGTGACGGTCAGGAGATTTTTTGATAAACTTTTTTGTTTCTCCACAACTATATACTATTTATTAGTGAAGAGCTGGATGTGAATTGATGTTTTCTATGTACGTTCAGGTCAGGTTCTTGCGGTTTGCACGCCGACTGCAAACCGACTGCAAACCATTTTGAAAAAAGATTTAGGATAAATATCCTTGTGGTTTAATTTTGTAAGATTTAATTGAATACCAACTGAATCAATTGATTTCTAATATGGTCACATGTTCGTTTTATTTCCATTCAGAGTGGAGTTTGTTACAGCGGTTTTATCTAGTTGGAAAGGGTTGATTATAAAGTATAAACAGGTCCAATAGAGAGTATAATAAATTAAATTACATTTTACGACGTCGACATCGCTTGAAATAATTGAATGTTGCAACCGAGAAAGACCGTAAAAACTTAATACTCCATTTGTAATCTGCCCTGCCCCGTGTATTATAGCATCTATAATTTATTACATGATAATATTTATGAAGATATCGATAAAGATGTTCGTTGCAATTTAGCATTAACCTGTAATTATCGTGATCACTAACTACGTGTAATAAGTATGTACGTATTTGTTTATTTTTTGTGTAAATATTTGATGTTCAGCTGTCATTTTAGGATTATGTATGCGTATAATAAAATACGCGCGCTTAGTCATGACTGTTTATTCTTAAATCGTGTGCCAAGTAAAACAGCAACTATTACATTTGTTTATAACGTTAGAAGTAACAGACGTGGAGAAAGTGATATTAAAGGTACAGTTAAATAAAGTTTTGTTGATTAGATCTTTATTTATATCTTTTGAGTTGATTCTTGTGACAGCAATGAATGAAATAATTTAAAAAAATTTTCAAACTAATCCTTAAAATATGACTTCTGTTCATTATAGTCATGTAATGGTACTGCTTATAAAAAAGTTTTAACATTCGTAGTTTTGGTTTTCAAATTGACATTTTCAACGAAATAACGCCGCTACTGGATTTCGCCGAATGGCCAACTGTTTATATTGGTCCAAATTTAGTCCATTAGATATAAAATAAATTCTCCCGGAAATTTACGCTTGCACTAGCATTTTCATTAATGTAAACCTGAAATTGCATGACTCAGACCTAATCTAATTAAAACTTTTCACGAATTATTGTATTTAATTAAAAGACATAATTTTGTAACAAATTTGTATTTCAGAAAACCAAAGTATAATTGATAATGATTATATTTCTCCAATCGTGGTAAAAAGTGTAAACTGTGTGTCACTTTTGCTTCACCGTGCACACATCGTTCTTATCCTAATGATGACTATACCGACTATGTCAGTTTCATTACATTGCTTATCTTCTGGTTTCGTTGCTTATTAGGTTCCATTACTTCACACTTTTTTGCACTGCTGACTTGTTTATCTCAAATATACTGGGTGTTAAAAATAAGTGTTAAATATAGATAATGTATACTGAATAGTCAACTTTTGATATCGCACTCATGTCCAGAAACACACCTGACACCGTTTAGGTGTTGGGAAAGTAGGTATTGTGAAGTATCGTATAATAGCCACATATTGCAAAACCAAATAATTTGTATGTGAAACTCTATTTATTTAACGTCTCTAAAAAGAACTAAAGATAACCCAAATTGGCCAAAATTAGTACCAAAATTACAAGACGGTTCTCAATAACTCTTTTCAATGACGTTAAATAAGTCAGACAAACATTACTTGGGGTAAAAAGTACTATCCTATGATACATGACACTATCTCTCCTATGCTGTCTGTAAAATTGATTCCATCTTCCGACTCTCTTCATCGTTTAAACAGTACATTTCCGGACATGAGTTCATTAAAAAAATTGTCTACGATGGTCTTTATGGTCTGTATACTGATTTTCTGTACAGCTTATACACATATAAAACAATTATTATTAATTAGTTGACTTGGTGTTGTCGCCTTTCAAGTGTTATACGTATAATAGTAATAATAACAATTTTGTATTTCGTTGTCGATGATCGTTACCACAGAATTTTCAAATTTGTTTCACGTTATTTCAGCTAAATGTTAAAATAATATAGTCATCTTTTTATTGTTTACCAATTTGTTATTAAGAGTTTTTATCGGATGATCGATTGACAGGATTATAGAATTGAATTATCAATTGTGTTCATTTTATGTACGCATTTTTGGTTTGAATGATTCTCTATTCTCTACAATTGAGTGAATTCCAACTAATATTGCCTTTGCATCATTAATTAATTCTCTTTAAGAATTGTTTGCTCGTGTTCATCGAAAGCAGTAGGAAGATGTCAATATTAGTTGGCAGCCACTCGAATTATTGAGAGATAATGTTTAAAACCGGAAATATAGACAAAATGGATAACATTAAAAAATCTATAATCGTGTTTATTGTGATTATAGTTCGTTATAGAGTAGGCCTAGCTCGTTGAAGACGAACTGGAAATTCTTATAGGAAGTTAAAAATATGTACTTACTCCAGCATATTAATAAGTAATACAAATTCTACAATATTAGTTGACAACCAGACCAAATCTGAAATTCTAGGATAAAAGTTGAATAATTCTGAAATAAAATATATGATTACATACAATTCTTAATAAAAATCATTAATAATACATTAATAGACGATAGAAAGACAGCATTTTTTTGCAATTCACTTAATAACTATATACCTACTATAGTATAGGTAACTTGTCGAGCATACAGGTGTTATAAACCGTGGCTAATAACATGAAATAATGTGTAAAGAAACTATAAAAGCAACGGTGATTTTTTAGGGTAAATGCAATTTAACTTTAACCAACAATATGGGCTGTGCTTTTTAATATATTTTTATGTTCATGTTTGCTGTGTCTCATTTTATAATAGAAACTAACAAATAAGAATAAGATCTCTAATTATCAATGTCTTTTACAACACATAACACAAGACGAATATGCTGCAAAATAGTTAGTAGTATAATCATTCACACTACCTACGTCTCTCTTTATTACAAAAATATCTTGCCTCCCCTCGAATAGTTTTTGGTGGCATTGTCGGGACATTAGTGATCGATGGAACATACCGTGTGATTTTACTTGACCAAGCAAATCTATTATTATCAGATTCTTTTTTGGCATATCCTTGGAACGATTGCAATTTTCCTTAATATAATATAATAATAGTGATAATAATTATGTTTTAAAATGAAGCCGCAATAAAGTCGAGACTGATGGAAACCCTACAGATATAGCGAACTATATTTTCTGATCCCTAGCATCAGGATTGTTTACTTTTTCAGGATAAGTAGCAGTCAGTCAAAGCTTAAGTTGACCAATGGCAAAAAAACATCATTGTTAAAAATGCTTGATGATTTAAATGTGTTTCGAGCCATCGATGTTTTGGATAAATAGTACCAGCGATATTGTACATCGTGCGGTCGTTCTGTACACTGTTCCTAAAGTTGGTACAATCATCCGGTTCTCTTAAACTCATAGTACATCCGGTTTCCTTCCGGAAGCTACAGTTCTCTAAATATGATACAGTACGTTTCAGGATTTTTGTTTCCTTCAAAGAGGTTTATCTATGATTATCCCTCTGTATACCCTATAATATTGTAATTAGTTATTTATTTATACCCCTAACCCATATCTGGAAGATGAAGTATTTTTCACCTGTTTTACAGCATATAATTATTCGTTTACTTCGATATTGTATACGGACGAATTGACTTTTAATACCATTGACTAATATTTCATATTCTTTTTTTTTCACACTCACACCTTTTTCATTCTCCGACTACTGTTAGGTTCCTGAATTTGTAAATTCTAATCATTCATATTTGCTTACGAGCTTTAGAGATGAACTGCCATAAAAACAATTCTAAGAATTACCCTAGCAGACACCCTGCAATAATAAATTTGCCCGGAACTTAATTCCGTCGCAAGTTCGCAATAACTTTTCCATATAGTTGCCTCTTCAATTCCCGGCAAATATATGCAGACAGCAACGACGTCCCTGATTAAATTTTATTGACTTAATAACGTGGCTAACGTGAGCTCGAAATTTCATCTAACTTTTACCTCCTAAAATAACTGTGCCTCAACACCCCAAGAGCACACCCGCTGTACTTACACGCTTACCGTTCAAGCTGTCTAATGCCGACGGAAGAAAATTAAACGGGACAAAGGAGCATTTGGTTTGAAGGTTACAATTTGCCGGAGAGCACTTTGTGTGTCCCCATTAAAATTTTTAAAATATCATTTAATCGACGTTTTTTCTATACTTAATAAATGGTTGATTAATCAAAAGGTATTAATAGAAAATGTCGTATTAATGACAATTTTGTTTGATGTTTTGGCATACCTACAGGCTGTGTAAAAAGAATTTAATTTAATAATTTTATACATGGCAAAATTAGTGGCGGACAGCACTTTCCGGCACTAAACATTCCCTGTTTAAATGACCACGAAATATGGAAAGTAAAAAGCATATTGATAACTCTATGGACATTTTAAAATGATAAATGCTCCAAACACATTGAGCAGCTGCTCCTAATACACGTCACAGGTTTTTGGACAAGATTTTTAAACTGCTATTTTTTGAGAATGTATGAAATGTATAACGGATTAACTGGATTTCATAGAATCCTTGCAAAAGTCTTACAGAAAAGTGTTTAACAGAGCTTGAAACACGGTCGGAGATTCTTCGTTCTAGTATACGCGCGCCTTCAGAAACAAATACAACAAAAACTTGGCCAGGTTTTAGACCGGATTAGAATTCAACAAAAAATATCTATCGAAAACGCCTCGTCACTTTCAAATCTAAGAATATCATAATTTTCAGGTTTGAGAGGTTAATATTCACATACCTTGAAATCACTCTTATTTCATCAGCTTGACAACGTACCAACAATTCTTTCCCAAAACTGTTCACAAAAAAAACTGGTTTGCAAGCACCTCTACAATCTACATTATCTTTAGAAATGCCAAATCAAACTTTTTATAGTCTCTGTCACAAGTGGTCTGCTATGACAGCTGCGTCAGACTTCAAATATACAGGATGTTTCATGAGGAATGGTCCATAAGTTAATACGTTATTGATTTGATTATTTTAAGTCCTAAAAGCTTGTGCTCAATTCTCAAAGGTAACTGAGATACAGCCAGGTAATGCATAAACTGATATCACGCACGGCTGTCTATCGGTGGATTAGTCGTGACCCCCACGACTACCAGTTGGCCACCTCGGTCACCTGATCTTAATCCATTAGATTACGGAAAGAGGGGATGGCTAAAAAGCGATGTTTATCGAGTAAAAGTAAACACGCGTGATGAGCTAATTGCTTGAATTACGGCCAGTGCACGAATCAAGGCAAATCAGGATTAATTACGCAAAACAGTGCGTGATATCTTCAAGAGATCAGCCAAGTGCATCGAGTTAGGCGGTGGGATCTTCAAACGATTCCTTTAAAGTCCGAATTTCGATATTTTATGTACACATTGAAATAAATCGGTTTATGCATTAAGTGGCTGTATCTCAGCTACCTTTGAGAATTGAGCACATGTTTTTAGGAACTTTTCTGCTTAAAATGAACAAATCTATAACATATTAACGTACGTACCATTCCTCATGAACCCATGAATCCTGTATAGTAGATGTGTAGTAGAAACTCCGGCCATTCATACAAAATATGTACTTACTACTCACAAGGAATATATTTAGAAATACTCACAGTTAGCATCTGCTCTGACTTTTATTCTTATGACTGCGTTTTTACTTCAAAATATTGAGCATAGAGTGTGTAGGTATGTACTTATTTATATTCTTATTACCCAATGTTCCAAATTCATTAACTGTGAAAAGAATAGCCGAAAAATTCGAAAACAGAACGAGAAACCATTTAAAAGTAGCAAATGTGACTACACTCGTGCACAACGTACCAATGTTAGAAGGCATATGAGACCAGACAGTGTTTGTTCCGAAACAATTGACTCCCAACATCTCCCACCAGACCATGCACAGCGCAGAGACTTCATTAATGGTACACTATGGGACTATGGGACTACAAAGAGTGAATGCCGATTTTGTGGCCAAAATCATCTTCAGCGACGAGTCTCATTTTCACCAACGCCGGGCGGCCATACACTGGTTGTGTTGTTCTATACATAATTTCTGAATGTCTACATTATAATTTATAAATCAAGAAATATTTCAGTACTTTGTAACAGAAAATAATGTTTAATTTCAAACTCAAATCTTGCGCTCTTATTGAAACACCATTTATTTAATATTAAAAAAGCGACTTTTTGTTACCACAAACTGTCAAAAAACAATCAATTGTGTCCAATCTCAGGGAGCTCAAACTATGTCACAATACTGAAAAATATTTTGTATTTATTTTATTGTTTTTGATATTGAATGTTATGTCCTTTTCTAACATGTATCAAAAGATGGGCTTAAGTGGAAGTAGGCTATACCACTTCTTGGGTTTTAACACTAACACTATGCTATTATTGATATTATGCCCCTAATTAGGAAATTTATAAATTTTGACCTTTTTTTAACTAAAATATTCTGTTTAAATGTTTCTAACACTCAGTTTCATGAAATAAGCTCTTTCAGTGTTGTTCACAATGAATGTCAAAAGGCTTTTAACGTGGTTGTAGAAAACGTTGTGTTACATCAGCTTTCAAAAGTAGTTTTTATCTATAGGTAAAACATAAAAATCAATCGTATGTTGGGGTCCTCAGGCTTCCAACCCTATTTAAAGGATTTCGCAGGGTAAAAAAAGGGTGACAAAGGGTCCCCGAGAGCCAAGAGACAAAAAATCTCAACGTACCCTTACATTTTATACTCTTCGCTGATATCCTGAGTTAGTTCACAATGTCATTGAAGCTGTAACAGTCATTCGTTTAGACTTTAGAACAACAAGCATACAAAACTCTGACACATAGTTTGAGTGCGAATTACTATTCAAATTTACTTTTTCAAGAAAATATGCTTTGATTTTATTTTCAATTCGAAAAGAAACCATTTGGAAATAAACAAATATAGGTATTTATTTTTTTAGAATGAAGCCTATAGATTGGATTATCATGAAGGGCAAATTTAAAATGTTGAAGTGTTTACATTACGCAGATAAAGCGGATAAAACTACAATTTTCATCAATTAATAACAATTTTACCTGCGTGCACGTGGTTCAAATTGGCTATTTTTATTTATAAAGCAACGATCGCCCCAAATTGGTTCCAAATCAAAAAAAAAATGGACAAATATATATATTTTGTTTTTTCGAAATTTTGATTCTTAATGGTGCCAGTCGAGGCCTTAAATTTACTTAAGAAAAAGCATGAGAAAAAGACATTTTTTGGGTTTTTTCGAATAATTGTACCGGGTTTGGGAAAACTTATAGGACTTGTAGAGGACTTTCCAAGGAAGAATTTGACCTATCATACATATGGATTTGATGCCCACTACCCACCCCCACAGTGCCTTGAAAACTACCTTTAAATGAAAAAAATTACATTCTTCAGAAAATTTACACTCTCTTTTTTTCTAATATAAATCTAGAAATTATAAGTCTAGTCGGATGTTTATAAACATTTGTCAGTTTCCAATTGTTTAAACAAATTCTATTTGTTTAAATAATTCGTTTTTCTCGAAAATCAGTATAAACTCTGTTCTCTGAGTTCGAAATGGCAGTTTATTATCTTAGAGTGACATTAGTCACTAATAAAATTCCTCTTATTGTTTAAACAATAAATTATTATTCATTTTCAACTTTTTTTCTAAGTCTGGTAGAAAAGTCCACATTTTTGTTAAAAGAACGAGATATCCCAAGTGATATCATTTATATTTTGGGATGATTTCCATTGTTTAAATATTAAAATATTATTCGTTTTCAATACCATTTATTCGAAAAAAATTGATTGATTAAAATCCTTTTTTAGGGAAATTGGGGAGTCAATTTTTTTTTAAACATTTTTTTTTCTAGTCAACCAATTTTATTAATCACAGTTCTTTCTCCATTTGTTATTCTCATTTCGTACCCCTGTATGTCAAGATAATGCTAATTTGTTGCTGTCTGGAAACTGTTCCCTGTACTCTAATTTCATGAAATATTGAAAGCCATCTCAAATATAAATGATGTCACCTGAGAATAACAGCTGGCTTACAAAAAATAAAATAAATTTAGGCGAATTGCAATAAATAATTGTTTAAATAAATACATTTGTCTAAGCAAATGTGGGTTTATTAGATAATATAGGAAAGGTATCTCGAACATGAAATTCATAAGTTATTTTACAAAAAAGCTGACTTTTCTATCATAATTAGAAAAAAGTTAAAATTAATAATAATATAATTGATTGTTTAAACAATTTCTTAATGAATAGTGTCACTCGAAGATAATAAACTGCCATTTCGACCTCAGAAAACAGAATTCAGACGGATTTTCGAGAAAAACGATAAATTTAAACAAATAGAGTTTGTTTAAACGAATGGTAATTAACTGACAAATGTTTATAACCATTCCACTAGACTTATACGAATTATTTCTATGAGAAAAAAAAAACAGAATCAATTGATTAGAACGGTCCATTTTCTGAAGAATGTAATTTTTTTCATTTAATAATAATAATAATAATAATAATAATAATAATAATTTATTTGTCGTAGGATCTTACAAAGATATAGACAATAGTCAGTGGTACAGATAATTCAAATAGAAATAATTAAAACTATATCTCTGGACAAAATTACATCTAAATGGATAAGGTTGTACAGTTTAAAGACCACGGAATCATATATTATAGAGTCGGCGGTCACATTTGAAAATAAAACTATTAAAAACT
The DNA here is from genome assembly GCA_964023965.1 of Melinopterus prodromus. NCBI lineage: Eukaryota > Metazoa > Arthropoda > Insecta > Coleoptera > Scarabaeidae > Melinopterus > Melinopterus prodromus. Next base: position 50,597,109 of record OZ030393.1, read on the forward strand.
ATCAGAACAAACAATCACACATCGCTCGAGTTCACAAATTCACCGACTGAATAAAAGGAATGGGCAATTAAATATCTCTTAACCTCAGTACAGAACATCCTTAATCCGGTAACCGTCAGAATCTGGGAGGGCAACGCATTGTAGACCTTGATCATCATATAATGCGGCCCTCTTTCAAAGACCGACGAGGTGTGAAAACTAGTGAAAACTACCCATTTTTGGGTAGTTTTCATGGCACTGAGGGGGCGTCAAATCCATATGTATAATAGGTAAAAATTTTCCTTGAAAAGTCCTCTATAACTTTAATCTTGAGTTTTCCCAAACCATGAACAATTATTCGAAAAACACCAAAAAAAATCCCATGCATTTTCTTATGTGCATCGATAGGCAACATTAAAAATCAAAATTACGAAGAAATGAAAAATACGTGGCCACTTTTTTTTGGATTAGGAAACAATTTGGGGGGATCGTTGCTTTCTATCATCACAAAATTTTTGCAATGCATTTTTCAACCACCATAGGCCTCAGGATATATCAGAAATAACGGCTAACCTTGCAGGACCATAATCGCCAAGACCAAATAAGCGATTTTGCTCAAATAACGTATAGTTTATTTCAAAGTCCGGTCGCGCATTACCGAAACACGGTTGTAAACTACTTACGAATATTTATCAGTTGGAAAATTAGAAAGATTGGTACGTATGTACCTAATCCAGAATTATTGTGAAGCAGATTCACAAAAAAAAATCTGATTACAAAGTGATTTCGAATCACAATCTTTGAGTTGATTTGCTATTTTTAAAATTCTCTAACACGATCTCTAATCATCAAAGTAGATATATTTGAATTTTATTTCCGATTTTCAATTGTTTTTTCTTATAACGTTACCGAATGTTTTTTAAATGACAACCCCTTTTTTGTGTAGATATTGATAGATTGTTGTCTGATGCAATTTACAAAATGTATGGGCTAAGAAAATATTTCAGGAATAGGAAAGATATGCTTAATTTTTCTCTATATCAGTTAACATCATATGTACATTTTTCATACTGATGTTTAATGCGGGTATAATTGTGTTTAATTGTTTAAAACCAAATCTTGCCAATTATCTACATATTCAAAGGTTGTTTTTCAAATAAACTAAAAATAGCTCACATGGGTTTGTTTAGATTATTTTTTGGTGTTGTTTAAGATTTGAGTTATGCTTATGTTGTTTATTTTTTTTTCTGATGATTAATTTTTAAACACTACTTTTCAGTTTCTTCATGCTATGCCAGCCAGACTTAATTCATTTAATAATTATTTAATAACACATTAAATTAGGAAAGAATAGATTTTTTTGACATTACGGATGTTTCACGGACTAAGAAGCGTGTCATAACAACCCAGCATTTTCCAGCTAAATAAACACATCAATTAAAAATTAAGAACTTGTTTTCTTTAGAGACTAGATTTGGCAAATGAAACATCTTCTTTAAACATACATTTCCCACTTCTTCAGTTTTGTAAATTCTCTTACAGAGCTCGTAAATATAACGAATTGTTTAAAAATGCAAAAATAACCGATCAAGACGTAAGATAAATACGATTTTCATCGGGTTGCCGTCATTAACATGAAGCATTTAGTTTATGGTACGTATTGGAGGGCGTTGAAAGTTAGTATACAATCTGTGCTCGGCCAAATTTCGGACATATAATTTACTTCGGTCTTACAGTTTACCAAATTGTAGTTAGCTGCTAACATCAAAGTTTGAGGGTTCTTGTTGCGAACTACTCGATGGTTCGAGAAATTGCGCTTCTGGAATATGTTAAATACAAGCATCGTTGATGTGTTAATTGATGACGAACAGAATTTACAGTGTTTGAGATAATTTATCGCTTTTGGTGAAAAGATTTTTAAAGACTAATTACCTACTGTATTTTTCTTTATACGCACGTTTGGAAATACGCATACTCAATACGCAAGTTTCTACAGCGTTACCGTAATCGTTTCTATTTCTGTTTGCCAATTAATAATATTGTCTTCTTCTGATTATTCTGTTTTCCACTGTAAACATATTTTGTTCACTAGGTTAGTGGTCTAGGTTGTCTGGAGTGGAGGATTAATTGTATTTTAATGACCAACTATTCCGAGATATGACACAGCAGTGTATTATAAAAATATGTAATAGGTATTTTTAGTTTATTTTGAGAGTTTTGTCAACAGTCGTCAGGATGAACGTCCGAGTACTATATCTTGAGATTTATTATCATGTCTTTTCCGGTGCAATGACCTAACCAGATTTTTTTTTCTGTTAACAACTTAATTTTCAGCTGTAACGTTGTCTTCTAAAATTGTTCTTTTTTTCTGGAGAATCAGCTTTCTGGTACTTTAGTTCTTTCTATCAATAATGTCAGTGATTTTCTAAATAAAACACCACGGATCGACTAGCTTTGTTAATAAAAATTGCAAGCACTTATTTCTATTTTGGGAACGGAAATAAATGGGACTGACCTACTTCTTTAATGTTATTTTTAAGAACATCTACCACTGTGTCTTGTCTTTACATTGTCCATCGTCAACGTACACTAATCCGAGAAATTTACGTACAACTGAATTATGGTTAATAATGATATTTGTTACACTCTCACGTCACATTTGTTAGGAAAGAAACGGTTAGTCACTATGTGTGAGTGATAATTGCCTCTCCAGCTGTTAATGTGATTTTGATGATCTTTTTGCTCAATTCTGTATTGACTCAACTTTGAGATCCAAGAATGAATGTTTTTTTTGTTGATAAGATTTATAACAATCTACGGTGTACATTAGATCAATCTATAACCATGGGTGTTAACTGGAACCAAGCAGAACGTTGATATTTTCTGAATATTTACTTCTTCGCGTCAAGTCAGTATCTCTGCTATGCTGGAAGTTCAAATGTGCGCCCCCATAACAGCGATGATGTAGAAATGCCAATAATTGACATTGCCGAGTGACAGTACAGAAATTAAATGTCAAACTTATAACCTTAATCGCCAATAATTGACATTGATGATTTAAAATTTAGAATTTGAATGACAAATGTTTGATATATTTGACATATAACCATGGCAACCCTTAATGCCCGCGCGTTAAGGATTCTTAACGCCCTCGCGGTCATTAAAAAGCAGTTTTTGCCCCTGTATCTAAGATGTAAAATGTCACTTTATGATCATGTAGAACATGATATTAATAACCAAAATGCCTAGCAATTCCAGCTAAAATTATGTACGTTTATGTTTCCATTCATGCATACTTAATCAATTTATTTTTTAAATAAATATTTGACCATACTATTGTAATTAACTGATTGTGAGAACAGTATGTAAATGAACTGACAAAAGCTGGATGACAAAATGCGTTTTATTTAGAACGGTTTGACATGGCTATTTCGTTTCATTTGGTAATTTTGATAGTTTTGAATTTGTTGGATTCTGGATTAATTACCTATGTATTAACTAGGGCCTAGGCAATGAAAGCATAAAAAATGTTATAAAATATATGTTGATAGGTATGTCGCGAACACTTTTGTGTTACTAATATGCATTGTCGTTAAAATTATTACCTCTCTTATCAGATGTTTAAACAAATCCTCAAATACCAGTTGTCCTGTATCATAAACAATTGATCCTGTAGGAACAACGAATTATAGTAAACAAATTTAGTCTATTGTGCATTCATTTGTGACTGATATAACGTGAATCTGGTTCTCTCTGTCAAATAAGCGGTAATCGTTTGTTCAACATTATAACAGCTTGTGGCAATTCATTCATGGGCTACAGAAAAAATATCAACACCTGGTACATGTCCAGATTTTCTTGTCCATGAGATTATTTATTACAATACATTAACAATACAACATGGTGAGTAGTTTGAATTACATAAACATTTCATTATGCATTATATTTCTGCTTTGGTATTTTGCCAAACATTATGTTCACTAGTTGTACTAGGGACAACTCTTGAGCTGGAGTGTTTGTATTGAAATTAATTACTCAAGACATACCTGCACTGCATGAGAACTCGACTATACTTTTAAGAATGCTGTTCATCATAATTATTTCAATGGTTTCATTTGTATTGCGCCTCCTTTCGATAATAATTGTTTTGTTCTTATATTAGGTTATGTTGACCACAGCAGGAGCCAATAGAATTCGATGTAATTTTGTTGTGCACTTCTATTAGTAAAAGTATACATTTAGATTACCGCGTGTTTTATTTGTGCATACTTCTACGAAAGTTGGTTAGAAAATGTATGCTACTAGTAAAAGTGTACATTTTATTGGTAGTGAATACTTCTACTATATAAATCAGTAAATGTATGCACTGACTGGTAAGTGTATACATTTACGAACTTGATGCTTTTACTGTAACATATATATTTAAACCGTTGTTCTTTGTTCGTAAGTACTTACCTTAATTTCAATGCCGTATTCGACATTAATTTAATACTAGAACAACTGATTATCTGTTACCGCCTGTTCATAGAGGAGCTTTTCTTCAGAGGAGTTTGCACTACATGGATTGTCAGTTATATAATGCACTACCAGTTCAATTTATGACATCGAACATAGGTAAATTTAGGTATACTCTGAAAGAATTTTTATTTACTGTTAATTCGTATAGCATGGCTGAGTTTTTTACAGCTTGCGAAAATTACTCTTGATTTGTCTGTGTGTTCTATTATTCTGAAATAAATACTATTTTATTCTATTCTATTCTATACTCTCAATTAAGCATTAACGGCAATAACGGCAAGGTCCAACTGCATACAAAAGTTGCAAAGTTTATTATTATCTTTCTGTTAGTTCGTTAATATCAATAACGCAGTAATAGTGGAAGACTGTTATTTGGAAAAAATACACAGTGATTTTCATTCCTGTTTGAGCTTAGGTATGCCTTTTAAAACAAATTAAATACTATTAAAAATACATGCTTATGGATACACTGGTTGTCTCAAACCTACTTAAAAATTCCTCCAAGCATCATAATTCAGAACGCATACGACAATAAAATAGATTGTGACCTGACAGTGGCATTTTTTTTATTTTTCAGAATTTGTCAGAAATAACACCAATGTGTGGAGGCTCATAGATATCAAAAGATATAGTGTCATTAACAGAGCCGAGCAGAGATCGGGCAACTGGTGACACCTGAGGCATGGAGCGGCGTTTGTCTAGCAATAGCACCTTCGAATATAACACCGTACTCCAAAGAAGTCTGCTTACCTCGAAACCGTAGTAACATTGGCCCATGAAATAATTCGATATGCCGCCACGAGAAAGAATGACAGCAAAAGTTACGGCGATTCAACGATCGCACGCTCAGGCATGACTCAGGCGACCAAGTACAGCGACGACAGTGACGTACGCTTTGTTTTATACTATACTCGACGGACGGATAGTGCGTAAATAACTTGTCCCTATAATATCAAATGATTTTAACAATAATTTGTATTAATAATAATTATTTATTTAACAGGATATTACTGCTAACATTTGCTATTACTACTTTCTCCAAATTTTTCCGTCGATCATTAAATTTTATGAGTCAGTTAAGAGAATAGGACATGCAATTAAATAAATTAATGCACGATTTCTATTAATGCATGAGTTGTTATAGCCAATCACACGACGTAAAGACGACGTTTGATTGGCCAATCGAACATATTTGAAATGAAACCTTCCAATCAAAACATACCGCGCTCTAGAACAGTCAGTGTCAAATTACATAAATTGCCATATAATCTAAAAAGACATTGGCAAAGAAAAGTCTATGTGGACGACGGCGACGCTAGAAGAATGCGATCGACGAAACAATTTTGTAGCCAACTCGAATATTAAACGGCTATTTATGACCTCAACAATTAACGTTCGAGCGTTAAACAGTCTCGATCATTAATCGCTCTTTTTAATATACTTGTTGGTTAAATAACTATTAAAAGTCGAAATGCTTCTCTCAACGTCACAGCTTATTAATGGGGGCATAAGTAAAGCAATGCGCATGTAATTGATATTTTTCGCAATTTGTAAAATTATTTGTCATACAAAATTCTTGAACTATTCTGAGATTGGGATTTCTATCTAATATAATGTCAACTTTATTAGTTAAAAGTTCACACATTTCTCCCGGAACCGATTTCAATTTATTTACTATTTTGGTCAATGTTGCTATCGATTCTCTCACTTTGATGTTACGCCCTTCGAAATATTTAATGTCTGCAATTAAAAATGAAAAATTGCTATGAATAAATTCCAGTTGCTCTTTAAGGGAAGGTTCTTTTAATAATTCTATAATTAATATATAAAAATATATGTAAATGTTGCAAGGTTTTTGCACAAAGCTTTTATTCTATATAATTTAATATGCAATATAAATATTTCATATTATTAACGGCTAAACGTACAATAACCAGCATCGAAAAGAAAGAAAACAGCGAATAGGACCGCTGTGGTTGCGCGCGTGAGCCTAGTCACTTCTCGGTCTACCCGCCACTGGAATAACCCCGAAAAAACTTGAGTTGCCCGATCTCTGCTCGGCTCTGGTCATTAAACGTTGTCAAAAACTCGTTTTCGATAACTTTTTTTTATTATTTTTATTTTATCTCTCTTATTGTAAACAGTTAGTAATTGTATATTTATTTTCAGGAGGCTAACAACAGTGGTTGCGGGACGGTGAAACGCTCGTCGGGCCGAAGATGGGCTAGCCTTAAGCAGCATCCGATGCCTTGCACCGAGCAATTGGTGAGCGGCGTCTCGACGCCATCGACGGTAACGGCGAGTCCGTCCCACGAGACGCCGAGGAGAAGCAACTGGCAGGTCATCGAGCACTTCGCCAAGGATAAGAACTCGCTCTCTGAGAGTCTGATCGCGGTAAGCTCGTACGAAAGCCTATCTAATCCTTCTTTAATCCCCGAACTCCATACGCACTCGACGAGAGTTGGCCAAAAAATAACTCGGGACTAATCCTTATACGGTGCGGGCGTTTCCACTTAGGCAATTTTCCGCACCGAGGGTATCTGATAATTTATTGGAAATTGCCGGAGCAGGTGGTGTTCGTTCTGTGGAAATTAAATTTGGGGGGTTGCGGCCGACAGGAGTTTGTTTCGTGGTTGTGTAATTAAATTTATGTAGATGTGAATTATGCTGGGGTAAAGATTTTCGTATTTTTCTGGGTCGATTCGAACTGATACTAAAAAGAATTATAATGTATAGCCCAAAAAATGCACGTCTTTATATCTCTTTAGGTAAAGTCACAAAAGAATTTTTTACCACCAACGCAATGAAAGTCTATTAAGGAGTTGTTGTTTATTTACTAAAATTAGAACTGTAATTAATTCCCCTACTCCCCCGCAATACTGTTCCTGCTATACATTGATTGCGTAACATCACGACATATTATATAAATTTAATTTATCAAATACACATATTAACTACGTAAGTAAATGCACAAAACTTGTTGCCAAGGATTATCACTGAAGATAGACTATTTCCAAATTGTGAAATTCAAATATATTCACTAAATAACGAAATTCTCTAAATTTAATTTGTTTATATTTAGGATGGAGCATATAATTTGTATGAAGGACAATGGAAATATTATATCTGTATTTACTTTATAGCAGTTAATGTTCAAATTATCTTTCATGAGATCTTATCCTTTCTTGACAACCAACATAATAAAAATTATATCAATAATACATACAGGGTCTCTTGCTTCTTATTTTAAACGGCTCCAACTTCTGAAGGAACAAAGAAAACCAATAAGACCAGATGAAACTTATTACTTTGTACTTTCTAAAAAAAAAAAACATTTCGGTATTTTTTTCTGTTCATTTGTTAATTCTAATTGTTACTACTTTTACTTAAAATTAATAATTTTTTATTGTTGTCATATGTATTTATTTTTTTACATTTTTGGTTTTGTGTTGTTTGATAACTCTTTAATTTTCTATTTTTTTGTTAATATTTCAAAAGACTCCACAAAAGTTTTATTGTAATATAGATCTAGTTCAATAAGCACGCAGTTATCATTTACAATCTATTAGCTGGAACATTTTTAGAAATTTTATTTCTAAATTTCTAAATAAAGTAAGAAGCGTGCATTAACAGCGATAATAAGTTAAAAATAACAGTTTTGCTTATGAATTGTGTACTGTAAGGTTAATTAAAACACATTTACATAAAAAATAAAGGTCTTTGAAATTTCCATAAAATATAAACTATAACTGAAAATGTTTAACGGCATACTTTGTCAAAGTATTATTATAGGTTAATGATATGGTAACATACAGGCGGATATACATTTTAATTATATCAAAAATTACAGCCACAACCTGGATTTGAACCAAGGCCCTTTGCGTCGCTAGCACAATGTCAATAGCTCAGATCGGAGAGCATATCGCTGATCATATAGCTAATTTATCGAAACGTCGCTATATATATTTTTTTTTCAAATCTCTATCTGTAGTTTTGGACATAGAGGGAACTAATTTTAACAATAATAATTTTTATGTTGTCTTAATGTTGTTTTAGATTGTCCTATATTTTGGTTTTTAAAATTTTTTTTAATTATAATAATTATGACATACTTTACATTCCATCAAAATTCGTCGAAAATATAGAGCTTGCTTCTACAAGCTATTAATTTTTGGAAATTAGTGCTATAGGTACATAATTGTCTTTATTTTCAGTTGTCAGTATTGCTATACAGTAAATACAAAGTAATAATATAAAAAATGTAATGATACATTCATGCTATACAAAATACACACTCCTTTCTTATTATTAAGTTAAACACTGCAAAATATAGTTGAAGCTAAATATCTCTAAAACACAAGAAAATCACAAGTAACAAATTGGTTGTTGTATTTATTAACGCAAAAATAGCAATTAGATGCAATAAGTTTGTATAATTTGTTGTGTTTTATGCAATATCTTGAAATGAGATTTTCATTTCATTAATCGAAAGCTTTTATGTTTATTAATATAAATTTATCGTTATATTTAATGAAAACACAATTACATTGCAATGTAGGAATTACATTAAGTATTTCCACATTAAGATAATAAATAGAAACATATAAATCATTATAAATCAATTCAAAGCATTTGAACAAGGTTTCGAAAATAATATATTTCCGATATACGAGTATGCAGCGTAAACGGACAATTTTTTGCACTTAGCGGCCGAGCGGCCGACCAGAATAAGAAAAAACTCGTACATGGATGTATCATCAATATCATGATTCATGATCCTTTAACATCAAACGCAGACGTGGAGAGTGTGCAGTTCTTGGGTGTTACACTAGATACTACTTTACTTGCGCAATACAAAATTTTGGAGCCCACGTTCGTTATCAGGGCAATTAATTCTACCCAAAACGCTATTGCCTATTTCATATTTAATTCATAAAAGCTATTTTCCCTTTTTAATAGTATTTTTTTTTTAATTTTTCTTATGTAATGCCAAAAGCATTCTCCCTGCCATTTAGACAATTATATGATCGACCAAAAATTTTAATAAATCGAAACGTCAGCAAGGATTAAATACTTTTTATTTGATTCGAATGCTCCCAACTAAACTAACACACCAATACTCTTTAACTTTATAGCAGTTTGGAAACAAAACAAACTGAAACTTATTCACACGTATCTACACTTTAGCACTTACCACAATTAATTATTCAGAAAAAGTATACATTGAAAAGCATTTTGTCACTCTTCCAAAGCAAGTTTCTGCTATTGCGCTAAGCGAAAATGGGAAAGAGATTGTAGCGGCAAGGAAATATAAAGTGGCAGAAAACGCTTTGTGTCGTCTTTTCTTCGTTGTGAAAAGTAAAAGAAGTGAGTAGCATAGCGCAGTCAGAAGGCCATGGCATTCAATCTAGACTGGTGAACCGGCGCTTTTCCATTCCACCGTTTCCAACCCAGTGGGGGTTGGCGCGTGTCTTTCAATTCGCTAAACATCAGGGAAAGTCACCCTCCAGCTGTGACACCTAAAATGTTTGCTATTTTTGCGTTAAAGGAGTTTTTATGTTATGCGTGTCCCACCGCACAATAAAACATGGGTAAGCACTGAAACGGCGCGGAGGCCCAAAATAAAAAATATAAAGGTAAACAAATTGATTGAATATGTAAACCAGCGGAAATATCAAATAAATACCGAGCGGTTTTAAATTCAATTGACCGTTTTGTTTGATTTTAAATGTAATGCTAATAAATACTGGCACAAATAGCTGCGTGGGCTAGAAATATTAACAGAGAATGTTTGTAGTAATTGTTCAGATGCCTGTATTGAGTTATTGCTTTTATCTTTAAGTATGTCGGTATTTAGGTGACATGTTGTATGTTTTGTACATAACACAAAGGTTCCAAATTCTGAAAACTAAAATATTCAGAAAATACTCAGAGCCCCATATAAACTACTCAACTTTATCCTTTATATTACAATTTTATTTCCTCAAACATTCGTTAAATACTAATATTCTCCCTAAACATTGCCACACATTGTCGACCGTCTATTCATTCTGGTTTGTCTTTATTGCAAAAGGTTTCTAAACCATATTTGTTTGAACAGATCTACGCAATATCATCAATAATATTAGCCTCATCAGACTTAAAAATATTCAGAGCAGCTACACTAGTTATTGTTTAGTTTGAGACTATTTTGAAGTTTCTAGATCATTATGTTTGTCCATTACACATTCTTAAACACGGCAATTCATGCGTATAACATTTCGTATACCTGTAATACTTTCTATAATGGTATATTTGGTCAAATAGGTTCTTAATGACTCAGTCAAATACAAATAGTGTCCCAAAGCTATTATATCTACGCGAAATTGCATGTAATTTAGAATCACTTACGCTTTCTGTATTGATTTCCGTAAACATAGATCCTTCATTTGTCTTGTCGATTAGCGACAAATTATTTACTCCATAAAGGATTCAGCATTTCGAATGTGCTACCTCTAAAACAAAAAATCTGATGTGGTCAGACACATTACTTTATCATACTATACGGCACTGTCTTTGTCAAACTCTAACGTTTTAACAATACGTTTTGTCAATAGAATCAAAATATCTGCCAAATCCTGGCTAATTAGTTTTAATGCAGTACGAGCGATCTCTAAGAAATAGAATTTGCTCATGAAGCTAAACTAGGGTTCCCAACATGGTCATTTTGACCCGGAGACTTCGGGTTTGGCGACCATTCTCCGGGCTACGGGTTTTCAGTTAAATTCTCCGTGTTAACTAAAGGTAATCGTCGATCTTTTGAGAAACTGTAAGAAGCACTAAATATTTTTAAAAAATGATGATACTACAGTAATTGTTATTCTACTAATACAGTTTGCAGCGATTCCCTTGAAAAAAACTAGTTTTTCTCAAAATAAGAAGCTCAATCTTCACAACTATTTAATTTTACTTTTTGAGAGCATGTGAGAAACATTGAAAGTAGCAATTGTAGCATTTTTAGATTTTGTCACATGTCTAGTGAATACAGTAGGAATTCTGTAGCGATACGCCGAAATGGCTTTTAAAAAGACAGGTGTTATTTAATGATAGGAATTTTGCTTGTCAGAAATCAACATTCTATAATGATACATTAATTAACAAATTATGTTTTGAACTTTCGTTGATTATTTTAATATGTTGTTCTGATGCTAAAAAGATTCCCAACAATTTGTTTGAGTTTGTCCAAGGCAGTTCACAGAATAGTATCATACCGGTCTGACATAAAACAGTATTTTTTAAATCATGGTGATGACGACAGTGATATCTTTATTTGAAAATTTTATTAGTTGGAGTATATATTTACAACTACTGAGAGAATAGTTATCATCTTTGACAAGAGACACATTTATTATAAGGGTTTATGCCAATATTGTCTGAATAAAATGAAACTTTAAAATTAGTTAGGCAACGTGTAGATAATTACTTCAGGCAAAAATACATGGTCCCTTAAAAATGCTCACAGTACATTAAAAGTATGCTTGGTTTAGGTGGTAATATTAGCATTTTGTCTCATGTTGGTTGTGTCGTAAAAATCCACAATAAGAAGCAGAAACAAAAGGAGGGAGAACTAGTAGACATTCATTGTAATAAATTAATTTTCTTGGTAATTAGCATGTAGATCTCATTGTTTTCTACAGTACCTATATCCAAATTTCACACCAAAGCGTTACTAAAAAGTATATGTCGAAGCCGTACACTTTTGTGGCGGCTGTTATTAATTTATACTTATGTTCCATAATATAATTATTTTTCTCCGGGTCAGCTTAGGCACAATGTTGGCAACCCTAAGCTAAACTACTAATTTTACAAAAAACATCATAGACATAAATTATTCAGTATTTCGTCTACTTTAGTTTATTATTTAAATATTTTGACGAAATTACTGCTCATTTTCAAAATCGTTGAAAAATCCTAAGAGTGAATATCCAGTTCCTTTGGACCCTTTTGAGCAAAACTCTTCAGGTCTAAGTTTTGTCATGAAACTTCTAAATATGTAGTTTCGTTCCGATGCTTTTAGTAGTTTCTCCGAAATCGTCGAAAAACGGGTACAAAAACGGTTGGTCAAACATTTTCAGAAGACCTAAAAGGACTTTGTCATACTACGTATGATAAAGTAAGAATGTAATAGTAGCATTATTTCGAGTAGTTATTTTCCAGAACATGGACAAAGCAGTACTATCACTTACTGAACTGTACTTTTGCTCTTCAATATAAATGATTGCAATTATTAGAAATTTGTGGATTTTATAGATGTTTGCTCACGTCATTGACGTCAATATTGTTCTCTGTTTTAAATATCCCTCTAGTCCAGCCCCGTCATTCAAGACTGATGTCCCGATTCCACCGATTAAGATGCTCGTTAACTGCTGATATTATAGGTCAAGATGTGTTTGCAGTCGTTCCTGAAAATCGCTAGTTTCATCGTGAAAATTCCAGTTGTATATTTTTGTATCGTCGAGTATGAAACTCGAACTGTACAGAGTGATAAAAGACGAATAATTTGATTTGTGGTTATTTTGGTTCATATTTTCTATTTTCTTTATTTATTTTTTACATTCATTCAATAATACGCTTACTGTTTGTTGTGGTGCCCTAATAATTCATCAAACCCTAATATTACTTTGAATTTGATCAATATATCCATGACAGTTATTTCACTATGGGAGTTTTTCTAGTATTCCTAGTATTTTTATAAGGATTTTGTTATAGTTTCCACCATCTTGCTGCAAATATATATTATGCTTGAATCTTTACGTGTAATTTATTATTACGAGGTTTGAAGATTTGTTTAAACAAACGTTTCTCTTCTTATTATTAATGCAATTCCGCTAGTAGGCTGCTGCGGCGTCCAGATCCAAGTTGACTTTTGCAACTAACGATTTATAATTACTGGCAACAATTTATAATATTGCAACAAATATTATTAATAAAAATACAAATCATATATGTTGACAAATAAATTACTCGGACCTAGTATCACGGCGCTTGTTAAATTCCTTCACCTACGTGATTCCATGCATCAAAATCCGCGATTTATACCAGGCTAGCGTAAATATTTTTCAGCGATGCACCTCTTTCATGAATTCGCTGTTGTGAATACAGGTTTCAAATATTCCGATTCTATCTCTCGTATGATCTACTTCTGTTAATAAGGTCAATATTGGTTTTCTCGTTTGTTCAGTAGATATACTTTGTACCGGCATTGGACACCTAAGGGGTTGTTTATCTTCAATTTTAAGAGCGCTGTTAAATTGATGATTTGTAGCTCAATATATAGTCGCACTATATCTTCAAAATAGGTACTTTGTTACTGAAATGAATTTAATCTGTAATTTATTATTTGATATAAATAATGGATGTCGAAATATGAGTACACTATGAGATATAATTTTAACAATATTAAATTTCTGTTGATGTTCCTTTTTCATTTCCTTTCTTATTTTACTAGAACAAATTTCTTTTGTGCTTCTCTTTTTTATTAACAAATATTCTCTCCAAGCATCAGAGATAGTTACAGAACAGTTTCGTTTTACTTCTTTTTGGGTGTTTCAGACCAGGATAATGATTTTTTAATGGAGCTGGCATGAGTTCAACTCTGCCCCCAATGGTAAACTGCCGTATGTACAAAAATAACATTTATGCTAGGCTAAGGTTAATTCTTTAAAATGTAAAAAATGTGCGGGCTTTTGCATTGAAACAGAAAAATTGCAGCAATTTTTTGTATGTACAGATGTAGCTACAGATGTGGTGTACCTATTAATGCCAAAATAGCTACTCGCTGTTGCTAGTACAACAACATTCCGTCTTATTTAATCATTTCCTATGATGCCTGTCGATTTCTATGGTAAAATTAGGGACTATTCATGTCAAACATTTCTATTCAGCTTCAATAGATACTATTACAATTTTCTTTATTACTGTTATCCTGTAGCCGATGTAAACATAAGTCGAATTGCAGTTACCTTATAAGGAGAATTCAACTTTTAGCATAACACTCATTCATCAAGATCAGTCAAACTTCTAGGTTATATTCTGACCATTAGAGCATTGGTAATAAGAAGGGTAATGGGTTGATAAGTGTAATGTAAAATCAATAACCTGGATGCCCGAAAATATAGTACAATATTGTAGATTTCTTACTTTAACCAACTACACAGATATGTGTCGTAATTTAGAACAGTGTCTGAATTTGGAACGTTTACCTTACTGAGTTGAAATCGAAATCAAACCTAGGACAACTTTTTAAAACAAATCTAATTAAAAATATGGCATATGCACTGTCGTGAGCACCTAAAAAGGGGACAAAAAGGGCACCTAAAAAGGGAACAAATTAAACTCGGCTTCGTAATGTCTTGTCAGTTTGTCATGTTACATAATGTCGTGTTTTGACATAAGAAATAACAATGCCGCAATTGAATGAATTTCAAAAGGCAATAATTCACACTTGACTGCATGATGGAATCGGCATTCGAGAAATTGCTATTGTATTAATAATAATAAGTATAGGCAAGAATACCGCGAAGAATAAAATTGTTGAAAGCGGAACTAGTTTGTAGGTTGACAGTTACTGTCAAAGTTTAGACTTCATAGGTTAACAAATACTGTCAAAGTAAATGTTACACAACTAAAATTGTTCAGAATATGTGCCTAATTTCACTTTGCTGTCCCCGTTTTTTATCCGGTAAGTTTTTCATCTGGTAAAGACCAAAATATCAAATAACATAGGTCCTAAAATAGATCATACTGACGATATGGTAGGAAATATCAAAACGCAAATTATGATCATTTATTTGGACACCCACTTTATGAGATACATATTCACCTTATTAATTGTTCGTAATGATACCTGGAAATTATGTACGCAATGAAAAGATTGTTTTTAGTGCTTTTGCTGGAAGTCGGTTCAATTTCCGTTTGACTGAGATCTTAATATGATTTTATTTTATTGCAATGTAATAATCATGTTTTATTCAGTGGAAGCTCTGCTGAATAAACCAACTAATCTCCGAGCAGTTACGACAGTTTAAATTATTTCAGTTCAGTGATTCAAATGCGGAGAGACTAGCGTAAATATTTCTTTCGCTCGGATCCGCTCCGTACTCTTGAAAACGCTAAAAGGTAATAAATGCAGCGAAAATCGATCGGCGCGGTAAACGGCTCTCAAGAAATTAATAGTACATTTTCCGCCGTGGGACCATTTTAAAATTTCTCACCGCCATCGTCGCATTTGAATGTAATTAAAGATCTCCACTGCTTCCGAGTGGAAGCCGGCCCTTGAATCGTTAATTACCCATCGGATGCGGATCATTTGTTTCATTTTCCGCGGGAAAATTCGCACCCTACTTTGTTTCTTCTTCATCTGTCTTGTTTTCTTTTCCGTTGTCTTTTGGTGGTCATTAATTAAGCGCACCGAACCAGGTACACGTTCGGAATGTTACTACTGCAGTCGAAAAGAAGACAGGGCTATTAATTTGGTTTAATTTGATATCCTGTTTTCTCGAATCGAATATATCCAATCCTCAGAGTTCTTCAGTGAGATAATTTAATCCGAATATGCTCGGGAACCGAGCGTTACTATAGTGTTTTGTACTAACAAAGTTTAATTAACAACTTCAATGTTTGTACTATTGAGTTGATGTTTCTAAAACTGCCACTTCTGTGCAATCTTTTCCATAATTCGCAATTAAAAATTTGTCCAACCTTTCTGAATTGACTCCCCAATAGCAAAGTTATGCTGATTGTTGTAAAAGGGGTTATAAACCATTCGGAGGGATATGTTAAACATCTTTGACATATATACTATACTTAAATGGTTCTTTATTGCATATTCAGCAAAAACGTCTCACCTTGAAGCTAATTTTACAACAATATGGCGTGTTTTTAGCTAGGGTTGGGTATACATATTTTGCAAACCAAGAATACCATATCCCTTGAAGGAAAATGTATAAGCGCCAATCAATACCAAAACTAGAACAAATGGAAATAGGGACAAAATACAGTGTGAAGTATGAAAAAGTATAAAAATTAATGCTAATAAAATTCTCTATGTAAAAGGTATGATGAGCAAATTTTACAAAAAATTGACATTATATAATCATCAAATATATTATCATTACCCTTTTCAACTCTACATTTTTTGTGGTGGTGATATTGCTTGACACTTTGGAAATACTACTTAAAACATCTATTAACTCAATTTTAGTTTCTTTTGTCCTTTATAAAAAAAATTCAAAACCTACTTTAACTGGACTATTTGGGTAAATGCTGGAAATTTTTGTTTTGTCTGTAATTCATTTGGTTTTGTTTCGCTATACCTAACAACCAAACTTTTTTTTACGATGTCATATATTTTCATATTACAGAACAATTTAAAACATTTAAAACTTTAATTAAAAACTCCTAAAATACTGATGCACAATCTTTTCGATAGCTTTGAGGTTGACGTAAAATGCCAATATTATATCGATTGTCTATTATGATCTTTTCTTACGTAAGGTACAAAAAACTTGAGGATCGTGGAATTCAGAGAAATAAACTAATAAATTTCATACAAAAACAGTAAAACAAAATGCCGAAACTTTCAACAAAAGTATCGTGTTTTGACTTTTACTTAAACAATTTTGGGATCAGTAAATATATACACTTAAAGACCAATGCATATATTTACTGATTTGCATAGTAGATAGTATTCAAACCCAATAAAATGTACACTTTTAGTAGTAAATGTATTCATCTTCTCATTGTACTCTACATAACCTAACATAATTCCTAACACAGCAAACGTGGTAATTATCAAGTAATAAATAAATGTCACTCCATACTTCACGGGATGTTTTATTCCATTCAACATAATGTTTTGCAAATTACCTAAAAATAATAATGCATAATCAAATGTAGTTCAAAACAGCTACCCACCCTGTTGTAAATAATAAACACTATTTTGTATTGTAATAAAAAACTCATGGACTCGAAAATCTGGTCATATACCTACGTTTTTGGTTAGGCAATAACTTGACTATTCACGTACTATTTAATTTTGAACAAACAGGTACCCCTTATTATGCAGGAAGAACCAGAATTACACCAGTCACACAATAGATTTACTAAATTTCTTTATTTTAATTGTTTCTACAGGACCAATTCCGTGTCCGATTTTAAAACATTCGAAGTAAAACACACGAGTGTTCTGAGAAACTTACCTAGTACGATTGTAACATTTAATTCCATAATATTTTTCATGGTACCTATTTGAGTTAATTTAATCTCCCATTTCGGGTAACAAAAATTGGTAAGCTTCTCAGGTCGTACTATAAATTATCAAGCTTGCAGATACACAAATTCAGCTAACAAAGATATAAAATATTAAAGCCCTTGTATTCGACACTGACAGCTGTGTCCTCATTGTTTTAAGCGGTTTTGCGTGACGCGTGTGCACCGGAAGGGTACGCTGATGAATAAAGCCCTTATTAGATCCATCTAGCGAAACCATAAATTGGAAAAGGATGGCAATTTCATCTGACGTTGCAATTTTCGCAACGGTTTCGCCCGGGTAAATATTGTATAAGCATCAAGTGGCTACGACAGAATATCCTTCAGGATTACGTCGACTAGAGAGTCTGGCGAATATTAAATTCAAATATTAAGCATTCGGGGTCCCGTATGTTGTACCGCCATCTCTCACTATCCCATTTCCCTTGTGTGGCCAGGGAGACCTGCTGGATCTATGGCCAATGATAGCCACGGGATTTGCGTGGGTCTCAGGACGTATTGGTCCCGGGTCACTCCTTTTTCCCCTGACCTCACGTCACCCTCACTAAAAGAAAGCTTTACGTGTACGACATGGGACACTGGTTTCCCGGAAAAGACGAAGATGTCAGACCTGAGGACAAAAATTTAATCTACGTGGAGATTAATCAAAAGCTAGTAAGAATTGACTAAAAAGTCATTGTAACTAAAAGTACACAATTATTATTTATTAACAAGTGATCATGCGGCATTACTAATGTCAACTAAAGTACGTATATAAAGTTAGAGGACTTAAGGACTAGTGTATACCCAACAATTTTTCGTATGATATATCTATCAAAGGTTAATATAGGTTTGTGGCTCCCGTGGTAGATGCCGCTTCTCGCAACAAGAGCGGCAACTCATGTCCCGAGTCCGACCATGGTTTTAGCTTGGTCGTAGATGGTGTTGCAATACCAATAGAATCCTTTGCAGTTCCATTATTCCTACATATTTAAAAGCTTGAAATCTTTAGGTTAAGTTTCTTTTTGTAATTCAGGAGGGTCTGAGGATGCTATATCAAAACTAGTCACCCTGTAGATAGTATTAATTACAAAAAGTCTACGAAAAACAAATTCATTAGATTCAATTTCTGGGCAATCAAATATATGATATCAACTTTGTTATTTTTAATTGAAACTTTACTGATAGTCATATGGAGTACACGGGAAAAAATTGACTCATCGGCGAAAATCAAGTCAAATCACGCTAGAAGGCGCCAGTACTACAATATCGGCCAAAATCGATTCAGTTAGTGTTTATTTGACAATTTTCGACTATTTTCACCAATTTATAGCCACCTAGATTAATAAACAAAGAAGTTATATTTCGTTGCCTTGGTGATAAAAATTGACGGTCGATATGTTTTGGTGTTCAGAATGTCACCCTGATTGAAAATATCCCATAATTTCGAAATTTCCGTAAAAACCGGAAGTCATACTAACATCAAAAGTATCACACAAAATTGCATTTTTGTATTAGAACTTCCTCAAAGGAAGTTGTTGAGGTATGATAGAAATTTATGCACAATTTTTGCAAAAGTTACAAACTATTGTCTGTAGCAACTGTTCGAATGCAAATTATCATAATTTAGAGGTTGTTGTCCATGGGGCAAAACTCCGAGCGTCGAAGAGCTACTACGTCTTTTCATTACCTACAATTTGGGGTACGATAGAAATTTATGCAATAATTTTTGCAAAAGTTATCGATAATTTTCTATAGCAACTGATTGAAATACGTTTGCTATTCGACCGGAGATTATCGCCATTTATGGGTTTTTGTTTAGGGCAAAACTCCGAACGTCGCGTCGATGGGCTACTACGTCCTTTTATTATCTACAATTTTGGGTATGATAGAAATTTATGCAGTAAATTTTCCAAACTATTTTCTGCAGAAAAAATTTGAAATACGTTTGCTATTCGAACGGGCATTAACGCCATTTAGGGCATTTGGGGCAAAACTCCGATCATCGAAAAGGTACTAGGCTTTTAATTACTTACAATTTGGGAGATGGTAGAAATTTATGCAACTACTTTTGCAAAACTTGTAAAAAGTTATAAAAAGTTTTTTGTGGCTACCACACGGTCTCTGACCCAGCAGGTAATATTTTAAAATGTCTTGCCGTTTGTTGTCGTTATCGGGAACAATTTTCAACCCTTTGTTGGACATACGTGGGTTTTTGCATTAAGTTCTTGTTGTAAGTACCTAAGGATTTACCTTCCCTGTATGGACTTGTTGAAATTTTTAAGGTACACTGTTGATGAAGCGCGTGATTTGCGTGCGAATGTTTGGTGAATAAAACAATTGAACTCAATCAACAAGTGCTTTATTAACATCTTGCACTTCAGCGGAGTTTTCGGCGATTAACCAGAATTCTACATGATCAACTTCGAAGAAAATTTCATATATTGTTGTAAACATTTTTCTAAAGCAATTGATTGAAATACGTTTGCTACTTGAACGGACATTATCGCCATTGAGGGCTAGTTGTTCATGGGACAAAACTCCGATAGTCGAAGAGCTACTAGGTATTTTAATTACCTAGCTATCTACAATTTGGGGTATGATAGAAATTTATGCAAAAATTTTTGGAAAAGTTATATATATTTTATGTAGCTACTGATTGATATACGTTTGCTATTTGAACGCCATTATCGGCATTTGGGGTTTGATTATCATGGGACAAAACTTCAAGCGTAGAAGGACTACTAAGTCTTTTAATTACCTATAATTTGAGATACGATGTTTAATTTATGCAACGATGTTTACAAAAGTTATAAACATTTTTCTTTAGCAACTGTTTGAAATACGTTTACTGTTTGAGAAGACATTATCGCCATTTAAGGGTTGTTGTCCATAGGGTAAAACTCCGGACATTGGAGGGCTACTAGGTCTTTTAATAACCACCAATTTCGGGTATGATAGAAACTTATGCAATAATTTTACCAAATAAACATTTGCCTGTTATAATCGATTGGCTTTTTATACCAAACGCGGAACTGTAGCCCCGGTTTCCGTTACCCCTACTTTTTGGAGTTGGCAACTCTTAACCCAACCCATGGCCGGCTTTCGTTTTACACCCTCTGGAAATATTTCTGCGAGCACCCATGATTAGCAGGCTTTGAAATTTTTACAAATGCGTGTGAGGTGGCTGGGATTGTATTTTCGGTCATGTAAAGCAGTGCGGGGGGAATTTTGTGAATTTGTCACAGTAATAAAGGTTCAAGATGATGTTTTGTACTAATGAGTACTTAGGAATGAGTGAAAAATGTCCTCCGGGAGTATAAATTAATAAAATAAAACTGCCACTAATTACCAGCCAAAATACCCATGCAAGCAGACCAGCCTCAGAATTGAAGAATGAAGCGAAAGATTTTATTTTCGGATGGTGTATTCGTGTATTATACACAGTGCTCCATATGACAAAAATAGTTTTTGAATTTTTAAGATGTTACATTTGAGTTGCATAGGATATACCTACTACTCTTGCATAACAAATTACTAAAATATGTAATTTGCTTCGACCACATTTATTGTATCTTCTCACCAATGTTAAACTGTTATCTGCGAAAATGACCAAGATTGTCAATTTGAAACTATACCACGAGAATAAAACAGAAAATTAAATACTAAAAAATTGTGGCATTTAGGCATAAAAGTCAATGTATTTTAATACTCGGAAACAAAAAAATTAAAAACAAACGTATGAATTCATTTCAAATGACACAGTTGGTAACCAACTTTCGGTAGACTGGAAGCGGAGGCCAACTTGAGAGTACGTATTTTAATTCAAAAGTTCGGATCGAGTAAATTCGGATTCCAAACTTTCAAATGTATAGAAATAGTGGAACAGATGAAACTTTTAATGGAACTGTTTCGTGACATATCCTGTATAAGTAGGCGTATTTTAAATTATATTTTTTCGTCCAAATGCCAAAGCTAGTTTGTTAAAAATATACTTAATTTAGTCATTGTAAATTAAAGTTATAATGACGCCATGTTACCACTGTGACGGAGCGCGCTTGTGTTACTTCGTCGAAATTTACTTATTAGTCAAGATATATTTATCAAAATGTAGTAAAATACTAAATTTTGACCTACCTGGGAGCTATGCCAACCTATTGGACTTCTTGTGAACAAATTTGAAGGACAGTAAGCGTAGCAGAGTTACAATTCAAATAATCAGTAAGCTATTGGCTGGGTGCAGACTAAAGGGTGGGGAAAGCTATAGACTGGTAGGTTGCTTGATGACAACTTATTGACTTTAATTTTTCTTTTTTTTTCGAATATGTCCAAAAGCTTTTAGACACAGAAAACAACCGTAGGCAAGCTTTTTATAAATTTCCAAGTAAGACTGAGAAGCCATGGAAAACTAGAACTCATATCATTGCTGGAAAATATTGTAAAGGATTCGTATCTTATTGATCTCTCGTATTTCAGTTTTTATCGACATCTGCTCCAATCATGTCCCTAAAAACGAGAGATTGTAGCCGGTCATTACGTATTCAGGAGCGCCCCATTCCTTTGAAACGGATTATGAAAATGTAGACTCCTTACTTACCTGCTTCGCTCGAGTATTATTGAAACGGCAAATATTGAAACGGGGAAAAGGAAAAAGGCGCACACAAATATTGCGTTGTGTACACTGAATTTCAACTCAAATATGTATATTATGTTACGATTTTTCTCCTGCACATATATACTTTAACAGAGAATCCGTCTGTGAAGACGGCCGCATATGAAAGGAAAATGTCACCTTTGTAAACTCTACCCGAATGAAATCAATTGTTGGAAGATATATTATATCAGAGGAAAAAGGACAGTGTAATATATACTATATTTAATATTACTCTTATCAGCAAAATGTTTTCGTGAAACTTAAATAAGTGACATTTGACTAAAGTTATTTAGTTTTACTTTAATAGTGTACTAAAAGTCTTCCTTGTTCATGATATTTATTTCTATTTACGACACACTACAGGAATTTATTAGCCTATTAAACAAGATCATAAAGTGACAAGCATCATTTTCTTAAAATGACAACCTAATATTTATTTCAATGATTTAGTAGAAGTTTTAGTTGCTTTAATGTTTGTGTAAACATATACTTTATCATTATTGCATTTAAGGAGAAATGCCTTAAATGATGTCTTGAGATCTTAGTAATAAAGTACACTACGTTTCATATTTGAAAAAAATGTTTAAATGCTTATTTGATGAAAATACGGCCAAGTGTCTAGCGAAGCGTATTACAGGCAAAAAGTTTAGCGCGAGAATTTGTAGCCTAGAGACCTATACGCCCTTATCTTATTTGGAGCAATTACATCCATGGTGTGAAATATAACATAAAATAATATAAAACACAAAAACTTTGTGGAAATATCCTCGGTACGTTCGTTGAACAGACGCTAACCGCACAATGTTATAGCTGTCTGATGTAATGTGTGTTGTCCTTGATTAGTTGGTAAAAAATCGCAGAAATAATTAGTGACATTCCCTGAGTATATCGTGATCGAAAGGAGTCGAAAGGAAGCAGCAGATTTTCAAATAGAACTAATATGACGAGCATTCAATCGTTTGGAACTAAAGTCGCCTCTGCCTGATCGTATCCACAGATTATTACAACGTTGAAGTAGATGACGTTTAATTATCATCTTTTGAACTTTGTTGCTGTGTTTTCTGCTATTTTACAAATTGTAGTGTGTGAAGAAAATAGATCTGGGCTATACTTACTGGTCAATACATTCTGACCGATGAAATGCCGCAGCACGAGAATTGTCCACTTGTGATTTCATTTTCATTTTCACTTTCAAGTGGCAAAGTAATTGTGGATATTGCAGCAAGTATGGCCATATGTGTTGTCAATGATGCATTATCCACCCTTATAAAGATTATGGAAGTATTATGTATGAGCATCGGACCAAACTGCAATAATTTCTGCGCGAGGGCTGGCGCACGACGCATCATGTTTTCAGAGCCATCCCTGACTGACGCTGCAAAACAGGCCCGTCTGTCGTCAAACTCGAACAGACAGAAACAAGAGGAGGAACATATAACAATTCTATAGATCAAAGTTACACAATACTTCAAACCGTGTTTTCTCAAAACCGCAATTTTCAAACTGGCCGGAAAGATAACTTCGACTGATCTCCATCAATTCACTTGAAACTTTAGATATTAGCTTCAAAACAACATTATCTAGAGAAGTACAAACGGATTTTACGATAAGTTCGAAACTTTTTTGTTATAAACAATTTTTGACCTAATTTTGTACCTAAGGTGATATTTTGTGTTCAATATTTCAATATTTTGTGATCAATATGCTAATAACCTAAACTCTGGCGTAAAACCTCTGCTAGGACAGAGGGATAGCGATTAAAGAATAACAAGTTCAAAATTCTCCAAACTTCTACAAACCAAAGTTCTTATTAATTTCCATAAGAACTCTAATTTTAATAATATCCAAAGCAATCAGATTTCAGATTTCGGTCGAACCGCAATTCATGAACTTAAAATGAAAATTTCATTCGGTAAACTGATTGAACGTTCGTATCTTTTCGGTGCTGCATTAACAGGTCAGACTTCCGGGTTATTTACTTCATTATAACTTCTACAAACTTTAAAAGGTTCGGAAGGAAACTTTTTATTGGTTTTCTCCGACAAACAATTACGCTTTCTTGTCCTGAAAGATTCCGTCTCTAGATTTGTTCTGATGGTTTCTTTGACAAACAAAATTCCCCTTCTGACATTACTATCGTTAAATATTACCATTGCGAATTTTAAAACCTATTTCGTGTGGAAATTATTCTTATTTTCTAGGATGAATTTTGTTTCTTGAAAATGATCAAAGAGTACTTCGGTTACCATTATAGCTTTTTTGCATTATTATGCAATACAGGAAAATAAGCAGCAATAAAAAAATAAGTACCGTACTTGTATCCATTAAGTAGGCAATCAAATGTTTCATTATATAAATGACCTTGCCGTGTACAGACGAATCAAGTTCAAAGTATTTATAGTTGTTACGTGATTGGTACAATGCCTTATATGAACAAAAATCCACGTTGTCTTTACTACTTGTGCAAATATACTTACGCCCAGTACATATCCAGTATTCTGTATTCAGCGACAGCCGGATAACCAAAAACTAATTCCAATATTTTGAAATCATTTTTTTATGAACATTGTTGATTGTTTCTGGTTATATTTTACGAATAGCTCGATGGATGTTTGCCATAAATCGCTAACTGTTTGTGGATTGTTGGAGTAACAGTGGTCCTTAACTGTTTCCATGTATGTATGTAGGGAGAAGCAGGCTGGGTAAGACCCATAGCACCTTCGCCCCAGTGGACCCTTTATTTAAACCTCTCCTGGTGTGTAGTCCCACCAATGATGAAATTCGCTGGTGGAAGAAGGGTAATACGGTCACGGCTGTTGTGGCACATTGCGCCATCCTGCTAGAACCAAAGTTCGTCCTAGGCCGAACCGTCCAACCGCGGCCTCAGAGATTCAGTTAGCAGGTCTGTTTAGCGCACTGCATTCACCGTATTGCTGTTTTCGTCATCCTTTTGAAGGAAACATGCAAGAAATATACTCTTTATATCTGGGTCGGCGTAACATTTTCCCGGACAGGGTTAAGAAAACAGTTTCAAATTATTTACTCTAGTGTTATAATCAAATTATTGTATACACACTTCTCGCAGACAGGTCGATTCGTATGTAGGTATCAAAAGATGAGAAGTATCATCGATAAGAAACGTTAAAAACTTGAACTTGAACATTGAATAGATAGTAACTTTTATCTCCTAAACTAAACAAAACAAAGTTTTAATAAAGTTTTTGAGCACGGTTCAGAGATAAAAGGTGTCCACACACATTTTTGCAGCCTCTTCAACACGACAACCTCTGAATATAACATTTGAAATGTAAATAAAGTAGGGAAAAATTGCTATAATTTCTTTTAATGTTGTTTTTCTAACAATAAAGTTTAGGAAAATAAATGTAGTTTTGGTAATACTGCTGCCAGTAAAGCAGTTTTCTGAATTCAACCATTCTCAAATTTTTGTACCTTACGTCAGAAAATTTTCAAGAAAAACGGTTGAAAATGGTAATTATTAGTGACTGAGGAACATGGATTATGTGAACAGAAATTTAATAATGGTTTTGGGTAGATTTATTTTGAATACAAAGTGATAGATACGAAAATCGTTGATATCTTTTTTGTCTTTTTGTTTTAAATATAAATACTTTTATTTTTGACACAGTATATTATGCCTTATAATTTGTGTGAATCATAACGCGAATGAATAAGAATGAATTCTCACTAAATTTTTAATTTTTATATTTGTGTTTCCTTTAATAATTATTTATGGGGTACAATTACAATGACAATTACAAGTTATAAAATATTCATAACCCTGGTAAACGTGGATAATGTGAATGGATAGTGCATAGGCGTTTTTGATTGATCGAAACTAAAAAATATCATCAAGATCTAGAAATAGGTGATGTCAAAATGTTTTACTGTTTTAATTTTACTTTATGCATATTGCTAGTGGGTCCACACACCTTCCTAAAATCTTCAAGAGGACATCTTTTACAGAAGTAACTTGAATACTAAAGTGATGTTTTCGGGCTTCCAAACAGAACAAAAACAAAAACCCAAAAAAAGAAAAAACATGCGATTAGCGAAACTTTAGTGTCAGGATTCATGCCTAAAGAAAAGAAATCTCCCAAAACCGCCTATTTGAAAAATACGTTTAACAAAAAACGATTTTCTATTCAGATTTTTTCGAAAATTTATGGCCATAAAATTAGAATATATATAAAGACGATGAGTTCAGAAAAAAATACCTTTATTAAATTGCAAAAGTACAACCAAAGTAATTCAAACCCAATAAGTTATCAACAACAAATATGGAGTATGCTTCTGAAAGATTACTTGTATTTCTTTATTGTGGGTGGAAAATTTTATTAGTTCTCTATTATTGATGTCTTTATTTTTTCTTCGGGATAGTTGTACAATTGTTCACAGGAAACAGTGTTCATTTTTATTTGCGGGGCCGTCTAAAGCGCGGGGCCGGGTTCTGGGGAACGCGCCTGCCGCCGGCCCTGCATCACAGAACTTTTATCGGTTTAAATTTTATTGCTTGTAATAACTTAATACATTGTTAAACGTGTCACAAGCTATTTTACTGCATATTTATATTTTACAAGGGATGGAGATGGATGGATGGATTTTTTTTTAATAAAGAGGACTTTACCAAATAAGTACATGAAAAAACTTGTATTAATGCAGTAATGCATGTCTGTAGATCGGCATCTATAAAACAAACTCAACGTCGCTTCAAAGCTCAAGGTGATAATTCCTCGGACCATAAATTTTTAGACAAAAGTTGATGAAATCTGCATCATCACTTCATAGTTCTATAATATCAGCTATTTTTTGTAGTTGAACTGATAAATAATATTAAAAATAAGCTTATCAAAACTAAGCAAAATTGATTTACTATTTTTAACCTAATATACAGTCCAGGTAGGTGGGCGGGAGTTAAAGGTCCATATTTGACATTTAAAGTTATATTTTCGAAAGTATATGGACTACACATACTAAAAAACACCTAATAATGACTTTTAACATGTACATTGAAACATTTCTAATATAGTAATCAAATCATACTATAAAATAGTAAAATAAAAATAGTAAAAAAGAACACGTAAAATAAAATTTATTTATTTTCTCAACTACGAAACTTCAATCAGTCCCAACGTAAGAGAGGGACTTTTTCTTTTTAAAAAATAATTCTTTTAACAGTCTTAAAATATTAGTATAATCATAATCAGTCTCCAAATCACAATCACAATTGTTACAAACACAATACATATATTGTGCCTTATTTGCATTACATAATTCACGTTTTTACAAATACAGTTAAACCTGCGTTTACCAGGAACGCTATCGCTGTATTCTTCACATCACACAGAAAGATTCTTGAGCAGAATTAGAATTTATCATATGTTTGTAAAATAATGTTTTTAATCTGTTTAATTTTATACTTTTTAGAAGCCTTCTTAGTCAGTTTTTTCTTCTTATTATTTTGTTCTTGCCACTGATTATATTTTTCAGGATTATCATGCAGTTTTGTGATTTTTTTACTGTTAGTTTTTCGCGGTATGGCTTTATGCAGCCGTTGAATCACTTCATGCATTTGGTATTGTCATCTGCAAACCAGCAGAAGATCGTTGAGGGTCGAACGATGCTAAAGATCCAATGACCAGTATTATTTTTCAATAGCTCTGTAAATCTTTTCACTTAAATCTTTTACTTATTTCAATAGTCACAAGATACCTGCCTGTGAGATTTGTTTTTATTTTAAAATATTTATCAACTGTGCTATTGGGCTAAAATGTCCACGACGGCCCTTTCTACTTAATACATATAAAATCGCCCCAAAATCTTTCAATATAACTTTGAGATGTTTTAATTTCATATGCAACTCGTCTTGCGAGCAAAACTTGTAGAGTACAATTTTAGTTCGTGAATACTCCTTTAGATTATATAGTGGGCATTATTGTCCAAACAGCGTCTGTTTTTTGATAAAAAGCTACTTGTTAGTACTTATTTTCTTGTATTATTATTACTAAGTACTCTTGCGGCTTTGGCAAGATAATAAAAAACATAATTAAAGCCCGTGTTGGTTAAGTGAACTTCGCGAAATACATCATCCAGTTCATCGTGCACTTTTTCGTCGCTACTTGCAGTCCACAAAGTGGTTATTCCACTACAAAATAATGAGCTTAAAAAAGTTGTTCTCAAGTTGGTTCCCGGACCATTAATCAGACTTTCCCGAAGTTGGGTAATTCTAGAACAAGGGTATAATCTTTCAAGGCGCTTTGTTCTAGAACTGCAAGCCATTGATCAGGCATTATACTGGTCCCGGCGGGAAAAGTAGAACTAAAGGCAGCGATTGAAGGTGTCTTTCCTATCGAAGTAATAGGATATTCGATATTGAAAAATTGTCACATAATCCCCGAGGATTTTGCTGCCAGGTGCATTATTGGGAAAAGTTCGGAGTGGAGATTTATGCACCTCTTTCTATATCGTCCTTTGGACTTAAAGTTTGGCGTTTTAGTTTGGATATAAATGAATCTCATTAATCATGAATTACTTGCATGTTTCGAAAGGTGGAAATAATGTTCAATTTTATCATAGGTATCGGAAAACATCTATTTTTTGTTTTTCTTCAGCATTGATTCCAATGGACTCTCGGTAATATTTTTTTACAAATAAATTAAATCAGTGTTAGACAATTGTAAAACTTGCATCGACTAGATATGGTATTTGGTATCTGTTAAAAATAAAAACATCTTTTTTTCGTTGTTCACTTTAGAAGATTTACCATCCAAATTTAGCAGGACAAGAAGATGTAATATTTGTTAAAACGGAATTTACACGAGTATTTTTCGTGACTATTAAAGTTTTGTGGCTTTATATAACAAATTTCTCAAAAAAACGAACAATTGAAAACATAGTACACTCTGGGGATCATGGATCTTTTTAAATTGAAAGCGAATAGGAATTCTCGTTTGATTGTTGAATGCGAAAAACACGTGTTTTTGGGAATCTTTGCGAATGTAAGTGACTGATATCACCGTAAAAAATGCCTCAATATAAAAAAATATCAAGCAAGTTTACGAATTCCTGAGGAGAAAAAAAACTTTATTAGATTTCTAATTTGACTGTTAAAAAGCTGTATCAATTCCGATCTTCTTTTGTTTCTGATTCATCTTAATATCTGAATTTTTGTAAAAACAGCTTTAAAAGTAAAACTATACAATTTTAATTATAGTGTTTACTAACTTTTGCAAAGTTCAACCGATTTTGATTATCTTTTCAGCACATAAACAAATTTATCAGGAGCATCAATAGCCTTTGCAGTTTTGCCTGTCTCGTCGTCTAAATTGGAGAAATGTGAAGAATTTAAACAGTCGGTTTAGCTTCTAACATACTCTGTTCCAAAATTTATTTGTACCTATCTATTTTGTGTAAGAAAATGCAATTTTAGCTTTTTTATATTTTTTCAGCATTTTATTGTTTGTAATGAACGATTTATAAATATTCCAATTTCTCATATCATATCATATCTCCTATACTATCATTTCTCATAGTAAGTTTATTTTAAGTTAGCATAATCTATATGTGATTTTTTGTCAAAACGCGTTTTAGAAAACTCTTTTAGGGGTTATGTATGAATTCATGTAATAAATTATTATATGAAATTAAATTGCAAACAAAGTTGCCTCCTAATAATTCCATAAGGTGTTTCAAACTTGACCACCAAAACATCATGTTGATTCTACCGGTATAATCATTTCTACACATGTGTTTTTCAAACGTGCAAATGCAATCTACCAAATTTTTTTGCAAAAATTTGTTAAAAATCGTCTAAATACATTAATTACAAAAGTTATTAGTTTAACCAAATACTATGGTATAGGTACAAGGACTTCAAAAGGTACAGATAATAAATACTCTTAGATTGTCCAGCCAAAACAATTTTTTTTTATTAATAAGCGTAAAGTGCTTATCATATTGAAACTAATCTAAAAGATTAACCATCAATTTAAATCTGAATTCTTAAAACTAGGCACTTGTCTCTAATAGGCTATCCACTGATGTCCTATATTTTCTTTGTCCTAAACAAGAAGCACTAACACTTCACTCACTGTCCTCTGCCTTTTACACATTTCACTGGTTCACTAGTTTGAAGGGTTTACTCCTTTTTAGTCCTCTCACTAGATTCTGGTTGTCCAGTAGTTGTATGGCCTCTTCGTTGATGTGATGGCTTAGGCGAGATTCATGCTTAGTGGCGAATCTTTTTATATCTTGGATGACTTGTGGGACACCAAGATCACGATGCAGGTGTACTGACAACTGAGAGTTTCTTCCCAGAAGCCAGTATAGTTCTCTGTATTTGAGGCCAAGCTCTACTCTCTTCTTCTTAACATGTTCTCTCCACCTTAGTTTTGTATCCAGAGTGATACCCAAATACTTTGCAGTGATCGCATATGGAACTATGGCGTCGTTAATCTTGACATGAGGTATGTCGTCGATTCTTTGGTGTGTAAAGATAATGTGGACAGATTTAATTTCGTTGGCATTGGTGTTCCATTTTTTGGTCCATTTATGTATTTTATTACTCGCTTGTTGAAGATTCCTTGTTGATTCTCCAATAGTTGATCCCACTGCCATTAGAGCCGTGTCATCTGCGAATGTAGCGACTGTTACATTTCCCAGCTGTGGTAGGTCACTTGTATATAGTAAAGAATTGGTCCTAATACACTACCCTGGGGTACACCAGCTTTTAGTTCTTTTAGTTCCGAGTATTCATCGATCTGTTTTATTCTGAATAATCTATCAGATACATAGGATGTTAGCAGCTCGACGTATTGTAAAGGTAGCATACTTTTTAGTTTGTGTATTAATCCTTCGTGCCAAACCTTATCGAAAGCTTATGGACAGAACCTTATTGAAAGCTTGTGTCACATCAAGAAAGATTGTTGAGCAAATAAGCTTTTCTTCTAATGCTTTCTCTACGATATCTGTTATTCTATGGACTTGATCTATAGTGGAATGCTTTTCTCTAAAACCAAATTGGTGATTAGGAATTAGTTCCTTTCTCTCAATGATCGGTTTCCATTCTCTTTAGAAGCAACTTTTCAAAGACCTTCGATATCATTGGTAACACTAATATTGGGCGATATGATTTGGCCTCGTTCGGTGGTTTGACTAGTTTTGGTACCATGATAACTTCTGCTACTTTCCAGGTTTGTGGGAGGTATTTTCGTATTATCCTACGTATTATTTCAAAACAAATGAAGACGTAATAAATTTACTTCTCATCATCGGACGCTGTTATCTCAGGCACATTTTTGAGGTACTGATGCCGCCTAATATATCTAGTATAATCGTACGAAAAAAAAATTCTAGTATAATAAACTGTTAATATAATTGTGGGGGCTCATTTGTGCTAAAATTAGCCCCCCATCTACCCCCAAACAGAAAATAGCGAATAAGCCAAATTTCCTCTCGTATTTGACCAACGGAATAATCCATCATTCGACCGCCCACCAAAATCCGTAATCCTACTTTCAACAACGCCCATAATCTTGTAATTTCTCGAGTAAAATTTGTTGCCATCGGAGGATATCCATCGCAATTAATCATCGTTCGGGGCGTAGAGTGGCGAGCGCGGTTCCTTTCAAAGTACCGCGTCGGAGTCGGAAAATCGCGCTGTTAGATTTACGTTCCATAATAAATATTCCCCCGCCTCGTATATAAACTGATCATATCCCATTTCCCTTAGGTTTAGTCCGCGACTTGAATTACAACCGAGTCGAAGGCCCGCCGCATGTTGATTAATTTTCGGCGGTAAATTGGTTGCAGGTTGGCAGCGTCACTCGATCACCTCCAATTAAGGAGGACACCTCAATACTCTGCTCCAGTCCTGAAACGGAGAGGCAAGATGCCGAGGCGGAGCTATTGGTTAACAGCATACCCACGCAAAAGAGCGGGTTCCTCACCAAAGCCAAGAAGCTACTGTGCAAAGTCTGTAGTACTCATCAATTTAAGAATGAACAGGTAGGGTGCTTTTTCTTAAGAGCTTTCTTGCATTGCCCTGTAATTAAGATTATAATATAAATGAACTGGCAACTTGCGGAACATGCAAAACTACTCCCTAGATAAATTATTTAAATTTTGCATATGCGATTTTGCATATCATACAGAAGTCTCTCCAATACTATATTTATTAAATTCAAATATTTTTTTAAATACGAATTTGGCTTATATTGTGGAAATCGAACTTATGTTTATGTCGGAGTGAAATGCGAAATGAAAGATGTATTTAAATTAGAATAGCCAATGTTTAATTTTGGTCAAAAAAGGATTTTATAACAACATATATTTTTTTCGTATACAGTGTAGAATTTTGAAATAATTATTTATGTTTTTATAAAAAAGCTGTTGAATTAGACGTTTGTAACAAAAATATTGCACAGGTACGAGAAATCGAAAACGTACCTAGTTACCTTTAAAGAACCCAGTGCCAACTTTTGATTGTGTTTGTTATAAATATAAACTAAAATAAAAAAAGTTATTTTAGTTTCAAAACACGTTTCAAAACCAAAATAGAGAATTTGTGAAAAATCTACACCCAAACAAGTGTGGAACATGCAGTGATGTATTTATTATCTAGGGTAAATACCCGGGTATTTACCCCAAGTGTGAATTTATAGGGGTATTTATAAACATAATATTGTTATTATTAATAGCAGTAAAAGTAAATATTTAATTACTAAATAAACGTTTTTCTTTTGTCATTAAATCAAAAGGTATGCTCTTATCATAAAATAAAGTTTCTTCTTACAAAAATAAATACATTTTTAAAACAATTAATGAAAATATCAGTCTCATCTGACGATATATCAACACCAGACATTTTCTTGTCATCATGGTCCATTCTATCATGTGAATCTTGCATATTTTCTTTTTCTGTTATCGAAGAGGATTTAGCAGAAACTTAGGATTGCACGTTAAGTATGTCAACTTAGCGGCTTTTGTCATTGTTAATCAGTTTCTATTCTGCGATGATTCCAACTAAATGTAGTAAATGTTCGTATATAACTCAAAATATAAAGTGTCCCATTTTTTCCCGCAAACCATTTTCCAGATAGTAAATGCCACACTGAGCAAAAAGTTTCATATGGACCTATTTGTTTACTTTATTCCTTACAAACTTACAAACGTTCAAAATAATTGTAAAATAATTGTAAAACTGTATTTTAAATGATTTAACTCCTTTAGGAATTGATAAACCTAATAAGTTAGCATGATAGAAACTTTATACTGAGAATGACAATTACTCGTAGAGAAACAAACGTCTAAAAAGTTTTGTATGTATTTTGTTTTTGTTCATTTGTTTATTTAGTTTATTTTTAACATTTTGAATTTTTTACTTAAATTTATTTACCTTTAATTTTGTTATAATTATCGATTGTGCTCTCTCTTAGTTTTAGCATTGTTTGATATGCAGTTTATTATTTATTTTTCTTTCTTTACTTAATATTTCAACCGGCTGTAACTTGGAGTTGAGAGAACGCACTAAAAATAATTCCTGCGAAAAAAAAATAGATAACCTTATACATGTGGCAGCTCACTAACGCCAAACCACTGACAACCCATAGATAACCTTATACATGTGGCAGCAGGTGGCAGCACTGTGGCAGCCTATGGATCCAATCCAGCCAATCGAATCCACGAACTTGACGCATGCGAAGTGTGTCCAGTGGCACTACGTCGGATGAGATAGAGATATATGTCGCAACGCTAGTGTTGGAACAGCCTGCTGTTACCAACATTCTTTATATCATTTTGTATTTATATTGATATTGTAAAAATATCTGTCAAAATACCTGGCTAACTTGTTTTATTTTAATGCAGGCACGATCGATCTCGATCAAATAAAATCTCATGCAGCTAAACTATTGATTTTATCTATTATTTGCTAAAGTCATGTGCCTGGCCACATCAGATTTCTTTTAGTGGAATGGTGTATTTTTTACTGAAATGTAGAATATGACTACATAATATTGCATTATTACTACACATAGAGTAACAACAATGGATAGAAACGTTCTATTATTGCTAATAATAGAAGTATGTATAAGCAATTCGATTTTTAAAGAAATATTTCAATTTGCCAAGTATTATTGGACATACGAGTACTTGAAAATTGGTATTGTTTTTGGCCCACAGTGTATACGAATATTTTCAATTGAAATGGTATTTTTTTCTGAAATGTAAAGGATTTTTTTGCTTTATTTAACAGTGTTCATTTCACTGATCCCGCTAATAGCAGATTATTTCGAACTTATTAGGTATATCACCCGGACGCTTGATAATTCTGGGAAACGTGGAAAATGCTGGATTTGTATTCATCTCAAATGAAACCAGCGGAAACTCCATTCAATCTCCATTCACATAATCCATGTTACTCAGATTTATCGACATTTTACGATTTGCGAAAATGTTCGAATATAAGACCATACAAGTTTAATACCATTGAATAAAACAAGTCTAGTAAATATCAGCGACAAAATCTATATATAAAATAATCCGGCTATAGAAGCAATACCGAATAAGTGACTAGTAAACTAAAATAATTTTGTAAATACCAAAATATTTAGCAAAGAGGATAATAAAAATGTAAACTAAGTTGCGTCTAATCTTAGAACCTGTCTGCAAAAAAGTAAAAAATCTGATGTGACCAGGCACATGACTTTATCATACAAAATATAAAATTAATAGTTTAGCTGCATGAGAATCTATTTGATTGAGATAAATCGTGTCTGCATTAAATATAAACTAGTTGGCCGGGGTTTGACAGATATTTTGATAGTCAATAGTAGGTATTGTCAAAGCATCAGCATTTGACACTACCGTCACTACTACTGTCATCAGAATAATAGTTATTTATCTCACAAGTGCCGAAAATACGGAATAGCGCGACGAGCGGTGATCCGGCGCTTTCGGCAGGAGTGACATCAACGTTTTTTGTGTAACTTTTTGAGAAATACGTATTTAAAAAAATCAAAAATGGTTATATTTCTGTATAGGAAATGTTAGGTTGATACCACTGATACCACGAAACGTCAAGTTTAAAAAGCTATTTCAAATTCTGACAGATTTATAGTCGTTCATGTCACTGTAAATGTCACATCCGTACCAACATACTAAAATATAACTACACTCATCGCTATACTTTATTTACAATTTTCTCAATTTATCATTTTTACAATTAGGTATAACAACGGGTTGATATTTCTTATCAACAAACAATCAAATTGGTGATCTTATTTTATTTGAATTTTGTATTTTGTACTTTGCTGCACTAGAGAGGCAACGTTCCATAGCGGTTCTCCAACCTCTGATGAAATCAGCTGTTTTCGAGTGTGACAGCCATAGACATTTCTGTGGTGACACCACAAAAAAATATTTGTCAAAATCCTGGCTACTATGTAGCTTCATATCAATGCAGATGCGACCGATCTCGATCAAATAGAATTTGCTCTTGCAGCTAAACTATTAATTTTACCAAAAAATGTCATAGGCATAAATTATTCAAAATTTCGTCTACTTTAATTTATTATTTATCTATTTTGACGAAATTACAGAAATGACCAAAATCGCTGAAAAATGCTAAGAGTAAATAGCCAGTTCCTTTGGACCATTTTGAACCAAAAGCTTTTCAGCTCTAAGTTTGGTCATAAAACTACTAAATACGCACTTTCGTCCCGATACCTTTAGTAGTTTCTCCGGAACCGTCGTCACAAAAATCGGGTACACACACACACACACACACAGACATTTTTTTGTACCTTGGTCAAAAATGTTCAGGGGACCCATAAAGACCTATTTCCGCTAAAATCTCAATTTTTTTTTCGGCATGATTACAATACTTTACATACTGCGTATGATAAAGTAAAAAATCTGATGTGGCCAGGCACATGACTTTATCATACAATATATAAAATTAATAGTTTAGCTGCATGAGAATCTATTTGACTGAGATAAATCGTGTCTGCATTAAAATTAAACTAGTTAGCCAGGATTTGACAGATATTTTGATAGTCAATAGTATCAATCGAAGGTATTGTCAAAGCATCAGCATTTGACAGTACCTACTGTCATCAAGAATAATAGTTGTTTATCTCACAAGTGCCGAAAGTACGGAATAGCACAACGAGCGGTGATGCGGAGCGTCGTCGTAGCATGCGAGCGAGTCGCGCTATGTAGTTTTCGGCAGGAGTGACATCAACGTTTTTGTGTTGCTTTTTTAGAAATACGTATTTTAAAAAAATCAAAAATGGTTATATTTCGGTATAGAAAATGTTAGGTTGATACCACTTCTACGAAATGTCAAGTTTAAAAAGCTAATTCAAATTCTGACAGATTTATATTCGTTCATGACACTGTAGATGACGTTCCATGCGGTTCTCCGAGTGTGACAGCGTGGTGACAGCCATAGACATTTCTGTGGTGACAGCACAAAAAAAAATATTTGTCAAAATCCTGGCTACTATGCAGATATCAATGCAGATGCGACCGATCTCGATCAAAAAGAATTTGCTCTTGCAGCTAAACTATTAATTTTACCAAAAAATGTCATAGGCATAAATTATTCAAAATTTCCTCTGCTTTAATTTATTATTTAACTATTTTGAAGAAATTACAGAAATGGCGGCTCATCTGCAAAATCCTTGAAAAAGGCTTAGAATAAACTACCAGTTCCTTCGGACCCTTTTGAACCAAAAGCTTTTCAGCTCTAAGTTTAGTCATAAAACTTCTAAATATGAACTTTCGTCCCGATACCTTTAGTAGTTTCTCCGGAATCGTCGTCACAAAAATCGAGTACACACATACGCACACACACACACACACACACACACACACACATACACACACACACACACACACACAGACATTTTTTTGTACCTTGGTCAAAAATGTTCAGGGGACCCAAAAAGACCTATTTCCGCTAAAATCTCAATTTTTTTTTTCGGCATGATTACAATACTTTAGCATACTGCGTATGATAAAGTAAAAAATCCAGTACATTCTGAGTATTTGCAATTTCTTAATCTAATTGCATG
Organism: Melinopterus prodromus; assembly: GCA_964023965.1. Lineage (NCBI taxonomy): Eukaryota > Metazoa > Arthropoda > Insecta > Coleoptera > Scarabaeidae > Melinopterus > Melinopterus prodromus. The sequence continues at coordinate 50,634,642 of OZ030393.1, forward strand.
GCACAGATGATATCACTGATTTATTATTGTCTTGGATATTAGATATGTTATTATTATTATGTGGATGTATATATTTTCATTAATAAACACGTCCGTTCTTGTTTCAGGTGGAGATGTTGTACCAACGATATTTTCTCAAGATGAACCAGAGCAACATGACAAATTTGATAACGCTGCTGCTCATATTCTGCATTAGTATAATAGTAGTTGCCGGCACTGATCTCGTGAGGGACCAAACGGACAGGAAAGGCCTAGATTTCCATTCGTCACAGCAACGGTTTGATAAACTAGTTGTGCTAATGTCCACTTCGGGGTGCTGCGTGGCGATATACGGAGGTAAAGACAAGACGTGATAAATTGAGGGGGCAATGCAATTAATGAGTAACTTCCAGAGAAAAAGAAAGAGTAAACGATTTAGTGTAAATAGGTGGGGAAAATAGAAAAGGGAAGTCACTATCTCTATGATTTTATTATAGAAATAACCTAGGAAACGTATTCCATGACTATCTTCACTATTATAACTATTTTAAAACCATATTAAGTTTATCTGAAAATAATTTTTTAACGTCTTTAACTACTTTATTACGGGGTTTGTATGGGACACACTGTATCTGCTACGTACATTTTTTCTCTGGTATGCAGAGTTACCAAAATGTTTCGAAAAATAGCCTCACCTACTCATTGCATGCCCCTAATGTTCAAATTGTGCCATGAAGGTAGATCGATAAAACTAAAACCGATTTTTTTTTATTTCAGTTTTGCTGGCTGTCTTGTCAAAGCCGGCCATGAACGAGGTCCACTTAATTATTATTTCATACTTCATCATAGTGACCTTCCTCACCCTGCAAGTAAGTGAAACATTACTATGTACTGTACAACCATTAGTGTTCAAAACGATGCCTATAAAACATTTTTGTCATATTTTTTAAATAAATTCAGTTGTCTTAGACCTAAATTAATACTCTGCTATTGTCACCGCTGCGCCAAATTGGCGCTGAATCTATTTTATCACGTAAGTCATGGTGCCCGGATATAATTAGGTCCAGTTATATCTCAGTGCTGGGAGTCAATTCTTAGCCTAGCGTGAGTTCACGATCGCGGGAACTAACGTGTGACCTTGGATGCAATCAGTTCGAACCGTATTCTATGGGCAGGTCGGCAGTGCAGTGTCCTTTACTACCGGTAGAGTACGTGCGTTATGTTCATGTTATTGCGCACGTACTCTAACGGTAATAAAGGACACTGCACTGCCCATAGAATACGGTTCGAACTGATTGCATCCAAGGTCATACGTTAGTTCCCGCGATCGTGAACTCACGATAGCCTAAGAATTGACTCCCTGGTCTGTGTTGTAGTTGAACCGAACTGTAGGCTAGTAAATGCTGTGTTACTGTGATAGCCTTTTTAAATATGGAAGCACAAATCTTTAATCAACTCTAAAACAAAGGCCTATTTTTTGATGCATTCTCGGGGATTTATCACATGAAAATTGAATACTAACTAATTTATAATTACCTTAATTATAAATGATTCTGAAAACAAAAGGTTAGTTTAAAAGTTGTAAATGCCTACAAACACAACAACTCTATTTTTGCAGAATTACCTAAATCGGAAGACAAATAAGTCCAAATAAAGCAGGTTGCCATTTAATATCTCAAAAACAGTTGTTATAATAGTATTTTACAATAGCTTTTTGTCTGTTAACATTTATTTAAACAGTACAAAATTTTTGACAATATTTATCATAGATTCCTGCCAGAAAGTAGATATTTTTCAAATATTTCTCATGTAAAAGTTATCTATTTTTTTAGAATTGCGCTTTTATTGTAGCAAACTGGCGATAGCATTGATGAAAAGCTATAAATATAAGAGATGATTCCCAAAACGCACAGGCATGACAATAGCAAAATTTCCCGGCAAACTCAACCACCTTGTAAGTAGGTGCTGTGATCCCATACAACGGAAGTGTAATCTGTTTTGTTGCATTTCCCGTCTCCAAACCCATGCATAAACCCCCGTATAAATAGTGAATACCATAATGCATCAGTTGGACGTGAGTATTCCTAAATTGAAAACGTCACTACCAAACGTTTGCATTTTTCGATACACGCGTACCATACATATGTGCAATGTGCAATTGTTGCTGACTTGTAGTGACGGATGTAAAAGCTTTCAATAATTGTGTGTAAAGGTAACCTTTTGCATCAGACACATTTGCTCATTTAATTTTCCAGTATTGGATAGAACCTGACAATTCCCCCCAAATGCAGAGCGTGTGCAGCGGATATAGCTTGCATTTGATGCGGCGTAAATGGATTTGCAGTGCCGGCTGCTGTCGTACGTCAATGCAATTGTTATTTACAGTAACTGTCAATCAATCTAATCAATTCACACGACAATAACGCCCTGGTCTCAGTGCGAGGGCTGAAATCAATCAGGATCTTGTAATATGCAATATGTCATGCGTTTTGTGATGGTCTCCACCAGTCTCCACTTGCACTATTGTTGCCAAATGAGTATTATGTGCATCCTTCATGTTGAAAATAGCTAATGAATATTCCTTTTTTAAATTTGAAGATTTGTCAAAATGACGGGAAGTCTGTTCTTTGTGTTTTTCTTCCTTCAATGACCTTGAAACCCTTAGAAACATGTTTCTTTATAAAACTAAGGTTGGGGGGTAGCCTCCCCCCCCCCCTTCCGTAAGCAGTTCAGCCACCCAACCAACCAAGCTACCCCGCACCGAAGAGTTGTCATTCCCCGGATTTTAAACTTACCAAAAGCAAAATCCCCACGAGTACCTGTTAACATAACCTATTTTATATAACTTTAAACGGCTCTTACGAGGCTATTTACATTTAGAATTATGATCCCAGGTGGTTTTCTTATATATTTCAGCGCTGTACATCATCTAAACACAAAAGGCAGTAACATTTTCATCGATTAAGCCTTTGCTCTCAGCTTGACTTTAGCCAGTAATATGCTAACATTTTTTTATTTAACAAGTAAGTTGCAAAATAGGTCGTTTTTACAAGTAACTTTTTAATTAAACTCTGTAAATAAAAACGCTAATCAAAAGCGCAGAATATTCTTTTTTTCTAAATATAAAATATGGAGTGCGACCAAAAAAATATCACAAACATGACGTGTGAATAAATAAACATGCATTATTTAATCTACAAAGAGTTGTTGCAAACCATAATAATCTTTGTGAGGAACACCTCGGTCTTGGGTCCAAAATTGCGGTTCCAAATTGGCTGAAAATGTTTTGGATTTAGCTTGTATTTTACCATTTTATTGCTGATTAAAAATTCGGCAGCAAAAATTTAAAAAAAATATTATCGCATCCCATATAGTGGTAGACGGTCTGAATTACAGTACTTCAAATTCTGAACATGCCGTAGGCGAGTGTATAAATATGTGATTTATATCCGTTATGTGCGAGTCTTACTGTGCTAAACGGCTATAAATTTCTCTGGTTGATGGAATATGCATAATTGGCAGTTTGAACATTTTGATTGCTCATTCCGAGACTAGTATCTCTAATACATTAAGGCATTAACTTAGCCTCACAATGAATGTTTCTAGAGTCTCCACCAACATCTCCAACTATCAATCTGTTTCCCATTTACCCTCGATATACGTAAAGTTTAGAAACCCAAATATGCAAAGATTTATGTTAGAATATTTACTGAAATTCCTATATTTTTTTGCTCTCTAAAACTAGACATTACGATACAAAATCAAAAAGTCTAAATTCTTTATACACCAACTGGATTATCCGAGATCTGTCACCGCGAATAAAGCTTAAAACCTTGACAACTAGCGAGCAGATCGATCGGAGACGGATTAAATTCTTTTATCTTCGTTTTCCTCCTAGAAAATCCCCTTAAAGTGGACGCGGCGATAAAATACCCGGAACGCTTACCTCGTGCGGTATCTTGTCAACTTCAAAATATCGCTCATTTCCCGGGTTAAATAAATAATCCCCAAGTCTTAAAAGTCCGTCTCGTGTGCTTTCACACTACCCACAGTACGTCGGCTTCAATTTTCCGACAGGGTGGCATAAAAGATGTTTTATTCAGTCTCGAGGAGCGTCTACCATGCCACAGGGACAGCACGGGGTACCGGGAGAAACACCTGATTCGAAAATGATTGATTTCTCTGTGGGAAATTGTATTAGGGGACGCACGGAAATGACTTCATAACTGGACCGTTCCGGACATTAAAGCTGTGTCGTTATTTCTCGCTCTGGAGACTATTACAGTTTTGTTGTGAATGGCTAAAGTAAACGTAATCTATCAAACGATTTTAAAATTCTCTTCAGTTTTATGCTGAAATAACTTAAAGTTTTGTAATAATAAGCTAAAATATTGTCAATAATACAACGTTTTAAATAGAATTCATGCAAAAAGAATTTGCACCAAACATAACACAACCACTACTTTTTGTACCCCCACCCTACAGTCTAGTACCCTAAATGTGAGGCAAATATTTCCCTAAATTTGACAATTTTACGTTTTATTAACTAATTTGCAGTTGGTTAAACAAATACTTAATAATAATAGTATTTGCCAAAAACGTATTTTTGTGCAAAAACTATAATTGTTGGATTTCGTGTTTTTTTGAAAATTCTAACTAATTTGGAAGTATAACGTATAATAATAATTAGTCTAATAAAGACTTTTAAATATTATAATATGTGAAAAAAACAAAAAAAAACAAAAGGCAGGTTTTTGTTAGAATAATATATTATGTATTTGTTTTATATTATGTAATACGTTAATAATAAATAATTAAATAATAACTCTATTAATAATACATTCGTTGAGAGAGATCTCGTTAAAAATACGCGTACATCTTGCTGGGAACCCACGTGATACGTTAATCGCCGGAATACTTTTGAAACAAAAAGAAACTCTGCAAATGAATATTATTAAGACATTACGATAATCCAATAAGAAATAATTTCTGCAGAAAAAGTAGAAAAATATGTACGTAACAAATGGCATTTGTTTAAAGAATGGTAAATTATTTAATATATGACAAAAAATGCCATTAATCAATCTAATAAACATTTCTGCAAAACGAAATAATAAATGTGTACGGCATATTTTTGTTTAATGAAGTGGTATTTGTTTAAACATTTGTAAATTAGTTAATAAATGGCATGGCAGACATGACAAAAGCATGCCAATAATCCATAATAATTCATAATTTCTGCAAAAAAATTTACGTAACATGCATAATTGTTGTAAAATTGTTAATTTATTAAAAATGTTGCCTCTTATATAGGGTAAGTACTGCAGGGCAAAGTGGGGGGAGGTGAAAGAAAATATCTGGTTGAGAACTTGTTTCTTGGGGTGTTTTTGCAACATTTCTTCTAAATTCGAGAAAAGGGGGGAAAAACGATGCGTTTGTCAATGAATTTTTCTTAAATGGGCAATTTGACATGCTTGGTGGCACTAACGTTAACCGGGATTTGTTTTCTCAAAACGAACAGTTTGGAGGTATTATTACCCTCCAAGGAGAAGTCCGTTTTTTAACCACCCTAGTGTACTACTTAGATTGAAAACTAATATTTTAATTCGTTACTGAACGGTAAATGCAAACAATTAAATGTTTTGTCTGAATTCATAATGAAAATATCTGATGTGGCCAGGCACATGACTTTATCATACAATATATAAAATTAATAGTTTAGCTGCATGAGAATCTATTTTATTGAGATAAATCGTAGGTATTGTCAAAGCATCAGCACTTGACACTACCTACACTACGTCATTAGAATAATAGTTATTTATGTCACAAGTGCCGAAAGTACGGAATAGCGCGGCGACCGGTGATGCGGCGCGTCACCGAAGGCGAAGCGTCGCCGTCGCATGTGAGCGAGTCGCGCTATGTAGTTTTCGCAGGAGTGACATCAACGTTTTTTATGTTGCTTTTTGAGAAATACGTACTTACAAAAAATTAAAAATGGTTATATTTCTGGATAGGAAATGTTAGGTTGATACCACTTCTACGAAACGTCAAGTTTAAAAAGCTAAATCAAATTCTGACAGATTTATATTCGTTCATAACACTGTAGATGTCACATCCGTACCAACATACTAAAACGTAACTATACTCATCGCTATACTTTATTTACAATTTTCTCAATTATCGTTTTTACAATTAGATAACAACGGGTTGATATTTCTTATCAACAAACAATCAAATTGGCGATCTTATTTTATTTGAATTTTGTATTTTCTACTTTGCCGCAGTAGAGCGGCAACGTTCCATAGCGGTTCTCCAACCTCTGATGAAATCAGCTGTTTTCGAGTGTGACAGCCATAGACATTTCTGTGGTGACAGCACAAAAAAATATTTGTCAAATCCAGGCTACTTTGAAGTTTCATATCAATGCAGATGCGACCGATATCGATCAAATAGAATTTGCTCTTAAAGCTAAACTATTAATTTTACCAAAAAATATCATAGGCATAAATTATTCAAAATTTCCTCTACTTTAATTTATTATTTAACTATTTTGTCGAAATTACAGAAATTGCGGCTCATTTGCAAAATCTTACAAAAAAAGGCTTAGAATAAACTACCAGTTCCTTTGGACCCCTTTCAACCAAAAGCTTATCAGCTCTAAGTTTGGTAACAAAACTTCTAAATATGAACTTTCGTTCCGATACCTTTAGTAGTTTCTCCGGAATCGTCGCCACAAAAATCGTTTACACACAGACATACATACGCACAGACACACACACACACACAGACATTTTTTTGTACCTTGGTCAAAAATGTTCAGGGGACCCAAAAAGACCTATTTCCGCTAAAATCTCAATTTTTCTTTTCGGCATGATTACAATACTTTAGCATACTGCGTATGATAAAGTAAAAAGAATAGTTGAGATCTCAGTATATACGCTTGTTGTGTAAATACGGTGCAAATTTAATTTTGTTGACAAATTGATGGACTTCTTTGTTTATTTAATTCCAAATAGCCGGCTATGTATTTTTTTAAGAACGATTTTTAAAACATCTGGTTCAGCGGGGAAATATCAAATTAGTTCACCCGACCAAATCCTTCGAACAATCCGTTCATGTATAGTAGCGTAATAAGAGACCTTTGAAATATGGGTTTGTTAATATTTGGCTCGTTCAAAATCTCTTAAGGAATTAAAAAAAACAATAATTATTTTCTAATCAAATCTTCTCAAGCAAAAAGTTTTATGTGATTTATTCTTTAATTTTTTTTGTTCGATTTGTTTTAGTTATTTGTAATTTAGTTACTTAATTATTAATGTATTTACGTTATAATACTGTAATGCGTATTGTTTGTATTCTACCTTGGTTTTTGCATTATTTGAAGTACTAATTGTGTTTGTGTGTTTTCTTAATATTTCAAACGGTTGTGACTTTAATTGCTAAATAGCAATTAAAAACACAATGTCCCAAAAATGCTGAAAACTGGGAAATGTGTCAAATAATTGCAGCTCTGCTTTACATTGAGCCAGAATAGAATTTTGATATTTTAAAGTACCTTAATTGTTTTTTTCATTTTTCAATTCCAGTGATTACAGGCATTACATTTGATGTTTGTGAGTTGGTAGGAGACAATTTTGTATGAACGATTTACAGAAAAAAGAACCATGAAACAAAGGAACGTTGTTGTTTTACAGGGTCTCCCTTTCTCCCCAAAAACTACTTTTTTAGAAGCTAATGTCGTTCTAAATAAAATGTTTTATATGGACGTATTTGTTTTTTCAATTCCATAAGCACTTACGTAAGTGCTTATGGAATTGAAATATTAACAAAACATAGAAAAGTTAAAGTTAAAATACATATCACACACCGGGAAATCAAAAAAAGATCACAATCAGTATCCATTACAACAATAAAAAGAAAAGAAGTATAAGGAAGTAAAAATATTAAAAATAATAAAAATAAATTTAACCAATAAATCACCAAAATAAAATCCATATGAATCTTTCAACCATTTTTTTCCGAGAAAGGGAATGTCATTAGTAAAAAATTTCATATGGTATTAGTTTTGTCAATTCCATAAAAAGTTGGGACGTATAATATACCGTTTCATTAATATTTTAAACGGCTGCAACTTTTAAATGAAATTGTAAACTAATAAGTCTATATGAAACTTTTTACTCAGTATGACATTTAATATCTGAAAGTAAGTTTTGCGGGGAAAAAGTGCGATATCCTGTATAAAAAACAAGCACCGTTTTCTGTGGAATGCCCCACTTGTTCGTCTAATTTCCCAGTACATATTGGATAGTTGCTCATTTGGTGTCCGTCATTTGGTGTGCCTTTGCAGCGGATATTGCGTTGATTTCATGTCGCTTAAACGGGTTTGTCGTGCACCCAGCCATCGTATGTCAGTGCACTGTTATGAACAGCATCTGTCAATCAATTTCATCAGTTCACACGATAATCGCGTGCAGTGCGTGGGAGGAAACCAATCAGCACTTTGTTAGATACGAGCTGTCGTTGCGTTTGTGATATCCAGCGCCTCCGCCATTGTTGCTAAATAGGTATTAGGTTGATCGTTCATGAAGAAAATTGCTACTCTGGAAATTCATAGTGAATATAATAGGTTATTAGTAAACTAGGTCCAAAAATATCGACTTTATTATTAGAACACATGTACTATCGTGGCCTTATATTATGTCCCCTCCTTTGACGTCGATTTTCTTGCAAATCTAGAGGCGAAAAAGTTTGAAAAATTCTCGTGCTGTCCGTGATTAATATGTTACAACTCATAAAAATTAGAAACTTGTATATGCTGCGGCTCTTCCGATTTTTCCAAATTAAGAAGAATTTGCGATGTTTTTGACCCGTAAATTTTATTCGTTTAACTTTAGCAATTAATTACTCCAGAAATAACCAATAGATTGTACACAATACGCAGTATGTTACACTTCTACAATTTTTTATTCTCTTTCAGATATGTATATGTGTATTCGGAGGTCCAGACCGACCTGTAGTCTCAACGGTGGCAACCTTGGGGTACACCTATTTGACGTACGCGTTATTACCGATAAGGTTAAAAGATGCGCTGGTTGCTGGTGCCATGATCGGCCTGACGAACATCATCGGCCTTGTCATACTTCACCAAGGCAATCAGATATTCAGCTGTGTGATAGTTTTGCTGTGCGGGAACGTCGCTGGCTTCTGTACTCATTATCCTAGGGAGATCGCCCAGAGGAAGGCGTTTCTGGAAACCAGATTGTGCATAGAGGCCAGACTCAAGATCCAGAGGGAAAACCAACAACAGGTGAGTTAGTTTTCTAGAGATTGGATTGCATTATTGGAAGGAGGCTTTGTTTTATTTATTGGTCGACGATACTCAATTAATCTACAAAAATAGGATATATGTTGACTAATTTTTCGCGACAAGACTACTAGCATTTGCTCATTTTTATAAATGAATTTTCAAATGTCATTATTGTTGAAGAACAAGTTGCACAAGTTTAATATGATTCATAAATTCACCTAGCCACTTACGATGCGTACCACTGTACGTGTAATACCCTTCTACAGGGTGGGTGTATAATATGATAATTTCAAATTTTATTTTACTTCAGGACCATCTCAGTTTTGATTTTTTTTTCGTACTTTTATACAAAATTCCTGCGAAATAATAATAAATTTACATATTACTTTCCGTTATTAGCTTAATCTACGAATAGACCATTAACTTTTGTGCCTAGATATCACAGCATTTTACATTTTGTTAAAAATGTAGTCTATACTAAGCGATGATCCTGGCCAACAAAGGAGAAAATCAATTGAAACTGTTATGCTATCTGGTATGCTTTTTTGTCATCCAACCATACAACAATAGGAAAGACGAAGTTTCAAATTGCGGCTAGTTTTTAGCACTAATTTTCTCAAAAACTAGACTCAAGTCAAAATTTCTATCGAAAAAGAATACCAGAAACAGTTGTCAGTTGTAGATTTTGTCCATTGTTGGCCAAGATAGTCACGTAGCTTAGATTAAATTATTGTATTTTTCACGAATTAACTTGAAAATTTGTCAAATGTTCGGAAATCAACACTTAAATATTAATTGATTATTTGTTTTCTATTAAGTTACTGTGGTATGTAAGTATATTAATTTATTACTTTTTATACTTTTAACCATTCTTATTCTCGATTTGAGCCCCTTGGAGCACGTATTAATATGTATACATCGATCTCAAATTTATCAGGAATTATACGTATGGATATAAGGGAACACACCGAGAAGTTCTTGCAGAAAAAAACATAAAAGTAAAAAATAACGACCACCCTAATAAATATAAGACAGCGAGTCGCCCTAAGGACGGCGTTACGTGTAGCTTTGTTTCGTTTAATGGGTTGTCAAAACGGGATACTAATTCCTTTTTATTTGTGCCTTTCTACACGAAAAAAAAATTCGGTTAGATTAAATTTGATTAAAAACCAACAAAATTCATGATTTATAAGTACCATAGAAAGAGACAGTTATCTACCTTTATTTTGATGTACTGCTGTTAATTTTTAATTTTATTCCCAGCATTCCTTATCTGCCAATATCAAGACTTTGATGTTTTAAAATGCAACAAAATAACTTTACAGTGCATTCAGTTTTATTTGAAATAAAATAAAATACCATAGTACGCTTTTGTAATCTAAATCCCCATTCAAATAATATTATTTAATTTTGTTTTTAATATTTTTAAGTTTATTTTTAAACTTACGCAATTCCGGACAGCTATTACTAGTCAGAGTTTTCAACTAACCAAATCTCTGATATGATTTCCTGTTTTTCTACTTATTTCAATATTGCTAAGGACTTTGCATTTAGTGCATTAATGCGGTTTCACATACCGTGTGTTCATTTCAAAAGTATTCACCCTTAATAAATCTTGCCCTGATGCGATCATTGCTTTGAGTGAGAACTCATCGATTTAGATATTGATGGGGAAGGTCTAAATGGTACCTAAAGAATTTTAGGTTTCATCCCTTCACCCCCTAGCCACCCCACTTCGAAATTTCAAATAGCACCCCCTACCTTGTGATATATCATTTGTAAGGGCATAAAATTCTCTACTCGATAAAAAAAAATCAAGTCGATCGATTGGTTCTTAAGATAGACTCCAGAAGATAGAAGGTATGAAATCAGTTATTATTAGCGGAACATTGCGGATTGGATACACTGTTGAATTAAATTACAGTCATAAGCAATAAAAAATTTAAATTAATAATAAAATAAGAAATAAGAAATTATTTTGTGGTATGTTCGAAAAGGCCACCATTATTTGCTAGACAAAAATACATTCTGTTTTCGAACTCTTCGCGAACGCATATAATGGTGGCCGTTATTCTAGTGTTAAGAACCAATCAATCGATTTAATTTTTTTATCATGGTTAAGTAGAGAATTTTATGCTCTTTCAAATGATGTATCACAAGGTGCCGTTTGAAATTTCGAAGTGGGGGGGAGATTGGGGGGAGAAGGGATGAAACCTAAAATTCTCTAGGTACCATTTTTGAACTTCCCCCTCGATATCTAAATCGACGTGTTTTCACTCAAAGCAATAATCGCAGCAGGTCAAGAGTTTTTAAGGGTGGATATTTTGAAATTAACACACGGTATAATAACTTCATTGCATACGTATCTATGACTATCCAATGATGATAATGACACTATTGTATGATAGTGTCACTATGTGTGTGATGAGTTGTATAATAGTGACAGTTCGTTCAAATAATGAAGTAATTATCAACATTATACAACGCTAATATCAAAGTCTACAAACGTACAAACGTACTCGGGATTTATATCCTTAGTTATGTGCTCGTCCAATAATATACTATTATTATGTTCTCATATCCGTATTTGAAAAAAAAAATAAACCGTATAAAAATCATATTACCAACATAGCGATATCTAACATTTCGTACTAACCTGCTGAGAATGCTAAATATGTTTTGTACTTAACTTGCTGAGCGACGACGTGTAGAAACTAGTTAGTTACGCTTGAGATTAGCTAATTTAAGCGCAAAACACATTTTTAATATTTAATCATTATACATCACCCCTTATAGCAGTTAGGTGTAAAACAGTCAGCAGTTAAGAAAAAGAAACCCACATGTGGCATCACGTATTACATTTATCCTAATTAACATCTATTATACGCAAAGAACACGTTGTAATAATCACGGAAGCAGATGAAAAGCGTATCTAGGATAATCTGTGATGTCGTCAAGGATAAATAAGCTTCAGAACCAGACAGGGGCTCAGTTGTTATCTCTTATCTCTTACCATTTTGCAGGAACGGCTGCTGCTGTCGGTACTTCCGCGACACGTGGCGATGGAGATGAAGGCGGATATAGCGGGCCAGCCAAAAGAGGCCCAGTTCCACAAAATTTACATCCAAAGGCATGAGAACGTCAGGTAAGTGCATCGGGATGTGAGTGAATTCCGAATACGGGCCCCTCTGAGAATAGGATAGCGTTGAAGTTTTAGGTATACCCCAAACAGAAATCCTAGCCTTTGGGGGTTTGTGTGGGCCACCGTTGACAACCTTTGATTAAAAATTTCCTATGCGGAAAGGGAGTAGTTTTTGTGGCCTTTTCCTATGGAAATGACCTGTTTCAATGGAATAGGTATTGTTACCGTCCGGCTCCAGTTTGTTTTGATGTGACAAAATGGATTTCGCAAAGGATATTTTTAATTAAGCAACATGATGGAAACCAAAGCATACTTTCAATTATTTTCAATTACAAAAGGGCACCACAAAACAAATAGACCTTCTCGAACACTAATAATGTATTAATAAATTTTTTTTCTTTGCTGGATTATTCAATTACTGTTCCACTTATCCGTATTATTACAAGCATGTTTGATAAATGTAGTCCACGTAAATATACATAATACATCCAAACTAGTTGTCCTGTGTCTTGAAATTAATAAAACCTTCCATTCTAAAAAGAATTTAATAAACCTTTTCGTACATCTACAATTTCTAGTAGTTTTAAAGAATTGGTTTCATAAACTTATGTTTTTTAGATAAATGAGCCAATCACTCAACAGGTGTAAGGATTAGGGTAGGACTATCGTAATACTTTTTGCACTAAACTGCTGCTAATAATCAAAAATATACCGAAATGTCGGCCATTGCATTGACAAAATTGATTCACGAGAATCATTTTTTCAGAAGGGTGTTTATTTTAATGGCTGCAAGTTTTATAATCGCCTGTCCGATGACATAAAGTCTAAACACATCGGCATATTTAGGAATTTGTTTCAGCGTTTCTTGTTGAACAGAACCTGTTACTCCCTGGCGGACTTCTTTTGATTTTTTTAAATGATGTTGGTGTGTATTTTATGACGTGTTTATATGTATCACTGACTTGTACTTTTTTAATTTGTTGCATCGTCTGAGCATTTTTGTGTTTTTCTGAGTACATTTTTTGCATTATTGAATATTGTATTGTGTGACGTTTCGGCATACCCTATGCAAATAGGCTATGTTTTGAATAAAGTTTCTATCTCTATCTATTTATTTCTCGCAAGAGGCTTGCTTTTTGATGCGATTGTTAATTCGTTAATATTAAAATGGCCCGTTGAATAAAAAGCAGCAAATGAAATAACGCTATTGTTAATCATCCGTAATGGCTTATTGTACATTACAAACTAGAGGAAGTATAATGCCCATGGCCACGTTATTTGTTTACAGGCGCTCGTCACGTTTTGTATATCAAATGGGACGGTATTCTGTAAAAATTTAGTACAGGATTTATATCTTAATGCAATCGTTGTCAATTTGTGTGGCATTACTTGGGTTTGCGGTTCGTTAAACTGGTTTTAAAACTTTTTTAGATTTTGATGAAATTTATTATCTCGTTTTCATTTTTACTCAATGTACACCAAATCATAAAATCAATAAAGCAAGGAATTCTATTTCATATTGAAACTTATTTTGTAAGATACGTTCTCTCTTATAAAAACTGTACAGTAGGTACGGTAAACACAGTCAAAATGACAGAAAGCCAACCAACAGTACCAGAACCAACAAGTATTACAACAGAAGCAAACAACTCTTGATATATTGATTGCCTGCTATTACATTGTAATGGCAAATAAACCATAATAAACCTCAATGTGGGACTATTTGCATATATGTAAGGTATATTCTCCTAACTCTAAATAAACTCTACAGTACAGACAACGGAGTCAAATGAAAAAAGTTGTTTATCCACCTGCAGTATTATTCATAAACACATGAAAATTTGCAGAATGCCGACAGTACGTACTACTCGAACAGAAACAAACAACTCTTGATGTATTAATTGCTTGCTATTACATTTTAATGGCATATAAATGCTGTAACTAATTAACATCATAGTCCACTATGAAGTTTGAAACACGTTCGGCCTTTATGTTTACCATACATGCAATAAATAGGCCGTTAGTGCCTATGTAAACTGTAATAAATGTTTAACATAACATATACATCCCATCAATATTACAAAATATCACGCCCAAATCCCGACTGCCAGGTAAACTTAATAGAAAATGTCCTGAAAATTTTTAACTTTGCAAAACTTGTCATTAGCTTGTTGTACCTAACAAATACTTCTATTTTTCAGCATTCTCTTCGCGGATATCTGCGGATTTACAACATTATCGGATCAATGTACTGCGGAGGAACTGGTCAGGATACTGAATGAGCTATTTGCCAGGTAAAACAATACGCGAAACGTCTGAAAATTCATAAATTATTCTATTCAGCGTGGCTGTTGTAGGTTTGACAGGTTAGCAACGGAACACCACTGTTTGAGGATCAAGTTACTAGGGGACTGTTACTACTGCGTTTCGGGACTACCAGAACCCAGACCAGACCACGCCCACTGCACCGTCGAAATGGGTTTGGATATGATTGATGCCATAGCGTAAGTCAGATAATATAATTAAAACTTTGGTGTCAGAAGAGTAGATAAGCTATGGGGGTTCTAGGTCAATTTGGCCGGTTAATTTAACTGGGCGCTCAAGTTCAGATTACTCTGTGCAGAAATTGATAGTGAGATTTGTCGTGTGGCAAGGACAGTAGATATCGATGACAGAATTGCTCTAAATCTAATTTATTTAAAGAAAATGTATGGACGTAAGGTGGAATTCTCCTTTTTACACTAAAATCGCATTCTATGGATTTTTATTGACTACACTATGCAATCAATTGTCTCTAAATGGTGTACATTTATTTTCTAACTTTTCAGATATTTACTGAAATCATTTTTTTTGTATTTTCATGGAAAGCTTTCTTCACTGAAAGTGGCCTGAAAGAAAAATATCATATGGCGTTGAGTTTTATGCAGACGTAGTGACGGTTTGATGAACGAGAAACAATAAATATTTATATATGAGGAAGTAGTGGCTTGTCATACTCAAATTATCGATTTAGCTCATACAATTAACAATGTTATTCGCTGTTAAATGAAACATACATAACGTATAGAGTTTTTGGTTTGTCAAGTGATAGCTTTTCTCTTCATATATCCCAATAGAAAGGCTTGACCGCAAAGTCAACTTTAGCATCACTTTTTCCTTGTTCCATCTCCAGACACCAAAATATCTGTAAATGAATTTTCATGTACAGCGTTCTTTACATTTACTTCGCTTGTTAATTTTCTCGTCAACATATTGCAACTGCTTTAGCCCTAGAGTGCATATTTTCCATTGATAAATAGTAGGTACATAGGTTTATCTTGACTGCTCCTTATCCATGACAATTCAAGGAGGTATTTACTGGAAGATGTTTTCGGCCTAACTGGTTGCAAGAACAATTACTTTCAAAAGCAAAACGATGGCATACCTGCCATACCACGTAGCATCATAAGTAATGCATACGTGATACGTGGTATCGCCCGCTAGTCTATCGAAGTATACTACGGGTTACGCCAAGGGGGCGATCATAGCAATTACAGCGCGCTCCAAGTTGTAAACGTACCTGCTCGCCGTCGGCTAATAGCCTATAACTTACCTACATTTGCAAATTTCATCCTGAAATTTCGTTCGTAAGTTCTTACGACCTCAAGTAACCAAATAATCTCTCCTTAAAATCGTCGACTCCTTTTGTATTTTTGAGTATGTAAAATATCAGTAATAACGATAAAAGGATTTCCACATTATCATTTCCTAATTATTATCTTTTATTTATTTATATATTTGATTTATAATAAGTTGATTAATCTGATATTGTAGGTGAGCTTAGTGAAGCGCAATATCAGGGTCCTACAAATTATGGTGAAAAGTGTCGGGCAGTGAATTTGGAGTACCTGATTAAAGACGTTAAATGTGCGCTATATAAACTACATACATTTAACAGGTGTCTGGGCAAAAGAAACTGATACTTACTGGTGACCACGTCGACACACTTGCCATTTTTTAAAATCCTCAAAAATCAATCGTAGTCTATATATCAGGCGTGGCCAACAAGTGGACCGCGATCGACCGGTCCATCGCTCGCGATGTCTTAACCTAATGTGTTATGGTGCGTGTTATGGTCACCATAACATGACCAGACATTTGGCTGTGTTTGCGTACAGTACTAGTTATTACGGATAGTACATTTATTAATAGTAACCGCGATATGTTGTATTTTCTTCTTGGTGCAGTCAACATGTATATACTTGAGTTCGTTGAGTTAAATCCATTTTTCATTACCCAGACCTGAAAATCACCAAGAGTTGTCCGTAGTTCCCTTTTGTTTCTTCATTGCTGTTCCCTACAACTATAATAACCGTGTCGTCGTATTGTTGCCACAGTGTTATTTTTTAATCCTCGGAGATCGCTCGTGTAAAGAAGGCAAAGGACCGGCCCTAAAACACTACCTTGCGGTATGCCTAGCTCTCAGTCAAGTAAGACTTTAATATTTATTCGAACTGCTTTGGGAGGACATTTCCTAACTTATGGTTTAGTCCTTTATGCCTGACTTTATCAAAAGCCTGTGCCACATCTATGAAGATTGCAGAACAAACCCTCCGTTCCTCTAACGCTTTTTCAATCATGTTGGTTATTCGGTGTAGCTGGACAACAGTAGAGTGAATGCTCCAAAATCCGAGCTGATGGTCTGGAACAAGCCATTTGCTGTCAATCGTTCCCTTCAGTCTATTGAGTAATAATTAATTTTCAAAGATTTTTGACATGAAGAGCAGCAAGAAGAGAGTATCATGCGTCTGAATCTGTTTCACAGTTTAGGCAAGATTCATAAGCCTTCATTGAAAACTGCTTAAGTACCTCTCCAGTTATTAAGTCATGAGCTAGGGCTTTTTTGAAATTAATGTTAACTGAAGTTTGAACTGTTGCTGTGGTAAGCATGATTTGCGTGTCTTCTTGGCCCTTCTCATTAATATGAATTTCTTCATCTTCTCCATGATGAGGTTGAAATATATTTTTTAAATGATCAGAAAATGTTTGAGCTTTTTGATCTTCATTCCTGGTCCAGCTTCCATCCGCTTCTCAGATCGGTGGAATCTGTGTGTGTGTGTGAGCTTATTGGTTGCCTTTCAGAGCAAATAGTGTCTTAGAAAGGCACTGATAGTTTAATTTTTTATTTATTTAATATCTTTTCTGAGTTGTTGAGGGAGGTTGTTTAATTTTATCTTATCACGTGGTGCTCTGGTTTGGAATCATTTTCTACTCGCCTTTATTTTCTCAGAGCACATTTTGTATATTAGAGTGTTCTCACAGGCAGTTTTTTTTTGTATTTCATAAACAAGTTTTTCCAGTTCTCATTCCAGTTGTTCTTCATTCCTTAGTGGTGTATCCAGATGTTTTTTTGCATATTTATTTATTCGCTCAGGGTCAAAAGTATTGGAGAGTGATCAGAGTTTAGCCTACTGACTTTCTTCTCTCTATAGGAACTTTACGCTGAACTTTACCCCCCCCCACCCCACTTGGCACATTTATAAGATGAAAGGTAGATCTTAAGTGCATAAAAGTTGGCCACATCTGTTATACACAGTGACCGCGTAAAGTATGAAATATGAGAAAATCTCTGAAACAGTTTGTTATTTGGAAAAATTTTCGGACACGTCGATTTTTAATAATCAAAATATACATATTTACATCAAATTGAATTACCGACCTTCAATTAAAAGTAAAGCGCCAAATGTTTCACCTTAGATAAAAAGAAGTCGAGAAAACGGCAGTTGAAAGTTAAGATAATATATTGATAACTTTTGTTTGTTCATGGAAGGCGATTAGGCGTTTTTGCGCTTATTGCTAATCTGAAGTCAACAGATGCATGTCACGTCACGTTATTGCGTTTTTTTATGTTTCTTTTGTGGAGCTTTTGTGTTTCAAAACATTTGGGAACAAACTTTTGGGATTTCAGGTAAAAGTGCAAAGCTTAAGGTTTTCTATGAGACCGTTTTAAGGAGTCTCTCATGAAAAATGTTTGAGAATACGTCCTCTTTACAATGACCACGTCGATACACTCTTGCCAATCTGAAAAATGCTCAGATCAATGGTATACTAGAACTTCTTGACTTTGACTTTTCTTGTCCAGCTTTTGTTGATTTATGAAAGCAACAAAAAAGAGATTTTGTTTAAGTAACAGGGTGGCTTTATTTATGTCTTAAGTAAACAAATCTGACACATAATACCTTAGCCTTTAAACTTAATAACTGCCTGCCCGTACTTCTTTTTCATACACAGTTTCATACACACAAATCCTTGACCTTCTCCATGAACCCATTCACATTTTAACACCCATAAACCTCGTCCTCGTAAACCCCGTATCAGTTCCCCCGTTTATCAAACCCCGTTTACGCCCTCATCTCCATCGAAATAAAACCGCGGCAACATCTGTCTAATTGCCTATAATCTTTCTCCTCCAGGTTGGTCCGCGAGGTGATGGCAGTGAACGTCAACATGCGAGTTGGCATCCACACGGGACGCGTTCACTGCGGCGTCCTAGGGCTGAGGAAATGGCAGTTCGACGTCTGGTCCAATGATGTCACATTAGCGAATGTCATGGAGAGTGGCGGCATACCAGGGTAAGTGGTTCAGCAATTAGTAGTAATTGCGAGATTAATAATGATTTCCGTGCTATGTTGGATGCGCGCCACCTGGCGATAGGAGGGTGCATATTACAAAGGAGACGCTCCAGTGCCTGGGTGATGACTACGAGGTGGAGCCGGGGAACGGGGGCGATAGGAACTCTTATCTGAAGGACCACAACATCGACACTTACCTTATCGTCGCCAGTTCTTATAGGGGGGTAAGTTCTATCTCTCTCTCTGTTAATTAATTTTGCGTTGGTTTTAAGGGCTTTTCTGCGAGTCCGAGCTCTGTCGGAATGATTATGGGGTTAGAACTAAGTACTAGTACGTTTTTAGGAGATGATAAGCGTTTAAAGCTGGTTGTTAACTGTGATTATAAAGATAAGGGTTATGTTCTAAAGACAAGCTTATGGTTTCTGCAGGGTTAGTTGTATTAATATAATATGACGTTAAACCGCCGTATATTTCTGAATATGTTTGATTATTATTTTTGCTTACTCACGTTGGTAATCACTGATTCGTTCCTCAGGTATCAGATATCGGTCTCTAAAGTAGACCCATATCTGCGACTGAAAAATTATTTCAATTTGAAATTTGAGCACATAATTATCTTTAAAATACTATTCCCTAGGACATTTTTAATTTAAATATTAAAAAATAGTAAATTTAACTTCAACTATTTCATGAACCTTACATCATAGATAACTTTTTGAGTATTTTCCATTCCCAAAACCCGCGTTCCTCATAGGTATCAATATTTTACAATATCCAATTGTCTGTTTCTCGAAACTTTTACGTAAACCTACATAATTTGAACATTGCATTCAGAAATAAAACCTCTTCTAAATTTTGAAAAAGAAAACCTGGTTCTGTTTTTGTTATATATATAATTTTTTAGTCGAAGATGGTTTGCAAGTATATTATAAAAACCCATAAGTGAGTATGATTTACTGTGAGACCCATAAGCCATAGATAAAGCTGCTGCAACAGAATACATATTAATCATTATTAACATAATAACTCAATTTTGAAAACCATCTTTTAACGATCTCTCAAACCTAAATGTTTCATTAATTTGAACTTATTCTTTGTTTCTAATGTACCGACATTCTTCGTCTTCAATATAATGTAATTTTTTCTGCTAAGCCTAGTAATTTTGGAGATTGATGAACACATGCGTCAACTATATTTCGTGCCACATTTTGCTATACATATTCCTATAATAAGTGAGGAAACGTTATACGTAAAAAAACAGGTAGCTACGTTGGAGTCGGTACTTTTTCTAATGTAACAACTCTCTGGTTAAAGTTTTTATAATTTATAGGTCGTTGCTTTAGTTTGTAAAGACGAAAGATCATAAAAGAATATGAATGGGAATTTAAAGAACTGATTGAACACGTAGCAAAGTTTCACCGAAGTGGTGGATGCGCCGTGAATTGACACCAAATTAGATTTATTTTTACAATCTCAATGCAAATTTTCTACTTTCGTGGTACATAAGTATTATTAAAGTTAGATAGAATAAAAAAACTCTTTCTCGCATTTTTTTAACTTACTTCGTACGCGTTTTAAGCCCATCATCAGCGAGTAAGAAATCTGAAAACATCATCCATATAAAACACACATTAAAAAGCAATAAACAAACTTACTGTCAAAACTCTGAAAAAAAAGTAAGCATAGTAAGTACGTACATCAAGCGCGGTTTTGCCTATAAAATCGAAAAATAAAGTGGTAACGAAACAAGTACAGAGCAAAATTAATTAAAACACGTAAGGAGAAAATTGGCAAAGAAATTAAACGTATCAAAATTTTTATTGAAATTGAATTGATCATTTAGAAGATTGTTATTAGGTTTTACGTTTTTGAATCTGGTACTGTTCCAATAAATCAATTTTAAAGCCTTTATCACTTTTGTGAAGCTATTGCGTATTGTTGTAGGCGATATAATGACCAGTTAAATGTTTATTAACAAATTTGATTTGTTACGTGTTTTATGTGCATGAATACACTTTGCCAACTTTCGTCCTGTGTGCCAGATGCAGGCACCATTGCGGGCCTGACAACTGACACAATATACACCACTCTGTTGAAATAAGCCACCCGAAATACAGCGCAGCACAGTGAATCGCCTATCTAGGTGGACAAAAGTCATTTCTAAGAATCAACTAATTATTGGTCACATGTTATAAACAAACCCCCCGAGGTGACAATTTTAGGTAATAAGTTTAAAAGCATTCCACACGGAGGAGTTATAGACGCAGAGAGACCACGTGAAATGGCATTGCATTCATAACCGGTCAAGTTGCATTTTTGCAGTGTTTTCGATAGTACACTCAAACATTTGTGGTTTAGAAATTAATTTGTAGTGTGATGCATTTTACTTTAGAGGGTAAGTACTTTCTTATTTCACTTCAAATTAGGTTCGAATAACACACTATGTGGTGTAATAATTATGTTGAAAACATGGGAAAGAAGAACAAAATGCTCGTCTAATGAATTATATCAGTTACAAATTTAATGTTGCGGATATAAAAAATAATTCACTGAAGCGCATTCAGTCAAAAATGTCTTGTCTTAAAATTGATTATAAATTATGTATATTCCTCAAGCTTTTTATCGTTATATTTAATGTCAAAGATATTTTGTTGTTTTTGTTATTATTGAGTAAATATTGACTATAATCAATAAATAATCAAAGCTCACTATAAAATATTTTTGTCCAGCTACCGTGTTCTAGGCGATTCGCTGTTGCTAATTGACTTACAAAAACATTTTTGTAAGATAGATGTTTGCAGATAGGTATAATTCTATCATATTTACAACAGCAAAAAACAACACACTGCTAATTGATTTTTAATATCATTTTTAGTATGTTATCTGGGATAATATAGTATTATAATCATAAAGTTTCCAAATTTTGCTGGAGATCATAATGTTTAGTGTTAATGTCTATCTATATACAAAATACACGTTGATATAGAAAAATAATAACAAGAATATCTGTGTCACTCATATATTGTATATAAAACGTTCATTATAAGTTACCTTCTTTACTACATTATCGCTGATCCACCGGAATATCCAAGAAACATACTTTATTTTTCAACCCCCTCAAACACTACCCGATTAATACTTAAAATGTTATCTGCTATTTATATATGTCTTTGTGGGTACAGTACTATCAGATTTAGATGAATTCAAATTATTAAACGAACATTAAGCGTTTCAATCCCCTCAAAACAACCCCTTAAGGTTTAGATTTTTTCCCTATTTTTCTAGTTGCCAAATTATTCGTTTAGGTTCATCTAAAAGAAAAAAATAATTTTGTCCAGTTAAAAGTTGCAGTGTGCGCTGCTTTTATAGAATGCAGAATGCTGACAACTTGAGTGCTTTGAACTTTAAAATTATTGTTAAAAAAAAATCAAAGATTTGAAAGTAAAATTCTTTTGCATATGCGTTGCATATGCGGGTTGAAACAATGGGTCGTTTTTCCTTTAAACAAGATTTTATTGTTGTGTTGATAGACATTTTAGGGAAGTTAATATTGAAAACGAGTTCGTTATTAAACTTTATAATAACTTAAAAGGCTTGCTAATAACTTAAGTATTATTAGTCATTGTAAATTAGAACCATTAGAAACATTACTGATATCGTCACTACAAGATAAGGTGCTAGTTTACGTATTTTATTAATGACTTAAGAATGACATCAGTAAATGATAATACCCACTTCATAAATTTAAACATAACAACCACAGTTGTAATACGTTTATTCAACGATAAGTTTAGTATAGAATGATAATAACGGAGGTACATGTAGGTATATGATTTCACTATGGAGTCGTGGCGAGAATCCCAAGTTGGTTCTATCGAAATTGATGTTATCGCTACTCTGCTGCGCTTTGTCTTATGTAATTCAAACTCAGAGAATTAACCCGAGGGTCCAATACAGAAGTTATATAATTCACAGATACGCTGCTATTACATGATCCTGAAATAATAAAAACAACGCCTATATTGATAGATTATTAAGCTAATTCAGATAGTGCAATCAATACATAAAAGAACGCAATTCCGTAACTTTATTTATACTTTCAGTTACTGTAATTAATCTTTTGTTTCTGATACTGTGTGTTATTTCTACTGTTTCTATTTTCCAGTCGAAGACGCCACAACAAAGTTTCTCGATTAACGGGAACTTGTCCGCCAAGGAGCTGCGAGTGATGGGGCACGGTTCCCAACTCAACAAACACACGGCCAAGTTAGTGTAAACTGTTTGCTCCCTGTACCATAATTCCCATTTACCTAATTACACAATCCGTACTTGCCGCTGGCAAACGGTGCATCGTAATTTCAATTACAGTGCCGTTTATGTTTGGAAGTGTATGGGTTTAACCTACGCAAATGAAAGAGCAACAAACCGATTACAAACGAGCCATTACATTATATTGTCATTACACTATTCTCGTAAATTTATTCTGTTAGATTTATGCCAACCTACGCATACAACGCTTCAAGCATTATACTCAGTAATATAAACTTTATCCGAATGAATAATAAGTATATAGGTAGCACACGAATTTATTTTTCGTGTCTGTATTGGCTTTTTCTTTATATTGGTTCTAGATAATAAAGGTTAAAGATTTCTCAGAAAATTTTATTCTTAATAAAAGTCGATTTAACAGTAATACTGCTACCAAAACGATAAAGTTTTAGAATTGATTACACAGTATACGGGGTAGTTCAGGAACTTTGTATTTCTGTAGGAGTAAAATAAGTACCTTTATCTTCAATATTACCAAAAAAAATAAAAAAAATACAAAATATGGAAATGTAGTTTAGATGTAAGAATTATATTCAAACTTGAAATCACAGCTACCTATCTTCAAACCTTCTACCGATCTCTCAAATATATTTTTTTGTGCTTTATTAATTTATACTCTTTGTTCACACGATGTGTGCGATATGTGTCAAACGCTGATGTTTTGACAATAACAACTGTCAACAGAATCAAAATATCTGTGAAATCCTGGGTAACTAGTTTTATTTTAATGCAGACACGACCGAACTTGATCAACTAGAATCTCATGCAGCTAACTATTAATGTTATATATAGTATGATAAAGTCATGTGCCTGGCTACATCAGATTCTTTGTTTATAGTCCGAATTTCCAAATTTCATTTGTCTTTATTCGTAAATAAATTATAATGAATGAAAATTGTCAAAAGGTAGACAAAATATTTTCTCAAGCTACCAACCGCCTAACCTGATTTTCAATTTTAATATAAATTTTACATATAAACAAAAATGTTTACAAATCAAATTTTTATTTCTTATTGAAGATAAAGGTACCTACTTAGCTTATAAAACAAATTCCTATTGTCTGAACTGCTCTGAATACTGTACATAAACTGACAAATTCGAAAGTTTCAGACTTAATTTTATATAGATAGATTTTATATTCTTTTATTTGAAAAACTAATATATGGGACATTTCACGTGAAGCGGACAACGAAAAAAGTAAAGTCTTTAAATTCGTTCATAATCGGCCCAATTGTACGTCTAGCTAGAAGATATAAATGTGCATACAGAACAATTTTTTAATGTGAGTCTTCGTTGCCAAGTTATGGCCATCTAACGAATTGATGTGATGAAAATACGATTTTTTTTTTGAAGCAATTTGTCAAATTAAACAAATTTACTATAAAATATTAAACGTTGTGGTTTATATAGAAAATGTGTGAATCGTTTTAATTATGAAATTAATTCGAAGTTGAAATTTTTTTAGTGTAATACCAGAAGTATTTTTTTTAATTCAGTTTTTAATAACTTCACGCCTTAAAAAATTACTCTCATAAAAAAGCTTAAACTGTGTAGATAGTACACTGAAAGTTTTAAAATGGGATCTTAAATAGCTTAGGAGATACGTGAATGTAAATACATACGTGTCGTACTGTGCTGGTACTAGGTGCTTGCTGAGCTGGCATTGTTTGCACGAAAACGAATTAAAACAAAATGAAACAACATCGTTAGAATTTTTAGATAATTTATCTATTTTACCAGGAGAATCTATAGTAATTCGTTTTACAAGAAGGCCTCCGGTTGATGGAATAAAGGCGTGCATTTTTTTGTTCCTGGAATGGCGATTGCAGCATCAAATCGGGGTTGCAGGAAAATCCTCTGCAGTTTAAATTGTTGGCCTTGAATCCCAAAAAGAGATGGTGCTACTAATTGCCTATCGTTATCACAAGATAGGAAAGTATCACGTAACATTGATTTAATGCGTCTTTTTGTTTTAATGCGTTTTCGTGCAAACAATGCGAGCTCAGCAAGCACCTAGTACCCGCACAGTAGGTATGACACGTATGTACATATGTACATTCACGTATCTCCTATACTATTTGAGATCCCATTTTAAAACTTTCACACACTTTAAGCTTTATTATGAGAGTAAAATAATTTTCTTTAAAAGGGGCGAAGTTATTAGAAATTTAATTTAAAAAATTCACTTCTGGGTTTATTTAAAAAAAAATTAAATTCAACTGAATTTGATTTTATAATTAAAAAGATCAATAAATTTTCTATTAAAACCACCACGTTTAATATTTTATTGTAAATTTGTTTAATTTTAGAAATTGCTTCAAAAAATTTGTATTTTCATCACATCAATTCGTTAGATGGCCATAACTTGTGCGCAACTAAACCTCACATTAAAAAAATATTCTGTATGCACATTTATATCCCGATTATGAACGAATTTAAAAACTTTTTTCGTTGTCCGCTTCACGTGAAATGCCCCATTTATTAGTTTTTCAAATAAAAGAATATAAAAGATTGTTAATGATTACTTGATATTGTTATTATACTTCCAAAATTCATATTGATAAATAGAAAAGAATCTCCAACTTGATTTTATTATTCTCTTTGTACAGAGTGTTCCACGCTAGAAGCAAATAGCATTAATGGCGTTAAGTAATCGAATTACACTTTCCTTCCATTAACAAAAGTTGTAGATAATCATTCGCTCTACAGCTAGAAAATATGTTCGTGCTTACAGGGTGTCCAACAACTACGTACCAATACAAGTTGATGTCTAAACAATTAAGATAAAAATGTATACCTGGTCTTCCATTTAAAAAACCGTAAGTTTTTGTTCGTACGTTATGGGACACCTTGTAAGCATGAAAATATTTTCTCGCTGTATACAGCGAATGATTATCGACAACTTTTGTATATGGAAAAAACGTGTATTTCGATTTTTTAAGCTCATAATGTACTTTGTTTCTAGCATGTGACACCTGGTAATGGTAATTTTTAATGTTGAAATTTTTTCATTTGGCATTTTTGAATTATTATTTCTTCGTATAACGTATGATTTTATATCGCTTTTATTTTTTCTACGAGCATTGACTTGTTTTAAGTGGAACAACTCAAAAAAGACAGCAACCAATGCAGGAAAAACTTCGAACACATTAATTAATTTAATTAAGATTTCTTTTGGCTCTAACAGGGAAGTAAAATAAAAATGCTTTGCAATAGCTTTCATGGACATTTGGAATCCATGGTTCTAAACGTCACGGAAATATAGTAGTTGGAACGTTATTTTTTTTTACATATTGCAATAATCTACTCAGTATCTATACGATACAAAAGGATATTGTTTGCAATAAAAATCAAGGAAATTTCCGTAGATTAGGTTTTGGAGACAATGCCGATGAGAAGAACCCTGAGGATGAGGTTAACGAATACCTGATGCGCGCCATCGATGCTAGGAGTATCGACAGGCTGAGGATAGAGCACTGCAGAGCGTTCCTCCTAAATTTCAGAGACCCCCAGAAAGAAGCAAAGGTTCATAATCCGAATATATGTTGTAAATATGCTTTGTTTAAATTACATTCCTTTGACAACCTTAGAACTTTTCGTTTTATTGAGTTTGTTTTCTCATTAGTATTTAAGCATGCGCAGCATGAAGTTGTTGACTGTTGTGACAATTGAATCTATTCTGTTTGAGCATTGCGTTAAAGATAAGGCAAATCTGACTGATTGAGACAAATCGACAATTTACTGTATTGTATATTAGATCAGTAAATCAACCGTAGTTACCCGTGGAATTTATTGTTGAACAAAACAACCTACCTCAAAACAACGTTTTACATTTTATGACGTTTCAATACATATAAATCACTATGTTTATGATCGAGTTTTATGAATCTTATCAGGGTATTAAGTCAGGAAATGAGTAGATATTTTTGATAGTTTTATGAAGCTTATCTGCGTATTAAGTCAGGAAATGAGTAGATATTTTTGATAGTTATATGAATCTTATCATGGTATTAGGTCAGGTTTTTCTGTCATTTTGTGTAAGGCATGCAGACCATAACAAAGAAAAAATAAAATCGCAAATGTGAAAATATATACATGAGGAAATTTTTAACAGATCATAGGTAAAACTAAAAGGTTTAAGAGTTACTTTGAGATCAATGTGAAGTTTCTTCAGACCTAATGTTAGTGCCGTCCTCACGACTGATGTTGTTCGCACGTTTATACGATTTGATGACTTCTCTAATAAGCCTTCGTTGATAATTAAGCACCATTGCCAACATCATCACCTCATCGAAGTCCATTCTGTGCCCCGACTGGTTGCAGTGTTCAGCAATAGCGGACTGTTGAATCTTGCCTAGCCGGGTGTCTCTACTGTGTTATTTGACTCGACATTCGATGCTTTACCCAGTGTTGCTCACATACACTTTCCCCATTCGCATGTTATCTTGTATACCTCTTTGTTCTTCAAAAGTAGTGTGATATCTTTTCGGAAAGGCAAAAGATCCTTTACTTTCGCTCGCGATCGACCGGTCTTGAGTTATTGTGGGATGGTGGGTTTAGTCACCCTTTCATAGTAGTAAAATAGCCTGAATATCATATTGTTATCGAATATGGAGGATGACAGATAGTTTCGAATCAAGCACTTTATTAATTTTATCCAGCAAGAACACCAGACCACACGGGAATCGAGCAATGACTGATCTCACAGACCTGTCCATTTACCAATAACGGTTTTTTTTCTTATCGCATTGTAACAGAAAATGTTAACAGTAACAAATGAGTCAAGTTACTCAGGTATATACAAATAAGGGTATTTATAATTATTCTATTTATAAATTGGTTAGAAATAGCTCCAATTTTTCATAGTAGAATATAATAAGTAAAAATTCTGGGTTCGATGAAGTTTTAATAATATATTGATTTCGGGCAATATCCGGACTTTGAGCTTAGCTCGTCATCAGTCGGGTTAATGCTGGCTTAAAGCGTTCTCGGTCAAACCGTTAAAATAATTACGAAACACACATTTACAAGACTCAAGAACAATACGGCAGCATGAAATATCAGCCATTTTTACTGTCTAAAAGGGCAAGATTGCGCAAGATTCCTCATCACTGACCCAATATCTGAATTAATCAAGCAAATAAAATGATTCCAAACATGGCCAATCCTGAGTATAGCTTTGTTCTCGAAGCTAGTCTCCAGAACCACTGTCCTAAACGATAAACTTGATGTCTGTAATTAATTCAAACTTCCATTCGACAATTCATAAATTGCCGAAATTCAAAGTTGTTATACATTCAACAATAATCAAGTTACCAACATGTATTTCTTCTACTTTTGTGTTCAAAATGTTAACATTTTTGCTGAAAACTTAATCAAATAATTGAATATAGTTAACCAAATTTCAGGTCAAAAACGTAATCAAATAATTCTAAAAGGCTTTCACCGCAGTCAAAAATCAGCAAGATATACAAATATTCGCAAAAGCTTAACCTTTCAGCTCAACAAAATAGATAAATATTAGCAAAAGGCCAACCTTTCTGCTCAACTAATTAAAAAATGTTAGCAAAAAGCTAACCTAAACAAAATAAATTACCATGTGAGTAAGGAGCTGACCTTCAGCTCAACAGGATAAACAAATATTCACAAAGGACTAACCTTTCAACTCAATCAGATAAAAAATATTAGCAAATCGCTGTCCTTTCAGTTCAAACACAATCAAATGCTAATTCTACTCAAATTTTTTACGTAGGTAGATATACAGGAGATCCTGTATGTCTAAAAATTGTATATCATTCGTCCATGATGAATTTTCCTGGCAAAAAAACGCAAAAGTTAAATTTTAAAATCTAATTATCAGCCATACTTTTTCACAACTTTTTCATATTTACGAACAAATATTACCACAGCTAATACAATGCAACTTGAAAAAGCTAGTTTTTTTATGTACCGCCTGTGCGGAATGAACTCTTATCTGCAAATATAAAAAGTTGTGTTTGGAAAAAACAAACTTTTAACTCTTTGAACTTTAAATGTATCAAATCTATTAGTAATTTGGTGATATTTGTTGTATTAAGTAATTAGTAAGTATATCAATTTTTAAAGTCCTGCATATTTGGCATTGGCGGTTCTTATAGGTACAAATAGCTTAAGAGGCATTTCATGTGGAATTTAATAGGTTAAATTGGCTAATGTGTACTGCATTATAATGCAGTAGAACTTCTGTTGGATGTCTAAAGTAAAGGAACATTGTGTTTTTTTATTTTATTAAATAAGGAAACGTTCCTGAAAACCACAGAATACAATTCAGACGTAAATTAACACGACGCTCAGTTTACAAAGGTTGCAAATAGTTTAAGCTTTCCGTTTAGACCTTTTTCGAAGCCTTTTTCGACGGCTTGGGTTTATATGCCAATTTAAAATAAAAGATATGTTTTTTTTTAATTTAATTTATTTATAGTAATAAATTTTCTCGTATAAAATGATCAAGTCGTTTAATGCGTTGCACTGTTCGTTGATGGAGAAATAAATACACCGTACAAATGTGAGATTCCCACTACACAATTTAAAATTCCAACTGCATATTTTGTATCCAGCTGCATGTTAGAATAATGGTTGTTGTATACGATAATTGTGGTGAGATGGGGACACATGCTAATAAACACATCAACCTTAAATGTCTGTCAGTAATATTAATGATGATCTAAACTGACACGGAAGTTAGCGGAATTTATAGAGGAAGTTATCATACTACAGTTTCGGATTTAGTGCCCTACGAGTAATTTGACGATTTGTCACAACACCAGTTCAGAAATAACAGGCATGTCACATAACCAACGTTCTGAATAGGTTCAATTTAAATTCAGGGATGCATGTTTTCTATTTTGTTGAAACTCTTTACAATTAAAAATTGAGAGTACCATAGGTGTGTGAATTAACGAATTGTTTTGTTTCAGTATATTAGAGAAAAAGACAGAATGCTCAATCTATACTTTTTTTGCTCCGTCATTTGTTTTCTGACGATATTAGTTATACAATTTATCAATATGTACATGTAAGTATGCTAGAATTTTACTTAATGCGTACCTTATGTATAATGTTGTATTATTCTCTTTTCAGAAATTTTGTTGCCATACTCATAATTATACCGTTTTCCGTTATACTAATTTTTATACCAATAGTAGTTTATATGAGGCATACAAAGGTAATATCAAGTATAGATCGAAAGCAATATTGCAATTTGTCATGTTTTTTGTATTTATTTCAGTCAAAATCTAAGTTATTTTCGCTATCCAGAGCCATCCACCAAAATAGAAACATTGCTCAACTTGTTTCGTTTATCATGGCTCTTTCGTTGTACATACTCGCCATTATACAAACGGTAAGTCACCCAAAAACTTCAATGTTAAAAATGCTAAAATTAAAACTTTAGACAAACATAAAAAATTAAAAACAAACTATGAATTTTAATTTTCAGATTTCGCTACCTGAAGAAGTAGATTGCTACAATTCGACGTTTCTCAGGGAAAATACCACTCAAAAGAACGGCGCGTTTCTGTCAATCGAATATCAAGACTGCAACCCATACATATTTTTAGATGTAAGTCAGATAATATTTACGTTAGCTTAAGAGGAATTCGAGCCCCCTACTTCCTACTAAAAACCTAGTTCGTTTCCTGGTCCCGTATTCTTGGTCACGTTCCAGGCATTTGTACTTCTTTTCTCAATATTCAAACTGTTAAATTTCAATTTCAGTAAAGCGATGATAGAACCAATATTATGTTATGTTCTGGTTACTTTTTTCCGGCCAACTTCTTTCACCTGAAACTTTCAATAAAAGTAATGTGCAGACAATTTATACGAAAATAACGAAAACGCATAGTTTACCGTAACGAAGAAAAAAAAAGACGCTCACGATCCCGGTTAAATTGCACATTAACGAATTTAATCATATTGTTTGAAAACTTATTTTTGCACAGGAAACGGATCTAGAACAAAATGAAGAAAAGCATTATCAGGATTATTATTATCCATTACAATATCTTTGCTTACGTTTACATTATATCATAATGTAATTACTTGTAACTAAGACGTTAACGATTACAACACATTCAACTCTTTAGCGTTTTATGTGAAATGTCCAACCATAGCAATATAATAACAACAAAAAATTATTTATCTACCAACAATGACAAAGTTATGGACGATTTTAGTGGAGTGCAATTACACATAAAAATAGAACACCCTCGCAAACCGAGAAATATTCCCGGTTTTTTCATCTCTGACTAGCTACAAAATATTCACCACATTTTCTGGACTGAGGTAGCCATCCACGTAGATTAAAAAAAGTGACTCTACTAAACTTTTTTTATATACGATTATTTTTAAATATTTTCACGTTTTGGTTACTTCAGGTTACACCGGTAATGGCGATAATGGCGTCAACCTACATATTTCAAATGAAACAATCATATATAGCATCTTTTACATATTTGTTAAGTTTATGTCAATTGGATGTTACATACCCTATACGTAACATGTGTCATTTTTAAGGTATTTAATGTTATCAATAAAAAAATGACAGCTGCAAGGTTGCTTTAAATTATCTATAAATTATCCGCTGTGACCGTTGGAAAAAAGTTGCACAATATTTTTCCAACGGTCACAGCGGAGTATATCGAAAAGTTATACAGGATGTTCAAATTATAAGGTCAACTTTGAACTCGAGAAAAGGAGTAAAAGTCAATTTTTTCAACTCTATTATATGAATGCATTTTGGAGTTTTAATGAAAATTCTAGATGAACTTTTTGTAAAATGCCTTATACCTAAAATGCATTTTACATACTTACATTATGTTGTTGTATTTACTAACATTACAAAGAAATTGAAAACATTAATATATGTAGATTACGTCGAGAACAACTGAACAATTATAAATAAACAGAAATTCATTGAAAAAGGTTCTTAAGTCATTATTAAAGTCAGTTGTAGATTGCCCTTAATGTGCCATACAGATATCCAACGCGTTTCTCCGACCTTACGTCACTGAGAGAAAAGGTAATGCTTTTGAACATTAACTAAAATAGAAATAAGTAGTTTTTGGAATTTACTTTATCGATGTCCTTTTATTTTCAATTTGTCTGTTTCTCTGTTGCTATAAATTTTATAAACAACTAATTTAATCAGAATTACTTAAATGACTTGTGTACCTTGTTAATGCATTTCTGTCTATTTCCATGTTCAGTATCTTTATGAATCTTTATGTTCAGTTGTTATAAAATCTAATCTTTAGATTGCGTTTTCTAAGATTGTTATGTCGCAATAATTTCAATCTATAGGTATAGAGGATTTTACACAAAGTGTTCAAAAATGTTTCATAAAATTCTTAAACGCATTCCTACAATACAGTCGCCATTTGAAAAAAAATCGATTTTTACTACTTTTGTTGAGTTAATTGATTTTATACTTTGAACAAACTGTATAACTTTTCGAAAAACTCTGCCTATGTGTCGATAATGTGTTATCTTCACAATAATTTTGCCAAGCAAGTTTTTTCCAACGATCACAGTGGATAATTTATAAATAATTTAAGGCAACCTTGCAGCTGTCATTTTATTAACCATAGCATTGCTCTATGACTAAAGGATGCCGGGGTGCCCCTTGTTGTAAATTTTAAACTAACTAAAAATTCATTAAAAACATTATAATAACGAGATAACATGAATAATTTTAGACTTCGAGCTACAAAAATACTTGAGTTTAACCGAATATGCCAACACGTAGTACAAATAATACGGTTATCGAGCTACTGACAATTCTATGTGCATATGAGTTCGTATAATGTTCGTATAAACCTTATTGCACTCCACTATTACTCGCTACTGTATTTACAGTTTATAAATTATTTTGCAAGACCATCTCTGCTAACAAACAAAATGCTAGTCCATTAATTTCAATTTCGCTGTATTTTCTGTGCTTCACATTGCTCTTGATTCATGTCGTCCATTAGCAATGTGGCAGTACTTAGTTCGTAGAAATAGTATTATGTGTTACAGCTTCCCGCATTATAAACTTTTCAACGTTCTTACGGCATTAAACAATGACTATTTTCGCATGCCTGCACAGTTTTCATTGACTCTCAAATGTGCTGTAACATTAACACTTAGTACAATGTGTCAAAGTTAATGTGGTATACCGTCTCTCCCAAAAAAATCTATACAGCAACTTTTTTGGTAAACCCTAACTTAAAAATGAGGAAATATCTGTTTGTTAGATTTTGTTTTTTTATCGTCTATTAATCAAAAATGTCTGACCTGAGCTAACATGTTGGTCATCTTTTTTCTGTTCCAGTATTTGTTACTGTTAGTTCTGCTGTCGATGATAGGATGTGCAGTATATCAAGTTCTCATATCGCTCCTGAAGACAATCATCCTGATAGCGGCCATGGCAGGCTACCTCGTCATATACATAAGTTTCAACAAGGACCTACAGGCAATGTACAGAAAATACAAAGGGTAAGAAATATATTTAGGAGATTAACTATTAGCCTTTATCTATATTATTGGTCTGATTGTAATTATTTATGTATTGACTTCAGATTCATATATGATGACACAATAACAATGCAGTACTTGACGACTGTGATCTCCGTTGGTTTTCTGGTAGCTCTGATATTACATGGGCAGCAGACTGAAGCTACGTACCGGCTGGATTTTGTCTGGAAGTTACAGGCGACCGAAGAGAAAGAAGATATGGAACACCTGGAAGCATACAATAGGAAATTATTGGATAATATCCTTCCTGCTCACGTCGCTGAACATTTCTTATGCAGTGACAAGAATAACGACGTAAGTTTTTGCAGTGATATTACATGAATTTGGGCGATATTTCATCTTTGGTCAACAATTTATATTCTTTTGATATGCGAGTGCGCCAAGATGTCTTATAAATCGACTGTAATATACTATTTCTTCTACCTTGTGCCATTAGTTGTTATACAAAATTTAAATATTGTTGTTACTATATTTAGAATCTAGGGTATTTTGCGGGTACCGGTTGTACTACTGTTGCTACTGTAGTAAACTGTCTATCTACTTCGTAAAGTTGGGATAAAACCATGATCAAATCTTATTGTGGATAAATCGTTTACAAAGCTACCTAAATTATATATTATATTGAGTATCGTTGGTTGCATATGTGGTGTATGACTTTTATTTGGCGCGCATAGTACCATAGCTTGCTCCGTGCATGCTGATATTCAATAAACTATTTATTGCGCATATATCTATATCGACGATGTAGGTTTGATCTTCACATAACTCCTTATTCAGGTAAATGTGGTCGTTATCGGAAAGGGGGATTTGATGTTTAATTGACGAGAATGTTGCTCGATCACTTAGCAGAGTCGCAAAACATCACCTAAAACGTCTTGCTGGCGTATTTTGATGAACACAGCAAATCTAAGTAGCCCTCAACCCATGTTTAAATATGTATAGAATATAGGTATTTTGTAGTTTATGCGATTGTAAGCGATTCTTAAGAGGCAGTTTGTGGTTATGTGTGCTTACGTATGACATACGGCATTTGATATCAATGTGACCAATCTTAGAAAACAGTGACTAAAAACGGTGTTACAATTTGTTAATTGTAACATCGAAAACAGTGTCACAATGTGTGCATTGTGAATGCAAAGTTTAAAAATATTATTTTGGTAATTTTTATAATTTTATTCCAGTTGAACCTAACACTAGGAACTCTAAAATCGTCTCATAGCAAAACTGTAAACTGTAAAACTGTAAAACCTTAAACTGTAGGTACATACTCTCCTTTTACTGTGAACTTTAGGTGGTGTGGGGAGTTCATTCAACAAAAAGCAAACAAAGAATATGAGGCCTCGCAAAGAAGCTATTGAAAATTCCTATTCGAAAAGTTTGTGATTGAATAGGGTTTCTGTTTATTGCTGGGAGCCGGGAAAAGTACGTTTTTTTACAAATTTCCTTTTTTTTGTAATGAGCGCAAACTTAGAAACAAGTTGTTGAGGTTGGGGTTTTAAATGTCAGTTTAAGCCACAAACCGTGTCCAGGACTCAAGGATTTTGTATATCTGAACTCGGTGTGTGATTTAAACATGCATTGAGAACCGTAGCTTTTAGAGGACGATTTTGAACCCATTTTATAGTTTATAGAAGGTTGTGAATTGCGAGCTATAAATTTGCAAAAAAAAATATATTTAAAGATATCTAGTAAGAATACAAATAGTAAGGTTGAAAAAACTTTGAAGATTTTACGGCATTGTTCTAACTATACTATAAATTCACCGAAATTTGCAAAATCAATCATTTAATTAGCTTCTTTCCAAAGTCTTGGCGTGAGATATTCGATATTTCTCGAGAATTTATTGGAATGGGTGGTTTAAGGTATTTTTATTTTCATTGTATTTATAAATTGGAAACAGTTAAATTTGTTTGCAAGTTGCATTTGAACTTTACGTTATAGTTGATGTTACATGTAGTTTATATCTTAGTGTTTTCTGTATTTTTCTTTCAAAATGTAATGAGAACACGTTAGTGGGTTTGCCCTGTTGTGTTTTGTGCCGTAAATAAGAAAATATATAAAACTCCTACTCACTTTAGATTGGCATTATTGTTGAAAGACTATTATTATTTTTATTGAAAATAATTTTTGATAACGTTAATAATAATTGTCTTTTTAAAGAAATGATAACCTTTTATGGTTTTACACGTAAGTGAAAACCCTTAGGTCGTTTACACACACACCCGGCAAAACCGGTGACGGCGCCGGGACCGGCTTTAGGTTTTGCAGATATAGTTGCAATAGTTTGCTATTTGGCCTCACGAAAGCAAGATACACAGGTGACCCACGGCATTGGTACCCCCGTTTATTTTTTTTTGTAACGCTGGATGAATAAAATTTGGGAATGTGTTAATTGACAAAAAATGCCATTCTTGGGGATACTCTTGAAGTTAATATGACTTCTGGTTTTTCCGGAAATGACAACATCATGGAAATTTTAAATTGCACCCTATATTCTTTATGTGATATTTTCAATCAGGATGACATTCGGATTACAAAAACATATCGATCGTCAATTTTTATCACCAAGGCAATGCAAAAATAACTTATTTATGTATTAATCTAGGTGGCTAGGAGTTGGTGAAAATAGTAGAAATTTGTCAAATAAACACTTACTACACAAGTCAAAGTCACTCAATGGACTATTTGAAGGAAGTACCCTGATTATGCGAGGAAAAACATTTTTCCGACACAATGATACAAAATTCTTGATATTTGCTGATATTCGTAGCGTGAAAATGATGTTTAAGGGTACTTCCTTCGAGTAGTTCATTGAGTACTTTGACTTGTACGCTGACTTTGATCATTAGGACAATATTTTTCGATTTCCTTGGTTCTAAGAACATTTTTACGCTAAGAATTTCAATAAAATATCAAGTAATTGGTATCATTGTAATCGGAAAGATGTTTTTTATCGAATAATCAGGGTGTGGCCATTGGGTACCCGTGAAAAAAAATTACTCACGGGCAAAAAAACTAATTAAATCACGCTAGAGGGCGCCAGTGATGCAATGTCGACCAAAATCGATTTAGTTAGTGTTTATTTGACAATTTTCGACTATTTTCGCCAATTCCTCGCCACCTAGTACACAAAAAAGTAATTTTTACGTTGCCTTGATGATAAAGTTTTTGTGTTCAGAATGTCATCCTGATTGAAAATATCATACAAAGGATATAGGGTGCCATTTCAAATTTCAATGATGACGTCATTTCCGGAAAAACCGGAAGTCATATTAACCTCAAGAGTATCCCAAAGAATGGCATTTTTAGTCTATTAACTCATTCCAAAATTTCATTCGTCCAGTTTTTTAGACAACAAAAATAAGCGGGAGTATCTATGTTTCTTACTTTCTTTTTAAATTGCTTGTACCTTGCATCTGGAACAACGTTTACTGGTCTACATTACTGTTACAGATTCGGAATAACTACAATTGTAAAAGCGTGCGTTTGGTGTGCTGCTACTTATGGGATCAATTAAAGAACGAATTTCTTCCACTGCAAACAGCAAAAAAGTGACACAAAATACTAGATAACTTAAAAAAGTCTTCACAATTTCCCATCAAATGGTAAAGATTGTGACTCATCCGCGTTCAAGAAACCCATTTTTTAAGTTAATGGATAGAAACCAATTACAAATCCCACCCATCGCC
Source organism: Melinopterus prodromus (assembly GCA_964023965.1). Taxonomy (NCBI): domain Eukaryota; kingdom Metazoa; phylum Arthropoda; class Insecta; order Coleoptera; family Scarabaeidae; genus Melinopterus; species Melinopterus prodromus. The sequence goes on from OZ030393.1 coordinate 50,672,253, forward strand.
CATTATCTGCAAGTGGTGAAAAGTTACTTTTTGTACTCGTGGGTGATGAAGTTTTGTGAATATACTTGGGCTATCAAAAAACCGGATGCGGGCTTATGCTGTACATAACCGTATTGAGAACAAAAATTTAAAATTATGTTTGTAAAATCTAGTTTTTTGAGATAATTGATAATTGAGATAATTGACATGGTTTTATTTAAGTTTTATTATGTACATCTTGATCTTGCGATTAAACTCTGACAAAAATTAAAACTGTAAATAGCTGCTATTTCCTTCATTTGACTCCTATTCTTTAAATTGCCTTTTCTACTTTTCAGGACCTGTACCACGAACAGTGCGACTGCGTCTGCATAATGTTTGCGTCGATTCCAAACTTCTCCGAATTCTACATCGAATTAGAAAGCAACAATGAAGGCGTGGAATGCTTGAGGTTACTCAACGAGATAATCGCCGACTTTGACGAATTACTATCCGAGGACAGATTTGACAGCATCGAGAAAATCAAGACTACAGGCGCCATCTACATGGCTGCCTCCGGTAGAACTTCAAACATGTCCAATTGCTCAAATAATAACATAAATTATTCACAGGTTTGACGCAAAGAACGTGTGATATGAAGAACTACCGACATGTTACGGCGATGGCCGATTACGCTTTACGCATAAAGGAAAAATTGTCAGAAGTCAACGAGCATTCTTTTAATAATTTCAGGATAAGGATCGGTATAAATGTTGGACCGGTGGTGGCAGGTGTTATTGGAGCCAGGAAACCGCAATATGATATTTGGGGGAATTCCGTGAATGTTGCCAGTCGTATGGATAGCACAGGTGTTCTTGATAAGATTCAGGTAAGGCCTTATAATTTTAGAAGTTACAATAATCTTAGTAACACTAAAAGTTGATTAGTTTATTACTTTCACAATAAAGCCATATATAAATTTGCATAGCATCACCATGACATAAATAAGACCCGAGTCATAATAGATCTACTTATTACTAAACAATCTATTCTCCGCTTTAATTGACGTGGATGAGAGATTTGATATGGTTTCGAATCATTCACCAATTAACCGAAACGTTTACTAAAAGAGAAAGGAATGTCAAACTCAGTCTGGGATAAATCTACAAGTACCAATCAAGATTACCTCACAAACAGAAGATAAATCCATGGGATTAATGACACTGTATTTGATATACAGAAATATGCTTGGGAACTACACATCTAATTTCAAGAAAAATGAAAGGTAATAATTATCCAAAGCAAATAAGCGAGATAATCACAGAAAATAAGAAAAACGATAAAACGTTAACAAGTAACCAGGAACTCAGGAATCACAACTAAATTCAATTGGTTAACTAAGGAATTACGAAGAACTATTCAAGACATGAAGCAACAGACAATGAAGAAAGCCTAGAAGAAACTACAAATGACGGAACCTCAGATTATTTTCTATGGAAGGCGACGAATGGACACAAAAATCAATCATCAATCATACAATCCGCCGATAAAAAGACCGGATAGAACCTGGGGTGGAAATTATATAGACAAAGCCATAGTTTTTGCAGAGTACTTGGAACAGTTCTTCACTCCAAATGAAGGCAAAGCTTTGGAAGAATTTACCAGTTACTCCGAAATAATAATTCCTAAAAAGCCGTAGTTAAGATAACTAACCTACGCAATTTAGCATTTAGGCTTGTGCCAACTGTTTGAAAAACTGCGGTGGTAGTAATGATTCCCAAGCCAAGTAAACCATCAAATGAAGCATCCTCCTACACGCCAAGTTCTCTATTGCCTACTTTATCAAAACTGTTTGAAAAACTTCTATCAAAACAACTGAATCCAGTCGTAGATACAAAAGAAACATTATACGAGCTTGTCAGTTTGGATTCAGAAACAAACAATAGACAATAGACAATCTATCAGATCGACTGAATAACTATAAACTAATAACGGTAATAAAGAGGACTTTAGAAGAAAATGCTCCTCTATATTTGTAGATATAGCAAAAGCCTTCGATAAAGTTTGGCACGAAGGAGTCATCTATAGACGGGAACCGCTACTACCGTTCTAGTATGGTCAACTATTAATATCATCTTTTTGAGAACTACTTCCGTATACTTCAGGATACTTGGTCCAATTCTGTACCTTCTTTATACACATTTGCCACGTTTGTTACCGACACTGCAAGGCAGTAGATATAAATGTTGAAGGAGCAAAAGTCAAACAGTAGATTCATGTCAACAGTGCCTATTAGTAAGTGGATGAAACCAAGATTAATTGCAATGGTCTAAAACAGATCCGTTTACATACATTTTACCAACAAACTGATATAATACGTTCCTGGAATGGTGTGCCTTACTCGAACAAGGGAAAATACCTTGGTATGACGCTATGACACCAAGTATCGGTGGAAGGAACACCTTTAGATGAAATGAGAAGAATTGGGCATAAGACACACAAAAACAATACTGCCGTAGGAAGTCGGTCCCAGTTTAGAAGCAGAACTTGTGTTGATCTATGGTATCCAACTATGGGGCTGTACTAAGCCAAGCATCATTCATTCAACCCTTCTAAAGATGCTAAGAAACATCGTTGGTGCACCTTGGTATATGAGAAACTGCCATCTCCACAGGAATCTTGATATGGCATTAGTAACCAACTAAATTGAAAAGTTTATAAAGATTCAACAGCACAGACTTCTTCAGCAAAAGAATATCGACGCAATCCAGCTACTTGATAATAGCGACACAATGGAACAAAACATTTTGAGTTGGTGAAGTGATGAATAGCACATTGGTATGCGAGTGATATGTGACCTAATCAGACCTACAGTATGCAGTGTGTGACGTTTTAAATGTCATCAGCATTTAAATATGTAAATTCAAGTTAAGCCAATGGGGAAATCTTATATCGTTTTTATACTTGTGGAATTTATTTGAGCTTAATATAGCTACATAGTCATCAGACTTAGTGTTATCCGCAAGTTCCTATCAAGTGCTGTTAACTAATTAAAAAAGCTGGGTGATTTAATTTGCTGTGGCACATGATCGACATACAGTCAATCCCAGAAGTCTTCGTACACCAGACCAAAATCAAAAATCCAAGAAACTACAAAATAAAATTAAAAGAACGTATATTTATTTTATGCATCTGTTTAAAAATGACAGTTACTTACGAAAGAAATATGTTTTTTCACGAATTTCAACCAAAAATTATTAAATTCGTAACAGCTCCAAACAATAATCTCTCCTAAATGTTCGTACAGTAAAGAAAATATGTTGTTACAAAAATAATTTATAGAAAGGTTTAGTTCGATCTCCCTTGGTTTCAAGAAGTTCTTGTAAACGGCGCTAAATTTTTTGCGAAAATTTTTAGTTTGGCGTAAATTGTTTGCGAATACATTTTTTGTTTGTTTCTTTGCTACCAATTGCCTGTATTGCCATTTTCTTTCTCAAGCAGTACAAACAGTTCTCAGTTGGATTGAGATCTGGTGAATGCAGATGTGTTGGTACGCAATAAAGTAAAACCACTCACGAACAATGCCGACAAAATGCTTAGTATTTTGATATTGTTGAAGATCTGTTTTCTTCTGAAATTAATTTTTTGACCACCGGATTTCAAATACATTTTTTACGCTAAAATGGGTAAATTCCATGTAATGCCGTTAACAAGTAGTTCTTGGATCCAAGGAAGGCAGTTTTAAGCAATTAATTAAAATCAGTCAAAATTACCAGAACACCTACATACTCTCCAACCGTAAAAAATTTCATGCGAGCGATTCATATCCGTTATGTGCGCGTCAAATGCGACGTTTTATCTACGACTCATAAATTCCATTTTATGCAAAATATTGTAAATGTTATTGTCAATGATGGCGAGGCGAACTGTCAAATAACTGTCATCCATGTAGGTTTCGACAACTTTGACACTAGCGTTGTATAATGATGACAGTTCCTTCAAATAATGAGGTCATTATTTGAACGTATAATGATGGGGATTATATAGTCATAGATACGTATGCAATGAGCTTATTATATGTGAGTCGTAGATAAAGTATATTTAGTCAGAGCTTGTTTAAAAAAATGTTTTTTTACGGTTGGAGAATTATGTAGGTGTTCCGGTAATTATGAGTAATTTTAATTAACTCAAAAATGATGCATGCTGTAAGAAGATTATTTCAATAAAAAATGTTTTGAATTAGCCGTAGAATTACAAAATGTATAAATACACAAGGTGTTCCATTAAAAAGAGTTTACGAAATTACCATAATAAAATGAATATACATATATTATAAATATATTTGAACGATAGCTTGTTGAAAGTAAAAAACTTTTGCTTGAATGTTTTTTTGAAATTTTGTACGGTTGGAGAGTTTTGTAGGTGTTCTGGTAATTTTGACTAATTTTAATTAATTGCTTAAAACTCAAAAATGCCGCATTTTGCAAAAAGATTATTGTAATAAAAATGTTTGGAATTAGTCCTAAAATTACAAAATGTAAAAATATTCAGGCTGTGATTTTTATAATAAAATGATAAACTGTATATTAAAAATATATTTGAACGATGGATTGTTTAAGGTAAAATAGCTTTTGTTTGAATTTTTTGTTGAAATCTCTTACCGTTGTAGAATTATTTGGGTGTTCCGGTAATTTTGGCTAACCTTGCTGTAATTTTATTTTGTAGTTTCCTTAATTTCTTATATTCGTGTGACCCGAGAAGACTTCTTGGAAGTGCCTGTATGCTTAATATGACATTTCCTTACCTCACTTATGAATGTGTTGTCAACAACGGTAATTGCGTTATGCGTTGTTTGTTTTCTGTGTTTTGATTGTATTTAATTGGCTGATGACGAACAGTTAGTTCGAACCCAGCCACCAAAAGAACAATTTTGACCATTTTTATTCAATCCTTATAAAAAGAAAGTTGATTATATAGTTGAGAGGATTTAACCCAAAAATAAATGTTTGTTTCTGTTTTTGCTGATTTATATTTAAGGTCATGGTATATGGTAAATCAAAGTATATGGCAAATACAAAAATGTACGTTTGTTTAACACTATTGCTTTTGTAAATTTCTGATAATTTTCCTTATTTTAAATTGAATTTTTTGAGATGCTTCAGGACACTTCCAATTTTGACCCCTATGAATTTTGTTCAAACATTTCTTTAGGTTATGACAACTGGAATTTTTGTAAGCTTTATAAATAAGCCATATTTGGCATATTGCATGGCATATTTGTTTATTGAATCCAGAGAAAATCGACTGTGACCGATTACAGATATAATTTTTAACTACCTAACACTAATAAGTTATTGATAGTTAATTATTTTAGAGTAATTTTTTTGCTCAACTAGGCCAAGAATATTTAGGAAATACTTTTAAAAATCTAAACATCATAAACTAATGGATTAAAAGATAATCTTATAATAATATTCTTAATGCGTGAATAAAGAAAAACACCGTTAATGTAATACTCACACAAGGTTACAATACAAATTACTTCTACCAGGAAATTATTTATATTAAAACAATGGAACTTCTTCTATGCGGCAAAAAAATATTATTAAACAGCTCAACCATAAAACGAAACTGGAGACAAACATGTAATAATAATAATAATGCAAAAATAAAAATATGAAATATGAACAGCATTGAAAAAAAAAAATGCTTCTAGAAAACAATAGGATGTAAGATCACAATTATTATTTATTATAATTCGTTTCGTGGTTTTGCAAGTATCGATAGTTGATGTGATGTAAACAATGACAAAATTAACCGCGATGACAGAACTGAACATGGCGTAACTCAGGTAATAAATAAAATTATTTGTTCATCATCTTCCTCTTATTCAACACTATCAGTTTACCTAATTTCATTACAATCAAAGCACCAGTTGCAGATCTTGATATTTCTTGTGTGCGTAACTGTATGGTGTATTTATATTACTAATAGCTCCGAAAATATCAATAGTCACTTGTAAGTAACTCCGTGTTTACAAATCATATTTGAAATAATACTTAATATTTCAAAATAAGAGCAACTATAGAAGTAATAGCTGTAGAAATGTCAATAATCACCTCTAACTCCTCATCTAGATATATGTAGTAGTAATTTGTTTACTAAATACACTAATACAGTGTAGTTTATCCAGTTATCACGTTTTGCAATTCATTTACATGGATGAAACCGCGGTAGATGATGCAGCGCGTGTTTTATTTTGTTTTGAAATTCTCTGTGACTTTCAGCCGAATTTTCGTCAAACAAAGCGTGGCCATTCGCGAATATTTGAATCCAAGGTCCATATTGCTATTGAAACAATAATGTTTATTCAAACTACCTAATCATAAAATTTTATTTCGTAAAACATGAATCGTAATCACACACTATTATGATATTGTGATATTATATAACAAAACTATTAAACAATCGGTTATACAACAAAATAATTAAGATTGCATAGTTGGTAGAAATTATTCAAAACGTGACCTTCATCTCTCACTTTTTTCTTTGCGAATTCCAGGTCACCAAGGAGGTTTACCAGATACTAAGCGACAAAGGTTACCCGTTGACGTGCAGAGGAACCATTAACGTGAAAGGAAAAGGCAACATGGAAACGTATTTCTTGGATGACTATTCCAAAAATCAATCATCATCCGCGTCAGTAGCAAAGGCGAATGTCATCGTCAATCCGATGGATGAACTAAATTCCGAATTATAGGCGCAGTTAAAAATGTAAAAAAAAAAACAAACCGCAATGAAAACAGATGAGAGATAATATTGTAAATATTACGTAATTGTAAATAAAGTGATCTGCTGTAATGGTCGTTCTTATTCTCCTTACCAAATTAGTGGGCACGATATCGCAATCAAAATGAGTATGAATTATATCGGTAACCTAAATACCTTGATTATTTGCCATTATCGAAGTATTAGTCGTAGTTTGAGTGCATGACTTTAATGTGGTTTGATTATACCTTAATTAATATGGAAAATGAAAAAAATTACATATCTGTGTGCTAGATAACAAGCAGCGGATTATGGTAGTGATAATCCGAAGTTAGGTACAACGCACTACTTGAAGAAATACAAATTTTTAGTGATAATTTGCACTACAAGAAGACACGTGCCCAGAAGAACGATTAACCAACATTATTTAATGAGTTTTTTTTTAATCTGGATGTATATACCATTCGGCCTAGACGATCACAGATTTGATTATCTCTATTTTATCGCCGTTGTATTTATTTTATGCGATTATATTATATGATACTTAAAAATCTTTAATAGCAAGAGATAAATATAGTGAGATTAATAATAATAATCTTGCCTTGTACATATTTAATTTGCAAGATTTCAGTGTGGTGCGCTTAATTGGCCCCGAATCTTAATATTCTTAGTATATTATTTGACGAGAACACAACTTTTTGTAGAGGATTAAAAGATCTAGTAATTTAATCCTAACTTTTATTCGATTGGGCAAGGTTGTGTATGTTACGTTATCTTGCTTGTTATTAGTCTGACAGCAGTGAAGGTTCGATTGAAACTGGTAGGTATCCCAAGATCTTTTAATTTTCGACAACAAAGGTTCTATACATCTACAACGTACAATTTACCGTTTTTGCGTTATACGACTTAATAACGTCTACAACAAGAAGCCACTATCGCGCGTTCCTGAAATGCACAATGATCATAAGGTATACACCAGGGTATAAACCCTGAAATGTATAGTGTCATTTTGAGTGCCTTCATATTTTATGATAAGAAAAAGCACTAAAGATATAGCCAAAAGTGTTCTTCAGTAGAAAGAAGTGTTTCTTTTTAAATAGCAGCGTTGTCTGATTTTACAAAACTGTTTTTAAAACATATAACTATTCCAAAACGTTTTGCAAAACTTGTACCCTTCACTCGTTTACATATTCCAGACTCGGCTCCTTCGTCGCCTCGTCCGTAATATTTAACTCGTACTGTTAAGTCCCCGTAAGACCCCTACCGCACTTATAACATAAATAACTATACTTTGGTGGCTATTTGCAGTTCCTAGGGATTTTTGGCTGCACATTTTCGAAAACCTTAGGCGGTAAGAAGAAGTATATGAACAAACGTACACAAAAACGTGCACTTTTCTTTGCACAATTTAAGTAACAATCTTCGTTTCAAGTGAACAAATCTGATGTGGCCAGGCACATGACTTGATCATACTACGTATAAAATTAATAGTTTAGCTGCATGAGATTCTATGTGATCGAGATCGGTCGTGTCTGCATTAAAATAAATCTAGTCAACCAGGATTTGACAGATATTTTGGGTATTCGCTAAAACGAACCAAAGAGTTGCCCTTTCGTGATAAAAGAGTGAAACTAAACGGGATATGGTGTGGCCAGTATTGGTACCCGTGCGTTTGTAAACTTATTATTGAACGAAAACATGGAAAGGGCAATGAAAAGAAGCAATAAGAGTATCGACTATTGTTGTGTTCCTCAGTGTAGTTCATTTTACAATGACGCATTGTCATTTCACAAATTTTTAGGTTAAACGCTACTACCCACTGTCACTACAATATCTGACAGATCCTGGCTAACTAGTGTTATAGTAAGGCAGACACGACCGATCTCGATCAAATAGAATTTGCTCATGCAACTAAGCTATAAATTTTATCAAAAATGTCATAGACATAAATTATACAAAATTGTCTCTACTTTAATTTATTATTTAACTATTATGACGAATACCTAGATATGAATATACGGATATACCGTATAATACCGCCTGATATACAGGCGGTATGTAAATTTTAAAATAATTTAAAAATTACAGCCACAACCTGGATTTGAACCAGGGACCTTTGTATCGCTACCACAATGGTGAAAGGACATATTTCCGCAGGATTACCATACTTTATCATACTGCGTATGATAAAGTAAAAAAGTTGACGTCCAAATGACAAAAAATACGATGGCTAATAGGATTACAGTTTATTCTAGTTTATTTATACTACGTTTATCTCGTGCAATTGTTCTCCATCCATAGCTGGTTCCGATTACTATATCGATCAGAATGAAAAAAAAATGCTTATTCTTATAAATATTTACCTAACCGGCAAAATAATAATGAATAAAATTCGTTTGATTGATTGACTATAACAACCAATTACATGCACTATAAATTGAGGAAATAATCCATAATATAGATTAAAATCTTTTGCTATCTTAAACTTACAACCTTCATTGAATTCTCTCACACAAACTATTATAAATAATATCGTTTTAGGATTTCCTCATATTGCTCATTCATGCATTTATATCTACAGAAAACAGATCTTTTTTTATTGTAGAGCGACATACGTAGTGATTATAGGTGTGGATTATAGGTCAAAATTGTTGCTAATTAACCGCAAACACGGTGGTGTACGTCACAATAAGGAGAATGGTTATCGGTCCCGTCTAATAGGTGTATGTTTTATTCAACAGTAGACAGTTGTGGAGTGTGCATGTGAGCGTGATTGAGTAGTGAGTTATTGTGAGTTATGTTGAAGAACGGCGACGGAGCAGTAGCGGCGATAGGCCAGACAGGAAAGAGGTAACTTGCAAATTTAATTCAGGACAAAGATTAGGATCTCGTTAAGTGCAATTTTTGTATTAAACTATTTTGATTTTTTGATACTGTTGGTGTAGGGAGAGCAATAAGAACATTCTTGTGCCAACTTTGGCTCTACAGAAATTCACTCTATATTTTCTATATCTACAATGTAGGTTTATGTAACTTGTTTTTGTTGATGTAAGAGTACTATACAATTAATAAATAAAATTCGATGCTTTTCCTTATTATTTGTATATTTAATTGTCGCTACATGTTTCGTGTCATACTAGATAGTTCATCAGGCGATATCGTCAAATATTGAGAACACCAATACATAGGTCACGAACAAACAAACATGAGCTAATATATATATTTCCAGGCACCCAGGAAAAACCACCAACTCAAGTCGTTCAAAGTATCACTCTGATACTTTGAACGACTTGAAGTGTGTGACTTGAAGTGACAATTAAATATACAAATAATAAGGAAAAACATCGAATTACACCTTGTTGGACAAAGGAATCAATTACTATACAATTCTTTAAATCTTTCTTATGGGCCAAATCGAGCTACTATTGAATTCTCTATTGGCAAAACAAATACTAAATTTTGGACTTTTCAAAAGAAATTAACTCACATTCAAATCCAGTATGTCACAATAAAAGAAGAAGGATTTTGTTAGATTGTTTGAAGTATCTATTCTTATTTTTAAAATTTCAAGATAACAATAAAGAACCAAAATTTTACATTTTAGTTTTTACTTTTTAACATAAAGTATAATGGCTCTAGAGATGTAAAACTGAAAATACTTATTATTGCAAACTATTATTGCACTATAAATACGACAAAGCAGTTGAATTGATAAGATAATTTTAAACACCGATAAATTGCTTTCAATTTGAAGTATAAATAACGCAATAAGTATAAGTATAGTGGGTAAAAAAAAAACGGTAAAAATTTTTAATCGCTCCTTTTCCCACTAATATTTAATCAAGAAGTCGAAAGGTATTTATCGGGCAATTCCGTCATTGAAGAAGGCAACCGTATACACCTGTTTTTTATACCTTTCTCCTTCTATATCTCACCGTCGATTAACAAGCTTACGTTAATATTTAATCAATTCAAATATTTACAATTTAACACAATTTAATGTGAAATGAAAGGTGTATTAACATCAATATGTAATGACATTTGTCTTGTTTTGGTAAAAAACGACACTAGAGATCTTATAGCATCGTATACAAGGTGATTTATTTCTTATACAGGATGAAATATTTAAAGAATGTTTTTATTATTGATTTTGCTAAAAACCAGTGGAATATGACGGTTGTAACCAAAACATTGCACCGACAAGAGAAATCTAACTGTGTACTTGAGTTATCTTTAAAGATCGTGGAGAAACCATTGGTGTTCTTATGGGCAGCATGTTTGAATTTATCATTTTAGGTGGTCTTTTCGTCAGTTTCAATTATGATGTTGTTATTGTTGTTTAGCTGTAAATTTTAGACGTATGTTACTTGTTCTTGTTCTTTTGTTTGTTTTTGCTAAGATTGAACCGGAGCTGGAATTAACGTTTTTTGAGTATGACACATGACTCAAACCAACTCTTTTTTATGCTGTTCCTATTTTCGATATTTTTTATTAAAAGATGTAATTTTTACGTGAAAAACAAACAGCAAATACCGGTGAAACCAAACGCCCATAATTTTAGTTCAATAAAATCGATCTTGATTTTAGTACCAGGGCACTCCAAACGAAAAATTTTATATTTTTGTTTCAAAAACACAAAAATTTGCAACGAAAACTACAGCCCAATAATTGTAGTACAATATGGAAAACGGGTAACAAAAAACCTTCAAAAATTTCAAAATAACACTTGGCGACCATAACAAAACTTTTTTTTCTATGCAAATGTCCAATTCAACTGCTCTTTTAAGTAAAAACAGCAATAAAACGATGTTTCAAAATTTTACCCTGTATACTAAAAAAAATCAGCCTGTATACGATGGTATAAAATATCTACTCTTCCTCTTGACCAAAAGAAAACAATTCTCATCACCTACTAATTTCATTACACCTTTCATTTCACAGTAAATTGACCCGATATAATCAGAAATGTTGCAACATTACGTTGGATTAAAACGTTCAATTATTGCAAATATGGTATGTTTTCAATTTTGTCAATATAAGCAAATAGTTTACCAAAGAAATGCTAGAATTTACTTAATATCTTTGGAAATATGAGCAATTGAAAATTTTTACCGTTTTTTTGCCGACTGGGTATATAAGTGTAATATAACTCTGCAATAACTTAATAAATTATAGTAGTGAGAAGTAGTCATCTTATTAAGAGATGCACTTGGAATTACATCGATATGTATACAAAACGTGGCGCATAGTTGATAAAATTTGCTAATTATTTATTTATTTCCCTGATTATTCCTTATATTTTGATATCACATCAATGTATCAGATGCACTTTACACTTGAGGAGGATTATTGTTGTTTTGCAGTAAGTCCTTGCAGTAAGTAGACTTTTGTGTTTTAAAAAAATAAATTGGATTAAAAAAGCGTTACACTCTTGAATGGAACACTCTATATAAGCTACAATCTTGTGTATTGTATTAATAGTATAGGACAGAGAAAATAACGAACAGAAAATAACGATTGATTGATAATATTGAAAAAAAACGGTATTTAATCACTTCAATCTTTTTATTATTATCCAACAAACGATCGATTGGGTGATCGGTGGGTTCACCATGATACAAATCGGTCAAGCACTAACCTGCATTTGAAAAACACGCAGTATTTTTCAAGAGGACGTAATATGCGAGTATTTCGACAATTTCAATAAATTGTATCAAAAATGTCAAATAAATAAAGGTAAGGATATTTGACGGTTGACTACTTTTGACGGTATTCGCGCGACATCTATTGCACCTACGCAGTACTTTGTCTGAAGTGTCAATAGAAAATTCCAATACAAATTCAACATAAATGTTCACGAGCATGTAATATATGTTACAGCTTGACTTACCTACGACCGAAAATTTCAATAAATGCAAATTGTTACAAAAATGACAAATAATTAAACGAAATATTCGCGCGACATCTGTCATTATGACATTATGTCGTGCGTAGAAAATACAAATGCACAGCCAAACGCACACGTTTGTTATAAACATAATGCGTGCGAAGCAGTCCGTGACGTAAGGGACGTTTACATATGGTTTACACATACGGTCGTAGGTAAAATACTATTACATATTAGGCTAAACAATCGTAATGCTAGAAATAGGATTACGTTGGAGCTGGCGTGCAAAAAAATGCAGTTTGTCCTCAGAATAATACATTTGTAAGCTGCTTGTATATCCGCATTGAAAAGACTGGGTCTTGTTTTTATTTTCTATTGCCACGTGATTACTTACTAACATTGGACAAAAGTAAGCCAGTCTCATTGTTAACGGCAGGCGGCTTGTGGCAAGAAGAATTAAAATGATAAAATACTGTAACTCTTTATCACAGCATATATTTTAGAAAGTTGCGACTTTAAATCAACATGTATGGACCAAATAAGGAGCTGTAGAGCAAGGACGAAACACTTCAATTAAAATACTCGTTAACCCTAGATTATCACTCAATAACTTGTGAAAGATGTACCATCCTGCATCCTGTGTAATGTGTGGGTTGGTCCATACATTGATTATTTTGTACAGGACCTTTCTAGTCAGGACCCATACTTTTTTGTGTGAAATTTTTTCTATCAGCACATACTAACCGTTGCTACATTGATCTCAAAATCGATAATTGGTTTATCTTAATAATATTAAAAAAACATTTTTATTTTGTTTTACATACCACAGTTACTAACCTAATAAAAAAAATCTGATGTAGCCAGGTATGACTTTATCATATAATAAATAAAATTATTAGTTTGGCTGCAATAGATTCTATTTGATCGAGATCGATCGTATCTGCATTGAAATAAAACAAGTTAGCCAGGATTTGACAGATATGTTGATAATATGTCATTAGAATGAAAATAATTGTTATTCCTGACTAACTAGTATTAATGCAGGCACGATCTCGATGAAATACAACTTGCTCATGCAGCTAAACTATTAATTTGACCAAAAAATGTCATAGACATAAATCATACAAAATTTTCTCTAGTTTCATTTATTATTTAACTATTTTGACGAATTTACAGAAATATAGCAGCTCATTTGCAAAATCCTTGAAAAATGCTTAGAGGAAACAGCCAGTTCCTTTGGACCCTTTTGAACCAAAAGCTTTTCGGCTCTATGTCTGGTCATAAAACTTTTAAATATGAACTTTCGTCCCGAAACCTTTAGTAGTTTCTCCGGAATCGTCGCCATATCACACTGCTTATGATAACGTAAAAATAATCAATTAGGTTTTGAGTCTTTATATCAGACCATTTTACATTTTCTAAGTACCTACTTAATTGTCCAAAAACAATAATCTAAGCGCTAATTGCTACGGAACAGCAAACTCATCACACTCAAAGAAATGAAAAAGTGTTTTTCAACGCTGTTTTCGTATTTTTTTTTTCGTTCAATCCTAATTTTAGTCATAAACGCTGAATTGAGTTAGTGTTTTGAAAAATTTGTGCTTAAAACTTGCAAAAGAAAAATAAAAATTTCTTTTTTCCCTAAAAATTAGACACATTCAGAATACCTGCTATCCGGTTTTCACTCTACGGAAAATAAACATACCAGAATCAGTTTTTACGTGACTGTCAATAATAATTCTTTGATTGTTTAACATACATTAAGTGGAGCATCCTGTATACGTGTACCTATACCTGCAATTTGAGTAGTGCAAGTATTGTAAATTATATTATTGCGATTGTCACAAATAGTGCTAAAATGGTATCTCCTGCGGATAAAGATTAATTTTTATTCACGTAAGTTTGAATTCAAGTTTTCACTTTAATATGATAGGCCAACTGAGTTCTCTAGATAAAGCAAACTACATGATCATATCAAGTTAATGCATAAGGACGTATTGATACCATGCATTGTGTAGTCACGAGATGCACAATTGATACATTGTTAACGCGTTTGACGCAATTTATTTAAATAACCACTACTGTTTTTATATTATACCTTTAAACCCGCACCTTATATCTTGCGTGCAAAGGATTTAAGTCAACTTTACTTGACACCATTTAACTACCTATATACAGAATAAGAACTAAAATATTTTTAGAACGTGATTAATTTACTACTTTAGCTTTATGTCACACGAACAATAATAAGCATAAAAAAATAAATGATTTACTTTTATAGTGTCAGCTAATTCACTTAATACCAAGTTAATTGTGGGAATAATATAATATTTGGGCAAATCAATATCGACAGGTGTTACCAAATCTATTGTTATCTGAAATATGTTATATGGCATTGTTAGCTTCGAAACGTATTTATTTACATAATTGCAACACGTACTTATTGAAGGAGATACTCAAATATAATCAAACATACTTATTTTATAGTTGTTTCGGCAGGAAATATTGGAACACGTGTTAATTTATATGACAAACTAAATATACCACGCAAATTGGTTGATTATACATCGAAAATGCAAGTTGTAAGGCAAATATACAGTTGTTAACTTTTACACATATCACATATTCCCTGGAAATAATTTAGAAATCACCAATTTCACCTTATAATAGAAAATAGATAAACCTTAGAAGATATAATTAAATTCAAAGGTTTATGTACTAACATAGTTTATATTAAAGAAATCGTCTAAAGACTGCCCTGGAGAATACCAGAAGGCACATGATTGCAAACTTTGTTGTTTTGTTACCAGTTACAGAACAACTACTGTTGACGATGTCTTTGCACTGAACAGGATTGGACTCCGTTTTTCTTTATTAGTTTTATCAAGAAGAAAGTTAGACCGTACGCTATTTGACAAAACATATTTATTATGTCCTTGGGCATATGCTGCTTCAAGGTTAGCCATTATTTCTAAAACGCTACTTTTTCGCCACACTAAATTTTGATAGCTATTTATTTGTTTTTATTTTCTATGGTGGTCCTTTCGAATGAAGAAAATCTAATCCATCTTTCCATACCTCTTAAGGTAACCGAGAGTACTCAGTAAAAAGAAATCTGATGTGGCCAGGCACATGACTTTGTCATACTATAGATAAAATTAATAGATAAGCTGCTGATTCTATTTGATCGAGATCGATCGATATCCATTCAAATAAAATAAGTTAGCCATGATATATCGATTCTATTGACAGTAGGTATTGTCAAAACATCAGCGTTTGACACCTACTGTCCTTAGAATGAAAATATCTGTCATATCCTGGCTAACTAGTTTTATATTAATGCAGACAGGACCGATCTCGATCAAATAGAATTTGCTCATGCAGCTATACTATTAATTTTACCAAAAAGCTCCATAGACATAAATTATACAAGGATTCCTCTACTTTAATTTATTATTTAACTATTGTGACGAAATTATAGATCAAAATCGTTGTAAAATGTTAAGAGTAAACATACAGTTCCTTTGAACCCTTTTGAACAAAAAAGAATAGAGAAAAAAGAAATTTTCCGCTAAAATCACAAGTTTTCGGCACTATTACAATAATTTGTCATACTATGTATGATAAAGTAAAAATCTGACGTGACCAGTCTCATTACTTTATCATACTGTTTAGCAGTATTTCACAATGCAAACGCGATGTTGTGACTATACTGTCTATAGTATCTATCAAAATATCTGTCAAATCCTGGCTGGTTTTGTATTAACTAGTTTTATATTAATGCGCAGACACGACCGATCTCGATCAAATAGATTTTGCTTATGCAACTAAACTAATAATTTTACAAAAAACTGTCATAGTCATAAACTATACAAAAATTTCGTCTACTTTAATTTGTTAACTATTTTGACGAAATTACAGAAATGTCAGATCATTTGCCAAATCGTTAAAAAATGCTAAGAGTAAAACTCCAGTTGTTTTTTACTCTTGAATAAAACTTCATCTAACTGAGCTATTGAGGCGGCCTATGACAAATGTTAGGGAAAATCGGCATATCTCAGTTGAATAGAGCGATACAAAGGTCCCTGGTTCAAATCCAGGTTGTAGCTGTAATTTTTAATTTATTTAAAATTTACATCCCGCCTGTATATCACCATCTTCTATACTTTGATTAATTTCAGCATTACGGTAAGTCCGTATCATAAGGTATGTCCGTATATTCATATCTATTAAAATAAAGTGAAAACCAAATTTATGGTACTTTGGTCCATGCGTAAGTAGTTGCAAAAATCGTCGGGTTGACTACGTAATTCAGCAATTAAATTAACATGACCTTTCTAGTAACGAAGGTTTAGACCATTTCCTTTTGTCTACTTTCGATTTCCGAATTTTCATATTATAGGTACAAATGGCAGCAGTTCCAAGAACTAGTTCTTGGTTCTCCAGTTTTGAAATATTGTAGTAAAAACACAGTAAATACCGCGTTTCGTGACGATTCTCCACAGTTAACTGATTCACATTGGGACCAACTAAACTGAACGTGTGAACGCGATCATTTCATGCAGTTCAACTGCACAAATTGGCTTGCGCAAATCAGTTTGTGCAAATGGCATGAGCGTGTAAACGGACCTTAGGACACAATATATCAAATTGACAAAACCTGTATTCTTGAATTTATACTACAGCGAGAAAATGAGTAAAATAAATCCTTTACATTTTATAGTTAAGCTGATACTTCTCGCATAAAAAAAGGCGCTACTGGTGTGAGGACTAGAGTAACCAATTAATCTGTTCCAGTGTAGAAGACTACCCAGCATGGATGTTCTGGAAGAGAAGACGATATGTGGTAGCCGTTATGGCGTTCTTTGGCTTCTTCAACGTATATTCCTTAAGAATAAATCTCAGCATCGGAATAATATCCATGGTTGAAAATAGAACTGTTGTATTAGAGAATGGCACAGTTACATATGTAAGTATCAACAAGAACAACAACAAAAAACATTATAGAATTATTTAAATATAATACCCAAAATGATCCAGCCCAACATATTATATGCCATGTGAAAACATATATATGCTTTACAATATCGATTATTTTAGGAACGAGATTTTGATTGGGACTCAAAAACTCAGGGTTACGTTTTATCATCATTCTTCTATGGTTACATCACGACCCAAATTTTCGGCGGTTGGCTAGCTAATAGGATAGGAGGACAACGAGTATTTGGAATTGGAATAGTCGTCACTGCTTTATTCACAATTTTAACACCAGTTTTAGCACATACAAGCGTCTATCTGCTTATCGCCGTCAGAGTTATCGAAGGTATTTTTGAGGTAAGGCTTTTACAAAAACCATTAATTCTTGTCACAAATGAGATATGTTTTCAGGGTGTTACTTATCCATGCATTCATTCGGTCTGGTCAAGATGGGCACCACCAATGGAAAGGAGCAGAATAGCAACTCTAGCATTTTCTGGAAGTTACGTAGGAACGGTTATTTCCATGATCTGTTCGGCTTATCTATCGACTTGGTTAGGTTGGGAGAGCATATTTTACGTATTCGGTAAGATTTTTCTCAAACATTTCCGCAATATCGGAAATTTGTTTATACTTAGATACGAAATCTCACATTCCCTTTTTTATCTGAATGAAATTCCAAATGACCTATTCGAACAATCAGCAATTATGATTTTATTGCAGAGTATTAAGTTGCTGTAAAGTAAGAGTTATCTGTCATTTATAACTTAATTTAGCAACAATAGGTTGTTTAGATATGTAAACGAGCTACCTCGCGTTATATTGTGGTTTAAAAGGTCATATATTATTTGTGTTTTCTTTATTTTATATATATATTGCGTTAGTTGTAGCCAGATAAACACCTCAGTTGGTGTTATTTTCGAACTATCATAAACGATTGTTCGGCATTGCGTAAGGGAAGATGAAAAAATTAGAAAGTCATCTATCTTGTCAGCATTCTTGCGTAGTGAAATAGAACGTTAGCTATTATTGCAATTTAGTGGTATTTGCTCCGTAATCTCTGTAATCTGCTGCATGAAGAGAATTATTACTTTTGTAGCTTTGTTCAATTTTATCGTGACAGCTATGGTTATATTTTATATTAATGCAAAATTGCCGTTGCATAAATTGCAAATGTGCTTAACAAATGTTGCTTAATAAATATTTAGCTATTGATGATTAATTTGCAAAAAGTATTCCATTTAAAATTCCTATTAGAATCACAGTCAGTATGTTCAAAACGAGTTATCTTGTTTTCATCCTTGTCACAGGATTGACGATTGTTTAAAAATGAAAGCCTTTGACATCACTATATTTATTTGTTATATTATAACAATAGGTAATATCCTAATATAAGTTATTGTCTAAATGGTTATCATACAAATAGTAATCAAAGATTCAATAAAATACCTAGTTCACCATTTGAAATATAAAAGTTTGGCGCAGAGCGAATTATAACTATTATACTCCGTACCTTGTCTCTTAGAATTCTTAGATGACACAGCCTGCATATACATCAGCGTAAATTATTCTATATGATTTATGATTTATTCTTCTGAAATAGGTACGTACATGATTAGTGTTCATTTGCATTTTTATTGTTAGATGCATTTGATATAAGATTTTACTCTCTCGATTAAAATAAGGATTACGTGTCATCTTTCACGTGTTTGACATGTGGTTTAACTTTAACTATGCTACAACTAAAATTTAAACTAGATGCAGCAGAAATACGTCCAAGATTTTAAGCGTTGGAAAAGTAATGGTAATTACTGTATTTCTGTTTTTGTAGCATAGTATAAAAGTGCATGAAATACTTTTCCCTGTTTTTTTCTCTATTGAAGAAAAACATTTGCACACTACACCATATCACATTAATTGTCAAATCTTTAAATTATGTTTAGGGGTAAAGGATGTTGATTAATGAAGTTAATTTTTCTACTCCCACTGCTACCTAGTTTACGGTACATATAAATTAAAAATCTGATGTGGTCAGGCACACGACTTTATCATACAATATACAGGGTGTTTCAGAAATAACGGCTAACCTTGAAGGAGCATATTCACCAAGGACAGAGAAGCAATTTTGGTCAAATAACCTATAGTCTATTTCAAAATTTTATGTACTAACAGAATTGTATTGAAGAATTCGTCTAAGGCCGGCCCTGGTAAATAGCCTAACGCGCATGACTTGACTACGGTTGCAAAAGACCGTACAAATAATTAAAAAATAGAGAGATTAGTACCTACCTAATCCAGAAATGTGATGCGAACAAACGTTGTGATTATTAAGCGTTATCGCCGACCAAAATAAAGCGACTCAACACAGCAACTAGGCGTTTCGGCCGAACAAACTTATGTCGCATTCTAGCCATAGAATTGCAATTCAATACTACACAAATCACTACACAAATACACCAACATTAAGATTCCAAAATCCAACTGATTTTTATTGTTGTTAAACCAACAAACAGCTGACAGACCATGACCACGCTTGTATACGTTCATATCAACCTGGCGAATGTAGGTCATTGTCACGGTCAGCGAGAAAGCCCGCAGTGGGCGGGAGACCGAATGTTCCCCGCGGCGTTGATTTGTCACCAGTTGCAACACAACTGTGGTGGATTGTGGTCGATTGTCTTCCGCTGGTCAGGGACGGACTCCGTCTTTCTTCATTAATTTTCTCAATAATGCGTTAAGTTAGACCATACGTTATTTGACAAAACATACTTATTACGTCCTTGGGCATATGCTCCTTCAAGGTTAGCCGTTATTTCTGAAACACCCTGTATAAAGTTAATAGTTTAGCTGCATCAGATTCTATTTGATCAAGATCGGCCGTGCCAACAGATATTTTCATTCTATTGACAGTAGGTATTGTCAAAACATCAGCGTTTGACACTACCTGTTATTAGAATCAAAATATCAGTCAAATCCTGGCTAACTAGCTTTAATGCAGTACGAGCGATCTCAATCAAATACATTTGCTTATGCTACTTTAATTTATTATTTAACTATTTTGATGAAGTTGTAGACATGTCGGCCCATTTGCAAAATCCTTGACAATTGCTTTGTGTAAACATCCAGTTAGTTCCTTTGGCCAAAATTTAACAATTAATAACTGTCGCTGGTATGTTTTTCGTTCATAGAATCTTAGTCTGAAGGCAGACGTTTTGATTTGAGCCTATAGTTTAAAGAAAGGCATTGCAAAAATAAAATTTTTTTTTCCTCAAAAACTAGACACAACTTTGAATTTTTGCATTCAGTTTGTACAGAAAATAAGAATAACGGAAATAGTTTTCACTTGTCCGTTCTTGCTCTTTCTGTCCAGTGTAGTCTTAGCTTATATTATAATTATGGTATTTTTCTAACCTGAAAAATTAATTGATTGAATTTTTAATTTAACAGGAGGTTCTCATGTAATCTGTTGACAAAATCATCTTTTTCTTTTCATATTGTGAAACCTTGGAGTGTATAAACTCAGCCCCTGAAACAGTTTTTCTCCGGTCAAAATTTCCTCCATTAAGGCGGCGCAAGAGATGTGTCTATTCAAATGATAATTTTCGGTAACGCTTTAAATTAGGAATGTAAAATTTGGATACAGTACAGAGAACGTATAGATCTAGGTATTAATGTTGATTAAATGCTTATATTTCAATGAATTCATATAGAAAAGGAGTTTTAAAAAGTACAATTCATGTTTCTCGCTTCTCCTGTAGAGTGTTTTACACCCATACAACCGACGCGTTTTTCTAGAAACACGAGTTATTCTTTTTTCCCATTAGAGAAAATACTATTTATTGGAGGCTGAACCACATAATAAGTAAAATATTGAAATAATTTTAATAACGATTTGTAACCGAAAAAATTGATCTTAAAATTCAAATAGCATTTTGTCAATTTTCAACTTTTTAAACTAAATGTTGGTTTAGCCTCCATTTGGCTTCAACTATTTTCACAGCGCTTTTGAAATTTCGATATCTGTTTATTTTTATAGGAGCTATCATGCAGGTCGTTGAGACAAGCACACCGAACAGGACCTGATACTTCGTACAGTATCCACTTCTTGCTTATAGTTTTGTATGGCATTTTTATGTCCTTTATGTCCTCTTTGTTGAAAAGCAATCTCAAACTTGAGCTACTTTTAGGTATCTAAATGAGAACCTCCCCTTAAGCTATAATAACTTTCCTACGTGATTTTTACCACGTTTCTTTAGAAAAGAAGAACTTTTTATTTTTTTGGGTAATTTTTAATTGAACTAATGTTTACTTTATTCTGGGTCTATCGCATGCTGAAGAATTTTCTAAAATTAAATTTAACCTACCTAGTAGTACCAACAAAATATATCAAACGATATCAACAAAAAAATGCAATGTTAATTTTTTTTATTTTACTTCATTACTGAAACTCAAATCGAACTAAACATATGAAACCCAAACATTGGCCCACATTTTTTAATAAATCCAATAATGCAATAGAAATTAATATTACCAATACACTGTAGAACATTATGGTAGCAACCCTATGGAAGTAGCAATCAACAAATTAAGAAGATTGCTACTTGCGTAGGGTTATGTTAAAACATACATCATGGCTTGTTCTTTGATTCTCAGGTGTAGTCGGTGTGATATGGTTTGTCGCTTGGTGGTTTATGGTATTCGAAGGTCCTGATGTTGACCCTTACATCACCCCGGAAGAGCTAAAGCATATACAAGACTCCCTGGGAGACACTAAATGCAACAGCAAGATCTCCCATCCATGGAAGAAAATCATCACATCTCTACCAGTTTGGGCTATCATAGTCTCGCATTTCAGCGAGAACTGGGGTTGGTACACCTTGCTCACCCAACTTCCAAAATTCATGAACGGTAAGTCATACATCAACAATAATCCAGAACTTATTCATTCTGAAATAATCGATACAGTTTTCTGATATAATTAATTGTTGCCCCAAGTTATGATTAGAGCGACAAAAATGTACAAAACAACGTTAAATTTCCTTTCTGCAAACATTCCGATGCATCGAAATGTGATTATATTATTGATTTGTTACTTGATACAGAGACAAGTAATAATAATAGTTTCAATCGTACAATCAGCGATAAATATGTCAAATAGATTGGTATCTATATGTCAGATGGATTTATCTAAGTCTGTATAACTCTTTAAATGTATACAAACTTATCAGGATTATCTTGATGTCTTACAGCATATTATCTGTTCTTAATATGTCAACCAATTTATTGTTTATATGTATACATAAAACAGCAGATCGGCGTCGTAGTAATTACACGCTTTGGTACTTGAGATTATAATGCTCTCCTGAGCATAATTCCAAAGTTTATTTTCTCTCGAACTGCTAATCGGATAATTATGATTTGTTTATTGCATTAACTGCTTTAAAAAGTAAGCAATCAACAAGCCATGTATTACCAGATTAGAGATAATTATACATCATATATCAAATTTTAAATAATTCATTCTATAGCACAATGCTATAGCACTATACTAAAATACTAATGATTCATGATGAAAGAAGTGCCTTTGGGTATTTCAGCAGAACTATGTCAGGACAGATCAGATGATAAAATGTCACCAAAACTTACTGAAGAAAGGTTATCTCTAATCTAAATTGAAAATAACTGTGTAATTTTTCAAATTTTGTTATGTGAACTAAAAGATCAAATAAAGCTACATACTTTCTGCGTTGTTAACGATTGTCGGTCACCGTAAAATATCACTTCGAAAGTTTGAGTTTCCATTTTTTAGTCCATAAAACAGTAAAATTTTGAAATTTTCGATATCTGTAGGCTCTATAGCAGCCTTTCTCAACCAACTTGGCGCCCATAAGAAAAACAAAAGTTGGCCAGTACGCCGCCATTTTTGATGTTATTTCAAATTAAAAAATAACACTGCATTCTTTGTGAAAAAGTCGAACGTGTTTGTTTCAAAAGTCTAGTTGTTCTTGGTTTCGAATAAAAAATTAAAAATGATATCTTAACATTTCAGTCTTTTTGCGGATATCTTCAATATCTTTTCAGATAATTGATCAACACAAAAATACGAAACTTTGCCAAATTAAAAACATAGGCTCTATCTCCACTAATAAGCGAGATCCCCATGGTGAGCCTCGAAATTGAATCACCCGGGTGTTTAGTTAATTTTTATTTAAAAAAAAATATTTAAACCAATAATAAATTTTTCCCCTATTTTTTATACAATGTAATTTATATGTTTAAAAATCCCTTTCTATATTTTTCAATATAAGTTTAGTTTTATCTCAAATTTATTAATAAAAACAGCTGGGTCCCCTACAATAAATAAAAATATAACTTTTAACCGGGTGGTCGTTTTAATTTGAGATTCGTAAATATCTCCGAAATATGAATTAACGTTTTAACTTCCCACCATCTAAAATACTCAAATTTCCGCCTAAAGCGCCCTGTAAAGTAGATTTTAAAAAAATACATAAATAAAATCGCTGCGTTTAAAGGAATCTATTTGACGAAAAATTTTAGTTGCGGTGTTTTATGAAACCATCAATATTTTAAATTTCAATAATACAAATTCCAGAATAAAAATTGCTTTTTCAAAGAATTTATCGTTTGAATATGTCGTCTTAAATGAGAAATCATAATATGATAATTTAGAAAATAAACTGCTTCCGGGTTATGTTGTGTATCAAGATTTGTTAATGCTGACGTTTGGCGAACCATGTAGCTCGCTTTTTCAAAGCTAACTGATGTATTCATGAGTATTCAGTTAGCTCTGAAGAAGCGAGCAACATGGTTCACGAAACGTCAGCATTAACAAATCTTGACACACGGCATAACCCGGAAGCAGTTTATTTTCTAAATGATTCTGGCCGTGAAAGCCTACGTACTTACTTAATAAGATAATTATTTGAAACTAGAATTGTGAATGTCAAGAGCTACTTTTTTTGCATTTGCGTGTTATAAAAATGACGGACGTTATGCTTTTGTATGACATGCTATAACATGCTAAACTATGTTTGTTTGAAAATGGTAGCGACAAGAAACTATACAAAAGAGTTTTAAATGAGACTCTCGCTTATGACTTGCAGATACCAAAAAAATGACCAAAAGCAATTTGAAAAGTAATACTGATTGTTTTATACATGTATGTATAAGTAATGTATAAGTAAGAAATTTATTACATTAGTACGGCCAGAATCATTTAGAGTATTCAGTTAGCTCTGAAGAAGCGAGCAACATTATTGTCGAAACGTCAGCATTTACAAATCTTGACACACGGCATAACCAGGAAGCAATTTTCTAATTTATTACAATTAAGTTGGGACAACAGTTTTTTTTTGCTAACGTATATTTTAAATTGTTGGGATAACCGGCTTTGTCATAATTCTTCCAACATAAACATTACAGATAATTACAGATAATTATAGATCATTACAGATAAGCATTCCGATAATGCTGTTGAATACGAAACCGGTTATCCCAAGAATTTTAAATTTATTTTGCAAGAAATACTGTAAGTTTCCTTTGGAGGTTTCCAATACCAAAGTAAATCTTTTCTGTTCCAATCATTTTGTAAACCAATCATATTAAAAATATTTTTACCGGTTCGCTTAAAAATATGGAATGGTATTCCGGTCCACGGTAGGGACAAAATTACTAACTTTTGCATGTCCGGATTTGTCCACAACTTTTCAGTAGTTTTTATGATCACATCGTTGAGTTGAATCTCCTCATTTCAGCCTGCTGTCTTGAGGCTCTGTCTGATCATGTTTGTGTTGTGTAATATCAAAAATGCTATTTTGTGCCATGTTTTTACGTTATCATACGCAGTATGACAAACTGACATGACCAAACTTAGAGCTGAAAAGCTTTTGGTGTAAAAGGGTCAAAAGGAACTGGATGCTCCGTCAGATTTTTTTTTATTTTAAAATTGTGTTGTCATAATCTAATTCGATGAATTCTTAACGTAGCCTTAAATGAACCATGCACATTAAAGGTATGAAAATAAAATCCATCAGCCCAAATTCTGTACCTAAAGGCAAAACCGTGTATTTCAGAACGCACCTTGACAGTATCCTTTAAGTAGGCAGAGATGAAAACTTGAATAATTATCTCATCATAAATGTTTCGCAAAATAAAACTTGACCTGTTAATTGTGTTGAGGCGTTGATGATATAGAAAACGAATTAAACATATTTAGATTAGAATGTATAGAAAAAAAGTTAAGTGAAAGCATTTTTTTGGCTATGGAATACATACAATCTAGAAGTGGCTGTTAAATCGGTTTCACATTGGCTAAGACTGGTGATTATAAGCAATTATAATTATACGTTTCTGAATGACAGAGACCTCTCGCAGTGTTGTCATTTACATAAAATAATTATAATAAATATAATTTTCAACAAACTGAACTATGAATAAAACGGAAATTATTATTAACGGCGATAAACATATCGATGGATATGCTTTAAACTTGTATTATAGTTATTGTGCGCAGTACATGCCCTACGATATTAAACAAATTAATTAATAAATATTATTATATTTGCAGATGTTTTGGGTTTCGAACTTGGCGCCACAGGAATCATGTCTTCCCTTCCGTACATAGCCATGGCCATAATGATCCAGTTTTCTGGCTACTTTGCCGATTGGTTCCAAGTAAAAGGTTACTTGACAACGACACAAGTCAGGAGGATATTCAACTGCAGTGCATTTATTGCCCAAACAGTATTCATGTTGGCGGCAGCCTTTATTCTGACACCAGCTGGTACTACAACATGTCTCACATTGGCTGTTGGTTTCGGAGCTTTTGCCTGGGCTGGATTCAGCGTAAACCACTTGGATATTGCCCCACAACATGCTAGTGTCCTTATGGGTGTTTCAAACACTTTTGCTACGTTGCCTGGAATCCTGAGTCCGATCATTTCTGGATATATCGTTTCAACGCCGGTATGTTGATTTCTTTTGTTGCCACAAAATCACGTACTAACAACTGGATAATTTCTTTGTTTTAGACTGAAGACGAGTGGAAAATTGTCTTTTACATTACCAGTGGTGTTTACCTGTTCGGTTGTATTGTATATGGATCGCTAGCTTCTGGGGAATTGCAACCATGGGCTATTGAACCGGAGACATTAAACGACGTGAATGTGAATGGACAGGAGAAGAAAGGGATAGTGAATGATAATTTCGAAATGGAGAAATCTTAGTGAACGTATTATAATTTTAATGATTGTCGTTATTATTATTAGTTGGAATTTAGTTTTAACTGACAATTCAAGTTGTTGGATTTTTGTGGTCACCATTCCTAACCACCTATATTAGCGTGATACGAGGCCTAAAAATCAATTCTGTGATAGTTCTAAATCTTATTAAAACTTTTATTTTATTCTAGACTTATATGTATCTTATTGTAAAGAGATAATACCTAAAAGAATCAAATTAAACAGTTGATTTTGTTTGTATCGTGTGAAATTATATTATTTATGAAATAAAACTTCAGATGAGTCGATAATGTTATTTTTTGTCTACATAGTTAAGAGTTAGGTAGTATTTTAGAATAGATCAAGGTTTTCCGTTTAGTATTCTGTATGGATAAATTTACTAGAACAGGTAGTAGGAGGCTGCTGCATAATGTTGCAATTTTGCATCATACTTGACTTGGAGCCTGACTAAAGTATGTGGTTAGTAAGACCATCAACAAAATTTGTATGTGACTATTAGAATACAAAAAAGTCAATGTAGACTACCCACTATACTGCTTAACGTCAGGTTGGTAGCATAAATATCCCAAATTTCCTAAATAACTATGTGCTTACATTGAAAAGAGTAAGTACACATATTAATTATGATTTTGTTTAAATATGATTTGAGATACAGGCTCAAAAGTCAGTATGTTTGTACCTAGATTGCATTTAGTACATTCTTTACACGGTAAAATATTTTCTTGTTTCTCGTGTCTGTTTTGCATACACGGATCGTTGGTATCTACAATAATCAATATGTTATGATTTAGATGTGATGTGAAAATAGATATGATTGAATTAAAAAGTGAAGAGCTGCAAACCCAATTTATTTTTGGTACTATCTAATTTGGCAATGTTATGTTATGTTATGTTGCTGTGTGGATCCCTGGGCTTTCTGGCTTTTGGTATTTACAACGCTAGTGTCATTATAATCATTAGCGTGTGTCATGATGGGGATTTGATAGTCATAGATACGCATGCAATGAAATGAACTTATTATACAGTGTGTTCATTTCAAAAGTATCCACCCTTAATAACTCTTGACCTGATGCGATTATTGCTTTGAGTGGCAACACATCGATTTAGATATTGAGGGGGAAGTTCAAAAATTGTACCTATAAAATTTTAAGTTTCATCCCTTCATCCCCCAGACACCCCACTTTGAATTTTCAAATGGCATCCCCTACCTTGTGATACATCATTTGAAAGGGTACAAAATTCTCTACTCAACCATGATAAAAAGATTAAATCGATCCACTGGTTCTTAAGATAGACTACACAGAAAATGGAAGGTTTCATCCCTTCACCCCCCAGCCACGACACTTCGAAATTTCAAATAGCACCCCCTACCTTGTGATACATCATTTGAAAGGGCATAACATTCTGTACTAGGAAAACCATCAGAAACCATCAGTTGTCTACAAAGTAATGACTTTTGAGCTTGTACTTTATACTTTCGTACTTTATTATTAACATAAGTAGTTATCATAAGGTACTGTCATCGGTAATTTATCATTTTGAGAATTACCCGGTAGTTAAGGAAAATATAATCTATCATGTTGAACTTTTAATTACATGGTAAGTTAATATTTGAAATTAATAATTTTAATTTCAGCGAGATAGTTTACCTACAAAATTAATTACCTAAAATTCAACATCCTAGAAATAGCTAGTTATCCACAAAATAATGACTTTTATTTACCAAACATTGTTATTAACACATGTAGCAATCATAACTTCACAGTGATCGGTATTAATTTCGGTTTAAATTGACATTTTTAATTTTATATTACCCGGTAATGTAAACTAGCCTAATGTACAATTTTTAATTACGTAGTAATTTAATATTTGAAATTAATAATTTTTATGTCAACGATAACTTACGTAAAACAGGTAATTAGCGTAATTTAACATCCCTGACTAGTTATGGCGCAAAGTACATTTGTATTCTTAAGTATGACAAAAAAAAATCTGTCGTATTGAGATTTACTAAATAATTTTAACATTTCGTGTATAAGCAGTAACATATACATGGCGCATATATATTTATCATTATTTTCACTCGTCGTTTTAGCAAGTTTTAAGTACTCACCTAATCCAGTAATGGGATGCGTCAAAAAACAATATATATCATATTACTGACATTAATAAAAAACAAAGTTGCTATAGCATTAAAAAGCGAAAAAACAACAAAATCAAACAAAAATCTAGTAAAATAACAACTTTTGTTCTTTAGTGACAATCCAACTACTCCAATAAATAACTTTCTTCCGCTCAACTTTTAATACGGTGCATAAGGAAAGACTCAGCTCTCCACAAAAGCTACATTCCGCGAACATGACACATCACACACAGATCTTTTTATAAATCCTAAAAAAAAATATCAAATCAAAAAATCATATTTTTCCTTAATAAATACGACAAAAAGTTGTTGTGACAGGTAGTTAATGTTCCCGAGTAGGACAGGTCGTAAAGTCTGTCGACAGGCGAGATAAGAATGCCATTAAAAATTTTCGGATATAGATCTTTTAGTGTTTTTCTAACCTATAGCAGCACAATTCGCGGTCCGTTTGCGCGCTTTCGTGCGCAAAAATATTTTTTGCGGCATATTTTTGTACTCACCCATTTAAAAATACGTTCACGTGTGACGTCGCTCTGTGTACAGATAGCGTCATTTGGAAGCATCGTGGAGGTGTGCTGGCATCTGCTCAACAATAAGACGTTTAGCTGGTGCACAATGACGCATGTCATGATGGTCTTAATGACCGGTCGTTACATTCTTTTGTTTTTAGAGAGTCGTTTTAAAGTGTTACGGTGGTCTTATTTTCATCGTTTCAGGTATTTTTGGGTAACTACTGATTCATTGATGTTCCGCGTCGGTAAGCAGTGTGAGTTATATGTTTTGAAGCTTATTGTTGTACCTGGCTAAATATGAAAAACCACTTTTTGTTTAAGTGTTTTATTTTAGAATAAAATTGTGAACTGAGGTACGTACAAACGTTCTTTTGGAACCCTTGTATGAGAATATACTCATATGAACACAAAGGCATACATATTTTTTCTCTTGGGTCGTTCCTTTCAAAAGCACTCCAGTTTTGTTTCGGGTTCCTCTTCAAGATCTGCTACCACAGCGTTCTTCCAACTTTTGCTTGGTCTGCTAAGCATCACATCCTTTGAGCTAGATTCGTCCAAGCATTTGTCCATATGGTCTCATTATCGTTCCTAATGTCGCGTCTTATAGGCTTTCGTTGCCTCCATAAAAAAGAGCAACAACCACAAAAAAAAATCCCAAAGTACACCCGCCTACCAGAATCTGCCTTATCTTATTTAATTTTTTTTGGAGGACAACATTTATAAAATCTGCAAAAAATAACTGAAATCAAGAAATATTAGATAGTGTAAATTATAACATTTGGTGCAAAGAAAAATTGAGAGACAAGTTTTGTATCTTCCTGATATCGTCCAGTCAATAGAGACACATACAGATTTTGAGCTCTCTTGCAGTTATATAATATGTTCATTTTGCGGGCTTACTAAAAACCCTTCTGGAAATACGATCAAGTCTTTAAACGTCCAATTAATTTTGCGATACGGCCTGTAAATACAAGCTAGAATAGCTGTTTAAACATCAGAAATATGTTAGAAAATACACCCACAATAAATTACAAGTAATCATGATACGGATCTACGAAATTCGGCAGTATACAGGTAAGAAAAATAAAAGTCCGAAAAGTTAGGATTCCCAGGGGTTTATTTTTGTTCTTTGGCTACCGGTTTCAGACTCACGCCCGTCTTCAGGCCAGCTGCATAAACAAATTGCAGAAGATATTAGACATATATATGAGCTTAAGATACAGATTTAACATTAATAAAATAACATCAGTAAATTTACCGTCAAGCGGGTCACAATGGCGTCGTATGGTGTATGTCTCTGCACATCATACAAAATCGTACAAAACTCGGCAAGTTTGGCGTGAATATCTACAAAATATATTGAACAAATAACACATAGTTACATAAAGAACGGTTACACTTACCTTACTTGACACGATTGAAACAATCACATGAGATATTTAAACATTAATTTCTTGGGGACGCTAAGCACCGTTCGATAAGAAGATCATAACAGAGTTCAACCATCCGTGCGCATGTCCGCGCACGTGTATACGCATGTGTGCAGCTGGTCTGAAGACGGACCTTAGTCTGAAACCGGTAGCCAAAGAACAATAAAAATAAAACCATTGGAATCCAAATGCGGACTTTTTTTATTCAACGGGAGCTTGGAGCATTTAATCGCCAAGTATACAGGTAGTCCACTTCTTGAAAAATTTTTAGAGTGAAAACGTCATTCTGAGTAAGACTTTGCATATTCGTTTTTCATATTCTGAAAAAGGTGCGGACCTTTGCAATATTACCAAAAGAAAAATAAAATATATACCAAATAATAGAAAAACAAAGAAATAACGAAATACAATACTACCCAATATTTCAGTTAAGCACTAGATGCTTAAGGTGGGCTTCGAAGAGATTAGGCAACCAAATATACCTCATAATTTTGTTCTCATTATTTCGTGGTATTTCACCAAATGATTTCCATTCAAATTATACGTGAAACTGAACTTGAAACCTTTGCCGATAATACAAAAAATATCCGGTTCAATTCTTCGAGTCTAGGTGACGGATTTTATGATTATTGGTGGCTACGTCGTAGTCTTCTTGCGATCAACAAAAAACACCGATATTCACAGAATTCGTTACCTAGACTTGACATAATTAAGCCGGATATTTTTTGTATTATCGGCAAAGATTTCAAGTTCTGTTTAACGTATAATTTGAATGTAAATACCTAATCAGTTCGGTGAAATACTACGAAAAAAATTATGAAGTATATTTGGTTGCCTACTCATTTCGAAACCCATCTTAACATATTGAAGCTAATCTAAAAGATTAAGCATCAATTTAAATATGAATTCTGAAAACTAGGTACTTGTCTCCAATAGGCTCTTCACTGATGTCCTATATTACTATACTACACTATATTTACTTTGTCCTAAACAAGAAGCACTAACAGTTCACTCACTGTGCTCTGCTTTTTATACATTTCATTGATTCACTAGTGCGAAGGGTTTACTTCTTTTTAGTCTTCTCACAAGATCCTGGTTGTTCAATGTCCAGTAGATACAGTGTCTCTACGTTGACGTGATTGCTTAGGCAATTTCATGCTGAGCGGCGAATTTTTTTATCTCTTGGATGACTTGTGGGACACCAAGATCACGGTGCAGGTCACTGTTCCGTATGTACCAAGGAGCGATGAACCATATTCCTTAGTACTTTATTTTGAAAAGTCTGGATTCCTTGTATATTAGCTTTTCTTTGCGCAACCCCAAAGGCGCAACCCCAAAAATACAGTTTTTTCTAGATAGTAATCATGCTGAGTAAAAACAATTATAGTCCTTTTTAAAGTTATTTTCGGTAATATTTCAAACGGCTGTAATTTTTTAAGAAATTCTAAAACAAATAAGTCCTCTTGATACTTTTTACGTATTTGAAAAAAATGGGATAGCCTGTGTAATAGACCTAGTTCGGCTTTCATGATATGCTTGATTTGCTTCAGCAAATTTTAAACGGAGCCGATGCACCCACATTGAGATGATAGTTATTGAAAGAATCTTAAATATTTATGCCAGTTTTATATTCTAAAACCTAAATCTGTATTTTAAATGTAATTTCCTGTTCATCACCTGTTGGAAGAGCAACAAAAAATACGCTCGTAATTTTTACACACCCTGATATACATGAAGGTATGCTAACAGAAGAAGTAAATTCTTTTAAAATCCAGTTTTAATTTGGATTAAATTATAATAATTCTTTGCGAACAAAGAACAACAGAATAATCAATAAAACGGAAAACGTGTTTAAGCATTATATCCGTCTATTGCGTTTTCAGCGTTTTTTATAATGCATAAAAATAGTGTGACCTAACATGTAAACGTGACATTGAAATCTGTTCAACCTCTTACAGAACAATGATGAAACTGTCGTGAAATGAAAATAGAACTATCGTCCTTCCCGCAACACATTGAAACATCAGCGACGTGATATTGATGTGCTCATTTCTGAAAAAATAAATGAGGCGTGTCACTGAATTACATATGTTTTCGTTTATTCTAAATCCGTGACTCTAGCGTTTCGCAACCGACAACTAATCTCGGCTCGTTAATCCAAAAAGAAAATCTAAGGAATTCTTGTCTTTCCGAAATACACAACGTAGAACTGCTAGGCGTAAATATTTAAAAGTCTATTAGGATCACAGATTTAGGGCGTTGCGCGTGTACCAGCAACAAAGTGCACTTGTCCTTTCGCGTGATGCATAGATTTGGCAGGACGATTTGACGCGAGATTTCTGTTTTTCGTACGGTGAATTACAACTGCACGCACGCACTTGACACGGTAAATGTACTGCGACTTGCGATGCATTTCTGTGCCAAAGTGAAATTCTTCATGTATTTTTATGTTATTGCACGTACGCCAGATTTTTACGATGTTTAAATATGATTTTTATGACCGGTTTCAACGACTCTACAAAGAAAATTGGGCTCGAGTAAAAACTTCATATTAAAACATTCATAAAATCACAGGAACAGCAGAACTTGACGCTTACCAGTGATATTTTCGTGCTAAAATGACATTGACATGTAGGTACGCGAAGGCGCAAAATATAGGTGACTGGTTGAGATGATATTGAATTGCTGATTTTGCATACGTACAATAGGGTGACCAACTTTTTAATACTCCAAGGCGGGACGCTAATATCCGAGGAGAGTACGTAAATAAATATTTTCAATGATTAAATCATATTTGTTTACTTAAATGGCAATAGTTTTTGATTATCCTTTTTATCTTTAACATAGGAAACTAAGTGGGCAAAAAGTGTATTATTGTACTATTTTCAAAGTTTCCCCAATTCATTTCCAACCATTTGACATAATTACTTCGATCTTTGTCCAGCTGAGTGGTTTTCTCAAAAGTATTAATTTTTTTAAAAAGTTAGGACGTGCCAGATCATTGATTTAAAACTGAAACAAAATCATGCAAATTCCACTGCTAAATCTTTTATTTTCTTTTGTTTGTAATTTTGTTTTTTACTACATCCTTACTTCCTAGTTTTCTAGAACTTGCAACGTCAAGCCATTGTTTGTGCTTCGGTGTATTTTTTATTTTACTTCACTTTGGAAGACTAGATCCGACGAGAAATGTGGTTATACGCCCAATAATGAAATTTTGTTTGTTAAAATTCAGTTTAATGTGCATTTGTTTTATTTTTAACTACATTTATCCATATTTTATGATTTATTATACATTTAAACAATGTTAATTCATGTATATCAAGACCGATGAATTTCATCACTAACCTGAGCTGGAAATTTCATCACTAGCGTGAGCTGGAAATGTCCGTTTCGTTTTTCTTTGTTCTGGCATTCAATCTCCTTGTAAATTTTCCGTTCTACAGAAGAATCAGTGTCACTAATCTTCTACCATCTACGCCGTTTTCTCCAAGATTTCGGCATATTTAAAATACATAATGTACTGTTATCAGTTTTATCACAACACTGTGAAACGCTCTGGTCAGTTCAACACACGAATAAAGAATGAAATAGTGAATCAGGCATATGCCCGCCCGTGCACAGCAGGTAGTTCTTTCAGTTTTTACTCTAAACGTGTGGTTCAGTACAGGAAATGAGGAGACTACAAATATATTATTTATGAGACGAGGCTGAAATATAATAAGAAATTACTGACGTTAAATATATCTACCTATTTATTTTATCCATCTGTTTAGAAATGATATCTACTTACGAAAGAAATGAGTTTTCCACAAATTTCGAACATTTTATCAAATCCCTTGAATAATCTCACGGAAGTGTTTAGTTTCACCTCCCTTGGATTCAAGCACTACTTGGAAGCGGCGTTACATTTCATTCACCACTTTTTGCGTCAATTCCTTGCAAATACATTTATCCACTCTTCAATGTCCGGTCAGCGTTTCTTTGCAGCTAATTGCTTGTCCTCTTCTTCTCTGTACAATTATAGATCTTCCGCCGATCCTTGTTTGTCTCCTGGTATGATAATATGAACATGAGAGTTAACTGTTGTCAATGCTGTACTGTTGTGTTAAGCATAGAGTTGAGTCTAAAAATGAGTATAAATGAGCTTCAATGAGATTTTACTTAGTACACAGCTTTAAAAGATCAAGCAATCAATTATTCCTTCAGTTAGTGATACCATATGGCTATTATAAACACTTAAAGAACACGGATTGTCTTCTAAGTATGTCCGTTTATAGGTGATAAAGCAAACATTAATTTTGGAAGATGTAATAGAGAATGTGGCCGGAACATGTTTGAAACAATTTACGAATAATAACAATCTTATTGAATTGGTTGTCCTGCTCACATTAGTCACCATGCCTTCGTCATGGTGTCGACTTCTTGAGAGTAGATGTAGAGTCTGTTATTATGATGCATTTTCATTTCTTTTTCTGTCTGTACAGTAAGTTTTTCTGTCTGTACATTAATATAAAACTATAGGTAGCCACGATTTGATCAATTCTTTCATTCTAATGTCAGTAGGTAGTGCAACCGTAGGTGTTCTAGTATGTTAATGCAGACACAGTGAACTCTAATCAAACTGGAAGGAACGCGCACTTCACATTAACTGGCGAGAATTGAGGCAGGTGCAAGCAAAAGAGACAGAGCGATGATGTGGGGTATGTGTCACTGTCTGACTTCCGTAGGTAGATAGCAGAACGCAGTGTTTTTTTAATTCAAGACGATATCTCCGGCAACGGCACCGTATGCGATTGAAAGAGATGGCTACCCCCACATCACTGCGGGTTGCATAATGCATACCAAATGAATTTGCCTCACTTATTCAACATGTCGCGCCCTTTTCAGTTATACGTATGTATTTACATTTCACTGTGCAGACACGATCGTTCTCGATCAAATAGAATCTCATGCAGATAAACTATTAATGTTATAATAGTATGATAAAATCATGTATCTAGCCACATCAGATTTTGTTAATCATTGATGGAAATTGTAGAGGGGGAAGATAATTCAGTAGTGACAGTTATCCAACATCTTTGAACATCCTTGACGATCTTATCTATGATAAGAAATAGAAGAACAGAAATTGAAGACAAATGACACTTGTTCCTGAAGCAAATAGTTAAACGAATAACACAAATAATTTACGACGATTTTCAACAAGTGCACAAAGCATCTTTGCAATAGGTACTTTTCAATACTTTTAATATTTATCTAAATCGATACGTCCGTTAGATGAATTTACATGTTTGGAATGGATGAGGAAGGGAATTAATTGTTCCAAAAGAATAGACTGAATGAGCAGGTTCTTTTTTACGCCATGTCCCAGTATTGATTGCATTTCTTAACTACTTAAAATGTGTCAATTTTATTTTTGTATTTGTTCACAAACGTATCAACGAAATTTCCTTAAAAAAATTTGATTATATTAAACGTAATTTTGCATTTTGCATTTTGGCGCGATGTCTTCCCTTTTTAGCTTGATTGTCCACCTACTTCATTTTTTATCTGGCAACCGTACTTCAAATGGACTGAACTCCATGATTTGCTGATGTTGTATATTATGTATGTTGAAGACAGAGTGTATAAATAACATCTTCTGGTTGATATTATTGTAAAATAATGTCCCAGATACAGTTCAATACCCATCATTAACTAACAAACCATCAAAATGTACCAGAATGTGTACATTTGAATCAGGTCAGGTCTATAATTAACGCACACATGGTAAACTTCAAAGGTCCGTAGTAAGGAGAGTAATTCTAATGGCACGCCATGAACGGCTTTCACAACTTCCGGCCGGGCGTCCGTCAGCCGCGCGCGGCGTCTCGACGCCAAAACAAAGACGCTGGCTAATTTGGAAGTGAATGCGTCGCCGTGCGCTCTCTTGCAGCCTTTCGGCGACACGAATTCCTCGGTTTCAGGAATTCCTAGGAAATATTTTTAAACTGAAGGTGCGAACCGACGCCGACAACGTTCCAGTTGGTGCCATTAAGAAATTCTTCCTGCCTGTTTGAATTAGGCGACCGAGGAAGAAACACGC
Organism: Melinopterus prodromus; assembly: GCA_964023965.1. NCBI lineage: Eukaryota > Metazoa > Arthropoda > Insecta > Coleoptera > Scarabaeidae > Melinopterus > Melinopterus prodromus. The sequence goes on from OZ030393.1 coordinate 50,709,276, forward strand.
GACGCATATTTCGGTTGACGGTTGAGGTATGAGAGGAATGCGCTGAAAACACACACACCTTTCAGCGACGGGTTTTGTAATTGGGTTTAGTTTATGATCTTTGGTATTTCATGAATTCGGTGAACTGGAAACGTTTGTATTTTTGGATATACAGGATGTAACAAAAATTCTGGGCTAACTATGCGTATAATCTAAACATAAGAAGCACGTTTATGTAATTCTTGTTTGTGCAGTTTTAATGATTGGTCGTGTAAAGAAGAGTTAAGCTCCGCGTCAAATTATTTCGATACTTGGTTTTGATATTCACAACAACTATTCTGCCCTCCTAAACCTAAATCTCCTATCTGCAAATGTTATTATTTTTTTGATTATTTTTGGTAAATATCGTTATTGTGGTTTGCGTAACGTCATTGTATTTTTAAGGTTATATTAATTATAATATTATTAAGAATATACCGGATGACGAATGAAATTTTGAGAAGTGCTAATAGACAAAACATGCCATGTCTCGAAAAAGTCTTGAGGTTAGTATAACTTCTGTTTTTCGGAAATGACGTCATCATTGAAATTTTAAATGGCACCCTAGATTATTTGTGGGACATTTTCCCCAAGCAATAAAAAATAATTTTTTTGTGTTACTCGAGAAGGCTCTGAATTGGTAAAAATTTCCGAAAAATTTCAAAAAACACTAAATAATTTTCGGCCGATATTGTATTACTGGCGCCCTCTGCACGATTTAATTGTTTTTTGGACTAGGGTCACTTTTTTCGTGAGCGTTATGAGTTCAGCCTGATTATTCGATAGAAGAAATTTTACATATTACAATGACACCACCAAATACTCGATATTTTGCTGAAAAACGTAGCGTGAAAATGTCGTACATAGCAAGGAAATAGAAAAAAGAATATTGCGTTAATGATCAACCTAGCGAACTATGATCTAAAATGACTGAGGACAGGTTGAATGTCCCGCCACATTGAATTATTGTGTCGTTGGTAATGGTTGCAAATGACAGCTATTATTTTTATTCAGTGGCGTTCTTTCTTGTATAGGTATAGGGGTCCATTCTCTGATTATAATTAGGTATATACATTGAAACAATTAAGGTTTTGGAAATTTAGCTAGTGTTCGTAAAGACGTTGCATATGATTAAAACATTAACAAGACAGCATATTTGAAAACTTAAAAATCAATTAAAATAAAAATCAACACATATTACATAAAAATAATATAACCAATAATAGAATCCTCATCTCGTCATCATCTGTCATATCTTAAATCAAATAAAATAAATACAATAATTATAACAAATTAAATCTTGAACAGATAAAATATTATTGCAGAGGAACGAGTCTACTATGGTATCTGACAGCGATCATAACCTGTATCCTGCACGCATGCCATCTTAGTAACATTAAATTCGTTCAAAACTCTGGCGGCAAATTCAAACTGTCCTCAATCATTTTAGATCACCCGTTATGTATGTTAACATCGGTATTTGACTGTTTTGCGCGTCACCGTCTTGATGCTAAATAGTATCGTATTTAGCAAAGGCAATTTTTAAATTGCGCTTACAACAACAATCGCAAAGTTAACAACAAATTAAATAAGAATCAACAATAACCAACAAATGAATAAGGAATAATAATTATGTTCATAATCGAAACTACAATAACATAAATTCTCAAACAATAAGCGTACTGGGCAAATTATGTCAAATTTGGATGTTATCAATCACCCATAAATCACTACGCTCTCTGTTTCTGCTGTCATTAACCCAATATTTCTGTTCTATGCCCCGCGTTAAACAATATTTCCACTCTACGATTTCCAGCGAAGTATCAAGTATTTGGTATCATTGTAATAGGAAAAAGATTTGAGTGTTCCCATGAATTACCCGGGAAATAATGACAAAAAGCAGTTGAATCACGCTAGAGGGCACCAGTACTATAATATCGACTAAAATCAAATTTGTTAGTGTCAATTTTACATTTGTTTACTATTTTCACTAATCCATAGCCACTAAGAATAATAAACAAAAAAGTTATTTTTTCGTTGCTTAGGTGATATGTTTAGATATGTTTTTGTGTTCAGAATGTCATCCTGATTGAAAATAACAAACAAATAATTTACGGTGCCGTTTAAAATTTCAATGATGACAGCATTTCCGGAAAATCTCGGTATGATACTAATCTCAAAAATTGCATTTTTTGTTATAAACTAACGAGGCGTACCTGTGATGAGGGATACCCAGTAGGTATTCTAATCATACATAATATGGTCTATCTAACACCATATGACCAGAAATGCGTAGTGAGTTTTAAAAAGTTGATACTAACGCTACCGTTACAACATAACTGATTACTTTTTTTTTTCAATTTTAACCATTGTAGACGAATTAAAGGTATGTACTTTCATCATAACTTGGTGTGCCCAATCCCATCTGGCTGGAAGTGTTTAGCAAATAGTGTTAAAGGCATAAAACGCAAAAAAAAAAATTTAAATGAACTGCGTTTTCTCGAAAGCAAAAACATTGCTTTCTTTTACTTGATGTGCCTAACCCCAATTGGTCGCAAGTACTTGGTAGACCGCCATAAATATCTTACTTCTACCGGTCTTTCTTGGCCTTCATGGTAAAGTGTCATATATGTAATAAATGTTGTTTGGCGAAAATACACACTGATTTTCATGAGTTTCATGTTAAATTAGCCAATTAAAACAAAATGAACTGTTCAAAATACATCGGGACAAATCTACTCAAAAATGTCTGGCAGTATCATAACTGGATATTAACAATTGGTGGCAGCGTCGGGACTTTTATTATTTGATTGTTAATTATGGGCTTAAATAAACTGAAAATAGTTACCATTACTTTATCACAAAATGTTCTATAATTATATAAGTTCACTTTATTTCAGAGTTATTTCAGAAGCTTTGGAATCTTTGAAGTTTAAGTTGTCTTCAGTTGTATAAAATATCACAAACAAAACATATTATCGACAGTTTTGTGATTGTAAATATTCCATACGAATGAAATTTGACTTATACTATATGGGAAATATTTACTAACTCCAAAAAGCCCCTTAGTTATCAGAACTTTTCAGAACCTACTTCGAAATTTTGATTAATTTTTGCATGTTTACTTAATTCGGTATTTATCTTTTCAGTATTTTTTAAATATTTCCTTTACACAATGCGTTAGTTATCATTACTTCTTCCATTTGACGTCGCCAGTTTTAAATACGCTTCCTCGGCAATTTTGAAGCCACGCCTTTAATTCATGATTTAAGACGTCTATATTTTCGGTAGTTTCTTGTTTATCCAGCCAAAACAACGTGTAATATACGGCACGTTTCCGCGACCAAGAACGTCGTCTGACCCAATTTTTGTTAAAAGATTTATTAATAACGAACTCGATAAAAATGTGCTAGTATCTGTGGAGTGTGGAACCATCGATACGATTGATATATAGTTATTTTTGATCATTTCCAAGAACAAATTCATAAAAAAAAATGCGGGAGAAGGCCAAAACGAATTTATCATTACACACAGCATCTTTAAGTATATTGATAAAACAAACTACTTGTTAATATACTTTTTGTAGTGTTTATGGCGTCCTCTCAAGTAACACTAATAACAAACTCGAGCTCGAACTTATCGAGCTTTGCTACGGTTGAGTTATGAATGAATGAACTCGTTAAATATAAACACTTTATCCCCAATAAAAATAATACGGTGAGCGTTCGACGTCATAACTGAAAACATGCTCGATCAGTTTCAGCAAAATGCTGTAAATCGTAGGCTTCATTGATCCTGGTCAACCGATAGCGAACGTAAACAGTGGGCGAGCGGTTAGCCAACATTCCCAAAAAAAATAGCTGGATAAAGGCCAGTTTACACTGAACCAATTTGTAAAACTTCCGACTGAATTGCACTTAAACTGTCAAATCTGCAGAGCGTTATATCCGATGAACACAAAAATGATTATGGATGGTGCAAAAATTCCACTCAAAAATCTGTTACAGCGATTTCTTTTTTTTTAATATTTCACTATTTTCACTATTTTGTGCAAAATAAATATTTAGTACGCTTATGTACTGTGTCAGATATGTAGGTGGATACTCACCTTCATCATTATATCGAGCGTTTTTATGCCATGCAGACAAACATCAATTTTGATGACAGCCGATTAGCGCCAGCATTTGGCGTGAAAATAAGTTATAATTCAAGAATAATAAAGCCTCCTGTAATATAAATTTCATCTGTTACGAAATTTCTACGATTTTATGGGCCGAGAGGAATTTCTGGCATAGTTTCAACATCTTAAGACAGTTATTTTCTAGTTGTAGTAAAAAGTATTTTTCTGCATTTACGCGTCAAAACTGTTTAGATCATAAATCCGTTATATAGCTATTGTCTAGACATACGTTGAGCTTTTGATAATGTACTTACTTTTACATAGCTATAACATGCATATTATTACATATTTTTAAAAACATTTTTCTGAACAAATTTTTTCCCTAAGTAATATAAAATAGGTAGCGAAAAATAAAATTTAATATAAATTACACATGTACAAATTTATTAATCGGCATCGTAATGAATGTTTAAAATCATCCATCACATATGGATTATAGGATAGTTTTTTATAAAATTATGTAAAAGTCCAAATCTAAGGAACCCAACTTAGAAAACCTATAAAAATACGGGCGACACATTTGAATGTCAAGGGTTCAGTTCCATAAAATTGTCTTACCACTTTGCGTTCGTTATAAACTCATAACGAAACCGCTTTCGGTGTCGTTATGAAAACATTAGATCACAGACTTTTAGTAATGTTAGTTTTCCAAGATTAATGATATTGACATGAAGTGTCAAATAAGGCTGACATCTCAATCGCTATTGGCTCGCCTCAATCGTATTTGTGAATTTTATGACAACTACCAAATGTTGAAGATAAACCTATTCTAGTTAGTAAGATGACAACCGCAATTTTTGAAATTTATGTTAAAATTAATGTCGCAAAGTAGAATAAATAGTATATAACACTCGTTTTATAAGACGTATTGGCGCACTCGTGCCCAAAGCAACTCGTGCGCCGATTTTTGTCTTATCAAACTTGTTTTATAATATACTAACAACTAACTGTCATAGCAATAGAGTCAAAACTCGGATTGTGGTGGTATCAAACCAACACACGTTGTAGTGTGATTGATAATGAAGTTCTTTATGTACCAGGAAGTTAGATATAGAACCCGTGTCGACGTATGATGCTCAAATCTGGTATGTCCAGACTTTCCAAAATAAAGTATTAAGATACATTGTAGACTTACCCTGATACATTAGGAGTGATAATCTCTATAAGAACCTCATAGAGTTGTCTACAAATAAATTCAAAAAAAAAAATGATGGGATTCCTTAAGACAGACTTCATCATTACGTAAACGTTGAGGCCGTGCAGCTCCTCTACATTACCGGATTAATCAGAAGACTCAATAGAAATGTTTTGAGTTAGTGTAAATATAAGTTAGGGACAAAAGCAGAGTAAGTGCTGGTTGTGTTAGTTCTAACTGCAAAGGCAGTGCTACGTATTGCGAAAGAAAAACGTTACCAGAATACCAGAGCTAAATAAGAGACATCAATGAGTCTATTAGGTTAAGTTATACTAGTAAAATAAGTTAGGATTAAGTTATTCATTAGTCAGTTATAACTAGATCGTAATTACTTAAAAAAATAAAAAAAAATATGTTTTAATACTATATTATACAGTTTGTTTGTAAAAGCACATTTTAAAAATACAAAACAATTACAAATTGAAGCCCAGATATTCCTTATATAGCTACCGGAAATTGTAATAGCTTTATTTTAAAGTTGACGTAAATCTAATACCACTATTAATCAACAGTAGTTTCAAAAATATAGGAGTGAAGTTTGCAGCGCTTTTTTGACAAATGTCGACTAGGTAACATAAGATAACATACTTTTGAGAACCGTCAGGGCTTCATTTACAAATGTGGAATAGCTACTTCCAGCACCGTCTTCCGGAATTCAGCCATTTGTCCTACCATAATTAGTTAAGTATTCTTTTTAAATATGATTGTATTGACTAAGGTAAAATATTGAACTCGGAGAAACGTGAAGTTTGTTGATGGAAGCTGCCCGGCCCGCATCCACGCCCATACGTTTCAATCAAACGTATGGGAACGTATGGGCGTGGCGTATGTGTTATTATTCTTAGCAACAAGCAAACTTGCTCATAGATACATACCAAACAGAGGGCAACCGGTGATATCTTCACTCCATTCAAAAAGCCTCGCATTCGCTTCAAAAAGATGATGAGAGTAGACTACCTGGTTGTCATACTCGATTCCAAACTACTTTTTGAAGACCACAACCACTCTATCACTAAGAAAGCATACCGTTCTTTGCACTTTATTGTGAGAACAGCCAGATATTTCAACAACGTCTCCTCTATACGAATGCTATACTTCGCATACGTAGTATGCGAAATATAGCATTCAAATAATTCAAATTTCTTCCAAATCCTAGCAAACTTGTAATGCAGATGCGAACGATCTCGGTCAAATAGACTGTTTGATGTGTGTAGTCGGGTTAGCGCTGCGCTGCGCTGGTTCGAATAAAAACTGCTAACGCTTCACTAAACTATGTAGTGTAACGCGTTAGTCCTAGGTTTGACAAATTTGGCTTGGTATTATGCATATAATTTTGGGCTTCTACCAACACATATTGGTCAATCCTATTAGGATTTACCACTTTGTGTTTATATAAGCTACTTTACACAATTTAACAAACAAAAAGTAATCGTGCTGTGCAAGTTTCCTGCTTTTGTTATAAGACTGTCAACATGTCAAGAATTTTGATTTTAACCGTTTGTCCTGATGTTGCTGGTGGAAATTGCAGGTGAATTCTTGTCGGATGTATCTTTGATTTCTTTTTGCCTGCTGCTCCAATGCCTAGTGAGTTTGCTGACGGTATCGCTTAATAATCTTTGCTTTGATATCATTTTGATTAATGTCTATTTTAAGCACAATTTTAAGTACAGTGCGCTTTATTTATATTATCATCATGTTGAAGATTGTTACCACCATATATGAATAACGTTTTCAAGATGCTCGTCGCTCTTCAAGTTTCATCAGATAGACCCATTCTCATTGAACAGCCGACTATAGCGTCATGAGGAGATCGGTTAATACCTTCATGCCCAGCAGACACACCGGTGGATCAGCGATTGCAATAATCGGAATTTTCTGGATGCCTGGATGCCACTTGTTTAATATCACAATCAAAACACGGATTTTACGATTACCTAGTAATCAGATGTGAAAGTACGAACAGTAAAATGATGCTCCGTTAGTCTTACCGGTTAGGTCGCTTGACATGTGCATCCAGCATACAATTTTCTGATCGGTATCTCACAGGCCAGACTGCTAGACACAGCCAATAGTAAGTAATATATTGAGGACGGTATAAATCTTTAAAAGTTCGTCAAAACTTAAATCGTTAAAAGATTTGACAAAATAATGACATTGTTTAGCAAATGTAGGTTACCAAAGTTAATGTATTATGAAGTTGTTTTACGTTTGTTACTGAATTAATGACAGAGTTTGGTTTAGGCAGGTGCTTTCATAACACAAATATGATGTTCATTTCAAACTTTCCAACGTATGTAACTTTTATTGTGAGAACATAACGTTGTTTTACTTTTATCTTCAGCCGCTCCCACTTTCGAATTCGCTTGGTAGTACTTATCTTCATAACATAAGAAGAATAAGAAACGATGCATCTGATTAACCCTTTAGCTAACGTTTGTTTTGAGTAGATTACTAATCTGGCAGCTAAATATCTCCAGAATTTCCTGAACATTTAAAAAAAACTCACGTATCCTAGATTCTTAAACTAAAAACAAGATACGGCGTAATAGAGTTAAGAATGTAACTTTAAAGCTATGAACCGAAAAACTCTATTATAAAGTTCATAAAAATAAATCAGCAGTTGTTTAGAAGTTCCTTTTTTCTCTATAATGTGAACTCATCACATCAAAAGTTGTTCGAACGTTTCTTTAATCAAAATTTAAAAAAAGCTTTACATATCTGCTGTAGTAACCCAAGCGGAAACGACCCAGCAAGCTGCACATGTAAACCGGCCTTTCGCGTTATGAACTTGGTGCAGTATACGGAGTAGCGCTGGAAATAGACGATATTATGTTAGGAATTTGAAGTTTATTCGAATATGCGGGAACGCGCGGAATTTTCGCGGAGGGCGCATGCCCGCCAGATCTCAATTCGAATCGCAGGTAAACATACAACACACTGTAATGACTCAAAGAGTCGTCGAGACTAGACCGGAGAACAATCGACGCCCGCGACGCCACCGGAACGCCGACTACACGCAACGATGCTCGCTTGTTTTAAAAGTGAAACTGATGACCACGGCGGCAACCCAACCGTGCCAGACACCATGAAGGAAACCGTACCATTCATATCAAATGCCGTGCAAGGTATTTTAGAGGATAGTGTTACTCTGGAAGAAACAGAAAGGTGAGCTTTATATTTGATAAAGGGTGTAATTTTTAATTTGATTACTGAAAATAATGTTTTGGATCGTTTATTGCAAAAAGTAATTTAGAAACACAATCTCACAATTTTTGTTCAAAATCCTTTTTTTTTCATTTTAAGGCATGTGTATCTTCCAAAATCTCCGTTATTCACGTGCGTCTCCAAGCTGAGTGAGAATCTACTGTTGTCGTCAGCGACTGCAGCTGATGCTGCGAATCTGGAGTACTTCAAGGTCACGTGTGTCATCAATTCGGCCGCTGAACTTCCAGATACCCCTGTGCATAGTCCTTCAGTTAAATACTACAAAATACTTATTTTTGATAATGCATCGACTGATATCTTGACCCATTTAGATTATACATCAGATAGAATACATAAGGTAGGTTTTATAGGTATTAAGATCTGCTGATGATTTTGTAATGTGTTGTTAACTTGCTGATTTCTTTCGCACCATAAGCTGTTTCATACAAGTTATGGAATTATGACATTGAATAAACTCGAAGAACGAAGAACGTCGTAGAAATTTAAAAAAGTGTATATACAAGCTTTATAAACGTATTTGCACGTGCTATTGAGGCACGGACATCGTTTCTTCGTACTTGTACACGCCCATATAAGAACTCCAATCCGTACTTCTTCTGTTTTTCGACGTACTTCATAATTCTTTCTTTTGACGGGTATTTTAGAATCATACCCGTAACAAAGTGTAGCAATGCTGTTACCTTGATAATTATTTTTATAATTTGATTGATTATAATTGATTCTGATGTGGCCAGGCACATGACTTTATCATACAATATATAAAATTATTAGTTTAGCTGCATGAGAATCAATTTGATTAAGATCAGTCGTGTCTGCATTAAAATAAAACTATTTAGCCAGGATTTGACAGATATTTTGATCAATAGTATCAATCGAAGGTATTTGTTATTTATTAACATAAAACAATATTAAATGAAACAAAAAAATATTTATATTTAGGGCGGAGATCAGCACACTTGTTTCCAAATTGCCTTGATCTTCCACTCAACCCCTTACGCAAAGTAGAACTAAGACATAATTGTACCAATAATATAACAATAATTCCGAGAACTCATCAAAACAAAAACAAACAAAAAATGATTCTTGAGTCTAATTACACGTAATTGTAGCAAACCCAACACAACAAAACATCGCACATGCCCATAAAAAATTAAAATTAAAACAGCCTCCGATGTAAAACAAAGCCCTGAATCTTAAATTAAGTTTATGGACATCCCTTCTACTTCCGCATGAGGTATTGTGGGATCCTCTTCGATAGCAACTTATGATATAATATTGCTGCATGCAACACCCTAGTGTTATTCATGTTCAACCACCCCAAGTCGCCCAGCCCATTCGATACATGATCATACTTCCTCAAACCAAAAACAAACAGAACACATGCATTTTGTACACGCTGAACACGCTGCCTATCCGACGCCGTCAGGCAAGGACCGTACACGGTAACACAATATGAGATCTTTTTACTATTGACAGTAGATATAGTGAGATATTGTCAAAACATCAGCATCATTAGACTGAAAATATTTGGAAAATCCTGGCTCACTATATAGTATTATATCAATGCAGATGCGACCGATCTCGATCAAATAGAATTTGCTCTTGCAGCTAAACTATTAATTTTATCAAAAAATGTCGCAGACATAAATTATTCAGAATTTCCTCTACTTTAATTTATTATTTTGCTATTTTGGGGAAATTACAGAAATGGCGGCTCATTTGCAAAATCCTTGAAAAATGCTTAGAGGAAACGTCCAGTTCCTTTGAACTCTTTTGAACAAAAAGCTTTTCAGCTCTAAGTTTAGTTATGAAACTCGAGTACACACATACACACACACACACACACACACACACATACATACATACATACATACATACATACACACACAGACATTTTTGTACCTTGGTCAAAAATGATCAGGGGACCCAAAAAGACCTATTTCCGCTAAAATCTTACATTTTTTTCGACACAATTACAATACTTCATCAAACCTCGTATGATAAAGTAATAATGTTTGTCTTGAACATTCAATCTTGATATATAACATCTTATATTATTGGAAATAGGAGTAACTGGAAATTTGATGACAAAATGTTCCAAGATGTAAATAAATTAACAGCTAAAGAAAATATAATAACAATAATTGATAAAAAATTATAACAGTTTTTCTTTCCAATTATCCTTTTGGGTAAATTTGTAATATTTTAAGATTTAATTGGCTAAATCCATATTGAAAACTTTATTTAAATTCAACTTAAAGAAATAAGGAGAGGTTTTTATTTTTATTTAAGTTGAATTTTAAGATTTTTCAAGCTAAATAATAAATAACAGGGAGTTGTTATTAAAGAAATTTTAAATATAAATAAATGCATTTTTTGAAATTTCCTTTTTGGCGGAGTATGTAGAATCTAATAAATTAATAATAAAGTAATCGGGAAAAACTACTGCTTCTAATATAGTTTTGATTGCTATTAAAAATATAAAAGGTATTTTACGTAACTGTCACACAGCCTACACGCCTTGAACATAACCTTGACCTGTACAAAGTCGAATAATAATAATAACAACAACGCAATACAGGAAGGACAATTTCGATATTCCTTTCTGTTTATTTTTAAATGTATTCAAAATTAGTTGCATTCAGTCTAGTTGTAAATTAAATTCAAATTATAAGAATTAAGTAATTACAAATTATATCATATATACAGGCTATTTCACATGTATTCTACGAATAGATCAACATATCTAATTTTTCTGAGAGAACATTTTAAAGAAAATTCTAAAGTACATTAAAAAATAAACAATGTATTGTCTTTTGTACATTCATAGACAATTATAGTAAATTTCTGCTAAGTTATATTTAGAGAAAGTACGTACGTTTCTCAATAAATAAATAAAAATGAATTGAAGATTTGTTAACAACCTGTATTAGTAATACAAACATAATATAAGTAAGACTGAGTGATAACTTGTGTCCTACTTGATTATATGTCAAATAAATAATTAACATGTCCGATCTGTTGTGCGACATATAGGACTTTAAGCAATTTGTCTTGAAATAATCTGTAAACATGTGTAGCCGTGCCAAAAATTATAGGTATGTGATACATACAGAGTCAACAGTACTTACAAAGGAAGGGTTCTTTACGCTCAATTTATCATACATTAAGTTAACACACGGTTTGTTAACATACAGTGACCCATAATGAGCAAGTTTACAGTAATGAACAAATAAAATTGACCATATGTTGTCGTAACGAAATACTTCCTATTTAAGGTAAACTTCTGAAAATATTTAAATACTAAAAATAAATGGCACGTGCTTTCATGCTACGATATAAGTAGTTATTTAATAAGGTAGGCACGTTTTAAAACTACGTAAAATTTATGGTGTTTTACTGTGCCAGAAAAAATATGTCTAGGAATTCCGTGTCTCGCTAGACTTAGAATACGCGAGATTTGGCCGCTGCTAGATTAGAAGCCGCAATTAAAGTCGATTTTTCGGCAGCACGGCATTCCCCACACGATTACAAAACGCACGCAATACGTCCATTTTTGTAATGTTCGTTATTTTCCAACGTCGCATTACAACGACGTTTATTTATAAACCACAATTATTGATTTTATGGCACTCGTTAAAACGATTAGTTGCAAACGCTGAATTAGACCGGATATACGTTTAATTTATTATATTCCAAACAAATTTCCACATTTCCGTTCGAAATGATGATCGTTATGTGGGCCAAACATGCCTTAACCAATATGCTTTCATTGCTTATGCTCTATCTGAGTATTGATGATAATGGCATGATTAAACATTTTAATTTTTAGACGATGTTGTCAAAAATATGTTGAAGATATTTGTGGACTACGTCGGTATGTCCACAAATATCTTGTTTCTACCAAAAACGTTACTATTTGTACTGTCTTTAACTCCGATAGCACTTTGGGGTTCGTTTGATTTAATCCTATTTGAAAGAATCATAAACGCAATATTTAAGCTGGATCTCTTTCCGTTCCTAACCACTTATAGATTGCCATTTACAAGTATTTACTTTTTGTAGTCATATTAAGTCATAAAGCCCAATGTAATCTCAATGAATGCGTTAAGTGAAATGTAAACTGCACTGATGCTGAAAATATTATGTGTACAGTATTACAACCTTGAAATAGAGCCGCATCAAAACAGACCTTACCTTCTAATTGTGATAGGTGCTGATATTAAATTACACGGATGACTTAGTAGTTGCGGAAATGCGGAAATGAAAATATGATTGATTATTAAGATATTAATTAAAACAAAAAATTGCTTTTATTTGTAATAATTTGTGTTTTCCATGCAACCATGAAATGTTCAGAGATTCATAAAGAATACTAATTTTCAATAAATTTAGCCATCCGAACTGTATCAAACATATGACCTGTACCCAGGGTTGTTATAAAGTCGTTACTCTCATTTTAAACAAATCAAATATGTTTTTTTTATAAAATCATGTTTTTAGCGAAACAATGCTTTTAAATACTTTACAACCAAAAATGTTTTAATATGAAATAAAACATGTTTTAAATCACGCACAAAACAATTGTTTTACACAAGGAATAAAACTTGTTCTAAAAACACATTCATTTTATTTGTAAGCAGTTTGATCGGCATCTTTTCATTCCTTACTTTACTTTCTTCCACTGTTATTCTATTACTGTATTTAATGAACAACTTTTTATTTGACTAATAAATACAACATTTCAATTAATTCTGTTTTTTAACTGAGATAAGCATACAAATGTCCAATGACCAGCATACAGCTTGATTAAATAAAATATTCTGTTCAAATTTCGGCAGTTTAAAACACGTCTAAAACACATCATTTAAAACAAACTAAAACATGTATAAACAAAATATTTGTTTTAAAACATGTTTAAAACGCTGTTTAAAAACAATGTATTTTAAACATAACAACCCTGCTTGTCCCATATTTACCGTTAGATGGCAAAACAGCATCTTGATTAGCTCACAAATAAAACATTATAACAACGGTTTTTTAAAATGGAGCCATAGAAAAGGAAATGGAAACCATAGAACCATAGAAATTCAACAGTTTGCTCAACCAATTGTTAGGGTATTTCAGAAATAACGGCTAACCTTGAAGGAGCATATCCACCAAGGACAGAGAAGCAGTTCTGGTTAAATAACGTACAGTCTATACCAAAGTACCAAAAAAATTGTTGTAGTGTTAAATAACTCGTCTAAAGCCTGCTCTGGTGAATAGCCGATCGCGCATGACCGAAATACAATTGCAAACTTACGTACGAACATTTATGCATTGAAAATTGGACAGATTGGTAGGTATCTAATCCAAAAATGTGAAGCTGATTTACAAAATTGTGATAGCAAAGTCATTCTCGTGGGGCAAAACAAATTGACTTAACGCCGCGACTGCGCGGCGCCGTTGACAAAGGTATTTCGCATACGAGTCCTCCGTCGCACACAATAGGATATTCCGGTCATGTCAAAATTTAAGCAAATATTCGTTTTAAGCGATTATTCAATTTATCAGGAGGCATACTGTTAAGCTACGAGCTTTTTGATTTGGGTTTTCTGTGAGAAAATTAGAATTAAAAGTGTATTTCGTTTGAATTCACCGACCAGCCTCGGAAACACTCGATGATTACCGATCCCTAGTAGCGCTGGCAACAGCGGACAGCTCACGAACAGCTGATCGGACAAGTTGACGGTCGGCGACTATGTTGTTTGACAACAATCTCCAATTACAATTCCTGTGTTCAAATACAGTCAAAGTGATTTAATGTGTCGTGAATCATCGTGAAAGAAAAGACGAAAATTTACTGCGGTTACCCTAGATATAGCAACGTTGCCAACGTTGCCAAGTCGCTCACTTTGAGCTGTCGTTATGACGCCACAAAGACAACCTCCAATTCAAACTTCAAGCTAAGATTTCTCTTAATTTAAAGCAAAGTTTGATAATATATGTGTGAAGTAGCAATCAGAAGCACCCATAGTTTGTAAAAATAACAATTTAAAAAACACCGGAATACCCTATTGCCAGCCGGCTTTGTTTTGTCACCAGTTGCAGGACAACATTTTCTTTCGCTGAACGGAGTACTTGTTTTTCTTCAAAATCTTCTTAATTTCTTCTTAATTTTCTCCAAAATGCGTTTTGTCAAATAACGTATGGTCTACGATGTACGTTGTTTCACAAAACATGTTTATTACGTCCTTGGTCGTATGTTCCTTCAAGATTAGTCGTTATTTCTGAAACAGCCCTGTATATAAGATCAGTTCTGATAAGAAATATAAAAAGAGCGTAACATATTCAATAAAATATTATAAAGTTGTTTAAAGGTTCTCATATATGTATATGGAATCATTTGAAAGGACATTTGATAATAAATGATAAATAATAAATGATTAATAAATAGCTATAACAATTGATAAATCTTTAAGTTTCTATTTCCTAACAGCAATCGTACAATGATTCCAAAATTGTTCACCACCCATATCTAAATATACATTAATTAGTATGTTAAGTATGATTTATTGCCATTTGAACGTTTGCCAACAATTTCAGGTGAAAACTAGCACGAAACGTCCCTTTTACGTATATTTTACGGTGTGTATGCCAACAAGATCACCTGAATTATATTTTTCCGGCCACCTAATAATAACCACAAAAATAAGTCGTACCTCCAACAAATTCCAATGTGACATATGTATACGAGTTGAGTTGTCAACAGATCCCATAAATATGCACAATAAACGAAAAGAACTAAAATCAAATATATACCAATTACAAACTATTCTTGGAACAGACAAATACCGTCGAAACAATTTTTTCTCAAACAAAACAAGCTGTAAACACTTGGGTAAACCTCAAAGGAAACAACATGTGCTTCCAATCATCTTAAACAGACACAGCACGATGGAATTTGAAGTGTTCTCGCTACCAATTTAGAGATTCAATTATTTTAGTTTATTATTACTGAACTGGACAAATTTACAGCCATTGCCTTGGATTGACACTGAAACTCCGTGATATTTCGATTAGTCGCGTATTTTTAGACCTAGTTGCAAGGTTTCAAAAACTCGCCGCGGTCAAAAGTGCTTAAAAATAGAAATGAATTTGGCCGATGCATATGATTCACTTTCAAAAAATTTCGCGTTCGGTTTGTTTATGCATCTGGAAGGATGTTTTAGCGTGAAAGTGAAAAGTATGCGGTTATAAAATTTATTGGGGTTCTAATCCTGTTCGATGTACGTAAATATTTTGGAAATTGTATTAGCGATGGCCAAGATTTAGCTTCTTGAGGTAGGTTGGTACGTGTAGGCTTACACCAACCGCTTTCAGAATACGTGCAGTGGATAGAGAAAACATTCTAATTCAAATTCAGATGAAATGCCATAATTATTGCTTCATTTGAAATAGGAAGGCTTCCATTATAATGTTTGCTTTAAATTTTCTCTGGTGAGAAGCTTGTACTTATTTCTTTCTATCAATTACACTAACTATTACGATAAGACATAAACCTATTTCGTTAAAAAAACAACTGAATCAATCTCTTACATCCAAACGAACAAAACCACACGTTATAAAAACTAATAAAACTATAAAAATATGAAAAAGTGTTTAAAACTAATTGATCAAAGTTTAATACGCTACCCAAGCTTTGAAACTTGGGAAGCTTTATATTTTCATGGCAGATATGGGGAGTTTCACTACGAATTTGTTCTTGTGGTTTTCGTTAACAAATTTTGCTTGTAAGGTGCTCTTTAGGTAAATGTTTCATATTGCGATAATATCATAAAGTGTTTTTATAATGTTACTTGTAACTGTGCAGCAAGTCGGATTATATGCAAGCAGCAAGCAATTCTGAAAACTTCTGTTCTTTTCATCACATATTGCATACCTGCTGTAATTTTGCACACTCTCGATTGTGCAACCCAACAAAAGGAAAAATTATTAAGCTGTACGTTGAAACACGGGCAAAGGTATGGAGGTGGTTGCTGGGCTAAGACTTAAATTAAATTCATTAGTATGAAGCCACCATGTTATATATAATATGGTAGCGTTTATTGCATTGTAGTATATCGTTTCTCTGAAACCTTGTTACATGGAAGCTACATGGAATCTAACGACACACCTTTACGACACAAAGGGTTGTACAAATAAAAAATCTAAGGAGAGATGCACTTTTATGAAAACTGAATTCTCAACCTACAATCAGTTAAGAATAGGCAATTCTAGACAAGCTATTAAAGCTATTTTTGTCCCCAACAGCAAGAAAAACATTTTTGATTTTGTGAGGAAACTGAATATGAATACAGCTAAGCGTCTTTTTAACACGTACGTAAAGTTTTCAAAACAAAAACTGAGGTAAATATGTGTGTAAAAGGATTGTATTTTGTGCACCTTTTTCGAATTTATTCATTCTGAACTGACCTCTAACTAATGGTCTCATACTAAACACAATACGTTAATTTGAAATGTTGTAAACAAAAAACACTCGACGTGATAGGCAACATTCCAGACAATTGTTTATTGTCTTATTTTTAGCGTACACATTCTGTACGCTAAACGTTTCACTAAACTATTTATTGTATACGCATAATCAGGGCCGGCCCTAGGCGGTAGGCAAGGTAGGCAACTGCCTGCGCCGGCAAAGTTTAGGGGCGGCAAAAACAACTAAACTACAATAGACGCTTCTACTTCTGGTTTTTGATAGCCACGATGTGCGCGCGCATTTCCCCCCAGGACAAAATTAAGTTGGCAACTGCTTTGTAAAACGCACAATTAGTTTCAAATGAAATGTAATTGATAAATGATAGGTGTGAGAATGGTATGCATTCATTGAAAACTGAATAATTATATGCAAGTGAACATGAAAACCAAAATACCCACTGTGTTTTTAGGTTAGGACAGTTCAGCAAATTTTCCAAAGTACATAAAAACAGGTACACTCGCGGCAAACTTCCTTGATTTGGGACACGTAGGTACATAATCACTTCATGATTAGAGTCGAAATTGGTAGTTTTACTTGGAACGCGTGTTTTCTGGGGATTTTAAGCTATATTATGTTACCAGATTTGACAGCGGCGGCGAGTGTTCTGCGCATGCTGATTAGCGTTTTGGGTCAGAAGTAGAAGCGTCTATTAAAAAAAGCTCTAAAACTGCCTAAATCTAGAAAATAAAGGAATAGTAAAATACAATCGGAATTGATAGGCTTCAGGCCATTCCTATATTTTAAGATGCATAGCAGCCAATAATAGACATACTTAAATAAATAGGTCATTGACTTTTATAAAGAATAAAGATCAGATATATTTGACAACGTTATCATAGAAGTTGAAAAGTTAGCTAACGAATTAAAAAAAAGAATATGAAAGTGTACTGTAGTGTAGTGATCCTATACAAAAATCAAAAGTGAAATATAAAATAGTCCTTTTGACTTTTATATAAAACGACCTTTTTGATTTGTTTACGATATCCACAAACTTAAGGAAAATATTATAAGTAAAATTGAATTTCTGGCACCTTCCAAAGATGTAGAAACCGTCTTAAAAGTTGGCGATTCCTCCATCTTAACCTCGAAATGGTAATCTAGTTAATTTTAATTTGGGTAGACACATAATTTAATATTATCAAAATGTTGCTGATATTGACAATATTATTATTGAAGTTAATTTAAAATCTATCAGTGATTCGCCATGAAATGCTTGCATCAATATCTCCGAAAATATTACTCTTAGCAGAACAAATTATACATCATATTAAAGATAAAATTTTGATGAAGATTTGGGAACATGATAAACAAAGAATTACTTCAAAATATTGAAAGATTTAGATATTGACATAATATTTCGGTTCTGAAAACCCGTTTTCTAACCTTCTCCCAAATCAACATCTTTCAATATTTTTAAGTAATTCTTTTCATCTTTAACAAAATGTAACAAAATGTACACTAGAGTGTACATTTTGTTCTGCTAAGCACAATACTTTCGAAGATATTTGATGCAAGTATTTCATGACAAATTTCACTGATAATCACTAATAATTTTTAATAAATTTCAATAATAATCTCTTCATTCAGTAATCATTTGGATGATATTGGTACTATTTTCATAGTCGGGCGAATTAATTATGATGTTAAATGATTTTGCGTACATAGACCTTGTTTCCAGAAGGTCCAGTTGACGTTTTTAAATTGATTACCTCCCTTAACATTGGGCCAAATTTAAACATTGCTTAGCAGATTTTTTCTAACCCTGCCTATAACTGTTGCTACCAGAGCGGGCGATAGACAGTTTGCTAAACTAAAAATCATAAAAAAAGTACTTAAGAACCATGTCTACTTAAAATTGTCTTAATGGGTTAGCAATGAAGGCCACTGAATATGAATTGAGTAATAATTGAGCACAACAGAAAACAAAGCGTCAGCTTGATAAAACAAAACAAATTATAAAACTCCAATCAACAATTCTCTTTCTTCATCTACGTGCTGACCATTTCCCTCATGACCTACGCGGAAATACCAATTAGCTTCAACTTTCAACAAATATCCGGCATCCTTATATATATGATACTGAATTTCGTAGACTAATATAACTAATATAGATTTATCATTGTTACAGGAAATATCCAATGGTGGGAGAGTGCTGGTTCACTGCGTAGCAGGAATTAGCAGGTCAGCTACGATCTGCATAGCTTACTTCATGAAGTATCACCGAATGTCACTGCTGAATGCCTACAATCACGTAAAGTTGAAGAGACCGATAATCAAACCGAACTGTGGCTTCTTCAGACAGCTAATCGCGTACGAAAAAGCGTTGTTTGGCACGACCACAGTAAGCATGGTGTTTAACGAGACTGTAAAAATGGAAATCCCTGACGTTTACGACAGCGACTACAAGAACATCATGGCGTTCCGTCGTAAACGTCGTGACATGGTGCGAAGGCACTGATTGAGATTATTTATGTGTTTTTTTTTAATTCTCCTATGTTCAAGTGATATTTTTATACTTTTTTACGGGACCAATTACTGTTTAGTTAATTAGTTTGTTTAGTAATGAATACTACATACTATATATGTGCACTTAATGTTATTTACTTATTTCCAGTAAGTACCTGCTTAACTATGTGTAGGAATTATTTAAATATTAGATGGATAAATAAATTATTTATGTATGAGAGTTGTATTTTATTATCTGATTTACCCAGAATTCGAAATCTTCCGTGCATTGAAATACCGAAAACCGAAAACTGAATTTGTTTCTGTCAAAATCCGAACTATAGACCCTAAATTAAAAAAAATGCAAATCTGAAAAACGGAGGCTTCTCATGGTCAACGAAATAAGAAAAAGGTCAAATATAGTAAAACAAATAGTCAAACGATGGGTAATAAAAACTTATAAATTACAATGATGGGGGGGGGGGCAGCTTCACGACAGATCCTATTTTAAAAATTGTTTTTATCTTAAAAAAGAAGGGTGGTCAAACGAAATCAAAAATTTGTTTATTTTTAAATCATGGAGATGACGACAGCGATACCTTTATTTGAAAATCAAAAGTAGGCAGAAACGAAAAGAGGGAAAACTAGCAGATATTAATTCAATTAAATTAATTTACTTAGTTGTTATTGCATCTAAAACTCATCGTTTTCTACACTACCTATATCCAAATTTGACACCAAAGCGTTCGAAAATGTATGTATCAAAGCCGCACATGTTTGTGGCGGCTGTTATTAATTTAAACTTATGTTCCATAATATAATTATTTTTCTCCAGGTCAGTATAGGCACAATGTTGGCAACCCTAGGTGCTACCGTGAAGGTCACTCATTTTTAAGAATAACAATATCTAAAAAAAAACGTTGGGTGGCCAAACGAAAGAAATAGATGGTCAAACAATGGTATTCAAAAGTTGAAGATTCCAATGATGGAATGGGAGGCCAACTTTACGCACCCTCATATATTTCATATTAAAAGAGATACCGAAACAGCGCTACTTATAGAAGTAAACTTAAAATATTCATATTTCTGCGTATATGGCAATACAAAAGTATAATTAATTTCAATGACTGTTGTTATTAATGCAATATGCAACTATCATAGCTGAAGTTATGGAAGATTTAAGACGCGTTTACGCGGGAGCAACATTTGGTAAAACGTGGCATATTACTTATGTATTATTTGGTATTTTTACACATGTTTAATGCTATTTTTATTTGAATGGCGATGTGAGGTACATTGTATTAAACATCGGAACCAGCAACAACAAGCAAGACCACTGCCAATTTGACAAGTAAGTATTTGTACCGGTCTGCTTATAAATATGGCATGTTATACTTATAGTATAATAAAATTCGGTAAGTTTTCCTTATTATTTATTGACAAAACTTGTGCTTAAATACTGAATCTTTTTTAACAGGTTTTGAAATTTATTACTGTTCCTGTTGTCCTTTATAGTACCTCTTATCTTCCTACATTAGTTCTGTTGGCAATGTGTATTCTTGGATTATGTTTTGTTGAGCTACTGATCATCAGATAAAAATTCTATGTCACTAAAAAAAGTAAATTTTTCTTATCACATCACCACAATTTGAATTAAATGAGATTTGGAGTTCAGATTCTGGAAGCATGTGCAAATCACTGAAAATAAAACAAGACTTATATTTTAAAACTTTAATAGGAAACACATAACTTTTATAAACATTTAAACACTTAACTTTATAAGTACACCTATATAAAGTAAACCTCTGAAACAAATAGAAAAACCACTGAAACAAACACAACACTGAACACATACAAACGGAAAGACAATACACAAAAAGAATGAATTTGAACAAAATTTCCAACCAAAGCTAAAACAAAACAAGTAAGTAAAAGAACTTTGTTTTAATAATAATCAATATTCTTAAAACCTATAATGCCTTACCAAAGAGTTAGAAGACAGGAAATTGACATACAAGGTTACAAAAAGTTACCATACACAATATTGGTATACAAGAATATTACATAATGTACAAATCAAAGACATACATTCCTAGAAGTTAGTAGGATTTGCTTTAATCTTTTTTTTCATATATATTTATATAAATAGGGTTCTCTTACATAACACAACATATATATCTATATATCTAGAGTATTACTACACGATAGTTACCCTACTTGACTCTATTTATATAATTAATTAAATAATACAAAAATAATTCAACAAAAATATATACTGATGTGTTTTGTTTGTCATTCTTGATCTTTAAAAACTGTACCTATATACGTGATTTGAAAAGATCAATGACTTTGTTCTATTTTATCGAAATCATTTAATACGGAGGTAAATAAAATAACTAGACGATTCAACATTACATGAACGATAAAATTCCAGTTAGTGATATAAGCGTAAAGGGTCTTAATATTACAACACGATCAAATGCTAGGTTATGTATATATGTATACTCAGATCTGACGATACCGGTTAAAATAGGACTGTTCCGTACAATTTTAGGTTAGATCAAACAACCAAGATGAAGACATCAAGTTACGTTAAATTATACTACTGTTAATCATTGTTTGTAGGAAAGCGAAGAAATGTCAGTGTTAAATAAAAAAAAATACATCAGGTACAGTCGTGACTTATTTTAAACTAAGAATTTATTTATATTGGTACCACTTAAATGTCCAGGAAGTGTCAAATATTATTAGGATATTGTACACCGTTTACACTTTTTACACTCAATAACACGTAAGTGTCATCTGGTCGGTGTGCCCTGTGTCAACGGTGTAGAATATTCGAACGCAGGTATTGTTTACCTGGGAATTTTATAATTTATGTAACTGAAAGTTTTCATATTGGCCATTCTACCTTAATACCTACTATTCATGATCCCATTACCTTAAATTAATAATAAAGGTCATAAATACCTCATCTAATCTTCCGAAAGAAATAACAAAAAGCAAAAATATAAAAAAAAATTTATTTATGAACAACGATTATTCAAATCTCTCGCACATTCCACTTCGAATATACGCCAATACTCGCATATATTAAACCAAGTTACTGTTTTCTTCCTATAAGAAAATATACCGCCATCGGGGGAACTTATAAAATTGTACGAACACGCTTTCAGGTTGTGGGAAAACCCAAAAGTCTACTCATTCACTGCTCTTCCCTTTCAAAAGAAAGAAAAAAAATGATCAGCAAGACATTACTACGCCTAGGGCCCCACATTAAGCACATTCCGATGGACCAGCGACTCCTTCAATAGTTGGTACAGCTCCATCTGTTGGTCCTGCTTCAAGTACAAGATCTGCGTCAGGAGTTTCTGTGGGTTATCGCTTCTGATAAAGCTGCTGATGTAAACGTTGACAAATGTCGCCATCAGAAATTGACAGTCAAACCTATCCATGATACCTCCGTGTCCAGGGATGACATCGCCAAAGTCCTTAAATGAAAAAAGGTTGGGTTATGTATTTTTTTTTGTCCGCAGTTGTCAGTAGTAATTTAACCACAATCAAGTGGAGGTACACAAAGTGGAGGACAAAACAATAATTTATAATTTTAAGAAAATATAAATAAAATGTTACTCACTTTTATTTTAAATGCTCGTTTAAATCCGGATGCGAAGAATCCTCCGAAAGGACCAATGACGCTGCTGAAGATGCTCAAGGATAGCGAATGGAGTGCAAATGGATACATTTTTATTGTTGGCTGGAACCCAATCTGAAAGAAATGTTATATTAAAAACAACAATTCCGATTTTAGGCAATATTGAATTAAAAATAAATAATTAATAATATTAATAATTTTGCATGTGGCTATAAATGATGTTTCTCATTATAGATCGCAATTCAGGCATCACAACCTGCTGTAATAAAACTGCAAGTGCTCATATATGTTTATTTGAGGATCATTAAATGTCGTAACAAAAGTACATTGCGTCGTAAGCTATTGCTAGTCAAAAGAGCTCTGCGCCAAACTATATTCAGTATGTTCATAACAATCTATATAAAGTTTTAAACCATTCTTGGCAATACAAACAATAATTACTTTTTAACAGAATATTTAAAGTACTTTTTACAATTGTTGCTCAAAATTTGTCTTTTGAGGTAAAATACTTCTAGTTCTAAAAACACTTAATAATGATCAGACTAAAATCAAATAATTAACTATGTCAAAATATACAATTTATGTATTTAATATTTTGCCTTCCAATAAGCTAAATATATCAAAATTGCAAACAGTATGTATATCTATTATGATAACTTCCTGTAATTAAACATGTGCATGGGCAACCAAGCATATAATTAAAAACATGCCATTAAATTATTCATAGTGACGTAAATTAAATAACAAATACCATACAGTAACAACATGTACATAATAATATCAATCATGTGTTCAATTAATATTATAAATTTCTAATATACAAATAACAATCAAATGA
Organism: Melinopterus prodromus; assembly: GCA_964023965.1. Taxonomy (NCBI): domain Eukaryota; kingdom Metazoa; phylum Arthropoda; class Insecta; order Coleoptera; family Scarabaeidae; genus Melinopterus; species Melinopterus prodromus. The sequence goes on from OZ030393.1 coordinate 50,733,350, forward strand.
ATTTTCTTGCATTTACATCTGAAGAGTTTATAACATCAATAAAGTACTCACCAGACTTAAAGGTTCGGCAATGAATGACGGAAAGGTATACTCCTCCAGCATGAACAGCGCACTAGGCTCGCAATCCAGTGTCATTCCCACATTTTCATCGTAAGAGATCGGACAGACAAAGTACGGGAACTGACACATGAACGATGAGATCTAAACAAAAAATACTCATGCAAAAGAGACTCCACAAACGAAACTGTTCTATGTAAATAATATAAAATAAACTTGTTCCTATATTGCGCATAAGAAACACCGAGTTGATTCCACCGCCTTGGTCTAGAACCCGCGAATATAATCTACTATCGTCTCTTACCAAAACTCCAAAGATGACGGTTGAGAATCCACCTCCGATAAAACCCTCCCAGGTCTTCTTCGGCGACAGCTTGATCAGCGGCGTCTTGCCGAAGAAGAAGCCAAAAACGTACGCCATGATGTCGTTGCATATGATCATCGAGACCGGGACAATGAACCAGATCATCCCCTCGAAGATATTCTTGATGATCAGATACGACTGGGTGACGACGATTAGTAGGGCGACGTGCGTCCAGGCGAACAACGAGAACTGCTTCATGTAGTACTTCTTCACCAGGCTGAGCACGAACCAGACGAAGCCGATGCAGTACAGGCAGAACGAGATGAACCTGTGGTAGGTGACCAATACACGCAAGAAGTCCTGAAAGATCGCATTGTTTTTATGTTAACACTAGTATAGTGATGGGAAAATACTTACAGTTCTGTTGATCATTACTCCTAAATATTCCACAAGGCTTTCCCAATAGAAGAAATAATTGGAAGCAACGAGGAAGTACCAGGACAACGACCTAAACCATGGCAACCCATGTATCCGATACACCGCGTATCCAATGTTGATGATCTCCTCGAAGCATTTCACTTGCACGACCAACGTCTGAATTGGACGAAAATAAGTAGAATTAGATTGCTGTCCTTTTGTGAGATGTTTATTACAAATTTTTTGCTTGATTCGGTCACGTTTGTTAAACTATTAATTTTATATATAGTATGATAAAGTCATGAGCCTGGCCACATCAGATTTTTAAGAATGAAATGAATGTAATCGATAATCGATTCTGTGCGGAGGATGGTTCCCCTCGGGGAAAGGTGATTACGCGCGGGAAGCGCTCCGATTCTTCGCGCGACGATTTCAAACGATCAACTCTCAGGACCGTATTCCATATTTTTGTCGTTTTCTCGTTCGATTTTTTTGTTCTTTATTTGTCGAATTATATACATATTCTGTTTTGTGATTTATTATTACTTCGCAATATTATTTCTGCCGAATATCAGTTGTTGATGATACTATGCAACACAATATCGCCATACATATTTTGATACAGTTATTCGTTGCATAAATTTGACCATATACTTAATACTATATGTATTGTGGCTTTTTACAATTTTATTTTTTACGTATGCCCAGATTCAATTGCATTAAACTCGCAATGGGCTACTGGCTACAGGTAACCACAATAATTTTACTTCTTTGCATAATAATAATGATAGCGAATAGTAATAATGATGGTGATTTTTGGCAGATACAACAGCTGTGCTATAGTTAATTGAGAAAGAAACTGCTGACATTGATAATTAATTGTTATACTTCCTTGGAATAATACTTCAGCATTTTTATTGAAGACTTACAAAACACATACGCAACGCAGTTACACAAGAAACTTTATTCAGGAAATTAGTAATCAATGGAATATTTATGTATTTATATTATCTTGATTTTACCCAAACAACCTGTTCTGCATATTATTGTGGTGCGAAAAAAATAATTTGTTTTGTTATTTTTTTGTTTGCTGCATACCTGATAATATTAAATTTGATTGCCGCTGTTGATGCGAAATGCGTTAAAAAACAAAAAAAAATTAAAGCTCCTTGCTGTACAGTTGCAAAGTAATCTTTCATTAAACAAAGAGTCCACCATTTCTAACCTGCAACTTCAATTCTGCTGACATAAATAAATACAGTGCACGCCGGTTATTATAATCACGGTTAATGTTATCAATCGACCATTGTTATCACTCTTGCCAAAAACGGGCCGGCGGTATATTACCACATAGGAAAAACACCGCTTATTGGAATCATCACATCGGATTATGGTATCACCTTTTCTTACGTCGGTTCTTGAGTTGAGCAACGAATAAGCAAAATAATAAAGGCGCTGCGAAGAACGGAGACGGTAAAATCAAATAAGCTTGTTTTGTTTTTGTGAATCGAGCAGTCATTCGTTTTTTCGGCATGTCAGCATATGTGCCGTAACAACCCCTGAGCCTCCTAGAGAAGATCGAATTTGTTAATCTGTAATGGTTACAATCTCCCAAAACCCAAACCGAATGTGAACAACAGGGACTGGACGAAGATACTATAGAAATATTGGCAGCTCTAACAAATAAAGAAATGTGAATTCTGTAGAAAATTTGCGTCGTGGTGTCCAGCATAGATCCGGATTTTTGTGTTTCTTCCGCTATTATTATCAATCGGTTATTGTTGTTGAAAACTCAAGACTCCCGATGTGATCACATTAAGCGGCGTGCACTGTATGTATGATGTTTGTTTTAATTCTAAGTACGAGCGTGTGGTGCAGGCTGTAAGCCAACCTCGAATCCTGAGCCGGTGACTCCGTTCGAAGACGTGACGTACTTGCGCGGTATATTGCATAGTATTATTATAGTATCACTTTATAAAATTAATGAACATCTGAAATGTATTTCTATTTCAGTATTCTAATTAAACAAAATTTTGGAATTGTTTTCGTTTCTGTCGCGTTGACGTGATAATACTCGTTGCCGAGATATCCGAAATATATCATGAAAATCTTGGTTATAGCCTTTATTACAAGGAACATTAGGAAACAACAAATGCCAATATATAGACAAGATCTTGAGTTATACACTGTGTAAATTTGTTTTTTTTTAGCAAGCGGTTTAGGTGAGAAAAATTGGAAAGACAAGTGTTTATTAAAAACTGCTAAAATCGGGTACATTTTTACACTTTTCCAGCGCTTCTTGTTCATAGCTAGGAGCAGAAAAAGTTGATTATTATTATTAAATTATTATTAAATTTTGATCATTCCTGTTAGGTAGAAATAATTCAGGAGTATAACACACTTCATTTAATTTTTTTCTTTTTCTGTCCTTGCAGAGTTACAATCCTCCAAACACAGGGCTAAATACTTTTGCAACCAAAAGTACCAAAATCAACGCAATCTAAGGGTGATCGCGCACTGAACAGTTGAACATTCACGGTTCAAGTTTTGTTTAAAAAATGAATATACACCTTAACGGGGTCCGAAATTATGTATTTCCTTTGAATTATGCAATGTGTATCTATATGTAGTAGGATGTTCTCTCTATGATGCTGTTAATTTTATGGCTTTAGTGTTAACATGTACTCTCCACAAAGGTTAAATATAATGAAGTATATAAAGTACTTAATATACATGAATACGTCAAATATTCTGACAAATAATATTGTTAATTTCATCAATCTAGTAACAACATATGCACGATAGTCAAATAAAATGGCTTAGACACTATTGACATTTGATCAACAACATCATTCTGCATGTTGCTACCGTAATTAGTACCAAATTCCAACAAAGGCCATAATGGCAGCCCGTTAAAGTGTGTATGTATTTTTTCTGGTCCACTCTCTATTGAAGTACTGGACGTTTAATGATAGTTCTTCATTGTTTTGTAAAAGCACAAGTTTGAAGGCCACATTTTTTTTTCTGTAATTGCAACCAGTTGATGAAACCTTATAATTAATAATAATTCATTATTTTTCATTCTAAACGATAATTTGGGAAAGAAACAAATAATGCAAAATTGCACATAACTTTACTGATTTCACACTGGTCAAATTATTGTTGAAATCACATAAATCATTGATTGATAGCGACAAAAATATATTAATGTGCTACAAAGAATGTTTATTTGACTCAAATAAACATTCTTTGTAACAACTAAACATATTTTGCCTCTATTCAAACAACAATTTGTTTCAGTTAAACAGAATTTTCTATCTGTGTATGAGAACTGTGTATGAATAGTGTGATCAAGAAACGATAAAAACATTAAGTAGTAAGCAGGAAGGAATTATACTTCTTGTTTATGTATGCATATAAATTACATGCATTATACATTTTTATTATTATACTGGTCTCTGATGAGCTACAGCAATGGCTGAATTGTACTGCCTATACTTAACACCACTTTACACCAAGGCAATCGCAGACTTCAAGTGGCATTCCACAAATCCTAGATAACTTGATATAGTTTTAGATTACGATTACAGATCACGTAACACATGTTAGACACTCAGCACGTTAGGTACGAAAAGTTTAATTAAAAAAAAGAGAACGTATAAACATTTGTAGGAAAGTTAACACATTTATTTGTTCGTTATTTTCAAACACATGTTGAAACATTTAAAGTTCTAGCGTAAGGTTTTCGATAAAATGGATAATTGCAACGTCTGCGTCTATCAGATTTTAAATGTTTATGTATATTTTTCTACCTTTGAACAAATATTTCCTAATATACTTAACATAATATGATATTTATTCAATCACTATAAGTGCATGTTTTGATATACTTACAGTAAAAGTAGAAAAAAATAGTCCCATGAGATTTCTAAGAACATTTTAAATATTGAATATTGATTATGTGAATACCATACCCATTATACTGCGTCTACATTTCAGTTTTCGTGACGCACACATGACAATATCTATAGTTAATATATCACCTAAACCAACAAAGATAACAATACCATATTTGAACATATTAAAGCAACATTAGTTTCGAAACATGGAGTAAATTTTTAGTAACATCTGCATCTTTTCGTCATCATATTTACCAACAAGTTTTTCATTATCGTTCTAGGTTTTACTGAAAGGACTTTTAAAGATCATCTTAAAGATAAAAGGAGGATAAAACTAGTCGTTTTCAATTCTGGCTCTGAATTTGTGCACCATAAAAAGTTTAACACCAAAATTATCCAAATCTTACCGTAATGACTAGAGCTAGTGGGCCGTAGTAGATCACAATCCCGAAGAAGAAAATCATGATGACGCTGAATATGCCCCTGACCACCCAGTTGCGCCACCTGTCCGGCAGGTTCGCCAAAAAGGCTTCCAGCATCGAGGGTGACTTGTTCGTACCGCTGGGTATTGTGGAAGATAAATCCGCAGATTGTTTCTTGCCGTCTGAATTCTTGTCATCTTCACTGTCGATCTGAAAACAACCAATAACAACTATTAAACGCAATGGTAGATTTAATCACCTTTGGCTGAAAATGAGTAGAGAATGAACAATGAACATAGAGGAAAGACAATAAATTAAAAATAAACGTTCCGACGTTGGAAAGCCTTGGAGTCTTGGAGCCTAGAGCCATAAAGGCTGGTTTACACCGTGCCCGACAAAGAGCAGTAGCTGGCATTGCGATGGCAATGGCAGTAGCTGTCGTGCAGTAGTTGTCCAGTCAGCATCTGGCACCGTCTAAGAAAATCTTGGACAATCTTCTGAATCTCTCCGAAGGTAACTCTGTTTCAAATTTTATGGAATATTTGGGAGTAATTGTTTTCGTTTGGAAGTACATGGAATCATATTTTGTGGAATTTTATATTTGATTTGGATTTGGTTTGGAAATCACTTTCCACGTTTGGAAGTACTAACTTGGCCATATATTATGTCCCCTCTTTTGACGTCGTTTTTCGGATTTCCGGACACAAGAGGCGATTTTTTTTTTTTAATTCTGATCTTGTTCTTGATTAATATGCTACAAATCATAAAAATTAGAAAGCTGTACATGTTGGTGTTTCCCGATTTTTCCTGTAAATATTATTCGTTTAACTTTAGAAATTAATTACTTCGGAAATAATCCATAGCTTTCAACGGATTAAAAAGTAAAATCACCTGCGGAATGCTTGCTTTCGCATTTTTGTAAAATGATCGGACAGTGGTTGACGCACAAAAAGCTATATTATACAATGCCAGTAATTCCGTTATTAAAAGAGCTAGGATGATGAAGTGTCGATCATACGCTACCTAATAAATCATATGTTTAAAGTTTATTACAGAATCCATTGTCTATCTTGCATTTTCCCTACATCGTGTTGAAGCATCTCATGCTTGCCGCAATTCACGCGGCGCTCTTCGGACTTTGGTGTGGTGCGGGGGAAGGGATCGACAGCGACGCTGCCGGTAGTGAGGGATCGCACGAATCGCACGATGCAGTAGTGGATAGTAGAACAGCGTTTACGGACACAATATACGTACTTTTTAAATATTTTTTCAATTATTCAGGCAAACGTAATGTAGAATTCACCAGCAATCGGTAAATCTCCATATTCTTCAAGTCCACACAAACGGAATTCTCTGACCGCTCTGCGCAAAATATTGGTCATGGGTATTTCGTTCTTAAAAATTAACAAATGTTATTAAATTCAAAGGATATGTATTGAAGTAAATAAGGATTATATGCATGCTAACTGCGTTATCCTGCTAACATTCGTTTCTGATATATTCACTTCGATCAAAATCTGGTTTACAACACTTTATTGTATAAAGACTGAAGAAAACAAAAACGCCAATCGATAGAAGAGACTCTAAATGCAACCTGAACACAAATTTAAGTTTTTGTGGTAAGCGGTTTAGGAGAAAAAATTGGAAATTTAGATATGCAAAAAATGGGTACATTTTTCACTTCTCTCGCGCTCATGTTTACATAGAGAGGCAAAAAACGTTGATAGGCATACAATTTTTGCTGTCCGCGGTTCTGGTACTATCGACAGCACCACACCAAAGACCGAAGAGTATCGGAATTCACGCGTCGTTTCAGCACGATCTTTTGTATGGAAAATGCAAGATAAACAATGATTATGTAATAAACTTTAAACATATGAATTATTGGGTAGCCTACAGTCTATTATTCATTATTCTAGCTCTTCTAATAACGGAATTGCTGGCATTACATAATACAGCGTTTTGTGGGTCAACCACTAATCCGATCATTTTACAAATATGCACATTGAAAGCTAGCATTTGGCAGGCGATTTTACTTTTTAATTCGTTGAAATCTATGGATTATTTTTCGAGTAATTAATAGCTAAAACAGCTTCTCTTTGAAGATACATTTTACGCATTCTATCACAAATGGTTAGAATATGGTTAGGGAGGATTAAAAATTCCACTTTTGATATGAGAGAGTACATAATTTGATCGCAAATAACAGAATCCGACATAACAAATGTAGTTATCGGCTGCTTTGTTTTCCATAAATTTTTGTTATTTCTGCATAACCCGTTAGGAAATGTTAGGGTGGATTAAAAGTTCACATTTGATGTTTGGGAGTACATAATTAGTTTTACCGCAAATAAATTTAAAGGCTTAGTAATTAAACCTCACTTATTACTTATTTGCATTATTAATCCTCCCTAATAATTTTCTAACGATTTATGAAGCATCCACCCTATCGGGTTCCAAACCAATCCAATCAAAATATGTACAAAATATAAAAGTTTGGGACCAACATAGCTATAAAAAACAATTTTAGATTTCTGAAAAATCATGTAGGTACCTCAACACGAAAACTTACTAACAATTCACAAACGACTGGCATAAAAAGATATACAAAATTCAACTTGTGGGCAAGTGTTAAAACACATCATCAGAGAAGTTACACAATTAAAAAAAAATCCTTCAACATTTCATATTAACGTACACGTGATAGAGATCAAAATCTAATTATAATTGTTATAATTATTACAAATTATCAGTATTTTTTAGTCAAATTCGAACTGGATAATTTTGAACTTTGACGTCGTGATCGCCTTTATCGACTTGACAAATTATATTGTTTCTTTAATTGCACATAAAACGTTAAAAATTACTTGCAAGTGATCATTAAATTCAAGCAAAGTCATTATTGTGACGTTCGTAATTAAAAATGCAAGTCGTTGGAATAAGAAAAATCATTATTTAAAAATAAAACTACTAATGCAAACGTTGTAATTATAACCGGTAAACAACAATTATAATACCTACCAGTTCAATAAAACCTCTCTACGCAATGGTGTTATTATTGTTGTTAAATTCAATTAGATGTGTCAGTCTAACATTTCCATACAAGTGACTGAATAAAATATTTTAAAGTCGCGGTATTGTTATCGGAGTTTAGGCAAAAAAAAAAAATCGACGGCCTGTGTTGACAGTTTAAAATCTGATCCCTGATAAGAGCTATCAACGCCAAATTACGAAAACGTGAGAGTGTACATTTACGCTTTACGCCTACAACCGGATTACCAAACAATTGCCTTCTCAACAATTGAATACAATGTGTGGACGAAAATAAACACTCGAAATTAAATACGGTTGAATAATTTATGACTTCGAAAACACTCGAAGGCACGTTTTTGTAATATGATATAAGTATAAAAAAGCGACACGTTTTATTCTACAACTATATATGCTGCTGAGATAAGTATCTAGCTTGACAATGTTACATAATTGTCAAAATATACGGATTATATTATTCCGAAATGTACATTGGTAAGTAGTCTAGAATAGATGCTAGCTAGACTATTTATAATATTAACTTAATGGTTGAAATTGTACGTTTATATTATTCCGAAATGTACATTGGTAAGTAGTCTAGAATAGATGCTAGCTAGACTATTTGTAATATTAATTCAATGGTTGAAATTGTACGTTTAGTTTATCATTTGCAATTGAATGACAACATCTAAAACATCTAAGTCAAAAAACATAAAATAAGAACAGTAGTTATAACGTAAGTCCACATATACCGTGCTTCCCCTACAGATAGATACATGTCAGCTTTGTTAGCACAAGATTAGAGTTTACTTGTACAGTTTGTTTCGTGGTAATCGTTCATAATTTTGTCGTACAGTCTTTACATGACTCCATAAGTGGGCGCTAAGTGCTTCCAGTTTAAATTTTTCCACAGTACTGTGTAGTTTTGTTGCTCTTTATAAAAAATCCATCGCTTTTTCGGAAAACATCCATGATAATGAATACATGGATGTACTCGTGATATGCAATGTTCATCACGCTCATTGCAGCACTATTATGATTGCACATGTCATGCTGTAGTCACTAGACTTAATTACAATTTAAAGGAATTTTTTAATCAGGAAAAAATTAATGATGCTTTGAAAAATCCACAGACATGACGTAGAAATAAACAAGCATATTCAATAAAAAGAAAATTGGTATTATTTGTGCTGCCATCTTAATTTTACTGCTTTTTATTTTAGCTATTTTTTAACACACTCGGCGTACCAAAAAGGTGCCTAAAGTCAAATAAATGTATTTCCAATTTAAGTGAAACTCGGAGATTCTCCGAGCTGCTGATCATATCATAAGATTTATTCGATTTCATGTACGCGATGGAGCTCTTCAAAACCACTGCAAAACCACAAATTTAGGGGAACGACTTTCACTTTCGATTTTTAAATTACACTATCTTCTTCAGAAACCTACATCATTTTCAAATGGATATGAAAATCGAACAAATCGAAAAAGTTACCAAATCACGTAATAACGAAAGCCATAAACTTTTATCTTGATTGCACAATATCTTTTGCCAAAAAAACTTGCTCTACGTTTTTAAATTTTACTTTAAAAGTAGAAAACCAAAATTGTCGGATTAAAACGTAAGACGTGTTAAAGTGTGCGTATACCGTAAAAATAATAGTAAACAAAAAATTTTAAATTTTCTAGAAATTGTTCAACAATAATCATGGTAAAAGAAATTGTTTGATCGAGTTCCAATTTTGACATTTGTATATTAATGTCAATACACATATTTTGGCGAATTTTTGGTTCTGACTTACAAGTAAAATTTTAAAACATTGCAATTCATATGTTATTATTATAATTCATTTGTTATTATGGAAGTGAATTTAGGTAAAGAAATCCGCCACTAAATTTAACACTTTTGAACAGTAATTAAAACTGGAAAGAAGGTTCAACTTTGCCTCCCTATCCAGTTTTTGCAAAAGGTGTTCTTCCTAGCTATTATTACAAGATGTTGGTGTAAATAAACAGTTTCTGCTTGATGTTAATTTATCCTAGGACGAATACGCATTTTTTTAAAATAATGAGTGCATTTTAAGCGATTTGTAGTTTATATACTTAAAACTCTATTAACTCTATTGTAGATCTGTGCTCAATGTCTTTTAATCATATATTTTCATTTATTAAGAAAAACCTGTTTTTAAACGAGATTTATAATCCCTAATTGACAAATTCTAGATAGTTTGATAGCTATACACTAGACAAACAACATTACGAAATTTACTAATTACATGTTACCTATTTGTAAAGCAAAGTAGTTTATAGTTAGATTGTAATATAGTTACAATAATACGTAGTCTATAATATTTACTTTCATTTGAGCCATGACTACAATGATTTTTGGTTTAACTATGTCATTGGCCAAATTCATATTATCATTATTTGCTTTATATGTCAATTGATTCAAAGTCACGCAAATTAAGAGCACGATTAAATTACCTATCGATAAAAAACTACAAATTTCAAAACTGATTCATGAATAGTGCAATCGCAATTCGTAAAATGTAAAAAAATTATGCATTTCTTCACATGATAGGAATCTTAAGTATCTGTATACAAATACACAATATCACTGATAAGACAATCAGCGGTATAAATGGGCAATACAGCTATTTACACAAAATAGAAATACCTACGTCAAAAATGTCCAATAGTGTCAGCAGCTTTTGCAATAATTTCCTATTGCGAAGAAAAAAAAAATAGTTGAAATTTCGTATTTATCAGCAAACTAAGTTACAAAATTAAAACCACAATTAAAAACCAAACCTAAACGATCCAAAATTATATAGAATAAAATATTTTTTAACGCACAATAATTACCAAACATTTATAAGCAAACCAAACTATAACGTATTCATCAAGAAGGAAGTTGTTATGCTGAACTTTATTTATAATAAACCGATCTTAATCGAAATATATACGTCAATAATTACGTAAGCATCTCCTCTCAAAAAAGCAAAATAAATAAACAGACTCACTTCGGAATCACTGTACTCTGAAATCGAGTCACAATCACTGTCCGTCACTACACTCGAGCCACTGATCTCAGAGAAGTCACTGTCAAAGGACTCCTGGTCCTCGTTGTCGGCGTTGTGGATTTTCTTAAAATCCGAGCGATAGAAATCCGATGATGATGTCTCCATGGTCGTGGTGTGCGGTAACACTGCAAGGCTGCGTTCGGTCAGGTGGCTGTTATCGCCACGGTTGATAATTTTAATGAATGACCCTCCCAATATGTTGTCGCGCTATCATGGCGCTAAATTAATTGTTGTTGTTTATCGACGCGTGCGTAGCGCCGGCAGTATTTTTAAGGGCTTAATGCGCCTAATTATTTGCATTTGGAAATGGATTTAATCTATAGTAGACTTTTGAAGTGTCAGTATTCCACCGCACTGTAAACAAATGTGTTAACGTGTGCTGGAGTGAACGTTTTGCCGGTGTCTTTTTAGGTTATGTTATTGGTGGTTTTTGTTGTTATCGTCATGTGTGTAATCTAATCACTTGTCGTTTGACTATTTAACGATAGTCTGAACGATGTTCTAAACATTCTTCCCAACTTCCATCCAAAATTAAGTTTTATCTTTAGTTTTGTTGTGAATGAATCTGTAATAACAATTAATGTACAAAAAACAGTTGCGGCATTCCATAGTGCAAGTCTGCACATTTTAGCTCATTGCCTGACACACTTTTGGTTATATAATGTTTAATATAAGCTAATACTGGGTGACTCTTGCCATATGTACGACCATTTTTTTTATTTATGACGCTGGACGACTGAAATTGCGAGAAGTTTTAATAGACATATTTGTTTTTCAATTTGTCTGCGTTAGACGACATTTCTACGCTAGGATTTTCAGCATAATATCAAGTATTTTGTGTAATAGTAATCGAAAATGTGTTGATTTTTTTTTTCAAATAATCAGGTTGTACCTATGGAGTACACGGGAACAAAATGCCGCATTGGCCAAAAACTAATCAAAACAATCCAGGGGGCGCCTGTAATAATAGTTAGCGTTTATTTGACAATTTTCGACTATTTCACCAATTTATTGCGATTCTCAAAAACTGCATTTTTTTCTATTACCAATTCTCAAAATTTAATTTGCCCAGCGCTATGGCTTGTGTCGCCCGGTATACTAACAATGATAGTTATTTATAGTTTCTTTTATACAAAATTATAAATCCTACAATGGTTTTAATCCTCCAGTTTGAATAATATTAATAAATATTTTGATTTAATCAAGTGACTTGCGTATCTACGGAGTTGACTAACAATACAAACAATTTAGAGTTGGATGCCAACAATTAATTGTCTGTATTGTCAGTGACAATACAGAACAGAATAACCTTAGTCTTCAAAACTGGATTTTAAAAACATCGTTCCTTTGTCGTTTATTGTGGTTTATGCTTTTGATATTGAAAATATTACGCCCCCCTATGGTTTTGTTACTCAAGTTTGACTAATATGAATGCCAATAAATGACAATTGACGATTTAACATTTATAATTTGTTCGTAAAATTTTTGATGCATCTGACAGACTATATACCGTGCCAAAAACAATTGTTGTTGACCAGTGCGCATTATTCTAAAAATGACAGTAATGACTTGCGCAGTGGTCCACTGCGCATTCCGACAACAACAAACGTATTCTTTATGAGTTTATGTAGAGTTGACTTTCATTCGGCAACCGCAAATTACGACCTTTTGCTGTCTGACGATAATTTAAAAAATCGAAATCATGAGACTTTGTAACAAAAAATATGATACACCTGACCTTGTGTTGGTGATTTTTTCTTTACAGGTGTACATTCTTGTGTTGACGAGTTATGCCCGGTCTAAATTTGAATTCTTTAAGCAAGCGATTTAAGAGGAAAAAAAGTTTAGAGACTAGCGGTAATTAAAAACTGCTAAAAACGGGAACATTCTTACACTTGTCTCGCATCTAATCCCAAAAGCCAATTTGTCATCACTATCAATACATGATAGGCACATTTTGTACGTATTAAGTTAGTCAAACTTTAGTATTCCCCTCCATACCTTTCTTTTAGTTTCTTTTCCGGTAAAGATTTTTAGCAATTTTTTGAATGTTTAGTAACGAATATCTTCCAACCAATGTAATTTAATTATTTTTATCTACGACTCACATATAATAAGTTCATTGCATACGTATCTATGACTATAATCCCCATCATGATACCAAATAATAATTATTGATATCAAATAAAGACTTCATTATTTGAAAGAACTGTCATCATTCTACGAACGTACTGTCAAAGTCAGTCTAAATCTACGTGGGTGACAGTTATTTGACATTTCGCCTCGCCACCATTGACAAATACATTTAAAAGATTTGATATAAAATGGAATTTATGAGTCGTAGATAAAACGTCGTATTCGACTCGCACACAACTGATATAAATCGCTCGCATGTTAATACGCTCGCCTATAAACTTCATGCTCTCAATTTATATCTTTAGTTAGTTAGTAGTTAGTTAGTTTATATCCGTAGCTCGTCAAATAATATATTATGTGCTTTAATTAACACGATAAAACGTATTACGATATTAGATTTACAACTTTTTACTATCGAAAATGAGTATAAATTAGATAATAGGCAACCAAATGTGCACGTTGATAGCAACCCACTAGTTTTAAACGGGCATCGCAACCGCGATTCTACTGTACAACGCAGTAATTTCACCTTCAATTATTTCGTTTTTGATTATCATCAATTACTATCAACCAGTGACAATTACATATACTATATACATATACTGTAGCAAATAATAAGATATAATCTTGTATCATCCATAAATATCAATTTTATATCCATTTCCCGTCATGCGTTAATCATAAGTACATTTTATACCCTATGATCAGATCATACGAGGTGTCGTGACTAAAGATTTCTAAATCTTCAAGATATGTAATAAATTGCCACCGATTTGCAGTATGATAACATTTTCGATTAATATGTGATATTCAGCACTATGATTCAACAAAAACGTTATTCCCCTAAATATAAACACAATATAATACGGCATCGTATTATGTAGCGGAAAAAATAACTTCCTTATAAATATTACAGACAATTCATGTAATTTAAGAGCAAAATAAAAATTCATTGACATTATGCTAGTATGCTAGTTGATTGGTACGAGCCAGCTAGTAAGACTAGTTGCTTGGTACCAAGTCAACTAGCAGTAATGCCAACAATTTTGTCAAAGAATCTTTGGATTTTTGAACGGTATCGTATCAAAAACTTCTGATTAAATATTTCCTACTATTATTAATGAATGTCGATATGAGTTATCGTTTTTTTATCAGTGCGTGACATCTATGAATCATCATAAAACATACAACACAATCGCAAACAATTTAATATCGGTAGAAGTTTGTGCTAGTAGGTCATAGATTCAATCCAATAAATATTTTTCTGATCTTTATTGTGCCGGTGTTAGATTGCGACAGGCAATACTGGATGATGCTACAGAAGTGAAGCTACGGATTAGAAAAAAGTAGTTCGTCTATACCTCTTCATATGCAAATTGAGATTAAACAATTTCAAATTATGAATAAACATATTCAAAGTGGGAATAAACAATTTTAAATTTAGATTAAACAATTTCAAAATGAAATAATCAATTTCAAGTTGGGAATAAACAATCTCAAAACGAAATGAATCATTTCAAATTCGGAACAAGCAATTCCAAATTGAGAATGAACACAATCAATTTGGTACTAAGCAAATTCAATTTGACATTTGCATGGTTGTGAAAGAGTAATTGTCAGTTCTTGCTGGTGGTATTTTTGGTGGTATTTTTAAATATTATAATATACAACTAAAGCCGTACATAAAAAAGCGACAATGTAAAAAACAGAAGAGAAAAAACGCAGAGGAAATAGATGCAAATTACTGGATGAACATCGCCTATTCATGGAAGAGCGCATTGAGGAAAATCCTAAAATTACCTTGAGGGAAATGAAGCTACAAATACATAGTTATCATGTTGAGGTATCCACCGAATGTGTCCGCAAACATTTAGACAACTTATTGTATACCTTCAAAGACGTCCGCAGAGAGCCTGAGAGGGCAAACAATGATGAAACTAAAGTGAAAAGGCGAGACTATGTACAACAGCTCCTGCAGTATTAAGCCGCAACCATCCCTATTGTCTACATCAGTGGTTCTTAACCTTTTAGTGATGAACAACCATTTGACTAAATTTTAGTTTTGTCATCGACCACTAAATGTTTAGCGGCAGAATAAACTATATATATAAGGTTGTTGAATAAATAAAAGACGTTTGAAATTATTTAAATCAAGTGTATATTATTTGCTAAAATTGAAGAAGTTACATTTTTAGTGCGATTTTTGTGACTGCATACTGTTTACCAAGTGCTTAATTCTTGGTTCGGTACTGCTCAAACGCATATCGGCACTGGCAGCCAAACAATTTCGGTTTTTTATTTTCAATAACCAAAAAGGTTGAGAATCCCTGCTCACATTGGTAGATAACATTGTTATGTAACGTAAAGCAACTTCTCGAATTTTATAGAATGCTCTCGATTTTTGCTCTAAAATTGTAAAGTTCAATTCTTGTCTCGAAAGTGTCCTTGCAGTTACTATCGTGTTGCATTTCAAATAACTCTTCTTGAAATTTATCGGGTGCTTCGGTAATGTTAACAATGAAAGTATTGCGAATCAGTTTCTGAATAGCTTTATCTTCGCAGTCAGGTCACTCAAACAAAGTAAGGCACCGGTTTTAAAAATTGTTGTTATGTTCTGTTTAATGTTCGTCTTTTATCTCAGTACACAGTCCGTCAAAAATTGAATTTAGCGTATCAAAGGCAGAAAAATTATCTTCTATTTGTTGATTCCATAGCTCAATTTTAGTGATAAAAGCGCTGAATTTATCATGAAATAAAAATATGTTGGTCATGCCTTCCAACGTCATATTTGGTGACCCTTGCAACTGACGATTCAAACAATACAGCCAATGTCTTTTCAGATATTGCATATCGTGATCTACTGGGTCCAAGCTTATATTTTTTTTAATTCATAGTTTCATAGTACACTGTACCACGCGTAAATGTATACAAACGGTCACTTTTTGACATTTCAAATCCCAACTTTATACCCAACAGGATTCGCTGCCATCTGTAAAGTTGGCAATGAATTGAATAAAAAATAAATAAAATCGATGACAATTCACAAGCATCGGGAACTAGGTATAAAATAAATCACAATTAGATAAAAATACCTAATAGATTTGGTAATCAAATCCTTAAATTAAAACAATTTGTAGCCTGGTATAGCTTCAGGATATTACAGTTCCTACCTACTTAGCATACTTACTTAGTTACATGTAACATAAACAAACAAAACAAGTTTTGGTTTACACAAGTAATAAAATAACTAAATATTTCATAAATATTCGTAGACTTCGCGGACCACCGGTTAAGAACCACTGGTCTACATGGATGAGACTATCTTCAATCTGTATATATCGCGAACGAAAGGAAGATTAAAAAAGGGACCCGCTGTTCCCATATTGCTGCAGGCAGTAAAGGATCTCACATCCACGTAATTGGGGCTATAGGACAAATTTGCTACACGAAATAAACCTTTCGTATGCCAGAAGCCAATGAATTTGTTAGGCAGTGCCAAAGCTATGTTCAGGAAATGTGTCGGTCAGCAGTGATGTTGGTAATCAACAACGCTCCTTGTCATGCCGGAGTTGAACAAGTATTTCAAGAAGATGAATTTACCCATCACCAATGTTGAGGCTTGTGCCGTATAGTCCGATGTTGAACCCAATTGAAGCAGCTTGGTCAATCCTTAAAGCTGGCGTGAAAACTGACTTAGAAGCTCAACTGCCCCAACTCATAGCCCGAGAAGCCAGGGCACCCATCATACAATCTGACCATTGCTTACGGCGGCTGGAAGCAATAATTAGACCGAATATTTTGTCAAAATAACAGTCCTGCAATGTGCAAGATATGTTGCACACATCCAAATCTTCATTCCCGACGGTCATAATCTGGTAAACTTGGTCGTTTTACATTTATTATAATTATAATGTAATACGTAATTGATAATAATATAATCAGTTATTAAATAAATATTATAATGAAATAATTATTTATATATGAAATGGTTTAGTGTCAATTTGAATTCGCTTAGTATCAAATTGAATGTGTTTACTCACAATTTGAAATTGCTTATTCCCAATTTGAAATTGTTTATTCCTAATTTGCTAATGTTTATTTCATTTTGAATTTGTTTATTCCCAATTTAAAACTGATTATTCCCAATTTGAAAGTGTTTATTCCCAATTTCAACTTGTTCAATCTCCAATTTGAAGTTGAAAAGGTATAGTTCTGTTTTTCTGTGCATGGACTACGAATGGCATTTATAGAAATTTAAACTTTTTTTAAATGTAGTTAATACCAATGCATCAGTGTTATAAAAATAGTAATATGGTTATACAATTTAAAGGAACGCACGAAACAGCTTGTACTACAAACAAATTTGTCATAAACCTTTCGATCAAAGTTATCAATTCATTTTGATTGAGCCAATCAAGGAATTGGCTATCGTTTTATTGGTTACTTGTCGCTGGACTGTAACAACAGAGCAATGACCAACCGAAATATATCTAAAAATACGATCGATTTCGTAAACCGTTTATATTTATTTAACAATGACGCATATAAACAAAACAGAAAATGTCGCAATCGTAAGTTTTAACTGTTGCAAGAAAGCATATTCTATACAACGTAAATTTGTATGTAGTCATACCTATGTAATGCGTGCCAACAAAAAAAAGCTAGTTTTTACATCATAGCTCGTACTGCCAGCGTCTAGGTTATAAAAGAACTAAGCAACCAAGAAAATTTAGTCTACTTATTTTGTATAATTTTGTATAATTTATGTCTATGATATTTTTTGGTAAAATTAATAGTTTAGCTGCATGAGCAAATTCTATTTGTATGAGATCGGTTGTGTCTGCATTAATATAAAACTAGTTAGCCTGGATTTGACAGATATTTTCATTCTAATGATAGTAGGTAGTGTCAAACGCTGATGTTTTGACAATACCTACTGTCAATAGAATCAAAATATCTGTCAAATCCTGGCTAACTAGTTTTATTTTAATGCAGACACAACCGATCTCGATCAAGTAGAATCTCATGCAGCTAAACTATTAATTTTATATATATTATGATAAAGTTATGTTCCTGGCCACATAAAATATTTTTAAATTTAGTCTTGACCTTTTAAATTGTTGAAACTTGGCAAAGGACAAACATATTGCTACAACGATAGGCTCTGTAAACATATTTAAAGCAAAACTGGGCTACATTTTCAAAATTTGAAGAAAATAATAGATTAGGTTTTAGTCAATTTGACTTCATTTGTCATGAACCCAAGCCGCAAATGCTACAAGGATAATGAATAGAGATTTCAGTAGTTCGCTAAAATTGAGACAAACTAAAAGTCAAAATATCACAAAACGTGATTCTGGCAATTTCTGCAAAATGTATGCCAAATTATGCAAAGTATTTCCAACCGTGAAAATCATTAAAATCGAAGTACGGATCTCGACTCACAAATGATCATCTTGATGATTGTGAACTAACAACAATGGATTGGCCAAAAAATTCAATATGCACTGTGCTTCTGTCATTGTGCGTTATATAGTTATATATATATATGACTCCGCATATGATGGGGAGTCATATGGTATAGGGGTCTCGGGGTGGAGCGCCAGGTCTGATATGGCTTTTATCAAAATATTCGGATTACAGCGACACAATCGCATTCTAATCCTTGATTAGTTAGTTCAGATACAGATAGAGGCCAGAAGATGGTAAGTAACATTGCTAAAAACAGCATGTTAAAAGTGGAGCGTGGGTGCAATCATAAGATAGCTCTTTTAAGCACAAATAAGTACCTTTTTCCAGTTTCAATTAAGATTGTAGTGAAACATTTTTTATAGATTTCTTCAATAATACTAAAGGTACATAATAATATCTCCCAGATAATTTGAAACGAACCTTTTGAAAAGGTGCCGTTGGGCCAAATTAAGAACTACGTAATAAATCTTTTTTTTTTAAATCGTGCATACGATTACCTGAAACAAACAACTCGAATCACAATCCCAAGTAAGTTATGGGCATTAAATTTTCAAACGCATTTTTTTACAGAAAACAAAACAAAAACTTTTATTACGTTATACATAGCACACCGGAAGTTCGTCGCCTGTTTACGATGCTAATTTGCCAACATTATTAACGTATACATTAATAATTCAAAAGAGTCTATTTCTGCGGTAAATAATCGCAAGTAATTCTATTGTCTGGATAATTATACATAACTGAAATCAAAGTGCGATGTGTCTGGTCTTCCGTCGATTTAAAATTAAAATTATTAAGTTAAGAAGCATTGCAGTGGATAATTTGTTAAAGTCACTGGAGATACTAGAAACATGTGTTGTGGTTTATTTTTGTAATATGCGATATAATCTCTCAAACACTGAGAAATCCAGTGTAAAAACAAACAAGTTTTTCCGCGGGCTAGCAAATACCTAATCACCTGCTGCACAACAAACACTGCGGAAAAGACCTTGCACATAGAAATGTTAACATGAATATAATATGTAACACGACGCCAAAATCTTGTTCGTTTCCGGCCTAATGCGTTTAGCCTAATTAATAGAATCCTTATTATCCCATCCACGCACTTACATAAATTGGCTAACAATCGATAACAGGTCCTCCTGAGATAATACAATCACGGTACCATGTGAATTCTTCAGCGCAACACAATAACAAATAAATATCAAATCGTAAATTTGGGCGATACTTACATGGTCACTGTCCGCGGATTCGGCGGTTATTTCGTCGCCTTCCCGTCGCTTCCTCAGTTCGTTCATCGCTTCACTATTGTGCGCCATAATGCGCACTTTAATTCAACACAAACTGGTAACAATATCAACGAAGATTCACACCATCACTCCGGCTTAATTGTCAAAACATTGACAAGGAGGATAATCAATACAGAAATATAGGTTATGGTGCATGCGCCATCTGGCGCTGCTCTGCGCATGTAGCCGGAGCATTGGTTACGATGTGCGGTCGGTAGATGGCGTCACCGCTGACGTTTGCTAGCTATTCTTGTCGTATGTTGTGGGTTTTTTGTTGTGTTCGTTTGGAAGGTTTTGGTATTTATAGGATGTGTTTGGGTTAAACTGACAGCTGATTATTTTTGCGGGAAGTTATTATATATTGGCTAATTAAAACGATTGTGTATGTATGTATAATTTAATAGGTGCAAACAGCAAACACATAAATCATGTTTGTTTATTTAACTAAATTTTAAATTTTGATGTGGGACCCAAAAATTACATAATTTCAAAGTATAAACTATACCCTCCTTTTAAATATTTTCTTTGTCGTGTTTATAATTTTATAAAATAAGTGAATACAGATTTGATAATAAAAAGTTATTTATTGTTTATTGATTACGGAAATTGTGGACATTGACATGTGTCGTACTTGCACTCATCTATTTGTGACGATTCAATAGAATTGAGAATTGAGTTGATATGTTGAACATAATTATTTGAATGCAAATCCCTGAACTGGCGTCATAAAGTATATTTTGTTGCATATCTCCATTTAAAATTAATACTGGGTTTGAATGGAACAAGAGCCCTAATTATCCCTAATTTCAATCGACGATGAGTTTGCAAAAAATAAATAAATTTTGAAGACATAATAAATTAATTTTCAAAATCAAACATTTGCAAAACACATTTCTAGAAACGACATGAAAATATCCAATGATTTTTTTTATTATCTCCATCTCTATGAATATTAACTATTATTATATGAAAGAATTCTTATTATTATAAAAATCCTTAATAATGATCCTCATACTGTTGGTAAGACAATACATATTTTGTTTATTGCCTTGCCAGAGCAAGTTTAAATTGGTCTACATATGAAAACGTCGTTTTTAGTATACAGAGTGTGGTAATAGACATTGGCTTCTTAAATGAATTTTGCTGAAGACGTTGATAAGGCTTCATTTGCTACCAGAAGGCATACCAGTACTTCATTGCACACTAATATTATATATAAAACACATACAAATAAAACCTAAACATTGCTTACAAAAACTAGATTTTATTTTTTATAAATATAAATTATATATTACAAAAAGTATACCCTAGTTTTGGGTAATCGTACACTGACAGCAGCTAGGGAACCAAAAGACGTCAGTGTAGAGCTGATTACCACCGGTTTCTAAAGCAATTAGACGTTTCTGGACGTATTTCTGCTCACATCTAGACGAGTAGCCATTAGGTAGTCCGCATATTCCATTGCATACTTGGGACCTACAGAAAATGGAATTTATTCACAGTATTTTATTCATACACACACTTGCATTACAACTAAGCACTTACGCGCATGTTTCTGATTTGACCAGTTGGGTATATCTATTGTCCAGTTCGGGCATGTTCACAACGTACTTCCAATCGCCCTTATTATTGAGGGCTGCCCTGGGCATGATGAATTGTGAGGTTGTCTCGCAAAGCTGTTGTCCGGAAATTGCGCTCTGTCTTTTCTTTCTTGAGTGAACTGGTGAGGTGCCATTATAGCTGTCTTCTATGCTTATAAGTCTTTTCCTTAGCCTTTTGAGTTTTGCTGAGCGCTTTCTCCTAAGATGTGCATCTATACGTTCATCTTGTGCTTGTCTAGAAAAAATGCAGGTTGAAGAGCTATCACATCAAGAAACTAATTGATCTATGTTTTCTTTAGTTAAATTTCTTATAAATAATTATTCTTGAATATGATCTTAAGATTAATCTGCAGACCATACTGGTAAAAAGTAAAAGTTTTTAAATGTTGCAAGTTTATTTTATTTTTTTAATGAAGGAGCATTGTTGTGATACCTTGTACCTTATAGATTGTATGAAATTATCGATTACATTAAAGTTCTATATAGATTGTGCAATATTCTCCACATTCTTGATATACAACAACTAATGAACTCCAAAAATTGCTTAGATATGGATTAGATCATAAACGTATGAAAAATATGATAAATGCGAATAGACTTGACAAGTATAACGACGATTTTACGACAAGAGGTCTTTTTTGGTAACAAGCCAAAAAACAACACGTTTTAACTAAATATAGAAACTATTTCTCTCACTTGATATGATGAAGAACCTTGTTTACTATAAGGGACCTAATGTTTTATTAACTGACCTAAAGTCCATTAGGTACCTTTCCTAATACGTTACAATACCACGAATAAAAAAAAACTAGACAACCTAACCAATTTTATATCATTTCTGAAAGTACTGAGTCATTTATTATCAACAACATCTAATATTTTCAAATTAATGTGTGTAAGATTTATTATCATATTCCTTCTTGGAAAACATCAAATGGAGACAGTGGTCCTTATTTTTCAACTTTTATTTTATTTCTGCAGGACCCTCTCAATTTGTTTATTTATATCCATACTTAATTGGTATGAATTTTGAAATCGATAAATACTTACCTAAGGAGCTCAGTATAAGTATAATTTAAACATATAAATAATTATAATGAAAAAATTCCGTTTTATTTGGTTTTATTACAGTAGATTTACAAACCACAGTTATTAGCTTAATAGAAAAAAAAATAATCAAATCACTTTTTGTTTATTGATATCAGAGCATCCTACATATTTTCAACTACTTTATTTGTCAAAACAGCAATAATCTAAGCGATGTGACTATCCTGGCCAACAATGAACAAAGTCTAACAAGTGATAACTGTTTCTACTATATAGTATGCTTTTCCCCCAGAATCTGAGAAATGGAGTGCTAAAAAACTGCAAAAAATCCACATAATTTGGAATGCCTGCTTTACGATTCAGACCGCATGTAAAAACAAAGCAGAAACAGTTTTCACTTGTCTGATTTCGTCATTTGTTGGGCAGGATAGTCACTTAATTTAGTTTATTGCGTTTTCACAAATTACGTACATGGAAATCACACATTTCCAATGCATATCCATATTTATTTTTATATTTAGACTCAAAAAATTATTGTGGTAAAAGAAAACAGAAACTTAATTAATTAATTTTTAATTATATTAATTTTTTATATTATTAAATTGAACTTATTTTCGATTTTGAGCCCCTTGGGGTGAACAGGAATTAAGAATGGATATAAAAGATCAAATAAAAAAGGTCTTGCAGAAAAAATAAAAGTTATATTTATTTCTCTATAAATAAGGGCCACTCTCATAACCACTTTATTTTGTTTTTCATATTTATCGTATTTTTCTTTACAATTTTCGCTAATTTCTATAATATGTGTCAACAGAACAGTGCAAATTTTTCATAAGCCTGTCGTTGATTGGAAGAGCCCGACGAAATTTTAGCTAATAGCTACTTTGTTATTGTTTTTTGAACAAAAAATTAACTTCAAAATAACGACTAATGAAATTTACGACTATTTTCTTGGCTTCTTTTTGTGATTTTATTTTAGTGTTAATTCATATATTCTTCCTGAGTCAATTCCCACTTTAGTTATCGAACCTGCTTTATTATTATGCACCAAAAAACAATAATCCAACCAAAAATCAATTTCGTATCTTTATCCATTTTACCTTTTCCAATAATTAGGTGTGAATTGTTGAACGTGCGGTTGCTGGAAGTACTTGTAAGCGTTTGGTGGATAACCTACTTGAGGATTACTATATGGATTCTTGGATTGCTTATAAGGTAAGTTATTCGGGTAAGGTTCGAAGAATGGTGGCGAAGGTCTTGAAGGTCTGCGATCTGGGTATCCTTGGAAGGGTGGATATCCTGTAAAGTTTTGTCCATTCGGCGCTGGAGGAATGTACGAGTTTTTGTTAGGATAATATGTGGGATAGTCTGGTTTTGGTATGTGGATGGGTTCCGGAAAATAGCTGTCTGGTTGTCCGTAGATGCTATTCGGTGAATATTTACTATCCGATGAGGAGATGTAGTAGGTGTTGAAGTCATCCTGGGTCTCGTCCATCAGCAACGTAGCGTGATCGAACTTCCATTTCTCGAGTAAATATTGGATCACCTGCCTGAAAGAAAACAATCGTTAACTTTATTTGTAAATTGTCAAGAAAACGCGAAGGAAATAATAAGTAATAAATGGCGATAATAACCTACAATGATACTTATATTCTATAAGTTCTATCTCCAAAATCATGCATACCTAATGCACGCAAAGGCGCTTTCATTTTATGTCTTCATTTTTGCAAAAGAATCCTGAAACAGTAACAAATTTTCTGGGAATTCACACTCGTGAAGGAAAAGCATTTGCTAGTACGTCAGCCGAAATATTGTCGACAGCGGAAGACGGAGAACTTATAGTGCATGGGTTTGAAGATGGGATATGGAAGAAGACAGATTACACTTCCGTTGTATGGGATCACAGTACCTAATTGGCATGTGTGTGAGTTTTGGGAATCAGAATCTGGCAACATGACAATTGTATCGAAGTGCATACAGACAACTGTACTGCGAACATGATGGGTTAGCGGGAGAAATAGTGGATTCTACCAAAGACATATTCCGCGGGGCTGTGGGTTGGAGCACTGGGTCCGATGCGGCTTGTACATTGAAAAGAATAGATGACTTTCTATGTTTTACTAATCAAAAGACATCCAGACTGTTGATAATATGTACAATGCTGTATGGACCAAATTCTATCAATAGATCTGGACGAATGAAAGTCCCCAGCATAATATATGTACTGCCCGGCGGGATCACAGTGTTGATACAAATGCGAAACACCGAAGCTGAGAAAACACTAGATGAATTCAATAACACTTGATAAAAATGTCGATAATGCCACCAAGCCGATTTACAACAACTTGTCGTCGAGCGAGGTGCTAAAACGGTGTTTGGGGAGGAGAAACTCAAAACAACAACCTAAAGCTTCAATTCTACTGTCTGGCGCCTCACACCTAAACATCTTTACCGTGGCTCCAAACCTATCAAAATTGCGGCTTATGCCGCAGCAGGAATTTATATATTATGCTTTTCTGCCGTCCTTAAAACTATGACAACAATAGGAATCGTTATTGGCACGGAAACGAAGATATTTACAAATATGCGCGGAAAACAGCGTCTGGTGAAGTCGTCGAGACGTGCACTCGAGGCTGCAAAATAAGCTTAAACAAGGCGTAGAAATGAGCAAATATGTCAAAATATATTCTACGAAGTGGAGGAAGGAATAAAGTATGGCTCTGGTATAACATATTAGCAGAAAAACACTGAAACTACTCGATGTCACGTTATAAACTGTACTTGAAAGTAGTGATGGGCATAATCGTATTATTTATAGAATCGATTTTAAGCATTCGAGTGATTTGCAAAATCGTATGATTTGGTTCTCGAGATATTCTCGATTAATAATCGATTTTTAATAATCGATTTTGAAAAATCGTTTATGAAAAATCGATTTTGAAAAATCGATTATGAAAAATCGATTTTTCATAATCGATTTTAATAATCGATTTTGAAAAATCGATTTTAATAATCGATTTTGAAAAATCGATTTTGAAAAATCGATTATGAAAAATCGATTTTAATTCGAATGGACCAAAATCGTTTATTAAAAAACAATTATTAAAAATTGATTATTAAAATACGATTATTAAAAATCGATTATTAAGAATCGATTATTAAATATCGATTATTAAAACCGATTATTAATAATTGTATTTTAATAATGAATTTTTAATGATAAGTCTTTTAAATAATTCGAAAATTAATGATATAATTGATATTGTCTGTTGTAATTGAAATATTAGAATTTAGCATTGAACCAGGCTTCGCAAAATTTTACGTTTGTCACCATTTTATTCTAACAAATCGAATTAATTGAGCGGTTTTATTAATATATTATTATGTATGTTGTCGCCTGTGATGTTAGCGATAGAGCGTGCACACATGGTTACTGAGTACACCAGCAGAGCAGCAAATAATTTCTCAAATGCAGAATTCATTCGACTCGACTTTAAAGCGAGAATAATCTATTATGAAAAATCGATTCGAATAATCGATTTTGAAAAATTGATTGTGAAAAATCGATTATAAAAAATCGATTAAGAATAATCGATTATTAAAATCGATTAAGAAAAATCGATTTTTAAAATCGATTATTAAAATCGATTATGAAAAATCGATTATTAAAATCGATTTTTAAAATCGATTATGAAAAATCGATTATTAAAAATCGATTTTAATAATCGATTTTTAAAAATCGATTATTAAAATCGATTATTAATAAATCGATTTTTAAAAATAATAATCGAGATAAGACGATTATTTCAAAAATCGATTTTAATCGATTATGTAATCCGAATGCGCCCATCACTACTTGAAAGTTTAAATGTGTTTTTTCGAAACCGTTTTTTTCGCGAATGGTTGGAATGATATTTCAAAAACTATTTGACCGATTGACTTCAAATTTTGACTGGCAATTAAGTAAACATCTCTTTATCGTTTGATGGACTAGAAATGCAATATGTTATATACTCTTCTTTTCATAGAGAAAACATTGTCAATTTTTATGAGAAAAATCGATATTTTCACTTTGACAAGTGACCATTTCCTCAAATATAAATATTTGTATTTTCTGATTCATTAAACGAAAACTACTTATGTGTAAAGAAGGCATCTATTCGATATTTTTATTTCAGATCACCTGGAGTGGGCCAATCATGCCAACCGGTGACCGCGGATCTTCGCGCAGTGTCATGGACGCGGGTGGCTAGTGAGCGTGATCCATAATATTTCTTTGTTATTTTTTTTTGTAGATACCTGAAAAGCTAATAAATATTTGTGCTAAATTTGGAATCGATTTATTGCATAGTCCCCCCAATAAAAAATTAAGATAAAAACTTAATTTTAGAAGAAAAAACCGGGATCCGCCTTAATAGGTTTAATGTTCAAGCTTTTATTTGAAAGTTATAAAGTTAATTTTAGAATATATTTAATTAATTCTGGAATGTCTATGATCATATCGAGTTTTTGAGTCAAATGCACTCAAATGAGCAGCAGTTCTTCAGTTATTTTAAATGACATGCGATTTCCATATTTTAAAGGATTTTACGACTAACTTTACGAGGATTTCCTTACCGCATTATAACCATTAATGGAACCACAACCATAAATTCTGTTAAAATAAATTATAAATCCTGTCTTTTTCTTCTGTTTTAATTTTAACCGCGGCAACTTCTGTAGCCACCCACTAAGTGCTCTATTCAGTGGTCAATTGGGAGCAAAATCAATTAACTTTTAATGTGTGTGTTTATTGTTAATAAATACTGCAGTGTTGATTATTTTGTGCTACGTAGTATTACCTCTGTAGAGATGCTAGAAATATTTTTGGTCACAACATTATTTCAAAAGTAATTACAGAATAATCAAAATGTACAGAGATTTTACCGTGCTGAAATACAACTACAGTTATTAATATTATTCATGTATTAACATGTTTTTCTGCTGTCATTGATTAATGCATTAATTACTATTGTAATCTGTGATAAATTATATAAGCTATCTAGATACTATGTATTACTAACGATTCCAAATCGATCACAGTATTATAGGCAGAAATTTAGACACATATAGTGAAATATATAAGTGCAGTATTTTTATTTCCCAGAAAATTTTATCGTATTTTTTTATCGTATTTTATAGTATTTTTATAATAATCTTTATAAAAATGTACCGGGTGCTACAAAAACCTTAAAGCACAAGAGTACCTAAAGAACCTGTATGTTGATAGTTATGCAAAGATGTTGAAAAAAGTATTTAGAAGTATTGGAGGTTATTAAATGCGAAATTATCATCACCTTCGTTTTATATACCGGATGTTGAAAAATAAATGAAAATGCCATATGAGTAAGTTACGTTTATATTAAAAGATATGCAAAATGTTTATTAGAAAAATATGTTTAGAAATATTAGAAAGACCCCATAAATGCCAGTTTGACTTAAGTCAACCAACACTACAATTTCGAAAAGATACATCTGAGTGAATACACAGGAAAGGATTAAAATTGACGACAACATGACAATCATGACAATGACATTGACAACATGACGGCAATCGTTCACTTCTAACGGAATTTCAAGTTCACCAAACTGTAGATGGTGGGCGCAAGAAACCCTAATATTTAGAATTCAAAATTGAGACAGTATTCTTTTAAAATCAATTTTTGGTGGTAGCTCCAATGGAGTTGAGGCACTTTAGAACAAAATGTGTATGCGCTATAACCATTTAATCGAAAATTAGATGCAGGACTTCCTCACACATAAGCAGGGTTGTTATGTTTAAAACACATATTTAAAAAAAAAAAACACATTTTAAAACTTGTTTAAAACAGATATTTTGTGTTAAATATATTTAAAACGGTTTAAAACACTTTGTTTTAAAACATTGTTTTAAACATGTTTTAAAACAAATATTTTGTTTTAAACTATTTCGTCTTAAATGTTGTGTTTTAAACGTGTTATAAACTACCGCTATTTGAACAGTTTTTATTGTTTTTCATAAAATATTGCTATACAAGATCAGTGGTAACAACAGTGGTAAAATAAGGAATGAAAAGATGCCGATTAAAATGCTTACAAATAAAATAATTCCATGATTTAAAACATGTTTCAAACAAGTTTTATTCCTTGTATAAAACATGTTTTTTGTATGTGATTTCAAACATGTTTTATTTCATGTTTAAAACATCCTTTTTTGCGAGGGATTTAAAAACTTTGTTTCGTTCAAAAATTAAATGTTAAATTGTGCTGTTATATTCATAAGCATTACCTGTTTCTAGTTTTCTAGTTGCTCAGGTAACTGGTAGATTGTGTGGTAAATACTAAACAATAAATTCCTATTTGCGGTTTCAATAATTATGATATATTATTTTTAAAAAGATACAAAATGAAAATTTAAAATAAACAAACATAATATCCCATTTTCATTGTCATGCATTCCAATATTTCAGAACATATACCAACAGCGAAGTATATTCTCAAAACGTGAGAAAATTATATGCTTGTGACTATTGCTTTAAATGATAGTTTATATTTACTTGGCTTGAAGCATTATCTTTCATTTAAGAATTCTTATAGTTGAATAATATGCTTTATTCGCACCTTGATAAAATATCTACTTGCTTTGAGTGACTTTGAGTATTTATTTTTCTATGTGTACCGCAAATAAACATATTGCGTATTTTTCAAAATTATTTCGGATTTATTTAATTCTAAAATTTCAAAATATGTTTTTACGTGATTTTTTTACCTACATATCTTACAAAATAAAGGTACTTTATTTACTCTTAAGCTTTTACTCTTTATTGTCATAATTTGAACAGCCCGGTATTTGCAACGTTAAAGTGAGAAAAATTTCATACACCACCTAATATTTGATTTCATTTATTATTGTTTTTCATAGTTTTGTAACACCTTCTGCCGGACACGGTATGATTAAAGTTAGTGACATAGAATTTTGAGAAGCAGAAGATGTTTCTAGACATAAGAAACAATAACCCAAAACAATGGACTTTACATTATTACTGACTGAAAATTTATAGAATTAAAAAAAAAATGGTTATATAAAGTATTCTGTTTTAACGAAAAGAAATGTTTGAGTATGTACATAATTTACAATCACATGGAACAATCTGATATACATACTATGTATATGCAAAAATAATTTTAAATCGCCTGGGGCACAATATTTCGAGATCATTCTATTGCAGTGGTTCTCAACCGGGGTTCCGCGAGATTTATTTAGTCATTCCGGGTAAAGTAGTAGTTAAACTTTGCATGTTTTAGCAAGCTCTTTCCCTACTTAAAAACCTAAAAGACAAAATAATGAAATAATTTGTTATAGATAATACATGAATTTGTAGTGTAAAAATATCAAAAACAGATATTCATAATCAGAATCGGTTGTTCTCGACGTAAATCTGAGTAAAACATTTCTAATTGACATTTATTTTTTCATTACCTTAAAAAATTAGAGCCGTTTGATATATCAACACAAGCGTAGTTTAAACTGCTCTAACTTGAGGAATTGACTCAGTGTTCCATAAGAATCTGTGTACTCAGAATGAATCTTTCTTCATTTTATTTTACCTGTTGTTAATTTGTAAACTTTATTGTTCTTTCATCGTTTTCTCATTGTTTGACACAAAAAAACAGCAAACAAGGCTATAGCTTCTCAAAGAACTGAAAAATAAATAAATTTATACAGAGAGAAAAATGTCTGTAAAGTTACAGAAAATGAATGTAATACACTATACAACAAAAAGCTGTGTATGGAGATATTTCAGTGAAATTCCAGTCCTTTTACAGAACCGATGGTTATGATCAGCAAAGAAAAACGTTCTACAAAATTTTGTATGTGTATCACACTTACAAAATGCGGAAGAATAGTAGGACAGCCTGTATACTATGCTGTTTGTTGAAGTTCCCTCGGGTTCGAACCCAATTTCAAGCAGTTCGAAGTATTAGGAGTTTCTTAGGATCAAAATTTGTGATTATGTACCTATCTAATTACCTATTATACGTATAAATGAGGTTACCTTTCGGTAATTTACATTAAGAGAACATTTTACTGCTGTAGAAAACGCATCAGTCGCAAAAGGAACAAATTCAAAGTAAAGCATACCCATGAAAATTGAAAGCAATATTCAAAGTTCTCCCACACGGATATACATTTTTTGTGGGGTTAAAAGATATCAACCTTGGCCTTGGAAGCGATCAGATCACTAATTAGACCAACAAAAACAACAAGAATTAATTTTTTTACTACTCCTTAACATTCCTGTTGTAATAAGAAACCGTTTACTTTATCGAATTCGGCAATCGCGACCCGTTGACAGAATTGATTGAGCGGTGTCAGTTGTCACGACTACAACATAACAATTAAGTCAACGGCCTCTATATGCGTATCACGCGTATTAAGTTTTTTGAACTCCACAAAATTATTCACACGTTGGTTATTTTTTCATTTCGGTACATTCCAGGTTGTCAATAGACTAAAAAGATATACGAGTTCGAAATTCGAATAAACATGACGGACGGTTTCTCTTTTCAAACGTGCTTTGAAGCCATCTATATTGGCTGCTTTCTTTTCTGTTTCTCTTAAAATTACAAATTTAAATGTCCCGATATGTCAAAAATGTATAATGATAGGAAAGTAACCGATATTTTCCAGGACCGCTCGCGAGACAAATGAAGCACGGCATCTCAAGGACAGAGTTGCTCGTAAAAATAGACGAAATGATATATTGGGCAATTAATATATCATCTATGTGTCATAAATATGGGTTTTCGTTCTTAAAATAGAATTGACCCACATTTGCTGTGATACACGATTTGTCAAAAGCCCTAAGACATTCGGATCTACACTTTTTCTATTTGGAATATATCAAAATAATAATTAAGCATAATTGAAGCAGCATTTTCTTCCTAACGTCTACCAGCATAAATCAGACAAAACCAAATTCTTATTCTTTCATAGTTATACAATATTTTACATTTCAAGTTGCTTCTATTTATTTATATAAAAAGAAACAGACATTACTTTGAAAAAACTTTGAGCAATAAAATATTAAATATTGTGAATTAAATAAATGTACTACATATGCTACATAAAAAATACATATTGTGCCCTAGAATGGATAACTTGTGCATTAAAATAATATATATTGGGCGTTCAATAAATATGAATATGTTACATGAAAAATTTTATAATGGGCAATACTTTATTCATATTGTGCCCTAAAATGAAAAACTTGTGTTTTAAGATAATAAAATATTATTGAGCACTAGGTCTACTGCGCGTCAAAATTAACGCTGATCTGATTTTGACGATTCGTATGTTACATACATATTATATTAAATAAACATTTAATTGTTTTCGACTTATGACGTAATCGACCCATTTTTAATGGCAAC
Organism: Melinopterus prodromus; assembly: GCA_964023965.1. Taxonomy (NCBI): domain Eukaryota; kingdom Metazoa; phylum Arthropoda; class Insecta; order Coleoptera; family Scarabaeidae; genus Melinopterus; species Melinopterus prodromus. The sequence continues at coordinate 50,765,560 of OZ030393.1, forward strand.
CCCATATTTTGTGCACTCATATTGATATGTCTGTTACTTGTTTGAAAGATATTTTCGAGAAGAAGACCTCTAAGAACATTTGCACGTTAAGAATTTCAATAAAATATCAAGTATTTGGTATCATTGTAATCGAAAAGATGTTTTCTATCGAATAATCAGGGTGTGACCATAGGGTATCAGTGAAAAAAATGACTCACTGGCTAAAAACCAATTAAATCACGATAGAGGGCGCCAGTAATGTCGAGCAAAATCTGTTTAGTTTAGTGTTTATTTCACAATTTTCGACTATTTTCACCAAGTCCTAGCCACCTAGAATAATACACAAAAAAGTTATTTTTGCGTTGCCTTTGTGATAAAAATTGACGATTGATATGCTTTTGTGTTCAGAATGTCATTCTGATTGAAAATATCTTCAAAGAATATAGGGTGCCATTTAAAATTTCATGTTGAAGTCATATTAACCTCAAGAGTAACCAAAAGAATGACATTTTTTGTCTATTAACACATTCCCATATGTCATTCGCCCAACTTTATAAACAACAAAAATAAACGGGAGTACCTATGGCGTGCGTCACCCGGTATAAATGCACAATTATTTATTCTGATGTACCTACATATATATATAATCTTATTGCACATTTATTTCTTTAATGCACAAGTAATTTATTGCATTGCTCAAATATTTTTTGGATTGGACAAATATTTTTGATATTGATCAAATAATTTATCACATACTTACACTAAATGTACGTTTCATTCTATTTATTGCGCATATAATTTGTACTGTTTAGTAAAAAAGCAACTGTTTTTATTGTCAATTAATTTGAACAGTGAAATGCGGAAGCTGAAAAAATGCGTGTATTGACATCAATTAGAATTCAATCAAAAATATAGCGGGTACAATTTCATAAGGAAATTCTTAACAAGTTTTGAAACACAATTGGATGTAACATAAATGAAGTTATAGCTACATTATTAAAGCTACATTTCTAAACACATGTGTATTAAACTGATTAAAATAGAAAATTAAATAAAGTCAGAATTTGTATACTTTTGAATGAAAAGTATATAGGCGTTTTGGATAGATTCCTTTGCGATGAATACAAACCGAACTCCGAACTAACAAGATTCCTAGCAGATAAGTTATTCAACAAATTATTATTGTTGAATAAACATCACAAAGAACAACATAAAGTAGAAAATAAATAATAATTATCAAGGATATTTATCCAGAATGATAGCAAAAGCACGTGTCATATGATATAAAGACATGATATAAATGATGAGTAATATGAAGGACAATTTCTACAAAATATGTACAAGCAGAATTCTTACCCAGGATAATATGAAGGATGCTCACAGAACGTAACTCCTGGTCTTGCGCAGTTCGGGACGTGTCCTGGAGGAGCAGGACTATAAGGACATGGTTCCCTGCCATAGACCGGTTGGCATATGGACGAACATTTGTATACTATGGTTAATATCACAATTATCTGAAAAAAAAAACAATAGCATTAGCATAAAGCTACTTACAGTATTACAAATTACAAATATATTTATAATGCTATAAATTACAATTATATATGCGGAGCAATTATTTATTATGACTGGTCCATTATGTAGATTGTGTGTGGGATTGCTCAACTTTATTTAATTTAAACTGTAGTACCTAACAATAAAAATAGATCGGTGTATATTAGATTTGTATAACTGATATTTGAATAAATAATTAGCCATTCGGTCGTTCTTATCGATGTTAATTTATTTGTTACAACTCGATTAATATTAATGATCCTTGGTGTTACCGGTATTTACAACTTTTCAGGTGTGGTAATTAATTTCCGATAGCTATATATTATTCGTTAACCGTTTTCGTGGAATTGATTGTTATTCGTGCCTTCGTCACATATATTTTAGGTGATTTCAACCTGTTATAAGTGGTACAGATTAGTTTACAGTAAACTAATATATTATACATTGTATATTATACAATATATTATAATAGAGAATGTGTAACCAGGAAACTATGCAGCCAATTGCACATTATAAATATTGGAACTATAAATTAATACTTTAAATAACAGAAATGCAAGTATGCATTACAATATAACAAGCTATTTTTTAACAATTTTGCAAATGAGCTGCCATTTCTGTAATTTCGTCAAAATAGTAAATTGTATTTGATTGAGATAGGTCGTGCCTGCAGCTTAGTTAGCCAAGATTTGACAAATAGTTTCATTCTAATGACAGTAGGTAGTGTCAAACCTGATGTTTTGACAATACCCACTGATAATGGTATAAAACAATCTTTAAAGAAGTCTGTTCTGCAGTCTCATAAATGTTTGTTTGTGACCTTTGTATGTTGTTTTATGTTCTCCACGGGCCACGCTTGACAAAATGTATGTTTTTACAATTGAGTTCTTTGTAGTTCGATTTGATTGTCAATTGTGTAATTTATATCTCATTTCCTATAGCGCCTGAAGAATTGCCTAGTAGGACACGAAACATGTAGCGATTGCAAAAATAAAACAAAAATAAGGAATCCGATCACTTTTTATTGTATTAAAATATCTGTCAAATCCTGGCTAACTAGTTTTATTTTAATGCAGATACGACTGATCTCGATCAAATAGAATCTAATTTACTATTAATTTTATATAGTATGATAAGGTCATGTGCCTGGCCACAACAGATTTTTAATTTTTGTAGCAACTATGAGTTTTCCCTACGCAATAAAATTATTCACTTAGTCAAAAATAGACCCCACTTCAAACATTTTCACAAGTTTAGAATTACTGATTTGTCTTGGAAATATAAAAAGAAAACCATTTGTTTTCTCAACACTAGATCAATTCACAATATCTGCCTCAAAAATTGTGAATTGAGTCGTTGCACTGTTTTCTTAAACGCGTTGTTGCGATAGTTTCCAGAAAACCTAGACTTCTTCACAATTTTTACCTTCAGATTCAGATTCTGCGGAAGCAAACCATAATCAGTATTTGTTTGTTTTGTTGTTCCTTTTGTAGATCAGGGAGGTAATTTAGTATCGATTATTGTATTTTTATCAAATTAAGTACTTAGTCTGTAAAATTTTGGTAAGATCAAATATTTATTAGTTACTATTAGTTAATGTTGCTGGACTATAAATTTATTGTAATCCTTTTTTTGCAGCCGATAGCTATCTCTAAATGTATTTTTATTATTACGGAGTAATAAAATTGTGATTATAATATAACATTTTGAAAAGGTGCTGCTTGATATAGATTTTTTTTTTTAATTATTAAGCAGCGAGATATTTTAGCACCGTCTACCTGATCCAACTAAGCAAAACTGATGCAAATAATTTAAGTTTGACAAACGGTAGATATTTATACTAAAACAATAGATCAGATACCATAAAATAGTAGAGATCTCTTGTTAAAACAGATACTCAAGTCAGATACTTCGGATATTAAGCAAGAAAAATATAATTTTGTTTACTGAAAATTCCTATTTGTATGTGGGAATTCAATTTTTTAAATTAAATATGAATCAACCAACTATTAGAGAGCATTTAGTGGTAGTGGAAGCAGTTATCTTCGCGGTAGGATACCACATGCATTTAATTTTGTAAATCTCAGATTACCGGACACAGGACACTCCGGTTCAAAACCGGACGGTTCGCAATAACTAGTCGTAACCTGCCTTGTTTCTCTTGGTGCCTGCCATCTGTCTTCCATCGATCCTCAAGTTGCCTCTTTATTGCTTAGTCTGTCTCTTTCAGTGCACTTCAGTAGTTGGATTCTAATTGCATGACAATTATATACGGTACTAAACAGTAGGCAAATCTGAACAAGAAAATACAAGTCTTGTATTGCCTTGAAATGTTCTTCCGTTATTGAACGTTCCACCCTAACAAAAAATAGATGTTGTAATGGTAGAATTCCGATTTCTACTTTTCTTCAAATACTTCAAATGCATTTTGTATTAATCTGTACAAGAAGCTTCAAATTAAACCAGTAACCATTAGTATAACAAAGAAGTAACACAGTCCAAACTCTAAACACCTCAAGAATATAAATTCAAACAGCTGATCCTGAACTTCGCCATAGGAACACCTGGCGCACCAACCGTCAAATACATTAAGTGCTCCATTAGTAGACCGGCTAAATGGTTACTTATTAGCATTCACCGAATCTTATTCAATACGACCACATAATACATACAAGATACAGGCAACGTAACACCGGACAATCACGGTATTCTACTTCGTTTAGCATTGATCTGAATGGCCAGCCTGAGGTTGTCCGACAATGAACCGGCGCGGGAAATCATTGAATATTAAAATAGCTATTGGATGGTCGGTAATGAACCACTTTATAGCATCCATCGTATACATATTTCAATTGGATTTGGTCCGGCAGGCCTTCTGGTTGTACACGTAATCGACAGATTTCTTGCTCGGTCGCTCTGGAGGACAAATTGATCACTTTGAAAAAAATCGCATTCTTTGAAGACACCGCTACCACATAATTTTTGTTCTTGATTTTTTCGTCTTTGTTATAACAACCCGGATACGCCTATGCCTCGAGGTATCCGCTGGTTTCGAGTGTCTAGGTTTACATGAAAAATACTGATTGTATCAGTTATGTATGTATGCATATAAGTGGTCATTTGTATACCCAAGAAGAATGGTTGTGTTTAAGAAACCTTGAGAAATGGTTTATTAAAACAGACTAACTTGTTTTCTTTCAATGAACGTGTACTGTAGATATTATGTATAAAATAAAACAACTTTTCAGCTGATATTAGAAAACCACCACAGTGGTAAAAGACCTACTCTTTTACCACTGTGGTGGTACCTAAATCCCTTAGCAAAAGCAGGTTCTAAATCTGGTTATTAATAATTAGCTGGAGTAATTTAATGTGGACAAAGCCTGTTTCTTAAAGTTTTAATGTTAAATAATCTGTGCATTCCGAAAAGTTTATACAGTGAGCGCGCAAAGTATGGAAACATGACTAAAGCTCTGAAAGAATTTGTTATTTTAAAAAAAATGAATTCATAAAATTCATAATTCATAGGCCATTTCTATACCTTCTGAAGGACTACCTCGCAAATGGTCAAGTTTTAATTGCACGCCATTATTCTTATTATTAAATATGATGCTCAGTCATGTTTTCAAATACTACAGCATACAAATAACGTTATACGTGCTTTTGACGAATTTTCAGACACATAACTTGAAAACGCCAACTCGTATTTAAAGGATGTATACATATTTTATTTAGAGAATTAAAAAATCTTTTAAAGAAGTTTCGTAAAAAGTTCAAAAGTTATTTCTAATGCCAAATCAAAAGCATATTTAAAAATCCGTCTGGGTTTGAATTTTTTCTGAAGTGAATTATCTGTTTAATTTCACTGAGCTAAGACGCGATAGTCTACTATTCTCGTTTTTTGAGTGTGCTGTATTGTAAATAATCAAATCTTATGGTCTACAATTTCATCTTTTTTTCGTTTTTTGTAATTATAAAGCTGAAAAGTTTAAAAATTTTGATATCTACAGTTACAACCGCAATAAAATAAAACTGCCATTAAAATAATAACAACTAATAACTAATAACATAACTACTTTTAATATTTTAAATTTTTAATTTGTTTTTTCTCGATCAAATAATAAATCTCTTAAATGGCTAATAGAAGTGATATTTCAATTTATTGTGGTAAAAGGAAACAAAAACATTTTTATATTATAAATTGTACTTATTCTCTAAATTGAGTCCCATGGCGCAGGTTAGTTTACTAAAGATAGTCAGATGACTATCGTTTGCAAAACGTGTAGGATCTTGTACAAAGATTTTATAGTAATAATATATTCCATCTTACAACAATATGATTAATTATAATTCAGTAGATGTAATGAACTCAAACACATGTCCTAACCTTGCTCCAGAATAAACTTAATTAGTTTATTGAAGGACACTTATGTTCTATGCTATAGGATTAACGTAGCACATTTTTTTATAATAAGCAATAACCTTAAAAGTATGAGTTTGAGAATTAGATTAGTTATGCATGAGCCTCACTAATTCGACAAACCAGTATTATTGATCATTACTAGACATATAATACAAAATGTGTTACGTGTCAAGAAAAAGAAAACAATAACTAAAACAACAACAATCCTCTAAAAGTAAAAGTGTTATATTTTTATTAGTTCTCTTATTAGCGTTTTAGATCAAATTTGTTCTAGACATAAGCACATCCACAGATTTCTTTATGACACAAGAAGTTTGGCACAGTGGATTGCTATACAAACTAAAGAGTACGAATCTCGTCTATTATGTCATCACGTCAACAAAGATGACCTGCAGCTACTGCACAACCACCTAGTGCAGTGGTTCTTAACCTTTTAGTGATGGACCATGAGGGACCATTTGACTAAATTTGACGGTCACAATAATTACGATGTACGGTTTTTAGGTGACGTTCCAGCTTTGCCGGATTTCAAGCATCACTGGTAAGAACAGTTGCGCATATTACGTATTGACGTCTAATCTTCCCATTTATTTCTATTGAGGTAAAGCCGAATTTAATATTTATTCATGGTTATACGTGGATTTTTTTCCTAAAACCAAATCAATTTCATTATACTTAACTATACGCAGATTCTACCTACCACGCCTAAATGTATACAAACGGTCACTTTTTGACATTTCAAATCCCACCTTTATACCCAACAGGATTCGCTGCCAGCTGTGAAACTGGCAATGAATTGAATAAAAATAAATAAAATCGATGACAATTCACAAGCATCGGGAACTAGGTATAAAATAAATCACAATTAGTTAAAAATACCTAGTTGATTTGGTAATCAAGTCCTTAAATTAAAACAATTTGAGGTCTGGTTTAGTAACTTCAGGATATTACAGTACCTACCTACTTAGTTACATGTAACATAACAAATAAAACAAGGTTTGGTTGACACACGTTATAAAATAATTAAGTATTTGCAGATGGTATATCTGCAACACTTCTCAAAACTATCAGCGCGGAAATCCGTGTGCCTTTAACTATGGTTTTCAATGATTGCTTTTTGGAGGCAACTTTTCCCTCATTGTTCAAAGAGGCCTTAATCATGCCATTATGTAGGGGGTGGGGGGGGAACCTGCAGATAGGGATAGCTATCGCCCAATATCGCTCGTGTCTTCGCTCTCAAAACTTTTTCATAAATTAATTAAATCTAGCTAAATTGTAGACTATAATTAAATCTAGCATGATTTCGTTTGTAAATGATAATACTATTCTGTCTAAAAAGCAATTTGGTTTTATGGTCGATGAGGGTACGAGCTGCTTTTTTAAATCTCCGAAAGGCTTTTGATACTCTGAATCATTCCATACTATTAGAGAAGCTGGAGAGGTATGGCTTTCGCGGTGCTTCCCTGGACCCAATGGCTGATTATCCCTCGCATAGAGTCTAGGCGGTTAGAATCGGTAGCCATTGCAGCCGCAGAGTGCTTGTTTCGTGCGGTGTGCCGCAGGGAACAGTGCTTGGCCCTCTGCTGTTTTTACTTTATGTAAATAACTTATTATTGCTTAGGGAACTTAACGGTAGTCTAATGCGGATGACACTGTCTTATTTGTTCATTCTGCCGCTTGGGATGATGTCAGAACTGCTATCGAGCATGACCTAAAGATAATCAAGCTCTGGTGTGATTCAAATATGTTGTCTATTAATTTTAATGAATCTGATTTCATCACTTTTACGTCTACCATATCCTCGCAACCAGATTTTGGTGCCATTGTTGTTCACAAAGAATTATGTTAACGTGATTGTCGTTGCTCAGCTTACGTCTCCCGAGTTTCGCATACAAAATATCTTCGCGTACTATTTGACAGGTTTCTTCGCTGGGATTATCATATAGAATCCCTCTGTGGAGGATTGAGAAAGACATGCTATCTATTAAGAAAACTTGGCGAGTTTAGTCCTGGAATTCCTGTTAGAATAGTCTATTTTGTATGTACACTCCAGAAATTGTTATAAAGTCACTACTCTAGGAACCTTTGATGTACTCTACTGCGTTGCTTTTCCGAGAATCAGGTTTTTACCCTTAAACCACATCTATCATTTGTTCGTCCTTAAACATGCTTACAAAAATCCGGATCTAATTGTCATTTCATCTCACGACCATTACACTAGACATGGTAAGATGTGCATTATCTATAGAGTAACAAAAGCGATCACGAAGAGATGTTTTTTTGATATTGCACCTAAGATCACCAACAAGTTTGTCGAATGTTTGTCTAACTTGGGTGTTTGTGATGCTATATTTAGGTTGCACTCCCGAAACTTTGTTCACTCACTTGGTATGACTGATTTAGCGTAACAACCAAAAATTTTTTTTTTGGTGATCAGTTTTGATTTAAACTTTGCTATGCGGTATTTTGATTTCTTTTTACATTTGTTTGCTTACTTTTTGCCTGCGTGGGGACACTTCACAATATTAATTTAATTATAATTTTCCGGCTGCTTTCACCGAGTTCTTTATTGTTTTTTTTTTCTTTTCTGATTATTCTCTGTGACTATGTATTTTTGCACTCGATTCATTAGCTTGTTTTACTTGTTGCCACACACTATTGTTTTTTTTTTTATTTAGTGGCTCTTAACTCGTTTGTCTTTATTTTGTATATTTTAGTATCCTACTTTAGTTCCTAATATGTTCATCGATTGCGTATTATTTAATTGATTTGTAATTACTTTTCTTTCCTTAAATAAAGATTATTATTATTATTTTTAATATTCGTAGTCTTCGCATCACCAATTCGTCGTTTTTGTCATTAATTTATTTAATAAGTGCATTTTGGCTTTGCGGACCACTTCGGGTGCTTTCAGGGACCACCAGTGGTCCGCGGACCACCGGTTAAGAACCACTGATCTAGTGAGAAGATGGTACAAGATACTAGCTAAAGTAATTGGTGCAACTAGTTGCAGATATTCGTGATCAGATGACAAAGCATCATTCAGATCTTCCACAATCATTAACATTAACCGATTTATTATTGCCAATCGCGGTGTCATGGTCTCAGTCACCTGAAGCACCTTGAGCTTTAGCCTATCTTCTGCCATCGCGACTAACAATGTTATTATGTAGATCGCACCGTCATCATGCATCTCAACTATGTCGAGCGAGTCCATGCCATTCGTGTAGTATTTCGTCTGGCCTAACCTTCGAGCACTCGAGACCACCAGAAGAGAATGGGCGACATAAAATGTAAATATGATCATTTCTTGCGAACTCTTACGCCAGCCGGCAACAATTAAGCAATCAGTCGTTATTGTTGCTCGCACTTGAGATGCATGAAAATCATGTCCGCGGATATGAACTTTACGGTTCAAATTCAGGGCGATTCGTAATGCCTTGTAATGCCTTGGTACCGCAAGGTGAGGAAATATACTTCGAAGAGGTGTGTGCCGAGTCTGCCTAGTAATGCAGCAATTTTTAAACCTTATTACTACAATACTATTAGCAAGTAAATGAAGCTTTATGTAGGTAGAATCAGACAGACATCACTGTCCAGACCTGATAATGATTATTTCAACAAATATGCATAATATAATCATAGATCAAAATTAACCAGTATAGAACTTGAGAGTTGACAGTTGTTTATACAACTGGTGAGTTTTTATCTTAGTACAGTTTCTTTTGCCCAAAAGTACTGAGATTCAATGGTTATGTTGAGCATATATGTAGACTTTTTCTTGTAGCATGTACAAAAAACTATATCTTCAAGCACAGGTAACTAAATTTGGATAAGATTTGAATTATTTATGGAATAGGTTGTTGGTTACTTTTGATCCCATGCAAAACATTAACGTAAAGTAAGGTTCTATAAAAGAAGGTCCTAAGTAGTAGAAATACTATTTGTAGCAGCACGCACCAATTGCGTCGCTCCGTTATATATTTATCAATTTTATTGCTACTGGCTATTATATATTTCATATTGTGAAGTAGCTGAAAGAAATCTCTAAAATTTGATTTTCCTGATTTTCAATCCCAATATGTTAAAACAACCGCAAACAAGTAAGAAAACGTCAAACTACATTATTGTAGAACCCTAACCTAAAAATATATCTTCGACAACAAACCTAGGAAATTGCGCTGTATACGAACTGTTAAACTCAACTGATCGCCGATTACAACTGAACTGGATAAGTCTAAAAACGTTGAGTTACAATTTAGCCAATTTTCGTTAATTAATTAATTACTCCAGATAATTTGGATTTTATGCTGCTTTTGATATCAAAATTTAGTAGTCCTTCAATTAATTTTAGACACTATTACATAGTGTTTTTTTACAGCAAAAATCATACTAATTTTCATTTGATTTTGGATTCCATAACAAAGTTATAGACTTTTGAACTTTCTTTGTTTTGTTAATATTTCGTACGGCTTTATTACTTTATCATACGTAATATTATAAAGTATTGAAATCGTGTAAATTATTTTTTTATTTTGGCGGTAATATGTCCTATTGGCTCCCCTGAACATTTTTGACCAAGATACAAAAAAAATCTGTGTGTATGTCTGTGCGTACACGTTTTTTTTTTTATCGGTACGAAACTTAATATTTAGAAAGGCCCAGAGGAACTGGAGGTTTACTCTTAGCATTTTTCAAAGATTTTGCAAATGAGCCACCATTTCTGCAATTCGTCAAAATAGTTAAATAATGAATAAAAGTAGAGGAAATTTTGTGTCATTCATGTCTACGACATTTTTTTTTGCTAAAATTAATAGTTTAGCTGCAAGAGCAAACTTTAACTTTGAAAGTATGTTGTAGTTTAGTGAAGCGTTAGCATTTTTTATTCGAAGTAACGCTAAGCTGTCTACATACATTCTATTTGATCGAGATCGCTCGTATCTGCATTACTAGTTTGCCAGGATTTGACACATATATTTGATTATATTGACATTATTTTCAGTATTGACACTGCTGTATAGTATGATAAAGTCGTGTGCCTGGCCACATCAGATTTTTATAAGGCTTTAAAAGCAGAAAAACCATACGAAACTTTCTACTCAGAAGACATTTGCTTTGTACAAAAATATTAGTTGTAATGCGATCTGGGAAAATGTTATCGTTGTTTTGCTTTTTCGTTTTCTTACTGTATCTTATTCTCTATATTGTAAGAAGTACTTGAAAAAAGAGAGAACTTGGTTAATCATAATTGAGCCGGATATGAAGGTTTAAATTTATGTTCCAGAAATCATAATTCTGAGATGTATCCACAAATACTAAATGACATACAAATTATCCTTTTTAAAGATAATTTTATAAATAAAATTCGAGTAATCCAATTGCTATAATAACATAAATTATGCCTAATGTTCCAAATTTGCAAATACAGGTTAGCAAAACATGTTAACAAATGTAATGCATCTTGAAAAGAACCCGAAAAAGCAACCGGGTATACAGGATGTCCGTTTTTTTTTTTTTTTTGTGAATGTAAGAATCTCGTCTATTTCAAGAGTTAGAAAAACGGTTGCATATTTGTATGTTGATGATTTATCTGACGTATTAAGTTTAAATTCAGTTCTTAATTTTTATTCATGAAAATGAGGAACATTTTCCCTATTTAACCGTTCTAGAATATGTTCAAATAAACAAGATCACCAATATTATTCTCGAAAAAAGCGGTATAGTAAAAAAACATGAATTAGGCAAAAAACAGTTGTCTGGGAAAGATATCGACTTATGTATGTAGAAGAGCATATTCAAACTCGCATTTACTAAGAAGTGTCCATTAAAAATAATGTATAAAATAGATCATATTGTGTTGGCCTAACCGCTAACGAGAAGAGTATATCTAAATTGTAGAATTGTAGAAGAGTATTATCACAGCAAGAAAAAGTACACATTCAGTGATACCAGTTTTTTAGTGCTAAGAGGCGGATTTGAAAAATTGACAACAAAATACTAAGTAACTTATGTCCAGAAAAAAAGTACGCCAACTTGAATACATATTCAATTTACCAAGTAATAGATACTAGGGACCATGTATTTTACATCGCTCAGAACTAATGCACACACACCTTATTGTTGTTTTAAGGATCCCGTTTCAAATTTGACAATCGATTAGAGTAGGTAGGTAACGACCTTCCAAGAGTTGTAACACGGTAACTACTGCGTATTGCCAGACATAAAAGTAGTTATAATTAATGTGTTTGTATTTAAGTATTAAGACGGGGAATGATTTTGAAATCAGAAGCTGTTTTATGTTGAAAAGGTACGATTGTCTGACTTTCCGAAAATAAACAACTGGATTCCGAAAATAGACAAGTTCTGTATAGCAAACTATTTTACTCTAATCCAATCAAAATACCTGAAATATTTGTCGTTAACGATTAAAAAAAATCCCATAACTTTTAACGGTTTAACGATGTAAAGCCGGTGTTCCAGTTTTATCATTAAACAGGTGTTCAAGTACAACACCATAAGTTTAAATATCAGCTGAAACAAAAAAAAAACACTAAAAGTAAAGCACTTTGTAGCGCGGTACTTATTTTATGTTTTGCGTGAAGCGGTCGTTCTAAATCCGACTTGGTAATAACCTTGACCCCGAAACTTTCGTTTTACTATGTAATTCTGTAACTTTCGTTTCCTTACTATTTGTCATCGAATACATTCTTCTACCTACGTGTTGCGATACATTTTTTCCAAGTAGTGCTAGTGGCCAAAATCTATGTAGGCCTCATTCTTTACAGTTTGATCGGTCTTGACGTTCGAGGTCGATTAATCCTTCATTTTATTTCTTCGATAGCGTTGGTGATCTGCGTTTCTGAAACCTGACATAAAGTCCCCTTCAATAAAATACCCAACACGATCCGATGTATTTTTCCCTTCATCGAAATTCATTTATGCACATCCTTTGTTTATCGAAACATATATATATATATATATATATATATATATATATATATATATATATATATATATATATATATATATATAGTATGCTTTAGCTATATGTAGTATGCTTTTTTCCAGCGAAACAACTTTTGTAACATTACAGGACCACAGTGTGATGCAAAGATATATATATATATATATATATATATATATATATATATATATATATGTGTGTATTTCAATACACCTTTTAATTCTTTGCATCACACTGTGGTCCTGTAATGTTACAAAAGTTGTTTCGCTGGAAAAAAGCATACTACTTCTGGGGATTTCACACTTATTTAAATGAATGTACTGTACACGTCTCCTGAGCTTGAACCTGAACGGGACCCCTTGTACACAGTTATCTCCAAAAGCGTAGGTTATTACATGATCGTACCTTAGTAGTTTTTGATTTAGAAAGAACGCACATTTAAAAAAATCTGATGTGGCCAGGCACATGACTTTATCATACAATATATAAAATTAATAGTTTAGCTGCATGAGAATCTATTTTATTGGGATAAATCGTAGGTATTGTCAAAGCATCAGCACTTGACACTACCTACACTACGTCATTAGAATAATAGTTATTTATGTCACAAGTGCCGAAAGTACGGAATAGCGCGGCGACCGGTGATGCGGCGCGTCACCGAAGGCGAAGCGTCGCCGTCGCATGTGAGCGAGTCGCGCTATGTAGTTTTCGGCAGGAGTGACATCAACGTTTTTTGTGTTGCTTTTTGAGAAATACGTACTTACAAAAAATTAAAAATGGTTATATTTCTGGATAGGAAATGTTAGGTTGATACCACTTCTACGAAACGTCAAGTTTAAAAAGCTAAATCAAATTCTGACAGATTTATATTCGTTCATGACACTGTAGATGTCACATCCGTACCAACATACTAAAACGTAACTATACTCATCGCTATACTTTATTTACAATTTTCTCAATTATCGTTTTTACAATTAGATAACAACGAGTTGATATTTCTTATCAACAAACAATCAAATTGGCGATCTTATTTTATTTGAATTTTGTATTTTCTACTTTGCCGCAGTAGAGCGGCAACGTTCCATAGCGGTTCTCCAACCTCTGATGAAATCAGCTGTTTTCGAGTGTGACAGCCATAGACATGTCTGTGGTGACAGCACAAAAAATATCTGTTAAATCCAGGCTACTTTGAAGTTTCATATCAATGCAGATGCGACCGATCGCGATCAAATAGAATTTGCTCTTAAAGCTAAACTATTAATTTTACCAAAAAATATCATAGGCATAAATTATTCAAAATTTCCTCTACTTTAATTTATTATTTAACTATTTTGTCGAAATTACAGAAATGGCGGCTCATTTGCAAAATCTTTCAAAAAGGCTTAGAATAAACTACCAGTTCCTTTGGACCCCTTTCAACCAAAAGCTTTTCAGCTCTAAGTTTGGTAACAAAACTTCTAAATATGAACTTTCGTTCCGATACCTTTAGTAGTTTCTCCGGAATCGTCGCCACAACAATCGTTTACACACATACATACACACAAACATTTTTTTGTACCTTGGTCAAAAATGTTCAGGGGACCCAAAAAGACCTATTTCCGCTAAAATCTCAATTTTTTTTTTTTCGGCATGATTACAATACTTTAGCATACTGCGTATGATAAAGTAAAAAGAATTGCGACTACCGTCCGTGTTCTATTTATTCACGCTGCACACTGAACGAGCAGGCAGCAAGCAGCCAACAAACAGGCAGCAAGCAGCGTGCATTTTGCTTCCTAGAAACATTTTAAACGACGCATACCGCACATTCAGAGCACTGGAAGAGCACATCACTCAAACATGAGAAAATATGCATTAAAAGATGGTAATGAGCCTATTGTTTATTAATAAAATTGTGGTTAGCACGATAATTTGTTAAAAAATAATTACTCAATGAAAATAAACTTATACATTATGTATTTTTAATGTTTCTGCATTTTATGCTAATTTATAATTTTAATTTTTTAATTTTTAATTTTAAGAACAGGTGGTATTCACACTGTTATAAACAGCATTAGTAGCCACGTCGTCGTCATCCGAGAAAAATGATTTTCTTATGTGACGATTTATTAGAAAACGTAAGACAAGTTATTGGGTTCATCTCATGATAGTAATTTTAACTCGTTTTTTGCTATAATCATTTAATTTTGGATTGTATCGAACTGGGTTGTCCTCAACTTTAGCAATTAATTCCACTAAAAAATCAATATTATATTTTATTTTGAATGATTGGTGGTTACATACATAATACACTGTGGGCAAAAAAACGGTACAAATTTTCAATTGCTCATATTTCCAAAGATATTAATTAAATTCAAGCATTCCTTTGATAAAATAATTGCTTATATTGTGAAGATTGAAAACATACTATAGTTGCAATAATGGAACGTTTTAATGCATTGTAATGTTGCTTTATGGATGGCAATGCAACATTTCTGATAATATCGGATCAATGTAATATGAAATGAAAGGTGTAATGAAATTAGTAGGTAAAGACATCTGTTTTCTTTTGGTGAAAAGGAACAGTAGAGTTTTTTCTACTTTGCCTTCGTTTCTACTCATAACGAAACCGGTTTCGGTGTCGTTATGAAAACACTAGATCACAAACATTTGGTAACTTTTAGTTTTCCAAGATTGATGATATTGACGTCAAGTGTCAAATAAGGCTGACATCTCAATCGCTGTAGGCTCGCGTCAGTCGTATTTCTGAATATTACAACAACTATCAACTGTTCAATATGAAACTACTTTAGATTGTAAGATGACAACCGCAATTTTCGAAATTTATGTAAATTTAATGTCGCAAAGTAGATAAAATAGTATATAACACTCGTTCCATTTCGGCAAAACTACTCATGCGCCAATTTTTGTCTTATAAAACTTGTATTATAATATACTATTACAGCATCGTATACAGGGTGATAGTTTTTAGTATACAGGGTGAAATTTTGGAACATCGCTTTTTGGCTGTGTTACTCAAAAAAGCAGCTGACGTTTAAATGAAAGAAAAAACGATTCCTTTGCATAGACATGAAAAGTCCAATTTCAAACTTGAGTTATCTTTAAAGATGGTGGAGAAACTATGGCCAACGTTTAGTTTTATTATGGGCGCCATGCTTGGATTTTGAAAATTTTGAAGGAACTTTCTTACCTGGTTTCCATATTGTACTAAATTATTGGACTGTAGATTTTTTGCAAATTTTTATGTTTTTCCAACAAAAACATAAAATTCTACTTTTGCAGTAATTTGGGACTAAAATAAACATCGTTTTTTATTGAACTAAAATTATGGCAGTTTGCTTTCACTTGTCGGACGGTCAGGTCTTTGCTGTTCGTTTTACACGTAAAAATTACATCTCAAATAAAAAATATCTAAAAAGGGAACAACACAATGTATTCAGGCTGATGTTGGAAGTGATCTTTATTTAAACATGACATAAAAATTAAAAAGTAGACTTGGTTCGAAGTGATGTGCCATACTCAAAAAACGTTTATCCGATTCAATTTTCGCAAAAACAAACAAAAGAACAAGCAACATACGGCTAAAATATACAGCTTAAGTACAATTGGTATACATCATAATTGAAACTGACGAAAAGACCACCTAAAATGATAAATTCATAAACACCCATAACAACGACTTGTTATTACAATTATGGAAAAGGTGGAGAATTTTATCGAGATCATGTAAAAAAAGGGGTTTGACGACCGTCAGTTTATGTGTTATCAATTGCTGTGGGTGATATATAGGTATGCAACTACACTCCTTCGTGTACCAACATAAAGAATAGATAATAAATTTGCTCTAAAATAAGCGCGGTATATGCATTCTTAATACTTTTAAGTTTCCGTTACGACTTACGAGATATGTATGTTAAATAACACCACTGTCATGGTCAAGAAAGACCGAGAATGAAAACCGGTATACCTATATCGATAGCTGATCACGATGAAATAAAAGATATATGACATAGTTTCTTACGCTGCCTATTATGGCTGATAAACATGAAATCCATTGTGATGTAGAGCGAATACCTGTACAGAGAAAGCCATATTGCGTCACAAGAGACTTTACATAATTTACTTTCGCCGATAGATGTTTCGTTACATCGTACTAATTAGACAGGTAAATGCGTACCCAAACAAATCCGTGGTATTGCGGCGCCTGTCCGCGACGCTATGCGCTATTATCAATCGAAATATTATGACTTCATTCGGCCATAAGCAAACATAATTATAAAAGAAGCGTGTACTTAAGAACGAAAAAGCTTTTATTGATTGGCCAACGCGTAAGCGCTCATTAGATAATATCGGCAATTAATTGCTTTAACATTTATCTCATTTTGTTATTAATTTCGCAATTTTCGCACACACTGTCTTATGGCAAGGACAAATAATATTTTGAAGAAGTTCTTGTTTAGTTCAAAAATAAGCATATCAAATGATATAGTATATCTATTTTATTTTAGCTTTTTGCTTAAATACAGTGCTACAAATAGTCTAAAGAGTAAAAACAAATTATTACCAAGAATTAAATAACGGAGAAGATATAATACATATTACGCAACTTTTTGGATTCTTATTCATTTCAATTTCAAGGGTACTCGGAGGAAGAAACACACCACTCCTATTCATTAGATGAAGAGATGACTCATGAAGAAAAGACAATCAATAGAAGGCTGAAACTTCTGTAGAACATCCAACAGAACTCTTTCAACCAAACCTTCAGACTAAATAAATCAAAACAAATCCAAAAGACACACCTGGACATCACAGGATAAGCATATAATCATCTGTCTGATAAGTACGTATCTCATAACTACAAGTGTGACATTTTTACTATCCAAAAGGAGTTCTTTTGTTTCTTTGTCATTGACAGTTATCTCAAAATGACTTTTCGAAAAAGGCACGTTCTTGATATTAATTTTACAATATCGCAGAAACAGTTGATAATAATAGCCTAAAGGAAGTCGATGTTAAATCAATTATCATAAAAATCTTAATCAAAAACTGCAATGTTATACCTAGTGGTCAATTTAAAAAGAAAAACATAAGTTTGTGTGGGTTGCAGTGGGAAACTCTGTAAGCTAGAAATTATTTTTTGGTCAATGCATAAACCCAGGAATCTTGCTGGTTAAACCACTTGGTGTGCTGTATCTCAAAGTGATTTTAATGAGATCCGTATCATTTTCCTGGAATCAACTTTTTGCTTCTTCAAAGCATTCTTGTACTATTGTATTCTTGTACTATCCACTTTGTGACATCTGTGTATAGCACAGTGTGGACTTTCAGATATAGGGTGGCAGGTCGTTAGCATAGATAATGAAAAGTGGTTCCAGGATTAATCCCAGTGGTACACGTGTCTGTTTGTCAGGTAACTGGATAGAAGGCAATAAGCAACTCCCTGATGCCATAGTAGTTGATCGTAGCGCAAAAAGTATCCTGTGAGATCAAATGTGCATCAAATCAACCGTTTTAAGTCAGAACACCATGATGTAGATCAAAACCACTAATATTTAGTCTTGAAATGGAATTACCTATGTTCAACCAATCATTTTAAATTGAAAACACCTATTCAAGTGTAAATAAATGAAAGCCGTTAATCTGTTCCCAAGATAGAGCAAATTATTGGTGTCTCTTTTTACGATACAAAGGCAATGAGAAATATTCACGCTACATTTTTATGAAATTAAACTCAAAATGTGAAAAAGAAAAGAACACTTTTTTCTATATTTCTAATAGGTGAATTGAAAGCCTGACCATGAAGCTTTGAACACCTACATTTAAACAGCTACGGTTTTTCTCAAAGTTTTCGAGATCAAGGTTCTTACTTTCATTTCAGCCTGCTTAGTGAACTACGTCAGGTCAGGTTATTTTTATTTTTTGCATAGATGTATTGAAACGTACACATACATATTGACATTGTGTGCCATTTTTGTCAGGTGTGACTTTTTCAGCACCTTAAAATTAAATCTTGTAAAATAAGTCGATTGAAAATGCGTTCATCTGTCAAAATGAAATTAAACTACTTCTCTTCCCAACGTAGAACTTTGCTATTGATAGTAGTAAAAAAACCACTTCAAACAGTTTTCTCTTAAATTTCGTGCAATCTTTCATTTGAGACACACTGAAAGAAGCAATGCCAAAATGCACAACATACAAAATTATAATGCGACCAGACAGAATTCACTAAATAGGCTTAAACAAAAGCTTTTACACAACTCACTCGGGTGGATTTAGAAACAGGTTGATGAAACAGGTCTAAATTCAGTCGAGCCGTTCCGGAGATTTTGTCGCTTTTATTTCACAACCTTCAATGGTCTTTTTTCGAAAAATTTCTTATGTAAGGCCATACAAATATTATGCTACCATTAAGACAACTAAAAGATCTGGCAAAAACAATAAAAAAATACAGGGTTGTCATTTTAAAAAAAGTCGATGGCAACATCTGTTAATAACAATTAAAGGTAAAAAAAATAATTTTTTATCGTAGGGCGTATTTTGATAATTATAAATCGACGTGTTCGAGGATTTTTTAAAAGAACAAATCGTTCTTGAGTGTTTGACATGTTTCCTTACTTTACGCGCTCACTGTATAGTACTGCCACTGAGTACTGCCAAAGTAGACCATTTATAGTCTCTAGGCACTGAATTCCACTTAATTCTCAATCACCAGGCACAAAATCATAAATAAGTTTCTATTTAAAATTGGTTATAGTCCTTTCCGTTGCACAGTTTATTAATGTTTTTTACTAATTGTATTTGTCAACAATAGCAAATATAAAACTTGATTACTTTACATATTTATTATATTTCAATTTGCTATAGGTATATAGTCACACTTAAATCAACGAATTCAATTACATACTTTGTAACAATCCGTGGGTTCCGCAATTATATGTAATTATTTAATGTAGATCATAGAGGGATATAAAACAAGTGGATTAATAATCATGTTAAACGACTAGAGCAGCGAACGGTTGAAAATTATAGACTGTATAATTATATAGTAAAGGTAACGAGATTGTATCATTAGTAGTAGCGGCATTAATAACTTTCGTGTGGATCTATTAAAAGAAGTTATTACGGTTAACTGAAGTCGTGCGGTAAACCTCCACAAAGTAATTATTTATTGAAGACAAATAATTTTCTGCCCGTATCGATTTAATACTACATTTTTTATTGGTTCAAAACTTTTTTTAAGTATAGTTTTTTATATATATTTTGTGTGTTGATCGTATCGAATGTTGTAATGGTCTTTTTATAAATATTACAACTATTAAAAGAGAACCCCAACAATACCAACACCTACTCAGACATCGTACACAGAGTAATTATTGTGTCAATCAATTATTCAAATCTCATTCTAGACTCTAAGAACTATTGCAAATTGAGAATAAAAAAGTTTATTTCATTCAAGTTATTCAAGTCCATTGTTCCATACATATATAATGTTTTAACAGGCATGTCACACAATTAAAGAGCTAGTTTTGTCCGCTGGATATCATATTTGAGGTGTTACTGATTGAACATAACTCAAGTTTACTTTGCTTCTTGTATTTTTAAGCTACAGTGGACGTAAGGTAATAATCTAAGTAATGATAATAATAATAATAATAATAATAATGTTTATTGCCCAACAAGTACCAATTACAGGATAAATTTTAATACACATAATACACAACTAGTTCATACAGTACCTTCTTACGATTCGTATGCTTATTTCATGTTCCTGCTGCAATCAGAGCGCACCAGATAATTAAGATTAGCACATGTAACCAAAAATATGTTATTTCTTACTGAAGTTAAGAGCAGCCTATAAACTGTTTAATTTAGTTGAAATTTATATTATTTATAAAAAATCTCAGATATTATTTTTTTCATAACTAGTGTTCTACTTCCGATGTGATTCCAGAAATTCACAGTGCCACTATTAGTAATCCTAAAATAGCCGTTTTACACTACACAATTCTTGCGCAAGAAGTTACACAAGTTGATAAGAAACTGAAATCTAAGAGCAGAAAATGATTCAATATCTAGACAAACTAGTCACCATTAGAAAATTCATCACAATTTCTGTTTAAAATGTTATTGTACGTACTTACTGCACAAATTGTGTACTAAATTGCGCACTAAATTGCGTAGTGTAAAACGGCTATTAAGACAGGGAGTGACTGTCACTCCGTAGACTGACTTGTATCAGGGTATCTCAGTATCTCGCATATCTTAAAACTTACAACGAAGTTATAACATTCGTATAGTGAAAATGTCTAACAGGGGCCCATAGAGCTAGTACGTTCTATAAAAGAAATATCCATAGTGAGATATCCATATTATATTGTTAATTTTCTCTATTATACATCAAATTATAGATAAAGGTGTATTACTTGTTGTGGTAATGTATATGTGTTAATTGTTGTTGTAATATCCACGCTACGTGATAAAATATGTCAGTTCATGTACTCAAAGCAGTTTCGAGTGAAAAAAAAAACGTGTAAGATGTTGATATGTGTACTGTGTACGTGATATTTTTTGTACACTTATATAGGAAGCTGCAACTACATACGCTACGATTCTCAAAAAATATCAAGTATTTGGTCTCATTGTAATCGGAAAAATGTTATCTATCTAATAATCAGGATGTAGGTACCCGGGAAAGTACATAAAGTACACGGGAAAAAGATGATCATTGGCCAAAAACCAATTATATCACGCTAGAGGGCACCAGTTATACACAATTACGAGTTGGTGTTTACATGTCAATTTTCGACAATTTTTAGCAATTCCCCTAGATAATAAACAAAAACGTTATTTTTTCGTTGCTTTGGTGTTAAAAGTTTACGATCGATATGTTATTGTGTTCAGAATATCATCATGATTGAAAATATGACAAATAATATAGTGTCTTTTAAAATTTAAATGATGACGTCATTTCCGGAAAAACCGGAAGTCATACTAACGTCAAGAGTATCCAAAGAAACGGCTATTTTCGTTTATTATCATATTAGCGTTTATTCAAATAAAATAAATAAATGGACGTAACTATGGTGTGGGTTTAAAAAGTTTGAAATTATAGCTAAGAACCTATAAAATTGTATTATCGCCCATATATGGAGATTTTATCATGTTCACATATAATTAATATATAATATATATAATATATATAATATCACATATAATATAATAATACTGGATATAACACCACTAATCCCTTCTTTAAACAACCGTTATAAAAGTCCAACATAAAACGTAACACAATATTACTGAAAATTGAAAAAAATATAACTATTATTTAATGAAATATTTCTGTGGTTGGTTACATCCAGTATTACGCACACGCTGTACGTAATAGTCACATTGTTTTAGTGCTTGTTGCCAGTGAACTGGTATTATACGATTTGACTAGCACAAGTTTCGTACAACAATTAATTTATCTTCTTATATTTTTTTAAGTTCTTCCAATTACTACAAATGGACAACTGCTGCCGTTACCTCATCACGAAGTTACTGTATAATGTATATCAAGATTTGCGTAGTGTGCATAATGCTTATATCTTAAAATGTTTTACTTACGACTACCTACTTTACTGTACTTGCTTAAGTATACACATTTCAATATTGCCAACAAATTTAATATTCTGGGAGCATATTTGCTTTAGTGGACAATTTTCTTTTTGTCTTTCGCAAACAACTTTCTACGCATACTCTATATGTGACCAGAATTTGTAAATATTTGACTCGTCGTGTCCCATGTTTATTCTATACGTACATGTTATATCTTTATATATCGTGATATCGTAGTTCTGTCAGCCCGTATACTACCATTTTAATTTGTACCAGCTCCCACAACTTGCTTATATAAAATCTTTCAGAGAAAACGCTATAATTGTATTGTTAGCTGCATAGACCATTCCTAAAGAAAACGTAAAAATATCAGTTGTTGCATTTACCATTATTGCAAACATAAACACATATTTGCTTTTGCTGTGCAATAATTACAGAGTTCATTGATAACAATTATCACGTCGTTGCACCGCTACGTCCCATCGTTGGGAAAATGCGTTAATTGACGAGAAAATACAGAAATATATCTATATTTCCTAGTTTGTATGCAGAAGTTATGAGAAACTAGAATGGGTAGAAATCGTGTCAAAGAACTTGCAATAATATATAATTGTAATAATAATGTTCTCTTGACTTTTTCGCCTATCCGTAATAGGTTGGTACACCTCTGTCTACAATATATTTTTTTTTAGTCTTTAACTGATGTATATTGTATATTTATTTAATAATGTTGTGTTAATGATTGTAACGCATACATTTGCAGAGGTAAATTATATTTGGGGTATGTGGGTATTCTTAACAAGCTAGACTGATAGAGTTTCAGATACTTTATGTTGCTCTGTATTCGTTCAGAGCTGCAATGATCAGCATCTAATTACAGTTTAACATTGGGTTAAACATAAAAGCCACTTACTAACAAGTCGAATTATTAAGAAATCCAGACTGTAAAAAGGAATAATAAAGGATACTGTAGTGCGATCTGGGAAAAAGGTATAATGTGTCGAGACTCTTTCAGTTTTTTTTGCAATTTCGTATTGTTTAGATTATGGGGAGTCATTTAAAGAAAAAGAGTGAGCTCGATTTGATATAAATTCAGGGACGTATTAAGGTTTAAAAATTATGCTCACCAGATCATTATATTCTGAGAAAAACAACTTTAAATATACTCTTCAGATTCTGTAAATATTTGTGAACCCATAACATTCAAATGACTCAAACGTATTCATCAAATGTACAATTAGTATAAAGATATCCATCTAAGGATAATATTATTTATATCAAAAAATAGACTGTCCAAAATAATTCAGTTAGTCTACAAACAAAAATATTTAGAAGTGATAGTAATAATAGAGCCAAATTATTCATTATTGTGGACTCGAAAATGAACCGGATTACAGGCTGTCCATTTTTAGTGTGAAACTTTTCTATATTAAAAATTCTATTTTTGCAGATAGATTAGTATAGAAATGTGCAACTTTTCGCCGTTTTAATTATTATTATTTTACTTTTCCAGTTTTCGTATATTTTAAAATAAATGAAACCACTGTACATTCTCCGAAAAACATACACTCTGTATAGACAAAAAATGAATCGGGGAAAAACGGTTGTCTGAGAAAGATATCGATCATAATTGGTGTAATTGGTGATTTACTTTTAATTTATTTTAACCACACGCAAATTACTGAACAACAAAGTTTTCAGGATAAAAATTTATGATTAGGGTTTTGTCTTCAAAATACTATAGTTAAAATACTGAAGAAAAAAAAGACCGGAAGTCAAACCAACCTCAAAATTATAATAATAATAATATAATAAATAATAATATTTATTTGTTTAATGTATTTAACGATCATCTAAGTTCATTCGCGTAGCTTCATAAATAAAAATCTGATGTGGCCAGGCACACGATTTTATCATACTATACAGCAGCCCAACTCAGAAAATACTGTCAATATAATCAAAACATCTGTCAAATCCTGGCAAACTAGTTGTTATGCACATACAAGCGATTTCGATCAAATAGAATGTTTATTGTGTGCAGACGGACATAAATAAAAAGGGTACACACAGACACACATACACACACACATACACACACATACACACATACATACATACATACACACACAGACATTTTTTGTATGTTGGTCAAAAAAGTTCACGAGACCCAAAAGGACATATTTCTGCGAAACATGAAAAAAAAATGTTGTCCGGTTACTTCACTTCGTCATACTATGTATGATGACAAAGCAAAAAGAAACTTAGTGTCTCCTATTATATGCATATATCACTATCACCCGTTACCTATCTTATTTGTAATAATGAATCTAAAAAAATGTTAAAGAATCACAAATTTTCAAACAGCCTGAAGTCCTACGTGTCCGTATTTGAGAAGCTCTGCAGCACCGTGCACGTGGTCGTAAAGGTCAAAAAAAAATATTTTGTAGAGAAATACTGTATTTTGGAGCAGTAAATACGCTTAGAGAAAACTTTGTGAATTTAGTAGGTACTATTTTAAATAGAAAACTTTAAAATAAATGCTAATAATAATGTTCCAATTAAAAATAAACAAAACAATTAATATTATAGCCTTAATGTTAAAATGAGTGTATAAATTAATCAGAAAGTTTTTATTGCTTGGTATAAATTGAACACCGATTGCAATGTATACCGCCAGGACGTGAAATGATGACAACACAGAAGAGGTATCAAATGGAAAGAAGACTCTGGTCCATTTTACATCCATTATCTTTACAAAAATGATAGTAATTATCACAATATTTGACCTATAATTTAAAGATAAAGGGTTGAAAAACATAATAAGAAAACTGTACTTTTTCTTGTTATCCTAAAAGGTTGTTTAGGGCATTGATTTCAGCCGCTATAAATGTATAAAATTGCCAAAACATATCTTTTGGCTTTTTGACTTAAACTTCTGCGCAAATCGACATAAAACTTTTGTGTCCCGATGTGTGATCAGCGCAAAAGAAACTATCAAAAACAATATGCAATTTCCAGTAACATAATGCATGTTTTTTAGAGTTGTCAATATTTTATTTATTTTAATTTTAACATCATGGAAATAAGAGTTAAGCCGCGTAAAATTTTTTTGAAATCTTTTTATACAGGGGCCCAACATAAGTTGTGGTGTCTTAATTAGCAGCAGCCTATAGAGTACTTCAAAATAATAAATTCTTCATTTATCATTCATCATTTATTTCTCGAAACTTTTGAAGTTTGTTTCTAAGTTTGTGCCAGAAAACAATATATGACATGATGTTGGTAGTATTTTAATAATCTTTTAATCACAACATAAAAATTCTGAATTATCGTTAATTCATGCGGAAACAGTGGTGCCGATTCAGACTCACTCTGTATAAAATACTGAATTAAACATATAGAATTTATTCTCGAATCATTTAGAGTTCAGTGTCGAACGAGCTTTGTAGGTTCTATTAGTTCGACTTTTTCTTGAAAAGTTTTCTTTACCAAAAAAAATATAAACTATTTAATGCTAGTGTCTAAAAAATAAAAGGTTACAGTAACTCTAAAAAAACTTTCAACCGAACAAAAATTAATTTATTTTCATGTTGTTTTCCTATTTTGGAATATTGCCGGAATAACGAACATAACCTATGAGAAAAGTTGCTTATAGCCGGAAGATATCTTCTTCAACGAAAGTTTGCATACCTCCGAGACGTCGCGCCATCAGATCGAATCGTTTATTTATCGATATAAGACCACGTAATCGCAATCATAATAAATCCGATAGAAAGTAAAATATCAATTAAAACAACTAATCGGTAAAATACCCATCGCGTAGTGCGACACAAATTTTTCGTTTCACCGTATTATCGTTGCATGCCAAATCGGGAATTCTGTTTACTATACCGGAAAGTTATTGAACTCGATCAACGGACCGAGCAGGCACGACTGAATAGAAATTTTCCTCCTACGCAACGCGACTTCCTCCGGAAAACGATCACTATTTTTTTGTTAATTCGCGAATCGTGGGCGTTCGCCGAAATTCCAGAAACATAAAAATTCCGACTCGTCTTTTGACGACCCGTCAAAAATTCCGCACACTTTCTTTTTCACCTTCGGCGGCGGCAGCGATTACATCTATCGATTCCCCTTCGAGTCACACACGTGAGCAAGGCACACAGCACACACACAGAAAAGTGCTAATATTTAACCAAAACCAATGGCACACTTCGGTAAAAATTTGAAAGTTTCAAATAACCTAACGATAAAATTTAATATATCTATAAGAGACTCACATAAATAAATAT
Source organism: Melinopterus prodromus (assembly GCA_964023965.1). Taxonomy (NCBI): domain Eukaryota; kingdom Metazoa; phylum Arthropoda; class Insecta; order Coleoptera; family Scarabaeidae; genus Melinopterus; species Melinopterus prodromus. The sequence continues at coordinate 50,792,375 of OZ030393.1, forward strand.
GTATTTCATCTTGGACGTGTTATTTCTGAAGACTGGAGATCACAAGAGTTGTTTCTGTTGGATTGGTTGTTCTTCATGAAGCATTCTTCATAGTTTTACCTACTGATAATTCTGTATTTGTAACTCACTGGAACATGTCACTCGCGAATAGACCAAGCTAATATATTACGTATATATTATACCGTGTGTCTTTCTCCGGTCACTGAGGATAGCGTTCTGTGGCGGTTCTTTTGCGAGTATATACCATCGGCTGTGAACCATGCTGTTCAGCATTATTTCGACCTGTGGTGTGGTGTGTGTGCGTGCGTGCTGTCCCCACTTTCGATGGACGCGACCCACTGACAGTGGCAAGTGAATGGGTTCACCGCATTCATCTAATGGGCATGGCGAGGAAGTGTTTCCTCAAGCAGACATTTCATGAGTTAGGATAGCAATCACGAACTGTATGACTAGGCTGGCCGATGCTTGCCGCTGATTAAGAGTACCGAGTTAGCCAAACGATCAGCGAAGATTGCTGGGAATCACTCGGTTGTTGATGCTCTATTGAGTTGCTTATTAAGATTGATAAGACTGGTAATGATTATTTTAGGACGTTTGCGGTTGACGGTTGACGGTTGCCAAACATTGAACAATAACAAAAAATAAAAAATATTTTTGATGTGTCGTTGCAGTCAGGTAGATACTAGACTCAGTCTAATCTGTGTCCTTACAGATAGGTTCCAAACTTCTTCTTTCTCTAGAAGAATCAACCATCAGAGATGGGTGGGTAGACTTTTTAACTCATTGGTAATTACCAAAATTTACTTCTTATTGTGTTTCTACGTCTAAAATATCTTAGCACTTATGATCATTCAAAGCAATAGATACATTGAGGAAGGAATGTTCAACGGCTTAGCGGCAGGAGTGGTAAAATCAGATTATCTTATCGTTTTGCAGCGACTGCGAAACCATCGTTTTCTGCTACCGATGCGATGTCACAAGTGCTACTTTATAATTCTGTCCAAAAGTCAATGTTCATCAATATCTCTTGATGGTAAATAGATCAGTGGCGATCTCGTGCATTGGTTTGCAGGTTTGCGCAGCCCCCAAAAGGAATATCAGACAGTAACCAAGCCCGTGGTGGTCCATTTCAACAAGAAACTAGTATGCTATAAAGCGATAATTTAATAATAATAATAAAAGCTCTAATTACGTAAAATTAAAAAAGAGAAAAGTTAATTCGGTGCAGAATTTATTAACTGAACTGGAGTCGCTATTGCATCGATAAGGCTGAAATAAAAATACTTGGAATATTCGAGAATCATGGGTTGTAGCAAAGATAATAAAAATTAGAGACTTAAAAAGTACTTTTTAGTGTGAAAATCTAGATATTTTTATATAGGTAATATACAAAACTGGTACCTATAAAAGCAGCATATTTCCAGAGCATGAACCGCTACTGAAATAGATTGAGGTTGCCGAAAGCTCGACGACATGAATTTTAAGTTAAACTTAAAAAAAAACTTAAAAAAGCTATCTTAATACGTCAATCAAATATACTCATATATTTCTTTAAACCATTAATGTAATAAAACTATAAGGAATAAACTAAAATGTATCAGACATTTCACAGATTTCCAGTTACTTTTTGTCAAAAATGCAATAATCCAAGCTAAATGATTACAAAATTATGGGTATGTCTTTCGTATATTTTGCGATTTTCTGCACTGGTTTTCTCAATAAGAACATAAAAAAATAAAGCTACTCCAGTAAAAGCCCTAAAAGGCATCGTTTTCGTGCGTAATTTTTGGGATATCCAGAAAACGCCTTTCAAAGATCTATCCACACTAGCGTTTATACAGAAACAGGTTTCGAGCAAACCAATTACCAAATTTCCAAAAAAAGAAACGTGTAAAGCCAGTTTTTGATATTTTTTCTGACAAATATCAATATAACTATTAAACAAAACATAAAATGTCTTCAAAACGATTGCGTAATATTGTTCGTCTTCTACATAAAACCATTAAAGAAACAATTGTCTTTTTTGTTCTTTGGTCTTTAGTGGTTGTCACAAATTAGACATTTTTAGCGATCTATTATTTCTTCAGCTTTTTTAAAAATATTTTTGTTTGCAAGGTTATGTTTTCAAAGGTGGTGCTTAAAAAAAGAATTAAAGTTGCTCGAAAACTTTTAAGTTTTGGATAATGCATATATACGGGTGAAAGTAGAATCAATACATTCTTTTTGTCCACATGTTACGACAAGTTACATTACTTATTGGTGGATCATTATTTCTACTACATTCGAAAAAAACCACACCCCTCAACCCTCTTTTTAAGGAATAGCCTATATTTCCGTGCATTTTTTAATTCCCTACTAAATTCTAAGAGAATAAGTAAGTCAATTTAAAATCAACCGTTTTTGTATTGCTTCTTTGGTTTAAAACAGCAGTTTTAAAGAAAATAATGTAAAATGGAGTTGATTCTAAATGTGTGACAGTTTATTTCGATACGCTCTTTTATTTACATTGCGAAACTGGCAAAGAAACCTCTTCATCACATCACGTTTGTTGATAAATTTTACCCAAAATTAAAACAATCAATTTCTTGTAGTTTTTAATTTACTTATTCAGTGTTATTGAATTCTCTAAGTAGGCTAAAATAAAAGCTTAAACCTGTTTACTACCTTTAGATTTAAAATAGAGGTACAATCTTCCGGGCCACTCTATTGGAACAGCTTGTATAACAGACTTATCAAGTATAATCAGGGATGTAAAAGCGTAATATACCGCGTAAATGACCAAAAATAATTACCATAATTAATGGTAATTTGCCGATTTTTAATTACCGTAATTTACGGCTTAAATTACCGATGGTAATTTATCGTTTAAAAAAATACCGTTGGTAATTTACCAGCAAATTTACCGACAATTTTAATTACAGTTGGTAACTTAACGGGATTTATTAATTAATTTCAAAAACCTTCAATTAGTATTTGCGGGAATGCATCCCACCACTCCTAAGCAGTCGACAAGTGCACTATTGTTTGTGCTTTGCCTGGGAGGTACTTAGGGATGTAACAGGGTAACTTATCGGGTAAATACCTAAATAACCTTAATGGTAATTTCCGGATTTTTACTTGATTCAGCGGCGCCAATTATGCCATCTACCTACTATCAAATTCATGTTTTAAAGAAAAGTGCTGGTGATCCGGATAAAAAGTGATCATTGTTTGTGAAACCGCGCGTTGTCGTTTTATGAGTTAGTAATAAATTTCAGTATTTTATACTATAATTATGCTGTTAGACCGTCCATTTTATAAATTGCTGGCATAAAAAGTATTTTTATTGTAGCTCTGCTTTCATTTTAATAATGAATAACTACTATTAAATCACGAAAAGCATCAGCGATTGGTGGTTAACTACAATATAATAACTTATAAGGCTGTACCCATTTTATAAATTCCTCGATGGTCGCCCATTTATAGTTCTTTATGTTTTTTGCTACTCCCCGCAAAAAAATCTAATAAACCCCCAAAATTCAAGTTTTGAACAGTAGATCAAATGCCCAAAAATTCTAAACTGTCGCGCAGGTAAAAGGTAAAAAGTATGGAAGAAGTAGTATGTCAATGTGACGTTTAAATGTTTTTTTTTGTATTATTTCAGACTACATAATTCTAGTTACCACTTTACACAAAGACTTCCATAGGACAAGAAAATAAAGCCTTGATATTTGGATAAAATAAATCATATTTCTCGTAGGTCCAGCATCGGAACATTGACAAGAAATCTAATACCTACCTTTACATTCTAAAGACATAAATCCATCAGGTTATCTAAATCAGTTGTTACATATCTCATTGGCAATCTTAAGAATTACGCAACTGTCAATGACTTTAATCATGTCCCCTGTCGCAATTAGACTACCGCATGACAATGAGAACGGCACAAACATATTATTATCAGCAATATACATCAGCACGCAGTTTATAATATACTTGTTAGAAATGTAGATTATAATATATGTTTGTGTGGGCGTGTTTATTATGTGCTTATTAAATACATTCCTATTAAATTAGGTTCTCTCGCCACTGGTCACAAAGGATACATCCGGCAGGTGCAAGATTGTAAGAATTGTCCTTGCTGATATTGTTTTATTAGTTTTTACACTTGCGAGAATCCGTCAACAATCATTTATGCATATAACCTTAGACTAATTATTACTCCTGTTCCTGCTTGGAACGGGGCGTTATAAAGCGCTAATTATGATAACCTCAAAGTATAAGCAAAAGAATGGATGACCATATTTGGGCCACCAACAAGGAACCGCGTGAAAAAAATTCCCAACGTCCAGTAACCTTAGTAGAGAATGGTTGTTTCGTACAATCTCAATAAACATAATGACAAAAACAACTTTCAACAAAGAAGCACAAAATAACCGATAATAATTTTCTATTTAGGGGGTTTATCTAGGTATCTGCAACTTACGTATATTAAGGCCAAGACAAACAAACGAAAATCACTACGTGTGACGGTTAACACACCGACAGGGTATTGTTTTCCAGACGGTGTTTAGCAACATCCGATTTGAATGATTTCTTGACCTTATTCTGGTGGCAGTTGTGGTTCATAGCGTCTGTGTCGTAGGAAAAATCTATTCATACTTTGATGCAACAATTATGTCAAATAGACACAGTACTTACATTGTAAACCGATATCCGGTTATTACAACAAGATGAGAGAGAAACTTTCTTGTCCAAAAAATTTCATAATCATGAATCAATAGTCTTTTGACAATCATCCATTGTAGTTAACGTCGCGATATGAATGCATTGTAACGTGTTGAAATGTGTTAACATTTTGAGATGCATTTGTCCAAATTAAGTCCAGATTAATCTGTGATTAACCCTTGAGTTCTAATAGCAGAGGTAAACCAAACTAATCCACACGCTTTTCTTGCATATTAGCATTTTTGCACTTGATTTTCTCGAAAACTAGACTCAATGCTCAATTTCTGCCTTCAGAACCAGACTCTACGAAATACCGTAATTACATGTCACTTGTTGTATTTGTTTATTTCTTTTTGTTGTTGGTCAGGATAATAAGTTTTCACTTTGAATGCCAGTAGAATCCAGTAAATGTTACTTATATAATATACAGGGTTACTCATAACGCGTGATATAAAATTTTAAGGTAGATTCGGCATTAAATTATAGGTAGGTACAAAATGCCAGATAACTTACTTTTCAATCGGCTTCTTTTCCTTTTTTTTTATAAATTATGCGATAATGCTGGAATTTTTTCTTAATAATAATTTTATTATTATATGCATTACAATAAGCGTGCATTGCGGCGAAATTAGTGATGAACCACAATTACACAACAGAATAATAACTTATTCGTTGTATATTCAAAATGCACTAGACACAAAAGGCTTCTTATTAGATGCTACATATGTATAACAAACACGATGTTCTGAATAATCTCACTAATTTAGAATAGTTATTAAACATATACAAGTTTGAAAGTGATTCCTGTCGGACAAAAACAAAGAATACTAGTCATCCGTCGCATACAATTTTCATCCGTCCGTTTCTGGTATTACCGAAATAACAAGACAAATTCACCCAAAAGATTCTTATTGTAGATAACCCAACGAACAGCTGACTACGACTGCCTACGACTAATATATTCCATATCACTGTATGTACACGTGAAACGCCAGAGTGGCGGTAAATCGATATTTTGCCGGATGCGTTGTTTCCTCACCAGCTGCAGCACAACTGCGGTAAGCTGTTGACGATTTCCTGAAGCTAAACAGGGGAGGACTCCGTTTTTCCTTATTAATTTTCTCGCGAATGCTTAAGTTAAACCCGCAATTTGGCAAAATATGTTTATTACATCTTTGAACATATGTTTGTTAAAAATACAAAGTTTAACGTTTGCTATGAGACGCTCTTCTAGGGCTAGGGCATTGAAACAAATTTGAAAAAAGTCAAATTACCTCACTTTTCACCTCACTTTTTTCGAAAACCATATTTGGTAGGACATCTTTTAGTCCGAGTTTGTCTTCAGTGCTAAGAAATTTATGGAACATCCGTATATTCGCATTCCTTTTCTATTTGTTTTTACCAAATCTGTTTTGCACTGCGTAATTAATATTTTATTTCATTTTCAATATCATTTTTACGAAAATTTTCCGTATTTTAGACTGAATACTTCTCCATGGTCTTCTTTTCGCACTAAACCTGTCACGAGATATCTGCTTATTTCTGCAACATTATTAGCCACATTATAAACCGGAACTAATCAAAAAAACTACAATCCCGATAGTCAGCCGTGACTCCTATTCTGACACAATTGTCGCACGAGCTACAACAACGAGACGAGGACCACAAAAATCAATTAGTTCCGTAATAATTGCCTGTATGAACCAATCCGAAGGCGTTACGGGTTTTTCATAATTATGCCGACGACGGCGGCGTAAAATCGTTGCGCAGATTCGGCGAGAATTCTTAGAATAATGGCTACGAGCCATTAGTTCGGGACAATCATCGACACTTGCCGTTCAAAACCTTCAAAAATGACTGCTTTTCTATATGGATGATTAAGCAAATTTTCGAATGCATGTTATTGCTGATAGATTTTGCTGTTTTATTTTCTTAATGTATGCAATATTTATGAAAATAAGATACATTAAATGACAGGAAAATAAAATTGAATTAAATAAAATTGATTATCTCCAGTTTTCGTCGTGAAAGAGTCACAATATAAATTAGGCCAAGTTTACGATTTTGTGCTGTAGTCCAAAATGACCATGCTTGAGCTTTCATTTAATCATACTTAGTAGGTTTAATTACAGTAGACCGTCGCTTCGATATCGCTTCGATATACCTTCGTTATTGCTACGATATCCCTTCGATTTTGACTTTTTGCATTCTTATAGTTTGTCAAGAGCGTAATCGGATGGTGTTGGTTTTATTAAGATTGAACTTCTATCCAATCTTATTTTCTGCTATTTAGTTGCAATATTTGATATTTCGAACAATTTGATAAGCGGAATCACCTTCGGTCCCAATTAGTTCTGATTATCGACGCTCTACTGTACCTACTTCGCACCTTTTTGCACTGTTCAGCTATTTATCTCAAATATAGTGGGTGTCAAAAATAACGGTAAAATATAGATAAAGTATACTGAACTTTTGAAGTCGAATTCATGTCCACACACCTAACACCGGTTAGGTACTGCATAGAACCTTAAAATGGTACCAGCTTTAGAAACTATATTAGGAAAGTAGGTAGTGTGAAAGAAATCAAATAATTTATATGTAAAACTTTATTTGTTTAATGTCTCTAAAAAGAATTCAAGATAACCCACATTTGCCAAAATTGGTATCAAAATTACAAAACGGTTCTCATTAATACCTTGAAGACCTGAAAGACGATAAATAATAATAAGACGTCACACAAATGTTATCTGGCTTTAAAAGTGCCATGCCGTCCTATGATACATGGCACTATTTTCTCTATGCTGTTTGTAAAATTGGTTCAATCTTCCGACTCTCTCCAACGTTCAAACAACACATTTGCGGACATGAGTTAATTGAAAAATTTGTCTACTATGGTCATACAGACCATACATACAGCTTATATAAAACAACAATTATTATTAGCTAGTTGACTTAGTATTGTCTACTTTTCAGTGTTTACGTATAATTGTAATGATAACAATTTTGTATTTCGTTGTCGATGATCGTTATCACAGAATTTTCAAATTTGTCAACTTTTTCTCTGTACTTTTAAAATAGTATTGTCGCCTTTTATTGTTTACCAATTTGTTATTAGGACTTTTTATCGGATGCGTTATTGACACGATTATAGAATTAAATTATCAATTGTGTTCAGTGGCGTAGCTACATATTCAACGCCCTGGAGCAAGAAATATATTTGTTCCCCCCCATTTTTTCGGAAGAGGGCTGGCATTTTTTGAACATTTAATTTAATATACCCCACTTTCAATTCCAATTTTTTTTCTTTCAGTTGAACCAAAAACGAACTTTGTATATACAAAATCCTTGAGATACTTATTTTGTTCTTGTATGACAATAAAAAACTATTAGTCAACAGCTCTCCGTTTTCGGTTTCTAATAAATTAAACTAACCCCAAAATTCTTCAAATGACAAAGTGTTTTATATAAATACCTGGCATCATACTTTATGGAATTTTCCAAAAATAGTATCCTTATTAGTATAGATTTCAGAACAGAGTTACACTAATTTTAGTTTCGTAAAAACTGAGGTGGGTAATACATAAGCCATTTCGTAACCTTCTGAAGATTGTCGCCAATGGACATTATGCCTTATTCTGGCGGCAATTTAAGCCATTTTGAGCAAAACGATAGCAGCGATGCGGACAGCGTTGTCATTTTGAGAATGTCAAACACGGAACTGTCATGTTATCGATCCGTCGTCATGGCGACTCAAGTAGAAGTACACTCCTAAACCGATATCCATAAATTTACTCAAATTGAAGGAAAAAAATACGAAAACTGGACTAAATGTAAACAAATAGGACCGCCTATGCATTGAAGAATCGTGATTCAAGCCATAAATGCCGCGGTAGAGCGCCTATTGTTGCTTCTCCTCGGATCCTTTGAAGAGTTAAGGGGTAAAATTTTTGGGGAAAGTGCTCGCTCCAAAATTTTTTGCAATGCAATTCAAACGGTGATAACGTCGTACGTCGAAAAATTAAGAGAAATGGGCACTAAATCCGCGATTCGCGAGTCCACACAGCAGCGAAACGGCATTTTGAAGGCAAAACCGCGATAATTTAAATGTCAGTTTACACTGACATTGCATTACATTCCATTCAAGTAATTCTAAAATTATCCTTTCGAATACAAATTAATATTTAAGCATTACAAATTGAAATTAATAAATCACATATGTTCAGAATTTACATGAAAAATTAAATTAAACCATTTAGACTACGATTTAGACAGACTTTGTTCATAAATTTTATTGTATTTTTTATGAAACCACCGCTTCAAAAAATAGCTTTGTTTTTTCTAGACTTTAGCTAACATTTTTTCGTTTGGATTAATGTATTTGTTTAATTTTTAATTTTTTTTTTTAATTTATATTTTTATCCAATAATTTGTTTATTCGCCCTGTATTTTATTATGTACTTATTTACAAATTTTATATCGTACAAACATCGTGAATTCAGATTAAGAAGTCGGCCTGTGAATGTTAGTGAACAGATGTATTTATTATATTTTGCAAGACATACACGTACCATGAATGCATTTTCTTGTCGAAACTAAAACGTATTACGAATCCCGAAAATAATTTCTTGCCAGTAGAAAAAGGTATTTTTATCCGGAGCATTGAGGCGGAATTAATATGCTTTCGTCAAATTTTCTTAACAAAATACGGCGTAGAAGTTATTTCACGGGCAGAAAACGACCCTTTTTTTGTTCAACCAGCCAGCGCAGCGTTTCAAGAACTTGAAATGTGTTTGCATATCCACATATGTATGAGATGTCGAATCGAAATTAAATGTTTATATTTTACCTACATATTTTCACGCGTATCTGACTTATTTTCAAAATGTTAATATCACATTCCAATTTGCTAAGATTAAGAGATAACTAATATAGAAGCAATTTAATCATTTACCTTCAATAATCAGCAAACGTTAGGTAATATTTAACTTATCCAATAAAACTACATACGACCTAAGTTCTTTTTTAAAATGGTGATGCTGAGTTCAATTATGCCTACTTCCGGTTCATTCCGGCTGTTTTTTTCCCTAAACCTCTATGTTGCAAGAAATTGTTCATGAGAAAAGTATATTTTCTTCTTCTGGCGAAAATGGTTGTTCTAAATATAATTAAAGGTAGGATTCATCTAAAAAATGTGACTGCTGCTATTTTTTTTTTTCAGCAAAAAAACTTGATTTATTAAGTTCTATTTACATTTGTTACTATCCATTACGTTTTGTCTCTTTGATGGCATTTCTTCATCGTTAGATTCACACAAATGTTTTTTTTTAACCTTATAATTTTGTGCCCCCTATCCTGTGCGCCTGGAGCAGTTTGCTCCCACTGCTCCCCGTAGCTACGCCCCTGAATTTGTGTTCATTTTGTGCCTGTATTTTTGGTGTTGAAAGGTGCCAATTGTTCATTATACATTAGGCATTGCTCGATGAACCCGAGCTGGAAATTTTGATAATAAATTAACAATGTTTACTCCAGAATATAAATAAATAATCAAAATTCTACACTGTTGGTTGGCAATCAGACCTAATCTAAAATTCTATTAATAATTTATTAATTATATATTAATAAACGATAGACAGACAGCAAATTTTCTTACAATTCACTTAATATCAATATGCTATAGATAAGTTGTCGAGCTTACAGGGACCACAACCGTGGCTAATGACATAAAATAATGTGTAAAAATTGACACAACCATAAAAGCATCGGAAATTTTTTAGGGTGAATGCAATTTAAATTTAACGAACAATATGGACTCAATTTTAGAATCCTAACTAATAAATACGAATATGCCTCTATCAACGCCATTTACAACAAATAAAACAACGAAAACGCTACAAAATAAGTAATAGTATAGTCATTCACACTACGTCGCCTTTTATTACTAAAAAAATCATACGTACGATTCTCTACTCTGATATTAAATGAAGCTTACCTAACCACAACTAATTTTATTAGTAATACTATTTTAGTACCATTTAACTGAACCCAATATTCGAAATATCTATGCCATGATTCATTATTACGCTGTGCTTATAGTTATGTCCTATTACAACATTATCAGAAACAAAAGAGTCGAAGAGGCAATACAATTACCTTCCTACATTATTCATACCAGCTCGGAACGCCAGGCGCCTATACAGATATGCAAAACCAACAGTAAATAGCAGCTTTCAATATCTAGCACGGAGAGAACATGTCGCGCAACCCTCCTTTGTTGTAATTAACACCACGACATCTACGGCGAAATGTAATTGTCAACATTTGTTTCACAACAATGCGTAAAGTGGCGCTAGACCGTATTATACAGTTGATATAGTGTACGCATGTTGACACTTCGTTAACGTACACATTTTGTAAGCGTGTAAAATGAAAATGCTAATTCCCTGATGGACTATTTCAATGGCAGACTTTATATTGACAACTATTGGTTAAAAGCTTAACTCTTTTTGAAACGCTAATTCTGGTACACAGTCGGTTTTTGTTTTTGTTTCTTTTTTTTATATTTGTCTGCTTCCAGCAGAAGAAGTGGAAAATGGAAATTTAGAGGGACATATATCGATAAATGGCCATGTCTAAAATATCAGTTACCTATTTATGTTATCAATAAAACAGACACACGTTATCAAAAGTGGGTTTCCATGAGACCAAAATGTGTCTCGTGCAGGAATCATAAATAGGCAAATGGTCCCAAAAAAATATGTAATTGTAACAAGTCGTAAGTTATAGTAGATTTCATTAGACACATATTTACCATAATATTTATCCCCTTACAAAATATCTTGGTCATCGGTGTTCTTCACTATACAGGATATTCACTATACAGGATTCCTCGAAAAACTTGTTTCCAGATAAGTAAATGTCATATTGAGTAAAAAGTTTCATATGGACAGTGTTGTATTGTTGCAACAGCCGTTTGCAACCGACACTATATTTTAAACTTCTTTAGAAATTGAAAATCAAAATAAGTCGACTAATATTTATACTCAGAATGGCATTTACTAGTAGAGAAAATCTTAAATTTTTACTATTAGTTTTCTTATGAATACTGATTGTGTTCTTTCTTCGTTTTCGGGGTTTGTTTGATATGTATTTATCTTTATTTTCTTAATTTTGTTAATATTTCAAACAGCTGTAACTTTTTAAGGACAATTAGAAACAAGGTCCATATGAAAACTTACTCTCATAATAACATCAACTTCCTAAAAATAATTTTTGAGGTGATAATATACCCTGTGTATTATCAAAAATAGCTGTGCTCGATAACCAAAATATTTGAATATAGCTAAATATGGTTAAATAAGTTCTACATTATCTTTACTTTCACTTGCATTAAGTTTCAAATAAACCCGTGTTTAATTTTTCTGCATTTTCCTATTCAAGGTGTATGTTATAAAATCACAAAAAACGCAAATTCAGCCTATTTTGCAGTGGTTGTAATCTCAAATAGGTACGTAAGCTATAATTTAAACCACTTTCAATAGCTTAATTATGCTTAATAATAAACCAAAACACTTAAATTTTGCCTAACATTATTGTTTTATAACTATGTTCTCTACCATGTAATGACCGTGGTAAATTTAAATCAACATGTTGAAGAAACGTACACACTTGGTTCTAAGGAATATATACCACAAAAATCACATTCTTCAAGTACAACATTCCGGCCGCTTTTATGGCCGTCAACTTGAGTGCATCAATGTTCAGCGATATCAAAAGGTGAATTTCGCTAGTATGGTCACGTGACGCGAGGATCGGGTAAAACATTTTTTCCCACTTTATTTAATAATAATACATCGGTCCTTTACCCATTTCAGAAACTGGTTTACTATTTGGGATTTAACATTTTAGATTTATGGTCTGCTTTTTAGATCAACTACCCCAATATGCAACGTCGCGATTGGTATTTAATTATATTTTTTAAACGGCAGCTTATTATTTAATTGCTATTTTGTAGTTTTTATTCGATTTATTTCTTCAACTATTTCAAACTGCTATCCGACACTGACACCATAATATTTGTATGCTTATTCATATTAATAAACTTGCATACACCAATTATTAACCTACTTTAAAAAATACTCGATCACATTTTGAGCCAAAGATTTCTAGTTAGGTACTTATTAATATCAAAATGACATGAATCGAAAACAAATTATTCTTTTCAAAAGCGAAAAATATCGAACAAATGACAGCAGACTCGTTTACGCTTGTATTCGTAAAATCAGAAGCCAGAAATTGTTATTAACTGGCTCTGCTTATAGAAAAGACAAATGCAAAACAAAATTAATTGTGGCGTCAATTTAGGCGTCAATCACTATGATTTCAAACGTTGTAAGCATAATCAAAGAAAGAACAATACAATAGCGATGTGTTTTAAAACAAGAAATTTCATACCGATTTTCTGTATTATTGCTCCTTGAAGTTCTTCCATCTCGTATAATAATAGTTAATTAACCAATACGTACATTAAGAAGAGCGATTAATGATCGAGACTTTAACGCACGAGTGACAGCGATCGATTAATTGTCGAGTTCATCAATCCCCGCGCCGTTTAACATCAGACTACAGAATGTCTTCTTTCATTGGATTGTTTAATTTTTGTATCTTTGATTCGCTAAAATAAAGTAGTTTGAGTGGGTACCTATAATAAATGGTACCATAACGTCCATAACAGAAGTCGTGCATTTATAGAGTATTTTATTGGATAGGTAAACTCACATTGTGTATTCCCCGGCCAGTAATGTCCCAAAGAGCCACCACAAAATATGTCTTTTTAATTTGCTTTAGCAATTGTCTCGAGTAACATGATGACCGGTTTTTAAATGACCGGTTTTGTTTATCTCTACGTTGTTACTTTGCACATTAAATTATTTAATTTGTTGTAACATCGTTGGGTGTCACAAGAACTACATGCAAACGACAAATAGAACATTTTTTTTATTTTAAACCGGCATACGACCAAACTCCAAAGTTACGCATACGGGGTAATTAATTTGTTTTTTATAAACATTTATATTAACCATTTTGATACTGAATTTTTCCTCATTATCAACAATCAACATAGCATATTCACTTGTTTGTATACTAGTGAGTATATCCCTATAGGCCCTATAGCTATGTAAAGATATGTAGATATAATGAATGCATTATTTATGAGTCATAGATACACAATAATAAAGCTGTGTTTAATATCCAGCCTATAGAGTACATAACATGAAAAGAACCGTACATTGTTTTGGAATGCAGCTTTGCCGAGCACGTATCAGTTTATTGGTAACATTAACCTATAAATTGACGGGTTCGCTAATGTCTTTCAGATAGAAAGTTCGATTTATATGTAGTAGATGAGTTTGAAATAAAACTCGAACAGGAAATACTAAATTATTGTTATTTTATATTACTTTCGATTATCTGACATTTTTATACAATCATGTCATACCTATGTTGTACAACATAAGCAAAATATTTTCATAACATCTGCAATAATTATGTACGCTCTGTATTTATTACAGATCAATGAAATTGCTAAATATACAAACATACAAGTACAGCGCGCAATTGAAATTTATTGCTTCGCTAAGCAAATCGATCTAATTCTTTATGCTGTTGCATTGTTACTACACGAACCTGTCAACCTGTAATTTAATAAATATCGCCATTACAGTAATACATTTTGCATTCCTATGCTAATTAACTGATTTATAGCGAACTTCTGTTCTCGTGCGTACAACAACAATAAATAAATTACATATATATGTAGATTAATCAGTTGGCCTAGGAAATAGCGTGAAATAGGTACCTACTCGACATAAAATGCGTATCGGATTTGTAATGTCAAAAGCAGATGATCCAATGAAAGTGTTCTAGTCAAGAGCGGTGAAAGCGACCTTAGATTTCTTTTATTACTAATGCAACACGCATCTTTTTTTGGTGAATCCATTCACTCTTGAGCCGCGGGTTTTTATTGTTGCGGAACTTATTGTATTGTCATTATGTTTCATTGTATTCGTCTTTTAATGGAACACAAAGTTTTTGATTTTATTTTCTTCTCCAACAAGTACACACTGATAATGTAAATTTGGGTGTTTTCACAGTTTACCATACCTTCTTAAAACACATGCATTGCTCGCGTGGTTTCCGGTAGAATTACAAAAATTATTTAACAAATATGTTTTGTCCTTTACTTATCTTTTTCCAAAGTGGCCAAAAGACAAAATAAAAATATTCATATTCTGTTTAAATTACTTTAATAATAACGTGTAAATAGTGTGCAGATTTGTCAGAGTTCAGAGTTCTTGCTGTCTTTTAGCCGCCATATTGGATTCACCTTTTAAAAATTAAAAATTCTAGTACCAGATTTGATATCAGTGAGCTTCAAATATTTATAACAGGAAATAAGTTTCATGCGAATGGGAGTTATTTATTGCCAACATAGAACTACTACACAATATGAAGAAATCAAAGAAAAATTACTTAGGAAATAGATGAAATAAAGCAAAACATCCAACATCGACATAATAATTACTATTACTGAATTTACCAAATCGCAGAATTTGAAGTTGTTTGATTGCAAGGTTTATACTTTACAGACCATAATGTTCAATAAAAAGGTAGTACCTATGTTTTACCATTTAGATTAGCCTGAGGAGGGTCTAATGACCGAAATTGATCGCTTGTAAGTAAAACGTTTACATTACAAAAATAATTTTTCTCATAAGCTGCTTGCTTGTGACTTTCATCTTATTATCCACACTATTAAAAAAAAACACAAACAGCAAGAAAACTATCGTAACTTTATAAATTTGGACGAAACAAAAATAAACCGTTTTTGAAATTTTTGCTTTTATAATTACTAGATAAACTCAATAAACTATTATGTACGTGTACGCAAATTGTCAATGTAGGTACATTAGGCCCGGTGTCCACCGGGTCGATATTTATCGGCCCGATCTGAGTAGTATTTATTCGCTCGATTCGGTGGACACCCGACCTAATGTGTTCAAATGTGCGTTTACTATTTATAAGTATCTTGATTGTTGACACGTTTTTATATGTACGTACTATCAATCAGCAAAAGTATACTGTTTTTATTGAACCAACAAATATTTTTTCAACGCGACATCTACGCAGTGTATTAACATAACACTGAATGATTTCTACTTATGCAACCAACGACCTACCTTACCGACATTACCGAAGCTGACTTAACCTATAAAACAAAACAATAGATTCTAGCAGCAAGTGCTTATTATAATTCTTTATCTTTTTAAAACAGTTCCTAAAAAGTGCCTTTAAGAATTCATATAATTCCAAAAATGGGTACAAAAATGTTCCAACCAAATTCTAATGCAAATCCTGATAAATTATGTCGTATATGCTTAAACACCAACGACCAACAGATTGTATCAAAGTATGATAAAAGTGTATTGCCCATGCTATTGATGTGTTTCAACGGAGAGGTATTCAAATCACATAAACTGTATATTTTCTTCATACCTAAGCTTTTAGTTAAAACTTGGTGATACTGGTGATACATTCCCAGTCTGTTTGAAGTGTTCTCAGAAAATACGAGAGTACTACAATTTTCGAATATCTGTACTTCAATCACAACAAATATATAACGAAATAAAGGAAAAATATACACTATCATTGAAGAGCAAAATGCAGGAACCTGTAGAAATTGGAACTATACAAAATATAGACAAAACAAGTGAATGCCCAAAATGTGGTAAATCGTTTCAACAAGTTAAGAATTTGAAGGAACACTTGCAACGGCACTATGACGCTAGGAAATATGCTTGTGAGATATGCGGAAAGAAATTTTATAAGCAATTCAACGTTACAGAACATTTACGTGTCCATACTGGCCAACGGCCTTTCCACTGCAATTTGTGTGACAAAACTTTTACCAGAAACATTTTATTACAAAATCATATTAAAAAGGTACCCAATAAGCACATTAAAATGGAAACACGATTAAGCCGGTATAAGTTTTGTATACAAACTATTCAGTTTGTGATATCCTTATGGATGCCATTCTGGATTTATCACAATCCAAGATGGCGACTACAAAAATGTTTAATTTTACCATTTTCCTAAAACATAACCACAAGATTATGTTTAAACTAATAGAACAGTGCCAAAGTGTTTATCGTATTTTCATATTTTATGTCCTCTTTACCTATATATTCTAAAGTTAAATAATATTTGTCTATCTACTTGTAGATTCATCAACAGCAAGAAAATTTTATCTGTGATATTTGCAAAAAGGGTTTTATTGATAATTACCAACTGAAACTACACTTGAAAACCCACGACGATGCAAAAACATTTGATTGTAATGACTGTGATACATCTTTTAAAACAAAGGGGCAACTGCAATCACATATAAAATATAAACACACGTTCGAAAAGGATTTCGTGTGTAATTTTTGCGGAAGAGCTTTTACCGCCAAACATACCCTAAACGTGCATCTACGTACACACACTGGAGAGAGAAAAGAGCCTAAATACGAATGCGACACCTGTGGAAAAAAGTGCATCACTAGAAGTCACTTGAAAATACATATTCAATGTGCTCATACCAAAGAATCACCTTATGCTTGAAAACATTTGCAACAAAATCTGCGTTGAATGCTCATGTTGGTAAACATTTTTCTATAAAACTTTTCAACCGCTATTGCGGAAAAAATTTCAGCACACAATCAACTTTTAAGGTTCATGAGCGTAGTCATGTCAAAGTGAAAAATATATTATGAATCTTGTATTTTTATGTATATTTATGTATTATTATTACTACTAAATGTTTAAGAAACTTAAAATGTTCATTAGTTTTGGACCATAGGGCAGAGTGTTCAATTATACGAACACCTGTCGTATCAGACCCAGCGCTCCTCGCCACAGCTCCTAACTCGTTAGCCAGGATGTGATAGATATTTCCATTCTAATGACAGTAGGTACTGTCAAATGCTGCTGTTTTGACAATACCTACTGTCAATAGAATCAAAATATCTGTCAAATCCTGGCTAACTTTTATTTTAATCCAGATATGACCGATCTGGATCAAATAGAATCTCATGCAGCTAAACTATTAATTTTATATATTGTTTGATAAAGTCATATGCCTGGCCACATCAGATTTTTTCCTTGACATTCCTTTTTGTACGTTCTGCATAGTCGTCATTGGTCAACAGTAAGACAACAACTTTATTAATATAAAATTTAATAATGAATTAATTTTATATACAGACATACATATCACAGTTAAATAGAACACTACCGTCGTGAGAAATTCTTATCCATAGCGCCACGTGACCTCTGAATATTATTGACGTTACTTTTAATCCTACTTTCCAACGTAGAATTATTGGCCGACTTCAACAACTCTCGATGGGCAAACTCCTGCTTAAAATCTTGCTGCTTGGCCTCCTTCACATCTTGATCTTTATACCGTTTAACATTCTTTTCTCTTTCTTTATCCCGCCACGTGGCGTTATCCATCATTTCACGCCGTTTTGCCTCCTTTTCTTCTTCGGACATACCCTGCCTCTTTCTTTCAGAGTAATTCTGCGTCTCTCTGTTAGAAGACGACTTTGGTTTATAGCGTTTTCTATCATTGTCATCACTGTCGTGATTATCTCTACGATGTCTTGCGTCTTTTGTTTCCTCGGATGGTGAGCTGCGTTTGTTTCTATCGTGGTAATTTTGCCGATAAGAGGACTGTGGCTTATAGCGTTGTCGATTGTCGTCCTCGCTATTTTCTTCGTAACGTTTATTTCTTTCTGCGTAATTCTGCCTGTAGGAGGATTTGGGCTTCCATCGTTGTTTTCTCTCGTTGTCATCGCTGTCGTTATTTTCTTCGACTGCTGGTTTTGTTTCCTTTGGTTCTTTGAGGTCGATCACCTCTTGTAGGTCTTCATCGGACAATTTCTCTTTGTATTTTCGGAACTTCTTCCGAAGATGTTTATCGAGTTTTGCTTCCTCTTCTTGGATTATCGAGTCTATATCGATGTCACCGTTTTTGACACTTTGAAGCTTCTCTAAGATCATGGAAGCGATATTGTCATCTTTGTCTAGTTTTGAGGACTTCTTGGATTTCTTTTTCTTCTTCTTGGTTTTGTTTTGCGTGTCGATTAGTGTTTGGATCTTTTTCAATTGTATAGGGTTCTGCAGAAACTGCTTCCGTGTTTCTTCTTCTCGCTTCTTGATTGCCACCAAAGGATCTTCTTGCAATTTTGTCGCAATGTCGACTTGTTGTTCTGTAGCTTGTAGTCTGTTGTAGTCGCGTATTGAAGGTGGTATGCATTCGTGCTCCACGTGGTTTTTAGGAGCAGAAATCCCCAATTCCTTTTCCTTTTCTTCAGTGTTCAACTTTTCGAGGCTCTTGTCGATCTTTCGGCCCAAAAGGTAGTCTTCTCTATTCACTAAACTAGTGCTGGACTTGTACATCCAGTCTAACTTGTTTTCCTCATTTTTAAACGACATTTTCACACAAAACTTAACGGAAATCACATTACTAACGTACTTCTCCGCTCAGTGAAAACAAATATGGCTGCGGAAATGAAAGAGATCATTAGCGTCGAGGATGTCTGAATATATAGGAAGGAGTATCACGTACCCAACTCCCAAATGCGGTGCCCAAATCGTAACCAGAATGGTCCCATAGGCGTTTCAGGTTTATCAATAGAGGAGAGTTTTTAAAATTTGTTAGATTTCGTTTTATGTCTACCGGAATATTTGCTTCAAATGAAATGAGTGACTTCATTACCTGACTCCCGCCTTTCTATTCTTAGCTCGGCTTTAGCCGCAATGCGCAAATAAAGCTTTCTTATCCTACTGATACTGTAATATTATTAAAAACTATTTAAAGTACACTACTGAAAATGCAACCATTAATTGCGGTTTAATTTATTAGTTAAATAAAACAGAAATATAATGTAAAAATTGTATAAAAAGCTAATTTCATGGTTATTTACCTCTAACTTCCACTACTAAACGGCTGGCAACCACTGGCAACACTGTAAATTGAACCTTCTATTTTTTAACACACTTTCATAGTCACTTTAATTAACTCAAATTCGTATAATAAATAATTAAAACTAGAATTACTAAATAATTATTTTGAAATCATCCGATATGAACACATACAAATCATGCAAAACTAATTTCATGATTGTTTACATCGTTTCAACCAGTTTCAACGTTCTGTCAAAACCAAAAGACAACCTATAACTGCTAACCTAAAAATACTAGTAATGTCTGAAAATGGGATTTCCAATATCGATGTTTTGCAAAACAGGTGCAGAGCTTGTTTCGAAGTAACTAAAGAAATACTTCATCTAGATCAAAAACACGAAAACGAAACGTACAAAGATATGTTTTATTATTGTACTTCAATCGCAGTTAAGTCAAAACATTGATTTTATATCTACGTATTAACTACGTTTTCTTTTAGTTAACTGAAGAAGAACAACATAGTGCATTCATTTGTGAAGAGTGCCATCAAACCTTACTTATAGCGTATAAATTTAAACAAAAATGCTTGTTTTATGATACAAAATTTAAAACTCTTTTCCACAATAGTAAAACTGCGGATGACGATAATTGCGATGCAATTATTGATAATTTTGACGATAATTTATCCTGTGGTAGCTATACAGGTAATACAGACAAAGATTTCATCGACGACTCAAAAAATTATAACTCTAAAAGCGACTCTAATCAGACTAATTTACGTTGTAAAATTTGCGATAAGATTTTTTCTCGATCAACCGATGTTGAACGACACATGACCAAACATACCGGTCACAAACCACACGTTTGTCATGTTTGTTCGATGGGTTTCACGCAGTCCGGTTCTTTAGTTAGGCATTTACGTCAAGCCCATAAAGTTAATACGCCAAAAACAAATGAAAAGAAGAAATTCGCCAATAGACATTTATGTTCCTTGTGTGGAAAAAATTTCAAAACTTCCTACGATTTAACGTTACACGTTCGTAGACATACAGGAGTCAAACCTTATACCTGCAAAATATGCAACTTGAGGTTAGCCTTAATAATGATTATACAAGGTTATAAATGATTGTAGTGGAATTTTGTGCTGAGCAGCTGAGATCATATGTAAAAATTCGTGTTTGTGACTTAAACTGATTACTGAATACCATTGCTCTATATATAAGTGTATGCAAGTGTTAAATTGGTTGTATAACCTATTATAACTGTTTGTGTAGAAATGTAGTAACTCTTGGATAGCCTAGTGTGACTACAATCATTTATAATGTAATACAAATACTGTGGTACAAAATGTAACGTAACATGTCCATGTTTTACGCATTGTAGAAAGTAATAAGCTACAAATCAAAAGATATGAATAAGTTACGTAACATTTGTAACTACTGAATACAGAATTGAAAGATAAAACACCTTTTTTTAGTTTTGTCTCCAGTGGTCGCTTGACATCACACTCTAGGATCCACACGGGAGAACGTCCATTCCACTGCGAAATTTGCAAGAAGAATTTTTCGCATTCTTCAGTTTTATATAAACACCAGCAGAGTCATAAGCAGGTCAAACCCTATATATGTGATATATGCAAGAAAGAATTCACTTCTTCGTATAGCCTCTTAATTCATAAAAGACTGCATACTGGTGAACGTCCCCATAAGTGCTTGGTTTGCCAGAAGTCGTTTGCCGATCCAAAATTGCTGAGACGTCATGGCATGGTGCATCGGGATGAAAAGTTACACTTGTGTAATGTTTGCGGGCAGAGCTTTAAACGAGGAAATAATCTTAGGCGACACATACAGATTCACAATAAAATAAGTGGGATAACATAATAAAAATCGTTCTGTTCAGGGCCGCCGCGTATGGGTGTGCAGGTTGTGCACCGCACAAAGGCGCCTTGTCAAGGGGGGCGCTAACTTTCAGAACAAAGCAAAATTTTTACTCCGAGCAAGTGCACTAGATTACCTTAATATTTGCATATTGCAGAGTTGCACATCCTACCTAACTGTAGATTACCGTACAGTGTAGAAGTTGGATGCTAATAAATTTGATAATGTATCCAAAGGATTGGGACTGCTATTGACAATTATGGGGGCATGCACGCATTTCTGCGCACTACTGCTCAAGGGTTGTTCTAATTTATTACTAATCATTTCAAAATAGTGTATCTCGGTATTTCTAATTTACGAGGGCAAGCGTTATAATAATGCTCTTAACATGTGTGGGAAGCATAAATGACCTCTAACAAAAAATATTTGAAATAAATTCAAGAGCTTTCTTTATACCGTATTCTGCCCATTCCTTAAATTTACTAATCAACGACGCGGCTAAGATTTCATTTGAAACTATAATTCTTTGGAATAATACAGGAATAGTATAATTTCTTTACAGTATCCGTTAAACAAGATAAAACCTGCTGAATATCCCGATTTTTGCTAATATTTCGTGTCACCTAATCAGTTATTGATTAATTACGGATACTAATTTACATATTTCGGATCGGACTTTTCCACTTTTGGTTGACCGAAGAATGCTCATTCTAACAGTGTTAGTTTCATTTCGATATCTCTTAAGGTACTCGAGGAATTAGCATTTTTCTAAACACGTAACTTCCCATAAGGGGGACTGGAAGCCGGCCGTCCAAATTAAGAACGCAAACTGTCTCATAACACGCCGACATTTGTCTTATCCTGCTATGTCAATGCTGTATAATCGCGATCGGACTTTTTGACATTCCTATAGCTTAAGAAGAGGGGAATCGAATGGTGTTGGTTTTCTTAAGATTGAACAAACGGTGAACGAGACACAACGTATTGAATATCCCGATTTTTGCTAATATTTCGTGTCACCTAATCAGTTATTGATTAATTACGGATACTAATTTACATATTTCGGATCGGACTTTTCCACTTTTGGTTGACCGAAGAATGCTCATTCTAACAGTGTTAGTTTCATTTCGATATCTCTTAAGGTACTCGAGGAATTAGCATTTTTCTAAACACGTAACTTCCCATAAGGGGGACTGGAAGCCGGCCGTCCAAATTAAGAACGCAAACTGTCTCATAACACGCCGACATTTGTCTTATCCTGCTATGTCAATGCTGTATAATCGCGATCGGACTTTTTGACATTCCTATAGCTTAAGAAGAGGGGAATCGAATGGTGTTGGTTTTCTTAAGATTGAACAAACGGTGAACGAGACACAACGTATTGAATATCCCGATTTTTGCTAATATTTCGTGTCATCTAATCAATTAATTAATTACTGATACTAATTTACATATTTTGGATCGGACTTTTCCACTTTTGATTGACCGAAGAATGCTCGTTCGAACTGTGTTAGTTTCATTGCGATATCTTTCAGGGTACTCGAGTATTTAGCATTTTTCTATACTCGTAACTTCCCATAAGGGGGGCTGGAAGCCGACCGTCCAAATTAAAAACGCAAACTGTCTCATAACACGCCGACCTTTTTGCTAATATTTCGTGTCACCTAAACAGTTATTACTTAATTATATTATTATTAACTAATAACTTCCCATAAGGGGGAAGCTGGAAGCCGGCCGTCCAAATTACGAACGCAAACTGTCGTATAACACTCCGACCTTTGTCTACGCCTGCTATTTCAACGCTGTATAATCGCGATCGGATTTTTGCAGTCTGCAGGGTAAATTGTTGCAGTTTATCGGTACGATTGCTCTACAGAAAAATCTGCGCAGTTCGGTCTGCACATTTAAAAAAGAAATGTTGAAGTATTTGTTTAACTTTTGCACGTTTGCACACATATACCACGAAACGCTGCCTGTGCTTCACGGCTATGATATGTAAAATCTAAAATGTAAGTAAAGAAATAAAAGTACAGATTTGTTTTAGACCTTTTCTAAAAAGGAACTCTGAAATCCGACAATTTATAATTACTGCACAATTAGGTATGAGATTCCTACTGCACAAATTAAATTTCTCAAAGCACATTTTGTGTCTATCTGCACAGTAGCATAACAAAGTATGCCAAGTTCGGGAATACGGTTTTAAGCAAAATAATATATCAAATATTGTTATTTTTTGTGAAAATTTTGCAAACGTGTAGTAGAAGAATTTTTATATCTGTTATTATCAGCCTCAAATTTAACCTGAGTTTTCCGTGAACAATGGCAGAGATACGTGTCATAAAATGTCAGATTTCGTTACAGATTATTCCAAAAGCCAACAAAACTCTTGCCTGTGTTTTCATTTTTTTGCAAGTTATGATTAATTATGTTTTCTATAGTGTATCCAAAATTCAAGATATTGGCTAAGGTAGTATCTCAATTTGGCCAGTAATTAAAATAATCATTATGTACAGAACTTTCGCTTTACACTTACACGAATCTTTCACCGCAGATTAAAAAAACTACGCTACTTTTGATGCTCACTAACGCGCTGCGCGCACATTAAAATAGGTAGCACTTTGTCAAACGTGAATCCCCATAACTGTTGTGTTATCAATATTCATAATATAATATAATTGAAAATTTGGACAATATTAGTATTCTAATTTTCAATTGTGTCCCGATTATAGTAAACTATATGTTTTGCAGCAATGAAATATGAAAGTGAATAGATCTTTTTGATTGATTTTTTTCGCACTAAATGTGAATCAGGAATAAAAAGTTCCCTTCACTGGAGGTGTTTTCTTTAGTTTTTCGTGCTTTTTAGAACAGATGAATATATTGTTCATTTGACTTCTAACTATAAAGAATTTAAGGTTCTTTTGTTTTATGTTCGAGTTATCCTATATGACACCCCACCCAACCACGTTCCCTATGCTGAAAAAGTACCGTTTCCAAAAGAAAGTACCGTTTCCAATATGATCCATCATCGCAGACATTTTTTGGAAATTAAAATTGTAGGATAATACGCGATTACTACTTATACTCAGCACAGAATAGCATGGCAAAGTAAAACCTTTCTATTGAAATGTGATGACTGTGAACATTTGTTTTTATAAGAAATGGTAACCGTAATCTCTCATCGAATTATAATTGCTAATAACAGTGATTATTTATGCCATTATTATTATTTATAACAGAGAACAGACGGAAAGAGTGAGCTTTCTAAAGACGCTTATGAGTTATGACTCCTCATTAAATACTTATATAGCAGAATTGGAAGAATATCAAAATGGCCAGGATAGGAACAATAACAATAAACATTAATTACATCAGCATGATGTTATAAATTCTACGACATGCATTAAGCTTTAGGTTCAGTTCAGATAGATTATGTTTCCAAATACATTATGACCATTATCCAATAACTGTAATAGGTGTCTAATAACAACTTTTTTGTAATAAATGTTTTTTAAAAAATAATGGGTCTTTTCAGTGTTATCTAGGAAATCATATCACCACCTACATTCGTGCAAAACACGTGAAGCAGTTATGTAAGACATCCTAATGCATGTTTCGTTTGTCATTATTTTTTTAAGATTTTTTCCATTCTTAGGAAAATCCTTTAATACTTGTATCGTTTACTTTTCAATTTTATTATAAAAACGGTAACTTCGTGAATTACCTAATTATCAATGCATTAACGTTTTGGTGTTCACCTTTAGTATGTAAGTGCACAGTGTACACTGTACATAATAGGTTTGTTCGAGAAGCAGTAAAAACAATTGGGTATTCTTCTGCGCATGCGCAATGATGGTTTTGGACGGGCAAAACCCCCATTCCGCATGCGCAGAAGTAAGAATAAGCCCTTTATGCACTTATTTTGGTGCTGCTCGAACAAACCTAATATATAAGGGCATTTTTCCTGTGAGCAGTAATAATAATTCAACTGTGACAAAAATAACCGCATGTATGGTATACTATTTCTTATGGCTGCTGGTTGCTGTATATGTACAATTAATTAATAATTATTACAGTTCTAATAGTAGTTGCACAATAGCAGAATAAGACTGTTTTCTGCAGAATTAACGTAAATATATAACGAAAGATTTATAACGCAATTTTTACATGTGATACCCAGTTATAATTTTTCATTTATCTCAATTAATTGCTATTATTTACACTAAAGTAATTCCACATAATACTATAATCAAAAAGGATCATCTCTATCCGTATTTAGCTCCGATAAAAACCAAATTAAAATTATCCAGAGCAGATAAGAATTTACGATAAGCAATAACTAAATAAATTACATAAACACCAAACTCGACAAAAATCGATACAAAACATTCAAGCTTAATTCACACATATTCAAAAATAGAAGTGATTTACATTATTATTTATTATTTAAAAGATGTCCAACGTCATGCGCCGCTACTGCGTTGCAATGTCGCGGGAGCTAAACAAAAATTATCTAAACATGCTAATCGCTCTAACAAGATTTGTTGGTATAAAAATCACACAAGGAAGAGAAACGCGTCAGTGTAGCAAGGTCAATAATTTCAAGACGAATGGAAAATGCTCCAGAAACACGTAGCGCTGATCAAATGGATAAAATACAATTTTGAATTGGAAAGTGCTCTGACGTCACCGCTAGCGTCATCCGTGATTCGCTACTAGCTGGTAGAATGGATAAGGAATAGACAGGCAGCAGAATCAAACCAGAAGTAGAGTAGCGAAGTCAGAAGTGCGCTCAAGTATAGCCTAATAACCGCTTTCACTTAAATTACCTCCCGTTACATGTGAAATTACTGCTCCACATTTTGCACCGCCGAAATTATAATGACAGTGACAGTTCGGACATAACCAATCCAACGAAATAGACCAATATGTTGTGGAGAATTCTATACGTAATTCCAGAGAGGTGTAATTGAAAATTAAACCACACAATAAGGTGCAGCTTTTCTTCTCAAACCAGCTTCCTAATCAACCCAAAATGGGTCTACTATTTTCGAAACTTTGGAGCTTATTTGGAAATGAAGGTAAAACCACCCTTAAACAAATGTCCACCCCTTATTTTGAGGTTATGATTAATCCTTTCTTTTGTAGAACACAAAATTGTAATTGTCGGCCTTGATAATGCTGGAAAAACCACCATTTTATATCAGTTTTTGATGAACGAGGTTGTGCATACAAGCCCTACGATAGGATCGAACGTAGAGGAGGTTGTTTGGCGAAATATTCACTTTATCATGTGGGACTTGGGCGGACAACAATCGTTACGTGCTGCGTGGAGTACGTACTATACAAATACAGAGGTAATTATATGAAATAACTCCAAAACTAAATCTGCCACTGTTGGAATTGCATAAGTAATCTTATCGCTGATAACAATCAATTGTTTTCTAGATTTCGCTTGTTTATTGTCCATCGCTGAAACAATGGTTTTGAAAGAAACTTAAACCATTGGCAATGTTTCAAATGCTTTGTTTTGCTTTTGTATGTGATTAATAGATTCAATATAGTAATACTCAAACACTTGCATGATAAGTCGGTGATAAACTGAATAACATGAGTGGTGAAATATATTGAACTTGTTTGAAATAAAAGAAGTGTTTGAGATGTTTATCTGCCTGCACCTAACTTATGTTTGACATTAGCAAACAGAGCTATATCATTTACCATAATCTTAAACGTAAAATTTAAAATGTACGCTTTTATAAACTTTAATATCCAGAATGTATGATATGTTGTTTTGACCTAAAATTGGTGACTGAGGTATATTGTTGCTTAGACATTCTGTACAACATATTTTACAATGCAACATTCGTAATATTTTCCTATCATAAATTCAGGAATTACTGCACACGTAGAGTCTAAAAAAATTCTTCTATTACGTTACCAATTACAATTTAAGATAAGAGATTTTAATTATTAGTAGTTATCTACAGGAAACTAGGCCACGCAATTCTTTGAAAGTGATTAATTTTAATATGGACCATTATATGTAAAAAAATATTATATTAGATGCACTAAAATTACTGTGAATCATAATTGACACATAGGAATTTTTTGTCGTATTGACAACATAGCTATATGAGTAATTAGTCTTTGTTTCAATTGGAAATGGACTGAACCTTAACGTCTTATTTTCCAAATTGTTATGTTATTGCAATGCCTTCATAGATTTACTTGGCTCAAACCAAATCATATTTAATTAATAAATTAACTATCTATTTGGATAATTTTTGCTCCAACAAAATCTGGTAAACCACAATATTAGGTATTGTATCTTCATTATATTTATGGTAATGAATTTGGCATTTTAGTGGTTTAATCGGTTTCCAATGGTACTTATAATTTCTCTCTATTAATAGGTTTGAAAAGCTATATGTGTTTTAGTTGTCTGCCTTAGAATAGATTTCATAGCATAGAAAAATAGCAACTCAGTGGTCTATGTTTCATAAAATAGAGGTCATTTGCATGGCAAAACCAATGCCACTAGCACCAAATATTAAAATCTCAGTTTACATTTGTCTCTTTAATAAGTTTTAATTATTAATGTTTCCTAACAAAGATGTTTACATTTGTTTCCTGATTGATAGGAAATAGTTTAAGAAATATACGAGATTACTTTAATGTTGAATATTTGCTGCAGCCGATAAAAAAATATTTATATTGATTATAAACACTGGTGCATAACCAAAGGGCCACAATTTTATTAATAAAACCATGGAGTTGGTCCCCGAAAATTAGAAGCAAATAAACGAGTTATGTTTGTAGGACATTTTTTACATTTTTGAACAATCGAGGAAATAATTTTAAGTCAACAACATGTAAAAGTCTAATGTATTAAATGAAAATCTATCTTAATGACACAGAACTTACTGAATTAACAGAGATATTGAACATAACAGAAGCTTTGTGTATTGAATATTAACTTGCTTAAATAATTGGAATATACACTCAGCAGAAGTCAAAATGTGATTCATACCTATGTTATTTAAACACTATCATTAATCAGAAAAATTAAAGAATTTTTGCCATAATTTTGCCGAAGGCGTTGATGATTGCCATGGCGCAGGATTTAGATGGTGATACTTCTGGTGACACTGGTAGCATAGTTTTTGAATGAGTTATGTTCATAATTTTTATTATTACAGTTATGGTATAAGAAATTAATTTATTTAAATAGAAGTGTGTTGTTCTCCAGTCAATTGGCACAATTCGTCAATATAAGGATTGTAAAGGTTGGCAAAACTTTTCAAAAATGTTACGTTTTCGGGTACTAATCTACTAACTTGATTGTAATTTAACATCATGTTTCGATTTTCCCTGATCATGTGTAAAACTGAATGATTTCATCACTAATATAATTCCACGTTTCCGCTGCACCGAATATTTTACGCTAAAATGGTCTCGAATATGTTTTAAGATATTTTTTCCTAGATATCAAAATCTGTATAATCTTTTCTTCTTTGGAATACAGTATTGTGGTTTACCACAATTTTCAAATGTTAGTTTTAAAAATATCTTTCAAACTGGAACAGACGCTAACTTGCTACGCTCAAAAATTAGTTGTGGATTCAACAATTCTAATACTGACATTTTAAGACGTTTTAATATTGAACTCCTCTCTCCATATTTATTCAGTTTATTGTTACCTTGCAAAAGAAGTAAATCTAATTTGTCAGTTAAACATTATAATAATAAACCTTTAAATTTTCATTGGCCTTTGTAGGTCAAATGGTCAGATCTGGAGCCTAGAAATTAAGAGCTTCGTTTTCGTATCCAGACTGAGTTATTTTTCCAGAAATTATCAGGTTCCTGATTAATTATCATTTGCATCCTAATTAAATCTAATTAGATAGTTTATAATTTAATTTAAACATGGTCTAGAGAGTCGATACTATTTCGTATAAACTCTAAAGAGTACATATAACAACAGCATTTTGTTTGTAGTTTATTAATGGAAAGTTCTAACAATCATTAAAATATATATAATAGTTATAATCATTAAAATGTTGGACATTACAATAATATTAACAATAGAATGAAACAATAGATCAAAATAATAGAATGAATGGAGGGTAGAGATGGTAAAATATTTGTTGGCTTTTGAATTTTGTTTTCCCATTGAAATTTGTTACTTAAATTATTAATTAATTATTGAAATTATAAATTACATACTTAAAAATAAAATTGTTATTGCTCATTGTTCCCATAAAGTCTCTCTAGATTCTCTATGTAATTACATATTGTTGTTCAAAGTTTTAGCCGTATAGCCGAATACCGGAGCTTCGGCATAAATTTTGGCCGAAGCACCAAAGCTTCGACCAAAGCAGGTCCTCTTATTATCAGCTACAAAAATAGTAACTGTTCGCCTTTGAGCATGTACATATATTGTCGTAAGTAAAAAGTCCACTTCGACCTAGTAGTTACATCTTGAAGTAATCTTTAATAGTCAATGTATGTATATTTTTTGTATGTATTTCAATTTAGAGCACGCCACAAGGAGAATGATTGAAAATCCCAATGATATTTCTGCTTTGAGCCTTCAAATCCGATGTGGCTTTTTGTTTTAGGACAAGTGAAATTCTAAGTAATAGCAATAGTATTTATTTAAACTCATAACAGTGTTACAGGTCGTGTTAGAAAATAACTATATAACTAAGTATATTTGTTTTATTTTTCTAAGAATTCTTGTACTGAATAGAATGCTCCCTCCAGTAGAATTTCTTTGATCTTCTTCTTGAAATGGTTTTCACTAAGGTTTGTAATTTCATCATAAAGCGTGTTAAACAGCTTGATACCCATATGGTTGGTTCCTTGTTGAGCCCTTTTAACTCTATAGTATGGAATGTTAAGTTCATTTCCATATCTGGTGTCGTAAGTGTGCATTTCAGAGT
Source organism: Melinopterus prodromus (assembly GCA_964023965.1). Classification (NCBI taxonomy): domain Eukaryota; kingdom Metazoa; phylum Arthropoda; class Insecta; order Coleoptera; family Scarabaeidae; genus Melinopterus; species Melinopterus prodromus. The sequence goes on from OZ030393.1 coordinate 50,822,919, forward strand.
TTGTATTTAGTTGGTCCTTTAGTACTTGAGGCAGTCAAAAATGTCACAGGATGGTAATGTTAACACTCTAAGTTCCCTGAATTGACGTCTGCAGCTGTTTTGTTGACTAAGTTCCTCAATTATTCAGATAGCTTTCTTCTGAAGTACAAAGACTGATAGCATTTCTGGTGCCAATCCCCACATCAGTATTCTATACGTTGCTATGCTGTGGAAATATATGTAATAAATTGTGAGTACCATGTCATCTGTAAGATTCCTCTGTAGAATTCTCATGCAATAAAGTGCTGATATTAGTCTTTTCTTTAGGATTTCTGTATGAGCACTCCAGTATAGCGTTCCAGTAAAGGTCACTCCAAGAAACTTGGCCTGCTCATTTTTAATAATGGTATTTTGCTTTGCGGAAAATGTAACTATTTTTTCTCTTCGTTCATCAGAAGTTCGTTCGTGTCAAACCATTTTTATGCACTATCCACTGTCGCCTTCGTGATTTCTGCGAGTTTGGTGAAGGTTTTGTGGCTGTTTATGATGGAGATGTCATCAGCAAAGAGGCCTATAGAGTTTGCTCTTATGTTTTGTGTAAGATCATTGACATAGATGATAAAGAGGATGGGTTTCAGGACTGACCCCTGTGGTACTCCTCTCTCAACACTCCTTCAATCCGATAGCTTGTAGTTCCAATGTACTTGCTGTTGTCTACCTTCCAGATATGATTTAAGAAGCTCACCTGAAGTTCCAAGCATCCCGTAGCATTCTAGCTTAAGTCTTAATGCATGGTGATTCACTGAATCAAATGCTTTACTTAGATCCAAGAAGGAAACTTGTGCATATTCATGCTTGTCAAAAGCTTCCGAAACAGTGTTCACCACTTGTGCCATGGCAGTGGTAGTGGACCTTCCACGGATGTCACTAATCACTATGTTGATGTTTTGTTATCAGATTTTCTTTCTCAAGGTGATTTAAGATTCTGTTTTTTTAATACCATTTCAAACTTTTGAGAGGATGTGTGAAACAACTACTTGTAACTTAGGCTGTTTCATTGAGCTAGAAGTTCAGACGTTGGTGATTTCAGAGGGGTGCCAAATCCTTACAAGAACTAGGATTCATTGGAGTTATATTTCGACAAGTGGCATTCAGAGGTGACGCGCGCCATTTTTACTCCCAATTTTGGGATGTTCCTTTAAGGCACTTATTTGGGGGTTGGTTTTTCTGAGGATACTATGTAATTGGGTATCTACTAGATATTACAATACTTGTGATTTGAGTGCTAAAGTGACTTAAAAAGAACTATGTACTCATGAATTTTAAATTAGGAATGTTTCCTTGAGCTGAGGTACTAATTCCGCGCTGGTGATGCCAGTTGGTACTAATTGGGTCACTAAATATTTGGAAAGTTTCAACTCGATTTGCAAAAAGTACCGTTCTGAAGTGACTGAGATATCAAAAAAAATCCCGGCTCACCATGATGTAATTTTTTACTAAGGTTGCTCCGGCCGTAGCCGGATCTTAGAAAATAAGGCAAAGCGGCCGGATACCGGAGCTCAGGTGCATCCCTAGTGTCGACACGGACATCGATGTTTGAGAAGTCATCGATATTTTCATAACATTGATAGCTAGTATAGATGATAAAATCGTTGGTCAACTTCATAAATAGACCCTTCAAACTAAAGAGTTTGCTCTAGTTTATAAGAAAAGTTATTTCGAAAACAAAACACGCAAATAGACCTACATATGTAGTGAAAGCGTAAAGTATAAAAAGTGAGAAAATACATATTTTTATGAAATCATGAGGCATGCATTGCATACTTAATGAGGCCTATGCTTATAATGTAATTCTTTGTTGCAGTTTGTGATTGTTGTGATAGACTCGACCGACAGGGAGAGGTTAACTGTAATCCGAGAGGAGTTGTACAAGATGCTCTCGAACGAGGAATTGTCCAAGGCGGGCGTGTTGATATACGCAAATAAGCAGGACCTGAAGGGATCCATGAACGCTTCCGAGATCTCCAGGCAGCTAGACTTGACGTCAATCAAGCAGCAGCAGTGGCATATACAGTCGTGCTGCGCTCTCACAGGAGAAGGGTAAGTCACGCCAACTAACAAAAAATAGGGCTAGGCTAAGCGTTATAAAACCAGACAAGTAGGTGTAAAACAATATATGTACTCAACTTAAAAATATTAAAATGTAAATGTGAAATATATAATAATTAGCCAAGTTTATTATATTTCTTCAGCACCCTGCAATTTTTCCAATCGAGTTCACATTGTATCCATTTTTATTTTATGTCAAATTACTTATTTTCTCAATCTAATGCTACAACTTCTACTCACGATCCAACAACTTTTCTGGTAACAAAAAGGACATATGTTAATATGAACTTTTATGCTTAGAACATAATTTCTTAAATAAATATTAAATTGCTTAACTTTGTCTTATACAAATGCTTGCTTGTTTCAGATTATATCAAGGTTTAGAATGGATTGCAAGTCGACTAAAGAAGAAATGACAAACCTAATATAGTTAGACTTTTTTTAAAACTATTGTTTAATTTTAATTAATCCGTCATAGGTCATATACCATTCGTACGATTACCAGCCAAAGCATTGTCTTCGGCGACTGATCCGTTTCTCATATTGAGAATGATGGGATGCAAAACGGGTTGTGCCCCATTGACCCTGTACATAAAATACCAATATTAATAATAATAATAAAAGAACGTATAGCATTTTTATCTCATTCCCCGAAAACCAATGTTGCGGTTTTACCGATTAATTAACCTATTAATCGGTAATAAATGATGCAAACTATTGCGATGCCTCGGTATAAGCGAAAATGAATTGTTTTAATTTTAATATTTACTAAGTTTTATTTTTATCGTCGATCTACATCGAAATTTAATAAAAGACATCATCATTTTTTCTTAATGTTGAATTATGCAGTATGTTAATGTAAACGGCACCTTAGGTTATCGTGTAATTTGTTTATATTTCCCTGAACGTATCCCCCAATTTGACTGTAAATAATTTAATAAATGAATAATGTATACATGACTATCTCGTTTGATTTTGGTTAATTTACTTAAATTACCTTATTATTATTGCTACTATTCAAATGCTAAAATACGTAGCTTATTTTGGTTTCTTTTATAACATGATCAGGCACACAGTATTCAGTTAGCTCTGAAGAAACCAACATGGTTTCCAAAACGTCATAACCTGGAAACAATTACCAAAGGGCATTAGTATCATTTATGTTCTATCGATGACAACGTTGCCTATAAGCTAGGCAACGAAATACACTGATTACGGTTGCCAACTGGTAATTTGGATTTCGCGCGGTAAAAGAAAAGGAGGACTCTGAAAAATGTCGTGATCTCGTCATTTCGATCGTAAAAGGTATATTTTTACTTTCTGATGCTGTGCAAAAAATAATGTGACGTAACAAAATTCTCTAAAGGCCAAGATTGTAAGATAAAAGCTTGAAAGTTTTGAAGTGAACTTTGTGGGGCAGCCTGTTCACAACATTTTCTGATTATTTTTTTATAGCATTGAAGTTTTAGCTTTCCTTTCAGCCTACTTAGATAATTGTTAGGTCACGTTAATCTTTCTGGAGCATATCAACGGATATGTCGTTTTCTTTATATTGTGTGACAGTTTCTGTCAAAAATATATTCTTAAATTAGGTTGATAAGAATGTTGGTTAGTGATATGTGATCCAATCCAAACAAAAAAAAAACGGATTTTGTTTTATTTTTGAAAGTTGGCTTCCTATAATTGTAATGGGAGTGAATTCCATAAGTGTTTTCTTAGTTTGCCGACAATGCAATTTAATGCTAATTATAAACATATTTCTAAATCTTGGGTTTATAAAGGGCCAGATGTGTCTTTTAGCGTAAACGAATATCACGCGCAATGCCAGGAAGTCCCCTCATCGATGATTTTTTTTTAATTGACAGCTTGAAGTAGCATTTTGAAGCAAAAAAAACCGTTTCTACGATTCCAAAATAAAAATTTAATAAGCCAATAACCCATTGAATTTTCTCGAAACCTAGTTTTAATATCAAATATAGTAAATTACACAAAGATGTGTAAATACGTAAATAATTACAATTGTAGTTATTGCGAGATCTGAGCTTGACGTAGGTATTGCACATTTTTTAAAATTCCGGGCGGATATTGTATAGTCACACTCGCATTTCTGCAGAGTTGTGTGGGGACCACGGATTTTATGAATGGAATTCATAAAATTGTTTGTTAGTGTAGACTGTGTAGAGTGTCGACTATGTAAATTTATTTGCACCGAAGACGAAACCAGACTTCTATCTCGTATTCGGTTTTTGAAAAGTCAAAATGTAAAAATGTGATTTTGGCAAATGTTGTGTTTTTTTGTGTATTCCAGATAAACCCAATTCCCTAGGAACCTTAAAAATATCTCATAGAAAACCTTAAACTTTGCCTTTTTTACTTTTAGTGATAGCCTCCGACAAAAACAAAAAATAAACACATATACTGAAGTAATCTTTCTTTTATTATCTTTAATAATATAATATTTATTAAGCAATCTGTAGAGAAAATACTGAAATGGTATTGTACAATAGTAATATGTAATTATAACAATCATTAAATGGAATCGATGTCTCGTCGATCATCTTGTACCATGGTGGTAAATTCCTCAATGGTGTAGTGTGCCTTGTATGTCAGGTACGTCTGTAGTGTGGTCTCTGGAATGGTTTGGGCGTCTTGGACTTCCAGCTGTACGGGAGTTTATTGTAGGTGGTAATAGTTATCATGTGGTGAATAGTGACAGGCAGCAAAAGTCAGGTCTTAGGTTGTCCAGAGTGCGTGTCGCGTAGGTGTGGTGGGTGCCTTTGGGTTAGGGTTGGAATGCATTTTTCCTTCTTGTGTATATCCGTGAGACATCGTAGTAAATACATGGCAGTAACGGTCAATATTCTCTGATGCTGGAAGAGTGGTTTGGCATGGCTTTGTGGATGCTGTGCAATTATAGGCATCTCACAGCTTTCTTTTGCAGAGAAGGTATGGCTTTGGTGTGTGAGCTGTGTCCCCCGGTATCAATACCATAGGACATGCAAGCCTGGAACATTGCCATCTAGGCATGGAGTAAGGATTAATCCTTACTCCATGGTTCTATGTGGAATCCAGTTGAGTCCAGTCGAATCGTCGTAATTTCTCAGTCGTTTATGGTAAGATTGTTCCATTGAAACCATTCTTTCACTTGCTTCATCTGAATTGCTGCGTCACGTTGGTGTTCATTCTCGCTTTTGGTTGTTGTTATCAGAGTGGTGCCGTCGCTATAGATTATTTCTTTGGTATCAAGAAGTCGTGAAAGATCGTTTGTGTAAATAATGATCGAGAAGTCTTTTTGGGGGACCATGATGATTGTCAGTTGTAGTCAGGGTTGCCAGGTCTCCGGCATTACGCCGGAGTCAGCAGCATTTAAGGCTCATCTCGGGTCTCCGGCAGGCATTCAAGCATCTCCGGCAAAATCAAACATGAAGGACATAGTTTTACAGTGTAAATAATATATCGTCGGCTTAAAGGTAACATGGTAAAAGTCACTAACTAACAATTTGTTATATTTTATTGAAGCACGAATTAATTGTGGCCTAATGCTGATAAATGCGTATCTAAACGAAAATACGATCAATAAGTGTTATTAAAATAAGTTCAATAAATTCTGAAAAACTATTAATTCTCTGGAAAATGTCACTATATTTATTGGTATTCTATTGTAGCCAGGTTTTTGTAATTATTTGAAATGTTAGTTAGTTACTTTTACTTTTAACCAGGCGATATGCAAATATCTTTGTTGAATTTTACATATTCAATGTTATTAAAATTATTTTACACTACGCAATTTATCACGCAAAATGTTCTACAACTTTTTAAGCAATAAAAAATTGCGTATAGTGCCATTAACAATAGCGTAAAACCGCTATTATACAGTGAAAACACAAAGTATTGAAACATGACAAAATCTCTGAATCGGTCTGTTACTTAAAAAAAAAAACGGTGTTGAATTGCAAAATATGTACACATATTTATCGTAAACTAAATTTCCGACCTTCAATGGTTTTTGAATTAACACGGAACCGACATATTTTTTAAATGACACCATTGGCTTATAATAACAGCGTAGGTATAATAGTATGATGGCCGTACATAGGAAAATTTTCTAGAAAAAGATAGTTGAAAATTAGTGTTACATTGTGTATTTTATACAGATTTTAAGATTTCTGGGAGATTGAATTCAAATGGCATACATTTACTAATATTGCTAAAATTACAGTTTTGACATTTGACCTCACTTTTGGAGGATGTCTCACCGGATGTCTTACGTAATTTTGAGTTCGCATTCGTATTCAGGGCAAATAAAGTTCCAGCGTACATTTTATATTCCATTTACAACCTCCATGCTACTAAAAGTTATCAATATTTACAATTTCAATTATGGTCTTTAAGCGTTAAATTTTCTTCCGCTGCCATTAAGACAATTAAATGTTATAAATAACTTTCAAATATGGAATTGCCATTAGATCAAAATGTGTATTTTCATAGTAAAAAATCGACGTATTCAAAGATGTTTTTTCTTAGCCACATAAGAAAATTGAAAACGAAGCAAAATTAAATAGCGCAGAATATCGGCAATCCTGTAGAACGTGGCTTTTGCAAATGTAAACTGCATAGGCGATTATGATATATTCTTTGCGAAAATCGCAAAGTTGAGTTTTTAGACCTGTTTGGGTTTGGCACATGCGAGGTGAAACGTCCTGACCTTTTTAATCACAGAATCAAGTTGATCCTTCATCAATTATTTTAATATTTTTACTTCAAAAATATATATTGTTTTTTTAACATTTATTTTATATTATTTTTTATAATCTTGTCGACTATACCTCCCCCCATCATCTCCGGCATTCTTGTGAGACTAATCTGGCAACCCTGGTTGTAGTCCAGGCCCTCGTACTCCATACCTTTCTAGGTTTTGCAGCATCAGTTCATGGTCCATCGTGTCAAAGGCTTTGCTCTGATAGCACATCTGAGCCATGCAGGTCTTTCGTTCTTCAATGCACACAGTGTCAATTAGAAGTTGCAATGCTTCTTCGGTACCTTTCCCTTTTCTGTAGGCGAACTGTTCTTCAGAGAGGAGCGCATTCCTGATGAATTGTATTCTTGCGCTCTCCTTAGAATGATCTCCTCCAGTCTGGGTTTGGAAAGACTACCAAAGTAAATTAGATGGAGGGGACGCCATTAAACAAAAATGGCGATGACGAAATAAGTAAAAACAGTTGTAGGTCAGAAATTAGATGGACTACTAAACTCTGCAGATTTATCCTTAAAAATCGACGTGTCCGAAGATTTATTAACATAACTAGCAGTTTAGTTTCTAAGCCCGTTCGTCCACCGGAAAAACCAATCTTAATCGATCAGTTGTCTATGAGCGTTGCGAAAAAAACGTCCGCTCATTGGCTGCTTGGTCACTAGCGACTGATCGCTTACGACTGGTTTTGCTGCTTTGGTGTTATGTGATGTCATTTCCTTTTCCTTCTTCTACCTCGCTTTTACTACTATTTGTAAACTGTTCAAGTTCTTTTAGTTTTACGAAATCTACTAAGTTCGATAACATGTTTACTATGTTTTTATCTTCCTTGCACTGTTGAAAGCCTCTTATGTTTTCAGGTAGTTCCAATTTCTTCTCAGATTGTTGGTTTTGCCCATACTATTCAATCAAATGTATGGGAACGTATGGGCGTGGCGCGTGTGTCATTGTTCTTAGCAACAAGCAAACTTGCGCATAGATACGGACAACCGGTGATATCCCTACTCCATTCGAAAAGTCACGCATTCGTTTCAAAAAGATGACGAGAATTTGTTCCCTGTTGCCTATTGATTCGATGCATTTCTCTATGTGTCTTTGATGTTGTTGGAGTGTGTTTTGTTCACTACAAAACGTTATAAAGTTATTTTTGACGATCATGTAGTTTTTGGCCGAACCGAACCGAGCAAGCTATGATGTTTGGCCTGTCCGCAATTTATCGACTCTACTGTATAATTTTGCTTTGCTCTATCTCAATTGTAGCAGACGTCTTCATGACGCACTTCATCATCCACCATCTCTTTGAAAAAAAAAATACGATCCACTTACACCGGTTTGCTTACTTCGTGTCTCAAATGCGTTCATTTTTACGCATGACGTCACTGCGAGCAGGATGTTGACAGGGACACCTAGGCATCCAAATACATCCGTATGCGGTATGTATGCTTATGACTTTTGTAGGTGATTTAGGTTAACAAGATGACAACCATGCCAACGCTTTAATTGTCAAAAAGGCTTGAACGTCACAACAACATATTAGTTACCAATGCAACGAACGCTACTTCTCGCAATGACGTCAGCAGAATATCATTACGGGGCCGATGCGCGTGAGCATACCGTGCTGGATCCCGTGTATCGTGAAAAAAACCTAATCATTTATAAGTAATAAATATGCACTGTGCCGAAATATTATTTATCCAATGTACCTACAATAAGTGAATAGCCTTTTAGAATAAATTTTATTATTGATTATTAGAATCCAACGACAAAATGCGTAGGTGAAAGTGTTTAAGTCCTATTTTTAGAATTTCCTAGTCATTAGATTAAACATTGTATAAATTTGTGTAAGCACAGGATAACGTTAGTTTCTGTACAAATCTTAAATACAAAAATTTTAAAGCTGAACGTTGGATATAAATAGAAACTACAAATTGGAAACTGTCTGTATACGTAAACTATGAACGCGTGTGGTGGCTTCGTGCGGTTACTTTCCGGCGGAGGCCGGCAAATTTTCAACAATTTCAGGCATCCTAGAAATGCAAGGTAATATACGATACAAAATACAACACAAAATATACGCACAAAACACTCAAGAACGCACAGAATACCGTTTACAAACGTGTTTATTGTGATCGACCTGCTAATATATCAATGGTGTTTTTATTCGTGTTGTCAATAGAAATTTATACATTATTATGTTGGCTATCACAAAACGATACGTTTATGAATGGCATTTTGTACGTACAGACCTAATATAAACACGCCTTTTTAAACAATAGAAAGCAGTATACAGTATTGTTGTAAAAGTTCTGATTGAGGTTATGTCATATAAGATCTTTACCTATCATCATGATTCTAGACAAATTTGAAATTCTATGTACATGTTTTATTACGTGTTTTATTGTACATTACATAGTTGCTGAGTAATCAATAAATAAACAAAAGTCATAAACAAGATAAGACATCTAAAATTGTAACCTAAATGCCATTGAGTTTACTTGGATTATCTCAGTTATTTTTGTGACTTACAATAGTAAAATTTGTGTATTACAAAATACCTTTATTGATTTTCAACGGTTTAGTTGACTTGAGTCAAAAGTCACGTGGACATATATGTATTTCCACAATGTCACGATTTGTAGTAATCATTTAGCTCGCGCTATGGCAACGTCCTTGAACGGTCCGCAATAAATAAAATTGTACGAGCTTACCGCTTCAATCAAAACCTGACACTAGATACGTGCGCATCGCAATCTGCTGATCTCTCAATTGCAGTTATTCCAGTATTTGTGCAACAATGGCCGGTCAAACTTCCTGGAAGTTTATTGTTAGTAAAGCTGCAGCAAACGGGAAGAAGCTTCTATCATTGGAGTTGTATTCCATTGCCGGCGATGCCATAGATTTGGATCAAGTGGTGAAAATAAATCCGGCTCACTGCAACTTTACATGGCACGATAAAGGGGATTATTCGAAAATTGACGAGTTGGCGGGCGTTGCATTGGCGAAGAGGTTGGAAAGAATTGGCCAACAGATGGTGATGCATATTGGATGCAGGAATATGAAGAAGGAAGATGCTCGAAAGGTGGTTCAATCGGCCAAAGAGATAGGCGTGAAGAATATTCTTGCCCTAAAGGGAGGTAAGCGATCGAGTCTAAATTTTACATTTAATAATCCATCCCACAAAACGTTATTAATCCCCACGTTATTAAACAGATTTTGCAAATTTTATTGCTTGAAATCTATCGCTAACTTCTCCTACACTTCTCTTTTACAATATTTTTTTTACAATATTACTTTCCCCCTTATTTGAATAATGCAAGAAAATCTCAATAATTGACGCATTTAATTTCCTACGTTTTTAACCCGTTCGCGTCATGTCTTTTCTGTTATTACAGAAGTTTCTTTTTCTACTCCTATTGAGGCATGCATTCATTATCATGGCAATTTATGATAAGTAATACTAACCATTCCCCACACACATGACAAATATTTCATTCCTGGCTCCTCATACCCCGCCAGTAGTGAGAAATATTTCATTCCTCACGGCTTTAGAGCCAATCACAACTCTGGATTTTTCATTTCCAAATTGTTGATACACTGCTTAGCGACATTGTCAAGGCATTGACAACGTCGCTAAGTGACAAGGCGCACCAAACAATTTTAATCTGTCAAAATCCTGTAAACCGTCATAGTGACATACAGCTGTCCCTATATGCACAAAAATTAATTTATAAAATTTCGTTGCATGGTCGTAGAAAAAGTATAGTATTCCATTCGCAAGTAATGGCAATTTCTCACTCGAACGCTTTGCAGCACTCGCCTACGGCTCGTGCTGCAAACTTCGTTCTAGTGAGAAATTGCTTACATTACTTGCTCATAGAATAATATACTATTATTAATAGAGAAAATAACGTGAATCATTAAAATCAAAATGTTCCGAAAATATCGGGCTACTGCTTAATTCCAGTCCACATGGTTGTTTCAGGTACACAGAGAGCTGCAAATTTCGATAAAACAAAACCTTCATTCTTACACCCTGTATATGCTCAAAATTAAAATTTCAATAAAAAATACTACCTCGGCGCAGTTGTTGAGGAAATAACATTCAATTAAACGAAACAATCATAAAAATTTAATAATAGGTTCATAAGATGCTTAACTTGTTGAGATTTTGGCATTTTAGGTGGTCCGAGATTGTTGTACGCAAGTGTATTTGAGTAGGTAATGCACATTTGATTAGGTTGTTTGATGATAATCAAGATAGTCGCTGCAATGTTTGTTCCTCATAAGTCATAATTAGTATATCTGATAAATTGACTGAATTCTCAGAATGTTATCGATTCTACTCCAAATTGATGCGGATGTTTTTCAAGATATTCGGTACTTTGAGTGTTTAAGGGCGATATAATTAAAGAACTTCATAATTGATTGAGCTCTTTTCCAACTATGAGGATTATTGAGATACATATTGATAGGCTTACCATAATTTTGGAATTACAAACTGGAACAACAATAAGTTTGGATAAAAAATCGTGACAGTAGTGATAAAAATACAATGAAAGAAATAATAATACAATAAAAATACAAAGAAAACAACATTCTGATTCAGAGAACATTTGCACAGAATCCATTTATTTTCTTTTTAATGGTTTATGTTTGATTTTAAGAAACTGTTGTTACCGTTTGTAACTATTACGACTGTCGAAAACTTCCGTTTCTAATTTTGTTTATGTTTTGATACATTTTATTATACATAATTTGTATGAAATGTTTGTTTTTCCACTAACTTACGGATTTTTAACCGATTTACCATTAACAACTTAACATAACTTAACTATAAAACTCGATATGCCAACACTCACCTTTCGATATACCTATCTATTTTTGCTTCTTTCGATATAATTTTAGAAATTTTAGAAATAATGTTGTAGTTCTGAATTCATACACCTGTTTCTTGGTTTTCTTGCAATGTTATTTATTGGACACTTGAGCTTAAATTTCATTTCACATTCAAAGTTAAGACGTTTTTACTAATCTAAGAAACCTTATTAAATGTAGTTGATTTTCGGCTTTGTGTATTTATTTTTCAAAAATTTTATTATTCTTCGACTTAAGCTAGGAACTTCAAAATTAACTCAAAACTAACTCTTACATTTTAAACTTGTATCCTCGAATTATTGCCAGCGTTTCTATACAGGGTGTCACGGAACATGTTGTACATGGGCATTTCGGAAACTGTAACGTCGGTTAAATAGATCAAAAGTTGCGTCAACGTAGACTCTTTCCAGAACAATTTATGCTTTTAAAAAATTGTGCATGGATCACTACATATTACGGAAAAAATCAAATTTGTTGATTTTTATCTACAATAACTTCGCTATTACGACGAGTAGAAAGTCAAATTGTTGCAATCTTACATAAGACCATTTTTTTGGGGCCGTGAGCGTTAGCTGAGGGTAGGGGGCCCAAGCACTGCAGCCATGTCGTTTGTTGTACTGCCGCCGCCCAGGTAGGTTAATCGAAGATCTTCGTCCAGTTTATGAGACGAGGTCTTCCGATTAGATTTTCTTTGGGGAACTTGGTTGTCGGGTTTCCCTTTTCCAAGGTTTGCACACACAGACCTGTATTATTGAAATCGATAAACAAACGAATAGAATGCGCAAGAACTAAGAATGGTAGACATCTAAAAATTTTAAATCAGATACGAATATCTAAATACAAAAAATCTATTTTATAATTAAATTCTAATAAATCTGAGTAAAGTTTTTAAATAATTCTTAGGATACGGCGCGTAGTTATTTTTCCAAAATTTTGGTGTTTAAGTAAAAGTTGAAAAACATGGTACAAATACAAGAAAAACTATAAAACTTGCATCAGAGTTTTTACTAATTATTAACAGTTTTTTAAAACACATTTTGAGACATTTTGACCATACTTATAGATATATTTACTTATAGAAAAATTAAATTCCAGTTAAAAAACTGACAGCCTGTAATTTCTGATTGCAAAATTCCATATCTCTATCGTTCTTAATGCATGAGATAAGAACGATACCGCATTATCAATTCACCCTGTATAAGTTGCGAGTTGTTTCAAATTCAGCTTTCAACAATTTCTCTACAGTTCATAATATCACACAGATATAAATTTATTTGGCTATATTTGGATACTTAAAACTTGTTCACTATTCAAAATGCTATTTATAGTTGGAGTAACATTTTCTTACACAATTGATGACACTTAAAAAACAAACAATTAGCATAGATAAATGGATATTTGAGCAAAGACGGGGTCTAAAGATAGACTGGTAAAAATTAAAAACATATTTATTTTGATAGCAGAAGTGCCAGTGCTAAAAAACAGTAGATTTCTGTAGCAAAACAGTAGAACAGTAGCTGAGTATCCAAAACAGTAGATCTATTGTTAAAACAGTAGATCTGGCCACACTGCTCTCGAGAGAGCTGTCCGGGCAGCATTCTGTTCCACCACACGGTGCATCCGTAGATGATCATGGGTTTTACATAAGACCATACTCTGAAGCCATTATTTAGAGAAAAAAATCCTTTTTTTTCAAGTAGAAATCGCTGCAAACTGTGTGATTAGAATAACAATATTACTGTACTATCATTATTTTTAAAAAATATTTAGGGGTCGTTACAGGTCCTCAAAAGATCGAAGATTGCCTTTAGTTAACCCGGAGAATTTAACTGAAAACCCGTAGCCCGGAGAATAGTCGCCAAACCCGAAGTCTCCGGGTCAAAATGATGTAACTTCATTCGGAAAACATACCGTTTTGATATTCGTTAGAATCGTTAGATATTAATGATTTATTTATCAGAATGTTATTCTGCCAACGTTTCCGATGCACACATTTGTAGAAAAAATTGCGGGGTCAGTATGATATTTTGTTTCCACATATCTATGACATACCATTTGAGCAACGGCACTGTTGCTACAGTCATTTTACTTGTTATTTGCTCACTTGTGTTTAGAGTGAAGAGATTGTGTTACGGGCCGCAGTTTTCAAATCAATTGACTGTTACCGGAATTACTCATCAATTTCATAATGATACCTTTTTTTTGCGGTCATGCTCCGATTTAGGTAACAATTAAATTAAACAGTTATCTCACATTATCCTACTAGTGATAAGCACCATTAGTTGGGGTTTGGAGTGTATAAAAACAGTCTCATACAGTTTTACAATCGAACATCATGGCTGAGCAGCAGCATTTAACCCAATTCTACGCCGACGTCTCAAAATTAGGGAAGAAGTGCGTTTCAGTTGAGTTATTTACAACGAAGCCTGATGGTGTAACACTTCAAAACCTAAGTGATTTAAATCTCAGTTATTTTTCGCAAATTTGGGGCCATGGCGATCTGGATCGCCCAGAAACTCTGGTTCCGTTGGTTATTGCTAAAATGCTGATTTCTAATGATTACCAGTCAGTAATACATATCACCGCTAGAAAGTTTGCTTCGAAAGAACAATTAAGACATACGGTGGAAGCTATCAAAGAGCTAGGTGTTAAGAACTTGTTAGCCCTTGCTGGAGGTAAAAGTTAGTGTTATTTGTTTGTACGATTCCGAGTATTGCCCTCTAAGGAAGCTCAGAAATTCTTTCATCACATCAGTGGAATTTGAAATGCAAATTGAGCGATGTTTTAGTTTATACAAATTAAAATTCATAATTAAAATATTTGTTTTACATTATCTGTGTTTTTCTTCTAGCGGGTGTCCTTGAACCTGATGATGCAAAGTGTGAGTTGCCGTACGCTCTGGATTTCGTAAAATTCTTGAGGGAAGAATTTGGTGACTACTTCAATATTGGAGTCAGTGGATATCCAATAGGACATCCGGCCTCCCCAGATCCCGTTAAAGATATTCCATACCTCAAGCAAAAGGTTTGTACCTTTTCAATTATAGAAACTATACGTACGAAGAAAGTCAAACATTTAATTAAAATGACAGACAATTTCTTCATTAAGTTGACCCGTCCCAATAATAAAACTGGATCCAATTATGAACCACAAAAATACTTTTTATGGTACTCTCCGAAAAGTTAATGCGATAATGTCCGCAAATATGTATTTAACATATATTACAGTTATTAAAATTTACGTACCTAATTATTTTATTTTTGGGTTACGGAGTTCGCAAGTTAGACTCTTGCTACTTTACAGTGCTGTCTGTGCCTTTTCTCTTCATTGTTTTGAAGTTAGAAGTTTTCATTTCAGTCTACTTACAAAATTCTATCAGGTGCGTTATTTTTTATGGAGGTACAATAGTAAGGCCAAACAACCATATTATTCTAGATACAACAAGGAAACGCTGACAGGGGCTTAAGGACAAACATTACAAATTTGTATGTAATGATTGTAATGATGTATGTAATGAAGTATGAAATTAATCATTTAGTTGAGACCTTTTGGATGTTTCCAGTATGTTTGTTTAGTATAAATTGACAAGAGTGTCCAATATCACGTTTGTATGTTTAATGTATTTACGTAGATACGTTATCCCAGTAATGCCATTTTTCATTAACATATACATGCACTATGCACTATAAAGAACATTGGAAATGCATAATATAGATAAATAAATAACTAACTAAGCACTTGGTTGAGTTTTTTTGCAGTCCGGTGTACATTTACACCTGTTAGATACTTGAGTAGAAACAATTTAATTAATTTGAAAATTTGGAAATATCTATGCACTGGTGTTGTATTACTGTTGAATTTCTGGTGTTGTGCCAGAAAAAACTCTTACGAGTAAAGTATGTTTATTGTCAAACCTATGCAAAAAGTATTGGTTATCAGATACGAAAGTATAATCACCTTCTCCATTGCATATACCGCTTGTTTTTATTAACAATTGACATTTTTATTATCAGTTTCTTAGAAAATTGTATTCTTCATAAAAGTGTCTGGATTATCTATTTATCCATCCATCTATCTATATAGGTATACTAAAAGTCAAATCGGCGAATTGGGGAAAGGAACTGTGTCCCGAGAAGCGAAAATCTCTGGTCCTAAACTCCGATCATCAGTGCTTAGGCATATTTTCTTTTGATTGCGTCGATTTTCGACGCCGCTGTCGATATTTTTTTTTATTTTCCGCCGAACGTAGGAGCATAGTCACGCGTCTACCTAGATCGGCGTCCGCAGGCCTATTAGGTCTGCCCATTTTACTAGTCTTAAATTTAAAATGCAAAAATTTGAATGTATTTGCTTGCATTTACCAAGTGTTACCATAACTATGAAAAATTTTGAAGTAAAGCAACTTTATGTTCAAAGATATGCAAAAATGTTATTTGAAAAAAGTATTTAGAACTACTAGAGGGCATAAAGAAACGAAATTATAATCACCGTCTCCATGGCATATACCGTGCGTTTTTATTAACAATTAGCATTTTTACTTTCAATTTCTCAGAAAATTTTATTTTTCATATAAGTGTCTGGATTATCTCTGATTTATAATGCAAATATTAGAATGTAAGTATTTGCTTGCATGTACCGGGTGTAACCAAAACTATGAACAAAGAGTAAACTAATTTTATGTTCAAAACTATGCAAGAATGTTATTTGAAAAAAAAGAATTTGGAAATATATGGGTCTTCAAAAACAAAAAAAACATCACCTTCTTCTCCGTTGCATATACCACATGTTACAAAAAAATATCAAATGACATGAGTCTTCCGTATCACTATTTAATATTTATAAACACTTTTTCAAAGAACTTTTTTCAAGAATTTTTGCGTATCTTTTGACTTTACTCTTTAACAGTTTTTCATAGTTTTCTTAACACCCGGTACATGCAAGCAGATAGTTACATCCTAATATTTGCAATTTAGGTTTAAGACAATCCGGAAGCATTATGAAGAAAAAAGGTTTGCGAAAAGTTAATAATAAAAATTTTTGCCATTAGTGCACAACTTTCTGCCAGACACGGTATCTACAAAAATTAATTGCGTTAAAAAACTATATGCATTAAGTACTGGTGTTACAATTTTTTACAGTTATCTGCCCATCAGGTCGATATGAAAACTGTGCTGTGAATGTAACTTCACCTCTATTTGCGAGATTCTAATCATGATGAATTAGTGACGCTGACGTTGCTAGGGGTAAACATCTACCCCTTTTACTGTGTACTTGTTTGCGAGTTTACACCATTTATTTAAATTTCGATTACCTCAAACGTATAGTTTTGTAAAGATGTCTTTTAACGTGCTCTGCATGTATCAAGGGTTGATTTTTGCATGCCCTTTTCATGCCTTTTCATGAGCATATACAGGCTTTAAGAATTAAAGTACATTTTTTTAAATCGTATTTTGCAGCGCTTTGTGGGTACAACTGATACGACGATTGTATCAACTGGAATCAAACAGTAGTCCGATATTTTTGTATACAGTGCCGGATTTCTGCTTAGGCGTACAAGGCCCCGGCCTAGGTGCCCAGTCAGCCTAGGGGGGGCCAGTTGTGGAATCTTTACATAACCACTAAAGCCTGGCTTGCCTTATCAAAAAGCGTTATCGTAAATAATAATAAAATAAAATTATAAGTTCTGTACTAGTGCATTTAATTTGCTAAATTTCCAACATAGCTTCGAGATTGTCGGGGCCCAAATGTCAAGTGCCTAGGGGCCCTGCGTCTCAAAGTCCGGGCCTGGATGTATACACATTATTTTCTCGTTTAATAAAGAAGCTACAATACAATATAAAAACCAATGACATGATGCGAACGGGTAAAAAACGTAGGAATAGAAATGCGTCAATTATTGAGATTTTGTTGTATTATTCAATGCGGTGAAAGCAGAGATGTAGAAGCGTAACTTACCGCGTAAATTACCAAATTAATTACCATAATTAATGGTAATAACCGATTTTTAATTACCGTAATTTACGGCTTAATTACCGATGGTAATTTATCGTCAATTTAAATTACCGTTGGTGATTTGCCAGTAATTTACCGAAAATTTTAATTCACCGGAGTTTGTAAATTAATTTCAAAAACTTACCATCAGTACATACTAGCAGTTGACAAGTGCATTGTTGATGTACTTTTCCTGGGAGGTACTTAGAGATGTAAGAGCGTAATTTATCGGGTAAATTATTAAATAAATTACCGTAAATAATGGTAATTTCCGAATTTTTAATTACTTAATTCAGCGGAGCCAATAATGCTCATTTTAAATCAGAAATCATCTACCTACTATCAAATTCATGATTTAAAGAAATGTTTTGGTGAGCCGGACAAAATGTGATCATTGTTTGTAAAACCGGGCGTTGTCGTTTTGTGAGCCGGTAATAAATTACAATATTTTATACTATAATTATTCTGTTTAACTGACCATTTTATAAATAGCTGGTATAAAAAGAATTTCTATTGTAGTCCCTGCTAATGACATAGTACTATTAAATCAGGAAAAGCATCAGCGATTGGTGGCTATCTACAATATAATGACTTATAAAGCTTTGCCCATTTTTTTACATCACTTACTGTCTTTGGTAAATTATCATTATGAATTACCCGGTAACTTAAGAAAATATAATTTACCAATTGCAATTTTAACTACGAGGTAATTTAAATTTTAAAGTAATAATTTTAATTTCAGCGGTAATTTACTGGAAAAATAAATTACGGAAATTTAACATCCTTAGTCGGATTGCTAGTTATCTACAAAATAATGACTTTTATTTACCAAACATTTTTATTAACATAAGTAGCATTGATAACCTATTGTGATCGACATTAACGCCGGTTTAATTTAAAATTTTGAATTTTGAATTACCCGGTAATTTAAACCAGCGTAATTTACCATTTTGAATTTTTATTACTCGGTAATTTAAGCCAACGTAATTTACCATTTTTAATTTTTTTACGTGGTAATTTAATATTTGAAATTAATGGTAATTTACGAAATAATTAATTACCGTAATTTAACATCCCTGGGTAAAAGGTATTGTCAAAAACATTATTGTGTAGTAAAAGAGGTGGGGATACTAACATCCCCATCCTAAGATATATTTTAGTGTTGTATAGTACCACCTACTCTAAATTTGATTAATCTTTAGAAAAATGATTGAAATCAATACGTGATAATTTTCAACAATAAATTATTGGTTTGTACCGAATTAAAACCCGTTATTTTTTATCATTTACAGGTTGATGCAGGCGCTGATTTCGTACTGTGTCAAGCTGTCTTCGACGTAGAAACTTTCAAGATCTTCTACAAACGCTGCAGGGATATAGGCATTGATGTACCCATAATTCCCGGTGTTTACGCGCTAGGTTCGAATTCCGTTCTGGCCGGTGTTAAAGGTTTCTGTAAAGTTATACCTGAAGAGTACACCAACTTCTTCCAAGAACACGAGAAAGACGAGGACGCCATATCGAAATTCTCTGTTAATTGGACACAAAATTTAATCGAAGGACTTTTGAATTGCAAGGATATTCAAATTCCCGGAGTTCACATTTTCTGCTTTAATAATTTCCCGCTGGTGCAAAAGATTGTCGACCGCCTTGATTTCGATAAATTATCTTTATTAAAACCGCAAAAAAGGAATAGGATATAATGTAAATAAAAACATGTTGTTGTTTATATAGATGTGTTGTTGTCGAACATTATTGTTGTATTGTTGCAAATGTAGATTACCTATTTTATATAAAAAAAATAAGTATTAATAGGAAGTGGTTGCATACTTCCTCTTTTGTCGATTATAATGTAAAGAATTTATTGTTATAGGAAATGCAAATTATACGTACTGTTTGTTAACTAAATAAATATGTCTTTTATAATTTTGTATTTGTTTTTGTAAACGCATATGCACCTCCCTATTTTATTTTAAATTATTTCGTTCTATTTTATGTTTTTTTTTTACACACACACAGTAAGTGTTATTGTTTGGCAAACTAATGACAAGGTAATTGTTAAAAAACTGCAAACTCAACCATATAATTGACGCTTGTAATTAGTTTTTAGTCGTCCTTTTCATCTTTTATTCAATAAAATGTTGACACTTCACAAACACACGTACGATTCTGGATTCTGTTTTTTTACTGCCCTCTATATTCCGCAACAGATAACTGACATTTTTACCACCAGGTGGTGCCTTTTTCGTTCGTTAAGGCGAATAGTCTTACTGTTTGATTTTGCTCCAATCATTCCTGGTCGGCATGTTTCATAAAACGTATGCGACAGGTAGGTACACGATAATGGATTAACCATGAGTCATTTATGAGCCTTTTACATTTTTCCGAATAACAAACAATTTGTTGAGTCGAATATTGCGGTACTAATAATAGCATTATAATTGCTAAAATCAAATAAGTATCGATTTCCTACTAATGGATAACAATGACGTTGGTTTCCTTCAAATGCAACGTAATCTGGAAAACTGCTTTGTCATTAAACATTGGTAAACACCTATAATAGGAATTGATGAGTTTGTTTTCTCATTAACATTTACTCAAACTAATTAGGTTAATAAATAATGTTTTGCGATGTGATAAGTATACTGAATATGTACATATAATATAAAATGGGAATACTAATTTTGGCTACTTTTGTGTTAAAATGTTGCTCATTTTTACAGTTTTAATTAAATCTTTCGCACTATATTTTGTTTATCGTAATTTTCAGTTAAATTAAAATAGAGAAAACCGGCCATACGCTTTTATATGTCGATTTTTTACTGAAACCTAACCGAACGATTTCGTCCAGTAATTTTATGTTTCAACTGCAAAAAATTCCGAGTTGTTTGAATTTTTTTATAGTGTTGAAAAGAACATGTAAAAATTCTCGGAAAAAAGACTCCTGGCTTTAGGAAAAAATAATCTGAAGCAAACTTGTAGAGACCTTATCGTCTGCAACTTTTCTGATAAATATGATATGATGTTTTGGAAAGATACTTTCAAAATACTGAATTTAGGCGCGATCTTACCAATGTGGAAGAGGATGCTAAAGTCTGGCAAGAACAAATACTTTTGTAAAAATACATAGTATATATAATATAATATTAAATAATAATAAACTTTGAAAGTTTACACATTACATATGGTAAATTTTAGCCTCCCGGTGTTGCTAATTCCGTGAGGAATCCTATTTCAGGAATTTAATTGTGATCCGCATTATCCTAGGCAACCCATTTCACTCCAATAAAAACGGTTTGATATTTAATTTGGATATTTATTCACAACAGATGTAAACTATATAAAAAAGATATTAAGCAACAAGGTCACATATTTTTCATTAAACGTATTATTAATAGCAATTTTTATCATCAAATACTAATTAAAACAAACACTAAACTAACATAACCTCTAACGATAAAGTTATCGAAATCAGTTTCGAATTCGCCGCTTTGAGTCATGGCTGCTGTGAAAATAACCTCGCTAATCAAACAGTGCACAAACAATCTTCCAAGAAAAATATCAATTGAATTGGTAACGACAAAACCAGTAATCTTGGAAGATGTAGTTGATTTTACACCTGTGTTTTGTTCTGTCACGTGGCTAGATAACAATCTGACAGATCTCAATAATCATCCGACGATCGCGCTTGCTAGACAGCTAGTCGCTAAACAACAAAATGTGCTTTTACATTTACCAGGAAAAATATTCGACACCACTGGCATGAAAAATGTTTTGGAAATCATCAAGGGAATTGGTGTACGAAATATTTTAGCTTTACAAGGCGGTAAGTTTAGACTTTGAATAGGTGGTATATCTACCTATCTATTTATGTATTTTAGCAGTGCAAATGTCGTAGGCAAATGGTTATTTTGGGCAAAAGGCTTTTGCCTAGGCGAAAGCTATTTGTCTGGGCAAATAGATTTGGAACATATATTTATATTTTTAACGCTATTTGCCAGGGCAAATAGGTTTAAACATATAAATGCAGACTCAATGTCTATTTGCCTTACCTAGGTAAAAGACTTTTGCCAGAAATAACCATTTGCCTACGACACAAATAATATGTACAATTTGCATGACAATGTGCTAACATGTATGAAATTCGTCGTTTCGTTTTGAAGACATTTGCTTTTCTTCATCAAATTGTGTTATTACCTGTATTATTGGTCCAGATAAAACACAAAATCTCTTATAAGTCGTATTGCTTGTGGAGATAACCAAACTGGTAACCAAAAGTTTCCATAACGTTACATTTGTTAAAAGCCTGGACTCAAAACTGTCAATAAATCAGATTTTGTAGTGATTGGCAACCTACAGAATTCTATTTCTCATTTTTTGATACCCTGAAAATTGACATTCTGTAGGTAACATTGAAAAAGACATTTAAAAAATGTTAATTTACAATAACAAAACCGTTTAACATCTCTAACTAACGAGTGTTGACATTTTGATGCACAAATATAATAAAAATATTTATTATTCAATTAAAATTTAAAAATTCATAAAAATCTATTTCTATTGTGTACAATAGAAATAAATTTTTATTGTGTGTTTGGTAGCGTCATAAATAATCGCAAGGTACTCCTCCTAAAGATGTAGAGCTCTTTGGTTAACAAAGTTACAAACCACATCAAGTTCTTCTCCATAGTTCACTAGATGTTAATCTAAAACTTACCATTACATGTCTATTGACTGTTTTTGAAGAATATATTATGTCGCAATAGGTAATAAACCTAGAATTGAATGTATGCATCAATAACTATACCTTCATTTGTTTGATGACAATCTCTTGGTACACATATTTTTCAGACATTTAATTATTTAAAATTAAACGTTTGGTTTTAATCAAGGAATAATGGTTGTTACGTATAAACTCGTCTGTAATATAGAAACTAGCTAAGAAGCGAATCAATGAATGAATATTAATTCAGGATGAGGATAATTTACCACTGAATAGATTACCACTGATATATCCGCCTATAAATTTCCATTGCCTCTGTACCTCATTTGACCGGCAATTAGACAGCTTTTGGTTCAAATCCAGGTGGAGGTATTTTTTACGCAAATTGTCCTCATCCTGGATTAATTATCATTCGCTTCTTTACGAATTTCGTTTTAATATGAGAAAAATAAGTAAGCACTTATACCGATTGTTAAAAATAAGGGTATATATTTTAAGTACATATGAATATGCAAGACTATGATCACCACGTGGTCACAGTTGATGTATGTTTATCTTTATAGTGAAAAATTCCATTTATTTTCAATAATAACAATTATAGACAATATTACACAATAAACACAATAGATTTTATACAATATTACACAATAGACACAATAAAAATCTTACTCTTTAATAATTTCAAATGTTAGCCCATTTCTATTCAGCCTATCTATTATGGAAGTATGTTCAAATGCAGCAGCTGGCGGAAGTGTACCTCTGAAGACAAAATGGATTTTATTTAAAACAGAACTATCAATATCCACATTCCAAACATCAAAATAAATTAACGAATGCAATGAATAATAATATAACTTCTGTCAGCATCAAAACTGAATGTGATATAATAAGCCAATCTTTGGAATTATATTTCTGCTCTGTTAGTGAAGATTGGCAATTTAGAAGTTTCATTAGTATTTCATTGTTTTTCTTAATTTATATTCTTGTGTGTGCTAGTTATTAGAAAGTAACACCTACCCTTTAGGCATTTTATTCTCTTCAGCTAGAATAGTTATGGCAGCTCCAGCAAATGCTATACAAGTAACACCATAAGCGGGATTCCTACCCGACACTTTCGCAACAATTTCTTTCGTTGGTGGGGTTTTTAGTACTTGGATGGGATCTTTTAACTTCTCTGCCCAACCTTTTCCTCGAAGTATTAAAGCATATCCCATAGCATTTTGCATTTCATCACTTGGACCTTCATGCCCGCAGACACCATATGTGAAAAACTTAGGATACTAAAAACAGAGGAATAATAAATAAACATACAAGATACATTGTAATCAAATAGGGGTTTCATATTTGAATGATATATCGGTATATTCCTGCAAAATAGTCAATAATTATGGTCGTTGTCTATGGCCAGCGAAGAGTAAATTTTTGAGGTTCATTCTCTAAATCCCCAATAAAGCAAAATTTTGATTGCTATCTTCAAAACAAAAAATGGCAGGATTGTTTCGATTGATCGGTTTAAAAATGCACAACATGTGCCAATTTCAAATTAATTACAATTATTTGTACAAATTTGTACAAATAAGACTTCATTATTCAAAGGAACTGCCATAATTATACGAAAGTACTGTCAAGTCTGTGTAAACCTACGTGGAATTTATATGTCGTAGATAAACGTCATATTTGACTCGTACATAACGGATATAAATCGCTCGCATGTTTAGTCGTATGTATACATATCCTTAATTATGTACTCGGCAAATAATATACTAATTTTTATTCAAATTGTAATTATTATAATAAATGATACATTTTGCAAGATACTCACCTTCATTAATAATTTGCGGGAGCATTTAAACTGGGAGAATATAAGAAACACAAATCCATACATTAAAGCTAATAACAAGTAAAATACGCAGCTAAATACAGCATAGTTCCTGGCTTGAATAGGCCGTTCATTATTCTTTTCATAAAAGTAACGCTGGGAACGGTTTATAACCCCTTGGTCTGGTTCTGGTAATGTAACGCACCACATATTATCAACGACGTCGCTCTTGTGGAGTATACGTCTAAAGAAAAATGGAATGTTTATAAATTATAATCAATTATTACAAATAACTTACGTCTTGAGTTTTGGCTCCAGTTTGGGTAGTTTGTTCTTAAAGAGTTGCCTGCGAATCTTGAACAGTTCAATCTGATTGCCTATGTAATACATTATTGACTCATATGTTCCTGTACGTACCAATGGACCGGGAAGCGATGGGTTATCATGTTGAATGGTGTTATAACTTTCTACCGAATTCAGTGTACCTAAATTTTGTTTTATTTGTTATTGGTTTTAAACTTTTCAAAATAAATGTGTTCAATAAATATAAATTTAGTGGAACAATCAACCTGGTACATATTTTGCTAGTTTTCTACTTCTCTTGAATCGGTTTTTATTACTTTGTACTTGGACATTACACAGAAATATATCGAGATGAGGTATCGCATACATTTAAATTGAAAAGAAAAGCGAAACTGTAAACGATGTTTATGAGTTTTATACACTAATTAACGAATTTTGCCAGACTTTCAAGTAGTATGGTAAAAAGTCACACAAGTATTTCCATTGCTTTTAAACAATAGACTGTAAATATTTCAGAAAGAAGGCGAATATTAAGTTAAATTGGATAAGTAATGAAAACACCTCTTAATCATTTTCTTTATTTTAATAAGTTCCGGTTTCGACTCAAACTCGAGTCATCCTCAGCTTAAATGGCCAATAGGTCAGAGAAAAACAAGTAAATTACAATATAAAGCATTAAGAGGTTTGTTAATTATCAAAGTTAACTAAAAATTAAAAGTCTTATCTAACTTTTTTCGATAATTCTGGTCTGGTTTGCACCATGGCGAGTTAATCTACGAATATAATGCCGCAAGAATTTTTTAAATCGGTCGATTAGTGTTTCTGAAATCGTGTCAACCGCCCAACGAAGCAACGTTTCGAAAAAAAGGGGTTTAATTTTCGAAGTCCAGAACTTTAAATATTGTACACTCATGTCTAATCGATATCTCTAGAACTATTAAGATTTTCAAAACAAATGAACATGTTAAAGGCGAAGAATGTGGGTACATCACATAAGAAATTACTTCAAAATACAGGATAATAAGATGTAGACTTTATGCTGTGGAATCGCTAGCTCTTCGAAATTCGTTCTGAAATGTTTATAGTGTATTCTATACTCGTTTTCCAAACAAAACACGTAATAGAAAAATGTATTTAATATTGAAAATTTTACTCTAGAATGTACCTACCCTTAAAAATAATAAATCTGAATAATGATAAATATTAAATGTATAAATTGGTAATTAGGTTCTGGTTTAAATATAAAGCAAACCGTGTTTTACCATTTCTCGAATATTTAACTAGCGGGGGTTCAAAATGGTGGGGTCTACAAAAGACATTTTTTAAACACAATTGTCACTTATGGCTCGTGTACAAATAAAGAAACACGTTTTACGATTTTAAGAATATCCTGTTAAGGACTTGAAAATTGATATTGAGATTAACCTTTAAAAATAAAGAAACCCGTAATTTACCGGTCTCCGATCATCTAGTTATAAGGGTGTGAAGACTGAAATGGAAAAACAAAGAAATATGTACGCATTGTACGGCCTTTACAATTTTTCGATTTCGGTTTTTCTTTATTTAGAACATTTTTTCAACATTTAAAGGAGAACAGAAGATAATCGTGATTTTTTCTTTTTAGACTGTTACTTATTTTTCTTTTCGAGGGGTGTTCTGGAACAGGTTGATAAACATTGCGGGAGATATGAAGGTTTAAAGTTTATGTACAGAAAATCACAGTCCGGTAAAAATGACAAAGTTTTATTCTTCAAATTGTGTTACTATTATTTACGTACAAAACTATCAACTAGCATAGTAAGTATGCAGATATCCTTCTTAAGGATAATTTTATTTATAACTAAAAATACTATCGCAAAAATTAATTGATTTGAAATTAAAACCTAGACGTAAGATAATTGGCCTACATATAAAATATCAAAGATCAAGTGACATCTTTTATCTTATAAGATGAAGAAAAGTCCAAACTCTTCATCAACATCGACTCGAAATCGAATCACGTATACAGACTGTTTTTTTTTAGAGTGAATGTAATAATATCTCGTTTATTACAAGAGATAGCAAAACGGTGATCTTCATCATCATTTAGTTTTGTCAGTTTTAGAGTTGTCTTAATCTAATTGCGCAATCAAAACCTACGTGGATGACAGTTAATTGACAGTTGGCTCCGCCACCATTGACAAATACATTTAAAATATTTGATATCAAATAGAATTTATGAGTCGTAGATAAAACGTCGTATTCGACTCCGCACACAACAGATATAAATCGCTCGCATGTTTACGTGAAACATGGCTTAACAATGTTTGGTTTATTGAGTTAAGAATTTTATTAAGAACAAATCTTTTTCGAAAATTGCTTTTTCATTGATTTCTCTGAAACTTTTCAGAAAATTGATCAGCGAACAAATACGCAACATTTTCCCTGTTTAACCGTTTTCATATATTTTCAAATAAACAAAGTCACCAATCAGTCTCGCAAAAGAAACGAATACTGTGTATCTATAGTATAAAATATGTATCAGGAAAAAGCACATGTCTGAAAAATCACATGTCGGTTAGAACTGGTGTGATTATATGTTGTTATTTGCAATTTCAACCATTTTCACCAATTTTCAATCACAAAAATTAATATAACAAACCAATTTTTCTGTTGTCTTGGGGATCTAAAATTGATGATTCATAGGGTATCAAAAAGCTATAGTGAAATTGTTTAGGATGCAATTTAAAATTTCGCAAACAAAGTCTCTTCAGAGAAAACATGAAGTTATACCTAACTCAAAATTATCTCACAACATTGACTTTTTTTTGGTGTATCTAACAATGCTCCACATACTAACTACTTATGCCGGTGAATGAATGAAGTTGATTCCTATAAAAAAACGCAATGTAGCCTTTTAAAGCAACTTAAAAATAAAAAGCAAAATATGTTCGCCCTACTATCATAAGCGGATCGCGGTCACATTACGTAACACAATATCTGCTTTTCTGGTGACCTTGATTGTCTTAAATTTATTTTTGTAATATGTCAATGCGCTGGTAGAAATACAGCTAAACTTTTGTGATTCTTTTCTAATCTTTGACCAATTATGTTTATTTTAAGCAGATTGTAAATAAATTTATCAAGATTTTCACGCGACTGTGCCATAAAAGAAATATTGCTTCTTATAATGAAGAAATTATGTTTTGGTGACAAGACCTAATCTATTCTCGACTTTGAATTTTAAATTTTATCCATTCGTCACGTGCGTGGGTCAAATGTTAAATAAATATAAATGTATTCGTTATTTGTTAGGTATTTATTTATTTACCTGCAAAATTCTTTTTTAAGAAAGCAATACCCAAATCTCCGGGGATACTAGCCATTCCGCAAGCACTTATAATGATCGCGCCTTTTTTCTGGGCCTCCTCATTATATTTCAGGTGCATGCCTTCGATAAATTGAGCTTCTGCGGTGACATCTATACAATGAGTAGAAGTTTCAAGACATGCTTTGATCACAGGTTCGCCATACAGTCGGTAAGGTCCAGTTGCATTGATAATAAGTCTTGCTTGTGACGTCATATTCACTAAAGACTTCTGATCGTTAACATCGGCAATTATTATAGGCACCTTATCGTAGACCACGTCTGAAAAAAAATCGACACCAAATTAATCAAAATCATATACAATTTATAAAAACATAACACATACTTTCTTTTGCACCTAATTCTTTCAGCAACCGTTTAATTTTGTCTTCTGATCTTCCAGCAACAGCCCAAGTAACCGATAAGTTTTCATCGTATATCATTTTTGTTAAAAAGGGTATGGTACGAAGCCCTGTAAAGCCAGTCACACCAAATATTATCACATCATAACGGTTCGCCATTTTTGAGGATTATAGTGGTGCGTACAGAAGAGTACCACAGAAAGGTATCACGCTGAAATTGAGTCTTTACTCGACAGACTGCGTATGTATACTAACCGTCAAGGATGTTTTGAGAACCGGATTCTAAATCGTAAATCCTACGGTGTTTTCAGCAATATGGTCTAAGTTTTTTTAGAGCGCTATCGATGTGTATGTCAAATAACGAATATTGTGTTAAATCTGTAAAATAATAATGCGCACACAAATTTAGTGGTTGTTGTTTTGATATTGAATTAAACATTTTGAAATTTCGTCGTTATGTGTAAATGGCTCAATCCACTGAGAAGGTTAGATACTAATTAAATCACCAATCTGTTACTAATTATTTGTTTTTACATAATATGCAGGGTTAGCTAAAATTGCCGGAAACACAAATAATTCTCCAACGATTAGAAATTTCAAAAAAAAATTCAAACAAACGTTTTTTTACCTTAAACAATCCATCGTTCAAAGTTATTTTTAATATATTTTATTAAAGAAATTTCGTATTTTTTTTTCAATTGGAACAGCCTGTATATTTGTACATTTTGTAAGTTTAGGACTAATTCCAAACATTTTTTTAAAAATAATCTTTTTATATTATGCACCGTTTTTGAATTTTAAGCAATTAATTAAAATTAGTCAAAATTACGCATCATCTGCATCATTTTTTAGTTATCAGCAATTAATCAAAACTCCAAAACATTTAATTTGACCGAACTGATAAATAATAACAAATTCAACAAAAAATAACAAAGTAATTAAATTAAATTTTCAAACAGCAATCCCTGAGCGGTTTGACAAAGCCACAACCTATCAACAAATTCCCGTAAACAGTTTTCTAAATGTTCGACAGTAATACTTTGAACTTCGTCCACTATCCTTTGCTTCAACTCATAAATATTTTGAGGCCTATTGCGGCCCTTGGACAAACGAGAAAAAAACAGTTTATCCGTTTGATTAAGATAAGTTGGTATCTGGGAAAATATTCTTAATATGAAGTTCAGGAGTTTTGATTAATTTCTTATAACAAAAAAATTACGAAATAAAAATGTTTAGAATTAGTTTTAGAATTATAAATGTAAAAATATACAGGGTATTCCATTTGAAAAAAAAGCTTACCAAATTTTCATAATAAAATGAATATTATAACTCAAAAATAATGCATTCTACAAGAAAATTATATCAATAAAAATGTCTTCAATTAGTCTTAGAATTACAAATTGTAAAAATATACAAGGTGTTCCATTTTTTAAAAAAGTTTACGAAATTTCTATTGTATATTAAAAATATATTTTAATGATAGCAAAAATGTAAAAAAACATTTGTTTGAATGTTTTTTGATTTTCTTACGTTTGGACAGTTGTGTAGGTGTTCTGGTAATTATGACTGATTTTAATTAATTGCTTAAAACTCAAAAATGATGCAGTTTATAAAAAGGTTATTTTAATAAAAAATGTTTAGAATTAGTCCTAAAATTACAAATTGTAAAAATATACAAGCTGTTCCATTTGAGAAAAAAGTTTGCGAAATTTCTATAATATAATGAACAACCTGTATATTAAAAATATATTTGAACGATGGATTGTTTAAAGTAAAAAAACTTTTGTTTGAATTTTTTTTTGAAATTTTTTACCGTTGGAGAGTTATTTAGGTGTTATTAATTTTGTGGTAATTTTGGCTAACCCTGTATATGTTACAGTAAAAGCATCAACTTCGTAAATGGATACAGTTACTAGTGAGTGCATACATTTACTGATTTGTATAGTAAAAGTGTTCACAACTAATAAAATGTACACTTTTACTAGGAGGCGGAGGCGCAATTCGAAGGAACCCATTGAAATAAATAATATGTTGAACAGCATTCTTAAAAGTATAGTCGAGTTCTCATGCAGTGCAGGTATATCCTGACAAGTTAATTTCAATACAAACACTCCAGCTCAAGAGTTGTCACCAGAACAACCAGTGAACATAATGTTTTGATAAATACCAAAGCAGAATAATAATGCATAATGAAATGTTTATGTAATTTAAAGTACCCAACCAATTTGTATTGTTATTCATGTATTGTAATAACGACATGTACCGGTTGAATTGCTGGTACCGGTGGATGAATTGCCACATGCTATTATAATTTTGAACAGACGATTGCCCCTTATTATACAGGGAGAACCAGATTCACGTTATATCAGTCGCAAATGAATGCACAATAGACTAAATTAGTTTATAATAATTCGTTGTTCCTACAGGATCAATTGTTTATGATAACAGGACAACTGGTAATTTGATAATTCGTTTAAACATCTGATAAGAGAGGTAATAATTTTAACCACAATGCACTTCTTGTAACTTAAAAGTGTTTATGTCATATTAACTATTAGTTTTATTTAAAAGAATATCTATCAACATGGGTTTTATAACACTTCTTATGCTTTCATTGCCTAATTATAATACATTGCTAATTAATGCAGAGTGCAGCAAATACAAAACTATCAAAAGAAAGTACCAAATGAAACAAAATAGCCATGTCAAACCGTTCTGAATTAAAATAATTTTGTCACCCGGCTTTTATCAGTTCATTTGTCTGTTCATTTATGTGTTCTCACAATCAGTTGTTTTGCATACAGATTCAAGTAATGTGGATAATATCGTAATATATTCTTCAACAAGTTTTTCTATTTGTATTAGTTAGTACATTTAGTTGATACTTTGACTACTCTGTGGTAGCAAGTGTATGCAGTGTCTAGAAAGTGTATACATCTACTAGTATACATTTTTATACAGAGTTGATACTTTTACTAAAATGGTCTGTAAATGTAGACAATGACTAGTAAGTGTATACATTTACTCCAGTTTGCGCTTTTACTCTAACATACACAATCTGATACACTTTATGTGAAGACACACCTGTATGTAGTTCATGTTTAGGCATACAGATTTGAATTTAAGTATAGACGTAGAAGCGAATGAGCTGCAGTTCACGGAGTACCTGACTTAAATTTCAAATGTGATTATTTTTGGCCCAGCCTATTATGATTTCGCGAATAGGATATTTTGCGATGGATTACAGAAATCAAAAAAGTTATTGGAAAAATTTGTTCAGAATTGTATTCTAATCTTTTCAAGTTTCAATTAGAATTTCGGTTTTTAAAATATTTGCAAGTTTTATGCCTTTAATGTATTGGATCATTTGGATCCTCTTGTAAAAGCCTGATAATTCAAATTGTTTGTTTTTAACATAATATGCATACCCACATTAAGAGGCTATTTTAGTCTTACTGTTTTTGAGGAATATTCATGAAGCTGTTTACACCTTTTTTTATGTAGAATTACCTCGACTGTTGGCCTTGTTGTTATTGCAGAAAACGATTTAATTGGAAAAGCTAATTGCAGCAACGCTATTTTTAACTGTACGACAAATATTTGTTGCTTTTATTTATTTTCTTCTACTTTCTAAGGTCATATCTGTGAAAGTCATTTTTATAATTGTCTTGTTTGCACTGTGTTGACCGATTATTAATTATAGTATATTATTATATTATTATATTTAGAAAATAAACTGCTTCCGGGTTATGCCGTGTATCAAGATTTGTAAATGCTGACGTTTCGGGGCATTAAAACTAACCATCTAAAGAAGCGAATGATAATTAACCCAGGTGAGGATAATTTTTGGAAAAAACACCTCGCCTGGATTTGGACCAGGAACCCTCCAATTTCCGGTTGGCAGCTTCCCAGTTTTATTTGTCACTTCAGGACTTGCAATCCGAGTTTCAAATTAAACAAACTCGTCGTGACACATATTGGGGCTAGATGGAAGCTAAAAAGTATCTTATGTAATACTCACTTTGTTTGTATTGCGAAAATGCAACTTCAGTGACAATATATTTAAATGTATGCTAGTAAAGGATAGAAGTTTTAGTAAAATCTCATAAAAAATTTATATAAAACGTTTCTTTCTTCTGCAGAATATATGTATATCGAAAACGACCAACTTTTAACTACATGTTTATTGGATAGGGCGGGGGTGTTAATAACGTGGTGTAACGGGGTTGATGGGTTGATGGGGTGGTGTATTGATTAAACCCCTAAACATTATTATTATTATTATCATTATTATTTATTGAAAATCTCTGATACATCTCATTAAATATTTGAAACCTAGATAATATAATTTAGATACAACATATAAATACTAAAATTACACTAATAATTTTGAAATGTAATAAAGAGGATCAGGGCAAATTGGAAGTACCGAGCTTCGCCGAAGCCTAGGGTACTCCCTTTGCGGGTATCACTGCAGCTCTACCCAATTTTAAAAAATACAAGGCCATTTACGCTTTGCAAAGAAAAATTTCATTTTTCTTTGCAAAGCAAAGGAAAACTGCAGAAAACCCTTGCAGCCTTGTGCAAAGGTC
Organism: Melinopterus prodromus; assembly: GCA_964023965.1. Taxonomy (NCBI): domain Eukaryota; kingdom Metazoa; phylum Arthropoda; class Insecta; order Coleoptera; family Scarabaeidae; genus Melinopterus; species Melinopterus prodromus. The sequence continues at coordinate 50,855,768 of OZ030393.1, forward strand.
ATTAAAAAAACACACACACACACACACACACACACACACACACATTTACTAATAGACAATATACATTAAAAGAAGGTAAAGATGAAATATTAAGCAGCAAATTTAGGGTTCTTTATGATAAAACTCTCCTCAAAATATTCGCGCTTCCCAAAACCGCAATTTCTTGAATTTCCCAGGGCGAAATTTTGCACGGCAACTCTTTAACATGTTTACTATAATTTAGACTAACTGCTCCCAATGCACCTACAATCACCGGAACAATGTTCACTTTCATTCCCCACATACGTCTAACTACTATTGCGAGATCCTTATATTTAAGTTGTTTTTCAAGCTCCTTCCTTACAACATTCACATCAGCAGGTACCGAGATTTCTATGAACGTGCACACCTTCCTCTGGAAATTCTTTACCACGATATCTGGCTTATTAACATCAAGCATTCTATCAGTGACAACAGGCATGTTCCATAATATGGTAATATGATCATTACTCACAACAGGAGCTGGGATGTGGTCATACCACCGAGACACATCCATTGCTAAACCTAGTTGGGAACATAAATTATAATGTATATATGTTCCCACCCTATCATGCCTAGCAATGTAATGCGACTCAGCTAAGACTGGACAAGCCGCCAATAAGTGGTAGACATGTTCCGGAGCCTGATGACACAATCTACAGCTCCCATCATGAGCAACTTTCATAATCTTCTGTTCATGATATCTGGTACGAATTGCCTGATCTTGCGCCGCAACAATAGAGGATTCCGTTTCAGCCTTAATGTTCCCATGACAAAGCCAAGATAAAGACCCAGATTTTGAAATACCATCACCCTCCACAATTCTCAAAAATTGACCATGCATTGGCTTACTAACATAATCCTCCCTCATTTTCCGATTCATTCTTAACTTAATCTCCCGCTTTAAACTCGCCACCGAAGTTTTATTTCCGTAATTTTCTAGTTCTTCCACCTGAAATTTTTCTAAAATTAGTTTATGTTTACTAATTATTGACTTACCAGAAGTATCCCTAATTAATTGTTTAATAACTTTATCTTCCTTGTTGGCCTTTATAAAATTTCCTAAATTTAACATTTCCAAATCATAAATATTTTCCAATTGCTGCAAACCACGACCTCCATCTAAACGATGCAGGTATAGCCTGCAGACATCGGGCCTAGTGAAACATAAAATTTAATGTTAACTGTTTTCTAGTTTTAATGTCCAAATCGCGTATTTCCTTCTTCGTCCAGTTGAAAACACCAACAGTGTATCGAAATATAGGAATAGCATATGCATTTATCGCTTGCATTTTATACTTTCCATTTAAACCAGACTTTAAAATTTTCCTCACACGCTTAATGTATTCGCCTATAACCTTCACCTTCATGCTTTCATCATCAATACCAAAGGCTTCATCCATTCCCAGATACTTATATCTAGTATTATCTGTTAGTTCGTTAATACTAGTATAATCATTCAGGCATATGTCAGCGGTTTTCTCAATTTTGCCTTTGACAATACTAATTTTGGCACACTTCTCTAAGCCAAATTGCATCCCAATATCGTCAGAGAATTGTTTAACAATACTGAGGCTCCTCTTCAACTGCTCATCATTTTTGGCATAAAGTTTCAAATCATCCATATAAAATGAATGACCAATTAACTTTTCGCCAGGTAATAACTGAACACCAACTTTATCCTCGTTCAATTCCCTATTATTATTATTATTATTATTAGTATGAGTAATCATATGTAACGTGTTTCTTTTCAGCTTTCGCAGATTCTCCATATCTTATTTATTTATTCAGATTATATAATTACTGTAGTTTTGTAATGAAAAATGGATTTAACATACTTTAAATTTCAGAATATGCTTTGTGGAAAGACACATCGAAGGACGATTTTCCCTACGCTAAAGATCTGGTGAGCTTCATTAAGGAACATTACGGTGATTATTTTTGCATTGGCATTACTGGCTACCCAGCTGGACATCCCAGAGCTGAAACGATAGAAATCGATACGCAGTACCTAAAACAAAAGGTTAGTTCCCACATTTTATACTATATAGCTACAGTCATTATTTTCTTGTATAATTTTAGGTTGTAGCCGGTGCGGACTTTATAATAACCCAAGCAATTTTCGATACGGAATCGCTGAATGCTTTTGTTGAAAGGTGCAGATCAAATGCAATTAACCTTCCAATAATCCCGGGGATCTTTATTATTACATCCCATTCCTCCCTGATGAAAATGGTGCGACTGTGCAAATTGACATTGCCCGTCGAGACTATGGATTTTGTGGAAGCCAATAAGGACAATGTTGAAGTTATAAGAGGTTACGGAGTTTCTCGAGCCAAACAAATACTATCGTCTCTATTTAAAGATTCTGATGTACCGTGTGTCCATATCTTTACACTGAATAATTTGAAATTAACCAAAGAAGTTCTAATGGAATTAAAATGATCAAACAGTATTGTTGTTTTATTATACATGTACATGATTTATTATTACACATTAATTAAAATAAATAAATAAATAAATATATCTTTATCTTAATTTGTCAAGGAATTTTCTATTCTACTCATGTAGGCATATCATTGAAAGATAATTGAAAAGTACGTTGGAGAAGTTCTCATTGGTGTCTAATGTCTAATGTTATATTGTAAAATCCAAAATGACGGATACAATATGGCGACAAAATATGTACAGAATTTTGCATAAATCCTGGGAATGTTAAGTGATATGTGCATATCAATGTATCTAGTAGCAACTAAATTTGTAGTGTACTTGTCAAAATTTAAATTGTTGGAATCCGCGCTACCAATATAGTGGCATAAAATGTAAAAAGATTGTCAGGTTTGCATGAATTTTATTTTATGAGCTATTTGAAGTTCCCTCCCGATTCCAAGCCAAAGATTCAACATGGTGATCCTTTATGGTAATATGGTAACAAAGAACGTAAAATCTCTAAAGAACATCAACCCTATTTCGTGTGTTATTTAAACCTCTGTGGTTCCAAATCTAAAAGCACATTTTGAAAATTAATAATGGTGGATGTAAAATAGTAGTCAAAATTGTAAAAAGATAGCAGTGTTCAAATAAATCTTATTTCTTATGATATTCGAAGCTGAATATCATAACCATATCTGTGTCAAAATTCTAAATTGCGGATCCACACATGTTGATCGAAAATGTTATTCTTTCACCAGCTTTGCTGTATACTTTTGACATGGCTAGAAAATATTACGAGCTATAAATTTGATATTAGGTAACAATTTTTTCGATAAAGTTACAGTTTTACATAGATTCGTAGTACATTATATTTTGTGTTCTTTTTAATTGACCAATACATAATGCCAAAATGTAGGATTTACTGGTTCGTGTTGACCCAGTTGGTGAACCTCAGATGTACTTATTTGCGCAGACACTTGCCTGTGCTTAGTTTAGACCAGAGGGACAGATGGCGACAGCAACAGGCAACAAACAACATTGGATCAAATATATTGCTGTATTGACAACTCAAATAAAACTCATAAAAAAACATAAAAACATAAAAAAAACAGACAGTCAGATTTGTTGCGTCATTTTAGCCTGTCCAATGAGAAGATATGTCGGAGGCGGTGAATGGGTCGCGTATCGTGCTCCTTGTGTTCACTCTGTGTCACCGCCGCCGGTACATCTTCTCATTTAACAAGCTAAAATAGCGCAACAAATCTGATAGGTATGTAAAAATATCAGCCCTAAGTGCAAAAAATCTGTACATTAGAAAAGTCTAACTCGATTTGATGTTTTGAGCAGGTATTCGTGGCGAGGGAAAACTTATCGCACCGCTTTTACCAGGATGTGAAAGCGTACGTTATTTTATGAGTTATAAATAGGCTTACCATACGTCCCGGTTTGACCGGGACAGTCCCGGCTTGAGGCATCGGTCCCGGCGTCCCGGCCGGTTTGGTACTATGTCCCGGTTCAAATTTGTAACAAATTTTTATATCAGTAATCAGATCAGTACTCAGAAGTCGCAATATTGAGTATAGACTGCCAAAGATACACATAGTGAGTTGACGCTGAAAATAGTTTATATCCTTTTTAAAAACGTTATTACTTATTACATACGTCAAAATATAGATTATCTCGATTAGTTAGTCAACCTTTCACGTTCTATAGTGAGCAACTCCTAAATCGCAATAATTTAGTCGACTATCTCTGTAAGTTTGAAATATATTAAGAGACTACGGCTACGGAAAAAATGTTATAACTTTGACCGAAATCGTTGTATAAACTGGGGGTATTGCAATAATAAGATGACTTGTGGCAGCAGAAGGTATTATCATTATTCAAAAATAATTCAAAGCTTTAATTATTTTAAATAGAGGAATCTTTTCCGCACGTTGGGATTAAAAAGAAACTATTCGTTTTGTGTCAACCTACTACTCATACTTGTAGTTTATTAGAAGAAACTGTAAGTACGTCGGCGCTTCCAAATGATTCTGTGTATGTGAAACCGAAAAATGTTAACTTCTAAAATATCTCTGTCCTAAGTGTTTCAGTATAAAGAAGGTAAAGATTTTAGTTTTCCTATCATAGTACTTCATTAGAAACATCAATTTAAGATAAGTAATATGACGACTACAGTAAAGTTTGTTTATTTTTTGTTTATTGATCTTTATTTTGAATTGTTTCTCATAGCATGATATTTATACATCAAATACCCCATAATTACTGATAAATATGTTATTACTAATAAGGTAGGTACTAATTTATTATTGATTTTTGATCGAAAATTTAACATTAGAAAAACTACCAACGATATTTACTACAACTTTTGTGTGCTGACCAAATCTGTTAAATGTACAGTTGTAGAATTATACAGTTTTCTTAAGGTTCCAGATTTCGACTTACTTTGTTCTTCCACTAACCGGTTCATTTGAAGCTTTTTCAAACGTTCTATAATTTTCTATCGTACATAATTTTTTTTTTTTTTTTTTAGGTTTTGGTTGTTAATTTTTGGGTAACATTATGCACTTAAGTACTTAAATTCATATTATATTGCGTGTATACACAGTTTATTAATTTAAACAAATGAGAGTATTTTTTAAATAAATAAGTAGCGTCGTTTTTATGTATAAAGAAACGTTTCACTGCTTTAAATTTGCAACGTTTACCACAAAAAAAGTCGTTAAAATTCGAGTATTTCCAACAGATTTCGCGATCACGAACTATCTCTGGCTAATTTAAATCCACTAGTAAGAGCAATATTATTCTGCAAAATAATTTTTGGTATGGAATGCTCCAAATTTTATGAGGTTATATTATAATATAAAAAAGTACCGACACTAAAGCGAAAAATACGAGAGGGCTGAGGGTCAATCAGTAATTAAATTGTTTCTGTTTTTTTTTTGTCACAAAAAGTAAAGGTAATTTAGATAATTTTTTGTAAATTCTCTCATTTGGACAATGTCGACTTCTAGCTTGGCATCTATGAAAACAAAATTGAAGTAAAATGTGACAAAATATGTGTTATCACGTCTTAGTGTTGCACAGTTGTGTTGTGAGAAATTACGTATGATTTGGTATTCAAGTACGTTTAGCATCCCAATCGTAGATAATTTTGATATTCCTGGTGTTGGGATTATATATAAAGATGAAATATATAAAAGAACAGATGAGAAGCAACAAAAAGTTTAAAAAATAAAGAATACAAAACGCTTTATTGTTTTTTCTAGGTTTTTATATTTTGTTTCCAAAATTAATATTTGTCCCGGTCTGAAATTTAAAAATTATGGTAAGCCTAGTTATAAAGATTTGGCATCATTGGCATTAAACCAATGATGCTAAATTTCGGTAGGTAATTATATGTATTTTTCGGTAAATTGCCAAAGTACGTAAAATTATTAATTTCAAATATTAATTTACCACGTAATTAACCACGTATTTTGTAGATATCTACCAATCTCTGGTGCTTTTCCTAATTTGATAGTAGTAATTCATCATAAAAATCAGACCAAGGACGATAGGTAAATTTGTGTTCTAGCTAGGGCCCACAGATGTGAAAAAAAAATTTAAGGAAGCTATCCGTAAATAAATTGCTTGAAAAATACTTATATTATATTTAAAATATTATCGACTACCAAATAAAAAAGAGTTATGCTTGGTTAATGTTACGCAATATTTGAATCCGAATTAAATCTCAATTCATTCAAATTCAAAATTATATTTGATCAACAATAGATAATTCAACCAATCAATACACATGGAATAAGTATTCCATGGTATTAGTAAAACTATAACAACAATAATAAATACACAACAATTCAAAAGAATACCCAACAGGTACCTGGCTTCACCTTTTATTCAAGCAGCGCGCTAATAATACGGACCCCACTATGCTGGGCTATGAGCGTTTGCAGTCCGTCCGTGTTTTTTGTTTTCGTCCGTGCTATACCGGTTGTAAACCCGGGTACGCAGTACAATGATAGCGTCTTACAATGTTTACGCGTCTCTCTATGTTTGCTGTCAAATCTATCGGTATATTGATTTAAAAACGTGATAAATGTGTGACATTTGGTGTGAGTTGTGTTCCCATTGACTTTTTGTTCATTCCTCGCCGATTTTGAAGAGATAAATTGCCGGTATAAGGTAAGATGTTATTCTATTGCGTAATCGCTGTTGCTTTTGTTTGAATGCTGGTGTGTTCAAGTCGTTTTAGTGTTGATTTTCGATAAATACATGCCAAAGATATTCCTCAAAAGATAGGTAAGCAACACCAACACGACCTGATATTACATTTAAAATATTATCGACTACGAAATAAAATATAGTTATGTTTGGTTAATGTTACGTTATGTTTTGGTTTCGTGGATTATTAAAACTAGCTTACACCAATACCATGAGGTAAACTCTAGGATTAACCGCTATGTCTTGGTAAAAGCCCGAAATTATATAGATAAATCCCATTTTTCGGACATTTACCAATTCATATTGGTCAAACCTAGGATTAGCGCGGTAATCCTTTTACAGTAACAAATATACAAGAGCTGGAAACGTTCAAGATTTTGTACTTAAAGCATTTCCATATTTATTTCTGATTCTTGATTTTAGATATCTTAAAAAACATTGCATAACGATAACTGAATGAAGAATTTTTTATGAGAAAGATCCCATTATGTATTGATAAATATCCAATACGTTGCGATCCATTTTTTTAATTTACAAACCAAGTGTTTATATATTATGCATACCTACCTTATGCAACAAAATATCCTCAAAATGCATTTCTATAATTCAACTATAAGTATAAACTAACTTATCAATATATTTTTTCTATTAGATGCTGTAACAATCTAATTAAAGTAAAAGGTTCGTAATCAATATATTAAAATGCCATCTATATGTATAGGGGGTATTTTTTTAATGTGCCATATAACAAACATAAAAAATTTGTATTTTTTAACGTTTCGACAAAAGTAAGCAACACCAACACGACCTGATGACTACTTATCTAATTCAACATTGACTTACAGACAAGTTTAGTTTACTGATGCAGATATTTGAATTACTGCCAGTAATTTATTGCTTGTGTTAGTGGAAATACTCGCAAAACCATAAAACCATATCACCCAATGGTTAAGGGAATGGTTTTTTAATGCTGATGATGTCAAAAACTGACATTCAGGCTAATTTTGATGGTTATGCTTACTGTTTTACATTCAAAGGTATCTCTCCCTTTTATTAAATTACTTTCTCTGGTTATTATTTAGTTTAGATCACTTAAGATTTTCAAAATAAAATTAATACATACGTTGATCAGATTATTCCAGAAATATTATCGTGTTTTCTTAATTTAATCGAGAACCGTACATCTTCTGTTTTATTAAATTTTTCAGAGAGGTTATAATTACAAAAATTTGCTGATAAAGAACACGAATAAGTTAAATAGTTTATAAAGAGGACAATTTCAGCAAATAGCTATAAAAATAACTGTTTAAGGCATGAAAAATAATTTAATCACCTCTTTGAATACGTTTATATAGAAATGCAGTAACAGTTACACGCCAAAACAAAATATCTTCTTTTGGTTTTGATATTTGCCAAATCATTATAATTAAATTAATTATAGTTTTAATTCGTAAAAGTTTTGTAGGCATCGTTAGAGGTGCGTGAAGTTGGCCCCCCATCACTGGAACTTTGAACTTTTTATTACACCATCCTTTGACCATTTGTTTGACCATGTTTGACTATCTTTTTATTTTGTTTGACCACCCACCGTTTACGAGTTATTTACATTTTCAACATGGGGGCCAACTTCACGGTAGCCCCCCATTATTGGAATTTTTAAGACTTAATTACGCCATCGTTTGACCGTTTGTTTCACCATGTTTGACCATATTTTTTTTTTTCGTTTGACCATCCGCCGTTTTGGAGATATAGGCATTTTTAAAATAGGGACTACCGTGAAACTGGCCCCGCATCGTTGGAATTTTGAAGTTTTTATTATACCATCGTTTGACAATTTGTGTGACCATGTTTGACCGTATTTTTATTTCGTTTGACCACCCTCTGTTTTTGAGATATTGACACCACAAGTCTCCGCCCATGCTTGGTTTTAATATGTCACTCGTGCTTGTAATATTTGATTTTCCGCAATTTTTATGTTTGACCATTTTCTGTAATCGAATAACCATGACTGGCCATTTTTTGAAATTTTTAAAATCGCTGCCAATTTTGAATTACAGCCGACAAAGTAATTTCTCCGATGACTTTAATTAAAATTTGTTCGCAATTGCGATTTAAAATAGTAAATAGTTAAAGTAGTTGAATATTCGCAATTTTAACGTTTGACCATTTTCTGTAATCGAATGACCTTGACAGACCATATTTTGGATTTTTTAAAACCCCTGCTAATTTTGAATTACCACCGCCAAAGTGCTTTTCATGGTTACTGCGATTTATCATAGTAAGAGGTTGAATATTCGCAATCTTGAGCTTTGACCACTTTCCGCAATCGAATAACCTTGATTCACAATATTTTGGAATTTTCAAAATCCTATGCAATTTTGACTTACGGCCAATAAAGTGATTTTGACGGTTACCTTTGAAATACTTAATTGGGAGATATCATAGCAAAAGGTTGGATATTCACAATTTTGTTGCTTGACCAATCGAATGAACATGTTTGACCATGCTCAGGAATTTTTTAAATCGCTCTTAATCCTGAATTTCTGTCCACCACGTAGGTGTTCCTACTGTTATCATAATCATCGGCGTGTAACATGATTATATAAAACTCGTCAAGTCCTTCCACCTCAATCCTCCTCCATGCTTTTGGAGTTCTTTCCCAACTACCGGGGTTCAAAGGTTAGAACCTAACCCCGTCAGTTGCTGCTGTACAGAAAATGGTGTGATTTCTGTATTTGACATTTTCTACATTTTATTGTAGTTTAGATAGAAGTTTATTTTTTCTTAAATCAAGGATTATATATATGTTTTAGTATATATTACTGTTATTACTTTAATGATTTGATGAAATATGTGGTGCTAATAGAAATAAACCCCAACAGTGATACATGATCAACAACTGGTAAATATAATGAACATGTAGCGTTGTTTCATAATTTAAAAGTTAAATGGGTACATTTTTGTTTGAATCTTTGCCGACGAATCTACAGTCCTACGTACATTTCTTCCTGTGTCTGAGAATAAAATAAGAGATGTATTTCACCTGATGTCGCAGCGGTAACATTTATAATGGTATTCTTCAAGCCATTGTGCAATTCCCATTTAACTCCTCCACGTCGACAATAAAGTTTGTAGTTTGTAGTGCCCAACGGAAGCACTACTGTTGAATTTAAATTTTAATAGTTTTAGGTGTCATTTAGCTGAATAGGAATTTGATAGTTGGCATTGGATTGTTTAAAAGAGCAAAATGCCAATACCTAAAAGTTTTCCTGTTTTGACAGAAATGTTAACTATTTCAATGCATTTATGGCAATACTTGGTGATGTTCCCACGGGCTAAATATCGATCGAGAGACAACTGCAAACCATTTTAAATGCCATGATCTTGTAATGGTTTGTAATCTGGTGCCAATACGTACTGAACGCGAAAATTAATTGTGTTGCATGTTCTGCACGTCGTAGTTTCAGTAACATTGCAAACATTGCGCAATAACTTGTCTGCAACATTTGAGACATTTGAACTGCAGTCCAGTACTCCATTGACTACCTGATTATCCACAAATGACAGTAACAAAAATGCCGTACTTATGTATAGGGATGCATTATTGCCATTTGTAACCAGAGCAATTATACAGTTCATGAAATCGGTCTGTTATTTAAAAAAGAAATCGGTCTGTTATTTAAAGAAGAACTCGGTTTTGAATTGCAAAATATGTACACATATTTATCGTAAACTAAATTTCCGACCTTCAATGGTTTTTGAATTAAGACGGAATCAACATATTTTTTAAATGACACCATTGGCTTAATGACACCATATAATAGTATGATGGCCGTACATAAGAAAATTTTCTAGAAAAAGATAGTTGAAAATTAGTGTTACATTGTGTATTTTATACAAATTTTGAGGTTTCTGGGAGATTGAATTGAAATGGCATACATTTACTAATGTTGCTAAAATTACACTTTTGACATTTGACCTCACTTTTCCGGATGTCTAACGCAATTTTGAGTTCGCATTCGTATTGACGACAAATACGTTCCAGAGTACATTTTATTTTCCATTTACAACCTCCATGCTACTCAAAGTTATCGATATTTGCAATTTCAATTATGGTCTGTAGCCTTAACTTTTCTTCCGCTACCATTAAGACAATTAAATGTTATATTAAAATAACTTTCAAATATGGGATTGCCATTACATCAAAATGTGTATAAGAAAATTGAGAAAGACACAAAATTAAAAAGCGCAAAATATCTGCAAACCTGTAAAACGTAGCTTTTGTAAATGAAAACTGCATAGGCGATTATAATAAATTCTTTGCCAAAATCGCAAAGTTGAGTTTTTAGACCTGTTTGAGTTTGGCACATGCGAGGTGAAACGGCCTGACTTTTTTAATCACAGAATCAAGTTGACCCTACATCAATTATTTTAATATTTTAACTTTAAGTAAATATTGTTTTTTAACCAATTATTTTATACTTTTTTTGTAATCTTGTTGTCTATACCTCCCCCCATCATCTCCGACATTCTTGTGAGACTAATCTGATAATCGATTTTTGTCTAAATCGAAGTTTATTTGAGATTTTGACCAGCTTTTCGGGATTTCGTCCCACTGTGCGTCGGTATGCGCAATTCAGGGATCTGTAGCATTCCGGCGCCCGGCCGGGTAGTGCTGAAATCGGCTGAAAGAGCCGAGGCGCGCGTCGCGACGCGTTCCCGGTCTGCTCCGGCTACGTTCGAACAAAACAGAGTTTCCCCGAACAGTCACTTGCCTACTGCACGGCAGAGGCGTCCGGATCGTTTTGGTTGCAGGGGACAATATCTCTCTCTACCATCCAGCGGGCCGGTCTAAAATGAAAGAAAACGGTTCAGTCGTACTTGTGAGGCACGCCGGTGCAGTCTGTAGTAAAGCGATTCTACTCATTTAAACTCGAGATTTGCAATGACGGACCCTCAAATATTTATGTTCCGCGCAACTAATACCGACTGTGGCCGATAACGAACCACGAGAAAACCTGTGTTTATCTCACAACAAATCAAAACCTTGACCCCCTGTGACCCGTGTATTCTAACCTCCAAAAACCAAATAATGGATAATTTTATTTAAGACGAGACGAGAAGGTAGCTCAATGTTTCGTGTTTTACTAATGTTGTTTTTTTTTTCGTTTTTGTTAAATTTGATTTTCTGGTTTGCCGTTCATTGTATATTTTACGTCGCAACTTTTAAATGGAATGTTTTACGTGTCTGTGTATGTGTTTCGTTTTCTTTTTGTTTTATTGCGCGATTGTATGGAGAGTTTTTCGTAACTTACTCTTTATTAACCAGCATGTCTTTTATGTTATAATTTTCGAATAAATGTCGGTTTTTTCGATTAGTGTACTTTTTGCATCCCCGTGTTTTGTTTTGTATATTTATTTGTGTTCTTGCATCCCGTACTTGTATAGTATACAGATCTATATTTTGTACACATATTAGTTAATTCTTTGTGTAAGTATACACGTGTCTAATGTGAGAATTAAACTGAATTTAATTTTTATAAATCGATTTGAATATCCAGGTTAGCCAACTGTTTGCCAATAGCGAAATACAGAATTACCAAGTTAACTTAAAATTAATCAAACGCATGTTCGCTCTAACAGAAAATGTGAACAATGTTGTTATAACAATTTGTATAATAATTTGAGAAAATAATTAGTATTTTTTGCAGATTTTTTGTGACAATCTTGTGTATTAAAATAACATATGTTGTTAAATCAAATTTGCCTAAAAACACTATATGTTTTTATTCTTTTCAGATTACAAAAAGCTTTATTTTAATAACTTTCCATCAAGGTATAGATCTAAACAAAACGTTGTCTAATTAACGAGAAACTGATTACAATAATATCACGAGTCGTTATATCATCTATTAATGTATCACCTAATAAAACAAGGTAAAGTAAATAAATTAAAAACTAATAGAAAATGTGAAGAATCTTCTTTCTCTTTGGATCGATTATGTGTTCCCTGGTATTTATTTTCACTGTAATTTTCTTCATAACAATTTTCTTCATAAAACCCCATACAAAAAATCAATTGGCGTAAAGTCTGGGCATCTGGCAGTCCACGATATCTGTCCGCCTCGTCCGATCCTATGGTCGGGCGAGGCGAACCGACGGTGTATCTAAATGTCTGGTAAAAATGTGAACTTTCTTTAAAACTTAGTTTCGTTAATATTTGTAAATTGCACTTAATAGTTTGTAATATCATCTCTATCAAACTATCGTTCGTCTGTCTAGACTCTAGAGCATTCTACTTAAAAAAGTAGGATCTTTGATATCTCTAGTTTAATATGAAGCAAAAATATTCGTTATGTCTAATGTGGTCATCATTTAAAAAGAGATTAGAACGTGAAACAATGGACAAATGTGATTTAACACAAAGAAACAAACACTTGTGTCAAAGTAACAATTTGTGACAAACACTTGCGCAGAATCACGTCTTGTTATCACGGGGTAGGTGGGACACATTCAAGAATTTTCAAAATAACGATTAATTTCCTATCAAATGTATCATTCAATTTTTAAGCAGCAATAGCATAACAATACTTCCATTTGAATTTATGAAATAATTTAAAGTATTTGGATGAGTATTCCTTTGTAAATGATTCGTTTGAGGAAATTTTGATGAAGAAACTGTTATTACTCTTAAAAGACACGGTTAACACAAAAAAGATCTGCATTAAATACAATTTCTTACACAAATTAGAGACTTTAAATATCTCAAAAGCTGTTAACTTTTGGATAATGCATATGGGAGTGAAATATATTGCAAATATATTACCTCTACTATAACGTATTTACAGGAACATGTCTAGGCACCAATAACCCTGTAATTAATTAGAAGGAAAGGCGTGTATTTGCCACTATACCCTACTGAAACTTAAACTAAAACTTATTTGAGCAATATCTACTATCTACACAACAAGTAGGAAGCTGTCTTGTATCAAAGTTCTTCGTAAACAATCAATCCAATCCAATTCAAACTGATAACCAAATCTGTGAGCTAAACTACAAGGTATACATGAAGATTATTAATTACTGAAAGTACATGACATGTTTAGTTCGATTAATTAATTCTACACTATTAACATAACCACGTGATCGGTGTTTCTGTTCAGATACGTTACGTACATAGTTGTCAAATTTAACAATCACCATACGGTCAGATTGGGAGCGACGCATTAAAGTTCATTGTTTTTCTTAACCATACCTACTTACCGACGTTTTAGCATATTTGCCACTCCGGCAACTGCATTGTATCGAGTGATCTATGAGAGTACGAAGAATTGTATTTCTACCATGATATTTTGAACAACAAAGAAATAAAATACTAATCTATAGCTAAATAGGAATAATAGGAATAATTATTTTTGAATTTTAATATTGCTATTCAGATATTAATAAGCACTTTGAAAATTCAACCGACTTCCAGCAAACGCACTGGAAAGGTACCTTTTTAAGCGTGTATAATTTTCAGGTAGCCTGTTATTGGCCTATAAAGGTGTGTCCACATCAATAATTATAATTTGCGATTTGACTTATCCATATTTATGGTAGGAAATATGGATAAGTCAAAACGCAAATTATATCTTAGAACCCTTGATTTTAGAACCCCTGTCGATCACTTTTGGACTTGTTTTAGTCTTTGCCATAAGTACACAAAATAATTATAAGATCTTTAGTCCATTAATCGAGTTTATGGTTTACCAAAATCGGCATGTATGCAGCGCTACACGAGCTGAAAACATGAGCAAATCAAATCTCTGAAATGGTGTATTATTTCAAAAGATAATCGGACTCGTCGATTATGAATGATCAAAATCTACATATTTATAATAAAGTAAACTTCCGAACTTCAACTGTTTTTGTGCCTTTCTCAACATATTTCGTATGTAATACTATAAATAATACTTTCGCTTCTATTAAGAGTTAAGACAATTAAAATCTACCAAAATCACTAAGAAAACGATGTGGCCAGGCACATGACTTCATCATACAATATATAAAATTAATAGTTTAGCTGCATGAGATTCTATTTAACCTAGATCGATCGTGTGTTAAAACGGGCTAGCCAGGATTTGACAAATATTTTGATAATATTGACAGTATGCACTGTCGTGTACTGGCATTAGAATGAAAATAATTGTCAAATCCTGGCTAACTAGTTTTAATGCAGACACAGTCTCGATCAAATAGAATTTGCTCATACAGCTAAACTATTAATTTTACCAAAAAATGTCATAGACATAAATTACACAAAATATCCTCTACTTTAATTTATTATTTAACTATTTTGACGAAATTACAGAAATGGCGGCTCATTTGCAAAATCTTTGAAAAATGCTGGTTATAAAACTTCTAAATATGAACTTTTGTCCCGATACCTTTAGTAGTTTCTCCGGAATCGTCGCCACAAGAATCGGGTACACACATAGACACACACACACAAAAACATTTTTTACTTTATCATACGCAGTAAGATAAAGTATTGTAATCATGCCGAAAAAAAAAATTGAGATTTTAGCGGAAATAGGTCTTTTTGGGGCCCCTGAACATTTTTGACCAAGGTACAAAAAAATGTCTGTGTGTGTGTGTGTGTGTGTGTGTGTGTGTATGTATGTCTGTGTGTAAACGATTTTTGTGGCGACGATTCCGGAGAAACTACTAAAGGTATCGGAACGAAAGTTCATATTTAGAAGTTTTGTTACCAAACTTAGAGCTGAAAAGCTTTTGGTTGAAAGGGGTCCAAAGGAACTGGTAGTTTATTCTAAGCCTTTTTGAAGGACTTTGCAAATGAGCCGCCATTTCTGTAATTTCGACAAAATAGTTAATTAGTAAATTAAAGTAGAGGAAATTTTGAATAATTTATGCCTATGAAATTTTTTGGTAAAATTAATAGTTTAGCTGCAAGAGCAAATTCTGTTTGATCGAGATCGGTCGCATCTGCATTGATATGAAACTACATCTACAGTGTCATGAACAAATATAAATCTGTCAGAATTTGAATAAGCTTTCTAAACTTGACATTTCGTCAAAGTGGCACCAACCAAACATTTCCTGAACAGATATATAACCATTTTTTAATTTTTACTTTATCATACGCAGTATGCTAAAGTATTGTAATCATGCCGAAAAAGAAATTGAGATTTTAGCGGAAATAGGTCTTTTTGGGTCCCCTGAACATTTTTGACCAAGGTACAAAAAAATGTCTGTGTGTGTGTGTGTGTGTGTGTGTGTGTGTGTGTGTGTGTGTGTGTGTGTGTGTGTGTGTGTGTGTGTGTGTGTGTGTGTGTGTGTGTGTGTGTGTGTGTGTGTGTGTGTGTGTGTGTGTGTGTGTGTGTGTGTGTGTGTGTGTGTGTGTGTGCGTGCGTGCGTGCGTGTGTGTGTAAACGATTTTTGTGGCGATGATTCCGGAAAAACTACTAAAGGTATCGGGACGAAAGTTCATAATTAGAAGTTTCATGACCTAACTTAGAGCTGAAAAGCTTTTGGTTAAAAAGGGTCCAAAGGAACTGGTAGTTTATTGTAAGCCTTTTTCAAGGATTTTGCAAATGAGTCGCTATTTCTCTAATTTCGTCAAAATAGTTAAATAATAAATTAAAGTAGAGGAAATTCTGAATAATTTATGCCTATGTAATATTTTGGTAAAATTAATAGTTTAGCTTTTTAGGTTATTCTAAGCCTTTTTGAAGGATTTTGGAAATGAGCCGCCATTTCTGTAATTTCTTCAAAATAGTTAAATAATAGATTTACATAAATTATACAAAATTTCGTCTATTTTAATTAAAATAGACGAAATTTTGTATAATTTATGTCTATGAAATTTTTTTGTAAAACTAATAGTTTAGCTGTAGAAGCAAACTCTATTTGATCGAGATCGTGTCTGCATTAATATAAAGTTAGCCAGGATTGGCCAGATAGTTTTATTCCAATAGCAGTAGGTAGTGTCAAAGGCTGATTTTTTGACTATACCTACTGTCAATATCTGTCAAATCCTGGCTAATTCGTTTTATTTTAATGCAAACAGGATCGTTCTCGATCAAATAAAATCTCTTGCAGCTAAACTAATAATTTTATATATTGTATGATAAAGTCATGTGCCTGGCCACATCAGATTTTTTTCTACCTTGGTCAAAAATTTGCATACTATGTATGATAAAGTAAATATTGCTGACGTTATCAGCTAATTGAAGGTCGGAAATTGAATTATACATAACAATTTCATAGTTATAAATCTTGTTTGACAATTTTTAAAATAACAAACAGTCTCAGAATGTTTCTCAGAATTTCGTCCCGATACTAAAAAAACTCTAAAACGTGTTCTGCCTTTAAACTCTTTAATCGGCATCTGTTATTTGCAATTTCAAAATAAAACCATTCTCTAAAAACGGAACATATGAAACACAATATTAGTATTTTCGTTTTTGGTAAATATCCGAAAAAATGACCAAAATATGCCCTACAAATATTCAAAATGACTCAAAAGAAATTTAGCCATTTTTGGTGTAATATGCAAACAATATGCTCTAACAAAAGGAGGAAATATATATTATCCATTTAGTCTGAAATAGATTTACTTCTTGAGCATTTCTTTATTTAAAAATTATATATGCCTCAGCATACTTTTGGTAGCTTTAATGAGTCTACAAAATTAATTGTAAATTAATTGTGACTGCAGTTACTGTAGCTTTTAGTGCAACTTCAGGAGGTTTTATGAGTACTACGAACTACGTCTTGGGTGCTAGTAAATACGGCTGAATAAATATACTATTATTGCTGCCCGAGTCCTCATTGTTCAAATACAAAGTTACTGTACGCTTTTTGACGTTAAACTGTTGCGAAAATAGGAGAGAGATACGGGCAGTATACGCTTCCAGACGTAGGTACGTACTACAATTTCACTGAGTGTCTACTGGAACTAAACGTATTCCCTTCCGTTTATTTTACTGTCGCATGCGACTGAAACACGATGCACTAAGGACTACTTAACTGTTGGTAATGTTGACAAATGAAACAAACGTCTATCTTTGTAACACAATTTCTTTGAACAAAAATGACGTTAATAATTTTGTCGCGTAAAAGCATAATATTGAGTTTTATTACAGTTATTACTAAGCATATAGCTAATTTTGGAATTATTTAAAATAGTAAAGTTGTAGTTAGCTGTATAGTTAATAGATATCATTTTCTTCAAATGATTAAAATGTTGAAACAATAAGATTAACATAACTTTTTTGCTGATTTTCGACTGTTTATCCCGAAAATAATCATTGAAAAGTAGCCTGTCTTTAGGATCTACCATCGGTATATACAGTGTCCCACTTGAGGTGAACTCAAGTCCATACTGTTATCTTTTAAGAATTAGGTTTCCATATTTTTACAACTGTGCCAGGCACACTATTGAGTGTATTCACATCAATTTTAGACTTGATGATTTTTTTGATAATTTCTCTTGGAATAAAGAATCAGTAAAGTTATTTAGAATTAAAAAATATCCAATGTACCTATTGAAATATTCAGATGTATAGTTTTACTGTCGAAAATCAGAAATTTGCGGCAATATTCTTTATTATAGAGATATTGTAAAAAATTCTAAGAAAAGCTGTTCAAAATCTAAAATTACCCAATTATATAAATCATAAATTGCTGACTAAAAATTAAAAATTGTTAATATTTCGTTTTAAATTGGTATTAGGCTTTATTCAAAAACCAACTGTTGAAAAGAAAACGGAATTTATGATTTAAAAAAAAACTGGTTTTCTAATTTTGCGGGGAACATAAAATTCCGAAATATAATAAATTGGCCTGTGAATGATTACTTAATATTTTTTTATCTACGACTCGCATATAATAAGTTCATTGCATGCGTATCTATGACTATATAATCCCCATCATGATACACGCCAATGACTATAATGACACTAGCGTTGCATAATAATGCCAGTTCGTTCAAATAATGACTTCATTATTGGAACGAATTGTCATCATTATACAACTCTAGTGTCAAAGTCTGTCAAAACGTACGTGGATGACAGTTCGCGTCGCCATCGTTGACAACTACATTTAAAATATTTGATATAAAATGGAATTTATGAGTCGTAGATAAAACGTCGTATTTGACTAGCACACAACGGATATAAATTGCTAGAATGTTTATACGCTTTATAGGCGGATAATGCTCGGGATTTATATCCTTAGTTATGTGCTCGTAAAATATCATACATACTATTATATTCCAGATATAAAATTAAATATATAATATAACAAATAGAAAAAAATCTTCAACTGGCTATTCAACTTGGCATGTATAGTTCTCAGAGAATTTCTTTATGGTATGGTGTCTTAAAGACAGTGTTTTAAGTATAATATTTTAGTGTTCTTGAAATACCATATGAATACTGCTTTCGTTACTTTTGATTTTCCCTTTCATCTATCATTTATTATTTGCTATTTGCTATAATAGTGGCTCAACTCTAAATTTTACAAAAAAAACAATTGAAAAATATTTGTTTTCTGGCATGAATCCAAAGGAAGTATGAAATTTGTGCTGTTTTATGCACATACCTACATGCTAACAGAGAAAAAGGTTTTTATAATATACGTCGAAAAAACGACAAAAATGTGTCATCATGACAGAGGATAACATCGAAAAGAGACTGGAGCATATTGAAATCATTTTCAATACATAAAATAAATATTATGTAAAATGATCAAATATGTTATTATTGTTGTAATTGTAAACTGGTATCTAAAACTAGTTCTTTTCCAATATTATAAATACTTAGTGCTGTTTTAGCAATAAACATTTAGCAATCCTTATGTATCAAACTTCTATCTATCTCCGATAGGTGTCACTATCTCCACTGAGGCAACAAATTTGCCTATAAATTTCCACTGCCTTTGTAGCTCAACTGGGAGAGCTTCTGACCGGTAATTAGTGGATTTCTGGTTCAAATCCAGTATTTTTTCTTCAAATTGTCCTCATACTGGAGTAATTTTATCATTCGCTTAATTAGTTTATATTTGGCACGTATTGGCATTTTTTTATCATGATTATATTAGTAACTTTTAACGATATGTCTTAAGAAAGCAAATTACCGATAATTTCAAGTTTTTGATGATAAAACTAAACATTTTAAGAAAAAAGCTACCCAAAATCCACGTCATTACGTAATCCAAGTAGGTCGGTGTTGAGTTAGAGACAAACCAAACGTGTGTTTAGTTTTGTTAGAAACTGCTTTTACACTGTCTTGTAAGAAGTTCCTCTTAAAACACAAGACAATAATCATGTTTTTTCATCTTATTTAAAAATTCATTAAACACACTTATTTTGTATGGCGTTTAAAGTTGATTTTCTGAGAAACCACCAATTTCAAGATTACTATTGATTTTTTATATATTATTTATATATTAAATTGTGAAAACTTAATTATCAACGTTCTTATTTATGTAAAGTTAATTTCTTTCATTAGATGAATTTGCATGATATCTAATAGCAGTATGTACACCCTTAGTTTGAAAACCCCTACGCCTTTGGAAAAGCCGCTATAAAACGACAATGCCGTGACAGCCTGACCTATTTCGCAGCATGTGACCTATCGACTGTCGCGGTCCAGTAATTCCACGGGACATTCGGGCATTAATAACATTTAAATATGTCGTTTATCTAGGCGAGATTAACGGGCGACCATGCTCGCAGCCAGAATTTCAAACATTAGTAAACCAGCGCCTAGCTAATGGCACCCGAGGCATCCATAAAGTGGCCACTGACCACCACCAGTTAGCTGGCGGATGAGAAATTTCTGGAGCATCTACCTCGAGAGCAGTCGGATGTTTGGTGATGTTTGGTCTCTGATCTCAAAATTCCGTTCTGCCAGTCGACGCTGCGCTGGATGGAACCCTTTGATATTAATTTTGCGCGTCATCTGCAGTTCCAAATGCAGAACGCTGTTATCCAATATCTCTCGCGCTCTCTCTTTTTGCTGTGGAACAACTAGGCTCTCCGCGCCTTTATATTGAAGTTACGGAAACATTTCGTGTTATTAAAGGTTTGTTTTTTCATTGGTATCTATAAACAAATTTAATATGCAGTATGTCTCAGATATTTTTTATAATGAGATATATAGATATTAGCAAGTAACAATAAATTTTTAGGAATTAAAGAAAAAAGGTGCAATTTAAATTTAAAGCAAAAACAAGGCTTATCATTGTGTAAGAATTAGTTAAGTTTATTAGTTAAGAAAAACTGTCTTTCGGAACATTTGAAACCTGGGTTTTAATGAAAACCCCCGGTTTTAGATTCCTGACTTAATATGTCAAAATAACGAATTATATTATTAAAAACATTACAATTATCTGCAATTTTATAAATTATTATCTATATGTATATGAATATAATAAAATTTCTTGTATGCAAACAGATTGCAATTATACCGGGTTATTATATTATGTTATTATTATACCTATATTTAAATTTGGCAAAGTTTTGTATTTTTGTGTTGATTAATTATCTGACAAGAAATTTAAGCAATAATTTTTCATTTTGAAGATATCCGCAAAAAACTGGAATGTTAAGATATCGTTTTTCATTTTTTATTCAACACCAAGAGAGCTAGACATTTGAAATAAAAACATTCTACAGCTACTTTCTAACATGGAATGCAGTGTCTTTTTTGAATTTGAATAACATCAAAGACGGCGGCGTAACCTTGGCCAACTTTTGTTTTTCTTATGGGCGCCATGTTGAATTTTGGCTTTTTCCGATAGTCGTGTTTTTTCTCATTTCCGCAATGTATAACATGTTGGGATTAGTTTTTAAAACAATGGTGTAACAATATAAAAAAAAACATTCGTCTTTTTCTCGTTTTTTGTTGTGCTTATCAGGTATCCAACTGGAGCTTGCTTACAGACCGCCGGACTGACCAAGGGTGATTAGGATTAACAACATTCAGATTGTTAAAGAAACGTTAAAAAGTTTATACAACAAAAGGCTTATTTTTATTGTGACGCAGTTCTCCATCTTGCTGCCACCACATAATTCACATTATCCACATTATTCTCCTTTGGTCCAACGCAACATCGTCATTTTTCGATAGTTGTGTTTTAGTTTCAATGTTTGTGTTTCAAATGTCTAGCTACTCTTGGTTAGGAATAAAAAATTAAAAACGAAATCTTAATATTTCAGTTTTTTGGGGATATCTTTAAAATGAAAAATGATAGCTTAAATTTCTTTTCAGATAATTGATCAACACAAAAATACAAAACTTTGCCAAATTTAAACATAGGCTCTATCTCCACTAGTAAGCGAGATCACCATGGTGAGCCTCGAAATTGAATCATCCGGTATATTTCGTGTAGTCTCCGTTCAATAGCCGACGATTTTGATAAGTGTAACATTTTTTCTGTTTTTCGGCGAATATCAAAACTTTTCTCTCTGTTGGCATGTTTAAAGAAACGAACACTTGTCTGATATGTTTGAGCAAACTGACACTTTGCCTTGGATTTTCCTATAGGTTTATCATACAAAACAGCACACTATTTGTACTCCCATTAGATTCGTGTCAGAAATCTTATTTGTCGGAATCAAAAGTTTGATTTGTAATAGACCTTTTTGTGAGTTGTGCCATTTGCTAGCAATACCTACACTGACCGGCAAAATTAAAGGAATTCTTAAACATGGTACCTGACCTTTGGTGCTCTAGGTTTTCAAGTACCTACTCACTTACAAAGCCATATACATCAATTGTTAACGTTTTGTTTTTAATTCATTGCAATATCTGCTGCAATATTGCTTCAAGTAAAATATTGCATACTTTTTGCATTAGAAACACTGATAACACTAAGTTTTGCTATAAAGGCTGAATATGCCTTAATCCCTTATTAAAGTAATAGAATAGTCTAATTAATACTCTCAACCAAGTAACATTATTTTGCTGCAATGTTTAACAGCATTTAAAATTTTAAGGTTTACATGAAATTGTGTATATTCCACAAAAATTCAGATGTTGGAAAGAGCCAACAAATAGAATGTTGAGAATTAATGTGGCTTTGTAACAAAATACTTCAGAACTTGGCCAAGTTCCTCTCTTATTCCACAGGGAGTTCTGAATATACACAAAAAACAATACTTTGGTTTACCACGCTTAATCAATGAGTATCAATGTATCAATGTGTAAAATGTTGTTCTTTAAAATTACAATGCTATGCGATATTTTGATGAATTTCTTACCAATATATCGAAAGAAATAATGAAAATAAGTTAAGGTTTCAGGCGTTCCTTTAATTGTGTCGGTCACTGTATAGGAAACACTATATTTATTACGACAATGATCATGGAAAAGATAAACGATGGAAGTCAATGGTTATTTGTCAAGTTTGACCATTAGACCTTGTTATTAAATGCTCTGTGAACAGTAAAGTCTAGTTGATTACCTAACCACATGAAGATTGTTTTTCTATTTGTTTTGGTAGGCGTTCTTCATAAATATAATTTGAAAATTGTCCATTATCCAAAAGTGTAGTGTAATAAAAAACATCTTCTTCTTTGTATGTTTGCTATTTGCTTAGGAACTAGTTTCGAGTTTGTGAAGTCATCTTCAGTGTAGATCTAAAACAAGGTACGCTAATTATATAATTATGTTAAAAATGCCAATTGTCAAAAATGTCAAGAACGTTTCTTTTACACTCTGTGATCTTTCCAAAAGAAAAATGTTTACTTGTCATTTAAGAAATAACATTATGAAGTAGGCTTAAAAGAATACTTGAAGCTCAAGTTTACATCTATGAGGGGAAACATTTTTACCAAATATTGTGAAGAGAAATCATAGTAACAACTCTATAAAGTGATATTTTATTACCTTCAAACGTGGCAATCACTCTACCTGCAGAGTTGCATACTTAATATTTATTCTTTTATGTTAATATTAATTAAATAAGTATTTTTAACATTATTAAATAGTTTATTAAAATGTTGTTAATTATGATTATTTATGTCTGTTTCTCTGAAAGCCAATTTTTTAAGTGTATATTTTTGTAATAATGCAAATTATCGCTTTAGTTTTTAGCCACTCAGCGCGTTATAGGATTTTGCGGGTGTTTAACAATAAAATTCGTTAGTAATTTCTTGATGAGTTCTAAAACGACCACTCTGCTGCTCGTTATAGCACTCGATCAATCATCATCAAGGTCCGAAATTTCAATGCGGCCCTTTTCAGTTAAAATATCCACACAGATTTAGAATCAAGCATATTTCTTCGGTTATTAGAGACACATGTACCAACACTGGATGCAGAAGAAAATTAACGTTAGCTATTATTATACCAAAAATATTTAGGATGTTGTTTTACTTAAAATAACTCTATTCGTGACGCTTCCGGTTGAACCGGAAGTACACGAAACAAAAATTTTAGCATACCAACCGTTTAGGCAACTTACAACTTTTATGTTGCTTATCGTATACCTTGTTTTGGGTTGCATCCTTTTCAGCAGTGATGTCAACCCTGCGACCAGCGGGCCACATGCGGTGCGGCCCGCGAGCCCTTGGTAAACATTGTGTTATAATAAAGTCAAATACAAAAAAAACTTATATGTGTATATTCAGCATGGGGGTACCACAAGGTTCTGTTTTAAGTCCAGTTGTATTTATTAACTTTGCAGGGTGATTCGGAGTATGAACATTAGTTATTACTTATTAGGCAGCAGAATAGTAATATGTAATTATTTGGATACATAGTGGGTTTGCTATAGAAAGTAAATAATTAGGTGCAACTTATGTACATATATCACCAAAATGAAATTTATGGAACATGTATTTTATAAACGTCACACTGTCATGTAACCAACTCAAAAAATTATCAAGAAAATTTACTAGTACTAGTTGGTTAGAATAGCCCAGAAACAACTTGAACAGAATTGCCCGAAATTTTGTAAAATAACATAGAATTGTTAAAAATCGATTTTTTAAATGTCTTTGTAATTATCATTGGAATAGAATTTTGAAATTAAAAGCATACTGTTAGTTGATCGTGAAATGTAAACACTACACATACACATTGAAGTGGATAAGCTATTTGGTATCACATGCGGGTTGTAAAAATTCAAATAATGAATATTTAATTATTTTTTGATGTTCATGAAACTTATACCTATACCGCAAAATATTTAGGCTGTAATGAAAAAATGTTCACAAATTGAAAACGATTCTTTCACTCACTAGTAGCCTAAATCTTCAGAAGTAGTACGGATGAAGAGTTTTTTTTTACTTTTTTTACTTACTTTTTTTTATTTTGAGTACATACATAATGATACCATTTCCTGAACACTGTATACGATTTTCTAGCTATAGCAACTAGCAATAACTGGAATGTAACGATCATCTGATATTTTCTGAACATTTTGTTCATTCACGTCATTATCTCTGTTTTTAAAGGAGATACAACAAGAACAGTAATAACAAAATGGCACGATTTCAAAGTTGATTTTGACTGACTGATTTATTTATTGTTATTTTATTTTGTATGTGGGATTCCTCCGCAGAAATACGGTGGTAGTACTTTTGCTTGCTGAAATGATAAATTGAAATTTTCTTAAAATATCGTCCTATAAATCATTTGAATGAAATTTGTATATTAAAAAGTTACTGTAGCAATTGTTTTTATACATAAAATGAAGATGTAAGTCCAGCTTATAAGCTATTTTGTTTCTTTTTGGAAAAATGTAAAAAATTGACATTATTTTTTTAATGCTTATAAATCTTTGAATTTGGAGTTTTTGTATGTAATTCTGCATTATTTCAAATGAAAAATGTTTGATAAAAGTTTATAGACTTATTTCCAAATAAATAAATAGAATATATTGACTTGAGTCATCTATCATACCAAAAATTACCAGTCTATTGAAATTGATATAACACAGTGATGCAACATGGTATAAAAATCATAATAAAGTTGCTACTCTAGATTTTTATATGTAATTTAAGCATTTGTTTCTAAAATGCCTATGTTACGGGTTTGTGGAAAGAATATGTTGCATAGCGAAAAATAATTTTTCAAAACTTCCTTTTTCAAAGTTTATACTATTATAAAATGTCAAATTCCCAGAAAAAGAAACTAGAACGATGTATTATTTTTCGTTTTTGTTTTAAAATGACTGCAAAAAAACTGAATTAGCAGTTAATCACTTGTGTGAGTTTAGTATTTTGTATGCGGCCCGCCGATGTTTTGATCAGTGGTTTGTGGCCCGCGCCCTATAGACAATAAGGTAGAGACTATGGGGTGCCAATAATGTAATTTCTGGCCAAAATGTGATGATTACTGAATGCAGCACTCCCTTAGAATGTCTCGAAAAAGCCCTCGAGCTATAACTAAGAATTACTTCCATGAAATTCTAGATTTTTTCAAATATTCGATCCTACCAATTATTTCTTTACACCATCCATCGGATTGAAAACCGCATCGAAGTCTTCTACATAATTAATTAATTCGCTAGTAGCCAACGTTGCTAGAGCGTGTACCTTGCTCTTGCTGCAGCCAGGTTGGGTATACGCCGGCCGGCACTCTGCATATTGAACATCCACCCCTCCGGCTAGATGTAACGTTGCCCGCCCGACCAAACCCTTATTTGCATGCAGGGATAGTGAGGCGCGTCTTCCATGGCTGGAATTCCCGGCGGCAGGCAGTAATCATTTGACCTCAGGCCTGAACCTTAATCAATTATCGCGTACCGGTTACATTCCGCTGTAGTAGTGGTAGTCTGAAGAGTTTTGGTGGGATTTGGGGATGCTCTAACGCCACCAATTCCCCACAATGAGGAGGGGGTGGGTTATCCACACCAACGCTCGGTACAGTGGGAACAAAGCTACATCAACAAATAAATAAGTAAAGGTTTTCTTTACTTTACAGTTTACATGATAAAATGAGAGGGTTTTAGCGGAATTACACGGAACCAGTGATCTTCCACGGTAACCTACCAAATGTTCTATGCCTATCTATCTATAAAACGGGTTGTCTCGGCTGATTCATCATCATGATTCATCAAATTCGGAAGGTATTTTTTATGTATCGGAGGTTGGTACACAAGGAAACAGTTTTTATTAAAGTTTACTTATATTAGAAACAAAGTTTTAGAGACAAAGTGATTAGTGATTTGTAATTGATATGGTGTATGCATAAGGTGGCCACAATTTGATTGAGCCAAAGCGGGGCAAAAACGAGGGGATACAGATTAAAAAAAATTAAAGATTTTGAGATTCTTTACTTTAAAGAACCTTTTTTTTTCTGATGGTGATTAAAACTATTTGTTTACACTATATATTTATTATTATATAAGATATTCTATTTAAATATCATATCTATCAAAAAATCTGATGTGGCCAGCCACATGACTTTATCATACTATATATAAAATTAATACCGACACCCCCCCCCCCAGCCCCTTGCCCGCGTCCTGCCTTACCCCCTAAATCTCGTTATTCTCCGATTTACTGGAAGTATTATTACTTTTCCTAGTTGATTAATAGTAAATGAGATTCTATTTGATCGAGATCGGTGGTATCTGCGTTAAAATAAAACTAGAATTTGTCAGATATTTTAATACAATAAAAAGTGGTCGGATTTCTTATTTTTCTTTTATTTTACCAATTGCTACTTGTTTCTTGTCCTACTGGGCACTTTTTCAGGCGCTATAGGAAATTAGATATATATTACATAACTGACAATTAAATCAAATTCTAAAAAAAACTCTGTTGTAAAAGAGTACATATTGTCATGCGTGGCTTGTGGAGAACATAAAATAACATACAAAGGTCAGAAACAAACAGATATGAGACTGCAGAACAGATATTTTTGTACTTTACAGTAGGTATTGTCAAAAGATCAGCGTTTGACACTACCTACTGACATTATAATGAAACTATTTGTCAAATCTTGGCTAACTATGATGCAGACACGAGCGATCTCAATCAAATACAAATTACTCATTCGCTAAACTATTAATTTTACCAAAAAATGTCGTAGACATAAATTATTCAGAATTTCCTCTACTTTAATTTATTATCTAACTATTTTGACGAAATTACAGAAATGGCGGCTCATTTTCAAAATCGTTAAAAAATGCTGTGAGTAAATGTTCAGTCCTCTTGGACCATTTTGAACCACATGCTTTTCAGCTCTAAGTTTGGTCGTGAAACTTCTAAATATGAAGTTTCGTGCCGATACCTTTAGTAGTTTCTCCGGAATCGTCGCCACAAAAATCGGGTACACACTTACATACACACACACATACACACACACACATACATGCACACAGAATTTTTTTGCACCTTGGTCAAAAATGATCAGGGGACTCAAAAATACCTACTTATTAAAATCAAATTTTTTCTTTATTCGGCTCGATTACAATACTTATGATAAAGTAAAAATTAGCTACATATTGTTGTATACAAGAAAAAGCTTATTTCGTTATCCTTTCAAGTTGTAAATTTGTCATCTTTCTTATAACATACCTTTTTCATGTATGTCCAATGTATGTAATCAATATTGTAAAACAATGAAATAATAATAAAACATTTTTTAAATTCTAATAATTATCCTAATAATCAATTATCTTATGGTTAATGAGACAAATTTTAAAGCCTAAGAATATAACCTGAAAAATACAACATAGGGTTTTGCAAAGAATATGAGATTGTGATATTTTGTTGGTGGGATTTTGTATATTTTGTAGAAAGGTTGTCTAGATCAGTTCTATTTTGTCCTGTGTTTTTCGTAAGAAAACGCTGGAATCCTTAAATTACTTCTTTTCTGATGAGATTACAGACGATTCAAACACCTAATAAATACAATATATCCACCATTTGCTCAATTTTCGACATGATAAATGTAATACAATTTTTTTTTTCATAGGAACTTTATTGCCACTGCAGCGTTGCTTTCCCTTAAAATGTCAACAAGATTCGCAGATAAATGATACATTGATCAACAAAAAAAATACACTTCTTTGCTTTGATCCTAGAAATCCTTTGAGAAGTTTGTTTACAGTTTACCACTATCCATTTGATAGTATTCATAGTACCTATACTATCAAAGCAAAGCAGTAAAATGACAACTAAAGCATCATTAATACAAACTGCAAAATAAACGCGGAGCAAATTATCGTGAGATAATAGAACCTGTTATACAAAAACGAATTTTAACATTAAAAGTTATTCTTGGAAAACTCTGGTTCATTTCCGTAGAAGACCGCGTACCAATTCATGCACCTGATTATATTAGTACATCTTTTAAGCATATCTGCTAATTTTTCTATACGCAAATTAAATTTAAAACAACAATGTAATTTAAATTGAAAAATGAATCGTAATTTAAAAACTAATTTAAACTATTTTTACTATGTTTAGAAGGTGCGAAGTAACTGTAAAGTACCTCCGAAAGCGTGTCTGGGTTTCCACCAAATCATGTCAATATATAAATGTAAGAATGAATGCTATTGTAGTCATTTATCTGAAGGTAGTGCATAAATTAATCAATATTAATTAAGTCTATAATTATTGATATTATTATATTTCTCTTTGTAAAAAAATCACTAATTTTTAGACGATCGCGGAAAAAACTGTTGAATTTATTTTGCTTTATTAATATTTATTAATTATTATTACATTCATAATTAAAATTATAAAGATATACTGTATCTACGGCCTTTCAGTGAATATTTTGAAGAAGAATGTTTGGACCAAATAAGAACCGTCAACAAAATGTTAAAAGTCGGGAGTATCCCACCAAATATAGGATAACTAATATTGAATGTGTAGTAGCATGTTATTTTGTTCCATTGTGTATCACCTATGGTGCAGAATGGAACATGTAGTAGTGCACACTGAAACATGTTCATTTACACTTATACATTTTTAATCACAAAAAAAAGCAATTTTAGTAGGTACATAAACAATAAATATTTTACATTATGTTATCTTAAATGCATATATTAAAATTGTATTTAAAATTTAAAAGTAACGACTTTTTTTTTGCACGGACGAAATATGTGGGACAAAGTTAACAGGGCTCCATAAACGATAGTGATATTATCATCTTCCGGTGTGAACCGCAAACCCTTCCGGTTTGATCGGAAATAGGTGATATTGGTACCACATTTGGAAATAATCTAGGAATATAACCTTGTGTGAGCTTTCATGGAAGTTTATTTATGTAATAGATTCTTAAGTCGCCCGAGGGCATAAACATCAACTTCTTAACGCCCTTGCGGGCGGTAAGAACCAGTTTTTGCTCCGATATCTAAGATGTAAAATGTCACTTTATGATCATGTAGGACATAAAATAAATAATAATTGTTTTAGTTTTTTTTATTAATTGTAAATTTTATTTGCCATCTATATAATTTATTTTATAAATTCTATTTGACCTTGTTACCTTACGATCTAGCGTTAAAACCACACAAACATATTAGATAAACATTGGATTAAAATCAAAATAACTCCCAAGTTGTCACTTCCGATCAACCTGAGCAGATGGTCACTATCAACTTCTTGTTATTTTAAATGAAATGATATGATTTTCTATAACGAATTCTTATAAGAGTTGTGAGTCTTCGCTTATGTACAACTGATGATCATCTACGAAGAAGTGAATCCTTAATATGGAGAGACAGGACTGAAAACAAGAAATAGTACAGAACTTATAATACGAAACAAATTTAAATTCGTTTTTAAATGGTATTTATTGATATCCCAAAAATCTACCAAATTTAATACAAAAATCAACTCGTTTACTAATAGTAGGTCAGATAGATTATTTGATCAAATTTGTCGTCAAATTGCAGATATCTTCTACTGTACAACACAGGGATTAGTGTAGTAGTAAAACGCGGTTTTAAACTGGCCTCGGATTCGGAATAAGCGTCATCGAGTTACAGTAGATTTAAGTAACTAATGACCCGTTGGCTTGGGAAAGTCTTGCGTGCACTTCTACTTTAATTAAATTATGAGCGTTATTTCAGGATATTGCCTGCTAATGCGGCTAACCATTACTGGGGGGTTGTTTAATGAATTGGAAATGAGAGAAATTATTGAGAAGGCTACGTCTCAATTGTGCGCAAATGCCGGTGTTCTTACGAAAAAACAAAAAGAGGGAATGAAAATTTTATCGTGGAAATGTCAACAGTCGTTTGTTGATTTTTAATTTACCGGTTCGTCGCGTTTATTAAACGTGTTCTGTCTCCAGCTGACATTACAGTCTTCTACTTATCCTACTCTTGTTACAGAATAATTACATATGTGGCAGTACTACACAAATTATTGTAAAATCGTGTGAACCCAGCCATCTCGTGTTCAGCCAGCCTGATCTGGATGGAGTAACTTATACGTGAGGCGTGGTAGATGTGCTATCCATCTACCCATGACCATACAGCGTTTTGCTTATGGAAAATTGTGTATTTTCTTCTTTTCCGTTTCTACCGCGTTGCTACATAACCCTGGCTTAATGTTCTCTGCCTAGATTAGCCCTATGGCGCCAACGGCCGTTTACATGCATATGCAGAGGTGTGAGGTTTTAGCATTGCCTCCATTGGGCATTGCCTAGCAATGCCCAGTCATATGACCCGTTTAAGTTTTGTTGCCTTTGGGTTGCTAATGTCTTGGGCCACCAGACTATCGGTCCATATGTGATGACTGGTCGACCACCGCTGTGTACAGTCATTAAATCATACTCCAGATGCGATTCTAACTTCTACTGAATAGTTTGTTGCAGTTAAGTTTATAATCAGGATATTTGACCTATTTGTTGAAAAGTTTATTCTCTTCATATTGGGCGCTTGTAGATAGAGCTTGTGAATGGGATTATAGTGGTTTTGTTTGAGTTAACAGTTACTTCTTTATCAGAGCACCAATTCCTAATTCCTCGCATAATGACAACCAGTTCGTCTGCGTAGCCCTGTCTGTTAAAACCTTTGCCAGTGCGTAAAGCCAGTGAGTCATTTTTTTCACGGGTATCCAATCCCCACACCTTGATTATTCGATAGAAAACATCTTTCCGATTACAATGATACCTTTTAGTTAGTGAAATGATGTTACAAAAGCAGAGCACAGTGTTAAGTGGGTGATAGGTGAACAAAGCAGAGCACTTGCAATGTGTGAAGTTTAAAGCGCCAGCATCCAAACTAAATTTAAGTTACACCAATTAATATCACCTTTTATACCTAGCAATTTAGGTTAGATTAAGGGAAAAAAGGAGGTTAGAAAGGTTAGGTTAGAAAAGGGAAAACTGCAAAAGCGTTGCTGCTGGAACGACAAAGTGTAAGAAATCAAGTAAAAAATGTGTTAGGACTTAGGAGTAGCGTCTTTAATTACCACCGCAATACTACATTTGTATATTATGATAGGTAATAATTATTGTGTATTCAGTATCATCAACAAATCATCAGAATAGCTTCCAAAAGGTAAAATTTTATATTGGTTATTTTTTGTCCTTTTGGCTATCCTGTATTTTACCCGGAAGTTGTTATCTATGCAAACAAGCAATTTCCTTAACCGTCTTGCTCAAATTATGGCGGTCGTGTTGAATTTGTAGGTGCTCCATTTCATTTCATCAAGATCTCGCCTGGCTCCCCCCATTGTTCTTCCGCTGCTTTTATTTTTCGTCGCGCAAACGTAACCGTTTCAAAGATCGATAGGTAAACTGTGTTTGCTGTATTGAAATGTAAACTTGGCTGCAATTCCTGAATTTTAGACGAAGTATTGCAAACAATAACTTCACATTTTCCACATTACAGACCAGAAAACACGAGTGTACCCCGAAACGACATGTCTATTAATAGATTTTAGATCCATAACAAGTCGACTATGCCGTTGGTAATTAAAGTGACAGTTAAAAGCGTTCCGATTCGAATGTATTTTCGGAAAGTGGCAAGACGAACGCACTTTACAATAGGTTAGTGACGGCAAGCGCGTAACAAAAAAGCGCCACCTACCTATAAATAGTCGGCGCACTCTAGCGGAGGTGTTTATTTATAAAATGCGCACGTAAATATGTGAAGTCGTGAATTTATAAACTGACCAAGTGGCTTATTGGCTATTAGTAAACGCGATACGTAAATCTATCATCACCTACTCGTAATACTACTGTTTATTGGGTATGAGGGAGTATCTGTTTACGTTTTTAGTAGATAATGAATGAGAAATTGCAGTGCGATCTGCTTGTTTCCAAATAAACTTCTATCAGGAAGTTGATCAATACATGCAATAGAATCAACAAAGTAAATTGAGAATTTATACTTCTAGGAATTCTAAGATCTAATTGAAATTTTCTAATAATATACGAAGAAACATAATATTATCTAGAAAAGTATGTAAATGCAGTTGTAAAATCACAGTTTAAAATGTAAGTGAACTATTAAAGAATAAACTAACTCCAAAACTGATTATGAAAGATAAGTTATGTCCTACAATGGTTTTGTTCCTCCGTTTGAATAATATTAATAAATATTTTGACGTTATCAAGTGACATGCGTATCCACGGAGTTGAATAACTATACAAACAATTCGGAGTTGAGTGACAATACAGCAAATAATTGTCAAACTTATAACCTTAATCGCCAATAATTGACATTGATGACGTAAAATTTACAATTTGAAGGACAAATATTTGATTAATTGACATATAACCATGGCAACCCTTAACGTCCGCGCGGGGCGTTAAGATCCCTTACGCCCTCGCGGGCGTTAAGATGCAGTTATTGCCCCGGTATTTGAGATGTAAAATGTCACTTTATGATCATGTAGGATGTAGGACATAAAAGTTCTTATACCTTTTAGATTATACTGAGTGAGTCACTAGAGTCGCGGTTGGCAATACAGCATTTATCTTAAGAGATAGAAAAACATACTTTATACAAAAAATGTTGGCGAATCATGTTCCAAAATGATAAATTATTTTTACTTATACAGGATGTTGCATTTAGATGTGAAGAAAAATATACATTTTTAAAAATTAATCTTACCATGTTAAGAATACTAAGGAAGTTGTGTTTCCAACTGTATAAAGAAAGTATATAAGAACTGTATAAAGCTCTGAATAGTTGCTGGAATGCTTACCAGACATCCCGGTTTGTCCGGGCCAGTCCCGGTTTAGGACATCGGTCCCGGCGTCCCAGCCGGTTTTAAAAATTTCTGAACGACGATGTTCCATATGTCTAAATGTAAACTACCTATCTCAATTAGTTAGTCACTATTTCCCGTTCTGTAGCAAACAACCTTTAAATCACAATAATTTGCATATACTTTCTATGCAAGCTTTCAGATATACTACGAAAAACGCTACAGAAAAATTGTTATACTTTTACAAAAATTAAATATATAGGAAATGAAAAAAGAAATTGTTACATATCTTTGCTTCATATGACAAATTCATATGTAATTAATCGTTGTATTTACTCATTTACTCTGAGAAATTTTCTTCGTGGCATACAACCCCTAAATCACAGTAATTTTGTCTTCTACTTATTTAAGTATTGCGGTACAAATTACATATCATTACAACAGAAAAATGTTTATAACTTTTACAAAAACTGTTTAAATACTTTCCTCTTAGGCCAAATTGCAGGTAATTGATTGGGATTATACTTAAATGATTACATTAAAAGCTGAAAAGCCTCTACATTACGATATTATCTATGACTCCAAGTGAAGGGAGTTGATATTTTGGTTGGCTGTGATAACATGTTCATAACATTTTCAAAAATTAGTATATAACTTTCCACCATAATATACTAAATTATAGTTAATTAGGTGTGGTAGTCCTATTCATGAATGCAAAATGTTTTGCTATGACGTGAAGAACCCCTAAATAACGATATTGTACTTATGTTGTGTGGCTTCAACTGAACATTACTTTGTTCTGCTTTAGCAAAATGTTTATAACTTTTCTAAATGTTGTTCTATAATTTTCTGTCATGCGTCAAATTGAAAGGGGTTAAATCCTTTGGTAGTCGATTTCGGAACATTTTGTAAATACATGCTATGATTGTTACCATACACAATTTCATAATCTAACAAATGTGAATATTTATAAAAAAAACAAACGTAAATTTTTTAGGTGTAAAGGAGTGTAAACGAGTGCTTTAAATTTGCAACGTTTTCAAAATAATTATTAAAATATGAGTATTTCCAACGGCTTCCGAGATGACGCACTATTTCTGTCTTATTTAACACCAATATTTAACAGCAATATTGTTCTGCAAAATAAAATTTGTGGAATGCTTCATTTGTTTTTTTTTTATTTTAAGTAAGATATTATAATATTAAATGTACATTCAGCAAAAAATACGAAAGTTCCAATGACTAATTACACTTATTCACGTTTTTCTTTTGTCACAAAATGTTATATGGACATTTCAAAGCACTCTTTGCTTGTAGATAAAGAACCGAGAACGTCTCCATCCCGTCTTAGATTTGCGTTATACGCAGACTTCTTGGTTTGGAATCTATGAAAGCAAAATTGAAACGATCTCACATCTCTTGTGACAATATCAGGGTCATCTGTACACAGTAATTTTTGCTGTTTTGTGTTGAAATATATGCATTATTTGGTATTCAAATTTACTTTTGTGGGAACGTCCCAATTGTTGATAATTTTGGTATATCTGATGTTCGGATTATATAAGAGACGAAATACCTTAGAAAACGAGAAGCAGAAAAAAGGACACAAAAAAATTAAAGGCTATAAAAGACCACCACAGGGCGCGGATGGTATTGTGACTTATTTTCAAAAGTAGGTAATTCTTGTCCCGGTTTGAAATTTCATAATTATGGTAAGGCTATAATTTAGCAAGCTTTGTCCATATACAAAATATTGCGTTTATCAAGATACTATAAATTTTTATAAGAATGTTTTGCCATTTTTGGAAACGTACAGCGAATGAATAAACAGTACATTTACTTTTCTGGGGACTCTTCTCGAGGGGAAAATTTGTGAAAATTTGCACAGACGGTTCATGTAGTGGTATTCTCGGTCATTCATAAAAACAAACAGAAACGTTAAAATCTCACTGGATGCGCTATGTTTGAGAACGAACTTGTATTCGGTGCAAAAAACAACCAACAATACCTACTTACTGTCAATTGATTTAAAATAAGTTATTTTTCTAAAGAGACATCTTCAAAATTGGGATAATATGGATGATAAATATGCGTAATATTGAGAACGTGACTATTCACGAACCAATAACACACTTTCTATAAAGTGTGTTATTTGGAATTTTTTGTTGCTTTGTATATAAATCCGAGTCTAACGATGCCTATAAGCTTGTTTACTTCCTAAGGACCGAGTTTTTCAATACCAGCTTAAACCCCGAACGGCGTTTATACACCCGTTCAAGAATTTTATGGGGTTTTCAATCATAGTTTAGCACGTTATCGACGTTCTCAGATAACCGGTAGTCGTGGGTCGTTTATCTTGCTTGAACGCAGATTCATCCAGGAATCATGTCTGCTAAAGTTAAACGAATGAAATTTACGGGACAAAAAAGCGCCAATTCTTTTTAATTTGGAAAAATCGATAAAACGCCAACATATACAGCTTTCTAATTTTTATGAGTTGTAGCATATTAATTAAGGACAGCACCAGAATTTTTTTTTTTGCAGCTAGATTTGCGCGAAAATGGACGTCAAAAGAGGGGACATAATATATGGCCGCGATAGTACATCTATCACCTATCTAGTCAACTCTAATTAAAAATAAAAAATCTGATGTGGCCAGGCACATGACTTTATCATACAATATATAAAATTAATAGTTTAGCTGCATGTGAATCATTTTGATTAAAATAAATCGAGTCTGCATTAAAATCAAACTGCCTGGATTTGACAGATATTTTGATACTAGTTATTAGAATAATAGTTATTTATGTCACAAGTGCCGAAAGTACGGAATCGCGCGACGAGCGGTGATGCGGCGCGTCACCGAAGGCGGAGCGTCGCCGTCACATGTGAGCGAGTCGCGCTATGTAGTTTTCGGCAGGAGCGACATCAACGTCTTTTGTGTTGCTTTTTGAGAAAAGTGTATTAAAAAAAATAATTAAAAAATGGTTATATTTCTGTATTGGAAATGTTAGGTTGATACCACTTCTACAAAACGTCAAGTTTAATAAGCTAGTTCAAATTCTGACCGATTTATATTTGTTCATGACACTGTAGATGTCACATCCGGACCAACATACTAAAATAAAACTATCGCTATACTTTATTTACAATTTCTCAATTTATCGTTTTTAGAATTATATATAACAACGGGTTGATATTTCTTATCAACAAACAATCAAATTAATGATCTTATTTTATTTGAAATTTGTATATTGTACTTTCCTGTACTAGAGCGGCAACGTTCCATAGCGGTTCTCCGACGTCTGATGAAATCAGCTGCTTTTCAGTGTGACAGTACAAACAAATATTTGTCAAATCCTGGCGACTATGTAGTTTCATATCAATGCAGATGCGACCGATCTCGATCAAATAGAATTTGCTCTTGCAGCTAAACTATTAATTTTATTAAAAAATGTCATAGGCATAAATTATTCAAAATTTCCTCTACTTTAATTTATTATTTAACTATTTTTACGAAATTACAGAAATGGCGCCTCAATTGCAAAATCCTTGAAAAAGGCTTAGAATAAACTACCAGTTCCTTTGCACCCTGTTGAACCAAAAGCTTTTCAGCTCTAAGTTAGGTCATGAAACTTCTAAATATGAACTTTCGTTCCGATACCTTTAGTAGTTTCTCCGGAATCGTCGCCACAAAAATCGTTTACACACACACAGACACACACACACACACACACACAGACATTTTTTTGTACCTTGGTCAAAAATGTTCAGGGGACCCATAAAGACCTATTTCCGCTAAAATCTCAAAAAAAAATTTCGGCACGATTACAATACTTTACATACTGCGTATGATAAAGTAAAAAAACACTTACAGAAATGCGTGTACTTAAAATATAGCTTTGCGTATATTTGTATTGAAAAATATTATTTTGGCCGATACAAATTTTGTTTATCTAACTGAAATATACTGTGCATAGCATTTTCAATGTCACGTGCATTATTACTTCCGAATTTTCTTCACGAAATTGGAAAACTGCCCATTCTCATTCGAGTATTTATTTTCGATCTATTTCCCCTTTGCGGGCGACTGTACTCCCGGAATAAAAGATGGGCGGAATGATGTATTCCCCTCACATACTCCGCTTCTATCTCTAACCAATCGTTAATAATCCTTAGGGAATTATTTCTGTATTGTGCCGAAGCTGCAGGGAACCGCCGAATGGAAGTCAATAGAAAAGTAGGGAATTGACGTGAGCTGACAATGATATACCTACACGTCCACACAATGCGGCAAATCCATACAAATGATGACTTATGGTAGAAGCTATTGATAGATATAATCCTGATAAATCTAAGGTACTGTTGAAAATTGCCAAAGAAATGATTATAGGCTGGATACAGGGTGTGTCAGAAATAACGACTAACTTTGAGGGGCATATGCCCAAAGACGCAATAAACATGTTTTGTCAACTTAACGCATTATTGAGAAAATTGAGAGAAATAATCGTCAACTTCCTACCGCGGTTCTGCTGCAACTGGTGACAAAACAAATCCACTGGCAAAATATCGGTCTGCCTCCACTCTACCGTATTCTCGCCTACTAAAATCGGTTGCAAAAGTATTGAGACCTGTGTTTGTAGGCTAGTAACTCTGAAACGGCTGAACAAAAAAAAATCTGATGTGGCCAGGCACATGACTTTATCATACAATATATAAAATTAATAGTTTAGCTGCGTGAGAATCCATTTTATTGAGATAAATCGTAGGTATTGTCAAAGCATCGGCATTTGACACTACCTACACTACGTCATTAGAATAATAATTTATGTCACAAGTGCCGAAAGTACGGAAATGCGCGACGAGCGGTGATGCGGCGCGTCACCGAAGGCTGAGTGTCGCCGTCGCATGTGAGCGAGTCGCGCTATCTAGTTTTTGGCAGGAGTGACATCAACGTTTATTGTGCTGCTTTTTGAGAAATGTGTATTAAAAAAATAAAAAATGGTAATATTTCTGTATAGGAAATGTTAGGTTGGTACCACTTTGACGAAACGTCAAGTTTAAAAAGCTAAGTCAAATTCTGGCAGATTTATATTTGTTCATGACACTGTAGATGTCACATCCGTACTAACATACTACAATAAAACTACAGTCATCGCTATACTTTATTTACAATTTTCTCAATTTATCGTTTTTAGAATTAGATATACAGACGGGTTGATATTTCTTATTCAACCTCTGATGAAATCAGCTATTTTCGAGTGTGACAGCACAAAAACATATTTGTCAAAATCCTGGCTACTATGTAGTTTCATATCAATGCAGATGCGACCGATCTCGATCAAATAGAATTTGCTCCTGCAGCTAAACTATTAATTTTACCAAAAAATGTTATAGACATAAATTATACAAAATTTCCTCTACTTTAATTTATTATTTATTTATTTTGATGAAATTACAGAGATGGCGGCTCATTTGCAAAATCGTTGAAAAATGCTAAGAGTAAATAGCCAGTTCCTTTAGACCATTTTGAACCAAAAGCTTTTCAGCTCTAAGTTTGGTCATAAAACTTCTAAATATGAACTTTCGTCCCGATACCTTTAGTAGTTTTTCCGGAATCGTCGCCACAAAAATCGTTTACACACACACAGACATACATACACACACACACACAGACATTTTTTGTACCTTGGTCAAAAATGTTCAGGGGACCCAAAAAGACCTATTTCCGCTAAAATCTCAATTTTTTTTTTCGGCATGATTACAATACTTTACCATACTGCGTATGATAAAGTAAAAATTAAATA
This sequence comes from Melinopterus prodromus, assembly GCA_964023965.1. Taxonomy (NCBI): domain Eukaryota; kingdom Metazoa; phylum Arthropoda; class Insecta; order Coleoptera; family Scarabaeidae; genus Melinopterus; species Melinopterus prodromus. The sequence continues at coordinate 50,895,395 of OZ030393.1, forward strand.
AAGTGCTTTATGCTCCTGAATCATTTTTAGTTTTTACATAACAGAAGTGACTACCAAAATTTTCTGCTCATCGGCGGTGCGCAGGATGGTTCCCCTCTGGGTAAAGGGATTCCGCGCGGGAAACGATGCTAGGCTTCGCGCGACGATTTCAAACGATCAACTCTCAGGACCGTATTCAATATTTTTGTCATTTTCTCGTTCGGTTTTATTTTTGAAAGTAGCAAACTTGTTTTTTTATTTGTGTGATTGTATACATATTCTGTTTTGTGATTTATTATTATTTCAATAATTTCACATTTCATAATTTCACTATTTCTGCCAACAAGAAGTACCTAGTTGATGATGATGACGTAGTTGTTCCTTGTGATTCTGGGGCCAAAACACAACGGTCCGGAATTTTCGGTATATGTTTCAATTGCGAGAAGTATTTGTCCTAAAGTTTGAACGAATTGTGCAACAATTAAAGTTTATTGTGTCCAAATTTGGACCGTAGGCTGACAGTGGCTGACAGTGGTTCGTGTCTGCATTAAAATAAAACAAGTTAGTCAGGATTTCACAGATGTTTTGATAATATTGACAGTAGGCAATGTCAAAAAATCAGCGTTTGAGACTAGCTACTGTCATTATAATGAAAATAATTGTCAAATCCTGGCTAACTAGGTTTAACTAGAATTTGCTCATACAGCTAAAGTATTAATTTTACCAAAAAATGTCATAAACATAAATTATACAAAAATTCCTCGACCTTAATTTATTAGTTAACTATTTTGACGAAATTACAGAAACGGCAGCTCATTTTCAAAATCCTTGAAAAATGCTTAGAGGAAACATCCAGTTCCTTTGGGCCCTTTTGAACCAAAAGCTTTTCAGCTCTAAGTTTGGTGATAAAACTTCTAAATATGAACTTTCGTCCCGATCCCTTTAGTAGTTTCTCCGGAATCGTCGCCACAACAATCGGATACACACATATACACACACACACACACGGACATATTTTTGTACTTTGGTCAAAAATGTAACCATTTAAAAATAGTGACGATGACGTCATAACTCAGTAACAAATTGATGGTCGGAAATTGAACTTTTCACAGAAATTGTACTTTAATAATTAAAAATCGACAATTTCGAGGATTTTTAAAAATAGCAAACCGACTCAAAGATTTTCTCATGTTTCCATACTTAATGTCTACACATTATTTGACTAATATGCTTCCCTGTCTTTGGCGGATATGCTGCTTTAACGTTTACCGTTATTTCTGAAACACCCTATATACTTCTTTCCAGAAACGTGTATTCTCGTTTCGGTCAAATTCCTGTGGAAATCTTGAAAATTGTTTGACAAATAGATTTGCTAACGGAGAGTTACATTTCGGCAGTAGAATGGTAGTAGATTTATGTAATTACGGCGTCCTGGCTGCTGTGATGAAAGGTACGCCGAACAAAATAAAACAAATATTTGCCTGCGTGAGAGCCACTCTGACCAACGTCCTTTGTTTTCATATCAAAGATGAGGATGATGTATAAAATAAATTTCCCGAGGGCTACTGAAATTTATGCTGGTAAAATTATATCAGGAAAATTGTTACCAATTTCTCAATGTTTTTCAACTAAAGTTAATGAATGATATATCATTTAACTTTATGAAATTTATGACATATATACATACTCTGACCGTGGCATTGCTCGCGTAGATTTTTCCAGTTCGGGCAGTTTTTTTTTAAATTAACTGGTTCACCGTTTGTCATTGCCTAATCGTAAAATTGAAAATAAATTTAATACACAAAATCAGAAACAACCATATAATTCTTTTGTTCGTTTTATTGAATTGCTTTTTTGCAACTATCTGTGAGACTATGCGTTTTTCAGACGAGAAAATGATATCAAAATTTTAGTCCGTAGAATTTGCCATACATTATGATTGCAAGTATTTGTACTACTTGTAAGTACTAATCCTTAACGAAAAAAAAAAAAAAATCTGATGTGGCCAGGCACATGACTTTATCATACAATATATAAAATTAATAGTTTAGCTGCTTGAGAATCGATTTTATTGAGATAATTCGTAGGTATTGTCAAAGCATCAGCATTTGACACTACCTACACTACGTCATAAGAATAATAGTTATTTATGTCACAAGTACCGAAAGTACGGAATAGGTTTACTATTCCGTACTTTCCGTCATTGTCTAAAGAAATATACTATAATGTAACCACATTACATTTTCATGTAATGTGGTTCATTTCGGTTATTTTAGTATTATTTGAAAAATCGTAATTTCAGCACAACTCGGTAACCAGTAGAGACAGAGACTTTTCCTATGTAAATTTTTAAACAGCGCACCCATTTTAGTAAGATAGCAAACGTTTCATACTGATCTCGGTCCTAGTTTTTGAGATTGGTGTGCCAGTTCAAAATTATAGTTTCAAATATGTGATTTCCTACAAAATTTTAGCCAGCCGGCAAAAACCCAACTACCTTCAATCAAATTAAGGTTGTGGTTCTTGATACAATTTTTGACGCTGATAACGCCGGTATAATTAGATTTTACTTATTTCGAACGGTTCGGCAGTTATTACGTTCCCAATTATCAAAAATGATGCTAAAAACACCTATTTAACTATATTAGAAACTTTGAACGCAAACTGTGTCCGATCCAATTACCCGATGTTGACGGTTCAAACGGTATCGGATGGGAAATTGGCCGACGAATTCAGTTCTGAAAGCCGCGTTGCTCTAAGGTGCGCGGTTCGCGAGATAAACGCGATAAACCGCGGAAATTATAGTTTCCCACTTTCTGGCCAAACCATACACGCTACGGGAAAACCGACCTCACCGTTGAATTCAGCACGTCCCAATGCATAAGCATGACTACATTAGAACGCTCTATCTCTCAAAAAGTTGTAATTGTTTTTTTCGGTCTAAATTTAGCACTTTTAGATAGAAAAAAATTTAACATCGCAACCGTTGGTGATAGAAAGGTTTACCCACTACCAAATGATAGCTCTCGTTAAGTCTATCAAAAATATGTATACTTTTAAATGCCTAAGATTTACCATTTTCATGTAATGTGGTCCATTTCGGTTATTTTAGTATTATTTGAAAAATCGTAATTTCAGCACAACACGGTAACCAGTAGAGACAGGGACTTTTCCTATGTAAATTTTTAATCAGCGCACCCATTTTAGTAAGATAGCAAAGGTTTCATACTGATCTGGGTCCTAGTTTTTGAGATTGGTGTGCCAGTTCAAAATTATAGTTTCAAATATGTGATTTCCTACAAAATTTTAGCCAGTCGGCAAAAACCCAACTACCTTCAATCAAATTAAGGTTGTGGTTCTTGATACAATTTTTGACGCTGATAACGCCGGTATAATTAGATTTTACTTATTTCGAACGGTTCGGCAGTTATTACGTTCCCAATTATCAAAAATGATGCTAAAAACACCTATTTTACTATATTAGAAACTTTGAACGCAAACTGTGTCCGATCCAATTACCCGATGTTGACGGTTCAAACGGTATCGGATGGGAAATTGGCCGACGAATTCAGTTCTGAAAGCCGCGTTGCTCTAAGGTGCGCGGTTCGCGAGAAAAACGCGATAAACCGCGGAAATTATAGTTTCCCACTTTCTGGCCAAACCATACACGCTACGGGAAAACCGACCTCACCGTTGAATTCAGCACGTTCCAATGCATAAGCATGACGACATTAGAAAGCTCTATCTCTCAAAAAGTTGTAATTGTTTTTTCGGTCTAAATTTAGCACTTTTAGATAGAAAAAAATTGAACATTGTAACCGTTGGTGATAGAAAGGTTTACCCACTACCAAATGATAGCTCTCGTTGAGTCTATCAAAAATATGTATACTTTTATATGCGTAAGATTTACCATCTTCATGTAATGTGGTCCATTTCGGTTATTTTTGTATTATTTGAAAAATCGTAATTTCAGCACAACTCAGTAACCAGTAGAGACAGAGACTTTTCCTATGTAAATTTTTAATCAGCGCACCCATTTTAGTAAGATAGCAAAGGTTTCATACTGATCTGGGTCCTAGTTTTTGAGATTGGTGTGCCAGTTCAAAATTATAGTTTCAAATATGTGATTTCCTACAAAATTTTAGCCAGTCGGCAAAAACCCAACTACCTTCAATCAAATTAAGGTTGTGGTTCTTGATACAATTTTTGACGCTGATAACGCCGGTATAATTAGATTTTACTTATTTCGAACGGTTCGGCAGTTATTACGTTCCCAATTATCAAAAATGATGCTAAAAACACCTATTTTACTATATTAGAAACTTTGAACGCAAACTGTGTCCGATCCAATTACCCGATGTTGACGGTTCAAACGGTATCGGATGGGAAATTGGCCGACGAATTCAGTTCTGAAAGCCGCGTTGCTCTAAGGTGCGCGGTTCGCGAGAAAAACGCGATAAACCGCGGAAATTATAGTTTCCCACTTTCTGGCCAAACCATACACGCTACGGGAAAACCGACCTCACCGTTGAATTCAGCACGTTCCAATGCATAAGCATGACGACATTAGAAAGCTCTATCTCTCAAAAAGTTGTAATTGTTTTTTCGGTCTAAATTTAGCACTTTTAGATAGAAAAAAATTGAACATTGCAACCGTTGGTGATAGAAAGGTTTACCCACTACCAAATGATAGCTCTCGTTGAGTCTATCAAAAATATGTATACTTTTATATGCCTAAGATTTACCATTTTCATGTAATGTGGTCCATTTCGGTTATTTTAGTATTATTTGAAAAATCGTAATTTCAGCACAACTCGGTAACCAGTAGAGACAGAGACTTTTCCTATGTAAATTTTTAATCAGCGCACCCATTTTAGTAAGATAGTAACATACTGATTTCATACTGATCTGGGTCCTAGTTTTTGAGATTGGTGTGCCAGTTCAAAATTATAGTTTCAAATATGTGATTTCCTACAAAATTTTAGCCAGTCGGCAAAAACCCAACTACCTTCAATCAAATTAAGGTTGTGGTTCTTGATACAATTTTTGACGCTGATAACGCCGGTATAATTAGATTTTACTTATTTCGAACGGTTCGGCAGTTATTACGTTCCCAATTATCAAAAATGATGCTAAAAACACCTATTTTACTATATTAGAAACTTTGAACGCAAACTGTGTCCGATCCAATTACCCGAGGTTGACAGTTCAAACGGTATCGGATGGGAAATTGGCCGACGAATTCAGTTCTGAAAGCCGCGTTGCTCTAAGGTGCGCGGTTCGCGAGAAAAACGCGATAAACCGCGGAAATTATAGTTTCCCACTTTCTGGCCAAACCATACACGCTACGGGAAAACCGACCTCACCGTTGAATTCAGCACGTCTCAATGCATAAGCATGATTACATTAGAACGCTCTATCTCTCAAAAAGTTGTAATTGTTTTTTCGGTCTAAATTTAGCACTTTAAGATAGAAAAAAATTGAACATTGCAACCGTTGGTGATAGAAAGGTTTACCCACTACCAAATGATAGCTCTCGTTGAGTCTATCAAAAATATGTATACTTTTATATGCCTAAGATTTACCATTTTCATGTAATGTGGTCCATTTCGGTTATTTTTGTATTATTTGAAAAATCGTAATTTCAGCACAACTCAGTAACCAGTAGAGACAGGGACTTTTCCTATGTAAATTTTTAATCAGCGCACCCATTTTAGTAAGATAGCAAAAGTTTCATACTGATCTGGGTCCTAGTTTTTAAGATTGGTGTGCCAGTTCAAAATTATAGTTTCAAATATGTGATTTCCTACAAAATTTTAGCCAGTCGGCAAAAACCCAACTACCTTCAATCAAATTAAGGTTGTGGTTCTTGATACAATTTTTGACGCTGATAACGCCGGTATAATTAGATTTTACTTATTTCGAACGGTTCGGCAGTTATTACGTTCCCAATTATCAAAAATGATGCTAAAAACACCTATTTTACTATATTAGAAACTTTGAACGCAAACTGTGTCCTTTCCAATTACCCGATGTTGACGGTTCAAACGGTATCGGATGGGAAATTGGCCGAGGAATTCATTTCTGAAAGCCCGTTGCTCTAAGGTGCCCGCTTCGCGAGATAAACGCGATAAACCGCGGAAATTATAGTTTCCCACTTTCTGGCCAAATGGTTGACCTCACCGTTGAATTCAGCACGTCTCAATGCATAAGCATGATTACATTAGAACGCTCTATCTCTCAAAAAGTTGTAATTGTTTTTTCGGTCTAAATTTAGCACTTTTAGATAGAAAAAAATTAAACATCGCAACCGTTGGTGATAGAAAGGTTTACCCACTACCAAATGATAGCTCTCGTTGAGTCTATCAAAAATATGTATACTTTTATATGCCTAAGATTTACCATTTTCATGTAATGTGGTCCATTTCGGTTATTTTTGTATTATTTGAAAAATCGTAATTTCAGCACAACTCAGTAACCAGTAGAGACAGAGACTTTTCCTATGTAAATTTTTAATCAGCGCACCCATTTTAGTAAGATAGTAACATACTGATTTCATACTGATCTGGGTCCTAGTTTTTGAGATTGGTGTGCCAGTTCAAAATTATAGTTTCAAATATGTGATTTCCTACAAAATTTTAGCCAGTCGGCAAAAACCCAACTACCTTCAATCAAATTAAGGTTGTGGTTCTTGATACAATTTTTGACGCTGATAACGCCGGTATAATTAGATTTTACTTATTTCGAACGGTTCGGCAGTTATTACGTTCCCAATTATCAAAAATGATGCTAAAAACACCTATTTTACTATATTAGAAACTTTGAACGCAAACTGTGTCCGATCCAATTACCCGAGGTTGACAGTTCAAACGGTATCGGATGGGAAATTGGCCGACGAATTCAGTTCTGAAAGCCGCGTTGCTCTAAGGTGCGCGGTTCGCGAGAAAAACGCGATAAACCGCGGAAATTATAGTTTCCCACTTTCTGGCCAAACCATACACGCTACGGGAAAACCGACCTCACCGTTGAATTCAGCACGTCTCAATGCATAAGCATGATTACATTAGAACGCTCTATCTCTCAAAAAGTTGTAATTGTTTTTTCGGTCTAAATTTAGCACTTTAAGATAGAAAAAAATTGAACATTGCAACCGTTGGTGATAGAAAGGTTTACCCACTACCAAATGATAGCTCTCGTTGAGTCTATCAAAAATATGTATACTTTTATATGCCTAAGATTTACCATTTTCATGTAATGTGGTCCATTTCGGTTATTTTTGTATTATTTGAAAAATCGTAATTTCAGCACAACTCAGTAACCAGTAGAGACAGGGACTTTTCCTATGTAAATTTTTAATTAGCGCACCCATTTTAGTAAGATAGCAAAGGTTTCATACTGATCTGGGTCCTAGTTTTTAAGATTGGTGTGCCAGTTCAAAATTATAGTTTCAAATATGTGATTTCCTACAAAATTTTAGCCAGTCGGCAAAAACCCAACTACCTTCAATCAAATTAAGGTTGTGGTTCTTGATACAATTTTTGACGCTGATAACGCCGGTATAATTAGATTTTACTTATTTCGAACGGTTCGGCAGTTATTACGTTCCCAATTATCAAAAATGATGCTAAAAACACCTATTTTACTATATTAGAAACTTTGAACGCAAACTGTGTCCTTTCCAATTACCCGATGTTGACGGTTCAAACGGTATCGGATGGGAAATTGGCCGAGGAATTCATTTCTGAAAGCCCGTTGCTCTAAGGTGCCCGCTTCGCGAGATAAACGCGATAAACCGCGGAAATTATAGTTTCCCACTTTCTGGCCAAATGGTTGACCTCACCGTTGAATTCAGCACGTCTCAATGCATAAGCATGATTACATTAGAACGCTCTATCTCTCAAAAAGTTGTAATTGTTTTTTCGGTCTAAATTTAGCACTTTTAGATAGAAAAAAATTAAACATCGCAACCGTTGGTGATAGAAAGGTTTACCCACTACCAAATGATAGCTCTCGTTGAGTCTATCAAAAATATGTATACTTTTATATGCCTAAGATTTACCATTTTCATGTAATGTGGTCCATTTCGGTTATTTTTGTATTATTTGAAAAATCGTAATTTCAGCACAACTCAGTAACCAGTAGAGACAGAGACTTTTCCTATGTAAATTTTTAATCAGCGCACCCATTTTAGTAAGATAGCAAAGGTTTCATACTGATCTGGGTCCTAGTTTTTGAGATTGGTGTGCCAGTTCAAAATTATAGTTTCAAATATGTGATTTCCTACAAAATTTTAGCCAGTCGGCAAAAACCCAACTACCTTCAATCAAATTAAGGTTGTGGTTCTTGATACAATTTTTGACGCTGATAACGCCGGTATAATTAGATTTTACTTATTTCGAACGGTTCGGCAGTTATTACGTTCCCAATTATCAAAAATGATGCTAAAAACACCTATTTTACTATATTAGAAACTTTGAACGCAAACTGTGTCCGATCCAATTACCCGATGTTGACGGTTCAAACGCTATCGGATGGGAAATTGGCCGACGAATTCAGTTCTGAAAGCCGCGTTGCTCTAAGGTGCGCGGTTCGCGAGAAAAACGCGATAAACCGCGGAAATTATAGTTTCCCACTTTCTGGCCAAACCCATACACGCTACGGGAAAACCGACCTCACCGTTGAATTCAGCACGTTCCAATGCATAAGCATGACGACATTAGAAAGCTCTATCTCTCAAAAAGTTGTAATTGTTTTTTCGGTCTAAATTTAGCACTTTAAGATAGAAAAAAATTGAACATTGCAACCGTTGGTGATAGAAAGGTTTACCCACTACCAAATGATAGCTCTCGTTGAGTCTATCAAAAATATGTATACTTTTATATGCCTAAGATTTACCATTTTCATGTAATGTGGTCCATTTCGGTTATTTTTGTATTATTTGAAAAATCGTAATTTCAGCACAACTCAGTAACCAGTAGAGACAGGGACTTTTCCTATGTAAATTTTTAATCAGCGCACCCATTTTAGTAAGATAGCAAAGGTTTCATACTGATCTGGGTCCTAGTTTTTAAGATTGGTGTGCCAGTTCAAAATTATAGTTTCAAATATGTGATTTCCTACAAAATTTTAGCCAGTCGGCAAAAACCCAACTACCTTCAATCAAATTAAGGTTGCGGTTCTTGATACAATTTTTGACGCTGATAACGCCGGTATAATTAGATTTTACTTATTTCGAACGGTTCGGCAGTTATTACGTTCCCAATTATCAAAAATGATGCTAAAAACACCTATTTTACTATATTAGAAACTTTGAACGCAAACTGTGTCCGATCCAATTAGCCGATGATGACGGTTCAAACGGTATCGGATGGGAAATTGGCCGAGGAATTCATTTCTGAAAGCCCGTTGCTCTAAGGTGCCCGCTTCGCGAGATAAACGCGATAAACCGCGGAAATTATAGTTTCCCACTTTCTGGCCAAACCATACACGCTACGGGAAAACCGACCTCACCGTTGAATTCAGCACGTCTCAATGCATAAGCATGATTACATTAGAACGCTCTATCTCTCAAAAAGTTGTAATTGTTTTTTCGGTCTAAATTTAGCACTTTTAGATGGAAAAAAATTAAACATCGCAACCGTTGGTGATAGAAAGGTTTACCCACTACCAAATGATAGCTCTCGTTGAGTCTATCAAAAATATGTATACTTTTATATGCCTAAGATTTACCATTTTCATGTAATGTGGTCCATTTCGGTTATTTTAGTATTATTTGAAAAATCGTAATTTCAGCACAACTCGGTAACCAGTAGAGACAGAGACTTTTCCTATGTAAATTTGTAATCAGCGCACCCATTTTAGTAAGATAGCAAAGGTTTCATACTGATCTGGGTCCTAGTTTTTGAGATCGGTGTGCCAGTTCAAAATTATAGTTTCAAATATGTGATTTCCTACAAAATTTTAGCCAGTCGGTAAAAACCCAACTACCTTCAATCAAATTAAGGTTGTGGTTCTTGATACAATTCTCGACGCTGATAACGCCGGTATAATTAGATTTTACTTATTTGGAACGGTTCGGCAGTTATTACGTTCCCAATTATCAAAAATGATGCGAAAAACACCTATTTTACTATATTAGAAACTTTGAACGCAAACTGTGTCCGATCCAATTACCCGATGTTGACGGTTCAAACGGTACCGGATGGGAAATTGGCCGACGAATTCAGTTCTGAAAGCCGCGTTGCTCTAAGGTGCGCGGTTCGCGAGAAAAGCGCGATAAACCACGGAAATTATAGTTTCCCACTTTCTGGCCAAACCATACACGCTACGGGAAAACCGACCTCACCGTTGAATTCAGCACGTTCCAATGCATAAGCATGACGACATTAGAAAGCTCTATCTCTCAAAAAGTTGTAATTGTTTTTTCGGTCTAAATTTAGCACTTTTAGATAGAAAAAAAAATGAACATTGCAACCGTTGGTGATAGAAAGGTTTACCCACTACCAAATGATAGCTCTCGTTGAGTCTATCAAAAATATGTATACTTTTATATGCCTAAGATTTACCATTTTCATGTAATGTGGTCCATTTCGGTTATTTTTGTATTATTTGAAAAATCGTAATTTCAGCACAACTCAGTAACCAGTAGAGACAGAGACTTTTCCTATGTAAATTTTTAATCAGCGCACCCATTTTAGTAAGATAGAAAAGGTTTCATACTGATCTGGGTCCTAGTTTTTGAGATTGGTGTGCCAGTTCAAAATTATAGTTTCAAATATGTGATTTCCTACAAAATTTTAGCCAGTCGGCAAAAACCCAACTACCTTCAATCAAATTAAGGTTGTGGTTCTTGATACAATTTTTGACGCTGATAACGCCGGTATAATTAGATTTTACTTATTTCGAACGGTTCGGCAGTTATTACGTTCCCAATTATCAAAAATGATGCTAAAAACACCTATTTTACTATATTAGAAACTTTGAACGCAAACTGTGTCCGATCCAATTAGCCGATGTTGACGGTTCAAACGGTATCGGATGGGAAATTGGCCGAGGAATTCATTTCTGAAAGCCCGTTGCTCTAAGGTGCCCGCTTCGCGAGATAAGCGCGATAAACCGCGGAAATTATAGTTTCCCACTTTCTGGCCAAACCCATACACGCTACGGGAAAACCGACCTCACCGTTGAATTCAGCACGTTCCAATGCATAAGCATGACGACATTAGAAAGCTCTATCTCTCAAAAAGTTGTAATTGTTTTTTCGGTCTAAATTTAGCACTTTAAGATAGAAAAAAATTGAACATTGCAACCGTTGGTGATAGAAAGGTTTACCCACTACCAAATGATAGCTCTCGTTGAGTCTATCAAAAATATGTATACTTTTATATGCCTAAGATTTACCATTTTCATGTAATGTGGTCCATTTCGGTTATTTTTGTATTATTTGAAAAATCGTAATTTCAGCACAACTCAGTAACCAGTAGAGACAGGGACTTTTCCTATGTAAATTTTTAATCAGCGCACCCATTTTAGTAAGATAGCAAAGGTTTCATACTGATCTGGGTCCTAGTTTTTAAGACTGGTGTGCCAGTTCAAAATTATAGTTTCAAATATGTGATTTCCTACAAAATTTTAGCCAGTCGGCAAAAACCCAACTACCTTCAATCAAATTAAGGTTGTGGTTCTTGATACAATTTTTGACGCTGATAACGCCGGTATAATTAGATTTTACTTATTTCGAACGGTTCGGCAGTTATTACGTTCCCAATTATCAAAAATGATGCTAAAAACACCTATTTTACTATATTAGAAACTTTGAACGCAAACTGTGTCCTTTCCAATTACCCGATGTTGACGGTTCAAACGGTATCGGATGGGAAATTGGCCGAGGAATTCATTTCTAAAAGCCCGTTGCTCTAAGGTGCCCGCTTCGCGAGATAAACGCGATAAACCGCGGAAATTATAGTTTCCCACTTTCTGGCCAAATGGTTGACCTCACCGTTGAATTCAGCACGTCTCAATGCATAAGCATGATTACATTAGAACGCTCTATCTCTCAAAAAGTTGTAATTGTTTTTTCGGTCTAAATTTAGCACTTTTAGATAGAAAAAAATTAAACATCGCAACCGTTGGTGATAGAAAGGTTTACCCACTACCAAATGATAGCTCTCGTTGAGTCTATCAAAAATATGTATACTTTTATATGCCTAAGATTTACCATTTTCATGTAATGTGGTCCATTTCGGTTATTTTTGTATTATTTGAAAAATCGTAATTTCAGCACAACTCAGTAACCAGTAGAGACAGAGACTTTTCCTATGTAAATTTTTAATCAGCGCACCCATTTTAGTAAGATAGCAAAGGTTTCATACTGATCTGGGTCCTAGTTTTTGAGATTGGTGTGCCAGTTCAAAATTATAGTTTCAAATATGTGATTTCCTACAAAATTTTAGCCAGTCGGCAAAAACCCAACTACCTTCAATCAAATTAAGGTTGTGGTTCTTGATACAATCTTTGACGCTGATAACGCCGGTATAATTAGATTTTACTTATTTCGAACGGTTCGGCAGTTATTACGTTCCCAATTATCAAAAATGATGCTAAAAACACCTATTTTACTATATTAGAAACTTTGAACGCAAACTGTGTCCGATCCAATTACCCGATGTTGACGGTTCAAACGCTATCGGATGGGAAATTGGCCGACGAATTCAGTTCTGAAAGCCGCGTTGCTCTAAGGTGCGCGGTTCGCGAGAAAAACGCGATAAACCGCGGAAATTATAGTTTCCCACTTTCTGGCCAAACCCATACACGCTACGGGAAAACCGACCTCACCGTTGAATTCAGCACGTTCCAATGCATAAGCATGACGACATTAGAAAGCTCTATCTCTCAAAAAGTTGTAATTGTTTTTTCGGTCTAAATTTAGCACTTTAAGATAGAAAAAAATTGAACATTGCAACCGTTGGTGATAGAAAGGTTTACCCACTACCAAATGATAGCTCTCGTTGAGTCTATCAAAAATATGTATACTTTTATATGCCTAAGATTTACCATTTTCATGTAATGTGGTCCATTTCGGTTATTTTTGTATTATTTGAAAAATCGTAATTTCAGCACAACTCAGTAACCAGTAGAGACAGGGACTTTTCCTATGTAAATTTTTAATCAGCGCACCCATTTTAGTAAGATAGCAAAGGTTTCATACTGATCTGGGTCCTAGTTTTTAAGATTGGTGTGCCAGTTCAAAATTATAGTTTCAAATATGTGATTTCCTACAAAATTTTAGCCAGTCGGCAAAAACCCAACTACCTTCAATCAAATTAAGGTTGTGGTTCTTGATACAATTTTTGACGCTGATAACGCCGGTATAATTAGATTTTACTTATTTCGAACGGTTCGGCAGTTATTACGTTCCCAATTATCAAAAATGATGCTAAAAACACCTATTTTACTATTTTAGAAACTTTGAACGCAAACTGTGTCCGATCCAATTAGCCGATGTTGACGGTTCAAACGGTATCGGATGGGAAATTGGCCGAGGAATTCATTTCTGAAAGCCCGTTGCTCTAAGGTGCCCGCTTCGCGAGATAAACGCGATAAACCGCGGAAATTATAGTTTCCCACTTTCTGGCCAAACCATACACGCTACGGGAAAACCGACCTCACCGTTGAATTCAGCACGTCTCAATGCATAAGCATGATTACATTAGAACGCTCTATCTCTCAAAAAGTTGTAATTGTTTTTTCGGTCTAAATTTAGCACTTTTAGATAGAAAAAAATTAAACATCGCAACCGTTGGTGATAGAAAGGTTTACCCACTACCAAATGATAGCTCTCGTTGAGTCTATCAAAAATATGTATACTTTTATATGCCTAAGATTTACCATTTTCATGTAATGTGGTCCATTTCGGTTATTTTAGTATTATTTGAAAAATCGTAATTTCAGCACAACTCGGTAACCAGTAGAGACAGAGACTTTTCCTATGTAAATTTGTAATCAGCGCACCCATTTTAGTAAGATAGCAAAGGTTTCATACTGATCTGGGTCCTAGTTTTTGAGATCGGTGTGCCAGTTCAAAATTATAGTTTCAAATATGTGATTTCCTACAAAATTTTAGCCAGTCGGTAAAAACCCAACTACCTTCAATCAAATTAAGGTTGTGGTTCTTGATACAATTCTCGACGCTGATAACGCCGGTATAATTAGATTTTACTTATTTGGAACGGTTCGGCAGTTATTACGTTCCCAATTATCAAAAATCTGATGTGGCCAGGCACATGACTTTATCATACAATATATAAAATTAATAGTTTAGCTGCATGAGAATCTATTCTATTAAGATAAATCGTAGGTATTGTCAAAGCATCAGCATTTGACACTACCTACACTACATCATTAGAATAATAGTTATTTATGCGGCGCGTCACCGAAGGCGGAGTGTCGCCGTCGCATGTGAGCGAGTCGCGCTATCTAGTTTTTGGCAGGAGCGACATCAACGTTTATTGTGTTGCTTTTTAAGAAATACGTATTTAAAAAAAATACATAAATGATTTCTGTATAGTAAATGCTAGGCTGGTACCACTTTGACGAAACGTCAAGTTTAAAGGTGCGTTCCGATTGGTAGGTAATGGTAGCTAATGGCGGTGGTAGAATACGAAATTATAGTATTTCTTACATATCGTGATAATGACACATATTAGTTTGCATGTACATAAACATGAGTCACTAGCAATTTTCTATTTAAAATACTATAACGGCGTCTGCTACCACTGCCATTATCACTAATGAAAACGCACCTTAAAAAGGTAATTCAAATTCTGACAGATTTATATTTGTTCATGACACATCCCTACCAACATACTAAAATAAAACTACACTCATCGCTATACTTTATTTATAATTTTCGCAATTTATCGTTTTTAGAATTAGATATAAAGACGGGTTGATATTTCTTATCAACAAACAATCAAATTGGTGATCTTATTTTATTTGAAATTTGTATTTTATAATTTGCCGCACTACAGCGGCAACGTTCCATAGTGGTTCTCCAACCTCTGATGAGATCAGCTGTTTTCGAATGTGACAACACAAAAAAATCTGATGTGGCCAGGCACATGACTTTATCATACAATATATAAAATTAATAGTTTAGCTGCATGAGAATCTATTTGACTGAGATAAATCGTGTCTGCATTCAAATTAAACTAATTAGCCAGGATTTGACAGATATTTTGATAGTCAATAGTATCAATCGAAGGTATTGTCAAAGCATCAGCATTTGACACTACCTACTGTCATCAGACTAATAGTTGTTTATCTCACAAGTGCCGAAAGTACGGAATAGCACAACGAGCGGTGATGCGGCGCGTCACCGATGGCGGAGCGTCGTCGTCGCATGTGAGCGAGTCGCGCTATGTAGTGTTCGGCAGGAGTGACATCAACGTTTTTGTGTTGCTTTTTGAGAAATACGTATTTAAAAAAAAATCAAAAATGGTTATTTTTCGGTATAGAAAATGTTAGGTTGATACCACTTCTACGAAATGTCAAGTTTAAAAAGCTAATTCAAATTCTGACAGATTTATATTCGTTCATGACGTTCCATGCGGTTCTCCGAGTGTGACAGCGTGGTGACAGCACAAAAAAAATATTTGTCAAAATCCTGGCTGCTATGCAGTTTCATATCAATGCAGATGCGACCGATCTCGATCAAATAGAATTTGCTCTTGCTGCTAAACTATTAATTTTACCAAAAAATGTCATAGGCATAAATTATTCAAAATTTCATCTGCTTTAATTTATTATTTAACTATTTTGAAGAAATTACAGAAATGGCGGCTCATCTGCAAAATCCTTGAAAAAGGCTTAGAATAAACTACCAGTTCCTTTGGACCCTTTTGAACCAAAAGCTTTTCAGCTCTAAGTTTAGTCATAAAACTTCTAAATATGAACTTTCGTCCCGATACCTTTAGTAGTTTCTCCGGAATCGTCGTCACAAAAATCGGGTACACACATACGCACACACACACACACACACACATACACACACACACACACACACACAGACATTTTTTTGTACCTTGGTCAAAAATGTTCAGGGGACCCAAAAAGACCTATTTCCGCTAAAATCTCAATTTTTTTTTTCGGCATGATTACAATACTTTAGCATACTGCGTATGATAAAGTAAAAATATTTGTCAAAATCCTGGCTACTATGTAATTTCATATCAATGCAGATGCGACCGATCTCGATCAAATAGAATTTGCTCTTGAAGCTAAACTATTAATTATACCAAAAAATGTCATAGGCATAAATTATACAAAATTTCTTCTACTTTAATTTATTAATTAACTATTTTGTCAAAATTACAGAAATGGCGGCTCATTTGAAAAATCTTTCAAAAAGGCTTAGAATAAACTACCAGTTCCTTTGGACCCCTTTCAACCAAAAGCTTTTCAGCTCTAAGTTTGGTAACAAAACTTCTAAATATGAACTTTCGTTCCGATACCTTTAGTAGTTTCTCCGGAATCGTCGTCACAAAAATCGTTTACACACAGACATACACACACACACACACACACAGACATTTTTTTGTACCTTGGTCAAAAATGTTCAGGGGACCCAAAAAGACCTATTTCCGCTAAAATCTCAATATTTTTTTTCGGCATGATTACAATACTTTATCTTACTGCGTATGATAAAGTAAAAATGATGCTAAAAACACCTATTTTACTATATTAGAAACTTTGAACGCAAACTGTGTCCGATCCAATTACCCGATGTTGACGGTTCAAACGGTATCGGATGGGAAATTGGCCGACGAATTCAGTTCTGAAAGCCGCGTTGCTCTAAGGTGCGCGGTTCGCGAGAAAAACGCGATAAACCACGGAAATTATAGTTTCCCACTTTCTGGCCAAACCATACACGCTACGGGAAAACCGACCTCACCGTTGAATTCAGCACGTTCCAATGCATAAGCATGACGACATTAGAAAGCTCTATCTCTCAAAAAGTTGTAATTGTTTTTTCGGTCTAAATTTAGCACTTTTAGATAGAAAAAAAATGAACATTGCAACCGTTGGTGATAGAAAGGTTTACCCACTACCAAATGATAGCTCTCGTTGAGTCTATCAAAAATATGTATACTTTTATATGCCTAAGATTTACCATTTTCATGTAATGTGGTCCATTTCGGTTATTTTTGTATTATTTGAAAAATCGTAATTTCAGCACAACTCAGTAACCAGTAGAGACAGAGACTTTTCCTATGTAAATTTTTAATCAGCGCACCCATTTTAGTAAGATAGAAAAGGTTTCATACTGATCTGGGTCCTAGTTTTTGAGATTGGTGTGCCAGTTCAAAATTATAGTTTCAAATATGTGATTTCCTACAAAATTTTAGCCAGTCGGCAAAAACCCAACTACCTTCAATCAAATTAAGGTTGTGGTTCTTGATACAATTTTTGACGCTGATAACGCCGGTATAATTAGATTTTACTTATTTCGAACGGTTCGGCAGTTATTACGTTCCCAATTATCAAAAATGATGCTAAAAACACCTATTTTACTATATTAGAAACTTTGAACGCAAACTGTGTCCGATCCAATTAGCCGATGTTGACGGTTCAAACGGTATCGGATGGGAAATTGGCCGAGGAATTCATTTCTGAAAGCCCGTTGCTCTAAGGTGCCCGCTTCGCGAGATAAGCGCGATAAACCGCGGAAATTATAGTTTCCCACTTTCTGGCCAAACCCATACACGCTACGGGAAAACCGACCTCACCGTTGAATTCAGCACGTTCCAATGCATAAGCATGACGACATTAGAAAGCTCTATCTCTCAAAAAGTTGTAATTGTTTTTTCGGTCTAAATTTAGCACTTTAAGATAGAAAAAAATTGAACATTGCAACCGTTGGTGATAGAAAGGTTTACCCACTACCAAATGATAGCTCTCGTTGAGTCTATCAAAAATATGTATACTTTTATATGCCTAAGATTTACCATTTTCATGTAATGTGGTCCATTTCGGTTATTTTAGTATTATTTGAAAAATCGTAATTTCAGCACAACTCGGTAACCAGTAGAGACAGAGACTTTTCCTATGTAAATTTGTAATCAGCGCACCCATTTTAGTAAGATAGCAAAGGTTTCATACTGATCTGGGTCCTAGTTTTTGAGATCGGTGTGCCAGTTCAAAATTATAGTTTCAAATATGTGATTTCCTACAAAATTTTAGCCAGTCGGTAAAAACCCAACTACCTTCAATCAAATTAAGGTTGTGGTTCTTGATACAATTCTCGACGCTGATAATGCCGGTATAAATAGATTTTACTTATTTGGAACGGTTCGGCAGTTATTACGTTCCCAATTATCAAAAATGATGCTAAAAACACCTATTTTACTATATTAGAAACTTTGAACGCAAACTGTGTCCGATCCAATTACCCGATGTTGACGGTTCAAACGGTACCGGATGGGAAATTGGCCGACGAATTCAGTTCTGAAAGCCGCGTTGCTCTAAGGTGCGCGGTTCGCGAGAAAAACGCGATAAACCACGGAAATTATAGTTTCCCACTTTCTGGCCAAACCATACACGCTACGGGAAAACCGACCTCACCGTTGAATTCAGCACGTTCCAATGCATAAGCATGACGACATTAGAAAGCTCTATCTCTCAAAAAGTTGTAATTGTTTTTTCGGTCTAAATTTAGCACTTTTAGATAGAAAAAAAAATCTGATGTGGCCAGGCACATGACTTTATCATACTATTTATAAAATTAAAAGTAAATGTGATTCTATTTGATCGATATCGGTCGTATCAGCATTAAAATAAAGCTAGTTTGCCAGGATTTGATAGATATAATGATACAATAAATAGTGGTCGGATTCCTTATTTTTATTACGTTTTGTTACGTGACACCCACGTAAGACCATTTTTCCGAAAGCGCAAAATCCTGACCCCTCCATAACTCTTTATACACCTCCAACTAATTGACCAGGATGACTCAACACGACCACAACATCCGCACCAAGGAGAACAGTCCTCACAGTGCCCTTCCATCGACTGCAAACAACAAATGGTGCTGAACAAGGTGCCAACTTCTTTAACAAACTTTCCAAGACCTGGAAGCAGCTCGCTCTGCGTGAATTTAAACAGACGCTGAAAAACCAGTTTATTGATAAGGCATACCACTCACTCCAGGAGTTCATGACAGAGAACATCACTATCCCTAATATTTATAATATTCTGTGAATAAGGTATAAATTTTTGAAATTTATGAAGTATATTGTTTGTACCATATGTATTTTACATGAAATAAATATCTATCCATCTATCTATTTTAGCAATCGCTACATGTTTTGTGTCCTACTGGGCACGTCTTCAAGCGCTATAGTAAATGAGAAATAAATTACACATATAAATATAAATTCACTATCAAATCAAACTCCGAAGAACTCAATTGTAAAAACTTACATTTTGTCAGGTGCGGCCCGTGGAGAACATAAAACTACATACAACGGTCACAAGCAAACATATATGAGACTGCAGAACACATTTTTTACGATTGTCAAAACATCGGCGTTTGACACCATTTTGACACCACCGACACTACCTACTGTGACATTAGAATGAAAAATCTTGGCTACCTAAGATGCAGACACGACCGATCTCAATCAAATACAATTTGCTCATGCAGCTAAACTATTAATTTTACCAAAAAATGTCGTAGACATTAGTGATTCAGAATTTCCTCTTCTTTAATTTATGATTTACTATTTTGATGAAATTACAGAAATAGCGGCTCATTTGCAAAATCATTGAAAAAGGCTTCCAGTAAACACCCAGTTCCTTTGGACCCTTTTGAACCAAAAGCTTTTCAGCTCTAAGTTTGGTCATAGAACTTCTAAATATGAACTTTTGTCCCGATACCTTTAGTAGTTTCTCCGGAATCGTCGCCACAAAAAACGAGTACACACATACGCACACACACACACACATACACACACACACACACACACACAGACATTTTTTTGAACCTTGGTCAAAAATGTTCAGGGGACCCATAAAGACCTATTTCCGCTAAAATCTCAATTTTTTTTTTCGGCACGATTACAATACTTCATCATACTGCGTATGATAAAGTAAAAATGAACATTGCAACCGTTGGTGATAGAAAGGTTTACCCACTACCAAATGATAGCTCTCGTTGAGTCTATCAAAAATATGTATACTTTTATATGCCTAAGATTTACCATTTTCATGTAATGTGGTCCATTTCGGTTATTTTTGTAATATTTGAAAAATCGTAATTTCAGCACAACTCAGTAACCAGTAGAGACAGAGACTTTTCCTATGTAAATTTTTAATCAGCGCACCCATTTTAGTAAGATAGAAAAGGTTTCATACTGATCTGGGTCCTAGTTTTTGAGATTGGTGTGCCAGTTCAAAATTATAGTTTCAAATATGTGATTTCCTACAAAATTTTAGCCAGTCGGCAAAAACCCAACTACCTTCAATCAAATTAAGGTTGTGGTTCTTGATACAATTTTTGACGCTGATAACGCCGGTATAATTAGATTTTACTTATTTCGAACGGTTCGGCAGTTATTACGTTCCCAATTATCAAAAATGATGCTAAAAACACCTATTTTACTATATTAGAAACTTTGAACGCAAACTGTGTCCGATCCAATTAGCCGATGTTGACGGTTCAAACGGTATCGGATGGGAAATTGGCCGAGGAATTCATTTCTGAAAGCCCGTTGCTCTAAGGTGCCCGCTTCGCGAGATAAGCGCGATAAACCGCGGAAATTATAGTTTCCCACTTTCTGGCCAAACCCATACACGCTACGGGAAAACCGACCTCACCGTTGAATTCAGCACGTTCCAATGCATAAGCATGACGACATTAGAAAGCTCTATCTCTCAAAAAGTTGTAATTGTTTTTTCGGTCTAAATTTAGCACTTTAAGATAGAAAAAAATTGAACATTGCAACCGTTGGTGATAGAAAGGTTTACCCACTACCAAATGATAGCTCTCGTTGAGTCTATCAAAAATATGTATACTTTTATATGCCTAAGATTTACCATTTTCATGTAATGTGGTCCATTTCGGTTATTTTTGTATTATTTGAAAAATCGTAATTTCAGCACAACTCAGTAACCAGTAGAGACAGGGACTTTTCCTATGTAAATTTTTAATCAGCGCACCCATTTTAGTAAGATAGCAAAGGTTTCATACTGATCTGGGTCCTAGTTTTTAAGATTGGTGTGCCAGTTCAAAATTATAGTTTCAAATATGTGATTTCCTACAAAATTTTAGCCAGTCGGCAAAAACCCAACTACCTTCAATCAAATTAAGGTTGTGGTTCTTGATACAATTTTTGACGCTGATAACGCCGGTATAATTAGATTTTACTTATTTCGAACGGTTCGGCAGTTATTACGTTCCCAATTATCAAAAATGATGCTAAAAACACCTATTTTACTATATTAGAAACTTTGAACGCAAACTGTGTCCGATCCAATTAGCCGATGTTGACGGTTCAAACGGTATCGGATGGGAAATTGGCCGAGGAATTCATTTCTGAAAGCCCGTTGCTCTAAGGTGCCCGCTTCGCGAGATAAACGCGATAAACCGCGGAAATTATAGTTTCCCACTTTCTGGCCAAACCATACACGCTACGGGAAAACCGACCTCACCGTTGAATTCAGCACGTCTCAATGCATAAGCATGATTACATTAGAACGCTCTATCTCTCAAAAAGTTGTAATTGTTTTTTCGGTCTAAATTTAGCACTTTTAGATAGAAAAAAATTAAACATCGCAACCGTTGGTGATAGAAAGGTTTACCCACTACCAAATGATAGCTCTCGTTGAGTCTATCAAAAATATGTATACTTTTATATGCCTAAGATTTACCATTTTCATGTAATGTGGTCCATTTCGGTTATTTTAGTATTATTTGAAAAATCGTAATTTCAGCACAACTCGGTAACCAGTAGAGACAGAGACTTTTCCTATGTAAATTTGTAATCAGCGCACCCATTTTAGTAAGATAGCAAAGGTTTCATACTGATCTGGGTCCTAGTTTTTGAGATCGGTGTGCCAGTTCAAAATTATAGTTTCAAATATGTGATTTCCTACAAAATTTTAGCCAGTCGGTAAAAACCCAACTACCTTCAATCAAATTAAGGTTGTGGTTCTTGATACAATTCTCGACGCTGATAACGCCGGTATAATTAGATTTTACTTATTTGGAACGGTTCGGCAGTTATTACGTTCCCAATTATCAAAAATGATGCTAAAAACACCTATTTTACTATATTAGAAACTTTGAACGCAAACTGTGTCCGATCCAATTACCCGATGTTGACGGTTCAAACGGTATCGGATGGGAAATTGGCCGACGAATTCAGTTCTGAAAGCCGCGTTGCTCTAAGGTGCGCGGTTCGCGAGAAAAACGCGATAAACCACGGAAATTATAGTTTCCCACTTTCTGGCCAAACCATACACGCTACGGGAAAACCGACCTCACCGTTGAATTCAGCACGTTCCAATGCATAAGCATGACGACATTAGAAACCTCTATCTCTCAAAAAGTTGTAATTGTTTTTTCGGTCTAAATTTAGCACTTTTAGATAGAAAAAAAATGAACATTGCAACCGTTGGTGATAGAAAGGTTTACCCACTACCAAATGATAGCTCTCGTTGAGTCTATCAAAAATATGTATACTTTTATATGCCTAAGATTTACCATTTTCATGTAATGTGGTCCATTTCGGTTATTTTTGTATTATTTGAAAAATCGTAATTTCAGCACAACTCAGTAACCAGTAGAGACAGAGACTTTTCCTATGTAAATTTTTAATCAGCGCACCCATTTTAGTAAGATAGAAAAGGTTTCATACTGATCTGGGTCCTAGTTTTTGAGATTGGTGTGCCAGTTCAAAATTATAGTTTCAAATATGTGATTTCCTACAAAATTTTAGCCAGTCGGCAAAAACCCAACTACCTTCAATCAAATTAAGGTTGTGGTTCTTGATACAATTTTTGACGCTGATAACGCCGGTATAATTAGATTTTACTTATTTCGAACGGTTCGGCAGTTATTACGTTCCCAATTATCAAAAATGATGCTAAAAACACCTATTTTACTATATTAGAAACTTTGAACGCAAACTGTGTCCGATCCAATTAGGCGATGTTGACGGTTCAAACGGTATCGGATGGGAAATTGGCCGAGGAATTCATTTCTGAAAACCCGTTGCTCTAAGGTGCCCGCTTCGCGAGATAAGCGCGATAAACCGCGGAAATTATAGTTTCCCACTTTCTGGCCAAACCCATACACGCTACGGGAAAACCGACCTCACCGTTGAATTCAGCACGTTCCAATGCATAAGCATGACGACATTAGAAAGCTCTATCTCTCAAAAAGTTGTAATTGTTTTTTCGGTCTAAATTTAGCACTTTAAGATAGAACAAAATTGAACATTGCAACCGTTGGTGATAGAAAGGTTTACCCACTACCAAATGATAGCTCTCGTTGAGTCTATCAAAAATATGTATACTTTTATATGCCTAAGATTTACCATTTTCATGTAATGTGGTCCATTTCGGTTATTTTAGTATTATTTGAAAAATCGTAATTTCAGCACAACTCGGTAACCAGTAGAGACAGAGACTTTTCCTATGTAAATTTGTAATCAGCGCACCCATTTTAGTAAGATAGCAAAGGTTTCATACTGATCTGGGTCCTAGTTTTTGAGATCGGTGTGCCAGTTCAAAATTATAGTTTCAAATATGTGATTTCCTACAAAATTTTAGCCAGTCGGTAAAAACCCAACTACCTTCAATCAAATTAAGGTTGTGGTTCTTGATACAATTCTCGACGCTGATAATGCCGGTATAATTAGATTTTACTTATTTGGAACGGTTCGGCAGTTATTACGTTCCCAATTATCAAAAATGATGCTAAAAACACCTATTTTACTATATTAGAAACTTTGAACGCAAACTGTGTCCGATCCAATTACCCGATGTTGACGGTTCAAACGGTACCGGATGGGAAATTGGCCGACGAATTCAGTTCTGAAAGCCGCGTTGCTCTAAGGTGCGCGGTTCGCGAGAAAAACGCGATAAACCACGGAAATTATAGTTTCCCACTTTCTGGCCAAACCATACACGCTACGGGAAAACCGACCTCACCGTTGAATTCAGCACGTTCCAATGCATAAGCATGACGACATTAGAAAGCTCTATCTCTCAAAAAGTTGTAATTGTTTTTTCGGTCTAAATTTAGCACTTTTAGATAGAAAAAAAAATGAACATTGCAACCGTTGGTGATAGAAAGGTTTACCCACTACCAAATGATAGCTCTCGTTGAGTCTATCAAAAATATGTATACTTTTATATGCCTAAGATTTACCATTTTCATGTAATGTGGTCCATTTCGGTTATTTTTGTAATATTTGAAAAATCGTAATTTCAGCACAACTCAGTAACCAGTAGAGACAGAGACTTTTCCTATGTAAATTTTTAATCAGCGCACCCATTTTAGTAAGATAGAAAAGGTTTCATACTGATCTGGGTCCTAGTTTTTGAGATTGGTGTGCCAGTTCAAAATTATAGTTTCAAATATGTGATTTCCTACAAAATTTTAGCCAGTCGGCAAAAACCCAACTACCTTCAATCAAATTAAGGTTGTGGTTCTTGATACAATTTTTGACGCTGATAACGCCGGTATAATTAGATTTTACTTATTTCGAACGGTTCGGCAGTTATTACGTTCCCAATTATCAAAAATGATGCTAAAAACACCTATTTTACTATATTAGAAACTTTGAACGCAAACTGTGTCCGATCCAATTAGCCGATGTTGACGGTTCAAACGGTATCGGATGGGAAATTGGCCGAGGAATTCATTTCTGAAAACCCGTTGCTCTAAGGTGCCCGCTTCGCGAGATAAGCGCGATAAACCGCGGAAATTATAGTTTCCCACTTTCTGGCCAAACCCATACACGCTACGGGAAAACCGACCTCACCGTTGAATTCAGCACGTTCCAATGCATAAGCATGACGACATTAGAAAGCTCTATCTCTCAAAAAGTTGTAATTGTTTTTTCGGTCTAAATTTAGCACTTTAAGATAGAACAAAATTGAACATTGCAACCGTTGGTGATAGAAAGGTTTACCCACTACCAAATGATAGCTCTCGTTGAGTCT
Source organism: Melinopterus prodromus (assembly GCA_964023965.1). Classification (NCBI taxonomy): domain Eukaryota; kingdom Metazoa; phylum Arthropoda; class Insecta; order Coleoptera; family Scarabaeidae; genus Melinopterus; species Melinopterus prodromus. The sequence continues at coordinate 50,920,604 of OZ030393.1, forward strand.
ATCAAAAATATGTATACTTTTATATGCCTAAGATTTACCATTTTCATGTAATGTGGTCCATTTCGGTTATTTTAGTATTATTTGAAAAATCGTAATTTCAGCACAACTCGGTAACCAGTAGAGACAGAGACTTTTCCTATGTAAATTTGTAATCAGCGCACCCATTTTAGTAAGATAGCAAAGGTTTCATACTGATCTGGGTCCTAGTTTTTGAGATCGGTGTGCCAGTTCAAAATTATAGTTTCAAATATGTGATTTCCTACAAAATTTTAGCCAGTCGGTAAAAACCCAACTACCTTCAATCAAATTAAGGTTGTGGTTCTTGATACAATTCTCGACGCTGATAATGCCGGTATAATTAGATTTTACTTATTTGGAACGGTTCGGCAGTTATTACGTTCCCAATTATCAAAAATGATGCTAAAAACACCTATTTTACTATATTAGAAACTTTGAACGCAAACTGTGTCCGATCCAATTACCCGATGTTGACGGTTCAAACGGTACCGGATGGGAAATTGGCCGACGAATTCAGTTCTGAAAGCCGCGTTGCTCTAAGGTGCGCGGTTCGCGAGAAAAACGCGATAAACCACGGAAATTATAGTTTCCCACTTTCTGGCCAAACCATACACGCTACGGGAAAACCGACCTCACCGTTGAATTCAGCACGTTCCAATGCATAAGCATGACGACATTAGAAAGCTCTATCTCTCAAAAAGTTGTAATTGTTTTTTCGGTCTAAATTTAGCACTTTTAGATAGAAAAAAAAATGAACATTGCAACCGTTGGTGATAGAAAGGTTTACCCACTACCAAATGATAGCTCTCGTTGAGTCTATCAAAAATATGTATACTTTTATATGCCTAAGATTTACCATTTTCATGTAATGTGGTCCATTTCGGTTATTTTTGTAATATTTGAAAAATCGTAATTTCAGCACAACTCAGTAACCAGTAGAGACAGAGACTTTTCCTATGTAAATTTTTAATCAGCGCACCCATTTTAGTAAGATAGAAAAGGTTTCATACTGATCTGGGTCCTAGTTTTTGAGATTGGTGTGCCAGTTCAAAATTATAGTTTCAAATATGTGATTTCCTACAAAATTTTAGCCAGTCGGCAAAAACCCAACTACCTTCAATCAAATTAAGGTTGTGGTTCTTGATACAATTTTTGACGCTGATAACGCCGGTATAATTAGATTTTACTTATTTCGAACGGTTCGGCAGTTATTACGTTCCCAATTATCAAAAATGATGCTAAAAACACCTATTTTACTATATTAGAAACTTTGAACGCAAACTGTGTCCGATCCAATTAGCCGATGTTGACGGTTCAAACGGTATCGGATGGGAAATTGGCCGAGGAATTCATTTCTGAAAGCCCGTTGCTCTAAGGTGCCCGCTTCGCGAGATAAGCGCGATAAACCGCGGAAATTATAGTTTCCCACTTTCTGGCCAAACCCATACACGCTACGGGAAAACCGACCTCACCGTTGAATTCAGCACGTTCCAATGCATAAGCATGACGACATTAGAAAGCTCTATCTCTCAAAAAGTTGTAATTGTTTTTTCGGTCTAAATTTAGCACTTTAAGATAGAAAAAAATTGAACATTGCAACCGTTGGTGATAGAAAGGTTTACCCACTACCAAATGATAGCTCTCGTTGAGTCTATCAAAAATATGTATACTTTTATATGCCTAAGATTTACCATTTTCATGTAATGTGGTCCATTTCGGTTATTTTTGTATTATTTGAAAAATCGTAATTTCAGCACAACTCAGTAACCAGTAGAGACAGGGACTTTTCCTATGTAAATTTTTAATCAGCGCACCCATTTTAGTAAGATAGCAAAGGTTTCATACTGATCTGGGTCCTAGTTTTTAAGACTGGTGTGCCAGTTCAAAATTATAGTTTCAAATATGTGATTTCCTACAAAATTTTAGCCAGTCGGCAAAAACCCAACTACCTTCAATCAAATTAAGGTTGTGGTTCTTGATACAATTTTTGACGCTGATAACGCCGGTATAATTAGATTTTACTTATTTCGAACGGTTCGGCAGTTATTACGTTCCCAATTATCAAAAATGATGCTAAAAACACCTATTTTACTATATTAGAAACTTTGAACGCAAACTGTGTCCGATCCAATTAGCCGATGTTGACGGTTCAAACGGTATCGGATGGGAAATTGGCCGAGGAATTCATTTCTGAAAGCCAGTTGCTCTAAGGTGCCCGCTTCGCGAGATAAACGCGATAAACCGCGGAAATTATAGTTTCCCACTTTCTGGCCAAACCATACACGCTACGGGAAAACCGACCTCACCGTTGAATTCAGCACGTCTCAATGCATAAGCATGATTACATTAGAACGCTCTATCTCTCAAAAAGTTGTAATTGTTTTTTCGGTCTAAATTTAGCACTTTTAGATAGAAAAAAATTAAACATCGCAACCGTTGGTGATAGAAAGGTTTACCCACTACCAAATGATAGCTCTCGTTGAGTCTATCAAAAATATGTATACTTTTATATGCCTAAGATTTACCATTTTCATGTAAAGTGGTCCATTTCGGTTATTTTAGTATTATTTGAAAAATCGTAATTTCAGCACAACTCGGTAACCAGTAGAGACAGAGACTTTTCCTATGTAAATTTGTAATCAGCGCACCCATTTTAGTAAGATAGCAAAGGTTTCATACTGATCTGGGTCCTAGTTTTTGAGATCGGTGTGCCAGTTCAAAATTATAGTTTCAAATATGTGATTTCCTACAAAATTTTAGCCAGTCGGTAAAAACCCAACTACCTTCAATCAAATTAAGGTTGTGGTACTTGATACAATTCTCGACGCTGATAACGCCGGTATAATTAGATTTTACTTATTTGGAACGGTTCGGCAGTTATTACGTTCCCAATTATCAAAAATGATGCTAAAAACACCTATTTTACTATATTAGAAACTTTGAACGCAAACTGTGTCCGATCCAATTACCCGATGTTGACGGTTCAAACGGTATCGGATGGGAAATTGGCCGACGAATTCAGTTCTGAAAGCCGCGTTGCTCTAAGGTGCGCGGTTCGCGAGATAAACGCGATAAACCACGGAAATTATAGTTTCCCACTTTCTGGCCAAACCATACACGCTACGGGAAAACCGACCTCACCGTTGAATTCAGCACGTTCCAATGCATACGCATGACGACATTAGAAAGCTCTATCTCTCAAAAAGTTGTAATTGTTTTTTCGGTCTAAATTTAGCACTTTTAGATAGAAAAAAAATTGAACATTGCAACCGTTGGTGATAGAAAGGTTTACCCACTACCAAATGATAGCTCTCGTTGAGTCTATCAAAAATATGTATACTTTTATATGCCTAAGATTTACCATTTTCATGTAATGTGGTCCATTTCGGTTATTTTGTATTATTTGAAAAATTGTAATTTCAGCACAACTCAGTAACCAGTAGAGACAGAGACTTTTCCTATGTAAATTTTTAATCAGCGCACCCATTTTAGTAAGATAGCAAAGGTTTCATACTGATCTGGGTCCTAGTTTTTGAGATTGGTGTGCCAGTTCAAAATTATAGTTTCAAATATGTGATTTCCTACAAAATTTTAGCCAGTCGGCAAAAACCCAACTACCTTCAATCAAATTAAGGTTGTGGTTCTTGATACAATTTTTGACGCTGATAACGCCGGTATAATTAGATTTTACTTATTTCGAACGGTTCGGCAGTTATTACGTTCCCAATTATCAAAAATGATGCTAAAAACACCTATTTTACTATATTAGAAACTTTGAACGCAAACTGTGTCCGATCCAATTTGCCGATGTTAACGGTTCAAACGGGATCGGATGGGAAATTGGCCGAGGAATTCATTTCTGAAAGCCCGTTGCTCTAAGGTGCCCGCTTCGCGAGATAAACGCGATAAACCGCGGAAATTATAGTTTCCCACTTTCTGGCCAAACCACACACGCTACGGGAAAACCGACCTCACCGTTGAATTCAGCACGTCCCAATGCATAAGCATGACTACATTAGAACGCTCTATCTCTCAAAAAGTTGTAATTGTTTTTTTCGGTCTAAATTTAGCACTTTTAGATAGAAAAAAATTAAACATCGCAACCGTTGGTGATAGAAAGGTTTACCCACTACCAAATCATAGCTCTCGTTGAGTCTATCAAAAATATGTATACTTTTATATGCCTAAGATTTACCATTTTCATGTAATGTGGTCCATTTCGGTTATTTTAGTATTATTTGAAAAATCGTAATTTCAGCACAACTCGGTAACCAGTAGAGACAGAGACTGTTCCTATGTAAATTTTTAATCAGCGCACCCATTTTAGTAAGATAGCAAAGGTTTCATACTGATCTGGGTCCTAGTTTTTGAGATTGGTGTGCCAGTTCAAAATTATAGTTTCAACTATGTGATTTCCTACAAAATTTTAGCCAGTCGGCAAAAACCCAACTACCTTCAATCAAATTAAGGTTGTGGTTCTTGATACAATTCTCGTCGCTGATAACGCCGGTATAATTAGATTTTACTTATTTCGAACGGTTCGGCAGTTATTACGTTCCCAATTATCAAAAATGATGCTAAAAACACCTATTTTACTATATTAGAAACTTTGAACGCAAACTGTGTCCGATCCAATTACCCGATGTTGACGGTTCAAACGGTATCGGATGGGAAATTGGCCGACGAATTCAGTTCTGAAAGCCGCGTTGCTCTAAGGTGCGCGGTTCGCGAGAAAAACGCGATAAACCGCGGAAATTATAGTTTCCCACTTTCTGGCCAAACCATACACGCTACGGGAAAACCGACCTCACCGTTGAATTCAGCACGTTCCAATGCATAAGCATGACGACATTAGAAAGCTCTATCTCTCAAAAAGTTGTAATTGTTTTTTCGGTCTAAATTTAGCACTTTTAGATAGAAAAAAAATTGAACATTGCAACCGTTGGTGATAGAAAGGTTTACCCACTACCAAATGATAGCTCTCGTTGAGTCTATCAAAAATATGTATACTTTTATATGCCTAAGATTTACCATTTTCATGTAATGTGGTCCATTTCGGTTATTTTTGTATTATTTGCAAAATCGTAATTTCAGCACAACTCAGTAACCAGTAGAGACAGAGACTTTTCCTATGTAAATTTTTAATCAGCGCACCCATTTTAGTAAGATAGCAAAGGTTTCATACTGATCTGGGTCCTAGTTTTTGAGATTGGTGTGCCAGTTCAAAATTATAGTTTCAACTATGTGATTTCCTACAAAATGTTAGCCAGTCGGCAAAAACCCAACTACCTTCAATCAAATTAAGGTTGTGGTTCTTGATACAATTTTTGACGCTGATAACGCCGGTATAATTAGATTTTACTTATTTCGAACGGTTCGGCAGTTATTACATTCCCAATTATCAAAAATGATGCTAAAAACACCTATTTTACTATATTAGAAACTTTGAACGCAAACTGTGTCCGATCCAATTAGCCGATATTGACGGTTCAAACGGTATCGGATGGGAAATTGGCCGAGGAATTCATTTCTGAAAGCCCGTTGCTCTAAGGTGCCCGCTTCGCGAGATAAACGCGATAAACCGCGGAAATTATAGTTTCCCACTTTCTGGCCAAACCATACACGCTACGGGAAAACCGACCTCACCGTTGAATTCAGCACGTCCCAATGCATAAGCATGACTACATTAGAACGCTCTATCTCTCAAAAAGTTGTAATTGTTCTTTCGGTCTAAATTTAGCACTTTTAGATAGAAAAAAATTAAACATCGCAACCGTTGGTGATAGAAAGGTTTACCCACTACCAAATCATAGCTCTCGTTGAGTCTATCAAAAATATGTATACTTTTATATGCCTAAGATTTACCATTTTCATGTAATGTGGTCCATTTCGGTTATTTTAGTATTATTTGAAAAATCGTAATTTCAGCACAACTCGGTAACCAGTAGAGACAGAGACTTTTCCTATGTAAATTTTTAATCAGCGCACCCATTTTAGTAAGATAGTAACATACTGATTTCATACTGATCTGGGTCCTAGTTTTTGAGATTGGTGTGCCAGTTCAAAATTATAGTTTCAAATATGTGATTTCCTACAAAATTTTAGCCAGTCGGCAAAAACCCAACTACCTTCAATCAAATTAAGGTTGTGGTTCTTGATACAATTTTTGACGCTGATAACGCCGGTATAATTAGATTTTACTTATTTCGAACGGTTCGGCAGTTATTACGTTCCCAATTATCAAAAATGATGCTAAAAACACCTATTTTACTATATTAGAAACTTTGAACGCAAACTGTGTCCGATCCAATTTGCCGATGTTGACGGTTCAAACGGTATCGGATGGGAAATTGGCCGAGGAATTCATTTCTGAAAGCCCGTTGCTCTAAGGTGCCCGCTTCGCGAGATAAACGCGATAAACCGCGGAAATTATAGTTTCCCACTTTCTGGCCAAACCATACACGCTACGGGAAAACCGACCTCACCGTTGAATTCAGCACGTCTCAATGCATAATAAGCATGACTACATTAGAATGCTCTATCTTTCAAAAAGTTGTAATTGTTTTTTCGGTCTAAATTTAGCACTTTTAGATAGAAAAAAATTAAACATCGCAACCGTTGGTGATAGAAAGGTTTACCCACTAATAAATGATAGCTCTCATTGAGTCTATCAAAAATATGTATACTTTTATATGCCTAAGATTTACCATTTTCATGTAATGTGGTCCATTTCGGTTATTTTTGTATTATTTGAAAAATCGTAATTTCAGCACAACTCAGTAACCAGTAGAGACAGAGGCTTTTCCTATGTACATTTTTAATCAGCGCGCCCATTTTAGTAAGAGCAAAGGTTTCATACTGATCTGGGTCCTAGTTTTTGAGATTGGTGTGCCAGTTCAAAATTATAGTTTCAACTATGTGATTTCCTACAAAATGTTAGCCAGTCGGCAAAAACCCAACTACCTTCAATCAAATTAAGGTTGTGGTTCTTGATACAATTTTTGACGCTGATAACGCCGGTATAATTAGATTTTACTTATTTCGAACGGTTCGGCAGTTATTACGTTCCCAATTATCAAAAATGATGCTAAAAACACCTATTTTACTATATTAGAAACTTTGAACGCAAACTGTGTCCGATCCAATTACCCGATGTTGACGGTTCAAACGATATCGGATGGGAAATTGGCCGACGAATTCAGTTCTGAAAGCCGCGTTGCTCTAAGGTGCGCGGTTCGCGAGAAAAACGCGATAAACCGCGGAAATTATAGTTTCCCACTTTCTGGCCAAACCATACACGCTACGGGAAAACCGACCTCACCGTTGAATTCAGCACGTTCCAATGCATAAGCATGACGACATTAGAAAGCTCTATCTCTCAAAAAGTTGTAATTGTTTTTTCGGTCTAAATTTAGCACCTTTAGATAGAAAAAAGTTGAACATTGCAACCGTTGGTGATAGAAAGATTTACCCACTACCAAATGATAGCTCTCGTTGAGTCTATCAAAAATATGTATACTTTTATATGCCTAAGATTTACCATTTTCATGTAATGTGGTCCATTTCGGTTATATTTGTATTATTTGAAAAATCGTAATTTCAGCACAACTCAGTAACCAGTAGAGACAGAGACTTTTCCTATATAAATTTTTAATCAGCGCACCCATTTTAGTAAGATAGCAAAGGTTTCATACTGATCTGGGTCCTAGTTTTTGAGATTGGTGTGCCAGTTCAAAATTATAGTTTCAAATATGTGATTTCCTACAAAATGTTAGCCAGTCGGCAAAAACCCAACTACCTTCAATCAAATTAAGGTTGTGGTTCTTGATACAATTTTTGACGCTGATAACGCCGGTATAATTAGATTTTACTTATTTCGAACGGTTCGGCAGTTATTACGTTCCCAATTATCAAAAATGATGCTAAAAACACCTATTTTACTATATTAGAAACTTTGAACGCAAACTGTGTCCGATCCAATTACCCGATGTTGACGGTTCAAACGATATCGGATGGGAAATTGGCCGACGAATTCAGTTCTGAAAGCCGCGTTGCTCTAAGGTGCGCGGTTCGCGAGAAAAACGCGATAAACCGCGGAAATTATAGTTTCCCACTTTCTGGCCAAACCATACACGCTACGGGAAAACCGACCTCACCGTTGAATTCAGCACGTCTCAATGCATAAGCATGATTACATTAGAACGCTCTATCTCTCAAAAAGTTGTAATTGTTTTTTCGGTCTAAATTTAGCACTTTTAGATAGAAAAAAATTAAACATCGCAACCGTTGGTGATAGAAAGGTTTACCCACTACCAAATGATAGCTCTCGTTGAGTCTATCAAAAATATGTATACTTTTATATGCCTAAGATTTACCATTTTCATGTAATGTGGTCCATTTCGGTTATTTTTGTATTATTTGAAAAATCGTAATTTCAGCACAACTCAGTAACCAGTAGAGACAGAGACTTTTCCTATGTAAATTTTTAATCAGCGCACCCATTTTAGTAAGATAGCAAAGGTTTCATACTGATCTGGGTCCTAGTTTTTGAGATTGGTGTGCCAGTTCAAAATTATAGTTTCAAATATGTGATTTCCTACAAAATTTTAGCCAGTCGGCAAAAACCCAACTACCTTCAATCAAATTAAGGTTGTGGTTCTTGATACAATTTTTGACGCTGATAACGCCGGTATAATTAGATTTTACTTATTTCGAACGGTTCGGCAGTTATTACGTTCCCAATTATCAAAAATGATGCTAAAAACACCTATTTTACTATATTAGAAACTTTGAACGCAAACTGTGTCCGATCCAATTACCCGATGTTGACAGTTCAAACGGTATCGGATGGGAAATTGGCCGAGGAATTCATTTCTGAAAGCCGCGTTGCTCTAAGGTGCCCGGTTCGCGAGAAAAACGCGCTAAACCGCGGAAATTATAGTTTCCCACTTTCTGGCCAAACCATACACGCTACGGGAAAACCGACCTCACCGTTGAATTCAGCACGTCCCAATGCATAAGCATGACTACATTAGAACGCTCTATCTCTCAAAAAGTTGTAATTGTTTTTTCGGTCTAAATTTAGCACTTTTAGATAGAAAAAAATTGAACATCGCAACCGTTGGTGATAGAAAGGTTTACCCACTACCAAATGATAGCTCTCGTTGAGTCTATCAAAAATATGTATACTTTTATATGCCTAAGATTTACCATTTTCATGTAATGTGGTTCATTTCGCTTATTTTTGAATTATTTGAAAAATCGAAATTTCAGCACAACTCGGTAACCAGTAGAGACAGAGACTTTTCCTATGTAAATTTGTAATCAGCGCACCCATTTTAGTAAGATAGCAAAGGTTTCATACTGATCTGGGTCCTAGTTTTTGAGATTGGTGTGCCAGTTCAAAATTATAGTTTCAACTATGTGATTTCCTACAAAATGTTAGCCAGTCGGCAAAAACCCAACTACCTTCAATCAAATTAAGGTTGTGGTTCTTGATACAATTCTCGACGCTGATCACGCCGGTATAATTAGATTTTACTTATTTCGAACGGTTCGGCAGTTATTACGTTCCCAATTATCAAAAATGATGCTAAAAACACCTATTTTACTATATTAGAAACTTTGAACGCAAACTGTGTCCGATCCAATTACCCGATGTTGACGGTTCAAACGGTATCGGATGGGAAATTGGCCGAGGAATTCATTTCTGAAAGCCGCGTTGCTCTAAGGTGCCCGGTTCGCGAGAAAAACGCGCTAAACCGCGGAAATTATAGTTTCCCACTTTCTGGCCAAACCATACACGCTACGGGAAAACCGACCTCACCGTTGAATTCAGCACGTTCCAATGCATAAGCGTGACGACATTAGAAAGCTCTATCTCTCAAAAAGTTGTAATTGTTTTTTCGGTATAAATTTAGCTCTTTTAGATAGAAAAAAATTGAACATTGCAACCGTTGGTGATAGAAAGGTTTACCCACTACCAAATGATAGCTCTCGTTGAGTCTATCAAAAATATGTATACTTTTATATGCCTAAGATTTACCATTTTCATGTAATGTGGTCCATTTCGGTTATTTTTGTATTATTTGAAAAATCGTAATTTCAGCACAACTCAGTAACCAGTAGAGACAGAGACTTTTCCTATGTAAATTTTTAATCAGCGCACCCATTTTAGTAAGATAGCAAAGGTTTCATACTGATCTGGGTCCTAGTTTTTGAGATTGGTGTGCCAGTTCAAAATTATAGTTTCAAATATGTGATTTCCTACAAAATTTTAGCCAGTCGGCAAAAACCCAACTACCTTCAATCAAATTAAGGTTGTGGTTCTTGATACAATTCTCGACGCTGATAACGCCGGTATAATTAGATTTTACTTATTTCGAACGGTTCGGCAGTTATTACGTTCCCAATTATCAAAAATGATGCTAAAAACACCTATTTTACTATATTAGAAACTTTGAACGCAAACTGTGTCCGATCCAATTACCCGATGTTGACGGTTCAAACGGTATCGGATGGGAAATTGGCCGAGGAATTCATTTCTGAAAGCCGCGTTGCTCTAAGGTGCCCTGTTCGCGAGATAAACGTGATGAACCGCGGAAATTATAGTTTCCCACTTTCTGGCCAAACCATACACGCTACGGGAAAACCGACCTCACCGTTGAATTCAGCACGTCTCAATGCATAAGCATGACTACATTAGAACGCTCTATCTCTCAAAAAGTTGTAATTGTTTTTTCGGTCTAAATTTAGCTCTTTTAGATAGAAAAAAATTGAACATTGCAACCGTTGGTGATAGAAAGGTTTACCCACTACCAAATGATAGCTCTCGTTGAGTCTATCAAAAATATGTATACTTTTATATGCCTAAGATTTACCATTTTCATGTAATGTGGTCCATTTCGGTTATTTTTGTATTATTTGAAAAATCGTAATTTCAGCACAACTCAGTAACCAGTAGAGACAGAGACTTTTCCTATGTAAATTTGTAATCAGCGCACCCATTTTAGTAAGATAGCAAAGGTTTCATACTGATCTGGGTCCTAGTTTTTGAGATTGGTGTGCCAGTTCAAAATTATAGTTTCAAATATGTGATTTCCTACTAAATTTTAGCCAGTCGGCAAAAACCCAACTACCTTCAATCACATTAAGGTTGTGGTTCTTGATACAATTCTCGACGCTGATAACGCCGGTATAATTAGATTTTACTTATTTGGAACGGTTCGGCAGTTATTACGTTCCCAATTATCAAAAATGATGCTAAAAACACCTATTTTACTATATTAGAAACTTTGAACGCAAACTGTGTCCGATCCAATTAGCCGATGTTGACGGTTCAAACGGTATCGGATGGGAAATTGGCCGAGGAATTCATTTCTGAAAGCCCGTTGCTCTAAGGTGCCCGCTTCGCGAGATAAACGCGATAAACCGCGGAAATTATAGTTTCCTACTTTCTGGCCAAACCATACACGCTACGGGAAAGCCGACCTCACCGTTGAATTCAGCACGTCTCAATGCATAAGCATGACTACATTAGAACGCTCTATCTCTCAAAAAGTTGTAATTGTTTTTTCGGTCTAAATTTAGCACTTTTAGATAGAAAAAAATTGAACATCGCAACCATTGGTGATAGAAAGGTTTACCCACTACCAAATGATAGCTCTCGTTGAGTCTATCAAAAATATGTATACTTTTATATGCCTAAGATTTACCATTTTCATGTAATGTGGTTCATTTCGCTTATTTTTGAATTATTTGAAAAATCGTAATTTCAGCACAACTCGGTAACCAGTAGATGACAGAGACTTTTCCTATGTACATTTGTAATCATTTTAGTAAGACAGTGCTATTTGACGTAAATGTTTCCTCGTCCATCCATAGAATATTAACAAAAAACAATCTATCCTCTTCTATTTCCCTGTCAAACCAGATGGCGGTCATACCTATGGCATCAGGTCTTTCCTTTAGTGTACAAATTTCGTATGTTTTTTAAAGGTTATATATGTTCAGTTTTAGTTTGTTCTGTGCTGTTGATTTACTGGATTGGCTGTGAGAAGTAATTTGTCGGATCAAAGTGGTTCAATGCACGATTACCGGTTGCAACACTGGTAAACTTGTTTTTTTATTTTCGGCAATATATTTTTTGTGGTGTTTCTTAAAGAGATTTTCAACAGACCCAGTCTGCTTGAATTTTTTGATTACCCTAGAAATGATTGAATGTGCAATTTGGTTGTCTGGGTGTTTTCATTAAAAGTGTCAGCAACATCGAGATAATCGCTTTTCTGTAGATGGATAACTACTATTATAAACATAATCGAAGACATTAATATCAATTGAATTAAAAGTAAGTCACGCTCATGTACTAGTTATTGTGGGATCTATTATTATCTACAGGGTGAAAAATCAACTTTGCAGCAAGAAAATGAGTAATTTTACGCTTGTTCTAAATAAACACTAGTTATCATACCAAAATACACAAAAATGTAAACAATTATTCAAGTTACTAAAAAAATAGATTAAAACGAACATTTTAGTATCACTGGCATTGACTAATTAGTCATAAAAATAAGAATTTCAAGAAAAAAACAAATAAGAAAAATTTCAAGATGGGAGGCTGTGACTTTATATTTGAATATTCTAAACAACATTTCCACATAAAGTTTATCGATAATAATGAAAATAAAGGTACTTTCCTCTTATCACATATTCATATATTCTGAATCGCTTGGTATATGGTACCGAAATCTACATATTTGACTAGTGCCGTATTGGTTTCATACAAACCGCCAACTTTTATAAAGAATAAAATTTTCTGGGAAATGGATAATAAAAAACTTTTCCATATGATGCGGATATTCCTGCACACTGTATGTACATTGTGATTAGTACTTTGAAGGAAAAAGATACTATAGATTTAGTACCAAATGGTAAATAAAATATAATAAATTCCGTTTTTGATAAGTTTGCGGCTATGTTTATTGCTAACAATAATTATTATTGGCATTGGTCAAAATTTCCTAACCGCATGCTCCACAAAATAAAATTAAACTTTTAAAAGTAAAAAATAATCAAAATAAAACTATATAACCAATTTTTAAACATATTATAATTTTAAATATGTTGAAATATTGCAGCGAATTATTATTGGTATTCACTCGTAATAATATAATTAAATTAGATGAGAATATTTTTGTTTAAACCTAACCTGAGGTTTGAACCAGGGCCCTCAGCAATTTCCGCCCGGAGCTCTAATCAATTAAGCTACCAAGGTTGGTGAATATTTATAGGCAAATTTGTCACTACAAAGAAGGAATGGCCATATTTGAAATTTGTTAGATTGTTTGGAAGATATTGATAAAAGCAAATGTGAACTACTCAACTACTCGCATATAGATTTTAAAAATAGTATTCCTAAAATGACTTGCTATCTCGTACACTAGAATACACCTGTTTCACTAAATAACCTAACTTTTTTAGCGAAACATTTTCAATTTTGTGTTACAATCAATTTGCAAATTTACAACAATTTTTTACTTTTGACTTTTTATTTTTTATTTATATTTACTTCATTTCTAGTTTACCCGATAGCGATCCATCTTTGAATAAATGTGTGAAAAAAATGGAAATAGCATAGAAGACAGAAGAAATAGTAGAAAATAGCTCTGATTTTCCGATTAATCCGACTAATACGTATATTACCAACAGGTGTATATCCCCAAATTTACTTGCCCGCAGCGGCAAACATTAGTCCCAATTAGCCCCTGTTATTTCACATTTGAACGCAAACCCGGCGTCATGATTACTGACAACCATTTAATGCATTCGCGGGCTGAAATTTCCGCCGATTTTCACCCGCTTACTAACGGAATTATGCGCTCTGGTAATTACGGTCATTTCAGCACGGCTCATCTTTCATTGTTGGATTAAAGTATCAAATTATAGATAGTTCCATAAAATTTGGTCTGATTGAGTGATTTTGAAATTTCTTATGGTTATAATAATGCCAAAGCTAGACTATTTATAACATATCGTTTTATGTAAGTAATACTACTTACATACTAAAAATTAGTACAGGTAGAATGAATAAAAGAAATAAAAATAAAAAATCTATTTGTGTTTCTATAGCAACAAATACGGTCATGTCGGAGAATTAATGAACTAAGCTTCCAAATGAAAATTTGCTCGGCGTCTGTGCTGACATACATAAATAATGGCATAAGTAGAGTAGGTATTAAATTGAGTAGTCGCTCTGTAATTAATGTGCTATCGTATAGTAATTGCTTGTTAAAGTTATTATGGATCGCTAATATTCTTCGGCACTTTTGGCAGGGCTTCAAATTGAAAATATACTGGCTACGATCAGTATACCAGCTTAATGATAACTTAATGATGATTAGTTTGCATACGATATATAGGATTTTATAGTAGCTATACTGTTAACAGGTGTCTATTAAACTTATAACAGGACGATATATCGACTTTAATACTTTTATCTACGACTCACATATCTACGACTATAATAAGTTTATTATATTGTATACGTTCGATGATTATAATGACAGTAGCTTTGAATTATAATGACAGTTCCTTTGAATAAAGTAGCTACTGTCAACAAGTCGTATCGCCTTCATCGACAAATACATTTAAATTATTTGATGTAAAATGGAATTTATTTACTTTGATGTGAATTGTTCAATGACGTTAGGGGATCTATGAAAGGCAGTCTGTGATGTCTTTATGTTGATCTTATGACTACGATATACTATCGTCATCAGCCCAAGCTACAAAAGAAAACCAGAAAATAAAAGAATATACAAATGGCTTTTAAAAATTGTTTACAAATGGTTTACATGTAGGAACTAGGATTACACATTAGGATACCCTTTATATGTAAACCATTTCTTGTAGGTTCATCTTGTGTTTATTTACCAATTGTTTAATTTTTAGATATATTACTTTGAGTGAAACACGCTCATTTATTTATTATTTGTTTTATTTTAACAATGTGATTGATTTTGTGTATGATTTTTGATTGTAAAGATGTTTTTAAGTTTTCTTGTCAGCTTGGCCTGATAACAATATGTATATACCAGAAACATGTACCCATAAGAGAAACTATAAAAACATTAGTAAATTAAATGATACTATAAAAAAGATGGTCCCATAATGGTTGGGCAGTGGCATTTTTTAAATTTCTGGTGTGCTGTGGTTGGCGGTGGTGTACCTATATATTGTCAGTTGTACATTGTGAAAGTTGGAGTTACTCCAGTGTATTTTTGGTAAATTTTTGTAAACAAAACTCCCCAGGTTTGTAAAATATTTTAGTTGTCAAAAGAAAACAGGTTATCCGATATTGCCACTTCGCGTATTCGTTCCTTGAAGTGGCAAATCCGTTTGTAAATTTCCACTTCGTCGGTATTTTAACTGGGAGAGCTCTCAGCCGAATTTTAGAGGTTCCTGGTTCAAATCCAGGCCGAAGTGATTTTTTCTCAAACCATCTTCACCTAGCTTAAGAGCGGCGTTTATCCATATACCAGTTACATGCGAAACACGGGTGCATAGAAAGAAAAGCAAAGTCGAAACTATTGTACTGATCTGTAACAGTAAGGTACTGTTGGAATGTGTAAGCATAGGGCATTGTTCCCGGATAAATATAAAATTAAACAGCGCTTGCTTTAATCAAGAACTTAATTAGAGAAAAGAAGCTAATTTTTGACACAGTACTAGTTGATTTAATATGCTTTGATGGTAATAGCATTAATCCCGGAACAGGAGTTAATTTATGGGTGACATTTTAAGACAGCTCTTTAAAATTAACCCAGCCGCAGTTAAGTTGATCTGCTTTTTATGCAAATGTGTCGAATTACTGCGAACTGTCACCGCGAGGCTGTGTAAAGAAGGTTTCTGTAATAAAGTCCACAAGTCCACAGATCGAGACAAGGGAGAACAGTGCCAACAGCTCAGATCAATAATAACTAACAGTTGACAACAACTACAGCTGCTTTTTGCCAAAGGGCAGAAAGCGGCTAAACAAATTAAGTAAGTATGTTTGTTTATACACAAAGACTTGAGTACAACGGTTCACCGTTAGATGGCATCACATTCTGGGCGTACTACAGACTCCAATGCAGACGTCGATCTCACTAGCATAAACGCCCCTCTTAATTATGTTTTGCATCCTAATTAATGTTTTTATAAATAATAAGCAGTATAGCCAACAAAATCCTCACTCTCAAAGAACAAAACGAAACACAAAGAAAGTCACTATCAAAAAGTTGCCAGAATTGGATGTTGATGCAGAAGGTTCATTGCAAAGTCATATTCATCAACCTTCTGATTTTATTAGGGGTCTTATTAGGTGTTTTATTGTACTTTTTAACATTTAGTATTGCGAAGCACAGTGTGAAACATAACATAACAACTCTTTGATCACTCGCGTATAAGCAGCGAAAAATTTAAAAATGTTCGCTATAACCGGGTTATAATCAGTTCAAAGTTGTCGGCTTGTGCAAAGCGTATGTTTTGGTGTTTCACACCATTGCAATTGTAATTTTCTGAGGGCTTGTTGATTCCAAATTTATTATTTTTGTAAAATGAAGAGTGTTCCTCAAGGTATGTAAATACGTTTGATAATTTAATCGATGCAGTTAAATAATTTAATATATTTTTAGGATCAGAATTAGTACTTTTTGAATATGTAGACAGTTTCGCCTCATACTTGAAGATCGAATCAAAGACACAAAGATAGATGTGAGAAACGGTTCAGTGAGCACAACATAAAGCTAAATGTTGAAAAAACAAAACTAGTAAAATTTAGCATAAGAAAAGACTGCCCATAATTGTACAACGGCGTATTACTAACATCTGCTGATACTTCGACTTTTCTTGGTCTGATAAAATAGATGCGTCTCTAACTTGGAAACCGCACATAGATAGTCTGACAAAAAATTAGGACAAGATGTTTATGTCATAAGAACATTGTCATCGACTGTTAGTGAAGAAGCGGTCATTTTGGTATATTATGGACTAGGACAGTCAAGAATCTCTTACGATATAATATTCTGGGGAAATTGTTTAGACATAACCAGAGTCCTCAGACTTCAAAAGTAGTGTATTAGGACTATATACAAATTGAAAAGAAGAGACTCGTGTAGAGAAATTTTTAAATAAAAAAAGAATACTTACCGTCTACGCATTGTACATCAGAGAAAGCTGCTGCTTCGGTAAAAGGAACTATCACGAATTATTTTCCCAACACGAGCAATGTTTTTTTGTAACTCTACACGAGCAACAGAGTCAACATTTCTGAAAATACCCCAAACACAGCTGGACAAAGTATACAAAGGTGTTGAGGCGCCGCTGCTACAAAATTTTAGAAGGTTACTTACACGTTTACTAGTTGAAAGACCTCTTGACACCATTAGTGAATTTTAGTCAACAAAGTAATTTGAACTGTTTCTTTGTACGTAATATTTTGTTTCTCATTTCTTTTTTGACGATTTCTTTGATTGAATGGCCTCATAAATAAATAATTATTATCATTATTATTATTATATTAGTGTTGTATGTATTTGTGAACGTTTTTAATTTCCTTCTTCAAGTAGCTTATTTCTATCTCCGTCTTTGTCTCTTCCCTATGTTTTCGTTTTAGGTTGGCCAGCATAGGATTCTTTTATTCGGAACTTAAATCAATTCCATAATTCCTTTTTTTAAACCTTAAGCCTTTTTTCGTATTTTAAAGCCGTCCACTAGCTAAATTCAATAGAACTAAATGTAAATCTACCGACTTGACAGTTTCGGTAAAAACTGACATTATCAGATGCTTTCGCCATCAACGTACTAATGGATTACCGAGCTTCGGTAAATCCATTTAGCAATATGCAATTAAGCACCTAATTGTTTTTATCCTTAAGCCGGGGAAATTCTAGGCCTACAGGCGGGCACAGGAGCAATTCGGGCGCAGCACTGCCTCTCGGCCGGATATAACGGCTGCCGATTCCAGGGGTGTAAAGGGCACCCCGTGACAGATATAATCGATGCATCTCACCGAAGGCTCCAGTGCTGGTCCTAGTTCTTCGGCACACTGAATGATTTATTAGACGTTTCGTCACAATCGATATGTCAGACACATTGAACCCGTGTTCCCTTAGCGTTTCAAAGTTTGGGCGACGTCTTTGAATCTCCACTGTATAGTTTATTTCGAGGGTCTGCTGTGGAAGTATGCGGAAGTCGTTTGGGTCGCGTTTCAAAATGTTCCGCGATACGAACCGAGCCGGAAAAGAAAGGTTTAAAGGTTGTTTTATCCTTGTATCCGAGTGGCTTAAGTTTTAATGGTATTCGCTCCAAGGGATGTTGAGGCCACCACCGACATACGATCTATAAACAATAAAGAAAAACTAAGTTAGGAGTTTAAAAACTAGGGGTCAAAACGCATTTTGGGGTCATGTCAATACGATTTATTTATTTGTTATGGAATCTAAGCTAAGAATGTTGTGGGACGCGTAAGTAAGGGGGTGCATACTAGGGCTTCCAATCCCGGGATTATAAATCTAAATCCCGGGATCAAGAAAAAGTTAAATCCAAATTATTTTCTTATTTTGTTGTTAATTGGCGAAATGCATGATCTACAATAAATCGTATAAACTGCTATTAAAGGTTGAGCTTCAATCTATAACAGCACCACTTCTGCTTAAATTAAGTATCAAGCTTAAAAAGCCCAACCCAACAAATGTTGCTATAATAAGAAGAACAGATCTCGCAAAAAGTAGATATAATTCAGTATGGAGGCAAACGGAACCTTCTCAGTTTCCTTAAGTCTCTTTAAGTACTATACCTTCAACAAAAACGTATTTAAAATAGAAAGAAGGCACATAAACGTAAAAATTAAAAAAATAGTCGCGGATTTTATTACCCTTATTTAATTATGTACTATAGAATATAAAATTAGTAAATAGGTAACAAAATACAGCGAAAATAAAAAAAAATACAAATTATTCCCGATATATTTAACTGTAAAATGAACCCCAGATTGTACCAAAAATTATTTGCGATTAATCGTTCGATGGTTCATTCCAATCGAACGAACGATGTTATTTCTTGTTCCAATTGTTAAGTTTTTTCCAGTTTAGGGATTTTACCTTAAACTAAAATGCGAAATATATGGGTACGATGTTTCTCTGTCATGGGATCATCGCAATAATATTGCTTTTTTGCTTTGTGCAAATCCAAAAGACGTACTTAGCAACCTTATTATTTGAGACCATATGTATCAGGTATTAAGTCACCTACTTACCAGTTAGCGAAATGGTTATCGAATGAGTTCAACAATTTACCTGTTCCTCAACCAAGCTTCTCTGTTAATAACTCATTGGAGTTTATCAATAAGGTTAACAATGTAAAATTAGAGGATGGCGAATTGTTGATTTCATTTGATGTTGCTTCACTTCCTAGTGTGCCTATTCCGGAAACTTTGGAGTTTCTTAGGGAATTATTGAGCAATAACAACTTTGACCCGTCAGAAATAGATGAATATGTAAGATTGACTGCCCTTTATATGTCTCAAAATTATTTTCAAATAAACGGAAAGTTTTTTAAACAACTTGAGGGAACTGCAATGGGTAACTGTCTCTCACCTTTTATTGCCAACTTGTTTATGAGCAGATTTGAAACCAATGTAAAGTCTATAGCACCATATTTCCCTAAGACTTGGGTTAGGTATGTCGACGATATTTTTGCCATTTTTGACACCAAGAAGTGCAGTATTCAAGATTTTCTTCTCGTTTTGAATTTTAAATTCACCACCATTAACTTTACTGTAGAACAAGAAGTTAACGGCCAACTTCCATTTTTAGATACTCTGGTAGTCAGGAATAGCAAAAATATAATAGAAATTGACGTGTATCGGAAAGATACTAACACAATCAGGTTTATCCCTAATGATTCGCAGCATCCTTTTCAACAAAAATTGTCTTTTATTAGTTGTTTAGTAAATAGGTTATTGAAATTTCCATTGTCCGCAGATAGATATCAGCAAGAATTATTGTTTATTAAGAATGTTGTCATACATAATGGGTACCCTGGGAAAATAGTTGATAGAATGATTAAGAAGCAGAATCAAAAAATGTATGTAAATCAAATATCTACTTTAAATACTTTGTCTGTAGAAAAGAAGAAATATGTTAAAATACCGTTCGATTGTGCATATACAAGGGGTTTGAGAAGTATTTTTACATCACAAAATCTCTGTATAGCATATTCGACTCATAATAGCATAAAAAACCTTCTTGGAAACCCAAAGGATAAGGTAGATGTACTTGATAAATCTGGTATATATTGTATCAAATGTCATGACTGTGAAAAAGAATACGTAGGTCAGACTAGAAGAACAATTTTAACTAGGTTCAAAGAACATGTAGCTCATTTTAAATATAATCGTGTTGAAAAATCTAGTGTGGCTCAACATATTTTAGACACAGGTCATAAAGTAGTTGTAGATGACTTAAAACTTGTAAAAGCTGTGTCAAATAATAGGGAACTAAACAGCTTGGAAAGTATCTTTATTCACTTGAATAGAGATAAATTAATAAATTCAGACAGGAGTCCTATACCTAGTTCGCCATTGTTTGACCTGCTTTAATTAAAACTTGTTTTTTACGCTTCAATGATCAAAATTCACTGAGGTGTGAACAACAAATGGGTATATATAGGGTAATTTTTAACATGGACGTCACTTCCACTAGTGATTTGCTTGGACAATAGCCAGTAAAGATACTATGAAGTGCTAATCTCTCTTTTCCTCTTTTTAGGTTCTACTGAAGATGGCAACATTGTTGCTGAAATAGTATTTAGGTTCTAAAATACTTGTTGTGGTTAGGGGTTTATAATTTTATTAATAATTTCTTTCATAACCAGAAATTAAATATTTAAATGGCTTAACTCTTCTTAGTCATCTAAGTAGTTGCACTGAATATTTCATTAATTTTGAAAAATAAATAACGTCTTTACTTAAAAACGCGTTTAGAACTGGGTCTTAAAGTCATTATACCTATCTTTTTGTAACTAATAAGTTTATTTAAAATGCAAGCAGTTAGTCTACTTGCATAATAAACATCCATGACGTATGGATTCTAAAGTTATTCAATTTCAATCATTTTGTCAAAATGTTTTATTGGCATTAATATGATAAATTGAAAAGTTGACTAGATTAATTTCTTTTGCCGCGACTATTCTTGAAAAATTTGACAAAACTGTAAAACTTTTGAGCAAATTTAAGATATAAGGGCGTTATTATCTAATAGAGTTTAAATTTTGCTTATTATTGTTGTCAATACGCACACATTGACACCTTTTACCTTTTAAACCCATAATTTTCGTTTTGCTACTTATTTTGAAAAAGTTGTTCAATTTTCGGTGTAAAAGATATTGTCCAATTAAGGATATTTTAGGAGTTTCTTACTAACTGGATTTGGTAACTTTTGGCATCCCAGGCGTAGAATATTGAGTAATATATTGTCTGCCTTTAAAAAAATATTAATTTATTATTTATATATAATATATTATATTTATTTCTTTTAACTATACTCTTATGAATATTTTAAAATGAAAATTAGGAACCGTAGGCGAGTGTGTAAACATACAATCGTTGGTACCATTAGATTGGTAATATTAGTATAGTTCATAGAAAGTAGTCTCGCAAAATATCATCAAAGGATCACTAATATTTTTTTAACTTTCGGACACCTATGGTTTATGGCTTCATTCAAGGTTTTAAAGGAAAACACAGTCGAAACAGGAATCGTTAAAAACAAAATTAGCGTTGTGTTTACTTTTTAAAATGTACTACATACTCTCATTTTAGATTTTGGGAGACCAAAAATTCGTCCGCTTATGAAATAAATACTACTAGATTCAGAAAAATGTGCTGAACATTACTATTAAAATGAATTAAAAACTATCACTGATTAAAAATACGGCATAAAATGTGTCACCATATTATAGGCGAAGTGTATGGGTTAAAATATTGATAGATGTAGGTTTGGGAGAATGTGAAAAAACTGGGTTTCAGAACCGAGATATGTCAATACCTATTCTGTCGAAAATACAGAAGTTTTCTGATGACAGATGAATTGTCAGAATAAATATTGACATATCTCGCTTCTGAAAACTCGTTTGTTCACCTTCTCCAAAACTTAAGTTTTCAATATTTTGAAGTAACTTGTTGTTTATGATGTACCCACATCTTTTGTCTTTAAAATGGTGTATAATCCATACTACTCAGCTTTATTACTAGTTTTTAATTAATTTTAATAATAATATCATCAAATATTCACTTTTTGATATATTGTTCCGGGATATTTTTCTGAATCTATTGGTACTATTGTCATAGGCGGTCGAATTATGTATGACGTTCGATTTTGCTTATAAAATGACTAGACTACAAAGGACAGAATACTCAAGTGACACAGGCTGTATAGAAAACGGCTTTCTGGGGCTTTGAATTCAAACGCTATAAATGTAGAAACGTTGATGCCAACTTTCTGAAAACCTTGCGCGATAGGAACTTTTTGAGTCCGAATTCGTGTTCTTCGCAAAGAAATCTATTGCCAATGTCCATTCACAAAACACACGTTGCCCAGAGTTATCAATATTCTGATATAGGGCTAATTAATTTGAACTTAATTAAATTTATAAATAAATCCTCTATTATATTAAGGAGAAAAAAGATGCTTGGACATATGCCATAAAGTAAGGTGGATGTATATGTGGATTCCACTTTCCTCACTTTATACTACATATTTAGAATAAGCCATAGAATTCCATTTACACCTGGGCAACAGGGGGCAACATGTAGCATGCGACTTGCGTTTTTTTGTGATGGACCTGATTAGGTCGCCGGTATCTTTACTTAAGTCAGCAACAGCAATATATCTAGTTCCATGTTGTTGCCTGGTGCTGTCGCCGTTTGTTGCTCTGATCTAAAACTAGCCTTTACGTTTACTTTTTGGTTCATATTAATCGGATGATAAGCAACGACGTTATGGCTTTTTCCTATTTTTTAAAAAGCCTGCGCTATTAAGATTATGTGCTATTATTTATATTCCACTCAATCGCCCCATCACAGATCCGTCACTTATTAATAATAATAATTAAAGTGAAAAAATAATAATTGAGTAAGTTTGTAATAGATAGTTTTGATGTTATCTTTAAATTGCATAATAAATTGTGATTATAAAGTGTAATTTAATACATGCTTTTAATAGTTTACTGGTGAAGTCACGACACTGTAATTTTCTGATTTTTTATGTGTTTACAAATCCTGTCAAATGCCCCAATCATTTTATTTTTCAGAATTTGGTAGAGACATAAGACATTGGTCCTAAAATAAACCCCGTCAACATTATCCGAAGGGCCATAAGTTCTGGTACACTAGTAGCTTTTTTTATAACAATAACATTTGTTCGGCTATATATATATCTGTCCATTTTCGTAATTTTGCTTTGATTGAATTTCCTTAATAAAATATTACACCACTCATTTTCACGTCATTTTCGCA
Organism: Melinopterus prodromus; assembly: GCA_964023965.1. Classification (NCBI taxonomy): domain Eukaryota; kingdom Metazoa; phylum Arthropoda; class Insecta; order Coleoptera; family Scarabaeidae; genus Melinopterus; species Melinopterus prodromus. The sequence goes on from OZ030393.1 coordinate 50,944,176, forward strand.
AAGGTAGTTTTCAGTAATCATTTCTCATTACAATGTGGTCTTGTGCGGCATCTGTCATTCAATAATTCTCCGACACCCTTTACCATCTCAGCTAACTCAGATAAAAAGAGCACTGATGTTATTTGGTTCGTCAGTATGTGTTCGCCCTTGAATATTTTCTCCGCCGTGGAATTATTACCTACATTTTCGCTGAAACCGGTTTAGTTTCCAGAGCGACGCTCTCGGCCGACCGCTACAATAATGTGCTCAATACAACTCGCGTACATATCATCTAGTATTATTCAATTTTATACATAAATTACTGTAGAAAATTATGGATTAAGCCAAGTGTGTAGTATTGTAGTGTTTTTATGTGTGGCAGATATGGCGGAAGAGGTACAAGAAGGTAAGCCATCTAGTGATTACTGATTACTGATCATTGACTACAAATAACTACAAATGTATGCAAATGTACTAATAATTATGCACCTTTGGTTTGGGTGGTGCCCAATGGTACCTAGGGCAACTGGAAAACATTCATCTCTAACAGTAAACGTACATAGTCTTCTAGTTCTGTCTTCAACTTGGTAACTGTTTGCTCCTTTCTTGTACTTATCAAATGCTATGAGCTTCAGCATCATTCGGATGGACCAATCTTTACAAAAATAGTCTTATGCTATTATTTTCTCTATAATAGCTCCATACCTGGACCCAAGACAAATATTTTCTGATTGAGGATGATTACTCGAACCCATCACCGATTTCAACACCAATTTCTGCTGTTTCTTTTTGCTTCTTTCTTGATTGCTAGTTTATAAGGAATTTGATTTGCTCTTTTTGCTTATACACTCTAACTCAAATTTAGACGAATTCTATTTGATATCAGTTCTAAATTCACCTGTTGATGTTTATATTATATTGAGTACGAAGCGATGTATTTTTTTTAATTAAATTCCCCTATGAGATATACGAACTACCTATATCATGCTTGTTAAGGTCGTTGCTGTCGGTTGTGGTAATTTAAAATGAAAATATATATGCCTATATAAAAACTAAAACCGGAATAATTATACAGTTTGTCAGGCTTAATCTGTTATGCAAATCTCTTCATTATACTACGTATAATGCACGAATATCCAACGTATTTAAAATTGAACTCATCCATAATAATGAATATGCTAATACGGACACTAATGTTTAACAACTGGGCGAGAAAATAAGGCAACGGTGTTCATAAATCCCTTAAAACCTCCTTTATTTGCCCTAAATCGTATAAATTTAATAATGTTTTGTTTCTAAGCATGTATTAAATAATGTACTTAGGATTTGCACATACGTTCAATAAAGTGTATGTACTTTATTTGTGTTTTGTTTAGATTTTTAATACACACGGTGAACGTTATATTTGTGAATCCATGAGACTTAACCTCTATTTAAACATAATTATGAGTAATATATACAGTGTCCGGCAGTAACTTGGACACAAATGGGGCAAAATTTTATCATCAATTCTTCAGAAAATTTTATTTCAGTAAAAAGTTTAGGTATTCCCTTAAACCTATAATTCAAACCTCAAGATATCATTATCTGCTTGCGTATACCGGGTATTACAAAATTCAGAAAATCAATAATGAGTAAAGTACCTTTATTTTTAAAGATACGCAAAAATTTTATATTAGAAAAGTGTTTAGAAAAATGTTTCTTCTAATGAGAAAGTATCAAATACGAAATTAGAAACACTTTCGCAAGATTTATTTAATCACAAGCTTACATTTTTATCACGACTTTATGAACTAAAAAACTACTATTAGAAAATTAAGTAAACAACACACCCTAACATTTTATTTTTATGACTAACAACAGAAACAAAATAAAAACAAACGACAAGAAAAAGGAATTTATTTTTTAAAATATTAAAAAGGAAACACATGTAAGCTAGTGATTTAAAAAAATCTAACTTTAATTTCGTGTTTGATACCTTATAATGTTTCTAAATACCTTTTTCAAATAAAATTTTTGCGTTTCTTTAAAAATAAATGTACTTTACTCTTTAGTAATTTTCTTAAGTTTGTATCACCTGGTATACGCAAGCAGATAATTGTATCGTGATGTTTGCATTTTAGGTTTAAGACAATACAGAAACTTTTCACTGAAATAAAATTTTCGGAAAAAATGATAATAAAAGTTTTTCCCATTTGTGTCCAAGTTAGTGCTGGCACTATATAATACATTTTTCTTAAACACGAATAATTAAGACAAAATAAATTCTGCGAAATTGTTCAATTATTTAAATGATTATAAATAAAGAAATAATACTGATGTCGGGTTTCCAAAATTTATTATGATGACCAAAGGCGTATACTCTTTCGAGTCGAATGAATCTTGTTTCCTGTCATAATTAAGGATTCCTGATGCCAAATTTTCAAAAAAGATCTGCAAAATTTGAAATGGCGTATTTATTGTGACCACAAAAAGCGAAAGATTTGGATACGATTGAAGCAGACCTCGCAATTTTGTGGTATATAACTATTTTTTTACCAGATGCAATAGTCGAACGTTGTAACAACAATAAATAGTCAAAAAATAAGAAGTAAAATATCAAATGTTGGCATTTTTGTTTTGTTTATAACTTATTCATTTTTTTTTGCTACAGAATCCAACATTGTTTTTGTTCCCATCGATATAGTGTTATTTACAATCAAAGATGACCGAAACAGAAATTATTTTTTTTCCTTTTTTCTTGTCAGGGGAAAATCTTAATAAAGACGCTGGCCAGGATCTCATAGGCCAGTAGTGTGAGGTTCTTACCCACTAAAAAACCCTCCTCATCAGGACGATCTTCAGCTCCCTTGGTACCACTTTCGCGTTTCATTAATAGGGTGCCTTTTTTAAGTTGTTCAGTTATCTTTCGTGTTATCATTACGTGTCTTCCAGTCTCTCTCTCTTCTCCCTGTCTCTCATCATCGCCGATATATATCCTTATATATCCAATAGCAGTCTATTTCTCCTCGCTATCCAGACATTGTTTCAATAATAATATCTGGACACAGAAAGTGTCTAAGTAACGTCTATGTAACCCAATTCGGTCATCTTTGACAGTGACTTTGGGTGCATTATTTGTAATATTCTACTAGAGGGGTATACAAAAATCCAGCTGGGTTTGAACTTTGCCTAACTTTACTGGATTACTAGCCGCGTTAGTTGTGACACTTTGGTGGATGCGCTTACATACTGTTTAAATAGTGCTGTAATAATTGGCATTATTTTTGTAATAATTATTTTATTTGACGGGGGAGGAATGTTATAATTGCTATTACTCTGTTTATGGGATCAACGTTATCGCGCGTTGGTCTGCGAGAGACATTCTTATCTTACAATTTAATGGTAGAGATTTTGATTACATTTTTATTGAGTTCAAATACTGATTATCATGGTAAGAGTGATGAGCTTTGTCTGATAGAATATGCATTGGTCCTATTGCAAGAACTTACGTGCTGAGCTTGTTTAGAGAGATAAATTGCATAATGGTTAAGCTTGTGGTACTTAGATAAAGTTCTTAAAACTACAATTATGGTTACATAATAACCAGATTACCCAACCGACGAACTATTACACTACCATTTTTAAACTAATTAATATTTAACAAAGTATTTTAGCCACACCAAACTGGGCTAGAAACGAAAGACAACAGAATTAATTTAAAAATATTGCGACAAATACAAACTATAGATAGTAAATACATGTCTTACTACTCACACAATTTGGTATAAACATCCTCGTAGCATTTCTAACTTAAATAAGTAATCTATTAGGAAATGCTTGATAAAAGATCAATACAAATATTGAATAGACTCTGAAATTGAATGTCAATAATTGAATAACTTAATTGACGACATCGCCTCGAAGCCGTCGGGTCGTTACGACTCGGTAAATTGTAGAATCTATTGAGAACGAATGGCGTTCGTTTGGTGACAATGACCTATAGTAGTTATTTTAAATGACATCGATAACATGAAATGATGCATTGTTCGGCAAATGGTAATTGCGAATGGAAGGAGAAATCTACCGGGATGGCGTCGGTGATTAAAATTCAAAGCAGCGGCGTCATCCGTGGACCCCTTAATTCAATTGGAATTAACGTGATTTTATGGAAGGCCAACGTCAGTCTGAATCGTTATTGGATTTTAGATGATGTCCGTGGCGTTCATCTATTTAATTTTAGATTAGTTTCGGCGGAAACAGCGTGTAATCCTTTGTAGGTTAGCTTGATCCATTCGACTATTTACTCGGAATGTACTCGCTATTGCTTTAAGTGTTCACATGTAGACGTACTGCTAAGAGTTAGTGGTATTCACGTAATGCTGCATTGCATATTTTTTACTGAACACTGCTGCTATTTTTTTAGCAAACATGTGCTGTCTGACGGCAATGAAAAAATGCAAATAAGTTTTGTTTTATTAATTGTCAATGCATAGTAGGTAATAATATTCTGAATAACATAAATGATCCATATTAACTATACCTAACTATAACTATAATTAGACTTACCATACGTTCATAACGTTTACAAAAAATCGATATCTATCTCTTATATACCAAATTATAGGTAATTAAGTAATTAGAGATTTTAGTCAGTCAGTGTTCTAGGAGAGACTATAGTTTTGATTGGTTGAATTTGCAAAGTATTTATACTTTTTCAAAAATTACTGCAAACCTTTCCTACATCCACCAAATAGTAAATAATTAGTTAAGCTGACAAACCTTAAATAACAATATTGTACTTATACGTTTTGATGTTCTGCTTTAGAAAAATGTTTATAACATTTCCAATAACGGCTTCATATTCATACGTTAAATTGTAGGTGCATATATATTTGGGGAGTTATTTACTCCTTTTTTGTACTTTTTTATTTGTATATAAATAGCGCTTATCATTGAGCTATACAGACTCTAGAGCTTTATTTTGTGACGTTTATTTCGTACGAGACAACGAACCAGAGTGGGGCAAATTCTACTCGTGAGTAGAGTATTGAGTAAATTACTCAATACTCATTTTTCTTTAATTTTGAATACTGAGTAGATACTCAATGATTACTTTTTTTCGGTGAGTATTGAATATCTACTCAATACTATTTTTTTTGAAATTTTGAATACTGTGTAGTTACTCAATACTCACCGAAAAAAATAAGGATTGACTATCTAGTCAGTACTTAAAATTAAAAAAATCTGATGTGGCCAGGCACATGACTTTATCATACAATATATAAAATTAATAGTTTAGCTGCATGAGAATCTATTTGACTGAGATAAATCGTGTCTGCATTAAAATTAAACTAGTTAGCCAGGATTTGACAGATATTTTGATAGTCAATAGTATCAATCGAAGGTATTGTCAAAGCATCAGCATTTGACACTACCTACTGTCATCCGAATAATAGTTGTTTATCTCACAAGTGCCGAAAGTACGGAATAGCACAACGATCGGTGATGCGGCGCGTCACCGATGGCGGAGCGTCGTCGTCGCATGTGAGCGAGTCGCGCTATGTAGTTTTCGGCAGGAGTGACATCAACGTTTTTGTGTTGCTTTTTGAGAAACACGTATTTAAAAAAAAATCAAAAATGGTTATATTTCGGTATAGAAAATGTTAGGTTGATACCACTTCTACGAAATGTCAAATTTAAAAAGCTAATTCAAATTCTGACAGATTTATATTCGTTCATGACACTGTAGATGACGTTCCATGCGGTTCTCCGAGTGTGACAGCGTGGTGACAGCCATAGACATTTCTGTGGTGACAGCACAAAAAAAATATTTGTCAAAATCCTGGCTACAATGCAATTTCATATCAATGCAGATCCGACCGATCTCGATCAAATAGAATTTGCTCTTGCAGCTAAACTATTAATTTTACCAAAAAATGTCATAGGCATAAATTATTCAAAATTTCCTCTGCTTTGATTTATTATTTAACTATTTTGAAGAAATTACAGAAATGGCGGCTCATCTGCAAAATCCTTGAAAAAGGCTTAGAATAAACTACCAGTTCCTTTGGACCCTTTTGAACCAAAAGCTTTTCAGCTCTAAGTTTAGTCATAAAACTTCTAAATATGAACTTTCGTCCCGATACCTTTAGTAGTTTCTCCGGAATCGTCGTCACAAAAATCGAGTACACACATACGCACACACACACACACACACACACACACACACACACACACACACACACACATACACACACACACACACACAGACATTTTTTTGTACCTTGGTCAAAAATGTTCAGGGGACCCAAAAAGACCTATTTCCGCTAAAATCTCAATTTTTTTTTTCGGCATGATTACAATACTTTAGCATACTGCGTATGATAAAGTAAAAAAGTGAGTATTCAGTAGATTCTCATTGCGCCTTGTACGAACTTGTATGAACCTATTATTGTAAACACTAAAAATAGACCTAACGCTGCACCAATATTGGGTATTACCGGACAAATCTACCTGCGGAGATAATTTTGATTGAAAATATTTGATGTACCTAAATAATGTAGAAACTTATAATTGATATTAGAGTATAAAACTCGTTTAAACTTCATTTAAAATATGTATTTTTACGACAAACGAATTAATAGAACAAAGTACAAAAGGTTCGTTTTGCATATTTTGTGGACGATAAATTTACGAAAAATGCATTTAAACGGTTTCTAAATAATGTCACGCCAAAGTATGTGCTATGTATGCAATCACGAAGTAACCCAAAACACAGTACTCAGAATACGCAGACTCAAATCGTTTTGAGTAGATGCGTACTCTGAGTAAATCTACTCAAATCGTTTTGAGTAAAAGTAGTACTCTGAGTAAAATACTCAAAACGGTGTGAGTAGATTCGTAGTTTGAGTAAAATACTCAAATCGGTTTGAGTAGATGCGTCATCTGAGTAAATCTACTCAAATCATTTTGAGTAGATGTAGTACTCTCAACTCTGACTAAAATACTCAAAACTGTTTCAGTAGATGTAGTACTCTCAGTAAAATACTCAAATCGATTTAAATAGACTCGTACTGTGACTAAATCTACTCAAATCGTTTTAAGTAGAGTACTAATTACTTTTAGAGTATTAATTACTTTTACTCAGAACTCACGTGCTCAATACAAAAATTTATGAAATAATACTCAAGTAGTGCCCCACTCTGCAACGAACTACTTGTGTCTCATTTGACTCCACTAGTATGAGCACTATTTATTGTTCTACAATAAAATTTTAGCAAGACATTCCCCAAATTTTATAAGAATATTCGAGCAGATAATATTATAGTTTTAAAATACACTAACGAAAATAGGAGTGAATCAGTTCCACTCGCAAAACACGTAAAAGTTCTAACGGGTTTTCTCAGATATCAGTTCACAGAATTGCAAAAGCATACTTAATTAAAGATAAAAAAGATATAATTTTCCGTCGTGGTAGATTTTTGATGTTTTGGTTCGTTTTTTATAAATTTGTTACTAAATATGAAGTTAACGATTGTTGCATTTTTCACTCAAAACTTGATGAATCAGACAAATTTTATCAGGTGGCGTGAATCCAATAACCAAGATCATCTTCTTAGCACTTGGTTTCATACCTAGTTTTGAAGATTCCTCTTGCAACAGATCGTGAAACAGATTCGACTGCTACAAAGTCATCAACGCGGTTTCCACCCAGAAATCTTATCAACAATTAATACAAATTAGTACATATTACTGCAATAAAACTAATACATCTTTGATACCTTGATACACATGTGAGAGTTGGTACAACATTAACCTCACTATGGATGCTTGTTTGTTAGGACGTTCTAGCTGAATAATTCATCTTAAACCTTAAAGTTTCTTTATTTTGTCACAAAAAGTACAGAACATTTTGATTAGCTTTTTGTAGATGCCAAACCTAGTACACGTCTCACATTTGGGTGACTTCTAGTTTGACATATACGAAAGGGATCGAAATGGCATGTCACATCTTTTGTATCAAAAGACAAACTTGTTTTATTTATGCACAGATTTTGTTGTTGTTCAGTATTTCAATTCCGTTTTATTTAGTAATACATTATCCACTTACTAATTACACATTTCCTTAGTGTTTATTTTTAAAAGGCATTTTAAATTTGTACTTAATGTTACTGAATGAAAATGATAAAGATTAACTTTTAACATACAAAAACACAATTTCAAATCTGACAAATGATATTATAATGTAAGTCAACGTTTACATGTTTCGTGTTGCGCCGTTTTCAGTACAATCGAAATATAACGTGACGTTCAACCGCATTGTCATTTATCAAACTGACATTAAACTCATTAATATTCGTAATTGTAATATGATATTCGAAGTTACCATCTATTATATTTCACCAGTTCCGTCGTTGTTGTTTCGTGTTATGTCCCTGACGATAGGTATTGATGTATACAAACTTTCCTGTCCGTAAATATTAATCGTTTATTTATTTAGTGTTAAGTGTATAGAAAATCGTTATAGAAATAATCTTTTCGGGACCTATATTTTTGGAGAAGGCAAAAGATATTATTGTATGACAAAATTTTGCCTTTTCTTACCGATGCCGATGCACAGATTTTACCTCCTAACTTTTGATTTTACTTTTGTTAACCATAATTAGCATGTAACTTTCATTTCTTTTTGTTGTATGGGCAACTACAATTATTATTGTTAATCCAGAGTACGAAGTAGTGGGTATGTAGAAATTCTTCAAAACACTTTTACATACTTTTTTAATATTGTTGAAAAACCATTTACAATATCATGTTAACAAATCTAATGTCTCAGAAATATGCACTTGGTCAGAAAAGGTGATAACAAAAGTATTTATGCATCTGTTAATGAAGATATTTTAAAACTGATTTCACTCATATATACAGAACGCCAAGGCACACATATTAAAAATATTAGCGTGTATACAGGATGTTCCATAAGGTAGTACCAGCCCACTTATGTTTTTTAAATGGAACAACCTGTATTCCGGCACAATTTTTAATTCCTCGCTAAATTTCACGCCAATGAAACATAACAAATACCTACACTAAACTTTATACGTTTTGATTAATTGGTATTTTTATGGAAAAACAGTTGTCTAAGAAAAACTGTATTTCTCAATAACTGTTTTTAGTTTTATTTCGCACGCCTAGATTATGATACCTACCATATTCAAATTGTGTACAGACTGGCCATAATCTGCAGCAATATTAAGCAAACAGTTTATCCTAAGAAAGTTAATTTTTGTAAATGGAACACCCTGTATCTAATTCTTTTTTGAATTCTACGCATCGTTCTGCACAAACAAGTAGGTACTAGTACACACGGGGGCTAAAATAAACCATTGCTGAGATAACTAGTCTATTTTTCTATCAATAAGTGGTTCTAAACCTACATTATCAATTAAACCAGTTAAGGATTTACCAAAAGAACTATTTCCTCGCATAATTTCATCTTTTTTAATAAAATAACGCTTTTTATCTCTTCTGCAATTTAATATTATAATTTGAGTACAAATTTTGCTTATACCTTGTAAGCTATGAAAAACTATGCTAAGGAAGTTATTTAGGTATCTGTCAGTGGTATCTGTCAACTCTACTTGCTATTAAAGTATTTTTGTTGCATTTGCCAAAAACCCACAACATGTCAATTAGTTCCTCCTGTGAAAAGTTCGCCATATTTCCCAAAATTATGCAAATCTAACTTAACAACCCTAACAATATCACCACCACTGACAGATACGTTAATAACTTGTTTAGCACAGTTTTTCATAGCCTACAGGGTATAAGTAAAATTTTGTTTCAAATTATAATATTAAATGGCAGATGTGCTAAAACGTTTTATTTTATTTAAAAAAAAAGATGAAATCATTCGAGAAAACAGTACTTTAGGTAAATACTAAGTTAATTAAGTTAATGTAGGTGTAGAAGAACTTATTGATAGAAAAATCGATTTTATGAAGAAGACTAGTTACCTCTGCAATGGTTTATTTTAGCACTAGTGTGTACAAGTACTTTTTGTGCAGAACGATGCGTAGAATCCAAAAAAATAATTAGATATAGGTGTTCCATTTAAAAAAAATACTTTCTTGGGAAAAACTGTTTGCTATATTTTGTTGGAGATTGTGACCACCCTGTACAGAATTTGGATATGATAGTAGGTAATCACGCTAATAGAACGGTTGTTCCTTAATCATAATCAAAGCGTGCGCAATATAATTAAAAACAGGAATTGAGATAACTGCTTTTCTTAAGACTGCTGTTTTTCCATAAAAATTCCAATAAATCAAAAAGTATAAAGTTTAGAGTAGGTAATGTTATTTTTTATTCTTGTAGAATTTTGCGGGGTATTCAAAATTGTGCCGAAATAAAGGTTGTACCATTTAAAAAAACATAGGTTTGGGTTAGTACTACCTTATGGAACTCCCTGTATACACGGTAACAATTTTAAAATGTGCGGCTCGGAGTTCTGTATATATGAGTGAAATCAGTTTTAAAATATCTTCATTAATAGAGGTACAATCTTCCGAGATCGCACTGTTGAGTCATCCGATATACAAGTGCTTTCGTGTGGAGCATCCTGCATAACTACCTGGTATCCAACCTGGTAACTAGGATCCTAACCAACACCAATAGTTCCTGACAATATAATTAGATTCACCTGGCTGAAATTAGTGGAGCGGATTATCGATTGCCAATTGTAGTTTACCGTAGCTTAAACTGGATTTCCCCCACAATTAAAGTGGACTAGTTGAACGTAGGGCAAGTTATCTCACATTGAGAGTGTAACATATTACATAAAATACAATCTGACAAAAAAAAACGGTACAAACTATTAATTACTTCTATTTCCAATAATAAATAGTTTAAAATATTTTTTGGACATATAAATCTGTGCATTTCAGAAAAATATCGAGTTTATTTAATGAGATTTATTCCATTTAATGTGAAATGGAAGGTGGTATTGTTTATTTTGTATACAGGGTGAAATTTTAAAACAATAATTTATAGTGGTTTTGCTGTGTACAGTTTGACGTTTGTAATGTAATGTAAATGTAAACGAGAAACTGAATTGCGTACTTAGTTATATTTCTTTAAGATTGTAGAGAAACTATTTCTAATTTTGTTTTTCATTTTTTATAGTAAAGTTTTTGGTTCTCAGTTTTAATCTAGGACTTGTTCTTTAGCTGTAAATGTTAGACAAATTTTATTTAATATGCAGTGTGTTTCACGGAACGTTGGATTCTATGGGTAGTTTTGTTATTAATAGCGATAGAAAGTCGGTTAAATGGGCAAAGTAGTGCATACTTATGTGCTCTTTCATAATCTGCTCAGAAAACAGTTGAATTCCAAAAGGTATCCAACCTATTTTGAACAAAATAAAAAATAGACATTTTTAATTGTGGTCACAACTTCTTTATTTGTGATCCCATCAAAAAAGCGCTTGGAAATTATAAAGGCACTTTTTTCTATCTACAATATGATTATATCAGTTTAAAATTTTTTCCCCAATGAATTCGTCAGAAAAAAACGAAACTTTGGTTTTATACATGTTTGTATGCAGAATTTTTTTCGGAGTAGTTTGGTATGCTAGTAGGCATTTAGAACACATCATTTAAACCGCACCATACATTAAAACCACACCACACCTGATTATGGCGCGGTACAAAAAGGCGCTAATTTTTGCGACAGTTCAGCATCCTAGTTCTTCTATTAACGGAGTTGCTGGCATTACATATTATTACATTTTGTGGGTCAACCACTAATCCGATCAGTTTACAAAAGTGCACTTTGAAAGCTAGCATTTCGCAGAAATCTATGGATAATTGCCGGAGTAATTAATTGCTAAAGTTAAACGAATGAAATTTACGGGGCAAAAACAGTGCCAATTCTTCTTAATTTGGAAAATTCGGATAAACGCCAACATATACAGCTTTCTAATTGTTATGTGTTGTAGCATATTAATCAAGGCCAGCATCAGAATTAAAAAAAAATTTTCGCCCCTACATTTGCGAGAGAATAGACGTCAAAAGAACGGACATAATATGGCCACGATAGTAGATATGTATCTATAACGGTTGGGCAAAAGAGATGAAAGAGTAATTTTTTAATAGTGACTTAGGTATACTCGTTTGCCCACGCACCATAGACATACGGTGCTGTTAATTAATAAAACTTAGTTTTAACTCTGTTTTGAAGTATGTACTTCTACAACTTAATATTATCTCAACTTTTCGCTAGTTGAAAATTACAGTTCGCCCGCGAGGCCAACATAACTCTGAAGTTTCCTCGTACTATAAACATCGTCAGCTCGCCTTTTTGCAGTATCATAAATTTCCAACCCTTAAGGTAAGACACGTTAATTAAAAGTGGAAGCTACCCCGAACCCCTTCATATTTCCCGTACGCTATAATTTCCCGCTGAAGTCGTTTTTCGTATTTGCTTATGATAAAAGCACCTTTGGCCGTCTCAAACGCTAGGTAGAGGCGCTTTGATGTTGAAACCTCGGGGTATATGTACGCTCTTTGAATGTAAATTCACATGAAACAGAGACGACGTTACCTGTTGACGAACAAAAAAATCCAGTGAAACAATTACGGATGTAATTTGCTGCTTTGTTGTAAGAATATAAAATACGTAACTACAGCTTCTTGTAACTACAAGGCCGCGTAGCGGTTTTGCGGTAGTTCTTGAAAAAACTTGGCTGTCGGTCACGCTCCCGAAAATATTTTGTGTTGATATTTTGTTTACTAAGTAGGTGTTATGATAATATCTGGTTAGCACTGAGTTTATGACCAAAATATTGTGGACACTATTGTTTGAAAACATTTTCTAAGACTTAATAATTTACTAGTAACAGCGGTTCACTGTGGAGATAACTTGTGTAGTTATCGACAAATCATTATTTCTCAATTATATTTGACACCACATTACATATATACACTGCGTGCAAAAAAAAAAAACGGTAAAAATGATCAATTGCTCATATTTTGATTTTAAAATATGATTTTGCAGTAATTTGGAACTAAAATCAATATTGTTTTTTATTGAACTAAAATTATGGCAGTTTGCTTTCCTTGTCGGACGGTCAGGTCTTTGCTGTTCGTTTTCAAGCAAAAATTACACCTTCAAATAAAAAATATCTTAAAAAAGGAACAAGATAATGTATTCAGGCTGGTGCCAGGCTGATGTTCGACGTGCTCTTTATTTAAACATGACATACAAATAAAAGAGAAACCTTGGTTTGAAGTGATGTGGCATACTCAAAATACCTAAATACAAAATTCCCGCTCCGATTCAATCTTCGCAAAAACAAACAAAAGAACAAGAACAGTTACATACGTGTAAAATTTACAGCTAAACAGCAATTGTTATACATCATAATTGAAACTGACGAAAAGACCAATTAAAGTGATAAACTCATAAACACCCATAACGCAGCACTGATAACAACACCAATGGTTTCTCCACCATCTTTTAAGATAACGTACACAGTTAGAAATTTGTTCGAAGTGGTTTATAGGGAAATTCTGTGTACAATGGAAGGTTTTTATATTTCAAGATACAAGATAACTAATTTACGGAAAGAATTTCAAGAACCTGTTACTAGTTCGGTTGTAGATGGCGCTTGTGTCCTGAAAGTACTAATAAATTATATCACTCCCACTAAAAATTTGTTCGATGTGGTTTATAACGAAATTCTATTTAGAATGGAAAGTTTATACATTTCAAGATACAGGATAACTAATTTGCGGAAAGGACCACAGGAACGTGTTACTAGTTTGGTTGTAGATGGCGCTTGTGTCCAGAAAGTACTAATATATTTTTACCACTATAAATTTGTTCGAAGTGGTTTATAGCGAAATTCTATTTAGAATGGAAAGTTTATACATTTCAAGATACAGGATAACTAATTTGCAGAAAGGACCACAAGAACGTGTTACTAGTTTGGTTGTAGATGGCGCTTGTGTCCAGAAAGTACTAATAAATCATATCTCAGCCACTACATATTTGTTCAAAGTGGTATATAAGAATTTCTATTTAGAATGGAAGGTTTTTACTTTTCGAGTTATATGATAACAAATTTGCGGAATGGACAACAAGAACGTGTTACTAGTTTCGTTGCACATGGCACTTGTGTCCAGCAAGTACTAATAAATTATATTCCTACTACTAGAAATTTTTTCGAATTGCTTTATAACGAAATTCGATTTAGAATGGATGGCTTTTATATTTCAAGATACAGGATAAATTATTTGCAGAAAGGACCACAAGAACGTGTTACTAGTTTGGTTGTAGATGGCGCTTGTGTCCAGAAAGTACTAATAAATCATATCTCAGCCACTACATATTTGTTCAAAGTGGTATATAAGAATTTCTATTTAGAATGGAAGGTTTTTACTTTTCGAGTTATATGATAACAAATTTGCGGAATGGACAACAAGAACGTGTTACTAGTTTCGTTGCACATGGCACTTGTGTCCAGCAAGTACTAATAAATTATATCCCTACTACTAGAAATTTTTTCGAATTGCTTTATAACGAAATTCGATTTAGAATGGATGGCTTTTATATTTCAAGATACAGGATAAATTATTTGCAGAAAGGACCACAAGAACGTGTTACTAGTTTGGTTGTAGATGGCGCTTGTGTCCAGAAAGTACTAATAAATCATATCTCAGCCACTACATATTTGTTCAAAGTGGTATATAAGAATTTCTATTTAGAATGGAAGGTTTTTACTTTTCGAGTTATATGATAACAAATTTGCGGAATGGACAACAAGAACGTGTTACTAGTTTCGTTGCACATGGCACTTGTATCCAGCGAGTACTAATAAATTATATCCCTACTACTAGAAATTCTTTCGAATTGCTTTATAACGAAATTCGATTTAGAATGGAAAGCTTTTATATTTCAAGATACAGGATAAATTATTTGCAGAAAGAACCACAAGAAATTGTTACTAGTTTGGTTGTTGATGGAGCTTGTGTCCAGCAAGTCCAATAAATTATATCTTTACCACTAGAAACTTATGCAATTGTCTAAAAAAATAACGTAGATTCCAATGGTGGAACTATGTACAGGGTGTTATAATAACCAATAACAGAAGCAACATTCTTGGAATGGAAATTGTTTTAGATGGAGTGCAATATGCATAGAACCATCCATTATAAATGAAAGAAATTAATCATCATTCACAAATTTTTAGTAGTTCGTAAATAATTTGATTCTTATGATTTTGTTTTTTAAACAAAAGATCAAAAACTGTCAGTGTAAGTGTAAGCTGTTTCATGAACTAAAATTTTGCAAATAAGAAAAATTCTACAGGTTAAATATAATAAATATACATACTATTAAAAAAAATCTTTTTATCTTGATTTCACTAGTGTCATCAATAAAAAACCTATAACAAACATACCTTTCATGATGATCAAATCTTAAAACTTTTGGTCAGTTTACTGACCTACCTGCACAAACAAAATTTAATTTTTCCTCTGTTTTAATGCAAAAATCACCCACACTTTTATTGGTATTTTAAGGTATTTACCCTATCGTATCATATTAAGTAAATATTTGTATGTAAAACACGCTAAGGTTTGGTTAATGTTAATGTTTTTACTGTTAAAGTTATATTTAAGAAATAAAGGTTTTATCTTTGTTCATCTCATTTTTATAGACACGGCATTATCTTTGAAGTTTACGTTGGTAGTCAGTGTTCAATACACATTACGGTAAAAAAATATCGCAGTAGCAGGTATGAGATAATTTTAATATCTTTGAATACCCCAGGATCTACAGATTTTAAGTTTTTCTTGTGAAGAGGAAAAACGTATTCGAAAATATAATGATTAGTAACTTCAAACATAGTTGTCACTATTTTTCACTTATTAAGGCGTTGTCTAAAAATTTGTAGCAATAATTTCAATTTTCAGGGTAATTCAAAAGTAAGTTTTAAACATTTTGTTTCTATAATTTAGTAAATTGAAATGATTATCCTTTTCTGTTTATTATGTGGTAGTGAGAAGAAACTTTATTACACTATCGATGCTAGAATTTTTGATTTTGTATTATTGTTCTCGGCATTTCGTTTATAGGCATTTTCTCTCGATAAATGCCTTTTTAATGATTATTAATTTGATATTACAAATTTATAATATTGCTCAAATTTTAACAAAATAAACAATAACAGTATTCAGTTAGCTCTGAATAAGTGAACAACATGGCTCGGAAAACCTCATCAACTACGAATTTTAAGGCAATGCACAGATAAATCGGACACAATTCATTTTCAAACGAAGCACTTTATTCTTTTCTTTTTTCTTAACAGTGTATTTAAAGAAATTTGGAAACGCCCATAACAGGTCTGTGGGACCGAGAAACCTGGTTCTGAGCCGGTCTTGACGAAGACGTATAAAGTAAGGGTGAAACAGGAAGTGATAAATGTTTGCTTTTGTTTTACTATTCGAGTTGATTTATTGCGCTAAGTTTTTCCGTTAATAAATAGAGTGCTGGAAGTTTGTAATTAGTTAAGTTTTAGTGAAGTGGTGAAATAAATGGCGAGACTGGAAATATAGCCGTGATTTCATTATAGCTATTGTAGGCGGCTTTGTTTGTCGCACCCGTAAGTAGTCGAGAAGAAAGAGTTTTCAGTTTTAATTAAATGAAAATAACTTTCTTTAAATTAGTATTGCACGTGCAGAATATTGTTGCATGTAAGGCCAACAAAATAATAACCATCGGTGTTCTTCTCTACGTTTAAGTTTTTAAGTTTAAACGTAGTGAGTGAAGAGTTACGAATAAGAACAATAAATTAAAACAATGTAAGGATCGCAATTAGGTCACATAAATGTAGGTACATTGATTTTTATAAAACTCATCCAGCCAAATTTAAAATGTTGTGCCAGTCAAAACGAAAACACACTTTGTATAAGAAACGGCGGGGAATTGAAACAAGAACTTAAAAACTTTGTTTTAAAAAGTTATCTCATTTTGTTTGTTTTTATTTATGCAATGAATTACCTATGATGGCAATGTTTAATGTTCACGTAGATGTTCAGCATAGCTGTGCACTGTATTATAGTTTAATGGGATTCTCTTTGCATAATTAATAACGTAGGTTGCAATCAGTAGTAGACGAACGGTATCAGGCCGCCATTGCCACAAAACCACTATAATACCACATTCCTCAACTTAGGACTATGAACTATGTAATATGTTAGGAGTTGACACCAGTCTTCGTGATCATACACGTGTAAAACCATGTTGCGTAATTAAATATTTATTCAAGGAACGATGATTAGTTATTACGATTATCTTTATTAATTATTAAATCTCGTCATTAATGTGGAACTAAATAAAGAAGCGAATAATAATTAATCCAGGTGGGGATAATGAGTGGAAAAAATACCTCCGCCTGGATTTGAATCAGGAACCCTGCAATTTTCGGTTGAAAGATCTCACAGTTGAGCTACAGAGGCAGTGGAAATGTATAGGCTGAATTGTGACTTCAGGAGCTGCAATCCGAGTTTTGAGATAGGTAGATAGAAGTTTGTTCACTAGGGATCGCTAAATGTTTATTGCTAACAGCATATAATCAAAACCAGGCGGAGATATTTTTTCGACTAATATGTCCACCTGTACTAATTATCATTCGCTTCTTTAGTTGGTGTTTTTACACTGTGGGCAAAAAGAACGGTACAAATCTTTAATCACTCGTATTTCAAATAATATTTGGTCAATTCAAATATTTCTTTAAAAAACAAATTCCTTGTAGTGTGAAGATAGAAACCATACCATATTCGCAATAACAGAACGTTTCAATCCAAAGTAGCTTTATGTTTGGCTATGCAAAATTTCTGATAATATCGGGTCAATTTATTGTGAAATGAAAGGTGTATTTAAATCAATGGGTAATGACATTTGTCTTGTTTTGGTAAAATAGCACACTAGAGATCTTATATCATCGATTTTTTCTTATACAGGGTGAAATATTTAAACAATGTTTTTAGCAAAAACCAGTGGAATATGACGTTTGTAACAAAAACATTGCAACGGCAAGAGAAATCTAACAGTGTACTTGAGTTATATTTTAAGATCCTTGGTGTTGTTATGGGTGTTGGGTTATTGGTGTTTATAAATTTATCATTTTAGGTGGTCTTTTCATCGGTGTCAATTATGATGTATAATAATTGTTGTTTAGCTGTAAATTTTAGACGTATGTTACTTGTTCTTGTGCCTTTGTTTGTTTATGCGAATATTGAATTAATTTTAGTTCAATAAAAGCGATGTTGATTTTAGTTCCAATTCACTGCAAAAGCTAAATTTTATGTTTTTGTTGAAAAACATAAAAATTTGCACAAAATCTACAGCACATAGTAATTATAGTACAATATGTAAAACAGATAAATCCTTAAAAAATTTCAAAATCAAACATGACGCCCATAATAAAACTGAATGTTGGCCATAGTTTCTCCACCATCTTAAAAGATAACTCAAGTTCGCAATTGGAGTTTTCGCGCCTATGCAATGCAATTGTTTTTTTTTATCTATTCAAACGTCCAATTCTACTGCTGCTTTGAGTAAAAACAGCAAAATTTTCTACAATTTCACCCTGTATACTAAAAGAAATCACCCTGTATACGATGCTATAAAATCTCTACTGTTAAATTGGTCCGATATTTTCAGAAATGTTGCATTGCCATACATAATGCAACATAACATTGGATTAAAATTCAATTAAAGTTCAATTAATGCAAATATCGTATGTTTTCAATTTTCACAATGTAAGCAATTAGTTTGTCAAAGAAATAATTGAATTTTATTAATATATTTGGAAATATGAGCTATTGAAAATTAGTACCGTTTTTGGCCCACAGTGCATATTATACGTTTTTTTACACATGTGACAGGAATCTCGTTTACTGTAATATGTATGCATTAATTGGATGCAAAGTTGTGAGTTTCTATACCAATCAATTTTATCCAAAATGAAATATAACCTACACTTCTAGTTTTGAAGATATATAATTGTTTACCAAAAATGTTAAACCTATTATTGTATCATTGTTTACGAGGAATCGAATAGCGTAATTTGAGTTCAGATAACTCAAAAGATAAAGAAGAATCCATCGTAGCCAAGAATTGATGTCTCAAAGTTTGGCTGTATATTTTAAGCAATTTTGTATTACTTTTTGAGACGATCGTCTAGAATTGTAACAATAATTCAGCATTATAACAGTTGGCTTACCATTATTATTGTTTGATAAACCAGACCTCGACTCTTTCGAGAAAAAGAACACCCCATTTCGGGTATATGTATTTGGTAATTGTTTTTTCGAAATTTATTTCTTTTTACATAATCTTAAAATAAAAAAAGTAAGTTAATATCAGCTGCAAAACCAGCATATTTTACACTCAAAAGTTCGGATTACTTTGGTGTTTTGATTAAGTCAGGGATGGAGGTATGTAAATTTATTAAAATGAACAAACATCAAAATATTTTGGTTTTGTTTAACTGCAATCTTTAATTAACTTTGAAAGCCGGTGAAATATAAACATAGTATTAAAATTACCTTTAAAAATACCTTTTAATTTGTTTCTTGATTGATTAAGTTGTCTGATATTAGTTAGATATATCTTGAAGGACGTCCAACTCAATTGATTATTGTGATCACAACAAAAGTCAACCTCAGATAATTCTTGAATTAAGCAAAGTTGTAGACATAACTAATTTATTGTAATTTAATAAAGTGATATTATGTATGTATGATTTGACCTTTCAAGGTTCTTACATGAATATGTTTATAGTTCCTTAAAGTCAATAGATAAATACTTTAATACGAGCTCATTTACGGAATTTTGGTGTTTATGTATTGGTATATAATAATATATATATATTGGTTTTTGGTTATAATACATGTCTTATAATTCATAACTAATAAGTTGTAATTATTTATATATACGAATTGCTAACACGCTACTTATTTATCCTTTAGTACTACTGATCATTTCTTCTACACAATAACAATTGAGTAATTTTATTTGTGTTAGTAACTGAGTTAGGAGTATTTGCTTAAGGGAACCGGCTTCTATCAGTCGTCAAACATCCTGCTATTCAATATTCAGGACTTCCTTAGAGGTATTCTAATGAGACATGAGGAATACGCCGCCAACATATCGCTACCCAATTTGCTAAAACATACAAACACAGTGTTCCTTTGATTTCGCTCATGCTTCTTGCTACGTCAATAAGAACGCAGACCAGACGCATTTCACGTGAGAACTAATAATAATTTCTATTTCCAACGATTGTACATACTTCCTTTGCTCACTGACGTGGACCATTATTGATACTTTGTGTGATAAATCTTATAAAACATGAATACTCATAATCGCATTTTCAGTTTTGACCAACTGTTTAAATTAGATATTCTAATGCGTAATGCGTTTTGCAACTAGATTCTTTAATAATAATATGTCAATACTGTCATGTGACTGCACACGAAAATATGCTTAAAATAGACTTAAAGTAGATTTTTTCTTAAATGTAATCATTCAATAATTAGGAAATACGATAATTTTCTGCTCCGTGCTTGCGTACCGATTTGATCAATACGGAAGAAAAACTATGACGTAACCGACTTCTCTTAGCGTGCAGAGTATTTTTTACGGAGATGAGCTTGGAGACCTGAATCTACCTCTGAAATTGCACTGAATTGCACTACTTCCCCTCTATTCATGCCGTCGGATAGCGGATTTGCGTCAAAGTGACAAGACATTGTATTTTCGAATATTTCAACTCTGTAGAGAATTTACCTATATTCGTAGTTTTGAAAATGCAGGCCAGTTGGTGGAACGAAGAAATTGTCGAAAACTACACTTCTTGTATTTGTGTATTTTTAAGCTCTTGTTCATTGGATTATTTATTTGGTCATATAATCATATGTCCGAATCGCCTTAGTTTTAACGTTCGTTGTAAGATGTTTAATAATACGATAAACTATACTGGCACAATAAAACGACGCTAATAAACGAAGTAGAAATAGTTATATTATAGACAAAGAATGATGAAATTGATCGCCGCCAACATCAATTGAAGTGAGGTTGATAAAGGTCTCAATACTCGTCATCATATTCACTGGGGTGAAATAAAAGGTCAAGAGTTTTCTGGTGATCCCCACAGGGACCGAAATCTATCGCAAATAAGTTGTAAACTGAAAATTTCTACACGTCTTATTAAAGGGCCTTAAGAAAACTCTTGACCTTTTATTTCACCCCAATTAATTGAAGTATCACTCCTCTTCAAATCTTGTACTCCAACATACTTCAGCACAGTTGCTCATGAATTTCTGGACAATGGTATTATAACTTTTGTAATATTTTACCGATGTTGATAATTATTTCAACATCTTGTAAAGAAATTCATCAACATCCTTACTATAAAGCCATGTCAATTCCCAACATTTTGCTTTTGGATTCATCGCTATTTTTGAAGTTACAAGTTACAGTAAAGTTACAAGAGACACATTGCAGTTTTTGCTTTGAATAATTCTATATACACTGTGGGCAAAAGAAAACAACGGTACAAATTTTTAATCACTCGTCATTCCAATAATATTTACTCAATTCAAATATTTCTTAAAAAAACGAATTGCTTGTGGTGAAGATTGAGACCATGCCATATTCGCAATAACAGAACTTTTCATTCCAAAGTTATGTTGCTTTGTGTTTGGCTATGCAACATTTCAGATAATATCAGGTCAATTTAATGTGAAATGAAAGGTGTATTAAAATCAATGGTTAATCACATTTGTCTTGTTTTGGTAAAAATAATACTAGAGATTTTCTTCTTATACAGGGTAAAATATTTAAACAATGTTTTTTTTATTGTTTTTATTAAAAACTAGTGGAATATGACGTTTGTAACAAAGACATTGCAACGATAAGACAAATCTAACAGTTTACTTGAGTTATCTTTCAAGATCGTGGAGAAACCGTTAGTGTTGTTATGGGTGTTAATGAATTTATCATTTTAGGTGGTCTTTTCGTCAGTTTCAATTACTTGTTTATGTTCTTTTGTTTGTTTTTTCGGAAGTAGTCGCTTGCTGCGATTTTCATTGACTTTTGACACGGCGCGCGTGGTTCACGTCAGATAAAATGTAATATTTTCAGTTGTGTTTATTTTTTGCATATATAAATTAACAATGATTGAACGCAGTTATCTAGAAAATATTTGATCCTTTAAAATAAAACAAAAATGGGTCCGATACGATTACTAGAACCAAAGATTTTGAATTATGAATATGGCAGGGTTTGGCAAATAATCATAAATAATCCAAACTTAAAACTTTCATATATCTGAAAACAATTTTTTTTCGACTTAATCCTGATACAGGTATAACCTTATTTAGTGCATACAACTTATAAAAAAAGCTTAAGCCAAATCTAAAATGTGACGTTATAAAAGGTGTACGATTTGTAAAAGAGCGACCCATTTACTCCGTAGGATGTCTCAAACTTTGACCACCAGAACATCTTTTCAGGTCTTCCGATGTAAGCAGCTTTAAGACTTGATTCCCAACATTTTCAAAGGCGTGTGATAATCGTTACGTATTTTCTTACACTGTGATGATAATATCATCATAATCGATCAAAGGTTACTTGTTACTGTATATCTTACGAAGAGACATAAATTGGGTGAATCAATGAACAATATTTATTGTGAACTCATATGAGTTTTAACAGAGTACCTACTTGAGAACCTGCCTAAGTTCCTTAGTTACTTCACAGGCTGACTCAAACTGTAACCCCAAAAAATAATTCTGTTTCTTCCACTATAATTATCTTTAAGCATTACTTTTTTTTATTTGAAAGGCATGTGATAATTTTGCTGATCTTTCCTTACAGTGTGATGAAATAATCATCAAATACGGTAGAAGATAACAAAAGTTATGCATCAGCATAGTTTAGCAAAATTTTAGGAGGCTCGGTTTGGTGGTCGGTGGGTGTATAGTGTTACGCCTATGCATGCAAATTAATGCTATCCTGTTGAACAATTGATTATCGTATTGAATGAATTCGTTGCATAAATGTTGAATGCTAAAATAGCCAAATTAGGTGTAATTTCCGCTGGCATGAGGCGTTCAACGATTAACCGGCTCTCACAATGATCAATATTTGTTTAGCGTTTTCATGCTAAAAGCTCGCGTGCCCGCAGTACCTGATAATTTGCCTAGTTCGCTCAGTTTCAAATAAAATTTCATGTAATTCAATTTAACGCCATGCTATGGTAATCATATTAGTTTTTGTTAGTGCGAGAACATATCGGAAATGTATGCGGCGAGAATTATTATTGAAAACTAGGTACCGAAAAATTATTTTTTATTGAAATCAGCTACTAAAAATTCAGTGCCATTATAAATAATAGAATAACCATTGCATTATTCAACACCATTTCATTTATTCTATTAACTATCTGGAGGTAATGAATCAAATATTACCAGAAAAGTAGTAGAGGGACTGGTAATTGCAATAATGTAAAACATAATTAAAGTACTCGCACCACTGCATACAGAATTGTTATTATTCTGCCCTTATTATTAATTCAATCTAAATCGTTTACACAATGGCGGATGCGCAGAGTTTTGAAATTTTGGACTGTTGAATCTTGCGTAGCCGGGTGTCTCTACTGTGCTCATTGACTCGACATTCGATACTTCGTCCTGCGTGTCCTACATAGCATGTTCCACACTTACAGGTTATCTTGTATACCCGTTCGTTCTTCAGGAGTGGTCCTTTCTGTTAGGCAAAAGATCCTTTACCTTTGCTGGTACTCTGTACCGTACCATGATACCGAATTTCTTCAGTATTCTACCGATGGTTTGTGATACTCCACTTACGTAAGGTAAGCTAGCGAACCCCTTTGACATCAATCGCGAGGACGGTACTGACATTAGTAGGGTCTGGAAATCGATCCTTACGCGGTCAGGTGGAAAAGCACATGGGAGCGGTAGCTCCAGATGTGCGCAGTGAGGTGTACCCTTAGGTATATAAGAGAGATTTTGTTGGTAGGTCTTCAGTATTCACTTAGCTTTGAAGAAGCGAGCAACATGGTTCGCGAAACGTCAGCATTTACAAATGTTGACACACGGCTTAACCCGGAAGCAGTTTATTTTCTAAATGATTCTGGCCGTGAAGGCCTACGTACTTTGATAAAAATTGATTTAATACTGAATTTATACAATTTGATAGGTGGACACAAAAATAATAAATACAAATTATATGATTTCATGTGAAATAACAAATATCAACACGTGTAGGTTCTGATTCCAAATTTTCAAATGTGTAGAACTAGTGGAACATCAAAAGCATCTAATGGAACAGTTCCGTGAAACACGGTGCGTACATAGCCAAATATTAGAGGGGGGTCCAACAGCCGATCGACAGCAGTTCGGCTGTTTTTGATGAGTGGAAAATCAGTCGAGAATTAGTTTTTGCGTTGGGTTGTCGACATTTTCTCTAAAGCTACTTTGAACAAGATAGACGTAGCCGACGTGCGACGTGCGACATAACCTATGTAGAGAATTTGAGATATTTAGCATATTATATTTATACAACTTCAAAATTTGTCTACGGTTTATGAAGTGATATCTGCAAAAACCTACGTACTATGAATATGTGAAATATTTGAAAGTGTACTGAGGTTATGTGCCCTTATACACTTATACATAAAATTTGTACACACACACGCATTGTGTGTGTGAAGAAATACGTGCATTCTATCGCAAAACCTGCACCAATAGTTTTGGTCACAGATTACTTTCTCTTGGTACAATAGATTATGCACTCATTTCTCAGCCGATGATAATACACTTAGCTAATGAAAAGCACATACGTGAATATATTATGTACATAAGTAAGTAAATCAACAGCACAAGGATCTGATAACGTATAAAAAACATAGCTCTTAATAAGTTATTCTTTATTTACCAATTTGTAATTCATATATTATTTATAAATAGTATATTATAATACAAGTTTTATAAGACAAAAATTGGCGCACGAGAAGTTTTGGGCACGACGAGCGTAGCGAGGAGTGCCCAAATGGAACGAGTGCGCCAATACGTCTTATAAAACGAGTGTTATATACTATTTTTTCTACTTTGCGACATTAATTTTACATAAATTTCGAAAATTACGGTTGTCGTCTTAAATCTAGAGTATTTTTATGTTCAGCAGTTGGTAGCGTGATACCTGTCAAATAAATTCAAATACAAATATTCGAATTTACGAATGGTAGTTATTGTCTATGTTTGTATAGTAGTTGTCGAAAAAACGTGAAAAATGGACGAAATTGAAATTAGTTCCACGCCACCCGACGTAAGAAAGGCCGCCGAGGAAGTAATTAATAATTTGCTGCCAATTAAATCAAAAGCCGTATATGAAAAAGAATATGCTGCTTTTACTGCATGGTGCAGCAAGAATTCTGTCCAACACATTACAGAAAATGTTGTATTGGCGTATATTAACGAAAAAAGCAAAACAAAAAGACCTTCTACAATGTGGGTGTGTTATAGTATGTTGCGGGCTTGCTTAAATCTATACCAAAATATAGATATCTCAAAGTTTGCTCGGCTTCAAACATTTTTAAAAAGACTATCTAAAAATTATCTACCCAAAAAGTCGAAAGTTTTAGAAGCGGCCCATATAAATACTTTTATTAATCAAGCGGATGATATAAATTATCTTGCGGTCAAGGTACGTACAGTTGTTCAAGCTAAAATTCAACCACTATTCGAAATAGATTTATTAAAAAAAAAATACAAATAATAAATAAATTGATTACAATACAATAATTAAAAATAAAATAAATTCCTTACGTAACCGATGATCATGATCTTTTTTAAATTATTTGGTTTTTAGATCATATTAATAATGGGTTACGCAGGTGCTTGCAGACGTGAGGAGTTAACAAAAATGTCAGTTAACGACATCAACTATAAGGATGCAACTATTATCATCTCCATTCCACAAACTAAAACAGGCATTCCAAGAACGTTTGCGATTGTTGATCAACTGTGGATTGCATTAGTTAAAAAGTATGTGAATCTTCGCCCTGCTGGGACAACTAGTAATCGGTTCTTCTTAACATACCGAAATGGACACTGCATAAACAGCCCAATTGGGATAAATAAGATGGGCCAAGTGCCAAAGATAATTGCAACTTATTTGAAGCTACCGCATCCAGAGCAGTATACTGGACACTGCTTCAGACGTTCAAGTGTGACTAATTTGGCAAATAGAGGGGGCGATTTGCTTATGATTAAACGTCATGGAGGGTGGAAGTCCTCGGCTGTGGCGGAGGGATATATAGAAGACTCGACTAGTAAAAAGATTGAAGTAGCCGAAATGCTACGAACAGCACCGCCACTGCCGAGCTCTTCTACCCTTACCAGCAACGTTTCTAATAATACACATATCGACAATGATATAAATGTTAACAATGTTGAAGGCGATACTACATACACTCAAAATCTTATTACTCAAAGTTTGCCGGGAATATCAATCAACGCCAAGGACACCTGCCACATAAATATCAATGTTTACAATAACTGCACAATTACTACAGACAAACAATAAAGTTTATTTGTTTTATATCTTTAAGTGTACTTACGATTAGAATTAACCATTTCTATAATAAAAACTAAAGTTGAAGTGTTATTAATTTAATCTAGCTAAATTATATAAGCGAACACGGTTACAGTAGGTTTTTACACTGTTAACTATAAATAAAAGTAACATTACAAAATAAAATCAAAATGTATCCTATATAACAAAAATCAAATCAAAATTAATCCTACATAAAAAAAATAAAATAGTTCGTAATAAAATTAATCTTTGCTACGGCCTTGTTTAAACCTTTATCGAAACATATATATCTCAAACTTTTGCCGTCCATACAAACATTGCTGAGAAGACTAATCGAAAAAGTATCTGTTTCAGTTTTGGTAACGGCACATTTAACACTTTCGTAAACCAGGTGATCTAAATTATCTATCGGTAGTGGTACATTATAAATTGTAATCTATAGATCGTTCCTGGTTCTTGTATACATATCTGAAAAAGAGAATTATCAGCTGAAACTTCGTAACTTTCGTGTTAAGACAATTAGAGAACATAAGCTTTTTAATATTATATTATATCATCGTAAAATCACAAAAATATTGATCCTCACTATCATCAGTCCACACGCATATGGGTCGTAATGCTTGGTCGGTTCTTCGGTGCTAATTCCAATACTATTTGCGGTTTGTTGCCTTTAACGTAAATTCTCCATACACTTTGCACTTGAGTATAAAAATATCTGGAGTCAGTGGTTGAGAAGTCAAATCTGTCCCATTATACAAAATTTCTGATATAATAATACCAATTATTATACCAAAATAATAAAAAAATATTCAAATTTATAAAAAAATAGATTGAAACGAACCTTTTAGGATCACTGGCATTGACTTATATTTGTCATAAAAATAAGAATTAAAAATAAAACAGAAAAAGAAAATTTCAAAATAAGAGGTTGTCATTTCATATTTGAATGTAATATTTACTTCTAAACAACATTTCCAAATAAAGTTTATCGATAATAATGACAATAAAAGTACTTTACTCTCATCACAAATTAATATAATCTGAATCGCTTGGTGTATGTTACCGAAATTAACATATTTGACTTGACTATTGCCGTATTGGTTTCATGCAAACCGCCAACGTATATAAAGAATAAAATTTTGTGAGAAATGGGTAATAAAGAAATTTTCCATTTGATGCGCACTTTCCTGGACACACTGTATATGTGTTTAACACAAAATTGAAAATTTTAGTTATTATATAGCAAGAAAAAATTGATAATTGGTCCAGTATAAAAATGCTGACATGAATCAATAGTTTTCAAATGTTTTTTTCATGTGTCTGATAAAACACCACCTGCCTCTTGTATGTATGTGGTTCATAACATTTTTCAATCTCGTGCTGAAATTAAAAAAATATGTGAAATGTTCAAACGCACAATGCTTTGCTTTGTATACGCTATGAAACTACCCCGGAATAAAGGAAAATATTACATGAATCTTTTGTTAGGCCGGTCCGTTGTAATTATTGTTTAACCCGAACACTGAATGCCTGGAAGGCATGCACGTTGGTAAGATCCAGAGAGTTCCAAACTCGCGAGATTTATCTCTGTTAGCTGAGGATGTGGCCGCATTTCGTAGATTCTAAGATGACTGGTGATGAATATGGAAAACTGGCGAAGATTATAATAACTCCTCCGGTAACGTAAAGTAATTAAAACTGTAATAACCATTATAATTTATTCATTCGGTTTGATGTAATCATTTCTTTGCGTTTATGCAGGTGCGTTTTACTAAAGTTACTAGGGCAGTTTCCCCTTATAAATTACGCAAAATGCCAAAGCTGAGCTGAACTGAACTGACTTAGTTCAGCGTCGTGTCATTAATTGAACGTATCAGTGGCATTGTCAACTGTTGAGGATTGTCAAAGATTTTCGGATTTTAGATTTCGGTTTAATTATCTTGTTCTTTATTTCCTGCTGCGATATTCCATATGGCTCCGTAAAGGCGGTGTTTCCTCTGATAGAGACACCTTATAATGACGGACGTAATATGACAAACGTAATGTTACCAATATAACAACCGTTCAAAACAATTCGGTGACGCTTTTTACTTTATCATACTAGAGGAAATACACAGAGGAAATTTTGTATAATTTATGTCTATGACATTTTTTGGTAAAATCAATAGTTAAGCTGCGTGAGCAACTTCTATTAGATCGAGATCGGTCGTGTCTTCATTAATATAAAACTAGTTAGCCAGGATTTGACAGATATTTTCATTCTTATGACGGTAGGTAGTGCCAAACGCTGATGTTTTGACAATACCTACTGTCCATAGTATGAGAATATCCTGGCTAACTAATTTTATTTTAATACAGACACGACCGATCTCGATCAAATAGAATCTCATGCTGCTAAACTATTAGTTTTATATATTGTATGATAAAGTCATGTGCCTGGCCACATCAGATTTGTTTATTTCAAAATAAGACTATTTTACTTATGTCAAATATCTACATTCAGAACTGCCCATTATATGATACATAAATTGTTAGATTTGATGGTCGCATTTTGAGTTTTAGACCGGTTGTCACTTTTTATGAAGAATAAAATTATCTGAGAAATGTATTCGTTGGTGAGGAAATAATAAAACTTCGTTGTGGACTAGTTTAATTGGATATTCTTAGGCAATTAATTTCGGGTTTTGAAACCCATCATCAGGCTATGCGTCAATATCAGTTGGATAGAGAATATGATGTATGTCACTGTTAACATTTTAAAAATAAATCAATAATACTTGAAAATACGTAAAATATAAACATTTGATATTCGATTCGAGACATCGCACATGTGGTTCCAAACACGTTTCAAGTTCTCGAAAGACTGGTGGACAAAAAACTTGTTATTTTGTGACCGTAAAGTAACTACGTCGCAGTTCGTTCAAATATTTGAGGAAAATATTTGCCGTTAATGGTCCGCACAAAAATATCTTCTTCTACTTGTAAGAAATTGTTTTCGAGTTAAAACAAATTTTTTAATATCGACCATATTCGATAAGAAAATAATATCTTTGAATGTACACTATGTCTTGCAAAATTTAATAATACATAATATGTAAAGAAATAATAATGATTAAATTTATTGTTTGACCAGCATCGAAGATGTCGTGGATATTATCCGCGACATGTGTAGTTGTTTAATAAAAAAAAAATCAGACAATTTCTCTATTTGTAGAGAATTTGATTGTAATTTATATGTATTACAACACACTAACTAATATTTCATAAACTATCATTTATCAATTATTATCAGGGGCCCAACATACTCAACAAATAATCCAATAGTCCTTGTGTGCATTTTAGTTTTTGTAGGTAGTTGATTTAATTTTACCAATACTTTAAAATAAGAGAAACCACCGCCATTATTACAAATGTAACAAAAACAAAATCACTGAACCCAGAAAATTGTCCATTAACGCAAATTTGTTAAATATCCTGCAAAAAATATCTAGACCAGTGAACACAATATATTTTTGTCATTATTTACTGGTTCGAATAAAACGAATTGTTAATTGGGTCACTAGAAATAAAATGCGTATAGTAATAATGTCCAGCCCATATTCCAAATGGACCCTCGGCCCAAGTGTGTGAAGACATCAACGTAATAGAAAATAAACCATAAATCAACGTTGGCGCTGGGGTTGCAAAGCAATTAAAATAAATGGCCCGTGGATCGTAGTAAAATATTTATGGTTACCTTTCTGTTATGATAAAGTTCGGGTACGCTTTCGCAGGACGTGAAAAGCCAATATACGCTAAAGGGGTGTTTCCGTTAAATTAAACACATTCTAAAATGGAACGCATAATACGTTACGGCACTGTGTTATTTATCGCTAATGATAACTTCTCGCACAAGAATAGGGTGAAATAATGGAATACATTTTGTCACGAAGAAGGGTGTAGCAGTGAAATGTTTCCGAAATTATATCAGTTGATCTTCGTATCACCTGGTCTGTGCTATGATGCTTATAACTGTTACAAAAATGGTTGCAGGACTTTCTTTTACACGTCAAATTGTAAGTGACTAATTGGGGTAACCAAGCCTTTAATTACCTTGAATCCAATATGGAATTCCTAGCAAAAACGTGTCTAATGATCAGTACAAAAAGGCGCTTTTGAATCTCTTCAAATAAACGTGATCCCTTACATTTACAAGAAAAACCGACACCCTGTACGATCAGTTGTTATCCCAGTTGATTACGAATTTTCTACTAATGTTTGTGTCTTTTATAAATTCTTCAAATATTTTACATTAGCTTTATAACAACCTGAAATACTCTAGATAGAAATACTCTAGATGACAAATATTTGAACAAAGCTAAAAATCATAATGTGAACTGATACAACTGCGTCGACAATGTTTTACTTTATCATACGCAGTATGATGAAGTATTGTAATCATGCCGAAAAAAAATGAGATTTTAGCAGAAATAGGTCTTTTTGGGTCCCCTGATCATTTTTTACCACGGTACAAAAAAATTTCTGTGTGTGTAGGTATGTGTATGTGTATGTGTGTGTGTGTGTGTACTCGATTTTTGTGGAGACGATTCCGGAGAAACTACTGAAGGTATCGGGACGAAACTTCATATTTAGAAGTTTCATGACTAAATAGCGCGTTTTTTAAACTTGACGTTTTGTCGAAGTGATACCAATCTAACATTTGCTCTACATAAATATAACCATTTTTTAATTATTTTTCTCAAAAACCAACACAAAAACGTTGATGTCACTCCTGCTGAAAACTACGGCGACGCTCCGCCTTCGGTGACACGCCGCATCACCGCTCGTCGCGCTATTCCGTACTTTCGGCACTTGTGACATAAATAACTATTATTCTACTGACAGTAGGTAGTATCAAATGCTGATGCTTTGACAATACCTACTGCCAATAGTATTAAAGTATCTGTCAAATCCTGGCTAACTAGTTTAATTTTAATGCAGACACGATGTATCTCAATCAAATAGATTCTCATGCAGCTAAACTAACAATTTTATATATTGTATGATAAAGTCATGTGCCTGGCCACATCATATTTTTTTAATTTGAAATTATGTGATTAGATGATGAAGTTTTTTATTTATTAATCTAGATGGAATAAAATTTATTAAAATGGTGGTAAATGACAAATACCTAAAGCTTCCAATGTTGAGGTATTCATTATTTTATAAGTTCCTACCCACCCACACCTCTGAATATGGATGCCTCGATTGCACTGGTCCAGGTAAATGCAGGTACTGGCTATAATTTAATAATTAATTTAAAAAAATATATCCTTGATTCTCTTTTGTCATCTTCAACATTTCATACTTATTTCTTAAAGCGCAATATTAGGGAACATTTGTAAGACCTTTTTAACTTTCTCCTTTATTATTATAATTAATTTTAAAGTATCAAAATGTTAAAAATGCAAACTGAAAATACTGAAGTAAATACGGTGGCTAAATTAGACACTTTTTCTTTCTAATATTGTTTATTGAATTTTGGTTCCTCTCGACAAATTTTACGAACGAGTCGTCAGCTTTTGTCCAAAGGAACCAGATCCATTTATCGATATTTCTTATAGTGGCCAAAATTCCACTTAGTAATAATTAAGTTTGTCCACCCGTTCATTGCTTTGTTTTATTATGGCAATATCGACATCATATTATGCAGAAGTGACATTACATACCCTTATCTTTCATTATTTTTTTAGAAAAAGACGTTTCGCAAACCATGTTGCTCACTTCTTCAAACCTAACATTTAAGTCCGGAAAATAAAGTGAAGTAAAAACAAAATACGCAATTTTATTTATTTATTTGTTTATTTATTGTATTTTCGTAAGTAAGTACATAATTCCCTTCAAATTTCTATAAAACAATATAAAGCAAAATATAACTGTATAATGCTTTTCTTAAAATTTTGCGCCATGAAGTAGTACGTACATTATATAAACATTACTTTATTATTTAAAATTTAATTTTATTGACACAAATAACCCAATTTTGAACGTATTTTTGTGGAAAAATTACCGACAGTATCGTTATTTAACAATATCTACTACTTTTAACTGGTTTATTGTAATTCTTTATTTGTAAATCTTTCGCAATCACATGATTAAACAAAAAGGGACAAAGATTACAACAGTTAGAACCTATCTAACCTGTAAATACAAAACATATTCATACTATACATAGTTGCTTGCACAAGCGCGATTACACGACATTATTTAATAGTGATTAATGTACAAAACGCGTAAAAATATTCTATGCCAAGTTCCGGTACGTCCCAAGAATCCCGGGACTGGAAACTCTTATAAATACTAAGGGTCCATCTTAGGTTTAGGACCTGTTTTTTCATAACCACTTAAATGTCGATCGCACCATTAGATAAGTAGTAGTTCGGCCAATAGACATATCTGATAGATAGCCGTCTATCACTTTATTGGTATATGAATCGGTTCTAATTCATTATTATGAAGCCTGTATGGCAGCGCTTTTCCATAAAATATCGCATATTCTCATATTAAATTTGTTGCAATTCCACGATATCGGCCATTTTCAGCGTGTGATTGCAGTCGTTTTCTTTTAGAGCTTCATTGGATTTACGATTTAAGTGGCTTGAGGGCATCGTTACCAGATTCTACCGATTTTGCAGTTGACGTGTGTCGTATGTACTTAAGAGCGCAATAAGTAGCGCATTTTGCACGTTGTGATGTTACGATCAGGGAGCCCTGCCTGAGGGTTATTGGTAGACAATCTAATATCTTTCATAGACGTCTAAAGAGAAAAGTGGGTATCAGAAAAATCATATCACCATTTTCAATGTATGTAACCTAACCGCATTTTTGTGAATAATAGTTTAATTACCAGTAAAATGCATACATACAGGGTGTTTATTTAGTTCAAATAATAATTGAAGACACTAGACGTAAAACTACAAATCCAATGCATATCCACAACACTTGTACTATTTTGCATCTAATAGTGTCTTCAATCGTGTTGACTGAAAGCATTGCGATTTTTAACGTCTTTTACTTATTCAACAACCTTATAATAGTTTATTTTTCCGTTAAACATTTAGTGGTCCATGACAAAACTAAAATTTAGTCAAATGGTCCCTCATCACTAAAAGGTTAAGAACCACTCTTCTAAAAAGTAACTTTGGCTTGACCAATAACTGTATTTCCAATAAGTGTGTGGTTTTACCTGTATATTTTAGTCCAGATTTTTGTTTGTAGGTACGTGTTTTCGATAAGTTCCTGTTTGATGATAATATTACTGATTATTACATTGTTTTCAATTTTCTTTCAGAGTGTGGTAGTTCGCGTGGTTGCCCAAGTGTGAGACGACAAGCTGGCCCACCAATTTTGGATTTCTTACCCGCCGCCGGGGGCGGGAGGCTCCACCAGCT
The DNA here is from genome assembly GCA_964023965.1 of Melinopterus prodromus. Taxonomy (NCBI): domain Eukaryota; kingdom Metazoa; phylum Arthropoda; class Insecta; order Coleoptera; family Scarabaeidae; genus Melinopterus; species Melinopterus prodromus. Next base: position 50,978,255 of record OZ030393.1, read on the forward strand.
CGAAGGACAAGGAGAAGGACAAGCAGACGCAGATCGACGAGGAGAAGAGGGGGCCGGGTCGCGAGCAACGTCAAGTTGACTACGATGCTGCGGTAAAGGTTGGTAAAGCCGTGTTTCCTGCATTTTCCCCGCGATCGGCCGCCTCCACCACTCTGCAAATGTCACGTGGACGCCGAACGGGTAAAACATGAACACGTGTTGGACCTCTTGCACTTGTATTGTATTCTACTCACTATTGTCCATTTTCCTATGTATTGTTTGAGAAACTGTTAAGGGGTTTTGTTACACCGGCCGATCAAAAAAATTCTACAAATGAAAACTAATTATAATTGTTGTAAATAGTTAAACTCTCTGACATTTACCAAATCATGGGAAACATTAATTACGGTTTATTAGCATAAAATTAATTAATGATTAAATTAATTGCATGTCTGTACATTAAACAGTGAATTTTGGTATTGAACTGCGCGGAATGCTAAATATTTGAGGTTACGTTAATAACATACAATTTTACCTCTTCAAACTGACTAAATTGGTCTTCTCTGGAATGATGTATCATCTGCCTGTTTCAATTTACTGTTGTTAAACACAGATATCAATAATATAGTTTCTATATTATATAATTATCGTCGATTTTCATTATTCTTTCGTAACATTGTAAAGTAATTCATCAAGACCATAATATTGAATAATAAAATGGTATATCTAAATATACCGACTAAACCATATTGACGTTTTTTTGCTTACTTTCGAGTAACTCTGTGGAATATCATCTTTCTATATAGTATATTACATCGATCGAGTCTACGAGCACAAAAGTAATACATTATACTTTACAAATTAATGATAAATTATTATATTACATTTTTCATTTTATAAAAGAGTAGAAAAGGTTTATTTCCAACCTAATTATAATATGTACTTCTCAAATATTATGGGGGGAAGGGGGGGCTACCCCCCGCCCCCCCCCCCCCCTTCCGTATTTTGGTATTATGTTTATTCCATAGCACTCTTTCGCTTCAGGACACTAGAATGGTTATTTTTTAGTAGAAGGCAACGACCCTCCCCAAATGGTTTCCAAGTCGAAAAAAGTAGACAAGTTCTTTTTCGAAATTTTGATTTTTAATGGTGCCTATCGACGCCTAAAATTACCTAGGGAAAACGACTTTTTTTGGTATTTTTCGAATTGTTCGGGGTTTGGGAAAATTTATGTTAAAGTTATAGAACTTTCCAAGGAAGAATTTAATCTATTATGAAAACTACCCAAATGAAAAAATTTACATATTTAAAAAAAAAAAATACCATTCTAATCATTTAATTCTCTGTTTTCTCATAGAAATCGTTACTATACGTCTAGTGGAATGTTTATAAATATCTGTCAGTTAATTTCCATTTGTTTAAACAAATTCTATTTGTTGAAATAATTCGCTTTTCTCGAAAATCCGTCTGAATTATGTTTTCGGACTCGAAAATGCCAGTTTTTACCTTAGAGTTACATTATTCATTAACAAAATTCTTCCTAATGTTTAAACATCAAGTTTTCATTTTTAGCTTTTGTTTCCAATTATAGTCGAAAAGACGCTTTTTTGTGAATTTAATTTATAAATTTCATGTTTGAGATATCTCGCCTATATTATCTAATAAACCCACATTTGTTTAAACAAATGCAATTTCTTTAAAGAATTTTTTTTGCAATTGGCATAAAATTATTTTTTTAGGTTGGCCTGCCAACTGTTATTCTCAAGTGACATTATTTATATTTTGGGATGATTGCCTACCATTGTTTGAATAACAAAATAATATGACTTTTCAATATTTTATCAAAATAGAGTACATACAGGGAACAGATTCCAGACAGCAACAAATCCATATTATCCTGAACACATAGTGGTAGGAAATCAGAATAAGAAATGGACAAAGAAATGTGAATAATAAAATTTGTGGATGTTAGGAAATTTCCGAAAAAAAGGAAAACAAATCATTTAAATTTTTTCGAAGGAATGATATCGAAAACGAATAATAGTGTATTATTTAAACAATGGAAATCCTCCCAAAATATAAATGATGTTACTTGAGAATAACAGTTGGCCACACCGATTTAAAAAAAAATAATTTTAGGTGAATTGCTAACAACAATTGTTTAAACAAATAAATTTTTTTAACAAGTGTGGGTTTATTAGATATCTCAAAAATGAAATTTATAAGTTAATTTCTAAAAAAAGCTGACTTTTCTACCAGTACCAGAAAAAAGTAGCTGACAAATGTTTATAAACATTCCACTAGACTGAAATAATTAGAACGATCAATTATCTGAAGAATTTACGTACGTATTTTCATTTAACGTTAGTTTAAGGGTATTATGGAAGTGGGTTGGGGGGCGTCAAATCCATATTCAGTAATCTTAAGTTTGCTCAAACCCCGAACAATTATTTGAAAAAATACCAAAAAAATTGGTCTTCCCATGCAAAGTATAGTATATTACATTACAAGAGCTGTAACTAGCATATTACGTGCGAGTGGAAAGTTAACATACGAGCCGCGAAGCGGCGAGTTTTGTTATTTTCCACGAGCACGTTATATGCGTGTACAGCTCGAGTAGTGTACATAGTTTTACCTACGACCGACAATTTCAATAAATTGTATCAAAAATGTCAAAAAAATAAAGGTAAGGATATTTGACGGGTGACAATATTTGACTATATTTGACGGTATTCGCGCGACATCTATTGCAACTACGGATAACTTTGTCTGAAGTGTCGACCGAAAATTCCAATACAAATTCAACATAAATGTTCATGAGCATGCAATATATGTTACAGCTCGAGTATTGCACTTACCTACGACCGAAAATTTCAATAAATATAAATAGTATCAAAAATGACACATAATTAATCAAAATATTCGCGCGACATCTGTCATTATGACATTAGGTCGTGCGTAAAAAACACAAACGCACAGCCAAAAGCACACGGTTGTTATAAGCGATTCACGAGCGAAGCAGTCCGTGACGTAAGCGACGTTTACACATACGGTCGTAGGTAATAGTATATTACATTACAAGAGCTGTAACTAGCATATTACGTGCGAGTGGAAAGTTAACATACGAGCCGCGAAGCGGCGAGTTTTGTTATTTTTCACGAGCACGTTATATGCGTGTACAGCTCGAGTATTGTACATAGTTTTACCTACGACCGACAATTTCAATAAATTGTATCAAAAATGTCATAAAAGTAAAGGTAAGGATATTTGACGGGTGACAATTGACGGTATTCGCGCGACATCTATTGCAACTACGGAGAACTTTGTCTGAAGTGTTGACCGAAAATTCCAATACAAATTTAACATAAATGTTCACGAGCATGCAAAATATGTTACAGCTCGAGTATTGCACTTACCTACGACCGAAAATTTCAATAAATATAAATAGTATCAAAAATGACAAATATCTAATCAAAATATTCGCGCGACATCTGTCATTATGACATTAGGTCGTGCGTAAAAAACGCAAACGCACAGCCAAAAGCACACGTATGTAATAAGCGATATACGAGCGAAGCAGTCCGTGACGTAAGGGACGTTTACACATATGGTCGTAGGTAAAAGTTTTTACTTTACTTTACATGGAAAAATGCAAAAGTAAACTTTATCGGTCTCTACACTTTGCATGAGACAAGTTATATTGTACTCAGAAACAACGAGAAACAAATGAAACGAAAATCAATGCAAAGCAAAAATGAAGAAAATCAATGCAAATTAAAAACTAATATAAAAACAAAAACAAACACAAGAAAGCGAATGAATACATACCAATACAAATGAATACAAAGGAAATAAAGGAAAAAAGAACGACTAGACCAGAGCTAGTAAATTTAAGGCCCCGACAGGTACGGCAAAAATTCAAAATTTCAACAACAAAAAATATCTGTCCACTTTTTTAGATTTGGAAACGGTTTGGAGGGGATCGTTGCTTTCTATCATCACAAAAATTTTTGCAATGCATTTTTGAACCTCCCTAATGGGCACCCTTACAGCAAGATAAATTTAGAAAACTGCCCCCCCCCCCCTTCCGATTTGAACTGGATACGCCCATGGGTGTAGTTATGCCTACATAAGCAGAATTCTATTTGGTGTATACTTTCAACCAAACACAGGCTTTGTATATAACCTTCATGAAAGATTGCACTAGCTAACTTTTTTTTCTCGTTGAATGGTCGACTCTCTAGAACGCGGTGACATCTTACCGTAATAAGCTCTCGAAATAAGTTTGCGAGAGCTCAGCTCGAGATGTGATTGGGTAAAAAGACTTAAAAGTTAGGTCATGCCAAATTGTACGTTATTGAAAGTGTTCCGGGGAAAGTTTCGGCCTGAATTTAATCCGGTTCCTTCATCCAAAGTAAAGTTGCAACCGTAATCAATACGAGAAGTTTCGAAGGCAAAGAATAAACTGGATATAAATTATGCGCCCTGTAAGCCTATAAACTACATGTCTCTAAATATGGGCATCGATGTCATAAGAAAATTACTGCGTCGTTATTCGTTCTGTTTTCTTAGCGGGTAATTTTAGTCTTAATTGGGTATCAATGTTTCATTTACGGTTTTAACGGCATGTCTTTATTGGGAAGTAATATTTCTGTAATTTAACGGCCCATTAATAGTAATGATGATTGCTTCGATATTCTATGTCAATAAGAGCTTGAATATTTATCGCAATAAAAGGGAAAATATACAGTGTCTCCGGGAAACTCAGCATCGGATGGAAATTTTGTTATTATCAATTTCTCAGAAAATTTTATTCTTTATAAAACTTGGCGGCTTGGATGAAACCAATACGACAATCGTCAAATATGTAAATTTCGGTACCATTTACCAAGCGATTCAGAAGATATGAATTTGTGATAAGAGTAAAGTACCTTTATTTAAATTCTTACTTTTATGACAAATAATAGTCAACGCCAGCGATACTAAAAGGTTCGTTTTAACCTATTTTTTATAAATTTCCATAAATTTTCTACAGTTTTTATTATTTTGGTATATTAACTAATGTTTATTTAGATTTGCCTCAAAGCTACTCGTTTTCTTGATGCAAAGTTGATATTTCACCCTGTATAGATTATAATAGTTCATCCAATAATTAATACACGAGCGTGACTTACCATTAATTCAATTAACATTAATGACTTTGGGTATGTATATAATAGTAGTTATCCATCTACAGCAAGCAATTAGTCGATGTTGCTGATATTTTCAATGAAACAGGTGTCAACCAAATTACCCATTCAACGATTTCTAGGATAATCAGAAAATTCAAGCAGACTGGGTCTGTTGAAAATCTCTTTAAGAAACACCACTAAAAATATGTTGCCGAAAATAAGGAATCATGTTTAAGCAGTTTTTCAAGCGGTAATCGAGCATAGAACGACTTCGGCTTGACAAACTGATTCTCACACCCAATGCAGTAAATCAACATCACATAGCATACAAAAACTGAACAAACATCACCTTTATAAACCAAAATAACTACTAAACTAAAGGCTACGACTATGGTATCTGGTATTACTTCATTATTATCGATAAACTTTACTTGAAGATGTTGTTTAGAAGCAAAATTTAATAGTTTCTAACCTAATTTCTGGTTTAAAAAGTACTTGACGGTATTTAGAAAAGGTGTTAACACGCTGTTTAGGAACTGACGATATAAATCTACATTTAAATTTTAACAAAAAAATGGAGGAATTTCGTTGTTCAAAATACGGCACAGTACATTGTTCTTAAAATGATACTAATCTGGGTCTACCGTAAAATTCGGGTTTTCTTGTGTCCTCCAACAGCTATTTTGTGAAAAAACGGTGCAGTTTGACGTAAATGTTGCTTCGTCTATCTACAGAATACTAACAAAAAACAAACTGTCCTCTTCCATTTCCCCCTCAAACCAGATGGCGAAGTCATAGGTATGGTATCAGGTATCATGTCTGATGTCATAGGTATGGTACTGATGCCATAGTGACTTTTAGTGTAGTTATAAATTTCGTATGTTTTCTAAAGATAATATTTGTTCAGTATGTGCTGTTGATTTACTGAATTGAGTGAGAGCAGCAATTTGTTGAACCGAAGTCGTTCTATGCACGATTACCGCTTGCAACACTGCTGAACTAGCTTACTTATTTGCGGCAATATGTGTTTGCGGTGTTTCTTAAAGATATTTTCAATAGACCCAGTCTCCTTTAATTTTCTGATAATCCTAGAAATGGATGAATGGGCAATTTGGTTGAGCGAGTGTTTCCATTGCCAAATATCAGCAACATCGAGATAATCGCTTTTCTGTAAATATAACTATTATTATAAACATATCCAAAGTCATTAATATTAATTGAATTAAAAGTATTCAATTATTCAAGTATTAAAACTTGTGACAATAAGCCAAAAAAAGTTAGGGAAAATAAAAAAATAAAAATATTAAGATTAAGATTTGAAAAGAGTGAAAGTAATAGATGTATCAACGTAGTATTTAATATCCAACCAAAGTTGATATAAGTTGATAAGACTTTTAGTAGCATATTCATTCACAGATGAAAAATATGGATAGTTGATAAATGAGTAGGTATAAAATACTACTATTATATACCCAATACCTATGTTATGTTGTCCGTCAAATCTATATAAAGACGATATAGTATTTCACGGGATACTTAAAAGCACTTAGACAACAGATCCGTCAAACGTATGGATTTCTTCCGATTTGGGTCATCCTTTCCATATCATAAATTTGTGAGATTTTATAGCGTTGATTTGGGAGCAGAATAATTTGGAAGTAAATGATCATCCAGGAACTCTTGAAATACAGAGAGCTTACACCAAACGTGCCCGAACTGATCTTGTTTTGCATATAACATTCAATTATTTAAAATAGAACAGTTCCTCAAGTCCATAAATTGGTTTAAGCAAACCATGCTTTACTTAACGAGGGCAAATCCGTTCATGTAATAAACAGTACAAATAACAACATAATACATTCCGGTTCACATAAATAACAGAACTGCAATTTCGCGAATACAGTGTAATATATTGCGAGAAATTGTGGAAAGCATACGCTAAAAAGAAACGAATGGACTTTGAAAATCACCTGCATCAGCATGATATCAAAACGAAAAAACAATAAGCCATATCAGCATAAATCATAAGCAAGCCAATCCGGGCTAAGTATCAAAAAAATGCTGAACTTTGTAATTTATAGTTTATAGAATTAATGTGAAGTGTAAATTATATTTTTATAGATATGTTTTTGATAACACTATTTTTTCTACTTTGCATTCACAATGCACACATTGTAACACTGTTTTCGGTGTTACAATTAACACATTTTAACACCGTCTTTACTGAATTTTTACTAAGATTGGCCACAAAGATATCAAATGCCATATGTCAATCGTAAATACATATTAACACCTACTGCTTTTTTAGAATCGCTCGCAATCGCATAAACTACAAAATGTCTATATTCTATACAAAAACGAAAATTGCCAACTCTAGTGCCGGCGCGTTGCAGTCATGGACAACGAAATTACAACATACTGGATGTATCGAACTCCGCGCCAATAAGATTTGCTCGCCATTTGCGACAAATTCTACATTTTTTGAGAAAATCGGGCGCTTCCTATCTTGTGGCGTCAAGAATTTTCAGTACTAATATCATCTACACTCATGATTCATCCACTTGTTCATGATCGGCGTAAACTTCAGCGACAGCAATAAATGGATTGCTTCATACACAATTAAACTTCTTCCTGATATTGTCAAAAGTTGCCTTTCTAAAGATTTAGAAGGCGTACACCAAGTGTACGTTAGCCTAAAAAAAAGATGCACCTTCAAAAGTTTCACATTATTCAAATAAAAAAGATAGGTACAATAAACTCATGAACATTATACATACATGAGACATTGAAACGATTACTTTATCATCGGCGTATTGGATCGTCATCCTCTTACTAAAACTAGGTTGTGGTCTGTTGTTTCAGTACACTCTTTGCTCTAGTCAGTATTTCAGTATTTTCATGCTTACAGGATGTCCCACAACAACGTACCTACACAAACTTATGTCCTGTGATACTGTTTAAGAACTTCCAGGGGTCTTTTTTGGATCTATGTTAAGTTTTTATGTTTTATGTTAGGTTTCTATGGCAGGTTTGAGTTAAAACCTAATGGATTCTTCCTTATATAGCCTCCACTGTAATTGGGTGTGATTCAAGATTGTTTACCTGAAATATGATTTCTAGCTGTTCTTCAAAAGGCTTTGCTTCAGCAAGAATTTTATCAAAATAATTATAATGAAGACATAGTAAAAACAATTCAAATGGTATTCAATTCTGTCGTTGGGCCTACCCAAAACAGTACAAAATAGCGAAAAGGGCAAACTGTATTAAAAATTGTTCTTCACTGCAGTAAACCTATTGTAAATTAATTACTGCTACAAGATTTATCATCAATATTTTTTGGTGATTTTATTTCTATCTTTATATTTTATTTCCATTACTGTGTGAAAACTACAAAAATATATTTGGCATGTCCTGTTTAAATACGCAGCATGAACGGATTTAAAATTGAATAATCCATGTCGTTTCTGATTTATATGAGATAATCTTTTTGGGTCTGTTATGTTGTAAGAAAAGCCTGAATTATTTTTAAGAAAAGTGGTAGAGGAAGAAAATGAAAGTTTGCACCAGTCGATATTGTGTATTGAATCGGTACATACGCTATTCTTGATATTTTCCGTTCGATACATTCCTTTTAAGACGTGATAGTAGAGCCAATTAAAATAACCTATTTTACCATTTTTATCACTATAAAATTTATTATTTTTAGTATTATTTAAAACATTTCTAATACTTATACTTATTGTTTCCATGAAAACTTTCGAACATACTTCAAGCGGAAACTGTCGTTTTTTAGTGATATGACCCTGATATGCATGTTTTGAACCCGGTTTCGCGCTTCGCATAAACACATTTATCGAAAACGCCAAACCGTTTTCTATTCACAAACTTGCTATTGTCTCTACTCAACAAGAATCTATTTTAAAGCAGTGAACTGTGTATGCGAGTAGGTGCTTTCGATGTATTTTCTTGCCTTGAACATGAATCCGATTGGCTACAACCAACAGATTTCCAAGAAATTCATATACAAGTACAAAGTTTAAGGTTTTTTTCGGATGATTTTTAGGAGTCTAGGTCATCTGGGTTATTTGCTATACATGATCCAAAACGGAAAAATATACGTACAGGACGGCATTTACAACATGCAAGATGCATTGAACACAAAATTGTCAATATCTTGATAGCCGTAACCATTTGTATATACCTAATTATGGTTAAATGTGTTCTAAGTTACCTCAACTATCACGGAAATCACAAGAAATTGCATACATATAAGCCGGTACATCAATTTTAGGATTTTTCTTTACAACGTATTAGAAATAAAATCACAAAAACCGCATCCGTACCTATCGCAGATTTTCCAGTAGTTGTAATGTAATGTATACTATAATTTGAACCTCTTTCAAAAGCTTAATTAAGCTAAACACTAAACTAAAACACTCAAGTTCGGCATAAAACAGTTTTTTATAACAGCAAATGTTCTCGGCCCTAGAATAAAAAAATAGATAAATAGATAAAATTCCCATTTTTCATTAAAACACAAAATAGCAACCGTTTTCAAGAGCGTGAACATATATGCATCTATGTTCAGCCATAGTAAAATCTAACTTTTGGCTGACAAGAACACGTGGGCTCAGTTGAAAAAATATTGCCACCTTTTAATACATCGGTATTTTACCTATCCCAGAAACTGGTTTACTTTTTGGAATTCAACAATTTAGAAATTTGATTTTGAGCCGGTAATCTGAAAAAATCTGATGTGGCCAGGCACATGACTTATACCAGGCCAGGCACATATCATACCATTTTATTAATACTTTAGCTGCATGAGATTCTCTTTGATCGAAATCGGCATTGTCTGCATTCAAATAAAACTACTAGAACTAGACAGATATGTTGATTAGATTTACAGTACGTAATGTCAAAACATCAGCATCTGACAAATTCTGGCTAACTAGTTTTAATACGATAGTGTTTTAATGCAGTACGAGCGATCTCGATGAAATAGAATTTGCTCATGCGGCTAAACTATTTATTTCACCAAAAAATGTCATGGTCATAAATTATTCAGAATTTCCTCTACATTAATTTATTATTTAACTATTTCGACGAAATTCCAGACATAGCGGCCCAATAGGACATATTCCCGCTAAAATAAAAAAAAAAAATTCGTCACGATTACTATACTTTGTCATACTACGTATGATAAAGTAAAAAGGTTATTGATTCTGATGATTAATATATTATATTGGCTTCTAGCATACTATATTTTCGGGTATTGCCACATGTTCAGTGCTAACTACAAAAGATCATAAAAAATTATGCTCAATATTCCAAATAAGTTTTAAGGTTAACATACCGCCTTACAATCTTTCTTGCAATTATTCGCGAAAACATAACAACATTGCTATCCGCACTTGAAATACACATTGACTTTGTGAACACCAAGATGTTCCAATATTGTTTCACATAGCGTACGTGCGCATGTTTCTCCTCCTCATCACATTCTCCATACATTTGCGTGTTGAATTGACGTTTCGCAACCGCTGACGTTCTGAATACTGTCAAAAGTTTCAAAATATCCTGGCTACCTACTAATGCAAATACGATTTCGATCAAATAGAATTTGCTCCTGCAGCTAAATTATTATTTCTACCAAAAAATGTTATAGGCACAAATTATACAAAATTTCATCTACTTTAATTTATTATTTATCTATTTTGACGAAATTACAGAAATGATGGCTCATTTGCGAAATCGTTGCAAAATGCTAAGAGTAAATACCCAGTTCCTTTGGACCCTTTTGAACCAAAAGCTTTTCAGCTATAAGTTTAGTCATAAAAACTTCTAAATATGAACTTTCGTTCCGATACCTTTAGTAGTTTCTCCGGAATCGTCCCCACAAAAATGTGGTACACACACACACACACACATACACACACACATACACACCCACACACACACACAGAGAAATTTTTTTGTACCTTGGTCAAAAATGTTCAGGGTACCCAAAAAGACCTATTTCCGCTAAAATCTCAATTTTCTTTTTCGTCACGATTACAATACTTTATTATACTGTGTATGATAAAGTAAAAAGTCAGCAGGTTACTGAAGAAAACAAAGACAACATACCAGTGTGGAATGTTCCATGTGGGATAGACAGGACAAAGTAATGAGTAAAAGAACATAGTGAGACGAAGTCCACCATCCGCGATTTCCGAGAACCCAGCATTTGTTTAGCTCTTAAAATCGAACAACACGGCTCGTAAAACGTCAAAACAAGTATTCACTTCAAGAAGTTGTGTTAACATGATGATATACGAGAGTACAAATAGAGATAAATAAGTCAGCAGGTAAAGCAGTAAAATCTTGCATGCTACATTGGCATAATAGTATGTAAGCAGTAAAATGTTCACAACAAGATAATTTTCGGCGGTGGCTGGTTGCAGTTTATGAAATTAACAGCCCTAATCCTGAATTACCGCGACTGCACGGTATCAGTTTACGACTTGAACACTGAGTGTTGTTTGTTATCTCACAGATTTATAGAGCGCATTTCGCGTCGTCGCGTCGCTGTTCTCGCTTTTTGTGGATCTTAATTAATGTTATTTACAGCCTGCGGCGAGCGCGCTATTTCTAATTAATTATCGCTTTAATATTGTTTTACTCCAGTATGGGTTTATTTTGGTTTTCGTGTCGGTATTAGTTGATTAAAAAAGTGGTATGTAATCCCAGGGTACATTTAATTGAAATATAACTCCATTTACAGAATCCATTAAAGCTAATTTACCACCTACGGTGAAAATAATTATGTACCTGCTATATATGTATATTTTTTAAAATTAAGTAATCGTGATAATATTTTCCGTCGATATGGTTATTACTTTTCCCTTTTATATAAATATTTTTTTACTTTATCATACGCAGTATGACGAAGTATTGTAATCGCGCCGAAAAAAAAAAACATTGAGATTTTAGCGGAAGTAGGTTTTATGGGTCCCCTGAACATTTTTGACCAAGGTACAAATAAAATGTCTGTGTGTGTAAACGATTTTTGTGGCGACGATTCCGGAGAAACTACTAAGGTATCTGGACGAAAGTTCATATTTAGAAGTTGTACGACCAAACTTAGAGCTGAAAAACTTTTGGTTCAAAAGGGTCCAAAGGAACTGGCTATTTACTCTTAGCATTTTTCAACGATTTTGCAAATGACCCGTCATTTCTGTAATTTCGTCAAAATAGATACATAAGAAATTAAAGTAGAGGAAATTTTGTATAATTTATGTCTATAACATTTTTTGGTAAAATTAATAGTTTATAGCTGCAGGAGCCCATTCTATTTGATCGAAATCGTGTCTACATTAATATAGGATTTGCCAGATATATTTATTCTAATGACAGAAGGTAGTGTTAATGGCTGATTTTGTGACAATACCTACTGTCAATATCTGTCAAATCCTGGCTAATTGGTTTTATTTTAATGGAAACACGGTCGATCTCGATAGAATCTCATGCAGCTAAACTATTAATTTTATATATTGTATGATAAAATGATGTGCCTGGCCACATCAGATTTTTTTATTGAAATTCAAACTTAATACTTTGTGTTCTTACTTCACTGACAATCAGATGTAACTGTTCGGAATTTCGGAACCAATAACACGTTTTGAGACCCACTCCTTTTCAAAATAACTAATGGACAAAGTTGTCGTTTGCGTGCTAAAGAGTGTTTTAAGAGAGCTCGCATATCAACAAACGTGGTATAGAGAGAGATAGCCATTACTAAGCTAATTGAACATGACGTTTATTTTGGCGTATGATGTTTAATGATGTAAACATCGTTTTAATTCACGTAAAATCACAAACTCTAAGATATCGTCAAGAGTCAAGTTGCTGTCTACTTGTCCCATGCTGTATTTTAGGATTTTTATAAGATTATACCAGTACCACCAACTACCGTTCCAAAGCATTATTCTTCATTATTTATCATACAAAACCATACAACATTTAATTTTTTAAATTTATTGTAATTTATGTTTCTTTTTTGCCTTGTCTCAAACAGACCCAATGTAACACAATGCACTAATGAATACTTGTATTACTCACAGAAAAGTGACTACTTGAACCCAGAAATTAACGTAATTTCTTGAACTTATTTTATTGCTTCAAATTCATACTTACTTAGATACATAAAGTTAGGTATGTATTATGATTTCTTTCTAGTCGTTGTATTGGGATTTTGAATTTGCTTGCGTAGGTATACTATGCTCATTTTATAATGTTTTAATATTTGTAATTTTATATTATTAATTTTTGTGTTTATTTATTGGTTACTCAGTAAAAGTTATCGTATTGTTTTCTATTGTATTGTATACTATATAAATGAAATAGCACCTACTCAATTTATATTAACGATTTTTCATGTAAATGCAGTCGAAAAATAAATTATTTCTTCATTATTTGGTAAAAAAATATCATATTTCTTCAACAAAGTGTTTTAAAATACAACTTAGTACGTCGATGCTACTAGATCCAAGAAAATAAGAGATTATATAAAAGAAGTAAAAAATAGTAACTTTCTGTATTCGAGATGTTAATGGAACTCACTCGAACGGTTTGCAGCACTCGCCTACGGCTCGTGTTTCAAACGTCGTTGTCGTAAAAAATTGGTTACATTACTTGCTCATAGGATAATCTACTAATTATCTACGACTCACACATAATAAGTCCATTGCATACTTATCTATGACTATATAATCACCATCATGATATACGCCAATGATTATAATGACACTAGCGTTCTATAATAATGACATTTCGTTCAAATAATGACTTCGTTTGTCAAAACCTACGTGGATGACGGTCATGTGACAGTTCGCCTCGCCACGGTTGACAAATACAGTTAAAATACTTGCTATAAAATGAAATTTATGAGCGTATATTAAATGTCGTATTCGACTCGCACACAACGGATATAAATCGCTAGCATGATTACGCGCTAGCCTACGGCTCGCGTATAAACTTTATGCTCGCTCGATTTATATCCTTAGTTAAGTGCTCGTCAAATAAAATACTATTACCGCAAAGAAAAATATACATTTCACTGAAGACTATTTACTTACTTCAACTAATTACGAACAAATAGCACAATTAACCGTTTCACTCTAGTGATTCTTTCTTCATTCATGAGATCACTTTTCTGTGGGTAATCAACAGCAATTTCTCCTGGTGTACTGTATAGATCCTACTTTAGATAGGCTTTTATTGCAAAAATCAATATTATTAATTTATTCATGTAATACTTCCGCAGTAGGCGTTATTGTGTAATTAATTCAATTGATTTTGTTTTATTATTTATATTTCGCAAATAAAGATTTCATATTTTATCGTTGATGTACTTATAAATATACCAGTAAAATATTCTACTTAGATAGAGATTTGTCAGGTCGTTGGTGTACTATACAATATAAATAATGGACGTGGTAAAATGCCTCGATTTTTCTTGGAGTTTAGCCAGTTTGCCTTCAGCTGGAGGGTACATTTAACTGGCGGTGTTCTGTTTGAACTTCAAAGTTACACATAATTTGATTGAAAGTTGTAATTAGTATTAATATGTTAATTATATTTTAATTATATAATTACCTATTCGTTTAATTTTCAAGTTAACAGAAACTCAATTTATGTTTACTAAACATTTCCTTCTTGTCGTAGTATACAGTGTGTTCATTTCAAAAGTATCCACCCTTAATAACTCTTGACCTGATGCGATTATTGCTTTCAGTGGAAACCGGTCGATTTAGATATCGAGGGGGAAGTTCAAAACTGGTATCTAGAGACCCAGCCACCCACTTTGAAATTTTAAATTGCACCCCCTACCTTGTGCGTTGTGATACATCATTTGAAAAGGCGCAACATTCTCTACTCAACCATGATAAAAAAATGATATCGATCGATTGGTTCCTACGATAGACTACACAGAAGATGGAAGGTATGAAATAATGTATTATTAGCGAAACATTGCGGATTGGATACACGAAGAGCATACCCAGTTTCCACAAAAAAAATAATACTTTGATCTGTTGGAAAATGTAATAGATCCATTAATAACCGAATCTTTGGAGTACCAAGTGGATGAAGTTGGAAACATGCTACTGAGTGAAGAAAACTTGCATTTCCAACAAGATGGACCTCCACATTACGCTGTACCTGTTCGAAATTGGCTTACCCAAAGATTTGCTGGGAAATGCATTGGCAGGAGGGGTGCTAAGGAATGGCCTGCAAGATTTCCAGATTTAACACTGAGTTTTTTCTCAGGGGTCACTTAAAGACGAAAATTTTCAAAACTCCTCTCGCAAGTATCGACGAGCTCAAACAGAATTACGCAAGAATGTAGACAAATCACCCATGAAACATTCGTCAAAATTCGCGAAGAGTTCGAAAATAGAATGTATTTTTGTCTAGCGGATAATGGTAATGGTAATGATAATGGCTATCTATCTATCTATCATCCCTTGCATCTTCTGTGTAGTCTATCTTAAAAACCAATCGATCGATGTAATTTTTTTATCATGGTTGAGTAGATAATTTTGTACCCTTTCAAATGATGTATCACAAGATAGTGGGTGCCATTTGAAATTTCAAAGTGGGTGGCTGGGGGGTGAAGGGATGAAACCTAAAATTCTCTAGGTACCATTTTTGAACTTCTCCCTTGATATCTAAGTCAACGTGTTTCCACTCAAAAGAATAATTGCATTTGGTCAAGACTTATTAAGGGTTGAGTTATTTCATACATTCCATGTTCTGTGTAGTATATCTTCAGAACCAATCGATCGAATTAATTTTTTTATCAAGGTTGAGTAGAGAATTTTGTGCCCTTTCAAATGATGTATCACATCGTAGGGGGTGCCATTTCAAATTTCAAAGTAGGGTGGCTGGGGGGTGAAACCCAAAATTCTCTAGGTACCATTTTTGAACTTCCCCCTCGATATCTAAATAGACGTGTTTCCACTCAAAGCAATACCCGTATCAGGTCAAGAGTTATTAAGGGTGCATACTTTTAAAATGAACACACTGTATAATATTATGCAAAATGGCGGATGCGCCGCGTTATTCTTATTGTGCAAAATTCCGAATACATTTCACTGTGATTAAATTACCCAAGTATTCAAATATCACAGAAACTACCCAACTCTTTCCTTTCCTGTTCACTTGTGGTCCACTTTTGTAAAACAATCTCCACTAAAAGCTTCATTTTCTAGATCGTTATACAGATGAGTATCATCGTGTTTGCAGTTTGGAATGCAGCCAAACTTTCTATTATTTCTCCGAAGTGCTTTTCACGTAACAATCACTTAGATTGCATCTATCCGACATTTTTAACCAGAAACCGAGGTGAGCTTTTATTTGGTTATCGTAACTTTTATCGGCGTAAAACTCATTGCGATTACGTCGGGAAGGAAACGTCACGAAGACGGTAAAGTGTCGTTCGTAAAACAGGATCTTGGTAAGTGGTTCAGCTCAAAATTTATTGCCCCTGTTCATTTATAGTGGCGTAGAGCTGTAAAACTAGCTATAAATATATCAGTTTTACAGTCGCATATGCGTGCGTGGAAATAGTAAAGCGTCTGCCTTGCACTCTATGTATGTGCACTGCTGAATTTTCATTTTGTAAAAACCACCTAGGGACATAAAGTACTGAAAAATCCAATAGCTGTGCAGTGAATTACCCCCGACATCGCTAAAAATTTATACGGACAATGAATGCACGTGCGATCGTAATGCACAATTAGGTTTTATATTCACGCGTTTCATTTTATTTCTGTGATATTTGCCACTGTTCGTTATATTATACAAACCGTGTTGGTAAATTAATGCACCGCTCCACCCCACAGCCCCCGCGGAGTATATATCCGCACACGATTGGAAGTCATACAGCGTAGTAGTCCCGGGGCTGTGGTCAACCCTCTTTGGTAGTGATCGTACAGATAGACAGTAAGTGCTTTATAAATAGTATTAATAAATCAATAGAAATAGAAATAGTATGAAGATGAGAAGCTTGAGGGATATACATAATTTATAACCAATTTTAAATAAAACAATGATTTCGAAAAGAAAACTTATTAGCTTTAATTTTATTCGATGCAGCCCATCTTTCGGCAAATCTGCACGAAACACTCGAAATTTTTGATTGACTGCGCTTCAGTGAATCATTCTTTATATCCGCAACATTAAACTTGTGACTGAAATAATCCATTAGACGAACATTTTGTTCTTCTTTCCTATATTTTCGCCATTCTTAAAAAAAATCTAATTTTGAAATCGAGAAGACATGTTCTGAGAGAAAATTAAAGTAGCAAAAATGTGGCAAAATGTGGTATTTAAATTTATGTTATTTAAAAGATAAATGTTTAAACTATATTATATAAAAATATATATATTGAATAAACGTGGATACAAAAAGGTGTATTCGATGAAAGGTTACAAACATAAAATTATCATGTATTTTCGATCATCTTTTTCAACATAATTATTAAAGCACATAGTGTATTATTTGAGCCTAATTTGAAGTGTAATAGGAAAATACTTACCCTCTAAAATCCATCACAGTACAAATTAATTTATAAACCACAAATGTTTGGATGTACTATCGGAAATACGGCAAAAATGCAACTAAACCGGTTATGAATGCGTTACCATTTCACGTGGTCTTCCTGCATCTATAATTCCTCCATTTGGAATGTTTTTCACACCTATTGCTTCACGCCTTTTGCTAAAATTGTCACCTCGGGGGGTTTGATAATAATATTTGACCATTAATTAATTGATTCCTAGAAATGACTTTTGTCCACCTAGATCAGCGGTTCCCAGCCTTTTTGATTTGTGGAGCCCTCTTTAGAATCAATTTCAGTGGCGGAGCCCCTTATACCTACCTTATGTCTTATAAATAAATGGTGTTCAGAATTAATGTTACAGGAAACGGGAGTAGATAAAACGACACGTTTAATGCGACATCTGTGGCTGTATTTTTGCACACAGTTTTCTTATATTCGGCTCAATTGATGATAATTGCAGGCGTATATCTGGTTCTGAATTTAAGCGGTTTTTGCTAGCTGTATAGACGGAGAATCCCGCTTCACAAAAGTATGTTGTTGAGAAATGCAGCAATAATAATTTGGCTTTATCAGATAACATTTTGACTTAATCTTTTAAGTTCAGCCTAAAATCAGTTGACATTGGTCTTGATATGAAGTTTTTAGTTCGCTGTAAGATGACAAATCTATGAGGACTTCGTATTCTGCTGACTACGCTGGGTGGTTTTTGGTTGACACTGAACACATTCTGCACCCACATAAAGTCATCCACCTTCTCTTGAGCTGTCGGAAAATCATTTTCAAAGGAGCCTTTTAAAGCTTCGAGATGCAACTGAATATTTTTTCTTGAATCTTGTTATTAATTTCATTTCGGAAGTTTTTCGCAAGAGGGAAGCAATCGATATCTTTCGTTTCCACGTACTTCAACCAATGCATAAGTTTCCTCTTGAAAGCAACCACTTTGGTGCTCGCTTCAAAAACTGTAGTATTTTCCTTGCAAGGATAGATTCATTTCGTTCAGTTTGCTGAAAATGTCAGCCAAATACGCCCAAAAAAAGTTTTCACACCCAATCTTCAATATTTAAAACCGTGGCCAATCGAGCTATATGCTCCATAAAAAATACTGTTACCTCTGCACGCAGTTCTATCTTACGTGTCAACGCTTTTCTTTGAGATAACCATCTTACTTCAGCGTTCAACAGGAGTGACTGATGTTGACTTCACAAATCTTCACACATTGGGTAGAAGAGCCTACTTTTGAGAGGTCACGATTTTATATAGTTTATTATTTTTTTGCATCATTCAACACCATCATAAGATCAGAAGGCATTTTTCTTGATGCTAGCGCCTGTCCATGAAGGCCACAATTGTTGTTTTCTTTAATTTTTGCAATGGCTCCAGCATAGTGACCCATCATTGCCTTGGCACCATCAGTACATATATCTGCACTGTTTTCCCACGGGGTTCCTGTTGTGTTGGTTGGTAGAGGCCTGCATAGAAGAAGTACCTCCTGATAGCTTTGTAAGTAAACATAACGAACAAGTACCATTAAAATATCCAAGTCGGCTACGTCAGTCGATTCATCCATTTGTAATGCGATTTTTGTACACCTGATACGAGTGATAAGTGTATCAGTCACGTCATTGGCCATATCGCTGATTCGTCTCGCAAAAGTATTATTTGACAATGGAATGTTGGATACTAACTTATTAGCTTCTTCATCAAACAAACACTTGACAATATCGAATGTACAAGGTTTAATAGGATTCTCATATTCGGTGTTCGGGACACTCCTGCACCAGACTTATGTGGGTATTTTGATACGTCTGTGTATATGTGGACAGATACTGTCTTTTTCCTCTGGGTTGGTGGTGTGAGGGATGTTGTGAAGGACCTTCTGAAGATATACGAACGTAATCTACCTGAGCCCCAAGGAGAGGTGTCCGTAGGACAGCCTCGCGGATGCCCGCCAAGGCCACTTCCCCCACATGAATTGAGAATACTAACTAACAAATAAGAATATGGTCTCTAATTAGCAATATCACT
Source organism: Melinopterus prodromus (assembly GCA_964023965.1). Lineage (NCBI taxonomy): Eukaryota > Metazoa > Arthropoda > Insecta > Coleoptera > Scarabaeidae > Melinopterus > Melinopterus prodromus. The sequence continues at coordinate 50,998,038 of OZ030393.1, forward strand.
TACAACAAATAACACAAGACGCAAACGCTACAAAATAAGTCATTCACAGCACGTCACTCTTTATCACTAAGCAATAAAAATTATCTTGCCCCCCCCCCCCCCGGAACATTTTGTAACGGCGCCCATGCCTCCATGTCCTTGTATTTTAGTCTTGCTTATTAGCTATCATCCTACGTACAAAAAACTCTTTATTGTTTTCGTGAGTTGTCTTAACCTGCAACCAGCCATATTTTATAAACAGTTGAATTTCTCTATATTATTCTACCTGGAACGCCCATAACTCAACTTACAAATGTATATTATTACCGCCGGTTACGAAAATAAAGCACCTCGAAGCAATAATACAAAAACATATTTTCTCATTCACGACACGTCTATTTTGGCACCTGGGTCAAGTCTAGACTCTCGACAACTATAGGCGCCGCCACATATCGTCGTATTCAAACCGTTTTACGATTTTACGTAAGCCGCTGATGCTGCACCAGCGCGCCAGTTGTACACTCTCCTCTACACACGCTCGTCTTTTGTTTATTTTTAGGAGCACCATCGGTCGCAGCGGGAACAGTGGGAGATTAGGCAACTGGATCACGACCTCCTGCAGCAGCGCCACTCGGAGAGGGAGCGAGAGCGGGAGCAGCGCGAACTAGCCGAGCACAAACTCCAACTCGCGGATGACCACGACGATTTCAGCCTGCAATCAGTGTAAGTTTGCTGCCAGTTGTTGTTTTGAGAGACAGATGTGTGCTTGTTGCCTTGCCGCGGCGAAATTGATTTTGCCAGTTCTGTGGCCAAATATGCCTATTGCCGGAAGTTTATTGCTTCAAGCTGAATTGCTGTCGTGTGTCTTTGTATATTGTGATTTGTACTCCAGCGTCTAGCAGATGGTCTCAAGTTTTCTTTTTTGATACGTTGATTAGTTGGGGTTGTGCTTGATTGGTTTTTTTCAAGTGATTGCAGACGATTTGGAAATTATTGCTAAAATGTGAAAATATGGACCAAAGCGCATGACATTCGTTATTGAAATTGGGAATTTGGCGTGAAACTTAGAACGGGAAACATGCGTATTGACTAACAGGTTTGTTTGCCAAATAGGTTATGATGTGGTGTAATAAGCTAATAAAACAAATCTCAGTTGTTGAAACTGTTTAAGAGCAGTGCTGAAAATGATTAAAATAACTAGAAGCTAATATTTAAAAACTAAAACAATTGCTCATTAAATCTTTGTTTTCTTAAAATCTTTTTTACTTCATTATTGGCTTACCATTAAATAAGAAGCTATAATAAATCACTTCATTTTGTCGCATACGCCGTTACTTGCGGCTGACGATATTCAAGGCAACATGGAATATGGCTTTATTGTTGGTGCAACCGTTGTTATTGTTCAAATGCTTGGCGTAAGATTTCAAGAAGAGGTTATGTAACTAAAAACTGCACACTTTATTCGGACCATAACGGACTGTGCAGTAGGGAGGGCCGATTTTTTTAAATTTTCGTATTCTGGAATGTGCAATCATGGAAAAGCTACCCAAAGGCTTACTTGTGGCAGCAAATTATTTTAAATTTTGATTTCTTTTTATTTTATTGTTTTTTAATATGATATAATAGTAATAACAATAATAATAATCCACTCCTTAACATCCCCAACAGCTTTCGCTACTACGGGGGCATCAGCAGGCTCGAATTATCATTATTATGGCCCACGTCTGTGCGGGTCATTTACTCATCGGCGAATGCTGAAATCCAAACAACTTAAGGCGTGCCACAGACGCGGGCCATAATAATGATAATTCGGGCCTGCCGATGCCCCCGTAGTGGCGAAAGCTGTTGGGGTATATAAAGGCGTGGATTATTATTATTATTACTATTATATTAACCACATCATACTAAAAAAAAAATTAAAAAAAATCATATTTTAAAATATCTTTGAAGCTTTTGCTGAACATGAAAATAAGAAAAAAAATAGGTGTTTTATGTAATTCATTAGCTCACACCTTTTCCATGATTGCACATTCCCGAATTATATCATATATAAAAAACAAATAAATAGGCAAAAGCTATTTTATTTATATTTTTAAAGCTATTTGCCTAGGCAAATGTATTTGCCAAAACCGTTATCAGGCAAATAGCAATTAGTTTCCAATCGCGTTTGTTTTAAAATTATGTGACGTTATCTGCAATACGTGCATGTTAGTTCTCAAATATGTCATAATTAATATTTAGTCATTGATTACTTCTGAGTAATATCGTATTCTAATCATCATGATTCTAATGAAATACGCCTGATATGATGTGGCAAGCGTCAATACATATGGATTTTATTCCACTAAAACAAGACTCTTAGGTTAGGAATGTTTAGTTTCCCTTTTACCAGGAAAAAATTATACTAGACTGAAAAGCACTAAATTTATTAATTCATGTCGACTGTACGATTTTACGCATCGATTTTGCATACAGAAATCATGCGGAACAAATGTAGGTACAACTCAGTGAACATTTGTTGTGTAGAAACGTTTTGCATGTCTTCATAATGGTTCACCGATACGCTGCGGAGGTTACTCTGATGTTCCAAACACGGTAGCCGAACCAAGTGCCGACCACGGTGCCTATTGTTGTGATAAGAAACATGATGTTAATAACGCTGACAACAATCACATAACCTCACATAATTTGAAAATCCAACAGTATGCTGACTGCGCAATGCCGTCTCCATTACGTCCCCCATTACAGTACACTGTTGGCTAAACCCAGTCGCTAACGTCATCATTTTTTTCTCCGTATGAATAAAATCGTCAAACAAAAATAAAAAAATATTGGGGCAATGCCAACCGCCAAAGAATTTTTTTTATGAGCATAACCGACAGAGAGGAAGGAAGGAAGACCTCCATTAATTGACGACGCTAAGGATTTCTCTACCCGTACGGAATGTATTTTAGCGTAACGAAACGTAACCGATCGATTTCTACACAAAATGATATTTGCCTAACACCGACCTGGGCAAATACATTTGCCTAGGCAAATAGCTTTAAACATATAAAAGCAGAGTCAATATCTATTTGCGATGGCAAATAGCTTTTTCCTAGGCAAAAGCCTTTTGCCAGAAATAACCATTTGCATACGACATATTCATCACCTAATAACCATCACCGCTCGATGAAAAAGCGACACCGTATTGTTCTGGTCGCCCAGTATATTTTGCGTTGTGCGTGCCGATCAGCTTGCTCTTCGGTGAGCTTGAAACATCGTTGGATATTTATACGTGATATAGTTTGTTATTGTAAAGATTTCGACATTTTTAGATTAATGATGGGATATATTAGTAGTTGCTGATTACCACAGTATGTGAGAACATACTAATTGTGTACAGTTATAAACATGAAACGACAATTTAATTAATTAATACGCTATCATTATTTTACTATCATAAAATAATTTATTTTAACAAATTTACGTATTTATATTCGATAAGTCAACTTCTCTTTAACTCTTTCGTGTAACGTTGAACCAAAAACACAACTGATTTACTTTTTTTAGCATCTAACATATGATTCCTCACATGAGGTTCTCACACGGTTTTCGGCTCTTGAAGATAATTTTATGTATTCGTTTACACTCTGTATGATGCCCTGATTTTATATCTTATAACAATAGAAATAAAATAATAAATTTTAGTTTATTGAGTGGCCGGATTCTGTAATCTTCAATATCCGGCACTCCAATATTTCCTCTCAAGTTTTCGAAGATTGTTTTCTTGTTTTCAAATTGCGCACCGGATACCTCGTTCAGTAATATCGTCACGTGCCGGCCGTATCAGCGCATTTGCCCCAACCAGATCAGAAACTAAATATTCAGATGTCATCAGAAAATATCTCCTTGGCATAAAAGAATACACGTATATTAATGTACATACGCAATAAATTCAGTTTTATTCTCTTTTAGACCCGGATGCGACCTCTCTATATGGTTGCCTGGCGACCCGCACTAGTTTTTCCGTTTCCGCAATACCCCGGAATAATTTCCCGCTCAATCTGTATAGAGATAAAATCCCCCTTATTTCCATTTTAAATTACTCCTATTGTGAGATATTTTCCCGACATTTTCCGGTTCCATTTCCACCTGGAAGGCCATTGGCTGCGACTTCATCCTACATCTGAATACTCACATATTTTAGTACCAACCTCCGGTTGTGGCCTTTGTATAGCCACGATAAGAAAAAGAAATGAGGGGATAATTACTGTATTTTGGAGGGAGGAATTGTACTCATAAAGTGTGTTTAAATTCAATAATTTGACTGAAAGGATTGCGGCTTTCAAAAGCAAGACAACACTAAGGAGAATTTGCTAGCAGCAACGGAGTTCATAAATGGTAGTCAAACGATAATAATATATGAAACAGTATAAACTAAAGACTATTATTGTGTAACACAGGATTATAATCGTGTATTAACCCTGATACCAGAACTATAAGATTATAAACAATATTTGGTGTAAAAATGAGATTTTCTATGAAACGCAACCTCTATATAGTTCTCGTATCGAAATGACAGAAAAGATATTTTATGAAGGTATAAAATACTCAAAATAGTGACCATATTATTTCACACGTATATATTTATAGCTTGCCAAATAGGCATCGAGGTAGTACGATTATTCAACTCGTATTAGGTACATTGTTACAAGTTTGCTATCGAAAGGGATACTTCATTCACCAAGCATTTCATTACGCTCGTTAAATGAACGATGCGGTTTATGATAACCGTCTCACCGGGAGAACAATTTGGCTTTTAGTCGAAACTTTTTGTGGAATGCATTTAATACGAAATATGGAATGTATACAATAGTAATTAGCACATCAAAAGTTTGTAAATTTGTTTAAAAGAAAGGATAAGCCACAACGTTGAATAAAATGTGGATACACACATAAATACGGGGTGTTTCACAAAGTGTAGTCATGGATAACTAACTCATTTTTATACTCTTAGGCATAAATGTTTGTCATCGGTTACTGAGTTATAATCAATATGTAAATCTTTTCCGTAAAGTATTCTTACAGATCAAGGGAAAAGACGAGAAAATGTAGTATTAAAACATTGTGTTTAACCTGGTATTAAAAAAATTGTCAAGCAAACGATAACAGAATGTTTATCGAAAGTGAGTTGACGCCTTTAGTTGTTGCTACATGTTTCATACCACGTCAGGTTTTTAATAAAATTCAGATAGTGCAAAAGTGCAAAAAACAGTTATTTTCACTACTTGTGGGTGTGTATGTATGTTCTTTTACATTTTATAAATCGTATTTATTCAAGGAGTATCCGGTCCATTCTGAGTATCCGTTTATCCCCCCCTGTGTTACTCTTAAAAATATTGTTTTAAAATCTTAGGTGACGTAGTTTTCCCGATTTTTTCATAAACGCAACTGAAAACCCCATTTCCCCTAGATTTTTGCAGCAAGAATTTTGAAAAATATAACAGAGTTATTAGAAGTATAAGTAAGCTTTACAACAAAAAAAAACTATTACGATGTTTTCAATAAGTATAGTTTTCGAGATGATATTATTTCTCAATTATGATTTCAATGACGCTACTTTCAAAGTATATAACGTTCTGAATATATTTTTAGAAAGTATATAACGTTCTGAATATATTATTACAAACAAAATGTCAATCCCTCCTTTAAAGTACCAAAAAAACGTTTTAAAATATACGACTTGGTGACTCATGATTACGAACTGCCCAGGTCTGTCATTCATTTCAGAGCACTGAATTTTGGTTTTCATAATTTATTATTATTAGTTATTATTATTATTTGTTACAATTATAAGTATGATCTGGGCTTATGAAGTTTAATAATCATGCTGTTGCGTACCTAACCTATAAATAATTGCCCTGTTGACGACGAAATTATTGCCATTTAGTTCCCCAACGCCTTCACTGATTTGAACTAACTGAACATTGCTATTTTTTATATTTCACATTTTATTTACAAAATGTATGCGAGTGTGACACTTGCTTTTGTCGTGCCATTCTGATGTGAGGTAGATGCGCAGAACAAACCGACTTTCATACGCTAATGTGTTCTTTGTTTCTACCATGCTTACATAAAACCGTACTTACTGCTGCATGTTACGTTAGATCTTAATGCAAAATGTCTAAGTGCGGGAGTTCCTCGTTCTTAGCCAATAGAATTGCCAATATAATTTTATAATACGTTGTAACTTATTGTACGCTTATTCTAATGCAAGTTCCCAAACTCTGGCAGTATTGCGGAGTTTATGTATCGCTGAACTAATCACATATAAAAAATAGAGCTGCTTTAAACTTTTTTAGAATAATAAGATGTCTACATAATGTACGTTCTGCTAAGTAACTATAAGCTGCTAAGTAAGTATAAGAAACTTTTAATTGAGTATTTAATTGTCAACGATTATATATTTGTAAACCAGCAGTAGAACAAAAATATAGAACAGTGTGAAAATTAATCAATACGTATTTGTAACGGGAATAAATCTATCTGAACTCACAGCGAACTCAATACGCTGCACTAATAAATAACGTGTATAAAATACATTGTGACGCGTCATACGTTTCAGTGTGGTATGCACAGAAAAAATAGACTGTAAATTATCACCTATCTACTGCGCTATCTGCAACAATTTATGATGTGTCATAAAGTCTGTTAAAAGTTGTAGCTAAAGAATCAAAATCAAGCATACTTTAAACGCACTTTCACTCACTAAAATTACAAATACAATATCATTTTTACAAATACGCGTATGTAAGCTTTTCTGATATGTGAGATTAAGCTTATAAATAAACTGATTGATTTTGAAGCATATATAGGTATTAATCTCCGGTTTGTGCCTGAATCGGAATGAAATTTTGCCCGCTAGATGGCATTGGGGATGTACACTACCCTGCTTCAATTAATAACCGACTGAACCGCCCGGTCATCAGATTTTACATTGCTACTGTTAATTCGAAATTGGATTTATCGATTACTTGTTTTTTTGCAATCTAATTTTAACGATTTAGATTTGCCGTTCAAGCATAGTGTCTAAGGATGTTTTAAGTAAATGTGTACTTGAAACATACAATTCGAAATTGGATTTATCGATTACCTGCTTTTTTTGCAATCTAATTTTAAAGATTTAGATTTGCCGTTCAAGCGTAGTGTCTAAGGATGTTTTAAATAAATGTGTACTTGCAACATACACTAAAAATGGTTTACTATTTAAAACTAATACGATGTGTATTAACTAACATTATTAGAAAAAACAATACTTCCGATACGCACGCAAGATGGAGTGGATTAAAAGGAATCTGTAGATAGAAGGTAGAATCTATAATGACGATGTTAAACAAAACAAATTTGTGATATTGGCAAATAAAAAACATATTATAACAAATTTACAATCGTTTGCTATACAGCAGATTTGTTAATAATACCAATTATGATGTTGAGCCTCCTCGAAACAACAAGCGAACCACTTTTCAGATTTAACTGATCAATTCCATTTCTCAAATAATCCAAATAGGAAAAAAATGGTCTTCTTTGTTGTACGTCCTATCGGTCCCATTACATATCGGGAAGATTCATTCAAACGGGATCGCCTTACATTCGGGGTGCCTGTACAATACGTTTATTAAGGGAATTTTCTCATATAGAGGCCGAAAAAGGAGCGCAAAGTTGAATAGCCATTCAAGCAAATTGTAAGAGATCAATAATGTTTATTTTGTAAGTTTAGTATACTTTAGTGTACAATATAAATTAATATAGTATATAGTATATCAATTTATTTAAAGAAATATACGAAAGAAGTGGATACTGTTGTAGGCAGTATTTGGTCCAGCGCGGCGTGCTTGTCTCAAGGGGTTTCGATGTAGATGTAGATGAATCTTTATAAAGGCAAAACCATCATTTAGTTAAAAAAAAATTAAAATTGACAAAATTCCTGCTGTTTGAACTTTCAGGTGGAGTCACCTTTTGTTCGTTTTCACTTCGGTCTAAAAAATGTATTATTTCAACGTGCCACTTATTACAGGGTCGGCCTCTAATAAAAAGTATTTTCTTTGAAGGAAAAAAGTTTAACTTGATCCGTTGAATAATTTAAACGTTAGAGCGTGCCCTAATTTGAAAGAACGTGTTTCTAGAAAAGCGCGTTGAAAAAAGTAGAACATATACTTTTTAAAATTCTTTTTATATTTGAATATCATTAAAATATAATAATGTATTCAACATAAGCACTCTATTCGTTTTCTTCATTGGATCCAAATTTCATATTCATTATCACTTCATAGTCTTACCGAAAATTATCAATTGAACAAGTATATGTATTTGCGCCGCCTTAATGCAGGAAATTTTGACTGAAGAATATCATAGACTGTAAAACCGTTAAAAATGCAACAATAAAAAACACTTCCAGGTTGTTTTATACAGTTGATAGTGTCAAATTATGAGAGAAAGAAATAATTGTTTCCTCCAATTTCATAACTTCTCGTTACCTGGCGCCTCCACCATTTGTACAAAATCTCAGCAGAAGTGCCTAACTAAGTTTATATAGTACATTAGAACATTTTTTACAATACTTTATCAAACTACGTATAATAAAGTAAAAAGATAAAAATTAATAAAATTGGTGGTTTGAATTTTCGGGTAGACTCACCTTTTGTTCGCATTCACTTCGTTCTAGAAAATGTATTATTTCAACGCTTCACTTATTAGAGGGTCGGCCTCCAATAAAAAGTATTTCCTTTAAAGGAAAAAAGCTTAACTTGATCCGTTGAATAATTTAAACGTTAGAGCGTGCACTAATTTGAAAGGTCGTGTTTCTAAAAAGAAAACGCGTTGAAGAAGGTAGAACAATTATACTTATTTAAATTCTTTTTCTATATGAATCATTAAAGTATAATAATTTATTCACATAAGCACTCTATTCGTTGTCTTCATTGTATCCAAATTTCATCTTCATATTCACCTTATAGTCTTATCGAAAATTATCAATTGAACAAGTATACGTATTTGCGCCGCAATAATGCAGAAAGTTTCGACTGGAGATCACCATAAAAACCGGGATAATAAATAACAGTTTAAGGTTATTTTATACACTTTATGGTGTTAACAGAGAAAGACAGAGAAAGAAATGAGTGTTACCACCAATTTCATAACTTCTCCTTACCTGGCGCCTCCACCATTTCTACAAAATCTCAGCAGAAGTGCCTAACTAAGTTTGTATAGTACATTAGAACGTAAAATGCAAAACAATAACGCCCAAAGGTATACATACAGACCATATGTACAATACTACTGAAAAAGCCGCTGTCTTTCTGTATCCCAATGGTAAATTTGTTCACAGTTGATGAGAGAGCATGAATGTTATTGTATGACATTCACAGACTCAATTTGACCGCGAATTTTTATTTGTATAATTTTTATTTCATAAATACATAAAAAAACAATTGGCAGCATTGTCAAGCCAGGTTTTGATAATAATTACGACAATCACTGAAAGAAATGTATGTTAGTACGAACGGTTTCCGAAAATTTACTACTCGCAAGGTCTAAAGTGAAATATTTTCTACATACTTATAATTGAAATCAAATTCTAATTTCGCCGAAGTAGTTTATTAGAATAAATTATACTCAGTAAAGTTGCATGCGCTGGAGGTAACACAAATTATTGCACACAACTAGAACTAAGACGAAGTTGGAAGCGACATACAGAAATGAATACGGTATTGGCACGATCAGAATTCTGTCCAAAATGTTACCGAAAATATATACGTTACATAAACTAGGAAATCCTCAACACTTTAGATGTACTCTAGCTTGCTAGGTGCATGCTGATATTCAATAAACTATTTATTGCTGATATATAATCCCGCGGCAGTGTTTGAACCCGATCATATCTACGATGTAGGTTTGATCTTCGCATAACTCCTTACTCAGGTAACTGTGGTATTGTTTCTAAAAGGGGTGTTTGATATTTAGATGACGAGAATGGTGCACGATCACTTACCAGAGTCGCAAAACATCACCGCAAACGTCAAGCTGGTGTATTTTGATGAACAGAGCAAAACTATAACATGCTAACTAATGCTAACTCATGTTTAAATCTGTATAGAATATAGATATTTTGCAGTTTATGCGATTAAACGCGATTCCAAGAAGGCAGTTTGTGGTTATGTGTATTTATATTTGACATATGGCATTTGATATCAATGTGGCAAATTTTAGAAAAAAGTTACTGTAAACGGTGTTATAATGTGTTAATTGTAACACCGGAACAGTGTTATTGATGATTGGAACGAAGAAAGTGACTAATTCTAAATACTTTTTTAATACAATGTTTTCCTTTAAAAACAAAGAGAGTTAACTGTTATGTATTTTCATAATTTTGGTAAATCGCTAAAGAAAATGTGAAGGTTCGATTTGGCAGTATTTCAAAATACGGTTTATTATTCTTTGGCAAACAAAAAAGAACAAATTAAACAATGTATTTTGTACTTTTCCATACAAAAAGAAAAACACTCGGCACGAAACATCATAACAAAGGTCCTAAATGTGCTCTCAGAAAATACAGTCAATTGTCGAGCTAGTAAAATGGCGTTGTTTTAGACTCCGAAACCGGGGTTGTCAACATCTGCCGGGCATTTTTTTGTCGGAGCGGAGTTCCGCTCACAAAGTGTCCTTTCGTCCTAATGTAATCCCGTCCCAAATGTAATAAATAATAGGATTATCCGAGACTAACTTTGGCAGTGGAAAAAATACTAGAAAATAGGGAGTGCTCACTGCTCGCGTTTCCCGATTTTCGTCCAGTCTGCCGAAATATTATACTCGTCTATATAAGCAAAAAATCGGATTTGGGATTTGCCAAGATAACAAATTATTACGTCCAAATAGTACGGATTATTTTCTGAATAGTTAATAGTTCTAATTAGTATAATATTCTTACTTATTAACGTACAGTGTTGCACTTTTCGTTTATCAATTATTATATGTGTAAACATTAATGAACTTTGGATTTGTAACGATTCGTAATAACTCATCTTAATCTTATTCATTATTTCTTATTTCTTATTCCTGTTGCTACAGCGTTTGACGGTGTAAGTTGCTCCCAGACCAGATCGGAATTCGCTCTGTCAAATCGCAGCGAATCTTTCAAATGAGACCGGAACAATATCACAAAAAGAATACTGCGATACGCTCTGGTCTAGTAATACCTTTATAGTACAGAAAAAAACTTGCTAAACAGGCAAAATTGAGTGCGCATTTAATCTGGATTTTAAAATTATATAACACGTAGTATTTTTCACTTTATATCAAAATGCTACTATAAAATATGCAATTATATACAGGACGTCCCACTTTTCTCCCCGCAAAATATTTATCCGGATCGTTAATGTCACACTGAACAAAAAGTTTTATATGGAATTGTTTTTGTTTTCTATATTCCTTAAAAAGTTGAAAGCAGTTTGAAATAATATCAAAACTATGTTTTAAACAGACTGGTTTTAGTATTGAAAAATCTACTAAGTCAACAAGAAACTCGACTCAGAATACCATTTACTTGTATAGAAACAAATGTCTAAAAAGTTTCATAAGTATTTTGTTCTTCCTCCATTTGTTTATTTAATTTAATTTCAATGTATTGAATTGTTTACTCAAACTTATTAATTTTTATTATTGTTATGGGTATTGCTTGAGTTCTTTCTTCATTTTCGCATTGTTTGTGTGTATTTTATTGTTTATTTTTTACACTTTAGTTGATATTTCAAGCGGCTATAACGTGTTCAGGATTTGAAAAACAATTAGGTCCATATGAAAAGTATTATTGAGAATAACATTTCTTTTATAAAAATAGTTTTTGGGGGCAGAAAAGTGGGACACCTCTATATAAAAATGTCTAATTTGAATTTCTTTTTCAAAAATGTTGATATCGATAAAAATGGTTTGTATGTAACATAGCATTTAATTGTTTACAAAGAGTGCGAGTGACATGCCACCGCGTACCGCGTAATACGCGAAATGGATCTTCTTTTCAAATGCTTGTTTGAGATGTCGGCATTGTGGAGATGTCGGCAGCATTTATGTATATCGCGAGCTGCATCATTAATGCGCTGTTTGCGCGCCAACACATTAAGATTTTCTGTTGAAAACCTTTCCCTCGAGCTATGCCGACTTACATAACTGCAAAGAATTTCAATCTAGATATCGATCGTGGAGACATGTGGGTCCACAGGGATTTGCAAGAGAGTGCAACTGCAATTGCATTTTAATGCTGATGTTCTGGATTTTCTAAAACTAAATTTTACCTACACTATATTGAGTTTTTTAGAGACAATCCAACAATAATTAATCTTGAACAAATTTAATATTTCTTTAATGGTATGTATATATTTTCTTGCTTGAAACCTAATGGAACTAGACATTTTAACATTGCTATATCCCGTATTTTTGTGGGAACCGGAATGACATTTCTCGCGGAAGAAGTAACATATGCATTTAATTTAATGACATTTTTCATCTATTCTTGCAAACTAGGAATTAAGGAAATAAAACATTGTTTTGGTTTGAAAATTTGAATTAAAATCAGCTCTACCCAGAAATATGATCAGAAAATATGCTTAAAATCTACTAAATCTACGCGCTACCGTACAGCAATATGTGATGACAGTCAATCCAACATCTGTTCGCGTTCGCTTTTATTTTTGTGTTCTCTCAAACTACAGCCACTTTACAATTTCTGTCATCAGATTTATCTATACGGAAAAAAGCGAAATAAGTACCAATCTGTTGATCAGTGTAGCAATTCTTATTAGCATATCTGTAGCGTGCCAAAAAATACATCTTTAGCCCCCGTGCTTTGGAAGGTACGTAAAACCATTGATCCTGGCATCAGTTGATCGCCCCTGTTTGTTGCCGTTGAAAGAGTTAAAATGTTTACCTAGCAACCTGCATCTGTAGGTTAACCATGCATCTGAGAAAACAGAATTCTACAAGATAATTACCTATTTGGTTCCTAAATATTCGGTACGTAATATTAGGTAGGTACCTATATTTGTAACTAGGGTTGCCAACATATTAATTTTGACCCCGAGACTTTGGGTTTGACGACCATTCTCCGAGCTACAGGTTTTCAGTTAAATTCTCCGGGTTAAGTAAAGGTAATCATCGATCTTTTGAGTAACAGTAGCAACAACTAAATATTTTTTAAAAATTATGATAATACAGTAATAATTGTTATTTGAGTCTCATTTGAAAAAAAGAAATTTTCTCAAAATAAGAAGCGCTCTATTACACAGTCTTCACAACTATTTAATTTTACTTTTTGAGAGCTTGTGAGAAACTTTGAAAGTAGCAATTGTAGCATTTTTAGATTTTGTCACATGTCTAGTGAATACAGTAGGAATTCTGTAGCGGTACGACGAACGCAAAAGATTGTATCCTGCCTCGATGATCATAGACTGAGATAAATCTAATGTCAAAAATGGCTTTCAAAAAGACGGGTATTATTTACAGGTAGGAATTTTGCTTATCAGAAATCAACATTCAATAATGATACATTAATTAACAAAATATGTTTTGAACTTTCGTTGATTATTTTAATATGTATGTTGTTCAGATGATAAGAAATGTCATACCGGTCTGCCATAAAACAGTATTTTCTAAATCATAGAGATGACAACAGCGATACTTTTATTGGAAAATTTTATTATTAGTTGGACTATATATTTACAAAGACTGAGAGATATAGTTATCATTTTTTACTAGAGACATATTTATTATTGGGGTTTAGCCAAAACGCCAATATTGTCGGAATAAAATGAAAATTAAAAATTAGTTAGGGAACCTGTAGTTAGGGAAAAAAATGCTCTCGGTACATCAAAATTATGCTTGGTTAAGGTGGTAATATTGGTCGTAAAAAAATCGACTATAAAGGGCAGAAACGAGAAAGGGGAAAAATAGTAGACATTAATTGAAATAAATTAATTCACTTAGCAAGTAGCACATTTTTGTGGCGGCTGTTATTAATTTAAGCTTATGTTCCATAATATAATTATTTTTCTCCGGGTTGGCAACCCTATTTGTAGCTAAGCACCCCATATGACATAACGTAGAGATTTTCGGGATTTTTAGTACCAGTATCTCGAAAGATCGAGTTTAGTTATACTAGTTAGTTATTCATAACCTGAACCATCACAATACGCACGTCGGTTTATGGAATACCGTGTAGTAAAAAAATAGTAATTAATAAAAATTAATTTCTCTCCTGTTGTGATATCAGCAACGTTCCGAGTGAATAATTTATTTTAATCAATAGTGAACCCTGCACTAGCCACAATGTATTTCAGTAAATTTACACAGAAACTTTCACAAAAGGGATTACTCATTATAATAGCATTATTCCGGACTCGCGCACAATTTAAACTTTTTAGTACTGAAATGTTCTTGTGGGTTAGCAGTAATTATTCTATATTCCTTTATTGCGAAAATGGCAATGTTAATCTAGACGGTTTCATTTATTATTTCGTGTTCTTTTATTTTGCAGACAGACACAACGTGCAACGGACTGTACGGACGGTTTATTTATAAATTTATGAATGGCGTGGTAGCAACTTGTGGAGTCCTCTATGAGCGGTAGCTACAACCAACGCGATAAACGTAATTGACTTCTCGGTAAGCGAACCATACAGGTACCGAAGTTGTTCAATCGATCCCACTTCCGTTGCGGGTAGTACCCGCAAATATGCATTTACTTTTGAACTGTAAACATTAAATTATGCAGTATATTTTTAACTCCTACTTACTGAAAATACACAAATAGGCAAACTTCGGAATATCAAACAACAAATAAAGAATTTTGTTTTCTTTAAGGTATGTCTGTGCAGGACCTAGACTACAACAACAAATGTAGAGCATGTGAATACTTATCGAGAAAATAAAATAAGTTTAGAAGTGTCATAGGAGAACTATTGGTTCACTTCATCTATTTTTACTTTATCATACGCAGTATGTAAAGTATTGTAATCGTGCCGAAAAAATTTTTTGAGATTTTAGCGGAAATAGGTCTTTATGGGTCCCCTGAACATTTTTGACCAAGGTACAAAAAAATGTCTGTGTGTGTGTGTGTATGTGTGTGTGTGTGTGTGTGTGTGTGTGTGTGTGTGTGTGTGTGTGTGTGTGTGTGTGTGTGTGTGTGTGTGTGTGTACCCAATTTTTGTTAATTCATTTCCGGAGAAACTACTAAAGGTATCGGCACGGAACTTCATATTTAGAAGTTTCATGACCAAACTTAGAGTTGAAAAGCTTTTGGTTCAAAAGGGTCCAAAGGAACTGGGTGTTTACTCCAAGCCTTTTTCAAGGATTTTAGAAATCAGCCGCCATTTCTGTAATTTCGTCAAAATAGTTAAATAATAAATTAAAGCAGAGGAAATTTTGAATAATTTATGCCTATGACATTTTTTGGTAAAATTAATAGTTTAGCTTTTTAGTTTATTCTAAGCCTTTTTCAAGGATTTTGGAAATGAGCCGCCATTTCTGTAATTTCGACAAAATAGTTGATTAATAAATTAAAGTAGAGGAAATTTTAAATAATTTATGCCTATAACATTTTTTGGTAAAATTAATAGTTTACCTTCAAGAGCAAATTCTATTTGATCGAGATCGGTCGCATCTGCATTGATATGAAATTACATAGTAGCCAGGATTTTGACAAATATTTTTTTGTGTTGTCACATTCGAAAACAGCTGATCTCATCAGAGGTTGGAGAACCACTATGGAACGTGCCGCTGTAGTGCGCAAAATTATAAAATACAAATTTCAAATAAAATAAGATCACCAATTTGATTGTTTGTTGATAAGAAATATCAACCAGTCTTTATATCTCATTCTAAAAATGATACATTGAGAAAATTATAAATACAGTATAGCGATGAGTGTAGTTTTATTTTAGTATGTTGGTAGGGATGTGTCATGAACAAATATAAATCTGTCAGAATTTGAATTACCTTTTTAAGGTGCGTTTTCATTAGTGTTAATGGCAGTGGTAGCAGACGCCGTTATAGTATTTCCAATAGAAAATTGCTAGTGACTCATGTTTATGTACATGCAAACTAATATGTGTCATTATGACGATATGTAAGAAATACTATAATTTCGTATTCTACCACCGCCATTAGCTCTACCATTACCTACCAATCGGAACGCACCTTTCGTCAAAGTGGTACCAACCTAGCATTTACTATACAGAAATCATTTATTTGTTTTTAAAATACGTATTTCTTAAAAAGCAACACAATAAACGTTGATGTCGTTCCTGCCAATAACTAGATAGCGCGACTCGCTCATATGCGACGGCGACACTCCGCCTTCGGTGACGCGCCGTATCACCGCTCGTCGCGCTATTTCGTACTTTCGGCATTTGTGACATAAATAACTATTATTCTAATGACGTAGTGTAGGTATTGTCAAATACTGATGCTTTGACAATACCTACGATTTATCTCTATAGAATAGATTCTCATGCAGCTAAACTATTAATTTTATATATTGTATGATAAAGTCATGTGCCTGGCCACATCAGATTTTTTCAGGATGTACCCATGTAAAGAAAATAGTTTCTGAGATACTCCATTGTTTGTCAAAAAAATTGACAATTGCAGGCCTTTTTTATATTATTTGCTTACTGCAACGCACCTTAAGTTTATTTTTAATTTAAATTCGCGGCATATGGTCTATATCTGTTTTTCCTAGTTTTTCTGATATTTGCAATTTAAAGAGTAGCACGCTGTTATAGTATCTCAATATTGCTTTGTATACAGGGTGTTGGGTAGCTTGAAGTAAAATATTTTAAGGTTTAGAAGAAGAGGTCACTTAGAACACATTTAACTAGATTTATTCATAAGTATACAAAGTATTTCGGCTATCAAAATTTTATAGGACGTTTTGCAATTTTTGCAAACGTACAGACAATTCTATTCACTTTATTCACAGAAAGTTTTGTCACTCACAAAAACAAACAGAAAAAAACTCACTTGATAAGCAACGGATTTGTGTTCGTTATAAACGAATAACCAACAATATCTACTTTTTGCTAATTGGTTCAAAATTGGTTAATTTTCTGGAGAGTGATATTATGAGTAATAATAAGAGTAATACTGACAACTTTTCTGGAGAGTGGTATTATGAATAATAATATGAGTAATGCTGACAACCTGAAGGGAACGTATGTTATTTGGCGGGGTATTTAAAGATTTTTTTGCTCTAACTAAAAATTTTAATCTAAAAATACTATCAGCTTGTTTCTTTGCATTTGCGCATAAATCGCATCAAAGAAATTCAGTCTGTTCAACACAACAGAAGTCAACATATTTTTAACTATTTAATTTTCTTTGACAAACAGTTAAATATCTCTAAAATTATTTAATAGGTACAAGTTTATACAGTTGGAAAGACAACTTCCTTAGTATTCATAATATAGTGTGCTTTATAAGACATTCCATTTAAACAAAATATATATATTATTGTCTTTACGCCTAAATGCTATATTCTTTATAACTGAAAGTATTTTTTTCTATTTTGTGTTCGTTATAAACTCACCGAAATGGAGTTCGTTGTCGTAATGAAAAGACTAACTAGAGCACTTTTAGTTATCAGCGTCAAATAGCGTCAAGTAATGCTGACATCTCAATCGCTAGTGGTTCCTCTATTGGATTTGTCAGATATCGCGCAACTACCAACTGTTGATGATAAAACTACTCTAGATTGTAAGATGACAACCACAATTTTTGAAGTTGATGTAAAATTAAGGTCACAAAGTGGAAAAAATAGTATATAACACTCCTTTTATAAGACGTGTTGGCTCAATCGTCCCATATGCGAACGATTCCAAAACAACTCATGCGCCAATTTTTGTTTTATAAAACTTGTATTATACTATACTATTCAGTTGTAGACAATGGTAGACTAAACAACTTTAGTGTACAATATTTTTTTCACTCCGTATATCTTCATTTCATTTATAAAGACGTACGTACTAAAATTGTTTGAAAAGGAAACAGTGAATGAGAATTAGTAATCAAGTGAAAACTAGAAAAAAATAATATATAAAACAAAAAATTACCTTCTGTATAAAAGTGAAGTGCATAGAAGGTGTTTTTTTTTTAATTAAATTTTCGATAAATTAGATGTACCGATATTATATTAATTGAATCTATCAGGTGTTACAGTCAAATAGCGAGAATTAATCCGAACCATCTACGCAATAAGACCTTACAGCACTTGACGAACGAATTTTGATAGCTGTATATTGTATGTCCGTCAGTGTCACGTTTTCGCACCAATTTGTGCTAATTGGTGCCTATTACCCCTGATAGTCCGTGCATAAAACCTATTTTACCTGCGCATGATTTTGCATACTAAGATAATACCCGGAAAAGCAGCCTTGACACTGCACAAGTGTAGAGGTTAATCAAAATTATTATTCACGTCATGCCCGGCGGTTCCAGACCTTTCCAGACCGGTTGACAGACAGTCTTCCCACCGAAATAACACTCATGGGATTTAGCATACTACCCTTTATGTGTATATAGGCTGTATACAAAATAACTGCAATACGTCCTAGGGATTATAGATCTTGATTATTGGAGTAATCAACCAAATTCTCTTTTCCCTATCTGTCACCGGTTTTTAGCAATTAATTGTTGAAAATGCTGTATTTGACACTTTTAGAACGTTTTTAGACAGACTCATATTAGTCCCTTGTAGTGGACCTACTTTGCGATCAGCTTAATCATGTTGAGTCTAGTGCAGTGCCCACTTCTTCTTGCTTGAATTTCGTTTGCATTCGTGGTTGATCGGTTTTGCTTTGTGTTTCTTAGTTGTTTTATGTTTGGGTAATAAACGAAAGTAGTAAATATGTAGACATTTACGGAGAAAGTGTGCAAAATGCTGCGGTCGCTCGAAGACTATGATGACATTAGCCAACGCTGCTTAAGGGGAGGTTCTCATGAAGAGACCCAAAAAATAGATCAACTTTGAGATAGTTTTTCAAACAATTGTAAGAGATCAATATTTTTCTTTTGTCATATATCTACCATACTTTAGTGTACAAAAGAACATTGCGCCATAAAAACTATATGGAGTTAGTTGGAGGCTAAACCAACATTTAGTTACAAATGTTGAAAGACTGATTCTTTACAGCTTTTTTCGGTTTCAAATCATTATAAATCATATAATTATTTAAAAGTTTCACTTATTATCGTGTTTCAAGAAAAACGCGTCCGTAGTATCAGTGTAATAAATTCTCCAAGAAACGGTAGAAACATGATACTTTTTAAAACTCCTTTTCTATATGAATTCTTTGAAAGATAATAATTTAATCAACATAAGCACCTAGATCTATACGTTCTCTGTACTGTATCCAAATTTCACATTCCTAATTTAAACCGTTACCGAAAATTATTATTTGAATAGACACATCTCTGTGGGCAGATTTTATACACTCGAAGGTTTCAACATATGAAAGAAAAAAATATTTTTCAACCGATTACATGAGAACCTCCCCTAAGTAAAAATTGGAGGCGCCGCACCGTACAGAATCTTGCTTGGTGACTGTTTTTCTCGACTATTCCAGATCATTTGACACGGTTGACCATGCTGGGTTGCTGGCTATACTACACTACGTTGGTTTGCCTCCTGAGGCTGTTTCTATGATGGATAGCTTTCTGGCGGATAGGTGCAGGCTGTGTATACTATAGACGATTCGTCCACAACTTCTCTCCATTTACATATGCGTTATGCCCGCCGTGATAAAGTATTGCAATGTGCATCACTGCTATGCCGACGACGACCAGATATATTATTCTTTCCCTCCGTCGAACACCCTTGAGGCCTGTCGAAAAATTAATGCCTACCTGGTTAGGTTGGATGACTTTTCAGCACGCCATTATCTCCAGGTAAATCCACAAAAGTCTGCAGTTGTACTGTTCGGAACAAAACTCGACAGGCAGGTGTGGGGATTCCAATGAGGGATCAAATCAGAAATCTGGGGCTGATTATGGAGAACATACTTTCTGCTAAAGGACGCCTGTGTCTAAGTGTATTCAGCGACCTTACTGCTTAGGCAAATATACAATATCAGACATATTCTAGGTGTACACTCCAGCCTCAGTTGTGCGATTGTCTTATCCTATCGTCCTTCAACCACTGTGATTCTGTGTATGGTCCTTCTGTCGATGCTAGAGATGTGCATCGGATTCAGAAGCGACAGAGCTCGTGTATGAGGCTAACATTTGGAATAGGTGAGCGAATTCTACATAAATTAATCGATCTCGGTTGGCTTAATATGGCGAATAGTCGTAATCTACATGCAGCTTATCTGTACCACACCGTTATATCGGAAAAATGTCCACCATACCTCTACAATGAGATTCAGTTCAGGACTGACGTGCACAGCCTGAATTTGCGATACAGAGGTGGCTTAACACGACCCATACAATCAACTGAGTTATATAAGCAGATGTTCACCTACTGTATCGCAAAGAGCTATAATACCCTTCCCCCTCCACGCGTTATCTAGCATCATCGCTATTTAGGAGATTCTTGAAGGCAAGTCTCTTATTCAAGCAATAAACACGAAAATAGTTTCTGTGTTTTCTCTTTTTAATTACTCTACATACAAGGAGTTTAAATAATTTTTAAGACAGTCATATTAATGACTAATTTTGTTAACTTATAGTTTTCATAGGGTTAAGTCGAGCAGGCTATGAGCTTTTGTAGAATTCTTCTCCAGATATAAAATTAATTTTGTCAAATTATGTGGGTATTTTTTTGTAGATATTTCTTTTAATTGACACCTTTATTATTATTAGTAACTGTTAAATCATTGAACAAATTATTTATGAATTTTGAAAATCCGTGTGTGACATAGGTGCGGGCCATAGTTTTACAAAAATGCAAAATGTTAAAAAAGATATGAAGTTTTTTTGTTCCTTATATTGAGATACACTACCCCTCCCAATTATTGCGAAAGGTCGACTGCTTCAGAGTCAACAACGCGGTTTCTACTCTGGAATCAATATATCATTTATGAATAAACTTTTATGGTTTCAGGTAAAAGTACAAAGATTGAGATTTGCCAAAGTAGATAGTCTTTTGAGATTTCTATGGTAATGGGTTCGGGTGCATAAATTTACTATTTACTATTTACTATTTTACATTTTAATCTCACTTTTTTCGAAAACCCATACGCAATATAAAATTTGCCTGTTAAAACTGTACAGTTTGATATAGGTTTCCATGTTTTTTATTTAATATATTTTGATGGCCTACTACAACTAACACCAGAAACATATTGTGTGCACCTTTTAATATTTATTACAGATTCAGTTTTTTGTTAAAATGCCTGGGGATATCGTCAATTCAAAGAAATACGAAACATTGGAACGCATTGTTATGTTGATTAATTTTCAGAAATTTAGCATATATTTTTTACCGAATGTTTTTACCTTTAATACATTACCTTTATAAGAATTTGAAAGAGCTTCCATAGGTTCCGAAGAAATTTTTCGAATACCTAAGCACCTACTTTTTATTTTTTCTATCGTCTAGCCCACATAGTGCGCTAATATTGATCGAAACTACCCCATCGGTACGCATTTAAAGAATCCCACACCCCATGATTCTCTACGAGCCGTCGGCAGTACCGGAAGAGGCTGTTAAACCCCCCGCTGGTCGCGAACTCACATCCCGGTCCGTGCAGCACGGCGGCGTGACGTCACAGTCCTTCCGGTGACGTCAAGCCCACCCCGTCGATACCATTCTCTCCGCTGAAACCGCTGAAACTCAGCCGCACTGCAGCAGTACGTACTCGCACATACGCTCACTGCAATCGCGGTTTTGGCAGAACGAATTTTGGCTGTAGAGTAGCAGCAGCCCGCTCACGATAAGTATTCTGGCAGAGGGTTGACAATTTAGTTGAGCAAATTGTAAGCCGAAATTGTATGTAAATGCGGGGTTGCTGGTAACAGGAATTCAATAAAAACGTTTGAGAATTCTGGTTACGTAACTGCTGTAGAATATGTGTTTTGGTGTGAGAATCATAATTGGAAAGGCCGGCTGCTGTTCACAGCTTATTGAAACCGACATAATTGGTAAAGTTGAAAGCCATTATCTAAATGTATTAATAAATTAAAAAAGTGTGGAAATGAAAGCCACTTGGGTTTTTTGCATAGTTTTATTATTATACTTGGGACCAGGTTTCGGATCACTGATCCATCTTCAGCCGGACAAGTCTGACATAATGAACACTCAATTAATATCACTTCGAACCACAAAAACAAACAATAGTACTTACAGTCAAAGAATAAGCTAATGATGTCCGCGTGCAAACATTTGGACACGAGGGGAGCGAAAAAAAACGGGTGACATCTGGCGACATAATTGGGTTACGATATGTGAAGTAGGATGACCAACCAACCGGAATTTGGCGAGTCAGTTCCGAAATTTGACAACTTGTCCTGCCTCGTGAAGCATCCCGAATTTTGTCCCGGTTTTTGATAATCTTATTCTATTCTATTGAATTTCCAAGACACCAAGCATTAAAAAGTACACCACTTTTAAGGAAATGTAGTATGTATTTTAGTATTTTGTACGTTTTGAAAAAGTTATGCCTTTGACGTTTTGATTGTTCAAGTAAAATGCATGAATTTTCTTGAATAATAAATTTCATAATTATACCAATGTAGAGAATACGTCAACAAAATAATAAATTATCACTTATAGATTTTGAAAAACTTATTTGCTGAATTGAGTTTTTTATATCATAAAATATTTTAGTTTATCTTTGATTTTAATAGATTTTTCAAATTTGACTAAAGAAAGGAAAACAGAATAATCAGATTTCAGATAAATAAATCATAAACTTTTAAAGTATTTCAGTAAACTCTAGATTAGAATTAGGCGAAACATATTTCACGGCATTTTCTTAAGGCACCCGTCTCAATTCACATAGCGAACTGTAGCAAACTTCTCTCCAAAACTTAAACATGTCTGTTTTTATTTCGTATTTATTACATTTGACGTATGGTATAACCTAAGGCAATTAATGGGTTGCTTTCTATTTGTACACATTTTCAAACTGGACTATGTTTGAGTTTTCTAGTGGATGATATAGTACTTTCACAATAGGCGCTATTGTAAACATGGTTGCCAACTTATTACAAACACGTACTACAATACTCCAGAGTGCAAGTCTAGAGAAGTTCAGAAGAAAATAACTTGTGCTGTTATAGTTATAATATTTAATTATATTTTATAATGTATTACTGCAGACAATAATCCGACCAAACTGCAATCGGAAAGCATTTCTATAGGTATTTGTAATCCACACTAAAATTTGCATAAATAATTTTCATAAATATTGAAATCCCTTTCCGATGACAGTTGCATAAGGACCTTCAGAATCGAATTGTAGCCAAGCATTGGCGCAATAATCAGGAAACATGAATAAATGTATTATATATACTATTGGGCGATATATACCACATTGTCATTGGGATC
This sequence comes from Melinopterus prodromus, assembly GCA_964023965.1. NCBI lineage: Eukaryota > Metazoa > Arthropoda > Insecta > Coleoptera > Scarabaeidae > Melinopterus > Melinopterus prodromus. The sequence goes on from OZ030393.1 coordinate 51,021,595, forward strand.
TAAATATTTTTTGCAGACTTCTATCAGTGAAGTAAAATTAAAAAGATGCATTAAACATCTAATGAGCACAAACAATGGCTCAACACTGTATGCTCTAGAGTCTAGATCATTAACACCATTCTTTGGAAGTGAAGCAGTAAAAGAGAACAAAATTCAAACAAAATGCATAGATAAAATGTTTAACGTTTGTTGTGTATAAGTTAGTCCTGGTCACATTTTTCTTGTGTACTACGTAGCAGTGTCTCTGCTTTTAGACTTCCTCCCGACTTCTTGTTATGTTTTGGTTATTCTTTGTACACAATAATAAAATTATAAACCCCTAACCACAACAAGTATTTTAGAACCTATTTTTTACCTAGTTTTTATCTTAAGGCTGACAAAGGTAATAAGGTGGTCATCCTGGATAAAGCGGATTATTTTGATAGGATTGATAACTTAATTGAAAATGGTCCTTATAAGGAAATCAAGAAAAACCCACTGCCCAAACTAGTCCGTCAGATAAATAGTACGCTGTCCAGTTGTCCTAATCTTACCACCCGCCAAACTAGATTTAAACTCAAAGTTTCCAATCCTACTGTACCTAGATTATATGTTCTTCCCAAAATTCACAAACCTGGTAAATCAGTGAGACCTATTGTATCAGGTATTAACTCACCTACTTACCAGTTAGCGAAATGGTTATCGAATGAGTTCAACAATTTACCTGTTCCTCAACCAAGCTTCTCTGTTAATAACTCATTGGAGTTTATCAATAAGGTTAACAATGTAAAATTAGAGGATGGCGAATTGTTGATTTCATTTGATGTTGCTTCACTGTTTCCTAGTGTGCCTATTCCGGAAACTTTGGAGTTTCTTAGGGAATTATTGAGCAATAACAACTTTGACCCGTCAGAAATAGATGAATATGTAAGATTGACTGCCCTTTGTATGTCTCAAAATTGTTTTCAAATAAACGGAAAGTTTTTTGAACAACTTGAGGGAACTGCAATGGGTAACTGTCTCTCACCTTTTATTGCCAACTAGTTTATGAGCAGATTTGAAACCAATGTAAAGTCTATAGCACCATATTTCCCTAAGACTTGGGTTAGGTATGTCGACGATATTTTTGCCATTTTTGACACCAAGAAGTGCAGTATTCAAGATTTTCTTCTCGTTTTGAATTCTAAATTCAACACCACTAACTTTACTGTAGAACAAGAAGTTAACGGCCAACTTCCATTTTTAGATACTCTGGTAGTCAGGAATAGCAAAAATATAATAGAAATTGACGTGTATCGGAAAGATACTAACACAATCAGGTTTATCCCTAATGATTCGCAGCATCCTTTTCAACAAAAATTGTCTTTTATTAGTTGTTTAGTAAATAGGTTATTGAAATTTCCATTGTCCGCAGATAGATATCAGCAAGAATTGTTGTTTATTAAGAATGTTGTCATACATAATGGGTACCCTGAGAAAATAGTTGATAGAATGATTAAGAAGCAGAATCAAAAAATGTATGTAAATCAAATATCTACTTTAAATACTTTGTCTGTAGAAAAGAAGAAATATGTTAAAATACCGTTCGATTGTGCATATACAAGGGGTTTGAGAAGTATTTTTACATCACAAAATCTCTGTATAGCATATTCGACTCATAATAGCATAAAAAACCTTCTTGGAAACCCAATGGATAAGGTAGATGTACTTGATAAATCTGGTATATATTGTATCAAATGTCATGACTGTGAAAAAGAATACGTAGGCCAGACTAGAAGAACAATTTTAACTAGGTTCAAAGAACATGTAGCTCATTTTAAATATAATCGTTTTGAAAAATCTAGTGTGGTTCAACATATTTTAGACACAGGTCATAAAGTAGTTGTAGATGACTTAAAACTTGTAAAAGCTGTGTCAAATAATAGGGAACTAAACAGCTTGGAAAGTATCTTTATTCACTTGAATAGAGATAAATTAATAAATTCAGACAGGGGTCCTATACCTAGTTCGCCATTGTTTGACCTGCTTTAATTAAAACTTAGGTGTGAACAACAAATGGGTATATATAGGGTAATTTTTAACATGGACGTCACTTCCACTAGTGATTTACTTGGACAATATCCAGTAAAGATACTGTGAAGTGCTAATCTCTCTTTTCCTCTTTTTAGGTTCTACTGAAGATGGCAACATAGTTGCTGAAATACGTTCTAAAAAAAATAGGTTCTAAAATACTTGTTGTGGTTAGGGGTTTATAATTTTATTATTAAGTTCGCCACAGTCTCCAAAATATTGTCACTTTGTACACAATCTCCATTTTGATGTCCTTATGGAAGTTATCATTCCTAATGTACCAAGGTGCATTGACAATGGTTCGTAGTAGTTTATTTTGGTCTGGACAATTTTAATGTAACTTTTTTGGCGCAACCCCATAACTGAACACAATACGTCCACAGGGATTTTAGAATCTTCTGGTACAAGAGAAACTTATCATATGCAGCTATTTCCTCTCTTTTCTTTTTGACATGGGCTTTCCAGCGGAGCCTGACTAATTTCATTCTAATTTCATGTCGAGATATTTGGGTTATTTTTGTTTGTGTACGGTACTATTAGGTTATTAAGTGTATTTTTTGTTGGTGAAGTCAACAAGCACTGACTCGAGTTCGTTCAGTTTAAGCTTGCTTTTTCTTTATCCAGACGTAATAATGACCAAGATCTGTTTAGTTTCCTTGTTGTTTTTTTTTTTTTTCATTGCTGTTCCCAACGGATAGAATAGTCGTGCCGTCTGCAAAGGTTGCCACAGTATTATTTTCTAATCCTAGGTTGTCGCTGGTGTAGATTAGCTAAAGGACCTGCACTAAAACACTACCTTGCGGCACTCCTGCTTTTATTTCCTTAAGGACTGTGAGCATGCATCACTTTGTTTGACTCTAAAGTATATCTCAGTCAAGTAAGATTTTAATATTTATTCGATTTATTCTGTTAGTTGATACCTACTTAGAGGATGCTTAATAATTGGCTAAAACATTGTGTGCGTAGGTAAATCTTGCCTGGATAACAAAGATAAGTTTTAACATAAATTAAAGATTTCGTGTAGCCACAAAAGTGATTCCGCTTTAATATTATGGATCAACTCTACAAGAAAACTATGCCAACATGCTAACGTTTGCGAATTGGTGTATATTATTATTATAATGCTCCGTGCCAAAAATAGGACAGCACATTTCTGTCGCAGAGGATGAACTGTGTTATAGCATATGGACTGCACTACGTTTATTTTAGAACAGACGATGCTGTCCTCGCCCACGAATAGTATATTTTCTTTTACTGTGTTGACAACCGCAAATGTAATATCTAAACTCGACAATCCAAATAAAATTGTCCACATTATGGGAACTATTCTTAATTGATGGCCCAAAATGCATCTGTGTCTTAGTAAATACAAACAAGTTGGTAAGGTAAACGTCCCAAATTCAGTCAGGTTAAGGAATTTTTGTTACATTTGTAACTGTAGAATATATATTTATGTGTTAATAATGACTATGTCAACGTTTTTAAACAAATGCTACCTTCTAAAAATATCTGGCTATTCATTTTTAAAGAAAATTGATAAATCCGACAAATGTAAACATTAAAAAAAATTCTAAAAATATCTGGCTATTCATTTTTAAAGAAAATTGATAAATCCGACAAATGTAAACATTCAAATAAATATTAGTTTAATAAATATAGTTCAAATAATAAGTGTTTTAAATATTATTAAATAAGATTTATTATTAAGAAATGTTAAACATTTATGTTTTACCATTTTTAATGCAACACAGGAAAAATAAGTCCTTAGAGCTGTTTTACACTACCGAGAATTATAACGAAAATAATAGCGAAAATAATAACCAAAAGTTTTGTCGATGAAAATCGGACGTGTAAAACCACTATTTTATAACGAAAATAATAGCGAAACGTTTTGTGAGAAAAATACCACACTTGCTCTATTCACCGCGAGATTGTGCGCGATAATTTGCGCACTTCGTACAATTTATTTTAATCTAAGAATGTAGTGGTATAACAATAGCAAAGGAAGTATAACAGCAAATGCTGCAGTTATTTATTTCAGTTTGTTAACAGAATTTATTAATTTACTATTTGGTTGTATTGATCCTGAAATGTCTTACGTTAAGTTTAAATTTTAACGCAAAAAGAGATAACTTTATTAAGCAATTGGTACTCTTTCACTTAGAACGTAGCAGAGTCGACAATAGACGAAATTGTTTTGATGCTGCTAGAGCAACCCCATTTTCTCGGAGTGCCTGGGTTCCGGTTCATATCTTTTAAGAAAGTATTAAGTAATTTCTAAGTTTAAAGTGACCCGTAACGAAATCATATCGAAATTTTGCACAAGTTGCTTATGTCTCAAGACAATACAATAATAGGTAATGCGATCTGGTATAAGGTTGAAACTCTTTTCAAAAGTGTGTATATTTGTTCTTTTCTTGGTGTTTTTTATTAACTAGATTATGTGGCACAAAAATAAAAATAGTACTTGATTTGTAAACAATAAGCAAGATACGATAGTTTTAAATTTATGTTACATGTCACCAAATATTTCTGCAGGAAAATTACTTTCTGCCTTGCTTCTTTACCTTTGTCAAAATTTTATTGCGTGAAATGTTGTTCTGTTGATCATAGATGACAAGCTCTATTCAAATCAGCTGAATTGTTTAGTGTTTTGTTATTACCATTTGATTATCAGAGTGCTAGAAGCAGAAGCAGTGTCGTCGATATAAGATCAACTTTTTTAATGTTTTAGCTTATATGTCAGTACTTATCAATTCTTTGCAAAAAAAAACTAGAAAATACTTTGACATTTAATTATCTGTTAAACGTCGTCACTCATTTCAATTCGTCTTCCTTAGATCATTAGCGAGATGTGATCAAATCTTGTAAAATGTCCAAGGTTTTATCTCTGAAAGAAAATCGCCGACTGAAGCGGTAATTTTGTATACTCGGCCGTTGTAAAATGGAGAAATCGCTCTGTCGTGCCATAGTAAAATTTTTATGTCCCCGGCATAGCTTCCGGCCATTTCCATCCGTTTAAAGGGAAATGAGACACAGACGACGTTGGTCGGTTGCGGTTGGAGCACAAAAAGCTGAAAAAAATACATTTTTTAATTCCGCCGTGGGAAAACGCGCCACGACCGACGTACAATCATAAACGATCCCTTCTATCCCGACTACGACCAAGTTGATTAAAGCAAAATTGCGGATTTTGCTCTTGATGAGGAACGGTTCAGTATTTATGTCGACGTTTCGGTTTCAGAATTGCGTTTTCATTACATGTTTGCTTGATTGTCTTTCGGAAGTTGTTTAAAAGTATTTTTTTTATATTTGCCAAATTGAAAATCATATTTTAAAAATGACGTTAGTAAAAAAATCAGCAAAATGTGGCAATAAAGTAAATGATAAAATATGAAGTACCGTCGAATCAAAGACTCATCAGAAATTATTTGCTTGATTGTATATTTAGAGAAACAAGATTTATTTAGTTCTCTTTAGTAATTGGAAATCAAATCAATGACGGTCTGACGGAACTATATGAAGCTTATTTTGTTGTACACGAGCTGTCATATGATACCTCATACGACCTACTTTGCAGACGTTGCTTCTCAAGTTGGTCCATCCCAACTAAACCTTCAAGGAGATATATATTATTAACGAGTCACTTTAGAACATATATACTGATAAGAATTTTTTCCATGTCTCTGTGCGGGGTGCACAAGTCTGAAAATCTCCTTGTTTTAGTTATTCCCTGTATTTTTCTCCAAGTAGCTAAATTCATGTCATGAAATTAATTAATTTTCAAACATAGCTTCTGAAGTCATTAAAATAAAACTTCAAGGTTTTTTCACAATATCTTGCTTTTTTGTTCTTGCTGTTTCTCGTTTAAGTACGAGTGGCGTTTTCAAGTTACACGTCTGAAAAAGCATGTACGTACAACACCGCATTAATGTGCTGGAGATCCCTTTCCGCGTTTTTGAAAACATGATTGAACATCATGTTTTATAATAAGAAAAACAATTACATGTACCTAGTTAAAAACTTGGCCATTTCCGAGATATGTTCTCCAGAAAGTTATAATATTGTACTAGTTTTGGAAAACTCCCCTAAAAATAAGGCACTGTTGACCACATTAATGTTTTATTATCATAAAATATGATGCCACTTAAAATGTCAAGGAAGCGCATGGTGATTCCCTGTACAATATGCATATGAGTAGAACTTTTATTGTAGAAAATATAAGATTCGAAATCATTCAATCCTCTATAATAAACGTGAAATGCATTTTTTTCGTACAAGTAACCGTTCTTACCTAATACAACTGAGTAGCACCACCCACACGTAAGGATGGCATGTCACACATTGTACATATAGAGAATGTCACCTTTCAGGTCTAAAAATTTATAGAGGAATCTAAGGGAGCATCATACTTTATAATAAACATACCAATAAACATTATAGTCAAAAGTTGACCGTTTTCGGTATATGTTCTTAAGAAGAAAATTGTGTTTTATACCTACCTTGGTTGTTAGGAGACTGTTCCAAAGCTACCGTAGATTTGAAAACATAGGTACACTAGTTTAGGCGCAATTCCGCAAAAAAAACAAGGTAGGTATGCGATAAGACACTTCTTAACTATCTGAAGAACATATCTCGGAAATCGTCAAGTTTTAACTGCGTGCTACTGTTTTTAATATCATGAAATATGATGCTCAATCATGTTTTCTAATATTTGGAACGCAAAATGGACGACCAACCACATGTTTTAAAGTCGTACTTAAATTGTTTATCCGATCAATATTGTTAAAAACCCCAATTCGGTCATCTGTGACAGTAAGTTATTCGCTATGGAGACACGATATCAATAGGGATTTTTTGACCTGAAAACTACCCTTAAGGGCAAAAATGTCCATTCTTGAGAAAATTGACCCTTCTAATCATTTCATTCTCTTTTTTCTCATAGAAATCATTACCATAATTCTAATGAAATGTTTATAAACATTTGTCAGTTAATTTCGATTTGTTTAAACAAATTAAATTTTCGATAACGTGAAGATGTTGACAAGAGTGGGTAAATATCGTCGAAGGCTTATTAGAGAAGCCATCGAAATTTACAAACACCCTGACAACACCAATGGCGAGGATGGTACTGACATTAGTAGGGTCTGGAAATCGACCCTAACGCGGTCAGGTGGAAAAGCACATGGGAGCGGAAGCTCCAGACGTGCGCAGTGAGCTGTAAATTTAGGTATATAAGGGAGATTTCCTTGGTAGGTCTTCAGTATTCAGTTAGCTCTGAAGAAGCGAGCAACATGGTTCGCGAAACGTCGGTATTTGCAAATGTTGACACACAGCATAACCCGGAACCAGTTTATTTTCTAAATTCTAATTGATTAAATACTTCGTTTTTCTCGAAAATCCGTCTAAACTCTGCTTTCTGAGTTCGAAATGGCAGCTTATTATCTTAGTTAGAGTGACATTATTCATTAAACAATTCTTCCTATTGTTTAAACAATCAATTATTATTAATTTTCAACTTTTTATCTCATTATGGCAGAAAAGTTAGCTTTTTTGTGACATGAACTTATAAATTGCCTGTTCGAGATTTCTTGCCTATATTATCATTAGATACCCACATTTGTTTAAAAAAATGCTATTCACCTAAAATTAATTTTTTAGATCGATCTGGCCAACTGTTGTTCTCAAGTGACATCATTTTTGGATGATTTCCATTGTTTAAATAATAAAATATTGTTCGTTTCCGTAACATATATTCAAAAAAAATTGATTTAAAATCCTGTATTCGGGAAATTGCGGAGTGATATTTGTTGTAGAAATATTAAATTTCCTAAAGTCAACAAATTTTATTAATCACCTTTCTTTCTTCATTTCTTCTTCTTATTTCCTCATTGTATGTCGTAAGATAATACTAATTTGTTGCCTGTTCTCTCTAGCAACTTGCAATAATGATTGTTTTTTTATCCTCATCTCTCGTTATCAGATCGTCTCTTTCTGCATCATCGTCAAGCTGAGAAGAAGAATTGATACGGATTTTCGAGAAAAACGAATTATTTAAACAAATAGAATTTGTTTAAACAAATGGAAATTAACTAACAAATGTTTATAAACATTTCACTAGACTTATCGTAAAGATTACTATGAGAAAAAGAGAATGAAATAATTAGTAGGGTAAAATTTCTGAATAATGTAAATTTTTTCATTTAATGGTAGTTTTCAGGGTAAGTACGGTGGGGGTAAAAATTCCTGTTCCCTTTTATTTCGATTTGGAAACGATTTTGGGGATCGCTGCTTTTTAAATAAAAATAGCCAATTTGAACGACCCTAATGCACACACTTAGTAGTCAGTGCGTAGCTATTTTAGCATACTTAATCAATTGATTGTATGTAAAATGAATGTTTGTTCATACTATTAACTGAAATGTGAGATCAGTATGTATGGTTAGTAAAATGATTCGGCCTCAGTGTTCCTTTTAAGACCAGTAAAAGAACTCATAAAAGCCAGATAAGAAAATGATTTTAATTCAGTACGGTTTGCCATTGCTTTTTCGTTTCAATTTGGTATTATTTGTCAATCCATTGTGTTCCGGAGACAACTCTTGCTGAAACGTTTGTATTGCAATTAATTACTCAATTACTTATCCAATTTCGGTTCGTACTGCCCCTCCTCTCGATTTTGAATGTTTTATTTTGTTAAGAATTATAGCAGGTTATGTTGACCACAGAGGAAACAAATAGATATAGGTAACACAGTTACGGAATCCATGCTTTTACTGTAAATGAAATGATAAGTGAAATACCTATTTTACTGGACTAAAATGATAATATTTAGTTTCTTTGTAGTTTTTTTGGCAATTTTTTTTATATAAAGTTGTTTGAATGAAACTAAACACCCTGTATAACATTCCCTTATTTATAATCCTTCAAATGCATCGATAGCACGAATCGTCCCAGTTTGACTTGAGAATTGGGATAGTGGGTCCTTCTTGGACGCAAACAAGGATAAAATCGATCCGATAAAACAGCCGAAAGCTCGCCGAAAGACAGCCTGGCGGCACTTTATTTAAAATCGCGATACCGGCTGCGGCGTTCGTCCGTTTTCGGCGCACTTCGTGCCGCGTCGTCCCACCGCAATGACGTAACCAGACGGTGAGCGCCGCGACGACATCCTCCCTCGGCTTATTTTATTGTTACAATGTTGTGACCCATGTTATTTTCCCACTAAACCGAAAACGCTAAATATCCAACGCTACTTGCAAAAGAAATTCCCGCCTTAAACCGTCTATAATAGAAAACCAGTGAACCAAATTACAGAAGGTTGTGAATAAACCCCCCCTAATGGCAAAATTTCGCGCACCATAACCTGCCAAATTTAATAAGGGAATAATAATAGTATAGTGACAAGTATAGTGAGATTCGGTTCGTTTTATAAATAGTTCTTCCTATTTAATAAGATTAATAATAAATAATTAATAATAATAATAATAAATCTAGTGTGATATTTTTAAATTTTGGTTTCGAATTTGTGTGTCGTAACTTAATGAAGGTACTTTACAACTTGATAACGTAATTTGTCGAAATAAAATATACGCTTGCCTTAACTAATATACTACAACCCGACTAAACGAGGGAACTAACACAACTAACAAGACTAGTGCCTGATTTTTAAATCGATAGCAATAGACCAGTCAATAGTAGATAGGCCCAGTTATGCCAAACTATAACCTACAGCCCTAATAGCAGAGAAACTCTTTAACTGTTGTTATTCTTGATGAATCTGATCTATAATAGAGCGTTTAGAGCATTCCTGTAGCGTAGTGAGCTGACAGAGTAGCTGGCCTAATTATCTGTAGAGAATATGTCCCACGTAGTCCTCTGCAATGATAACAACAACAATACGGACAACACAAGTGATGATTCGAATCAGCTGCCTACGATTTACCGGTAAATATGCATCATGTAGAAGTATTTTGTTCTTAGTAGATTACTAGCTTCTATTTTGGGGATTTCTGCCCAAGTATGCTGGCTAACATTGAACAGTAACGAAAAATCAATAGTCGTAGAGTTTAGAAAATCATGTAATGATTAATCTAAGATGAAATTATTAAAGAATATTGTAATGTATTTAATGTTTTTGTAGTTATCATATGACTAAGGGATAAAATCAATTTCTCTGTATCAATTCGTCAATTCATTCACCACTTTCATATAGCTAATTTTTTACTAATTCACTTTGAAAAACTAAAGTTATATCAATAAATAAATAAATTCCTTAAGATTAAAGTAACTTAAGTAACATATGTTACTTGACACTTGAGTTCCAGAAAGCTAATAGTCTGCCAGATTTTCTCTAATTTCCTATTCCGTCCTTAATCGGCGATTATCCTCGTCTTTACTCTTTAGTAATCTCTTCCAGAAGTTGGATCTTATAGGGGTAGGGCTTATGTGCCACTTCCAGGTCATGTTACAACAGTATTACATCTGCCAAGTCATCGAAAGCCATAGTGACCTTGACACATAGCTTTAGCATTAGCAGCTTTTGTATCCATGAATAAATTATACGAAAATTAAACGTTGCATTCCATAGCATGCTGATACTGAATAATTATACTCACTCGAATTCTACTTCGTGCATTTTATGGTATGCATAATATTGTTGTCATAATAATTATTTTATTTGAAATTTTCGTATTCTAAACTTGTGAAAATAGGGTAAACATCTTGTTAGCGTTGCAGACGTGAAATTTTGCATGTAACATGTTACTCAAAGATACAAACTTTTGTATATTTCAGCCTTTGTTGCTATTTATACATACATAAGATGCCACATTTTGAATGGGGGATGTCTAAAACTAAAGAATATAAGTTCCTCATTCTAAAGAACCGAACCAGTGTTCGTGTGAGTTTTTAGCATTTCAATTTGTATATGGGTATGGCAGCTGCATACCTGGTTTCTCCAGCAGAGGGCACAATATAAAATTGATTAAAATTTATTTATTTAAAGCACTCATTCAATCCTGATCTCACTAACAAAATATCGATATAACTGGTGGGCGTCCCAAATAATGTGACAATAGATTAAAACATCGGTCAAAATGTCTTCTTTAAGTAAGAATTCTTTAATAGGAAGCTTAAATTCTTTAAATGATAGGTTAAATCTTGACCTGTAAGGCTATGAACGAAAAATCCGTCTGACACCTCTGTGTAATTTGGGACAGGTTTTTGATCATTGATCAAAACAATATTGGTCCTACGTTTCACAGTAATTAAATACCAGTTATTAACATTAGTATAAGCGTAGTAGCATGAAGACATTTACTTCATAGTTAGAGTTTTTACTCTTTTTATCTTCACAGGTACGAGTCCAAGGTTCAAGATTTCATTTTAGCCTCCTTAGTAAGTTCTGTTAGGCGCAGTTATTTTGTTGTGTTTATTAAAAATACCATTTTAGGCATTTTTTCTTTCAAAATTGTATTGTAATAAAATTCAAACAATACGCACAAATAAAACATCAAACATAAGATTTATGAAAGGCAATATAACAGAATACAATAAGAAAACAGAAAACTGGTAAGAAAATTATCTTCAGCCGTGCTGAAGTTAAAATACCCCCACCCTAAAATATTTTAAAAAACTAGTGAACCAATTTTGCCCATTTACGAACTTGAGATAAGATTGTATACCAAATTTCAGAGCAATTACTTCAAAATTACGGCAGTTATCGTGTACACAGACGGGCATAGCTAAATCGATTCAGTTTTCAATTCTGATCAAATCCATATATCAAATCTATATCTGCCACGCCTCCTTAAGGGTGTTACAAATGTTGTATCAAACTCAATATACCCTCGACATTTTTATACATTTATATATATATTTATACATTTTTATACCCTCCACATTAAACCACATTTAATGTATAAAAATCTAAAGTTCATATATTCTCCTTAATTTCTACACAATTTGATACATCTTAACAACTAGTTATTTTATTAATTAAATGTAGATATAATGAAAATTTATGCAAAAATATTGTAAACAACATTATTACTTTTCTATATAAAGGAATTAGAATTAATCTAGATGTGGTAAATTTGTGAAAAAAATACCTCGGGGTTGTGATGACTCAATATACTCTCGCCACATTAAATGTGGGTGATATAAAAATCTAAAGTTCATATATTCTCCTTAATTTCTACACAATTTGATACATCTTAACAACTAGTTATTTTATTAATTAAATGTTGATATAATGAAAATTTATGCAAAAATATTGTAAACAACATTAATACTTTTCTTTATAAAGGAATTAGAATTAATCTTGATGTGGTAAATTTGTGAAAAAAATACCTCGGGTTTGTGATGTTTGAATACCGGAATTATTTCCCTCAAGTGGCAAAAAGGCCTGTAAATTCCCACTGCCTCGGTAGCGCACATTAGGAGAGCTTCTGACTCGAAATTGGAGGGTTCCTGATTCAAATCCAGGTCGATGTATTTTTCCACAAATAATCCTCACCTAGATTAACTATCATCCTTTTCTTAATTTAATTTCTATATTACTAAAACTTTGCAGTGTATCAAAAAGTATCGTGCATTTTGAAAACTGTCCATTTTCGTTTAATGAGATAATTTTAAAAAGTAAGTTCAAATGAATTCTTGTTCCTTGGAAGTTAAAGCTAAAGTGTGTAAAGCGGTCTTACAAAACTTGCACACCTGGTATATGAACGTTTTGATTCCCCATTTGACAGTAGACAAGATTCGACTTCAAAGAGTTGTCACCTGAAATTATATGATTTTTGAAGCAAGCGTACTGCAATACTTTTATCACATGTCAAAAAACTACCTTGAACTCAAAGCTGTGAAGATAAAGATAAGAACTACCGGAAAAAAAACATTTTTATTTTTTTGTCTTTAATTTGTCGTTGGTTATCGTAAGATTTCCACATGGGAAATAATTTTTTATCAAAAACTGAAAGCGTAGACGGCACGCGAACGCATGGGTACGCGGAGTGGGTTGTAGTAATTGAATTATGCAAAAGGGGGCGCTCAGCATCCCGAAGTAGACGCAGGATGACTGGGTGAAAACGGCCGCGGCGGTACGTACGGCATATGAAGTAATGAAATTAATTCTCCTTAAGGAAGGTGCCCTTTCAGAGCCTGATGGATACCTTCGAGTAACGGCCGCCACCCTAATTAAATATACTGTCAAAGTGACGACATGCGCCACTGATACTTCATCACAAACATAAATTTTCTGCGAAGACTATGAAGTAGTATGGTCTGTACTAGACTACAAGCGTGATGATTGATATATCACACAAGTAACGATGAAAGTGAACTCTAGATATTGGTGAATCTTTCAAAGTGTTATGCTTAATCCTAATTATTCAAATGGTTTTGTTACGTGTGATCTGCATAATTCGAAATTAACAGGTTGGTCTACCTTGCTTTTCAAACCCTGGGAATAGTTTAAATATAATATATCTCATCTTTGTGCTGAATAATTTGTGTTTAATTTTGGTATGCACAGCTTTCTTCCAGCTGTTTTTTTTTCTAATAGTGGTACCAATAGTAGCAATAGTTCTCTTTAACTATCTTCTATGTCAATAAATACGAAAAGTTTCAGACGAACTGATATGGTTTTAAAAAAGCTATTATATGATCTCCACATGCCCATAATATGATATGCAGACTCTATAGTACCTCCATGATTTGTACGATTTACAAATTTTCTTCTTTCTTCTTCTTTCTCCTTCCTTCTTCTTTCTCCTTCTTTCTTCTTCTTTCTTGTTCTTTCTTCTTCTTTCTACTTCTTTCTTCTTCTTTCTTCTTCTTTCTTCTTCTTTCTTCTTCTTTCTTCTTCTTTCTTCTTCTTTCTTCTTCTTTCTTCTTCTTTCTTCTTCTTTCTTCTTCTTTCTTCTTCTTTATTTTTTCTTCTTCTTTCTTCTTTCTTCTTTCTTCTTTCTTCTTTCTTCTTTCTTCTTTCTTCTTTCTTCTTTCTTCTTTCTTCTTTCTTCTTTCTTCTTTCTTCTTTCTTCTTTCTTCTTTCTTCTTTCTTCTTTCTTCTTTCTTCTTTCTTCTTTCTTCTTTCTTCTTTCTTCTTTCTTCTTTCTTCTTTCTTCTTTCTTCTTTCTTCTTTCTTCTTCTTCCTACTTCTTTCTTCTTCTTTCTTCTTCTTTCTTCTTCTTTCTTCTTCTTTCTTCTTCTTTCTTCTTCTTTCTTCTTCTTCCTTCCTCTTTCTTCTTCATTCTTCTTCTTCTTCTTTCTTCTTCTTTCTTCTTCTTTCTTCTTCTTCTTCTTTCTTCTTCTTTCTTCTTCTTTCTTCTTCTTTCTTCTTCTTTCTTCTTCTTTCTTCTTCTTTCTTCTTCTTTCTTCTTCTTTCTTCTTCTCTCTTCTTCTTTCTTCTTCTTTCTTCTTCTTTCTTCTTCTTTTTTCTTCTACCTTCTTCTTTCTTCTCCTTTCTTCTTCTTTCGTCTTCTTTTCTCTTTTCTCTTCTTATTTTCTCTTCTTCTCTCTTCTTCGTTCTTCTTCTGTCTTATTCTTTCTTCTCCCTTCTTATTTCTTCTTTTTTCTTCTTCTTTCGTCTTCTTTCTTCTTTCCTCTTTTCTCTTCTTCTTTCTTCTTTTCTCTTCTTCTCTCTTCTTCGTTCTTCTTCTTTCTTATTCTTTCTTCTCCCTTCTTATTTCTTCTATTATCTCCTTATATCTTCTTCTTTCTTCTACTATGTTCTTATTTCTTCTTTTATTTTCCTTTATTCTTCATTCACCTTCTTTGGTGTTCTTTTTGTCGCCCCTTCTCTTTGCTTCTGTTTCTTCTTTCTTCTTGTGTGTCTCCTTACGCTAGCCTTCAATGTAGATGAACCATATCGCACATCTAAAAGCATCGTGCAAATATTGAAATGTTTTAAGGCTTTTGAGGTATTAATCTACAAATAAACAAAAATTTCACAATAGGGTTATCGCAGCGGTGAGCCAGAAAAACAAGTTTGAATTCTAATTGATAAATTCCTCCAGGAGGTTTTCATAGCTCTTTGATCATAAGTGTTTGTTTATTCTTGAAAGAAATTCAGCTCTTAAAATAATACTGTTTCCTCTAAAGTATTGTTCTACTACTGTTTGGAGCTTCTAGACTGTCTAAGATACCTTATCATATCTTAAGATGTTATGTTATATTATGTTTTGCCTTTCGAGTTACACCAAACAAGCTTTGTTTGATCGTTAGTAATATCGTTTATTGATCGTTTGTGAATGTATGGTAGTTCGATGAGACAATTGTATCAGTTCTGTAGGTTCCGTTGTAACTACACCCAGCTAGTTAATTGTCATGCGAACCAAAGCTTCGCAGTCACAAAATAAGTGTCATAAAAGTGTCGTCAACAAACAACGTTGTGTTCATCCATTCTGTGTCCCTGCATATGTCCATCTTACATAGCAAGTTCGACGCTCGTATGTTGTATACAGCTGGCACTCTAGTGCTAATTTCCTCGGCAGCAATTTGGCTAGACTTTTAGCTTTAGAGCCAGCATTTGATGTCGAGGAGCCTTTGATGTCCTATATGCTTTATACCAGCATATCCAAGAAGGATAGCTGACATTTTTCCGCAATTCCATTGTAAATTTGATGAAGGACTGTTTTTCATGTTTTTCAAATGATTTCGCTAATTTCTCCAGTTGATAATGTCCCTGTTCCGGTAGTACGTTTGCTTTATAATTATATTAATAATTGTTGTCTTTCTGAATTAATTACATTAATTTCTTATTCTGCTGGAGTGCTATTATTATCTTGCGTGACGCCACCCGAAATTGCACAACCCTAAATCAATAAACCCTTGCAATGTCTCACACGCAATAACGACATTCGGGATTTACGAGTCGTTATTATTTCTGGAGAGTAAAAGCGAGACAACATAAAATGCCACAATTTCGAACGACATGCAATATCTGCAACACAAAAAGAATACGAGGTACGATGTAATGCGGGGGTAATAGATCAGCATTTAGGCCCTTGAAACTGGGGCAAAGGGTCAAGGGTCAAGTGCGATAATCCGCAAAATATTAGAGTTATGCAAATGGGAGAAGCTTCACTTGAAGTCGAGGATGAGGCCCTTGGCCAACTATGAACTATATCGATTGCTGGCACATCGGAGACTCTTAAACCCTGTTGTCGGCGTGAATTTTCACGAAGGCTCGTTCGTGAGCAGGGTTAGGAAAATATGAGGAAAGTTTGTAATTTATTGGGGTGTCGTAACAGGTGCCAACCCACTTTGTTCTTTGAAGGGGTGATGGAAAAAGTTTCCGTATATTCAGAACTAGCTTTACTCGCTCTTCTAATGTTAAGGACAGGTGGTTTCCATATTATTTTCGGATTAAACTCCAACTCAATCCGTGAAATTATAATTTTTTAAAAAAAAAAAATGCCGGTTTCTTACCATGCAACACTCACGGCACAGGCCAGGCAATATATTTTCTTACGTGCCACGTGGGCAAAAGCATCGGCTTAAACGCTTTTGTTCGAAATAAAATAATTATGATCGTTCTTTTGCAATCGTTTTAAAAATAGCTTATTTTAAAACACTAATCCATTGACTTGTGAGTCTACATATCAGAGGCATTTCACATATCCAAGCACGGAATTTGTTAAAAATACGAAATATCTATCCTATCTATGACAGTGGCCTGCAGCAAAAAATTAAAAGTTTATAAATAAGGATTGCTCTGAGCATGAACAGGGTGTCCCCTATCTCAATAGTAAAATAGTACATGATTCATTTCGATTTAGATATTTTTGATAACTCTGAGTGTACCGTATAGTCTTACTTATTTCTAAGCAATGTAATTCTGAGTAGTTTTTGGCTTTCTGTATAAGTGTATAACACTGTAGATCAGGAGTTGGCCAAACTAGACTACAATAGACTACATATACCTTCTGCTGATGAAATGCTTGAACAAAAATCAATTTATAGGTTATTTTAAGAAACTGAAGAAATAAGAGATTTACGAAAAACAATACCAATTCACTATTTGAGAAAACCAATGAACTAGATCCTATTATCAAATGAACTGTGAACAATAAAATCAAGTTGAGTAGCACCTGGATAGGTTTGTCTATTGATCCAATTATTTATTTTTCTGTATTCCTTCACAGGATATGTTATATATTTATATATATATATATATATATATATATTAATTAAACTTCAAAATTTTAGTACTTTGTGTTCTGTTTTGAATGGTGTAAGCCGTGATTAGTATGATGCTCTGACAAAACAGCAACTGACATTTGAAATGTCAACTATGAATAGTTTTAATAAGGTGCTAAATTTACCTTCCATACATTGCAACGCCGCGGCAGCTTATAAATAACATTTAACATTAACGAGAAACCAATTTAAACATCTAAAAAATTCATCATATACTTCTTTTCTGTTCCTTATGCCCCATAAACATAAAATAGTACATGGTGTAGAGCAGGCACAGTGATTGTTTTAAAAATTTCTCTCACCACAAAAAACACAATTTTAATGGTAGACTTTTACGAAATGCTTTTGGTGGTACAGTAATGTTTAAGTCTCCCCGCTTTGGTCACAAAACATAAAAAATTTGAAAACCATGCTATAAATATTATTAACTAGTATGTCACGCAGTAAAACGTAAAAAAAGTATAGCAGTCGCTGACCCGTTATAGTTATTTATGTTACAAGGGCATTACACGGATGTTTATGCCCCGAGGGTGACCGACATCAAGTAATTTCCCCGAGGTTCATACAAAATTTGATGTTCTACAATGGTTTTGTTTCTCCATTTGAATAGGATTAATAAATATTTTGACGTTATCAAATGACATGCGTATCTACGGAGTTGAATAACAATACAAACAATTCGGAGTTGAGTGACAATACAGACAATTAATTGTCAAACTTACAACCTTAATCGCCAATAATGGACATTGCCGAGTGACAGTACAGACAATTAATTGTTATAACCTTAATCTCCAATCATTGACATTATGACTTAAAATTTACAATTTGAATGACAAATATTTGATATATTTGACATATAACCATTGCAACCCTTAATGCCCGCGCGGGCGTTAAGATTCCTTAATGCCCTCGCAGGCGTTAAGAAGCAGTTTTTGCCCCGGTATCTAAGATGTAAAATGTCACTTTATGATCATGTAGGACGTAAAAGATTTATAACCATAACATAAATAATATAGGTACAGAAAAGCGCTAAGAGAAGGATTTCGTTTTCGATTATTACGGAAAATGTTCCTCTTATCCGATTTTAGTACAGCAATCCTCGCGCTGAATTGGATTTAGAAAATTGCTTGCGAAATGAAAGTTCTGCTTATCTTTAAGCCGAATCAATTTTCTCGTATAAATTTATTAAATTTGGAGGGTTCGGCTCTCGAAAATCTGCGTCTCGTCTAGATTGGCAACCTAACATTCATCATACGCTTTCAAAGAGAAAGGACCAGCACAGGATAATAAATCATCGGTTTTTAGCCGATAAACTAAGACAGCAACATGGCGTTCGGGTCCCCCACTCGGTCCTTTGAATATAGCTACCTCCCTTTGAATATAGTTAGCTGCCTTATTTCGCTCACCCTTGCTTATTCCTGCCGTTTTACATATACATTAATCTCTGTCCCACTGGGTAGCCCCAATACATGCAAATGAATTATTTAATATACATAATAATGTTGGCTGGTAGCGAAGGAAAAAATACAAACAAATTTGAACAGGGGAAAATTGCCATTTTACTCTCTCATGTTTGAAATTGGTTTATGTTTTTTGATCACTATTTAACTTTCAAAGGAATTTTAGTATTCGAATTTAAGTATTCAAAACCAATCGTTTGAAATATTTTAGAATGGAAATTGGAGTTTATGGGGGTAATGTAAATGTCTGATGTGACCTGTTGATCTAGCAAGTGGGCTCTGTGACAATTAGACCGCAGACAGTTTGAGTTCGATTGAAGGAAATTGGGTATTTGGTGTTAATTATCAGAACGTCGCTTTGATCTGATTGGTAGATAGTAGGAGGTTGTAAGTGGGCCATTTAGGGAGCACATTTACAATATGTTAAACTTTCTAGTACTAAAATAATGGCATTTTAGTTTTCTCTGCAATAAAATAATTTGATTAATTCTGAAGGTCATCAGAACCTCCTAGAAGTGTTTATGTGAAATTTATCAAAATATACATCGTCCACACCAATGAATTATTAATTTACAATATGCTGCTTTTTCAGCCAGACTTTCCAGTTTTGAGCACCACGTGGTCCTTATTTCAAAACTTTTATTTTTTTCTGCTGGACCCTCTCAACTTGTTCCTTTATATCTATTCTTAATTTATGTGAAATTTGAGAGCCGCAAAGTAAAAAAAAAAGATAATAAAAATAAGTAAAATACGATAATAAAAAGTTTTAATACTTTCACATACGTTCAACTATTTAATTAGTCAAAAATACTATAATCTAAGCTACGTGACTATTCTGACCAACTATGAACAAAATATAACAAGTGATTACTGTTTCTGGTATAGCTTTTCCATAAAATCTGTAGGCAAAAATTCAGAATTGAGCATAGTTTTGAAAATAGCGCCCAAATAACCAAAATTGCTTTTTAAGTTGACTAAAAACTGTACACTATTCGTAATTTCTGCTCTCAGATTCAGATAGTATGGAAAAAAGCATACCGGAAACAGTTTTCATATGTCCAATTTTGTTTTTTTTTTTGTGGGAATATATGATGTGCTCTGACAGTTATTGGTAGTACAAACTTTCTAATGTTAATCTGATCTTAATATTAAAAATACACAAATACATATGTGAGGAACATTAAAAAATATTGAAATCGAAAAGGCCTTGCATTATAAGAGCAAGTACCTACGTAGACATAAAAACAAATATTGAAGTCGGCTAAAAAATTATTTTAACAAAATTTTGGATGAATATGAATATGGAACCCAACATATAGTAACCAAGCATATATTGTCAAGCAAAACACAGAGTGTTCCATTCATTTAAAATTGTTGCTTAGTTTTTTCTTCCCTATTAAATAGTAACACGCTAGATTAAGTATTAATTGTTAGCGAAAAGCTACGACCTATTAGTTTTTTTCTGGTATTAAATTACATTTACACTATATTTTTTTTCTTTTATATTTTATATGAATGTACATCTGTTTATGTATACATAACAGTTTCTAAATTAAGGGTACATTCTAGTGTAAAATTTTCCCAAAATTAATGATTTTTTATTTCATATTTTGATTGCACAACGTTACAAAATACAATGCCGCATGAATTTGTTAAATCGGCCAGTCAGTTTTTGCGAAATCGTGTCAACCACCCAACAAAACTGATTCCGAGAAAAGTGCGTTTAAATTAGACGTGTAACGACATACCCGAACTTTTAATTTTGTCCACTCATATTTTTATCGTTATCTCCAACTCTAGTAAGCTTATCACAATAAATGATACGTCATTTTGAAGACACTACAGAAAAGAGTTTCCGAAAAATATTGAAAGAAGTAAATATTATTATTATTATTATTATTATTGGAGGTGGTTAAATAAGGTTCCGATAATCGAGAAATAATCGGCTTGGACGGGCCGCTGCAATTTTGGCTGTGGAAAAACGTTAATTTTTCGCATTTCTTTCGCAATCTTTTGCATCTTTAAATGTTGTGCAAACAAAATATGCAATAAAAAACAATTAATTTTTGAAAATTTTACTCTATAATGTACCCTTAAAGAAATATTCTAAATTGCCACGCATGGCAGATTTTAAGAAAATTTACAAAAGAAAATGCATGGGAAAAAGACTTTTTTCGTATAATTGTTCGGCGTTTGGGAAAACATAAGACTAACGTTATAGGACTTGTAGAGGACTTTTCAAGGAAGAATTTGACCTATCATACATATGGATTTGAGGCCCCCAACCCACCCCCACAGTGCCCTGAAAACTACCCTTAAATGAAAAATGTAGTTTCTTCAGAAAATTGACCCGTAATTATTTCATTCTCTTTTTTCGCATAGAAATCTTGATTATAAGTCTAGTGGGATGGCTATAAACATTTGTCAGTTAATTTCCATTTGTTTAAACAAATTTGATTTGTTTCAATAATTCGCTTTTCTCGAAAATCCGCCTGAATTCTGTTTTCTGAGTTCCAAATGGCACTTTATTATTTTAGAATGTCCATTTAAAAAATCCTCCTATTGTTTAAACAATAAATTATTTATATATTTATATATATTTTCAACTTTTTTTTTGATTATGGTAGAAAATTCAGCTTTTTTGTGAAATTAACTTATAAATTTCATGTTCGAGATATCTTGCCTATATTATTTGTTTAAACAAATATGGGTTTATTAGCTTATAACATAGGCAAGATACCCCGAACATAAAATTAAAAAGTTAATAAGGATTTGGATACTATTTGGGGGGATCGTTGTTTTCAAATATCACAAAAATTTTTGCAGCGCATTTTTGAACCACCCTATTGGACACCCGTCCAGCTAAACAATTTGTTTGGAACAACAAAAAAATAAACGCCATTTTAAAGCTAAGATATAAAGCTACAAACTAATCTGTGTACATTTTAAAATTTCAAGAACATAGTAAAATGGCGGCCATATAAATACAAACTGCTACAGATTATCCTGTTTTTGCATATGCATTCGATCCTAAAAATAGTAAGAGAATAATGCAAAATCTGGACGGCTTAATTTCAAGATGAAGTAATGGCCATATGCTGCTTTTAAAGAATCGGTCAATAAGTTACAAAACTAAGAAAAACGCGTATAAAGTTTTAGGATTGTTTTACATTCCAAAACACAGTTTTTCTCAATCGTAAACTAACGTTTTTCGTACGATTTTCCCTCCCGCCGGTTTGGTGGGGGGAGGGGGAATGACAGAACCAGATCTGAACTTCAGTCTGCACGTTTGTATTGTAAACCTTTACCCTTTCAAGGTATCCTTGCTAACCGCGGATCCAACTGGTCGGAGTTGTAATATAAAAGCATTTGTAGCGTTATTTTTTTAAATATTGACTTGATATTATGTGAGGGGTTAGGTAAAGGTCCAAACTTCATGAAACCAGAAGACAGGAGTTTTGTTCATTTCAATGTACCCGGTCTACTTAACATTTTTTTTAATTGGCGTCGACAGTTCCTTCCACAGAAAAATATAGCAAAAATGTCATATATAAACACTAGAAATTTGTTAAGTTTTCCACTCGCATAGGAATATAGGGGCGAAATTGATTTTTAAATAAAACCCCATACTAATCGATTGCCTGAAGCTATCCATGAAGTTTGGGATATAATCTCCTCATTAATAGCAAATAAACACGTGTTTAAGCGTTTTAATATGTATTATTTGATATTTAAATTTAAAAGGGGTAATTATTTTTAAGAAATCATAGTTGGTGAACCTCTAAAATCGAGGAAGAGCATCAGTTTTAATACCTTAATCTTTGAGCCACTCTAACTATAACCAAAATTGGGACTGACGTATATGTTGACAATTTCTTACATTTGTTGCCAATCAATAATGAACCCTATTTTCAACTTCTATAGGCTTCGTTCTGGGGATTATTTGCACAGTAAAGAACATTAAAAATATCATCGATTATATTTGTCCAATAATAAAGGACAAATAACAGCAGATGACAGTTAGATACTACATATATTTTTTATACAATACAGGAAATTTTATCCGATACATACACACAATTATGACATGAATGGATCTCTTATTACCAAACACAAATTACATGTAATCAACGCCCTTTACGTCATGAAAATCACCCCTGAAACATGTAAATTTCAGTAATGGACGCGTCCGGTTTTTATGATAACGCCCTAATGGCTACACTGCGCGTTAAGTGTCACCTTGCATGTCTGTATCGAAAATCAATCACACCAGTAACGTCCGTAAATGATTAAAACATTATAATGCACAATATTTTCACAAACTTCAGTGGCCTATATACAACCGAAGAGAGTATACATATAATAGTAGCTAGTGAGAGTGGCGAGGACCCAATAAGTGCGATTTTACGAATTGTGATTTGCAGAAATTAAAAAGGAGTTTTTTTGTAAGTACTTAAAGATATAAGTGGATTTCATGGCTCTGGTAGGGATCGTGTTGAACAGGAGAGTAAAGTTTTACAGTGCCGAATAGGTTTGTAATGTAATTTCGTACTAGAAACTACTGTGAAAACGGATAACTTTGGGAAACTGAGCGCCAACTCTGATCGGCGGAAAATCGAAACTATTTGCATGTCAAAGCGAATCTAGTAAAGTCGATCCACTATTACCACAGCTGTCTGTTCACATTTGGGTATATTCTTGCATTCTTAGTGAAATAATTTAGAGAATGCTAGGTTGTGTTAGTATTTTAATTGCATTTTCTAGCAGTACCTACCTAATGTATATCCTGTATTTTAACAATCTGTCAATAGATTTACCTAGTACAAATTTAGTAGACATGAACGGGTTGTACATTTATATACATATGTGTGTATGTTTGCTTTCTTCTTGAAAATAGTCATTTGGTAGACAAATAGACCATGTCGCGTGTAGCTTTTAATAAACTCGCCGTATTTTTATACATTATTATCCGTTTGATAGTCTTTTCGGTCCACACCGGGCCTAAAGCTGGCTGCCGTTACTCGCTACTGTCGCCACTGTCAACAACAGTCGCTTAGCAACCGACCGATTTGACAAATTTTCTGGCGTATCTCGAGGTACCTACACCCAAAATTTCAACCGATTTTAGCGAAAATCGGAAAAAAATTCTCGCCTCTCAAACCACATTTTTGCATTATCATTTCTTTAACAGTTAAAAGAGCGAAAAGGAATCGACAGTAGCCGCGTGGGTATTATAAACCAAAAGTCAGATCATAATTTTAGCGGCCGCAAAATTGCAAATCGCAAAATTGCAAATCGCAAAATTCGGCGAAAATTGTCTCCGATTACTTTCACGCTTTTAGTAATAATAGACGTGGGATAAAAATTTAATCGTGGATAGGAAGTAAAATCAAAAGAATAATTCAGGGTCAAAACATAGTGTAATTGTTTTAGTCAAGACTAATACCCTAGTCATTTTAGACCAAATTTGACCAATGCTCTGAAAAAATAAAGTAAAACTGTAAATTGGTTGTATGAAATATCTCATAACACCTTCAAACATGGCAGTTGATGGTTTTGAATGACACTGAATCTGGCCTGTACAATGTTTTTGCTATTATAAAAAGATACATAACGTATTGAGTTTCTTGTTCATCAAGCTATAAATCATTGTTTGTTGAACATGTGGTAAAAATTTCATGTGGATCTCACCGATAGATTTTGAAATATCATGCTAACCAGTCGCAAAAAAGTCTGTTTCGAGAAAAACTCGTTTTTCAGCTAATCTGCTATACCCGAGTAATACAGTAAGTATTCCTTCCTCTGCGTCGTGAATTCATTTTGAGAAATTTGCTCGTTTCTACGCTTTGTCCGAGCCTCTTTTGATGCCTGGAGTGTTCATTACGACGGTCTCGCCAGAAGCTGTTTGTCGCGACATTAGCAAATATATTTGTTTATTGCCCATTCCTATCGTTGTTATCATTTTAAAGACGACAGCGAAGTTTCATTAAACGTCTGCTGCTAAATAATCGGCAATATTGATTTAAATTGATGGGGTTTGAGCCAGAGAACAAGTTCGGAAGCTAGGGGCCAGACAGTAGAATTGAATAATTTGTTGTTATTTTGAGTGTCGCCACCTGAACACCATTCAAGCGACTATCTTGATGGTAAATCGACCTAACACCATTAACGACACTCTTTATCGACGACACTGTTTACGGCGATCTACCCGGTTGGGCGATCTACCCGTCAAGGCAACGCGACACGCAGACCTATTGGTCTGCCCCGTTTCTACATAGTCATCACAATATACTAAAAATCTAACATACTCAAAACAACAGTTTTAAAAAATAAAGGAAACTGGACCTTCTAAAGGCTTCCGACAACAGCTAAAATCGGCGTCGAAGAGGCCGATTTTGGCAACGATACGCAAAACTACAGTGCTTATGCTTTCGATTCCAACGATTTTTTTGCAGAGTTTGCAAAAAAAAGTTCCTAATTTGACTAAATTTACAGATTTTCATTTAGAAAAATGAATGCATAAATTTTCTGTACTTAATTATAATTTTCTAATCAGCCACTTTTGATCGGCCGTTTTCAGTTCTGCATTGTTTATGTCAGTGATACAGTCTCCTTAAATACCTACAAAAATACTTATATAGTAGATTTGACCGAAAAGTCCCTTAATTTTCATTTTCTGGCAAATTTAATTCTGTCATTTTAAATTTTGCCGTTTAAATGTCATAGTTGGATACAGCGTCATTCATAACCACTAAATGCTTAGTGATTTCAGTAGGGTAATAAAACACCCCAAAAAAAGTGTGTTGTTCAGTTGTTCAGAGCACTAAGTAGGTTTAAAAATAAATACAAATAAAAAATTATTATTTTAGTCATTTTTCAGAAGCAGAAATTTTGTTTTACTACTATACAATATTACATATCACAGTTATTAACTTAAATAAGAAAAACACAAATTAATCTGTTGAGGCTACAGCGTAAGTGAATATCCTCTCCACCAATGAATAAAATCGAACCAATGAAAACTGTTTTTGGTATGCTTTTTCCCGTTGAATCTGAAAGCAGAAATTCTGAATTATGTCTAGTTTTTAATATTAAGTCGACATTTTGCATTACACAATCTACAAATATTACAACAGCACATAAACGAAGGTACCATTTTGATTGAACATAGGTTTGAACAAACTATCATTATTCCCGCTCACAATGCGTCTACAATCTTGCATTAAACTAGTAAGCACAGCATGAACAGTCCAAAAAAGTTTTAGCGACTTTATCTGAGTCGTTGTTCGGTTTGGCTAGCTACTAACCATATAGTTTCTTAAAAAGGAAAAGCGCTAGAAAGTAGATAAGTTCCTTTAACAACTTAAAACAACTAACAACTCGTGTAAAACTCCCTCATCTAAACCAAGCAAGATTACAATCAACATTTCATCTAACAAATCATTTTCTCCCACACAGTACAGACTGCGAAAGACACATTAACCCGCGACAGATAAATGAATGCTTCGACGCTGGAGAACCTGCTAATAGCGACGTTCGCAACAAAGTAAACATTCTAGAGAATAAGTCTGTTGTTTGTTCTTGTTCTTCGATGCGTCTAACAAGATCCGAGTTTTACCGCATTATCTTTTGTAGTTGTAGAGCACCCATAGCTAGCTTAGACTGCATGGAAGAGTTCAGCACTGGGAGTGCCCTCAGTGCCATTGGTGACCGCCAGAGCGATGGGAACATCACCAAGGAACAACTCCTGCTCAGCGGGCTCACACATTCCACGCCGGCTGTTCCGGTGCAACTCAGTAGGCAGGCCACCATCACGCCTGGACTTAGGTATAGGAACCTCGGGAAGAGTGGATTGAGGGTCTCAAACATCGGATTAGGTAAGGAACTCATTTTATAACTGTGTACTTAAAACATTCCAATCGTTTGACTTTGGTCACTCATTTGTCATTTCACCCGAATTATAACTTTGGCCATAGATAATAGAAGTACATAATTCCAAGGAAGAAAAAATGGAATAAAAGCACATATCCAAATTTTTATAACGTTAAGAATAAACCTTTTTTTAAGTATGTATTTATCACGGTCAGAATTGTTTAGAAAATAAATTGATTCCGGGTTATGCTATGTGTCAAGAAGATTCGTAAATGCTGTCGTTTCGCGAACCACGTTGCTCGGTTCAAACCCCCAATATCTTTTGTCACGAATTCTGAACATTTTATTCAGATTCTGAAGGAAGTTGTCATTGACCCTCGATATATACTCGTAAGTTTTGACGTAACATCACTCTTTACGTGTGTTCCGGTTAAGGAGGCGGTCGAAGGCCTTCGGACAACAATTGTCCCCTAGGGCTACCAACCGATGTACCGGATCTTGTAGAGTATTGCAGCCATGGGGTCACCTCTTTCACCGGTAATCGCCAATTTCTTCATGGAATTGTTTGAAGAAGCCATTAGGTCAAGTCTCTACAAACCAAAGCATTGGGTTAGATATGTCGATGATACCTTTGTGGTTTGGCCACACGGTAGAGAAAATCTTACTGAGTTTCTTAACCATCTGAACAATGTTACTCCTTCCATCAAATTCACGATGGATATAGAAGAGGACAATCAGCTGTTCCCATTCTTGGATGTGCTGGTATACACATACCGATCGGTACTTGTTTGCCAAATCATATTACCAGCCCAAACAGAAGAAAAGTGCCACTCCAGCACATTGGACGACGGACGGAAACATTTGGTGTGTGCCCTACATAACAACGGATACACCAAGTCCTACATACGGGGTGTCATACAAAGAAAACCGTAACTCTCAGAGGAGCGACAAGAGTCAAAGAGGTTCGCTTGCTTACCATACGTAAGTGGGGTATCAGAAAGAATCGGTAGATTATTGAAGAAATCGGGCATCAAGGTAAGGTACAGAGGAGCACCTAAGGTAAAGGATCTTTTGAATAACCGAAAGAATATCACACCACACTTGAAGAACGAAGGGGTATACAATACAAGGTAACATGTGAGTGTGGAACATGCTATGTAGGACAAACAGGACGAAGCATCGAATGTC
Organism: Melinopterus prodromus; assembly: GCA_964023965.1. Lineage (NCBI taxonomy): Eukaryota > Metazoa > Arthropoda > Insecta > Coleoptera > Scarabaeidae > Melinopterus > Melinopterus prodromus. The sequence goes on from OZ030393.1 coordinate 51,049,362, forward strand.
GTGTCAAGGAGAACAGTAGAGACACCCGACTAGGCAAGATTCAACAGTCCGCTGTTTCTCAAACCTACATTGAGTCGGGATACAAAATTTGTATGACGTTAAGATGTTGGCAAGGGTAAGTAATTACTCAAAGCCATCGAAATTTACAAACATCCTAACAACATCAATCGTGAGGACGGCACTGACATTAGTAGGATCTGGAAATCGATCCTAACGCGGTCAGGTGGAAAAACACATGGGAGCGGAAATTCCAGATGTGTGGAGTGAGGTGTAAATATAGGTATAGAAGGGTGATTTTTGTAGGTCTTCAGTAATCAGCAACATGGTTTGCGCAACATCAGCATATACGAATCTGGACACACGGCATAACCCGAAAGCAATTTATTTTCTAAACCTATTACTTATTTATCTAGCATTTCTGATATCTTGCGAATTTTCATACACACAAATCATTAGCAAGGGGTTAGATCGGGACATCTGAGTGGCTATGGTTCGGACATTAAAGCTTGAATATTAAACGTCAAAACTAGGAAGCGAAAACAATGTCACAACTCTGTGAAGTGGTGTAACATCCTTTTTCTTTGTTGACAGTGTTGTCACAAAAGTTTCTACCGAATAGATTTCTGTTGTTTGTGGCTTTCATTTCTTAGATGATTTTATTATGTCACATTTAACAAAAAAAAATACTCCAAAATGTCCAAATGAACGATACCTTATAAAGTGACAATGCTGCGTTTTTCGTTGTATCTTTTTTGGAAGCTCCCACATGCCACTTAAAGGATCACTGTAAATCTTTTAAAAACAGTGTGATCTCACTTTTTTCGTTACCTTCCTCAAGAGGAAAGGTTTGAGTCCGGATTCGCATTCAGAGCAAATAGTTCTATCCAAAAAAGTTCATCCATAAAATGAAAAAAAAAGATTTACCCAAATCAATGAGTTGTGGAGCAGGCAGAGTTACCATTTAAGACAGTATCGAAAATGTCATAAGTCAATAACAATTGAAGGCCTATAAATGATTAGTTTCAGAGATTTTCTTATTTTTCAATATTTTGTATAATCTCTATATATCATCTGAACACAAAACATTTCTACAATTGGTAAGTTCCCATTAACTTTCCAGTAACTTTACCCAAAAATAAATATCGCAACTTCACAGAATTAGTAGACATAAATGAAAGATTGAATGTTGATCTTCAGAGCTTTGAAGTTAGCTATATAAGAAAGCAAACAAAAACTATGTCTATGAACTGGCTACTGCTGTCAAACGTACGGCACATATTAGCCTAAAAAAAGATACTTTAAAATGGAGAAAAACTACCTTAACGTTGCAAAAAAAATTTACCAAATAAGTATTATATCGTGCTCTAAACGATTTTTAGCTAATTTTCATACTTGATATTTTCGAAAAAGCTGTTACTAGTTAGTTTTAAAACTCAATCAATCTAAAATTAAAACATGAGGGGCAGGGGGTACATTAATGAAACTAACCATGTTTTTTGACTAAGAGTTTCCTCATATTCACTATGTTCAAGTGATATTAGAACTCATAACAGAAGCAAATAATACCCCAAAAAGGAGCAGTGCTATTATTGTCTGTCTCAAATATTGAAGAACGTTATAGCTGTTAAAATATACTACAATTAGCATACTCTTGAATCTTGCAATGTCTTCTAAAAGTGGCCTAAAGATGGCTGATTCCTTTCTCTAATCATTTAAAAAATTCGTAAATTATCTTAATAAATTAAATCTTTTGTCATTAATATTGTTAAACAGATTACAACATAGCAAAATAAAAATTGTGGTAGGTACATAATTTTCTTTTACAACCATACAATAGATTTCAATCAACACAAAAACTTTAAGCTACAAACCACTTTTGACTGGATGCGCTGGGCGAGTGTTGAACTGTCGATAGCAGTGGAGAAAGTCCAATTTGTCATCATTATTTCGCGTTGTTTCATCTCGCTGCGTACGCTTCGGGAAAGTTTTTTGTCTATGGATTTTTGTGTTGCTGCTATCCATGTAACGGCCGTGTCAAATTACGTATATAAGATTAATGTTTCCAGTTTTTTCTCATGTTCGCAACGCGCGGCGCTTCTATTCTAACTCAGGCGATTTGTTCAAATATACTGCGACGTTAAAGATACCGAAGAATGTCCTAAGGTTTAGTGGTACTTCTGTACTTCTGTGTTTTGTTCTCTACAAACTTTATGGAAAATAATTGAATGAAGCTTTACTGAACGGCCATTTTTTATATGACGAAAAAAGAATTATAAATTTTTTCAATTTTAAATTGATCCGTTTTGTTTAGACAAAAATAATATATAATTGGCCTTGTTTCATTTATTCTGAACACTTATCATATACAAGAACCCCAATACAACTCAAGTTACCTCGTAGCAATGCTTCAACATTATTTTTATCTTTAGGTACGTGGCCAACGTTCGGCCCAACAGTCACCGAGGAACAGGCGGAGCAAATCATTGCCTTGGCAGTGGAAAGCGGCATAAACGTTTTTGATTTATCCGAGGCACATTCAGGTATATACTGAAATTACATCTTAAGTCGGCGACTGATCGTTATCATGTTTATACTCGTCATGAGCATTACATTGAAAGGGCCCACTATTTGTGGTGCGCGAAGTTGGCCCCCCATCATTGGAATTTTCAACTTTTTATGAAACCTTCGTTTGACCATTTCTTTGACCATGTTTGACCATATTTTTATTTTGTTTGACCACCCACCGTTTACGAGTTATTTACATTTTCAACATGGGGTCCAAATTCACGGTAGCCCCCCATTATTGGAATTTACAAGACTTTATTACCCATATTTTTTTTTCCTTTGACCACCCTCCGTTTTAGAGATATAGGCTTTTTTTAAATAGGGACTACCGTGAAGCTGGCCTCCCATCATTGGAATTTTGAAGTTTTTATTACACCATCGTTTGACAATCTTTTTGACCATGTTTGACCATATTTTTATTTCATTTTACCACCCTTCGTTCTAGAGATATTGGCATTTTTAAAATAGGGACTACCGTGAATCTGGCCCCCACCGTTGGAATTTTGAAGTTTTTATTACACCATCGTTTGACCATTTCTTTGACCATGTTTGACCATACTTTTATTTCATTTGACCACCCTCCGTTTTAGAGATATAGGCATTTTGAAAATAGGAACTACCGTGAAGCTGGCCCCCCCGTTGGAATTTTGAAGTTTTTATTACACCATCGTTAGACCATTTGTTTGACTATATTTGATCATATTTTGTTTGACTTCCCGCCGCTTTTCAGATATTGTCACCCCCAAGTCTCCGCCCATGCTTGGTTTTAATATCTCATTCGTGCTTGTCATACTTGAGTCCGCAATTTTTGTTTGATCATTTTCCGTAATGGAATAACCATGATTGACCATAGTTTGAAATTTTTAAGATCGCTGCCAATTTTGAATTACAGGCAAAGTAATTTTTCCGATGACTTTAATTAAAATATGTTCGCATTTGCGATTTGTAATAGTAAATAGTTGAATATCCGGGATTTTCAAAACCCCTACTAATTTAATTACGACCGCCAAAGTGATTTTGATCGTTAATTTCTGTTAAAATATGTGCGCAATTGCGATTTATCATACTAAAACGTTTTATGTTCGTAATTTGGACATATCACCATTTTACGCAATGAAATGACCTTGACCACAATTTGGAATTTTCAAAATCCTGTGAATTACGACCGCCAAAGTGATTTTCACCGTTACCTTTGAAACGCTTAATTACGATTTATCGTAGGAAAAAGTTAAATATTTGCAATGACTTTTGGCCATTTTCCGCAATCAATCACCATGATTGACGATGTTTTTGAATTTTGGAAATTGCTACCAATTTTGCATAAGACCGCCGTGTTTCAATGGTAACCGTCAAAATCACTTTGGCGGTCGTAATTAAAAATTAGTAGGAGTTTTGAAAATTCTAAAATATGGTCAGTCAAGGTCGCTCGATTACAGACAATGGTCAAACGTCACAATTGTGCATATTCTACTATTTACTATTATAAATCGCAATTGCGAACATATTTTAATTAAAGTCATCGGAAAGATCACTTTGTCGGCTGTAATTCAAAATTGGTAGCGATTTCAAAAATTCCAAAATATGTCCAATCATAGTTATTCGATTACGGAAAATGGTCAAATGGAAAACTTCCAGAAAACAAGTACATATTACAAGTACGAATGAGATTTTAATACCAAGCATGGACGGAGGGACGGAGGGACGGAGACTTGGGGGTGTCAATATCTCAATAATGGAGGGTGGTCAAACGAAATAAAAATATGGTCAAACATATCAAACAAATGGTCAAACGATGGCGTAATAAAGTCTTGTAATTTCGAATAATGGGGGGCTACCGTGAAGTTTGCTCCCCATGTTGAAATTGTAAAGAACTAAAACTTGAAAAAGATGGTCAAACATGGTCAAACAAATGGTCAAACGATGGCCAAACAATGGGCCAAACGATGGTCATACAAATTGCCAACTTCACGCACCTCGCTATTTGGCATTGTATAACTGGTGCTGAAAAAGTTGTGTTACAGGTCAGTCGCCTTCTTAATACTGTACTAACAAATACAGGATGTCTATAAAATAAGTCCAACGCAATTTTTGTCAATAATTGTTTGCAAATTGTTCAACGCCGGCCCTGGTTTGATTATTTTTTTTCTCAAGAATGTGTTAGGAGACAACCTGTATAAACATGCATGTAATTAGTACCTACCTAGAGTTCAGTGCCGACTTAAGAGAACTTAAAATCGACTTTTTCGTATATTGTAGGTACCAGGGCTGAAGTGGAATTGGGCAGGATACTGACGAGGAGGGGTTGGAAGAGGACCAGTTATATCGTGACGACGAAAATATATTGGAGCACGCGGTAAGTGGTGAAATAGAGAGCAGAACCCCATCTCGGAGGGGTTATTTACGGTCTTGGGTGGCGGTGTGATACTCACGAAATAGTGAACTATCGGATTTCTATCTGTGTTAAAATAAGTAAAGAAAAAGTTTTTAGATGAAGTGATACAACTGAATAGCTTTCAGGAATAAAAAAGCACAACCTTTGTGCTATCGTTTTATTGAAAATTGTTCCTTTGTTTTCATTTTTATTTCTTTTTTGACAATAGAAGCACGATAACGCTTTGGTTGTTTTGACAAAATAGCAAAGAATTTAGGGCAAGGCGGAGTAATTGGAAACAATGTTGATCGTTATAGATAAAAACGTAAAATAATTTTTTTAAAGCAAGAAGAAGACTTGTATCTTTCTTTATTCAAAGTGCGATCGAATAGAGAGAAAATATTACAGAACTACTATAGAAGAACTCATGTTTTTTCCATCTTACAGGTTCCACCGCCATGTGGCAAGAGATTCTTTAAACTTCTTTCATGACGATGTCATAAAAAATATTCATTGAATTGTTTTTTAATTCATTTTTAATTCAAATTCAAATTTCATTCAATTGTTACTTGTCGGTAGCTCAACATTTCTACATTTCTAAGTAGATTTACGTAATTAACATTCTTCTATTACATCGTCCTGACTTTTCTTCAAGGTTCTTTATTTTAAAAGAGGACTTATTTCAAAGAATATTAAAAGTCCGAGATGAATAGACCATTAGAGGCGTTTACGCAGCAGAATTACGCGGCATTTATGGAATTGTGTAAAAGTTATAAATTACTTCTATTTGGGCGGCAAAAGTTTTACTCAGGTAAAAAATCTATTTTTGCAGTGTATGCACTCCTAATTAAAACTAAAACTTGGCAAAACTTTGAACGTAGATATAACTTTTGTGGTCTTTCGAGACACCCTATGGAATAAATCCTGGTTAGATATTTTTGTACTCAACAAAACAAACATAACAGAGCCCCTTTGCTTTCCAACATGTTGCTGTTTAATTCGCCCCAGTATCTACATTTCTATGGAAAGTCAAACTTAGCACATAACATAAATAATCAGTTGGTTTGTAGATTGCTATAAACTTTTAACATAAATAAACCAATATCGAAGATGACGTGTTCTGATATTTTCCGAAAGTCATTTCGGAAAATATTCATTCTATGATTAATTCTAATGACAGTAGGTAGTGTCAAATGCTGATGCTTTGACAATACCTACTGTCAATAGAATCGATTTATCTATCAAATCCTGGCTAACTAGTTTTATTTTAATGCAGACACGATCCATCTCGATTAAATAGATACTCATGCAGCTAAAATATTAATTTTATATATCGTATGATAAAGTCATGTACCTGGCCACATCAGATTTTACATTTTATTTTTGATAAATTCCTTCACAATGCTGAGACAAATCATCAAAATCGCTAAGAACTTAAAAAACATATTGTGACATTAACAGAGTGGTTACCCCTTTGTGGGTAATCACATTAACGTCCTTGCATCTTCTTATGGGGATGTAGCGGATATGGTAGCTTCCCCGACGGGATAAATACTCGCACAACAGTTACACAATCGATTTATTTGTTGTTATCTTACATATATCCGTGCTTCTTAATAACTAACTGACAATACAAAATGATCTATCTTTTATAGTGGGTCTCGAAGGTGAGATATTCATATGTAGTCCAGTGGCATAGTTTCTGTGTTTGTTGTCATTCCAATTTGTTAATACACATGCCCTGGCCATGGCACATGTATAAGAATTCTAAGCTGACCTTATTAATTATTTATGTTATGCATCTAAACACTCAATTTACAATATTAAACATTCGAGCTAAAATTGCAAGTTTCTACTCGTAGTGTCTTCACTTAATCTTTTACAAGCATTTAGAATATGAGAATTAGAATCAAAAACTAATTGTTGTAGATATACAGCTGAGTACTTGCATTTCTCAAGTCAAAATGCAAAAGAACTTGAACATCACAGGTAAAATTGCAAACTTTCTTTGTAATAGTGTATCTTTTAGGAACCGTTAAATATCGGGATTAATCAAAAACAACATGTCGGAAATTCATATTAGTTTTTAACAAATATCTTGCGAGAAGGTCCTGCCTAAGTTCCTTGTATAACTTCTTGTTCATTTAAGAAGTTTATACACTGAAAATTTTATTAATGTTACACAATGTTAACAAGGTCGCGTTTTTGACTGATTAAACTGGATCGACTGGGTGCTTTTTTTCATAGACATGATTGCATTTTCTTGTATAATAAAGTATGCAATACAACAAAACATGAAATGGTTTTATTTTAGTAAGAATATGTTTCTGCAAAAAAGGAAGAAATAAAACAGTGCAGTTTAACACAGGGAAACCACTGGATATGAAAAATACCTACTATCGAAAGATTTTGCATTTAAGTCCATTTTTACAAAATGGTGGAGGAGCAGTACATTTTCTTGCCGATTTATTTCCAAAAGAATTTAATTAAATATATGACACTTTTCTCATTTTTTGCATCGACTCCGTACATATAAAGGGAGTTAAAAATACTAAAAGAAATAACCCATACTGTAACCGATTTTTATATTAGGTAAAACCCGTAACCGTAACCGAACCAAAATATATATAAAATACTAAAACTGAAATCTCAACCTTTGCTAAAATATTCAAACCGTTGGTAAAACCGGAACGGTTCTATTGAAAATTCGAGAGTAGGTACTTATTTTATGTTATACGTAAATGGGCAAAATTAATGTGTTCAAGATCAAAGTCAAAACCGGAACTGAAATCGTTTCAGCAAGTGTATAACCAAGATAACAAAAATGTCTGTTGGACAAAAAACCAAAACAGCAACCCAAACCGTTTTCAGGTTGAAAAAGCAGTTAAATTGGTGCAAGTGTATACATATTTACATACGTGACATGGACACCACTAACCGTGTCGACTGGTGAACTCAATGTGTTTATGGTGGTTCGTATTTTGTATTTTCTTAACACACTTATTCACAAGACTAAGAATAAGAATACAACTTATGTTTTGTTCTGACTTGTTAACTGAAAGTGTCTATATTTTGTGTTGCGTTTTAAAAGAAAAATAAAAACTGTATTACCGTTTGAAATTTTCTTTTGCTCATAACGAGTTTTTAATAAACACCTTTGTTTATTTCAAGCCAGCCCAACTCAAAAAAGTCCAAATATTTCAAAATGGTGCGTTCTGAAAAAACCCACCGGATTTTTTCAGGTCGGGCCCATTCAGACGAACCCTGCTTCAAAGACACCTAAGAACAAATTTCTAATGAGTTCAGGAAAAAGTATAACGCCGAGACCAGCTGGCACGCTGAATTGTAAATTTAGTTGCTAAAATCAAGCAATAACGTTAATGGGCAATCTACTACAATCTTACCTGCAATAAATTTTTCACGACCAGTGATAACATTATTTTACCTTCCATTACAAAGTAAAATAGGGAAACGTTCCTATATATTATGTACGCACACATTTTCTTATATTTATATTCATGCATAAATTGATACATAAATTGATATCATCATTGCTTCTTCCTTTTGTAGATCTGACGAAAGGGGGCTATCGAGGAAGCATATCATCGAAAGCGTCAAGGCCAGTTTACAGCGACTCCAGCTGTCCTACATTGACGTGGTTATTGTCCATAAAGCTGATCCCATGTGCCCCATGGAAGGTAAGAGGTCGGCCGTTATCCACATCTGTTTTGTCTATATTGCACCAGAGACGCCAAAATAACTTTGTTTGGCGTTACTGTTACACCTAACAGTGTCGCGGCCACTTAGTTTATTGGTCATTCACATTCTATTCTATGAGAGCAATATGGTTTTTATTGTTGTCGCTGGCAGTACTAAATTAATACCAATATAGCCGATCTGAAATACCCCGCATGTATGTACTCATAATGCGATGAAAATAACAAAATGAAGTTTGTTCTTAAGCAACTAAATACGATAGTTTATTATGAAATGGTGTTCCGTACCAGAAGGGTCAAAAGTAGGTAGGTTTTTTGTATAAGTGGATTTCATTCACATACATTATTCAAAGGGTTACCACCCTCAGCGACCCCAAAAGGAAAACCCTAAGCAGCCTATAGAGATCGAAATGACACCGCCGGCAACGTGTGCGCCCGAAATATCTGCAGTGATGCGAAATAGGAGGGATATTTCGATGAAAAACCGCCTCTTACATTGATAAATCTTTCCTGAAGATATCGCAACACTGCAAACACTTGACCATAAAATTGACAATCAATCAATGAAAGAAATATATTACAGTTATCTCCTCCATAATGCATTTATGCGTTCCTCTTATCTTGAGAACAAAATAGTCTTTTGGCTTGTCTAAAATGTGTGTAACAATTTATCAAGTATTGTGTGTAATAGGCAATGCATGCAGTAGCGGATTACCTATAAGCCAATGAGCCACGTATTTAGGCCAAGACATTTTTCCATTGTGTTTTAAAGATTAATGTTTTCAATAAGTATCATATAATTTTAATTGTATTAAACAAAATGACGTAGGAGGACAATAATTTGTCACATATAGTCGAGGACAAAACTATTTGTGGCGAATTTATCAATTGTTGAGGGAGTACGTACAAAAACAAGTTAAAGTAGCAACATACTTCGGTATCATAGTAGATCCCATTCCAGATTTGCATCATGGCGATCAGTTGAATTTTAGAAATAGAAATGCAGATCCAAGTGCCTAGTCGAATCCTATGTTCGAAGGCTCATAACTCTAAAACTAGAGAATGGAAACAAATGAAATAAAGTGTGTCATACTCCTGAATCATTTCTACATAAGTTGTTTGACCTTCAACATTTTTTGTGTCTGGGTGTAAACATGAGTGCGAGAGAAGTGAAAAAGTGTACCCGATTTTTGCGTTTCTAAATTAACTCTCGTCTTTCCTATTTTTTCTCCTACATCGCTTTCCTAAAAACTGTGTTCAGGTTGCATTTAAAGTCTCTTCTATAGATTGGCTATATTTTCTATAGTAAAGGTTGTAAACAGGATTTTGATGGAAGCGGATATCTCTGAAACGAACGATAGCAGGACAACGCAGTTAGCATACAAATAATCCTTATTTACTGCTATAGTAATCCCTTGAATTTAATAGTATTCCGACTACATATTTGTTAATTTGTAAGACCGAAATAAACATGAACAATATTTTGTGCAGTTTTGTTGTGAATCCGTCTGAATCCGTTTTTGTAAAATATAATTACTTAGAACTAACTTTACATCTAAATTCATTACACTATATTTAAATCGCACTATTATTCAAAGTTCCGAATTGTTCTCATCGTATTAAGTAAATGATCTTGCTGGTACTGTCCCAGCTATGTTACCATTACCGTTACAATTAACGTAGTCCGCTCTGCAGGAAATTTATAATATTCATATAAATCACTTTAAAAAATTACGGAAAAACTTCTATGCGATGATTTTTCTGCAGCCGCATTATAGTATATTAACGTACAAGTTTTATAAGACAAAAATTGGAGCACGAGTTGTTTTGGGCACGACGAGCATAGCGAGTAGTGCCCAAATGGAACCGCGCCAACACGTCTTGTGAAACGAGTGTTATATATTATTTTTTCTACTTTGCGACATGAATTTTACATAAATTTCGAAAATTGCGGTTGTCATTTCAAGTAGTCGTATTTTCAACGTTGGTAGTTAGGTAAAATTCAAAAATACGATTGAGGCGAGCCAATAGTGATTGAGATGTCAACTTTATTTAACACTTAACGTCAATATCATCAATCTTGGATAACGAAAAGGTACTAAAATTTCGTGATCTAGTGTTTTCATAACGACACCGAAAGCGGTTTCGTTATGAGTTTATAACGAACGCAAAGTGGAAAAAATTAAATATGGCGATTGTTTACGTGCATATCCCATTATAGTGCTAACATTAACAATAATAATAAATACAAAAATTCAAATTTTTGTGGTAAACGGTTTAGGGATAAAATTCGGAAAGACGAGCGTTAATTGAAAAGTGCTAAAATCGGGTAGCTATTTTCATTTCTCTCGCGCTACACCGAGGGCAACCGAGAGGCAAAAATGTTGATAGTCTTAACTTATGTAGAAATGATTCAGGTGTATTATGACACAGTGTATTTCAATAGTTTCCGTTCAGTAGTTTGAGCGTTATGAGCCTTCACACACAGGAGTCAATACTATCGAAACGAGAGATAGCAGTTAGGGCGATTCTCTCATACGGGTCACATATATGCTTTAAAAATGACAAAACTTTGGTCGCTAACAGAAGATATTTCTATTGTTAATTTGTTTTTTTTTAATATATTTGTTTTAATCGACTATGCCCAACCGATATCAGCAATTGGAATTTTAACCACCTTATTTATTCTATAATAATATACTTCTCAACTATATCATTTCCAAAGCCGAGATTGTTTATCTTCACGCATCCTTTGAATACGTGCCTAACCCTCCTTTTCTTTATAAGGGTTTTATATGTATTTGTCTTGTTGCATATACCTTTGGATACTATAAATAACGTGCAAAAGGCCTCCATCAATAACGGATACCAATTTTGGAAAAATTACTTCTTCCTTCTGAAAAACTAATCGAAAACCGCCAATTTTTGACCATGTGCATTATAGAGACACGCGATGTCGCAAATTTATTGTAAAAAATTAGAATATTAAAAGATCTACCAATTTTAATCTAATCTTCACTGTCGTGATACTAATATGAGTAGGACAATATAGCATACATCATACATGTTATTGCCCATCTTTCTAAACTGTTCTTGGCATTATCTTTGCTCCTAATTGCTGCATCCTTTAATTGTCTACAATAAATGTCATATGGATTCTTTTACCCAGACATAAGAGTCCTAAAAATGTACAGAGAAATTTAAAGAACCATCATGTTTTATGAGAAGACAGCCAATAAACACATAGTCAAAAGCTGGGTGTTTTCCCTATATCATCGAAGAAGAAAAAAGCGTTTTACATAAATAGCTGCCTTGCTTTTCTATGGGAGTTTTTTAAACTAGTATCCTTTACTAGCGCAGAATTGAGAACTTAGTTACGCTAGTTTTGGTGAATATTCGAAAAACAACATGAGCATAAGGGTGGGTTGACACGCAGCGCCCAAGTCGGCTGCCGACGCTAGCGTAGACGCTATCAGCTGACTTTTTTGAGTAAATACAATGCGGCTTCAACAGCGGCTAAATGCTACGCTAGCGGTTGCCAAGCTTCTGTGTCCGCAGCTTCACCAGCGGAGCAGCCAGCGACTCCTCCGCTATGTCGCTAGCTGCCTGACGCACTACTTTACGCTAAGTGTCAACCCAGCTTAAGACATCAGAAAGTGGGCATTAAGAAATAAGACACTTCTTCATATTCTAGAAGATATGCATATCCCGGAAAGTTGTAAGTGTTAAAAAATTATATTGTTGTAAATTGTTGTGCGGTCAATAGAAAGCAAGATTTTGTTTAAAAAAACAATTCGGTCATCTTTGGCCGTGGGTAGTTCCCGGACTTTATGCAAGATATTTTGTAATGCGACATCAATGGTACCTATATACAAAAATGCAGCGCGGTTTGAATTTCTCAGAAATGAAATCCTTATTTGACTGGGCTATAGCAAATAATGTTAAGAACATCCATTTCTACTCCTCTTTGCAAGACGCATAATTTACGGAATATGAATATACAACGTTATTGGCTGCATGCAAACATGAGATCTGAGATTGGTTGCAATTCGTCTAGAAATTGTTCCACGTACTGGTGTAATATTGTACACGCTCGCATCTAAAGTGCATACTCTGAGAACGTGCTGGCACACAGTATGCTGCTCGTGCTGGCACTTAGAAGATGCTGCGATTTAATAAAATTCATTCTTCAAACTTCTGAGTAGAAAACAGACGGATCCTTTGCAATATCAGAAGCTAAACGCTAATTCGAATTAAAACAATAAATAAACATGGTGAAAACCTCAAATAAAAACTAAATCTGAACGATTTCTATTATCCAAGGCTGAATCTCTCTATACTGGGTGTTTCAGAAATAACGGCTAACCTTATAGATACATATCTGCTAAGTACAGAGAAGTTCAAATAACCTATAGTGTATTGCTAACTTTTGACAAAGTACTGACAAAATTGTGTTAAAGAAATGGACTAAGGGTTGTCCTGGTGAATATAGCCGATCGCGCATGACCGAAAAACTATTACGAACATTTATCAATTGAACAATTAGAAATATTGGTACAAACCTAATTCAGAAATGTGGTACGGATTTACAAAATTTGGGATTGCAAAGTGATTCCGGTCCGACAAAACAAAACGAGTTAACGCCGCAACTGCGTGCTGAGGTCGATCAAAGTTATTTCGCATACGAGTCTTCAGTCTCATAAAACTGCCGCCGTCCGTCTCTGGTATATTTCAGTCAAGGCATCTTTGTGTATTGTCAAAAAGTAACAGTCGTCTAAAGTAATCAACCATTTCTTATGCAGTCAATTCTTATGCAGTAATCCATTTCATAATTGCATTATTAAATGTCTCGGCACGTTACAGTATATTACAGGAAAAATTGCTTTAAATTTCTGGCCAATTTCAGAATTAATCCGGACCTGGCAGGCGGCCGTAATGTCAGAGTACTTTAGTGTCTTGTTAGCACCGTCCCCGGAGTCATTTTCTCGCTGCAAATACATCCGTATAGCGTTTCCATCTTCCTCCATGGTCACAGCCCACGTCATGCTCACGTGGTCACTATACAATCACACCCACATTAATAGCGTTTTCGATTTACTGCACTCGGCTGCACTAGCACCATGCTGGTGCGGGTTTGTTTGTTCGACTTTTCCACTCGCTTCGTTCCATGTGTTCGGCTTATGCACTGCACGCGCTCAGAGCACTCCTCTTGACAGGCTTAATCGATGAATATGTCATTACTTTTTGTATTGTGATGATAAATATAGATAAAATATATAATAATAACACCCGGGAAGTTAAATATAATCATAAATAGCATCGTAAGAGCCTTTGAAAGTCTTGAACTAGTTCAGCGTGCGGTTTATGCATATTTAAGGTGTAGTTCGCACCAAGTGAGTGCATGAAATTGTATAAATCAAAAACGCTATAAGATTCCACAATCCAAAACATTCTCATTGTAGATTAATTAACTAACAGCTGACTACGTTTTGAATAGACTACCGTAGATCAATATCACTGCAAGCGAGAAACGCCACAGTGTAAAGATACCGATATTTTGCCTGCGCGACGGCGTTGTTTTGTCACCAGTTGCAGCACAACTGCGGTAGCATGTCGACGATTTTCTTGAGCTGAACACGGTCGGACCTTGGGCCGTTATTTCCCAGCTTTATGGTTCATTCACAGTATACGTTCCGTTTCCGTTCCATATACGTACCTAAAACATGCGTTCCGGTTGCAGAGCATTTCGCTAATATGTCTATTTGCGGTAAAATGTACTGCTTTGAAACCGTACATGCGTTATATTCTTCTTCTTAGATTCTTCGTTCTAGAGAGTACTTGAAGAACATAAAATTATTTGTTCTTCGATTCTACTTTTCTTCGAATTCTATGCATTTGATCAAAGATTCCATGAAATTATTATTTATAGTAGTATTATTTTTTATAGAAATTGTTCGAGCAATGCACTACATCATATCTCAAGGATGGGCGATGTACTGGGGTACAGCTCGATGGTCACCCGTAGAAATAATGGAGGCCTACACGAACTGCAGACAGTTCAACTGCGTAACACCAATTGTTGAGCAATCGGAATACCACATGTTCTGCAGGGAGAAAACTGAATTATACATGCCGGAACTTTACAATAAAATTGGCGTTGGTAAGGAAACTTTGCAATTGAAAGCTTTGCACAATGAATAATTCAATAAAAATGTGAAAATCTTTTCAATACGCGCGTTTATGCGGTATTATTTCAGGTCTTATGGCGTGGTCACCGATATCCATTGGGTTGTCTCAAGGGAAGGAAGACGGCGTTCAGCTATTTTCAAGGGCTAGTTTTAGGAATAAGTACAGTTCGTTTACGTGGACTGAAGATGAATCTGCCCAAGCAAATAAAGAGGTAAATACTTTTGTGTTCGTCCAACAGATTATGGTCTTTTGTATACGATACTAACATCTTATTAACATTATAGGGTTATAATTGGATGAAAGATAGAAATCAACCAGAAGAATCCAGGAGGCAGACTGAACGTATTAGAGAACTGAACGGCCTTGCAGAGCGAATGGGTTGCAGTTTAATTCAGTTGGCGGTAGCGTGGTCGTTGAAGAATGAGTCTGTTCAGTGTCTTCTTCTAGGTGCTAGTTCAGTAGACCAATTGTACGACATCATCCAGTCACTCCAGGTAAATGAATGAATGGATGGTGTTTAAGACTTAAATTTAAATTTCTTTGTTGTTGTAGCTTGTTCCAAAGTTGAACACCAACGTCATGGCGGAGATCGAACGAATTCTTGACAACAAACCCTCTCGACCACCCATGGTGTCCACCCTTGCGCTTAGATGACAATCAATGTGCCCCCCTGGCTCCATCAGGTAAAATAGATAAATGATTTCTTTTATTTTCCCTGATTGCCACCGTTTCTGACGTTCTGGGGAAGCTTCTTGACTTGCGTTCCTATAAATTACGATGATCACACATGGGGAATGTATATTAGGTACATACTTAACACGAAGCTTCTTCAATAACACTGGGAAAATTATTGCCCTGAACAACAAACGTCCTAAAAAATCGTGTCACTTCATGGTTTTTTGGGGTATTTTACTCCAAAGTTTTAAGCAGTCGAAAATAAATCTGTCACTTATATTAAAAAAATCGAAAGACCGGAGGTAAAATAGAAGTATTAACTAATTAATTTTACAATTTTTATGCCAAGTATTTGGCTTTTTCCCGATTATTATTTCCCGTTGTGTTTTTTATTTAACGGCTAAAAAATAGTGTCCAAGGTTGTGTGTCCGAGGATGGTTTGCGGGCGTAGTTTTCCATAACAATTATTATATTTTTTCGAGAAAAATGTCAATAGACGTTTACTAAATTTGGAGACAACTGATCGTATAGTGTCGTCAGTAAAAAATCCATACTTATAGTTTCCTAATCCACTTTGCGGCTTTGCAATGTTTGTGTCAGATTTGGATTCAGTGTCCTTAACTCCCCATAAAAATGCTAAACTACATTTGGCTGAATGATTCCGGTAATTTCCATTATATGGTCAGCCATGTTGATACCGCCATTTAAATGCCGTAACCGAATGCAACCGTATTCAAAACCCCTAAATACCATGTTTGAAGGAATTATGAGAGATTTTAGAAGGTATGGTATACTATAAACCGCGTAAGAGGTTGCTCATAATTTGAAGGATTCGAAAACTGCGTCATACAGAAATTGAGTTAAATATTGTTCCATTTTTACACAATATTTTGGTCGTATAATTCGTACCACATGTCGAACATACCTATGTCCCCAACAATACAAAACTGACTGAAACATAACCTTTGCAGTATACGATGCGTAAAAGGAGCGCAGTTGTACGCATTTACGTTGTTTTGATAGGATATATTAGCACATTGTAATCATCTTCAATAATATATGTGGTTCAAATTGGCTATTTTTATTTAGAAAGCAACGATCCCCCAAATCGTTTACAAATAAAAAAAAAGTGGACACGTCTTTTTATTTTCTTCGTAATTTTGATTCTTAATAGTGCCTGTCGAGACCTCAAATTTACATAAAAAAATGCATGGGAAAAAGAAATTTTTTGGTATTTTTCGATTAATTGTTCGGGGTTTGGGAAAATTTAAGACTAAGGTTATAGAACTTGTAGAGGAGTTCCAAGGAAAAATTTGACCTATCATACATATGGATTTGATGCCCCCAACCCACCCCCACAGTCACTTTCAACTTTTTTCTAAATCTGGTAGAAAAGTCGACATTTTTGTTAAAAGACCTTTTTAATTTTATGTTCGAGATATCATTTATATTTTGGGATGATTTCCAATGTTTAAATAATAAAATATTATTTGCTTTCAACTCCATTTATTCGAAAAACATTGATTGATTGAAATCCTTTTTTAGGGAAATTGAGAAGTTACATTTTTTTAAATATTAATTAGAAAAGGTGAAAATGAATAATAATTGATTGTTTAGAAGACAATAGGAAGAATTTTTTTAATGAATAATGTCATTCTAAGATAATAAACTGTCATTTCGACCTCAGAAAACAGAATTCAGACGGATTTTCGAGAAAAACGAACAATTTAAACAAATTGTTTAAACAAATGGTAATTAACTGACAAATGTTTATAACCACTCCACTAGACTTATACAAATTATTTCTATGAGAAAAAAAGAATGAAATGATTAGAACAGCCAATTTTCTGAAGAATGTTAATATTTTCATTTTAGGGTAGTTTTCATGTCACTGTGGGGGTGGGTTGGGGGCGTCAAATCCATATGTATAATATGTCAAATTCTTCCTTGAAAAGTCCTCTACAAGTCGTATTACTTTAATCTTGATTTTTCCCAAACCGCAAACAATTGTTCGAAAAATACCAAAAAATGTCTCCTTCCCATGCATTTTCTTATGCAAATTCGACGCATCGATAGGCACCACTAAAAATTAAAATTTCGAAGAAAAAAATACGTGTCAACGTTTTTTGGATTTGGGAACGATTTGGGAAGATTGTTGCTTTCTATCATCACCTTGCTACCTTCCAGTGTTGTCACATCGCAAGTGTCTGTATTGTATTCCACCGTTATTTGACAAATTCCCACTTTTCAGCCTGATTTTCCACCCAAACGGTTCTGTTTTCAATTTTGTTCTATAAATATTTTATAGTTATGAATTATTATGCAAAAAAAGCTATAGTAACCTGAATTTCAAATTGCACGAATCTTTTACCGTTGTGTCGATGCAGCGGCGATAAATAAAATGCTCTAACCACGGACAAATCAATAAATAATAGAACAATAATTCTCTATTATAAATAAAATGCTCTACCTACGGACAAAACAATAAATAATAGAACAATAATTGTCTATTAAACAGATTTATTTATAATAGAATATTTATAACTCTATGTATAATAAATAATTCCCATAATAATAATACACAGTCTCGCCTCAACCAATATTACCTACCAATAATATATATTTGATACTAGTGGACCTATAGACCGCCTATTGGGTAGATCAGTGAATCGGTACATCGCAGGAATCGATAGACCGCATATACACTACGACTACAGTCTTTAAAAAAATACTTTTTTCCAAAACCAAACTTTTAAGTTGTTACCTATAAAGTTGTTTCTATGGACTCATATATAAAACAAAAATGGTTCAATTAAAAAAAAAATTAGTCTCCTGCAATTGAAAACAAAATTTATAATTTGTCGCAATAAATTTGATTTTTTTTTGTTGTGTTTTCTTTTCAAGTTGAATAATTTTAACAATACGTATGGTGTGAAACAAAAGTATAAAAATATAGTAGGTATTCTAATGCAACGTACTTAAATTGCATAAAATTTAGTAATTTTAACAAATTTAGCTTACTTTCATAATTATTTGATTATATAATCAATGCAAATTACGATGACAAATCTAACAATTGTTTTTTTTTTCAAGTGGTAAACATGATCTTAATAATCATGTAAAAATATTTTAGACCACTTGTGGACGACTCAGATTGCTTTCAATTGGTCAAAATTTGTTGGTGGTATACGTGGTACGTGGATCCGCAGAGACCTTTTTGTCAAATTAAACACTAAATTATTTTTCATATAATGGCATGCTGTTGGCCCAGCAACTACAATCCACTCTTATATAGAAGGCTTTAATGGAAAAGATTTTAGATTTTATTAAAGATGTTTGTCACTTGAAAAAAAAAAATACAATTGTTATATTTTGTTCCCAGTTATTCCATTACGTGGAATACAAAAAAGGTTCAATTGTTAAATTTACTCAATTTTATGCCAAGCGCAGGAAATCTAAAACTTGCAGTAAAGTAATATTTATATACTATTATTTCACAAACTATAGTTGAAAATTTTCAACTTAAAAAAAAACTTTTACCTAACTACAACAAACAATTGAAAAAAATTATAAATATTAGGCCTCTTGTGGGAGACCTATTTTTTTCTTAATTGGGTTAATCTTGTTGATGTTATATGTGGGTCCATAGAGATAACATAAATCAACTTAAAACTTTGATTTTCCAAAAAGTTCATTTTATACACTCTACTGCTTGGTTGGTCACTACTTATACAGATTGGTATTGTAGATTAATAACATTGTACATATATTGCAGAATATGTAATACATGTATAATAGAATTAGTATTTTTAAATAACTAATAAGCAATGATAATTAAGAAACTAAAACATGATTGAGGCTAAATATTAAATTAGTTCCTTTACAGAGACTGTGCATATAATATATATTTGTAGAACATTGCACATCATTGTTGTATACATGTGTATATATTACAGAAAACAATAAGTAAAAAATGGATTATTTACAAATTTAAATATTTCTTCGTAACTTGTAACTGTTAATTTGAATAGAATTTTTTCCATAATCGCCCCGGAGAAAACGTTTTGTCAATTTACACATACGTAGAATCCCACCTTTTAGCCGTAGAAAATGCCACATTTAGCTGTGCAAAAACGTGTTGAAATAAATAGATTTTAACTAAATCCAAAGTTTGTCCTCATTTATGGTTACAGCAATACAGACCTTGATTGGAAATTGTATTCATTGTAATATGATTGATGCGCGTATGTATATGAAATTGACAATAACATTACGGGTGACCGAGAGTTACGATAGACCAATGCGTTATTGCGATAAGTCTACTTCAATAACCCTTCCGAATCACCAATGTTGATATTCGTCCCATTTGTTCTGACATATACAAATCTGTTTTGTTCGAAGTAACAGATAACTTTCTTTAACCCAAAATTAGATTCCTTGTTCCTCAGGCTATTTATCACATCGTATATGTTACCTGTGCAAAAATCGAATTAAAAGAAATTCAACTAAAAATATAATAATTAATGTAACTTTAAAATAACGATAAATAGTTTCATTCCTTCAAATTCTTGTACTAAATGTTTGATTAGTTTGATTAGAGGAAAAATTCTTGTTTATTTTCTTTCGAGTCAGCCCCATTTCTGGCATAATGAGCTGATGTTCACGTTCTAGGCTTCTCTCTTGCGCTCTGTCAATTCGCACACTACTTTAACTTCAGCTTTCTTGTAGTTGTAGGGGCTCTGGTATGGTAGACTGAGTTATATGGCATCTATGTCTTTCGATATACTTTGACCTGGAAGATCTATTGTATGTGGGGCTAAATACGTATAAATTATGTACGACAATTTGTTTACATCCTGAAATTATTAATAAATAAGTAAATGTGTTTTACAAATAATCTGCAATAAATTCACCTTATGCTATGGGTGCGGTTGTTTGGGATTGGGACCATCAAATCTCACCATCAAAATATTAGATTAGGTTAGAACGTTAGGTTAGCGTTAGGTGATGGTTCTTGACATTGGCGCTGTGCGCAGGCATAGAAATGCGCAGGCCGCAGACCCGACCCGACTGGTGTACATTGGTGCCATCTAAGAACTACCTCTCAAACTGTAATCAATTAGAGGGTAAGTAAGGGGCCCTACTAAACGAAAGTCGAAACGCTAATCATCTCTATTAATTTACTTACTGTGTTTTCGTAGTAAGTTAGCTGCGCGGTAATATTCGCAGTTTGTCAAATTTTACCATATATTTCCAATTATGCGTAGGTATAGGTAGGTATTAAGTACGCATTCGTACGTAAAACTAACGCAAATTATTACATATTTTTATACGAACAACATGGTTATAGGTTTTTCAAATCATACTTGTGGGGACGTAACAAATTGCTTAGCTCTGTAGATACCTACTGCAATGTAAATAGGTTAGAGGTTATGTCTGCGCTTTTGACGTTTCTAGCTTGCAACCATGACGACGCGTAATAAACAGCTGTTGGAATGTTGAGGCGCGTTCACCAAAATCGCTCGCTTTTTGGAAAATTTTGAAGCAAAAACGCCCTAGAGGCCGTTTTGCGTCGATTTCAAAAACTCACGCAACGTAGAATTGTTCAAATAGAGGATCGGGCGCGCTCCGCGCGCCCGAAAAGGCCTCTCCATTTTTTCCATAAAGGATTAAGAACGCACTTTTTCGCATGTGAAATGGTGAGAAAAAACACGCCAAATCAGTTTACATAATATCAAATAACTTATACTGGTATAATGCGCCTAGAAAGAGAGGTTGTTCAGGTTTCAAAGCGAAATGGAAGATACTCTATTCTATTTCTTTCTACAATCACAACATGCTCTACGCGCGTGCGCGAGCGCTACGCGCATGCGCAAATTAGGCCGCAACAGTGTTGTTTAAAATTCGCGGTCAAATTCAGTCAGCGCGCCTGCGCATAGCGAACCAAAACATTTTCGCTATCGCCTTTCATACGCGGAAAAATATTACATTGGTCGGATAGGGTAAGACGCAGGGACTGCATAATATAGACTAGAAGCTTGCAAAGATGTGAAAATTTCCTCTGGCACATCAAAATCCCCTTATCCATATTTGATTAAAAATTTCCTTCCATTTCCAAATTTCCTTCCAATTGTGCTTCCACCCCCAGTAAACCTAAATTTATGGTTGGTTTACCGTGGTTGTTACTTGCCACCATTAGAGGACAGTTTCGAATTTATTGCGTACACACAAGGAAATTAAAATGAACTAAGTTCTTGCTTAATATATTAAACCGTTTCTTATTTAACTTCTTGCGCGGTTTACTTTATTTTGTTCAGGATGTTGGAAAAATTTGGTCTAAAATGAGTGGAAAATAATTTACTGCTGTATCTCGTGTGTTGACAGGGTTTGAATGATTTTGAAAGGTTCTTCCCGTAGATTACAAGTCTGACGTCACAGTTTTGATGATAATGATCTCAAAATACATAGATAAAGACGTTGAGGATAATTTTATGATTCTATGATCTCTTTTCAGTGGGGGCCAGGGTGGCACGAGCAATGCGGACAGCCCTAAGTACGACGAGTTCAGCAACACTGAAATGGAAGCTAAGGAAACGCAGAAGCTTCCGTTTTGCGAGATCCAGTGACAAAAGGTGACCGAGTTTGTAAAAACTCGCAAAGTAAAGACGCCCGACGAGAAACCCTTCAAGGAGAAGGTGAAGTGGTCGTACAGCCCCGACGAGGGGCCCAAATGCACCACCGAAACGTTCCTCACCAACAAGAAGAAGGACAAGAAATCCAGCCCCGTGCAGGTATGAAGCCCAGAGGCGCACTGATGATGAGGGCTCTAAAACTTTTTTGGCCGTGGCCGCAAACCGCAACCAGGTTGCCGCCAGGTCTTTGGTAGGATAAGAAAATGCCGCATCCCGTCTCCGGAGAAGAGACATCTTCAGCTTTGCCTAGAAGCTGCTGGATAGACTACTTTTCCAAAAACAAAATAAAATTATTATGGGATAGACTCGCGCGCCGTTTTCGAATTTTTGACTTGTATCGTCACCTATGGTGACTCACCACAGATATCACACCAATCTAACGAGTAATAAACCGAATACGTTTCTTGAACACGTACTTTAACGCAATTTATATCGGTTGAAATAATCTCATTGGTTGATGAATCTTAAAGTTGGGCTTTAGTCTGGAATAATGTAACAACAATGTTTGCATTTTTTGTCAGTGGGTATAAACACCTCGAAAATAAATCGTCTATCATTCCAGAACAACCGAAGAAACTCAAATATTTCCACAAATTGAAAACAAGATTCACATTGCTACCTCCACTTTTGAAAATGATTATTTTGGCTTTAGCAACCTCATAAGTTGAATCATTCGGTTTTCTCGGTGGACAAATGGCCTGGCCTAGTAAGCCAGTAGTCTTAGTTTGACTTAATTTTGCGTCAAACGTATATTATTAAGTATAACCTCGAATAGGCAAATAGAATTCTTCAGCAGTCAATACCAAATCTTTCGCTGTTATGATCATGTTATGATTATATGTATATTTACCTGTACGTGATGAAACAAATTTACCATGGTTTTATGGTTTACAAATGTCAGTTGTTCCAAGTTGCATCTCCAGTTGTAATCTCGTCACAGCCTACTTTTTTTAATAGCGTTTTCACTGTATGACCCGGAAATTTTGCTGATATTTGTAAATCAACCCCTATCTGTAGATATAAAGATTATTGTTCTATTCTATAGGCACATTTCCGGCTGTTTCAATATACTAGACTTTAGCCCAAACTAAAACGTGTTGTATAAAAGTTAATGTCGTCAAACGTAACCTCAAATTTATTAGTCAATATGAATTTTTCTAGCAATAAGATTATTTTGATTGGTACTACATGGTCTCTATGTCAAGATTTGTGGACTTTTCTGCATAATATACTACATGTTTGTAAGTACAAAAAGGTGCAATCTCATATTATCGCATCTAATTGACAGAAAATGCTGTTTAACTCTACAATTCCGATTGATTACCACACCATTTCAATACCAATGGTTAAGTTAATTTAGAATCCAATCTGTTAAGTTATAAGTCGTCCATTTTCTCGCAGAACAAGCGGTGAAAAAAATTGAAAAAATTCTGATGCTGTCCTTGATTAACATGCTACAACTCATAAAAATTAGAAAGCTGTATATGTTGGCGTTTTCGCGATTTTTCCAAATTTAGAAGAATTGGCGCTGTTTTTGCCCCGCAAAATTTTATTCGTTTAGCTTTAGCAATCAATTACTCCGGAAATAATCCATAGATTTCAACGAATTAAAAAGTACAATCAGCTAGCTTTCAATGTGGATTTTTGTAAAATCATTGGATTAGTGGTTGACCCACAAAAAGCTATATTATGCAATGCCAGCAATTCCGTTATTAGAAGAGTTAGAATAATGAAATATAGACTATAGACACCAATAATTCATAGGTTTCATAGGTTCATAAGTTTATTAAGTTACATTTTGATTTAACTAATTTAGCGTTCTGCGATACACTAATTTGTTTATTTTTTTTCTCCAAACCGCGCAATTTATCGACGTAAAATAAGTATTCCTTTATTTTGTAAAATTACCTTCTCAACGATCATAATTTTTGAATCTACGTCAGCTTCCTTAACCTGGTCTCTATTTTTCAAGGCATTACTTTTTGGAAATCCTGTATATTCAGCAGGTAATCCCCTGCATTTCTTCATAACATTGATAATACTATATTCCAAGATATGTGGTAATTATTAGTTAAACTATCATAACATATTTAAATCAATTCTTTATTACAGTTAATAATTCAGTTTAAACAATAAATTCATTTACATTTTATGTCAAATCTAATTTAGATGTTTGAGTAGTATTTACATTATAAGCTCCACTTCAAGTATCATTAATTTGCAGTCTAATTTGCATTAGTTACAGGTATAATTCTTACAATGAGTAGTCAAAATTAGAATATGTGAATAATTGCGAAAAGATATTGAACAATACTTGGTGCCTTACCTTCTTGAGTTTGCTCTGTCTTCACTTATCTAAAATCTCCATAGAATGGAAAAGTCCACAAGTCTCCAAATATTTTTTAGTAACGTATACAGAGTGTTTCATAAGCCGTACATCTAACGATTACTATTTATTCCATACAAATATAATATATCCAAAATTTGGCGTAGACTGAAAAAATATTTCTTTACTACGACAATCTGTATACTTTGTAAAATATTTGAAATAAATTGACATACTAAACTTAAATTACTAACCATTAATAAACATTGAAAATCGTTATTACTAAACATTACTATAAAATATAAACGATTTTTTGTACATAGGATATCGGGCAACGCGTATGTAGATAAATATGTAAAAAATACACAGTATTTTCTTGAAATTTTCATACTTCTCAAAAGTAAAAGAGGGAAATCATGAACAATATAAAATATCATTTTCGACCAAGTCACTTGAATTATTAATAATAAAACAAATAATCGTTACTGTGCGAACTTTACATAAACGTAGGTCTAATTGCAAACTAACGGAACTATATGCGAACACAATAATATTATATACTGTATTGTATTGTTTAAAAAAAAACGCGCAAAATCAAAAGTTTGCACAATTACTTCGTTTCAAAATGGGTGGTTGGCGGTGAAATATATCGACGTGATAGTGGCGCTATCTGTGGCACGGTAGTCAAACTGCTACGTCAAATTATTGCATGTCATCTACACGATAATGTATTTCACTGGCATCGAATTGGTAGGCTGTAAGTTGTAATCGATTAAAAGAATAAACTAAAAAACAATATAGACTAAACGTATATGATTATAGGTATAAAATAAAATTCCTTATTTCCGATTACGTACGAGATGCTTATTTTAATATTATACGAATGCAAAATTGGATAGGCGAAGTAGAATGATAAACAAAATAGTGTAGACATTTTGCTCATATAAAATTTGTTATTGACTTCGAATTCTATAAACTTGTTCTTCACTATACAATATACATTGTTATATATTTTACATTGCGCCCGCACTACGAACCACGTGCGGGCCATACTGTGATTGTTATAATTAACAATTTATTGATATTATTATATGTAGTTGTAAAGGAACGTACTATTCTTTAAACTTTAAACGATTATCGGTTACTTTGTAGGTTACAATTTTAACGACCAGGAGTGTATCTTATCACCAGAATATACGATGTTATATATGGTTCTAAAACGACTATTTTTAAAAGGTACAATTTTTCTTTCATTTGTAGTGCCACGTCTTCATCTTAATTAATTTAACTGTTGGTTGTAGTTTTATAGATTGGGCTTCCAAAAAGCATCATACAACTTTTATCCATATCATCAATGCTCAGATATTAATTGCAATAATTACATGTACAATGTATTAAGTATATTTGTAGTAGGTAAACCATTCAAAACTTATAAAGTGTATATACTGACCACCATAACTAAAAGTTTATAAAATATTGAGAAAAGAATTATTTTAATCCATTTAATAATGAATTCCACCAAAATATAATGAAGTGTAACTAATAAATTTGTTAGCTCTAATACCAAATACTCAAGATTATAAGTTTCTTGCAAAAGATTCAGCTTCAAGATCCTGCATTCTTTTGTGGCGATATAACTAAAAACTCCAATAAAGTTCTATCTGTTTTTTCTTAAATAGTCCCTAAAATGCTTTTCTACTGGATATAACCAGAATTAACGTTTTTTATATGAAGCACTATACACTTATACCGTTATGCTTACTTCGTGTCTCAAATTGGTTCATTTCTGCGCACGACGTCACTTGCGAGACGCCAAATACGAATGTGAAGACAAACACCTCTCAAACCAGGCAACAACTACAGTCACCGTTCAGTCACTCGAAAGTTTTTGTCGTTTTAGAAGGTGATTGACGTTAACAAGTTAACACCCATGCTAACAGTATAATCGGCTTGAAGAATACGACAACATATTTGCTACCATGGCACTGAACGCTACTTCTCGCAATGACGTCATGCTCGATACGCATAAGCATACCGGTAGTCTACCGTGTTTTGAAACAAAATGAATAAGAAGAAGAAGAAAATGTACGTAATGATAATGAACTATTTCATGTTATTAATTTATATAAATTTGTATATACAATTATCTATGATCACATTTCACAATACACTAGTATTTCTAATGACAGTTCAGTGTTTTGTGATCAGAAAACACCAACCAGTCGTATTAAACCACAGCAGTCTCCATGTAAATTTATGAATATAATGTATGAGAAATGTAATTTATGACTATAATTTATTCACATGATTATGTATACTCTTGGCGATTGGTGAATTATAACCTTAATTATGTATGTAGTCGTCAATAAAATAAAGAATTCCATCTCACGATTTCAAAATACTGCATAACTTATCATTAAAAGAATATATTA
The DNA here is from genome assembly GCA_964023965.1 of Melinopterus prodromus. Lineage (NCBI taxonomy): Eukaryota > Metazoa > Arthropoda > Insecta > Coleoptera > Scarabaeidae > Melinopterus > Melinopterus prodromus. The sequence goes on from OZ030393.1 coordinate 51,076,328, forward strand.
TAAGAATATATTAACATTTCTTGTAAAAAGTGTTATCACACCGAAGTTCTTATACATATCTCGATATTATATGAATTGAAGGCCTATTCATTGTTGATGATATTTAGAGACGTACAACTTAAATTTAGTACAATTCTTGTTGACAATTGCTTCACGAACATATAAAAATACACTCCTGGTCGAAATACTATGTTATATTTAATTATATATAATATTATATTGGAATGTAAAATGGGACACTGATTCTTTTCTAATTACAAAAACTACCAGTTATTATAATTTTGATCATTACAAAAGAATTAGTGTTACATTAAACGAAGAGTTCACCATATTTAATGGCCTTCAAGTTGTTAGGGAATAAGGCCCCTTTGAAACAAAGTGGTTTGGGCACGATTACTTAATTGCTTTAATTCGTGAGTGAGTTTAGCGGGTAAACGTTCTCAAATTATAAAAAAATATAAAATACGCAGTAGGATTCGCAGCCGAGAGGGCATTTGAGACGACACTTGTTACGTATATATATAGGAATCATTAATTTTAGATGAAAATCGGTTCGCTCAACACCACGTATTTCGATTTCTACACATTCTTTGAACAGTTTCGGGGTTTTCCGTTTTTCTCGAATTCTTGTGCAATACGAACTCGCTTGTTTCCTTTTTGAAATAAACAATTATTACGATGAGATGTTTTATTTCAACGCCCATCAAATTTGGTTTTGGATTTATGTGGTTTTGGCGTTCTTGTTCTTATTTTGAGTACGTACCCAGATGGCAATATAAGAATGCGGAACATAATAAGCAGCAAAATTATTTTGTTTTCTTAAAAATTGCATTGGAGTGTAAACCGAACACAAAGTGCTGAAGAAATTATCAACTTAATTTATTAAATTCCAAGCTCTGGTAAAACATATTGCATGAAAGTCTTTCTTAGTGAGTTTTATGTTTAAACCAACCATATATTTACCATCTATATACCACGTTTTGTACTTAGTAGAAGAGACTTCACATTTAATGTAGGTAAGTACTGGATGAACGCTGCTGTCTTTTAATTATTGTCTTCTGAGAAATTATTCAATGGTCAATGGCTTGAAGATGTAGTGAAATTTATTTATGAAATATTCTTCTGTTGTGTTCGTCATTGTGATATTTACCCTCATAAGTCATTCCGAAATTCTTTTCGAATGCTAACAAGTATTACTGAGAAATATGTTTTAGCAATGGCTTGTCGATGTATGTTTTAGGATTTTTATTCGCAGCTGTAATGCGAGTTGGTTCTGCAAGTTCAGCTAGTGGTCGGGATCCCAAAAGGGTGATTTAGAGCATTTTAGCTGTTCTTCTTTATTCCAGAAAACCTGGATAACCAGGCTTTCTGGTAAGGAGATGCTGTGGATGTTGTTCTTTACCATCGCGACCACCGCATTTTGGTCCGACAATGTCCCAATGACGTCATTGCGGACAGGACGATATGCTTTATTAAAGATGTCCAGATTTTGTGACTTTGTCACTTTGTTTTTGGGTCATGAAATCATACATTTTTGACTTGGTGTGAATTTGCGTGAAACTAACTAACTCAATTTGGATTTGTCATAGAGAACAAAACCCATTCCAGTTTTTAGGATATCCTGGATGTTTTTCAATTTTTTATGTACTTTGGATTATTGGATTGTTTCTTAACCACAACTGAGAATTTTAGATTGTGGTTAGATCACAAATATACAATATCACAATATGTTAAGAACCACTAATAGAAATTGCGAAAATGTTTGCGTTCTGTATCATGTATCAAGAGATCTATGAAATTTGTCTGGGTGTTTATGGCTATTAGGGTTAACTTTTTTTTAACCGTGATTTATATTTTAAAATAACTGGTTTCACATACACACCAGTTGACAATTACAACTAATGTCTAGAAATAAAGAAGTATTTAATTAAAAATAGCCATTGTGTCTTTATATGAGTACAATATTGTACATATTATTCATTTCGTGTAGAAATTGAAGATAGCAAAGTTATTTCAATAAATGTACGGAATGACGGATGTCCCATCCGCCTTTTCTTTTCAAATTCAATTCAAATGAGTTAAAAAGTTAAAGCACTTTATAATATCCTTTTAACTTGAGACTCCTAAATATCTCGAGAAATATTCATGGTACGACAAAAGAGTCTTAAATAAACTTGTAGGACTCAAAGGGGGAAATGAAATGACGATATCAGTTTCATTGCAGAGGGCGCTGCAATCGGTGAAAATGAGGCTAACTTATTTTTTTTAAATGGGAATACCCAAATTTTTTTATCAAATTATGATTTTACGCTAACTAAGAACAATCTTTTGTCTGATTTTTTTTTTTTCGTACGATGCATCTATTAAAAGTTATTGACGGTTGAAGTTTGTGGCGACTGCGGTAGTTACGACCGCTGCCGCTGCATGGGATGCGCTCGCCGTCTGGCAGTCAAAGTGACGACTGAGTAGACAGTTATGATACAACGTACGAAGGTATGTGCGTCACCGGGACACGTCGTGGTATTTCGCGAGTTGCGCCGTTATGAGCATAGATACCATAAATGAAGAAACAACCACATCCATATAAATAATTTCTTGATTTTTAGAATGCAACTCGTACTAATACTAATAAATGAATAAAGAACGAAATTAAAGTAGTTAAATTAAGTGAATTATCGACTTATTTATTTCCTTATTCAATTTCTTAAGAAGTTAGAGCCGGTTAAAATACCGTTCTGTTTTATTTCAAACGGCTGACTGTAACTTTCTAAGGAATTGAAAAACCAATATAACAATATGAAACTTTATACCCAGTAGTCAGCAGAACATTTACCTACTATCTGACAAAAGAAAATCAGTATTTCAGACAACGCATGAAATACTAAATAAAGATAGTTTCTGAAAGAATGTTATGAGAACAATCAAATCAAATTGAGTAGACAGTTGGACATTTTTTATTTATTTATTATTATATATTTTATTTTGTGTCTAGAATATGTAGTGATCAAAAGTAATCATTCACATAACATTCACGTTTTCATATTTATATTAGGTTATAGCAGGTACATTTTATCGAATTCGCCTGCAAAAATTTGAAAAGCAGTTTTTGAGAAATTTGGAGTCGAACAGCAGAAACATTTTATTGATTTCGCCTGCAAACATTTGAAAAGCGCTTTTTATGAATTGGGTAAGCGAAAAACGTTTTTCTTAAGTAGTTTTTTTGAAAACCCGAATGCTTATATATGATTCGTAATAAGGCCTTTGCTTTATGGCCAACGTTTCAGGAGTGTAGGTATCTGGGCCGTAGGGCCGTACGGCGAGGTGTGAATGTAAAATACCCAGCGTCAATTTTGTTGGACTTGGTATTAAATGTCAAATATGTTTACAAACAAAATAAACTGTTGGTAATTTGAAAGACTCTGTTTTCTGGAATTCGAGTTTCAGAAGATTGTTTGATAAATTACTGTGATACATTGAAATTGGGAGCACACGAATAGATAGATATTCATAGTTTGAATTTGATTCCATTGAAATTGGGACATAAGTTATCGATCGTAGATACATATTATGTGAATTATTATTTACATATGATTGAATTAGATCCATATTGACTATTTTGAAAATTTATATCAATTTCTTAATTACCATTCCAAACATTTTGCGTATAATACATAACTATACTGGTGCGAGATGATGAAATAAACAACAAAACTACTTATCTATTCTTACTCAATTATTTCTTGGTATGCACATATTTAGTGCTCTAAAACCAAAACGACTGATATGCATAAACCACAAATCGTGCAGTTGGAAATACGTTGAGATGAAAGTGAAACTTTCACTCCAGTTTAGCGATAATGGCCACCGCATTTTCGATTATTTATATAGTATTGAATACCACAAGTCTACATAACGGAATCTCGTAATTTGTCATAGTCGACGAATTGTGTACATAAGATAACACGGTAATAAATGGAGCTATTAAGAACGTAGTAAATACTATTAAATGTTATCAATTTTCCGTCTAGCGCACTCTCGCGCCAGACAAAAGAAACAAGAACAATCAAATTTACGTCTCGTTACCAGTGTTTGTTCATTTCAATTTATAATCACTGCACTTGCCACATAAAAGTTCTCGAATGTGAAAGAGAAAGTAACTAGTCTCTGTAACTATCGTATCCAGTATCTTTTCATTTTTAGGTTTCATATACCTAAGCACAGGGCCGGCCCAAGCTTTTGCGGGGCCGGGTTCCAACAATTGCGCGGGGCCGGGTTCCAAATGCGCGACGCAAAAATTGCAATTAATGTCAACACATTCATTTTTCAAAAACTATTCTGACGTAAGGATAAAGATAGAAAAGAATTCATTTTGGATAGTAAAAATATCGCACTTTTCAACAGTTATTATTGGTTATCGATTCTAATATGACTTATCCCGAATAACTGCAGATTTGCTAAATGTCAATAGATTTGTAATGGAACACCCTGCATATCTTAACTCTATAGGTCTATCGTCAACAGCTTAAAATGTATTAAGGATCTAATTTGATATTATTTGTAACCTAATAATTTATAAATTAATTATATATTACATATCCAGACGGTTCGACGAAATTCAACAATCTCACAAACTTAAGTTTATCTTTAGTTTAGTTTTTTTTAATAGTAATTATTTTAATGTATATTCTGTAATTTTGAATTACACTAACGGATAATTTGTGATATTGATTTTCTTCATAGTCAAGAGAATTAGTAATTTATGTACCAGTCTAAAATAGTTTAAATAATATTTATCAAAGACAATAATTAATTTGTTCGTTATACGTCAACGTTTTGGAAAATTAGGTCGCCTCTTTTAAGCCTCTGGAGGTAGACATTCAAGGGGATTTTGCAACTATGATAGCCGAACATGAAGAATATAGAAAGGTGGCGTTTTCAAAATAGTTTTATGGAAACCATGGACAATGTAATATTTCCACCGAAAATTTACGCATTTACCTATGCACGATTGACAATCGTACCGAAATAATTATTGTTTATTCAGTTTACAATAATCCATTTATTTAATTATTTATTCTTATGAAAGTATTACTGACAGTGGCGTAAATAGCAGGTGTGCGAGGTGTGCGGCGCACACGGGCCCACGAGGCAGGGGGGCCCATTGGAGCCGGCCGGGTGTTTGGGAGGTCTCGCGAAAAAATATGAGATCGTCGGCTTAAAGGTAAAGTCACTAACTAAAATCTAATAATTACGAAAATCTGACATTAAGAAGGAATACCAGTAAATATAATGTAATTTTCTAGAGATTTAATGGATTTTAGACAATTTAGAACACAATCATCAGCCAAAATTATAAACACCATACAACTTATTTTATGTCATTCCATAGATAAAAATCACAAGGAGTAAGATCCGGCTATTTTGGTGGCCATAATACTTCTAAATAGGTAGCAATTACTCTCCGTTTATGTCTTATATCTAAATAGTTCCTCACAATTCGGGCATTATGTGCAGTTGTCCTGTAGGACCCACATACATACCTTATCGTAAGGCCAACAGTATATCGTCCATTCTTTCTTCCACATCTTCAGGGAGCAATATTGCTGATACATCTCATATATTTTTGTTATAAAAAAATCGTCCGGTTAATCGGTTGGCCACTATACCGCACCATACATTAAATTCAAACTACACCCGATTATGGCGCGCTACAGAAAGGTTTTATTTTTTGCGGGCCGAGTGCGTTTCAGTTAAAAATACCGCAGTTAGAAAAATATGTATCATCGGACTAATATATTTTTTATAAATTCTAGGTTTTTTTTTTTCAACAAATGGTTACAGCTTGTGGGTAGATATCACATTATTTCACAAAACGTCTTCTATGGCACCATGCGATTTTCAGCAATTCTCGAAGTGTACAATTTTCGGTCTTTAATTTTTAGTTTCTATTGTCTGATTGTAATCAAAATATGGCATGTGCCATACCAAATTACTCAGAAAGAAATGATGAATCCAAACATGTATAAAACCAGTATGGCGACCATAAGAAAAACAAAAGTTTCGACTGTTTCATTGACGAAAAAAAATTTAAACTGACATAATCAAATTGTAGGGAAAAAAGTGCCTTTATAATGTCAAAACGATTTTTGGTTATGATCAATATTAAAAAATTTAATTGTTTGGTTTTTTCAAAATAGTTTGGAAACCATTTGGAATTCAACTGTTTTCTGAACAGATTATGAAAAAGCACATAAATATGCACTACTTTGTCCATTTAACCGACTTTCTATATCCAATAATAACAAAAGTACTCATACAATCCAACGTTCCGTGAGACACACTGTATAAAGTATAAGAAACGTATAAACAGTATAAAAAGTCTTAGTGGGCAGTCAAATATGGGTTTAAGGGTTTCAAAGTATTAAAAGTTGGGCCCCATTGTTTCTGTTCGCACACGGGCCCACTGACTCCTAGTTACGCCACTGATTACTGACATTGTGTTATGGTTACAGAAATATTAGGATTTCTACAGAACACTTTATTTCTACCAAAGCAATCCTTGTTTTTGTTATCTGTAGTAATTAGACCACTGTTTAATCGATCTTCTTAATATACTTGTTGGTTAAATAACTATTTATACCAGCAATTTATAAAATGGTCAGTCTAACCTCATAATTATAGAATAAAATACTGTAATTTATTATACCGACTCACAAAACGACAACGCCCAGTTTCACAAACAATGATCACATTTTATCCGGATCATCAGAAATTTCTTTATATCATGAATTATGAATTTGATAGTAGGTAGATGGGTGCTGATTTAAAATGTGCGTTATTGGCTCCACTGAATTAAGTAATTAATTTAGTAATTTACCCGATAAATTACGCTCTTACAGCACTTGTCGACTGCTTAGGAGTGGTGCGGTACATTCACGCAAGTACTGGTGGAAGGGATTTGAAATTAATTTGGAAATTCCGGTAAATTAACAACTGTAATTAAAATTATTGGTAAATTACTGGTAAATTACCAACGGTAATTTAAATTGACGCAAACTACCATCGGGTTTTTAAGCCGTAAATTACGGTAATTAAAAATCGGTAAATTACCATTAATTACGGTAATTAATTTAGTAATTTACGCGGTAAATTACGGTTTGACATCCCTGGTTGTAATATCTCTACTCATGTACAGATGGCGCCAACAGAACATTGTTCCCGGCGGTAAGACTGTAAGCCCTCCCCCAGACGCAAATCGTTGTGTGGTATCATAACCACTCTTTTGATATACATAGCAAAATTATCTGGTCGCTGTCGCGGCGACAAAATCGCGTCAGTCTGAGGAAGGGGTAACTTGTAACCTGCGAGGCTGTTCGCGGCACTGTCAAAAGTGCGGGGCCGTCCAAAGCGCGGGGCCGGGTTCCGGGGAACGCGCTGAACCCGCCTCGGGCCGGCCCTGCCTAAGCAACAACAAAAACTACTGGAAACTTTATTTTTTATTTACGTACTAGTCATACAAATATCAATAAATACATATAAAATAAATGAATACCTTTATATATGATTAGTTTTGTTAAGGTTCAACAACTCCGATGATCTCAAAATTTTTCTGGTGCGTTCCTCTCTTCCACCAAATATCAGGCTTTGACATAACTCGGTAATCGATATATTTGTAGTCCACGGATAACCGAGACGGATGTAATCTTACAGTAGATTCTGGAACGAGAACAGTATTAGTCTCTGTTAAAACAAGATTTCTAATCAAACATTAATAAGCAAATGCGGCCATACCTGAGCAGCGAAAATTTAAATCAAAAAGCAACCAAAGTAGAAGGATGTTCGTCAAAATCCTGGCCATTATCTCTTCAGTGTAAAGCGAACTGATTAGTGATAGTATTGAAAAAAAAATATTAAAATCGACCGACAATTTTGTATTGAGCCTTGTACTATTTACCGGAGAGTATTGAGTTCAAATTTTCATAATCCCCACTTCTTCAAGATGCACTCGCCAGAGGCGTGTGTGGAAGATATTGGAAGCAGCGCATGGCCAAACGATATGCTGCGATATTTGGACCGAAGTGTGTGCAGATGGCGATGACAGTGATGCATTAGTGCGATACAGTACACTACATACCTACATTATTTCGTATAAAAAATAGCTTTTTATTTTATCCAACTTATAAATATAGTTCTTATTAACTATGGTGTTGCATAAAAGGATGACGATAATTGGTTTCCAACTCTGTATCACCTTCAGATTATAGAATTAAAGGGGCATCGTTATGGGGATATAACAGGCCCCATTGAATGGAGCTGTTTTTAAAACTTAATGTATCGATTTAAAACTTCTCTGTATTTGCGTGCAACTTTCATATTTTTAAGCGATTAATTCCATTATTAACAACATTATTTCTGAAAATTAGGCTACTATTCCACAGACTCAGGCAGGGCTCAGAGTTCGGTTTCTCGGTAACATTGTAAACTTCCGTTCCTTTTTGTATATATACATGGGGTTCGATTGTCGAATAGTGTGGAGGTGATAGATCATTAAAATTGATAACAAAATACCAATTAACCTGTAGAATTAACTTGACTTCATGCACACGTATCGTGCATTATTCATATTCATCATTTTTTTCATCTCATCATTGCTCTTAAACCAGTAGGGTGGTCCTTATTTGTTAAGTTTGAGATCGATGAATACATTTTAACACGTGCCCTCGAGGGACTCAAAAACGACAATAAACTTAAGTTAATAATATAAAAAAATTAATAAAAAAAACGTTGTTTGGTTTTACTACAATAATTTTACTAACCAAAGTTAGTAATTTTCAAGTATTTAATTTGTCAAAATTACAATAATGTAAGCTTCTCGGAGAACGATGCGCTTTGAGCAGCATCACCAGACTACGTCACCCTAACGACCCCCACCACAATCCCTTGAAAGAACTCATGTACAATTCCACAAAGATTCTCCCATCCCAATTACCACCAGACTTAAAACCCTATCCATTAATGTATCCAAAAGAATACCAGTCACCCTATTCCACATGTTCCTTAAAAAAATCCACAACTCCGTATATCGCACCCCAAGCCCACAACCTTCGACACCATCAAGAACCTTAAGGAATTGTAGTCCTTGATATGCCATAGACGAGAATACCGTGCTGAAAAATTACTGTCCACGGCCATTTCCTGGCGATTTGTATTGATAGTTTGCTCAAAATAAATATTTTCTATCTATCCACATCTACCATTTTAACAGAATAACCGTTTTGAGAGTAGTTTTTGAAAAATGCAGTGCTAAAAACAGCAAAAGATCCAAAAATGCATTTCTTTTCTCAAAAACTAGACAAAAACGCATCAGAAACAGTTTTTACTTGTCCGATTTTGTTCTCAGTTGGCCAGAATAGCCACTTAGCTTAGATTATTGTATTTTTAACAAACTACGTACTTAGAAATATGTGAAGTGTTCGGATATCTAGGCTGAAAAGTTAATGGATTTTGTTGTTAGCTGAAATTGAACCCTGGCTTTCTTAGTGGAAGGCAGCCTTATCCACTCGGTCACCTCCGCCCCCTTTAAGCTAATAAGCTAATAAAAAATAAAAACTTTTCTTTATTATTTATGTTTTGTTAAATATTTTATTTATATTCATTCTTGATTTTGAGCACTTTGTGGCACGGTTCTCACAGTTCTCACAATCTCACAGGAATTAAGAATGGATGTAAAAGAACAAATAAATTGAGGGGGTCCCGCAGACACAAAATTTAAAGTTGTATTTATTTATTCATCCTCTATCATTCCTAAAAATATTCGGTTGCGGAAGAACACTTGTATACCATAAAAAATATATGTGAGAGACAAAATATTTCTTATTTCTGTTAAGTTAAAGTTTAAATTGTCATAACAGACATCAAGTTATAATTAATTTGAAAAAGTGAACTAATAGATGGATCTTTTCCTTAATTTTTACAAATGAATAACTGTTTTTGAGCACACCCGCATGAGCGCCTGAGCGCCCGCAGAAATATTTCCAGCGGGGTGTAAAGCTGACCATGGGTTGGCTTAAGCGTTGCCAACTCCAAAAAATATATTGGTATTTGGTATAAAAATTCAATCGTTTATAACTATTGTAAAAATTGTTGCATAAATTGCTCTCATACCCAAAATTGGACACCTAGCCCTAAATGGCGATAATGCCCGTTCAAAGACCAACCGTATTTCAAACATTTGCTGCGGAAAAATGTTTGTATATAAACATATGGAAAAATTACTGCATTAGGATCTATCTTGCCCCAAAATGTAGGCAATGAAAAGACCTATCAGCGTTCGGAGTTTTGCCCCATGGACGACATCCCCTAAATTGCGATAATGTCCGTCGAATAGCAAACGTATTGGTATTTCAATCAACTTTTGTAAAAATATTTGCATAAATTTCTATAATACCTCAAATTATAGGTAATTAAAAGTGCTAGTAGCCGTTTGACGTTTAGGAGTTTTGCCCCATGAACAACAACCCTTAAATGATAATAACGTCCATTCGAATGGCAAACGTAGGTATTTCAAACAGTTTCGACAGAAAAATGTTTATTACTTATGCAAGAATGGTTGAAATAGTCCACGCTTATAGGTGTAGTTTAATTAAAAGTAAAAAGCTCTTTTCCTGTGCTAATAACTTTATTTTAATGAGTCTCATTAAAATAAAACTCATTAAAATAAAGTTATTAGCAAGGTTTTTGATATACTTTTAGTTATGCAAGAATGGGTGGATAAATTTCTATCATACCCCAAATTGGAGCCATTGTAGGTAATTAAAAGACCTAGTAGCCCTTCAATGCTCGGGGTTTTGCTAAATGGCGATAATCTCCGTTCTAATAGCAAACGTATTTCAGACAGTCAACTTTTGCACAAATTGATAACATAATCAGTTGACGCTTGTTTGTTTCTGTATTTTTTTGTAATTAAACATCTATGAATTTTTATGTGTAAATTCAGAAGATTATTAATTATTTTATTATAAACTTCTATTATTTTATTATTTTTTCAATTAATGGTTAAATGTTTTTAACACTATTTATAAATCAGCATGATTACATGATTTTTTTCTTCTTGATCTTTCCCCTGTTATATCTAAAGCCGGGGCTAAAGCTAGGGGGTGCAAGTGCACCCCCTTGCTCATTTCTGCGGGCGCCCAATGCCCATGCGCAGAGGGCGCTGGCGTTGACGACAAGTTACGACTTACGACCCTTACGACAACTTAACGGCGCCATCTGTTATATATAAATTCAAATTTGGAAAAAAAGAGAATTCTTTTATTTGAATTGTTTAACAGTACATTTTGCCACAAATATGTATGTAAATAACATTACGGTATCTGCACGTAATCGTAATGAAGTCATAGAAGAGAATGCACAAAGCCTTGAGCAAGGATAGAGATAGCGATGGCTTCCTTCTTTGTCTATTTGAGGCTCGAGCAGTTGCAATGTAAACATCCGTCAAATACCTATGTAGAATTGTTTACTTGCGCTGTACAGGTCCGTAAGTTACTATTTATTGTGAACGTGTGTGAACGGCTTTACAAGTTTTACAACAGACATAAATAACGTCAAGGCATAACGTGAACTATGGCTGACAGACGATTATCTTATGGAGAACCTAAAAATCAATCTGCTGCAGATACTCCACCAAACTCCCGACTTTTTGTGATCGGTTCGAAGCAATTAACTAAAGATGACTTCGAGGAGGCCTTCTCAAAATTTGGCGAAATTGAAGAGATTTGGGTTGTCAAAGACCGACAAAGTGGCGAACGAAAAGGTTCAGTATTAACAATTTGATCACCGTTTTTATTAAAGAATTATTATTTTAGGTTATACATACATAAAATTCGTAAAAACCTCAGACGCAGCAAAAGCATTGGAAGCTATGAATGGAAAGATCATCGGGAACACAAGCAGACATATAAAAGTTGTAATCGCATCACGGTAAATCTAAAGATTTATGTCTATATTCAGGTTATGTTATTCTGAAATTATTTTAGCCGCGATCAAGGTTCTAAAAGGGACGAGAACGAAGAAGAACGAGTTCAACGGTTGTTTGTTTTGGTTCAGAAAACGATGACCGAAGACGAACTGCAAGAGTACTTCAAGCAGTTCGGAGAGATTGATTATGTCACTATTATAAAAGATAGGGAGACAAAGGAAAATAAGGGATTCGCTTACGTAAAGTATTTTAAGTACGTGTAGTATTTTTTATTGTATTCTTCCGGATATATTTTTATTTCAAAAAAGACTGAAAAACAGCTTAAAAACTGAATTATAACTTATATTTTGAAATGATAAATAAGTAAGTATATATGATAACCCTAATCAGGGAAAAGTACCATAAGCCGGAATTTTTTCTTACTATTCTTATCTCTAGATTGTAGTATCTTAAATATTGAAAAATTATGTTCAATAATCACTGTTCTCACAAAAACAGCTTGTTTTTGCCAAAACTGCTACTGAATCTGACAAAAGTTTGTCATGGGGGTCTTGCATGATTTTACCTAACTTAACAAATAAAATCCTTAGGTGGTAAGACAACCGTGTGTAAGAGCCATCTCAATGCATTAAAAATTGTCATACCACTTATGATAAAGTAAAAAACAACCAGTATTTTGTTTTTGACATAATATATGGTACTTTTTCCCAGCTCACATCACATATTACAAATTTAATACCATCACAAAACATAAAAATGTAAATTTTGCTTTTGTAGGTTTTCTCACGCTGCGTTAGCGTATGAGCAATGTGATAAGAAGTTCAAAGCAGTATTTGCGGAGCCCAGGTCGAATAAACGCGTCTCCAGTAGTGATTACAGCACTGAGGCCAGCGCTCCGTCGTATGATAGTTTTAGTAGAAACCCAGTGAGCTCATCTATGTCGTCCATGCCCTTACCAGAAGTTCCTAATGAAGGATACACGAAACTGACGGTGGTAGCAAGTCCTTCAATTAATCAGGATCAATTGTGGAAACTGTTTGATATTGTACCAGGTTAGATATTAAGTTGTGTGTTTTTACTTATCTTTTACCTTGCTCCAGAAAACTAAAAACTCCTAATGATAATCAAAATTTCCATCTAGAAATCTTTCCCATGTGTCTAGTATCTGGTTGTATGGTTGACTTACTTTAGTATCAGGAATATCCGTTATTAATTTCAACAGCCCAAAATGCCATTTGTTTTTATTTTTGATGTGGAAGTGCAGGTTCCAATGTTGTTTTCTAAAACTGCTGAGCTAGTCATCATATGTGTGCTTGGATGAAAATGGAAAGGGAACATGTGCCCACGAGTTGAGTTAGAATTATTTTTTGACAGACATAATCATTCTGAAGCTAATCCAACAGTTCTAAAACGTTTACCATGAAAGGAGAGTAAGAAAGAAACTGAAAGTGTCTGAAGGCAAAATTACTATCAACATTATTTCTTTCAAACTTCTTTTAATGCTTTAAAAGTACATATTTATTATGCACATGTTTCGATAACAAGGATTTTGAGACTAATTTTAACTGCACAAAACATTTTAAAACCGTTCAAATGAGGCATAAGGTTTGTTCCAACACAAAGATAACACCGTTCAGGTATCACTTTTTTCATGGGCAAGTTATGTACGATGGCTAACTCAATGATGCCGCGAATCGGTTCTGTTTCATATCCAGGCATACATAAAAATAAACCAAAAAATGTTTTTCCTAGTCCCTTTTCTTATCAAAATACCTGTTAAAATCGTACAACCCTTTTTTTTTCTTTTAACACTCGTGTCTTAACCCTCCAGCCGCGGGCAACTTTTCAATTTTTCTACAGAAAAGCACGGGAAATCGCGGGAACTCGTGAACGGGGAAATCGCGTTGCCCGCGGTTGGAGGGTTAAATAGCTATTATAGATCCTTTTCTAATAATTTTTATTTAAGGGATGGATTACTGCCAGCTTAAATTCGAGGGTAGACAGTACCCAGTCCGTGGTGTAGCCACGGTGGTGTACTCCCACCCTCAGTGGGCAGCATACGCCAAAGACAAGTTTCACGGGTTTGAGTACCCGCCAGGCTCTCGACTGATAGTGAAACCAGAATTTGAAGGATCCAGGTCATACTCAGAGAGAAACAGAACTGCTGAAACAAGCGCGAGCTTGCTGAGGCAACCTGATATAAAACAATTGGCTGAGACAATTGCCCATGCCACATCGTTAATCCAAGCCGCTGGCTTATCACCAGGTAAATTTACAGTTTGTGACTTGTTATTGAATAAAAATAGCCTAAAATACTTTTACAGATGCCTTTTATATTTTTTTTCTTTAATATTTTTTGTTTTAATTTTATAATTTTCCTTTTTACCTTTATTATTAATCGCTACAGTACGTCTGTAGTAATATAATATAAAGTATGTCTTCAGTAATATTTTATAATTTTGTTTCCTGTACAATATATTTATTTATCCATTAAGTGCATGTCCCCAAATAGTGCAATTGCGTTGACATATTTCTAGAGTTACTACAAGCAAAATTAGGACTGCAGGGAAATAAGGAGGATCCTGTTTGCAGTGTGGATTTACCGGAGCCAAAACCATTACTGCATGTTGATGAACCAGTTGCCGCCAGGTAAGATTTGACAATGCCGTTTTTGGCATTATAATCTTGATTTCTGACATGGGTACGTCCTTTAAAAACATCATCAGATGACATCATTGGTCCCAGACATCATTGGTCCAAGTCAAATTTTTCATAAATTGTGTTATCTGATGTATATGAATCAGAACTTTGGGTACTCTAACCGATATAAAATTTGAAGCTTTGTATCAAAATGAAACATGTCCCCAACTGTGTCAAACTCAGATTTGCCCATAATAGAACAAGTCTTTAAGAAGGTACTGAAAAGTAAATGTGGTGCAATAAGAGTATTGATGCGTATTACGTGTGGTGCATTAAATTTTTACATTTATTGATACCAATGGTCAAAAAATAAAAAAAAGGTTCCCAAACATTGTATAAGTACTCCAAAATTTTTCCCAACCACGTAATAATCCCGCAAACTGGTAATACTGTTGACTGTACTACGTGCGTCTAATAATTTGGCCAGGGACTGAAACCACAATTTTTGTTTCATTGTACATCAGCAGAATGTTTAGATTAACACAATTGTTTAATTTAAAAGAAAATTTATGATATATGTTTTGTTTTGTTCAAAAGAGAGAGAGTCATTTCTTTCCACATTTCCAAGAATATCTCTCTGTTATTCTGTTATTTTTTTAAGTAGAGGTACCAAAATAATAACTTTTACAATTTCATCCACAGATGCTTCATCATTTGCACACCACATCCTCTTCCAGCTGCGACGTTGCGAGATGTCTTCTGCCGATTTGGAAGCCTGATTGAAGTTTACATGTTGCAAAACAGAAATTGTGGATATGCAAAGTACGGAAAAAAAGAATCAGCCGAAAATGCTATAAAGGTATAGCTGTTTTATTCAATTAGTAATTAGCTTTTCACACTTTAAAGTCAGGAAAAATAAAGAATTTTGAGCGTGGAATAGTATTTCTCGTAGGTTTGTAGAACTGTGCTGCTGTAAGATCAAACATAACTGATTTTGCTTATTGTAACCGTAGCTGCTAGAATACAATTTTAGCTACAAATTATTATTGCTGCCTGTAGTTTTGTACCTGTTTGAACAAGTTTTGGTCGTATGTCAACGTTTTTAATCATAATTCTAACGCAGGCACTTCACGGAGCTGAGATTGGAGATGTTAGGTTGAAAGTACTGGAAGCTGAGGAAAAGGATAATCAGAGGAAGAGACAAAAACTGGAGACTTCTGAAAGAAGCTCCGATTAGTCTACATTTGTTTCGTAAGTCCTAGAACTGGCATTCAGTTTGAGGTTATATTAAGATTTACAATTTGACAGCTAGCAAAGCTATTTTTTTTTCGATTGGTTAATTTTATTTTGACAGTTGAGTTTAACCTCAAACTAGAATACTTGGATATGATTGAGTATGTGATGAAATCTGTGATATTTTAAATGATGAAATTTTCGACTTTAAGCAGGGATTCGATTTTTACAATTGTGTTTATTTCTCCTAGAGTAAAACTACGTTACGATGGACTAAAACCACTTGACACACCGACAGAACAGACCGATGTACCTACTTACGTGTTATACTTTCCCGTTGCTTTGACTATTACTACCATACACCTACGACAGCCTTTGTTTGACTTCTTGTGACTTGTATTTTACTTATTTTATTGGAATAAATACTTTGCATTCTTCGATTGGTGTTTTAATTGTTTCATAATACTCCTCTCTTCTAATACCAGATATTTTTAACTTTGATGGTAATTTGGTAAAAACATCTGATCAGGGTCACGCATTAAAACCTGCAAACATACATGTTTATAAAATTTTATAGTTATTTCTGATGTATGACATCACCTCTCTTCGTTACAACCATATTCCAACATAATAAATTTACCACTGCAATCTCTCTTGTGTAGCTATCAATTTTATTGATTACTGTTAAAAAAATGCCAACAGATAACCAGAAGTGGTGTTGAACTTGAATATCTTTTGAAATTTGAAGGAAGTATTGGCAATGTTATTTTACGATCAGGAAATAAATAATTCCTATGAAGGAGACGAGGATATAAATAAAGATTGGACGTAGGTACAAATATTTTACTTTATTATTAAATTGTTACATTTCATAATTAGAATTCTAAATCTATACAGTCATTCAATAACAACACAATATGCACAACGTAATACTAGGAGCTTAAAATAATAATAATAAAAAGGAAGAAATAGACTATATCAATGCGTGTCGTTAATAATATAATTTCTTAAAACGTTTAAATAATTTACCTCTCAACCTGTACTCGGACGAGACACGTGGGCGTATTAAATGCACTTAAAAATTAAAATTGTAAAGTAGGCACACAATCCCATCCACTCTTAGTATTTACATATTTTTTTATATGCCTTATCCGTACAAAAATTATCGTTATTAGATATATTTGTTTATATATATATACTTTCATAATTATTACAAGTCAGACTGATTATTTCTTCGCGAATTCCACATTTTGACAAATACTTGGATCGTTTTAAATGCTTCGCTGTACTCGATCACAATAAAAAAATTCTTGCAAAGTTAACCTCTCACCGTTCTACACACACGCACTTCATCGTTGCGTATATATAGGAGCACCATTTCGTATCGTCCTGTGACGAGCGCAAAGAATATTTAAAACAACAAGTAAGGGCGCAAAATCAACGGGGCTGCGAAAATGTAACTACGAAAAAGGTTGAGCTTATCAATTATTATTTTGAAAAATGTAAGTTTGGTGTTTGTTTTTTCTTTGCTTATTGGGGGGGTTGGGGATTAAAAATACGGAAAAAACAATGGAAGTTACGCAGACTTGGCCTACGGGTGGTGTGTTGCAATGCTTTGCGTACAAAAAAATATAGAGTTCGATTAAAGAGACCAGAAGCGGTACAAAATGTTCGCTTCGTATCTTTTACAAGAAGACGCACTTCCTGCGTTTGACCGGCTCCGGGGGCTCCAACGCCGCTAGAATTGCCTCGTCGAAGACGTTCTTGAGCCCCTTCTGCGTAAGTGCGGAACACTCGACGTACTTGACTGCCTTCAGCTCCTTCGCCAGCTTCTCGCCCTGTTCGACGGATATCGGCTTCTGCTTGTTCTTCGCAAGCTTCTCGATCGTCGTAACGTCGTCCCTGAGATCTACCTGGGTGCCAACTAAGAGGAACGGAGTCTTCTGGCAGTGGTGAGTTATTTCAGGTACCCACTGTAGGAAAGAAAATTTTATTTTAATTTTTGATTGCTGATGGTATAAACACAAATACATTTTGTTTTGTTGATAACCAACATTGTTTTTTTTTTCTAAAAAAGATATATTTTTTTCTCTGAAGTTCATAACCTTACATATAATAATTTAACTATTTTTTTTTTTTGGATTTTGTGAATGGACAAAATGTCATTTTCTGTCGATTTCATTGCACTAAATACGAATCCAGACTAAACAATTCTCTAACAAGTAACGTTTTCGCATAAGTTGAAGTCATCATGTATATTAAACATAAAACATATGCTCAGTTGGTAGAGTAAAAAACATATGGATATATATCTTTATAACGAACTGTTTAAGGGGTACAATAAATAAAATAGATGAAAGATGCATTTAATATTTCCATACACCCTGTATAAAAATGAAAATTGTAACAAAATAGGGTTGAACAAAATTTCTTTTATATTTTTATAATTCTATTTCCCTAATTTACAGCCCTCTGTAAAACTTAATTGAGAAAAATTTGTTAAATTTTTATTAAAAACAAAATTTCAAGTGATTATCCACAAATTGTTTAAGGGGCAATTAAATAAAATAAACTTTTTGAGTGTAGATGTCACAATAACGGTAGATTTAGTGTAGTTTGAGAAAAACAAATGCCTAAACATAAGTTGTACAATATAATTTTCGCAACTTTTCTCAAAAGCTAGATACAATTCACATATCTATGGCCTAGCTTCAATACCACGTATCATTAAGGGTCGGAAATCGATTAAGCAGACCACACAGAAATCATGTAAATTAAAAAAGTACAAGGCATTCGTAAGACACAATTAAATTAGTATCTAAATTGGGAAGATTGTTAATGAATTTCTCATTTTAATTATCTCTATATATTGATGATTTTTGTACCAAATAACTGCAAAAAAGATAGATACAATGATACGTGGTAGATAGATACAATGGAGATAAAATTGAGATTTTAACACCCATGCTCTCCTAAACCGAATGGTATATACAACCATACTAAAATAAATTGTAATTAATGTGTCTTGTACTTAATCACATAAATAATGTACTGTAATCGGGCTTGTTGACACGTGGCGCCATCTCGTCGTGCAAATTGGTTCTGTATTTACAGTTTAGATATGTTCTGTCTGTTGTGAGATTTGTTCGTTTTTGTTTCATTTCGTGAATGCAAAAGATTTGGAAATAAACAATTACAATGAACGGTAAAAAGTGGTTATAATCGTTTCGAGGTCACCGTGGATAGTGCAGTTGGTAGTATACTACCAACTTCTTAAAAACGCGTTCTTTCATTTTGCTCCGATCCCTAAGGTTAAAGCATAGATAGGTGATACCAAAGTATATGAAGTTCAAGTAGAGACATAACTGGTCAGCACATTTAATGTGGGCATCCTAACTTTTCAGAAATGTGGAAGAAAAAAGGCGTGGTTTGTTTAAATGATGCTATCTGCCATACGGTGCATGCAACTAGAAATTATTGAGAATAAAGTGATTTTTGAAAATAAGTAAATTTAATACAAATACGGCTGAGGTATTGCCCAAAAAATGAGCTAATCTTAATCAAAGACAATAATTAGTGTTGCTGGCTCCCAAACTATTAAGTTCAGTTTCTCAAATTACTTTTTCCAATGACCGCAGAAGTATCTGAATTTGGGCAAAACATTAACAAATTAAATATATTAGGCGTAAAAGACAATAGAAATTTCAAAACTTCTTCAACACCTTCAAATTTTTCTAATTTTTATCAATGAAATCTACTTTCTTTAAATTCAACATGCGAAGATAACTCGTAAGATAATAATTTTCTTTTTAACTTGTTCCCAGATTTAAGTTTATTAGCCAAGATTGCTTATTTTGGTACATCCAACAGCCGCTCCCTGTTTCTCAGTGTAATTATGCGACACCCTGTCTCATTATACAGTTAGAGATGATGTTTAAATAATTTTATGTCAGAAATATCCAAATTCAAATGTCATTTACAAATACATAGAGATTTATACATGAATGAGTGAATAGATCTTGCAATGGTGTAAAAAAACCACATTTGGATAGCCACATTCACTATTCACATATTGGTATTCCATAAAGAATATTGTTATACTGATTATAATATACAATGAATTAATAGCAAATCCTTAAAAAGCAAAAAAAAAAACATCAAAAAAGGCACACAGTTCACAACCATTTATTTGAGATGCACAAAATCAAACATGTTGCAAACACATGTTATCTAAAATGCAAACCTCATCTGGATAACAAGCATATCCTCAATTCCTATTCTAAAACAACAACAAAAAAAATCCCTTCCTGTTCAATCATAAACAGTAAACTACATATAATGAATTTCATAGTGTAATTTCTACATCCTTATCTAAATGCCATCACTACACTATTATGCAAAACTAAATAATGCAAAATTAAACAATGATAAAGCTCGTATTTCCATTACAGATATCACGTAAACAAAAGAAAATTACTCAGTAAACAAACGACAAAGAGTCACAAATACAAAGCTCTATTATTTAGGGGTCGGGAATTTCTGGTAACAAAAAACATACCTTTTCTTTCACATTTTCGTAAGAAGACGGACTGACTACGGAGAAGCAAACTAAGAAGACATCGGTTTGGGGGTAACTCAGCGGCCTTAATCTATCGTAATCTTCCTGACCTATAATAGACAAAATTATCACATTATCAATATCGCAAAAACTTTTACAAATCGTAATTACCTGCTGTATCAAATAGACCTAGTGTGTAGGGTTCACCTCCTATCATTACGGTAACCGCATAGTTATCAAAGACGGTGGGTACATATTCCGATGGAAATTTATTCGTGGTATAACTGTATAGACAAAAATTGATTAATATCATGAGGTATGGCAAAAGGTCGTATGTGAGCTTACCTAATCAAAAGGCAGGTTTTGCCCACGGCTCCATCGCCGACAACAACGCATTTGATCGTTTGCATGTTGCAAGGCTTGATCTGCAAACAAATGAAACGTCAAGTCAAATCTGTCCGCGATAGAATGTCAAATATCGAGTTTTGTCATCCGAACGGTCAAAATCGACCGATAAGCGGGAATTACTCACGCAAACAATCGAATAAACAAAGGTGGTGCGAAAACTCGATCCGCTGGAGAAATACCACGAAAATATTATCAAAAAGAAGCCATTTTTAGCGTCATTGACACCAAGTGGCCGGAAATATTTAGTTAGGGACCGCTGTTAAAATCCAAGAAAGCCGACGATTTTAACCATTCATGGATAACTCCGTAGAGTGGTTATTACGCAAAACGATAGTGTTTGGGAAGGTAAATATTATAAAAACTCACTTACATTGGGTTGGGTTTACGTACACAAACCACACCACACTGTACCTGGACAAGCGACCTCTCTTGCATACCTTACGAACTACTCATCGTCGTCACTTATCAATGTCGCCAACCGTTGCACAACAATGTCCCGTTACGCCACGAGAGGAAAATTTGTTCAAAATGTTCAATTTATTTTGAATGTGCGACACATATTTAGATTAACTCTTGGATTATTAAATAAATTGACTCAATAGAGGCAAATATAAAGCCAAAAAAAGAGATTTTGTCACAATTGTACCCGAAAAATTCCGACCGACCAGATCTACGTGATAAAACTGAAATAATGTTATTGGATTTTGTAGTTTGTAGTAATAAAAGGACCAATAGCCTTCAGAATTGTTCTGCTAGTATTTATTCACATTTTAAATTGTCAAAATCGACGACTTTAGGCAGCAGCAATGTCGGTTGATCAAAAAATGTATTGAGAGGTATAGGCAACCACATGTGTGGGTTGGTAATGAAAAATCACACAAAAACTGCACATACACATTCCCTAGATGCGTAATCATAGGATTACCAATTTCGTGCAGCACAAAAAAAGATGTTCTCAAATATCAATGACAGTCCAACGTCCAATAAAAAAAGTAATAAAATCCCTCTTGTCCATCCAGACACATTGCCAGTGAACGTGCAGTGAACAAACAATAAAATATAATATAATAATTACATATACATACTTGTATTTCCAATAATAGTCAATTTAAATTTATCTTAGAAAAACGACATGTTTTGATTGTATGAATACCTATTGAAAACATTTTATTGGCAATAACACGTTTCTTTTCAATGTTGTTGCTTTAAAATAATAATAGCTATGTGAAACCGAGGTATTTCGTGTAATGAATGCCAAGGAAAGAAAGAAAACTTAATGTACAAGGTGACACAAAAGTTATGAATCAAAATGTTTTCCTTTCTTGAATAATATAAAAAATCTGATGGGGCCAGACACAATGACTTTATCATACAATATATAAAATTAATAGTTTAGCTGCATGCGATTCTATTTTATTGAGATCGATCGTGTCTGCATTAAAACTTAGTTAGCCAGGATTTGACAGATATTTTGATAATATTGTCAAAAAAACAGCGTTTGACACTGGCAGAATGAAAATAATTGTCAAATCCTGGCTAACTAAGTTTTAATGCAGACTCGATCTCGATCAAAAAGAATTTGCTCATACAGCTAAACTATTAATTTTACCAAAAAATGTCAGACATAAATTATAAAAAATTTCCTCTACTTTAATTTATTATTTAACTATTTTGACAAAATTACAGAAATAGTACAGAATAGTTACAGAAATAGGCACATGACTATCATATAATGTATAAAATTAATAGTTTAGCTGCATAAGATTCTATTGATCGAAATCGATCGTGTCTGCATTAAAATAAAACGAGTTAGCCAGGATTTGAGAGATATTGACAGTATGTATTTTCAAAAAGTCATCGTTTGAACCTACCTACTGTCATTAGAATAAAAATATCTGTCAAATCCTAACTTTATATTAATGCAGACACGATCTCGATCAAATAGAATTTGCTCCTACAGCTAAACTATTAATTTTATCAAAAAATATCATAGGCATAAATTATTCAAAATTTCCTCTACTTTAGTTTATTATTTAACTATTTTGTCGAAATTACAGAAATAGCGGCTCATTTGCAAAATCCTTAAAAAATGCTTAGAGGAAACATCTAGTTCCTTTGGACCCTTTTGAACCAAAAGCTTTTCAGCTCTAAGTTTGGTTATAAAACTTCTAAATATAAACTTTCGGCCCGATACCTTTAGTAGTTTCTCCGGAATCGTCGCCACAAAAAATCGGGTACACACACAGAAATTTTTTTGTACCTTAGTCAAAAATGACCAGGGAACCCAAAAAGACCTATTTCCGCTAAAATCAAATTTTTTTTTCGGCTTGATTACAATTCTTTTTCGTACGCAATAAAGTAAAAATAGCTGCATATTTTATATTGAGAATCAGACTCCATAGTTTCAGGCGTTTCAGCATTAGAATTTTACGAGCTAGACATGATCTAATCTAGTAGTATCCAATATTTTATGTGCTATATGTACAGTAGAACATCAATTATCTGATTATTATTTATTACATTCATATATACTTCAGTGATTTTGTGAAAATAGTTAATCAGAACTAAAGTGACTACATCAGTCATAAGCATCTTATACATTTTTTGGATACCCTTTCATCTTTATCTCAATATTCCACACTTTATGCGTGGACTTCATATTGACGCTATTATCGTGGTTATGTATATGGACAAATTACTCATATTTTCTATTAAAACAATATATTAATTACATGACACTTGTGATTCTACTAAACTGGCATTTAACGTCATCACTACCACAGAAATCGTATGCCCTGGGCACGTAAAAATGTCCTAAATACTATGCATAAAGAATAATCAAGGGTTTACTATAATCAAATTTTTGTAGGATAATCTGGGATAAATAAAAAAACATGTGTCTTAAATAATTAAATATTATTAAGCAAGTATGGTAGTACAACAAAGAATACAAGTATGAACATTAAAAGTAACACGTATATCTCAAAACAAGGTTAACGGCAATAAAGTCGGTACACATCTCTCGTACAGGGTAAAAGCGTATGAATTGTTAATACAAATTGGTGCTCGGCTGTTCACTACGCAAACACTACTTGTTTTACACTAGCTAAATATTTCTTGTTTGTTTTTGCCTCCTATATTTTTTTTAAGAAACAAACTCATCACAGAAGCTTGCAGCGATTACAAAATTTCTTCTTCTTTTGTGTGTGTTAAGGTGCGCTATACAGCACAAATAACCTATACTTAGTTCAGTTTTAACTACACTCATCGTACAAAATACCTGTGTTTGATGTAATCGGGGTAATCGCTGCGTAAAGCATAGATCCCTCAAATATCGCATTCGCACTTGCAGACATTCAAAAAGGCAGCATAGCGGCATTCATTTTTTTTACATTACGATATTTATATAAACACGTCGTCAGGATATTACAAACATCTCTCACCAATGTCCAGTCTCGGTTCTGCACCCCTCCCGATATAAAACATCATCTTGTCCAACAATCAACCTAACCTAAAAAGTGACAAGGTGCACGGAACTCTCTCCGTTTCAAAGCGTTTATTAGTTTAGAATATAACATTCACTTGTTCTTTCGTGTTAAGCCTAGCCTGGTCGTTTATATTATTGTTACAACACCTTCTTTATTATTAATATTATTATCTAGTACTTTGAAACTTGAAACACACAGAAATCGTAACGGAAAGATATACATGTATATATACCGGGCATATAACTTAAAAATAATACACAAAATAACAAAAGACATACAAAACATGTAGATATAATATCATCATGGGACGAGGGGGGCCGACTAAATAAAATAAAAGCAATTCGTATATAAAATAAAATAGGGTAAGTTCATAAGCTATGGCATGGTTTCTTAACCGGATGATGCAGTGGTAGTGGTCTGGTTGGCCATGAGGTTAGCCTTGTTCTGACGGACTGTCTCTGCACGTTTCTCCTAAACAAAATAAAAAATATTTTAGTTCTATATCTTTATAACTTTATAAAATTTTAATTTTAAGGCGAACATCTATCAACATCGTACAAGCAAAATATAATACATACGTTCTTCTTGACAGCGTCTAACTTCCTCTGTAACTCCTTCTCCCTGTTTTGCTCGGCCGCTGTCAATTTTGTCTCGAGTTTCATAGTTTTCTCTGACCTACGGGTGTCCTCCACGGTTCCTATAGTCTGCTTAACCTCTAAAAGCCGCTCATTCTGCGGGTGATGGGAATATTAGATGATAATGTGAGCAAAATTGTGCAGCAAACGCAAAGTTTTTGAATCAAGTCAAATTGAGAAAGTTTGTGTATATTTATCGTGTTTTAACGTAATGCTTTCGGCTTAAAAACAAAGGAAATAGTACAAAAGAACTGCCATTTTTATACAGTAATCGCCAGTAATCTTGCATGATTTTACCTAACTTAACAAATAAAATCCCTATGTGATGAGAAAATCCTTGTAATATTGTTGCAGTCAATTGTTATTGAACATCAAAGTTTAAACCGCGCCAAAACGCTCGATGACATCATAAGATTGGTCAAAAGCTCAGCGAGCCTAGGCCGTAGAGAGCAGCCGCAAAAATTTGACCTACGGGCACAAGAACGGCATCGAGTTGAACGTATAGCATCTGGAGGACGTCTGTGCGTTCTGATAACGAATAAGTATAGTTGGGTCATGGAATCTTTGCGTGTTGTCAAAAGTGACAGACGTCTCACAAGACGTACGACCAACGTTAATGTCAATCTTTTCACATGTTGTAGAAAAAGTGAAGGCATGACAATCGCATCGTAAATAGCTCATGTCACGTGGCCTTCAAGCAAGCATGCTACGTCACACCAATCACAGCGGGTTCATATTTAAAAAGATGAGACCAATTTTCGTACATATTACTAATTGTGTACGAACCGATTTTTTTCTTTTACAAAAGAAACATTTGTGGATGTTTAATTTTAAGATTTTTAAGTCTTAGTGCAAGACCCCTATTGATAAGAAAACGATCCAAAGAAGGCTTTTATTGTGTCTTACTCTTAAGTCCTCAGAGCCTGCAAATGTACATTTTTGGTAAAAAAATATACACGGTGTTAGAAAATAGGGGTAATATCAAAAATTGTTTAGGTTTCTGAAATTAACTTCCAGTAACTGACTCAAACTATATATCCGTACGTATTTATAGTAAAACCAAGTCTTTGCCTTTCACTCCTCAAACCTCTCAATTTGAACTCAATAACTTCGCGAAATAAAAAAAAAAATGACAAACAAAAATACTAACGCATTTTTTGGCAGCCTCAAGCTTTTTCTGCAATTCCTTCTCGCGGTTTTCCTCGGCAGCGGAAAGTTTTGACTCGATTTGTACGGAAAATTCGGTTTTGCGCAACTCCTCGGTCTGTTTGATCAGCTTGATGCCTTCCAATTTGGTGTTCTAAAGCAAGCACGTGACAGCATGAAGGATACGTCGTTCCAATAAAGTGATAGTTCGGGAGAGAAGGAACGGGAAGGGAAAAGATTTGGTTGGACTGATGAAAACAAATGAATGAGAATGATTAATGAATGAACTCACGTAAGTCCTCAACTTTTCGATTTGCTCTTGCTCTAGGTGTTGCCGCCTGTTCTGCGCCTGTTCCAATTTTTCCTGGACCGCCGACTCGAGCTGTTGGAACTTTTCAGTGTTCTGCGTTCGTACCCTGTTTACTTGCTCCTCCTATGACCAACATTTAAGTTCGAAAAACATGCGACATAGCCAAAGCGGTCATTTACAATTTGTACCAAGAGTTTCGTCACTTTTCATGTCCTTCCAATCATTGATAATGTGATAAAGGAGATAACATTTTTGTGAGAATTGTGAAAAGTGAGTCAACTATGTATTAGAACAAACTATAATTTGCACAACACTACACAGCAGTGCGTGTTTTTGATGAACATGAATGATAAACATTGCAACACAAGGTAAGGTTTGTATCTGATGTTCTATTAAAACAAAAATCATCTCAGAATCATCCAGTTTCGAAATGTTTACCACACTACGCATGCAGTGTCAGAAAAAACAGACCGGAAACACTGACAAATTACTCACATGCTCCCTAAGGCGTTCCAGCATCTTCTTGATATTTTCATCTCTTTGAGAAGCCGCGGTTTTCAGTTTGTCCTCAATGGCAGACTTTACCTCTTCAGTTTGCTGCTCGAGCGTAAGCCTAGTCTTCTCAACATTCTCGATATGATCCTAAATAACCAAACGCAAATTTGTCATATATGTATTATTTCCAATCAGGGACCCAATTCTCGTCATCTTTTTGAAGCGAATGCGTGACTTTTTGAATGGAGTAGGGATATCACCGGTTGCCCCCTGGTTCGTATCTAGGTTGTTGCTAAGAACAATAACGCACGCTCCACGCCCATACTTTTCAATCAAACGTATGGGAACGTATGGGCGTGGCGCGTGTGTTATTGTTCTTAGCAACAAGCAAACTTGCTCATAGATACGGGCAACCGGTGATATCCCTACTCCATTCAAAAAGTCACGCATTCGCTTCAAAAAGATGACGAGAATTGGGTCCCTGATCCAGTCAGACTCACCTTCAATTTAGTCTTCAAGTCGGTGATATAAGCCTCTCTCTTTCCAATATGGGTCTCCATCTTTTGTTCCAGGGCGTCCCTTGTCGCGGAGATAAACTGAGTGGTCTGCTCGTCCTTCTTCTTTGACGCCTCCTCAATCTTCAACATCTTCGCCGTGAGCGCTGCTATTTTGTTCGACTCCAATTGCTGAAAAATGACCAACCATCACATCTCTAGTTCATAAGATAACAACTTGAAGACGTTTTGATAATTTTTTCAAACGACCAAAAACTGAATACTGTAGATCCTCTTTAATTCGAAGTATTGATTGCACCGGTTGATCCGGATTCTCAAAATATTATTCGGATTACCGAAAAAGCAAAAACGTAATAAATTACCATTTTTTCAATTATCCACGAATTTAGACATTTTCCCATGTTTTTATTTTGAAATAAAAAATGTACAACAGTACGACCGTACTTTGTTAGTATACTCTGGTGTAAACAAAGTTTTCTAAATTTGGCAGTGCAAAATTTAATTGTCGCTACCCACATGTTTTCACATGTGTACTACTACGGCGAAAGTGGCCCGCACCTACCCGTAGTACACAGTTTACAAAGTCATAATCAGTGGCGTAGCTAAATATTCAGCGCCCTGGAGCTGTGCGCCCCCTTGTTTTTCGGAAGAGGTCTGAAATTTTTTAGCATATAATTGAATGTATCCCACTTTCAATTACAAATTTTAACTCCAAATTGAACCAAAAACGGAGTTTATATATACCAAATCCTTGAGAAACTCAGTTTAGGGTTGTATGACAATAAACAAACAATTAGTCAACAGCTGGCTGTTTTCGATTTCTAATAAATTAAACTATTACCAAAATTCTTAATGACATAACTGTTTTATATAAAAACTGGCATCGTATTTTATGGAATTTTTTAAAACTAGTATACTTATTAGCGTAGAGTTAAGAACATAGTTGCACTAATTTTGGTTTCGTAAAAACCAAGGTGGGTGTTACATAAGCCATTTCTTAACCTTCTGAAGACTATCGTACACGGTCAAGTTTTAATTGCACGCTATTGGTCTTCTTATTATTAAATATGATGCTCAATCATGTTTTCAAATACTTGGGACGCGGAATGGACCACACAGCATACGTATTTTCAGACGCTTAACTTGAAAGCGCCAACTCGTACTTAAACGATGTATTACACATTTTATGTAGAGAATTAGTTTCCTAAAAAAACATTGTTGTCCGATCAATAAAAAATTTAATTCGGTCATCTTTGACAGCGTATACTTCGCAACCCAGACACGATATCGATGGAACTTTTTACACGTTATTTCTAATAACAAAGGCATAATAAATCCAGCTGGCATTGAATTTTTCCGAAGTGAATAGCTTTATTAGTTTTATTTCACTGGGCTAGACGCGATAGTCTTCTATTTCCGTATTTTGAGTTTGCAAGCTTGCATTTAGAGCTTGTGGCGACATTTTGAGTGTGCTATAATATAAATAATCAAATTTTATTGTCTATAATTTCTTCTCTTTTTTGATTTTTGTAATTACTAATCTGAACATTTAAACAATTTTAATATGACAAAGTTACAGCGGCGATATACAAACGCAATGAAATAAAATTGTCATTATAGTTAGTAATAAAATAACTTACAACCTTGAACACATTTTCACAGTTCCTGGTGAAGGTTGGTTGCGATGCCACAGTACGCTTTTCTAACCCCATTCAAATGATGTTTAGGGACATCTTTCTTAAAGAGGTTTGTGTTTTGTTTTCATCAAAATTATTTGGAAGAAAGCGTTTTAGGCAATTGAAACTACCGCTAAAATTTTGGAATTGACAATTTCTTTCTTTTAAAATAAGTCACATTATGTGTTTCATATTAACAAGCAAAACATACTAATTTAGTAAATTAATAGCAGTCATTTAAAGTGAACAATTTACTACAATAGTACACTCAATAAGCAAATAAGTATGAAGTGAACTTGCTTAAAAAAACGAATATTTACAGAAGTTATATGTAGTACATGGAGTTATATACATTATGTATAAATATAACGCACCAATCTATAAATCAAAATTATGATAACTAAGTCACAAAACATTTAGGTCCTTAGTTTTATTTAGAAAATATGGCCAATAGAATTTTTACACAAAAGATTTATTATTGGTCAATTTTGCCCCCCCCCCCTACCTTGTGCGCCTGAAGCAGTTAACAGTTTGCTCCCACTGCTCCCCGTAGCTACGACCCTGGTCATAATAAATAACGATATGTTCAAAGACATACAGCCAACTTAATGAACAATTTAACAATATGCCCAAACAAGTTTCTGCCCTGTCAATTTGCACTAAAACAGTGGCGTCATTATAAGTCTTTAAGCGACCGCAGAAGTCCGTCCACGTTCTCCGTAAATGAGCAGCATGTCTTGTCTGCTGTGAAATTGTCCATTTCTATCACAATACCAAAATCCAACAAACGGACACCCAGGAATGACGCAAACACGAAACTTCACACGGCTCGCTTAAGAGTAAGTAGGTTAACTACTTTGCATTTTCAATATTTAATTATTCAAAAATGGTTCCAAATAGAGACTATTGGAGTTTGTTTAAACCCAACTAGCAAAATCTATACTATCTTAAGATCTGTAGAAATATCTGCAACAATCCGTTTCTGCAAGGCAACTTGAACCGCGTGAATCACATTTTGGTCCATAGGTTGCACTAATGGGGTTTTATTTGGCGGCAAAAACATTAAAACCAATTTATTAACATCTGAACATACGTCTTGCTGACCTCTTGATGGTATTCTGGAGTGTTGTCCACAATTAAAACTGCCTTGGCCTTTAAATTCCGCAGTTGTATGGAAACTAAACTGTCATAATGAACGATCTAATGAAACAAGGGATTCTCCCATTTTTGCTGAGGGGAATATCACTTTGCTTTAGAATTAAGGGGGCGTTGTTTGGATAATGTGTTCGAATTTTCTCTGTACGGATTACTGGAGGTTCAGATTAGGGCATTATAGGATTAAAGAGGTCATACTGTATACTGATAATTACCTGTCTACGTTCTTCCGCCGCTCGCAGTTTCTCCTCGATGTCCTGCACGGACATGTTCTTGTTTGGCGGCGAGTTATTCCTCTTTGGAGGCGTCGCCTTGACCTCGGGTTCCCCTAAGATGACCTCATAGCATAGCCCGCCCCTGGTCTTCTCCTGGCAACGGACCTCGGTCGCTGAAACGAGAAAATACGTTAATTATGCTGTTGTTGTAGTCCAGACTCCAGACGAGTGTACATTTGTGGAATTCGTTTTGCAAAACAAGCAAGAGAATAAGTAATCGTTATATAGGCTGGTTTAAGATAAGTGTAACAAACGTTGTCAAGTTTTTAAAGTAATTTTGAACCAAAATGGTATTGTAGAGTATCAGCCTCTTCTGACGTTACTGGCCCAGAAGCGCTTAGTCATGGAAAATATCGAAATTACAAATTCAGGAATTCCAAAATTCTATATTATTCTCTTTTTTTAAATAAGGGGTAGCTGCTAGTGCTTCTTGGACAAAACCATATACACTGTGGGCAAAAAATTGCTTGAATTGTGAAGATTAAAAAATGGTATGTTTTCAATTCGCAATAATTGCATCCATTGTCCCAAGCCAATGTTATGTTATTTTATGTATAGCAATGTATTTCTGATAATATCGAAAATATTATTTATGGTAATAAATAACAGTAGAGATTATAAAGCAGCATTTACAGGTGATTTTTTTAGTATACAGGGTAAAATTTGGAAACATTGTTTTTTGCTGTTGTTAGCCAAAAAAGCAGCGCAGTTGGACGTTTGCAACGATAGAATTTTACAGGCACGAGAAATCCAATTGCATGCTTGGGTTACTTTAAAAATGGTGGATAAACCAACTTTTAGTTTTCTTATGGACGCCATGTTTGATTTTGACTTTTTTGACGGCTTTTCTTGCTTCGTTTTTGTCTATACAAACTTGTTGGGCTGTAGTCTTTTTGAAAAATATGTTTTTGTTTTTGCAGTGTTTTGGAACCAAACATCTTTTTTTATTGAATTAAAATTGTTATAATTTGTTCTCCTTGTCTGACGGTCAGGACTTGGCTGTCTGCTTTTTTCAACTTCATATATAAAATATCAACAAATATCGAAAAAAAGAGAAGCCAGACACTGTATTCAGGGTTCATGCTGATGTTGAAAATGCTGGTCACTCAAAAATACTATAAAAATAAAAACAATACTTGGTTTGAAGTGATGTGCCATTGTCAAAAAATCTGATGTGGCCAGGCACATGACTTTATCATACCATATATTAATAGTTTCACTGCCTGAGAATCTATTTGATCGAGATCGGCCATGTCTGCATTAAAATAAAACTACTAGAACTAGACAGATATTTTCATTAGATTTACAGTATGTAATGTCAAAACATCAGCATTTGACACTACCTACTGTCATTAGAATCACACTATCTGACAAATCCTAGATAACTAGTTTTAATAATATAGTGTTTTAATGCAGTACGAGCGATCTCGATGAAATAGAATTTGCTCATGAGGCTAAATTATTTATTTTACCAAAAAATGTCATAGTCATAAATTATTCAGAATTTCCTCTACATTAATTTATTATTTAACTATTTCGACGAAATTCCAGAAATAGCGGCTCAAAAATGTTTAGGGGACCAAATAGGACATATTTCCACAAAAATCAAAAAAAAAATATTTCGCCACGATTACTATACTTTGTCCTACTCCGTATGATAAAGTAAAAAGGTTGTTGATTCTGATGATTATTATATTATATTGGCTTCTAGCATACTATATTTTCGGTATTACCACGTCTTCAGTGCTAACTACAAAAGATCATAAAGCATTATGCTCAATATTCCAAATATGTTTTAAGGTTAACATACCGTTTTACAACCTTTCTTGCATTTATTCGCGAAAACATAACAACATTGCTATCCGCACTTGAAATACACATTGACTTTGTGAACACCAATATCTTCCAATATTGTTTCACATAGCGTACGTGCGCGTGTGTTTCTCCTCCTCATCGCATTCTCCATATATTTGCGTGTGGAATTGACGTTTCGCAACCGCTGACGTTCTGAATACTGTAAAAAGTTTCAAAATATCCTGGCTACCTACTATTATTGCAGACACGATTTCGATGTTTTTTAACACCAAAAAACCTCGTCTGTCCTTTTTTACCAAAATGAAACACATGTCTTTACCTTTAAAAGTAACATAATATTGGATTGAAAAGCTCTGTTATTGCGTTTTTCTTTTGGCCCACAGTGTATACAATACAATTGTCACTGGTGCAAAGTTGTCCACAATAAAAAATAAACTATACATGTTTTCATTGTATTTAAGCCAAACCGTAGCTATCAAAACCACAATCAAAAGTAATATCATGTTTCTGATGGAGGCATGAGGGAAACACAATATGTTCTTCATATCGATACCATTGTTTTGGCGTAAATTACCACATGCATTCACTGCTACAGTACTGACTACATAATAGAATATTGCTTTGTGTTATCTATTCTGGGAACGTAGGCAGAGCCAGTACATATATACCAACTGAAACGGTATCGACAACCGATGCCCTATTAAAAATTGAGGCCGTACCGACTCTCAAGGGTAATAGGTTTTAATAATTGATGCCGACCAGCTCGTTTTGTGGTTAAACACGCACCAATGCGCACCGTGGTGACGGCATTTAGACGAGGTCCCAGGAGGACCGGAAACGTCATCGCCGACGCCGACAAGTCCAAAACAAACTCTCGCTGACAATGGCGAAACAGTGAAAAACGAGCTTTTAATTGCCAGAGTGGCGGCGCCAAGCGTCGCGTGATATCACCACATTGACTGCGGCACTGATAAAAAATAAAAGCGCGCGTGCGAGGCCAATTGGCATGACGAATTAGAAAAAATCCTACCGGCGGAGAATGTTGCGACATTTGCCAGAGATTTGCCTATTTTGTTCCTTCTATGATTATTTTCTATGCAGGTTTTCCAACCACAAGGTATAGTTAGGGTTGTCGACGCTTCAGAATTAAACTTCCGGGTTAAGCACCGGAATTTAGTTGTTTGATATTCTTCAAATGTTACAAAGTAAAAAAGAAAATCTTTTAATGTTCGCATTGCCAGACCTGGGATTCGAACCCCGGACTTTTCAGAGGAAGATAGTCGTCTTGAAATTTATAAAAAAAAACAAAAAAATAAAATTCACATTATACAGACTTGCACAATTAAAGATACTTAATAAACTAGTAATAAAATTATCTTCAGCCGCGCTGACGTTAAAACACCCCCCACCGTAAAATATTTAAAAAAAGGTGAAACGATTTTGCCCATTCACGAAGTTATCCTTACTTTTTAAGAGATAAGCTTGTATACAATTTCAATTCAAGTACTACCAAATTACGGAAGTTATCGACCACATAGACGGACAGACAGACGGACCGACAGACGGACATTGAAACAAAATACAGTTTTACCAGCATATCTAGTACAGACAGCGCAAAATTTGTACTAGAAACTGTGTACCATCTACTAAAATTCAAGTATTGTGATGAAATAATAGGCAAAATGTTGATAATTGATATGGTTTTATAAAATGCTAATCGAAAACCTACTGACTCCCTTAGTTCCTCCGCAGGGCGGTTCTCCCTGTATAATTACCAGTAATATTTTTTTTCATCAAATTTTTAGGTATACGATAATATTGCGGAATTTCTTTACAATTTCCCGAAAAAATAACAAAAATTGTCTATTATACAGAGTGGTCGTTTTAATGTGAGACACCTAAATATCACGCGAAATATGCATCCCACGATAAAAGTGATACTTTTTTTATTGGAGACAGCATTGCAGCGATTACAACTACCGCAAAAATCCAACGATAACTTCTAAAGATGCATCGTCGTTCAAAACATTGTTTAAGATAAAAGATTCTTCTTTATTAGCATAGAATTATTATTTGCAGAAAAAGTTCCCAGTACAAGTTTGGTTTTCAGCATTCTCCGTGGAGTAAAGGAAAACCACAGAAAAACCTTTATCTGAAAGCAGGGCGTGAGAATCGAACTCACGCCCCCCAGACTGATGCTCTACCGCTGGGCCACAGTCTGGCTATAAGATTTCTCTCTCGATTTCTCTATAAGATTTATATATTATGTAACACACTTTTGTCGTAGGATGCATATTTCTCGAGAAATGTTTGGTGTCTCAGGTTAAAACGACCACTGTATAAAGCAAATTTTTATAAATCCAATCCTCAAATGTGAATAGTGTGTACATTTATGAAATTGTTCCTACAATTCGACAAAACTGCAATCAATCAGTAATCACAGATGCAATCCGCAGACCCGATGCAATCAAAACTCCAGAAAGAGCAAAAGTTTGAATGTAAATCGGCTTTCAGATGACTTTCAGACCCCGGTCGGGTCAATACCGGCCAGTTGGCAACCGCGCAAAAAACTTAGTTTTGACTAAATAAACGATGATTTTGGACATGGCCAAAAATGCTACCCCATTTGACAAATCAGCCCTTACGCGATCAAAAACTCCTGAATTGGTAAAATTTTACCTTTTTTTTTCATTGAAATATTACTTGATAGAATGTATCAAATATGGCAAAAATAATAGGAATGTATTTACAGAAATTCTATTTTCAGCCAGAGTTACCAAATGCGTCATCTAATTCATCTAATCACCAACAAATGTTCACATTCTAACAGAGAGCAAAGTAACTCAATCAGGAAAATGGCAAAGAAGTGACACTTGTCAGAATTACACCGGACAACACTCACTCAAAGAAGTCAAAATATTTGGATATTGACCAGAAGCAAAGCACTCAACAAAGATAACTTGCCATGATACCTAAACGAATTAGCTTTAATCACCGACTTAATTGTATTACACGAGTTTATTACGGAACCCTTCCGCAACGGAATGCCATCATTGTACCCCAAATTGATTTCATACCTCATAACGGGGAGCTGTGCACAATGCCCTAATGCCATCGCCCGCATAACAGAGCTGAATTCCAGCTTAGTTCCAACGCAGAATGGAACTCGGCGATAGCAATACTCCGGGTTGCAACATACCTATCTACACCCTCATATATAATATTCTAGCTACCTCGTGCCTGACCTGTTTGCATAGTCGTGTGTATTAAAACGTGATTGTGCATAACGCTACCCAAGAACTTTCCAAGCAGATTAATTAGTTGTTTTGTTTTTATGGCAGTTGATTAGATCTTAGTACAAGAATCAATAAAAGTTAATGAAAGTTAATGATATTTTTCTTGTTTATTGTCGCACTCGCTAATCGCTCGTGCGTTAAACAGTCTCGATCTTTAATCGCTCTTTTTAATATACTTGTTGGTTAAATAACGATTTATTGTTTATTGTCGCTTTAATGCACCGCATAGCAAACGAATAGATGTCAGGAGTGGCTGAGGACACCTCCTATCAATGACTCATTATTTATGATCAGAAAGTAGGTTAATTATAAATAGGAGAATGGGGGCTTCAGTGGATGGATATCGGTAATCTGTTTGACACTTCACTCTTTCCGTCCACTTAGGTAGAACAAACAAAGGGTGAACACTGGACAACACTCAATCAATGAGTTTCGGATTTGTTTGTGGATTTAGGGAGGGGTGGCGAAATCCAGAAGAAGACAATTAATTCACTGATATGATATATACCATAATTATGATAGATGAGAGGTTTGCGTAAAAACAAATAAATTACTGAAATAAAACTTTCTAGCATATTCACTGGTATTGCTTCGCAGGAGATTCTTCTGGCTTCCATTACTTATCTGGTGTCGAACTGTAGCCCTCCCTTGTTTGGTGATCCAACCCCATACGCTTTTTTATGATATGCAAGTCATGGGAATGGGCTCCAATGGTCATCAGGTCCATCAAAATAAAATTTCCTTTTGTCACTGATAACTCATTTACTACGAAATTTTCCTAAAATCATCACTCTTATGTGGAGGATTAGACAACGATTATAGAGTCTTTATTGTATATTCTTTCCTGACCTTGTGCGTCTGTCTTTTCCACTAATTGTCTCAATTACGGCGGATCTTGTACGTTTTATCCAGCTTCCAACGAATATCTAGTTCCGGTCTTCTACCATCTCCAAACATCTCGTTGGCGTGACTCGTGGTTGTCCTTTTGGTTTGCTTTCCACCGGTAGTCCCACAGGATACTTTTTTTACTGGATGTTCTTATCCTCCCAATGTCTTCTGTCCGCAGTAGTTCAGCAGTTCAAGGGTCGCCATTATCTTACTCCAATCTTCTTGAACCGCGATATTCAAGGCTCTAATAGAACCACGAATAGAAGCTTCATGGAGAGGTTTGGAGGAGGTGCCGGTCAAAAATAGAATGGAAAATGTCTAATGTTTCT
The DNA here is from genome assembly GCA_964023965.1 of Melinopterus prodromus. Taxonomy (NCBI): domain Eukaryota; kingdom Metazoa; phylum Arthropoda; class Insecta; order Coleoptera; family Scarabaeidae; genus Melinopterus; species Melinopterus prodromus. The sequence goes on from OZ030393.1 coordinate 51,113,170, forward strand.
GATGGTTTCATGTTCCATTAGGCCTTTTTCTTTAATTTTTTCAACTATGGCATCTCAATTGTCTGTCTTCTATATTTTTCTATCTATAGCACATGAATCTGAGGCTAGTCGGAGAATTACACAACTCTCCCATGATGGCGTCCACTATTTTGTTGTCTTTTAGGCAACTGTTAACTTCTCACGTGCTTGGACTAACTCTTCCACGGACCATTCATTCTGTCAGAATGTGAAAACTAGCCGAGATGGAAAATGCCTAATTTTACCGATAGTATTAATGGACTGCATACCACCCAACCGCAGAAGCCAACGCCCCTAAGGAGAACATTTAGCACCTGTTGCCGGCCGGAATATGAGGCAATTCTCAGTCAAATCTCTCTCAGCCTTTAGCCCCAATTTTCGTCAAAACCATTAACCGTTTTGTAACCAACCCTCCGGAAAATTTCAGCGCGTCTCGTCCTCTCCCAAAGTACCCGCGCGACGCCATCTACCTACCGGTAATATGCCGTAAAAAGCCGCCCTCCTGCCAAAAAGCAGGAAGAAAGAAAAGATCCACGCGACCCCACTTGACGTATTTACGGCGAGATATCGAGTTCGTATAAATAAATATGAGGGGGAGCTTCCGGTGAACTACCGAGCGAGGGTGCGGGGAGAGGGTGGTTGGTTGGTTCTGTTCGTGTTCGGCGGATGGGGAAGCAGCGAAAGGGAGGGTTGATTCGTCCGTTCGAGACCAATTCTGACCTCGGTTCGATCAATAAGGCCTAGGCAACGGCCACAAAGTCGCCATCAATTTTTGATGCATCCCCCTTTTTCATGTCGATGGAATGTCGCGTCGGAGGGCGCAAATTGAAACGGCGGAAAGTTATACGCCTTCCGGCTTCGTCCTTTTGTGCGCGCGACCGCAAGGGTAGATGGATGGAGATTAGGTTTTTCAAATTGAAAATCGGAATTTTCATGTCGTAGTTTCACGGCGAGAATTTGACCAGAACGAAAAATCGGTGGAACCAGTTCTTGGAATCACTTAAAAATATAAGACTAATATAAGTTTTTAAAAAATTGCCCTTTTTAATCGTTTCTGTGTATCTCATCGCATGCTCTTCTTATGTATTAAGTATTATTAGTCCGGGACCTATTTTTTTGGATGTTGTATTCCACAGTTTACCAAGCACCATCAGGTCGAGACTGGTTACGGGACCACCGGTTTTACGTGCCTGTCGTAGCACGGCTTCTAACCAAAGTCTTTTCTTGAGGATGGCAAGCGCTTTGCTAGTAGATAACTCCGCCAAAGGGCCATACAATATTCAGGAGATAATACCTATGAAAAACAACATTCTGATACAACTGTGTGAGTTTGAAGGCGAATAAATAAAAATTTAACGCATGATTCAATGCAGATAGCTGTTCCTGGTCAGCTGGCTGCAAGATTTGGCGGTGAGTCAGATGAATCAATAAAATAATAAAACTGTAATCGTGGATTCCAACTTTGATGACGCATGTGGTAGACTGATGAAAAGAATGAATGTTTTATGAGTTTGACAAACCATGAAAATGTCCGAAAACATTCCAAGTATTGCTGTATTTTCTTCGTTGTGTGGCCTAGCGATAATAAACTTCAGTTAGTTTGTAAATTCAACTGAAAGATTGTCTTGCCGCAATACATTTATAAAAATATTGTCACATAGGGTATCCGGAGCATTAAACATAATCAGTCGCGAGGTTAGTTTGTGTTTTGGGAACCTTGTTCTAGGAGTGTGCAACGCTAAAACAACAAACAAGTCGACACCAGGAAAGTCGGCTATGTCCCAATACCTTGGAGAACCACTATAAAAGATTAAAACCATTTTGTATACAGTTAGTCATGAAGTAGTCATTAAGCAGTTATTAATCAGTTATTAAGAACCATGTAACGTACAGAAAATAAAGTGATTATTTAAACCACTGTGAAGAGTCTTAATCCCTTCGGGGAAAGAAATGGTGGTTATCCACCAAGGGGTAACCACCCCCCACTTTCAAAATGTCACAATATCAATAAATTCACATTCGATTTATTTTCTGTCAAACTGCTCATACGATTGGCACCGATCCTTCTATTCCGGTGTAGGTTGATTCGTCAGTAATGATACTGTCCAGATATTTTTATTAAAATATCCGCTTTCAGCATAGGTAGTAAATAAGTGCCACAAACTTCCGGGGGTGATTCTGCACGAAAAAATAATGACAGTTTCCTATATGCCGCAAACGTTACGGGCTTAAAGTTTTTCTTAAAAACTGACGATTTATTTATTGCCCTGAAGCCGGTCGAGATATGCAGATGAAATTTAGCGGCTTTCAACACTAATTTGACATTTCGTTAAAATATTCCTATTATGATTCCTATTTAAGGGTGCCGAAACGGGTACGTTCCGCACCAAGAAAGTTCAGCAACGAACTTCGTAAATCGTACAGATCTTTTAATTTTGCTTTTAAATTTGCGATATTTTGCAGTCAAAGCGCATTAATTGAATGTAGCTACAGCATATGAACAGGACAACGATAACTAAAAAGAGAATACATACCTCTCCGTTCAAACGCACAAAAATCGTCGTTTTTTCTGCTTCGTACCGATTTTCTAATTAAAGCCATTTCTTGGATATTTTACTGTATGTATTGATAGGTGATTTTACTATGCAGTGGATGAAGCAAGGATTTACAAATCCAAAAACAAAATTGTAAGTTATTGTCTATTGTTCAATTCTGACCAATTTTCGGTATGTATTCCCTTTTTAGTTATCGTTGTCCTGTTCGTATGCTGTAGCTACATTCAATTAATACCCTTTGAGTGCAAAAAAACTCAAATTTAAAAGAAAAATTAAAATATCGGTACGAAGTACGTTTTTACAATTTACGTGTAAAATTCGCGGGTGCGTTCCGCACGCGTTTCTCCGTTTCGGCACCCTTAACAGAATGTTGACAATAGCCTACTAGCGTCGCTACCAGATAATGTATTTAAGAAATGAAAAATACGCGCTAAGATGTTTTATTTTTTTTGCATAAAAACGGTGCCTCCTACGAAAAAAAAAGTCAGAGAGAGATTTTTTGTCACAAATTGAACGAGGAATTCCAAAACGATTTTTAATTTGAAATATCCTAGTGGCCATTTTTGTTTTTGTTTAAGTATGCGTGCCAATGATGAACATATAATTCATAATGGCATGGATGTCAAAAAAAGGCACAATAAGTACCTCTTAAAACGCAAAAATTGCTTTTGAATGTTTCGTCCGGTTTCAGAGCTATAAATAAATCGTCAGTTTTTAAGAAAAACTTTAGCACACAGAAAACGAAGCATTTGCGGACATACGACGTTTATATAGCAAACAGTCATATTTTTTCATACAGAATCGCCCCCTGACGTTTGTCGCACCTATTTACTAACAACCTGTATAGGCTGCAATTTGCAATTCTTGGAAATATTCTTGGAATAAAAAAAATCAAAAAAAGTTCTTCAAGTGTTACAAACCATAGAATGCTAGAAATTTCAACAAAAAAAGCTCCATTCTTGTACCCTGTATATTCGCAAAACTAAAAATTGAATAAAGATTTCTACCATAGTATACTGTCTTTTATGTCAAATTCATACGTTTACACTTTCATCTCTGCTATACGCTATATATGCTATTTCCATAAAGATGCATTTGATGATGAACATGCATTTGTTTGGTAGAAAGAACGTTTTATTTCTATTTTCAGTCCAAATTTACAATTTGTATATAATAAGGAACCAGATAGTTCAAATAATATTTATTTGAGTGTTCAGTGAGAGAATTATATATTTTTAAGCAAACACGTCCACTACTACTGCCTTTCCAAGCTATAGTTTGTATTTGCTTCCATGTAAACTTTTGAATAAAGATGAAGCCAAAGAAAACCGTTGTAATTTTATTCAATTCTAGAAACAGTACAACGTCAGAGACCCCTCTTGTTAACCACACCCAATTACACCTCAATTAACAACCCGAACCACCCCGCAAACAACGTCGTCGCAAAATTCACAGAAACTCCCCAGAGAAATTCGCAGAGAAGTCGAGAAAATTTAATTGAGCGGGCAAATTAAGAACGGGTGAGGAGGGGTCGGAGAAATCCTTCGTTGTGCGAACTGCGAACGGGGATGGATGTCGCCACCATCGTCGGGAATTTACAATTTCCTCCCGATCCAATTTCAAGAAGGACGTCTTACTGCAGCAATATCGGACGTGCGCTTATAGCGTGCAATGCACCGCCGCTACCCTACATTTAGCGCCCATTCCGCCCGGCGCGCCGCTTGGCGTACCCCTATAGACAGGGTGACGTATATACGCCGCCGGAAAATCCCAGGACGTTGAACCGCGTGCATTGCCTCGTTTTAAGAGGAAACTATGACGGAAAACTTAATATAGCGAGAGGAAATTATAGGGGGAAGCGTTGTTCCTTGAAAATTATGGCCTGGAAAAGCAGTAATAGTGGACTTATTTTTGAACGAATCTGTTTTGTTGAACATAAATTCGATAAGAAAATGATCAACTATACTCAATTCACTGGATTTACGGAGTTTTTAAAGTACAATTATTCTCTATTTTACAAGGCAAATGTGAACACTTAGCCGATAAAATAACGTCTCCATAAAATCCCATACATTTGGTGGTTTGTTTAAGTTAGCCCTTTTCCTCCTTAGGGCGCAAAAAGACATCACGATATAGCTGACAGGAAAAACTAGCATACAAAACCGCCACTTATGTTTGTACGATAATAATCATTTTAATAACCATTTTTCTTTAGACACGCTGGCATTTTTCCTGATTCGGAGTTAATAACAACGTTAGTCATTCTAAATCAATACACGAGGTTTTTAAAAATTACCGGCAATATGGCATATTGTCACATTGAGCCATCCGGACCATTAAACATAATCAATCGCGAGGTTAGTTTGTGTTTTGGGAACCTTGTTCTAGGAATGTGCAACGCTAAAACAACAAACATAAGGGAGAAAACTCACCGATGCGATAAGCAACTAGCGATACGCGACATCCTATATGTTTCTATGGATACATAGATCGGCGATACACAACAGTCTATATGTTTGTATAGAAATCGCGTATCGCAAGTCGCTTATCGCATCGGTCAGTTTTCTGCCTTAGTCGACACCAGGAAGGTCGGCTACAACCCAATACCTTGGAGAACCGCTATAAAAGATTAAAACTATTTTGTATACCAGTTAGTTATTAAGAAGGGGTAACCCCCCCCCCCTACTTCTGATAATGTCACAATATGCCCATTATCAAAATCACTTCGAGCAAAAATCCAGAATCTAGTTTACAGGGCACGGAGCTTATTAGTTGCTTGTTTCATTAGAAATGTTTCTTTTTCAAGGTTTTTTTTTAATTTTGTCATGTTTTTAAAAAATGTTTAGGTGTTGCTACTGGCAGTCAAAGGGAAGGAAAAATTAATTAATTTCCATTTAAAAAATACAGTATGGGTACAACTGATTCTTTTTTCGATAGATTCTGAATCAGAAAACTTTGAGTTGTAGCTAGTTTTTGAAAAAGAAATGCGTACATTTATTTTGTGCGTTTTTTTGCATCGATTTTCTCAAAAACTTGTCTAAACTCACTATTTCTGTATTCAGATCCAGATCTAACAAAAAAAGTACACCAGAATCAGTTGTAACTTGTTAGATTTCCAAGTTAGTTTCCAAGTATTTAGTTTCATTTATACATATATATATTTATATATATATATAGGGATCTAATAATGTTGTGGTAAGCAAATAATACTTTTTCAAATTATGAAAACTACTGAATTATTTCTCAGGTCAAATGACATTTTGAAGAAGTTGCCTTTCAAAAACATTTTTGTTAAAAGGAAGCACCTAATGAAGTAACAAATAACCACTAACTTTTTTATTTACAACAAAATTGTTTAACAGGAATAGTGTTTAGGGAAGTTTTGTGACTCTAAGTAAATGAAGAAAATAGATCGAAAATTGTATTGTCTTCATAGTATGTGAAATGAAATGAATGGAAAATCTCGCGGATTGGACAAACCCACAATAAATTCGCAAAAAAATATCAATATATTTCTTTTTACATCTGCAAAAAAAATGAGTCTGAATACAGCATTACGCTGGCATCAACCTATAAATCACGACTATTATGAATCACAACATTGATGTTCGCCAGATAAGTTTTTAGATTTTTTTTCTTTTCTTGAAAATATTGTTAATATAAGATCCTTTGATTCAGAAAAAAAATCTACGTATCTAAAAGTACACTTAGAGAAAAAATATACAGCCCCGTAAAAAAATAAACCGAAAAAATTATAGGCAAAGCAAAAATATTAATCGTTACATTTCAGAATTATCTGAAAACTATCCTTCTGGATTTCGTGAACGTCAGTCTGAACGTCCACATTATTATAGGCACCTAAAACAGCTTTAGAGCATATTTGAATTTTAGTTGCCCTATATTGTTAACTTAATAGATAAGCAGTTGTTTTCCATACATTCATGATCGCAATTTTCATGAGTTCATAAACGCATTTACTGTTTCACATGACTCAGTTCGCGATAGCTTTAAAAACTGTATAACTTTTTTCTGTGATCAATTGTAGTGTGAAACGATTAAAATGCAAAGAGCAATTTTATAATTAAATGCTAATAATATTTTCTATATATTCTATGAAATCATAATACCCTAAACTTCCGCAACTCGAAAGCATTAAATCCCCTTAAAAGCTTATACGAGCTTTTGAACTTTCAGTGAGCTCGTAATACCATAGGGTTTACATTTCAGCATTCTAAGCGAACCTATTGTGTATGTACCTGTTGCGATTAGTAAATAGCTAAAATAATAAACAGGCTAAAATAAAGTAAATAATCTCACAATACTACGAACTACTAACAAATGGCAACCCAAAAAAGGAAATAAAACAACGATAAAAACCAAAACGGAATGTGAAATCAAAACGACAAAAGCGAAATCCTCGAACAGTCTGGTACTCACTGACGAATTGGACCTTCTTTGGTTGTGTCGTCCTCGGTTTCGTCTTTACTTTAGTCATTAACGTCTGCTTCCTTTGAACTGGAACATAGAACTGATGCGCTAAAAAAAGAAACGACCTCTGTATGAACACCACATATCATCGTCTACGGAGACGTGTCATTGGATCGCTTTATTAATATTGAAAAAGTTAATAACGTACGTAAATAATGTACAAGAATATTGTTGGTGCCGTCGACTATAACGAATATTCATTACACTCCCTCTGTATATGGTATCATCTGAAGATTGCTATTGGTTAAGGTTGCATCGGCAGCTGACAATCGATTGCTGTAATACCTTTTAACAATACTACTAAATATGTCAGCTAATAAAAACATGTCAGATATGAATTGTAACTAGCGATTTATGTATGTACTTGAGATCATATTGAAGAAAAAAAATGTAGTGGTACCACACACCGGTTTTTAATAAACCCTAAGCTCGGTTTAGAGACCAACGATATCAGAAAACAAACGTCAATACAAAATAACAAATAGACTATTTAAATAGTTGTTTATTTGTCGTTCTATTATTGATCGCAGTACACAGCAAATGGGGTTTTCCATACTATTATGCCAGTAGCTCAACTAAACTGATATTAGAAGAGAACTGATTTCTGTATAAAACACTTAAAATAGTTATTAATAAAGTGCCCTGATTCCTTCGTAAATTAGCTTGAATTGCCTTGGTCGACCTCAGCGGTTTAGTGGTGGACTGCGATGTGGCACTACACTGCCTTGGAAATACTCGAATACCTTGAACAGGTAATGAACGCCGTTCGATAATAAGTGAATTCCAACTAAAACTGTCGTGTTTCAATTGTTTATTATTTGATATTAAGCATTTTTATTGCAGATTTTCTGGAATTTCCAATTTTGTCAATTATTTCCCTGTATTTCGCGAATTTCCGTAAATTTCAACTAATTTTGTCGCCTTTCAATTATTTACTTATTCGCTACCAAGTACCATTTTACAATTTTAAATTCTGTTTCCCCATATTTTAAGTTTTAATCGTTATTTATCGATAATTGAGTGAAACAATCGCTGTATTCAAATTAATTGTTTATTTAATATTATATTATAATTAATCATCTTTGAAAATTATTTTATCAACAACTCTATTTTTGGAATCCAAACCAAGTTGTAACATTTTGCGGAAAGTAATTGTGTAGAAATGTCGCCTAAAAAAAGGAATTGATAAAAAACCTAGACAATATCCACAAAAAAGTCAAATTACAAATTTGATGATTGAAATATATGACATTGCCCAAGTTTTAGGGCGAATACAAAACTGGTTTGTCCCATATTTTGCAGAAATATTTCCCAAAGCAAGTTTTTGGTAAAGATGGTTCTCAAATTTCTCAAACGTAACTTGTATTCTCGATCAATTTTCAATTAGCTAACAAAATACCGATCTACTGTAAAAGCAGTTCACAATACGATGTTATTCGCTGCTAGACGCGTTTACATAAGGGCAACAGTCGATAACATGTATCATGAGTCTTGAGGGTTTGTACACAGTTTGTTTGAGTCAATGTTGTGAAACGCTGATGTGCTGACAATACTGTCAATAGAATCAAAATATCTTTCAAATCCTGGATAACTAGTTTAAATGCAGCGCGAGCAATTTCAAAGATATAGAATTTGCTTATACAGCTAAACTATTAATTAAGTATACCAAAAAAATATCAATCATAGACATAATTTATACAAAATTTCCTCCACTTTAATTTATTATTTATCTATATTGACGAAACTACAGGAATAGCCTTGGCCAAAAATGTTCAGCGGACCCAAAAGGATATATTTTTGCTAACATCTCGGAACTTTTCGGTACGATTACAATACTATGTATATACAGGGTTAGCCAAAATTATCGCAACAGCTAAATAATTCTCCAACCGTAAGAAATTTCAAAAGTTGTCCCAACAAAAGCTTTTTGGCGTTACACAAGCTATCGTTTAAATATATTTTCAATATATGCTCATTTTACTATAGAAATTCGGTAACCTTTCCTAATCTGTTCTGTTTTGAGTTATAAGCAATTAATCGAACTTCCTGACCTTCACTTACACATTTATTTTAAATTGGCAGTTTGAACAATTAATTAAATTCTATTTATTTGTGTTGTTATATTTTAAGATTCCTATAAAAAATTCTTAGAATGAATCTTAGAATTAAAAAAATGTAATATATAGGGTGTCGTATTTAAGAAAGCAAAAGTCTACAAGCAAATCAGGTAGACTGCAGGGGTTCTCAACCGGTACGGCGTACCAGTGGTAGTACGCGAAGGACATCCAGGTGGTACATGAAAGGTACCAAACTTTATCAGTAAAATCATATTTATTTTGATGATAATGTGTGACCCAAAATTATAACGGCAAAATTAAATAACATTCCATTATTCAATGGTACCGTACACAGACGTCTTTCTGAAATGGCAGATTGAGTAAAAGAAAATGTAGTTGAAAAGTAAATGTAGTAAATATTTTGCGCTACAGTTAGTTAAAAGTACTGACGCAAGTAATTTTGATCAATTGTTAGTCTTTAACTGATTTGAGGCAGAACAAGATGTGTAGAGGAATAACTGAACAACTGGTGATAAAATATACAAAATTTTTAATAATTCTATGTTTAACAATTCCATTCCATGGAAGAAATTCATTGGTGTGAGCACTGATGGAGCTCGGGCTTTAACAGAAAAGAATCGCGGCGCTCCTACAAAATATAAACAGTAGCTCCAGAAGCTCAACTGACTTCAAGCAGTAAACAGATAACATTCCGATAACGGATAGCTCACGAAAGGTAAAGTTTTGAGTCGTCTCTTTGAACTTAAATCATAAGTTCAAGTTTTCCCTGCAGAAACTAATTTCGAATTCGAAAATTGTTTCTTTGATGATTTGTGGATGGTCCGGTTAGCATATTTTTGGAAAGTTGAATAATATAAATTTAGTTTTGCAGGGATCAAATGATCATTTATTTATTGTTGAAGGTAAAATTAACGCAGCAATAAAAAATTAGGTAATTATAAAAGAAAATAAATTAAATGTAGTTTATTGTCAGTATTAGAAGGCTTGGTTGAAAAAGTCATTACACCTCTTAATTACCAAGTTTAATAGTTATTTTCCAGAAAACTCTGACAATGAAAATTGTATCAGAACTCCAAAAGAGTGTACCAGATAACTTCACTGCCAATAGAAACTTTCTCGGACGGATAGAAGATTTTAAGATTAATACACACCAATTTTTAGATCCAGAGAAAGAATTATTTTAAAGAAATTGCAGATTAAGGGCCTACATTCAAAAAATGCCCGAAACAGGTGTCGCCTACTCCAAGAATTTATCCAAACCCTTTCGAATCTTGAAATCAAAAAAATAGAGCACACGCAAGAAGGATGCCTTCTTTCTGTAAGAGATTTTTTTTTTTTCAAAAAACCTTATAGGTTTCCAAAAAAAAAATCGCAAAGATGGGCAATTTTCAACTATTCAAGTCAAGATTGACAAGTTAATAATGCTTCAATTTGAATGGATTATGCATAAATACAATTGTTACAGTGTCCCCCAGGTTTTGAGAAAGCGGTTTTGGCATAAAATAGACCACAACACCATGTTTTGTGCAAAAATGTGTTTCCATCAGTGAAATTTGCAGGGTTTGGCAGTCCTCTGCGTGGTGGCGCTAGTTGTTCTAGAATTCCTGGCTTCGCTGCCAGCATTTCTATTGGTCTACGTAAAAACTAAGTTACAACCCACTTCTAACGCTGCGAGTTTGGGACAGACGCCAAAATTGTACCCCAATATGTGCAAAGATTTATTATTTCCTTCATAATATTGCAAACCCACAACTAAAATCAAGTCACGATATTTTTCGTCCTGAATTTGCAGCTGTTTGATAGTCCGACCGACCAGGGCAACATAATATGTTAGGAGGTATACTTACCTATACGTAGCGATCGCATGGCGCGGCGGGCTCGTAGCCTCGAGCAAAATCACGGAAATGGAATCGAGATATACTCGATTCGAACAATTTAAATGCTCTCAAATGACTGCTTTTGACTTTTGCGAAACGTTTTACATTGAATATCTTGGTTATTATTCATGCTAACAGTTATATGTTTATTTGTAGAATATATAGATCACGCAAAATATGATCAACAAAATTTTTATGTTTGGTACATATTTTATACAGGCCGCGTAAAATTTGCAACGAGTTTAAAAAATTGAAAAACTCTTGATTTAAACAAAACATCCGACGCGAACACCGTAATAAAACTTCTTTCGGTGCACAAAATGATTTTAATTATTTCGTTCATAATAAACTGACCCCCTAAATGACGCGATATTTGTTTGTTTTGTTCCTGAACTATCCGGGGATCATAATATGGAAAGAGTATTCGTACTGGTTTTAGTTGACTCTTACCGCTACCACTCCCGAGTGCCGTGAAATTGAAAGTATCAGAATAAAATACAGATATCCGCATATGCGGATATCTGTATATGTGACCATGTTTGACAAATGGGCCGATATACCTTAGAAATGGGTAAATGAATTTGTTGATTGATTCCAATATATAAACATATTATATAAACATATTATATAACATATATATAAACGTATTTCCTTGTATATACTATATACCTAAACAAATTATTATAAGGTTTTAGTTAATTATTTCAGGTATATAATTATGTTATATACATTCTACGAACATTTCACTTCTATTGTAGTTGCCTTGAATAGGATATAATTTACTGTAGTGTTTTAGTTGATTATTTTAGGTACACAAATATTTGATATACATATGGAGTATTAATTGTACATATTTATACCTGATTTACTTATTCACTAGTTGTTTTGATTTGCCATCTTATTTGAATTCATATGTCAGATGTATAGAAACAAAAACCTAGACAATGTTTCAATCATTTACATTTAATATGTGCTTCTGTATATTTCGAATTGCTTTATTTCTCATTCCTAATATCTTTATCTACTGGTTCGAAAATTTAAAAATGTATCCCTAAATCTTAAAAGTCTGCAGAAATCGGAAGTCATCCTTTATTGTCCGGTACAGCTGCACCAGTACTTTCTGAGCGAAGCGATTCGCAATACTACCGCATATCACTCGTAGGTCTGTCAATCGAGTCAATCGACAATAATATTGTCACCGCGTTGGTATTCTGCTCGCCGGATACATGAAATATATCAGTCAGAACAGTTTTGCGGTCGACGGGTGGCCTAGAATAACTTTCGTACTACATAGTGCATACGATCTTCTCGTATTTACTGCCCTCCTGTTACACCGCGTTCATAAAAATTCAGAACGAGCGCCATTATACTCGATAGGTGTGTCTAAACTCCCTTCCACATGATGACATATTCCCAGAGCCCACCTCCCGTAAGCTTGTTTCCCCTTACTGCTGCCCCGCCAAACATGGGCCAGGACCGTGCATGTATGCTGTTAAGATATTAGATTTTTAATGCCTTTTTGCACCAACAATTTAGTGAAATACAGTTTTCATCAATATTAATTTAAAGAACAAACAAAGGACAAAATTAATGATTGAGGCAAATTTCTTCTTGAAACTAAGTTTCACAGAGCATGATATTGAAAAAATGGGTTTAGCAAAATAATCCCAGTCGCAGTAATATTTAAATTATTTTATATTATTTCAATGTAAGTGATACTTTTACTTTACTTTTGTTTACCAAATGAACTTTTGTTATATAACTGTTTATTGTTATACCATTGTTTAAACTGTCGTTAAAATGTTCTTATTTTGGTACAAAATAAATATGTGGGTATGCATATTTACAATCTGACATCAACTTTTTTTATATTTATGTACGTATTAATATGCATTTTATATAAAGATGGTACAGAGAAGTTCGATAATTTTTAGGTGGTACACGGAACCTAAAAGGTTGAGAACCCCTGAGGTAGAGTACTCAATTAAGTGAATAATTTTTCTATTGTGCCAGATGGCGTAAAGGTACATTTTGCACAAAATTCCAAATCTCCGAGAGAACACTCAAGAAATAATAATTAATATTCCAACAGTCGCGTCCCTTAAAAACAACCACCACCCCAATCAAGCGCCGTTCCGTCAAAGATCATTAATTAGACCACCACTCTAGACCTTCAAACTTCAAGTGACCCCCGGACAGCGAGACCTCCACCGTTAACGGCTTCGCAAAATGCTAAAATTACAACCACCCCGTCCACCCTTGTCGTTTAATTAGGGTCGTCATTCGATTATTTGCGGGTCGGGTAACGTTCGCTCGGATTACGTGCGAATGAAAACGGCCCAACTACGGGGTTGCGTCGAACACCCAACTGAAAGCGGCGAGCGTTAATTTTGAATGTAGAGGGGCTTCCACAAATTCTCCGAAAAAAAGGGCAAAAACGTTACCGCCCGACGCATCGATCCGAACGCAACTGCCGGGAAAATTATAATTAATTTATTATCGAAATAATCTGGGTTTCCTGCTACCCTACTGGTTGGTGTTTTGTAAAAATTGAAGGATGGAAATACTAAATTGCTGTAAAAATGCGATTGTGGAATTTTATTATGTATTTAAATATAATAATCATCATTATTTTCTTGGTTTTATGACGTGATTAAGGTTCAGGAAGAAGATTAAGGTTCTGTCAGTAAATCACACAATTTCGGCGTTAATCTTTGACCTTTTCCAGCAGCTACAATTTATTAAGAACCTGTCCATTTTAAAAGCAATTTATCTGGCCCATGGATTATTTGGATAGCTATTTTCAGGGCAAACAGTTTTTTTTTTAATTATCAAAATTACCCACAGAAAAACGTCACTTTGTCGACTTCTGCTAGCTCAAGAATCGGTTATGGCGCTGTAACGGTCATTATTGGTCTCCACGATAATATTTTACCGACAAAATTCGATCTACTGCACAAAAAAATGTAACCATGTTTTTACAAACTCCTTTAAAGTTTACATTAATACGAAGCTAGTAGCAACGGACAAGTAAATAAAAAGGTGATTAGTTTTTCGTTTAAATTTCTCTATTTGGTTTTACGATAATCTGTGGTTGATTCGAAAATCATAATATCAAAAGCATACGCAGGACATTAAAACTTAAAAATCTGATGTGGCCAAGCACATGACTTTATCATACAATATATAAAATTAATAGTTTAGCTGCATGAGATTCTAGTTGATCGAGATCGATCGTGTCTACATTAAAATAAAACAAGTTAGCCACGATTTGACAGATATTTCGATAATATTGACAGTAGGTATTAACAAAAAATCAGCGTTTGACAATACGCACTGTCATTAGAATGAAAATAATTGCCAAAACCTGCCTAACTAGTTTAAATGCAGACACGACCTCGATCAAATAGAGTTTTCTCATACAGCTAAACTATTAATTATACCAAAAAATGTCAAAGACATAAATTATACAAAATTTCCTCTACGTTAGTTTATTATCTATTTTGACGAATTTATATAATCCTTGAAAAATGGTTAAAGGAAAAAATCCAGTTCCTTTGGACACTTTTGAACCAAAAGCGTTTCAGCTCGAAATTTGGTTTAAATTTTCAAAATATGAGCTTTCGTCCTGATACCTTTAGTAGTTTCTCCGGAATCGTTGCCACAAAAATCGGGTACACACACACAGACATTTTTTTGTACCTGGGTCAAAAAATGTTCTGGGGACCCAAAAAGATCTATTACCGCTAAAATCTCAATTTTTTTCGGCACGATTACAATACTTTATCATAAAGTAACAAGATAGTGTTTGGTGCTTTTCCTGAACATCTATAACACCGCTACAGATTTGAACTAATAACACCTCCAGCAGACGTAAAATGTCACCAGATAACTATATTATTATTGAACCAATACAAAATTCGGCAGAAAGAAGTAGAGGAAGACCTGAAGAATAAAGAGTTAAGATGGAACATACTGTGAGAATTGACGACAATAGACAAGTTACAACACTGCCCTCGGAAGGTAATGTGCTGTATCTAAAAAAATATGAGAAATTAAGCTATTTGGTACTTTTCTGCTATAAAATGTATATTTTCTTAGATTTTATAGGAAAGTGCCAAAAGGGCCGTGGATTCGACAATTTTAAAATGTGCAAAAACACGGCTAGCGCAAGATGGCGGCTTCTAAGTTTTGACAGTTTTGATTTTGTGTTGTATTTTCTATTTTATTATTAAGGACACTGAAAGTCAGTACACCCGCAATTTTGCCCAAATTTGTTGTTATCTTGTTCAAAATGTATAAGATCACATACGGCATTTTCAACAGGTTTCTTATGAATGTTTACACTGCTCGATCGTAGGGAAGAACGCGGTATCCACATCTATATGCGATAATTTTTCTATTCCTACTTCTTATAGTACCATTGGAAGGTAGTAGAACAGGGAGTAAAATTGATAGAAGCGCAAGAAAGAAGACTCCAAGAGCTCGAAATATGTTTCTGAGCAAGATATTGCTGCAAATGGTAACCAGTTACACTGAAGTAAACAGAGGAACGCTTGCCCGTCGTTCTTTCCAATGGTTTTTCCAGATTCAAGTAAAATAAAGTAGGAGAGTGCGAAGGATTCAGTAAACCACTGTCAGTATAATTTTTGACCCTTAGGGTCGTTGAGCTTTCACGAGAAATACTGCAACATGGTCGATTTGGCAAAACGGAGCCATTCGGTGGCGGTGAAATCGTGACTTTAACCACTACCCCCATTAATACGAGGGGTGCCATACATACGCCTTGGCTGTGGATTAGCGGTGGCGTACATAAAACATCAGGGATGTGGCGCAATGCCAAATCTGGGGTAGCGCTACCCCCGGAGACCTGATTTTAGGTTAAAAGGAGGGGTTGATTGATATGCGTAAAGAATAATAATGTCTTCAGAATTGAACGAGTTTAACGGCCTACAAAAATTGGTATCCAAAATACTGGTAATCTGTAAATTTGAATGAGATAATTATAGGGCAAATACCTGGATAGACACCACACAAATGGAACAATTGTTCCTAGGAAGTTTGGCTGTCCTTATATTCCTTGCAATTAATGTGATTTATACCAAGTAGACAGCCGCAAGGAAGTGGCGTTGTACAAGTCCTATGTGCCGTATTATTGTAAACAGTAAAAATAGACCAAACGCAGCACCATTATTGGGTATTACAGGACAAATCTATAACCTGCGAAGCAGACCGGAGAAGCATTTTGATTGAAAACATTAAGGGTTTAAATAAAATAAAGAAGGGTATGTTTGCTGTACCTAAATAATGTAGAAACTTATAATTGATATTAGATTATAAAACTTCTTCAATAATTAGAAATCTTGGTCTAAAATACGTATTTTTACGACAAACATATTTACTATGTCATGCAACGCAGGAATGAAAAGAACAGGTAAATAGGTTAGTTTTGCATGGTTTGTGGACGATAAATATATGAAAAATGCGTTTAAACGGTTTTTAAACAGCACACGGCATAGTATGTACTATGCATGTATGCACGAAGTAAGCCGAAACAGTACTCAGAATACGCAGTACTCAACGGCTTGAGTAGATGTAGTACACAGAGTAAAATACTCAAATCGTTTTGGGTAGATGCTTTATCTGAGTAAATCTACTCAAATCGGTTTGAGTAGATGTAGTACTCAGAGTAAAATACACAAACCGATTTGAGTAGATGTGTACTCTGAGTAAATCTACTCAAATCGTTTGGAGTAGAGTACTCAAGAGTATTACTTTTACTCAGTACTCACGTACTCAATATTCAAATTTATGAAATCTGCTCCAGTAGTGCCCTTCTCTCATCAACTAGCACAAGTAAAAATATTATATATTAAAATTCTATACAATTCATCTGTAGGGGACAGCTTGCTTTTTTTCGCTCAGCAGGTATATTATGTGACAAACATGTTTAATATTGGTGCCACTGCACAGTAGTGCGTCAAAAAATGGAAATGCAAATTTGGATAAAAATAGTAAAATGGCTAGCCTTCTTGCAGCCATACACCTAGTAAATTTTGAAATTAGAAATTGATGAGAAATGTTTTTGGCTATTCGGATAAAAAATCGAACGAATGTAGTATTCCAGAAATAATACGAACACTTCAAATATGCCAGAGCCCCTTTTCCACCATAAAGAGGATTTGAAGAATCCAACAAATATACCATTCAACATTTATGACAGCCCTAATAGACTACGAAAAGATCGAAGGGTGGCAAATTCGACACATGTTATTGAATTCCCCTTTCGTCTTTGCGTCGTCGCAAATTTCTGTAATCCGATAAAAGTTCGATTTTCAGTTCGCCGTTGTCGACGAGCTTTCGCATGAAGTTCGGAAACCACCATGTCGATTCCTAGCAGGTACCGACAAATCCGGCGAATTTAGTTTTCCCATTCCGGGTGTCGCCCTTGCCCTTGAGGTACGCGATCGATTGCAAGATAGTGCCGGTAGGGTACCGGTAGGATTTTTCCGCTACTACGTATTTTCTTTATATTCACCTTCCTACAATCGATATTTTACACAATTGTTTGTTATTTGAGCTTATGAATAGGTGCATTCTCACGGTTAATATGTACTGTGCTTTATTAAACGTTTTCAAACCGCATCATGAAAGCACATTAAAAAATCCCATTTCATACTACATTTTTATACTGTTTTTGTGGATGCTTATTTTTAACCCAACTTAGATCACTACTAACATTTATTTTGAAGTAGACCTAAGTTAGATCCATATTATTACCGAAAGGAACAAATTACGAACTAATTCATACTACGTGGGACAGTCCTTGACCGTGACCGTCCCGGCTAGTGTGAACAGATACATTGATTTTTAATAGGTCAATAAGGGTGATTAAGCATTAAGCGAATATGCTATTCAATATTGGTTTTTAATAATGAATTAAATGTTTATTTTATTTAATTTATGTAATGTATTTAATTTGTTTTTGTCTTCAAAGGGAAAAAATTGAGAAAAGTAATAAAGGATTTTGCTACACCCTAAAATGAATTACATTTTAATTAAAATTGCGAAATATATTTTAAATTTGGGGCAAAAGGTAAAAAATTATACAGTAATTGTGGTACCGGAGCAACTCCCCCTATTCTGAGCCTAAAAATAACTACCCGAGTAAATTTCTCTCATTTCTTTCCTCAGGAATGACGAAAATGAATAAAAAAAAGGACCTCCGCAATTCGTGATTTCAATTCTAAGGCGTCGGGTGTGACGGGCGAATGAGTAATTCTTGCCGGGGGTAGAAAAAAAACGTACGATCCAATTAAAAGCTCCTTTTCCCTTTTCCCCAACGTGGGGTCGGTCTGGTTCTCCCCCTCCACTGTTCAATCCCCAGCGGCGGCTGGGGAAGCCGCCCGCGGTAGGCAACAGGACGTCCCGTGACTCACCGCCAGCGCGGAATTCCGGCTCGAAGGACTCAAAGGGCCATGTACGAGTCGATCCCCCAATATGACGATATTGGAATTTTCATATACGAGCCTATGTAACTTTTGTTTGTCTTTGGATATTAATATTCTTCTCGAATATTACATTTCAAAAAACTTACTGTTAAGTTTACGATTGCAAAGGGCATCATAAAGCGCCCTTTAAGGACACCATAAATCGCTGTTTACGGGTAATCGGTAATATAAATAGACTTTTAAGGACAGAATTTATATGATACTACACTGTATTCTTTTTTGTATTAGATTAGAAATCACCCAAAATGACTTGTTTAATAGTTAATTATTTATTTAGTAAGTAAGCTGTCGAAACAAAAAATAGAAACAATGTTATTAGCAGCAGATTTTCAAACTTATTTATGACAATCTTTTAATTTTTCTATCGCATTATAATTATAGCTTCTTTGAAAGCTATTTTTGTACAGCTTGACCTATCAAGTTGTACGCGGAGCATCACCAATGACAAACATTGGCCACATGCTCACATAGTGTGGCAGCGCATTTATCCGGTCCTTGTTTTCCTTGTTTTCTCCCTTGATTAGGAGAATTACGCAAAATTCAAAATAGGTATTTTATTTTAAAAAATGTTAACTTTCTGTACGTATATCTCGGAAAAAGTAGTTTTTAGGGTTTATACATTTATTAGACTAAAAAAAAACTGGATAAACCAGAATTCTAGATCTTTACTATACAGAGTGTTCTAAAGTGTTTAATAAATATGGCCAACAAAGTACTATTTTGCTAGATACGAAACATGAAAAATGTTTCTAAAGTTTTAGCTGATGAAGTTCGTTAAACGCGTCAAAAACATGATAATATGGAACTGTGACAGCGACATTATGCAGCGCCTGCGCATTCAGTTGCATGATGTTTTTTGGCATATGAACAGCTGGGAAAACCACTAAAATCTGGCGATTTAGCACAACGCATGCGCGAAGTTACTAAAGCCGGCAGAACTCAACTCAATCTGCACGATTTACAAAAAATGGTTTAAAGAAGTTACTGCGCGTGCAAAATTTGCGAGTCATGTTATTTTTATTATTCATATATGGAGAAATATAAGAAATACATTAAAAATGCGACTAAAAAGTAATCTATCAGAGGGTAGTTTAGTGTTAAGCTAGTACTTCATATCCATGCTTTATTTTTCAGCCTAAAGAAGTGATGAAGAATAAAGTAACCAGCTCAAGTAACCAAAACAAATCGAACATCCGCGATATCAGCGGAGAGAAAGTGACGGATCTACCGGTGTTTTGACCTTCCACCCCCACCCCATCAGATCCAACGACACGTCTCGCGAGCAACACACAAAACCCACAAAAACAACCCCCAAGACCAATAAAAACCCCCTAGAAATACTCACTTGCCGGCAGTGGGGCCCTGCAAGTGTGGCAGAAGCACTGCATGACGGACTCCCTAACCAATCCAATCAGCATGATGACGACGGCTTAGTTTCTTCCAACAAAATCTACTCGAAAATATTCACTAAAATCCCACGAGGTGGCTGAGGAAATAGGATTTCTCTGGATGGCAGTGAGTTACGTCGAGTTATCCGGTTGTGCGTACGTGTATTTTACGTACTGGGGGGCGGTTGCGATGGTACGTGTTCCGGTGATGTTGCCGGCTACGCGACTGAACTGGGCAGGTGTGGTGGTTCCGGCTTTGGTTTCGCAATGCGTCGACGCCGCGTGGACGGCGACGCCACCGGTCGATAAGCGGCGGCGGGTGCTTGAGAAAGAGAGAGGGAGGCGGCTGAGGGGTGGCGGCCGCCGCCGTTGCCGCTCTAGACCGTTACTCACTGGCGGAAGAGGAAGTGACGACGGAGAGGGGACGGAGGACGTGCATGTACGTACATGGGGATGTATTTTTTGCAGTGGCGGCTCGTACATTGGTTGGAAGCTTGCGCAACACCAAAAATAATAAGGCAAAGAAAAGTTTATTGTATCTAGTATTAGATACAATTATATACGTTAACAAAACAGCGAACATTTTCTCTAGAATTCCAACCGCAAGTTAGCTATACGGCCTGGAGGTGAAGCGAGGCCGCAACTGTCTGCGCTAGCCCGCTAGCGAGCGAATTTCGTCCGCGCCGCCCGGTGAGTTTAATCTGGATAGGTTGCAAGTATCCCGTACACCAAGACCTACCGGACCACGCCCCCAATGGTATTGAGGAGCGAACCGACATCACGCCTACGCGACCGGCGACGTGCATTCAGTGATTTTAATGTTTTCAGGGGAATATTCCCTTTTGGGGAGTTTTTTTTTACCCACGTCACGTAGGAAAAGAGAGTGTATTGCATAAAAGAGGTAAATTTCATATTTGTAAAAGGAGTAAAAGCAGTTTTACGGTCGTTGCGAATTTGAAGCCGTCTATCAGACAAACAGCACTTCAACCAAATGACCGCGAATCAGATTGAACTAAACTGATTGCGGTCAGCAATGGAACTCAAGTAAGCTTAATGGTTTAATTTAATTTTGCAAGATACTGGATTTCCTACTTTTTGCCCGATATTTTGAATAAAATTTTGTCATGGGCTTATTTGATTTTTCCGTTCTTTAAGAAGCTACCAATCGTTTGAAATATTAACAAAACAAAGTATAATAAAAAACAGAACCCAAAACCGAAAAAATAACACAATATGTGGTGAAGACCCAGTTCTACCTCTCCTAAAACGCGTTTTCAAATAAAAACCTTATTTATTGTTCAAAGTTTATAAATAGTGTAGGTACTTAGATAACTTCTTAGATAAATAACGAGGCTGGATGAAAAATAACAAAATTAACCCAAACTTTACTTATTTGCACATATTACTGCTGCCCGGTGTAGACAGCAGACGTCAGGAGCTTTAAACGCCGCCTATAACAGGTGACTACAGATTGACGTTGGTCGGGAACAGGCTGACCACTTCAAGCAAAAAAAAAAAAACGTCGAAACGAAATATTTCGAGTCGGAGTTGCGGTGTTTTTAGGACGGAGTCTAAATATACAAAATAAATAATAGGATAGGACCCAGCACCGATCCTTGGGGAACCACGCTGGAAACTCTCATCTCATCTGATAATTGACCATTTACATCCACCTTCTGTGAGCTGCTGCTAAGGTAAGCCCCATCAACCTACATCTGGCTGGGCAAAAGTTGTATATGTAGAGCTTTGTGAGCATTATTTCATGATTGACGATAATTAAATGCTTTGGTCAAGGCAAGGAAAGATGTTACTGTGTACCCTTTATTCTCAAAACCAAGCCGTATTCCGTTAACTAATTGAACTATTGCCCCTGTAGTAGATACTGATTAGTTATTAATAAACAAGTTGTTTACTTCCAAATATTCAATAATTTGATTCGCCAGCACATTCTCAAATATTTTTGAAATAGTCGGCAGCACTGATATTGGTCGATAATTACAACAGTCCAGAAGTTCTTCATTCTTATAAATCTGGACAACACGAGCTCGTTTCAGTACTTCAGGAAGTACGCATTCTCTTACGCATTTATTTATGAGATTTGTTACCGGTATGACCAGGACATTGATATTCATCTTTATAAGTTTTAACGAAATTCAATACACATCCTTACTGCAAGTTGCATCCATTTTTCTCATTACGTCTCTAACAGTCTAACGATATTATAGGTCGTTTCTTTAAATTGAAAGTAGTAGTTCGGTGTATATAAATGTTGAATGGTCCATATTGCAAGGTTGTATTATAAAATAAAATAAAACAGGTATAGAGCCTCTTAATCTTTGCTTTATTGAAAATTATTTCTATATAGGGGACATGTTTCGGACCTCACTCCATCCTTAGCCGTAAATCTATAAGTACATACATCAAATTGGTGCAATAGAACATAACATAAGATTAACAAAATTTTAAAAACTATTTAACACTTACATTTAGTTATATATTTTTTTATGTTTTTGGAGAATAACTTTAACGTGCCGTGTTGTATTGTAAGGTGACAGGTATGGGTATCAACTGTGAGGGAAAAGGTAATATAAGGAAGAATTTAAAATGACTTGTCATGCTGTGACGATATGTAACCCCATTTGCATTCGTTCCTATTTATAAAGTTGAAGTATAATAATTAGAGAAAATTAAATTGGAAAAGTTAATTTTTGATTGAGTTGCAATAAAATTGGACTTGAGATAGGTTCAAGTAATTGAGATTCAGAATAAAAGATTGAAATAACACAACAACCAAACAACATCAAATTTATATCAACATACCTTGAGCACGGGCCATAAAATTGATTATGGAAATGCCAAAATAATCCATAAATGCGAGAAGAGTTACAAAATGGACATTCTTGAACAAATAGAGATACACAAGTGAAAATTAGATCCGAACAAAACACTTTTAAATGAACAATTAGATTTCAACTAAAGCCCCTTTTTACTTATCTGAATCTCAATTAGTTGAACACTTTAACAATATTATGCAACTCAATCAAAAATTAAGTTTTCCAATTTCACTTTCTCTAATTATTATACTTCAACTTTATAAATAGGAACGAATGCAAATGGGGTTGGATTACGTCACAGCATGACAAGTCATTTTAAATTCTTCTCTATATTCCTTTTTCCCTCACAGTTGGTTCCCCATACCTGTCACTTTACAATACAACACGGCACGTTAAAGTTATTCTCCAAAAACATAACAAAAAATATATATAACTAAATGTAAGTGTTAAATAGTTTTTAAAATTTTGTTAATCTTATGTTATGTTCTATTGCAGCAATTTGATGTATTTACTTGTAGATTTAGGGCTGAGGATGGACTGAGGTCCGAAACATGTCCCCTATATAAAAATAATATTCAATAAAGCAAGGATTAAGAGGCTTTATACCTCTTTTATTTTATTTTAGTTTATTTAAATAATAATTAAAATTAATACAATTAAGTACATATCAAACAACCCAAAGCCGAAAAAATAACACAATCAATACCCATTACAACAATAAAAAGTAAGTAAATTTAAATAAAAACATTAAAATTAATAAAATTAAATTGAATAAACTAATGAACAAAAAACCTATATAAAAGCTTATCGAGTTTTTTTTAGAAAGTTTTTCCGAGTACGAAGTTCCATATGCACTTATTGGTTTTCTTAATTTCAAACAGCTGTAACTTTTTAATGAATTAAACCATAATAAAAGTTCATATCATATGAAACGTTTTATTCAGTATAACTATTTACTATCTGAACAAAGTTTTACAGGAAAAAAGTGAGACACCGTGTATAGTACTAAACAAAAAGAACCATGGATTTGAGACCCATGGCTAGCAGCCAAAGATTATTAAAATTAGAATATTATTAGAGAATAATTTATTTTTGTAGTGCACTAATATAGATATTTTTCTATAAAACACCTGTCATATAAAACTGGCAAGTACCTGAAAGTTGCAACACCAATTTTTCCAGAGCACGAGCCGCCGCTGATTTTTCGTGCCGCCGCGGCCGAATATAAGCCGGCTAATCGTCGCGTCGGTCGCGTGGTGGCCGTCGGTCCGACCGCCACCGCCGCTGGTGATGGGGCGCCGTATCGCGCGCGCGAGTCGATTGAAATTTATACCCGGATATGAATAATTACCGCCGGACTGGCGGTTGCCCGATGGGGTGGCCGATTAATGCGGTAAACGGTATGAGATGAGGTCGTAAATGTGTGGTCTGGTGTTGATTAATTCCGAAATAGTTCATTTTAAAATTGGTCATTGTTACGATTCCAATACTTGTAAACCTGTCAAAGAAATTAAATTTTGATTCGAATAAATTTATTGTGAGTGTGAAAACATCGTCAAACTGTAGATGGCGCTGTTAGATTTGTTAGATCGAGCTGCAAGCCTAATCAATAATCATAGATCGACCCGATCCTCAGATAGACTTGCGATATTGAACGCAGATTCTAGCTCCAATTCCAAATCAACGTACACTTTACATGTTACGGCCGAGACAGTCCACGCGTTGTCTGGGAAGATTCTAACCACCGCGCACCGGTACCGGTCTAAATATCACATTTTAACTCAACCTACACAATTTTTTTGATTTCACAAATAATTAAATAAATTTAAAAAAATAAATCTCGTCCTTCCAAACAAATGCATTTTTAACCATAAGGAAATATTTCAGTGCCTCTAATGAAACAGCAGATTTATATCAGTCAATGCATAGTTATTTGAAGTAAAGAAGGCTTATGGTATTTAACGACATCCAAAACTATTTCTAAAGAATGACTCGTTAATTGCTCGTGAAACATTACTTTTGGTCTATTATAGATACAGTTAGGTCCATCTGAAGACAGACTGTATACAATATACATGGTGTCCTGAAACTTCTTTTGGACTGTGATCAATTGTAAGGCTGTTGCTAACAAAAATTAAAATCTTAGAATACAGTAGAGCGTCGATAATCCGAACTAATTGGGACCGAATGTGGTTCGGATTATCAAATTGTTCGAAAAAAAAAAAAGATTGCAGCTAATTAGTAGAAAATACAAGTATTGGATACAAGATATAAAGCAAAAGCAATATACTGTTAAAGGAGAATCGACAAAAATGGCTTGTTACTCGGTTACTCAGTGATTTATTTTTTATTATTTATTAGCTAACGTTCGTATTATCGGGGTTTGGATTATCGACGCTCTACTGTATGTAAGTTTGTAGGTGTGTCACTAAAAAATCGCGAAATTTATCTCGAAAACCACCAACTTGATGTTTATAAACATCCCACTAGACTTATAATAATGCTTTCTATGGAAAAAGTAGTTTTCAGGACACTGTGGAGGTGGGTTGGGGGCGTCAAAGCCTGATGCATCGACAGGCACCATTATAAATCAAAATTTGGAAGAAAAAAAATAAGTGTCCACTTTTTTTTATTTGGAAACAATTTGGGGGGGGGGATCGTTGCTTTCTATCATCACAAAATTTTTTGGAATGCATTTTTTAACCACCCTAAAGTACATACACAGCTAAACTGTAAAATCGTCGTATTATAACAGAAATAAAACAGCCTTCACGCGCCACGTGTTTATATTTAACCAAATTAACATGTCTTCCCTTTCATTACAGTGTTTCTCAGCACGAACCGACAGCAAACTAAACCCCCATTGCTCATTCTGTGACGGTGTTCACGGTAATCCTGCTGCCCTTATTCACAGCGGCGCTGGCATATCCGGTAACCGGAAAAAGCCTTCCTCCCCGAGAGCCTCGAGTAATACACTTGTCCGCCTAACTCCCAGAAGGATTCAAGCCCGCCACAGAGAAAAATAAACAACAGGATATGGATTTGTACCTTTTCAAATATAAAAATAAAATAGGTATCTTCATAAAACTTGTTTCAGACGACGAAACGACGAAAAAATAAGGCAAACACGAGATAATTACCTATGTTTTCTATTATTTCCAAACATCCAAGGAAGATTAGACCGAAAATTTCTAATTCTTTCTTTCTGAAATTCGAACTTTCACACATAGTTTGTTCCAATCTAGTAGCTATACTAATTTAGGATCGAACTTTTGAGAATTTCGATCAGAATAAAACATTTTGTGTATAGGCAAAGTAAAATAGAGTCTCCCCTCTTGTATAGGGTGTGGGGGGGTAGTACTTTTTACGGTGTCGGACTCCAATAATTTTACCCTAAACCCGTTTTATAGAGAAAGTTAAGGGATAAAAAACATTCAACATTTTACTGCTGTGTTAGCTACGCAAGATATACTATACTTTACCGTATATCTACTACATTATACAAGATGAACTGGAAAACTTGAAGATAGACCAAGTAAACATTAATAACACTGTATCGTGGCAGTTCAAGTATATAGTAAATATTTCCAAATTATGAATTTATAAGTTTTTTTCATAATAGTTTTACTTTTTACATATTTTCACTAATGACAAAAATGCACTTCTGATGTTCTGCTTGAACGCCAAGATACAACAAACAATACAATGATGTATTCGCAAAATCGTAAATTTTATGTATTTACGATTTTTTATTGTTTTATATCTATGTATTCTATTCAGCAATGAGACAAATATGATTATAAAAAGTGGCATTTCCATATCAGATCAACACCACATACAACGCAATTGTGAGAAGCGTCATCTCGTAAATATGAGTCATGAGCTCCTGTCGAAAGCAACAGTCAGTCGTATCTGCGTGTTGATTATCGGCAAAATTGGTAGACTGCGTTGATAAATTTTATTCAACTTCCAGAAACGGAAATTAATGATTACTTTTTGTATTTAGCGCATGTGGAAAGTCATCGTAGTATTCGATAGGTAATCTTGAGTAACCTCTAAACGATTTCCTGACCTTTAAAAGTGACATACAGAACATCAGTCCAAGAGAAGGTATGTATACTAGGTTAGTGCTTAATAAAATAAATGTTCATAAAAAAAAACATTCCCTGATTTTAAAGAAGAAGCAATAAGAAGAAGCACAATTTGGTGTGACTTTTGGTGCAATATCAACAGTTTTGAACATTTATTTCATTTGGCACCAACCTGATACCTAACTTTTCTTGGTCAGAGGTTCTGTACGTCACTTTTTCATGTATTTGTTTAGCGGCTGAAACTAATGACCTAGCAAGAGTCTATAAGAGACTTTCAACATTGTACAACATTTACCTGATATCCAAAAAGTTTCTTTAGGGCATATCAGCCGTTTTATAGCGGCATTTTGACATTTTGATCTCAACTTTTTCGAAAGCGTGCGATAGGAATCTTTTGAGTCAGTATTCGTATTCAGCACAAAGAAGTCTATCGAAACAGCTTTCTTACAGATTTCTTGTGTAAATGTGTAAGACCAAACTATTTGACCATTGATGTCCGAAAAATCATCTACTTCATTTTGGAGACAAGAGAAAGTAACAACAACTGTTTCGGCATCATTGTTTAGGTTTTTTTTATACTACAAGAGCATAAAGAGGATTAGCATTTCGAAATTACATTATTGTTGTTGTTGTTATAACAAGGGCTGCGGAGTCGGAAAAAAATTTTCGACTCCGACTCCAGATATTTTTTGTGGTCAGACTCAGACTCCAGAAAAATGTAATTTCTTTGTTTATTCAAAATATCGCTGAAATCATTAAGTATTAATCTGTTTTCTCACATTAAACTGTTTTCTCATTAAAGAACATACAAAGCAGCACAATTTTGTCCATTGAACCGACTTTCTATCTCTAATAATAACAAACGCACCCATAACACACAGTATATAGTACGAAATAAAAATCATTCTAATAAAAACAAAATTAAGTGCAATATAGTTTTATAAAATTGTTGTGAGGGTCAGAATATCTCCTACAACCTAATTCTCCTACAAAGATGCCCTTCAATCATTTTTAATTATTTTCAAAGCTGAAAATAATCATAATTGTGGCTACAGGTATAACTTCTGAATAACTGATACTACTTCGATACTACGGCCCTACTTCTCAATCTAATTTTAACTCTCTTGTTAAAATTTTTAATTTTTATAATTTCTGTCAGATTTATTTTGTTAATCGTCTTCACTTTCGTTTGGAAAATTGTGTTTTGTAATTTGATTGTTTGCATATGTAGGTAGGTAGTTTGTAAAAGTCATAATATTTGTTTTATTTGCTTACTGTCTGCTGAGGCATTATCCATCTTTCATGTTTTTTTGTCTACAGAAATTAAACTTGGACTCGAAGTCGGTACAGTTTTTCCGATTCAGACTCCGACTCCTCTAAAATTTGTCTGAACTCCGACTCCCACTCCACGACTTCGACTCCACAGCCCTGGTTATAACTCTATAGTTATTGTTGGAACTTTAAATCGCTTAAATTGCTAAATTATGATGTTACTTGAGTTTTGTAATATTTTAGCAATTTTGATTATTATATCACCACATCGTAAAGACATTCATAAAAATTCATACATGCTTTCAAAAAAATTGAAAAATTTAGTATACCGGAAGAATCAAAATGATATTTCGGTGGTCTACGTTCAAGACACACAGTAATTAACGAACTTGGACAGGTTCAGAAGGATATTTTATTATTTGATTCATTCCAATATTTGAAGGTTTGTCAAAAACATACAGGTAAGTTCCTGACTGACAAATTATTTATTTCAAAGATATGTATCAGTTATTAAAGCGTTATGTCCGTCGTTGTATTTATTGGTTTATTAGACTAATGATTAGAATTTAGGATCGTTATTTTTGGAAATTGGCCAATAGTATTTCTTTAATTTGAGATTAAACCCGATTAGAACCTGATCAGGTTCCACAATTATTGTAAAAGTTCTGCTGGTTACTGTGAAGCTTTTACAAACATTCAGGAAATATTCAAAAGGAGATGATTAAAACATATTATGCAAAAAGTGAGTGTAGTTCTCGACGTCTCCAATAGAACTGTCAATTACGAATACAGACATTATTAATGAATAAATATGAATGAAACTTTCACTCGTGATACCGAGAACCATTCTCCATCTTGATTTGGTGGAAAGCTATAAAAATAAAATTACAGGAAAAGATAAATTTTTTATTTAAACCACATCCGTATTTGCGCACTAACTGAAAACGGAGATGGCATTATGCTAGCTGACGGGTAGGTACTAGGTCTTCCAATCCCGGACAAAATACTGATCCCGGGATTAAAGATTTTGTAATCCCGGGATCCCGGGATCAGATTCATGAAAAAACCCAAAAATTGGTGAATCAAAATGCATGGGATGCCAAAAGTTACCAAATCTAGTCAGTAAGAAACGCAGTAAGAAACGCCTAAAATATACTTGCTTGGACAATATTTTTTACCCTGAAACTAGATCTACGTTTGCAAATTTTACCTTACAAGTAGAAAACCTAAATTATCGGTTTAAAAGGTGTCAAAGTGTGCGTATTGACATCAATAATAAACAAAATTTAAACTCTATTAAGATAATAACTTGCTCTTCCATCTTCAATTTACTCAACGTTCTTGTAGAATGTTTCAAGAATAGTCACGGCAAAAGAAATCATTTGATCGAGCCAAATTTTCCTATTTTATATTAAGACCAATAAATATTTTGATCATTTTTTGTTTTCTTCTTTAAGATAAAATTGGATAACTTTAGAATTCATACGTCATAGATGTTTATTATTCAAATAGACTCACTGTTTGCATTTTAAATAAAACGATTAGTGTTTACAAAATATAATGACTTGTATACCCAGTTCTAAATACGTCTTCAAGTAAACCGTTATTTATTGTTGAAAATTGATGAAATATTCAGTGAAACTTCTTAGAATATTAAATATTCAATTTCTTGTCATTAACAAAATGAATAATACTTGTACGTCTTTCGGTTATGTCAAATATAGTTCACATAGCCCAACCCATATTATAAAATACATTTTCTACGGTGCACTTTTTGACACAACTTTTCCACTACAAAAGCAAAAAGCGATAATTGTGCTATGAAAAAAATGCAAAAACGACCATATTACCGCTGTCACAGCTCAATACAAACTCGAGATGTTTTACCCGAGACGCAATCTATGGCGTACATGCACTTCATGATGGAACAACATCGTACATTCGTACCTAAATATTTCGTTAGTTTAAGGTAAATTTCTGAAACTGGAAGAAACTTGAAAATCGGAACAAGAAATGACATCGTTCGTTCTATTGGAGTGAACCATGGAAAGATTAATAACAAATCATTTTTGGTACAATTTGGGTTTCATTTTACACTTAAATATATCGGGATTAATTTGTATCTTTATTTTCTACTTATTTTCAATATTTTTTCGCTGTATTTTATACCTATTTACAAATTTTATATTCTGTAGTACATCATAGAATACAGGTAAAGAAATCCACCACTAATTTTTACGTTTATGTTTTTGTTTCTGTTTTAAATAAAACCTGATTTCTTTTGTTGAGGTAAATAAAAAGACGCAAACAAGCTGAAAATGATGTTTGCCTCCATATTGAATTATATCTAATTCTTGCAAAATCTGTTCCTCCTTTTATAACAACATGTTGGTATAAAAAAACATTTTATCCTTGATACTTAATTTAATCAGAAATAGTGCTGTTATAGGTTGAAGTTCATACTTAAAAAATAGCAACTCAATTGATTTATTGTAGATCAGTGCCTACGCTTCACCAATTAACAAAAAAAATAAGAAAATAATTAAGATTTAACTTTTTCGAGATCCCGGGATTTTGACTTACAATCCCGAAAAAGCTCATTATTTGTCGGGATTCCGGGATTGGAAGTCCTAGTAGGTACCATCCGAAGCCAAAATATATTATTCCTACTCTACAGCAGCATCAGGTAGAGAGGCATCGACCAGCAAAGTCGACCTTCTCCAAACCGGGTCCAACGTTTCCCGTCTGAGTGCCTCATATTCATATATGGGCAACGCGTCAACCTTGTTCACCGCACCGCAAAATTTTTATGTTACCTCCGCGACATCAATGGGACTCTGAGGGCAAACAGAACCGTGTGGGGTGTTTTTTTTTTTCAACGGTCCAATCGTACGTTGTACGTTTGCCGCGTTCGATGTTCGCATAAAAATTTATGAATAATGATGGCGACGGGCGACCAACATGCTCGATTTTATTTGCGCAATAAAGCAGGAAGCACCAGAGACTTTTATATGCCATATTTGTCCGAGTTATAGAAACGATCTATCTGTCAATTGTCGTGGTTATTATTCAGGAAGTTATAGTTCATATTCAATGTTTGGATTTGAGGTGAAGTGAAAGTGTAGTTATTTAAAAAGACACAGAAAACAGGAACCAAGAATTATTAGGTCTTTGATGGTTCTTTTTGAGCAGCAGGAAGGATATAGTCTCACAAATCTTGTCTGTATTACAATTAAAAATTAGGCATTCAACCAGGAGTTGAACTGGTGCCTTCTGCCTTACCGGGCATTGCTATACCGCTAAGTACTCAATACAATTCAAATAAACTTGTGCTTGTAACAATTGTAGGTAGATATAACATTACGTATGTTTACATACTGATACATAGTTCTAGTTGTTCTAAACATCACCGTTAATCAAAGTGTTCATGTGTTTTATGTATAAAATC
Source organism: Melinopterus prodromus (assembly GCA_964023965.1). Lineage (NCBI taxonomy): Eukaryota > Metazoa > Arthropoda > Insecta > Coleoptera > Scarabaeidae > Melinopterus > Melinopterus prodromus. The sequence continues at coordinate 51,144,730 of OZ030393.1, forward strand.
AGTTTGTTTCAGAATTCACACAGTGTTCATACCATGGTTTATAGAAGCTAGGATACCGTTGTTAAAATTTAGGAAATAATGAACTAACTTCCGGTAAAGTAAAATATCGAAATTTTTTTTTCATTTGAGGTAATTATAAAATGAAGACAATTCTAAATTTTTTCTCTAACACGATATTTTTCAAGCTTTAAAGCAATTTGTTTCATTATGGTTTAAAACTTTATACTTTTACTCTTCCATTTGCAAACTAAACAAAATAAACATTGCAGTGTATAGTACTAGATATTGCAAGCGTAAATTGCAACAGCAAATGTTGTTGCAATGTCGAAAAACGATCGAAAGTGAGAGCATTCCATAGTTACATGACGGTAGGGACATTTTAACGCATTTTATGACACACCTTTGGTTATATAATGTTTAATAAACTGAATAATATATAATTTGATGACTAAACAAGTGTGCTTTAATATGGCAACCGAAAATTACGACTTTTTGCTGCCTGGCGTCTTAAATTCATCTCTGATTCACTGTAACGGTCGGAACACGCACGTATACATAATTATTCCCAGATTAGTATATCCTACATTGAAATTTAGTCAAACTAACAATATAAAAACCTACTCTTTTCATATGATTTTCCTAAATAGTGCTGTAGTGTAAAAGTCAAGCCCTTCAACAAAAATAACATATGGTATATATATAGTATATATAGATATATATATAGTAAAATTTAACGAAACAAAACGGAGAAACTAATTACTGTTATACTTATATATTCATCTTGATTTTGATGGATGTATGAATATCATTCTATTTTAGCCTCTCTAATTGTTAAATGTTTATAAATAAATACTATGAGCACTAAAACGCATAAAATAACAGAAATAACAGCAAACAAACTCGAAATCTGGTTGAAGAAAAAAATGATTTGATCATTTTTCTTAAAAAATCTGATGTGGCCAGGCACATGACTTTATCATACAATATATAAAATTAGCTGCATGAGAATCTATTCTATTGAGATAAATCGTGGGTATTGTCAAAGCATCAGCATTTGACACTACCTACACTACGTCGTTAGAATAATAGATATTTATGACACAAATGCCGAAAGTACGGAATAGCGCGACGAGCGGTGATGCGGCGCATCACCGAAGGCGGAGTGTCGCCGTCGCATGTGAGCGAGTCGCGGTATCTAGTTTTTAGCAGGAGCGACATCAACGTTTATTGTGTTGCTTTTTAAGAAATACGTATATAAAAAAATAAATAAAAAAATTCTGTATAGTAAATGCTAGGTTGGTACCACTTTGACGAAACGTCAAGTTTAAAGGTGCGTTCCGATTGGTAGCTAACGGGAGCTAATGGCGGTGGTAGAATACGAAATTATAGTATTTCTTACATATCGTGATAATGACACATATTAGTTTGCATGTACATAAACATGAGTCACTAGCAATTTTCTATTGGAAATACTATAATGGCGTCTGCTACCACTGCCATTATCACAAATGAAAACCCACCTTAAAAAGGTAATTCAAATTCTGACAGATTTATATTTGTTCATGACACATCCCTACCAACATACTAAAATAAAACTACACTCATCGCTATACTGTACTTATAATTTTCTCTATTTATCGTTTTTAGAATTAGATATAAAGACGGGTTGATATTTCTTATCAACAAACAATCAAATTGGTGATCTTATTTTATTCGAAATTTGTATTTTATAATTTGCCGCACTTGAGCGGCAACGTTCCTTAGTGGTTCTCCAACCTCTGATGAGATCAGCTGTTTTCGAATGTGACAACACAAAAAAATATTTGTCAAAATCCTGGCTACTATGTATTTTCATATTAATGCAGATGCGACCGATCTCGATCAAATAGAATTTGCTCTTGCAGCTAAACTATGAATTTTACCAAAAAATGTCATAAACATAAATTATTCAAAATGTCCTCTACATTAATTTATTACTTAACTATTTTGACGAAATTACAGAAATTGCGGCTCATTTGCAAAATCCTTGAAAAAGGCTTAGAATAAACTACCAGTTCCTTTGGACCCTTGTGAACCAAAAGCTTTTCAGCTCTAAGTTAGGTCATGAAACTTCTAAATATGAACTTTCGTTCCGATACCTTCAGTAGTTTCTCCGGAATCGTCTCCACAAAAATCGTTTACACACGCACACACACACACACACACACACAGACATTTTTTTGTACCTTGGTCAAAAATGTTCAGGGGACCCAAAATGACCTATTTCCGTTCAAATCTCAATTTTTTTTTTCGGCACGATTACAATACTTTACATACTGCGTATGATAAAGTAAAAAAACTTATTTATTCTTAAATTATAGAATGCAAATTAGTTTTCACTGGTGTGTTCACTGTTACCATGGAATGCCCCAGTGATTACTCCGCAAATGATAGGGAGTCATACGGTATAGGAATCTCGGGGCTGGGGCGCGCAGCACTACCTCCGAGATGGTTTGTTTGTTATAATTTACTTAATAATTAACTATTTCCTATAATAAGTGAAGTAAACCCTGCTAATTGATTAGATCTATAGAAACATTATTTCTTTGGTTATTGCTAAATTTGTTTTACAAAGTCCTTCCCCTGGCATGTTCCTTGTCTCGTAAAGGCCAGGGGAACATACAAAGTGATATACATCGGTGATATACAAATAAAACAAATAAATAATTTTCTTTTTAGTTTTTAGTTTAAATAATGTTTTTTTGGTATAACTAACATTGATATCGGATAAAAACACAAAAACATAATGTGTTACGATCTAGCTTTGCTATCAATAGAAGAAGATGACATGGCTCACCTGGCAAAAAAATATTATGACGAGGTGATTCAGTATTTCGAGAATCACAAAGTGAGGAAGTTTTTTGTTTGGATTTTTATTTAATATTGTACACCTTTTGAAATAATTGAGTATTATTTGTGCACTTTTTGTGGAACGCGGACCACGTACAATCGCGAAAAAAAACTGGGACAGCAAAGTGAAATGAAGCTATTATATTATCAACAATTTTAGTTGTGTAACATTTAATTTGACCATATTTATTAACCTATGGGTCGGAGCGAAACGAAAAAAAAAACGCGTTTTTAAGAAGTTGGTAATATATTACCAACTGCACAATCCATGGTGACCATGGAACGATTATCACCACTTTTTACCGTTCATTGTAATTGTATATTTCTAAACCGTTCGCATTCACGTAAATAAACAAAAACGAACAAAAAGATCACAACAGATAAAGCATACCTAAATTATAAATACAGAACCAATTTGTAGTGACAATTTGCACGACGAGATGGCGCCAAGTGTCAACAAGCACGATTGTAGTACATTATTTAATTGATTAATGTACAAGACGAGTTAATTACAATATATTTTAGTATGGTTGTATATACCATTCGGTTTAGGAGAGCATTGGTGTTAAAATCTCTATTTTGAATCTACCTACTTTATGCGGTTATTTGATAGTAAAAAATCATCAATAAATAGAGATAATTAAAATAAGATGTTCAGTAACAATCTTGCCAATTCAGATATTAATATAAATGTCTCTAACGAACGCCTTGTACATTTTTATTTTACATGGTTTCTTTGTGGTCAGCTTAACCAGTTGTCGACCCTTATGAAGTCTAAACTTTGACAGTATCTGTCAACCTACAACCTTGTTCCGGTTTCAACCTTTCAACAATTTTATTCTTCACGGTATTCTTGCCTACACTTAATTCAGTAGTTTCTGCAATTTCTCGAATGCTGATTCCATCATGCAGTCGAGATTGAATTATTGCCTTCTGAAATTCGTTCAATTGCTGCATTTTTATTTCTTACGTCAAAATTCAAGATGACATTTATGTGGCATGACGTACTGACATGACATTCAAGAATGACGAGGCCCAGTTTAATTAGTGCAAATTTGGGTGTCTCCGTCTGAATCTTAGGGTTGGCATCCCTTCGCAGTTGGTATTCGACGTCATTGTATATCACGCTTTTCCAAGGTTACCTTTCGTGATTATTTTGTTAGGTTAGGTTTTTACTATTCTTATTTGACATTTGGTTTGACAGAGGTATTATAACCTCAAACATGCTTAAAACGTTGAAAATCAGAATTATTCATCTTCACCCGGTACACTGCATTGTTTAAATTAAAATGAAGAGAGATATTTATTTTGTTTCCTCCAATTATTAACAATTGTTTTGTAAAATAAAAACTTTAGTTCATGTATGAAGTATCTTAGCAAGATTAACTGTGCCAAATAACATTTGTCCTGTTTCTTAAGCTTTCATTAACACTCAAACAAATATCCGTTAATAAACAACAGCTAGGGGGCAATTTAACAACCCAGTTATTGTCAGCGTGCAGCAGAATTTGTAACCTCCTACAAGCTGCATACAGCGGTAATACCATTGTTCTCTATTTAGGACCAGCCTACACACATTGCAATGCAGACTGCAAGATTACTCTAAGGTCACACCCTGAGGTCCCGACCGCAGCAAAAGGCGACTTGAAGATAACATCACTTACCGTCTGTGTTCAGCTTCCCAGTTGCAACATCTGCCATTTTTGATCTAAAAATCACAAAGAAATACGGTCAGTACGGCGGTTGATATTTGTTTGACTACGTCGGAGGTAGATAAACTAACTACTGTGCTAACGATAATAACATGACTGACAAACAATGTTTTATTTTATCTCACAATACATTAATAAAACGATTATACTGATAAGCAGCAACAATTATCCTGTAAAATATGACGATAACTGTCTGACTAATTGGTCGATTCTCAACTTCAACCTCAAATTGGTATGGACCCCTTTGTTCGTTTGACAAATATCACAAATTGACAAATTCTGGATTATCTATTTCATCTATTTGCTTCACTCACCTGCTTATTACGCTGTCACTACTATCTGCTAAGATGAACAATCAACTTAATCACACAGCACTTGCAGCGTTTCGAACTGTCACAAGATAAAACGTACCACAAACGTGAACTGGATGGCTTTTATAAATATGTGCAGACAAAACGGTTGAAGTTTTCTTATGTGGCGTGTGGGGTGAGCTGGTATACCATTGGCCGAGACGTTTGAATTTAAGTGATGCGATTGGTCCGTCAGTTTGTAAACAAAGCTTGAAAAATTACGGTGGGTCGTTTTGCTCCGCAGCTTGCAAACTGCAGGTCCTTTATTATTGTTGCGGTCAAATGAAATCACTCCGAAACTATTTCGTACGTTATTTTATCTGAGGTGTTCGTTACGAATTTGAACGAATGTGTCACTATCTTTGTTCGAGTTGGAGGTTTCGATGGTCCTATTTAGTTTCTTTTTGGGTATAGGTAGTTATTTATTTATCTTTGCCGGGAGTTTTGTTTGTTTGGATCTTATTACTTGCTTCACTTGCTAGACTATTTTTGGAGTATTTCTCTTATGGTCTTTCGCGGTATCATTGATCAACTTCGAACCATAAATTATATAAAATCTCGTCTTTCTATTTATGGAATGTTCCACTACATGTCCATGACCTTGCGGGTTCATTATTGTCCGTCGGTTGCTCGAGGAGGAATCATAGTAATGACGAATTCTGGATAAAAAAATTTGATTATATCCGTGTATGTTCACATTTTAACGGTTCTGGTATAAACAGTCCTTTGCAGAAACAAAATAGGCTGCGATTATCATTCAACAGGTGAAGATACTGGTGTCCCAATAAATTAAGTACATGAACAAATGAATCATCATTATGTATGACCTACAAAAAAGGTTATATTGCGATTTATGGATCTATAATCATTTCTGAATTAAACTCTAAGGTCATCTTTCCAGTGGTTTCTTTATTAGAGGCCGACAAAACATATTTTATACTTTATTGGATAGGTCTTTTAAAATGAAATCAGTTTTGTTTGATTTTTTATGTCTTTGAAGAGAGTCAAAGCAAACCTGCAGCTGGTGATATTGGTGATAACTTAAAATAATAGCAGGATAGCTCTTTTAAACCCAATTAAGTTTCCCCTAAAACTTTTTTACGGGTAGTATATATATTAGTATATTGTATATATATATTAGGTAGTAATTTCACTGTTGTTAAATAACAAAGAAAAAGTAAACAAAAATATCATTATCATGAAAAGTACTATGATTTTTGTTTATAAAACAGATGTTTTTATGCAATAATAATAAATAAATACAGTGAAAATTTTTGCATATCGGTTACTGCACCCTATTCTAGAAAGGACCTATTAGGCACCTCTTCAGACGATTTTTTTAAAATTTTTTTAAGAAACAAAGTTGACAGCTTCGGACAGATACAACTATTAAACTGTCTTCCAGAAGCCAGGTTACAAAACTCCAAGTAGAAATTGCGAGGTGATTTTAAAAAAATTCTTTGTGTGAACCAGTTGAAAATTTTTTATTAATAATGCTAAACCTGGATTAATTTTTGACCTTTTCCCCGTAAAATTTTGCAATTGTAAATTTTTTATTGTGGTAATAAACATTCTATCAATATCTATCTATCTAATCTATCTATAACATGCCAATATGTTACGAGTTTGTTACATTTTTGTAATATTTTTACAATATTTAAATTACAAGTAAATTGCAAGTGTATTTTACAAAAATATCAATGTTTTTAGATCGGTGTTAGTGTTGCGATAATCCGTTGAAAAATTGATATTCTTGTTACGATGTATCAAAGAAGTTATATTTCTAATAGGTATATTGTACATAAATGGCATCGTTGGTAATAATTTAATTTTCTGTTGCTATCGAGTGGAGAAAAATTAATATTAGTATCACTAAAAGTGATAGTCAATCAAAGTACAATAGTCGTAGTGGACTTTAAAAGATAATTAATAATCTACATCGATGTATTTGTTATTTTTAACATCCCTAATCCCGACAACAATGAACGTATCCGTTCTAAAAAGTAGCTCAACTTTGAGAGAGTATTTCAAATAAATTGTAAGAGATATCAATATTTTTTCTTTTGCTATATATTTATTATACTTTAGTGTATAAAAAGAAATTGTGCCATACAAAACTTATAGGCTTATAAATTATAAACTTATATATTATAGAAGTGGACGCACTGTTATAGGAAGTATCAGGTTTTGCGACGTGCTTGTCTCAACGACGTGGATGAATGCATGATAGCTCCTATAAAAATAACCTGAAATAGAAATTTCAAAAAGGCTGTGAAACTAGATGAAATTATTTGGAGGCTAAACCAATATTTAGTGCAAAAATTTGAAAATTGACACAGTGGTTACTGTTTGAATTATTTTTACAGCTTTTTTCGCTTTCAAATCGGGAATATTATAATTATTTAAAAGTTTCACTTATTATGGGGTTTAGCCTCCAATAAAAACTAAGGGAAGACAATAATAGCTCGAATGCCAGTTTGAAAGATCATGTTTCTAGGAAAACGCGTCGGTTATATCCACAGAGATGGATACAACCCATATTTGTGGTTATATCGGTGTAATAAACTCTACAAGAGAAGGTAGCTCCATATTATACTTTTTAAAACTCCTTTTCTATATGAATTCATTGAAATCTAGATCTATACGTTCTCTATACTGTATCCAAATTTCACATTCCTAGTAAAGTGTGTAAAGCGAAAATTATTATTTGAATACAGGCATCTCGTATGAACAAATGAACAACATATGACACCATATGACAACATATGAATGAAAAAAAAAATTATTTTTCCAACCGATTAATTGAGAACCTCCCCTTGAGCCAAGAAATCACTAAGCCGAGAACAACACTGACAACTCCTATTTCAGCTCAAATAGTTATACCAAAATTACTTATGTACATAAAACGTGTAAAATTTTGTCAATAAAACATTCTATTGCGAGTGTTTCCACAATATTGTAATAAAGTAACAAAAATATGTTACAAAAGTTACTTTCATACAATGTTACAGAATGTTGTCGCAATATAACATTTCGCGGGGAACTTTTTAGGATAAAAAAGCTAAACTAAACTAACTTCTTATGAAGAATGACTTTTTAGAGAAAAGAAAATCATGGTTCACTATATGTATAGTTAGGTCCATCTGGGTAGACACTGAATAGATCAATATAACAATATAAAAGCTTTATAACGTCCATGGCGGAACATGCATATTAGATAATCGTTTTTGTGAAAGTTTTGTGTAGGAGTTTGTAGAAAATGAATACATTTTATGCAGTTAGCGTATGAAAATTAAAATAAGCGCATAACGACTTTTACAATTATTTATGCTAATTTTTGTGTAGGTCTGAGACAAGCGGGAATAAAATGTTAAGATTTTCTTTGTTATTAATAGTGTACAGAGGTGTTGAATACATTCACAACATAGTCGCAAAACAAACTTCAATCACAACAAATAAATTAAATTAATTAATTGATTTAACTGTATACTAGTTTGCAGATTGTTTGTATCAGAAAGAATAAGAACAATAAATAGTATAATTTTATATTCCTACTACGAATTAAAAATGTAAACAAAACACCACCATGGAATTTTAAGTTTGATATCTAAAGATTGGAAGAGCTATTTGTGGAAAAATAAATTGGACGTGTTTTTCTTTACACCACAGACGTGTGGTTTCTAAAATCATCCCGGTAGAAAGTTTTAAAATAGATAGTCTTTATAGATATAATAGTATAACACAAAATTAACAAAATCAATCAGAGCATTTAAGATAAACATTATCCTTTTCTGTTTCTGTAAATATGCCTCTGCATAACGGTTGTTCTTAACATTTTATTGAGGAAATGTCAACTGAATATCAGGAATTAAACTTTGAGTAATGGATTCAGGTTATTCGAAAAATATGTTATTAGGTTTTTGTAATTTATTGAACTAGAAAAAGGTCCGTAAAATAAACTTTCTGTACAATAACTAATTGTCTATTGTATGTGAAGAGAAAGAACTTACAATGTATGATAACACCTTTACGTTTTTAGCTTAGAAATCGGAGATTCTTGTCAGTTATGTGACCACATCTTATTGCATAAATTAAGTCATATTAACGCAAAACTAGAACTTTTTACATTTTTATAGGACCACTCAATATTAGGGTTGAACTGGAAACAATTTATAGAATATTGAACGTACAATAATATTCTTCCTCGGATGTTTAGAGTTTATCGCATAGCTAAAATTTTATTGTATCATAGCACATATTGTTCTATTTAATTACTTATATTTTCCCCAAGCATATGCCTTGTTTCGTCACACCAGATGAGTTGCATTTGAGAGAACATGTATTTTGCAAACAATTGTTTTTGTTCCCTACTTACGATGGATTCCATGCAGAATGGTAAGTTTATAGTATATTATTGGTGGGGCATATAATGTAGACTACAATTAACGAGCATGTTACTTAGATACGGTTATGATCATAAAACACTAAAACATGAATGTATTATTTCTGAGTGGTTGATTAACAACCACTTAAACTTTTACATGTGAAATGTAAACTAGAAAGTTCTCTCAAAAAGCAGATACACTATACCTGAAATAAATAAAACAACCATATCCAGTAGTTATTTGTATATTTCATTATAAATATATACTTTAACTAACCTATAAAACATAAATAAATTTCACAAGTGGCGCAAATCTCCAAATTTAAACAAAACAAAAAGTGAATTCCAAACTGTCCACCGGCACTGACCACGTAGTTACAAAATTTATCATCCCATCATAAAAAAATTACAAAAAAATTGAAGAACAATCTTACGGCAGATGAATTATAAACAAAACTGGCCCCACGGTACTGTCGCGGCAACTGGTACTCGAGTTAACCTACAATTAAATCGGTAAAACCTTAAACAATAGTTTATTCATAATTCATCCGATTGACAATTGTAAACAATTTATCACTAACACATATCTACAACTCAGTCGTCGTCTTCAGGCAGGTCCTCGTCCGTCGTATAATCTGACTCGTGCACCACGTCCTCGACGGGTCCCTCCTCGTCTGACGACTCCGGATCGGACACCTGTTTCGGGGCCTCCTTTACATCTAGTTTAATGTCTTTCTGCTGATCGAACCCTACGTACGAGTCTGATCGCAGGCAAACCGTAAACGTGTAAGTGCCCTTCCAATTCGGTGCTGTGAACTAAAAAGATAAAAACAATGTTAATTATGTAAATTATTAATTATTGTATTTTATTTTAGTTCTGGTAGTGAATAAATAAATAAATAAATTTTGTTATTATTGTATTAATTAATTGTACAAAAGCTGTGAATTCACTGTAATTTGGTCAACGCATAGAAAATTGAGCAATTATTGCATTTGTTTTCATCCATTTGATGATGGTGATAGTATCTTTTTTTAATTAATTATTTTTTCCACACTTGTGCGGTTTTCTTTCCTACACTTTCTATTAAATGTTCCTATTATTCTCCAACACAGCTCAAGCTTTTAGGTTAGGCGAACTTTTGCGGCTACACCAACGCTGATGTAAAAGTGTAGACAAAATTACACTAAATTGACGTTACCCTTTCAGCAAGAACACTACTTCTGACGTTACTTCCGATTATACTTTGCAACCAATATGCTAAGGTGTACACTTTTACTTAAAAGTGTAGGCTACTTTCCATCTAACATTGGACACTATAATATTAAAATTATCATTAAATACCCAAATGCTGCTTATTCTATGATTATTTTGAAATATGTCTTTCCTGTGTCCGATGATCTTTTGTCATTACTAATAATAAATTAAATTTTATTTCTTTATTTTTTCATATATTTTTTTACTTACTTTGAGTTGACATTCTTCCCTATTGACTAAGCCCGTAATGTGATAGGGCGATGTGAGCAGCGTTCTCGACTTACGATCGCAGACATACGTCCACCAGTACTCCTGCTTATCCTGCGGGAAGTACGGACTGTGCACTGTGTGCGATGTCTTCGATCTACCCTCGAGCACCTTCTCGCGCTTGTGTAGCTTTTGCTGCAGTTTCTCCCATTCCTACAAGTAAGGTATTGATTATTAATAATAAGTTCAAGATTTCAATTTCTGGTGTTCATAAAAAAACACATATAAATGATCTAAATAAATAACAATCTAAAACCTTACCTGATCTTCATCCTCAACTCCGGAATTCTTAACCTCCTCCTCGGACGATCTATCGTTAGTGTCCCCGTTTGCTTCTGACGTATCTGAATCGGAAGAGTCGCTGTCCTCTTCCTTCACCTTCTCTTCCTTGGGAGGTTTGACCTTGGCGGGAGCGGCGGGCGATTCCTCCGGCTTGGTAATTTTCGCCGCTGCCGGCTTTTGCTTTGGCTTTTGCTTGCTGCCCTTCTTGGCGGTGCTTCTCTTCTGCTGCTTCTGCCACGCAGGTCTCTTTATTGCCGGCTGCTCCGGTTCCGCGTCCCCATTTTCCTTCGGCTCGGCTTCTGGGTTTTCCGTAATAATATTTTTATCCTCGATGGTTTCGTCGCCGAAGAGCGTGCTCATATCCCGCCGGATCAACGTTACCGTTACGGTGACGATTGCCCCTGTCGTTACTTCGGTGGGGTTCTCGTCGTCCATAACTGGAAATAAGTTGTGCAATTATTTAAAGGGCAATATGCAATATACAATATGCAAATTGGTTCCTTCATTCGATAAGGCTTCATTTTTTGTTGATCTATTAAAGCTTAAATATAAGAAAATGAGAAAGAATTAAAAAAAGCATTGAGCATGCTTCTATCTACAAAGTTACAACACAATATAGTCTTAAACTCAGCATTGTCCAACTTTTGACAAACATAGATACGACCTCTATGCTTAATAAAGTAAAACGCAGAAAGTAGGAATATGTAGTGTAGTCTGAAGATGCTCTAAAGGGTGTGACGAAACATATATTGGCAACATCACACATTGAGGTAAATTGATGATCAGAAATTCAATTTGGTGTAAGAATTGGTAATTCTATAAAATTGACACATCCGCAGATTTTTTTAGAACAAACAGTCTCAATTTTACATTGTTAATTACTAGAAACCATTTAATTTATTCTAACTCATGTGAAGAAACAGACAGTTAGCTTTGGGATTGTTAGTGGTAATAGACCAAAAGAAACATATATTTTTCCTTTATTTCTCTTACCTTCACATTTAACTTGGAAGTCTATGTACGGCATCCCACCCAACACCTTCATCACATTATCATATTCTTCATCATGTAAATTCCTGAGGACGTTTCTCCTATCTTCGCCTTTGAGTTGGGCAAATTGCTGTAGGGATTTGATTTGTCTCTATGGAAAAAATAACAATATTAATAACATCAACAGATCCATTTAACAAAAAATCAAGAACTAACCTTTTTTGACATAAAATACTTCAAATTATCATCATTTATATGAGGCAATTGCAGGAAAGGCGACTTAAACTCCCACAAAGCCTGCACAATCAACGGACACAGCTTCATACAATTCTCTATAGATTCTATCGACGGTAATCGTTGTACTGCAAAAAAATAACATCAACAATCACGCAATTCCACAAAAACTATAAAATCGAGGTACTTCTCCTAGCATACGCCAATATTATTAACTGGCTGACGCAATTAACTTGCTCCTGTATGAGATACGGGCATTTTGCCACGATAAATCTACGATCCTTATCGAGAGTGTTAGGATTCAATGGTAACCTGGATAAATGAGCGTACATCAAAGCTCTGGCTTTGATACTGTAGAGGAAACACAGCGGGCGCTCCTTGTTCTTCTCGTTGAGGTTAGGAATTTTTTTGATTAATTGAGGAACTTCTTCGTTATCCGATTGTCGTTCGACCACTTCCGAGTTGTACTTCTTGTCAAATTCAAAACTCGCAGCGAGGATCATAAGGACTCGCTTGAGCATGACTGTCTGTGTCTTGTGGAAGAAGTAGTAGTACATCTGCGTTGTGTCCAAGAGGACTTGGTCACCGGAGAAACGTATACTTCTGTACCACCAGGACCCAACCTATAAAAACAAAAAAAGAAGGAATTATAGCTATTTCTATTATTTGTATATGTATATCGTTCGGAAAGAAAACAATGTATTTTATTTGTTCAATTTATATTTTTATGCTAAAGTATATTTGAAATTTGTTGATAAATTTTATTAAATTATTAGTAATTGTCTCAAATTGTCAAACTTATAACGGATTATCATTAAACACTCTTTTATCAATGATCATAAAAAAGTTTAACATGTGTCGACATTCAATTACTTTTCTTTGATGTCATATTTGTTAACAGCTTTCATAGATTGGTTTTAGATTTGCAAAAAATACCCCCTGTTTAAACGACATGAAAGACACAAGATAAACTGTATCTGTATAATAACTGTATAATGTATAATAACTTATTTGTGCTCTGTGGCCTAAAAGAATGAGTTTTGAGCATTACTTTTCTCCTATACATGGTGAGACAGTAGAGTCGCAGTGGTTGATACTGCATATATCTTAAGGGATAGGATAAAATATTTTACACAAGGTGTTTTTCCTATAATTTTCTACAAGAAAAAACTACTTTCCTTCATACAGGATAACAGGATGTTGTTGCATTTAGGTGTAAGGGAAAAACAATTATTTTCTTTATTAATAATAATAATAATAATAATAATAATCCACGCCTTAACATCCCCCAACAGCTTTCGCCACAACGGGGGCATCGGCAGGCCCGAATTATCATTATTATGGCCCGCGTCTGTGGCACGTCTTAAGTTGTTTGGCTTTCAGCATTCGCCGTGGAGTAAAGGAAAACCACAGAAAACATCTTTAAAACTATGTAAAAACTAAATATTTGCAGATATTGTCGTATAAATTTTGTCATATAATAACTAAAACCAGTAGGTAGACCACATGTTAATTTTTTTAGATTTTCAAATGTTTTTTTCGTGTGGTTTTTAAATGGAATACCTGTATAGTGTTTTGGCTAACAACCCTTTACTTTTCTCCAAATTTCATCTAGTATGTCATACAGCAAATATTACTTATTTAAGTGATATTTGCAATTTAATAAAAATGTAATGTCAGTACTTACGTTAATATTGCTTTGTATGCAGGGTTTTAAGTAGTTTTATGTAAATTATTTAAGCAGTTATAGAAGACGTAATTTATAACATAATTAAGCAGATTTATCCTTTCAGAAAGAATTTTTTGTAATATCTTAATAACCATAATACTTTGTATATGAATAAATCTAGTGAATAGGTTCTAAATGACCACTTCTATAACCCTTAAAAGATTTTACATCAGGCTACCCAAACACACTGTATACAAAGCAATATTGAGGTACTATTATAGCGTACTACTCTATAAATTGCAAATATCACAAAAAACTAGTAAAAATAGATGTAGGACATAATGAATATAAATTAAAAATAACTTAAGGAACATTGCAGTTAGCAAATAATATAGGGGGTGTTACATTTACATCATAAAATCACAATAAAAAGCCATTTGAAAATGTTAAAAAATTACTGCATGCTATAATCACCCAGTATCTAATGTTTCTTGACATCAGCATGATGGTTTCAGTCATTATTTGACAACATTTTTACTACAATATTTGCAAAAATATAGCATTTAGATAGTTTTTTAAAAGGCCTGTAGTTGCCAATTTTTTGTTCAGATAAAAAGTTCCCCGTAGTAGATTTTAACAAAAAAAAACACATGGGTTGGTATATCTGTTGCAAACTGTAAAGTATACATATATAGTAGCCTATCAAATCAGAACGGTATGTCCAATTTTGTCTGTGGAAGCCTCACAACAATAAACTACTTCTCGATCTTAAAAATCAAAAATGGCCCGTTAGTTGCCTTTACAGTTTGCAACGGATATACCTACATTATTTTTTCAAGGCCTACATAACAGCCAAAACAGAACCATTTTATCTAAACATCCTATCTGAACTATCTGGTCACCATGTATAAAAATAAATAATCATGCATTCAAGATAAGAAAGAATATTCTGAAGTTTACATATTTATTCCATTATTTGATACCATCATTGTCACGTTTCAGTAAATAAGAAATTGTTCGCAATCGAAGTCGGAATCTATTTCAGGGAAATATCTGGTAAAAATTATAAAAACAAAGTAATATGCTAAATGGCAAGTGTAAAGATCCAGATTATTCTAGAAAAATTCCCAAATGATTAAAATATTTTACTAATAAGTAATAAATCTGGTCCAGCGTTATCGCCTGTTGCTGTCACTGCTTAGATTTACATGTTGCTTCATAAGAAAAGAAAAATATCAATCCAGAAAATGCTATAAAGTTAGTTATAATTTAAAATAAACTTAAATGGTGTAGACTGAATTAAATTACAATTTTTTTTTTATAATGATTAATAACGGTTCTATACTCCAAAAATCTCGGAGAAACAGAAAATAATAATGATGGCTTATCTATACAAAAAAGTAAGTGTCTAAAAACCACAATGAGCAACAACAATAAAACAACAATACAAGTTGTGGAAGAGAAGATGTAGGTAAATTTTTCAAGAGGTCAATTTTGGTAAGAAACACCAAAATTCTTCTTGAATTGCGGTTGAATCATAAGAAAGATGGCCAATGGCCAACATGTGGATATAGCAAGTCACTATTTTCAACCAATATTTTAGCAAATCTATATGTCCTTTTATCCACTTAAAATCACATACCCAAAACACTTACCACAACAGGAAGAGTGATCATAAACACAACAATGTACAATCCCAAAACCCAGAAGCTATTTTGCTCTTCAACAATCCACGAGGGCAACGCAATTCCAAAACTCATAGCACCAGGACCATCGGGATTGCCATATTTTTCCCAATTTTTCCTAGCTTCATCATCCGTTAGCGCCTATAAGAAAAATACATATTTGTATGATTCATAAAATAACCAAATTAAGCGTAGTTCATACCTGGTAAGCTTTCGTTAATTTCATGAATTCCTTCTCGTTACCGGTTTCCTTATCAGGATGGAGAATGACAGAGAGCTTACGGTAGGCTTTCTTTATTTCGCCCTGGCTGGCACCTGTCGGAATTCCAAGAATTTCGAACGGATCGAAGTTCGCCATCTCGTAGTCGAACTGCGACACCTTGTACGCCAAAAGTATGAGCAGAACCCATCCGAGTACAAGGATAAATTTGATAAAGAAATCCTTCGGACCTCTCCAAGGTTCGGCTTCTTTAAGTAGTTTTCGTTTATAGACACAACCATCGCACTGGCATTCCTTAGTCTGTTTCTCAGGGTCTGAAAATATGTATTGTGGTATATGTGAAAAAACATGGTATTGGTCTAACCTTCTTTCTTTTTTCGCGGCCAGTAGTAGAATGTTGCCGGTAAAAGGATTAGGGCAAGGAATGATAGTAGGAAGTAGAAAAAGGTCCCTCCACTCTCGTCGTATTGGAATTTTTGGCCTCCCATTTCGTCCTCCTGGTATAAGGACTTGGTTGCAACGTGTCAGCAGGGAGGTCGGCACTCGCTGACAAACTAACCTAAGCGGTCCGCGAGTTACAGTTATTTTTTCTGTCACGCATTCATACGGTTACGTGTTATTGAGTATGTAGGTTTATACGCGTATAGTTTTTAATTCATTACAAATTGGCGCGAGAAATTGTCTTTTTATATAGGTGGGCCAGGAATTTCTTTTATTGCTTTATTTGATAAAAACAGTGCGAGAATATCCGTATATTGGAAAAGTGCGCATGCGCGATAACTTGTAATTTAAATTAATCTTATTTCAATCAAAAGAACACGTACCTATCTGATTTCCATTTGGTTCGATGTCTTTCTATGTATGTAAGTAACTCGTAGATTGTGCAATATTATTATAATAATGGGAATGTAATGTTTGTTGATAATTCACTGCCATACAGAAATATTTCATTTTATCATTTACATTAGACTTATTATTATCTATAAATTAATAAAGAATTTTTGCATAGTTGTATGATAAATGAAACGTACACTAAACACATGAAGTTTTTTTTAGTTATGAAAAGTAATTAAATTTGTCGCCATCTGTTGGAACAGATCTCAGTTGGAGATTTCAGCAGTTTCCTGTACTTTTCTGTTTTGAATAGATGTAAATATTGGGACTCGCACATGTGAGTGACGAATGGTCATATTGCGAAATTTTAAACTGAATCAGCCGAATTACGATTTAAAAGCTATTATAAGAACTTCAAATGGATTTGATATAAACCTTAGACTTTGTAATTTCACCTGAAATCATCATAGTTTCTTAAGAAATGTTCGCAAAGGTTTTACGACCATAAAAGAAACAACCAAAAACTCCATAACTTTACGAGATATGCACTTTTGTATTCCCTGGTTCGTATTCTGCACAAAGAATTTACGTTCCATTTACAAACAAAAGTTATCCATAGTACGTCCTATTATTATTTTCTCGAAAATTTTATTATGTAAGGAAATGGAAGGAAATTTGTTTTTATTTTTATTTACGACTCACAATTTGTATTTATTCTTATCTACCACTCACACTCAATCAGTTGATTGCATACATATTAAAACTACATATATTTAAACGAGATGTTGTTTAAACCCAAAAATTTGATATTTTTTTGTTGTTGGAGAAATATTTAGGTGTTCCGGTAATTTTGACTATTTTTGGTTATAGCTTATAATTAAAAAAATATCGCATTTTATAAAAAAATTATTCGCATAAAAAGTTCATAGAATTAATCTGAGAATTAAAAAACCTAATAATGTATAGGGTATTCTATTTAAAAAACGAAAGGTTATCAAATTTCTTTAATAAAATGAGCAGCCTGTATATTGAAAATGTATTAAGCGTAAATTTTGTTGATGATGGAGGACGTTCACTATGTGTATTAGTATTAAATTTATTTACAAATGCCCAACTATATATAATTTTCCTTTGAAAAAATGTTTGGTGTTCCAAGCCATATAATCATTCTAAAATGTGCTCTAGTAAACAATAATGTTGGGGACTCCTGCTCCTACACTATGGTATTCACCGCCTATTCCGTCTCCTCCACCAGTTCTAATCGGTGTCCAACTTGCCATCGGCAATGATTATTCCTTGCTCTTCAACAAGTTCTGCGTCCTCTTCGTAATCGCGCTGTGTTTATAAAAGCATTTGTCTCTTCTTATCCGTAGTATGAGATTTTTTCATAAATTCCATTTTATATCAAATATTTTAGATGTATTTGTCAATGGTGGCGACGAGAATTGTCAAATAACTGTCATATGCGTAGGTTTCGGCAGACTTTGACAGTACGTTCGAATAATGATGACAGTTCATTTGAACAATGAAGCCATTATTTAAACGAACTGTCATTATTATACAAAGCTACTGTCATCATAATCATCGGTGTGTATCATGGTAAGGATTATAGTCACAGATACGGACGCAATGAACTTATTATATGTGAGTCGTAGATAAACAATATTACGGTTTACTAATTGATATTGGGTAAAATACTGATAACGAATATGACACAAACCAGAGCCCTGGAAATTTTTGTTATTGCGAGTAAATATGTAGTCATTTGACGATGTACATTGACAAAATGTCTCAAAAATCGGAACTGTCAACTTGTCAAAATCCTATGGAAATATAAGCGGTAAGTGCGACGATAATATGTTCGTTTTCGCGACGTTTGACCCATAATTTCGTCCGTTTCAGGTTACTTAAATCTTAGATAAAATGATCGATTTGCCAAAATTCGTTGCGACGAAGTTTTTATAGGAATATTATCATCATCATAGATTTGCAGTTTGTCGCGTCCTAGCGGCCAAAAACATTTCAGGATGAAGAAACCGGCGCGGAAGAATCGCGTTTTCAAGCCGACCAGCGAATCGATGCTGCAGTCCGAAATAAGTACGAGGATTATCACAAATTCCCAGCAGAGGTACGCCGAGACGAAGACGAAGACCGAATACGTCGTCTCCAGGTGGGGCAACAATTCGAGGATACCATCATACATCAACAACCTGATGAACATGGAGGAACAGGGCCGGGCGACCCACTACGACACAAATTACTATCCGCTACCGATGTGGTACCAGAATGTCGTCGGTGCCCTTGCCTTGGACCTCTCTGTCGAGTATTTGTAGATTTCATGTAAACCGGGATATTAATTTAAATACATTAGCGTAAAGAGATTATGTGTTTATATCATTTCATCTAGGTATTTAACAGTTCTTTTTCTTCATCTGCGATCGCCAGCTAGGAACACTTCTGCCATCAGTATCCATAGCTGGCGTTCATCAGTATTCCTATCAAAATAGTCTCTTTATCGTGGTGTTATCGGGCGATGGATATTGTAAGTCAACAGCTTTCTTCGCGATAATAAAAATAAGCGTTTGAAAACCGTTCTTACCATAGACCACATGTATTAAGGCTATCTATCACGGTCAATCTGTTTGTGCAACGTGTTGCATCGTGAATAGTACTGATTGAGTACCAATCGTTTAGTAAAACATTTTGCACAAACTGCTGTTTTGCGCAAATTGATTGACCGTGAAAGGGAGCCTTCAGTGTGAGACGGGTAGCGAAATCATAGCGAGAGGTTGTGTTGGTCATACTCATGACCATAACCAAACAGTACACCGCGAACAGGCCTACTATTTTCAGACTATACCTATGAACGTCTAAAGTACCAAATTCCAGATACGTTTTAGAAAATGAACCATTATGTAGTGGTAGAATAGATTTTGGGACCCAGCAAATTAGTTTTTTACGAGGCAAGACAAGACAGCCAGCCGGTCCTGGTTAAAAGCAAAAGTATACCAACTCTATGTAAGCTGAATAAAAACTGTAATAAATCCATAAAAATGATAAACTAAATTATGCAAGGAAACAATGGATTATTTGTCACACTTGCTTTTCCTGGCATTCAGTGGCGTAACTAGGAGTCAATGGGCCCGTGTGCGAACAGAAACAATGGGCCCCCACTTTATTTAATAGTTTGAAACCCTTAAACCCTTATTTGACTGCCCACTAAGACTTTTCATACTGTTTATACGTTTTTTATACGTTTTTTATACTTTATACAGTGTGTCTCACGGAACGTTGGATTTCATGAGTACTTTTGTTATTATTGGAGAGAGAAAGTAGGTTAAATGGGCAAAGTAGTGCATATTTATGTGCACTTTTATAATCCTTTCAGAAAACAATTGAATTCCAAATGGTTTCCAAACTACTTTGAAAAAACCAAAAAAAATCATTTTTTAATTATGGTCATAATCATATGACCATATGATCAATTCTTTATTTGTAATCCCATCAAAAAAGCGTTTTGACATTATAAAGGCTCTTTTTTCCCTACAATTTGATTGTCAGTTAACATTTTTGTCGTTAATGAATTCGTCAGAAACAGTTGAAACTTTTGTGTTTCTTATGGACGCCATATTGGTTTTATACATGTTTGGATTCATCATTTCTTTCTGAGTAATTTGGTATGCCACATGCCATATTTTGATTACAATAAGATAATAGAAACTAAAAATTGAAGACTGAAAATTGTACACTTCCAGAAGTGCTGAAAATCGCATGGTGCCATGGAAGACGTTTTGTGAAATAAAGTGATACCTACCCATCTGTAACCATTTGTTGAAAAAAATTGGTGAAAACTTAGAATTCATAAAAAATATAATGGTCCGATGAAACATATTTTTCTAATTGCAGTATTTTTAACTGAAACGCACTGGACCCGTTTGGTTTTAATGTATGGTGCGGTATAGTGGCCAACCGATTAACCGGACCAATTTTTTTATAACAAAAATCTAAGATCGGTGATGTATCGGCAATATTGCTCTCTGAAGACGTGGAAGAAAGAATGGACGATATACTGTTGGCCTTACGATAAGGTATGTGGCTCCTACAAGACAACTGCACATAATGCCCGAATTGTGAGGAATTATTTAGATATAAGACATAAACGGAGAGTAATTGCTACCTATTCAGAAGTATTATGGCCACCAAAATTGCCGGATCTTACTCCTTGTAATTTCTATCTATGGAATGACTTATAAAATAAGGTGTTTATAATTTTGGAAACGTTGGGGAGTTACGTGACACTGTCATCGCCGCTTTCAATTCGATTGACAGAAGAACCCTCGGTAACGTCACCAGATTACGGAATGCTGTGAAAAATGCCTTCGTAAACATGGCGACATTTTTTAAAACATTATTTAGTTTGTTGAAATGTTGTTACTTTTTTATGTTGTGTAGTTAGTACAAATAAATACATTCCAAAAGTTTACTGTAACTTGATTATGGGCACATAAATACTCTATCACTCAAATGTGCTTTTCATGACACCTGAAAATCGCATTTCAGATATTAAAGAAAAATTCCAATTCTCTCGGCTTGTTGTGTTGAAATACAGCAAGTGGCATACCAAATTACTCAGAAAAAAATTCTGAATCCAAACATGTATAAAACCAATATGGATGGCATCCATAAGAAAAACAAAAGCTTCGTTTGTTTCTGACGAATTCATTGGCGAAAAATTTTAAACTAACATATTCAAATTGCAGGGAAAAGTGCCTTTATAATGTTAAAACGCTTTTTTGAAGGGATCACAAATAAAGAAGTTATGACCATAATTAAAAAGTAACATTTTTTGGTTTTTCAAAATAGCTTGGAAAGCAGTCTTGAAAGCTATTTCCTCTATTGTTAGAATTAAAAGTTTATTGTTTGTGTTTCTAGATCTTAATAAAATTGTATTATTACTAATACTTTTTGTTATTTATGTAACAATAAATATATGGTATCGAGTTTAGATTGGTATCCGTGAAGGCCTGCGTACCTACTTTTTGAAATGCTCGACATCATTTGTTTACGTTATCCTAGCATCTTATTGCAGCCCAGGGGCCTAGAAACTGCTCAGATCTCCTTTTTTTAACCCCGAAATCGTATCCCGCGCTCAGTGGGGCTATCAGTTAATTTTTAGAACAATGATGAGAAAAGCCAACATATCGTCAACTTAAAAGTAAAAGTCACTAACTATAATTTTTACAATTTATGGAAACAGGAATTAATAGTAGCCATATGCTTATAAATGTGAATCTTATACGAGGAGGCGATGACTAAGTATTCTAAGTTGTCTAAAATCCATTAAATCTCTAGAAAATTACATTATATTTACTGGTATTCCTTCTTAAAGTCAGGTTTTCGAAATTATTAGATTTTAGTTAGTGACTTTACCTTTAAGCCGACGGCTCATATTTTTCGCGAGACCTCCCAAACACCCGGCCGGCTCCAATGGGCCCCCCTGGCTCGTGGGCCCGTGTGCGCCGCACACCTCGCACACCTGCTATTTACGCCACTGCTGGCATTAGATGTATGTATTTATGCATGTTTTATGACGCGAATACCATTACCGGTCACATAAATATAACTGCCATTATAGTTTATTACTACGTGAAACATTCAGAGATACTCGTAATAACAGAATCTACACATGGACGTAGTAATTTGTGTCAGGAAGGGTCAGATCCAGGTAGAAATGTTGCAGTTATTATAAAAGAATCTATTCCTTAATTGTTGGTATTTACGCTACATGATAAAATATAAGGATGATTCATTTACTCAAAGAAGTAAAGTTTTGACTGTATCTTGGTACAAAATTTTCAGGGAAACAAAAATAACATATTTCCGCTAATATCTATTTTTTGCATACTACGTATGATAAAGTAAAAACATAAACTGTTCAAATATCCGTAGTTTAAAACACGTTTAAAACATAACATTTTGTTTTACAAATTGTTTTAAATATGTTTTAGTGATCCTCATTTGTCATGCAGTAGTGGACTTTTTCAGGAGTTACTTTGCTTCAGGGTATGTAGACCACGCAAGTCAGCATGACGTTGAAGTTAGGTCGAACCCGAATGATGTCGTTTCAGTCTAGCAGAACTTTTCAATTTATTTGACCAGCTGAAAG
Source organism: Melinopterus prodromus (assembly GCA_964023965.1). Lineage (NCBI taxonomy): Eukaryota > Metazoa > Arthropoda > Insecta > Coleoptera > Scarabaeidae > Melinopterus > Melinopterus prodromus. The sequence goes on from OZ030393.1 coordinate 51,167,667, forward strand.
TTTGAACCGTTAGTACCAATATGTTTCTGAGGATATTCACTTCATCTATTCGAGAAGGAACTTTCCCAGTGTGTATCGCCCAGTTTCTAAACTGTCAGTTCTAAAATTAAACATGGCGCCCATAAGAAAAACAAAAGTTGGCCATGGTTACGCCGCCATCTTTGATGTTATTTCAAATTAATTGATGACACTACATTCCTTGTTATAAAGTAGCTGTAGAATGTTTTTGTTTGAAATGTCTAGCTACTTTTGGTTTTGAATAAAAATTAAAAACGATATCTTAAAATTTCAGTTTTTTGCAGATATCTTCAAAATGAAAAATGATAGCTTACATTTCTTTTCAGATAATTGATCAACACAAAAATACGAAACTTTGCCAAATTTAAACATAGGCTCTATATATCTCTCTAATAAGCGAGATCCCCATGGTGAGCCTCGAACCCTGGTGTATTGTTTTGATCACATTTATATATATCTCCTTGGCATCTTTGAATATTGACTAAAAAATAAAGCAAAACTCTTTCTTTATTTTTTTAAGCAAATAAAAAAGATTGTTTAAATTGATTTTTTTATTGTAACGCAACAATAGACACACCTTTCTTTTTCTTTGCTGGGGATTGAAATGTCCTCTTAAACATAAATGAAATCAACTAGAAAAATATTAATTAGGTACCAATTGAAATTATTTTAGAAATCCAAATGGTTCAAATGTAATTATTTTAGAACTATTGTTCACGATTCAACTCAATCAAAAGATTTCATGCACATAGGTAGGTGCTATAGTGTTGCAGCGCAAAACGTGTTCATCCCTACACTTCCTAACAAAGATCTCCAGTTTCTATTAGTTCTTCGTTAGAACCGAACCAACTTTGCATACACAGGTAGATGCAACGGCGAACACGTTCTACACTATTTGTTTAATGAGCTGTCCGAGTAACTACACCGTTACTTTTACGGGCACCTACCTGGATATAACCACGCTCGGTATAATATTCAACGTTCGTACTTCCTCTAGATAGCGTGCGCAAAATTGTCTCATTTATATTTTGTATTGTGAACGTTATCTGTGCTCGTTGCGTATGCTTACATGTGACAGTGCGCCCAAACGCTTATGATGATAAACAACGATGACATCAAGTACGTATTTGTTCAATACTTTTCCAACCCAAAAAGAAACACAACGCTGTTTATATTTAGTCATATTATTTTAATAATTGTGCTATTGCGTACCCACCAGTCCCACCTATACGCAGTAATTTAAGGAACGGTTTGTTTTGAATGCTCCGGAGTCTATCCAGCGGAGTTTTGCGTCATCGATATCTAGATATTGGAAAACGTGGTTGATATTGGAAATATTATACTTGTAAATTGTGCGATATAAATAGAATATAAGTGCGCGTTGTTGTATTCAAGTGAATTACTGTGTGGTTTTTCATTGAATGTATTATCGATTCTCACTAAATTCGCTATAGCCATAGGGAACATGAAAGAGAAAGTTCCATTTGTTCATATACTTAATAGCCCGAGGGTTCTTCTCTTGCTAAATAACATTTTGAAATAGTGGTCGTTTTCTAGCTGATAAATTGGTATTTTTTTGCTTTAAAATTCTAGTGTTAACCAATGTCACCAAAATGCTATTTATTTCAATTTTGACGTTTTAGTAGTATTGTCTGTTAGTTGTGCTTCTTTTCTACTACATATTGTTGTTTTATTATCATTAGGCGACATTTATCTGGGAACTTAATTGATTTTATTTTGTAATTTCTGTTCGTCTGTCAAATGCACTAAAGAACTTAATAATGTTGGAGGAGAGTTATATATTCAGAAGATGTGCTTTTGGTACATTTTATACATTTGGGAACAAAATGTGATGTTTCTGTTTCAATGAATCGGAAGTAAGTTTAAGGAGCTCTTAATTGAACTACCCTATCCTTTTATAGGACACAAGGTTTATCGACAACCAAAATATTATTTCCAATAATACTCCAGTCAAATCGGAGGGTGCCTGTACCAGGAAAAAAAAAATTCTTTCATGCTGATTGTTTTTTGGGGTGCTGAATCCGAATTTAAACTTTGCTACTTACTACTGAATGTAGCTTCACAACGAAAATTGCAAAAAAACTTAAAATTTTCGACCTTTTTTTGTAGTATTTTGCGAAAAAGTGTTAAAACTATGCACTTTTCGAGGTAGACCATCCTCTACAAAAATAAAATATATTAAATTTCCTATAAGCCCACCCCTGAAATGCATTTTCGTTGAAAGGTTTCGCCGCTAGAGCGCGCTGAAAGAAGGTCAAAGTTACACAAAGTTTCCTACTTTATGTAATGTGTGTGTAATTACAAAAAATATTAGATTTTGATAAAACTACATTAAATTTATTCCCTACATGTTGCAGGTTATTAGGTTATTTTCATTGCTGCACACATTTGAAATATCCATTCTCTACTACCTACCTATTAATTTAATAAAATTCTCATGCATTTTACCATCATCTTTCCTTTCATTTTGCAGATGAAGAGCCTACAGGCCAGGTAGTGGTTGCAGATGAAAACGTAGAAAACACAATAGTGAATTCACTGCAGTCATTGCTAATAATGTTGTGTTTCTCTCTCATATTTCAGAAAATAACCCAGGGAATCTACACTCGTCATCTTTTTGAAGCAAATGCGGGACTTTCTGAAAGGAGCGGGGATATCACCGGTTGCCCTCTGTTTTGTAAGTATCTATGAGCAAGTTTGCTTGTTTCTAAGAACAATAACACACGCCACGCCCATACGTTCCCATACGTTTGATTCAAACGCATGGGCGTGGCGCGTGCGTTTTTGTTCTTAGCAACAAGCAAACTTGCTCCTAGATATGTACCAGAGGGCAACCGGTGATATCCCCATTCCATTCGAAAAGTCTCGCATTCGCTTCAAACAGATGACGAGAGTAGACTTGGACCTACAAACGCTAAGCGTCGCAAACTTAATAAAAAAAACAATTAATACATAATACATTAAGTATTAATTAAAAAGAGCAAATATATAGGTTTTAATAAATAAATAGTAAATAGAGGTCTCTACTGAATTTTTGGTGAAGGGCTCTTGACTTAAAAAAATCCAAACTTCTTGGTTTTTTTGCGATTTTCATTCCGTGGGAAGTAGCAAAGTTGATATATTGCATTCAGCACGCGCAAAACATATATGTAGAATGAGAAAAAAACTTCTATATTTTTTCCATCCAAAACACCATTTGACTGGACTATAACTGAATTTGTCAAAAATACAATAATCGAAGCTAAATGACGAGATGTAATGACTTATTATTATTGTGATAAAAAATTAAACTTTTTTTTTGTATTTTACGAATATAAAATTAGGCTTAGTTTCCCCGTGGTGTACGTGTTAATATCATATATTGATTGATGCTAACAAACATCAATAACACTATAACAGTCACCTTATAAACAAATGCGTCAAGGCCAGTGGCGTTCCCATGTCCACATAAAGTTGGAACACATTTTTATCCAATGGTATGCAAGGCGTGTTTATCTTTTCCAGTTTATTTTTAATTATCATTTAATATCTGCTACAAACAAAATGTTTTTTTTAGGGAATTTGCCATTGTCGAATTTCCTGAGGAGGAAACGAACGGAAACATGCCCCTAGCAATAATTTCAAACACTTGGCTATTTGAAGAAAATTCAGAGACGGTGTGTCTGTGGCCATCCTACATAAAATCAGGATCCGATAGGGAAAAGGCAATCTTAAATCGTACGCCACTGGACAAATCCAAATGTGATAAATGCCTTGTAAACGTAATATACAGCTCAAGTAAGATTTATTTGTAATAGTTATGTTACACAGTGTGATTAACTGTAATATTTATATTGTTTCAGGCCATTACACAAATGCAGTTTCGAAATTAAATATTCTAGCAAAAACATCGAACGTTCCGCTGCTTTAAGAAGATGGGAATATGTGAAAGTTGCAGTTAAAGACGATCATTAATTTGTGGACGGCTTGTATATAATTTGAGAAACTAATGATTATTTTTTAATCGGCTGTATTGTGGAAGATTTTAGTGTTGTTACAAACTTTAAATGCTTTATTGAGATATTTATTGTTGTATTTGTTTTAGAGACGATTGTATGTATACCTTGAATACTTTTTAGTGATTTTATGTTAATGAATTCGCCCTTGTAGAGAAATGTGCCTGTAATTTATTTAAGTAAGCATATACCATGTGATTTTTAATGTTAAGATGGAAACTATTTGAATCAAATCATCAAGCTCTAGAAGTCTAGTAATTATAATCTATTACAGTTGCAGTACTGTAGTGTTTGAAAACAACCTTTCTGTCTATAAATTTGATTTTTCAAAGTGGAAGTTTAATCCAGAATGGTGTTTTTGTTCCTATGTAACTGTTTGCGACACCACTAGAAACTCTATAGTAGGGAGTTTGCTATCTTTCAAATTTATATTCCCTACGCGTAATACCGGTAGTTTTTGTTTTACACTTGGAAGTTAACAACAAATAAAACTCATTTGTAAGATATTAACAATATTATATTTCATGTTCATTTGTCAACAATAAAATCACAAATTTATCTTTAATATATTCTTCATATTATCATAGACTTAACATAGAGCTTACCTATATTTGGCAAATCGTTATTAATATACATACACATGATATATTATACATATCCCACTTAGGTATATGCCATGTTTTGTTGTACAAGTGCTGAGCACAGAAAGGATGACTAATATATATTTTTTTTTGGCCAGGAAAACCTTCGGCTGAGATATATATGTACATACAGTCGAGTCATAAGTATGGCAAACATCGCTTTGTTATCGAATTGATACATACTTTTGATACGCATTGCATAAATTACAGAGGCATACATACATAGTCCATCTATGCAAGGTCTATCCGAAATCAATGCATTAAATTTTAGGGACACAACACTTATCTTCAAATCAGAGTACTAAAAACATAACCTAAAAAAAATGTAACAGATCGAATGGTATAAGAGCTGTCAAACACAACTGAACTCAACATTCCTAAAAACGTTGGGCTTCAAATTCGGTATTTTTAGTAATTAACTACTCTAAACTGACCTGAAAAAGAATTTTTTATGCAATTATTAACCCTTAAAATTAATGCACTCATTTTAGATACAGCCTGAATAATGATACCAACTTTTCGTATTTCAACGTTAACTGAAGCGCTGTAAAAAGGCCAGACTATATAATCCAGAGTCCAGTTTATATGTTATCCATAAGTTAAAGTTAGTTCAGTTCAATTTAAAAAAATATTATCTGTCCCAAAGATTTAACATTGATAATCTCTGATGATCAGAGTACTCTTTAAAAATAACATATTTTACTTTTGAAGGCGTTCCGAAAGAATACTTCACGCACAGATTTCACGCAAGGAAAGCAAACTTTGATTCGTGCAGATAACGGACGCCCGTATGTTCTATGCAGTCGCCGAAATAACTTCAAATTAATGGCCGCTGTCAAATACTACAACATAACCTAAAACTAACTAAAACCGTACAATTCGTTAAACGTAAAACAATCGGAGATTCATGGCGCTAACTTCTCCTGCTGCCTACAGCAACGAGGCACTTTATTACGTGGATTTAGTGAAATGGTGTCTAATATTCCCGGAAACCCTGTCGTATCAGAACACAGTTTGAAGCGTATCAGATGCAATGTGATATAGATTATCGAGTTCGTCGTAGAGCTATGCTAAATTTATACACACTACTTGAAAAATTAACGCTAATTAGTACTCTTTTGTGTGTTTTTTAGATGTGACGGTGAGAAGGTTACTTTTTGTATATAGGACGTATAGATTCTAGTGGAGATTATTTCATTTTTGGTTATATGTAATTTGTTGGGGATGAGTTTGTACGTTTAAATTGTCAATTTAAGATATTCTAACCTAAATTCAGATGTTTTGCAGGTCTCAAAACGTAAACTATTTAGGATACTGTAAGTGTGTTCGATTGCTGGCCACGATTTGTTCAATTGAATCGGATTTCGATCGCAAATTTGTAATACTGGTTTCGTATTGTTCGAATCAGTTTGAGTCCGACGTCAAACGAGCAATCGACCGGCACTTTTGCCAAATGATTGCTAATCAGATTGAACTGAACTGATCACGGCCAGTTATATTTAGTTGCAATAGTTGAGTCTTGGCCTTGAGAAGTGCAATATAGGATCCTAAGAGAAGTTAGGTACTCAGGTTCATGCATAATAAAATAAATGTTCCTAATAAGACTGGCGACTTTGCGTAAAAAGCCACTGCAAACTCCCTGTTTTTAAAGAAAAATGTAAACATAACCTACTATGTTTTACTAGTATTTCAAAACATAAACAATTAGGTTATGTTTAAATCTTCTTACAAAACAAGGATTTTGGTGTCTATTTGATGGAATGTCATCAATTTTGTTAAGAATATTTATTTTATGATGCACCAACCTGCTTGCATACCTAGCTTTTTTTTTGGGCAGAGGTCCAATATGTCACTTTTCAAAGTTACGACTACACTGTTAAAAAGAATATTATGGATAAAATTGTAATTGGTTCATATTGTTGATGTTTCTGTTAAAAAGTTGTTATAAATCATCTATATTAAGCTACAAACAAAATATTTACAATTCAGGAAAACTGTAAGACAAATCACCAAAATCGCATTATACTCCGATATAACAAACTCTCCAAGAACAGAGTGATGATGTGGGGTATGTGACACTGTCTGACTACCGTAGGTAGATAGCGGAACGAAGTAGTGTTTATTTAATTGAAAACGATATCTCAAATAAAAATGTCAAACCGCATACAGCCATAGGTGCCATGAGATAGAAAGAGATGGCTACACCACATCACTACGGGTTGCATATCAAATGCATTTGCCTCACTTAATCACCATGTCGTGTTCCTTCCAGTTGTACGTATGTATTCATATTTCACTGATGGTGGATGACTTAGCAGAATAGATATATCCCATGAGTTACTTAGTTATAGCATTAAGAGGACTTAATTTTGACAGATTTCGTTGGTTTTGTTAGTTCATACATACACACACACACACAACTACAAAGAAACTCTGTCCTTAAAGGACAAGTAAACAACTTTGTAAACAGTTTATGTAAAAGTTTAGTCAAAATTTACTTTGAGCCCTTTTTGAAGTTTTTATATTATTAGGTTTATTCGACAGATTTAAAAAAATTAATAGTGTACACTTTTTGACCTAAATTATTGTTAAATTAAAATTATTTTGTATTTTGGAGGTTTGTCTTACAGAACTTATTAAAATTTCTAAGGTTCAAACCAAACCTCTTGTTTGTTTTAAAAAATAAATATTAATAAATCGTTATCAAGTTATTGCAAAAATTTAGTTCTTAGTTTAGATTAATTGCGACCTTTTAAAAGTTTTACCGTACTCATCAGAATATACAAAAATCAAATTAACCATAACCATTTAAACGTACAGACTAGTGATGCAGAACGGTAATATTACCGGGGTAATATTACTGGTAATTTTGGTAATATTACCGTAAGTTACCGGAGGCATAAATTCTCGCTGGTAAATTACCGCAGCGGTAATTTTACCGGTAATTGTGGTAATAATACGGTAAGTTACCAAAGGTAAGTTTCCTTTGTTAAGTTACCGCGGCGGTAATATTACTGGTACTTTTGGAAATATTACGGTAATTTACCTTTGATAAGTTACCGCGGAGGTAATATTACCGGTACTTTTGGTAATATGACGGTAAGTTATCTTTGTTAAGTTACCGCTGCGGTAATGTTACCGGTACTTTTGGTAATATTACGGTAACTTACCATTGTTAAGTTACCGCGGCGGTAATGTTACCGGTACTTTTGGTAATATTACGGTAAGTTACCATTGTTAAGTTACTGTCGCAGTAATATTACCGTTACCGGTAATATTACTGGTAATATTTATTAATAACTGGTAATATTACACCACGGTAATGTTACCCGTAATATTACCGGCAGTCCATAAGCTACGGGTAATATAACATCACGGTTATATTACCGGTAACGATACCGGTAATATTACCAGTAATATTCTCTTTTTTTAAATTACCGGTAATTTTGCATCACTAGTACAGACACCAAGGTAAATTTAAGGTTCAAAGTTCAACAGGTATTCTTTCAGTCGATTTGGCAGATTAAGCTTATTAATGGACAAACCAGGCTTCCTCCCCAAACAGTTATGAATCTTCACACGACACATTTGCTTTAAAGTCCTCGGTCTTTTGTACAGATCGCGGATGATACAGGTCAACGGCTCCGTCGCCTTTCCGGGCACCAAGCTGAGCTGCTGCGTATGCAATATCTTCAAACACTCGAACAACTGCTTGTGCTGCATCACCAGATAGAAGAGCATGATGATCTTCGAGAACGACATCTCCGGATCCATAATGATATTTTCCTTCCGCGATATAAGCATGATGTAATAGTATAATATATAATTTTTAGTCTTCCATTTCGCTTGCGCGTGGTGAGGATTATTCTTTATTGCTTCCGAGATATTCAGACTAAGATCAGGATTCGCCCCGTATTGGATCAGCGTCAACGTAAGATCGTAAACAAAATGGATATCTCTACAATCCCGAACGTTTTGTATCATGTCCATGCACGACTGCAAAATATGCTGCGTTCTCGTGCTAACGCGGACATTCGGGTCTAAACCGTGCGTCAGTAGCAGAATTAGAAGATTTTTAATAAACTCGAAATTATTGCTTTTTTGGCCGTCGCAAGCTAATGTGATGTTTTCCGAGACGGTGAATACTAGAACGTGTAACGGTGTGAGGTTTTCTTTGTAACTGCAGTTCGGGTTGGCGCCTTTCTGGAGGAGAATCCGGATACAGTTCAGGTAACACACCTAAAGGGGAAAACAAATTAAATTTATTTTAGGTTAGAATTTGTGTTTTGCTTGCAAAGTACCTTCATTGTATGCGTGAAGTGATGTAGAGGGTCTTTGTTGATTAGTGGAACTAGGCAGATCATTATCGGAACAGAACCATCGCGTCCAACCATGTTTGGAGCACCTATAATCACGTTATGTTGATATAAAAAATTAAATGTGTCTGATAAAAACAGTGTTTGACGATTTATATTTCAAATTATCTTTAAACGCCATTACTTTTTGCTTAACATTTGAATTTATAATAATTATCAGAATATTTAATCATAATAATATATCATTAAAAAGCAGAAGATCAGTTATTTAATTAAATGAATAGTTTTTAATGTTGAATGGAAATAAAACCTCTTTGATCCTTTGCTAATATTTATTTTAATAGGTACCGGTTTCAATCATCGTGTGATCATCATCAGCCTAAATCTACAACGCAAAAAATTGCAATTAAAAAATGCTTACTGTGATGAAGCAAATAAGGACAAAACAACATTTTAAAAAAATATATAGCCATTGAGTTAAACAGTAAAATAGCCACAAATTACTTACGGTCAAATTAGTGAAGCATAAATTAAGAAAACATGAGGAACAACGACGACGAGACATGTGTTCGAATTGGAGAGCGGACGGAAATGAAAATAGGAAAACATGACGAACACGTCTGTATGCAACCAATATCGCAAATGACGTCACATGTATAAATAAAAGTTACAGGTTTCTACTTCGTCTCACACAGGCCGGAATGGAAAATGTACTTGAAAAGTGGATAGTGAGGGAAATTAATTTGATCATTAAGTAAATTGACATGTTTGTTACATTTTAGTTTTTCTATTTCGTACTAAAATGTAACAAACATGTCAATTTACTTAATGATCAAATTAATTTCCCTCACTATCCACTTTTCAAGTACATTTTCCATTCCGGCCTGTGTGAGACGAAGTAGAAACCTGTAACTTTTATTTATACATGTGACGTCATTTGCGATATTGGTTGCATACAGACGTGTTCGTCATGTTATCCTATTTTCATTTCCGTCCGCTCTCCAATTCGAACACATGTCTCGTCGTCGTTGTTCTTCATGTTTTCTTAATTTATGCTTCACTAATTTGACCGTAAGTAATTTGTGGCTATTTTACTGTTTAACTCAATGGCTATATATTTTTTTAAAATGTTGTTTTGTCCTTATTTGCTTCATCACAGTAAGTCTCCATTTTTTAATTGCAATTTTTTGCGTTGTAGATTTAGGCTGATGATGATCACACGATGATTGAAACCGGTACCTATTAAAATAAATATTAGCAAAGGATCAAAGAGGTTTTATTTCCATTCAACATTATATTCGCCTTTGAAAATTATGGACTCATTCAAGAATAGTTTTTAATTGATTTATTAAAACCATTAATTACCACATGTTAGTAATATAATAGTTTGTTTTATTTGATTAAAATAATTAATAGAATTACTGTGGTACATTATAAATCATCATAAAACACACAACTGTAGTTATAAAAAGGTGCATTAAAATTAATACTTTGAGCATTAAAATATTAAATATTGCGCTTAAATAAATGTACATATATTACATACAAAATTACATATTGTACCCTAGAATGGATAACTTGTGCATTAAAAATTGGAATGCACATAGACGTTGTCAATTGATTTATTTACACTGAATATCATATATAGGCAAAACTGGGAGAGCTGAAGGTGATTCATCGCTTAAAATCGTATGAACCAAGATATGAACGTACCGCGTGAATTGGTTATTAGCAGTGTATATTAAGTTGCCTACTAGGTAGTTCGTTCAAGATTAATATTTAATTATTAAAAATACTGTCATTTAATTGTGATAATTGTCCTATCTAATTTATATATCCATCATTAGCATGTTTAACAGAAGCAAAGTGAAAACATACCAACGAAAACATCTTGTTCACATCACACGTTCGCGCTCGAATTGGAGGTTAGGTTGCTACCGCTGTCATTCGTTCTTATGGTTCTAAGAACAGACGTACTTTTTTGTCTTGCCCATTTAAATTATACAGCAGACGTATGAAAAGTATGCTATTTCGTTTTAACACGCGTCAATATTTAGAAATATTCTGTAACGTATGTCTAAAATAACAGCTGAAATCTATGAGTAATCTTCAGCTCTCCCAGTTTTGCCTATAACACGGTATTGTGCATTTTTATACTTCTTCCGGAGGCCTCCGCACATCACTTAAAGAATCCACCTAAATGCTTCGACATTTATGACCAAACTTTTAGGATTCAGGATTCAGATTAAGGTTTCCTTGAAGGCATGTTGAGGTTTCTAGAACAATGGGTTTAGGTGGTACAAATTTGTAAAAATTACCAAAATAGCGGTTTTTACATTTTTACCTCACTTTTTTCGATAACTTTTTACGCGTTTACTATATGTGTGCTACAGGTTGCAGAACTGAATGCACATTATATTCTTCGTAGGCTGCATTATAATTCTCTCATGGTACAATTTAGATTATTGAATGCACTTATAATATGTTCAAATGCTGAGTTATTTAAACCATTGGAAATATATCTTTTCAATGAAAAAGTACTTTTAAGCTGCTCAATATATTTTTATAGAGCAAACGATTAATTTGCACATTTATTTATTTAAGAGTACAAATATATTATGAAAGGAACACTTAAATATATAAATGCACAATTATTTATTCTGATGTACATTTATATAAATTTATTGCACATTTATATCTTTAATGCATAAGTAAATTTTTGCATTGCCAAATATTTTTTGTATTGATCAAATATTTTTGGTATTGGTCAAATACTTTATCAAACGCTTAGAATAAATGCACCTTTTATTTAATTTATTGCGCATATAAGTTGTACTGATTATAAACCACTTAACCGTCATCATAAAACACGAAACTGTCATAACATAGAACAGAACATTATCATAAAACACAGAACTGTCATCACAAAACATAAAACTGTCATCATATTCGCTGGTGTTTATTATACTACGGATTAAGTTATTTTTAACCTATAATTAACTAACCTACACTTGCGTGTGCATATTTATTATTATTATTATTCTTATTATTATATTGATAGTTCTCAGTGTGTGTTCAGTTCTGTGCTTTATAATCATAAAACTCACAACTGTCATCATAAAGGACACATGCCATCATAAAATACAGAAGTGTCCTCATAAAAAAACAATTATCAACATAAAACACAGAACTGTCATAATTAAACACAGAATTGACACCATAAAACACAGTTCTGTTAAAAAATATCATCAAATGTTTATTAGAAATAAGCCAATCCAACTTTTACAAACCAAGTAAAAAAAAGTCTCACCTCCTTCGTTTAGAAACATATTCAAGAGCTCGTAGCAGATATCCCAGTCCCGTACATGCCTTAAGACGCAAGCTAGCGCAGAGTTTCCGCTCTGGTTGATGGATGGTTTGGCACCGCACTGAATGAGGCAGCGCACCAGGTGGAGAACGTCCCACTTATTCCACTTATCACAGCCATAACGAGCCTCCTCCAATGCGTACCGAAATATTAGAGCGTGCAACGGCGTGTTGCCCAACGTATCTGGCGCGTTGATGATATCCTTGCCACCATGGTCCAGCAGTAAGCGTATAGTTGACAACGTGTCTTCAGCGGACTTATGAGCCACCAAAAACACTACAAAAAAATGACAAAAGCAATTTTAAAGTTATGGTTCTTATCAGTAGGCTTTTACCACAGCTTTTACTGATTTAAATTTAAAATATAACACGGTTTTGGTTTAATTTTTTATTTATGCAGAATTTGTTAGTTTAAGTTTGAGCAGAAATATACAAAAAAATTTAAATTATTTGGCCCCAAAGTCGTAATTGATAATTTGGCAAGTACAAAAATATGTAAAAACATAATCTGAAATGTTTGTTATCTTGAAAACTGAAAATGTAGACTTTTAGAAACACCATAGAAACACCAACATGAGTTTATCTTTTTTATTTTCTAAATTTTGTCTACTGTCAGCAGGAACGCAAGAAAAATCATATTGGAAGATATTAAATCAATAATATCAAAATTAAAAATGTTTTGTTTATTTGATGAAGACAATAAACACTGCAAGAAACAGAAAAAATCTGATAAGGCCAGGCACATGTGTCATACTCCGGGACAGAGTAAACTTTTGCGGGGCCGGGTTTAAAAATTGCGCGGGGTCAAAAAACACTTCAAAATATATTACTTATTATTAAACACATTATTGCATTTTATAATGTGGTAGCAAAATGAGTGAAGTATCATCAATAGCAAACTTTAAAAATTTGGACTAATGATTTGATTTGAACAGATAAGTTATTTTCCTAAACTAAACAAAAAAAATATGTTTTAGTAAAATCTTTGTGCACGGTTTAGAGAAAAAAGGTATTCTCCAATCCAAACCAAGTTATTGTTTTACCGTTTTTATTGATGTTAATAAGCACACATATTTTTTATCCTATTCTATACAACTTCAGATTTTCATTTGTGAAAAATATATATATTTTTCCAGAACATGGTAAGAATTTGGACATGTGAATAAATTTCGGAAACTTTTAATGTGGCTTTTCTAACAATAATGAAAATAATTGTATTTTTGGTAATACTGCTGTAAGTTATAGAATTTTGTTGTTTATAACTAGACTAACTTGCTAAAGCAACCCTTAAAGTGTTTTTTTTTTTTTTTTAAATAGAAAGGTATATCTTTTTACTTTATCATACATAGTACCTATGACAAAGTATTGTAATTGCAAACAAAAAAAATTTCGAGATTTTAGCGGAAATATGTCTTTTTGGGACCCCTGAAAATTTTTGACCAATGTACAAAAAAACTCTATGTGCGTGTGTGTGTGTGAGTGGGGCAGTTTTTTTGTGGTGACGATTCCGAAGAAACTGCTAAAGTTATTGGGACGAAACTTTATATTTAGAAGTCTCATGACTGAACTCAGAGCTGAAAGAAGTTTTGTTCAACAGAGTCCAAAGGAACTTGAGGTTTACTCTTAGCATTTTTTCACGATTTCGCAATTGAGCAACTTCTATACGATCGCGATCGCATTAGCCTAATGCTACTGCATTAAAACTAGTTAGCCAGGATTTAACATACATTTTGATACTATAGACAGTATTGTCACATCAGCGTTTGCGTTCATTTACGTCACTGCTAGCATCCCGCACCAGCAGGATGCTACTGCAGCCGAGTGCAGTAAATCGAAAACGCTATTAGATTCTGGAAAAATCAATTTGAGATTAATCTCAAATTTATGATATTTAAACGTTTAAATACAAAATTTTAATTTACCTAAATTTCAAATATACATAGCACAGTTTAAAAAAAAGATTTTGTATAAAACATACCAACGTGTAGTAATGTCATTTGTTGGGTACAAGTTCGGACCGTAGTGTCTGCGCCGGCGGCGATTAGAAGTTCTAAAAATTTACTATCGTGCAGTACAGCATAGTGTATCGGGTAGTATTCATCCTTGAGTATGTGAATCTCCTCGCTACGCTCCGTGACAAGGAACTGCGTGCACCTCCAGGCTCCCCTTTCGCAGGCAGCATGCAGTAGTGGTTTTCTCGATCGAAATACTACATTCTGTACACACAAATTAAATACATATATTTTTCCTAAATCGAAAATGAACACACATGTAATGAATAGTGTAAATTAAAAAAATAAAGTTATTGGTATAAACATGTTGAATTTTTCCAATGAATGGCATAAATTAGATCAGCAAGTCTAACGTAATACATGCATAATTACATAACAATTATTGACTTATATCATTTTTCCAATGCGTATAATCTCCTTTAATACTATACCTGAGAGGTATAATTATTAATGTTACTACAAGATACTTGTTTCATTATAAATATTAAAATATTATTTGCTGGGGAAAATGATCTTGTTTTTCAGTCAGTGCATTTGTACTATTTATACCTTAATGTTACTTTTCATTTATCGATAAATGTATAGTATGTGATTAAAAGTTACTAGACAAAATATTGTTTACTAAGAAAATCGTATTCTTCTGGTGCATTCCAGAAACAATGGAAATTTTGGAACACTCTTTATGATAATTTTCCATGACTACTTCAAAGGTAGTTATTTACATTTTTAAAAGTTAGTAATTCATTAATAATACGATTCTTTTTTAGAAATGGGCTATTTTCAGTCAAAAATCTATTAATTTAAGTAAAAAAGGTGGCTGTTCTAAAGATACGAATTAAAATGGAATTCAATATACACTTTTGCCATACAATTACATATTCGACAGTATTCGTCAATGTTCGTAATTTTTTAAATTGTCGAAACAGATATTTTTAATAGAAAAGATTCTATGATTCATTTTACATTTTGAATGTATATTACAAAATGGATTTTTTTTGTCTACTTTTCAATAAAGTACTATTACTTAAGTAGGTGGTTAGGGTTGCTAATTCAGGAAAAAATAGGATAACAAAAAGCTTCATGGAGAATATAAAGGTAGTAGTCTGATGCCTGGAATATACCAGAAAATATATACCTGACTAAATATCTTTAGTCAAAATCACAATTTAAAATGATACTCTAGGCAGGTTTATATAATTCATTATACTTTTTTAAAACCTTCAGAAAAATTTACATGTTTTACGAGAAGAATGCAATAATACTGATTTACAAAACTGGGCACAAAAGCGTTAATCCGATAATCAATAACATTTTTTTAGCGAATTAACTTTTAAGTTAACTTTCAAAACCATTAACGGACTCATTAACTTCCGCTACATGCGTCTTCCGTTAAATCGAAAATACCATAATTAACCATTTCAAATTGCTATAGGCATTCAGTGCAATTTTGGACTTGGTTTTGTTGACATGTGTGACATACTACTTGTGCATCCATATAAAAAGCATGCACGTGAATTGTTTTGGTTTTAGTTATGTACTTCCCAGTGGTTTCTGATTTTGTTGTATGTATTTTGTTGTATGTATAATACATATTTTACTTTGTTCCTTTTTAACAAATACCTATGTTTCAAAATATAAACCTAAACTCAAAAAAGCAACCTTCTAAAAATGCTTTTCTTCTAACTCCAACCACATTTGTTGATCTTCAATGTCTTTCATAAATTTTGCATCTCGCAAAGTAGTTATTTCAGTTATTATTGTACCTAGTTTGAAAAAGTCCAAAGACAATTTTAACTTGCAACCGAAAGGTCTGTTGTCATTTAGGTTGCAAACTCTTCGGTACTCAACATAACCTACTCTTTCCTATAAAGTTAACGATTACCGGTTAACCATTAACTTACGTTACATTTATTACAAATTAACGGACTATTGGTCAACAATGTTAACTTTTTCCTTAACGGTTAACGATTATCAAATTTAACTTTTTGATTAACTTTGCCCAGCTTTGCTGGTTTACATAAACAAACAAAAATTCCATTACAAAAACCTGAGTTGCGTTTAAATTGATTATCTGTAAACATTAAAACTCACCCATAGATCTTCACATTTTTGCGCAAGCATGATTAAAATATTGACTTGATCACCGTCAAGTGCGTAATACATTGCGGATTGCAGTTTATTTTGCGGCTTAGTTTCCCTTTGTCCATCCCTTTCCATACATGTCTCATCCGGCTGTATTGTCACTATAACCACACAAAACTCATCAACTATCACAATTTTTCGAACAACAAAAACTAACAATATTTCCCCCTTTCCTCACAATTGTTACTGTGAGGCCCCGGCCAGCACATCCGAGCTTCAACATCAATCTTCGCCCCATGCTTCAATAATACATCAACACATTCGTCATGTCTAAAAAGTATTTGAGGTTAGTTTATGTAATTTTTAGGTTATATTTTTTTATTTACCCTTTCAAGCAGGCAATGTGTAAAGGGAGACTGCACGGGCATCTATTAATATCTGTCGAGGTGTGTCTATTAAGTAACCATCGCACTAAATCTACGTTATTCGCTCCAACACATTTCTGTAAGAGGTTATATCCCGCTTCATCGTGTATCATTAAAATATTTTCATTCTAGATAGTAAAAAAAGTATATTATCACGTTCAAATCGTCAACAACATAATAACGTACTTTAGGTATTTGCTGTAAAAGTCCTTCTAATCTTTGTACTCCGATCTTTGGATTTGCTCGTAACGCATCGAAGACAGTTTGTACTTTTTGTCGGGTGGAATCGGTGACTCGGTGGCCGTGGCTTGTCGATAGCAGCACGCTGCCAGAGTGAAACACTTGACTTACTGATCCTCCCATTTTATATCAGTGAAATGAACGAAAGCTACATTACTCTCGATTCTCAATAGTTTTGACTCAGTTTCGAAAATTCCTCGTTTGACAGGAGGTGTCAAATGTCACATTAGGTTAGAAGCACCGAGCCAACTTGATGGTGCGATCCGAACTGGTCGGGACTCCCTCGGTTTTGCGTTGTTCCTGGCGCCGTGATATCATTGTTTACGTTAGCAGTGAGCTCATACAATCGTCAGAGTCTTGGAAACTGGTATTATGTTGACAATTTTAATAAATTGCGCACTACTCCTACTGACACTGTTTATTTCCTTTTGATCAATAATCGTCGCAGTGCCATCTAGTGGTGGTTCGGCGAGTTAAGTTTTGTTAGTTTTCTGTAATGTTTACATATTAAAAAATATTTCTTTTTTAGATTTCGAGATGAAACTAGTATACTCTTTGTGAAGTAGGTACCTACCAATAACCATCTAATAATTTAGTATTTTTTAGTGTGTAATAGTTTTTGATGGTCAACTAATTCTACAAGTTTGGGGAAGTACATACTATCGAACCTGGTTGTAATTCGAAAGGTAAAGAAAGCCAAACGACACACACAGCGACATAACATAATTGATCCGAACTTTGAATCTAAAGTACTCTTCCACTTTTGGTCTACCGAAATTCGATTTCAACTTTGATATATTTTAAATAGAATGAAAATCATTTAATTTTTGGTTTCAGCTATCTTTACCGAGTATTTTGATTTTATTACTCTTTTGTTGGAATAAAAGTTGAATATCTTGGATATTATAGAAAATATTTAAGTTAACTGCTATTATTACATCTTATATATACAAGTTGTTGACATTTTGCCACTTAGTATCTCCTTTTTTCACTTTAAAAATAATATTTTTAAATTCTGTAAGGAAACTCTTTATACATATTCATAAGATAATTTTGCGCTCAATTTTTTCATACTGGTATACAGACTGCAGTGTTAACCATCGAGGTCGTACCTACGTTTGTCAAAAAATGTAAATTGTTCAGTTTATGTATGTAATGTGCTTTTTTATCCTACACGATGCGAAAATGTCAGTTTTCGCGTCTTTATGGAGACACGAAATATACTATTTGCCAGCCAGCCCCAGCGCGGCCTGTAATGAACACTTTTCGGGGCTATCCCGGAAAATGCAATATCTCTGTCCAATCAAAACACAGTTTCGATTCGGTTTGACGTTTGTGATTAAAACGTCAACGGATTTTATTTGTCAAAAGCCAATATGTCAGAGATTAGTCTTTAGAAACGGGTGATTTTATTACGATATTGTTGTGTAGGATAAAAAACTAAAAGTGTATTTTCGTCTAAAAGTTCATATCGAGTAGATCCTGATTTCAAATTTTAAATTATGCATATCAAACATTTTAATCAGTTCCGATGGTACATACTGTATATCTAGATTTTGATGCTTTCAGTGTCATATTACTTATATGGCATACAACCCATACAACAAATATAATTTTTTATGTAAATTGAACCTGTATATTTCAATAATCTGATTACAAGTATACAGGTGTTTCAGGAGGAAATGTGCACAGTTTGGGCGGTGGTAGTTAAAGATAGCATTTAGCTTCATTTCTTTATTTATAAAATATATCTCGTCTTATTTAGTTGTAGGTACGCTACATGTTTAGTTCCAACTCGGAATATTTGAAATAATATGAAAAATATATTCTCAGGCAGAATAATCGAATAATTTATTGAAAATTACATTTTCTTAAGTAGCAAATTACTAATTAGTCATTCCTCCATTTCAATGAAATTGCCAATGATGGTTTTAAATCGATAGATTTAAAACTATTGTTGAAAAGTTTGTAACATTTTTCGAATTAAGACAACATACTTATTTTTATCAATATATTTTTAAGGACCATCAATAACAACTAAATTAAACCAGAATTTTATATAAAATTTGTCTCTTTTTTGCCGTACTATACCTATAATAGTTATAATCATTATACGAGTGTTATAAGACGTCAATTTGATCATGATGAATTTAGAAATGACACAAAATTACAGTTACAGGATATGTAGCGAAAACCGTGTCACAATATGTTCATTATGAAACCAAAGTAGAAGAGACTTCTTATTTGTTATAATTTTACCTCCTTATTATTTCTTATAATATATTTTATTTTGTTATCACTTATTACTGTCAACACTGTCAAAATGACCAAGCGTACTTAATGGTGCTATGCTTTTACTATTATTTCGATAGGAATAATATAGTGTTGAGTTACAGGCCTAATAAACAAGTAACAATCAAATTTAAATGACAATGCTGATCGATAAAATTCCCGTGTTACATATTTTATGATTCAACGAACAACGGTTTTCGATAATGTTTTATTCATTCGTTAGGCGACCAAGTAACGTTCCATGTCTTGATAATCGTTTGTTTTACGTCTGCCAACAGTTTTGTTGGTAACCGCATAGATTAATATGCAAATTTTGCTAAACCACATATATTTTTATACTCGTTATAGCACCAAGAAGTCGCGATAAATATGCCACTGGGTTCATTTAGCATATATATAATCTTAATAATCATGTGCCAAACATTGGCGATCCGAATAATTTTTGGGATGGCGGAATCCGCTAGATATTTGTATATTTGTGAAAATTAACACCGTTAATTTAGTTGAGTAGGTTAGGTTATTGCCACTGTTGTCTGGTAATTATCGTAAATGGTGATCAGTTATCGAAACCGTTATTTGTCATTAGGAGAGTCTTGTATAGATATGTAAATATAAATGTAAAACGTATGTTTTTGTTAATTTAAAAATGTTAAATAAGAATGTTTAGACTTAAAATAAAACCAAATGTCTTCTCGGAAATTATAAAATTTATCCTTGTCTTTAAAAATACATATCATAAATGTGACGTCCATTAGAACTGGTTAAAATAAGTATTACAAATACGCTCAGTTCAATGACTCGTCAATATTGTTTGTAGATCATTAAATAGCTATATTTTGTCTCTGACCATTAAATATGCTCATAGGTACATTTATATACAGTGGCTGCAAAAAGTATCTGTACCGGTAGTATTAACAAATTAGTTATACTGTTTTCTGCCAGAAAATAGCAAATTGACCATGTCAAATAAATTATATCAAATATCAAGTTGTTATAATTATAATTTGGATGAAATTGGAAAAACCGTCCATGAGAGAAAATATGTTATGCTAATTTGTTTACTGTTTGCATATCTTTAGCGGGCATATCATAGGTGATACAGGTACCTTGTGGTATTAAGATTGACCAGATTGGCAATAATAAGCAAACTGTGGTAAAAGAAAATCGTGCCCACTATTAACAAAAATTCTAACGGGCTCATTATTTATTGACTTCAAGTGACAAGATTACTTACAATTATCTGTTTCATAAAAACAAAATAATTCTTAGAAAACAAGGACTCCTGGTTGAATTACTTGGCAACATCTAGTATTATTGGTCTTCATTTTTTTCCTATTTCATATGTGTGACAAAATGAATATATAATTTGAATCTGCTGCTCGTAATGGAAACTTGACTTTAGAAGAAGAACAGAATTATGTGGTTTGGATTTCAATATGACTTTACAATACAGATAAGATTACTAACCTATCTTTAGAAAATGTTTTCTTTGGCTTTTGTGACTGAAATTATGTCGGTACCATTTATGAAATCAATAAATATAGAGAGTGTAGACAATTCTCGGCGAAAATTAATGGGGCTAATCAGAATAAAATGATAAGAAACAATTCTTTGTTTCCGAAGGAGCGGTCAGGAAATTCAAGTGTAATTCAAAAATTTCTGACGGCATTTAATTAAAAGACAATAACTAAATTAAATGGAACTAAGTACTAATAACAGCTTAAGAACACATATTAATTAAAATTTATATCACATTTTTTACGTAGAATTTGGTGTAAATTTAATGTTTGCCCCGTGTTCCTCATTATGTTGTAATTGTGTTTATTCCCATACATTTTTTCATAGCTTAATCGTCATTCTGAGTAAAATGTTTCATATAATTGTTAATATAATATATAATAATAACTTAATAATAATTATATAATAATTATTGTTTCAATCCCTAAAAAAGCGGTTGTTAGGAATATTAACAAAATCATATTTTAAATAGGTTATTAATTCTTTTACGTCAGAATAAATGCAAAAAAATTTATTCATTTCATTTTTGCACAGATATTTTTTATATAAAACTTGTAGACAATTTTTCAGTATTCTTGTATTTTGCAAAGTGTGCAAAGTTACAGAAAGTGTGCAAAGTTACAGGAAGTGAATGTAATAAACTACAATAAAGGAATTTTCAGGTATTTGTGGTCTTTTTCTAACGTAACGTGGCTGGTTATTTAATATAAGCTCTCAATGTACTGTAATTTCACAGTAGACGTAATTTGCATCGATTGAAATGTTCCTGGTTACAAGATACAGCAAAATTCCTTCCGACATATCTCTCTGTGTGTAGGTTTTACTCGAAATGATATTAATCGGCACTATAAATTTTTTTTAGTTCCGGCCGTTTCCAACCCAATTTTAAGGGTTCCGGAAGAGTAGTAATTTTGGGAAATGCTGGTCTAAAGTAATATCTATCGAATATCTGCTATGTATTATAAATCTTTGTCATTATTGTAAATTTGTTTGGAAGTTATTAGTCAAGACTTTTTGTTGCACCTGCTGAATATACATTTGTAAAATGCCTTCTGTTTTGAGAAATGTCGTTATTTTGGTTTATGAAAAATTTCGAGACAAGAATCTAGTATAGAAATTATTAACGTACATGTCTAGCTCACAGATAACTTGGGTAATTAGTCAAAATTACTGAAAATAAAAACTTGTCACCTGCTCTATTTTATTCTGGAGAAGTTTTCAAAGCAGTTTTATGCACCTTGGGAGCACATACTTTATTAACATAACCTTCAACCAAATGAAAACCTCAATATACCCTCATCACAGTCATCACAGTTTGACAAGAGATAGGACCTATGGACCCAATCCTGAGACGGAGAAAAGAGATATTATATTATGTCATCTTTGTGACATGCATTATATTTAAAAACACATAAACCTATTATTATCGTATTTATGTGATGGGTGATCTCTTACAAGTCCTAAGTATGTGAAAATATGATTGAGCATCATTTCATAATGTCAAAAACCATAGCATGCAGCTAAACTTAACCATTTCTGGGATATGTCGTTCAGAAATTTAGAAGTGTCTTGTGCATTACTCACCTTGTTTTTTGTGAAAATATATATTTCAAGGACAGGGATGGTTCCCTTTTAGGGACTCGGATGCTTCCCTGAATATACTTGTCCTACGGCTGGCATTTTCCGTGAGGACAAAGTGAAATGAAATGTTATGCTGTTCAACGCACTTCACTGGTACTTTGTACTTTTGTAGATAGTATAATTATGAGTAACACCTAAATTACTGATCTAGTCGCATTAATTATTATTTATTCATTAATTTGTATCTTTGAATAGTGTAAATTAAAAATTTATAGCTCCTAATTTTGGGTGTTGTGTTTGGTACATGGATTTTGTGTTACTTGTTGTTTTTTCTGGTTCTGGTCCTGGGACTGTGTTAAATCAAGTATGACAAGACCTATTATGTTGAATACATTTTGTTAATACGTAAATAAAAATAGTAATTATGTATACATCATTAGAGAGATGATTAAAAAATATTGACAAGGCCAGGGAAAAGGTCAGAAAACTAAATACATTTTTTATCGAGATTTTCGCACATTTGACACAAAAATTGCTATAATTTTCGAAGAACCAAATTACATAGCAATTAGCATAAAAAGAAATACATGTTTGTATAATGATAAACACTGGCACCGATTTAACGACTTATTTTTAACACAGAAATGGGCGTGCAAATCAGGTCTACCTTGGTATGCCACCAGAAATTTCTCCCGTGTCTTCTCGCAAAATATTCTATAAATAACTGAAGGTAGATGGCCATTAATAAATTTCAGGGTGTACCTGACAAAATTGATTACAATTTATGTACTTGTCGTTAAACTTGTATACAGGAAAGCACCCAATCAAGTGCTGAAAAATTGGTTCATTCGATTTATTAAAAAATATTATTTTTATAAGAAATGTTCTCAAGGAAGCACGGTTTATTTGTTTATTGATTCGTATCTAAATATGATCAACATGGATCGACTACGTCATCCGAAAATATGATTTATTACTGTTACACTTTTCCGGGTATTGAGTTAATGAAATTAACTGCAAAAAGGAGACTTTAAAAATGTAAAAATAAACGTAAAGGAAAGTTCAAGGTATGTTTATAAACCTAAAGTAAATCGAGTTTTATGCGAAAATAATCACCATGTTTCAATCAATACAAGTGATCCGCACGTCCTGAAAAGCAGTTCAGTATAAGTAAAATATTCTCTACCATGCACCCAGAATTAGTCATGAATTTTCCAGGAAATAGGTGTGCATTGATTTACTCAATTGTTAAAATGTTATAATTGCCTTGATGACAGTTTTAACATAAGTTAACTTTAACTAATTTTCTATTTTGAGTTTTTAAAACTCTTTCTGCCATTTTACCTTCACTTAGAAGTTAGAACCTATTTGTGACAAATTTCAATTGTGTTAATAAAGGCATAGTGGTCGTTTTTGAGTAAAATAGAAAAACACCTATTCATGACGAAAAGTAGGTTACAATTCACCAGAATAGAAAGAGCAATATGGATTTCTAGTTGGTAACAGAAGAGTTTAGAACGCATACAGGAAGAGAAATAATTAAGTGTATCTTGTCTTCAGTAATGAAGACGATATTGGGCACAAAGCTTAACAATTACATAGATAATGACTCACAATAAAGTAAAATAACTGCATACTTACACTTATCGTACATTTTACCACTAAATGCACTGCACTCATGAGGATAAATCAACACATTATGGGTCGAAAGAAGTATTTCAGATCAAGATCCTGTTCATAGAGGAAGAGAATAAATTACAATACAATATGGTAACCAGTTTATGGCAATACCATATCAGTTGTATTGTTTCGTTTTTGTATTTCTTTTGGTATGCCATGTCCTTTTTTTCTGCTTGTTGATCCACTGCGTAATGACTAGACTGCGGACTGCTTACTTGGATGCCTTTATTTTTGGACAATCAGCAGGAATAATGAGATAAAAAGCAATAAAAGTAAAAAAGGTAACTAGAACAAGTTTGCACACAAAAACGTGCATAATGCGCACTGAGTGTAACGGCGGTATTGTTTTCATCCGATTTTAACTTTCCAATTTTTCAAAAATCTGAAGTACATACATAGTTTCATGAAAATTGAAAATCAATTAAATTATCATCGTTTGAACACCTTCACAGTACACGAGTTATTTACAAAGTAAAGTTGTTTTTTTCGTAATAAGTAGACCATTATGTGGTAAATGTTTGATTTTAATACTGAAAAATGAAAACACGAAATATTCTAAAACACTCATACAAATTGTTCTAGAATTGAGAAATAGCAACAAAACGAAAACAATTTAAAACAACTAACATAGGGTTGTTTTTTAACCAGAACTAGCGGTGTGCGATCTTTAGAATTTTGGATCGAGTTTCATAACAAGTAAATAAAAATAAAATACTACTATCCCGAAAATGTAATATCGGGTTATAAAGATAATATATTTTTTCAAGTTTTATTTGCTAAAACCGATAACTACTCAACTACCGGATTTCCATTTTTTTCTTTTAGGGAATATTCAAGGGTAAAAATCATAGTTTATTGGATACCTAGTTTTTAAGTTATATCGCCACAAAAAAAATGTAGGAATGATAGATTCATTATAGTTATTATTATATATTTTTCTCCGACCGTTCGGTATGTTCGTCTAATGCTGTTCACTACGTCATCACTTTTAGAACCTACCACAGACCAAACTGTTTACTGCTTATTATGCATTTAAAACAAGCGGTTAAACTGTTTGGCTGTTGTTTCATAAAGTTGCCATCTTTGCCATGTTTTCTTTTTCTTGCACTTTTCTCACCTTTTTGTGAGAATGGAACCGAACTATGGAAATGATATGGGTTTATATAGAAAAATATGATTCGTCATTATCCTTTATCGCGAACTCTTCAGTAAATCTTTTATATTTATAAGCAATCTTTTAGTAGTATAAATAGGCATGTTTTTACCAAACTCATCAATTTATGAAATTAGTTGAAAAATTGTCATAATAGTGCTATATTTCAAAAATTTGTTCCCTTTTCCATTGTTCCTTTGAGTATAAGTAAAAGATTAAAAATCGATTTTCAATTCTCAGCTATTGAAAAATAAAAAAAAGTTATGGAAAATTTTACTTTATGCTTTAAATACTTGGTCAGCATAAAAATACACTACTTTGTGTACGTATAGCCCATTATCATTAATTAGCATATCAATATTAGACTATCTCGTTAAATAAACAAGATCCCCATGAGTTCGTACAAAAAACGGCCATCATGTGTAGTTTATTTCCGAACCCATGTTGATTGTGGACATGGTTTCTTTTGTGTGTTTTCCAAAACCACTCAAATGAGCACCACATCGCTAAACAAACTACCATAATAAAAAACCGACAAATATAATACCGCCAAAAGTTAAAAAAATAATATAACGACTTTTGAATGTGTTAGAATTAGTTATGGCTGCTTTTGTAAGTCTAATTATAATCTCGTCTTGTTTTCAGTTTGTATTTCTCTCATTCCAAAGGACGAAGAGTACAATTTAAAAATCAAATACAATTTAAATTTATTTTGATAGTATAAAGTTTATATAATTTGAATGCAAATATACTTAATTTAATGTTATTTGCGCACGTACCTTTAAGGATGATATATGCAACGATAAAAAGGTACTATAAGTAGGATTGCTATACGATATCGACATAAATTGGTTATTTTCACTGTAAGTATTTTCAACGTGACCTTACAAGCAGGCACATCCTATAAAGTACATAGCGGCAATGTGGCTGAGTTGAAACATTGCATCCTGGTGTCGTCCTGTTGTATTATTTTTACACATTACATTGTCAGCGGCTGCAAGATACACACAGGCCCAGGATAATATTTGATGAGTGGGGTAAGACAGAGCGCATAAAAGAACTAAACGGACCGACCGCGGATCAGAGTAGTTCAGTGTCGTTTTGCCGGTTTTGTGATCAAAATGAAGACTGTACTGGTGGGTATCATAATTTATAAATAATTATAGCTATGAATAAATTAAAATAGATCTGTGTTTTAAGCTTAAGATTTGTTATTAGTACATTGCGTTAATATTTATTTATATTCTTAATACTTGTTCTTCTATTTTTCTAAAATTTGCCAGCTTTTAAGCTTACAATTTATTTGCTAAATATTTTTAAAATATTTCTGATTTGATTGTTATAAATGTATTTCCCTTAAAAAGGGAAGGCTACATAACATTATTTCAAGTCCTATATTACCAAAAACTAAAATATCTTTTTTCCAAAGGCAACGAATGGCTATTTAATATGTTTAGCGTTTTTACTATACAATAAAACATTTTAAATTCTTGATTTTGTAAGAAAACATCCAAGGGATTCTGTTAGAAAACATCCAATGATAAAAGACATTTTGATTAATGTCGTTACTAATTAATTTACACTTTTTTACAAGATACTTTAAAAAAATGTTTGTTCTTGTATATTTGTCTAGTTGGTAATGTAATAATTATTAATAATCTAGCTAACTCGAGTACGCATTTTTTTCATGCGGCCCAACTATTAGAAACAAAACTTTAGTGTGGCACATAGATCAGAAAAGGTTGTGGACTCCTCTTCTAGGGCATTGGGGTAGGTGCATGCTGGTTTAAAGAAGTGAGTTACAAAAACAGGTTGCTATAAATTTATAAATTCCAAATTCACGTTGTTGACATGTTAACCAAAGTGTTGGCCAAAATTGTTAAAGCCATAACATTTCTATGCTAACAAACAGATTCAATTTTAGTTTGTAATAACAATAACAATACAATAATAATATTTGTAATAAGAAAATGTATCTTCCCATTACAAGAAAATATGGTTGATTGTTTTCATACTAGCGATTTAAAATGCAATAAGGTATCTCAAAAAACAGTAAGCTTTTATAAAATAGTACGTTATTGTTAAGTACTTCTGTAATGTATGTGAACAAAGAAGAGTTCTTTGTAATATAAAAACTATTTGCTATACAAATGTACATTTGTACAGAGTGATCTAAAATGACGAAGGACAGGTTGAATAGTTGTGATGTGGTAATGGTTGCAAATGACTGCTGTTGTTTTTGCTCTTTGGCGTAGGTATTCTTTCTTGTATAGGGATTCTTAGGTATATTAAATTGAAACAATGAGAGTTTGAATGCCGTTTTGTCTTGGTTAGTCTTGGTGAAGACATTGGATATGAATAAAACTTTAACAAGACAGCATATTTTAAAACTACTGTGTATTTCATAAATATAATACATAATTAGCATTTTTTTAAAAAATATAACAAAAATAATATACTGAATAATAAAATCCTCCCATATGTGTTCAAATGAAAATAACCCATTATCTAAACATCAAATAATAATCATTACCCCTATCTCAAATCAATTAAAATTTAAAAAAATTAACATAAATTAAATCCCGAAGAAATTAAATATTGTTGCAGAGGAAGGCAACCCTTAGTGACCGGTCCACTATGGTATCTGACAGTGATCATAACGTGTATCCTGCACGCATAAAATCTAAAGTAACACTACTTAAATACGTTCAAAATTGTGGCGGGAAATTCAAACTGTCCTGAGTCATTTTAGATCACCCGTTATATTTGATATTATGAACATCTTGTATGCAAACTGGTTTGCCCTT
This sequence comes from Melinopterus prodromus, assembly GCA_964023965.1. Classification (NCBI taxonomy): domain Eukaryota; kingdom Metazoa; phylum Arthropoda; class Insecta; order Coleoptera; family Scarabaeidae; genus Melinopterus; species Melinopterus prodromus. The sequence continues at coordinate 51,195,814 of OZ030393.1, forward strand.
GCCAGACAGTGTGATAGATGAATAGAACTCACACTTGTAAATTTTATTCAGTAACTCAAACACGAATTGCTTTTTGGTTGTTTGAAGCAACACCTTGTAAAACGTTAAAATTGGAAAGCTCAGTTAATCTCAGTTAATTCGTTAATTATCGAATACTTTGTTTAGATAGTTTACCTACGAATACTCCTAAAACCACTATTTTTGTTCATGATTTTATGTGTCGTAGTGGATATACCTAGAGTTTAGGTTTTTAGACGCGCTTTTGGGAAAATCTTGAAAACTTCATCATGTAATTGCCCAAGGTTGCCCAAAGGCAACCTTGGGCAGTTACATTTTTACTTCTGCCTTCTTGTTAGGAAACTTCTGAAGAATTAATATTTATAATGTTGAACAGTAAGTAAGTAACGTAGGAATAAAGTAAATCTTGTAATTTTAGATATTAAGAATGCGGTGATATTAAAATAATTCTTCTGGAGAAACTTTAGTACAAATCTGGATTAATTTCCTATGAATGAGAACAATAAGAATTCCTCCTCCACGAAAAAGAAAAACATCTAAAATCGTCGATCTTGTCGGTCAGATTATTTTACGAACATTTTGTTGTGTCTAGAGAATATTTTAGAGTCTCATTGCATCTAAAAAACACATGATTTACAATTTTAAAAATAAAATTGATATTATTTATTAATTCATAATAACTCTTCTTATTCAGTTTTCTGTTTTCAGTTATCATTATGCAAAATGTTTGCACAAATATATTAATTTAAAACCATTTCAGTACAAAAGAATCTCAATTAAAAATATACATTTGACGAACAACAATAAATACAAAGTTTCGTATAAAAAACTTCAGAATAAATTTGATTTCGTAAAGTTGTTTATTTATTTTTGTTGCTTAAATAGAAGGAACAACATTTATTAGCATAACAGCTACATTACTTTAATATTCATTTATCCATTTATCCAACAAAACCCGATTTTTTCATAACGTGAAATCTTGAAACATTAGAAAACTAATGAAAAGTTATTGATAATTAATCGTTTTATATTATTATTCATACGTTTGCAGCTTAACATCGCTAATTAGGAAGCTCATCACCGAGCAAACGAGATATTTTTTACCCAATATAATTTGTACGGGTTCAAGGCCTCTGACTATCACCAGAATGGTCAATTAAACATTCGCCTACTGTTATGCAAAACAGTTTCATTCACTGATGAAAATCTATTCATCTCTTATAGATTAATCTCCTTCTCGTCCTCCATGGGTCAATGTCATCACCGACGCCGAATTTCTACACATACTACGAACCACCACGCGTGACGAGCTATGAATACGTCATACCTTACCAGCCACCAACATTCTACAACAACCTTCCAGTGCTGCCACCACCTGATATTGTCCCAAGCCTTAACATCCTAGCAGAAACACCATCGTTTATCTCCAATTCGTTCACAGTCGTTCCATTGGTTGTAGTAGCGAAAGAAAACATGAATATGATCAAAGGAGGACAGATCATGAAAGTATCCAAAGATAAACCAGAGATGACCATGAAAGTAGAAAATAGTTACTTTCAAGCAACACCAGCTGTGAGGATTGTTTTGGATACACCAATGGTGATCTATAGCGTGAGGTCTGAGATTCTTTTCCCTTCAAGGGTTGAGATTGTTCATCAAGGATATAGGTTGCCCATTAAGATTGGAACTGTTGTTGCTCCAGTGGCGTACGATACGTTTGCTGCAACTAGTGGTCCGATTTCTTTGACGGAGGTCTACGCTATTCCAGCGGAACCTCTTCACATTGACTATGTGAATAACGATAAGGGAGTTGTTATAAAACCTGAGGATGATGCTGTTGTCATCGAGAATAACCCGGAATCTAACCTTCCGCCGAAAAATGTTACGGTTTTAGTGTTTCCGGGAGCTGAAAGTGAACCAATTGTCAATCAGCATGATGAAGAGGATGATGAATTAGGTAAGAATTGCGATATTGTACGATTGGTGCCTTTTAACTTAAGTATTTTTTTCTCTTATTCATTTTCTTCGTTTGTTTTTGTCTACTTACAGCATTGACCATGAATTGTAGAATTGTTGGTATTGTTCCTAGATAACACCTCTACCTTATACCTCATAGTTGAATATGCCAAATTATTAACGTTTTTCTTTACTTTGTAAAGGAAGCTCGGTATCCAATGTTATGTGACCGAGTATGGTGTTGTGCTGTTATTTATTTTTATATTTTAATGAATTCATTATTGAATTTACGGAATCTGGTTCTTGAGTAAAGATACCTACCCAAAACAGGTCTTCATTCACATTAACAATTCTACGAATATTATTTATCTTTTAACAAAACTAAATCAACAGTCGGAAGAAAATAAATATAAAAACGAGTCTCAAATATTTATTGAAATGTACAGGCTGGTCAAATAACAAGTCGGTATTTCAAAAACAATAAATACGTTAGGTTCTTCTATTGCTGTTCACACACTAATTTCCTACACCGCCATGTTTGTGTCTAGATCTACTATTGAACTTTCTCAAATCTTTTTGCAAAATTAGTTATTAAAGACACTAGATTAGTGTCTTGATCTACTATTGACATTCAAATAATTGTGCGACATTAGAAAAACATCCTATATGATGTCATTTTTCTTTAATAAAATTATTTCGCTATACTTGTACAACGTATCCGTAATACTTACCTAAGCTTAATGTCAGTAGACATCCCTCAATTTAAGAAAAACAGAAATATCCTTGTATGGAACTGTGCTCTTTACAGTTGCCGTGCTGGCGGAAGGTAGTTTTTCAATCTGCAGATGGCATATTAAAACTGATTTCAGAACAATTAGATATACAGACAGGCTCAAAAGTCTTCGTACACCACAGGAAAATGGGAAATTTAAGAATCTTCAAAATAAAATTACAGCAAAATATATTTATTCTATTCATCTGATTACAAATGATATCTACTTACGACAAAAATAAGATTTTTCACGAATTTTTAATCGATATATTACCTACTTCCCACTGTCCAATCAAGGAGAAATTTGGAAATTTTTTCGAAAAATTTTATTTTTTGTGATTTTTTTATAAAACGTAGGTGTAGTTTTAAAAATATGTGTTATTTACATACATTTATTACTAGATACTCTTATCTTAAGTTTACTTGTTTGTTTGTTATGTTGGTACAAATTTTGTAAACCATATTTTATCTACTAAATTTGGTAAATTTTCCAAAATTTGGAAAAACTGGGAATATATGTTCAATCGAGTTGAAATTGTGCACGTGAACAGATTTCCGGTCACAATGCACGAGGCAATACCTAAGAAAAACGAAAATTTTCCAAAATTTTTTCGAATTGTTCAAAAATTGGATTAAGCTTGCAACTGTAATAATTTACGTTAAACTGAATAAGGAATCCGTTTTCTTTTCTTTCTTCTACTAAATTCTTTTACGATTTTATCGTTTCTGAATAAATTATCCTTTTATACATTTTTTGCCCTTTTACACAATATTTTTTAAAACAAAGGTTAAAAATATTCTGGAGCAGCACCTCCACTAATTTTGGCTACGAGCCGGCATACTGATCACGTCACAGGTTTTTATTAAGGCCGTTCAGTGTTGGCGGTTTCAGAAAGGAAATACTCACATTTTCATTCAAAGTTTCCTTTTATTTCTTAGTTAAAGTATTTTTATCCAATAAACAAAAGTATAACACGATAATATATTTTAATGAATATCTTTCAAAATAGAGTTGCCCCGAGAAAATATTATATGCAGAAGTTGTAAGGTCTCGAAAGGTACAGACGATGACGGCATTATCAACTTCCGTTTAATTTAATTAGCATTCGCAAATTAGTTTTAAATGAGTAGAAAGATTACTTAATAAGTAAACCGTTAAAATGGGCAGATTAAAGTGCTAGGTTTGTGTTTTGATCTACAGTTGAAGTCTCACAAATATTCTTGCAAAATTAGACAATTAAACGTCTGGTTAAATACGTGATTAATAAATAAATTGTGGAAATGGATTGAAACGGTAGGTTTGTGGTTTGCTCTACTATAGAACTCTCCCAAATATTTGTGCGATAAAAGTCACTAAATAAGATGCAAAATTAACTTATAAAATTGATAACTCAATTGTTGGGTTGTGTCTTAATCTACTACCTATTGTTTTCGCCCTGATATTATCATTTGCGTCATTAGCCAATATACCTACCTATAAATGACTGGATGAGTTTGAAAATTAAATAAGTAAATTATTGAAATTTAGTAAAGCGCTCGGTTTGTGTCATGATCTACTATTCAACTCTACCAAACATTTCTGCATGGCTAAATGAGTTGACAGATTTTGCAGTTGGGACTCAGCAAATATCCAAAATGCATTAAAACGTTTTTGCTAAATCGTTAAATAACTGTTAAAAGATTAATAAATAAACCGTAGATATGGATAGCCTAAAGCGCTAAGTTTGTGCCGTGATCTACTATTGAACTCTCCAAAATATGTGTGAAGCGATACACGAAAGTGGTACATTGTTACCGTGGCTTATTGCGAGGTTTGTGAACTATTTGTGCATCTCACATCATTCTTAAAAGTTTTTTAATCAAATATAATAGGTACTATATACCTACAGTATTTATTTTTGAAGAATTTTGAAAAATATGAGTTAGTTTTTGCTTCGGACACTTTTTTCTTGTTTTCTCGTCACGGTATAGGTACATTCTAAAAATGCTGGATTAGGTTAAGCATAAGTTTTTCTTTCTGAAAATAGTGTCGTGATTATGTTTTGATCTGCTATTTAACTCTCCCAAATAATGTTGGGACATAATGAGTGGCTAAATGATTAATAGGTAAATTGTGAAAATTATTGATTTATTATCTCATTTGACATGTTCATAGATTCTCTTAGTTTTTGTTTTAGTTGTCATTTAATATACCTATATATGTATATTTATTTTCAGATAACAGATTTCCTCCGGTTCTATTAGCCCCTGGTGGTATATCCCAATCTATCCAGCCAAGCATCATCGAGCAAGTGTTCTCAAATCCAAAGGAGTCTTCAGTACTGACCCAGTTACGAGAAGAGGCGTATAAACGGCAATAAGTGTTACCTATTTGACGTGATTGAACTCTAGTGAACCGCGCAACGTGTGGGTCTCTCCTTTAGTATTTGCCAAAACAAACTTGTTTGCTCACTGCCCGGCCAGAAAAAAAAAAGCAAACGGATTCCTGGTCGTGTTACCTCATAAATTTTCATGGATTTTCGCAGGCATTACGGACGACACACACAACACATACATAAATTACGCGTAATCTAATCGACTTTGTGTAGGTCGTTGGACGTATGCTGCGAGAATTTATATTGTGTTGTCAATAAAGCAGAGTTACGACCGAAGAGCGCCTTTTCTTGTAGTGTTATTGTCAACTTTAACTGGTTATTAGTGGGGTTGATATGGATTATCAGTTGTCTTGCCTTAAGTAGAGAATTTTTGGGTGTTTTGATAATTAAATGTATTTAATGGCCTGTCTCCTGCTATTAAGAAACAATCTAAATGAACTCTTTTATGAACCCAACATAACAGGTTTTTCGTTTATGGTTTTCGATACAGTCAAAAATAAATTCAGGGTCGACGCGTCTAATGACTGAAATTCTCTGCAATTTTACGTATGTACCTACCTACCTACGGGATCTATAAAATCAAAACAGAGAAAAGTTGTCTAAAAAAAACATTTGAAACACATTTATTAGACCAAGAACAGCAGACATAATGCACACTACTTAACATCTTAATGTTCAATTAATGACCTTGTCTGAAGGGGTAAACTGCCACGCTTGTGTCTCGATCTACTAGTAAACTCTTATCATAAACGACTCTTTTCTAAACTCAGTCTTTTTTCAGTGTTCTGAAATATGTAAAAACAATTATTTTTGACAAAATGACAGACTAACAGACTAACAGCAATCAAATCATTCTATAAATTACTACACTTAAAATATTGTTGTCTTCTTCTAAAATACAAAACTTTGGTCTGAACATAATAAAGCTAAGTTTTTTTCAAAACTAAAGATTTTATCAGGCCTAACATTACATGATATTAGTATGATCCTAATCAGTCTCCCAATCAGAATCATAATGTTACAAACAACGTAAATATGTTGTGCCCCATTTACAATGAATTTTTCATATTTTTCCATAACAAAGTTAATCCTGCCTTTGCTAGGAAGAATGCCGCTGCATTGCTCAAAGCAAATTCAATAGGAAAGTTCTTTGTCAGAACTGGAATCTTTATTTTCCTCTTGTTTTCTTAAACTGTTTAATTATATTCACTATGTATTTTTTAGTTGCTTTCTTAGTCACTTTTTACTTTAACATATATAGTATGACAAAGTATTTTTTCGTGCTGAAAAAAATTGAGATTTTAGCGGTAATATGGTTTTTTGGGTCCCCTGAACATTTTTGACCAACGTACAAAAAAATGTCTGTGTGTGTATGAGTAGCCGTTATTTGTGGCGACGATTCCGGAGAACCTACCAAAGGTATCGGTACAAAACTTCATACTTAGGTTAATAATATGATGACATACAGGCGGTATGTAAATTTTTAATAAATCAAAAATTACAGCATCAGCCTCAGCATCAGCCAGTATTTGAACCAGGGACCTTTGCGTCTATGGAACAATGCTCTCCCATCTGAGCTATTGCGGTCTATGTCAAGAGGATTGTGCAGGAGACGCAAAGGTCCCTGGTTCAAATCCAGGTTGTGGCTGTAGTTTTTGATTTATTTAAACTTTACATCCAGGCTGTATGACACCATGTTATTAACTGATATTACTTTAACAAAGTATGTCTTTAAACTTTTTCATTCATATTTAAGTGTTTCATGACCGAACTTGAGAGTTGAAAAGCTTGTTGTTCAAAAGAATCCAAAGGAATTGGATGTTTACTCTAACCATACCTAGTTCAACGATTTTGAAATGGGATATTTCTACCTATAATTTTGTCAAAATAGTTTAATAATACCTAACTAAAGTACCTACAGAAAATTTTGGATAATTTATGTCTATGAAATTTTTTGATAAAATTTGTAGAGTTGCATGAGCAAATTCTATTTGATCGAGATCGATCTTGTCTGTATTAATATAATAAAACTAGGTAGCCAGGATCTGACAGATATTTACATTCTAATGACGATAGGTAGCGACAAACGCTAATGTTTTTACAAAAACATCAGAAACCAAGAAGATACCCCAACCTAAAGCAAATTAAAGTAATTGACTTAAGTAGGTATGTAGTTGATAATGTTGAAAAGAATATAAATCACCCCGCTAGTCCTCTCTACATCACATTTAAATGTTGAAAACATTAACAAGAAATTAAGCAAACACTTAAATCAACAAGTATATATATTTCTTAAACAGTATAACGTGTATATTTGTATTTACAAAAATATCTCTGCGAACGGATAAAAACGTGACTAGAGTAAAATTTAGAAATAAAATCGCTTAAAATTTAATCTACTGATATCGGGTCCTCATCGTCGCTAGTCAAGACGGACTCCTCGTTGGAAATGCTGCAGGTAACGCTACTCTCCGGAAGCATTTCAGACATATGCCTCGACCTCAAATGCCGTTCCAAATCCCTCCTCCTCACTAAAACTTTACCGCATAAGTCACACCTGAAAAGATAAAAATAAATATAAATAATAAAATAATAATAAATAATAAAAAAAAAAAATAATAAAAATAAAATAATAATAAAATCTCCGTAATATGTACTTGTAAGTAAAAATGAGCTAAAGTGCTAGGTTTGTGTCTTGATCTACTATTGAACTCTCCAGCATATTTTAAGAAATAGTTAATAAATGAGTAATTAAATGATTTGGTGCCTACTTGTGTAGACTACTTCCTGTCGCGTTAAAGGAAATATAAAAATAAACTTAAAAACAAACGCTGTTTCATTGTGTGGAATAAAAATGTACAAAAGCGCAAGGTTTGTGTCTTGATGTACCATTGAACTCTCCCGAATATTTTTGTGAATACAGTCAATAAATGAGTTGCTAAATGAGTTAGAGGCTTAATTAGTACCTACTTGTAAGGAGTATCTCCTGCCGCATGCAGTCGTACGTGTTTGTTCAAGTTGCTCGGGTCTCCAAAAGGTCTTAAGCAGTATTTACACTTGAGAGGTTTGTACCCTGTGTGAGTCCTAATATGGATCTTCAATCCGTACTTTCTCGAGTAGCATTTCCCGCAGTACAAGCAAATATGTCCTTGTTTGGACTTGCCCAGCGTGCTGAACAACGTTTCGATCTCAGCTTCGTCGTCAGGTCGTTGATTGGTAAAATCGTATGGTACCGGAATGTACTCTTCAGTATATGGTATGACGGGCCATTGATAAAAACAGTGACTAGATGGCTCTGGTGTGGCCGTGTTATTGTTGATGTTTGTCAGCTCCATCTTCTGGAACGGTTTAAAAGCAGATTCGCTGCAAGCTTTGAAGGGCTTCGATTGGGACTGGCCACCAACCGAAAGATCGATAGCCTTCTTCTGATCTTCGTTTGGTACCAGTTTGAAGTTGAATTCTTGTCTGACCTTATGGTGCGAGGAGTTGTCGGTAACAATTTTTGTTAGCTTCTCCCATAGCCATGCCACCGAGTACTTTTGGCAAGCCAACGTTAGATGGAGCTTGAGAGGGTTCGGTGATTCGTATATTGCGGGACACCTGGTACAAATATATTTTTTCTCACCTGGAATTAAAATTTATTTGTAAATTATTTGTAATTATTTAAAATAAATAATTTTAATATTAAAATAAAAAATTTAAAAAGGACGCAGCCGGTAGGATTCGAACCTACGCTCCCAGAGGGAATCTGATTTCGAGTCAGACGCCTTAACCACTCGGCCACGACTGCTGGTGAGCTCAGATCGTCGGAACGACAATTGCTGTTACTGTGGAGGGGATGAATTTTTAGGGATGCAAATACTGGTAAAATTTGTTTATTGGTACAATTTAAGTATTTGATAATTGCGTTATTATTATATAATTATAGTAGTTGTGAGTAAATAGCAAATTATTAGCCATATAAACAGGTCGCAGGGCCCCATAACATTTTGTTAGGATATATTGATTGATTATCTAAGATTATGGGCTGATTTTTCCGGAAGTCTTGAATATCTATTTGACTGATCTGTCAGATTTATTGCCCTACTTTAACCCGTCAAATGAGAAGATGTAAGGTGCTGATTAGAGTGTCCACGTTCTTCTTATATTCACGCTGTGCGCCCTACAGAATCTTTTATTTCACGGAGTATATTAGTGCAATAAATCTGACAGATAGCTGTTCCGGTGAAAATACTAGCCATAAAAGGTTGTTCTCACCTAAATTTTATATTGAAAAAACGCAAAATAAAAGATCAAAGTGAATAGAATAATAAATAAATATATCTTAAGGGTTGTTTGTTGTTCTTGGGGGTTGTTTACAAGCAGTCGTGGCCGAGTGGTTAAGGCGTCTGACTCGAAATCAGATTCCCTCTGGGAGCGTAGGTTCGAATCCTACCGGCTGCGTGCTTTTTACTTGAGAAGCGAAAGCTGTCAATATTTTGATATTTGTTTGGGGCATTCGATAGCATATCGAAATTATGGCCAGCAAAGCAATCAAATAATGAAGAAATAGGTTCCAAATGTGGTCATATATTTAAAGGTTTGTCCATGTTCACAAAAATGCTGCTAAACTTCATCAGCAATAAAGGCCCCCATTCACAGGCGGACTCGTCCGCCGGATCAGTCCGTTCGGACCCGTCGGCCAACCCATCCGCTGGTGTATGGTAGTGACTAGTGAGAGACAAGTTCGAAGCGAGTTGTGGTTCGGTCTGCTGTCCAGTGTCCACTCTCAAAACAAGTGGACACACGACCCGACCAGGACCGATCGGCGACGAACATATGGTGTATGGACATGACCGGACAAGTTGTGGGACCCTATGCCATCAGCGTCGTCAGTAAATTGATTCAGTATTGAATTAAGTGTCGTAAAGATGTCGTTTGTGGACAACAAAGATTTTTGAGAAGAGTTTATTAATATATATTGTGAAAACAGCTGCCTATGGGACATTAAGAGCAAAACCTACCGAAATAAGCAAATGACAAATGGTCTTATGATCTCTTGGTTGCTAAATGCAAGGAATAGGAATAGGTTTGTTTGAGCAGCAGTGAAAAGGTACCCGACTAGTTGTTCTACGCATGCGCAATGGAGATTTCGCCCCTCCAAAATTCCTTTGCGCATGCGTTGAAGAATACCCAATTAGTCGGGTACTTTTTTTCCTGCTGCTCGAACAAACTATATCCCAAATGGAAACAGGGATTTTGTGGTGTTTGTTTTTTTTTTTTCTAATCCCCAGCAAGTACAGTATCATTAATCTATTCTTTAATCCACACACGCCTTTTCTTTTTCTTTGCGGCATCATTTAAAATTATCATTGCACCGACAATTATCGCAATTTTCTGTTTTCTTGACGCCATGCTCGCCATGGTTTACAATTGACTGACCGTTGTGGTTTGGTTTGGGCAGGGTTGTTAAAAAACGTTTGTTTTTTATTTTTGAACAAAACAAACATGTTTTTTTATAAAACGATGTTTTTAAACACTTCGCAAAAAACATGTTTTAAACAGGTAAAAAGCATGTTCTGAATCACAAAAAAAAACATGTTTTAAATAAGGAATAAAAATTGTATTTTATAAAGAACTCTTTTTATTAATAAATATAATATTTAAATATTTTTTGATTTTTTAATTGAACCATGCATAAAAATTTTGAAGGCCAGCTGATTAAATGAATGCTGATTAAAAAATTAAATATGTTGTCCAAATTTCGGTAGTTTAAAACACATGTTTTAAACATTTACATCCAACTGTTTTAAACATGTTTAAAACAAAATACTTTTAGATAATAATACTTGAATACTTTTTATTCAGTATTCAATTAGCTTTGAAGAAGCGAGCAACATGGTTCGCGAAACGTCAGCATTAACAAATCTTGACACACGGCATAACCCGGACGCAGTTTATTTTCTAAATGATTCTGGCCGTGAAAGCCTACGTACTTATAAAAAAATACTTGTTTCAAAACATGTTTAAAACAATGTTTTAAAACAACATGTTTTATACATTCAAAACAAACTGTTTTAAACATGTTTAAAATAAAATGATTTAAAACAAAATATTTGTTTTAAAACATGTTTAAAAACATGATTTTAAACAAATGTTTTAAAACATAACAACCCTGGGTTTGGGTACTGTCGGGGTAATGTATGGGCACTGACGGATGGGTCCGTTGTCGGGTCGCGGTCGCAGGTCGTGTCCGGGTTCGCCTAGTGAATGGCCTGCTTAACTGATTTGCTGGAGAATGTATGTCCAAATAAAAATACATTAGGTGTTTTAATAAAAACCAAGTAATTGTTGAAAATGATTTCCTCCTTCGCATACCTATACGTATTTTATTCATTTCACATTAATATCTTGTAATAATTTTGTTGTCAGACAACAATAAGTTCATTGATTTGTTTGAAATCAATTGTATTATGATTATTATTTTTTGTTTTGTATGTCAGCAAAAGCATATTTATAATCGAAAACCCACAAATCAAGAACCGTGGGATAGTTATCCATAAAACTTTTTTCTTCCGATTTTAATGAATGACACATTTTTGGAAAGCCCGTAACGTACTGAGTCTACAGTAGTTTTTGCACAAGTCATAATTACTACCTAAAAGGTTAAAAAGAAAGTCAGTTTTGCTTAAATTGGCACTTGTTTACAATCTCATATCTCCGTTAATCCTTTACCAATTACAACATCCCTTACAGCAATGAAAAGTACAAATATTTCTATAGTTACTGCACTCAAACATTCCGCTAATTAGCGGTCTAAAAAAATCCTAAATTTAGAATATTTTTGCTTTCGGATATGCGAGTATACAAATATAGCGTCTCAGAAAAGCGCTTTCCATAACTTGATTTTATCATCCGATTGTAACAACAAATACATTAAATGAAAGAGGAAGCTTGTCTCCATTTATGCTAGTTATTGCAAAATAGTCAAGTTCAGCAATTTTTTTACACCACTAATTACCGGAACTTGGTCTGCAATAACTAGCATAAGTGGAGACAAGCTTCCTCTTTCGTTTGGTGTATTGTTTGTTATAATCGGATGATGAAAACACGTTATGCCAATTGCTTTTCTGAAACGATGTATTTGTGTATACTCGCATGTCCGAGAGTAAAAACTCTCGAAGTTTTGGATTTTTTTAGACCACAAATTACCGGAAACTCGGCCAGCAAAAACAAGCATAAGTAGAGACAAGCTTCTTCTTTAATTTGATGTATTTGTTGTTCCAATCGGATGATAAAAAGAAGTTATGCAAAGCGCTTTTCTGAAATGATTTCTATACTCGCATGATCGAAAGTACAAATATTCAAAGTTCGGAATCAGAAAGTTGGGTTGCAATAATTTAATAATTAATTAATAATTTAAACAGTTACATCGCTTAGAAATGACAACAAAACCAACAAAAACAGAAAAGCAACAGTAAACGAAATAATAAATTAGAAAATTAGAAATTAGGAAACAAATAGGTCCATATGATAGTTTGTTCTGTGATTTTTCTTGCATTATAATAGAAGGTAAAAACCTTGTTTGTTTTCGTTTGCCAGCACATTTTAGTGTTCCACGCTTGTAATTGATTGACTCAAGATATCATGAATTTGATCATAATGATGAGATTTGGTACGTTCGCCATATTTTTCATCCACCTCGATTAAAAAAGTGGAATTTTTATTTTTTGCAGAATGTTATATGGATTAATTTTCTACATCAAAAGCTAAAATTGTGAAAGCGTCACCGTTTTGCGGATAAATACGAAAAGCTGCAACCGCGTACGTTAGGGCTGGTTTTAGGGGCCAAGCTCTAATAAAATATGCGGGTGACACAGAATATTGAAACTCAAAGCTTTCCACGTCGGATCCTAAAATGGCAACTGTAATGGATTTATAAGTCCGTTCCTTTTGCTAATTTCACTATACTAAAAGTTCTATACCAACAACTTTATCCTCTAAATTTACGGAAATAAACCGCTGAAATTTTGGAATTGTTGTAAAAATAGTTTTACTTTTCTCTTCCTGCTATTTTCTAAACATATTATTATATATTTATAACATTAGACTCAATTCAACATTAAACTTCAAATAATTTGGAAAACGTTCTGAATGACCGAAAACAGACAAAACTAGTTCGGGTTTTTCATGAGTTTTCCTTGACCTTCAAAAATTGTGATTGAAACCATACCGATAAAAAGGAACGCAGCCGGTAGGATTCGAACCTACGCTCCCAGAGGGAATCTGATTTCGAGTCAGACGCCTTAACCACTCGGCCACGACTGCTTCTTAACAACCCCTCAGATGTTGCAAATTTCCCCAATTTCACATTTATTTTTATTATTTACCAATTTTGTACGATATAAACCAGCAGAAATTAACTATTATATATTATATTTACATATTATTCTGAGCAAATCTGAATCAGATCTTTTTGAGTAAGGTTTTGAAGTATTTTGGTGTAAGTAATGTGACTGGCTCTTATCAATAGTCAAGTAGTATGACATTGATGAAAAGTACAAAACAGTCTTGAATTATATCACAAAACAACATGTGATCCCATTCTACACTCTCTATTGAAACTAAAGCCCACCCACCTTGTATGTTCGCTGGGGTTAAAAAGACGATCTGGAGCATGGCTAATATTTCCTCTGAAAACCACAACAGTAGCTCGTGGCCAGCTTCGATTGGCCTGACGCACTGCAGAACCAGAGACGTCTGAAAGTTCGACCTCGAAGACGTCGATTGTTTCGTCGACGTAAACAATCTCAGCTGGACGTTGTAACTATGGCAGTCATCAGATAGTTTAATCGCTCTTATCCAGTGGATGTTCTCGCACCATGAAGGCTTTGAGCTCGGCTCTAGTTCGATTGTTCCAAAACAATTGACACCTACTGATATCTAGACCGAATCTGAGACGTTAGAAAGATGGATGAAGTTATTGCAGAAAAATAAGTACCTCTACTATTTCTGGTTCTCCTCTTAGTTTCTCTCCGTGGATAGGCATGGACATGGCGCCTTGTGGTATGTTTGTAGTTGACGTCACACGACCGGAAGTTAGCAAGTTCGAGAATTTTTCACTGCCACTCATCTCACCAACCGGCGTCGTCGTGTTGTTTCTGCGCGCTGCTGCCTTCTCCCAGGAAACAATTGGGAACATTTGGAACACAGAAACTAGAGCGCGAGGCTGTCTTCAATAATGTGTTGTACCTGCCAAAAGTGAATGGTTGACAGGTGAGACATCCAAGGCTCACGCGTTCCAACTCTGACTCGGAAAAATCGTATTTTGGCGACACCCTGTTGGCTTGGTGGTAGTTTTGCGATTAGCAGGTTGTTGCGGAGTGGTAAGGTGTCCGACGTTTGATGTTACCACCACCCACCACCCGACCACCATCGATATGATGTGGGGATGAACCAGGGATTCACCCCCTTTGGTCCACCCAGCTTCACTTGTTAGATTATGCAGGGGTGTAGTTAGGATGATTTTTACCACACTACTATAATGTTGAATGGAGGTATTTTATGATGAAAATGTCATTACAAAACAATAGTTATGCTCTATAAGTATATAGTATATTTTTGTGTGTTATATTTATGAACTTTGACAGAAATCAATCTAGATCTACCTAACTAGTTCACAGAGTTACCAATGTGTTAGCAATTTTAGCGTTATTTTTTAAGGGGAGGATTTTAGAGACTTTGGAATTTTATGCCTTATATTATTTTGTGGAATTGTTGGAACAACTACAGGTGGGTGTATTTCCGTAGAAACTGAATGTGCAGGTGTGACATTCTGAATTTAGTCCAGTTTTTCAGAAGGTCAGTGCCCAAAATGTATTGAAAAACACTTTGTTTTTGCATTTGTTTTTTATACTTTTGTCGATTCACAAGTTTTATCTTCAGGGTCTGGTTCAAATTCTACAGGAAAAAAGCATACCAGAATCGGCCAGGATTTTTTCGATATTTTTGTTATTGGACACTGTAGTAACTTAATGTTTTCGATTATTGTCTTTTGACAAATTATGGAATTGAGTAATTGGAAATCAGCAGTTTTTTCGCATCTACACTCAAAAGATTAGCTTTTTTACCGATTAACTTTCCTTTTATTCATGATTTTTGATTAAGTTAATAATTGTTAAATGCAAATTTCTTAAAATCCATAAACATACAAATTTTACTTATTAATAGCTTTGCTAGATATTATTTTAACATTATGAGATAAAATATTTTAGTTCCATTCAGATCATAGAACATATTGAAAACCTTTTCAAATCTACAGTGTAACCATTTTACAATTTCCTATTTACCTTTTTGTATCGGAAAACTAGTAATACACAAAATAAATTGTTTCTGGTGGCCTGCGTTAAAATTCATAATTGCTGCCATTTTGCAACAGAATGTTGTTTGCCCTATGGCTTCTTCAGAACTAACTGAATACTCAACTGGTGTTCAGAATTGTCCAAAACTGGGTGGTGTTGTCAGGTTTGTTATTTTGTAGGGTTTCTATGTTCAAACTCAAAAGTAAAACTTCGTATTTCAAGTTTTTGAGGAATTACTACGGGCAAGTGCCTGGTTGAAAACCTGTACTACACAATTTCACAACGTCGTTACACTGCCTTTTCTCTCCAAAGTTTTTTAATACAAAGGCCACACTTTTAATTAGGGTTCCTGACAGAGAATTTATTATGAATTATTGAGGATATACCAAATAGTGCGATGTTTTTCTACTTAATGTGTGATTTTTTTTCAGAAATGTGTAGTGATAGAATTCTCTAAGTAACCAGAGCTTTAAAGTAAAATTCTTCAAAGCTTTATTTTGGATTGTATTTTTGCGGCACACAACACCAGTTTATTTATTTATTATTTATTCTTCTGAAAAATAATGCACCAGATTAATATCTTTTCAGTGGCGGAAGATTCTTTAAAAGGCAAATTAACTTCAAGATAAATTGATTACAATTAAACTTCTTTCGTAGTATACATGTCATAATATGTTGAAAGTACGGTCCTGTATGGTATCATGATGCATGGGTACCTATCAGATTGCAATATAAACTGCTCACTAAGCCCCGCCTCTTATGTTAATACGAGGGCACGCCGTTTTTATAAACACTTGTACCCCTAGGGGTGGCTTTGGTCGGCATAGAGTGATATTTAATTAATTCAGTAATTGGGCCGTATACGACAATATTGCATGGTCTTGCTTGCAGTATACAAATGCAGGTGCCCTTATCAATGAACTGCATAAAAATTGGCATCATTTAATGTCTTTAATACCTGTCATATGTACCATATTGGAGGTACGATGACTTCGATTGTTATGAACGAAAAATGGGATGAAATAAATTTGTTGCTATATGTAGCTGATATCGAGAAGTTACTACTTATATGCGATTTTTTCCATTATAAAAAATATTACAAAACTTGTATTGGTTAAATTTCTTACTATTAATCATAATTTCACAATATTCGTGTAAATTTAACATACTATTCAATCAAAACAAAGCAAAGAAGGCAATTCATAAGAAAATCTATCACAAAGGGTTTTACTCCTAATACATAATTGTCTTGAGCGTTTTGTACATTTTTACTTACATTTTTTGCACTGATTTTCCCAAAAATTAGAGACGATACACAATGGCTGTGTTCAGATTTTACGCGCAAAAGTATGCCAGAATCAGTTACCATTTGATTTTATGTAGTTGTTTGCCAGTTGCCTACAAGTAAAATAAGCAATTGTAAATCTACTGATTTTGACATCTTCGCTCAAAACATTTCTTTTATTACGTCAAACTATTTTTCTTCTACAACGTGTTCGCAAATATGCAGTGGTTAACAAGGAATAATAAAATTATGTACTTGTATTATGTACTCTGTATGTACACAGAGGGTCATAGTTAACCACTTTTTAAGAAAGAAAAATCCGGAGAGTGCGTTGGAAAATGGTATTAACTTTTGAAACAGCACACAGAGAGTAGATACGTCTGTGGTATCATAGAACAGATTTTTTAAAATCAAACAAATTTCGTCAAAAACTTGTTTCTATTTGACGTCCTTGAGCTTGCCGTCAAATACAGAGAACTGTACTACCTTCTGGGGAGAAATTCTCAGTTGCCAGTACAGAACAAACTACAAGTTTACAACCAAGTCCTAAAACGGATTTGGTCATCCAGCTTTGGGGTTGCGCAAAAAACTCCAATATACAAGGAATCCAAGCTTTCCAAAATAAAGTACTAAGGAATATGGTTAACGCTCCATGGTACACACGACACGTCATTCCCGATTATTTCAAATGGTCTGCAGCCTCCAAACAGTGGATTTCCGGACATTTTTTCTTCATCAAAAGTGACTCCACACATACTTTTGAAATAAGGACATTAGTATATGGGAAAGCTTGTACACATTTGGCAATTTCCCTGTATGCCACTGGATGTTTTCGAGAACTATTGAATTCAATAATTCTTATTTTTTTGTTAAATAATAATAAAAAAGTTATCCATTTGTGGCGAGTTGTAGCTCAAGAGAATCGAGCGCCAGGAAATGAAGTGGTTGTAGTTACTGGTGGAAGAACTAAACCACTTAAAGTCCATTGCACTTAAGCATTGCAATTTTGGAATTTATTGTGTGAGGCTTTATTAAAACCAATTAAAACCAAAACTAAAAAGTGTTGTAATACAGAATGGTAGTTGAAAAAATTATTCGAAAAAATTACTAATTTTTATTATTTTCTATACCAAACGTCCTTAAAAATTCAAAGAATATTTAGAAAAATGTCTAGTTATTCAATTTAGAATTGGATAGGGAATATGCCAGGACAAGACGGACCCACTGCACAAATCCATATTAACCACTTGTCTAAATTACGGACCCCCTTACCATAGGAGAAAATACAAAAACTAAACCACCCCAACCCCCATTATAATTCACTTTAACAAAAAAGAAAATAAATAAAAGAAGAAAACAAACATTCAAATAAACCATCCGTATCGTCATTTCCAAATCTTAGATGGCAATCTTAAAATTGTGTTTATAGCATTCGGCGATCGCAAAAAGCGACAATAACTGATCTGATCTCTTGATATTATGGTCCTGCGGGCCGGCGACAGCAGGATCCTGCGTCAATGTTGGCCGCACCTGTGGTTTTCCGCGGACAGCTGGCATCTGCCAACTAGGAGGAGGAGGGTGGATTGATGCTAGTGCCGGGGGCGCGCGCCCGCCACTGATTGAAGTTAATATCACCCTCAAATCTGCAAGGACCACTGATTCTGCAAGTGCCATGGGAGTCGGTCACGTGCCAGGGAACCGAAACACGTGCTGCTCGGGTAGTGCAAGGTGCACCACTTCAACACAATGTTTGATGCACCACTTATGGCATGGTTCAACCCCACTTAATTGTTGACAGTTTTAAAGTATAAGAAATAAATAACAACTCATATTTTTGTTTTATTTTTAAATTTGTGTAAACTCCAATTATTTTCCATATATTTAAAAGGGCTAAAGTGTAAAAAATTTTAATAAACTTTCTTGATTATTCTAAATGTACACAAAAGATCTTTTCTTACCATTCCATTTTCACAACAAATAATATACAGGCTGTCGCAATAGAGTGGCCTTGGAAGATTGTACCTCTGACGCTGATGAAGATATTTTAAAACTGAACTTATTACTATTATTATACTAAATCTTATATCCTAAAACCAATTGTATCCAATTGTAAAACCAATAGCAGAGATGGTTCAATCAGGTGTATGACATGAATTATGGAACATACAATTAATATACACGTGTTCACAATGTTGGTTGCCATCTTGTAAACCGTTTTTGCAACAAAAGCCGATTTAAACAGTACATTTATCAGTTATTTTGGGATTTTTACTTATTTGTTTGTTGCTGCTTACTTTGTCCCGTTTTTGATGAGTTTTTGGTTCTGTGGGCTGACTGTGTTTCGGTGTTCACTGTTTGCTTGGTTACCTACATTTGGGGTTGTTTAATTCATTATTTTATATTTATCGCGTCTGCGTACTATTTGTATAAACCATATTGCTTTAAGAGTTTATAGTTATATTTTAAATGTTTATAGTTTGCAGTTTCCCATTGTCTCGCACTGATTGTTCGTTTGTATTGTTTTGTAGATTTAGGCTGATGATGGTTCAACCTTGAGTCGAAACCGGTACCTATTGATATAAATAAACCCATCAAAGGATTAAGAGGTGTTTTTCAATATCCCAATATACAGAAACCTTTGAAAATGGGCTACTATTTGAAAGTGCTATTATACTTTTGGTTGAAAATCAGTCATTTTATATTTCTTATACGTCCACATTTGGAGAAGTCCATCCATTGATATGAAGAACAAGTCATGCCCACTTTTAATTTTCTATATTCATAATTTTCAATCCATGCACAAGTTATTTGGAAACCGTACTACTGCATCAATGAGCATTCATGATGAGTTTGGATATACAGTAGGTATTGTGTAATAGTCTTCTCATGCGATACAAATTCTCTCCATTGCTATTCGGTAACGGAGATATTTTGTCGTCTTTAAACGATTAAACGAACAACTGGATCGAAAATTGATTCCCTTTTTAAACCAACCATAATAAATTTTGACATACTTTAATTTAATAAATACATACCTATGTTGAGATATTAATGGCATCGTTTTTTCATCAGAAACTAATAGGACGTTAGCTAATGAAACACAGTATAAAATAAGTCGTTAGTGTTCTTCAGTTTGCTCTCTCTCTCTCTCCTTCGTCTGTATTTTAATGTTTCTTGCTTCTGGAATTTTTAGTGTTTTTCATGGTGCTGCTTTTTATTCTGTTCATTTTCGCTTCGTTTTTCTTATTTCTCTAGAATGATTTTCGTTTGTGCTTTCTTCTTTTTATTAACAAATATTCTCTCCAAGCATTAGATAATAATGTTACAGAAGAACAGTCTTTAGTTGGGCGGTTCAGGCCATAAAGATTTGACATGAGAAGAACTGTTATCTCCAAAGGTGGTGTATTAATGCTAAAATCGCAACTTTCTGCTGCTAGTGTAATAATTAGACATTATTGATGTTCGTAATTCCGACACTTGTGTCGGAATTTGAACAAAATGTGTACAATTAATTGTAATATAGCTAACCATGTAAAATACGTTATTTTCGTGTGTAAAGACTGCAATTCAGCCATATGTATTACTTCTAACCATGTACACAATTCCGACACACATGTCTGATTTAAGGACGTGCTATATTTACATGGACCTAATGCCGACACCCCTAAATTTGTAAATAATAGTGGTTAAAAGAGTGGTACACCGTATTATTATGAACATATAAAGCATTTCTAGTCAGCCTAAATAGATATAGTGCACGCCGCTTAATGTGTTCACATCGGGACTCGGAGTTTTTGATAATAATAGCCGAAGAAAAAGAAAAATCGAAATTGTAGGTACACAAAGTAAATTAGAAATAATCCTCAATAGTTGTTTGTCTCAGGTGGTTGCGAAGTGCGTTTATGTAGAAATCGTACCCTAATGCGGCTGTAAAATTTTACGATCTATGCTGGACACCACGACGCAAACCTTCTAAAGCATTCCGCATTTCTTTATTTGTTGGAGTTGGCAATATTTCTATAGTATCTTCGTCCACTTCCTGTTGTTCACATTCGGCTTGGGAGATTGAAAACATTACAGATTAACAAATTTCATCTTCTGTAGGACGCTCCGCGGTAGCTACGGCGCATATGCTGACACGCCAAAGTAACCGATCGATTCACAAAAACAAACACAGCTTATTTGATTTTAACGCCTCGGTTCTTCGCAGCGTGTTTATTATTTTGCTTATTAGTTGCTCAACGCAAGAACCGACGTAAGAAAAAGTGATAACATAATCCGATGTGATGATTCCAATAAGCGGTGTATATGCTATGCGGTAACAATAAGCGGCGTGTACTGTATTCAAGTCAAATTGCAGTTACCTTTTCAGGAAAAAAATCATCTTTTAGCATAACACTCAAATATCAAGATCACTCAAACTGTTAGGTTATATTCTGACCGTTAGAACATTGGTAGAATAAGAAACGTTTGTGGGTTTGATACGTATAATGTCAAATCTACAAACCGGATGTCCTAAAATAAAGTTCAGTGTTGTTGATTTCTCATTTTATCCAACCTTACCCTTAGCGGGAGTATTTTTGGAATATTTTTGGGATTTCTCTCAAACATTATTCAATTATTATAAAACTGGCATACGGCTTCTCTTCTGTTGCTCTAGGTCTTCAGACATCAACCAATGTGTTTTCAAACATTCAAAGAGCAGCCCTAAATGCATTTGAATGTGTTTTCATCACCACATCCGTAGTTCGCCATATCGGTGGCTTTCAAATAAGCTATACACCCCATTCGTTAGACATTATGCATCCCTGGACCTAGAAATAATTTGGAAACGTCCACATGCGGTTTGCGCTTCAATACAAAATGATGACGTATTGTCCGCAATGAGCTTGTGACGAAACGGTGAATGCGACACATTAAATTTGTATTTGCGCCCTAACCAATACGTTTAGTTCCGGTCTACCCACTAAAATGCACGTGCTACTTACAGTCACTCTATGCAACACACACCCCTTACCCAAAAACTTTGTATTTTCTTTTTTCAGGAGAACAAAGATCTAAGGTCTAGAATCTCTTAGATTTCTGGTTATAGAAAATTCTAAAATTATTGAAATTTGAATATTTAAATTGTGTGTTTGTTATAAATTAAAATAATCCCTGGTTTGCAGGGTGTATACCATGTCACCCTCTGGTTATATTAAATGTTCATTTCGACCGTATATAGAACGCAACCCCCTGCATGTCCTGTCATTCATTGTAGTCCCCATCCCAAGGCAAGCTCGATTGAATCCTAATTTTAATTCTTAATACGATTTGTTCATTATACAAGGTGCGGGGTTGGTTTGCCTGGGCATATAGTTTAGTAGTACTAGCCGTACGATCCGGGGTATGTTTGTGTTAGGGATTTGAGAGCAAGCCCTTTTGAGCACGGCTCTGCAGCTATGGCTTAATTAATGACGATAGGGCTAGTGGACGCAAAGTATGTTAAATTAAACTTTTTACTGGATAGGTGATTGATGATGTCTTGGTTCATTTATCTTAATTTGGGGAGGTGGTGTGTACTCTCACTCTGTAAGTTGAAATTGTTCTCGTTTTATTATAGAAAATATATAATGGGCTGTATTACAAAAAGAAATCGGATTATTTATGTGCACCCAAAAAGTTAACCTATACTGCTTTATTTTATAGTATCAATTACAGAAACTAGTGACGATGGAATCCAGTTAGCCGCCATATTTTTGACGGTTGTCTTCTTTTTGAAATAGTGTGATATTTTTTTTCAACGCATGACGTGCCAGAATATCGAAATGTGAGAGTCATGAATTTTGTAAAAATCAGTTTTTATGCCACAGCTGCACAATTCCATATTCTAAGATTCTAATTTTTATTACGCAACCCTGAACAACTCGCCATTGATCAGAGTCTAAAATAAAACAAACGCTTTTGTCAGTTTTAACTTCGATTTATACCTATGTAGAAATGTAAAAAGAAAATATTGCATTCGATATTCTGGCCAGTTATGTATTGAAAAAGAGCTGGCGTGTCGACCCTCCAAGGCATGACATTGAATTTAGGGACATTCTGTATATCATGTAAATACTAGTTGATGCTTTTAAGTTCGACTTCTGAAAAGCGTACCTCAACATACTTTACAATATACTTTATGCTGTTATATTAGTATTGTAATCGTTCCAAACAAAATTTGAGGTTTTAGCGCACATATGTCCTATTGAGTACCCTGAACATTTTTGACCAAGGTACATAATAATGTCTGTGTGTGTGTGTGTACCCGTTTTCGTTGCGACTATTCCGGAGATACTACTAAAGGTGTAGAGACAAAACTTTAGAAGTTTCAGAACCTGGATGTTTACTCTAAGCCTTTTTCAAGGATTTTGCAATGAGCCGCTATTTCTTTAATTTCGTGTAAATAGTTAAATAATAAATTAAAGTCGAGGAAATTATGTACAATTTATGTGATATGAGATTTTTTGGTAAAATTAATAGTTTAGCTGCATGAGCAAATTCTGTTTGATCAAGATCGGTCGTGTCTACATTCATCTAAAACTAGTTAGCCAGGATTTGATAAATATTTTCATTCTAATGACAGCAGGTATAGTGACAAACGCTGATGGTTTTGACAATACCTACCGTCAATAGGATCAAAATATCTGTTAAATCCTAGCTAACTAGTTTTATTTTAATGCAGACACGACCGATCTCGATTTATAGAATCTCATACAGCTAAACGATTAATTTTATACCGGGTGAGGCGGGTGATTCAATTTCGAGCCTCACCATGGGGATCTCACTTATTAGTGGGTATAGAGCCTATGTTTAAATTTGGCAAAGTTTCGTATTTTTGTGGTGATCAATTACCTGAAAAGAAATTTAAGCTATCATTTTTCTTTTTAAAGATATCCGCAAAAAACTGAAACGTTAAGATAACGTTTTTAATTTTTATTCAAACCCAAGAGTAAGAGTAGCAAGACATTTGAAACAAAAACATTCATTCAGCTACTTTTTAACAAGGAATGCAGCAAAATATATATATTTTTGTATTTGACGCTTGTACGCACAGCTTTTTGCGACAAATAAACATTATTATTATTATTATTGTCTTACTAGGTCCAACATCCCGACGTCGTGTTTCGTGTTTTGTCTTCCTAATTTTAAACAACAATCAGGTACAACTTTTCCTATATTATAACGGTAAATCCTAGCTTAAAACAAACCATAATATTATTTACTTTACAACTATAAGTATAGTTCAATTTTTGCTGTTTTTTACATTAACTAAGGTTGTATGGAATAATTTAAAAAACTTAATTGTGGCTTCATTTAAGAAGAAAACTATTAATTTTATATTAAAGAAAATTTTAATTGTAGAAATAATAAGACTGAAAATGTTCTTCACTGTTCAATATATTTATTTTATTTCAGTGTGAGAATAAATATATTGAACAGTAAAGATTTTCAGTCCTATTATTTCTACATATCTGGCACCCGTTTCATCAGCATATCTCAAAGATATAAAATTTTAATGTTTGTATGAATATTCTAAAAAATTTCCCCCTAACGAGTCGCCTAACTACCATCCCTCATTTCGATAGTACTGGCCCCTGTGTTAGAAGGCTCATAATTCTAAAACTACGGAGCAAAAAAGAATAAGTGTATAATACGCCTGAATCATTTGTACACAAATTGTATGACTATGCACATTTTTTGGTCTCGGTGTAAACATGAGCTCTCCTACACCGCTTCAATTTCGGTCAATTTTTGTTCAGGTTGCATTAGAATATCTTATAGATTGGCGTTTTTGTTTACTTAAGTTTTTATGTAATAAAGGTTTCAAACATTCAGCCCATGCTGCTGTGGTGTTTGCCGCTCAGAGGTGTGTCAGAGTGCTAGGAGACCTGAATTACACAGAGTGCTGCAAATGACATTTAAACAGCTAAAAATTCTGACTTTTCCATGTGTGTACGTTCTGGTTTGTCTGATGCATGTTAAGACAAACATTGGGTCCTATAGGACACACGAGGACGACCATCGCTATGGTACCCGCAATAGGTACAACCTCATTTATAGTTTTAATAGAACGGAGATGGTGCAAATTACTACGGTGTTAAATTTTATAATGTTCTCACGGATCATGCAAAGGCATTCAATACGAAGAAATTTAAATTAACAATGAAAAGTTACCTGCTGGAGAAGGCATTTTATAGTTGGGAGGAATACCTTGAAAATAGCTTTGTAGATATGCCTGACCACTAGTTTGTGTATTTGCTTTTGGAACTATGTATTTGTTATTATTGTTGCGTTTATTGTATTGATGTGTTATTACTTTTTAAATTATTTCCATTAATGTATGACCTGACGTGTGAAAATATGTACTATATGAATATCGCCAGTAAATTATTATTATTATTATTAAACAAGAGTTTGATGGAAACAGATCGATATAGCAACACCCATCCCTGGGTCAATTACTTTAGATACGGAAGGAAACATCCAGCATGTATGTGAATATGTTGGAACTCTTACATTTTTTCGGACATGTAACTACCTAATAGAAAATGCCATCTTGTTCAAATGATGTGTGATTATAGACAATTATAACTAGAAATTTTCTAATCACACATTGGTGTCCGTTCAATACAAAACAAGATACATATTGTTAAAAGACCCAACTGGGAACTTTTGAAAGTCATACTTAGATAAAGTTAAGCCATACATTTTCACCATTTAAATTTAAGCTTGGCTTAGCGGTTAAAGGGAAGTGGTGCAATCATGCATTAGCCTTTCGTTTAACACAAATATTGGTATGTATAGAAACTGGACTAAACAATTATTATTTCAACTTGTGTTTACAGTCTCCAGACTAGCTACTGTGATCATATTGTTGTGTTGCAAACTAAACATTTCGTAAACCAATTATTTAATACTTTTAAATTTGTTGTAATGTTGTAAACAGTTAAATTACCTATTAAATATCAAGAAAAAAACTCAGGTTAAATAATAAATAATATATAGTAAACAGTTCACAGAGAATACATACAAAATAATCTATACAATTTGATACCTACTACATCTATTTCAACTAATTTCCACTTATTTCACTAATTAATTTATATATGGCAAATACTTGTTATATAAAGTAAAAAAATAAGCGTTACAAAATTAGTCTGAGGTTCGTTTAGTCTGTACCGAAGTATTTCTGTCCGAAGTGGTTCGGCGTCACCGGATGTACTTCGGATGTCAAAATTTTCAACTGAAACAAACACTCACATGTACTTTTTGGAGAATTTATTTTGCTAAGGGCACTTACTTTGGGGAATGAACTTGTAACTATCTCAATTGCAGTCGGTGTACAAAATAGGTTGCTAAGAACTATATGTTCTTCTTTCACGCCATGCTCTTTCAGGACTTTCACAGCCTGCGTAACGGTATTTCCCGTCGACATTATAGGGTACATCAACAACACCTTAAAAGAAAAACAATATTAAAAAAATTTTGCTACAGTTCTACAACATCCTAAATTTTAAAACAAAATCATAAAAGATAAGCAAAAATCTAACAAATTTTTAATTACTTAATTATTTCCATAAGTAACACTATTTCTTTTAAGAACAAATTGTTTATTTTGTGAAGATTGAAAACATACCATATTTGAAATAACAAAATAGAATGTTTCAATCCAATGTTATGTTACTTTATGAAAGGCTCTGCTAGTTGAGACCGTTCTTGTTAATATCAGGTCACTTTAACGTGAAATAAGAGGTGTATTGCTGTTAATGTAACGTGTCACTAGTAGAAGTATTATTAATTAAATCTGTTCGGTTTTGAACACAAAAGATCATTAGAGATATTATATAGCAGTATAATGCAGTCATTTTTGCTCATATACAAAGTAAAATTGTATTTTAGTTTCTTTTTACTCAAAATGCAGTGGATATGGCGGTTTGTAATACAGGAAAAGAAAAACAAAGAACCAGAAATCCAATTGAGTTCTTGAATTTGGGAGTACTTTAAATCATCTGATTTTCTTATGAACGTCGTCATGTTTGATTTTGATTTTTTCTTCTGATTCCTATAATGTACCACAAGTGTGTTGTGGTAGATTTTATACAAATTCTACTGTTTTGTTTTACGAAACTAAACTAAAAATACCATCTTTTTTATTGAACCAAAATTATGTCAATTTGCTTTCACTAGTTGGTTTATTTATGAGTTTATGAGGAAAATCATCCTGTATTTAGGGCTGGCCAACAAATCGACAAGCTATAGGTTTAAGATAATGGAAGATTATAAGTAGACCAAAGTAGGCCACCAATACTGTACACAATGCTCTAAAAGCTTTATATACTTTTGACCACAAGTAAACAGTTGTCATTACCTACTAATTTTATTAAACCTTATTATTATTATTAAAAAATAATAGTTGCATCCCTAGCGATAACATAAAGATGAGCTTTTCTGACCAGTTTTTATGGTTTTACTTAATAAACGTTATATTTTAGGCTTTCTTATATTCTTATAATAAAACTCCTTCTTTAAAATCAAAATAATTGATGCCCCGCCTCCGGGCTAAAACACATTAAGTATAAAATACAAATATATTTACATGTCTTCTAGCAATATCTTCTGGAAACCGAGCGTAAACAACTCTGGCTTCGTGAGTATCAATGTTGGACTCCACCAAAATTTTCCCGATCCGTATGCTCCTGCAACAGTCGCGCAACCCTTGCTCCATAGCCTCCCCAGATCGTACGATAGAAACTCCACAATTCCCAGACATATACTTCAAGCCATTGTATGTTGCGCCTGTTGGCGTTATAACCTTACATTCATTGAACGGCAGTTGATTTAAACTCTCCTCGATCACTAACCTGATCAATCGATCAGCGTAAAACTTGAAATCACTTCTAGTTGTATTTCTGTAATTAAATACGCAGTTTTACATATGTAAGAGTGAGGTTATGGTGTAAGGTTACCTGTCCCTAAGAATGGTCTGTAGTTCTTTGATCTGGTCATTTATAGGGAGTGTTTTGTACCTTTTCGAGTGTGACGCTAAGTCGGTTTTTGTCAAGTCCAAATCTGGGGTACCCATTTATCTGTTTACAATGTTATTCCTAACCTAGAAATTGATCGTGTTACATGCGGCTGTTGTGTGCGGTGTTTGTGTATCAGTCTGCGAAGGGAAGAGATCAATAAATCACTACCTTGGGGTGTTTGGACGAGGTAACGTAGCCTTTACGTTCGCTGAAACCCTTTGTATCGAACTGTAAAAAAGTATAAAATAGGTTATGTGCGTTCTTTGTGCACCACCGCTGCACCGCAAACGTAGTAGGTTGCGTTCTAGAAATGATGAGTATACAGATTCAGAAATATATCGTATTTAAATAGGACCCATATTTTGTAAATATTATGAATTGATTGGGTGCCAATTGATTTGTTATTATTACGGATTAAAATCATTATCTAACAGTAATAATCTGTAATACAATTTTATTGTTCTACTATACATACAGGGGCCACAAAAAGTTATACTTACAGTTTGTCCGTTTTTCGTCAGAAGTAAAATGTTCGATTGAAGTGTCATTGGGCATTTTTATGATTGATTTCATCCAAAATTCTTTTATCCTATCTTTTTTTATTCTGAACATATCAACTAAAATTTTGAATTTTCCTGTTTTTTAAGTACGGACAATACTAACTTTCTACAGACTTCAAAGATATCAGAAAATAAACCATAGTGGACTTTTGTTTTCTAAGTTGGTACAAGGACTTTTTTAAATTAACAAATAAAGGTACAGCGACGGTAGAAAAAATGGGCCAAATCTATAATAAACTTGGCTGTATTTTGTTCTTTTCTATGTCCTACATGATCATAAAGTGACATTTTACATCTTTGATACGGGGGCAACAAATGCTACTTTATGCCCGTGCGGGCATTAAGGATTCTTAATGCCCGCGTGGACATTAAGCGTTGCCATGGTTTATATGTCAGATACATCAAATATTTGACATACAAATACTTAGTAAATTTTAAATCATCAATGACAATAATAGGCATTCATATTAGTAAATTTTGAGTGATTTTGAGTATCAAAACCATAGTGGGACATAATATTTCAATTCAAAGTCATTACCTTTTTAAACCGATAAACGAACAAGTTTTTAAAATCCACTTATGAAGACTGTAGATTTTTTACAATTCATTGTCTGTATCAGTCTGTGTGTGGTCTGTAATGTCACTCAACTCCGTATTGTTGTTTGTTACCACTCCGTAGACACGCATGTCATATGATTACGTCAAAATATTTATTCATATTCAAACTGGAGCAACAAAACCAGGTTGTAGGTTATAACATTTTGTATGTACCACGGGCATTATTTGATGTTTATACCCTCGGGCGACTATATACCCTCGGGCATAAACATCCGTTAAATGCCCTTGGTACACAAATAACTAATATTTTACTAAAATAAGCAAATATTACATCTGTATTTCTTAACGATGTATTTAAATGGATAAATTAAATACTCCATCTCATATGCAAAAAAAGTCCACTTTTCTGTTCCTAACTGTAACTATGTATGCCGATTTAAGATAAACTTTTCAATTTTATTTTGTTGAACACGTGTTTTGGAACTAGAAAGAACGTTTTTTGTTTACAACATTCACCATTTTGTTTTCAATTGTTTGGATGATAAAAGACCCACTGTTTTTTTGCACTTAGACACAAATGCCTTTTTAAATATATTTCTATTGGTTTTTGAGCGAATTTTTAAAAGCGAAAATGTTTATAAAGTATCTATTTCTTCTTTGATGAATATTAATGCACAATCTCAACGTCAAAGCAAAATAACAGCATCTATAACAGAAAAAAGCAAAAAGTCATTCGCAGAAAGTTTTTCCTGTAGGGTAATTAACTAATCAAACATTTCAGATACAGGCGGGGGGGGGGGGGTGCAGTGGGCATTGGCAAGCTCCAAACTCAATTTGTATTTCCAGTTTTTCAGCAACTTATTGGCATTTTCTACATCTGTTTCAAATTTTTTGAAATCTCACCAACATTTTGTTGCATATTATACATAAATATTAAATACATTTTTTCTACTTCATGGTTCGAGAATCATAATTAATATTCCAGCCATAGCATTGCAATTGAAAATTTGTTTTTCGCAGATGGGACGAACGCAGCGCCACCGTCATAGAAAATCCAAACTAGACATCCCATTCTCATTGGACTGCGACCCTAAAATCATCTCCCTCAAAAAATGGCTGTGTAATTTGGGTTGGAAGGATGAATCAAAACTACGCATGAAGCATTTTCCAATAGGACGTGGATTATCGTCGTCTCTGAACATTGAACCAGATGATAAAATTATCAGTCTTCCATTTGACGCGCTGGTCACATTCGCAACGTTCGAAAAATGTGAAATTTGGGATGTCGTGTCGCTCCAACCGAAGAAGTTAAAATCTATAGACTTATTTGCGCTGTTTTTAACAATCGAAAAGCACAAACAAGAAAAATCGATTTGGAAAGAGTACGTTGCAAGTTTGCCTGAAGCTCCTGTGATGCCTTGGTTGTGTTCAAAAGAAGAATTTGATTATTTACCTGACGATATTAGAGATGATTTGGAAGACGACAGGTCGTGTTTGGAATCTAGCGTTGATAGAGTTGAAAATGTTTTACAAGATACTAATTCTTTAGTTTGTAGCTGTTGTGGAAATCCGTTAGCTAATGTTATAACTAGAGAATATTATATTTCCTATTACATCCTCGTTTTGACACGATCAGTGCATGTACATCCAAATTTGATACTGCCACATTCAAATCGGAATATCATAGAATATATCATGGACACACCAAAACTAGTTATGTGTCCTCTACTGGATATGTTTAATCATTCTTCAAGCCATAATGCAGATACATATTTTGATAAGAAGCTTAACATGTTTGGTATTGTCACTAGATGTCGTTTCAAGAAAAACGACGAAATTTACTTTTCGTATGGCAAACACCATAATCTGGATCTTCTAAGATATTATGGTTTTTATTTGCCAAACAATGAACTGGACTTTGTTGCATTCGAACTAGATTTTATACTGAAACATTGGTCGCTACCAAAGGAGAAATATAGTTTTATTTTTAAGAAAGAACTATGGAAGCATTTGAAAATGTATTTATCAGGCCCGTCTTTTAATTTAAAAGCTGTTTTGTATGTTATTTTATCGAATGCTGAAAATTGGAGAATGAAGATATTCAACGATAATTACAGTAGTTTCGAATTAATCGAAATCAATCAGAACTTAATTATATTACTGAACGAGAAACTGAAAACTTTTAATATTAATTTGACGCGAATGAGAAAAACCGACAAACCCACCGAAAGTTTTCAGCTTATTTTAGGATATTATGAAAATAGAATTAAGTTTGTCGAGGATGTAATAAATAGGTTAAGGAAAGCGAACAATTAGTAATAAATATTTTATTGTATAACAGGGTATGTCATATTGTTATACACAATAAAGAAATAACAGTATAATACAAGTATATTATTAGTGCTCTCTCTATATTTTGAATTTTTGTAAAAATATAGACACTGGTAGTTTCGCCCAATCACCGGTCCATTTGGCCCGGTTCCATCATCAGATGCTTTCCTTCGAATTCGTTTCTGAAACATAAAATTATTTATTAATAGTCATCTTTACTAGGTATCCTATACAGTGAGGCCAATTTTACAATATCTTTTTTTGACCAATATATTATACAGTATGCTCCATCGTCACTAAATGGGTGATCGAAAAATGATTTTGAACTGCTTGATAGGGGCTCAAATGTGGAGGTTTTAGGGCTTCCAATCCCGGGATCCCGACAAATAATGAGCTTTTTCGGGATCCCGGGATTGTAAATCTAAATCCCGGGATCTCGAAAAAGTTAAATCTAAATAATTTTCTTATTTTTTTGTTAATTGGTGAAGTGTGGGCACTGATCTACAATAAATCAATTGAGCGGCTATATTTAAGTATGAACTTCAATCTATAACAGCACCATTTCTGATTAAATTAAGTATCAAGGATAAAATGTTCGTTTATACCAACATGTTGTTATAATAGGAGGAACAGATTTTGCAGGAAGTAGATATAATTCAATATGGAGGTAAACATCATTTTCAGCTTGTTTAAGTCTTTTAATTTACCTCAACAAAAAAATCAGGCTTTATTTAGAACAGAAACAAAAACATAAACGTAAACATTAGTGGCGGATTTCTTTACCTGTATTCTATGTACTACAGAATATAAAATTTGTAAATAGGTATAAAATACAGCGAAAAAAAAAATATTGAAAATAAGTAGAAAATAAAGATACAAATTAATCCCGATATATTTAAGTGTAAAATGAAACCGAAATTGTACCAAAAATGATTTGTTATTAATCTTTGTTATTAGTCTTTCGATGGTTCACTCCAATCCAACGAACGATGTCATTTCTTGTTGCGATTTTCAAGTTTTTTCCAGTTTAAGAAATTTACCTTAAACTAACGAAATATTTAGGTACGATGTTGTTCCATCATGCAGTGCATGTACGCCATAGGTTGCGTCTTGGGTAAAACATCTCGAGTTTGTATTGAGCTGTGACAGCGGTAATATGGTCGTTTTTTGCCATTTTTTCATAGCACAATTATCGCTTTTTTTGCTTTTTAGTGGAAAAGTTGTGTCAAAAATTGCACAGTAAAAAATGTATTTTATGATATGGGTTGGGGTATGTGAACTATTCTTGACATAACCGAAAGACGTAGAAGTAATATTCATTTTGTTCATGACAAGAAATTGAATATTTAATATTCAAAGAAGTTTCACTGAATATTTCATCAATTTTCAACAATAAATAACGGTTTACTTGAAGACGCATCTAGACCTGGGTATACAAGTCATTATATTTTGTAAACAATAATCGTTTTATTTAAAATGCAAACAGTTAGTTTATTTGAATAATAAACATCCATGACGTATGAATTCTAAAGTTATCCAATTTTATCTTAAAGAAGAAAACAAAAACTCATCAAAATATTTATTGGCTTTAATATAAAAAATAGAAAATTTGGCTCGATCAAATAATTTCTTTTGCCCTGACTATTTTTGAAACATTCTACAAGACCGTTGAGAAAATTGAAGATGGAAGAGCTAATTATTATCTTAATGGAGTTTAACTTTGTTTATTGTCAATACGCACACTTTGACACCTTTTAAACCGATAATTTACGTTTCCTACTTGTAAGGTAAAATTTGAACGTCGATCAAGTTTCAGTGTAAAAAATATTGTCCAATCAAGTATATTTTAGGCGTTTCTTACTGCGTTTCTTATTGACTAGATTTGGTAACTTTTGGTATCTCAGGCGTTTTGATCCGCCAATTTTTGGTTTTTTTCATGAATCGTGAATCCCGGGATCCCGGGATTACAAAATCTTTAATCCCGGGATCAGTATTTTGTCCGGGATTGCAAGCTCTAGCAGGTTTGTTTTCCGAAAACTAAAATTCCTGTGACAACCAAATATGCCAAATTGTTTTCCCAAAACTTTTATGTAATGTTGGTATGGCGACAAAACTGTATTCCCCATGATAAATGAGCCTTCTCTATATACCCTTTTGTTTCTCTAAAATGCTAATAGGTATTTTATTTTCTATCTCAGTATAAAGCTTAAGGGAGTGTGTATTGTGTAACATAGGTTTTACTTGACGCTCTGTTCTTTATTTTGTGTCTGCTTGAACTGATATCAATCACCTTCCTGCTTTTGGGGCCCATCACTTCGTAATGTGCTGACATGCTGATTAAGCATTTGGGAACACATTATGTGTACATTATGTAATGACAGTCATTGTTTAGCACTAAACAAGCAGATATCAAGTTATGCAACCTTTTAAAAAGGTCATTATTTACGTAAATACCTATAGAAAATTAGAAAAATATGATGTTTCTTATTTTGGCAAAAACTCTTTGTTTAAAGAGCCCCTCTCTAAAAAAATAATACTGTCTTTTATAATTAAAATTGTTAAGAAAATTATTTTCGGCTCGGCCAAAGTTAACATATCCCCCACTCTCGTAAAAGAAGTACCAGATACCCGAATCTCCATTCCCAGAAGTGGCATTTAATTTGTAACAGATAAGCTTGAATCAAATCGATTACTTCAAAATTACGGCAGTTATCGCGTACACTGACTTGAAAGGAATAAAATAACAAATCACCAACGCCTGTTTACATATCTGAGAGAGATGTCCTGTATTCTCAGCGCTAACAGACAAGGCAGACAAGAAACCTCTTTCATCGTTAATTTAAAACCATAGATAAGCAATAGCAATCGAGCGATCTATTAAAATTCGAAATTATATTTTATAAAGGATACAAAGGATAATTCAGTCACCACGCATACAGAAAGTTATTGGTACAACAATGTATAACACCAATAAGACATACACGAATGCAAAATAATACCAAATTGGCGCTTGGCTTCATGTTCTATTCAACAACGCACTAATGTGTATCTTCCTACCATGTAGCGTCTATGAGCAATTGCGAGTACGTACAGGCTTTTGCTTACGTCCGTGCTAACCAGTTTGCAGCCTTGTCGCGCTGAACAATGTTAGCGTCTTCTAATTTCTACGCGTCTCTCGATGTTTGCTATCAAAATAATTGGTGTATTGATTTATAAAGGTGATAAATGTGTGACATTTGGTGTTAGTGGTGTGCCGTTGATTTCTTTTGGTCGGTTTTCGTCTATTTTGAAGAGGACACATTCCGGAGCAAGGTAGGATGTTTTTCTATTTCGTGATCGCTGTTGGTTTTGTTGGAATGCTGGTGTGTTAAAGTCGTTTTGGGATTGATTTGCTATATTATTCCAATATCGGTGTGTGGAAGACCATCTGTTATTAAGAGTTGTCAATAAAAATTCTTTAAAGGGAAAGGAACAACAAATTTGACATTTCAAACATATTTTAAAGTAGAGATACACAAACATTGTTATCTGTCAGCTGTTTGAAAGTGATTATTCCATTTAAGGAGTATTTGTTCATCGGGAAAACCCGTTTCTGTGCTATGAACAATGCTGAAACGCCTATGCGACGTGTGCTCGATTTTTCCATGTGAATATTATTTATTTCATTATACCACATAGAATATTTTAGAAGCAATAAAATTTTCTTTCAGAAAATTCTTAATAATGCTACAGAAGACAATTGAAAAACATGATCCACAATTAAGTGATGATATTTTGCGATTATTCTTAAAAACCTTGCATAATACAATATCAAAAAAACACAAGGCAATTTGGCAATAAGACGTATTGGTGCACTCATTCCATTTGGGCACTCCTCTTTACGTTCGTAGTGCCCAAAACAATTCGTGCGCCAATTTGACGTCTTGTACTAAACTAAACTAAACTTGTACAATAATATACTATTTTGATGAATGTACCAGCTTTTGGCTAACGAACTAGTATTTTCTACTTCTGTTCGTAACGTAAGGTAAAGTCTACACAATTGTATATGTTATATTGCTTACTATTATGTACATTCATACAATTATACATATATTCTTCATACATTACCGCTATTGACGGCTACCAAATCGTAAACTTCAAGACACATGATGGGGCACATTGGGACATTTCAACTGGGGCAGTTTGGGACAGGAAAATAGGGGAAATATTCTATTAGAAGTTTTATGTTCGACTATTTCTATATATTTCAATGTTTGGAATCAGAACCTATTCGAGTAGTCCCAACTTTGAAACTAAAATACTCTCAACTGCATTCTCGTCTACCGGAAGTCGATATCAGCATTGTTATTTTATTTTAATTTTGCGGCAAATTTTGAAATTTTATATTTGTTGTGATTAAGGCTTGGTGGACGCATACGTTAACATGACTAACAATATGATGTTTACTTCATCATTTTAATACAGGATGTTTAAAATTAAGTTAAATCATCAAGAACTAAGAAAATCGAAATAACTCAGATATTATGACATGTAGTGTAGGTACCTTTAGGGAAACCTGATGTATTTTGCTACCTCAAAACCAAACGTTGAATAAAAATATATCATTTTATTTCAAATAACAAAGTTGATATTTGTTGCCATTAGATCGGTAGGGCAGGTAACTGGAGAGCATTCCGAGGTCTAATGTGAGTATATTATAAAATTTCAAAAACAGGTGCAGTCAAAATTAATATGTTTCATAAATAATCTTGTAATAAATGCGTTTTCCATACGCTCTGGTTTTAGTCATCTTCGCACAAACTACACTGTCCAAACATGCCCTTGTTAACACGTCAGTAGCCTAGGTGCAAATGCCATCCTGTACCAAAAAATTTAAGCCATTTTTCGGTGAATCATATTTGACAACCAACAACCATTGTAGGTAGTCCACATGGCTCACACCATACCATCAAGTCACCGTTAGGCTATATGTATTGATGTTTTTGTTCATAAAATAAGACGCTCTATCACCCCTCCAATATTCGGGACGTGGAACAACACAGTCTGTATGATAATAGAAAAAATACTTAAATTTTAAGTATATTTATCGGGTATAGTCTGGAATGACATTTTTTTTCGATAGATATACACAATTCAATTTAAAAACAAGATTTTGATATTTGTGTTACAAATTTTGAATACCATGTATAAAATATAATAATGAATTTAACGGCATTTTGGTTGTCCATGTTGCTGGTTTGTACTCACCAAACATCAAATTGGTATCTTAAATAATAACCAAGATATTCACACTGTCCCAATGTTAACGCTTTTACTAAATAGTGGTTAACGACTTTTTGATCAATTTCTTTATTATTTAAAATAATTACGCTAGCTTGATAATTACACAAATGAGTGACGTTTAACATTGAAGATCTGAACCAACTTTTTCCCCTTCCTGCATTTTTATGGCTACCTGGCAAGCAAACTTGCAATTTTGACCTTGCCACGAATGCGTTCTAATATTTATAACCATTCTAGTTTCTTTAAGTTAATATGTACATAACAAAATAACCAGAAAAATCAAATAAACATAATCACCAAGTTTCTAAATGTTCTGAAGTTATTTCCGTTAATGTCCAAAAATAAAGCCTTGTTGTCAGGATTGGATTGACACTAATTATATTAGTAATAGAACCTTTTTTTTGGTCGTCGGTAGACGGCAGAATTATAAATCCTTCTGAAGTCTTTAAACATCCGGGGATCCAAACCAATTAACTATAACTAGGACACATTAAAACGAAATGAAACCTGAAGGACCTCGCAAGGCAGTAAAAAGCTAAACACGTGCGCTCAAAAGTCGAAATGGCGAAAAAATCGCACGCTTGTTCAACGATCGAAACAACCTCCAACCTGCAATAAAAACAATAAAAATCCCTTGGAGAACCTTGAGATTCCAATCGTCGTCAAACACGCTTTCTGACCCAATTTCCAGCAGTCAATTGCCCTGTAGCAGGGTTACCAGCGATCCACAGTTTTAAGGTCACTGGTATGTATGCATGCCGAGATTGCCAAGTGCGCTGTGCCGCCCCAGCGACCGACAACTAGGGGGCAGCACCTGTGCGTGCATGTCGAATCGCCCCAGGGCGACAGTGGTCGCGGACCTGCATCATCCGGTCGCGGGGGTTGCTGCAGAAACCCCCTCGCTAGCTGGCGACCCAAGCAAGCCGCGCCCGGCTTCACGGTTCCGTTCGGTTAAATCAGGCGTGCCGAGCTTTTCGACCAGATAAGGGTAGATTTATTGTGCGATAAGTCTGGTCGCGCAGCGGTAATCGTTTTGTGGATATGGCTATTTTGAGATTCAAATGACGATTGTATCAGTGTGTGTTTCAGTTTGAAGAGATGGAGTGACTTTTTTTTCGTATTACACCGATGATGAAGTAGACACGTTGGCAAATTATCATGTTTAACATTGTTGGCAGTGGTGCTTTTGTGAGAAAGTCAATAAAGCTTCGGGTGTAATGAAGTGGTAGAGAGAGATAACTGCAAGCTTATCAAAGACATACTAGTAAAAAGAGGATCCGAATTCGACAGTTGCCATTCTCTCGTCTTTGCAAATAATAAAATGATAAATGAGAAAAACCAACAAGAACAACGAAAGAAGGAATTGGTAGCGCAAAGAACAATGAAAGCCTATAAGTTGCAAGATATGGAGGTGTCAAGAAATCTGCAATATTAGTGGACATATAAATACACACTTGAACAAACACTTGAACAAACATGGCAAAAATTCGAGAAAACACTAACGTAAGCAGCTGTTCGTTCATGTGGAGAGAGATAAACAAGACAGGCGTCCCAGGTTAGGAACCATCTAGGAACAAAGTACATTAATGGCCTGAAGCAATCGAAATACACGTTTTTTCCTTATGTAAAAGTTGTAGATAATCATTGGCTCTACAGCCAGAAAATATTTGCATGCTTACAGGGGTGTCCCACAACAACGTACCAACACAAACTTATGTTTTTTAAAATGGAACACTAGGTATATTATTGCAGTTTTGGATGAAGATTTTTATGGTAATCCTTTTAACGTCAACTTATAATCAATGTCAAAAACGTGCAATTTATAAAAAAAACATTCTGAGGTAACTAATTAAGATGAAGAAACGAGAAAACTCATTCTACACAGTAAAAACATCAGTGTTTTTGAGAGATATGGTTTAATTCAGATTATAATATGAATTATATAAAATAAATAATGATATGTTAAATGTCAAATAACTTAAGCTTTTTAAATGGAACACCTGTATATTATAACACCATTATACAGTTCGATAGCCAAGCCATCAAAGAATTCCAAATTTGTTAGGTCTATCATCAACAGATAAGAAGTTAGCAACCCACAAGTTTTCAATATTGAATAAGTAGGCTTTATTAAGGCCAGTATTGCTTAAAGAAACACAAGACGAAAGCAAAAAGTCGGGAAATGAAAAATTTATTATATTCTAATAATTAATCAAACAGTTAAGAACATATAAATGCAACAGAATTATAAACTAAAGAAAATAAACAAAAGCAAAAAAGAAAATGAAGCGGCAGGTAAGTATTCCACTACAAATGTTCAAATATCTGGCCTCTTTGTTGAATGCATTTTTGAAGTTTCATAAACATAAACATAAACATAAACATAAACATAAACATTTTCTAGTGTTCTAGTGTTTTCCACTGAAATATTGTGAAAACTTTGCCTTATTCTGGTCCTTATGTCTGCTTTAGTGGTGGGAATATCCCTATAAACATGTTCCTTAACATGCCCCCAAAGAAAGATATCACACGGCGTTGTCAGGTGATCTGGCTGGCCAACGTCGTTTAAACATATTATTTAAATAGTTTTGGGCTACTCTAGAGTAGTGTGGTGGAGCCCCGTCTAACTGCAGTATCATTTCTTGTCTTGTCCTTAAATCAACTTCTTCCAACAATATCGGCAAATTATGTGCCAACAATATTTTGAAATCTTGTCCGTTGAGAATTCTATAAAATAAATGGCCCGACTATGTTAAGATTAAAAATTCCTCCCCAGACATTCAGTGACCACGCATTTCGATTCTTAATTTGACTTACCCATCGGGGGTTTTCGGTGGCATAATAATGCATATTATGCCGGTTACTATTATGCCATTACTTTTAAAAGTAGCTTCATCCGAAAACAGGATTTTTGAAACATAATTTGGTTGTTCATCAATTTTTTGTAACCTGCTTTCACAGAAAGGTATTCTGTTTCCAAAATCATTCCCATGTA
The DNA here is from genome assembly GCA_964023965.1 of Melinopterus prodromus. Classification (NCBI taxonomy): domain Eukaryota; kingdom Metazoa; phylum Arthropoda; class Insecta; order Coleoptera; family Scarabaeidae; genus Melinopterus; species Melinopterus prodromus. The sequence continues at coordinate 51,235,341 of OZ030393.1, forward strand.
GCTCTTGGTGTAAACTTTTGCTGATCTGGCGTTCTCTACTCAATTTTCGTGTACTGACATGCGGATTTTCCTGTACGCTCACTAAAACATTAAACTGGGTATTTTAATCTCCAACTACATAACTGTTATCTCTACGTTTCAAGGTAACAGTACTGCCAGTAGTTTGAAACCTAATCAATAAATTTACGAGGAATCACCTAGTCGGGATTCGGACAATTGGGTACCTTTCGCCATGAAGTCTTTGAGCGAGTGGAGTATGCCTTTTACATTCTCCTAATATGAAAATCATGTTTACAAGTTCTGCATTATTATAATTCATTATTGCGAGTAAAAGTTGTTACAAGCTACGAATAAACGAATAGACAAAACGCTATATTTTGACATCTGTGCGTTTGTCGAATTTTATCATGACAACTAGATATTTTGTATTAATTTAAGAATTCTTGCGTAGGTAATAAATTTTAAATTAGATTCTTAATAACTTTTTATCTGTTGATGATAGACCTACTAAATTTGACATTTTTAGAAAACTTCGCTATCGAATTTTGCAATGGTGTAGGCTGTCCCATTTAAAATTATTAAGTATATTTGATATTTAACATATCATTATTTATTTTATATAATTCTTATTATAATCTCAAATAAACCATATCTCTCAAAAAGAGTGACATTTCTACTGCCTAGAATAAGTTTCCTCGTTTCTTCATCTTAATTAGTTACCACAGAATGATTTTTAGAAAAATGCACGATGTTGACATTGATTTCACAATATCTCCCAAAGAGTTGACAATATCCTAATATAAGTTGATGTTAAAATGATTATCATAAAAATCTTCTTCGAAAACTGCAATAAAATATAACACCTAGTGTTCCATTTAAAAAAAAACGTAAGTTTGTGTTGGTACTTTGTTGTGGGACACCCTGTACGCATGAAAATATTTTCTAGCTGTAGAGCCAATGATTATCTACAACTTTTATCAATGGAAAGAACGTGTATTTCGATTTCTTCAAGCCATTAATGTACTTTGTTCCTAGCCTGGGACACCTGTACAAGCAACAAAGAATATTGGTAAAGATTATGATAACAAAAACTAACAATAATGGAAGAACTCGGAACGAAAATGGAAGCAAACAGCAGGGAAAGCCAAAATAGTTTTACTGTTTGTTTGACCATAAAAGTAAACTCTCGCAGAAAACAAAAAAAAACCTTCCAAAATTTTCCCAGATCTATAAAACAAAGAAGACAAAAGAGTGCATAAATTATAGTGGCATAACTGTACTAAGCATACTACTTAGATACTAGGCTTTACTAAGCTCTATGACCCAATAGTAGAGAACAAGGTGCGTAAAATAACAGAAGCAACATAAAAGTCACAAAGTGGACATTTTTACTTTCTTCGAGTCATTGACAGCAAAAGCATTTGACGGGACACCACGTCAGAAAGTATGGCCTGCATAACAAAGGAGTCAGTGCTAAATTTATTGGGATAGTAAAGAGCTTACATGATTTTTGATAAATTATAATATCAATAAAAGACGGACTAAGGCATGGCGGAGCAATAACCTCAGCGTTGTCTGTGATTTTTTTTATGGGCGAGGTATTGGGAAAATGTCAACCAGGAAATTATGAAAGCACATATAGAATATAGCAATCTGTCCAAATGTCAGAATGTTTATGTGCGGATAACATAACATAGCTGGAACCGGGAGAAATCTGCAGGGGAGCCTAAATATTTGTTCCAATATTTATACCAAATGTTTTGGTTCCAGATACACAACTTTAATCACACATCTTCGACATCTACGTCATTCATTTTCTAATTCCTGGTGGGATTTTTATGCCACTTATTTTTAAATAGCAAGTAACATCTTTTTTTTTGTAGAGAATGTGTTGCTCTTTTTGTGACCTATAAATAACGAATTACATTTTTTCCTAGATAGAGATGCGCGTGGTTACCTGTCCTATAATTTTCCAGGACTTATTACATGTTATTAAATTTGAATTTCAGAATTATTATCTTTATTTTTTCTTCGTTTCCTGGGCTAATAATAAATAATTTAACTTCTAAGAAACTCGGTAGTTTATAAAATCAATAAATTCATAACTTAAGTGCTGGAGTGATGTTTCCTATTTCCATTCCTCTCTACTACAGAAATAGAAAACTGAGTGCTTTTAATAATAAAAACGACCAACGGCAAAAAATGCATGGCATAAATATTTGATCACCTTCTACTCCATAGTTTCTGCCGAATAGGTACGTGCGGTATTATTTTATTACTGTATTTTAAATGTTCGTGACTAACGGCGGGTACCGTAGAAAAATTATAAGTGCTGTTCTAGGATAAGAGGTAGATAGGTTGGTTTAGTTTAAAAAAAAAGCAAATAAATTCTTAATTTTAGTCTGTTTAAAAATTTTATTATTTTAACAGTTACCTTCGTATAGGCATTTTCCTAACCAGTAAGAAGACAAGTAATTTTATTACTTGGAGGTAAAATACCTACATTGGTCATTGGAAAGATATTCATTACTTGTAGGAATTGATGAACTAAATGTTCTTAAGGTGCGTTTTCACGTGACAGTAAGTCGCTCTAGTACTAGCACGGAATGAACATTATGTTGCGACTTTTCAGTTTTTACATAGACTACTGTCATGCCATACTGTCATGACTAGATGTTCTTGTTGCTACCTTTTAGCTTTTACATAGTCAAAAGTCAAAACAAAATTTAAAAGTCATGGTCATCAAATCGACACACATCATCATGTTTGAGTACTGCCAATTATGTTTTAATAGGAAGTTTTGTTGGACGTTTATTTATATGAACTTTTATATATAGAATAACTGCACCTATCACGTATTGGCGTTTGGCCCACGGAAAGTGAAATACCCTATATATATTTAGTGGCAAACATTTTGTAGATTAATAGATAGATAACTTTATATTTGAAATATACGCGGGTTAGTAAGATTTATTTATGAATAAATTTATGTAAAAAATATTTCAGTGCGCATACGATTTCTGTAAAAAATGATACCAAAATGACGTGCGAAAACATTAAGCATTAGGTATCGTTGTAGTCGGAAAATGCTTTTTTTACAATCAGGGTGCTGCCGTCGGCTAGTCCATCGAGTGACTTTGACTTGTACGCTGACTTTGATCATTCACTGGTCAAAAACCATTTAAATCACGCTAGAGGGCGCCAGCAATAATATGATAAAATTGACGTTCGTTATGTTTTTGTGTTCAGAATGTCATTCTGATAAAAAAAAACCACACAAAGAATATATAGGGTGCCATTTAAAATTGTAATGATAACGTCATTTCTGATAAACCCAGAAGTCATACTAACCTCAAGAGTATTCTAAAGAAATGCATTTTTTGTATATTAACACTCCCAAATTTCATTCGTCCAGCAAATAAAATAGCAACTAAAAAACATACGGGCGTGCCAATGGCAAGGGTCACCCGGTATGTACTGACTTTATAACATATCAAAACAAAGGCTAGCAATTTTTGGAGTATAACAACTTATTAGCCAGAGGTCTTAAAAAGAAATGAAATTATTTCTCTCTACACCAATTTAGTCTATGAACCATTGGTATTATCGTATTAGGTCAACGTCGGTTGGTGACATATAAAACGCCTTTCAACCTCGAAACCCACTGTTTATCGTATTCAAAAGTCCTGATCCTTGAGTTTAAATGATCGGATCTTTAATTTATTTTCCATTATACATTATAATCTTCATGACCTCAAGGCTGTAATAAGTCCATAGCAGATGAAAGAAATTAGAAATAACGGTTTAACCCATCATAGTTTTAATTAAATCTGCATATTTTTGATGATGATCTGTCTTTCATATTGGAGGTGGCAGTGTAGGGAGCTCCAATTTAAATCAGTTTTGTATCGATCATATGCTAAGTTCTCAATTACCTACAAATTTAACTTTTACTTTATTATTAAGTGGGGTATGTCTGTACTATGTAGTGTACTCCTTTAAAGTAGTACGCTCATAATCGATGTATGTTTTTTTTTATAAACAGCTGCATACACAACTTTACTTAATTTCTATACCACCACCCTTATCCCGACGAGTTGGACCCCAGATTTGCACAACCCCTTCCGACACCGAGCACAATTAGCCTGAACCTCGTACCGAAACTCTTTTTTTGCAGTCGCAAAATGTACAGTTATTTTAACCTCCTCACTACACGTGCCCTTACGTATTAAGAATGCATCGATTCGTGCAGGAGAATAGAAGAAAACAAGTTGTTTTTCAGCTCCTAATGAATAATTTACGACGGCTTCGTGTCGCGACACTTTACAATAAATTAAAAACTAAGACATCGAATACCTGGTCACGAAAGTTTGGCGTAATAGTCGTGTATCACGCCCAACGTGACATTGCTAATTGGCAACTTGAAAATTTCAGATAAAAACGATGCCTTTGAAGGTCTTTTCTTTGGAATAGATGCAGCATATAATCCTACTACAAAGCAAAATTAGGAAAAATATAGTTTGTGGGGTTATGTTCTCTTATTTGATGACAAACTGAAGCCATTAATTATATTTGTTTATGGCTTAGGCAATACAATTCAAGATATAAAAATACTAAACTCAACTTACCATATAGATTCACCGCAAATTTTGAGTTTAAATAGCCGGTTTTGGTTTATCTGAAACAGAAAAATTTGCATCCCGACCGATCTCATTTATATAGACGCTTACCATCTGCCACAGCCTGCTCAGTGGTCGCCTGCTGATCGGCTATTTCCTTCTTCAGTTTAAGATGTTCCTCGAGTGGTATGTCGATCTGCGTCGGCCCTTCCTCCTCGCTCTCCTCGTCCTTGTGCGTGTTGAGGATCCTGTAGATCTCCGCCCTGTTCTCAAGAATCTCCTTGACGATATCTGGAAGAAAAAGACGTAATCAATATTTAAAATATTGGAAAATATTATTGAATATACCGCTGAGGACGTCTCTACTGCTGACGATCTCGTGCAATTCCTCCGAAACTTCTTTCATCAGCCATGGCATGAAGGAGTCGTCAAGATCTTGTTTGATGTTATCGGTCAAGAAGCCGTCTTCTTCTAGTCCTTCCAATACAGACGGAAGAAGATCCGCCATGTAACCCTGGAGGAGCACACTAGCAGCAATTCTCTCCTCCATCTCCTTTTGCAATGCCAGTCCCTCCTCGTACTCCGCCATTCGTTTTAACCGTTCCACCTGCCATCTCCTCTCTCTTTCTTCAATCCTCTGCATCTCTGCAGTTTCCATGGATCTCGATTCGAGGAACCTCCTCTGTTGTTCTTTTAGAGCGGCCAGTTCTTCTTCTTCCAAGACCTCGATCAACGCTTGCTCGATGGTCTTGCCAACTAAGACCTCAAGGATCGGTTGGACCTCCATGTCGAAGTCGAATAAGTCGCCTGGGTAGATCTGGGTCGCCATATCGGCGCCGGTCTTCGCTGGGACGTAGAACGGTGATACGGGCCGGTCGAGGAAGAGGTCTGTTTGCGTGCAGATGTCCTCCATGGGTGGATTGTTGAGGAGTTCTTCCAGATAGAGGTCGGTCTCGACTTTCTCGTGTCTCCTTCCTTGAACGGGGGGAGGCGAGCTGAGCCGTAGTTGAGCCCCCCGAAGCTGTTGCTTCTGGGCTTTTCTTCTGGCCATCGCCCTTCTTCTTGCCTCCGCCGCCCGAGCTGCAGCAGATTCGCCTTCACCCTGAAAAATTATTCTTCAGTTATAGTCATCGTCAAAACTAATAAGACTGGTGTATCTGAAGGTGTTCAGACACGAGCAAATTTCACTGTGCCATTATTTCTTCAAAGCATATCTGTGTTCCACAATAGTTAAAGTTAAGTAAGGTTCCTATGCATAACTGTTGGTGTCAAATAAGGCAAATAGGCCAACGAAATTAAGTCCAACAAACAAAAGTAGAAATCAAATTACACGTCTTTTTGTCGGGCGTAAACAATCATTAGCGTCATAACTGTTTTGTCATTAGCCTAGCGCTCACTCGTTACCGTGAACTTATGAACTGATCAATTATTTATCCATTGGATAGAAATATTTTTTAATATTATATCATATGTAAAGTCGTCATCACAGACTAAACAATCGATTGACATATATTCGACACGTCGATACTAACTGGGGCTCTCCGAACCACAACAAATACAAGTAACGATAAGTAACAATAATAATTATTTCTAATTCCATACATTCTTTTTAAATATGTACATTAGGGAAGTCTAACTCGATTTGATGTTTTGAGTACTGGTATTGAGGTATTGGTGGTGAGGGAAAACTTATCGCACCGCTTTTACCAGGATTTGCAAACGTACGTCATTTTGTGACCTATAAAGATTTTTTAAAGACAATAGGTGTATTAAACTAAGGTTGCTAAATTTCGGTAGGTAAATATATTTTTCGGTAAATTGCCGGAGCACGTAAAATTATAAATTTCAAATATTAATTTTCCACGTAATTAATCACGTACTTTGTAGATATCTACCAATCTCTGGTGCTTTTTCCAATTTAATAGTAGTATTCATTATAAAAATCAGACCAAGGACTAAAAATCTACTAAAAATCCTATTTATAGCAGCAATTTAAAAAAGGGACAATCAAACATCTTAATTATAGTATAAAATAATTGAACTGAACGCTTGGTTATACAATCAATGAACATTGAACATCTCTTTAACTCGTAAATTCAACTCTAGGTAAATGGGATCTGATTTAAAATGTATGTTATTGGCTCCGTTTCCATCTCTCATGCATTCAATATAAAAATATTAGCTATGCTTTCTCAAATAACATCATCTGACAGGTGAATTGGAGGACTGGAAAGAAGCTTAGATAACAAAAACACAAAAAAATGATTATTGTTTGTCAAACCAGGCACAAAATATAAATAAATAATATAGAAACAAAAATAAAGTATATTGTTTAATGGTTAATTATTCGTCAGGCTCTTTCATTATTATAAATATCAGTAAATTACTAACAGTAATACATATTAACGATAAATTTCCTTTAGTAATTTCGGCTGTAAATTACTGTAATAAAAAAATCAGTATATCCCTACATGACACCCATCTAGCTACGGGCCACAGATGTGAACAAGAACATTTAAGGAAGCTAACCGTAAATAAAAAAAAAATGTATTGAATCGATTGTGCTATATCTGCAGTTGTGTGAGCCATACCAAAGAAATTCCGTAACAAATACTTATATTTAAAATATTATCGACTGCTAAATAAAAAGGAGATATGTTTGGTTAATGTTACGCAATCTTTATTTTTATTCTAAGAATCAACGTGTGTTTGCTGTGTGGTATTTAATAAAGTAAAAGTACTTATATTTTCTTGCGTTACCCACTCGTACCCACTTCACAGTGATAATGTAATTTATCTTCCCATTATAGTACACAAGTCATAACAAAACTAGTTCCGCGCACAGAGCTAAAAAAACATTTGCAGCAACTTTTGCTTTGGTGAATTATTAAAACTAGCTTACACCAATACCATGATGTAAATCCTAGGATTAACCGCTATGTCTAGGTAAAACACAAAATTATATTGAAAAATACCATTTTTTGAAAATACCATTTTTTGGACATTTACCAATTCATTTTGGTCAAACCTAGGATTAACGCGTTAATTCTAGGTTTGACCGTAATTTTAGTGGTTTGTTTTGTAGGTAGTTGATCAAATACATCACCAATGGGAAACGCATGAGCTATAGAAAAATAACTTAACAGAATTAAAAATAAATGTGCATTATATTAATTCATTTTAACAGTAATTAAAACAATATTGCATTAGAATAAATGCCAATGCTTGCGCATTTATAAATGTAAATGTAAATAAAAGAATATGTCAAATAGATTACTTAAATCACAATATAAAAATTATGTGTGCGCATTCAATACAGTATCTGAGTAACACATAATATATTTGAGGATATTGTTTACAAGATAATTTTGGAAAGAAAGTGCTCTGATAGTAGGTAAATGGTATAATTTAATATAATTAATAAAACAATACACAGCGACCGCGTAGAATATCTTCGTGAGACGCGGGGTCTATTTTTTGTACAGTTCGTATTTAATGTCAAATAAACCAACAAAATAAACTGTTTAGGCATATAATTCTAAACATTTCACTTTATGTAGTTCAGGTCTCAGCAGCAAATGGACAGTTGACAAAATAAAACTACGACTCCACGAAAACTAATAACATTTTGATTCATATACTGACCCTGAAAACTCAATGATGTTATTGGCGATAACGTTTTAATTTTAAATGTGAGGACCCTGTATTTTACATTTATGTACAAATATGTACCTAATACCAAATAGCGTGAATTCATATAATACCATGTTATTGCCAATATTACGATTGAGGGTAGGAAAATGTATACACTATATCAGGGGTGGCTAAGCTCCTTAATAGTACGAGCAATTTTTCAAAATTGGATTTTTTTTGCGAGCCGCAGTTAAATACATTTATTATTATTATTATTAAACTTTATTTATTCTACTTTACAGCAACTATGAATACATAAATAATACGATTATATTATATTTTCACAGTTCTTCCCTCTGTCGTCACCTCGAGTGATGAGAATATCGTCCTCGGGCTAGCGGTATCGAAGGTGTCTGGTTGTCGCTAATGTCTTGGTTCTGCTTAAGTCCTCATCTCCAGTAGAATGGCGCGGACTCTTTGTTTAAATTGTTTGTTGCTGAGTTTTTTGTATTTGTCTTGTATGTCATTGTAAGTGCAAATTGATGTGGTCGTAATGTTCATCCGGTTTTTAAATTTCTTTACTCTGTGAGTGCGTAATTTGTGTCGTTGTCTTGTATTGACGTTATGGATGTCGTAGTTGGTAGTTAGTGTCATGTTCGTTTTCATTAGTTTGTTTTGTATCTTGTGAATCAGCGTTATGTCGTTCATCTTTAGTGTTTCGCGTATCGTCAGTTCTCCCGTTTGTTTGTATAGGACACTTGTTGGCGTTGTGTAATCGAAGTTATACAGTGTCTTTAAGATCTTGTTTTGTTGGATCTGTAATGTGTTTATGTTTTTCTATGTAGTCGTACCCCAGATCGTTCCTAAGTAATTTATGTTCGCGAGGAACATGGCATGGTAGATGGCCTTTTTGGTTGGTTTAGGTACAAATTTTCTGGTTTTCCGCAATTGTGCTAGTACTATGGCATTTTTGTTTCTAATTTTATTTATATGTGCGTCCCATTTCATATTGTCTGTGATTGTTAGGCCAAGATACTTTGTTTGCGATATTTGCTCTATTTTGTGACTGTTCAGGTGGATGGTCAGTGCAGTGGGTTTCTTACTGTTGTTAAGTATCATGAAGTTGGATTTCTGTTCATTTATGGTCAGATAGTTTTTGGTGCACCAGGCTTCCAGTTTCTTCATGTCCTCGTCGATTTCGATTTGTAGAGTAGTCATGTCCCGTCCCGCATATGATATGCATATATCGTCCGCAAATACGAACAATCTTCCATTCAGTAACAAATCGCCAATATCGTCTGTGTACAATATGTAAAGAGTTGGTGAGATATTTGATCCTTGTGGCAGTCCATATTTTGGGTATTCCACGTCGCTTTCCAATCCTGCTATTTTAACTTTTTGTGGTCGGTTTTCCATGTAGGTTTTAAAGAGTTCGAGTTTTTCTTCAGTTATATCACAGGTTTTCAGCTTTTCCAGGATTCTTTCCTTGCTTACGGTGTCAAACGCCTTCCTCATATCAATGAACATCAACACCACCTTGTTCTTTTTTTCGGCTTTTTTTGTAACGTGTGTTATGAGGTCCAGAACAGCCGATGTTGTACCTGAATTCTTCTGAAATGCGTATTGATGCGTACCTATTAACTTGTTTCCCTGTATGTGTGTATCTAGTCTTCGTTTTATTATGGTTTCGGTTATTCTGTTCAGAGCTGATAGCTGGGATATTGGTCGGTAGTTTTCAGGTTTTGTAGCGTCTCCACTTTTGTGTATGGGAATAACTGTTGTTGTTTTTAAGTATTCAGGGTACTTGCCATTTGTGAGCATTTCATTGGTTAGTCTTACCAGGGTTGGGGTTATGTATTCTGTTACGTCTTTTAGAAGGTTGTTAGTAATTTTGTCGAATCCTGGAGCCTTATTATTTTTTAGTTTGGCGATTATGTCTCTGATTTCGTTTTCGTCCGTTTTTGAAAAATGTGCTGTTTGTGTGATTTTTCTTTTCGTGTACGATGGATGTGCTGCACCAGCCTGTCTCTGTTGACATGCTTCCGCTAGTCTGTGGCCAATGTTTGAGAAATATTTATTTATCGTGTCCGCTATTTCTTTCGTGTTTGTTGTTAATGTTCCGTTTTCTTGTAAAATCTTTGGTATGTCTGTGTTTCTTGTGGCGTTTTTATTTATTAGATCGTTTATTGTAGCCCATGTCTTTCTGCTATCGAATCTTATTTGCTCAAATTTTTTAACGTAGTGGTCTGTTTTCGTTTTTCTTATTTTAGAGGCAGTTAGTCTTTTGATTGCGTTGTATCTTTCTTTCAGTACTTCGTTATTTTGGTTTCTACGGTATTTCTTATGGGCTTTGTTTCGTTCTTTTATGTGAGTTATTAGTTCCGCCGTTATCCAGCTACATTCGGTTCGTCTTTTAATTTTTCTTTCCGTTTCGTTCTTTGAAATAATTTTTTCAATTTCTTTTGATAAGTTCTCAAATGTTTCTATTTGTGAAAATGGAAGTTCTTTTATGTCCCGTTTTATTTGTGCTCTGTTTGTGAGCTTGTGTGTCCAGTAGGTGTAAAGCAGTGGTTTCTTCTCTTTCATTGTTGTTATCAGTGGATAATGGTCAGAGACATTTGTTGGTACGATGGTTATTTTTTTAATTTTGTTCTTTATATTGGTTATGATATGGTCTAGGATTGTGTTATTTCCGTTTGTGTTTGTTCTGGTATAGTATTTCTTTCCAATTTTGTTCATTATTACGTAACCCTGTTCCGTGATAGTGGTTTTGTAGTCTTTGCTTGTGTTGTTGTTTTCCATAATATTTATATTTAAGTCTCCCAATATTATATGGGGCTTCTTCCTATCAAGTAGGTTGTTTTGTAGTACTTGTTTGAAGTCTTCATATGCAACCTGTGGAGGCTTGTAAACGGCTGTTAATATAATTTTTTCTTCTTCTAGGTTTACGGACAATATTTCTACGTTTTCTATATATTCTTTTTGACGGTATACTTAACGTCTGTTCGTACGTATATTGCCAGCCCACCTCCTCTTTTGTCATCTTGTCTGGAATAGTATTCGGCGTTGTAACCCTGGATATTATACAGCTTCTCGCTATATTTATCGAGCCATGTCTCCGTTATTACGATCACTGCTGGGTTGTTGTGAAGAGTTGGGATCAGTTCTATTTCATGGTGTTTTTTCTTCATGCTTCTTATATTGTGAAGATATATGGAATCCATTTCTGTTTAGTTAGTTTTCTGCTTTTGTGTGATGTCTTCTTATGTGTACATCTTCTTATTGTATTTTTTCCAGGTCGTCGTTATTTCGTATTCTTATTTTAACGCTATTTGCTTCCTTTCGTATGTAAATTTTATTATCACGTGTCCACAGAAATGTGTATTGCTTTGTCTTCTTTGTTTCTCTGGCTTTATAGAATAAGTTGCTTACTCTTCGAGTTAGTTGTTCGTTGATAAATATATTTGATACTTTTCCTTTAAGTGAGCAGTCTGCTGTCGTTATAGCACCGATAGTCTTCCTGGATTTCATGATGTCTGTCTGTAGATCTTTGTTTCTTAGTTGTACCACTATTGGGCTTGTTTCTTTGTTTTCATCAATTCTGTGTGCATTCGTAATTTCTTCCTCATTGACATTCATCTTCATACCTCTTATCACTTTCATCACCACTTCCTTCGCATTCTCCCTTCTGTCTTGCTTCTCTATTCCACTTATTACCAGATTGTTTTTTACCTTATCTTTTTCATTGTTGTCTAAAGCTTCCTCTACCTCTTCGACTCGTTCCTCGAGTTTTCGCCTTTCCTTTACTTCTTCGCTTAATGTCTTTTCCATTTCTTTATATTTCTTTAAAATTTCATCGTACTTGGCCGAGAAGAAGTCCAGCGATTTCTTCATATCTTTGATCTCCTTCGTTAGGTCGGCTTGTGATGATCCATCATCGCTATCGCTCGAGTCCTTCTGCTTGTTACTTCCTTTGTTTCTTGTCCTCGTCATTGTAGTTTTTGTAATGTTTTTGTAACTATTTTACGTTAAAATGGAGTACACCTACGTATATATTTATATTTTTTGTTTGTTTTTTTTGTTTTGTTTTTTGTTTGTTTTTGTACAATAGGTTAGGGATTTGGGATTTGGATTACTTTTCACACACTAGGGGCCCTTCTAGGTGACTTAATTCACAGATTAGGGGGGCCGCGGAGTTTGGGGTATGTTTTTAAATAAGTTCGGGATGCTGGAATCGGGGAATATACGTATGCTTATAATTCCGGTATTTTATTTCCAACCACAATTTTCGCCAGAACCAGTTTCACTGGCTGGCCGTGACTCGGCTTCGCACGAAAAAGATTGCCACGCAGTCTGTGTTCGGTAATAAAAGCTTACTTACTTGATTTGCGCAGTACTCGGAGCTTTGATCTTGGAGCTTTTTGTATGGGCGTAAAGGGCTAATTTTGATCTACACATTGGTAGGTAGATCACCAATACTACCCTGGAATTTTCATCTTTATTAGGGGTTTCAATGCAGGACACAATTTCCACGTGCACTTCTGACAAAACTTCGACAATTTAAAAGGTATGCGAAAAAGGTATTAATTATTTTTACAGAAAGTATATTTATTGAAACATATAAATAAAAGTACAAAATATGTGTATTGAATTTAAATATTAAAAATTAAACACATTCATTTTACTTCGCTTGATAATTGTTTAAAATTTGGTGATTAATTGGTGACAGCACTCCTCAGTAATTCTTTCGGATACTGGTAAGTTAATGCTGATCGGCGTTTGGATTTCACGAATTTTAAAGTGGAATAAATGATTCACATAAGGACCTACGTTGTTCCGAATATTTAAATAATTCAACAAGCAGCCTTTTTTAATTCAGGATACATCGATTCTGGTACAAATTTCCAAAATTCAGTAATCGGCGTCGACTTATATTTTAATTGTAGAGCTTGATCTTCTTGCATCTCTATTAATTATAATTCTCCAGATGCTTTTTGGGTCATAATTATATTGTAAATGGTAAACACACCTTGAATTATGTTAATCAAATGGATTTAGAAAAAACGCAAGAGACGATTTAAAATATTTCAAGTCTTGAAATCTATTTTGGAATTCCGTCCATATTCCTTTTAGGTTTTCTAGCTTCGTTGAGTTTTTCTGGTTTAATACCGGAACAATTTTTTTTATTCAAGGCAAATGAGAAAATGTTTTATTTTTAATGTCCTTTTGAAAAAGTTGTAATTTAGTTTGAAAAATAAATATACACTGTGAGAGGTCAGATATTATTTTATCTTTTCTCTGGAATTGCAAATTCAGTGTTTGCAAATGTTCCATGACGTCAGTAAAAAACAAGAAAAGAAGTATTGTAACCACTCTTCATCGTCTAATTATGAATAGGTTGTTTCCTTTTCTTTTAGAAATGCAGTTATCGCATCAAACAAATCTACAAATCGATTTAATACGTTGTAGCTAGATAACCATCTAACAATGCAAAAGAATTTTTTTAATTCTTCAAGGAAAGTTTTGCAATTTACAATGTGTGACACTGTTTTTATAACATCAGGATATTTTAAATATTTTGTAATGAGATGTTCTCTGTGAATTATGCAGTGAATCGGTACGAATTGTGGAATTCGAGAATCGTCTCCTAAAACCCCAATAAGACCGATTTTTTTACCCAGCATTGCCGGAGCTCCATCAGTTGGAATGCTTACAAGTTTATTAAGAGGCACATTACAAAATCTAATGCATTTTTAATATCGACACCGCGGGTTGACTCTGGAAGTGCTACCAAATCTAGTAATTCTTCTTTAACAACGAAGTCAGGTGAAACAAAGCGTATAAAAACTACCAATTGCGGAAGATCTGTGATGTCTGTCGATTCGTCAAGGGCTAAGCTGAATGCAATACAGTTCTTCAAATCATTGTTCAAATTATATTCAAGAGATGTGTTAATTGCAGTTATGCGTCGTTCGGTTGTGTGTCTCGAGATGGGAATTTGCGAAACAAATTTGTGGAATGCTGTATTATTTGGATCTAAAGCTCTAGGTACATCTTCCAAGTTTTTTTAATAAACGCTCCCTCTCCATACGGACGTTTTTCACGAGTAATATTCCAGGCAATAACAAAACTGGCATTTAGAACATTTTGACATTTTGAAACACATACGGAACAATAATAATTTTTTTATATATAATAACAAAAAGATGAAAAGGGAACTTCGGTAAATTTTTCGAGAGCCACAAATAATCCTTCAAAGAGCCGCATGTGGCTCGCGAGCCGCAGGTTGGCCCCCTCTGCACTATATCCACACAAAACCAAAAACTTTATTAATTTCGGTCATGCTCTTCAAGAGATATCTTGTAGGTATAATGGCTCAATCGTCTGGACTCTAGACTCTAGAGTAAATACTATCTCGCTAGCGTCTAATACTTAATATAGTAAGTAGTACCTACGTAACATTTTTGTATTTAACATAGTTATTTATTTGATACTGAATATCAATAAAGAATTACTAAACGAAACATTTTAGTTAATGCTTAATATTTATTATTTAATTGCCCAAATGTTTAGTTCTACGGCACAATATGAATAAAATAGTGCACAATGTGATATATTTTATATATAGTAAATTGTGATATACAGGAGGAATCTAAATTTTAAATAAATTAAAAAGTACAGCCACAACCTGGATTTGAACCAGGTACTTTTGTGCTAGGGACACTGGTTCAAATCCAATTTGTGGCTGTAATATAAAATTTATTTAAAATTTACATCTCTCCTGTATATATTACCATTTACTATATTGATCATTCATTACGGTAAGTCCGTAAGATACGGTATGTCCCGTATATTCATATCTAGTGATATTTTTTGTTTCACGTATTTACATTTATCTAATGTAGGTGCATACATTTTTAAATACACGCTTAAATAGAACCCACCTAATCTCGCATATCTATTTGCTATAAAAATATTAATTTTTAATCAAATACATAATTCGTTATTTATCTATAATTATAATGTAAGCAAATTATTAGTGATATAGTTACACGCTTCAGTTTCAAATATCCACATTATGTGTCTAGTTCTCTTACCGTTTGCATGGGGGCCTGGGAGAAATTGCTGCCCCTGACGACCCTCCTCTCGAACATGAGGTTGGCGTATGGTAACGGGGCATCCCTGTAATGAGATAATTGCGTTCAGAACCAGGTTTAGGTCGGACGATGATGGTCAGATTTATGTCGGAATATAGCGAATAGGCACGCCATGTATGCATACAGAACCGAGGTTATTATCAATTTGAAAACGCGGTCAGTTCCGTAAGGTATCATTTGCATGCCGAGCTGCAAATGTGCCCCAAAGTTGACCTCTAAGTTGAAGTGGTTCTATTATTGGGGCTGGTTTGAGTAGCGGTAAATGGTTAATGGAAAAATGGTCAAAGTATGGAAATTTTTGCTAGAAGGACGGCGTAATTTACCGGAATATTATGCAAGCTAAGCGACGTTTTATGTAATATTTCTAAATTAGGGTGATTTTTTGGAAGGGGTAATCGCTTGTATAGGTTTGCGCAATGTGCAAATAACCGTTCTAGTTTGACTCACACAACGAAACGTTCTCTCAATTCAAAGCAACCTTTGTCAATCAAAAACAACGGTTGTTTTATATATACGCAAGAATTTATATCGTTCATTGAAGAAAACCGCTGTTTCTACCGGTTGTCTTACTTTAAGATTGTACAATTTTAAATGGATACTATACTTATTTCACTTAAGAATTTGTTTTTTAAAATCAAAAGGTTGGGTAGTTAGATTAATCAGCTCACATTCTTGGGTGAAGCATTCACCTATTTCTTTTAAATATGAACATGTTATTATGAACGCAATAATATTTTACATGGAATCCAAAGAAGATTATTGCTATTTTCCAACGAGAGAAGACACCCGCTGTCCCTCCTTAGTCTTCCATAGTTCCATCCATATTAGAGCTGTTTGACAATTCTACATTAGGTACATTGATGGTATGATAGCACAATCACTGATGCTGCATAGACAATATAGACATGTATTCGGTTATATACCCTCTACGAGACCTCTCTTACGACGAGAAACTAAAGCACCATCTATCGGCATCCCTTCAGATTGTTTTTAAAACAACGACTTTCTTAAATCAAAACAATCGCTTTCTTAAAGCAAGTATTTAGGTTAATATTAAATTACTATATTAAATTAAAGAAATATTCTTATTATAAGTATGTGTTGCCTTAAAACAAACAAGTTACGTTAAGAATGTTATATTTTTAACATTCGCGTGTTCAAGTGTGAAATTTAATCAAATATGCTTCCAAGTTATATTTAAAATCATCTAGAACATTCAAAACCTTTTTACAAGTTCAAAATTTATAGGTAAATAGGCACTACAAATTTGCCAAAATTGCAATTTCAGTTGGAGAGAGATCAATGATACGTTAGACAACGACCGTTGCTGTAACGCTCAAAGTTCTCACAGAAATAGTGTGTGGGGGTTTAGCTACATATATTTTTGTCTGTCTATTTTTTACTCATCGAAAAAGCTGAGAAAACCCAATTTACTTTCTGGAAGGTCTAAGTATTTTAAAATCACTGCTATCAAATTTTATGTTTCACCTATTTACTCACCTATTTAGAGGTCGGATTGGATTTATATCCTCTTAACAATAATTTGAAATTAGCAGATAAGCCCTATATACACTACTGGCACAATTAGAACTGTTACTATTACTGCTTATATCAATTTTTCTAAACTTTGATTGTTCAATAACTACTGTATAGCAATCTGTCGCTGATTTTTATTATTTTTTATAACATCGTAAAGAAATTCGTCAAGATTGTCTTATGTTTAAAATATACCTATAAACCGTTAAAAGGATAAAAAATTGTTATAGCTGATTATATTAGGAAAATCCAAATTGTGTTTCGACACATCCAGTAGAGTAAACTAAGGAACTTGTGCAGCTCTTGTCACAGAAACCAATGATTTAAATTAGAATTTTCTAAACTACTTGAAAGGTGGATTTTTTTTTTACAAAAATTCACTGGAATTAATAAAAAAATCAAAATAATCAGAATTGAAATTTGTGATATTTTTCCAACGTTCCTTAGACTCAAAAATAGACGAAAAACATTATTTTGGTTTACCTGAATGAATGCAATGCGTTTCAAAACTAGCTACAAAAAAGGTTGTCATATTTCATTTGAAGTTCTTAAAAAGTGCTCTAAGACGACCAAAATTAGTTACATCGCTTTTAAATTAGGTATTAAATTAATTTGTAAATTTTAAAGTAAAAAAATGGCTTACAAAGAAACGTAAAAAAGGTATAGTTTTTTATTGTCACGTATAACGGATAATATTAGAAATTTCCTAACAAATTCTAAATATTTACCTAGAAATGGCGGAGGCGCAAAATTATTCCCGAAATTTATTTTTTTCCGTTTATTACCTTTTTAAGAACAATTTCCTTAACTGTTGACTTTATACCTACTTCAATTGATTGTCTAGCACACATTTTTTTATATACCTAATAAATCATAAATTTCACCATACGATAACTTTTACATTGCCACACATAAGGTCATACATAAAGCGGTTTATACGCCTCTAGACAGGTCGCTAAGGATAACAAATGCGCCGGTAGACAATCGATTGCGCCAACTATCCAATTAAAGAGAACGTGACCCAAATTTACCCCCGTTCATATTGTTTACAGCTACCGACTCATCATAGGACAATAGCAACATTATCGCCGCGCCGGCCGTGCAAGTGCGACTTTTTTAAATGATTTATCGATACAGTACCTAATGTGTTGGTATAAGCTATACTGACAAATAAAGTAGCGTGGAGCGCGAAAAACCAACGGCGTATAATTCCAGGATAACAATTGTCCTTGACATTGGGTCACGGAAGTTAAAGTAAACGGGGTGGTATTTTTAGGAAATCTATTAAGTTGGGAAATTTGGAGGTGTTATCTTTAGATGGAAGTAGTAAACATGAAATTGAAAGGAAAAGGTTAGGTAAAAGGTTAGTTAAGCCAACAGCGAAACACAACCGATGGAAACACGAGATAATCTCAGAAACTACCCGATTACACAACCTTTTAAACTCAATAGTTTGGAGATATAAATACTAGATTGTTATTTTAACTGGCAGAACCTCTGGATTATCATTTCGCTTTCTGTGAATAAATAAACTTAAAAATTGTCACTCTCGGAAGAAGGCGCAGCTCGTCAGCATGGTGGAAGGACTGTATTCTTCTTTTATTTTTAATAAAAAAGCCATTACATACAATGAAAATACCGTTATGAAATACCAGAATGAATTAACAATGTCGTCATTTCTAAAAGATACGGGAAAATAAGCAGAAATGACGTAAGTAATTTGAAATAGCTTGTTAATTGGTCTGTAAATCAATATTGAAGTTAATAAGTCATCAAGAACAGCAAAGCTCTAAAGCATATTTAACAGAATTATATTGCACTGGTGTACTCACCAGTGCGATCTCGGAAGATTGTGCCTCTGTTAATGAAGATATTTAAAAACTGATTTCACTCATACATACAGAACGCCGAGGCGCACATTTTCAAATTACTAGCGTGTATACAGGTTGTTCCATAAGGTAAAACCAACCCAAACTTATGTTTTTTAAATGGAACAACCTATATTTTGGCACAATTTTTAATTCTTCGCTAAATTTTACGCCAATAAAATATTACATTACCTACACTAAACTTTATACTTTTTGATTCATTGGCATTTTTATGGAATAACAGTAGTCTAAGAAAAACTGTATATCTTAATAACTGTTTTTAATTTTATTTCGCACGCTTAGATTATGATTAAGTAAGAAGCGTTTTATTATCATGATTACCTACCATATCCAAATTCTGTACAGGTTGGTTATAATCTGCAGCAAAATAAAGTAAACCGTATTTTCCAAGAAAGTGATTTTTTTTTAAATGGAACACACTGTAACTAATTCTTGTTTTGAATTCTACGCATACTTCTGCACAAAAAATACTGGTACACACTAGTGCTAACATAAACCATTGCTGAGATAGTATTCTTAATAAAAAAATCGATTTTTATGACCACCCTGTACACAATTTGGATATGGTAGGTAATCACGCTAATAGAACGATTGTTACTTAATCATAATCAAAGCGTGCGCAAGAATATTAAAAACAGGTATTGAGATATACTGCTTTTCTTAGACTGCTGTTATTCCATAAAAATGCCAATAAATCACAAAGTATAAAGTTTAGGGTAGGTAAAGTTTTTTTATTGTCGTAAAATTTTGCGAGGGATTCAAAATTGTGCCAAAAATAGGTTGTTCCATTAAAAAAAGAACATAAGTTTGGGTTGGTACTACCGTATGGAACAGCCTGTATACATAAGAGTGAAATCAGTTTTAAAATATCTTCATTAGCAGAGGTACAATCTTCCGAGATCGCACTGTTGAAACACCCTGTATATTTTATGTGGTTATAACTATTGAAACAACTAATTTAGAATGTGATTTTAACTTAAAATTTACGATTAAAAAAATTCTGCTTTTAACAAATTGCAACTACTTATTTAACAAATTTCTGTAATTTACAACCTTACACAAATATGGCCTGAGAACGTCTTATCTAAATCAATATTGACTTACAAAGTTGAGTTTCTTCACAAAGATATTTGAATTACTGACAATACATTTAATGCTTTTTTGTCCTTTGGTGGAAATATCATGAAATCATACCATGGAACGGTTAGCAATAAAGTTTCTTTAATGGTTAATTTGACGTGAATGGCAAAAACAGACAGATATTGCAAGTAGTGTCCATCCAAGTTTTTAACATGATGAAAATATGAATATTTTCCATAATATTTAAATATAAATAATATCTAATTTTAATATTTAAATCTATTATTTTTTATTAAGTTTTCTTGTTATCATTTTGATCAGGTCATCATTTAGTTTTACATTTAGTTAAACTCTAAATTTAAAAAAATTACCCTTTCTTATATTTTGTATGCGGTTTATATTTTTAACGCTAGTTATAAATCGGTCCGTAGTTGAGTTCACACTTCTCAGCGATAGAAAATATACCAATACCAACAGGGAGAATCATCACTGAGATGCAGCCGTGCGTGACGGGAGAGAATGAACATTATTTTGTTTTTTATATTTTCTTACGCAATGTACATATAATGCATTTCAATAAATTAAATTAAATTTGAAAAATACAAAATTAATAATTGAATTCATCAGATTGTTCCAGAGGTTATGACATGCTTTTTATTATGTAGGTACATAGCTTTTGCTTTGTTGAATTTTTCTAACGGGCTTATATTTATTTTTGAATATTTTATAATAACTACAATTTCAATGGCCTAAAAAGTACAAATAAATTTAAATAAATAGTTCTGGATAACGATTTCAACAAAAACGAAACTAAAAAGAAACACCAATTAACACAAGCTATCCGGCCCGCGGGTTTCTCAAAGTTTCTCAAAGGTTTCTCAAAGCATATACCTGATCAATAGTATAAAAATGAAGTAGTGTAGGTAAATTGCCGTACAAAGGTTTATTATTATTATTATATTAAATCTACATTAAGTACATTATTATAATTAAATTGACCAAAAACATCTCTTGATATATCACTGAACAGTGATATTCTGGCGACTTTTGAAGATTCTAGAACTATAGACCAATAATGTGTGTAAAGTCGCGTAGCGGTGGTAGAAGATAACGCGTGGTTATGCTGAAGTGCCTGTGAACTCCATGGAAATGCAGCTATGTATGCATGCGACCCTAATGACTGCTCTAGATAATCCGGTGGCACAGTAACCGATTTTGGTTTGTTTGCGTTGTTCTAAATCAAAGGGCGCGCTATTCTTGGCGTTTATATTCGTTCCTGTATATTCTGACATACATACGTGATATACACGTTCCAGAGTGGACAGGTAATAATAATACAGGATTGAACGATTTCATTCGACGTAGGACGATTTCCCGATCGTATTAATTATAGACATTTTATACCCAGAAAATGATATTACGTACTTGATATT
Source organism: Melinopterus prodromus (assembly GCA_964023965.1). Classification (NCBI taxonomy): domain Eukaryota; kingdom Metazoa; phylum Arthropoda; class Insecta; order Coleoptera; family Scarabaeidae; genus Melinopterus; species Melinopterus prodromus. Next base: position 51,256,688 of record OZ030393.1, read on the forward strand.
ACTACATACGTAGTAATTCTATATGGGTATGTTCTAAAATGTTCCATATGCTTATGTTTTACATAAGATAAACAACAGCATCTTACAGAATCTTATCACATCAGAGATGCTTACGAAATTAAGTTCATTCATTCCGATTAAACAAAATTATTTATTTACCTATAAATCGCCTTCTACGTCAATTATTTCTATTAGAAATGTGTTTTCAATAATGGTGGAGGCGACACACTCTCAATACCACAATCCAGCCATTCTGAATAAATTGTTAATAAATTATTTTATGGTATATCTGTGCAGTTTCTAGAGTAAGATTCTTATAATAACCCCTATTGTAATGTATTTTTGCATGTATTTTTACTTTGAGGGAGGAGCTTCGCCTTAAATATTAGTTGTTAATAACTTGACGTCTTAAAGTAAGTTCTGAAACTATTTTGGTAAATGTTAGAAACAATTTTAGAAACTAGATATGTATACACATATGTATCTTAAGGACTTACCGTAATAATGAAATTAATAAAAAATTAAAGTATAGAAGATGGTGATATACAGGCGGAATGTAAATTTTAAATAAATTAATAATTACAGCCACAACCTGGATTTGAACCACGGACCTTTGTGTCGCTAGCACAATTCTCTATACAACTGAGCTATTGAGGCCTATGACATATGTTACGGAAAATCGTCATATCAAGGAAAGGAAGTAGTAAAAGATATAAACATTTGATGGGTGTCACGATAGGTTAGGTTTGGTAGTGTTTACTACTTCCTTTCTTTGATATGACTATTTTCTCTAACATTTGTCATAGGCCTCAATAGCTCAGTTGGATAGAGTATTGTGCTAGCGACACAAACGTCCCTGGTTCAAATCCAGGTTGTGGCTGTCATTATTAATTTATTTAAAATTTATATCGCGCCTGTATATCACCATCTTCTATACTATGATTAATAATTTCATTATTACGGTAGTCCGTATGATATGGCATGATCCGCATATTCATATTGCGGATTGGATACACTGTTGAATTAAATTACAGCCATAAGAAATAAAAAATTAAAATAAATAATAAAGTAAGAAATTATTTTGTGGCATGTTCGAAATGGCCACCATTATTTGCTAGACAAAAATACATTCTGTTTTCGAACTCTTCGCGAACGCAATTAATGGTGGCCATTATTCAAGTCTATCTTAAGAACCTATCGATCGATTAAATTTCTTTTTGTCATGATTGAGTAGAGAATTTTATGCCCTTTCAAATGATGTATCACAAGGTGGCAAATGGCACCCCTATTTGAAATTTCAAAGTGGGGGCCTGGGGGGTGAAGGGACGAAACAATGTTTGAACTTCCCCCTCGATATCTAAATCGACGTGTTTCCACTCAAAGCAGTAATCGCATCAGGTCAAGAGTTATTAAGGGTGGACACTTTTGAAATGAACACACTGTATATACATGCGCTATATACAATTATTTGTCACGTGCTCTAGTTAGACTACGCACTTTTACTTACATCGGATTTTAGACAAAACCGTTTGAGTGATTATTGGGGTAAGATTCCTGGTTACAGTACTTGAGTTACTCATTTGCTACAGGTTTTTTTTAAAATGTCCGAGTAAAGTTATAACAGATTTTTATGATTATTTTCTACGCAGTTAAAAGCCTATGTCTTCACAAAAAAGTCTATAATTTCATTGTGTAAGCTTTTAATCATTATAATTTTTAATATTTTTGTAACTCACCAAACATTACAGAATTTTATAAACGTACTGGACTATAACAAACGAAATAAAGAAGAGTTACTTCCTTATAAACAGTTTTGGATGTCTTAAAAGAGCCACAGCCACAGTCAGTGTTATGATGTAACAAACAAGATGTTTAAAAATTGGTCTAAGAGTAAACTATCAATTTTCTACAGTTAAAGTAAAAAGTGTCCAATTTTATGTAATCCTCAGATATAAAAATCTGAATTTTAATATGAATACGTTAGAAAGGTTATACAAAATAAGTCAATTAAATCACATCAAATAAATCAATCAAATATGTGCAGTTTGTTATTTGGAATTATTTTCACATATTATATTTTTTAGAATTCCATAAAAAAGTCAGTTCACAGTTTGTGACGTTATCTTTGAATTCCAAGTCTGGCGCTTACGAAAAAGTCTTTATAAAGAATTATAGGTATAGTTTGTGTGTACGTTCCATTTTTTACTTTAGTTAGTTAATGAAAAAATGTATTCTGTACTTTGGTGCAAGAAAAAGGAATGTAAAAAATGGATTTTGATGTTTTTAGTTGAACCGTCTCTATGAAGCAAGCTTTTTTAATGCAATAGCAAAACTCAAAACTAGCAAAAATGATATTGGTTATTCTTGCACCAAGGTATAGAATTATTTTTGTTATAAAACAGTAGTGTACAATTTGCGTAAATGCACAAATTCACAATTTGAAAAAAATATTTAGTTTTATTAATATGTTTTCTGGACGCAAGACATTGCTACATAGTTAATGTGGATATTGCGGTTTTTATATATCAAGGTTCTACCATAATAATACTATGCCATTTATCTTGCTTGTCATTTATCATATCAGAGACAAGCGCACCAACGTATAATTACTACACGCGTGCAGTTGACACAAATCATTATTACCGTACAAAATGTGTTCATAAGAACTCACGATGAGGGGTGCAACGCTCTAAAAGAAAACGTTCTTATGTGTACCCTTATCGATCGTTGAATATCCTGTCCACTCCACCCCGTGTAAAACGCAAGGGGTAGTAGCGGTAGCTTAATGGCGAAAAATGTGATCTAATCTACAACTGTAAAACATGAGAACAAAAAATGAAATTGGCTCAGAGAATTGCAGTTTTCTGCCAAACGCTAGTCATGTCTATTTCTGTCTCTCTATTTCACGCGCACCTCAAGAATGGGTTCTAATATTGGTAAGAGGTGATGTGACATGCCATATTGATCAATTTAATTATGTATTTAACGAAAGTACGTTAACCTGCGATGATATACTCAGGGAAAATAATCGAAACGATGGTTTCAATAAATTATGGAATGGAATGTTAAGGTTCAAAAATTGCTGGGAATATGTACGGGCCGTTTTCAATGCCAGGGCTGACGATTAAATTGAGTCATTCCATACAGTATAGTTCTGAGAAAACGTGAATTACTGAGGTAATTGTATGATGGCTTCACGTATTAAACATTATTACCTTCCCCTGATTAAGTTGGACTAGTTCAAATCTTTACTTTACATCAATTTTTAAGTACTATCCCGTGGGTAAATGATCTTGAAATAGTGTATTTTCATATTTTGTTTGACATTGAATATGAATCATAAAACATTGAACCCCCATCCTGTAATCAAACTTCAAGTTTTCATGGAAAATCAGTCGAAGAGTGGGGATTACATTCCAAAAGTTTTAATAATATATGTTTACGCATTTGACCTAGTAGCACACGAGCGCGAACAGCCAGATTGGATTTTTTCTTTGAAAATTTTCTTCTTTAATTTTCTTTCCAGTACATCCCAGTCAGAAGGTGATGATCAGCGAAGTTGTAGAGGATACAATTCTCAACAAGTTGCACTATTAGTTTAGTTTGCAATGTCAATAGTTTTAGAGATTTTGGGAACTGTATGGTTCAAAAATGCATACATTCTCAATTATTATTCTAAATGTGACTAGTTGTCGATTAGATCTTCATCTTCTTATCATGCTGTAGTTAATGTGATTTGAGTTCTTTTTTTTGTTATCTTACCTTGTATAAATTTCAAAAATATTCCGGTTCAGGAAGCGATTATTATTTAATGAATGTTGTTTAGTCATAAGCGAATTTCCTATTGATCCAATTATTTTCATTTGAATGGAAAAATATTTCTAAATTAATTAATTTAGCGAAAAATACAGCCATAATTTTGTTTATGATCGATTTGTTTTGTCTAAAATTCAATATAATTACGAGGGCGTCACTTAACAAGAACAAGTCGGTATACAAAATTGCATATAACTCTTCGAAACGATATCGTACAGTTATGCTGTTAGCAAATTCGCATAGCTCAGGCAGTTATACATCTAGGAATAGTTTGTATCCCTAAAATAACCCACCATATACGTTTCTAACGGTCGATTTCTTCACTTCCCATTAAATGTTTGATAACCACCACAAAAGTTATAGGGCGACCAATGGACTTATCTCATACATGGCAGCACTTTATAGGTAGGTGAATATAACGGCCCTAAAACTAAAAAATCTGACGTGGCCAGGCACATGACTTTATCATACAATATATAAAATTACCTGCATGAGAATCTATTCTATTGAGATAAATCGTAGGTATTGTCAAAGCATCAGCATTTGACACTACCTACACTACGTCGTTAGAATAATAGATATTTATGACACAAATGCCGAAAGTACGGAATAGCGCGACGAGCGGTGATGCGGCGCGTCACCGAAGGCGGAGTGTCGCCGTCGCATGTGAGCGAGTCGCGCTATCTAGTTTTTAGCAGGAGCGACATCAACGTTTATTGTGTTGCTTTTTAAGAAATACGTATATAAAAAAATAAAAAAATTCTGTATAGTAAATGCTAGGTTGGTACCACTTTGACGAAACGTCAAGTTTAAAGGTGCGTTCCGATTGGTAGGTAATGGGAGCTAATGGCGGTGGTAGAATACGAAATTATAGTATTTCTTACATATCGTGATAATGACACATATTAGTTTGCATGTACATAAACATGAGTCACTAGCAATTTTCTATTGGAAATACTATAATGGCGTCTGCTACCACTGCCATTATCACAAATGAAAACCCACCTTAAAAAGGTAATTCAAATTCTGACAGATTTATATTTGTTCATGACACATCCCTACCAACATACTAAAATAAAACTACACTCATCGCTATACTTTATTTATAATTTTCTCAATTTATCGTTTTTAGAATTAGATATAAAGACGGGTTGATATTTCTTATCAACAAACAATCAAATTGGTGATCTTATTTTATTCGAAATTTGTATTTTATAATTTGCCGCACTAGAGCGGCAACGTTCCTTAGTGGTTCTCCAACCTCTGATGAGATCAGCTGTTTTCGAATGTGACAACACAAAAAAATATTTGTCAAAATCCTGGCTACTATGTATTTTCATATTAATGCAGATGCGACCGATCTCGATCAAATAGAATTTGCTCTTGCAGCTAAACTATGAATTTTACCAAAAAATGTCATAAACATAAATTATTCAAAATGTCCTCTGCATTAATTTATTACTTAACTATTTTGACGAAATTATAGGAATTGCGGCTCATTTGCAAAATCCTTGAAAAAGGCTTAGAATAAACTACCAGTTCCTTTGGACCCTTGTGAACCAAAAGCTTTTCAGCTCTAAGTGAGGTCATGAAACTTCTAAATATGAACTTTCGTTCCGATACCTTCAGTAGTTTCTCCGGAATCGTCTCCACAAAAATCGTTTACACACGCACACACACACACACACACACACACACACACACACACACACACACACACACACACACACACACACACACACACACACACACACACACACACACACACAGACACACACACAGACATTTTTTTGTACCTTGGTCAAAAATGTTCAGGGGACCCAAAATGACCTGTTTCCGCTAAAATCTCAATTTTTTTTTCGGCACGATTACAATACTTTACATACTGCGTATGATAAAGTAAAAATCTGATGTGGCCAGGCACATGACTTTATCATACCATATATAAAATTAATAGTGTAGCTGCATGAGATTATATTTGATGGAGATCGGCTATGTCTGCATTAAAATAAAACTACTAGTGCTAGACTAGAGACATTTTGATTATATTTACAGTAGGTAATGTGAAAACATCAGCATTTGACACTACCTACTGTCATTAGAATCACAATATCTGACAAATCCTGGCTAACTAGTTTAAATGCAGTACGAGCGATTTCGATGAAATAGAATTTGCTCATGTAGCTAAACTATTCATTTTACCAAAAAATGTCATAGTCATAAATTATTCAGATTTCCTCTACTTTAATTTATTATTTAACTATTTCGACGAAATTCCAGATATAGCGGCTTATTTGCAATATCTTTCAAAAATGCTAAGACTATAACGCCAGTTCCTTTGGACCCTTGGTTCAACAGAAAGCTTCTAAATATGGAGTGTTGTCATACTACGGATGATAAAGTAAAAAGGTTCTGGTTCTGATGATTAATATATTATATTGGCTTCTAGCATACTATATTTTCGAGTTTTACGCCGTCTTCAGTGCTAACTACAAAAGTTCATAAAGAATTATGCTCAATATTCCAAATAAGTTTTAAGGTTAACATACCGTCTTACAATCTTTCTTGTATATTTATTCGCGAAAACATAACATTGCTATCCGCACTCGAAATATTGTTTTTCAATATTGTTTCAATATTGTTTCACCTAGCTTCTCATGGCAATTCTCCATGCATTTGCGTGTTGAATTGACGTTTCGCAAACGCTGACGTTCCAAATACTGTCAAAAACTTCAAAATATCCTGGGCACCTAGTATTAATGTAGACACGATTTCGATCAAATAGAATTTTCTCCTGCAGCTAAACTATTAATTTTACCATTAAATGTTATAGACATAAATTATACAAAATATCCTCTACTTTAATTTATTATTTATCTATTTTGATGAAATTACAGAAATGACGGCTCATTTGCAAAATCGTTGAAAAATGCTAAGAGTAAATAGCCGGTTCCTTTGGACCCTTTTGAACCAAAAGCTTTTCAGCTCTAAGTTTGGTCATAAAACTTCTAAATATGAACTTTCGTCGCGATACCTTCAGTAGTTTCTCCGAAATCGTCGCCACAAAAATCGTTTACACACACACAGACATACATACACACACACACACACACACACACACACACACACACACACACACACACAGACATTTTTTTGTACCTTGGTCAAAAATGTTCAGGGGACCCATAAAGACCTATTTCCGCTAAAATCTCAAAAATTTTTTTCGGCACGATTACAATACTTTACATACTGCGTATGATAAAGTAAAAATGGGTTGAATGGATTGCCAAATTAATGATATCAAGGTTATTAACATGGCAAATATTGTATAATATAATACAGTGTGTCTCACGGGACATTGGATTGTATGGGTACTTTTGTTATTAATAGAGATATAAAGTCGGTTAAATGGGCAAAGTAGTGCATACTTAGGTGCTCTTTCATAATCTGTTCAGAAAACAGTTGAATTCCAAATGGTTTCCAAGCTATTTTGAAAAAAGAAAAAAAAAATTATTTTTTAATTATGGTCATAACTTCTATATTTGTGGTCCCATCAAAAACGCGTTTGGACAGTATAAAGGCACTTTTTTTGTTACAATTTGCTACAATTTGCTACAATTTAATTATGTTAGTTTAAATTTTTTTTGGCCAATGTATTCGACAGAAATTAACGAAACTTTTGTTTTTCTTATTGACGCCATATTCGTTTTTTACATGTTTGGATAAAAAAAAATGTCTGAGGAAATTGATATGCCACTTGCCATATTTAGAATACAACAAGCCGACAAGATTTGAGTTTTTATTTAATATCTGAAATGATCGCATGGTGCCATGAAGACCACTGTTGAGCGATACAGTATTTATGTGCCCATAGTAAAGTTACACTAAACTTTTGGAATGTATTTATTTGTACCAACTAGACAACACAAAAAAAGTAAAAACATTTTAACAAACTAAATAATGTTATCAAAAATCTCGCCATTTTCATGGAGGCATTTTTCACAGCATTCCGTAATATGGTGACCTTACCGGCGATAGCAGAGTTACGTAACTCTCCGACGTTGCCAAAATTATAAACACCATACACCATATTTATTTTTTAAGTCACTCCATAGATAAAAATCACAAGGGGCAAGATCCGCCAGATCCGGATCTTCGTGGGACTAAACAGTTCCTCACGATTCGGGCGCTATGTGTAGGTGCTTCGTCTTGTTGGAACCACATACCTTATCGTAACGCCAACGGTATATCGTCCATTCTTTCTTCCACGTCCTCAGAGAGCAATATTGCCGATACATATCCGAAGTAACATTTTTGTTATAAAAGATTGGTCCGGTTAATCGGTTGGCCACTATTACACCATTGGCACCATACATTAAAACCAACCCACACCTGATTATGGCGCGGTACAAAAAGGTGTTGATTTTTGCGGGCCCAGTAATACGTCTTGTTTCAGTTAAAAATACCGCAGTTAGAAAAATATGTTTTATCGAACCATATTATTTTTTTATAGATTCTGGGTTTTCACCAATTTCTTTCTTCAATATCACATTGTTTCAAAAAACGCCTGCCATGGCACCATGCGATTTTCAGCAATTCTCGAAGTGTACAACTTTCAGTCAATTCTATTATCTTATTGTAATCAAAACATAGCATGTGCCATACCAAATTACTCAGAAAGAAATGATGAATCCAAACATGAATAAAACGAATATGACGTTCATAAGAAAAACAAAAGTTTCGATTGTTGCTGGCGAATCCATTGGCGAAAAGAAATTTAAACTGACATATTCAAATTGTAGGCAAAAAAGTGCGTTTATAATGTCAACTTGCTTTTATGGGATGGGATGACAAATAAAGAAGTTATAATAATGATTAGAAAAAGAAATTTTTTGGTTTTTCAAAATAGCTAGAGAACCAGTTGGAATTCAACTATTATCTGTACAGATTATAAAAGAGCATATAAACATGCACTACTTTGTCCATTTAACCGACTTTCTATCTCTAATAATCATAAAAGTACCCATACAATCCAACGTCACGTTGTATACACAATACTGTATACACAATTACATAATAAATAACAATATAATATACATAATAGCATAATAACCTTCGTTTATATTTCAAATTATAGGTAATCGTGGTAGCTATACAGATGGGCTCGAATTTTTTCTCTATGATAAATGACCGCTAAATTGGGATAAAGTACGTAAATCACAGAATGTACATTTTCTAGGCGTTGTAATCTTTACATATTCTTAATTGGCGACGCCAAGCCAGCTAAGTACTTTTGCGTTGGAATTGGGACAACAAATGTATATTTTGTAAAATATCTTTACAATAAAATATTTTTTTGAATCGAAAAACTGTAAGCTTTAGGAAAAAAGTAAGCCATATCTGGTTAATATTTATTATTTGTTTAAACATGTTATGAACATCCACATGTATTGCTTTTATTGAAAACATGTTTGATTCACACAAGTTGATCTGAATAAAAGTAGTATCCAGAACGTGTAAGTGTAGGACCTTTGCATCTCGGTTTTATGGCCCAGTCTAGCAATAGTTAATAAAATCAATATTTATAATTTTCAATAAATAAACAAAATATATTTCTTCCTTATTGATTTTTCTCACAAATTCAGAGAAACATCGTCCACAATTGTTCTTTATGACGATAGCTTTCAATATCTTTACCAACATTGTCTCAATATCTTACCCAGGCTTCCTCGTCAAATTAGCGTTAACATCCTTCCCATCGATGTGGTCCTGCATCTTGATTCCAGCAACAGCCGCCACCAAGGCAGCAGCTTTAGCTGCCGCCTCACATCTCGCCTTATGGCCGATCTTCACATTACTCTGCTTGAAAACCGTTGGCTTGCTCGCATATTCGTACAACTTCTTCTTCTCCTGGTTTTGCTCTTCAATTTTGATCCCCAACAAACTTGCAATCTCCGGAGGCGGTTGCAGAAATTGCCCTTTCTTAACAGTCGTCACGAAGAGCGGCCTATTCTGCAAATCTACAACGCACCGTTTATGTCTATGCTTCTCCTGCTTCTCCTCCTTTTGCAGTCTCTTCAATTTCGCGTCCAGCGTTTTAGTAAAAGTATTATCGATAATCTGGTAAGTTTGTTCAGCCCTTTTAGAAGCGCTGTTGCAATGGACTAAGTTTCCATGAGAGGCAGAGTGATTCTTCCTTAAATTAGGACTTATTGATTTCTCGTCTATGAATCCGCTGGACTTGGCGAAAGGTTTTTGCTTGTTATCGACCAGCTGGTTTGGGATTCTTCTGGTTGGATATACGACCACGTTCGGCTTTGATTTCTGGCCTTCTCTGCCGAATGGTCTGAGGATGGACTCTCCGACGACCATCGGGAGGTTGTCATTGTTGAGAACCTTGAAGGCGACGTCCGGATCTTCTTCTGAGGACATGTGGGTGATTGGGGCCATCATGTAATCAGTCATTGCGGATCAGATGACCTGATGGGTGCGTTGGGTGGAGTTGGTATTGATGATGGCGCCTCCGGCATTGATCTGGGTGCGGCCCTATGCGGATAATTAGGGGCTAAAGTGATTGAACGGAAGATGGTCGTCAATCATGTTCAAAGGTCTAATGCGATTTATCTATTTTTGTTTTAGTAAATTACCATCTGGTATTTTCTGAAAATTTTAATATAGCCATCCTAGCAACCTTTAACTTCCTAATATTGTTTGGTCAGAATGTATGATTGCTCGTATGGATGTTTCTTTAGTGATAAATCGTAAATTAACTAGAGGTATATCGTATCCTAACCCAGGTCAAGCAATTATAGGTCTGGATCTTTGTAATAATTTACCACTAATAATAAAATTCATAAAGACTTTATACGGAATTTTCTCAACTATATCAAATATTTATCCTATTTATGCTGATAAAGTGTCTACAAAAATGTCTCTATAGACCAGCACAAATAAAGGCACGCCTGATACCTATTTTGTTGAACTTCGATGTTTAATAACTTTTGTATTCTTTGATCAATTTTCATTCTGCTTTTGAAACATTGTAGAACATTCATCTAGCTTATCACATACAATTGTAATTTTGAAATAAAAGTTTTTACACCTATTACACATTATTTAGTTCTTTCCACATTTGTGTAGAACAGTGGTGCCAAACTCATTTATGGACGCGTGCTACAAAATCCTCAGCTGCAGTTCGGCGGACCGCATATAAAAAAAAGTAAAAAAGTGATTAACTGGCAATACAACAGTTTTTGTCTTATTGGAATTTTTCATTTTAATATAAAAAATATATTGTTCCTGATCCTTTTTTTTTTCTGGAAACTTGGCATCACTTTTTATAATATATAGCATATTTTTAGAAATGAATTCCTAGAAAAAATCCATAAATCCACAATCTATATAATAACAGGTTAAATATGAAAATTTTGAATAGTAACTTTATTATGGTTCTTATACCATGTTAGATAATTTCATTAGGCTGTTAATTTTTGATGTTGGATGACTCACGTAAAAATTTTGCATTTACCTATACGTGCATGTGCGAACACAAGTTCGTAGATCACAAAATATTAAAAAAAAATATATTATGGATTTTCTATCAAACATATTTCATTTGAAATTCAGAATTACCTAAAAACCGACAAAGTTCACAAAGTTTGCTGATCATTAAATGAATAATATTTTACACTTTGACGAAAATGATACAAAATAGCTTATAAACTTGAGTACCTTTCATTAAACTGTCATTAACCCCTAATTCTTTTGATCAGTTCAGTTCACAATCACCCCCAATCTCTAACTACAATAGTGAAATATTTATTTTTTAGTTTGGTGCAACAGCAACGTGAATGTGTAGTATTCACATTTAACGATTAACTAAAATACTAAAAAACTAAATACCATTCAAATAATATTTACGAAGACATTATAAGAAAATTTCGAAAATGCTATTTAATTTGACAAAATTTGTTAGTTGAAGCCTGAGCTGAACTTTTCGGTGAATGACATGATAGGGAACTTTCGACACATGATTCATATTTAGCGCCTAAAATGTTTCGAAATTTCTCCGACAGCCTACTCGACCGGTTTGGAGAGCTAAGCAGTTTTCGGTCATGTTTGCAAGCATTTTTCACCTATTTCGCAACATTTTAATGGAAAATTAGAATATACGTTTGGTAGCACAATACTTCTGCGTTCGAAATACGTATTTGTGCAAAAACTAATCATTGGACAACGCCTGGGTTGTCCACACTCAAAGTAACCGTCAATCGCTAGTTTCACGCGAAAAGCCTCCGCTACAGATTGGAAAATGGCGGAGTTATGAATTAAAAAAACGCTGATTTTTCCGGTTTTTTTCTGAATTTCCACTGTTAATATTTTAACGATTTTTTGAGTCTCCACAATACAACTACGGACTGTAGCCGGGCCGGAAGGCCCGATACATTTCACAATAAATACAATAAAAAAGTAAATTAAAAGTTATGAACACAGGAATCGTGTTTGCTTATTTTTCAAGTGCTTGTACTAAGTACAACAGTACTTGAGTTGTTGACAACCTGCATTTATAAATTATAAGTTATATATTATACAGAGTGTCTCATAAAAACCAAAACCATCATTTTGGTTCCCGCATTATCTTAGGCTGAACTACTTTTCCTTTCAAAATTTTGAAGTTGTATGATTATTTTGATAAATTAATATTATGTACATACAATGTAATAAAAGAATAAAAAAAATCGGCCAAAGATTACAAAAGTTATGGAAGATTTATCATTATGAGAATACTTTTTAGAAGAGAACGTTAAAGATTGGATTAGAACTAGTACTTTTCTTTTCCAACTCTAGTGTGTCGTTTTGCTCAAATAAGTAATTTGCTATGTAGAACTAATATTTAAAAATGAAAAACAAAATGTCACAAATAACTCTTTTAAACTATAAATTTAATTTTACAAATTACGAACCGTGTTGTTCGCTTCTTAAGAGCGGATTTTTTTAATTACTTTATTATTAGAAAATAAGCATACAAAAATGATGGCAGAAAATTTCAGAACGAATTGTGTAGGATATTTGATCTTGACCGTAATATACAAAATAATATTGAGCTAATTAGTTGTATTGATTAAAGTTGTTCACAAAATTCACCTTATGTTGAAGCGTAATTCATATTTTTGATTGGTCGCTATGTAAAAACGTTGTACGTAAAGAAACTAAAAATATTTTGCATACGAATCCAAAACTTTGACTAATAGGGATAACTTAATCGACTTTTTAAGATAAGAACCGGAATGTGCCGGTCGAAAAAGATAACTGGGATCCTGTAAATCCTGTAATACCTAATAAATACAGGGATATCATTCAAATATGACAAAACTAGACTGTTTTCGCGAAAATAGCCTTCCTTTTACTTACATTTAGTTAACTTGTCTGCAATTATTTGTCTATGTGATTTAACTAGCAATGTTCTTCTACTATCTCTACGTTGTAATATCGATTTGATCGATTGATTATGCTCAAGAGTTTAATTTCGTGGAAACATATGTTTTCGTTAATACTATCGGTAACCAAATTATTGGGAACCCCATGTATAATTAATACGAATTGATTTCTTTTCCGTTTCCATCCAGACCTAACAAATACTAATCCACCATCGATCGCGTCGACTAAACTAATTTAAATATAGACTAGTAATGCCCGAATTACCCCTCAAAATTGCTCCCACTTCGGGGCACCGAAAATACCTCAGCATGATTTGCGATTTATCAAACGCTGTCAAATTTACGCAAAATACAATGGAAACAATTAAGGCGAATTGATTTTCGAGCACCTTTGAACACGATCGACTTGTAAAAAAACAAGCTTTTCGCTTGGCAATCAAGAGTGTTGTGTGTATGTTTGGCTCACCGGCTAGTCGAGGTTGACGTCGAGGAAAAACACGAGCACGTCGCGACGCCGACGTCGACACAGCTGACCGACGTCTCAAGAACTGACCGCTGTCCAGCGGACGTATTTGAATCTGCTGACCGTATGGCGCATGCTTTGGTAGTTGCGGAATTTTTGTATGTGTATTGTACGTGTATTGTATGTGTCTTATGGATTGAACTTAATTAATGGAATTTATAGATTGGCTACGCGCATTGACGCAATTCCCGCTAAGATAAAATTGGAATTATAAAAGGTTTCTGTATTCATGTTGCTGTCCATTGGGTATACGCTTATGGATGTATCATTTTCACTTTTTAACGCCAATATTCTCTTTCTTTACCAAGATTTATTGGAATCTCTTTTCAATGCTCTTCTGTTTCTGAATTTCGGTTCTGTGCACTTCTTCTTCTTATCACGCGACGTTTTAGCCAAGTGTTGCCTATTAGAATTCTTACATATCTGATATCTGATAATGTTCGAATACTGGTTCTGATATTCTTTGTAGTATCCTTCTTGCAATTTTGGTTGGTTTTTGTCTAAATTTATCGCAGATAAATCAAGATTTCGACTGAAAAAGCATAGATTATAGACTAGCGCGAAGGGTGATTGATATCAGACCGTGAAGATCAATCGCTTATTGTAAGAAGAGGCATATCGGTAATCTTGAGATAATTACCAAGAAACTGTTTACTTTGTAAATAAGTTGGTTCAGGTTGGCTCCGTCAGTCAAGCAACCTATAGACTTGCAACGCAAGGATCTTTTTTCAAGGGCTTCTTTTTACCTGAACCCTTCTTTGGCATAAGCAAAGGCAATTGAAGCAAAGAATTCGGAGTTGGGAAAACGGAGTCAAGAACTTTAGCTGGGTACGACGTCTAGCATGATGCAGGAAAAAAGGTGTATCGGCATTTCTGGACAAGACAGTACTTCGAACTGCGAAAGCAAGACGTAAGAAGAATTACAGGTCTCCTCACAGATCACTGGCTATTCAGACATCACCAACATAAAATGGGTCAGACAAATGATGATACCTGCAGATTCTGCGATAAAGCACTCGAAACTGGGGAGCACATATGTGACTGCGCAGCGTTACTCCACACTAGAATGTTTTACCTGGGTGTAGGTACTATCGTGGCCATATATTATGTCCCTTCTTTTGATGTCCATTTTCTCGGAAACCTAGGGGCGAGAAAATTTGAAATAATTCTGGTGCTGTCCTTGATTAATATGCTACAACTCACAAAAATTAGAAAGCTGTATGTGTTGGCGTTTTCCCGATTTTTCCAAATTAAGAAGAATTGGGGCTGTTTTTGCCACGTAAATTTTATTCGTTTAACTTTAGCAATTAATTACTCCGGAACTAATACATAGATTTAAACGAATTAAAAAGTAAAATCACCTGCGGAATGCTAGCTTTCAATGCGCATTTTTGTAAAATCATTGGATTAGTGGTTGACCCACAAAAAGCTATATTATGCAATGCCAGCCATTCCGTTATTAGAAGAGCTAGAATAATGAAATATATACTATAGGCTACCCAATAATTCATAGGTTTAAAGTTTATTACATAATCATTGCTTATCTTGCATTTTTCATACAAAAGATCGTGCTGAAACTCCGCGTGAATTCCGACGCTCTACGGTCTTTGGGGTACTGCGGGGAAAGGAGGCGTTAGCGGTGCAGTCATGTCGGAGAGAACCGACACAGCTGGGAGAACCGGGGCAGCTTATTATCAATACACCAAAAGAACCATAACTTGACAAGGTAGCAATTTTAACTAACAATTAAATTTTTAATATTTGCATAATTTTGATTATAATATTGTGATCTGGTACGAGAGAAATCTCTTCTATCGATTGGCGCTTATGTTTTCTTCAGTTTTTATACAATAAGGTTGTAAACAAGATTTTGATGGAAGCGGATAGATCTAATAATATGGAGTTAGCAGATTTTCCGATTAGTGGTGAATACTAAATTAAGCTTGCTTGATAAACCCAAAAAATATTTATAAGGTATGCCCGATTTTGTTATATAAATACAAACTATTATGACAGTTTCAACAGCTTATTTATTAATAATATTTAAATACGTGCAGAAACAATATAAAATAAATACAACTCTTGATATATTACATTACATATATTACAAACGTCAGCTCTGACCGTATAAAACTTAAAAATATCAAAAAACTTTTACAAATTTAGCATCGTAAATTTGTATACACATAGAATATTTTGCAGATCACGCATTAATTGTAAATGATAAACCCGAAACCCGATTTAAATTGCCAAGAATTCCCATGGGACTTCCAAATGCTTGTTCGTGGTTCTGTTATCTTTTTGGCTCATTTTGCGATTTGTTTTTAATTCGGGAATCTGTCGCCGGATATCCAAATTTCTTTGGCGAGGCATTATCGCCGTGTTGTTATATTGTGTCCGTAAACACTGTTCGTCTAGTAACTATTAACTAATGCACGCGCGGTACCCCACTACTGGCAGCGTCGCTGTCGATCCCTTTCCCCGCTCGCCCCTAGGACCGTTGACCGTCGCGTCAACTGCAGCAATCATGAGATGCTTCAACTCGATCTTTTGTAGAGAAAATGCAAGATAAACCATGATTATGTAATAAACTTTAAACCTATGAATTAGTGGGTAGCCTATAGTCTATATTTCATTATTCTAGCTCTTCTAATAAAGGAATTGCTGGCATTGCATAATATAGCTTTTAGTGGGTCAAGCACTAATCCAATGATTTTACAAAAATGCACATTGAAAGCTAGCATTCCGCAGGTGATTCTACTTTTTAATTCGTTCAAATCTATGTATTATTTCCGGAGTAATTAATTGCTAAAGTTAAACGAATAAAATTTACGTGGCAAAAACAGCCCCAATTCTTCTTAATTTGGAAAAATCGGGAAAACGCCATCACATACAGCTTTCTAATTTTTACGAGTTGTAGCATATTAATCAAGGACAGCACCAGAATTTTTACAAATTTTTTCGCCCGTAGGTTTCCGAGAAAATGGACGTCAAAAGAAGGGACATAATATATGGCCACGATAGTACACTTGAGCTTACAGAACTGGTACAACTAGGTCCTCGAAGCATCATAGGTTTCATAAAAGGGCAAGGCATCGAAGGACTCTAGTTGCATAGGAATTATAAACAATCAAACCTAGTTGACGATAAGAGCCTGATGATGGCCTATTAAGTCGAAATCGATAGCTTGCTTTTAAATTAACAAACAAAACATTGCGTTTTTATTTTTAAACTAGTTGACGTAATTCGATTAATTCGAGTGGCACGAAACCCAAGCGACCCACACAGCAACATAACATAGGTCTTATTAAAAATAACTTTCCATGGTTTCTAATACTTTTTTCTACAAACGTGTTAAATGTAGATCACTAACTTGTATTTGAAATGCATTAAAATACCAAACTATGACATCCAGTACAACAAAGTATATACAGGCGGATCATAGGATAGATCTTTTAAAGCCAAATACGTTTTAAGAGAACCGAGAGTGAACTGAAAGTTGCAGAAATTGGGTACAACCTTATCAATAACATAGGAAAAATTGTATGAGAAATATTTGGATTGCTAGATAAAGAGATTTAAAGAGAACGTCAGGTTGTGGTGATATTATTAGTAATTTTAGAAACTCCCAACTTTCTTTAAAAACGTTACAAAAATGAATTGCGAGGAGTTAACATTTAAAATGTGTTCCTGTAAAATTTAACTGTACTAATTCACTGCAAACTGTAAATTATAATAACTGTAAATGAATCTTTACTAGTTTCGGAAACAAAATTTTTAGATATTTTCTATATTTTTGGAGTTGTCAGACATTCACCCCTTCAAATTTAAAGCCAACATTTTCTAATTTAGATTATTGTACTACAATTTACTATAAATATGCATATAAAAACATACTGGGATACCTACACGCGGGTTAGTAAGTTTTATAATTAAGCCACAGCATCATATCTTTATTCAGTCCAGAGGAATTGGATTGTGACAGGCGAACAGACTAGCGGACAAAAGGGTTCTGTGTTTTACTTTTACTTACGGAACCCTAAAAAGATTCAGCCAAAACATATTTGATTATAAAAAAGCAGCACACTGCTATCTCACATGACAAACTTTCCCTGTGATTTTTCAAAAGTATAAAGTATGCACAAAATTATTAACTTCTTGTTGAAACTGGAACGTGATAATATCACCATAATTTTCCCCCTTCAAACTTGATTTTGGTGCGGATGTTAGGCCTGCCCGTTCCATTTAAAAAGCCATTAGAAAACTAAAATTAGCCTCGTTTCACGATACTAGCGCCGGCTGTAACAAAACTAGTCACACCATCTTGTCGCTCCCTTCATTCAAGAAAAGTGTTGTGTATGTTTTTCCCTTTGGTGGATATGATTTTTTTCATGATAGTCAAATGTTAAGATTAAAATACCCCACTGTATAATAATATAGCTAATCCTTAGAGAGTTAGATAGAATTCATTAGCAAAATGAAACGCAGAAAATAAAGTGCAGTTTTTCTTCACCTTGTTAGCGGTGATAATTATAAGTTAAATAATAATAATTAGTTAAACCAAATTATCGTTGGTGTCAGCAGGAAATTTTCCCTTTGTGGAACTAGAACTGTGATAAAAAAGTCACTTAAGTACATAGAGACATTGCAATTTAAGTGGTCCAAACATCATTATTGCATTAATGTATACAAACATTCTGATGTAGAAACATTAACCCGAATGCAATATTAAACGCATAACACAAATATAACATGTCCATTCCACGAAACAGTACGCAAGTTTGAAATACACACGTATCAATAGATCTATAATTACATATACGGTCTTCTAAAAACACCATACATTTTTCACTGAGTATTACACCGGCCGGATATTATAGTGCATTATCCTGTGCTCATTTAGTTCATTCGCATTAATGCACGATACCTTATTTATTATCAGCGTGTCCGATATCAGAATCAAATTAAAAAAGGAGAGCGATCCATTAAAAATAGTAGTAAATTAGCGGTTTCCGCAATTGCGTCGATTGGTGTCAATTGGGACCAGTCATGAAAAGTTTACAAATCTATCCTGGGCTAAGAAAATATTTGCGCTGAGAACGGGGTTGCAATTATTTTGTGAGGTGATAGACTGATCGATTCTTAAGCTCTCCTGAAAAGGCAAACGTTTAGACACGTGAACCTGCCGGTGAAAATTAGAATGCGCTTGCATTATTTATCAGTGGAATGTTACAGGTTTCCGACAGTTTCAATATTTTAGGTATTTCTAGTCGAAGAAGATATTATTGGTAACGGACGTTATTGTTTTAATATGTAATAGCGAGGGACAAAAACTTGTTGAATTTGTAAGCTAGTTACTACGTCTTCTTCGTACTGGATTTTGTATTTTTTTTTCATTTTGCAAGAATATATAGCAAACCATCATATAGCGGGAAGATATAGACAACGATGGC
The DNA here is from genome assembly GCA_964023965.1 of Melinopterus prodromus. Taxonomy (NCBI): domain Eukaryota; kingdom Metazoa; phylum Arthropoda; class Insecta; order Coleoptera; family Scarabaeidae; genus Melinopterus; species Melinopterus prodromus. The sequence goes on from OZ030393.1 coordinate 51,275,917, forward strand.
ACAATTTGTCAGAAACTGCGAATTAAACCCCTTCACTTATATAAATCAATAACGTTAATACCAGTAATTATTGTTTTGGTCTAACTTACTTAGAATTAGTTAGAATTCGATAGTTGATTTTGTACTGAAAGTACAACATATTTGTATTTTGGTTATTTTAGTTAATAATTCCGGCGCTTTCACTATTTTGGTCTATGACAAAAGCAGTGGCTCACATCGATTGCATATCTTTGCAGAAAGTCAGCAGGTTATAATTAAGGAAATTGGTTATTTATGTTTTGTGAATCAACAATGTTACCGAAAGTTTTGCTCAATATTATGAACGGTTAGGTACTGAATATCTATTAATTTCATTCTTATTGAAACTTACACAGTTACCGTCCTACAACATATTTGCTGCAAAAAGATTTCAAATAAGTTTAGCTAACCCATTTCTAAAAGCAGCCAAAATGAAATTCAAATAAATTGTAGGATAATGTCCTCATTTTTCAACTTTTATTTTTTTTTTGCCATGACCCTCACAATTTATGTGCTGTGAAATTTGGGATCGATGAATACGCACATGCAAAGAGGATCAAAATCGATATTAAAAACAAACAAAAAATAGTAAAAAATCTGATGTGGCCAGACACATGACTTTTTCAAACTATACAGCAGTGTCAAACTATGTCAAACTCTGATGTTGTGGCAATACTGGCAATAGAATCAAAATATCTGGCAGATCCTGGCTAACTAGTTTGAATGCAGTACGAGGGATCTCGATGAAATAGATTTGCTCAAATGCAGCTGAACTATTAATTTTACCAAAAAAGTCATAGTCATAATTTATTCAAAATTTTGTCTATTTTAATTTATTATTTAACTATGTTAACGAAATTATAGAAATGGCGGCGCATTTGCAAAATGGTTGAAAAATGCTAAGAGTGAATATCCAGTTCCTTTGGTCCCTTTTGAACAAACAGCTTTTCAGCTCTAAATATGAACTTTAGTCACGATACCTTTAGCAGTTTCTCCGGAATCGTCGCCACAAAAAACGGGCACATACACACGTAGACACACATACATATACACACATAGACACATTAACACTCACACACAGCCATTTTGTTGTACCTTGGTCAAAAATATTCAGGTGACCCAAAAGTCATATTTCCGCTAAAATCTCAACCTTTTGCGGCAATACTACGTATGATAAAGTAAAAACACTTTTTTAATTGTTTTACTGCAATAAATTTACATACCACCATTTTAACTCAATAGAAAAATAAATCAATTAACTTGTTAGTCTTGAAATCGGGGCATTTGACATATTTCAAAGTACATATATTAGTAATAATAATAGGTTTTATTCTTATACATCCACATACACAATCCAATATACATATATATGTATATACATACATATACACAAACACAATATACACGGGTGCAGTTCAAAGTATTCTTTCATCCCTCTGTCTTCGCCTCGGGAATGGGATAGTATATCCTGTCTCGGGCTGATGGTATTGAGGGAGATGCAGTGTTATTCGTCAATGTTATTACTGTTTTTGCTTATAATATGTTCCCTCTAAGTAGGGATTATATTTTCAATTTGAATGTGTCGTACTTTTGATGTCTTCAGGCAATTTGTTGTATGCTTTTAGCACCTCTGATCCAATGGAGGGTCTATTTCGCGCTGTTCTAGATCTTTCCGTTCTAAAGTGCTGTATATTTCCGGTCTGATATTTGTGTATCTCTTCTGATTTTTTTAGTTTTGTCTTGGTTTTTATTAGTTTATTATGTATTTTATAGATCAGCAGAAGTTTATTTTGTAATATTAATTGTTGTATCTTTAGTTCATTGGTTTTATTGTATAGGCCACATGTTGGTGTGGATATGAAAGAACAAATTGTGTACTACAGAAAAAAGTTTAATCACCCTATTCCATATATTGTCTCTAAACAAGTACTGTACACTCTACAAGGCAAAAAACAAAAATATAACAAAAATTAAGTCGACAGTCAAACGTGGTCACGAGGACAACTGTCTCAAAACAAGGACGGGTTGCAATCCTAATACATACTATGCCATTGGCGAGTTGTAGGTACACAAAAAGCAAAACAATTTAAAGAGGAACTTTTAACTATTCAGGAAAGAAGGAAAAGAAAATAGCTTTTCTACGAACTATTCTTTAATTTGAATCTCTCTTAGAGATTCCCAGAGATTCTCCAGAGATTCAAATTAAAGAATAGTTCGTAAAAAATTGATGTTCTTTTCCGTCTTTCCACAACAGTCAAACATACCCGACGAACTAATGGATGCATTCATTAAAACCATTCGAGGAACCTTTAAGTCGTTATTCTCATATTTCGTTCAATTTTTATCACATTTCCAATGCTCCTCAAAGTACCTTGTGAGAGATCCCGTCACTAATATCTACCACTGATATACCATTACATCTCCAATTACATACAAACCAAAAGTTCATTTACACTAAAAATTATCACATCTGGAAACATAGATTAATATTTATGCAAATAAGCTCGTACATCCACAATACGCAAGGGACATTTCTCTACACCATTTGTTACCGTCGTTTCACCGTTAATCGATGTTATCTTTTAATAGCATCGCTATAAAGCCGTCACATTCGTGATTAGAAAAATCAACCACCGGGCTCGCATTTGCATACGGGACGATGGCGCGGATACCGCAAGGTCAAGGGTTTGGTGCCGCCAGAGGGCAGTGGTGTGTTAGTCATGTAGAAAAAAATCGCCATGGTGCACTAACCCCATTCGCCACGCTTGGCATTTTCGGCATATTTCCCCAGACCGAGTTGCGTCATATCCTTTCGTGGAAACTTCACAAAACCCATAAGTCACGTCTAACCGTTATTAACATCTAATTAAATCCGACATCTGGCCGGATAACACGGAAAATTTGCTTGGTACAACCGATAATTTTCGTATTAACATTTTACGTCTTTAAAGAGTTCAAATCCTAACATTATATACCTATTTTTCGTACATTGTCTTCTAGGTTTTCTTCTCTTTTTTTCTTATTCTGCGTCATTGGTTTTATATTATTCCATGAATAGAAGGGTTGACACGCAATCTTTTCTTGTTGCTATTGTGAATAACAAAAGGCGTAGTCGTATAACTGGCGAAAAAAAGACTACATTGCCACATTTGCATATTCAAGAAAATCGGTAATGCCGCAAAACGTGGAAGGTCAAGGGTTCGGAATTAACCCAAGAGGAGTGGAGTGGTTGCTATGGGGGGTTCAGGTGAGTTCAATTCGATTATTCATCAATTATGTATTTGCAATACAAATGATACAACAGAATGGAAATGAGCTGTGCTACGGAGTTTATGGGGAAAAAAATCTATGATTCCAAAGACAATGACAAATGAATAGGTAAATATGAAACCAATAAGTGTCCCTGAAATTGTGCTCGTCATCGCAATAACGAATACGAATACAACGAGTTTATTTAATGTCTGGTAAGCCAAGGAAAATGGAATTTACAATTTTTAATTGAGGAAAGATACTTCCTAAAGATTCCTCAAAATTCAAAAAATAATGTTTCTGCTTTTGACGTTTCTAAGTCAATTTTTAGATTTTATTAGCGTATGTTTTTATGAACGTTTTCGTTTAGATACTGTATGGATGACCAAGTGAAAGTACTGAAGCTCTAGCTTCAAACACTCTAATAAGACACATGTGGTACATAGTATGACTGGTCGCTTGAACTCGTTTGAAAATGTGTGTTTTTTTATATACATGTTTTGTTTATTTTTGTTACCTTTATTTTGTAGATTGAAAACAATATACTGGGTGATTTATGATATAGAGAAGGGTGTTCTTGTTTTAATTTGTGAAGCCACCTGAACCAAATTGGAGGATTCTTTCGTATCGGGTCATCAAATTGAACCATCTATAAAAAAATACTGTTTTCCGTTAACCGCATACCAAAACTTACTTCCACGTGAGAAGCCAGAGTTTGTTGGATAAGCTGTCGCCGCACTAGAAATTTTTACCACCAGCCGGCTGTTCCCTGTTGTTAGCACCCGTCCAAAATGATCCAGAATCGGTGTGCAAACCTTTAGCAGCTAGTGTTGGAAACAACGGCTTAATTCCTTCGCTGCTGAGGGCTGCTAAACGGCGGTAACTACCAGCCGATAAAACGTGTTAATGAGAGGGTGGTTTTATATTTGGATTTGCGCTAAAAGCGGAAGTATAAATTGGTATGCGTGTAGCGGAAAACATAGACGCTTCAATTTGATGACACGGTACACAACAAATAAATGTTTTTGAAAATTTTGAGGTTGGTGTTGCCCTTCCTGTGAATTAAGAACGAACATCATTTTCGAAATGTGAAATTGCACGTTATAGGCTCATTTCTTTGATATTTTTACGATACTATTCTGATAACAAAAACCTGTTAATCATTAAACTTGATCCCCAAGACCAGAAAAAAAAATCAGTTTGTTTAAGTGGCTCAAAATTGGTTAAAATAATCAAAATTGTAAATCTCTTTCCTGATGTTTTTACTATATAGAGTGCGAATTATTGGTGATTTTGTTTATTTGAAAATATATTCAAATAGTTAAATAGGGTAAAATTTCATTTTTGTGATGATCAGTTTGCTAATAAAGAATTCCTAGAATAGAAAAGTTTTGAACAATTAATGCCAAACTGAAAATTTTCATTTCTACTCTAATTCTTAACTCAACAACATGGAATTTTTGACATTTGTGAACCAAACATTTACGCGTGATTTTTTTCAAGGACGGTTTTGTTTAGTTATAATTAAAATTATTTTTTAAATTGGATATCTGTATACTTACTGTGCCATTTAATAGTTGTGCGTACTCAAATAGTAACAATTTGAAAGGTAAACGTTAAAGTCGTTTGGAGACACGTAAAAACGGCATCTGAGCAATTTATGGCGTCAATAGGATGCGAGTTGCAACCTTAATAAATAAAGTCGACCATTTGTGCTGGAAATCCGGAGTGTTTCTTTTGTCATTTTTTTATAAGCCATATAATATATTGTATATACAGGGGTTAGCCAAAAATTACCGGAACACGTAAATAATTCTCCAAGAGTAAACAATTTCAAACAATAACTTTTTGGCTTTATACAAGCTATCGTTTAAATATATTTTTAATATACTCACTTTTTTTCTGGATATTTGGTAACCTTTTCTTTTTTAAATAGAACACTATGTACCTTACCTATATTTAAATTTTTTTTTAATTCTTATGTTATTACCAAGGTGTTTTTTGCAGGAATCTTTTTTTTATAAAGTGAATCGTTCTTGAGTTAACAGTAATAAATCAAAATTAGTACAAATTTCCGGAGCAACTGTAGAATCCTCAAAGCGTGAAGAATTTCAAAGAACTTTTCAAACATAAGTTTTTGGTTTAAAGCAAGCTATCATTTAAATGAAATTTTAATATACGGGGTGTTTATGTTGTTATGGAAATATTGTAGCCTTACGCTTTTTTAATAACACCCTGTATATTCTCACTTTTTTAAATTTTAAGGTTAATTTTAAGAATTTTTTGTTGGTATCATTTGTTAATAAAACGGACCATTTTTGAGTTACAAGCAACTAATCAAAACCCCTGAACTTCAAATTAAGGATATTTTCCCACATACATATATAGATATTTATTTTAATTTGGCGGTTTGGACAACTAACTTAATACTATTTAATTGGTTTGTTATTTTTTTCATATTTGTTTATATATTTTTATATTATCTGTTTGGTTAAAGTAAAAGTTCATGAACGTTCATGAATTAATTCTTTCTAATTAAAAAATGAAGATTTATAAAAAAATATTTCTACAAAAAATTCTTAGACTTAATCTTAGAATAGAAAAACGCAGGAATATACAGTGTCTTCTATAAGAAAAAAAAGATTACAGAGTTTCGATAATAAAATAAACAGACTGTATATTACAAATATATTCAGATGTTAGCTGGGTAAAAATCAAAAAGTTATTGTTTAATTTTTTTTTTTACTGTTGGAGGATTATTAAAGTGCTCCGGTAATTTGGAGTAATTTTTATTAATTTGATGGTAACTCAACAATGATCCATTTTCTAAAAAATGATTACTACAAAAAATTCTTGCAATTAATCTGAAAATATACGGGATGTTCTATTTAAAAAAGAAAAGGTTACCAAACTGCATATTATAATAATATAGTGTGTGCGTCCATTTAGGCAATTAAAAGGGCTTAATATTATTAATGATTAAATTAATAAGTAAGAAGGTTAAATTTGCTTACTTGGGAAAAAAATGGTTTGATGTTAATATCTGATGATTCGCTTACCACTGTCATTAGTTCAATAAGACATAATCAATAAAAACATCATCTACTTTCGGAAATACGTACACGAATCAATCAATATATCATCAAAATTGTATACTTGACATGCTAGACGTCACTACTTATTGAGTAGAGCGAGACTACCATATCTTCAAAACAGTTATGAAAAGAAACGACATAAAACCGTTTTTATATCAAATTTTACGAGCTACAATTCTGATACTGATCATTTTACGAGAACAACTGAATTCTTCCCCTTTTCAACCCCTATAACTCATTACCCTCTAACATGTTTTGCTACACAACCACAAATTTTTTAAACTAAAAATCGTGATCTTTTTGTGTAAACTGTTGACCGGCCATATTCTGTGTATCTAAATCCTTTTATATAGGTGCTAAGAACAATTTCAACCGTGGTCAACCATCACAGTGTTCCTAGCAATCACAGCAGTACCTACAATTGGCCTAGTATCGCGTGATAACTATTCTAAACCCGTTATCTGCATTAGACATCGGCCAGGTAAACAAATCACCTCTATTAATGCCAAGTCTGTCCATTCTCCCTACAGGCGCCCCCGGCTTTCTTGTGGCGGTTGGATAGCGACGGAGATCCGGTCACGTGACTCCTTGGACGTACACGGCAGAGGCCAATTAGACTGACCTTCGTCCGCCGAAAAACATCCCCAGACCGTTAACCTCCAACGATCGATTCCGAAGGAGGCAGGCCTCAAACGTTCTAATGCTTGGCCATATTATCGAATACTTTATGTCTATTCATCGACGTAAATGTTTAATCGAGCTGATAGAGTGGGCGGGTGTCGGCGGCCGAAAACTGGGCCAGTTGTGATAGATTATTAATTATTCGATAAGTTTGTCAAAGCGTTGTGAAAATAGAAAACGTAAGCGCCTCCGCCAAACGTTGTATCAGATATAAACGGTCGACAAACTAACGTGGAAGGCATGGAATGTGACGTGGGTTGATGTTCGACGATGTTGTCTTGTCGGGAGTTCAAGGTTTAAGAAAAAAGAACCTTAGAGAAATGATGATGAGATATCATCAAAATTATATCGAATCTAATAGTCCAGTCATTATATACATTTGCAATGCAAATGAACCGAGAAGGCTAAATTTTTGATATGACGTGGGGGAACCTAGAAAAGCCTAACTTCAAATTGTCGACCAAGATTTCCTATGTGCATTGTCCGCCATCTTGAACAAAGGAGTTTAATTCAGTATTTTTTTTCAATTGCTCGGTTTTGCGTTGAGACACGATAACTTTGAATTAACCAAAAATAAAACGCTCGTCCAGTTTTGGGTTTTTTGAGTCCTTTGTTTATAACATGCCGACGTTTCGCTGAGGTTCTTTAGCATCTTCAGGGTTTACAAATAACAGTAGTATCAATTATTGATACTATAAGACGGCTACATTACAATAAGATTCAATTATAATCTAAAAAAGATGTTTTTTTTCACATACTTGCGTTATTAAAGGACGCTCGCCGGAGAAACATAAACAGTAATTAGGCACATTACACGAAAAACACATTGGACAAAACTTTTCACAGGTGAATTCCACCAATCCTCACTATTTTTAACAAAATTTAAGCTGTAGGTTCGCATTTAGAAATGGGCGATGCCTGCGGAATTCTTGGTAACTGCAGTCACCCGTCTAGTTGGTAGGATTGTGATCATACTATTGTATATTGTAGGCTCTGAAGATGCTGAAGAACCTCAGCGAAACGTCGGCATGTTTTAAATGAAGGACTAAAAAACCCAAGACTGTTTATTGCCTTTTATAGGCTTTACAATTAAGGTCTCTTACATTTTTTGCCTCTCATTCATCGTGATTGAGATATCGATCGAAAGTCAAAATTTAAGGTAGTGAAATTTGTTTTCCGCTATTTTCTCTTTTCTCGCGATAGATATTGAAAAACAGTTGATTGTGAAACTTTTAGAGCATGTTCAGGCCTATAAGTTTGTGTTTTTATTTTTGCTCTTAGACCAAAATTACGATGTCTAGCGCGCCGGAAAGTCGGTAATTCCGTGCTTCGTATGCACAACGCGTCAGAACGGATGAAAGGTTGTTCGGGGAATTATTTGGATACAAAATAAATAAATAAATCAGAGATTTAAGACAAATTATGGAACAAACGCATGAAATTTATTGAACAAATAATTTTTTGGGTAGCCGAAAATAATAATTATGCGGCCCCCTTTCTTATATTTTTCGTCGTTTCGATGGTCCTGGCTGATGAGGTTCTTGCTCGGTTAACTATTCGAGTTGTGAATACCCTCGAAACGCAGGAAATGATGCTGGGATGATCGAAACAACAACATCATCATCATTGTTGTCGTCGTCGTCGACTCTGGCGATGTTGTTGCATGTTTGCCCGCTACAATGCAGGCAAATAACGGAGCAACTAATTCTCGCTTTTCTGCACCCACAGACAGCCTCACACTTTTCTTTACATTTGGACGAAATGAGTTTTAAAAGTTCAGGTGGAACGGGTTCAACTGTGGTGCACATTCGTTCCAGCCCGGAATTAGTCTGTGGCCATCCCCATTCCTAAGGATCTTTGAAAAATCTGAGCCACGTTTGTACTTATAGATATGTGCGGAAAATGTGTGGGGAACAGCGCTTTTTGTTGGTGGGAGTAGTGAGAGGTAATTCAACTTATTTGTCGTCATTGACTTTGCAAAGCGGTAGAATCGCAAAATATTAATCGATTTCTCCTATTTATCACCGCCATATAAGGCGATGAGGAATCGTTCTTCAGTACAAATTAGAATCTCCGGATCAACATTCTCTTGCTTAAATAATTCTACCGTTGACTGTAGCTCTGGATTCTTTTCGAGAGTGTTGATAAATTTCAACATTTTGTAGCGCCGGGCGGCGCTGCTGTCAATTTTGCTCGGATGAAAAACGCTCTACAAGTTTCATACTAGACAATTTTTTAATATCTATCACGAGATATCGTGATCAATATCTCAATAACCATCAAAAATAGGTAAAAAATGTGTAGAATCTAAATTGTATAGCGTAAAAAAGCAACAAAAAAGTATTCATTCAAAATTATCGTATCTCAACGGAAAACCGAGTTATTGTAAAAACCTGACTTTAACCCTTTTTTCCAGATGGCGGAAAATGCACATAGGAAATCTTGGTCGACAATTTGAAGGTAAGCTTTTCTGGGCCCCCACACGTCATATCAAAAATTTAGCCTTCTCGGTGCATTTGCATTTCTAACCCGTTTCTTTTCGACATAATGACTGGACTATACCTAACTATAATTTGATGACATGTCTGCGCTGACTAGTTAAAATGCTAATACTAAATATATAAATAATCTTATAGAGATTTCGGTGATAACATTATACAGGACAGTATTCGTTTTAGTGAATGTTTACCATGTTAACATTCCAATTATAACTTTAAATTGTTAAGTCACCTTGAATCAGAAAAAACGGAACTGGTTTCGAGAAAAAATCAACGTAACATAAACTTACATTCGTGTGTTAATTATCGTCTTAGAATTATGTCAAATAATAAACAAAAGCAATTTAGTATATATGCTAGTTTAATAGAAAAGTAGCAACGTAGCAATATTTTATCACATTCAATTGGATTTTATTGATTTTTTAAAGGCAACACTGTATATTATTAAGTCTGGACAGTACCCATTAAATTGTCTCTGGAACTTGCTCAATATCTTCAATTTATAGTGAAAACGGTGACAGCAAACTGTGTGTATAGACATCATTAATAAACGGGTTAAATTTAAGATCGATGGAAAAATTCACTTTGCATCTAATCTTGTTTCAAAATGTAGGCTAGTCATTTAATTAACAAAAGCAGGAAGTCTTTTGTGTAATTCCAGAAAGGATCACTTGTCTATACGTAAAAAAGTTGGAAAAAGCACCAATTTGTGATTACCTATAATAATAGTTGACTGAAAAACTAAAAATTTTGGGGTATTTCTGAGTAAATGTAAAAAATCATCATTCTCATCTATCCTATACAAACAACAATGATCAAACTTGGTTAAAAATAGTCTCTATTTCAGAGGTTATATTATTGAAGTAATGATCTATTACACACACGTATTAAAAATTCGACAAATAATTGAGGTGGAGGAGGCCACAAAAATTTGGAGTTTCCGGAAAAAAAACTGTAGATGCCCATGTTATTACAAAATATCGAGAAACTAACCATGTGGGGCGTCCTTGGTAAGTTAAACGCAAACGTTTGTTTTCTGACGATTTCTATTTATTAATAATATGTAAAAAACATCTGCTAGAGTGGAAACTTACTGATATTCTGTTGTAATGCCTATTATAATTAAATTCTAATATTAACATAATTATAAATTGGAAATCGTTTGAAATTCACAAAGAAACACTCAGAAAAATGGCATACATCATTATATAAATTACAATAGAAATATTAGAAACCATACATGATGCAACTATTCTGCTTTATTTCCTGCTTTCCTGCTTTATTTCAATTATAATATAATCTTTTAGTAGAAATACCACAAAAAATATATCTTAGAATTGTAAAATTTCAATGTAGCTTGTGATTTTACTAATATAATAGCAGATTAGTTGATATCGAAATATTGCGACAATGTGTCTCAAATGTTTACAATTTTAACAGGTAGAGTTATTATATTATGTTACCTTAATTATATAGAATATTTAGTAGTCTCCCAAGGTGATTTGAGCCAGTGTGTATATCTCTACTACCTAACATCATTTTTTTTAAATTGAAGGCCTTTCAGCTTAGTGGTATTGGCGGTGGTAATATACTCCAGTATGGCATTTCTCATAAAACTGCTAGTAATTCACGATAATGTACATGCAAACTACCATGTGTCACTGTCACATCCGATAAAAAATAGTATAATGCCGGCTGTTACCACTAAGCTGAACGAATGCTGCTTGCTACACTATTCACAATGATAACATGGTTCAACTGATGGATTCTCGGACACATACATTTTTATTTTCAATAGCATATCAATTTTTTCAATAAGGTGAACATTATGATATACAGGTATGGTGATCCCTGCAGCACTCTTGCCACTTTTGTCATGTTTATTGGCACTAATTTCATTCTACAGACTGGTAACATCAGTCTTTATTTTCCTGAGATTGTAATATTTAAAGAAAACTTATAGCCCATATTATAGAGAGCCTTTACAAACTTAGCATCTCAGATTTCATCTCATTTTTATCAACGATCTAGAAGAAGTCGGAAGAAATTAATCTGGGAAAAGGTTGGGACAAAGTAGAGGAGATGTCAAATGATATACAAGCGTTTTTTCAAGCATTCAAGTTCTGGGAAGTCACATTACATATTTTTATGTAATTTAGTTTAATTTTGTTCAAATTACGACAAAAACTATATATGTATTTTTAATGAATGGTACTATAAAACTCACCCTCCCATCATCATCTTCCGGTTGGTGAAGAGTGCCCTTGGAGAGCAAGAGAAGGTGTACGGAGTCTTCGATGGTCTGAGAGTAATCTCCACCATCGGATTGTGCTGGATGGATTCCCTCGAGTGCCTCGAATTCTCAGTCATGGTCATCTTGAATTTCTTTTATATTTCTTGAACAAAAATCATCGAAATCACACACCAGTCACCGACAGCATTCAAAACTTTATATCATGAATTGAACTTAGTTTATTTACGCAAATAGAAAGCTTTACAGAACCAAAGAATTGCAGTTACACTTCAACAGGTATGGACTCCTAAAACTTGGAAAATTAACAAGAATTTACCTAATTTACATTACCTGTTACGTTGTAATGATACAACACAGTATAATACATAAGCATCTCACTAAGCTCGTAATAATTGAAAGTTTTTTAAAACTTACATTAATATAAAACAAAAGTAAACGTTCAAAATAAAAATAACTAAATAAAAAATATATTCTGTTACCATAACATAAAAAAAATCATGCGCAGTACTCACCAAAATACTATAATGGAAAAATACAGTTTTAAAATATCACAAGCTGTCACTTTCACATTGCCCGAAAAGTAATCTGTCAATAATTGACACCTGGGTGACGTTTCTAGCGCGTTCATGGATACTGCGATAATTGAAGTAGTTTTTTCTTGAGGGATACGCGCTTCAAAGCGTTGTCGTCACCGCATTTTTTAGGCAGCTACCAGTGTTTCATTTCCGCCGATATGACATAACTGATAAACGTATCCATGGCTACAACTAAGTACAACGTGTTTTTCGGCAGTGGGTGGCCCTACGGTACCCCTGACAACGAAATAAACTGCTAGATTGGCTTCCCCAGGGTATTTTTAATTCATGTTATTGAAGCTTGGCAGGATATGAAGTTTTTGAACAGGTGGTTGCGTTTGGTTCATTATTTATTGTAATCTAATTTAGTTAATTACATACATGCCTTTGAGATTGGGGTGAATTGGGGTGCATTTTAAAATAATGTAATTAATTCCTGAAATGTGTACCTAATTAACTAATTAGTTACATGGGCAGTACTGACAGTCAATATTTGTTTAACATTTTAATATGTGTATTGTTGATTAACTCAAATTATTGTTTATTTAGTTTACCTTATGAAACGAGTACCTACATATCTATAATAACATGACATTCTTAACATAAAAAAAGTAATATTAATATTACATTGAGAGATAAGAATAAAAAGGTCAATAATAGTTTAGATTTGTAACTTTTCAAAACAAATATACTAGCGATAATTCATATGTGCCATCTATGGGATAGAATTCAAGGCTATATCGTTTACGCGGGTGCTACTGTAGATTCCCGGCGGTCTGAAGTGTTCGCCCTAACATTCTCGTTCGTTGCCAGTAGTGTGGCCAGTGATTTGCAGATGGCGCCAGGAGGGTGATCGGTTGGTGGCGACCTCTAATAAAACTTTCGTTACTATATACATATGTAGGCAGGATTCACAACAGAATATTTCTTACTTAATTGAAAAATAATTCATAGTTTTTGTTTAAAATGTATTTAAACTCATTCGTGCACAAATTACTAAAAATTTGCCAAATTTACAATTTACATCGAGAGACATCAAAAATGCGTTAGAAGACTAACTGTTCCGAAACGACTAGAATAATTTTCATACAAATAGGGTTTTGATTATTTTTTTTTTGTGAACTAGTGTCTCTTATCGACCTTTTGATACGTTTCTCAAGATGTTTGCCCCTTAAGATTTTTTCTGAGGACACGTAAAGGACGATTTTGTAATTTTGTTCTCCGTATAACCACATACATCTCGATAATTGAGTTAATTTCAACATTTATTGTAGCTTAATGATTGTTGATTGATGTGTTATTAGGAATTTTGATTGCAGCCTGAAGCCTCAATGAATACAAGTAAGAGATAGAATGAATTTGTGTGTATATTGTGTGTATTTTAGGTTTTAAACATTTTCCCTTGATAATAATTGTGGGAATTTCAAATAATATTGTTGCTGCCTTTCTACAGTTTATACATTTGTTGTTAAATTTATCTTTAAATAGTTCTTACTTAGAGAACTGTAATTTATTGTAGGTACCCTTTCTATTGTTTATAAATTTGCTATTAGAATTTTTTATTGAAGACTCTATTAACACGATACTAGAATTTTAAAGTTATTTTCTATTTATGTTTTGTATTTTCTATTTTAAACATTCTTTCTCGATAATGCTTTAGAAAGAATGACAACTAATATTGTCTCTTTTTTACAAGATATCCTGTAATTCGATTGACATGAATTAACCACAGATTCTTGAGGCGAAAATGGGACGATTTTTCCCAACTTATCTGTATGCAAATCATTGTATTTTGTTGTTATACTTCTTTAAAGTTCAATTTTTAAAAACGCCTTTTTGTTGCGACGACTGCCCGTCTGAACCGATTTTGTTCATATTTGGAACGATAATCTAGGGAGTTAACATCAAATTAGCAAGTTAACCTTGTTGCGATCATATTGAGTCATGTTGTTGTACCATTATTGTGCAAATTGTCGATGCCTTGTGTCTATAGACTTTTTTGTGGTAATAATGTAGGAAGAAGTATTTCGATTGTTTTCTAAAAGATCATTAAGGAAAAATAAAGATCAAAGAAATTTTTGATATCAGGTACCATTTAGCAGGAAAAGCATTCACGTAATAATGATTGATCATGAAATTTTATCCTGTAATGAATAAAAGTATTTACAGTTTTTCTTGTATTAAATGTCGAATTATTTCTCGTTGTAAAGTTCTATTCAACGAATAAAATTGAACGTACAGTCCGCAACATTTTATTTACGAAAGCTATTTCGTAGGACTTACATTTATTGCAAGAAAGATGAGTTAGGGATAGTTTCTATGTCCCCTCTAAGTACAGAGTACAGTATATTTTAATTATATAATAATTAATTATTTAAATAATTATTATAAAGAATGCCATGTTATGCAAAATGATGACGAGCTTTTACTTTACCGAGTTCGTGGTATTCCTTCTATTAAGATGACCAAACCATCGTAGTTGTTGTCTCTTCACTTTTATAATCATTGGCTTCACTTCTAACCCCTCCCTTACGATGTCGTTTCTTATCCGGTGTCTCCTTGTAATTCTTTTTACTATCATCAGGTACTCTATTTCGATCTCTTGTATTTTACTCTCCAATGCCCGTGCCATAGTTCAACCCTCACGTGCTCACACACGTATATTAAAAGCGGACAGAATATCGATCATTTTTGTTTTACTGCTAGTCCGTTAATTTCTTATTTAAATGTGGTTCTATGAGCGATACATTCGTACATGACGTGACATGCTTAACTTAAATACGTGCATATCGGTAAATAGGCGTTTGAAGTTTGCAATATGCTGGCCAAACTCAACTTTCTCAACAACAAAACCCCTTTTTCCCCAAGAAATGTGTACAGGACGGCATTAAAATTCAAAAATTCAGTGTTGCCAAGCAACCACTAGGGGTTGTCATTGTTTAAAAAATAAATAGATGGATACAATTAAAAGATAGAATGATTTGTTGTTGATCCATTTCAGCTAAAAGATATACAACATGGAAAAGAATAAAAAAAGTGTATTTGAACTTTTCTATCTGGGAAGAAAAACCATAGTAAAAACCCCATTATTTTAAGTATTTTCAGAAACGTAGATAGGACGATTGTGCTTAACACGGCAGTATATATACGTATTATTTTTTTGTGTGTATTGAAACAGATTTTTATACATATAATATGTATTATGTGCTGTTTTACACAAGTGCTAAAAGTGGTTTTCAAACATATTCGTTGTTTAAAAATAAATAGATGATACAATTAAAAGATAGAATGATTTGTTGTTGATCCATTTCAGCTAAAAGATATACAACATGGTAAAGAATAAAAAAAGCGTATTTATACTCTTCTAACTGAAAAAAAAAATGATAGCAACTTTTTAAACTCATTATTTTGTCTTTTCAGAAACGTTAGGACGTTTGTGTGCGCTTTGTGTGCTAGTAGCTAGTAGTTTGTTGTTCGCAGGACTGTGAGGACGCTCGCTTTTGTGCTTCTTTTAAAAATGCACGTACATGGTGCATACATAATTTCTAAATTCTGTTTTATTGTCAGAAAATAATACGCAAAAATAAAAACGCTGTTCTTAAAAAAAAAATTAAAGTTTTTAAACGAATAAACATTATTTTAACTGGGGCTCAAAGATTCCGTCTTGCGTTGCAAGACAGTATCCGAGCCGTTTGTAGAAGTTGTCCCTCACGCCAGAGAGCGTTTCGGCTGTTTTGCAGTGTACAGTGTTGGCAGTGTTGTACAGTGTTGGCAGCTTCTGTAATTTTTGCTCTCAACTCCTGTAAATTATGTGCCCTATTGACTTCATCAACATACATGGTATTTTTGAGATAACCCACAAGAAAAAATCGTACGGAGACAGATCAGGTGATCTTGGGGACCAACGAATGTCGCCTGTCCCACTAATAAGACTATGAGGCAATGCGGTTGTTAAAAGCTCTCGCACCCTGGCCGCGTTATGAGCAGGACAGTCGTCTTGCTGAAACCAAACATCATTCTGATCTACTCCGGGAAGGTTATAAATGGCAGAAAGTACTTGCTCTTGCAGCAAAGTAAGGTACTTCTGGGCGTTAAGAGATCCATCGATAAAGAATGGACCAACTAAATGATTGCCTAGAATACCAGCCCAAAAATTTAGTTTTTCTGGATTTTGAGTACGGTAAGCATAACTTCGGTGCTGATTTTGTTGGGCCCAATATCGAAGAATGGAAGGATTATGTTTACCATGTAACGGAAAAGTCGATTCATCAGTAAAAATAATATTTTGTATAAAATTTTCATCTGCGTTCGCCTTTACCATTACAGTTTCACAAAACTCTATTCTACGAATACTGTCCTCTGCGAAGGAGTCATTGAGTACTTATAACTCCGGAAATCACCCTTCTCCAGAGCCTTAGCAACGGTTTTGTTGCCAATACCTAATTCCTTGCCAATCCCTCGAGTGGATTTCTTATCGTCCAGTACTACAGAACCGCAGATTAGTACATCCCGTCGTTCTTTTGCCTCAATTTCTTGTGGTCTTGTCTCCCTTGGATGACAAGTACTGTAGCTGTTTAGGCAAAGATTTTTTTGCAAAATTGATGCACAATATTATAAATGGTTTGTCTGCACGGGATCGGTCTGCCTTCAAAAGTGATTGCAAACACGCTCTATTGCGCCGAATTGCCACCGTAATACCACTTGATGATCTGAAGCTGTTCTAGCGGAGGGTACATCGCGATTGCAAAGATATGAATGTTACGAAGCGTTGTTAGATCTAGGATAGTTCTGCCGTTGCGTGCATGTGCTCCGAAACGCAAAACCAGATTGACCTGACCAGACCTGCTCTCCCACCAGTCGGCAGTCCCACTATAATTGGCTGCCCCACTCAACCGACGTTCGCAGTGTTGTCGCGTGATACGCTAGTTTCTATAGACCTATGCCTAATTTTTGCGGACACAATCATACGTATTATTTACTTTCGTGTATTGAAGCAGATTTTAATACATTCAATATGTAATAAGTGCTAAACGTGGTTTTCAAACAGATTTTTTTAAATCTGGTTCTTGTATAAAATGTATGTAATAAACCAAATTAATAAAATAAATTAATAAATAAAACTATTTGTAAAAATTTAAATTGTCAAAGTTGTAACATATTAGATGTCTCGTTTGACTTCGCGCGTTCTACTTTTCACGAATATTCACAAGAACATAAACGCCTTATGCGAAACCAATGCAAGATAAACATCGGCCGTTCTCCAGAGTACTACCTGCTTAGGTATTTTCGGTATTTTCTCAGGCACGTCTTATGAAATATGTCCGTGTTGATACACCTGACGTGCGGGGAACAGAAAACAATCTACGCTAATAGTTTTTTATTCCCTATTTCTTTCTTTCCGGCAGAGTGCCACAGGTGGGTAGATGTAGATTTACGACTAGCGACGTTTGCACTGGAAGAAGAAGGAGAAGGAGACGAGAAAAAAAGTCAATCACGCCCACTATACCGGGTCACTACCTGAAATTGCATTTTGACATGTGTCGAGCAGCATCGAGCTCCTCTTTTTCTTCGTATTCTCCATCCAACTTCAAGCTAGGCTTGACGCGCGCGGACCTATATGAGTTATCGTTTTTTGCCGGAACGATTTCATTAAGTGTTTTATGGCGTTTGACCTTTTCTGGACAACTTGTATTATAGTTATTAAAAATTTAATTAAAGGTAAATATATCAGCCGTAATGGCCGCGCGTTATTTATGATCTAATCGATGTCAAAACGTCCCGCGTGCGTATTGATTTATGTAATTAACTTCATTATCATCCATTTAGAATGTACGTACTACCTACAGGTTTTGTGTGTGCTATTCGTTCAAAAGGAGTTACTGATAGCCCATTACTGACGTTCAAGTAGGTACTTTGGAATTAATGCTGGATATCCCGCACATGACATATCAAGCACCTACTATATACCACTATAGGAACATCATCAAATCAATTAATAATCACAGTATGAAATACAATATAGCCAATATAACTAAGGTGGTCTTACAAATAATATTGGCTATATATGTTTTTCCGTCGATCGTTTATTTATGAGTATGTTTAGTGAATAGAAAATCATTTATTAAAAAGCTCTATAAACGCATGATTACTATTAATGCATGATTTGTTATAAATTATTGTCAAAAAAATATATATAAATAAAAAAATATAAAATATAAATAAAAAAAAATATTGTCAAACGACATCATTATAGCCAATCGAACATACGTAAAATAAAACTTTCCAATCAAAATATTCCGTTATTCAGACACACAGTCCAGAACTGTCAGTGTCAAATTACATAAATGGTCATATACCCTCAAATGACATCGGCGCATAAAATCAATGTAGATGTCGCCAGAAGAATACGATCGACGAATAAATGTTGTAACCAACTCGAATATTAAAGGGCGATTAATGATCTCGACAATTAACGATCTCGCTAATCGCTCGTGCGTTAAACGGTCTCGTTCATTAATCGCTCTTTTTAATATACTTGTTGGTTAAATAACTATAAAAGATGTTGAACCTTTATAATTCAAGACCTATAAAGTGTATGTACAATAGGGTGACCATTAAACCGCCCCGAGTTGGACATGAGAGCCCCGAAAGTTAACAACTTGTCACGTCCTTTGAAGTGTTCCGAATGTTCTCCAGCTTTTTGAAAATTGTATATTATTATCCAGAATTCTCCAATACACCACCCATCAATTCGAATAAAATTTCAATATTTTGATAACTTGGTTAGCATAGAAAAAAGTTTTCATACTCTGAAATTAATCGTATTTTCAAAGATATTAATGACAATTATCTATTCATGTCTAATAACATTTAGTGTACTTTTAAAAAGTTAAATGTTTTTTAAGCAACATTATGTTCATACGAGATAGGGTAAATATTTTATAAATTAGAAACACTTTTTGATTTGTATGTAAAATTGAAAACTATAATGATTTGTTTAAGAGCCGACTCTTTTGTTTGCAGATCAATTTGCAGTGCTGAAAATGTAAATCTCCGGATGCAGTAGTTTTACAGAGTAACCTGTAAATATACATGAGTTTAAATACATGTAATTGTGATGTTAGAGGGCATACTGCAGAATTTCATTTAGGGAATTATAATTTTACATTGCTCCTGAAATTTACATAGGTTTCAGTGCTAGTAAATAATCTTTAATAATGGATTTTTAAACGTTATGAAAATGTGGATTGCGTTTTTAAATTAACCAAAAATCTTCAGGATTTAATCGACATCAAACATCAGTTTCAATTTTCGAAAACAATGAATGGACTTACAGAATTCAAACCTATCAGAAATATTTTCTTTTTTTTCTGTGATTTCTGATCTTTGATTTCGAGTTTATTGGTATTAAAATAAAAACAATTTTCTATTATATCTATTGTTTCTGAAAACTATGGTACTAAATTAAACATAACTTTAAATATATTTGTTACATAGTTACATATTACATATCGAGAAATACTAATTAGTAATGAAAAGTTTAGAATAGATATTCCATTATTAGTTACAGGGCACAAAAGAAAAAACATACTGTAAAGATATTGCATTTGAAATGCACACACAACACGTCGACACTGCAAGTTCTAAAAACTGATAATATTCTTTATTGTTGAAACAATTTAAGGAAATGAATACATTTACAGGGTAAAGAAGATTAATTTCCGGAACATTCATTGTAAGGTTTATAATTATTATACTAGCTGGATCGATAGCCCGTAAGCTTTCTAAAATATACTCAAAAATAACTATGGAGAATAAAGTCCAAATAAATTTGATCAAACTCGATTCATTAAGTTCAAAAGTTGGTTCAGATTGTAAATGTTGAACTTTCTTTTTTTGTAAAACTTTGATTGAAGTATTAATAATTTTTAGTTTTAATATTATATATTAACATTTAAAAATTTATTGAAACAAAAATCGTGGAAACTACGGACAATTCTCTCACAATTCACAATGCTAAAACAAACATCTAAAAATTTCAATGCATCTCGTTATGTTTGAGAATTTTTTAATTCTAAGCAACTTTTTCATAGTAATATTTCATCATTCATCATCATCTTCATTCTGAAGCAAATTCCCGAAAATTTACATTTTGCGTGATTCCAGTTGACCTGTATATTTATCTAAAATTTATGTGAACAAACAGCAGTTTAAACAATAGTATGATACTGTATAAACTTCCCGATTATACCCGTTATGTGCGAGACAAATACGGCGTTTTATCTACGACTCATACATTCCATTTTATATTAAATATTTTAAATGTTTAGTGTTTCATTGGTGGGGATGCAAATTGTCAATCAACTGTCTCCTACGTAGGTGTTGAAAGTATCTTTGAATAATCGGCGTGTATCATGATATAGTAGTCATAGAGGTACGTATACACAAAACATAATATGTGAGTCGTAGATAAATAAATACTTTGTAACTATTCTCAATCAACTCGTTGTGATATGATGTAATTCACGTTAGCACAACTTGCATACATGGTGTTATATTGGTTCTGGTAAACGTTTTTGCTATAAAATTGTTGAAATCTACATATTTTTTCATAGAGGAAAGTATTTACTAATATACTATTCTGTGAAATTGATAGGCATAGTACAAGGGTGGCTAAGCTCCTTAATAGTCCCAGCCATTTTTCAAAATTAGATTTGCGAGCCGCAATTAAATACGTGTTTAAAAGGTATGCAAAAGAGGCATTAATTTTTTTTACAGAAATTATGTTTATTGAAAACTTACGTAAATGTACAAAATATGTGTATTGAACTTAAATATGAAGAATTATTCATTTACTTCTCTTGATAATTGTTTAAAATTTGGGGAATAATTGGTGACATCACTTCTCAGTAATTGGTTCAGATGCTGGTTAGTTAATGCTGATCGGTGTTTGGATTTCACGAATTTTAATGTGGAAAAAATGATTCACATAAGTACGTTGTTCCGAATATTGAAATAATTCGACAAGCAGCCTTTTTTAATTCAGGATACTTCGATTCTGGTACAAATTTCCAAAATTCAGTAAACGGCGTCGACTTATATTGTAATTGTAGAGCTTGATCTTCTGGCATCTCTATTAAGTCTAATTCTCCAGATGCTTTTTGGGTCATAATTATATTGGAAATGGAAAACTCACCTCGAATTATGTTAATATCAAATGGATTTAAAAAAAAACTCAAGAGACGATTGATATTTCAAGTCTTGAAATCTATGTTGGTATTCCGTCAATATTCCTTCTAGCTTTTCTATGTATTCGTTCAGTTTTATGGTATAATATTGGAATTTTTTTTTAATTTGAGGAAGATGACAAAATATTTATTTTTGATGTCCTTTTGAAAAAGTAGTAATTAAGTTTGAAAACTAAAGGACGTTACACACTAGCCGTGCTGGTCACGGTCAAGTCACGGTGAATTTTGAATAGACTAATCACAATCGCAACTATCGATCCATGATTGGTCTATGATCATTTGTATTGGTGCGAACGTAATTTACAATGTGTAGCACTGTTTTCATAACATCACGATATTTTAAATATTTTGTATTTTGTCTTTCATATTGGTTGTCAGTAATTTAAAACACATTTTGAAACACATACGGAACAATAATAATTTTTTAAACTATAATAACACAAAAAAGTAAAGGGAACTCGGGTACATTTATCGAGAGCCACAAATAATCCTTTCAAGAGCCGGCTCGCGAGCCGCAGGTTGGCTCCCTCTGGCATAGTATCTTAAAACTCTTTGTGTGTGGATGATGCTGATAAAAACACCTAACCTGTGCTTTAAAATTATTTATTTGGTGGTTCTATAACTACATAAACATCCACGACCGGGAAAGAAGCTGCTTATACTATCAAACGTGAACCAATCTGGTAGTTGAGTGCTCTGATTCATCCACATTGATTCCCATCCCCGTAGGGTATAAGAATTTTGACATCGGCATCCTTTTTGACCATGACCATCCACTTAATTCATAAAAAAAGCGGCAACTCGGATGACCGCCATATTTATGCACTCGATCAAACGTTCGAACGAATCGAATACCTCATGCGCCTCGAAATATCGCCCAATCAGAAATAATCAGCGAGGCCAGCTGTCCGGAAGATGCGACATTTGACTTTACAATTCTAGTTCAAATTTATTTGGAGACAATGGAAAATGAACGCGCTTTATAAATTATTAATGGATTCGGACGCGCATCCGACGAACGGTGAGACATTTACATCGTTCTAGTTTTCGTTGTTATCAATCGTTTGGTAGATAAACTAACGGTGGTCGGTTTGTTTTAGGACGATCGATTTGCATATTTCTATTATGCATCGAACTCTCTAGTCTCTATTCGACCCTCATATTAATCATGAATGCGTTTGCTACCTTGATGTGCTTGCTATAATATACATATAGGCAAAACTGGGAGAGCTGAAGATTACTCATAGATTTCAGCTGTTATTTCAGACATACGTTACAGAATATTTCTAAATATTGACGCGTGTTAAAACGAAATAGCATACTTTTCATACATCTGCTGTATAATTTAAATGGGCAAGACAAAAAAGTACGTCTGTTCTTAGAACCATAAGAACGAATGACAGCGGTAGCAACCTAACCTCCAATTCGAGCGCGAACGTGTGATGTGAACAAGATGTTTTCGTTGGTATGTTTTCACTTTGCTTCTGTTAAACATGCTAATGATGGATATATAAATTAGATAGGACAATTATCACAATTAAATGACAGTATTTTTAATAATTAAATATTAATCTTGAACGAACTAACTAGTAGGCAACTTAATATACACAGCTAATAACCAATTCACGCGGTACGTTCATATCTTGGTTCACACGATTTTAAGCGATGAATCACCTTCAGCTCTCCCAGTTTTGCCTATATACAGCATGGTTGGTAAATAAGCGTGAGCAGTGCGAAAATTCGGAGGCGGTAAGCCAGAGAGGACTTGCCGCTTAGCAATTCTGCTAGTTAAGCCACGATAATCGTATGATTAAACCGTTTTATCAGTAATAAATAATAAAACGTAGAGTCTACATCGTAGATAAATAAACTTTAAGAAATTGATGTTGAAAGTTTCTTCGAGGTCATTTGGACAAGAGACATAGGAAGGTTTTCTAGATATTGACAGAAAAGGGACGCCAAGTGTCGTAGAATTCTGGAGGCATGTTCATCGTCCCAATAATATGAAGCATATATACGCTAGGAAGCTTAACTTTACCAACAAAAGAATCTAGGACATACCTAATGTCAAGATAAACCACTTAAATATTGAAAATTATTTGGGTATGACCCTCGACACAAACCTAAGGTGGAAAAACACCTAAAAGCAATTGTTTCTACAGAATAAACTACAAGTTTCCAACGTAATACTGAAACCGATTTGGTTATACGGCATTCAATTTTTGATTTCTGCTAAAAGAGCAAATATCTAAGAAATTCTGACTTTCAAAAATAACGTACTCTAGAATATGGGTAATGCTCCTTGGTACATGGGAAACACTGACTTGCATGGCAATCTTGGTGTCCCACAATATTATAGTGCTTCCAGTTTAGGACAAACTAGATAGATGGAACATCAACCTATTACATAATTACGTATCTACCTAGTTTTAAGAATTCAAATATAAATTGATGGTTAATCTCTTAGATTAGTTCCAGTATGCTAAGCATCCTCAGCTTATTACTAAAAACAATAGTTTATCATACTTCCTATGATAAAGTAAAAAATGTGTAATCTTTCGATTTTGATAATTTTTCCAACGCGGTCAGACTATGGAAATGTGTGTACACTTTGCAGTTTTTTACTTTATCATACGCAGTATGTAAAGTATTGTAATCGTGCCGAAAAAAAAAATTGGGATTTTAGCGGAAATAGGTCTTTTTGGGTCCCCTGAACATATTTGACCAAGGTACAAAAAAATGTCTGTGTGTGTGTATGTGTGTATGTGTGTAGCCGATTTTTGTGACGACGATTCCGGAGAAACTACTAAAGGTATCACGACGAAATTTCATAGTTAGAAGTTTCATAACCAAACTTAGAGCTGAAAAGCGTTTGGTCCAAAAGGGTCCAAAGGAACTGCCTATTTACTCTTAGTATTTTTCAACGATTTTGCAAATGAGCCGTCATTTCTATAATTTCGTCAAAATAGATAAATAATAAATTAAAGTAGAGGAAATTTTGTATAATTTATGTCCATAACATTTTTTAGTAAAATTAATAGTTTAGCTGCAGGAGCAAATTCTATTTAATCGAAATCGTGCCTGCATTAATAGTAGGTAGCCAGGATATTTTGAAACTTTTGACAGTATTCAGAATGTCAGCGGTTGCGAAACGTCAATTCAACACGCAAATGCATGGAGAATGCGATGAGGAGGCGAAACACGAGCGCACGTACGCTATGTGAAACAATATTGAAACAGCTTGGTGTTTCCATGGTGTTTACAAAGTCAATGTGTATTTCAAGTGCGGATTGCGGATAGCAATATTGTTATGCATTTTTCAAGAATTGCAAATGAGCCGCCATTTCTGTAGTTTCGTCAAAATAGTTAAATAATAAATTAAAGTAGAGGAAATTTTGTATAATTTATGTCTATGATATTTTTTGGTAAAATTAATAGTTTAGCTGTAGGAGCAAATTCTATTTGATCGACATCGTGTCTGCATTAATATAGGATTTGCCAGATATTTTTATTCTAATGACAGTAGGTAGTGCTAAAGGCTGATTTTTTGACGATACCTACTGTCAATATCTGTCAAATCCTGGCTAATTCGTTTTATTTTAACGCAAACACGATCGATCTCGATAGAATCTCATCCAGCTAAACTATTAATTTTATATATTGCATGATAAAGTCATGTGCCTGGCCACAAAAGATTTTTTTTCCTTCCAATGCTTTCAACTATGTAAAATTTTCAGGAGATTAATGTTGTTCATGAAAAGATAGGTCCTTTCGATTCTAAATTACAAAGTTAAAATAACCTATTTTGTTTAAAGCTTTTGTTATCGTCATTGTTTGCAGATAATCTGAGATTATCCTCTGTTAAAACTCTAAAAAGTTGCCAAATACAAATAATATAGCCAAGTGACTCATTTTGAAACTCAGAAATGTCATCAGCTGTAGCAGCACTCCAAGGAAACCAATATAAAACGGTATACATTTCAAGGTTTCGTTTCAGACCTTCTGAAAATTGTGATTTTGTTTATGTCACCTTATTTGTTTTTCAGCAACCCTGACGTGACAGCAAACTGTTTGCAGAGATTTGCATTTATTATTATGATTATGATGATCTATCTCATAATCGTTTTTAGTGTTTACTGTTGATTTCAAATTTGTTCCCCGAAGAAATTAAGTCGGGTCATCCGTTTTTAGAGCAAAAGATTATCGTAAAATTACCAATAATACAAATTTTAACGAATTAAGATACAAATTATAAACAAATTTTGAGAATAAATGACGACATAAAATTTTTACTATTACACTAGACAAAAATATCAAACGAACTTGAATAATAGGTAAATAATTAGAAACCTATAATATTCAATAGTTCCTTTTTGATACACACAATCATATTATTGTCATTAATTGATTGATATGAACGCTTATAACTTCAAACTGGGGTGTAGAATAAAAAAGTCGTTTCGATAAAAGAATTGTATTGTACTGATATCAAATTATCATTATTGTCTGGATAGCTTCTTAAAATTTGGTATTTGTGCAGTGGGAATGCAACCTTCGAATAATGCCTGCGTCGGGGTGTGTTAAACTAAGATCACAAAAATATTATTTTGGTATTCTCGCTATAATAAACCGTAATATTTTTTTGGTCAATCTTGCAAAAGCGTCTGATAATCTTGGCACCATAATAGTTTACAATTACCTAGCTGAAAAACACCAACATCGGTCAAGATTACAAGGGGCCATAATAATGATAATTCGGGCCTGCCGATGCCCCCGTAGTGGCAAAAGCTGTTAGGGGATGTTAAGGCGTGGATTATTATTATTATTGTTATTACTATTACATCAACATTTTGGACAAGTTTGGTAAAAGTAGACCAGAGTTATGTAAACGGTTTATGACAGATATAAAAAGCAACCGATTACGGATTTTTAGAAGTCTCAAGTGTAGATATATTAAACAAGTTCATGAAATTTTAGTAACGTGTAGACGAATCCATGGTAATTTTGCATGGGTCTTGGAAATACAAGTTACTTAAAAGTCTCCTCGCACGAGCCCTTTAAACGGTAAATTTTATCACCTGGAGACCTGAATAGAACAATGTTATTCATATATTTCCGAAAAGAAAAAGAATTCTTATCTTCACATTTAATCATTTCAAACTTAAGAACTTACCCAGCAGCTTAAAACTCAAACAGGTTCCTACAATTAGCAACCTTGGGCTCATCATAAGGGAATATTATGACGTTAGACATCCCTACCTTCTAAGAAGGGCATAACTACTATGAATTCTTGGATTTTCACGATGACAACCTTGTCACCCACCTTCATAAGTCAGGAGAACGTGCTTCCCAACTAACTAATTACAATCTGTAATCTAACACTTGCTACCGCTTGCGATACATCTTATCCGCGTACCATCTTAACATCATAAAAAATCCGTCGTATGACATCTTGTTTTGTTGGACACACTTCCAGAAATGTGGGGGTAATCTAGGGGCGACATCTAGACGTAAATTATGGCCGTGTTTGTTAAGACAAGGGATGGGATGTACAGAATGATCTACTGAGTTAGGGTTCATAATTCATATAGTATGTGTAAGATAAGCTAGAGCACAGTATTGGCAACAATACTCTTTAGCATTGAGATACGAAGGCAATTTGAAAAAGTAAAGACCTACCACGATCTCTATGACTAATAGTTCTATTTATCTTTTAATTCTGCTTAGATCTGTTTTCAACGATATAGTTAAATTTTGAAACTACTTGACAACAAGATTTTCTCCGATAGTAGTTTACCATATTCACCAAGTTTACTAACGTTGATATATTTTCTTTTCGTTCTCTTTTTCTTTTCATTATTTACTATTTTTGAAATATGTTTCTTTATGTTACCTATTTTTCAAAACTACCACATGAGAATTTTAAAAAAGAAGAGGTATCAGAACAGCTTATATGGGAACATATGAACAAATACTATTACGATGTTTTCAATCAGTAGCTATAGTTATCGAGAAATCACTAATTTTGTTAAACTCAATGAATCAGAACTCATTATGTAAACACAATATTGAATTACAAGAAAAATAAATAAAGTTTTTTAAAAATATTAATCTAAAATAAATTACTAAGTATAAAATTGTATATTATTTGACGAGCACATAATCATGCGAGTGATTTATATCCTCTGTGTGCGAGTCAATAACGACGTTTTATCTACGACGAATAAATTCCATTTTATGCAAAATATTTTAAATGTATTTGTCAATGATGGCGAGCCGAACTGACAAATAACTGTCATCCACGTTGGTTTTGACAGATTTTGACACTAGCGTTGTATAATGATGACAGTTCATTGATTATATAGTCATAGATACGTATGCAATAAACTTATTATATAGGAGTCGTAAATAAACGATTTTTCGTTTATGGGAAGCGACGTTACCCATTGTTTAATTTAATAAAGTTCTTTCTATTACCGTTGTTACCTTTGGTCATACGATTGTCAAATGTTCGTTTATGAATCCAAGCTGATATATAGTTTCTTTCATCTTAGCTTCGCTTTAGTCGATTTACTTTTTGTTTTTCATATAGTTTTGAGAATGTGGACTATAAATTGGCCTATAGATGGATGCTTCCTTCGGTGGTTTTTGTGGCTTGGGAATCATCACCACCTCCGCAGTTTTCCAAATGGTAGGCACACATTCAAGCCTAATTTGTGCATTGCATAGGTTACTTATCTAATCTATGACTTTTTAGATGTGTTTCAAGGAACTTGATGATGTTCCCTCATTATTCTTGGTCATCCTTGCATTAGGAAATTTAGTTTAGCAGGCAGAAGTTCGTGATTCATACCGATATACGGTATTTCAATCTGCATAGGTATTGAAATTCCGTGTAAATTTCAAGCCAAGTAAATTTTTTTACTAGACAACTATGAAAACTATCAGTGTTGAGCAAAAGGCAAACAGGAATTCTAAACCAAAAGCATGATTTTTTTAAGTACTAAGGGTAAATTTAAGATTATTATTATGAAATTTAGTCTTCTTGACTTTCTCACAAATTTTTAAACAAATAGAATTAGGAATTTGGAAATACAATAGAGGGAAGCGTCGAAATTCCAACAAATTTAATATGCGAATTTTTAATTGAAACTCGGGGTGCTCTGTTTCTGATGTTTTTTCAATATCTGTAACCGATCGGAAAATATCTGGAATTGACACACCACATTCCAAGTCGTAGTATATTGGCTCGGTTATATTTCTGTATACTGTATACTTCTGTACCAAAACTCAAACCTCTAAGAGTATAAGCACAAAGCCTTTATTTACAACACGTGACATCGATCAAATAGGCTAAAGTTTTGGGCCGTAATGGTCTTAATCTCTTGCATAAATATATAATTACGAAATTAAGATCCGTTTATGCGATTTTTTTTTCTATCATAACCAATAACTCAATCACCTTCCATATTTTATTGTTCTTATAATATAGGCAAAAAGCCATGGAAGGTGTGAATGAAACAAATACAATTTCATAATAAAATCGTAAAAATTAAGATACACCAGTCTATCCTAGGGCTCATCCTAAAAAGTAACCAACTGCTACAATTGTAAATGCAATCATTTAAGTTCCATTATGAAACTTGAAACCAGTTTTTACTAAAAAAAACTCATTTGTTTCTAAAAAGGAAAATTAGATTAAAAACTGTCTTGAAGGAAATAGCAAAATCATCGGCAAACTTCTCGACTCTATGCTTTATCATCATAATTTTGTTTATTAAGGACTTATTTCTAGTACTAGGTGTCAATTAAAGTTTTTTATGCACTGCTGGTTTTATTTTACTCTCACCTACAGACAAAACCATTTTAACATTCTAAGAATAAATTCATTGAACTGCCATAACATGCATTATTTAGATACATTATACCAAATTTAATAAATTAAAGACCAATAAAATCTAGAGTGAATTGACCGTGTCCCAGCACCACCGCCGGCGCTGCGCCAGCACGGCGAATAATAAAAATCAGTGTCAGTCGTAAATTACCGTCAGACTCGTGAGCGTTTAATCGAGCTTGCCGGCTTAATGTACCGGAAAGTGTAGCGTAGTGTCGCGCCGGGTATCCTCACTTTCCCGGATTGTTTCCCGGGACATCTTTACAGGGCTCGAAACACCAACTCGGGCTCCATGTACGCTCTGATACGCTCGGCCACTTCAATTGTACCAAATTGACCGCCATTCCTGTGAATCGGCTTAATGAGCCGTGTAATGCCGTCGTCGACAATTTGCTGATGGACTGATGGATGCGCCACCACCGAAACGGACAACCTCTGGATACTTACCCTTATTAAATATGCTAATTCAATTAAGCGTAAAGCATCTCGTCCTCACGTGTCCACGCTGGTCATCCCCCATTGAGGAACCAGCCCTTGTAATCTAATTTGTCTGTTAAATTATACGTCGTTGTTTGCTGTGGCAATGGGAGGAATGAATTGGGGATAGATTGAGAAATTCTTAATGTGTTCGTGTAATACGATATGGCATATATTACAAATTACATTTTTATGAAGAAGCTTACGATTTTAAGATTCATATATTATTTAATATTATTGTAAAGTTGCATTTACTGTATTTGTTCTATTTTTATAAATTAAAACAAACTTAAATATTTTATTGCTGTATTTCTAATCAAATGCTCACATTCAAGTTTTTACTCAGTAAAAAGTAAAGTTTATTTATGGATTTGTTTATTCTTAAATTTATTTAATTTGTATTTTTTGTGTTTTTCGTGTTCTTAATTTGTCTTTGTCTTTGCGTTATTTGATACGATTTTTCATGTTGTATTTGCCTTTGTTTTGCTAATATTTCAAATTTTCTAAGAAAATAACTTTATATGAAACCTTTTACTCAGATTAACGTTTAAAAAACAATAAAAGCGTTTATTTGTTTTTTTTTATTTTTATTCAGTTTATTTATGCGTGGTTTTGTTTAGTTTATTTACTTTTTATTATTGTAATATATACTGTTTGGTGTACATTGCTGGTTTTCCCATTATTTGATATGTGTTTTATTATTTCACAGTAATTTTATAAAAACAAATAACTCTATATGAAATTTTGACTCAATATGATATTTAATTCGAAGAAAAGTCAAAAGTATTCGTTTTGGCATTGTTTTTATATGAATCTTAATTTATCATTGTTTTGCATAAGATGCTTTACACAGAATAGCATGTACATTCTAAGGAAATAATCACTTACAGTTTCATGGGATTTCTTTGTTCTTACATTGCTTAATATGAGTTTGAATTTATTTTTTTGTTTTGTTAATATTTTACATTTCTGTAACTTTATAAGGAATTGTAAACTAAATACCTTCAAGCCGAAGGCTTTTGCTCGGAAAGCAAATTACAGTACACTCTCGCTAATCCGAATTCGTTGTTGCACACCGCCATTCGGACTAATGAGTTGTTTGGAGTACAAGGTTGCCCATTGATAGCAAGGGCATACTATGATTTTACAGCTTTAAAAAACAGGTGGGGCGTTCAGATTACGAGGTAGTGCAGAGTTGTAGGCCGTTCGGAATACGAGATAGTTCGTATTAGACCGCATTATTTTTTTAAATTTTTATTCAATTTATTTTTGCATGTGTTCTTTAGTTTCTCTACTTTTTATAATTATAATATATACTATTTGGTGTAAATTGCTGATTGTTTGTTGATAAATAACTCCACATGAAACTTTTTACCCAAAGTTTTACAGGGATTAATTTATTCATTTTATTTTTATTATCTTTGTTCAACATTGTTTCTTTGTTATATGTATCTGTTTTCATAATATTCATAGTTCAATATTACTTTGTATTATTTTATTGTGATCTTTGTTTATTAAATTTTGATTATATTTATCTGAATTAATGTTTTTATAATTATATACATTTTATAATGACACTGTGGACCACATAAAAGTACGCTTATGCTGATAAGTGTGTGTTTATGGTAGTTGCATAAATATTACTAAAACTTGTTCATGATGACACAATTTTTGAGAATGTTTGCATAAAACTTTATTATCAAATACTATATTATCAAATACGAAGGCAAATATATGAAGTAAATTCATAAAAATTTGAACAGGTTATTATATTAAAAAACTCTCGGACAAGTCAATCATCAAAATATACATAATATATTATCAAAATATAAATTTTTATATCAAATTAAATTTCCGACCATAATTTGCTATGTTTTTAACTTTTGGATTTTTTAAAATAGAAATCTTTTATATTTCTTATTGTTTTAATGTTTAGGCTCTTTAGTTATTTTTATGGTAATCTTAGATATAGCCTTACATTACAAAATTTTCGAGAAAAACGCAATTGTAAGTAAGGACGTTATTGATCACTCTGGAAGCATGGCTTTTGTGCATGGGAAGTAAATATATAAGCACTGTCGATAGATTTCTATGCTTTAAATATGAATCCGACTTGGTAAGTTTTTGAAAAAAAAAATAGCTGAACCAAATGTACTAGAAACTACGAAATAACCCTTAAAATTGTAAAATAAATAAATAAATTCTAAAATCACCCTTAAAGATTCTATTTATCTGAAATCCTGAAAATTGATCCATAAAAAAAGCTATACGCTTTCCCTCTTTTGGCTTGAAAATGAAATACCAGGGACAGGCTGACTGAAATATTAATAAGACAAAGGAAAATAAAGAAAGAAAACACATGACCCCGGCGAAAACGAATGAAGGAAACAAACAACACCCATGAAAACAACAAGAAGCAAATAAATAGAATTATTAAAAATATAAGGAAACAAATAAGTCCGCATTAAACAAAAGTTTCAAGTTGTCTTTATTGTTTTAATCAATTCCTTAAGCAGGAAATCGGTAAAGTCCAACTTAAGGCTTTCTACTCAGTATGATATCTGCTTTCTATAAAACAAATTGGAGCAACCTACAAGTTGTAACGAAAATTCCACTGTTTTGGCAACAACACAACCCATTCAACAGATTGTTACTTTTGCAGCAGGAAAACTGTGGAGTTTCATGTAAAAATTAAAAACAAAGTTACTTACTCAAATTTGCTATCAAGTACTAGAGTCACCTAAATCAGGCACTTTGACAGTTCCCTAACCAACTGCGACACTATGGGAATAGAAGTATGAATGAAGATGTGGATGAATTGTCAAACTCTTAGGAGGAATACAATTTCAGCCAGAAATGTCACAATTTCCCACTCAGTCAGACCTTAGCGAAATAGTGTTTATTTGAAAGTATTTATTTATTCTGAGGCAGACACGATAGAGACAAGATTGTTGGTTTATGGCTATCAGAACTCAGCCTAAAATAAATATGGAAGTAGATGAGTTACATAAATGTTTTTAAGTTGCACATATTGTGCGCAGTATCGTAAGGTTTTGGGACTTTTCTTTTTATTTTATCATACGTAGTATGACAAAGTATATGAACATTTTTGAGCTAGATACAAAAACTGTCTGTATGTGTGTGTGTATATGTGTGTGTGTCTGTGTGTACCTTTTTTTGTGGCGACGATTGCGGAGCAACTACTAAAGGTAGTTGCTGCTGATTTAAAACCGCTGATGTCACCGATACAGAATTTGTTGACGTTTACCTTTTGATTCCCTGACTGTAGGTTTATTTATTCAGTGTTTTGTTTCGTATCGGCTTTACCTGTTTTTCCTTTTGTAGTGTTGACCCGAAGATGGCATTTGAAATGTCGAAATCGATAGTCATCTAAGAGTTTTTTAAATAATAAAGAACTACATTCATATTATACCTCGAACATTCTTTGCTTATACTGTTAATATGGATAAGATGGAAACTTCCATCATATCAAAGGTATAAGGAAGAAATTTCATATTGAGGAGTTTCATGACAAAGCTTATAGCTGAAAGAAGTTTTGTTCAAAAGGGTCCAAAGGAACTGGATGTTTACTCTTAGCATTTATTTGCAAATGCGTTGCAATTTCTGTAATTTCGTCATATAAATTATGTCTATGACATTTTTTGGTAAAACTAATAGTTTAGTTGCATTAAAAGTAGTTAGCCACGATTTGACAGATATTATGATTCTATTGACAGTATTGTCAGCACATCAGCGTTTGATACTGCTGTGTCACAAACTCATGTGCCTGGCCAGATTTTTTATTTGGCAGCGTTTCACCACTTGTATGATTGCTGTCACTGTTTCAAGGCCACTTTCTACAACATTTTCAGAATTTTAGTTAAAAGTACAAAGGTTAAGTTTTAATTTGATACCCTTTTGACGTTTCCATAATATGTTTATCACTTTATTTTTCTATACCCTCGGCGGACAACTTCCGAATTCGGATTTGTAAGGACCATGAAACAGTGTATCACTTTTCCCTTTTTTTCTGATTTCAGGCTCATTTTGTATGTCACCATTAAGACAAATTATCTGTCAGAAATTCAATTTGATATAAAAATGTATAATTCTATAAAATAAATATAGCAGAGCCTAGTACCACAGTCATCCAAGTGACTAGCTTCAATAACTTCAATAAGTAATAAATAGCTATTTTTATAATTTTTTAAAACAAGGCAAGGAAACGTTCTTTATTTAGAAGATTACTTCTTACAACTTAACAATCGCCATATTACCGTCTTTATTGGTTTACGAGCTAAAATACTGCAATCTAATAAAGTGCCATTTCAAAATATGACAGGTAACTTTCCATTGTTAGGACGGAATTCCGCGAATTGATGATCTTTTATCTATTTGGCATCCCAGACATGCTGGCTGTTTCTGTTGCTCCCAGAATGTCTGTAGATTCCAGAACCCGTTACGATTTTATAAGACGTCCGAAATTCCAAGAAATTCTGATACCAAGAGGGCGGCGGACGGCGGGCTTTGATACGGTCTAGTCAGGTCACGCAGAAATATGTGTGATTGTCAGGTGTCATTTTTTAACCCCGAGAACCTGAGGGTAAAATCCACACGTAACGGTAGATAAAATCTTGGCCTCTTTCTCAAGGACCCTGCTGGAACACGTGGTCGAAAATTTGCTGATGAAAATCGTGGATAGCCAGCGCGGTAAGTGTGACAAATTGCAACCCCCGAAGGCCGATAAAAATTCAAAGAAAAAAAAGGTGGACAGGGTAGCGATGCGCTTGTCAGCCAGCCTTCTGTTTCCCTAAATTGTTGGACGGCGTTTATCTGGAATCTATACGGCGAACCGTCAACACGGGCATTTGTCTTCAGGGTTCAAACAATGTTCTGAAAGGGATTACACGTGTTTTTTTAGGTAATTAATTGTATTTCGCTGACAGGTAGCGTGGTACCTTCTGTTATCTTTCGAATGTATGCAAACATGTGTTGCCTTTGATTTACAGAAGAAGATATTTAAACCCAAATAGCAGTAATTTAAAAACAATGAGATTTTCTTGGGAAATGTTTGATGGACGCTGAACAAGTTGTTTAATAATTTCAAAATGTGTGCAAATACTAACTTATTGATATTAAGCCTACGGAAGCCAATTTATTCTCACGAATAAGAATGATAAATAATTGATGTTTTGAAATCAGGAATTACTTTAGCAATTAGTTAGACATCTTTGAGGGTAGATTGTTGTTTATCATTTATATTTTTAAATACTGTTTTAGTGTTGGTTTATGACGGCGTAATAAACTGAAAGATCTTGACTATATAATTGGAAACATAGTATTTGCTTCATACTTTATATACGATATGGACCAGCTTTAATGGCCGTGACTTCACCTTTACTTTACAATTTGTTCTTTTATATTAATTCTTTATTCTTGTCATATTTGTGATCGAGTAATATATTAGAATAAGTTATTTATATGTAATATCAGTAAATCAGTGATAAACGAACTCAGAACCTTGTTGGATTTTGTACATTGTTGGGTTAGACTATTGTGTTTTTGACAAGTTAAGTATTTGCAAATGTAAAACGATCTGATGTTAAATATGTATTATTCATCGTAATATGGTATTAATATGTATTAATCATGATAATATTTGCTGTTCGGAATTCGGTTAGTGTCGTCTTTTGTTTTCGAATATACCAAAATTTTATTTATCAATATAATTGTTATTGTTTTGGTGCATTGTTATATAAGATGTTATTTATACATTCTAGAGGCAGTTCTTCGAGGAAAATTAAATGGCATTGACAAATATTATATAGGTATCTTCAAAATTTTTTTTGTTGTAACGGAAAGATGTGATTTTTAATTGATTTTTAAACCTCAATGAAATCACTAGATCACTAGTCACTAGTGAAAGGTGAAGTAAATACTAGAAGCAATAGTAAATAGCTTTTCTTTAAGAAACATAATCTTTTGAATGCAAGCATATTTCTTTGGAACAAAAAATACTTTCTACTTGAATACTTTAGATTATTTGCTATGGTTTAACTTTGATGATGTTTGTAGTATGAGCTGAGCACGTTCGTAATGTTTGTTGGTTCACTTGTGTCTGACAGGCGTGAATCATTTCGTTTTATATCGTAGGAGGGTTTCATTTGAAGAAGACGGATAGGGTTTTTGGCAATAAGCAGACCGCCAATTTGTTGTCAATTAAAAAGAAATTAAATAGGAAATTGAACAGAAATGTTACGTTTTTACACTAAAAACGACTGGCAAAATAATGACAGATTCCATTAGCTTAATTTGCCAAAAAGACAAGGGTCGAAAACAAATTACTCTTTCATCCATTAACAAAAAATACATTTAACAAATGACAACAGATTCCGATATGTTTTTACTTTATCATACATATTATGATAAAGTATTATAATCGTGTCAAAAGAGTTTTGAGATTTTAGGGAAATCATGTCCTTTTGGGTCGACTGAACATTTTTGACCGAGGTACGAAAAAATGTCTGTGTGTGTGTGTGTATGTGTGTATGTATGTGTATGCATGTGTATGTATGTGTATGTATGTGTGTGTGTACCGGTTTTTGTTGCGACGATTCCGGAAAAACTACTAAAGGTATCTGGATGAAACTTCATATTTAGAAGTTTCAGTGGTAAAATTAATAGTTAGCTGCATGAGCAAATTGTATTTGATTGAAATTGGTCGTGTCTGCATTAATATAAAACTAGTTACACAGGCTTTGACAGATGTATTCATTCTAATGACAGTAGGTAGTGTCAAACGCTGATGTATTGGCATAACAACTGATATTTTAATTCTATTGACAGTATTTTTAGCCCATCAGCGGTTAACACTGTTGTATAGTATGGTGAAGTCATGTGCATGTCAACATCAGATTTTTGTACATTGTTGGCATTTGGTTTCTCAAAAACTAGACATAATTCTGAATTGCTCCCTTCAAATTCAGATTTAATGGAAAGCCACGCACCTGGAACCCATAGTGTATTCTTGTCGACGATATTTAAAAAAAAATTCCAATGGCTATGGTTCTGATTTTATGTTTTTGTATGCATGCATTTATTATGGTTATATTAGATTAATATAAAGAAAAAATCTGATGTGGCCAGGCACATGACTTTATCATACAATATATAAAATTAATAGTTTAGCTGCATGAGAATCACTACGTCATTAGAATAATAGTTATTTATGTCACAAATGCCGAAAGTAAGGAATAGCGCGACGAGCGGTGATGCGGCGCGTCACCGAAGGCGGAGTGTCGCCGTCGCATATGAGCGAGTCGGCTATCTAGTTTTTGGCAGGAGCGACATCAACGTTTATTGTGTTGCTTTTTAAGAAATACGTAATAAAAAAAAATATTTCTGTATAGTAAATGCTAGGTTGGTACCACTTTGACGAAACGTCAAGTTTAAAGATGCATTCCGATTGGTAGGTAATAGTAGCTAATGGCGGTGGTACAATACGAAATTATAGTATTTCTTACATATCGTGATAATGACACATATTAGTTTGCATGTACATAAACATGAGTCACTATCAATTTTCTATTGGAAATACTGTAACGGCGTCTGCTACCACTGCCATTATCACTAATGAAAACGCACCTTAAAAAGGTAATTCAAATTCTGACAGATTTATATTTGTTCATGACACATCCCTACCAACATACTAAAATAAAACTACACTTATCGCTATACTTTATTTATAATTTTCTCAATGTATCGTTTTTAGAATTAGATATAAAGACGGGTTGATATTTCTTATCGACAAACAATCAAATTGGTGATCTTACTTTATTTGAAATTTGTATTTTATAATTTGCCGCACTACAGCGGCAACGTTCCATAGTGGTTCTCCAACCTCTGATCACTATGATGAGATCAGCTGTTTTCGAATGTGACAACAGAAAAAAATATTTGTCAAAATCCTGGCTACTATGTAATTTCATATCAATGCAGATGCGACCGATCTCGATCAAATAGAATTTGCTCTTGAAGCTAAACTATTAATTTTACCAAAAAATTTCATAGGCATAAATTATTCAAAATTTCCTCTACTTTAATTTATTAATTAACTATTTTGTCGAAATTACAGAAATGGCGGCTCATTTCCAAAATCCTTCAAAAAGGCTTAGAATAAACTAAAAAGCTAAACTATTATTTTTACCAAAAAATGTCATAGGCATAAATTATTCAGAATTTCCGCTACTTTAATTTATTATTTAACTATTTTGACGAAATTAGAGAAATGGCGGCTCATTTGCAAAATACTTGAAAAAGGCTTAGAATAAACTACCAGTTCCTTTGGACCCTTTTTAACCAAAAGCTTTTCAGCTCTAAGTTAGGTCATAAAACTTCTAATTATGAACTTTCGTCCCGATACCTTTAGTAGTTTTTCCGGAATCATCACCACAAAAATCGTTTACACACAGACATACATACACACACACACACACACACACACAGACATTTTTTTGTACCTTGGTCAAAAATGTTCAGGGGACCCAAAAAGACCTATTTCCGCTAAAATCTCAATTTTTTTTTTTCGGCATGATTACAATACTTTATCTTACTGCGTATGATAAAGTAAAATATTGTGGTTTCAATTGAGAAGGTAATTATTATTGTCTTTACATTATATTAAGGAAAACGTCAGTCGTTCTAAGAATATTCCAAAAAGAAACAATTACAACTTATTGTGTCTAGGTATATTATTCTTCTTTAAGTTTTTCTGTATTATCTTATAATAACTCATAAGAATGGAAATAGTGTATTATGCACACTGTATATACCTCCTGGTCACTAATGTCCCCACAGTGCCACCACCAAAATATGGCAACACCAATCTTGAGGCGGTTATTGTGGTAACAATCTGGTAACGCTCCTAAGACAGCAACCGATTTCAGCAACAGAACCTACATTTTTTCACCATCCACGAAAATTTATCATCACGAAGTGTACCCGCTCAAGTCGAAATCGCAATATTCAGAGCAGACCAGCAGCCGGTACTGTTCACGTTCTCCAGTGGTACCCATAGTAGAAGCCGTGGTGCCGGCGAGATGCGACGGTAAAAAGTTGACATATCGATATTCCATGGTGCCGGGGCATGCAGTCATGCAAGCAAGTAAGCAAGCAAGCAAGCAGGCAGGCCTCGGTAGATCGCTGCCGGGCAGTTCGTACCGGCTGGCTGCTGGGACCTGGGAGTTGATCGTGATCTTCCTAATATGGATGCGATTTGCACCGGGCGCTACCATATTGCTACCGTGCGGATGTCAATGCACATACCGATATCTATTTACGATCGTGGATGTGCCACCAGATAAAGACATTCCAGACTTCCTTCCATAGCGTCCACTTCTCTTCGCTTACAGGACGCTTTTTGGCCGGTTTATTCGCCGTTTTGGAAGAATTGTGGAACTGGGGATGATGGATCTCCTATTAAGGTTACGCGATCTTAACACCTTTAAATCTTGTATTAAGGAGATGCAACGCACATCTCGGGATGTCCATGTTTGTGTATATTCTCAAGGTACTAATTCTATGGGAATTCGTAGGAAAAACCATGTTGTTGGTTAATTTAATTCCATTCAGTTCCTTCTAAACAGCGCCGGATTTAATTATGAAATACGTTTTAAAACATTTTAATTGATTTAGTGACTTCATTGATTGTAATTAAAGATAATATTATGTGCGACAAGTCGTCTAATGCTGCAAATATTTGTTCATTTGCAGTGGCGTAGCTACATATTCAGTGCCCTGGAGCAAGAAAAATTTCAGCGCCCCCTTGTTTTCGGAAGAGGTCTGGCACTTTTGCAATTTTTCAATTCCAGATTTAACCAAAAAAGGTTTTATAAAACGACTTTATATATACAAAATCCTTGAGAAACTCAGTTTAGGGTTTTATGACAATAAAAAACAGTTAGTCAACAGCTGGCTGTTTTCCATATCCAACAAATTAAAATAATCCAAATATTCTTCAAATGTGTTCACATGTGCTTGTAAATTTAAAAAATATACAACAATAGGAATTAGCGGGTTTGTCGCTTACCGCGGCATTAGTATCTCCGAGATCAATGCCCGGTCTGTACCGAAACCCCAGCCGTACTAAATTTTTTTACGTAAATACGAAACATGTTTAGTATCAATTTCTCAGAAAATTTTATTCTTCATAAAAGCTTCAAGACTGTTAAATCTAATACGCAAGTATTAGAACTTAATTATCTCCTTGCTTGTACTGGGTTTTACCAAAACTATGAAAAACCCATAAGAGTAAAGTACCTTTATGCTCAAAGCTATGCAAAAATGTTATTTAAAAAAAGTATTTCAAAATATTAGAATATATTAAATACGAAATTATAGTCACCTTCGATGTCACATATACCGAGTGTTCATGCAACAACGAAGGAGATTATAATTTGACTATGTTAAGATGTATTGTTTTTTGTTAATTTATTCCTCTATTTACAAAAAAATAACAGCTCAGTTTAAAGCCATTCTAATAAGCAAGTAACCAAATAAATAAATGTTAAACCTTAAAACATTCGCAATGATAACAAAACTTAACCTAATAATAAAAATAGTTTACAAAATATCGATACAACAAATCAATTCGCTTAAATCTATTTTTATTCTATTATTGCTTTTTCCATTTTGGAACGTACTTGGCGGTGAACACTAAAGGCAATGTCGTCACACCACAAAGAACCACGAAGAACACTCTTGTATCCATCTTCTTAGAAATGAGTCTAACAGTTCATGCACCGTAGCATAGCACTAGATCTGACGTATCTGCAAATGATGGTTAGGGACATTGTGTCAAGTTTCTCAAAAAGACTTTTTTAAGTTTTAGTAAAAATTATTTGGAAGAAAACGTTTTAGGCAATTGAAACTTTTACCTAGCATTAAAATTTAGGATTGGCAATTAATAAATAAAAAATCAAAATAAGTATCATTATGTGTTTCATATTAACAATAAAATACTGAAAACCACTTACATACTGATAATTTTATGAATAAATAACACACCAATGAAGTAAAATAATAGCAGTAATTTAATGTGAACAATATACTACAATAGTACACTCAATAAATCAATAAATATGAAGTGCGCATGCTTAAAAAAACAAACATTTACAGAACTCAAATGTACATGGAGTTATATATGTATAAACACAACGCACAAATCCATAAATCGAAATTATGATAATTAAGTCAAGATCACAAAATATTTAGGTCGTCAGAATTTTATTTAGAAATTCTGGCCATTTCTTACACAAAAGTTTTGTTATTTCTTTTCGAATTTTGCGCCCCCTGTACTCGTGCGCCTGGAGCAGTTTGCTCCTGTTGCTCCCAGTAGCTACGTCCATGTTCATTTTACAATAGGCCAAATTTCGTCTTTGAGGTGAATTGTTTTGTGAGATTATCATCATAAAAAGTCGGTTTTTAAGTTACGTTATTGTAACTACGAGCCTCGATTTAAAAAAATATGCGACTATCTAGCAGGTATCTTTCAAATTTTTCTGTCAATTGGCATTTTTCAAGAAGATTGGGCATATCAGCCAGGATGGCATTGCGAACGTCATTCGCATCCTCCTCACATAGCAGAGGCCATCAAAGACTACGGATCATTTGACTTTGACGTTTGACATCATTTGACATTGATTATAAATATAATTTTGTAGAATTAGATGGTAAAACGATAGTTTTTATACTTTGCGTTCGTTATAAACTCATACGAAGCCGCTTTCGGTGTCGTTCTGAAAATACTAGATCACAAACTTACAGTAACTTTTAGTTTTCCAAGATTGATGCAATTGACGTTAAGTGTCAAATAAGGCTGACATTTCAATCGGTTTTTGTTCGACTCAATCGTATTTGTGAATTTTATCACAACTACCAACTGTTGAATATAAAACTGCTCTAGATTGTAAGATGACAACCGCAATTTTAGAAATTGATTCCTCGC
The DNA here is from genome assembly GCA_964023965.1 of Melinopterus prodromus. Lineage (NCBI taxonomy): Eukaryota > Metazoa > Arthropoda > Insecta > Coleoptera > Scarabaeidae > Melinopterus > Melinopterus prodromus. The sequence continues at coordinate 51,317,910 of OZ030393.1, forward strand.
TACTCTCGTCGTGCCCAAATCAACTCGTGCGCCAATTATTGGCTTATAAAACTTGAATTCTAATATACTATTATGGAACCTAACAATTATAAAAGTAAAAATCTGATGTGACCATACTATACAGCAGCACCAAACGCTGATGATCTGACAATACTGTCAATAGAAATACAATATCGTCAAATATTGGCAAACTAGGTGTTACTAATTATTGAATATACATAATGCACAGAGCGACCAACATAGTCAACTGCTACGTATGACTTTCAAAGTTAAACTTTGCTCATGCAGCTGGACTATTAATTTTATCTCAAAATGTTATCTACGTTAGTTTATTATTTAACTATTTTGACGAAATTACAGAAATAGCGTAAATGCCTGTAAATCTCCAGTTCCATTGAACCCTTTTTAACAAAACTTCTTGCAGCTCTAAATTTAGTCATGATACTGAAAATGAAAAATGCGCGATACCTTGACTATGCAAAAGGAGTTCTTTTGTTTCTTTAGCCTTGTTAGTTACCCCAGAGTGACGTTTTGAAAAATGCTCATTTTTTACCATAATTTCTAAGAATCTCAGAAACAGTTGTTAATAGCCTCTTATAAGTTGATGTCAAAACAATTAGGATAAAACTATTCATCAAAAGTAACCATAATATCCCTAGTGTTCCATTTTAAAAACAGGTTGGTGTTGGTACGTTGTGGGACACCTGTAACCATGAAAATATTTTCTGGCTGTAGATCCGATGATCATCTAGAACTTTTATATATGAAGACACGTGTAGTTCGATTATTATACGGATGACTTGTATGAGAAATAAATTTGACAGGCTTTAGACGATTTGTTTAATATAATTTATTTGTTATTTAAAACTAAAATAGACTATACGTTATTTGACCAAAATTGCTTCTTTGTCCCTGGGTGATATGCTCCGTCAAAGTTAGCCGTTATTTCTAAAACACTCTGTATGTATGGATGCCAATTGGGCTGAATGTTTTAAACGTTGCTTCTCACCATTGATACCCTATAAATCTAAATCGATATCTAACCAGTTGATGAACCCTGAAAGTTTATAAGGCAACTTTTTGTGAAAGCATTTAATAAAATGTTTGACTTCATGGTGAAAACCTAAATTAGTTATCGCCTAAAAGTATTCACTTATAACTGAATACTGTATTCAGTATTTCATTAGCTCTGAAGAAGCGAACAACATGGTTCGCGAAAACAAATGTACTCTCTAAATGATTTTTACTGTAATGACCGTACCTATAGCTTACGTACTTCTTTAAGTTTCTTCTAATTTAAAAACTTCTGCTTATAATTTATAAGTTCCTTCTATAAGTGTAAATTGGAAAATTAGATTTTGCTGCTATGCTGATAAATTAAATATTAGGAAAGGGAAGAGGAGGAACCCAAAACTATCAAAACAATCGGTAGCAATCACACAATTTAATTTTTGTGCTGCCTAGTATTGAGCATTTGGGGAAAGTAAATAGGAAAGAAAAGCTGCGAGGTTGAATTTATCAAATAAAAAAACTTATTCATAAATATTAAGTTATTATTTCTACATTGACTTCATAATGAACACATTGAGATACTGTTTTCGGTTACATAATGAACCTTTTTGAAATTTATATATGTTTGTTTTTGTATTTGTGAATCCTACCAAATTACTCACATCATTTCACAACTCCGCGAGCGAGAAAAGATTTCGGAGCTCTGGAATAGACACGCAATGGACAGTCTATTTATATTTACCCAGAACATTGTAGTCCTTAACATACCTACACATGCATACAAATGAATACAACAAAAGTTAAATATTACCGTAAAATATCAGATGTCTGAATCTCTATAAGTAATCTAGAAGCAATTTTACATCAGGACGTTTATGTTTTGCACTCCCCTCGAACTTTTCTGTTTTCTTTTATTATTTTTCGAGTCAACTGTAAGAAAGTTTCCTAAATCGAACACGGGTCAAGTGATGCGTTCGCTCGTGTGGTGAAGAGTGATGATGTGTGTTTAGTTCTCCTTTGGAATGTACTGCAATCAATCATAGTCTTGTTGGCCGGGCCCACGCCGTTGGGGGCGCTCCGTTCGCCTCAGAGACACCTACGGGGGGCAACGCAGCCCCATCACCCAAGAAAAATTGCCAAATTTAAGAGCCTAGGACAATGGTAATTATAAGGGTATTATACCTCTATAATGTTACCTAAACGACCGAATCAATCAAATGCAACTACAAAAAAATTACTACAAGTAATAAGACAGAAGTAGTACACATTACAATCAGTCATCGGATATTATGGGATACTTATTGTTGGAAAACACATATGAAAAGTAACTTAGAACTTAGCTACAACCATTTTATTGAATATTTCTGTTACAAATATTAAATTCTTAAGCAACAACCGTACGAGTGAATAGGAAAATTGTAGTAGTCGCATTAAGAGAGGTTGGTTAATTAGCTCCATAAAAGTAGTAAACAAGTACAAAATATAAGTTTAGGGTTGCAGTTTTGAGCGAAAAATATACTACTATCAACTACTGAGAGAGCTATTGTGAAATTTTCTGAACATATAAAGGAAAGTGTTCTCTATGTCAGATATCGTCACATATTTTTCAAAAACCAACTCAAATATCAAGAATTCACACCTTCTAGATCGACAAATTATGTAACTACATAATAATACATTATTTTTAATTTGGTGTATTGTTTTGAAGATGTTGTCAATAAATACATGAGAAAAAAACCGGAACATGTTCTGCGACTAAACGTCAGGGGGTACTAACTATTCTTATTAAATACGACTTGCTATGGACTTTGCTATAAAACTTGTGTATTTTTACACTGAAAGGGTTTTAATTGAATGTAGCTACAGGAAAGAGCTTTGCATACCGATAATTCAATAAAGTATACTGAGATCTTAATTTTTGACTCATTTCATCCAATTTCGTATTTTTTCATCCGGAATTTATCAGTTCTTTTACTCCTCATAAAAAGAACTCCTCATATTCAGTTGAGCAGTTGAACACATGCCCAAAAACACACATAATTTTACTTCTTGAAAACATGACAAATTTCGATTGAAAAGTTAAGTAATGTTATGTTATGGTAATATCGCAATATATAGATCAACGATACATCAGCAATAGTTGCATAGTGTAGAAGTACTTTCATACCTTTACTAAAATTGTTAGCCAATGCAAGCCCCCATTTGTGTCCCGGGCCCCTATATACCATCTCCCAATAGTGCATTCTCGGTAGGTTATGCCTCCACTGATATAGTTATTTGGAATTGGTATTTGAATAGGTGATTTTTCATTCATGTAAAGGAATATTCAATTAATAAAAGTTGTTAAATTAATAATAAATAATTGAATTGAATAGTTGAATTGTGCAGATTTGTGTGCCCTCTACTAATCCGTCGAGAAAAAAAAATCTGATGTGCCAGGCACATGACTTTATCATACAATATATAAAATTAATAGTTTAGCTGCATGAGAATCTATTCTATTGAGATAAATCGTAGGTATTGTCAGAGCATCAGCATTTGACACTACCTACACTACGTCATTAGAATAATAGTTATTTATGTCACAAATGCCGAAAGTACTGAATAGCGCGACGAGCGGTGATGCGGCGCGTCACCGAAGGCGGAGTGTCGCCGTCGCATGTGAGCGAGTCGCGCTATCTAGTTTTTGGCAGAAGTGTCAACGTTTAGTGTGTTGCTTTTTAAGAAATACGTATTTTAAAAAAAAAATAAATAAAAAATTTCTGTATAGTAAATGCAAGGTTGGTACCACTTTGACGAAATGTCAAGTTTAAAGGTGCGTTCCGATTGGTAGGTAATGGTAGCTAATGGCGGTGGTAGAATACGAAATTATAGTATTTCTTACATATCGTGATAATGACACATATTAGTTTGCATGTACATAAACATGAGTCTAGCAATTTTCTATTGGAAATACTATAATGGCGTCTGCTACCCCTGCCATTATCACTAATGAAAACGCACTAGAGCGGCAACGTTCCATAGTGGTTCTCCAAACTCTGATGAGATCAGCTGTTTTCGAATGTGACAACACACAAAAATATTTGTCAAAATCCTGGCTACTATGTAGTTTCATATTAACGCAGATGCGACCGATCCTGGATCAAATAGAATTTGCTCTTGCAGCTAAACTATGAATTTTACCAAAAAATGTCATAAACATAAATTATTCAAAATTTCCTCTACTTTAATTTATTATTTAACTATTTTGACGAAATTACAGAAATGGCAGCTCATTTGCAAAATCCTTGAAAAAGGCTTAGAATAAACTACCAGTTCCTTTGGAGCCTTTTGAACCAAAAGCTTTTCAGCTCTAAGTTAGGTCATGAAACTTCTAAATATGAACTTTCGTTCCGATACCTTCAGTAGTTTCTCCGGAATCGTCTCCACAAAAATCGTTTACACAGACACACACACAGACACACACACAGACATTTTTTTGTACCTTGGTCAAAAATGTTCAGGGGACCCATAAAGACCTATTTCCGCTAAAATCTCAAATTTTTTTTTCGGCACGATTACAATACTTTACATACTGCGTATGATAAAGTAAAAACGTCATGTAATAAATATGGTTATGGCTCTTTTACTTGTGGGCTTTTTAATTTAAAATTATCTTATGTCAGTTTGAATGCCTTTTCGCCAATGCAATCCCTGGAAGCAACTGAAACGTTTATATTTCTTATAGGCGCAATATTGAAATAATTTGCATAATTGACATACTTCTGTTCAGCAGATTTTTTTAAGTTATTTGATAAGGCATAAGCCATATGTTTATTACATCAAATGGATAAATTTTCTGAAAATTAGTATCTTTTGGATCTAAACACCGCATGGTTAGGAAAATACAAATTGCGCAATATGTACAACCCATATATGTATCAAGATCAACCCATATATCCAGTGATAATAATTTTTCGGAACTTTCTTAAATGTAGTCGTGTTAAGAAAGCGTCTTCGCACATCATAGCCGTTTAGAATTGGTTTTTAATTTAAATTTGATATGCCACATGCGCACATCTTAAATAAAATAAGACAACAAAGTTTTGAAGAATTACTGTCACATGGCATGTGGGTATCTCAAAAAATGCTGAACCCGAATATAAATATATAAAACCAATATGGTGGCCATCAGAAAAACAAAAGTTTAATTTCCTTCCAGCGGATTCACCGTCCAAAAAATCAAACTCACATAATGCTATTGTAAAAAGTGTGCCTGTATGATTTCGAAACGGAACTTTGAGTGGTCCACATTTACAAATGACCATATTTAATTAAGTCGTTTCTTATTTTATGTCTCCAAATATCCAAATATCTCTGAATCGATTAGAAATTCAACAGTTTCCTCAATGTTATTAGGGAGCGCACACATCTGGACTACTTTGGCCATTAAATCGACTATCTATCTCCAATACTAACAAAAGTGCCATTGCCAAATCAAACGTGAGGCACATCTATCCTTCCCCAATCACTGGTTTTGGCATACCACTGTCATGCTTTGTTGCCTAAACAAGTTTTGATCCATCATGTTTCATGCATTAGCTATGAATTGAAAACTTATGCCACAATACGTATGTGCCCGCCTTTTTACAGTAATGAACTACTAAGTACTACACAGAGTCGTTACGTTGTGTCTTTACGACAATTTTTCAAAAATTATTTAAAAAAATATACTTTCAACTCGTTACGTTGGTATTAATCACGGTGTCATTGCCACAGCCGGCCGCTTATGATGTCGTAAAGGACAATACCGCGTCTAGTTGTAAAATAGACCACCTGTGACGTGCATCTCCGCAGGAACCAACTCCAAACGTTATAAAATCACGCAGCCTAGCCGCTAGGGTTCGCGCCTGTCGCCCTTTTGGGGGGTGCATACATCTTTTTGGGACCGATCACTCCCCCAACCATAGTTCAATCAATGATTGATTGTTTATTGACCCGCCTGTCAGTTTTGTCATATTCATCCTTTGATTAGAAAAGAAAGGAAGATATTTTTCGATTTTTCTTATATACTCGTTCTGCGTGATATATTATGGTATAATAAATAATATCCCTAAATTATTTGTTATTAATTAGTTATCGACTATTGTGACGTAAATTGTAATCAATCAATTTGGCGAATATTTTTTCTGTTTTGTACAGAACAATGTACAGAATTTCAAAAATCCATATTAGTTACCTAGTTAGTAGCGACTGAGAAACATTCTGAGTCCCTATTGTCTCACTTACCCATTTGGTGTGGAATGTTTGGAATCCTAATGGGCAGTTCAAGTCGTCCAGTTAGCTGTCTAATTTTAATTACCAATTCCACCCCGTCACACCCACTTCCTTGCACGACCCTTCCTCATCATCTACAAATTGGTCGTGTAATAAAAAGATACTTTGAAGATATTAATCGGTAGCCTGTGCAATCTTTGAGAGATTTATTGCGGCTAAAGAATTTTTTGATTATATGGAACGGAACTGGACGTTAGTAGCTCTTTAGGAGATGATTCTACATGATTGAACTTTGTGATGGTGTAAGATATTACTGTAGCATTAAGGGGAGGTTCTCATGTAATCGGTTGAAAAAAACATCTTTTTCCTTTCATATTTTGAAACTTTGGAGTGTATAAAATCAGCCCCTGAAGCAGTTTTTTTTTTAATTTTTGATTTGAAGTTTTACGGTTTTTTACCTATGGTATTCTCACAAACGATAAACGCTTTAAATTAGGAACGTGAAATTTGGATACAGTACAGAGAACGTATAGATCTAGCTAATGTTGATTAAATTATTATATTTCAATGAATTCATATAGAAAAGAAGTTTTAAAAAGTATAATGGTGCTACCTTTTCTTGTAGAGTTTATTACACCAATATTGCCGACGCGTTTTTCTAGAAACACGATCTTTCAAACTGTTTTGCGAGATTACTTTTGAATCGTTTAACGAGTTATCGAGTTATTTTTTTCCCTTAGAGAAAATACTTTTTATTGGAGGCTGAACCTCATAATAAGTGAAACTTTTAATTAATAATTGTATTATGAATAACGATTCGAAACCGAACAATAGCTGTAAAAAATCTATCTTAAAATTCAAACAGCAGCCATTTTGTCAATTTTCAACTTTTTTAACCAAATGATGGTTTATCCTCCAACTAATATCATATAGTTTCACAGCGCTTTTGAAATTTCGATTTCTGTTAATTATTATAGGAGCTATCGTGCAAAAGAAAAAATATTGATATCTCTTACAATTTGTTTGAAAAGCAGTCTCAAACTTGAACTACTTTTTCATTGTCTCTACATGAGAACCTCCCCTTCATAAAGATATACAAATTATAAAATATAGCTTTAGTACTGATCTATGTGTTAACAACTAAAAAATCTAACAAATTTTTTTTAAACGTGGCATTTATTTATGATTAATAGTTATTTATCTGAGAAGAAAATTACAAGATTCACCTAAGCCAGTTCATGATAATATTTAAATTAACTTTTGTTTTATTTTTTCCTCTGGTTTCAATATTGCATACAGGATCACCTCCTTACAACCAATATACACAGCTATTATTCGTTATACAGTACATATCTAAATGAACCGTACTGTACCAATAATGACCTAAAGTTTTCTGTTCTCAAGAAAAAGTCATGCTAGTTGAGAGTTTTGGATTTCCTAAAAAACGGTTAAAAAATATGAAAGTGTTCTAGTTAAAAAAAATTATCAGTTTTTCATAAGTGAATCTAAAATGCTATTGGGAACATTGGGGAAAATGCCAACAAATTCAACACTATTATTAAGAAACAATTTTGATAACTGAATCTGGTAGTACTAATAATGTTAACTGAGTCACAATACTAACGATATCCTGTGTTTTCAGTAAAAAAAAATACTGGAAAAATCAGTAAATTATTTTGAAATTTTCCATTACTAACTATCCAAAATCCAATAAAAAAATCCACCATAAGATGGAAAATTGTACATGCAATATGCATTATCTTTAAATTTGTGCTTAGCTTTAAAATTCTGTGAATAGATAAATACGTTGGAAAACCCTCCGGAATTTTTACGTGTTTTGAGATTGATATGCTGATTTTTCATGAACGAAAAAATACTTTAGCGTATTTTGTATAAAATAAGTTATCTACTTTATTTTAGATATCATGTGCTGACTTTTTACTTAGTTTACTTTATTTTACTGATTTTCTGACTTCACATTGTAGTAGTTCGGCTCTCATTCATGATTGCAAAATCCCAGGTCACATTTATTTTTAAAGTTGTATCCGTATATTTTAATTTGATTAAAAAAATACATTTAAAACAGCATCGGCAATCACTTCCCAGAGTTCCTTTAGGCAGTTACTTTATTGGTGCCATGGATTGACGAACTACCTATTTTGATGTGGAGTTGGGCCCATTATCAGTTGAAATAGACTAGATTATAGAGCAAAAATGATTAAATACGGATTTCTGGAGAGAAAAATAGACAAAATCAAAATCAAAAGAAAATTTAAGACAAAATTATAATGTAAGTAAAGTAAGTTGGATTTTTTAAACAACCACAACAAGTCCCATCATTGCTGGAAAACGACGGAATCCCTATACTAGTTAAATTAAGGTAATTACTTTTTGGTAAATTACCGCTGAAATTAAAATTATTAATATAAACAATAATAAACAAAAAATTTAAATAACTCCTGATTAATAATTCAAAATAACCCCGTAATTAAAAATTCAAAATGGTTAAAATGGTTAAAAATTTTAAGATTTTTGTGGTAAACCTCAAGTTATTTTTGTATGCGGTTAAGACAAACCCTGAAGAAGAATTAATCAGAGAATTCATTATGTCACTACAAAGATGCCAATCATATGTCAGGGTGCGGTACCTTCGCGAATTATTTGACTTCCCCAGGATCTAAATTGATCAGGAATAGTAATTTTTCCTTCTTCTATCTCCTGTGCGGCATGTTAACATCATGTCCGGTAGATACCACCTCCGATAAGCCGAGGAACACCAGCATTGAGTCTAGTTTATTTCAGCCGTGTTCCCTTCAATCTATCGGGACAGTAATGGCCGGTGTGACCTTTGAGGCACGTTTCCCTCGATCCATATTCATAAAACGTGTAAGGCGGAAAGGAGAAGTGCACACAACAGACAACAACAGTCCAGGTCGGATTTTGCTGCTTGCGGAAGCCAATAACTTTTCCTGTGCCCCGCTGCTAGCCTACTCCTTATCAGATAGTTATCGCCTGGTGACAATGGTGTGCTAATAGACCTACCAAAATGCAAACTAGTTTACCCCCGTGACACCGGCGGACAAGATAAACATCTGTAGATGGGGGCGCTGGACGTAGGTATAAAGTCCGGTTACGCCAAACCACGATTATTACAAATTTATGCGCTATTTTCGAATTCAGAATCGGTAAACGATGCCATAAATCGCCCGTGTTTATTATGAGAAAGCGCGCTGCTTGAACTTTTGCTACCGAATTTCATCAATGGGACCATAACGTTCGTTGGTTTATCGTGAGAACAATGCCGCACAGGATATTGTAAAAAAAACAACGACTGCGAGGGAACAGTAGCTTTTGAGCTTTTGGACTTTTGACGATAAGTATCGCTAGGTATTATTGGAAAATTATTCGTGAGACCCTTAGATGATATTATGTGATGACATCTGTGCCTTCTTTAAGGGCCAAGATTGCCCTTGATGGCCACTGAATAAACTTAATACCGTGTTTTACATTATTTTCCTTTCACACGGAATGAATGCGCTGACAGTTTCCGTGGACTTTATCACGAATTAAAATGGGAAGACTATGTAGGTCTGTTGTTAATTTTATGTAGCGTCATAAAGAAGACACCAAAGGTATTTGCATTGTTGGATTTTCAGAAAATTGTGAAAGTATGACGTTAATTTTTATAAAAAATACGTTGGTAGAAAATTACTTCCACTTCATCACTGGATTACGAGAAAATCGTTAAATTCTTACCGACACAGTTTTTAATTTTCAATACCAATTTAAAAATAATTTTTACATCTATAGTATCTTTAAGGATATACATAAAGTCATAATAAAATTGTAAAACAACCCTTGGAATTTCGCATAAAGGCAAAATACGATTTTTTTTAAATATGCGAGTGTGAGCGATTGATAGATGTTCAATATCAATAAACCACAGGTTTTGCAGCCCTTCTTATATTTTTAACGATGAAACTAATATCGTTTTACACGCGTCACTGCTTTTATTTTATCATACGTAGTATGACAAAGTATTGTAATAGTACCAAAAAAATTTAGATTTTACCTGAAATATGTCCTATTGGGTCCCCTGAAAATTTTTGACCAAGGTACAAAAAAATGTCTGAAACTACTGAAGGTATCGGGCCGAAACTTCATATTTAGAAGTGCCACGACCAAACTTTCAGCTGAAATGCTTTTTGTTCAAAAGGGTCTAAAGGACCTGGATGTTTACTCTTAGAATATTTCAGCGATTTTGAAGCCGCCATTTCAAAAATTTCGTCAAAATAGTTAAATAATAAATTAAAGTAGAGAAAATTTTGTATAGGTAATTTATGTCTGTGATATTGTTTGGTAAAACTATTCTATTTGATGGAGATCGGTAGTGTCTCCATTCATATAAAACTAGTTGGCCAGGATTTGACAGCTATTTTTATTCTAATGACAGTAGGTAGTATCAAAAGCTGATGTTTTGTCAATACCTACTGTCGAAATATCTGGAAAACTCTGGCTAACTATTTTTATTTTAATGCAGACACGACCGATCTCGATCAAATAGAATATCATGCAGCTAAACTATTAATTTTATACATAGTATGATAAACTCTTGTGCTTGGCCACGTCAGGTTTCAGAAATGTTCAAAAACATTTATAAACATTTGAGAAAATGGTAAAACACGAGTTCCTTTATTTTTAAAAGTTAGCTATTGAATATTCTGGTATGTAGCATTTGTGATCTGTCAGCAGTAGCGACTTACTCATAAACAACAAATCACCCTCCTTTTTTCACATCCCATTGCTGGATTTTGAGAAAATGGTAAAAATAAATATCTGTTTTTTGTAAGTACATATATAAATACCGGTTTTCATAAAAACCATGTTTATAGAAAAATAACTTCATTTTTTAACCCCCTCCCTTCCTTAGATTTTCACAAAATCGTAAAACATGGGTTTCTTTATTTTTAAAGCAGAATCCAATTCATTTGTCTCTATCTACACTTTTAAAAGATTCTAAAATTTATTGTTTTTACTTTATCATACGCAGTATGTAAAGTATTGTAATCGTGCCGAAAAAAAAATTTGAGATTTTAGCGGAAATAGGTCTTTATGGGTCCCCTGAACATTTTTGACCAAGGTACAAAAAAATGTCTGTGTGTGTGTGTGTATGTGTGTGTGTGTGTGTGTGTGTGTGTGTGTGTGTGTGTGTGTGTGTGTACCCAATTTTTGTTAATTCATTTCCGGAGAAACTACTAAAGGTATCGGCACGGAACTTCATATTTAGAAGTTTCATGACCAAACTTAGAGTTGAAAAGCTTTTCGTTCAAAAGGGTCCAAAGGAACTGCTAGTTTATTCTAAGCCTTTTTGAAGGATTTTAGAAATCAGCCGCCATTTCTGTAATTTCGTCAAAATAGGTAAATAATAAATTAAAGCAGAGGAAATTTTGAACAATTTATGCTTATGATTTTTTTTGGTAAAATTAATAGTTTAGCTTTTTAGTTTATTCTAAGCCTTTTTCAAGGATTTTGGAAATTAGCCGCCATTTCTGTAATTTCGACAAAATAGTTAATTAATAAATTAAAGTAGAGGAAATTTTGAATAATTTATGCCTATAACATTTTTTGGTAAAATTAATAGTTTACCTTCAAGAGCAAATTCTATTTGATCGAGATCGGTCGCATCTGCATTGATATGAAATTACATAGTAGCCAGGATTTTGACAAATATTTTTTTGTGTTGTCACATTCGAAAACAGCTGATCTCATCAGAGGTTGGAGAACCACTAGCAAATTTACACTATGGAACGTGCCGCTGTAGTGCGCAAAATTATAAAATACAAATTTCAAATAAAATAAGATCACCAATTTGATTGTTTGTTGATAAGAAATATCAGCCCGTCTTTATATCTAATTCTAAAAATGATACATTGAGAAAATTATAAATAAAGTATAGCGATGAGTGTAGTTTTATTTTAGTATGTTGGTAGGGATGTGTCATGAACAAATATAAATCTGTCAGAATTTGAATTACCTTTTTAAGGTGCGTTTTCATTAGTGATAATGGCAGTGGTAGCAGACGCCGTTATAGTATGTCCAATAGAAAATTGCTAGTGACTCATGTTTATGTACATGCAAACTAATATGTGTCATTATCACGATATGTAAGAAATACTATAATTTCGTATTCTACCACCGCCATTAGCTACCATTACCTACCAATCGGAACGCACCTTTCGTCAAAGTGGTACCAACCTAGCATTTACTATACAGAAAATAATTTTTTTTTAAGTACGTATTTCTTAAAAAGCAACACAATAAACGTTGATGTCGCTCCTGCCAAAAACTAGATAGCGCGACTCGCTCATATGCGACGGCTACACTCCGCCTTTGGTGACGCGCCGTATCACCGCTCGTCGCGCTATTCCGTACTTTGGGCATTTGTGACATAAATAACTATTATTCTAATGACGTAGTGTAGGTAGTGTCAAATGCTGATGCTTTGACAATACCTACGATTTATCTCTATAGAATAGATTCTCATGCAGCTAAACTATTAATTTTATATATTGTATGATAAAGTCATGTGCCTGGCCACATCAGATTATTTAATTTTTAAAGGAGAATTATAAATACCGATATTTACGTCCCTAACATGCACAATTTATGACATGTATACATCGAAAAATAAAAAAAATGACGTCGTTTGTGTATATTTACAATACAAAAGCAATGTATCTTGCAATTACACGAACCTACAGTGAGAAAAAATGTCTGAAGTTACGCATAAATCATTGTATAAATTATATATTAGTATATTATTTGACGAGCACATAATTAAGGATATAAATCACGACCATGAAGTTTACACGCGAGTCGTAGGCTCGCGGATGACAGACTTTGACACTAGCGTTATATAATGATGACAGTTCCTTCAAATAATGACCTCATTATTTGAACGAACTGTCAATATTATACAACGCTAGTGTCATTATAATCATTGGCGCGTATAATGATGGGGATTATATAGTCATAGATATGTATGCAATGAACTTATGATATGTGAGTCGTAGATAAAATATATTATATAAATATATATATATTATATAATAATATAAATAATATATATAAATAGAAACAATAAAAATATCGAAGGGCTGGATTTTGCACAAAACTCCAATTATTACAATTCTGGTTGACATTACAACGATATTACTGCCTTGTTTCAGTTGCAATGATCATTTAGTAAAAGTGAAATAGAAATACACTTTCCAGTCGTCAAATAACTCACAATATACCTTGTGAGGTTACTAATATAATAGCCGACTGAATAGTGGTATATCAGGTAAACAACAATTTTAACTTGTTTGTTACGAAGTAATATTAAAATGTGGTTATCATTATGTGCCAATAGGTTTCATAAAATAACAAAGCCAATGACCCGAATTGCTCAATGCTTGCAGTTTCAAAGTACGGTTTCCGGACGCCGAGTTTGCACAAAAATCATGTGAACAACCTTGTCGTTTGATAACCTAATTAATAGTAATGACGTAGTTGGACAATTGATATAAATATCTACATAACCGAGTATCGGGATGATAGTATTTTGGCTGTATTAACGAGTGAGACATTCAACGCCCGTACGAGAAGGCAGGCCTTCTAAGCTGTTTTCTGAGAATATATAAATAGTTATTCCGTCCAAATTCTTGTAAAATCACAATGTGATTATACAATGACAATGTAAAGGCACATTTGGGATGTAGAATTGTCAAAACGCACATTCGCAATGCAAAAAAACTGCTGTTTCTACTCTAAATTGAAATCATATTTTTTTTTTCGGTTAAGACCGGCGCAATCATGGAATACCCAATAATAAAATGGTGGCCTGACTTTAATGAAAATAAAAGCAATTATAAGGACCAAGATCGGACACTATCCAAAACACAGTATTCCTTAAAGCTGGATTAGTATGTAACCTAATAGGTAGGTACCTATTAATTATATCGCGTTTTGTTATCTTTCAGCAAATGTAAAGCAGCAGGCATAACATTTGCTGAAAGAACACTTACACGCTTCCCGTAACGATTTGATTAGCGGACCATCCTCAATCATGCATCGCCTCGTCAGCCGTTGAAGGGTAATTATTTTAACGCCCCTGCTGAGCCCCGAAATTGCCGAACAACCTCCCTTAAGATGGGCACCTCGGGGCAGATGTAATATACGATTCGTTTGCGATGAAAAATGATTCCGGCACGATTTTCATTAATAAGAACAGCGGAAACAAAACCATTAATTGATTTTCCGTTGAGGAACTTTGTACTGACAGACTGTCAGGTGACCGTACGAAGGGTGTGCGTTGTTCTCGTGTCAATACTTTGTAAGTGTGGATGATGAGTGGGTTAGGGAGGCGGTTGCTGGTTCTAGAGTGTTTCTTCGGTTGTCCGTTTCTTGCTTTTGAGAGTTGATTGATTAGCTTTTAACGTGTACGACAGGTGGTGGGCCATATAGCATTACAAACATTGATTTATGCTAATGACATTGCCCGTTGCTATTACATACCATTGAAGCACTTAATTTTCTAGATGTTTGGACGGATAGTAATAACTTTGAACGTTAAAAGTTATATAGTAATATTTCTTCAAGCTGTGTACAGTAAATTTTCTCTAGCGTCACCGTATTTTAGACGAATGTTATTATCATGGACCTGTGATATTTAACTATATGAACGTTACTCTTTATCGACGTATATTCCAAACTGCAAATTTAGAAAGTGCCAGTATCAGCTACTTAAGTTTTAGTATTTACAGACATTTATTGGAAGAATATATGGTGATTACCTCTGCATTGTCTAGAAAATAATCGAATAGAGTAACAAAATCAGTATGTCTACTACATCTATCTAACGACACGATTTTTTAATAATTTATTTTTCCCATCAGTTGTTTTGAGCCAAGTTAGGATTTCATTCCGGATATTCCGTCAGCAGTTTCTCATCACCATATTGTTTTTTTTTGCAGAAATGCCATACATCTTCTGTAACTTTGTATTCAAATACACACTAGTAACTTATTTTTGGAAGAATCCCATAAAAATAACGGAGATAGAATTAGCTCATGCTGCTAAACTATTAATTTTACCAAAAAATATCATAGTCATAAATGATACAAAATTTCCTCTACTTTAATTTATTATTTAACTATTTTGACGAAATTAACAAGAAATGGCGTTTCATTTATGAAGTTTCGTCCCGATACTTTTAGTAGTTTTTCCGAAATCGTCGCTGCAAAAACTGGCACACACACACATTCACACACACGTACACACAGAATTTTTTGTACCTTGGTCAAACATGTTCATGGACCCTAGAAGGATATAGGTATTTCTGCTAAAATCTAGATTTTTTTTCGACACGATTACAATACTTTCCCATACTATGTATGATAAAGTAGTTTTTTTCCGAAGAACATGTATCAAATACGGCCATCTTTTGACTGCATATTAGATTTTTATCATAAAACGTATACAATGTGTGACACCCTGTATGGAATGTGTGCCGTGCTTCTCTGACCAGTACGTAATTAGTGTTTTACGCCGTATTACATATTATATTATGTTGATCAGAAAACAAAATTGTTTTATGTAAATACTGCCCTTGTTTTTCTGGGATTTTTTTTGAAAACTAGTTTCCTTTACTAGCGTAAATTTGAACGCACACAAAGTACAAGAGTTTTGTTTTTTTTTTGCCAGAAAGCATTGTGGGTATTACATACCACACTTCTAAAGTTTCTGAAGCACATATCTCAGAATGGTCAAGTTTTAACTGCATGTTATTGTGTTTCTTATTGGAAAATATGATGCTCAGTCATTTTCTCAACTACTTGCGGAATTGATCACCCAGCACATAAATACGTTGTTACTTTTGCGTCCCTTTGATGTATTTTCAGACATATAACTTAAAAACGCACACCCGTACTTGAACCAAGAATAGATATTATTACTAGAGACGCAGTGATTGTACCATTATTCAACTTACTTTTGGAACAAACACTGGTCTTATGCCGGAATCTTCACTTTTTGCTCGAAAAGACCTAACAAAAAATACCGGGAGTAAACTATAGTTCATGACAAGGTGTAAATGAATATGAGACCAAAAGATATATTACGGACATGCTTATTAATAGCATTCGCTATTACGTTACGTAATGGCCATTGAATTTCTGATATCGTTTACTTCATTTATTGTTGGAGACACCAACCTTTATTGGTAATAGTTTTAGAGATAATTTACAGTCTACATACCATGAAAGAAAGAAATAAAGGAACGTATCTAACTATATACTTTGGAGGGAATATGTACACACAGAAATATTCTTATACTTTCTGTTAATTTATAGGTAAAAGGTGCGCTTTAGATAAATTATTCCATTTCAGAACATTCGTTTAAGAACATGTCGGAACCAAATGTTTTGACGTTTAGACATGAACTAATATATATATAAAAAAAATATTACCACCTCCATAATGTTGCTCAATTTGCCTTCTCCCATAATAATATTGGTCAAACTACATTTTGTAAAACATAAATGTCATTTTTTCTCTCCAAACCAGAAAAGTCCATGAATTTTTTGGTATTTAGTTTGATATATATATATTCTACAACTGCACGCTTATTGGGCAACCGCAGTTTTATTGAACACTGATTTAAATGCAGATGTCTGTAGTTTATAAAAAGTGGCAATCAAATAAAAAATCGTTGACGCACAAGTGGTAGTAAATTCTATGTTCTACAACTTTGTCTACCTACAATATTTTGTTCTAAAATGATGTGGCAACATCATAGCAAGATATTTAAAATAGCAAACATTTCGACAAAGAATAAAAAGCTTCCAAGAGCTTTTCAGGGGTACAAATTTAGGGCCTCAATATGAAATTAATTAAGTCATTCCTGAATCTTCTAAAATCTAAAATACACGCTTAAAATCTTCACCGACTTGTTTTAGCTCCTCAATTTGTTTTTAAACATGATGAGCAAACAATGCAATGGCAAAGAAAGCTATTTGTGAAGGACGCTTTTCCGGAAAGTTATGATACTACCTGCAAAGTGCGGAGTAAATAAGTAACCAAAGAAGTAACATAAACACTATAGTACTAACACAAAATAAAAGCTCGACACTTGTGGTTAGTTGAATAGCAATCGTTACTATAAAATGTCTTCCCTGGTTTAGAAGATGAGGCAAATGGCTAATAGTAGTTGGATGAAGTCGTCAGTTTTTTCTTGCTAGGACAGTATTCGGTATAACGTAATGAACTGAAGAAAATTAAATAAATATGCGTTCACAGAAACGCATTACCGAATATTACTATAATCCCATAGTTTGGCAACATTTAATCGTCAACTATCACGTTGAGTATCAAGTTTTATAATGCATTCTTTATGAAAAAAAAAACTACCTCAGTTATTTCTTAGTTGAGTTTTCTGAGTGTATTCATCATGTATTTCTCTTGCCTGTATTACAATAAAAGTACCATAATAAATTAAAATTAACAATTTTTTCTAGGTATCACTATTGTAAAAATATTTTCTTACATTTTTACCCGAATACGCCTCTGTACAAACACCAGCTTATCTCTATTTGACAACGTCCTGCATGCTTCTAATGTGTCGTCTACGCAACCAGGAAGGACATAAAAAACTGCCGGGCGTCCAAACAGGGGATGACACCCTTCATTACACCACAAAAAGATCACCGATATATCACATACCCATCTAAGGACCCACAGAATAATTTTCCAATATTTCGTACAGATACTTATCGATATAAGTTCGGAAAGGTCGCAAGCTACCGTTTTTTTTTTAATTTCCGGTGAGGCGTTGTTCACACGATAAACTTACAAACTTTATTGTCCCATTGCTGAATAATTCGCTTTTTTGGAGCACTTTAAGTTATAGAGAAACCTATGGGTACTTGTCTCATACTTGTCTCATTAGGATACTACTTGCAATAAAATCGTCCCTTTAAAATAATTAATTTGCAAATTATATCAAATCGGCTTATTCGTTTTATAAGAACAATAATAGTTAAATTAATTACATCATTAGTTGTTACATAAAAGCAAATAATAAAATCAATATCAATGGTGTTCCAAAAACATTATGATAATATTTATACTTAATAAACTGATACCAAGTCAATAATAATAGTAGAGCGAACAAAGTATCAAAGTAATTTATCACGTAGGCACCCCCCAAGTAAATATTGCTGGTTAATATAGGGCCATCAAAAAAGCTCCCTCCACTCGACAATAGCCCTCCGACGTTTCTACATCCGGAGGGCGGTCATCAGGGCTGACGTTCCTAAAGTCATCTTCCTGGACTTCTTTTGTTGCAGCTAAAAAACGGCTATAACATATCAATAATGCGAGGCTTTTCGAGAGAAATAATAAAGAAGGAACTTACGGCTCATTTATCCATTACGAACAACAGGGCAGGACTAGCTTATATTCCATATGAGAAATCGCAGCAGACTTTTCTGTAAAATCTAGCGTTTCTCCCCGAGGTAAATATTGGATCCTACGATTTGCTATTGTTTTAAATTAAATTAAATACATTTGCAGGTGTTAAGGCACTGAATCTACTCCAGATTTGATCTTTTTGTTATTTGCTTTTTTGTTTTGTATAGGATGGATTTTGAATTGGAAATGTTTTGTTAATTCTTTATTATGAGAGAAAACAGCATAACATATAGCACTGCCATGTCAAATATTTGACATTGACAAGCAGTTATATTTACCATAATGTTAAAGCCGTCACATTGAAATAATTGATTCATTTTCACCGGTAAAAATTGAAATGTCAGTATATTAAGATTACAATACAATTAGTATATACGACTTCTTTACCCGCTTTTAAGAGTACTCACACTCATCACAATACATGTTTGTCTATGAGCCATATAAACAAATATTTCCAGTGCCATTTTTCTGTACATTATATTATAGTTTATAGCTATAGCTTTAAAAAAAAAAGTTGTATACCGGAAAAAAGTTTACAGTGAGACAGAAATGCCTAATAGAAAAGGTGTTTTGGATATACAAAACACTAAATACGGGATGCAAAGAGAATAAGAAATTGACGCACCTGAGAACCTTCTGTAGTAAATCCAACAACGCATAAAGTGATCACAAAAGTAAAAAAAAAATAATACATAAAATATATGAAAACCAGTTCAAGGGAGCAAAATAATATCAACGCATTATTGAAATAAAATACTATATGAATACTATGACAATATTATCAACTCTTCGTTTGAATAATTACTTGGTAATAGATGGTAGCATTTAGTGGGTCTTAAAATCACGTCTTTTTAATAATTTGATTAAATTTCAAAAACTTTACGTAAAATTTTTGGCACCGGCCTAAGTAAATCAATGGAAAAAACTTTACTCACTTTGCATTCACAACGTTAACGATTTTTAATTGTGTTCTATAAATTATTGTCATAAAGTTTGACCCTTAAAATAAAAACTATATTTCGGGCAAAAAACAGACAATTGTTTTAAAAAAAACTTATTTGGCTGCTATGGCAATATGGCCAATTAAGTTATAGACAAAACGAAAAAGCTAGAATTATCGTAAACATTTGTATTTAAGTTTAGGAGTTTTCGAAATAGTTGTACATATGTTTTTGTTGTATATTCAATACAAACCTATAATTATTTAAGAAATTCAGTGTAAATATAGAATTATTAACGAAAGGAAATGTTTATATTGGCATTTATATCCCTGTATGATGGAGCGTGGAAATTGCGGCTGCTGGCATTTTATGAGTTCAGTAGTACGGAAATAATATAAATATTATAGTGTGATTCTTAAACTGCAAACCCCTGTATTGCGGCGCTTGCAGTTTAAGAACCGCTGTATTCAAGAAAAGTGGAACATAGCTTCTTTTGTGCATAATTTTATAAGGATTAATTTTGTACAGATGCTGAATTTGCTCTGGAAAAAGTTGTAACCGTTTTGCAGTAAAATGAGAGAAACTGCAAACGTGCACGTTAGTGGTATGCTTTAGGGTGCCAGTAAAATTTGCGGACGCCATACAATATTGAATATCAACACTTTAGTTTATCGTATATCTATACACTTTCGGCAACACTCAACCGTATTGGATTTATTTCCCGTCATAGCCTTCTCTTCGTCTAATTAAAATTTTACGTTTTTGGAAAATGTTTCAAGAATCATTTTCCAAAAACGTAAAATTTTTCAACTAATTCAAGATATAACAGCAAGTTATTATCTAATAGGGTTTAAATTTTGTTTATTATTAATGTCAATACGCACACTTTACACCTTTTAAACAGATAATTTTGGTTTTCTACTTCTAAGGTAAAATTTGAAAACATTGACTAAGTTTCGGTGTAAAAGATATTGGCCAATCAAATATATTGTAGGCGTTTCTTACTGACAGGATTTAGTTTCACCTTTGGAATGCAAGGCGCTTTGATCCAGCAATTTTTGTTTTTTTGTTTTCATGAATCCCGGGATTAAAGTATTATTTCTGATATTATATATATTTCTGAACTGGGGGTTGCTGATTATGGTGCCACCCTAAGAAAAGGCAGATGAAATATCGGTCGTATGACGTGTCATTGGATACCTCTTTTAAAACTAAATAAGTTTTTTGTCTGAAGCATTTTTTAACTCTTGTCACTGAAGATTGATTGTGCTGATAAATTAAAAAGAAATAAATGTGGCATAGCGTACGTGTTTGATTGAAAAGTGCTCTCGAGCCATCCTACAAATGACTGACTGCACCGTTACTGTTAAAAAATTGGCCAAATCCGAATTTGATAATGGCACTATCATTTGTCATAGAAACCTGACAATTTCCTTGATATACTCGTACTTCAAACGGATGTAAGTCATGGGAACACAAAGGGAATATTAGTTGAAGAACGCTGTCTTAGTAGTTGAACCTAATTAAACATAAATTACTGAAATAACTAAAACATCACCGCCATTGTAAAGGCATTCAACTTTGGTAGCAAATATCGTTGACATAGTAAAGTTGTGGACGCAGTAATAAAATGAAAATAATGCATTTTATGTAGAAGATCAATCAGGCTGCCGACATGACAGGAAGGCTGTTTTACAGCCCTTACCAATTTATAATGTTGTTCTCTCACCCCCGACCAATTTATTGTTTTAGTAGCGCACCTGTCCATCCAATCTTTTATGTGAGACCGTACGAGAAACAAATTTACTTGAAATAGTCGAAAAGCGCTCCTTAAGAGGAGCTTTAACGCCGACGGCCGAAAAAAATCTCATCTTCATAAAGCATAATTTACGACATAATAAAAAACGCAGGAACTAATCTGTTCTCTTTCATCGTCGATCGTTGCGCTCTGGTCTTTCAGTCGCTCACATTCTATTCTTCTTTTCGTTTATTGTCGTCGACGGGGTTGCCCTGGTTCCTTCTCTCCCACGTCTCTCTATCGTCTGTGCCTAATTCCAGCTCGTTATTTCGTATATATGAATCCGATTTCCGAACAAAAGTAAATATGGTTGTGGGTGTGGCCCCAGACCACGCTCTAGCCCATAAATCTGACCAGGAAAGTTTCAGTTTTTATTTGATTTATCGATAGTCGGACGGTTAATCGCGTTCCCTTACCTGGAGTCTACCTAGGAGTCCTACACCTTACGGACTCTACACCAGCTCTTCGCCGAAGCCCCTTCTGCCCCCTGGCGCAGGGGAATTTCTACATTAATCAACAGATGTCTCTCCGATTTTTTTGAGATAGGTCAAAGCCGGCCCATTGTGTTTCGTTCGATTTTTCGGAAGAATGCGCACACTCTGGCGAAAGGAGACCTATACCGCTGGCCTTTATCAGATCGTGCTACACCAGATTAAATAGATTGAATATCTTCGGGTCTCCGACATTCGGCGACTATCAAACGGACACTTGCTGGATGGTTGACACAAATATAGAAATTTGGATAAACTTGGAACATGGACATAATGGTATTGGTCCAGGAATAGTATTATTAGATCAGAACAATGTTATGTCGGAATAATTACTGCGTAAATGAACTAAACTACATTCTTAATGTCTTAAAGTTCATGTGTATCCAATGAGAATAACTCTACGTGCAGAAATAAAAATCTATAAAAAATTTAATAATAATTTAATAGTTGTAGTAGTTGACATGTTACCACAGAAGTATGTATGGTCGGTGATTACGAATTTCTTATTGTAATTACCAGATCCAATACAGCTAACACAGGCATAATTCTACAAAATGATTGGAAAAAGTATGATTATAGTTATTTACATATGCACCAAGGGCATTAAGCGGATGTTTATGCCCCGAGGGTGACCGGAGTAGTATAGCAACATTAGATCAGAACAATTTTATGTCGGAATAATTACTGCGCAAATGAAACTATAGAGTCTTTTAAACTACATTCTTTACGTCTTAAATGTTCATGTGTACCCAATGAGAATAATTCTATGTGCAGAAATAAAAATCTACAAAAATTTTAATAATGTAAGAGTTGTAGTAGTTAAAGACACAAATCTTACCACAGAAGTATGTGTTGTTATTGTAATTACCAGATTCAATACAGCTAACACAGGCATAATTCTACAAAATGATTGGAAAAAGTATGATTATAGTTATTTACATATGTACCAAGGGCATTACACGGATGTTTATGCCCCGAGGGTGGCCGTATAAAAAGCTGGAGGGCCGGTAGGCCCTCGAGTTTTTTAAGTCGCCCGAGGTTATAAATATCAAATATAGCCCGATGTACATACAAAATTTTATGTCCTACCTCTGTTTGAATAATATTAATAAATAATTTGACGTAATCCAGTGACATCCATATCTAAGGAGGTGAATAACAATACAAACAATTCGGAGTTGAGTGACAATACGACAATTAATTGTCAAACAGAATAACCTTAATCGCCAATAATTGACATTAATGATTTAAAATTTACAATTACGACAACTATTTGAAATATTTGACATATAACCATGGCAACCCTTAATGCCCGTGCGGGAGTTAAGCATCCTTTACGCCCTCGCGGGCGTCAAGACCAGTATGCCCATGTAGGGCATAAAAGAAATTAATCGTAAATGTTTAATTTTTTAGGTTGCTAATAATAATAACAAAAAACATTTGTTATTATTATTAACAATCCAATATGCCTAGCTGAATAAGTACTGAAATGTATGAAAGCTCTAATGGTGATCTAACTGATCGCCATTAGGACTTTTTGTTTCGATATTTGTAAGTATTGGAATAGTGATGTTATCATATTTTTAATCACTGCGAATTTATTGGAAAATTAAGACATCTATTAAATTTGAAAAAACAGGCTTTTAATTACCGTAGAATATGGACGCACAAAAATTGTTAAGCCAACCCTTATAGAATTAGAAAAAAATCCACCCTTGCAACATTGTCCCATAATATAGGATTGTATGTATGGTGTATGACCTATGAACCAGACAGTATCCGAAAACTTGAACCTGCATTCCAAAACATATTTAAACGGAGGAAAAATACTTCTTTCAATG
Source organism: Melinopterus prodromus (assembly GCA_964023965.1). Lineage (NCBI taxonomy): Eukaryota > Metazoa > Arthropoda > Insecta > Coleoptera > Scarabaeidae > Melinopterus > Melinopterus prodromus. Next base: position 51,341,761 of record OZ030393.1, read on the forward strand.
TGATTTTGTATCCCATTTAATATATTTGTTTTGCCTTGGACTAGATTTTACTGTTGTTTCTTGTTTCCATTAGTTCCTCGTTATATTTTCTTTTATTCCTCACTTCATTGCCTTAAATCGGTTACACCACCAAGGCAAGGGGACCTGTTACCGATTTAATTTAATTTAATGGTTGTTGATTTTTTTGCATTCATGTTCATTATGTACTCTTTGTTGTATCCTGGAGTTGTTTGACAATATCTTATCGTTGATACTTTTTCACGTTTTACCTAATTTTGATTAAACATACTCAAATGTCGAACTCATCGATGCATTTGACGTGATCGATTAAACTGTGTTTGAAAGAAAAAGTTCTGCGTGATCTCACATCGATCTTTTCGATGAGATTAATCAATCGATATTTTAGCCTTGCGCTGCCCCTCACCATTATTTCCATACGACCTGTTCCCTGCCATGCTCTTTGTATGTTTTATTTTCAAGTCCAGGAAATTACATTAATACAGGTATAAATTGAGGTTATATTGTGTTCAGTGTTAAAATAACATTTGACAAAACTCCTCTTTGATAATAGCTATCATAGTCCATGGTAAACAAAATGTATAACATCATTTATAAATAAGGTCATTTAAAACCTTATTTTCTGAACTTATTTTACAGAATCCACGAAACTTACGTACTTTTAGGTAACCTCGGTGCTTTACTAACACGGAATGAATTATGGCCCTAACTTTAACCGTTCAGCGACAGCACGCGTTTTTGAAAAAGGCATCGTAGATTTTGAAGTAACTTCAAGTAGTATCTAGAGGAGTTTACCGCAATAAAACTTTAAGAAATTAAACAACAATTTTAGTAAACAATTCGATTAACAAAACTAAAAAGCAAGAATTTTAGTAATTTGTTAATAATAATAAGAATGATTGTTGCAGGAATTAAATAATTAAATTCCCGCCAAATTTTTTTAAAAATATTTGACATCGGATTTAAAATCAGCTATCCTAAAGAGGCCCAAAAGACACTCACTGCGTATTGTAGTTATTGTAAATATATTTGTATGCTATTATACTTATATCTTCTTCAAAGATCAAATTTTAACTGCATGTAGCCAACAAAAAAGGATGGCACTTTATTTACCGTCGCGCTCTTAACTGAAAAGTGTTGTAGACAAATTTGTCGCAAAGCCGTAAACGGCTTCCTGCACGAAGTTTGCTACAAAATTCTGAAGGTGAATTCTGAAGGTCTGTGTATTTTTTAAAATTTACTTTCAAATGTCAATTTGACGTAAACATAAAAGGGAGGAAAATAATTTCTCTTACTGAATACTTTGCAATATTTACTTTGTTGTTGTATTTTATTTTGTTTTTAATAGTCTTAATAATAAATAATAATATTTATACATACTGCATTTTCAATGGATAATCAGTAAGCTAGCTGGGCATGGTAGTTATCGCTGTGCACTGCGTTCTCTTGCAGACGGTTGGGTTCATCTGCACGAGAGTTTACTGCTGTGAAGGCCTGTTTAATTTATTCGGTAGATTAAAAAATTAAGTGCCCAGCGTGTGTCTAAACGCACCTCATTTGCTCGCGCATGCCCCCGCATATAATTAATAACGTCTAATGAAGCTAAACGCCAAGACGGACACGCAAGAAAAATTACAGAATCTTTCAGTAGGCCTCCGTTCAAAATCAACCTTGTGTAAATAGCTATACTTTGTTTAGGCTATGATAAATTAAAGTAATATTATGTTGAATAACATAGCAAGACACATACTAATTAATTGTTATTTGACACCAATCAACCAACTAAGAGAAAAACTGAAACGGATAAATCGTACTTTTAGATTTATATTTGTATTCGAAGTGGTAAAGTTAAGATCGAAGTGATGTTACTATACGTTGCGAAATAGGCTTTGCTTCCCTATTTACATACCACAAAGCTAGGCGTTGGAAAAAATGATTATTTATACAGTGTGTCCACGAAAGTTCGCATCATATGGAAAAAAAATTTATTATCTATTTCTCAGAAAATTCTATTGTTTATAAAAGTTGGCGGTTTGTATGAAACCAATACGGCAACAGTCAAATATGTAAATATCGATATCATATACCAAGCGAGTCAGAATATATGAATTTGTGATCAGAGTAAAGTACCTTTATTTACATTATTATCGATAAACTTTATTTGGAGTTGTTGTTTAGAAGTAAAAATTATATTCAAGTATGAAGTCACAGCCACATATCCCGAAATTTGTCTCTTTTTGTTTCTTTTTAATTCTTTTAATTGTCGTAATAAAAATTTGCAGCTTATTGGACATACATTAATGGTCGCCACATTTGGTCTACAATTGTCAATTTTCGAAGGCTAATATCATGATTTCACCTAGAAATTACGTTCAGGTACAACGGAAAATAAATTATGTGTGAATCTGACAGTTTTCTTTCACAATTTTGTTTCCTCTATTAGTACAACCATTTTCATTTCGAGTAATCTAACATCAGATTTTGCAACATATGTGTAATTAGGAAGATTTAAAGCTTCGGAAATGTTGTCCATGCACACCCAAGTTTTTTATATTATTGACATCCATTTTAAATTTGAAAGTTTGAGTTGACAGATTCGAAATCAGAGACATACAGATTTGTTTCTTGAGTACAAGAAGATCACGCACTTTGGGCGCATTTTCTGGTCTCCTAGCTCATTCTACCACCCAATAATACAGTATTATTTCAGAAAATATTGCAAAACTTATTGTATTTATTGAATGGAGAGGTGAAACGACTCTTTGAGTATAAATATCGATTGCCGGTTTGATAACGTTGTTAATAGAAGAAAAAAATGTTGTAGGACCGGAAAAATTAAGCAAAGTAAGACAAAAATAATCCTCCGATGATAAACTTCAGGGGAGAAGAACTAAAGAAAAAAGACAGCGAGAAAATTGTATTATAGGGAAGGAAGACCATATGAATGGTGATCAAGAGGACGCAAAAAAGACGACCAGAAGGAAATATTTCGAAAATATAATCATTTTTCAGGACATTCCTATGCCCTATTTTAATATTATGTTCCTATTCCTATGGTAAAAAAATACGAATGTATTTTCAGCTAGATTTGGTAGTGACGTCATCTAACCACCGACAAATCTTGTGTACTGTAAATAATGCAAAACCAAACAAGTACTTCAATTAGAAGTAATTTACCCAGTTATAATAATTTTCCATTCGTTTTCAATGGTTTTCTACAAAGCCTTTAAACGCAATGGACTTATTTCATTTTGTCAAGAGTAGGTCTCCATATCAAAACCCCAAAAGCGATCAATCCCTTAGATTGATCACTCCGACGCATTCTCATCCCCAGAGTCCATTTCAAAGACTCAGAGTTTAAGTCGTCTTTTCGGTCGAGGTCGGACCTAAGGTCCGACGTGCCGGGTTTGTTGCATTGTCGTGCCGAGCGATTATTAATGCGATATTAAATCGGCCCGATTTCACACCGTTGTACGCGTATTTGTTATTCGATGTCCATAAATAATGGCCGCAAATGAATTCAGCTGAGAGAGCGAGCGAGGTCCGTGGAAGCGCGCGCGCGCCCGATGAAGAAGAAGCTTCATAAGTCCCTGTGGAATTAATTTAATAAATTCACGGTGGTCGGTTCGCCGACTACCGGACAATAATTCTGTGCCAGCTCTTATTACCGGTCGTCCGGGCGCGACTAAACGATATTTATAAGCGCCATTAATACCGGTGACAACGTACAGATGGCGCACGGGGTGACTCCTGTCGCAACGTAACATTGATTTTTTTCTTTAGAGTTTGGGTAGGAAAAGATTTTCTTTAAGAAAGTGTGGTATCTATCTAGTTTTGTGGTATAGCAATCACCTCAGCCTTACCTTACGGTCTTACGCGGCAAAAATCTACCCTTATGAAACCAGACTACGAAAAGTTTGTATGACTGCTGAGTGCTGATGTTTGATGATATGATGATATGTCTTTTCATTTGATTTCCTGAGAGAAGTTTTACAATATAGACTCCAGGTAGCCACCAAAATGTCTGTCCAATATATGTATAAATACCAAAAATTGCTTTTTGACAAGAAACACCTTGAAGGATACCTTGAATAGAGCGGACACCTTTTTTAGTTAATCAATTAACTAAACCAGTATTTTGAAATTTTTAAGACAAGTATTTTTTACGACAAAAAATTCTATTACTTTGAACTTACTTATTATATTTACTAAAATGTAACGTACTATATTTAAATTTAATTTTCACTATACTTAATACAGTCATACCTCACTAAATTTTTATAAATTTATAAAATATTAGGACTACCCGGGAAAGGTATTTTGGATCAAAATTAACACCAAAAACCGCTACAAACATTATTGAAAAAAATACGTACCTACATTCCCTTACACCAGATTTAAACATTTGAAGCTGATTCTCCGAAATTCTACAACTAATACAGTTGTACAGTCGAAAATAAACAAAGTTTTACAAAAATATAAAACAACAAACATTGGATTATTTTTTAACTAGATCTAAGGATGTGCGGTCTGAAGTGTTATAGATCGACCTTTCATAGATCTATGGAACTTGTATGACTTTATATTGCAATATATAAATCAATTATAAAAATTAATTTACGGAATTAATTAATATTTCCAAGAACGTATCTTGGCCTTATAGGGAGGTAAGAGTGCGCTGATATCTTCGTATGTTTTGTTTTCTAATTCCAGAGATACACCACACTTGTTTGCAGAGAAGATTGTAGGAATTACCTATCAAACAAACAAGAGAAGAGCTGAGTTATGCTGTGAGGTTGGCTTATAGGGTTGCTTGTTTTTTGTATCGGGATAAAATTTTACCTTTAGAAGTTTCATTACTAAACTGAGAGCTGAAAAAAGTTTTGTTCAAAAGGATCTGGAGGTTTACTCTTAGCATTTTTCAACGATTTTACAGATGAGGCACCATTTTTTGTAATGTTAATGTTAAATAATAAATTAAAGTAGAGGAAATTTTGTATAGCTGCATGGGCAAATTCTATTTGATCGAGATCGGTCGTGTCTGCATTAAAACTAGTTAGCCAGGAGTTGATATATATATATTAATTCTATTGACTGTATTGTTAAAAGAGCAGCGTCTAATACAGTTTGACTGACACTGCTGCATAGTATGATAAGGTAATGTGCCTGGCCACATCAATTTTTCTTTTCAAGCGTCAATATTTTCTTTCGAGGAATTTTTTTCATTGTTCATAGATCTGATTACAATTTTAAAATAATATTTGACCAGCTGTCAAACTGGATTAAAAATAATTAAATTTGTATTTAACGAAGTGATTGTTTTATCTTTATTCTGTTAACAAATTTGCAAATTTTGATTCTAAAAAATATATATATATGTCACAATAAATCAATAAGACGAGAATCGGCTACAAATGACTAGGCACGGTAGCCAACAACAAAAAAGGTGGAACAAGTGACAACTGATTCTCGTAAGATAGTTTGCAAAGTATGATTAATTCTTTAACTACAACGTCATAATTATTTTTACTTTATCATACGCAGTATGATAAAGTAAATGTTAACTAGCAGGCGCGACAGCCGTGATTTGAAAAAGTCCGCTAGATGGCGCCACTGCAAAAGAGGCAAATTTATTACTTCAAACTGACACGGACACTGTCACATTGACAGAAAAATGTAAACTGTCACTCTGACAGGAAAGTGTAATAGGATATTACCGCCTGCTGTCACCACAGAAATGTCTATGGTTGTCACACTCGAAAACAGCTGATTTCATCAGAGGTTGGAGAACCGCTATGAAACGTTGCCGCTCTAGTGCGGCAATGTACAAAATACAAAATTCAAATAAAATAAGATCACCAATTTGATTGTTTGTCGATAAGAAATATCAACCCGTTGTTATATCTAATTGTAAAAATGATAAATTGAGAAAATTGTAAATAAAGTATAGCGATGAGTGTAAGTAGTTATATTTCAGTATGTTGGTACGGATGTGACATCTACAGTGGCATGAACGAATATAAATCTGTCAGAATTTGAATTATCTTTTTAAATTTGACGTTTCGTAGAAGCGGTATCAACCTATACAGAAATATAACCATTTTAGATTTTTTTTTAAAATACGTATTTCTCAAAAAGCAACACAAAAGCGTTGATGTCACTCCTACCGAAAACTACATAGCGCGACTCGCTCACATGCGACGGCGATGCTCCGGCGATGGAGACGCGTGGTCACGCGCCGCATCACCGCTCGTCGCGCTATTCCGTACTTTCGGCACTTGTGAGATAAGTACCTATTATTCTGATGACAGTAGGTAGTGTCAAATGCTGATGCTTTGACAATACCTGCTAATGATACTATTGACTATTAAAATATCTGTCAAATCCTAGCTAACTAGTTTAATTTTAATGCAGACACGATTTATCTCAATCAAATAGATTCTCATGCAGGTAAACTGTTAATTTTATATTTTGTATGATAAAGTTATGTGCCTGGCCACATCAGATTTTTTTTATTCTAATGACAGTAGGTAGTGTTAAAGGCTGATTTTTTGACAATAGGTACTGTCAATATCTGTCAAATCCTGGCTAATTCGTTTTCTTTTAATGCAAACACGATCGATCTCGATAAAATCTCATGCAGCTAAACTATAAATTTTATATATTGTATGATGATACAAAAGTTATAAGAATGTATCATTTTTATTTTCTTTTAACTAAAGTTACGTTTTTTGGCCATATAACATTTGGATGGGTTGCCGGTGAAAAAAAAAAGCAAGTTTGATTCAATAGGAAGCACCCAAATATACAGGGTGTATATTAACTAAGGAATAATTCCAGTAAGCATATAGAAAAAGATTTATTCGGTTATGTTGCCATTGGTATTGCTGAAATCGAATAATTTTGCTGTAATATTTAGTAAAGTATCTATAATAAGCGAACTATGGCACCCTTTTAAACTTTTGTGCTCTTGTTTCATATTTCGTTCTTTTAGTGTTTGCTTGAAAGAGAAACAAAATAAAGCGTACACCTTCTTTTACAATAACCTACGTAAACAAAATATTCAGATTCTACGATAAAGCTTTAATAAAGCCTTTATAGATAGAAAAAGGCTTATTTTAAGCTGCTTTGTTTCTATTTACAGAACCACGCTACAAAAATCAGTACTTTTCCGTTTGTTGGAAAACCTCCCCCGTGCTATATTCTTTTCTTATTAAACGACTAATTTGTCAACCGATAGATTGATAATGTAACTTGTATTTTTCAAAATTTAATTTTCACCAATCACTACCTACGTCATTTGGTATACATTAAAATTCAACTCACTAACTACTCATACTATTTACCCCTTACTTTAAATTTAACCCACTCTCAACACACTCCATTAGCACACCAGCTTATCTAATGAACACCTAAGCCGGCATAGACTACCATACAAAAAATATTTACCAACAGATCGTTTGTTCCCAGACAAACAAAAGCGCAATAATATTTATTGCTCAACGGGCGTCTGCGTCGCGACATCTCAGTAGCCGGTTACGGAAACATTAACAAATGAGGCACGCGTTCCGATCCACCCCTAGCAAAACTGAATTACGCGACAAACGTTGGGGTCATTCTTTTATTCGTCCGGTTTTCGACGCGTTATTAATGACGCCCGGTTTTATTTGCGTTTGAATGATCGTTGGGATCTAGACGGCCGGGCACCCGTCATCGCTCTCTCTATCCTCAATTCGACCGACCCTCGCAACTTGCAAGGAAACAATTGCAGAACGCAATCAGAAACGGTAATACGATACGAGCATGCGGGATGAATTTTATGGGTAATAATTATGGTGATGGATAATATCGTGTAATATTTTTGGATATTTGTGGAAAAGTTATTAAGTACTGCGTTACTTGTGAGTATTAGTTAATTGACATAATAAGTATTGACCATCGACTTAGAAGTTATTTTGTTTTGAAAACGTTAAATGTTAAAAGTATCTTCAGGTTTTCAAAATGTTCCGTTATTTTGGCAGATAAAAGAGCATGCACTTGCAAATAGGGACATAAGGACGTAAGAAGCAATATATCTATATTATTCTGTGTCAAGCAGTTTTATCTATGAACTTCAGTTTTGGATAAAGTTATCCGGACAAAAATTCATAAAAGCAGCAAACAATATGCTCACTACTAATCTATTTAAATAAAACTTTGATATACTAAATGAGGCATTAAGAAAATATCAACAACTAAGTTTTGTTTGATTCAATTCACTGAATCAATTCAATTCAAATATTTGGCTTTAGTCAACCAACGATTTATTTGCTACAAAGTTTATTTGAGTAGAAAATATTTACTTAATAATAATATTTACAAAAAAACATCTTCTTGGATTCCAATAAAAGTGTGTTATAGCAAATAGTACCTACATGTTTTTTTTTTCAAAAGAACGAAAGACAAAAAGTCTGCGCCAATAATTTTAAACGACTACTAACTATTATTCCGGTCTACCGAAAGATGGTATCAACTTTGCTATTATAAACACAAACATATAATTTTTATTTTTTTCTTCTTTCCACAACGACAGTTATACATTTTTTGTACTCAAATGTTACTTATGTTGATTTTCGCGGTATGGTTTCAAGTTGATTATCTTCGCTATGATTGGAGCTAACGATTTCATATTTGGTGTGAATATACGCTAACAAATATATATATATGAACAATATGAAACAAAATAAAGTTAGTAGTATTTCAAATTTAGCTGAAACAAAATAAAGTTAGTAGTATTTCAAATTTAGCTTCGAGATTTATATTTTCAAACTTAAAAATATTTTTTTTTAATGGAACAGCCTGTATTTGATATACCAGTGGAAAAAATATTGCGCTCTGTCAATCCATACTGGTGTTATAGGGAACACCAGTATGGATCTTCCAGTGACGTTTGAGAATTAATATTTTTTAAATTAATTAAAATTCTCCCGGGATTGTAAATCGGTGAGATGTGAATTTAGAAAATTCATGATCATAAAAGTTCAGGATGATCTGTTATATTTATCTTGAATAATTTGGAATAATGAGCCAAAAATGCAAATTAATATTTGTTTGATGAGAGGAAACAATATTTTTATTTGCTACAAAGAAAGTTAATTTGAGTCAAAACAATATTTAATAATATTACTTTACTGCAAACGAATGTTATCTGACACAAAGAAACTAATAAAATGTTTACCTCTTTTCAATCACGTATTTATTTAAGTTAAACAAAAGTGTCTATCTCTGTAGGCCAACCAATGGGAATTTTGGTTGGCCTACACAGATAGACACTTTTGTTTAACTTAAATAACCAAAAAGGAAGAAGCAAACTTTCGAATTACTTTTTTTGTTTTTATGTCTTGTTACCTATAATAATAGGTGACGAAATTACACTTAAAATTTACGAAAACAAATTGACATACTTTTAAAGATTTTTTTAACACTTTGAATATGTTACAAGTATCAAAAGTAAATTTAAAATATCCCTGTTCACCTAATTTTTATTGTTGAATTACATTAAGTTGCCAATTGGCCAAAAATTATGTTTTAAAACGTAAAAAATAATAAAATACAATCCCTATCATAACATTAAAGCCTGTTAAGACAATATCAAGTGCATTTTAATGATTTGTCATCAGTTATCAATATGTAAAAAACTATTGAAGATAGGTATAGGGAACCCCAGTATATAATTATAGAGCGAAAAATCAAAATATCCAGACCTACTGATGCAATAAATGTTGGAGAATTTTAATAAATTTTAAAAACGGTATACCATCCCAAATAAAAGAAGATGAAGCTCACAATGGAGTAAACCCCCAGTATGGAATGGTAAAGCGGAAAATTTTCTGTCGAATTGTGTATTATTATTATTAGATTGTATTATTATACAAAAAAGGAGATTTTTGTGGGGAAAGACCAGCCAAATGAAACAACCTTTGCTTGTTTGCTACGTTTCGACGGCTTTAATTTCCATCTTCATCAGGCAATCACTATTACTATACAAGCTGTTCCATTTACCAAATATTACAATATTACATATACAAATTTTGGTATCTTCTCACCAAAAATAAAAAAAATATAACTAAAATACCCTAAACTATACCGCAAAAATAATAAAAAGTAGGAACATCAAAAAAATTTATGAATTAACGAATTTTTGAATAGATAACTTTACCCTAGTTGTGTTTCTTTTCTTTAAATATTTGGTTATCGTACATTCCGATAGATTCTATAGTATATTTTACTAATTTAGAAAATAAATAGTTTCCAGTTTATTTCGTGCGACGAAATTCATTATTGCTATCATTTTTCGAACCATGTTTCCGCATCTTCAGAACTACCTAACTGAATACTTCACCATGTTCTTCGCTTCGTCTTCTGTTTTTTTGAGTATGCTATTTGCTCTCAAAAAGCGAGTGTTGGTAGAATTTTGAGACTTTGAGCTTAAATGTGACTTTTAGATAAGTAATTCAAATGTACCAAAATAAGGTTAAAATAATCTAGTAAGCTTTCCTGATTATTTCTGATTACGAGATCTAATTTGGCACAATGATACAAAATATTCAAGCAATACATAACAACCCCAAATCGCTTATGTCCATACCTCCATTAAACCGCCGATAACATAGGAATTAGTCTCGCCATTAAAACTTTATTAAATGTATTTCAATTGTCACGTTCGCGTCAGAACTGCAAGTGGAATACATAATTTGCATTATGGAGTAGACAGATCGAGATCCGACTTAATTAATATCCGCACTGGCCGCTGGCGAAATTAATATAATCTTTTAAGTGGTTCCATCCACGTCAACTTTGAAATGTCCAGTCGCGCGTTCCATCAGTTACAAACCTTGCACGTCACCGGACCCTAACTAACAGGGTACCGCTTAATATATATTTAAAATGTGTCCGAAAACAATTGCGCTCATCAGCGGGGCAATTTCAACTAAAAACAAAGTTGTGACAGCTACTCGCTACCGTCCTCCATTCTGACGTTCGTGTGGCTGGAGGCGTCCGCCACATTCCTAAAATGCAAATGAAATGCATATGAATCAATTAGCTCCAACCCTAATTAATATGTATAGGTGCCGTTCGGCGCATATGCACCGATATACGGACGTTACGGCCATTATTACAGTCCGTTCGTTACAGAGAAATAGTATTACGTTCTGGTATGGGGGGTTTGCTGTGTCTGAACTACGATATGCTTTTACAGAATGGTGTGTTATTTATAGGACATGATGCTTAACTTCATAGCTTTTAGTAAAGTTATCTAAAACTTTAGCCTAAAGATACCCGGTTGCAAACGTAAAGATTTTATCCACTTTGCTATTCGAATACAATTGTATAAGTTCGAGTACAATTGTGGAGGAGGAAAGTGAAAGAAATATCGGACAGTACGTGGCATCACCAAGAATAAACAAAGATGGAGACAACTTATGGAAGAACTCGCGACGATGACAACAACCCCTGTGTCCTAAGGAATAATGGGAAATTATAATAATGATGGTTGTTAAATACACAGAAAAATATATGTTTTTGATATTTTAATTTTAATTTGCGTGTTTTACGCTGTTTTCGTCGATTATTTAACGATGGTATTGCACACAAAAACATATCAATAATAAACTTTACCAAAAAAAATCGTTTTCTAATAAATTTATTTAAATGGTCATAGATTGGTTAAATTTAGCAAAATTTCCTAAAAACGACAAATATATGAATGTATGTGAATCTTAGAAAAGATGAAAAGAAAGTCTTTTCATTCATATTTCACGTTCGTTAACAAGACATTCTTATGATACGTTTCTATAAGCAGTCCGATTAGACAATCAAATTAAAATACAAACATAAAAACAAAGCTCAATACATGCAACTGCCAAAAGTCAAAAGTTCAACGTTTGCAAGATAACCGCAACATACGTCCGAATTTAATGGTTTTTCTATATATTGAAATAAATCGGATTCCATGCATTTACATTTTTAAAACGAACACATTATACACGGTATATTCAAGAACCAATGTTAATTACGAATTCTGTAGTATCTGATCTTTTTTATATGTAGGGCTAGGGTTAGTCCGTTTTTTCTTTGACATTCGAAAACCGGATTGTAATTAAAAAAAGAACTTTACAAATATTGCGGTATTGAATTGAAAATTGTAAGAATATTGCACAATAAATGTGTACATGCAAAAATGCAGTAAATGGTAAACTCAGCAACATTTTTCGTTTGGGAGTTAATTGATTTTTTCCAATTATTTAACGGCTGTAACTTCCGTTTGATATGTTAACAAAAGAACGAAAAATTAAATACATATGAGTGAAACAATGCGAAAACGTTTACCATTACATTAATAAGAAATAAATGAATGTAAGTAAAATAATTAAAAATATATATAATATATATAATCTATTTAATCAAGATCAATCGTGTCTGCATTAAAATAAAAGGTACCCAGAATTTGACAGATATTTTGATTGATAATATTGACAGTAGGTATTGTAAAAAAACCTACCTACTGTCAGAATGAAAATAATTGTCGAAATCTTGGCTAACTAAGTTTGAATGCAGACAGGATCTCGATCAAAAAGAATTTGCTCATACAGCTAAACTATTAATGTTACCAAAAAATTTCATAGACATAAATTATACAGAATGTACTCTATTTATTATTATTATTTAATTATTTTGACGAAATTACAGAAATTGCGCTCATTGCAAAATCTTTGAAAAATATTTAGAGGAAACATGCAGTTTCTTTGGTCCCTTTTGAACCAAAAGCTTTTCAGCACCAACTTTGGTCATAAAACTTCTAAATATGAACTTTCGTCCCGATACCTTTAGTAGTTTCTCCGGAATTGTCGCGCTAAAAATCGGGTATACACACACATACACACACACACAGACATATTTTTGTTCATTAGTCAAAAATCATCACGGGACCCAAAAAGACATATTTCCGCTAAAATCTCATTTTTTTCAGTACGATTACAATACTTTATCATACTGCGTATGATAAAGTAAAAATAACAGGAATAGCCAAATGAAGTACTAAATAAGTCGATATAAAAGATTTTGTTTTATGTGTTTTTTAGTTTTTTAGGTGTTTTTTGGACTGTAAATTGAATTCCGAGTAAATAGCTTTATGTCGAGCATTATGTCAATTCCTTAATAAGTTAGAGCAGTTTAAAATACCGTTCTGCTGATATTTCTTACTGTTCTAATTTTCTATGAAATTGGCAGTTTGAAAAAGAAATAAGTGCCTTTAAAACTTTTTTACTAATACAACAATTTTGTACCTGATATAGTAGTAATAGTATTTCGAGGAAAACTGTGGGACATCCTATGTAATAATGTCCGATGTTATTCCGACACTGTGCCATAACTTTTTTTAAAGAGTTTTTTAAAATCGAGAATTTGAAAACCGATATTCAATAGCGGGTGTCATCTCATTTTATGGATAATTTTTTTTCTTTAAGAGAGAATGAATGGAGGTGTGGAGACATATGCTTCATGGCAAGATAGACAGATTCAGAAATTACAATTCATGTTGTAGAAACTGTGATTTTTCTTACATTAAGCCATTAATGGCCCGATTTACAAGTGTGGTAAAACCACTGGTTTCTAATACTATTCCCACAATAAGTATTCCTGTGCTATATTCCAGCTATATGTTATTCCAAGTATATATCATAATTTGGGATAAATAAAAGAGCTGGTATTTTTTCTGATGTAGTATTTATTTACACTTATGGCTAAAAACTACATCAGGAAGAAGATCAGCTCTTTTATTTATCCCAAATCACTGCGACCGATGTAAATGGAGGAATTCATAACTAGTATATACCATAATTTGTAGTCACTCAGGATATAGGAGAACAGTAACAATGCCAACAATGGTAAAAATTGTATTTCGAGACTGTGCCTTATAAATTATAAGGGCATTATAACCTTCAACTCACATTAAACATTTTTAAAGTATAAAAAGAATAGAAAGAAGTTGTAATGAGCTGGCAAGTCACTGATATATAGGAAGCACGTATTAGCCGTATTACAATACCCTCCCAGAGGAGACTGACATAAACAAAACGGAGCCATTAATCCGATAATGTCAGTGGCAGTCAACGTTTTGTCATGTTTTGTGGCGCGGGGCACTAAGCAGTGCACAGTGGGGCCCCACCATCTCTGCCAGAACTACAAATCACCCTATCTTCTGATTAATTCATTTATTTATCTTGCCGGTCCACAGTCATTGCTCCTAATGGCCCTCTACCTTCGCTTTGAACACCAGAAGCCGCCACCATCTACGCAATCCTTCACGCTGACAAACTAGCATCTCTAATCATAAGAAAATTAATATGGAAGACAAACAGACTATGTTATGTTTGTGTCTGGAACACTAGAAGTTGAATACTTCTACCTTCATAATTCATAAAACAAAGAGAAAAATAATAGACGCGTTCGATGGAATACAGGGGAGCTCATTTTTATGTTTGGATCAGACAAAGTGAAAAACACAGACGGTTTACTCAATTGTCGAATCATGGCAAATAGATCTTTCTTTCCGCTGCACCTACATTTTCCAGAATTTGGAATATTTTGCAAGAAAAATATTTTTTTTATGCAAGTTTCCATATAAGTACAATCTTCCAACATTCGTTGCGTGATATTTTTGGTTACTCCTAATGAACGAAACGAATGTCGCAAACCGTTCGCACTACGCAGTCGAAGAATTTTCAAGCCATGTAAATTTCCGCTTGTCGGGTAAAGATTAATTTTATTCAATTATTTATTTTGTTCAGTGGTATTTAATTGTTCTATGGCCAGTTGTTTTACAAAATTTTGCAATAGGTTTTGTTTTAATACTGTTATTTTAATAACACACAAATATACTAAGTTTCAGCCTTTCTTTGGAAATTATTATTTAAAAATTCACGAGATGTACTGGTGTCGGTTAATCAATATCGTGTCTATTGAGGTAATATAATTCTTAATGACGTCACCAACATATTAAAATTATTAAATATTAAATAAATAAATAGTTTAATAAATAGCACAACAAGGAAGAGCTAAATTATTAAATGACAGTTAGGTGTCGTTTTTATTGTGTACTATTTCTTATAAAACTCCTTTGAGTGCTTCATTTTTTGTCAACATTGACAAGATTGAAATTACAGTGATTTTTTTGTGAAAACCTCAAAAAGCTACAGTCTGTACTGAACCGTTATATTTTATAAGATGCACGAAACTTTCCATCCTGTCATACTCGCGACCTATTAATAATTACAGAAAACACAGAACGTCATAACGAGTATGAGATTTTAATCCACTATAAATCCGTAATTTTAGATATTGTGAATAGAGTATGCATAGATATTGTGAAAGAGTTTTTGAGTACAGATTTTTCTCTAAAACTTTTTAAGAGAGAATTTTCAATGTCTCATTTTTAATGTTAATAATTGAACCAATGAATATAGAGCAAATGAATTTTTTCTTGATTATTTATTGTGTACAGTTATTGTACTAACTTTAGTTTATAGTTTAAATATAGGTACTTACAAACTTTGACAGGCGGTGGCGATCCTAAAATATCTCGGTTTGAAAATATAATAATAAATACTGTAATTTTTGTTCTTGCTGTGTATAACAAAAACGGAACAACCAACAACATTGTTTTTTTGAAGTAGAATCCTCCTAGCCACCATATTGCATTATGCGGCGTATGTATGTCAAGATTATTTAAAAAAATATATGGTTAGTTAAGGGGAGGTTCTCATGTAATGGATTGGAAAAAATATTTTTTTTTATTCATTTTGAAACCTTCAACTGTATAAAATAAGCTCCTGAAACAGTTTTTTTGATTCTCGCAAGTTTTACGGTTTTACAGCCTATGTGTATTCTCCGGTTAAAATTTCCTGTACTAAGACAAAGGGATGCATTTATTCAAACGATAATTTTCGCTAGCTTACTAGGAATGTGAAATTTTGATACAGTATAGAGAACGTATAGATCAATGTGCTTATGTTGAAGTAGAATATTATATTTCAAAGAATTCATATAGAAAATGAGTTTTAAAAAGTATAATGTTGCTACCTTCTGTTGTAGAGTGTATTACACCGATATAACCGACGCGTTTTTCGCGATCTTTTAAACTGGCATGCGCGATTTCTTTTGACGCGTTAAACGGATCGAGCTATTATCTTTTTCCCTTAGAGCAAACACTTTTTATTGGAGACTGAATCTCATAATAGGTGAAACTTTTAAATAATTGCATTGTTTATAACTATTTGTAAACGAAAAAGGTGGAAAAATAGATCTTAAAATTTAAACAGCAGCAATTTTGTAAATTTTCAACTTTTTGCACTAAATATTGGTTTAGCCTCCAACTAAGTTCATCTAGTTGCCTGATACTTCCTACAACAGTGTCCACTTCTTGCATATCGTTTTTTATGGCACAATTTCTGTTTATACACTAAAGTATAATAAATATATAGCAAAAGAAACAATATTGATGTCTCTTATAATTCATTTGAAAAACTGTCCCAACGTTGAGCTACTTTTTAGGTCTCTACAGGAGAACCTCCCCTTAAATGTTTAGTCTCAAAAATTTACCAATTTACTGGACATCCTTTGACTGAATACAAAAAAATGTTAGAAAATTTGCGCTGAATACGAATCCGGACTCGAAAGCCTTCTGTCAAGGTATCGTGTTCGAAAAAGTCAAACATTGTCATTTTGCTTTTTTGTAAGTTGTAAGTTTTTTTGATACAATACAAGTTAGCGTATCCGCTTCTAAAATTTAAAATTTTTAATCAATAGGCCCTTTCATTTTGAATATAAGTTGATGCTTTTAAAAAGTATGATGGGTATAATGGGGATTCAAGTTCCACTATTTTATACCATAACGCATATATTACATTACAGAGACGATGTAGATATGCAGTCAAATACCCAAAAAATGACTAAAAGTAATAACGTTATAAAACGAACATTAATCGACAAATGCGACGTTTTTGCATCGTTTTCCAGCCGTTTTCCTTTTAAATCATTTATTGATGAAAGACACATTTAACAACTTATTGGTAGTTTTAGTAAATTTCGTCAAAAGTGAAGCTATCTATCGATCCTTTCCATTTTCCGGTGTACAGATATAACATACTGTTATTTTTACAGAAAATGGCCATAAAACGGACAATCAGACTGAACTTCAGTAGATGGTCAACTATTTTTATCTAACGATAAACTACCAGTGATAAATAATTTGTTTCACGATCGTTCATAACATCCTCCGCTGTCGTTCTCCTACTATCATAAAGATACGATCCACGGAATAAATTAACGGACAATAAACGGTTACAAAAGGAGCGGACAAAAAGCTACTACCCTCCGCTAGGAGGAACCGGGGCGGCTATAAATCAAAACAACCCCATTTTGGAGCGTCGGTCCGCGCGACGCCCGTCGACGTGACTCCTCTCGCATTTTTTTTTTGCTGCCGCCTTGCGGAACTATCTGCTGCAATAAACGACAGATCGTGGACGGCCGTCCCAGCTATTAGTTGCCTCTTCTCACGCCTGCTAATGATGGCGCCACGTGCGTCCCTGCGACGATTATTTCCGGTCCACCGGATATATTCGTACTTTATCGACCTATTAAAAAGCGAATGTAGTGTTCGGTAGTGAGATATGGATAATTTGTACTGTTTTGCCTTTATTTGTGTTTTTAATTTGACTGATATAGAGTGGAAAGGCATAGAATTGTGAGGTGAACAAAAGAGATCATTTAATTAATTTGTAAAAGTACAATAATTGAAACTAAATGACTAAATGGCTGACAACTAAAGATCTTGAAGAAGTGTGCTTTTTGTAGAATCTGGATCTGAAAAGAAACTGTGAATAATGTTTAGTTTTTGCAAAAGTCAGTGCCAAAACGGCGCAAGAAATGCAGAATGCCGCATCTAGTTTAATGTATTCTTTACAAATTAAGTTAATTTAAATTAATAGATAAATAATCAATGAAGGATTTCAAAAGCTTATTGATTATTTTTGTTTATTAACATAATAACTGTAGTATTCAAATTGAGCTTTTGTTTTTTAAATTGTAAATTAAGATCATTCAGTTATAACGTCGTCAATATGAAACTAAACAAAATTTTACTCAAACACAACATTTATCCTGCTTCTAGAAGTAGTAATACCAGTTACCAACAACTTTCAAATTTTAAAACTCCAAAATTAGTTATGTATGAGTCTGGAGTCTACTCAGTCAAATGCTCTAATTGTGAGTAATTCTGTGTATGTGACTGAAACCGGAAGTAGGTTGGCAAAATGGATAGCGGAAAATAAATCTAGAACTTTGCACTTTGAACCTACACTAGTTCACAAATGCAACAAATAAGATTAATTAGAACACCTTGAAATGCAGAAACATAGAAGGAACCACAATATCACTTTGTTAAACGATCAATTAGAACTTAACCAAAACCAAGAATTAAGTTCACTTTACAATAAGTTTAAAGTTGTTGATTCTTAAGTTGCCATTGTATCAAATATTCGGCTCTTACTAACTTCGAGCCGAATGTCTATTGTCACTTTGTCTTGCACGCATGGTACAAGTTGTTTCCAATGGTTTTAATTCCCTGACTGTAAGTTATACAGAGTGTTAGGTAAACATGCGGCAAAAATTCATGTCAATGAATATCGAATATGGTTGTCGCAAATTTTGTTCGCCCTGTATATTCGAAACAAAGGAGTTTTCCAAAAATCATCATAGGAGTAAATATTCTTAGAATACGCCAAGTTGAATTTTGTCAGTTGAATTTTTGTCTCATGTTTACGTAACACCCTGTATGTTAAATTATTATTTATTTATTTTATTATCACCAACATTCTTTTTGTAGATGTTGGCTGATGATGTTGCAAAACAAAACCGGTAAATAAAAAATTAAATATATTTTACAAAGCAAAAGAGCATTTTAATCAAGAATATTCAATATAAATTTCAATATAAATGTCAAAACCGGTAGCAACCTTATTTACTTTATATAAGCATTTATTCAATATTAGATCGATATCGGTAAAAAAATAAAAAGATACATTAGTTTTTCAATCTTGGATACTTTGCGAAATCAGCAAATCTACAAATATGTAGATAACTGTTATAACAATTAATGTACATAGTCGTCGAGCATCAACAATCATCGGGTTTCAGTCATTTGAAAAAACACATATTTTTTTTTAAAATATTAAGAATGCACTTATTTATAGGTAGCACATATTTAGTATTATCCTGCATGTCAAAATAGTCAATAGCTGTGTGAAAAATCTTGATGATGATGTTCAATTGGCTTAAAAATTATAAGCAAATTGTCGGGTTTTGTCTTTGATTCATAATCTAATGGTGTCTTGTTTTACAAAATGCTTCGCCTGACCATCGTGTCAATAAAATTAAATAAAAATAATTACAATTACAAACACATACATGTTAAAAGCTTTATTGGAAATAAAAATGTTGTATAGATAAAAGATAAACTAAAGGGAATATAAACTAAAGGGAAGATAAACTAAAATAAAGGGAATAAATAAAATACATTTATTAATCTAAGCTTGTAAAAGAGAATGTTGATTATAGGATGGGGCCAGAATAACCCCATATAAAATTAAATCTCAGTAATGTGGTCCCCACGATCGCTCAGGGCTGGTCAATCAGGGCCAACGGGCTTAATAAGTCGCATAATAGTGCGCAACCCACTGCAATCGGCCCTAATCAGTCAATAATATCGGAAAGTAATTTACGCAATCATCAAGCGAGCTGTCAACGACACGCGCCTTTGTTTGTCCGTTTCACGGTTGACTTACTCTTAAACCTGCGCACGTGCTTGCGCAAACTTCTAAACCCTTCAATTTTATGGACGCTTTGTGTACAGGCCCGGTAATATCTATAGTTTGTAGCGCAGGGTAAATAAAATGTAGATATTAAAAAAAAAAAAAACTGACGTCAATACTGGGAGGTAACATGGATCAGCAATCAGAATAACTAAACTTGTTTTTAGAAAAATCTTAATTTAGGGAACTCTGACTCGGATACCAGAGTAATTTACTGAATGTTGAAAATATGTTTTTCCAGTTTTAGGTATTTTAAATTAGAATCACTCAACGACACTAAAAAAATGTATCAAAATATCCACATTATTAAAATGATTTTTAGATTTAGTAAAATTGTACAATATTTTTTTCCGAATATAGTGTTGTACCATTTTCAAATCAAAACCAAATTTGTTTTAAGGTTAACATTTTATTTACTGCATAAACGGTCAAAGTTGTGAAATAAGTTGGTTTTTCTTGCCCTGCATTTCATTTTCTTTTTGATAGCATTCGCTTATTTGTTGCTCTGGCATGCGAAACGATCGACCTAAGGTACTAATTTCAGTGTCATTATCTTAAATTCAAGTCTTGTTAAATAGAAGAACTTCTTTTATAGCTTTTTTCGTGCTACTCATATTTCCATGCATATTTAATTCTTTAGACATATACATATAATAAATAATGACTGATTTTAATTTTATTAATTTATTTTATACACACCAATTACAAAAATACATGTACACATGTTATATAAATATTATATAAATATTTTCGTCATAATTTACTTGTTATGTGTTGTTCTGTCATATATTTCGCTTCATTGCTGATGTCTACTCTTTCAAATTGTGTCTTTTATTTATAAACATTAGGGTGGGCTTTATATTTATTTTTTATCTGCAGGATACCTACTTTCAATTTGTTCATTTACATCCATTTTTAATCCCTGAAATTTGAGATCGGTGAATAAATTTTAAAACATGCCCCAAGGTGTTCATAATCGAGAATAATGTCAGAATGTGTAATAATATATTTTGATAATATTGACAGTAGGTATTGTCAAAAAAGCAGCGTTTGATTCTGTCATTAGAATTTTATTTTTTTTTTTTTTTTTTTTTGGGATGTTGCCATGTGCACAAAGCCAGTGGCTTGTCTGTGCGGCGTTCGGGGAGACGGAGTATTTGAAAAATCCCCTGCCTAACCTGGGCTTGAACCCTGGACTTCTGAGTGGAAGGCATACGCCTTATCCACTCGGCCACCTCCGCTCTATCAGAATGAAAATAATTGTCAAATCCTGGCTAAGTTTTAATTCAGACACTATCTTACACTATCTAAAATTAAACTATTAATTTTACCAAAAAATGTCATAAACATAAATTATACAAAATTTCCTCTAATTTATTATTTAACTATTTTGACGAAATTCCAGAAATGGCAGCACTTCTGCAAAATCTTTGAAAAAAGCTTAGAGGAAACATCCAGTTCCTTTGGATCCTTTTGAACCAATAAATTTCATATTTTTCATAAATTTCAGCTCTAAGTTTGGTCATAAAACTCCGGAATCGTTGCCACAAAAATCGAGTACACACATACACACATACACACACATACACACTTACACACACACACACAGACTTTTTTTACCTTGATCAAAAATGATCAGGGGACCCAAAAAGACCTATTTCCGCTTAAATCTCATTTTTCTTTATCGGCACTATTACAACGAGTCTAGATATCTGAATATTTCACATATTTTCAATTATTTAATTTTTCAAAAAATACAATAATCTGGGCGAGTATCTGTGACTATTCTGACCAACAATGAACAAAATCTAACATGGTTGTAACGGTTTCTGGTCAAATGTTTCTGTAAAAATTTAATCCAAATGCCAAAATTTCGATTTGTTCCTAGTTTTTCCGAAAAACAGCATAAAAACAGTCTTCACTTGTCCTATTTTGCTCTTTGTTGTAGCAGGATAGTGACAGCTTAGATTATTGTATTTTTAACAAGTTAAGTACTTGGAAATATGTAAAATGTTCGGATATCTAGACTCAAAAGTTAACGGATGATTTGTTTTTGTTAGATTAAGTTAATAACAGTGGTATGACAATTTATGGTAGAAAAGTGTAAGAAATTGTGAAGGACCATTAGAAAAAATGTTAGTTATATTTTGTCTACATAAATAAGACCCCTAAGAACCATTGAAGAAACAACTCACTAGCGTCTAGAGTAGAAAGAGACATGAGTTGATGGTTTTGTAACCTACCGTCAAACCTACACATTTTAATATTCGTAAGTAACTTTTTATTTATAACTACCCACATTTTTTATCTTTAATATGATGTTAAAATTTTTTTAAATTGCTACGAAATTAAAATTACTGTATCAAAGTGACTTCCGATTAACCAATTTAATTTTGACCAAGTTTCACTAGTAATATCACGGAGGTATGATATTTAATCTATTACTTTTTTGACATCTTTAGAAGTTTATTGTCCCACTGTCTGGGGTGACAATGTATGGCTTCAAGACACAGCCTTATATCATATAATATCACATTAACAATACAGCATGGCCACAACGATCGCGCCGCGATTGTCCTTAAAAAGAGGACAGTAATTCGGCTTTTCCGGCGTACGCCGATGCCAAAAAAACATCACAAACCAAATCGTCAATTATAGAAATCGGTCCGGTCGCAATAACTCATCTCGTTTCCCGCTGTCTCTCTCCATTTTCGAGGATGCGTCGAGCTTTCTTCGGGGCCATCGCGGGCGACCGATTGTCCCGGGTGCGCCTTTAACGGACAAGATATCTGAAAATTGTACGAATCGCATTCCACTCATTTAATATGTTTCCGAACACGTGCATCCCCGCGGTCGGCGGACGCGGGCAAAAAAGGGCAGCGCCGCCGTCGCCGCGTATAGCGGGTTTTCGGGTCGTCCCGCATATTTATGCTTACCTTTCTTTTGTGTGTCAGAGACAATAGGCTGCCCCCACGGACTGAATCTCAATCGGGTCGCGCTCTCCTCGACGCACGAAACGAAACGACCAGAAAAACCGATGGAAATCGGTATTTATACTTTTGATTGGACGATCATTAATATTTGGATGGCATGGTACTGTTCCGTTAGAGCGCACATAATGGTTCGTTATTCAGATTCGTTCAGTACGAAAAAAAGAATGATCTCAAGAAAATGATGTCTTGTAATCCATTATTTAAATATGAGTTTGTAAATAAATAAGAAATTGGCAAGTAATAAAATATTGAAATAAAACGAGATCTCTTCTTCCTTGCACAGTTTTTATTTTTATCGAGACATGTTTCGATGCCTAGGCATCATCATCAGTCGGGAATCTACCAAAATTTCGTATCTTTAGACAAATTTTCGATTATTTGTTATATTATGAGTTTTACAAACTTCCGGTCAAACTTCTTATAGTCTAACTCTAATAAGGTGCAGTTTGATGTACTTACCTCCTTCGTTTAATGCTCGTGATTTTATACGTAATGGTTTTATAATTTAATAAAGTTTATTATGTCCAAACTTGCGTCGTGCGAGAATCACGTTTGTTCATTGT
This sequence comes from Melinopterus prodromus, assembly GCA_964023965.1. Taxonomy (NCBI): domain Eukaryota; kingdom Metazoa; phylum Arthropoda; class Insecta; order Coleoptera; family Scarabaeidae; genus Melinopterus; species Melinopterus prodromus. The sequence continues at coordinate 51,365,242 of OZ030393.1, forward strand.
TGTTGGTACCTATGGTTTTAATGGGGGTTATATAGAAGTACATTCGTAGTGTACCCATTTTACATCTCAGTCACTCTTGTTTTTCTTCTCTGTCGCGCGTCTATGTTTTTGGTGGTGGTTGCATTAGACTTTTTGGTGTTGTTTATAGTGGTCCGAGTATGCAACCAACATTGCTGAATTTTAAAAAATATATTGGCGGGCTATCATCATCTATTGAGACACGTATATATAGAGGTACCTTATAAAATTCTATTTGGTCATTAAATCAGTTTGTATTTGTGTCTTTTTTCTGTCGATCAATCTCCAGCTGCTCTAAAAGGTCCATCTTATATCCTTTGTTACACTTATGGACGAGTTTTGCGGTTTTATAGTTTATATTGTGTCCCATTTTTACTAGATTCTAGATTCCCGACTGATGATGATGTCTAGGCGTCGAAACAGTTCTCGATAAACTTAAAAACTGTGCTGTAAGGAAGAAGAGATCTCGATTCATTTCAATTCTACAACAACTTTGCAATATAGATAACACCAATTCAGTAATAGAATGTTTACCAATCAATTCTGTTAGCAATTGTATTTTCAATTGAAATTGAAATTACAATAAAATTGTTCTTGGGTTTACATATTGTACCTGAGTGAAGTATTGGAACATATACTTTTGATTTGAAGAAGAAAAAAAGATGTGCCTCTCGATCTGGCCTTATTAGTTACAATAGAACCATTAAACTGCCATTAACTGCGTGGCTACACTTCTTGGTTTACATCAGAAAAATTGTGTCAAAAAGATAAATTCCTGCATAATACGAACTCTTAACGTTTTTGTTTTCAATAACACCTGCACCTTTGACACAGGTTTTCTCAGTTATTTTTATATGTAGGAATATGTAGGAATATACGTTGTGGTTATTATTATTATTATTATTATTATTAATATTTTAGAAGTAAAATGTTAAATGGTAAACTAACACTACTCACATTCAAAAACCAATTATAGTGGTACAAGAAATCAGAATAAACTAAACGTAAAACAAAATACACGACAAAAAACATGTCAAATGATACACACTGCAGCGGAGACAGGAACAGTACTGAGAACTAGTATAAATCTAGGACGAAACCTGACACTAACTGAACCAGTGTCAACCACAAAATAACAAAAATTATATGTGGCGATAGAAGTTTGAATAAAATACAAAACATGAAAATGAAAAGATAACCAAAAACAGTCAATTAGACTGAAATGAAAAACAAAAACCAAGACAAAATGAAAATATGTGGGAAACGTGGGCAGAAAACTACTGAGAAACTTTAAGTTTAAAGGTAAGAGAAAAGTGGCTTGTACAATAATTACACTTGATCATTTTAAAGGTTGTAATTTTTCTTTTTATGATATTCAATATGGTATTGTTCAAAGAAATCAAGTTTGTAACCCTTATCACATTTTTGGAGTCCGGGAGCAATTCTATGTTTATAAATGTTAGAAGTAGACGTGTTGTTATGTTCGTTAAGTCGAATGGATAGTTTTCTGCCCGTCTGTTCCACGTAATAGCTGTCACAATTGTTACAGCCTATGAGGTAAACAATAAACATCACTACTTTGTACTGAAGGTAGTTTCGATGTAATGGTATTGAAAGTAAAAGGTCTGTATAAGGGAGGGGGGTTATCCATGGTGGCGCGGGTATATAGGGGTTCCAGGGAAATGTAGGTATTGTGATTTATTATTAGTATTATATCATTGCAATTATAATTGAGATTAGTACTCAATTTTCAAGCACCAGATTTAGAAATTCCACACATTTCTCCATTGTTTCTTTACGTCGAGTTTCAATTTCTCAGGTTGCACCATACTCACAAAATCCAATCTCCGACGGACGACCAGAATTCCTGTAAATAAAATATAAGTCCGTCGACCGGACGCAGGTCGAATATTACGCAATAAAATATGAAATAGGACCGAAATAATCAAATGGGGTCCAGGGCGCGGAGGCGCTAGAGGAAAACGAGAAAACGACAAAAAGAAGACCGACCGGCGCGCACACATAAACCCCAAAATAAACAACCGGCAAACAGTTATATTAGTTAAAAAATGGACGGTCCCACTGCGCCCGATCCGGGATCGCGGTGTTTACGGCATTGTTTATGGGGGTACCGCAGCGGGAGGGCTCCGCCCGCGACCGGGCCCCTTCGGAGACGCTCCCCGCAGACCCCCCGACGGGGGGCCCATCACACATCCCGCATTCTTTTGTTTACCTATGCCCGACTCCGGCTAAACATCTGAAATTGTGGAATTTGACACGTGGTCCGGGCCCACAAAGACAAGGGCCCGAATAATTCACGACCGGTCCTGCGGCGGATTAACAGCAGGATGATAGCCGACGTCCGCCGTCGCCTTGTTCCACATTCGTCCTGTCTAATGAACGAATTAATAACGCCTTCATAAATCCGATCGTAATGTATGCAATCGAAACGAGAAAATCCTAGTTGGGGACTCCAAGTTATGACTTTTGGAACTTTTATGTTATGACTCGTGGATATGGCTTCATTCAATGAAACCTAGGTGTTAAGGAATTTCCCATGCATAATATCAATAAATTGTGAACGGTGAGAACACGGTGTGTAATCGTCAAGATGGAGAATTGTGATGCAATTTTAAGACACATTGGATAAAGACATAATTACCTATACAAAGAAAATAAAAGTAGTTCTTTTGTACTTTTTACATTATTATTCCTGGCTGTGGCGTCTACGATTTACGTCTACCAGTCCAGCAGATATGAGACTACCGCCCCAAACGTCCAATTATATTATATGATTCTTCCCATTTTTTAAGTAAGATACATTGTTTATTAAGACAATTAAAATATGAAGTAATGCAATAAAAATCAGAAAAGGAAGTAGGGTGTTAACTATTAAATAAATATTAATAACGTCAATAAAGTTCAACATAGTTGAATATAAAAATTAAATTTTCCATAAAAGATTGACCGTGAATTTAAATAACAAACACTTTCAATGTTAACAGTTGGCATCCCAGGGAAGCTTACCACATACGATGCTGAAATCTTGCTCGCAAATGGAAAGTCCACACAGTGTTTGTTATAGACAATTATTTGTGTATCTGAATTGGCAAGATTATAAATAAACACCTCAGTTTCTTTATTTCTATAATGTGCTGCTTTGTAAGTATCGCAAAATTCAAAAAATCATTCTAAACCGATACAATTCGTTTACTGTGCCGTGTGACCTACGCTATAAGTTCTGCGGTTTATTTTTTTATTGTTGACGCTGGACAAATCAGATGTTGAGAAGTATGTACTAATAATAATAATAATAATAATAATAATCTTTATTGGTGTTATTATGCACTACATATTTCTACGAAATTACAGTTAAAGTATTCATCGTAATTGAATATACATTTTTCAACCAAGAATTGTTTCATTACTGTCTTAAATCTGTTATTGGAGTAACACTTAATTGCTGGCGGCAGAACATTAAAAAATTTTAGAGCCCAGTAATTTGATGCGTTGCGCGACTTCTGCAATCTCAGAAAAGGTCGGCGATACTGCTGATTCTCACGAGTGTTGTATGAGTGAATTGCATTCGATGTCACAAACTTACTGGCATTGACCTTAGCGTACATTAAACATTCCAATATGTAGGCGGATGGAAGTGTCAGAACATTGAGATTTCGGAAGTGTTCACGGCAATCTTCCCTCCAACCGACGCCGAGTACTACTCTTATGCATCGGCGTTGTAGAGAAAACAATTTATTGCTGTGACCTGAATGGCCCCAGTTAAATATTGCATATCATCAAGGAGTGAAAAAAGGCAAAGTATGCAACCCTAAGACATTTTATAGAGATTGATTCTCTCAAGATTCTCAAATAATGAATCACCCTCGCAAGTTTTCCTGAAACATGTCCGACATGACTTTCCCACTTTAATTTGGAGACAAGAATAACACCCAAGAATTTTACACTCTCATTATCGTCCGTACTGGAACGCGCTTCATGTCGCAATGTAAACAATACCGATAAGCACTTATCCTGATTGATGCAAAGCGCATTTGAAGAAAACCATTCTTTAATATCTCTGTCACATAGGTCAACTGTATTAAGAAGCTGTTCATAATCATCACCTCCCTTAACTACCGTTGTGTCATCCGCAAATAGAATAAGATCAGTTGCTTCAGTAGCACAATTAATGTCGTTGATATAAATTAAAAATAGAATGGGGCCCAAAACTGATCCTTGGGGTACCCCGTAACTGCAAAGTCTGTTCGATGAAATTGAATTGTTCACTTTTACGTGTTGGCAACGATTACTCAGATATGACTCCATTAACCCAATGCTCGATTTCGAAAAGTTATATTTCTTAAGTTTTTCTAATAGAACATGATGTGTGACACAATCGAAAGCTTTCGAGAGGTCATAAAACGTGGCAACTGAATGGTATCCGCGCTCAAAGTTGTTTAAGATTTTATTTATAAGAGCATTGATAGCTAATAATAGAATAACATGCAATTTTTACTACACATACTCTTGAGATTAGTGTTATGACTTCCGGTGTTTCTAGAAATGACGTCATCATTGAAATTTTAAATGCCACCCTATATTATATGGGTGTTATTTTCAATCTGGAAGACATTCTGAACCCAAAAACATATCGATTGTCAATTTTTATTATCAAGATAACGAAAAAAATAAATTTTTGCTTTATTAATCTAACTGGCTATGAATTTGTGAAAATAGTCGAAAATTGTCTATTACACACTGCCTAAATCGATTTTGGCCGATATTGTAATACCTACTAGCGCCCACCGGTATGCCTTCATTTGTTTTTGTCCAATAAGTCATTTTTCCCGTGTACCTTGCGTGTGCACCCTGATTATTCTATAGATAACATTTTTCCGATTACAATGACATCAAATAGTTAATTATTATTAGTTATTTTGCTGTAAATCGTAGCTGGGAAATGTTGTTTAAAGTAGGGTGCACCTTTAAGATACACGGGAAAAAACGACACAGTTTTAAAACATCTTTCACACAATGTTTTAAAACAAAGTGTTTTATACATTTAAAACAAACTGCTTTAAACATGTTTAAAACAAAATGATTTAAAACAAAACAAGCCATAACCAGAAACAAAGACACCTGTGCCCTTTGTCAACATGCCAGGCACACCTCCCACAACATTGATTTTGAAAATGCAAAAATACTGCACAGGAAACTCCATTAAAACAACGGAGAACACAATGAATTTGAGGTCGGACGTAGACGGGTTAAGCGCAATTTACAGCTATCTTTTAAACATTAATCATGAAATCTAATATTAATTATTATTAATCTAATATCGAGAATAGTAGTTTGGACTCCAACAACCTTAGTGATCTAGTATTCTAATCATTTCATACCATTTTATTTCATTATAACATTAAACCATATATCACAACTTTTCATTGTTCAGTATTTACTCATATTTCACTTTCCTTTCAGTATTTCATACTTTAAAATTTTTGGATTTTAGGCGCCATATGGTCTTGCAGGTTTGGATAACCTGTTTTTGGCAACTTTGGTTGCACGCGTACCAACTGTTGTGTATTTCAATCATTCGTGTGTCAAAATCAGCTGGTGTACATGCATCCAAGTTTATTTCTGTCAGCGAAAATCATCTACTAGCAAAAGCTCATGAATAATGCATAATCACCATGTAATCACCGCCTAAGACTATTATTGTAAGTACTTTAAGAAAACTTGAACTTTTCATTTTTATAACCCCTAATAACGGGGGGTCGATGGCGTATAGGATAGAGCGGCTGCCATCTGCGCTGGAGGCCCGGGATCGAATCCCGGCTCGGGCTAAAATCGACTGTCCTGGTATTTTAGGCAGGGAACAAATACCTTTGCATGCCGCCTTCCATCGTATGAGGAAGTAAAGCCGGTGGCCCCGTGTGCTGGCATTATGCGACGTGCACGTTAAAGAACTCTTACTGGAGGTTGGAATTCCTTCAGTAGGACAAAATTCCTGGGTGTGTGTAGCCTGCCTTCAGCGTCGGTGATTGGCCTAAGTTGCGGAACTAGACCGACGTAAAATAAACAAGTAAAAAAAAAATAACGCCAAATAAAATTTTTGTAGGTCCTTTAATTAGACAAGGCGTTTCACTGCTCATTACCCAAAGAAATCTCACCTGCACATATATTTGTATGTTCAACGGGCAAAAAGTCTCCTGGTTTTCATTATATACAACCATAATGAAATGAATTGTAATTTTCTCGTCTTGTACATTGTACAAACAAACTGTTCGTGTGGTGGCTTTACAAGTTTATTATATTCTTCAGTCACTGTCATTTCATTCCTTGATGTAGGCGACACAACTCAAAATATTAAATGCTTATCGTTGAAATTGTGGGTTTACTTTTCATTTAATAAGCTGGGAAATGATATGTAATTAAATTATATTTATTTCAGGTAATAGTATTTATTTTACCAACTTGTTACAAGTGTAGTTAAACGTTTTTACTAGTCTCGTGCGGTCCTCATGAGAGAGTTTTCAGCTAATAACTGGCTACATTGTATTTTTGGGCTATTCGTGTTTTGTTTTATAACATTTATAACACCTAACATAACCAGAGATGATAAAATACCAAAATACTTCAAAACAGGAGTGATGAAATAACTTTTTGACGGCAACAGTAATTTCAGGATTTGGTAATGGAATGTTTTCTAATTTTGTAATAATATTGAAATATATTTTACCGTTACTTGTAAACCCATCAAATAGTAAACTGTCCTCGTTTAGATATTTCTGAATAAGAAATATACAAAATATGTTTAATAGATTAAGATATTTTGTAATCCTGGTACATTTTATTCCAGTACTTCACTTACCTCGATTGACGAAATATCGATCGAGGGCACCATTGTTTATTTCGAGGTGGTTGTGCAGCACCCTTGGACGGGCGTAGGTTCGCTCTTCTCTTTTATCCACAAAAGCGTACAATTTGCGGATGTATTGACAGAGTGGTGGGAGGCCATCCATCAATTTCTGTCCGGCGGAGGCCCTCCGCGAGTCAATGGAGTGGAAGGCCTCGTCAGAAGTGTGAATCATTCACCGGGGCCTGCTCATCTGCAAGTCAGATTCGGGAGCGGGCCGGAGCAGCGCGCGATTCTTCAGCGGACTCAAGGGCCATCAGCCACTCCAGATGGCATCGCGTCTTTGTTCACGGCTCGTTTGTTTGCCCGCGCGGAGGGCACTAGGGTCGCACCATCCACCCTGTTGACTGACATCGCTGATACCACTACTACGGTGAACAATTTTACCGCGCTTTCCTAGTTTTCGGTGAGCAAAAAATCGAAAAGATGGTCGATTTGTTGAGAAGGGTATGGGAGTACATTCAGCTTAAATGTGATTTGTCGTTTAACAAATTTCTGGATGGAACAGGGATACTTTTTCATCTGCTAAAATGTTAGTTGTTGTAGAACAAATGCTATTTGTTCATAAGAAGTAAAAGATGAAAAGTTTATAATAAACTCGTACATACAAGAGTTTAATTTTGTATACGTTTTACTTTTAATCTATTCATCAATTTTCAGGTCTGTAACAGGAACAAATATCATGAACAGCAGATTCCCATTTTTCGCACCCCTTGACTTGATTCTATGAAAATCTTAAAATACATAAATTTCCTTATTTGTAGACGATAATATAAATGCCAATTTCCATAAAAAAAATGCTTTTTAGATCAGAAATTAGTGTTCAATATGTGCAAATCGTTTGGAAAACTGTGGAGGTAGATTATGATTCCCAAGTCAGGAAAACCACCAAATTAGGCTTCCACCTATAGTGTCTTTATTGCCCACATTATCATAACTGTTTGAAAACCTGGGTCAAATAGACCGAAACGGATCCTAGATGAAAGAGGTTGGATTCAGAATCAAACATTTGACAATCGATCAGGTTTACAGAATAACGGCGACAAGAGACCGAATTTTAGACAAAATAATATGCCTATCTATATTCCTGGATGAGTTTTTAGCATTCGATAACTTTGACACGAGGGCCTTGTCAACGAACTGGAATAGCTGCTTTCCTTCAAGTACATCCAACTATTAAAAAATATCCTTCTGACAGATACGTCTGTATATAACAACATAATCAGTATTCAACACTGAAAAGGGTTAAATCTGGAAATGGTTTAAGTTCTTTGAATATGCTTAGACTGTAAACTTGTAATATAAGGAAATTTAAATAAAAATATTGTATTTAGTTGTCAACTATAAAAAAATCAAGTACATATTGTACATATATTAAATATAAATTCATAGTGTAAAAATACACATTCAAACATACACAAAAGCCAAATAATACAGATACAATATAAATATTAGTAAGGAGAATATTATAAAAGTAGCAATTTTGAACAACTTAAGCCATATTCAAATACATCTGCTCAAATATGTACCTCAATACGCCCCTACCAGTATTTATTTGGATTTATTCCAACTGCATGTTTTCATTTGTAAGTTTTTAATTGGACTTTGCTAGAACATACAAATTTCTTGTTTTGCTTTTTAATAATCACAGTAATAAATCATTTTTTTTTTAAGTATTGGGATTTTTGTATTTGTAGTAAACGTCTTTGGAAATATATTGATCTTGTGTTGTACACACGGAAAATGTGCTTCTAGGTGATATGAGATACATATGGTGACCAATAAAAGCAATAAAGTAAAAAACAATTTTGATTGTACATTTAAGTCACAGCTAGTCACAAATACACATAGGTACTAGGGCGTCCAGTCCCGTGATTAAGGGACCCCGACAAATATTGAGTTTTTCCGGATCCCGGGGTTATAAATCTAAATCCCGGGATCCTGAAAGAGTTAACATTAAATTATGTTCTTATTTGTTGTTAATTAACGAAATGTGGGCACTGACCTACAATAAATCACTTGAGCTGCTATTTTGTAGGTGTGGATATCAGTCTATAACATCACCCTGTCTGATTAAATTAAGTATCAAGCATAAAATGTTCGTTTACACCAACATGTTGCTATAATAGGAAGAACAAATTTCGCAAGCACTAGAGATAATTCAATATAAAGACAAACATGAACCTTTTCAACTTGCTTCAGTCTTTTTAGTTACTTTACCCTCAACAACAGAAAAAATACAAACGTAAAAATAAAGAAATTTGTTGAGGATTTCTTAACTGGATTCAGTGATACAGAATATAAAATTAGTAAATAGGTAATAAAATACAGCGAAACAGTTTCTTCCAGTTTAAGGATTTTACTATAAACTAAAAAATGAAATATTTTGGTACGCAGTATCTCGAGTATGATCACTTTTGACATTCTTCATCGCACAATTTTTTTAGTGCAAAAGTTTTGTCAGAAAGGGTACTTAGATAAAAAAATCTATAATGTAGGTTGGACTATTTGAACTGTATTTGAGAAAACCGAAAAACGCACAAGTATCTAATATTAATTTTTTTCATGACAAGAAATTGAATATTTACTATTCTAAGGACTTGCACTGAATATTTCATCAATTTTGAACAATAAATAACACTCTTCACATGAATTCCATGACGTATGAATTCTAAAGTTATCTAATTTTCTCTCAAAGAAGAAAACAAAAATATGCCAAAATGTTTTATTGGCATCAATATGGAAAATTGAAAATTTGGCTCGATCAAACAATTTCTTTTGCCGTGACTATTCTCAAAACATTTTACAAAAATGCAATTTTTTTGAATAAATTTAATATGTAAGAGCTACTTATTATCTAATTATTATCTAATATAGTACATATTTTGATACTTTGACACCTTTTACCTTTTAAAGCGTTAATTTGGTTTTCTACTTGTAAGATTTGAAAACGTTGATCAAGTTTCGGGGTAAAAGATATTATCCAATCAAATATTTCATTAAACTTTCCAGACTATTATGCTATAAAATAATCTGAATGATTATTCGTTTTGACTACCTTGTACCACCTTGAGATGCAACATTGTATCAATCAATTTGTAATTATGTCAATCAATCAATTTCCCATATTACTTAAATATTCAGTACATACCACCTTGAGATTCCTTATAAACCACGTGAAAACCATACATAATTCAAACGAAACAGATATGTTCCGGTTCAGAACATAAATTTCTCATGAGAAAGCCCAACCTGCCGTGCTGAAAAAAGGCATCCAGAAAGAAAAGTAGTAATAATATTTTTACTATTTTAATTCACAAAAATTTTTGTATATTTTGCAAATGACCCAACTACAAATGAAAAATTTGCGTAATTTGCGGAAAATTGACTAGAAAACTGGCACAGCACGATTGGAAACACACACTGAACAATATAAAACGTGTAATAAACAATATAGTCGCGTAGTAAAAAGCGACAATAAATTAGGATTGCGAAGAGTCGATTATCGTCATTTTACAGGACGATAAAATTCCAAACACCGATAAACTGTCCGCTCTGATTTATGCTACCCGACCAGTTAAAAACAATAAACTATGCATACCGCGAGTATTTACAATCTCCATTATCTCACTTACATAACAGCTACAAGCAAATGCACAGACAAGCGTACAACAGTTGGTACGCTTGTTGGTGTATACGTTTAGTTGAACTAGTGTAATACACAGGTAATTACGCACATTATCATTCAAGATTTAAATAATCGAAAACTGGTAATGTAATATATTCGCATGCAAGTATATCGGGTGAGAAGTATTCTAGGCAAATTAGGCGGTTGATTTTCTGTATTAATTTGGAATGTGCATTGTTTTGTATGTTACTTTTGATTTGGAAAACTTAGCAAAATATATTGTAATATGCCAGGAAATACCGGTATTTCCGGAAATAACTTTAACTTTAAAGTTTAAATACTTAAATGCTTAGGGTTTGGTATTTCCAACATCCATTACAAATTTATTATGTATAACACAAAAAACTCAGTTTCTTGCTAATATTTATCTATGCAGCTAATTGTCTGAAAATAGCAAATACAATAATTATATCGACTTTTACCGATATTGGCGAATTGTATGGTGAACGTTAATGGTTCTTTGTTTTGGTTAGTGCAAGGAAGAAGGAAACTGCGACCATACGCCAGATACCACTTTTCTTTAATATTTACGAGATAAGACTGATGAATACGAAAAAATGCTGTAGAAATGCTGTAAAATCATTCTCTCTAAATTTACAGAAATAGCCCAGAAAATGACTGGTAAATTGAAATGAAATAACTATTAAAAAACCGCGATGTCGTTTAAATGTTAAATAACCAGCAATATTGATATAAAGAAACTCAATTGCATTGTACAATATGTACGTATTAGGGATGCCACCCGTCCTCGTGTTCAAACATTTCTTTATTTTTCAAGGTAAACTTTTCAATGAATCTGAATCTAAAATAACGCAGCATTGCTTTACATAATTTTAAAAATATAATAGAGGGTGCATCCAGCTGTCAAAACTTAATGAAATTAAAAGAAATAAAATTGATTAGGTACTGATCTACATGCCATCAAGGTTCACGCTAAAACCTGACTTGATGAGCTACGTTTGAGAACGGACTTGTATTCTGTACAAAAAAACAACCAACAATATCTACTTACTATTCTTAACTTATTTAAAATAGGTTATTTTTCTGGAGAGACAATTCACAATTGTAATAATATGTGTAATATTGATAACGTGAATGGAAAGTGGGTTATTTGGAAGTAGTTTTAATAGATTCTTATTGCTATGAATAAAAATCTGAATCTAACATTGCCTATCAGCATGTTTTTGTTGGACATTTGGTTTTTGTGTGTGAGCGCATAATTCACATAAAAGAAAATTAGAGTGTTAAGCACTTTCAGAAGACAAAAAAAAATCAGAATAGTTATTCTAAAAGTAGTAAATTGAAATTCTTAGGTCCCGTGTTTGTTTGCGATGTGATTGCAAAGATGGCAAAATATAGGTAGAGATAAATCTGGTTAAATAGCTTCTAAAATACATCTTCTATCGCCCCTTAAAGACTTCAAACTACTAAATACCTTGTATGAAAAGCAATATTAAAGTTAGCAATTGAATTACATTTTCGTTAAATTGCAAATATCACAAAAACTAGTAACATTCGGTATCCGACATACTAGATGCGAATTGGAGCGAAGTGAAAGGTTATTAAAGCCAATACATATTTGACAGGGTGTTCCATTTAAAAAAACTCAAGAAAAAGTCATTTCATACAAAACAAAAATTTACTAAGTTCAATGAACATAGTGTAGGTATATAATATCTTTGGATGCTATCATATACCTACTGGCTTTGAGTATTGTCTCACATAGTTTAAAGGGAAAATCGGCAAAAATGTCGTTTTTACATAGTTTTTAAAAAAGATCCTGTAACGGACATATTTTGTAAAAACAGTTAAATATCTCTGGAACTACTAACGCTGTGAGTTAGTAGCATATACGCTTTGATAAACAAATTTAGTAGTATTTATAATATAATAAAATATACAGGGCGTTACATTTAAAAAATTCACATTTTTTCCGTTTCATCTAAAAACAACACCTTGTATAAATGAAAATGATTGTGCGTTATAGGAACTGAAAAGTCAAACAACTACTAAATGAAACATTTAATTTTTTTTTTCAAATGATTTATTAACCATCGACCAGCGGGGCATTTTTTGTTAATAAAGTCTTGAAGGGGACGGTTTAGGCACTAGGCTAAATTTAAAAAAAAATGTTTCGATGTGCGTCAATTCCTAAATGTACATTTGAACAACGTATGAATTGGTTGGAGCGTTCTCTTCTTTGGCCCTATCGATCGTACTAAATCCACTTGAGTTTTTCTCTCTGGTCTCCAAGACGCGTATCCACAGTATCCACACAGAAGGGCATTACTTCTTCTGTGCAGCAGTTCCCGCAAAAGTGATGGCAGCATAGACTCATGTGTTGATGGTATTATTCCATGGGGTCCGAACATATTTTTCAAACATCGGCCACAAACTAGCGGAAGTGTGCGAACAAAAACAAGCTGGTACAGCATACCCGACGAACAAAAAAAAAGAAGGAGAAAATTCAAAACAGAAATGCACTTGCCCTGGCACAGTTCTGGAAGATCAGAAAGCTTATACCAAAATCGACTTGAAAGGCCATCTACCATGCCATGTTCTTGGCAAACATAAATTACTTAGGAACGATCTAGGGTACAAGTACACATAAGAACGTAAACATACTACAGACACAACAAAACAAAGCTACAAAGATACTGTATAACTTCGATTGTACAACACCAACGAGTATTCTATACAAACACACGGGAGGATTGACGATACGTGAGACACTAAAGATGAACGACATAATATTGATTAACAAAATACAAAACAAAGGAGAGGCCGTTTTGCGTCGATTTTAAAACCTCACGCAACGTAGAATGGTCCATATAGGGCGACAGTCGCGCTTTGCGCGCCCGAAACGGCTTGTCCAAATTTTCCATAAGCATTTAAGAAGACACTTTTTCAAACGTGACATGGTGAGTTAAACTGTTCCAATTCAGTTTACTTAATGTAGACTAGTCAAAACAGACATGGCACTAAATACCAACTATGACATCGACAGCGTCAACACAAGCCAACGCCACAAAATACGCACCCACAGAGTAAGAACATCAAAAAACAGGATGAACATTACAACCGAATCAATTCGCACTTATAACGACATGCTAGATAAAGACAAAAACTAAATAACAAACAATTTAAGGAAAGAGTCCGAACCATTCTACTTGAGATGAGGACGAAGACAACCTAGACATTTAAGACAACCAGACACCTTCAATACTGCTAGCTCGAGGTCGATATTCTCATCACTCGAGGTGACGACAGAGGGAGCAACGAGGAAGATGTGATACAACGTTTTTTATACTATGTATTCATTATCCCAAAATGCTTATAGTAGAACGAATAAAGTTATTATTATTATTATAAGTAATACCAATCGCAAAAAATTACTACGTACTTATTAGTATAATATTATATGCTCTGGTTCGGTCGGACGTGGACGGTTCGAAACTCTGGTATTTGTCAACGTTCATTACTCTAATGACAGTTTTTACAGGACATTGCATGGAGTGAGACACACCACAGGGCATGGACGGATGGAGTATGAACTAAATACAGAGTTCGAGTTAATGGGTTGGGCGACATATAGGCGCAGCATGGTTGATAAAAGGTTGCTAACGCGGTATTCTATTGCTCTTTGTTTTCGATTTTTATGTCGGGTTGAAAGCAACGCGTCAATGTGTGTACTGGTAATTAAGGGAAAGCATGTTCCATTGTGCGGCGGATTGTCTGTCTTTACTTTATAGTTCGCGGAATAGGTTTGTTGTTGTCTTTATTGTACAGCTTGTGCGTGTTTTTTTTTCTTGTTCGCATTCTATGAGCAATTTACAATTTTGATTGCGACACGAGCGATTTATTTATTGCTTTTAGATTAAATAAAATTAAATGTTTCATTGAAGCTTGAAATCGACTAATGAAGAATTGTTTTTTAGCGTGTTGTTTGCGGATTTTTATAGTTTTCTTGATATTGTGAAAATCATGTTGATCTGGCGTAGTAGATATGCGGATCTTAATATTTTAATATAGGTACCTACCTTTATTTCTTCACATTACATTGGACGACATTTTACGCTTCTTTTTGTCTGTCTTAAAAGGTTATAGATGATTTAGATTTCAGCTAGCTGAATTTGAAATCGAAATTTTTTAATTCAACGTTGTGGTTCCCATCTGAGGTCAAAATATTTTAAGTATGAAAATGTGTGTTCTCCATTAATCTGACAACGATTGGACAAACTATAATTAACCCAGGTGAGGAGAGCTGTCAACCGGAAATTGGAGGGTTCCTGGTTCAATACCAGGTGGAGGTGTTTTTCCAAAAAATATTCTCACTTGGGTTAATTATCAATCGCTTCTTTAGTTGATTCTACATCACTGTCGAGTTTACGTAATAACCATGTTCCCTTGAATTTATTCATCTGTAGGAGCTCTTTAGCAATAAACATTTAGCGATTCCTAGTTACCAAACTTCCATCTAGCCCCAATAGGTGTCCCGACGGATTTGTTTAATTCGAAACTTGGATTGCAAGTCCTGAAGTGACAAATAAAACATATAAATTTCCACAGCCTTTGTAGCTCAACTGGGAGAGCTGGCAACCGGAAATTGGAGGGTTCATGGTTCAAACCCAGGCGGGGGTGCTTTTTCCAAAAATTATCCTCACCTGGGTTAATTATCATTCGTTTCTTTAGTTGATTCTACATCACTGACGAGTTTACGTAATAACCATGTTCCCTTGAAATTATCTTCTTCGTTCGATACTAGTTCGTCGTCGACTTCCAGACTTATATGAGGTTCATCGAACATAATTCATCCCTATGAGGAATTGGTCTCCTAGCAGCTATTAGATTTCGGTACTTTACCTGTTTATAATTTCCTTTTGTAACAGAAGCCACATTATTTAAACATTAATAATTATTGGGAGATAGTCATGCTGCAATTTTGAAGTATTTTAGTTGCCACTTTTGATCCTAAAGTTCTCTAAAGTCCAATAATTTTCTCGAAAATACCATTATATTTGTAAATATTCCATTTCAAAGGCTGACTTTCTTAATAATTCAAGATGTCACTTTGTGATTATTAACTCCTATTTTATTTATTTATGTTCACATCTTACCACAACAGTGTTATTATATAAGTATTTTTTTAGTTTTATTCGGTTCGTCTATTTATTATGATAATTGAACAAATGGCCAACTTAACAACAAAACCCCTGGGATACTGAAATAAATAATAAAAAGGAAAGAAAGAGGAATCGTACTAGGTATCTATATGTTTAGAGGACATTTTAGCTAGTAATTGATCTTTTAAGATTTTAAGATTCTAAGAAGGGTTTCTTTAGAAACCCTAAATACAAACTAATTAACTATTTCCAATTTTTTTAAATACAAAGTTTCATAAAAATTAAGAAATATTGAAATTAAAAAATTTTCTATTTTAGGAAAATAATTTTCTAACTTAAGTAAATTGACAGTTCACGTTGTGCGAAGAAAAACTCATTAAAATGATATTTACGGACTACTTTCTTGAATATTTTTATTTTCATAAAACTGGATGGATAAAACTCTTTGAACGCAGGAGGCTTTGTATTTGAAGAGGAGGGGGGGTTGGAAATAAACAGCCCTATAAGTGTACAGAAATTAAGCCAAGGAATAGAGAAATTGTGATTTGACATCACTTTTTGAGATAACCAAATCGCAAATAGCTTGTTTTTACCTAAATTTTTGGCACTGATATTCTCAGTCTATACTCTATACATCATATTATTTAAAATTGTTTGGTCTATACCTAATAGGGCTTCCAATCCCGGGATCCCGGGATCCCGACAAAAAATGATCTTTATCGGGATTCAATAAAGCAATTGAGCCGCTATGTTAGAAGTATAAACTTCTAGTTTATAACACCGTCCTGTCTGATTAAACTAAGTATCAAACATAAAATGTTCGTTTAAACCATCATGCTACCTACTATAATCGGAAGAACAGATTTTGCAATAAGTAGATAATAATTCAATATGGAGGCAATTATGAACTTTTTCAGCTTGCTTAAGTCTTTAGTTACTATACCCTCAACAAAAAATAAAATGTATTTAAAACAAAAAAAACAAACGTAAAAATTATTTTATTTTTTTTTTTGAAGACAAGAAATTTTATATTTGATATTCTAAGATAGTGTATTGAATATTTCATCAATTTTTAACAATGAATTGTAAATAATAGTAAACAAAATTTTTAAACAATAGTTGTTTTATTTAAAATGCAAACAATTACTCTACATGCATAATAAACCTCCATGACGTATGATTTCTAAAGTTCTCCCAATTTTATCTTAAAGATCACAAAATTCGTTAAAACGTTTTATTGGCATTAACACGAAAAATTGAAAATTTGGCTGGATCAAACAACTCCATTTGCTGTGATTATTCTTGAAGGAATTTACAAAAATGTAAATTTTTTCAGTGTTTTCTTGGAAGCCCTAATGGCTAACGACACATTCTCCAAGAATCCCGAGGGTAGCACTGACTGTTCATCTTCCAAAACAACTCACAAAATTCGATATGACCCCATTGTTGGACTGGCTTCAACAATTTGATAATTCACGTGCCACAACTTTTTATATTTGCTACAACAATAGTTATTGTACATTACGTCTCACATTGTACATCCAATTCAGCATAAACATGGTAAAGATTACCTTCACCTTGTTGCATTCTGTAATTTTTGATCCCACCAGCAGAACCAAAAATATTAAATTAGACGACAGCTCAATAATTCTTTAAAGATTCCAAATACACAATCCGACGATTCCCCAATTCCTACTCCTTATCCGCACCAACCAATAGTTTCCCCAGATTCAAGTCGACGTCCTTCCGTTTCAAGGTTTCTCCTTGTCCGTCTTCCTCCAGGTCCGATATCGAGCCTGGGCCACTCAGAGGCTTCCTTAGGAAACAATAAGCGATCGATCGGCAGCAGTCGGCCGCGAGTGCGACAATACGATCCCAGTGACACCCAGTTTCAGTGGCCGGCACTGCTCCGGTCTCAGGTAAACCCGACCGCATTGGACATTGTCGAGGTCCAGCCCAGCCTCCTACTGCGGCCATTAACCATTATCAATGCCCAGCCGACCAATCCGTGTCCTCCGTTCTATCACGGGATGCGGAGGCGCTACGCGACAAGTCTTATTGGTAACGACAGTGCACCCAACCTTCAGGTGAGTGTGTGTGATGATCGTTCGCATAATGCGACGAAAGGTACAAACTTTTCTGTGATTCGGGTTAAGGTGTGTAATAAACCTTTAGTAAAGTAGCGGAGGATTTTTCAGGAAGGTTTTGGTAGAGTGTTGGAGACTTGATTTAGTTTAGGAGGATTCGTTCAAAATGCAAAATATTTATCACTGTAAGTTTCAGCTTCTTCTTTTGAGCAGGGTTCCTCGTGACGTTTTGGAAATGCTGATGGACACTTGTTTTTGTTTCAGCTTAAAATCCTAATCTTGTCTGTTTTATACATAAACAGAAATTATATCGAAACATCGCCTCCTTTAAAACCTTCTAAGCTCCACAATTGACATGTAAGACGCTCTTCACATATCATGAAATAAATCCAAGCCATGAAAATGAACGTTAGATAAAATTAAACTAAATTTACTTACTAAAGTTTTCCAACTGAAGAGCAAAGTGCTAGTGATCATGCTGATAATTTAATACCTATGCAGTTATCTATTGACATCTTTTATATCCTAAAGTTTACGTTATCACGTTTACCATCCAGTAGAAGAAAATCCAATAGATTTCGCTTCCAGACTACAAGTCCACACCAAATATTCCCACAACAAATACTCACAATTGGCAAAAAAATTCTAGCAGCGATAACTGGAAATGAAGTCACCATATAGCTTTGCTGTATTTTTAGCCAGTATTCACCGGAAAGTGGTTGGAAAGTCAAAACAAATTAATGAAGAATATTTTCCCAATATTTTCTATTTTCATTTTTGTATGAAGAAGACTTTTTTTTTTTACTCTGTTGTAGGTACTGTAGCTCTGTGAATTTAGATATTCTTTGTGAATTGTGAATATTTGTTGTGGACTTGTTGCCTGGAAGTGAAATGTATTGGATTTTGCTCCACTGGATGGTAAACATTACGCTATGATGAAGGTAACAACACCACATTCGAGGACTGTTGTTGACCGAAAATATTCTTATGTCATTTGTTGCTTAGGTATTAGTATTTGTAGTATTAGTATGTGCCTGTTTTAAGCCTGCTTTTAAAATTAGTTTTCCATATAGATTTTGAGAGATCTGTTAATTTACTTAATTGTAATAAACGAAGCTTTCACCTTGTTATTAGCACACCACTGAAATTATTGCTGCATTTGCTTCAAAAACATTTAGCATCAAACCTTCAAAATTATAAGTAAGAGTAGGTACAAAGATTATCTAAGGATTATCAACTATGAGACCATTGTGTGGTTTTTATAGGACAATAAGTTCAGCTTTTTTTGAAAACTTTAATCGAAAGAAGATTTTTGATTGTGATTCCATATGGTATTTCCGCTACTATTTAGACAGATCTGGCAAGATCAGTGGGAACACTATGAGGTTGCCATTTCAAAAACTTGTAATGACGTCATAAATAAGTAACCGCTGAGTGAGAAATTGAGTTATACACAAAATGTATTTTTTTATAATTAAAAGTCGACAGTTTGAAGATTTTTTAAAATAATTAACCGTCTTAGAGATTTTCTCAAGTTTCTATACGTTACCTTCTGTCAACTGATTTTGTGATATATGAGCGGTTTTAATGTTCCAAATGTTACAAATCTTTGTGCATAGGTATATATGTGGAAATTATATTGGGTGCCCCATTTTTTCTCGCAAAATAGTTTTCATGCAGGAAATTTTACACCGAGTCATCTGGCCTTATTTGTTTTCTTAATTCGTTAAAATGTTAGAGCGGTTTGAAATAAGTACAAAATTTTAAACGGCACAAACTTCTTGGAGAAAAGTACATCCAAAGTCTACAATATGAAACACTTGATTGATATTTAGTTTCTAATTTTCAAGAAACGCACAAAATTTCAACTTTATTTGTTTCTTCATTTGTTTATTTAGCTTATATTTACAAAAGTCAATGGTGGAATTAGAAACCTCTTTGATCCTTTGAATAATTTTATTTCCTTAGTAACCGGTTTCGATCGTTAGATCATCATCAGCCTAAGTGGTCAGATATGAAGTAAAACAATTATAATCTTCGTATAATAAAAAGGCGTGTATGCGGCTTTGCAGAGTTGCAACGGAAATGCAACGGACTTTCCGTTGCAACTCTGCAAATCTCGGCTTATATCTATTTACAATATTTAATTTCTCCTTAAATTTATTTACTTTCAGTGTTATAATGGGTATTAATTGTGTTCGTTGTTCATTTTTTGCATTGTTTGAAATGTTATCTATTTTTTTATATTTTTTTCTTTATATTTATTATTTAAAACGTCTAAAACATTTTATGGTTTTGAAAAATGAAATAGTTCATATGAAAAACCCCTTTCAACAGAAAGTTTTTCAGCTCTAAGTTTGGTTATGAAACTTGTAATTATGAAGTTTCATCCCAATACCTATAGTTAGGCTTACCATAATTTTGAAATGTCAAACCGGGACAAGAATTACTTTTGGAAATAAAATATAAAAAACGTGAAAACAACAATAAAGCCTCCACAGAGTTCACGTCCACGAGCGCTAACCAACAACCCCACGTGCTCCCGGTGGTGGCTATTTTGTTTTTATTTTTTATTTCTTTTCATTTTCTAGTTGCTTCCCAGCTGTTTTTCTTATATATTTCATCTCTATATATACCAGAACATCAGGAATATCAAAATTCGCAATTCCAGCACATCTAAAATTACTGTGTAAAAATAAGACGTGATAACTTATTTTGTCCCATATTATTTCAATTTTGTTTTCATAGATACCAAACCAAAAGTCAACAGTGCCCCTTCCTCCATGACATTGCCTAAATGTGAGAAGTCATGGAGACGTACCACGTTCGTAATCTACAAAAAAATAGTCGAAATTACGGTTACTTATTGACCCTCTCGTATTTTTCACTAAAGTGTGGATAATTTTTTCTTATTATAGTATAATATGCTTTAAACACCTCATAAAATTTGGAGCATTTCATACCAAAAGTTAATTTGCAGAACAATATTGCTCTTACTAGTGGAGTCAATTAGCCAGAGATAGCGTGTTATCTCAAAAACTGTTGGAAATATTTGAATTTTCACGACTTTTTTAACGTTGCAAATTTAAAGCACTGAAACCTGTATACATAAAGAATTAAAATATTTATTTAATAAATATTCTCATTTGTTGAAATTATTGAATTGTGTATGTAAGCAATCATAATACAAATTTAACTACCTACTTAAGTGCATAATGTTTCGAAATCATTACCAAAAAATTATACAACCCTTCAACCTTCAATTTGATGTATGATAGAAAATTATATAACAACTTTTGAAAAACTTATGAATATTTTGCTAAAGCAGAACACCGTAATGTATATTAAATGTTCAGTTCAGAAGCCACACAATATCGTTGTTAGTGGTTGTACGCCTACAAGCTAAACAGTTTGCATTCATAAATATATGACTATCCCAACTAATTACCTACAGTTTGGTGTCTGATCGAAAATTATACAATAATTTTTGAAAAAGCTATAAACAGTTTAGTAAAACAGCCGACCAAAATATCAATTCCTCCACTCGATGCCTTACATAATATCGTCATGAGAAGGCATCCACCACCTAACAGCATTTTAAAATAAAATTTCTAATTAATTGTTTATAATTTTGCATAAGAGAAAACGATATCAACATTTTTTGTAGCAAAGATATGTAATTTGTACCGCAATACCCTCGTAAGTAATGGAAAAAAATTGTGATAAGGGGTTGTTTACCACGGAGAAAATTCCTTAGTTTATGGGTAAATACAACAATTAATTACTTGCAATTTGGCATATGAAGCAAAGATACAACATACAACAATGTTGATCAAAATTATAAAAAAAAATCCGTAGCTCTTCCTCGTAATATATTTCAAACTTACATAGATAGTCGATGCAAATAATTGTGATTTAGAAATTGTTTGCTACAGAATGTGAAAGAGTGACTAACTAATCGAGATAATCTACATTTAGACGTATGGAATAACGTCATGCATTAATTTGTTAAAAACATAAACAATATTCAGCGACAACTCACAATATGTGCCTTTGGCAGTCGATTGATTTTTCTTCTGTGTACTGATCTGATTACTGATATAAAAGTCTCTTAAGAATTTTAACCGGGACATAATACTAAACCGGCCGGGACGCTGGGGCCAATATCTCAAACCGGGACTGTCCCGGTCAAACCAAGACGTATGGTAAGCCTACCTATAGTAGCTTCTCCGGAATCGTCGTCACAAAAAAGCAACCGGTACTCACATACACACACACTTTTTTGTACCTTGGTCAAAAATATTCAGAAGACCCACAAAGACATATTTCCGCTAAAATCTCAAAAACATTTTTTGACACGATTACAATACTTTACATACTACGTATGATAAAGTAAAAATAAATAAATCATTGGTTTCTGAAATAACACATGGAATGCTTCTGGTTCTATCTATATTTGGTATCTGTGCCAAAAGTTATTTTAAATGGTACAGCCTGTATATTATTACTTTGCTTTAATTTTCGCATTCTTTGGTTCACAAGGGCAATTTTCTACGTAGCCTGAAATGAAAGCTCACCTTGTTGAACATTAATATGCACTATGAATAAAGCAAAACCTTCAGGTGCACCACATGTTTTTTTACCGAGCGGTTGCCAAGTTTGTGCCCGCGTGAAGACAATATCGAATCATCGCTTGCAGATTCTTCAGAGCTAAAATGTTCATGGTTTAATTGTTTTTTTTTTTTTGAAAATTTCACAGGCAAAATATAAGTATTGCCCATAATTCTACAACATACCAATCTGAAATTTTTCGTCAAACAATTACATCTTCACCATCGACGTCGACGCCAAGAACATCTAGCGTGACGCTTGGCGCTCGCCGACCAGCATAAAATTAAACCGATTAATAATTATAATTTCGGTATAAAAGTGCGTGGCCGCGCCGGTCCGCAACGCCGACCTGCCGGCCGGGCACGGGTTACAAAAAAGACCGGATAATTAGTATGTAGCCAAAGTGGGCAATACGTTTCGATCTGTGGTGGAGTGTGCCCGGGGGGCCTTCGGTGCTGGGTCACCTGCCTCCCCGTCCTCCCGCGCACCTACTCTCTCGATGTGGGGCATATATTACCCCGCAGATACATAATTAAGTGCCGATCGGGTTGATGGTGTACGGTTCTCACCCGCGGCTTTCCAACTCCCCGTGACCGATCCACAAGAGATGCAAGAGGAGGTGGACGGCCCACTGGATCTGAAGACAGCCATGACATACGCAGGAGTCTCCGTGGACGAGCTAAGGGCCAGACGATGGAAGAGGAATGTTCTCGCCAAATCGCCAGGAGGTTCGAAAAAGAAGAAGGACAACGCTTTTATATATAACCGAGGTTCAGGTTGATAATTAAAAATAACTGCGATGGATAATAGGATGTAACTTATGGTACGTTGAGGATGTTGGGGTTGAAGAGTTAGTTTTAGTTGAGATATATCTATGCAATTGTAGATGCGGGTCGGGTTTGTTCCTTTTAATCCTTAAGGTTTAAAAGCTGCGATTATATTTCTATCAATGTTGTCGCCCATCATTGTAATAACATAGGTAATCCCGCTTCTGATGTTAAAAATAAAGCTTGAGTGTCGCCAACTATCGACACTTTTTGTCCTAGCTTATTCCTTGGCAGTTTATACACCAGCACATCCAGAATGTCAGCTCTTCTAATTCTATTGTGAATTTGATGGAAAAACTGAGGCCACGCCAGATAACTAACATCAGTACTTTTATTTACTAAAATGTGTGGGTTTCTAGGGTTCTTCATATTTCAGTCAATACATCAAGTAATTGAAATTTATGAAATAACTAGATATTAATTTTATTAAACATTTTAGTGGTGTGCATATTGTGGTAAAGGTTCGTGTCTGAAGACATTATGCTAATTGAATGGCTATTGAGGTGAATTTCAGGGTAGCTGAGTACCTGATGGCCGGGGTAACGTCGCTCCATTACGTGCATCTGAAAAAACAAAGAGCTGAAGTACCGAAGTAGTCGTCCACCGCGCTCTCAGTCCGGACGGTTATTTCGGTAAATATAGGTCATGATCTAGCCGAGTTTTCGCAACTTACTATTATATGCAAATCGGCGTCGGCGAAAAAAGTCTCTTTTCCCTATAATTTCGATTTGTGGAGTCACGAAGGACAGTCGATCCGGCGCTATCGGCCGAAGAAAGGCTTCGTACCGCGGAGCGGCCATCCTGCCCCGAAAAACTTTCGTGCTCGATCCCATTATTTTTGCATGTGCCTTCGTGTATGCGATATGCGATGCCACACCAGTTTTAATTCGATGTTGTTCTAGGAAGTTCCCTACGCCACTTTGCATAAACACTTTTCTACAAATGTGTGGTGTGCATTCTTCGGTAATGGTCCAAATAATCACCGATAGGAGGACGAATATTCTCTCGGGAAAAAATATTTCGGGTAGCTTGTAAACTGTTCTGATGACCTATATTTAAATTATTTGCATATTTACTTTTGTCCGTTAGGTACCTACTGCCTACCTACTACTAGCTACTACGCTACCCATAAAAGATAAATAAAGCACTGATCGTTTCTGGACAGTGCCGGTATGAGTAAAGAAATTGTGTTTTTTATTGTCCTTCCTATTCTTTTGCTCCCTTTTCTTCCTCTTCTTCCTTTTCTTCCTCTTCTTCATCTTCTTCCTCGTCTTCCTCTTCTTCCTCTTCTTCCTCCTCTTCCACTTATTCCACTTATTCCACTTCTTCCTCTACTTCCTCTTTTTCCTCTTCTTCTTCTTCTTCCTCTTCCTCTTCTTCCTCTTCTTCCTCTTCTTCCTCTTCTTCCTCTTCTTCCTCTTCTTCCTCTTCTTCCAATTCTTCCTCTTCTTCCTCTTCTTCCTCTTCTTCCTCTTCTTCCTCTTCTTTCTATTCTTTCTCTTCTTCCTCTTCTTTGCCTTATTCCTCTTCTTCTTCATTCCACTTTTATCCTTTTTACCTCTTCTTCCCTTTCTTCCTCTTCTTCTTCATTCCTCTTTTACCTAGTCTTCCTCTTTTCCTCTTATTCCTCTTTTTCCTCCTCTTCTTCCTCGTCTTCCATTTCTTCTTCTTCTTCCTCTTCTTCATCTTCTTCCTCTTCATCATCTTCTTCCTCTTCTTCCTCTTCTTGTTCTTCTTCCTGTTCTTCCTTTTCTTCCTCTTCTTCCTGTTCTGCCTCTTCTTCCTCTTCCTCGTCTTCTTCCTCTTCCTCGTCTTCCTCTTCTCCCTCTTCTTCCTCTGCTACCTCTTCTTCCTCTTCTTCCTCGTCTTCCTCTTCTTCCTCTTCTTCCTCTTCATCCTCTTCTTCCTCTGCTCCTTCGTCTTCTTCCTTTTCTTCCTCTTCTTCCTCTTCTTCCTCTTCTTCCTCTTCTTCCTCTTCTACCTCTTCTTCCTCCTCTTTCTCTTTTCCTCTTCTTCCTCTTCTTCCTCTTCTTCCTCTTCTTCCTCTTCTTCCTCCTCTTCTTCTTCTTCTTCCTCTTCTTCCTCTACCTCCTCTTCTTCCTCTTCTTCCTCTTCTTCCTCTTCTTCCTCTTCTTCCTCTTCTTCCTCTTCTTCCTCTTCTTCCTCTTCTTCCTCTTCATCATCTTCCCCTCCTTCCTCTTCTTCCTCTTATTCCCCTTCTTGCTCTACTCCCTCTTCTACCACTTTCTCTTCTACTTACTCTTCTTTCTCTTGTTCCTCTTCTCCCTCTTCTTTCTCTTGAAAACAGTCGCTAAAATACGCATAGTTATCAATGTATATTCAAAAGATATCTTAATGTCTATAGCTGACAGCAATTACATAGTAATTATACGAACTAATTACGTTCAATAATAATCACCTCAGCACTTCACTGATACTCTGTAGTGTCGAATATATTTATTTAAAATTGGTTTTACCGTATAGGTACATATTATTATGGTTACGATATCTATATCCAAAATCTAAATTACTTGGAGGAAATATCTTGTCGTTTAACGGTGAGTAGGACATCGACAAAAAATCGCACATCCCCCACCTTTTGCCAGCATTTACATAAAACAATCTATAACCCCATCATCAAGTGGCAAAAAGATCCATGAAAACGATATCCAGGTATCCGAGTGGGCAAGCTGTGTGTGAAATTATTCTAAATTTAGCCCCAGATGAAGACGTGATGAATTCCGCTCAATTAATTTATGTCGTGCAAAGTCATCGCCTCGGCAGTATTGCCAACTATAATTTACTCCGGTTAAGAGTTTTTGTCGCTCACGGATGAGGCGGTTTTGCGCCGGCGAATTGGTTTTCGCGGCTCTGGATCGCTCTTTTCTTCAAATTAGAGTCTGCCGTCGCGTCGTCATTTGTTACGCTGTCACCGTTGCTGCTTCAGCGGTGCTAACTATAATGTGAAGTATGCGATTAACTCGAGCGTGATTCATTTCAACACATTTTATATGTTTAATACTTCACTAAAAAACAAAAGAAAGGAACATAATATGACGTATTCTTTTGGAGTTTATGTAAATGCACGATTTTAATGGATGAAAACAACGAGATATTGGAAGGAACAAAATTTACATGAGTATGCGAGTATGCAAAGTTGGGACCTGGTCCTTGCACTACTATCAGATAAGGTAGAATGATGAAGTTGAAGATCATGACTGTTGACGAAATACACCAGTCAACTCATCACTGTACTGGATACTGTTGAAATTTGTTGAATGTGTTATGAGAGTTCAAAGCTCAAACTGCTATAACCAGTTTGATTGGTTCAAAAATCAACGGCTTCAAGCCAAATAGCTGAAGGCAGTGAATCAACAAGGGAAGACTTTCTTGTTTGTGGATGCTGTACTCGAACGCAACACTAGGAAAACATTTTGCAATAACTGAAGGCTACATACACAATATATAAAAAAATGACTAATTTCATTTTCAAGCTGCCTACAGTACTATTAGAATTAATACCAGTGTTGCATAGTGTCACAGTTTGGATATATCCACCAAGCATTTTAGGAAGATGTTAAAAATAAGATATTACCCGTTACGATTATTGACAAGAATCTGTTGGTAAGGTCCTTCTTCGAGCCTGTATAGAGTACTTTTCACTCTGGCCTTTTCCTGGCTGATCGTCGACATGTGACGCAGCTATCACATGCGATAATCAATAGAGTTAAGGAATGTATTGAGTAACTCAATATCTTTTGCAATGAATCATTTCAGCCGTTTCAGTAGCAGCTTACTCAATATCAAACTAAACGTCCTAACTAAACGTCCATCGTGTTTTTTTGGGTAAAAATTCAAAACCATCTAGCGCCTTTAAATTTGTTGTGATATATTGTTAACTTTTAAAAGGTTGGTGTATAGCACTTTAGTGAGTAACTACCGTCTTTATTTGGAGCTGACGATAGGTTTTCCGAAAGAATTAAGATATTCACAACAAGTTCTACAATTTATTCAGCATATTCGTTGCAATGCTATCTCAGAACTGAAAGACACATCCAGCATCCAAGCAACCTAAATTTCTGAGGTATTTGTGGATATTGTAATTTTTTAAATCAGCCTATTATCATAAATCTTTAATTAGACGAAAAAATAGGATTGTAAAAGAACTTCAGCCGCGGCAGTAAAAAAATTAGTAAAAACTAAATTATGATTTGACGCAAATTTTTCCATATGAACTTTCAAGTTCAATTTATTTGTAGATGATAAATTATATGATATAGATGCATCTATGTAGCAACAGTATATTTCAGTACCTATGATGTAACTGTCAATCATTCAAAATGAAAGATAATTTTGATTTTTAGTGTAGTACAATCCTGTTCTATACAATCCCAATTTGTATGATTATAGCAATAAACAAAGTTAAAATTAGTATTATACGGATGAACCCAGTAACTTGTCTTAGGTTTTCTAATTAAACGCCACATAAGAAAATCGTTATCCTCAGATGACGACTGATGATGACGACATGGCTACTAATTTTGTGCGTGACATTGTTAATAACCCACCTGTTCTTTAAATTATAAATTAGCATAAAATGCAGGTACATTAAAAATATATAATATATAAGTTTATTTTTTTTTTGAGTAATTATTTTTCTCTCATTACTATCTTTTAATGCATATTTTTATTAAATTAAATGTCACATTAAACAAACGCCATGATTGAGTAATGTGCTCTTGCTGTGTTCTCTCAGTGTGCGGTATGCGTCCTGCAAAATGTTTCTAGGAAGCAAAATGCACGCTGCTTGCTGTCTGTTTGCTGCCTGCTTGCTGCCTGCTCGTTCAATGTGCTGCCTGGCGGCTGAGTTCCAGAGATAATCCGAATGTCTTCCAGTAGCCGAATTTTTAGTTTGCTGTGATGTAAATTATCGGGCCATTATGTTTGGTACTAGGTTTCCAAAATCAAACTAACCTTCCGCCTGTTTTTGAATATTTTACTTTGCCTAGTGTGATAATATAGGCCTTTTTTTGTGGGACATATTGCGTAGTCTGAACCTTTTGAATTCGAATTCGATGGCCTGTCGGAATTTTATGCTAGTATTCTTTTTGCTGCTCATTAGTTTTTCTTATGAATACATTCTAGTGTAAAATTTTCAACATTGAATGATTTTTATTGCGTATTTTGAAAGAACGCATTGAACGAGTACATTGTAAAGATTTAAGTGATGAACCCACATTACTCCTCCTTAAAATGATGTATCATTTTTTGTTAAAAGTTTGTGATACTAGTTCATCATTCAAAATTTAAACGCGTTTTACTCGAAATGTTGTTTTGTTGTACGGTTGACAATATTTCGAAAAACATTTTTTTGTTTGTGTTTATTTGCTAATTTTTAATATTTTGTAATAACTCTAGTCTATACACAGAAATAAACTTGAAAAATAGCATTGTTTTTTTCATTTCATTCTATTGGTTGACATATCGTATCAAGCGTTTATGGCAAGATCTGCTATGTCTTCTACCGCTGTAACTACTAAGCAGAATTTACATGTGTTTTTGCTATGTCAGGTAAAGTAATTCTGTACACTTCTTGATACTTATAGAGTCATTCCAATATAATCCAGCGACTGTTTAACAAAAGCATTGTAACCATTCAACATCTCATCCATTAATTATTGTGAATCGTTATTTAGTCTTTACTTTTCATTGCGTTGGCATTGTCTTGAAATTGATACATAGCCAGCGGAGAGGACAGTCACTCGTGCGCGCACTCTTTCGTACCTTACCTACGTGCACCAGGTATACAACATACACACACACACACACCAGTACGTAATTATGGGGTTCGAAGAGTTGATTTCACCTGTTGACCCGCCCCGTTGCATTGTGTAGAGGTCGCCAGGATCGTAATTGAAAGCGCCCACGCACCGGACGTCTACGGATCGGCCCGCGTCAAACCCTCGCGTGTGCCCTTTTTATACCCACACCAGAACAAAACACAACAGGAGAATTAAAAAAATCTGTGATTTCAATATAAACGTCTGGTGTATGTGTAGAGTATAATGTGGTTTAGCAGATTATGTGCGGTTGTAGGTTGTATTTAATCTCATCTGGAATTTTCTTGCCCGTTGGTTGTAATATCAAAATAGTAGTTTTTATTGGGTTTAGAAGGGCTCCAAATCAAAAATTGTCGATGGTATGATCTTTTTATTAGTCCAATGTTTCCCCGATAAATTTTGGCTTCATCAGGGACTAAAATAATACACAAGAATGACATTTTACAAAGCAAATACAAATCAAAGACGCCTATTTCTGGTCTCAACAATTAATCACATTTAGACGAAGGAAACAGCATTACAAACAATATCAAGCAACAACACATCACAACAGTACATCGATCGATTTCAAACTGCAGACTCCCGATGGTCAACGCAAGGCTAATTTTTCCGTTTTTCACTTTAACAGGTACTATTGATATGCAGCAAAAATCACATTCTCAAACTACATTTCACATTCTTTAATGAAATAATTGTAAAAGTTTCAATACAAAAAAATCACAAAATAACTAACAAAGATAATAAATACAAAATAATAATACAAATAATACAATCCAATAAATAAGTCCAACAACACAGAGCAAAATGGTAAAAATTGTTCACTAAAAAATTAGCTCACTGATTATCACGTGTGCTGTCAAAAACGTTTCATCAATTATACCCTAAATTAAGTAGAGAACAGTCACTTAACAATAATAAAAAGGTCAAACCATCGACAATTTTTGATTTGGAGTCTTACTAACCCAATAAAAACTACTATTTTAATATTGTAATTGATAATCATTAATAGTACATGTTGACACTTGGCACAATCTCATCATGCAAACTGTCACTACAAATTTGTTCTGTATTTATAGTTCAGATAGGTTCTGTCTGTTGTGATCTTTGTTAGTTTTTGTTTCATTACAAGAATGCGAAAGACTTAGGAATGTACAATTACAATGAATGGTAAAAAGTGGTGAAAATTGTTTCAAGGTCACCGTGGATTGAGCAGTTGGTGGTATATTACCGACTTCTTAAAAACGCGTTTTTTTCCGTTTCGCCCTGACCCTTGATCACAAATTCTGTTGGCTCTGGCCTCCATCTTCTGATGACAGTAATCTGAGATTATTATAGCAATTTTGGAGTTATCTTAGCTTATTTGGCTTAAAGAGAGTTTAAATTAAAACCAAATTGCTGTAATTGGATTTTGTTAATTATACTGAAGTATGGATTCAAAACAAGCTACGGCCAACTGAATGCATTAGTAACAATAATACGATAAGTTTTACAACGTATCTAAACTAAGTAACAATTAAAACAAAATAATGTGGACAATATACAGATAATAAACATATGCAATGCGTGATCATCTCCAAAAACCTACGAGTCTTCATTGTATCTGCTCCTGGCTTTCAACCGACTAATTGATATAATCAGATTAAATCTACAAGAAAAATAATGCTAGTAATATAGATAATAATTTAACATTACTAACAGTGAGATTTTAAAAACTCTAGCAACAATGTGTATGCGTGACAAAAGCACAAATGACATTTGTTATACGTCGCAAAGTTAGCAAGCGAGATAGTGCAAATTGGTACAGGGTAGGTAACATAAGATTCAAAAGTTCTAAAACTTATTGTAAAGGAAACGAGTAATTGTTGGGATTCTATTTATCGTGTAATAAAGTTATTTGGTGGTTTTATTTTGTTTTCGTATGTCAAGTTGTTCTCATAGATCCAATTTTAATTTTAATTTTGTGAAGTAGTGTAGGTTCAATGTATTTGATACAACGACCTGATATATTTTTGATAAATGTGAAAAGAAGCTCTAGATTGTTTCCTTCATCAGTTTTGCCAACATAATAGGTTGACCAATTATAAATCATTTTGAAAATACGCCTTTTAAAAAATAATGTTTTGACCTAATAACGAGTACCGTATAGTTTATTAAATTTAATTATTTTTTTAAATCTCCAAAATGTAAAAATATAAATTCATAGATGAATAAATTTATAAGCAGTTCATGTAAACGAAAATAAATTTGTTTTTAATTAGTTTTCGAGTTGTATCAAAAAATCTTCCTATGTAACAATTTTGTGCCGGATACCCAATCTAGTGAGATTATTCTTTTAATTTTTTACATTCCTCTGGTATAACCAATATATGATCCGCTAGTGAAACAGTGCATTATAAATCTCAGTAACTTTTGTTATGGTAGTTTGTCATATATTGCAGGTGTCAAATCAGGCGATCTGAGCGAGGTTATTCGTCCTGAGGTTATTTTGCATCGCAGAACTAGCTTAAGTTTAAGACCTCATCTTTAGATGGCATGGAACTATTGTAAGATTTATAATACCCTTTATTGGCGAACTCAAATCCCAAAAGTAGTGAGGAACATAGTCATCTCTCAGTCCAAGAACTCATATCCCAGCGTTGGCAAGAAAATAGTTTTTAAAATGATCAATTTGTTTGCTTCTCAGTTCTTACAGAGTAACACTATTGGAGATGGATGTGCTTGACATGGGCTTAAGTTTATCCCGTATTTGATCATTTCTGAATATAAAACGTTTAGAATCTAACAATTTAGAATGGCATGCGAAATAGAATGACATGCCATTTGGACGAGTCAGTTTTACTTATGATACTTTCCAGCATTTGCATCCTCACTACTCGGAACACATTTTGAATCACTCTGTATATCAACTATTTAAGGCAACATGCATGCGGATTGATGACCTTAGCCATATCTCTTTGCAAAAAGGTCCATTAGAAGCTCCATTTCTTATCAATGCACCATCACCAACGTCCATCTAAAAGCTAAGCCTCTTCGAAGAATCCGATACCCTAATACCTCGATGACTGGCGAAATTTCGCGAATCTCGGCGCTCTTCCTGATCGCCGTCAATCAAACGGTACAGTCCTTAGCATTGGAGAGGAACTCCTCCGGTACCGTTTACAAATAGTCATCTATCGTACGTGACGTGATACAAAACGCGCGCGCGCGCGTTTCCATTAATCACGAACATCATCGATTAGTGAATGACAGAGTGGCCCACGCGCCCCACAATGGGCCCCGATGACTTGCAGAAGGCACTCACTCTCCGCGGAGGACCCGGGACGGGCCCAGAGCAGACTACAATGAGCATGGGCCAAGCCCGACACCCATACCGTCCACAAACCGTGTCATTATTGGGACGGATGCTGCCCACGCGTCTCTCTCTCGCCGGTGAAGCTGGAAGCGCCCCCTGTACCACATTGTGCATAAGTGCTGTGCTTGCTTGCTTGGTGCCCCCTCTCCACCCCCTTCCACCACCCACTGACGGCACACGCTTATGCATACATACGTAGTCGCGGGCACAATGAACCAAAGAGTGTTTTCGCTCTCTCAGCCTATTGTTTGTTTTTGGTCGTACCCATTCATCTATTGTGTCACCGGGGCGTAATAGATATTAGTTATACAAATTAGTTTGATTGTTGTATTGTGGTCGAGCTGGAAAAATTGGGTGGCTAGGTGGTTTCTCTATTTCGGAGAATTAAGGGAAAGTTTTATGTCTGTGCTGTGCAGAGGATGTCTTAGGAGACCTTTTTTATGTGAAAATCAACATATAATTTGTGATCCAACCAGTAGGATATTCTTGTTGCCTTCTTTATCAACTCGTCATGGGTCTTCTGGATATGTCATCATCATCCAGGAATGGAAAAGTATTAACGTTCTCATGACCTCTGAATCTTTGGATTGTCTTTCATTGGTGGTGGTTTCATAAATGTGGTTTAATTTCCACGTAGATATGCTTTCTCAGGCTGCGTATGCCAAATTGAAGCTATTACATCAATTTAAATCGGTTTTACCAACTGATACTAAGCTTTTCTTTTCAGATTTGTTGGTGCTTTCTACTGTAGGTTATGATGACATCGTTTATGGTCCGTTCCTCTCCCAGGCTACAAGAGACATCTTCAAGGAATACAATATAGTTGCATATCCTATGCAACTGGATGTCCCCGTCAACAACACATGGGTCATGTTTTTCGGGAGCACCGACAGCTTGGGTTGACTGAAAGGCGACTCACCCACTACGCAGTTCGTTTAACGATGTATGATGGTCAATCCTCCTATCTAGCGACTGGTGGCCAAGATCGAGCTAAGAGGAGAAGGGAAGCTCATACGAGAAGACTTCGCTATGTCGCCTCCATGGCGACTGTTCCAGTGCACAGGACAGCATCCTTCAGAAAGGCTTATTGGTGTTATAGGTACCTTTTGTATTTACTTATATTCAATAAAGAATTTTATTATTATTATTATTATTAAATTAACAGACACTGAGAAATATCAAAAGGGCCAGAAAGGGCCAAAACAGGAAAATTTTCTTGGGCTTTTGAAAAGTAAGCTGTAATGATGCTGAAAAAGAGTTTTTGGGATCTAATTCTGTGAGATTTGCATATTTTTTCCTGTGGTAACTGAAGATTGTTGATTCTAAATGCGGTTTCATGGTTTCAAAATGGCTGATCCAATGCTGCAACAAAAAATGTTATAACCTCGGATTTTTTGCAAATAATTTCACGCGCTGCCAGATTCCAAATTTAAAATTCAAAATGGTGTATCAAAGTTGACCCAGACTTCGGATTAGCATAAACCATATCTCCAGTGATATTTCAAGCTCTCTCTATCAAATACAGGTGGTCTCGTTTCGCGCCCAGAATCGGTATATGGGCGGTATATTAGCATATTTTATGAACAAGTTTTACTCAAAGCAACAAACAGGAAGACAAAATATTAACGATGTATGACGTTGAGAAGATTAACATTTTTGTACCTTGTCTTAGTACCTATCCGTGTCATCAACATGTTGATATTGATTCAGTGCATAATAGTCAATTGAATAAAGAAGTAAATAAAACGCCTCTCAACTTTGCAGATTTAGTTTATTAATTTACTTTTAAAATTAAAAAGTAAGTTAATAAACTAAATCTGCAAATTTGAGAGGCGTTTTACTTACTTCTTTATTCAATTTACGACCTTTGCATCATGGACTTTTCCGAATTCATAATAGTCAAGCTGTTTTACTAGATACGTTCAGAGCTTTGAAGAGTAAAGTTATGCTCAATATCCCGGTTGACCATATAGTCCATAAGTCATAAATATAGCCAAATTCACTTGCTATTAAAATATCTTCCTTGTAGGTGATCTTTGTTTCGCTGATGCGTTTATTCTCAAGAACTGCATAAAATACGGGGTGGCATGATGCTCGTCCATTCTTCTTAAGTATTTTGTATTTTCTATTATTAGTCGACCTTACCTTGCTTTGCAATCATCTTTCCGGCAAACTATCTTTAAACAAAATGTAGGTATTATATAGCCTTACAATTATTAGAAAACCTTCATCAACCTTCATCCACAAATGTGTAGCACTAATATTCAAATTGCAAGGTTAGTTACTTGAACTTGCTATTTTATAACTTCAATGATCGATAACTATTTGTGTTCTCCGTAAAATTCGTTCATTGCGTTTTAGTTACTTCCATTATTGAAGTCAAGTAGTTAACTGCAAGCCTTTGTCTTTGGCCAAGTTGCATAGAAACAAACAAACCTGTGGATTGATAGGAAGTTCTCAAAGTTCCCAAACGGCTAACGACTTTAAGAACGACCATCAAGAACTATCAATTATATCTTCTTGACCTAATAGCGAAATAATTCACAGGTAAATTTTCACTAAAGCCTATACTTAGCCAGTTGAAAGAGAACACCAAAAAAAGTAAACAACCTGAGAAGACGACCAGGTAAGACGATACGCAACAGCTAAATCACTTCCTCCAAGTACCGTTCTCCACTTGACTTACGATACCCCTGCATAGCAGCACGACTCATAGAGGAGACCGTAGAGGCACGTACGGCACTCCAAGTCAAACATAGTAAACAATTATCGCCGGTAATTATAGTTTAGAGTTTTGTTATGGGTATCGGTAATGGGGTCACTGAGGCACTTATGCCGTCTACGAAACGTCAAATTAGCGACTGTTAGCGTCACACCATCGTACGTCTAGACCTGAGTAACCATCGGCTGTTAAAAACATTAAATGGACATTAGGGATCGGAGTTTTTGAGGGACCCAAAGTACCGGTGCTCGAATTGCCCGCGATTACGTTATTAAAAGGGCATTTATTCCGGGCCTACGATGAACCCGGTGTTCTTTTTCTGAATGGCCTTTATGATGGTTGTACCGCCGACGTAAATATAGATGTTGAAAGTCTTACAAATTGGGTGACTTAAGTTGTTCTAATGGACGGGGATCGGATCTGTCGAAAGGGACAAGGAAACGTCTAATTTGGGAGTGGATCCGTATAGACTAGGTGAAATTATATTGCAGTTTGTTGGACGTTCCCGCCTTATAACTAAGTGTTTTCAAATGTCTTCTCGAAGGACCAAACGCCCTACTTAGCCGGGTCATCTGTTATGAAACTATGGATGTTAAGAACATCTTAGATCTAAACTTAGCAGTCATTAATCGTATGAATCGTGGTTAATTTATAATTTTGTGGTTAAGTACCAGAAGTAAAAACATGTATATACTGCATTTTTTAACCGGACTATGGAAACTGAGAAGCTATTAGAGACAATAAAATAATTTTGTTAGGAACAGACAAAACCTAATTTGTAGCTTAACCACTATTCAGTCACCTCTGAGGGAGATGGATAAGAAAATCAGATCACTGTATATCTGAGATCTATCAATCTATACTGACATCTATCTTAGTTATATCTATTTATACTAAATTATTAGCTGTCTAATAGTGGTGATTGGACTGTTTAATACTGTACGTTATTTATTTTATCAAAATTGTTACGCTCATTGTTTGGTATTGGATGAAAGTATGTATCTTGTATTTTTTTACTGAACTAAGAAATTAAAAATATAGCTTGAAATAAAAATAAGTAAAACCTGTTTAAGATGATTTCCTGATCACAAATTCCGTGGTTTTATTGTCCAAGAAACTGTTTTGGCTATAAAAGATCAAGGTAAGTTATATTTGAGAAAAACTACTTTATCGTAAAAATGTGTATGCAGAATTTATTTAAAATACTTTTTCTACATTGAAACTTTTCAAATTCCATCGACAAAGAAATAATTGACAAAGTTGATAACTATAGACACAGATGTGAAACGAATACTGAAATGTATATTGAATACCGTAGTGATTGATTTTGAATTTAGTTCCTGATTTCAGCCGTTTTTAATTCCTAAGATGAGTGGGCCTTCATTTTAAAACCTTTTGTATATGAAATGCAATTTCTGACCTTCAATAGTTTGCCTCTCATGTCGATATTTTTCGATTTTGATTGGTTTTTTTAATTGTTAAACAGTTGCATAAAATTCTTATGGCTTTATATCAGAAAATTTTCGAAAAAAAGAAATTCACTATTAGGAGAATGTAGTTAACTCTGTGGAAAATTACTTTGTCAATGAAAAGTTAATACGTATTTTCAGTTGAATTCTTTGTGCTGAGTACGAACCTGGACTCGTAAGTTGTCTATGATGTCCGGTTTTTACGGTTTTGTCACTTAAATTATGCCCCGCCTATCACTCAAAGAAACGAGGTCAGTCATTTTAGGACGAATATAAAATTATCAGGATTTTAGGATTTAGCATAAAAGTGCAATGTTTAATAGGTTTACATGGAGACCTTTAACGCTACTAGTTACTAGTTCATGGGTTTATCCGCTATAAACTAACTTTATTTTTCGGCATTTAAACGTAAATTGTGACTTTGGAGCCAGAATTCGTATTTTGCGCAAATAAGTTCATCAATAAATACCTATTCGATTCCTAATCACAAAATCTATGTTCTCCAGAGTGAAAATTGCAGGCCATACGGATTCTATATCACCACAAAATAATGGGCTGTTGATTTCGGTATCCTAATTTAAATAACTCGATTTTTTGTAATTTTTTAATCTTTAAAAAATAAGAAGAAACGTTAGGGTTTGGCAATTAAAAAAAACGTTAATGACGTCATAAATCAGAGACAATTGAAGGTTAGAAATAATATTTGCTATTAAGGGTTATAAAATGTGTACAGTTTCAAAAGTTTCTGAAGTTTCTCCTAAACCTCTTGCCGCAGAATCACTGTTTCCCAGTGCAATGCACAGAGATGAAAAATTGAAGCACATATACATTATTTTATCAAGATCATCAATGTCAAAATTGGACTTCGGATACATTTCTCAACTGCCCTAATCTGTAGATTTTATAATTATTAAACATCCTTCAACGGAAAATGACAACTTAAGATTTTATAATATGTCAAGTTTATAAATCAATCGACCAAGCATTTCCAGAGAAGAAATTGCATATTCAAAGTAAGAATCGTGCATGTCTAGGAAAATTCAGTATGCAGTATCTGTGTACACACAACGGAACGTTCTCTCAATTCAAAGCAACCTTTGTTAATCCAAAACAACGGTTGTTTTATTATGGACAAGAATATATATTGTTCATTGAAGGAAACCGTTGTTTTGACCGGTTGTCTTAGTTTGAAGTTGTACAATTTTTAATTGAATACTATACTTATTTGACTTAAGCATTCGTTATTTTAACTCAAAAGGTTGGGTAGTTAGATTAATCAGCTCACATTGATGGATTAAATGGATTAATGCATTAAACATTCACCTACTTCTATTAAATATGAACATTTTATTATGAAAGCAATAATATTTTACATGGAATGCAATTAACGCAACCACAGAAATATATTGTTACTTAGTCTCTTTCCATCAATACTAGAGCTGTTGGACATTTCTAAGTCAGGTACATTGACGGTATAATACACAATGAATGATGCTGCATCGACATGTGTGCGGTTATATACCGTGTAGGAGACACCTCTTACGACGAAAAACTAAAGCTCCATCTATCGTATCCTTACACACTATGTTCAAAATAACGGCTCTCTTAAAACAAAATAATCGTTTTCTTTAAGTAAATATTTAGGAAGTTTTATATTAAAGAAATATTCTTATTACAAGTATATGTAGTCTTAAAACAAACAAATTATATTAAGAGTGTCATTTTCTTAACATTAGACAACCCATTTCTCTGTGTGTGACTGGAATTTCACATGGCTTTTCAGATTCTTCAATTACAAAGTCCTTTCTGTTTGATGCATTATCATGTCCGTTCGTTAGAGTTTGTTCCCCATCTGGTGATAGCTCCTGATGTGGGTGTGACTCAACTAAATCGTGAGAAGTTTTATTTTGTGGATTTACTTGTTCTTCCATGCGTTCACAAAATTCATCAGCAGGTACCTAGTTCATCAATTGCTCCCGTTCGCTGTCGTAACTGGGCACGTTTGCGTATAATTTCTCCACCAATTTTAAGCTCACACGATAATTCAGCAGTCCTTCGTTCAATAGCTCCTGGTTTATCCAACCTGGATCACGTTCATTCTTTATTCACACATTCATCCCTGGGTAAAATGTGCGCATTTTTGCTTCTTTGTCATGGTATGTTTTTTGTTTCCAGATTTCTAATTAAATTTGCCTTCTTGGGTCAGTTAACGTAGGTAAACGCCGACCAACAAATAGTTCAGCAGGCGATCTGTCAGTTGTTTTGCGTGGCGTGTTTCGATATGATAATAAAAACCTTTGCAGCCTCAAATGTTGGTCCCCTGAGTCATTTCTTAAAGACAAAAGTCTCTGTTTCATTGTTCGCACAAACCTTTCAGCCAATCCATTCGTTTTTGGACGATATGGTGCTGATCTAATATGCTGAATGGCCGTATATGTAAAAAAAGTTACGAAAATCGGTAGGGGTGAATTGTGGTCCTTTATCGGACACAAAGCGACAGCCCATGGCAACAAGTAAGATCGTTCACCAGACTTTGCCTTGCCAACGCACTCATATTGGTATCATTTTTTACGCAGTCCCTGGCAGGTGGTCCAGGCGTATAGATCCTTTTTCCAACCCAATTTCCAGACGGTCCATAGTTGCAAATGGAATGGCAAGTGGTGACCGACCCTTTGGTGTGACCTCTAACACACCAGCAAACATGGGTGGTGGTCGTGGCCTAAACCATTTCGGTGTAGTGGCCAATCTTGTGCGAGTCACATTTATCGTAGTTCATGACGCATTCAACTGACGATTCGGTCATTTCTCCTTCGTACCAATACTACGAGCTGAGATTGATCAGTAGTAGACTTTCTAGTCGGTCGTACTCCTCGTAAATGTCTGGAAATAAGACTGGAAACAGGATCTATACGCTAGGACCTCCAGCCAGCGACTGCATAAAAATTGATACCAAGTATCAGAGTCTCTGCGTTGGCAAGACGAACTCCGGTGAACATGATCTTACTTAGGTTGCCACCGGCTATCGATTTGAGTCTGATAATGGAACACAATTCACCTAAAAATTCCTTGATCTTCTTGGATAGAATGTAGAGGTGTCTTGTAGTCCTAATTTTCCTACCGCAGCGGAAACATTCCGTCTCACTCCATATGTTCGATAGACTTGGTTTGAACTGCTTGTCCGATCGTTGGAAATTTGGACTTCTTACACGTACTGCACTTTCAGATTATTGGTCTTACTGCTCTGCACGTTCCATCGCCAGTGCCAAGTGAAACACTGATTGAAAAATGACAGGTACAATTTACAGTACCTTTTCCATCTGGGCAACGTTGTACTTCCACTTCAAATTTCGAATAATTGATTCCAACACCAAAACGGTCCCGCAAACGTTGATCTAATTTGCTCCATAGTCGCAGGCACTACTTAGCTCACGGAGACGGTTGCTTCTCATGGTTCTTCTTTAATCCTCGTCGCAAAAAAATGGAGCGTAATTCAAAGTTTCAATGCTAATAATCCAATTTATTTATTTATATAATTGCGTGCATGTCAGAAGCAGTTTTATCAAAAATATAATAACAATTATTGAGTAGCAACCGATGTAATTACAAGTGCCTACTATTTTCAGTGTTTCAGCGTGATGTCAGAATGGACCGAATCGTTATTATTTTACATGTTTTCCCCCATCTCTTTTTCTTGTTCTCTGGAATTTCAAAATTCATCATATCTTTTTGGACGGTGTCGTTCACGACCAGTTTGTCTCAGGTCCACTGCACACAACGTTCTCTCAATTCAAAGAAACCTTTGTTAATCCAAAACAACGGTTGTTTTGTATATGAAACTAGTTTAGTCGGTTTATATATAAGGTATATATGGAATAATGACGAAAGAGAACCCAGGTGAGAAATAATTTCAAAAATTAATTAATAGATACTGTCTCAGCCCGGATTCGAACCGGGGTCTTCTGCCTTGCCGGTGCATTGCTACCGTTAAGCTACCGAGGCCTGTGACAAGCAATAGATAAATTCGTCATTTCAAAGGATAGTAACACCAAGGATTACTGACAACTAATATTTATACAGGGTCCTGCAACTCAGCTCCCGTCTTCTAGAGCTCAGTTACTAATTAAGCTAAGAGTTTGACACTTTGCAGGCTTACCCTGTACTTCAAGGTACATTTCATGAAATTATTTTTTATTATACAGGCTGGCCCAAAAATGTGCAACACCATGGTAATATATTTTTTTTAAATTGCGTGCTATATATTTTTTTACTCATTTGGAAGCCTTTTGTGGATGCCTACATACCACCAAAAATTTATTGAAATTGGTTGAGTGACTGCAGCGCCAAAAATAAAAACCAAACAAAATTGATTTTGCATCGTGCTTATTAATTTTGATGTAGTTGTCTCGTTAACCAAGCATTATTGATCCAAATTATACAGGGTGACCAAAATCTAGTGTCAAACTTCAAAGCGTGTTATTGTTATTATTTTAAATTGGAACCTATACATTTATTTAGGTGAAACGATGCAGAATTAAAAAATAAACATTGTTTCTAAATGCAACCCCATCACTATTACCAATGTTTTAAAAGTTATTCGCCGAAAACTCATTTTTAACGTTTCCAACGGCAATTTTAGGTAATTCGGTAATTAGGTAATTCGTACGTGGTTGAAAAACAATTTATTTCGCAAAATATTACGCAGAGAAGCATTTTAGATTTGAGTATACTTAATTTTGTAGTTGTTCTAAATGTCTTCCGTGCTCTTCGAGGCACAAGCCAATACGACTATGAAATGACCTCGTCACTGCTCTCAAGAGGTCGTGCGTTATAGTTTGAAATATGCCCCGGATTCTTTCTTGCATGTTATCTGGTGTTGTTGGAGGTTCAGCATAAACGATGTCTTTAACCTAGCCGCACAGGAAGAAATCCAGTTTCGTTAGGTCCGGTGATCGAGGAGGCCAAGCAACTGGTCCTCCCCTTCCAATCCGCCGATTTCGGAAGATTTCGTTGAGCTGGTCCTTGATATGTACCGAGTAATGTGCTGGAGGTCCATCATGTTGCAGCCACATTTCCGCCCTTACAGCTGTAGGTAAATTTTGCAGTAAATTTGGCAATTGAACAACTACTTAATTAATAACAATATTTTGGAGACTGTGGCGAACTTAATAATAAAATTATAAACCCCTAACCACAACAAGTATTTTAGAAACCTAAATACGTATTTCAGCAACTATGTTGCCATCTTCAGTAGAACCTAAAAAAAGAAAAAGAGAGATTAGCACTTCATAGTATCTTTACTGGATATTCTCCAAGCAAATCACTAGTGGAAGTTCCATAAGGAAGTTCCATAATGGAAGCACTTCCACTAGTGATTTGCTTGGAGAATATCCAGTAAAGATACTATTGGGTTGTATATAGAAGCAATGTTTATTTCTTAATTCTGCGTTGTTTCACCTAAAAAAGATGTATGGGTTCCAATTTAAAATAAGAACAATAACATGCTTTGAAGTTTGACAAGGTTGACACTAGGTTTTGCTCAGCCTGTATAATTTGGATCTCGGCTAATGAGACTAGCAGATCTAACTTAATAAGCACGTTGTAAAATATTATTAGCAAGGTGCAATTTGTGGTTTTTATTGATTTTTAAAGTCAACGATGCAAAATCAATTATTGTTTGATTTTATTCTGTTGCGATGCACTCACGCCGATGGCGTTGCACATTTTTGAGACACCCCGTATAATCAAAAATAATTTCTTGAAATGTATCTTGAAGTACAGGGTAAGCCTGCAAAATGTCAAACTCTTAGCTTAATAAGTAACTGAGCTACAGAAGACGGAAGCTGAGTTGCAGGACCCTGTATATGCGCAAGAATATATATTGTTCATTGAAGAAAACCGTTGTTTTGACCGGTTGTCTTACTTTGAAATTGTACAATTTTAAATGAATACTATACTTCTTTGTCTTATGGATTTGTTCTTTTAACTCAAAAGGTTGGGTAGATAGAATAATCAGCTCACATTTTTAGATTAAACATTCACCTACTTCTATTAAATATGAACATTTTATTATCAAAGCTCAATAATATTTTACATGGAATGCAATTAACGCATCCATAGAAATATATTGTTATTTTCCAACTGATGAAGGCACCCGGTGTCCCTTCTTAGTCCCTTTCCATCAATATTTGAGGTGTCAGGTACATTGACGGCATAATAGCACAATGAGTGATGCTGCATAGACATATGTGCGGTTATATACCCTGTAGGACACCCCTCTTACGACGAGAAACGAAAGCTCCATCTATCGGCATCCTTCACACTATGTTCAAAACAACGACTTTCTTAAAACAAAATAATCGTTTTCTTTAAGTAAATATTTGGGAAGTTTTATATTAAAGAAATATTCTTATTACAAGTATATGTTGTCTTAAAACAAACAAATTATATTAAGAATTTCATTTTCTTAACATTAGACAACCATTTCTCTGTGTGTAATGCAGACACACACGACTGAGTCTGTCGCAACATAACACAAGCATTCAATTACCAGGTAACAAATAACAATATAGTAGTTAAAAGCGAAATGGTGTACGGCTCGGTCCGACGACGGCGTCCGAGAAATTTCTAAATACGCATTCGGACGTTTATAAATCTCCCATCAAAACTAAGCCATTAGCGTAGAGAGACGGGAACGCATCTGAATAACAAAGTTGACAAAGTCGCAATCCGTTGTCTGTCGCGCGGCGGCCGAACCGCACCGCGCCGCATTTAGGGGTAAGGAACGTTACGCTGCATGATGGACGGACCCAGAACGCCGGCGAATTTATAAACCACGAAACGTTATCTATCATTTGGAGCGGGCAGCCATGAATTGCTAATTTATTTAAAAACATTTAAATTCGTATTAACGGGGCGCGCACTCAACTCGCGGCCGAGTCGTCGTCGTCGGTCGGGTCAGTCCGTCCGTCCGTCCGTCCGTCGTTTGTTTCAATCTGGTGCAGATAAGCCGGCCATTAATCCGCGTTTGGTTTACGGGCGTATACAAAAGTCACGTGTCAATTGGATTCGATCCTCGGGCAACCGCTACTTTACATACTTTCGATTCTCGCGGCGAGAACAAATTTGTATTACGCTGTGCCGCGGACGTGAAACTACACGTCGTTCTTTCCCCGTTTAGGTAGTTGAAACAATGACGTACATAAAAGCAGTGGTAATTTAGAAAGCAAAACACGAAAACATTAGGAATATGAATATATATATTTTTGGTGCCAAGTAAAAATTAACATTGATCTGGAAATTGATTGATATTTTTGTTTTTGTCACTCTGTAATGTATCAACAACGGTCGCTTGGTTACCAACCGATTTGACATACTTTCTGACGTTTCTCGTGGTACACTCAAAATTTCAACCGATTTTAGCGAAAATTCTCGCCTGTCAAACCACATTTTTGCATTATCATTTTCGTCATAGTTAAAAGAGCGGGTAGGAATCGACGGTAGCCGGTAGGGAATTGTAAAGC
This sequence comes from Melinopterus prodromus, assembly GCA_964023965.1. Taxonomy (NCBI): domain Eukaryota; kingdom Metazoa; phylum Arthropoda; class Insecta; order Coleoptera; family Scarabaeidae; genus Melinopterus; species Melinopterus prodromus. The sequence continues at coordinate 51,409,418 of OZ030393.1, forward strand.
AAAACTCGGATCATACACTTTCCAGCCCCAATATTTGCCCAAATTTGTCTCGGATTACTTTCACGCTGTTAGTAATAATAGACGTGGGACAAGTAAAGAAACTACGTTTTTCACTCACGCGTATGTCGAAGTGAGGAAAAGTAGGTGACAGTTTATGTATGTTGTCATCCATTTAATATAGACGAAACTATGTATATACATCACAGTATATATGTCAAATTGTTTATTACTGACGTTCATCATTTGTACGAAGTTATACAGGATTATTAGAAATGATTGTAGTCGTAGTAGGTGCTGAGATCCAATGTAAAAATGTATGTGTGCCGCTTTATTTGAATTGAGTTTTACTATGATACTACTGTTATATACGCACCTGTCAAATTGGTTGCATAACCTAGTATAAAAGTTAGAATATACTTATTTCAGTGGTAGGATTGAACAAGGACTGTTTTCCCAATTCATTACAATTAACGTTAATTTAATTTAATGGTTGACTTAAGAATGATGTGGACAGTTCCCGTTTTAGAGATTGCTTTTGAGATAACTTTGTCGTAAGCATGCTTTTGATGAATGTTTTCAAAAAAAAGACAACATCTGCACTTACGCCCTCGTGTTTTTAGGTATATGTGTCGTGTGATGTGAGCGGCCTAATTTCAATTTTAATTCTAAACTTTACATCTAAAATCCACACCTTCTATATACTTTGAAAATTTATATTTATTATTAATTGGTCTAACTATATCTTATACAGGATCTTCAGCATTTGCATTTGCAACATTACAGTTTAAAAAATTCTTGAACCTATGGATACATGTTACATGCCAAACACCATTGATTTTTATGATAGCTGGGTGTTTTAATTATTATCATAAAACGAAAAATGTAATATATGAGTCGTGGATAAAACGCATGATTATACCCTCGCATGGCGGTTTGTAAATAAACTGCATGCCAGTGAATAATAACTTAAATTCTGCTCGAGCTACTGGCAGTAATTCACTAAATTCAAACCTCTTAGAATAGTCTTCAGCGGTTACATGAACAAAATGCAAACGACACAAAAATTCATAAAAATATCGCAAGGCCTGCTGATATAATATCAGGGGCATATTAAGGACGTGCGATTAGAGGACACCATGGAATGATAGAACCGAAGATTTTCTGTCGAATGATGTATAGTGCACAAGGTTTTCCATTTGAAAAAAAAAATGATTTTTAAATTCACAAAATGTTTGAGTTGTATTTTGAACATATAATATATATATATAATATATATATAATATATTGTATGTTGAGATAATTTTCATTTATTTTTACAAAATAACTTGATTAATGTTTATTAGTACCTGGTCAATAGGGTACTTCTTGTTTTGTCATTTTAATTGGCCATCCCTCCAAATCGTTACATGTATTTACAGTATTGTTGTTCATAATTAAAATTAAAATTAAATATTTTTCGTTTGCTAGCGGCTGTCATAGTGCTAAAAAATGAATTAGGTATTTTCTTTTTAACTCTCATAATTATTATTTTAATACCATGATTAATAAAAACCCATAAACTTTTGCGGGTAAATATCAGAAAATTTCACATATTCCCAAGTTTTTATTTGTCTGAAATACAATAAAATTGAAAGAAATAAGCATCTACCCTGACTAACAACGAAAGAAATAGAACATCTGGTTCTGGGTAGCTTCTTTCGCAGAATCTGAACCGGGAAACTTCGAAAAAATTCGGAAAATAGAAATATACTCAACTCTTGAGTCTAAGTAGAAATCTTTGTACCCACTAAGTTTATTATTAAGATAATAATCTTAAGATAATAATATGATATTTATATTTTTATATTTTGATTTTCGTAACATTGACATCCGGTAACGACCACTAAAAATTTCATGAAAATAAAAAAAAGCAGTTATTGCTTTTTATTTTTGAGCGGTGGCACTAGGAAAGAAAAATATTTGTGATTTAATGAGAATAATAAGTGATGATACCTTAGCGCTCGTCTACGCAGCACACAATTACAATTGAAACTGCTTTATGGAAAAAAATGATCAGGTTGAGATTATCAATACATTTTGTATGAAGTTCCATTCCGACCTTTATTTGCATTTGACTTCCAATCACCATTACATATTTTGGAAAATAAAATCGAAAATACTAAAAAACTAGGTTGGAAATCCATTTTTTATAAATATTTTACGTTCACGTATTAATGACACATTGCACCTGGTCATTCACGCAAGTAGCAATTATATTTTTTTGATATTTTTATATAAAAACATTAATTATTAAAACTTTATTATTAGTTACAATAGAAAATTTACGCGATTTGTGGGTTTGAACATAACGATGCATTTTTAAAGAGATTTTTATATATTCTCCATGATAATATTCACAATAATAATTGATCGGGCGTTCTACTATACTTTGCAGAATCAGGTCAATTCATTCAGGTCATAAATGAGAATGTCATTTAACATTATTTTTGCATGGTATGCTAGTATGCTCAGAATTGTTGTTAGTAACTGTTCAATATTGTTAACTACAACTAGTAATTAAACACACCAAATTGGTAAATAATAATATCATAATTCTTCTTATTCATATTTTCTGGCAACGATCTCAAATCTTCTTCGCAGCTCTCATGACTGAAACGTCTTCAGGCTGCTCCTTCTTCGTCATAGGACCAAACGTCGACTCAGGTGCGCACGATTACTTGAAATTTCATGAATATCGTCTCCCTAAACTGCGCCGATTCCGAACCCGAGATAGCGCACGACGCCGACGGATCGGCGCATCGAAACTCCAACGACACGTAAACGTGATGTTGGTCCCCCGTCTTCGCCTAATTCAATAATTATTGTAATCTCGGTGATCTTCGCTTGTTTCGTCCGCGGCTACCGTTGTGATCAGATCGCTCTCTATCATTAAGCGGCCATCTAGCGGCAACGCGGCCGGCGGAATGCAAATAATCGGTCGCCGATGATTCAGTTCACTCACCCGATAATTTCAAAAGCGTTGTCGGGCCGTCACCTGTGTGCCCGACGTGAACGAGCCACCGTAATGTAGAGATGGGCGGGTAATTGTGCTGAGGTATCTTGGGGTATTAAGGCCCACCTAAGGAATGATTGATAAATAACAAGTATTATGCACCTATACAAATAAAGAGCCATGCAAAAATATCAAGAACAAAATTTACCTTTGAAAGAAATGGATGGTCTTATATCCGACGGAATGGGCATTAAGACCTATGATTAAGACCCACCCTTTTTCAGATTTAAAGCAGCATTGTGACACATACAGTGACCTCGGTCTTTTAAAGCAAGTTTCACTTATTCGTCGTGAAAACAGTTTACATTCAAATTTATCTAACATACGTTATTTTGATTAGCCCATGCCCAATGGGACTCGAAATAGTGAATAAGCCCTGTTTTTTTTTTTTTCAAAATCTGTTCTCAAGTTTAAATGTATGCCTTCAGATTCAGATTCTAAAAAAAAACATACCAGAAATATACCTAGAATTGAATATACGGAAATACCGTATCGTACGGAATTACTACCGTAATGATGAAATAATCAAAGTATTGAAGATGGTGATATCCAGGATGATTATACCAGAAATAGTTGTCATTTGTTAAATTTTGTTCGTCAGGACGTAGTCAGTTACTTGACAAAGCTTATATTGTTGTGTTTTTGAGAAATTAAGTACTTGAAAATATGTGAAATGGTCTGATATCAATATTATTCAATGGTTTATTTTATAGCAGTAAAACCAACAGTAAAATGTGTAATGTTTATATTATTAACTTATTCTCGAATTTCACAGGAATTTACAAATAAAAGAACAAATTGTGTCTTGCAAAAAAATAAATGTTGAATAGTAAGAACCACACTAATGGGCACCATACAGATTTTTCGTTTGTATTTCACTTTGTCACTAATATCTAATCCGATATTGTATTTGTAAAAGCTTCAATTTTCTAGTAAATTGCATGTGAATATCATTTTATTGCAATATTCACATTTTCTTACATTAAATAAATAAATAATGTTTATTTGTTACTTGATACGTTATAGATATGGACAATTGTCAGAGAATACATATTACAAAAGTATAATCAAAATACAATACAAGAAAACAGAGAGTGTCAGAGAATACATATTACAAAAGTATAATCAAAATACAATACAAGAAAACAAAACGTACAGCACATCCTTACTCATTCTGTGAAGCTGTTTCAGTCAAGTACTCATCAACACCATGAAATGCTATACCAATGAGATATTCAATAAGTTTTTGTTTAAATTTGCTACTAGCTGCCTAATTGCCAAGATCTTGAAACTACATCTTTAGGAATTACGAGATTTGTACACTCACTCACAATGTTGTCATTTTCTGAATTATTATAACACCCTGTCCAGATTTTGATAACTCTGATAACTACTTGGTGTATTGTTTTAATAATATTCATCTAACTAACTCCGACATTCTGTATCAACCATTTTTCAAAATAAGGTAAGCTTATTTTTATGTAAAACTTCACTATTTTTTGTGTAAGATATTAATTCAGTCAATTCTTCAATCGATGTTTACATTATTTTGCCTCTTATTTTGTCGTTTTTTAAGAGTTACGTCTTGAACATGTTATGTGGCCTGAAAAACACTGACAAGATAAAACCGCAAAAAATCAAAAAATATAAATATAAAATATATTTCTTTTCTCTAAAATGTCTTCCTTCAGACTCAGATGCTACGGAAAATAAGCATACTAAAAACAGTTAAAGCTTGCTCGTATTTTTTTGTTGCTTTATTAACTTCCGATTATTGTATTGTTGATAAATTAAGTATGTAATTGGAAACCCGTAAAATGCTCTGATATCTAAACTCAAAAGTGTATCGATTAAAAAATAACAATAATGGTATTCAAACTTATTGTAGCTGTAGAAATAATATCAAAATCCGCGAAAGACTACAAAAGTTACTGAACATTAAAGTAAAAATTGTCAATTTTTATTCGTAACTGTATCTTTTATCATTCTGAAATTGGGATGAATAAAAAACATAACTGTTTAGAATTGATATGGACGTAAAGCAGAGTACAAGAGAATCAGAAGACCAAGCTTCATATTTACTCCACAGGATTTTTAAACCTTTGACCACCAAAATATAACTTTGATTATCCCTGTATAACAAGCTTTAAGAGGAGGTTCTTATGTAATCGGTTGAAAAAATCATATTTTTTCCTTTCATATTTTGAAACCTTGGAGTGTATAAAATCAGCCTCTGATACAGTTTTTTGATTCACGCAAGTATTACGGTTTTATAGCCTATGGTATTCTCCGGTAAAAATTTCCTGCATTAAGGCGGCGCAAAGAGATGTGCCTACTCCAATGATAATTTTCGGCAACGCTTTAAATTACGAATGTGAAATTTGGATACAGTACAGATAACATATAGATCTAGGTGCTTATGTTGATTAAATTATTATATTTCAATGTATCATTTAGCAGAGGAGTTTTAAAAAGGATCATGTTTCTACCTTCTCTTGTAGAGTTTTTTACACCGATACAACCAACGCGTTTTTCTAGAAAGACGATCTTGCAAAATGGAATGTGCGATTACTTTTGAATCGTCTAACGGATCGAGTTATTCTTTTTTCCCTTAGAGAAAAAACTTTTTATTGGAGGCTGAACCTCTAATAAGTTAAACTTTTAGATAATTATATTATTTATAACGTTTAGCAACCGAAAAAAACTAAATGTTGGTTTAGCCTCGAACTAATTCCATCTAGTTTCAAAGAGCTTTTGAAATTTCGATTTTTGTTTATTTTTATAGGAGCTATCGTGCACGTTGTTGAGACAAGCACGCCGCACAGGACCTGATACTGCCCACAACAGTATCCGCTTCTTGCATATAGTTTATTATGGTGCTATGTCCTTTTGTACACTAAAGTATATTACATATATGGCAGAACAGAAAATATTGATATCTCTTACAATTTGTTTGAAAAACTGTCTCAAAGTTAAGCTACTCTTTAGGTGTCTACATGAGAACCTCCCCTTAAGACTTTTACCCACAATTTCAAAAACGTGTTAGAAAAACGAGAATAAGATCAGTATATAAACGTCTATTTCCTTATCCCATGAATTATGGCATAATGATGATCAAATTATCAAATTGTTATGAGGAAATATTAATATATTCGTTCACCATTTCGTTTGAAGATTTCGTCCTCCTGGTCTGAAAGTATCGTTGGGTAAATTTTCCATCACTATTATAGTATATCATAATACAAGTTTTATCAGACAAAAATTGGGGCACGAGTTGTTTCGGGCACGACGTTAAAGTTAGTGGTATAGTGTTTTCATAACGACACCGAAAGCGGTTTCGTTATGAGTTTATAACGAACGCAAAGTAGAAAAAGAATATCTTGGAACTATAATGTTATCAGGAGTAGCTATGATACAAGATAGATAATTAAGAAAAATGTTCACAATAATTTTATAGGGAATGATTTACAGTTTGACATTTTATTCGTTTGATAATAGGTATGCCTTTTATGATTCTTTCTTCATATTTTCTCAAACTATCTAAATCAAAAAACGAAATTTTCCATCACTACACAATCACCTCTCGCACACATACACATATACGCACCTCTTCGACTCCAAACGGCCCTTTTTCTCCGTATTGCCCAGAGCGTGTTGATCGGGAGACGGATTCCATGCAGGCCGAGAGGCTATCTCGGCTCGGATCGTTGCGTGGGTCTGTAATATAATTTAGTGGCTATCTAAGATAATAACTGGTAATTATTGGATATGAATCCCAGAGAGGAGGACGAGAGAGCCAGCTAGCTGGCGAGCGAGCAAGTGAGTGAGTCTCCACCGGTAGTTGGATCGGAGATTGCGGCGAGCAGGCCGCCGATAAATTGTTTACAAAATTAAATCGATGTACGGAGGCGACCCGCTCAAGACTGGAAGTTAATGAGTGTGAATTCCATTAATGGCCGGTGTCAAATGTTGAAATATTAACGCTTGGTAAAGCGTCGAACGGATTAAGTAAGCTGCGAGTGGAGACGTAGGGTGAGGCGATAAGTAACTGGGGTCGTTCTGCGATGATTACGTTGTGATTGGAGTTGATCGGGAAGAGACTGTCTTTGGATAGCGTGGAAGAGCAAATTGAAGTCGAGCAGGTGGACTTAAGCGAGATATTATGAATGGAATAAGCAGAATGTGTCTTTGCAAAGCACATAGAGCATCAGATGCGTTGACTTAGATACGACAGAATTGACGAAGGTTCAAATGCTGACCTAGAAATTGCATTCAGTGCTATAGACCAGCACTATGTTGTAGCCATATATGCCTATACGTATAAACAACAAACACCAGCGTTGTGTGGCACTTACCGTTACTCCTATGGGGGCTTTCAAAGCTTTACAAATTTCTCTCTTTGATGTTGCGCAGAATGTATTTCTTAACCTGTAAATTTTCTTCTTTCTTCTAAAATAATTAGAATTACAGACGTAGAAAAAAATTAGCACACCTACGTAATTAAAAACAGGGAATAAATTAAAGATAATTCCACAGCAAATAAAAAATGTATTTATTTGGAACATTCGGAACATCTGAAGGCCCGTTGTTTGAGTCTTAAGATCTTTTTCAGTTAAAAGAAGTAGGTACTTTCATGGGCGCCCGCAGAAATATTTCCAGGGGGGTGCAAAACGAAAACCGGGCATGGGTGGGGTTTACAGTTTCCACTCCAAAGATTAGGGTGACCGGAAACAGGAGTTATTGTTCCTAATTTAGGAAAACAGCTAACATAACACACCGTTACTTTATGATCTTGGCTAAAATTAAAATTAACTAAAATATGTCTACTACCTACATCAATTTTTTAAATTAATCTAAAAAAAGACATCAATATGATTTTGGATGCTGGTATCTGCATCCAAGGTCTAATTTCTGTCTAAAATCTACAGAAGAAAACTAAATGGTGATAATGTCCGTTCGAATAGCAAACATATTTCAAACAGCTCTTATAACAATTGTTTATAACTTTTGGAAAAATTGTTGCATACATTTCTATCATACCCCAAATGGTAAGTAATTAAAAACCAAGAAGTCCTTCAACGCTCGGAGTTTTGCTCCATGGAGAACAACCCCTAAATGGCAAAAATACCCCAAATTGTAGATAATTAAAAGACCTAGTAGCCCTCCGACACTCGGAGTTTTGCCCCATGGATAACATCGATAGTGTCCGTTCTAGTAGTTAGCGTATTTCAAACAGTTCCTAAAGAAATACGTTCATAACTTCTGCAAAAATAGTTGCATACAGTTCTATCATACTCCAAATTATAGTTAATAAAAGGACCTAATAGCCTTTTGACGATCGGAGTTTTGCCCCATGGACAACAACCCCTAAATAATAAGCGATAATATCCGCTTGAATAGCAAAATATGTCAATCAATTGGTACAGAAATTTTTTTATAACTTTTGCAGAAAAATGTTGCAGACATTTCTGTCGTACCTCAAATTGTAGGTAATTGAAATGTCGATTCGAATAGCAAACAGTTGCGACAGAAAAACGTTTATAACTTTTGCAAAATTGTTGCATATATTTCTTTCATACCCCAAATTGTAGGTAATTAAAAGATCTAGTAGCCCTTCGACGCTAGGAATTTTGCTAAATGGCGATAATCTCCGTTCGAATAGGGAACGTATTTCAGTCAACTCTTGCAAAAATTGATAACATAATCAGTTGTCACTTGTTTGTTTCTTTTCTTAAGGAATTGAATATCTGTGAATGTTTGTGTAAATTCAGAAGTTTATTAATTATTTTATTATCAAATTCTACTATTTTTTTATTCAATTAAATGTTTTTAACACTATAGTTATAAATCAGCATGTACTTCATGATTTTTTTCTTGTTCATCTTTCCCCTGTTATACCAAAAGCCAGGAGGTGCAAGTGCCTCTCTGCGGGCGCCCATGGGTACTTTTAATACAATAAAAACACAAATTTTGAGGAAGTAAGTGCTTACTATTCTAGGAGCGGTTTTCATAAAAAGTGGAGAGGAAATTATGTTTAGGAAATTATTATCCTGGCGTTTCAGTCATATTAGCTGATTTAAAAAATTTTAATTCCTGAGGTTAGTGTCGCTCATCGGTAAAGCCTGCATATTGACCGTTACGGGATATTAGGATATTATAATGCTATGTATCTTAAAAGACACAGGGATTTTATTTTAATATTGGTCGTCTTTACTTCTAAGAAACTAAGAACAACATTTGCTAAACAGTTTCAAATGCTGGACAAATGTAAAAAAAATGGACAGAGTACTAAAATGACTACTTTTTAAGGGTATTTTGAACGCCACCTTAATAAATCTTTAATAACTTTAATAACCTTAGAAACGGTTATTTTCAAAACAATTATTGAAAGTTCTAATATGTAAAACATAAAGCGATTTTAATGTATTGTTTACAATTCAAACTCTTCATACAGCATGTCATTGTAAGCTCACAATTAATGAAAGTGTGAAAATTTTTCAAATGTTAATTTAACACTAAGAAGTTAAAATTTTCGATTCTTCTAAATAAAACTAATAATTTTCCCCTTAAAAATCGACCACGACTTAATAGATTCAAAAGATTACGTTACGTTTTTTTTTCTAAAGTCAAGGTAATTTACTTCTCTGGCACATACCTATCAGATATAAAATGAAATTGAATTCTGGTTCATAATTTGTACTTGAACCAATGCACTCGCCGTTGTTTCCTTTTCTTTGGTATATTCCATGTAATTTCTATAGTACAGTACAACCTCGTTAATCCGAACAGTTGCAGAATGCAACTACCCATCAGGGTTGTTCGTATTAACAATTCTTAAATGACCTACATATGGCTCTAAAATGGCCTTCTCATTTAAGATTTTCATAGGAATACACATTACGCTCTTTTAATTGATAAAAATGTCTATCTCCATGCGATCAAATTTTGATAAAATAGTTATAAAGACTCGTTGGTTTCCGACGCTTTTTGTTGCTATATTGTTTTCGGACAACCATTTTTTGTGAATAGTATTAACACCGCACTCCAAATATCTGCAGCTACCGCTTCAATGTGTTCGTTTGCAGCCATAAGTGTGCCAGAAGCGCCAACGAACGACTTCCATTTCTGACCACATTGTGCGTAGTCGGCCAATTTCACGATGTTAGTTTTTTGTTTGCTTGGAAAAAAATCTGTCTGCAGACAAAAAGCCAAAAATTTCCTAGTTGCAAATTGACAAAATGCTCATCATCTCAAGAGGCCGGTACTATTTAACTCGTTTGAAGCACCTGGCCCACGTACCTTTAAGACCGACCTTCTAGCAAAACAAAATAACAGAGTAAATTTGAATCTACAAGAGATCTTCAGAAAACACCATTGTTCGTAATTACCATAAGCTTAAACTTGAGATTTTCTTTGAAGTTACTTGGTCGATGGTGCAAAGAAGTACCCGAGTGCGTTAAAAGGTGGCTTTTTTGCTTTCTTATCTGCTTATTGAAAGGTAATAAGGTGCTAGTCGTTTTTCAGTACAACAATGCAAAAAGCCCACACAAACACAATCCACCGACATCCTGTTTGTACTACCTGATTTGCCCCAAACCAAATCCGATAAATACCTCAATTAGCAAGGCAGCGTTAAAACGCTCAACAAACGCTACCAGTTTTCGTCCTTCCGGTTCGTTCGATTAGAGTACCACTAAAAATGTGACCACCGTAGTCATCGTCATCGGAACGGGACGACGGTGTTAATAAGATACGACTAGCGCGGTCCGTCTCCGATTTATAAACAATAGAAGGATGCTGTCGATGGTCGCCTGCCGGCGGATCTCTTCTCTTTGGGGCAGCTGGACTCCTCGTCCACCGGCAGCCAGTCTATAAAAAGTGGCTGGTATTCGGATAAAATATTTTTTAAACATATGTTTGAGGTGGAATTTCGGCCCGTGGAATCCCAAAGGCAGGACTGCCCATTGTGGTCGAACAGACAGATAAATTATGTTCGACTGGCGCGTATGACAGTGGCTCTCTGTTTCTCTGTTTCTGCTTCTGCTCTCGGCCGTTTCGACGCTGCTCGCTACCAGACCGGCAGAGCCGTACACGACTAGCAAAAAACGAACAGGAGAGGCCGCGGGCTTCGGTTGGTAGAGCTGGCGATCGTACCGGGGAAAAAGTGTGCGAGATCGCGAGAAGAAGGTTACATATGTGGCGTATATTCGAAGTACGAAGTAGTTTTACACCCTACTGAAATCGTTGAAGGTTTACTGATGGTCCCTGAATTGATTTACTGGCGACGACATATGGTTATATACAGGGCCGGTGGGTGGTGTGTGCGCAGTGTGCGGTGCACACAGGCGCCGTGATAAAAAGGCGCCAAAGGCTGGACTTTTCAATGCCAGTTTAAATCGTGAACTGAAACTGTGAACTTGTTTATGACATTCCCTAGTGGTGTTCGAATCAGCAATTATAAAATTTCAGATCTCTGTTATTTTTTTATTTCAGTGATAACACTCCTTCTTGTGTCGCGTCACAGGCACTTCACAAGTTCTTAAGGAATTGAGCTCTTATGAAACTTCTTAAATGAATAACATTTACTTAAAAAGAAGTCAGTAAAAAGTTTCATGTCGATTTTATTTTGTTCTTATATTTATTCAATATAATTTTATAATTTTTATTGTTTTTACTTATAAATGTATTTACTTTATATTCTCGTAATGGGTACTTACTGATGGTGTTATTTTTCGGATACGCATGGTTTCATATGTATTTTATTTTTAGTAGTTTTGTGAATATTGCAAATGACTGTAACTTCTTCAAAAGTGGGACACCGTGTAAAGGAAAGGATTGTAACCGTGCCATATAACCGATGAAACGACAACTGAACTTTTTCTAAAGGGCCCCAAAATTTTTTTTTGCACACACAAGAAAAATATCACTCGCCGGCCCTGGTTATATACAAAAGAGGTTTATTATTTATTATATGGTCTTAGCACTTGGTCAGCGTGTGGTTATTATTAGAAGTTATTGTAATTTTAGTAAAAAATTAACAGTTTTCTCGATGCCTAGCACCAATTGCCTAGAATCAATCTTCAAAGTGAAAAGCTATTTCCTTTTTACTGAAGAAATATTTCCTCTTGGGCTGAGAATATAAATACTTTTTATAATTTAATTTATGATGACAATGCTTCAGGTTGTGTGAGGTTGTGCTTTTGCCAGCATTATGGATGATATCTGGTATATGTACCTACTTAGACTGACTTGGTATCTTAGTTTTAATATTTCTATGTATTTGACACTACAAGAAAAACGCTGAAAAGATAATATTTGATTCCTGCTGTTGAGTCAAAATGCGTCAAAGAAAACATGTTTACAGCTCTTTGCTGAACATTTACAACATATTCTTTCATTAAACAAAGAGCCCACGATTTCCAACCTTCAACTTCAATGCTGCTTACACCAATAAATATGTACGATGCTTGTTTAACTTCTAAGTACGGCCCTGTGGTGCGGTCCGTAAGCCAACCTCGAATCCCGAGGCTCCGACGACGTGATGTACTTGCGCGGTGGCCCAAAATTATATGGCATATTTATATGGCTTTATAAAATTAACGAACATCTAAAATGTGTAGTATTTCCATAGTCTCATTAAACAAAATTTTGCGATTGTTTTCGTTTTGCCGAGATATCCGCTTCAATGGAAATCTTGTTTATCGCCTTTATTGCAAGGTAAAAATTAGAAAAATATAAAAGCCAATCAGTAGACAAGATCTTGAGTTATACTCTGTGTAAATTTGATTTTTTTTCTCTGTAAACCTAGGAGCAGAAAATTTTGACAGTCATTCATGTTATGTAGAAATGATTGAGGAGTATAACACACATTATTTCAATTTTCATTGTTGAGTCGGTGCAGAGTTACGAGTCTTCAAACACAGGGCTCAATACTTGTGCAACCGATAGTAGTTGCGTTGCTTCCTTGGACTATTGCCATCGATGTAATCTTATCAGCAATAACTTTTTAAAAACTATTAAGAAACACGTGTTTTATCATTAACGAAAATATAGCTAAGGAGTTGAAAAGGATCAACAGGTGATATGAATAAAACTCAGAGAATCCGGATGGAAGACAAAGCCATGGTCTTTGCCGACTACTTGACACAATATTTCACTCCAAATGAAGATGGAACTTTAGAAGAAATTACTAATTCTACAATAATGCAAGGAAATCGAACATCTCCCGTTAGTCCTAAAGAGGTAATAAATGAAATAAAAACAAATGAAAACCAAAAAGTCGCCTGGTTTTGATCTGATAACAGAGATTTTAACAAAATTACCTAAAAGAGCCATAGTTAAGATAACTAATCTCTGAAACGCAGAATTTAGGCTTAAACATGTGCCATCCGTTTGGAAAACTGCGGAAGTAGTGATGATTCCCAAGCCAGGAAAACCACCAAATCAAGCATTCTCCTACAAGCCAAATTCTTTACTGTTCACATTGTCAAAACTGTTTTAAAAACCACGCAAAACGACTGAAGCCAATCTTAGATGAAAGAAACATCATACCCGCTCACCAGTTTGGATTCAGATAAAAACATTCGACAATTAGTTAGGTGCACAGAAGAACAATGCTCGTACAAAGAACTGTAGAAGAAAAATAGTATGCTCCTATGGATTCCTGGATGTGGCAAAAGCCTTCGACAAAGTTTGGCATGAAGGTCTACTCTATAAGCTGATAATGAGTACTCAACTCTCAAAAGTATTAAAGCTGGAGTACCACACGGTAGTGTACTTGGCCCAGTTCTTTACCTTCTATACACACATGATCCTCCGCAACCAGATGGTGTTACCGTTGTCACGTTTGCAGATGACACTGCTATCATGACGCTAGATACAAATGTTCAAGGAGCAACACTAAAACTGCAGAATGCTGTCAACGATATTAGTGATTGGATGCAACGATGACTAATTACATTGAACGAAACCAAATCCGTTCACATAAATTTTACCAACAAGTGAATACGATACGTTCCAGTTAAAATAAATAACACCACCGTAACCTACTCGAACACCGCAAAATACCTCGGTATGACGCTAGATACCAAACTCCGCTGTAAACCACAAGTTAAAAAAAAAAACAGAAGAATTGGACATAAGATATAAAAAAAAACAAGTCGGCCTTCTCGACATATAATAAATTCGTACCTTACAAGCAGTGTGTGAAGTCTAAAGCGCCAGCATCAGCAGTTACTTTTGTACTTTCAAAATTATAATAACATATGGGAACATATCCGTTTTATATTGAATGCAAGAACAATTTAAGTCGATGTCAGATTCCTCTTGGTTTGTCGTGTTATACATTTTTGTTTCTTGTTCTTTAGCCTGCTTTCTTTTGGCTAAGTAACAGCAATGCTTCCACATCCTCGTTGCTGCTCTTCTGACGTGTTCTCTTTTGACTTTTACTCTTACCTTCTTGTTACCTCACCTTATTCAGTTCCTCAATTAACAAAGCCCTTCTTAATATTTCTTTCTACACGTAAACCTTAAATCCATTAATCCGAATACAACGAATGATTCGCAATTTAAGTAGAATACCTAATATGTCAGTCTTTACGTTCGATTTTGAATGTCGGAGCGATAAACGAGATAAGATCTGCGAAGCGGTGACACAATTAGTCCTAACGAACACTTTTATTCAAATACCCGCATGGCGGCGGCCCGCCTCTCCATAGGTACAACTACGAGATCGTTAAAGATGCTCACCGCGCGGCGATGCTGCCGATGCCGCCCTTATCTCAGAGGCTGCATCTTACGAAACGGGCGTTCTCTCTCGCAATAATATTGCTGGTTTAACCGTTCGGCAGGAAGGGGCAAAGGGCCGTCTTCTTTGGCGGTCCGAGCCGCACTTTGCCCATTGTCTCTCAAATCGCGGCCTGAAAACTCTAAACTACAACCTGATCCGCATAAAGATAATTCCGAAAGTTTTAAATCTGTCGTGGGACGCGCAAACGTCAACAGGTCTCGTTCTTACCGACCGAGCGGACACTTCGCACCGATGTTACCGGTAAAGCAGATGCTAACCTAACACGATTGATGTGCGACCACTGACCATAACAGTCGTTGGTATTTTTATGTGGTTGGGTAGCAAAGTACCTACTGGGTTAATGTGTAGAAATGTGAGTTAGGAAGAATTCAGATAGAAGTTGTGATTGTGTACACCATATTTTCACAAAGATAGTCAACATTATTAGTAGGTAATGTCACTAAGTAGTGGCGTGGGCTTGAATTCAGTAATTAACAGTATTGTGATTGTGGAAGATACAAGATTAAAAGTAACTCTGGTTGCTCTTTAATCATAAGTATTTGTTCATTCTGTAAGTTATCATCAGAAGTAAGATTCATCGCGTTCATTTGGACACTTTATTTAGCAGTAATAGAGAGGGAAGTATGGATATGTAAAATCTATATCATCTATTGTATTGATTTTTGTTTACAACTTCCATAGTAATGTGGGATTCATACCAGACTAGGTTACTAAGTATGTGGCTATTTACAAATAATTATTGAATTATTGGGAATTGAAGTAAAATAAAAAAAAAAAACGGTTAGAGGAGTCTTGCGCAAGCTTCAAGAAAAGGAAGTAAAATAAAGAGTTTGGTAGACAATTTTGTGGATCTATTCCTATTTATGCCGAAATAATAAAAGAAGAACAAACGAAGATAATGACGGTGAAGATGTAGGAACTAAGAAGAGTGATGGTGAGGTGGTTGACGATGAATTCAGACAGGAAGAAGATGACGTCTTCGAAGAAGAAAGAATGACAAGGGTGGATAACAGTATGGAAAGGTCAAGCACGAAGGAGTAAAAATCTTCTAAAAATAATAAACCAAGAGAGGAAAAGTAAAAAAGGAAAACTGTTGATGAAGCATGAACTTAATTTAGAACCAGCTACTTCTAAGGTAGGAGCATACACTTTCACATTTAAAGATGTAAAAGATTGTATTATATCTCAAATTGAATGCGAAAATAAACATTTATTGGTGAAATACAATGTTTGGGTGGTTTAGAAAAAATGATAATCCAATCAGAAACTGGTGTTACTTACATCATGAGAAAAACTTAACCAGTGCTAACAGATACATTTGAAGTTAAAGTTGACAGCGCTCAGATTCATAAGCTGTTAACGACTCGACAGAAGACAAATGATGAATCAGTACAGGAGTGTGTCCTGGCTATGAACGATATTGCTAGTTGAGCAAACATAGTCGAATCTGTTATTAATGTGTAATAGACGGAATTAGCGTTATCTACTATCAAAGAATGCCAGGTGAGACAAATACGTGAAGAAAAAACGCAAAATTTCCAATTAGGAGACCTAGTTGCCATAAAGAGAACCTCGTTTGATCCATGTATGATATTAAGGAGTCCTTATAAAACCCAGGTTCTTATAAAATCATTAAAGTGAAGCCTAGGTCTAGAAGCTTAGGTCTTGTTAGTAATGATGTGTAGATCCGAGGGCTCTCAATAAAGGAAGGTTACACCAGCATCACAGAAATATTAGGCTTGCAGAACTTAAGCCGAATGCCGAGAAAGAAATAGAAAATGACAGATGTGATCCAATGTTTATGTATGTTTATTAATATTGGATTGTGCTTTAGCCAGAATGAGTTATAATACGAAGAAGACGACCGACCACAAACGCGATTGAGGTATGGATATTAGGATAATGGATACGACTGTATACAAAAGTCACACGAAAAAACTATTGAAAATAACTTAGGCAGGTTTACAGCTGAACATAATAAAAACAGCATTTAATTTGTACATTAAATTAGGATGTGCCCATTATAATGATGCTCATGAGTTCGTAGACGTTCTCCATTCACCGTTAAGCAAAATTTACCCAATAGATGACCAGAATGATACTATGAGGCCTTATGATTTATGTGCAATATACACAGTAATCCTTCCTGCTTTATGCACGTCATTGAAATCTGATTGACTATGATATGGATGGGTGTTGATTGTTGAAGCATCAATTATGTTATTTACATGCTTCTAGAGGCAAATTTGCATAGACGCCCGTAGCTACTAACTAAACATCGGTAAGGAATTCCCAGAAACCTCTACCAGAATTTCTCTTCTATGTGACAAACGCAAATTGCCTGAGCAAACGAATAGGAGTATCTCGTCTGTTGACGTTATGGCATGGCGGCGATTCGAAAATTTCGCGCTGCCATTGCGATAGTGGCTCTCTCGTTATTTCTTTATTTATGGGACTCGATAAAAATTACGCAGCCCGTTTCTTTAGTTCATTCCTGCGACGGAGTCAGGATGCTATCATGCACATAAATTAATCATTTCATTATGAACTGTAGCGACGGAGTCGGCGTGCAATGCGGCCGTGGTACGTGACAGAATCCGCCAGATGTCGCTGCGCCGGCTACCACGGCGGCCGAATAAGCAATTAAAAACGATTGAACGGGAAAAATCGGAGAATAAGCACACTCTGCTATTCGAACAGTTGATATGGATTGATTTCAGAAAATGTCCGAATGGTATTTTACGCTTCCGGTCGACTTGTAGTAAGAAATTTACTGGAACAGTGCAACCAATACTTCACCATCCGTTATATCAAAGCAACTAGTTGCACAATGTGTTGGTACATGGTTGAACCTCGATAAAAGTTGTAGTTGCACCTGCTTTCGTTGCTTTTCGACATCTGTAAAATAGTATGTATGCCAGAAAGTTCGTTATAGAAATAACGAAAGAGGAAACACGTAGTATGTCTGAGATACGTTGTGAAATGATTGTGTGGCTGTTTAAGTGGTTTAGTTTATTGATATACATACATAATGAGACCCACACCGAAGAAAGCGACTTTGTGACGGTGTGCGGGTAGTTTAGCTTGAGATTTTCCCTTGTGACGGTTCGTCTTAAGGTCCCTTTCATCGGAGTGGATCACATATATGTCTATATGTCTTGTCAACTCCAAAAAGAATAGTAACCAAAGTATTGTTGTTTTTTGAGAAAAATTAAAACAAATATTTTTATTTTGCGCGAAATTATGTATCGAAATAAATCCAACAAATTACGATAGGATAATCCTGAAACTGATAGAATTGATGAAGTAAATAGTAGAACACTTAGGAGCGGAGATGGATTCTATGATGCTTCGAGGAATAACTTGTACCAGTTCTGTAGGTTCTAGTATGCCTACAGTCTACACTACACTCATGTAGTACGTTTTAGTACGGAGTACCGCTATACGCAGTCACATAGTTAGTACCTATGTGTTCCGCAGTTTCTGGTGGTTCATCGCAGTATCTCCAAGTATCTTCATTTCTCGATCCCATTGTATGTAGGTGCTATCTGAGCAGACAGTGTCCTGTAAGGAGAACTGTAATTGTTATTGGCTCTTCATTTCGCAACTTGGGGTTTCGTCTTGTCCTTGTAGGAGAAAAACCGATAAATTTTTTTGCTTGCCTCTAACATTGGAATCTTCTGTTTGCATAGCCTTTGGTTATGGCAATGCGAGGGTTGGTAAAAGCGAGCCTTAGCTCCTTGCTTTAATTTTTTTTTACATATACTCTTTATCCTCTAAGTTTAACCATCTAATTTCCTATGCCAAAAATAAAATTAGCTTTTTTTGTATTTATTGTGAAAAATAGGAGATTATCTTGGCTGATACATGAATCTAAAAAAAGATGAATGAGGAAAGACTTACGAAAAGTTTGGTTGGTAAAAACGAGCCTTAGATTCTTGGTTTGCAAGTCTATCGACAGTTATATAATAATATATTACATATACTCCTTATCCTATAAGTTTAACCATCTAATTTTCTATGCCTAAAATAAAATTAGCTTTTTTTGTATTTATTGTGAAAAACAAAAGATTATCTTGGCTGATACGTGAATATAAAACCGACGAATGAGGAAAGAGTTAGGTACGAAAAGTTTGGTTGGTAAAAGCGAGCCTGAGACTTGCTTTGCAAGTCTATCGGCAGTTATATAATGATATATGTATTACATACACTCCTTATCCTATAAGTTTAACCATCTAATTTTCTATGCCAAAAAGAAAATTAGCTTTTTTTGTATTTATTGTGAAAAATAAGAGATTATCTTGGCTGATACATGAATCTAAAACCGATGAATGAGGAAAGAGTTACGAAAAGACGAATGTGAGGCAACTGGAATACGAATGTGGAAAAATGTAGAAACATTGCTTCTGGAAAACCAGAATGCAAGAGTTAAAACTAAAACCCATTTTAGGTTACAATGTCATGAGATAGAAGATGAAATATTGTTTTCAATATTTCAAAACAACCACCAAGCCACCATTCCAAATTTCCTCAATAACGCATCTAGAATGGAATTTAGACTGCTATTTATTCACCATTTGAAAAAAGTGCCACCTACCCCAGACCTTTTAGCCACCACACACAGTTTAAATTTCCCAATAATATAACACTAATACGCAATCGTCTGCTTTATTCTCATACCGAATTGAATGAGCAAAACGGTCAAGAAAATAAACATGGCACCCGTTGGAATAATTTACGCCGGCCTCTGATAAGGGTGCGACTAGCGGCGTTTATTTTATGAATTGGACAGGGTCTGCGGGCAGATATCTGCTGCCTACGCGCTCTGCTGTAGCCGGAGCAGCAAGAAAGCAAGCAGCAGCAAGTCTGTCTTCGATATCTTCGCACGGAACGAGTGGTAGCGGCAAACAAGGGTCCAATAAAAATTGATGTCTGCTGCGTGAATACGATTACTGCCGGCAGTCAAAGCGACCGACTCGCGTATCTTGTGCTTGCGATCGCTGCTACCAAAAACCTCGTGCGTGGTTCCCGGTCCGTCGGATACTCGCCCAAAAGAAGTATTGGCGAGTATCGGAGTTGTTTCTTTACTGAATTTTGTTTTATATAAATGTACCTACGTCAAAATATCGATGTTGACATTATTCTACAATTGGCAATTGGAACTAATCTAATGGATTAACCATTAATTTGAGTCTGAATTCTTAAACCTAGGTACTTGTCTCTAATAGGCTATCCACTGTCCTATATTTTCATTGTCCTAAACAAGAAGCACTAACACTTCACTCACTGTGCTCTGCTTTTTACACATTTCACTGGTTCACTAGTTCGAAGGGTTTAGTTCTTTTTGTCTTCTCACTAGATTCTGGTTGTCCAGTAGCTGCATGACCTCTACGTTGACGTGATGGGTTAGGCGCGATTCGTGCTTAGTCGCGAATCTTTTTATTTCTTGGATCACTTGTGGTACACCAAGATCACGATGCAGGTTTAATATGTTTAATGTGTTAAAAAAATCTTTCACATACAACAACGTAACCATGATTTCATGTGCACCAATATGCATCGAGCCGCATCTGCATAAATATCATCAATGGAAATATCTGGCCTTTCTGTTAAATATAACATGAATACGTTAGCGTGTTTTACGTTAAAATATTTAGTAAACATGATATGCTACAGTATAGTTAATACATGAAAATGAACGAAGTGTGTGATTTTTGCATTGACACCGAAACATTATGGAAAATATTGGTACGTAGGTTGTAAATACAACGGCAGTAATACTACGGCAGTAATAATGTATGTATGTTTTCTTGTATCAGTCAGACTTTCTATTTTGTGTATGATTAAGGTGGTATTGTAAACATGAGTATGCTTTTTTTTGGAGATTATAATTTCTTACACCTCTTTCACCGGTAATAAATCGCCAATATATTATTTTAATTGTTTGAAGAAGAAGCCAATATTCCATTAACTGATCGAGTAACTGCAAACCCAAGCATGGGGTTAGATAATCGATATAGTCGATAATCCAATTATTTGGTTGGTGTATACCATGGTCTTTATAACGCCCCATAAATAGAAATCCAGGGGATTAAGGTCGGGTGACCTAGGAGGCCATGGAACAGGGCCACCTCGACCAATCCACTTATTTTCAAACACATAATCCAAATGTTGGCGAACTAAACGATTAAAATGCGGCGGTGCGATATCTTGAAGAAACCACATTTGTCGACGTCCATTCAAAGAAACTTCCTCCAACAGTTCCATCCAATGATTTTGCAAAAATAGAGATTATCATTTCCAGTCAATCGATTTGGCAACACAAATGGGCCAATAAGTTGTCCGTTGACCAGTCCGGGCCTAACGTTTATCGAATATCTGTGCTGGAAATGATTACGATGAGGATGGAGCAGATGGATTTTCGACAGCCCAGATATAAGTATTATGAGAGTTATTTATTTTTCGGAGTCCAAAATTCGTCGGTGTCGGCCAGGTCCACCATCCCGACCTTGACGTGTTTGCAGTACACCAGTTTAGAGCCGTAAATTTTTGTGGAATAGGTGTTGATCTGTTAGGTAACCGCACAGCATACGACTGGCTGCAGCAGAATTCTGGCGTACTTCCCCATAAATTAACAACATGTCAACGTATTTACTATTGGTGCGAAGGGCCATTTTTTACTTACCTTATTAGAATTTATTCGGGAGAATTTATGTCAAACCAACCGAGCAGTAACAATTGATGAAACAGCTTGACAGATGGGAAAAGTTAGTGACTTAGTAAAAAATTCAATGATAACTTTTAATCGTTTGAATTTAGATTTACTTTGTCCAAGTGGTTGATCAATCGTTTTAACTTTAATAACTTCTTTCAAGGTGTCTAATCACACCCCAAAAAATAAAACAAAAAAATAACTCTAATTTCTCTCTTATTATGCAACTTTTATTCATATTATTTATTATATTCATTTTTACGTTAGTGGGTTTCTTTTAGGATGTTTTATCACCCCTTGAAAATAAAATCACAAGACCGTAAACACCCTGTATATACCTATAGTCATATATGTTCCCAGCAATAGCCTTTTTCCATAAACAAACAGCTCCTATAGGCGGACGAAGTTTGAAGCCGTAGGTGTTCGCCTTTCACTGTATTCTAATATTTCAGCTTATTATGAAATATGTAATTCTATAATAATGTTTAATAGTTAAACAGGCTTAAGATTTATTTAACCCTGCTTTACTTGCCAACATTGCGTTCATATCTACTGTTTCATGCAAAATTAAAACGTATACATCCTCGCCACCAATAAAGATATTGAATTGAATCCATAACCATTCACAAGAGGGTTTCCATCTCTTCGCATCGGCACATAAATCACGCCGTAATTAATAAATCGAACGAAGCAAACACAGAATCCGATAAACAGTAGCCCGTAACGTACATTCAACGTCAACCGGCACACAAACGGTCAATTAATTATTCACGATAAATTTTATTAACATACAATTTAGCGGAGTGGAAACCCGATCTCTGCACACAATACTCAATACGCATATAAAACGGCGGCAGGCTTGCTGAATGCACAGCGAATCAGATTAATTGCCTCAATTACGGTACAATTACAACACTTTAGCCGAGATTTATTTAACTGTCGTCGGTCGCATGAGTTTCGAAACTCATCCGATCGAAGTATACGTAGAAAAGTGTAATATCGGCGGTGCTTGTATTCTCGTGTTCTCGGGGGAAAGATTGTGTTGTACGAGACGATCATAATCGTGATCGTAATTGTCAAAATAGAGAAGCGAAGGATGCGGCCATTAAAAGGATTAGCATAATTTTCGGTGCGTGCTCTTTTGACAAATCGAAATAAAAGCAGGCCAGTCCGAACCTGTTATTTATGGTTAGGCTTAACCGACGGTTAAGATTGGTCTCGCGGTAATTATGATTTTTGCGTGGTAAGACGGAGAAGAAGAAGAAATTTTACTAAGCGGTCTTCAAATATTGAGCTTTTAATGCATCAGTCATAAAAGGTTCCCAAACATTATCTTAAGTTTATTATTACATCACCCAATATGACATTTGATGTTAAGTAGGTAAAATTATATATGTTTTTCGTTTTTTTTTTTTTCAGTAACGAATCAACAATCTTTTATAGGTAGGACTTCATAGTAGAACAATCCGAAATAATCTAGTTTGACGATGTTCTTTAAAATTTCAAAGTGGAGTTATGTTAAGATAGTAGTTTTTAGATATTTTAGTAGTTCTAGCTTTCGTTTAAAATAGGATTTTGATTAACTTTATTAAGGACAGTTCTATCAGTTTCATAAGACAAAACATCCAGATTACATACAGATGGTCACAATATTGGTTTATATGATGCATACTGTTTTTGCCAAAAAGTCGACGGTTTTAAAGGAATGTCCTTTATATACATGTTCACATTTTTGCAGTGATTCTATGCATTGCGTTACTTCCACGGCTTCCAGAAAGAGCTAAATTTTTCCAGTTAATTTGCTGGTTCCAAACAACCAGTGACATTGCTGTGAATAACCTAAAATGTAAAATAGAGAAGGAATTCCTTTAACAACGTTGTCATATCTTTTTATAATTATTACAGTAATATATATTGTTTGTAATATCACAGAAATATTTGAATGCCACAGGAAAGTATTGTAACAAAATACTGCGATATCGCTGGTATCAAATAACCAGATGTACGTCGGCAGAAAGAAACGGAAGTACATTCTTAAATATGTCCATTACCAATTAACATATACATTATACTCACTCGCCGCGCTTTTACATGTAAATAATAATACTGATTATGCATATTTATTATGAATCACCGACGCTGAGGGCAGGCTACACACACCTACGAATTTTTGTCGTGAAGGAATTCCAACTTCTAGTAAGAGTTCTTTAACGTGCACGTCGCATCATGACAGCACACGGGACCGCCGGCTTTACTTCCTCATCCTATGGAAGGCGGCATGCAAAGGTATTTATTTCTTGCTTAAAATATCAGGACAGTCGATTTTAGTACGAGCCGGGATTTGAAGCCGGGCCTCCAGCGTAGATAGCAGGCCTATACTATACGCCAGAATGGCCAGAAAAGCAGAATCAATATTTTTTATAAATAAAATTGTATTGTATTTCATTGAAATAAAAATATATTTCTATTTTGGCTATAATATATTTGCGTAGCACAATTAATAACTTAATAAAGAAAAATCATCAGAGTCAAAAATACAATAACTTAAACTATAAATAATAATAATAAATAATAATAATACCTAATAATATTTATTTCAAGGAAGCACCTAAATACAGATTCAATGAAACGATGAACATATCAAGAACTAAAAAATAAACATTTTATAAAATACCTAAAGATACAATGTTAAGTTAAGTGTCACTAAAATTTAAAAACCAATTGTGTGTAGCAACAGTAAACAAACAATTTAATAAACCGACTGCAAAATACAAAAACAAGACAGAAAAGCAAAAGAAAACCCGGTGAAAGCTGCCGGTAAAACACCTAAATAGTTATCCTAGCTTAACAGGAAAAAAAATGCATCAGTTACAACTGATTCTGGTATGCTTTTCTTTTGGTAGATTAAGAATCTTAAACCCAAAATTTTTAACTGAGTCCATTTTAAAAAATCTAAAACTACACTCAATCAAAAAATGCCAATCTAAGTTCTACGAGAAGGCTCACCAGAATCAGTAGTCACTTCGTCGATTACATTAATTGTTACCCAGGCTAATATTGCATTTTTGACAAATTAAGTATTGTGAAATGTTTTATTAAGCTAATATATTTGGTCAGCAAATTTAAGGTAGATAAAAAATATAAAAATATATTCTTGTTTTTCTTAGTACAAAGTTAATTTTTTGACAGCCGGTTGCAACCCATAAATATTGTTTTAAAGTTATGAAAATTATGTACTTGTTTGTCAGGGTACCTATATACAATGTTTATGGGTGGCGCTTGAAAAACCTTTTTTAATAAATCAAGATGCATCCTAATATGGTTAAAATTCACTGATTTCAGAAATGCGCAATTAATCATTTCTCTTTCATTTATTCTTGCTAAATATCCTCCAAAATTACACGCTGTTCTCAGAATGTGCCTTTGTAGAATTTTGAGTGACAGTTTTCAAAATTTTGTATCACTCGAAATAATAACTAGACACTATTAAAAATTGGAAACCGTTTTTGTTTGGAAATTTTTTAAAATGCGCTGTACAAAATGGCGGTAATTCTCGGCAATATTACACAGATAGAAAAGATTTATTGTTTTAAAGAAATGTATTTGTTTGAATTTATTCTTTTGGGTCAAAACATACTTCTTTGACGCCAACAATATTTACTTCATTGAATACTCTAGTTTATTTGCTTGCACAGATTAATTTATTTGAAATATTTATTTAAGTGGAATAAATATATATGGATACAAACAAAAATTACTTTCCTTTAAGTAATATTTTAGTTTTGATTAAAAAAAAACGTTTCTTTACACCAATGAAATATAATTTTGATTCTAACATATAAATTTGTATATAAGGAGAGATTTATTTCGCTTAAAGTAATATTTTGTCTTTGGCTTAAAAATAGGTTTACTTCCGCCAAAGAAATCATATTTTGATTAAAATAAATATATTTGTACACAAGAAGAGATTTATTTCCTTTAAAGTAATATTTTTGTTTTGGCTTTAAAATAGGTTTACTTCCACCAAAGAAATCATATTTTGATTCAAATAAATATATCTTTAATGTCATCCAACTGTATTGGTAGATGGCGCTATAAACTCTCTCCTCGCACTTCGTACATATCGAGAGTATAAAGCCGCGTGATCGACAGTATAGAACTTATAGAGTACAGTGCCTGCAGGTTCAAGTTGCGATTCCAAATCAGAGTACACTTTACTAACTTAGCCTTGACTATAAGTTGGGTTGGGAAGACCAAGCACTGGTCGAGGATGTGCGACATCCCAAAAAGGAGGTGACACATGGCGAGTCTTCCGAAAAATTCTTGTCTATTAATTTCTACAACAAATTAATAATTTTTAGCATTTTAACTCGACCAACAATTTTGTTAATTAAAAAACAAATGTAATTCTTTCACTCAACACAATCATAATTATTTGAAGTAAATAAATCTCATTTCTTATAATACACAAATTGCAAACTTTAACTGGAAACATAAGTTGTTTGACACAAATCAACGTTCTTTCTACCAAACAAATATTTCAAATAAATGCGTTTTTATTCGCAAATAAATATTTCTTTGCCTTTATTGAAACAACAAATTTCTTTGAGTCAATGCATATTTATTTGGATTAAACGAAAATTTCTCTCTGTGTACGATATTACGACAAAAGCAAACGAAACGAGCCATAACGTTGAAAATAGTCCATATTTTTTTAACTTTCGTGCAAATACACGTTCCCCAGAGCTTTGTGCATAGGCGTTTTTGATAGATACCGAACTTAAAAGCTTCCTATCACGTAAAGAGTATATTAAGTAAGCCCTTCTTTTGTAAAATTAATGTCTATATCATAATCAATATTAATACAAAAAGTATGATAAACAATTACAAAAGAAAAATTACCGACAGCACTCCAAAGAGTATGCAGGCTTCGTTCATGAAGTTAGTACTCCCTTCAACATGTAGGTATAGTATAACTGTACCAATTTTCAGCAAAATTAGTCTTATATTTTCTGAAATACATAGACTAATGTATTTAGAAAAAATTAATAGGTGTATGCAAGAAATTTGTTTTCTTTCTTTAGCGCCCTGGAACTTTTGAAAGACCCTGTATAGGCAGGTATGTATCGATTAATTTGTTAAATAAAATGGTGGTTACATTATTATATCACACCTAGAACATGTTGCTTCAGTCCGTGGCCTGTTTTGGGTTGAGAAGCATTCTTTTAGAATATTCTACTCATAAATTATAGATGTACATTCACCTTCGCCTTCGGCAGCTTTGGTTTTAGACAACCACCCATTAAAACATCGTCTTTAATAGCAATCAAGCAACGAAAGCAACCCCAACAGTTTAATCGTAACCGAAGCGAGCAAGGGACAATCTAATCTCCATGCACTTCGCACCTAGACGCACCGCGCCGATGACAGCGCGGATAGCGGGGGCTGTAAAAGGACGACGCGTAGATAACGCCCTAAAAGCGAAGGAATTTCAACGATAAACGAGAACGGCAACTCTCTCGAAATGGGTATTTAATTTTTTTTTGTACGGATTCCGCGCCGCCGTAAATATAAATACCTGGGCGAGCTGCGGTCGCCACACGTGCCTCTCGTAATCGCCCAAATTCCGCACATCGTCGCCACCTCTTCCACTTCTTACCTGCACAAATAGCGAATGCGCTTTTAGGGACTTTTAATTAAGTTACTATCGCGCCTTGCGCCAATTTTGTGCGCGGACAAAAAATAGAGCCAAGACTTCAGCTATCCGTACGCAAAAGCGATGGAAAAAAGACACGAACTTGCCCGTTTGCGGACGTTTTCTCGGAAATTTCAGAGGACTGGTAAGGCGGCAGAGCAAAAACCTGATCTTGACTGATCGTGTTTTTGGGTGGATCGATTAAATTGAGGGTTCTGGCTGATCCTGATGACGTATTTGTCATAACATGTGTTGTGTAGAGAAACATTGTAGGTATTGGAATTAAGCAATGTCTTAAAATTAAATATCTATTAAGGCAACTATTCCCGCGGTATATATAGGCGATACCTATATGCTATTTAAAAGTATTACGACTATTCGGTCATTTGTTCATCGGATAATTCAAAACAAACGAGTGAAAAGCGGTTACGCTCGATCAAATGCTCTGATCGCTGAGGCCGAAATACTTCTTATGTTGTTTACGATTGTCACCATGTGGGGAGCGTCTCTCTGATATGGTCAATACTGAAACACCTATTCGCAATATCTTTGGTTTTCCTGGCAAATATTGTATAGTTTCATGGAGGAAGGAGGAGTCGACATAAGCACTCGGATATGGGACCAGTTTCTCCACTGCGGAGGATTTTTAATGTCAGAGGGACAATCGCAACGTTGACGTGTTCTTATTTTATTTATTTCGCTTTGTTTAAAGATATTATAGTGAATTTGTGTGAAGATATATATTGCAAAATAATGTCTAATTGCACTGTTTGCAGCTGCAATAGCAGAAAATCAGCCATTAACAAGATTTCGACCGGGGTAACATTTCATCGGTAAGTGTCACGCGCTAGCCCCGTGCCCGAGGTCAGTTTCTCGCTGCAAAATACATCCGTATAGCGTCTCCAACTTCCTCCATGTATAGTTCATTATACCACATATACAGTGTGTCTCACGAGACGTTGGATTGTGTGGGTACTTTTGTTATTAATAGAGATAGAAAGTCGGTTAAATGGCCAATGTAGTTATTTTATTAATTATGGTAATAACTTCTTTTATTGTGATCCCATCAAAAAACCGTTTGGACATTATGAAGGCACTTTTTTTTGCCTACAATTTGATTATGTCAGTTTAAAAATATTTTCGCAAATGAATTCGTCAGAAATAAACAAAACTTTTGTTTTTTCTTTTAACGCCATATTGGTTTCATACATGTTTGGATTCAGTTATTATTTAATATCTGAAATGATCGCATGGTGCCATGAAAAACACATTTGAGTGATACAGTATTTATGTGCCCATAGTAAAGTAACAGTAAACTTTTGGAATGTATTTATTTGTACTAACTAGACAATTTAAAAAGTAACAACATTTTAACAAACTAAATAATGTTTTCACAAATCTCGCCATTTTCATGGACGCATTTTTCACAGCATTCCGTAATATGGCGACTTTGCCGAGGGTTCTTCTGTCAATCGAATTGAAAGCGGTGATGACGGTGTCACGTAACTCTCCAACGTTGCCTAAATTATAAACACCATACACCTTATTTATTTTTTAAGGCACTCCATAGATAAAAATCACAAGGGGTAACATCCGGCAATCTTGGTGGCCATGATACTTCTGAATAGGTAGGTAGCAATTACTCCCCGTTTCTGTCTTATATCTAAATCGTTCCTCACGATTCGGTCATTATGTATAGGTGCTTCGTCTTGTTGGAACCACATACTTTATTGTAACGCCAACGGTATATCGTCCATTCTTTCTTCCACGTCCTCAGAGAGCAATATTGCCGATACATGTCCGAAGTTAAATTTCTGTTATAAGAAATTGGTCCGGTTAATCGGTTGGCCACTATTACACCATTGGCACCATACATTAAAACCAAACCACACCTGATTATGGCGCGGTACAAAAACGTGCTGATTTTTGCGGGCCCAGTGCGTCGTCCTTTCAGTTAAAAATACCGCAGTTAGAAAAATATGTTCCATCGAACCATAATATTTTTATAAATTCATGGTTTTCACCAATTTCTTTCAACAGATGGGTACCGATGGGTAGATATCACATTGTTGTACAAAACGTCTTCCATGGCACCATGCGATTTTCAGCAATTCTCGAAGTGTTTTTCAATCAATTCTATTATCTTATTGTAATCAAAACAAGGCATGTGGCATACCAAATTACTCAGAAAGAAATGATGGATCCAAACATATATAAAACCAATATGCCGTCCATAAAAACAACTTTCTACTTGTTCTGGCGGAACCACTGGCGAAAAAATTTTAAACTGACAAAATCAAATTGTAGACAAAAAAGTGCCCTTATATTGTCAAAACGCTTTTTTGATGGGATCACAACTAAAGAATCCAACGTCCCGTGGGACTGTATAATATAGGAGCAATAATATTTTTAGACATCAATTTTTAAATATAGTACAGGACCATTGAAAATATGATCTATAATCAAAACTGTTGTTACTTTTTGGAATATTCCTACACAGGTTTAATAATATTTACAACTTTTGAAATAAGAAATAATTCATATCTCGAATTCAGTTAGTTAGAAATAAGGTAATTTTTATTCTTGTCTTGGTTGAGGATATAGCTATGGGGTTGTCAGAAGATGCCGAAAACGAATCCAGCAGATCATCTCCGTTCCATGGAACACCCTCAAACAATCTAAGACCACCCAGTATACCCAGCATCAGATTTATCCATAGCCGATAAACAGAGGACATTCGTTGAATTTCATAGACAATCTAGCAGCACAATCCGAAACATCATACGCATCTCTATCCGATGGCCTCCACAACATGACCAAGAAGGGCAACATCATGCTGGTCAATACCAGAAATGAGCATTTTCCAAACTATGGCTAAAGTGGAGGAAGCGTCTACTTCGAAGCCACCCAACAAGAAAGATACGCAGATAACGGTAATCCGCCTGGTTCACTTCTCAACCAAATTCAGATCATCGATTAATATCTTTCGTTTTCAAGCTACATGGAGATACCACCATGTCCTATCCGCGAGAAAGAAGGATCTCCTAGGAGGAAATTTGCATAAACTATTGTAACGTGATCGTTATGATAGTTCCGAATATATGTCATCACCCTGTTGACAAGGGAATTAAGGTTGAACTTAGCAAGCATAGCAAGAGTAGAATTGTGCCTGAAGCCGTTAAGTATTTGTTCTGATATGATGATTGTTGTTGGATGACATTGAATAAGTTACCTACCATCCGACAATAGTACGAGCCTTATAGTATTCACCTATTTATTTACAGAAATAACAAAAAGCCAAATTTACAAAAACTACAGGTTTCTTGCGCTGTTTTAGTAGTTTATAGAGCAAAAAATAGCCAGCATAAGTAAGCATAAGTACAAATATTTACTTAGACAATAAAAAAGTATCAATGTATACAGGTGATATACAGGCGGGATGCAAATGTTTAAATTAATTAAAAATTACAGCCACAAGAATTAATTTATTTAAAATTTGCATCCCGCCTGTAAATCACCTGTAAACATTGACTATTTTCATCATTACAGTATGATACAGTATGTCCGTATATTCATTCCTAGTTACAATTAAAAAAATACTATTTATTTACTAGATTGGGTGCGTTGATAACCATTTTCTTTTCTTTTCTAATATATCTGTAACACATAATATCTGAAGTAAAACCAACAGCCGTTGGAAATTATATAAACAATTTATTGGAGTTATGTTATAATTTATACATAAGGTATAACGTTCAAGTATGTAAATTATATAGTGCACGCGTTTTTCCAATAGTAGCAATTTACTTTAAAATTTATGTAATAAACGCATAACGTATGTGTTATTAATGTGCATTATTACGGGGGACCTTCAGTAAACTTGATAGCTTCACATATTTATTATATTATTGTATCCGGGAAATGTGAGAATACGTAGCAGACCCACCCAACTGATGGAATATGAAAAGCAAGGAAAACACATCGGGATAAACATAAAAATGTAATATTTTTTCGAATGATATTGAAACTTAGATCTAGATAGCTGTCTTATGTTGAGATCCAGATAGCTGTCTTGTGTTCGGTAGCATATATTCTTATCTATTAATTACTATTCTAAAATAAATCATATATAATAAACAGTGAAAACAATAAGTCAAAAAGACAGCAGGTCGCACCATATGGGTTCGTTTACTCAAATTGCATTCACCCTGAAAAAGAAACAGTCTCATGTTCAACTAATATTATTGCCTTTACCTTTTCATTGGTAATTATTGTAATTCTTGTGAATTTTCTGGCTCGTGTTCATTGAGCCAGGCTATATGTAGTATTAACAATCGCCCTTGACACGTTTATAGACATATTGACATATTTATATATTTTCAATGTTGACAATTTTCTCAGAATTTTTGGTTTTAAACATTACTTCCTACAACTCGAGTAAATTCCAACTAATATTGTCTTTCTACTGTTCTCAAAGGAGAACAGGAACCAGACATTTTTATAACAAATTATCAAACATTGGAAACATGACAATATTAGTTGGAATTCTCTCAGTTGTAGGGAAAGAACGCTTAAAACGGCCCACCTCTACAAAAAAATAACAAATTAATAAGCAATAGAAATAAAGGTTATAAATACGTGAAAACATATATAAAAATATATATAATTTAATATTCTATAAGTAATCGTGTATAATTAATTCTACGACAGGGATCATCAACGACGAATCAGCACAGGAGAAGTAGTTGTGTGAGGTATCATGGAATCGCCCTTTTGACAACAAGTAACTTTCGTCTGCAACTTTTTAACTACTAGTTAGTGACCCGGTATGATCAGGTATGATTTTGACAACTGTCACCTTATTGCCGTTTTTTTTTTTAGTTTTTTACGTTGTTAGTAATTACTTTTCTCTGTGGACATGTATAGCAAAGATGTATAGTGGAAAGTGTACACTTGTCGTTGATTAGATGATCCACATGCCCATAATGTAATAATACGATTGATGATTGGATAGTTCCTACAAAGTTGGTTGCCTGTGCAATAGGATTACCAATAAAATTTGGACGTTTAGCACACAATCATCAACTGGACAGCATCGTCCAAAGCGCACGCTCCTAATTTGTAGGTTGGCGCTCGGCACAAAGCGCCGATATAATCGTCGTACTTGCAGCAGTAATACAAACGGTAGCAATAGCAATTTATATCACTGATGGCATAATTCTTCGCGGTGGCGCAAGAAAGTCAACATTAATTGAATGCGGGACACTGCCACTTGATTTATCATCGGCCATTTGCAAACAAACGCAACGTAAAGAGTTGTGGCATCGAAATTATTTACGAGCTCCGCGCTTATTTCGCGCTTCCATTACTCATCTCTCGCTCTACTATTATTTATTATTTGATCTGTGGTACCTACTACTATTAAATACTGCTACCGTACACTCTCGATCGCACCAGATAAATAAATCCGTAATCGCATAATTACAACGGACGTAAAAAGCGCATAATAAATGTAACATGTGTTACGCTGTTCGGCATGCCAATTATAAATAACTGACATTTATGCCTATGACCATAAAAGACGCATTTGTATTAATTATGGAAAAACCTATTCGAGCTTAGCGTGCGAGCGCGTATGGGACATTGGCTGCTGTTGGACGGACGTTGCGAAACGTAGGTACGTTGCACGCATACATTCGACATTTTTCAGACGCATTTCTATAATTAGACGTGATTTATATGTGGTATTTTTTGTGACGTTGTGCTCTTTTTCCATTGTTGGGTCCGGGTAATTGATATTTTCTGAAAATGCTTTGTTCCTTATTGTTCGCCTACTGTGTTCTACCTCTTGCATGATAATTACGATCATCGTCTAGAGTCTAAATATAATATGCGATTTTCAACCTTTTTAGCGTTCCAGACCCCCTGAAATTGGGTTGGAACCCAGGGGAACCCCGGGTTCCAACCCAATTTCAATTTTATACATAGGCAACATTTATAAAGCAAAAACAGCACCATGATCTGTAAAGACACGCACGCAGTTCAATTATAAGAAAAATTATTTCTACTGAATTACCAAATACTAATTACTATTACTAATTACTAAATTAAAATACTTTTTCTGTGAAAATACAAAAATGTCCTGTAACACAGATAATTTTAAGCAATCTTGTAACTTGAAGTGAATATATTATGTGTAATTTCATTTTACATAGCGTTTTATCACGGTTTCATTTATTAATATACTTGTACCTACATATTAGGCTATTCATAATACTCATATTCTTTTAATTTTACGATATTATTTATACTTTCACGTCGCGGTTTACGATCCACGGTTTAATTTTGCTTAAATTTCAAATTCTATATCATTGTGATTTTCTCTGTTAGTGTTAGTTAGACCCCGTCAGTTCGACAAAATTCCTGGGTGTGTGTAGTCTGCCCCCAGCGTCGGTGTTTGAAAGAACCGGAAATAGATAGACGTAAAATAAGCAAATCGAATGGACTGGATTTCCAAGAATCTTTGAGAAGAAGGTCTCACAGAAATGCGTTTCTTGGATGGATAACGTTTCTGCTACTGGAGTGCGCCCTTGTAATGTACTTAGTCTAAGTACAGTGCCAGGTTCTTCCAATAAAACACTCCTAGTGATTTTATATGTTTATTTGACTAGGAACATCTTAAGACTAACAGTAAAATAATATATGTACAGAAATGCATATCTATTGTACGTACAAGGTGTCACAATTCAGCTGACAGGCTGGATTGCCTGCCCCGCAGTTATTATGAGCCTTGTACGAAACATCCTGCTAAATGTGTCTTATAAGCTAATTCCGCAATCGAGGTGCTATGGACATTCAACGCGTATTCTCTGACTTAAATATGATTATTTATAAATTAGCTAGTTCAATATATATAGTCCATTACATCTCCCTTGGGGAAGAGAGAAAAAAAAATTATGAAACATTAATTTTTTTTTCTATCATTTATACAGTTTTATCCTATTCTTGTGAACTTCTACTAACTTACGATCTATTCTAATAACAATATTTGGACTCTTAACATCTACAACATTATAAGGTCCATTAAAAATCGGATCTATTTTCCTTCCGGTTTCATTCTTTAATAAAACTTTATCTCCTATTTTATAATCTTTAAAGCTACATTTTTTGTCATATTCCGATTTTCGTTGCAATTTTGATTCCAGCAAATTATTTCTCGCGTCATTCCATGCTGTTTGTAATCTAAACTTTAATTCTTTTGGATAATCATCAAAATTATATACTGGATCTATCGCATTTGCTAAATTTGACGGTAGTCGACATTCCTTCCCGTAAACTAACTCATGTGGTGTATATCGAGTTTCTGTGTGAACTGTGTTATTGTAAGAAAAACACCAATACGGAACCCACGAACTCCAAGAATTTGGAAATTTAAACGTATGCATTCTTAAATATGCACCTAAACTTTTATGTGAATTTTCTAAAGCTCCAAGAGTTTGATGATGATATGCAGTTGATTTTAATGTTTTGATTTTTAACAACTTACAAGTTTCCTGAAATACTGAAGCCAAAAATTCAGTTCCTTGGTCCGTAATAACCTGTTCTGGAACACCATACCGTAAAATAAAATTGTCTACAAATGCCCTTGCAACTGTTTCTGCTTCTTTATTTTTGATTGGATATGCCTCGACAAATTTTGTTAAGTCGCACTGCAACGTGAGAATATACCGATAATCATTATTATCTTGATCAATTGGGCCCACTAAATCAAGGAAAATTCTCTGCAATGCTGACGATGCTGTAGTTGTGATTGTCATTGGTTCTTTGCGCGGTTTTGAATGTTTGAATCTTTGGCAAGAATCGCATTTTTTAACAAAGTTCTCAATGTCTTTATACATTCCTGACCAAAAGTAATATTTTTTTACGTTATTATACATTCGTTTCATACCCGCATGTCCTCCTGTTGGTAATATATGAAAATCGTTTAATATTAATTGTTGAATCTCTTTTTCTGTTATGCATTGGGTACCTCTAATGATTGTCATTTTTATACCGGTTTTCTTAATCTCATTTTTTAATTTCTTTACATCATTTAAAAGTACTGCGCAGTTACTTTTAATTATTGTTAATTCTGGAATATTAAACTTTTTACAAACTGTATTCAGGTCTCTCAACGACGTGTCTAAAACTGACGTTGATCGAGTTGCCTGTGTTATGTAAACTATTCCATTCATTTCATCATATATTACATTATTCAACACATAACATTTTTCATCAATTCTTTTATTATTTATTTCATTTTCTTGTATAACCTTCAATTCGACTGAGTCTACAGATGGTTTCAATAACTCCACGACCCCAGGGTGATCAAGCCTGTTTTCATTTGGAATATTATTAAAAGAATCCACAGAATCATCGATTTTCCTTTGTTGTGCTCGAGTTATCGCGCATATTTTTGCTGTTGAATTATCTCCTAATTCTTTCAAATCATTACTGTCTATGATTATTCGTGATAATGCGTCGGCAGTGACATTATCTTTACCTTTCACATAATTAATTGTGAAATCATATTCTTCCAAAATTAATCGAAACTTTGTTAACCTGCTTGATGGATTTGTCATACCGAATAAATATAACAATGGTCTATGATCACTAAGGATCAAAAATTTTCTGCCAAATAGATAAGGCCTAAATTTTTTCACTGAGTAGCAAATACTTAATAATTCCTTCTCAATAGTTGCGTAATTTCTTTCAGCCTTATTTAAGGTACGACTTGCATATGCTACAGGTTTATCATTACCATTTGAAAGTACTGCCCCTAAGGCAAATCCAGACGCATCTGTTCTTAAAATGAACTGATTATCAGGCGAAAAATCTGGATATTGTAAAATTGGAGGTTGTATTAAAGCTTGTTTAAGAGTAACAAAGGATCGCTCGCACTGAGAATCCCAAAGAAACTTAACTCCTTTCTTTGACAAATGATTTAATGGTGCCGCTATGTCCGCAAAATTCTTTATAAATTTTCGATAATAATTCGCAAAAGCAACGAACCTTTTTGCCTCATTTCCATTAGTTGGCACTGGATATTCTTCCATAACTTTAATTTTTTCCGGATCAGGACGAATTCCTTCCGCTGAGATGACATGACCGAGATATAAAATTTGTTTCTTTAAAAATTCGCATTTGTTTGGATTCAATTTTAAATTTACTTGCCTTAATCTATTCATTACTTTAACTAAATTCTTGTTATGATTATCTAAACTATCTCCAAAAACTATTAAATCATCTAAGTAAATAAAACAACTTTCATAATTTAGTCCCGACATAGCTATTGTCATTGCTCTTGAAAAAGCACTCGGACTTATTTTTAATCCCATAGGTAACCTAGTTAGTTGATATTGTCCCCTATCAGTAGTGAATGCCGTACATGGTCGCGAATCTGAATCTAACCCAAGCTGGTAAAAGCCTTGAGATAAATCCAAATGCGAGAAATATACTGCCCCTGACAAAGAATCTAATATTTCGTCAATACATGGTAACGGAAATTTATCATCTTTTAGTTGTCTATTCAATAGCCTATAATCTATTACTATGCGCCATTTTTTATTACCATTATGATCAGGTTTCTTAGGTACGATTAATAAAGGTGCTGACCATTCTGAAGTCGCTTCCTCAATAATACCATCTGTTAACATTTTGTCTACCTGCTTGTGAATCTCCTCCTTCTGTGATTGAGGTAATCTATATGGTTTTACATAAACAGGCATTGCATTATCCTGCAAATGTATTTTTTGTTTACTAGTATTAAGTACCGAAAGTGGGTCGCCTTCCATGTGGAAAACGTCATTAAATTTAGCACAAATTTTGTCGATTGATAGTTTTTCTTCCTTATTTAATCCATCTTTATTTAAAGTTGTTAGCAATTTATCAATCCGATCAACAGAAAATTTTGTCTTATTAAATGCACATGCATCATAATTCGAAAAACTTACTAGTTTAGGTACAAAATTTTTTAATTGGATGTCTCTATCATTTGTATTTAATATTCTAACTGGTAATAATTTGTTAATTGCTTTTGTTAAAATTCCTGCAGTAAAAACGCCTTCGGAAATTTCTTCCGGTAAAACAACATAGTCTGAGTCAAATTCCACGTTGAAATATGATATTATCTCACATCTCGGTGGAATGAGAGTAAAACATTCTTTTCCCGATTCAAGCGGTATGTAATTTTTCTTTCCCTTGTACCAAAATGAAAACATGAATTTCTCATAATCTATTACCGAAAAATACTTCATAAGGAAGTCAGCCCCAATAACTCCATGAAAATCTTTTGTTATATCGTTCATAATAAAAAAATTGTGGTTTAATTTACAACCGCCCAACGTTAAACAAATATTTGCTGACCCATGCGCTACTGTTGAACCTGATATACCCTCTATTTCTAATCGCTTTGTTGTGTCAACATATTCCAATTTATTTATACATGATGCGAATAGAGCACTAATTGAAGCACCCGTGTCAATTAATAATTTTAAGATTTTATTTGAGTATTTTACCGATAAATAATTTGAACCGCCAAAATTCAGAATAATGCCCTTTTTTGGATAAGATTTTGCATTAGGAACGAAAAAACTGATCTTCTCGTTCTTTTGAGGTATTACCGTTTTTGGGTGTTGAATCAGAAGTCATATAGAGTCTTCTGTCTGACGAACCGTTAAAATTTCCTCGACCTCGTCGTCCATTGTAATTATTACTTTGGAATCTACCGTTATTTTGCCCTCTAGAATAATTTTGTCCTCTATAATAATTTTGTCCTCTGATTTGATTTTGCCCTCTAAAATTATTTTGACATCTGAACTGAGTTTGTCCTCTAAAATAATTATTTCTATAATTTTTATTCGAACCTCTATCATTTTTACCGCGCAGGTTGAATACCTTTGCATGTGAAGAGCCTTTTTGTGCATTCTCTTCGTCTATTGCACCAGAAATAGCGTCTTTTAATGTGGAATAATTTCTTGCTTTGACAATTGTTCGTAATTCGTGATTACGTAAACCGTTTGCAAAAACATTTATAGCCAACTTCTCGTTTGCCGGTCGCAATACTTTAGAAGTTTCGTTATTACCTTCTGACTGACTTAGCGTTAGATTTACCATTAAACATTCGATAGCTTTACCAAACTCATCAACGAATTTATCCCTCTGCATCGAGCTATGCAATTCAACTGATAGAGCCGCCGCGGATTTCTTTGACAACAAATGAAGTTTCATATCGTTAATCAATTCTAAATTATTTTCGTAGGTCGTCTTTAACCTTAATTTAGCACTTTGCGATAATTTTGTTTTCAATACTACATTAGTTAAAAGTTTTTTCCCAGCTTCATCTAATAAAGAATCGTATAATTCTATGGAATCAATTAATTGCTTCGTTTTATCCTCTGAATTATCCATAGTTGGCAAAAGGCTTGCCGCCGTTCTTAAATCGAATTTTTCTGCCATTGTTACTACGGTGCTATCTAAAATTCCTTCTTGATTAATAGTAATTATTCTATTTTCTAAACTATCACGAATTTCCCTAATCAATGTTTCTATTTCCGCTACGTATAGCTTAGCTTGCTTAAATACGTCTGGTTCTACTTTTTCGATACCTTTGTTAAATTCTAACCGTACGTTTGAAAATTCTTCTTCTATTCCGGTTAACTTTGATAATTTTTTATTCGTTACCTCTAAACTTAATCTACGGGCTTGATTATCTTTTAATGAATTTCTATTTATAACTCTAAGTTCTTCGCTAATAATATTAAAACGTTCCAATTGGCTATTTGTCATTTATCCTAATTACTAACTTACAGTGTGTTTAATTTTACCACATCAACATTATCTTGGTAGGTTGCGCACAACACTGCACTTAATGGCCTTTCTTTTCACTTTCCACTTTTCACAACTCGCCAATTCATTGTTGCTCCGTTGGATCACGTTCTGGATTTGTAGATACGAAAAGATGCTATGCACGGATTATGCATTATTTTTGCCCATTAATTGTCCAATAATTCACCACAGCACATGTGTTGGTTTGCACTGTTTCTTACAATTTTCAGCCTGAGATACGATTATCTCTTGTTTGGAGTGGCCCATTTTACTTGAACACTAACATGTAGTTGTTGTTACACTGCTTCTTATGTGAAGAACTGGCAGGATCGCCATGTAATGTACTTAGTCTAAGTACAGTGCCAGGTTCTTCCAATAAAACACTCCTAGTGATTTTATATGTTTATTTGACTAGGAACATCTTAAGACTAACAGTAAAATAATATATGTACAGAAATGCATATCTATTGTACGTACAAGGTGTCACAATTCAGCTGACAGGCTGGATTGCCTGCCCCGCAGTTATTATGAGCCTTGTACGAAACATCCTGCTAAATGTGTCTTATAAGCTAATTCCGCAATCGAGGTGCTATGGACATTCAACGCGTATTCTCTGACTTAAATATGATTATTTATAAATTAGCTAGTTCAATATATATAGTCCATTACACCCTTGTAGAAACAAAATAAAACCTAAACATGGTCACTTTCCGTTACAGTGTTATTATAATTTTGAAGATTTGATACTGCATATGTTTACACAAACAAAATGATCCTGTATTAAAATGCTATTCAAACCAATTATACCTACAATACAAAAAGTATAACCATGTTCATAATGGAATTGTATTCTTTTTGTTGTTGTTGAGAATCGCGAAAAAAAACCTTGAAATTAAAAAAAAAAACGTAAACACCAACAAAGATTTATTTCGGACTTTGTTGACAATGGGCTCATGCGCTATATATCCATTTTTTTAAATATTCTTATGAAATGACCCTATGAATATTTCATCATAAAATCCATATTCCTAAAGTTACCATTATTTACCTCACATTCAGTTGACTTTTACTCAAAATAACACTAGAACAACCGGCAGGCGAAGGCATATTTATAGAACTAGAGAAAGATGATGCCAGTTTTAATCATCCTTTTCTGCTACTGAATTTTTTCTCCTAGAGTAATTGTAAAACATGTGATGTGGTGAAAATTATAACAAATTAGCTTTTAAGGAAACGGCAAACACAGAAGACATGGTTTACCACCAATAAAAAGTGGCACTACTTATCTTTAGATACATCATACAACAGATTCGTGATAAAGATAAATGATAACTATCCATCCCAAGAAATTGAATCAATTTTATCCATTTCCGAAATAGAACCAGGAACGTATCGTAATATAAACAATAATAATAACAATAATAAGGAAAACTAGACGTTCATATTTGCACATTAAAAATTGCAAAACTTCATCTTTGTAAATAGTAAAATTACAAATTAGTGCAGTGGGGAGGAACGTAGAAAATGACTGCTTTGACAGGATGTACTATAAGCTGAATCGACAGATTCGTATAGTCAAAACAAAAAAAAACTAAAAATAGGAATTTATCATCAATAATATAAACGCATTATCTACACACATCGAGTTCACTACTCGCTATTCCCAATCAATCATAATTCAGAGATTATTTATAAAACTGCATATAGATGTCGCAGAAAAAGCATAGTATTCTATATATTACAAATATTTGTAGCTCATAATCATCTGTTTTATTTAACCATGCAATTTACCATTATTTCCTCTATAGTCTATGTCAATGGTAATGTAACTTTTTACTGTTGACAATCAGAATAAAGATATCACTGACGTTGCTTAGCTGCAATTCAGGTCATTTATTTACATGTACATAAGTAGTGATTAATCCCATACATTTTAAAACGCCAACTTAATTCTTGATTGAGGATTCGACAACTTCATTATTTAGGTGATTTATTTAAATTTAAATGTAGACTATGGAAGAAAGGAATGTTTACTATTTAGAACATAGCAATAGCATTACAATTGTGATTTGAAATACGCGTATCATCAGGCCTTTCGGATGCCATCGCAATTCCTTCTCCGACGACATGATTAGCTCTTAGAGGACTTCCAAATACGGCCACCTGTGATTGTACAAACACCATAGTGAGGAAGGTAACCAAACTTGAATTTAAATGACAAACAATTCCAAACAAAGTAAATGACTCACTTCGGCTAGTTATTCGCATTCTACAATAAATTAAAGAAGCTTTCGCAGACCAAGCAATTGTCTATCTAATTGGAATGTTAGAATGCAATTTCCACACCAGCAAATATGATTTCGTCGATCTACTTTGGTATAGAATACAACTTTTTGAAGCTTCCACACCTTTCCCGTCTTCTGCCGAGGCACTCAACGCTACCAAAAAAGACTTTAAACCTTCATATCTTCACATGGAAAGAGTTGGTTCGGTGTCGACTCTCCAAGCATGGTCGCGCCGTAA
The DNA here is from genome assembly GCA_964023965.1 of Melinopterus prodromus. NCBI lineage: Eukaryota > Metazoa > Arthropoda > Insecta > Coleoptera > Scarabaeidae > Melinopterus > Melinopterus prodromus. The sequence goes on from OZ030393.1 coordinate 51,451,074, forward strand.
TTGAATGTTGTTATTGCTGGTTCCCGGTATGGTCCGTCGAAAATTACGAGGCTGGGCCGGTCAACAAATCAATCAATGGACGTTCTTGGTGCTACGGCTTCGAATCTTCGAATTCCCCCCTGATATTACTTTATATCAGACGGACGGTGTGGTGTGGATCGGCGTCTTCTTGCACCCGACTTCTTCTGATATGAGGGAGCGATCATCACCTGGGGCGCGGTTTGTCTGCCCGGTTAATAAGCATGTGCGGTGCGCGGACGCGCCAGACGACCGGCCGGCCTCGACGGTCCCGTCTTCAGCGCCGTGGATCCGTCCACAGCCGCGGGCCCGCCAACTTCTTGTACGGGAGGATCGGATTTTTCACTACCACCAGTCCGTCCGTCCTCGAGATATTAATGTAATACCCCGCGGGATCTCAATGCGATCTCTTGCTTCTCCTAGTGGCGCGGAGCGATGAAAAAAAGTGACTGCGTCCATCGCTGCTGTCGGTTGGTTGCTTTTTATGCTTTATTTTTGACTGGTTTGATTTTATTTTATTGGTTTGTGGTATCCCGTTATGTGTTCATCATCGTTATCTAACTGATTAATCCATGGATTTATCAGATTGGTTTAGTACTTGCAGGGTAAAAATAGCAAAAAAATGTTTTTAATTGTAGCGTTTTCATGTCCCTGTAAAGTGATTGTGGATTATTTATCTACGTTCTATCTGATGTGTTGGTCGGCGAATTGTTATAACTTCGTGGCTTATCTTCATGCATTTTTAGTATGTTTGCAATATTAATTGTGGTAAATTAATTCAGTTTTAAATTTAATACGTTCGGTATTCTGTTATCTTTGTAATTAATTTTCTTGCTGAACATTTGCTTGTTAGGAGTTGCTCTAGATATCAATCATGTAATTTATGTTGGGTGTGTATAAATAGAATTCTGGTATTACATTGTATATTATGCTTATTTACTTGATTTTAATGTTAGATTTGTAATCGATAATTAATTTTGACGAGTCTCTTCTAGTTAGCCTATGTTTATGTTTTGATTTATGAATATAAGAATTATCTTCATATAGCTAAAGAAAATGTGGACGTAACACAGGTATTAACTTTAAAAATCAGACATATGACACTATCATAATGTTTTGTTGACTCTCTTATGTTATTATTTATTTATATTAATATTGTTTAACATGTGTTTAACACCTAAAGATGGTCTTAGACCGACATCAATTGTGAATATATTTTAAATAGATTAATTCTGATATAGGACCCTGTTGATTTAATTTCTGAATCATATATGTATAAACAGACTACAATGGAGAATTTGATCAAATTTCTTTAAATTCTTGTTAGGTTCGTCTTAATAGACATATTTTTTAATTTATCAACATACCGTTTTTCAGAAAATGGGAAGAACATTCAGTTCTTGCGATTTATCTCAGAAACAATATACAATTACAATTAAAATTTTAGTTAAAAAATCTACTATAGGAAGGATTCTGTTTTATTATGATATTATGATGTTGTTAGTTGTACAAAAATAGAAGGAAACATCTTTCATAGCAAATTTTGTGGGTTGTAATTTTAGCACTAATATTTTTTTCCAAAAAATCCAACTTTTCCGACTAAGTTGCAAGCTGGGTTTTCGTTTTATGACGCAAACGCAGACGCAATACTCTTTATGCACATATCTGAGCATTTGATGGTTATGTTTTAGATGCAATTTTCTATGACATTTGTGATGTTGAACGAGCATATTTTCCCGAATATCTGAAGGCAAATTGTTCTCAATATTCCGGTAAGATAAGAATGTTAAGAATGATAAGAATATAACATTTCCATATATACTTGGGGGTTAAAATTTTGGCAAAAAATACAGGGCCGTCATATGATCGTTCAATATTCCGCATCAGACATAACTTTGAACGAATACTGATACTATTGATACTATTACTGATACTATTATTATTTATGTTTTACTATTTCAGTTGGCCAGTTATGTTTAAATGAATGAAATGTTAAACGGTTGTTACTTTTATTATAGTAAGTCATATTGTTATTATATACCTTTTATTTGTTTTTGTATATAAAATTGATAAAAATGTTAGGTTGTAGAAAAATAATTATCTGAAAAATTGCTAATACAAATCTTTTTTTCTATTTGTATCTTTCCTAGACAGTGCCGGAGACGGTACGTATAAATCAACTACAATGGGGAACTTTATCAAACTTGTTTATACTATAGTTGGTTTATTCTTAATGTATGTGGACATAGGTCGTTCATGCCTTAATAAAAGCTTACACATAACATTTTTCAGAAAATAACAACATTCAGTTTTAACGATTTGTATCAGAAAAAAAGTTTCCACAACAACAAAACAAAGTTAGTATTACAATTAGAATTTTAGTTACCAAAATCTGCTATGGGGAGGGTCCTGTTTTTTATAGTACGTACCTATCTTATGGATTAAAAATGTGGGTCCTTTGAATAATAAGTAGCTTGAAATTTCGACACAGGTTTAGTATGATGGTATGATATTGTTGGTTGCACAAAAAAATAGGAAAGGTAACAAAATCTTTTATAGCAAATCTTGCATGTTGTAATTTTAATAATAATCTGGATTGACGTTCTATGACGCAAACGCAAGGATACAGCGTTCATATTTTTTAAAAGCCATCTCTACAAACTGTTCATTCTCGGACACATACTGGTTAAGATTTTTGATATATTATGGTTTCTTTAAAATAATCCCAAAATATGTATTTAATATTTTTCAACATCCGGGGTTTTGTGTTCTCGTTTACGTTTGCGTTTGCGTTTGCGTTTATGTTTGCGTTTGCGTTTTTAAAACGTATTCCTTGAGCACTTGAGCCGTTGTTGAACTTAGTTCTTCAATTATTCCTACATTCATTAGCTCACGATATGCCCTAGCTTATGTGTTTACTTTAACTGATAATGTGGTCAATAACTTGGTTTTATTTAAAAATGTCTTCATGTTGGTCGCTTTTGCATACCTATTTTAAGATATTCAATGTTATGCACTAAAATATATTCGGTGCTTACTTTCCATGAGTTTCTTCTTGATTTATTGCGTATTTTATAGAATTATTTTGGACAAGCAACCATTTGTTTAGCCATAAACAATTTTCAGTTGAACCACGAAGGAAAGAAAAACATAACGACAGTGTGAGTAATCCGGTGTCGGTACAGTGTGTACGTACCAGAGACGCAGGAACAATGCTCCGCGATAACATTGGTTTTACACCGTTTACAGAAGTTTCCACATAAATTCCCATAATAATCTCAGTACGATATTTCACGGGCGGTATTGTCCTTTCGCGGATTCCTGCGCCTCTTTTTTTTTTTCGGGGCGTCCCCGGCCCCATACAAATATCGCTCGGATATAATACGTTCCGTTCGGCCTGCTGGACAAAGCGGCAGCATATCCTGCGCACAACGCAGCGTACGGTAGCGGTCGGTCGCGATTGGCCATCAATAAATAAGCGAGAGCAACAATGCCAAGTGCAGCACAGTTTCGCTCATAGATCTGCTCGCGCAAGAGGGGTGGTCGTGGGGGGTGTCGCGGGGGCACGCCACGGTTCTTCTGTTCGAACAATCGGGCCGAGGACCTTCGAGCTTACCGGCAGGCACGACCGAATGGCATGACATAAATCGTGGCCCCCAGAACAGTAGCATCTCGGGAACAATTGTTCTTGCTTACTGTCCCCTGGTTTTAGTAGAAATGTTTTGTGGGCCTTTTTGGCATCGCCGACGACTTGTCACTGCCGCGTCGATGGTCCCCGGCGGCGGGCGGTTCGCGATGTTATACCACGGCGCAAATGTTCAAAACCAATTCACTTGATAAAAACATTGAAGCTAATTGAGAATGGTAAAACTTCTTCTTAAATATACTAACTGCTGAATTGTTAATACTCCTCCATTGTTTGATGATGATATTTCCCATCTTTTGGTTAGTGCTGAATAACTGAATTAAATAACACATCAGGAGTAGTAATATTGAAAATATTTCCAAATCACAGCCTAGCATCCCTGGAAATTAATTCTCTTCTGCGCCAATAGATTACGGCCATGGTCATAAACGGCGGAGGGGAAAGCGGACAGATAGATATTTGTCCAATAAACAATAACTTACCACGAATAATTAATAAAATACAATATCAGAATGCTCAATAATATTGAAACGACATGCCTGAAACCAAACATCTGGACTTTTTTGTTGAAAAACTTCCGGACTTATCTGGTTCTCAAAATGAGACCATATGACGAATGTTATCGATAAATTAGAAATTTGACCTAACCTAAAAAGAAAGCAGTACTTGACTGCTGCTAGTTTGTGGTTACTGTTTGATATCCTGCTATGAAATAGTGCTATACTGTGTTAAGTACATAGGATTTCAATATAACTTAACACTGTTTGCCTCTCAGTGACTTAATTGAACTGAGGTCATTGTGGTTTTCTACCTAATTCAGCGCATGCATGTGCTAGCATTTTCGGCGCAGATTTAACCACGTGACACATTCTTATAGTCGACATTGTCTACTCTATATTTAAAATAGTTTTACAAATAAATAAAGAATTCAGTTAATATGTATTTAATGAAACAATGTATTAATGTAATATGGCTAAGAATTGTATGTTACACCTAAATATTTTCGTGTTAATACTGTTTAATGAATCTATAAGATATGACAAAATAGTCCTAACAATTCTTGCTGTTTTTATGCACATTTTGCAGAATATTTTATTTGTTTTAATAATTAATTCGGGATTTCTTTTTTCATATAGCAGACCCTCTATCCTTAACTCTTGGCATGTCAATCACACTATAAAGTCGAAAAACTGTTGAGCTTTGAGTACGTTTATAGCCGGTATGTCACAATGCAGTAGAGGCGATTTTTGAGCGTTTTTTGCGTTTTTCGAGAAGCAGAAGCCTACGATATCTAGAAATACACCAATGACAATTCTCAGCGTGACGCCAGCCACTCGGCGTGAAAGAACGCCGCTTAAGCTTTAGCAGCTCCAAAAATCCGTAAAAAGTTCAAATAAACGCAGATATGGCAAAATTAGCACATATCTGCAAAATCCGGAGAAAAAGCAAAATATATAAAATTTGTTTGTTCAAAGTTCTTAAATGCAAGTTATGGCTTTCATTTAAGCTTTTGATATATTGAACCCATCAAAAATGTGACTAAATAGAATTCTGCAAGTAGGCCAGAATTAAAACTTAAACATCTATCTTTAAGTGAAGTCCAATCATTTGGAAATTGGTCTTATCATTTTTATTATGCTATTTTGTTACTGACAAATCCGGAAGCTAAATCAAATTTAACTCGTGTCTGTTTAAAAAATTGTACAGTGTTTTTAGATAATTTTAATCATGCCTTTAACAGCTCAATATTTAACCTTTCATTACAGCATACATTGTACCATAAGCGGTTGAAATTAATGTACCGATCAAGTTGATTAAATATATCTATGTATCAATCTAAGATGCTGATATCTATTCATAAGGAGAAATGTTCCTGAAAAACTGATTCTTTTTAGTATTGTAATAATCAAAAGACAATTCATCTCCCCATGTCAAACATGATAAATCTGATCAGTGTTGGGGGTTTTGGTAACTTTAGTTTACCCCCAACTTTCCCCACGTTACTACTATTGGGAAAAGACCCCCAAAAGTTGTTGAAAATCGCTCAATATTTCAAACGTAACCAGTTTTCATATAAGCAACCTAAACATACAATTACCTCTAATAACAGTAGATTTCTACACACTAATATGTAAACACCTTTTGCAAAAAAAATCTGCAAATAAAAATGTACGTCAATTCCAAATATGTAGGAATAAATGCAGGATGTTCCATTATAAAATACGACAATTCCAAATATGTTACTACTATTGGGAAAAGACCCCCAAAAGTTGTTGAAAATCGCTCAATATTTCAAACGTAACCAGTTTTCATATAAGCAACCTAAACATACAATTACCTCTAATAACAGTAGATTTCTACACACTAATATGTAAACACCTTTTGCAAAAAAAATCTGCAAATAAAAATGTACGTCAATTCCAAATATGTAGGAATAAGTGCAGGATGTTCCATTATAAAATACGACAATTCCAAATATGTAGGAATAAGTACAGGATGTTCCATTATAAAATACGACCTTGTTGCCCAAAACTGTTTCGTAGGTGTAGTCCACAATTAGAAATAATGTTGTATGCAAAGTTGTTTCTATGTTTTTGAATAGATGGAATATTCCCTTCTAAATAGAATTTGTTCACGTTGGGATTTGTTTCTTAAATTGCTATTTCTTGGACACAGAACTCAAGAACAAACGGGATTAGTCTAGGATAATAGTTAAAATATATAGGTCCAGAAATATAGGCCATTCCATTTAAGAAATGAAGTTTCTAAATTTTCACTACACTATCGCCCTCTATGATTAAACCAACAATACATCCTTGTGGTTCCCTTCAAGTTTTGTTTTCTTTTGAGCAGAGGAGGCTTACTTCTCAAGATAAAGTGTTGATAAGATTTAAATGGTTTACCATACTAATAATAATTTAATAGCAGTCATATCGATAATTCAGAACTTGCTTTTATTGTTTTGTATCAACTTAATCTTCAGGCACCCGCTTATCTCCCTAATTTTTCAAACCAATCAGAACACCAAACCAACTGCATCGTCACAAAGGACGCCTACACTTTTTCTTTTTAGTAGATCATTAATCGTTATTAACAACAGTGGAACCGCAGCCAATGCACCCTCATTGTACCATCCACGGTGCACACAAAAATGTCATCCGTCAAGTGTCGCCGCGTAAATAGAATTAAAAACTATCCGTGGAATTTGTAAATCAAAACAAATGGGGTTGGTTTCGAAACCGCAGCACGAGAGCGACATCGCCGGTTTTCACACCTTTCGATTACCATACATTAGTAGTCTAGCAGCGGGACTGCTGCTACATGCGGAGGGGACTGTACAATATGTAAATAGCCGTTTACATAATCTCAAAACAATAACCGTGTTTGAATCAGATCTTCTAGTGTTTTTATAGGACCGTAACCACTGTGAAGGGTCATACGGTGTGTGTAGCTTATTTTATGTTTTATAAACTGGTTTTGAAATTATACTGTTTAAAAATAACAAACTATTAGCAAAAATTTTAATGTTTGATAAATAATTTGTGTACGTATATTAATTCAATAATTGTGGTGGATTATCGAGTGTAAGAAATGATTGTGAAGTGGATGTGGTGAATTTACCCCGTAGGTTTTTATTTTGTTTGAAATGATAAAATGTTTTACCTGGTTTCGGAAAAAACAAGATACCTATCCTAAAAATTGCCTAATAGTTGCTTCAAGTGGTTGAAAACCAAGTGGCGTAACACAATTGGTTTAAGTCTTGGTTTAATAAAACCTTGCATGAAAAGTTATTTCAATTGTTTTGAACTTAAGTGATACCACATATGAAAAATACTAATGAATTGTGTTTCAAGTTTGATTATGTATCTAGCAATTATGTTTAGCTCACAACAGAGATAGAACCATATCAGGGACTAGGGTAGAGCAAAAACAGTATTCAAAAAAATCTTATTTGGCTAGGAACATGACTTTATCATACTATATATAAAATTAATAGTTTAGCTGCATGATATTCTATTTAATCGAGATCGGCTATGTCTGCATTAAAATAAAACTAGTAGAACTAGACAGATAAGTCGATTAAAGCTGCGTTCGGATATAGTACTCCGTTGACGCCGGGTACACTGTCCAAATGACACGTGTTATTGGGTGTAAAAACCGTAACGGTGTACAATATCCGAACGCAGCTTATATTGACAGTAGGTATTGTCAAAATATCAGCGTTTGACATTACCTGTCATTAAAATAAAAATATTTGACATATCCTGGTTACTAGTTTTAATGCAGTACGACCGATCTCGATGAAATAGAATTTACTCATGCAGCTACACTATTGATTGCACCAATAAATTTCGTAGTCATAAATTATTTAGAATTTTCTCTAATTTAATTTATTATTTAACTATTTCGACGAAATTCCAGAAATGGCGGCTTGTTTGCAAAAACTTTCAAAAATTTTAAGACTAAACCTCCAGTTCATTTGGACTCTTCTACATATGAAGTTTCGTCCCGATACCTTTAGTAGTTTCTCCGGAATCGTCGCGACAAAAATCGGGTACACATACACACAGACACACATACACACACACACAGACTTTTTTGATAAAATCTCAATTTTTGCCTTTGTACAAACAATTTATAGAAAAATAAGAAGTACTGTAATATCTAGACTGTCTAAACACACTGTATAAAAATCTGATGTGGCTAGGCACATGACTTTATCCTACAATATATAAAATTAATAGTTTAGCTGCATGAGAATCTATTTGGCTGAGATAAATCGTGTCTGCATTAAAATTAAACTAGTTAGCCAGGATTTGACAGATATTTTGATAGTCAATAGTATCAATCGAAGGTATTGTCAAAGCATCAGCATATGACACTACCTACTGTCATCAGAATAATAGTTGTTTATCTCACAAGTGCCGAAAGTACGGAATAGCACAACGAGCGGTGATGCGGCGCGTCACCGATGGCGGAGCGTCGTCGTCGCATGTGAGCGAGTCGCGCTATGTAGTTTTCGGCAGGAGTGACATCAGCGTTTTTTGTATTGCTTTTTGAGAAATACGTATTTTAAAAAAATTCTAAAATGGTTATATTTCGGTATAGAAAATGTTAGGTTGATACCACTTCTACGAAATGTCAAGTTTAAAAAGCCAATTCAAATTCTGACACTGTAGATGACGTTCCATAACGGTTCTCCGAGTGTGACAGCGTGGTGACAGCCATAGACATTTCTGTGGTGACAGCACAAACAATACTTTATCTTACTGCGTATGATAAAGTAAAAAATATTTGTCTAAATCCTGGCTACTATGCAGTTTCATATCAATGCAGATGCAACCGATCTCGATCAAATATAATTTGATCTTGCAGCTAAACTATTAATGTTACCAAAAAATGTCATAGGCATAAATTATTCAAAATTTCCTCTGCTTTAATTTATTATTTAACTATTTTGACGAAATTACAGAAATGGCGGCTCATCTGCAAAATCCTAAAAAAAAGGCTTAGAATAAACTACCAGTTCCTTTGGACCCTTTTGAACCAAAAGCTTTTCAGCTCTAAGTTTGGTCATAAAACTTCTAAATATGAACTTTCGTCCCGATTCCTTTAGTAGTTTCTCCGGAATCGTCGCCACAAAAATCGTTTACACACACACAGACATACATACACACAGACACACACACACACAGACATTTTTTTGTACCTTGGTCAAAAATGTTCAGGGGACCCTAAAAGACCTATTTCCGCTAAAATCTCAATTTTTTTTTTCGGCATGATTACAATACTTTACCATACTGCGTATGATAAAGTAAAAAGGACAATATTTTCATAAAGGCACTCCATTTATATCAAATTGGTACCAATGTTATGACATTTAGGAGGAGTCGGTAATAGCATTAATTCAGTAATTTAAACTAGCGCTGTTAGCTGTGAAGTATATATCTGTTTCGTATGTTTCAAAGCTGACAAATCAAGTGTAGGTACTTAAAATTCAAAAACATTTATTTAAATTTGTACTTTTTAATTTTTTGTTTATTTCTAGGTATTTAGAATTCAAAAACATTTATTTTAATTTTGCCTTTTTAATTTTTTGTTTATTTAAAAGTACCCGATTATTGAAAATTGAAGACCAAATATTTATTGCTTTGGCTGCTGTGATTCTTTTTCTCTTTGAACATACTATAGTATGAATATTTGTTATTGTGCACAATCGACAAGTGACCGCCAAATTAAGTGCGTATTAGTGTTTAGTAATACCTAATTGCTTTCGTATGTTATATTCAAAACAAAATCCTTTTGTTTTGTTCCACAGATTCACGGTCATTTCCATCAATTACCTACAATTCCACAAATGCTAAAAACATCCGCCAAATTCATAATTAATCCTTTAATGATTGCATTAATTACACAGGGCATTACCACTGATTTACGACACAGAAGCACATTTGACGTTTATTGCCAATTACCAAAAAACAAAGCAACTGAACCAATAGAAGGCAATTAACAGAGAAGTTAGTATCATATACTTTTCGCTTTCCTTTCTATACTATAGTATGTATATAGTAGGGTTTCTCTAAATATTTAGTAGGAAGAAACTTCACCTGTAAACAACCCCAGTTTAAACATATACTATTAGCTTTGCAAAGGGCATGTGTTTTATGGCTACTAAGGAAAGTTTAAATTATATAATATGTCAACCATAGGAAAATTGTAAGATATAATGAAATGTATCAATTATGAAATATATGAAGTAATGAAATGTATCACTGTCGGTTTCAACAACTTTGTAACAGGTACAAAACGAAAGCTTCCATTTAGATACCAGAAGCGCAAATTTGCAGCTGCTTTTGCATTTGGGGGTTTGAAATACTACTTTCCATTCTTTGTCACTATGTAATGTAGATCAAGTAACAGGAACTATCGGCCTTTCCATCCCGAGGACTCACCAACACGCCCACAAGTGTCAAATAGCGTAATAACAGGGTGCTATTTATTTTATGGTGTTTGGGTGCTAGCATATAGTTATGCGGTATTTTTGTCTTTTTGAATTGGAATTAAGTAGTAACTTAGACGTATGTGTATTGGAAACATATTAATCATTTTATCAGTTATGTATACTGACCGGAAACATTTAAAAGATTGCAAAAGTTATTGAACATCAAGATTTACCTGAATAGGTATCAACAAATATCAAAGTAGGCTACTCAATTTACGGTAAAAAAAATCACTTTTCCCCCAACCAAGTCTAAATAAAATATAAATTGATTGTCACATAACATCGGTTAAAATATAAAAGCAAATAAGGAGTCTTCGTCGATCATTGGTAATCTAATCATTCAAGCATCATCACCATACAGAATGGAAGTATTTTTTCTCTATTCACTCGAGACACAAAACCGCCAAAACTGTCACGTTCTTTCGAAAGGAACTAACTTGAAATATGCAGGAATGCAATATCACCATTTTGTTGCAAATTCGGTTTCTAACTTATTTGGTATTGTGTTGTCAACAATGGGTTTTCAAATAAATAAAATCTAATGATCCAAATCCTCAATATTCTTTAAGAAGATCACCATAATATCAAACAACGTTCCTACACCCTTCAATGATGAATAATTGATTCAAATTTCGAGTGACAATCCACCACTTATCTACACCATCGATGACGAACCAGATAAACGGGGCACACCTAATCATTACTACGCACGTTGTCTTTCTCCGTTTACAATGTGTCTACACCGGTTAGCACACCCCTGCAGTGTCTGTTTGGGTTTTTAGGTCCCCGTCGATATCTCGCAGAGAGAGACGATGAAGAAGAAGAAGAACAGGAAGGTATGACCCCGATGTCTCCTATATCTGAGGCAATCTCGGAATGGGAAAGAACGACCCCACTGTGAACTCCAGCGGAAGAATAGAACCAGAGATAACCTTCCTCTCTATATATCTGCCTCGGTAAACTGATTTGTCGCTCTCAATAGCTACCCGGATGGCATTGTTCTTTTTATCTCACCGTAGACGGTTTTTTACGTCCTCCCTTTTTTGTCATCCTCTCTAAGCCATTCAAGTAGGTTCATTGTGTTTTGGTACCATCTCTGTAATCGGTGGATTATCACCTTGCTGCTCCTGGACCTCCACGGTGTGGTTGTGTGTACTCTACGTCATGCTGGTTTCGGTAATTATTGCTGCTTGTTTGTGGTTTTACGTCTCTCGTTGGTTGTAGTTGTATAGTACCTACCTGAAAAGAATAAGATATGAGAATAGCTAGGTCAATTGTGAGATTTCGGTTTGAACATTTTATTCTTGTGTTTTTAGTCCTTATGATTTTCAATTCGATAATGAAGTAATGACAGGTGAGAGTTGGACTCGCGTGCCTAAAATATTTCCCTCTGTTGACGGAGACACAATTGGCACAATTTAGGTTTAAATATTAGAACTGTTTTTTCGGCGTCTTTTCCCTAATTGAGAGCAATGTTTGATATTTTATTTATAAAAATACAACCAACTATTGAAAACATCTTAAATTACCTAACATTTTCTTTTGGTCCAGTACGCGTTTCTCAAATTGCTATTGGTAGTGTTAATTACTTCCTGGTCTTTATTTTGGCATATATTCCTACCATATGTCGTAGGCCCCGGTACCTCAGTTGGCAGCGGTTTGTGCTAGAATATCAAAAGGTACAAAATTAAAATCCATGTCTTGGCTACAATTTTTAATTTATTTAGAAATGTACATCCTGCCTGTTCACTGATCACTATTCATGATCATAATAGTATTAATCATTACGGTATATCCCTTGAATGATTTATGGAAATAAAATATTTTTGTTGTTTTGTTACTGTTCCTGATTCTCTAGATTTTAATAAGTACATATTAAAAAAAAACAATAGAACTGATTTTACAAATATTTTTGCCATATATGAAGGTTCAAAAATTATGATCACATTTCCATATTGGATTTTTATTCATAATTAAAAAAGTCTTTAAAAATGTCTTTAAAAAATATCAGAAATTTTAAAATACAGAGTGGAAAAAATATCCCAAATATTTATCCTATCTTAAAAGAGATGAAAATATAGCAAGATTATTAATTAAAATGGCTCCGCAAATGAACTTGGTTTACATTGTTCGCTTTGAATGTGAATGTTATAAGATCAATAATAATGGTTGGTTTGATTGTGTAATTTCATTACGTATTGAGTTAAGGATTAGAAACAAAAATAAGAAAGCTTTGTTTTCATTTCTCAAAAGTAAAAAAAGACAGGTTAAACTTTAACCATATTGAACTACTTTCATACATTTTGTTAATTATACGCTGCGGGACAGGTTTCCATATAATAGCAAATAAGACTGATAAATGTTATTCAATGTTCCTTATTTCTTTTATTCTTTGTTAGTGAAGCGTTTTGCCTTTCGGAATTATTGTCTAAAATAGTTGCACCACTCTTAACAATAGTAGCAATAAAAACTTAACTAAAAAAGTTAAATTTCATAATACCAAGGACCTCGCAGAAAAAATAATACAAATGAACCCAGATGGAATCAAACGCATATCATTTGATGTAGAAAATCAGTATACAAACACAGCGGTGGAATACACTTTGGTAGATAATCAAGGATAAACTGACAAATTCTGAATTCTGAGATACAAAAAACCAGGATACCTTCAACGTAATGTGCGTCCACAAAAATTATTTGTGCACCGTCAACGGGACAACTTACCACATGGAGAACATTTTTTGCACCACATAAACAATGAGCATATCCTGACAGCAACGAATCCATAACAAAGCAAAATGACAACTTGGTTCAGGTACATGGATGACTTTTTGTGCCTGTTTGCAGGTAATAACAGAGAGATATAATCTGCGAACATACATCAATGGCCTCATGCCATGAATTTTACAACATAACACGAAAAAGTAAATTGGTACATTTTTTTTAAAAGAGAACCAGGGTGTCTACTCTCGTTATCTTTTCGAAGCGAATGCACGACTTCTCGAAGGTTAGGTGAGACAGAGTGGGGATATCAGCGGTTTCCCTGTGGTACGTATCTGTGACCAAGTTTGCTTGTTGCTAAGAACAATAACGCACGCGGCACGCCCAATTGCTTGTCGCTAAGAACAATAACGCACGCGCCGCGCCTATACGTTCCAAACACAGGTCAACCGCCGATATCCCCACTCCGTCCACCAAACCCTTCGAGAATTCTCGCATTCGCTTCTAAAAGGTGACGAGAGTAGACTCCCCGGACAGTTTAATATCGCAGTTTCTAGAAACCCAACAGCATGTAGCGGAATGATACCTGCTGATTCGTCCCATCATTATTCTCACAAGTATGCAGCCATCAGATCTATGACAGACGATGCTGAGACTACCACATCAGGAAACTGTAAGAGACTGCATGGAAAATCGTAAAACGTGGCCATACGTACATAGAAAAGTAAAACCTAAACATCGACAACTTTGGCTTGATATCACTTTCCTTGCTGTAGCGCAAATTTTTGTATCCATAGATCGGATGCAAAAGATCGGATCTCATCATAGCTGCAAAAGATGAATTTGCAGATATTTTATTGTATAAACTTTGCAGATTTTCTAGTACGTCTGTGAAATTCCGATAATTCTGTAAAATTACAGCAATATTAAGTAGGTAAGTAACTTTTCAGTTTGTTTCTGCAATTGCATTGGTGCAGTAATTCGTCGCTAATCACTTGATAAATTTTCTGTATGCCCACATTTTAAATGCAACAGAACAGATCATGAAACTAAACGGCGTATGCAAGATTTGTAATTTCTATCCATCGAAATTTGGTCCTGCTGGAAAAGATTCACAGGATTTGTGATAAAATGAGCAAGTCATTATCCCAACTTGGTCTGTATTTAATTTTACATAAATGGGCAAAAGTTAAGCTCAGACGGTTTCATCATACTGTCATCACTTCTTGACTGAAATCACTAAAACTCATAATTTTGTAAAATTTCATGTACTGATTTTCATCAACTGACTTTCTGACAAACTATTTCAGGTTAATGAGAAAAGTTTGGCATGAACCTACGAACGAATTTGTACAAAACAATGGGTGTATCCCATTGTTCCCAGACTGTTTGTCATCGATATTGGTTTAGGCTGATGGCCATTGTGAGCACGTACAGTAACAAAAATCTAATGCGCATTACTGCTGCCATTCGGCCATATATGTTTATATAAACTTTTCCATTGGTTAGGTTAAATGATACACATTTCAAAATCAAAATCATTACCATTATCAATCAGTTCCGATAGATGATGACATGTGATGACTCGCCTATCGCAAAGGCATCACGGGAATGGTCATTTCTTCTTAAATTACTTCCAGATTGAGGACGTACTTCAAGGACTCGTAGAGCAGCTTGGCTCGCAAAGCGTCCGTCATACGTATAAATTATAATTATACGCAAAATTCCAGATCCGCGAAGCAACTGAAAAGGATAAATGTAGTCCGTTTGGCCTGGGGGTCCGAGGATGTGTGGTCGTGTATTAGGAAGAGTGGTAAAAATGCTGAAATAAAGTGCGTCGGCATGGACTGGCGCCGGACATGTAACTACTCTCTCGGTGAGCGCGACTGCCACAACCAGACCTATCTGCCTTCTTCTTCTCCTCGTTCTTCTTGTGCAAGCACCGGTGGCAAGTTTTCTTTTTGTCCGCAACCACTTGTCATGTCACTACTGATGCTGCTGCTACTGCTTGCTGCCTTCTCGTCTACGGCCGGTAACCAACATGGCAACCAAGGACGAGAGGAATTATTTTCAAAAATCCGGACGGCGTCTCCTTTATTGGATTGCTATCGAGAATTAATTAGGGAATATGGGAACCAATGACAGCTCGTATATTTCTACCACTTATAGGATGAATCTGCTATAAATACAGAATCAGCATTTGAAAGGGTAATTTTGTTGATTATTCAATTTTATACCATATGCCGTTGAATATTGGATTGAACATATTGGTTTGTGGTTTTAAATTTATTAGTAGAGTCATCTATTGCAAGTAATGTCCAAAAGAATTTTTTACTTTATCATACGCAGTATGTAAAGTATTGTAATCGTGCCGAAAAAATTTTTTGAGATTTTAGCGGAAATAGGTCTTTATGGGTCCCCTGAACATTTTTGACCAAGGTACAAAAAAATGTCTGTGTGTGTGTGTGTATGTGTGTGTGTGTGTGTGTGTGTGTGTGTGTGTGTGTGTGTGTGTGTGTGTACCCAATTTTTGTTAATTCATTTCCGGAGAAACTACTAAAGGTATCGGCACGGAATATCATATTTAGAAGTTTCATGACCAAACTTAGAGTTGAAAAGCTTTTGGTTCAAAAGGGTCCAAAGGAACTGGGTGTTTACTCCAAGCCTTTTTCAAGGATTTTAGAAATCAGCCGCCATTTCTGTAATTTCGTCAAAATAGTTAAATAATAAATTAAAGCAGAGGAAATTTTGAATAATTTATGCCTATGACATTTTTTGGTAAAATTAATAGTTTAGCTTTTTAGTTTATTCTAAGCTTTTTTCAAGGATTTTGGAAATGAGCCGCCATTTCTGTAATTTCGACAAAATAGTTCATTAATAAATTAAAGTAGAGGAAATTTTGAATAATTTATGCCTATAACATTTTTTGGTAAAATTAATATTTACCTTCAAGAGCAAATTCTATTTGATCGAGATCGGTCGAATCTGCATTGATATGAAATTACATAGTAGCCAGGATTTTGACAAATATTTTTTTGTGTTGTCACATTCGAAAACAGCTGATCTCATCAGAGGTTGGAGAACCACTATGGAACGTGCCGCTGTAGTGCGCATAATTATAAAATACAAATTTCAAATAAAATAAGATCACCAATTTGATTGTTTGTTGATAAGAAATATCAACCCGTCTTTATATCTAATTCTAAAAATGATACATTGAGAAAATTATAAATAAAGTATAGCGATGAGTGTAGTTTTATTTTAGTATGTTGGTAGGGATGTGTCATGAACAAATATAAATCTGTCAGAATTTGAATTACCTTTTTAAGGTGCGTTTTCATTAGTGATAATGGCAGTGGTAGCAGACGCCGTTATAGTATTTCCAATAGAAAATAGCTAGTGACTCATGTTTATGTACATGCAAACTAATATGTGTCATTATCACGATATGTAAGAAATACTATAATTTCGTATTCTACCACCGCCATTAGCTACCATTACCTACCAATCGGAACGCACCTTTCGTCAAAGTGGTACCAACCTAGCATTTACTATACAGAAACCATTTATTTTTTTTAATACGTATTTCTTAAAAAGCAACACAATAAACGTTGATGTCGCTACTGCCAAAAACTAGATAGCGCGACTCGCTCATATGCGATGGCGACACTACGCCTTCGGTGACGCGCCGTATCACCGCTCGTCGCGCTATTCCGTACTTTCGGCATGTGTGACATAAATAACTATTATTCTAATGACGTAGTGTAGGTAGTGTCAAATGCTGATGCTTTGACAATACCTACGATTTATCTCTATAGAATAGATTCTCATGCAGCTAAACTATTAATTTTATATAATGTATGATAAAGTCATGTGCCTGGCCACATCAGATTTTTTTACATTACTGCAATAAATTACACAAATTACACAAATATTTGAAATATTTCTTGGATTCATTCTAAGCGTTGTTAACATAATTCACGCCAAAATTAAGAAAAATAATATGTTGAGATATTGTGAGATATTGAGAGATATTGATGATATGTTCCACATTGTCTTTTGTTTATGTTGTTCGGTGAATCTTTGTTAGAAATTGTTGAAAATAAATTGTTAAAAACTGTAATGTTTAAGTCAAACGTTTGATCGTATCTAAAAAAAATCTGATGTGGCCAGGCACATGACTTTATCATACAATATATAAAATTAATAGTTTAGCTGTATGAGAATCTATTTGACTGAGATAAATTGTGTCTGCATTTTGATAGTCAATAGTATCAATCGAAGGTATTGTCAAAGCACGCTACCTACTGCCATCAGAATAATAGTTGCTTAACTCACAAGTGCCGAAAGTACGGAATAGCACAACGAGAGGTGATATGGAGGTGATGCGGCGCGTCACCGATGACGAAGCGTCGTCGTCGCATGTGAGCGAGTCGCGCTAGGTAGTTTTCGACAGCAGTGACATCAACGTTATTTGTGTTGCTTTTTGAGAAATACGTATTTTTAAAAAAATAAAAAAATGGTTATATTTCGGTATAGAAAATGTTAGGTTGATACCACTTCTACGAAATGTCAAGTTTAAAAAGCTAATTCAAATTCTGACAGATTTATATTCGTTCATGACACTGTAGATGACGTTCCATAGCGGGTCTCCGAGTGTGACAGCGTGGTGACAGCCATAGACATTTCTGTGGTGACAGCACAAAAAAATATTTGTCAAAATCCTGGCTACTATGTAGTTTAATATCCATGCAGATGCGACCGATCTCGATCAAATAGAATTTGCTCTTGCAGCTAAACTATTAATTTTACCAAAAAATGTCATAGGCATAAATTATTAAAAATTTCCTCTGCTTTAATTTATTATTTAACTATTTTGACGAAATTACAGAAATGGCGGCTCATCTGCAAAATCCTTGAAAAAGGCTTAGAATAAACTACCAGTTCCTTTGGACCCTTTTGAACCAAAAGCTTTTCAGCTCTAAGTTTGGTCATAAAACTTCTAAATATAAACTTTCGTCCCGATACCTTTAGTAGTTTTTCCGGAATCGTCGTCACAAAAATCGTTTACACACGCACACACACACACACACACACACACACACACACACACACACACACACACACAGACATTTTTTTGTACCTTGGTCAAAAATGTTCAGGGGACCCAAAAAGACCTATTTCCGCTAAAATCTCAATTTTTTTTTTCGGCATGATTACAATACTTTATCTTACTGCGTATGATAAAGTAAAAAATCTGATGTGGCCAGGCACATGACTTTATCATACAATATATTAAATTAATAGGTTAGCTGCATGATAATCTATTTTATTGAGATAAATCGTAGGTATTGTCAAAGCATCAGCATTTGACACTACCTACACTACGTCATTAGAATAATAGTTATTTATGTCACAAGTGCAGAAAGTACGGAATAGCGCGCTGAACGGTGATGCGGCGCGTCACCGAAGGCGGAGTGTCGCCGTCGCATGTGAGCGAGTCGCGCTATCTAGTTTTTGGCAGCAGTGACATCAACGTTTATTGTGTTGCTTTTTGAGAAATATGTATAAAAAAATGGTTGTATTTCTGTACAGGAAATGTTAGGTTGGTACCACTTTGACGAAACGACAAGTTTAAAAAGCTAATTCAAATTCTGACAGATTTATATTTGTTCATGACACTGTAGATGTCACATCCGTACCAACATACTAAAATAAAACTAAACTCATCGCTATACTTTATTTACAATTTTCTCAATTTATCGTTTTTAGAATTAGAAATAAAGACGGGTTGATATTTCTTATCAACAAACAATCAAATTGGTGATCTTATTTTATTTGAAATTTGCATTTTGTAATTAGCCGCACTAGAGCGGCAACGTTCCATAGCGGTTCTCCAACCTCTGATGAAACCAGCTGTTTTCGAGTGTGACAGCACAAAAAATATTTGTCAAAATCCTGTTTTTGAATGTGACAACACAAAAAAATATTTGTCAAAATCCTGGCTACTATGTAATTTCATATCAATGCAGATGCGACCGATCTCGATCAAATAGAATTTGCTCTTGAAGCTAAAATATTAATTTTACCAAAAAATTTCATAGGCATAAATTATTCAAAATTTCCTCTACTTTAATTTATTAATTAACTATTTTGTCGAAATTACAGAAATGGCGGCTCATTTCCAAAATCCTTCAAAAAGGCTTAAAATAAACTAAAAAGCTAAACTATTAATTTTACCAAAAAATGTCATTGGCATAAATTATTCAGAATTTCCGCTACTTTAATTTATTATTTAACTTTTTGACGAAATTAGAGAAATGGCGGCTCATTTGCAAAATCCTTGAAAAAGGCTTAGAATAAACTACCAGTTCCTTTGGACCCTTGTGAACCAAAAGCTTTTCAGCTCTAAGTTAGGTCATGAAACTTCTAAATATGAAGTTTCGTCCCGATACCTTCAGTAGTTTCTCCGGAATCGTCGCCACAAAAATCATTTACACACATACACACACACACACACACACACACACACAGACATTTTTTTGTACCTTGGTCAAAAATGTTCAGGGGACCCAAAAAGACCTATTTCCGCTAAAATCCCAATTTTTTTTTTCGGCACGATTACAATACTTTACATACTGCGTATGATAAAGTAAAAACAAAAATGGATATATTTCTGTATAGGAAATGTTAGGTTGATACCACTTCTACGAAACGTCAAGTTTAAAAAGCTAATTAAAATTCTGAAAGATTTATATTTGTTCATGACACTGGAGATGTCACATCCGTACCAACATACTAAAATATAACTACACGCATCGCTATACTTTATTTATAATTTTCTCAATTTATCGTTTTTACAATTAGATATAACAACGGGTTGATATTTCTTATCAACAAACATCAAATTGGTCATCTTATTTTATTTGAATTTTGTATTTTGTACCTTGCCGCACTAGAGCGGCAACGTTCCATAGCGGTTCTCCAACCTCTGATGAAATCAGCTGTTTTCGAGTGTGACAGCCATAGATATTTCTGTGGTGACAACACAAAACATATTTGTCAAATCCAGGCTGCTATGTAGTTTCATATCAATGCAGATGCGACCGATCTCGATCAAATAGAATTTGCTCTTGAAGCTAAACTATTAACTTTACCAAAAAATGTTGTAGACATTAATTATTCAGAATTTCCTCTACTTTAATTAATGATTTAACTTTTTTGACGATTTTACAGAAATGGCGGTTAATTTGTAAAATCCTTGAAAAAGGCTTAGAGTAAACACCCAGTTCCTTTGGACCCTTTTGAACCAAAAGCTGTTACGAAACTTCTAAATATGAAGGTCCTAGCCGATACCTTTAGTAGTTTCTCCGGAATCGAATTAACAAAAATCGAGTACACACACATACACACACACACACAGACATTTTTTTGTACCTTGGTCATATATGTTCAGGGGGCCCAAAAGGACATATTTCCGCTAAAATCTCAAAAAAAAATTCGGCACGATTACAATACTTTACATACTGCGTACGATAAAGTAAAAATTAGTTCAGTTTGTAATAATTGAAAATATTTATTTGTGTAAATGTGTTGTAATATTTTGTATGGGGCAAATTTATAGTAAACATTTGACATATATGCTTAATAAGTACTGAATAGATACTGTTTTTCGTGTAAGGTTTTTATTTAATCTTAAGAGTGACTAGTTTCGCTTGCGCATCATCAGACTCTCGTGTCAAAAAGATAAAACAAAACTGTGGGTACGCTCACACATGTGTGACTTACAAACACTATAAAATTGGTGTAATTATAAACGAATAAATTAGCAATAAATAGTAAAAATTTAAATGGGACTATCACAAAGAACGTACTGACCTATTTTACACCTATTTACACTAATTTTATAGTGTTTTTCAGTTGTAACATATGTGTGAGTGTTCCCATAGTTTTGTTTAATCTTTTTGACACGAGAGTCTGATGATGCGCAAGCGAAACTAGTCACTCTTAAGAT
Source organism: Melinopterus prodromus (assembly GCA_964023965.1). Taxonomy (NCBI): domain Eukaryota; kingdom Metazoa; phylum Arthropoda; class Insecta; order Coleoptera; family Scarabaeidae; genus Melinopterus; species Melinopterus prodromus. The sequence continues at coordinate 51,472,476 of OZ030393.1, forward strand.
TAAATAAAAACCTTACACGAAAAACAGTGTCTATTGAGTAGGTGCTTATTACAATTTCACGTGTAAATAATGGCAATCCAAGCTTTTATATATGTTTAAGGTTTTGCACGTTTTATTTTTGTGGGGAGGGGGCCCCGGATCACAGATATGTCACAGGCCTGAACATTTGTCTTTGTAGCCCTGTTTGGCACTAATGCTATTGTCGAAGAGCCGGAATTCCTGGATATTCGTGTGCTGAAGAAGTCTGTTCAGATGATTCTCTGCAAACTTTCCTATTTCGTTGGTTACTAATTCCATTTCAAGATCGGAAGATTGCTATTGTTAATGTACCAAAGTGGAAGCATTAATGATGCTGATGTTGCTTGCCTTAGTAAAGCCCTACAATTTTATACCGTAGGTCCACACAGCTTTGAGTATCTGCTTATCAAGTAGGAGTTTATTATATGCTAACAAGGCCGACTTCCTATTAACAAGCCAATAGATTTTTCTGTATATTATCACCAATTCTTTTCGATTCCTTTTAACGTGGGCTTTCAAGCGAAACTTGGTGTCCAGCGTCATACTAAGCTATTTTGCCTTGTTCTAGCAAGGTATGGTGGAGTTATTTATTTGCACTGGAACATACTGTATTGGCATGTTCGTATTTTGTATGTGGACGGGCATGGATGAGATCGTACTAGAATGCCTATTGGCCGGGTGCGCGTCGACAAGCACGTCTGTTTCACCGCAGGAAAAGTCTAAGATAGCCAGGAGGTGGCGCTGTTCTAAGCAGTTTTCTCCCTAGTAATTACCGACGTGGTGCAGTTACCTGTAGCCAGAGCGCGTTTACGACCGCCAACAGCAGACCGATATAATAAAGTCGACTACAGCGCCTTTGCGTGTAGCGGTGACCGAGAAAAGTTCCTGCGGAAACATAGTCCGCCGGGATTCCGCAACGGGCGCCTACATAGCTTTTGAAACCCCCACTCTATACTGTGCACGGGGCCAATACTAAAGAACATAATAATCCTACAATACAACGTCAATACATTTCGAGAAAAGCATATTTTCGTCAATTTCGCGACTACAGGGCCAAGTAATACGATCATTTTAAAGATAACCAATCGTAATTCTTTAATTAAAATCCTCCAACAATTTGCTGCCAAGTGGACGAAAAAATCAAATGTTTATGTTCTTAATGTCATCTACAACTTTAAACACCAAAATGTTGCCTTGGAATTCTTCCAAAGAGGACTGCAAGACATATATTCCAATCTGACAAAATTCCAAGCTGAGGCTACTCCAGCCCCAAAAGACTAACCTATGCTTCAAAATTGTGATATCAAGAGATAGTTTTGTGAGGCACTAGAAGGCAGGGCATACATAGAGGGAAAAGATAGAAGAGATAGAAGGGACAATCAGATAATCCCAGAACTTGTTACCGAACTCCACCAAGAGGATCTCAAAAGTTTCTGCTCTACTCAACACGTAACTCCAAAACTACAACCTCTATCGTCAACTTTCTAGTCATTCGATTATCCTGTAGCGGTTTGGAACTCTGCAAACTGTCACCGATGACTTCGATTCTGCGGCCGGCATAGTAGCGCGTACTCCTTACCGGTAGTCCTCCTCGGTCAGCCGCAAGAAGTTTACTGTGTGCGGTAGCTCGGCGTATCTTGCGTCGTCGTCGGATCCCTGAGCAGAACCCTCGCAGACATCTGCATCACAAATCAACTGTTACATTAAACATCAGTTCACGCGGCGGTCGACTCCGTATTACGCGGATATTTATTTACATATCCCGATATCATTAGTCCCCGTCTCAGTATTAAATGCTCCGGCCATGTCGCCTCGCTAACGCGCATATACTTTTTTCGTTATTTGCCTTTCGATCTTGCGTACGCTCTTAATGATCGCTACTCACTCGACGGCAAGAAGAAAACAACGTGGAAATCGACTAGATGTTGGAGATTTGATTTAGGTTGATTATTGGCGAAATAATGATGTCCAATTTTAATGAAGAATAAATATTGAGGAACCAGATTGGCATATTGGTTGTATGGTGCCATAACTGTCAGGTTAATAAGTTAATAGTTCTGGAAGAATGACGGGCTACCAATTCTTATTAACCACGTAACCTCAAACTCAATTGTGTCTATCCCAGTTTGTGGAGGCGATGTCGCAATGAGCTGTGTGATTTCTTAGCTCATTTTCTTTACGTGTTCCAAATAAACCTCGTGATTATACCGCACTTCAGGTTCAGCTCCAGGCAACTCTTCTTGTTATCTTGTTCTTCTCGCAGATTTTCCTTTTCAGGAGCATCAGTCAAAATTGAAGGTCATGGGTGTTTTTATTGATAGTTTCTCGCGCTCTGGCTTCAGGAAGAAGTTCAGGCGTAAAAACAACGATTGATCGATGCTGAAAGCTGAAGATCCAATGATGTTGAAGGCTGAGGATCTTATGACATTGAAGGCTGAGTTTCTATTAAAGATCTGTCTTGGGATACCATAACCAAATCTCAAGTTTTACAGATATCAATTGTCGCGAGATATCGGTGCGTGTCATTTGTATTTATTTAGGTCTAAAGCTACGGTAAGTTTTCACACATGTGACATGTTACCAAGTGTTATCACGTGTCATTGTTGGTTCGTCAGATGCCGAACACAAAACGAGTTTAAAAGCGTGTTAACACGACTTCGTCTTAGTTCCGTTTATGTGCAACGTATTTGTAGTACCTCTATCTCATTTAATTTTACTAAGTATAATTTATTCTAATAAATTATTACACCGAAATTAGAATTTAGTTTCCTCACATCGTGCCCAAAACTACTCGTGCGCCAATTTGACGTCTTATAAAACTTAGTATAATTAATTAACTTTTCCGTCGATCGTTTATTAATGAGTCAGTTTAGTGAATAGGAAATCGTTTATTAAACAACTCCATTAATGCACGATTTCTATTAATGCATGATTTGTTATAGCCAATCACACGACATAATGACGTCGTTTGCTTGGCGAATGGAACATATGCGAAATTAAACCTTCCAATCAAAACATACCGCTCGCTAGAACTGTCAGTGTCAAATTACATAAATTGTCATATAACCTAAAAAGACATCGACGAAGAAAAATCTATGTAGACTACACTAAAAGAACACGATCGACGGAAATTTTTTTTTCGGATATTAAACAGCGATTAATGATCTCGACAATTAACGCGCTCGCTTCGCTCGCGCGTTAAACAGTCTCGTTCATTAATCGCTCTTTTTAATATACTTGTTGGTTAAATAACTATAATATAATAATTCAATGTATAATAATATACTATTATCTACGACTCACATATAATAAGTTCATTGCATACGTAGGTATCTATGACTATATAATCCCCATCATTATACGCGCCAAAGATTATAATGACACTAGCGTTGTATAATAATGACAGTTCGTTCAAATAATGACCTCATTATTTGAACGAACTGTCATTATTATACAATGCTAGTGTCAAAGTCTGTCAAAACCTATGTGGATGACAGTTATTTGACAGTTCGCCTCGTCATCATTGACAAATACATTTGAAATATTTTGCATAAAATGGAATTTATGAGTCGTAGATAAAACGTCGTATTTGACTCGCACATAACGGATATAAATCGCTCGCATGATTACACGCTCGCCTACGGCTCGCGTGTAAACTTCATGCTCGTGATTTGTATCCTTAATTATGTGCTCGTCAAATAATATACTATTTGTTTGTATCCAAATATATTTATTTCACATAAATAAATACTAAAAATCAATTAATCACTACAATGAAATATGCTAGCGTATTCAATGAACTGAATATTGTTTTGTCCAAGAGAAATATGTTTTGATACAAAAGAATAAAATCAAGAAAATGTTTCTTAACACCAACAAATCAATAATTCTACGCACTGGCAGCATTATTTAAAACTGTTCTCATATAATAAAACGAAATAAGGAAAATAAGGAAATAATCAATTATCACCCCTTTCCCCTACCTAGGTCTAGGTGCCGACTTCGATTTTGACGTTGTAATGAAAAGTATATTTTCAGATTTCAGGTATTTACACCCATTAGCTGTTTTGCTGAAGATTTTAGAGACGGATCTTCGAACATAAAAATCACACAATAAAATTATATTAATCAATTTTTGGTGCTACCTATATTTATTTATGTCCTACATGACCATAAAGTGACATTGTAGAATGTACATGTTAGATACCGGGGCAAAAACTGCTTCTTAACGCCCGCGAGGGCGTTAAGGATTTTTACGGCCGCGCGGGCATTAAGGGTTGCCATGGTTATATGTCAAATATATCAAATATTTGTCATTCAAAACGTAAAGTGTAATCGTCAATGTAAATAATTGGGAATTATGGTTATAAGTTTGACAATTAATTGTCTGTATTGTCACTCAACTCCGAATTGTTTGTATTATTATTCAACTCCGTAGATGCGCATATTACTTGGTAACGTCAAAATATTTATTAATATTATTCAAACAGAAGAACAATACCATTGCAGGACATAGAAATTTTTATGCACCTCGGGCGTTACTTGATGTTTATACGTTCGAGCGGCTTAAAAAGCTCTCGGGCCTATCGGCCCTCGAGGTTTATAAACGGTCACCCTCGGGGCATAAACATCCGTGTAATGCCCTTGGTACATAAATAACCACCAATTTACATTACAAGTTTCTTAAAATTATACTAAAATTTCGATTTGACTATGCCACTACTTAAGTAAATCTAACTTCTAAAACGTTTTTATGGCATTATATTTTTACATCTTAAAACTACACTCAATATTAGTGATGTGCATAAACGGATGATTTAGTTGTCCAAAATGCTAGTCCAAAATGCTAGCAAAATCGCAATATATATGTAGAATAATAAAAATAGTACATATAGGATTATAGTACTAGTTAGTTAAATACAATAATTCTCGGTTACCAAGGCATTTGGCATACCTTGCCTAGCATACCTAGCATACGGTAGGTACTGGGTATACGTGGTTTTCATGGGAGTTGTTTCTGATTTCTTTGTGCTATTTTTTACAAGCACCGTGTTCTTTTCACAGGCCTCAGACTCCTTGAAACGTACAAACTATAAATACAAATCATTCGTTTATTAATACTGTAAACAAAAAGATCTATTGTTTGTTCATATAGATCTTCAAAACAAAATAAATAACTTCAACTTCCTTGAAGATAATTTGTGAAAAATATACAAATAGCAACTCCAGAAATAGAGCGGTTTCGTATAACCCAATTTCACTAGGTGATAAATCCTGGTAATTTTACGCCAGTCCGAAGCCAAGCACTCATTCACAGAAGACGCAATAAAATTCGACCTTATCAAAATCAAACAATCAGCGTTTACATCGTCCATTCTCGATTTTATCTCCACTGTTGATAAGAGTGGATACAAATTAGTTCTGCAGATGAACGTAGAACGGACGGCATCGGTTTAGATGAAGCCATAAACAAAGCAAAGCGAGCCATTACGCTCCATAGCAATGAATTAATTTTCTTATTATGGCTCTGCCGACTAATAAAAATGTAAATAGTGTGCGTCGGACTATTTCGTTGCGCCGAAGCCTGAAACGTATCGCGCGCGCTCTCGCGGTCCGTTTTACTATAAGCCATTAGATATTGATTACTGGCCAGGCGAAAAAAGCCCATCTTCTGTTTATATGGACTGCCGGGGCTCCATTAAATGCGCCTATTAATTTTATTTATACGGTTGTACCACTGCGAGATTAAAGGGCACTAGATTCTTTAATTGATCTGTCATTTCGGACCGCTAAGAGTATTTATAAAGTATCCATCAGACGAGAGAGAGAGATATATCTACTTTATCGAGGACGGTAACCAATATCAATTGATTCTGAATGATTATTAAAAATAGATAGTACAATTTTCAATTTCAAAACGAGCTGGAAGAATTTCTTTTGTGGCAGTAGAATTTTGAGCAATTCTTTTGGCTGGTTAACACATTTCGGCTTTTCTGGAAATGATTTCATCAGTATTTTTAACCAGGGGGAGATTCTGAACACAAAGACCCATCAAAGTCGATCGCTAATCTAAACGACAAAACATCTCATTTTGCGGGTTGATTTCTAATATAACTTATCGTAATTCGCGCCAACTAAAGAAATATAAAAACATGAAAAACGTTGCATTTTCCTTAGTAGTTCTAAGGAACTTATATTTATTTTACATTAGGTTTCAGGCAAAACAGAATAAAGATAACAAATAAATAATTTAATAATACGTTGTGGCGACACAACCCCACTTTTGAAATTACAAAACCGTATTTTGAAATAAACACAATAATAAAATTCGTATACTAATTATTTATTTCTTTCTTTTCTATTGAAAGCAATTTTTTCTCAGTGTACTGATTAACATATTTTTAAGTATTTTTTAAATTGTAACTTGCCATTGTTAGATAAAAAAAATGCTGCCGCTACCTCTTTGCGCGCGATTATATAATTCATAATTTTGTCGAACTTTTGTTGTAGTTTTGGTATTACTAATTTATCTTCGTATCTCAATATAATTGCACGAATTTGGATTCCTTTTGTCACGCTTTTATTGTTATAAGTATATTAGTCACACGCTCGATAATTTTAAACTTTCTCTCTGTGTTTTCAGTCTTAAAAACTCCTGTCAATAACTGAGAATTCTAACTAATATAAAACCTTTCATTTGTGATTTAATTTCGAAAGGTTTGTTACTTTGAACAGAACAGTAGATAACGTGTGAAGGTTCTGTCAAGTTTAAATTCAAAAGTTCTAAACTTCAATATTTGTAACTTTCCATGAATCTAACGATTCAATCTATGATTGAATCTAAAGCTTTTGATCGATTCCGAACAACCAAACACAAAGAAATGGTTGTCCAATGTGAAGAAAATAACATTCTTAACATAATTTGTTTGTTTTAAGACAATACATACTTATAATAAGAAGATTTCTTTGATATCTATAAAATAATCTAAAGTACTTTAAGAAAACGACGATTTTGATTTAAGAAAGTCGTTGTTTTGAAACTAATGTGAACGATGCCGATAGATGGCGCTTTAGTTTCTCGTCGTAAGAGAGGTCTCCTAGAGGGTATATAACCGCATACATGACCATGCAGCACGTGATTGTGCTGTTATACCGTCAATGTACCTGTCGTGGAAATGTCCAACAGCTCTAATATTGATTGAAAGCAGTGTTGTCAGAAGTTTCAACCTAAATGTCCCCACCAAGGCTTTAATAAATCCCTACATGTCCCTACAATACCAAAAAATGTGGAAATGATGCGAATTTTCTAGAAAAACAAACATTTATTGACACAACTGACAATATACATACATGGAGATCGTATAATAAATAAACAATGCATTCTAAACCGCAAAATAAAAGTAAAAGTAAAAGTAAAAGCGTAAATATTAATTATCACTATCAGAGGACTCATCTATTGGGTCTTCATCGGCTGCACCCAACGAATATAAGTTATTTTTAAAAAAGTTTCTCATTTTATTTGTTATAATAAAGTCATGTGAACTAGTGTTGGTTTTTTTCATTTCCATTTTTATTCTTATTAAAGAACATAACGTTGTCGTACTTAATTTATTCCTTTTTTTAGTTTTTATATCGGTGCACATAGAAAACACTCTTTCTACCACAGCATTTGAATGTGGTAGAGATAACACAATTTTAGACAGTCTATAAATGTTTCCAAAAAGAGTTTTGTTTGAAATATCTTTTACTTCTGAAATTTTTATCCAAAAATTATCAGTAGATAAATTTTCTAAATTATTTATCTCTTCATCCGAAAAGTAGAAAGCCAAATTATTATATTCTGTTAAAGTTGCCGTAACGTCAATACACTGTTTATATTTATTGCAAATATTTGCAATATTTATTCTATTTACTTTGCGTAAAGCGGTTTTTGGATTAATGTACTCAAATCCAGATAGAATAACATCATTAAAAGGCAGTCTTTGAACTGCTTGTATTGAAGCTGTTTGATAAAATTTCAGGCATCTTTGTTTAAAGTCTTGATAATTCCTTATTGTGTTGGGACCATCTAAAATCTGCCCTAGTGTACTTTCTGCTTTAGGGCCCAAATTAATACTTAAAATCGGTAAAAGTACGTGTTGATCCAAAAAGTCGATATTATGTACATTTTCCAAATTTTCTGGTTTTATAAAATTAGAGCAAAGCAGTCTTAAAAATCTAATACATTCTGTTTTCATACTTCCAATTAAGTTGTTCTCTGACTGAAATAACAAATTGAAAGAATGAAAGTAAGGTAACACATGTTGCAAAAATTCGAAATAAGCCTTTGTGTATGGGTTATTTAATTCATTTAGGATCAGATCGGCATTTGATGTTCTCTCTTCAGCACTGGCATATAGAAATGTTTGCTGCAAAATTGACCATTGCTCTATAATTCTATTTACTGCATTTAGCAATGCTAGCCATCTTGTTCTACTAGGATTAATTAATTTATGCTTTTCTTTATGCATGATGCTTTGAATGCCTTCAAGTAAAGATTGTCTCTTAGGACTTCGAGAAAAATATGTATATAGATTATGCATCAAGGCCTCTAAATTTTTCGGTAGTTCATCAGCAGCATGACTAGCTATTAAATGGGCTGAATGGCAAGTACAGCCAATAACAAAAACATGGGGATTTTTACTCAATAAACGAGTCATAAATGAATTTCTTTTTCCCATCATAACATTTGCATTATCACTGCAGTAACCCACAACATTATTTACCGTTAACTTGTGTTTCTTTAAACAGTTTGAGAAAGCTTCAAACAAATCATCTGCTGTTGCTGCTTCTGAAACTTTAACTACGTCTAACAGATGAGTTACAGTTGAGGTGCCACTAAAATACTTTATTAAAATGCACAAGTTTTTGTCATTGCTCAGATCAGTACTTTCGTCTACTAACACAGAAAAGAAATTGTCTTTTAAAACAGCATCAGTGTCCTCAACTATAGCTTTACAAACAACATTATTTATTATATTAGTGCATTTGGTTTTTTTCAGACTTACTTTTTTCCCTATCATTGAATCCCTCAAAATAGCTGTTACAGATGACAAAATTCCCTGCATTGCATGAAAACTCAAATTATATTCAACAGTAATCAAACTTAACCTAATTTCAGCATCAATTTGATTATTTTCGAAAATGGGTTTTACAAAACTTGTTAAACTTGTACTACCCTGCATAGCTCTCCAGGCCATTTTATGTTGATCTCTCTTCGAGTGTTTTTCAAGTTCACTTTTCCCTGCAACAAGTATTTTGTTGCAAGGAATGCACTTCACTTTATATTTATCATTGGGCACCTCACTTATCCACCCTTTAAATGTTTGGTTTGTCAACCAAGATTCACAAAACGCTTGTTTTCTCCATAGTTTAGCTTTTACAGCAACTACTGAATCCAATGTTTCAGTCCTAGAAGTAGATGGGCGTGGATCTGATGAGTTTTCTTTTTGTTGCTGCCTGGGCCTAGGTCGCTTATGGTGACGTAAATTCGATTCCGACTCCGAGCCCGTGGTGTCGGTACTTGAACTCATGGTTCAGACTACCGCTATCCTAACAATATACAATATACTTTTCAGCATGCAGCTATAATGTACAGTCAACTACTTACGATTGCGGAAATGATAACAAATCACAAGCAGTGTTGCATAAAAATAAAACGACGAGTCGATGGCAATTGCAGTTCTTCTCTACGCATGTAATTCGGGAATTCACCGATCACGCAAGTCGCGCCAACTAAACCAGATTCGAGGTACCAATCTTTCTATTAATTACTCCATGCCTCACTAGATGTCGCCGGGCTCGGATATCGACATTAAAGAATATTTTGTATCTTACAATTTACGCTATCGTAATTTACATGGTAATTTACTAAACATTTTTTTTCTACCATAACACTAAGTTATGCACAGCGGCCTCAAAGTATCAGTGCCCCTACAAATTACGACATTTCGAAAATCCGTCCCTACATCCCTATATTGCCCATAAATCCCTACGTGTAGGGACATATCCCTACATCTGACAACACTGATTGAAAGAGACTAAGAAGGGAGACCGGGTGTGTAAAATAACAACATTCTTCTTTGGATGCGGTAGTTGCATTTTATGTAAAATATTATTGGTTTCATAATCAGTGGCGTACCTACATATTCAGCGCCCTGGAGCAAGAAAAATCTGTGCGCCCCCTTGTTTTCGCAAGAGGTCTGGCAGAAGAAGAAGAGGTGAATTCTAGTTTGAACCAAAAATGGAGTTTATATATACAAAATTCTTGCGAAACTCAGTATTTATGATAATAAAAAACAATTAATCAACAGCTGGCTGTTTTCTTGAATTTGAAAACTTTAGCCCGTACCTACTTAAAGGATGGATAAACATTTTATGTAATTAAATGATCTAGAAGGTTCCTAAAAAAACATTGTTGTCCGATCAACAAAAAAATCCAAGTCGCCATCTATGACCGCAAATAACTCGCAGCTCAGACATGATATTGATGGAAACTTTTGACACTTTATTTTTAATGCCAAATCAAAGGCATATTTAAAAATCCATCTGGGTTTGAATTTGTCTGAAGTGAATTATTTGTTTAGTTTCACTGGGCTAAGACGCGACAGTCTACTATTCTTGTTTTTTGAGTGTGCTGTAATGTCAAATCTTATGGTCTATAATTTGTTGTTTTTTTGTAGTTATTAATCTGAACATTTTAGAAATTCTAATATACAGTTATAACCGCAATGTACAAATACAATCAATAAAATTACCATTAAAATAATAACATAATAATATAACACTTAAAGCAGAGCAGTTGCTCCACTGTTCCCCGTAGCTACGTCCCTGTTCATAATAATATGTTCATATTTAAAAGAAGTACGTGAATGTTTAATTCAAGAAGGTGGACAGATTAATCTTACTACCCAACCTTTTGAATAAAAGAACAAATTCTTATTTCAAATAAGTATATTATCCATTTAAAATTGTACAATCTTAACGTAACCAAAACAACGGTTTTCTTTAATGAACGATATTGAAATTGAGAATTGAGACAGTGTTTCGTTGCGTGCATTACAAGCAATATTTTTCTGTAAAACATCCCAGTACTAATATGATATCTTCATTTTTTTGAGGTTGCAGTCGAAGAGGACTAATTGTTTTTGTGGCATTAAGTAAACCCACATAATGGTTTCTGTAGAAAACAAAAAACATTGAAATCGGAAAAACTAAAACAAAATATAAGGGTTGTTATCACTCTTAAGCGAGATGACATTTTAGTATAATATTATTCCCTATAATATAATTATAATATTTTATAATTATTCTGCAACGATGCTATTATTTTTCTAGTTTGGTCAATATGTTGTCATGGTAGCTGTATTTTCAATTCAATAAATCATGCTGTTAGCAAGTATATGGATACCAGACAACGGTTATTATCTAAGATAGAATAGTAGATTAAAAACAAATTGAAGGCTGACATCGTACCGCGCTTTAACAGGAAGGCTTTAACTGATTAAGATTAGCTTCCTTTTACAAAGAAGCAACCACACTTTGATTACCGGCATTATTTTATTATATCCGCCCGATCTAGTAAACCAAGTAGTAATATATCTCAACATCTCAAGCATCATAACAATTACCGAAGTCACTCAAACAAAAAAGCCTGCGTCTAATTGGCGTCACGCCATTTTACGGTCACCGCTCGGAGCAACATAACCTCGCTAATTAGAAGAAATCCCTTTAATTCGGTTGAGGAGTCGCCTCCTTTTGTATTTTTCGTAATAAATAAAAGAAACCGTGTTGCCGTTGGCCCGTTTCGAATTTGTTTAAGGAACTAACGAACTACCAACGCCTGTCTAGAACTAACGATTAGAAACGACGCATATTACGCTCCAAAAATCACGTTCCTTCCGTTTTAGTTGTGTTTTTTAGATAGCTTTAATTGGAACGGTTAGTTTGAAAACTGTACAAGTTCAAGATTGGAAATTGTTCTTTGTAATCTCTATCGGGTAAGAAAGCAAAAAAATAGGTACGCTCCGCTAAAAATTAGGAATTTAATTTATGGGGTTAGGTTTGAATTTCTAAGAACTGGCAAGATCGATAGGGTTCTTGATCAACCCTAAGAATCAAAACTGGAGGAATTTGGAACAAATAGTTTTGAAATGATCAACTACCCATAGGTTCAAATATCGATATGGCAAATATTTCTGTAAACTCAACATACCAACCAGCCTCGGCCACAGGGCCGTGTTAAGGGGGGGGCGAAGGGGGCGCCCGCCCCGGGCGCCATGTTTCAGGGGCGCCAAAATCCTACCCAGAAGGGAGGAAGGATATATATAAAACGTGTTTTAAAAAATACATAATGAAGGAATTATTAAAACGAATATATAAATTCAAAATAAAATCAAATATAAGTAGCGATTGTTATTTGTTGCACGTGTGTGGAATTATTTATTACTGAACCTACAAAAATAGTACTAAACATGGGTACAGTATTAAAGTAGGGATACCGATTTAAACGAATCAGAAAAATTTCGTTTAATATAGGTATATATCGAGGATAATAATGGAGCAACTTACATGGAGATTTGACAAGATTTCGCTTTCCTTAGTGGTTCGAACATTATTTCACATGATGAAGAAACTATTAAAAAACATACTCTGAACCTCACAAGGAAATATGGAAGTGATTCAAACGGGCAATATTTTGTGTGTGAAATTTCAAGTGCAAATGAATATTTCGATCTCTAAATGATAACACTTATAAATCCTTCAATTAATTCATCAAATTGAGTTAACTGCCAACTACAAGAACATGGTAACTGCATATCGAATATTTCTTAGTACACCGGTAAGTGCTGCATCAGGTGAAAGGTCTTTCAGTAAACTTAAATTGGTAAAAATGTATTTAAGACCCACAATGGCTCAGGACAGGCTTGCCTGTCCTGAGCATTATAATATATGAGCATTATAATGAGAATTATAAGATATGGAAAAAATAATTCATAATTTTGCCACTTTCAAGGTTAGGAAAATAAAATTGCATTAGCTACAGACATGGAGACATATTTATCCTTATTTTATATTAATACGGGTATACATTCTGCTTTTGCATTTTAAAAAAAGATTTTTATTGCGTATTTTATTACGCAATACACAGGTAATTTAATCTTTTAATCATAAAAAATGGATGAATTATTCATATATCAATGGTTTAAAAAATAAAAAGTTTATTAAATTTTTATATTACCCCAATAAAATATTAAAACTATGTAAAATAAAAAACATTGTAAAAATTTCAGGAACAAATTAATCGACATATATATGTCGATTATTGGCACCTCTTTTAACCACCCCCAATACGGCTTTCAATATTTTTCAGAAATTCTTTTCTGTAGTATACACTTTTCCCCCCAAAATAACGTATCAGTTATTGTGATAAGCTTCACATTTTTGGTGATATCGATAAAAATAATGAGTGGACAAGATTAAAAGTTCGGGAACGTCGGTACACGTCTACAATTTAAGGGCAGGTTTCTCGCAACCTGGTTTCGTTGGGCGGTTGACACGGTTTCGCAAAAACTTACGGGATTTCTTGCATTCGTGGATTGACTCGCTATCGGGCAAAGTAGAATACGCCAGATGAAAATGTTTAACGACATATTTTGTCAAATTAATATAATAGGTTAATAATATGGTCATATTATTAACCTAGGATACACCGGTTTCATCAATAATTAAATTTGTATCCAACTTATTTGGAAAAAAAACATTTTTTTCGCATTTTTTATATCTTTTTTGTAAAAGGCCCTGTCACTTCCACAACTATTAAAAATTTTTAATAATCCTAGTTTGCGCGATAGCAAGTCAATCTGCGAAATACAATGCCGCAAGATTTTTTTAAATCGGCCCGTTAGTTTTGGCAAATTGTTTCAACCGCCCAACAAAACAAGGTTTCGTGAAAACTGTGCTTATATAATTGTAGACGTGTAGTGACATTCCCAAACATTTAATCTTGTCCACTCATATTTGTATCGATATCTCCAAAACTATTAAGCTTATCAGAATAGATGATACGGCATTTTAAAGAGGAGAAATGTGGATATACTACCGGAAAGAATTTCTGAAAAATATTGAAAGATGTACGTATTAGAGGTGGTTAAAAAAGGTTCCGATAATCGAGATATAATCGGCCTCGGCAAGCCGCTCGACTTTTGGCGATGGAATCGTTAATTTTAAGAATTGAAATTCTGAAATTTTTACAGTATATGCTTTAAATGTTGTGCAATCAAAATATGCAATAAGAACATCAATTTTTGAAAATGTTACACTAGAATGTCCCCAATACACATAGATTATTGTTGTTTTCATTAAGTAACATGATCTTTTTATTCACTAATGTCATCTTATTATATGTAGAAAGATTTTTTTTTCGGTAGGATGCGTATGTATTAAGCGTATGTACCTATTTCAATATATTATTTATTCTTTATTCGGACTTTTATTTTTTATTGTATTACATTTACAGCAATTTATTAATTAGGAATTTAAGTAATTTTGGCAAAAATGGCGGGGGGGGGGGGCGCGTTCGCTCTGTTTTCGCCCCGGGCGCGGTTTTGTGTTAACACGGCCCTGCTCGGCCAACTTGTTCTCTGAGTTATTAATATGTTACACAGAGTGAAACGATTTTTGTTTCAAGAAACATATTCCTTTCACCTTTTCTTTCAAAACAAAGTTCTTTCTTGATTATTTGTTTGTCGAGTTTAATTTATATGCTTGTAGAGATAATTTAGTTTATTTAAGATGATTTAATTTTATTTATTTATTTTACTCAAGTCAAATAAATATACAAGCAAAAATTATGTTCGTTTAAAGTAATATATTTGGTTTCCTTTGCCAAAAGAAGCCAATTTTGATTCAAACAAATATATTGTTAGTGTCTAATTTTATTTTTAGATGGCGCTGTCTGCCTGTTGACGTACACTTTTCATCTACCCTAACTTTGCCTATCGATACTGTAATGCTGCTGAGATAATCGAGTATGTGCAAAATCCCAAAAGGCAACACGATTTAGCCTACAAACTAGAGTCTACAAACTACTACAAACTAATCTTTTCATTAAACAAATATGCCAACCAACTACATTTGTATCCGCAAATAAATTTCTTTGGGCCAATGAATATTTATTTGAATTAAACAAAATTTTCTATTTGGATATTATACTTAGGTAAATGCTGTCAATCTAAGAGACTTTTAAATGTTTTATATTTTTTAAGCATCCTAAAGAATTATAAAAATATAGACTTCCAAATTCAAAGAAATTAACGTACCTAAGTCTAAAATTTTAAGACGTTTGGACGATATCCTCTTGTCAAAAATTGATAAACTGTTTGATAACACAAAAAGAAACAAAAATGTTCGTATTTATGTTAAAATGTTCGATATGATATATCATAAAATATACTGGGTGTCTCAACAGTGCGATCTCGGAAGATTGTAGCTCTGTTAATGAAGATACTTTAAAACTGATTTCTCTCATATATACAGAACTCCGAGGCGCGCATTTTAAAATTATTAGCGTGTATACAGGATGTTCCATAAGGTAATACCAACCCAAACGTTTTCGTCACAATTTTGAATTTTTTGCAAAATTTTACGACAATAGAAAATAACTTTACCTATCAGAAACAGCAGTCTAAGAAAAGCAGTATATCTCAATACCTGTTTTTAATTTTATTGCGCACGCTTTGATTATAATTAAGTCATATCCAAATTGTGTACAGGGTTTGAGTCATAATCTCCAACAAAATATAGCAAACAGTTTTTTCTAAGAAAGTTATTTTTTTAATTTGGAACACCCTATATCTAATTATTTTCTTGGATTCTACGCATCGTTCTGCACAAAAAAAGAGCTAGTACACACTAGTGCTAAAATAAACCATTGCAGAGATAACTAGTCTTCTTCATAAAAATTTTCTATCAATAAGTTCTTCTACACATACCTGTATTAACTATTAAACCAGCTAAGTATTTACCTAAAGTACTGTTTTCTTGAATGATTTCATCTCTTTTTAATAGAATAAAACATTTTAGCACATCTGCAATTTCCTATTATAATTTGAATTATAATTTTACTTATGTACCCTGTATGGACCCTGTATGTACCCTGTATGTACCCTGTAGGCTATGAACAACTGTTCTGTATAATATATGAGTGAAATCAGTTTTGAAATATCTTCATTAACCGAGACACAATCTTCCGTGATTGCACTGTTGAGACACCCTGTATGAACGATATATTATATAAAAGATAAGCGGTTAAATACGGAAATTTTTGTCCATTGTCATCAATATGACACCGAACAAATTAAGCACAATCCAAGAATTCAAAAGGTATGATTATTGATCCATATCTTTTGACCTGACTCTTGTTCAGTTTTTTTTAGTAAATGTAGGGAGAAAAAGGTGTATTGTCCGATATTTCATTCACCTTGACCCTTCGAACGTTTCATGCATTTGTAACAATTCCACTTTTGATAAAAAATTAAAAAGTTTGCCTGCGTTTCGGCAATTATTTTCCGAATGAATTTCATCGAATGAAAATTTTAGGTTTTTCTTAATGGCACACCTTTTGGTACTCCAGGGATTCCCCGACAATCTGAACCTTTTTCAACTCCACCGTGTTCTAGACACTACTATTATCAAACACCGACTCAATTGAATTATTTTATTAAAGATACCATCGGAGCGGGTTGGGTTGAAAAACAGTTGACTGCTCCGTCGGAACAGTAGCTAAATTTCTCCCCCTTGCGTAGTTCGCCGGCTTGTTCGTAGATGGCGCTTGGTGTACAACATAATACATTCTGCGTGCTGCTCGTCGAAAAACGAAACTTTGAATTGATCATGCGTAAAGTATTCGGAGTGTTGAATGAAAGTTTTTTGTGTGGGTTATTTTTTTTTTCGGTAATTGTTTGATTGGGAGTTTACAAGGTGTGAGGTAGGGTGTAACTGTAAATTATCATAACCGCCAATTAGGTATTCAAATACCAAACCTACGTGAATGTTTGAGTGTTGTACGTCATGGCATGTAGAAATCTCGTGGATGATTGTGTTGTCTCACTATGTTTTCTATTACAGGGTCACTGTGTAAAATTGATCTATCGCTCGAAGCTTAACAAACAAAATTGATATTTTAGATTTTCTTTCCGATGAGATAAATATAACAAAATAACTCTTTCTTTTTAAGATTTCTATTTTTCTACTAATTGTCCACTGGATAATAGAAGAAAATAATTAAAACATTTACAAAAACAATGAAATTGTTGCAACTGAAGCATCAGTTCACATTCTATCAATAGGAGCGGAATTATAGCAATAACTTGTAATATGTATATCGGAAACAACTATCCATTTAAAAAAGTTGCCTCTTCTACGAACAAAATAGTTTAGGTTATATGCAAAGTAAAATTCGAAATTTGCCGAAATTTGCACTGTAAAAGAAACTAAAACAAGTTAGGTATATGACATGTTATAATACTGTCTTATAGTAGATTTTCTAATATGATGTTAATACCTATATTGTAAAGAATAAAATATAACAATTTCAAATTTTAAAATACGTAATTTTAAATAGCAATAACTCGATTTCTAAAAATTAAAATACCAATATTTAAATGTTAAGGTACTGAATTGTGTGTACTGAATGCTGTAATAATGATTCATAAAAATTAAGATACAGAATAATAATATTTTAAATTCAAATGTATATTTTACCATTTGTTAAATGAAATATGTGTTTCTAACATACTCTTTCATAGATAATAGATATTAAAATACTTTTGGCTATAATACTTTTTACTATACGCAGTTTTCTCAGTGCAGCATTTTCACTACTGAAACTACTTCATGTGGACCTGGGTAGCTGTTTTCCGTGAATATTTATTTGCTGAAAAGGTTTTGAATTAGGGAAAGTTAACATTGTGTTTCTGCGTTTCTAACAATCAAACAGTACTAAGTGCGTACTGAATTTTATTAACACTTTTTCCAATCAATGACGTTGAGTGATCGTAATTTAGAACATCATTACTTGCAATATATCAGAATATTAAACTATGCACAGCGTATTTTTTGTACCAAACTATTTCACGGTTAGGAATACGGTTAAAGAGTTTAAGCAAAATTGTAGAATTGCTAAAATTTTTAATAGGTACTCGAACAGATGACCAGGACGTATCAAATTCTGCCAAATATTAAAAATGGATCAAAACTGTGAACCTACCGTACTGTGTTTATGAATCACATAACCGCTATTTTAGACATAATGGCACATTACAAACTTACATAATTTGAATAATAACGCATGTTTTTACTATACAAATTGAATTTGTAAATTGATTTGCATTTTTGGAGATTTTGATTTTATAAATTTATGTCGCAGTTGTATCACATTAATCTTACTCATGTTTATTAAAAGTTATAACATTGAAATAACAGAATATTTGGAGTTTGGCATATTCTTCATTAATCGTTGTTTAATGTTATACTATCTCATGTAATGAATTAAATAATATAAAATAAAAATGGAGGTAGGTACCTACCTACTCGTTTTTATAAGTATTGTAATGTATTCAGATTGTAGCAAAATATTCGATAATATTAGTTTACACATGTTTTTAGACATCATATATCGTACCTAAAATAAAATCTCAAGGGAATAACTAAAAATTAAACATTTTTGTTTACCTACAACATATTTGACTATTCTTTTCTAACAAACTCATCCAACATACCTATTTAATATTGTAATATGAAATTGATATAAGTTATGGGCTGCCATAGGTACCTATATCTGTTTGTATTAAATGCTTAAATTTAAACAAAAAAATATTTAAAAATTATAGAATAGTATTGAGGAAAATGAAACGTTATTTCTTTCTTATTAATACGTATTGTAGTCGTGAACTGTACCTATTCATTTTCTTTAATGTTTCTAGATTGAATAATATTGAACTATAATCAATCTTCATTGTTCATGTTTTTGTGTTCCTCCTGGTTCAAACTTTGATATCATAAAAACTATTCACTTTAACACTATAATAAAACTATTATGTGCTGGAAAAATTTATAACAAAATAAGAAAAAATACTCCGAGACAGAACTTGAAAACAATAATTTAGCAATATTATGAGAACTAAAATAAAATATTCTACTTTTTAATTAACATTTAAATTGCATAATATTGAAATAGAATTATGATGAAATAGAAAAAAAAACGATTTATTTCAAATTTAATTTCTATAGGTATGTAGTTCGTGCGGTTGGCGTTAGATGGCGCCACCAGTACAAATTTGATGCGCGCTAGTATCGAACCTCGCAAGCACTGATATCCTACACCACACAACACAAAATGAAGTAATTTCTCGGTCGTTATAGCGAAAATTAAGGATGCAAATTATTTGCGAATATACAACAGCCGAATTATCTTTTTAATATTGCCAGTTTAAATATTATTATCGTTATTATGGAGATAAGTTATTTCGATTCAATTCGATGAAATTAAACGATTTAATAGGCAGAAATAATTAATACTTATCGGCTATTAATTAAATGAGCTCATTAATCAATACCAAATAAAACCTGTATTGAGATTATCATAAATAAACACCGATTTCGCCGTACCTATTTAAGTGAGTATCAATTTGCTGCAATTTACCAACACAGTAGCACCTTGTTCTGGGCAGATTACACACGCATAATAGCTGTATTAAATAAATAAATAAATTAGAATAATAATAAGTCGTTCCCCTACCTACCGTAGCGCCGTCTAGTCACTTCGTATATACGGATAACTTAAAATTATGCAAACTAAAAACGGTAAACAGAAACAGAGAGCGAATGAATATACGCGCAAGGGTCCAACCTAGGACCTACGCCGTTGTGTGTGCGCTACTGACCCAGAGGTATTATAAATTTCACCCTCCGCGCAATGTTGAGGACCGCATACATATGTATAAGGCGGCAAGTGCTAATGCCCTATTGTATTGCAAATTCCATGTTAATTCGCTGTATGATTTGGTAGTACTGCAACAGGTTACCATTTTCATCCCTTATATATTGCGTTTTGCGTTAAACCAGAAAAGTTTAACCATATTTTTAGATGTGATATTTAGAAACGTTGTGAAGGAAAATTAATAAATGTTCTTTTGCGATACAATTTGTATGCATTTTGCTAGATATTATCCATTTCATTGCTATTAAATAGTGTATATACACGTCAAGTGTCAACCGGACGATTTGAAATTTATATTTATTAGCAAACAACTGACATAAATGATGCATAAATGGAAGAGAAATGGAATTCTTGTTGGCGCATTAAATATTTTATTGCGGAATTATGTAGATTGATGCAATATTTCAAGATGTTGATTGAATAGACAATTTTGTGCAAAATTGATTACTGTCTAACCGTTTGTTATTTGAACGCACGGTATGCGGGTGATCTGATTGGAATTCAATTGATTAATATGAAGTAAGTAAATAGTTAGTTTATGTTGTGATTTGTTAACAATTACGTGGAATTTTATTGATTTAGGTATTATTACTGGTCGATTTTTGGGCGAATAATAACTCTCTTATAGTTATTTTACTGCAATATTTCAATCTGAAATAGGGAAGAGGGTTTTTGAAGTGTTGTTTTATAGGGACTGTTTTTTCTGTCAAAAGAAGTTTTGGAAATTTTCAAAGTCTTGATTGGATAACCCATAGAAATGTATCGATTTGTTGGTTAGGGTAGCACGGGTAGTCCTTTGTTTTTCGCGAATGCCGTTGGGTTAGTTCGCAGACAAGTGGTGAGGAAACAGACCGAGGCGAGCCAGATCCAGTGGCCGTCGGTGGACGGCGTATGTGAGCGCGGCACGCTCTGTTGCTTAGCTACCGTATTCTGCCGAGTGTAAACACTTCCCCGCCGTGGTGGGGCGCGCCTATCGCAGGCGGTTACCCTCCGTATTGAGCCAGTGAGGTATGGCCAATGGCGCGCGCACCTCCATGGAGGGGTAGGTGTGGTGGGGAGCGAGGCCCGCCGAGGCCCTCTACGCTAGCAGCGAACGACTAGTGCATACAGAGTCGTCGTGCGTGGTATATGCAATAGTCGGAAAAGAGCGTGTTCTGTTATTGCTTGTAGACTATATGTGAAGGTGTGCGAGATATACTAGTACAAAATTTTCGGGCGTAATTTGGGACCAGAAGGTGCAACCACGGCTACCGCTTGGAGGCCCCATCAGGGCATGGCTGCAGCAACTTACCTGCCAACGAGTAGTGCTTTAACATCTGATGTGGACGGAAGTGTTGTTGTCGGGATGAACGGTATGAATATAACGGGAGGGTACCACAATAGCAACTCTCCCCGGTCGGGGATAGACAGTGATATGAAGTACCTTCCGCATCATCACCACCACCAGCAGCATCATCATCACATGCCACCCTCGCCGTCGCCGAGCGGACCCGCGATGATGAATCCGTGGGTCAGCCTCCAGTCGACGGACCATTGGAATATGCCTATGCACCATCACCCGCAAGACATCAAACCGTTGGCGCAACACGCGGATCTCTTGCACAGGCAGCAACAGCAACAGCTAAGCTCGCCTCACCACCACGGCTGGCCGATATCCCAGCCGTCGCATTACAATCCTGGAGCTGGATCTCCATTGCAAACGGTGAATGGTATGCTATCACAATATCCGTCGACGCCACAGTTGCACCATTCGCTGCATCGAGAATTACAAAGTCCGCACCACCCGCAACACCCTGGAGATAGGGATAGCGTGGGTGAAGACGAAACACCGACCAGTGACGATCTCGAAGCGTTCGCGAAGCAGTTCAAGCAGAGACGAATAAAGTTAGGTTTTACGCAGGCAGATGTCGGCTTAGCGCTGGGAACATTATACGGAAACGTCTTCTCGCAAACCACGATCTGTCGATTCGAAGCTTTACAATTGAGTTTTAAGAATATGTGCAAACTGAAGCCGTTGCTTCAAAAATGGCTGGAAGAAGCCGATTCAACGACAGGGTCTCCGACGTCCATCGACAAGATCGCGGCGCAAGGTAGGAAGAGGAAAAAGAGGACGAGCATAGAGGTATCTGTGAAAGGAGCTTTGGAGCAGCATTTTCACAAACAGCCGAAACCATCGGCGCAAGAAATTACTTCGCTAGCCGACAGTTTACAATTAGAGAAGGAGGTAGTGCGGGTGTGGTTTTGTAACAGGAGACAGAAGGAGAAACGGATGACACCTCCGAATACCCTAGGACCTGACATGATGGATAATTTACCACCGAGCGGTCATATGCATCCTAGTTACGGTCACCACCCAGCGGATATGCATGGGTCGCCGATGGGTGGTCAGCATTCGCACTCTCATAGTCCACCAATGCTCTCGCCCCAGGGTATGGGTCACCAGTTGACGGCCCACTAGCATCCAGCCCACTGGGCTTCACTACTTCATCACAGTGATAATGGCTAGCGACAGATCGGGCGTTCAAATCATCCCCGACGGTCCTGGCATGGCCGTCACCTGAAGGAACTCTTGAAAAAGCTGCTACCTCACAACAGGAAACTCGGATGGCGGCCCACATGTGATCAATGGTCAAACCCAGTGCGTGCGTACCTTTAACCATAATGACAAACAAAGATGATCGAGAGATAAAACGATCAGTATATACTTAATGTACAGTACACCTGTAAATAAATATATATAAATATATATATTGAAGAGAGTGATATCCGACACTGTGTATAAAATATTAAACCTAGATTAAAAGGAGAACGGAAGAGCTAAAACAAACGAATGTATATAGAAAATGTTGCTGTAGCAATGTCGTGATTTATACTATGTACTACTAAGTAAAAAATGACTCTAACACCGGGACAATTACGTTGCAAAGAAATGTGCGTTCTTTTTTTTGTTCACGTCCCTGACCCTATGGTTTCCAATCAGCGTTTTTTGATGGTCATAGATATTGTGTACATATTTATTATATTAATATTAATTATATATCGTTGTACGGTGTGAAAAAAATTAAATCGAAAATGTTTTTAAAATAAGCCTTGTTCTATTATTTTTATTACCTTTTTCTCACTTTGTTCACACACCATATTTTACACACATACACATCATCATCAGAGTCTAATCATATAAAATAGTGCGACAATTGTGTTTGTGATTGTTTCAACAGTGGATTTTTTTAACGGTGAGTCCCTTTATTATTTTTTTTCTATATTTACACACTTCTGCAATGTTAACGACTACCTCCTAAAACGTTTATGTGTAAATATCAGATATTACACCTGTCACGAAAAAAGGGCTCACAAGTTCTCATTTAAGTAACAAATATATAAAATACATGTGTTCTTTATAGTTTTCACTTGAAACTGACTAATAGGTAGCCAACTATTCGAAAAAATAGCATGGAAAATGTGTACATAAAATCCGTAGAATTTGTAAATATTATAAATATATTTTACGGTAGAAATATTTTTGTAAACGTAAAGAACAGTTCCTAGTACATAATATATTGTTTTATTTTGTTAAAACTGTATCGAGTCTTCTCTATTATTTTTTATTGTGAAACGAATGTTTTTTGTTGTAATTGTTTAAATAAAGTGGTATCCAAATTATACTAGCTACTATCATTTGTTGC
This sequence comes from Melinopterus prodromus, assembly GCA_964023965.1. NCBI lineage: Eukaryota > Metazoa > Arthropoda > Insecta > Coleoptera > Scarabaeidae > Melinopterus > Melinopterus prodromus. The sequence goes on from OZ030393.1 coordinate 51,496,215, forward strand.
CCGTCCTCCAAAAACAAAAAAAAATCAAAAAGTAAAATGTGATGCCGTTAGTTCGCCTGGCGGACAATTTAAAAATAATGTTAATTGTGATAAAGTCATAAACGTGCAAAAATCGAAATAATTTGTGAGTGAAAAAAACTAAGATTTATATCTTATTAAATAATGTAAGTATTGATACTTTATACGTTAGTTATTTAAAAAAAAAATAATTCATTTGGTATAAGTGTTGTGATTGTTAGAAGTAAATTTTCCTGCCAATAGATGGCGACAGCTAACTCAAAATCTATCTAAGTTTCAAAACTTTTCAGGCGGCAACATAAAAAAAAGCTTTAAATTTGTTTTACTGAGCTGTATAATATTGGATACCAATATTTTCAAGTCAGTATATTTTTTTTTTACTTAGCAAATCGTCGACGTAAATGACATAGCTTGCTGCGATTATAACTTTGATAACGTGAGCGAGGCATCCAAGTCGGCCGTGGAAACACGGCTGTAGAATTCAGACCAACTAAATACCGTCACTTATTGACATTTACCTATAAAAATACATCAGTCTTGTACTATTTCTGCTAAAATGTCACCAGGCGACTGTAGATAGCAATCTGTCACGACGAGAATCGTGGGCGATGCAATATTCCGTTGTGTTGTACATTTTTCTAAAACTTAACCCAACAATTTTGACAGGTCAAACGTCAAATTGTAGAGTTTGATAAGGATTAACTGATAGAGAAAACAATTGTTGAAATGTGATGAGATTTTGTAGGAAATGTATGCTAAAATATGTCTGGTAGACATCACCCGGATTTTATGCGAGATTTTTAAATAAATTTGAATAGAATTGAGCGTATTTACATTTGGCGTGTAATTTGCCACTTATGGCGTTTAGTATACAATGAGATGCACTTATTTCAACGATAAAGTTCACTTAACTTGTGAATACTTTCAATTTTTTTTTCACTTAAACATTTTTTAAATAATTTGTTTACTTTATGACAGTTGTTTTTAGCAAAATAATATAATGTGGCCAACCAATAACTTTCAAGATAAAAAGATAAACTATCTTTAGTGCAGTTTATTCAAATACAATCAAAAAGTTAAAAAAAATATTTAGTTTAATTTTCATCGCGGAAGGATTTTGTAGCAATATATGTGCTTTATTTCTTTTTTACATTTTTTACCAAACATCTTAATTGTTATCAGATAGTTATAATTCTTTTTTTAAGTTTTACGTCTTCAATGTAACATTTTATAATTTCAATACAAAAAATACTCTCAAGATAAAAAGAGTAGGTACAATTTATTACTACAAACCGTATGTATGGAAAATGTTCGTACAAGTGAAAAAAAAAAGAGATAAAAAGAAGTTATTCCAAAAGAAAAAGTATCACTAATACACAGAAAAAATCTGGCCAAATATAGTAATTTTTTTGTTACGTATAATTCGTATAAATATTCTGGAAAATAGTGCAGTTCCTATATGAGCGCGGGGATTAAATAATTTGGAACATTTATTTAAATAAATATAATATGTTGCAGTGTGAAACAAATTCTTTCTGTTTTATACAGTGTGTCCCACTTGTGTGTAACACCTTCTTATCTTTTTTATTTCTAGTCCATTTTGATATTTTTTTTTCAAATATGGAACACATATTTTACTATTTACTGCCAACAAACCAATTGTTTTCTTTAAATGCAAAGCACCTTGTGACGGCAAAATAAATGGCAAAAATCAAGAAATCACCGTAGGGATTTTTTATCAGAAAATTTTACTAGTAGTAAATGTTCAGAATTGCCGAAAAACACTAAATCCAAAATTTCATGAAATTTAAAAAATATCGCTAATCTCCACCATTTCGGCGAGTGTTGACAAAGCACTTTAACAGTTCAGGTTTTATTTCAAACAAAATTTCCACAGCACACTTTTTTAAGCCCAGCTGCCAGTACAAATAATATTTATTTTTGAAGAAAATTTCAATATTTTTTAAATTTCATGAAATTTTGGATTTAGGGTTTTTGGGCAATTCTGAACAATTATTATTAGTAAAAATTTTTGATAAAAAAATCTATAAACTGATTTCTTGATTTTTGTCATTTATTTTGCCGTCACAAGGTGCTTTGCATTTAAAGAAGACAATTGGTTTTTTGGCAGTAAAAAGAAACATATTTGTTCAATATTTGAAAAAAAAATATTAAAATTGGACTAAAAACAAAAAATATATGGAGGTGTTACACTGTTAAGTGGGACACACTGTATATCCTTTATATATCTTTCTTTTTTATATATCCAAATTGTAAACGTTAGCACATTTAAGTTCTCACACACAAAGCAAAACAAAAATTTATTTAAATAAAATTCACATTCAATACAAACGCTTTGAACATTTTAAAATGTGGTAAAAATGCGAGATTACATAAGGAGAAATTAATGTAACACTGACATTTGTCGAAATATATGCTATTTCTTATATCTTGTTGTTTTCGACACAAGTATTGACAGTGTTTTCCAGCAGCATATTAAAAATAGCTCATATAAAGTCCTTTTGAATGGACATTAAAAATGCGAGTCATGGTAGAAAAAATATTTTATCATCATTGCCTCTATCAAAAATTATGTATTTGAGTATTCCATATTAATTATTTTAAAATAATATGTTTACTCTGTATCTGTTATCTTTATCAGCTACCGTTTTATTTCTTTGCAACAATGCGAAAGTCAAAAAGTCAGAATAGAAAACATCAATGTCTGGCTTTTAAATTAAAAATGTCTTAATATGTGCTTGAATATAATTTTATGCTTAAATTTCGTATCGTTATAAATGGAGATCTGAAATGTTGGAGTCAGGAATTGCAAGTGTCAAAAAGTAACAGATTGTATTTTAAAACAGAATTTGCAAAATTATAGAATATTTCTAAATATCCTCTAGAATAGTTTGCAGATTTTATTTAGGAAGAAATATATCTTAAAGTTATTTTTCTTGATGAAAAGTACTTAATTTTGTAAAAAATAGCACATGTAGTCTCAGAACAAGCAAAAGTTTCAAGGTTTTATATCAGTTTTTCACATATACAAAATCGACAATATTGCGGATTCTTGGATTGTTCTCGGTTATTGAAAAATTAGTATAGGAATCTGCCAAAAAAATTGCTTATTTTAACATTTTTCTATTATAACTCCATTATATTTATGGCTAACTTGATAACTACAAATTTCGTCATATTTAGCACTAAAATTGTTAAAAATTAATCAAGTATCATCAAAAAATTATCGTATTCAAATCAAACATCCACCAATTAATATTTAGAAACTATCTAGAAACTTTTCAGAATCGGAATAAATCCAATAGAGTAGACAGGTCGAAGAGGTATAAGAATAGAAAAAGCGAGCATCATAAGTGGAGCTAAACGAAAACAAAAGCAATCGAAGCCGAACCGCCTTCTCGGAATCGCTTTTCTTTTTCTTCTTCTTCTTTCTTTAAACTTCTTTTTGTTTCATCGCTACGCTTCGTTCTTCGTTCTGGCGCGAGATTTCGACTGGCCCGAGGTACAGAACTGATTGTCTTTTCACTAAATAAAGTGGGCACCCACACTCCGAAATGGCCTTAAAGACAAAAGAGATTCGACAGAGAGAGAAGCACTAAAGCAACTACAACAAAATAATAAGGTGAAGAATAGGCGCACAGTTTTTCTTATTCTTTCGCGTACGTAGGTCTAGTAATAATTATATGAGAGCGGATTCGTTAATGAGTTTGAATTTAATTCGTGGGAGATTGCGGCTAGAGAATATATGGCGGATTTCAGACATGCTACGTCGCAATTACCAGAGATGGTAACCCTGGGTTTGTTGCATGCCGTGAAAATAGAGACATTAGATTTTGTGGGAAATCTTTATACACAATAATAAGTTTCAAATAGTCTCATCATACTTACATTGCGATAGCTGACTATTTTTAGTGTGCGTTTACACCACGATCTTCCTTATAAATAGCTTTATTCATTTAAAGAAACAAGAAATTGTCAATAACAAATGTAAAAATAGATAATACACATCCTGCGTATACATCCTGCGCCATACATTTTTCTATATACCAGTCGCATCATTACAGTATTGACAACGTAAATTAATAATAATAATGAAAATGTGACTAAGTATGACCAAGAAACAATATTTGTTATAAGTATTTTAGATTAGAAGGCAAATATACACCAACATTTACTAAGCACACCTTTTTTTGCTTAAATTCAATTGAGTTACTGTTACTTATGTTAACTCTAGCCTCTATGACGTTTCTCTTGTGATGGATGAACACCTGACATAATTAATACTTAGTGTCAAAATATAAAAACACTAAAATTAGAGACAATTAGTTAGAAATACGTTGACAAATAACGTGTCAGAGCAAAAACTGCGCCGTAATTTTTTTATGTTCGTAAAGAACGTTAAATATTATGTTTGTCATATTAAATCTCGTTAAAATACTTCATATTAACATACATGTATTCTAAGAAGTTTTTTTTTCATGAAGGATACTATAGTCTTATGTTGTACTCAATGTAATAATAAATCAGTACCGTCGGCAATAACAATACGTTGTATTTTTATAAACAACGTAGAAGAAACCAATTATAAATTACTAACTAGAATTTTTCACTAGACACAGAAACAAATCGCAGGGACATATTTTTACTTAACGAAACTTAATTCGAGCACGAGTTGAAACAGAAACCTTGACTTAAAAAAAAACATTTAATGAAATATAAGATTTTTATGAAATTGTAGTCTTTCTGAGTTAGCTTACCTGAAATTCTGTTGCATTCCTGAAATCTCTAATTTTTCGGAACTCTGTCTTGCCCTGCTCCATAAATCTATAACAAAATTTTCAACCGCAATTGTGAATTTTGTAAACATTTTAAACAATTATTTGAAAATAAAAATTTATGATTGTATGTTTTGTACTTGAAACAGATCGCAAAATTCCATAGCAAAATATCTGCACCTCATTTGCAAAGTCGTGTTAGTCTGGGTTTTTATTGTAAATTAAAGTATGAACTGCAATTATGAAATGAAGCTCACTCGCCTGTGTACTAATATTAAAATCCTTACACCTAAAAACCACACTCCTAGTAATATGAATAAGATCACTAGGAAAACAGGAATAATAGAGATACTTTTTATAATAATTTGGAAATTCAAGTTGATAAGTATTCAATATTGTCGAACTAATACGCAAATAACTCCAAACAGATAACTTTACAGGAAAGCAGAAAAATAACCTCTTTAGAATTGTATAGAATCAGATTCATACAAATATTACAAAAAACTGGAGCCGCATTTTCGTATAAATTAGACGACAAACTAAAGTTTATAAGTTAACAATATATTCACATTTTTATTTTTTTTTATTTTAATATTAGTAACAATATTAGAGTGTTTCACCTGTTTCCTAAGAGAGTAGACTGTAAAAGTCATTATGAGTAAAACTCTTCATAAAGAATTAATTTGTTGTTGTGCCCTTAAAAAGTTATGGGGATTGAATTATTGACAAAACACAGAAAAGTAAAGAACTAAATACATATGTTTGATATGTATTTATTTTTTTATTATATTATATATATTTATTGTATTTATCATATGGTAGAAAGAAGAAAGGACACAATTAATTAACCCACCACAATACTCACGAGTAAATAAATTTAAGTAAACAAATAAAAATGACAAAATTAAATTCAAAAAGTAAATAAATGAAGAAACAAATAAATCTTTTTGAAACTTTTTACTGATTTTCGTTTATGAAATAAATGTCATTTTTAGTAAAAAGTTACTCAGTATGTCGTTTAGCAGCTGAAAAAAATTTTGCGGCAAAAAAACTGGGACAGCCTGTATATGTTATAAACTCCCTTCTTCTCTTCTCAGCTTCTCTCAACCCTTCTGCTTTTCTTTTCTTCCAATGACATAAACAAAATAATCTTGTTGCATATGTTTTCGTTTATAATTTTATATTTTTTACAATTTGTTTATATTAAGACCCCTGCCTGTTAAAAAAAGTCAAGTAAAGTTCAGTTAAAAGGAAATTCGCGACCGTTGCTCACTAATTTCCACGGTTGTGTCATGGTTTTTATACTTTCCAGCTAGAATATCATTTCCCAGTAATACCTAACATGCATAATTAAAACCCATACAAAATTAAATTATTACCCTGGATATAGCTCCGTCTTTACTCTATGCTCATCGAAACTGATGCTGGTATTTTTATACCCTCCCTCCCATTTACTGTGGTAGGGTATATTAACTTTATCCCAATATTTGTAACACCCTTAAGGAAGCGTGGCAGGTATACACTTCTATAGGTATATATATATTTTTGATCAGTATTGAAAACTGAATCGATTTAGCTATGTCCTTCTGTCTGTCTGTGTACACAATAACTGCCTTAATTTTGAAGTAATTGATCTGAAATTTGGTATACAAGCGTATCTCTTAAAAAGTAAGGACAAGTTCGTGAATGGGCAAAATCGGTTCACTTAATTTTTATTCTTTTTTTACCATATAAATACAATATTTTATCAGACATAGTATGATAAAGTATTCTAAAGTATTGTAATCGTGGCCGAGATTTTAGCGGAAATATGTCCTTTTGGGTCCCCTGAATATATTTGACCAAGGTACAGCAAAATGTACTCAGTTTTTTTTGTGGCCACGATTTTTGTGGCGACTTCTATATTCTATATATTTCATATATATAGAAGTTTCATGACAAAACTTGACAAAACCGCAAATGCTTTTTGTCCAAAACAGTTAAATTTAAAAAAAAGTAAACGAAGTTCTGAATAATTAATTTATGTCTATGAAATTTTTTGGTAAAACTAATAGTTTGGTTGCATGAGCAAATTCTATTTCATAGACATATCTCGTACTGCATTGATAGGAGTTAGCCAGAATTTGACAGATATAACTATCTTTTTACTAATTTTACCAAAATGTATAGCTATCTCGGTACATTGGTAATAAACTGTCCGTAAAAGTTCGACATATTTTGAAAAAATACTTTTGTTAAAACGTAATAAAGTTTTAGGCAAAATAACATATTCAAACTTACCTACATAGAGTTTTCATTTTTACCCTAATACAGAGTTAGGCAATCACGTTTCGACTTTTTAGTCTAATGTTTTTATTATTGAACACAAGCTATAATATCTAAAAAACCTGGGTCTTGTATCTAGGTTTTTGCAAACTCATTGTTATAATTAATTTTATAATAAAATTAATTATGCCTCCCCATAACTAATTTTAATTACAAGCAAATTTAATAACAAACAAACCACAACATTTCCTTCGAATGAGTTTGGTTAACGACAGGGGATCTTTTTGTAATTCAAAACTGCAAAAAGGCGAACATCAGGAAAGTTTTTTTATATAATTAACAATTTTATATCTATTTTACTTTTAATAAAGTTAATAGCCAAAGTGGGCTGGGATTATTGAAGATTTATTATTTTTTGTATTAGAACATAATTAATATAGGTATATACTTTTATTGCTGGTATCTTTTTCATGAACAACCTGCGTTTCAGCAGTATAAAGCAAGACAATGTCGTATTCATAACATCATAATAAAAAACACATAGACTATTATTCACACATTATTAAATCCACAATTAACAAAGATAGTAAACCACTCAACATCATAAATTACGAAAAAGTGATATTCGATTGCGTCAACAGGATGACCTCCGCCATCAACTTTTCCTCACCATTAATCCATTAACAAAAGACCGTGTAACAGTAATCACGTATGAGGGCACTCGTAATATAAGGGTATGACTTTAATATTAGTTCAATCGTCACGATATTCATATTTCCATAAGGGTGCCCTTGATTTTTAACGATTGATATTGTCCTGAAGCGCCAAGAACTTGATTGACTCAAAGTGACCGACAATGAGAGAGAAGATTTTTTATGTGTAAGCGGAGGTTCGTTTCGTCTATAAGCAATTACTTTTGTACATGTCTTCCTGTTGAGGACATACTGATTCAGCTTGAATAACAATTATGGTATACTTCGTCAGCAGTTTTTGTGCTAGAGACGTAGAGAAGTGTTTGCATGGATTAATGGTTTTCCTATACCGTCCTTACGCCCAGAAAAAGAAGAGGTAATTTTAAGGAATGTTACTTCTGATTTCTAAGGATTCTAATAAATTATTTGCAAATAAAATTTACAATTTTGAATTTTCAATTATTTAAACGTGTAGGTATATATGCAAATGTTATTATTGGATCATAGGACGTAACATAAAGATCTCATTTTTATTGCTTGCATTTGTTAAATTTTATAGCATTCTCAGGTTTGTTTGTTTTATACTATGCTACTAAATATGTAGAATAACATGTCAGTAATTTATTATGTGCTTGTTTAATAAAACATAAGGCCCACACAGGAGGTAAATAAAGTTGGACCAGCAGCGAGAATTAGTTCATTTCGGAATGATATTATCTAGTTATTGAATTCAATCAAGTTTAAGAAATATTTCCGGAAAATAATTAAGTTTTCACTCAGATTTACAGTCATTCAGTATTGATTAAGAATTTGGGAACACACGTTTTTCAACAACATTTTTTGATAATGGCTGATGTTACATTAATTTTTTACCTCAACACTATTGATTGACTGCGAGGTTGCCATATCTATAAGTTTAGTATACTGATTTCCTATATGGAAAATGTAGTAGAATGATGCAAAATAATAATTAATTATGAAGAAATGAAGATCCAAATCCACATGAAACATCAAAAGATTTTTTTTCTTTCTAAAGAGTACATGTCATAGTGAGTAAAAAGTTTCATATCGACTTATTGGGTTTTTCAATTCTTTCAGAAGTTGCTGCTTAAAGTACCGTTCTGTTATTATTTCAAACGGCAGTAACTTCTTAAGGAATTAAGAAAAAAAAATAAGTAGGTACATATGCAATAACTTTTTACTCATTATGAAATTTATTAGTGAAAAAGACTTTTGCGGAAGAACCGTGCATACTATCCATAGAAACACATCAGACAGTTTGATAGGCAATAATCATTTGTAATCTTTGACTGATTTTCGTTACTTTTTTGGTACATAGAAAAGAAATTTTAAAAACATTAGAAATTATCTTTTGCAATCTGTTGCAAATGTTTTGGTGGTCGAGTATAGTAGGTATTATGGAGTAAGTTAGGTTTATTTTTTTATGCTATTTGAATTAATATGAACATTATAAGAAATTATTTTTGATTATTGTTGCTTCTTTTTCTCAAGTAGGCAATTAGGTCCAATGATAGCTTGCTGTTTACTTGTATAAAGAAATATAACTATTAAATATCAGGAAACAAATATTCCTCAGAATTAAACGCTAAGTATTCATTTAATAATAGTATGTATATAATTTCTGGGTCAAATAAATAATAAAAAACACAATTTTTTTATTTGATTACCGTATGGTTAATTCTTAAATATATACAGTTGTGATGCAAACTATTATGTGCTTGAATATAGTTAATGCTGTTATTGAGTTAATAATATCTCTTTTTAACTTTAAAGAATAATATGTAATTATCAACCAAATATTTTCTCATTCAAATAGTAGATTTATTAGGTTTTAAGATGCACGGGCATTTGAAACAAAAATACAAAAGTAACAAGAGTCAATTTATTAAGGATATTACACAAGAAACATTGTTAAAAAAACAAGGAATTCAAAATAACCAAATTTTTTTCTTACAACTTTCGAATCCACAGCCCTAGATTGAACGTATTATTTATATTTATATGTGCTTTTTATTTCCTCAGTAATTTCTACAGCTACCTAAAATACAAATAATATCAAAATGTATACAGTGTTATTGTTGTAGGTGTGACAAAGTAATATATATAGAAACTAATCAGACCAACGATATCTGAAGTACAACGTAATCTGATTGAGATCCCAATGTTGTACTCTTCATAACATGTTGGTAAAATTTATTTGACAAATTTTCCATACATTTAGCTGAAATATTTAAACTACCTTCCAAAATAAAGTTAGCTGCTATAGCAACAAAACAGATTAGGCGATAACAAATTGCCTTTTAAGCAGTTTATAATATAATTTATGTTAAACACACTGAATTCAATAATTCAATAAACAAATCTTCTGTTAAAATTTATACAAGATACCTTCGACTCTCCGTTATCTTCTCAGTAATCTATACAGCCATTTGCAAACACAAATAATAACAAAATTCATACAGCGTAATTGTTGTAGGGGTGACAAAGAAGTATACAGAAACTATTCAGACTAAAGAAGAAGAACGTAATTTGATTCATCAGATCAGACGATTGGAAGTTGGCAAAACAATCCTAATGTTCTACTCCTAACAACATATTGAGAAAAAATAATTTGACAAATTTTCCATACTAGGATTCAACGCTATCTCCCAAAATAAAGTTCGCTGTTATTGCAACAAATCAGAATAAGTGATAAAAAAGTTGAGTTTTATTTAAACATTATTCTTCTAAAACAAGAATTAGTTATAGCAACTATTTTTACCGTATTTACACCCTGTACATTAGGGTACATCGATAAATCGTTTATTTTAGACCTACAGTTTAGAAAATTTCTTTAATTTTTTAATGTAATGTTAAGTGAGTTTAAGTTTATCAATAACGCAAATAAAAAAAAGAGTTTCCGAAGTTAAAAATTTGGAGTTCATAAAAAAATTAAAAAATATTTAGGTCTCACGCAGAAAGCTTAAAGTTTATAATTTTCACATTCAAAATTGAATTACAAACTATTATGTAAACAAGCTGCTTGTTTTGTCATCATTATTACTTTACTCCACAAAACTCATCCTTCTATTTTTAAAAATTTGGCGATAGTAAATTTCGTACAAAATTACTTTTTAATGATTTTTAATACCAGTGTATAATATACAGACTGGAGTTTCGATGACAAACAATAACAATAACAACAAGCGACGGCACGGCGCTGTGCGTCGGCTCTATCACTCTAGCTAGATTCACCGCCTGGGAATTGAATAAAATTTCCATGCCCATCATGTATATGCATACGGAAAATATTTACATGGTAAATAGAGAGGAGCGCATATTTTTCGGTAATTTAAATAAAAGCATTGTCCATTATTTTTGAATATGATATTTACATATGTAAATGTCAATTTAAATTGCATTTTAATCGGCACCACCCCACAACCAATATTGACACAATGTTTTAATTCATATTTTATATTTGCTCGTGCCGTACGTTCGGGCGTTCGGCGACCGCAAGCCGTGCAAAAATTTGCCGAATTTTGGGGTGGGCCGGGTGGCTTTTATTGAATACTATCAACCCCAGCGACCGCCAACCTCGAACCGGTGATGCGTAACAATAACAGATTTTTTTTTTAATAAAGGGTTATTTGACATTTGATATTACGAGGGCCCATTATTTTGAGAGGCATTTTTTTAGGCGAATGTGGTTTGGTGCTTTTTCTTTTGTATTTAATAAATCTTTTCGAAATTGTAAACATTTCTTTTTTTTTATTTGACCGTCACTGAACAAGTAGTAGATTTAGCAGCAGTTAATTAGTTTACGTCCGATATTTAGATAAAACATGGAATCACACGTGTTTTGTGTTGAAAAATGTTTAATGAAAAAGTATCTGCATTATTTATTAATACCTATACGAATGATAAGATAAACATTTACATTTCAGTCAGAACTTTTCAGCAATTTAAACCCCTTTGTTGATGCATAATCTTCCGTTTTGTGAACTTGTGAACACTTATGGTTCCAACAATTTCCTGATTTTTTGGAACGTTCAGTTTTTAATTGGTGTGAATCATATTAATGTTGAATAAAAACTTCTTTATTTGTTTATAACGATAGTTTAACGAAAATGTCTACCTAATAATAGTAATATTTTATTATTGTTTTTTAATTTTTCTTATTATGCCTCATATGTGTCCGAAATAAGTGCATATATTTTAAGGGGTTATATATACCTCAACATTAACAACAAAAATCTTCATAATTTCTTAATACTTTTCAATTATTTAACAAAAAATTTTTAAAAAAAAGTTGCTAGCTGCAATCGTCTCAAGAATTTTTTTCTGCAAGTGTGTTTTAGAATGATTTTATTAAAAACTTTTTTACTAAAAACGAGTGCTAACAGGATTTTCCATTAATTAAGTACTCTAAACTGGTGCGAGATAGAAAACATTGTGAAATTTGATCTAAAATTTTTCAAATTTCATATGATCATGAGTAGTATGAAAATATTTCATATCAGATTTAGAATTAATTTCATTTTTTAATTCGTCTAAAATACGTAATGCAAGCTGATGATTTTTTCTTTATGATGATTTGGCCAGGCGCATGACTTTATCATACTACATAAAATTACTAGTTTAGCTGCATAAGATTTTATTTGATCGAGATCGGTCGTGTCTGCATTGAAATAAAACTAGTTAGCCAGGGTTTGAAAGATATTATGATTCTATTGACAGTATTGATGTCAAAACATTAGCGTTTGACACTACCTACTATCATTAGAAAATAGAATTTGCTTACGCAGTTAAACTATTAATTTTACCAAAAAGTGTCATAGACATAAATTATACGAAATTTCCTGCACTTTAATTTATTATTTTACTATTTCGACGAATTTACAGAAATGGCGGCTCATTTGCAAAATCCTTGAAAACTGCTTGGAGTTAATATCTAGTTCCTTTAGTTCAATTTAGTTAAAAAATATGGTCTCTTTTTGCGTATTTCGTGATAGTCATTCCAAAATATAGATCCCAAAATATAAATTTATTTAAAAGTTATAAAAAATAATGCAATTGTGTTTCTTATCATATAAAATTTTGAAACGGTGCAAAGGACGAGCTTGTGAATTGACGTCCTTAATCGGAAAATTGATACACGAGATCTAAAATCAGTAATTAGATTCAAAATACAACAATACTACGTAAATAAAATCAATTCTATAGGCTTCAATTTTATTGTTTAAAATGTACTCTTTATTGGTGTGATATTATTCTAATATAAAAAAAAAACACTTAAAAAAACTTCTAGAATATGGTACGTACAGTGTTTATTTATAAATTTGTTTTAATTTAACACCAATACGTATCCATTGTTTTTAATCTGAACGGTAAAGAATGCAAAACTGGCAAAATCACATTTTCAATAAAATAGTAGATAAATCAAATTATATAATTCTTCATCACAAATAGCCTGATCTGATACTATTAATATGCTGATTTTACAACTACATAATGTGATAAATTATTGCAAACAAAATACAGAACTCTGAGATAAAATTACTTACATTTTGTCCGAAGACACAAGTTAATAAAAGATGTTGCAACGCCATTCAACCTTTGGGTTTTTGTTACTATTTAATTTGTATTTTAACTTTTCTTTTGTGCTGTACTTCAAATACAGTAAACCCCAATACAAAAATCTAGGAAACCCACTAGCAATTAAAACATACTTGAGATAAATATAAAATTTAAGTTTTGCACACATTCTCAAACAAAAATATTACTTGAATTTTAGTTATGTGTGGTAACATAATATCCAACAATACGCCAGATGTTATTTGTAGTCATTTGAAAAATCTATAAATAAAACATAAATTTTTTGTAAGGTTTGGACTCAAGAAATAAGCTCTTTTTCGAGTCCCTCATATATCTACATATCATTTACAAAATCACACATTGTACATATAAACCAATAATTTCACTTAGGTAATATTTTCAAAATATTATGTTGCAATATATAACTTGATAACTTGTACTGCGTTTACCAGCAAATGAGATTGTCCACTAACATTATAAATTCTCTTACTTATAGAGATTGCAGAGCCAGTAGTACGATCTCTCCGTTCTGCTATCAATTATATGCAACAATTGGCAAGGTCAAGTGCAACTGTAATGTTTATTGTGGAGCGTGTTAGTATAGACTTAAGTGATCTACATACATGGAAATTGTCATAATTAAGCCGTATGGTAAAGATTTTATGGTAATCGTAAAGTCGTGCTGCAGTCTATTAAATGTTTTTATGTGGCGTTCCTGAAGGTTTACGAGGACTTAGGTGTTTCGGCTTCAGACTTCTCATGTTCACATTAAGTTTCGCTCAACTTTTTTTATGTAACTAGGTTATTACATGATCAATTAAAATTTATAGGGACACTTGTGATGCAAGTTTACGATATTACGGAACATTTACTGAAATTAATAGAGACGATTCGGTTACCTCATGTCATTTCTTTTTTCTTATAATTTAAATAAACAGCAAAAGATCTTTATCTGCCCTAAGATACATTTATGTTGAGTCTATAAAGTGAATCTAAAATGAATCATATCCAAACACATTCCAATTGGATTAAATACATAATTCACTGTTTCTTATAATTTACTTAATTTGTTTAGATACGCCATCTTTAAATTGGTATTTCAACAAAGTATAATCATTATGAATGCAATTTGCAGTCGGGCAATACAAAAATATTAACCGCAGAAATGACTTATTACGTATGTACTATGACAGTCAATTTGCTGGAAAATAATAATATATTGCGCTATAATATGCGTTTGTTGATATATTTGTCATAAATCAGTTGTACCAATTACGTAAATGTAAGAAAAACCGGGACAAAAAAGTGCAGTATTTCAAACCAGTCAGTGTAAGTTTATCCGATCTACATTTCAGTAAAGCTGTTTTAAAAAACTTTTCCCCATAAAACACACGACTAATACTAAAGATATTTCTCTAAATGTTCCATTTTTTTGAACAATTGTCTATAATACAGTAAACATATTTACCACGCCTATTTTTTTAAAACATCAATAAATTTGCTGCAGGAATTATTATTTTACCGAAACCCAATGGAACTTTGGAAACTGAAAAACATCATTTGGCGGCAGAATTGATATATTAACACTTCACTCACTGTGCTCTACTTTTTACAAATTTTACTGGTTCACAAGTTCGAAGGGTTTAGTTCTTTTTAGTCTTCTCACTAGATTCTGGTTGTCCAGTAGCTGCATGGCCTCTACGTTGACGTGATGGCTTAGGCGAGATTCATGCTTAGTGGCGAATCTTTTTATCTCTTGGATGACTTGTGGGACACCAAGATCAAGATACATGCCACTATTCCATATGTACCAAGGACCGTGAACCCTATCCTTAGTACTTTATTTTGAAAAGTCTGGATTCCTTGTATATTGGACTTTTTCGCGCAACCCCAAAGCTGGATGCCGTATAATCAAATCGGATTTGGTATTTGGTTGTAAACTTGTAGTTTGTCCTGTATTGACAACTGAGAGTTTCTTCCCAGAAACCAGTACAGTTCTCTGTATTTGAGGCCAAGCTCTACTCTCTTCTTCTTAACATGTTCTTTCAACCTTAGTTTTGTATCCAGAGTTATACCAAAATAATTTGTAGTATTCGCATATGGAACTATGAAGTCGTTAATCTTGGCATGAGGTATGTGCTAGATTCTTTTGTTTGTGAAGTTAATGTGGATAGATTTCAGTTGAGCTTGGTCTTCCATTTTTTGGTCCATTTATATGTTTTATTACTAGCTTGTTGAAGATTCCTAGTAGATTCTGCAATAGTACATCCCACTGCCATTAGAGCCGTGTCATCTGCAAATGTGGCCACTGTTACATTTCCCAGCTGTGGTAGGTCACTTGTATACAATAGATAGAGAACTGGTCCCAATACACTACCCTGGGGTACACCAGCTTTTACTTCTTTTAGTTCCAAGTATCATCGATCTGTTTTATTCTGAATAGTATATCAGATACATAGGATGTTAGCAACTCGACGTATTGTAAAGGTAGCATACTCTTTAGTTTGTGTATCAATCCTTCATGCCAAACCTTATCGAAAGCTTGTGTCACATCAAGAAAGATTGTTGAGCAAATAAGCTTTTCTTCTAATGCTTTCTTTATGATATTTGTTATTCTATGGCCTTGATCAATAGTGGAATGGTTTTCTCTAAAACCAAATTGGTGATTATGAATTAGTTCCTTTCTCTCAATGATAGGTTTCATTCTCTTTAGAAGCAACTTTTCAAAGAGCTTCGATATCATTGGTAACTGTGATATTGGGCGATATTATTTGGCCTCGTTCTGTGGTTTACCTAGTTTTGGTACCTTGACAATTCCATCTTTGACTTATATCCAGAAAGAGTGTATTGATTTATATTTTTATATTCAGCCGCTATAAATTCACTGACATTCCTAAAATCATAATCTTACACTTGAAGTCAACTTTTTCGAAAACTTACGTAGTAGGGAACTTATGACTCATGATTCGTTTTCAACGGAAGCAAATCTATCGAAAACGCCAATGCACCTTCTTTACCAAATACAAGTTGCCCTCAGCAATCAATATTTTATAACTTTTTCGAAAATTTCTTTGTCAGGCCATGCAATCTAAACATGATTGAATTCGGAAAAACATCTAAACTTTTGAAAGAAAATAATGCGGTTATAATGCAATCCCATTTGACAAACGTGAGTCAAAAATATAGTAGTCCATTTTTATTATATCAAAAGTACTTATTATAATACAAGCAAATTGGGTAATACCCACTTTGTACTAGAGCCACAAAAAAGCTTTATATCTTCTTTAAAAATACAAAAGAATAATTGAATAGAGGAGTAGATGATAAGAAGCTAAACGAATTTCTGTCCTTCTACTTTTTTGTGGATTTTTATATTAATTTTATAATTATTGAGTTACTAATGCTACGATTAGGAGAAGAATTTATAATTTTCTACCTAATAAATATAGTATAGTATACTAATTAACACCAACAAGCAACTTAAAACCCTAAAAACTCCCCTTATCATTTCCTAAAGCGAATAAAACGCAATATTATAGATGCAAAACAACAGCAGAAGCAATGCTCATAAAATCAATACTAAGTAATTATTATGTTATCCATTCTAATTTGTTGCAATTTGTTTATAAATACCGTCCTATCGGTATTGCGATTTTTAAATGAGGCTGCATTGCCGCAGCCGTATTCCACGGAATAAATTAATCATATAAATGGCGGATAATTGGCGTAGTTGATTCGTATAATTGATAGCAGCTCGATAATACAGTAACTGAGACATATTTATGTGTCATTATGTCGTTCACGGAAACTCATGTACACATTTTTCCGCTATCCCTTTCGTTTTTACCTATTATATTACTACCGGCCTGTAGATCTATGTCGCCATACATAGTGATTATTAATTGGCGATCGATTTGAAAATTCTGTGATTCGATATGGCAATAACAACTATCTGGGAAAGGAATGAGAGTGTAAGTATAACTGTTTTATATAGGCATTGTTTAAAAGTTATTTTATGTAATATCTGTACGCGACTTAATGGCATAGTAATATCTGTTCGCACTGAATAGTTTAATTTTTTCTTCGGCGGGCTTAAAATAGACTATAATTAACTTAATTACTAGAAACCGAATACTAAATAATCAATAAAGCTAAAAACAGCGATGAAGTTTTGAAGGAGGAAGTATTGAATAAGACGAGGATCCACTAATAAGTAATGAGATAAGGTAAGTGACATTTTATTTAATTATTAGTAATTAACCTGTAAAAAAATCATAAAAATTCAAATAAGGTATTCCTTACATTCAAAAGCTTGAGTTTTAATAATAATTTTAGTAATGGAAATACAAATGCTGTCCTTATTTCCAATTTATTTCTGTTCGCTACAGGTTTCGCATATCGCTATAGATGCTTCTTCAGGCGCATCAGGTTGAGGTATCCAGTATTTTTCCCGCGCTTTTGGCCGCCTATGCGCATGCAGTACAAGACTACTCCAAACCTACCGCGTGTTAACGTTTATATTCAGTAAACGTCAGCTAACTGAGTACGAATTTCACTCACACGTGACGAATATTTAGAAATCAAATAAATCAAATATTGAAAATCAGAACTCCATTGTGCGTAAATCAGTGTTTATAATATATGTATGTCATCTTAAGAAATTGACGAAGTGTAAGTCGCAAAATTTTGTGATTAATTTGCTGAAACTAATGATGGCGTTGCTTCTCTAACCTTTGGCGCCTGAAGAAGAATCTAGCGAGATGCGAAACATGTAGCGAGTAGAAATGAATTGGAAGTAAGGACAATATTTGCATTTTCATTATTCAATACCTTATTGGACACCAAGGATTCTATTAATAATCTTAATCATTATCAACGGACCAGAGAATCACCTGGGACAATTTGTAGTTCTAAAGAATTTGTAAAGAACTTGTTATTTATAGTGTACGCCATTGTATTTTTCAAATAGTGAACATTAACTAGTTACTAAAAAGTTTGCCCTCATAAATGAAAAGTCTCCTGCTACATCAAAAAATGAGAAAAATCAAATATCTGGTTAGGATTTGATTGTCGAAACATTTTGTTATTAGTAGCTGTTCAGAATGTCACAAATTCTTGAAACCTTCATAAAAAAGAAAAACAAATATTTTCCATTTAATTTTACTATTTGGTTTGAATTTTGAGACAGGTCAAATGAAAACTATTTTTGGTATGCCTTTTCCGTACAATGTGAATAGGAAAGCAGAAATACCAAAGGTATTCATCGATATCAAATTTCACAGGGTCCTCAAGAAAAAAGGTTGAAAAATAAAGACTTCCTTAACCCTCATGATTTTATATTTTTAAGAAAAGAAACGGAGAATAATTGGACAATACTGCAAAAAACGTTAGGGTGTTTAAGCAATTTTTTTTATTTTTCAATTATCAAATTTTGTTGCAGTTAAAGAGGCATAAATCAAAATTATTTTTGGTCGACGGCACTGTAGTACTAAGTATGGTAAAATTGCTTACTGTGCAGCTGTTTTTTTAAAAGTCTTTTCTACTCTGCGTTCGTTATAAACTCATAATGAAACCGCTTTCGGTGTCTATATGAAAAACTAGATCACTAAATTTAAGTAATTTTTAGTTATTCAAGATTGGTGATATTGACGTAAAGTGTCAATTAATGCTGACATCTCAATCGCTACTGGCTTGCTTCAATCGTATTTGTCAGTTTTACCACAACTACCAACTGTTGAAGATAAAACTACTTTAGATTGTAAGATGACAACCGCAATTTACGAAATTTATGTAAAATTAATGTCGCAAGGTAGTTAAAGTTCATGTCCTACTATTTCAGGAAACTTGAAATTTTGGAATTAGAATTTCCTCGATCTGTGCTCTTCAGCTAAAATATTCTCTAGTTAACTGTCACGTCTGGTCACCGGAAGTCGGTATCACGTTTGTTATTTTAAATAGAATGATATAATTTTAATTTTATTTTTGGTTTCTAATTATTTAAAATACATCACTTTTAATAAGGCTTCTTTTACAAATTTTTTGGAGATTTTCGCGGTTATGTTTAAAATTGAATATCTTATTGTTATTATTGAACCGGCACATTCTTCGCGTGTGGTCTTCATAGATTCATCTGATTAAGATGTATGACGATAGGTGGTTCTGAATTAGGGGACCCTGGCGGTGGCCACCAAGCTCACCGAGTTTAACACCATTAGACTTTTATTTCTGGGGTGAGGTCTATTCCACAATACTCGAGAAGAATTGACTAATATAATAGTAGTAGCCGCCATTAATGGTCTTCAGCGACAAGAAATCCGAAGAACGACGATGACAGAAGTACAGCGAAGAGTTTGGAGCAGAACGGGCAGCATTTCGAACAACATAATTAAGTTTTAATTTAAGTTAGAAATCCCAAATATATTATTTTAGTTTTAACAAACCTTTTCAACATTTGTCTGTTTTCCTGCTGTTCCAAAGTTTTTACATTCCTATAAATGAAGAATTAATCGTTTTGTATTTAGTTTGCAATCATTTATACTGACAATATCTCAAAAACTTATAAAGATAGATATATGGAACCCTAATATTGATTGATAGGGAATAAGACTTCATATCGAATGGCGTATCGGGATACAGGTTGTTCCATTAGAAAATATATTATTTTTTTAAATTCCAATATTGTGTTGCAAATTTTGAACACGCTGTGTACGATATCATGATGAACTAAACATAGTCTTATGTAACCACGAAAATCACCAAAAAATTAGTAAAATCTTTTTTGACTTTACTAATTTTTGGTGATATTTAGGTATAGAGAAACATTAGCAAAGATGATGTATTTTGACACGTAGAAACCAAAAATAAAATAAAAATTATATTATTCCATTTAAATTACAAACTTGATACCGACTTCCGGTGACCGGACGTGACAGTTAACTTAGAACATGAGAAACTTCTAATGTACCAGTACCGTGGGACACGCTGTATAATATTTGTTTTATAAGGCGCAAAGTATTGGCGCACTCGTTCGATTCCAACAACTCGTGCGCCAATTTTTGTCTTATAAAATTTGTATTATAATACACTATTTTATTATCAAAGATATTGAAGAGGTTTAATCAAACAGAAAGATACATAAGGTAAGGTAAGTGAAAAATGTTTGTTTTGATTCTTATGTTGGTATAATTAAAATATAACAAAACGTACGTACGATCGTGTCGTCGATAAAATGATGAAGTGCTTTTTTCATTTTGATATATGTTCCCATATTTGATTGGCTTGTGCGAGAGCTTCACAAGTGCACGAGATACCAACTAACATATGGTTTGGTCTCAAAAACTGACAATATTCACACTTGTTCAATATTATAGAACAACTATAACATGTACTTATGCCAAATACAAATTAAGACTAACTAAAGAAAATTCCAGGTTTTAGTTACAATTCAACTGTATAACATACCTATTGTATGTTTCTACTTTGGTACACGGAGTAATCTTCTTCGGAAACACTAGTGGAATTGTCTACTAACAATAGATCGCTACTTAAATTCATTGCGAATGATAAGTTCTGTAATCTGATGATAACCGATAAAAATAAAAACCGATTGTGATCGGCAATATCGTGTCTCTATGGAAACAATCTGTTCCAAACAGAATTACTGCCGCCGTGAATCGGTATTGATGGGTTGAGCATCGACCCATTGCATGTTAATCCGATTAATTATAATTTATGCCTACCTTTTTCGGGGTCTCTTTTCTTTTTCCTTTTACGACGGCAGCGCGAGCGTTATCAATACGGACGAACATTGATTTATTTTACGACGTCTATCGTAAAGCGACGTTTACAACTTCCTGTAAGAGCGCGCCATGGCACAACCGTTGAGCTTTTCGCCGTGTCTTTTAGGTCGAAAAATTAATCCGGTTACGAAGGCAATGTGCTTGCGTCTTTTTTGTGTGTTTTGCTCTCTTAGCCGCGGTCCCACCGTCCCATCGTCGCGACCAGTTTCGTCAGTCCTCATGAACGTTTACGACGTACGGGCGGTTTCGAGAAAACCAATCGGTTCGGTTTGATGACGGATTTCTTTTGTTTTCAGGTTTCACGCCACCTCCGACCGATTTGACATGAGTATTGTTCCGCCCAAAGCTTTGCTTTAAAGTAATCGTCACAGCTAAGACGAAAATAATAAAAATTAACGCATGAAGGGAGAGGTTTAATATAATAGAAACTACTCACACAAGCTGTAACTTAAGGAAAAATGTGAAGATTATAATGTTTTGTTTAGTTTTTATAATTCATCGAATAATACAATTTCATTATGTACAAATCTTATCCACACATTTTACGCACGTTGAGAAACTTAGATTGATATCAACGTAATAAATGTTGACAGACTTGTGCCTTGAATATGTCGAATTAATGTACTAATTATGTACCCAATTAATGATATATACAAAATCATTCTTTTTGTGCGCTTTAAATGCACTTGAGATAGTTTTACGAGGATTAGTGTCATTTTTTCATAGTAACAAAAATGTAGATTATAACAAGATCGCATGGCCTATTTTATCGTGGTGCATTTTGCATGTTTTGTAGACTTGTTTAGCCTTGTTTATGACAACCGCCAATTTGTAAGTCACTTCTCATGGACTTTTTATTGTGTTAATGATCCTATAACATGTGCTACCTTATAAGAACGTTTTCGAACAAAACACTATTGAAAATTAACATAATAACGAAAACAGTTGCTAAGTATTCACTGTATCAAGAATTAGCTTTTCAGATAAATGCAATGCAATGTATTTTGAAGAGTACTTCTGATAAAATAGGCAAATTAACGCAGTATCTATCCGAAAATATAAAAAAAATCTATTTTTAGTCCTTTAATCTTCATGGTTGAAACTATGGACATTAAATTTTTTCCACTTTAGCCGTTCATTGTTAAAATTTTGAGTGAAGTCCATATATTTGTAAATGTTTAGTAAAAGATAGGAGTTAAATAAAAACTTAATTTACAAGAATATTTACTCTAGTACAGGTTTGGATCAACAGATCATGATCAGCCAAAAATCAGAGGAAAGAAAATATCACGCAAATTGTAACAAAAAACACTTAAATATACCTTCAAAATGTATAAAGACGGTAAACTTACAGTATAAATCAAGTGCAAGAGGCACAAGGCATCAGACATCAGAATGAATACTTTTTTTTTATGTTAAAAAAATTTAGCGTTATTTCTACTGATTGTTTTGTGTTTTTCTAGCTTTTGGCTAATGATAAGCTGTTGATCGAAACTAGTACCAAAGTAAACATTCTTGCAAAATTAAGACGGTTTTATTTAACTCCTATACTTTATTAACGATATTTAATTATATCATGCTCATTTCCGTATTTTAAAAACTTTTATGATATGTTCATAAAAATTCGGCTTAGATTGTAAGTAACTTTTCTTGTAACAGAAATAAAATTGACCGTGGAGTAGATAAATCTGAAATAATTTTAATTTAATACGAATAACCTTATATACAAATAGGCACCACATGCATTTTCTTATCAGAATTATTGCGTTATTAACTAAAAATCATAAAAACTTGTACATATATAATTCACACCTCAAAATCAAGAAACACTTTCAACACAAGTTTAAAACATAAACGCCAAATGTCAACTGTGCATCGGCTGCTGCACGCGGGAAATACAATTTAAATTCAAAAACAAACAAATATGAGCGAAATAAATAAAACCATAAATCTAATCCGGCTTCCTCTGGATTATTTCTTGGAGTATAAAGAATGCGTAGGTAAAAGTCCGATCAAAATTGGTTGGTAGTATTTGAATTAAAATTGAGTTTGTAATGTTTAATGTTTGTGCGTGGCGCGTGGGCATTCCTAGCCGCTGCACGCGTAAGCGATATGGTCTGTAGCATCTATACGCAATGTCTGTGTTCTGTATTCAGTCTCTACAATATAGTTTTATTTTCTCAGTGGTTGAGTCTGCGATAGTTTATAATTTATTTTCATACGTATAATACAGCAATGATTCTTGAATTCGCCGATTCACAAAGTGCAATGGTTGTCGCTGCACTGAGATAACAGTAGTCGCAAAGGCGGGTGTTGGGATGGCAGCACTCGGTTCTAGCAATGATATGAAGAGATTGGACCGGGCAAGTGTACCGGAGTTACTACTTCATGTGGAGTAAATTACTTTGAATTCCGCAGAGATCGGCCATTTCCAAAAGCGAACCTATAGTTTCAATTTTATTAATATCATTAAGGATTGGTGGTGTTTTACATGTGAAGAGTTTTGTCAGTAGTGTTTTCATTCGATGTACCTAACTGTAGTTCATGTTTCCTTGACGAGACTCCTTTATAATCACAAGCACTCATGAAGCTGAAGATAAGCAGCGAAATGTCGGCAATGTCTTAAATAAAGGACTTAAAAACCAAAACTGAAGGAGCGTTTTAGTTAATTTACTTTTGAACAAACTCGCAGTCAATAGCAGCTTTCCTTTCACTTTAAATTATTATTATAAAGAAATATTACTTAATATGTGTGTATGGTGTACACATATGTATGTATACATATCATTTATTGGCTGTACTACCTTAACATTTTTCTTTCTCTTTTCTCTAAATTCTTAAGGTGTGCACTGCACGCTCCGCACGTATGGACCGCAGGCCACTGAATATACTAATATACTAGAATACAGACACAAACCAATAAAAAGATCGAGAGGAATTTATTTTTTAGAAAACTTTATGTAAAAAATGTAGTATGTTTAACAGCCGAATGCTGATCTAAAGTACCCTGGTGAACTCTCCTGAGTCAATTGTTAAGAAATAAACTGCCGGAGTTATGATGTGGAACTCTATTATTCATGTTATTATATGTTGTACTTTGTACATTTGACGAAATATGAGAGTTAGATTTTAGGTTTTAGCATTGTATTGGATGGTGTCACGTGATAGTGTGCCTCACAGACACAGGCATCGGCTTTGGAGGGATGCGCTCCCACGTGAGAAACCACCCTCTCCGTTCAAGGCGCATTGGCTATACTAGCCAGCCGTGTTCAGCCAGACTGTTCTGGTTAGAGACGCACTGCGCGTTTGTGACATCCATATCGGGGAAGCAAAAGGGGACAACTGTGGCCTAGGTGCGCTCCTACTACAATAGCTATACCCCACATATTCCATAGGTTTTAGCACTTTCTTGGTGTACCGCTGCACTAAAAACGTACTAAACCATACTTATAGTGACGGGAACACGTCTTCTTCGGCAAGATTTTGCCCACCGTTATTATGCAAGATATTCATTAATCTTCCTAAAAAAATACTAATTTTTTTCAAACATGTTCTGGTTTTCCCCAATCGAGCACATGGGCCGAATGGGAACAATAATTCTCAGGAGACTAATACAGGTTTTCATATTTATTAAGACTTTATTAAAGCAAAACGTTTCCCTTGCAGATGATGCAGCTGATAATAATGTCACAGATCCATATTTCCTTCAAATTCCCTATTTCCTTTGCACCATCAGTACGCTGACATTTCTCGATGGCTTAGTAACTGTACGCGACCGACGCGACGGTAAAGTGTATGCATGCAGGCGCTAGGACGGTCAACCTTCATTGTGTCTGGCACTTCCACTTCACGTGCCATTGTGCTGGCATACGACCACCTAATATAAATAATACAAAGCACAAAACACAGTAGCGGCCATTGTCAGTGTTATCCTTCGAGCCGGGCTCTCGAAAAATATCCGCCGTACACTCGACCACTTTCAGAGCTCACTCTGTTATTTCGGCTATTGAGTATACAACAGTCAGATCTACGGGAAGTTGCCGTAACTTTTGCGTGGGCGGTATGAGCTAACTCTCCATTACCAACGCGATCTTGTCTCGGTCGCCTAAAGTTCATGCCTGTTGTTGTTCTTGTTACGTGGTGTTATTACCTACACAATTAGAGAATTCTTGCTAGATGGTATCACTTTCATATATCATTTTCCAGTTGACATGCACATGGACGCACGACCAAGGTCTCCTTGGCTCGTTTTAATTAATTTTTACAATTTACCATTGCTATTATATTGTTCAGGTATTAATAATTTTTTTAATTGGTTGCAGTTTTTTATTGCTCTGCAAGCTAATCATAAGGTAATTAATGACAACATTATCTCTGGCATAAAACGCAAGAGACTCTGATTGATGGAGTTGTTGTTGATAAATCTATGGGATAACAGAGTTTAAGAAATTGAAACTAAGATTTGTCGAGCTCATCGGTGGATTGACAAATATTTCTTGATGATTATATCTTCTTATTTCCTATATATAATTTCAATCAAATATATTTAAAATCCACTCGTAATTTTGAAATTAAAAAGCCAGCATGTTATTGTTATTGTTATGTTGGTATGTTATTGTTAGCAGTTTGTCATAAGCACCAAAATTATTCACATATCTTTTGGTATCTTATGTGGTTGGGAATTACAAATTACCTAGAAATTGTATTGCTTCATATTTTCATGGACAAAAATATAATGGAATGGCAAATTAAGCATTTGTACTTATTTTACAATGTTCCTGAATCTGTATTTTTTTTTTCAAGAACTTTTTTTCGTTTGCACAACCTATTAGTTCTGTATAACTATTTATAATTAAAAAACTGTTTGGATTAAGCATAAGAGGTCTTAACTCACTTCTAAAAATCATAATTATAATTATGAGTAATGATAATTTCTATTATCATTAGATCAAAACATTTTTATCGGAGTTTACGATGGCAACACATTTGTCTTCGTCTCGTTGTATGTAGGTCCTCTCTATGCATAATATTTGAGGAATTCGATGGCATTCCCCTGATCCCCAAAATGTTTGGTGAGCAAATTGTTCACGTCATTTATCTTTGCTGGATCATCAGGAACGCCAGAAGTTCCTAAACTGCTTTGTGTTTGATTGACACGCTCTTAAAAGTGCAAATGTCCGAATTATAGCAAAGTTTACCTCTTATTTCGGTGTTAGTTTTCATCATGTTCCTGATGAGCAAAAATAGTTTAGAAGGTAAAAATGTAAAATGTCTGTGCAAAATAGTTCGTTCCCAGAAAGCGAAAAGCAAGTGGTTCCTTGCTGAGCACGAATGGCTGTATATTCTTGCGGGTCTATCACTCTTCTATATTACCGAAAAAGCGGTCAACTATTGGAAAAATCACACCAATCGTCTTCACGTGCGATGGAGCGATCTTAAGGAGCCAATAACTCAATATACCAATCAGTGTGGAATTATTATTTTGCGTTTGGTCACAAAAGCACCCTACTATTTCAACCCCTGAAAGAATTCTGGCATGATTGAGCAAAAAAAAAATTATTTTATTTGATTTTTTTTGCTCCCTTTTACACCAATAATACACAAAAGCGTTGCTGGGAGTTTGAGGTTTTAGACACATGCGGATGGCGCACATAGCGGGTTTGAAAAATACCGGTTTTTGACACATGTTTTCGACCGGCTTTGTCTTGGATGCGTTCAAAATCGCTTTGTAGGGTGATAGTATCTACCAAGACTTATCAACGTAAGCAAAAAAATCTGATGTGGCCAGGCACATGACTTTATCATACCATGTATAAAATTATAAGTTTAGCTGCATTACATTATATTTAATCGAGATCGACCATGTCTGCATTAAAATAAATCTACAAGAACTAGACAGATGATTTGATTATATTGACAGTAGGTATTGTCAAAACAGCAGCGTTTGACACTACGTACTGTCCATTAGAATCAAAATATCTGACAAATCCTAGCTAACTAGTTTTAGTGCAGTACGAGCGATCTTATGCAGTGTTTGCGCCAATTAACCAAAAACGATGAGACAAGTGGACTGTAGGACAAAGGACCGCGTGGTAGCCGCTTATGACGTACCACGGGAAAACCAGAACAACCAATAAACCACCAATAACCAGCAATGACACCAATAACACTGGAACGACACACACAATGAATAATCAAGTGCCAAGTATCAAAATCTATCTGGTCGGCAGACTAGCTCGTCGAGTACGGAACAGCTGGGCGTCAAAAAAACCTACTGCTCGCACTATGAAGTCAGCCAGCCTATACCAATCCTGTAAAAGTGAATTATCATGGCAAACTGACCGCAAAACAAACACCAGCGCCAACATACAGCTAAACTATTAATTTTACCAAAAAATGTCATAAATTATTCAGAATTTCCTCTACTTTAATTTATTATTTAACTATTTCGACGAAATTCCAGAAATGGCCGCTTATTTGCAAAATCTTTCAAAAATGCTAAGACTAAACCTCCAGTGCCTTTGGACACTTTTCAACAGAAAGCTTTTCAGTTCTAAGTTTGGTTATGAAACTTCTAAATATGAACTTTGGTCCCGATACCTTTTATAATTTATTTTTTGAAACAATTGTTCAATTTTTGTGATTGTTTCGTTTAATTGAATTAGCGTTGCTCAACAACACCGTTAGGGTAGTTGTTCTTCTTACTGAAATTTCACTTCTGAGCATATACAGGGCAGAGCGTAAGAATTAAGGTATGTTTTTATATCGAAATTAGCTGTTCTGTGGAGTAGCCAGATCTTTCCTGATCATTTTATTTTCAATTAAACGTGAAAAACAAAGAAATTTAAAAAATGGTTTAAAAGATACTGAACTATAAAAAATGAATATGTACACAGCACTACAAATTAAGTTTTGGTAGCGACAAATCGTACATGGCGGAATATGTATTGTGTACTCATCACTAGAAATAATGGATTCTTAACGACTAATCAGGTCAACAGCACGACAGAGTTTGTATTTTTGCGTGTTGTGCTATAAAGCGCACTTTTGGTATTTATGAGTTTTAATTCTTAAAATGCATAAGTATTTGATATACGAAAGTTTTTAATAAGTGTATGTATTAACCACACTTTACTTAAACTCCTACCTCCATATCGACGCATCTCGTGACTTCACAGTACAAATTTTTAATAAATCAAAATCGATTTTCGAAATTCATCAAGCTTTTAGACATGCGGCGAATGATAAGTGGCTGATTTTCCTCAAGTAAAACCGAGAATTAAGAAAATTTCTTCCGCGAAATTCATGCAAGGCAGCAAAAGATAGAATCCTGGGAACCAGTAGCATGGCTTAAATAAGTTATTCGGTAGCTTTTTGGTCGTTAAATGCTGGAAGACCGTAATTAATGCGGGCATTTATGGACACTTAAAGTAATGCGCGATAAAGCATCCGCGAATCGAACGAAGCGAGTCCTCATTTCGACCACCGCATCACAATCGCCGAGAGGCGAGAGTCCATCAAGTATACGACATCGGGTTGAGCAGAAGACGAGACGCAACAAGAACACCAAGAAGACTGGACCAAAACCAAGTGAAGAGGTCCTGAGGACTGACACCATAAAATTCGTCTTAAGCCTTAACCTTTTATCTGTGGTTATTTCCAGTTTTAATTGCTCGACTTAAGTAACGAAGATTGTTCATTTGCAAATGGAATTTGTATCTGGGTAGAAATACAAAAAAAAAATACCGTGATAGTGCAAAATATAACAGAAAATCTCCTGTACTAAGAAACATGATATTTTAGCGTTATCTGATTATAACATCTTTTAGTTCGTTGATGTCTCATAAAGATTTGTGCGTACATCACCCTGCAAGCATTCAATTTGTTTGATTTTTCAATTTTAATGTCTTCATTAATTTATGAACAAAGATTAGATCATCATAGATCATCATGATCCAATATTATTAACCGTTTTTGGAAGCAATGATGGACTAATGTAAGAAATAAATTTCTGGTCAAATTTATTTCGCTTCAGGGTTTTGCACTACGTTCCATATAACTTTTCTAAAGTTTAAAACCTTAACACTAACAGAAGACACAACTTTATGTTAAAATAAAAACTATCGATTGACCAGATTGACTGGATGGTGGTTTAAATGTATACTAAAATAGAGACTTTATTGGCCTAAAAGATACCTATAATATAGTTAACTACAGTAGTAAGTTTAAATGAGTGGTATGAGTACAACTACAAACAACGGAAATTTTTTAATTAAATTTAGTTAAGTTTGTAAGTATCCAATCATATTTTTGCGGCATTTGTAATCAAAGAATTTTATTATCAGGATCGTCTTGTTTTGGCATATACATATATGGAGAACATAAAATTTTGTCATACTTACTTGTCAATTAACAAACGCAAAAGGCGCTATATAATCCCAGAAGAGAAAAGAGGCAATATTTCAATGTAGGTACACAACTGGTAGAAGAAGAAGTTAACAGTCCTCAAAATTGTTTTGGTAGGCATACTACACTCTGGAGTATAAAAACTAAAATTATGATGTGTAATATTTGACCGATTTTAATGATTCTTGCAGGACCTTTATTATCACCCGCCTCTTCAGTTTAGAAAAAATTAGTTTTAACAGCCCGTATACATGAAGAATTATGTTTTGGTGGTCTAAGTCAAAGAATCCCTGCGGCGAAATTAAGGAACTTAGTTAGGTTCCCAAGTAGTCTGTTTTGAAGCCGTATTAATTACAAAAACCTGCTGGTTTTGAATAGGAAGAAGGAGAGAAACTGAATAAAGGCTTGGAAGCGTTTGGAAAATCCCCAGTCGCTCCTAAGAATTGAAAATTACCCTGCGCAGAAATTTAATAAAGCGAAGGCAATGCTGCGACAATCACTTGAAAGAGAAATGGGAGAAAATCTTGATGTCCAGGATAGTCCACCTACAACTGATGACGAGCAATCGAAGAATTTTGAGCTAGCAGGCATGGAAATAATTCAGCAGTTAAAGGAAAAATTCTCTCAAGCAACCACCAACAGTGAAAAAATTCGCATTCTCTCCGTGTTGCCTCAGACGGGGAGTGATATTTAGTTTGCATTGTATAAGTACAATCCAGTTGGTTATCGAAGTGTTCTTTAATTCTGTTGACTTAATGCTGTATGTACACAAATAAAGACCTATGACTCTCCTTTAGAAACCGATTTTTCTCCCGGGTTAAAAAATTGCAGTTATAATATTTCGCGCATATAAAACGCATACAAACAATTACATTATTTTTACTTTATCATACGCAGTTTTACGCGGTTTTAGTTTATTCTAAGCCTTTTTCAAGGATTTTGCAAATGAGCCGCCATTTCTGTAATTTCGACAAAAAGGTTAAATAATAGATTAGTAGAGGAAGTAGAGGAAATTTTGAATAATTTATGCCTATGATATTTTTTTGTAAAATTAATAGCTTAGCTTCAAGAGCAAATTCTATTTGATCGAGATCGGTCGCATCTGCATTGATATGAAACTACATAGTAGCCTGGATTTGACAAATATTTTTTTATGTTGTCACCACAGAAATGTCTATGGCTGTCACACTCGAAACCGCTATGAACCGCTATGGAACGTTGCCGCTCTAGTGCGGCAAAGTACAAAATACAAAATTCAAATAAAATAAGATTACCAATTTGATTGTTTGTTGATAAGAAATATCAACCCGTTGTTATATCTAATTGTAAAAACGATGAATTGAGAAAATTGTAAATAAAGTATAACGATGAGTGTAGTTATATTTTAGTATGTTGGTACGAATGTGACATCTACAGTGTCATGGACGAATATAAATCTGTTAGGTGTCTGTCAGAATATGAATTAGCTTTTCATACTTAACGTTTCGTAGAAGTGGTATCCTAACACTTCCTATACAGAAATATAACCATTTTAGAATTTTGTTTAAATACTTATTTCTCAAAAAGCAACACAAAAAAAACGTTGGTGTCACTCCTGCCGAAAACTACATAGCGCGACTCGCTCACATGCGACCCCGACTGTCCGCCATCGGTGACGCGCCGCACCACCGCTCGTCGCGCTATTCCGTACTTTCGGCAGTTGTGAGATAAATAACTATTATTCTAATAACAGTAGGTAGTGTTAAATGCTGATGCTTTGACAATACCTACTATTGATACTATTGACTATCAAAATATCTGTCAAATCCTGGCTAACTAGTTTAATTTTAATACAGACAGAATTTATCTCAATCAAATAGATTCTCATGCAGCTAAACTATTAATTTTATATGTTGTATGATAAAGTCAAGTGCCTGGCCACATCAGATTTTTCTTTCTTAACTGGAATATTACTCTCATTAAAATTTATACACATACTCGTCAAGCCATGGCACATACCATATAAAAAAATTGAGAAAAAAATTGCGGTGTCAAAAATCAGTTTTTATTTTTACTTGTTTATCAAAATATAAAAAAATTTAGTATAACTTATTTTTGTGATAAAAATAAGATAGAAAGCTTCCTGATCTTTCAAATGAGCTATCGAACAACTTTCTGGCTGAATTCAGTCCCAAGATACAGACAAAATCGTCTTGGCGCGCATGTAAAAACCGAGTTTTGGTTAAAAACCCGATAAAACCCAAACTACTTGTTTTTTTTCCAGAAACGGCTGATACGGTATTTATTTGGTGTGTACCGAAGCATATCCTGCAAGTTTCGTCAAAATCGGGGGGGTCAAGGGTCAGAGGTGTGCGATTTCACATGGAATGACCCTTTATGTCTTTAAAAAATGTAGATTTAGAAGTAAAACATAACAATTTTAGTTCCAATGTTCCATGACTTTTGTAAGTTTAAACCGATTTTGCTTATTTTTTCAAGAGTATCTAAGCAGAAGCAGTTATAACTTAAAAAAAAAGAACTTACAGTTCTGTACCGGTAGAAACAACATGTTTCAGCAAGATTCTCTTGCAAATAAAATCCCAATATTTTGTTTTTCGTTTGGTCCCAATATCTGTATAATTGTGACTGATGCACAGATGAAGAAAAATTTCATATTTACCATTTTGAATGTATTTATAATTAATTAATTTATGAATATTTAGAAGTTGGGAATGATTTTTTTCAAAATTCACGCACTGATAATACTTTCTATTTGGATTGTATTTTATTTTGTTTTTATTTAGTGACTTACAGATTTTTTACTGGTAACTTGAATTCATCCCACAAATTATTCTTCAAAACTAAATTTAAACCAGTATAACTAAAGACGACTATACTAAACCTGTACATCTTACGAAATTGCAACCACATGAAAAATAAAAATTTGCCTGCTTTTCTTTAAATGAGCATCTTTATAAATGTTCAGATATTGGAAGACATAACTTATACCTACAGCCTTACAAATAAAAATTCTTAATTTCTGAAAGTTCTGTAAGTTGGCCCACCAGAAAATTTCTTGCTGATGTTTGTGATACTCTTGATAAATTAGTTTATTTATACAAAAAACAACCCAGACCTTTTTCACGAAAGTTATTGAATATTAATACTACTAAATTAGTAAAATATTAAATTATATTCAAATTGGTATATTCGATTTGGTTAGAATTAACAAGCACACATTCCTTACAACACACACTCTCACATTAATAACGTTGACATTGGCATAATGACAATGGAAGTAAAAACTATATACTGGAGGAAAAGTATTTGAAAAGTATATGATTAGTCACCTCCAGCACCGACATATCTACACTTACAACGTAAAAAAATGAATATGGTCAATAACAAAAAAAAAAAAAAAAAAAAAAAAAAATAACCAAATAGGTTAACTCATAGTGGTTTGGCTGAAAAATAAATATGTCCCATGACCCTCGTTTTTGGCCTCAAAACGACAACGGATAGGTCGAATAGGACGAATAGGTACCTATAACCCTTTTCGTATTCTTAAAAAGCATTGTACACGTCTGACATCTGGACAGACATTATGGGAGATGTTAGGTGGGCCAAGACGCAAGAGTTCACGTTATCAACCGGATTATTTCCGTGGTCGAGCAGTTAGCTCTTAACAATGGGCCAGTTTCATTGTGTCCCGGCGGCGGCGGCCGCCCTGATAAGATGTGAGATCTCAGTTAGACTGGTTTTGTCAGAGCGGCCCATAACTCATAGTAATACCATTTACATTGTCCTGTACGGTCGGCGCGTATTGAGGCCTAAGCAGGCTGTGAGACGGTATGGTAGCCAAGCCAAGCAACGAGAGAGGATCGCGGTAGCAGTGATCCGTGGTCGCGATAGTGATAGCCACCGGCAGAGACTCGCTACCGCATTGTGTTCTCTGCTCAGCTACCGGCTCTTACTTGCGTCCACGGCCTCCTATATTTATCACGTATTAGGGCTGAGATTCTGGTGGGAGGACAGTCGATTCCGCCGATTGAAACGCTTTGCTGGATCCCGATATTATAAACGCGTCGTATGTACGTACTATCGTGGCCATATATTATGTTCCCTCTTTTGACGTCGATTTTCTCGCAGAACTAGGGGCGAAAAAATTTGAAAAAATTCTGATGCTGTCCTTGATTAATATGCTACAAGTCATAAAAATTAGAAAGCTGTATATGTTGGCGTTTTCCCGATTTTTCCAAATTAAGACGAATTGGCGCTATTTTTGCCCCGTAAATTTTATTCGTTTAACTTTAGCAATTAATTACTCCGGAAATAACCTATAGATTTCAACGAAATAAAATGCAAAATCACCTGCGGAATGCTAGCTTTCAATGTGCATTTTTGTAAAATCATTGGATTAGTGCTTGACCCACAAAAAGCTACATTATGCAATGCCAACAATTCCTTTATTAGAAGAGCTAGAATAATGAAATATAGACTATAGGCTACCCACTAATTCAT
This sequence comes from Melinopterus prodromus, assembly GCA_964023965.1. Lineage (NCBI taxonomy): Eukaryota > Metazoa > Arthropoda > Insecta > Coleoptera > Scarabaeidae > Melinopterus > Melinopterus prodromus. The sequence continues at coordinate 51,530,289 of OZ030393.1, forward strand.
AGGTTGAAAGCTTATTACATAATCATTGTTTAACTTGCATTTTCCCTACAGAAGATCGAGTTGAAGCATCTCATGATTGCTGCAATTGACGCGGCGCTCTTCGGTCTTTCGGGCTAAGAGGGGAAGGGATCGACAGCGATGCTGCAAGTAGTGGCGGATGCACGTGTATTAGTTACTAGGAGAACTGTGTTTATGGACACAATACATATAACGACACGGCGATTATGCCTCGCCACAGAAATTTGGATATCCGGCGACAGATTACCGAATTAAAAAATAATGGCAAAATGGGTCAATAAGATAACAGAACCACGAACAGGCATTTGGAAGTCCCATGGAAATTCTTGGCAATTTAAATCGGGTTTCGGGATTAGCATTTAAAATTAATGAACGATCTGCAAAATAATCTATATGTCTACAAACTTACGATGCTAAATTTGCAAAATTTGATATTTCTAAGTTTTATACGCTCAGAGCTGACGTTTGTACTATATGTAATATATCAAGAGTTGTATTTATTTTATATTGTTTGTGCATGTATTTAAATATTATTAATAAATAAACTGTTGAAACTGTTATAATCGTTTGAATATTTATATAACAAAATCGGGCATACGTTGTAAATATTTTTTGGGTTATCAAGCAAACTTAATTTAGTATTCACCACTAATCGGAAAATCTGCTAACTCCATATTATTAGATCTATCCGCTTCCATCAAAATCTTGTTTACAGCCTTATAGTATAAAACTGAAGAAAACATAAACGCCAACCGATAGAGATTTCTCTCGTACGAGATTTCTCTCGTACCGGGTCACATATTTTAATCAAAATTATGCAAAAATTAAGAATTTAATTGTTAGTTAAAATTACTACTTTGACAAGTTATCGTTCTTTTTGGGTATTGATAACAAGCTGCCCCTGTTCTCTCAGCTGTGTGGGTTCTCTCCGACATGACAGCACCGCTAACGCGTCGGAATTCACGCGGAGTTTCAGCACGATCTTTTGTATGAAAAATGCAAGATAAACAATGATAATAATAATAATAAACTTTAAACCTATGAATTATTGTGTAGTCTATAGTCTATATTTCATTATTCTAGCTCTTCTAATAACGGAATTGCTGGCATTGCATAATATAGCTTTTTGTGGGTCAAGCACTAATCCCATGATTTTACAAAAATGCACATTGAAAACATGTGCAGGTGATAGCATTCCGCAGGTGATTTTGCTTTTTAATTCGTTCAAATCTATCGATTATTTCTGGAGTAATTAATTGCTAAAGTTAATCGAATAAAATTTACGGGGCAAAAACAGCGCCAATTGTTCTTAATTTGGAAAAATCGGGAAAACGCGATTTCGTCAAAAGAAGGGACATTATATATGGCCACGATAGTACGACGATACAGAGAACCGATTATTAAGGCGTGCTTTTCATTACTCGGCCATTTTTTTTGGGCTGTTTGGCTTCAGGCCTGATGCTCGTTTGTTTTTCGCTGGTGCGAGCGGACGGACGATGGTAGGGTGTCGTCTTTTTGCGGCGTGGCCGTGTTAATAAAAGTTCGTGTTCGAAAATCGAGGAAGGCCGTTCCGAGAATCTTCTACCGCGGCGTGTCGTGATTGTCATGGCTTACACGATTGAAGTTACGACCAGAACATGGGGAATAAGAAGAAGACGAGCGTACCCAGAAGCCAAATTCGCCGATCTGCCAGCGCGTACCCTCATTGTCCTCATGTTGATACGTATCTCTCTCTCTCTCTCACGGTATCTCTCGTTTGTGGATGCATTAAGAAAACGGAGTCAGAGACCCAATCGGAGCAAATGTTTTAATTAAATGGACCCTCACTTACACAATAAGGGAACATGGTTTCCGTGGATGTCTTTTGACGAGTAGCGTGCCTCAGGAAAGTCTAACCTAAACAGTTCTCAGGATTTGGTCACGACGATACGACTATATTGCTGCATGGCCACAAGTTTCATGAGTATTCAGCTACCTGAATACAGAGTATTACTGAGTATTCAGGTAACTGATTCCTGTATATTCAGCTAGCTCTGCAGAAGCGAGTTGTATGGTTCGCAAAATATCACCAACTACGAATTTTGACGCACGGCATTATTGTGTGAATGATTTTGGCCGTGAAAGCCTACGTACTTATTGAAGTCTATCATAATTACAACATTCTAACTCTCTATTCTTTTCTACCAACGTCATCTATACACGGGAAAGCATCTGCATCAAATTGAACCGTCTATGAAAAAAATCTGCCGTTTAGGAGCCTTCAGCAGCCAAGGAAATACACCGCTGCCACCAGCTACTGAAGGTTTGCAGTCCGATTTTGGACCATTCTGGAGGGCTGTTAACAGCCGGCTGAATGAAAACTGTGTAGTCTGATGACTGCACAAATAAACTCTGGCTTCTCAAGTTGACGTAAATGTTGGTATTCGGTTATCGGAGCACAGTATTTTTTGATAGGCGCTTCAATTTGGTGCCTCGGTACACTGATTAACAGAAGACATATACTAGCACTACACACGGCAACGATCACATCTCATGGGCCCATTTGGAAAACTGCAATTGCGCCACCGCAGCCTGCACACCAATAAATGTGTGCCTGGATATGAAGAGAAATATTTAAGTTGCTTTTGCAAAAAGTAAACTTCTGCGCTATGGTATTCAAACTTTTGCAAAGTTTAAAAGTTAATAACTTCGCGCATATTTAGAAGTTACGCTGAGTTCAACATTTTTGGAACCATTTTTATATTAGTTTCAACATTATTAGTAGAATTTATAATTTCATTATTCCGTTTAGGTTTTATAGGTTACGTTTTTAATCTATAGCGCCATTGGCCTATATAATGATAAGAAATAAACATAACTAGGTACGCAAGACATGGTAATTCAATCATAATAAATATGTATAAAACCTTAAATTTTTTAAAAACTACGCTTTATAAACTCAAATAAAATTTTTGATAATTATTCTTCAAATTTTCCTTTTTTTATTTATTTTTTTTTTCAAGCATTGTCGCTGGAAATCTGTCCACATATAAAATTTCAACTCAATTGGGTATTCTTTACAAATTTTGTAATTTGTTCAAATTTTTTATTGGTTCATGTATTGTCACCGGAAATCTGTCCGCATGCAGGATTTTAACTTGATTGGACACTAGGAAGTGGGAACAATAACGATTACTAAATTCGAACGTAACAAACAAAAAGACAAACAACAACTGAATTTAATACAGGGTGTTTCAGAAATAACGGCTAACCTTGAAGGAGCATATTCACCAAGGACAGAGAAGCAATTTTGGTCAAATAACCTATAGTCTATTTCAAAGTTTTATGTACTAACAAAATTGTATTGAAGAATTCGTCTAATGCCGGCCCTGGTAAATAGCCGAACGCGCATGACTTGACTACGGTTGCAAAAGACCGTACAAACAATTAAAAAATAGAGAGATTAGTACCTACCTAATCCAGAAATGTGATGCGAACAAACGTTGTGTTTATTAAGCGTTATCGCCGAACAAAACAAAGCGACTCAACACAGCAACTAGGCGTCTCGGCCGAACAAACTTATGTCGCATTCTAGCCATAGAATTGCAATTCAATACTACACAAATCACTACACAAATACACCAACATTAAGATTCCAAAATCCAAATGATTTTTATTGTTGATAATCCAACAAACAGCTGACAGACCATGACCACGCTTGTATCGTTCATATCAACCTGGCGAATGTAGGTCATTGTCACGTTCAGCGAGAAAGCCCGCAGTGGGGGGAGACCGAATGTTCCCCGCAGCGTTGATTTGTCATCAGTTGCAACACAACTGTGGTGGATTGTGGTCGATTGTCTTCCGCTGGTCAGGGACGGACTCCGTATTTCTTCATTAATTTTCTCAATAATGCGTAAAGTTAGACCATACGTTATTTGACAAAACATGCTTATAACGTCCTTGGGCATATGCTCCTTCAAGGTTAGCCGTTATTTCTGAAACACCCCGTATAAGCGTAGTAATTGTGCCGCAATATTATATAAATTTTTAATTATATTTTAAACAAACAAGTTTATATAACTGCTTTCATACGGACATTTGTTTGTGGTACTGTATGCGGCAAGACAGTAATGCGCTAGAGCGTAGCGTGATTTCGACAAATGGTCCCTTTTTCGCCCGGAATAAAAATGCATTTGTTCATGCGTTTCGAACCTCAGACTGGTTTCAGACGAACATTCTGATACATCATCAATCATAAATAAATACATCAAATCATAAATACATCTGATAAAAAACAATGAAGAGACTAATTAGCGAATAAAACAAAAATGTGTATTTTGAACCAGTTTAACTTTATTTGCGATTATCTGCGTAACTAGAAACGGACAACTGGTCCGTTTTCACATCCACGCACACAAATTGTACCCATGCATTATAATGTCTACCGACAATGAATTTATTCGAATTTCAATTTATTAAGTCGTATTACATTTCCATTACATATAATTTACATAAAGCAGGTCTTTTTCAGTGAATGACTATGAACAGAGATCATTCAGCCTAACCTAATCTGCTACACTCTCATTTTTTCGATGTGCGTTTGGAGCATATTCGAACATATTTAGTAATATTTGTCGATATTCATGGATAAAGGAATGGATAATTTTTAGATCGTATGAAAATCAGCAGAATACCGTTGACTTGAGATTTTTGTTTTAATGGATAACAATATTGATGGAGAACAATATTGACCATTGACTAATAGTATTGTACTTAAAACTGGAAGATATTTTACCAGCACATCATACATGAGCTAAGTGGTGTCTAGGTATGCATAGGGTTTATTGCGGTACAACGCAATGTATTTATGTAGTTGTGTTGTATCGCCAAAGAGGGGAGTACAGTTTCTTGTCGAATTGTCCAGTTTCATGACGAATTTTACAGTGTCTCTTTTACTTATAGATGGAACGAGTTCCAGGCAAATTAAACCTTTGCCGCATCTGTTTTCTCTAGACCCTGATGATTTATCACTTAAAAGCAAAATGGTATCTTTCGTTTGATTAGTTTGTGTACCTATATTGTTTCTTTGTCACATCTTGAACAATTACACAGCATTAATTTTATTTCTGTTTGCAGATACCTGTAAATATTACTGAAAGGATAAGAGGCGCAGAAAAAATAAGATAATAATTCAACCTAGGACTGTGGAGACAAAGTTCTGATTGGCATTTTTAGTATATGTGATATATGACTAGCTAGTTGCAATATTGTTTTTTCTTAATATATACGAATTCTGAGTTAATCCTTGCCAACAACAGCAAAAAGAGTACGCAGAAGTGATGCTGAAGTGTGAAAATTGAACTAATTCACTACTATTTGTTCGCGACCATTAGCTTCGAATCCACAAAATTAATGTTCCCCTGAGAGACCAATAGCTCTCCTTTATCCTTTTCTCTCAGAATCTTTCTTTCAAAATCACTAAGAAATATAGGAAGATGTATGTTATTAATAAAAAAGTGTGGAAAGTAAAATAACTTCCAGTTTTAAGTATAATTGTCAATGGCCCTCCCGCTCGCCATTGTCGCTACAAAGAAACAGTCAATACGTTGAAGGACGATAAGACCGAAGTTAGATGCGAAGGCTGAAGTTTGGGACCTTCCTCAGGATTAAAAGAACAATTATTTACTTTTTAATTTACTTCTTTTAAAAACCTGACGATATTTATTTACCTCCCTTGTTTTCCACAATTATTAACCTAACATTGTATAATTTAATTTCAAATATGTAGCTGTCAGACAAAGATGGACTGTTGTTAAACGGTGTGGGCATCAAAGTGCACTGTTTTAATTTGTTTTGATACAATTACCAGAGGTTTTACTACTTAGCGGTCAACTGAGGCATGAATCATATTGTATTATTAACAATTACAAAGAAAACATGTTGGAGAGAAATTTATACTAGTGTAGAATAAAAAGCAATACAACAAAATCGTCTTCACACGACCAGAGACAAAAGTATGCGAATATCCAACGTCATGGCAGAACAACCTCGGCAAACAAACGTCTAAGTCCGTCCATCATCATTTGTCGTGTGTACTTAACACCTTTAGCACCTGTGTTGTCATCACCGGGATAGTATAATAGAGACACGCTAATGCCAACGTACAAAAAAACGCCTCGCCCAACTTCACACACACCTAATTGCGCTAACATTTTTGTCAAACGAAACGCCAGCACACAGAGACCTCCATTCACCACTGAAGACATCGGTTGCGCAAGTTCAACAATATACCAACGCCAATTAAAAAAAGCGTGAACCATTTAGACGTCATCTATGAAACGAGACGAAACTTCAAAGAGTGCGATTTTCACTTGTTCCGAACTGGGTGAGATGGCCGATGAAGCGTGCATAATTGGAGTAATGGGTTCCGAGTTTGTAGCTCCCGCGTTTTGCCTTCTAAACGACGGTTAATACTGTAAAATTATGTAATCCGGACACCTCGGAAAAAGTCGCAAAACGTCCGACACGAAACTACAAATTAGAGTAGCGTGTATCAAAAACGCGAGCATTTCTTTTAATAACATAACCGCTGCGTTGTGATTAGCGTAATGTGTGTTTGGTACCCATTTGGCGGGTTTGTTTTTGTTTTTGCATTTGGAAGGTATGCAGAAAATAATATTACTAAGACACGAATAGTCTGATTTGGGTACTTAATTCGAGGGAAGTATTAACACAGCAGTTTTTAGAGTAAAAAGAAAATTGGAACTGTACGCGGAACTATTGCTGTTTACGTTCTTAACTTTGGTTTTACATTACAAAAATCAATACAAGACATTAAAGCAACTTGATCTGTGAAAAAATACAATCCAAATTAATAAGTACAGAATCAGACGTTGTTAATTGAACATTATTTTTTCAACATTTTTCTTTCAACTCAAATATACGAGTGGAACTGGATGAAAGCTGTGAACTAGGGTCTTCTATAATTTGAATCTGCTGCACATTCCTAGACATTGTCTTGATAGTCAGCAACGGATTTTGTACACGATAGAGAATATGGCTAGAACTTTTAGACTAGAATTTTCTGTCCCTTGTAGCGTAACAATAAGATACACCTTGGCCCCTTCTTGCTCCCACTTTTCACACACCCACTGGTTTGGCGATTTTGTAAAATTGTACGCACATTTTAAAATTCTCAAGATATCGGACAACTTTTGCTTTTCACTTTTGTAAAATCTAAATAATAATTATCTCGATATCAGCAAGGAATTGGACGTATGTTGACGTATGCACTTTTATGCTTAGAGGTTGAACATCTGTATTTATCTTAGTGTAACTGAGTTGTACTAAAATTCAAGCTCAGATTTCATTAAAGTTGGTTTCACAACAAAGATATTTTTTTATTTAATTTACTTTAGTTATTGTTATAGTTTTTTATTTGGAATTTTATTGGATAGATAGTTCAATGATTAAAAGATCTATTTTTGTTAGAATATTTTAAAAAAGTCGCAGTTTTGATCATGAACCCAGTTCAGGCATAAACAGTTTGAATCCACTTTTTGTTAGTACAGATAAATTCGCAAAAAGAAGGGAAATAAATACATTTCGGTTGGGTAATATTTCTGGGCGTCCGTAAAGTTTATTAAAGCCTGGCACCTTAAAAACCACCCCTAACGTAAACGTTTGCGGATTTATGTATTTTACCGTAAAACGGTAACAATTTTGCAGCATTTAGCTTCTATAAAAAATGAATCCTTATAAAATTCTGCACAAAAGAGGTATGTCCCACTTTTTACTTTACCCTAAGTAGTACGACAAAGTATTGTAACCGTACAAAACTATCAAAAATGATATTTTTGCGAAAATATATCCTTTTGGGTCCCCTGAACATTTTTGACCAAGATACAGAAAATGTGACACTACCTACTGTCTATCAAATCCTCGCTAACTATTTTTTTGCTCATGCATCTAAACTATTAATTTTAATAAATAATGTCATACACATAAATAATTCAGAATTTTCTATACTTTAATTATTATTTAACTATTTTCACGAAATTACAGAAATGGTGACTCATTTGCAAAATCGTTAAAACAATTTTAATAGTAAACATCCAGTGCCATTGGAGTCCTTTGAAGAAATAGCTGTGAGTGTACCCGGCGACGATTCCGGAGAAACTACTAAAGGTATCGGGACGAAACTTCATATTTAAAGTTCCATGAAGCTGAAAAGCTTCTTGTTCAAAAGTATCCAAAGAGTCAAAGGACGTCAAAATAATAAGTTCTATTTGATCGAGATCGGTCGTGTCTGCATTAATATAAAACCTAGTTAGCCAGGATATTTTCATTCTAATGACGTGTCAAAAGTGTCAAACGCTGTTATTTTCACATTATCTACTGTCTATAGTATCAAAATATCTATCAAATCCTTGCTAACTAGTTTTATTTATATTTTTATATGAATCTCCTGCAGCTAAACAATTAATTTTATATATAGTATGATAAAGTCATGTGACTAGCCACATCAGATTTTTCTGTATACAGCGATACTCAAACTACAAGCGCCCAAACATAGGATACCTTTTTTGCTAGTTGTAACTCACTGTAAGTTTATGAGTTCTGAAAAATTGGCGGAATTAAACTTAAATATAGAATTATTAACGAAAGGAAATGTTGATATTGGAACACCACTATGTAAAAACAGCCTGGAAATGGCGGCTGTTGGCATTCTATTAATTTACTTATACTGAAATAATAAAAGAATGAAATTATTGTACATAGTGTGTTCTTAAACATTAAACTCCTATATTGGGACGCTTTCAGTTTTAGAACCACCATATTTCAGAAAAAGTGGAATATATTTTTTTTGTGAAGAATTTTTGTAAGGATTCATTTTGTACAGAAGCTGAAATTGCAGTCACCGTTTTGCGGTAAAATGCAAAAAACTGCAAACGTGCACCTTTTTGGGGTTCTACTAGGTTTAGTTGTTTGTTTTTTGTTGCATTTTATGTTAGTTCGCGTTCCTTCACGTTTCAGCTCTATTTCAGGAGTTTCGCAAGAATAAAAAGGTTGAGCGATGTTGTAACATTGGATACCAAACATTATGTTCAATTTAGATTTCATAGATGGGATATAATTTTGCATTAATTTCACAATTTAACCAGTTTTCTCACCAGATCCTCTCGATAGGCTTGCAACTAACTTTGTGAATTAATATCATGCGCAGAGCAGCAATAATTAGCCTGATCTGCTTATTCTGTCGATTTAGAGATCGACAATCTAAATAGCGTCCACATGAGAGGCCGATCATTTGTTTCAATAAACGGCCCTGACGTAAACTATCCGGAATATATTAAAATATTTTACTAGAAAATTACGCCCGTTCCACTAACACACTGATAACAGATCTGGAATTTATTTACATACTCAGTCGACCTATCTGGACGATCGCAAAATACTGTTATTATACTAACAACAATGTGTCTAACAAGCAAAATCGACCGCGGAGATAATAATACGAACGTAAATAATGAGCGGCATTATGTAGAAATTCATGATTGATTATCGTTATTATTGTACGTTTGGCGAAGGTGAATTGCATTAAACGTGGTAACGGAGGTGCAATGTCACCGATTTTTGATTTTAAGGCGCAGGTCGTTGAATTCTACGAGATGTTTGTAACGTATAGCTAAAAATTCCTTAGTAACAGTCAACAAATCTTATTCTGAACTGATTTTTAAAAATATTCTTTGGTATTGATGATCTGTCGCTTTGTTTATTATCTTCATTATGAGCAGCTTTAGGTACGTTTTCATGCTTTATATTATGACGCCTTTTTTGACATGATGGAAAATGTTGGTTTACCAAAAAGTTTTGACATATTTCGAGACAAAGAAATTCTAAATATTTTGAATATTTTGAATATTTGTTGTAGAATATCATATGTGGTTACGCATGTAGTAATACAAGCTAAATTTTCCATACTTTTTTGACTTGATGCAGAATATTTGTTTACTTAAACTTGTTGACGTAGTTCAAGATAAAGAAATTCTAAATATTATGAATATGTATTTTGTCGTAGAATATTATATGTGGTTACGCATGTAGTAATAGAATAGTAATAGTAATAGTTGTTCAATAGTTGGCCATAGTAATGTCATACAAACAATGTTTTATGTACGTAACTATGTATTGATATAATAAAATAACTTTTTTACGTGTAGACAGACGTTTATATACAAATAAAGAAAATACCTTAAAAGGCTCAATTTGGGTCTAGCGAAAACAAATATTTGGATCTTGGATGTCCTCAACATTGGTCCGTCGAAGAGCCGAATAGAAGCGCGACTGGATATAAGTACTTTCGGGTGCGACGTGCTAATTCAACCCATCATAATTGGTGCCCCATAGAGAAGACAGCGGAACGTCTGTGACTCCAACACTGAGTGCGCATTCCCGGTATATCTTCTTTTTGGTCATTTATCAAATATATACAGCTTCTATTTGCGTCAAGTGTCATTCACTATGACAGATCTAAAGGTTATAATACAATCTCGCACGATCATAAAGGGTCAATTAACTCGTTTTGCTTCGTATTTGGACGGATTTGATTCCGATGCGCCCGACGAAGTTCAGCTAAAAAATCGACTTGCCAAGGCGGAGCAATTGCTTGATAATTTCAATGACGCGCAACTCAAAATTGAGTTGTCAGATACTACCACCGACAGCAATGAACACGAAGGCCAACGCGCAACGTTCGAATCAAATTATTATAACATTATCGCCAAAGCAAAGCAAATGTTGTCAAAAATAACTAGCATAACATCAACATCTCCAGACAATCCATCAAACATACACCCTTGTTGTTCACGCGACAATCAACCAAACCAAGTAAGATTACCCACTCTAAACCTACCATCATTTGATGGATCATACACCCAGTGGCTATTTTTCCGTGACACATTCACATCGATAATCCATACTAACGATACTATAAACAAAATACAAAAATTTCATTACTTGCGATTATCTTTAAAGGGAGAAGCCGCCGAGATAGTCAATTCCTTAGAAATATCTTCTGATAATTACAATACCGCGTGGGAATTATTGCTCGAAAGATACGAAAATAAATCTCTGCTAATAAATAATCATGTCAAAGCACTGTTACACTTGCCATCAGTAAACAAAGAATCGTATGCTAATTTATGCGGAATTTGGGATAATGTTACCAAGCACATGCGTGCTTTAGAAGTTTTGGGCCAACCCGTCAAGCAGTGGGACGCGTTGATAATCGGTATTATAATCGAGAAACTGGATCACGTCACAAAGCGCGAATGGGAAGAAAAGCACGGTAATAATGTACCAAATTTCAAAGACTTTTCAACATTTTTAAAATCAAAATGTCGCTTATTAGAAAGGTTGCAAATAAATAGTAAGTCAAATGAAATTTCCAATACAACTCAACGAATTAAAGCTCATGCTTCATTGGAAAACCAATCTTGTATCAAATGCAAAGGCAGTCATCTAATCTATAATTGCAATGAATTTTTTAATTTACCTCTCAGCGAGAAATGGAACGAAGTAAGACGACTTGATGCGTGCAGTAATTGTTTACGGCAGTACCATTCGGCAAAAAAATGTAACTCTACCTCAACTTGTCGAAAATGCGGGAAACGTCACCACACTCTACTACATAAACATTACAGTCCGCAAAATACCATTGAAAAGGCATCCACATCAAATAATGTTCCATCTCAAGAACTCCGATCATCTTCAAGTGTTTCATCTAAAGATTGTACAACTCAAATTTTATTATCTACTGCCATAATTCAAATTCTAGACAGATTCGGTCATATACACGAATGCAGGGCACTCCTTGATTCCGGGTCTCAATCGAATTTTATGACTGAAGCGCTTAGAGACAAATTACAATTACACAAAACAAATATAAACTTTGCAGTCTCAGGCATCAATCAGATGATATCTAAAATAAAATACACAACTCAAACAAAAATACTGTCAAGATTAAATTCTTTCAGTACTAAGATTTCTTTTCTTGTTTTACCAAATATTACCGATAATTTGCCCCATATGCCCTTTAACAAAGATGATTTAAACATACCCAAACATGTCGTGTTAGCAGATCCAAAATTTAATGAAGTAAGCCGTATAGATATACTTTTGGGAGCTGATAATTTTTGGAATTTACTCAGCGTAGGCCAAATAAAGCTAGGTAGATACAAGCCAGTACTGCAAAAAACCCAACTCGGTTGGATCATTTCTGGTTCTATGCCACACCAGGATGAAACTACGAAATTTTCAACATGCAACTTTTTATCAAACAAAGAGCTAGATCAAGCTTTAACAAAGTTTTGGGATCTGGAAGAAGTCAACCCAGAAAAGAGATTATACTTCAAGGAAAACATGTGTGAAAACCACTTCATCGAAACTACTACAAGGGATGCCGATGGACGTTTTATAACTAAACTACCATTTAAGAAGCCAACATCACTTCTGGGCGATTCCAAACATACAGCAGAAAAACGATTTTACACGTTAGAGAAAAAACTAGTAAGAAATCCAAAACTCTATGCAGAATACTCTTCATTTCTCAAGGAATACCAGGACATGGGACATATGAGTTTGGTAAACCCTAACAATGATGACAATATGCAATACTATTATTTGCCACACCACGCCGTTTTGAGGGAAAGCAGTGAAACCACCAAATTAAGAGTGGTCTTTGATGCTTCAGCAGCTACCACTTCAGGGTTATCTCTGAATGATTTACAACCAGTAGGTCCAGTTATCCAGGACACCATATTTTCCATTCTTTTAAGGTTTAGGAAGCATGCCTTTGCTATTTCTGCAGACGTCGCTAAAATGTATCGACAAGTGTTAATAGCTCCTGAACAAAGACGTTTTCAGAGAATTTTATGGAGAACGGGCCCTACGCAAGAACTGAAAACCTACGAACTTAACACTGTAACGTACGGTACAACAGCAGCATCATTCCTAGCTATCAGATGCATTAAACAACTAGCTGATGACTCTCAAGATGATTATCCAATCGCATCACAAAAAATAAATTCTGACTTTTATGTGGATGATCTACTGACCGGCGCGGATACCATCGAAGATTCAATTATATTATGCAAGCAAATTTCAAACATTTTGAAAGGCGGCTGCTTTGAACTTAGAAAATGGCGATCTAACAACTCTACGATAGTTCAAGCAATCACAACCGAATTTAGTCCTAATATAATAAAACTTAACGCTAACGAAGACGCTAAAACTCTAGGACTAACATGGCATTCATCTGACGATGTTCTAAAATACAACGTCCATATAAGCATTACCAAACAAAGGATAACTAAACGATCAATACTTTCTGAAACCGCTCAGCTTTTTGACCCACTCGGATTATTAAGCCCATGTATCATAATACCAAAAATAATATTACAAAAACTGTGGCAATATAAACTCGCTTGGGACGAATCGATTCCCTTAGATCTTTCATACCAAATGGCAAACATTTAAGTCACAATTGCAGACGCTAAACCAAATAGCTATACCAAGACATGTTATATGGCATGGTTCCAAGGAAATTCAGCTCCACGGATTTTCTGACGCTTCTGAAATGGCATATGGTGCTGTTATATATTTACGAAGCACAGATATGTACGGAAAACACCGTGCGGAGCTGTTATGCTCAAAAACAAGAGTTGCACCACTCAAACCTGCTACCATCCCTAGATTAGAGCTATGTGCTGCTTTGCTTCTTGCACAACTTTTCGACAAAGTGGCAACGGCTCTGAAAACTAATTTCAATCAAATATTTTATTGGAGTGATTCTTCAATCGTCTTATCATGGATACACTCAAGTTGCACGCAGTGGAAAACTTTTATTTCTAACAGAATATCTGAAATCCAAACATTAACAGATGCGAAGAATTGGTATCATGTAAACACGACTGAAAACCCTGCTGATCTTCTTTCAAGAGGAGTTGAACCTAGGGATATACAGGGCAATAAAATATGGTGGCACGGTCCAAAATGGCTTACTCAGCCAGCCGAGCTATGGCCCTTGAATAGCGACAATTACAAATTTGATTTCAACAAATTACCAGAGAACGCCGACATTATAAAAGAAAAAAGAAAGCTCACCACACTAATAGTCAATACTTCAAATGACATAGACTTGATCGAAAGGTATTCGTCATTTATAAAACTTCAACGCATTACTGCATATTGTTTAAGATTCAAAAACAATACACAACAAAACCTCACTCACAAACAGTTCGGACCATTGACGTCTCAGGAACTACAAACTGCTCTTTACAGTTTGATAAAAATTGTACAGAATCTCTATTTCAAAGAAGACATTTACGATCTGTCAAAAGGAAGGTCAATTAAAGCCTCAAGTAAGCTTTGCGGCTTATCTCCATTCCTGGATAGTACAGGAATAATTAGAGTAGGTGGTAGATTAAAACATTCCGACTTTGATTATACTAAAATTCATCCTATAGTGCTATCTAACACTGGCATGTTTAGTACCCTACTTGCAAAACACGAGCACATTCGTTTATTACACGCAGGTCCTCAAGCGCTTGTAGCGAACTTAAGGGAAAGATTTTGGATTATCGGTGTTAAAAACTTGGCGAAAAAGGTAGTTCATCAATGCCTTCGTTGTTTTCGATTTAACGCGAAAAATATTCAACATCAAATGGCAGATCTTCCAAAATACAGGGTTACACCTACCCGACCATTTTTAAATTGCGGCGTTGATTACGCCGGTCCCTTTAACGTTCGTAGCTCTACAACTAAAAATGCTAAAATTACAAAGGCGTACATTTGTTTATTCATATGTCTTGCCACCAAAGCAGTTCACATTGAGTTGGTCAGTGACCTAACGACTCAAGCCTTTTTAGCAACATTACGGCGGTTTATTGCTAGACGTGGTAGATGCGCGAATATTTTTTCTGATAATGGCACGAATTTTGTAGGCGCCTGCGCAGAATTAATCAAATTTATAAAATCATCCGAAACTATTAACACTGAATTATCTCACGAAGGCGTGACTTGGCATTTTATTCCCCCCAGAGCTCCACACTTTGGTGGTATTTGGGAAGCGGGAGTTAAATCCGCCAAGTACCATTTAAAACGAGTCGTAGGTGAAACCAAATTAACTTTTGAAGAAATGACAACTATACTGACGCAAATAGAAGCATGTTTAAATTCTCGACCACTTTCACCCATTTCTACCGACCCAAACGACAATAATCCGTTGACTCCGGCGCATTTCATTGTTGGAGAATCACTACTTACATTCCCAGAACCGGACCTACGAGAAGTGAAAGAAAATAGATTACATAGGTTCCAAAGAGTACAGCAAATGCTCCAGCATTTTTGGGCACGATGGATGAAGGAGTACATTTCGGAACTACAGACTCGCACGAAGTGGAAGGTTCGGCATCCGGAAGTACTAAAACCCGGTATCCTGGTCCTGATCAAAGACGACAAAACTCCACCTTTAAAATGGATATTGGGCAGAGTCACCGCGCTGCATCCTGGATCCGACGGGATATCCAGAGTAGCATCAGTACAAACAAGTGCGGGGGTGCTTAAAAGACCCGTCGCCAAACTGTGCGCTTTGCCGTTACAAGACATCCCCGAGAAACACACCTAATTTTACTACAATGATGAACATTTCCATTTTCTTATTTTTCCTATTTGAAAGCCTCAGCCTTCCAAGGGGGGCGGCTATGTTCAATAGTTGGCCATAGTAATGTCATACAAACAATGTTTTATGTACGTAACTATGTATTGATATAATAAAATAACTTTTTTACGTGTAGACAGACGTTTATATACAAATAAAGAAAATACCTTAAAAGGCTCAATTTGGGTCTAGCGAAAACAAATATTTGGATCTTGGATGTCCTCAACAATAGTAATAGCAAAAATTTTCACATCCATATTCATTATGCAAAATTTCTTTTAGTTGTCCGCTTTTTGTATGTGTTTCAACTTATTTTTTTCTGCAGATATTTTCTTCCAGTTTTCATTCATCGATTTAGTTAATGTGATTATCTTATTTTCTACCGATTTATTTCCAGGCTTTGTTTTCTGCCAATAACGCCAATAACTTATGTTGAATCGATTCTGTTCTGGCATATTGATTTCTATTTTACAGTGATGATTGTAATGTATAATCTACACGCATTATACAGAATAATAATAATAATAATAATGATATTTATTTAGTTAAAAGAAACTAATAATCACAATAAATTTGGTTTCCTAAGTAATAAACTTATCAACTACTTAAAATTAGCCAATACATGAACCCGACATGATGTTTTAAAAAGACTTAGCGAACTACTGTTTTTTATATCACTTGGCAGGGTATTAAACATCTTCAGTGCTTTATAATAAAATGAATTTTGTGTGCTGCTTTTTGTATATTTTGGTAACCTGAAGTGGTCCTTTTGCCGAGTATTGTATTCATGCTGCTGACTATTGTATGTTAAATAATTAGTCATATAATTTGGGAGTTTATTATTTATGCATTTATATACCAACGTGAGTGCCTGATATACCGTTCCTTGTTTAATATTCAAAAAATTTAATTTACTCAGCATGGACTCGACACTGGTTAACCTGGAGCTTTGTAATAAAATTCTGAGTGCTCGATTTTGTTGTACTTGAATCTTTTTAATGTCTTTGTCTGTACACAAAAATATTATACTGCTGCAATGGTAAAAATATGGTTCTATAATCGTATGGTACAAAGATATTCTAGCTTTTAATGTAAGTTTATTAGATATTCTTCCTAAGTAGCTAATCTTTCGACTCACCTTTTTAACTATATATTCCATATTACTCGTAAATTTCAAACTATTATGTAAAATGACACCTAGATATTTAAATTCGACCACTATCTCAACAACTGTGTTATCGATAACTATGTCTGGTGCAGGGTTTACCGAATTTCTATTTCCCAATACCATAGCTTTTGTTTTCAATACATTCAAACATAATTTATTTTCTTTATACCAATTTGATATCGATACTAGTTCGGAGTTTAATGTCGCGATTACATCAGGTAAGTTATCTCCTGCAATTGATATTAGTGTATCGTCTGCAAATAGGTGCATATCACAAGCTTTAACTTGTGAAGCAACATCGTTTATGTTTATGAATTTTAGAAAAACTTCAAGCTATTTCGCTAAACATTGATGTGCAATAACTTTTGTAATCTTTAGCCGAATATTTTTTGACAATTTAGAGAATTCATCAAGGTTATCAGATACCTTTAATATTGAAAGGAATATGTTACAGCTGAGTGGTCTTTAAGAATCAAAATGATGGTATGAGTTCAAAACATCCCTAGAGTACCTAAGGAAGGGTACTTGGGTGTGTAGGGTCCCAAGTACGAGTTAATACTATGTACTTACGTTTCTAGTAAAATTTGCTTTGTGGACTACCTGCACTACTGTATTTAGCTATTGGCCATTATCGTTAAATGAAATAAGAAAATTACAAAGGTTTACTTGAAAATGTCTATATTCAAAAAATCAGACATTAGAAAAAACAATAAATAAATAAAATGTTAAAAAACGATTTGATTTTGTAAAAGAGTACTTGAGATCCTGCCTAATTTCGTTATTTATTCCTCAATATGACTCAAAAGTAGACCAAACACATTTTCTGTTTTTTCTGGTAAAATCATGTGTAAAATTTTATGTTTCAAAATTACGGTGGTAGTTATTATATCTTCATAAATTTTATACAAGATCTCGAAAAAATATTTAAAATTGGTAAAAAATTACAAACGTTATTGAAGATTAAAGTTAACAAAATTGGTATTAGCCATTTCTTTAATTGTGTCGCTGTGTGTTCATTATTCCTTAAAATCATCAGTATTAACGGCAAATTGTATCAATACTTCTGACGGTGTGAACCTTATTAGGGTAAATGTGCAGAGGAAGAACAATAACCTAATTTTTAAGATGTTTATTTCGCTCTTAAGGGGTAATGCCACTCTAGGGCGAGAGAAAATAGCCGCTTTTGTAGGTATATTTTTACAATATAGTAAATGAAATACAAAATCCCTTTAAAGCCGTCCATTGTTCATATTTTGAGGAATATTCACAAAAAAAAACAAAAATAAATAAAAAATTGAAGCGTTAGAGGACATTACAGGAAACCTTTTCAGGCGGACAGGGTTGTACGGCCGGAAAGATTTTGCACGCAGTTTTTCACTTAGCCATAAAAACAAAAAGAAATTGAGCCTATATAGGATTATCTTGGGAAGTACGTACGGAAATTTAGGTATAAAATTAGGTTAAAAATTGTTTATAACAAAAAAAGTTTCGAACTTATCGTAAAATCCGTACGTACTTTTCTAGCTAATCTTGTTCTGAAGCTGCATATAAAATTTCAACTGAATTGACGGAGATCAGTTGAAGTTAACTTTCCGGCCAATTACAAAAATTCGGTCAGCCTTCGCGCAGAAATTATTGCAGTTTGGCCCGATGCTCATACATAATACCTCCATAAGCTTCATAAGGCTGGATAATGCATCATTGACAACACATATGGCCCTACTTGCTGCAATATCCACAATTACTTTGCCACTTGAAAGGGAAAATGAAACCACCAAGTGGACAATTCTCGTGCAGCGGCATTTCATCGGTCAGAATATATTGAGCAGTGTCGCCCAGATCTATTTTCTTCATTTTATCAATTGAATCATGATTACGACGAATGGCTAGTCCATCATAAATTATAAGCACATTTATAAGCATCTGGGTTAACTGCCCTAACTGGTTTTTGTAACATGGCGGGGACGAGTGCCACTAGTTTTTGCACGTGATCTATCCGTATCTTATTTCCTTTTCTTTAGATTTTATGAGAGTATCAACAACATTTCTCCAGCTAATAAGCGCCACCAATCATACAGAGAAGAAAAGCTATGTTTTCTCCATGTTCTATCGTCCGAGACAGTTACACCATTTTCGGTTGGTTTGTAGCCCTCTCTACTGATGCTTGTTTCTGCATACTTTGTAAATGTAATTCCTCCAAATAAGATTAGAGCGTATAGGTCTCTCGGCTGTAAAATCTCACGTTAAACTTTTTGCATGTACGCTCCACTACACACTTGGACTTGGCCGTATGTTCATCAAATAAGCATTTAAACATTATTTTCCAATATGAAACAATACCTTATTTCTAAAATCTCAAGACATCATTTAAGCACAATTTTTTTGCGATTACTTCAAAAAACCTAGAGTGTCATTACCCCTTAAAATGGAGACCACCAATATAAACTATTAAAGACAATTAATCTTTTGCAAATTATAGAGGGAAACTTTGTACTTGCTGTATCCCTTCACCAGTATCTTGAACGTTTAGCATCATATTTAAGCGGATACATCGTTTTAGATAATTGATTATCACACAAATGTTCTACAACTTCACCTTATTGTGTGGAGCACCACGCATTCTCCCAAAAAATGAACAGGTTGTTATACAAGAAAACCATAATTTACCATTGCAAGGTGTGTCTTCCAAAACGAGTACCTATAGAATTACACTGGATGAACACCGTATTGGAAAACAATCCACCATACGATGAGAAAGTAATACACGAGCATCGGCCAATATACATTACGAGACTTATCTGGGTGTAAACAATGGTGACCAGAGATGAAGATAGCGAACGGTAGTGATTTTCACGCAGCGGCAATAACATGGCATGCGTTCCACGCTCCTTAACAACATTCGAAATCTTAAATACACTTCAACCCGTTGCGTTGGGCCCACGGGTACTGCAGTAGATTGGGCAGCGAACGGCAGCAGCACACCCAGCACAAACACACAATGAACCTTTTTATCTCCGATCTCCTCTCAGTGCTCGGAGAGGCTCAGGTCAAACAATCGCCAGGCGTAATTAAAGTAGGCCCTGATTATTGATTGCCCCCAAATTGAATTGAAAACAAT
Organism: Melinopterus prodromus; assembly: GCA_964023965.1. NCBI lineage: Eukaryota > Metazoa > Arthropoda > Insecta > Coleoptera > Scarabaeidae > Melinopterus > Melinopterus prodromus. The sequence goes on from OZ030393.1 coordinate 51,550,296, forward strand.
TCTCTCTCTCGGAGCCACGCTGATGGACGTTAGAGACAAATGGAAACTACTTAGCGAGTTTTGATGCTACTGATCGATAAATTGACAGGTCCACTTTGTATCCGTCTGTCCACTTCTCCTTCTTCACAAGCAGCCTCTTAAGGAACCACCTACGGAGGGCCGCGGTTGAGTGAACCTCTTTTGACGAGTAGCTCGATTTGACGTTTAAATGAAGTGGAATCTATAATTCTTTGTTTGCGTTCGTACGTTCCATTAGAAAGAAGTTAAAATAATGGTATCTAATGTGTTGGGAAAGGTGTGCGTGGTTGGTGCTAGGTGTGTATGTAGGTCTATGTAATTCTAGTAACGGAAGAAAATGCGTACGATAGGTTATTATTACCCGCGTGGTGGACCTTCCAGTTGGTGGCAAGCAAATACACCTGTCCCTGGAGGGCCGTTCCAGTCTCTCCTATCTGTTGGCTTTCAACTTGCAGGTAAATTAATAGCGCCATTGTTCGTTTTGTCATTTACATACACGCACTGGTGTTGTATACGGTTGTTATTTTGTCTTGTACTGCTTTGTTTCTAATACAAAACGAAAATATTACGGTCTAAGATTATGGAAATCAAATAATACAAGATTGATTCATGTATTAATGAGATAAACTTTTCCATTCCACCGGACTCAATGTTAATAAATAAAAGACGTAAATACTTCCGATGTTACTTTTTTTAAGTAACATCGGAAGTATTTACGTCGTTTATGGATTCATGGTAAAATTCATAGATTTTTCACTGAAAATAAGCATCTTATAGTATATTATGTACCAAACCGAGTAAGTCATTATTTTCCGGAACGAGAGAGATGCACAAGCAAGCCAGGCTCCCCTAGGGTTACCACACCATAAGGTGCTAAGTGACATATTCTAAAAAAATTAGATTTTTCTGAAGTGGATCCTCTATAATATTATGCTAAAATTGGTTGTTGCATGGAGATTTATTTAATTGACACTTGAGGGGACAATTAGTATTAATTTTATGGGCATCCTATATTGTTTATTCGTTATGATTCAGTTTAGTAATGTCCAACAATATTATGACGAAATATTAGTTTATACTATTTACATATTCATGGTAAACTAGTAGATGTATCACATTTTTTGGGTTCATTGACGTGCTTCAAAATTTCTGTTGGCATAAAAATAGAAAAATGAACATTATTTTCGGGGTGACCAGATGATGCATATGCCAACTCTGGCTCTATTTTCGCCGTGTTCGAAGATTTTTTCTAACTATTCTTGTAAAGAATAGTTTCAAACTGAATGTGAACTAAACAGGATTGTCATAAAAAACGGTTTTTTAAATTTTAAGGAGAACAAACATGTTCTGTAATAAAATGATGTTTTTTAACAAAACAATGTTGTTAAACACTCCGCAAAAAAACATGTAAACATGAAATAAAAATGTTTTAAATCACACACACACATAAAAAAACATGTTAAGTTATGCAATTAATTTATTTGTAAGCATTTTAATCGGTGTCTTTTCATTCCATATTTTACTTGCTACCACTGATATTGTATTACTATATTTTATGAAAAAACAACAAAAACTGTTCAAATTTCGAAAACAAACATTTCAAAAACGTCTAGAACAAACTGTTTGAAACAAAATAATTGAAAACATAATATTTGTTTATAAACATATTAAAACACTGTTTTAAAACAAACTGCCTTAGACACACATACCGATCTTGTAACTAAGTATCTAAAGTAGTTTTTCAGGTTAAAATGTTGTCAATTACAAATGCAAATACAAATTACCTTTTGAATCAAATAAAAAAGGAAAGTAAAATTTACTCTGCGAAAAACTGTCCAAAATTTGGAAACTGTTCTGGGCTGCGTTTTGTTGTAAACTCGGTGACGCAATAACGATTCGGCCTTGGCATGATGGAACATAATATTAATTTTAAAAAAATGGGCAAGTAGATAGGGAAGGTTTTCTAGCAACTGCAACAAAACAGAATCAATGTATGAGAAAAGTTATCTAAACGTCTTAACACAAAAATCACTAGTGAACATATTCACGAATGACGGCAATGTAAAGGACTTTGTGAAGACTTTACCAGGTATTAGGAAGTAATTTCATTCGGAAGAAGAAATTGTCATAGGATTCGAAGATTAAGGTCTTCATCAACATCTATATCTATACCTTCTGTACAGAACACGACAGGCAGTTACTTAAAAGTGGTCATCTTCGGAGGCAAGTGACAATCAGTTAAAATGCGATACTTGAGAGTATGGAAAGAATCACGAAAACGTTCTAGATGAAGAAACAACGAAGTAAAGCAAAAGATGGATGTCGATTAAACATTTCTGTCAAGGAAGGTGTCCTAACAAACAAAATAGTCAAAAAAGTATACAAATAACCTAAATAGCATATGATATATGTATGTATAATTATAAATAAAAGCTATTTCCACACAAAGCTTTATCATTACCCATGACTTCTTAAAAGGCAATACCTTAAAAATTCAAATTTACCTCATAATTAAATCTTTTGGCACTTGGACAGTAAGTAACCATGTCAAAAATGACTATATTTCTATTAAAACTCGGAAAATGGCAATTTCGTCAAATACGCAATAGCTATATCAGCGTCTGTCCACATGATACGCTCATCCAAAGTCTAACATATGCACCAAGTATAGTGGCTACGTTTTTTTTGATAGTTGATCTAAGAGGGCGTTAGGTGCATGATTGTATAAACATCTGCCAACGTTGGACGTTTATTAGTTTGTCGCCACCAGACACCAGACACGTTTGACGCTGGAAGATTTGTAGCATCGTGTAGAACAGGCTTAATTGGAACAAGTCCGCCCAGTCTTTATAATTTTTCATCTGTCCTAGACACACGAAAAGTAGCTCTATAATAGTAACTAATATCTAAACAACAAAATAAGCGTTTGGTGCATAGCTAGTTTTAGCTTAAATAAATTTTTTTACAGATTGTTAAGTATTCATTAAAAGTTGTTTATTCATTTCCTCAGTCGTTTCAGCACTTACCCACAGCAGGTTGCTCGATCATATTCCTTCGTTCCTGCTTAAACCTGACGACGGTTTTGTTTTTCTCTCCCTTAGCCGGGGGTTAACGGTGACATCCCACGTTTATTTCCACCGCTGCTTATTTTCGTATTTAGATCTCTCCACGCTGATAGCGGCCTAATTAATGGCTCTCGCGTATGGTAATAACGACCGTTTCGTCACGGGGACGCGACGGACAGGTGCCGCCGCGCACCGGGCCTTCCAAGATGTCCACTGCGGTCCGCCGCTGGCTGGCGCTCGCCAGCTTAGCTCCTCAGTTGTTTTCGAGTCTCATTTGTCCGACCGTTTTTAATACTCGCCCGGTTGTCGTTCGTTTCGGTTTGCACTTGCCCTCACTGTGACCGATCTTCTGGTGATAACGAAGAAGGCAAATGACGACCGACGGCGAAGACATCTGTTGCGCTCTGTGACTTCTGTGGGTAATTCTAATAGCACATTTTACAGTTCCGGCGATTATCGTTATCACGCATCGGCTTATGGTCAATGTCAAGAAGCACAGGAAAATGTACTTCCAGAACACAATAAACTACGTGGAATGTTGATTTAGCAACACTTTTGCATGGCATCATGTTGGTGGTATTGTATTCTTGCATCATTAGTCGACTTATTTTGTTCTCCAATATCCTCCAACAATTTAACCAAGATATTTTGTAGTGGGTCCGCACTGGGTGGCTTCAACAGTAGTGTTCATAGCACTGGATTAGCAGGCGTTTTATATAACTTTTTCCAATAACAGTTGACAGATAAATGGTTGTCGTTCAATGAGAGGTATACAAGCCTCCACATTTGCAAGTTGATTGGCGCGCTCATTATCTATTATATTTGCGCATGCTGACGCCCACTTTATTGTATTAGAAGCCATTTAACTGCAAAAACAAATAGCGAGTTATTCGGAGACTTAGCAAACTGTTCACTGAAACAGCGAATTTTAAATGGCAAACTGCATATGAGTGTGGTAAAATAAAGGAACCTTCCATGAATACTGATTATCACTTTATCATGAGGCTGCCATGTTAGTTGTCATATGTATGCCATTGAAATTTCCTCAAGTTATCTGGCTCATACCTGGCTCATGTTGTATTCTGCATGGGTGGCACGTATTTTTTTAAAAGATCCGTTTTGGACACATGACCCCGACAGCCAAATTCTTCCAAATCCTAAGCAATATAGGTATACGTTCTTTACGAAATTATCACCTAACACCCAAGACACCTGAAATCTTGGGTAATCAATAACACCACTCAAATTTTGAGGTTTCTGAAAAAAAGCTTATTATTCAATAGGTATTTGAACTGGAAAATACAATGAAAAGGACCAAAACAGGTTGAGCAGTAGTTCACCATACTAAAGAATAAAAAAAAAACTAAAGTTCAGAAATAGTTGCTGGTCTACTTTGATTCTGTAGCGACGGTATGACGGCTCATTTTGATTCATTTTTATTATTACTTTATCATACGCAGTATGATAAACTTGACACATGCGTAGTGTGTCCAGTGATGGTCCAGTCGCACTACGTCGGATGAGATAGAGATATAGGTCGCAACGCTAGAGTGTAGAATTCTTTATATCATTTTGTATTTAAATGATATTATCAAAATATCTGTAAAATCCTGGCTAACTTGTTTTACTTTAATGCAGACGCGATCGATCTCGATCACATAGAATCTCATGCAGCTAAACTATTAATTTTATATATTGTATGATAAAGTCATGTGCCTCATCAGGCCACATCAGATTTTTTTTACTGTAACAAAGTGCACTTTAACCTTTATATCTATGAAGAGAAAACTCTGTATAATGGTATCACACACATTTTCCTCTTTAGCCTGACGCTGGTTACGTTGATTGTTTCACATTCTCAAGTTTTAAGCTTACTCATTTCTGACTACATAGAGAATTGTATTCTGTCACATTCAACAAAACATGGTCTCAAAAAGCACAATAGCCCCAAGGTTTAGTACAAGGTTAATTTAACCGGACGAGGAAAATTTTTTACGTCAAATTTGGACAAAGTGCTTTTAGTACCGTGTTGTATTATTTAAACTTTTGCTAAAATTGTTGCATACATTTCTGTCATACCTAATTCTAATTATTGGCTCTTTCGCCATTGACAACAACCCCTAAATGGCGATAATGTTCGTTCGAATAGCAAACGGATATTAATCAGTTGCTGCAGAAAACTGTTTATAACATTCGCAAAAATTGTTGAATAAACTTCAACCTCGAATTAATGTTAATTAAAAGATCTCGTAGCTGTTAAAACCTCGGAATTCTGGTCCATAGACAACAACCCTAAATAGCGATAATGTCTCTTCGATTTGCAAACGTATTTCAATCAGTCACAACAGATTTGTTCAGTAAATTTCTATCATACCTCTAATTATTGGTAATAAAAAACCTATATTTACAGTTTAGATAGGCTCTATCTATTGTGATCTTTGTTCGTATGTACGTCATTGGTATTTTTATGTAATATGTTACCAACTTATCAGAAATACGTTTTTTCGTTTAGCACAGATCCTTCATCAGGGCCAGACCAGGTTGGGCAAGTTTTAAGATTACTCATTTCTGACTACATAGAAAATTCTATTCTCTGACATTCAACAAAACATGGTCTCAAGAAGCACAATACTCCCAATGTTTAGCACAAGGTTAATTTAACCGGACGAGTGCTAATTTTGATATTACGTTTAGCAAAGAAGAAATACCACTTCATTGAGGTACCACATTTTTTACTGTGAAATGCAGTCGAAAATTATTTTGCTCTTTCCATTGCAGTTCAAGTTTCAGTTTCAAGGGTCAAACTATCACGTGAGTGTACTGAGAAGTTACAATTATATATGTACGTAATAAAAATTTGATTCCTCTCTAGTTTGAGCCAGATATTATATTTCAGAGATATCTAGACATTGAAAATGGTTGGTACTCTAAAACTAATTCTGGTCATCTAACACCGATCCACAACAACTGCATTTGTTTCATATTTTATACTACATTAATATACTAACGTATCGGATGGTAGAGTTGGTAAAAACTGATGCCATGAAGTCAGTTTCTGGTTTATGTACTCGGTGATCCCATTGAGTGTAATTGAAAGCAAGCACGAACCAGTAATGACGATATACGGAATCAGTAGACCGCGAATTCTTATTACCCGCAAGAGCACCATTGACGATCTGATCGGCTGTGTTGTTCCGTTATTGGTCGCAGTGAATGAATACTTTAATGGACTTCTCGCGCTCACGATGATACTAATGCTGAAGCTTTTGTATTCTTGGAGCTAAGACAATACCAAATCCTTCTGCAAATGCGCACCCAGCTAATTTGGAGGAAGAAATTGGAATGGACCATAATAATTTTCTTTTTCAACTGATATAAATCAATGACGGTATGTCACAGGTAATTTTTGATATTTTTTACTTTTAGATTTCTTGGTTATTCGCCCTTGAGACTTTTACAGACAAATTGGTATATTTATACCTCTTAACTGAAATGTAAATTAATGCTTTTTTATTTTAATCATATTGACTTATAAGAGAAATGTCAATTATTTAAAAATGAATACGCGGAACTAAAAGAAGTAAAAGCTGGTGTACCCCAGGGTAATGTATTGGGACCAATTCTTTATCTACTATACACAAGTGACTTACCACAGCTGGGAAATGTAACAGTCGCCACATTCGCAGATGACACGGCTTTAGTAGCAGTGGGATCAACTATTGGAGAATCTACTAGGAATCTTCAACAAGCGGGTAATAAAATTTATAAATGGACCAAAAAATGGAAGACCAAACTCAACCAACTGAAATCTGTCCACATTAACTTTACAAACAAAAGAATCGAGGACGTACCTCATGTCAAGATTAACGACGCCATAGTTTCATATGCGAACACTGCAAAGTATTTGGGTATGTCTCTAGATGCAAAACTAAGGTGGAAAGAACATGTTAATAAGAGGAGAGTACACCTTGGACTCAAATACAGAGAACTTTACTGGCTTCTGGGAAGAAACTCTCAGTTGTCAGTACAGAACAAACTACAAGTTTACAACCAAATACTAAAACCGATTTGGTTATACGGCATCCAGCTTTGGGGTTGCGCGAAAAACTCCAATATACAAGGAATCCAGACTTTTCAAAATAAAGTACTAAGGAATAGGGTTAACGCTCCTTGGTACATAAGGAATAGTGACCTGCATCGTGATCTTGGTGTCCCACAAGTCATCCAAGAGATAAAAAGATTCGCCACTAAGCATGAATCTTGCGTAAGCCATCACGTCAACGTAGAGGCCATGCAGCTACTGGACAACCAGAATCTAGTGAGAAAACCAAAAGCGACTAAACCCTTCGAACTAGTGAACCAGTGAAATGTGTAAAAAGGAGAGCACAGTGAGTAAAGTGTTAGTGCTCTTGTTTAGGACCAAGAAAATATAGGACATCAGTGGATAGACTATTAGAGACCAGTACCTAGTTTTAAGAATTCAGATTTAAACTGATGGTTAATCTTTTGGATTAGTTTCAATATGATAAGCACTTTATGCTTATTAATAAAAAAAAACAAACATTTAAAATGGTGTAAAGACGTCCAAAATGGATCACAATATAAATTACAATGAGCTCAAAATTTCAAATCCATATTACCCGTTTCTTATGATCTGCAAATTATAAAGTATGATGGAAATAATAGTATATGCATATTAGTACTTTATTGAAAATTTGAGATTCTCAGAACTCTTTGTGATGATTAAATTATAATTTTGTTGATGATTTTATGTATGTTTTGACCTTCCCAAACATTTTGCAAGGATATCTCTAGTAGACCTCATTAGCTTTTGTAGACATATTATTAATTTAGCTATAAACAACTCCATGTCATCGGTTTAAAATATTCATCCAACAAATAAAACTTCAGAAGTCCAATGACTGTTATTTCTTTATTGAATTCCTACAATATCCGGATTTCGAGATACTATCTCGTCGTATACAACTGATGACGAGATAGTATCTCGAAATCCGGATATTGTAGGAATTCAATAAAGAAATAACACTCATTGGACTTCTGAAGTTTTATTTGTTGGATGAATATTATTAATTATTCCTCGAATATTTTTTCATGTTAACAAACATTCATTGATTTTAAATGAGAAAGTGAAACAAACTGTAGAAATCAGAATTGTCGACATTTCAGTCCTATTTTCTTAATCCTATAGCTAAAAAATCTGATGTGGCCAGGCACATGACTTTATCATACAATATATAAAATTAATAGTTTAGCTGCATGAGAATCTATTCTATAGAGATAAATCGTAGGTATTGTCAAAGCATCAGCATTTGACACTACCTACACTACGTCATTAGAATAATAGTTATTTATGTCACAAATGCCGAAAGTACGGAATAGCGACGAGCGGTGATACGGCGCGTCACCGAAGGCGGAGTGTAGCCGTCGCATATGAGTGAGTCGCGCTATCTAGTTTTTGGCAGGAGCGACATCAACGTTATTGTGTTGTTTTTTAAGAAATACGTATTTAAAAAAAATAAATGATTTCTGTATAGTAAATGCTAGGTTGGTACCACTTTGACGAAAGGTGCGTTCCGATTGGTAGGTAATGGTAGCTAATGGCGGTGGTAGAATACGAAATTATAGTATTTCTTACATATCGTGATAATGACACATATTAGTTTGCATGTACATAAACATGAGTCACTAGCAATTTGCTATTGGAAATACTATAACGGCGTCTGCTACCACTGCCATTATCACTAATGAAAACGCACCTTAAAAAGGTAATTCAAATTCTGACAGATTTATATTTGTTCATGACACATCCGTACCAACATACTAAAATAAAACTACACTCATAAAACTACTTATTTATAATTTTCTCAATGCATCATTTTTAGAATTAGATATAAAGACGGGTTGATATTTCTTATCAACAAACAATCAAATTGGTGATCTTATTTTATTTGAAATTTGTATTTTATAATTTTGCGCACTACAGCGGCACGGTCCATAGTGGTTCTCCAACCTCTGATGAAATCAGCTGTTTTCGAATTTGACAACACAAAAAAATATTTGTCAAAATCCTGGCTACTATGTAATTTCATATCAATGCAGATGCGACCGATCTCGATCAAATAGAATTTGCTCTTGAAGGTAAACTATTAATTTTACCAAAAAATGTTATAGGCATAAATTATTCAAAATTTCCTCTACTTTAATTTATTAATTAACTATTTTGTCGAAATTACAGAAATGGCGGCTCATTTCCAAAATCCTTGAAAAAGGCTTAGAATAAACTAAAAAGCTAAACTATTAATTTTACCAAAAAATGCTATAGGCATAAATTATTCAAAATTTCCTCTGCTTTAATTTATTATTTAACTATTTTGACGAAATTACAGAAATGGCGGCTGATTTCTAAAATCCTTGAAAAAGGCTTGGAGTAAACACCCAGTTCCTTTGGACCCTTTTGAACCAAAAGCTTTTCAACTCTAAGTTTGGTCATGAAACTTCTAAATATGAAGTTCCGTGCCGATACCTTTAGTAGTTTCTCCGGAAATGAATTAACAAAAATTGGGTACACACACACACACACACACACACACACACACACACACACACACACACACACACATACACACACACACACAGACATTTTTTTGTACCTTGGTCAAAAATGTTCAGGGGACCCATAAAGACCTATTTCCGCTAAAATCTCAAAAAATTTTTTCGGCACGATTACAATACTTTACATACTGCGTATGATAAAGTAAAAAGCATCAAATTAACAAAATCCAAGTATAGTTCTTCGACATGCTAAAAATACCTCTTAACGCAATATCCTAATACCAAAAACTAACACATAACCTAAAAAAAAAAAACACCAAACAATAGAATTGCCGTATCTTTTGGAGACGTGCTAAAAGTAACACAACACTTTATTTGTGTACACACAAGATACGATCACAGTCTAAGGTGCAAAATTTCGGGATTTATACAAACAAGAAGCGAAAATTACACACACAGTAACACGCTTATTGACTCGCTACTAATTAAACATTCCTTCCTATGTTGTTTTTTTTACGATCGCGCGTTGGTGTCTATTGACAGTGTGTTAAAATGTCACCGAGGCAGGTTATTCTTGAGAACACGTGGAACACAAGGTCTCGCGATATATAAAAAAAATAAATAAGGATTAAGTTTATTTTACGAGATTTAATTGTGACAGATTTATTATCCTTACGTTTCGATTTGTTATTACTATTACAATATTGGTTAGATATGCATTGTATACTAATTTCTGTAAAAATCGCAACACGCAGTTTGTTTTGTGTTATTTCTTAATTTTGACAGCCGGTCGATTTTGATTGTGATCGATTTTGATTATTGTAAATTAAATTAATTGATTTTGATTATTGTAAATAAAATTAAAATAGTCGTTAGAGACTGAAAAAAAAACTAAGCAATAGGAGAAATATTTTGAATGGTTATTGTAAATAAAATTAAAATAGTCGTTAGAGACTGAAAAAAAAAAAACTCAGCAATAGGAGAAATATTTTGAAGGGTTGATACGTATGTTTGGTGAGTTATTATAATATTATACCTGTATATACTGGAAAAATAATTAATAAAATATAAAATAAGTGTCTATGGGATGGTTTAGAAATAAGTATAGCTTCAAAGTTTTAAAACCTGGTTATTATAATGACATTATACCTACAAATACATAAACAAAAAATAGTAAAAGAGTCCAAGTAACAATAGGGTGATTTTTGACATGGTTGAGATTGAGAATAAAGTTAAAATCATGTGCATATGGTAACATAATTGCAAATATACGTAAAATGTTTACAAAGAATCTGAGTAAGAATGAGATAGTATAATTATATTGCACTGTAAATATGGAATCAAATATGAATTGGTCATAACAGCACTCAGAATTTAACATTAAAACCCAGGTCGTTGGGGATATCATTGAATAGATATTTTAAAATGAAACAACTTTTTTTGGAAGAAAATTCATTCCAAATCATACGGTTTACGAAATAAACCATATTATCTCTGATTTTATAGAGAAAACTTCTTTTTGGACAGTTGACTGGTAAAGGGTTGCCTTCTGGTTCAAATATTACATCATCAGATGTGCAAATCATTACCTATCAATATATTATAACTTCCCACTTTTGCTAACTTTTGTTAGTGATGGACCCACAATTGCGGATTTAAAATTTTGACCACAAAGTCAAGACGCTGATCTGATCTTTGACTATTTCTCTTAATATCTAGTGCATTTGCATAACAAATATTTCAAATATTTAACAGATATTTCAGTTTTTGTTTTTGTCCAGCTAGCGAAGCAGAATAGACCACAGTGAGCCACTTTGTGACCACTTTTTTAAAATAAAAAATACTACTCCCATTTATTTTTGTTGTTTATAAAACTGGGCGAATGAAATTTCCTCCGCGAAAAAGAAATGACCCACTGGCCAAAAACAAATTAAATCACGCTAGAGGGCGCCAGTAATGCAATGTCGGCCAAAATTGATTTAGGTAGTGTTTATTTGACAATTTTCGACTATGTTCACCAATCCCTAGCCACCTAGATTAATACACATGGAAATATCACCCAAAGAATATAGGGTGCCATTTAAAATTTAAATGATGACGTCATTTCCGGAAAAACGGGAAGTCATATTAACCTCAAGAGTATCCCAAAGAACGGCATTTTTTGTGTATTAACACATTCCCAAATTTCATTCGTCCAGCTTTATAAACAAAAAACTAAACAGGAGTACCTATGCCAACCCGGTATACATTCCAAGAAGTTGTAATTGTGATTTTATCTGCAATAACTGAATAATGAATTAATGAAATAATGACGTGCCGCGACATTTATTCGGACAGTTCTATGGGCAGCTTGGTGATAACTCATTTCCTACTAAAGTATTTGATGTTTTACATTTATATATTTTCATCTTATAAATTACCTATTATGTAACAATTTTTATGGAAACTAGTATATATCCGATCTACAAAATAAATGAGATTCTAATTTAACAATACAGGTTGTTTGCAATCGCCACATTACGACGATAAATCAATGCACTAATTGCGTGTGTAATAAGAGTAATTAAAGTTGATATTGCGCAGTCATACCGAGTACGAGCGGTGAATATATTATTCAGTGTTATAGAATCATTAATTTGAGGCACATTTTACTTTTCATAATATGAATATTTCATTCTGCGTCGACCGGACTGCATACGTTTTAGTTCTCTGTCGATCCATTGTATGTACGTATGTGTATAAGGTTGATTAATTAATCTGGCGATGTACGGGAATCGCTTTGATCGTTTACAGATTTCCGATTGCGTAACGTCAAACGTGATTCCATCTGTACGATCGTTACGGTGATGTTTCACTTTTGTATCGACTGCGCGTCTAATATTAACAAGTATGGGATTGTATGACCAAGTGGTAATCGTTTTAGAATAACTGTTTAGAATCTTATATTTTTTATAATAACAATTTAATCACTGGATAAATATTACTTTGCTCAGTGAATTATCACGAATTTTTAGAATTGTGAAATGATTATATTGGAAACATATCGTGAGATTTTCTGAAGAAATGCATTTGGAAGAGATTGACCAAGAAGGCATGCAAATCATGCTTACCATATCAACAAATGTTCAGAACTTAATTAAAAACGACATTAATTAAAAGCCACAGATTATGACTTGACAACTGGAGAGCTACTTAAGCAACTTCTAAAGAATGCTTTAGAGAAACTTACTAAGTTATGAATGCTGCCACCAGTTTAAGGTGTGTGCCCAAACCGTGGAAGGTGGCAGACGTTATAATGGAACCGAAGTCAGGGAAACCTTTACATGAAGCAACGTTTTATTACCTAGCTACTTGCTGCCCACAAAGTCAAAACTCTTTGAAAAATCATTACTCAGTAGATTGAAGTTAATAATTGTAAGCCAAAGGATTTTCCAGACCATCAGTTCTGACCAGCGATCTCCCAGGATTAGAAAATAGGAAACAGCAATGATGAAACAACAAGTAAACTCCAAACAGCTCTTGGTATTTTCAAAGATCTCGGCTTGACTGCTTGTAGGAATCTACACACAGTCAGTAGCAAATTCTAAAACCCGTGTGGACTCAAGTCTGGGGTTGCACCAAAAAAAGTAACATTAAAATTGTCCAGTCCGTTAATACTAAAGTATTAAGATGCCTTGTGAATGCGACTCGGTACATTAGGAATGATGACCTCCATAAGGACCTCAAAATAGACTTTATGCACAGCGAAATACAAAAACTACAAGAAGGCACAAAGAAAGACTGAGCCCATGTAAAAAACTAAAAATGTCCATCATTTCACCAAGTAACTGTTGTTGGTAATATGGTGATAATGATGATAATACGTTGATGTCTTGTGAATAAGATGTTCTTTTGGATTATCCATATGATTCTGAACCTCAAGAAAATCTAAAAAGAATAAGTAGAAACCAGACGAAAGAGAACTCAGTTGTAAAAACTTACTTTTTGTCAGGCACGGCCCGTGGAGAACACAAAACAACATACAAAGGTCACAAACAAAGATATATGAGACTGTAGAACAGGTTTTTTAAAAGATATTTTTACTATTGACAGTAGGTATTGTCAAAAATCAGCGTTTGACACTACCTACTGACATTAGAATGAAACTATTTGTCAAATCTTGGCTAACTGAGATGGAGACACGACCGATCTCAATCAAATACAATTTGCTCATGCAGCTAAACTATTAATTTTACCAAAAAATGTCATAAATTATTCAGAATTTCTGCTACTTTTATTTATTATTTAACTTTTTTGACGAAATTGCAAGAAAGGGCGGCTCATTTGCAAAATCTAAGTTTGGTCATCAAACTTATAAATATGAAGTTTTGTCCTGATACCTTCAGTAATTTGTCCGGAATCGTCGCCACAATAATCGGGTACACACACGCATCCATACACACATACACACACACACACATACAAACACACACAGAATGTATTTTTGTCAAAAATTTTCAGGGGACCCAAAAGACCTATTTCCGCCAAAAACCTCAAAAACAATTTTTGGCATGGTTACAATATTTTATCATACTGCGTATGATAAAGTAAAAGCGAAATTGTTGAGCATGGATTTAGTTATAATTATGTAGTCATACTTTAAACTGTTATGCCATATAGTCAAAATTTAATTCCTTCCAAACTTTAAAATTTGGATATGTGAGGTATTAGTTTATTAATTGTATTACATACTCACTTCTGTTGTTTAGAATTTAGATAATAGATAGATTAGAGCTAGATACCCATTTTTATCCAAACCTTGCAACTTACGTTGAATTCTTTCCTTGATATTTTAGTACCAATTTCATCCTCAGTAAGCACGAGAACTAATCTCACTAGTATCCTTGATAACCTGAACTAATAAGAGAAAAACTCGATAACTTCTCAAACCTGAAAATAACTTTGCATTCGCTGAAAACTTCTAGGACGGTGGGATTCTGCTTACTTGAATTTTGTTTTCATTCCTCGTTGATCGGTTTGGTGCCAAGTTTCTCTATTATTGTGTATTTGATCATATTGAATAATTTCACAAGTAGGGAATATGTACACTAATGCTCATTTACGGAGAATGTAGTCGAAGCTTGTTAGAAGGCCAAAGGTGCTCACTTTGAGAAATTTGATTAAATTTTTCGGTAAGCTGACTGATAAGTAACTTAACATCGTTAGTTATGAATGCTGATACCTCTTAATTTAATTATTTATTATTATTGAGATGGGTAACTACTGTTTGTTATCCATTCGTTTGCATTTTAGTTTTATTTGTATTTCAAATGGAGAAACGCTGCTAACTTATCCAGCACTTTAGTAACACTTAAGTAACAAACCACATGCGGACATCAATTTACTGGGTGAATTTCTAATTTCACAAAATTTTTATTTGAAAATAGAGAACCACCCGTTTACGACAAACACTTCCAATTTCCGGTTAATGTAGCCAATGAGAACTGAACATTTTTTAAATCTTCTATTGATGCCAAAATCAAAATGACCATTTTGACCATCACAAAACACCAGACCACACGAATTTTTCTAATTTTCCTCACACGTACTCAGCATAAAAGTAGTGTTTTAGAGTTCGCTTCGGAAAGACGGGCATGTAGGCGTGACGAAATGACTCAAAAGTCATCGTTTTGAAGAATTAACTGACCGCGGAGAGGCGTAGCGGTATTCCTTGGCGTTAGGAACACACGAGCAAGGCTAATGCCCATACCCTTGGAGTCAATACCGTACAAATCCACATACAACAACGTCCGGAATACAATGCCTCCTTGTCGCTAGGTGCACAAAGTCTTCCACCACGGCCATTGTTATTCAAAGGCAAGCGTAAAATTTCACGCTTTGTGACACCGTCGGCCATTTTCACTTTATTACTGACTGACTGAGCGCCACGTAAAATGATGGTTTTTGTTTTTTAATAGACGTTGCTTGATTTAAATTTGATAACTAGAATTTACCACAACGGTGTAACGTAAATTTATTAGGGCCTCATAAATTTGTGTGAATTAAAAAAAAAAAATTACGTATAATGAGCCTTTTGTGAATAACAATATAATTATAGCTAAAATTTTATAATTATGCGATGTGACACTATCATAGTGGAGTCACCTGGCTGGTTTTATTGTGTTGTGTTTATTGTCGACAACTGTAGGGTATTGGTGCAAACTAATTGTTAACGTAATTTTCTTCGTTTGTTTGCAAATGAGGATATGAGGTTTGAGTATACAAGTGTGTGGTTATTCAACATAAAGAGTTTTGGGTATCCCAAAAAATGCAATAGTCTAAGTTATAATATTGATTTAACATTCAGATTGGTTGCAAGCATGAAATTGTTAAATTTGTCGAAGAGTGACCTATCAGATATTTATTTATATTCACATATGACGTCACAACCTATCGACTTTTGAGAAAATTAATTTTTTTATCAGAAATTAATAACTAATAACTGACTCCAAAGTTTTTCTTGCATAAGAATACCTTGTATGCTGAATCATACCTCTAGAAATACAAGATATTATTTACAAAATGTTTTGGTACTGACGTGAATTAAAACTAGAGCTGACAACTAAACAGTATTGTCCCGGCTAGACCAGTAATCTAAATTTATAGAAAAACCATGAATATATCATATTTCTACATATGATATAAAATTACTAAAAAATGTCACAAGTAAGGGTCTCAGATTTATTAATATATGAGTTACTGATCAACTTGATCGCGGTTCCATTGTTGCACAGGAAGATGATGTTATAAGGGATGTAGAAACGTAATTTATCGTGTAAATTACCAAATAAATTACGGTAATTAATGGTAATTTGCGGATTTTGAATTACTGTATTTTACAGCTTAAGGCAATTTAGCGCCAATGTAAAAATTTACGATTGGAAATTTACCGAAATTTACAAATTTGAAAGGTTGAAAAATGATTAACCGTAAAAAGAAAGCCTTTACTGTCATTTATTATCATTATTATCAATTTACGGCAAACATACAGTTGAAAATTGGGATAACCGATAACGTTTGTTTGAGAATGAAAAGCGAACAGGCGTTTTTTGTAGATTTCTTTGCACTCTTTTAATTGATGGGTAATTTACTTATCGAATTATGTAACACATCAGCCATTTTGGCAGCCATTTCGTCCTAGGCAGACAATTCAATATAAGAAGAAGTGGTTTAAAAGCTATAAAGGCATGATTTATTTTATTGCTAATCTAATAAACAGCATAAGGTAGGTGATTTTTATGTGTGATCTTTAACGACATTGGTTAAACAATTTCAACATAAAGTAGGTAGTTATGTTTTTGCCAATTTATCAATGATGACTCATTCTTATAAAATATATGTATCGGTATGACAAGTTTTGTATCAAAGTACATTGAATTAAAACGTTGTAATCTCAAAAGTACCAATGTGTTCGTACATTTTGAAGAGAAACATAAGGATAAGGGCAAATTATGCTGTTCGTCTGAATTTGAGCCACCCTATGGAGTAACAAAGAAACTTGTGCTATTATAATTATCAATCAATTACTAACACTTTGCTTTCTAATTCTTTATATATTTATATATTTGGAAAGTACACAATTTCTAGTACAAATTTGCAGAGATACTGGTAACATTTTGAATTAGCCAGTTTTTACTGTATTTCAAATTATGCAAAGGTTTCCTTAAAATTATGGATTTTCTACATAAATTCAATCAGATATTGAAATAAACAAAAAAACAAACGTTGATAATTGACAACAGCCCTTGAGTCCTTGATATAGTCCAAGCAAACAGCTTGAGGCGATTATCTTATCTTTTAATTGAGAAAATCCATTAGTTTACTCTACTCTTGGGCAAATTTAATGATATCTTGTTTTTCGACCATGTTGTGTATTAAATCATTGGCTATGGACTAATACTATCAAAAACACTTAAATAATACATTGTTCTGGAGAAATTAACTATTATGTCCATTGTAGTTAGAGTATCAAAAGGGTTCTGTAAAAATAAGTAGGTACCTTGCGTTAAACATTCCAGAGAAGTGGTATAACGGTCACTGAGCAGCGGTTGCCACGGTACCATAACTTGATATCTACTGCAACCTGTAAACATAAAAATAGGTAGTAATTTTTGTTTTGTTTGGAGTAGTGTAATCAATTAAATAGTTGGCAAACGATTATAATCTTATCGATCCTAACTAAATATTAGGTACCTGCCATAATTCCTTTATACTTACATTATTACATTATTGTATGCAGTACAGGCGTTTTTGCAGGAATTTGCAGGTTTGGAATCGCTTTGTAAATAACAATTGACAGCGATTAGATTTCACTTTCTTACAGATCAAGTACACTCAATAAATAACAACATTCTTGCGGATTATTGTCGACTACCAACATTATAATGTGCATTCATATGTTCAGCACGCATAAATCAAAACAGCGCATACTTACTTAAGCCGCGGTGATATTGTACATTTTTACGCATATTTACGCTTTGTTCATGTCTAAGCGTGGCGATTTATTGTCCTTCCTAGAATTATTGTTGTAATAAAAAAATTCCATTGCGTTTAAAATAACTGGTATGATTAATAATGCTTCCGTTTGGTTTGAAGCGGTTATTTATAACTTTTTCGGTGATGCGTTCACGCAAAAAGCAGTACAGTTCTTGTGGTTTTTATCACTAATCTATTATTGTGGATTTCTTTGTTACGTTCAGGAATAAAATCGTACGATTTCAATTCATAAAAAGTTAGCCGCAGGCTAAATCATCAGTGTTGTGACAGTTTCGGTTAATTTTAGCTTTTGTGGAATAGTTGGGAAATGAGTTCATGTTGGTTTTGCGGTTGTTGCGTTATGATGGAAGTTAATTTTAGTTATTATACGTTCCTTTCCTTATCGTTAAAACGGAATTGACAACATAAAATTAAAGGAATAGATAATAATTTGGAATGCTAAGTAATCGGATATGTAGATATGCTCTGGTGACGTTTTATGTCTTTTCTCTGTTACCGGTCAAAATAACATATAAATCGGTCATATACACGTACATTAACTTGAAAATATGCGGGATAGCATAAAAAATATAATAAAAATAATTTTAGCCCCAAAAGATTTTTGTTGTCCCAAATGATGATTCCTTGTTTTGGTTTTGATTTTGTAACATTCTTTTAATTTAATTTTGTTTTCAGGAAAATTTGGTGACTGTTACCACACATTCCAGTTTTACGTTCCTAAAATTCTCTTAAAAAGAACAAGGCAGCTTGTGACGTCACATGCGAATTAACAAAATTATTTTTACTTTATCATACGCAGTATTATAAAGTATTGTAATCATGCCGAAAAAAAAAATTGAGATTTTAGCGGAAATAGGTCTTTTTGGGTCCCCTGAACATTTTTGACCAAGGTACAAAAAAATGTCTGTGTGTGTGTGTGTGTGTGTGTGTGTGTGTACCCGTTTTTTGTGGAGACGATTCCGGAGAAACTACTGAAGGTATCGGGACAAAAGTTCATATTTAGAAGTTTCATAACTAAACTTAGAGCTGAAAAGCTTTTGGTTCAAAAGGGTCCAAAGGAACTGGCTATTTACTGTTAGCATTTTTCAACGATTTTGCAATTGAGCCGCCATTTCTGCAATTTTGTCAAAATAGATAAATAATAAATTAAAGTAGAGAAAATTATGTATAATTTATGTTTATAACATTTTTTGGTAAAATTAATAGTTTAGCTGCAGGAGCAAATTCTATTTGATCGAAATCGTTTCTGCATTAATAGCAGGTAGCCAGGATATTTTGAATCCTTTGACAGTATTCAGAACGTCAGCGGTTGCGAAACGTCAATTCAACACGCAAATGGATGAAGAATGCGAGAACGCGCGCACGTACAGTGCAACAATATTAAAACATCTTGGTGTCAATGTGTATTTCGATTGCGGATAGCCATGTTCTTATGTTTTCGCGAATAAATACAAGAAATATTGTAAGACGGTATGGTAACATTAAAACTTATTTGGAATATTGAGCATAATTCTTTATGAACTTTTGTAGTTAGCAGTGAAGACGGGGTAAAACCCGAAAATATAGTATGCTAGAAGCCAATATAATATATTAATTATCAGAACCAATAACCTTTTTACTTTATCATATGTAGTATGACAAGGAGGTTTAGTCTTAGCATTTTGGATATATTTTTCAAATAAGCCGCTATTTCCGGAATTTCGTCGAAATAGTTAAATAATAAATTAATGTAGAGAAAATTCTGAATAATTCATGACTATGAAATTTTTTGGTAAAATCAATATTTTAGCCACATGAGCAAATTCTATTTCATCGGGATCGGTCGTACTGCATTAAAACACTAGTATTAAAACTAGTTAGCCAGGATTTGTCAGATATTGTGATTCTAATGATAGTAGGTAGTGTCAAATGCTGATGTTTTGACATTACATACTGTAAATATACTAAAAATATCTGTCTAGTTCTCGTAGTTTTATTTTAATGCAGACGTGGCCGATCTCGATCAAATAGAATCTCCTGCAGCTAAACTATTAATATATGGTATGATAAAGTCATGTGCCTGGCCACATCAGATTTTTTTGGCATATACTTGCAGTATTACCATTATAATTTTCGATACCAAATTGAACTCTGATCACTGATGATGAAGTCAAAACAATTCACAGATTTCAACAAAAGAGATCAAAACATCAGTTTTTTTTTGTAGTTTGACCAACTATGTATATTATAAATTGTAATTAAACAACAAGTTAAAGGTTTGTAATTGGTAGGTACTTGGACTTAGGAAATTAGTTTACGTGCGCTCTTGAAGTAGGTACTACCGATGCCACGTTTTCTGGTTATTGAAATTAGTCCCATGCATCCCTAAATTTTATTGAATGGGGGCACATCTTTTGATGACAGTTTTATGCACATAGGTTATCTATATAAACTGTTTCTGTAGAAGGAATGGTACAAGCACAATTGTGATAATTACGATGACAACTAAAAACACTGTAAAATTTGTGTTACCAAATTTGCCTACAAGTGAGGAAATTATTTTACTTTATATGATGGAATCGTTACAAATGTACGTTTGTCTCAAAGAAATTTTTACTATGACCAATGCAAAGAAAAACATGTAGAAACGTATGTATATAGGAAGTATATTATTTTGTTCTCATATATTTATGACATACTCTATAATAAGGCACTCGCAACTACAGGTGATACTTGTTATTATTAGATTTGTTACAAAGTGTAGTGTTGGCGACCATGAAATATAAGATGGTACCCTATATTATTTTTATGATATTTTCAATCCAGGTTACATTTTGAACACAAAAACATATTGTTCGTCAATTTTTATCACCAAGGCGATTACAATGACACCAAATAGTGGATATATTGCTGAAAATCGTAGCGTGGAAATGTCGTTTAAAGCAGGGAAATAACGATGAGGATAATGATCAAAATCGCCCTGGTGAACTGTGTATGAATGCTAACATCCGAATTTGACAGTTCTCTGTATGCATATTATTTGAGGTTATTGTGGTTATTGTCAGGTATTTTCGATTATTAACGTAATTGTTGTTCGTTATTAATTCTTGATTATTGTTATTTCTTATTTAATTTCTTTTATAATCGCGACTATTGTTGTTGCAATGTTAAAAATGCCTTTGCTAAAAGCAACACTATTTTGCATCAAGACGGTGACACGCACTATGTACAAAGAACTGTCAAATTTCTTTTTCTATTTCCTCTTTTAAACGACATTTCCACGCTAAGATTTTTAGCAAAAAAACTAAGCTACATGGGAACAAATGACTTATTGGCCAAAAAACAAATGAAATCATGCTAGAGGGCGTCAGTAATACATCCTGTCTTCCTGATTGAAAATAGTACATAAATAATAGGGTGCCATTTAAAATTTCGCTGATTTCACTGATACAGCAGTACTTATGGCGTGGGTCACCCGGAATGTGTCTATTTTGCCGGTCAGTGTAATGAAGTGTTATATCAGTCTTTAACCAAGTGTTCTAATTTCTAATCTTATTTATTTAGTAAGTTGTACAATCAATTGCAAATCAAATTAACCCAAAATATAAATTAAATATTAAATTAATTTATTTCTATACGTCAAAATATAAATACGTATAGCTAACCATTTTCAATATATTATTCATCAATGCATTCAAACCATTCCCTAGGAATTCTCTTACTGGCCACCTTCAATTACAAACGCCACGTTAATCTTTGAGGACAGTTTGAGGCGAAGGCCGCCATTAAATAACGACGGCTGTCAACAAGGATTGCTACTTACTTAAAACAGTACAATTGCATTTGTTCGGTAGATACGGGCGGTCCCCAAAAGTGTTGCGTCCCATATATACTTTTTTGTGTCCTGTGTCGGTCGGCCGGCGTTGATAGCGAGCGACATGATCGTCATAGCCTCGGCCACAGATAACTAATGCAACCGCTCAGTGGCGGCTCGTCCCCGAAAAAAGGACGATAGCCCGTATCGCGACACCGACGACCGACTACGTGTCGCTCTTTATACAGGTACACTTAACCGTATCGGCTAGATATGGTAAAATTGTAAAATTTGGGGGTGTTATCGCGACTGATATGGCCGGTGTTAATGAAAATAGTACTCGGTTCTTGTCAAAACAGAAAATAACACTTTGGTATGAAAATGTAGCTTTGGGCAATGGTCAAATCAGGGTTTTGGTCAAGCATTTTGAGGACATATAACAATTTATTAATTTATGATGGCATAGGAAAGTGCACACTGCACACTAGGGTGGTTCAAATTGGCTATTTTTAATTAGAAAGCAACGATCCCGCCCAAATCGTTTTCAAATCCAAAAAACTCTTAATGGTGCCTGTCGAGCTCTCAAATTTACATAAGAAAATGCATGGGAAAAAGACAAATTTAACACTAAAGTTATTGGACTTGTAGAGGAAGAATTTGACCTATCATAAATAAGGATTTGATGCCCCCAAACCACCCCCACAGTGCCCTGAAAACTACCCTCAAATAAAAAAATTTTGATTCTTCAGAAAATTGACCCTTCTTTCTAATCACTTCATTCTCTTTTTTCTCATAGAAATCATTACTATAAAGTCTAGTTGAATGTTTATAAACAATTCTCAGGTAATTTCCACTTGTTTAAACAAATGTCACACCGTCGGACATCAGTTTTCTGATGGCAGTTTGGCAGTTTCTTATCTTACAGTGACATTACTCATTAAAGAAATTGTTCAAATGCATATTATTATTTCATTCTATTTTTACTCATAGAAATCATTACTATAGGTCTAGTTGAATGTTTATAAACATAGGTCAGTTAATTTTCATTTGTTTAAACAAATTTTAATTGTTTAAGTAATTCGTTTTTTTTTTTGAAAATCCGTCTGAATTCTGTTTTCTGATTGAGAAATGAGCTTGCCAGCTATAAATCAAAAAACAAAATTGCATAAAGCTGCCAAAAGTGAAGCTTAGAATGCAGTCAACAACGCAAATAAGATACGGCTGCACATTCATAAAAGAATGTTATACAATATTACTTTAAGATCTATAATAAGACCATAAAAAATAACCTTGTCATGTCCGGCCATGTTTTATAATACTTACAAAAGTTTGAAGATTTCGGGACAAAAATTTTCCAAAAAACTTGTTTATAGTATATTATAGTCGACCGCAAAATGACCCATAATCCATTTTCAGGAAGTGATGCTACCTATTACCAGTAATTGATTAGGATTTCAAACGAATATGAATACGACATGAATAAAACCAAGGCCGCCAAGGTCTCATGACAAAGTGCCATGACAAATTCTGAGAGTGAGGTCTTAATTTATATAGATTATAATATAACACACTTGTTTAACAGGACAAAATTGCGAAGAAAATCTTGGTGTCTATAGAAAGTTGTATTGGCTTTTTGAAACAAGTTTTCCAACCGCCTTTGAATTATGGTGGTAGTCATACTTTTGCTGAAAAGGCTGGGTTTTCTGTCGCTACTGAACTACTGATGAGACCCACAGTATGCATCGTGTATTCAGGGACTTCAACTGAGAAATGATCCCACTAATCCCAATTTTACTTCCAATATCTAAATTATTGTTTTTTCACTAAATTATTTGTTACGAGTTTTTTAACTTGTGCATCCCAGCGAAGCTTGATA
Organism: Melinopterus prodromus; assembly: GCA_964023965.1. Classification (NCBI taxonomy): domain Eukaryota; kingdom Metazoa; phylum Arthropoda; class Insecta; order Coleoptera; family Scarabaeidae; genus Melinopterus; species Melinopterus prodromus. The sequence goes on from OZ030393.1 coordinate 51,574,156, forward strand.
TCCAGGGTCATATCAATTTTATTTCCCGTATTCTAGTAAAATACGGTTGTATCATTTATTTGTACTTAGTGTATTGTATTCTCTCATTGGTGAAATTTAACTACTTGTTTCTGTTGCAGTTTTATTGTTGGTCTTTCAACAATTGTATCTATTACTATGATTGCAGTGTAATCAGCAAACCATCCAAATATCAAATAAGTACGTAGGCTTTCACGGCCAGAATCATTTAGAAAATAAACTGCTTCCGGGTTATGCCGTGTGTCAAGATTTGCTAATGCTGACGTTTCGCGAACCATGTTGCTCGCTTCTTCAAAGCTAATTGAATACTGGTATTCAATTACAAGTATTCAATTAGCTTTGAAGAAGCGAGCAACATGGTTCGCGAAACGTCAGCATTAGCAAATCTTGACACACGGCATAACCCGGAAGCAGTTTATTTTCCATCCAAATATCATTTGGCTGCGAAATATTATTTGTAAAGAAGGCGTAGAGTTTAGCAAAGTGCACTTCCAGCTTTGCTCCAGTACTTCAGCTGTAATATTTTTGAGACTTGAATACTCAATATATAAATTTATTCGGTAAAAATTGAAACTTATGAATAGATACGTAATGGGTTCTTTCTTTTTACTTGTAGTTTTTCAAATAGCTTTGATAAAAGTTGAATGATGTGCTGGTTGAAACATAATGTTATCAAACGTATTTTTAAAATGAAGCAAGCATATCAGTGACGTCTTATTCGGTTTATTTTTTTAAAACAATTGTTTGTTGTGACTTGAAAACAGGTTAAGATGTGGATACTGTTGAGAGAAGAGGTAGGTTATTACTGCCCATTAATGCCCATTAGTCGTTTAAGTTATAAAGTGTAGAAGAACAGGATCATCACTAGAACGCGAATTCTTACCTTTTTGCTTATGCTGTTTAATTAGAAGTGGCCTTTAGGACTTTCTTTAAAAATTCGTGGCGGACCGGCACAAATAAATTAACAATAAAATTATTTGGAACTATATTTAATTTCATTATTAAGTTGTTTTTAATCATAAGCTGTTTGCCATTTATAGTGTTACGTTATTAATAGTGTTACTATTAATTTCACATATTTTATCTAGCAAAGTATAATATTTGCAAGTGTTCTTTCTTTTGTAAATTAGTATGTGAGCGGTACTTACCTCTTTTAGTTATATGAAAGAAGTATTTTCATGGACATTAATAACATAACCTCAACTGTGTAACTAAAATTAAAATTCATTTGTTTTTATATTTATACACTGAGATAAGCGCAACAGAGTTAGTCAAAGTTCCACACATGATAATTCAACCAATATGACAATGTGTCTTATTCACTTCTTGTAAATTATAGTCATTTCTATACACAGGTAGAGGTTTTAGCAACACCAGTAGCAACACACCGCCCATTTATTTGCATGCGTAATTCAACATTCTCGCATAACATGGAAAATAGTATGCATTAAATTATTCGCACATGGCACTTATAGACCACATACTAAAATTGTGGCGGCGCAATCATCCGTGGCATCTGTCAGAATAAATTCGCAATGTGCGCACGAAAAATTCCCGAAGACCGTACGGTTGAAAAGTACCAGGTCACGTTTTCGTCAAACAAATTGCCCGAATAACGAAATTTCTCACACAACTATCAGATGCATCGCGAACACCGGCAGGAAATAATTGGAGGTTGCATCCAGCGACAGCATAAGTGGTTATGAATTTCGTGAGATTCGTGAAGACGTTTGAATATGTCGTCCAAGTATGCGGCCTAAAGGATTTTTCCTATACGTCAAAAATAATTCACCGAAAATGCACCTATACTTACCTATACTTACTATGCAATGGTTCCAGTCATCGACTCTTAAATGTTTCTAATGTTTACGTAGCTGCAAAGCTGGGCAAAGTTAATCAGAAAGTTAACTTCGTTAATCGATAATCCGTTAATTTCTTATAAATGTAACGGAAGTTAACGTTAACCGTTAACTTGTTATGAAAAATAGGTTATGTTGAGTATAACGTAAACAGTTCTTTCGGTTGCATAAGTCAAAATTGCCTTAGGAATTTTTCAAACTAGGCACAAAATGCGAGATGTAATATTTATAAAAGACATTGAAAAGGCTATTTAAAGTGGTTGCAGTTAGAAGTTTAGATTTATATTTTGAAACAATTGGTATTTATTAAAAAGTAACAATATTAAAAAATAGTTAAATATTTTGGTTACATACTCGCGGAAAATAGTAGGTACGTCATACATCATAAATCATAAAATTTCTGGATGAAGGTCGGATCAAATTTCGTTTGGTAGGTTACTGGGGATTCAGCTACATGGAAACAAGAAATTTAGGTTATGAACATATTTTTTTCCGCGAATGTACATACAAAAAGTAACTAAAAACTAAACAATTCACGCACATGCTTTATGTACGGACGCCGTGTCGCACAAAGTAGTACGTCATACAAAACAAACTCCAAAAAGGCACATAATGTCAATAGCAGTTTGAAATCTTAATTATGATAGCGGATTAACGCTTTTGTGCCCAGCTTTGCGTAGTTGTGTATTTGTATCATTTTAAAGTTTACTGGTCTCTTCATATGTTCATCTAGTTTATTAATAATGCTATTTTATGCATTTTTTTCATGTGCTTACTATGCAATGATCCAAGTCATAGGTTGATGTTTTAATTTCCAGTTTATGAATTTGTTTTATTTAAGTAAATACGTAGGCTTTCTTGGCCAGAATCATTTAGAAAATAAATTGCTTCCGGGTTATGCCGTGTGTCAAGATTCGTAAATGTTGACGTTTCGCGAATCATGTTGGTCGCTTCTTCAGTGCTAACTGAATACTGTAGTCAGTTAGCTGTATTCGGTCATCTATATTTACTTGCAGTGATCGGAACAATCGTTTCAGACAAACTTATTTGGTTTTAAAAGATGATTCCTCGCACGACCAATTCTTCTTCTGATGTTATACCTGAATTATACTATAAATGTTTGAAGTCCTTCTCAAATGTTTTATGAAAACTGTATATAATGTTATAATAAGTGTCAACTTTGTTGATATGAACTATTTTCATATCTTGGTATGGTGATTTTGAACAATGATTTGTGAGACCGAAGAAAACCCTGGAGTTTGTGGTCAAAACTATCCGATTCACTACTAATTTAATTGCTCATACACCAAACTGAGCGTTTTGAATTCTCGGATATCCGCATTGTGAACGACCGCATTTTAAAAACTAATCAAGCGTGTGGTTAATTCAATTTTGACCACAACCAAACGTCAGAATGTGCCTAGACTAGTGTAGAATATCCTGGATTCCGAGTATTTGCAAATACGTTTTAAGTTCGAAATAATTGTTTCTTCTTCCGAAGTCTCCTTCATATTCTTCGATCTCAATCACAAACCAGAAGCAAGCGATGATTAATTCACCGCACAGCTGACAGGCTTACGTATTTCGCTTATCTTCTCATTGTCGTAACGTCCTGTAGGGGTCGGCACAGTCGACACACGTTGACAATCGAGTTCAGCTACCGTTCGCCAGGCCTTATCTAATCAAATTGTCGCGTACGTCTTCGACGTTCATTTTTTTCGTTCACCAAACCAACCCACGGAATAAATTAACCGAATTTCGACAACGACGATGGTCCTCGGCCTCTACCCTGCGGCCGCGCCGCGGCCAGCTCGATCGGTGTGGTCGTCCGACGTCCACTGAATTAATTAAATTATTTTTTTCCTGGGCGCCCGGATCGGTACGGCCCGTCACACAAACGTCAATCTAATTAAAACGCCAACTTGACGGCACGCAAGCAAGATGCCGGCCCAGACATCGTTTGTCCAACACTGGCTGTTATCTATGGTAATTTGATTGCGACCGACTGAGTCTGTTGTTGGCCGGCTCTTTATTACGCCGTTGCGCTTTTGTTCACGTCGCTTTTCGGCTCCAATTTGGAAATCGGTGGTCCATTATGAACCTTAACGTGTCGTACAATCGCACTGGAAAAACATTAAATTTGGTTTGGGTAAATATCTATTTTTAATTGGAATTGGAGATTTTGGTTTCAAAGTGTCGCAATCGGTGAATTGAAATTAGTAAATCGCCGTTTGTTATTCGACGAGAATGGGGAACATGGGTTGGTTATCTGAGATTACTTGTTTCCAAAAGATTACATTGGACTAGTTCCTTAGACCTTTTGGTTTTTGACATAATTACAATAGTTGGATAACTTTTCCGTTAACCATATCATTCCTCCAGGCTCATCTGTCTCTTAGCAGCAGCCTCAATGCAACCACTTGTTGGTCATGGCATTTCCTCTCTTTTGAAACACTTCTTCAACTCCTAGCTCCATGTCTTCTCTCAATCATTCTCTGCACCATATGTTCTACTATACTATGATTTCGCTATGTTTCTGAAGTATTTCAACTCAGCCAATTTTTTACTTACAATGTACAGTTGGTACGGATGGTGTGCTCTAGTTTTTGTTCTTGCAAACAAAAACACAAAGGACTGAACATTCTCTTGACCAAGTGCGAGTTAGAATGACGAGCCAAATCTTTTCTAGTGATAATATTCCCTTAATTATCTTTAAAAAGCGGTCAATTCCTATTAACTTTTTTGTTCATCGAATATTATTATTACTTTCCCTTTCTCGTTTTCCTGTAACGTTTTCTTATATTCCAATGCGTTTTGTTCTATTATTTAGCTGTAATATAGTGTTGGATATAGTGAAAGATTTATATTAAATTTTGACATATTTGGATAATATTCCAGCGACACATTGTTTTTGGAAATGTCAAGTTTTTATCACTCTAATTAATTTTGCTTTAATTTATTTGTTTTTGCAGGCTGTTATAAATTTACTGAAAAATACATATTTGCCTTGTTTCCACTTGTTTCTTAATATTATGATAATAATAATAATTTATTACTTACTTCTCTAAAATCAGTTATATACTGACGTACACTGACGTAACGATGAGAAGAAAAAAAGACACGTTGTCAAGTTATGGATTTATAGCGAAAGTTGTCACGAAGAATTTTCACTACATGTGTGTAAAATGTTAGTATAGACAATTAATAAGTGCTATCCTGTAGATTTATTATTTTTAATTAATTTTTTAAAAGTGAATAGACGTTATATATAGCCAAGTCCTGTCTGATACATTTGGCAACCAAACTTTCTTATTTTGTTCCATTGTTGCTGTACCCATCGATATACAAGATTTAACTATCATCATATTAGTTCAAATTAGTACAGCAAAAGAATAAAATAATGGCCGATCCATTTAAAAAATATATATTTGAAACTACCTGTATAAATGAAAATAATTTTACAATGTAGAAAATGACAACAAAACAAGTTTTTCAAAACTTATTTTTGTTTATTTCATTAGTTGATGAGTTTAGTAACAAACGTTGGTCGGATTACAATTTTTGGTAAAAACAATGTTATATTTAAATACGTGAACTAAAAGAAATTCGTGAAGATCATGAGAAGCGATGAATTTGAGGCGATTCATATGAAGATACGTTACATACACACTCGGCCAGCCAATAGAACGCAGAGAAATAAGAAAAAATACAAATGGATGTATCATGAGAAACAATGTCAAGATTTGATTACCAAGGCAATAACAACGTTATTATTTGGTACACAACCTGTTGAATTGTTTACTTATCTTGTATTTTTGTCTCTATTATTTCATATCATGTATTGCGATGTCTTATAGTTATGCTTATGCTTATATTTTTCATTGGTACTTTGTTACTGGTATTTTTAAACAATTCCACTCCAAGTATTTCTTGTAATTAGACAGTTAGATTCATTGCCGGTATTTTCAGCTACGCATAAAGTACTGAATAGCTGTCTATCATCAAAGTCGATTGGTCATTTTAACACTTATCTATTGATTAAACTATATCAACACTTAACGTAAGAAGCGAATACAGGCTCTCAATAAAATTGATCAATTTTCAATAATACTCAATTTACATTAATTTTATCAATTGTTACCTATTCTAAACACATACCTATTCTAAATCCAGGACAGAATTTCAACAATTTATTATATGTTCATCTCATGATAATACAATGTTTCCAAAGAAATCTCTTAAGGCAATTTTTGGTAAGACGACGTATCGCCAATCCTATCAACAAATCTCACGACCGTCCAGCTGCTTATGCAATTAAAACAATTGTAAATCAAAAAGCGGCCGTCGCATCCGGTCCCGGACGCGTCCGCCGTAAACGCCGCAGTTGACCCGCCGAAGCGACACCAAGCGTTAAGCCCGCGAACTTATCGAGAGAGCCCTTCCTCCACGGTGTTCGCAGACCGACACGCAATATCGCCGCAATTAGCGGAGTGCTCTGTCCTCCACGGTTATTTAGATCGCCGATAAACTGAAAATAATAGAGTTATTTCGCTAAAACGCACACGCGTGCGGCGGGAAAACGCGTACGCTGCGGTTACTTGGATGTATTTTCCTGAAATGAGACGGTACGAACTCATTAGCAACGTATCAGTCTACTGGATAATTTCAAAATTCAAATTTTGCATATTGGACAGTATTAAGATTTTGCACATGTTAATTATCATTATGTTTACATAGAATGCTTCTACGACCCTTTGTTTTTATTAGTATTGGTTTTGTTTAGAATGAAATAAATGATTTAAATAAGTGAGTTCATGCAACATCACCAATTATTAACGAAAATGGAAACTGAAGATAGAAGATGCTATCTCTGTTGGCTGACCTGACGTCCCTATTTTAGTGGGAATGTCCCTAGAACAAAACACAAATCCCGAGTCCCTTAGTCCCCTGAATTGTACGATAACTACTAATAACCTGTTGAATCTGTGTTACAACTTACAACTAATGATTTAAGGAAAAGCAACTCAAACAAAATTATGATATTCTTATAACTATATTATAGATCATTATATAGATCATTTTCTATGTGGATGAAAATCTATTGATATAAAAAAGATAAATTTGTCAATTATATAACTATTTTCTAGTTATTACCTATTTGATGAGGAAAGCGAGTTTTATTTTTATAATTTAAAAAGATTAATGTCAAGTCTAGACACATCACTGCTAAAAATATCAGGATAAATTCACGAGACCTGATGCTACGAATAGGGAGAAACTCATAATAGAATCAGTTGTCATTTGCTAATTGTTTTTTCTTGTTGGTCTGGGTTGTTATAATGTCTTCTTCTACGGATTCGACTCTGATAAACAGATAAAAAGCATATCAGGGTCCGTTTATCACTTATCCCTTCGTCTTTGTATTTTTGAGAAATTAAGTAATTGGCAATCTGTTCCAATACCTACACAACAGTTTATTTATTAACTTTTTGTTTTATTTTGTTAAGTGCAAATTTATTGCGAAATGCAAATTAAACAATTTTGAATAAATTTCGCACTTGATAGAGATAACTACTTTTGTTATTCTAAGAAGAATAATACTGTTCTTGTTTTCCAGCTCATGCATGATTAAAGAACAAAGTTTAACACGATATAGGAAGCCGCGCAGAAATTGTTATTAAAACCAATCAATTCAATCAAGAAAAAAATCTTAGTCTTCTTTGTTTTGTTTGTTCTATACCAATTTTTAGCTCTATTATTATAATATAGTTGTGACGTCAGTATGAATTATATTATCGCACCAGATACCAGGTCTGATAACGGTATACTAGCTGTTTCAGAAATAACGGCTTACCTTGAAGTCGTATATGCCCAAGGACGTAATGAGCATGTTTCGTCAAATTACGTATGGTCTAAACGCAATCTGGAGAAAAGTCCGTCCCTGTTTAGCGCAAGAAAATCGACAACACTCTGCCACAGTTGTGTTGCAACTGGTGACAAATCAACGCCGGTGGCAAGTCCGGCAACATATCGGCTTCCCTCCACTCTGGCCTTTCTCGCTCAGAGCGACAACAAATTCGCCAGGTTCGTACGTATATTACGTACAGTAATGATCAGCTGTTTGTTGATTTATCAACAACAACAACAATAAGAATATTTTGGATTGTAGGATCACAATGGGGTTGTCTTTGTGTAGTGATTTGTGTAGTACCAGACACGGATGAATGACTATTGTATGGCTAGAATGCGACATAACTTTGATCGGCCACGAACGCAATTGCTGTGTTAAGTCGGGTTATTTTGTTCGACGGATATCGCACCAGGGCAGGCCTTAGACTATTTCTCCTATACAATTTTTGTTGGTACTTAAAAGTTTGAAATTAACTACGTTATTTGACTAAAACTGCTTCTCTGTTGTTGGTGAATATGCTCCTTCAAGATTAGCTGTTATTTCTGAAACAGGCTGCATAATACCGCAATAGATACTAGGTCTGCTAATGGTATTAAATGAGCGAAGCCAATCACCCAAAAACTTTTTCGTTACAATTTTTCTAAACAGTCAGAGATTATCAGAGTCATGTCAAACGGCCGCCAGTTCAATAACGCGCGCACTGTAGCGGCAGCAAATAAAAACTAGCCCATAGTTCATAAAATACCAATGTGAACAACACAGTGTTGTCGCAAATAACCACACCCCGACCACACGACCACTTTGTATCATCTCGCGTTCGTACTGCCCCAGTGTGAGAACCACTGTATTTAGGTAAGAAAGAGTCAAGTCTTTTTATGCAGAATTTTATGAGGATTAATTTTCTTCAAAATTATTATTAAATTTAAATTATATATTATATTAAAATATTTTAAATTATTAAATATTTGCTCAAAATTTAAAGCGCAAGTCGGGTGAGTAAATTGTTCACTAGCTCTTGTTCTATAATTGACGCCTAGGTGTTGCAGGATTTGGTAAAAGCTTGACGCTATCTCAAATTCTGATAAAATTCCTCAATGTGTGAATCCTGTCCACAACAAACAATTTTGTAAGTCGCGTGGGGTTCAAGTTTTCCCCTATGCTAGGTGCTGCCAATATTTAAATAAGCCTTACGTGATAGTGCTAATATGCAGGTAGTTAAGCTACGTACCCCTATGAGAAATTATGTAAATATGCCTTAAGGTTATAATTTGAGTTCAATAACTATGCGAAAGGGAAAAGTAACATCACATTTTCCGTACTATTGTCCTTTTTAATATTTTAAAAATTTTCTAAACTTCTTGCTGAAGCCTTGAAACTACCTGTAGGGCTACCCCGTAATAAATTCGCTTTCTATAATCGTTCTTGGAAACTGATTGCGGTTGTTTCGTGGCGGCGGGCGGAAGTGTCGTTTCGTCCGTCACAGTGACATGTATATATCCGTCGCTTCCGCCAGCGCGTCGCACCGTGCATGCTAATCGGGGACGCGGTGCGTTCGCAACACGGTTTCGGTCTTATCTAAAAACGTCGCTTTTTAACTATTTTTCTGAACGCCCATCGGCATACTAATGCGCGGACCACTTCCGCGACCGACAAAAAGCACTATTTTGTTATCGTTTAGCCTCGAAAAACTGGCGAGGCCGTCACCTGCGCTGCATGAGTTATATACGAACTCCACCAAGTATATATGTCCACTCGCTTATCAAACGGCGCTTTCAAATTTCACTCTAGATGGCTCGCAATAGCACGAAAGTAATTTCTATTTGTACCAATGCGAAATTTTGATAGGATGACGTAAACTGAATCGAATACTACAGGTTTCGTTGAGATATATTCACTCGTTACCGAGATATTCAATGTGTAATACTTGGTCTTGGTTAGCCATGGAAATGAAACTTTTTCGTTTAACTTTTGGTCCGTAAAAGATAGATGTATCGAGTTTGGGCTCTTTGGACAGGAATTTTTACGTGTTTTATGGTTACATCAAAAAATTTTAACATTTCTATACGTTGACCAAAATGAACTTTTTTGCTTATTTTAATACAAAATTCTTATTTCTCAACATTAATTAATATAGGTACTTCAATTTCTTTTATTTCATTGGAAAATATTTAGTCGAATTTAAAATGACCATGTTTTAGGTGTTTGTCTTAGTTGGCCGTGGAAATGTTCTTTTTTTGTATTAACTAGCAAACCGGAAGAGATAGACATACCGAGTTGGGGCTCATTTAACAGCAAATTTTATTTCCTTCCAGATGATACCAGAAAATTATTGACTAAAGCAATTTGAACAGCAAATAAAAAAACGTAAAAAATCAAGCAAAGCTAACGGATACTAACTGATAAGATCGCCAGGACGAATTTTAATTAGCACATTTGTTAACGAGGATTATTATGTATCAAATCGACGCGGAATATCATTAGCATACGAAATTAATTGCCACTTGGTGATTGATTTACTGCATAAAACGGCAAGTAAATGTCAATGACATTTTTATATTGAGGCGTTCGTGTTTGCAGTCGGACTCTCAGCAGGTTTATGACAATTTTTTTATATACAGAAAAATGTAGATAGCGATTTATAACGCCGGCAACCTTATATTTGATAAAGCTGTGGCGCAGAAAAACATATAAACTACCTACAGAATCGGATATTGAACAGGTGGAAAACAAGTTTCTGCCATCTATTGGCACAAGAAGCCATCAACTCATGATCAATGCAAAAAATATGTTTTTTTTTGTAGAAGGATATATAAATTTGTCAGTAAAAAATATGGGTTTGTAAATTAAATAATTACCTATCTAAATAAACAACAAAAAACAACGATTAACATATTACTTTGTTGACTTTTTCCACAAGCAAGATACACAATGTAAGTACAATAATAAATAACGTAAGAATACCCCAAATGTGTCAAACATCTTACACAAAATAAGTACAAATAATCACTATGATGTGTTCTTCTACTGTTGGTAGCTATTTTGCAAAATTCTAGATGTGTGCTCATTCGCCGTAAGCGATAAAGACTCATCATGAAATCTTTGAAGAACGCACATCATTGCACCAATTCCACTTTTCTTCCACTGATCGCTGTCTTGAGCCACTGTCTTCTGCTGCCACTGTCTTCGTTCAACACTACATATCGTCCCTCCATCTCTGTGGGATTCTCTACTCCTCTTCGTCAGTCCTAGTCTCCACTTTATGATTCTTTCCATAAATTTTGACTGGCATTGCCAGCGGAGAAGGAGGGTGTCCTCCTTTTGGATACCATAAGTTATTTTGGTCTTGATTGAGTTTGCCAGTAGGCTGTTGTAAATATGTTTGATCCTTGAACATGAGTGGTAAGTTTATTCCCGTGGTAAACAGTCAGAATATGCCGTTTTATAGAATTTTTACTGATTTTTTACTTCATAGCTTTGAAATTTAAAGGTTCAGTTCAGCCTACCTAGAAAATTATGTCAGTTTGTGCTAATGTTTTTGGATGACATGATAGAGTGTCATTGTAGACATTGTGACATGATAGAGTGTCATTGTAGACCAAATTTTAATAAAACCCTAAACAACAGAAAGTAAATCTGCAAAAGATGGCATTTTTGAATGACGCTGAGCCCGAATATGGCATTTTAATTGGAAATTTAAAATATCGTGACCAAAATGGCAGACCATGAAATGAAAACTAACGCAATCTTAGTTCAAATCCAGTTTAGCATTTGATGGGTTCTCTGGACTCTGGGACTCTGGACTCTGAATCGAAATCTGGCAAAAACAGTTCAAAATGCAAAATGCCGGATCCAAAGCTGCAGATGAGAAAATTATTATTAAGGAAATTTTAGGGTATTTACGCTAAAATTTCCGCATTCTCTGCATTTGTTTTGACGACACTACGCAATCGGTTTGATTCCAAATTTGGTACAATTAATTACTAATATTTCGGAAATTTCCCGAAAAAAAAAACTAATAACTTTCATGAAAAACTATGCCCGCAAACTACACTTGATCACGACGCTGCGCGGAGATACCCGGTCTCTGGGTGGTATGATTTATCCTCTCACTGTGGTCTGAAGTCAACATGTTGAACGCCGTTGTATTCTATACTTGAGTAGTTATCGCTTGATAAACCAAAAATAAATAAAAAAAATATGTTTGAGGAAATGGAGGCTTGTCAAACTCAAATTATCGATCCACGTCGTCACAAATTAGATAATGTTTTTGGATATTAAATAAAAATCTACAACATATTGAATTTCTGATTCATCAAGAGATAAAACAGTTTGTTGAACTAATAATTTCAAGTTAATCAGACTAATAGTTTTTGTTATATTCAACTAGTCGCTGAAAACGGTTTCGAGAAAAACGTGTTTACTATTAGTTATGCTTATAACTGCTTCTAACATGGTATTATATGGTTTTGAATGACGCTGAATCAGAATATGTAATGTAGTGTAATGTATTGGAAACTTAATTAATTTGGCGTCCCTAAAACACCATTAATAATCCAAAATAGCGCAGAAATTTCCAATAATTATAATTTTCCGATTAGTCATTTTGAATCCGCCATTTTTAATATCGCAATGTTCATGACAGATTAGACCAAAAAATTCCATAATTTTCATTTACTGGTCCATTTTGATTACGTTATTTGAAATTTTGCAATTATAAGTCATATTCGGATACTGCGTCATCCAAAGCCCCTAAATGGCGTATTGTAAGCGATTCTAGACAAGTTAGGGTAGTTTGGGCTAAAATACCACAAAAACATGATTCATATTCAGGGCACGTATTCATATTCAGGGGAAGGTATTACCAATTTGTAGATTTACTCTCTTTTCAGGGTTAAAACCAAATCCCTAATGCCTGAGTTATAAACACTAGACAATGACCCAACCGTCTGTATAATAAAAAAAAACTGATGTGGCCAGGCACATGACTTTATCATACTATATATAAAATATGTATAAAATTAATAGTTTAGCTGCATGAGATTCTATTTGATCGAGATCGGCTATCTCTGCATTAAAATAAAACTAGCAGAACTAGACAGATATGTCGGTTAAAGCTGCGTTCGGATATTGTACTTCGTTTGGTTGACACCGGGTACATCATCCAAATGACACTTACGTGTTATTTGGTGTAAAAAGTGTAACGGTGTACAATATCCGAACGCAGCTTATATTGACAGAAGGTATTGTCAAAACATCTCGATGAAATACAATTTGCTCATGAAGCTAAACTATTGATTGTACCAAAATATTTAATAGTCATAAATAATTCGGAATTTCCGCCAATTTAATTTTTTATTTAACTATTTCGAGGAAACTCCAGAAATCGCGGCTTATTTGCAAAATCTTTCAAAAATGCTAAGATTAAACCTCCTGTTCTTTTGGACCCTTTTCAACACAAATCTTTTCAGCTCTAAGTTTGGTCATGAAAGTTCTAAACATGAAGTTTCGCCGACTGTGCATCTTCTCACTCGCTTCAGATAAAAAAATCACTTTCTCCGCTTAATACACAATATTATATTATATAAATTTACAAATTGTGGTTAGGATATGTTATAACCATGGTGAGGATATATTGTAACCATGGTTATCGATCAAAGTAAAAGAGTTATTTTAGAATCATTGAAGTGAATACTGATACAGTGGGTCAAATACTTTTGTCAGTTTTGCCATCGTCATATTCTTCTAATCTGAATCTACTCAAAAAATTAACGTCGTTCAGTGCTGTTTAGTATCAATGATCACTGTTTCGAACTAAAAAACGCGAAACATCACACTCTGTCGCTCGGGTGTTGCAACGAGCGCACTCAGTCAGTATCCGTGTTGTTCAGCAGGCCCCCGTAATTGAATTAACACTCTTGACCCGTGACCTCAACTCGGTGAGCATACGCACACTTGATTATAATAACATTCGGTCAGCTAGATTGATACTAACGGGGACACAGATGTCTATTTTCACGAACAGTTACTTTTATCGTACCTGAACGCCGTAAAAACGAACCTAAACGGGCAACTATTGATAGGAAACAACTATCGAGGTCCGCGACAGGTTCGCTTAGAGAAAATTAACACCAAATTTATGCTGAATTATGAGATGTAGATACGATTATCACTCACCCACATGGTATAGCGTGTTTTGGTGTGTTTGGGTGTTAATAATGAAAACGTGTCTTTCCCACGTTTAGTTAATTATGCAAATGGATAGTGTAACTCTAAATCAAAGAAAATCAATTGCCAATTTGCTCCTATAAACCGTTGATTTTGTCGTGGGTTTTCTTTTTCGACCTATCTAATTCGTAAATTTAACTGAAGATAAAAGGTGAAGGATTGGCACTAGTTGTCAAAAAACTCCATGATTGATCCCCAGTAGCTGTTTGTATTGTGTTTTTATTTTTAGACAGGAGCAAAAGCTCTTTTGAACATGCACGCAAATATTGCAGGCTCAGAAATTATGATAAATAACATATCATGCTTTTCGCTTTATTTTAATTAGAGTTTATTAATGTATTAAATCAATGCAATGTTTGGCAAACATCGCTTTAATAATATGAGTTAGCGTTACAATTATTAGACGTGACATTGGAACTAATGCTGGTTCACATTTCTGTAATTACATCTATTACCGTCATAGTATACTCTATTTATAGAAGGAAAACTGGTTAATCGAGGGTGAGGTATATAAGGAGAAAGGTATCTATTTATAAAGTTCAGCATTTTTATTTACAGTTTACTTGTATATTTTCTATACACTTTTTTTTTAATTTTACTGTATCATGAGGCCACTAGTAATTTAAAGATATTGCCTAAACATTGCATTAGAGTCATATTTTTATACTCTTTTCTCACACCTATTGATAAAATTTTTCAACTATTTTTCATAAACTAAAAAATTAACCACTATTCATTACAACAAAAACATACTTCTTTGAGGTAAATTATATCTTTATGCCTCTTGTTGAAGACATTTTTTTATTTGTGGTAATGCTCTATAGATACCAACTAAATTTTTTTATTTTTCAAAACTTAGCTTTCCTTGATACACCCTAGTGGACATGTTTAAATTCCACAAATAAGCTGTGCTACGGGTTATCATTATACAGGGGTTCGAATTTTCGTTATGTTAAATAATCTGGGAAAAAGCTTTCCCATTTTTCTACAAAATCGTCCGTGTAATAAAGCGAGGCTAACGTTGCTAGTAAACTATTATGATTTTTTAAGACATTCGCGGTAATTATGCTATTTTTTAGTACAATAACTATTTCAGCCCCATTTTTCAATTTTAAATATACTCATTTTACACCTACGACAGAAATTAGTGCAGCACTTAAACTTAGATACTGTTTCAAAGTTGGTTTTGTCTCGTACCGATAATCCAATTGGGGCTACAATTGCTAGTGGATAATAATCTTTTCCCTATGTAAAAATATTTACAAATTCGAGTTCGAATGGATTAATAACCCCTAGTAATTAAAAGTTGTAGTACACCGGGACTATAATTCAGCTTAAAATTTCCAAAAGATTGCAGGCAAACGATTTTTAGGCAAGAACACTTAGAAAATTATTCAATTTGTATGTATGGATGTGAAGATGTAATGAAGATAAAAATGGCTTATAATATTATATGTATATGCATTAACGGTTAAAAAGTTTTCTTAAATAAATTATTACAATTACAATTATATTATCGTGTTATAAATTGTTTCTAAAATAGTTACAAAATACATTGCAACAGAATAATCGGTTTGATTTTAAATAATTCTATATAATTGTGAATTGTACCTATATAGTTACTGTTTTACAGCCATTTTTACTTTATCATACGCAGTATGTAAAGTATTGTAATCATGCCGAAAAAAAAAATTGAGATTTTAGCGGAAATAGGTCTTTATGGGTCCCCTGAACATTTTTGACCAAGGTACAAAAAAATGTCTGTGTGTGTGTGTGTGTGTGTGCGTGTGTAAACGATTTTTGTGACGACGATTCCGGAGAAACTACTAAAGGTATCGGGACGAAAGGTTATATTTAGAAGTTTTATGACCAAACTTAGAGCTGAAAAGCTTTTGGTTCAAAAGGGTCGAAAGGAACTGGTAGTTTATTCTTAACCTTTTTCAATGATTTTGCAAATGAGCCGCCATTTCTGTAATTTCGACAAAATAGTTAAATAATAAATTAAAGTAGAGGTAATTTTGAATAATTTATGCCTATGACATTTTTTGGTAAAATTAATAGTTTAGCTTTTTAGTTTATTCTAAGCCTTTTTGAAGGATTTTGGAAATGGGCCGCCATTTCTGTAATTTCGACAAAATAGTTAATTAATAAATTAAAGTAGAGGAAATTTTGAATAATTTATTCCTATGAAATTTTTTGGTAAAATTAATAGTTTAGCTTCAAGAGCAAATTCTATTTGATCGAGATCGGTCGCATCTGCATTGATATGAAATTACATAGTAGCCAGGATCTTGACAAATATTTTTTTGTGTTGTCACATTCGAAAACAGCTGATCTCATCAGAGGTTGGAGAACCACTATGGAACGTTGCCGCTGTAGTGTGGCAAATTATAAAATACAAATTTCAAATAAAGTAAGATCACCAATTTGATTGTTTGTTGATAAGAAATATCAACCCGTCTTTATATCTAATTCTAAAAACGATACATTGAGAAAATTATAAATAAAGTATAGCGATGAGTGTAGTTTTATTTTAGTATGTTGGTAGGGATGTGTCATGAACAAATATAAATCTGTCAGAATTTGAATTACCTTTTTAAGGTGCGTTTTCATTAGTGATAATGGCAGTGGTAGCAGACGCCGTTATAGTATTTCCAATAGAAAATTGATAGTGACTCATGTTTATGTACATGCAAACTAATATGTGTCATTATCACGACATGTAAGAAATACTATAATTTCGTATTCTACCACCGCCATTAGCTACCATTACCTACCAATCGGAACGCACCTTTAAATTTGACGTTTCGTCAAAGTGGTACCAACCTAGCATTTACTATACAGAAATTTGTTATTTATTTTTTTTTTAAATACGTATTTCTTAAAAAGCAACACAATAAACGTTGATGTCGCTCCTGCCAAAAACTAGATACCGCTACTCGTTCACATGCGACGGCGACACTCCGCCTTCGGTGACGCGCCGCATCACCGCTCGTCGCGCTATTCCGTACTTTCGGCATTTGGGACATGAATAACTATTATTCTAATGACGTAGTGTAGGTAGTGTCTAATGCTGATGCTTTGACAATACCTACGATTTATCTCAATAGAATAGATTCTCATGCAGCTAAACTCTTAATTTTATATATTGTATGATAAAGTCATGTGCCTGGCCCCATCAGATTTTTTAGTTTGCCGATGATAATGTTTCACCAGTTATCGACAAGTTTAGTACCTAAAAGAATCCAGAATTGTTTGTACTTTTAAAAGAGAAAAATTGAAAAATAAGCAAACCGCAGCAAATATCACTCCAAATAGCACAGCAATTAGGAGGCAACAATATCAGTGAAAACACACTGGATTTTCGAGATTTAGTAAAAATTAATTAATTGAAAGGAAAATATCCAAAATTAAAATAAAAAAAGAAAAAGTTCACCGAAAAACCAGGAGTCCAATAACCAGCTAAGCTAAGTCCCGAAAGAAATGATGAAGAAAATTAGTTGATGCAACGCAACGTGTAATTTATATAGTTGCAAGCAAGTTCATCAACGTCCAAGAAGAAATTATTCAGAAGTTGTTCATATTGCATGGCATATCCTCAATATACACACACATACATACATAAATATGCACGTACAACGAACACCAGTAAATCTAGTTTCCTTACAAGCGAACGACCACTTTCCAGCTACTGGTCTCTTCGAATTTTTCGCAAAACATCTCGCCCGATTCATAACCAGTAGTGCCAATTTGTAACTAACGTCAATAAATCGCGCTCTTACACGCATATTAGTATTCAAATTGAGAATGGACCGAAGCCAGTAACCAGCAGGTTTGCTTTACGGCTCCCAGCTTCCACCTTAGAACGTAGGAAAAAACCGCCGCCACCACTTCGACAGCGCTACCACACAAGCACGCAAATTGCTCGACCGTCCTTTTTACACCTCTAAATCAATTTTATAGGGGAAAATGTCGCGCACTGGACCCGTACGGTCAATTAGAGTTAATTACTCGAGCGTTATAACTGTAACGTGGTAAAAACAAATGAAACGCGGGTCGTGGGCGTCCCCCGCTCCACGCCAGAGACACCTGTCCGTCCCGATCGGAAGCAAAAAACCGCTCTCTCAGCGACTCACATTCTTAAATAACGAGAGGCTTAATTAATGCCCGTACGTGTCGATTTGGTTGGTTGGCTTGGGTTGGCTTTAGCAATTAAGACGGCGGCCAAAAAAACGCTTCCAGATTTGTGTGCACGGATTTCGAGTGAAGAAACTTGTTCATTCAGACGGCTGGATTTGCAGAAAACTGCTAGAAAGTTTGAACGGTTTTATTGTCTGTTTTTTTTACAGAATCATTATTACAGTATTGTACTCTCATGGAAAAGCAATAAAATTATTTACCACTAGTTTATCAAGTTCAAGTTCAGCGAACTGTTCATATTATGCATGTCGAATTGTGGTGGAAATCCAAGGCAACACGCAAGACGAAAAAAATGCTTTTGTGATAACAATAGCAATTTCGAGAAGTATTCCGAATATAATTGGTTTTTATCAGAAAAAATACGGTATAAAGTAACGCAGAGTACCTAGAAGCTTGGATAACATGAATAATTATAGCAATATATAAAAATGGTGATACGAGAAATGGTAATAATTATAGAAATATAAGAAGTAGTGCAAGGAAGAAAGTACGAAGAAAGCTTCAAGTATTATGTTGTCATGATTTAGAGGAATGGGAGACTGGAGGAAGATGTAAATATTTCTTTATGAATATTTAGATAAGCAAAGCAACGAGTGGAAGCTGCGTGTTGTAGAACAATATGACAAGTAGAGTGAGTAATAGTATATGGGATGGATACCATGGACAAATTGAGGAACGACAAAACTTGAGCAGCATTTAAATGGAATCGATCACAGAACAAAATAAAGCTAAATGGTTTGCGAACCTGGAAGAAATGAATTGATTAAGAGTAGGATTAAGAAAACATAAAGGAACCATGAGAGAACATGATATAGAATGGAGTAACGCAGACAGTTTGGCAAAGAATAGAGTGAAGTGGGGTATTTGCGCAAAAGAGATAAACCTTTAAACCTTTATACTTAATTAGGAATGAAACCAGGAACACAAATATAAAAGATCTTTGAGATTATAGGCTGATGATCTTCTTAAGATATGTTATATTCGTGTATGGAGATATTTCTTCCATCAGTGGTCAGTGGTCGATATTCTAATACTGCAAAGGATTTGGGTATGACCATCGTGAAAAACCTAAGGTGGAAACAAGAAGTAAAAATGACAAGAGCAGATGTTCGTCGCAACTTCAGAGAACTTCCTTTTGAACGAGGCCGAACGATAGGTATATTCTTTTGGGTATTACCTACTAGCATTTATGAAACATATATTGGTTAAAAACACCTATCTTTTCGGTAGCCTCTCTCTACCTCATCGGTTCAAGTACCCTAGTGTCGATTATTGATCACTTTTAATAGTATAGTAACCATCTCTGAATCCGATTTTCCTCGTTGTTTCATGAATTTTAATTTGCAGTA
This sequence comes from Melinopterus prodromus, assembly GCA_964023965.1. Taxonomy (NCBI): domain Eukaryota; kingdom Metazoa; phylum Arthropoda; class Insecta; order Coleoptera; family Scarabaeidae; genus Melinopterus; species Melinopterus prodromus. The sequence goes on from OZ030393.1 coordinate 51,593,718, forward strand.
TTGCTGACTTGTAGATTTACTTTATAAGATCTATATTATATCTCTTTTGTCGATATAACTACAGAAATCATCTAAAATATCTAAATCCATCTGAGGTCCAAATATAATTATCGATTATGGGGAGATAATCCGTAGAGACACTAGCTTGGGCTTGACTAGCACACTTGAAGAACTTGAGTGTCTTCGCTGAATGTCTAAAAGCTAGATCACAAAACTAAGCAAAAACTCCATCATTGCGCGTCCTAAAAAACAAAAAAGTTCCAAAGAATAATGAACCGATAGCAAGTTACAACCAAAACATAGAAAGTGTAAAGAAATAAGCGCGACCCAGAAGGCTCAAGCAGTATTTTGAATACTGGCAGATATGGAACAAAAATTAGGATTCTTCATTTCATCGCTAAATATTAAATATTGGCTATGAGACCTGAAAAGCTCCAATCAATAGGGGCCTAAAAAGTTATCCTACTTTTTCTTTAACTAGAACAAATTTCAAATGAAGACCTTCTTTTAAAAAGGATATATTCTTATCCTTTTATTATTATTATATTGATTATTATTTCTAAACGATATATTCCATCTATAGGAACCTACTACCTAGTAACAGAACGAATTTCAAAAGAAAGCCTGTATAGAAAAAGCATGGTAGAGACCTCTAACCCACCAATTTCATCAATAAGATCATTTAAAGAGTTATCCTACTGCCTTTTTGACCAGAATGAATTTGAAATGAAGATTTGTATGTAAAAAGCAAGTGAGACCTTAGACGTACAAATTCCATCAATAGGAAAATGTTATGCTACTATGGCTATGAGACCTCAAATCCACAATTTCCATCAATAGGAGCCTAAAAAGTTATAGTACATTTTTTGACCAGAACGAATTATATATGAAGACATGTCTTCAAAAAGCTAGTAAGACCGCAAAACAACAAATTCTATCAATAGAAACCAAAAAAAGTTATCTTACTGCTTTTTTGTTGTGACCAGAACAAATTTCAAATAAAGACCTGTATATAAAACCCAAGTAAGATAAATCACAAATTTCATCAATTGGAGCCTAAAGAGTTCTTTTACCAGAACGAATTTCAAATGAAGACCTGCAAATTAAAAGCAGGTAGCCAAAAAGAGTGCAGTAGGTTATGCCGGTTTATTTGCAAACACAGATGTCTGATACCGCCAGAAGACTCTTGGAATGAAATCCACAAAGCCACCGAATAGACTGGAACAAAAGGAAAACAATACAAAATTTCGCTAGGCTATTTCTTCCCTGGTGGAATCAAAAGCAATTCGTACGTTTTGGACAACCTAATAGAACTATCCTCTCTAAATCATCATAAACAATCACCATTTAAACACATAAAATTCGGTCCCACAAGGACAATACTCCCCACAAACACGACACACAGACCTCCACGATTCCTGGAGAAATCAAGAAGAAGGCACGGCTCGCCCTACCCATGAAGTCGTAGGAAGAAGACCAGTCGATACGCCGTGTACTTCCCAACGTCCGACAATCCGACGTCTTCAAGCCCAATCGAGATCGAAGCGGTACAACACCATCCCCATCGGACCGCAGCGTAATTAAAACAGCCACCTGAGCGTGTACGTGCACTCTCCGAAGTCGCGCATGTGTGTGTGTGTGTACGAGCGAATCGTCCAATGTTTACCCATGCCGCCGCACCTCGATACTGTGCAGAAGTGCAGAACTAATGAGCGTAGGTTTCCAGATCTTGAACAACATAATCCAGGCGGCGCGGTGCTGCAGTCGTCGTACTCTTTGCTTGCTTGCGTGCCTGACTGCCATAGGATCGGGGACAGGCCTGGAGCGGCACTCTGTGGTCGTGAGGGTACCGCCCACGCGTATACTGCCCGCCGTCGGGTCGTTCGCAGCCACCTGCGATGGGATCGCGAGGTCCGGAGCGCGTCCAACGGTGGCTACGCGCTGCAATCGTCGCTCGCCGCACTATCGGGCGCGTCGATCGGACGCCGAACACATTGTTCGATGTTTTCGGTCACCGGATCCATACGAGGTGAGCTGATTGGCCGAGTCGTTAATGTGAAATCCGCGTCTTAATTCCACCATTATTTCTTTTCATTTCTTCTTATTACTACTTTGTTTTATGACATTTCAATCAGAAGGCAAGGAACAGCTAAGATACCACGGAATACACTATTATTAGAAGTCTACAAAGGTTGGGGCAAAGTCATGGCAATCATAAACGTATGTATATGTGTCGTGTGGAAGTTCTGCAGGCATAGTACACTTGACTTGCCATGCCTTTTGCCCCAACCAGTATTTGTTTTGTTAGAATGAGAGAACGGTATATATTTCAAGCAAACAACAATGGTGCCCAACAACCAACATGAGGCAACAATCATGGCGGAAACAGAAGACGATCCACACAAGTGTCACTACTTTCTTCTATATTGGACATGTCAAGTAGCATCGAATACATCAATCACAAAACTCACACACTGATCACGAGAACTAAAACCAAAGTAAGGCTACAATTCTTGTATCTGGGTGTCTAAAGCTGGTTATAGATATACATAGATCGACATATGTTATGTTTCCAAAAACATAGTAAATTTTACACAAAACATGTATTCGTACGATAAATATACTCACCTATCAGAATAAGGACAAAGATCAACAAAACTAAAACCATGGTACGAACATTTTACATGAAAACATTATCAATGATAGCTAGGAAGGCCAAAAAGAAGCTCCGTAATGAAGAGGACATGCGTAGTGGAGGATACAATCAAATGGGGAAAGCATATGATACTTACAAATGTTAAATTTGTTTATTTATTTTGAATTTTACATTGTTATAATCATGGCTTCCTCATGGCACTTGCTATACCCCAGGGTAGTTTATTGGGACCAATTCTCTATCTACTATATACAAGTGACCTTCAACAGCTGGAAACAGTCGCCACATTCGCAGATGGCACGGCTCTAATGGCAGTGGGATAAACTATTGGAGAATCTACTAGGTATCTTCAACAAGCTACTAATAAAATGTATAAATGTACCAAAAAATGGAAGACCAAGCTCAACGAACTGAAATCTATCCACATTAACTTTACTTACAAAAAAATCGAGGAAATACCTGATGTAAAGATTAACGACGCCATAGTTCCTAATGCGAACACTGCTAAGTATTTGGATATGACTCTGGATACAAAACTAAGGTGAAAAGAACACGTTAAGAAGAAAAGAGTAGAGCTTGGCCTCAAATATAGAGAACTCTACTGGCTTCTGGGAAGAAACTCTCAGTTACACAACAAACTTCAAGTGTACAACCAAATACTAAAACCGATTTTGTTGTACGGCATCCCAGCTTTGCACTATTGCTTCTGTATTTCATTGATAGTTGTCTAGATAATGAAGTGGCGGACTAAAGGATACACTCAAAGCAATTCTATCGTTTATACATTAGCTTCACTCCTTTCAAGTACTGGTGATCTTCTTACGTTCCTCAATTGTTACTTAACGATTGCAAAAATGAACCATCCACCACGTCACCCAGTCTTTCTACCATCTCCTGTAATTCTGGATCAACGTTAAGCAGTACATTCACCCTTTATTGTAAATACCGACAATCATGGACAGAGAACGTGGCGATACAACAGCATTGTTCAGCACCTACATACAGATATTTCAAATCTGAACATCCAAAGAAAAATGTAGAACAAAATACATTAACATGAAATAGTGCGTGTATCCCATGTTTTTAGTCCAACAATGCTGTTAACCTTCCTTGTATTATTTCTAACAGTATTAATTACCAACAAAATTCCTGGCATACTTAATGCCTGTCTACGTAAGGAAAAAACTTCGAACTAATAACTCATTCATAACAATTCTAGAACTTCGGCGCTAACTAAAATTATTTTTGCGGAAAACATAAGGAATGGCACCTGTAGTTCGCGTTAACTGATTACGAACTGTCATAGCAGTTCATGCTTTTCGTGCTTCTCATACGATTCCAGAAATATCTCTGCGGTGAATTGCACGAGGAATTTCAGCACATAATCCAAACAATGGAAAAATAATAACTAGTTACGTTCGTTGTACTGAAAAAATACCTACTTATATGTAAGTGCGCATGAACAAGTGGCGCATGGCATATAGAATTCAAAAATTTTAGAACGCGTTTGGAACTGCATTTCTTATTGACGACAAAAAAAAACGCAAACATGTCTAAACAACTATAAATAACATCTATACGAAAAGTATTGATAACACAGGCTAACCTTTTTTTCGAAACTTTTGTGGTACACAAGGAATTTGGTTGATTTTCTGTTATAGTTAGCTCGGTAGCCAAATGACTTGTATCAAAATCACTGTTTGGACAGTTTTGTTCATCCACCAATAAAATAATGCGATGTGAATGTGTCAAAACTCAACGTTATGGTCAAAAGGTTTGGTAGTTAGATTAATCTGCTCACATTCTTGGATTAAATACACACCTAGTTCTTTTAAATATGAACATGCATTTATGAAAGCAATTTATTTTACATGGAATGCAATTAATGCATCCAAAGAAAAATATTGTTATTTTGGTCTAACTAGAGAGGGTGTTCCCTTCTTAGTCTCTTTCCATCAATGCTGTTGGATATTTCTATGCCAGGTACATTGACGGTATAATATCACAATCACTGATGCTCCATAGCCATGTATGCGATTATATAACCTCTAGGAGACGTCTCTTACGACGAGAAACTAAAGCGCCATCTATTGGCATACTTCACACTATTTTTAAAACAACGCTTTTCTTAAATCAAAACAATCGTTTTCGTAAAGCAAATTCTTAGGTTGGTTAATATTACAGAAATATTCTTATTATAAGTATGTGTTGTCTTCAAACAAACCAATTATGTTAAGAATGTTATTTTCTTAACATTAGACAACCATTTCTCTGAGTGCGCTTCAAAACTTATTTTCTTTTAGAGAATAGGAGAGAGATTTCTTACAAAATGATTATTTGGTGTAGTTTTTAAAATGGTGTAGCCCCATATTTTACTATAGAAAAGATATAGCTATTTTACTGCAAAATCAGGTCATTGTGAAATTATTTCAATAAATAGAACTTGAATGAATTGTTAAATTAAAATGTCGGGTACCTATTGATTTACAAAATAATCAAAAAAACTCCTGTTACCTGCCATCAAGTAGAATCGAAGAGCTGCATATGTTTAAAAAGATCTTTTAATCCGTCTTGCACTTCATGCACGTCAAAATAAAAAAAAAATTAATGACATAAATTAATAAAAGATTACTTAGCATTCTTGATATCCTAGACACAAAATTAAAAAAATATATAATAAATAGAAAACTGGTTACTCATTTTGGCTTTATTGGTTTCATAACATTTCTATCTTTATTTGGTTTTGTATTGGTTGTCGCAAGTATTCAAATTTTCGTATTCAGTCTCAGAATTAAATAAATAATAAATAAATTATTTATTAATAAATTTCAGAATTAAATTTACATTCTGAAAAAATAAATAAAACGATTGATATGGGTTTATTTCTTTCGTTGTGTTTATTCCGTTTAATTCTAGAATGTTTAATTGTTTTACAAATCAGGTAAACTAGTTTTGTTTTACTACTTTACATTTAATTATTTCTTATTATTATTATTATGGTACACCTTGTGGAATAGTTTGACGTGAATTTAATTTTCCTTATTTTCCTATATTGCAAACAGCAGTATCTTTATAAGAATTTGAAAAAAAGGATGAATTGGTCGATATAAAATGCGGTACTTAGAAATAAATAAAATAAAATATTTATAAATAAATAAATAAATTTTTAAGGAAATACGTACCTGATTATTTTTATTAATTGTTATTGTAAACTGGTAGATATCTAAAGCTTGATGTTAAATAAAAACCCGGGTTTTGATTGTCAAAAAGACCGGGTTTAAAAACAGTTTTAAGAAACCAACAGATCTTATTGCGCATTGATCTTTTCCTTTAACGCACCCCAGTAGAACAAAATTAGAGGGCTTAAATCCGGAGACCGGGCTGGCCATATAATTAGACCAACGCGGCTGATCTACTCCAGTCTCACCTAAATGATATCTCTATTATAACTTACTTGCTATTTACTATTTTAATTTACACAATAAACTTATTTTACCTATTTATTAGCACAAATCTGCAAATATTTCGTGCTCTACTAGAAGTTGTCTTAATTTTCACTGCTGCGTACTGCATGAATGTAGTAGCTCTTGGGCACGTTCTGTGCAAACCGTTTAGCGCGTTCCATTCATCTACTGGCGTACCGTAAAAAAACGGCAACCAGTTCCGACTGAACTACCCAACTAAAACACAATTAACTTAGAATACGTACGAAACGGTGCGCAGGAAAAACTTAATTGCTTTATTTATAATATAATTTGTTTTAAACCGGCCATCAGAGTGATTTACGACGATTGTCTCTTTTCTCCGTTCGGTTTTTGCCTGGCTGCAGAACGAACCAACGGAGGATATTAAACGCTATGAACTTTTGAAGCCAATTCAAGTTTTGCTGGTCTCTCTGTGTGCCGTGCGCTATAAATAAGATAGGAATTAACTGCCATTTAATTTATTTTCTGATATAAATTTAGTAAATTAATGTAGAAGTTTTGTTGAAGATAATGGGGGTTAATTTATTTCTTAATTTATTCATAAAATTAGAAAATAACGTGTGATACTAGAGGGAAGTTAAATAAAAAGTTAAAAATCAACATCCATAATATAATAAATACATATAAATATATACAATCAATAATACATTATTATTGCTTGTAGTCAGAAATAACGGTTTGGTCTGCTCACACCGCTTTTCTTCTTAACTTTCAATGACAAGGAAACTGTAATATGAATTGTAATTAATACTTCAGTTATATAGGTGGTAAATAAAACTTATATGATGAAATAATAGCCATGGTAGTAGTAATTTTGGGACAATCTGCCAAATCAGTACATAACTAGTTTCTAGTATCTTACATTGTTTATAATATATCTGTATATTATTTAAATAAAAAATCATCACACCCAAAGCATTTCTTGTAGGGACAATTACCTAGTATTTATCATAGACCTTGGTAGATCAATTGGAAGAACACCCGAAATCTTGGTTGAAATCCAAGTCCAAATCCAAGATTTTTAATTTTTTAATCTTGTATTATCTAATACATTGTTAAATATAAATATATACACTGTAAGAAAAAGGAGGGTATATATGTTCACTTCCTCGTAATTCCAATAAAATTTAGACAACTCATTTAATTTCTTTTTAGAAAACAAAATCCTTTTTTTCAAGTTTGAAGGTATACCAAATTTGCAATAACAGAATGTTTCAATCCAATGGTATGTTACTTTATGTATGGTTATACAAGTGTTGTTAATAATATCGAGTCAATTTGGAGGAAAATTAAAAAAAAAACTAAAAAAAACTAGTAGGTAAGGAATTTTTTTGGTTGCGGTTAGAAAAATAAATGTAATTTTACATTACTATACATGGACAAGTTTACTCGAGTATTCATGTAAATCCTGATTTACAGTACATTTAATGCTAAAATTCGAGTTTGATGTAATTCTGTAATTGGGTGTTCATTTTACGATACAAGTTTTGACGTTACTGACGTTCACTGACTACAAATTCAAGCATCTTATGTGGTGTCCATAGCTAAGATTTCGTTTATTGTGCTTTCCTGTACATTTCTTATAATCAAATTTATTACTAAGATGTATACCACATATCATTTCAACCACCAATATAAATATACTTTTCTACAAACATTATAACTTCATTAACAACTTTACACACAGTCTGTGCCTCAAAGGAAACCAGCGGCGGACATTGTTATATACTGTATATGACTCATGTACCTACTTTTTACTTTGATTTCAGGTGACAGATTGTGGACTATATTGCTGTTTTGAGTGTTTCCAGAGGTTTCTCTCACTCTGGAGATGGATCAGCCTTTTAATAATTACTCCGAGTAGGGGTTCAAAAAAGTAAAAAGGATAAAATCAAATTCACTGCAAAGGTGATAAAACTTATTATGTAATTAAATGTTGTAGCCTAAGTTAAACTAAATAAGATTTAGTTTAAGAATTTCTGTTTATTTAACGTTAAAAATATGAAATCTTCATTAAAAAAATATGTGTATATACATAACATGTTAATTGTTGTTAAAACTATAATAAAACTTTATACTATTATTTTTTGTTCTTATTTATCATCTCCACATTAATAGGATTTTACTAGTGATTTTACTGTTGACAAAGACTTCGTCGAGCAGTTGCAAAACCAGTTTCCAAATAGTGCTTTTGTGTTAAACCAGATAATGTTGCATTGATATTTATAATTCAGTTATCATAGCAACATATCTGGTCCATCACAAAAGTACTGATTGTTACCTGGTCTTTCGACTGCTCGAAGAAATCTGATATTAATGTTTTGTATAAAAATTACTAATCATTTAATTGCAATTCCGTGTTTATGGTAAATTTACCGATCGACAGTAATTTTACTTACAAAAGTATACACAAAAACGTACACATCGGAAACCTCGCTTCACATGAGAAGTAAATTTATTAGCTCAAAGTTCGATAATCGGAGGTTAAAAATGACCACTCATTTACAAGGTAAAATTAACTTTTTTTTTCAGTTTAAAAAAAATCTATCGTGCACTAATGGACGTGTAATTACATAACTCTAATTTTACAATCATGTAGTACCTAACGCTAATTTTACAACATGTATATGCCTGGAGTATTTGTAACCACACTGCACATTCATGTAATTATTTTTTACTGTGCGTTTGTAACAAAAACATCATAATGGACGGTGGAGAAACCACTACCAACTTCTAAATTTTCTTCTTGGCGCCATGTTTTAATTTTATTTTAACATGATTTAATCAATTTAGGTGTCTTTTTCTTCAGTTTCACTTATGATGTATATCGGCCTCCGTTTGTTTAGGTATGACACATCACTGCAAACAAACTATTTTTTTTAAATAAAACTGGCATTTCTAAATGTAGAGAATCGTGACAAAAGAAGACATATCTGCAGCGTTTTCAACATTTGACTTCTGGTGTCAGTTTTCTTTGTCTTACTCCACTGCTTTTTGAATAAAAAAAATCTGATGTGGCCAGGCACATGACTTTATCATACAATATATAAAATTAATAGTTTAGCTGCATGAGAATCTATTTGACTGAGATAAATCGTGTCTGCATTAAAATTAAACTAGTTAGCCAGGATTTGACAGATATTTTGATAGTCAATAGTATCAATCGAAGGTATTGTCAAAGCATCAGCATTTGACACTACCTACTGTCATCAGAATAATAGTTGTTTATCTCTCAAGTGCCGAAAGCACGGAATAGCACAACGAGCGGTGATGCGGCGCGTCACCGATGGCGGAGCGTCGTCGTCGCATGTGAGCGAGTTGCGCTATGTAGTTTTCGGGAGGAGTGACACCAATGTTTTTGTGTTGCTTTTTGAGAAATACGTATTTTAAAAAAAATCAAAAATGGTTATATTTCGGTATAGAAAATGTTAGGTTGATACCACTTTTACGAAATGTCAAGTTTAAAAAGCTAATTCAAATTCTGACAGATTTATATTCGTTCATGACTCTGTAGATGACGTTCCATGCGGTTCTCCGAGTGTGACAGCGTGGTGACAGCCATAGACATTTCTGTGGTGACAGCACAAAAAAGATATTTGTCAAAATCCTGGCTACTATGCAGTTTCATATCAATGCAGATGCGACCGATCTCGATCAAATACAATTTGCTCTTGCAGCTAAACTATTATTTTACCAAAAAATGTCATAGGCATAAATTATTCAAAATTTCCTCTGCTTTAATTTATTATGTAACTATTTTGAAGAAATTACAGAAATGGCGGCTCATCTACAAAATCCTTGAAAAATGCTTAGAATAAACTACCAGTTCATTTGGACCCTTTTGAACCAAAAGCTTTTCAGCTCTAAGTTTAGTCATAAAACTTCTAAATATGAACTTTCGTCCCGATACCTTTAGTAGTTTCTCCGGAATCGTCGTCACAAAAATCGAGTTCACATACACGCACACACACACACACACACATACACACACACACACACACACAGACATTTTTTTGTACCTTGGTCAAAAATGTTCAGGGGATCCAAAAAGACCTATTTCCGCTAAAATCTCAATTTTTTTTTCGGCATAAATACAATACTTTAGCATACTGCGTATGATAAAGTAACAATAAAAATATTATTATTAATTAATACATCAATTAATAAATTAATTAATCAGTTGGATAATAAATTAATTAATAAATAACTAATTATTATTAAAAATATGCATTTTTGGTAAAATGTTTTCATAACCATTGCACATCATTCAACTGACTGGTGCTGCTTTGTCACAATATTCGGTATTGATGTGCCAAATACATATACTGCCATGTTCATTCTAAGTTCTATCCTTTTTATTAAAATATCTTATCTGTGGGATTCTAAGTTTGGCGATATCAAGAAGCATACTTTATTCTAAGCACGACTAAAAAACACGAATATAAAAAGTACCAAATACGACCTGATTTCTATCTAACATGAATTCAAGGAAAACGCCCACGTTCCAACTCAGACAAAAAACTAGCTTACGACACAGCATTGTCAAATATTCGCACAATGGAACAATACAATAATAATAAGCACCAATATCGAAAGATAGCTAATAACTAAGACGCACTAATGTAAGTTGAATGCCAAATAAAACCCACATCCATTAACGAAGAAACAAATGATAGATCAAGTCGATTACAAATAGGAACATAATACTAACATCTACTCCAAACAAACCACATACACAAAGACAGACAGAGAATCTAACAAGTCGAATCTTTATCTCATGGAATAGTCGGTCTGAAAAAATGTAAATGACGTAATGACAGTCGCCCACCTAGAAAACAGCTGCAATAAACATAGAGAGTAGGATGTTCTCCAGCACTCTGCGTCTTTACAGTGAGTCACACGTGTGTAATTGTTTTATGGTGCCGTGTGCGATGGACTTTTTCAAGACCCAGTAAGCACCTCGCGCCATTTTGGTCGAACAAATGGCGGATATACGTATGTACTCGTACTGGCGACAATGGGATCAAGATTGGACGGACCGCTAAAATTAAAATGGATTACGATGAATAATAGCAGTGTCGATTAAACAATCAGCATGACTTATTGGACGACATTCCGAGCGTGCATTGCGACACGATTTTCTTTTGGTCTTTGGAGACGTGGGTATGCCAGTCACTCCAGACGGCTGTCATTATCCGACCAAAATGCATATTTAGTCCATATTGACTAATTTTGTAGGGTAGTTTGTTGTGAAAGGCTAATATATTTTACATTTCTAGTTGTGAACAATAAAAATAGATTTTTGGACAAATATTGAGCCAGTCATTTAATTCAGCATTGTTTCTCCAATCTTCAGTAGCCACTTGTATTAATAAGTTGCTTAGTGCCTTTATTATTTTACTTGAGCTCAATATTTAATACTACTGTTCCATTTTGTATTGTTTTGGTAAACATTTCAAGAATTTTCTACGGTTTTGATTCACCAGTTTTGATTCGCTAGCTTACTACAAAAAAACAGATATATTTTGGTAATTTTCTTCCCAGAACTACTCCATAAGTTCAAGGGTTAAAAACTTAAAAATTGAATATTATTTTGCTTTTATTTGGAAAGAAACAGCACAATATATTCTTAAACTTAACATTTCACAAATATTAGCAGGTTTATTATGTTACTTCTTACAGAAAATAATAAGTAAAATACATCTATTAAGTAAATCTTTACAAATTACAATTTATTAGGGAAGAGACGTCAGTTGACATACCACGTTGTGAGTCTATCAACTTCACGTCAAACAGCCTCATCTCACAGTTTGTGTACCAAACAAATATATTCACAATGATAATGGACCGAACAATGCCAGGGGAAGGTAATGGTATCGATGGTATTTCCATTGTTTTGGTTGACTAGTAAGTGCATATCGTGGATTGTATCGTATTATTAAAAATACGATTAAAAAAACTAAATACTGCATAACATCATTGATATCAACAAGTCATCACATTCCTTGTTTTCTCTAAATTCTGGATATTTACAATATTGCGCGATAATTATTTTTTTATTAATAACCATAAAGTGCTGTCATATTGAAACTAATCTAAAAGATTAACCATATTATTTTCTTTATCCTAAACACGAAGCACTAACACTTCACTCACTGTGCTCTCCTTTTTACACATTTCACTGGTACACTAGTTCGAAGGGTTTAGTTCTTTTTAGTCTTCTCACTAGATTCTGGTTGTCCAGTAGCTGCATGGCCTCTACGTTGACGTGATGGCTTAGGCGAGATTCATGCTTAGTGGCGAATCTTTTTATCTCTTGGATGACTTGTGGGACACCAAGATCACGATGCAGCTCACTATTCCTTATGTACCAAGGAGCGTTAACCATATTTCTTAGTACTTTATTTTAGAAAGTCTGGATTCCTTGTATATTGGACTTTTTCGCGCAACCCCAAAGCTGGATGCCGAATAACCAAATCGTTTTTAGTATTTGGTTGTAAACTTGTAGTTTCTTCTGTACTGACAACTGAGAGTTTCTTCCCAGAAGCCAGTACAGTTCTCTGTATTTGAGGCAAAGCTCTACTCTCTTCTTCTCAACACGTGCTTTCCACCTTAGTTTTGTATCCAGAGTCATACCCAAATACTTTGCAGTGTTCGCATATGGAACTATGGCGTCGTTAATCTTGACATGAGGTATGTCGTCGATTCTTTTGTTTGTAAAGTTAATGTGGACAGATTACAGTTCGTTGAGCTTGGTCTTCCATTTTTTGGTCCATTTATATAGTTTATTACTCGCTTGTTGAAGATTCCTAGTAGATTCTCCAATAGCTGATCCCACTGTCATTTGCGCCGTGTCATTTGCGAATGATGCGACTGTTACATTTCCCATTTGTGGTAGGTCACTTGTATATAGTAGATAGAGAATTGGTCCCATAACACTACCCTGGGGTACATCAGCTTTTACTTTGTTGAGTTCCGAGTATTCATCGATCTGTTTTATTCTGAATAGTGTATAGGATGTTAGCAGCTCGACATATTGTGAAGGTATCATACTCTTTAGTTTGTGTATCAGCGCAATAATTATAATAATAATAAACATATCACGGAACGATTGTTCAATCTTCAAAGTTTTCAGTTTTAATGTTCATTTATAGATTGATCCCAATGATACTGCATAAAAGTTTTACTTAACAAACTTCAGTTTCCTGCGGATACAAGGTGTACGAATGATGAATCCAAGTTAAATGTATTTGCGCAAAAGTGAAATTGAATATAAAACTTGTTGCTACTGTCTCGTTGCAGAGGAGTTGTAAGCCATAACTGAAGAAAAAAATCACAACAATAAGAATACCGGTATTTCTTAGTACAAAAAAGTTAATATCCCCCTTTTCCCTTGAGTTTAGATAAATTCAAATTTAGGCAAATTTAGAATTCTGTACTATTTATTTACATTAAAATTAAGCTAACTAAGAATATAATATATAATTGGTTACTAAATTTGACACTAGACACATAATTTTGGCAGACGTTTTCGTAGTTATCAGAAATCCGACAGTCAGCTTGTCGACTTTGTTCGCAAATTATATATTATTTTCTGACATCTATAAGAATTTTTTAAACAAGTTTCAGCGAAATGATCATTTCTAATGAAGCAAATGAAAACTGTTTTTATTCCTAGAAAAACTCGAACAAAGTAAAGATTCCTCAAGCAACGTTTGGTAGTACCTACTTGATATCTTTGATGACTACATTAGTAGAGTGTCTTATATTTTACCGTTAAGGCACAAATTGCTCCTATCATCAAAATGTCTTAATAAATAACACATATACCTACCAATAAACATTAATAATGCGCAAATTACAAACGGTTACCATATCATCATACCACTATGTTAGATCGCAGACACGATTCTTTTTCAAAACAATATCACAACCCATAACAATAATAGACGACCATTAAATATCTATTTACTACTTCATTTCTCGAAATTATCCAGCACCGTAGCAAGTTTAACGCTAAACCCAGCAATTATGTTCGCATTGCAACCTTCGCTGCGAGCAACAAACACAAATCGTCAACGGTTTTCCACATGACTAACGTCCAGGATCGCCAAAACAAACCGCAATCGAATTAATCGGGCTGCACACACACACACATACAAACGCATGCATCGAAACTAAAACACTAACCATGTAATGGTTCGACTCAATTTCTAAGAATAAGCACTTACATAAGAGTGCCGCTTGCTTGGTGTAGCCTCTTGCTCAATCGTTTGTCGTTTTCCCGATTTACAATGCGCCCGACAGGTTATTGCGAGTTATTGTGTCCATCTGACACGTGTATTTTTCTGCTGATAGCAACAGTGGGTTATTCATAAACGTCAGACGAAACTTTTATTTCAATAACTTTAGTCAATCGCAAATAAACAAACGGCTGCCGCGTGTGTGTGTATGTGTTCGTGTGTGTAAGTGTGTGTAAGTGAGTCCGTATGTGTGTGTGTGTGTGTGTGTTTGCTTCTAACGTGCGAGCTGGTTGTTGTTTGGAGTGTTGGACGTGGCTGTGTTGCCCGATGGGTGCGCCCAAGGTCCAATCAAGGTAGCAGTGGAATTTTAAACGTTTTTTTCGTTAACGGTTTACGGGGTTACGAAATCAACATTTTAATGAGATTAACGTTGACAGTGCGTAGGATTATACTTCGCTATCTATAACTGGGTCGAATGGACGATAAATATTTCCTGGGTATCCGCGCCATTAGATAAATAAGCGCTAATTGTTCGTATCTTACGGTCAATAAGTGCCGGCAGGTCGTACCTATACGCATTTTTACCATACTCCCACACTAAAATCTTTATCCAATCAGAAACTGAAAGGAGAACATAAAATTGGAGTGAAGAGACTTCATTATGTAATATACTAATGCAGAAATATTTTATATTGCTATTTTATTATTGCAATATTTGGAAACTTTAATATGCAGCAACGAGAAAAGTTATTTGCGGTTTGAATGAGAGTTGTCCAGTCATTCTCATCAACGCATGAAATGCTGAAAAAGTGAAAATGATTGCAGCTGATACTTGTACCTACACAGTATGGCCTTCACAGAAGTGGACACATATAGTTTATCAAAGTATTTGATAAAATAACTACGTTTTTTTTCGGAAATTTTCAGAAACTTTGGGTGACCTTGTTTGCAAGTTTTGTTTCACAGAAAAAACATCAGGCAACAATGTTGCTATTTCATAATAGAATTTAATTTTGTCAGGGGCACTATGGTTTCTGGTTTTGACCTTTTGAACTTTGACCAACTATTCTTGTACAGCAGTTTAAGATGACACTTAAATAACTTATTTTATTAGCTATAAACTATAAATTTTTACCAGTTATGTAGGCCACAAAGGCCGGGTATTGTAAGCGAGTTTCAACCATAAACCTAGTTTAGGTCTCAAGGATTGTGTATGTCTAAACTCGGTTTAGGGTTAAATACGGTCTAAACATGTAGAAAATCGTAAAGAATGCTCAAGTACAAAGTTTTGCTAAAATAGTTTTTTTTTTGTAATTTTAGGATGATTAATGCAAATGAAAGGAGAAATCTGTTATTTTAATAACAAGTGTCAGAATACATTCCATTAAGAAGTAAACTAAATAGAGCGCTTACGCGCTGTTACAAGATAATAACTGTAATATGAGATCAAAACTTGATCTGTCTTTATTTGAAACTACTTTTTATTTTAATCAATGCCAGACTTTATTTATAAAACATACAACTCTATCAAAAAGGTGCATCATTTTAACCTTCACAACTTGATTGGTTTTGCAATAAATTTAAGTCATTTAGGTATATCATCTTAAAGTACTAATGTTAAGGCGTGATTTTTTTTGGAAAGTCAAAAGTCTACGTTGTCTTTATGAACCCGTTTGAAAAAAATTCTACAGGTTATCATGTTCTTTAAAAAAACGTATTAATGAATAAACGCACCCATTTCCATGGACACGTAGAGACAACATTTTATCAATTTGGAATTTTGATTTTCAACAAAAGTGTAAAATGTACATAGTGCTTAAAAATTTCGTTTCACCAAGCTTAACATTGCATAACTAACTAACATTACGTCGTTACTATTCAAGCTACAAAAACATACAGGCTGTTCAATAAGAAGAAATACTTTTTGTCCTTTTCGTATTTTGAAAACGGAAAGGTTTTTTTAAACTACCCATATTGAAGCTAAAATTGTAATTCAGCAATAATATGGAATGTTTCATCCGATGTTTCAAACATTTCAACAGTTTTCCAGCTGTAATGAGACTTTAGCAAAACTGCTATTCCTCTCTAGCCGATCACGCTTTTGGAGTAGTAGGTATATTCCATTACAAGAGCTGTACTAGCACATTCCGTACGAGTGAAAAGTTAACATGCGAGTTTTGTTATTTTATGTCCTACATGATCATAAAGTGACATTTTACATCATAGATACCGGGACAAAAACTGTTTTTAACGACCGTGCGGGCATTAAGGCTTGCCATGTCAAATATATCAAATATTTGTCATTCAAATAGTAAATTTTAAATCGTCAATATCAATTATTATCGATTAAGGTTATAAGTTTTGACAATTAATTCTCTGAATTGTCACTCAACAATGTCAATTATTGGCGATTAAGGTTATAAGTTTGACAATTAATTGTGTGTATTGTCACTCAACTCCGAATTGTTTGTATTGTTATTTAACTTTGTAGATACGCATGTCACTTGATAACGTCAAAATATTTATTAATAGTATTCAAACGGAGGAATAAAACCATTGTAGGACATAAAATTTTGTATGTTCCATGGGCATTACTTGATGTTTATACCCTCGGGCGACTTAAAAAGCTTGAGGGCCGATAGGCGGTCACCCTCGAAGAATAAACATCCGTGTAATGCCCTTGGTACACAAATAACTATATCACGAGCACGTAATATGCGTTACAGCTCGAGTATTGTACATAATTTTACACACGACCGACAATTTCGGTAAATTGTAATCAAAAGTGAATAATAATGAATAATAATGACAAAAATGAAAATAATTGCGGCAAAAGTCGATGTATTAGGTCAATTAGATAAGGTTAGTAGATTTGACTGACAGTTCAACAAAAATTTATTTTATCTATTGCTTGTTATTGGCGCAACATCTATTTCACCTGTGATTATCACTTATTTCACTGCATTTGAACTGTTGTGACAAGAGGGAAATATAATCATATAATCAAATAGGAAAGCATGTATCTACATTTGCGTTGTGATGACATTATGGGTGGGTTTTTCAATTGCGGTTTAGCAAAGTTTAACTTAAACCATCGTTAGGCTCCATATGCGCACTATGTGTGTACGATACTTTGCTTAAACTCCGCTAAACCGCAATTGAAAACCCTGCCCTATGTTATAATAATAATACTAAAAATAATAATAATGTGACTTTATTAAGTAAATAAAATATAATATATTGGCAAAAAATTACATTCAGGCGGGCGAAGTTGAGGATATTTCCACCTCTTCCACTTAACCGTGCCATATGAAAAGGAGAGAATGCAAAAAACAAAAACCAAACTTATGTCTAAAACTGAACATTATGAAAATTAAATTATATATGACAATGAAACGGTATTCAACAGTACTAAACTAAACACTAAACTGGTCTAGAGAAACGGCACAAATAAAAACACTAACTCAAGTAAAAGTATGGACCTAACTGGCGGACTGAGCAGCAAACAGCGTTTGCCAGCGCACCTTCTTAAACTTATCTGGAGGCAACTGTTTTAAGGAGGCAGGCAGCGAATTGTAAAATTTTGGAAGATTAAAACAATGATTTTTCATACAATGCGGGTTTGTGCATGGGGGGAGTGACTATTCCCTAACTTCTAATATTCACATTATGAACGTCTGTCCATACGTATGCAGATTAACTCCTGGTTTGCCATATTTAACCATTTAGCATCAACCAACTTGTGAGACACATGGTCTCCCCGCCTCAGGCCAAAAACAAGTCGCAAATAAAAGTTCTTTACTCGTTGAATTCGTGCGTAAAAAACAAAAGCACTTTGTTATAAGCGACATACGAGTGAAGCAGTCCGTGACGTAAGGACGTAACATTTATACATACGATCGTAGGTAAAATAACAGACACTTCTACAAGAAAATCTAATTATTATTAAGTTGAATTTGTTTAACGGCTTTGGGAGCTGGTTTGCAATAAAATTCCTGCTTTACTTTGTTGCTGACGTTTCGGTTTTATTTTTCACCTTAATCATAGCTAAAACACAATAGGTTAATGTAAAAGAGTCAAATAATTTAAAGAAGTACCTTAAAGTAACATAAAATTACATAATAAACACTCACACACATGTATCGACATTCAACGATGAACAATTTTAGAACAACACTGCTTGACAGGTACCTATTGGATTATTTTTTTGATGACTCAAAATACTGTCAATTTGCGTTCTGATACGGACAATTTAAGCTCTATCTATTCGAATATATTTTCTATTTTGCTGAGATGATCCGTGTAGTTATACAACCAACTATCCCTATTTCAAAAAAAAATAATCCAATAGGTACCTGTAAAGCAGTGTTGTTCTAAAATTGTTCATCGTTGAATGTCTGTCGGTCGATACATGTGTGTGAGTGTTTATTATGTAATATTATGTTACTTTAAGGTACTTTTTTAAATTATTTGACTCTTTTACATTAACCTATTGTATTTTAGCTATGATTAAGGTGAAAAATAAAACCAAAACGTCAGCAACAAAGTAAAGCAGGAATTTTATTGCAAACCAGCTCCCAAAGCCGTTAAACAAATTCAACTTGTATATAACTTGGAGCGAAAACAAAGATTTAACTAATTATTATTGTTTACTATCCAATAAGTATCAAAACAGAAAATATCACCGTTAAACATGACAGCGAGCACAGTGAGATATACAACAAGTTCAATCGAATCAGATTAAAGCACAGAGGCTCTAATCTGTGTCTTACGCTCTTGGATAATAACCTGTTAAGGTATCAAAAAACTCAGATTAAGCTTAGCAACCTAGAAAAGTTGGTCATGGTCTAAAACAATAAAAAAGTAGGTTGCTAAACATAATGTTTGAAATAATATTCCATTCCGTCACAGGCGTTGGTTGCTTAGTAGTAGAGCAATGCCCCGGCATAGCAGAAGACCCCGGTTCGACCCTGGCAAAAGTCCGTAATTTTTAATTAAGCTTTAAAAGTTATTTATACTATACTATTCAATAATAATATCAGCTATTAATATCAGCTGCTGTTTAGGAACTACAGTTGCTCCTGCTTTAAAATATGTTATACCATACCTCAGGTTTTACTAATTATTATAAGTATTAATTTTATTATATTCGTTTCTGTCACTTGCTTTCATTGGAAAGCATCGGTAAACGAACACGTCCATCTCAAAAGGACAAAGTACCGTTGACACTGCTGGAGTGTTAAATCTAAATATGTACCTAGGCAGCGACACACCTGCAGCACAGTGTGTGGGTTGACCTCTCGCACCCAACACCTTATTTACCAAAGATGCAATGACAAACAGTGCCAAGTGTGAAAATTACCACACTTCAAAAACTGTGACAGTTATATCACAACAGTAGCGTAGCAATAACGTACATAGCATAACACAAATGTAAATATCCCGCCGACAGTTTTGACACAAATGTACGATCCAAAATTTCCAAGTATTAATTTAACCAGAAACCAACAATCTACGAACTAATTAACACCATATGAAGCCTTGTTTGAGATTTCCGTCACTCTACATCCTCAAATCTAGCATGGATGCCAAGAAGGACAACGACCAGCCCACCAAGGAAGTATCAGAACCGAAATCGGAAATTCAGAGCAATCACAGCATCAAAGGTTCATCGAATAAAGAGAATAGTGAAGGACTAATGAAACGAAAGAGCGTTCTAGAGATACGTTCTTTAAATTACTTGAGAGATGAAGTGTTAAAAGCGAACAAGATCAATATGAAATCGTTTATGGATGGTATCCATAATCACTTCGAACAAATTCGATGCGAAGTCGATAGAGAATTTGCCCGATTGGAACAGGCGAACACAAAGAAATGGAAGTTGTTCCTTCATAATATGGCCGCAATAGAGGACGAAGATGCTTCTCCTTCCAAAACTCAAAAGTGATTTACGTTGTGAATGATTAGTTCTGCATATGATTTGCTGATTCTGTGATGAAGTTACCAGTGTTTCCCTTTCAACGTTATTACAGTTACGACCACAAAACGTGTACAAAGAATATACATATTATACTTAATTTTAACGTCATTTCTTATTTTGAGCGTCTATGTGTCTGCAGCAGTCTGATATATAAGAGCCATATTCAAACATTAAACGCACCAAAAAAGATCAACAGAATGCTTTAGCAAAATAACGCAAAACTCTAGATGATTTTAATGTTTTTTTGCTGAACATTATGTTAGCAATACTGTAGTAAGATTTAAATTCATATTTATTTTCAGTTTTCTCTCTAAATCATTCACCCAAACAGCAGAGCCAATAACAGAGGACGCTACGGAGAGAAAACTATGAAGAAGAAGCCAATATAACCCTGAATTAACAACGGCACTTGAAAATAATCTTGTCACAAAGGAAGTCAGTAAGTAGGTACATAGAAAGGATACTATCATGCTGACGTAATAAGTAAATGTACGGTTCAAAATAAAACATGTTACTTCTAAATACAATATAAGAGCTATAACCGTCAGAAGAACACAAATACAAAATGATACTCACTGCTCACTTCATTCACTTCAAACTCAAGAATTCCAATCGCGGGATTCCAGGATCCTGACAAATAATGACCGTTTGCGGGATCCCGGGATTATATTATATATCTATACACACTGTGGGCAAAAAAAAACGGTACAAATTTTCAATTGCTCATTTTTCCAAAGATATTAAGTAAATTCAAGCATTTCTTTGATAAACTAATTCCTTATATGATGAAGATTGAAAACATACCATATTTGCAATAATTGAACGTCCACGGATCCTGAAAACGCAAAATCGGAAATTAAATCAATTGAGCTGCTATTTTTGACGTGTAAATTTTAGTCTATAACAGCACCCTATCTAATTAAATTAGAAACCAAGAATATAAAGTTCATTTAGACATGTTGGTATATCAGGGCAAACATGAATCATTTCAACTTGCTTAAGTCTTTTTAGTTACTGTACCTTCAACCAAAATATAGGCTAAATACAGCCTACACAGAAAAAAAAACACCGTAAAAATAAATTAACTTTACCTGTATTCAATCATGTACTACACAAAATAATTTTATTAAATTAAACTTTAATGTTGAATAACTTTTATAAGTAATGGATTTAGATGATTTTTGTCAACATGTAAACAAATTCATTAAGATTATCAAACGCACTTGCAATGCGTAGAACTTTATTATACCGGTAGAATCAACATGATATTTTGGTGGTATTAAGTTAGACACCTTATGGAACACTTCGTAAGATGTCATGGTTTCAATAGTCTATTTCCCAAATCCGTATAAATTCTCAATAAATTGGTTTCCGATTCATCCCCATATCTGAAAGTTTGTAACAAATGCAGATTTTGAAGTAAACTGCAATTTTGTCAAAAGTTATTGAACGTTAACACTAAAATTGAAAATTGGAAATAGTTAATACATGATGGCGGTAATTTTTTAAGTTAAAAAACTACAGCCACGCATGGGATTCGAACCCAGATATACGACACGTAAAGCTCGCTTTTTTAACTTAAAAAATTACCGCCATCTTGTATTAACTATTTCCAATTTTCATATTAATGTACGCATATTTCTGCAAGAATAACTCTCATTCATATTGAAAATTTTTACTGCTAAAGCTGTTTTTACAAAAATTGAGATATTGGATTGAATCAAAAACATACAAAGTTGTGAATTGATACAGCTTTTTAACAGTCTACTTAGAAGCCTAATGAGGTTTTTTTTCTATAGGGATTTTTGCACTTGGACCACCAAAACATGGCATTGCTTCGCACGGTATAGCAACTGTAAGCAGTTACTTTTACAAGTTGCAAAGGCGAGTGATAGTCATGATGAATTTGTTTCGGTAAAAAATTACAGAAGTTATTCAACATCAAAGCATCAAAGTGTCAAATTCCACTATCACACTATTCCACTATTATTCGTCTGTGGTGTATCGATTGTCTCATTTATCTTGTCATATACAACGATCGTAGGTAGTGCAAATTTTATCATACAACATAGGTACCCAATTTAAACTCTACCCCACTCGTCAATTCCATATGTAACATTAATATTCAGACATAAAAAGTTTATCCAATTTTCTTCCATATTGTTTTAAAGCCAAATATTTTACTCAGTGTTTATTATTATTAAATAATAAATAATGTTATGTATATTTTCTGCGCAAATAATTTGTTTTCTCTGTCGTAATTTCTGGGTAGTAGTCTACTCTCAATCTTACAAAAATGAACCTAAATTGATTAAATTAAAGAATTAGTTCTACAATGTACTTTGGCTACTACAACAACATTCCACAATTATGTTATACTTATTTATAACATTAGCATTAAATAAACATTGATCTAGATCTCGAATAACCAAATACGATTTATTCATCTAGTAGATTTAATTCGCTTCTAAACTATTTGAAGGTTTGATATTATCGGAACCCATCGGAAAAAGATAATTGTTTATGACATATAATTATTTAATGCCACCTCGAAACATCAATTGACGCAACTAATGCAATAAATCAGACTTTCGTTGTAAATATCTTGATAATTACGTAATTTGCGTATATTACGCATATACGATTTGATTTACTATAATGGTTTTCCATAAATGATTTAAAAGATTTTTACGTAATGCGTATTATATCCAAATCCTGAAAATATCTGTCTGTCTCGAGTCTCAAGTGGATACACCACGGGTAGTGTTAGAACCAAAATCATGAATCTTTTCATTACAGCACAGTTGTGATATCAATAAGAAGTGTCTGGATAAAATTAAAAATCAGTAGTAGGTCCACCATTAATTCCCAGTGTGTTGCCGGAGAACTATCGAAAATAAATAACATCCATACGCGTTAGAATTTTATTGATTTATGACGTATCATCTTCGAGAATCCTCGTCGCCAGACTATAAACCACGAATTTTCAGGTCCTATTACCATAAAGAATCCAAGCCTTTCGTACAGTCAAAACTCTCTAGTGTCCATAGCACAAGCGAGGATATAAATTATACTTAACCTATTAGGCCATTAGCGAAGTGACCAAACGGTTCACTGGGTCGCAGCAGAAAGCAGAAAGGTCAAGGCTTCCAGCAAGGTCAACGAGAAATTATTTAAATGCAGCTTCCTTCATCTAGTGTGACACACATACTATCTGCAGCGGCTAGTAGTAGTTTGTTTGCCTTTCGTACCTTTGCGGTGGGTTCAGAGCTACTGGGTGTGTCACTTCTTCGAGATTTATTAATAACATTAAGTAGAAAACATGGAAATTTGCTGGAGTGCATGAAGAGAACTACTAATCATTGACTGCATGGTTTATTTTTATAAGATACTAAAGCGTATGGATGTATAAATGACATAATGATACTTCTGTTCGTCACTATGTTCATTGTTTTTCTGTGCTTAGTATTGAGGTCATGATGATCAGGCTAAATTATACTGAAGTCTGAAGTAAAAGAAGATAATAAGAAAAGTAAAGAAAATTCCTAAAGGTATGTTAATTAATAAAATTATCACATCATATCATTTCGTGTTGGTAATTCGGTGGACTTACATACACTTAGCAATTTGTTGCGATGGTTAAATGAATATTTATGCAGCAAGTGTAGGAGCGAATAGCGCGCATACCGAATGACCTGGGAATCCCTGACAATCGATCGTGTACGTGTAATTTCTTATTGTGTTCGTAGTTTTTCCTGGTATCGGCTATCCTGATTGATTATAGGTTCTGTAATTGCTGGAATCTACGAAGTTGTGTGGCGAGATGCCTGTTTCGTGAAACAGTACGTAAGTTGTGGAGGTGAATTTCAAAACGCAGTTTTCACAAAATGTGTTGCTACCTTAAAACATGATTTGTCCAATCGTTAATATTTAAGGACGCAATTAATATTGATATTGATGTTACAAAATGTGCCCATAAAACGAATCGCTTTTTTTAGGCTATCAGGTATTTCAAACAGTTTTTTGTTCATGATGTTTTTAACGTTATAAGGCGCTACATACACCCTAAGCACTTTGAGACCAAAATTTAAAAAAAATATGACCGGCAAGTAATTTTTTGTTGAAAATAAGAGTGCTTGTGCTTAATGCACAAGTAATAAAGTATATTCCAAACTTCAATTAAAAATATTTAAAAATTGTGGAAATACAAGCAATCTACTGAGACCCATTTTCAGTACCTATTTTCAGTACATTGTTTTCGTTGTCAGAAATATATCTGATTCCTTTCATCAGAACCACAAGAAAAGAAAACATATAATCGTTTAGTCTTATTAGTATAAACTAAAACGTGTCATAGCCGAATTAGAGAAACAATCATTATTCGCAAACTGGCTGCGATTTGAACTCAAAAATCTGTTTTTACCTAAACATATATGGTTTTTATTTTATTTTATTAAGCTACAAATTTTTCGTATTGAAATACATAGCTACTTGAACAAGTTTTAAATAATACTACTGACAACTATAAGAAAAATAAGCAAGATCGGTCAAAAGGTCTAAGAGCTATTTCTGACACCGACTTGGACGACAATGGATTCATGAAATGCGCGTTTAAGTGGCTTCGTAAACCTTATAGCGTTTTATGAGGCAAATTTTAGAAAATACATATTAACTAAAAGATAATACTTTATTAAAAATATTTACAAATCTAATGTTCAACTAATGAAGATATTTTCTGAAAATTTTAACAAAAAATATCAGAAATTGGCTGAGATACAAGAGATCTACTGAGACCCCTTATTTTTTAAACATCATTGGTCACAACTTCCGACGGTCATATCTCCGTCAGTTTCACGAATAATAAATAACATTTTCACAACATTCTTTGCACATAGTACAATCGAAAAAAGTATAATTTTATTAATTATTGCCCGTTAGTATAGACCGGGGGGAGGCACACACAAAAGAATATGTTTTCCAGATACAGAAATTATGGCTTTGCAGCAAAAGTTGAAAAATTGTCGTACATAGCATTTATCGGATTATCGGAAAAAAATTGTCGTATGAAAGGAATCAAACCTGGACTTCAAATTTGTTACAAAAAGGAAAACAAGGGTTTTTGTTATTGTCACTACAGTACGTTGCAAGTATCTCTCTCATGTGTCGAATATTGCGTTTCTAAATTCACTGTATCAGTTGTTATTATCAGAAACGTGCAATGTAGATGTTAAGTGGATACTACAATTATTTTGCAGTCTGGTTAAATAGTGGTTTTAAGTTGTTAAGAGCTTGTAAACGTATAAAAACGGTTACTTTATAAACTGTGACTTAATGAGTTATTTTCACATACTTACATAAAAGAAAAACATAAACGTCGACGATACTATCAAGTTGATAAAAATATTTTAAGTAAAGTTATTATCAATTTCGATAGCAAAGATATATTTTTAAATTTATTTTTCATAAATGGCAGTTTGCTTCCAACATATTGAAATAATCATATTTAAGAGAACTTGATTATGAAAATAGATACCTATATATAATTTAATTTTTACCTAAATTTATTAGTTCAAAATGTTGTAAACATTAGAAAAATCTAGAATTTGAACAAATTGTATTCAAATTTTGTCACAACAAGCTAATATGTGCCATGTCTTTTTTAATTCTCACTTTTGCTCATGTGTAGAACTTCTTCAAAATGTTATTACACGAATTGTTGTCTTATGGGTTTTGAGATGATAACCCCTAAATTTGAAAGCTACAAGAGTATTTTTCTGCCTTGTTATTAACAATTTTAATTTGGATTTAACGGGATTTGCTTCGAATATGAATTTCATTTGAGTTTTTAATAATAATTTAACAGATTTCTAACAATAATAATTTTACGACCCAAAGAAAAGTTTATTTACAAACTAATATTTATTTAACAATAATAGCAAAAATATAAAAACAATAATAAAAATTCATGTTTTAGAAATGTATATCAAGAAAGAAATTAGGTATTAATCGCAGAATCCAGTTCCAAACAGTTTCACTTTTCGTCATTGTTTTGAGATTCATCCATGATTCATCTTCATTTAATAACGGCAAGTCAAGAATTTTTCGATTCCATTGTAGGTTCTCGATTTCGTCCATCATTTGCGAATTGCTGGACCATTAGATGTTTTAATAAACCTTTTTTCTGGTATACCATGGATTTCTACTTCAGCGGGGGTTAAGTCATCATCAGTGGTGTGTTTCGAATTAAGCAGTGTTTCAAAAGATGTGTGGTAGCTCTTTTTGTCTTTTTCTGCTGTCCTGAGTACTAGTCGGACACTAATGTTGCCATTATCTATATTATTTATTATTTAAATCTGTTAGCACACTGTATAATATAAATAACCAGCAATCCAACGCCACGTGTACACTTGCGGAAACTAACACGCTCGAAAATATAGAGGACGTTACCCAGAAGATATTTAACGGGTTTAGCTGGAATATTGAATTTACCGGTTCTAGCTTGAACTCGAATTATATAGAATTGATGTACCTACAACTCCAAAAATATGCCAAGGGGGTTAACGGGGTTTGCGTGTTTGCTCCTCATTTGATCTGTACCATCTTTAATTCGGTGCAAATTTGATAGTTTGGTCTAAGTTTATCATCGTGATATGGTATATCGCAAGTTATTTAAAAATTTAACCGAGCTACCAATATCTAAACTAAATAAAATAACAGTAATATAACAATTATTTCGAAGCAAGCTTTCCAAATAACAATGTTTGATAACAACTAAAATCAATATCCTCAAATTTACGGAAGTCGTTCACTATACAAAAATTGTCTAGTAGCGTTTTTATTAAGAACAAATAATCAGCAACTTCAAGTAAATCCTGAATTAGGGGGGAAACTTTCAAAAAATTACTTCTTATGACCAGCATATGGCACAATACGAATAACTTTGTGTAGACAGCCCACATAGAAAATAAACGGATGTAGATTATGAATGGGCAATACTAAGTCACTCGCTGTTATTTTGAAACTGGAAGTATTTTGAGTGCCAGTTTTTATGGTCCTGTATTTTACAGAAAAAAATAAAAATGAAAAATATCGATGGTAGCAGTTTTCGTTTTAAAGTGCCTTCTGGTTAAAATCAAGAAGGATCGAGCAAAGATTTAGAGGACAAGGTCGTCAGTAATTAAACCATCGACTGAGTTTATTTGCGCTCAAATTTGAGACATGTATATTTAAAAGCCACTATTATTGTCCTTATACTAAATGTATTAATAGTTTTGTATGTTATAAAGTTTGTTAAATTGGTTAGTAGGATACTCATTCAGCTTTGAGTCTATATCAACCGTTTCTATGATTTGAGCTTACTCCTAGTTTATAGCCTGATTCATCAGTGAACCTTCCATTCGGAACAATTTGGGTGGTCCAATTCGACCACCTATTAGTTCACATTTTCAAGGACTGTCTCTATTCGTGGCCTCCTCAAACTTCGTCTACAATAGATTTTTTATCAATGATTGCCAATACAATTAATCAATAGATTACAATGTACCTAACTTATTGCTTGCTTCACAATGACGGGGTTGCAAAACAAAAGAACCAACATAATGAAGCGATAGATAGTGAGTATAGTAGAGAGAACGCGAGTACGTATGCAGAAGCCGCGAGATGTCGCGCTCGCTGCGCGTCTGCCCTCGCAATCAATCTAACGTCCAATTATTATATAAGAGAAGTTAAGTGGTTATTCACGATGCCCGGCTACTGAAACCGCTCTCTGAGAATCTAATTAAATTAAACGACATGTACTCCACATACATACACACACAGGCAGGCCCCGCACTAATAGAAACCTATTTTAAGAAACATCATCCATCGGCCTCGCCGGTTAGGTACGAGAGTGCGGAGATACTATCTGAGTACCATTGATGATTTTCGATTTGTTTTTTGCTCCTTTGGCTCTCCACTCAAGATGGATGGCCACTCGATGGAACCAGTTCTTCTTATATAGGTGCCACTACTTGCATTCAACATCTCCCTGCCTCCGACACAACACACCCAAACCGAATGTCTCTGGATATCTGACCTAGAGATCTTCGATGTTTTTATAGCTCTATGAGAACATTCGCCAATATTAAATGATATATAAAAATGCTTCAACAGTTTGAGTAACAGCATATTTAATGCTTTCTTGAAGTTTATAACGCTGAAGTTTGCTTTTATAACATTTACAGTTAATTATAGTTTTTTGCTTTGCTGCTACCCATTCGATATAATCCGTCATCTGCAGACATATTGTACCAAGAGAAATGTATATGTTAATTTTTGTCTTCACTCACGTTACTGTTTGTGAGTGGCACGATACATTGCGGTCTGTATATGCAGAAAGTGGACCAAAATAGTGCTGGTTATTGTATGGACTAGAGTCAGCATTGACTTGGTTGTCCTTACACGACGCCGACGTCTGATGGACAAATTGGAACAAGAGACCAGAAAATGTTGCCAGAATACGTGAACTTCTTGGACTCTCCAAAATACGGTTGCCAAAATTGTTTTATTTCCATAAAACTTAACTCCTTATGATATTTAGAGATTACTAATTCCAAATACGGTCTCACATTTACAAAGCTTAAAATAGCTCCAATGCCAATGTGGCCTTTAAAAGATGTCACCAAACTGGGATTCGCATAAAACTGTAACTTGTTGTTCCTGTGATACTTCAATCACACTGATTTTAAATTTGATGTTATTTCCAAAATTAAATCCGAGTTGCATGAATCTTATTTGCTATGATATTTGATTGGTTTCATTTTGCTATTTCGATGCTATATTATCCAAATTGAAAAAAGCTTTTGCAATGTAGCAAAAAGAATTTAAAAACGGTTTGATTCGCATTTCAATTACTTTTCATGACATTTAAAGGTATACTGAAGTCACAATGATTTCAGAGCAGCAAATATTAAAAAAAACATAACTGAAATTTGCGGTCATTAATGTAAATAAATAAAGGTTTTTCTTTTAAACTTATTCTTTTGAATATCCCCAAAGTCCAACGGTGTCAAATCACGTGATCGTGATGGCCATTTAACATCGCTACGACGTGAGATTAACACTGCCATTGAATTTCTCGCCCAAAAGAGCCATTGTTTCGTTGGCTTTGTGGCAAGTGGCACCATCGTGTTGGAACCACATATCGTCCAGGTCCATATCCTCAGTTTCTGGCCACAAGAAGTCCGTTATCATCTCGCGATAGCGAACACCATTCACGGTAATTGCTTGACCGTGTTATCTCACGTCGTGGCGATGTTAATTGGCCGTCACGATCATGGGATTTGACACCGTTGGACTTCTTTCTTTGGCGATATTTAAAAGAAAAAGTGTACGTCAATCAGCCAAGAACAATTCAAGAGCTAAAGGATGAGATAATTCGGCACATTAACGACAGTTAATGTCTCAATTATGTCCCAGAGTCATTGAAAATATCAACCATCGGATAGATGTATGCCACCGAAGCCGTGGCGAGCATTTGGCCGATATTTTGTTTTGCACTTAATTGCAATAGATCCTTCTCTTGTCCAAATTTAATAAAAATATCTCAAAAACCGAGAATTCCGAGATCAAGAAGTCCAAAACTTACATGAGACAATTTAAGAGGTGTTTTTTTTTGCATTAGGTATGTTATGATGTAGCATGCTACTGACATTTGGGCATACTAACCAGAGCATTGATCAGACATTTTATTGCATTCACCACTTAGATATATCTAAATATCCACAAAAAATTATAGTAAACTTTCTTGAGCAAAGCTGTTACGAGGAACATTTTTGCTTCACCAGCTCTTACCTTTGCACTTTTACCAAGAAGTTCCCTTGTTTTCAAGGTATGCATTGAGTCAGTCGCTAATAAGTCAAATTTAATCCACAACAAAACACATTCCAATTTCCAATTCTGGGTTCAAAATACTTAAAAGTCAAACACCAGTATTCACGAAGAAACTATCATTGCCATCCCCAGAAATACCTTCTAACGTCACCACAAGTTGACCGCGAAGTAGTTACTCTTTTTGCTTTTGCTTAAACTGTTTACACTTGCTCCTAATATTTATACATAATTTTATAAGATTTTTATGGCTGCTATGAGCAGTTGTGTCGAACTGTTGTTGTTTCTCATAGCTAAACATGTCTAGATCGTTAAGTCTGATTAACCGAATAGGTTGTTTGGGTTACCGTCTTCGCAATTCTACAAAATTGAGGAAGTTTTAATTCCAACTGATGACTCCCAGCAACATAAAAAGAAGCAATTTGTCTCCTCGCGCGCCTGGTCTAGCTAGGAGGCTTACGGATTTCTGGTTGTGTATAAAATGAGCGCTTTCACTGTTTGCATCGCACAGTTTGGTCCAGGCCAACAAGAGAGCAGCAGTGCCATCCCACATTCACTTTAAAGAAGATGTACCAGGCCCTAGTCTCATTCATGCCGTTCGTTCGTATACGTACGGGGTTCCTCATGCATATGTATGACCACGGAGAGAGCAACCGAGAGTGTGGCTCGGCGGTCATCTCGCAGTTACCAGCGCGTAATGTATTCATATATTCACTAATATGCGATATTGATTTCATTATGCTAATCAGAGATCATTATCTTGACACTCGACTTTGTCTTTATCGGAATCACCGGGTAATGAACACTTGACGGACAGTTCGAAATTAACTTTTCATGTCCCCGCCGCGCCGTCCGCAGCCTCTCTCCGTCTATTCGGCCGTTTCATTCATAAATGCGAGTAAAGTGTGAAGTAAAACGGACCATAACCGCGTTTTAGCGCATTTCGTGAAAGTACTTTGTGGCGTCTGAGAGGTGTCGCGGTATTCTCCTCGCTCAAGGTCGCCGCCGTTTTAGCGATAATCATGTTTGCACGATCTAGGAGATAATTAATTATGACAGTCTGTTTTTGTCGGGCGTGGGTGGCGTATGATGCACGATTGAGACGGGACTGGTGATTCGTGCCAATATCGACAAGGTTACTTGTAAATAAAGCAAATAGGAGAACAATATGTACGTAAAAACATAATCTACCAAATGATCTACAAAAAGATAAATATTATAAGTTGATTCAAGGGAAAATGGTTATTACGTAAACTCGTCAGTACTATAGAATCAACTAAAGAAGCGAATGATAATTAACCAACAACCTATAAATTTCCATCGCCTCTGTAGCTCAACTGGGAGAGCTGTCAACCGGCAATTGGAGGGTTCCTGGTTCAAATCCAGGCGGAGGTGTTTTTTCCAAAAAATTATCCTCACCTGGGTTAATTATCATTCGCTTCTTTAGTTGATAATATAAGTTGAGTATGTCGTCATTCTTCTTAGATGACGACATTGTCGTCTTCCAAAGAAACAGCGGGCACAAGATGCGGCCATGAGGCCATGACGCCCAAAGCTAGCCTATGGCAATGCAACATAGTGTCGCGCAAGTGGAACTAGAGACAGTAGCCAAGCATTTTACTAACCCAGCAAAGCCCAAAAATTATCACCAGGCCAGATAACAAATGTCACCATGCACACACCAGCATTTCCCAAGAAAACTGCATAAACATTTGCTGGGTGAAGGAACAGGCAGGGTGCCTTGGCAACATTCCGAGAAGCTGACTTGCCGACAATAAAGCCTGCAGAACCCATGCACAACTAATACTACAACCTGACTCGAGGATAGCTAAGAACCCCCAACTCAACCCTGCCCACAATCTGCGAGTCAAGGAAACACCACGGAGCAGTATCACAGAGCTATTCAAAAGAATAGGCTGGCAGATAGTTTAACTCAGATTGGATCTCCTAAGGAGGAAGCACAAGGGACCCATTGGGGCCTGAGTGCAGTGAGATGATTACCCTGCTTCAACTAGAACTTTAAAAAAGTCTCTGATCTGCATTACAGGGCTGTCCTAAAAATAAATAAAAGGCTAAAAAAACAATCAAAGTCGTTCGTTTTTTATGCATTTGTGTTTACTTCACCACTTAGCTATTTTACTTCATACATTATCGATATTTTTTTAACTACGTACTTATCTTTCTTTAATATAATTTAAATTTCAAATGTTCATTTTTAAAACATCAGGTGTCTTGTTTTTTACACGTTTTGTTGTCTCCAAAAAGTAAAAACTGTGACGTAGTTTTGACCACATCTGACAATAATGAAATACCAGTTCATAGAGCTGGCAATACATTGTACCTTTTTAGCTTTGTTTTTTGGGGTTAGCCTTCATTTCAGTCCACATAGAAAATTTTGTCAAGTCGCGTTTTTTCTTTTTTGATATACTCATTCCCGCCAAAATCAAAAGGGCATTAAAATTTTTTTGAATGGATATGGATGGAGTTAATTTTTTTTCTTTTGTTTCGGAGCTAGTTTGAATCGGGCATGTCTCGAGTTAGGAATGTCCAATCTGGTCACTCTGTACATCAAATTTAAGCTAATCGTATCACCAATAAATGCTACTAACAAAGTTTTTAAATTGCTTCAGTTTACGAAGACAACAAGGTATGTGCGATAAAAATCTATGCAAAAATCAATGACTTTGTCTCTATTCCCCATTTTGATTCTTTTCGTTTATTTTTATTGTAATGTTTTCATTATAATATGAGATTTTAGTTCCTGCTTCGCCTTCTGTTCTTGTCGATATCGGTTTCTCTTATAAGGAACCATATAATCGCCTATCATTCTTATCCAACAAATTCTTCTCATAATATATTGAAAAAATTACAATAAATATAAACATAATAACATAATAAATCAAACTCATGAAAAAAACGTTAAATTTTGGTAGTTTTGTACTTTTCAATCATAATATTGATCAGAACTTCGGTATGTTTGCATAGTTTTTTATAGTAAATATCTTGTTCTTTTCGTAAAAGTACAAACTACGTAAAAAATAAGAAACTGTCCATACTTCCACCATTTCTACTTTTCGGTGATAGAGTAAATGATCTATTTTCATTTAGGCCATTTTTTTTTCATATCGTGACCTATTGCGCTGAAACTACTGAAGCGATTGAAAAACTGTTAGTATAACATTTGTTGGTGATGCGATTAGCTTTCATTTGATGTGCCGTACAACCAGATTGTATGTTCAGAACTGGAGATATGTGCCCAATAGGCAAACTACCACAAAAAAAGAATTACAAAAAAACGACATCTACAAAAAATATCAATTCAATTTTATTAATGCGATTATTCAGTTTAGCGGGACAAGGTATCTAAGAAAAAATAGTGGCACCTAGTTTACATTTTGTTTTAATTTATTTTTGTTGACTAGTGTTATTAATTCGCTAGTATCTTCATCCAACGCAAATTTGAGAAATTGTCATAAAATGTCAAAATTGGCACTAAAATAAAATCAAATTAAGAAACTTTTTATCAGATTTAGTTTATTCAAGTATTCAAATACAAGCCATCATGGAGTTCATTGTTTCTAAAAACAATAGTTTAAAATTAAATGTAACTACTAATTGATTTAATTTAATTAGAATTTTAACTAATTTGTCAGACGTTTGTTTCTTAAATATAAAAAAAGAGTTTTCCAATATACAGATATAGTAAAGAAACAGTTATTCAAGTATAATTTATTATAAGAAATTGTACTCTATACTGTCAGTGTAATAAAATAATGTTCATTTGCATCATTGACTGTATCAGCATCATAGTTTTTTTAGATCGCATTCCAATCTTCTTGACATGTGTTGAATCGTGAAGGTGCAACACGATGCTACATACTACCAAACGTTAGACGCTGGAGGGTTGTTGTAGCTCACAGTTTATAACTAAGTACACATTTTTTTTCTTCAAAATTTGACCATCTCTGCTGTATAATTTTTAGAAGATAAACTGTTTTATGAACATCTCGCTACAGTACATTTGGAAAAATTATTTCACTATTTTTTGAGCAATTCCACAAAAGAACATTCGGGCGTCGGAACGACACACCTAATATTATCTGTGTTTTATGTGCGTTTTTGAATACTATCCGCATCTCCGGCCAGGTCAGCTGTTAGCGTTCCTCCACGTTGCGAATGCTTCTCCTCTCCAATGACCAATTCCTGAATTCCATGTATACCATTAAGAACAATATCAATTTTTCATCTCACCGCGATGATTTACCCCCGCGATTTTATGGCCTTCATCGGGCACGGCTCGTGTATTACATAATTTGTTTATGCATATCTCTTGTCCGCGGCAGTCGCTCGGATTAGCATTATCCAAACGGCAGGTCCGAGAGGGTACACGCAAGGGTATCAAAAGGAGCAAAAAGCTGGTTACATAACACCATAAATAATACGCGCTCGGCTTGTATGGCCACGCTGAACCGGACAGGGGCAAGATATAGATTTGTTTTTGTGTTCGCCGTGTGGCAGCAGTGCGGTCCACTGCGTGGAGGACCATCTCCAGGCCATTCGAGATAAATTATACTATGCACACACACACACATACCAACGGGGTTGAGGTTAGGTATTCTGCGGCCGGCCAGCGAGCCGCGGTTACAAGTTTATTAAGGAGTAAGAGCGTCGACGGCCCGACCTAACCGCAATAAATAAAATATCCCAATTTCGATGTTGATTTACGGGGATGCGCGCCGCGGGTGTACGACGAGCGTGGGTGGGGTGCCTCATGTACACCATGGTGTAGACGCTCTGTGGTTTGTAGGGTCGACCATTGGTCCCCAACCTGTTGGTAACCAGTTGGTAACCCCACTCTGGATTTAGGAATCCTGTGGAAATATCCCTATGTTAAAGGGATCTCAGTTAGAATGCTTCTTCTGAACTTAGTGTTTCTGTTCTGAACAATTGACGTAACTCATCCCTCATGATTCCTTTGAAGTCCGTAAGTTCCCACCTGTGCGGAAATCGGCCTTCGTTAAACCATTTCCAAAATGACCCTATCCTCCTTCGTTTAATGTCTCGCGAGATCAGCATTCCTGCAATCTAATCTGGTTTCCGTAAATCGCACAGTATCGGTTCAACCTCTGCTGGTTTTACTGGACGAGAATTATCTCACCAGACATTAGTCTGGTGTAATTCTGAGCTGGGTTTGAGAGTAGCTAGTTGGAGGAGCAAACTACACTAACACCGATGCAGAAAATATCACTCAACCATCTACATCGCTGCCAGGCAGTTCAGCGGTAGTTGATGGTCAGTATTCCAAAATGGCAACCAAGATCATGAAGACTTTGCCATGTCGCCTCAATCGCGACAGTTTCGATGCATATGGCACCACGTCTTTCTCCTACCTTGGCACTGGAATCATTAATTATTCTCTCATTGCGCTAGGTCTTCATAGTAAAATTAAAGCAAATGCTGCCTTGAAGCTGTATTAACTCACTTTATTGTTATAGGTTCCTCTATTTACATACAATCAAGCATTTTGTTATTATTACCATTACATAAAATTGGAATCATCTCTGCAGTGTCAACTTGTGTTGTTCATTCTTGATTCCCCTTTAATGTCTGGAGTATATGAACTAGTTTATCAGATACTACATCTAGAAAGATCTAACGACACAGAACTGGAGAACAATTGTGAAAATGGCACCAAAATGCTCAATTGTAGAAATCTGGAAATCTGGCCCATATACAGGAGTTGATGATGACTGCCTGCTTGATGTAAGGTTCAAAGAAAAGAGATGGAGGCTGAACAAGTGTATAAATGGTGTTGGATTGGGGTGGCTCGTTTTGCAACTTTCCTGGTTGGACGAAGTTATATATCTAATATTTGGCAGTCCCAAAGGCACAACTACCGACGAATAATAATTTTGTTAGGTGCTACCTAGAAACAATATGAGTCGTGGAACAAGAATCTGAGGGAACATCCTATCCTGTAATACTGCATTAGAGCCTGGAACACTTTGTTGCAGTTTGAATGGATGATTCACCAATATATCCCATTATGACATTCACACGAAAGAAGACACAAACCCAAGCTACGTACTTCATCAATGGCATGGAACTTCAGCGGTCAGATGTGGTCAGGGACTTGGGTGTAATGTTCGACGCTGCTCTTACTTTTGGGCCCCACATTGACCTGCTGGCTACGTCGGCTTCTAGGCTCTTGGGTTTTCTCATGCGTTCCTCAAACCTGTTTAAAGACACTAATGTGATAAAAACCCTATATATGGCATATGTGATGAGCAGGTTGGAGTATGGTAGCCTGATATGGTGTCCCCACTCTGCTACTCAGCAGTTGCTGCTCGATCGCATCCAGAGGCGCTTCCTGAAGTACTTGTCGTACAGAGCTGATGGCGTGTACCCGGAGCGAGGAGTCAGCCAGGTGGAGCTGCTGGATCGACATGGCATGGGTTCTCTGTCAGCGCGGAGAGAAATGGGAAGTATAAAATTTCTGCAAGGGTTACTTTCCAACAGAATTGACTCCCAGTATCTCCTTTCCAGAGTCAATTTCAACGTACCCCGACTCTCCTCGAGACATGCTGCAGCGTTCCGGCTCCCGACGGCCAGGACTAACCTGTTGGTACGCGCGCCTGTTACCACTATGTGTCGTAATGCCAACCGGTCTGACATGCAAATTTTTTGATTCGTTTGTTTCTGAATAGTTTGAGTAGTTTGTTTAGTTTACGTCGCAGTAGCTTTGTCTTTTTTTTGCTTGTGTGCTTAATTGTTTAGTCTTTTTTTTTAATGTATACTTATTTTTTGTCTTGTTAATGGGGTAACCTGTCAGACAATAAAGATTATTATTATTATTATTATTATATCCCCCACATTTCACCCACAATTTCGGCTATATTACTAAATTTTAGTTTTTTTCCCTTCAAGTAACACCTAATAACGTTCCTAGTTCTGTAGGTAGTTCTGTCTTATCAAAATCGAATGGGAACGTCAAATATTGGACATAACTTCGTCCGGCAAAACCTTAAAACCTGCGATGCAGGCATTGCTAGTGGAGATGTGAGTCAGGTAACAGTGATGACTATGTCACAAGGAGACAACTCCAAAGATTGATGTGCGCAACGTGAGAAATGAGAAGAAATTAGTGCAGAAATCGTTGGCGTCAATAAAAGGTAAGAAGTTCAGTAAACTGAAAATAACCTTGCAAACTACTACCCCTTCATGATGGTTGTACAGGAGTTTAGGGAACCACAATCGGCCGTATATTGCAGGGTGGGGGTAACAGTGTTAGCCGTACCAACAGGAGAGGTATTTCGGAAAAGGCTCTCTATCTCTATCTATGGGTGCAAAATATGCATTTGAACAACAAAATGTGTGTTTTAACGACAAGAACTGTACATGAATGACAAAATACAAGTTTTAACGACAAAAGTAGGAAATGAACGGCAAAATGTGTTTTAACGTCAAAAACAGCATTTATTTCTTCACCTTCATGATATACGAAATAAGTGCATTAATTTTAAGGCAAAATATTACTCAGTTTGAAGATCAAACATAATTTTGATATCTGGCAGGAAAAAATTTAATCATTGTTGGGTATGTTTTAATAATATTGAGTAGCTAAAAGAAATCTCAATGATTTGTTTCGTCTAATCTCAGTAAGGTAATCCAAATAAGCAATCTACAGTTTATACAATTTTAGATTCTTTTAAATAGGAATGGACCAAGAAAAACGAAGAAACTTGCTTCAGGTTAGGTACTGCTTTAGTATATGCTACTATAATATAACGGGGTAGATGCTGCAATGAATAATTTCTGTAATTAGGTTCATGAGTTTGAAAAAGACACTACGTACATATCTTGTTGATGGTGGACTTTATCCAGTGGATGAGTATGAAGGTTTAGGCTGTGACTAAAATGCACAATCAAAATTGTCTTATTGTTGTGTTTACTTAAAGTTTGTTACGTTTAATGGATATTCAAATTAAGCTTCACTTTTTTTAAATATGGCCATATTAATATTAATAAATAGATTATTAAAAAATCAAATCAACAAGTTTGTATGTTCTTCTCCAGCGTTCGTAAATATGAGAATACAAAATCTGTCCTGCTGTCAACCTCAATTGTCGTTACGAATCCCTAATTTGTCGTGATGGGTACACTTCTTGCCGTCTACGCGTTTTGTCGTTACAGATACCTATTTCATCGTGCTAAGTACATAATCTGTCGGGCAAATATTGTCGCTGCGAATACCTAATTTGTCGGGCTGATATATATTCCCAGAAATCTATTGGTTCACAATAACATTGTTAGGAACGGCCATTCATTCTTAGTATAAAGCCAAGGGCTGCACGATGCTACACGATGGTGTAGCACTTCCTACATTGAACGGCTTTCACCAAAACGTGTGGCCAACGTTCAAGCCAGCTTGGCATAGCGTCCAATGTTTGGGTTTGGTTACGTTGGGAACCTTAGTTTTTTTCTGGGCCAAAGTTTTTTTGTTAAGCCACTAGATGATTCTTCTTCTTTTTGGTTTCTCCTGTCTTGCTTTATTCAGAATTAAAATACCCAGCCAATATAGATTTCTGTCAGAGTCTTAATCCAAGAGTGAGTTGAATCATATAATGCTAAGGAAACTGATTTAATCTAAAAAATCCTCCATTAAGTCGTATTGTAAGTGTTTAGTTTCAGTTGAATCAATTTCTTTTTCTTATACGGAAAGCAGAATTGAGTGCAAAGATCAGTGCGGTGTGTCGAAGGCATCACTAATTTCAAACAAAGGAGCGGTCTGGCAGCGTAGTTTTAAAACTGCGCCTGCAATGTGGGTGCACCGAGGAAGAAATTAATTCAGCTCTCGTCGCTGGCCTGGCGGTCTGCAAAAATTGATTCCGAGGCACCGCAGACACCGCAATAAACACACCCTAAAATACTGCTCCGGTGGTGGAAAAGAATACACACTGCAGTGCGGCGAAGAGGAAGAAGAGGACGACAGACCGAAATAATTGTAGCCTGTCCCACGCATCCGCGAGCTATATGTGTACTTACGGCCATACCCATTGGTTCTCAAAATGTCATTCATTACACTAAACCTCGTATTTCGTTTCTTACTCTGATGATTTTTGTTAGGGTAAATACTTAGTTTGATAGAAACAAGTATTATTGTATTGCAATAACATTGTACCTGAGATTTGCGCGGTTATTTGCGAGTATTATACAGCCAAGGTGTGTCTCATATATATATCTGAGTTACTAACCAAAAAACGACTTCAACTAACTTCAACTAACTTCAACTGAGTTAACAACCGACTGATCCACTAACCACCTCTAATATGTCCTCTAATGCCCCTTGTAGTACAGCGATTCGTAGGGTAGGTTAAGTTGAGAAAAAGCTACTCAGAATGTTCGTAATCTTTAACATTTATGTCAATTTTTAGTAATTTTGTTAATTTAAAACAACGAATTAAATTTGACGGTAGAACCGGCAAAGTGTTGACCAACAAACGGAAAGAGGGTTTGATTTTTAAACAACAAGAAGAAGACTATGAAGTAATAGACCATTCTCCAAGAAAATGTGCAAAGTGCATCAAGTATCCCATGCCAAAAACATTCCTGCCACAGGATTCATGACAACTACATTTTTTTAAATTTTTTGAAATTTTTGCTCTTATAGTTACACGTTTAAATTCAAAAAACTACTTCGTGTAGATATTCCTAATAAATACCTACTAACAAGTATTTGTAAATAAATTACAATAATTGGAAAATTTTCGACCACAGTTGTGAACTACCAATTTATTTTCTATGGTATTAATTCTTTTATAGCATTTTCGTGTTTAAACTTATTTTCCATCTAGAAATCTGTATTGTGTTAATGTTATAAGATTGCTTGTACGAATATTTTATTTCAGATTCATTGAACACTTATTGTAGGTAAGGTGAACAAAGGTTTCCATTCTGCCATACTTTAAAGAGCCTTTTTATTGTTTAATACCAGATAGCTTGTAGTTTCGGTTTTAAACATTATCTCTCAATAACTTTAGTATATTCCAACAAATGTGGTATTACTACTGTTCCCAACAACTCTTGCTAAATTGCTAAATAATCGAAGACTGAAACGACGATATTAGTTCAGTAGGAATTCAGTCTATTGTTGTGAAAAGACAGGTGACCGCCATTTTGTTTAATTACATGTGTAATTACAGGTCTTTAAGGAATTTGATGCGAATATTTGAAAAATACAGGAGTTTAACGGTGACATGATAGAATACCATTTTTCAATCTTCTCCCAAACCTACATCTTTCATTATTTTTAAGTAATTATTTCTTTGTATAACCATGTAACCATTATTGTATCAACGTAACCACATGCTTTGACTTTAATGTGACGTATAATTTAGTTTTCTAAGCGTAATAGTTTCAGATACATTGATGAAAATTTGGGTGAACATCATTTTCTAGACGAAGTTTTCCGTACATATATTAGTATCTTTAGGGGGACGGCGCCTTATCCGCTCATGAGGGTGTATCGAAAAAACGTTCTTTCGAAATTCAAAATTTCAAGATGATAGAAAGTTGTCCATATGGACTTATAGATACCACAAAAAATGGCCCAATTGAAAATTACTTAGGTATCCCGCAAAGGCTTAAAGTTTATAAATTCCTCTAAAAAGTCGAATTTTTCTTTTTTTTTCAATGATAGATTAAGCAATTTTTCTGTTTCAAAGCCCACATGTACGCACATAGTAAAATATTTAATGACAAATCAAGTTTTATCAACATTTAAGCATTTTTTTTATTTGTAGGAATTTGGTCATTTTTCTAAAAGATCTATCAAATCTAAATAAACTGCAGATATA
Organism: Melinopterus prodromus; assembly: GCA_964023965.1. NCBI lineage: Eukaryota > Metazoa > Arthropoda > Insecta > Coleoptera > Scarabaeidae > Melinopterus > Melinopterus prodromus. Next base: position 51,634,805 of record OZ030393.1, read on the forward strand.
AAAGATGGATATCAATGCACTTTTAAAGTAAAATCATCTTGTTGTTTTGAGAAATGTTATTTTTAACTTTAAAATAAGATTTTCTCAAAAGTGAGATATATTGGTTATGTAATCTATAGTTGAACTTGTGTCCACCGCCGCGCTGTGTTCAGCCAAGGTGTTCGTTTTGGGAAACCACTTTTTGCATGTATTGAATGTGTATATAAGACTGCTTGTGTTCGTATTAAATATTGTATTATAAATCTCAACCAGTGTTTAAATAACCTAAATTACTCCAAAAACAACAAGATGATTTAACTTTAAAACAGCCATTTTTACTAAAAAGAAACAGTGATTCTGGTTCTATAACAAAAATGAACTGACAAGAGTACGTTGATGGTGGTCCTTCGTCTTTACGTTTGAAGTCCGTTTAATTTTGGCATTCGCCAATCGCCGCCAGCAGGACCCTCCTGATATGCAGCAGCAAGCTGGCGTCTTCAGTTCGACACGTGCCCCTAAGGAGGTATGTATCGCAACCCCAGACACCGCAGCAATTACCCGGCGCGAACTCCCGAAACAACGCACGCTGAAACTTTTCATATTTCCATAACAAGCGAACGTCGCGGTCTGACATCTACCGATAACATGGCAGCGGTCGGTGGCAGGAGCACTGCGTGTTGCTGTGTCAGTTCCTCTGGCTCAAGCCCGGTATGGCTCAGAGGGACAACTTAAGTAATCCGTCCAGAAGGCTGTGATTTACGAAGAAGTGTATGCCGTAGAATAACGCGCGAGGCATAACACACACGTTCGGTTAATTACTTAAGCGGGGCTTTTTGTCCGCGTCCGCGTACAACAATTTTATCGAACTGAGGCGGTAATTGTGGGTAGAGAGGAGCCGTCCATCCCGTCTATCACTCGGGGGATCGATTCGAACTTTTGGACGGATGGGAATTTCATAATTGGTCGAGATTACAGCTCAAACTGAACGTCGAGGTGATTGAACGCTAAGCGATCAAACTATCACGATGTTATTTTTGAAGGTGTGTGAGGTTGGCCCCTCCAGAATCATCACATTTGTTTTTCAAACAATCTGGCCAACTTCAGTGAATACTTAGACAATAACAACAATTGGTGACTATTTTTGTTTTTTGGCTTGTATCTCTTTTAATCCATAATCCTTGGTAAATTTTTGTTTTCTGTAAACCGCAGAATTCAAATCTGGCTGCCTCATCGCACCCCCAGGGTTGGTTTCAATTAAATTAATAAATTTACTAAGATAATATATGTAAAAATGACCTAAGTGTTGATGGCGGCATATTTATAATGTCTTATTGTAATTTGAAGTATGCTTTAACGGTCCAAATTACCTTAAAATGCACTGTACAGTAATGAATGGGCTTAAGTAATAATAATAATAAGCATGTAAACACTTTCAAGTATGAAGAAAAACAAACAAGGAAAAAGGACAATGTAATGAAGCACGTTCTAGTTTAGAGAAATTAGTATTGTATAAAAGAAAAAGGAAAATTCTTCTTCAGGAAGGATGAAATTTATTAAATAGCAATATCACAAGACCGGTTTCGGGTCACCCCGTCGTCAGTTGCAAACTACAACAAATAATGGAACAAACAATTACAATACTACACACATACAGTCAATTGAAAAATACATGGGCACTACATTATACATTGTCACTAGTTACTTTGTCTGTTGATAGGCAATGGAAGACTGGAACGTGTGGTGTAGTATTATGGCGGGAAAGGGAGTTGTTGGATGTCTGGCGGTACTTTTAAAAATATTAAAAACATTCTGTTAGTATTAATGTCAGTGATGTCATTTAGTAAATTTAGTGGATCATTCATTTTGTGCTTTTGTATTTCCATTTCTTCCAAAAAATTTAATCTGTGGGACTTTTTGCGGAGTGTAATAAAAATAGATTTTCTTCTGTGTTAGTATGTTTTGCATCTGAGAGATGACGACCTAATGCAGAATTTGTATTTTTAATGTGTTCTTTAAATCGTGTACCGAAATTCCTGCCCGACTGTCCAACGTAAACTTTATCGCAACCACCATATTTAATTTTGTAAACGCCGCTTCTCTCCGTTGGCTTCAGTTTTTGTTTACAATTGACCAGATACGTCCCTATTTTTGATCTTGTTCTAACCGCTATTGTCACATGGTGTTTTTCTAGAGTATTTTTGAGTTGGTTGTTTTGTGCTCTATCATAATTTAGGACGAAGTATCTGGTTTTTGATTTGAAGTTCGGATAAATCATTCTGTTAATGTTTGATATATGAATCTTATTGTAAACATTCTGTAGGTCTGGTAAAGTATAGCCATTATCCACACCAATTTGAATGATGGTGTGTATTTCCCCATGAAACTTGGATTCACTTAGTGGCACACGCAGTGCCACCGGAAACGGAAAGAAGTATCTAGTGATTCCAATGATGAATATGGAGTTATTTCTTGCTAATATAGAGAAATTATGTATCCCCTCCCATTATAAACGAAAACTGCACGACATTATTACCTTATTGTGTTACATGCATCCTAATAGTCAGCTATTTTACTTGAATTTAAAGTCAGCGAACAACAGTAATGATGTAGATGAAGTTTGTCGTACTGGCTTCTCATAGACTACAACGAATCATCCGGTTTATTACATTCTGACTTTTCCAAAAAGATATTTATACACAATCTTTAAATAATAAGTTTTTAAAATTTCTCATTGACATTTCAAATGTTTAGCAGTAAGTGCTAAACTTTCGTTAACATAAATTTTCCTTAATTTCATATGGCTCTAACAAGTAATTAAACTTTAACAAAAGTTAAAGTTAAATAAATAACAAAAATTATCATTATAAAAAAATCTAAATATTAATCAAGGTGACGCACTAAATAGGGTAAGTGATGGTCTACTTCGGTCCTAAGTAGCATCAATTTTTATGGCCTAAATGTTTCAATGGGTGATACGTAAGTAAGTAGCTTACATCTTTGCGCCATATTAAAAAAAGAGAAATAAACATGTTTTTCTAATTCTTCCACATGCTTTTAAAGTTATCAGTTATCACATTTTCAAGTAATTCGGACTAGAAACATGAAAAAGTCCGTATTTTAAATTTTCTTACAAATCGTCAATTATCTGAATACTATTTCTTTCCTCTATCGCTGCAAGCAGTCGATGAATTTAGAGTGTCTCTAATGCCTCAATAAAACAACTTTCCCTTTTTTGCGGACGTTTCGGTTTATTCTTCAAACCTTATTCATAGCTCAAAAGTATGACAACAAATTCGAATATATATTAAAAATCAAATTACACGTATTACGTATCATCACACGCGCGTATCGGTACGACAGACATCTTCAAAATTGTATTTGAAGCGTTTTTTTACGTTTCTATTAGCGACCCGCCCGCACCCACTTAAAGAATCACTGTAAATGCTTTAAAAACATTTAGAACCTAATTTTGGGATTTCAGGTAAAAGTACAAAGATTAAGGTTTATTCTAAGACTATTTTGAGGTTTCTAGGACAATAGGTTCACCTGATATAACAACATTTTTTCCCACTTTTTTCGAAATCCTTACACGATAGAAAATTAATTAAGTTACTTTATTGGATTAGTTTTCAGGGCAATTATATCAACCAAAAACGCATTTTCACATTCAATTTACAAAACTTATTGTCCCTAAACTTATCACGTTTTTTCAATTTTCAATTGTCTTTTTCTCGAAAATTTTCTTTTGTAGACCATAAAATGTTTCCGATAACATTTAAATAATTAAATGATCTACCAAATTCAGTAAGAAAAATATGGTATCGCTACTTAAAAAATTGTGATGACGTTATAACTCAAATAATGTGTATTTTAATAATTAAAAATCAATGTATAAAATTATTCTTTCTAGGGCGCATTATAATTTCCTTATCGTACAATTTAGATTAATAAATGGACGTATAATATTTTCAAATTTATTTAAGCTATTGGAAATATATTTTTTTCAATGAAAAGTAGTTTTTAGACTGCTCATTGTATTTTTATAGAGGTAAAGATTGGATTGCACATTTATTTATTTACGTGTACAAATATATTATTAAACGGACATTCAAATATATAAATGCACAATTATTTATTCTGGTGTACATATAAATAAATTTATTGTACATTTATTTTTTTAATGCACTAGTAATTTTTTGAATTGCTCAAATATTTTTTGTATTGGTCAAATATTTTATCAAATGCTTACAATAAATGCACGTTTTATTTTATTTATTGCCCATATAATTTGTACTGATTAACATGAAACTAGTTAGCCAGGATTTGACAAATATTTTCGTTCTAATGAAGGTAGGTAGTGTCGAACGCTGATATTTTGCCAATACCTACTGTCAATAGTATCAAAGTATCTGTCAAATCCTGCAGATCTTTTTCAAGCAACTTAACTATTAATTTTATATATAGTATGATAAAGGCATGTGTCTGGCCATATCAGATTATTTGTTATTGGTGTTTTTTTCCCCACGAAGCTCTATCTTTAATTAAAATATAGAGTAAGTACATTTTGATTAACAATAATTATATGTAGGCAGTACTTCTTAAATTAAAATTATAGTCAAATTACGTTTCCAATAAAAAAAAAGGTAACTAAGAATCTGACAACAAGCTAGTGACATGATTTTCCACCAATACGTCATCAATAAAAGAACAATGAATTCTCCAAAGTATTCCTCAATATTTCCCGCCATTACTATAGTTAAACTCCACCACCGGTTATGTTCTATACACCAACAAAGTTACGACCATGATTATAACCACTAAACAGGAATGCGCCGAGATATGAAGTAGGTAAATTACAGCCACAGTTACGATCTTAAGGGTTGGCACGCTAAGGGTTCAAGGTATCCCTTGAGCGGCCACAAACAACCCCAAAGCCACGCACATCGGTACGAAGACGACTCTCGGCGGAAGGGCAAGAGGAGGGGTACGTTGGTCTCTCCTACGTGGCAATCTCGAGATATCGCACGCGATTATGACGTCATTAGACGTGTTATTAAGAGGTCTCACACCTCCTAACGACGCCGACGCCATTTGCATTTCGTGCATGACGGGAATAATCGGTGGCCTAGTGTGGTGTGAGTGAATAGGGGTCGTAGGCGGGGGTATCTTCAAGCATTAACAAACATCCCCGCCCTATGTAGGCATATATTATTATGCAGTGTAATGACACCTTTAAATTTATAACACAGGATCGTGTTTGTTAAGAAAACGATGCAACCTTTTATGTATTGATCTATTCTGCTTAAAACTTTAAAAATGTTTTTTTCGGTTTTTCTTAGAACTTTACGAAATGTGTTTTATAGTTTTACATAATAAGCTATGTTTATGTTTGTTTTTTTTCTAAGTTAGCTTCCATGATGATTTTGGTTAGCATTACCAACAGATAATGAAATAGAAATGTGGAGTTTTCATTTTCGGGATGCACACTGCACAGTAATCTGTATAAATGCCCATAAATGTAGTTTTATATTACTATATATGAACAAAATTACACGATTATTCATGTAAATCATAAATTACACTATACATAATAAGAATTACACAATCTGATGTTAAAAATGCTGCAATTATTTACTGTATTTTTACAAGCCTGCATTATTACAATCAGAGCACGCAATTTTACATTGGTAATCATGTGAACATTTCTTCGGTCGTTAAGTGGATTTTCGGAAATTGGTAAAAGCAGACACAAATATCACAGTTTGTTCGTTATTCATAACGGTTTCAGTTCCGTAGATGTAGATACGTTGAAAGATCATTACCATGCAGTTTCCACCTCAACAAATGCATTTTACGGATACCCGTTAGTTTCATAGGAGAATCTAAAGACAATTAGTTAGAAATTTAGTTAGAAACTAAATATCCTCTTCAGTTTTTGAACTATAATAGTGTCTTAACAATTCACTCTCATTTTTCAGATTCATAAACGGGAATTTTTGAAAATTGCAATACACGTGTCTCTGAATTTGTAAACAAGTAAACAAAATAATTAAAAAAAAAGAATTAAATCGATTTTCATCAATTTAATTGTGATGATGTTTATGTTGGTCAAAAAGGACGGAAGTTGGCAAAACAGATGATGGAATATAAATCTACTACTTCTTCTAGCATTTATCAGCATAAAATTTCAACAAGCCATTGTATAAAATACAATGAACCTACACTACTTCACAATTGTAATAAAAACGACAAATTAGATTTATTGGAACAACTTGAAATACAAAAGCAGAGAATAAGCCCAATATCACTTTACTAAATGATGAATTAGACTTTCGACAAACATCTTTATTCATGTTTACTTAACAATAATTTTGAAATGTTTTAATCTTAAGTTGCCTACGAATTTCAGCCACCCGTCTTGCTAACTTCCGGCCGTCTGTCAAATGTCCTCGTCTTTCACACATGGCACACGTTTTCTTAAATGTTTTTAATTTCCCTGTCTGTGAGTACTCTGTTAAATTATTTATTTATGACATTACCACCATTATTCTTATTGTATATTTACGCTAAAGAAGTTTTTTTAGAAACGAAACCGGTACCTGAGCAATTAAAATTCTTCTTACAAAGGAAAGAAGTTATTATTCCGTATATTATTTGTCTAATATGTTCATCTCGGCATTATCTACAATCCTTGAGATAAAGCTTTGGTCATAAAAATTTGAGTCTTTATAGGTCCAATTTACAAAAATCCTGCCTTAACTTTAGAAGAGCCATCGTTCTAAATCTCATGGTCCTAAAGTTTAGGCCAGCGGTCTGAGAAAAAAGCGAATGAATCAATTACAACAACAAGTTACAGAAGTCTATTCTTTAGCTAACATTGGAATCTCTAGTTGACGACAATTTTAGATTGTTTGCTTTTATATTTTCTTTGCTTTCACACTAAAGATAAATTCAACCATAGGCACAGATTTTGATAGTTATTTGAACTTATTCTTTTGGAAGGGGAAGAGATGGACCAGCAGAAAACTGGGACGATCCCATGGCTAAGGCAATAATTAGAAGAGGAAATAGCATACCAAAAGGCAGACAAATCGCAAAGAACTGAAACCATTGGAGAAACTTCACAACATTCACAGAATTACTGTGTTGAGTTATATTATTTATTAACCTAGAGTATTACTTTAAGTTAGGATGAATTGTAGATTTTGATTTTATGTATATATCCCTACACCGATTCGTAGATGGAGAAATGATTAATTAATAATAAATATTCTTTTCGATCAAAACATATTTCTTTGGCACAAAAAATTTCATTACATTAAATACACCTTATTTGCTTATTAAAATATCGCATTTTAACACAAACAACACTTTTCTTAATATAAAAACTCATAATTCTTTCAATCATCACAACAAAATATATTTTTATCCGTAAACATATATTTATTTGCTTCTAGTAAAACAAATTCTTTCATTCAAAGCACATTTATTTGATTTAAACAAAATCTTCTATCAGAAAAATGGGTCGGTTTTAGTTTTATGTCTGCTGGACTCATTTAATGCTTTTATTATTTGTTTGATCAAAACATAAGTGTCTTACTTTCCTCATAAGTGTCACTTCCGTCAAAACCTGCAGTGCAACATTGGACATAAGAAGATATTCACGAAATAATCTTTAAAGTTGGTTCATCTTCTCTCCGAACGATAAAGACCATCCATGTGATGGTCGTTTCTTAGATGCTTGTTGTGTTGATTTGCATAATGCCAACAGCTACTCCACCGAAATGTCAAAATTATTTATCTTATGATAGTTATAGACAGTTTATGATGTGTTTTTAAAGTCACATTATTGCTTTTTGAGATTTATGTGGATTTCCACGTTGCAAGAATCTGCAACAAAAACTTAAATCAAATATGCTTGGCCATTATCGTTTGTATGTTTGCGATTGACCATTGAACATTGATACTACAATTTAATTTATCTACGATATAGTGCGAGTCCACTATTTTGGTGTAGTAATTACTAGGCCCTCTTAGCACTATTGCTTCAGCTTATCAGGGTCCTAAATTGAATATCGCCGTATAGACTTCAAACATGGCTCGGTGAAGCAACATTTCCATCCATTCGTGTTCTTTATTTCTTGAATTCCGATAGCACTTCTCGACGCGGGGCCGTTTCGTTGTGAACCGCGTCACATTCGTATGGCACTATACGACTTTGCGACCAGTTTCTAATATACACCTGCTTTTTTTCTCTCCTGTCTTTCCCTGGGTACCGTTGCCCAATCGTTTTTTAGTATCTTTTTAGATAACACAAACCGCGCTCGAGCAATAATTGTCAAAACCGGAATACAGTTATTATAATGATGCTACTTTATGGCTATGGCTAAAGGATTGTGAAATATGCCGCAGTGACTATACCCGATGACCTACTCGAAAATTTATCGCCAGCTATGGAGCGAGAGAAGAGATTTCTGCATTCTTGGTGGACGCGTATCTAATCCCGGCGATAGATACTCAATTAACTGTGAATCGTGGTTAATTAATAGCGAATAGAAAAACGGAATTTTCGGTGAAATGGTTATAAGTAGGTGATTTATGTGTTTTGTTATTGAATTTAATTAAGCTGAAAACTCTAATGGTCGCGTTTCTCTACCAACTACGGTTTTATTAAGTTCTCAATTATATTTCCTTTCCATCCGTTCATATGACAATCTGTAGTCTCTTTATTTCCACAATAAGCCACGTGTCTTTAAAGCCATGGTATCGAAGAAATGTCCAGTATGACAGGTATGGGTAAGCCGGCCTTGGTATATATCAGTATATATCTGACATTCTTTTTTTTTCACGTGATATGTCACGTCACATTTTTTTTCAGCTCTCTACCAGAGCTTAAAATTTTAGCCATGGGAGCATCCTGGGACCAACGGAAGATGGAAGTAATCAAGTCTGGACTGGACCCACATCATCTGGAGCATATCTAACAGCGAGATCTTCTTCTAAATCATAACCTAACCAGCTGGCTTAGCGTTCATGATTGATTTATTCCCGGATCTGTTGCCGGAATATTGATCATCGATGAAGATCTCAACGATGCAGAGGAGGTTGCCCTAATGTTACCAGATGGTGACATTTTTGGCTCGCCTAACATCGCTTACCGTCCGGCTTCTTCAAAATCTTAACCTAACCAGTTAGCTTATTGTTGAAGATCTCAACGATACCAAGGAGAATGGCATGGCCCCGGCACTCACTGTCACTGTCACTAACAGTGATTTTTTGTCAAGATTGACAAGCTGTCAGGTCTGCACTTTTTTAATGTTTACCTTTACCTACATTTCCTTTAGCCCATGTAGAGGAAGGTCGTGTTCTTGTGGAAGTGCCAGGAAGTTGCTCTTGATGAACACCGAGAGCGCCCCGTACTCTTCTAGAGTACCGACAGATGCATCTGGCAGGCAGTGGTCACAGCCACGGCCGGTGCCCTTTTGCTGACACACAGACGTCAGTGCCACCTCCGGGCATGCCTAGGCTTCAGTTACACGCATGTAGAGGAGGGCCGTGTTGTTGTGCGTAATGGGCTGCATTCTGACATCTGATCCATGTTGGGCAAGACGACGGACACCAGAGGTGCGTTATTCTATCATTCACCACTTCAAGAAGACCACAAGTGACAGAAAGCTACTCTTGGTGTACACCGAGAGCACCCAGTAAACTTCTAGAGTGCCGCCAGATATATCTATCTGGCAGTGGTCCCAGCCAGTGTACCTTTTGCTGACACCCAGCTGTCGGCGCCTCCTCCCGACATTGGCCAAGCTGTAATTTCAGTAATGTATTACACAATTCAATGATATTTTTGAGATTCAACGCATTTGAATACTAAAAGAATAATAGTCCTCAGTTTTGGGGGAGGAGTATGTGCATCAAAATATTATGGTCTATTTTGCAGGGTTGGTGGATCAAACTGAGGTTCCTCAGTTTATTACTTTGTGTTCAATAATTATGGCGACTTACCGTTAAGTTAGACAAACCTCACAATGAGGTCATCAACAACTCCCCAATCGATTAGTTATTGATTGTTGAAGTTTTGTAATTGTGAATATCGAACTATTCAACAATATGCAGAGACCAAAGGTCAACTTTTTTCCTGGGACGCTGATGACTGGTCTAAAGTACCCTTTCAAGGCAGACATCCTTATATTTGGTACCAGTATACAATATCCCAACCGTCAGAACCAAGAACGTTTCCTATCGGAAGCCAGTATTTAGACCATATAGAAATGCGTACATTGGGCAAAGAATGTGGGTGACCATATTTGGTCGTTATTCAGGGCCGACTAAGATATGTTGTATCAAGGTGGACCAATTCTTCTGATCAGTTTCTGCCCCCAAATTTTCATAAGAAAGAAGAACCGGGTGACTCTAATAGTAAATCAAATTTAGTGGAGATTGAGATTTGTCATCACTTTCCAAAATTGCAAAATTCTGTTCGTGAATTATAGCTCTATTACTCTGTTACTCTAGTAATTATTAAAATCAAACTCTAAATATTCAGAGAGAATATTTCAAAATAATGGAGATTGGCAAAATTTTTAATGTTGCCTTATAATTTGAAATATATTTCGGTCTATACAAGACTATTTTAAAGAAAGTGTCTTGTCTTTTAAGCAAAATTCCTTAGCTACCATATTCTTGGCTTGAGTGCTGTCATTAGATGACTCTATATAAGGTGGTTCACTCCGTATAAAGACTGAAATGTTTTCAAATGAAAACTTTTAGATATCCCTATCGCATTGCTTTGTATCAAGAAAATTGCTGTCGAGCATTTGACAGATTAAGCAAACCATCCCAAGGATGTTTAGGACGTAAAATTTGTTTGTTTTCTAAAAATAAGTTAGAGCCGATTTTGCTTCAAGATCATTAAAAATAGACTAATATCTGATAACTGAATTCAGCTAATTAATTTTGCTGCCAAAAGGATTACTCAATGTTTGGATACGCCTTCTATACTTTTATTTGTACCGAAAAGTATTTAATCGGGGCACGCTTGTTTGTTCCTGGTTAAAGAACCTAATTTCATAGCGGCTGAAGTCCCCCCATTTTTTTTTTTTGTGGCAAACAACATTCTTTATTCTTTCTTATATTTGCACCTCTAGAATACTCTCCTAGAAGTAATCCTACAACAAATTTCAGTTGTGCGCTTTGGCCGTTACAACCGCAGTTGTCCTATTGTACAAAGCCTTTCCCTGTTGACAGGATAGATGTCAACCAAGCTCTAAACCGGCTAGGGATTAGGTATGGAATCAACAGATGTTGCTCATAATTCTGCTGCAAATTTTTAAATTCACATAAATTAAAGCGACATTTGGGCTGAGATAAAGGGAATTTTCATTTAAATTGCCTATTTGACCAAAATTTTCAACGTTATTAACTTGCGTATCCTCCACAACGAAGTTATTACTTCCTTCGGTCATTACGGCATCGCAACGTTGCATGCGTGTGTGTCATATGTATTATATGACTATTAGTACCATGACTATTAATACCTTTTGGAGTCTGCCCAATAGGTTTTTACTCTTTCATTAAGAAATGCCTGCTGCACTTTTCAGATATTTTGAGCGGTTTGGGTGCGCAAATCAAAGATTCCTGACACTCCTGTATAGGCAGCTGACTGTTAATATAAGCCTTGAAAGATATATTTATCTTTTTTTTACACTTGTTTTGTTACAATAACAAACTTAATAATTGGGTCTAAGATGGATCCCAAAAGTTACGATAACGGGGCAATTACTTTGTTTGTTGCGTTGGATCGACCAGGGGCGTGAACTTGGAGCAGCTAAATGGACCGTTTATATCTGCGGTCCTTCTCCCGCTCACGGGCAGTCCCATAAGTCTGCTCCAGTCCTGGGGGTACGCGGACCCCTAAGTTGGCGATCGCTGGTTTATATTAACCATTTGGATACGGAGGTCGGCTCATTGTTGATACGTTCCTGTGAACCGTTACCAATAATTTGTGTTTTTACTTCTGGACAATAATAACCGCGCAGCCGCTGCTGGGTTAGTTCTTTAAGTGACAGTTCACCATGACTACAGTCAAAACAGTCTAGAGTTGTCTTTATAGTCAATCATATGTAAATTAGATGCTGAGCCATCAAAACACTAAGGAATTTATTGGATACCCTTTCTTTATTATTTGTGGATAAAGTTTAGACCGCTCATGTTATCTGAAACTACCGGTAAACGGTGTTGTCAAGTCCCGTCCAACTAAGCTTGAGTTTTTACTTGGTACTCAGCAATTGTATTGAATTATATTACTTTTCGAGGCAGTAAGAAACAATATGCATATCAAATATGGGACATCATTAGACTTATTGAAATAAAGAAAAGCCTAATTAAAAGATCTAATTAATTATACTTTTGCCTTTGTCCGCTGCTCATCGCGTTCAAAGATTTTCCCAATGGTTATTAAACGTCTAATTTTATTCATAACCATATGCAATTAATTCCAGTCTTTATTTATATACATCTATGTGTGTTATCTGTTGCTGTAGGTACGATTGTTTATCTATAATATTAATCTTTTTTACAAAGTACATTTACCGATTATTTACAAAGGTCTACATCATGATATATACCTTCTTATTGTTTATAGCCTTAAAAGGGCCACATAGACAGGTATATTAAAGTATTTATACTAATTAGTACATTGGAATTATTAAAAGTTGATTCATATGTATTCCGTACTGATGACGACTAATAGTCCGAAACACGTGCCTATGGTTGCTTTCTTCGATGACGGAATTACCCGATAATTACCTTTCTCCATATATATTTCATGCACCTGTCACAAGTCATGCAAGCATTGGCATCTAGTCTTGTGTTGGCAGTTTGCCTAAATTGGTTGAAATACCCACAATTTTGCAATTGTTCTTCAATTTTACAACTGCATGCATGAAAAGAAGTTTGATGAAAGTTTTTACATTTGACTCTTTAACTTTGAATAACATGATAACGATATATTGTTGCAATAACATGTTAACAAAATGTTAACATGTTCTCTCAAGTGCATTTTGTTGTTTCTTATTCATAAACAGACGATAATGCTGTTTTGGCTCTAAATTGCTCTGTGCTTTAAACATCTACAGATTGTCATATGAACGGATGGAAAGGAAATATAATTAAATGATTAAACGAACTTACCTTAGTGAAGTTCTATCATAATTATATGATCTTTCCATCCGGAATATGACATAACCCACCCTTCCTTTGTTTAGACTTTCCCGAACCCTGACCAATTTAGAGACCCTATGCTTTCAAGAGAATGTCAGATATATACTGATATATACCAAGGCCGGCTTACCCATACCTGTCATACTGGACATTTCTTCGATACCATGGCTTTAAAGACACGTGGCTTATTGTGGAAATAAAGAGACTACAGATTGTCATATTCCGGATGGAAAGATCATATAATTATGATAGAACTTCACTAAGGTAAGTTCGTTTAATCATTTAAGTATTAACTCAAGTTTATGTTTTTCTTTAGTGTTCAAGTTAGTCAAGTTATTTGACTTTTATTTCTCTTGCTCCTAACCAAATATAGAATTTATTGTTATTTCGAACGGTTATAGGAAAAAAGTTGATACACACCTGTCAAAAAAATGTGGGTATTCTACTTTTATTCGTTTATATCTTGACATGTAATAAAGTAAATCCCCATGCTTTTGTTTGCTGAATATTTTATTATCAACCTATCGAAAACTTTAGCTTCTGGAAAATTTGTCCGCGTAATAGTTTTTATCTAAAGCTTGCGTTTACTTCTACTGCCATTTGTTCCAAATTTTACCTACGTATACTATTGGAAATAGGGGGCCCAATGTGTTTTTGAGATGTGTTTCTAAGAGTTGTCCAGAAACTATGTACGATTATAAAAAATACCCTTATGAAAAACCCTGCGACATGAGGTCATCTAGAAGACAAATCCTAAAATATTGCTTAGTTAAATCATGTTCCACATGATATTGAATAATAAAAAGTTGTAAATGATATTAATCTGTCTTAATATTGATTTCAGCTACATGTTATTGTGTAGGTATATTGTAAATTTTAGATATTTAAATTCTAATTACACAAAAGCTCGGTCCTTTTGGTTTGGCATTTTCACAATAACCAGTTTTACGTCAAATTCAGTATTCGGCTTTCAATTGTTTTTTTTAATAACAACGTCATATCTCATTTTTCCTGATGTTCATAGATCCTGTGATTGTTTTTATAGAACCATACAAAAAAATTTAAAAAAACAATTAACGTTGGCGAAATTTTGATTACTTTGAGCGCACGTATTTTGTGAATGGTACGTTTTCATTACACTTGAGGTCAATCAAACCTCAAACAAATACTATTTAGGATTTTCAAAATTCCTAGTAATTCTATTCCAGCTTAATCCAATGTCCTAAAAACCTCAACTATCATAACAAATCTTAAACTTTATATGTTTACCTGAAATTATAGAAGTTTGTTCTCAAGTGCATTTAAAGTATCGATATCTGTTCCAAACAAAAAGGTGACAAAACTTGATGTGATATGAAACTTTCACAAACCAAGGTTATCAACAATTTTCTATTTTTTAACTCTCTCTTTCTCGAAATTATTCTTATGTCTACAAATACAACTAAAAGATCAATATATCAAAATCAATAAGAAAAATAACGAACAAAAATATTAAAAACAATATATTGAATTTGAATGTTCTTGCTTTCACAGAAAAGAAATTATGTGAGAAAACATCAAGATGCATGTACTGCGATTAGATGTACTTTTTTATTTGCAGTTCTTTTATGTTCGAAATTGTTTTTGCCAGTGAACTTGCTGGAACCAAACGAATCTCTGGTATCTTTTATGAGAGCAATTAGGGTTAAGCATTTTATCTGAACAATTTTTGCATGGCACAAGCTATATGTTTAATACATGTTGTTTAATAAATTTACCGAAAATTAGTATTCTTTGTGACCTCTGAAAATCGTATGGTGCCATGAACAAAAGAATTTGTGAAATATCTACAAATATCATCAAGTCAAAAGTTAAGAAAACTTCTTAATTCTTAATACTTTTTGATGTAGAATTGTATTAAATATTTTTTCGTTCAATTGACCTGAAAATCCAAATTTTTATTGTGATAGCCAATTCTTATCTTAACCACAAAGGTATCATCGACATATCTGACCAAATGCTTAGGTTTGTAATGACTTGACCTAATGGCTTCTTCTTCAAACAATTCCATGAAGAAATTGGCGATTACCGGTGAAAGAGGTGTGGATCTTTGGCAAACCGTAGATCCTAGGTGCACTAGGGGCTGAAACAAAGAGGCTTCTTTGTTTCTGTTCGGGAATCGATGGTCATTTAACCTATTCATTCACCGCCTTCCTATCTTATCAGTTGGGCCCTTCGCAATTTAACGGTACGTATTTGGGTCCAGTAGATCGTTCCTCTTCCTCTTGTAGTCTTCCTTGTTCAATGTCACCGTTGCATTCCCTTTGTCCGCTGGTAGTACTGTGATATTCTTGTCGTCCTTTTTAGACTTCTGAGAGGACTTTTCTTCTTTGGTGATATTACTGTTTGGCGGGGTAGCTTTCCTAATTATCCTGGAAACCTGTTGACGAATGTCCTCTGCTTGTACACCTGGAATTTTGTACAATAAAGCTTCTACTTCCGTAATAATTTCCTCCTTAGGTCTTCTTATGGGTGCGATTACAAAGTTCAATCCTTTGCCTAGGACCGACAATTCACCAGTGGAGAGTTGGTGATTAGATATATTTATAACTACTTTGTCCACAGTAGTAGATTTGGTCACAATTTTCTTAGCATCTAACTAAACAAACTTCTTCTTGTGAGATTCGGTTGCTTTGTCAAACTGGAATTCCGCCTTTCTCCATGTTATGGAATCAAGTTTACTTGATTCCATTGATACTACAATCTGACAATCTATTTGCTAATTTCAGATGAAGTTTTAGCAATTTCCCTGTAGTGTCCTGTAAAGATCGGTACGTAAAATGTACCCTTTCACATAATAAGGCATTCTCCGTTCTCCTGAAAATCTTCTTCGCGGCAGCAGTGTTGACACGTACTTACTTTTTCACCCTAATTCAAAGTTACAATTCATCAGGACTTCAGCACTACTCCAAAAATTAGAATACATCTATGTTCCGTTCGACCTTCAGCGCTAACGATATTAATGGTAATAGCTACAAAAAATCAAAACTTCAAATTTCCACCGTATATCAGCGAAAAAAACAGATAAAACCGCCGAAAAAAAACTGCCGAGGGATTAAATTAATTTGGCGTTCGAGAATTTCGTTCAATTAAAAATGGTAACCGGGCCCAATAACTGCGGACAGAGCGTTGCGCGCACAGAAGCGACGAACGAAACGAGAACACACAAAAAAAATAAAAACGTTAAAATCGTCCACCGGAATGGTTCGAATTTGATCCGCGCGCGGCGCTTCATAAATTCAGGCGCGGAGTACACAAATCACAGGTCAATTATCGTTGTACAAATACAGACGCGCTCAATATAAATTAAACGGAGAGCGTTGGGTTTGTATTCGAGTGTCGGGACGCGGCCGCATAATGGTGAAATACAACTTGGGCTTTTGTGTATAAATATGGGGAACGCGACGGGGCGCCACCGGTTCGCTTGAAAATGTTTGTACGGCGCGCGGATAGGCTCGGAATTTTCTCAATCGTGTGCCAGAGACCGCGGTTATTTATCTACCCCGTTATGACTTAATAATTCCCGTATTTTATATTCCACCACCGTTGTTGGATCGGTATTTTAATTATCTTCCGCGTTCGTAAATTTCTTTTGCGAGTTATCATCCGGATTGTAGTAATTATAAACGTTATTTACAAACTTTCCATCTTAAATAACTTCTGATGATGATTTTGTATCCCTACATTTACCTCAAATGGTACCATCTATCTATTTTCAGATTTATAATTTTAATTAATAATTTGATTTGTCATTTTGATAATTTTTCTTCCCTAGAACACAGATCTGGTAGCTTTTTATGAAAATAAAAGACAGTAATAAATGACAACTTAACAAAGTTTGAGGTTCCAATTATCATTTCAGTTTGTAAATTCTGTCAGATCATGTAATATATGTAATGGCTTATTCTAATCTATTGTATAAATTAGTGGTTGGAGAATCCCAATGACCAGTACGGTGGTCATTGGGATTGACAAGGGTATGTCAAGTTTTGTTTTTAAAATGGGATGGTGTATTTTTCCGCAAAATATAGTGGATTATTTTTTTCTGCGGTCCAGAATCATCATATTGTGTAGCCTTACATAATATAATAATGTAGGACCATTTTAGAGAAAAGCCAATATAAAGTTGTAACTGCGTGTTCGATAGACCTCTGTAATATTACTTTATCATACGCAGTATGGTAAAGTATTGTAATCATGCCGAAAAAAAAAATTGAGATTTTAGCGGAAATAGGTCTTTTTGGGTCCCCTGAACATTTTTGACCAAGGTACAAACAAATGTCTGTGTGTGTGTGTGTGTGTGTGTGTGTGTATGTATGTCTGTGTGTGTGTGTAAACGATTTTTGTGGCGACGATTCCGGAAAAACTACTAAAGGTGTCGGGACGAAAGTTCATATTTAGAAGTTTTATGACCAAACTTAGAGCTGAAAAGCTTTTGGTTCAAAATGGTCCAAAGGAACTGGCTATTTACTCTTAGCATTTTTCAACGATTTTGCAAATGAGCCGCCATTTCTGTAATTTCATCAAAATAAATAAATAATAAATTAAAGTAGAGGAAATTTTGTATAATTTATGTCTATAACATTTTTTGGTAAAATTAATAGTTTAGCTGCAGGAGCAAATTCTATTTGATCGAGATCGGTCGCATCTGCATTGATATGAAACTACATAGTAGCCAGGATTTTGACAAATATGTTTTTGTGCTGTCACACTCGAAAACAGCTGATTTCATCAGAGGTTGGTATGGGTTGGAGAACCATGGGAGAACCGCTATGGAACGTTGCCGAAATATTAGCATTTTTTATTTATTTTTTTAATACACATTTCTCAAAAAGCAGCACAATAAACGTACTTTCGGCACTTGTGACATAAATTATTATGCTAATGACGTAGTGTAGGTAGTGTCAAATGCTGATGCTTTGACAATACCTACGATTTATCTCAATAAAATGGATTCTCACGCAGCTAAACTATTAATTTTATATATTGTATGATAAAGTCATGTGCCAGACCACATCAGATTTTTTTTTTAAATTGGAATAATGCATATTTGGAAGCCTTTTATGGTTGCCTATTTACCACCAAAATTTTATTGAAATCGGTTGAGTTATTCGCCAAATACTAATTTTTTAACGTTTCCAACGGCAATTTTAGGTAATAAATATCGTACGTGGTGTTGAAAAACAATTTATTTCATAAAATATAACGCAGAGAAGTATTTTAGATGTGACTGTACTTAAGTAAGTAATTGTTCAATTGCCAAATTTACTGCAAAATTGAAACATGATGGAGCTCCAGCACAGTACTCGTTACATGTCAGGGACCAGCTCAATGAAATTTTCCTAAATCGGCGGATTGGAAGAGGAGGACCAGTTACTTCGCCTCCTCGATCACCTGACTTAAAGAAACTGGATTTCTTCCTATGGGGCTAGGTTAACTTCGTTTATGCTGAACCTCCAACAACACCAGAAAACATGCAAGAAAGACTCCATTTCAAAAGACGCATTTCAAACTATTGCGCCCCACCTATTACGAGTAGTGGCGAAGTTATTTCTTCGTATTGTCTTCGCTTAACTCGAAGAGCACGGAAGACATTTCGAACAACTACTTAATTAAGTACAATCAAATCTAAAATACTTCTCTGCGTTATATTTTGTGAAATAAATCGCTTTTCAACGATATTTATTACCTAAGATTGCCATTGGAAATGTTGAAAAATGAGTTTTTGGCGAATAACTTTTAAAACATTGATAATTCTGATGGGGTTGTATTTAGACACAATTTTTATTCTGCGTCGTTTCACCTAAAAAAGTTATGGGTTCCAATTTATTGTATTTTTTGCGCTGCAGTCACTCAAACGATTTCGATAAAATTTTGGTGGTATGCAGGCAACCATAAAAGGCTTCCAAATGTGTAAAAAATATATAGCCTGCAATTTAAAAAATATATTACCATGGCGTTGCACATTTTTGGGACAGCCTGTATAATCAAAAAAAATTTCATGAAATGTACCTTGAAGTACAGGGTAAGCCTGCAAAATGTCAAACTCTTAGCTTAATTAGTAACTGAGCTCTAGAAGACGGGAGCTGAGTTGCAGGACCCTGTATACTAAACTAGCTCGTTATATCAGGTAAATTCTGTAGAAAGTAACAAGTGTACTTTGAAGTTTACTTTTGAAGTTGCTGGGAATTGGGTTAAGGACTTGAAAATTCCCAAAAATCGCATAAAACAATTTTTTTACAGTATCATCTCAACATTTTCTGAAACTTTATGTGATAGGAAACTTTTTAGTCTGGAGGTGTGTTTAACGCAAAGAAGTTGCCCAGAGTCGTCAATAATTTAAATTTTAAGTTATATTTTTTTCGAAAATTTTGTTAATTATGTAGGGCTAAGCAATTTTAACGTTAAATTCAGAAATAAATGTTTAACAAGAAAATATACCGTCTCATTTGAAAACTAAAACTTGACAGAAATTAAGGTAGATATCATGGCTTCCTCCACTATTGAATAAGCCATTACGTTTACTTGTTGGTTCACATCAATGTTATGGCCACCATGTTATGGGTTGTGCTGTTTTTCGTTTTGAAACTGTATTTAATGAGCTGAAAATGAAAGATTGAACATTAAATGGATGATAGAGAGAATGAGATACATTTAAACATAGAACCTTAAATGATACTTTCTTGCTTTATCCCGGATTATAGACATAGATTTTTGATCCCTTTCAAAATATTTGTGTGAAGCAGTGGGATCCAAACTTCAGCCAGTAGATTTGAAATTCTCCCTAGAAAGAGATGTACTAAAGTGTTTCTTCCCTAGATTTGCAAATATGGCAGTCACAATCTTTAAAAGAACTTTGTAAAGTGGTTAATATAACTAAGAAGTTCCCACCCTAAGATGGGTAGTTTTGAAATAATTATATATTATACCTGAAAAAAAACACTATTCGAACGCTAGCTAGTACCAACTACTTATTTCAGTCTAATAATAATCACGTTTTCGTGTTTGCTTTATAGAGGAATACACCTATAAAAGAATTGACCTGTATCATACCAGGTTTCAATGTTTGTTCTTATTCTGTATATTGTCCATATAACGTTCCAAAAAAAGCAAGCTAAATTAAATATTTAATTTTAACGCATTACTTTTAGTTTTATCCTGAACAAGTTATGAAATATTATGGGCTTGATAGCTATCTGTAGATAAATTCACATTCGTCATTCCACTACAGGTCTAAAACACGAGTTTTCTGTAATCCAGAACCCTTTTAAACGCAATTTATAGTTTCAATCTCTGATTTATTTTAAAACGTGGGTGTTCTAGGCACATTTAGAACAATCGAAACAGATTTATAGTTTTCTCGCTTATGCTCATTGTGTATTCTGGCATTGTGAAATTCACATACCATTTACGTCAAAATTAGGTTACTGTTTCCACTGTTTAACTTTTAGCACCATTTGAAGTAATTATAATTGTTCTCTAACGGTGATATCTGAGATTCAATATCTGATGACTGATGAGAGAGACTACGATTTCTTAAAAAGATCAAGGCCAGCTATTTGGGATCACGACATAACAATACTATTAGTAATTATTAACCATTCAATGCCTAACGGGACCATTATATTCAAATTAATTTTTAACTGTAAATGATCTTGTGTCTATTACACAGGGTGTTTCATTTCAAGTGTGCTAAACACACATAGGTTGCTAGTTATTCTAATCATAAAAGCCTATGTAAACATAAATAAAATCGTTACTGTTATCGAGATAAACTTGTTTAGATTTTGCTATAGTAGAAAACAAAAGTGAGATGTCAAAATGTGCGAATTAAAATCAATAAGAAACGGTAAATCTTAGGGGGCAAAGGTAATTTATTTTTTATTTTTGGTATACTTTGGTTTCACAGCTTCAGAGAAATGCGTCAGTACTGCAAGGACACATCGCATTTTTTTAGAGATATCAGATAAAAGTACAATTTTTAAGGTTTTATTATAGTATGACAATAATTTATTATGAAGTTTCATGGACATTGGGTTCATTAATCGTTAGTTTACAAAAATTATCTAAATTAAATTATGTTTTTACTTTGTTAATGCTTCATGAAACTTGTTCGTGGATTGCCATCAGTAACACCCTTAAAAAACACACAAGCTTAGTGGTTTTTGTGTATTCCTTAAGGAATTAGTTTGAAAATCCCTTCTATAAAATGTTTTAGGAGCCACACAATATCCAAATATTGTATGGAGGAAGAAAAGCATGTTTGAAGTTTGAGAGTGGGTTGGAGGAAAGAATAGGAAAGCAAGGAATTAGGAAAAGTATCTGTCTACACACTTTATTATCATTATATTTTGCCTTAATGAATCTGGTGTTAAACTTTTGATGTGGTCAAGAAGAACATTTTAACATTTCAGAGCATTGTACGAGTGTGACAGTGATCTTTTAAAGATAGATATACGGTGTTGAAGTAATTGCAATCTATGATGACTTTTTGGATGAATATGCAGAGATAGTAGTTCCTTTGCTCCTGCATCAAAAAAGACTCCAGCGTTTTACTTTTTTAAATACATCTAGCGGTGTGTTATTGATTTCTCCAAATACCATATCCATGGACCCCATCAGGTTCCTATCATAAACTATTACTTGAGATTTCTTTTTATTTAACGCAGAAACTCCATTTATTTTGTATCAATGCCCTATGCTTCAGATCGGAGTCAACCTTCACACATATTTCCTTTGGTGAGGAGAGTTCGGATCGCGCGTTGAGTATGTGACAAGGTGTGCCTTTGGGTGCATGTAGCAATAAACAAGATGAAGGAGAGACCTACTCGCATAACAGGCGATGGGTGCAACTTATTATTACGCGAACCTTACGTCCTACGCTTTTCATTTCCATGTCATTCTCTCCAGAGCGCGGCGTTCCCATCCACAACCAACGGACACGGACGAGACGCCTCTATGCACACAAACAATATTTATGTCTTGATGTATCGCCACTCGTTTTTTTTATGTTCGTTAATTTGTTGCTTAACGTTTAATTTCCGATGGCTGGCGACCTAATGCTGGGAGATATGTGCTGTGGGAAACGATGTGTCTCCTTACAAAATTGTGTGTATTTCTTGTACGCAATAACGTAAAGGATGCGACTCATGGATGTTATGAAACGTTCCCGAAGAACTCATAACAAAACAACGTAAGAAAGTGAGTTATATGCAGTTGTTTATAAAAAGAAACAAGGACTAAAAAAGAGTTATGACGTAAAGGTTATAATATAAATCTTACTTAGTTATTGACCTTATTTATTAAAAGAACGAACAAATAACTATTTCTTAACCTATTGATAAATTAATATGTATTGACATTCGTTTTACACATGTAAGCCACACATATACAATTGAAGAGTTCAAGTAAATAACGAGCTATGTTCGAAAACCATTGTTCTGGGATATTTAGAAAATAGTATCTGGCAAGCAAGATGTTGAATAGAACAACTTCACTATTTTTTTATATATGTTATATGATTTATATATACAGTAGAGCGTCGATAATCCGAACTAATTACGACCGAAGACGGTTCGGATTATCAAATTGTTCGGATTTTAGAAAATAACCTAGAAAATGACACTGAGGCCTAACAAATGCATACAAATGTCTAAAAAATGCACGTTTCAATAAAGATAAAAATCGGATGTGGCCAGGCACATGACTTTATCATACTATATATAAATTTAATAGTTTAGCTGCATGAGGTTCTATTCGATCCAGATCGGCCAAGTCTGCATTAAAATAAAACTAGTAAAAGTAGACAGATATGTTGATTGTATTGCCAAAACATTAGCATTTGACACTACCTACTGTCATTAGCATCAAAATATCTGACAAATCCTGGCTAACTAGTTTTAATGCAGTACGACCGATCTCAATGAAATAGAATTTGCTCATGCAGCTATAGGTACTATTAATATTACCAAAAAATGTCATAGTCATAAATTATACAAAATTTCGTCTACTTTAATTTATTATTTAACTATTTCGATAAAATACCAGAAACTGAGACTTTTTTGCAGAATCATTCAAAAATGCTAAGACTAAACCTCCAGTTCGTTTCGACCCCTTTCAACAGAAAGCTTTCAGCTCTAAGTTTGGTCATAAAACTTCTAAATATGTTTCCTCCTGACATCTTTAGTAGTGTCTCCGGAATCGTCGCCACAAAAAACGGGTACACACGTACACACAGACCCACACATAAATTTTTTTGTTCAGTGGTCAAATATTTTTAAATGACCCAAAAAGACATATTTCCGTTAAAATCTAATTTTTTTGACATACAGGCGGGATGTAAATCATTTTCAGTGACATTAAACGAGCTCACTTCAATAATAAATTTTTTAAACTAACATCCCAAGTTTTCACAGTTAATCAAGTTATTCATGAATTAGTAAAAAATCTAGTGTTATATTAAGTACCTATGTAAAAGTCATCAGTTTAGCGTCGCAAATCGGCAATTAATTGTTTATAAACAAATGGATAGACATTATTAGGAACGCAAAACGCGATAAAGGATCTATTTGAAAGATCCTAGTTCGCGTGTTTTTTTCAAAATGGACCGAAAAGGGCATTTTAAAAAGGGCAAAAAACAACAATCAGTTTTTGGAAAGTTTGTTGGTGATTAACTTTGCTGAATGTACAAACAAAAAATGGCAAACTGTTGTCAAATAACTTTTATGTAGCCTAGTGGTGCCCATCCACCAAAAGATATATAGAATATAATTTTATATACAGTTCCTTTAGAGAATACAGGATATGAAATAACATACCTAATAAATTTAACTAATATGTACCGAATAACTGTTTTGATACTGTGATTAATAATTAGGGTAAGTACAATTTAAGAATTGAGACTACAATGTTTGTCTTAGTCAAGACAATTTTCCGTTATTGGGACGTATTCTGAAAACGCCTTCCAGGCTTCTAGATTTTTTAAACACAACGCTAACTGCTTTCCTGGATTTTTATAAGGCATATCCTTCTTATAATTAGACATACGTGATATATTCTGCGTGTGCACTGTGCACGATATGGAATTGCAAACGGCGTACAGGCCGACCGGCTGCCTGCGCAAATGTGTTCGATATCTATAGCTACCTATTAGGCAATGCTTTCTTCATCAGTGGCACAAACTTTTAATTGCTATATTACATTATCCTGACTCCTAATGGACTCCTCGGTCGGCGCGGCCATACTTGGCAGGGACCGGTACTCGTACGCCGGCGACATATGGCGATAATTTTTCCTCCTCGTTCCCCTCTCTATCGAAATGCAGATAACCATCTACGGCACTGCACCTAACGACACCAGTAAAAAGCCATTTAGGCAGCTTTAATTACCGTCCTACTAATTATCACGTTGCGCAAACCGATAGACAGGTGATTAGGTGCACCGTGACTCGATCTTTCTGACCCTCTCAAAACAAATAAGACCGTTGCCCGTCGGTAGATTCGGGAGAATAGAGGCGCCCGCGCCAAACAACGTGCCGGGTTCGTCGTCTCATCGGCTATCGGAGTCTCCAGGCTAAAACCCCCGCTAAACTAGCGTTTCTTTTATTATGTGAGTAGTTTTTTCGACGGGAACTTTAAGGTATATATTTAGATATGCTAATAATTGGTTTACTGTAAAAAGTCATTTATAATTACTGTGGAAACCCCACATACAGAATATTATGTGAAGTTTGACAATAAGTTTGACTTCTAGAAACAACTTTTATTGCTGTTCAATACGTTAAAATAGACAGATAATTCAAGAAGTATGTACAACGCTTTAACATGAGGCTGCAAATACGTTTTATTATATTTGCCTAGGCATAATTAGTGACATATGTTTTTAAATTTCTGTATATTTTCATATACATTTTCAAGCAAAATTTTACACAATTTTACTGTTTACGGATTCACTTGAAATGTTTTGTGTGAGGGTTTCACTACTTAACTTTTGTCATAAATCACCAGATGTGAGCGATACTCGTATTACTAGATCGATTATTACTTAAAAATAAGTAGTGTAAAATTAAGTTAAGAAAGTTTGTTACGTTAATTTTAAGTAAAGTAAATTAACCTCAGACTTAAAAGCGGTCAGAGTTTATTCGGTTAATGCATTTAAAGAACTGGTGAATAAAAAGAGATGCTGGTCACTATGGCAACAGTATACATAGATGCAAGCATAGGTGACAGTTACATTTATATTGCATTAACGCTTGTGGCGGTAGTAATTGAGATATTAACTAAGATATTAATAAAGGTGTTACTTACAACGTCTACCAGACACTGCGACATGGAAATCTTGTTTTATAATTGAATTTACAGAAAAAGATAAATTTTTGATTAAGTAGGTGTTTCCTCTACAATGCAAATTGATGACATAGGGGACACATTTGGGCAAAATGCTGAGGTCTTTGGGGATCAGTTCAAACTTTCCGGTTCTGGTTCTGGTACATAAATAACTATTTCTGTCCTGTCACTGACACGTACAGGATTTTTACTGGTCCTGTTCTGTATTTGTTTTAATTTCTTCTAATTTAGTTACTTTGCCTTAAATTTCATAAACATTCATTTTTATCAAGAATACATATTTGCTATGCCAAAGTCCACTCTTTTTCGGCGGGAAATTTTAGCCGGCCACACAAACTTCACAAAAAATCACTGCATACTCTAATTGAGCAGTTAAATAAAGGAACGGAGGAGAATTTCGCCGTTTTTACAGAAATTTGATACAAGACATACTCCCTATCTACCACAGCTGTGTACTGTGTAAGTGCATAGTAAACATAGCATAAATAAGTTCTGTAATATGTAGAGTAAGTGGACAGTGTCTTAATATAAACTGGCTAAAAAGCTCTAGATAACAAAAATAAGAGCACGTATTCAAAATAAGCATAATAAGCAAACTAAAAACTAGCAAGAAAATTATCTTCAGCCGTGCTGAAGTTAACCAAGCCCCAGCGTAAAATATTAAACTGTCAAATCTCAACCAAGCGTTAATAGCGCTGAAACATAAAGATTGCTGCCAGTTTCATGTTCATGTTACCGCACTAAATACTGGAAATCGATTATTCTCTCCGGTAGTACTTGGATAACGTACTGTATAACACTCGGGCAACCTTGGACAGTTTTTCTGGTCAATAAATAAAAAACACCCGGCAAGGATAGTCGCGCATTATGACCGATCGTAATTCAGTTTCTGCAGTTTAGGAGTTCTAAAAAGCCTTTTAGTTATAATAACATGATGTTAGATAACATGATGCAGTTGGCACTGATCCATATTACACTACATTTTATGCAAATCAGATCGCGCGTAGTAAAATATTTTGCCGATATAATCCCATCCGGTTCACGGCTGCCCACCAGGGCCGGCTAGATGCGATCTCGCCTCCAGCAGGGTGACCGTACCTCTGGTTGACTGTAACATCCCATATACAGACATTATAATCTCAGCCGGTCTATTCCTTACCTTCTTTACCGAGGCGGCGGTGATGTAATTTCCTTAAATTATACTCTTAACGGTGCAGTTAATGCCTAATTGTTGTTATAAAAATAAATAAACCCGCAGCGAGAGTCGTCTCCGCAGCAATAGTACCACCTCCCTTTCTCCTGTCGGCTATCAACGGCTTTAAAACGTTCTTAGTCGGCGGTCGGTCAAAAGCGAAGAACACGGCCCGAGGTGTCAAAGATTTTAGGAGAGGATTTGTGTCGCCAACCTGATGTTTTTTAACAGACACGCCGCCGACTGTTGCGACATCATTCCGGGTTAGGTGGTGGTCTTTCGGAATAACGTAATGAGAAGATATTTCGGGTATTCTTAGTTCAAAACAAGTTTAACAGCGGTTTACTGTCTTATATAATATGTATCCGGAGTAATGAAACGCCCTTAGTGGTTCAAGAATTATATTTTAGTATTTTGAAAGAACTAATAGCGCTTCGTACCAGTATTAATTAATATATACTTCTACTATACTTAAGCTTCCACTACCATTTGGTTTTTCCAAATTGTAGTATATTATAAATTATAATTCAAGTTTATAAGACGAAATTTGGCGCACGAGTAGTAGAACGAGTGCGCCAATACATCGTATAAAATAAGTGTTATGTACTATTTTTTTTTCTACTTTGCGACATTAACACTACATAAGTTTTTAAAATTTTGAAATTTTGTAATTGCGGTTGTCATCTTACAATCTAGAGTAGTTTTAGGTTCAATAGTTGGTAGTTGTGGTAAAATAATTGACGCGAGCCAATAGTGATTTAGATGTCAGCAATCAGCATTATTTGAAACTTGGCATCAATATCACTAATCTTAGAGAACTAAAAGTTACAAAAAGCTGGTGCTCTGGTGTTTTCATAAGGACACCGAAAGCGGTTTCGTTATGAGTCTATAACGAAGACAAAGTAGAAACAAAATCTTACAATTAAAAAAGTAATCAGTGTAAATTGCTACTGTGCAATCAACGGCCTTTTTTGTATTTTATTTAGCTGATAGTTAATTACCAATGACATTTTGAAAAATTGTAAAAAACACTACTGTCCCTGCTTCTACGTCCCTGCTTTAACTACATAATTGTAAAATTACTGTAGTATTGCTGTAATTTTGCGGGAATATTATCTTATTCTCACAAAAGCGAATTTGACCATATGTATACTAGTTTTGTTTAATCATTTTAAATCCAACGGCCACTATCGCTGGTTATTTTTCAAGTCGTTGCAACATGTTCGTGTCAAAAAGAGCTATTTTAGGAAACAAAATATGTATTAACCACCAGAATTTTTTTAAGTGTTAATTTCAAAGCCCTAGACAACCATGTTGCGTCCAGCTTGTTCATAATTTTGGAATACATCGGCCAAACAGTGTCCGTTTAAAAATACCGTTTTATCTTATTGCAACAGCCTGTACAGGGTTAGATGTTTTGATGTAGATATTTTTCATATACAAGAAGAACTACACTAACATTTTATTGTATCTACAAAAAACTACTGTTTTGGAAAGTGTGGATTTTACACAATGGTATGCTAATACAAGTTTAGGGGGAAAAATACGTAGATTCCAATAATGAAACCAAGTTGAAAATTTTAAATTACATAAATAATATTATTGAAATGGAATATATAGTTTGATAGATGGGGTTAAATATTATAAATACACTTTATGCAAACTAGAAAATTCCTATGTCTTGAAATTGATCGAACCATCCATTCAAAATAGAATTGAATCACAAATTAATAGATTAATAAATTTAATAAATTAATAAATCACAACAAATTTCTAGTACTTCAGGATAATATCTGACACTCAAAACACTCAAAACACACTCAAAAACTGAAGGAAAAGGGTAGAACTATGTTACTACTACATACATTAAATTTTACAAAGGTCAAAAATATACTGCGTGTCCGGAAAGTAATGGGACCCAGCTTAACCGTATATTCTTGATGTCAAATGGGACTGATTAAACCAAAAATCACATTATAAAAAGTGCTTCCGTAAGAAGTTATAAGTTCTTAAAGATAGAAAATATATTTTTTGTTTTGCGTATATTTCAGAAAAGAAATGGCGGATCAAGCTGAAAAGTGATACCCTTAGTCTTTTCGAGACGCCAAACTTGATAAGAGTATTAGGACATTTGCATATTGTAGAGAGAGCTGTCGGCAGCTTTTCTGGGGTAGTATTATTATGATATTTCTATTATTATTATGAGTTTGTGCGGTATGACTAAAAATTTTCGGACGTTAATTTTACTTAAAAAATGTTTACCTATTTTATGGCGATAAAATCCACCGTTTTCAAGAAAAACGTAATTAAACGTGCTTTATAAATGCATTTGTGTCAGTTTGCTTGACGATACTGTATTTAACTGATTATCTCACAGTTTATTACGTATTTGGGGCAGTTTATCACAAAAAAATCTGATGTGGCCAGGCACATGACTTTATCATACAATATATAAAATTAATAGTTTAGCTGCATGAGAATCTATTCTATTAAGATAAATCGTAGGTATTGTCAAAGCATCAGCATTTGACACTACCTACACTACATCATTAGAATAATAGTTATTTATGTCACAAATACCGAAAGTACGGAATAGCGCGACGAGCGGTGATGCGGCGCGTCACCGAAGGCGGAGTGTCGCCGTCGCATGTGAGCGAGTCGCGCTATCTAGTTTTTGGCAGGAGCGACATCAACGTTTATTGTGTTGCTTTTTAAGAAATACGTATTTAAAAAAAATAAATAAATGATTTCTGTATAGTAAATGCTAGGCTGGTACCACTTTGACGAAACGTCAAGTTTAAAGGTGCGTTCCGATTGATAGGTAATGGTAGCTAATGGCGGTGGTAGCATACGAAATTATAGTATTTCTTACATATCGTGATAATGCTGCTAGTGTCTGCTACCACTGCCATTATCACTAATGAAAACGCTCCTTAAAAAGGTAATTCAAATTCTGACAGATTTATATTTGTTCATGACACATCCATACCAACATACTAAAATAAAACTACACTAATCGCTATACTTTATTTATAATTTTCGCAATTTATCGTTTTTAGAATTAGATATAAAGACGGGTTGATATTTCTTATCAACAAACAATCAAATTGGTGATCTTATTTTATTTGAAATTTGTATTTTATAATTTGCCGCACTACAGCGGCAACGTTCCATAGTGGTTCTCCAACCTCTGATGAGATCAGCTGTTTTCGAATGTGACAACACAAAAAAAAAATATTTGTCAAAATCCTGGCTACTATGTAATTTCATATCAATGCAGATGCGACCGATCTCGATCAAATAGAATTTGCTCTTGAAGCTAAACTATTAATTATAGGTACCAAAAAATGTCATAGGCATAAATTATACAAAATTTCTTCTACTTTAATTTATTAATTAACTATTTTGTCAAAATTACAGAAATGGCGGCTCATTTGAAAAATCTTTCAAAAAGGCTTAGAATAAACTACCAGTTCCTTTGGACCCCTTTCAACCAAAAGCTTTTCAGCTAAGTTCAGTAACAAAACTTCTAAATATGAACTTTCGTTCCGATACCTTTAGTAGTTTCTTCGGAATCGTCGTCACAAAAATCGTTTACACACAGACATACACACACACACACACACAGACATTTTTTTGTACCTTGGTCAAAAATGTTCAGGGGACCCAAAAAGACCTATTTCCGCTAAAATCTCAATTTTTTTTTCGGCATGATTACAATACTTTATCTTACTGCGTATGATAAAGTAAAAATATATGTAAGACATACAGGCCTTTGCTTTAAAAAGAAACTGAAATGTGAAAATGTGAATTTGAGTATAGATGGTAAAAATTACGTAAAAGTTTTATCGCCAATTCTGAAAGAACCATATTCATTAACCATAACTGATAATTGTCTAAATCGGTTTGAAAATATTTCTGATTTTGTTTTCCTTCAGGATTAATAAATGAACAATGACAATACAATTGGTAATTCATGACTCACAAGTCTTCATGAGGCCAGCTCATTTGAAATTAGTTTCTAATGATACTTAGGAGTGATATATTCTTCCATAGTATGATTATATAATCTTTTCATGAAAGCCCGAGTATTTATCATACGAACCAAAAAATTTTAAAATTGTAAAACACTTTAGAAATTTAATCCTATAATTCCTTAATGGTGTAAATTGAAGCTGTCCGATAAAATTGACGATTACCAAGATAAAAATATAGTATTTTGTTGACCGTAAATAAAAATGTAATAAGGGTAATTATATAGAAACCATGCCACCAAATTTGGCTGTACACTTAAGCCATGAGACGTAAATGGCTGCGGTTTGGTCCTCTAATTTGTGATGAGGCTGTTGATAAGCGAACGGTCGTCAAATTCCACGAACTCACTCCAGTTCTTCGGACACCTACATTAAGCAATAAAACCATCGTCGAGAAAGATGGCCATAGTTCTTTTTTATTGTTTTATAGATCAATTACATCATTTAGCTGCCTACGTCGTATATATACAGACACTACCTGATTGGGTTACGTAACACTCAGGTGTCTTTTCTACTCTTTTTTTCCTCATCTGCTCAAGATACGGCTATAAAAAAGCACGAGTTCACACCTATACGCAACTCTCGAATATAGTAAATTCTGTCGTCTGTAATTGGCTATCCAATAAAGATTTTCTCTAAAATTGTCTACTTATACGTTATTAGTGTGGTTTATATAGGTTAAGGATATCTTTTTTACCACAAGTACAAATAAAAACTAATTGCATGTTGCTTCGAGCATTCTTCGACGCGTCGATACAGTTAGGCTGCATATCTAAGCCGCTGTTATTCTTTTGTTTTGGAAGCAATAACATCTTAACGGAATGAAGTTTATATTTCAATTAAGTAGGAAATGCATTGAAAAATGATGATCGCGGACCGTTGGATGCATTAGAGACCGCAAGACGTTAGTTGTGCAAAAATAAAATAAATAGAGTATATCTTCGTACAAACTGGTTTTACCGCAACCACATATTATAAACCCACATTATATAGCTAATATAAATAAACAAATTTGTGTGCTCGGTTTAGAAGCATGAAGGCATCTCGAAGTATTTACGGAATGAGAATTATGAATAAAAGTGGAACTCGTTTTCTATGATTTTGCTGCTCTTATTTCTTGATTCACTTCAGCAGCTCAAGTGTCACCTACCTACATTATTAGTTCAGAACCAAAATAATGAAATGAGACAGGTTTGTTTGAGATATTTTCTTAAATTACTGGAATTGAAAACAACTCATTGTTGGGTGATTACTGATTACTCAGTGTCTATGCCAGCATTGTGCTATAGAGAAACATTGTCATTTATTGTGTTGTATTTATAGGTGTCCAACCATAGATTTCGTTTATCATAACAGATTTCTGATGTGTAACGTATTGAAAAGCACATTTCTATAAAGTAAATAAAGTCGGCGTTTAAGAAGTGGCATAAAAATGATTCTGAGTAATGTTCTGTGTTTTTCACTTTGAAAAAGAACATTTTACATACTTTAATACTTTTTGTATTACGAGCAATAATTTTGATAATGAAAAGACTTTATAATATATCGGGGACTTTTTATAATAATAATACTATATTTATTTAACAACGGTCTGCTATACATAATTACATAAATAAAGATAATAACAATAATAGTAATAAATACTAAAATATAACCTAATAACGCAACACCTTTTTCTTTAACTACCAATTTCTAGTAAAAATAACCATTGCAACCAAAATTCTTTTCTAACAAATAACAGATATCTTCTGACCCAAACTGTGGCTTTACATACGTACACAGTGTTCTTATAAATTCATTTATTTGTTGATTGACCTAATACACTATGGCAGGCTATTATAAAGGATCATACTATCGTGCAAAAGTGATTTTTTGTTCTTGTTTTTGTACTTTAATATAAATACTTGTTTCAGCACGTGTGTTGTAGGTATCATTCATAAACCAAATCAAAAAATTGACATATACTAGCTGAGCATGCTACATCCTACAAATAAATATCATGGTATTAAACATCTGATTTACGGTCATGAATATAAACAATCTAGCACTAATTAAATTTCTAAAAATAGGAATAGTACTCATTGCTTTATTTTGCTGCTTTTGGAATTCATTTTTACCTGTCTCATTACAATAATACAATACAGCAGAACAATATTCAAATTTATATATTTATTTTAAACACATTATGATTATAGATTATATATTAGAATCTCAGATTATGATAGGGACTTTGTTATACCCGTATGCTTGTAGGTAATTTCAAGAAAAAAATCACGTCACTACGTGCAAATCATTTTTGTAATCACTGTGAATTAATTTAAAGTAATTAATATACTCAATATGAGTACCTAGAACTCATTGTTTTGTGCCGAATATTCCAAGGTGATTATATTAATATTAGGAAGGTGATACCTAATATTAATATAATTACCTTCCTACTTTAAATCGTTATTGAAAATCATCATACAAAAAAGCAGCTTGTTTCAATTATTTAAAGCTGAAGACTAATTTTTCTGGACTACTAAGACGATTGTATAATTTTTTTTCCTATTTCAACCATATACAGCCTATATGGTTTTCCCAACTGTTTTCCTCGGAAAAAAATATTTTTAGAGAGTATATGTCATTCTGAGTCAAACTTCTCATATCCCTAATTACCTAATTGTTTTTCCAAATCCTTTACATCTGCTTGAGACATAAAAAAATAAAGAAAATAACCAATAACATAGGTACATATCAAACAATGCGAAAACGAATAAAGATGAAGATCAATACCCATAACAATAATAAAAGTACATAAATTTAAGTATAGAATACAAAATATGAAAAATAAATTTAATAAACAAATATACGAAGAAACAAAATACATATGAACTTTTAGACATTTGTTTCTGTACAAGAAATATCATTCTGAGAAAAAGTTTCATGCCAACTTATTGGGGTTTCAATTCCTAAAGAAGTTTAAAATACTGTTTTGCTATTATTTCAAATAGCTGTCAAACGTTTTAAGGAATAGGGAAAAACAATAAGCCATATGAAACATTTTGCTCCGTGTCAATTCCACTACCGTGTATGTATTTTTTAACGTGTAAATGTCATTATGACAAGCAATCTTTCACTTCCTTTAGAAACTACTACCGTTGGAAACATTAACAACGCCATAGTTTGAACTGCTTATAAACTGATTATAAATTGTACAAACAAACAAAAATCGGGATCACGTTTTATAAGGATTTATTTGTATCAGTAATTTATTTACTTGATAGAATTGCAGTGCATGTTGTTTGTTTTTCGTCGTTTTCGCATTGTTTGATTTCTCTTTCCCTTTTTCGTTTTCATTAATTTGTTCAAACTTCAAACGTCTGGACGTTATTAAGCTATTATTGCTAGTGAATATGAAGATTTTTGTTCCGAATGACTTTTATCATCTAAAAACGTACAGGAAAAAAGTAGGTCATTTTGTATACGTTTGAACATTTTCAATTGAATCACAAAAGAAAAGAAAAACAATTTCAAATAGACTTATAACAAACCCAGTTTTTAATAAAACATGAATTGTTAAAAGCTTTAGAAACGTTTTTTGTTGTCTTACAATAAAAATGCAAATGGTCAGCTTATTTATGGCAAATTAAGACAGCATGTTTTTGGTGGATTAGAATGTTATTTATCACAATAAACAACTCATACAGGGCGCACGTTGGTGTATTATTTTATATCAGTTTATTGTTGTTCGATTTTTAGAATTTACGTTGATTTTACGTAAAACCATAAAACTCAAAACTCAAAAAAAACATTTTCTGGTGGAAATTTTAACATAAACAGTTAGAATACAATTCTTTTAAGAATAACTAAACTCACAAATGAACATTTTTTTAAAATTTCGGGGAAGGTCAACAATACTTATACACAAATACACATATTCCTTCCTCAATACAAAAACACGAAAACGCGAGCCGGTCATTGTTATGCAACAACATTTACATATCGTGGCCAACAGGTATGCACAACAATACATCCTCAACAAGTAGAGGCACTAATATTTTATGCAGAATTTTGGCACAAGTGTAACCTGCTCGGCGCTCAGCATTTCGGGGTGCATAAATTTTTACATCGCCTCCAAATACTACTAGCATACCAGTTCGTCGCCGCTTGCAAATTATGTTATATGGCATTCGTTACCATGTATAATGAGATCATTCCCTATGATGTCACATTGACATCACTATCAGAATATTTAATAAACAAAATACGCATTTTGATATATTATAATAAGGAAGAAATCAAAGTAAAAATAGTTTAGTAACGTTTATGTTTTAAATTTTCTATTGATATGTCTTTTACTTTTGTTTCTGGAATGAGATAATATAAATTTAGGTTTGTTGAAATATAAATGGGCAATTTTCCCAGGTTATTAGTAGTCCTTAGAAATTGTGTAATAACGGTTTCATACA
Organism: Melinopterus prodromus; assembly: GCA_964023965.1. Lineage (NCBI taxonomy): Eukaryota > Metazoa > Arthropoda > Insecta > Coleoptera > Scarabaeidae > Melinopterus > Melinopterus prodromus. The sequence continues at coordinate 51,670,068 of OZ030393.1, forward strand.
GCGGTAGTAAACAACCATCAGGCTGCGCGCAAGGACAAACAGCGTTTCCGAGGAGATATAGTCCTTTTCTCGTGGAATCCTTTATACCTTCTCCCTTCTATTGCGTAAGTCACAATGCATCCCTTTATACCATGAGATCGCAGCACGATTAAAAGTCAGTAAGCCGCGTACTATTTTGTAAAGCTCATCAAATATATCTAACAAGAAAACCCGAAATATCCATAATTATTGAAGCAGAAACAATCAACTTTATTCTGGATATAATAACATATTAATATAACACATTAAATTTGAATATTCCGTAGAATTTTATAGATTAAACATTAAGATAGTCCAGGTGTTAGCCAATGAATTCTTAACGTGGTACAGGATTGAATGGTGCAACATCACATATTGGAGCTCATCTATCTCCAGTTGTGTGTTTGTGTAGTGGACCAAACCACTTTTGTGTGTGACCCTGCGCGCCCCATACCCATTTGGGGGTTGCTGTAACTCAAGACTTTTTCTGCTCAAGGAGGAATAGATAAAAAAACTAAAAAAGCAACGACCTCAAAAATCGACCAGTAATGGATTTTAATTGAAGATATTAAATTACGAAGTTTAATAATCAAACAGTCAACTCACTATTATAACCGTCGCGTAAACTAAGTAGAAGTCTCCATAAATATTATAAATGCTTCTTTCGGAATAAATTAATTTTTGGCTCGCGATGTTTTTCAATAATTAACGTCGTAATTAAGGAGGATGATATATAGCGCTTATTAGGAAGACTTTTTAATTAAAAACTAACATTTTAGTGAATTTTCATCAAATAATCGTTAATTTAAAATACCTGCGTTGTTTTTGCGACTGCCTGAAGTGCTGTGTAATACGTTTACAAAGTTTTTTAAGGGCTTATTTACATAACTTCGTAGGCAGCACTGTAAAAATTGGAATAATGAGCGGCAGTTAAAGCTCTTTGAGCATATTATTACCCTCATAATTACTGTAATAAAGGATAAAATACAAAAACGTTGTTTTACTTGTATAATGCTTAAAATGGTAACAAAATAAAATTTAAATTATAGTTATTGTTAGTAATTGTTGATACAGTGTGAGTTTGTGAAGCACCATTTATCTCAGGAATTAAGAATGTGATGCAAATTATAAAATTGCATCACATTTGGAATTATAAATTAAAATGGAAAAGCTACAAGACTTCAAGACTACGGTGATGTGTTACAAAATCAAACTTTGAAATAAATTAAAGTTTTTCTTAACCAATATTATTCAGTTTCAATCCATCTAAGCAATTATATGTTCGAGCTGGTTCGAGGTAATCAAAGATCATATAATTGTTTAGATAAATTTACTGAACTAAATTACTTAAGAAAAACTTTAATTTACTTCAAAGTTTGATTTTGTAATAACACATAACACATAACATCACATAACACTTTCATCAACTCACGTCTTGAATAATCATTTGCTGTCAACTCTATAATTTTAACGGTATTCAAAAACCATTAAAAATACAGTCTAAATAACTGCTAGATACGGTACATATTCTGTCCAATGTTGAATTAGTATGACGCTGAATTAGTGTTAATTAAAAGTATTTTTTTTTATAGAAAATCTCCTCTTTGCCACAAAACCAAGGTAATGTTCGTGCAAGAAAAACGTTTTTAACGTCAATATATTGGTGAACATTTTATACGTTCTATATTTTCGAATTCCTACAAAAATAAAATAAATGTGTTTCGGCTGGCGGTTTTTAATACTCAGTCTGTATATTAGGGTGGTCCTTTATTACCATATATTAATCCGTGCCCCAAAGGACTCAAAATCGAGAATAAGTTCAATTTTATAATAATAGAACACAATAAAAAAGGATTTTGTTTTATTTTGCAGCAATAAATTTACATCCCACAGTTATGAGATCAATCAAAAAATTCATTAGCTTTGGAGCCAGAATATTACAGCATTTTACATATTTCCAAGTAAGTTTGTTTAAAATGTAATAATCCAAGCAAGTAAAGTTGTCCCTGTCGAAATTCATATACCACAAAAAAATTGGCCCAATAGAATAATATGTAGGATTTTTTAATGAAATATCAAGTAGTTTTTCTTTTTCAAAGCCCACATGTCCGCACATAATAAAAGAATTTATGACAAATCAACCTTTAATTACATTTAAGCACATTTTTTAAATTATTCGAATACTGTCATTTTTCTACATTTTTCTACATTTTACCGAATCTAAATAAACTGCAGGCGATCTAAATGTTGCATTAGAGTAATATATTTTTGTATACGGTAATTTTATACCTTGTTGTTAAAGTTTTGTATTTGAAAAAGAAAGCTAATTCTTAAAGAAAATTATAAACTTTAGGCCATCTGCGGGAGACGTAAAGTTTTAACTTTTTTTGTAGTATATGTAGGACCATAGGGACAACTTTTTATCAACTTAAAATTTTGAATTTCGAAAGAAACGTTTTTCGATACACCCTACTATCTAACCGAACAAAGAACTAAAGTGGATATGGGAAAACTGTTTCTGGTATCCTTTTTTTAGTATAATCTAAATCTGAAAGCAGTAATTACTAATTGAGTTTTGCCTTTAGATTCTACGAAAGAACAACATACTTGGATTTTGTATTTTTCATAAATTTGGACTAAAAGTTCTCATGAATTAAACATGGTTATAAAGGAACTAACTGAGAGGGTCCAGCAGAAAAATTACCACCCTAGTGTATACATCTATTATAGTAATTATAATATATTTAGTGATTATCTTTAGCGAAGAATTCTCATTGCAACTCTTAAAACGACAAAGTGTACTTGTGAATTACATTTCATGCAATGTTGTATTATTATATATTTGTATACACTTTTAAATTTTATATTTTAATCTAATTGTTTTTATTTATTTTCTTAATATTGAACATATATTTTGCTACTAATTTAAGTAGATAATGTGCTATAAATGTAATTTGGTTATTTTGTGTTTCAGAAAGTAAGTTACGTCATGTAGTAGAGATGTTTGCCGATACTTATTATAAAGTAATATACTAAGAGATTCTGTACCTAATTTGCGTTACCTTATATGAAGTTACTATGAAATTTAACAGAAAAACCATATGTTTTAGTCAGGAATATTGGTTGCCATGGGTTCGTTAGTGTATTTTACAAAACTTAGTTACATTCCTTTATCATGCTGTAAACATAAATATAAATAATATACTTAATATTATATTTTTTTTAATTATTTTATTGTTGTATTTCCATTATGTATGTATAATACGTTTCTTTATTCTTAAATTTCATTATTGTATTATTTATTACAAAACGCATTTATCTATTACGAGTTGAATCAGTTTTACTTAAAAAATCATCCCCTACAGAAGAGTTAGCAAGTATTTCCGTTGGTCATATCTCCTCTTAACCACCACATCTTATCCTAACGGTCCAGACAAGAAAAAACGCCTAAATAAATTGAATAAAAAATCTCCTCCAAACTATCTGGTTACTGTACCAGTTATCATCCTCGGAGAGCATAATAAAACTTTAATCGAGCTTGATGTGGGGTGAGAGCATCCAGCCCGACATCCCAACGGTCAAGATGACCAAAAATCTTCGGGCGATCACCCTCTCTAGCCTCTGGACCAGTGTAACAACTACTAAATAGACCAACGGTCATCCTCGGCCGACTTGACAGATGAACGCTATTGTACTGGCGCTGCTCCGTCGTCCCCCAACGATATAAAGATCTAGGTGAGCCCTGGACCCGACGATCCGCTCTCTATCTCAGGTCAGTCGGATTGCCAACCGATTTCTGGCTCCTTTATTACACTTTATCGTCGACAATAAAGATCGGGAGTGCATGAAGAAGGATTTTCCATGGGCCTCTATATACTGGGGTAAGCGCTTACGGCATTCCGGTACCGGACTCTCGAAGACAATTGACGAATTTGGGCGAATAAATGGTCCAGTAAAGGACGATTTGATGAACGGGTGTAGCTTCATGTGAATCGTGAGATTGTACGTAAAGAAAAGGAAGGTTAATGAACATTGATGATCAGCTTAAAGCTAGTTGATGCACCTTGAAGGGAATGGACCAAAGAACAAATACTAATAAGATTACTTACTACAGCAGCACTAACAAATCCGAATTGCAAAGTTTGTTATTGAAACATCGTTTTTTAGTTGGTTGGCGCAAAATTGTCTTAAAAAATTTTTTTTTTAATCGTGTCGCTCTTGTGGAAGTATTGAGAAAGAAAAGTGGTAAGTTGAATTGCCTTTTTCCTAATTACTTCATTGGCCTGGCCTAAACAATTCCCTATCTTAGGTCACACTGGATGTAAAATACAGTATGCAGTAAAAAAAGCACAACAACGACAGGACAGGCCGGTAAATTACAACGTTTTCCTAGATCCAAATATGCAAAAGAAACAAAAATACCAAAGATATAAGCTTATAAAAACAAAACAACCCAAGAAATTTATTATATTTAGAAGTTTTATGTCCAACTTAGAGGTGAAAACTTTTTGGTTCAAAAGAGTCCAAAAGAACTGGATGTTTCCTCTATGCATTTTTCAAGGATTTTGCAAATGGGCCGCCATTTCTGTAATTTCGTCAAAATAGTTAAATAATAAATTATAGTAGAGGAAGTTTTGTATAATTTGCCTATGACCTTTTTTAGTAAAATTAATAGTTTAGCTGCTTCAGCAAATTCTATTTGATCGACATCGGTCGTGTCTGCATTAATATAAAACTAGTTAGCCAGGATTTGCCAGATCTTTTCATTCTAATGACAGTAGGTAGTGTCAAACGCTGATCTTTTGACAATCATGGCTAACTAGTTTCATTTTAATGTAGACACAACCGATCTCGATCAAATAGAATCCCAAGCAGATAAACTATTACTTTGATGTATAGTATAGCACATCTGATTTTTTTATCATGCTGCCCGATCGTTTTGGACACTTTTCAACTTAATAGGGCTATATAATAGTGGCCTTTTAATCAATTGGTCCATATTTACAGTGTGTATCCAGATGAACCTAAGCAATGGACTAAAACTTTCATTACGTATTCGAAAAAAGATGCTTAATTCATTATAAAGAGTTTTGACGTTCCTTAAACCGCCACACACATGGTCAGAATATTGATTTAACAGGCTGGTAGCAAAACAAAACATAAATTATTAAATTTGCTCACAGAACTATCAGTTCTTTCCAATCAGGCCGAACTTCAGAAATGTTGTTTCAAATTGAATTTAACGATCAGATATCAAATATTTACAATATTTTACAATTTCAATATGTTATTATTTGTTTTTATTGTTTGATTTTAAGCAGCATTATTATTATTAACAAGGTATGGCAATTGTATTTGATAATAATGTAGGTACTCTTGCAAATGTTCACAATACTGAGCCACAATAATAAAAATGTGTTTGCAGTACAAGACAATAGGTAAAAACAACAATTTTTTTGCCAGATTTCTGTAAAAAAAATTAAAAGACTACCAAAAACCATTATTATCGCTAAAATTGTACATCCTTTATATTTTATTTAGTGTATTGGTTTCAAGATGTTTGAATAAATACCTGAGCAAAATCCTCAGAATTCTGCATACTTTTTTTTGCATGAAAGAAAATTTGGCCTTAAAATCCTTGATTAAAATTTTTTTAATTATGAAGAATTTGTCATTCATTCCAATTTGTTATTGCCGCATAAAATTACATTTAAAAAATGTCTTTAACAATTGTATTGTTAGATCCACCTGTAGAGTAGAAGCATTTACATTATATTAGGAAAAATTTGGGAACTTGTATTTTAATAAATAATCAAAACATATTTTCCAGATCATTTTCATTTTTGCAGATTCATCCACAGAAAGGAAAGTTTTGTATTTAGTTTTTAAAATCTTAGATACCAAAATTAAATAGATTTTTCTGTCCGTAACACAAGCGCTTTGAGAATCACCATCACCGATTGAGATTTTGTTCGAAACAAGAATGTATTAGGTTTGTTCGAGCAGCCCCAAAATAAGTGCATAAAGCACTTATTCTTTCTCCTGCGCATGCCAAATGGCATGCCTGCATTGCGTATGCGTACAAGAATCCCCAATTGTTTTGCCTGGTTTTGGCGACTGCTCGAACGAACCTATTATGTTATATTATCTTAGTAAAATTGTATAATATTGTACCGTAATATTGTCAAGTAAAATACGCAACAAAACAGGTATAACATAGTGTTTTGGAAACATTGTACTAAAGAGTAGTGTCACGATCAACTTAATCATAACAAAAATTAATTTTATTAAACGTTATCGTAGATCAGCAAAAGCTAATCGCTCGCAGTGCTATTTAGAGCAAACAGCATCAAATTGGTTCATCAAAAAGCAACAATCAAAACTCCTACTTTAATAAATCTTGAGATAACGCATAATTCATTTCTGTGTCGATGTTCTTTATTCAAAAATATCATTTCACGTATAACTAAAATTATAATTGTGACCGGACAATTGTAATTGTCATAATTTTACTTAAATGTTTATCCAGTTCTAAAGCACTGTATGCAATTTTATTAAACAAATATTGGCCTGTTGGAAATTTGGTCACTGTAGTATTGTATGATCTGAAAGAAACACTCAAGCTTCATATTTTACTCCTACTTAAAGAAGGTAAAGCGAATATTATATTTTCTGTAGTTTAGACTAACCAAATGAAGCTCTTGTTTAAAGTAAAAAAAGTACTTTTTTTATTTAAACGACCCAATTGGTATTTACCGGGATGATTGTTATTCAATTTTAACTTTTCGTTCGAAATTGTAACCACGCTCATATTAACTTGACCTGTCTGGATTCCAGTCAATCATCTTGCACACTCGTTTATGTCTGATAACAATATAATAAGTATATTATAAGTATTAGCTAATTTTCCGATTACCTTGGCATTTTCAGTATGAAGGAATAATCTGGAAGACACTACTTATGAAGTTAAAATTAATTACACAAGAAGACCTATGTGCGTCAATACAAAATACATTAACCGTTGTTGCAACCGTTGTTCTTCAATTCTCAATTTAATGTGAATGATACTGACAAAAATGACCAAGTCAGTATTAATTTAGGAACCATTGTAAAATGTAGGATATATAGCGTAGAATATTCTCTGAGTGTGTGACGGTAACCTCGATAAAACAGGACCCATTGTCGCGGCGGACGAAGATGTGGGTTGCTAGAAGACGTCACACAGGTAGATATAAACTGTATAGATCCACACGTGAATTCACATTCGGTATGCGACACGCTCGATCACAAAAAGAAATTCTATAAAAAGAAAGTTATATTTATGTGCTACAGATGATGCTATAACACTACCTGTACGGATATCATCCCATAATTTTCGATCTCTTGTGAGATCTTGACGTAAGATACTCGAAAATGACCCACCTGAAGATGTAAGACTCCATTAATATAAGTTATTGGAGTCATTTGATAGAATATAACTTTTTGACTATTGTTATCGATCAGAAGTTGGCTTAAACTGGCTTTAGTTATTTCTGAAAAGCTGTCAAAAGTTTGAGCATTCAGCGACAATATTATATGTTCTTTATTATTGCCATTTTTTTCACCATTTCAATCAAAAGCAAATATTTTGTTTTTGTAATCTATTGAACAACTTATTTACTGGAAATGTAGCAGCTCTGAATTATTTTCTTACAAATCCTGCGTCTAACACACCTAACTTTCGAACGACTAAAAAGGATTCTTCCTGTCGGTGAAAGATATAAAATTACATCGTGCCATGTCAATGGTGGTGTACCATCGTTGTCTGGCCGTCGCAGCCGTCTTCGGGTCGTTGTGATGTCGCCGGTCGCGCGGTGGTAAGGTCCTTTTTATTATCGAAATAAAGTACATTTACGGTTGTTATAGTAAGTATCGGTTCGTGTCCCGGTGAATGAGAGGTACTTCCTGGGTGGGTCCGTGTCGGGGCCCAACAAAGCTCCGTACGTGGATTCCTACAGATGCGAGAGATTCATCTCATCACATACGTATATATAGGTGCATTAGAGACCGTGATCTTCGCTCGGATGTATTTAGATGTGACGGATGATACTCAATACACCGGAATATGATAAATGGATGGATGGATGACTGAAATCTCGTAGGTTGTAGAAAGTAAATGGATAAGAAGGAAAGAAGTTTGGTTTGCTTTGAAAATAGGGGGATGAATACCTAACACACGACACTGTATACAATTTACACTCATTGGTGGTATCGTCCCATAGTTTAGAACAATTATAATTAATATACTTATAATAAATTAACCAAATTATAGGTAATTACGTTTTGATTTGATGGGATTATTATCGTATTATTGTGTGGCCACAATTTGTTCTTTTGGCTTCCGCTGAGATAGATACTCTCGAGCTCACAGGATGGTCATGGGCATCCATCGTGGGGTTTGCCGTAATAAATCTACAATTTTATAACAAGATACTGGACTTGATAGTATTCTGTGCAGATATACTGTAAAAGTACTTTGCACTTCCGATCGGAATCTCAGAATCGGTCTTGGTACTTCAGGGGTCAAGTTTTGACCCTGTCTTTTTCTCACAACTGTCAGCAACATATTAACATTCTTGGCTGATTGTATTATTGTTTAATGAATAAAGATGATTATTATTATTATTATTATTATTATTTCATGGTCATCTATTGGTGAGCATGACAAATATTTTATATATTTGACATATAACCATGGCAACCCTTAATGCCCGCGTGGGCGTTATGAATCCTTAACGCCCTCGCGGGCGTTTAAAAGCTGTTTTTGCCCCGGTATCTAAGATGTAAAATGTCACTCTATGATCATGTAGGACATAAAATATTTGTCGTTCAAATTGTAAATTTTAAATCATCAATGTTAATTATTGGCAATTAAGGTTATTCTGTTTGACAATTAATTGTCTGCATTGTCAGACAACTCCACTCAACTCCGAGTTGTTTGTATTGTTATTCAATTCCGTGGATACGCATGTCACTTGATTACGTCAAAATATTTAGTAATATTATTCAAACGGAGGAACAAAACCATTGTAGGACATACAATTTAGCCTCTAGTTCTGATTTGTTCGCTTCATTAGCCAGAATATCCATAAGTGACAGAAACAGAAACTCGAGTTCGAGTTAGTCAAAGGCTAATTGAGATTCCTCTTTAAGTGAGACTAAACTAAACATCCTTTTTGGATGAGGTCTCATCTAACCAACTTTAGGTGTCATAAGTTTTTGCTTATTTGGTTATGGGTAAAAAGGCTTCGAGTTCCATATTAGTACACTAAATTAACAAAAATCGGGGAAATAAATCCAACAAAGTTGCCGTTTTGGGATCGGGCGCGGAAAGTGTTGGGTGTCAATATTCTACGACGTCCAAAAATTTTACAGGTATTAATAACTTTACTAAAGCCTGCATTTTCGCATTTTACTGCAAAGCGGACACGATTTTGCGATTATGGCGTCTCTTGAAAACTAATCCTTATAAAATTATGCTACAGAAACTGATGTGCCACTTTTTCGTGAATATAACTTTATTGGATTTACTTGTCTTAATAGCATGGGCCATGGGCGTATCCAGGGGGGGGGGGGGGGGCAGCTGCCCCCCTTGCGTTTTGTTATTATGTTTACTACATAACACTCTTTTGTTTATGGACTCTATGGTGGTTGTTTTTATTTAGAAAGCAACGATCCCCCAAATTGTTTCCAAATCCAAAAAAGCGTAGGCATATTTTTTTTTTCGAAATTTTGATTTTTAATGCTGTTTATCGAGGCTTAAAATTAATATGGCAAAATGTATGGTAACAAACGTTTTTGTTATTTTTTTAATATTTGTTCGGGGTTTGGGAAACCTTAACGTTAAAGTTATAGGACTTATAGAGGACTTTCCAAAGAAGAATTTGACCTATTATACATATGTATTTGATGCCCCCAACCCACCCCCACAATGAACTGAAAATTACACTCAAATAAAAAAAAATTACATTCTTCAGAAAATTAACTGTTATAACCATTTCATTCTATTTTTTTCTCATAGAAATCATTGCTAGTCTAGTGGAATATTTATAAACATTTGTCAGCTAATTGCAATTTTTTTAAATAAATTCTACTTGTTTAATTAATTCGTTTTTCTCGAAAATCCGCCTGAATTTAGTTTTCTGAGCTCGAACTGGCAGTTTATTATCGTGAAAATTGGTTGACTTTTGGCAATTTAATATTTTTAAAAGGAATGAACTCCCCAATTTTCCGAAAAAAGGATTTAAGATCAACTCTTTTTTTCGATTATATGATAATTAAAACAAATAATACTTTAAGAGTAGTAAAATAATACTGTATTATTTAAACAATGGACATCATCTCAATATATAAATGATGTCACTTGAGAATAACAGTTGGCCAGACCGATCTAAAAAATAAATAAATTTTATGTGAATTGTTAAAAAATTTTTAAACAAATAGAATTTGTTTAAAAAGCGTGGGTGTATTAGATAATACAGGCAAGATATCTCGAATATGAAAGTTAATTTCACAAAAAAAGCTGAATTTTCTACCATAATTAGGAAAAAACACAATTCAGACGGATTTTCGAGAAAAACGAATTATTTAAACAAATAGCGCCAGAAGCCCGTTTAAATAACTAATACACCATTAGAAACAACTCCTCGAGTTTTATTGTTTCCTTAAACAGAATTTGTTTAAACAAATGGAAATTAACTGACAAAAAACTTATAGTAATGATTTTGATGAGAAAAGCGAGACTCAAATGATTAGGTTAAAGTTTCTGAAGAATGTATCATAGGTCAAATTCTTCCTTGGAAAGTCCTCTAGTAATCTTAAGTTTTCCCAAACCCCGAAAAATTATTTGAAGAATACCAAAAAAAATCTCTTTCCCATGGAAATTTAAGGCCTTGACAGATACCATAAGAAACAAAATTAAAAAAAATACGTGTACACTCTTTCTGGATTTGGAAACGATTTGGGGGGGGGGGGTCGTTGCTTTCTATCTTCACAAATTTTTTGCAATGCTTAATGAACCACCCTAATGGACACTTTTACCCCATATAGCAATTTAAATTTAGAAAACTACCCCCCTTCCTATTTAAGCTGGATACGCCCATAGCAAGGGCTATGGTTTCGAAAATCGCTTCGACGAACTTCACTGGACTGATACGAAGATAAGGAGAATAGAACTGATATTGACATCTCGAATGTGTTCCAAAGTGGACGGAGTATACGGTGTGTTTCAAGAAGTAATGTCGTAGTTTTATGAGTTTGTTTATTAGGAATATAGTCCTGTACAGTGTTCCCACAGTAAATAGTTTGTTTGGGCGTTAAACATTAATGAAAACTACAAAAAATAAAACAATTGTTGCTTAAATTTAACACTGTGTACGTCCACCATAACGTATCCATACGTTGTTAGCACCCTTAATTCTAAAACCGTCCAGTTCGGCCCTACTTAAACTAGTCCCGGCGCATTGTCCGTGTGCAAATTCGTCAAAACCGAACACTAACAGCGTTGATCAGTAGACTAAACAGTAACAATTGTTGTGACAATGGCCACTGATAGCTAATTTGTATTGTTAATGGTGGGCGATGTATAGCCGCCGGCGCAAAAAGGGGGTGCGTGCGGTGTGGCGCAACCCTTCTCTGCGAGCGGCAGGGCGGTTTCAACCGTACGACAGGCGGGCGAATACGGCGAAGATTCCGCATGCACGACTGCGCACGTTCAAATGTAATTCAAGCCTCATTAGACCTACACCAACGAGCCCCTTGACGTGCCCGATGAGGCCGTTTGATGAATCGATGTATTAATACAGATATAATTGGCCCTGTTTGCTAACGTTCCGGCTTGCTCCATTGTGTGGGCTTATGAGGGATTATTTTAATGAATGATCTACGATATCTCACGTGAACTAGATTAATAAAAAAATATCTAGAGCGTATGAGAGGAAATGCTATTGACGTGCTTTTGATTAACAATTTTGAGCAAACAAGGTTTGTATTTATTGTGGACGGAGTGTTTTCAACTAGAGATGGTTTTGGATGTTGCAATGACGTTTAGAGTGATTACAGTTGATCTGCATCCCCATGTATCCCCAACCATACACTATAGGCGTGGATTTCCCAAATATTTTACATTTGCTTTATTAAACCCTGTATACACTCTGTATAAACAAAGAAATACCCGAGCCCGACAGCCAGAAAGCAAAGAATGTCAAACTCCGGTGCCGTCCGGGTTCGACGTTTTGACAATTTTCCAACTTTATTGACACGACTATAGTATGTAACACTGGTCGATAGAATTTTTGAAACTTTAATGACACTATATTATTTTGTTAATTATGTAAGAGCATATTATAAAAACAGGTATACAAATTTTCCCTGTGGTCTCATTCTTGAGAAATTCCCGATCATCAAAAATATGCCATTATTGATGGAACCTTGTGAATATAATCTACACTTATTTGTCTGATGTTTTCCCATCACATTAAATTTTTAAATAGGTTTTTGCCAACGTAATATAGAAATCCCATTGTCCTAGAAACATCGGAAGGACCTTAACCAATAGTAGAAATATTAAGACTTTTACCTGAAATACTGATATGTTTGAGCATTTAACCAATTCTTGAACAGGTATGCAGGCGGTACCATAAAATAAAACAACAAAAACGCAATAACCTGACGTGATATACAACTTTCAGATTAGTTTTCAGTCAAAAGAAATCAGTCGAAAATGTCTACGTGCTATCCATAAACAAACTATATTTTATTACAATATTTACAGATTTTATATATTAGGCATTATCTATGTTTATATATAATATATTTTTAATACTTTACTTTTCTCAAAAATTAAAAGAAAGTACCTACTCTGTTACATAACCTGGATCAATTATCATCATTTTTTACAGTGTCCTTCACGAAAAATTCTGCAAATTTAAACGCAGTTGGAAATTTCTGCAAATATAAAATGCTTAATTGAGAGTGTGCATTTACCTTTTGTTGATATAATAGCACGCAGTCAATGAATGTTTATAATATTTGGGCTAAATGGCAAACCACAGTTTCTCCAGTTTTCTGGTAGCACAAATATTGCAAACGTGTACTTGAAACTGTGCTTATTCTACAAATATTCAGTCATCTTCATAGCACATGGTTCGACACTTAGTCCTGAAGATGGCTCTTGCAGCAGAGTGCGAAACTTCGGCTATAACATGGTTTCAACCCGGATATTCATTGTGTCATTGAGTCAGGCGGCAGATAGGATGTAGGGTTTACTGGTTAGGATGTAGCAAACTTACACAACAAAACACGATTTTAGTTCTCCCAGTATAATATCTATTTTATATTTCCTTTTTACTTTATCATACGTAGGATGACAAAGTATTATATTCGTACTGAAACGAAAGTTTGAGATTTTAGAGGAAATATGTTCTTTTGGGTCCTCTGAACATTTTTGACCAAGGTACCAAAAAAACTGTATGTGTGTGTATGTATGTGTACGTGTATATGTGTGAGTGTGTGTGTGCGTACCCGTTTTTTGTGGCTACGATTCCGGAGAAACTACTAAAGGTTTCCTGACCAAACTTAGAGCTGAAAAGATCTTTATTCAAAAGGGTCCAAAGGAACTCGAGGTTTACTGTTAGTATTTTTCGAAGATTTTTCCAAAGAGCCGCCATTTCTGTAAGTTCGTGAACATAGTTAAGTAATATGTATATTAAAGTAGAGGAAATTCTGAATAATTTATGTCTATGACATTTTTTTGGGAAAGTTGGTAGTTTAGCTGCATGGGCAAATTGTATTTCATTGAGATCGGTCGTGTCTGCACTAATATAAAACTAGTTAGTTCGGATTTGACAGATATTTTCATTCTAATGACAGCAGGTGGTGTCAAACGCTGATGTTTTGGCAATTGTCAATGAATAAAAATATCTGCCAAATCCTGGCTAACTAGTTTTATTTTAATGCAGATACGACCGATATCGATCAATTAGAATCTCATGCAGCTAAACTATTAATTTTATATACTGTACGATAAAGTCATTTGCTTGGCCACATTAGATTTTTCAATTATATATTGCGTCTCACGATAATTAATCATTATGTTCTATACTATACTATATAATGAGTGGAACATAATATCATAAAAATCAGTAAGTAGTGCAAAAGCTATCGAACATCTAGTATTTATTACTTATAGTATATAGGAATTTTTTTCCATAAGAATGCTTATTAAAAATAGTACTATAAAAAATTACGAATAATAATACTACAGCCAAACTTTTTTTGGCCATACTGAAAATAAATACGTCAAAATTGTAATTATAAAAAGGAAGTATATTTAGGTTAAAGTCACCCATAACAAATTTGTCGACCAGTGTAGTCAAAAGTAATTCTTTCTATTAAAAAGGGTTTCTCAGCCTCACTAAAAGAGGGAATTTGATGCTGAAATGGTAGAACTATACAAGTACTCTCTGAAATATAAGTTTTACAGTTACCCAGATCACACTTCTCCAAGTTTTAAATAAAACTTTCCAGTTGATGATTAATTATTTATTGTTATCGGCAGATCTAGATTTCGGGTGTTATCCCGTCTTCAGTGCCTCTACAAAAATACATAGAAAATTAGTACAAGTATAAAAATAGGACATTTCATAATTAAAAGCGTACCGTCGGTTCAATTAAACGGCATACATGAACAGATAAATCATTAGGACGAGCGGTTTTCACAGTACAAGTTTGATAGTATGATTTAAAAAAAACTCAAAATAATTATATTTACCAAAAAACGGTGACAAATAAATCGGAAAACTCAATATTTAGCAATAGTACCATCTACTTAAAATAGACATTCAAACCGAATGCAATACCTGTAGGAAAAACAAAAGGTAAAATGACGATACCGTGTAGTCGAACGAGGACGATCGATCCATTCGGAACGATCGGGGATCGTCCGTGGTTATCTTGATCGTGTTTCTTATTGAAGGTTATATCGAATTACAGTACAAGTACGTTAAGTGCTGAAAAGTATTTATACCCGTCGATCTACATTTTAGATACCCCCGTATCAATTCCGTTTCAGATGTTTGCGCTCTCGCCTTAATTGTTATATACGAGTCGGCTTTTAGACAAACTCATTCGCAATGGCTTGAAAACTCCTTTTTGTTTGTCGCTATAAATTGTTAAATTGAATAACCCTTGCGGTCAACCGCATAACAAATTCGCCAAAAAATTAATTCTCAATAATGTGAATAATAATTCAATAATTCTCAAGTGTCAATAATGTGCGAAATAGAAAATATATTTTTTGATTTTTGAATTGTGAAATACATTGGTGAAAACCATACATTCGCATGCAGATTTTTGTTAGTTAACTGACCTGCTTTACATTAAAAGTAAAACATAAACAAATAAATTTAAGAATATTAGAACCAAAAATAAATGCTAAGTTGATGAATAATATATGAAAGAAGCATTGAAAATTGGAAAGCATTGAAAAACAAATATATGAGGGAGATAATAATTACCTGGAGATGAAGTTAGATGAATGAACCTGAAATATGATGAAGCGAAGACAAAAATGTGTGGTTGGGTAGAGAGACTGCGTAAAAGGAACTGTTATGGCAATCCAAAAGATGTACAAAATGTTATATATTTTACAATTAAGAATATAAGTCGCAGGAACAATGACAATTATGGAAGATCAGAAATTAGACTATCAGACAATCAGGCTTATGGGGTATTATATTAGCTTATGTTTGGAAACTAAACTCGAAGACACCATTCCTTTATATGGAAAGCGTACGCTTTGGACGTTGGCCCTATTTGTCTTTCATAGTGAACAACATATTGCAAAAAGGAAAGTACTGACAAAATAGCCAAAAGCAAGTCTACGTTATATGTTGAGCTCGGAAAACTACAGAGTTTTCGTGGCTAATCCTAAGTGGTGGAAAACATTTTGAATATGCAGAATGGGCAAAAAAAACGGTAAAAATTTTTAATCTCTCGTATTTCCAATAATATTTAGTCAATTCAAATATTTTAAACATAAACGAATTGCTTGTAGTATGAAGATTGAAGCCATAGCATATTCGCTATAACAGAACATTTCAATCCAATGTTACGTTGCTTTATGTTTAGCTATGCAACATTTCTGATGAACATCGGGTCAATTTAATATGAAATGAAAAGTGTAATAAAATTAGTAGGTAATGTCATTTGATTTCCTTTGGTCAAAAGGGACAGTGAGGTTTTATAGCATCGTATACAGGGTGATTTTTTTGTATACAGGGTGAAATTTTGAAACATGGTTTTTGCTGTTTTTACTATAAAAGGAAGTGGAATTGCGAATATGGTGTGTTTTCAATCGTCACAACATAAGCAATTAGTTTTTCAAAGAAATGCTTGCTTGAATTTACTTAAAATTGTTGGAATTATGAGTAAAACATTTGAACATTTGTACCGTTTTTTTTTGCCCACAGTGTAGATACTGCTACTCACGTAAGAAATTTGGGTTTTCAAGTATCTCAAGTTTCTCAATAAGCACTCAACGATGCTCTTCATTTGTGTATGAAATGAAGCGATTTGTAACCAGTCACCCTGTAGGAACTATTATACATATTCGTCAAGATTTGGTCAACTTTTTACTTTATCATACGCAGTATGTAAAGTATTGTAATCGTGCCGAAAAAAATGTTTGATATTTAGGCGGAAATATGTCCATTTGGGTCCCCCGAACATATTTGACCAAGGTACAAAAGAAATTTCTCTGTGTGTCTGTGTACTCAATTTTTGCTAATTCGATTCCGGAGAAACTACTAAAGGTATCGGTACGAAACTTCATATTTAGAAGTTTCATGGCCAAACTTAGAGTTCAAAAGCTTTTGGTTCAAAAGGATCCAAAGGAACTGCGTGTTTACTCTAAGCCTTTTTCAAGGATTTTAGAAATGAGCCGCCAAGGAAATTTTGTATAATTTATGTTTATAACATTTTTTGGAAAAATTAATAGTTTAGCTGCAGCAGCAAATTCTATTTGATCGAAATCGTGTCTGCATTAATAGCAGGTAGCCAGGATATTTTGAGACTTTTGATAGTATTCAGAACGTCAGCGGTTGCGAAACGTCAATATATAGTATGATAAAGTCATGTGCCTGGCCACATCAGATATTTTTGTATGCCAAAATGATTGGCAGATCAATTTAAACAGTTTTTCCATACATTACGAAAAATCCATCAAACGACATTATTGAAACATTATCAAAAGTGATTATATATATGTCGGCCCAATGGAGAAAAGTTTTGTCTGGTCTCTTTGTAATTTGAATCCGGCGTTTTGCAGAAAAAAAAATACTTCTTCACAGTACTTTTAGCCTGAACCAGGAACACAATATTTCAATGCAGTAAATTATTATTGTTTGAACAAATATATCAGCAGAAAAAAGGTGCAAACGTGAATCTTTTCTAAGCAGAAAGATTTGTAGTCACACAGAAAGAATATAAGACTTTTCATAACGGGATCATATCCTCCTCTGGTTGCATACAAACTTTATAACGTTCTAAATACCAAATAAGTGATTTATTTGGGAAACCGTCCACAAAACAAGCATTGTGTGAAGTGCTGACCGCTGGCCACCACAGAGAACAGATGTAACTCGCTAACTTATAAATTAGGGCCGTTTTGGAGTGACCGCAACGAGTGACGGCCTATTAAACAGTGATCGATAGGGTGTGGGTGGATGGCTATAGCGATCGGGGGTGACCTGAAGTGTCCAAACAACGACACTAGTGACCATTGCTCCGTTGTCATTTGACGACGTGTGATTCGGCGATAGCGATCTCGCTCTTTTGTTCGCACCACTTCAACCCCAAAACGCTTTCAAGAAGTGCCGTTCCCGCACAGAAAAACCGATAGCAGTCGCACAGAGCAACAGATTGCTGGGGTGTATAAATCGTCGTACAAGGTCCAAGGGTGAGTCCATTAGAGTCAATCGCTGCGATCGAATTATTATTGTAAGGAAGGAATCTGATGGTCAGCTATTATGAGGGTGTTAAGAAAAATTCTCAGGGTTAAAGTTAAGGGGTTTGTGTCGTTTTTGCGATAGCCTGACATCTTCAGTAAAGCAGGAGGAAGATTATGTTTAGGGCAGTATTCCTGGGTTCTTAGTTTGTTGGTATTATGAAATATATGTGACCATGAAAGTGGTCAAAATGTTTGTGTAGAAAGTTAAGGTAAAATCGTTTGCTTAAACACACTAAAAATATATAATGAAAATATTATCATAAATATTTAATGAAAATATTATCATAAATATTTTCTATGTATAGAACATCGCTGGTAACACAGTTGCGAAAGAAACAACAGTTGTATATACAGATATTCTAAGCAGGGAAGCTTATATAAAAAACCATAATCGATATTTTTCTTTGTTAATTTTTTTTCAACAAAATTCTAAAAATGTTTTTGTAAACAATGTTAGGTACAACAATTCGAGTTGTAAATAATAACTCTTTTCTTTAGCAAATTTCTTTAAATATACCTATTCTCTTTGTACGAAATAAATAAATAAATAAATACAAATAAATACTAAGAGAGATGAAATATAATCTCATGTTTAATTAAAAAAATCCTTTTGTTCTGCTTTCGAGACACGCTATGGAATAACTATAAAAGTTTTAAATACTCATTATAATAAATGTTTGCAAAATTTTACTTCAAACTGCGTATCTTCTACAAATATGCAAATGTTGCGATGAAATACAAACCAGATGTTGAAAATTGATATCGTAAGAGATTACTTGAGAACCAGCGAGATTAACAAAATAGAATATAGTATATTCTTTACCTATAATTTGGTGTATAGCTAAGATTCTGTGTTTTTAGTTTCTAATTCTGTATATTTCTGGTACCTATACATAGAAGAAAATTGTAAATACGTATTATCACTGCATTTTTTATTGCAAATGACAGAAGGAACTCCTTTCTAGTCATATAGCTGAGACTCTTTTTTTTGACAAATTAATGAATATGATGAAGCTTATTTTTAGTGCGGTACGTAATTTACTTAAAACGCGTAATTCATATTTTTATTTCCAAAAAATAACTGTTTGCGACCCCAAAACGTTTTATAATAATTATAAAAATTTACTTGCTTGCAGGGAACGATTTCAAAAAGACTCTTAGAACCAAATAACAAAACGCATAGATTATGGTTCTTAGTAATTCTCTAAAAAAATCGGTAAAAAATATATTTCCTATAAAGCGGGACATTTTTAGAACTCCGCGGAACGCGGGACAAAATGTGAAAAGCCAACTCTGTCCCGCCAAAAGCGGGATATCCGGTCACCTTACCCATTGGTCTTAAAATCGAGAGTAAGTTGAATTCAATACATAGTCTAGATATATCAGCTCACACACTTTTCAAGTAGTTAGTTGGTCAAAATTGCAATAATCAAAGCTGATGACTGTTTCTGGTATGCTTTTTCCCGTAGAATTTGAATCTGAAGACAGAAATATATATTACCAGAAGCCTAATTTGTATAAAAGAAGTGTTAAAAAGTGGATTCTTTGATTTGAGAGTGGCTCATTAAGGCTTATTTTTAGTTTAATTAATTATCTTTTGTTCACACTTACGTTAAAGATTTCATAGAAAACAGTATAATAAATAAGTAAAATAAAATAAGTAAGTAAAATTTACTTCATTTACTTTACCTCTTAAATGTCTTAAATGTCGTACCAGATTCATACCATGATATTTGCATAGGTCAATAGTTCAACAATCAAAGCTCTCATTATTGAAGTAAATTCATCTTATTTGAGCTCGATGAAACACAGCTGTCTCTTTGACTTAATTATCTAAGAATAGTAATTAAAAACTTGCGGAAATAATCAGAAAGCCAAATTACATTTGCAAATGAGAATGCAAATGATAAATACAAATATCCTTTTTCGGATAATTTTATATCTAACTAAAAGTGCTCTTTAAATTTAGCACAAAATTGAGTTAATTTTGAGTGAGCATAAGTCTAAGCTATAATTTATATAATATGAAATACATCAAAATATAAACAATTCATTCATTAACACGAACACGAAAATAAACCGCGTACACACTACACAGGGTGTTCATTTTTACTGTTAACGTAATAATAAAAACCAAAGCTGAAAATAAAAAAATCAGTATTAGTAGTTTAAAGTACACCACCTTTCTTTCCTGCGTTACAAATGAACAACTGAAAATACCACTTCAGGAAAATAAGTTTGGTACAGATTAATCGTATTGTGAAACCAATATCTTTATTTACGCGAAATTCTTTCTCTGAGTCTCTGAGAAAAGAATTTAATTATCGTTTCCCCTCTACGACGATTGTTGCTCGAAACCAGACGACAATACTCGCGCGAGGGCATCATTAAGAATCTCTCACTCAATGAGCTCTCCGAATTTTTCGTGCTAGTATGTGCCCTGTCAGCCCAGCGGCGCGGGGTTGTCGAAAAAAGCCACCCCTTTAACGATCCATTCAGTGGCGAATGGCACGGGTATTATTCGGATTTGACTTCCAATTCCTAATTTATTCGGGCACACGTTCGATCTTTCGTCGATCTGTATTGACTGCGTGCGTGTATAGAAGATCTCTCTCTCTCTCTCCGAATCTCTCCTTTTATCTCACTATCCTCGTATATCTGCCTCGGTAGGCTTATAAATATCAATAGAATTTTAAGTGCGCAAGCATTGTGCTGCGGTTATATACCTGGCTATGTAGATGTTCTTTTCTCGTCGACAATGGCCATTATGATGACTGTGTAATGACGTTATAAAAATACAAATAACAATAAATTGGAGGAAGGCACAAAAGGCCCGCGTCCATATGTTTTAATTGCGCCATGGTGCCCATTCACGATTGCCAGCTTATTACTGATTACCGGTATCTTATTCATGTAATTAACTACTGTGAGATTAACAACGGGGATTGTTGATGTCCTAGCGTTATTTACTTCTAGGGTCATACGAAGTAATTTATAGAGTTACTCGAGATTTGTACTTAAATAATTTCTATATTGGTCGTGACAGGACTTTGATCCTACAGAATTGAGAAGTGGGACAAATGTTATAAACTTATAACAGTTATTGACAGTAGCGTGTGGTTATTGACTGTGATGTGGGACGGGTAAATACCCAGCGGGTAGGAACTTATAAAATGGGTATTTACCCGGGTATTTACCCCTACGTAGGGGTAATCCTCAAAACACCATTTAACAACATTTCAGGGTGTAACACTTTTTCTGGTAAGAATTATTTTTAGATAGTAAATGTCATTTTGAGTAACTTTTTACATGGACTTAATTATCCTCTCAACTCCAAGTTACAGCGGCTTAAAATATTAAGTAAATAAAGAAAAATAAACAATAAACTCCATATCAAACAATGCTAAAAATAAGAAAGAGCACAATCATAACTTATAACAAAATTAAAAGTAAATAAATTTCTGTAAAACATTCATAATGATAAATATAAATTAAATAAACAAATAAACGAAAACAAAATACATATGAAACTTTTTAGACATTTGTTTCTCTACAAGTAATTTTCATTCTGATTATAAAATTTCTTTCATGCCGACTTATTGGTTTTATCAATTTTAAGGAATATAGGAAACTAATGGATCCATATGAAACTTTTTAGTCAGTGTGGCATTTACTGTCTGGAAAAAAGTTTTGCGGAAAGAAATGTGACACTCTGTAAATGTGTACTATTGATTACAAATAATTGAAAATATTTGAGTTATATAAGAACATTCACTACATGTAGTTGGATTCATGGCAAAATAAGAAATTGATTAACAACGACAAAAGCCCCGAAGTTGACATAGTTAACATATAATCCTAATGTCTGCTAAATCTTCTTCGATAACAGAATCAGTAAATATGAAAGATTCACAGGATTGAATGGACGATGATGAAAAGAAATTGTCTGCTGTTGATATATTGTCAGATGAGATTGATATTTTTATTCTTTGTTTTAAAAATGTTTTTGTTTTTATAAGAATGACCTTTATTTTGTGATAAGAGAACACCTTTTGGTTTTATGATAAAGGAAAAGCCTTTATTTAGAAATTAAATATTTCTTTTTACTGCTATTTATAATAACAATATTATGTTTATAAATGCCCCGCTTAACTACGTTAAGCGATCTGGGAAAAGGTGCCATAAGTAGGAAAACAAAATGTTCTCTAGAACAAGAAAAGTGTAGCAAGTCAAAATTTCAAGATTTACTATTTCATCCGCATATATTTCTATGATGTTATATAAGGTCACTATAGCCTTTCGTCTTCATAGTGAATGTATGAAGTTTACGGTCATGGTGCACGGTACTGTAGAGCTTCAAAATCTGGAACATATCTGGGACTTTGAGGTTGTACGAAAATGTGTAACTTTTTATCAATTTTTGTTTATTTTATAATCTTAATTTATTGAATTGCAAATTTATACCTATAGCGGTTGATCTGTAATATCGGAAAAAATAAAGGATTTTTTGATGCACAAGAAATAAAACTTTTCTATTTAGATAACATTGAGGTTGGCACAACTTTCTGTTTTTTTCAAAAATGAAGTGGTATGGAAAATTTAAATTGCACCTTATTCATTTCTTCATTTTCAACTGAAAATCAACTAAATTTTACGATTTTTAGGGTATATTTGTTTTAGTTATTTTTCCGCATATCTTTTCTTATTATTTTTAAACAAGGAAATAAATACAATAACTAACAAAAAATAAATAAGAAAGGACTACTAAATGTTTCGTCGTGCTAAAATTACATTAAATCTCTTCAACATTGGTAGATTTGAGTGTTAAAATACTGATGTATGTGAAGTTTATGGAACAAGTCCAGTACAATCTGTTAAAAAAAGCTGACTTTGGTACGCCCAAAGAACAATAGTCAAATTAAATTAAAAAATTCAGTGGTATTTATTACAATTTTTAGACTATTTTTTTTATTTTCTAATATTTTTTGTCCCGTTTGTAATCCAAATCTCAATACAAAATTGCATCACAATATTTGCAACATTCAACCATTAATAATACGTCATAAAATCAAAATCTGTTCGAGTTACTTTTATTATTTTTATATCAAAGTTCATTTGATGATTGAAAACATGTAAAATACTGAGGAGATTTTAGGGACGAAATCATCAAAATGGAATAATGAATTATACCCAGGAACGTGATATTTTGATATATTTGACCTTTAATAAACAATGATTTTGTGATTTTGTGAACATTATTTTTAAACCGTCATACATTTAACACAATTTTTATCAAATTGACATCTCTCTTTTTTAGAATACTCCTTATAATCTAGACAATAAGAAACATAAAAAAAGCAAGAACAAAATTCCGACATATGGTGCCTTTTCCCAGATTGCACCAGATAGGTAGGATACATATACCAAAATAGGTTCGGTTGACGCTAAGCTTCCACTAATCCTATTAACATATTAATATTTCTCGGACACAATTACTCATGTAACCATAAATAAGAAGACGTATGCACCAAAAAATTAATATTCATACCATATGATCGCTAATGTGCGTCTTCGTCTCTCGCCTTACAAAGTAATCGACGAAGACGTCACTTGGTCGACTTTTCCTATACGCGAGAAGGATAACCTGTGTCCAGCTCAGATATTCCGATCACGTTCAAGTTATTCCTTGGGCAAGAATCCACCTCCGATCCAAGACAACGCCCACATCACAACATCTCCTTTTCGAATCGCCGAACTCGTACCGACGTAGGTCTACGATAACAGCATACCAATTTATAACCAGTAGCAATAGCTGTTAGCAAATAAAAACAGTCTCCCGGACAAGCAGAGGTCACGTTTTCGAGCGCAAATGACGCAGTAAACTGCTGGACGACTCGGTCGATGTATGGCGCTGTTAGTTGCATTTTTAACCCGTGCCAATAAGTGATCAATGTCTATAATTTTCTGGAAGTGGTCCTTCGCTTTATTACCTCTGATACCTGTGTTATTAATTTTTGTCTAACGTTCGGCGGAGGAATGTTAATTTGGGAGAAACTAGACCACCTATGTATATATATGAACACGCAGGGTTTTTTTGGAATTCGATTTTTGTCCTTCAAGGTATACATTTCAGCAAACCTGAAACCGGATCCACTATGTTAATAGCATTTATTTGAGGAAAAATGATCACTTGAATCTATTGAAGGTGCCCACAAAAGTTGTTTACAAACATATTATGGAAAGTATGTGGCGTATCATATAAAACAGATCTTTTAAAACAGAATAAGTTTTCTCTGATGTTTTATTTTATATCGTTTGAGAGATTAAAAAGAACGGTGATTTAGTGACATTGCTAAGATCAGAATCTCTTATTGTCTTGAGTGACGTTAATTAATAAAAAGTTGCGGTAAGACGTATTTCGGCTTAAAAAGAGATTATTAATGACTTTTGATACCTCATAAAATCCACTCTCCGTATAGTATTTGTCAGTTAATTTGTAAGTCCTTTTTTTTGTTTCCCCGTATACCACCACTGCATATTTTCGATATCTGTCGTCACAGCCAGTTGGAATTTTTGTTTGCATAAAAGTATCAGTTTTAAATTTGACATGTCATAAGAGAAATGTAATATAATTAATTTATCAAGCACAAATGTGAATATTTTATCACAATTGTAATGTTTTGTTTTTATCCTATTCTTATTTCATCGATTGTTCTTAAGCCAACATTCCTATTAACAAACAAATTTCACTGAATTTGATAATGTACTATGGTTGGTGTTAACTGAGTCACAATAATTACAATAACTTCAACTTTTAAATCCCGATAAAAATATCAAAAATCTCCATTAGGACGGTAAAAACCACATCCTCTATCTGAGTGGAAGAACAGAGTAAGTCTAAATCGGGTGTCTTTGGAAAACTGAAGAAACCTGTGTAATTTGGTATCTGTACATTTTACTGATTTGGTCAGAACAGAAAAGTTGTAGTGAATGTAATTGGTAATTATTCTGTACTTAAATTTTCCCTCAGATAGCAATAATAAATTAGATATTAGCTAAAACATCAGCTGGACTTGTCCTGTTCTTCCACTCAACGACAGTTTATCAGTCATTATCACTTAGTTAATGACAAAAATCATGCTACTAGAATGAATTGAAAATAAAAACACATAAAAATGAAAAAATAACACTTTCATATTTGGAACAGAATTTAAAATAAACAAAATATACAGGCAGTACTGTAGTCTCACATCATGAGTATTTGAATGATTCCGTGTAGCAGCTGATTTGTGGATTTCGAACAAAAGAAAAACTAAAACGAGAGGAACTACTGTTTCTGAATGAAACTTAACTTATAAATTTAAAGAATTAGAAGAATTTATAAGCATGTACCAGCCTATTCAGCCTATTCCAATTCAACTGATTCAACTGACGAATTATTTAGACAATCTTAAATCATAAGCCAGTCCTGTACGAGGGATTTTTCGACACTTTTATTGTTCGCAATTTGGCACTTCATTGGACACTTTTTAGTCGACAATTTTGTAAACAAATTACTGTAATAAAAAAATCCTACGGTTTATGTATCTGAGAAATTTCAAATCAATTGGATGTGAGGTGTGAATTAGCTGGGACGTCCGTTTTTTAACGACACCAAAGAAGAAATACCTGTGCGCGACTGGTTTAGTTTTATTTTGTTTTTTCTTTACGTGATAATAAAGTTAAAGACTTGTGTAAAACAGATATAGATATCATTTCTTAATGATACTGATTTTTGTACTTTTAATACAAGGCAATTTAGTGAATTATGTTTCGACTTCAACTGTTGGCGGCAGCATAAATACTATAATTATTAATATTAAATATTATTATTTATTCTCTTCTTATTTTCGCATTTAAAAGCACCCACCTAATTGCCTTAAAACGTTGCCTATTGCAGTGCTTCATGCAAAGACTAGAAGACCAGCGTTTGTCGTGGACAATGGACATATTCTGTTCTTCTTCTCATTTTACGCAGCACGTTGCTACCACAGCAGTATTGGTAATAGATAGAGAAATTTTGTACAAAATGGCTCTTAGTTTGTTCTGTTCTTCCACTGATCGGTTCAATTATGTGAACTGCTTTTAAGATTCGGTAACTGAATACCTGAAAAACTTCTCAGCTTGTACGCACGTGTTTTGAGAATAATGTGATGATTATCGACAAAAACTAGGTACTTTTAATGCCTGAAAAACTACTTTAGCATCAGTACAAGATAAGTTCTGTACTGTATTCTAGATATTATTTAAAAACATCTTCTCCCTAATTTTTCGTTCTTTTTTTTGTAAAAAATGATATAAAGGAGTTTTTAAATCAAATGTAAAAAGTTTATAGTTTACTCTTGAACAAATTTAACAATTTCTTCATTTTCTGCCAGCACGTAGTATGTCGGCCAATTAAAATTCGTACCATGGCTATTGATTTTTAAACCACGCAAAGTTCTTAATAAACAGCTAATTTTTCTCCAGAGATACAATTTTAGGTCCTTTATAAACACATCCAATATATTATATATAAATACTTGTGATTCCATGAAAGGTTTGCAACTCCATAGAGATAATAGTAATAATAAATATACTCAATGAAGACAGATACGGATTGGTTACTCATAATTAATAATACATAAACAACATATCCCGGCACATGGCCTAGGGCACGTACTCCAAGTATCTAGTATACAGCCTGTTTCTGATATAACACTATTTTGTGTGATCACAACAATTTTAGATTAATATACCGGCCTACTGAGATTAATATACGAGCCTACAAGATACATACAAAAATACCTCAGCAAATCGAGTTTCATAAAAATATTCAAACGTTCTTTGTTTTCATAAACTTTGAAATGTTCATAAAATCAATACTAGATGCTGATATCTTAACCAATGTTGGTGCGGATGGATTTTCTTATCCTTTTATTCCAAAAAGTTACCAACAATTCCAACAAGTCTTCTACGATAAAGTTAAATATTTTTATAGTTCACTGAAACAATATGTATGTATTTTTAATTCTGAAAACAACTTTTCTTAGAAACTTTTTACCGAATCTTCATTCCGAAGTAAATTATCCATAATTCCTATATTTGCGTAACCCCAATCATAAAATATTAAGTTGAGCCCATAAATTAGCTTGCCTTGCGGATTTGTACAACACCAAACATAATGCGATCGCGTTGGATGATAAAACTAATTGCAGCAAATCTCTCTCATAACTTGCTGACTACCGGTTAAACGCAGAAATCTTTCCAATCTGACACTCAACGTATACAAAACGTATGCTTCTCTTTTTACGGTTATATTTTTATATAAGAATTTGCAGATTGTTAACAATACACGACAAGCGAAGAAAACGTCGTCGTTCAAGCTGTATCTGCTTGACATTTAGACGCACTACCGAATCTCCTCATGACATAACCCCATTTCAGCTCTTATTCAATGGTAGAACGCGGATTCAGACGGAGACTTATCTGACGTTACATACAATGACACACAATTACCACGTGCAGAAAGATCCTCTTCATGTACTGGTCCGTCGGATTCTATAGGACACATTTGCAACTGAATGGAACAGGTTTGCGCCCTCCCCAATAAATAAAGTGATCAATGGTTTTCTTCTGGTTTCACCATAATGCCCGTTCATCTCGAGGAAAGGAGTTGTGCCTAAAGGCATGTCCCGTGTCGGTACAATGCAAACGATTGTCTTTTTTTAACGGGAGATGGTGATTGACATTCTTTGGAATTTAAACTATTATGTAGTCAAAGGTGTCCATTAGATCGATAGGAGAATTAGCAAAAAAATACTACGTTAGCATCATGGCTCATCATCAATTTTTATATATTTTTCTTACAGAACAGCACACACAAATTGCACAGAATATGTGGTAGCTTTGCACATTGGGGTATTAGACCCAAAAAGCTGGCCATAAATCAAATTTCTAAATTGTTAAATTCCAAAACGTAAACCAGTTTCTGGGATAGGTAAAAGATCGATGTACTAAAAGGCGGCAATATTTTTTCACCTGAGCCCTGAGCAACGTGTCCTTGTCAGCCAACATTTATATTTTACTATGGCTGAACATAGATGCACATAAGTTGACGCTCTTAAAAACGGTTGCAATTTTGTATTTTAACGATAAATGTGACTTTTTTGTTATATATTCTTTAGAACCAAGTATGAACTTTCATTCGACATTATTTTTATTAAAATTTACCCACAATTTTGTTTATTGCAGGGCCGAGAACATTCGCTGTTATAAAAAAAATGTTTTATGCATAACTTGAGTGTTTTAGTTTAGTGTTTAGCTTTGTTAAGCTTTTGAAAGTGGTTCAAATTATAGTTGACATTACAACTACTGGAAAATCTGCTGCGGATAGGTGCGGATACGGTTTTTGTGATTTTAGTTCTAATACGTTGTAAGGGAAAATAAAAAAAAATGATGTACCGGCTTATATGTAATTTGGTGCAATTTCTTGATACTGTGATAGTAGAGGTAATTTAGAACATATTTAACCATATTTAGCTATATACAAATGATTTCGGTTATCAAGATACTGACAACTTTATGTTCAGTGCATCTTGTGTGTTGTAAATGCCGTTATGTACATATATTTTTCCGTTTTGGATCATGTATAGCAAACAACCCCGATGACCTAGACTCTTAAAAATCATCCGACAAAGAAAAATCCTTAAACTTTGTACTTGTATATGCATTTCTTGGAAATTGGTTGCTTGAAGCCAATCGGATTCATATTCAAGGCAAGAAAATACTTCGAAAGCACCTACACGCATACACAGTTCACTGGTTTAAATTGGATTCTTGTTGAGGAGAGACAATAGTAACTTTGTGAATAGAAACTGGTTAGGCGTTTTCGATAAATGTGTTTATGCGGAATGCGAATGCGGGTTCAAAACATGCGGATTAGGGTCATACCACTAAAAACGACCGTTTAAGCTTGAAGTATGATCAAATTTCGAAAGTTTTTATGGAAACAATAAGTATTAAATATTAGACAATTTTGAAATAATACTAAAAATATTAGATTCTATAGTGATAAAAATGGTAAAATTGGTTCTTAATTGCCTCTACTATCACGTCTTAAAAGGAATGCATCGAACGGAAAACAGCATGAATAGCATACGTACCGTTTGAATACACAATATCGACTAGTGTAAACTTTCATTTTCTTCCTCTACCACTGGTCTTTAAAAATAATACTTTTTTCAGGATTTTCTTACAACATAACAGACCCAAGCATGTATTTCATATGACTCAAAAACGACATGTATTGTTCAATTTTAAATCCGTATATGCTGCGTATTTAAACTGGACATGCCATATATTATTTTATGAATTTGACACGGTAAAACATAATAGAAATAAAATCACTAAAAAATATTGATGACAAATATTGTAGCAGTAATTAATTTACAGTGTAGTGCAGTGAAGAACAATTTTTATACAGTCTGCTTTTTCCTATTTTGTACTGTTTTATTGTGTTTATTAAGTTATTAACCTGCAACTTAGTACGAAGGTTAAAATGTTATACATAAGTAAAACAACACATCTAAAGCCTTTTTAGGTGAAAAAATAATTTTGACCAGGTTTTGGCCCCAATATTGTCATTCAGTAATGACAATGACAATGGATATGTGCGGTATAAATTTCGATAATCTATTTGATGTTAGAAAACCAACAAACGGATAGTCGGGTCTGGCATGACCTGCGTCATACCTTTGGGGTGTAATATAAGGGTCGGCGAGAACAAAGGGGTCGAGACGGCCCGGTGTCAACTTAAAGCTGGCGGACGGCGGCTTTGGATGGAACGTCGGACCGGTATTTATCAACAGCATCAAATACTAGCTGGACCCTACATCGTTACGTTTCATATGTGGACGTGTGTGTCCGTATATGTAGTATGTGTGTGTGTATGTGTGAGTGTGGCTGCGTGTGTGTGTTGTGGAGGTCAGCCAGGCAGAAAAATGTTAAGGTTTCTGTAAAACAGGAAATCGGACCGATAGGACCAATCTAAACAATATCCATAAATATACTGGTTTGTTGGAACGCGCATGAAAAAGGAGAGGAAAATAACGATTACCAGCAACTTCTTTAAGAAAATAAGAACCGGCAGAATTATATTTTTAGGTTACAAAATAAATGGAGTACAAAGATTGTATGAGACATATCAAATTGATTACGTTGAAACAATAAGAAAGATTATTAAACTTTCTGGCACCAGCAAAGAGACCCAAAATATCGAGAATAATGCGTCTAATGTTTAATAGTGTTAATCATTACTAACAATGACGAATAACGAAATTCTAAAATTAAATATGAAGGAAATGCAGATGAACTGAACATCATATCATCAAAAAATAACGATTAAACTTAAAAATAAGTCGTAAAAAGTCTGAAGGACTAACCGTCATCGTCATCATCAAAATAATAAAATATAGTGGTACTAGTGGAGATAAGTAAGTAAAAAAATACTTGTGTGTTTATGCAAAAAATACAAGAACATAATCTGTAAAAAAAACGTACAAAGTCAACTAAATTTGAAAAAAATTTAATCTTTTTAATTTTGTTTTGGCTACAAAATACTTGCATAGCATGACTCCATAGAAAAAATAAGTCATCGATGAACTTTTAGTTTAGATATCAGACCATTCCACAGATTTCCAATTAATTAATTTGTTAAAAAGACAAAACTCTAAAATAGATGACTACTCTAGCCAACATAGCAAAAAAAATCTGATGTGGCCAGACACATGACTTTATCATACAATATATAAAATTAATAGTTTAGCTGCATGAGAATCTATTTGACTGAGATAAATCGTGTCTGCATTAAAATTAAACTAGTTAGCCAGGATTTGACAGATATTTTGATAGTCAATAGTATCAATCGAAGGTATTGTCAAAGCATCAGCATTTGACACTACCTACTGTCATCAGAATAATAGTTGTTTATCTCACAAGTGCCGAAAGTACGGAATAGCACAACGAGCGGTGATGCGGCGCGTCACCAATGGCGGAGCGTCGTCGTCGCATGTGAGCGAGTCGCGCTATGTTGTTTTCGGCAGGAGTGACATCAACGTTTTTTGTGTTGCTTTTTGAGAAATAGGTACTTATTTAAAAAAAAAAATTAAAAATGGTTATATTTCGGTATAGAAAATGTTAGGTTGATACCACTTCTACGAAATGTCAAGTTTAAAAAGCTAATTCAAATTCTGACAGATATATATTCGTTCATGACACTGTAGATGACGTTCCATAGTGGTTCTCCGAGTGTGACAGCGTGGTGACAGCCATAGACAATTCTGTGGTGATAGCACAAAAAAAATATTTGTCAACTAATTTGCTACTATGTAGTTTCCTATCAATGCAGATGCGACCGATCTCGATCAAAAAGAATTTGCTCTTGCAGCTAAACCATTAATTTTACCAAAAAATGTCATAGGCATAAATTATTCAAAATTTCCTCTGCTTTAATTTATTATTTAACTATTTTGACGAAATTACAGAAATGGCGGCTCATCTGCAAAATCCTTGAAAACGCTTAGAATAAACTACCAGTTCCTTTGGACCCTTTTGAACCAAAACCTTTTCAGCTCTAAGTTTGGTCATAAAACTTCTAAATATGAACTTTCGTCCCGATACCTTTAGTAGTTTCTCCGGAATCGTCGTCACAAAAATCGAGTACACACATACGTACACACACACACACACACATACACACACACACACACACAGACATTTTTTTGTACCTTGGTCAAAAATGTTCAGGGGACCCAAAAAGACCTATTTCCGCTAAGATCTCATTTTTTTTTCGGCATGATTACAATACTTTACCATACTACGTATGATAAAGTAAAAATTAACATGTTACAACCAATTCTGGTATGCTGTTTTTTTCCATAGACCCCTTTAAAAATTATTATTTCTGTCTAGTTTTTGAAAAATATAACTCGCGTTTGCAGTTTTTGCGGATTTTGGAAAAAAACGGTACAAATTTGTAATCACTCGTACTTCGAATAATATTTATTCAATTCAAATATTTCTTTAAAAAACGAATTGCTTGTAGTGTGAAGATGCAAACCATACCCTATTTGCAATAACACAATGCTTCAATCGAAAGTTATGTTGCTTTACGTTTGGCTATGCAACATTTCTGATAATATCGGGTCAATTTAATGCGAAATGAAAGGTGTATTAAATTCAATGGGTAATAACATTTGTTTCGTTTTGATAAAAACGGGCACTAGAGATCCTTATAGCATCGTATACAGGTGATTTTTTCTTATACGGGGTGAAATATTTAAGCAATATTTTTTTAGTGTTTTTACTGAAAACCAGTTACTGAAAATCCAACAGTGTATTTGAGTTATCTTTAAAGATCGTGAAGAAACCACTGCTGTTGTTCTGGGCGGCATGTTTGAATTTATCATTTAGGTGGTCTTTTCGTCAGTTTCAATTATGATATGTCACACTTGTTGTTTAGCTGTAAATGTTAGACGTATGTTACTTGTTCTTGTTCTTTTGTTTGTTTTTGCTAATATTGCATTTCAGCTGGAATGAAAGTTTTTTGAGTATGTCGCATCACTTCAAACCAAGATTTCTTTTTTATTTTTATGTCATGTTTAAATAAAGAGCACTTCCAACATCTGCCTGAAGTCAGCGTGAATACATTGTGTTGTTTTTTAGATGTTTTTTATTTAAAGATGTAATTTTTACGTGAAAAACGAACAGCAAAGACCTGACCGTCATAATTTTAGTTCAATATAAAACAATGTTGATTTTAGTTAAAACAAAAAAAAGATGCAAAAAACCTACAGCCCAATAATGGTAGTAAACAAGTAAGAAAACTCCTTCAAAAATTTCAAAATCAAACACGGCGCCCATAAGAAAACTAAACGTTGGCCATAGTTTCTCCACCATCTGTAAAGATAACTCAAGTTCGCAATTGAACTTTTCGTGCCTATGCAATGGAATCGTTTTTATTTATGCAAACGTCCAATTCAAGTGCTTTTTTGAGTAAAACAGTCAAAAAAACGAAATTTCAAACTTTCACCCTGTATATTAAAAAAAAATCACCCTGTAAACGATGCCATAAAATCTCTACTGTTCCTTTTAACCAAAAGAAGACAAATGTCATTACCTACTAATTTCATTACACCTTTCACTTCAGATTAAATTGACCCGATATTATCAGAAATGTTGCATAGCCATACATGAAGCAACATTACATTGGATTAAAACGTTCAATTATTGCAAATATGATATATAGATATTCATTATACGAGGTGTGTCTGTAGAGTGCACTTAGCATCAGGTTTTTGGAGTCAGAAATTATATATAACTGCTCCAACTTTTGCAACAAATATGTTTTATATTAACTTATGGCGTCAGAACTTGATTTTTTAAATAAAATTAGATGTTGTTTCAAATATAGAAAGCACTTACTTGTTTTGAGAAATGTTGTCTTTAAAGTTCTGCTTTGTTACGTTATTTTACGTAAGGACAGATAACTGAAAACACTTGAATAAAGAACATAATTAAAATTGATTTATCAAAGAGAATTTCAAAAACGAGTATTTAAATCCTTAATTAGATTAAAAGATTTCCAACAACTGTATAATTCCTTTCTGTTTTCTTATCTATCAACCATTGCAATCACACTTTTTTTTGTAGAAGCTGATCATACCCTTTATAATGATAGTGCCATTTGAAATTACAAACTGAGGTGAGGAGTGAAATATAAAATTCCAAAGCAAAGGTTTTGACATCTATCTCAAAAACTAAATTGGCGTATTTTTGTCTAAAATTATACTTGATGTTCTGGAACGAAGGAAATCCATGTTAAATCGGTGTTAAATCAGTGATTTAACAACGCTGTGTATTAAACATTACGAAGAACGGACGTCAGCGCGAAGTTGCATGTTTTT
The DNA here is from genome assembly GCA_964023965.1 of Melinopterus prodromus. Classification (NCBI taxonomy): domain Eukaryota; kingdom Metazoa; phylum Arthropoda; class Insecta; order Coleoptera; family Scarabaeidae; genus Melinopterus; species Melinopterus prodromus. The sequence continues at coordinate 51,704,115 of OZ030393.1, forward strand.
ATCCTGAACAACGACATCATAATTACAAAAATGTGCAATACCGACTCAATTATGCAATCAAACACAACCGATCGATTATTCCCTTGTCAAACGGTGATTTCGTAAAAGTCACCCGCGTGGAATACCCGGGATTATTATATAAAAAGAGAACAACCGTTCATTTGTCATTGATCTTAACGATGGGTCCAACGTCGCCATAATCGCCGAATATTACCAGATAATCGGCGCTCTTCACGGCTGTCAATCTGGCATTAAGCCGCCAGCGTAGCCTAAGCCAGCCGGCAGCTGCTAATGATTCCATTTTCTTTCGGGGTTACTCGGTGCGATAGATTAGATTTCGGGTGAATCTGGACCGTGACCGGATACCTCTTAACGCATTCTTTGCTGTGAGAATATCACGTACGGTAGCCGATGATGTCGGGAACTTCATTTACCTCCGTGAAGGTTTAATTGTTCTCAAGCTGGAATGTGGACGAAACAGCGGGCTGTTATAATAGGCGTAAGTAATATTTTGAAGACAGTTCACATTTAAAAGAAGTAGAAGGTAGACAAACAAATTAAATGAAAGGTTAGGAAGGTTAGTAGCACTTAGCTTGAAACTAAGCTAACTAATAAACAAACATTATATAACAGTATACCGGGTGATTAAATTTCGAAGCTCACCATGGGGATCACGCTTATTAGTGGAGGTAGAGCCTATGTTTAAATTGGGCAAAGTTTCATATTTTTGTGTTGATCAATTATCTGAAGAGAAATTTAAGCTATCAATTTTCATTTTGAAGATATCCGCAAAACAACTGAAATGTTATATGATCCTTTTTATTTTTTATTTGAAACCAAGAGTAGCTAGACATTTGAAACAAAAACATTGTGGAGCTACTTTTTAATAAGAACTGCAGGCTATTTTTGAATTTGGAATAACATCAAAGATAGCAGCGTAATCATGGCCAACTTGTGTTTTTCTTATGGGCGCCATGTTGAATTTTGGGATTTTCCGATAGTCGTGTATTTTCTCATTCCCGCAATGTACCTATACAGTAATTCATATTGGCATTAGTTTTTAAAACAATAGTGTGATAATAAAATATACCTTCAGGTACCCAACTGGAGCTTGGTTACAGACCGCCGAACTCGTTGTCAAGCAACGTCAACGAAATGCACTTGGATCAAGCGGCGCGCGCAGCGTTGGGTTTGCCATTTAACCAAATTAGCCTTAATTGTGGTTGATTGTGGATGCAAAATGCCGTTTACCGATAACGAAAACTGTTGTATGATAAGGGGTTAGTATTGTTCTCATAGAAATGCCCCATCGTACAATATTCCTAACATTGGCCAGAAATTTAGGGTAGCATGGATCGTTTAATAAATCCCGCAATTCTTATAATCCTCAATCCTTTAACTCGGCCATTCATGTTCCAAGAAAACTTGAATGGAGAATGATTTTTAAATCTTCTGCGCACCGAAGTGGCAGACTATTTTGACGATGTTGAGTTGGCCCAAAGGAAAAGGTGGATAATGTGAATAATGTGGTGGCAGCAAGATGGAGAACCACCTCACAATAAAAATAAGGCTTTTGTTGTATAAACGTGTTTCTTTTACAATCTGAATGTTGTTAATCCAAAGCACCCTTAGTCAGTCCGGCGGTCTGCAACCAAGCTCCAGATGGGTACCTGATAAGCACGACAAACAACGAGAAAAATGCGGAAATGAGAAAGAAAAACGACTATCGGAAAATGCAAAAATTCAACATGGCGCCAATAAGAAAAACAAAAGTTGGCCATGGTTACGCAGCCATGTTTGATGTTATTTCAAGTTAAATAATAACACTGCATTCCTTGCTAAAACGTAACTCTAGAATGTTTTTGTTTCAAATGTCTAGCTACTCTTGGTTTTGAATAAAAAATTAAAAACGATATCTAAACATTTCAGTTTTTTGCGGATATCTTCAAAATGAAAAATGATAGCGTAAATTTCTTTTCATGTAATTGATCAACACAAAAATACGAAACTTTGCCAAATTTAAACATAGGCTCTATCTCCACTAATAACCGAGATCCCCATGGTGAGCCTCGAAATTGAATCACCCGTTATAGTACTGTATTGCCATCAACCATAAGCAAGTGCACAAAATTTGATGATATTTGGCCGATGACGAGTTGGATTTTATCTTTGTTGAAGTTGGGTGAAAAAGTAATTTCCAAATTAGTCGGAAAAATTTTGGGTTTGCCAATAATGCGAGCTGTTGAGACATTACTTGAAACATCAAAATTAAAATTCATACAAACATTCCCTCACGATACGGGTATATACAGTTAGAAATCAAACGTTAAAAGGTTAAAAGTTTTTAAAGAATCTACCGAAGATATCAGCGTGAGAACGGGTCTCACTGGATTGCATGTGTTTACTTTTTAATTATTTTTCTTTAAATACGCTACTATACTTAGACATTGACACATCGACATAAAACGCTGTTTTTAGTCTATGTGGTCCAAATTAATACTGTTTTTTACAGTTGTCTGTAGAATTATCTGGTAAAAAATATTATGTTTCAAATGTTTCAATTTCAATGATGAATTTACTCCAGTTTTTTTGGAAAAACTAATATGAAAAAAACTAATATGCCAGAATCAGTTGTCATATGTTTTGTTGACCAGTGTCATTTGTTTTCGATTGCCGTTTATTAAGAAAAGAAATAAGTGGCACTTTTGCATATGCAATCACAAGATCGTTGCGTTGGTACCTAAATATTATTTTAAAATTGTAAAAAGATACTGTAATCAGATCAGACAACATGAAACATTTGTTTTCTGGCTATCGATTTGGAGTATAATCTCGTCATCAGGCCCCAACGTTAATGCGATCAGATGGCGTCTATATTATAGGTTATATCAACAGCAAAACATCGCATGTATTAATTACTTACATAATGGGTGAATTCAAAATTTAACGCGGAGAGTAAGTCACGTGAGGTGACCACTACGGACGCGGTCTACGGATTGAAAACAAACATTTATGCAAGCGTTATGCACTCTGATCTTCAATCTTGCTTGTTTCGATGTTCTTCATTTGAAATGTCATTTTTAGGTGAAAGACTACCAACAACCGAGTTTTATGTAAGTTTTATGTATCATTCGAGTAAAAAAAAACAAAATGTCAAAGGATATACGGGTTACGTCAAACCTCAAATATTACCCGCTTATATCACTCATTAGTGATATAAAGGGACATTTATCGCAATTTTGGTGTTGTAATAATAGTTGTCAAAACTAATGTTCCACAACTTTAGTTTTATGTAACATAGTATGTAACAAGTTACTATTTTGTTGTCGATAATGATCCTTTTTGCATCTGTTGTTCTATTTGAATAACCATACGTGAAATAGAAATGAGAAGTTTGTTAAATTGAAACAATTTCTTCAAATCTTTCTAAGTATTGTCCAATGTACCTACGTGAAAACCCATACTATAGGGGAAGATTAAGACACCGCAAATAACATCGCTATCTGCAAAAAGCATTGTTGAAATCATTGTAATCTGTTAAGGGGATCCCTAAAGCCGACAGAAAACCAGATCAAGTTCCAAATCCTTGATTTATCTTATAATACGACCTTTCATAGTTTTATCACTAGTATTCACTTTTTTCGTACAATAATGGTTACGCTCTTGTGTAAGGTTTGCATTATTTTATAGTAGATTCATTGATTCTAGATAGTTTTAAACAGTATAAAACGCATTGGATGATAGTTGGAGTCAACCTTATATAAATCTGGTGGAATATCGATATTGCGTCCTACCTGGGGTACCTGGGCGAACCTTTTTTATGGATTATTGGGTCAAAACGTCGCGTTCAGTAAAGAGTACGTTGCTGGCTGGGAGACCAAAGTGACGGGAGAATGAGTTTGTGTGCCCCCCCGGGGTGAGTTTGATGCGCTCACATGTACGAAGACGCGCACCACGGGGAAAAATAAAGAGGCAAGAGAAAGAAGAAGAGTTAGACTGTGGGGAAAATACCGTGTCGGTCGGATGGCGAGGCACGCAGACGCGCGGCGTTTGTTGATCTTTAACTAAAAACCTGTTAAGCGCCCCGTTAACCGGGCATCATTAATAATTTACCGAAAATTACCCACTGACAGCTCCCTCTGCCTTCGCCATACCTCATATAGGTATATTGGCGAACCTTCCAATTAACGAATCTTAAAACTTCATCATCCCTCTTCTGACTTCTTCTAATCGTTTGTTGGACCAAGCGGTAAAAGTGATAAATCTTCTCGTACTTCTCGACTTTTGTAGTCTTGCAAAATAATGATTTAGTGTTAAAAGAAAGATACCAGAATTTTTATAATTTTTATTTATCTTATATTATAATTCTAGAAGGGCGTAGCGACCCCAAACTTTCTGAGCTATCTCTCTCCGAACGCCTATGGTCCAGAAGTACCGAATTGTTGGCCAGAAGTCAAATTTTCAAGTTTTGAATTCAGTTAAGTAAATTATATATGCAATACGAAAGTAAACAGGTTAATTTACTAAACACGCGTGGAATTGATGGTTAATTACAACGCATTCAGTCATAGTAATAAACCAAAATGGTGCATAGCTTCTACCACTACTCGCAAAAATCTAATAGGTACTGAGTACATTGTTTGTTTAGTTAAGTTCTAAATAACGGAAAGTGATATCTTGAACTGTGCTGCTGAAGGTAGGTATTTCGTATTACGTAAATATGAATGAAGAAAATTTTAAATCACCGCAATTATAGAACACACAGAAGAGCAAATTTACCTAAAATTTCATTAGACATTCAAAAAAATGTTTGCACTAGTTTGCACTTGTAGGATATGGAGTATTCCACTCTTTCTCTACAAATCCCACTTATGTTTTGCTGCTAATAACTGCGTATTCTCCGTAATTTATTATTCTTCGGTAGCTTGTTTTGCAAAGAAATTAAAAAAAAAAAACTAGCGTTAAACGCAATACTTGTGCCAAGTTTCAAATAAGTACAATTTAACTACAATTTAATATTGAAATAATTTTCTTGTAATTTATAAGTATTTCAGCACCTTGAAAAAAGATTCCACAAAATTCTCGCATGCTTTTAGAAATTTTAGATTATAAATGATCAAAGTTAATTATACCGAGTGAAGAAGAAACATGATGTTTTAGTGGTCAAGTTCTGATCACCCTGTGGAGTAATTAAGGAACATTTTCAAGTTTCCCAAGTACCCTGGTATAAAGCCATATCAATTACTAAGATGTTGTTTTTCCATTCATCATTCAACACATTTTTCACCACAATATAAACAAATTCATCTACATTGCTACACGACATTGATATCTTGAAAACAAGGAGTCTTACAGCTTATTATAACGGGAGAAACAAATAACATTTTGATGGCCGAAGGGGCTCTGTTAGAGAGTTCAAGAGAACCTGACCAAGTACCATAACTAATCTACAGGGTGTAACAAACTTTAAGATTTGTTTACCAAAATTTTCAAAGACATGTGTTCAAAGTTTGGCTAAATTATATGTGGTACGCGAGTGTATATACAATATACATACACATACTATGACTTCCAATCCCGGATTAAAGATTTTGTAATCCAGGGATCCTTTATGAAAAAAATTCATTCAAAAATTCAAGAAAAAAACAAAAATTGCGTGGTCAAAACGCCGGGGATGCCAAAGGTTACCAAATCCAGTCAGTAAGAAACGCCTAAAATATATTAGATTTGACAATATCTTTTACCCCAAAACTTGATCAACAGACTAAAATTTTACCTCACAAGTAAAAACCCAAAATTGTCGGTTTAAAAGGTGCCAAAGTGTGCGTATTGACATCAATAATAAACAAAATGTAATCTCTATTAGATAATAACTCGCTCTTCCATCTTAAATTTGGTCTGAAATTTAAAACTATTATTGTTTACAAAAAAAGATAGGTGTAATGTAATGTTCTACACGCGTCTTCAAGTAAACCGTTAAATATTGTTCAAAATTGACGAAATATTCATTACAACTTCTTAGAATATTAAATATTCAATATTTTGTCATGAAAAAATTGATATTACTTGAACGTTTTTCGGCTTTGTCAACTCGGCAAATTTTTTCAAATAGGGGATTTAGGTTAATAATCCCAGGATCCCGAAAAAACACTAATACATACGTCATATTGTACTTCAAGCCCACTTGTGAACAGACTCTAGGATTTTAAATAACAAGTAGTACATCCCCTGGGGATCACTTCAGACCCTTTTGATGTTGCTATGATATTGAGTTAAGTCGCAATGAATACGTAAACATTACAAAAATCACGCGTGTTTAGCATTGAGCCCCGTCCTACCCCAATCTGACGTGTTGGAACCCGCTTGCATTTTACATCAGATATCGATGGCCTAGCTGCAATACTACGTATCACCTATGTATGCCTTAACCATAATGACACGTGGTATTGCAACTAGGCCATCAATATTAACTAATCGTGGTGACGATATATAACAGATATGACAGTCCATTATTGTTAGAATACACTATTGTAGACACTAATGCCCAAACCAACTCTAAAACGCAAGCATTTCATCCAAATGAATAGCGGTTACGCAATACAAAAACATCCTACCTTATTTGGACGATTCTTCTCTTCTATTTGGCCGCAAACAGTTTGAGATGGCAACAGAGACAACACAAAGACCAAACGTCACACATTTATCAACTTTATACACCAACATACCGATAATTATGTAAGCAAAATACGAGAAACGCGTCGAAATTGGACAACGCTACATTGTTCCTAACGCGGGGTCTACAGACTGCTCGGCACGACCAAAAAAACAAAGGAATACATCGACACGCCAATCCGTATACACGCGTGGTGGGAGGTGGATATTACAGCAAGTGCATTGTTGAATAGTTTGGAAACTATAATATTATGTATTATGTAGGTACACCAATTTATTATTGTTGTAACTTGATGTATGTATTTATTATTATCGGTGTTATAGGTTTACTCTTGTTTTATAAGCGGATTCAGTTATAAGTTGCTTATGAAATATAATGTAGTATTCTAATTAATAAATCGTTTGTTACCTTATTTATGGTTGTGTTTAGCGCGGATGTAAATAAAAACACGCTCAGACGCACATACACATAGACACACATAGTATGCAGGTGCATATTAGTGCGTTTGCTGAATAAAACGTGAAGCTAGGTACCTACCAGTTTGTTGTCATTTTGAATTGGTGTATCGTGTATGTATTATTGTTGTTATAGTCTTACCATATATTTAAGCGTGGTGATGGAATTGTCTATTGCTTATCAAATGTAATTTGAAATTTAAATGAATTGCCCGCTGGTAAATTATGATTATCCTACTTTACCTACTGAAAGATGTCCGGGTTATTAATATATACCATCATCCTATGAATCTGAAATCCTATGAATTGTTAAATATATCAATCATGGAATCAAAGTTAATAAAATGTATTATTTTTTGAATTTTTTTGCTACTTCTTTCAAGACATTAATCAAAACGAAAGGGAAACTGGTGCAGATGATTAAAGACGCTTCATTTGGGCTAGGGTAATTACTGAAAAGAATAAATTCACCCTTAATATCATGGATGAGTAATTTAACACAGAAATTGACTTGGCATTGAGCAGTGTTTTGTATCAAGTCTGTTCCACGTAGGTAACGGAATTCTTAATTATCGTCTAAATAGGGCTAATAAATTATGCTTTTTTTCGAATCCTTCTACCATTGCGAGGGTAGAAGGAATCGAAAAAAATAACTATAGTAGATACGGATAAGAGCAACGTATTCATTTAGAAGATTTCCGAAAATAAAAGCGTAACTATCATCGCTACAGAATTTGAAAATCTGCTGAAACCCAAACGGTATTTACCTAACGTTTTACGAATTTATAGACTGTTAGTGATAATTATGTAATTATGGCTTTATTATCCTCTAAACTGAAAATACCGGCCTTAATTCGTTAATAAACATCTGAATATTGTTTTAAAACATTTTGAAACCCTAGCAAGTAGTTAATTCTTAGCAACGTAATGAAATCAAAGCTATTTATTGTAATAATTAATATTATTACCAAAACAAGGTTGTATATTTTAAATAGCAGTTTATGCTACCATATGCTCAATGTTTTCAGATATTCCTGCATTTTACTAATGTAAAATGTATATATAAAAATATGTAAGCTCTTCCTTTCCTTCTCAAATAATTTTGAGAACATAATTTGCCTAGCTAATTTTCATTGTGTTAGAAATTGCCATATTCTGCGCTACTTATGGATAGAACCAGTATTTTTTAACACTAATTCCGCTAATTTTTGATGGAGTAAATGTGAGCTGCGACAGGAATTGCATTCTAAATATAAAAATATGTATGCTCTTCCTTTCCTTCGCAAATAATTTTGAGAACATAATTTGCCTAGCTAATTTTCATTGTGTTAGAAATTGCCATATTCTGCGCTACTTATGGATAGAACCAGTATTTTTTAACACTTATTCAGCTAATTTTTGATGTAGTAAATGTGAGATGAGACAGGAATTGCATTCTAAACATAAAAATATGTATGCTCTTCCTTTCCTTCTCAAATAATCTTGAGAACATAATTTGCCTAGCTAATTTTCATTGTGTTAGAAATTGCCATATTCTGCGCTACTTATGGATAGAAGCAGTATTTTTTAACATTAATTCAGCTAATTTTTGATGCAGTAAATGTGAGCTGAGACAGGAATTGCATTCTAAATAGAAAAATATGTTTGCTCTTTCTTTCCTTCTCAAATAATTTTGAGAACATAATTTGCCTAGCTAATTTTCATTGGGTTAGAAATTGCCATATTCTGACCTACTTATGGATAGAACCAGTATTTTTTAACACTAATTCAGCTAATTTTTGATGGAGTAAATGTGAGCTGAGACAGGAATTGCTTTCTAAATATAAAAATATGTACGGTCTCCCTTTCCTTCTCAAATAATTTTGAGAACATAATTTGCCTAGCTAATTTTCATTGTGTTAGAAATTGCCATATTCTGCGCTACTTATGGATAGAACCAGTATTTTGAACACTAATTCAGCTAATTTTTGACGGAGTATATGTGAGCTGAGACAGGAATTGCATTCTAAAATTAAAACTTCACTCAGATTCAAAGAAATGTTCTCTGTCGCTCATTATACGATATTTTTCCCAATATTTCTATGTACCCCCTTTTAATATTTAGTCGTCATGATCCCAGTTTAAGAAGACGTCCTTTAAGTAGAACTTACACCTGGGAAACAGCGGGCAACGTGTAGCATGCGAATGCATTTTGTGATACATATCATCAGGTCAAAGCTATTTTCTTTGAGTTGTCAACAACGGTAATGTATCTGATCCCATGTTGTTTCCGGTTGCTGTCACTGTATGTCACCATAATTTGACATTGGAACATAGGAACCATCCGATGGTATTGAAGATCAAAAATGGCTACTCTCAAGTTGTGTCGTCACGAAATTACTCTTCTGGTTATTCAGTGCCAGTGTAACCTTTTTACCTTTAAAATGTAAGGCCACATAGTACTATATATTGCAAAACAATGTTAGTGATTCTATAGCTGACAATCATCTCTCCAACAAGACTTCCAAGATGTCCAAAGACTTATAAGTAGAGTTTCTCACATGATTAGTGACTTTATTTACCCATTTACTTTGTACTCGGCTACTTTGGTTTTGAGTCCCTTATTTATTCGCCTTCTTATTGCAATAAGTAAGCAAAGTAACTTAAATTGAAATAACTTCCCAAATCCTTTCCAAGAATGCCATCATTATATACCTAATATAATTTCTTAAGGGTGAGATTGATGCAGTAGATAATTATTAGAATGCAACCTAAGAAATCGCTTTTCTAAGAACAATGCCCTGAAATATCACACAGAGCCAACCTTAGTCGTATCAAAAACGTATAACGGACATTCAAACAAACCCACTAAAAGCTGCGCATTTTCTCGGAAGGATGCACGTCCTGGTCGTCCATCGACGTCACGGGAGAGCGTGTCACGTGCATCGCGAAGGGTTCGGATGGCCATCGAGGCATCAATATCGTGTCAGGATTATGATATCGTTAGGAATTCTTGAGGTGTCCGAGTCAACCGTTGTGTGAGCGCCGGATGATCGTGTCCGGGAGGGTTCTTGCGAACGTTCGACCGAGAGGCGCTGATGTATCGAATCGGATGATGGATTGCCGAAACTTCAATACTCTCTGCTGTTCCGCTCAGACCCCGCTGCAATGCTTTGTGGCGGCGAAGGGGAGAGTTCTTAGCCCTCAACTTTTACACGACACATGTAATCATCGGTGTCGAAATAGAAATCAATTTTTGTGTGTGAAATTTTATATAAAATTTCTTATCTAGTTTTTACATACGAAGATATTGATGTCTATAAATAACACTATATGTTATAATAACTTTTAACAAGTAATTATTTATATTAGGTTCAATTGGTGCAGATAAAAGCTATTAAGGGCTTTGGGACAAATATTACTTTGATTAGATTTGAATTTAAATTGAATTCTCAATATGACTGCCAACCACTCACATAGTGAGTAAATAGTAAAAATACCAATTAATATTATCTCCTTTCTACTTCTGTTTAAGATTGCCAGGTTTAAAAATAAAATTGGCATATGGATAATATTGACAGTAGCTATTGTCACAAAACCAGCCTTTGACACTACCTACTGTCAGAATGAAAATAATTGTGAAATCCTCGCTAACTAAGTTTTAATGCAGACATGATCTCAATCAAACAGAATTTCCTCTACTTTAATTTATTATTTAACTATTTGGACGAAATTACAGAAATAGCGGCTCATTTGCAAAATCCTTGAAAAATACTTAGAGGAAACATTCACTTCCTTTGGACCCTTTTGGACCAAAAGCTTTTCAGCTCTGTTTGGTCATGAAACTTCTAAATATGAACTTTTGTCCTTTAGTAGAACCTTTAGTAGTTTCTCCGGAATCGTCGCCACAAAAATCGTTTACACACACATATTTTTGTACCTTGGTAAAAAATGATTATGGGACCCAAAAAGACCCTTTTCCGCTAAAATCTCAAATTTTATTGTCGGCTTGATTACAATACTTTATCATACTACGTTTAATAAAGGAAAAAAAGACAGGACAAATGGTACGTGTTATAAAGTAAAGCATACAACTAATAGAATTAGGTCTAAATAGATAAACTTATTTAAAAACATGCCGATTTCTTGTCTGCTTTATTTTAATTCCTGAATAAAAAAATCTTTTAGGGGCTAAAGGGGACAAAAATTAATTATCGTATATGTTGTTTATTCAGTGACCGACCGTCAAAAGTATGAAATAAATTCACTAAAATTGAAAAATGGTTAACATAAAAAATTCTCGGTTACCTTTTTATCTGTTAATAATCAATATACACATTTTGTATATCCAATTAATATCAGACTTTAATTTATGATGCGATCGACAACAAATATGGCAATGCCATACTTGTTGTTGATAGATTTTTAAATTGCCCTTGTTTAAATTGTCTCGGTAGCACAGAAAGACGATCGCCTTCCATAGGATTATTTTTAAAGACAGTTGAAAACAGTAAAATATTAATTTTTAAGCACTGAAGGCAAGTCTCGACTCAAGCTCTGATAAATATATATATTTGTATTTTACTTGAAATCCTAAAAGTTCCAAAAAGGAATCCAGGATATCTTACGAAATTCAGGACACCAGACAACCCTTTTTATGTTGTGAGTATTTAAATAAATAAATAATAATAATAAACTAAAAATATATAGATTGTGCTTCTTCTTTTTGAGGGGACCTCTTCCATATGTTTTATGACCTGAGAAACAATTACCATAAATATTATTTCATAATTTTAAATACACTTAGTTTTTGAAAAAATCAGTGGCTCAAATAGCAAAAAAGCAAACAAACGTTTTCCATTTATCTCAAAAATTAGATACAATTCAAAATTACTTTCTTCAGATTCCGCTTCCACGGAAAAGCACAGGTTGCAAAATATTTGAATTGTTTTGTTGGTGGCCTGTCTGTTATTTTCATTATTATATTATCGACAAATTGATTAATTGAAAATCTATGATACACTCTGACACTCTACAAAAGTCTATGGACTTTTTTTATTATGATAATAATTTGGCTATATTGAAATAATATTAATGTTTTTTAATGCAAACTTAATTCATTTGGTAGCAACCCCGGAATATTTTATTAAAATTACCAACAAATCTCTGTAATAGCTTCTAGTCATATAACATTTTAAAGCATGGTAATTAAAAAGAATGTTTTTATAAATAAGTAAACTTTGATATAAAATTGTCTATACTGGTTTGTAACATACTTTCCATAAAATGCTAATAAACTCGTTAATAGATTTTTGCCTGCAAATGTCCACATAATTATTATTGACCATTACATTACTACGATGGATCAACTATTAGTTTAACAACTTATTTCTCAAATTAACATAATCCAATATTTAATACTTATTTTGTATGTTTTGAGAATGTAATTTATTTTTTCCGGCTCTGTTATAAACTTCTAGATCTTAACACGTTGTTTTCTACCTACGTAACCTTTTGCCCAACTTTGTGTTCATACAGATTTTTAAAGAACGAACAGCCCTGAGCCGTTCTTGATTTATACAAGAGTATTACATCACTATGTATTGTGTTTAATGACCAATCAACAACATCGATAAAGACACCAATCTATCATCCGTACATTATGAGCATTTTAAGTAAAGCGATAAAAAATCATACTGTGAATGCTTTTAGAGTAGTCAGAGTCCATAAAACCACACACATAGATGTACTTAAAACAATCAATTACAATTGCACACATTTACATACTCAAACAATTTCAGAGATGCAAATTGTTCTTAATTATGTATATTTATTCTAAAATTTTATGACTATAGTTGGGACGTTCTCAACGTCAAAGTTGACGTTTTAATTACATCACATAATGCACTGACTCTGAATAAATGGGTATTCATTAGTATTCTCTGTTTGGCTACTATGTTATCTATTGGTGTGAGTTATAGATCTTCACACGAAAATTAAGAGATAAAGAAAGAAACTTGTTTAATGATGTGGTTGCTTAGTAAACGAAAACTCATTTTCCCATGAATAACAAGTAAAATATTAATCTCTTAAACCCAGATGAATATAAACATGTAACAAAATATCATATGAAGAACTAACGAGCTTTAAATTTCACTTGGATTCAATGAAAAACTGTCAGGGGCGAATCAATCATAAATTCAATAGCACGCATTCAGGTAAAACGGAAAGTACTTTTACCAACAAAACGATATTTTCACCCCTCGATGTATTATTGTACGAAATGCGGAAATCCAGCCACGTGCGGTTTTTTTTTTCTCCTACGGATAAAATTTAAATTTGAATGGACGCTTAGGTGCGAAATTTGTCGCCGTTTCCGCATACAGGGTGTGGTCGGAATAGTTACCGCATATTTTGGGGTGAGCGTGCATTGTACGCAAGGTAAGATGAGACTTTAATTTACATGATTTCGTAATTTCCTGTTCGCATTCCTCGCGCACTCTCTCTCCGTCTGTTCGTGTGTGTGTTTGGGGCTTTTTTTTGCGGTACGCCTGCCTGTAGAAGTATCAAATTATATGTCGCGTGCCCGGCAGAACCTGGGACGGGATTTCTCCGAATTGCAAATGCTTAATTTAAATTACAAACCGATTCCGTTCAACGTCTGCTATTTTTCTACACCAGTTGAAAGGTGAGGGTATACAACGCGTCCTTGCTTGTTTGCTATTTGGGGGGGGGGGCGATACTATTACCAATTTACATTGATTTGTATCCGCATGTCTATAGTTATTCCTTGTTTACCAATTCGTAAGAAAAGATATAATAAAGAAACAACAAGAGGATATTATTATTCCTTAATTTATTATATTATAGATTTGAGATTTTAAACAAATATGAAGTACTAATTGAAAAACATTATCAGACTATCCTTTTAACTGTGCGTCATTGTGTTAAGTGTTAAGGGGTACATACTACATGTAAGCAGATGACTTATGAATTCATCAAGTTACTAAACGCAAATTAAACCATAATTAATGTTCTTTGTGATGGGAGAATTTCTGTGACCTGAGATTATAGATCATGTACGTAATATGTGACAAATACCCTAACCCAAGTTTGGGAGAGATGGCAACGGTGCTACACCACTGGAGACTCATGACTAACGTTTATGAGTAACGATACTATGTCTAGCGTGCATACAGAGCTAAAATTTTTATCAAAATTGGTAATAGGATAGCGCTGTAGTTTCTGATTCATATATATCAGATTCCCATTTTATATAAAAAATATGACCGGTTTTGATCCGAGACGTCTAATTTTACGCTGTAGGTAATTACTATTATGGAGCGGGGCGAATGGCTCTAGTGGTAGAGCGTTGGCCTACTGACTAGGAGGTCCGGGGTTCACACCCAGGACCAGCCGAAAATTCGTCCGCCGTCTTTCGGAAGAGACGAAAAACCGTGGGCCCCGGCAACCAGTTGAACATCTCTGGTTGTCGATATTACTGTACAGTAGTGAGGGGAAAGCTCAAAGGGCCAACTGTGGCCTAGGAGCTGCGCGGAAAAAACCGCACCCTACCATACATACATACATACTATTATGGAATACCTGAAGAGTGTTTTGCCGATAAGAAAACATCCGAGATTTGAAGAAAATTGTAAGTTGGTTCGTACTTTAGACAATCTTTCCATAGGAGAAAGAAATTTCGGTAACGATGAAAATTTAATCAAAGGCATTTTACCCAGCAATCAAAACTAAGTTAAATTGGTTAACTAAGGAATTACGTAGAACGATTCAAGAGATTACGCAACAGTCAGTAAACAAAAGCCTCAAAGAAACGACAAGTGACGTAAGCACAGATTATTCTCTATGGAAAGCGACTAAAGGACTTAAAAAATAAATCACCCAAATTCCGCCTATAAAAAACCGGATGGAACATGGGCTAGAAATGACAAAGACATAGTCTTTGTCGAGTACTTGGAACAATCCTTCACTCCAAATGAAGACAGAATGAAAGAAACAACTACTTCTACAATAATCCAAGGAAATCGAATATCCCCATTATTCCTACATAGGTAATAATGAAATTAACAAAATTAAAACCAAATATTCACCTCGGTTTGATCTAATAACAGGTGAGATCTTACAAAAATTACCTAAAAGAGCCATAGTTAAGATAACTAACCTCTGCAACGCAGCATTTAGGCTTAAATATGAGCCAACTGTTTGGAAAATCGCGTAGGTAGTGATGATTCCCAAGCCAGGAAAACCACCAAATGAAGCATCCTCCTACAGGTCAGTTTCTTTAGGTACTGCCCACATTGTTAAAACTGTTTGAAAAACAACTTGCAAAAGGACTGCAGCCAATCTTATATGAAAACAAAAAACATTATACCCGCCCATCAGTTTGGATTCAGAAACAAACATTCGACAATTGATCAGGTGCACAGAATAACAATGATAATAGAACGAACTTTAGAAGAAAACAAATTATGCTCCTCAATATTCCTGGATTTGGCAAAAGCTTTCAACAATGCTTGGCACGAAGGTCTACTTTATAACCTGGATCGGCTACTACCCTTAGAGTATATAACTATTAAAATCATATCTTTCTGTATAAGTGTATTAAAGTTGGAGTATCGCAAGGTAGTGTACTTGGCCCAATTCTATACCTTCCATCCACACATGTTCTTCCGCAACTAGATGCTGTTACCGTTGCCACGTTTGCCGATGACACTGTTATCATGGCAGTAGATACAAATGTTGAAGGAGCAACACTAAAACTGCAGAATGCTGTCAACGATATTAGTGATTGGATGCAACGATGGCTAATTACATTGAACGACACCAAATCCGTTCACATAAATTTTACCAACAAACGAATAGGTGTCACGACGGGTTTGTTTAATTCATTCGAAACTCGGATTGCAAGTCCTGAAGTGACAAATAAAACCTACTAATTTCCACAGGCTCTGCAGTTCAACTGGGAGAGCTGTCAACCGGAAATTGGAGGGTTCCTGGTTCAATTCCAGGCGACTGTGTTTTTTTTTCCAAAAATTATCCTTACCTGGGTTAATTATCTCTCGCTTCTTTAGTTAATAATAATAATATAAATAACTATATAATGTAAGAATAAAGATAATTCTCCATCGTTCCTCACTCTTCGTTTGTGCCCGATCGGTGTCCATTCTGTTGTGGTCCTTTTTGACCACCTGTTGATGTTAGATCGTGCCACATGTCCCTCCATCTCTACATCAGGACAATTTAGTACTACGGATTAAATAATAAGCAATATTGTTGTATTGTATTTGTAGGTCAGAGAACTGAGATGTTTCAATTGTTAAAAAGTAATTATTTTGCTCTGTTTTCATTATTATCAATCAGAATTGTAACTTCCTTGTCCTCAGTGCTTTTCAGTCATTGTCTACTAGCAAATGTTGGCATCAGCATCAGCATCAGAGGGTCA
The DNA here is from genome assembly GCA_964023965.1 of Melinopterus prodromus. Taxonomy (NCBI): domain Eukaryota; kingdom Metazoa; phylum Arthropoda; class Insecta; order Coleoptera; family Scarabaeidae; genus Melinopterus; species Melinopterus prodromus. Next base: position 51,720,685 of record OZ030393.1, read on the forward strand.
GAAACAGCAAAATTGATGATAAGTCAAGATAAATACTGCTGATGGCGCTCATGTCAATATCGCGATGGATGCAATGACCAGTTATTATTCGAAAATTGAAAGAAGTTTATATGCTGGACGAATACCGGAATATACCATTGCTAATCTACAAATGTAAGAAGTAGTCTTCCCCGTCCTTTCCCCAACACCTTCATCAATTCTTCCAACCAGAAAAGAAATAAAATACCGCACAAACTTCACCGAGGAAACTCGATCGCTCGGATTGAAATATCACCGCACTCCTTATAGAACCCAGTTGAAAACTTGGCCAGGACATATTTCATCGGTCGCGGAGTGTAGAGCGGACAAAGCACGAAAGAGAGAGAGAGAGAGATCGGGCAGAAATAAACGAACTGCGAACAGGACCGGCCGTCCGTTCTTGTACGAAAACAGGCGAGATGAAATTATAAAACAATTTGCGTTGCGTGGCCGCGGCCGTAATTTACGGCTTACACCAGGCCGAAGCCCAGCATCTCTCCGCGCGAGCAGGACCTCGGACGGCGACAAATCTATTTTATTTCCCGCAGAAGAACACGGGACGGCGCGGCGGCGATGCAGTCTCGCCGACAACCAGTCGCGCGATCATCTATCCGTGAAATATAATGTCATGTGTACGCGGCGGGCGCACAGATAAGTGTTTGGGCCGATGTGTTCTGTCGCCAGGAGTGCCCGTTAAGGATAATTGATGGCGGAATTATCCGGTGGACGCGTATGCTAATTACCGCTGGCCCTTGTAAGGCACGCACGCTACACGGGGCGTCCCGATTATGCGTAATTTGGTAGTGTGCGATCGCGTCTTCGATCCGATCCTACTGGTGGACTCTGGAGATGCGGAATGCGCGAGCGATTTTTCTTTATGATTAGATCTGGGGATCCTCGGTGGCATCGGAGATGTTCCGAGACGTCGCTTGTCCTATGGACAAGTCGAGACAAGGATATTAGCTATCAGTTGGCTTTGCGGTCAATTGCTTCCAGGTATTCTTGATTGTTCGACTAGGACATTGAAACTGTCGTTCATTGTCACGAATGATCAGGGTGGATAAAGGAACATCAGAACAAAAATCAGACTGTCTTAAAAAACCCATCAGCCTCGTTGGTATAGCCTAAGCCATTTGTTTGGCAAGAAGATTACTTCTTCCAAAGTAATCTGAGAAATGTTATGCTAACATCTGATAGATTTTGCTAGATTACTACAAAAAGAAAGTATTCTCAGTAGGTACTCTAAGACACGAGTGGGTACTCTACTTTTATCTCATGTATTTCTTTCCATTCCTCATATCGCCATTTATCTGTAGGTACTGGCACAGGACATTTGCTGATGTTTAGATGGAACAAAGCTCAGGATACTCTTGTAAGGTAAGGTGGAGAAATTGGAAATATGGGTAAAGTGGCAACTCACCTTATATTAGATTTTGGTCTCGACATCGCAATGGTGTTAAGAATGCTAATTAATATAGCGATCACTAAGTACTCATCGGAAAAACATGCTTCTTCCTCTTGACTCACGAGACTTTTTTCAGAGATAGGAGTTTACCCTCCCGATAGGTAAAACGCCAGTGAGCGAACAGCTTTGCGGCTAAATATTTAAAAACAAACGACGATAAAACGATAAAAAGTGCTTTATAAAAATATTCAAAAGGACGTAAAACGTTTTGTTCTCAAAATTATTAAATAAAACACGAACACACACAGCACGCACACGCATTTACCGCCACCGCCTTCGCCGTCTCCTTCGTTGATCAGGTTCAACGTCATATTCATCGCTGACGTCCCGCTGAGCATCTAGTTGCAGAGGTCCTTCATCCGCTTCGCCTTCGTGCTCGTCTCCAGGCTGCTCAGGTGGTTACGGGGCTGCTACCTCTTGTGGATATTCTGAGACTATTGACACTAGGTATTGTCAAAACATCACCGTTTGACACTACACTACTGTCATTAGAATGAGAATATCTGTCAAATCCTGGCTAACTAGTTTTAATTTAATTTAACTAATTTAATAATTAACGATCTCGATCAAATAGAATTTGCTCTAAACTATTAATTTTACCAAAAGATGTCATAGACATAAATTATACAAAATATCATCTATTTTAATTAATTATTTAACTATTTTGATGAAACTACAGAAATGGCGGCTGATTTGGAAAATCCTTGAAGAATGCTAGAAGAAACATCCAGTTCCTGTGGATCCTTTTGAACAAAATGCTTTCCAGCTCGAAGTTTGGTCATCAAACTTCTAAATATGAACTTTCGTCCCGATACCTTTAGCAGTTTCTCCGGAATCGTCGCCACAAAAATCGTGTACACACACACACACAAGTCTAACTAATACGCGTCACCTTTTCCGTTTGAACCATATCCTTAAAAACCAATAATACATCCTACATACCAAAATTAGAACTCTTGTTACCACCAATTTGCCCGAAATATTTAATAATAACTTCAACTGTATGAAAACCCATTCCAAGACATGCTCAAATTTGTACATACAAAACAAATCACAAATTCATACTGCTTCGGGGTTCTGCCAAACTGCATCTAAGTCCTCCGAAAAAGTAAGTGTTGAGTCCACAGCTGGACTGTATGTAAGAAAATTCATCAGGAAGTTTGAAGCAGCATCAGTATATCAAGGTTTAGGCCCCTGAACTTCTTAATCATATATGTAGTAGATACAGCGTCAGTTGTAGGTGAAGCAATCCTACAAGAATATGTAGTACAGTAGGTATCTCAGACCACTGGAGAATAACCACTAATATATAAAGAATCCAAACGGCATACCAGTAAACAGATGAATAGGAGACACATGTACAGTAAGGTCGAGTGAAGAAAGTGAATATTGTTGGACCCAAACACCAAATGATCTTGTTCCTGAAATGTCTTTCACCTCAGTAGCTAGTTGAATGATTTCAAAAATATCAAAATTTTTGCCTTAGCCAAATTTTTACAGTTTCTTACTGGTAAATAACTGTCACATAAACTCATATTGATACACATATTCTCTGTCTGGGTTGAACTGTCATAAATCAAAGAGAGGAACCTATTTTCTTAAACAATGTTTTGTTTATAATATTGTTTATCTCAATATTTGGTTGTTTGAATTTAAATTCTTAACAAAACAACACATATTTTATATAACGATAATTACTTTTTCAATACCTTGTAGAGCACATCCAGATCCTTCGAAATGACGCCTGTTTCTGCTTGCTCGATCCTCGCCTCCCTTTGTCTCTGTGCGGCATCGAGCGAAGGCAAACAATACACCTCTTTCCTAGATAAATGTCACCGTGAATAATATACGGCCGTATCAAAATATGTTTGCACCGGGCCGCCACGGCCCAAACCTGATGCGGGGCCGATTCCGCGGCGATCTAACAGTCGAGCTGGGGCCGGTCGAACACAATGGCACATTGTGTGCCAGACAGAAACTGGAAACGTAAAAAATCTTTAAAATAGTATCACTTTTTTTGTCTTGCTTTTGTTGCTGTTGTTGTTGTTGTTACCATTTCCAGACTGGCGGACGTCACTATCTATACAGGCTGTATGTCGCTTTTTGAAATCGATCAAAAGCCGCACCACACACGCACCGATTTTGATCGATAAGGACTTTTGTTGTCACTTTCGACTGTGGAATGAATAGGCATCTGTATGTTAAAGTTTCTTTTCTCGGTATGTACTAGTGTTTCAAAAAAGCAATTAATGACCAAGACAATTCTCGTTTCTTCAGGAATATATAATAATATAATTCAGAAATACAGGTCAGATTAGAAATGATAATTCAGAAAGTTTTAGGGAATGTAGAATTTGTAATAAATGTGGAAATATGCAATGGTAAATACGGCAGCGCCAAAAAATACATACAAGAGAAATTGTTATGCCCATGGTAAAAACGCAATTAAAGTAACATTTAATTAGTTTGAAACTTTGCTTATTAAAATAAAGTATAATCACTGTCAATGAATTGGTAAATAAATAAATGTTTCACACATAAAAGTGAATAGTTTAAGATACACACTGTAGCACTATGTAATTGTTTTCTCCGGTAAATTACTTGCGATGTATTGCAACAATATACTTAGAAGCAGGCAAACAATGTCGCAAAATAGAAACCGTATGGCCATATGATATTATGCGTTTGAACTTTGTTAATCATGAACTGAACATACACACAGAAAAGTGTTTACTTGTCACCAGAAAACGTAATTCCTTGAACTTATTTAATTCTAATGCATATTTATTTACTTAGTTACATAAAATTAAGGTATATGCAAGAAATGCCACCTACTTACTAGATGGATTTATAACCAAAGTACTTTTAAATACATCATCGTGGGTAGGAATTATTCCAAGGATTTTTACACTCCACAAATATCAAATAATTTTCTAAATATGTTTTTCATAGTACATACATGAATTTCCCTTGGCAACTTATCACCCAGAATGACTTCATACGTGATGTGCCAACAATCTAGTCAATGATACACTTATTGAATGAAAAATATCTTATGAAAAATACTCGAACAGGTAATTAACTTTATCTTTATAACATTTTCATATCAAATTCAATTTATGCGTTCATTATTTTTTTAATGGCAATGCACTATTTTTCTATGGATTTGGAAATCCTATTCGACAGAAAGCAATTAAAAATTAAGATAATTTAGATTTTTAAGAGGTAATGTCACTCTAGCGCGAGAGAAATAGCCGCTTTTGTAGGTATAATTTTTACAATATAGTAAATGAATTACAAAATATCTTTAAAGCCCTTTATTGTTCACATTTTGAGGAATTTCACAAAAAAAATAAATACAAAATTGAAGCGTTAGAGGACGTCAAAGGAAACCTCTTGCACGGCCGGAAAGATTTTGCACGCAGTTTCTCACTTAGCCATAAAAACAAAAAAGAAATAGATTCTGTATAAATTATCTCGGGAAGTACATACGGAAACAAAAAAAATCTAATTCCAATTCTTATCAAATTATCACTTCTAGGTACAAAATTAGGTTAAAAATTGTTTATAACAAAAAAAGTTTCGAACTTATCGTAAAATCCCTATGTCCTTCTCTAGATGATATTGGTCTGAAGGTGCATATAAAATTTCAAGTGAATTGACTGAGATCGCTCGAAGTTATCTTTCCGGCCAGTTTGAAAAATGCGGTTTTGAGAAAACACGGTTTGAACTATTGTGTAACTTTGATGTATACAATTGTTATATTTTACTATTAGTCGGCGATGCCTGGACCATAAAATTATCTTTTAAAATTAATATTTCCCTCCTCTTATTTCTTTCTGTTTGATTTTGACGACAGACGGGCCTGTTTTGAAGCATTAGTCAGCGATGGCTCTGAAAACATGATGCGCCGTGCGTCGCCTTCGCGCAGAAATTATTGCAGTTTGGCCCAATACTCACACATAAGACCTCCAAAATCTTCATAAGGCTGGATAATGCATCATTAACAACATATATGGCTATACTTGCTGCAATATCCACAATTACTTTGCCACTTGAGAGTGAAAATGAAATCACCAGGTGGACAATTCTCGTGCTGCGGCATTTTATCGGTCAGAATGTATTGAGCAGTGTCATCCAGATCTATTTTCTTCACACACTACAACTTGTGAAATAGCAGAAAAGACAGTAACAAAGTTCAAAAGCTGATAATTAAACGTCATCCACTTCAACGTTGTAATAATCTTCAACCGACATTAATTTTTTGCAGGTGTGGACTGTGGATACGATCAGGCAGAGGTGACTCTAGTTCCAAACGATTCAATGCTTGTCATACTAATTCTATATGAAAATCTGCTGCCTCTTTTCGACTCCTTTCGATCACGATATACTCCGGGTATGTCACTAATTATGTCTGCAGTTTTTTACCAACTAACCAAGAACAACACACGTTACATCAGACAGCTATAACATTGTGCGGTTAGCGTCAGTTCAACGAACGTACCGAGGATATTTCCACAAAATCTTTGTGTTTTTTATTATTTTATGTTATATTTCACACCATGGATGTAATTCCTCCAAATAGGATAAGAGCGTATAGGTCTCTAGGCTGTAAACTCTCACGCTTCAAACTTTTTGCATGTATCGCTTAGCTAAGCACTATATTCATAAAATAAGCATTTAAACATTATTTTCAAATATGACACGTATTGTACCATATTTCTAAGATATCAAGACATCATTTAAGCAAAAAAAATATTTCGATTTTTCAAAAATCGTGACAATTATTATCGTGACAATAAACTCATTGAAACAATCCAAAGATATTTTTCAAAAAACTGTGAACAAATTCAACTTAGCTAGTGTAGATGAATGTAAGGAGACTGTTTAATACTTATTATTGCCAACACGTATTAGTCCAACATTTTCTATTTTACCAGCAATACAACAAATGTTTAAATTTAATGTAGGTATTCGACAATACTGAACTCGTCCGGTAGCTATATAAAATTGACGGGGAGCGAACGTAAAAGCACGTTAAAAGGAAATAATTCCTCAATAAAACGTTGAAATGGGTGTTTCGGAAACAAATGACAACCGCAGCTGCGCGGTTCGTCCACAGATTGCAATTACACGCTACCAGAGCGCTCCCTAACGCGACAGGGGTGGATTTACTCATATCACCTACGTGAATGAAATCGTTCTTTATATGGGGGTGGATCGTCTATATTATAGACTCTATAATATATATGAAATATTCTCTGTTATAGTTGTAGATAATAAATTCCTGTTATTAACTCCTAATTAGTGACCGAAAGATTTATGTAGTTAAAAAAAGTCGGAATTCTGTATAACAACATGTATGGTATTCAGTTTAGTCGCAAATTCCTTGCACGTGAACATGTCAACGGCGAACTAATTTAAAATTTAAATGTGTACCTATCTAATGCCAACAATTCCAAGTGCGATAATTATACATCATGACACATTTCTTTTTGTTGGCACGTTTTGTTATGAGAAGTAGATATTCAGATTTAGCTAATTATGTATATTACTTACGGTTAATCATATGCTTTATGCTTCGTGTGTTGCAAAAGTGGTACACGAGATATGTTTTTGTTTATTGTTCATTAATGAGGCAATTGTACATCCTAATCAAATGTGTAATGAATCGTAATGTATTTCATTACACGTTCAGCAGCACACGCTTAGTTTGTAGGTATTTTAAATTTGATTAAAAATTGCATCATAACAGGTACGGATTTTATGATTTTTCCCCGTTTTATTGGGCGACGATTATTTTCACCATAAGAATTCATATTTTTTACTTTATCATACTCTGTATGACAAAGTATTGTAATCGTGCAAAAAAATGAGATTTTAGTGGAAATATGAGATATGAAACTACATAGTAGCCAGGATTTGACAAATATTTTTTGTGCTGTCACACTCGAAAACAGCAGATTTCATCAGAGGTTGGAGAACCGCTATGGAACGTTGCCGCTCTAGTGCTGCAAAGTACAAAATACACATTTCAAATAAAATAAGATCACCAATTTGATTGTTTGTTGATAATAAATAACAACCCGTTGTCATATCTAATTCTAAAAACGATAAATTGAGAAAATTGTGAATAAAGCATAGCGATGAGTGTAGTTTTATTTTAGTATGTTGGTGCGGATGTGACATCTACAGAGTCATGAACAAATATAAATCTGTCAGAATTTGAATTAGCTTTTTAAACTTGACGTTTCGTCGTAGTGGTACCTACCTAACATTTCGTATACAGAAATATAACCATTTTTTTAAATACACATTTACTCAATAAGCAACACAAAAAACGTTGATGTCACTCCTGCAGAAAACGACATAGCGCTACTCGCTCACATGCGACGGCGACTCTCCGCATTTGGTAACGCGCCGCATCACCGCTCGTCGCGCTATTCCGTACTTTCGGCTCTTGTGACATAAATAACTATTATTCTAATGACAGTAGGTAGTGTCAAATGCTGATGCTTTGAAATTACCTACTGCCAACAGTATCAACATTTTTGTCAAATCCTAGCTACTTTAACTACTTTTATTTTAATGCAGACACGATTTATGAAATAGATTCTCATGCAGCTAAACCATTAATTTTATATATTGTATGATAGTCATGTGCCTGGTCACAGCAGATTTTTAGATAACAAAAATATCATTTTCGTTAAAAATCGCAAATAAATGTTTATTTTAAAGTTATTATAAAACAAAGTAGTGGCATTATACATAAAAGCTTTGTGTATATTGTAATATTATGTAATGAGTAATCAAATCATTGTAATGGGAGCGAGCGTTGTAATTCCTTGGAGTAACTATAATTAATTGTAATGTAATTGTAATTGTGTAGACTGGATAATAACCGTTACTGCGAGTAGAATATTATAGTTTATCTATAATCATTGCAAAATATTCCGTAATTGGCTTTGCTGTCCTACTGATTTATGAAATTTACCTATTTCGGCGATCTACCTATTTTGGCAATATTGCTTCCGGTTATAGTATTTACTGTTACTAGTCAACTCATAGTGGCTGTCAACTGCCGATGTCTTAAAATCAAGAACTTACTGGACGAACTTGTGTTTGTAAATAATGAGCATTTTATTAGTGTCAATCAAAAGTTGTTTACTGCTGTTTTTTACTAGCTGTATATAATAATAAAACAATAGCCTCACTGTTGCAAAAGTTTTTATTTATGAACTTGAAAAACGATCCTGAATTCCATAAATAGCAACTTTTGCAACAATGATGCTATTCGTTCATTATTTCAATTATTCTGTTAATCATTTGTATTATTCAGATGAATTGTAATATATGTGAATTACGAAGTGAATCTGTTGTGGGGGCGTATCTAAAGAAGTCAAGAGTATGATTATTGACATCTGCATTCATTTAGTATGTCTGTAGACTGATGAAACAAATTTGCACAGTAGATTAATAATACAGTTGGCGTGGTTCGTATGTCGAACGATAATTAACTTTACCTCAAATAGTCACCATTCTCTACAGTTCAATATCAAATTTGTAATAATAATAATTTCTAATTTATTAGTTTTTAAGTAATTTATAACCATGAAATTTAGTAGCAAAATGTTGAATTTTAGTTTTCTGTGTGATAGAAATATTGCGATATTACAATCGTTTTCTGTAAAATATCCTACAGGAAAAAATAACGAGTAATTTAATAAATCAACATGTCCAAACATCACGTATAATTTAAGCAAACCAATTAACATAAGTATTAATTATAATTTTCTAAAACCGCACGGCTTTAGATTAGGATAGCTCCAATATCCGGCTCGAAGGACTCCATCCAGGAAATTCAAAAACTATTTAAACGGCTCGGTTATCCGTCATCCGCGGACGGCCGGATTTTCGCAGAACTAAATCCGGACGAAACGGATCAAAGTCAACACAAAACAACAAACAAACAAAACAGCACCGCGAGTATCAACAAAAGGGTGAGAGGGGGATAACCGATGGACGAAACGGTAACGGGAACGGGTTCTAACCGGCCGGGCGCCGCTAGGGCACACCGCTAGCTATCCGAAGCAGGAGCGACGGCTTATGCAAATGCGTCCAGATTTTTGCGTGCCGGTGTCATTAAGTTGGCACTTCTGGAACGTGTCAAATTATAACCACTGCCACCGCGAAATGTATAATTAGCTCGTGCGACCGTGTACTCAGCTACCTGACCGGCAGGGGGTAAATTCTTATTGGACATGGCATAATTTACTACAACTAAGTGCACTTATTCACTTAAATCACTTATATCGTTAATGCTGTTTAGAAAGATACACGTCTGTCTTTTTTATTTTATTTTATTCGGAGCCTGTTGTTTTGGTTTTGGAAAAATAAGCGCACAAGATCAATATGTAATTTTGATTTGTATCGTGAAAAAAAGGAAACTGAGTAAATACTAATAATATCATATAAACTGAGGGAGGAGGTAAGTGGAAAATCGATGATATAGTAGTAGTTTCAAGAATTAATATTAGCATTTTTAGTTTATCATACTTACTGAAGCTACTGAAACTATCAGGACGAAACTTCCAGTCCAAAGGAACTGGAGGTTTAGTCTTAGCATTTTTGAAAGATTTTGCAAATAAGCCGCCGTTTCTGGTATTTCGTCGAAAAGGTCAAATAAAAAATTAAAGTAGAAGAATTTCTGAATAATTTATTACTATAAAATTTTGTTGTAAAATTAATATTTTAGCTGCATGAGCAAATTCTATTTTATCGAGATCGGTCGTAGTGCATTAAAACTAGTTAGCAAGGATTTGTCAGATATATTGATTCTAATGACAGCAGGTAGTGTCAAGCGCTAATGTTTTGACAATACCTACTGTCAATATAATCAACATATCAGTCTAGTTCTACTGGTTTTATTTTAATGCAGACATGGCCGATCTAGATCAGATAGAATCTCATGCACCTAAACTATTAATTTTATATATAGTATGATAAAGTCATGTGCCTGGCCACTTCAGAACACACTTTTTACAGCAATAATAAAAAAAATTACGTATTAAATCCAATATTTTGTTTTATTAAGATTTTGTTTATTTGGTAAGAATTTATTAAATTACGTGTTAGTCCAATCAATTTTATTGGATTACTATTTAATTTACATGTCTGTAAAATAATAATTACAAAAATGGACCGTGTATTAAATCCAATGTTTTGTTTTTGTTTAAGAAATTATTTTATTTCAGTTACGTGTTATTCCCAATAAGTTGATTGGAGTAATATTTAACTTACTTACATACTAGTAAATTAATAATTAATTTGAAGAAACAATAATGCAGCTATATTCTGATGATAGTGATGATATTAATCTACCTCTGGAATACAACGGTTTGTACTTTAAACTAGTAAGAAAATTATCTTCAGCCGTGCTGAAGTCACGAACTTATTAATGATTGTAAACCAAATTTCTTATCAATAACATCAAGATTAGCGCAGTTATCGTGTACACAGCCAGACGGACATTAGCGCCAACCTCAATATACCCCTCACCACAGTAAATGTGGGGGGTATGAAAATCCTGGAATACGTCGATTTTTAATTATCAAAATACACATGTGGTATATTATTATTTGAATTACTGTTTGAATTATGATGTCACGGGACATCCATTCAAAAACAGAATGGGCAAACCTGACGTGATTATCAACTTTCAAGCGCGGATTCCTATTTAGCGCAAATAAGTGTATTAACAGCGTTCATCCACAAACAAAATATAAAAAAATACAGAAATTACAAACTGAGACTGTAATTACTGGCTTTAAACTGTAAAATGGTTCACATAAACACGAAGAAAACTGTTTGCAAAAAAGATCATTAAATCTCGCAATATAGAATAAAGTTATTTGGCAAATTATCGGCAATCCGCCGAATAAAGTGAATAAAAAAATTTCGCTGCCAACAGAATTAATTTCATGATATTTTGATGGCAAATGGCGATAACGAAAAAAATATGTAATGTATAATATTAATAAAAGTTTTGTTTATGTTTTCTTTGTCTTATGTATCCTGTAATTACAAAAAAATACCAAGTTTTTCGTTAGTGGTAAATGCTGTGGCTACGCGCAATGATTCAGCTATGTACAATTACCTCACTAAATGTATAGAAAAATATAGTTTTGAAAACTTTTTTAATCCGATTTATTATCAGATGCAGTCGTAAAAATATGAAATAAATTCAGGAAAATTAAATTATCAAACTATACAATTTTATATCAAATTGAATTTCAGACATCAATTAGTTTTTACTTATGACGTCATCAAACGTCTCAGATAACCAAATGTTAGAGAAATTGGCAATTATAAATGAGGAAAATATGATCACTTTGTGGAGTATGTATTTTATGCATAGAAAGAAATTAAGCATTATTGATAGATTTCCATGAATGCTGTTGAATATGAATTGACTATGAATGCTGTCTCTTAAATTTTCACAAGGTTTTTTTGTAAAAAGTTAGGTTAATGTGTATAAACGTGATTTTGTTATAGCAGTTAACCAAATGTCCTTGAAATTACAATAGAGCATCAAGTAGAATAATACTCAAAATTTGTATTTTCTGATATCCGCCCATTCACTTCTTTTTATCATTTGAATTTATTTGTTTTTTCAATTTATTAAAACATTACAGAGTGAAATATTATCAAAAGAAACCCAATACAGTAATAAAAAATAAATAAACAAGAATAATTTGTAACTACAAACCATACAAAAAAATTGAGTATACTATAAACAACATCTTTTACTGCCTTCTTAGAAAGTAAATGTTATTTTTAGTGGGAAGCTTCATGTGGTATTAATAAATTTTTCAATTCCTTAAGAAGATGAAAAAGCTTTACGCTAGCATGATGAAAATTAACGGATCTATCAAAATCAATCAGAAAAATAGAACGTTGTCATAAGAAAAAAACGTTGATGAGTTAACACACGACGGACAAAATTGAAGATGAGAAATTAAATTTAATATAAAAATGATAACACAGACAAATAGAAATATACCATCATAAATAAGAAAAAAAGTTGAAATTTGTAGAAATTTGTTGCACAGTGATATCATAACTCATCCTCTTATTACCACACACAAAAATAATCTCTACAATCCCCTCACAATAAAAACTCCCCAATTTCTCTAATTTCCCTAATATATCCCTCAACTCTCTCCTCGCCAGACTCGGCCGAGCGTTGAACGCTGTTATCTAAACTATCTACAAAATTGATATAAACGGTTGTAGTGCGGGTCATTTGGCGCGAGTAATAAACCCGTTTCGGTGCGAACGCCCCGAAAAATAATTAAAATTAATCAGGGCGATAGCGATAACGGCGGATGATGAAGAGTCGGCAAGAGCACCCCCCCAACGGCAGGCGATGCCGGCTCCAACCCCCGCGCTACAGACACAATAGTGGAAGGTTCTATCGCGAACCTGCGGTAATAGCGGGCACGGTCGGGCTCTATCTCGTGACTCCTGCCTCCTCTGGGACAGATAAATACTAACGAGATCTTTCAGAGTCGCAATCTACCCCTAGCCTCGCTGGCGCCCACCCCCATCACCCCGAGCAAAGCGGTTAACTCATTTATTTCAGAGGTGGCTAACCGGCCCGGTTACTTCTATCGCAATTTCGAATAATGTATGGAATTGAAAGGAATACAGTCGCTAGAAATTATTACTGAAGATACGTAGTTCCTAACCCATTCGTTATCATTTATTTTGAAGGGTAACATATGAACTAGTATAGTAGTCATGGGCAAAGTGCGTGATTTTTGCAAAGCTTCTGTATTTGTTGCGACAACCTTACAATAATCTGGAGACTTCAAAAGGGTCTCAAAGTAATCCTTGAAGAGTACTTATTATTTACAATCCTAGAATTTGCTCACCAGTAGTGTTGAAGTACTGCTGAAGCTTGTTTAAGGGTCGGCAAACAACAACAAAAATATTTTCTCATAGATTGGTCACTGTAATTGTGTTACGTACTTGGACGTGACCTTAAGTGATATTTACCGTTTATTCTAGAATATACAACGCGTCCCAGAAAGTGCAATAGAATGCATAGAATAGTTCTTATTACTGATGTGAAACAAAATTATTCTTCAAAAATATTGATGATTCCTTTAAAGAAAAAATTGTAACTTTGAAGTTGGTTAATTGGCGTACCGTTTACGAAGTAGTTCTGAAAATATTAATTTGAGTTAAGTACAAGTTTTCATTCCTAAACATTGTTATTAAGAAGCACAGTTTAAAAGTAAAGTTCTGGGGTTCTGACAAATCACAATCTGGTACCAAAATTCTATTGTCAAAGCTCTTGTTCTCCAGTGTTATCTTCAGATTCCCCATTTTCAATGTCCTTCAAACTACTTTTGTTGAACATTTTTCATAATATAGTATATAATATAGTATATAGTAATAAGGGCCGGCCATAACCATAACCAGCCATAACAATCAGTAGGAATTTAATATAATCAAAAGACGATAGCGTCTTAAGCGTAAATTATTAGAAATTGCCTTCACAGATGTGTATTTTTATCAAATAGAACAGACGTGTCCCAGGGTTTTCCGTTTTTATATTTATTCCACACTTTTGCAGCTCACTACATATGGAGAAAATGGATTAGTCAGAACAAGATTCATATTCTGGTCACCTTGATTTTTAATGAATGTTCGTCCGGCTTTAGACTAAAAAATACTTTCCGTGAACCCTCATAATGTCTAGTCAAAAGTAAAATACTTTGTCAGTTACCAGGTTTACAAATATATTTGCTATTAAGTGATGACACTTAACCTTGAATGAAAAAAAAAATAAAACAACAGTTTTATTAAAAATGAGGAGACAAGTGACCGTCGTAAGGGCCTTAATTCATCCGCAATGTTTGCGAACGATATATAATCAAATTCCGCCGACCCATCACCCAGTGTTGTCAACAGATCAAGGCCACAAGTGAACTAACTTTAAGGATTAGAAGTAAAAAGTATACAGTTGGGATTTTATTTGAGATTCTGAAGTTTCTAGGACATTGAATTCAGCTGCTATAAATTCATAAACATTGCCAAAATCACAAATTAGACCTAATTTTTTCAAAAACCTGAGCGATAGAAATATTTCGACGTCGTTTTCGTGATCAGCATGTCGAATTGAGTCAAACATACTTATTTTGATCAACGTTAGAAACAATTTATCTTAATTTGTAATGCAGTGTAATATTTGATGGTGTTCGTAAATCATTTTGGTATCAAATGAATTGCATTTCTTTATTTGGATTGAAAATGTGTGAAAATCAAGTAAATAATCTCAAAGATAATACAAAGTTAACCGGAAATCCGATTTTGATATAATATTTTTTTATTCAGATGTAGGCAATACTTTAGCAGCAAATACTGTGACAGCAATGTAATTTTATTCGAGTTTCTGTTTTTTTTTTTCAATTACAACAAGTATAATACTTTGGTAAAATTAGCTGTTTAATAACTTTTTTAATTCACAATGAATTTGGACGATTGTTTCAACATATTGCATAAGCAATATCATCAACAGTACCACTCAGCATTACAATTTTGAAAGAGAACTTGTTATATTTTGACACGAGGCTGGTGCGCACTGTCTGCCTTATTTAGTTGGAATTTCCAAGATAACTCGACTTTTTGAACCGTCAGGCCCTTTATCTGAAAAGGAAACCTCTTATTTTTATACATACAGTACTGGTGACCGATTTTGGAACGAAATAGATTGTTTAGATACACGAAGGTATGGTTATCGAGATGGCAAATAACATGTTATATAGTTTAATTATTTTAGTATCAACATATGTCGCATCGTTACATGCACGAAGCATTAACACCTAACAACTTTGAACATGGACCGACTTTTATCGCCTTTTTTAATTATTACTGTGTTCGCGGAGCTGTGAAACTTGACGGTATGTCAATTTGTGTACTTGTTTGAATGTATTTTAATATTTCCATGTATTATTGTTGTAGTATGCACTGAAGACGAGCTTAACACTCGAAACTAGTCTGCAAGAAAGCAAATAAACATTTCTACATCAGACTCGACTTTCCTTTTTAACTCATATTCACATATAGAGCTGATGATAATGGAGATATTCCTAGCAAGATTGTTATACCAGGTCATATACCAGGTGAATCTACATTATGCTTTTGTAGGCTAAGGTTGAGACACCCTATGTGGTTCAGATTTAATTAAATGGCATAACAACGTGGTAAGATTCTCAAGGACTGTGTTACAAATCCCTATCACTTTCCAATGTTTTGATTCATCTAAACATCTCAACTTTTGGAACAGATACAAGTTTATAAATAAAACTGCAATTTTTGCTTTAATAAATAACTTACTTAATGTACAATTACTTTTGTTAACGGTTTTGTTATTATTTTAATATTTTAGCAATTTTATGAAGAGTTTCACATACCTTTGCTCTGTTGAAAAAAGAAAACCATCCACCTTATTATACCTGGAGAACCAAAATGATGGGCTTGTGGTCCAAGTTCGAGAACTCTATGGAGAAATTAAGGTGCTTGGTAAGATTTTCAAATACTCTCTCGCAAACTTGTGTCAATTTCTAACATTTTGTTTTGTATTTGTCCCAATATCTGAATGTTTGGGATTCAGTTGTTTCATTTTTAATAATTTTTAAATTTTTAAAGGGATTATCTAACAATTCAACTAATAAAATATTATTTAAAATAAAATTCAAAGCAAATATGTGTTAACTATATTTGCAAAATGTGTCACACTTTTCTATAATTTACTTTATCAAAATTTCAAAATACCCTCTCCGTATGGATATTACTTTTGTAATGTTGGAATTTACGGTGTTTATAAATATTAAAAATACTTTCGTGAAAATGAATGTGTTCAGCAATGTATACTGAAAACTCCAGAAATATATTTTCCTAAAATTTTTTACATTATTCAGATTATTTTGCTATGAAGAATCTGTGCGCAAAAACAATTAATGAATTTCCAACTAACGTCACTGGAAAAAGATATCTGACTTCTTTGTAGTTGATGAAGCTATCTATACCAATATTATTGGACTAGCAGAAGTGGCGACACGTACTAAATTCGGGCTTAGGATAGATATCTTAGTGTGGTTGAATACTTTTTGACATTTCATGTCTTAATGATACTGCACCAACTGAAAATTTGTTTGATAAACTTTATGAAGTTTTAATAAAATACAATCTATCTTTATCAAAACTAATGTATTCAGCTACAGGCTGTGTAAAACAATGGCAATCATCGTGTTAGTACGATGTAGAATGTAGATTTGTGTTTCAATGCATTCTTAAGGACTTAACCAAAATCAGTTCTTGATTTATTTCATACAAGAATAACTATAGTTGAAAACGCCAATTCTTGAAATTGGACCAATAGGACGCTACTAAACCCTTTTCAATCGCATAATGGACGCAAATGGACCCTCTTAATATGATAATACATACTTAACCATATTCCAATAGCCGATTGCCATGTTTTTCGATAATTTGATTACACTTAACACATAGTTATGCGACAACCATCAGTAGTTTTGGATACATGCAGAGAATTACTTTTACATATCATTATGCATGATGAATATGTAAATTTAATATATTTGCATTATAGCAACATAATGGGTAATTCACATTCAACCGGCGATTACCTACAACTATGCTTATAACACAAATTTGACATAATATTATCATGACATAAAACCTCCCACCAATTAAATAAAAACTAAGAATGAATCATTTTTTCTTTTATTGGTCATTTGTCTCGATCTATGAAGATATCTATGAAGATGTATATTTGTGATGATTGTTGGATTCAGGTGTAAGATGTTAACTATTTCTAAACAAATTTGGCGACTTTCGACTTTCTGCGTGATTTCCTACTACGTTTCATTCACGCATAACCTAAAATAAATATCGAACAATAGACGATCGCATTTTCGAATGCTGGTTTCGTCAACGTTGTCGTCGTTCGAAGTGGCATGGTCAACAATTAAGGTCGTCACGCCTAGAACACGAAAATACTTTCCTCATTGTTATTCCCGATGTGCGTCGGCGTTTGTCTAGGAGGGTATATGGTATCCTGGCGGCGGCCTCACGAGGACGCTACGCTACCGAATTTCGTATGTGAAAACTACACCCGTTGACATATTGTTAATTTATTGTCCAGATTATAATCCAGCAGTGCCATTATTGAATATTCAATGTCCTTCGTTGCTGGCGGTTGTTGGTTTATACCGGTGTTTGTATAACCGACTTGCTACTACGGTAATAGTACGGTGAGTGAGTGATTTCTGTGGACATGGACGGATGGAACGCATTGGCCGGAGTTTTATTTTCACGAAATGCAAATTCTTGCTGTCGGCCGTGCACCTTACCCATAACAATTGGGATCGCTGGCAATTATTTTCGTATGTGGATATGGGCGCGATGCGATGCCCATATTTAATTTGGTGTGAGGTAGAGTTGGCGAGGATACATCACGTTTTACTTTTTTTAGTGTGATATATTTTCAAATTTATCATTTTAATTAAGTATGCGTCGCATTGAAACAACGAAAACGAGGGACAAAAAAGGAAGGACGAAGGACGAAAGACGAAGGACAAACGACGAAGGACTAAGGACTAAGGACTAAGGACTAAGGACTAAGGACAGGACTAAGGACTAAGGACTAAGGACTAAGGACTAAGGACTAAGGACTAAGGGCTAAGGACGAAGGACTAAGGACTAAGGACTAAGGACTAAGGACTAAGGACTAAGGACTAAGGACTAAGCACTAAAGACTAAGGACTAAGGACTAAGGACTAAGGACTAACGACTAAGGAGTAAGGACTAAGGACTAAGGACTAAGGACTAAGGACTAAGGACTAAGGACTAAGGAAAAGGACTAAGGACTAAGGACTAAGGACGAAGGACGAAGGACTAAGGACCAAGGACGAAGGACCAAGGACGAAGGACCAAGGAGAAAGGACCAAGGACAAAGGACCAAGGACGAAGGACGAAGGACGAAGGACGAAGGACGAAGGACGAAGGACGAAGGACGAAGGACGAAGGACGAAGGACGAAGGACGAAGCGGTCCTCATCTTTTCTACTGTTGCAAAATCGACGAAATTGGGTTAGAACTCGGGAGAACCCCAACAATAAAACATTACTAGAAAAGAATACGGGCATACCGTATCACACGGACGTATCACCGTAATGACGAAATTAATCAAAGTATAAAGGTGATATACAGATAAGGCCTCAATAGCTCAGTTGGATAGAGCATTGTGCTAGCGACACAAAGGTCCCTGGTTCAAATCCAGATTGTGGCTGTAATTTTTAATTTATTTAAAATTTACATCCCGCCTGTATATCACCTTTATACTTGGATTAATAAAATATTATACAGTGTTTTTCCAATATCATTTCGAGTAAAAGTTTTTATAAACAGAGAAAAAATAAAGCAATTGTTGTATTATGTAACCAGAAACTTGTTAAAAATCACTTGTGCTGCGAAATTACAGTACTTTTCCTGTGAAATTGCAAAAAATACTTTGTACTCTGATAATATTGCAGTTTCACAGGAATATGAATGTGCAATTACAGAAATTAACCTGTATTAAATACCCAGCGATATTTCAGTAGAACAAATAAGCAAATAATTACAAATTCTCTTTTTCGGCAATTTTGCTTGATTGTATTATATTTACTTTCAGTAATTGTATAGTTAGTGTTCTTAATGTATCAATTTACTTGTTTTGTTTTATTCCTCGAATTTACAGCTGTTTCAAATATTAAGAAAAGGAAGGAGAAGGAAAATATATATCGAACATTACGAAAACAAATACCTACAAATTCTCCCCTTAAAGTTATTTTTCTGTAGTTCATTAAATTTTCCTAATCCAAACTTGACAGGCGTTTTCTCTCTGTATAAACTTTTTCAAATATTAAGAAAAGGAAGAAAAGAGGCAATCCAAAAATACATCAAACAATGCGAAAACGAAGACCTGAAGCAGTAATAAAATGTAAATAAATTAGTTAATAGTTTAAAAAATGACAATTACGATCTGAAAAACAATGTGTGACAAACACCCCATTGGGAGATACTTTTAGGCTCTAATTTCATCTATAATAGATGATTTTATTTTTTTGCTTAAGTTTATTATTATCAGTTTATTGTGACCAGCCACATCAATAATCGGCTAAAAGAGGGGAAAATACTGAAAACAATTCATGTAATATTTTGACTGCCAAGTGTACTTTAAAGTGTTTATCTTTAAGTGAGAGATTATCTTAAAGTAAGCTAGCCACTTGAAGTCAATAAATAATATGCCCATAACCCAGCAACCACCACTGCTATTTATTACTATTTTACGCGTATCCCTGACGATTACTCGCAGAATCCCAAGGTTCTGCGGAACCCCGGTTGTGAAACTCTGCTCTAAGGTCTAAGAGATAAGGTACGAAACGAAAACATGCGCTGAAGGAAACGAGTGGAAAAATGGGACAAGTGCTAGAGACATCCTAAAAACAATAAAAGTCGTGAAAGACCACCACCTGCCAGATGGTCAAATGACATCAAAAGAACGGAAACAAACTGGGTAGTGGTATTACTTCACTTAAAAAGGCTTGGAAGGGCTTGGAGTCGACCTGTGTTCAGTAATGGACGAAAGAGGACAAATTTCCAAACAAAGCTGTACTTCCACATGTATGTAATAACATCTCCAATAGTAATCACAAAGTGGTCCACCCTTTCCATATTTGGATATGAGAATAAATAAAACCCTTAAGGTTATATGGAATGTTGTTTCTTTATTCAGAAATTATTTGCGTGACATCTCCAACATCTCCAAGTTTAACTGTCAGTGGCTAATCGTGAGCTTGGTCACATATTATGGTCAACGTCAGTACAAGAATTTGCATAAACCTTTTTAGTTGTGGCGACAGTGTAAATTGAGGATTATATCTAAAGTGAAAATATATAGTTCACTCATCCAAGCCTTTAAGGAACGCGTCCACTTATCCACAATGTTCAAACCGCACGCACTCAATAATTCACATAAGGCTGACTGTTTAATATAAAATACACTTATAAGTTACATTGACTGTTCATAGGCAGATATGGTGCCTAGGACAAACATAAGAACCATTCGTATTCGATATCTGGTAATATTGTACTTTTGAAAGAACGTGTTGTAACCAACAAGTTGTTTACTAACCTGAACACGGATACATACACTTTAACTCCACGAAATGCTAATGTTTGTTGTCTGTTTTATTGAAATTGAAGAACGTAATCTCTGGTAATGCATTTATTTGAATAACTTCATAGTTATGTTATGGAGATCCATCATCAATCCACCTGACCACAAATCCTCGTTCCAAGTTGTCCACGTATATAGTCATCGTCGGTTGGTGACCTTCAATTTTGCGTCGATCAGGCGTGAGCTTACTTAGCATTCAAATGGTACTATCTGGTGTCCCGGTACTCAACGCGATGTCGCCGAATACGCGATGGACACTCCCCGCATACCACCTCGGTGACTCTTCCACGGCTTGATTGACGAACTAGGCGTCAGGACGTTGGTCGGTGTAAACGCGACGCATAAACCAGGAAATTTTCCCAATGCAAATGTCTCCATTTTAAAAGCTTGCGAGCGACTCGCGGCCAACCGGGAGATTTATATAAAACGTGTCCGTGGCGTCTTCGAGTTCTCACAGGAACTGGCGAAATCTAGAGGCCTGCCAGGCCATCTCTTGTTCCCACAGACTTTACACGTGTAGATCCGTCGGTGATGGCAGTACCTCAACGTCCCCGGCCTACCAAGCCGAAGACCCGATGTACGATGTTACCATATTGCTTTACGAGGGAATGGTGCGTGATGAGAAAAAGTGTAACCAGCGATGGTTGCTACTCACTACCAGAGAAAGAAAAAGCAATGAAAGACTTGCGGTTAAGCATTATGAACATGCAACAAAAGATCGCTGAAAATGCAGTTATAACAAAACATAAATACCTGGTGTTAAAAATAGTGCCAAAATATTAAAATCTGTACAGACCAGCTATAAGATTAACTTGTGATAAGGTACTAATGCCTGGAGACGCAGCGTTTGGACGCTATAGATGGTTAAAGAGACTAGACACATGTGACTTATCAGAGGATAGCTCTTTTAAAACCAAATAATGTGTTTAGCATTTTTGAAGAGAATGAGAAACTATCTTGTAATTTGCTATGAATTTCAGCCGAAGCTTATTTAGGTTCTAACAAATACCCTTCAGTCACAATTAAAGAATGTTTGATATAAAACTTATTTGGTTAACACGACAATAATAGAAAAATTAAATTGAATAATAGTACAATATTATTCTATGAGCATATAATAGAAGCAAATAATTACTTGCGAATGGTTCACTATGCTGTTTCAACGACTACTATCAACAAAAATGTGGAATAATGAATAATCAGTGCTGTGATTGGTTGGGTTGTATTGCGTAATCAAATGTTACTCAATTTGTATAAATAATGGAGAACATTATACATTGTAATATTAATGATTAGTAAGTAATAATTAGTACCGAACCCAGGCAACCTATAGTTTTGTAACACCTGCTGTCTTATTTGGGCAGATAGCCTGTAGTCTAGCAGCTAACG
The DNA here is from genome assembly GCA_964023965.1 of Melinopterus prodromus. Taxonomy (NCBI): domain Eukaryota; kingdom Metazoa; phylum Arthropoda; class Insecta; order Coleoptera; family Scarabaeidae; genus Melinopterus; species Melinopterus prodromus. Next base: position 51,742,871 of record OZ030393.1, read on the forward strand.
TACTTTTCATTTTAATAATTGTTACTGGTTACTAGTTATTATTGACTAACTTAGTTCTAACGTGTGGTACTATTGATATAATATAATGTATGTAATATCAATGAATAAAATATTTGTACATATTTATACATATACATATTTTAACATATAAATTAACGGCCGTTCCATTTTTGACAGATTAACAAGAAGCAACAGTTTTTTTCTATGTTTAACTTAGTCTCTGTATGTGGCGTTGCAATTTTTAACACTTGATTAAAATGTTTCTAAAACTATCTTTTGATGAAATAACTAATTAGTATAGATTATAGATCTCTGAAAATATACATACTGTTTCGATTAAATTTGCAAAATATGGTTTCGAACAAATATGGCCGAAACAAGATGAATTATTATTTACAATATGTGATTCATATGTGGTTGCAATTTTTACATAAAAAATCTGATGTGGCCAGGCACATGACTTTATCATGCAATATATAAAATTAATAGTTTAGCTGCATGAGATTCTATAGAGATCGATCGTGTTTGCATTAAAATAAAACGAATTAGCCAGAATTTGACAGATATTGACAGTAGGTATTGTCAAAAAATCAGCCTTTGAAACTACCTACTGTTATTAGAATAAAAATATCTGGCAAATCCTATATTAATGCAGACACGATCTCGATCAAATAGAATTTGCTCCTACAGCTAAACTATTAATTTTACCAAAAAATGTCATAGACATAAATTATACAAAATTTTCTCTACTTTAATTTATTTTATAACTCTTTCAACTAAATTACAGAAATGGCGGCTCATTTGCAAAACCCTTGAACAGTGTATAACAACATTGCTATCCGCACTCGAAATACACATTGACTTTGTAAACACCAGGCTGTTTCAATATTGTTTCACATACCGTACGTGCGCAACCGTTTCGCAACCGCTGACGTTCTGAATACTGTTAAAACTTTCAAAATATCCTGGCTACCTACTAGTAATGCAGACACGATTTCGATCAAATAGAATTTGCTCCTGCAGCTAAACTATTAATTTTACCAAACGAATTTTATAGACATAAATTATACAAAATTTTCTCTACTTTAATTTATTATTTATTTTATTTTATTATTTATTTATTTTATTATTTATTAGCTGTAAATTTTAGACGTATGTTACTTGTTCTTGTTCCTTTGCTTCTTTTTGCTAAGATTGAATTGGAGCTGGAATCAACGTTTTTTGAGTATGTCACATCATTTCAAACCAAGTCTTCTTTTTTATTTTTATGTCATGTTTAAATAAAGCGCACTTCCAGCATCAGCCTAAAGCCAGCCTGAATACGTTGTGTTGTTCCTTTTTTTAAATATTTTTTATTTGGAGATGTAATTTTAACATGAAAACCGAACAGCAAAGACCTGACCGTCAGACAAGTGAAAGCAAACTGCCATAATTTTAACAAAAACCAATGTTGATTTTAGTTCCAAATCACGTCAAAAGCAAAATTTCTGGTTTTGGTTGCAAAAACATAAAAATTTGCAAAAAACTCTACAAGTCAATAATTGTAGTACAATATGGAAAGCACGTAAGAAAAATCCTTTAAAAGTTTTAAAATCAAACAAAGATTAAAGATAACTCAAGTTCGCAATTGGACTTTTCGTGTCTATGCAATGGAATCCAACTGCCTCTAAAAAAAAACAGCAAAAAACGATGTTACTGCTGCTTACTGATGGTACTGCTCCTTCTGACCAAAAGAAAACAAATGGCATTACACCTTCCATTTCACATTAAATTGACCTGATTATATCAGAAATTTTGCATAGCCATACATAAAGCAACATTACATTGGATTAAAACATTCAATTATTGCAAATATGGTATGTTTTCAATCTTCACTATATAAGCAATTAGTTTATCAAAGAAATGCTTGAATTTACTTAATATCTTTGAAAATATGAGCAATTGAAAATTGGTACCGCTTTTTTTGGCCCACATTGTATTTTAGTTATTTAGTTAATTCCTTAGATTTAATTAGATTCTTTCAAAAGAATTAATTTTACGTTTCTATGACTATACATGGACGTCATCTACCAAACCTATAAAATGAAGAAAAAATAGGTTTTATGTGCTACGATATTAAATGTTAGGTATTAGAAGTTTACAAACGAAGTCCGACCATCAACCATTGTCAATTGCCGCGTAGCCATCCGCGATTCCACACCGAGTTTTTTAATGGGCGTTTCCCGGTAGAGGGCTACACAGCGAAGGAATCGGACAATTGCAGATACCGCGCAAACAAGTAATTAACCGTAATGTATGCGAGATCACGTAGCCGATGGCCGCGGTGGGGGTGTTGGTGCCGCAAAGCGACGACCGCACGTACTCCCTATTGTTGGGATCCACTTCCGGTAACAGAAAGAATGTCCCGGCTAGCACCTGTGACTTCGATCCGCACTCAACTTCTTACCTTGCGACTATAGCAGCTAGGCGAAATCCTATTATGGTAGCCCGAGAGGAACGGCGAAATGTTACACCGAAGGTCGATATTTTGGCATTAAATGTGACATTCTTTTCCGAGGTAGCAAAAGGGATACGTAATGGTTTCTGTAGGATGTATTGTGTTTAGTGGTTTTGAATTGTTAGAGAAACATTGCCACTAAACATGATTGAGCTTCGTATTCTTAAATTCCGAACGAACGTTTTTATTTACAAAACACATATATACGAAAAACTGCCAACTGACAGTGCAAGAAGAGTATTATTCAAATAGATATTTCACTAGTAGCTGCCACACAGGGAGTTAAGTATCTTAAATGTTGGATGTGGTAATAGATATTGAAGTTGTATATTCTAATGAAAAACATCACTCTTTGTACCGTATCCACTGAAGAAAAAAAAACTAAGATAGATAGTCCTATTAGTAAGATTGCTTTATTTTTTATGACCTTGTAAATGATGTTACTTTTGGCTATTTTATTTAATGACACAAAATTAAGGTTTGGAAAGAAACCCGATATACGTTAATCGTCTCTTTTGTATCGAAACGTTAACAACTTCGTACATGATCTTATTTAACAATACCTACATACTACACGGTGGGCTAGAAACCAGACATTTTTTGACTCTCCAATGTGCAGAAATTGGGATCCTACTACCCGTATAAAAGCTTTAACGATTTTTTATACAGTGTCCCATTTGCGGGAGACTCAGATCGATAGTGTTCTTATGTTTTATGATCTTGAGTTGAAATTTGTTTGTATTGTTCTGTCCCGAAAGTGCATTATGTCAACTCAATTTTAGATTAATATATCGGCAATATATATGCGGTGAATATAGGGTAAGAAGCTGATAAGAAAAGTTGTTCAAAATTACTACATAAATTACCCCTACATAACCGAGTTTCAATAAAATGTTTAGGTTACGATTAAAATTAACAAAGAATATGTGTAGAATATGTAAGTACCTAGTTGGGTTAAAATAGAAGGAATTTTTAATTTTCTTTCTATTAGCAATTTTAAATTCTTGAAAATAAAAGATCCAATGTATTTTACTGTATCTCAATACCACAGCAAATTACCGAAAATTAAATAAAATATGATAAAAGTAAACATCTGAATATTCCATGAACACGGTATGTTTTGGTATTTTTACCTGGGAAGGACTTTTCTTAGTAACTAATTATCTTACCCTTACTCCAAAGCAAATTGCCAAACATTCGTATTGGTTTGCAACCTTAGTAGGCTGTACGTTTTACGGACTCCCCTTATTGTGTTCTAAAACAATCGTTTTTGAACCAAAACAACATTTAACTAAGTAAATTAAATACATTTGTCTCTACCTTATTCCTTGACGTGACTTTATTTGAAATACCATTTATTATTGTACTTAAACTTACCCAGACTTTAACTTTAACAATGTACAACTTCCGCGAAAAGATGCACCTTAATGGAAATAATAACTGGTGAACATAATAAATATTTTTTTAAATTTTATCATACGTAGTATGATATATGTGTGTGTACTCGTTTTTTTTTTGTGGCGATGATTCCGGAGAAACTGAGGTATCGGGACGAAACTTCATATCTAGAAGTTTCATGTCCAAACTTAGAGCTGAAAAGCTTTTTGTTGAAAGGGGTCCAAAGGAACTGGAGGTTTACTCTTAGCTTCTTTCAACGATTTTGCAAATCAGCTCCCATTTCTGTAATGTCGTCAATGTAGTTAAATAGTAAATTAAAGTAGAGGAAATTTGGTATAATTTATGTCTATGACATTTTTTGGTAAAATTAATAGTTTAGCTGCATGAGCAAATTCTATTTCATGGAGATAGCTTTTACTGCATTAAAACTAGTTAGCCAGGATTTGACAGATACTTTGATTCTATTGACAGTATTGTCAAAACATCAGAGCTTGACAGTTAGCGCTGCTGTATAATATGATAAAAGTCATGTGTCTGGCCACATCAGATTATTTAATTCTTAAATAGAATTATTAGTTAGGAGTATCACTTTAGATTGTTATATTATTCTACCACGACTGTATGGTGATTCAAATGGCAGCAACTGAGATGTGTGTATTATTGAACAATATCAGACGCTTACAAAAAGTTCAGGGACAACATTTTTCTCATAGGGGGTTTTCTTGTCATTGGGTGGATGTATTTCAAGAAAATAGACTGACACAAACTCGTGTCGATTGACGAAGGATCGAACGGATGATTGGACGTATTATTTTCGTGAAGGAACGTGGGCAGTACAATCCACAGAACAATTTAACTCGCACAAAAGGAATCGAATCGGAACCGCGGAGAAATTTCGTCGAGGGAGTGGCCGAGTACATTTTTTGACGGGCCGGTGGTCTTGGTTGTCACCCGGTGCCTCCCCTACGTCAGCCTCTGCCCACCAGGCCTCGTGGGGAAGGCCTCCACTCTGGCCATTGTATGATAATTAATGCCCTGTCGTCACAGACACTAATTTAATGCCTACGGATAGCACTGGTACGTGTAATCTCGTTTTTTAACACGTGTCGAACCAGCGCACAGCGAGCTCTCGGTATTCTTCTCCTTACCAATCCGTTGGTGTATCGTGTATATATAGATATACACCGGAGAACTATTGTATTTAATTCATGCCGTCGCACCAAATTACTAGGCAATTTGTATATGAATGATTTATTCAGAAAGGTAACTGTTTTACATATCATTGAATCGAGAGATTCATTCACCTCTAGAAGTCTGTTGTTGTTCTCGATGCTACAGATCCATAGAGTATGGGTGCGTAGAATGATGACAAATTCAGGTAATATACAGTCTGGTCCATATGTAAATAGCCAATAGCATAACATGAGTGCGAAATCTAATAGTTTATTATATAAAAATTGCCCTCACAACATATGTGAAATTAGTAGTATGAATTATAGAAGACACTATGTGCTTTCATAATTACTATATGTCAACTTCAGTTGACCAGATGTGCTTAGCGGACCACCTCGGCCATTGTACTCCTTCAACAGAAACTGTCAAAATAGAAAACAAACAACATGAGTTGCACAAGGATCCAAGCAGGAAAGTGACTGGAAGAGCCAGCTATATACGAGACTTTTTGAAGGATCTGGCTCCGAAGTGCTTATAGAATCATCCATAAGCAGCATGAAACTTTGTTATATATGAAAGAATTCCAATGCGTTTGAAACTTTGCAAGCAGTTGAACATACTATAGTTGGGTTTCTTCCATGGTTGTATGGTTAATCTTGCCTTCAATGGGATGAGAGTTACCCACTGACACAGTAAAAATCTGAAAACTTAATACTGTCTTGCTAACAACTGAATATCCAAATTTCTTGCAACACATAACGGCTAGGCGAATCCAAAGAATGACAACCATCACCTTTCTAGGAGCAGTTCATTTTATGAGGATAGTTTTGGAAGCAGTTGAACATACTATAGTTGGGTTTCGTCCATAATTGTTTGGTTAATCTTGCCTACAATGGAATTAGAGTTACCCAATGACACACTAAATATCTTAAAACTTAATACTGTCTTGCTACCAACTGAATATCCAAATTTCTTGCAACACATAACGGTTAGGCGAATCCAAAGAATGACAATGACAATGACCATCAGCTTTCTAGGAGCAGTTCATGTTATGAGGATAGTTTTGCAAGCAGTTGAACATACTATAGTTGGGTTTCTTCCATAGCTGTTTGGTTAATCTTGCCTTCAATGGAATTAGAGTTACCCAACGACACAGTAAAAATCTTAAAACTTAATACTGTCTTGCTAACAACTGAATATCCAATTTTCTTGCAGCAGATAACGGATAGGGGAATCCAAAGAATGACAACCATCCGATTTCTAGGAGCAGTTCATTTTACGAGGATTGTTTTGGAAGCAGTTGAACATACTATAGTTGGGTTTCTTCCATAGCTGTTTGGTTAATCTTGCCTTCAATAGGATTAGAGTTACCCAATAACACAGTAAAAATCTTGAAACTTAATTCTGTCTTGCTAACAACTGAATATCCAAATTTCTTGCAACACATAACGGCTAAGCGAATCCAAAGAATGACAACCAGCAGCTTTCTAGGAGCAGTTCATGTTTATGAGGATAGTTTTGCAGAAGACGAAAGCCGATGGGAACAAATGCTATTTCCTGGTCGAACCTCGGAATTGGGCTGGAGATGAAGACGGTTTCCTCATTTTGTCCCAACAAGGCAAATGTTAATAAGCGAGAGGATATGGCAGAGAAAACCTAACGGTACTGAAGACCGTTTCTGGTTGGACCGTTTCTGGTATTAATTTATTTAGTTATTTATAACATCCGTTTAGAGAATAGCTGCCGTGAAGTGGCTATCTGGTCAACAGCTGACATAGTCTAAATCACACATGACACTTGATTGATGTGAACATAAGTGCTATCTTCTGGGTGGAGTAATATAGTATATAGAAAGAGACAGTTACTGATGGGTATTTCGTATAATATATATAGTCAAATCATGAGTAAAACAATAATTTATGGGAGGCTATTCAGATTCGGTGAATTCTGCTCTTTGTTTTAACAGCTGCTGGAATTTCGTGCAGAAATTGGATGGGGTTTTCCACGCCGGACCTGCCGAGAGCAGGAGATGGTTGGCACTTGATGGTTCTCAAAGCCGCGGAAAGCTTCAAATCCTTGAATTCTGTTTTACCATATCCTCACTAGTCCAGGTGAATAAATGTTGGCTTCAGTCGATAGAACAGCTTAATGATGCTCATTTATGGTTGTTTTAAGTAAGCTTTCACAGCCAGAATCATTTAGAAAATAATAGCTTCCGGGTTGTGCCGTGTTTCGTAAATGCTGACGTTCCGCGAACCATGTTGCTCGCTTCTTCAGAGCTAACTGAATACTGAATACAAGTAAACACCAGTATTCAGTTGACTCTGAAGAAGCGAGCAACATGGTTTGCGAAACGTCAGCATTTACAAATCTTGACACACGGCATAACTCGGAAGCAATTTATTTTCTTTGCTAGTTTTGTTGAGCCATTTCTTTAAACGCTAGTGTACGGTTGGTTCTCATCGTTTGGTTGGACTTCCAATATTGCTTCTCTGCTCTGTGTCGTGGTAGTTTTGTTAAGTTCTCTGTATCCTCAATTGTTAGTTATGGTACATCAATTTATTATTAAGTGTCCATGTGTAGTTTTAATTTTTGTTACATGGAGATGTTGAACGATGATATGGATTCTTCCGTCAAATAGGTCTGTTCTGTTTGTGGATGACTTATTCTAGGAAGAAGGAGAGCTAAGAAAGTAATTCTTTTTACAGAAGGAAAGACCACACAACTCCGGTCAAGCCAAATGTTTTTTGGGGGAGTTTAAAGGACAAATGCTGATTATGATAATGTTTAATTTGCAGAATGTAGTGCGTCCTAGGCCGCAGGATCTAGTTTAATCTCTCTTGTCTTCACACCTTGACCTTGTTAACGAACAACAGACTGACGACGGCCGGTAAACACAAACTTTCAGCATTTCCATCATCCGTATGCAAACGTAGCAATTCCCATTAATTGCTTCATTCCACACACGATTTCACCGGCTCGCCAGTTATTGTTTCCGCACGCCTCCTGGCTTCGTGAGTTTCCTATGCTGACTTCTGCCGCGCTGACAGCCTAGGTAGTCGAAATCTGTGATTACACGAGCTCTACAATATCTCCAAGTTGTGAGAGAGTTAATGGAAGGCCGCCGATGCAAACGGACCGTATCCACCGCGTCTCAAAGGCGTTATTAGGTGAAGGGGTGTAATGACGGTTGCGCCCCAAGCGTACTGTATTCGTGACGGGCAACTCTCAGCCACCGACGCCGCGGGTCCCGCACGGTCTGACGTACTGCTACACGCAGTTTCTTGTTTGGAATATCGCATTACTTCTGTTTTCTAATCACGGTGCCGATCTGGTGTACTTACATTCGCGTATGGTTGGATTAAAATCGTCAAGGATATCAAATTGACAGTCTGTCTTCCTGTGATGGAACATTTGAAGATATAAAGCATTCACTCATCGCCAATATTTCTAGGCACATATAAGTAAACTGATTTGATCACAATTTTAATGACCCAGGAAAGTCATTATTTGCACTCATCATTATAAACGGTGATATCGGTCGAATATAGACTTACCAATACCAGATAAGATTTTTCTAAAAGTTAAAACGAAAAACAAAATCAGTATCTGCTCCTTATCCTGTTCTTTGTTGAATGTTAACAAGTAGGGCCGAAATATTCAACAAAGCTTAGCAAACTTTTTGCACGTGGTTCTTATTCAAATGAACTTTCCTGTCTTCACAAAATCTTGAAAGATTATTCAACGGTTATTCACGGTCTAGCAGCTAATGGCTCCACTACAATGGACAGTCGCTTAGACTGTCTAAACGTAAAAATAGTTGCAAGGACCAGAGATAGTGTAGGAAACCCCGGATTGTGGATGCTGTTGATAGACTCGTTGAAATGGGTCTGGGTTGTAACCTGACGAAAATGAAAGACGGCATATGGATCATAAAAGAAGGGTGAGAAGCATGAACACACTGAATTACGCCCAAATTTTAAGACAGTTAAGCTTGTTGACACATACCTATGTCCAAGGTTATGTTTTCCTTTAATGTTAAGTTTTCTGAACTATATTTCTGTAGGCATATAATTGATTAAAATGGTATTAGGCTGTGGGAAGGTTATAGAACAAATAGTTGCGTAAGATCTAACCAACTTGTCTCCCACACATGGGCGCCGTTACAAAATATTCCAGGGGGGTGGGGCAATTTTTTTAGTAATAAAACGTGACGTAGTGTGAATGACTATACTATTAATTGTTTTTTAGCGTTTTCGTCTTGTGTGATTTGTTGTAAATGGCATTGATAGAGACATATTCGTATTTATTAGCTAGGATTCTAAAATTTAGACACAACAAACATGTAAATTATAATAATATTAAAAAAATACTCAACAGCCTATATTGTTCGTTAAATTTAAATTGCATTTACCCTGAAAAATCTCCGTTGCTTTTATAGTTGTGGCATTTTTTACACGTTATTTTATGTCATTGGCCACGGTTGTGATCCCTGTATGCTTGGCAACTTATCTATAGCATATTGATATTAAGTGAATTGCAAGAAAATTTGCTGCTTTTCTATCGTTTATTAATGTGTAATTAATCATTTTTATTAAGAAAATTATTTGTATTTATATATTTGTTTCAGAATCATTGAACTTTTATCCTAGAATTTTAGATTTGGTCTTATTGCTAACCATTGCAGAATTTTTATTACTTTGTAATATCCTGGAGTAAACATTGTTAATTTTTATAAGAATTTCCAGCTCGTGTTCATCGAGCAAGGCCTAATGTATAATGAGCAACTGGCACCTTTCAAAACCAAAAATACATGCACAATATGAACACAATTGATAATTTAATTCTATAATCGTGTCAATCGAGCATCCCATAAAAAGTCTTAATAAGAAACTAGCAAAACCATTATTTTAAAATGTAACCACATAGACGGAAAACAATGACTAAATATAAAGAAAAGTAGACAAATTTGAAAATTCTGTGATAACGACCATCAATAATAATTCAAAATTGGTATCATTACTATTATACGTAAAAACTTAAAAGGCGACAATACTAAGTCAACTAGTTAATAATAATTGTTGTTATATATAAGCTGTATGAATGGTCTGTATGACCATAGTAAAGAAATTTTTGAATGAACTCATGTCCGGAAATGTATTGTTTGAACGTTGGAGAGAGTCGGAAGATTGAACCAATTTTACAAACAGCATAGGAAAGATAGTGTTTTATTATTTATCGTCTTTGACAGGAGTTTTTTGATACCAATTTTGGCCAATTTGGGTTATCTTGAATGCTAGACGTTAAACAAATAAAGCTTTACATACAAATTATTTATATATTCTATAATATAATAAGGCTCTATCCAGTACCTAAACGGTGTCAGGTGTGTGGACATGAGTTCGATATCAAATGTATACTTTATCTACATTTTACACTTATTTTTAACACCCACTATATTTAAGATAAACAGTTGAGCAGTGCAAGAAGGTGCGAAGTACAGTAAAGCGTCGATAATCCGAACTAATTGGAACCGAAGGTCATTCCGATTATCAAATTGTTCGGATTATTAAATATTGCAACTAAATACCAGAACATAAGATTGGATAGAAGTTCAATCTTAATAAAACAAACACCATTCGATTCCGCTCTTTATCCATCACATCTTCGTTTATTTTTAGCTCGTTCTTATTCAATTCTTATTCTTCCAGCATTATTGAATATTATCTGTCATTCCCTAGTGACATTCACAAAACTCCGCAGGTTGTTTTATCATCATCGTCTTCTCTTTTGTTTTCATTTCTTCTACTTCCGGTTTTGTCGTCTTAAAGCCTTCTTGATCTTTTACTACTATTTACTACTATTTTGTATACTGCTTTTAATTTTGACAAGGAAATAACTCCTGCTTCAAACGCAATGTCCTCCGTGTTCACCATTTCATCAATATTTATTCGTTCAAACCCAGCTTTGCATGATATTGCGCATATTAAAAAAGAATTTTTCGAACTCGTATGGCATACCTACACTGTATACATACCTTGCGTTTTGGCTGTAGTAACCTTTGGCCATAACTGGTTGGGCAATTTACCTCAAAGACGAAAGTGGCCAATAAGACAAAAATAAGAGTTTACCTAACACATTCATGTGGCCAATAGTTACATATTGAGATGAAAAATCAGAGATGGAAGGAGAGAAGCCGAAGAAAACTGGACCAGGAGAACAAACAAAGAATTGAAGAAACTATATGGACATCCAAGGGTAACAAATATTGTAATACAATTAATTTTATGGTTTGGCCATGTAGCAGTCACCAGGTATAAGAAGGGAATGGACGGTGCAGATATACATAGAGGCGGTGGCGTAGGCCTTGGAAGAACTGGGAATAGACAACTAGAAGCAATGGAATAAGAAGCAGTGGAAATGAATGTGCAACCAACCTAGGATATTTGTGAAAATATGTATATTATTAAAGTGCAAGCGATTGAGCAAATCGTTATGTACCTTCTGACAACCTCCTTCGCCTGGACAACGCAATAATTCGCAAGTTACGACTATTTCTAATCCGACACATGAATGCGCAGTGTCCTTCCCAGTTTCCTCGCACTAATACACAACACACTCCTAATTAAACGTTAATAACCGGATCCTAGGTGGCAGGAGCGGGAGAGGATCTTTCCCATACAAATCAAGAGCGTACGGTGCGTAAGCACGCACGGATCAGCCCGATCATAATTGCATCCATCGGCCATATTGTTCACGGGTAGTTTTACGTCAGTCGGGCGTCCAATCGTCGGCAGCCAATTAAATCGCTCATTTATTGTCGCCGTTGTTTCTGTGTTGCGTGCGTGTGTGTGTGTGTGTGTGTATGCGAGCTCGCGCGTGTGTTCGTCGAGGCATTTGGGTTAGGTTAGGTGCGTGTCCGCGCGTCTCTGACGTGACAAACGCACCTAACCTCTATTGTCTTTTATTGGTGTCGTAAATACCGCGAGAGCGCGCTCCGAACAATGGCAGCGTGATTTTTCGCGCGCGGACGCGCGGCCAGATGAGAATTGTTATAATAATTCTAGGAACGTTCGCCTCGCACTGTGAAATTGCATAAAACGAATATTTCACGGGTTAATTGGCATTGTTGTTCGGCCGCGGCGACGGAGGGCGCTGACGCGGTGGCGCGGCGGCCGGCGATGCGACGGCGGACGCGCGGTGCCCATAAACGCCAGCCTAATTGCGGTGTGTATGTGTATATAAATTGTATTTGTCCGTGTTATTTAATAATTATCGATTTATTTATTTGGACGCGGAAATGGCGCGGCGCGGCGTTTCAATTGATTGTTTTTGTTACGTCTCTGATTGGCGAAATTAACAGGATAATGGAAGCGATGATATTTTACCGTTATGCCTCGTCACCGCGGCCAGGTTGAGTATCGCAAATAAACAATTAGCCAACAGTATAGATGTAGTTTTGTATGTAAGCCGTGAGGTGAGGTGAGGTTAGATGAACAATAATATGTTTTATGCCGGAATGGCTTATTGGAATATGTATGAAATGTAACAAGATGTTAAATTGAATAGGTACATATAAATAAACTAAAAGAACCTAAAAATTATTATGCAACTTTTAATCGACGAATTTTTTTAATCAACTAAATTAAATGAAGAAAATAAATAGATGAAATAGAAAATAAAACAGGACAATTACGAAAGGTTGGTTATAAGGAAACATTCAAAATGCAAAAGCGAATGACAATGTAAAGTCTTCCTGATATACTCTGTATTTAAATCTTGTTGAAAAAATGCAAAGAACACGTTTTGACCTCAATTATTTATTTTGTATTCAGCGCAAATGAAACTAAAAAAGTCTTATAATAAAAAAATCTTGCCCACAACAAACATTGCGCTTGATCAGATATTTGAAAAGAAAGATAATGCTGACGTTTCGCGATGTTGTTCGCTCCTTCAGAACTAACTGCATACTGGTATACCCGGCATAACTCGGAAGCAATTTATTTTCAAAATACTAATATTATATTGAGTAATATATTGATAATAATTTGAAATAATTGTATACCAAAGAAGAAGAAGCTTTTATTAAACTAACTTTTAGAAATAAACATTGCAAAGGTTTCAAACAATTAATAATATGTGTGCGTGGATGTGAAAAGGGGCCAGTTGTCCGCTTCTACTTACGCAGATAATCGGAAATAAAGTTAAACTGGTTCAAAATACACATTTTTATTTTATTCGCTAATTAGTCTCTTTATTGTGTTTTATATCAGATGTGTTCGTCTGAAACCCGTCTGCGGTTGGAAGCGCATGCAAAAATGCGTTTTTGTTTCGGACCGCTTGTCGATATCACGTTATGCTCTTGCGCATTAGCATATTTTACCTACTTCTCAGAGTGCAATCGAGTTGAAATTTTGCATATGGGCAGATTTATGGTGACAATGCATGAATCAAATAAAAGACTGAAAACTTTTCAAATATTTGCAAAAATTTTGAAAATTTGTCCAATCGAGTTGAAATTTTACATGTGGGCAGATTTCCGGTGACAATGCATGAATCAATTTCAAAATTGAAAACATTCACAAAATTTCCAATTTTTTTTTTAATTTGTCCGATCGTTACCTATGTTGTAACTATTTTGTAGCCCCCAGGCCCTTGGCGCTATAGATTAAAAAACCTATGAAGCCTAAACGGAATAATGAAATAATAAATTGTACTAAAAATATTAAAACTAATATCGAAGTTGTTACAAAAATGTTGGAGTCGGCGTATCTTGCAAATATGCGCGAAGTTATTAATTTTTAAACTTTGGAAAAGTTTGAAGCGTCATAGTGCAAAACTTATTTTTTGCATCAGCTACATAATTTTTTTTTTCAATTTCCGTTTATGGTAATCGGTTTAAAATGTTGGAGCACCTTTGTCATAACTTATTCTATCCAAAAATACGTATAACTCAATTTCTGATAACTGGTCCCTTTTCATATATATATTACTTATGCGTTTACTAAATACATAGTACAAAACGTCATATTTTGATGTAATTATCGATGGAAGGGCTGAAACGGTTTCTCTGAACAATTTAGGCTTTAACAAAATATATTAAAAACGCACAAAAACAAAATATACAAAATATTTATTATTTACAATTAAAAAAAGCAAAAATAACTACGTTCCGCCGAAACCTTTAGAAATGACTATGTTTTCTCCAAAGCTCTGAGATGTGTTAACACGATGCATCCCCTACCAACCGTTCATCTGTTGAACCTAAGATTCCTAAGATCTAAGATTCTACTACAGCAAAAACAAAATGTCTAAAAAGTACTTCATTCTGCATTCTTATACGGCAGTTTGTATGAGATTCCTACTCCTATGGTAATATACTCCAGTTCAGGTCCTGACTTCAGTTTCCTTCTCTATTCGTCTCTATCGCTGACCTTTTCCAGCTTCCATAGACCTATATTAAGTCCTTGTGCCCATCCTTTTCTAGGTGTTCCAGTTCATGTCAGTGACACTACATTTGACATGGAACTAAAGTACTTGAGATCAAACCAGTTTAATACGTCATCAATCACATATAAACTCTACGGTGATTCTAGATTCCTGTGGTAATCAGAGGTGCTGTTAACCCCTGATATTATTGAGATGTATCAAATTTGGATGACTATCTACATAACTTTAATAGGCCGGTCCATTTTTGTCTTAGTTGTATTGGTTTTACCGTTTGGTCTACGTCTACAGTTACAAGAACCGTTCCAAACTATTCTGCCTAAATCTCCTCATACACATTCTATGGATTTCTTTCGCGATTTACCTTAAAAAATATGGTGCAATTATCCATTTTTCAGTTTTATTTTTTGCTTTGTAGAATCCCCTTCCTCAACAAGCTGATGTTTCCTTCATCTTTGTCCTGACTTTCGTCGTCTTTATCCGAAACAGACTCCTAATTATTAAAATCATCCGATTTTGCCCATCACTACGAGGAAGAAAAGGCAAAACTCATAACAACAAATCACCTTGCATTATTATTTGCAATAAAAACAACCCAGAAGTAATTGTTGTTAGTTATTCCCATTCAAGATTCCGTATCATGCGAGTTCATAAATCCAATTTATCTGTAATCCACAGATCCATTCTATCTTGTGGTTTCTTGACCACATATTCCGTTCTACTACATTCGCACATGGCAATATCAGCACAAAATTAATACACTCCCAATCGACTCAAACGGTTCCCGATCAGTTCAGGTCTAGTTTAAGTGCGGCCTCAACGCCTAGAACACCTCGTTTACTGGCGTAAATCAAACCGTGAATATTCTCTTATTGTCGCCCGGCGGTCATAAAATCAGTTGCGTTGTCGCGTAAAAAAGCGGTACGCTTTATGCAACTTCGATGTAATCTTAATATAGTTAATAGGCGTTATTGTGCCCACTGTTAACTGCGACTTCGCGGCAGCCGTTATACAAAACCAATTGCGTTTATCGGCCGCGGAAATCTCGGTTAAGTCGGCCCATTACGCTCGGTGTCAACCGGAACACTTATTTCTCATTGATTTAGTGGTAATTGTAATCAGCATCTGTGCGGAGGATGACATGTAAAGGAGTTTTGTTGGCTTTGTTCTGTCAGCCTTATGGAGAAATCTTTGCTTTTGTTACAAAGAATATTTATACTATTTCAAAGATTAATCAACTAGGTTAAAAGTCATTACTCAAAAAGACTATTTTATTTGCGGTGCAGGAAATTCTTTGCTTTACCAAAAATAACTCAATAAATATCTGGGGGGCGTGAGTTTGATCCTCGCGACCTGCTTTTAGAGTGAAGGTTTTTCTGTGGTTTTCCTTAACTCCTGGGCGAATGTTGAAAGCCAAACAACTTAAAACGTGTCATAGACGCCGGCCACAATAATGATAATTCTGGCCTGCCGATGCCCCCGTAGTGGCGAAAGCTGTTGGGGGATGTTAAGGCGTGGAATATTATTATTATTATTATTCATTCACGGCATAACCCATGAACAATTCATTTCCTTTTATTTATGTTAGGTTTTTATGTACTTTTATCCTATTTACCTACATATTCAATTTTCATAATTTGTAGGTATTAGTTATGTTCAAATATATTATCGAACTCGAGGACTATTGAAGATTGACAAAATAAAGCAATGGAGGTTGAAATTAGAAGAAAAATGTTGAGTACATATCCTAATTTATAATTCTTCAATATCTTTATAACTTAAAAGATTATTATTTGTTAGTTGGTGCCTACTCGCCGCCAAAGAGTGAAAAATAAAATTGTAAATTAAGTTTAGGTTTGAAGATTATCGGATAAATGCAAACCAAGAAACTCTAGCTCATTTAGATTAAGATTCCACTCAGTAAAGCATACCAGAATCGGTTGTCACTTGTTCGATTTTGTTTTTGTTATTTAGTTTAGTGTTATTAGTTTTTGATACTAGTTATTTAGCATCAATTATTGATTTTTTGTTATGTGCAGTACCATGCAACATCAATACCATATTTTAATAGAATTTGATCTGTTTGACAAAAATAAACGTATTTTTAAACCACCGCAAAAATATTACTTCGGAAAACAATTTTTTTTATATATAAATTTTTATATAATTTTGTTTAATTGAATCGAAATAAACTGGATTTCTTTGCCGAATGAAACGGATTTTCGGAAAAATATTAGTTTGAAAATTTTTGCTGGTATCAAAGAAACATTCCAAATAATTTAATCTCTACAAGCAAATAGTATGGAGCACAAGTTTTTTTTTTAATAAATATTTTTGAACCAAAACAAAAAATTTTAATTTAAAAGAATATGTTTTGTAAGTACAAAAAATCTTTTTTATCTGTGTAGGTATAGTAGGTGCTGAAATAATCAGATTACCCAAAGTTTTAACTATTGTGAACTTTTTTTTCCAGGTGACGAGAAAATTTTATTTTGTGATGGAATGGTTCATTAAAAAAAAAAATTTTCCTGTTTGAGATCTCTCTTCTCATTTTGTATAATGTGACTACACACAGAAAAGTGATCATTTGAAACGAAAAAAAAATTTCTTGAATTCATTTACTAGATTCAAATGCATATTTACTTGGATGTGGAAAGTTAGGTATATAATGTCTCAGATAACTGCTGGTCGATGAATTAATTCTTTCTTTATAAGAATCAATATTGTATTGAAAAAAGTAATTGAATTTTCGCCCCAAAAATGTAAATTTCTCCAACGAAGTAATAGTAAATCCATGCAAGTGCGTAGTTACTTACTTGATCCAAGAAAATATAAGACGTTTAATATAGGTAAGTATTGTTTTCTGAATAAAAACCCACCAAGTATTTAACTGAATTGATTCTCACTTCTTTCAAGTAATACCTTTCTCTGGAATAAATATGCGCATAGTGATTTTGGCAAGGCTCGCGGGCCCGCGCGGGGGGTGGCACCGTAAAGGAGCAAAACCTAGTACGAAAACAACAGTGAAGTACCCGTAGGGGATATACCTTGTGATTACAATCAACGTTTCAACACGGAATAGTTTGATGTAAGGCACGCAACAGTTTAGAACGAGTAAGTAAATATAACATACCTATCTTGTTAATTAGCAATAGAAAACGTCTTTGTGCCAAATCTTTAAAATTCTTACATTAAGTAGCTAAAAATATTTACCGGGAATAAAACTATCCACTTCATTGAAGACTGTTTACTTACTTCACCAGAGTAACAACGTTCTTAAATCTAGTAATTATTCCAAGAAATAAAATTGTTTTCACATTTAATCTCATAATAATCTCTCACTTTCATAATCTGTATGTTATGAGACTTTAGTTATCAATGAAATACTATTTTTCTTCTCTACTAATTAAACGCAAGCGCTGATATATACGGACTTGAATACGAAAGACTAGAAAAAGGGAACGACTTGATTGAATTGAAAAATTTTCTAAAAATCGACATCTGCCATTAATTTATCGGTTGGATTGAGTTCGTTTTAGTGCCAATTTTTATCTTACTCCATTCGTCAGCAGCAGATAACTATCACAAAAAATGATCATATACATAATGTTATTTAGTAAACACTATATACCTTATAATACTTATATTACAAAATTAGTAGGATTACAAAATACCTCAGCCCGCACCGTCCAATAGCCAACCGGCAGGCATGAAAAATCAACTTTTTGTCTCGAAGACTCTGCTCTACAGAACTGGACGACTTAATATGTATTTCAAAATCCATTCTCTGTGCATAACCCATCGCCCTGTATACACGTATGTAGAAAATTTGGTGCTTTCTCCTACCCACACCTGAGGACACTTCAGTAGCTCTAGGCCTACCAAAAAGGTGTCGCTCGTGTTTACTTAGGCGTCTAGAAATGACAACTACCACGCATACGTGTATAAGATCCGACGGGGGTCCATTGTTCGTCTTAATCCGTGATACTGACACTGGGAGCGGCTCACCTGCGATGACTTGCGCGCTTTAAAATTTTTGGTGGAATGGCGTGGGCCAGGAGTTTGTGCACAAAATATTAATCTTCACCCTCCTTCAAACATACAAAGAAATACATTGTGCAAGAATCGAATGGTCGGTCTACCCGGATTTTAGATGTGTATTGAGAGGTTAGGTAACAGATTTTAAATGGGTGTATACAGGGTGATAAGTAAATGGTATCTGTTGAAAATGTGCTTTTGGTAAGTAGGTGTTGAATGAGTATAATAGGAATAATACAGTGCTGTGTTATCTCTGCAGAAACTAACCCACAAGGCCAAAAAAGATACACAGTTGAAAAAAAAAATAATAATTTTAAAATAAAATAAGTGAATTTTATAATTTATAAAACTCATTAATTTTAATCATCAAATAATACTCTGTCAAAATTTACCTCTACGTACTTTTACGATATATACTATATATTGCAGTTCTGATGGAGTTGAAAATTTTGTGGAATTATGTAATTATTTCATGATGCGACAAACTATAACAATGATTCTAAAACAATTGCTGGTTTCTTTTGCGAAAATTTATCGTTTGGGTCACCGTTGTCTCACAATTTTGTTGTTGATGTTATGATAAATCTATAGATTCTAAGCATGTTAAGGCTAATTTATTTATGTGCAATATTGTTGGATTTTTGAGTTATGGTATATCTAAAACAATAATTTCCATTTTAAGTGTCATATGTCATAAAGGAGTTATTGTACTAAGCAGAACCCATGTGACGTTATAGACCAAAGGTATTTCAATTTTTTTTTAACCCCGTGTAACGTAATTGACCATAAACATTTAAATTTTGTTTTATAAGAGATTGAAATGTAATACTTTTCATATTTAGGACGGTTTCGAAGGAACAAAATGAAATAAGAATGTGTCATCCTGAAATTCAATTGTGTAATTAAATTAAATTATCCTAACTTATCTTTCTTACAATTTGACGTTTGCGTTTTTACTACGCCTAAAAAGAATAGCTATTTTTTCAAAAGATTCAAAAATTATCATTTAATATAAAAATCGAAAATGTTTAGAAATAGTTTCAGTGAATTACCTGATTAAATTTCATGATTAATCCATTCTTATTATTATTATTCGTTCCAAGAATTTGTGTTATCTATGTCTAGTACTGTAATAATTTTGAGGTTTTACCGGAAATAAGTACCTATTATTTAAACATTTTTGACCAAGGTCCAAAAATGTCTGTGGGTGTGTGTGTGTGTGTGTATGCGTGAGTGTGTACCCGTTTTTTTTTGCCGACGATTCCGGTGAAACTACGAAAGGTATCGGGACGAAACTTGAAGTCCCAGCACTAAACTTAGAGCTGAAAAGGTTTTTTGTTCAAAAAGGTCCAAAGGAACTAGATGTTTACACTAAGTATTTTTCAAGGATTTTGCAAATGAGCGGCCATTTCTGTAATTTCGTCAAAATAGTTAAATAATAAATTAAAGTAGAGGAGATTATGTATAATTTATGTCTATGAAATTTTTTGGTAAAAGTAGTAGTTTAGCTGCATGACCAAATATCTGTCTATTTGATTGAGATCGGTCGTGTTTGCATTAATATAAAAGTAGTTAGCCAGGATTTGACAGATATTTTAATTCTAATGACAGTCATTAGTCTGGCCACATCAGATTCTTTTATTGAATGTGACTGTATTCTAGTTTAAACAGTTGATTAATATTATTATTATTATTATTATTATTAATATTAGATTAGTTATTAATATGTTTTCAATGCCTTAAAACTTTTTATGGAATGTTTAAATTTGATAAAAAGAGCCTTTTCTGAAGCGTCAATAAAAATTTACCACGGTTTATCCCCTTCAAAATGTCAACTGTTTGATATTCGTATATGTATTTTGTATTAATTTATTATAGGTTATTGTTATTATTCCCCGCTCAAGTTTGCATAGGTACTTGTGGAAATATGGTAACCATAGCTAGTACGGTTTAAGGTCTCGTAGTTGGAACATTCTGTATAAATCCGAGCAGATACATCTTGTGTAAAATTCGGCATTTCTTGCGCAATTTAATTCGTAAAAGTTTTCTTTGTAATTTGGTGATTTGTATATTTCGTCAGTACAACACAATCTATACACCATTCACACAAGTCTATATATCCTCTTCCAACTACGATTTCACGTGGTGAATTATATCCTTCTTTCCCATGTTTAGACCATGTGGTTAATAAATCGCAATATCCTATCAACCTGTACTTAACCGGGTAGAAACCTCCAGGTTTATGTGCAACCTGGTTATAATGTTTGCGTCTAAATACACAGGTGACAGATTTACAGTCAAAAAGTGCAGATATCAATTAGCATTAATCTCTTAACTGACTATATGCGCATTAAGTAGTTACGCAGGCTGTGAAGTAGGCGCAATCATGCCGATGCAACGCGTTCCGATTATTTTATGGTCGTATTTCAAATTTTATTGGTTGTTCATACGTCAAAAGTAAAATACGTCCAACTCCGCCCCCTATAATTACAACTATTTCACAATTTAAACATTTATGGCTTTAACGAATTGAATATTACATGTACAAGATGTTATATCTTAAGCGGGTAAACCCTTATAACTTTCTTACTATTGGAGCTATTAAGAGAGTAATGGGAAAACATTAAGCAAGTTCTAATTCACAATCAACTCAGAAAAATAGTTGCAACTTGTGTGCACATTAAACGCCCAATAAATTAAAAAAATGACAAAAACATTTCAGTATTTGTAGATTAAAAATTAATCGTTGACATTCAATGATAGAAAAATCGTCAATTGATGAAAACGTTTAAACATTATTAAATAATGTTTTAAAATTATAAAATATGGTCTATTTATTCAGTTGTTTTCTTGGGGTTTTCCATCGATATAATTATCCACATTCTCTATCTATATAATTATCCACATTATGAAATATTGATTTAATATTATATAAATAACTAACTTGAATTAAATGTTTTTTAATTGTGTAAATTACAATACATTCAAATAAAATTCTTCATAGCAATTTAATAAACAATAGAAAATCAAGAATATTGACCAGAATTCACACAATTACTGAGAGAGTATGTTTAAAATAATTCAATACAGAGAAAAGATTCTGTAAAATTCTGCGTTCACCGGGACTGTAATAAAATTTTTAATATCAAATTAATTGAGTAAAATCAATTTTGAATTATTTTAGATTTTAAACGTTATTTACTTGTAACGAAAATTTATTCTTGTCGGGTATCGATTAAAATAAAAACAATTATGAACTTGTTTGTTGCTAAAAACTCTCTTTTAATATTCACTGTGGGTCAAAAATGACGGTACAAATTTTTAATCACTAGCATTTCCAATAATATTTAGTCAATTCAAACATTTCTTTAAAAAGCGAATTGCTTGCAGTGTGAAGATGAAGAAACCATTCCATATTTGCAATAATTGAACATTTTAATCCAATGTAAAGTTGCTTTATGTATGGCTATTGGCTATGCAACATTTCTGATAATATCGGGTCAAATTAATGTGAAATGCAAGGTGTATTAAAAGCTATAGGACATTTGTCCTGCTTTGGTTCAAAAGGACAGTAGAGATGTTATAGCATTTTATACAGCGTGATTTTCTTCTTATACAGGGTGAAATTTTTAAACAATGCTTTTTACTGTTTTTACTAAAAACCAGGGGAATTGAGTTACCTTTAAAGATTGTGGAGAACCCGCATTGGTCTTGTTATGGGCAGCATGTTTGATTTTAACATTTTAGGTGGTCGTTTCGTCAGTTGCAGTTATAATGTATCACACTTGTTGTTTAGCTGTAAATTTTAGACGAATATTACTTGTTTTTATTCTTTTGTTTATTTTGCAAATATTTAATCGTTTTTTTTTTAAATAAGTCACTTCAGTTCAAACCATGTGTTTCTTCTTCTTTTTTCATCATGTTTAAATGAAGAGCATCATCCTGAATCCTGAATACATTGTGTTGTTCCTCTTTTTTTCGACATTTTTAATTTGAAGACGTAATTTTTACGTTAAAAACGAACAGCAAAGACCTGACCGGCAGACTAGTAAATGCAAACTGTCATAATTTTAGTTCAATAAAAGCGATGGTGATTTTAGTTCCAAAACATTAGATAATAATTTGCAAAAGATCTACAGGCCAAGAAGTGTAGTACACTATGTAAAACAGGAAAGAAAAATCCTTCAAAATTTTTAAATCAATCATAGCCCATAAGAAAACTAAAAGTTGGCCGTAGTTTCTTCACCATCTTTAAAGATAATTCAAGTATGGAAAGATGGTTAACCGTGTATACTAAAAAGTATTCCTGTATACGATACTATAAAATCTCTACTATTGCTTTTGACCAAAAGAAAACAAATGTCATTACTTACTAATTTTATTGACCATTTCATATTACAATAAATTGACCAGATGTTATCAAAAATGTTGCAAGCCCATACATAAAGCAACGTAACATTGGATTGAAACGTTCAATTAATGAGAATATGAGCAATTAGTTTTTTTTTAAATGCTTGAATTTACTTAATATCTTTGGAAGTGCGATTAATTGAAAATATATACCGTTTTGTTTTGGCCCACAGTGTATAATTATTATATAAATAATTTTGACAGGCATTTTTCTTAGATCTAAAAAACGGTTTACCATATGATTAATAATAGAAAAACAAAATACACATTCAGCGACAATTTTAGAAAAGAAATTGCATTATTGGAATTTGGGCGACATTCCCAGTCGGACAAAACATACTAGGAGTGGTTCTTATTTTTCAAATTTAATTTTTTCGACTGGACTCTCTCAAGAAGCTCAAAACAGAATAAGTGTAATTTAATAATATCACAAATAATAAAAACAATCTGTTTGTTTTGGTTGTAACACAATAAATTTACAAAACAATAATTAATTGGCTTTTGAGTTTTATTGTTTACACTTATCAGATTTTGTTATATGTTGGCCAGGATAGTCACTTAGGTTAGATTATTGTGTTTTTTTACAAATTACGTACCTGGAAATGTGTGAAAGGCTCTGAACTCTAGACACAAAAGTTGATGCATTATCTTGTTTAGATTATGCTGATTACTGTGGTATGTACATTTATTGTGGTTATAGAAATCCATATTGCAAGATTTATGTACTTTAGTGAGTTTGAATTTTAAGTACAATATTTTCTTTCCTGTGTAAGGAAACGCAATTGCAATGTGAAAATATGCAATGTAATAAACAGTGCGCGCTTCTATATAAAATAAGCACTCAGTTTTAACACTCATATGTATCGTAAACAGCCAGTTTTTTTCCGGTTTGCAATTTTAAAACACAGACCAGTGCAATGCAATAGTGTGAAATCATCAGTAAAGTTATTTTCAAATATCACTTTACTGTTATTCCTCCACTCATTTATTTATATATGTTACCTGGTATCTTTCAGGCAATTATTAATGACTGCAATTGTCTAATATCAATCAGGAACTGTATCCGAACAAACGAGATGTCACCTAGACGGAACAGTTCAATTTTTCTCGAGGTTATAAATATTAATCAGGACAAATAACAACGCAAACACTAATCCACTAGACTAGCTCGACTCATAACAGCAATCTTAACATAGGAACCATTTGTTGACATTTGTCCTCTCCAGCGTACGGCGAACACCTCTGGCAACCTCTCAACATAAATTACTACCTGACGTCACCACGCTTCTAGAACGTCAGACGTTTCAATCTATAGGCTGCCTGCTGTAAGAGCTCGCGAATAATCTCAAGTGTCGATCAATTATTATAAATAACCCATAGAAAGAAATTTAATTTGTTTTTATTGTATAGTTATTTATCATTTTGCGTTGTTAGATCATTTTTACTGCGCGTGGTTGTTCCGTATAAACGACCGCAAACAATTTATTTGATGGCTCTCATTAATTATGCGATTTTTTGTTTAGATTAGAATTTATCTGGTATCGGAAAAGTTGTGTACGTGGTATGAAGAAACTAATTGGCAGTTATAGGTAACCGTTTGTTTACTGTTACGCAAGGAGGCCATTTCAAGAAATTACCTAAAACAAATGCTATGACAGCGTTCGGCGCCTAGTCTCATGACTCAATTACGCGTTTCCTGATTTCAACAAACTGAAAAATTGCTATAGGATATTACAGTCTTCTACGCAGATTGGACGCTGTAAGGAATTATTAATAAAAAAACTTATTGTAAAAGTAGTTCGAGTGGATAAATATAGGGTATACCAAGTAAACTATAAATTTTTTTGATATTAAACGAGTTTTATACTACATGATTTCTCTTAATTTCCATAGGGAGTGATTTATATAACTAACCACCAATCTTTTTTTAACTGGATACCAACCATTTTTGCCCTGACCGTCGGCAACAGTAAGGAGACGAGTTGGTTGTATAAAAGGATCTTCTCACGTATGCCATTTCCGGTAGTACCCGGCTTATTCTCATATATTATAAAAATCTTATCTAACGAAACTAATCTCGTCCACGTTTATTTTACTTATTTCGAATAAATTATCCTTGCTTGACGACCCCGGGTAGGTACTGCGTGACCCTGACCAGCATATATTTTATACAGTAAGTTGTAAGACAGTATGACTGAATAAAGACTTCATAACTTGCAAAGGAATTGCCGTCGTACGTAGTTAAAGTAAAAACGAAAAGATTTTTGTTTAATTATATTATTGTTAAACCAGTTAGTTAAAATACCATTTAATTTTTTATTATGATTGTACAGAATGTCCCACTAATGGCGAATCAAATTTGCTGCTCTTATGTCATTTGGTTGCTATTCTTGATGTTGTTAGGTCACTAGGTTGTGTGAGGTATCATAGAATAGCTCTCCCTAAAACCCTATAAAATTTTACCGCAATCTTTTTTATTTAACGTAAATGAAAAGAGATAACGAGGAGTTTCTTGTTCCTAAAATTGGTATCAATATTAACAAACTAATAAAATAAACGATTCGAACAAAATTTCTTTGATTCTAACATAACTATAGATACATAAATCACACGATTCTACAGTTGGTACCATCTAAGGGTTCTCCTTAATTTACTACAGTTATTAAAAGAAACATTCCCTAAAATTTGATTTTTTATAAAAGTTGGTTGATAAAAGTTGGTTTAGTGTAGAACTTATTATTTTAAACATAAATATTGATAAACCGTGGAATTTAAAAACCAACACAACTCAATTTATTTACTATTATGTACCTATTCTGTTTTCTATTCTTATCATACTATTGCTTCGTTTGTATAATCTAGCATTGATTTCGTTTCTTTCTTTGTCAACATGTTTGCTGTTGCATCAAGTACTATAAATATATCTATGTAATTTACATTGATATCTGCTAAAAGAATATGAAACCGCATATAAAGACCAAATATTAATTGACTAAACTGCAATTGTTATGTTTTGTTTCCGTTTATTTCCACATAAAGTTATATTAGAATAACCCATTAAACAAGCTTATAAAATTTGATTTGCAAAATCCGTAAATTCTCTGGAAAATATTGGTTGGTATTGCTTTTTAGAGTCGGGGTTTCTTATTGTTTGACATGTTAGTCAGTGACTTTCGCTTTCAACGCGACAAAATACACTGAAATCGAAACAGTTAAAAATAGATAAAACAAAGAATATACTGAAACTTAATAAAATCACACTTGATATATCTGTCTGCTTTTTTGTTCTTGTAACCAGTGATAATAAATAATTCTCATAACTGTCATTCGTCATAATTTTGACTAAACAAAAAGCGGTTGCTTCAAAAATATCTAAAGCCAATATATATCTCATAGGAAAATCATGAGTATTTCAGTAAAAGAACAAAAAGACTAAAACAGTTAGGTTAAGCATAATTTCACATTATTGACCTGTACAGGAATTCTCAACTTTTCCCAAATTATAAATATTTTGTATTTTTACAACACAAAACGCAGCAAAATAACTCAGAGTTGACAAACGCCTTCCGAACTTGGGTTTTATTGAAAAACAATGCCACAACATGATCTATATGGCCCTTCATTATACTTTTTTTTCAACTTTCATATATCTCTCTAAAAATTTAATGGTTCTGGGTAATGTCTTTTGATATCGCACGGGGATTTGCATTTGAACCTGGCATCCAAAAAAAAAAATCCGACCTGTAAAGATGGTTGAACAATTCCCACTGAAGATGTCTCACTATGTCATATGTCATCAATATTTTTTTTTATTATTCAAATGCTCTATATCTCATAACATCTTACCTACACAGATATAATTATTTGTTTGACGACGGGAAAACATATTTATCTGCTACAAAGAATGTTGATTTGAGCCAAATATTACTTTAGTCCAAACAAATTGTATTTGACTCAAATAACTAAAATGATAATAATATACTGTTTATTTTGATCTGTCAAAGTTTGTCAATGAGCTAACAGAACACGAACATCCTGTACAGAATAGTAGAGTGTAAGTATATATAATATACAACTTTTATTTGAACTAATACGAATCATGTTCACAGATTTACTCTAAAAATAAATTCAATTCAAAATCTCTTTACGGGATGTTAATTTTTAAAAATCGTAAACGATCCGCTCTTCCGGCAGTATCCGATTTAATTCTTAATCCGGTGGTCGGGCAGTGCCTCTATTAATCTTCAGAAAAACACCAATTACCATAGTTTAGCATAAGCGTGCCCGTGCCACAACACAGAGAGCAGCGGCGAGGCACTGCCCCGTCTTCGGCGTTAATGTATGCCCAACTATTAACCCAACTATACATATAATAGTCATTAGAATATTTACACACGCATCACGGCACCGCATAAGTACATATACAGGGTGTTAATTATGAACTACAAATATTTTTAACCATATTTATTATTTTTTTATTATGACCATTGTATCTTATACCAATAATTCTGATTTATTTTTTATGATTGTACAAATAAATTAATCCATATTGTCTTAATCTTTTCAATAAACAAAAAATACACTGGGTAGAGATTATTATACCAGGTGATCCTGATTGATGTTTTTGTGGATTCTATTGACGTCGACACGGCATCAAAATTGTAGACAGCCAATTGTCAACAATGATGATCATTCATTCATAAGCATTTTTCGTATTAAGGTGGCCATAATAGTGGCTTCGAAGTAATTTCGGCAGTTTTGATCGTTAAGGTGGAAAAATTGCAGATCCTAATAAATTTATAATAGTCGTAACTCACAAGTGGAAAAATAGTGATTTTTTAAGTTAGGTTATAAACATATATTTTTACTTTATCTTACATAGTATGAAAAGGTATTGTAATCACGCCGAAAAAAAAATTGAGATTTTAGCGGAAGTAGATCTTTTTGGGTCCCCTGATCATTTTTGACCAAGGTACAAAAAATGTCTGTGTGTGTGTGTATGTGTGTGTGTGTGTGTATGTGTGTGTATGTATGTGTGTACCAGATTTTTGTGGCTAAACAGGACCAAACTTAGAGCTGAAAAGCTTTTGGTTCAAACGGGTCCAAAGGAACTGGCTGTTTCCTCTAAGCATTTTCAAGGATTTTGGAAATGAGCCACCATTTCTGTAATTTCATCAAAATAGTTAAATAATAAATTAAATAAAATTTTTTTAGTAAAGATAATAGTTTAGCTGAATGAGCAAATTCTTTTGGATTGAGATCGTGTCTACATTAAAAAAGTGTCAATAAAAGTCTCTTTGACAATATCTACTGTCAATATTATCCATATACATATTAGGGATTATACGGAGCTTGTCCTATAGCGCCAATGTGTAGTCTCGGTTCCAACAATTTGAGACGGAGATATATATTTTGTCTATCGATGTGGTGCCCGGGATCAAACTGCGCATGCGTTGCCAGTAGTAATTAGAACCGTCGACAGATGGCGCTATTGTATCTTAAAGGAAGCGGTCGGTATTACCGCGGCTGTTAGCTGGTAATATTCGGCTATCACTAACTCCAAATCAGTAATAGCCCATAGATAACCTTATACATGTAGCAGCTTACTAACGCCAAACCACTGACAGCCCATATATAACCTTATACATGTGGCAGCCTATGAATCCAATCCAACCAATCGAATCCACGAACTTGACGCATGCGTATCATTTTGTATTTATATGATATTATCAAAATATCTGTCAAATCCTGGCTAACTTGTTTTATTTTAATGCAGACACTTTGTATGATAATGTCATGTGCCTGGCCACATCAGATTTTTTATATTGTATTTGTATATTTTTTAATATTCTGAAACCTTAACTAGGTTCAACCACATGTTCACTGGGTGGTATATAGCTAAATTTAAAAAAATATCTCCGTATTTAAATAAGATATCTGCTAATATGGGAAAGTAATACAGTGCAACCTCGTTAATTAGGACATGCCCCTCACAAATTGATAATCCAGACGCCACTCGTTAATCCGAACATTACACTGCAAAGCGCCGATCTATTGTCGGTATTGAGACTGATATGTTTACGGCGTTGAAAGGAATTAATATAAACAATGCATTATAATTATTAATTTATCTTGTTCGTTATTTACTTCTATCTAAACCATTTAAATGTAGATTTATTTTTAATGTACAATCTTGTGTTCTTTTTGTAGGTGCATTCGTTTCCTATGCAATATTTACGCCAGCTAACCTTCAATTAATGTTTTTAATGCATTTAACAATCCGGATACAAAGTTGTACTGAATTGCAGACTAACTAGTAGAAATGAAGGAGAACACGGTGATACTGTGATGTAGCAACCCATTTTAACTTGGAAATTAAGAATGATAGAGGTACAGAAATGTTGGAATCAGGAAATAAATCATAAAGCTATAGTAGGTCCTTATTTGAACGATAGTTGTCAACTTTTTATTTTTTATTGATATTTTATGACGAAAAATATTTCTAAATTTTTCTAAACATTTAGACTCGATACAGTAATTATTTTGTCAAACCTTGTGTCCCTACATGTTCTTACATTAAAAGTATCATGTTTTTCAAATAAAAATCAGCTCATCTGTGAAAAGTGATGTGCCGCTCCACAGACTCACTCTGTATAATTCACAAGTAAAAGCATCAACTTTACTGGCAATAGTTAGTCTGATTGACTTCAACTTATTTATAATTAGAGTTACATCTAAGTAACATGATTAGTTATGTTTTTAATATTTTAAAAACTGTTATTTTATATTTATGTCCCTATAAATTTTCATTTCGTCTACTGTGCGGCAACCTGAAGATAGTTGCACAATCATGTCAATAAGAGTTACTAAGAATTTAATCTTGGTGTAACAATAGTAATTGTGGAACAAGGGTGTGATCGAAGTAACTTTTGCGCCAAAACGAGTCTAGTTATTTTTGAATCTAGTTAAAGAATAAAAACACTAATTCGTACCTTTCAGTACTTAATTCAAAACCATAATTTTAATTTTTTAAAACTATACAGTTTCTAGGTTTTTTAAATACATAAATAAAATTTTATATAAGTTTTCAAGAAGAATGCTACAAAGGATAGAAATAGATTAAGGCGACGTTTTCTTATGTTCTGTAAGTAGTAAATTTCACCATAAAACAAATTAAATCTGTTCCACTAAATAATCGTTTTCGCCCGGTATACGGGAAACGAATAGAGAAACAATTTGCGTCGAATTCACTCTCACTCGCACCGGGAGTACTGCTGTGTTTGTTCGCGCATAATATTTGAGTTAATTTATTATAATTCCATTTAAATATGCGACTGGTTAACGCCGAAGAGTCGGCCCATTCATAACTCGGCCTCAGTTGCGAAGAACAAGTGGCCCGACGACCTTGAGATATGTATTAATGCCTATGCAAATTCGGTTTCTTAACGAATGCGCGCCGCTGTTGCTTCATTTGTCTCTCGTGACCCGCAGACGTTGTTGGATGTGGCGATGTTTTATGTTTGTTTTAATTGTGCGTGGTTTTTGCGTAAGGCATGTTTTCTTTTTTCGATTTCGAAATTTGATAAAGTAGGTGTTTGAAAATACCAAATTAATTACAACGCTTCATTAAGAAATTTTGATTAATTTTCGATGATTTTAGAATTTTGGGTTTCAAAATTTGTTACACAACACATTTACAAAGCTACATCTAGTCGAACTAATGTAATACTTTTGTAAAATTTACTGTAAACCAAAAATCATTGTTTAATAAATTCTTGAAAATTACGAATAAGATGAATAATTAAAACTTAAAAATTTAGTATTCCTTATTGATGTTCTTATATAATCATATTGACTTAAAAATCAGTGTGTCCTGAATAATACAACACAATTTAGGAAAATATATATCCAATAATGATACTTTTTGTGTAATTTTGTACTTACACGTTATATTAAAAACATCTATAAAAAAAAAACAATTCTTTACACGTTACATTTCTCGTAAAAGCAAGCTCTTTTTAGATTTCGATAAGATTTCAACTTTTCAAAAACATAAAAAAATACCAAATATGTAACTACCATACGACAGAAAATTGTATATTATGTATCTAAGTATATCCTTCCTCCATGATCTATATACACCGTACATAGACTGTATAAATCTGAGGAAAATCCTTGGAACAATAAACAATAACATAGCTTAATAAAAAATGTACTCTCCTGTTATCAATGAATTTTGATTGGGTTATAACTTATAAGATTGACACTTTACTAATTTATAAATGAAATGTTTTTGTTAATAGGTGCTTCCTTACAATTGGAGATTTGCTCAAAGCGAATGGAAATATGAAACTTTATTCTTGATGATATTATTATATAATTTTCTGAATTCGATCGATAGTGATAGAAATTTAACCATTTTGACCATGCTGCAAAACGATGCGAAAGTAACTCTAAATAACGTTAAATAAAAAAGTTAAATAACGACAGAAGGAACTGCATTCTAATACAATGGCTAAAAGTTTGGTGGATGCAAAATTAATCTATATTAGATCTATAATTTAATAAATTTTATGTAACCAAATCTAAATAATTACTAATTTTGTTGTTTTAAATCACTAATTCTGAAAGACTAAGCTCATAACTTTTATTAACAAGATATCTCTTATAAAACAAGACATGTTCACTCGTGTTTACTTTATCATACGCAGTATGATGTGTGTGTGGGTGTGTGTACCCGATTTTTGTGGCGACGATTCCGGAGAAACTAGTTTCATGGCCACATTTAGAGCAGAAAAGCTTTTGTGTCAAAAGGGTCCCAAAGGAACTGAATATTTCCTATAAATTTTTTTCGTAAAATTAATTGTTGAGCTGTAGGAGCAAATTCTATTTGATTGAGATCGTGTCTGCATTAATATAAAGTTAGCCCGGATTTGACAGATATTTTTATTCTAATGACAGTAGGTAGTGTCAAACTCTGATTTTTTGACAATACGTACTGTCAATATCTGTCTAATCCTAGGTAACTCGTTTTATTTTAATGCAGACACGATCGATCTTGATTAAATAGAATCTCACGCAACTAAACTATTAATTTTATATATTGTATGATAAAGTCAGATTTTTTTTATAAAACATCTCTAAGGAGACTTATTGATAACAAATATTTTATGATTTTGGTAATAAATTTAGTGAAATGTATGTAGAGCTCTTTAGTTACTTTAAAAGTTAACTAACTTGTTTAATTTCAAAATTTTTAAAAATTAAACGTGAAAATATTTAATACAAAACGTATTATGATTTGTTTACTTTTTTGTTTATTGTGGTCAATAAATTGTCAATAAACTATTGTGGTCACAATAATTACATAATTACATTCGAACAGAACGAATGTATTTATTTACAACGAGTAGAGCACTGTGCTTTTGAGAAAAAATAAAATCGGACAAAAAATAAACAATTAAAACAGTAACACACTCTTCAATTGGATATACTAGAGACGGCAGCACTTTTTAAGACTTTTTTAAATAAAAATTATTTTAAGAAATTGTATACATATCTACTACTTAATTGTAACAAAGTAATGCAGAACAGTCTACATTTATAAACTTTAACATTGCAGACGTGTTTTTCGCATGTTTATTAAAATAAATTGAAATGTATTAGACAATATTTATTTAATTAAAATTTTATTAAAAGGCAATGTTTGTGTTGTTTTTTTTATTATGTTCACAATAATTCTCTATTATGGTTTGATATTAGAAAGCCTTTCATGGACATGTTGAAATGGGACATATGATATGTAATAAAATTAGTATGTAAATGTATTCGTTGCAATTTATACATTTTAATTAAATGTTGATTTAGATAAATAATTGATATTTTAATGTTAGATTAGCCACTAAACAAGTAAAGAAAAAATACGAAAATCGCCTTTATTACAGTAAAAGTGACTCAAAAACAAATATAAAAGAAAAACGAAAGGTATGATTATCATTAAAAACATCTATTAAAAAAACCCAATTGTTAATTTGAAAAATTAAAATACATAGATAATGTTTTTTTTGTGTATAAAATACATTTTTCTTTATTAACAGTCCCCAACAATATACTATTGAATTCACATTAAACTACACTGAATTTATTTCTACGTAACGAATACTATAATCATCTACATCCATCCTCTCGAATACAGCAATATGCAAATGAAGAAAACAGAAAGAAAAGTATAATTAATATTACGGTTTGCACAACAGCACATTCTGCGCAATATGCCACCCCCATGAGGTCTCATTACAACGCAAAAAAAGAAACAGGTTATCAGGTGTA
Source organism: Melinopterus prodromus (assembly GCA_964023965.1). NCBI lineage: Eukaryota > Metazoa > Arthropoda > Insecta > Coleoptera > Scarabaeidae > Melinopterus > Melinopterus prodromus. Next base: position 51,776,163 of record OZ030393.1, read on the forward strand.
TATGATAATCACCGACAAGTACAATGCTAATACATAGTAGCGCACTTGCTTCACCTGCATTAATTTGATTTAATTAAACTCGTTCTTTTCTCTTCTCGCGAACGCAAAAAAAAACGTTAGAAAAAATAGTCGTTGCAGAAAAAAAACGGTTACAAATCGGGTCGCTGAGAATGAACCGGAAGGGCACCGTCGTGAATGGGTTATTCAAATATACTAGCATATTTAATGTATGCAGGTCAGATAGATTTGCATTTTTTCCTCTATTGGAAAAAGGTCATCATTAAACGAATACTTAGGTATTCTTAGGTCAGGTATATAACCCTTGCTGCCCTTCCGGCTTCCTGCATCCATACGGAAGGATTCTTTCCCACAGTGTATGCAAAATTCACCCCCTAAACACTTGTGACGCAAACCAGGTTGAAATATCTGAAACCCGCCACCCTTGTGTACCATCCCAACCCATGCGCGAATATAGGTTATAGGAAGTGAGTTTTTTTTTTCTACCTACCTGCTTAATGTATGCGAATTTATGCTACCTGCTTGCATATTAAGTGTAAGGGACACCTTTCCGATTGTAACCCTCTAAGGTTACCTGTCATCGCGACTCGTTCGATTATTCCGAGGGTTTTGATCGTCTATCTATTTGGCTAGTGATCTTCGGGGATGAAGGGGTGAATCTTCGGGATGCCTCAGGTATTTTGCCTATGGATGGTCCATTAGGTATACTCTTGCCATTTGAATACGAAAGGGTCAAAATACCCATATATAAAAATGTAGATGAGGATGGTCGGCCAGGTATTTGTTGGTCGGTTCCCAGGAGTTTTGGGGTTTAGATTTCGGCGGGCGACTGTAATTGCATAAATTGCAAGTAAAATTCCGTGGGATCTCTCCAGATGAAATCGAAAGGATGTATAGGCAAATAAGGGACGGTGATCGGGTTTATAATCTTTCGAGGAGCCGATTGATCGGGTCCGTTGGAAAACGGTTCGTAACTATCTGTCATTTTTTGGCGTTTTGATGTTTAACGATTTCTTCTTGTTCGGCGCAACGGTATTTTTTTCTCAACGGTAAATCTGCATTCGAGTCAGTGATTTGCTATTGTCGTTAAAGTTGTAAAATATGCTTTCGCACATAAATCAGTCATTCCGTTTTCTTCTTCGTATTATTATTCAAATTAAGAATTTTTAATTTAAAAAGGCAATATAAATATAAACCAATATTTAGAGATGTAAAGAAATAAACAATGAAAGTAAAGGAATACTATCATAATGTTGTACTAAAAATAGCAGAAACTATGTAGATCAAGAAAATAAAAGAAGATGTAAATAATATAGGGTGGTTTCATTACCACCCAAAGAAACAGGTTATCAGGTGTTTATGATAATGACGGGCAAGTACAATGCTTATATTTGGCAACGTCCTTGCCTAGCTTGCATTAATTTGATTAAATTAAACATTTTTGACGACCGAAAAATATTAGTACATAGTTGTTGTTCCAGTAACAAAAAAGTATGATGTGTGAAGTCTCAAAAAAACTCATTTGTAAAAACTTACATTTTGTATGGCGCGGCCCGTGGAGAACATAAAACAAGATACAAAGGTTACAAACAAACATATATGAGACTGCAGAACAAATTTTTTTAAAAGATATATTTACGATTGTCATAACATCAGCGTTTGACACTACCTACTGACATACGGATGAAACTATTGGAGAAATCTTGGCTAACTAAGATGCAGACACGACCGATCTCAATCGAATATAATTTGCTAATACAGATAAAGTATTAATTTAGCCAAAAAATGTCGTAGACATTAGTTATTCAGAATTTCATCTACTTTAATTTATGATTTAACTTTTTTGACGAAATTACACAATTACACTTTATCATACTGCGTATGATAAAATAAAAAAGGTTAAATATAGGTTAAAAACATGTTGCCAGTTTTGTAACAATAATTTTTTTTTACCAGTGGTTTATTTTAGTTGTTATTATATCTTTTTAGTTATTTTCTTTTTCGTCCACAGAATTAAAAATCTGATGTGGCCATGCACATGACTTTATCATACAATATATAAAATTAATGGTTTAGCTGAATGAGAATCTATTTTATTGAGATAAATCGTAGGTATTGTCAAAGCATCAGCATTTGACACTACCTACACTACGTCATTAGAATAATAGTTATTTATGTCACAAGTGCCGAAAGTACGGAATAGCGAGAGGAACGGTGATGCGGCGCGTCACCGAAGGCTGAGTGTCGCCGTCGCATGTGAGCGAGCCGCGCTATCTAGTTTTTGGCAGGAGTGACATCAACGTTTATTTTGTCGCTTTTTGAGAAATACGTAATTAAAAAAGAATAAATAAAAAATGGTTATATTTCTGTATACGAAATGTTAGGTTGGTACCACTTTGACGAAACGTCAAGTTTAAAGGTGTATTCCGATTGGTGGTAATGGTAGGTAATGGCGGTGGTAGAATACGAAATTATAGTATTTCTTACATATCGTGATAGTGACACATATTAGTTTGTATGTACATAAACATGAGTCACTAGCAATTTTCTATTAGAAATACTAAAATGGCGTCTGCTACCACTGCCATTAGCACTAATGAAAACGCACCTCAAAAAGCTAACTCAAATTCTGACAGATTTATATTTGTTCACGACACTGTAGATCTCACATCCGTACCAACATACTAAAATAAAACTACACTCATCGCTATACTTTATTTACAATTTTTTGAATTTATCATTTTTAGAATTAGATATAAAGACGGGTTGATATTTCCTATCAACAAATTGGCGATCTTATTTTCTTTGAAATTTGTATTTTGTAATTTGCCGCAACGTTCCATAGCGGTTCTCCAACCTCTGATGAAATCAGCTGTATTCGAGTGTGACACCACAAAAAAAATTTGTCAAAATCCTGGCTACTATGTAGTTTCATATCAATGCAGATGCGACCGATCTCGATCAAATAGAATTTGCTCTTGCAGCTAAACTATGAATGTTACCAAAAAATGTCATAAGCATAAATTATTCAAAATTTCCTCTACTTTAATTTATTATATAACTACTTTGACGAAATTACAGAAATGGCGGCTCATTTGATCTCGATCAAATAGAATTTGCTCTTGCAGCTAAACTATTAATTTTACCAAAAAATGTCATAGGCATAAATTATTCAGAATTTCCTCTACTTTAATTTATTATTTAACTATTTTGACGAAATTAGAGAAATGGCGGCTCATTTGCAAAATCGTTGAAATAGGCTTAGAATAAACTACCAGTTCCTTTGGACCCTTTTGAACCAAAAGCTTTTCAGCTCTAAGTTAGGTCATGAAACTTCTAATTATGAACTTTCGTCCCGGTACCTGTAGTAGTTTTTCCGGAATCGTCGCCACAAAAATCGTTTACACACACACGCACACACAGACACACACACACACACACAGACATTTTTTTGTACCTTGGTCAAAAATGTTCAGGGGACCCATAAAGACCTATTTCCGCTAAAATCTCAATTTTTTTTTTCGGCATGATTACAATACTTTATAATACTGCGTATGATAAAGTAAAAATAATTTTGTTGTTTTTTTAATTTAATTTATGCTGTATATTTTAGTGAATGGATTTTGTGTGTGTTTTTTTGCAAAAACGCCGATTTTATTTATTTTGCTAATTTAAAGTGATTTTCTATTTTATTTCTTTTTTCTTTGTCAGTTTTCCATACAAGTACATAATTTAAAAAAAAAAGATAATCGCCTTTATGTCGATTTAGGGCGTATGGGTAAACATATTAACTAATATAATAAAATATAGATTGTGTACACAACGGTTTTTACAAATTATGACATTATTTCCGACATTACTATGTTACTCATTTTATACGGAAAAGTACACAAAAAAGTACATAAAATCCTAGGCCACAGTCAAATGTCTAAGTGCTAGTGTCTGGTATAGAAAATACTTTCAATAGCATTTATTTATAATTAAAAGGATAGATGTTATCAGGCTTTCCTTGTACTGTTGTCACATATGGTACTATCTCAATCAAAAATTAGATAAGAAACGTGACTTCTGTGGATACTGCTGGTTAAATTTTGTCGGTTTATATTCACTGATTATAATTTTGCTTTACATAGGCTTCCTTACAGTAGTGACAGGGCAGGTAACGACTTCCTTTATTTTTTTAAAATCTTTTCATTAATAAGAAAAAAGGCTATTCAAAGTCTGATCTGGATTTTTATTTTGATATTTTGCAAATCCGGATTTCGGGTTACCCCGTCTTCAGTGCAATCTACATATGGAAAAACGTAGCTAAATAAGTAAAAATACAGTAGGCTAATTAACCTACTGTCTAATTGTACAAGTATTATTCCTGCTGCACACTATAATAGAAAATTATATTTGCTTATGCATATTTTACCAAAAATTGTCATGGTCATAAATTATTCTGAATTTTCACTAATTTAATTTATTATTTAACTATTTCGACGAAATTCCAGATATGGCGGCTTATTTGCAAAATCTTTCAAAAATGCTAAGACCAAACCTCCAGTTCCGTTGGACCATTTTCAACAGAAAGCTTTTCAGCTCTAAATTTGTTTATGTAACTTCTAAATATGAAGTTTCGTCCCGATACCTTTAGTAGTTTCTCCGGAATTGTCGCCACAAAAAAGCGGGTACTCACACACACACACACACACACACGATAAGAAATTTTTTTCGATACACCCTACTGTGCATCATAAATTGTATATAGGTTTAGAAGTTCCAGTTACTTTATTGAGTTAAATTACAATCTATAATCTTTTTTTGCGGACAACGTATTTTGCACTGTACTCAGTTTATGTGATATATACTTAGTAAGTTAGTGAGGTTGGGAAAAATGTACCTACTAAAATCAGTGTTACAATTTGTCAATTGTAACATCGAAGTAACGTGTTACAAGTTACAATTTATTGTAGGTATTTTCTTTCCAACAATTTAGAGCTTGTATGGGGATAGATTGGTCAATCACATCTTGAGTTGCGATCAGCTTGCAACCCAAAAAGTTTCCTAAAGTCAAATACCCAGCATGAATAGCAGATTCTTGTTGTAGATTGTATTGTAGATGAATTGTAGATGAGCACCAATGCTGAACTAGAAAAACCAAAAATCTTTTTTGAGAATCCTGTTCAGGAAAACACTATTTTCGGAAACCCTACATCTCCTGCAAGTCCATACAGAGACCCGGTTACCTACCCGGGTTTAGCCAATTACATCTAGCAAACAGTGCCGATAGAATACCCAATCAAAGCGGCATATTAATCGTCGGCCAGCCAAACCAAATCCGCCCGAAACTCTCCGCGATAATGCAATTTGCGGTAGCCGGCGGATCGCACGCCGCCGTGCGGGAGAGAAGCTCGGATGTTTTCTTTTGACATTAGTAATCTGGTTAGCGTGGCGGCGCGGTCAGCTGCCGCTATTTGATTAGGGCATATTGAATGCCGGTCCTAAACGGATCAAATAGGTTTCTCTGAGAGCGATGTGAACAGGAGATAGTGTGTGAGAGAGAAAGGTGCTTGGCATAGCATTCTGGACGAAATCAGGGCAGACGAACGTGTAGATTTTGGTCGTGGGGTTCTCCTCCTGTAGTGAGATCGTGGAGCAGGGTGGTTGGGTGGTTTTGGTGCAGTCGCCCCAGTTCGAAACCGCCGATGAATTGTACGTCTCTCTATTATTGTATGACAACCGGTGTCAAATTTAATAAATACCCACTCGCGTTCTCACTCGCTTTTGTTGCGAAACGAAACATGTAAACGAATATGAGGCGCATTAGTAAATTTGTTTGCTTTAGTGGTATCTGATACTTGGAATTCAAACTTTATTTTTTGTTGGTTTGTGGGTATTGCATAAACTGATGAATAAATTAAATTTGTTTGATATTGAAAAAATTTGTTAGCAATAAAAGAATAAAAAACAACTAAATTGTTAGGTTGTAAAATTATTTATTTCATTTGTTTCTTAGATTGATCATAAACTGACTGAAAGTTGGCCGATTTCAGGAAATTATTGTAATCACAAATAGTACCCCTCCAAGCTTTACACTGCAGAATACTGTTTGACAACAGTATGAACATATTTATTATGACACTAAATATAAATTAAAGAGTATTATTGAACCGCCTGTCATATGTAAATGATTGTGGATACAATATTTTTCCATCTTTTAATATTTGTCAGCTTTGCAGTAATTTATATACAACATGTGTGTCTGCGATAATAGGTTGTATTTTTTATTATTCTTGCAATGAAAATAACTTCTTAATTTTGTCATATTTCAATATTTTCTCAGTAAGTCGAGGTATGTCTGCAAGACATACCTCTTTTACTTTGAAAACAAAAACAGGGGAAATATATTGGCCTTTGTAAAGAAACAGGCATAGGACAGGCCGTGAAGAGACATTTGGTATTTTAAGCATTATTTTGAGAAAACTTAATACATAATTTAATAAAACATAAGCGTCTGTATAATAAACAATGTTCTTCATCACATCTACTGCCGTAATAAATTTGTTTTGCTAAAGAAATTGTTTGTTTCTTTTTGCTTATTATCAAAATTAGCAAAAATACCCTTTATATGTAAGGTTCGTAATCAGTTCATAGTATTGGAATACATCCAGTTACCAAAGAGACTTTTGCCAAAAGAATCTGACAACAAATCTATACAGTTACCATAGAGTTTATACATTCAATACAGTCAGTCGGAGTCTATGTGAAAATTGAATTTGTCATTTTATTTAACATTGAATTTGCTATAAATACTATATTTATTTTACTTAATTTAAGTTATTAGAGATGATCTTTATTTGATATTTGGTTAATGGGTTATTTTTATTTGTATACATATATGGGAGGATTTTATTATTTAGGATATTATTTTTGTTATATTTGAAAAAAAAATTCTACATATTATATTTATGAAATATGCTGTCTTGTTAATGTTTTATTCATGTCCAATGTGCTTACTAAGACTAACCAAGACTGTTGGGAAGTCTATAGAAGTCTCATTGTTTCAATTTAATATACCTAATTATAATCAGAGAATGAATTTGCAACCATTACCAACATGACATTTATTCAATCTGGTGGAAAATTCAACCTGTCCTTCGCCATTTTAGATCATTCTGTAGTATATATTCCAAAATAAATATTCAAAATGATTTGCCCAAATGCGTCCTTGAGCTCAAATTTCTTTAAAACGCTGCAGTCTTGATTGTATGCTGTACGAAACTAAATAAAACACATTGTCTATCAACACAGTATCATTTTACAACCATGTTTCTAAAAAATATAGTGTTGTCTAAAACATCTTGACCATTTAGAAAAATATATATCAACAGATTTAAAATATTCAAACGTTAATGATGTAATCAAAATCTACATGAAATCAACATATATTTATGGAATTATAATTTTAATTACCGCTTTGATGGATATCCATATCTTGTATCTTTTTCAATATAGTTATTTTTGGGCAAAATAACATGTACCGTACATCTCCTATTGTAGTTTTACCAATAAAACTTTCGTTACCCACTAAATCTTGGCTGATATTAAAAGTAATAATGGTCTAATAATCTCAATTATCTTACATTTTCCGGAAAGTTTATTCGCATTTAAAATCTTAGTTGTAAAATGGTAGTTAAAGTTCTCAAAATTGTGTGTCGCACCAAATCGAAACACCCCTACCTAAAATGGGGACTATGATATTGTGTGATGATGCGTGATGACAGTGCCATCTAGAAGCGATTTGGGGAGCCCACACTAACAATATATTCATTTGAATCAGAACTGAATTCCATCTAAGTGAGGAATATAAATGTCAACAGAAAAACAGTAAATATTTATTGTGCAAAACAAATTTAATATGTTTTGATTCAAAATAATAAATTCAAATGTTTCTTTAGAGCTACCATGAAGCTACCATGAGTACAATCTTAAAGGATCAATAAATTTTGTTCCAGGCTAGCCACAATATCAGAATCAGATTACCCAATATGATCTAGGTCTAGATCTGTCAATGATATCTTCATTCCACATGTCTATAATCTCTATGGAAAAGAGTAAGTAATTATGTATAGACATAAAACATATTTATTAATACCCTTTTTTATTGATAACAAATATTGATTCAATTCTAGAGGATTCATACTGGTCTTCTGGGCACATTCATGCTAACGATGGAAGAAGAAAAATGCGTTGTAATCTAAGACGATTGAGGTTCTTTATATTTTCTATAGTTCTCATTCGAGATCTTATTTTAAGATTATACCTACCAACTACCAACCTACGTATAATACAGCGTAACTCGGTAATCTGTTTCTAGTTGTAAGAAGTATCAATACCCACAGAGACTTCTTAACATTATCCATCTACCAAAAGCTGTCGGTGAACTTAAAATACACGATATCTCGCTCCTACCGAATATATCGGACTTGTACCGCTTGCAACACCAGCTTTCCAAAGACGACGGTCCAGAGCTCGCTGGCACATCGTCCACGGTGTCACTCCAGCGTGATGACACCACACCATATACACGTAGACGCTTGTGTGCGTGCGTATTGGTACACATACCAGAGGTTTAACAAAGTGTGTCAGATGTATTTTATGTCGAATAAAATTTAGATACGATAGGACGCTCTTCTCAACTTGCTTGGCGGCTGCGTTTTTTTCCTCTTTTCGTTTCGTGTCGTCTCTTCTCTCTCGTCATGTTGGTGACAAATTTCGTAATCGAAAAAGAAAAAGTGGGTTAGCGCAATAGAACCTATCGCAACTTAGATCTATAAAAGATAGCAGGGAATGTAGTCGTCGGGCCATAAAAGTTTTGGTACGAAATATTTTCGGGTAATTATCTGCGCTGGGAATTAACATTGAAAAGAATAATAATAAGCAATCTAACACAACCTCTAAAATGATTATCTGCGGTTTATGAACGGTCATTAATTATAAGTTGGATTAATGGTTATAATTATTGAGTATGTGAAATTGTCGACTTCTTGTTTTTTTTTAGTTGCGTAATAATAACGTTGAGGTTTATAGTGTCGTATTTAGATCTTGGATTGATAGGATTAACTCTGTGGATTTGATGGTTGTTTAATAGCATGGACGGTAGCTGGTATACATGCTTGACTGGTGAAACGATTTATTTCATAAACGGCTCTATTAAATAAAGCCAATGTAGTGTTTATCGTTCGATTGTATGGTACTCGGTCGACCTTCACATATTTTATTGGTGTAAATCGATTTCGATAGATAGGTTTTCCAGTTCATGATTTTTGTATAATGCCACTAATGAGACGTTGTGGCATATAAGGAAGTCTTTTTTTTCGTTCTGATTTTTGCTAACCTAAAACCTTCAAACCTGAATATAGACACCATTGCGTTGAAACCACTGAAAAAAAAACTTTGATCTTTTTATGTCGACTATATTCCACTGACATATCAGGTTACTATACTCTATTTAATAACTAGGAGGAACAAAATCAGACGCTAGATTCACACTAGACACTATCTCCATCAAGAGGATAGTTTGCTCATACAGCTAAACTATTATTTTACCAAAAAATGTCATAGACATAAATTAAACAAGATTTCCTATACTTTAGTTTATTATTTACCTATTTTGACGAAATTACAGAAATAGCAGCTCATTTGAAAAAATCCTTGAAAAATGTTTAGAGGAAACATCCAGTTCCTTTGGACCCTTTTGATCAACAATGATCAGGGGACCCAAAAAGACCTATTTCCGCTAAAATCCCAATTTCTGTGTAATAAAGTAATAATTAAACGTAAATACATAATTTAATAAACTTCTAATTTTACAAATAAAAATTCACACATGTTCAATTAGCACAACAAAACAGAACAAAGAAGGGACAACTGATTATGTCACCAAATTTTGCAAATCTTGGCTAATTGAAATACGTTTGCTATTCGAACGGACATTATTGTCATTTAAGGTATATTGCCCATGGGGCAAAAGTCCTAATGTCGAAAATCTGGTATATCTTTTAATTACCTACAATTTGGGGTATGATAGAAATTTCTGCAGCAATTTTTGCAAAACTTATTAACATTTTTCTGTACCAACTGATTGAAGTACGTTTGATATTCGATCGGACATAATCACCATTTGGGGGTTGTTGGCAACGGAGCAAAACTCCGAACGTCAAGAGGCTACTAGCTCTTTGAATTACCTACAATTTGGGGTATGATAGAAACGTATGCAAGAATTTTTGCAAAAGTTATAGACATTTTTCAGTTTCAACTAATTGTAGTTACCTATGTTGTTACCTATTCGAACAGACATTATCGCCATTTACGGGTTGCAGTTCATGAAGAATTACTCCGAGCGCCAAAGTGCTGCCAGGTCTTTTAGTTACCTACAAATTGAGGTATGATAGAAATGTATGCAACAATGTTTACAAAAGTTATGAAAATGTTTCTGTAACAACTGTTGGAAATAAATTTGATATTCGAACCGACATTGTCCCCTTTTAGTTTTCTTCTGTTGAATCATAAAAACTAGACTCAATCCACAATTTTTACGTCCTGGCAGTGGTTTCCAAAGATCTATTTACAATATGGAGCCTTCAGATTCACATTCTGCGGGTAAAAACATAATATTATATGTACTATAATAAATTAAGTAATTGGAAATCTATGAAATTGCTGTGTGAGTGTGTGGTATCTACATGAAAGAGGGTATTATTTTTTTTTGTTTCAAAAGATTGCTGAAGTACTGATTTTGTAGCTAATTCTTCCTAATTTTGACCGACAGCAATCCTATATACTTTTCTGTTTCTATTCACATAAAAATGTTCACAAGTTGCAGCTTAAAAGCATGGTTTTGAAAAACTAAGAATTTGACCGACAAAATAAAAAGCAATAAAGAATTGACAATAAGTTAAGGAAGCACCAATGATCACAACGCAACTTTTACACCCCAGCCATTGTGTTTGGGTGAATGGGTAAGTTGTCGTTGCATCTGCGTCTTTCTACCCCAACGTTAGACCCAACGTTCCTGGGCAGCATCCTACTTCGACGACGTCTAGTTTGTCAATAAGCATCTGGTAACCACATACCTGTTTTATACCACCCCACAAGTACAAACAGGGAATAGAAGGTTAGTATGCCATCTAGGGATATACGACCAAACTATGGTTACCATCACGTGACATCATCTTTTTAATACCTACTTTATCTTATCAAATTCAGAATGCAATCCTTTCATTGGTTAATAATATTTTGGACAAACAAAAAGCAACATAAACTGTTTCTAATACTTTTAACATAAAATTTATATAAAGATAACGATATTTCTTTTAAATTCAAAGCTGATACTTTCTATTTGAGATATAATGAATAGTATAGGACCATCCCACGGTCCTTGGGGTAATTAACCAAAGGCGTTAAGAAGAATGTCCGACGGCTTGTAAAGGTGGCGCTGGCTGGTGAGAATTACTCGCCCATCGCTCGTCGGTCGTCTTCTCAGTGAGTCAGTGATGAAACGGCGATCGTATATTTCGCGCCTCGGAGAGGATGTAGGATGAGGAAATAGGTAGGGTCCGGTTTGACATAATTTCTTGGGCAATATTTTACCGAAGAACTCCTTACCGGCGGTGATTTATCGCCGTTTTGAAACCGGCAATTGTCTGCGTCAACCCTCAACCTGGCGCGACCAACCCATCCTCGGAGAAGATGGGTGTGTTTTATTGCGAAGTTTAACCGCCTGCTCGCATGTATAGGAAGTATGCAGAAAAAAGACGAATGGGTGGATTTTTGTTGAGGTTATTGTGTGAATGGAAATTGCTGTTGTCTGTAGTCTTTTACTAAGTATGTTGTCCAGATATCTGCTGGAAAACAAACTATTGGCAATATCGGCAAGAAGTGCAGCGAACATCATGAACGTCTATTGAGTAATATTTAATATTGGATATCGACAATTAACGCACCCGCTTAACGCTCGTGCGTTAAACAGTCTCGATCAATAATCGTTCTTTTTAATATACTTGTTGGTTAAATAACTATAAACTTATTTAGTTATCACTGAAGAAAATTAAAGGAAACTTTCCAAAAACCTAAAATTGGTATCAAATAACCAATATAAATTAATCTTTCTTCAAATGATTACACAACTTTACAATTTACACACCAACTGTATTTTGTTTTCAGATCTTTCCAGTGCGTTATTCACAAGCCATACATTTTCTATACACTTCATAGACTTCCTAGTATCTTCCTGTTCTTTCTAATTTTCTACAAGTTACGAATGGTGCGTTTTCGAAAATCTTTCTTCTGTAAAGTAGATCTGAAATTAAAAAAAAAAACTCTGATCAAGCTGCTCCCCAGTTCCCCAGTCCATTTTCGGGTGGTCATTATTTTCAAGTTTTCGAAAAACTGCGGTTAAAATTCCCATTTCAAATGGCCCTAGAATCCTCACAAATGCCTCAACATAAAACTTAAATTTCATACTTTTGACGGATTCGTGTTACTCGGGAAAAAATCTATCGAAAATACTTATTCTCTTTCCATTCGCAAAATGTATGTTTTACAGAGTTTCAGTATTAATATTTTACGATTTTAATTTGTTTTTCATGCAACAATTTCTTATGTAAACCAAACAACATTCGAAGATTATTAATTTCAGAAAAGAATTGGCTAGCTAACTGTAGTAAAAAATAATTTGACCTCATTTGGAAAACAAAACAGAATGAACAAAACAGAAATGCCAAAACTTGCGGCAGAATTACACAAATCACACTTATTTAATATAATGCCGCACTAATTTAATTTGGGTAGATAATATTATTTCGTAAACATATACCGCAGTGAAATCCACAAGCAAAACAAGAAAATTGGAAAACGGAATATGTGGTATGCTATTGTTTTTTAAGTACACAGATAAATATTTTATTTTTAGGAAACACATTTATTTGAATTTATTCTTTTAGATCAAAATATGTTTTTTGAAACACAGAAGATTCACTTCATTAAATACTTTTGATTATTCGCTTATAGAGATTAATTTATTTGGAATATTAGTTAAGTGAGATAAATGTGTTTCGATACAAACATAAATTAATTGTCCTTAAAGAAATATTTTCAGGACATTTTCTTCCTTTCGCCAAACAAATACAATTTTGATTCCATCAAATAAATTTTGAGATTCTAGTGAGTTTTGTTATTTTGATTTTATTTAATTGTAATGGTATCACATACTGCAAGTTTAAAGTGTGCCATACCTATAAAGTACAATCATCTAATAATAATTCGCTAACGTGATCTGTCTGTTCAGGTTCCCTAGCGAATAGGGTTGGCCGTAGTCCCGTGACACCTATACTGTATGACTCCACATCGTGTCATACTCCGTACACGATGGGGAGTCATATGAAATAGGGGGCTGCGCCGCGGAGCGGTGTGACCGATACGGTTGGTTAAGTAATAAAGTATTAAGTAACCAAGTATATATTTCTGCTTTGGTTTCAAATAGCGTTAATAATTATTTGAATTAAATTAAAATGTCGTTTATTATAATATAATATACAAATCGCAAGTTTTAACTGATAACATAATTTGTTAAAAATAAAATATTGAAATAAACGCTCTTTGTACCAAACAAATGTTTTTTTTATGCACAAAGAAATATTTCTTTGCCTCTATTGAAAAACAGATTTGTTTTACATTTAAATTTCATATTTATTAGCATTATACAAAATTCTGTACTAGTAGCTAATCATAAATAAAAATTATTCTTTTTGAGGTATTAAAGCAAACAACATTATATGAACAAAAAAAGCATAATTTTGGAGAACAACCATAACAGAACTAAAGGAATAATTTGTAGATCTCATAAAGTTCTCAAAATGTTCTCCAAAAAATCACTCCAAATTTTATACTTTTCGAGATATTGTGACCCGTGTTTTTTCTTTCTCAAGTTACGATAAACAGGTTTATTTCGTTCATTCATTTGTTTGTTTTAAAGATAACCTCTTTAGATATCTGACTACAAAAATTGATGATCGCCGGATTACCGGATTATGCGGAATCCTGGACGGATGACGATCCCTAAAAATACATGAATTATACGAGTTATAAAGCCAATAAATCATGCATTATATACGGCAATGTGCCCCATAAATAACTCAATCCCCTTAATACAAACTTTACCAAACGTAATTTTACATAAATTGTTACTTAACGCGGCTACATGTATACACAATTATGCTAGCGTCCTTGGCGCATATCTCAGTTGGTACAAGCACCGGTATTTGTTTCTGACAGCATCTCGGGAGGCCGCGGCATGTCACCCACCCCACTGAAACCGCCCCGGGGGCGTCGAAGACATACTTGCGGTCCGCTCAGCGCTGTTGTGCATGATGGAACAGCGTGTACCGTACACCGCAGCGTTTACAGTGGTATTACGGGATTAGGAATTATTTCAGAAAATGACTAGGAATAGGTGCGTGTTGGATTTCTATTACTATACAGCACGGTTTATTAGATATAAATTGTATCCTGTGTTCGATTTGATTGTGTGGTCAACTTGTCCCGTTTGATTTCTTTTGTTATATTGGTGGTGTGTGCGTTTTCATAAACAAGATTCCGTAAAATCCGGAACAGCTTTGTCTGTAAGTTGAGTTATTGAATTATTAAAGAGAAATAAACTTACCTGCAAATAAATTGACCCAGATACAATTGTCACAAAGCAATTGCGTTTCTTCACGGCAATTTCTCCGGTTATTTCGCACCTGCTATAAACTAGGTTTAGTGGTTTTTGTGTCTATACGTGACAACAACTTAACTGCAGATGAAAATATGTTCCCATATCTGGAAAACAGAAGAAAGAGAATGAAACCTATCACTGAGAGAAAGGAACTAATTCCTAATCATCAGTTTGGCATTAGCGAAAAGCTTTCCACTACATCTACCTAGATCAGGTCCATAGAATAACGGATATAGAAGAAAGGCTTATTTTCTCAACAATCGTTCGTAATCACAAGCTTTCGATAAGGTTTGGCACGAAGGATTGATACACAAACTAAAGAGTATGCTACCATTGAATACCCAGAACTAAAAGAAGTAAAAACCTGGGTGCTGCAAGGTAGTGTCTTGGGACCAATTCTCTCTCTGTTATAATATACAAGTGGCTTACCACAGCTGGAAAATGTAACATTCACCACATTTGCAGATGCCATGGCTGTAATGACAGTAGGATCAACTGTTGGAGAATATATCTGTCCACATTAACTCAAAACACAACAGAATCCAGGACATACATCATGTCAAGATTAACGACGCCATAGTTCTACATGCACCTCGTACCTAGTTTTTAGAATTCAGATTCAATTTTTTAGATTAGTTAGGCATGACGTTAGGCATCTTATGCTTATTCATAAACAAAACAATAAACTCACTGGTACGCAAGCAACCGCCATTTTCAGGCTCCACCATACAAGGATATTTCGATGAAGATTTTATAGCATTCATAATTCTACATTTATATTTAATTATGTCAATAATTATAGTTTTATATTAAATAATCAACAAAAACATCCGGCGAACCCTTATTTTCAAACGTATTCCCGCGGTAGTGGGTTTAAATTATCGAAAAGAAAAATCGGGGTAGTTTTAGGGCGCTTCTAAGTCCAAATACGACTGTTTCTTACTACTAACACATGAATTATTATTATTTTGGTGGACATTATTGAATCGGCCATTATGAATTTTGGTTTTGGGTAGCTTCAAATATAGTAGGAAATAATATTTGTTTGAACGCGGGAATAATTTTACAATATTATCCGTCGTTATGAATTTAAAGAATGTGCGTTTAGATTTGAGAAGGGAGTCTCAAATAATACTGGAAATAAGATTCATGCAAAGATTAAGCCGAGTTTTTAACATTTTTGGAATGTGGAAAATTTTACACGATATTTAGAATAAAACCCTACATGGTTTTGGCCATCATTTTGGATCAGCCATTTTGAGATTTGAAGTTGGAACAACAAATTGGGAATCTATGCTCTTCAACATTTCTTCAACTTCTCACGTTTGATGGTCATATTTAAAGCGCTGTATGTTTTTTATATTTGAAAATCTACCTAATATTACTAAAAGAAATGTTTACGTAAGCTTACTTAAGTAGCAATTTTTTATATATTAAATCTCTCATTATGAATAAGTACAAAATATGCTACATATAATAGTACCTAACACTAGAAGTTTCGTAAGTTTACTAATAAATAAAAGTATATTAATTGTATTATACTTCTACAGAAAAGATTTACTTCCTATAGATCGTGAAAACATTTCCCAGAATTGTACGGCAAAATCTAACCAAAATCAACAGATTGACTCAGTAGGGGTTATAAAAGTGCATTGTGGGCTAATGCTGTGTTTGTTTTTGTGATTTGTGCCGTTCCCCAAACAAGCTGCCTACCACCCTAAATCGGTAACATATCCCATAAGGATTACGGGAGACGAGGAGAGGCAGACAGTTTCGGGCCTGATTGGCAACAGCCTCCTGTGGTGTTGATTGTTGACATTGCCGATGATTGATTAGTGCCCAAATTAATAACGACCCCAAGAGAAAAAAGGAAAAACGGGCCACGTCATTGAGACCCAAAATTGTGTGCCTCAGGAGGCATGGGATGTCTTATTTTGTGAAGTCGTTTTTATGGGAGGAGGAGTTTTGATCTAATTCGTGATCGATTGGGGTTAATTGAGAAAATATTTGGTATAAGGTAAGGTTAGGTAAGCGGTGATATTACGAAAGCAAATAAGGTTTTAGGGCTGGTAACGAATTTTATCTAATGACCAGTTCTGTAAATGATTTCTATTGAGTGCTATACATATTACTGTTGACAGTTTCCTTACATTTTGTTGTATGAATCAGGTCCTTGGCAGTGCCTAGAAAGACACTACAACACGACAGTTTGAGTTTATATCTTCATAGTAAATTTACTTTACTATAATAAAAAAGAAACAGGACCATTTATCTTAATAATTACAATAAATATTGCAATAAACAGTTTTCGTATCTCTTAAAATGAACGAGATACAAATTGATGAAAAAGAAGACAGTGTTGAATATTCATGCTTTACGTGCTTAGACGTTCATTTTCTTTATTTACTTTGTATATATTCTTTTTAAAAAATACGATACTATATAATAAATTGGTTTATAAATGAGAGAAATTTTATTAGATGTTGATATTTCATTTTATTATAATTAGACACACCAGATATCAAAAAGGGTGGCTGAAGTGACGAGTTTTGAAATGTGGCAACCTTAAACGGAACCCATTTCCGTTAGAATATTAGGTGTTAGAGTACAGTTCGTTGTCTTACCCACCGTTGATGTCTCCGAATAAAATTGTCGTTTTAATACTTTTTCACTCATCTCATTCATATAAACATTTCAAAGACGATAATTTTCTCTTTTTGTTACGGTTTCTTATTATATTTTTCCTAATTTATGAAGCTAGACCAGAGGTCCACAAACTTTTTAAGAGGAGAGTCATATAATAAAAATATATTGTGTTAAGTGGGTCAGATAAAAAATACTTTTTTCTTTCGTTCTATAAGCGTGATTGATAAATTTTATTTCGTCCCAAACTAAGTACCGAATTAGATTTAAACTCTTTTCAGAAATATTAAAGAAAAAATCTGATGTGGCCAGACACATGACCTTATCATACTATCTATAAAATTAATAGTTTAGTTGGATGAGATTCTATTTGATCGATATCGGTTGTATCTGCATTAAAATAAAATTAGTTAGGCAGGAATTGCCTAACTAAATACCTACTGCCATTAGCATGAAAATATCAGTCAAATCCCGGCTAACTAGTTTTATATTAATGCAGACACGACCGATCTCGATCAATTAGAATTTGCTTATACAGTTAAGCTATTAATTTGACCAAAAAATGACAAAACCTTAGAGCTGAAACGTTTTTTGTACAAAAGGATCCAAAGGAATTCGATGCTTACTCTTAGCAATTTTCAACTAATTTCTGTAATTTCGTCAAAATAGTTAAATAATAAATTAAGGTAGAGGAAATTTTGTATAATTTAAGTCTATGACATTCCTTGATAAAATTAATAGTTTAGCTGCACGAGCAATTTCTATTTGACCGAGATTGGTCCTGTCATCATTAATATAAAACTAGTTAGCCAGGATTTGATGCCTGGATTTATGTGCCTGGCCTCATAATTTTGTTTTTATTTTTGTTATTTTTTTTGCTTCCATTTCCAAAATTAGTATGAACAGGTACTAAAAAAGGTCCTCTCCATTGTTTAATGTTCAATTTCCACTTTTTCCCATTTTTTAGTTGTAAATTATTTTTAGCTCGCATACTAAGAAAAAAAATGTTCACAGTGTTTTCTATGATGCAAATCTGGCAACAATTGTCAAACCATATTTAAAATAACATTCAGCCAGATTTTTTATTGCTGTAAATATTATGAAACAAATCATAATCAATTAGCTCACAGAATGTAATTTTCTCATTGCAAAGTTTTACACAAAAGTGAAGAATCCACAACAAGCAGGTTCAGTATGTTCTGGATTGTTGTTCGAAATTGAGTTATAAGTGTTTTTGGATAGAATAAGTTATGGCAAAGGTACTCCATCATTTTAAACCTATTACCATAAAGGGAAATTGAAAAAAAAATAATAATTAAGGTGCTGATGCAAAAAGTAAACTTTTGCGCAATGATGCTTCAAACTATTGCAAAGTTTAAAAGTTAATACCCGCGCATATTTGCAAGTTACCCAAAATGACTGCAAAGTGTTTGTAACAATTTCGATATTAGTTTTAGGGTTTTTAGTAGTATTTATTATTTCAAACAAAAAATCGTCATGCGTAGTAACTTTTGAAGAAAGTGTGCATATGTTTGTATTACCTACTTCGAAGTTAAAAAGCCCCGTTCTCACACTCAGCGTGGCACAACAAATAGAGAAACCCTTTAAATTGATTTAAGCCAGCAGTTCTATATGCTGGTTAAGAAAATTGTCCCAATTTTCCATATTCCTCAAACAGGGTAAGTTTCTATTAACATTATTTTGCTACTATTTTGTTTATTAATCTTAATGTTCTTGTGTTCAGTATTTAAACTACTAGATATTAGAACCGATTGACATATTTTAAAATATTGTCACAATTTATAATATAGTACTGACTTACTCAAGCCCGCCATCCCACTGCTGGGCAAAGGCCTCCCCACTGGATATAAAGGGGAGGCCTTTATAATATAGATTGTATTTTAAAAAGCTAATAAGCAATTAGAACGCGACTAAAATGATAAAATGTTTAGCTTATTTCTAAAAGCATCAGCGTTCTTTAGGCTTTGTTAATTTATTACATTATGAATATCTACCCATACTACAGCAGTCAAGAAGCCCCATGGCGCATAAACTGCTTTCATGATTATTAATCCAAAAATTCCATAAGTAATTTTTTATCTAAAAATCTTATTAACTAAAAATCTAAAACTTCGACAAATTGTAGTTGTCAATATTTATAGGTTAATTATACATTAAAATATAGATTTGCTGGTTCAGTGTGAATATGTTATAGCTATAGCTGCAGATAAAGCTACAGAATTGGTAGACTACCAATGCAGTAGAACAACAATTATATTCGTGCATAAAAAATAATAATTAATGGATCTGTCGTCTTATATCACGCCATTGAGTAAGTTACAGACGAACCGATACAAGCAGATCGAAAATAAAATAAATCTCCGACGTGCACTTGTGATTAAACCATTGATAAATATGTCCACACAGAAAAAAATCGCTTCCTCGTGTAGTCTTGTGACTTTCGCTGTTGGAGGGCATTTTTTTGTACTCGGACAAACTACCTAGCTGACAGCATTTCGGGTTTCTTCAAGGTAAGGCACGTAATAAATGCGTTTGTACAAATTCAGCGCTGAGTGCCGGAGATGTTTCTAGAGGCGAAGGCTTAATATTAAGATAAGAGGAATCCAGTCGCTGCAGCACCGAGACCGGACGGAGAGAATTTCCTGATTTATCTTAATGATTCGTCGACGATTATCTAAACCGTCCTCGAGGCCCCAGATAATAAAAATTAAGACTCCCAACAAATCGAACGGTTGCCGCCTGCATCGGCTGGGCCGGAGAGACGAACCACGGCCAGCGAGGCGAAAAGGTTAGACGGTTTACGCGTTTGTTTGTTTGTGTCCTTTTTTTTTGTTAATCGTTTGTGTCGTACAGTTTCGAGAACCAAGGAGAACCTAAAAATACAGACGGTGATGTAATGTTATTGTCTGCTGGCTGAGATTTATATTGACGCTAACTTTTGGAACTCAGTTGGTAAAAACAGCTTCCACGGATACGATTTTAGTGAAGATTTGTTACGGAGAATGTGAATATTGCGTTTAAGAAGTTACATAATATTGATTCTATGTATAAAGTTGACACTTTCTAAAGAACGAGGATTGACACATCATATTTTTTCCCGTAAATTACTAACTAGTCTGTTATAGGGTTGCCAGCATTACCATTATCACCCATTTTTTTGCGGATTTGGCGTTCAATCTTCGGGGTTTTAATAAAATACTTCGGGTTAAGGAAAGGTAATTAAAATTTCAAAACATGCATTGAAAAAAACATTGAAAATGTTGTGGAGTCTGCAGTTTTTCCATGTTTTTGCTACAGCGAGATGTAGTCTGGAAATATTTATCTGTATTGTCTTCATTTTAGTTGTAGGAATTTTTAAGATTTCTAGTTTATTTAAAATGATGCAACCGTTCAATTCGGGCATATTTGCGAATATGTAGGCTGAGCAAAGCTATCTTCTGTTTTAGTAGATTACGGTAAAATAAAACAAAAATTTTTGTTGTAGTTGTTTTTAATTGCATTTACAAGTCAAACTTTTAGTTTTAGTTCTTAGAATTTTAGTTTTAAACTTTAATAATTTGTGTAAACTTTAACTAATTTTGATTGTTCTTCTCAGCATATAAAGAATATCAAGAATATTACACGCCTTTGCAACAAAAGAAAAAATGAACTTGCATTTCGGGCGAACTAAAATAATAGACCAGGCAATTGAGCAGAAAATGACTGAGGTAGTGACAAAAATACTAGCAGGAAGTCGACGGTCCCAGGTCACGTGGAACAGTCCGTATGTATTGTGATGTGTTTCCTACTCGCAAATATCATTTCTTAATTTGTTATAAACAAAAAACCTTAAAAAATCTGAACCGATAGAGCAATCTCAAACTCAGACCCAGACCCATGTTTGCAAGCATTTTTTACCTATTTCGCAACATTTTAACGCAAAATTACAATAGACGTTTTCAAAGTACCTATCAATCGCTACTTTCGCGCGAAAAGCCTCTGCTACAGCTTTAAAAATGGCGGAGTTATGAATTTTTGAAAAAACGGAGTTTTTTCCGGTTTTTACGAATTCCCTTAATCTTAATTCAATCGAGTCCGTGCAGGGTTCGTTTGTTTCGTCTATTCATTCTCAATAATTCGTCTGTTGAAAGCATCAAGATTGCTCCATCGGTTCAGTTTGTACAAACGAGAAACGAAACATACACGATTTTTTTAGGTTTTTTGTTTATAACAAATTAAGATATGACATTTGCGAGTAGGAAACAGATCACACTACATCTACGGACTGTTCCGCGTGACCTGGGACCGTCGGTTTCCTGCTAGTATTTTTTGTCACGGAAAAACTGTATTGCCTGGTCTATGATGGTCATCCAAGTTTGAGATACTTTGCGAAAAAATTAAGGAGCTTGCTCAGATTCTCAAGTACTTTTCAAAGCTACATGAATTCCCAACATTTTGTTTTTGTGTTGGTCACTATATCTGAATAATTCAAATGGGCGTTACGGAGAAATTTATCGTTTTTCGGCATTTTGTTGTTTCTCATACACGATTTGCGAGCATTCCGAACTTTTATATCAAAAAATATTTAAATTGGCATGTGTGCAATTTTTGTCAAATGCCAATTCACAAAAACTGAAAAAACTTTTTTTTAATTGAAAGTTTGGACCTGCAATTAAAAACCGTAAAGTCATGAAAGAACTGTTTGAATTGATGCTACATATTTCCTTACTAGTCAAAAATCTATCAGCGGCTATCGAGAAGATGCAGAAGTAAAAACAATACACTGTAGTATTTAGTATAAAATTAAACAACTAAAAATTAAACAGATAAATAAGAGAAGACTCAATTACTCCTTTACGAGCAAGTAGATACGTGATCTAAATCTTGGACCATAAAATATAAGTTCAAACTAATGAACGACAATAATTTATGATCTTATAATCAGTAGTTCTCTGTTCATTTATTACAGAAAAGCCTTAAATTTATGTAGCAATAACAATAAAATTATACAACTATCAGGAAACTAATGCCATTGGTAATTTTTTCCGTTCATTCTACCGCAAAAAGCAGCGCTGTGTAGGTGCGATTTCAATCGTTCTCGCTAATAAGCGGCTAGAAACTGTACGTAAAAAGTCGAGCGATAAATCCGACCAATAAACTTTATGGCCTAATTACAGCTTATCTATGTATACCTATAAATACAATTAAGTCGGGACGCAGTTGGAAAAGAAGCAATAACACCGTAATAAAACGCACACCGTTCCGCTCGGTAAAAAAACGAAAGAAACGCCCTCAATACCGCAGTAGAAAGAAATAATTAATAAGAGAGCTCGACTCATTACTTCTTCGTTACGGTAACTAGAGATCCCGCTTTACGACTGAAAACTCGCTTTTTAAATGTATCCTTCCTAACGATCCTAATGATTTCCTTATTTTTGTTGGCTGTTAGATGTTAGTAGTTGATGAAAATTATACATCCAAGAGAAATAAAATGGTCCAAAAAGGGTTATCAAAACATATTTTTTTCTTGTGTCTTTTCAAATTATTATATAATATTATTATTATTATAATTATCTTAATTATCCATAATTTAACATACAAACCTAATTCAGTTTTTGCGAATATAAAAAAATAAGTTATTCACAATCGTCTATTAAATTAAAGTAAATTCAAGCCTTTCAAGTCATCATTTTGTAAAACAAAATTCAATTTTACTTGCTTATAGAACATTTGGACAGGCAAGGACACAAAACACAGGATCCTAATAAAGGATTCTACATCGCGTGGGTTTTCGAAGTAGACCCGAAAAGGCCTTTAAGCGCTTTTAATTTAATAATTTTCTAGATTTCGTAACAAAGCCAGAGTATGCGCAAATGATAGTATCAAAGGCATTGGCAAGACAGTAGAATTAAAAAAAAAGGCAGTGTTTGGCTCTTTTTCCTGAATATTTGATACCTATAATCTTTACAGCTTCAGATGTTACTACGAGAGCGTTTAACATAACCTATAGTATAATTGAACATAACACAACATTTGTCCTCAAGAAGACCTGGAGAATAGAGAGTTAAAATTATTTGAACATATTGTGAGAATGGACGATAAAGGGATGAGGTGTGTAATTGGTCTTCAGCAATATTTTGTGGCAAAGGCTTGCCTGTGGTATGTCCTAACGTTTTTGTCAAAGTTATGCCAAACTCACTAGAATAACTCGATGGAATTAATCAATTTGTTATCAACATCACCATTGAGGATAGATTATAGTTTAGCATGCTCTTTTGTTAACAACCAGGTTGCCAGATTGTACTTATGAAAATATATAATATATAAAAATATATGCATGCAATCATGAACAAAATATGAGATACTGAAGATACTGATACTTGATAATGATAGCACACCTTTCAGTTTTGTTCGATATTTTGTACTTTTTTTCTAAAGGCGTTTCAAAAAGTTAGAGCTTGTTATTATGTGTTTTATCTAAAATGTTAATAAGCTTTTACTCAATTATGAACTGTAATTTAACATTTCATAAGGAATATACTGTGAGTGCTCAAAGTTAGCATACGTAACAAAGTATCTAGAAACGATTTTTTATTTATAATAACTTGAACACGTCAGTTTTCAGTTATCAAAACACACATAGTAATAACAAATTCAATTTCCCACATTCAATTGCTTTTGTCTAATGACGATATTGATATAATGTGTAAATGGCAACTCCATAATTTTCTTGTTGATTATGATTGATCTGTGAATATTGTCACATAAGGTCATTCAGAGCATAAAACATAATCAGTCGCGAGATTAGTTTGTGTTTTGGGCACCTTGTTCTACGAATGTGCAGCGATAAAACAACAAACATAAGTCGACACCAGAATGGTCGACCCAATACCCAATACCTTGGAGAGCTATAATAAAGGAGTAAAAGGTTTTGTATTGTAATCAGACTTAGATCGGTGTTAGTACTAATCTGTATTACACCAGTATGTAATCAGTAATTCGTTTTTTTATCAACGACTTAGTTATTAACCACTTCTGTTAACGTCACAATGGTGAACGCGCCGTTATCCCGATGGTAAAAACTAGTATCGCTTCAAAATTAATATCACGGAGAACGGAAGAAGAACCCAACCAACCCATAATGTCTAGCAAGAAGAGCTACCACGAAGAACAAAGTAGAAGATGCAACCAAGCAGAACAAACAAAAAGCGCCAAAGAAGAAAGAAGAAACCAACAAGAATTTTGCATCTCAATAGAAGATGGAGATCTGTCCTGCCTGCCGACAGAATCCGAAGAAGATGGGACGATGTCAGTTCCATCAGATCAAGCGGCAAAAATCGGCCAGAACAATTACGGGAAGGAGCAATTCAGGAGGTCATTCAGAGCATAAACATTATCAGTCCCGACGTTTGGTTGTGTTTTGGGAACCTTGTTCTAGGAATGTGCAGCGATAAAACAACAAACATAAGTCGACACCAGGAGGGTCGGCTACAACCAAATACCTTGGAGACCTACTATAAAGGATTAAGACATTTTGTATTGTAATCAGACTTACACCGGTGTTAGTACTAATCTGTATTACACCAGCATGTAATCAGTAATTAGTTAATTATCATAGAGTCAGTTATTCTGCAGTTCTTAGTCAGTTACTAGTAATCTGACAAGTGTAAAGTACAGCAAATCAACTGTATAACCTTTCCTTTGAGGAAAGGAAGCGTGTTTATCCGCCCAAGGGGTAACCCCCACTTCGGTTAGTGTAACAATATTCTTCATGGTGGCATACACATTTTGTGACGGTTGATTTTTTTAATCCGGACTATAAATCAACATGTACAACTGTACAATTATTTTTAAGCGTCGTTTCAATACCCAAATGACTTTAAATCAGAATTTATTTTTTATTTATTTAATCAAAACCTAACGTAGATTTGCGGGATTAAATTTTTTTTTCTGTCAAGTATCGGAATGACGAGTTTGTAATACAGTAGCTACATGAATTAAAAGTTGTTGTCTCAAAACTACCAAACTGGTGTCAAATTTTGAAGAGCAACATACAAATATGTATAGATTGAGGCGTTTTGTGCACGTCTCTGGAAGAGCTTAGTAAGGTGTACTTAAAATATAGGAGATTTTGGTAACTCAATATGCAACCTTACGCACAGTGTATGTATTATTCCTTAGAAGAGCCAGTATGTAATTATCATTTTACATGTGTGAAATCCGCATAAAGTAACGGATACAATACGACTTGACAAGATAATTACCACATCGATTACAATAATCTATTAAGGAAGAGATGAACAAACGGCATTATGCGAAAGCAAATTGCTCAATTAGGTTCTGCGGTTTCGGTGCATTTTTCAGCCGCGAACGAGGCGACTCGGCTCGTCTGTCCGTCCGCAGCGCGCGGTTTTCATAAATATTTAACAGGACAATAAACGAATGCATGTATATATACGCGCTTAATCCCATAAATATTTATGGGCATAGACGAAATGCACACGTATTAATTTTCGCTAATGATTATGGTTGCGGCGATTAGACACGAATTTAAAAAATTACTGCCGCGCTGCCCCGTAATGGTCGTCGTCGAATCGCGTCCCGCATTTAGATTTGTGCAAACACACAGAGCCACTTTATATTAATATTAATTTATGTTAAGTGGACAGTGGATAGGAGAGGAGATAGCAGGAGGAGGCGCATCTCCTTTTAGTTTTAAATACATTATGGGCGGACGGAAGCCGAAATTGAAAGTGTGGCCGATCTTCTATCTCCGGAGTCGGCCGATCGGAATAATTCATGATACGAGCTCGTCAGTTTTGGATGCCGATCCGACGTTCAAGTCTTATTTGCATCGAGGTGTATTTAAGGTGATTAGTCGCGATTAAACAGACTGTTTGTGACATAACACCCACATTATACTACTAGCAAGTGCTTTTAACTTAAACTGACTTCATAAATATGCATATTTACAATTGATCATCCATTGGCTCTCCTTGTTTCACTTTGGCCATTTCTAACACCTAAGGTAGGCATTTTGACTTAGGTATGTACCTACACATTGTTTTTATATAGGTACATTGTGTACATATATATATTCTTCGGGTGCTCTTCTTTTAAAAATTCTCCCACCAGTCCTGAATGGTGTAGTTTTCTCGGCCACCCAGCAGCTCGATCGCTTCTTAGCAGATTGTTGATAATACACGTTATTTTGCTAGTGACAACCTCCATGCGAAGAAGATTGATATTTTTGATATATACAATGATTCACCAACAAACACGTTAATGCTGGAATCTATAAATTCACGTTGATTTTGGACTGCTTGGTGCCTCCTCGTAACTGTATTCTATATACCTGGCCTGCCCTGATAATTGTTTTATTGTAGTTTTCTTATTAGAAAACTACAATAAAACAATTACAAAACAGATCTCTGCCTCATTACCCATACTTTAGGTGAAGTTTGTCCCAAATTTATCGATAGCTTTTGTTTGCAACGCAAGCAGTTCAGTGTTTTAGTTCCTTCCTCGACACTGTTATCAATCACTAAAATACCAGTGCCCGCAAATGTTGTCATTGTGCCTTTTTGCAGAATAAGAATATCAACGGCACACAGAGGGCATAACAGTGGCCCCAGTGCACTTCCTTGTGACAGTCCAGATATTTGCTTAAGAATTAATTTCTCAAATAGTGTTCAAATGGTTGGTGATAAGGAGGATCTAGAAGAAGGTCTGTAGGAAGGTACATCATTTGACAGTTTATCCCACGTCTATTATTACTAACAGCGTGACAGTAATCGGAGACAATTTTGGGCGAATATGCGACCTGAAAGGATATGATCGGACTTTTGCTTTGCTGACTTTTCCCGACCGGCTACCATGGATTCCTCTCCGTTCTTTTAACCATGACAGAGATGATAATGCAAAAATGTAGTTTGAAAGGCGAGAATTTTTCTTTGTTTTTCGCTAAACTCGGTTGAAATTTTGACTGTACCTCGAGAAACGTCAGAAAATTTGTCAAATCGGTCGGTAACCTAGCCACCGTTGTTGACACACAGACATCACAGTAGTGACATCGAGCTAGGGGAGCCAGCGGAGCCTTTTCGGTCCGGTGTGCGCCGAAAAGACGTTCAGACGGAAAATAACATATAAATATAAATTCTTCGGTGTCCAATAAGGTGTCGATTAGATAAAACAGCCACGTGGTATTCCTTATTAATTTCTTTTATTTTATGGTCGCTACATGTTTCGCGTCTTACTAGACGCTTCTTCAGGCGATATCGTCAAAAATTGCAGAGGTCACATAAAACATAGATGAAACGAATACAGCCCCAATTGTGTATCGGTAGTGGTTTCTTAACAAATCGTATAAATTCAACAAATCTGGGGTTGAGGTCGTATAATTGTTGAGGAAGTATAATTATACTTCACTCGTCGCCGTTTTGTCTACCACGTTGTGTGCTAGTGTGTTTGACCTCAACCCCAGATTTGTTGAATTTATACGATTTGTTAAGAAACCACTACCGATACACAATTGGGGCTGTATTCGTTTCATCTATGTTTTATGTGACCTCTGCAATTTTTTACGATATCGCCTGAAGAAGCGTCTAGTAAGACGCGAAACATGTAGCGACCATAAAATAAAAGAAATTAATAAGGAATACCACGTGGCTGTTTTATCTAACATATAAATATATGGTAAGTTTACTAAAACGACACGTGACATGGCCTATTTGTCTATCCAAATTTCTCTATATCAGGAGAAGGAAATCAAACATACCCACATATGTACATTTGAAGCGCATTAGAAAACAAATAAACACCTGCAGCAAGTGACGATTATTGAATTAAAATAAAGTCGTATATAACTCGAAGCGGCTCCTAGGCTTAGTGGGGAAATTTAAAGCCGTACGGATTTTTGGAATGCGTGGCGTTACGGGGCGATGGTTCAATGCCGGCCGAAGGCAAGATTTTTTAATATAATTTTTTGAATATTTTACTTAAGACCTGTTTTATACTAGGAATTTTTTATTTTATTTACTATTTTGCCGTAAATACGAATAAGAATGATGATTTACTTATTAGACTTATGATATCTATTGTGTATCAACTTCTTATATTATTAGGAAGTATATGTCGTTACACTTTTTATCGAATAATAATAACACCATGATAATCTCAGCTACGGTCCATGGTTGACTTTGATTAGGCTTTAGATACGTTGCGGTTCGCATAATGTAATTGAAAAGTTCAGGGTTACGACTTTTATTTGGTTGTAACGTTATTTGTCAGATGATCGGAAAAGCGATATTATTAAAACAGTTGCCCAATCGGTCTTTCTTTCAAAATTGCAGATTGTTATTAATTGTTAATAATTGTTATTAAATCAATAATAACCATTGATTTGTGATTTGAAACTGTAAACATGAGTTGTCTTTAGTTTTTCACACTTGTTTTCTACATCATATAGGTTTTTTGATAAATTCATAATCTTGAGGTGAATTTCACAATATCTCATAATCCGTTTATAATAACAATACATTTGTTGCCAAAAACATTAATGGAAACTAATATACCTTGATTGTTCATTGTGGAACACCTAGTAACCGTAAGAAAATTTCATATTTTGTAACGAATTATTTTCTACAACTTTTCAATACGCAAGAAAAGTGTATTTAGATTTCAAGGACATTGATGTACTTTGCTAAATTCTGAGTTTAAGAATATTTTGTGCAGTTACTTCCCAAATAAAACCGTTCTAAAAAACTTTTTTTTTTCAATTCTTTGTTGTTCTTATATCTTTTAGCTTTAATATATCGGTAAAAAATCATTGCATCTTATCACCTTATTGGACAACGTAAAACCGGAACAAATTTGTAGATGCTTAGGTATTCAAACAAATTTAGTGCCATTTCAGTATTTACTATTGACAGATGAAGACGATGAAATACTCAAATTTTAAACTTATCTAGTTTTGAGTATTTATTTTATAATTTTGATGATTTTTGACCTAAACTAATTATGATTGATTCTTGTTTGGATTTGTTTCGAGTGGTGTGTAGTTTTTTTTCTGTTCCTCGTTGGGTTATTAAATGTCTAACGGAAGATAATCAAAAATGTCTATCTACAGTTTTAATATAACAAACTGCCCAATATGTTGACTGTAGGCCTTATTGAACAGATTTGAAAACTCGGTATACAGTCTTGTCTGATACTTATGATCATCTTTATTTTGCAATAATTTTGTCTTGGAGATACTAAGGCTATTTTAATGAAAAGTGGCTGAAGCTTCTACGTAGTTTGAATTAGGTACCTGTCCTTAACTCATTAATTTAGCTAGATTTATTTTTTTAGTTTGATTTACAGATAATTATAATAAAGTAAGCAGGCGGCATTCCATAGTTTTGACGACGCATTTCTTTGAAACTAGCACTAGTTCTAGGACTACTCCCTATACATCCTATATGCAGAGTAAATGTGCGTGAACGCGGCCCGTCGTCGTCAGTTTTCTAGGAGTCCGGCACCTACGGCCCACGCGTCCAACACCCGTTCAACAGGTTTGAACGCCTTCACTTTTTACCGGGACCGGAGCGAGAGCGCACCGGCCTAAACCTAGGCGAGCCCCGTACGGCGGCGGACGGCGTTTACCTGCACTCGGACACTTCTTCTTCTTCTTCTTCTCCGGCTTCCTCCACTTCTTCGCCGCGCGCCCATGTCGCCACGACACCGTCCTCCGACATTTTTCTAAATTTATCGCCGATGATCCCGGCAAACTCGTTATTACCGCCGGTGAAAAATCTCTGTGACGACCGCGGAAACGTTGCTATCGCCGACGACGCCTCGGGCAACACAGCGGCACACAACTTTTTTCCATGCCGTTTACCGTCACCTGCCAGTGGCGTGCCCACATCCTGTAAATGTTAGAATAAAATGAATCGGTAAGTGCAAGAACTGAATAAGTGCATATTTGCCATTCTTAGTAAATAAGAGTAACTGCATATTTCAGCAAGTATAGATTTGGTACAGTACTGAAGAGAGAAGTGAGTAACGTCTGTCCAGACATATTCTGTTCTTGTACTCACTCACTCTTTTGTAAAGACTATGTAATTACAAAAAGTAGGAAATGAAGACACAGAAGATTGAAAATGAATGGGGCATTAAATATGTTTAGTACAAAACTTTTATTTGGAAACTATTTCTTGCTTGAATTGCTAGACTTTAAGTGTGAAAGTTCATTTTAAAAGTACGCATTTTTTGTCGGACAGAAACGTATGAGAAATGATACGATTGTCGTCAATAACGTTTGATAAAAATATAAAAATATATTGAACATAAAAAATGCCTGTTGAAAGACTTGAACAAAATATGAAATTACTGAAACAAGTGTAAGAAAGAGAAATGAATTCGTTGATTAGAAGCATCATTAGAAGTAAAATGAGGCATTTTAGTGAAGTGCAAGTTGCTCGTGCTGTCGTCCTTATTCAGCACTGCCACTCTATTCGACATGTTAGAAGATACCTTCAACCAGATTCCCTCTGTTATTCAGCGTTTATAGAATTGGTTTCGGGACACTGGCCAATATGTTAGAAGAGCCTCCTAAACGACCTATGACGACCACATGGAATAGACATTTCTAAACAAACTGTTGGAAACAGATTAGAAACTGGTAGAAACCAAGACGACCTGTCCGCGCACCACTCCTTACGTAGCATCACAAAGCAGCGCGAGTGAGGTTTGCTCTGGATCACCGAGATTGGCAACTTCGTCACTGGACGCCTGTACTGTTTACAGACGAGTCCAGATTTCGTTTAACTCGTTGCGACGGTCGAGTACGTGTATAAAGACGTCCTGGTGAACGCTACGCAGCCGCTACTATACGTGAAGTGCACAGATTTAGTCGTAAAGCTGTGATGGTTTGGGCTGGAATCAGTATAGACAACAGAACTGATCTTGTTGTGGTTCTTGGTAGACTAAATACCATGAATTATATCGAAAACATCTTGAAGGACCATGGGGTGCCTGCTGCATATGGCGTCGGTTAAAATTTCATCCTAATGCAGGACAATGCAAAGCCACATACCGCCGGCATCATCAGAAATTTTTTACAAGAACGTGGAATTCTGGTAATGGAATGGCCGGCGTTAAGTGCTGACCTGAATCCTATAAAACACGTGTGGGATCAGCTTGACCGATGTGTTCGCAAGCGCCCTAATCGTCCACTAACAATACTGGAACTGACACAAGGCCTGATTGAGGAATGGGAAAGCATACCCCAAGAATCTCTTTGCAGACTAGTGCGAAGCATGCTGCGCAGGTGTGAGGAAGTGATTCGTGCTCGTGGAATACAGTGTATGCTACTGTATTAAACCTCACCAATCCACAGAACACCCGACTACCATCGATACTATGACAGTCATTTCCTTTTTCTTTTGCGTTATTAATTTACATTTTTAAGTGTAATTTAGAAGTAACTACGAGTTGTAACATTGTTTTTGTAATATTCTTTAGTTAAATATATGCCGTTGAAGTATACCAAATTTGGTGTGCCTAGAGCTATTATTAAAAAAGTTACAGGTTTTTAAAAAGTGTACCCCTAATTTTTTTGACCAGTATATAAATTGTTAAAGAAGATGATTCCGATCAAATTAATCATAATAATTTACAAATTTACAATAATTTACAAAAACTTTTGCGCCCTAAATAAGCTCAAATTTTACAGTTCTAAGTAGTTTAAAATGTTCAACAACATTTACGACAAAAGGCATTGTTATTACGTTAAAATTTGTAGTCTCTCAATCCGACCTATTTTTGTAATACTTTTATGGTAAACTTTGAGTGCAACTTTCGGGTGTAAAAGATATTGCCCGATGAAGTTAATATTTTAGGAGTTTCTTATTAACTAAATTAGACCATTTTTTGTGTCACGTTTTTTGTGTTCCATAAGAATGTATCGACACAATGGCTATGTTATTTTTTATGGAAACATATGCAGACATTTTTATTTTCTGTTTTTGTACTTATTGCTTCAAATAACCTATTTATGAATCAAATAAGGCAAAAAAATATTGAATACGTGTTACGACAAAAGGTATCTAGGAGTTATATAATCCCTGTTTTATTGCAAAAATATAATTTTCCAAGTCTACAGCAACCCACTAGCCAATTTTTATGTTTCAGGACACACGTGTCTATTAAAAAATAAATCGTTTTAAAATGCACAAGAACGCGAAAAGTTATACAATTTGATTAAATTTTGTACCAATATTTGTCTAAATATAAACTTATTTCCTGCCACTTCCACACGATATGGAGGAATAATTTGGAGGAATAAACTGGAGGATTAAAAGACGAATACTGGAAGAAATAATTTTTGTCAGCGTATTACTTATCTTCCGTATATGGAATACGCCAACCAAGACAGCAAAAGTATCTTAGGTTTATCTTGTTTTATCTTAGGTTTATTTATTATACATAGATACTCAAGCAATAAGATGGGATACGTTATGACAGCAAATATTTTATATTTCATTCATTTCGTACCTTAAATTGATTATTTATTTAAATATAGAAATTCGGCATAAATTCCTGTGTACGCCACTGTCACCTGTCCATTCAACACACACACGCACGCACACATACACACTCGCAGACGCAATCCGATGAGAGGTCGAGTTGCGACATCGCCGATGACCAAACGTGGATGTGTGAAGAATTTCCGATAGCCCAAATCGACGAAATTGCCTCGGACTGGCTCGTAAATGTGCCTCGTAAATTACCCGCGCTTTTTCAAATGCGCCCAGGTGCGACCCGAAAATTTCCGAATTCTATAAGATTTATGTTTGTAAGGTTTTAGAGCATCTTTCCCTTGCCATGACGAAACCGCACTCTTCCGAACTCGTCTGCTAGGAGGCCAGAAACATAAAAGCACGCTACGAAAAGGTGCGATCGTTAAGAATATTACCTTATAATGGAGTATCGCGGCGTTTCCATTCATTGAACGGGTTTAATCGTTTTATGCGTTACCTGGATTTTGGCTGGGATTAATTCGTGAACATTCAAATAATTGGGGTAACGCTCGCCGTGTATGTAGATTAGTGCTCTAGTGTACATGCAGCACTAGATTATATTATATGACATTGTTATATACCATTTTGCATCATTGTTATTATTTAAAACGCGATTTTTTTTGTTTCAGTCCGAGTTTGTCAAGTTTCTTAATTCTGATGAGAGATCAGACAAAAAATAGGAGAATCAGAATGTGCAATAATTCGAAGTCCATCTGTCGCCCATAAGAAATAAGACATTTAACGAGTACACTAGTTTCCAAATTATAATATTTTACCACCACGAACCTGCCAACGGTGTCGTGAAGTAAATATTTACATTTTAATCAGAATTCCTAGACTTTTACTTCTTTTATTTGTATTTCCTTTACCTTTACTGACCATAAATTTAAAACAATCATCAAACACATGACAGACAGTAACTAAATATAAGAGGGTAACTTATTTTAATAAATATTGTCAAATATCCATGAAAATACGGTTGTTATCATTATGAACTTCCAGTACCAACTAAAGAAATAGAGTGGAGAAATACGTGTTATCTGATTTGTTGAGTGATCATCCTTTGCTCAAAATATTCTCTTGGTACAGCTGTATCGTAATTATATTTGCCTATATTCATACAAATGGCTCATACCGTATATAAAGGCAGTATATAAAAACTTCGTACCCTGACTAACAGCAAGTGTGCCAACAACATGATGTAAAGAAAAAAAAGCAAAATCATTAACATTTGAGTGTTTATGTTTATTTGTTTTCTGTGTGTGTTTTTCTTAATTTTTATGCAGTGTGACATACTTTAGATGAAGACACCCCTGTATTTTATTTATTTTAAGAGGTATGCGTTTCTTGGAGTACGTAAGATATCAGGTGTGAACCCAGTCAATAAATAAGTTAAATTTAAGGTTATTATGAAGCTTACCTGTAAATCTGCTGAATTTATGAATTGTTTCATTTTTCGGAATTCTCCAAGAAAATTGCAAACAATTTAAAAATGCGTACTTGAAATTCAAGTTTGATACGTCAAGTTAGAATTCGATTCTGAACAAGTAGTAGGCTGGGTTTACATGTTAAATTCAAGTCAAATAAATACTCTATGAAATGCAGCCCATTCGCTTCTACTTTTGTACTAAATTTAAAATATCTACACCTAAAAATAAACTAAACACACTAAACACTATTTAATTAAATATCTTTATTATACATGTAGGTTTTTTGATTTTACACCAGTTCTGGGTAGAGCATATTCAAATATACAAGGATTCATTATGTTCACGCATGGTAGAAAAACTGTTATGAAACAGCGCGTGCGAGGGAGAGAGAGAGAGAATTTGACGGCTATCAATAAGTATGAATTTCCCTCTAGACTATAGGTCAGTGTGAAATTTAGTAACTACTTAAATTTCGAAATATCCATAACTAATTTTCATACAGACACTACAGACATTTCGTCATCATTCGTTGACATTTGGTGTAACACCAGCGACAGTGTCTTACCGGAAAATTGCAGTTTTGTCACAAATTTGTTTCGGTTCTTTTTGTTGCATTTTTGTCCGTTTGGTGCAATCCTACCGTAGGTTATCAACATTTTTAAGGTACTAATAAATGTGTATTTGGCTTCCTCAGGAGCTACAAAACATGTTAAAAGTGGATTGTATATACCTAATAAATGGTCTTAAAACACAGGGACAAGCATGAACGTTAACAACTTTTCAACCAACTAAACAGAACGCACACTGAAACATTGAAACTAAACTAATGGCTGTGGACATCGGAACGACTTTTTCACTAAAAAAACGGAAAACCCCCAACCTGCCTCAATAAAATTTCGCAAAGGTTCTATACTTCGACAACAAAATACCTTGACAAAGCCCGCACCATAAAAAATAAAAATCACAATGGTACATTACAAAACTACTAACTAGTGTTAAAACGAATTATTAAAAACAAGCAATACATTAGT
Organism: Melinopterus prodromus; assembly: GCA_964023965.1. Classification (NCBI taxonomy): domain Eukaryota; kingdom Metazoa; phylum Arthropoda; class Insecta; order Coleoptera; family Scarabaeidae; genus Melinopterus; species Melinopterus prodromus. The sequence goes on from OZ030393.1 coordinate 51,811,609, forward strand.
CAAAAACAAACAACACGTTAAAAAACAACTAGCTTAAATCACTCACACCGACAGCTGCAAAATTATTATTGTCGTTAAAAACCCTTGAGTGATAATAATAGAAATTTAATAAAAAGCTAAAAGATGGTAAATGATGGCATCACACTGCGCAGGAGCCGTCATATCTGTGATCACTCTCCTGTTGGTGACACCAAAAATTAGCTTCGTAAGTAAATATTTAACGAAAATTTTTAAGTTTATTCCTTGACGCACGAAAAAGATTAGCCAGAGATGGTATCAAATGATTTCTTCACACGACCGTAGTCGTTGTTTAGTACACGAACTAATTTTAAAATTAAATTATTGCAAAAAAAATAATTATATTAAAGGCATTCATGCATCAATTTATTATATTCGTTGATTTCGAACCGTAAAAAATTATTCTTTAGAGATGTAACGATCTACACAGTCCATATTTCAATCCGTACAGCACAAGATCTGCACCGTCAAAGTTATTATCGCGGCCGTAATTTACGAGCACGCAATTTCTTCTCCGGCACATTATTAGTACAATATACACGGATGCTTGCCCGTGATGGATAGCGGATAAACACACGTCTGTTTATGAGGTAACTGCAGAACGGGCCTGAATTAATTGATATGTTCCACCGTAATGCTGTTTGTTTTAAACATGATATGCAAATAGGCGGCAGCGTTTTGCTTGCCGCTTTCCATTCCCAGAGATCCACATATTATAACATCGACGTGATTATTTTTTATGATGCACTGAGTGATTTGTAGTGTTACGTGTTGAACAATGATGAATAATTTTTTTCGAAAATAACTATTGATAATTCCTATAATTAAAATCTACCTAATAAGTTGTGTTAAAGTGTACTAACGCAGGAAATAGTCTCTATATGAATCTAAGCTAAGTAAAAAGTGTAAAAAATCAATGTAAGGGATGTTTCTAATAGTTACAATTTTCGATACTGTGTATATGACCTTTGGGTTATTATTTAAATTAATAAGTTTTCTCTGTTATGGTCACTGCTCGATAATTAGATAATTTCGACGTTTATTAGATATTTAGGTTTATGTATTTAAACCGTAATATTTTGTACGATGTAACAGAAACCAAAGAAAATTAAATAGAAAACAAGAAAAGGAAACTAAATCACTAATATTATTATTTTGTATCACACAGAATTAGACGTCACTAAGGATACTAATATAAGATAATGAGAAAGGAATTTTGTAATGTTTTTTGTAACTAGTCATTTTCAATACATTTCAATTACGCAATACGGCACCAGAATTAAAAGGTTAGTACAAAGTAAAATTATCGAGAAAGTTTTCTTACCAGAATCCACCCTAAACGACATTCATTTCGTCAGCACTGATTTAAGCAATGACTTTTTGCCAAAACCAGCCTCATTTCTATCATAACCTAAACACCATACTTTCTCTCCATAACCAGCCATAAATTTGTAAGCTGTCTTAACTTTGTGTTAATGTTTTTAGAAAATATGCTGTTTATTAAGTGTTTTGTTTTTAAAAATTGTCCAAATAGAAACCTGATTTTTTGATATCGCAATCACAGTGGAAGATACGGTTTTCGCTTTTCCTAAAAATTTTTCTCAGACCTCTGAGGCGGGTTTTGGAAATAAACGACTCAAATTAATATAATTAATAGCTTTATATGTATTATTTAATGTAAATGTGAGAAAAACAAAAACCCCTCATTATATGAAGAATGTATACCTGACTATATTTGATTTGAACATCATAAGAATGCTTTATAACAATATTATAACCGCAAAATGTGTTATTATAAAGGTTTTTTATCTTACACATAGGTATATACACTGTGGGTCAAAGAAAACGGTAATTTTTTTTTATTATTTCATATTTCCAAAGATGTTGAGTAAATTCAAGCATTCCTTTGAAAAACTAATTGCTTATATTATGAAGATTAAAATCATACCATATTTGCGATAATTGAATGTTTCAATCCAATGTAATGTTGCTTTATGTATGGCTATGCAACATTTCTGATAATACAGGGCCAATTCAATGAGAAATGAAAGGTAAAATCAAATTAGTGTTTTCTTTTGGTCATAAGAAACAGTAGAGATTTTATAGCATCGTATACAGGCTGATTTTTTAAAATATACATGGTGAAATTTTTATGTTTTTGTTTTTGCTGTGTTTTTGCAACAAAAGCATAATTTTTTTTTTCAGTGTTTTGGAACTAAAAGCAGTTTGATTTCAGTTCTCTAACGGTCACGTCTCAGCTATTCGATTTTCACGTAAAAATTACATCTTTAATGAAAAATCCTGGAAAAAGGAGCAACGCAATGTATCCAGGCTTGGTTCAGGCAGATGTTGGAAGTGTCATTTAAACATGCCATAAAAAAAGACTTGGTTTGAAGTGATGTGACATACTCAAAAAACATTGTTTCCAGCTCGGATTCAATCTTTGCAAAGATAAACAAACGAACAAAAATTGAAGAAGTAACATAGGTCTAAAATTTACAGCTAAACAACAAGTGTGACACATCAAAATTGAAACTGACAAGAAGAACACATAAAATAATAAAATTAAACATGACGCCCGGTTTCTCCACGATGTTTAAAGATAACTCAAATACACAGTTAGATTTCTCGTGCCGTTGCAATGTTTTTGTTACAAACGTCCAATTCCACCGGGTTTTACTAAAAACAATAAAAGAAACATTGTTTAACATTGTTATACGATGCTATAAAATCTCTACTGTCCTTTTTGACCAAAATAAGACAAATGATTTTAATAGATCTTTCATTTCACATTAAATTAATCCGATATTATCAAAAATGTTGCATACCCAAAGATAAACCAACATAACTTTGGATTGAAATGTTCTGCTATTGCGAATATGGTATGGTTTCAATCTTCACGCTACAAGCAATTCGTTTTTTAAAGAAATATTTCAATTTACTAAATATCATTGGAAATGCGAGTAATTGAAAATTTGTACCGTTTTTTTTACCCACAGTGTATATTATATATCTCATCATTTAAGGAAAAAAATGTTAGTTTTCCAAACAAACGAGATGGCACTTTTAAAAAAAAAAAGAAAAAAAAGAAAGTATCGTTTTGACCTATCAACGTAATATTTGGTGCTTTTATTTAGACCACAATTATACCAAATAATGTCCAAATCAAGGTGGAATGAGCTAAAATTGTGTTTGTTTCAGATGGAGTTATCCAGATACATGATATTCAATCTCAAATATACAGTTTATGTAATAACAATATGATAGTCTGTCCAGGAAAGAAGGCCAGGAATAATGGAATCAATGGAAATGTATCAATTTTTACACATCTTTTCAGATGGCGCTGTTCAAAATTAATATTATAATGTCATGCCGGATTGCATTCATATCTCATTCAAAAATGTACCAGTTAACATATAAATAGCCCTTGGTCATTTATTATTATACTTTCGCCAATAGTATTTATTACTTTCCATGATAAACAAATCACCAATTAAAAAGAAACAGCCTTACACATAATTATTCGAACATTCAAATGAATAGTTTCTATTAAATTACTAATTTGCATTATTACATGCTACAGATCGTTGAAATCTATAAACTATAATTTTCGGACGATACCAAGGTATCTTCAATCACGATAATTACTAAAAACACGCAAAAAAACCAATCATAACATGCATTATAGTATTGCGAGATCGTTAAAATATTGCTTTAATTATACATCACTGTTTACTACAACAAAGTACAATTAGCTACGCTAAACGTTCTGTTTATGAAAATGATATTTCATATAATCGATAATTATCCGCGAATAGTTTATTATTAATTACGGTGTACCTGCTGTGCATGCCGCACGGCCACCGAGCGGGCAAAAGTGAGAGTCCGGGTTTCCGGGATCAAATTTTTAATCCATAATTTATCGCCCGGCTGAAAAATATTGCAATATATCACGCTCGCATGTCGGAAACAGCTTGTCGAATGGCATTCTTTCCAATGCGATATTGTGCAACAATATAATTGTTCACGTTTTTGTGCGAGATTGTTTAAGCTTGTAATAGGCTTCGAAAATTATTACCGTTTCAATCTAATAATAAAGTTAATTGTGGGTCGTTAAGATTAAAACTTGGTAAACAATTTCCTTAATGTTCAATTAGTGTCAGGATTATGTAATTAATTATTAGACATGTTGTGGGCAGTTTACAATTAGGTTAACTCAAAATGTTTCTTGAATCAATTTATCTCTGTTATAAGTCGGAGGCTTTAATTACCTGTTCTGGCAAACACAGGTTTTGGGAATTTCGATTTTTTTTCTTTTAGGTGTAGGAGATTCCTAAGTTGCTAAATTTCACAGAGAATTAAGGCTGAAAAATGTTTCGAATATTATTTGACACTCGCAATATGCATCTTGTTTGTTTTTTTTCTTCTGGTGTTAAAAATGATTAAAAAAGCATAATCGTTCCGCAAATACTGAACTGTTGGATACTAATGAAACCAGAACGCGCTTGCACTGACTCTCAACGGTTGCGCTCGCTGAACCTGCCCAGTGTCCTAGTAAGACAGAAGACCCCGGTTCGACTCCGGGCTGAAGCAATAATTGTTAATTGATTTTATAAATTTACTTCTCACCTGCTTTTTCGCCATACGTTCCATATACATTATATCTGGCCCGAAATGAAATAAAAATAGAGACCAAACAGCAAACAGCCTTAGTCAGTAAGGTCGTTTTTCTTTTATTCTAGATCACATATTCAAACTGACCAATTAGTTATTCAAAATCGCTGCAAATGTACTTGCAAATGTACTTATGCTGTGACACTGTCTACTCTCTAAGACATGAGCATGATTTTTTGAAAAACGTTTTGCCTCTTTCTTTTGCGCCATCAGCTCTATTGGTTCCATATGGGAGCCAAATACATTCAGCCTATAACATGTTGGAAAACGCCTTTTCTGTAATTTCTTTATCAGTATGTTTTGTGAATAGCATTTGGTTTTATTAAACAGCTGTATAATGTATAATATAAACAGCTGTATAATATAAGGGAAATAAATTTAATTCTTGAACTATTCATAAACGCAAATCTATAACGTGTAGGTACCTGTATTGACTGAGTCAATACAGGTGAGTACCTACACGTGATAGATTTGCGTTTATGAATAGCTCAAGAATTTCATTTATTTCCCTGAAGCTTTACACCTGATGATGGTCGTAGACCGAAATCAATCGTGTTAAAATTATTTCTTAAAATATATTAATTAGTCTGACAAAAACCAACCAAAGAGTTTTTATTATTCAGTCATAATTTAGCAGATTGCAATGGAGGAATTTTTCAAACAGTGTTGGGCGTTACAAATTGACAAATTTAACACTGTTTTGTAGAAACTTTTTTCTGAGATTGGTCTCATTGATATCACATGCTATAACATATAACCACAAACTGTCTTTTTAGAATCGCTTGCACACGCCTAAACTGCAAATATCTATATTATGCGTATAGCAAACTATTGTATGGCCAAAGGATTGGGGCTTTTTAGTGCTTTTTAGGTGTTCATCAAACTACACTACGATCGTGGTATGAAGAATTAAAGGTATGATCTATTTTTGGACGAGTTTACGACCGCTACTGCGCAGGTGACATATAGGCACCCAATATTGCATATTTCAATGTTTGGGGTTATGTCGTGCTAGTAATGTCATTTTCAATTTAAAAAATACTATACTTATATTAATACCTACATACTTATTCGGCAAATGTACTTGCATAAACAGAAAACTTTCAAATATTTGCGTTAGGTATGTACAATTAATATACAAATAAGTCGGAAGAACAACATTTTATTCTAGGTATTTTTAGTCATTTACAAATGACTAGCTAATTTAGTTTATTCAAGATTTTTCCCTCAATCCCATCAGTCCTTTGGATGAAGATTTATAGGAATTGGAATATTGGGATTATTGATTTATTGGTTTATTTTACTATCAGGCAAAAGCATCAATTGAGATGGTTAACAGTATACGATTCGATCTTGGTGTGGTTTGAACACAACATTCAAAATATGAACAAGTGTATAACTTACCAAATACGTAACTGTTAAACTATGACTTACGTCCAGACAAGCATCGAGAGTGATCTTTATTTGTATTTTGTGCATATTAAACACAAAAAAGTATGAGAATAGGCAACAACAGATTCTCTTTGACAAAGTTACAGACAGAAGTGAACCAACAAATGATACGGATACACTTATTTTAGTTTAGTATTTTGTAGTTTTTTATTTGAATACATACTTATTAATATTATTAAAACGTGTTTTATTATAATTAATTGAAATATAATTGTATAACAATATTAAATATTACTGTATTTGTATCATGTAATAGTGGTAGTAACATGGACACCTCGAAAACATGAACAAGACCAACATTAATTAGCTTACGTTGCTGATATTATACTCTAATTAGTGTGCACACTTACCTGTACTTAGCTTATGTTTGACACACTTTCACTATACTTATGTGGGATTTCAATCTTGACTTAAAACCAAATAAATGAAATGATAATTTAAAAATATACCTAGCGTATTCATATCGTATCATTTATTGGCATCCATTAAACAGTATTACACTGATATCATAAATTGCCAAGAATATGATATGGCAAAAAATTAACTACAAGAATAACTAACAAAATAAAATTTCAATATCCAACAAAAGTAAATTAAATCACAAAAAAATAACTAACAAAATCAAATCACAATTTATTAACAGCAAGCAGTTTATATACTACAAAAATAAAATTAATTAAACAGAAATACAATGCAATACACCATGAAAATCAAAATGGTGTAACTCATGTCACTCATAGACAATAACAACAAAGAAATATTCTGGGCTGGTATTTTTACCTTCCTAAAATAACGTATCTATAAATAAAATCCTCTAACTAACGAGACGGCAAAAACTAACATAATAAAATAAAACTAAAAATATATATTTTTGGATTAAATAATAAAATAAATCTTCTTAAAGTTAACATACCAATAAAAAATGATAACAAACAAAACAGCAACCTGAACACTACAAACAGCAAAAACTAAAATACAAAAACATAGATACATATATTTTCCGTTTATATATTTTTTAGAATTAAATAATAAAACATAACGACACGGCAACTTAAATACTATGTATGAACAACAAAAACTAAAAGACAAAAACTAAGATATGTATTTCATCAACGGATCTTTGTGAGCTATCAAAAGTGATATGAGCTAGTTGCGTTACGATTGTAATGCGGTTACTCTTTGACCGACATGTGAAATTATTGACATTAACATCAGATGTACGTATGTTATCTCCGGCTAAGACACACGATCACACATACTAATAGTGTACAAAACAAAGACTTAACAATAGTACGTCGTAAGCCTTGGTTTCCCCAAGGCTTCCGCAAAATGTGTTTGACTATGAAACTAACAGATTGACTAGCGTTAACTGAACCAGACAACCCTTACTTTTGACAACATTCAAAGCTCCATTGAATAAGGTATATAAGGTGACTCGCTCCGACAAATGGACCTTACCACAGTCGTCAAGTCAATATTTCCTTACGTGCTCTCCTCTTCGGAGCTAGTCATATTTCTATGACGGGTGGGCCAAAAGAGTATAAGGAAACCCGAGAATAAAAGCATACCTTTCTAATAGTGACTTATACTCCTTTGCCCACGCATCATAGATATAACATAATAGCATACCTATAAAACTCCTTCAACTAACAAAACAGCAATTAAATACTATGAACGGCAAACCTAAAATATAAAAGATAAATATTTTAGAATTAAAAAATAGCATATACCTTCCTAAAATTAACTCACCTCTAAACTAGGAACAACTATGTATCTCTGCAATGCACGATGAATAAATGCTAAAATACAAAGTTTAAACAGTATATTAGGTACTTCTAAACTTAGAAATAGAAACTTACCTATAAACAAGAAATTATCAACAATAAAAGACAATAATAAACCAGGCAACAAACACAATACCACAATAAGCAACGAATGCAAATACAAACGTCAGAAGCAGAAGTTGGTTATGTTGTGGTTATGTTGGTTGTTTACGTTATTATTTTTCAACCATGCAGCGCCGCGAAACGGATATTAATGTAACGAAGATGTTCGCAGATTTTCATCCCCACTCCACATGCGTATGGACATACCTCTAAATAGTAATACCACGACTACGATGACGTTTTCGCTGACGTTTTGCGACTGTGGTAAGTGATCGTGCATCATTAAATAAATAAAATAACATTCTAATTGATTAAACATCAAATCCCCTTTTCAGATATAATTCAAGGACCACAGTTACTATAATAATCGACAATAAATGGTTTATTGAATATCAGCACACACATACATCCAAAATGTTGAGGATTTCTTAGTTTATCTAACGTAGTAAAGTTTTCCGTAACACTGGGGACCGAATTCTTGGAAGTATAATTTATTCTAATGAATTACTACAGCGAAATTAGAATTTGGTTTTAATTATATGTGCGTGTAAACTTGTATAAGCTAGCTGTACTATATAGGAAGAAACCGCTATTAAACGTTAACCGTTATAACAATTCTTTAGTAACTTCTAATTCTTCGAAATAACTAATCAATTACCGCCAAACACGTCTGTTATGACTATTATAATTACGAGACCGCAATTTTAAAGTTAACTTTTTAGGTTACGTTTCTATATCTATATCCTTTATTCACTGCGTGTCATGTAGGTTTTTATCACAGTAGGGTTAAATGTGTTGCCTCAAGCTCCATTTTGATCATTGTTGCGAACTCGCTGATTATTTATTTATTAAAATTTATCAGCAACAGTAAAATTATTCACAATTACATTTTGTCATGATTTTATCCCAAACTTTTCAGATACAACAAGACGCGCCACAATTTCCACTATTCCTGGCACTGAATTTACTTGAATGGCTTATTTTCATGTTCACTATTCATTATTATTGTGTCTGTAAAAACTCATTTTAAGAATGTAAATGTTAAAAATCCGAAATAAATATCCCTCAACGATAATATTTAAGCAAAGTATGAAAGATAAACATGTATTTTGCATGAATAACACCACAATAATCCAACCAACAGAGGTAAATAAATAAAAAAAAAATGTCCTCGACACCAAATAAAACCATCTACCATCACAGAAGATTTTTTATTTATTCGCTCAGGTGCAACTTTTTAGAATTATTTTATTTCTGACAAGCATTTTAATACCTCCATTGTCTTAAACTTTCCACCTGAACATCAACTGTTCCTACAACAACCATGATATTGTTGCTATTACTATTTAAAACGTATACATTACATTTTAAAAAATCGACTGGTGGTGAACAATGGTGGGAAGCACGCAAATAATTCCCACATGTTGACGTTGAGTGAAGGATGATTTCCTGGACATAGCGAGCTTACACACAAAGCTGTGAGTGTGTGCACAGAGCAAAGCTCGTATCTGTACCTCTATATTCACGGTATACATTTCCAGCGTGCAACGGATGGTTGTTCCAGTCCATGCGGCAGGTGTATAAATTTCTGGCACGCTCTCGAGTATTATTATTGTAATTACGGCACCATTAAACAATTAAACAGAAAGTTAAGTCATTGGAGCCGAACGACCGGCGAGCCAAAGGAGCGCTACATATCCAGCTATGCGATAGCACTGCGTTTCAGGCGCTATATGACCTGTGTAAAGCAGAATAAATCTTTATTCTATTGTATTATTTAGTTAAATAACTGAATTGAATTTGAAGAAAAATAGTAAAAACTACTGAAAACTTCTTTGACTTTGAGTCTTTGATATTATAAAGGCTATTTATGTTGAAATGAAATAACGATTAGTTAGATAAATGACAGTATATTGAAGAATATCTGATGGACAGATTTGAAGATATAGACGATATAGTTGTGCAAGCAAAACGACCGATCCACGTCTCAAGTATGACAAAAATCATGCAAAGCCATTCAGTTTTATAATTTAAACTTACATCTACGAAAATTGTGGTACTAGAAGCTATACGAGTGCGCCAATACGTCTTATAAAACGAGTGTTATATACTATTTTTTCTACTTTGCGACATTAAATTTACCTATATTTCAAAAATTGCGGTTGTCATCTTACAATCTAGAGTAGTTTCATATTCAACAGTTGGTAGTTGTACTAAAATTCACAAATGCGATTGACGCGAGCCAATAGCGATTGAGATGTCAGCCAGATGTCAGTCTTATTTGACACTTGACGTCAATATCATCAGTCGTGGAAAACTAAAAGTTACCAAATGTTTGTGACCTAGTGTTTTCATAACGACACCGAAACCGGTTTCGTTATGAGTTCATAACGAACGCAAAGTAGAAAATAGTATATTTTCTACTTTGCGTTCGTTATGAACTCATAACGAAACCGGTTTCGGTGTCGTTATGAAAACACTAGGTCACAAACATTTGGTAACTTTTAGTTTTCCACGACTGATGATATTGACGTTAAGTGTCAAATAAGGCTGGCATCTGGCTGACATCTCAATCGCTATTGGCTCGCGTCAATCGTATTTGTGAATTTTAGTACAACTACCAACTGTTGAATATGAAACTACTCTAGATTGTAAGATGACAACCGCAATTTTCGAAATGTATCTGAATTTAAAGTCGCAAAGTAGAAAAAATAGTATATAACACTCGTTTTATAAGACGTATTGGCGCACTCGTTCCATTTGGGCACTCCTCGCTATGCTCGTCGTGCCCAAAACTACTCGTGCGCCAATTTTTGTCTTATAAAACTTGTATTATAATATACTATTATAATACAAGTTTTATAAGACAAAAATTGGCGCACGAGTAGTTTTGGGTACGACGAGCGTAGCGAGGAGTGCCCAAATGGAACGAGTGCGCCAATACGTCTTATAAAACGAGTGTTATATACTATTTTTTCTACTTTGCGACATTAATTTTACATAAATGTCAAAAATTGCGGTTGTCATCTTACAATCTAGTGTAATTTTTTTCTTCAACAGTTGGTACTTGTAGTAAAATTCACAAATACGATTGAGGCGAGCCAATAGCAATTCAGATGTCAGCCTTACTTGACACTGAACGTCAATTTCATCAATCTTGGAAAACTAAAAGTCACTAAAACTTTGTGATCTAGTGTTTTCATAACGACACCGAAAGCGGTTTCGTTATGAGCTTATAACGAACGCAAAGTAGAAAAAGTTAATTTGATATTGAGTGATCAAGTGGACAAGAATTTTCGATGCCCTTTCTGAAGAAGATAATTACTGAACCAACCAGAATAACTCTAATTTGCTATATGTGCTAGTTTTCGAGGACACATAAAGTAGTCTAGTCATTTTAGACTCAAAATCATTGCACGTCGTAAATAAATCGCACCATTGTGAAAATAATACCAACAGATTCCAAAAAAATTTCCTGTACATGGTATCAAAATTGTTACTGAAACTTTGATGATATTATTATTCAAATTAAGCAAAAACTATCAGTGGTTAAAAAAATCGTCATGAAATGTCTGCATCAATATCTTCAAAAGTATTAAGCATAGCAGAACAAATTATACACCATATTTAAGACGAAAGATGTATAGGTACATCATGAAGTGAACATATCTTTTAAATAACTACGTAGGCTTTTACGGCCAGAATCATTTAGAAAATAAACTTCTTCCGGGTTATGCAGTGTGTCAAGATTTGTTAATGCTGACGTTTCGCGAACCATGTTGCTCGCTTCTTCGTTAGTATTCAATTAGCTTTGAAGAAGCGCGCAACATGGTTCGCGAAACGTCAGCATTACCAAAACTTGACACACGGCATAACCCGGAAGCAGTTTATTTTCTAAATCATATCTTTTCATTCAATTATTTAATTTATTAATTTATTATAATCACTTTATCATCAGATTAAAATTTGTTTCTAAAAACAAAACTGTAAACATAACGGCTTTTTGTAATGTTACTGCCTTCTGGGATCTCCAAAACTCGGTGAAATAACATTTGTGATGTCCACTGTTGGCCAGGGTTCCCCAAGGGTACATGTTCTCTAGTTTACTACAGCGGCGCATTCCCTCATAATGTACTTCACCGTCTAACGTTTCCTCGCCTTGCTTGCAATCTCAGCATATGGACATTTGAAATTAAAAGTCCACATTGAACAAAAAAACGTTTCTGTAGTCTGTAGTGCCTAGTGCCTAAGCCCATATTGAGACAAAGCTTCAGAGCTTCAAGTCGTTAAATTTTCCTAGCTGTCGTGGTGGATGGACACCTTAGTATCGCCTTCTTTAGCGAGCTGTTTGGTGTGGTGTCCAAGCTGTGAGTGAATCTTCTGTGGCATCAATTGAATCAGAGATACTTGAGATGGTCTTCGAAATGAATACGCGACCAAATATACTTCATAATTTTGTTGTCAGTATTTCACCGAAATTTTAAGGTATTTCCATTAAAACTATACATTAAACTGTACTTGACACCTTTGCCGATAATACAAAAAATATCCGGCTCAATTCTGTCAAGTGTAAGTGACGAATTCTCTGAATATTGGCGTTTTTTGTTGAACGCAAGAAGACTACGACATAGGCACCAACAATCTGAAAATCCGTCACCTAGACTCGACAGAATAGAGCCGGATATTTTTTGTATTATTGGCAAAGGTTTCACGTTCAGCTTAACGTATAATTTGAAATTGGAAATACCGCATTATAAATGCCGCATTTCGGTAAAATGCTGACAACAAAATTATGAGGTATATTTGGTTCCGTACTCACTTCGAAGCCCATCTTAAGACATCAAACAGCCTCTGGCTTGATGAGTCGATCGAAATTAGGACATTGCCTGCATTGCCCTGCTTTATTCAACACGCTGTCTATCCTAACGCACCTGCCATAATCTGAAAACTGATAAAATAAAAATCCTGCGCGTCACTTTGACTCGTGAAAATGTGGCACCTTTATATCTATATGAATTTCGTTTCTGGTTAGTACTTTTCTGTGACACACGTTAATTTATAAATCTCAACAAGGAGCTCGGTCGGTATAACAGACAGCGGTCGGTTATTACGACATAAATTGCTCAGTCACATTGTCCGCAACGGTGAAAAACGTTAAGCGGAGGAAACCTAAACAGAAATTTGAAATTAACCGCCCATGTGCGGTGGATGGACGTGGAGCGGCGATGTCCTGTCCAGTTTTGCGACGATTCGCAATATGCAACGGTACTTTCGTCTCCGGCCGAAGGCATTATTTGGGCCCGCTGCTGAGCTGAACGGAGCGGTCAGACACAAAACGCGCAAAACGACCGCGGACAACTATGTGAATGGGACAGTTGAACAGCGAGCTGAACGGGCCAATCGCATAGCTTCCATTTTTTATTGCCAGACGTGCTCCGCACCGCCAACTATGTGTATCCCATGTTGAGATCAACTATTGCCTTTTCAATTGAAAGAAGTATACGTAATTAATTCTATTTGTTTTGTAATATCTGCGGACTATAAACAAAATAAAACTAATAATGTGATACAGTCAACTTACATATTAGTACTAATTATAATCATAGTTCTAAACTATGTTTTTTTGGACTTGATTTAGCTTTGAAATTTACTTCGTTGGTGTCTCCTTTCACGGAAGAACGACTGTGGACTTAGTGTGTGATAAAAATTTGCGATAGGGACTTAGTATTCGTCATATACTCCGGTGTGAACACAACAAAGACAATTAGTCACTCGTTGATCGTCTATCCGTGTGGATTTCGACACTTCCTTTCTCACACCTGCGCGCCAAAGTGCCAATCCTTTGACCATCCTTGGACGTCGCCTAGCGCGTGACGCAATACCGAGGGAACTCATCAGTTACCGCTGCAAAACTCACACTTATCTCCTTACATTCTTAACGTATTCGATTAATAAGCATGCCAGTAATTTGCCACTAATTAGCGAGGTATTTAGGTCGCTCTACCCCCACATTGATTATATTAATCCCGGTTTCTTTTAACTATGTTGCACAACTGCGGAAACTTGGCATAATTCAAAAAGTGAAAATCTGAAGTTCTTATTATTATCGATATTAGACAATAATTTATCTTTTAGGTACAGAGAAGTCTTATACATGATAATTAAGATTATTTATTTTGTGCAATAAAAATGTTCATATTCCTATTGTTGTGGAGAGAGAAGAATTTCTTGTATATTAAAAAAATTAGGAATGGAGAATAACCATAATGAGTAATGATATTTAAAAATAAAATATAGAAAACTACGTTGGTCAAATTCTACCAGTGAACAGGCCTGGTTTTGTTTGAAGAGTTTGAGGCAGGAACATCCGATATTTCCCGTCGTAAGCGCTAACCAATTGAGCTACCTATGTTAGAGGTAATCTATATGTAAATTTGTCACCTCAGTAAAAGAATGTTGACATTGGTTCATAGGTCAATGTTATCACGATTATCAGTAATTCTTTTACGTGTATACCTGCTGGGTTCCATGTCATGATTGCTGAGAGGTGCAAAGAGGAGCTGTTTACTATCGCGCTGAAGTACGAATATTTAAGGATTGCGTATAATTATTTAGTCTTTGCTTTTTCTCATCAAGAACTGGGTGAGATGTTACCCATGGAAAACACAATGACGTTCCTGGTTGTAGAACACAAACTTGCAAAAACTAAGATCATCAGCCCAAAAGTGGGTAATGACACCCAGGGTCGCAAAAAACAGGCGTGTCTGAGCACAAACGGTGTCATGGGCACACCAGCAACCTGGAGGCCTGGAGGCCTGAAGTCGATGCTATATCTGTCACTGAAACACCACTGAGTATTGTCTCCAACCATTCAAAACAATAGGCTGTGAGGTAGTTTAACTCATATGGGATTCCGAAAGGTGGAAGGGGTCAAAAGTACAGTGACAGCATCACCTTCCAAAAGAATATAAAGCTGGTAGAAAGCATGACAAAAAAGCATGACAAAAAAGCATGACAAAAAAACTAAGTTGGGAGGGACTGGACAAATAGATAGAAATATTAAATAAGACATGGACTAAGCCCATTCTGGAGTGGAAACCTGGTAATCGGGCGAGTAATCAGAATTGGTGTAAGAAATCTTCAGTATTTAGACGTATATAAACAAAATTTTACCCAAATTTAACTATTAGTCCACTTTTAAAAGCAGTGACACCATTAACGAATTACCTACTTTGAAGTTTCAAAACAAAAACTCCAAAATCAGTAATTATGTGATGTCCAGGTGGTAGAAAGTTAAAATAAAAATAATAAAACAAATAGCGCAACATAACTATAGAACTTCTGACATTTATCAACGTATAATTTCAACATGTCATTGTATACAATACAATGAACCCACAGTGGCTACAGTACATCAAAAATGCAATAAAAGTAAATTTTCTAGTACAACTTGAAAAAAAAAAACCTAAAAGAAGCCATAATATCACTTTACTGAACAAGCAATTACAATCCCAACAAACAAAAAGAAACCTGTTTCCGCTATCCCTATTGCTAACTTCCAGCCGTATGACAAATGCCACTTTGTCATTCATACATGGCACTAGTTGATGATGATGAAACCAGTACATAAGATATTAAACAAAATTATCAAAGGAAAAGAGATTTTTTTTATTCATTAATTATATTTAGATAAGTTGGTAGATGACACGAAACTATACTCCGCAAGAAACTTGAAATATATGCTTCGGTTGGAGTCCCTGGACATTCAGGCATCGAAGGCAACGAACAAACCGATATCCAAGCCAAAAAAAGGCTCTAAGACGCTTTACTACGGATCTGAACTCTGTTGCGGTATCACAAAAAGCCACATCAGGAATATGGTACAAAGCTGGGAAGATAAAGCTAAACGAGCTCACTGGGAAACATCTCCTGGCATGAGACAAGCTGAAGCTACCATCACCTTCTCCTCTCCGACTGATTTTATAGATCTCCTTACAGCACATTATCCACTGAAATATCATCTCACAAAGATTGGACGGGCAAACAACGCAGACTGTAGATTTTTCGGGGGGTTTCCCCGAGACTGCGGTGAACGTATTATGCAAATGTGACGCTCTAATGCGCATAAGACAAAACCACTTGGGAGCCGCCATCATTGAACCAGCAGAGCTAACACAACTTACTCCTCGAACAATTACTGATTTCGTGAAAAGGCTCAACATCGAAAGACTCTAATATATGAGGTAACTAAAAAAGATCTTTTAGGTCAAAGTATATCGCAAGGCACAGATACTAAAAGACCCAACCCTACCATACCATTCGGCTGGAGTTGTATTAATTACCCCAGCGTTTGGAGTCTATACCAGAAGTGTTCTGGGAAATGAAACCGATGCATAATTTTTCTCTTGTTTGTGCTGAGTGCTCTGCTTATTCATAGGAAGCAGCGGCAGCTGGACGGGTCCATGTACCGCTTGACGGGTGTCTTCGTCACAACAAACAAAATCATACAGGTCGTGGTACAATACCTACTTCAGTTGAGGAATGAGCAAGCAACTGTCAAAAATAAAACCAGCCCGCAGAAAATAGATCAATCAAACAAACCACAACAAAATCAAATGGCTTTGAGACGCAGAAGGCGCCTAATTACCGGCACGCGCGACCGCCGGCCCAGATACCCGACATTCTTACGCAAAACACCAATTAATTCGCTCAGGAATTTTATAGACGGCCCACCAACCAAACCTGCACTTATATCATAATCCGGGCGATTTTTCCACCAGCAGATCTAGCTCAGGCTACCGCAAATTAAGTGCCTATCCGACGATGATGTTGATTTGGTCGTTCTGGCGTTCACCGGAGCTAGCGGTGATTGTGTGACAAAAAGCTGTGTGTTCAGTCTAATTACACGCGGATTGCGCAACCGGTGTAAAAGGAAACAAGGATAAAAATAGTCGCAGTGTGCGGGTAGAGCGACATGAATAGTTCGCTAATTGGTGGAAAATTACGGGCATGGTTCGATAAAACGAAGTGGAAGAGTGCTGCATGAAGGAGATAAGTGAAATAAGGTCGTTTTAATCATTCGTTCCGTTTTGGGTTTGGTTTTTCAGAGCTAGTCGATGATGCTTTGGCATATTCCTAGTCACCTCATTTGGAAGAGCTTGAAGACTTTGGAGGCTCCAAATTATGTACAATCTACATCAATCTATATCAAGCAAAAATCCCTTTTGATCAAACTAAGAATTTATATTTAAGATTATTTTGTAGAAACTGCAGTGGCTAATAAATTTAAATTTATTTAATTATTCTTGATGTGAATATATTCCAAAATTACCTATCTACAAAATGTGGAGGATGTCACATGACGAATTGCAGCTAGTTTTCAGAATGTCGATGGATACAAATAAAGTCACAATGGAAGAGAGTTCAAATATCCAAACTAGAGACAAATAAGAACAAACAAAATATGTTTTTAATATTGAACAATTATTGAGTGTGTTGGTTTTGGTATTCAAAAATCAACTTGAGATTTATTTTTTGTATTACTAAGGTTGATTTAAGTTTAACAAGCAACATATGTACTGCTTGTTAATAAACAATTGATTTTCAACGATGTTCAGTCTAACTTATAATTTGAATGAAAACACCTGAACATTCCGGTGTCAATCTGATTAAAAGTCATAAGGTTGTCTACTCTAATTTTAGCCCCACCTTAGTAATGTTTCCTGATAATTTCATTCACAAATTCGTAAAGCTGTTGTGCTAAGGTTTTTATACATGAGTACTTTGATATGTTTAATGCTAAGGTCAGTTTTACTACTGACGCCTACTGACGTCATGGAAAACTCCAAAACTTATTAATAGGAGATATTAGCGATAAAGAATTGTTGCTATATGGAATGTGACAACAGAGGTCCAATAGAGGGTCAAGTGGTCTCGTCTGTCCTCCCACTAATTCAGAATCTAGGTCACCTGTGTTTCATAACCATAACACCACTGCCAGGGCAAAAGTTGTTCCAGCCCATCCATTTCTGGCAATAGTTTCATAAGGAAAACAACGTCTTGTGTCGACAAATCGTCGTTGGCGTGGAAGAAAAGGTAGTAAATCTCTTTATCGCGAACATTGGATATTACTCCAACTACAGAATGCTATCCTATCGTCATAAAATCTTACAACCATTTGTGCACGAACTACAACAAGAACAACTTCAGCGATATTGCAAACAACATTGTAGGCATATTGAAGATTTTAAATATGTTACAAGAGTTGCTTATTGGTGAATTATCAGTTGATTTATGAAAATATAAGTAACCGTTTTGCCAAATCACTGTATTTTAATATTTTTCAATCGATTTTACTAAATAGTACATCAATGGAAAATAGAAAATAAACTGCTTCCGGGTTATGCCGTGTGTCAAGATTTGTTAATGCTGACGTTTCGCGAACCATGTTGCTCGCTTCTTCAAAGCTAATTGAATACTCAGTATTCAATTACTGAAATACTGAGTATTCAATTAGCTTTGAAGAAGCGAGCAACATGGTTCGCGAAACGTCAGCATTAACAAATCTTGACACACGGCATAACCCGGAAGCAGTTTATTTTCTAAATGATTCTGGCCGTGAAAGCCTACGTACTTATTTAATGGAAAATAGTTTGCACAAATAACAAAATCTTACTGACTGATAGATATTTTAAAGTGAAAGAAAGTCATTCGTGCTCTGTTAAGAAAATAAAAGCAGGAGTCCCACAAGGCAGTCTTTTAGGGTCGGTTCTTTACCTACTCTATACCAGCGACCTCCTAACAAAAGTACTATGGCAACCTTTATAGACGGCACTGCTATCGTACAGAACAGTAATGAAGGAACAATAACTCCAAACAGTTCTTGGTCATCTTGGTGTGGACAAAGAAGAGTACATGTTGATTTCACCAACAGGAAAATACAACACATCCCGGTTTGCCATTAATAATCAAATGCTACGGTACGCAAACACAGTCAAATATTTCGGTATGACATTAGACGCCAGGCTCAGCTGGAAAGCCAATGTCAAAAAGAAAAGAGAGGAATTAGGAATTTGTAACAGGGAGATATAATGGCTGCTTTGGAAGAAACTCAATGCAGTAAGAAAGTAAGAAGCTTCTCTTGTTGCTCAACTCTGGGGTTACACAAAAAACAACATACAAGCATAAATTCCAAAATTGTCAATGCACCTTGCTAAATTAGGAATAATCCACAAGGACTAAAAATGTAGTTTGTAGCATGACGTACATGTTGAGGCCATCCAGCTTCACGGCAACATCGTATTGGTTAGAAGACTTACAAGGCCTTTTGAATTGTAAATGTGATGGTGGCAAAAGCAGAGTAAGTGTTGTTTGTAAGTGTTATGTTGACTATATAGATGAAATGCCAGCGCTTAAGGCCACCTGTAATAATATGTACACAATCTGACTTATTTTTGTATTAGCGTCTTGGACATCAAAGAGCGTGTGCACACCAGGAACACCGGTAACAAAAGCATCACCAGTAAGTCCGATTGTGATAGATTTTATATATTAATCAATGGCTTAGGGTTGCCCGGTCGAAATTACAATAATGCTTCCTTGTCTCTTCAATTATTGTAATCTCAAGCCCGCAAATCTTATCATACGTGCAAAAGTGTCATAGGTACTCACATAATAAAGTAATGAGAAATAAATTGGCGACAATTCAGAATACAATACCACGAAATGAGGCACAGTTGCCATGCTCTCATGTTGCCAAATGTTGCTTTGTTCAGTTTTTCCTCTTTATTTTTCAGGAGAACAAATCGACAATAAACGTCTTTCGTAAAACATCTCCATAACTCCGAGGCTTATAAAACATTTAAGCATTGTAGCGAAAGAAGTCATAAACAACAATTTGTCGAAAACATGCCCGGCAATCGTAAATATAGCCGAGGTAGGGCGCTGCGATCGCATAATATATTGGCCACGCGCTGAACGTCCCTCCATACCATTAAAACGCTTCCACATTAATCAGCATAATACGATAATACTTTTCTTGGCGTTACGAGAACGCTTTCGACGAGAAGGCGCTCGGTAGCCAGATCTAGACACCGCCGCTGCTTGGCTGAAGAGCGAGCGGTCGCCGCCAACTTGGAGCGGACAGAAGCAGTAGGTAAGTACTTGGCTCTCGGGAGATGAGCGAATGCGATCAAGCGATCATATTGTACGGAACGTATTCGCATGCAACGCCCACTCGAATTGCTGTGTTATACGACCATTTCAATGGATAGAAAGGTTCATCTGAAATACAGTAAGATGCCGTTTGTTTTTCTGTTTTATTTCAGACATTTAATTAATATGATATGAAGCAAGTCTGTAAGGTAATGAGTTGCATAAGCATAGTCACTTGATGTATCTAATTAACCCGAACTACATCGTGTCATAAGCAACAAAAATGTCTTCATTTTTAAGACAAATGTTACTATATACCCGAAGATGGGGTCAGCACACTCAGATCTACTTGCGGATTTCTATGTCATGAACTGGCAACTTTTTTTCAGATAAATGATCACTAAAAACATTATTTTCTATGGACGTTACGACATTTTCATTATATTTATACCAAGGTAGTGCCCACATAACTGTACTCTACAACATTTTAATCAAATTACGTAATCTTTCAATTAACTCTAGAGAAGGAGGAGGATAATAGGTTTCAATTTCTAGACTCAGTACCATCAAGAATAATATTACAACAGATTGAATGAAATACATAGGTCTACAGGTCTACAGAAAATGGACAAGCGCTGACTTAGTCATCAGCAAAATAACTTTCAACAGCATATCTATTAGATGACTCGTTGAATTCTGTTTCGGCAAGCAGCATTCCGATTATTTCACAGAGCTTCTAATATACCTCTAACCACAGAACAATATAATAAAGAAACTGGTACAATAGATAAAATTGACAGAGAAAATGGGTATGACACTGAGTTTCTACAAAACATATACAACAAAGTCCACCAGAATAATATCATAAATAATATACATTATATTCTAACAACACAACTCAAAATAAATACATAGCTCTATAGTAACAAGTATATTCAATGTTAATATTCAATACAAAATCAATTTCTAAATAAAATGATACACTTAAATGTACCCTTAGTATTGTAATTTTATACCCTCGACCCCTTGTTTCGATGATCAACTGTTGAAAAAATTATTGTCTTCCGTAGCTCAGCCCTGAAAACGGGGTAACCCGAAACATATTTCTATGAGACATAAGAATTTTTAAAAACATTGGACAAACTTTTTGAGGGTTAATTGCAACTGCCATTGAAATAAAGCACTTCATCACAACAGTACCAATACTACCTCGATACGAATAAAAATAGTAACTACTATTACTTTTTAATTTCTAATAAATTTAACAAAATGCCCTGGATAAATTCTAATTTAATATTCAAGCATCAGATCTCGTAAATATCCATTCATGTTACAAACAGTTTTGTTTGCTAATCAGATTAGTTGCAAAATTAATATTAAGACAGATTTCAATGTGAAGTCAAGTTTTATGAAGAAATAACTTTCAAACTCTATAAATTTATTGTGGTGTTGCGTATTGAACAAACAATTACGCTGGTTTGCGTTAAATCAAGTAAATAAGAGTGCTAAATTGCACAATTATGGGTAATATACGACACGGTCATTATCGCGTTTATACCGTTTTCGAAAAATAGCTTCTAAAACTACTCAAGTTACGCGTAGAGAAAGTCAATGTACATAAATCGCAAGAAAACAAGAAAGTGTAAAGTAAATAAGTACCTACATACATACACCAACATCGCACCGAACAATAATTTTATATTTTTTAAGATTTAACACGATAATTAGTTTGTGTTTGTAATATTTTGTACATCAAAACCGATAATGTTCTCCAAATGACAAAGAGATAGAAAATACCACCAACGCCTATTATACTGTTGGATATTAAATTTTTTGATTTAAGGTTAAGATGTATTTCCCCTAGTAATTGTTAATTATTGCCAACCATTACGAGTGGAGAAGAGAGAAATTCATCAGCATTGGTGGGCAAAGCTTCACGTGAAGACGACAATGATGATTTGTAATATTCATAAGTAAACTAGAACAACACTGATCTATTGCAATGAGTATAAAAACATCACCATCTGCGAGTCAAATACGACGTTGTTTATCAATGGTGGAGATGCGAACTGTCAATCAATTGTCAACCACCAAGGTATTGGCAGTAGATTTAAAATAATAATGACAATTCCTTTATTCGAGCAAAGTTATCATTATTATCAGCGTGTATCATGCTAGGAACTATATACTCATATATACGAAGAGAATAAACTTATTATATGTGGCTCGCTATGCTCGCTTGTGCATCTCTTCTCTCGGTCCGGAAAAGAATCACTTTTTTGGCTTGGTACACAATATACTATGGTAGAATGATGAGGATAGAATACGTCTAAGGCAAAGTTATCATTTCATTTTGTAATATGCCAGAGTGTATTAATGATGTTATTGCATTCTAAGTTAACAACGGCTTGATGAAATTAAGAAAGATTAGTTGCGACTATATCAGAATAGTGTTGGATGTGAATGAAGCTATCATGATCATGCTTCGTCAGGTAGTACATGCTGACATCCATTCGTTATTGTCGCAGAGGTATGTGCTGAAAAAGAAGTTCATGATATTCATACTGAACAATCTTGATGCCGTAAGAGATTCATTGAAACTATGACACATAGAAAGTAAAAGTTATAGGAGACAAGACACCTATTTGAATCCTGTATTACCCGCGCTGTAGGTTGCAATACTGTTTGTTGCCCATGAGTTTCGGCAGTGTTTCTGCAAGCAAGGGTTAACAATACTAGTTATTAATTACAAAGATAAAATATTATTTATTAATAGAGAGCAAAGAAACTAAAATATACAGGTTGTCTGGTAACTTTAGACCAATAACAGGCCAGGAAATCAACGCGGGAATACGGCACTTCGGTTGCCAGTTCAAATTTATATGAATTCACAGATATTAGAAGAAGGAGTAAAGATTGAAGTAAAAAGATCCAGTCTTTTTTTCTGATAGAGGTCACGTGTCATAATTTTGGGGGTTATGTTCATTCATGACGCCTTGGATTAAATATCTTCAAATGTGTTCATTACTATTTTTCACAATATGGTTTTATGTATGCACAAGGCTAGATTTTAATTTTTTCGAATCTTTGCTTCTAGTATATTCATCGCGCGTTTAGTAAAGCTACTTTTGAGACCACTGCGATATTGTTTTCACTCTCGCTGAAACAAATATGAATATGCATGGATTGTGTGCAGATGTTTTCGTTAATCTTTCGCGATTCACCTGTCCCGTAAATCATGGCGTCCTTAGCTTCATTAGTTATATGAGGCAGGCGGAATGCGACCGAAGAATAAATAGCGTATAGTCGTCTCCGGAGTGTAAAAAAGAGTCAGCGTGAAGTGATTACCTGGTAGACTGAGGAAGATGTAGGTTAGGTGGTACGGCAGCGTGGCTGTCATCCGCTAGGTATGCGTAATCATCATTTTCACGAAATCAATTATGAGTCGGCGTTTTGTGTATCGGCTTAATCAATCACCGAGGTTATTTAAATTGATTAATATGGCGTGCCCCCCGTCCGCAAGACCGTCAGACCAATTTCAATTTAACAACTCAATTATACGGCCAATCCATCTGACAACTTCCAACCCCCTAGATAAGGATTACATAATATTCTATTATATATTTTGTGCGTCGTGTGTAGACCATTTTGTTAGGTGTTCGGAGTTGATTTACATAGTAGGGTAGGGTTGCCATACCTCTCGGTTTACCGGGACATGTCCTCGTTTAAACTAATCTGTCCCGGTGTCCCGGTTGACCTGTTAAATGTCCCGGTTACACATTATTATTTTATTGCTCAAAATCCTTAAATCCAAAATTTAATATGAATTAAAAACTAACATTCTAACATTCTCTAAAAGAAAAGAAACATTATTTAACCGATTTTGATTGTTTCCAATAAAACGTAAACTTCAAAAGTAAGAAAAAAATTTAATTCTTAATTTATTTGCATTTAAGGCCCTGTCTGGTAATTATGTGTATCATTAGTAGATATTCTAATATAAATAGTATTCATTTTAATATTTTAGGTGCTTTGAATTTGAGAAAGACTAATGGGTGTTTTCACAATAAGTAACCCTTTACGTGGAGGACAACTCAATATTTTATGATCATATTGATTATAATACACGCAACTGTCACCATAAAACACGAAATTGTGTTCATATTCGCTGGTGTGTATTATGCCAGGGATTATATCTCAACTAATATATGCGTACGTAATATTGCTTAATTGAGAGTCGTAGATAAAAAGCTAAACATATATGAGGATGTTAGGCTGTTATGCGGAACACATTGTATAATAGGGAATAACAAGTCTGATTAATAAATAAGTTAAAATGATAAAATAAGTTAAGATGACAAAATATTTAAATTGGCTAACATTAAAGATATTTTAGGCAAAGCTTGTGTGTAATGTTACCCCATTAGCGTAAAGCAAAATAAGACTGTCTATTCCATTTTCAGATATCCTCATCATCTGCAAGACAACGAGATGTCATATTGTAATATTCGCTGATTTTGGGTGCATGTACAAATGTACCAATATTTATGTGAAGTGGAGGAATGTATTGGTTTGAGTAAAAAAAGTAGGTTTTAAACTATTTTAGAACTGTCGCTGTTTTCATTGCATGCTATTGAAGAGAGACAATCTATATGCAGAACATTTTGATTGATAAAATTACAACGACTCTTTTTAATACTTCTAGATGGGACACAAAGTCTTATCTAAGAGTGCAATTAACGTGGCGATAATTAATGGCTTTTGCACATATTTTTTTAAATATGTGCGAAGGCATCCCTACAGCATCTTAAAATCTATAAATTGATCAGATTTAATGATAAAATTCACGAAAAACAAACTTTTTTGCGGAGACTTCAATATTGCCACGAACTACTAATCCGCTAAGCATAGAAATAAAAACCTCAAACGTCAGATAATATAGACAACTACCACTTAAACATATATTTTCGTAGAAACACAATTAAACGTGAAAATCTTTGAATTTTTAACTTTTAAATGAATACTTAAGTTCTAGTTGAACAATCTTAGTAATCCCACGGTATATTCCTACAAAAACTGGTTTCAAAAACTTCCAGCAATTTTATTTTATTATTTTTAAAATAATGGCACAAATATATGTTACAATTTCTTTGATTATTGACTTGTTGACTTTTAGGTATTAATTTATCATTGTGTTATTATTAGTAAAATCTATAATCAAATAGATTTTTCAATATTTGATAGGACATCGCTGATAATTAGCTTAAAATCTACTGACATGCAAGACTGTGATAAATCGTTGATTAATTATTACAATCAGAAACAAAAAGTTCTGGCTCCCATGAAGAAAACAAAAGTTGATTGTGGATTCTGTTGATTATGATTATGTTCCAGGTATCGTTTCTTGCAACAGATTTTTAATATAAAAATGAAAATTTTAGGTTGCTGTTGGTTGGACAGTAGACTTCTTATTTGTTAAATTACAATTAAATAAATTATAAAATATTTAATTAAGTTTGACAGCTGATAGCAACCTCTAAATATTACATTGAAAAGATGAAAATTACAGTACGAATTGTTGTATTGTTTTTCTTATTGTTACGTTTTTCGTTTGTTTTTCTTATGATACATTTTTTATTGACATATACATGCCAATAATTTGTTAAAAACACAAGTGACTACACGGGCCAACAATAAATCATATTATTCGATATTTTGTGTGTACTAATTTGTTTTGGGTTTTTGTCTTTTCGATAAATTAAGAGAAATCGGTTTGAGTTTAAGTCTGCCATTGGTTTGACATACACATCTACAAGCACACTATAAAGTTAATTCTAATGTGTTTCTAAATAAATTTACTGCTTGAATCGGTGGCGTTTGATAGATAGCCAAATGATCAGCATACAAATTGTTGTTATGATGAACTTTTGAATTTAAATATTATTATTAATTTTATTATTGTCATGTTTCTTAATTGTTTAGTTTTATTCAAGGATGAATATGATCTTCTTGGAGGAAACACAGCCACACCTTACACATTTTAAGCACATTTACAATCCCAGAAAAGACGTCTGTTAATCATCCCTTAAAAAATAGACAAAACAAACAATTGGAAACTGCAACCACATCGTTGGCATCGCTTAACGGTGATACCTGTCCATCAGCATCGTCCATTGACCAGGCCCCATTCAGCTACACCTCTCCCAGCCCTAGAGTGCAACTCGAGTGACCGTTTCAGTTTTCTCGCTACATACCAATACCGAGGCAATTGTCCGATCACGTACCGATGCATGGCGGACAGAGACACACACCACCAGCACCGGCTTGATTGATACTTTACATGTACGTCCTGAAAGACTCAGGTGCACCGCTCGGTGGGCGAGGACCTCACCGCGACCGGACGTGTCCATCGCTCTCTCAACATGGTCTACATTCCACCGACGTCGAACAGATACTTCCACTAACGAAGGCACAATGTATTACCCACGTTTGACACTACGGGGCTCTCGGAGACGGACCGAGTCTCCGTGAAGCGACCCTCTCTAACCAGCCCAGTCGATGGACGCGACGGACGACGAATTTGAACGGGTTTTATTGCCATTGTAGCGGTTTCTTGGAGATATTCCATTCATGAGGATTGAACGAAGCGAAGGAACTGGCGTTTGGATACGGGTTGGGTTTTGGATATGTATGGATCAGTCTAAGATGGAACTTGAAGACGTAACACAAAAAGATCTAAAATAAGACAAACACAACAACGTATAACACAATATAACTTGTGACCCAACCCTCTTGTGAACATTATTAATAATAATAATAATAATAAAATGCTTTATTGTATGTAAATAACTACAAAAGGTACCAATAACACCAAGGTGATTTAAAATGGCACCATTCAAAAATTGATACAGATTAAAAACTGAAACTAATACATATCATCTTCAACCGCTAAGCCTCCCTCAAGAATCTTTTTCTTCAAAATAGCTTTGGTTGTAGTTTTACTATAAGGACCGAATTCAATGAGAGTCGTATTTAAGATTCTTGACGCAAGGTAGGAAAAAGTCTTTCTGAAGGATGCTGTCCTGTGCACTGGTACTGTTGCCATGGAGGCGACATAGCGAAGTCTTCTCATATGAGCTTCCCCTCTTAGCTCGATCTTGGCCGCTAGATAGGAAGGTTGACCTTCATACACCGCTGAACGAACCATCTCAGCGTAGTGGGTGAATCGCCTCTCAGTCAACCGAAGCTGTCGGTGCTCCCGAAAAACATGACCCATGTGTTGTCGACGGGGACATCCAGTTGCATAGGAAATGCAACTATATTGTATTCCTTGAAGACGTCTCTTGTTTGCCTGGGAGAGGAACGGACCATAAACGGTGTCACCATAACCTACAGCTGAAAGCACCAACGAATCTGAAACCATAAGCTTAGTATCAGTCGGTAAAACCGATTTAAATTGATGCAATAGCTTCAATTTGGCATACGCAGCCCGACAAAGCCTATCTACGTGTCCATCAAAGGTAAGACCACGGTCGAAGACTATCCCAAGGTTTCTTGCTTCTGTCACCACGGGAAGACGAGCACCATCCAACTCCAGCTCAACTCCAGCTAATCGCACAGCCTCGACGTCCTCCTCGTTGCCAATAAATAGAACCTGGCACTTTCCGGGATTCAGCACCAGGGAGTTGCTAGCTGCCCAGCCGTAGACACGCGCCAAGTCTTCGTTAATGGAGTCCAGGCTGTCGTTGACGGCCTCGGAGTGAATGGGGGCATACAGCTGGATATCATCGGCATACATGTGGTAACTGCAGTGCCCGAGGGTAGTCGGCATATCGGCAGTCAGGATGTTGAAAAGCAGTGGTCCCAGCACTGATCCCTGGGGAACGCCCGACAGTGACACTGATGGCCGAGAAATATTGTCTTCGTCGATTTTAGTGTAGTTTGTGCGTCCAACTAGGTACTCTCGAAACCAGTTCAAAACCAGACCATCAACTCCATAATATTTAAGTTTAGCGAAAATACAGTCGAAGCTTACGCTGTCGAAGGCCTTTGACATGTCGAGAAGAACCAGTGCGGTAACTCTGTCCATCTGTTGGAAAGACACGATTTCATCCAGAACAGCCAGCAGGGCCGATCCAGTACTGTGCGACTTCCGGAAACCAGATTGCATGGCAGGCATGACTCCCTTACTCTCCAAGTACTCGTACAGCTGAATTTGTAGTAGTGATTCAGCAATTTTTGAGGGAACTGACAGGATACTGATCGGGCGAAAGTCGTTAAAGGAAGAGGGAGAGGCTCGCTTAGGAATTGGTTTGACAAAGGCTGATTTCCACAAGGTAGGGAATTTACCGATTTCAAAGGAATAATTAATAAGGTGCGTCAATGGTTCAGAACAAAAGCAAGAAGAAAGTTGAAGCATTCTAGCAGATATCCCATCAACACCGCAACTTGCAGATTTCTGGGCAAATATCATCTTTCTAACGCACTCCACATCGACTGGTCTGTAACTAAATTGTTCTTCAATATGGAAAGTTCCCGAAGCAAATCCGCCGACGTATCGATGGTCCGCAGGCACTCTAGGAACGGATCCGGCAAAGAAGTCACTGAAAGCATCCGCGTCACGCAACTGTGAAGGGATCCCGTCGCCAAAACTAGTCCCAGCGACGCCCCAACTTCTCAAACGACCCCAAAGTCGCCGCTGATCGGTTACTCCTCTAAGCTGGGAGGCATAGTATGCCTTTTTCTCCTGAATGACCGCATTGTTGTAGTAATTCCGTAATTCACAAAAATATTGTCGATGTGTTGCTAAACGAGTAACCTTGTATCTGCGCCACGCCTTATTCTTCTCATTCCTAATCATTCGTAGAGTATCCGTAAACCAAGGGTTATGTGGCTTATAATGGTCGCTGCTATAAACAAAGGGTGCATGTAAGTCAAAAATTCTGTTCATGTTATCATTAAAAAATGCCAGCTTATTATCGAGCTCCAACATGGCATACATCTCGTTCCATGGGATCAACGCAGCGTCCCGAAGGAAGTCAGGGTGAGAGAAGTGTTTGAAGCTTCGCACCAATCTTCGCGTAGTCTGAGCAGGTGGGAGAGCAAGCGGAACCCAACACGCGACAGTGTGGTGGTCAGATAGGTCGCTATCAATAACTTCTGTCTTTATGTTTTGTAGGCGTTTATCAACAATAATTAAGTCGATCAGCGATTCAGACTCCATAGTGACCCGCGTAGGTTCCGCAATAACTTGAACTAGAGAATAATCGTTGAGCATTTGCTGGAGGGATTTTCTTATTTGAGAATCTATCAACATGTTTATGTTAAAATCTCCCAGTATGATGACTGTCTGCGTATTCAAGTGAACAGTGTTTAAAACGCTCTCAAAGTGCGATAACGATGCAATTCCACTGCTAGGCGGGCGGTACACCACTCCTATAGCGACAGTTGTCTTTCTGACAATGGCTTTGATCCACAAATACTCGAGATTTGTATCCAGATGATCATCGATGTCTATAGCAGTGAAAGATATTGTGTTTCTAATGTATAGGGCGACACCGCCGCCCCTACTACCTCGATCTTTTCGAGCAATATTAAAACCAGGTATAGTGATTTCGTCGATAGAAATAGCATCAGTGAGCCACGTTTCACTTACTGCAAACACATCACAATCCGAATGTAGGACAAATTCCTTAAACAGTGCAAACTTGCTGACTAGTGATCTAATGTTTACATGCATGAATAATGACCTGCGATTGTTACCACGTCGATTTAGTGCTGAAACAGCAAGGTCGTCTCCAATGCGTTTGCAATCCGAGATATTGACCCCCGCTTGCGTTACTTTAAAAAAGAAGCCTGATAGTTAATTTTTTGGCGCTCGATGTTAGCTTTCCTCTGGTAAGCAGGGCATTCATCGGACCACACTGCATGATTAACTGATGAAACATTCAGTCCCAGTACATCCCTAGCGTATTTGCAGTTAGCACAGGATCTTAATTTGGATTTACATTGTGCAACCTCATGGTTGTCAGCACATAGCGGGCAGACGACATCTTTCTTACAATCATCGGCTATAAGATTATATGCGCAGCATTTATAGCACCTCAGAACGTTTATCACCTCGTACACCCGGCAGTCACTCCAATAAATACGCACCGTATCTTCCGCCATTAATTTGGCAAATGTCTCGCCATCCACCTCTGCAATGGCTGTAAACATCGACTTTCTAGCCATCTTTTGTACGCGTAACACGTTTACGGTGGCTTCAGCGTCCAAAAAACTATTTTGCGACTTTAAGTAGCTCACAATTTCATCCTTGCTTAGCAGGTCTTCCATTCCGACTATTTTAATCTTTGGTAGTTTTTTGACTGGAGTTTTTATTTCGTAGTCATCGCCCAGCTTTGATTTCAACTCTTCACTCAGCTTGGCAGTGCTCTCGGCAGACTGGCATTCGAAAACTATAGCTCCCTTTGCAGCTTTACGCATCGCCGTTACCGACTCACTCACCGGACTCACCCTTTCCTTCAAAAATTTTGATGTTTGCTCACAGGTTGTGTTTTGATCTTTTGGCTTCAACACTACAACAGGACCTGATTTCTTTGAAACAACTTTAACTTTTCCCGCGTACGATGCCTCAGTACTGGAGGCAACCTCCTGCACTTCGCTTAACACCTCTTTGCTGGCAGTTCTTGCCGAGGAATCCATTTTGTCTAAAGCCCCGTGAATTTCCTTTAGTGCCTCGTCGTGTTTATGAACGGATACCACAACGTCTTTCACCATTTTAACCAGATCCAACAATAGCGTTTTTCCATCTATTGTACCATCACGGGCACAGGAGTCACACCACCATTGGAAATTCTTAGATTTTGTCAATAAATCATACAGTTCACTAGTGACACCCGTAGCACACTTTACATGGAAAAAATCTCCACAAAAACCAGAGCATCGAACTGCGTCCTGGCGTCTATATGTGTTATTGCACGCACCGCACTTTCCGGACATCGCGACTGCAAAAAATGCACGTCAGTCACGGTCGAGTTGCAAATACTCAATGTAACTTCTTTTTAACAGAAATGTAATAGTGTTGTAGTCGAATTTAAAATATCACAAATATGAGAGAAACCATTAAAGTTCAACTGTCTGGATGTTTGGTTGTAGTTTTTACCCATTCTTTAATTTTTTTACTACGCTATTCTGATATTACCAGGATTCTGTTTTTTACTTTATCATACGCAGTATGTAAAGTATTGTAATCATGCCGAAAAAAAAATTGAGATTTTAGCGGAAATAGGTCTTTATGGGTCCCCTGAACATTTTTGACCAAGGTACAAAAAAATGTCTGTGTGTGTGTGTGTGTGTACCCGATTTTTGTGACGACGGTTCCGGAGAAACTACTAAAGGTATCGGGACGAAAGTGCGTATTTAGTAGTTTTATGACCAAACTTAGAGCTGAAAAGCTTTTGGTTCAAAATGGTCCAAAGGAACTGGCTATTTACTCTTAGCATTTTTCAACGATTTTCGTCATTTCTGTAATTTCGTCAAAATAGATAAATAATAATTTAAAGTAGACGAAATTTTGAATAATTTATGCCTATGACATTTTTTGGTAAAATTAATAGTTTAGCTGCAAGAGCAAATTCTATTTGATCGAGATCGGTCGCATCTGCATTGATAAGAAGCTACATAGTAGCCAGGATTTTGACAAATATTTTTTTGTGCTGTCACCACAGAAATGTCTATGGCTGTCACACTCGAAAACAGCTGATTTCATCACAGGTTGGAGAACCGCTATGGAACGTTGCCTCTCTAGTGTAGCAAAGTACAAAATACAAAATTCAAATAAAATAAGATCACCAATTTGATTGTTTGTTGATAAGAAATATCAACCCGTTGTTATATCTAATTGTAAAAACAATAAATTGAGAAAATTGTAAATAAACTATAGCGATGAGTGTAGTTATATTTTAGTATGTTGGTACGGATGTGACATTTACAGTGACATGAACGAATATAAATCTGTCAGAATTTGAAATAGCTTTTTAAACTTGACGTTTCGTGGTATCAATGGTATCAACCTAACATTTCCTATACA
Source organism: Melinopterus prodromus (assembly GCA_964023965.1). Taxonomy (NCBI): domain Eukaryota; kingdom Metazoa; phylum Arthropoda; class Insecta; order Coleoptera; family Scarabaeidae; genus Melinopterus; species Melinopterus prodromus. The sequence continues at coordinate 51,843,883 of OZ030393.1, forward strand.
GAAATATAACCATTTTTGATTTTTTTAAAAATACGTATTTCTCAAAAAGCGACACAAAAAACGTTGATGTCACTCCTGCCGAAAGCGCCGCATCACCGCTCGTCGCGCTATTCCGTATTTTCGGCACTTGTGAGATAAACAACTATTATTCTGATGACAGTAGATAGTATCAAATGCTGATGCTTTGACAATACCTACTATTGATACTATTGACTATCAAAATATCTGTCAAACCCCGGCTAACTAGTTCATATTTAATGCAGACACGATTTATCTCAATCAAATAGATTCTCATGCGGCTAAACTATTAATTTTATATTTTGTATGATAAAGTCATGTGCCTGGCCACATCAGATTTTTTTTTAATCAAACGTGTAACAGCTGGCTTGCAATTGGTTGACACAGCTTTTAGTTCTAAACAATTGACAACCCAGTCAGAGGATTGTTTAAACACTTTTTCATTGGGATCTACTAAGATTTTTTCAGCAGCATCTTATCAAAAGGTTCTATGATCAGAAAATAATTGCAGCATGTTCCATAATTTTAAAATAATTTTTGTATATTACCACTTGTCTATTTTTAATTTTTACTGATTTAAGGAGGGAAATATATTTTTATGTTTATTTGAATTACATAAAGAATATGAGATATCCTGAACTGACTCCAGTTCTTGAGGAAAATAAATGGCAAAGCGGGTTCTGTAAACAAGTTCTGCAACAAGTTCTGCAACAAGTTCTGACAAACGAGGTACAATTCGCAATTTTTGACGTCACATTCAGATGACACAACAAAAATAGTTATTTATTATACAAGGGAAAAAGTATTAGATTTTAGCTCGAGGCAGCTCGAAGATGTGTTGTCGACTCGAAGCGGAGGGAGACAAAAAACTGAGAGCTAAAATCTAACATTTTTCCCGTGTATAATACACTATTTTCCTGTGACCGGGAAAAATGACGATTTTATATTGAAAAACATATTACTACAATATATTAAAGTCAATCGTTTCCCGGGAAAAAAGTAATTTCATAAAAAGTGACATTTTCTTACCTATCAAGAGATAAAATCATAGATAAAATGTCAAACTTTTTTCCCGTCACAGAAAAAAAAGACAATTTATTGCTGTTCGTCAGTGTAGTCATTTTGAAAACTTCTGAAAATTACATTTTTACGAGAACCCTCAACAGCCGAAGTCGGATCGTCTAAAAATTTTACGCAAACAAACGTTCATCATTTTGGTGGAAAGATGATTCCTAAAATCAAAACCAAATACGTGTGGTGTATAGTAGAAAAATAAAACTACCAATACCAACCTTTTTCTTATCAAACATATTTTCAAAAACCGTTTTTAAGTTATTTGAAGGGGGGGTCGATGGCGTATAGGATAGAGCGGCTGCTATCTACGCTGGAGGCCCGGGATCGAATCCCGGCTCGGGCTAAAATCGACTGTCCTGGTATTTTAGGCAGGGAACAAATACCTTTGCATGCCGCCTTCCATCGGATGAGGAAGTAAAGCCGGTGGCCCCGTGTGCTGTCATTATGCGACGTGCACGTTAAAGAACTCTTACTGGAGGTTGGAATTCCTTCAGTAGGACAAAATTCCTGGGTGTGTGTAGCCTGCCCTCAGCGTCGGTGATTGGCCTAAGTTGCGGAACTAGACCGACGTAAAATAAACAAGTCAAAAAAAAAAAAAGTTATTTGAACAACAAAATAATCTGCCCGGTTATATTCCAGATGTCCCCATGACGAATTGTCGAAAGGTGTCAAGTGTCAACCCTAGTGTGAATCTATAAAATCCAATAAAATCACATATTTTCCCGCTATGCTCAAAGCATGGGGGCCCGCAGAAATATTTCCAGGGGGGCGCAAAATGAAAACCGGCCCTGGCCATCCAAAAAGTAGAGTTACCGGAAACCTGAGCTAACGTTCCGTTTTTGGGATAAAAAGTTAACCGTTTATAACTTTTGCAAAAAATGTTGTATAAATTTCAATCATACCCCAAATTGTAGGTAATTACGGACCTAGTAGCCCTTCGACGACCGGTGTTTTGCCACATGGACAACAATCCCTTAAATGACGATAATCTCCGTTCAAATCGCAAACGTACTTGAATCAGTCAATTTTGCAAAAAATTGACAACATAATCAGTTATCACTTACTTGTTCCGTTTCTTTTTGTAATCTGTGAATTTCTATGTATAAATTCAAAAGTTTATTAATTATATTATTATTAAGTTCTATTATTTTATTATTTTTTTAATTAAATATTTTTAACACTAGTTATAAATGAGCATGTATTTCATGATACACATCCTGTTGATCTTTCCCCAGTTAAATCAAAAGCTAGAGGGGTGCAAGTGCACTCCCTTGCCCCTTTTTGCGGGCGCGCATGCCTCTTAGGTCTAAACTATTTATAAGACAAAAACCTATCAGGTGGAGGGGAGGTAATATCGAGGTTATATCAAAACATACATGACAATTCCATGTACGACAACTTCTCCAGCCTAAGGGTGACACTTATCTCAAAGAATGCTTTTATGCAACCTTGTAATCAAAATAAAATCAAAATTATCAAAATGAGTCAAAATCCAATATGGCGTAGAGTTTGCATTACAATACACACATTTTGATAGCAAAGGTTTCGCCATTTTTTTACTTTATCCAGTACGCAGTATGGTAAAGTATTGTAATCATGCCGAAAAAAAAAATTGAGATTTTAGCGGAAATAGGTCTTTTTGGGTCCCCTGAACATTTTTGACCAAGGTACAAAAAAATGTCTGTGTGTGTGTGTGTGTGTGTATGTGTGTGTGTGTGTGTGTGTGTGTGTGTGTGTATGTGTGTACTCGATTTTTGTGGAGACGATTCCGGAAAAACTACTAAAGGTATCGGGACGAAAGTTCATATTTAGAAGTTTTATGACCAAACTTAGAGCTGAAAAGCTTTTGGTTCAAAAGGGTCCAAAGGAACTGGTAGTTTATTCTAAGCCATTTTCAAGGATTTTAGAAATGAGCCGCCATTTCTGTAATTTCGTCAAAATAGTTAAATAATAAATTAAAGCAGAGGAAATTTTGAATAATTTATGCCTATGACATTTTTTGGTAAAATTAATAGTTTAGCTGCAAGAGCAAATTCTATTTGATCGAGATCGGTCGCATCTGCATTGATATGCTACATAGTAGCCAGGATTTTGACAAATATTTTTTTTTGTGCTGTCACCACAGAAATGTCTATGGCTGTCACCACGCTGTCACACTCGGAGAACCCTCGACTATAAATCTGTCAGAATTTGAATTAGCTTTTTAAACTTGACATTTCGTAGAAGTGGTATCAACCTAACATTTTCTATACCGAAATATAACCATTTTTGATTTTTTTAAATACGTATTTCTCAAAAAGCAATACAAAAAACGTTGATGTCACTCCTGCCGAAAACTACATAGCGCGACTCGCTCACATGCGACGACGACGCTCCGCCATCGGTGACGCGCCGCATCACCGATCGTTGTGCTATTCCGTACTTTCGGCACTTGTAAGATAAACAACTATTATTCTGATGACAGTAGGTAGTGTCAAATGCTGATGCTTTGACAATACCTTCGATTGATACTATTGACTATCAAAATATCTGTCAAATCCTGGCTAACTAGCTTACTTTTAATGCATACACGATTTATCTCAGTCAAATAGATTCATGCAGCTAAACTATTAATTTTGTATTTTGTATGATAAAGTCATGTGCCTGGCCACATCAGATTTTTTTACTTTGTTTGCGCAACAGCGTGTCGAACCTTTGAAGGCTATCCTCGCCACTATTCTCGTCTCTCCACTATGAACGTAGCTTAAGAGTTCCATCATTACTATGAATGTAGCGTAAGGGTCCACTCCTGAGTAAAAAAACTTTCAGCGCTATCCCCATCGAAGGATAGCGTTGTGTAAAATTTTGTATATAGTGGTATGTTGAAGACAGCGTTCAAAGCTTCCGACATTAAAACGCATATGTGTTTTGAATCAGTTGAAGAAAAAGGCTTGATTTTGAAACTGTAGCTTCATCGTAGGCCATATAGTCATTGATTTATGAAATACACGGGCACAGCAATCTTTACTATCACAAACTAGGAAAATATTTGGTGTTTGACAGGGCATTGTCGAGGTTCCCGTGTGACTGGGCGTTTCAACCTGATCTAATCTCAAGCATCATGGAGAACCTAAATTGGACATCGAGTTATGAATCTGTATAGATACGCTACTCGTGTTGTCCATGACCATGCTGCGTATTAGTGTACTGTCAAATATTTGAGATCACTGCGACTGTAATGGCTCTGCCTAACCATCGAGCCATTGTTGAGAATGGCTCTTTATTAAATTTTCTCGTCTACCGTTTTGTAGACTCTTTGGCCTTTTTATCTAAAGATTAAGAGACAAATATTAATAAGTTTTGGCATTCTATTAATTTGAATTGAACACTTCACATCAACAAATCGTTTATCATTGCACGACCCATCCATCTAATCTAATAGACTTTCACTAGTTTGCTAGTGCTGCTTTTGCTCGCTCGCTCTCAGGTCTCTCGACCTGACTGATTCGAGTCAATTAAAATGAATCCGCGTCGTCATGTTACCCGATAAACTAATTATTCAGTCGGGGCATGCCGAGTATACGCCAGCCTCCTTTTCGAATGATTAATCGCTAAATAATCGCCAGCAATGTTAACAATCTGAGAGCGGGTTGACAAATCATTAGCAACAATGCCTGCCAGCGAACGCGATGCCGGCGCGTAACAAATTGCGCCGCTCGGCCGATAATGCAGCCAGCCAACGTACGCACCGAACATGCATTAATGCGCCATTGTCTACGCATCCAAATCGGCGAAAATTGTGCGTAGAATCGATTTTAGCACGGTTTGAGATTTCGCCAGTCATCATCGTTGATTAACAGGTAATTTAATTTTGTTCTACTTTACTATTATAACGTTATTTAAACTTAAGACGCTCACTCAAGAATGATAGTATCGAAGATTACGCATTGCGCAGGTTGTCATTTATTTTTGAGCAAGTTTGACAATCAGCGATTTGCTGTAACGTAACACTAGACCAAACATTGGGTGGTATGATTGAAAAGAGCTCATACTTTAAGTATGAGCTTTTACTTCATAGTATTTTAAAGAGTATAATCTACTATGTAAAGTAAACACTTCAATAGGTAGGTTTTACTTACTTATGTTATAGAAGAGTAAACTACAAAAAAATGCGAATATTGGAATGTCCCCACACTCTGCTGTCATGGTCGCTTCCTGGCCACGATGCATCCACGACGTGAAAATTCCTTTAGAATTGCATACAAAATTCTTTACGGTTGAAATATTCTTCCCCATGAACTTTTGGTTTAATTATTCTGATATGGGTACAATCTATCGCTCCTAGTGTTCCAGGCATCATCCCACCCTCTTTGGCTGATTTAATTTCGCGGGCATTTTGAAGAAAACAAATCCAAACATTTTTCTTCAACACTATTTTTTTGTTAAAATTCTCTAATTATTTTTGAAACGGTGGTTTGATGAGCGCCAACATCTACACCAACACCTTGTTGGAACCCAGCATCACCTAGAAAATAAAAAATATAAAAAAATATAAAAATATCTCCAGTTTCGTTACATTTGACCTAGCTGGTCCTCACGTCTCAATATGATTTCCTAAGAACTCTTCAGCCATCCATTAAATATTTTTTGCATCGGAGCTAGGCGAACAATGCCTTATGGCTTATACTATAATGTTTGCTCAACCTGAATTGTGGTTGATTGTGGATGTAAAACGCTGCTTATCAATAACGAAAAGCGTGATATAATCAGGGTTTATTATTGTTCACTTACAAATGTCGCATCGTACAATATTCCTAACATTGGACGGAAATTTAGCGGACCATGGATCGTTTAGTAAACCCTGCAATTCTTATAATCCTCATGGAAATGTTGAAACTGATCAAAGAAGTATTTTAGAAATGGTAAACGTTAAATTACCATAATTTGCAATGCTTCAACTACTGGTTTTTAGATAAATGACAATCCTCGGATTTCTAAGCGAGAAGTAGCCTCGAAATTGAATCACCCGGTATACCAATCTATATAAAGCAAAGTATGAAGTAATTGCTCCTAGTATTTACTTTAGTCTTACTTCAAGAATAATGTAGAGTAAAAGTAAATACTTTTTTTAATCATACCACTCATTGATAACACCTTGACTACATGCGAATCAAAACAAAATACAACATATTGTGCTACTTTGACAACATCTTGACAAAACCAAATACATTTGAGGTTTATATTGTTTTCATTTGCTGTCTTGATAAAACCAAATACATTTGAGGTTTATATTGTTTTCATTTGCTGTTCGTCTAACAAACATGTTTTTCTTTGCTTCCTTGGATGATAATGTAGCTGAAATATGTTTTGTTGGTGCTTAGTGAACACTTTTGGGTTTTGGGCATTGTCCGTTTGGCATTAGTTACTATGACAGCACAGTTTTTGTCTTTGCTTCTCAAATGTAAAGTGCATTGCATCAAAGCACAACAGTCAAAATTTCAATGATTTTAGCTACTTTTCAATTAGAAAGAGAATAGGGAAGAATAAAGAATGCTCCCTTTAGATAAACTGCACAAAGGTCATTTATACTTTGTTAACAAATTAAAAGAGCAAACAGAGATAAAAAGTTATTAGTTCCTGTCAACAATAAAAAGGGAAAACATAAGAAATTTGTATCATTATGATATTTGTTATTATTTGTTATTATATTTGTTATATATTTGTTATCCTATACTTTTAATTCCATATTTTTTCTAAAACTTACTGATATTTTGGTACCTAATTATCTTATTTTTTTACAAAAGACTTACTACGAAAGACTATCTTTGCATGATAATAGTAGATATCATTTTAATTTAATTCATTACTATATTACTCAACTTATGTGTTCCTTAAGCTGTCAGATCTACATCCCCTCTCTTTCTGTATGCCTATTAGACAGAATAAATTCAAAATGGAACGACCGGTTACGAGTTATTGAAAAATCGAGTTTTAATTTATTATAATAACTGCTATTGAAACTATTTCTTGGTTGAGGAGATACCACTATGTGATTGTGAACATTCCTTAAGTCACAATCTCTATAATTTATGGATTTGAATTCACTCCGAATTTGGGCTACTCCGTTTAGAAAATCACCAAAAAGTATAACTTATTACACATTCTAATTGAAAGTAATACCTTACATTATGTCATACATACATATCATTCATATTCATGTGGACGAAAATAGAATTCAAATTTATATGCAGATGAATAAGTAACTAGTCGATAATCGTTTTGATCAACAAATGACATGTTCATGTTTGTATTTTGTTTTATCGTAGATAATAATTATAGCGTTCTATGAAATTTTGTAAAGGATGGACCGATTTTTTTTGTATTCAACGTATTAAAAAATATGATCTTACTCAATAACATTGTCCAGAAAAACACATTTGAAATCAGAGAAATTGGTGACACTGGTGAATATAAAATGGAAAGTACAAAAATGTTCTACCACGTATCAACATGTTAAACGATTGTTTTATTTTAATTATTCCTTATTCGTGGAAATGCCCACACACGAAGAAATTATGTCTAGTGAGAGATTTTTCGATTTCATTGCTTTTCAAGTATATATATCAAGATCATTGATCAATCAGCAATGAATATGAATAAGCAAACATAATAATTATGACGTTGTTGATTTTAAATAGCCACCTACATTTATATCATGAATGGCAGATGAATTACAAATTATAATTATGCGGTTCTGAATTATACATAATGTTATTTATATATTTATAATATGCATTCCGATCATTGAGGAGAGAGTGAAAGTGTCCACTTTTTTTCGATTTCGCGCTCCCGTCACGCAAAATCAAACTGAAACAGGCGCGAGACTAATATATAATAATTACCATTAATTATGATAATAAATACGTATTTAATAGCTCGCGTAGAGATGAATGAGTCGACTGTCATGAATGACGAGCGAATATTAATTCCAATTTAAATACATTAATATTTTATTAGTTTGTTTTGGAGTAAGGAAACGTTACTACTACTACTATACTACTTTATTTACAAACTTATGATTTAAAATTTAAATTGATGTAAATAAGGATACTCGTAGAATAATTTTGTGTAGCGTAAAATTCCTCCAGAAAATTTTTAACGAGGACGAGGTCCGTTGAAGAATGCTAAACTTTCAAGAGCAATTTATAAACAATTTAGCCAACGAAGTGTAGAGCACCTGCCCAGCAACTTTGGCATGCGAAGTATTGAAAAACTACTCACCGACGGAGCATGCTTAGGAAATAAGGCGAAAAAAAAAAAACGGGAGCGTTCGAGAATCATTCATCAAGACTTATGAATGTAGTAAACGCTGTGTATAACTGTTGGCACGATTCTATCCCGTCAGACCATCAGTTATAGTTTTTGTTGCTCGAATCTTTGCTGCAAGTCATGTATTAATTATGCAAGGACGAGAATTATTTGATAAAAGTTTGTAGTATTCTTTGAGCTTATTATATTCAGTTTGTTTACGTGGAATTTATTATTATTGAATTCAAGCAGGCACCAGCGAAAGATAATAAACTATGAAATAACGGAAATTGTATGTAAATTGGTAACAATTTATGAATAGAAATATTATTATTTTATTGTAAAAGACTCAAGCTGTGTTCTAATTGAATCTTCTGCAATGAAATAGTACCATCTTGTTCATGAATATGCTACTCTGCTGCAGTTGTTGGTTCATCGGTTAACAAACCGTACAGGATGATTCAAAACTCGAAGTGGCTGTTATTTCAGGTATGCTACAATCAGCAATGTAAATAAACAAATTCTACAGTAATTTTTTTTTACGATCTACATTTCGTTGTTTAGTAAGTTCTGATCTTGATTAAGTACTGAATTATTATAAGGCCGTTCGGAAAAAGTAGGCATATTCCATAGACTTCAAGAGCTAAATACGAGTGTGCAAAAGTCTTCCATCACGTAAGGTCGACTAAAAGTGTCCAACATTTAAGCAAAAACGTAAAAAAATAACAGATGTGTCATTATGGCACAGACAATGTTTCTTAAAAAAAGTAAACAAAATTTATGTGTTTTGTTTACTTATATTTTGAGACAACAATCGGCATATTTTGAGTTCGTATTGTCATTCAGCGCAAAATAATCGATCGAAAACGCCTATTCGCTGTTTTTCACAAAACCAAATTTTCTGAATTTTGAAGTACCTGTGTTGTTTGAAATTGAACCAAGAGAATAATTAAGGGTGTATAAAAACTTGATGATAGGTTTCTTTCTCCGATATCTTTCGCTTTCGCTTTTGTGGCCAATTTCAATGGTTTCTTCTTTCTCTGGCTCTTGTGAGATTTGGTAGCATTTGACTTCAGTTTGGTAATCTGAATCGAACGCAACGCTACTTCATCACATCTAAATTACATTGTTTGGCAACAAGATTCTTTGTTCTTTGCGTGTATCATAAAATCCTCTTCTTGATGACGCTGTATGACACGATTAATTTTATTCTAAATGAAACCAGTATTTTTCCAATTCCATGAAATTGATTTGTGACATAAATTGTTTGCTATAGTAAACATATATGTTTACTATACTGATTATAAAAACGTAAGGATGGAAGTCAAACAGTTAATAAGAAAGGGAAAACAAAGATCATGGGAAGAGTTCGGGCACAGAATGAATGAAAACTACACTATAAAGGATAGAAACGGGAAGATTCTAACACGGGCGAGGGACATAATGGAACGATGGAAACATTACTTCGAGGAACTAATGGAGAGAACCGGGAGAAGACAATCAAGAAGAAGAGGTGCAAAAGGAGGCGTGGAAGAAAATACCATACAAAAAATAACATTAGAGGAAATTACGACAGCCATCAACGAAATAAAACTAGGTAAAGCACTAGGGCAGGATGAAATCACAGGAGAAATGATGAAATACATGGAGGAAAGTGCAAAACAATAATTCCGAGACCTGATGAACGGATTTTAACAGAAAAGAAAGGCCCTTAAGACTGGAACGCGGGATTTATAATGCCACTGTATAAAAAGGGAGACTCAAAAGACTGAGCAAGCTACAGAGGGATCGCGTTAACAAGTATCCCCGGGAAGATATTTACAAGAATATTAGAAAAGAGACTAAGAGAAAGACTAGAGTTGACATTGGAAGAATCGCAACATCGCTTCAGAAAAGGTAGAAGTACATACTCAAGATTTAATATTCACCCTAAGACCACTAAGGCTCTGCACAAAAGCAACACTAACAAAATAAGAACGCACAACGATGAATCATAAGTATTCGAAACAAAGATGGGTCTAAAACAAGGTTGCGTACTGTGCCCGCTATTATTCTCAATAATGGTAATACCAATAATATCAATATAGACGATGCCATAAAGAGATGCAAAGAGAGATCCAAAAGTATGAGAATAGGATCATGGAGAATGGCATGGCAGATATTGCAGAATCCAAAGAAAAACTACAACAAAACCTTACAATATACCAAGAAGAACCCGGAAAATAATTATGGAAATAAACACAGAAAAACTGAGACAATGATAATCGCAACGGAAGAAAGACATCATGAAATTGAAATAGACGGCAAAATACTAGAGCAGGTTAAAACCTACCTAGGGACAGTGGTAGAAGAGAATGGTAAGGTGAACCAGGAGGTAACAGAAAGAATAGGGAAAGCGGGAAAGCGGGAATTCCTTGGCAAAAGAGAAATATCAAACCATATGGAAACACAAGTGTACCAGAAGGTTGTGAGACCCGCACTTATATATGGCAGTGAATCATGGACAGTAACCAACCGAAATAAAAGCACACTAACAGCTATAGAAACGAGATTTTAAGCAAAATTAAAGGGATTATACGAAGGGACAGGGTGAGCAACACGACAGTTATGGAAGAGCTAAAAATAAAACCGATAGAAAGAATAATAGAGGAGAAACAACTGAGCTGGCTAGGGCACGTACATAGAATGAAGGAAGAGAGAAAAATTTTATTTTATGCTAGAAAAGCTGGGAAAACAGAGTTGGCAGGCCGACAATGAGATGGGAAGAACAGGTAAAAAGAGCTGCAGAAAAGCGGAACATCCAGTGGACCGTAACCAGAGGACTAGCGCAGGATAGAGGTTCCATTTCCTCAGCCGCCCCGCATTCAAAATTTCATAATTTTCTTATGTCAAAGTTCTGTGCTTGTTTTGTGTTGGTTTTCGGCACAACACAGGAATTCCACGTGTCCATTATTCAAGTAAAAAGAACAAATAATGAAACACCGATAAAAATTATTGAATAGTTTTTAAGTTTTTAAGCATTATCTACATTCTACATGCCCGCTGCCTGCGAGAAACTGGACCCCGGACGAAAGAGAGAGACGGATAGCTCCCAAGTAGAAACATGCTTATAACTCAAAAACGAAAAGAGCACAAACTTCTGGTTTGCGGCACAAAACAGCACAAAACTAGCACAATACTTAAGCATCGTAAAAAGTTTGATTTTATTTCGAATTTGGAAATTAGATTAGGCATGTCCACAGCCCTGCTTCAGAAAACTGCTTATAACTCGGAAACGAATGCAGCACAAAGCTTCTAGTTTGCGGCACAAAACAGCACAAAACTAACACAAGCCTTTGGCATTAGAAAAAATCGAACTTAGAAAGTAGGGGTGCTGGCATGTCCACAGCCCACCTTAAGGAAATTGCTTATAACTCCGAAACGAAAGGGGCACAAAACTTTTGGTTTGCGGCACAAAACAAGCACACAACTTTGACGTAAGAAAATTTTGAAATTTCGAATTTGGGGTGCTGAGGACATGGACCCCAGGGCAGAAAGCTTTGGAAAGCAAAAATATACATACACTGTCCGACACTTTCGCTTTACTAACAATATAGAAACCAAAGAAAGGGCGTGATTACCTTATAGGGCAGGACTTGGACGGATACCAGACAGTAAACTAAAAATGCATATTATATATAACATTATAGTCAATAACAATCCAGGATTTGAGAAGATTTCCATTTTGATTTTGACATTCCACGCCATCCACAAAGCTTGAGAGTTGAAGAGCAGAAGCAGTGTCCAGGAAATTTAAGCATGTCAGGATATGTTCCTAGACCACAAAACCTTCTCAGATTTGTAGATGGAGGCAACTAAGGAAATGCTAATTTTAAATGTATTCAGTACTGAGCGAGTATTCACAACAACCAATTAATTAGAAACATACATTGTCAAACAAAACAAAAAGAGCGATTTAAAAATTATTACTTTATTAACTTTTATCTCTCTGGTGGTACGATCCTCGTTCCAAGGTGGCACCGTCTCGATGGTCCGAAAACGAACACGGCGCCGTAATTGGATTGACATATTCGCGTGGTAGTAACAAAGAAGTGAAGTGGTACAGCGACAGAGTAACCGTCCCGGTATCTCGGTTGTAATCGGTGGCTGGACGCCGCAGGCGAGATACCTGCTAATGTACTGGCCGGCCCTGCCTGGTATCCTGCCCACATGCTACCGCATTTACAGATTAATCTTGGAGTCGCTGCTCCTCTTGGCTCCCGTTGTCCGACGGTGTCGTTGTCGCTTTGCTATAACCTGCGAAACAAACAGAAGAAAGTGATAAAATTTACTAGAAGAAAACCAACGTATGTCTGAAAATAACGAGAATTAAATATTACACGAAATGGAATTTGTTTCACTTCAATATCTGCAGCCGTTTTCGAGTTATTCATGTTCAAGTGGGTGATTCTCAGTACGCGATTGAAGAATTATCTGCTAAACTAGAAGAGATAAATAGGCCGTGTTTGTAGTCCTTGAAAAGGAAATTTTAAGGACTTTCGTAACTAGATATAAAATTATTTAATATCTATCAACAAGTAATAGAATAAACCAGGTATTGAATCCTAGTTGCAACACAATTTACTAGATTTCCCTAACTTTATTAATGAATTTAAAAACAAATTATTATATAAAATGTATCTTGGTTTAGAACCACGGTTTCCAGACGTCCCTATTTCAGCGCGGCAAATTCCGATTTGATTAACTATAATCATTTTATGGTAGTTCTTTTTTTGATAATTAGAACGAAGAAACGGAGAATAGTCTATGTCCAATATTTATTCACAAAAGGGATCTTATGGTTACATTGTTTGGTAAACTCGACTTCAGACCAACCTGAAAAATACATTTCAAACATTGTACGGGAAAAACGTGTGGTACGATTAAGTTGATATATGTGTTTCAATAATGACCTCATTCTCATTAGATATTCTCTTCTCAATTAAGAAGGAACTCGAAAACAACAACTGTTAAGGTTTATTACAATGCTTTGCAGTAGTACAATTGCAGTATTTACATTTATAATTTTCAAAATATTTTTTTGGGATCGCTACTGGCTGTCAAACTAGCGAAAAATCATGAACAAATTTTAACTACAACTTGGTGCATTACAATAAAAAATATATAAAAGAAGAAAATAATCTTTCACTTGTTATTTTAATTAAATTTAACAAAAAATAAACATTTCCACAAAAAGCAAGGTTGGTCCCCAAAAACATAATGACGTTGTTACTTTTGCCTGCTTATGACAAAAAAAAATGCGTACACAAGCGATGTATAGACATCAGAATTGAAAGATTTAGGCATTTCCTAATAATTATTATGTAGATCCATAGTGTAGAAAAATGTCTAAAGCTCAAATAAAAATTTCCTAATAACAGTTATTAACCCCCGATAAATAGAAAGTAAGATAATGCCACAAAAACTTTTTTTGTGATGTCTATGGCTGTCGCCACTGTCTACACTTTATTTGAAATTCCCAACCAAAGGTGAATACACAAATCCAGAAGGTGTAAATTTGTCCTTATTTTACTATCACAGAACAACAAGAGACTAAATTTAGTTTGGTATGGAAATGTGTATTTTGATGATTCCCGTTATCGAATTTATCGAACAATAAATTATATTAGTAAAATATTATTATATTTTCGAAACGCGTTAGTAATGAAGCACAAACATGCATATTACATACTAAGATACTAAGATGTTTCAACTAGAAATTTTTTTATGAGCTTTGACGGAATCAGTTTGTTTTGCTCCAGTATTCCAGCAAAATTCGGCGTAGGGCCATAAAACAATGCATCTTTTTTCCCAGTCGCTCTCAGCGGTTCGAGAACTTGATATACGTGTTTTGGAAATCCACATGTGCGTTGTTTTGAATCGATAAAACATTTTTATACTTTAGGTGTTTTCAAGCGTCAAGGTATTTATAAAATATCAATCTCACAGTCATTTGCTACAACTAATAGGTTCATATATTGGGTAAAAACAACTTTTCAAATTTATTTTTGATTTCTTCAACATTAAACTTCTAAGATTAGTGTTGTACGATAATATTGTTTGCTATATTTTTGAATTAAGGCTTTATTATCTCAATAGGCAACATATATAACGATGCCATTAATTTATTAAAGCCAAGAATTACTCCTAGTTACCCCATGAAAACAAATTAATATTTGGAAATATGACATTGAAAAATATCGTTTTTACCTATATTATAATATTTTGCACACACAAACTTAATATTTCAGGCATAAAAATCTTTGATTTTCTGCTGAAATGCCGACTGTCCTGATGTATGAGTTTTTAAATCTGGAAATCCTGTTCAGAACCGACAGTGTTGGTTTTCCTCTACGCAATGATGCAGTAAATACCTTTCTTATGAACAATAATAAATATTTATGGACGCCACTTACCGCGACTGCATTGATAGCCAGGAAATATGCGCATATTTGTGGCCATTTCAGCGACAAATGGTATCGATGAATAATAAATGTTATGGACGCTTAAAAGCACACAGTGACTCGCTTCAACTTCTTGCGCGTGTCGAAGTTGCGGTATAGATTGGTAGCTCGTGCATAGATAAAACAAGGTAATAATGGCCTGATCACTTCCCCAATTTGTGGTTGACTAAGTCATTGTTCCGTGATATATATATATTGTGGTTTTAGTTAATACGCGTGTGGGTTTATTTTTGCTGGTCGGAACGATGACAGACTACCTACTTTAAATTTTAACAGCTGATATGGTCGGTTTTGCATATCTGCTATCGTGTCACCTGATTCTAGGTCGGTATAACACCAGGATTTTTTTAATGTCGTTTACAACTGTACGTCAGTTGTAAATACGTTAAAATGGAAATTTGAAATGTCATTTTTGTGACGTGATAGTTTGAAGGTGTTGAAATATGGTAAAAAATAAGGAATAAGGCGTTTGAACTGAGCTTATATCATACTGCAATTTTAGTTCCAAGTTTTGTAATATCCCACCCTATCGAGATCTTTATCAGAACATCCTGATGTACTATCGTGGCCATATATTATGTCCCCTGCTTTGAAGTACATTTTCTCACAAATCTAGGAGCGAAAAAATTTCAAAAAATTCTGATGCAGATTAATATGCTACTACTCATAAAAATTCGAAAGCTGTATATGTTGGCGTTTTCCCAATTTTTCAAAATTAAGACGAATTGGCGCTGTTTTTGCCCCGTAAATTTTATTCGTTTAACTTTAGCAATTAATTACTCCTGAAATAATCTATAGATTTCAACGAATTAAAAAGTAAAATCACCTGCGGAATGCTAGCTTTCAATGTGAATTTTTGTAAAATCATTGGATTAGTGCTTGACCCACAAAAAGCAATATGCAATGCCAGCAATTGCTTTATTAGAAGAGCTAGAATAGTGAAATATAGACTAGGCTACCCACTAATTCATAGGTTTAAAGCTTATTACATAATCATTGTTTATCTTGCATTTTCCCTACAAAAGATCGAGTTGATCTCCGGTCTTTCGGGTGAGCGGGGGAAGGGGTCGACTGTGACGCTGCAAGTAGTGGCGGATCGCACGTGCATTAGTTACAAGGAGAACAGTGTTTACGGACACAATACAGATAACGACACAGCGATTATGCCTCGCCAAAGAAATTTGGATATCCGGCGACAGATTACCGAATTAAAAAATAATGACAAAATGAGTCAATAAGATATCAGAACCACGAACAGGCATTTGGAAGTCCCATGGAAATTCTTGGCAATTTAAATCGGGTTTCGGGATTAGCATTTAAAATTAATGAACGATCTGCAAAATAATCTATGTGTCTACAAATTTACGATGCTAAATTTGTAAAAGTTTTTTGATATTTTTAAGTTTTATATGCTCAGAGCTGACGTTTGGAATATATGTAATATATCAAGAGTTGGTATTTATTTTATATTGTTTGTGCATGTATTTAAATATTATTAATAAATAAACTGTTGAAACTGTTATAATAGTTTGCACATTTATACAACAAAATCGGGCATACTTTTTAAATATTTTTTGGGTTTATCAAGCAAACTTAATTTAGTATTCACCACTAATGGGAAAATCTGCTAACTCCATATTATTAGATCTATCCGCTTTCGTCAAAATCTTGTTTACAACCTTATTGTATAAAACTGAAGAAAATATAAACGCCAATCGATAGAAGAGATCTCTCGTACCGAGTCACATATTATAAACAAAATTATGCAAAAATTAAGAATTTAATTGTTAGTTAAAATTACTACCTTGACAAGTTATCGTTCTTTTTGTGTATTGATAATAAGCTGCCGCGGTTCTCTCAGGTGTGTCGGTTCTCTCCGACATGACAGCACCGCTAATGCCTCCCTCCCCCGCAGCATCCCAAAGACCGTACAGCGTCGGAATTCACGCGGTGTTTCAGCACGATCTCTTGTATGAAAAATGCAAGATAAACAATGATTATGTAATAAACTTTAAACCTATGAATTATTGGGTAGCCTATAGTCTATATTTCATTATTCTAGCTCTTCTAATAACGGAATTGCTGATATTGCATAATATAGCTTTTTGTGGGTCAACCACTAATCAATGATTTTACAAAAATGCACATTGAAAACTTGCATTCCGCAGGTGATTTTACTTTTTCATTCGTTGAAATCTATAGATTATTTCTGGAATAATTAATTGCTAAAGTGAAACGTATAAAATTTACGGGGCAAAAACAGCGCCAATTCTTCTTAATTTGGAATCGGGAAAACGCCAACATATACAGCTTTCTGATTTTTATGAGTTGTAGCATATTAATCAAGGACAGCATCAGAGTTTTTTCAAGTTTTTTCGCCCCCAGTTCTGCTAGAACATCGACGTCAAAAGAAGGGACATAATATGTGCCCACGATAGTACATGATATTCCTATCGTTTTACGCACTTACAGTTTCTGACGCCGTTTAATATTTTCTTTTAATTGTATGTCTACACCATTATTGAACGCAAAAGTTAAAAAAATATATTCGAACATAAAAAATTACCCCCTAGTTTTCAATTTATTTGATTTTTTTTTATAGAAAACCGAACACAGAGTGGCCAACTTAACCAACCAATACTGATTTTCTTATTATGTATAATTATCACTATAACCAAATTTTTAAAAACTGTTTTCTGATTTTACTGGTTTGAGCAACATTTTCATACACTTCTATTTCCAACACATCTAATATTTAATACTATTATATTATGTATCCGGGAAAATGTTTTGTGTTAGGTTCCAACGACGTTTCAAATTATGATCAATTTATCAAAACTAAAAAACAAAGAAACTTCAAAGAAGGAACCAAGGCGGAAAGTAATGTTACTTCACCATTGTTGAAAGAATTGCAGTTCCCATCTTTTAGTTTATTTTGCCCGTTCAATTTTGTCTCAGTCTAACTTACGAGTATGAAAATAACCCCCAAGCGGCAGTCAAGGTGCAGTACGCTTCGGCAGTGGGGGTAATCACGGTGTGCTTTAGATTATTACTTGAAAACTGCTACCTTCGCTGGCTACTGTTCTGGTGATCGTGGACGATTATAAAATTTTTGCATGTAGGTCCCGTCGAGGCCCTAATAACTGTAATCGTTTAATTGGTTAAATAACATAAAGTTTTATTGAGGCTGCGTCTAAGAGCCCTCGGACTCTTTTTGGCTAGCCTTTAGCCTTTTTTTCATTTATATAGGTAGATTATGTTAAAAGGCCTCCGCGAGATTGATCACCAACGGGAGAGATTGGAGTCATTGGAGCGCAGATAATGCGAGCCCATTAAAGAGTGTAGCTACCTGAATTGCCGGAACAGTGAAATTGGCAGCGGGTTCCAACTAAAAGTGCGTTTAATTATAGATTTTTTCGGAGACAGGGTGCAATTTTCGATGAGTGGTTGGTTCTAATTTATAGGCACGTTATTATGTGCTCTAAAAATTTTGACAGAATATTTTTTCGTAATGCTACCGATTTGCTAAAGACTACCATTGAAATTTTATTCTTTTGTGTTTGTCATGCCTACAAAAACCGGACTGCAAAAATCGACAAAAAAAATTTCAATATTTATATACTTGTATTTCCAATAAAAATATTAGTAAGCTCAACTACACTCATACCTCGCTATACGTGTGACGGTTATACTACTCGGCGTTTTGCTATGCATTGGCCGTGTGCTCTTTTAGCGGCCGCTGTTTTATTACACATTCAGCGAGAAAATAACATCTATAGTGTTTTCACTAACTACAGTGCAGTTTTTAAATAGTTTTCATTAAATTTTCTTTGTACAACTGTTTGTGGACATTTCACATGAACACATGAACTTTCGAAATCGTTTCCTTTTGTTATATTGATCATACTGCGGAACCAAATGATGGACATTTAAGGCCCGTTCAACTTTTGTTGAATTTTATTTCAGACAGTGGTTCTCCCCATATTATATCATGCTACTACACTCTGCAGAACAGGTATGCAGAGTTAACTAGTGCAATTTGCGATAATATCAACCACCTAAGTTACTCTAACATTATTAAACCATTTCACTGTCGTTACTTTGATGGCTCGAATTACAATTCCATTAACCATTAACACAAATATATTAATTAAAGAACATACATTATGAATTAACATAATTTCAAATACCGGTTGTGCATGGTAAAAAAAATCGGATGAAAACTAAATGACCTAACGGTAATTTTTTATGTTCGAATATATTTTTTCACTTTTGCGTTCAATAATGGTTGTAGACATACAATTTCAACAAAAATAACAATAGAGGGGCACAATTACTTGTATTATTTGCAATTACTTGTACACATGGGAGGCTAAAGATCAGTATAATTAAGCAGTAAAAAATATCTATGCATGTTTTAAAATCCTACTCCATACACAACAAAATAGTTAGGTATTTAAATAAAAGAACTAAAATTCGGTGCTTTTTTGCTTAAGGTTTTTCAATAACACTTGAATTAACTTTTCCATCACTTCTATAGTTTTGTATCTAAGATGCAGGTATGGTAGTGGTACAATCCATAAAAGTAAATACATTTTACAGAAGAAACAATTGAAAGATATGTTTACCATATACATTGCTTACTTGACTGTGACAAATCTGCTTTCTAGCATAAATTTAATAAAATAATATAAAAAGTATTAAAACCAATAATTGTACTGTTTTATATGATAAACCTACTGAAAATTCCACGAAAGATGTCATCTCGCTCAAACCTACTCGCAATAGAAAAGTCATAATGAATTTATTATTTACGCCGAAAAAACTGTAGAAATATTCCGCTGGTCAAAATGACAGATGACATGACACAAAATGTCCACTACTCATTTAACACAAAATTCAAATAGAAAAATCTGATATGCCCAGGTACATGACTTTATCATGCAATATATAAAGTTAATAGTTTAGCTGCATGAGATTCTATTTGCCAGGCTTTGACAGATATTGTCAATAGTAATTAACAATACGTATTGTCAAAAAAGCACCGTTTGACACGACCTACTGTCATTAGAATTAAAATATCTGTAAAATCCTGGCTAACTAGGATTATATTAATACAGATACGACCGAACTCGATCAAATAGAATTTGCTCATGCAGCTAAACTATTAATTTGACCAAGAAATGTCATAGACATAAATTATTCAGAATTTCTAATACTTTAATTTATTATATAACTATTTTGATGAAATTACTGAAATGGCGACACATTTGCAAAATCCTGGAAAAATGGGGGAGAGGAAACATCCAGTTCCTTTGGACCGTTTTGAACAAAACGCTTTTGCGCTCTAAGTTTGGTCAAGAAACTTCTAGATATGAACTTTCGTCCCGATACCTTTAGTAGTTTCTCCGGAGTGGTCGCTACAAAAATCGGGTACACACATACACACACACACAGACAATTTTGTAAAAAATTTCAAAATTAAAACAAACAACGTCGATATTTAATGGACGCTTTGCAGACCTTGAATGTACACTTTAAAATAGAGAACTTTTCAGTTTAGTACTTAAGAATTCGGTGACATACAGGTTATTTTTCTGTAGAAATGTAGAACTAATGTAATAACGCTAATTTGCCTTTTTTGGGTACTTTAGCTTTTGAGTAGCTTTCCACAACTTAGTCAATTGTCGACTCTACTTCACACACCCAGAATTTTTGTCAAATGTTGTTTCCACTATAATGACTTGCTTCGATTTTACCCCTTTATCTGTCTTATGACAGTTACAACTCCATTTCATCCCAGTCACGAGAAGATATTTCAGATTCTAACATTGCCGTTATTCACCACTATTCGAGTTTTAAACATTCCAGTCTTCAGTTATTTCATTCTATATTTTTGTTGGTATCCGTAAACCTATTCGAACCTATCCGGTAAACAATTAATGAAAATAACAAGTTTTCTAGCCACAGCCATTTCTTTTTTGAGGTTATTTACCGGTAAGTGACTGCGATGCGACGCCCACATACCAATATATATCTCTCCCGGGAGAAATTCACCGCTATCTCGGAGACATAGAGAGCCCCGTTCGGCGACCGATAAATTCCGACGATTAATTTCCGTTGGCCCGTTAAGAATTTCCCTGAAAAGAGCGGCGCGGCAGCGGCCATCAATCCGACGACGGACTTTCACTGCGGAATCGAACCGCGAGCGAGAGCGGCGGAGAAAAAATTGTACGCTCGACGCATACCGCGCCGGTATTTCGTTGATGGCATCACGAAATTTATGGCGATATTAAAAACATTGAAAAATATCAACGCCGCGCGGTTGTGTTGGCGCGAGGAATCAATAAAAAAAAATTTAAGGACGATCGGTAAAAACAGATGTCACCGCGCCGCGCAATCGGCCGTTACGTCGAAATTAATTTCTCGTCCGAATAACAGGTGTTTAGAGAGCTATATGGTCAGCGGAGAGCTGCGCGTTTTCCATTAGTTGATTTGAATAAAAGATACATTTAATATGTCGAGATATTAAATTAGTGAACTGCCAACTGACGATTTTGTTTCCTGTTGCGAATGACATTCTTTAGTGACGATGGCGGTAGATTGCCAGCATTGATTATGGTTTTCGGTTTATTCCTATCCTGGCTGAATACACTAGTCTTTAGCGAGTAGCGCTAGAAAATGAAATAAAATGTAATCGCTAAACGAAGAATTTATACGTTGTCAGTTTTAATCGTCCTAAACTAAAAGACACTCACACTCTAGAATGCGTTTCGTCCATTAAATCTTCTTTCGAGTTGTACTTCAGATCATCGTTGATATCTTCCTTCTTATCGTGCTTCATGCGGAATCTCAAACCGTTATGCAGCAGAGTTGGGAAAAAATTACCTTTCGGGAACAACTTTCTGTACCTACCTTTGTCATGTTTTGATGCATTCTGATAAAATTTTGTGTGAACTACAAGAAAGGACAAACGTTTAACGTTAATATGTTATTATAAATTAACAAACAAGAATCCTTTAAGCCGCAAGCTTGCCTCTGTATAAATTATGATGAAACTCCACATTTTAAAAACAATTTAAATAGTGGATACAAGATGGCGGTAATTACAGTTACAGCAATTACGTAATTAAATTAAAAAAAAAATACTGTTCGTTTATCAAATAAAATTTATTTTATAAAAACATTATAATACCTAACTCCTGCGAAATATTTCAGTAAATAATAATTTTAATCCTCTAGTAAATCTAGAACTTCTTCATCGGCAGCTATGTGTTTCTGTGAAGGTTGGTTTTTAATACTGCTTACATTGGTCGCTGATTTAGAATACTTCCTAGAATGATGAAGTAAGTCTAAATTGTTTATAATCTTTATTTCTTGTGCTATCTTGTGCAGATAGCTATCCAAAAGGAAAAATATAATGGTATCTACTTATTTTCCCTCCGTATGGAAGAATTTTGTAAAATGAAGAGATCATGTTGCGTGTGTCAAATTTGTTTGCAAGATTTTCTTACCACAAGACATTCTTTGAAGTATGATATGAAATCTTTATACCAATTCGTTATCAACTCATTGGTAACAATCTTTCTTGCAGTATTACCGTCATTGCTATTTCCGCTAACTTGACCAGGTTTGTCTATTATCAGATCCAAATCTTGACGGAACCGTTCCTGCACTAGCATATGTCGAAATATTAAGTTTTCTAAATGTTAGTATTGATCAAAAAACTAAACTGGAAATGGTGAATTCTTGCTACTAAAGATATATTTGCTTATGTATAAAAAAATATAAAATGTATAAAAAAGTAGTAAGTAGTAAAGAAGTAAATTATCAAGAAAGACGTTACCTGTTCAGAATTTTTCATTTTTAGCATCGTTATGCTACCCAGTGCAGAATAAAACGTTTGGCTTGTATATCTAGATAAAAAAACCTATCAACGGCAGTATGTTAGACCGGGGAGTGTCGGAGGCACAGATCAAAAGCTTAGTAAATGTTCCACTGATGTATAATACATTAGGAAACGTTATAACAACCGAAAATGTTTGGGAAAATCAAACTTCAATATATCTACCGCATGTCGTCCATGCGTAGATCCATGAATTGCATCGTTTCATCCACTGATCTCCTATAAGTGATCGATAATAGCTGCATTCTGGGTTGTCTGCCATTCTCATATCAACTTCACAACACCAGAATGTTGTTTTCTTACACCTAAGGTCCCAATACCTGCTTGTGCAGGTATGTATGCAGATGAATTTGAGAAAATGTGCGCCATTTTACGCTTATCGATTGACTGAATTTGAAGTTCAAGTTTTGAAGAAATGAACAAGAAAATCTTTTTTTATTATAATTTTCATTTTTACACCATACCTAATGGAATTAGACATCTGTAAACAACACAAAGAAAACGTTAACCTTTCTGCATGGAATTCTATTGCGTAATCAGGTTAAAAACTCCCAACCTAACAAAACCTTAAACATTCAAAATTTCAGTGTTTCCTTAATGATCTAAATGCATGTCAATCTCAAAGGCTAACATGGGCCAAGAAACAAGTGTTCAAGAGTAGATAGGCGGCAAAAAACAACTTAAACAATATGCATCCACTTTCTGCGTATTTTTGTTACTATGCGCTTTAATCGAACCTTGATTTGTTCGGTTGAATGTCGTAAAGTGCGTTAAATATCTATTTTTGTACTGGTTTCCCAACGAAGTAGCTTAAATTTGATTGCTTTCCTTACAGCGTTAAATTTTGATTGTATGTGCTTTGTTATATCAAGTATGAAACATAAATCCTCACCTATGGTAGACCAGAAAACAAGCTTGTGGCTTCATCGTCAGTAATGAAAAACTGACCTATTTGTTCTTTCAATCCCAGAACTGTTATTGAATTTTGAAGCAGAATAACCAACATACTAATTATTATGTATTTTTGTAGAAATTTATAATAAACACAATTAAATATATCTTGTCCTGAAGTAGTACTATTATGCATCGGTATACTAGTCTCCATAATTCATACAAAATGTTCGAATCAGTGTCAAGCATGAAGAAAGAAGACCTTGTGGTCATTCTTATTATTGTATACGTTTTATTGGCTGGGCCGCAAAAGTATCAGTTGTGGGCCACATGCGGCGAGTTTAAAGAATGGTTATTATTTTATTTGAAGTAATGTCGAGGATATTATTTTTAAGGACTCGGTTTTTTTAGTTATGAATAAAACTATTTTAAAATAGTCATGTGTATACACAACTTGAAGTGTAATCTTTAATGACCTTTAGACCGTCGTATCTTGCTCAATATGATGAGAATTTCCCATGAAGACGTGGTCAAAACATTCATTCTCAGGGTTTTCACAAAACACACTATGCATTTTTATTCTTCTTACTTTTCGACTATGCTGTTTTCAATTCCTCTCATGTTTTCTTTTTAATCTGCATCTTGCCTCAAGGACTTTGTTAAGATCGATCGCATCTTTTATGAGATTGTTTAATTTATGTTCATTTTTCGTTTTCGTGTATGAGCATGTATGTAATCCACATTTTTGGTCCTGGTTTCGTTTACTTGGAGGATCTGATACCTGTTGTCTTATTAAACGACACATCTCTTCCTTTGCTTATATGCAAATAGCAGACCTACGCTATTATGCATTATCTGCTCCAAAACAAAGACGTGGTCAATCCACAGGTTTACCCTCTTCTATAAGCTTTTATATCCTGCTTTTAAACATAATTTTTCAGTAAGTAGGTACTTATTATGTGGCTTTAATACACCATTCCATTCCATCAACAACATCTACGCACCATACCGACATGTTTGTTGCAAGATTGCGACAGCTTTCGCAAAACAAGTCCTTAATTAATTTTGTCCAGGCTAATAGCCAATTTAAAATCGCTCAATGTGTCTTCGTAATTATGACGTTCGTATGAGTGGCTCTCAGGTAGGCATCCGCGATCAGTGCTCGCACTTCCTGGTCATGTAAAACCGGCCAATACGGTAACGTGAAGAAAAAACGTTCATCTTGTGGGAACTCGATATAGCCGTGGTGCACGCATAAATAATAATTAGTCGTAGGCGAGTTGTTAGTTGCTGGCTTTATTTATGCAAGGCCGATCCTGATTAGAGATGTTTTATGACGGGACCTAGCCGGCCGAGTCCCTCTCTCTCTCCCCCTGGAGACGGAACATGCCTGCCCGAGTGTCTCTCAGGTCCGCGAATTGATAAATCGCGAACGGCCATCAGATAGCTGTGAATTACGAAAGGATCGGTTATGAAAACGGATATCGCCATAACTTAGTCGATTTATGAATATTCGCGCCGCGGATGGGTCTGGTAGGTAGGTAGGTGTACAGTTAAAAGCAAAGTGCAAACGTATTTATCAACTCAGTCTCGCTGGAGTGCGGCCAGATGACACGACCTTTACGACCACATTTCTTGCAAAGTCACATTGCTCTTACTATACAAGGTGTTTTAGGATGAATGACTACATTAGTCGGCAGTGAATAGACAAAACTAGATACACATATTATTCATTGGAATGAAGTACACTTCCCTATTTTGGATTTTAAAAACTTCGTTACTACACTGCAAAGTGGAGAATTAAATCGAAAGTTGTACAGTATTTTTTGGTGCCTAGGATGCACTCAGGAGCAGAGAGCACAACATGCATCACGGTTACGCGAGAGCTCTGTTCTACAGCATCAAAAAGGTAACTGGTATATAGATGCGATATTGCGATATTGAAGCAACATTACTTGATCACGAAGTTGTGACTAATACAGTACAAATAAAATACAGTGGATAATCATCTCACTTCCCCTCACCGAGGACGTGACGATCAGCATTTTTGTCAGTCTCATGACATTTGGGCGTAGCGTATTCTAGAACTTTTGCTGTGGCCTTTTGTTGTACCATAGGAATGTTTGATATTTATTCATGATGGGAAGCTTGCATGGTGATTATTTTGCCAGATTTTGCAAATTGTTTCTTCATGCATTGGTGGGCATCCACATTTAGTAAATGGCCATCCATCTAAGGGTGGCAGTCTTTTCTGAAACTGTCTCGCGGCTCGTAGTGGTAAAAACGCTGTTAAAAGTTTTTCATCAGGTTACAATTTTGAGAAATATTGCAAAAGCTTTATTATCAGATACAATGGCAAAATATGAAATAAATATGCATTGAAATTAAACTGTTTTCTTGTTGTTTTATATAGTTCCTTTAATTGACTAAATGGTAATACCTATACACATTTTGCTGCTGACATAAGAAAATTTTTGAGAAAAGACAATTGAAAATTAGGGAAATATTAATCACTATGTGGAGTATAGATTTTGTTCATAAAATGGAAATAAGCATTGTCTATGGACTCCTATGGGTTGAATATGCATCAGATTAATGTGTAAAAATGTGATTTTGTTATAACGGCTGAACCAAAATTCCGCAAAACTTAAAAATTCCTCAGAGTAACCTTTAAAATTTGCATTTATCTGATATTCTGATAAAGTACCTACCAACGAACTTTTCGATTATGAAACTAGACATTTTGTTTTGTAAAACTGAATACCTGGGACAAGTCGTATGCCTAACGTTTACAGGCATTTTTTAGGAAGTAAAAGTGATTCTGCGAAATTGCATTTGAATGACTTGTTTTACAAATTATTAGAAATTTAAAGAGTGAAAGATCTGAATAAGTTTAATAAATGATGAAGAAGCTAATAAATCCACATAAATCTTTTAATGTAAGGTTCTTTGTAAGGAATTTGAGAAATAAAGTCTATCTGAATCTTTCCGGTAATGACAAAAACGTGGAAAAACTTTGAGCTGCTTGAATGTTATGCGGGTTGTGCAGTTACATTGAGAATTTATCGTAATACAACAACAACCAAACCATTCAACAGATAGTCACTTTCGCATCAGGAAAACTGAGTTTCATGCAAGGAATTAAAAACAAAATTAGTTATTCAAATTTACCATCAACTATTAGATTGACCTCAGTCAGATATATGGTCAGTTTCCAAATCGATTGCAACACTATTGGAAGCATATAGAAAAGTATGAATGAAGATGTGGCAGAATTAGTCAAACTCTTACGAGGTATTTTTGCCATTTCATCCAGAAACGCCACACAGTCAGATCTCGAAACGTTTATTCATTATGACGCAGATATGTTAGAAACAAAACTGTTGGTTTGTGGTTAACAGAAGGCTTTTTTATATCGCCTTTCAACTCTTACGATACCTTTGATGGACATCTTCTGAGCTCCAATTCGTGAGCAGCTCCAAAAAATTTAGCAACAGCACCTCTCACTTCTCATTCACATAATCGATGCTCAGAAAATCATCACTATTTCCGAAAGTTTCAATTGCATTTTGCTCAAAAATTTTCTGATGTACGGCAAAAAATATCTTATGGTTCCATGATGACAATTCAGGGGGCTCTACCAAGATCACTAAAGAAATAGGGAGTTGCCATAAAAAATATGTTGTGGTTTTAATACTTTCATCTTGCACAGAGTTGCCAGACAGATGTCTCAGATTAAGGAATTTCTGTAGAGCTGCTGCCAAACATGGTTTATATGGTCCTATTTATGCCATAACATGCAATAAAGTAATAAATAAACTAATAGTGGCATTTGTTGAAGACAGAAGGCAGAAATGAAAGAAGGTGACTATGAGAATTCCAAAATTATGGAAGGGAATCCAAAGTAGAATTTAGTAATAAGATGAAGGGAAAATACTACAAGAAATACTGAAGGCGAAGATTCAGTCATGCTAGAAGAAGAACAAGCTATGCAAGTTGAAGAAGATGATTTTACCTCCGTAGGAGAGTAGTTGGTTGATCAACAGGAAGGTAAACAGAGGACAGGAGTTGAAGAACACCCAACTGGAAGTAGAAAACCAGCGCCTTGTCGTTGCTTAAGGTAAACAAAATGAGGCATGCAACGTTTTCAAATGTTTAGAAATTTCTGGCAAATTACTGGTTGTCAATTTTTTCATCGGGCGTACCTCCGAGATTATCACCAGCCCGAAATTAAGAATTTATCCAGCGTTTTCCCAATCGAAATTACATTATTAAAACCACCGCGCATGGTAATTACGTCAACCAGCCGATCGGCCCAGAACCACACACCGCAATTAAGCGAGCTTTTAATTCGGGATCGCCACCGCGGTAGAATTGAGGCGCTCGCACATACACACACACACACACACACACCAACGTACGTGTATCACACCAGCAGCTCACAGACGCACGCATTCCCAACACACGAAATAACTCCTTGCCGGGTCTTTAAGCACGGGTATCTAGATTGCTGGTATAGCGGGAGCGTCGTCGCCGATCCGGTATACCTAATGATCAGGGCGGCTGGTCAGCAGCCGCAGCAACCGCGGCAACAGCGGCAGCGGCAGCAGCAGCAGCAAAACAAATCGAGAACTGCAGTTATCGGATCAGAGTGGGCGGGGTGGCACGGTAGCTGGTCGGACGGTCGGTAGCCGAAGACGCGTTGTGCATCCACAATCGCCGTGGTGCACTCTTCTACTCCTCAAGTCGGCTGTGCAACCACCGGAAACCCTAATGGTCTACACGTGATTTGGAATCTCGAAGACGCACACACACACATTCTCACACACACACCGGGAGTAGACAAACCGTAATCTGGTAACAATACAATGGGTCCGCTTATTTTTAAGTGCCCGCGTTATTCTCCTCCTGCCGCGGTTACTCGAGCGTCCGCTAGGTGGCGGTTGGGTGTTTTTTTTGCTTTTTTTGTTGGTTTTGTTTTAGCGGTGACGGTGAGGAGGACCGCGATGGCGGAGCTACCTGCCGGATTACCATACAACATGTCGTAAAGCTAACTGATGGCCTCCCGCGATTAATTTATGGGCGAACATGACGTGAAATTCAATAACATACTCCCGATGCCGATTAGACGTGATAATGTGCCGATTCGCCATTGTCCGACAAACCGGGCACCACTGGAGAAATGACGGGGATTGTCTCGATGAATCGGTCGATCGGCGCTTTTCTGATCTTTAAGCTCTGTAGGATTATTGCCTCGAAAGCTTTTTGTTTCTATTTGGTCAACTTTAGAGGTAGAAGAAAACGATGAACGGATTATGTGAGATCATGTCATTCAGATACATTATATGTGGATAAAATTAAGATGTTCACATTATCTAAAAAGTTTCCCTGGAGGTTGTGATATATTATTATATCATATTAAATATATAGGTATACAAGAACAACGGTACTGACAATTACAACGGTTTTAGAACAAGTACATTAATGCTAGAATAAAAAGCTAAAATACAGGAAAGGAAACTTCAAGGAGGCGTATTATCTTCTCTGGTATGGAATTTGTCTCCATTCTTGAATTATTGCATCTTCACTGGTCTGGAGAGGTTTCGCAGGCAGCTATCTGCTTTTAACATGTTCCATTTAGTTTTAGACCTTCTAAATAGTATTAATATCACTGATAGTATCCCAGAACGGAAAAATGTTATTGCTGACCATTCTTTTGCACGATATTGGTTGGGCGTGAGCTGGCTACAATGATGCTACAGGAGGCTCTACTGAGGAATATTTGTTGTTCTGCCTGACCTTACACTAGTATCCACCAGTAAGTTGCAGACTGCTTGGTCACTAACTTTCATGACAGTGCTCGACGCAAGTTTTCCTGCAACGCATATGCAAGAAAAACGTGTATTTTGTATGATACTAATGATTATGGCCAAAAAGTCGTTAGTCAGCTGCTTTTTTACGACCTGACTAAGGTTGCCAGATCTCATATATTTAGTATGAGTCTATGATATTTAAGAATATCTCACATTCGTTCTTCGCAATCGAGAATATTTGTTTTTGCTTACCTTTCCCGGCTTATCAACATTTCTCGAAGTGGGCATCGTATTAAACAGCTTGTACTATACAATAATTACGGAATATAGTAATTCAGATAATCATTATAAATAAATAAATAAGTTTATTGTATCCAACATTATTATTATGATTACTTATTTATTATTTATTATTTATTTATTTTATTTAATAACACCGAAGTAATATTTTTTATTTTTGTATTAATTTAACAAATATCACCCTCATTGTGTTTGTTTAAATGCAAAGAACTGCACAAATTTGTGTTTTCACGACCCAATAAACTCTAGACAACCCGTGCTCATAAGCTTTTTTGTTTCTTTGTAAATTTTCGACGTTTTTCACTAATTCATGGCCATTTAGATTAATAAACGTATTGTTTTCAAAAAAAATTTCCCTTGCCTTGGTGATTGAAAATTATAAAATATCAAAATCATACTAACCTCTGGACTATTCCAGAAATGCATATTTTTTAAAATTATTAACACTCCTTCAAATTTTATTTATATAGTTTCATAATTAAAAATAAATGAACGTACCTATATAGTATGAAATGAGAGTATAAATTAACAAAGCAGACAAATATTGTTTCAAGATAGGTGGCTGTGATTATAAATTTGAATGTAATTCTTAAATCTGAAAATCATTTCCAAATAACATTTGTCGATTAAATATTGACAATTTAATTAAAATATTGGTAATTTAATAATCGTAGAATGGTATGGTTGCCCTATTAGGTTTAAAAGATCAATCAACTTCTATAAAATCACGTTCTGTAAAAACATTAGGAAAACAAGCAAAACATAAGCATACAAATGGCACCAAATTATTTCCTTTTTCTTAATTCCTGGTAATCCCTAAGGATTTTGGCAGTTTACAATAATAAAACAGCGAAATAAAAATGCTTATAATCCCATTCTAATTCAACGAAGACAAAGAGGAAATTTGTAATAATCATCATCTACTGTAAGTAAGAAATACATGTTCCTTTATGTTTTGCTTTTAAATGTCGTGTATTACCACCATTCTAAACATTTCCAATATGTGTTGTGACTTCCTTACGCCAAATAAACACAGAACGCGTAAGAACACAACTTCGCTTTAGTTAATATGGAAATAAGTGCGATAAGTGTTGTTTATACAAAATATATGCGCATACTTTGCGAATCGTTCACAGTAATTTACACATGCAAATTCCGCGCGCCGCGAGATTTTACACGTCCTAATTAATAAAACGTCCCATTGGGCAGTGTTATTTATATTAGCACTTTACGGTTTACCGGAAAACCAGTTCTCAGATTGGAACGGCCATTTATTATACCCGCGGTGTCTTTTCCGTATTCCTTCTTATTATTTTATTCCTCACGAATAAAATTATTGGATACTATATCAATTCACGAAACGTCATCTATTAGGTATACGTATCTATTTTCTGTTCAGCATCCATTAAATAAATGACCGCGCTATCTAAAATGGACCAGATAACTTGCTTACACCATCCAACGGAGGAACAAATCTTGTAGGAGTCCCCTCTATATAGAGACATTGACACTATCTACGGACACTATCGTTGAAAACACTTTTCGAATGAAGTAATAATCTTCCATTATACGAAATTCTCAGAGCCATTAGCCTCTAAAGTAATGGCTGTTATTATTACATTGTACATATCAAGGATGTTGCCTTCAAAACATTTAATGAAGGTCCATAATCGTTACTGTTCTTAATCAACCCGTTTAGATTACTGGTCTTATTTATGCTCAAATATGTCACGATGTCTTTCGAATTTCGTCGTCTAACGCATCGTTGATGTCTTCAGAATAACATTGAAATTTGGTAAATTTTTAGTAGTTTCTGACTATTTGGGCAATTGCAAGTCTTATTTATCTCTATTCTAAATTGCTTGGTATATAAGGTAAAGGATAAGCTTTAACTTTACGGCAAGGACATTTCAGGGAGTATACAGATTGTCCCGCATTTTTCCTGCAAAACTTTTTGTTTTTCAGATAGTTCATGTCCTACTGACAAAATAATTTTCATAATAGACTTATGAGATTTTTCAGTTCATTAAAACGTTACAGCAATTTGAAATATTAGCAAATTATAACCATAAATTATAACTATAATGTAAACGGCTTTAGTTCTTACGCAATTTAGAAAACCAATAAACCCATGTCTTTTTACATCCCTGTATATAGGTACATTTGTAAAAACTACCAACATCGCAATGACCTGACTTTACTGAAAAACTTTAAGTGAATTAAAACAAACGTCGGAAACGTAAGCAAGGACAATTGAACGACGGAAATTCTATTTATCAGCAAAAAAGGTTTATTTTTACTTGGACTTAAACAAGGAAAAATTATATTATCCATGGTTGTTTTTACTTTTATAGAACTTCCATTGATAATTTATTGTATCCGTTCGGTAACTTTATCGTGTTGTTAAAATCTGGTCAGGCTAAATAAAGAATAATTAAGATTTTTCTTTAGCGTTCTTAAATAAATAAATAACATAACCTTAAAAGAAAACTTTGAAAAGAATGAGAAACTAGTTTGGTTTTAAAATAGGTTTCCTATAAAACCTCAGACAACCTTCTTTCCCTAGGTTATGTTCAAGTATAGTCCACGATCACTAACTTCCGGCCAAACCGGAAGGGCTTCCGCTCAAACCAGAAGGACTTCTGGTTCAAACCGGAAGGTCACTATTGCTTACCCGCTCAAACTCAGTGAACATTTGTCCCAAATATTTTCTCCGTGCTGCACACAAGTTCTCTTCACTTTTAAATTTTTAATTACAATTTGAAAATATTTAAGATAAAATATTTATTGCTATTTTTTGTGTACTTAACATCTTTGTTGATTTTTGTGATTAAACATTTAGTTTGACTGTAAATGACGAAGTTTCACTGTATTGGCAGGGTGCGCGATGCAAGCGCCTCTACAGGTGTAGGCAGTAGTAGGTCCACGACGCGTAAATGGTATTGCTAATAAATGTTACAGTTATCTGTACTGTATAAGTGGTCCGATCAAATTTATATTATTTATTTCAATATCCCATTTGTTAATATTTCTTCCTGTATTATTACAGTTGATAACGCAATACTTATTGTGTCTCATTATGATTATTTATACCAACGATATGTTAATAGCTCTGACGGATTGGATCACAACATAATGCGCCGTGAACTACTGCACATTTAGGTAGCGCCGCTACGGGCGCTTAGATCGTTTTTCAATTCCCCACCACGGTGAATGCACGGAGCGAATACTACTTACTACCTGTTCCATTTTATACCTACCACTCCCATATTTTTGAAATTTATCATCGAATGTTTTTAAATATCATCCCTTACCTACAGTGATAACCACACATACAAAATTTTGAGGATTGGTTAAAAATCGCTTGTCAGTCACAGTCGAAACAATCCCCAACAATAAAAAAATTTGTTTAATTCAAGGAAATATGCATTGACTCAAAGAAATCTGATGTTTTAATAGAGACAAAGAAATATTTCTTTGCGGATAAAAATGCATGTGTTTGAAATTTTCGTTCGGTAGAAAGAACGTTTACTAGAACCACTTATGTTTTCAATTTTAATTTACAATATGTATATTATAACGAACGAGACTCAAATAATAATGAGTGTGTTGAGTGAAAGAATAATAAATTTATGAAACGAAAGAAATTGTTGGTCGAACATTAAAAAATATAGTTTGTTGAAGGAATTAATGTGGACCTATTATTTTTGACTAGAGCTTTTTGGAGGGTACAGTAGAGGAAAATCTCTACGTGCCACCGCCTTTTGGGATGTCTCACATCCTCAACCAGTGGTAGGTTTTCCCAGACCTACATAAAAGTGAGTAACATATAGTCAAGGTAAGGGTAGCAAAGTGTTCGCTGTTTCGGAATCGGAACTTAAACCTGCATGCACTGAGCTCTATACTGCCGATCACACGACCTTTTTTTGCAATTTAGCCAGACTGAGCATCCACTGAGCGTACCGCTCAAGTAAGGAGTCTTGAGTGTACCACTAAAGACTCCTCGACCTGCGAGGAGAGTGTTTACAGCGCCACCTAAATCTAACAATACAGTTGGATGAGATACTTACACTAAAAATATGTTTATGTGAATCAAAATATGATTTCTTTGGCGAAAGTAAACCTATTTATAAGCCAAAGCAAAAATAATAGTTTCAAGACAACATATCTTTTTTGAAAACACCCGCTATACGGAGCCCTCAGCACTATCTTCCGGCGACTAGTGTACTCTAGCTATGGTTGACTCGTACACATAGCCTGATATTTTATAAAACGTGTCACGCATATCTCATCTCGTCCAGTTGACGCATAAGATTTTACAATTTGATTGTTATTTTCGATTAAGGTAATGTCCACATTATGTTTGTAAACTCATTGTTATTTATTTGTTTGTATAATTTATTTTTAGAATAGATAATTAGACCTGTGATATAACTCATCGATGTTGCACATAACCCCAAAGATTTTTGACCACATGACGCCCCCCTTTAAATTTCCAAACAGCAATTGACGGTAATTATCGATGCTAATGCTGTTCAAACTGTATGTAGTACATTTTAGTAAAACATTGTCTTTTTATCGTAGCGCGGCCTGAAGACGAGAACATGGGTTCTCGAAACATGTAGCCACAAGTACATAATTAAAACCAACATCGGAATTATATACGTCTTTTATTTATTAACAACATATCTCTTCTTGTATAGAAGTATTTGTTTGAATCAAACCTAGATAATTTCTTTGGTGCAAAGAAACGTTTTCTTTTTATTTAAAACAAAAATATTACTGTAAAGGATCGTAATTTTTGTTTGTAACCAAATATATTTATTTGACTTAAATAAATAATCCAAAGAAATTAATCGGTACAAGCAAATAAACTAGAGTACTCAATGTAGTAAATATAGTTGGCGTCAAAGAAATATGTTTTTATCCAAAAGAATAAATTCAAAATAATATATTTCTTAAAAACAAGAAATCTTTTCTCTCTGTGGAGCTTCGTCTTCAGATGCCCAGCATTAGTTTTCTATTATGTATAACTTTCTTGCTTTGCAACACAAGAAAACTGATTAGAACTGAAATTATATGTAAATCTTCACGTATTCCCTTAGTAGACTAAAGGAAATTGTACTTACAGGATACAACGTTCCTAGTTTGTTACATTATTGATCACGATAACTGATACTGCATAAGAGACACGACATAAGTTTACAACAAGAAACGAAATTAACACCAACTTGACCACACATTCAACCGTCGGCGTCGTTTCAATTTGCTATCGTTTCTTTTTCTTCTAAGATATTTCGAGCCATCACGCCAATATCAAGCGTAAGTTGCCGCTTATAAGTCATCAGCTGGCGTTAAGGTAGCTTCATTTCATTAAGGTAATTCGATTGGCCGGCAAATTCGCCCGTTACGGACGCGGGCATTTTTCACGATCGCGATACCTTTGCAAGTAGTAGCCATATCAGTACGAACGAACTGTCAATTATCTCTCCTACGACCGGCAGGGCTTAATGGTCAATCGGTCCGCCAGAGTGCGCCACTCGTCATTATTTACGCACTCATAAAAGGAAAACCAGCAAGCAGCCAGCAAGCAACCGAGCTTGCCTGCCAACGCTTACAACATCCGGGCATAATTGCCGACGGATAAATAATTGTCGCAATCATTTTAGAAAATTGTTATTTTGTAATTTGCTCTTGTTTATATGCGCCGGGTACAAATTGGCGATATGAAGGCGCCTGCTAGTTGCGTAACATCTGTCAGTGGACCGTCACTGTTAATTGGAGAGGAAATTCTTTCGGAAAATTATATGAAGGGTATGTGATGCTAGTTTTTACTATACGCAACGTGTTGTCAAGCTCGAAGGGTATAGTCGGACTTAAAATAGAGTTTTTGTAATCAAATTATTCTATAAAGATCATCAAGCGTGAATTATTTATAATTAGCGAATGATAATTACCTAGTTGGAATAACAAATTATTACTGTGCTTTTTTACCCCATACCGATCTAGACAATTATTCAATATTCTATAGTTATAAGTGTCGCATTTTGTATCACCACAGTCTTCATGTTTAAACTTAATTTCCACCAATAAAAACCTCTCAAGTTGTTATCTTTATAAAGGTTGCAAAAAGGAAAATAAATCTGGCACTAAATGAGGGGCAAAACCTGCAATAACCGTTAAATCTATATATTATGAATTTTATTTGAGATACATGGCTATAACAAAAATGCTATAGGGATAATATTACATTAACATTATTACCAAAACAATACACAGGCCAACTTGATTATTTTCGTGTCGAAATACTCCTAATTATTACGAATAATAAAAGGCTAACACTTTTTTAAATGAAATGGCCTGTGTGTTATAACATCATGGTTGCAAAGAAAATTGTTTTACCGATTGTATGGTGATAGTAACATAAAGCTAATAGTTTCTGCGATATCCATTTTTTTATTTAAAAAATTGTAGTTGCAGGCCTTTTTCAAAAACTTTGTTGAAACGACATTTTTACAGACATTTTAGGGAGGTGACAGTGCTCAAAGAATTTTCATACGCTATACAGGGTGTTTCTACCACGTAGTTAATTTTTATATTCTTCAAATGGATTATTCTTGAGTATTTTAAATGGAATGGCCTGTATATTATTTGCTGGTTGAATTTCCCATTAAGTTGTCTTTTATTTTTGTTAGGTATGGCATACACCTATTTCTACACATTTCGTACTTTTTGGAATTTAAAGAAAACGTATTATAAAGTATCCAATAAAGTGCTTTAATATTATACCTTGTATAATTTGGTTCTAATTTTTTCATGAATTTGTTGTAAAAAGACCATTGAGGAGATAAGGTACATAATAGTTTTGTTGAATTTAGAAAAGTGCAAAATTCCCCAAAATACATTGAAAAGAAAGGAAAATACATTGAATTGACTTTTATTAAAGTTACTTTAATATAGGAAATTAATATAATTTGACGCAAAGCTAAAATATTCTACTCTACATTAAATAAGTAAACAAACACTTAATAGAAAACAACTAATAACATTTATTAAACTCTTTTTTTAACTTAATAAACATTAACTTGGTAAAAAACTGTAACTACTAAAGATAAAACAACAAGTATTTATTCATTTTCAAGGTATTCAAAATTTAACTAAATTAAATTTTAATTTAATTTAATCTGATTGTTTATTATTTTCTCTGATGTCAGCAAAAACATGTCTATGTCTGCCTTCATAACTTCGTGTGCGATAGTTGGTGTAAGTAATACTAGTTCCATAACATCCAACAAAAAAATCCAAAATATTTAGGTCAGGAGATCTTGGAGGACATGACGTAGGAACTCCTCTTCCAATTCATTTGTTGGCATATTGACTACCCAAATGTTATCTTACGTGTAGACTGTAAACCAGTTCTGCTGTAGACTCAAATGGGATGGGGCTCGGTAATGATAATAAATTAAGTTTTGGCGGATATTCAGCGGCAAATGATCCAAATATTCTTCTAAATGGTAGCTAAGAAAAGTGTAGCACCTTTCACATTTATTGAAATAAAAAAAAAGAAAACTGCGCTATGTTAATGTACATTTTTAAACTTATCAACATTTGTAACAAAATTCACAAAAAAGGACTAAACTATACAGGGTGTAATAATAATTCGCGATAGTGGAATACTGTATTACACATTTTCTTTAAAGTACGAATAATAGGAAAACGGATTGAAACAGGTATATCCGTATGCCATACTTAACATAAATTAAAGACCTAATGGTAAATGCAAGCAGATAATAATATACAGGGGGTTCCATTTAAAAAACTCAAGAAACGCAATTTAAAAATATCAAAATCGACTACGTGCTAGCAACATCCTGTATAGCGTGTTAAATTTCTTTAGGCACTGTCACCTCCCTATTAGTTGCGGTTAGTTTCTGGAAAAGTTGAAAGAAAATATCTGCAAAAATTTTGTTATTACGTAGTTTTCAAAACGGGGCAGCAACGGCATTTTTGTAATAAACCTATAATATTGCAGAAACCAATAGCTTTAAGTCAAAATCATCTACTACAATTGGTAAGACAATATTCTTCGTAATCATATGTTATAATACACAGGGTATTTAAGAAGTACATTTCTTGCCACGCCTAAATGAAAATTTTACATTGTAGAAAATGATAGACCAAACAACTTTTGTATTAAATATTTTTCCTTCTCTAAACATAAATGCTATATCTACCACCGCAACTCTAGTAACTTCACTTTGTATATACTTTGTAATAAGTTACCTAAGCAAGTTAAATTCCCTATAGGGATTCTTGAACCACCAACCAAAACATCACTGTGGTACTCCTGGTATAGCAGATGACGGATTTCTTTTTGAAAAATTGCAAAGGCTATTAACAATCTTGATGAATTTACTTACATGTCCATGAATCATTAAAATCTCTATCGTGCTCTCTCAATGTATTATTTAGAATATAATACTTAAATGTTGGTTAGACCAATTTTGAAAGCGAATCTATTTATAATTTTGGTTTAATAAAATTTATCCCACTTTGAATTGGAAGAATACCTATCTGTAAAAACTGCTAATTTTCTGTGATAATAGACACGAAATAATTTAATTAATTTTGGTGATCTTTCTTAAGATATTAATTTGCGGTTTTCGTCTAATCTATTAATTTTTTTAAATAATGTTTCGTGCCGCATGTTGACCGTTATCTCGTTTTCACGTTTTTGGGAATTTGTTATAAAGTACTAAAAAGGATTTAAATTATATTAATTAATTAATATCATTTAAATTGTTATTAAATTAGCTACAACCAAACTATGAAGTATCTCGAAACTATAGACCTGCCGAGTTATTTACAAACATAATAATATCATTCAAAACATGGTAAACATCGGTATAATTATATTTTTTAATTAATATTGCAATACCAAAACATTGGGAATTGTTTTCTGTCGTCTTGTCTGTTTGACAAACAGCCTGATGTTGTTAGCATCTCTTAACCTCCAAATCCTACCAAATTTATGGCCATGGCCACAACTTCAGTTGGTCCACCAACACTTCATTAGTACCAAATTATACTTTCCATTCTCTAATACGGTAAAACGAATTATACCTTCAGTCGTACACAATTAAAACCGAAAATCCCAAAATTCATTTCCGCTATAGTAACTCCTAGTAGTAATTAATAACGGATTATTAAGCGTATAATCGTCCCGAGTGGCCCGAACACATTTTTTCCTCCATGCCCATTAGCGGGTAGATGGTAAAGAGATAGGTAGCGGCCGTGAAGAAGCGGAAGTACGCGCGTAGATACCGTGAAGATGCCATATCAGCTGTTCCTTCCTATAACAGAAGACTTATAATGGTCATACGGACACACCTGACCTAGGAAACTCGCCGGCCGGGCCGGCTGCACTCATATACGGCCAATAAAGCGGTTGGTTAAACCCGACTTCGGTCCGTTTCGGTCTTTCCATGTAAAATCAAATGACGATAGGGTGTTTGGTTAGCTTGACTAGTCACGGAATGGGATATCGGGTTAAAATTTGTATTTGGATTGATTGGCTGATGACGTGGGTATCTCGGATTTTGTATTGATTTTATAATAGGCCAGAAGAACATGTGTTGGCAACATAAATGCCACGTTTAGCTATGTAAGTATCCACCAAATGTCCAGAACTACAGCTACACCTGAGACTAGCGAGGTAAGACTAGCAGTGATTCGGTTTATCTCTACAATATTGCGTGATAAGTATTTAATGTGATGACATTGATGACATGACGAAGAGCCATTAGATTAAAAGAAAGTAAGATATCTGCATGTGTGTATGTGCATTAGGGTGGAGTGAATTTTTTTTTTTACCTTATGATAATCTAATAGTGCGCAAAGGGTGCCTTTAGGGATCAAATTAATTCATGTAAAATATTATTTGGATTGATTCAGAGTAACTGCCTCCGCCAGGTCAGTCAACTTTTAAAAAAAGATGATTTTCGACCCAGGTTTGACGCTATGTAAATATGCTATTATTAAATAAATTGTAACATTTTGTTTTATTTTTTGATTTAAAATATAGTCTATTTTCATTATAAATCAAAAAACCCCAGTTTTTACGTCAACTTACTTCAAATCATGGTCAGGATGGCGCGCCCGGGAAGTAATTTTGGCGCACGTGCGGGAGGTAATTTGTCGCGCACTTGTCATGTCACTGTCAATGTGAAAGGTCGCGCTGTTATCTATTTCACAATATTTCTTGGTTGTTTGAAGCATGGAGTGAACTCGTAGTGCATTCAAGTGTCCCCTTTTTGGTGATATCCGAGATATTAAAGAGAACACTTTACCTACGTATGAAGAATGAAGATGTGATGAAGTACTACGAGTGGACGAGACATCAACGAAAATTGCAACTAGAAACTGCGAAAGAGCCAACATTTTCACAAATAGCAGATATAGTGGCACCTAGAGTTGAAAATATCTGGCAAACTGCGTCTATTCCGACCGTGACTAGAACACGAGTTATACAAATGTTAAAAGCCTACCACTTAAAATGTAAAAATTTACTCAAGTCTATTAAGAAGCTCTCTTCAGAAAAATTGGATAATTTTCGAGAAAGTAGTAAGCGGATGTTTGATATTTCAGCATGCAAGTGCAAGGAACTCACGAATTGCACCTGCCCAACCGATAAAAAGGTTCCCAAACGAGAACATGCATTTTTTATTGATCAGCGAACTTCTCGCAAAATGATAATAGGCGGAATTGACGTTACTACTACGAAGAAGCTACAAAAGACCCTAAGGCTACGTTTAGGTCGACGGAAACCGCGCGGATACCGGTGCGGTTCCTTTGTCGGCGCCCGGCAGCGGTCGATGCCGACAAAGAAGATCCGCGCGGTTTCCGTCGACCTAAACATAGGCTAAAGAGGAAACTAGATCGTGAAAATCGGTCAGGTACATCCTCAAAATTTAGTTCTACTTCAATTTATTCAGAAATAGACGTTTCTATGTTATCGTCGCCATCCGAGGAGAGTTATAGTACAGATGATTTCGCAACTACCACAAATGGAGTTTCTAACAAGAAGAAGAAAAAGTTCTCTTTATCTACCTTATCGAAGACGTGTGACAGATATGGAGTCTCAGACAGGGCAGCAGCAGCAATCGCTTCATCAGTTTTGTACGATATTGGATCTGATGTCGAGGTTATTGACAGACATAAATTACGACGCGAGAGATCGAAAAATCGTCAGAAATTAATAAAGGACGACACTAATACGGAGCTTTCTGCTTTATATTTTGATTAGGGACCATAAAAGCCAAATTGGAATCCCGTAAGAATATGCCAAAATTCGAGACGAAGAGAGATTTTAAGGCGAATTGAGGATTTGTTTTTTTAAAACATATGACTGAATTTTGTTTCACTTTTTTATTAAATTACATTATAAGTATTCTAATTATATTATTGGGTATCATTTATAATCTCCAGTTAACTCTTATTTATTATTTATCTTAGCCCAAACATAGTAAAATTTTTCAGTAAAACATTAAACTTTGAGGCCCCAGCGGAGGCAGAAGATGCGGAGGCAGAAGAAAAAAACGTAATTTGACTTTAAACATAAGGCACTAATCCCGCGCTATTAGAATTTAAAATATGAAAAAAAAATTTGTTTTCATACAATCGCGCTCCACCCTAATGTGCATGATATTTCGACTGACGATGACTTCTTGAAATCGTTTTGATGATGTCAAGATGAATGCAATGTCCACATTTATTGGATAGAGCAATGTGGCCAATGTGAAGCTTATCGCTGCAACCTTAGGAAATCTTTAAAGATCATTTCCTCAAATACAGATTGTCTTCCATCAGACCCAGATCGGCAAATCAGATGATCGATTTTAGAGTAGTCATAGGAAATTGTATTACTAGGGGGATTTATTTTATATAAACTTTAATGGCATTTTTGAGAATCCTAACTAAGCCTTATGGACGTCGATTGACGCGGAATTACTTGGTGATAACTATTGTTATTTTCTTTATTTTTTTTTATTGTAGATACTGCCTAAAGTGAATTAATTTAAATGGTGGTTAAAAACTTTTGTATTAGTTACTTGATATCTGGTTACTTGTACCTAAAAGTGGTACTTATTCTTGAATATTAACCAAGTTGCAATGCCAATTGCAGAGCAATTTGTACCTTTATATACATACCTTCCTACGATTCCTAGGAAATTTGAAATAGGTCAATGTATAAACCCACATGGGGCTCCAAAATGCATATTGTTTTTATAAAATAAATTGACGTACCACAGTTATAAACTCAATGAGAAAAGGCAATTTACTGTTGATACCATGTACTTAATTTAACAAATATATAATAATCTATGGTAAATGATTATCTTGGACAACAATTAATAAAATTTGGGCAGGTAAAAACTGTTTGTGGTATGCTTTTTGTCGTAGAATCTAAATCGGAAAGCATCAGGAATACCGTATTTTGACTAGTATCTGAGAAAATCAGTGATAAAAATACCAAAAAATCACTTCCTTCTCAAAAACTACACAATCTACAATTCAAAATGTCAAAATAATGCAGATTTTATAGAAGAATCCCGGAAACAGTTTTCACTTGTTCGGTGTTGTAAATTATTGGTCATGATAGTCAATTAGCAGAGATAATTGTGTTTTTGGCACTATAAAATATATACCTATTATGCACCAAAATCTTTACTTTACGGAAAAAATTGTATTCTGTAAATATACTACCTGCTGAGAAAACCCCTTGGAACTATAGCGTGTTTTGAGACTAATGTGATGTTCTACTGTTTTTAATATTTTCTAATTTTGCATATTCTGCTATAAAGTATCACTTCACTGGAGCAATATCTGCTATTGAAATAAAAGATTCAATTTGAAAGTTAAGAATGAAATTACATATAAAACATCTATTCCCAAAGACATTTTTAATTTAAATATAACAAAAACTAGAAAAAAGATTATTGTTGAACAAATTTAAGAATTTTTTTTCCACCATCCTGCATGTTGAATAAAAATTCTTACTTTGCCTATAGACTTTTGAAAATACCGTTAATAAAGTTAATACATAAACGTAATTTACTGTAGTGTGCAAATTTATTGTAGCTATTGTTGTATACCCCCCACATTTACTATGGTGCGGTATATTGACGTTGTCAGAACATGTTAACACCTTTATGGAAGCGTGTCAGAATTTTGTTACAAGTTTATTGACAAAATTAAAGTCAGTCTCGCTTTTGAGCGGATTAACACATATAAATCGATCTCAAATATCACAGGAATTAAGTATGGATATAAAGGACACTTTTCTTTAGTAAACTTGAAAACTCTGGTGCTTACTGACAATTTAAGTGAGTCATTAAAAATTATCCTACCATACATACAGGTGTGTTATTACATTATGTTTCCACCCAAGCAAGATGTGGCATTGTCGATCTTCGATAGCGTGCGATTTGATTTTGTATCTAAACCTTGTTCGAAAACCCCAATATCTATACATCCTCCATGTCAAGAAATCGCGAAACTATACATTTTTCAATATACACACTATTATATGTTTTGGTATATGTCATGTAGGTCATACTGATATACTCTGTATTTTTATATTCAGATAGAAACAAAACATATTCGTTTCGAAGACTGCAATTGTTCGTAGTCAAATCTCAAAACCATATTTTTAAATCAAGAAAATCATCATCAATAACTATCAATTTGACCACATTCTGTATGTTTCCTGAAAAAACAATGATATTATTACGAAAAAAAAATATTTATATTTTTCGTATCAAAATTCAGCGCGCACCTGAAGCAAGACCGAGAAGAGTTTTGGCCCGAGCTCATTATAAAACCAAAGGGCATTGTGCAGAGCCGATAGGCGGGTTGGGCCGTCCACCAAAAAGCCGATCGAGCCTGCCGGACCAAATAAAAACAAACGAGAGCCGACCGAATAAACTGGTAGCTCCTGGACGATGTGTGTAGATATCTGTAGATCTGTTATAGCGCTTCTCGAGGCCGCCTCTCTCTCGCTCCGGATTTTGTATATATCGAACTGTAATAAGAAGAGTTCGATCGAACGCAGGCCAACACTCAGCCCAATTGCCCATTTAAGCATACCGACTACATAGGGTCAATAATATCGACAATATTAATATATTCTGACAGCAAAATATTGAAATGTTTTCAATAAACGTTCTTCGGTTATGTCAATGAGCACTTGTGGTGGACAATACCTAAACCATTATACGTAGATTGTTGGCTATAGATTAGCTGATATTTTACCTTAGAGACATTTTGCATTAATAAAACATGACCAAAACACATCAAAGGCTTTTAGGTAAATTACATTAAATTCAATTCAATTTGTACATTTTTAAAGACACCCAGCGAACTGGTTATTCGTCAGTACATTTAATTCTTATTCTTGATCACACTCTTTGTCATTATCTGGCTATATTTATTCTCGTACCACTGTTTTAGCATCAAACCATGTATAAAGTTTTCAAAAACGTATTTAGAATTTACTACATAAAATCTTATAGTTGAGGTTTTGTGGCGAGTACGGTCCTGGTTATTGATCTCTTATAGATTCTATAAAAAATCAACGGGATTTTAGGTAGGCCATAAATATTGTCCGGTAGCATTCCTGAATGAGGCGGCCGACTGTTCCAACATGTCCGCCGTCAGCGGATCATAATGAATGGGGACCAGCAGGGATGGGCGCATCAAAGCAGGCCGTGTGTAATTGCAATAAAAAGGAGCACCGAAATCCTCCTGCACTCAGACATCGTACCCTGTCACTCGCCATTAAAGAATAGGCGTACGCTCTTGACGAATTGATCGAGTTGATCCTGAGTTTCCCGTTAATTTTAACTTAATGTTTTTCGGTTAAATTAAGATATTCGCGTATAGTAGTAGTTAATGTTGGAATTGGTGCGTGAATGAATGGAATAACAGTGTGTGTAAAGCCTATTTTATAAGCCTACAGTTACGTTCGTATTGTGAACGCTTAAAATATTATGTCCATTTTTAGATTTGTGTTTTCTTGCAGGTAAAACTTTTATTATTTTATTCTAAATAGGCAGCAGAAGATACCACATTATTGTTTTTA
The DNA here is from genome assembly GCA_964023965.1 of Melinopterus prodromus. Classification (NCBI taxonomy): domain Eukaryota; kingdom Metazoa; phylum Arthropoda; class Insecta; order Coleoptera; family Scarabaeidae; genus Melinopterus; species Melinopterus prodromus. Next base: position 51,888,817 of record OZ030393.1, read on the forward strand.
AACTTTATTCATCAGTTATATTTGCAACAGTTAGTTACCCAGCACATATTCGATATATAATGAATCAAATATAATTGCATTCATGTTGATTAGGAACGTTGTAGGCAAACACAGCTATACTAGGACAAACACAGACAGTAGTGTAAACATCTACATGTAAAGACGAAAAAAAAAAACATACGAGCTGTAGTCAGCTCCATAGCTGGATACAATAACTCCGCGTATCTGCGTGTAAAATATGACAACAAAGCGGACAATAAACCTAGGTATTTTAGTATTTTGTTGTCTCTTGTTGTCAAAAATGACACTGGGGTAAATAAAATAAGGAATTACTGTTTTATAAAAACAATGTTCAAATAAAAGTACTTTGGAAAATTAAAAGGAACATTTTGTCTATTGCAATGATATTAAAATTGTAAATCCTTACAAGTGAGAAAAAATCCAGAAAATCATTGCAAAATAACGCTGGGGATATGGTTTTGCGATGGAAAGAGCATACGTGTTTTCTTTGATGGATTTCGTTGCATTGAATCTTAATCCGCACGAAAGTTTGCTATCCCGTCAGGTTTGCAACGCTAGAGATTCTAGGGCATAGAGATTTGGATTTGGGGAGTTGGAAAACTATACCTGATTTTGAAAATAAGTCACTTTTGAGCTTGTATTCGTATGTAGAGTAAATCATAAATTCACAATAGCTTTGTACCAAACATTTTTTTCGAATTTTTTATGTGTATTTTGGATAATGTTGTATATAAAGGCATAAAGTTGAATATCGTTGAAAGGAAAATTGATTTTCATATAGTTTTATATTATTGCATGTATGTAGAAAGTGGTGATTCCAAAATACTCTAATGTTGGTGTATAATTTGCGTATACCTATGGTGTTTGTATACAATATGGAATTCCAACACTTGAAAATCATAAAACCAGCGTTTTTGGTTGGATTGGCTTGCTGGATAATTTTAAAACCCGCTAACAAATAGTAGAGCGACTGAACAAGATAAAATGTTCTTACTTATGGTTTCACAAATTTTTCATAAAATGTTTCGTAATTTTTTCATAGAAGATGCTCTTTCCCTATACTAATCGACAGGGACTTGAAAATAACAAGACATTTTATACCATACATAAGCCATCAGAATAGAAGCTTAAACCATCAACTTCGATCCTATGAAGAAAAATCACGAAGTGGCATTTCATCACTGACATAAGAGGCACAAAATTTTGCAAGGAAAGGTCAGCGTTCACGTCGAAATATAGGACAGACCATACCTAAGTAAGCTACGTAAGTTATTAAGTTCAGTCTTAAAAGGTCTTGAAAATGAAAATGTTATTAAAAATCTTCTTTTTTTTATAGAGAATATTGTCAAAATCTTTACAGTGTATTGGCATAATAATTTCAATAAAATATTTATTTGGAGTTGCTTTGCTACCAATGTTCGAAATTATTGATTTTCACTTTATCATACATAGTATGATAAAGTATTGTAATCGTACCGACAAAAAATCTGATGTGGCCAGGCATATGACTTTATCATACAATGTATAAAATTAATAGTTTAGCTACATGAGAATCTATTCTATTAAGACAAATCGTAGGTATTGTCAAAGCATCAGCATTTGACACTACCTACACTACGTCATTAGAATAATAGTTATTTATGTCACAAATGCCGAAAGTACGGAATAGCGCGACGAGCGGTGATGCGGCGCGTCACCGAAGGCGGAGTGTCGCCGTCGCATGTGAGCGAGTCGCGCTATCTAGTTTTTGGCAGGAGCGACATCAACGTTTATTGTGTTGCTTTTTAAGAAATATGTATTTAAAAAAAATAAATAAATGATTTCTGTATAGTAAATGCTAGGCTGGTACCACTTTGACGAAACGTCAAGTTTAAAGGTGCGTTCCGATTGGTAGGTAATGGTAGCTAATGGCGGTGGTAGAATACGAAATTATAGTATTTCTTACATATCGTGATAATGACACATATTAGTTTGCATGTACATAAACATGAGTCACTAGCAATTTTCTATTGGAAATACTATAACGGCGTCTGCTACCACTGCCATTATCACTAATGAAAACGCACCTCAAAAAGGTAATTCAAATTCTAACAGATTTATATTTGTTCATGACACATCCCTACCAACATACTAAAATAAAACTACACTCATCGCTATACTTTATTTATAATTTTCGTAATTTATCGTTTTTAGAATTAGATATAAAGACGGGTTGATATTTCTTATCAACAAACAATCAAATTGGTGATCTTATTTAATTTGAAATTTGTATTTTATAATTTGCCTACAGCGGCAACGTTCCATAGTGGTTCTCCAACCTCTGATGAGATCAGCTGTTTTCGAATGTGACAACACAAAAAAAATATTTGTCAAAATCCTGGCTACTATGTAATTTCATATCAATGCAGATGCGACCGATCTCGATCAAATAGAATTTGCTCTTGAAGCTAAACTATTAATTATACCAAAAAATGTCATAGGCATAAATTATACAAAATTTCTTCTACTTTAATTTATTAATTAACTATTTTGTCAAAATTACAGAAATGGCGGCTCATTTGAAAAATATTTCAAAAAGGCTTAGAATAAACTACCAGTTCCTTTGGACCCATTTCAACCAAAAGCTTTTCAGCTCTAAGTTTGGTAACAAAACTTCTAAATATGAACTTTCGTTCCGATACCTTTAGTAGTTTCTCCGGAATCGTCGTCTCCACACACAAATCGTTTCCACACAGACAGACGCACACACACACATACACACACACACACACACAGACATTTTTTGTACCTTGGTCAAAAATGTTCAGGGGACCCAAAAAGACCTATTTCCGCTAAAATCCAATTTTTTTTCGGCATGATTACAATTTTTTTTCGGCATGATTACAATACTTTATCTTACTGCGTATGATAAAGTAAAAAAGGTATCGGGACGAAACTTCATATTTAGAAGTTTCATGACCAAACTTAGAGCTGAAAAGCTTTCGGTTCAAAAGGGTCCAAAGGAACTGGATGTTTCCTCTGAGCATTTTTCGAGGATTTTGCAAATGAGCCGATATTTTTGTAATTTTATCAAAATAGTTAAATAATTAATTAAAGTAGAGGAAATTCTGAATAATTTATGTCCACGATATTTTTTGGACAAATTAATAGTTTAGCTGCATGAGCAAATTCTATATGATCGAGATCGGTCGTGTCTGCATTAATATGAAACTAGTAAGCGAGGATTTGACAGAAGTTCTTATGCTAATGACAGTAGGTAGTGTCAAAGGGTAATGTTTTGATAATACCTACTGTCAAAAATATCCAGAGAGGTTGCAGCGCCGGAACCACCTGAGCAGCCTGGGGACGAGCACGAAGGCGATGCGGATGCAGGACCTCTGCAACTAGATGCTGAGCGCGACGTCAGCAATAAAGATGACGTTGAGCCTGATCAACGAAGGAGACGGCGATGGCGGTAGCTGCTTGTTTTATTCAATCATTTATAGATTAAAACGTTTTACGTCCTCAAAATATTTTTGTATAGCATTTTTTATCATTTTACCGTTTATTGGTTTTAAAAATTTACCCGCCAAGCTATTCACCGCGCCCACGGCTCAAGGCACCGTTTTTTATAGCATTTAAAATTATGTTAATTCATAATGTGTATTTTCTTTAATTAATAAATTTATCTTAATGGTTAAAGGAATCTCATGCAGCTAACCTATTAATTTTGTATATAGTATGATAAAGTCATGCGCCTGGCCACATCAGATTTTTATTTAAACAGATCAACCAAGCAGTTCGTTTCTACGATGTTTACTAGGATGTGATTCTACTTGGGCTGCTCACAACTTGGATGCATGACAGTAATTAGAACAGTCCTAGACACTTCTTGCATATTGTCTTATATTTTCCAGTACTATAGAGAAGATGAGTTTTAGAGTTTTCCTTATAAGTTATCAAGGTCTACCAATGTGCAAAATCGACTCTAATAACCTTAATTCGATTCCTGCATGTTATCAACCGGATATTTTATTATATCGATTACCCGATTTCTCGATTAATCAGCGGTGCAGTAGCAAATGACGGTTACGCCCTCTTCCGTCGCAGACGCGCACCTTCGACGCACATAGCAGCTTGGTTGCATCTCTTCAGTCTTCCTGAAGATGTCGATTGCGTGGAAAGTTAATTGATTTTACAGATACGGGTTAGAATCGATGTAAATTGTATACGATAAATTATAGGGCTGCAGCGGTAATTTAGCGTTAGATCGGGCCAGAGGTTGACCTTCGGACATGCCATTTTAATTGCTATCAGTACAGCGATAATTAAGAGAATGTCGCGCTCATATTGGATCCCGTTCTCCGACGATCGACGCGACGTTGTTAGTAAATACACAATTGGCCATGTCGCTGGTAATTATTAGACATGGTCGTTTTCTTGTTTATGTTCGTAGATGGCGTAAATTGCTATAGAACCAGGATAAATAATTGTGCATCTAAAATTGTCCGTTATGTCTAACTTTTACTAATTCAAAAATTGACAATACACACGCACCACTTTAAAATTGAGTATATTCTAGGTTTTGGATTGAGGAAGAATTTTAGTTGACCGCCAGAATAAATCCTCTGAATTAGATTCAATTTATATTGAATAGGTATACGAAGAATTACATCCGTTAAAATTGAAGGGCTCAGAGTAAAAGTATTGCCATTTTACTCCTTTTGAGATATTTTATGGTAAAGCTTTTTTAGTGAATGCAAAGTATATCACTAGTCTAAATACCACTAACCCGATAGGCCTTGCCCAAAAGAAACGTGTCTTTCGGCTTCCATAACTTGGTGTCAATGGTGTCAATACTCGACGGCCCCTCAGGTCCTCGTGCAACTACGCTTTTTTCCAATCTTCCAAGGAACATTTCCATCACTCGGTGCAAAATTGTTGTGCCCTGTGTTTGAAGACTTAACTCTTAAACTATACCACAAATAGAGAAATTACACAATGATGAGCTAGAGAGAAGTAGAAAAAGGTAAAAAGATTTTCTAGCATTAATTAAAAGATAAATAAAAGAGCTAACCTACAGACGAGATTCCAAATCTGACTTGATCGAAATTTGTTCGAAAATATTGATGAAAAGCGGTTTACGAGAGAAACAAGTCGGAAAGACACTTGTTATTTCAAAATTGCTAAAGGTACTCAATTTTTGCAGATTTGGATTATCGCTCGACTATTAGATTTTCTAACATTAATTAAAAGATAAATAAAAGAGCTAACTTACAGACGAGATTCCAAATCTGACTTGATCGAAATTTCTTTGAAAATATTGGTGAAAAGCGGTTTCAGAGAAAAAGAAATCGGAAAGACACTTGTTATTTCAAAATTGCAAAACTCGGATACCTTTATTCTCTTCTCTTGCGATCATGTTTAAATCAAAAGGCAGACAAGTCACACATGTTATGTAGAAACGATTCAGGTTTATTACACAGACATTTAATTTTTCAGTAGTTTCAGAGTTATGACCCGCTAAACACAGAGGAACAGTTAGACAAGACCACTTAGCCAGCCCACTTTTACGCATTCATATATAGCGCCATCTATGCTGGTTTTGACTGGTACAATTTTTTTCACTAAATAGAAGCACTAGAATATGCAGTTATCTCATTTTTATTGAAAATACCAGTTGTACCACTTTTCCTCTGATCCCCTAAATTAGGGGATATTATGACTTGACAAATCAAACATAAAAATTTGTAACGTAAAAATTTTACTGTCGCTGCACAATGATTTATGGATCCTTTATTTCACCAATTTAGAAAGAAAAAATCTGTGGCCAGGCACATGAGTTTATCATACAATATATAAAATTAATAGTTTAGCTGCAAGAGATTCTATTTGATCGAGATCGATCGTGTCTGCATGAAAATAAAACAAGTTTACAGGATTTGACAGATATTTTGATAATATTTAATTTTTAGGTACCTTGGTCAAAAATTTTTAGGGGACCAAACAGGACATACTTTCGCTAAAATAAAAAAAAAATGGCACGATTATTATACTTTGTCATGCTAAGTATGATAAAGTAAAAAGGTTGTTGGTTCTGATGATTAATATATTGGCTTCTAGCATACTATACTTTCGGGTTTTACCCCGCCTGCAGTGGTAACTGCAAAAGGTCATCAAAAATTATGCTCAATATTCTAAATAAGATTTAATGTTAACATACCGTCTTACAATCTTTCTTGTATTTATTCGCGAAAACATAACAACATTGCTATCCGCACTCGAAATACACATTGACTGTGTAAAAAGATATTTCAATATTCTTTCACATAGCGTACGTGCGCGTGTGTTTCTCCTCGTCACATTCTCTCCATGCATTTGCGTGTTGATTTGATGTTTCGCAACCGCTGACGTTCTGAATACTGTCAAAAGTTTCAAAATATCTTGGCTACCTACTATTATTGCAGACACGATTTCGACCAAACAGAATTTGCTCATGCAGCTAAACTATTAATTTTAGCAAAAAATGTTATAGACATAAATTAAAACAAAATTTCCTCTAGGTACTTTAATTTATTGTTTAACTATTTTGACGAAATAACACAAATGGCGGCTGGTTTCCAAAATCCCTGAAAAATGCGTAGAGGAAACAGCCAGTTCCTTTGGGCCCTTTTGAACCAAAAGCCTTTCAGCTCTAAGTTTGGTCATAAAACTGCTAAATATGAACTTTCGTCCCGATACCTTCAGTAGTTTCTCCGGAATCGTCTCCACAAAAATCGAGTACACACATACACACATACACTACACACACACACAGAAGTTTTTTTGTACCTTGGTCAAAAATGATCAGGGGACCCAAAAAGACCTATTTCCGCTAAAATCTCAATTTTTTTTTCGGCACGATTACAATACTTCATCGTACTGCGTATGATAAAGTAAAAATCTGATGTGGCCGGACGCATGACTTTATCATACTATATATAAAAATAATAGTTCAGCTGCATGAAATTTGATCGAGATCGGTCGTATCTGCATTAAAATAAAACTGTTAACCAGGATTTTGATTGTCAAAACATCAACGTTTGACACTACCTACTGCCACTAGAATAAAAATATCTGTCAAATCCTGGCTAACTTGCTTTATATTAACGTAGACACGACCGATCTCGATCAAATAGAATTTGCTCATGCAGCTAAACAGCTAAACTATTAATTTTACCAAAAGATATCCTAGACATAAATTATTCAAAACTTCCTTTACTAGTATTATTTAACTATTTTGACGAAATTTCAGAAATGGCGGCACATTTGCAAAATCCTTTAGAAATGATTAGAGTAAATGTCCAGTTCCTTTGGACATTTTTGAACAACAAACTTTTCAGCTCTAAGTTTAGTCATGAAACTTCTAAATATGAAGTTTCGTCCCGATACCTTTTGTAGTTTCTCCGGAATCGTCGCCACAAAAATCGAGTACACCCATTCACACACGCACACACATAGACATTTCTTGTACCTTGGTGAAAAATGTTCAGGGGACCCATAAAGACCTATTTCCGCAGAAACCTCATTTTTTTGACATGATTACAATACTTTATCATACTATGTATGATAAAGTAAAAACAATGTCTTTGAAGTTGCAGAAAATGTACGTAATAAACCACACGAAAAAATGCTGTAAAAAAATAATTTGCACTTATTTGTATTTTTGTTCCCGGAAAAAATTGTAAATTTACAATGTAGGTGAACATATTTTAGAATGCAGGTCAATCCAGTCATTATGCAGGTCAATACAACAAAGGTCCTTTCATATTAACAAAAAAACATAATTTGCATAATGCAAAACAGACTCTCACTGTCACGTAAACTATTTTTTACAGAATGAATAAAAACTAACGTATTATACTGGACATTGCCATTGTATCTATCACACAACTCCAGTGGTCGTCCATGTATGTATTTATTGGCTAAGGTATAAAACTACCGGAAAATTAGAATGACAAACAGTTAAACTGCTCTTACTTTATAAAAAAATATGTTGTGGCTATTGTCAGCTACCCTGCAACTACATTATCTAAATTGTTTTATTAGGTTTGTTTGGTTCTTAAGTACATTTCTCCTAAAACGCTTTTGCGGAAATATAGCACTTCTATAATAATAATAATAATAATTCATATATATTGATTCATATTCAAAAGCTGTATTGAGCTTTATATGAATTTATCAAATTAAATAATATCCTCATAAACGTTTGCTTTGGTTTTTATACGTGGTTGCTTGTTAATACTCCTGTAGTTTACAGCATCAATATCCATAATATATCTAACAAGCATTCACAAAAACCGCCTACAATAAATTTGTAAAAACCTTACATATACCCTGCTATAAACAGAACTCAATAAAATCCATCCGTCTTTTTATTGCTATTATTGACCCTTAAACATCACCGACCTTATTTTTACTGCCGCATTATCATTTTATGTTCACACTATTATGACTAAATCCACCCTGTGTGTCGCTTCCCTTTCATAATGATACCTTGTTCGATCCTACTGTGGTTTCTTTTACCTGGCCGTCAGGATGTGCTAATTACACGACGACCGGTGGCGATCGTCATAAATTGTCCTTTCGGCTTGATTTGAACCGGATATTGGTTGGAAATCTATGCGAAGGCGGGCTGTGTGGTAATGATCATCAAGATTCTTTTGAGGGAGATTTATATTGGTTCGATTGATGCCAATTAGTGTGGTTGATGTAACGGCATATTTGTATCATAATAATGAATAAAATTTTGTAAAATCAAATTTATGATTATATGATACATACTGTCGTTGCTAAAACTCTTTAAAATATTGTTTGGCCAAACTTATATTAACTAAATAATAAATATAATTAACACTTACTTGAAAATCTAATCACGCTGCATTACGATGTAATGACCAGAAAAAAAAACCAATAAATGTCTATTAATAGCAATCAGATTATAATATTATATTACATAAAATTGTTCCGTTGAGTACATATTATTATGTAAATGTGCTAATTACAACCTTAGTACATGAATAAATGGTCATATAACGAACAGAGTCGATGACAGTAAATAAACCATATAAAATCTTAAAATAATTTTAGTTGAAGTAATTATATCAATTGAAGCAAACATGATTTTGAAAAAAGGGGTAATAAGGAAAAAAGTAATATTTAATAGATAGGAAAGTAGGCGTCAACTAGTCGGAGGTAGACTGTCATTTTATCATAAATATTCATAAATGCAAGTTTGTAACAACGATTATGCATTGATTAAGGTTAAGCTGCAGGCTATTGCAGCATTTTTCAACATTTTTGATTGCTTACTTACTGTCTGGATATATGAGAGCATAATAAGGTTTTCATACTTTTAGGTAATTTTCTATAACAATTTTTGCAAATCAACAAATTACGAAATTTATTACAACGAGAAAAGAATAGGCAAATTTCAAAAGCCAATGAGGCGACCGTAAGAAAACTGGTTTCTACGCCATCTTAAAATTAAATCGAGTTCCAAAATGCAATTGGATTTCTAACGCCTGTTTGTTTTTTAACAAACTCCCAACTCCACAATGCTTATTAAGTAAAATAAACATTGGATTGATAGATTGTATTATTGAAAATATGGCTTACAGTCATCAGATTTATCCAAAAAAATGCTTATCAATTTCTTTTTTAAAGAATTATTTGTATGCACTAAATATTATTGGAAATACGAATATTAAAAAAAATAGTATCGCTTTTTGAATTACACACGGAAAAAGAAGAATTAGTTTGAACACAAGAAACCATTTAAATAATGTATTGGACAAACTCCTAAACCGCGCGAAATTTATACACTATACACTATACTATAGACGTTAACTAATAATTAAATTTTTAATTCCACATTAAGATATGTAACCAAAGAAACAAAATTTTATTCAGGAAATATGTGGTCATGTACATATATATTGTGACAGTTATGGACTTTTATTTTTCTTGACGATAGAAACTCATTGTTCACAGTGAACCTCTACAAGACGATACAGAACTATTAAAACTAAGAATAATGAATACTATAGAATCTCTACCATTGGCAGACATTTGATTTCTTATAAATATATTAGAACTAATCTTCGATTATAATTTTTTCACTTACAAATAAATAATTATTTATTATTTACATTGTGATTTATTACATAAATTTACATTTAAAATATTTAACACAATTATTTTCAATCCTATTTTAAATTGATTTGTACGTATGGTACGTATCAAGTCGATAGTGACATATGACAAGCAGTTATTTCTATGGTTACATATCTTAATTAGAAATTGAACATTTTTAAAATCACATTTCTGGAAACTGGAATTATTAATTAACTTTTATAGTCAGACTATGATATGGAGATATGTTTGACAAATTAGTAATGAAATTTTGTTCCCGTTAGTAAATGATCCGGGGACATACTGTATATTGGCGCTGAATATATATTTATTTTTGTAAGAAATAAATAATTAATATTTTCTTTTAAATGAAATACATACGTACTTTTAAGGCATGACCAAACTTAGAGCTGAACATTTTGTCAATATAGTTAGATAATAAGTTAAAATAGTGGAAATTTTGTATAATTTACGTCTATGACATTTTTTGGTAAAATTAATAGTTTAGTTGCATGAGCAAATTCCATTTGATCGAGATCGGTCTTATCTACAATAATATACAACTAGTAAGCCAGGATTTGACAGATATTTTCGTTCTAATGACAGTAGGTGTGTCAAACGCTAATGATTTGCTGTCATTAAAATCAAACTTTCTGTCAAATCCTGGCTAACTAGTTTTATTTCAATGCGGACACGACCGATCTCGATCAAATAGAATCTCATTCAGCTAAATTATTACTTTTATATATAGTATAAGAAAGTCTGGCCACGTCAGCTTTTTTATGACAAACAGCAAGCAGCAAACAAATTGTTACTTTTTTATTTGATACTCATATTTCTTTCACTCGAACAAAAAGTTTATTTTATTACTGACAGGAATTTTTTTCTCTATGCAGTGAATAATATACTTTACCAGTGGAACAGGACATGCTTCTCTAAGGTAAGCAGGAATTTCACAAATGCGCTATAGGTATGCGGCCAGTGATGGAAACCCTACGGATTTAACCGTAGATCTACGGATTTTGCAAGGTCTGCTTGGATATACGGATAAACGTTCAGAATCTGCGGATTTTCTTGTTTAAACTGCAAAACCACATTTTCCAATTTGTTCTTTTATTTTATTTGCTATAGACAATATTGTCGCGGTATATTCATAAATACCATAAAAGTTTGCATTGTGTAATATGTTTTGCAAAAATAGTGGAAGTTTGGCTGCATATTCTCTTAATGTTATACTTTCTAGACCTCCCTACGCTTCTTAGACCATAGAAGGTATTTTATATTAGGTTTGGGCAGTTATGCCATTTTTACTCCTAAATTGTCATTGGGGAGATTCACATGTTATATTCTTTGCTGCAGACGTTATCGACAGATCATCTTCTTAGCACTTGGTGTGATAACTTAGTCCTGAAGATGCCTCTTGCACCAGAGCGCGAAAAGTGGACTGCTTCAAAGGCCTCCACGCGGTTTCCACCCGGAAATCAATATTTCATCGACAGAGATAATACTTTGGGAACTTGTATAGGTGATACCTCTTTTATACCTAACTAAATTTATTTTTTTACAATTTTAGTATGTCATGTTCTTTGCACCTACTTTCTGGGTGGTTTATGATTAAGGCCAAATAATCTAAGGAAAACTTTAGTCGCCCAATTATCCATGAATAAAGTGGCCGTTTAAATTTCATAATTATTCTTTTTACTACTGTTCAATCCATTGACTGAAATCGTACATCATAATCATAGTCGAAATTACTCTTGCCGTCAAATTACGCTGTAATTTCCAACCATTTTCCTTCAATTATCTATTTCATTTAACTTCTCACCACCTGGGGATATCGGATCAATATAACTCGAAGAAAATCGCCAATTATGTGCTCTTGATAACTGTACACCTCCAAGGTATTCCAGCATTAGCGGTTAACTCTCAGTAAATTTTCCAGTTTTATTATTCCACTTCGATAACGTTTATTGCAGTTAAACGCGTGAAAGTTGCCGCGTTCCTCAGCCTAGTGTTAATCAAGTTATCTAGAATTATAGAAAATACGAATGTTTTTAATCTGTCGAGCATCGTTTGGAAAAATGTCCGGACACATGCGTCGTGTAAACCTTGAGAGTTGGTTAAACTATTTAAATTTATCAGCGACGGCCATATTTTCCTCTGTTTATTAGAAAATGTGCGGTATAAATTACTTCTTCGAAGGTATAAGTGTCATCCACTAATGGAACTCACCTTGGGAAGCGTTATAAACATTTGTGGTTATGTAAGCAGCCGTACCATAACTCGATTAAATTCCCCGATAAATATCGATTGGCCATGTGCGGTAGCCATTGCTTTATTACGTGTTTATTTGATGATACGGAGAAAAACAATTTTTTTTCCGCAAAGGTTTGATTGAGTGCTCATTTGTGCTTAACTTATGGGTTCATGACTCCACGACACCAATAAAAAATCTAATCTAATTTCCTTAAGTTAGAACTCTAGAAAAGATATTTTTATGACACAAAATGTTAACGTGTTTGGGAATTTGTGTGGACAGAAGTAGGTAACACCTCATCAAAACGTTTAATAAGACTCTTAATGTCGGAGTAATTCAAAAGTAGAAAACCGCTATTACTTGTTTGCCCGTGAGGTTGTCTGATATCTGCTACAGTCAAATTTGTCTCTACTTCATAAAGATATTATTAACCTGAAATTTGGCATAGTTATAACTAACCCGTATATATTCTAATAGTCAGAACACAAGAAAGTTTGACGCGCTACATATCTATAAAAATAATGTTTTTAAATTCAGTATCATTTGAAAGGGTAAGTAGATTTTTCCCAGAACGCGTTGGAAAACACATTTTTTATACTTCATTTTGACCGTTGTATATTCTTAAAATAGGTATCCATAAAGGCACGCAAAGGTAGTGTGCCATTGCAAATATAATGAATATTGATTTTGACAGAATCATTATAAATAAAAAGTGTCAAACGGCGCCTGGTAGATTGGTAAATACATTTGGGTTAAATTAAATAAATCGTTGTTAGTTAGTTGAGTAAAAAATACTTTTCTCCAAATAAACAAAATGAATATGTTTTTGAAGGGTGTTTTTTTTTCGACTGTGATATATTTATGTTCGGAAACGGTTGAAATAAATAGTCGCTTATCAGTATCAGTGGATATTTTTCTCATAAAATCTCTTACATGGCGAAACGTATGGGTCGATTCTGTGTTTTCACTATTAAGATTCTACCATTTTGCTTAGTAACTTCAAGCATAGTACACGTGACTATGGACCGAATTAAAAGTACCCGTACATATTTTGGAGGAGCTCCAATCAACAGTACACTACATACTTAATAAAGGGTCATTATAAATGTTTGTAGTCGACGTAGGCCATGCCCATGTTAGCACATTTCTGCCGCACAAATATCAAACTTATATGAGGTTATGCAACCAATGTAACAGTTGCGCATATAACAATAGTATCATAGTAGTATTTGGCTCTTATGAAGCGGCAAACACAAATTTTTACATTGGGTGTCACCGCCTACTTTGACTACAATCATTTATAATCATGTATTTTATATGTATAGGGGTAAACAGCAAATACCTGCTTTCTTACCACTTATCTTATAGCGTTCATAAAAGTGTGCTCTGGTGTGCTCGAGACTTACCAAAAGTAAACGCTATTAGCATTTTTCCTTGGCCATTTCTTCTACTACACCCTAAAGCGTTGTAGTTAGATGGTTAAAATTATTTATTATTTATGTTTCTTTTATTATATTTTATTTATTTTTCTGTATGTCTAGTTTGTCAGTTATTAAATTTTATTTACTTATTGACATTATTATCATTTATTCATTATTATTATTATTACTTAATTTTGTTAATTAACACGTTGATTATTAACACGTTACGTTAAACACGAGATAACTCGTAGGTTTTTCCATTGCGATATCTCGTAGCTGGCAGTTAATGTGTTAAATGATTATAGTTAAATTTAAAACAATTTTGCAAATGGCAAAACAATAATTTTACAACAATTTAACGCGGATTTTTTTTATTTGTCCTGTACCATTTTGTTCATGGACTTTGAATGTAGCAAATAATGTAAAGAGAGATTCAAGAAAAACCCATGTGATAAAATTTATTTATTTCTATTATAACCAAAATTATTTCCTACATATTTGTGATTTACTTATGTGTTATAGGTTTTAGTGCATAATATATTTTTTATTTATATGTTCAGAAATATCACGAAAATTATTTTAAATATAATAAAGTCATAATATTTATTTATAATCGTGATTAAAAAATATATAAAAAAATTGTTAAAAACTGTTTTATTACATGCCTTTTCAAAGGAAAAGAACCAGAACCTTTGCCTCCCTGCTTTTTTTGTTATATATGTCATCTCTTTGTATCACCTGAACACAAAAAATGCCATTATTTACAACAAGTCCAAAATTCACGAAAACGTAACAACCCAAAATTCATAGAAAAAGAACCAAACCCTTTGCCCTTTTTGTTGACAACATTCCCATACTAAAAGTAATTGCTACTGTTTTATTTATTTACACAATAGTATTTTTCACAAAGCCAGTGAGGTCGCGTGACTTTCACTTTTTTGATATTGCACATGTCATATATTTTTTATTTATTTTTAATTTTTTATTTATTATTTTTATTTATTTTTTTATATCGATCAGATCAATTAACAAAAGATCGATATCTTCGATCTGATCGATCATGATCAATCGATTGATGTTCGTTTTGTGATTGTGAATCATTCACTGTTCACATATTTCTGAGGTAGCACATCTCCAATGCTTACAGTTTCTATAGGAAGTTACAGCCACCGTCGGACCACACGTAAATTTAGGAGTATCTATAGGGGATCTGTAGTGTATTGGGGCTCACAGAATCGCATCTTACTTAACAGCTTACAGGTTTTGCCATAGTGGCGTTATAGAAGTGCTCAGAATCGCTTAGAATACCCAATAAGCACATTTAAGAGTATCTATAGCCTATGAGGCCTCACAGAAGCGCACAGTTCCTTGTAGATCTATAACAACGTATAGGTTTGACCTTATAGACGTTATAGATATGCACAGAATCGACTCATTAGTCTCACAGTCACGAGAACGTCTTTGGTTCTGGAATTTGGAATCTTTTTCCTGGAATTTGGATTTTTTTTCATGTCAGCACGTTATTTTTATACGTTAATAATATGGTGACATACAGGCGGGATGTAAATTTGTAATAAATCAAAAATTAGAGCCACTACCTGGATTTCAACCAAGAACCTTTGTGTTTCTAGCATATTGCTCTCCCATTTGTGTAACCACTACTTCCTTTCCTCGATTTATGAAAATTATATCTAACTAATGTCATAGGCCTCAGTAGCTCAGATGGGAGAGCATTGTGCCAGAAACGCAAAAGTCCCTGGCTCAAATCCAGGTTGTGGCTGTAATTTTTGATTTATTTAAAATTTACATCGCGCCTGTATGTTACCATATTATTAACCTACAATATTACTTTGATAAAGTATGTCCTTAAACATTTTCATTTGTTATTTGTATAGTACGGTTTGGTACCTATTATAGTACTTGCGTTGCAACTTGTATTTATACTTTTTCCATTACAACTGTTATAGTATGAATCTAAGAGCCATAGTGCCATTCTGCTATCAAACACTACACATTGATGGAAGTCTTCATCAGTTGTCCTCGGCCTCGACCGTCTCGATCAGGATAGCGCCGCGGTAGTTACCCGTCCCGTCCGTTCTTGCATGTTTCCCACATAAATATCGCGACACACTCCTAAATTAGCGTTTGAGCGCTACGGCTTCACGACCGACGGCCACGTATAAGCGGGCGTCGTCGGTCAGCAGTGAGCGTGTAAAAAGTCGGACAATGCCGGGGCCCCATGGACGACGGGCCCATGACCGATAAGTCAGGTTATTAGTGCGGGCCGATGGCAATCACACCTGAAGTTACCCCCGTTAATGGGCACCATTAGTCTCGGACGCCTTAATCAAGAAGGCCGAGCGGAGACCGGAGAGACTGCAGCGCCGCTCACGTTGACACTGGATGTGGCCGATGCGGACGGTAGCCGAGGCGGCGTTCGGTAGCCCGCTCTGATCGTGTCTCGGCTGGCGTCTTAATGAGGGCGAAACGCGTGTCCATATATCAAGGGGGCAGCGATATCGCCCCAGATAACCCGCCACGTTAATTAGTAAACTGTGAGCCGGCGGCCGCGATCGCTTCGACGCAGGAGCGCCTCGCTCGAATCCTGCTACTTCTTCGTACTTCTGGTCCATGGCTCGGAGTGACCAATGGGTTATCACTCAAGAGGACTTTCAGGTGATTGTCAAGGCCTAAGAGTGTT
Organism: Melinopterus prodromus; assembly: GCA_964023965.1. Classification (NCBI taxonomy): domain Eukaryota; kingdom Metazoa; phylum Arthropoda; class Insecta; order Coleoptera; family Scarabaeidae; genus Melinopterus; species Melinopterus prodromus. Next base: position 51,905,369 of record OZ030393.1, read on the forward strand.
GCGCAACTTCCTATCCTATTGCGCTCTTAAAATTAAGAATTGTAATTCTGAAACTCCAAATGGAAATTTTCGAATGGCAAAGAAATTATGTTTATTTTGAATTAGTTAGTTCGAATAAGAACTGAATATGATGCTGCAACATGTATTGGACATCATTAATGGGTGGCTGTGTGTTTGCGTTGGGAAAGTTCGATACGATACGATATTTTTAAGTACCGGTACTTTACATTCCGATACCCGATATTTTGTACCGGTACTATAGCATCCAATACGGTACGATACGATACGTTTTTGGGCGCTATTGTATCGCGGTATTTGTTACTTTTTTTTGTTGCTTGATTTTACAAGTGACACTGATTACAACGAACGAATTTGTATTTGTGTTCTTTTACAGTGTCAGTAAACGATTAGGAAATTTCCTACTAAAATTTAACCTAACTTTGGTGTGCAAATCTTTGAGTGCGAAAGTCACTAAATCCATCAGCCATAGTGCGTTTTACAAGCAAAATACATACAAACATGCCACGTTCGTCCAGTAGAGTATGGAAAGTGTTTATTAAAACAAATAAAAAGCATCCAACATACAGATTAGAAACAAGCAAAGCACTGATGGTTCTGTGGATGGTACCATGGTGAAACAAGTAGTTCCGTATGTGATACCTAATATAGCAGTGTTTGACATTTTCACGGAAAAATGCATTCATAATGCATTTATATATTTTATACAAAACCATAATATTGAAAAGCCCATTAATTTCTGGAAATCACTGGTGCAGGTACCATGGTGAATCAAGTAGTTCCTATACCATGGGTGGTACGATATTTTATATATTCCTGTACTTGGTGAGCGTTGTCCAGTGTTTTTTGACAATTGTTAAATTATTTCGGTTTTTTCAACGCACATCCAAATGACATTGATCAGTTGGCTTGTATTACAAACATTCTATCGTTATTCTATTGAATGTAAATGCACGTGCCAACTCTGGCTGAAAGTACAGTATAATGAATAATCTTCTATTTCAACATTGTGAAACATTTGTAATTCTTTTCTACAATAACAAAAAATAATAAAATTAGATTATAGACCTCGGATAATCGGTGCTGCAGTTCCATTGCGACCATATAAACTATTTTGTTACGTTTTATGTAGGAAGCAAAAATACAGCCAATTGGACCAAAACATTAATATATAATACATATTCTAGCAAAAGATAATCTACCTTAAGCACTACAGATAAGGAACGGTTAAAATATTTAATACAAACACCGATAGAAACTTTTGGTTAACTCTAATGAACAGTTGTTTGACGAGAGGCAAAAATATATTTATATGCTACAAAGAATTTTTATTTGAGTCAAAACAATATGCTTTACTCCAAACAAATGGCATTTGACTCACAAATAAACATTCTTTGTAGCAAATAAATATATTTTAGTCTCTATTCAAACACGCATTTTTTTTAGTTAAACAAAAATTTATATCTGTACATGCCTGCCACATTCAGTTGGGACTTTATGTATACCTAGGTACATATGATTTTAAAATAAAAATACATATTTATTCTACTGTACATTATTTTATTTCAATGTGTGTAGGTATCTGCTGCTACTCAAATTATTTTTTTATTCGGAATTATGTCTTAAAAATGTACCGGTACTGATGTACCGGTACTTTGTGCTGCGGTATGGTACAGAACCGGTACATTTGATACGATACAATACAATGATGGTACAATACTGTGACTGGCACAGCAAGGTGTAACGGAACATCACTAGTTTGTATTCACATTTGTATGAAATATACAGCAGGATCTTCAATTTCGAACTGTTATCAAGTCAAAACAGTCACAGCAGATCTTTAGCAGATCATCTTGTGACAAGGAACACATCGGAAACAGATTGGTTGCAACCTTTCCGTAGATTCTGAATCTGAAGTCATACATTTTCTAGTTTCTAGGAAAACAGAAAATTTATGTTTTAGATCCAGACCCTACGAAAAAATTGCACCAGAATAAAGTGTCGATATCTTTAATTGTTAGCCAGGTTTCCATTTAGCGTGCCTATTAGTAATCCGTTAGCCATTTAGCCAATCATTCTATATTGTATTGTTGACAAATTAAATCATTGTAAATCAGTGTTCAGATACCTATCTACCTATATTTTATACATTTTTTGTTTTCCTTGTACACCACCAGATTTTTTAGCTTTAGTTGTACTGGTTAGTTGTAGATCAAGTAAATTTCACATCGATTGTAATGGTTACTGTCTAATTCCAGACTTATACGAAGATTCTCTAAGATAAAAAGACAAATCATTTATTTGCTTTATGTATAAGAAAGAATAGTTAAGTTTTTTTTTATAATAATAATAATATTTAGTTAAATAGAATGGAAGAACACTCTTTATAGAAGCATTTCAGGTTATAATCCTTATAATTTTTGTGCAGTTTATGTGCTTTAAAGTTTCTTTTTACAAAAGAACTTGGCATCTACCAAGAATAGCAATAATCATAGCAACTGAACATTAGGAAATAAGGAAATGGAGTAAATTTCTAAAAGTTGCTATTTTTTAATTGAATTCCGTTTGATGCTTTTGGACCACATGTTTTTTTTGCCATTATTAGTGTATATCATTATAACCTGAACAAAAAACACAACTCGCTGCAGGTCATCGGTATATTCATTTGCATCAATTCTATTTTCCAATTTTTATTCAATTACTTAGATATACTACACCATTTTGAGATTATTATACCCATTCCATATGCCGACATATTTTCAACGCTCGCAGTTATGGGGTCACATGTTTTCCTTTCTCAGGATTAAGAAGCGCCTGAATACCGAACCCCGCAAAAAAATCAACCCACTGAACGCCCGAACGACGCCCGCGCGCACATAGAAGCCGCCACGTGCATGGATTACCCGATAAAAAGTTCATATCCCTCGCACAAGTATCCAGATCCGATGTACTATAATAACAGCAAGGGCTTCGAGTTTTGTTATGACTGCCTCGGATTAATTTCAGAAATATTTAATCTCCTACACTACACAATGCGAATCCTTTATTGCAAAATATATCTATATTACTTTTATGCACTTTTAACATTGTTTTTTGGACACCTTTCCCTACATTAATTTGCTTAAAATGGCGCAGGAATGCACAAATAACATAATTTCCCTTGTGATTCATTTTCTTATTTGTAGTTTTCCCAAAATGTACCGTCCCTTATAGATGTTATGCTAATCTAAGTAAATCTATCATTGCAAATTGTATTAAGGGGGGCATGGACAGGAAGAAACACGCAGAGAGTGTAGTTGGCGCTTAGCTCGTACATCCAGGATAATAAGGAGTCATTTGCTGACCCTGCCAGGGACCCGTGTTAGTGTAAATCCTCCGGGGACATAAAGGACAACCCTTGGTCCAGTGCCGTCCCTTGAGGTCGTCTCCTAGACCCGAGACTATAACCCTGATGGCCCCGCCATCTCGTGTTTACTGCTCGAACTGTTAAAGTCCACTTTACACTATATTTGATACTATCACATACGACGGCGAACGACGCCGATGCGCATCTATTCAAACTTGGAAGTTCTTGGAAATAGAACCCTAGTGCTGAATAAAATGTGACACCAATATGATATTGTGGTGTGATGCTAAAAAATTCAATTTTTAGAAATAAAATGTTTGTCCAGCTGTTTGCAAGGATTTTTCTGAATTGATTTGTCAGTTTTGACTGCAACATTCATATCATTTTCGGCTGACCACCGGTAGCTCAGTTGGTTAGCCTGCTGCTGGAAATTACTAGATACCTGATTCAAATCCAGGGCAAGGTTTTATCCATACATGTATTCCCAGGTGAATTAGCTACCATCCGCATCCTAATCAATAAATTTTGTAATCAACGTAGAAAGTTTACATATTTCTTAATGTAATACAACAAGATTTAATGTATGAAGTAGTAACGATTTAGCAGAATACTAGAATCATATTATATTAATCATTGGTGGAATTTTGTCATTTGTATGGATTTAAATAAGATTGTATGTGTTTGTCGATACCATAATCCGTCAGTAACTTCAAAATTTATTCTTTATCCTCAATGCCTATTTGAAAAAGATTTGTTTTGGTGTATCAAGTAAAACTAGGGTATTTATGAAAAGTTTTCTAAGATTTCTGGTAAAAGTAAAAAGTTTCTGGTAACTGTTTCTGGTTTATTTTGGGACCATTTTGTCGAATCAACGGTATTGGATTGAGCCGCAAAAAATTGCAAACAAATTCACGTTTTGCTTACACAGATTTCTCGAAAGCATTATATTTTTACGGAATGTTCTGTCCTTATTCGTATTCAGCGTAAAGATGTCAATCAATAACCCACTTATTAACAGAATTCCTATTATACCTATTACAAAGTTCACCATAGTTCATCAATATTTTGCGTTTACGTTTAAATATTGGAATGGTAAGACATCAAGAACAATCTGAACATAGATTTCAGCAGTTTACATAAATTGTGCCGACTCAACGTCAATTTACATCGGGTCTTTCTGCACCGCGGGAATTTCGCTTTTTAATTATTTTACACCTGTCTGTTTGGACAATGGAGATGTACTATCTAGATGTGTTATGTTTTAATGATTTATGTTGAATTAATGGTGTTAGGAGGTTAGTTTATCGCTTTGGATTTGAAACTTGAGGACTAGTAGATCCTCCAACATTTTTAACCAAAATGGCCAAGTTTAAAATCTTGTTCGTCATCTATATTGTTCGTCGTACCTTTGCCTATCTTGATTTAACCCAGGAGTCCCCAACCTTTTTGTCTCCTAGAGCACTTTCTAGTGTAATGGTAGGGCTGCCGACACCAACATTTGTTTCAAAACAAAAATATATTACAAATATAACAGTTATGTATAATAATATAATACTGTTTATTTTGTTGGTCAATATATTTGATATTAAATAACAAGTGTCTAACAAAATGGACGCTTGGTCTTAGGCTAGAAATTATTGTTTATATTCTTAGACTCAATAAGTACTTTTAAATTATTGCTCGTCTGTCCGATTGTTCTTTTCTCCTAAACCGATTACCACAAAAATTAGATTTTTTGTTCAAGTTGCCTTTAGAGTCTCTTCCGTAGATTGGCGATTTTTGTTCTTTAAAGTTTTATGTAATAAACGATGTCAAGATTTTGATGGAAGCGGATATCCCTGTAACGCATATTCGTACGATAATGGGATATGCACGCAAACAATCTGAAAAATAATCGCATAGAAGTTTTTAAGTAATTTTTTAAAGCTATTTATATGAATGTTAATAAATTTCCTGCAGTGCGGACTACATCAATTGTAACGGTAAATGGTAATATAGCTGGGACAGTACGAGCAAGATCATTTACTTAATACGATGAGAACAATTTCGGAATTTTGAATAATAGTGCGATTTAAATATAGGACAATAAATTTAGATGTAAAATTAGTTCTAAGTAATGAAATTAAAAAAAAAAGAGATTCAGACGGATTCACTGAAAACGTCATAACATTGAAAACACTCGCGAGGGAAAGCCGATCTGCGCAAAATATTGTTCATGTTTATTTCGGCCTTAAAAAATAACAAATCGTCGGAATGCTATTAAATTCAAGGGATTACTATAGCAGTAAATATGGATTATTTGTATGCTATTGCATTGTCCTGCTTATATGCGCTTCCATCAAAATCCTGTTTACAACATTCACTATAGCAAAATATAGCCAATCTACAGTAGAGACTTTAAATAAAACCTGAACGAAATTTTAAGTTTTTGAGGTAGTTAAGCGATGTAAGAGAACAAATCGGAAAGACGAGCATTAATTTAGAAACGCAAAAATCGGGTACACATTGTCACTTCTCTCGCGCTCGTGTTTACACCGAGCGGCGAAAAGCGTTGATGGTCAAACAGTTTATGCAGAAATGATTAAGGAGTATGACACACTTTATTTCATTTTTTCCGATCAGTAGTTTTAGGGTCGGGCTTTCGAACATAGGAGTCTATTCTATCGAAACGAGAAATGGCAGTTAGCGCGATTCTCTAGTACGTGGTCACATATACAAAGTTTAACTCATTTAAGACAATGTGATTGCAATGCTTTTGTATTTTGTACGCCAGTCCATTCCTGTTGGTAAACAATCATCAAGATACTCATTTGTGAGCATTGAAAACAAATAATTTGGCCAAGTATGTTGAACCTACAAAACAATTGCTTTCTTTCTTCACAATCTTGTATGCAGCTATTTTTAAGCATGGATCTTTTTTTATCTGGTATAAAAGATTTTTAGCACAATGTAGTTATGAAGCTCAAACATTCTAGGCGTAGTTCTTCTAATTCCGATTCTATTCCATTTTTCGGTGTTTCTTCAATGAAAGAAACTGTTCAGCATTTTAGGTTTACAAAGTTGAACGTGCTGTGAGAGAACCTTTTGCAGTTTCTAGACTTGGCAGTTTCAGCCTGGCAGAAAATTTTCTAAAATTTAAACATTGACTGATTTGAATTTTGAACTATTTTTTTCGAAAATCTTATGCGTGAGGACTTTTTTGAGGCCGAATTCGTATTCAGGGCATATATGTAACAGGATGAATTGAACATGAACAATTGATGGTTAAACCTTGAATTAAAATTTCGAGGACAACACAAAGAACACATTTCACTATCTTTCTCATATTTCCATACTTTATCTATGCGCTTACGGTATGTAGCTATTTTTGACGTATTTACTTGACAAGTAAGCAGATTGATAAAATCCGTAAAACCATTGGCACAATTTATGTAAACTGCTGAAATCTATGTTCAGATTGTTCTTGATGTCTTACCATTCCAATATTTAAACGTAAACGCAAAATATTGATGAACTATGGTGAACTTTGTAATAGGTATAATAGGAATTCTGTTAATAAGTGGGTTATTGATTGACATCTTTACGCTGAATACGAATAAGGACAGAACATTCCGTAAAAATATAATGCTTTCGAGAAATCTGTGTAAGCAAAACGTGAATTTGTTTGCAATTTTTTGCGGCTCAATCCAATACCGTTGATTCGACAAAATGGTCCCAAAATAAACCAGAAACAGTTTCTGGTAACTGTTTCTGGTTTATTTTGGGACCATTTTGTCGAATCATTGATTCGACATCGTTGATTCGACAAAATGGTCCCAAAATAAACCAGAAACAGTTTCTGGTAACTGTTTCTGGTTTATTTTGGGACCATTTTGTCGAATCAACGGTATTGGATTGAGCCGCAAAAAATTGCAAACAAATTCACGTTTTGCTTACACAGATTTCTCGAAAGCATTATATTTTTACGGAATGTTCTGTCCTTATTCGTATTCAGCGTAAAGATGTCAATCAATAACCCACTTATTAACAGAATTCCTATTATACCTATTACAAAGTTCACCATAGTTCATCAATATTTTGCGTTTACGTTTAAATATTGGAATGGTAAGACATCAAGAACAATCTGAACATAGATTTCAGCAGTTTACATAAATTGTGCCAATGGTTTTACGGATTTTATCAATCTGCTTACTTGTCAAGTAAATACGTCAAAAATAGCTACATACCGTAAGCGCATAGATAAAGTATGGAAATATGAGAAAGATAGTGAAATGTGTTCTTTGTGTTGTCCTCGAAATTTTAATTCAAGGTTTAACCATCAATTGTTCATGTTCAATTCATCCTGTTACATATATGCCCTGAATACGAATTCGGCCTCAAAAAAGTCCTCACGCATAAGATTTTCGAAAAAAATAGTTCAAAATTCAAATCAGTCAATGTTTAAATTTTAGAAAATTTTCTGCCAGGCTGAAACTGCCAAGTCTAGAAACTGCAAAAGGTTCTCTCACAGCACGTTCAACTTTGTAAACCTAAAATGCTGAACAGTTTCTTTCATTGAAGAAACACCGAAAAATGGAATAGAATCGGAATTAGAAGAACTACGCCTAGAATGTTTGAGCTTCATAACTACATTGTGCTAAAAATCTTTTATACCAGATAAAAAAAGATCCATGCTTAAAAATAGCTGCATACAAGATTGTGAAGAAAGAAAGCAATTGTTTTGTAGGTTCAACATACTTGGCCAAATTATTTGTTTTCAATGCTCACAAATGAGTATCTTGATGATTGTTTACCAACAGGAATGGACTGGCGTACAAAATACAAAAGCATTGCAATCACATTGTCTTAAATGAGTTAAACTTTGTATATGTGACCACGTACTAGAGAATCGCGCTAACTGCCATTTCTCGTTTCGATAGAATAGACTCCTATGTTCGAAAGCCCGACCCTAAAACTACTGATCGGAAAAAATGAAATAAAGTGTGTCATACTCCTTAATCATTTCTGCATAAACTGTTTGACCATCAACGCTTTTCGCCGCTCGGTGTAAACACGAGCGCGAGAGAAGTGACAATGTGTACCCGATTTTTGCGTTTCTAAATTAATGCTCGTCTTTCCGATTTGTTCTCTTACATCGCTTAACTACCTCAAAAACTTAAAATTTCGTTCAGGTTTTATTTAAAGTCTCTACTGTAGATTGGCTATATTTTGCTATAGTGAATGTTGTAAACAGGATTTTGATGGAAGCGCATATAAGCAGGACAATGCAATAGCATACAAATAATCCATATTTACTGCTATAGTAATCCCTTGAATTTAATAGCATTCCGACGATTTGTTATTTTTTAAGGCCGAAATAAACATGAACAATATTTTGCGCAGATCGGCTTTCCCTCGCGAGTGTTTTCAATGTTATGACGTTTTCAGTGAATCCGTCTGAATCTCTTTTTTTTTTAATTTCATTACTTAGAACTAATTTTACATCTAAATTTATTGTCCTATATTTAAATCGCACTATTATTCAAAATTCCGAAATTGTTCTCATCGTATTAAGTAAATGATCTTGCTCGTACTGTCCCAGCTATATTACCATTTACCGTTACAATTGATGTAGTCCGCACTGCAGGAAATTTATTAACATTCATATAAATAGCTTTAAAAAATTACTTAAAAACTTCTATGCGATTATTTTTCAGATTGTTTGCGTGCATATCCCATTATCGTACGAATATGCGTTACAGGGATATCCGCTTCCATCAAAATCTTGACATCGTTTATTACATAAAACTTTAAAGAACAAAAATCGCCAATCTACGGAAGAGACTCTAAAGGCAACTTGAACAAAAAATCTAATTTTTGTGGTAATCGGTTTAGGAGAAAAGAACAATCGGACAGACGAGCAATAATTTAAAAGTACTTATTGAGTCTAAGAATATAAACAATAATTTCTAGCCTAAGACCAAGCGTCCATTTTGTTAGACACTTGTTATTTAATATCAAATATATTGACCAACAAAATAAACAGTATTATATTATTATACATAACTGTTATATTTGTAATATATTTTTGTTTTGAAACAAATGTTGGTGTCGGCAGCCCTACCATTACACTAGAAAGTGCTCTAGGAGACAAAAAGGTTGGGGACTCCTGGGTTAAATCAAGATAGGCAAAGGTACGACGAACAATATAGATGACGAACAAGATTTTAAACTTGGCCATTTTGGTTAAAAATGTTGGAGGATCTACTAGTCCTCAAGTTTCAAATCCAAAGCGATAAACTAACCTCCTAACACCATTAATTCAACATAAATCATTAAAACATAACACATCTAGATAGTACATCTCCATTGTCCAAACAGACAGGTGTAAAATAATTAAAAAGCGAAATTCCCGCGGTGCAGAAAGACCCGATGTAAATTGACGTTGAGTCGGCAGGGAAGCACCGAAAGTGAAATTAAATTTGTAGTTAGGTATTCGGGCGCGTTGGGAGCGCCATCGCGCCCCGCCAAGAAGAAACGCGCACCTCCGGCCGAACTCCGACGTCGGCAGCGAAACACAATTTGACGCCGGTGGAGTTAAAATTCACAGTTGCTCCACCATAACGTGGGATTTTGCTGACACCCCCGAGTGTACTTTTACGGCCCCAGCTCATGTTTTAGTAATTTATTCGTACTATGAAAAGGAAAGTGCTCACGATCAGCTGTTTCGCCAGGGCACTCAGGCCAGTTTCCTACGTTCCGCGTTCGTACATTACGCCAACGCGACCTCACTCTGCACTTGTATTCGCCTCTACACAACTGTGTATGTGTTTTGTAGGTGTATGGGTATGTGTGTGTGTGTGTACAGAGGCTATAATGCAATTACGTTTCGCTAATTTATTGTGATTACGATTTCATTTGCACCGGAAAACGATTCTATCTGCCTCTATGCTGGCGGCAGCGCGCGGTCTGAATTCACTCTGCAATCAAACGGTGTTGTTTCTTTTTTTTTGTTACTGCGCGGTTGATGAAGCTCCGGATTTACTTCGCCAATCAACAATCGTTTAATCGCGCATTGTATCTGTTATTGGTGGATTTTTTTTTGTTTTAAACTTTTGAGTATTTTATAATCTCTTTGCTACTAACTGTACATCAAATCAGCACAGTGATTTTACCTAACAATTTCATTGGTTTTCATGAAGTTTCATATAGTTTATTGTTACCATTATATATCTAAAGAAAAATTCCAAATTTGATACTGATCTGTCACCCCATTTATGAATTATGGAAAGTAGCGACCACTAAATATTTATTTAAAAATTATGAAAATGCTGTAATTGTTATTCTAATTATGCGGTTTGCAGCCATTTCCCTTGAATAAAGACCATAGAATATTGTATTCTGCCTCGATGATCATAGACTGAAACAAATCTAATATCAAAAATGGCTTTTAAATGACGGGTATTATTTAAAAGTAGGAATTTGCTTGTCAGAAATCATTTAAGATTGATATGTATTAACAAAATATGTTTTGAACTTTCGTTGATTATTTAAATATGTTGTTCAGATGATAATTAATGTCCCAACAATATGTTTGAGTTTTGTCCAATGCAATTCACAGAATAGTATCATACTGGTCTGCCAAAAAGCAGTATTTTTCAAATCATGGAGATGACGACAGCGATACCTTTACCTGGAAATGTTATTATTAGTTAGTCTATATATAACAATATTTTTGAGACTGTGGCGAACTTAATAATAAAATTATAAACCCCTAACCACAACAAGTATTTTAGAAACCTAAATACGTATTTCAGCAACTATGTTGCCATCTTCAGTAGAACCTAAAAAAAAGAAAAAGAGAGATTAGCACTTCATAGTATCTTTACTGGATATTCTCCAAGCAAATCACTAGTGGAAGTGAAGTGGACGTGTCTATATATTTTAAAAAACTGAGAGATATAGTTATCATTTTTGACTAGAGACACATTTATTATGGGGGTTTCAACAAAACGACAATATTTATGGAATAAAATGAAATTTAAAATTAGTTAGGGCACGAGTAGATAATTACTTCAGGCAAAAACACATGTTCCCTTAAAACTCTCATGAAAATTATGGACTGTTTATTACTGATTATCACTAGAAATAGGCTTGTTTTAGGTGCTAATGTTGGCATTTTGTCTCATCTTGGTTGTGTCCTAATAAATTCCACAATAAGAGGCAGAAACAAAAAGAGGGAAAGCTGGTAGACATTAATATTCTATATCAATTAATTGAAATAAATTGATTTACTTAGTTATTAGCATCTTTAGCATCTACATCTCATCGTTTTCTACACTACCTATTTTAAAATTTCACATCAAAGCATTACTAACAAGTATGTGTTGAAGCCGCACATTTTTGTGGCGGCTTGTAATAATTTAACACCCTTATGTTCCATAATATAACTATTTTTCTCCGGGTCAACATAGGTGCAATGTTGGTAACCCTGACGGTACTGGTGGTTGGGTATAAACTCTATAAAATCTAAAAAGTATTATGGAATATTGTTAACGCTCATTGGTACAAACCGAATAGTGACCGTGAGCTAGATGTCCCACAAGTAATGCAAGAGAAAAAAAGCATCACGTCAACGTAGTAAAACGTGCAAAAAGCGAAGTGGAGTGAGTGAAGTGTTACTGCTTCTTGTGTAGGACAAAGTAAACATAGGAGAGTGGATATCTTGTTATAGAGAATAATTTTAAGAATTCAGATTTAAACTGATGGTTAATCCTTTCGTTTCAATAGTAATATTATGCAAGATTACGTGAACATCTATTAAGACATGAATAATTCGAGACCACATTCTTTGATAATGACCTAACAAGACAAATATGCTCCCATATTGTATCATAATTCCTAAACTATTATCGCACCTGAATCCTTAATTCTGCCCTCTGACACCATTCTGACAGACGTGGTGAAGAACCCAGAGTAGTTACACTGACAGGTGAGACCCATCCAGCACGAAAGCTAATTTTCTCAGTTTCCCAGAGGTAAGCTCCATCTCATCATTGGACTACTCACTAGGCACTGTAGAGTACAGAAGCATATATTCATCTTGCGACTGGTGTGAATCAGCCAAGCCTGCAAGCAAGACCAGGAGACAGCAAGACACATGTACGACTATTCCGGCTTAGAAGACCACAAGGTGCTTTTCCAGGTGCTCTTGGGAAATCCTGGCCCACCATGTACAGATTGTACAGAATCCGCAATACTTCTCTACCGTGCCTCGTAGCTTGTATGCAGGATCTGGGCTGGCTTAAGCGACCAAAGCCAGCAAGAGCGATTAGTGGCTTCAATACTGTAAGAAATTGTTTCCCATAAGCCAAACTTCATTCTCAACCACTACTTAGATGTCCACCTCTCTTTCGAGATCTCCTGGGTGTAGATCAAATGTTTTCCACACACTGGCCCAATAATACTGACTAGTTTATCCTAGTTTATTGTCAATTCGCTTTAATTAATATTACGCTTTTTCGATGTCATATTTATTCCAATAACCTGGTACTTGTAAAACATCCCACAAACAATTTCTGCGAGAAGCATTTTGTTTGTGGGAAAAACAAACGACAGATATCCAATTATCGTCCACCTCTAGCGGCCATAATTTAATTATGAAATTTTCATTTCTCGCTGAGTTATCGAGTCTGCTCGTTCCTCTTCTGCTGCGGCACTCTTCTGCCACACGGTTGCGAGTTGCAGGGCAGTTGGGGCCGGTGGCCGATGTCCGTAATTGATTACCATAATATTCAGAAGCAATTAAGGAGCGCTGCCGAGTGCGCCGCCCCCCGATCCTGACCGCTCTAATAGTCGGCTATGGTATGCTCTCAACGGACACACCACGTACACACATACACACGGCCAATAAATTAAGACGGGAGGTGGGCGAGCTTGGAATTCGTGTAACATGTAATTACAATTAAGACTTGTCTTACGGTAGCTGCGAACGGGCCCGTCTAATGGCTCTACTTTTACTACTGGGAAGCACCAGTGGTCACGTGAAGAAGGTCCATGCATAGTGAGGATAGACGTTCATGCAAGCTAACTTATTGATTCCATGTCTCTTTCGTAACTAGGGAGAAATCGTTAGGGATAAACGATTAAAATCAAAGAAAATCTATAATTTTGTAAATGTTTGTTTCATTAATCAGTTGTCAGCCCTTATGACTATCAGTAAGACAATTGGCAAATACGCTGTCTTGGTGGCAGAGAGTTTTGACCAGTTTAGGATAAAAAATACCTCAGCCCTCAATAGTGAATTATTTGTCGCTGCCAATACCGCTCTACACAACCGAGCGATTTGATGGCTTTAAAAATCCGCGTTCTGGTTATCACCCAACACAATGCGCTTGCCAGAATCGAATTTTCCTTTTGATGGTGTTGGGTATTCAATCGCGCATTCTATCTTGTGCGCGAAGGACTCCTTTTTCTCCCGTTCTTAGTCAACCATTTTGTTTTTGGAGGTGTGCACTCTCATTTCCTTAGCATCAAGTCGTGATAGATCCTACACATGTTATGTATATTTTTATTACGGGACTATTTCAAATATCATGGCAGTGTAAGTAAGTGATTTGTGTAGCACTTTTATCTCTTTGAATAGACGTAAAAAGATTAAAAAGATAGCCAGGTTTTAGGCAATCTAGATCCACTAACGATACGATTTGCAGAGTGTCTACTTTTGTCAGTTCTTGTTTTGACTCTTCGAATCCTTGCCTTGCAGTATTTTTAGATCTGGCCAAGGCTTTTGATACTGTTGACCACCAAACACTTTTCAGGAGTTACCTGACTGGTCGTAGGAAAATGGTTAGGGTGAATGGTGAGTTGAGTTCAGATTTGGCCATAGGGTTTGGTGTACCGCAGGGCACAGTACTTGGGCCACTTCTGTTCTTCATTTACATTAATGATATGCTAACGCTACCCCTTCAGGGAGGAATAGTGTCTTATGCGGACGACACTCTCCTTCTGGTTCGGGGTGCAAATTGGAAATATTGGAAACATCGGTGGTGGCTAGATGAATCTAGACTGTCACAGTGGAGGTACTGAGAAACAATCTGATTTATTGATATTAATATTATTATTATGTATGTTTTTTTGCAGTTCAATAGAGAATAATTTAATTTAATTTAGCTAGTTTTATCTATTTTTGATTATGTATTGTCTATCACTGATTTGCACCTGATAAGTTCATATTGTATTGTTGAGCAGTTAGTTTACTACTTCGGGTTTGGCCTGAGGTTAATTTTTTATTTATACTTTTTTTATTTACATTCTAGTCTTGGTTTCATTTTAAAAGCCGACCACAGTCTTCTATCCTCAACGATCTCTTGGTATCTGCAAGTTCCTGTTCTTCTCAGAATCTTTACCATGCCGTCCAGCCATATTCTTGATGGTGTGCTTCTGGCCTAGGATTCAATACGGTTCCAGGCGGTTGTGCCCTCTGTGAGGATTAATTTTCCTTTATTTATAAACATTTTTTAGTTGTTTTTTTTATTTTTGACCCTTCCAGAAGGTTACCATTGCCGTCTTTCCTCAACGATATCTCACTATCTGCTGCCAAATTTTTCATGGTTTGCTTCTGGCCCTGGGTTAAATACATTTCCAGACAGTTAATTCTTTATTAGTTATTCATTTTGATGTGTGCCAGTTGCCTTTTGGTATACTCATGCCTGTAGTCTTAATCTCTAGATTTAATGCGTTTCGTATTAATACAGACGATATGATAACATTCGTATTCTCTATATGCAGTTTTGGTTGTTTACTAGTCCAAATATTTTTAGCAAAATCTTTCTTTAACATTGTTTCAATACATTTTCGTTTCTTCGGTGGAGATCATTGGTAAGTAGTTGGCGTGGAAACATCTGTACCTTTTTCCCTTTTTCCTCGCTGTTGTTCTGTCCTGCCACCAGGTAACTTTCCACTTTTTCATCACAACCAGGTCATAATCTCTTCTTCCAACTCCAGATAACGGCCTGTACTTAGTTTTATTTTAATTCAGCTAGAATTGGACCAGTTTGGTTTCCCTCTGATGATCCTCAAAAGCCTCCGTCACAGTATCCTTGAATCTGCCCAATAGTAGATACGACATCATCAACATACGCACTAATTTGACATCAATTGGTGTTAATGAATCCAATAATATACGGGTTTTCAATGGCTAAATGTAGGACTGGCTTCAATAGAAGGGTTGAGAAGATAACGCTCTGCCTGACTCCGCGATTCAAGCTAAAACATTCACTAATTCTTTTCAGGATAGTAACTGCTACATTGGAGTTCTCTATAGTCATTCTAGCCAGTGTTCTGAGCGCTGATAGTATCCAGTTATGGTATCTTCGTATACCTACCGTTAGAATATAAAAGTCGCATATTAGGCATGAGAGACTCCTAACTTGATACCTTCAGGAGCATAATATAAATGCTAATATAATATAATAATATAATGCTCCTTCTTCATTTTTCTGGAATTCGCTACCAACTTCACCTGGCTATCTAAGACTTATCGTGAAGTTCGATTGGCTTGTGGTTCTTGACTCCGGTCAGTTTTTTATTGACAAAGAAAATTTGACAAACAAATCAAAGAATTTGATTGTGTGGTGTAAGAAATGGCTGGCCCGGCCCTGGCCGTTACCGTCAAGCCTCATTGATCTGCATCATACGCTCATCGCGTGTAGTTTTTGTTTATAACACTCCTGAGAATTTTCTATTGTCCATTCTTCTGAAAAAAATCATGGGTATTGATCAGTAATACTGTAATAAGAAACTATATGTGGAAAGTCCTAACATATGAAAAGCACATGTATACTGGTTAGTGCTTTATGTACTGAACAAATTCAGTGTTTTCTAAAAGAAGAAAGCATATTATTAGTTCAGAATTTTACGGAATACTTACGAAATAACGAAATTTTTGCATCACAAAATCAAAATATGTTCATCCTAGTATGCGCTGCAATCACATACAAACTTCATTTAATCTCATAAAATTTACTTAAGCCCGCAATCGAAATCAACCCTCAGACTTAATCCGCTCCGTTTTTACCCCTAACAACGCAAAACCGCGCAGATAAGAAGCCCATCCGAGCATCTTTCCGGCATCTTCCACTCTCCATCGACTACCACATGTAATTTCTGGATAAAGTTCAGCTAATCCGGGCTTCGCGAATTTATACATCTCTCAACAGATAGTCGCACGGTTGCACCGAGTTGGCGCGGCATCAGCGTACAATCCGGCACTACCGCCAGCCACCGGATCTTAATGAAAGGGATTAATTAACAGTCGCAGTGAACTCCCTCGGATCGCGGGCTGCGAGTTATGTTTGCTGGTCCAAGTTCCCAACTCGTAATTAGACTCGGGGGCAATTTTTGTTATTAGGCCTTCTTCTTGGGACGCGCCCTTCTCTACTGTAGCCACTCGAATGATCCCGTGAAGAAACGAGCCGTGACAGAGACGTGACTTCGAGATTATACTGCCACGGCGACCAATTCGTTTAGGTCGAAAAGAGTCGTGTTTGTGTTTGGAACGCGAAAACGAATTTTAAAAAGAAGTTTTATTTTAAGGAAGTGGTATTCAAGGAAGTGCGTTCAGGGTCTTGTAACGCAAATGCTACGAGTTGTTTGTGTGAATCGAGCGGTCATTAGTTTTGGCACGTCAGCATATGCGCCGTAACTACCGCGGAGCGTCCTACAGGAGATGATATTTGTTAATCTGTAATGTTTTCAATCTCCCAAACCGAATGTGAACAACAGGAACGAAGATACTATAGAAACATTGCCAGCTCCAACAAATAAAGAAATGCGGTATACTTTAGAAGTTTTGCGTAGTGGCACTACGTGTACGAACTCTATATAAACGCACTACTTCGCAACCACCTGAGATAAACAACTGAGGATTATTTCTAATTTTCTTTGTGTACCTACATACCTCAAGTATAACTTTCTGAATAAAGATTTCTTTTTCGAATTTTTGTTTTGCTTCTGCTATTATTATCAATCGGTTATTGTTATCAAAAAATAGTCCCGATGTGATCGCATTAAGCGGCGTGCACTGTATTTCAAAAATGACACTTTTTTGGTATAGGGGATGCGACATACAATTGACCTAAAATTTAACGAAGATTAGAGGTCCAGATATTTTTAATTTTTGATTACATTTGGTTCTCCATCTACTTCTAATGGCAGCTCGTCGTGAAATAGCCTGTATACGTTAACACTGTATACGTTACTGTCTGGTGGGTATTTAGCACAAAAAAATGGATGCATATTAGCACCACCTAGTATTCAACAACATACAAAAACGGTTCCTCAGCAGACCCTGGACTAGATTTAATACATATTTTGTAATTTCAGTTTTATCCGCAATCAATACAAATGAACGCAAATGAATGTTTAATGAGGCATTTTAGGAGGCATCACAATATCTTTATTACATTTTCATTTGGTTTTACCTCTGACGGAGCTGTCGAAGTTACCACAAATCTCATGTAGAGATCTCACAAACTCTATACTAGCTCTAACTTGCAATACCCGTTTATTACTACTATTAGAATAACAGTGTTACAGAAAATAACTGTTGTTTAATCTCTTTTACAATTCCGCAACAAAGTATTTTTATATCTACGTACAATTGTGCTTGGAGACTAAACAAATTATTTGTGTTATCACCGGTAGGTTTGGTCATTTTCAATTTTATACTACTTTTTATTTTTTTGTAAATTCTCCAAAATCCTTGTGTTTTTGAGTTACCCTCGAAAATGCATATGTAGTCACGCTGCACTTGGTGTGATTTTATAGCAGACAATGCAGTTTGATGAACGCAATTTTACTGCAAACAAATGTTACTAAGCAGTCAATTTATGTATCAAATTCAATTGGCAACGTTTGTAAATAAAACATTGTACATACCTACAGATTTGTTGCGTTACGGACATTGTAGCTATAGGATAATTTCCTTGTTATTTTGTGGAATTGTCACAAGAGTTCTTACCACAAATTTAGCAAATTCTCGAATAACTATGTAACCATAATTTTATTTTACCACTGTACCAATATATCCACAATATCACCAATATACCAATATACCAATATATACACGTCCACATTTCTCTGTAATTAGAACTGTGTAATTAATTATATATTGTGTTACGGAGTCAGTTTAAATGTAGAATTTTTACTGACAATTCTAAGACTTGTAGCGTTTGCAGTATTGCTTCCATTAAATTTTAAGTGTGTACACTAAGGTGGACAAAAAATATGAAAACTTGAATTTGAAAACTGCTTGGTGCGGACTTGATGCTCTACGATAATATGTAGTTATTAAAAAGAAAAAAATCTCACTTTTATCTTAATGTTTTGTACTGCTCCACGGCCTTTCCGCTGAATCCCTTAGCCGATTATGTTTTAACAATTCTGATAAATATCGAGATTCTTTGAACAAAGAAGCAATACAGTATTTTTTTGTTAGCCTGGCTACCAATTAAGTAAATCAAGCAAGTAAAAACTGATTTTAGTTAGTTTTTTTTGTAAAATTTTGATATGAAAGTTAAAATTATATATTGAGTCTAGTTTTTGAGAAAATCAGTGCCAAAAATCGCAAAACTGCAAGAACACTTCTATTTCTCAAAAACTAGACACTATTTCAAATTGCTGATTTTGTGTTCTCAATCTAGGGGAAAAACATACCAGAATCAGTTATCACTTGTTCGATTTTCAGCTGTTGGCCACGATAGTCATTTAGTTTAGATAATTGTATTTCTGACATGCCTGTGACTGCCTGTAGCGAACACTAAATATTTTTTTTCAATTAAGGAATCATTACTGTATTTTTAACAGCAGAAGGTAATTATTGGGTATGTTTCGTTTATTACTGTATTTGCTTGTTAGCACATCATGGAGCAACGTAATTCAGTTTTGATTTTGAAAGATGGAAGGATTAATTTGGAGTACCAGAAACTGGAAATAATACTAGAAATTATTACTGGGTACAATATTTTCGTTACGTATTCTAGCTGTAAGTGTACCCCACAATACAAAAAAAAAACAGGACAAACCAGCACTAAATTAATTTGATAAGGTGTGCTAGCACCTGCCACCAACCAACCTGGTCATTACAACGTTTGGTCCTTAGTCAACACGTTTCACTTCTTCAACGACTCGTTTTGTGCTTATTTTCAGTTGCGTGCATTTTAAAACTCCTAATCTATAATTACTCTTAACACTTTTAATTTACTTTTTTCGTAATCCAATTTCCAATCGATATAAGCTTATTATCTTTAACATGCGTGATAGCAAAGAAGTTTGTAGGCATTAAATAATAACAGAAGCCCAAAGCGGCCTAATTATAACGTTCGAACGTCAAGTTTTTATTTAGGGTTATGGGTCTTTTATAGTCATCGTCGGAACAAATTTTACTGCTCTTAAGTATTAATTAATACATATACCGAGTCGACAACGTTCGGCAATTTGACACATTACGACTATAATTTAGTTATTAAAGATTTTGATTTCGATTATAAGAAAACTTGTAGGTTCGGCATGGTTGTGTTTCTCTTCGTTATTTTTTATTTTCCGGTTTCTCATTAACCGTATTATTAATTATTTATACCATGTGCGTGCACGATAAATTGCTGGTTTCATGCTACGGAACGGGAAGAAAAAATCACGTTACCGGTGCACATATATCAATTATAAACAAATTCCATTGCGATAAATAATGCGGTTGAGTTATGGATTCGCGTTCCGTCCCACACAAATAAGTAGTCATCTGTTAGAACTTGTTTTGCGGCGTTTTTCATTACTGGTCCAGTAGTTGCTACCGCGGCCGCGACGTTGTCGCCTCGATCGCGTACATTCGTCATGCCCTGAATCCCCCGGTATAATTACTGATAATGTTAATTTGGCTGCCAGTGCGTTTATTTATAGTTCTGCTGATTAGAAATGAAACGCTTCTGATACATTGGACGCGCGTTATTTGTATATTATCGAGGGTTTGATAGAAAATGGTTTTGACGTGAGCACTGAAAATGTGGGTGGATACATGTTGAATAATAATCGAGATAATAATATGTATTCATACACATAGCTAAATGTTTTCATATTTCTTTGAAGCTTTTCTGATTAAAGTAGCACGGTATTTTCGCCTGATATGATCAATATTAATATTTATTGTAAAAGTTAGATGATTAGGAAAAATTCATCTACAAATTTATTCCTCCTCTTTGGTATTCACTATCAATCATAGATAATGCGGTGTGTAGTCATTTTACTACAAAAATCCCTCTTTACGCAGGAAAAATAATTATTGTTTTGGATTTATGAAACTTTTTCATTGTTTTAAATTATTTCTAAGTTTGTCCGTAACTCTTATTTTATATAGATAAAATGTATAATTTTTAACAAATAATCAAATTTAAATGAATAAAAACTCTTGCAAACCTAGTCTTTGACGTTTAATGCCATAAAAGGTTTGATACACTTCAAATTGTAATTTAGAGACACATAACTCTTCGCGGTTTTAAAAATGGCACGAGAAAGAAAGCTTTTAGAGAAATAATCAAATTTAAGTGAATAAGTTATATTTCTTTTCAAACCAGCAGTTGTAAAAAAAAGTTAAATATCATATAATGTTGTGACAGGCCGAATACTGAGTTAGAGATATTTACATATCTCTGCGGATTTCAAGCTGATACGAGAAAAGACAGATTTAGCAAGATAATCAACGTTGAATGAAAAAATTTATTTCTTTCCAAACCAGCAGGTGAAAAAGAAATAGTTTAATGACATAAAATATTATAGATAGGTCCGATAACTTTTTTTGTTGAGATATATCACGCCGTGGATTTAAAGCTGGTAAATCTTGGTTTACGAACATACGAGGTTCTCAAAATGTTTGTAATATTTATTTGGGCAGTGTTGTCCAACATTTTGTAAAACCAGTGTGTGATGAAAATGGAGATTTTCGAAGAATCTGTCATAAATGCGTGGAGCAAGATATAGCAAAAATAATTGCCCACATGTTATTTGAAATCAAACATCAAACGTAAGTGTACTGTTTTTGATTTCATCGGATGTTTTGTTTTTAAACTATACCGAATGTGTACATAAACACGTAAGTAAAAATAAGACAATAAGTTCACTTTGGCACCAATTAGCTAATGTGCAAACTTAGATATCTAACTGGCACACTTTAAAGCTCCCTTTTATTATTTTTTGTATTTTCCTTAACTCGACACATTCAACAGCTTCTGCCTTCAGAGTCAGT
The DNA here is from genome assembly GCA_964023965.1 of Melinopterus prodromus. Lineage (NCBI taxonomy): Eukaryota > Metazoa > Arthropoda > Insecta > Coleoptera > Scarabaeidae > Melinopterus > Melinopterus prodromus. Next base: position 51,927,007 of record OZ030393.1, read on the forward strand.
AGTAGATTTTGCTCGATTTCGTTTAGTTAATTCTGGTCACTGGAGTACTACATACTTTCGATTATTGTGTTTTTGACAAATTAGGTGAAAATGAAATCTGTGACATATACTGATATCTTTTTAAGCATTTAAACATATTTATGTTTTTTGTTTTCATAAACATAGACGATAAAGTCTTTTTGTACAAGATTTATTTCGTATATTATTATCTTTTCGTGTCATCAGACAGTGAGTTGTAAAGAGCAATCGAAGAAATCTCTCTCTCACGTCTTTATGTCTTAGTTTTTGTATGTGTTCATCAATAATCTTTTTGTTTTGTTGCTTTTGATGTTTATTTATGTTCGTTTTTGCAATATCGATCCTGTTATTTATCAGGAGATTTATATGTGACGTGTACAGATACTGGAACCATTTTTGGATTGTTTTATATTTTTTCACTTGTGCATACCCTGTAATTCGTATATGGTTATTCCGAGGTACTTTATTTGTTTTTGTTGAATTGTTCTTCCATTTGTTTAGAAGTCTTCGTTTTTTACGTTTTTTGACTGCGCATTTCTATAGACCATTTTTATATATTTCATCGATGACAGACCACATGAACAAACAAATTTTAAAACCTGAATTCAGCGAATCCAGAATCACGTTTAACCCATGTAGGTACTATCGTGGCCATATATTATGTCCCTTCTTTTGACGTCCATTTTCTCGGAAACCATAAAAACCTCTCGGAAACCATCATAAAAATTAGAAACCTGTATGTGTTGGCGTTTTCCCGATTTTTCCAAATTAAGAAGAATTGGCGCTGTTTTTGACACGTAAATTTTATTCCTTTAACTTTAGCAATAAATTACTCCGGAAATAATACATAGATTTGAACGAATTAAAAAGTTAAATTCCTGCAGAATGCTAGCTTTCAATGTGCATTTTTGTAAAATAATTGGATTACTGGTTGACCCACAAAAAGCTATATTATGCAATGTCAGCCATTCCGTTATTAGAAGAGCTAGAATAATGAAATATAGACAATATGCTACCGAATAATTCATAGGTTTAAAGTTTATTACATAATCATTGTTTATCTTGCATTTTTCATACAAAAGATCGTGCTGAAACTCCACGTGAATTCCGACGCTCTACGGTCTTTGGGGTACTGCGGGGAAAGGAGGCGTTAGCGGTGCAGTCATGTCGGAGAGAACCGACACAGCTGGGAGAACCGGGGCAGCTTATTTTATCAATACACTAAAAGAACCATAACTTGACAAGGTAGTAATTTTAACTAACAATTAAATTCTTAATATTTGCATAATTTTGATTATAATATATCTTTTGTAGGGAAAATGCAAGATAAACCATGATTATGTAATAAACTTTAAACCTATGAATTAGTGGATAGTCTATAGTCTATATTTCATTATTCTAGCTCTTCTAATAAAGGAATTGCTGGCATTGCATAATATAGCTATTTGTGGGTCAAGCACTAATCCAATGATTTTACAAAAATGCATATTGAGTTTATATATTGAATTTCCGGAGTAATTAATTGCTAAAGTTAAACGAATAAAAATTACGTGGCAAAAACAGCCCCAATTCTTCTTAATTTGGAAAAATCGGGAAAACGCCAACACATACAGCATTCTAATTTTAATGAGTTGTAGCATATTAAAAATCAAGGACAACACCAGAATTTTTTAAATTTTTTTCGCCCCTAGGTTCTGTGAAAATGGACGTCAAAAGAAAGGACATAATATATGGCCACGATAGTACATTGTATACCGTTTAACTCAACATATTCGACCTAATTTGAAAATATTCAACAAAAAAAGTAATTTGAACGTTTTCTAAAAATCTAACACCAAGACAATACGGACCATCATCTTCGTTTCGTCACCATCTCACTTTCAAATTTAATCAAACCTTATATCCCTCACCTTCCAACAATTTACCGCGACTTGATACCCACCATAAATCACCACTTCAACAATACCAACCGCTTCCAGACCATAAATTCAGCCCTAGTAAAAGTCCCATCGAAAAATCCCCATACACCATCTTTCAAGCCAACCAACCCGAAAAAAAAAGACTCCCATGAATGACCATGACGACAATCATATCCGAAGTTCTAAATCACTTTCTTGACAACGCACATGTCGCATGCGTGTCTAAGCGGAAAAAAGTTCTTTCACGGTTTCCGTATGTATGTGTGTGTGTGTGCGTGTGTGTGTGTGTGTGAGTGCGCTGCCATCGGGGCAACAACGGTGACGGTCGTACACCTTGCGTATGGATGCACCTTGCGCTTATAATCGAGCGGCCACGATTATTATTACACGTTGCGTCCGATCGGTACGCAATAAACAGTGTGCGGCCGTGGTTGCGATGTTGCTGCCGCCAGGAACCCAAGGTGGCCGCCTGCCTGTCCGGCCCATGCCCGAAGAGTAGTAGAACCTACACGCATTTATTTCGTCCGTATCTTCGGCACCGCCTGGTTTATGATAACCGTGCAAACACCTGCTCAAAAATACGACCGATGTATCCGTACGTACGTCGGTCGGTGGGGTCGCGGAGGTCGTTTGTTTTGTTCGAGTTCGACTGTGAGTTTTGGTTTTTGTTTTCTCACTGTGGAACGCTGATGGTCGTCGATGATAATCTTCCAGTTTGGTTCCAGTTTGGTTAGACAGAGTTGCGATATTGAAGGTTTTGCTAAACTGCTGCTTACGCTAACAGGTGTGATACCAACGAGAAATGGTGGAGACACCATTACGAAACATAGAAAGACAACGTTTATACATAAATGGTCGCTGTAAGTTTTGTAGGAAGATTGGAGATATAGCTATACAGCTGCACAACTTTGGAAACTTGATTCTGATAGCCGCAGATGCTTTGAATTCTTGGAAGGGGCACTATGTGTTTTCTGGTGGATGAGCAGCTTCAAATTGTCACCCCATTGGAATCTTTTCTGGGGATATCTGTTGAAATTGTTGATGACATACCAATCCAACCCGCTTGGAAGATAACGTCCATACACAAGAGATAACTTCAGAGATGAGATTATTACTTAATTATAGGACTGCTACTAACAAAATTCTAGATTTTCAATCTCTTCTGTAAGCCTCCATCACAAAAAAAGCTTAAAATTGAATCACGACAAATAAAGGTAATTTCTTTTGAATAGGTACATAATATTTATTACTAGAAAAGTGTAGGGGGGGAGGTAGTTTGCGACAGTTTTGCATTTGTCCTATATCACAAAAACGTCAAAATAAATATGTAATTACAGATACGCGAATAAATCATTTAAGCAATGATTGATGCGGTTGGAAGTTAAACATAACTAAAAGAACTTTTCAAAAACTCATTTCTATCATATAACAAATCATTTTCAAGTAACCCTAAATACGAGGTACTTGATTACTAACAAAAATCGTCATTATATGAAAATATATTTATTCATTTATAAGTATGATAGAATTATATTGAGTACGTGGCTTTCACGGCCAGAATCATTTAGAAAATAAACTGCTTCCGGGTTATGCCGTGTGTCAAGATTTGTTAATTCTGACGTTTCGTGACTTAGTATTGAATTAGCTCTGAAGAAGCGAGCAACATCGTTCGCGAAACGTCAGCATTAACAAATCTTGACACACGGCATATCCCGGAAGCAGTTTATTTTCTGAATATAATTTTACTTTACTGAACAGAACTAATTATCTAATTATCATTAGATGCAAACAAAAACTTTAAATAGTTTGAAGAACAAGTTATTGCTTTTATAAAGAATTACTTCTTTTAATGGCTACGCCTTAAAAATGTTTTCACTACCAACGAATATTAATATTATCTTAGTAAAAAGTTAACAGTACTCTTTTGACTTTAGATATTAGAGCCTTTTTCAGATTACCAATTATCTACTAAATTTGGAGAAACTACGATAATCTGAACTAAATAAATCTACCCCGACCAATACAAAAACAAATCAAGTGTTCAAGCCAATGCTGGTATGCCTTTTTCCATAGATTCTGAAGTTAGAAGTTTTGAATTGTGTCTCGTTTTTGTGTCGAAAGAGCGTATCCTTGCATTTTTTGGTACTGATTTTCCCAACCACTTGACAAACTGGTGTCAATTAATATTTGTTTAGTTTTTAGATCCAGATTCTACGCAACAAAGGAATTAGAATCAGTTGGCAGTTGGCACTATGGTTAACGCTACTTGGTACATACGGAACAGTGACCTGCACCGCGATCTTGATGTCCCACAAGTCATCCAAAAGATAAAACGATTCGCCGGCAATCTCGACTAAGCCGTCACGTCAACGTTGAAGTCATGCAGCTACTGGACAACTAGAATCTAGTGAGAAGACTAAAAACAACTAAACCCTTTAAACTAGTGAACCAGTGGAATGTGTAAAAAGCAGTGCACATTGAGTGTAGAGCAAGTGCTTCTTGTGTAGGACAAAGTAAATATAGGACATCAGTGGATAGCCGATTAGAGACAAGTAGCTAGCTTTAAGAATTCAGACTCAAATTAATGGTTAATCGTTTAGATTAGTTTCAATACGTTAAGCATCTTATATATCATCTTATCTTAAGTATTATCCAGGCTAATTGTTCTATTTCATTCGGGATATTTTTGACTTATAAAGTAATTGGAAATCTGTGTAAAGTTCTGATACACTTCAAAGTTTATGGATTAGTTTTTTAATAAGGAATTAGTTGTGGTAAGCATAGTGTTAACGAATATTGAAACATAATTTTTTAATTATGACAAAATACTAACAATAATATTTTTCCTTCATAATGATGACATCGTATGACGGCATAAGTTCACAAGACAAAAATTATATTATTCCTGTTGGGCCTTTAAAAAATTTACCAAATGGACATACAAATCACTCGTATGTTCCAAAATAAATGTACATATGTACAACAAATTCTAAACCGTATCAAAATTTACCACATTAGACTACCTACACATTTACAGGCGAACTGGTCGTGGTATATTCAAGGCTTTCTCAACCATACCCCACTACACGAACAAACCAAATTCGTTAAAATGTACCAATTAACTATAACTTAATCATTAAGGTATACGGTTGAGTAGCTCATAGCCATGAGCGACGTGTTAACTCGCACGCATCAAACACTGGAACGGCCACCTCGTAAAATCATAAAATAATTCATCCCAACACATTAACTGTGAGAAGATGCTAATGGTCTCCGGCCTGGACGGATTAACGAAACGAAATAACAAGAATTACCCGACAGTATGTCTAAAATAATTGCGGTATAGGCCGCAGTGTATAGCCGGCGCTACCTTGCCGTCTTGTCCGTCGTTCGGCGAGGCGCTGCGCTGCCGCTTGCTACCAGTTTTTGCGTTTCTGCGTTACGCACAAGGAAACGGGCTCCAATTAAATCGTAATTAATATATGATTTAGTGGCGGCGGTGCAACAGCGACCGGCCCCAATAAATTGCCATTATATACGCAACGACTTCCTCTCTACTTCTGCAGTACCGCGGCAGAATCGAACACTTCGTTGGTATACGCAATGCTATCAGGTTAAATATCTCCGGCCGCATAACTGAATATAGACGCTTTCCGTGCAATTATTCGGGACTGGAATCCATGTAACTTTGCAAATGCTACCCTGAGTTGCTTATAAAAATCTATATTCCCCGTTTTCATTTTTTACGATTTTCCATTATTTAAGTTTTTAAGTTTCAATAATACCAGATTGTTCCTGGTTTCATGAAAATCGCGGTACTAATTGATATGGTATCATTTTGCGTTAGTTAAAGCACACCCTGAGGCAATTCACGTAAAAGAGTGTAAGCTCATGCGTTCTGCTTTAAATATATTTGGAAACATTAATTAAGAGAAGGTTTTTAATGCCATTATGTTTGTTATATACACATCTGTTGCATGAGTTAAGGTCATTGAAATCGATTTTATTTGTCAATGTCAATTCCGAGCCTAATTGAAATTGAGGAAAATACAAGAGCAAGTAAGGAATCGGACCATATCGAAATTATGGTTAGGAGCAACGCTGGACAAAAAAAAGATCAATTGTTTAATTAGACCGAAAAGATTTATCTGAGACCGGGCCCACGCCGATCCTTTTATTTCAAATTAGGCTGATCGATGTGGTCGAAAACATTGATGAGACTATTTGAGAAATCAATCATAATGAGATGGCTAGAACTGAGACCTTGCCTGCCCATGACGTGCTGATTGAGGGCATCTAAATGACGAATAAAATAAAATAAAACTGGAATAAAAGAAGAGAAACAACTGAAAAACAAATAGCAGACAAAAAGTAATAAACAGGCTGAAAAAGGAAATTCAAAGAATGTTGGTGTTTTCCTTCGTTATGGAATGCAGTTTTTGTTAGGGTTTTCCACATTTAATTTGTAGTTTATATTGTTAACACGCTATAATCTGGTGTGGTTTTCCTTCAGCACCTTGGCACAATTAGGCCGTTTGTGCTTTTCTCTAAGACTAATAGACGAATCTCTAAACCAGGGATCCCCAAAACTTTTTAAGAATTGCCAATCTTTAGTACTAACAACAATCACCTTGCAACAGTGTTAATCCTGGATTAAGTTTACCATGCCTGTAATAGTTGTGGGAGAAATGTAGGCAGGGATGTAGATTAGGAAGCACAATAACCTTCCAATTCTCTAATTTTTAGTGTTAATATTGACTTAATTAAACAAAAATGTAAACTATTTTATTTAATTGTAAGAGTCATTATTTAAAATTTACTAATTTTCTATATCTACATGACTTTATCATACCATATATTAATAGTTTATCTGCATGAAATTCTTTTTGATCGAGAGCGGCCATATCTGCATTAAAATAAAACTACTAGAACTAGACAGATATGTTGACTAGATTTACAGCATGTAATGTCAAAACATCAGCATTTGACACTACCTACTGTCATTAGAATCAAAATATCTGACAAATCCTGACTAACTAGTTTTAATACTGTAGTGTTTTAATGCAGTACGAGTAATCTCGATGAAATAGAATTTGGGCATGCGGCTAAACTATTTATGTTACCAAAAAATGTCATAGTCATAAATTATTCAGAATTTCTTCTACATTAATTTATTATTCACCTATTTCGACGAAATTCCAGATATAGCGGCTCAAAAATGCTTAGGGGACCAAAACAGAACAATTTCCGAAAAAAGTAAAAAAAAATCGTCACGATTACTATACTTTGTCATACTACGTATGATAAAGTAAAAAGGTTGTTGATTCTGATGATTAATATATTATATTAGCTTCTAGCATACTGTATTTGCGAGTATTGCCACGTCTTCAGTGCTAACTACAAAAGATCATAAAGAATTATGCTCAATATTCCAAATAAGTTTGAAGGTAAACATACCGTCTTACAATCTTTCTTGCTTTTATGCGCGAAAACATAACAACATGGCTATCAGCACTTGAAATACACATTGACTTTGTCAACACCAAGATGTTCCAATATTGTTTCACATAGCGTACGTACGCGCTTGTTTCTCCTCCGCATCGCATTCTCCAGACATTTGCGTGTTGAATTGACGTTTCCCAACCGCTGACGTTCTGAATACTGTCAAAAGTTTCAAAATATCCTGGCTACCTACTATTAATGCAGACACGATTTCGATCAATTAGAATTTGCTCCTGCAGCTAAACTATTAATTTTACCAAAAAATGTAATAGACATAAAGTGTACAAATTTTCCTCTACTTTAATTTATTATTTACCTATTTTGACGAAATTGCAGAAATGGCCGCTCATTTGCAAAATCATTGAAAAAGGCTTAGAATAAACTACCAGTTCCTTTGGACCCTTTTGAACCAAAAGCTTTTCAGCTCTAAGTTTAGTCATGAAACTTCTAAATATGAACTTTCGGCCCGATACTTTTAGTAGTTTCTCCGGAATCGTCTCCACAAAAATCGGGTACACACACACATACACAAACACATACACAAACACATACACACACACACACACACACACACACACAGACATTTTTTTGTTCCTTGGCCAAAAATGTTCAGGGGACCCAAAAAGACCTATTTCCGCTAAAATCTCAATTTTTTTCGGCACGATTACAATACTTTATTATACTGCGTATGATTAAGTAAAAAGATTTAGTACGAAAGTAAATATATGTATAAATATATAGTATGTATAAATATAAGTATTGAAATGGCATAAATAGGCGAGTCATTCAGCAGATTTTCTTCATGGCGAATAGCGCCCCGACATTCCGCCGAGTAAATGAAAAGCGGCGTCCGACAACGATGTCGTGGGGTCATTTCCATTTTTTCGCGCGTCGTGCGTTCAGTAGCGCCTCCGGGATCCCGGCCTCTCGTCCTGTCGGATTCCGAGGATTCCGAGATGCCGTTCTCTTGTCAGATGTCCCCCACGGCCAGCCACGCACGCACACATACGGGCTAACAACTTATATTACATCGGGCGAGCTAAAAACAACCACGACGAGAGCACACTACCGACACGGAGTCCTCTATTTTGAGTCCGGGCCACTCCGGGAGGACTTAATAGACGGTCGGTATGCGGCCGCGACTCCGGATTAAAAATACCGACGGCTCGGAAATTGGATGCATGCCGGCTGAACGCTCAAATGATAACAGGATAGAGGGAAACGCGACTGGCTTCTTCGAGGCGAAAATACTGGTTGTTTTATAAAAGCGATAAGGTAGATTCAGACGCATTAATAATTTACTGTTGATCGGCTAGAATAATGTATAATAAGACTAATTACAAACTATATGTATGTATGTATGTACTATGTAGTAGACTATGTAGGTACTTTTTATGGATCTGTCATATTATCTAGAAAGAATTTGAGACGTGAGTGGAGAACCTGGAGAATCTGGAGAACCTGAACCTAGAACAGTAGTATTGAAATAATTTATTATAAACCTAATAAGTGTAGCTTAAAACCTTCTTCTAACATTACCCAGTTAAAAAGAATTGAAATTTGGTGACTTTATTACCAATTTCAGAAAAAAACGTTACACACATTAAATAAGAAAATTTCAGGCGACTCCTATTTATGTTTTGAAAAATCTATCTTACGCATCTCGCAGGCTTACTTTCCCCATGGTATTTCTAACGTTTATGCCATCTTCAAGCTGTTCTTAACTTGTATAACTATATCTATATGCAACTTCCAAACGCTGTGTTTTAGGATATGTTTTTGCCCTAAAAGGTTGTCCCGCTATATACCATAGAAGTAAAGTTATTTATTTTTATTTGACACATAAGTACACATAAGTGTGAATCCCATAAGTACACAATGCTGTCCAATTTGAAAGTTTTTACTTTATCATACGCAATATGATTTATCATATAGCCATATACATATACGAAAGGTATCGGGACGAAACTTCATATTTAGAAGTTTTATGACCGAACTTAGGGCTAAAAAGCTTTTGGTTCTCTAAGCATTTTTCAAGGATTTTGGAAATGAGCTGCCATTTCTGTAATTTCGTCAAAATAATGAGATAATAAATTAATGTAGAGGAAATTTTCTATAATTTATGTCTACGCCATTTTTTGGTAAAATAAATAGTTTAACTGTATGAGCAAATTTGATTTGATCGAGATCGTGTCTGTCTGCATTGAAACTAGTTAACCAGGATTTGACAATTATTTTCATGCTAATGGCAGTAGGTAGTGTCAAACGCTGATTTTTTGACAATGCCTACTGTTAATATTATCAAAATATCTGTCAAATCCGGGCTTACTCGTTTTATTTTAATGCAGACGCGACCGATGTCGAACAAATAGAATCTCCTGCAGCTACACTATTTTATATATTGTATGATAAAGTCATGTATCTGGCCACATCAGATTTTTCAGTTATTAAATAAAATACAGTGAGTCTCGATACAAAGTTATTCTTTACAAAGAGTTTTTGGTGTTCTAAAGTCTAGAACAAAAACCACCAAAAAATTGTTGTTAAATTTGCTCAAGAATAAGCTATCAACTGTTTTACTTTTAAATTCACAATTTATTCGGGAATAATTTTTTTATATACAAATTTATGCTAAAATATCAAATAGGAATGTTGTATTTCAAATCTCAAATATCGGTTATGTTAATGGCGAATCTGAATCGGCGGTAATTAAAAATAAAAGACATCTGAAATTTTGGAAACTGGATTTTACAAGCCATCATCTTCAGAATTAAAAATGTACATACTATTTAGATAATTCGGTATTCTATTACTTTATGGTATCTGATCACAACAAATAAATATAAATAGGAGCTATTTTACATTAAATTTGGCCTGTCATTAGCATTATGAATTTTCATAGGCATTGGTCGAAATATCGAAAAAAACAATGTTTGGCGTCGGCTTTGGCAAAAAAAATCACCTTCGGTTGTAATCGGGCACTAATGGTAAGTTTGAGCGAATTAGAAACCGATTGCAAGCAGATAAATACATCATTTAAGGTCTATATTAGATGGGCAGCTGCATATACAGAAGTGTAAGAATCTTTGATTTTCGGGCCCATGCATTTAATGTTTATGCAACCCTCTAGACCGAACAACTTAAATGAAACGTACAGTACCCATAGTAGCAAAAATATTGAAAAACATTGAAAAAAATTGTCATTTTAGAAAACTTTTAGAAGCTTTGCGTTCGGTGGCGTTGTGAAACGACTAGAGTAGGTTTCTATCGTTGTTGTCAGTGTTAGCAGAACTACCAACTGTTGTATAGTAATATACTATAATTTGGCAACGTAATTCTATAATATGGTTAACAGGGTTGCGATTTAAGGAGAGAGTTAAGTTGATCTCAGCTACATATGAGACCTAATACGTTCAGCATAGACTTTATTTTGCGTATAATATTTTGAAAATAATATAATATACAAACTATTAAGTATCGTTTACATACACTTAACTTAACGTAACGTACGAAAATAGTTATTTAACCAACAAGTATATTAAAAAGAGCGATTAATGATCGAGACTGTTTAACGCGCGAGCAAAGCGAGCGCGTTAATTGTCGAGATCATTAATCGCTGTTTAATATTCGAGTTGGTTACAAAAATTTTCCGTCGATCGTATTCTTCTAGAGTCGTCAACATAGATTTTTCTTCGCCGATGTGCTTTTAGGTTATATGACAATTTATTTAATTTGACACTGACAGTTCTAGAGAGCGGTATGTTTTCATTGGAAGGTTTCATTTCACCTTTATTTTACCGTTATTTTTATGTCACCGTCATCCGAATTGTCAAAATCAAGAGCCTGTGATTGGTGCACTTAGCTCGCGGATTCTGCTAAGTTGAAGTTGAGTGAACAATTCCGTACGTTACGTTAATTTTTTCTACGTTAAGTGAATGTAAACAAACACGTATAATTCAATGGAGTTGAACTTTCACTAATTCTTAAGTTTTCGTACGTTACGTTAAGTTAATTGGATGTAAACGATTCTTTAGTCTTATACAAGATATATTTAATACTACTTACATATATTAACGGTATATTACAGAATAAGTCAAAAGCCCATATAAATTAACGTCAAAACATTTTCCCAGTCCATACGCAAACAAAGCACTTTCTTCCCCATATAATTTGGAGTCATCGATTTTGGAACAGTAAAAAAGTGACCGGAAGACGGTTACAAAGGACCTCTGGGGGAATGTAAATCAATTGGGCTGGTCTAGTGGACAAATAACGTGTCGTATTTGTCAGGACGATGTGGAAATAAGGGTCCGCAGGACAGCAGGACCGGCAGGAAAAAGTACGTTACGCGAAACACTCCGGCGATTTGTCAACTTCGTGCCGGTAATTGATTTCTGGTGCATGCCGAACGCTTTGGTCGCCACTTTTTTCTTCCTTTCCTTCGGTGTCTGACAAAGTGCAGCAGGAAGTGCGCAGCGACTCGAAATAACTGTTTCCTTCGCCAATGTGTGCGTTTTGCAATCAATTGAGTCACGATTAATAGGTATTATTAGGCGACCTTTAATGACATAGTCTATAAATGGAATAAGGTGCAATTTCCTTTTGTAGGTTTTTTCTTTCGTCTACAACCTTTTCTTGTTTAATCCGTACAAATTGTAAATGTTCTCAAAAGGAATATATGAATCGTACTATTTCAACATAGTTCATTTCATTACTTTCAGACAAAATAAGTTATTCTACAGTTTGATAGGTTTTTTAATAGAGTATTAAAAACCCACTGTTTGTACGGGCAAAGAAGTTGTTTTCTCGACGTTATCGCCGACAAATGTTCAGTTTGTATTATGCATGTCAACACATAGAACAGCGCCAAAGGAATAGCAAAGGATCTTGTCACATTTTGTTTTTTTACTTTATCATACGCAGTATGATGAAGTATTGTAACCGTGCCGAAAAAAAAAATTGAGATTTTAGCGGAAATAGGTCTTTATGGGTCCCCTGAACATTTTTGACCAAGGTACAAAAAAATGTCTGTGTGTGTGTGTGTGTGTGTGTGTGTGTGTGTGTGTGTGTGTGTGTGTGTGTGTGTGTGTGTGTGTGTGTGTGTGTGTGTATGTCTGTGCGTGTGTAAACGATTTTTGTGGCGACGATTCCGGAGAAACTACCGAAGGTATCGGGACGAAAGTTCATATTTAGAAGTTTCATGACCTAACTTAGAGCTGAAAAGCTTTTGGTTGAAAAGGGTCCAAAGGAACTGGTAGTTTATTCTAAGCCTTTTTGAAGCATTTTGCAAATGAGCCGCCATTTCTGTAATTTCGACAAAATAGTTAATAAGTAAATTAAAGTAGAGGAAATTTTGAATAATTTATGCCTATCACATTTTTTGGTAAAATTAATAGTTTAGCCTTTTAGTTTATTCTAAGCCTTTTTGAAGGATTTTGGAAATGAGCCGCCATTTCTGTAATTTCGACAAATTAGTTAATTAATAAATTAAAGCACAGGAAATTTTGAATAATTTATGCTTATGAAATTTTTTGGTAAAATTAATAGTTTAGCTTCAAGAGCAAATTCTATTTGATCGAGATCGGTCGCATCTGCATTGATATGAAATTACATAGTAGCCAGGATTTTGACAAATATTTTTTTGTGTTGTCACATGTGAAAACAGCTGATCTCATCAGAGGTTGGAAAACCACTATGGAACGTTGCCGCTGTAGTGCGGCAAATTATAAAATACAAATTTCAAATAACGTAAGATCACCAATTTGATTGTTTGTTGATAAGAAATATCAACCTGTCTTTATATCTAATTCTAAAAACGATAAATTGAGAAAATTATAAATAAAGTATAGCGATGAGTGTAGTTTTATTTTAGTATGTTGGTAGGGATGTGTCATGAACAAATATAAATCTGTCAAAATTTGAATTACCTTTTTAAGGTGCGTTTTCATTAGTGACAATGGCAGTGGTAGCAGACGCCGTTATAGTATTTCCAATAGAAAATTGCTAGTGACTCATGTTTATGTACATGCAAACTAATATGTGTCATTATCACGACATGTAAGAAATACTATAATTTCGTATTCTACCACCGCCATTAGCTACCATTACCTACCAATCGGAACGCCCCTTTAAACTTGACGTTTCGTCAAAGTGGTACCAACCTAGCATTTACTATACAGACATCATTTATTTTTTTTTAAATACGTATTTCTTAAAAAGCAGCCCTATAAACGTTGATGTCGCTCCTGCCAAAAACTAGATAGCCGACGCGCTCATATGCGACGGCGACACTCCGCCTTCGGTGACGCGCCGCATCACCGCTCGTCGTGCTATTCCGTACTTTCGGCATTTGTGACATAAATAACTCTATTATTCTAATGACGTAGTGTAGGTAGTGTCAAATGCTGATGCTTTGACAATACCTACGATTTATCTCAATAGAATAGATTCTCATGCAGCTAAACTATTAATTTTATATATTGTATGATAAAGTCATGTGCCTGGCCACATCAGATTTTTTTTTGTTGTCTTCACAGGGCCTAAGTGCAAGTTAGTACAAATGGTATGAAACATAATGGACCTAAGCTATCATTGGCCGTTATTATTTTTTAGATACAAAGTAAACAAGGCTTAAGTGGAATACAGGAACATAATCATTTTAAAGTCTAGGACCAATTTGGTGCTCCAGCCAAAACATGAATATTTATGTTACTACATTGCTTTTATAGGCCTTTGTTTTTTACCACCTGGATACAATCTAAATAAAATTAGTCACAAATTTTTAATCTTGGGACGTACTCGCGGCCTCGAAGCAACCTCAGTTCATGCCTCAATTGACAAGGCAAAGAAACAAACTATTATGGATCAAGTTAACGTATTGAAAAGGGCCCAACTACAATTTTTCTGGCCTAAATTATTCAATGAATGTGTCATACATTGGGCGTATTTAACTTTAACTAACCCAAGAAGCTAAAATCGTTGCATAACAATAAAATCAGAAATAATCATGTTTTTCGATTTTTTGCACATTCGTTCACATGTTGTCAAAATTTTATGTAATTCGGACAAGAAACGTGAACAAAAGTCTAAGCAAACATCTGACAAATCGTCAATTATCCCAAAACTTTTTTTTGCAGATTTATTTTTGTCGAAGTCGAATTTAATTGAGACAAAATATAGCTATGGTTAAAATTAAAAGTACTGTTTCAAGTAGTTATATCAGTGAATAAGACAAAATATTAATATTCTTCCTTTCAACATTCTACAACAAATTGTTTTTTTAATAATATTATTTTCATTTGTGTTGTTCTCACATTACACAACTTGTTATTAAAATAATAAATGATTATCTTGTTTTCATTATTTATGTAAATGTTGGATACCTAATAGAAAGATCAAATATGTTATGTAAAATCGTCACGACAAATGTTAGTGCTGCTAAGAACTAAATGAACCGTTATCGGTTTGAAATAAAATTGAGAAAATACCGTTTTCCTGAATTAATGAACGTTGACAATATTTATGGTATATACGTAGACCAAGGGTAGTAATAATACGGTATTATGTTAATTGGGGCCGCAATGAGGGTGCAACTGCAGAAAAACATGGTATGTATTTCTATTTTTAGATCGAGCCCATGAGAAACGGCGGTTGAAAAAATATTTCTTGTAGCTCTGACATATAATGCGGTAAATTAAAATTTATTTCCATCCGCAGTACACTGAAAGTGTTAAGAAAAACGATGCATGTACCGATAATTTGCGGTTTTATTATTACGCACATTATTCTTGCAATTGTTTGTCCAGGAGTCGGTTTATGATTAAGTCGGGAAATATTCCGTTCTACGGTGAGTCAATTAAAACCTCAGTAATTGCTTATTGGGGTTTTCGTAGAAGACCTACGTATCACATCACAGCTTTTGGATTTAGTTTGGACAAAATAATGATGCAAAAAAATCAATCAGTCAATGATATTTTAGACGAACATCTAAATGATGTTTCTCTCAATTATAGATGAAAAAAAGTGCTTTTTTAAATTCTCGTTAGGAATATTTGATAAATCTTGGTCTTTATTATTTTATTATGGCGCTTTGTATTGATAGTGATTTCTACCGGTCCTATTATTTGCTCATTTCTGGCCATCTGTCCAAAAGGTAGTAGGTGTTTTATTTTGGAATAAACTACACCATCACAGCTTCAACTCAAATTATTAAAAAGAAAAAGTAAAGTCAAAATTGCGTTCTTCATCTATCGGTTCACCTTTATTCGAGTAAACCGTCAAAAAGTACGTCAAAGTGTATATCCAATATCTATGTTTATAGGTTATAATACGTTGGAATAAATGTCAGTAGAAATGCAATGTTTCGTTTCTTACCCCGGGGCATCACTACAGTCAATAAGTCGCTAATTTCGAGCGTTGTATCAAATTATGAGTTGTGTCCAAATTCAAATACGACTAATAAGTCGACGTATTCGAGGGAAGCCAGAAAAACGAACAAATTTAGGCAACCATTGCCGACGATACGGGATCCACATCTGGAATTAAGAACGCCCATCAAACTGCGGCCAGGTACCTCCAAAACACACGACAACAGCACAGGACTATTGATAAGGAGACTGAAGCATAGTATGATCTTCGTACTGGTATCGGTTAGTTGTGTGGGAATGTATTTGATAGCAGCACTTGGAAGACCAAAGTATGATGAGTTAGGTCACATGGTGATGGATCAGTTCTTTGATATGTCCACGTTAAAGCAGTACTTCTTAAGGACGTTAAATGAATTGGACTATTATGGCCAATTACTCAAAGAACCGTCCAAAGAAAAACTCCTCCCAGATTTGGTCAACCATCCTATCTACAGACCGAAATACACCTTAGTTATGGAGTTCACAGACGTTATGGTCCATCCGGAGTGGTCATACAAAACAGGGTGGAGGTACAAGAAGAGGCCTGGTTTGGATAACTTCTTGGATAGTATCAAAGGGGTATACGAAGTGGTTGTGTACACAGCGGAAGAAGGAATTACAGTTTTTCCAGTTGTTGAAGCTTTAGACAACCAGAAGTTGATCAAACATAAATTAGTACGAGACGCGACGAAAGTGGTTGATGGCAAGTACATCAAGGATCTGGACAAGTTAAACAGGGATTTGAAGACCATAATCGTAGTGGACTGGAATGAGAATTGTACCCAGCACCATAGGGATAATGTCCTCAAAATAGCTAGATGGAAGGGAAACGATGATGACACTGATTTAACGACCCTCTCACTCTTTCTACTGGCGATTTCTCAGAGTCAAATTGAGGATGTCAGGGACGTGTTAAAGGTGTATATAGAGTATACGGATCCATTGAACGTTTATAAACAAATTCAGAAGAGATTAATTGAGAAAGCTGAAGCGGACGCAGAGGAAGAACGCGATAAATTTCCAAATAACAAATTCTATTGATCTATTTACTGAAAAGTTATTGAAATATTTATGTATTATTGTTTATTTTATAGATGTACTGCAGTTTAGCATCATAGAATATTCCAAATTACTGTTGTGTTTTACTTATAATATGATTCAATAATATTTACTGCGAAAATTGAACTTTACGCCTCTATTTTGAACGAATTTGCAAGAAAATTGTATTTATGTCCAGAAATTACGCACGTATGTTTGTTTGGGAATGTGCCGTATATCTATTTACTTAATTGACAAATTGCAAAATGGATAGAAAAAAGGAAAATGGCTGTGCATTTAACAATTTCAAGAACATATGTAATGGGGCATTTAAACTAAAAAATTACATAATGGTGAACTAATAAAGCAATTAAAGTTAAAAAGTGAGTATTGAATCGTTGCTAATACGATAATTATGTTTGAATTAATTTCATTTAGTCATGGTTTTGCTGTTTACATTTGTTTATGTTAATTTTAAGGAAAATAAAATATTTAAGATTTTAGGCCCGGCTTTACAAACTTATGTCAGAAATTAATTATCATTGAGAGATCTAAAACGGAATCAGGTGTTAGAATCGACGTACGTACTCTAAGTCTATGTCAAAAAAAAGTATTTTATTTCACATGCCAGTTGTTGTTCTGGCCTTGTTTTTGAATGAAATTCAAAAAGTTCTAAATAAAAGTTACTTCTAGAATACGTTTCAAATACCCCCTAAGTCGGACTTTTGCATGGTAGTATCATGACATTAAAAATTGGTTAGTTGTCATTTTGAATGGTCTGATTTCATGGGCATGTGGTAGAAATGATTTTTGAGAAACTAACACTGGTCAATTATTATCAGATTACCAATAACAGTAATTGACTTTGATATTAGTTCATTGATTTTATGATGTTGATTGTTGCCGAATTTGCCATCAGTTTTCCGATATTATAAAGCACGTTATACCATAGCATAAATAAATATTTGTACGAAAATATACAAATATTTTTACCTACGACCGTATGTGTAAACGTCGCTTACGTCACGGACTGCTTCGCTCGTAAATCGCGTATAACAACCGTGTGCTTTTGGCTGTGCGTTTGTGTTTTTTACGCACGACCTAATGTCATAATGACAGATGTCGCGCGAATATTTTGATTAATTATGTGTCATTTTTGATACTATTTATATTTATTGAAATTTTCGGTCGTAGGTAAGTGCAATACTCGAGCTGTAACATATATTGCATGCTCATGAACATTTATGTTGAATTTGTATTGGAACTTTCGGTCGACACTTCAGACAAAGTTCTCCGTAGTTGCAATAGATGTCGCGCGAATACCGTCAAATATTGTCACCCGTCAAATATCCTTACCTTTATTTTTTGACATTTTTGATACAATTTATTGAAATTGTCGGTCGTAGGTAAAACTATGTACAATACTCGAGCTGTACACGCATATAACGTGCTCGTGAAAAATAACAAAACTCGCCGCTTCGCGGCTCGTATGTTAACTTTCCACTCGCACGTAATATGCTAGTTACAGCTCTTGTAATGTAATATACTATTACGTAGCTCTTAATGGGGGACGGCTCTAGGTCAGGATGGAGATGTATATAAAATAGGGCTTCCAGTCCTGGGATTACTGGGATTATTATTTTACCATAAACTAAAAAATGTAATATTTTGGTTCGAATCATCTCGAGTTTGTAGGTATGACAGAGGTAATATGGTCACTTTTGACATTTCTACGTAGCACAATTATCGCTTCTTTTAGTGGCAAAGTTTTGTTAGAAAGGGCACATAGAGATACAAAAATCTATATTGTATGGTTGGGCTATTTGAACTGTATTTGAGAAAACCGAAAAATGTACAAGTATCTAATATTAATTTTTTTCATGACAAGAAATTGAATATTTAATATTCTAAGAAGTTGCACTTAATATTTCATCAATTTTGAACAATAAATAACGCCTTCTCATGAATAAACATCCATGACATATGAATTCTAAAGTTATCCAATTTTATCTTAAAGAAGAAAAAAAAATACTGTATGTCACTATGACGGTTTACAGGATTTTGACAGATTCAAATTGTTTGGTGCGTTTGTCACTTCGCGACGTTGTCAAATGCCTTGACAATGTCGCTAAGCAGTGTATCAAAACAATTTGGAAATGAAAAATCCAGAGCTGTGATTGGTTCTAAAGCCGTGAGGAATGAAATATTTCTCACTACTCGCGGGGTATGAGGAGCCAGGAATGAAATATTTGCCATGTGTGTGGGGAATGGTTAGTATTACTTATCATAAATTGATAATGAATGCATTCCTCACTAGGAGTAGAAAAATATATTTCAGGAGTTTCTTACTGACTGGATTTGTCATCCCGGGCGTATTGATGCGGCAATTTTCGCTTTTCTCATGAATCAAGGGATCAATTGCGGGATCCCGGGAGTACAAAATTTTTAATCCCGAAATCCCGGGATCAGTATATTGTCCGGTATTGGAAGTTCTAATATAAAAGTCGCAGTGTTGTTTACATAGGTCGTGTATTGCTGACCACACGGAATTCCAATATTACAGCTGACTGGAGTCCGTGAAACATGATAGCTGGTCGTATACTGTACTCAGGTGCTGCAAACTAGTCCTCTTCCCATCCCATACCGTGGCTTTTATATGAATTTGGCAAGTCGTCATAACCTGTTTTGGGCCCCCCAAAAACCCTGAGTTAGGATTTTTGGTTGCACACGACATTTGTTATAAGTAAATTTTGTCAATTTTCACGTTTTGAACCAAGCAACCGTCTGTTGGATGCGTTGGATGACCTGGCCTCAATTATACAATGTAATTAAACTATACTTTGCAACAATATAAATAAAATAAGATGTTTACTATGGCAACAAAAGTACATCTTGTTTGAAACGGAATAGTATATTATAATACAAGTTTTATGAGACAAAAATTGGCGCACGAGTTGTTTTGAACACGACGAGCGTAGCGAGGAGTTACTAAAAGTTGGTGATCTAGTATTTTCTTAACTATACCGAAAACGGTTTCGTTATGAGTTTTTTCTTTTTTGCGTTCGTTATAAACTCATAACGAAACCGCTTTCGGTGTCGTTATGAAAACACTAGGTCACAAACTTGTAGTGACTTGTTGTATTTGTTACGAAAACACTACATTCGGTGGGCTAACTTGATTGTTACATCTGTGTAACAAAGTTAAGGGTGACGATCGACGTTGTTTATGGTTATTATTACCACCATAGTTGTGGTAACAACAAACACAACATAACCTCATTTATCTATCAGAGGTTAGTTCAGTTTTCTCTACTGCTGGGCGCCACCGTCTCTGGTTTTGCGAATTTGCAACTCTGACAGTAAAAAATAAATAATTAAATCACTGCATCAAATTAGAAGTAAAAAAAAATAATTAGTATTTTATCGCAAATACAAAGTGTTCAAGAATGATGTGTAGAAGTAGAAACAAATAATTATTAAAAATGCATGGTAATATTTCTATTAGGAAGAACAAGTTTCTGTCAATAATTTCACAAAACTCAATAAGTAATAGTAAATTATTAGTACATTATTTGGGAAGCACATAATTAAGTGTGCGATTTATATCCGTTGTGTGCTAGTCGAATACGACGTTTTATCTACGACTCATAAGTTCAAAAGATTCACTTTCAAGATTTCAAAATATTCACTTTCTACTTCACGAAAAACCAGTAGGTATAGCCAAGTATACCTTAAGTAAAAATCTGTTTAATTATACTAGTCGTTATATTTTTTAGCCTTCAGTTAATAATTTCGATAGTTATAATAATCGGACCATGAAGTATTCTGTACCGTTTTTTTTTATTCAATTAAAAGTTAATAATTAACCAGTAGAGAAGAGGTTAACAACCGAAAAAAATGTACATCATTCTGGCTCATTGTTATGTGCGGTACGTTCGTCGTTTCAAAAGCGACTGATTTCAAGCGAGGAAAGGCTGTTAAGAGCAAAAGCATGTTTAATTCGGACCTGTCGGGGAAAATCCGAAATGGCTAGTCGAGACAATAAGTCCGATTTTTTGTCTATTTTGTGTGTGTGCCCCTGCGGAAATGGAACACTTAATTGGCGATGCGCTAGATATCTCTTTTTCGGCGAGTGAGTTAATTACTCACTTATGAACGGAGGGCATTGTTCGAGTTGAATTACATGTGAAGTGCGGTGATTTTTTGACGGGTCGATTACTATCACCGCCTAATGGATTAATTGCTGTATAATTTTAGTGGAATTTTATATCCGGCGTAAATTTACAAATCGCCTTAGTCATCAGGATGTAGCAACAAAGTACAGAAAATATTAAAACTTCAGCTGTATCCCGAAATAAACCGTTAGCTATCTACTCTAAGGTGAATTCTCTTGAAAATTTTATTATATGTTCGCCCGTACATAAAACAAAGAGAAAACGCTAAAACCTAACTTCATGAGAACCGACTAGTATTCAGTACAAAAAACAACTAACTATCTACTGCCATTGTTAATTGATTCAAAATACGTTGATTTTCTGGAGAGATAATTAAAAATTGGGGTATCTAATATGAATAATAATATGAGTGATATTGACAACGTGAATATGTGGTGGGTGTTCTCGATTGATTTAATGCTCCAAATAAAAATCAGTGTTTAGGGTTTGCTTTAGTAGTAATTTGAAGTTTTAAAGTTCCTGGTTTACTTGCTATACGATTGTTTTTACCAGATTTGTCGAACCGCTTCCACGCGACCACATTTCCGCAACATACTTTTTTGTGCTCAAAGACCCAGTCTGTTTGAATGTTCTGATTATCCTAGAAGTAATATCCGGACAATTTAGTTATCCGCATGTATTTTATTGAAAATATCAGCAATATCGAGATAATCGTCTGATTTCGACGGATAACTACTATAATAAACATATCCAGTCATTAATATTAACTGAATAAAAGGTAAGTCAAGCTCTTGAATTACTTATCGCATGATCTACCAACATCTACAGGTTGAAATTTCAACTTCTCACCAAGGAATTGAGAAATTTTGCGCTAGTTCTAAATAAGCATTAGTTTTCATAAAAAAATAACAAAAAATATAAAAATGTATTCAAATAGCTAAAAAAATATTTTTTTTGAGGGAGGTGGTTGTGAATTCATATTAGGATATAATTTTGACTTCTAAACTACATTTCCAAATAAAGAGTATCGATAATGAAAATATCGAACGAATAATGAAAATAAAGGCACCTTATTCTTATCACAAATTCATATATTCTGAATCGCTCGGTATATGGCACCGAAATTTACATATTTGACGGTTGCCGTTTTGGTTTGATACAGGAAAATGGATAATAATTTTTTTCTATATAGTGTGTAGTTTATTGACTTCTTGACTATACCGGGTGACCCACGCCATAGGTACTCCCGTTTATTTTTGTTGTTTAAGAAGCTGTACGAATGAAATTTGGGAATGTGTTAATAGACAAAAAATGTCATTCTTTTGGATACTCTTGAGGTTATTATGACTTCCGGTTTTTTCGGAATTGACGTCATCATTGAAATTTTAAATGGCACCCTATATTCGTTCTGTGATATTTTCAATCAGGATGACATTCTAAACACAAAAACATATCGATCGTCACTTTTTATTACCAAGGCAACGCAAAAATAACTTTTTTGTGTATTGATCTATGTGGCTAGGAATTGGTGAAAATAAACGACAATTGTCAAACAAACACTAACTAAATCGATTTTGATCGACATTGTATTACTGGCGCCCTCTAGCGTGATTTATTTGGTTTTTGACCAGTGAGTCATTTTCTTCACGAGTACCCCTGATTATTCGATAGAAAACATCTTGCCGATTACAATGATACCAAATACTTGGTATTTTATTGAAAATCTTAGCGTACAAATGTTGTTAGAAGCAAGGAAATCGAAAAAAATATTGACCTAATGATCAAAGACAGCGTACAAGTCAGTCACTCAATGGACTAGTCGAAGGAAGTACCCATAAACGTCATTTTCACGCTACCATTATTAGCATTATCAAGAATTTGGTATCATTGTGTCGGAAATTGTTTTTCCTCGCATAATCAAGGTACTTCCTTCGAGTAGTCCATTGAGTGACTTTGACTTGTACGGTGACTTTTATCACTAGGTCAACATTTTTTCGATTTCCTTGGTTCTAACAACATTAGGACCTTAGGACAAGCTCCGTATAATCCCTAATACGTATATGGATAATATTGACAGTAGGTATTGGTCAAAAAAACAGCCTTTGACACTAACATAGATTATACAAAATATCCTCTACTTTAATATTATTATTTAACTATTTTGACGAAATTACAGAAATGCCTGCTCATTTCCAAAATCCTTGAAAAATGCTTAGAGGAAACATCCAGTTCCTTTGGACCCTTTAGAACCAAAAGCTTTTCAGCTCCAAGTTTGGTCATAAAACTTCTAAATATGAACTTTCGTCCCGATACCTTTAGCAGTTTCTCCGGAATCGTCGTGACAAAAATCGAGTACAATATACACTACACACATACAGATATTTTTTTGTACCTTGGTCAAAAATGATCAGGGGATCCAAAAAGACCTATTTCCGCTAAAATCTCAACTTTTTTTCAGCACTATTACAATACTTTATCATACTGCGTGTGATAAAATAACAATGTTACAGTAAGTACAGTAAGTATTATCACAAATGATTATTATACAACTGTTGGTTAGTTGCCAACCATTTGGGTATAAGGTTTTGTACTGTGTGATAATCATGTGATAATAAAAATTGTTTTTGAAGTGGAATTAACAGTCCTTGTTTGAAGCAAGGTACCTAATGACAGTTTATAATGGCATAGTTTTCTGCCTTGACCAACGGGATCCAAAGTGTTTGGAGACCACTGACTAGACCAGTACACCACGACCCTCTGCTATGCAGGGCACACAACAATCCCATAATTATATAATCACGCCTGGATTCGCTATTCGCTATTCGTTTTTTTTTCTTTTTCAATATTTACACCACTATCCAATATTCTCATACTGAAAGTGGCTTATGAACCCTTCTAAAGCAAGCGTGTCAAACGCCCGACCATCAATCTATCTATATCCATCCTCCGGTTTATTTTGCAAAATGAACATCGCCGGTCGCCACGTGTCGGTTGTTATATTAGCAGAAAGATCGTTTAAATACGGTGACGTTGGCATCCCTGCGGGGGGTTAACAATGCGTGCGGAAGAGTATCATCCCCCTCATCCGCTGCCGCCGTCATCTCGCGGGCGCATTACCAACCCTCCACCCTCGTCGATATACATAGATATATACAGTGCGTTGCGTATTCCAAATTAAAAATCACTTTAGTCATTCGCTGACGGTCGTAAGGGCGTAATTGAAAAATTAAAAGCTTCCGTCTATCTGGCTACTTTATGACCGTAGGTTGTCGGCTTTGATACGTCAAGTCTAAAGCACACCCTTGGAGAATTCACCCACATATTTAAATGTTTTTACTGTAGAAATCCGTAGACAGTTGCGAGACAGGAAAGCAATATACATGTAGTGTAAACTAGGCTTGATCCCAAATTATGACCTCGAGAGGACCTTTAATAAAATAGCTACTTTGTTTTTATGGAATTTCCCTAAAATTTAAAGTTCCTAGTTACTACACTGACCTAAACTTTGATGTTTAACAACTGTTTGAGTACAATTTTTACACCTGATTATAGTGTAATATATAGTATTTAGTATTTATTTAGTAATTATAGTGTAATTTATAGAATTTCACGTTTTATGTCAAATTGTTCGTCCGATGTACCTTATTTATGCTATTTATGTTTCTTTGACGAGAGTCCTTCAGTATCACAAGCCCTGATGAAGCTGACTATAATCAGCGAAACGTTGACAAATCGTTAAATAAAGGACCAAAAAACAGAAGACTGAACGAGCGTTTCATTAATTTCCAGACAAAAATAATTCCTTTGATCCAGTTTTTAGACACGTTGGTGATTAACTAAGAGACTTGAGCAAGACTTAAAGCATTCCACTACAAAGCCATATCATATCTTAACAATTTGATTATTGGTTAATTAAACAAAATTTTGCAATGCTTTGGTACCAGAACCAGTGGTTAAAACTTCATATTTAGAAGTTTCATAACAAACTTAGAGCTGAAAAGCTTTTTGTTCCCAAGGTTCGAAACGAACTGGAGGTTTACTCTTAGCATTTTTCAACGATTTTGCAAATCAACCGCCATTTCTATAATGTCAAAATAGTTAAAATAGTAAGGAAATTTTGTATAATTTATGTCTATAAGATTTTTTGATAAAATTAATAGTTTAGCTGCATAAGCAAATTCTATTTGATCGAGATCGGTCGTGCCTGCATTAAAACTAGTTAGCCACGATTTGACAGATATTTAGATTCCATTGACAGTATAGTCAAAACATCAGCGTTTGACACAGTTTGACACTACTGTATAGTATGATAAAGTCATGTGGGTGGCACATCAGGTTTTTAAAAATAATTATACATTGGAATAAAAAGATTTGCGGTTCGCTTTGTGGGTCTGACAAAGTTAGGAAAACCAAATAACGAAAAAACATACAAAATGAAATATTATTTTAATATTTGCCACAATTATAGGCATAAAGGAAAATGATGAACTATAATCTTTCAATTGTGGATATCAGAACGTTTCAAAGATCTAGAATTACTTAAATTGTTAAAAATAGAATTATTTAAACTAAAAGCATAACTGGCATCTAAAGAAATCGAACAAGTGACAACTGAATCTGTTGAGCTATTCTTTCGTAATAGAATCTGGACCTGAACACAGAAATTGTTAATTGAGACTAGTTTTAAGGAAAATTTGTGCCAAAAAATCGCAGGACAGTCACAGTTACAGTTACAAAACTGCCTTTAGAATCATATATTCTACAAAAAAAAACATACCAGAATCGGTTTAAATTCTACGATTATTTTGGTGTTGTCGTCTCATAAGGGGTTGGTTCATTTAGTTTCTATTATATTTCGTATTTTTGACAAATTAAGAAATTGGAAATGTGTGAAATTATAAAAGAACATTGACGTAGCTCCGGTGTTTAAAGATAAAAGTAAATTAAAAATTTGTGTTGTAAAACACATTTTTTGAGCTACCACAAATTTACTATAACAATTATAAGTTTAATAAAAAATAATAAACAATAAAATTTTTAACGTAGATATCAGAACGATTTTGAGATTTCTAATTAAATAAATTACAATACTTCACACTTATTAAAAAGAAAATCCCCTAAGCGAAACCTAAAGAAATCGAATAAGTGACTGATTCTAGTATGGTTTCTTTTCATAGAATCTGGATCTTAAAACACAACCGCTGATTAAGTGTTCTTTTTTAGAAAATATAATATTTACGCGTTGCGGCCGGCTGTCAAATTTGAGATAAGTTATAATTTATATTTTAAATTGCTTTTCTTTTCAACAACTGTATATTTTGCAATCCACAGTATTCTTACAAACAGAAATCTGAAAACTGTCAATTGATTTTGACATGGTTCTTTGCGGAGAATGTGAAGGGAAAAATAAGAAAACCAGTGCAAAAGAGACGATCAACTTTCAAACTACAAATTTTTAGTAAAATGTATAGAAAATGATGATGCTGCGAAACTGGTCGGATGTAAACTTTTAAATAAATTTCAAATTACTGCCACAATTTAGTTTTTACTTTTTGTTGAAAATGTTTATACCCCCCAAACTTACTATGGTGAGGGGTATATTGAGTTTGGCACAAATGTCCGTAATTTTGAAGTTATTGATCTGAAATTTGGTACACAAGTATATCTATTAAAAATTAAGGACCAGTTCGTGAATGGGTAAAATCGGTTAATTTTTCTTTGTTTTTCATATTAAATATTAATTTTACGGTAGTAGTTTAACTTCAGCACGGCTGAAGATAATTTTCTTACTAGTTTTTAAAGACGCTTTCTTAATTTTTAGCCTGTAGCCGTCACCAAATACTATACCAAATACTTAAGTTTAAAAATAATTAGTTGAGTTTCTGCTCATGTAACATTTTGGATAGGCATAACTATCGAATACATACTTGATGTAAATCCTGAGGAAAAGAATGCTATGCAAAAATCAGATTTTGTTGTATATATTATTAATTTCTCCACATTTCCCACTTACTTGAACACTTCCTTTGACAAATTATTTAATTATAGACAAACACAAGATTTACGTATCATCAGATGTAAAATGATGGACGTCATGTGAATTACTAAGCTTTTAGAAGGGTTCATTCGATACAGGAAAAATGCTGGCGATTCGACGCGGCGCGGCTTGGAATCTAACATTTGACTCGTGTCGAAACGGTGAATGACGAAAGGTCCCACCTCTACGCTGGCATATAATTATAAAGCGCTGTATATGTCAACTGCACATCCCACAGACCACAGAGCCTGGAACAACAATGCGATTCGCTTTTGTTCTTTTGTGGGTAAACGGCTGATGAACAATACATCGGACGAACGACGTGTACGTCGCCGTTCGCTTATCGCCAACAATGCATTTTCGATTCGAAAGATATTAAATTAAACGGTGTGTCCGAAATGTAAAACCGTTTTGTGAATGTTTTGTTTTGCTTAATGGTATGAACATTTCTTGAAAGGCAACGACTTTAATTTGAAAACAAAGTGAAGAATAGTAAACTACTCATTTCGCCTGACAAGTTTTATTGAAAAACAAAATAGAACTTAAAAGTTAGAATTATTCTTTCTAAATAGTAGCTACACAACAAAGATTTTCATTTACGCTCATCGATATGCGCGTGAAACAAACTTAACAAATAAATTTAAAAAAATGACTATTGCACCGAAGTGTCGTTAGTTCTTGTGCTATAAATGCCACGTTGAAAACAAACTGAAACGATAAATGTGGTCCATTGCAATCTATAATAACTACATGCATGGTCGGCATTTTCTGTCATAACATTTGGTATATATGTCGTAGGCAAATGGTAATTTCTGGAAAAAGCCTTAACCATATTTACCAGGTGAAATAGATATGGAGTCTCCATTGGTATGTTTAAAGCTATTTGCCTAGGCAAATGTATTTGCCAGAACCGATGTTAGGCAAATTGCATTTTGTTTTCAATTGCAATAACTCCAATAACATTTGCCTGGGCAAAAGCCTTTTGCCTAAAATAACCATTTGCCTACGACATATATACCATACTCAAATAGTAGTCCATTTTCAAAGGTTTTTGTATATTGGGATATTAAAAAACACCTCTTAATCCTTTGATGGGTTTATTGTAATAGGTACCGGTTTCGACTCAAGGTTGAGCCATCATCAGCCTAAATCTACAAAACAATACAAACGAACAATCAGTGCGAGACAATGGGATAATTTAAATTACAAAAAACAAAAAACACGAAACAATTTCTATCTTACAATTGCAATTATACATTATACAAATTATACAAAGGATTAGACTTACGGTCAAGTTATCGGAGTAACCGCTTACAATCATCCAAACTGGAAACTATAAACATTTAAAATTCTTCTAAACATGTACACGAGACAAGACAGCCGGACAGACACGACATTGAGAAACTCTTAAAGCAATATGGTTTATACAAATAAAAAATTAAAAAAAAAAAAAAACTTGACCGTAAGTCTAATCCTTTGTATAATTTGTATAATGTATAATTGCAATTGTAAGATAGAAATTGTTTCGTGTTTTTTGTTTTTTGTAATTTAAATCATCCGATTGTCTCGCACTGATTGTTCGTTTGTATTGTTTTGTAGATTTAGGCTGATGATGGCTCAACCTTGAGTCGAAACCGGTACCTATTACAATAAACCCATCAAAGGATTAAGAGGTGTTTTTTAATATCCCAATATATACCATACGGTTGTTCTTGTTTTTACAGCGAACCCCCTTATTCTTGTAAAACCATACTTAATTGCTGCAAATTTGGGACATATTAACCAGTGTTCATGAGACCTAAAATCGAGAATAAGTTCTATTTAACAATTAGTTTTACCAAAATAAGTTTCCATACCTCAGTTAGTGGCTTAATAAAAAATTAGCTATTGAGTCTATATATCAGAGCATTTACAATAAATGCTATCCTGGCCTACAAAGGACAAACACGACAAGTTAAAACCGTTTCTGGTATGGTTTTGTCTGCACAATTTGAATCTGAAAGCAGAAATTTCGAATTGTCGTTTTTGGAGTTTTTTTAGCACTGCTTTTGTCAAACTAGCCTCAACTGGGATTTTCTGCTTTCAGATTCAAGTTAAAGTAAAGTAAACTGAAGTCAAACTTTTGAGTGTAGATATAATTTCATAGATTTTCGATTACTTAATTTTTAAAAACTCAACGCTACCGTCTTGAGCGAGGTGGTAGTAATATCTGCGTTGTAAAATGTTGAGTTTTAGAATATATTGTGAGGTTACTTCCCAGGCAGAAGCATTCTAATATATTTTCTTAAATAATTTTTGGTCTTGTTCTTATATCCTTTAGCTGTAATATATAAACAAAAAATCTTTTCAAGCTTACCACAAAAGAATCTTTGAAACCAAATGATTAGAAGTGACCCATCGTGGTGCCCTTTTTTCAAAGAATCTGAATCTGAAAACAAAGATTTGAATTAAGTCTAGTTTTTAAGAACAGCGCTAAAAGAAAACGCAAAAAAATGCAAAAAGATGTTGAGGATGAAACCTCATATACTGAAAGTAGAAGGGAATGAGACATACTTTACAAATGATGTAAGACAGAGAAGAAAGAGAACTGTAATTCCTGTACTTCCTTTTATTGTAGATCATTGTATTTCAACGTATCTGCTCAGAAATTATCTAAAAGTAATACAAATTTCAAGCATTTTTTTCTGTCCTCGGATATTCAAAAATCGTAACAATCGCAGAAAACAATACATTATTGTAAGATATTTCTGAACTCCACCTCATAAATTTACAAGAAGTGCCAAAACACTTAATCGGGTTTAGGCAATTTGGTCACACTTCTTATCTAAAATTTTAAAAATGTTGATGAACTCGTAAGTAAACAAAAAACTGAACCTAAAAAATTTAATTTGGGATAATTATGTGTGTTTTGATAACTAGAAATTGACGTGAATGAATGTATTTTAAAAAACTTTCAGGCATCTCTGAAAAACATATTTATTATCTTGAACTTGCGTAGTAATATATGATAGTATGTCAAGTTGGATTTACGAAAAAGTCACCCTCCTGCTCGTGGAAAACATAAGAACCGGGTGATAGCAAATTTAATTTGGTATCCGCAGGAATGAAAACCTATTAACTTAAATTCGTGTACGTCTTAAAAAATATATGGCTATTGTGTCGGTGGGGTAAGGCCCCATCCATGCATACACCCTCACCTCTTGAAAAGCCACCCCGGAAAATTACTGCAATTGCCCGAGATCATTGCATCTAGCGGAGGGTACTTATCTCCGTCTCTCTCTTTCTCTATTATTCAAGGAGAAAGGGACGGTTCCGCACACCCCCACCCCCTTCGGGCTATATATTTTTATTTCCCCGTTGCCTACTTAAAGAACTGATTAAAATAGGGGATATGTTAAAGCCAATATTAGGAGCGTCTGCTCCAAATGAGGATTACCGTTTACTCTGAGGTGGCCCTGACTTTTTAAGGGCCATAAAACTTTATTAAAAACCTCCACTTTGTGTCGCGCCACTGCTCACCGAGCCAACATTTCTCTTACTGAATCCACGCTTAGAGGTTATACTTTGAGGCTGCTGAGGGGGAACAATTGCCCATCGTTTGCTTGCTACGTTTCTTCGTAGCAAAGGAGAAATTGAAGTTTAACGTGAGACCTAATCGGGTCGATGGTCTTAAGAAACCTAGTTATTTGTAAGGGCGGAAGAAAACACTAAGTTAAAAAAATTTAAACATTACGCAGATACCTACTTAATTTTTACATTTCGTGTCTTTTGAAATACCTACACTAAAAGATATATAGGTATATATTTTTTTAAATTCTAATGCTTTCTTTAGCCTTGTTATCTCACAGCTGGCAAAGGCTTCTCCATTTGCCTTCTACAGTTTTCGTCGCATGGCCATCATAGGCTAGCCATGAGCAATGGATTATTCGTTACTTTGTAATCGTTCCTTAATAATAAGTATAGAGTACTTGATTTATAAGTAGTCGGTACCTATAACCATAAATATAACTTAAAAATTGTATTACTGTGTTTCATTTATGACCTATTTCGCCATCCTACAAAAAGGCGACATTTTAAATATACAAAATGTCCCCAGATAGACCTAACCATACCTACATTGCGGAAGTAGCAGGAGGACGGTTTGTCACCTTATATAACATCAACAGAAAAACTATAAATAGAATAGAATAGAATTGAATATGTTTATTTATAACTGTGCAGTTACATGTCAAAAAACAATTTCTTCAGAATAATAACTCATTGATGTTATAAGGTGAGGGGTTGACCAGTGTCAGCTTGAGCTGTCTATGGAAACTCTTGGTGTTTTCTTTGTTCCAGCTATCAGGGCAGCTATTGTAAAATGTAATTCCTTTTCTCAGGATTGGAGCGGTATGCCTGGTGGTTGCAAGTGATCTCTCAATCTGGTACTATAGCCATGCGTGTCCCCAACTAGTGCAACTTCATTTAAACTGTGCGAGTGTTCTTCCAGTACTACTCGCATCGCATACTCTGCCGGTGCTGTGAGTATACACTATACAGTGTCCTAAAAATTGGTTTGCAGTGCTGGTGAATTGGTTTATCCAGGACACTCCTCGCCGGCTTCTTTTGTTCAAGCAATATGAGATTCAGATGTGCTGAAAGACCCCATATCTCGGTTGCACAGCACATTTTTGCATGTAAGAGGCCATAGTAAGCAGTAAGTGCTGTCTCTTGTTTGGCGTATACGTCTGAAGGCATAGACTGACTTGGCTAACTCGCTGCAAAGGCCTAATGTGTGGTTTCCAGGTTAATCTGGTACCAATTTGTATTCCAAGTAGTTTGAATGTGTCGCGTGGCTCCACCTGCCTGTCCATAGTAAGCTGAATAGTTTAGTTGCAGCTCGTTGCGCTTCAACCAGTTTTCAGCGTTGGTTAGCTCCTTCCTTAGTTGGACTTTAGGTACCTATAGCAGGATCTTTATGGAAGAGAATAAGAGTGGTGTAATCTGCATAAAGTATTGCTTCATAGTCGAGAGAATCTGGTAGGCCGTTGATCAAAATATTAAATAGTATAGGTCCGAGAATTGAACCTTGAGGTACTCCTGTCGGTATTGGACGCGGGTTACTTAATTTTCCATCATGCCATATCACTTGGCTTCTATTTGTGAGATAATATGACGGCATATCAAGGGTCGCATGTTGAAAACCTAGATTCTGCAGGTTTTCTTTTAAGATAGAATGGGAAATGCTATCAAAAGCCTTGGACAGGTCGCATAGGTGAGAAGAACAAGTCCAAAAATATCGGTAGAGTTCGGTTAATTTTTCCTGAATATTTTATTGTTTAGTTCATATTTGCATTTACCTTTAAAGAAATTCTAAAAACACACTTTTCATGCATAAAAACTTGTGTTGTCCCGTCGAAATTTCTGGGGCAATTTTCTGTTTGTCAACCATCTTGCGTGTTAAATAAAAAAATCGGACTATTAATTCTGTTAGTCTGTTTGTAGACTTATCTCTTACTGCTCGTATTTCAGTAATCATTATTTTACAAGCAATACAATTCTAATAAGTATATTATTTCACGAGTTCCATAAGATGTCAAATTGGCGCATGAGTTGTTTGAGATGTCTTATAAAACGAGTGTAATATAATTTTTCTACTTTGCGTTCACATTGTAACACTGTTTTCGGTGTTATAATAAACAAATTGAAAACACCGTTTTTAGTGACTTTTTTCTTTGGATTGGTACACAACTACACATTGATATCAAATGCCATATGTCAAACGTACAACACATAACCACATACTGCCTATTTTTAATCGCTTGCAATTGCATAAACTTCGAAATATCAATATTCTATACATATTTAAACATGCGTAGTAGTAAACATGCTTATAGTATCGCGAAAGGATTGGGGCTTTATTAGTTTTCCTGTGTTCATCAAAATACGCCAGCATGACGTTTTCGGTGATATGAGGTTTTGCGACTCTGGTAAGTGATCGTCATCATTATTTTCAACTAAACATCAAATCTCCTTTTCAGATATAATTCAAGGACCGCAATTACTTTAATAAGGTATTATGCGAAGATCAAACCTACATCGTAGATATGAACGGTTTTAATTACTGCTGCGAGACTGTATATGCCCAATAAATGGTTTATTGAATATCAGCATACACGTAGGAAGCTATAGTACATTTAAAGTGTTGAGGATTTCTTAGTTTATGTAACGTATAAGTTTTCGATAACATTTTGGACCGAATCCTGCGCGTTTCAATAACGTATTTCTTTTTGACCGTCGCTTTCGACTTTGGCTTAGTTCTGGTTGTGTGCAACTTATTTCTATTACCTACCTCCACCACATGTAATTTTACTAAGTATAATTTAGTCTACAAATGCGTTACACCGAAATTATAATTTGGTTTCAATTATAAGCTAGTGGTACTAGGTAGAAACTGCTATTAAATGCTAACCGTTATAACAATTCTTTAGTAAGTGCTTATTCTTTGAAGTAACTAATCAGTTACCGCCAAACACGTCTACTCAGAATATTATACTCATGAAGCCACTCTTTTAAAGTTACTTTTTAGGTTATGATTCATGTATTTATCACAGTAGGGTATATTGTATACATTCCA
This sequence comes from Melinopterus prodromus, assembly GCA_964023965.1. Taxonomy (NCBI): domain Eukaryota; kingdom Metazoa; phylum Arthropoda; class Insecta; order Coleoptera; family Scarabaeidae; genus Melinopterus; species Melinopterus prodromus. Next base: position 51,960,717 of record OZ030393.1, read on the forward strand.
GTCACTGTCTCGATGTGATCTAAATAAAAACAAATGTGGTTATGTATGCCCTTTAAGTGTGACGTTTGAGATCAATGTCAATTTTACAAACAACGAAGTTAACAAAAAGCCAGTGCTACACTTTGCAAATTTTAACACCGAAAACAGTTACAATGTCAACCGTGAACGCAGAGTAGGAAAACTACAACACAAAACGTCCAACAAGCCAAATTTATTCTCATAATTTACACGACTCGACCTGACAGTTTTCAACTGTGTAATCAACTTACAGCGTAACTGGTCATCATCACGCACTAGGAATATATGCGAGATATATACGATTATATTATTCGATTCCATGCTGTCCCCGGGGCACCTATCAACGACACTTTTGATGATTTTTATACACGCGAAATTAAGGCGCGCTGTCCGACTCAATTTACCAATACTTTACGACACCAACCGGAATGAATCGGAATCAACGAGCAGCGCCGTTCTCACCTAATATTTCGCCCCTTAATTTTACGATTTACGCCCGTAGGAAAGAAGAAGGCCGTTTTAGCATGCAGCGTGAGACGTCTGGTTCATAAATTTTCCTTTTCTTTTATTACTTAATAAACAGATGAACGGAGGCGCGCAGGCAACCCTTTTAAAAAATTTAATTGTTCTTTTAATAAGAAACCTCGTAAATTTTCGCAAAAGTAACACATCAACACACAGATGGGTCGAATTTTTAATTGGCGTAAGCCTGAAGGGTGGACTTGTAACGAGAGGGGGTGCGGGGGTTGAACTGGATGAAAGGGTTGGGGTGGCTTCACTGTTAAGATATTTAAATTGAGATGTTACTTAATTCCGGTCTACTGACTCGCTAATTGCAGCCCCTCTTAAAATATAACACATAAAATTACCCCTTCTGGGATACCCGGATATTCTGGAGCCGCTTAAAACTCCAAAAGATTAAGATGTTTAGGGGCTCTAACCCGATGGTGTTTATTGTTATCCGACTTTGATTTGCCAGTTTATCAATTAAAACTTTGGTTGTGAAGAAGAACCAAGACTGATAAGAGATTGATCTTGTAAATGCTGGATTCAACGGAAGATCGATAAGTATAGTCATAAAGAAAATAACCTATTTGATAAGATAGTTCTTGCAGCTGATTTGGCGAAAGAGATTGGACCGCAGATGGTGCAAGGAACATTAATATATCTAAGTTATGTAACAGTAAACATTTAAACATAATTTGTAACTTGATCCCTGTGTCAAACGCTCATGTTTTGACAATACCTACTGTGAATAGAATCAAAACATCTCTCATATCCTGGCTAACTAGTTTTATTTTAATGCAAACACGACCGATCTCAATCAAATAGAATCTCATGCAGCTAAACTATTAATATTATATATAGTATGATAAAGTCATGTGCCTGGCCACATGAGATTTTTCTAATTGTTGCTACGTTGCGTTCCGTTGCATCGGAGACAATTGAGAAAGCATTTACATTCACTCTTATCATTACTTGTGACTAGATTTCCCAGCTTATGTGCGATGTCGTCTTTCTCTGATTGTGGTATCTTCCATGTTCCATCTCATTGTTTGCTTTTGTCTGTAGTTTTTTTCTTAGAGTATAACCATTTCGGTTCATTTTTATTCAACTTCTTTTATTTTAGAAAAAAATAAGAAACTAAGAAAAAACGTCTTTGAATACGTCGACCTTTTACTATAAAATTACACGTTTTGATGTAATGGCAATCCCATATTTGAAAGTTATAACATTTAATTGTCTTGATGGTAGCGGAAGAAAATTTAAGGCTTAAAGACCATAATTGAAATTGCAAATATTGATAACGTTCAGTGGCATGGAGGTTGTAATAATGTAACTATAAAATGTACTCTGGAACTTTATTTGCCCTGAATACGAATGCCAACACAAAGTTACATAAGACATCTGGAAAACTCAGGTCAAATGTCAAAACTGTAATTTTAGCAACATTAGTGAATGTATGCCATTTGAATTCAATCTCCCAGAAACCTCAAAATCTGTATAAAATACACAATGTATCACTAATTTTCAACTATCTTTTTCTAGAAAATGTTCCTATGTACGGCCATCATACTATTATTATATGCTGGTATTAAGCCATTTAAAAATATGTCGATTCCATCTTAATTCAAAAACCATTGAAGGTCGGAAATTTAGTTTACGATAAATACCTATGTGTACATACTGTACATATTTAGCAATTCAAAACCGAGTTTTTTTAATAACCGATTTAGAGATATCTTCATGTTTCAATACCTACTTTGTGTTCCCTCTGTATAATAGCGGTTTTACACTATTGTTAATGGCACTATACGCAATTTTTTATTGCTTAAAAAGTTGTAGAACATTTTGCGTGATAAATTGCGTAGTTAAAATAATTTGAATAACATTGAATATGTAAAATTCAATGTCTCTGTCTGCATATCGTCTGGTTAAAAGTAAAAGTAACTAACTAACATTTCAAATAATTACAAAAACCTGACTACAATAGAATACCAATAAATATAATAACATTTTCCCGGGTAATAATGGATTTCTAGAATTTATTGAACTTATTTTAACACTTATCGGTCGTATTTTCTTTTAGATACGAATATATCAGTATTTGCCCACAATTAATTCGTGTTTCAATAAAATATAACAAATTGTTAGTTAGTGACTTTTACCATTTTACCTTTAAGCCGACGATATAATATTGACAATAATGTAAAACATTTCCTTTATGTTTGATTTTGCCGGAGATGCTTGAATGCCTGCCGGAGACCCGAGATGAGCCTCAAATGCTGCAGACTCCGGCGCAATGCCGGAGACCTGGCAACCCTGTAATGTCAACTGTCTGTGGTCTGTACGTCTTGTGTTGTGCTTGTTGTCACTCGATTTCTGTCGTTGTCCCTGTTACAAACCACAGAGTGCCACTACACATTTCGACAAAAAAAAGCTTAACTTCATTCTCACAGCATTTCTATCAAACTAAAATTTTAAAATTATTCACTGTATCATTCCTGAAGAATCAACCTACAAACTAAGCTAAAGAATAATAAAAAATCGGATGAAATTTTGTGTGTTAATTTTGATGCGCTGTGTATTACCAAATAACTTAAGATGTCAGTAATATATTAAATTTTCCAATATTGAGCACTAAAAATTTCGTAACTTTGGAGTAGGTACTTTAGGCGTACATCGATCGGTATGCCGTTAAAGCCGAATTTCATCCCTTAAAATTTCTTGAATAAAATCGCCAATAAAAGCCGAACGCAGCCACCCCGCTCCCCATTCTAACCGCAACATGTTCAGTTTCGGAAAAATGAAATCTTTTTAACCTCTCTCGCTCGCCCCTCTCCAACCCGGCCGCCCGCCGCAGCCTTCTCGATCCAGATATATATTTCCACCCTTGGAATAGCTCTCCGATAAACCCCTACCCACCCTACGGCCACCCACAGCCGCGGGGTTACGCTAGTGAGTCGCAATTTTTCTCTCGGCCTACGTGATTCGAATGCCTGCCGACGATAGTGTTTTGTTTTGAGAGAGAAGACCCATTAAGGCTTGCTCGATCCACAGAACACTTTTTTGTAAGAGAAGGGCGGTTTGTTCTATACAGGCGGTCTGTAATTCAGTGAACGTTGTACTAGTCTTATTCTGATCAGGTGAACTTCTATGCATAAAACTAACTTAACCATTCTTCAATAGTATTCTTCTTTTAGCAAAAGTATTTTGACAATTTTTGTATAATATTATTTAAAACGTTTTTAGTTTTACAATCAGTATAAATAATCATGATCAGATAAAAACTAGGTTTATTTTTTAATTTGGTGTTTTGGATTCTTTGGTATTAATGGCTTTGGCTTCCTATTCATTGGCTAAAAAGGTCACACAGACACAATTTAGAGGTCATACAGAACAATTAAAATATCATATTGCAAACAGTTTTAATTAAAAATGCATTTTCTTTTCAGTAAAATAATTCCCAAAATTTGAAGCAACATAAGTATATGTGACTGAGCTGACACTTCTAGGCAAATAAAATAGTATTTCTAGTTTCGTTGAACAAAAACATAAAATCTTCAGCGGGAATTTGTTTTGAAAAGGCTTCTCCACAGAGAAGTTTAAGTTTCAAGATAGTAGACTCTGCAAGAGATCATTATTTCTAAATCTTGTTGGAAATCTATCTTCTGGCAACGCAGTATTTGACATTTTGTGCTATATTTCACGGGCTTCCTAGTCTTGTTGATTTGGGGTACTAACACTATAAACCTCAGAAGTAATATTCTCTTTGCATCCACTGGTTGACCATTGCCATAATTTATTCCAGCTTATTCTGACTTACTTTTCCATTTCTTGAGGTTCACTTTATATTGTTGTCCCTCGAACCTCGATCATAGGTACCCCCATATGGCCAGCCAAGTAATTCTATAGTCTTTGATGGGCATGATTACTGATTATTGTTGGTTCTCGATAATATTCTTCCTGATGTTGTTGTCATCAGTAATTTAGAGCGACCAATTTTGTGGTAGTCCAAGGCAGAACGCTGAGTTCCGTATTATATAATATAAACAAATGTTTTCAGTAACTGAAAAACCAAATTAATATGAATTTCACTTCCATCGCCAACAGAGCAAACCAATTAGACTTCCAAGCTTTTACTTTATCATTAACTGCAGAAGAAAAGAAAAGATACTTTCCACATCTTGTTTTAGTACTAGCTTATGGAGGATGAAGCATGATTAGTATAATTTCTTTGATATTTCTTCTCTACAATTTAAGGATCTAAAACTTTTCAAATGAAACAGTATCTATGGCGTGGGTCACCCGGTATATCTACCCAAGCTCAACGCCATTTCACCGTTGTTATTACTTCCTCTTACACTTTACCGGTGTTTTCCCTTGACAATGCTGATTCGAGATCTGTCGTTTTTGTCAAGTCAGCCTTGAGTGCTTCAAAGTTATCAATGTGGATTCCACTCAATTTATCATTGACTCAGACCACGGAAGTCTACAGACTAGACCAGATACCCATCATTATTTTTCCATTTTCCTCTGGCGAGATCTGATTTTCGTTCCTCGTTTTTATGTAATAGCCTTAATAAGCAATCACAAGAAATTTTTCAAAAAAACGCGATATATATTCTGTAATTCTGTTTTGTTGTCTGAAATTTTGGACAATTTTCTCGAAAATAACAAGAAGCGAGACACGATTCGGGACGCTTTATGGGAGAGTCTCCAAATGGTCAACACTCTGGAGTCTGGACTGTCTCACCCAGTCCTGGACAGTTCGTCACACTACAGTCCAACTACAACTTCCATCAACTGAGGACAACATTCGTTCTTTGTAAATTGTCCAGAGCATTTTGCTGTCTCATTCATCACATTTTTTTTAAAAGTTTTTTCAACAATTAAATCCATAGCAATATAGAATTGTTGTTCTTGTACTATTTCTACCACCATAAAGTAAATCCTATACTTCGTTACTATAAATAATTGCAAAATGCAAACTACTCTTTTTCTCATGGTGGCGTCTCGACATCCACAAAACCACCACCTTAAACATCATTAACGTTCACATCGATTTAAATCTCGCTTTACCACACAACAGCCACAACAATTCATCTGAATTTCCCACCGAATACGTATTCAAGTCCTCAATTGCAGCTAACGTCAGATGAGCTAAACTAATTTCGCCCGGCACAATGAAAAATCAAGCAGCCTGCGACGTCGGATATTCAGCGAGGGGAAGAGGGGGAAGTAAAAATAAACCGTTTTGAATTCACCGGCTGTGCGCCGTATATATTTTGATTCACGGGCACGAGAGAAATTGCGGGTTTTCGCCGGTAGTCGGCGCTGGTGACGACAGTGGTGGCAGAGTTTTGCGGTATTCCGTTCCGTGTGCCATTAGGGTTCCCGCAAAAGACGTATTTGATGGCAAATCGAATTGGAAATATGCGTGTGTGTGCGCGGGTGGGTTTTTGAAAGCGGGGGGGGCCGACGCACAGACGAGAGGGTTGGCCGCTTCTGTTGTTGTACGGCCGTGAATTATTGAGAGCCAATAACTAAACGCGACTATTGTCCTTCTACAATAAAACGGGAACGGTTTGAGTTATGTTGGGGACGTGTAGTGTAATTTGCCGTAAATAAATATTCTAGTGCATCAAAGTGACGTTTAATTTAAGTATTTTTTTAAATTGCGTTTTTCTGTATTTTGTTCTTTTTTTCGTTATTATTGATTCAATTTACATGTGCTAGTTGCGATCTGTTACAAACCATTATCAGTCCACATATATATTCAAAAACTGCTATACTGACGAGGTCGTATCTGTTAAGTAGTTTAGTAGTAGTAGTTTTTATATTTGAAATTTAAAAGATATAAAAACCTGACAAAGAATTCAGAAAAGTGTATTAAAACGATTCTATCTCAAAAGTCAGAGGGCAACTCAGTATTTTACCACTTCGAGAAATGCAGATACGACCTACCTGTAAGCTCAACACAGCAGAATTGTCACCGATGGTTTCCTTCAGTTACACGCTTGTCATCATTTAAATTTTAAACGACACCGTACATTGTTATGTTGATATTTTCAATCAAGATGACATTTTGAAGACACTGAAAACATACCGACTGTCAATTCTCATCATCAAGGTAACACAAGAATCACTTTTATGTTTATTTTTCTATCAGGCTATGAATTGATGAAAAATATGTCAATATTGAATCAGTGGTGCCCTCTTACGTGATTAAATTCATTTCTGGCCAAGCAGTCGTTCTATTTTCATGAGTATGTTCAAAGGTATTAGGCTTTGTACTTACATCCTCATCATTTGAGTATTAGTTTAGGTTACTATATTATTATACCAGTTTTATAATAATAATAATAATAATAATCCACGCCTTAACATCCCCCAATAGCTTTCGCCACTACGGGGGCATCGGCAGGCCCGAATTATCATTATTATGGCCCGCGTCTGTGGCACGTCTTAAGTTGTTTGGCTTTCAGCATTCGCCGTGGAGTAAAGGAAAACCACAGAAAAACCTTTACTCTGAAAGCAGGGCGTGGGGTTCGAACCCACGTCCTCCAGACTGATAGCCAAGCGCGCTACCACTTGGCCACAGTCTGTCTACAGACGTCAAATGGGCGCAAAAGTTGTTTGAGTTTTCTTATCCGTTTTGCATTTCCTGCGTCATTTATTTGCTGTGTAGGATCAAATATATGGTGTCTAAATTCATGTACATACATTATTTATTTGTTGCGCATAGACCTTCTAATGTAACCAACCCTAGTAGAAAAAATAGTGGCTTAACTCCGAAGACCAGGAAAGCCATAAAGATGGGCCAACAAAGCCGATCCATCTGTTATTATAAGCTTGGTACAAATAGTTTCTTACAGTTACTGTATAATTAATTAATAAGTTAGTAAAATAAATTTTGTACCTACGACTTTCGAAGAACCGATTTTGAAAAATATCCTTCAGTATCAATATCAAGAAAACTAACGATTTTTACTGTCATATTTAGATATTCTGGTCAGTCATGACTTGGCCTTGCCTATCAGCCCTTCAAGCCAAGATGTCGAGTTTTTGGACGTCAAATTCTGATGGCAATACATCTATTCTTCAGTACGCGCCTTTATTTTTGATTCTTCAGCTTTGAGCGAGATTTTCACGCCATGTATCAAGAATTTGGTAACATTATTATGGACAATGTTTTAAGCCAAACAATAGAAAAATATATTTTTCCCAGTAAAGTTGATTTTGATAGTTCATTACACAATTCCTTCTTGGTTCTATTTCAGAAACGAATTTAATTTCTGTGGATGATAAATAAAGCGGTAAGTTTTAAAATGAAATTAGATCAATAAGTCTGGTTTAGCTAAGAAAGGTTCACCTTTTGTAATTGAAAAGTCTGTAAATAAATAAAAGTACGCCATTTAAGCTTTTACTTGATGCCTTCATAAAGTTTTAAAGAAATTCGTTTGATCTAAAAAAGGCTTTTTTGTTTCAAATTTTAGACACTTGCCGTAGTATCACGTGAACGTGGTGGGCGGTGGCTATACCACAAGTTCTTCGTACACACCTACACTTCAATATCAAGGACTTTCTCATGCACTGACATCTGTGTAGTTAAGGCCTGCTAACGGAATGTTTAAACGAGATTTGTGATAAAAAATTATTATCATTAGTTTACGAAAACTTGTATTATACGGGTACGGGATTATTGGTATTAAAAGCATCTGAAAGACATGTGTATTGCATTAATTGACAAATATTAGCATGGGCAAAAAGCACGTGGTTTTTATGGCATATATACCAAATAATCAAAACTTTAATGACAGCTTTGATACTTGCTGACAGACGCAACAAAGTACCGATGCTTCCGAAACCGGTAGAGAAAAGTAGGGTATTCCAAAAAATTGTCATATAATACAGATAGTATTAATTGGTTAAAATTTAGCTCTTATGTTTCATTGGAAGAGATAGGTACTGATTTATTTTAAGGAGGTACATAGTTTTAGCCATGGAGGAAGGGTTTTAGCAAAGAAATGATGGTTGACACATGTCATTAAAAAGATCTCGCCACGAGACGATGATAATTCATGGACCGGTGGACTTCGAAACGAGGAAATTGCATCTTCAACCGGTTATAAATATTAATAAATACGCGTACGCTGTTGGGTAATTAATGTCCGCAGATAGTGGCCGGTTATAAGTTTGTCATATTTCGCCGGGGATAAACAGGCGGACGGCGTATCTTTACCACTAAATCATAGGTAATGTGTCAGTCCGCGAGCATGCTACTTAAATTTATTGCGACCGAGCGACCGTGGAGGACTGTTTTTAAAAAGTGTAGCGGAAACGTATATCGTCCGGTATTTTCATTGCCGTTTATGCTAATGCCGGCCGTTCTCGCGCCCATATGCTAAATTAACGACATCTATAAAGTAACGCGAGAAACATTTCGCGAACGCCCGGCGCTAATGCTGCCGCTTAACCGATCGGTTGATGTTTTCCACCTGTAATGATCGTCCGATCGGCCGACATGTGCTTTTTAAAGCTCTATCTGTAGGTATTTGGATGGCAGTTAATGCCCTTTAATTTGTGAAATTTGTGTTGATATGAAAACTATACTTGGATGGACAATCAAGAGAAGTGAACGGTGGAGGGAAGACCGAAGATCATGTGGAGAGAAGCTGTCCCCATGAAAATATAAAGTGGAAGCATAAGGCGTAGGAAGGGAAGATGTCTCAGGAAGACACAATTTATGGCCTAAAAGGCCTGCAACAGTGTTTACCTTCTTTTTGCTGCACCGCACACGAACAGTTTCCAAGTTATCTTGATTTTTGTGTAGATCATTGTACTGGCCGAATATTTAAGGTTTTGAAATCCATTCGAAAAAACTTACTTTAGGAAGCAAAATTCATCAAATGGGCTGGATAATGAGTATTATGAGGGCTATTTGCAAAATGAGGAAGAACGCCTATTACCATCAAGTGCAACTATACCTACGTCCGAATTTTGTCGAGAAATTCCTGTCGACACCTTCCATGAAGTAGCCTCAACAACCTCTTCATGAACTAATATTACAGCAGCTTCAAGCAAAGGAAATAGTATGTGCAAGCGACCACTAAGCCCGTCAGATAGACTATTTTACAATTATTAATGTACGGATGGATCCAGCAACGGCTCTTTCGATTACGATTAAACGCCACATAAGCACATCGTCATCATCGAAGAAACATTAAATTTACATACAAACATCGTGGGATTGTTTTTAGAATTATGTTTTAAGACGAATAAGACAATAACTCCCTAGAAAAAAATTTGATGTGGCCAGGCACATGACTTTATTATACTATATATAAAATTATTAGTTTAGCTGCATGAGATTCTATTTGATCGAGATCGGTCGTGTCTGCATTAAAATAACACTAGTAAGCCAGGATTTGACAGATATTTTGATTCTATTGACTACCTACTGTCATTAGAATGAAAATATCTGTCAAAGCCAGGTTAACTAGTTTTATATCAATTTAGACATGACCGATCTCGATCATGCTCATGCAGTTAAAGTCATAGAAATAAATTTTCACAAAATTTCCTCTACTTTAATTTATTATTTAACTATTTTGACAATTACAGAAATGGCGGATCATTTGGAAAATCCTTGAAAAATGCTTAGAATAAGCTTCCAGTTCCTTAGGACATGTAACTTCTAAATAGGAAGCTTCGTTCCGATACCTTTAGTAGTATCTCTGGAATCGTCGCCACAAAAAGAAAAAAAAAGGGTACTATCTCACACACACATAGCCACTTTTTTCTACCTTGGTCAAAATTGTTAAGGGGGCCCAAAAGGACATATTTCCGCTAAACTATCAAATATTTTTCATCACGATTACAGTACTACGTATGATAAAGTAAAAAGTTTACTACGTTTCTTGCTCAACACTATCACAATTTTCAATGAAACTATACTGCAATACTGGCATCCATATGACTAATCGCAGTGTTTGGTCACAAATAGTCCCAGAAAATTCCTATCACGTGAGGTTTTCACATTGACATTGTCCGTGCAAAAAATAACTGGATTCTGATACTCCGCTGTCCGTTTAATATAGGCTTTAAAAGATATATTTATCTGTTAACATTTGATTCTGAATACTCACCTTAATCTTACCACATCAGAAATTGTTGCACTATGACTCCTGTCAAAACAAACTAGAATTTGCGTGTGGAAATATTTGTATCCTTTTCAATAATTTTACTAATATGCGTAGAAAGTATTTAGGCATCATATCACCTGTGGACTGCTTTAGAGCGCTCCACTTATCTAAAACGGCCGGTACAATATAATAAGCCAATAGAAAGCCTAGAAAGGTCGGTATGGCTTGTTCCGGTATAATGATTTTTTTTTAAGATGATTCCATTGAATTGATTCCACTAGTAGTGAATCAATTCTAAGCAGTGGTACCAATATCAAAAATTGTTCTCATATAACAGAGCGATCAAATGGAAATGCAAAGTATCTTCCCTTTATCCATACACATTTTTTTGTATACCAGCAGATCCAACCCATAGGTACGCCCACTCATTTGTTTTTATTTGTAACTCTAGACGAATGAACTTTGGAGGAAAGCTAATAAAAAAATGCAATTTTTAGAAGTTAAAGTTAGTATGATTTCTGATTTTTCCAGAAAACCCGTCATCTTTTAAATTTTAAATGGTACTCTACACTACTTTTGTGACATTTTCAAGCAGTCAGTTTTTCACTACTGCACCATGGGTAAAACCCTGCGGGAGTTCTTTACCCGAATGGATCTTCCACAAAATTAGAATTGTGTTGTATTAATATTGAGTTTATTTCCTGTTTTTCTGTTGCGATGGAATAAAAGCATATTCTTATTATTACTATTATTTGTATTACTATTATATATTATATAAGTTTTTGATGACATAAAATGTCCTTTAAAATTAGAATATTAACCGCAATAACCTGCAGCACCAATAATATATAAACATATATTCCTAAACAGATACTCTGAGCAGAAAGCCCATACGATACATACAGAGTTCACCACTGCATAAATCTTTTTAACAAAACCGCCACAGTCCACAATATTTACCATAAGCTCTGGCACGATTTGAAACTCGGCCATGATTTCAATTTCAGCAATCTCACTGCGAACGCAGCATGCTATGTAGGTACTCCAACCTACACTAGTTAATGTGATCGTTGACGACATGAGTGCTCACTGAACGTACATGTTTCCCGGTTGTCGATAAACCGCTAAAAATATTCCGGATTGCAATCTACTTACAAGACAGACTCACTCACCTTCCACCACTCGCACCTTATTTTCCACACCAACTACGATCTTCAAACACGAACGTGTACGGTTATACGTCACGTGTTCGTTAGCTGGACGTTTCTTCAGTGATAAGTCTCTTTCAGGCTGATTTAAACCACCAATTCAGGTCGGTATCTTATGAACAATATCGATATTGTTTCTTCTCGTTGAGACAAGAGTGAAATAAATAATAGCTTGGAAGTGATAATTAGCATCCATCGCTTATAGGTATCGAGTATATATAGAGTCAGAAGTTGCTTACTTTTATTATTGAATTATGCAAAACAAATTTATTGTTAGTGGAAATCTAGAGATCGAACTGAAATGGGAAGCTGGAATGTCATATTACTAGAAATTAAACTAACACTATCGCGAATAAATTATTTTATGGTAGTGGACTTTGACTAAAATAGACAGTAGAACTAATTTTTGAATGTAAACAATTTAGGCTAAATTTTGGTTGGTACAATATGAGTAAAGTTTATTTAAAATTTATTTATTTCATGATTTTATTTAATATTTACTAATAATATTAAAACTTGAAATATTGCAAATTCGGCGATAAAACGAAATACACAAAAAATATCATATGCCTAACTTTTTATTTTCTCATTAATATTATTTATTTGATCAACAACTGGGATGCAATTAAAATTATTATTCTACATAAAATGATGAGAAAGTAAAATACACTGTGGCTGACAAAAATATAGATATTATTATATTCAGCCCAATTCTATATATTATAACAAAATGGATAACGCTAACAACCATAAAACTTCATAAAAGATTTATTTATTTATCAACTCTATCAGTTGAGGTTACCACTACGAAGCTGACAGTTGTAGAAGTTTGCAGTTTTGACTGTTTTATTTAACTTCTGCTGTTTAAATGCAGTTTATAATAAAAGTCATATATTATTGTGACTTTTACGCCACAATATTAGCATTAAGAAAATATAGCATAATAAACTTACTTGCAGAACTCTGTGGTAGAAAATACAATTAACTTATAACGGTTCAAGAAATGGCAAAATAAACGATATTTCCGCTGGATCTCGGGTTATCAACCTAGCATAATAAACTATTCTACTTTCTGCCAACCAGTAAATGTTTTAAGGTAAAAAAATGTGAGAACCCTGATTTTCTGAAGAACCTATTTCAAAATTTCAGGTTAAATTTCTACGAAAAAACAAAGAATCAGTTGTCACGTTTAATTAAATAAGTAATTGGAAATTTGTGAAATTTTCTATCTAGCACCACAAAAGTTTATTTATTTATGAAAATAATAATTGCGGTACGTACATTTAATATTGTTTAAACATAACCAAAACAAAAACAAAATCTATCTAAATACTTTTTCAAAATTGTAAACATAGTGTTTCTTTGATCATATAAGATTTTCAAAAGCTTTTAAACGCGACTGTCAGACGCAGACATACAACTATCACAAAAATAAAGTATTTTTAAGAAAAATTCAGCAACGGTTACAAAATCCGCTTATACAGCATTTTCCATGTGAATCCTAGCAACCAAAATAGCAACGTTGATGCATTGGGCTGATGAATATATTAATATATTAATGAAGAATGACTAACGTTTTAAAAATATTTTCAATACACAACAACGCAAAAAAGCTCAAAGTTGGAAATACCCAAAGTTAGATTAGATTTATTATTTGTTTCCATATTATTAGTCGGCATAAAACATTGCCAAACATACCCTCTGTTTCAAATAAGATCAGTTACAGGTAGTTTGTAACGTAAACAACACATTGGACCTTTGTAGATACGTCCTGAAAATTTCTACAGGACGAGTCGCCTTGTGTCTGAATACTGTGAAGTGAATAAACGGAGTTGAATATATATAATATATAATTTTATTACACAGGGTGTTTACGGTCTTGTGATTTTATTTCCAAGGGGTGATTAAACATCTTAAAAAACGGCCATTAACGTACACATGTCACAAGAAAATTTGCATAGTAAGGGAGATATTATTGTTAATTTTCGTTTTGCTTTTATTTTTAAAAGGTGATTACACACCTCAAAAATGGTTATTAATGATAAAACAATTGATCGACGAGTTGTTGCAAAGTAAATCAAAATTCAAATCATAAGTGATTTTTTACTAAATAGTCTGGATATCAGTAACTTATCCCATCTGTCAAGCTAGGAAACTTTTGCAACTTTTGTTGAAACATTATTACGTTAATGGCCTTCTTTTAAGATGTTTCATCATCCTTTGAAAATAAACTCGCACGACCGTAAACACGCTGTATATAGCTACATACAATTTTAGTATGTTATGTAGAATGTCACTAGTTTGGCAGAATTATACAAATACAAGTTACTTCATAAAAATAGTTAATCTTTTGAACGCCATATCTCCGAAATGGTAAATGTTACACTTCGTATTTTTTGTCATAAAATGTTATTGTTATGAATGCTTTCCTTTTTAGACAGTTTGTTGTCATGTTATAATCACCAGTAGAATATTATTTTGCAAGAATGACAAGTTGCTCCAGCACAATAATTTTTATCTTTTTTTTTCAGTTTGATACAAGCTGGATAATTCTTACAGTATCAAGACATTAACCTAGAAAAGAAAGAATTCTTATTCGGTATTCTGTGACTCGCAATACTTGGACCACCGTGTCGCTTTCGAAGTTTCTAAATGTGAGGTTGGGTTTTGTAATGCGTAGGCGCCAAAGTGGATCTATCTCGAGGTGGTCTGAGGTCGCGTTGCGCGAAATCTGACAAAATATAAATTCCACTTTATACGGGCATAAAACTGCGTGGTTTACGGTCAGCCGGGACCTTCGTACTCTTGTGTGGACTCTTGTGCAAGTGGTCTGTTGGGCAATAGAGATAAAATTCCGTCCCGTATCGTATATAATAGAATATGGGCAGGCTAACTGTGGCGGCAATTGCGAATAACCGACGGATAAACTCTTGCGGAAATGTGACACCGCGTACTTGAATTCCACGCTAAGTAAAACGTTACTTGTTGCATTCAAATTGAATCTCTATCTTAATCAGACTGTTTTGAGTTTGTAGATTATATATAGTTAATTCGTTATTCTTCAAAGTGAAAGGCTAAGTGATGCCAGTACAGTACAGTATTGAGAATGATGACCAAATTGAACATTCTGTAACTCCCAAAATTGTGGAAATTTTAAAAAACTTTACAAAACTTTAGTCGCTTATAAAGCAGTATAATTTCACAAGTATTATTAAATCATAAGGTTACATGAAGATACTAACTAACAATTCTGACGTATACTTACCCTCCATTTTTGCAGAATGTTTTAAACCATGGCAGCGAAGCGCCTACAAAAGATTTATTTTTTGAAGGTTATTATATTAATGAAATTAGCCACTAAGCACTAGGTACTTTCCCGCACTATTCGCAATCAAATTGGTCAAACTATTTGTTGGAATTGAATTCACCCTATTCTCCACTGTTGTCAATTCTTTCTGTTACCGGCAAACCCCGCTTTTAGGCAGAATCAGTTTATCCTAGGCCAAGCTAGTTCAACCGAGCCGCGGTAGGTACAACCAGTTTATCCTAGGACAAACCAGTTACCAGAAAACAAGTAACCTGGTATGTAGATGCATACTTCAGGTAAAACTGATTTCCACTAACGGTTTTGAAATGTACTGGGTACCGGGTGATCCACGGGGTTACTTGTGGATCAAGACGAATGAAATTTGGATTAGCTATAATTGAATTTCTGAGATTAACTTGATGGTAGTTTAACGTTTGCTCTTTTGCGAAAATGACGTTAGCTTTGAAATTGTAAGGTGCACGCTATACATTTTTACATGTGATAATTTGGAATAATATTCTAAAACCGAAACACATGGATTGACAATTTTTTACTGCATCTGGTTTTACCGCAAATGCGGAAATGATTTTGCAATGTTAAACTGTCCGCCATACGTTGCTTGCGATATTTCAATCGGGATGATATTCCAAAAACAAAACACATCGATTGCTGATATTCAATTGTTAATATAACATAGGTACCCCAATTTGTATCTTGAAAAATAAGGGTTTACCAAGAAATAAATATGTATAGGTAAAAGCAAAGCATGACTTTCCTAATATGCCGATGAATAGACTTTAAAGTTTATGTGTACTGTTAAAATGCATGGATAGTAATATCTTTCTTCGTATTAGTTCTATTTTTCATACATTTTTTAAAAAGTTCTGTTATAAATAATTTTTGTATTACTTTTTATATCACCCCTAGCCCATTGTAATATTTTTTTATTTTACACTTTTGCCATTTTGTGTATCGATTACTAAAAAATGCGCATAACTCCCTGAACGAATTTATGGAAGCAGACGAGAGCAGTAGTATTGATCTATGTTTAGTGTTTAGAATATTAAAGAAATTTTAGACACTTAAAATTATCGTAAGCAAAACAATACCATGGAATTCAAAATTTCAAAGGTGCTGTCGCCTCTGGAAAAATCAAAAGCCTTAAATTAAAAATGGCTAACTTTTTAGTTCGAAATCTGACAATGTAATCTGAAATCGATGGCGTCATTTCCGGAAAACCTGGAAGCAGTAAACAATTGTAAATCAAAGATAATTTCAAAGGAAATTTCAAAGATAACGTCAGTTCCGGGAAAAAAGTTATACTAACATGAAACAAATCCGAAAAAAATTGAATCTAATATAACAGCGTGAATCACCCGGTAATATAGTACATATCCAAACCGTTAATTGAAATCAGTTTGGCCTAGGCCATACTAGTTTGGACGACGTCATACCAGGTTGACATGAAGTACGTCAATTATATACCAGGTTGAACTAGATTGGCCTGGTTCAGGTTCTGCCCTAAAAACGGTTTTTGCCGGTAACAATCATTTATCGTGTCATCTTCTGACGCGGTCATTACCATACTAGTATCTAGCATGGATGTAATCTAGGTCCATTCGTCTATGTCTTGGTACTTTTATAATTGAATTGATATTGAATTTAGATTATCTCATCTTCTGAATTTATCTTGTTCTCATTTAAGTAGTCGAGTTTTAGGTTTTTGATATTTTGTTGTTGTATTCGGTCTTCGTAAAGTTAATTTCTTACCCAGCTTTTATATACTCCTTTGTCCGATTCCTCAATACAAATGGTTGCTTACTCGTACACCCATGCTCTCGCATTTTCTCCTCGATTTGGTAAGGTGTGTTCCAGAAATATTTTGAAAATTGTGGGTGATATGGATCTTCCTGTGGCCCGTTGGGTCCTATAGCTTTAATTAATGTGATACTCCTACCTTTCTATTGCATGGCATAGGTGTTGTCTCATTGCGGTATCAAATACTTTCTTGAATCAATGAAAGCTAGTTGTATTTCAATACTTCCATATATTTCTTTAATAATTATTTTACTTGATGTTTTATCACGTTTTAATACACTCTGCCCGTTGTTGCGATTATACTAATTCCCATGTAACCTCTGCTGAAATATTTGTGTAAACAAAGCTTCTTGACATTCTGTAAGTACCTCCGCTGCCATTTATGCCTTAGAGTTTAGAACAATCTTTGTACCTTAGACAACATGTGTTACTATCTCCAGTGGGATACCTACAGCCCGGTTGGTTTGTTATTTTTTTAAGTCTCTATGTTTTTACTGTCTAGTGGCCATCCTGCAATCCAGGCCAGAGCTAAATCAAATGTGCAGAATATGAACAGAAGAATATGGGACACGTGTCATACTGTTCATTAACCTAGAATGTCAGCCTTGGAGCTTTGTGACTATTTTTCTCCAGTTCTTAGGGAGTTGTTTAGTAATATTTGGTATGGTATGGTATGATGGAGTTGGGTCGTATGGCATCTGTGCCTTTCGATATACTTTGACTAAAATATCTTTTGTATTTCCCGCATACATTAGAGTCCTTCGTTGTTGAGCCTTTTCACGAAGTCAGTAATTGTTCGCGGAGTATATTGTGTCAGGTCTGGTGGTTCCATGAAGGCGGCACCCAAGTGGTTTTGTCTTGTGCGCATACGAGCGTTACATTCGCAAAATAGGTACCACTGTTTCTGTTTCATCTTTGTGAGATGATATCTCAGTGGACAATGTCCTGTAAGGAGACCTGCAAACAGTCGAAGGTGTTGTTTTTGTAACTGCAAATACTGTCTGGCTTTGGAGGCGGGGAGGGTTATGGTAGCCTTAGCTTGCCTCAAGCCAGGTGATGTTTCCCAGTAAGCTCGTTTAGCTTTATCTTCCCAGTTTTGTACCATCTTTCTGATGTGGCTCTTTATGATACCGCAACTGGGTTTAGGTCCGTAGAAGGGTCTTCGAGCCTTCTCTGGCTAGGATGACGGCTTGTTCGTTGCTTTCGATCGCTGAATGTCCTGGAACCCATAATCAGCGAAACCTTGTTCTCTTTTGCAAGTCTTTCCAGGGAAATTTTGCACTCTCTGACATCAGTGTTGGATTTGTGGGATTGCAGCCCTTTGTAGCCTGACTGTCTGAGCATATGTAGATGTTTGCCCTTTGTAAGTTCCTATGGGAACATTCCTACATAATCAATTGCGTGAACTTCCGTGGGGAAGATGGTTAGAGAACTACACTAATGCCAATTAGTATTGTTTATGTTGAATATCGTCGAAGACAGAGAGGATCATCTAGTGTAAACTCAGTTTGTACTCAGTCGTTACTATAACTTTTATGTTTATTTGTTATGGAATTAATCGTTAACTAGTTTTTGTATAATTTTTCCCCTAGGTTGAAGAGATTTTTTGATTTTTATTTCTGTACAACAAACACCCAACCATGCCCTAACCGGTAATCAAAAGCAAAAACAAAAGGGTGACATAAGCGGAAACATCCGCTACGCGAAATCAATGGCCGCCCCCTCAGCTGTCAACACGTTTATTGCACCTTTGGAGATTGGCAAAGCTCGTGTATACAGCGGCCGCGTCGCGCCCATCTACCGTTTCATAACTCGACGGTTATAATTCAAAACTGAAAATGATTACTACCCGTTGCCTGGGTGGGCTGTTCGGTAAACAAGCCCGCTGGGATCACGAATAAAGTTGGAATTGTTCGAGGAACATAAATATCTGCGCCATGAAACAAAGTTCATCTGCTGCGAGTGCGGCATGCCCTCTACTACTACCACTACGACAAGCTATAATAATGCACGCCACGGAAAGGTAGGTATACCACGGCACCGTGCCGGACGGTACTATGTCTGTGTGCCCCCCAACTATTGCGGAGTCGTGATTTTAGCGGAAATTGTTTTGTCAGGTTTGCAAGTGGGGAAATGATCGTAGAGCTCGCCTACTTAGTGCCCGAACACGTATTGCACATTTCTGATGTGGCTATAATTATGTGCGAACTGCGTTTTTATGAATTGTTGCTTATTGAGTAGATGTTTTCTTGTCGCATTGTCTTCAAAGCAAACTGCAACCAAATGGAAATTGAAACTTATGTTGGTTTGTTTGGTGGTGTCACATTTGTCACGGTTGGCGAAATATTATTGTTGTCATACTAATCGCGCTGGGCATTGTAAGCTGTGACGTAAACGCCTATTTATCTCGGTTTCAGTACATTCAATTTATATATTATGAATACGTGTTTCTCAAAATCATTCTAGAAATAAAGATTATTTGGTATTGATAGACTGAAATGCTTTATGTCACTGTCAAACAGATGAAAAACGATCAACAATTTGTGTTACAATGTGCAGAACTTACGCCACAGAAATATTATTGTTTTTTTTTAACATATCCGTTACTTTTATCTTCCCCTTTCAAAACATTTGAATCTAATCGCCATGTTTTTTTTTAAGAGGAGCCTAAGAACTACACATTTTTTCAATTACTCGTATTTCAAAACATTTTAAATTAGACTTATTAAATTAGAGAATTAAAACAACAAAATATCTATTTATTTGGTTTAGGTTAAAAAATAATAGTTTTTTATTATTTTTACTCAAAAACCTGTGGAGTGGGACGTTGTAATGAAAACTGCACAGTCATGACAAATTCAATTGCGTACTTGAGTTATCTCTAAAGATTGTGGAGAAACCGAACCAATGTAAAATGAAAATACTTAACTTAAAGTGATAATGTAATTTTTGCAAAAACAAGTAAAAAATAGTGACATACATCTAAAACCATTCTAATAATATTATAAAATCATAATCGAAACTGAGGAACAGAACACAATTTCTTTTAAAATCAAAATATCAAAATAATAAGAAAATGAATATTAGTAAATCTCATCCTGTACTTGTACGCAAAAAATCAATCTGTATACGATGCTATAAAATATCTACTCTGTTTTTCCCAAAACCCAATTAAATACCTACTAATTTTAATCACCTTTATTGCACGTTAAATTGACGCGATATTATAAGAAATGCCGCATACATCATACGTAGAACTCATATCATGGGACTGAAAGGACAGTATACAAGATAAAACTTTAAAAAACTCTCAAAAATGTTAAAAATGTGTACTAAAAAAGAACAGCGGAAATTTATGTTTGTAACAAAAACATATCTTTAAAGATTGTGGAGAAACAATGGCAAATTTTTGGTTTTGTTATGGGCGGCATGTTTGACTTTAACAACTTTTCAACAGTTTGAATTATGATGTATCACACAAAGAGATAATTTAGAACAAATTTTACATCTTTTGTTTGTTTTTGCTAAGATTGAATCGGAATGACTTCAAACCGAGTCTCTATTATTTACTTTTTTTAAGACTTTTTCAATGAAGAGCATTTCCAATTCGACGCGCATCCTTAATGCATTGTGTTCCTCCCCTTTTTTCAATATTATTTATTTAAAGATGTAATTTTTAAGTGAAAAACGAAGCCAAGTCCTTACTATCAGACAGGTAAAAACACCTGTCATAATTTTAGTTCAATAAATAAATGTGTTGATTTTAGTTCAAAAACACTGCAAAGCTAATAAACATAAAAAATTTACAGCCCAACAAAAATATATAAAACAGAAGCAAGAAAAATCCTCCAAAAATGTCTAATTCAAACATGGCGCCTATAACGAAGCTAAAGTTGACCATGGTTTTTCCATCATCTTTAAAGGTCCCTCAAGTACGCAATTGGATTTGTGGTGTTTTCGAAATATTATCGTTACAAGCGTCCACCACCACTGCTATTTTTTTCCGGGAAAACAGCAAAAACCGATGCTACGATGTTTAAAAAATTCAGGCTGTATACTAAAAAATCAAATGGTATACGATGGTACACATATAAATTCTACTGTTCACACTATTGACCATCCTTTGATTCAACTGTTCCTTTTCACCAAAAGGAAACTATTGTCATAGCCTACTAATTTTAATAGGTGCTCCTTTCATTTCACATTAGATCAGAGATATTACATAGTCAGACATAAAGTACCATACCATTGGATTGAAACATTTAACTATTGCGAATATAGTATATTTTCAATCTTTGTAATATAGGTCATTCGTTTTTAAAAGAAATATTTGAATTGACTAAATAATTTTGAAAATACGAGTAATTAAAAATTGGTAACGTTTTTTGACCCACAATCTATGACCAACCCCAACCTAACTACTTCCCGGCGTAGGCGTAGGTTAGTAATGAGAAAATTCAATCTTTCAAAGATAAAATAGTAAATAAAAAGTGCAATTAGCGTCGTCTGCCGAGCGTTCCCTATCGTCAACCATATTATTTTTACGTTTTCAAGATAATCAATACAATTCCAATCATTTTCTTAAATTAGTTTAAGGCGATTGCTGTCTTAGATATACATACATACTGTGTAGGCTACGGGCAATTATCTTTTTTAAGAAAAGAAAAAGAAGGGGAGGCACATTGGTAACAGTACTTAATTAATTAACATCAAATATCAATATTTATTCGAACGTTTTCTTAATTATTAACAGGTCTTATGCAATAGATGTATCTGTCGAAGATCCGATACAGGAAACATGACAGGGTCAACAATTTGCAGGTTAAACTCTAAATAACAGTAATAACAAAGACGACATATCAGGGTAGATACGACAGTTATTGTACTATACAAGTGGACTACGGAGGTCCGTCACCCCCAACGCCCTATGCATTTGAGCAATTGAACGATATGCGTGATGTTTGTGACCAACTTCACGTCAAACATGAGCACCTCATAGTGTTATTGTACGTGAGCACGACATATATTCACAATGATAATGGTTCAAAGTGTGACAGCGGTTGACGCGCGAAATTTTCGGAACAAACTTGAATTTGAAAATATTCCATATTTAGGTTGACAAGTACGTTGTGGTACATTGTGGTATTATAAAGTATTAAGAAACGTACAAAAAACGAGTGGTGTTAAAATAAACTGAAAAAAATATGAGTTGTTTCTCTGATCTGTGGGCCAATGCAGTTGGACAGCTTGCAGGAGTCAATAAGCTTAACGTCATATGACAGCAAGTGTCTACAACAGTTGATGCTGATTTTCCCCGGCTCTCATTAGTTCTTGGATAATGAATATATTCAAATCCCTACCCATCGATTTCCTTAAGGTATAATAGTCAAATTAGCTAAACTACAGAATAATTTCTGTTTCAAATCACATTGGTCTCGGTGACTCCAGTACTATTTTCACATCACTTCTGTACTAGTTCTGTTGGCTCTCTTTCAGAGTCCAAGCTTGGAGTATCTTTAGACTTATTTTTCGTTTGGGGAAAAACGCTCATAGAACTTGGTTCGTCATGCGTACAAGCAGCTTAAGGTCCAAGCATTTTTTAATACATCTCGATTAAACACAATGGCCATACGCGGAAAAACAAGCAATAACTTTTAGCATCGTAAAAACCCTTTATTACCGGTGCGCGCACTCGTACACATATATCCGACGCAGAACAATAAAAACGAAGATTGCTATGGCGAGCCTTGAAAGTAACGGACATTCTAAACAAACGAGGTTAATCGCAATAAATAACGCGGTTTAGATTTTATACACACTTCTTTCGCGCGCGCGCCCGCTCGGAGCCGCGCAATTTGCATTTCCTGAACGTTGGGCCGTCGAGAAACGCCGGTTAAGTAACTCTTAATTAATCATAATCAATAGCGGATTATTTTTTTTTCAGCGAATTAAGACAATTAGGAGTATTCGCAATTATTGCGATACGTCCTGGTTCTTAACGCGAAGGACTATGGTTAGAAATTACAGAAATAACTACATGATTGAAGCTTGTTGTTCAGCTGTCATTGATAATATTGATTTGGTTGGTTATTAAAAATCTAAAATAAAAGAATAATGCTCTATATTGATTGTTGAAATATCTAATAATTTGCAAAAATGTTTTTGTTATTTTTTATGATTTTGTTTGTCGACATCAAACTCAAAATAAACTTTTGTTTGGAAACCTAATCGCCAATTTAGTTGACGACCTCTAAATATCATGTGTACCTGCTTTAACTTAGTTTATACGAACAGGTTACCTATTTATACCGCATTTTAGAGATCAAGTTTTGTGGGTCTTTTTTTAAATATTTGCCCCAATAATATGAATGTTTATCTCAAAAGAAAATCAGGACAAGTATCATATATCTTCCTGCAGTATACGCATTATATTCTCAAGCTAAAATCAAATTATACAACTATAGACGTTGTTTGTAACAAAACACATTACGCAAACTAAAGCAATAACAAGCCGTGGATCAATAATACAAAACAACTGAACAAATGAACAACGCAAAAGTCACATCGTATCGACCATCACATGATTAATGTCTGAAGTCAGACGAAACAAGATTACGTGCCAATCATTAAAAAAAACCGTTGAACACAAAATGTTAACGATATTAATCAACGCAAAAGAGGAAA
This sequence comes from Melinopterus prodromus, assembly GCA_964023965.1. Lineage (NCBI taxonomy): Eukaryota > Metazoa > Arthropoda > Insecta > Coleoptera > Scarabaeidae > Melinopterus > Melinopterus prodromus. Next base: position 51,984,401 of record OZ030393.1, read on the forward strand.
AGTGGATCAACTGAGCAGCAAGAAGACACATTCAAATTGAAATAATTTATTTGATATTAGATTTCCATTAAAGGAAACTATTTTCCTAGTCGTTTACATTGAAATATGCATATAATACTTTAAATAAAAACTATTAACTAATAACTAAAAACTGCATATCAACTTGACAACGAATGAACTTAAATATTGTCCTACACATTTTTCCAGAATTCTACCTTATCTTAACTTGATTATTACTTTATCATACGCAGTATGCTAAAGTATTGTAATCATGCCGAAAAAAAAATTGAGATTTTAGCGGAAATAGGGCCTTTTGGTCCCCTGAACATTTTTGACCAAGGTACAAAAATCTGATGTGGCCAGGCACATGACTTTATCATAACATATATGAAATTAATAGTTTAGCTGCATGAGAATCTATTCTATAGAGATAAATCGTAGGTATTGTCAAAGCGTCAGCATTTGACACTACCTACACTACGTCATTAGAATAATAGTTATTTATGTCACAAATGCCGAAAGTACGGAATAGCGCGACGAGCGGTGATACGGCGCGTCACCGAAGGCGGAGTGTAGCCGTCGCATATGAGCGAGTCGCGCTATCTAGTTTTTGGCAGGAGCGACATCAACGTTTATTGTGTTGCTTTTTAAGAAATACGTATTAAAAAAAATAAATTATTTCTGTATAGTAAATACTACGTTGGTACCACTTTGACGAAAGGTGCGTTCCGATTGGTAGGTAATGGTAGCTAATGGCGGTGGTAGAATACGAAATTATAGTATTTCTTACATATCGTGATAATGACACATATTAGTTTGGATGTACATAAACATGAGTCACTAGCAATTTTCTATTGGAAATACTATAACGGCGTCTGCTACCACTGCCATTATCACTAATGAAAACGCACCTTAAAAGGTAATTCAAATTCTGACAGATTTATATTTGTTCATGACACATCCCTACCAACATACTAAAATAAAACTACACTCATCGCTATACTTTATTTACAATTTTCTCAATGTATCATTTTTAGAATTAGATATAAAGACGGGTTGATATTTCGTATCAACAAACAATCAAATTGGTGATCTTATTTTATTTGAAATTTGTATTTTATAATTTTGCGCACTACAGCGGCACGTTCCATAGTGGTTCTCTAACCTCTGATGAGATCAGCTGTTTTCGAATGTGACAACACAAAAAAATATTTGTCAAAATCCTGGCTACTATGTAATTTCATATCAATGCAGATGCGACCGATCTCGATCAAATAGAATTTGCTCTTGAAGGTAAACTATTAATTTTACCAAAAAATGTTATAGGCATAAATTATTCAAAATTTCCTCTACTTTAATTTATTAATTAACTATTTTGTCGAAATTACAGAAATGGCGGCTCATTTCCAAAATCCTTGAAAAAGGCTTAGAATAAACTAAAAAGCTAAACTATTAATTTTACCAAAAAATGTCATAGGCATAAATTATTCAAAATTTCCTCTGCTTTAATTTATTATTTAACTATTTTGACGAAATTACAGAAATGGCGGCTGATTTCTAAAATCCTTGAAAAAGGCTTGGAGTAAACACCCAGTTCCTTTGGACCCTTTTGAACCAAAAGCTTTTCAACTCTAAGTTTGGTCATGAAACTTCTAAATATGAAGTTCCGTGCCGATACCTTTAGTAGTTTCTCCGGAAATGAATTAACAAAAATTGGGTACACACACACACACACACACACACACACACACACACACACACACACACACACACACACATACACACACACACACACACAGACATTTTTTTGTACCTTGGTCAAAAATGTTCAGGGGACCCATAAAGACCTATTTCCGCTAAAATCTCAAAAATTTTTTTCGGCATGATTACAATACTTTACATACTGCGTATGATAAAGTAAAAAAATGTCTGTGTGTGTGTGTGTGTGTATGTGTGTGTGTGTGTGTGTGTGTGTGTGTGTGTGTGTGTGTGTGTGTGTGTGTGTGTGTGTGTGTGTGTGTGTGTGTGTGTGTGTGTGTGTGTGTGTGTGTATGTGTGTACTCGATTTTTGTGACGACGATTCCGGAGAAACTACTAAAGGTATCGGGACGAAAGTTCATATTTAGAAGTTTTATGACTAAACTTAGAGCTGAAAAGCTTTTGGTTCAAAAGGGTCCAAAGGAACTGGTAGTTTATTCTAAGCCTTTTTCAAGGATTTTGCAGATGAGCCGCCATTTCTGTAATTTCTTCAAAATAGTTAAATAATAAATTAAAGCAGAGGAAATTTTGAATAATTTATGCCTATGACATTTTTTGGTAAAATTAATAGTTTAGCTGCAAGAGCAAATTCTATTTGATCGAGATCGGTCGCATCTGCATTGACATGAAACTGCATAGTAGCCAGGATTTTGACAAATATTTTTTTTGTGCTGTCACCACAGAAATGTCTATGGCTGTCACCACGCTGTCACACTCGGAGAACCGCATGGAACGTCATCTAAATCTGTCAGAATTTGAATTAGCTTTTTAAACTTGACATTTCGTAGAAGTGGTATCAACCTAACATTTTCTATACCGAAATATAACCATATTTGTTTTTTTTTAAATACGTATTTCTCAAAAAGCAACACAAAAACGTTGATGTCACTCCTGCCGAAAACTACATAGCGCGACTCGCTCACATGCGACGACGACGCTCCGCCATCGGTGACGCGCCGCGTCACCACTCGTTGTGCTATTCCGTACTTTCGGCACTTGTGAGATAAACAACTATTATTCTGATGACGGTAGGTAGTGTCAAATGCTGATGCTTTGACAATACCTTCGATTGATACTGATATTGATATTGATATTGACTATCAAAATATCTGTCAAATCCTGGCTAACTAGTTTAATTTTAATGCAGACACGATTTATCTCAGTCAAATACATTCTCATGCAGGTAAACTATTAATTTTATATATTGTATGATAAAGTCATGTGCCTGGCCACATCAGATTTTTTTTTTATTCAATCTTGGTAGACTTGGACGTACAGTCTTGGACATACAGCTTGGGCATACAGTCTACCGTAAGAAAACACATACCGATCGGTACTTGAACGCCAAATCCCACCACCATCCCCAACAGAAGAGAACTGGTATGAACGCTCTGCAGAACCAAGAAGGTATGCGACTCCAGCACCTTGGACGACGAACGGAAACACTTGGAGTGGGCCCTACGTCAGAATGGATACACCAAGTCTAACATACGGGGTGTTACACAAAGAAACCCGCAAGTCTCAGAGGAGCCGCAACAGTCAAAGGGGTTGTTCCCTTGCTTACCATACGTAAGTGGGGTAACAGAACTAATCGGTAGATTACTGAAGAAATCGGGTATCACGGTAAGCTACAGAGCACCAACTAAGGTAAAGGATCTTTTGCCTAACCCAAAGGATATCACACCACTCCTGAAGAACGAAGGAGTATACAAGCTAACATGTGAGTGTGGAACGTGCTATGTAGGACAGACAGGTCGAAACATCGAATGTCTAGTCAAGGTGCACAGTAGAGACACCCGGCTACGCAAGATTCAACAGTCCGCTGTTGCTCAACACTCCCACGGGTCGGGACACACAATGAATTTCAATGACGTGAAGATGTTGGCAGTGATAGGTAATTATCATCGAAGGCTTATTAGAGTAGCCATTTAAATTTACAAACATCCTGACAATATCAATCGCTAGGACGGCAGTGTCATTAGTAGGGTGTGGAAATCGATCCTAACGCGGTGGGTATTGAGTTAGGTCTGAAGAAGCGAGCAAGATGGTTCGCGAAACGTCATTGTTGGCCAGGATAGTCAGCTTATATTACTATATTTTTTTACAAATTAAGTGCCTAGACATACTTGAAATGCTTAAATATCTACATATACACACAAGTTAAACTAATTCTTGTTTTTTGATTCCTTGGGACACGTCTTTGATCGATTTGATATTTCAAAAGAATTAATAATGGGTATGAAGGAACAAATCCAGGAGGTCCTACCCTACTCCACTGTTTACTAAATACATTGGAATTTGTATTCATACTCATTTGAATACAATCTATACTTTCTCTGTATTTTCGAACAATTGCATATAATCACAAAGTGCAAAGTACCGCCGTAATTTAAGCATTAACGTTCATTAAAAAGCTGAAACCGATGAGTCAAATCAAAAGTCATAAATATAATAAATCGCTCCTCCACCATTTTAGTAGACTAGAGAGGGAGGGCATATTTTTTTACTGATTTTGGTAAACGATACATTTTTGGAAAGCTCACAAGGTGATCAAAGAAATCACAAAAACAACATAATGAATTAAAATAAGTTACTATTTTCATAAATTTGCAGATGTTCGGAACTCTGTTAATAATTGGCTTCTAACGCATAAATGTTGCGTTAATTTCCACAGTGTTGGCGGCTTGAAATTACACTCAACAGACCTACGATTATCATAAATTACGCAAACTAAACTAAAACTAAAACTAAAAGAAAGAAGAAGCCCTCCTCCATCTATGATAGCTATTGCAAATAGTGGTTTAAATAATCACTTTTATGGATTTTTATAGGATCATATTTTACAATACCAAATAAGTGATGCTAAACCATCATATACACGCATCTAGCACCCAAAATCGTAGGTAGATTATGAATAATGTTGTCCAATTATCGTACCTATCGACTTGCCTAAATAAGAATCATTCTCGAGCACGTGGTGCCATAGCAGCAGCAGAGATCTATAATAATTTAGAAGCTTTTGAATTGACGACGGCTTGTTAGCTTGTTGTTACGTAGGTGTCTGGCCGGAGCACTCGCAAGCCACCAATAAAATCCATAAATCGAGGCATTACAAATTTGCGGTCTCGCCAAAATTGGTTCGTGGAAATTTTAATACCTTGAGTTATTCGCGGAGCGGTGGCAGAGGTGGCGCATAAACTGGAATCAGGTTATTCCGTGACATAATAAACATCTGGCCATCGTGCGGTAAATAAATAAAAAATCGTGTCGCCCGCCTCGATTTTTTTAATGACGTTCGACAACGCCAGAAAAAAATAAACGACCGCGACGACGACGACGACGAACGCCACTGATTAGGCGCGATCTTATCGAGGAGTTGCACCTCGAACGCGTTTTGCTGACCTTGGCTTCTATCTGTCCAAAGTCTGCTCTAACCGAGCTCTTAGTTATGGTTCTCCTCGAGCAATTAGCTGCTCTAATAAATCTAGTTACCCAAGGCCGATCGCAAACATTCCAGGTAGCAAAACAATATAAATCTCTTACCAACGCAACTCGCGCAGTTCTGGTCATGTTATGTATAGGAAGACAGGCGGGCAATAAAATTGAAAAGGAGCCTGTTATAATGTGCCTCTTGCACAATATTTCTGATCTCATCAATATGGCTCCGAGGTATGGCTTAAAGGTGTCCACCGCATTGCGTTCGTTATCTATTTTATGAATTGTGCGTAGCACCTGTTCTATGCTACATATATTTCTTGCATTGCGTTTCGCTATTTATTACTTTTGGCGGAAGTATATAATATACAACGCGGACTTACGTAGGTGAGATAATTACTGGTTGTATCTAGGAGACATAGATTATTTGCTGCAAAAGGCATTTCCTTATTTCTTATCGGTTCTACTTTTAGAGCCGTTATGTCATCTGTTATGTGGATGATTTTATTGCCGATGCAATTATAAGAACTTGCCATTTTGCGATAGCTCGTCGAACGGTGTGCAAAAATATAAAATGAAGAATTCAATTCCAATAGAAAATGGGAACGTTTTCATATATGCATTGCTGAAAAAGCGAATTTTTTTGCTTTTTCTGCCGATGTATTCGAAAAAATGTTTTTGGGCAAAACATCTTTGCCTACTTCAGGTGCCATAAAAAACTTTGATTTTTTAGTGTAATAGTGCTTTGTTATTTTATAGAAAAAAAATCTTTTTTCAAGGCCCATTTTGTAAATGTTATATTACCTGGAAAATATTTACAGTATTTTTGTCATATTTTTAAAAAATTTGCCTTGGTCGAAAATACAATAGTAGAAACTAAATCATCACCCTGGCTAACAATTAAATAAATGGAACAAGTGACTTAATTTTTTGAAAAATACAATTCAAAATATTTGACTGTTTCAGAATCTACGGAAAGAAACATACCAAAATCGGCTGTTTTTTTATTGGTTTTTTTTTGCTGTTGGCCAGGGTAGTCATTTATAGTCATTTACTTCAGTTTATTGCATTTTTGACTTATTAAGCAATTGGAAATCTGTGAAATGCTCTGATATCTAAACTCAAAACTTCAACGATTATTTAGGTTAATAATTATCAAGATTATTAAAATAATAATAGTAGCTCGCAAATATATTATAATCAAATCAAAATAAATCGCTACAAATTTATTTAAAATAAAAACAGAGAATATTTTTTGATTATAAACAATTACAGCATGTAATATAGCGCGCTAAATATGGAAACATGTCAACATCTCTGGAATAATATGCTATTTTAAAAAATTATTGGTATTATCAAAATAAATTTATTTACATCAAATTCAATTTCCATTCTGCAATCGCTTGTGACAGTTAATATCAGTTTAACAGCAATTTTCTATTTCTCTACATGATTTTAGATAGATCTCTTTTTAGTGGTCTTAATTGCAGCAAACAAACTTTATGGCAATATAAAACAATTTTAGGAGACAGAAAAGGAGAAAATTTTAGATGAGTGGCGAACTTTTTGAGTTTTATTTTTAACATTGCCCATACTACACAAAATTCTGTTTTCGAATTTGTGTAAATTAGTTAGTAAAATATGTCGACTTCGAAGTCAAACACCATTGAAGGTGGAAAATATAATTTAAATTAATAACATATAATATAAATATATTTTTCATGAATTTATATTAATAATCGATGTAATTGGGTAACTTTTGGAATAAGAAAACGATGCTTCCATTCGATGTTTCCAAATACTATACAAAATACACAAAATATACAAAATGTGCAAGATATACAAAATATTCAAAATGTACAAAAACACAAAATATACATCGGTGTTTGTTTCGTTCTTCGTCAATGAAATAAAATTTACGGTAACAAAACATCAAAGTAGAAGAAACTTTGATTTCAACGTTTAAATTTGGCAAAGTCTCATATTTTTGTGCTGATCAATTATTTGAAAAGAAATGTAAGCTATTATTTTTCATTTTGAAGATATCCGCAAAAAACTTAAATGTTTCTAAATTTTTATTCAAAACCAAATGTAGCTAGACATGTGAAACAAAAGCATTCTAGAGCTACTTTTTAACAAGGAATGCAGGTTATCATTTAATTTGAAAAAACATCAAAGATAGCGGCGTAACCGTGGCCAAGTTTTATTTTTCTTATGCGGCCATGTTGAATTGTGACATTTTCCGATAGTCGTGTTTTTTCTCGTTTCCGCAATGTATAACATGTTAGTATTATTTTATAAAACAATGGTGTAATAATCAAAAAACCTTATCTTAAGATTTCGGCTTTTTGCGGATATCTTCAAAATGAAAAATGATAGCTTAAATTTCTTTTCAGATAATTGATCAACACAAAAATACAACACTTTGCCAAATTTAAACATAGGCTCTATGTCCACTAATAAGCCAGATCCCCATGGTGAGCCTCGAAATTGAATCACCCGGTATAGTTGCTTTGATAGCAGTGGTATTACATATCTGCTTTTACACAATTACAATAATCACATTTTTCTAAATTAAGTCATTTTTTGTGTAGAAAGTCCTATTTTTATTTTAATATTGTTTACTAACTAAAGTTTTTTTACTTCTGTGACAAGCAGTGTATAAGATTTAATTAAACTGAGAGGTGGGAGATCCTAGTAGTTCTATACTGGTGAGGTTGCAGACTGCAAGAACGTGACCAAATCAATGTAAAAGCCGCAGCCAATTTCTACCCCATCGTATATCATAGCGCTGACTGTGCCCCACTGCCCTTTTACTGCTTGCACGCACTACCACGATACGCGGGGCAAAAATTCCACTGAATAAGATATGCCCAACGCCATAAATAAACTATGATCTTGGCGACAACGAAAAAAATAAAATTACTACTTTCTGAAATATGAATCAGCTCAAGAATCAAGTCAAATAAAGAATGAAAGTCATGCCATATGCATAAACTGAATAGATCTTAGAGTGACTAATTGTATTTTACAAGATATATACAGTTTTAGATTAGTGGTCAGGAGGGAACGATAAGGTTATACTTATAATAAACATAATAATAAAGTATGTTCTAAACGTTTTGTGGTTAATCTAATAAATAGGTAAGTCTTCCGCCATATAATTTACTCCCAGTGAAGTAAAAAAAAGTATCATTACTTCTATGACAACCAGCTTGAATGAGGTTTTAAGCCGAGTATTTGAGTAGTAGTATGGAACAAAATAACTTCTCTCACTGCTGACATACAGGTTTTTAAAATAGCGCAATTTTTATATATCCATTTTAGATTCGTGGTAGAAAGCAACTATTTTACAAATGTTTCTCGGAAAAATTAGTTTATAGAGTATTTCAAGAACCTGAAGAATCAATAGTTTGAAGACACTAAATAAAAGACCAAATTTGAGACAACCAATCATAAAATACCAAATAAGGATTATAATGAATCCTCTGACAACAGTAAAACCAAGTCGCCAAAGTAGCCATTTGGAGAAATATTTTGTATATATTATAAGAAAATATTAAGTAATGATTCATATGACATTTTAGGTTTTTTTTTGTATTATATTTTACTGAATCCGTTGCACAAACTAGGAAACCGTTTTTTTTTTTGGAAATTGGGAACGAAGGCAATGTTTACTATTTAATGGTTGTATTTTTATCCTCTGGGAACGATTTTTAGCGACTTACAACAAAAATATTTAATTTCAGTCCAGTTTCGATTTTTTCAAAGGAAAATTTTGTATTTTCTATGTTACATAAATACTAGTGACAGATCAAACTTCCTCATTCAACAGACATTTTTAATTCTGTATTCAGCCACCAACCTAAACAAAAACATTACTGCGCAGCTAGAAACACATACACCACTTTTTCCATCAATTAGTTTTTTTTTTATCTCACGGTCTACATCCAATATCTATTTATGAAGTTTGCAGCAAATTCCCTCAATATTATCCGCACATAAATTAATTAACGATTGGAACCAGTCCAATGAGTTCGCCGCGGCTTCCCTTCCATATCGGGCGTAAAATTTTTAACAACTCGCGCTCTGTTATGGCTCGACCGTACATCCAGTTTCTCTTATTGCACGCTGTTGTTCAATATTATCAGATTTTTCTCTCCTCTTTTTTGTTGGTTCGTTTTACCGCGCAACGTACCCCCTGAAACACGTTACTCATTAATTATCTTGCATTAATGAGTCGCTTAATACGGCTTCTGGATGCTGCGCTTAAATATGGGCAAAGATTTTTTCCGTGTTCCCGACATCGAACACGCTACTTGCGAAATTGCCGCAATTTGTTCTTAAACGTCTAACTTGAAGGAATTATTATTTCAGGTATCTTATTAATTAAGTAGAAAATTTATTACCGATCATGTGAATATTATGCGGGTTTGGTATCCGTATACGCAGTACGCACATATACATGTATTCGAGATAGATATACTGCATTTTACATTGGTATATTTCCAGTGGAAGTATATATTTCAGTTTCTATGTCGATAATTTAGAAGCAAGTGATGTATATTGAGTTAGTTTCTTCAGATTAGTAGGTGATTAACCTGCAGCACCCTACTAGTTAGTACCCGTACGATATCATTTTAATATTCTATCTAATAAGTCAGATATTGGCGATTTTTATTTCAGAATAACATCGATTGTAAAGTAAAATATGGTACAAAAGCTGGGTCCACTTCCTTTTTTAATACTTTTGGGTTCGCCCACACAGTCCGTCCTCCAGAAGACTCTGTTTTGAAATATCGTGTATGTCATAGATGAGAGTCTTTCATCTATGACATACACCAGAATGCTTTTTTTGATGATATTGGTTATTTGGTGTTCCAGGTCAACAATTGAGTGCTTGTTTCCACATCCGAACTGATGGTCGGGAACAAGCCGTTTCCTCTCAATTATTGGCTTCATCTATTGAGTAATAAATTTTCTTCTAATAGATTTTTGACATGATGGACAGCAAAGAGATAGGTTTTAAAAATGTTGTTTCGTGTAGTGGCTTCCCAGGCTTCAGTATCATGATCACCTCTGCCACCTTCCACAGTTTGCGCACATAGCTTAGTCTGAAGGCAGAATTGATAAGACTCGTAAACTAAATAACTAAAAGCTAATATAACCTTACTTGGAAGCTGCTTAAGTATCTCTGCTTAAGTCATAACCTGGCGCTTTTTGTCTTTTTGTTTAATGTCGATTTTAATGAAGTTCGGAACTTCTGTTTGTGTGGAAGGCATGATTTTAGTGCGTCCTTGGTCATTTTCCTCCATATGTATTTATTTCTTCATATTCTCCATGATGAGGTTGAAATAATGTTTACTAAATGCTCAAAGCTTCCTACTCCTGACCCAGCTTCCATTAGCTTTTCTGCTCATTGGAATCTGAATGCCTTTTGAACTGTTTGGTTGCCTTCCAGAGTGAAAAGTGGAATTTGCTGGCGTTCTGAGTTGTTTAATTTATTCTTGTCACGTGGCGTTCTGGTTTCAAACCATTTTCTTTTTGCGTCTTAAAATCTCAGACACCAGATTTTTTATATCTTTGGGGTAATTCTTCCCTTTTACTTTCTTTATCAGGGGTGTTTTCCCAGGCAGTTTGTTCTATATCATAAACAAGTTTATCCAGTTCTGATTCGAGTTGTCCTTCACTCCTTAGTGGTGCGTTCAGATTTGGTCTGTCTTAGAGTGTCGAAAACTTATCCAGGCATTGTATTTATTTGACAAACTGGATTACATTCCTTTTGAATAATATACTCACTTAGGGGCAAAGGTATTGGAGAATGACCAGACCTTAGATCTTGACATTCTTGTACCTGTAGGAAAATTATGCTGATGTTTCTAACTAGATGGAAGTCTATTAGGTCTGGTACTTTTGCTGGATCTGATGGCCAGTATGTTGGACTTCTAGTTCAAATTATTTGACAGCGAAGTTTATGTGTTGCTTTCAGTGGATCTCTATCTTTAGTTGTAGTCAATCTCGAGCCCAAGTAGGTGTTCTTGGCATTAGTCTCCTTCAGCTATGAATATGTTTCCTAATTGTCCAAGAAAAGCTAGGTAATCACTAAAAATCATTGTTAGAATATTTACTGCTTGCTGTTGCTTGTTTCTTTCTGTTTCATATTTAAAATTTTACAAATTTTTACACATTCTCATATAACACTCGGCGAGATATCATACATAACCACACATCAAAAGAGACAAAGAACAAAATTCTCACACTCAGAGTAGCCCACGTGCAGATAGGATGGCACTGAAAGTGAAAACTCGACCCAGGAGGAAACCACGCATCGAACGCGTCACAACACCGCAACAGAAACAACTTGCCACGCTCCACAACACTTCAGGCGCAGAGCACACAATGCAAAAGTAACATCAAAACGTCAAAAACAACAAGGTGCCCCCCTCCATGCTTCTGTCCCTCCTGGTTTTATCAATTTGAATTATGTAAGAGTAATAATTACTTAGCCGCTCTACATCAGCACGAAAATTGACCGTGTTGTCATGGTACTTTATATGGTACATCTCCAAGAAGAGTCTATTATAGTAGCCACGGTCTTGGTCTAAAATATTCACATTTTCAAAGTCAAAAGTATGCTGATTGTCAATAGAGTGACATGCCAGGGCACAACCCGTTCTCCCCAGACCACAATCGCTTTTGTGTTTAGAAACTCTGTTCTTCAACCACTGCGAGGTGACACCAATGTACCTTCGGTCACTATCCCTACATTGTATAGAGTAAATCAAGTTAGATTTGAATTCTACGGGATCTTTATCTTTCACATTAGTGAACAAGTTAATCAATTTATTATTGTAGTATTGAATTAATTTAAAATCTGGCTTTAAGTTAGGTCAAAAATACTGGGTGAAATGTTCCTGCAAGAAAATAAAAGTTTATTTAATAATTTTAATGGAAAGCTTCCTAAGAAGGTTGATTTTAATTTCTTTAGCACTTGTCTATGATATTTCTTACTACATATTCTGGTGACTCTATTTTTTATGTCCATGAGTGTATTAATTTTGTGTTAGAATACAAGTTTTTGTATCTGCCCGAGTACGTAGGTTTGGTATACCAGTCAGTGATCAAAGAGTCATCCCTAATGACTAATGACAAAGTTATCACTTTCTATCTCCACGGTAAATTGTATGTCCGAGGGAACCGAGGTTATAATATCATCAACAAATTTAAATATGAAAGGTAGTGTAAAAGGAAGCCCCAAAATTGGACTAATTGGAGATCGCAATTTGCTCATGAAAGGTAAAATAGGTGATATTGAAAAGAAATTCCCAATTTTATTGGCAATATTTTGAAGTTCATTGTGCTCATCGCAAGTCCAGATTAGATTTGCACCAGCGTTGGCGACGAGAATCTGTTCGCAGGACATAATCCGAACATGACGTCTGTACGCAGCTTAGAATGGTGTGGTCTAATGAAGACAACTCTCCGAATTGATAAGCAAATTATCTCGCCTAGGTGGCCGACGTAGGATAACCGTGATGCAATTTACCAACGTAAATTGCAGTCCTGTGTCGGTCTATGATCGTGATGGGCCAAGTAACAAGTGACAGGGTAACAGTGCAATATTTCCTGTTTCCGTGACGTCTCGACGGCTTTCCTATTCCTCCCCAACGACAGATAACTGTCAATACCGGTCGTCAATCAAAGCCATAACCGCGTTACCGTCCAGTGATATATCTCGACGACGTCATAAATCCGACGTCGCCGCCGCCGCCGGTCGCTCCCTCTGGCGTCTCTCGCCCCGGCGTTCCATAGCCGCCCGCGCCGGATTCATTCGCCGTATTGCACCGTAAAATTCAATCTAGCTGCACTCGGCCACCAGACTTTGGCAGGGACCGGTTCCGCACCGATTCCGGAATTTATATTCTATTACCGGGACGACGTCACCGTAAAATTTACTACGTCGCTAATGAAGTTTCACGACGACGCGACGGACTCCCCCGTGAACTTATTTATAGTACCTATATCAACTATCCGCGGGATTCCCATTTTAGAGCTGGCCTTTTTAGAACTTAATCTAGTTAGTTATATTAAAATATTTAGATCCATGAGCTGCAAGTAACACAAAAGGCGATTGTATTAATGTGCAGTTGATGAAGGAAAAAAGAATTAATAATCATTGGAGATCATGGTAAAAATGACTACGCAAATAGAGGCAATTAAACTGAAGCCGGATAAGGTCGATATGGGAATCACATGCTTGGTAATATTCATAAATCACAAACCATCCACATAAACTTCAATGGGATAAAAACATTCATACATATGTTTTTCTACTTTACATTCACAATGCACACATTGTAACACTGTTATCGGTGTTAAAATTAACAAATTGTTAACACCGTTTTTAGTAACTTTTTTCGAAGTTATTCTATAGCCAAAGGGTTGCGGCTTTCTTGTTTTGATCTGTTCATAAAAATACGCCCGCATGACGTTTTCGATGATGTTTTGCGACTGGTAAATGATCGTGCCTGGTCAACTAAACATTTAATCCCCCTTTCAGATACAATAATACAAGGACCACATTTACTTGAATAAGGAGTCATGCGAAGATCAAACCTACATCGTAGATATGATCGGGTTCAAATACTGCCGCGGGATTGTATATGCGCAATAAATAGTTTATTGAATATCAGCATGCACGTAGTAAGCTATAGTATATCTAAAGTGTTGAGGATTTCCTAGTTTATGTAACGTATATGTTTTCGGTAACATTTTGGACAGAATTCTGGTCGTGCCAATACCGTATTCTCTTTTTGTACGTCGCTATCAACTTCGTCTTTGGTCAGTTGTGTGCAACTATTTGTGTTAGCTCAATCGCCTGTAAGTTTACAAAGTATAATTTATTCTAATAAACTACTTCACCGAAATTAGAATTTAGATTCTCAAATAATCACAGACAGATTAAAGTCATCATCCCCTTTTGACATAGTATTTTTAAACACAGTATGTAAACACAGTAGACAATTGAGATAGTATTGATTAAAACATTTAATAAAGCTACATAAAAAAATTGAGTTTGATGACTTGTTGATTTTGTCGCCAGTTGAGCAACTTCAGTTGAGCTACTTCTGTGTGAGGATCTCAAAATCCTACTTTATCACATCTCCAGCGCCTGACAAAACAGTTGAGCTGATAAATTATTGCATAGCGTCACACTGCTCAGTGTAGCAGAATAAAAACTTAAAGAGATTGTGAAAAATTTCTTAAAAACTAATGTTGGTTTCCTACAAAATAATTTATCCGATTATCTGATTATTCTTTCACATTCACTTTTTAAAATGCGGCAACACTTGGCAATAACTGGAATCAGACAATAATCTGATGTTTCGCTGACCATTGTGTTTTTGATTCACTTCATTAGGTAACGCTATTTTTAAAGGAGTTACAACTAGGTCAGTTATAACAAGACTTCCAGGTTGAGTTTCTCTCAAACCCTTAACTGATTTTGGCGATTTATTCCTCAGCAGTAAGGAGCTTGAACCAACAAGCGGCGTGATCTTTTCTAAACATCTCTTTTTGTTTACATCGTTATGTCTGTTAGTAAAGGATATATGGCAAGAACAGTAATAACCAACTTTGTGTAATCCATTTAAAGGAGATTACATTACATTACAAGAAGCTCAGAATACTGTTTCATTCCAGTTATTGCCAGTGATTACAGCTGGAAACCCACATATAGTGGTTCAATGTTCAGACAAAAAAAAAACATAACTTCACTGTTACACCTTGCATATGCTCCAAACTCTTCATCTGTAGTGCTACTGAAGAATTAGGCTAACAGTGAGTAAAAGAATTACCAATATCGAATACATGGTTTGGGAGAATATCAGTTTTGCAAATATTTTAAATTACATATTTCAACAGGTTGGAATGGATTTTTTTAGGGAATACAGAAAACCAATAGGGCCATATGAAACTTGTTACTTAGTGTGACAATTACTATGTGTAAAAAAAAAAATTGCGGGACAATAATGGGACACTCTGTAGATGTGTACTCTTTATATCAAATAATGTAAAATACTGGGTTATATTAGAACATTCACTACAATTAGTTGGATTCATAGCTAAATAAGAAATTGATTCACAACGACAAAAAGTCTCCAAGTTGACATACTTAACATATAATCATAAGTTTCTGCCAAAGATTCACACGATTGAATGGACGATGATGACAATGTGTGAAATGAAAATGTCTGTTGTTGATATATCGTCAGATGACACTGATATTCTTATTCTTTGTTTTACTTTTTTTTATTTTTACAATTTTTGATAAGAGGATACCTTTTGATTTTATGATAAAAGAAAAACTTTTATTTAGTAATTAAATATTTCCCTTTGCTGCTATTTTTAATAACAATATTATGTTTATAAATACCCCTATAAATTCCCACTTTGGGTAAATACCCGGGTATTTACCCTTGATAATAAATACCCGGGTATTTAACATCACTGTAACTTGCACATTAACATCAAAACAGAATCAATAAAGCTTCTTTGATATTTATATTGTCCCTATATTGTCATTTAGGGGTTGATAATCACAATTTGGACAGTTTTAGAATGTTTGTTGTAACCTTCAGCAGTACATGTTAGCAGATCGCTCGCAATAATTGTTTCTAAAACTTGATAACCTTTTTGCGATCGGAAATATCATATCTATATTACCTATTCCTATTTTTACGTTATTATTCTTATTTAGTCACGACATAATACATCTTATTTTTCTTTCGATTTGACCTCCACAGGTCGCATATGTGAATCGCTCGACCAAACTAAATACGCATTGTTCGCGAAGGAATTTTCTAGCATATAAGCAACGATCCTCTGTCTATATAGCCTTCCTCGCGACGAATGACGAAACGTCATACCTGCGGTATGACTATCGCCTTACACTCTTCCACCATGCCATCCATCCATCCATCGTCTTCGTACTACCAGTTCTATCGAGTCTGTGTGAAGAACAATGCAAATATTTGTCAATTCAACCGGACAGTGGCCAACAAACATAAAAATCACTATCCAAACAATCGGCCGGGCGAAGGAAGGACGCTCGTATTTGCGTTTCGATGCTTCTTCTGGCCGAAAAAGACGAGCCGATCGGTGTGGCCCTGTTTGATTTTCCGGGCATTACCGAGCTGATTGAAACAAATATTTGTTGTCTTGCGGTCAAATATTACGCAAGAGAGACGCTCGAGGCGCAAGCGGAGGTCTGTCCGCGGTCACATCGCGATGGAATGCCGTTTAAATTTTTCGTTGATGGATTTACGACGTATTTCTAATAGTATATGGCGTATGATATGCTTGTGTGTATCGAAAAGGAACATTCTGAGCTGGATAGCCTGTATATTTAAGATCTCCGGTGACCTGTATTGAGAATGTAGGCTACCTCGCATATAAGTGATGGTTTTGCAGGATCGATGATTTCTCGTATAATAACTGGCCTCATCAACTTGATTCTTGTTTGTTCTTTTACGGAAAATTGTGTTGTGATATGTTTCTTTTAATAATTACAATTCGACAAATGAGAGATTCTTTAGTACGAACTAATTCTATTTTTGTAGAACCAAGAAGATCAAGGGTACAAAAGGAAGTTGAACGAACTCCTCCATAGGATACTATACCATGCATCACTTGTGAGTTATCATTCATATTGAAGCTTTCTTGAATGACGTTTTACAGAAATGAATTACATCTTTTTCTATTTGATGGCACTTCACATCCAACCACTGACTCTACTCCTATTTCCATTAATGTAAACATAGTGAATGGCAATTCTTTTCGTAATAATGTAGATCTAACAATACCATGCGATCGGGGTTGCATGCAGAGAACTATTTCTGTCGTTGGCTTTTAAGAAGTACAAAAGAGAAATTGCAAGATAGGCCAAAGACTCGCGTGCTAATCGCCATTTTGTTTGGTCTGACTCTGAAATATAATTAAACTAAATTGCATGTTAATTTTTTTCAAATGCGTGTCTGACAATACAAAATAAACCAATTCTTATGTTTTGTCATTTATTTTCAAAAGAATTGAAGTTATTTTTTGAACGATACCGTACCCAATATTATTTATAGGTATTACTTAGATAAACAACATACATATATCAAATGTTTTACTTAACAACGGCCTTCAAAAATATCATGCCCGAACAATTTTTAAAAATGTCCGTAGCCATAATTGCATAACGGGATAACATATTATCATAAAATTTGGTATTTTTCTATAACTACAAGAAGACGTCAATTGTACAAAATTTTATTAAATCCAAGGTGGCGAGGAATAAAACTGTTTATTTGACATGGAATTATCCTTTAGAAATAATATACTATTTCTTCGCGAACCTGCCATAAGGTTTGCCGTATTAAGAATTTGCCAGAAGAATATGATACACAGATAGAAGATAATATATCCATTATCTATCCACAGTTTTGTTTAAAGATATTTTGGTCGTTTTCTCAGACGCGAACTGTGAAAATGTAGCAGACAGAATAATTAAATGCCATTTTCCAAAGAATATTAAATATGGTGTATTTAACTCCAAAATTGTTGACATAATATTAATTTTAAAATTATCAATCTCGCCACACTTACGGTATCGATTCATATTTTAATACTTTAATATTTATTGAACTAAGCATTATAACAAAATATGATTATATCAACTCCATAATTGTTCGTATTGTTACCAAAAACAGTTGAAAAATATTTTTAGCCCTTGTGCAGATTAGAATTAGTTTCCATACCAAAAATTGAATGATATGTATACATAGAACTTAAAGAGCCGAATATCTAGACTAGACCCTCCATCGTGCCACGCTGACGTTATGGCCCATCTAGATCTAGAGTTCTAATATTCTAGAATCCACAATAAAAGTTTCCATTTTACCTAATATCTAATATAGATTTCAGGTGAACATAGTAAGGTTTTAGAGTGTTTTTTCACTGAAGACTTTTTGATCGGCCAATAGTTTGGTCCGACCAAACTATTGGCCGATCAAAACTCTGGACTGTACGGTGTCTCTTAATCAAATAGGTCATTAGTTCTAAATAAAATATTTTAAAAAACGCTTTTTAAAAACTGACAAACCATAGTTTTCGCTATCTATAAACGTATATTTGAAGTCCTTACGGAGGTAATTATGTCTAATGTACCAAGAGCCATTAAAAATGATTTTTAATAGTCTATATTGGCAGGCCTAGACAATTTCTTTGCAAAACCCAGGTTTAACCACCATTTGGTCACACGTTTTTCAATTTGCTTGAACAAGGAATTAATTATAATGTGTACTTATTACTTACTGCGTACTTTATTGCGTATTTTGAACCACTTTAAGTACTATTATCCAGCTTTCGTGATATACTGGCAACATGGAGTTTGGCCTCTTGACTTTCTTGATACTGATGATGCGTGGCACGTAATTTGTTATTATGTCTGTGATATTTTTGGGGAGGACTGGTGATCTACTCCATTATGTCAGACTTTATCAAAAACCTATGCGACATCTAGGAAAAATGCAGGACGAACATGCTTCTCCTAAATAGCACACATATTACTATTAACAAATGATAAAATCACTTTTCATAATATTCCTTTTTTAAGGTAGGTATTATGGAAAGCTCACTTAAGGGGAGGTTCTCATATAAACGGTTGGAAAAATCAAATTTTTTCCTTTCATATTTTGAAACTTTGAACTGTATAAAATAAGCTCCTGAAACAGTTTTTTTGGTTCTCGAAAGTTTTGCGGTTTTATAGCCTATGGCATCCTCTGGTCAACATTTCCTGCATCAAGGCGACGCAAAGAGATGTCCTTATTCAAATGATAAATGATTTCTGTTATGGGAGCCATCGTGCACGTCGTTGAGACAAGCACGCCGCACTGGACCTGATACTTCCTACAACAGTATCCACTTCTTGCATATAGTTTTTTTTTTATGGCGCTACGTTCTTTTGTACACTAAAGTATGATAAATATTTGGCAAAAGACAAATATTGATATCTCTTACAATTTGTTTTAAAACTGTCTCAAAGTTGAGCTACTTTTTACATGCATACCAGAAGGAAAATTTATCTTCCTTTTTGTATCATATATTTTTTCTTGGTGACATGTATCAGGTATAAGGTCCTGGACATTGCCTGTGATGGAAGGCTCAAGAGAAATGTTATGAAAGAAGCTATGACGTAAACGTGATAGTGACAAAAGTAGAGTATGTGCTAGCTAAAAGCACAGTTACTCAATGAGAGAAACTACAAAGTCTTACGACCTTTTATGACGATTTACGTAAATTAGAATACCTTCACGCACACCAGCCATTCTGACAAGCTTTATACACCAATTATAACATTTACATTTACTCCCAATAACCCACTACCAACTAAGCCAAAGTGAATAAAATTACGATTCTAACCGCATTCCAATAAACTATTTGCATACTACAAACTAGCATAATAAAATCAGTCGTAAGATCCATCTGAAATACATGCAAAGTATCAGTAAAACGCGATCTGCAAATCAAAACGTCCCGGTAGGTTGCCGAGTTTCTTCCTTTCGGTTATTAAGTTATTCGCGTACTTTCTCATGTTAATAAATAAGTAATAAGTGGACCAGTCTGTGTGTTCATTGTGCGCGTGAACTTGACCCCGTCGCGGCGACGGCCGTTTTGCCTCCGTGCCTTCCTTTCTTGGGCACTTGGGCAAGGAGCGTGTGCAGCCGCAGCAGCGCACACGGTCATTCAATTCTATTTGCATACATCAACGCCGAATACATAAATAAATTTTACATTTTTAAACGTGCCATTATGCCGAACGAAAGTAAACGCGCATAATCCTCGCTTGCGTTATTTGGTTCGCTACCGTTCTATTAATCATGTCATTATTTTGACTGGTAAGTCGCACGACTTGCTTTATTTTGCTTATCGCGCTGCTTCGCACCATCGTGACATTCCGGGGTGTTATTTGGCATAAATTTACGTGCAGAGAAGAAAATATGTGCACTCAATTCAAATCACTCAATTTACCAATAATACAACAACTAAAATTAGATGACCGGGCTCGTCAAAAGCAAAAAAAAAAAACCAACAAGATATAAACGATTCTGATCTGCTTTTTCCCGTCTGAATCTGAAGGAAACCGTACTGAATTGTGTCAGGTCTGAAAGTAAAAGAGTACATTACTGTATGTTGTTACGATTTTTGGTACTGATCTTCTCAACAAGTAGACCTAATTCTCAATTTTAGATCGAGTTTCTACGAAAAAAGCATCCAAGAATCAGTAGTCACTTTTTTTATTTCCTTAGCGGACGCCAGGGTACAAAATTTTAGTTTCACGGCGTTTAGTTTCATTCAATTATACATTTCTTGATAAATTTTGTAATTGGATATCGTATAAAATAACAGAGGTAAGGAAATTTATAGTGGTTAAAAACATAAAAAGTATTTTTGACGAATAAGTCTTCAGAACTCTCATCGGAATCAATTAGCACAATGATATTTTTTACTTTGTCATTCTTTCTTAAGTGGATAGGATAGAATTATGTTGCATGTTTCGCGTTTCACGTCGCATGTTCGTGTTTCTTCGGTGCGTGGCATGCTTTTGAAATAATTTGATCCGCCTTGTTTTTCATCACATGTTTGGGTCATGGTTGTTCTTTTAAAACGTAATTTTTTAACACCATTGTATAATTTAAGGAAGGGTGCTATGAATTTATGCTACTTTTTTAGAAAAGCTTGCCAAAAAGTTAGTTTTGTACATTTTTGTCAAGTACATATAATAATTATTTATGTACCAAGGGCATTACACGTATGCTTATGTCGCGAGTGTGGCCGTTTAAAAAGCTCGACGACCGATAGGCCCGAGAGCTTTTTAAGTCGCCCGAGGGTATAAACATCAAGAAATGCCCGAGATGCATACAACATTTTATGTCCTACAATGGTTTTGTTCCTCCATTTGAATAATATCAATAAATATTTTGACGTTATCAAGTGACATGCGTATCTACGGAGTTGAATAACAATAGAAACAATTGGGACCTTAACGCCCGTGCGGGCGTTATGAAGCAGTTTTTGCCTTGGTATCTAAGATGTAAAATGTCACTTTATGATCATGTAGGACATAAATAATAGTATATTATTTGACGAGCACATAATTAAGGATATAAATTGCGAGCATGGCGCCTAAGCTCGCCTACACGCGAGCTGTAGGCGAGGATGTAATCATGCGAGCGATTTATATCCGTTATGTATATAAATTCCATTTTATGCAAGGTTTAGACAGACTTTGACACTAGCGTTGTATAATGATGACAGTTTGTTCAAATAATGAGGTCATTATTTGAACGAACTGTCATAATTATACAACACTAGTGTCATTATGGCGCGTATAATGATGGGTATCATGAAGTCATAGACACGTATGCAAGGAACTTATTATATGTGAGTCGTAGATAAAATATAACACTTTCTACAAGATAAATTGCTACTATTCAAACGTCAGCGTTGTGTTGTCATGGTAACTAGTAGTTACAGTCTGACAGGGCTTTAACAGCAAAAAAATGCGTATTCGATCAAATAGAATATGCTTGTGCAGCTAAACTATTAATTTTACCAAAAAATGTCATAGACATAAATTATACAAAATTTCCTGTCCTTTTATTTAGTATTTAACTGTTTTCACGAAATTACACAAATGTCGGCCCATTTGCAAAATCATTGAGAAATGCTAATAGTAAACCTCCAGTTCCTTTGGACACTTTTGAACAAAAAGCGTTTCAGCAGTTGGGTAAGGACACACACGCACATAGACACAGACATTTTTTGTACCTGTCAAAAATGTTCTGGGGACCCAAACGACACATTTACGATAAAATCTCATTTTTTCGGCACGATTAGAATACTTTGTCAAGCTACGTATGATAAAGTAAAAATCTGATGTGGTCAAGCATATAATTTTGTCATAGTATTTAGCAGTGTTTCCCAACGCAAAGACGGATGTTGTGACAATACTGTAAATAGAATCAAATGATCTGTCAAATCCTGGCTAACTAGTTTTAATGCAGCCACGACCGATCTCGATCAAATAGAATTTGCTCATGCTGCTTAACTATTAATTTTACAAAAAATGTCGTAGACTTAAAATACACAAAATTTCCTCTAACTTAATTTATTATTTAACTATATTGATGACATTACAGAAATAGCGGCTAATGATTTCAAAATTATTGAAAGCTACTAAAACCTCCAGTTCCTTTGGACTCTTTTGAACAAAAACCTTTTCAGCTCTAGATTTAGTCCTGAAACTTCTAAATATAAATTTTCGACTCTATATCTTTAGTAGTTTCTCCGGAATCGTCGCCACAAAAAAACGGGCACACTCACCCATACTATATATGATAAAGTAAAACATATTTTGAAAAATCGGTTGGTTGCATGAAAGTCACTTTTAGCATATTATTTCAGGTATCTCCAAAATCCTATCAATTATTCGTCTTTATATTGATCTCCTTTTTTTTCTGTAACAAAAATATGTTCCAATTTATGTTTTGCAACGCTATCAACATGACTTTGCAGTGTCTTGACAGCAACCTGATAATTTATTTAAATGCAAAATAATGTGCAATGAACGAAGGAAAAAACAATACAAACAACACTAGTATAATGTACTCAAAGCTGAAAAAGTATGGGGTTTTGCCTCCAAAAGATACCAAAGTTTTCAATATTTAGTAAACAAAAATGGTCGGATTGGAACGTAGAAATCTGGACAAATCTATCACATCTTTCGCAGCAAAAGGCATAGCGATTGAGTTAAAATTGTTACTGTTTGATATAGTATCAATAAAGACAAAGAGAGCTAACATTGGAACCTGTAGGACCCTGTATAATTGCCGCACAACATTTTTCTAAAAGATGAATATTAATTTGAACACTTGTATGTGCATGTCACAAGTGACTATATCTTTCTCGTTTTCAGTGACTATGCGGGAACGCTATGACGTTAAATTTTCCATCGAAGGACTCTAATGCGTGAACACGGAGAAGAAAAATGGCCGGCATACCTGTAGAGTGATAAAGAACAATACGGGACCCTGTATAGAGTCGTACCTCCGTATAATATATTAATTGAATTGAACAAGCAAGTGTATTTTACAAGACTGTTCACTAACGTCTTTCAGGTTTAATTAGCGGTCAGCGTGGGTTTAACCGTGAAATTCACTTAAAGAACCGTTCGCTGACTCCAATACTCTTAAGCGACAAGTACACACCTCTATTACTATCGCGAGTATCATGGCCGAGCCGGACCCATTGCATATTCTATTAAAACGTTATCGTCGTCGTCGATTTCTAGCGGTTGAAAAAAAAAGACTGATAAGGTGCCAATAATGTCACACAAAAAGTTAAATAAAAAGAGTTATTAACATTTCTTTGTCTTTATATTAAAATAGAATAATGCTCTTATAAAAATGGTTTGAAATGTAGTTTGATATCCAATAAAAATCTAATGTCATGTTATGTTTCTGCAGGAATAATAACAATGTATTTTTTATGGAAAAAGAAAACAATACCCTATTACCGTTAATCGGTCGGTAAAAAATAGCGGTGACGCCAGTTCTGGGCGCGAATAATGTCTAATGATAGTGACAGACAAATCTGTATCAGTGTTAAACAATGTTGTGGAGTAGAAGAATATCATATTCTGTTAACAATTTGTTAAATATGTAATAATAGGTGTAAAGTGACCAAGATACCTGTCATATATTATTAAAATAGGTAAATCTATTCTTCAAATTTTGAAATTGTTTAGTTCGCCCTGCAAGTAAATCTCTTTTTAGATTCCCACCATTAGAAACTAAAGATTTTTTTAATACTTTTTACTTTTGTTAGTAGAAATTTGTAAGGTTTTAACTAAGTAAGGTTTTTACTAAGATTATAGGGTGTGCTATATAGTGTGTCCGAAGGGGGTATATACTATACACTGTGTTCATTCTTCAGGAGAGTTCATAAAGAGTTTTGAATAGCCAGCAAATTGCAAGTTTTGTTTTGTTTTCCAAAGGCTGTTTGTTACAATGAAAAGATCAAAAATAACAATTCCGATTGTAGTTTATATTTTTATGTATGCATATTTTCAACAGTAGTGACACCAGAACAACATATTTTTACTTACTTCCCCAGCTTATAAAAATATCTACAAACTTGAACCTTCAAAATTATCGAGAAACCATAATCACTATGATTTCACCGAAATGTTTATAGTTACGTAAGTATTTAAAACTAATTGCACTATCGGATTTGACGACAAAATAACATAAAATCAAATATCTCATATACAGTGTGGCCAGGAAAGTCCGCAGCATATGGAATAATTTTTAATTATCCATTTCTCAGAAAATTTTATTCTTTATAAAAGTTGGCGACTTGTATTAAACCAATACGGCAATAGTCAAATATGTAAATTTTGGTGCCATATACCAAGCGATTCAGAATTTATGAATTTGTGTTTTCTATTTTTTAGAACTTTGGAAACATTTTTTACAGTTTTTATTATTTTGGTATGATAACTAATGTTTATTCAGAACTAGCGCAAAATTACTCATTTTCTTGATGCAAAGTTGATATCTCACCCTGTAGATAATAATAGATCATACAATAACTAATACATGAGCGTGAGTTATTTTTAATTCAAATAATATTAATGACTGGATATTTTTATAATAGTAGTAATCCATCTACAGAAAAGCGATGTAGCTGATAGTTTCAATGAAAACACCCGGACAACCAAATTTCCGATTCAACCATTTCTAGGATAATCAGAAAATTCAAGCATACTGAGTCTGTTGAAAATCTCTTTAAGAAACACCACAAAAAAATATTGCCGAAAATAAGAAAGCAAGTTTTAAAAAACTTTAATTTAAAAAACGTTTTCCCATGACGTTTTATAATATACTAAAAAACTGAAAGTTTACTCTTAGAGAAATTTTACATGTTCTTGTTCTGCAACCAGCAATTCTTTGTCATATTCTTGAATCTTTTAGTTTTAGCAGATCCACAAAAAAACATTTCTTCACTCAATTTTATCGGAAAAAGTAAATATTGAACCAATTTAGAATTAGATATATTCCAATGATGTTCAGGAATTTGAATACATTTGAATAATTTCACCAAACTGCATTGTGTTTCTTTTCGCACTTTACTTTCTTCGACCTTTAATACTTTTTTCTCTGCAACGCTTTGCATCCTAAGTATTTTAATGTTTCAGGAGTAAACTATGTATGCATTATATATTATATTTATAGCAGTACATTTTGCACTATTGTGACAGCTTCAAAACAGATGAATCCAAATGATAAACAAAGCATCAGGCATTAGCATAAGTATCCTACATGGATAAAACATATCCAGCGAGCAACAGTGGACTGAATTAGCGTAATTATCAATTAATTCTCCGGTGTGTTGTGTGCGTGTGTATATAATTTCGAGTCGGGGATAAACGGGCATTGCATAACGCTGCCACTTACCACTGTTTAATGATGCGAATCGTTAAAATGATTAATCGAACGCCTCGGAATGGACCCTTGCCGTGTAAATCTCGTACTCCTCGATTATGTATGTAAACACGAACTGGCCGCTCTGTGGCCGCTCGAAGAAAATTGACAAGCAGATAAGATAAGACGCATGCCAATTTCCAATTTATTTTAATTTGCTCTGCACTGCGGCAGCACGGTTACCATTAGTGGGCAAACAATTATTACAGGGTAACATGTAAGATGAAAGAGTAACACACCTATTACGAGAATAAATTATTGCTAAATAAGAGACTAAGTAATTGCTATATTCTTTGGAGACCGTAATTGTTTAAATTATAATTGCTACGTTTATTATCTTGTGAAACTGTGGCAACTGGTGGGTTACCTACCAATTACTAAACGAATGAAAGATAGCAAAGTTAACGACATATGGCACTGCCCACTTCAAGACTGGTAGCTCTGCCAATAAATTATATATCTGTAATATCTAATGATAATTCGTTAAGCAGATTTGCATTATTAAGTGGCAATTTTGACGTTAAACATATGTTATTTACTGTAATATATACTCACCCAAACAAAATCGTTAATATGTACTTAGTATTACACGAAATCAACGAAGTCATAAGTTATTTACCTCAATTAAATCTGTAGGAGGCACAACTGGGTGTTATGTAAAATTACGAATTACACGTAAAATTTCTAAGACATACTTTAATTACTAATAAATTATTATTTAATTTAATATAGATAGTGTCAAATTAAAGTAACCAACGTCTGCATTAATTTTCTGACATTTAGGCAAATAAAAATCTTTGCTTGAAAACCTCTTTTGTTTGAAGTATTCAGTACCAACATCATTCATTCGCTGTAGATTTTTAAATAACGTTCTTCTTCCTTTATTTTTTATTTTAGTTTCAGTTGAAAGCAACATATCAATCCTCGGTTTCCAAGAGACAAACTTTTAATACTAAGTTCTCAAAATAAATGCTCAACAAAAAGTTCTGGATAAACTTGTATTCAAGAATAATTATAATCGAGATTCATATTTGTTATAAAGGAATAATACCAATAATAATAATCTCAAATTCTCAATAGTTTGGCTAAATATGTTTTTGAAATTGCAGGAGGGTTCTAGTAATTTATAATAAAAACGTGTACGAGCCGAACAAATTTAATTAATTATTTCTAAAGAAAAACGTACACAAAATGGATTATCAAACATACATGTTTTTTATCCTGCAAAACAGTGGCAATTGGTGGGTTACCTACTAATTTTTTAACTTATTAGTGCACTCTGCACGATAATTTAGTTTACTAATAATTGTAATTTATAAATTAAATTAACTTTATCAGCGAATCAGTCAGTTGTGTCGGTTTGATGATCCAATTGGTAAATAATCCAATTTGCATACATTGTTCATAATATTATGCATACAATCTTCCCGAATAAATTTCCACTGCCTCTGTAGCTCAACTGGGAGAAGTGCCAACCGGAAATAGGGATGTTCCCGCTTCAAATCCTGGCATTTCCACAAATTACATACATTTATATTATATTTCGATATATTTCCCTTGCAAAATAAGAAGCAGTCTATTACTCAATCTTCACAACAATTTAATTTTACGTTTCGGGAGCATGTGAGAAACTTTTAAAGTAGCAATTATAGCATTTTTTGATTTTACCACATGTGTAGTGAATACAGTAGGAATTCTGTATCGATATGACGAATGCAGAAGATTGCCTCGATGATCATAGACTGAGACAAATCTAATATCAAAAATGGATTTCAAAAAGTCGGGTATTAATAAAAAAGGTAGGAATTTTGCTTGTCATAAATCAATATTCAATAATAATACATTAATTAACAAAATATGTTTAGAATTTTCGTTGATTATTTTAATATGTATGTTGTTCAGATGATAAGAAATGCCACAACAATATGTTTGCGTTTGTCCAAGGCAATTCACAGAATAGTATCATACTGGTCTGCCATAAAACAGTATTCTTTAAATCATGGAGAAGACGACAGCGATACCTTTATTTTAAAATTTGTTGGACTATATATTTATATCATACTGAGAGACATAGATAGACATACATTTTTGACTAAAGACACATGTATAATGGGAGTTTATACAAAACGCCAATATTGTCGGAATAAAATGAAAATTTAAAATTAGTTAGGGAACGTGTAGATAATTACTTCAAGCAAAAACACCCATGATCCATTAAAAAAATGCTCTCAGTGCATCAAAATTATGCTTGGTTTAGGTGGTAATAGAAACGAAAACAGGGAAAACTATAGACATTATTTGAAATAAATTAATTTACTTAGTAATTAGCATCCAGATCTCATCGTTTTCTACAGTACCTAAATCCAAATTTGACACCAAAGCGTTACTAAAAAGTATGTGTCGAAGCCGCACATTTTGTGGCGGCTGTTATTAGTTTAATTTTGTTCCATAATATAATAAATTTTCTTCCGTTTCACATCTAACAAACTGGAGTGGTTATTCCCAAAAGCTCTATTTCAAATGGTAAGACATTTTTTAGATCATGCAGTCATTATAATGCTTATTGGTAATTCAAGTTAAGAATATTTTTCGGTCCTTGTTTTGATTTGATTTTCTAAACTTATTTCCTCGTTTTCTAACGATTAGGATAAGGATGTTGTGTGTAGCACCCTCTTCTTATACACCAGTTCTCACTTATTAACAAATCTCTAAAACACCTCCGTTTGATACAGATTTTGCAATTAATGATAACAATGTACCTACCAGAATTATACATTCAGGCCACGTGAGAATCACATATAAATTATATTCCACTGGTTTTCAACAAAAGTGCAGTAATAAGTTCTCTTCGCGTTGGATATGTAATTTCTTGTTGCGCTCTTATGAAGTACCTATCCAAAAAGTTTGCCTATAACGGGCAAAGATCTGCCGCTGCACCTGTCCATCGGAACCCGTTTATTAATACGACCTGCCAGAGGAATGCGATATCGCTAAAACGGGAGCAAGACGACATACGGGCGTATTTTGATAACTTGACGGCCGCCGATTAAAATACAGAAATTCCAGTTACGGCGGACAGGCATTTATTTTTCGGAAAATCGCGTCCGCGTTGTCCCGTTCGGTTGCTTTTTAAGGCAATGTCCAGCTATCCGCTGGTCGACCGAAACAAATCGAAAGCGATTAAAATCGAACGGATCCGAATTTACCATACGCCGAACACATTTCAGCTATTTAAAGTCGAGAGAAGTCGGTGTAGATTACGGTATATTATATGCAACAGGTGAGAAATTTAAGTGAGGAAATTGGTTGTCATATTTTCGATTTCTATCTGTAACACGGTTTTTATAGTTTTTGTCCGGCCTTGATAATGATCGTGTTGACGATCGAAAATTTTGCATTATCAATAGAATAAAAAATCCAATGCAGTAACACCAACACTTTTTTTGTTTTATTACTTTCTGAGCTAACAATAACCGTCCAAAGAATACAATTTGTCTCTTTCAAAGTGCTGAGGTACTCAACTCTTATATTTCTGTTAGGATAACCTTGTTGAACAATCCCCTAAGTACAAGTATCAATGTTTGTCGGGTTTCATCAACGACGTCTCTTCCGTTGTTTTAGGATTATTAAACACTTATGAACAAATTTTATGATCTTGATAATAGATGCTGATAAAGAAGTCAAGTTGATGAAATAAATATTGAAATGTTGACAGAAAACTTTAAAATTATAAATTATTAAAATATAGCTTTAGAATCATCAGCGACTTCAAAGTCGATTCACGGCTGTCGATTCACGAATTTTGATAATTTTCTTTGTATGGAAAATCTTACAATTATTAATTTACTTATTTTAACAGTTTTATACGGAAAACGGGAAAACATTGAGAAAAGTAGGTACCTAATAATTGTTTGGAAAACTCGGTAGAAATGACAAATCTGGTTACTAATATTCTCAAAAACAAAAAATTCACAATTTTCACACTTTTTGCTGTTCTTTAAAGGCTAAAGAATGGAACCTTATGCAAATGACATAAAAATTTGTGGGGTGCCTTTGCATTAAAAAAAAAAACTAAAACTTTGGGACCCGACGAGTACGCTGTACGCTGAATTGTCTAATCGTATTTTCCCTATATAAACCCCTATTAACCCTATATTTACAAAAGAAATCGCTCGATCGAATAAAAAATGAGGAAGATATAAATTTTTAAGCTTTATTACAACAGTAATTTTGAGACCATCCAGTTTAAACTTTGCAAATTTTGTGTTTGTGTGACAAATAAAAATTGTTGCGTTTATTTGTTATCTAAGAAGGGAATGAGTGCGAATATATTGTTACGAAGTAAATTAAATTATCATTATGTTGGAATAGGTTTTATAAAATAATAATGTCGATCACCTAAATTGCTCAATTCTTGCAGTTCCCAAGTCTGAGTTCCAGACGCCTAGTTTGCACAATAATGATGTGAACAACGTCGACGTTTCGTAATTTAAATAGTGGTAGTGACGTATTCGGACAATTGATATAAAGAGCCACATAGCGGAGTATCGAGGATGATTGTTATTTGTCGGTATTTCCGAGCGTGACATCCGACAACTGTACGAGAAGGCCTTCTCAGCTGTTTCCTTAGACTGTCTTGAAGAATTATACACATTCCCATCACGAGCTACGTAACAATATCCAGTATGTTACCAGAATATACACCTATAATAGACATATGATTTTATTTATAAAGAAAAAGTCATTATTTATAGATAGATGATACAATTTGATACTCTAAAGTGTCCATTTCTATAATAATAATTTTTATTTAACATACAAGTAGTAAAAAAGAAGTCGCCAGAGTTCATTTTTCAGTTTCTTCTTTATAAGTTTATTAAAAATGTATCGCAAATGATATTGGTCCAATTCAGGGCAAGTCGTTGATGGGCCATCTCGGTTATTCAAAATAATAGAGACTTGAAATTGTGTAATCATGAATTAGAATCAAAACATAGCATCAAAACACAGCAAGGCATTGGTATAAATACGTTTCTATTCACATGAGACGTCACAAGCCGTCGAAATAATTCTTTCAAATTAAAAAAAAAAAATTCTTAATATAATCTAGAACACGGTGGGTGTTGTACTCTTTAGTAAGAAAAATTATAAACAGAACAGTTCAACAGGTTACACCAACACTTTTCGTTTTTCAAATTCACCCTGAGAAATAAAATATTTTTAACTCATTTAATTAAAATGAAATATTAAAATTCTGAGTAAACTTCATCCAATGACATTAAGTGAATTTCAGTGATAATTTTAATGTGGCTAGCTTTCTACTAAGGATAGTTTTTCTATTGTTATTCCGTGTCCTTCAAGGAACAAATGTTGGATTAGTAGGTTCTTATAGGAACTATGGTTGTTTCGACTGTTCTGTTTCCCAGTTCGTTTTCTTAATTTATTTTTAGTTGTATGCCAGCTTAATTCAACAAGACCATATTTGGTTTTTCAAGAAAACCTACACAAGTAAAATGAATCTCTAGACAAAATGCTTATGAGGAATGATACTCCTGTGTTTTAGTCGCAAATCATGTTCTGAGTGCGATAATATCAATTTTATTAGTAATATAGGAAATAGAATACAAAATATTGCAACAACTTGAGAAAGCTAATATTTTAAATCATTTTAATTGTTTATACATAACATAAGCATATGACTATCAGAAAAGCACAAATAATTCTCTTTTGGGAATAACATACACTGTGGTATTCCTTTCTTACTTTAAGTTACCAAAAGGTAATATACGATAATCTTCTCCAATCTCGGTACAAACTGAACAGTTTCTACAGTATTCCCAAAATTTAAAATGCCTCTGCGGATAATTAACGTCACTATCAATAAAATATTGTTAATTGCCTACCAAGGTGAATACAGTGCCTGTGACCTAACGACTGAAAACTTGAGCTGGCGCAATAAGAATCTCTATTAATAGGTAAACCATCTGCTTCTAGAAAGTGGTAGTAAATCAATCGAATTTTATAAGAAAACCTATCCGGTCGGGCCTAGGCGACGTTTCGGAATTGGGACATCATCCGACGATTTCTAGCGCCTTCATTTTTTGCCGGTTTCGGTCGCCACAAGATGGCAATGTATTGCGTCGAGGCAAATTGTTTACGATATATTTCGCTGCATAGTTGCTATACGGGTGTTTGCGTTATACGTTAGTGTTTTTTTCTACTCTGCTGCTCGTTATAGTGTGTTTCGATGTGTGTGTGTGTGTGTGTTGTATGTGTATATATATAGGTTGGTACGTGGTTTCTGAGAATGTTGCTGCTGGCCGACGATTGCACAAGACAAGAGGTGCCTAGTCTGGTACACGTAAACAATGGCACAGCGAGGAAAACGGGTTACCCGCTTGACCTTATTCTACCGACCTCCGATCAAATCATGAGCTGTCGCGGCGACATGCTTCACCTTTGCGACACACGGAGACATTTACACCAACGTAGTTAAGGAAAAATTTAACGGGGAGGAAGGAATAAAGAATGATTGGATCAGGGACACGTAATTCTAGTTTGAGAACCATATTTAAAATGATTTATTGGTATCGTTTCGACCAAACGTCACATGTAGATTAATAGTGTTGATTTCCAGACCACTGGACAAAAGTACGTTCCAGTTTACTGAAAATAATCCATATAAATATATTAATAAAGTGGTTTATTCCCCAAAAACTCTATACATGCGTTTTTGTTGCATTGGATATTATAGGCATTTACAAGTTTGTACAACTGATACGTAGCACATAGGTATAGCAGACTGAAGTTACAAATTTATATTCTAATGTACTTGTAGAAATGAAACTGTTGAATAACTATTTTGTATACAAATTAATAACCCTTGTTTCCATTTTTAATATACACTGTGGGCAAAAAAAAGGTACAAATTTTCAATTGCTAATATACCAAAGATATTAATTAAATTCAAGCATTTCTTTGCTAATATAATTGGCTATATTGTGAAGATTCAAAACATACCATATTTGCAATAATCGAATGTTTTAATCCAATGTAATGTTGCTTTATGTATAGCATTACAATATTTCTGATAATATCGCATCAATTTAATGTGAAATGAAACGTGAAATTAGTAGGTAATGACATCTGTTTTCGTTTGGTCAAAAGGAACAGTATACAGGGTGATTTTGTTAGTATGACATTTTGGAATATCGTTTTTTCTTGCTGTTTTTACTGCTGTTCTTCTTTTACGTAAAAATCTTCAAATAAAAATATGTAAAAAAAGGAACAACACAATGTATTCAGGCTGGCTTCAGGCTGATGTTGGAAGTGCTGTTTATTTAAACATGACAAAAGAGAAGATATGGTTTGAAGTGAATTGACATACTCAAAAAAACGTTGATTCCAGCTCATATTCAATCTTCGCAAAAACAGACAAAAGAACAAGAACAAGTAACATACGTCTAAAATTTACAGCTAAACAACAATTGTTATACAACATAACTGAAACTGACGAAAAAACGACCTAAAATGATAAATTCATAAACACCCATAACAACTCCAATAATGGCTTCTCCACGATCTTTAAAAATAACTCAAGTACACTGTTAGATTTCACTTGCCGTTGCAATGTTTTTGTTACAAACGTCATATTCCACTGGTTTTTACTAAAAACAATAAAAAAACATTGCTTAAATATTTCACTGTGTATAAGAAAGACCCTGTACCTATAGTGTATACGATGCTATAAGATCAAAAAGATAAATTTTACCGTTTTTTTTTGTCCACAGTGTGTATTGTAATATAATAAAGGTCACGGCATTCTGAAGCATTTCTTCAAACTGTCCAATTTTTGGTGGAAAATAAAAGATACTAATTTATTTCACAGAGTTATGGCACGATTGCTTGTTTTCTACTGTTATTTTTAAATTAGAATGGAATAAAACCTCTTTTTGCAAAACAAGAAAATTTAATATACTTCGGACGCGTTTCGGGTTATGAGCCTATCATCAGCGTGTAGAAATAGTCTAAAACATCATATCGAATTAATCATTTCGGTGTATTAGGGTCTCGCAAACAAACACAAAACTTGGCAGTTCGGATAAAAGCGTAGACTGAACAGCATGGAGACACAAACAGGGAACTCAATGCAAAATCCGACGAGAGAAGCCAACATGGACGCAACAACGGGCAATAATGGTCTACCATTATTGCCCGTTGTTGCGTCCATGTTGGCTCCATGCTGTTCAGTCTACGCTTTTATCCGAACTGCCAAGTTTTGTGTTTGTTTGCGAGACCTTAATACACCGAAATGATTAATTCGATATGATGTTTTAGAGTATTTCTACACGCTGATGATGGGCTCATAACCCGAAACGCGTCCGAAGTATATTAAATTTTCTTGTTTTGCAAAAAGAGGTTTTATTCCATTCTAATTTATACTAATTGCAAAATGGACTTACACCACACTGTTATTTTTAAGGTTGACGTTGTCATTTAGACCTATTTTAAGAATTCTATCAACTCAAACTAAAAAAAGTCGTAAACTGCCATAATCAATGAACTTTCTGACTATGTAAAACAAATAACTCTACCCAAAAACATTCACTCAGGCCGTGTATTATGAAGCACTAATGAGCAATTTACTTTTTACCAGGTCAGTAGTTTTATTTGCCCTGCAGATATGGGTATTTTATAGGCAGTTCTGCCAAGTCATTCTACTCTGCGAGTACCTCCCTCTGGAAAATGTTGTTAAAAAGAAATATCACTAGGCAGTCACTGCGTTTCCGACTGTCAAAAACCTCGACCGAGCTTTGAAAAAAAAAAAACACTAGCGCAGAACTAAAACTATCTCACATTCGCGTAAAAAAATTATTCAAGCATTTTAGTCTACTTGAATTCTAAAAAATCTGTAAAAGCTATACATTTTTAACAGAATATAAAAGCGCAACCTAGAAGGATTCTCTAGGTATGCCAAAATATATGCCTGAAATTTAGAGGTCAAATGTTAAAAGAACAACGTCAGTGGTAACTGTGTAAAGTATTTAACTACTGCCCAAAATATTCCTACTCCTCTGGTTAGAAAGCCCATTCAATACAACGTCACAAAGATGTCATATGGTTTTCTCTTAGACTATTCAATCAAGTTGGGTTATTTTTTAAGCATCAAACATGGAGAAATCGAGGTGATTGTTGACACACACGTTAATGTTTTGCTGATAAATAAAAACTGGTTAAGGTTTAATGTTTTTATCGTAGACAAACTTAGTAGTTAAGACGTTTTTGCAGAAATGTTTATATTATTCACCTTAGACGGTCATGGAACCATCTCAAGTTCCCTCTACTGGTTTCTGGCGATTGGCCCGGTTAGGTTGCGAGTAGCCGGCCCGTTTTCGCATACATAAAGAGTGCAACGGCTCCGGCAATGAATATTGAGCGCGTTTGGTGACCTAGGCCAAGTTACGCCGGCAGATCGATGTATTTAAATGTTATTCAAATGAGTGGTGTGTCGTGCTGCACTGGTAGGGAGCCTCCCTGTCTCTCCGACGGCCCGCGGCGGGCCTGAGCACAAGCCAGGCTCCAGTCGCATGCACAGCGCACACATACATTTCGCGAGAGCGAACTTGACCCGCTGACTGAGTTGAGTGAATGAGCTTTACGGCATTCGTTAACTTCCGAGCTCACTCCGGGCCAGCGGATGCATAAGATTATTGTTATTGCTTCATTATGCACGTGCACCGGCGGTGCTGGTATCTAGGAGCATCTGAGGACGTCGCTGTTGGTTTGGTTACATGTACTGTGTGTTGTGGGTCATTATGATCTGTCTTGGTGGATCTTTTGTGGACGATGAATGATATTATGAATTTTACGTATTGGAATCGTTAGGTTAGATTATAGTTGTAACTAGAAAAAGCTCAAATCACGAGAATCTTCAGGTTAATCTAGGTTCTCCTAGAGAGCTTTTGAGCAATTGTTGGCGTTCTTATGCACTTCTGAACAAAACAATATGTTTCAGAAATTCCTCAATGCTCAAATCATAGATGTTCATCAATTCTGTTGTATCTAGCTTTAATACTAAAGTATTTAACTAATTACGGCGCCATCTTGGATTTTAATACAATCGAAAGAAAAATAGTGGTCCTTGAAGAAGGAAAAATATTTCTTGTAGTGAGTACCTTTCAAAAACAAATTAACCCATTAAAACTGGTACTTATTAGTATATTATTAGCATACCTGCATGTGTCTTTTCATCATATATTTTAATAACTATTACTTTAATCTGTTAATTTATTATATTAATTGAATACGTAGTAAATTTAAAAAAATGTTCAATTAAAATATTATTGACGATATTTTTACAAACCTATATCAAGGAAATTTAAATAAATTTAAATGTATCATATTTTATTTTGTTTATTTTGTTTGTAATTTAGATGTTGTACTCGAAATTTTCGTGACCTTATTTGGCAATGTTGTCCAAACTTGTATCTTACCCAAAAAATATGGAACAGCTGTCAAAAATTTATTTTTAGTAAATACCGGGAAATGTTAGAACGATTTAGAAATAATAAGTGAAACTTAACATTAACTAGTCACTCTTCATATGAGGTAGTTTGCGCATGGTATTAGCGGTAAATACATACAATTCCAAGATGGCGCCTATTAATCAGACAGAACTTGACTTTAGTTTTTCTCCGACTTAATCGTTTCTGAATCTCTCATGCAATGAGATCCTCATTCTTTTTAATTTTTGTCCCAAACCAAATTTCTATCCCTCCCGGTCTATGTGTTTAAAATTATATTTATTATTTCTATGTAAAATTGGCAAAGCTATAATTATATTATTATTTAATTCATTGCAACATTTTAGTGCAAAAAAATAATACGATTGTCACTCCTACCCTAATCCTCACAGTTTTTGAGTGATTTAGTTATCTGTCTGAAAAGGCATCATTCTAAGAAACAAATTATATCTCAACTACTAGTAAACACTTCGTACGTACGGTTATGAGTGCTTTATGATGGAAATTAGCTGTAAGTATGCTGTCCGATGTCTTTTTTAATGATCAAAATTGATAAAACCATCCATGCATGGTAAATTGAACTGAATCATAAATCAGTACAAACAAATTTCTAGTAGTTCAAAAATATTTTGGTTCCAAAGCTGTATTTTAGACAAATAAGGCAAACACTATAAAACTGCAAGGAATAGGTTAGTGCTTCGTTCGTTCAAGTAAAATTCAAAAACATAAAGAAATATTAATGGCCACTCTATTTAAAAAACTGAAGTTGACCACGTTTTCACTAACGTCATCTTTAACAATAGCAGATGCTGTTATTTCAATAGATATACCATGTAATGGAATATACAATACAACACACTGAATATTGAATACGATTGAATCGGAAAGAAATGTTT
Organism: Melinopterus prodromus; assembly: GCA_964023965.1. Lineage (NCBI taxonomy): Eukaryota > Metazoa > Arthropoda > Insecta > Coleoptera > Scarabaeidae > Melinopterus > Melinopterus prodromus. Next base: position 52,021,604 of record OZ030393.1, read on the forward strand.
CCGCTAATTTTTAAAATGTGAAAACAAGCCATGCTAAAAATGAAATTCAACATTAATAACACTCCTAACAACAACTTCAAAACTTCAAAACAGACACGAGTCACCTTAGTACTATCTCCTCTTATATTTTCAACATCGGTAACAGCAAGTGTAATCAATCAATCACGAGATCCAGACAGCAATTTTGAAATTCTAACTTAAGTACCTTCAGTACAGATAGAGGCCGTTGCAGTTTTGTCGTTTCCTTTGTATGAAAAAACTAATTATGTTAACCGACTTCACTAACTACGTAAGTAGGTTTTGTGTTTATTTATTGTACCTGGTTTTATCTAAAATTGTAGTGTTTGATTGCATGATGATGAAACAAAAGAGGTTTCGAAATATTGCAAACAAAAAATGTGGTTTTTTGCTTATCCTGGATCTTAGTCCTGAATAATACGTTTACGAAAAATGAAATTTGCAGTGTATGTATTCTTTCAGACCATAACAACAACATCTGCTGAAGGACTACTACTGTTAACTGAAATTCGAAGTATATTATGTAAGTTGATAATAGTATCTATATATTTTTTAGCAGTACATATATCTTTTCGATAATAGTAACTTGAAAATAGCAATTTGAAAAGTTACTTCTCCTATTTTTGTGAAGTGAATGAACTTAGTTATAATAACAATACAGCGTCTATGCTTCGGATACACGTTAGTCTGGAGATCCAGTACTCCGGATGTGCTCTTTGCTGTTTTCAATGCGTTTTCCTCTTTCGTTTTGCTATCCGCTAATAGGCGCTAAAGTAATCCATCAAGATTGAATGTTATTTACAGTATTTTAGGGCTATACATCTACCTTGCATTTAATTGTCCGGAACAACGAGGGTGCTTTGTAAGAATAACAAGATAATCCTGACAAGAATATGACAAGAATTTCTTTGAAACTTTCCTATAGCTGCTATACCTTCAAGTCATATGATTCCTGCAGAAATAACACCATATGCTATATCTCTATTAAAAAATTAACCGGTATTACATTGCAACATATGCTTGAAACCTAGTCCAGAACTACCAGTAGCAGCAGGAGCAGCGACGGCAGCAGAACTAACCATCTATGGACCTAATATGCGAGCGGGTGTATATAAATCAACCCGCCTTAACTCCGGGTCGTCTGTAATCCAGATAGCTCCGGATGAATTCTATTATTAACTCGTGTGCAATTTCGTCCCGAGCAAGACGTAGGCACGCAGATTCCTCCTTTTTATTTCGTGCGCTAGATAGCGTTCTGCTCTCCGGGCGGACCGCGGCGGTCGCGCCGCGTTTATCCGTTATATAACTGCGCTCGCCTTGACATTTCGACAGCGCCAGCACAAAATAAAAACAATGAAAGGAAAGTGAGGACGGTACCGCGTTATTAATACCGTATCAATCGGTATGTCGTGATGTGCAACCAATAGCCGCTAATCTGCGGTCGAGTTTGAAATTGTTACGGCCTTGTTTTCGACATTTCTGTTAGGTTTGCGGCAATTCTGCTGTGATGCTTCGTTTTCACTAGTTGAGTAACTTTGCTTGAAGTCTTTTGAATTGATATACATTTGATATCTACAAACGAACATAAAACTTGACTTGATTCTTATGCTATATACTTATATTTTTACAGATTCTTGTTTCAACCGAAGCTCCCAGAGCTGATGACGAGATCAGATGACAAACCTGGACTTGGACTTTACTATGGAATTTGCTGAAAGAGAACGCCAAGACAGGAGCAGAAAAATCCAACAACTGGAGTTCCGCCAATTTATTGGCAAAAATCGGGTTCAGAATTGAACAACATCTACTGAACAAAACACTTAAACAAATAATTGCTATGTCAACATTTCACCAACAACGTCAAAATGTAACACACTCCAAGCACTTTTGTGTCAATTATAACACTGAAATATAAAAAAATACGCACAGCTTACTTAATCGTAGTTCTGGCCAAAATACAATCAATAATACTATAACATTTGGAAATCTTTGAAATAAGAAAAACAACAGTTGTTCTAAATTACAAGTACACCAAGGATTCCTCGATTGTTGATTCCCTAAAGTTTCATATTTTTTTCCGTATTCTAGTTTCACTGGTTCTTGAGTGAAACAAGCAGCTTTTGTCGATACTGTCAAAACTAAAAAGTTAATTCAGTGGAAATGGTTTTTAAGTGTAAACTTGTTAGTAATATAGAAACTAGATAAGAAGCGAATGAGTATACTTTTTGGTGCGCCTAATCTAAATTCGACCTCAGAATTGCTACATCATATCAGGTTTTTGAGATATCCTAAAAATGTATCTAAAAGTGCAAAAAACACGATTTTTCACTATATTCGGGATTATATTACACTGCCAATTAATTTTTCTCCACAAAATTCTTTACGGGTTATGAAAGCTCTCTTCTCTTCAGCTTGCATTTTTCATTTTTAAATATCTTATTTTATCTCGGAGAAATCAATCATTTTTCTATTAGCAACGTTCGCTCCGCACTCCGCGCGGCGTTCGTTCGTCAGAGTATCCATTTAGGCAAGGTACAACGAAACAGTTTCAATGTTCTATGAGCCAAGTGCTCTCCGTGCAGACTAAGCAGTTCAGTTATAGGCAAAACTGGGAGAGCTGAAGATTACTCATAGATTTCAGCTGTTATTTTAGACATACGTTACAGAATATTTCTAAATATTGACGCGTGTTAAAACGAAATAGCATACTTTTCATACGTCTGCTGTATAATTTAAATGTGCAAGACAAAAAAGTACGTCTGTTCTTAGAACCATAAGAACGAATGACAGCGGTAGCAACCTAACCTACAATTCGAGCGCGAACGTGTGATGTGAACAAGATGTTTTCGTTGGTATGTTTTCACTTTGCTTCTGTTAAACATGGTAATGATGGATATATAAATTAGATAGGACAATTATCACAATTAAATGACAGTATTTTTAATAATTAAATATTAATCTTGAACGAACTACCTACTAGGCAACTTAACATACACAGCTAATAACCAATTCACGCGGTACGTTCATATCTTGGTTCATACGATTTTAAGCGATGAATCACCTTCAGCTCTCCCAGTTTTGCCTATACGGTCTAGCTATAAGCTTTTTTTATAATACGTCTATGCGTAATTCTAGCGTTCTTTACCTGTATAATTTCAACGTTGTTCAATGTTCATACATGAATAGACAGCAGCTTTCACGCTAATCGTTCATTTGACAGACAGTTAATAGAGGAAAGATGGCTACCAGATATTCGGGCACTGAGAAAGTTGGAAATTTTGTTTTTTTAACCGTACATCAATTAATGAGTTGATAAAATTACAATATCTAAAATCTTGAAGCTGTCCATGTTGGTACAAAGGTGAATAGTGAATATACATATGATAAGTAGAAAATAAAACCTCTTTTCCTTGGTTGTGTATAATTTTAATGGTTACTCGTTTCGTCGTTTAGACATCTTCAGCCCAAATATACAAATAGAATAAGTAACACCACACGTGGTTAAAATTTACAGTTAGAATCACAGATGGGAATTTACATGGTGTAAAATACCATGCAAATTGCCATCTGTGATTCAAACTGTAAATATTAAAATTACAGGTGAAAACAAACATACATGCGTTCAATGCAAACAAACGGAAACGAATGACATGGAACACGCGTACTGAAGCTAGCAGCACGATAGCTGACACCAGGGTTAGCAAGTTTAGGGAAATAAAATGTGCATAAATAGAGGTCCGTTATTGAAAATTAATTGGTCGTTTAGTACAGTGACATTTCTATTTCTTTTATTTCGTTCTATCTCTATTTGTTCTAAAATGTTCATTTTATAACTTTTTTTTACATTTGTGGATCAATTTTGGCACACTGTAACTAATACAGTGGTCTGTATCTAGTCTATGTTGATATATATATATATAGATTTGATCAAGATCTGTTTTTATCTTCCGCTATTCGTTTCGCCAACTTCCTTCCGGTTTGACCGACATAAAGTGCATTGCAATCGGAACAGTTGACAGAATAAACGCCCTACTCTTCCATGACAGGTTTGGGGTTTTTAAAATTTGAAAAAAGTTTATACAGGGTCCTGCAGCTCAGCTCCCGTCTTCTGTAGCTCAGTTGCTAATTAAGCTAAGAGTTTGACATTTTGCAGGCTTACCCTGTACGTCAAGGTACATTTCAGGAAATCATTTTTGCTTATACAGGCTGTCCCAAAAATGTGCAACGCCATGGTAATATATTTTTTTAAAGCGCAAGCTATATATTTTTTTACACATTTGGAAGCCTTTTATGATTGCCTACATACACCTTGGTAATAAAATTTTGCGACGTGCTTATTAAGTTAGATGTTGTAGTCTCGTTAACCAAGTGTCATTGATCCAAATTATACAGGATGACCAAAATCTAGTGTCAAACTTGTCCACCTTCAAAGCGTGTTTAAAATAATAATTCGCGGTGGAATATACACCCCAATATGGCGAAAACGACGTGTTTTTTACACTTTTAGATTTTAATATGTCAAAAACCTGATGTTACCTCTAATAGCGGTAAAAAGCTCACCCAATTGAGCTGTAGAGGCAATGGAAATTTATAGGCGGATTTATCACTTTAGTGGTAGGTGCCGAACATAACGAACACGTCGTGACACCTATTTTTGTTTGCAGAGATCGTGAAGATTCTTTTGAACGGTTAGAACAATGTAATACAATAATTATTACGGTTAATAATTTTTATTTTCTGTCATTGTTCATCCTAGAAGATTGTATTATCTCACAATATTGTTCAACGCCAGCGTGTAGATAAACACTTGCAAACCAAAAAGAAGAAAAGCACAGACAAGGTTCAGGTTCAGACGTTGATATGACTAGATAACAACTACATGATACGAGGATTGCTTAATCACCTTGTGAGGTTTGTCATGGTTTAGAATGCTACAACAACTCTTGACCACACCAGATGTTGTAAGCATTTCAGGAAATGGATGTACAGGACAACTCCCTTCCCACAAATTTAATTGATATATCCTGCGAACTGCACCCGAATAAGGAGTGCCGAAGATTTATACCCGTTGGCAACTGCTACTACATTTAATAAAGTTCTAGTTTAAAACTAATCGCATAGATTTACTACTTTAAGCCTCCAGGAAATGGAGTATTACCAATAATTGACCATCGGTCAGTAATTATTTTTCCTGCTCCTTCTTCTCAATATCCTACATTGCGTGGTAATTGAGTCGCGATTGCTCAGGCTGTTGGTCTTAATTATGAGTGCGTTGTCAATATCTAGGAGGCAGCGGAACTGTGGCAGCCCGACATGACATGGTAAACCCTCCTACGAAGCGAACTGCACTCCGGGCCTCAAATAAAACGCACAAAACTGGGCGAAACAGGAAAGGCCGTCGCGTAGCCCCGAGATATTATTAAATGCACCGCTAGATAACTCCTGATAATTAGATAGATAAATCTGACGGACCTATGCAGCGGAGACACCCAACTGGAAAAATAGGAATTACTATATTACACTTTGGATAGTTTACATTGCAGTTTTCGTCATCATTTCATAACGTATCTTAAATATAGAATACATTGTAGATAAATAATGTTAGGCCGCATATTGGTGTTCTATAATATTAATGAAAATAAATTTTTTAGAAAAATTTAAGATATTTGCAGAATCCTCTGAAAAATATCAAAATGAACGAGAAAATCATGGTCTAGTCAATTCAGAAGCATAATCATTGAACATCATAAATAAAACGTACGCTTTGAAAAAAAATATCAATAGATTCAGAAAAATGTTCTGATTATGATATCAAGATGTTTACTGAATTTTTGGTGATATTAATATTGAAATAAATTAAAAACTATCAGTGATTACTGGCCAACGTCAATAACATTGATAAGTTCAACTGAACCAATTAAATTATAGGAATATCAAAAAGTGAGATCGCGATTATACAGCCTTGAAATAGCAGGCGTACACAAAGGAGGGCGTGTTATGCGACAGTTTCCGTCCTTAATTTGGACGGCCGGCTTCCAGCCCCCCTTATGGGAAGTTACGTGTATAGAAAAATGCTAATTACTCGAGTACCATGCGAGATATTGCAATTAAACTGACACTGTTCGGACGAGCATTCTTCGGTCAGTCTAAAAGTGGAAAAGTCCGATCCGAAAAATGTAAATTAGTATCTAAAATTAATTAATAACTGATTAGGTGACACGAAATATCAAAAATCGGGATATTCAACACGCTGTATCTCGTTGACCCTTTGTCCAATCTTAATAAAACCAACACCATTCGATTCCCCTCTTCTTAAACTATAGGAATGTCAAAAAGTCCGGTCGCGATTATACAGCCTTGAAATAGCAGGCGTAGACAAAAGTTGGTGTGTTATGTGACAGTTTGCGTTCGTAATTTGGACGGCCGGCTTCCAGCCCCCCTTACGGAAAGTTACGTGTATAGAAAAATGCTAATTACTCAAGTACTCTGAGGGATATCGCAATGAAACTAACACTGTTCGAACGAGCATTCTTTGGGCATTCTTCGAGCATTCTTTGAAATATGTAAATTAGTATCCGTAATTGATTAATAACTCATTAAGTGACACGAAATATTGGCAAAAATCTGGATATTCAATAGGCTGTATCTCGCTGACCCTTTGTTCAATCTTAATAAAACCAACACCATGGCTAGATTCATAGTAGGGAACGATGGTCTTGGACAAATGGTGCGGGCGTAATAGAAATATTAAAGATTTTGAACCAGAAATATTGACAAGCGACGCGATGAAGTAGGTAAATCGATATTTTCAGTAATTCACCTAATGATTCGGCCTATGTCTTACTCGATCGGTTCTAATCTATCGTTGGTAAGCACCTGGAGGAGACGTTCAACAACGAGGAAAACGATTTATCTCAGCAGTCTCCAGCCGGAGACGAGTCAATGACAATTGACAGTTTGCTTGCCGACATTTGGGATTAAAAAATTACATTATTTTTTCGGATGCACTGTTTGTCCAGTACCATCGCATCCAACTTTTCAGTACCCACCCACGAATTGGTAGATATTTTGTTCCCTACAATGTGGTATTTTTTGGTTGAGTTGAGCTGAACTTGTCTATATTATTGGCGTTGGCCCGTAATCACTGATCGTTTTTAATTAATTTCAATAATCGAACCATCAAACATTCAGTAAACATTTAGATGATGTTCAGGCCATTTTTCTGAAACTATTGGTATCTTTTTCGCACATACTTATTTATCAAATCTAAATTGAGTACACTATAATTTCAGGGATTTCTTCTTATCGAACATGTTTAGTAGTAACAGTTCAGAATTGCCCAAAAATCTGAAATATTAGTTTCATGAAAATTCACAAAAATATTGAATTGCTCAGCTTATGAATGTGTTCGACACGCAAATAAAACAAAATACCTTACAAACTGGTAAGTTTGGCATTTCTTAAAAAAATTATTTTCATAACCTTTTCTAAACTTTTTTCAAACTAATTTGAAGAGCACGACTGTTATTTTTATAATATGTAGACCATAGCTGTTTTGAAACGATTAATTATTGTATAATTGTAAATAATATATAATTAGCATTATTAACATTTGAATGAAAAAGATCCTTTTAAAACAAAATGGTCCGTCTTCCAGCAAAAACATTAAAAGGCAATTTTGTTGTTTGAGTCCATCAACTTGCGGATTCACGGTTGGATTTATGCGACCAAATTTTAATAAGAACTATATCGTTGTATGCTGGCGTCAACTACGCAGTGTTTGTTATGGGCGAACTAAAAGTTCATGAAACTATATAGCGATCTGTGTATTTTTGTTCCTTATAATTAGAATTACCGATATATGCCGAGACACAACAAAAGAAGGTATGACTTTTTAGTCCAGATTTGCATTCAAGGCAAAACAATCTATTAAAAACGCCACTAACTTTCCACCTTCAAATATACGTAAAATAGGGTTATTGTTGACAAACTACAACAAAATACACTGACCGGCAAATAAAACTACAGTTGAAATTATCTGAAGGATAATTATCTGAAGGAAATTTATTTATTTTATATCATGAAGTGGTATTTTTCCAGAAAACTGAAGATACTTCGTTCAGCCTACGATTAGCTTGTCTATTGTAAACAATTCAACTCCATATCCAATTAACAATACATCATCAAGCATTAGACATTTGATCGTTCGATTTCCACCAATGATTATCACAATCAACTAATAAATACCCACAACAATTCCCGGTATGTTAATTGAAGCCCTCACAGTACGTAAATAACAGAGCTGTAATTAATGCGGCGAATCAGATGACTAATTGTGCGGAAATTATTCAATTCTAACGAAGCTGAGCCCGAGGGTAAACGCGTGGGCAACGATAGGACACTTTTTTACCGGCCTGTCTACGGAATCCATTACATTGATTTATCTCCAAAGAAATAATTAATACCAGATATTAGCTGCGCGATAACTTTTTTTTTTATTTTCGTTGCATTTCCAGTCTGGCTCAGCATCACGAATTCAGGAGACACGTAGTAATATTGCATAACAATATTGTGTTATTGATAACCACGATTGATTGTTATTATTGTTGCATTCAATGTCATCGGGTATTGGGAGTGACTCGCCATGATAATGGCTCGCGATATTAATTTCACGTGTCCGGAAAATGACCAGTTCCACAAGAACTAAACGGCGTACAATTATCTTGATAAGTGGCCCTGTTGTTGTTGCGCTCTGGTGTGTTATTGTCGGTGTGGGCAGAAACGTGCTGAAAACCTGCTGCTATTCCTAGTATTATTAGTGAAAGTCATGTAATGCGATAGTATACGATTGAGATAAAGAATATGGTCAAGGTTGATGTCTTTAGAAATGTTTCGATTAATTATCCCGGTATTTGTTTACTGATGTTATTAATTTTCTGCTGTTTACGAGGATGATTGTTCTGCACATATATTCAGAGAATTAGAACGTATTCGGCTAACAGGTGTCTAACAGCAGATTCCACTTGTACAGACCTATGTTGCCATTAATAATTATTTAAGAAGAAAGACGTAACATTTTAAGAATTAATAATCAGAATGTAAAAGATTGAGGGACATTCTCCACATCGTTGGATTGAGGAAGTTTTAGTTTTGTGAAGTGAAGTATGTTTTCTCCTGGAAAATCACCATTTTTCTATAAACAACTAACTACATCGCTGTGTGACTTCCAGACCTCTTTTAAAACACTGAACCTAGTTAAAAACTTGAACCTAGGTAGTAACTTTTTACTGATTTTGGTAGTATTTTTAAATGTCTGTATCGTAGCACAAAAAGTTGATTGCTTAGCTTAGTATATTTGATAAAGGGTTAATTGAAAATTGAAGACGATGCAGCAACAGGGAGGTATCTGTATATTCATAATTTTGAGGTATCTATATATTTCATACCAATATTGATACACATATACAGCAAGGATTGCTGCAGGGTTTTCAATAAGTCTTCATATTGCTTATAAGTGGCAGGTTTTAATTGTGCAGGGTGCTGCTGCTTCATTTCCGCGAGGTGCCAGAAATGACTTGGTACGTATTATACATCCAGCACTATCGTGATACTCCACACTACTCCTAGTTCTTAGTATGTCTCCTTCTTTACCCACAATTGTTTTCATCTACAATTACTAATTACGGACTTATAGCTTAATATGTAACGGAATCATGACGGAATCAGATAGTTCTCAATTTGGTCTATCGGTTTATGACCAACAGATTTTTTCTTTATTCTTTCTGATAATCTTAATGAATTTCTTTCTAATTTGCTAAAACCTCTTCTAAATAATTTAAAGAATAATAAACGTTACCAAAGTTACTTAACATTAAAGCGAAAGTTACAGAGTTTTGAGAAAGTGTTCTATTCTAATCGTCTTGACAACAATTTGTATTAGGCTATCATCAGCTGTTTCTGAGATATTGTGAAATTAATGTCAAAAACTTGCATTTAAAAAACTTTCCGAGGTAAGTAACAATGATAGAGAAACAACAGAATAAAACTCATATTAGGTACTTTAAAAAAGTAAAAATATTATTCAATAGTTGTTTTAGACTTGCGACTATAATATGACATCCTGAAAATCTGGAGGTTTAATAAATGTCAACTCGAAAAGTTTAAATTAGACACCTTGTATGTCTTGACATACAAAATCGATAAAATCTAAAATCACACAAAATCGATCAAATCTAAAATAAAAACGAAAAAAAACATTCCTAAAATGCCTAACTCCATAGGTCGGTCGTCAATAGCTAAAAAGTTATTAATCTAATTTGACATTTATATTTCATGCACAATAATAATTCATAAATAAGTATTATACATTTTGTTGGTACGACAAAAGTCAACAGACGCACAAATGAAATAATTCTTCTTTTCAAGCAGGAGTTTTTAGTTTTGACATTGTGAAATTTTGAATTACACAATCGAATAATTAGTAATATTGATCTTCTTCAAAGTCAAAGAATTAGTAATTTATGTACCACTCCAAAATTGTATAAATAATATTTATTAAAGATATTAAATTGTTCATGTTGACTCAAACGGTCTGGCCAATGAGATCGCCTGACTTGTCCGTTTGATTTCTTTCAGTGAAAACATATTGAGGAAGAAATTTATGTTGATATTACAACTACTCTATAGCGAACAAAAACAGAATGATGGGGCGTTTTCAAAATACTTTTGTAAAAACTATGGAGAATATAACATTTCCACGGAGAATTCGAAGTTACACTTCATATTTACACAAAACAATCCATTTCTACCAAAGCACACTTTGATTTTGTTCTCTGTTGTAATTGGAACATTCCCATGCTTTCCCAAAAGTTTAGCAAATTATTAGATAACAGCAGTTTTTTGTGCCTCGCAATGTACTAAAAGTAATTTCACTGACAATCCGCCATTGCATTTGTAAGTACAAACCTATACTTACAATTATAAATAAGCAATACCTCTTTAGAAATTAATATTACTCAACATCCGCAAGATTTCCACCATTAATTAACAAAAAAAAACATTACCCAACAAAATAATGATTGTATTGCTCACGCCAATTTATTTCCATAACATAATACTACCTTAAAAGTGGATTTAGCAGCACTTAAAACAACAATTAATTAACCGCAGGGAAACAAACGCTTTTATATTAAACGCAATTAGAGCTCTACACGCGGAAACTGTAACGTTACAGTTTATTAGTTTTTGCGAACACAGACAAATTATATAGGTCTGTCAGTCCGACTCGGACTATACCAATAAAACCAAGCAGAGGTGTATGCCAGTGTACGTTTCCTTTTTACTTCCATTACTGACACAAATACTGGCGCGGTCTGCATACCGCATTACCTAGACTTTTATTGGCGACTAACAGAGTAATTTAAATAACGATGCATTTTTTATAACATAATAACCCGTGGCATTTACATAATAACTTTAATCCGTACATTTATATATAAATGTTCATTTATACTCCCTTTTATATCGCTGTACCTTATTTGGCCGTCGGGATTTATGTGCTCGATTGCATATAGGTGTAACGTTACAATTATTGGCCGCCAGGCGTCGCCGGCTGTCGCGTTTATGGGTGGCACCGCGACCAATTTTGACAAGTCAATCAATCAAATGTTATTAAATAAAATAGGTAGCGTCCAGCGCTCGCAGTTGCATGGAACGAAGCATTTGGTGAATTAAATGCATTAAATTAATTGTATTTTGTTGGTATAAATAGCGAATGTTTTCCATAGTAAAACTAACTGAAATTAAACGCAGGGTAATTTGTAATTTAACTTTTGATGTATTTCTCATTAGAATCACAACCAATTACGAAAAGTGTCATTAATATTTACTTTGTACCTACCAAGATTTGATTTTATACCTAATGAGGCATAATAACGAATAAATCATAGACTATTCTAAATATATACTACCGAATTTATACGAAACCCTAATCATCATCAATATACTCAATTTTGACAATTTGATATAAATTCATTTGCCGTTGCTAAGCACCCCATTGTGTTTACTTCACAACATACTCTGATTTTGTGACAAAATTTGCCAAATCATTAAATTAAAGTCGTTTGAATGGCCCTTCTGTGTCGATTTTGAAAACGCACGCGATATAGGATCGTTCAATAGTACTCTTTATAGCGTTTTCGTCCCTCAAAAGGCTTATCAAAAAGTACAATATGCAAGTAAAATCGGAGTTTTTTGCTTGTGAAATGACTTAAAGCTGGTAAAATTACTTTGCTATAATATGAACTATGATGAATAATATGAACTAACTTGAACTAGTTAAATTTTTTAAAATTTATATTGTTTTTTAACTTATGATGTTAACGACAGTTTTTTTTATTGTCAATTCTATGTTGTTTATACTAAAATTGATAAATCTGTTAATTGTCTTAATGCTAATTTAGAAAATTTTTGAGAAATTGTTTACAAATAATTGATAACAAATTGATAACTTGTTTGTTTACAGATTACGGGATTCCGGGATCCCGACAAATAATGAGCTTTTTCGGGATCCCGGGATTATAAATCTAAATCCCGGGATCTTAAAAAAGATAAATCTAAATTATTTTCTTATTTTTTTATGAATTGGCGAAATGTGGGCACAGACCTACAATAAATCAATTGAGCTGCAATTTTTTAAGTATGGACATCAGTCTATAATAGCACCCTTTCTGATTAAATTAAGTATCAAGCATAAAATGTTCGTTTACACCAACATGTTGCTATAATAGGAACAACAGATTTTGCAAGAACTAGATATAATTCAATATGGAACATGAACATGAACCTTTTCAACTTGCATAGGTCCTTTTAGTTACTATACCAATCAACAACAAAAAAAGTTAAAAGAAAAGCATCAACGAAAAATAAAAAAAAAATTGTGGCGGATTTCTTTACTTGGATTCAGTGATGTACCTACTACAGAATATAAAATTAGTAAATAGGTAATAAAATACAGCGAAAAAGTTTCTTCAAGTTTAGGGATTTGACCATAAACTCAAGAATGAAATATGTTGGTACGAAGCATCTCGAGTTTGTGATGAGCTGTGCAGCGGTAATTAAAAAACTAAATTTCGTCAAAATGTTTTATTGGCATCATGATGAAAAATTGAAAATTTGGCTTGATCAAACAATTTCTTTTGCCGTGACTATTCTTGAAAGATTATACAAAAATACAAAATGTTTGAGCAATTTTAAGATATAAGAGCAAGTTATTTTCTAATAGAGTATACATTTTGTTTATTATTCATGGCAATACGCACACTTTGTCACCTTTTAAACCATCAATTTTAGTTTCCTACTTGTATGGTAAAATTTGAAAACGTTGAACAAGCTTTAAAGGTAAAGTAAAAGATTACGTCTATAAAATATATTTGAAACCCGGATTCGTTTTTAGGGAAAATAATTCTACCCAAAACCCAATTTCATATAATTCATTTTCCCTAAAGTTATCAATGTTTCAACAGTCATTTCTCGAAAATTTTCTTATAGAAATTATGAAAAATCTATAAGAAAATATAGCGGTCATCATTAAAAAGAGTATTGGCGACGTCACAACTGACAGTCGTGAATTAATCTTTTCACAAAAATGCGTAGGTATTTTAGTAATTAAAAATTGACTTGTTCGAAGGTTCTTTAAAATATCAAACCGTCTCAGAGATTTCGTGATGGTTCCATACAGCTAATTTACAGCTTTTTTATTCTCCTTGTATTTGTGTGCCCTCTTCTGCTTATTTAAGGCCCTAATTTCCAAAACTACATCCTCATAAGTCCACTCTCTAGTGATGTAATGGCTATACCTTGGTTAATGTTACGTCTACAGGGATGAAATTTAAGGAAATTGTTCGTGCATTACTAAATTTAAAAACTCTCAAACTTCTGCTTTTAAGTAGGTGTTAAAGTAGCTAGTGGTAAAATAATTGACTTTTTATATATAAAAAAAATAACAATACATTTTTACTATTATTATATTCTGTGTACTTCAGTTCTAATCTAGATTGTGTTCACTGTAAGAATTATATAGTGAAAAGCGGTGATTCCGCGATAAAATACCCGACCAAAAACATTTCGCAACAAAAAAAAAAATAATTGTAGACTTTATAGCACAATAAAAGACGAGAAACTATTTTGGTCGAAACCCGTTATATCATCGAGGTTATCTAAGACATATAGCGTCGACCTTAGCGATTATTTTCGAACACGGTCAGCCATGAGGAAAGAAAAAAAATAGCAGGTGTTCAGCATGTAGGAACACTTGAAACAAAATAAATCACTGCATGTGGGTAGTCGGCAGCGGTGTGCCCTTAATTACCTGCATTACATCTGAAAATTCTTCACGATAAACCGCTTGACTGACATACAATGCACCGCTTGTATAAAAAATGGTGCATAATCAAAAGTTGCGCGCCGGCGTTATAAAAGTTTATAGCTCGTATTTCACTCTGTGATTTACGCCCGGATAAGTTAAATTTGCGATTAGAGTTATATATAAAAGTTGTTTTATTGCCTTTTTGCCTGTCTCATTTGTTAGAAAAGGATTATTTTATATTGCGAAGAATTGCTTGTATTATACCTACCTGACATCAAGGCAAGGTAGTTAAACTTTGTGGGTTTTGACTTTACAAAAGTATCAGTTTTATAATTATGTATGTTCAAAATACTAAAAACTTTCCCAAACTAGCATAAATTCAATAGAGGAGTTAATATTGATATGAAAAAAATCATTAGACTTCCTCAATGTCTTTTTCGAGTGGAGTTCGATTGCATAAACATCAAAATAATCAAATACTGTTTGTTTTCGAGTTACAAAGTAAAGTTCTATATTTGTTTCTTCGAAACTGGTTTTAATTGTATTTTGAGTATATTTTGAACATTTCAGCAAGATTTCAGGGAAAGCAAAAACTACCTGTTGTGGTCAAACTTTGAGAATCTAGTCAGGTTCTCAAGTCCTTTTTTAGGAAGCTTCATCTACGTATTTCATTCAACAACAAACTAATCCCTACGAACTTATCGTGACATAAAGCATAAATCGTTTGGTAAGAACACCAAACTGCTTAAATTATTGTAGGAATGTTTTTGAATTTAAACCCATAAATTCTGAAAATAACTGAAAGTGTTATTATACTAATGTAAGTCTACCCAATGTAAAGATGCTGTTTCACCTCAATATTATTAATTATCTATGCCGAAATATGTAGCATATTCGATAATTTGAAAACTTGGCGATAAAAATATTAACTTTGAAGCTTATTAGGTCGATAATTACGAATTTGTCATCAAAATTCATCGAAATTAATTTTTCAATTTTATTTTTTTTTTACTTTTTTTGTCTTACTTATAACTTTGACAAAAACAGTTGCATATCAAAATGGCGGAATTAGGATGGACGACACAATAAATATAAAAATACATACATCTTCAAAGTCGCTGATTAGTGATTATGATTTAGGTTTAAGAAATTGGATATACGTATAGATTATAATGGTATTTTTATTATATTTTATTAATTTAAAGCGAATTTCTAAAACATACCTATTGGAATATATTTTTTTAATTTTTGATGTATTTTAGATCTGCGACCATAAACCTTTTAAGTTGTAACTTCAAAAATAATTGTTTTTGTATAAAGTTTTTGACATTCAAAACTGTATTATTGAATTTCAGAATCATCAAATCGAAAACTGACCACATTCAAAAGCTGAAAAGATAATGCCATTGTTTCGAATGATTATTTAGAAAGTTGAAGAAAAAAAAACAGCAAATATTTAATGAAATCAATGGCAAAAATTGCAAATGACCTAATTCGCTAGCGTATTTAAACTATTCTAAACATGTTTTTATATAACAAATATACTTTTCTCACAGCATTATATATCTAGTTCAAACAGCACAAAATCTACTTAGGTATGCGGGAATTTTTCCGTGGTGAAAATCCAATCCTCGTGGACTACACTCGAATGAGTAAATTCGTTCAGAACTACTACAAAGTAGTCACCAATTGATGGCAACGGTTCAGATACAGACTTAAGTGCAAATTATTGCACACAACTCAGTCTTTACCCGGGTAAGACTGAAATTTGCTGTATTTTAGAATACTAGTCATATTGAGCGTTTTCTCAAATCACAGATTTAGCCAATTACTATCACACATATCCGATAAATGTGTCACATAATTAGTAATATAAAGTTAAGTAAATTATAGATTACATATATTAAAGTTTATTGTCATACACATAGATTTAAGCAATTTATGGTGTAGGTATAGATTCTGGAAAGCAGTGACTGTTACATTGAAAGTTATTAATTTCATTGATAAATTATTAACGTAACAAATCTTGTATTTGATAGAACAGTTGATAACAAGATAAAATGGCACCTACCTATGCTACATACAGGGTGGTAATTCATTTAAGGAAGCTAACTCCATTATTTTTTTTGTTTGTCAAGGTAAAAGTCCGAGCTTATTTTGTTTATGGTGTCAAAAAATCGATAACTACAAACAACAAATAATTGGAGCTGTAATGATTATTGGCAATGGAAATCGTAGCTTTAGGCTCCGAAAAATCGAACGACTGTGGAAATCAATTTATTTTTTAGTAATTTTCTTACTTTTGTTTTATAACATCCGCATTATTTTGATTATTTCATAAGATAAAAACACATGCCATGACTTTTAACATATTCAATCTTTAAGACTGTTTTTCTACATCAACAGTAACCAAAGTAGCAACCTGGTGACTTCTACGAAATTTCAAAATTTTTACTAGTATATATCGACATCAAAATTTTCAATTAAATAGTGGAAACCTTTTCTGTAGGATGTCTCAATTATAAAACTCTGACATAACTTTTCAATATCGCACGTATTGAGCTTTCACTGCCATCTGATTGAGAATAGAGTGGAGGGAACTCGCGTAGAGATTTCGAATCACTATAGTAACTAAGCGACAACGGTAACCTTTTGTTTCTTTGACTGGACGAAGTGTTTCCGCGCGGTGCGTGTGACAGATTGATTGGTGACAAATGAAACGAATACGTTCGTTTATGGCGCTCGCGGGAAACCGTTTATGTGCCGCCGCTGCGCCTGCCTGCCTCACTCCGAAAAAAATAGTTATAGTTTCAAAGTAAAGAGAGAGATTTTTACTGTTTACGACTTTTAGGAACTGCGAACAATGACGGAACGGTCCGAGGACCAGCTTAGCGACCGGCCATAAACGCAGAACAATTAATTTTGTAGGTTAAGTGCGGCCATGTGAGCATACGACGTCCAGCGACACCTTCAGCCGGCGGGAACAACTATATGTACGTGCCAAATTTGGAAATTGATCGCAGAACGTTGTGATTTTATGTCAATTACGAAAGTATTTTGTTTAACTACTACTGAAATGTAATATAAAATATTCGTATCCCTGGACACCAAATGCTTAACATAATACACCGGCGATTGTGATGACAGTTTGGTATTTGATGGATTCAGTTGGGTGTTTTATGATCATAAAACACTAAATGTCATAATAAAACATTGAGCAATGCTCCATGTAAACGTATAAACATTGATCGGTAATGTAAGTCACAGGTTTTTGATCAAGATTTTTAAGTTTTTAAAAGGAGCAGTTGCTTCTTTTTGAGAATGGTGAAAATGTACAACAGATATACTGAATGTCATAGAAACGTTGAAAAAGTCTCACAGAAAAGCTTTAACTGAAATACAAACACGGTGCTAGGTCTTGGTGCTTGTGTCAGAAACAAAATAAGCGAAAAGTTGCAAATTTTTTAGACCGGCTTCGAATCCAGCACTGAAAATCTATCGAACATACTTAGTCACTTTCAATTCCAATAATATTAATATTTTGGCATCTGTTCATATATCTTAAAAACACTTTTATCATTTTTATAATGCACCACCTCTTCTTTCCCAAAAAAATGGTTTCCAGGCCAGTCTCCTTAGAGTGCACACATTGTTTTCACCGTTTTCGGTGTTACAATTAACAAACTGTAACATCGTTTTTAGTAACCTTTTTCTAAGATTGGTACACACTGACACAGTACACATTGATTGTTGATATCAAATGCCATATGTCAAATGTACAACACACAACCACACACTCCCTCTATGTAATCGCCTGGTATCGCATAAACTGCGAAATATCAATATCCTATACATATTTAAACATACGTGTAACCCGCTATAGTATGGCCAAAGGATTGGGGCTTTCTTAGTTTTGTTGTTCATCAAAATACGCCAGCATGACATTTCGGTGATGTTTTGCGACTCGGATAAGCGATCATCATTCTTTTTAACTGAACATCAAATCCCCTTTTCAGATATAATTGAAGGACCGCATTTAATTTAATAAGGTATTATGCGAAGATCAAACCTACATCGTAGATATGAACGATTTTAATTACTGCTGCGAGATTGTATATGCCCAATAAATTGTTTATTGAACATCAGCATACACGTAGGAAGTGTTGAGGATTTCTTAGTTTATGTATCATATGTTTTCGGTAACACTTTGGACCGAATTGTACTCGTTTCAATACCGTATTCGTTTTTGTCCGTCGCTTTCGACTTCGTCTTAGTTCTGGTTGTGTGCAACTTATTTGTATTACCTCCATCACATGTAATTTAACAAAGTATAATTTATTCTAATAAATTGTATGAATTTGGTTTCAATTATAAGCCAGTGGTACTAGGTAGAAACTGCTATTAGATGTTAACCGTTATAACAATGCTTTAGTACGTGCTTATTGTTTGAAGTAATTAATCACTTACCGCCAAACACGTCTATTCAGATTATTATACTTATGAAACCACTCGACATCGCTGACTATTTATTAAAACTTGCAGGCTAAAGTAGAGTAAAATTATTCACAATTAGATTTTGTCATGATTTTATCCCATCCTTACGAAGTTGACAGTTACTACAGCACTGCCACGTGGTACCCACAAAATACCCTACATTCTAATTTAGAGCAATATAGTAACCACAATTTCTACATTTATATAAAATTAATGACGCAAAGTAGAAAATATAGTATATTACACTCGTTTTATAAGACGTATTGGCGCACTCGTTCCATTTGGGCACTCCTCGCTACAATATAGAGTAATTTTATCTTCAAGAGGTGATAGTTGTGGTAAAACTGACAAATATGATTGAGAGCGAGTTTGAGATGTCAGTATTATTTGACGCTTAGCATCAATAAACACCAATCTTGGTTTTCTTCGTTATAAACTCATAACGAAACCACTTCTGGTGTCGTTATGAATACACTAGATCACAAACTTTTAGTAACTTTTAGTTTGCCAAGATTGATGATATTGACGTCAAGTGTCAATTAAAGTTGACATCTGAGTAGCTATTGGCTCGCCTTAATCGTATTTGTGAATTTTACCACAACTACCAACTGTTAAAGATAAAACTACTCTAGTTAGTAAGATGATAACCGCAATTTTCGAAATGTATGTAAAATTAATGTCGCAAAGTAGAAAAATAGTATATAACATAAACTGTGCCATGAGAGGAATTAACTCAGACTTCTTGAAGAATTAACTTTATTTTATTCATACGAAGTATGAATATGTAACTCGATGTACTCACAAAGTATGTATTTAGGAGTACTTTAGAAGTACTCACAGTAAGCATCTGCTTCAGACTACTCATATTTATTCATACCACCCATTATCTTTGCCTTTTATATCATTATTTTTTTAATTGTCAACCCCTTTTTCATTTCTAGGTGCTTTTTTTCATCTTAATACATATTGTTTTGCCTGACAGCAAAATATTGATAAATCTAGGTTGTGAATGAAATTCAATACCGTACAAAGTTTAAAATGAAACTTTCAGGATTTCAGGTAAAATAAGATACTTACTGTTAGATGACCCGTCATAAAATACACTCAACTATCATCCACGCAAATGTATGAATACTATTTATACAAAAATATTAATTATAGGCTGTAGTGTAGATAAAGCATTGTATTTAACTCGCACAAAATGGCTATTATTTACGGGCATGTTTATGGTTATACAAAGGCTGATTAACTTTTAATCGCCTATTAACCCGTAACCACCAAATCTGAGGTCCAATTACCAATGAGAGTTAACATTTCGTTAAATTTTTGACTCTAGTTTTGAAAACTCGGTGTTTATACCTATATGATTAATCGGTGGTTATAGATAGGTTTAAGATTTAATCGGCATTAGTGCCACTGGCCATTAGAGTATTATTTTTCAATTCTGGTCCAAGACCAACAGAGATAAAAAATATTTCTTAAGCAATCACCAAAAATTTCACTTTTTAAGCAATCCTCCATTCATCCGACATTCCCACTATGCATAACCTCGTGCGATCCGATGCCTTCGTATTTCATTCTAACCTACACGTACCATTATAAGAATGAGCATTAAAAAGACGGAGTTGTTCTCATTGCCCGAGGCTGTTCGTGAGGACCTTGGCTCGCGAAGGACTTCCTGCATAGTCCGTCTCGTTTGTTGGCCAGCTTATCGCCGCCAATATCTAACAGCGATCTTTAATAGAGATTAATAAATAGAATAAATCAAGTTCGCCGCGGACGCAACACAACCATCGATTCTCGCTCGTTTTGTTCCTCATGGAGAACTGGTGTGTAGAGCAGGCCTAACCTATAAAATACGTTATTTTTGTGGCGTAAATCACGGCCCGCTCGATGATAAATGCTGCCCCGTGTTATTACACATTTTTTATTCGCAATAAATTTAATAGACACCTACCTACCTGCCAGCCAGCTAGCGTATGTTGCGTGTGTGGTTGAGCAACCAACGTCGTCGGCATTCGTGCTGCTGCTGTTGCTGGTCCGGTTAGGTTGATGTTTATTTGCGAGACGCAATTGTTTATGGCGTCCTCCGTACGTCATTTCGGTTGTTTTGCTCCCAAGGAAGCAGAAATCTAGGAATTACGATGTTTTCATTCAAATTGGTAAACACAGAGGTCTTGGGTGACGTCGTTCGTTAAGAGTTTTAATAACGGTAGAGGTTGTGTAGTGAGCAGGTTTTCTTATGTGGAGATTATACGTCTTTAAGGGGCTTGCCTTGAAATACGGGGTGCACCTTGATAGATGCCCACCATTCTGATATAAGCAATTGCACGTTGTGCACAGCAAACATTGTAAAGTTGAGATTCTTTTCAGGAACGTTATTTGGTACCACTGTAAAGTTTTTTTTACATAGAGTCTCGGAGATATAGAGATATTCCGGTGAGATTACAACAAAATTAAAGAACTTTCATAGAACATTTTCAGAATTCAGTTTAAACCGACTCTGGTAAGTGATCGTCATCATTCTTGTCAACGAAACATCAAAACCACTTTTCAGATATAATTCAAGGACCACATTTACTTTAAAAGGTATTATGTGAAGATCACACCTACATCGTAGATATGGACGATTTTAATTACTGCTGCGGGATTGTATATGCGCAATAAATGGTTTATTGAATATCAGCATACACGTAGGAAGTTATGTAAAGTATAAGTTTTCGGTAACATTTCGGACAGAATTCTGCTCGTGTCAATACCGTATTCGTTTTTGTATGTCATTTCCGACTTCGTCTTAGTTCTGGTTGTATGCAACCAGAACTAATAAGTTCACATTCTTTGAAGTAACTGACAGTTACTGCCAAGCGTCTATTCTGATGATTATTTTTTGACGTTTCTTAAAACCAATGAAATGCTTCTTTATTTGTCACAAGGGTAAGTTATAACCAATTATGTCATTATTATAGTGGGAATAAATCTCTTGTGATTATTCTCGGGAATAATCACTGTAGCTTTTATTTGCCTAGCAACTGTCAGATACTTTTAATATATTCACAATGTGTCAACGATATTTTCATATATTGTAAGTAATAATTAATTAAATTAAATTTTTCAATAATTAGATAGTTTTATTGATATTTTTTATTGTAAAAATTTGTGAATCAAAAAATAATCTAGTCAAATATAACTCGAGAGTTCCATAAATTAGAAAATAATTTGACAGATTTTGTTCAAACTTGTTGCCATTTGGCAATAGCCACTCGAGCCCTGCGGGCTCTCGTGAATATTGCCTGGCAACAAGTTTTCAAACAATCTGTCAAATTATTTTCAATTTATTCTCACTCTCTTGTTATATTATTACTGATTATAATTATGACACCTATATTTTAGAGTTAACTTTTAGGTTATTGAACTGGATCCATATTGCAAAGCTATTAATATAAACTGGGTAGTGTAATAAAAGCCTCTTCTCTTTGCGTTGTTTCATTTTCATTTACATGGGTGACATGTTTCGGGTTTCGCCATCTTTGGTCCCAAATAGTCTATTGTTGAAACTACCAACAAAAATTATCAGGATTTCGTTCTTTTCTTTAAATAATTGGTCTTGGTAGTGAATTACGTAGTTAATTGTTCAATGGTTTCTTGTCATCGCAATGGTGGTCGGACGCCGACAGGGACCGAAGATGGCGAAAGCCGAAACATGTCTCCAATGTAAATGAAAATAAAGCAAAGCAAAGAGAAGAGTCTTTTATTACACTACGCAGTTTATTTTTAGGTTATGTTTCTATATCTATATCCTTTACACTGGATGTCATGTAAGTTTTTAGCATAGGTAGAAAATGCTATTAAATGTTAACCGTGATAATAATTCTTTAGTAAGTGCTTATTCTTTGAAGTAACTAATCAGTTACCCCCAAACACGTCTATTCAGTCTATCCATTCTATTATACTTATGAAATCACTCTTTTAAAGTTACCTTTTAGGTTATGTTTCATGTATTTATCACAGTAGGGTTAAGTGTTGCCCCAAGCTCAATTGTGGTCATAGTTGCGACCTCGCTGATTATTTATTAAAACTTGTAGGCTAAAGTAGAGTAAAATTATTCTCAATTAGATTTTGTCATGATTTTATCCTAATCTTACGAAGTTGACAGGTTACTACAGTACTGCCACGTGGTACCCGCAAAATACCCTAGAATAGATGCTAATTTAGCGCAATATAGTAACCACAATTTCTGTATTTATATAAAATTTATGACGGAAAGTGGAAAAAATAGTATATTACACTCGTTTTATAAGACGTTTGGGCGCACTCGTTCCATTTGGGCACTTCTCACCACGGTGGTCGTACCCAAAACAACTCAACGCAAATTTGACGTCATATAAAACTTGTATAATAATATACTATTATAGTCGAATATTGTGATTATTTATTTGACCTATTCCCATACGTACTCTGGTTTTATTACTACGTTTCGGCTGTTCTCTACAGCAGCTTTCTGTTGATTTTCAGGTCTTTATGAAAGAGGTGCACTATTTAAAAAGCGATGCGCTTTCTGATTAGACAGACGTGTCAATCTCCCAGTATCCTAGCAATTATTAATTAATTAATTCTTAATAGAATTGTATCTACCAAATAAATCGATAAAATCGACAGAAACACACCAACAATAGACGTACACAAACAGACAAAAGAAATCACACTATCGCAAAGAATTGCTTTAAACAAAGTGCTACTGATCTATAAACTACGCAACAAAAACATACAAACAAAACTAAAACTTGCAAAATCGGAAGAGATACATAACCACAAAACACGAACTAAGACACACATAAGACCAGAGAAACACCGAACAAATCGATGCGCCCCGATTGTGAAAAGCAGCGAAATAGCGCTATACAACAGATTGCCAGATGACATTAAGAAACTATCATATCAACATTTTAAAAGTAAAGTCAAAATAATTATAAAAGAAACAACGTGAGACAACAATCCATGGACCCTCACCACCGATAGCCCGAGAAGGGACCCTGTCCCAAATCCCGAGGCGAGGACCGAGGGAGTAACCAGCTACCATGATGGCAACGTGTTATGTAATAATATATTATTGTAATATACTATGTGATGTAATCATGCTATGAGAAAATAATAAATATTTATTTGCTTTAAAAAAATAGCCATTGTTCTGTAAAAATCTTGTGAAAACCATCTGTGATCGAATTAAACAAAGTGTTAGTAGTAAAACTGCTATTCAGAACAAAATTCACTTGGCGAGTAATGTGTCTGCCGATAAATGCTGCTCTATTAATTCCTCTATATTGGAATGTTGTGGATGTTTTCTAGTTGAAGAGAGTTGAGAAATTACATTTATTACGATGAACAATGGAAGAATTATTCATACCAGAACCCCCGAATAAAAATGGTAACCGTTCAACAAACATTATAACCCTATGTTAACAATATGAAGAATGAAGGAGTATTTGGTAAGATTTGTTCCTAAAAAAAAATCTAATTTTATCCGCACTTTGAATAATTCATGCGCTTCCTAATTTATCTATTAGTAATCCCAGGACTTTAAACATGGCGAGGTACATGAAATATGCACTCTTACATATGTTATAACTACTGCTTATTACGATAAAGTACCTACTTGTAAAATGTAAATTATATTATATTATATTGTATTTGTACAAAGAATTTTTTTTATAAACTGTTTTACCTTGTACTATATCCTAAAGTCCCACAAGTAATGAAAGAGATAAAAGATTTCAAGGCTAAACATGCATCTCCCTTCAGTCATCACGGCAATGTAGAGGACATGCAGCTACTAGACAACTAAAATCTAGTCAGAAAGAACTAAACCCATCGACGTAGCTTAGTGGAAATGTCAAGAATTAAAGTCCTAGTTTTAAGAATTCAGATTGAAATTAGTGGTAAGTTCTATTAGATTAGTTTCAAATATGTTGTGGATTTTCCACTTTAAATTAAATAAAAGCAAATTTTAAGTCAATAGCTAACTAATAATAAAACGGTTATTAATTATCGGGGATGAGAATGACCAATAGTAGAATCATAAAAAATCATTATGGAATTGTTTATTTCATTTTCTTAACAATTTATTTTTATGGTTCTGTTAGTGTTACCGAGAATTCGAAAAATGAATGACTACATGTTTATTCACGATTACATAATTACGTAATTCCGTGAAATCAAGTTCAACTAGAGATACATAATCATATAAATTATAATCGGCGTCTTTAATAAGCATTTTATGACTTTAAAGCTTTGATATCTTCTAATGATAAATGATACCTAATTTATTCTGTATTCATAAACATTTAATGTCCCTTAAATTTGATCAATGATTAAAAAAAATATTCTGTTGTTGCTTTTCACGCATTACCTACGATCTGGCACAAAATATGATAACACGCCAGTTTTCGCAAATAATTTCAAGTCTGCCTATTACGTCTATCATTGTCACGTCAACTCCGTCCCCTTGACAATTAAAGGGATAACAAAAATCCCCCTAAAATTCGGGAGTAATAAACCGCAAAATTTCCGAAGGACCATAACGTGGCGGCATATGTCCCGAACCACATCCAGAGCCTTCACGCGACCAATTATACCGAGGGAAATAATTCTAATAAAGTCCTCCGACTTCTAATTAATATGATTCCAACCCTTTCAGCGGGCGCCGGAATTCGTATTGTCGAGGGTGCCGAATAATAAAGTTCCAATGTTCTCCATTGAGCAACCGAAGGGAAGAAAAGGACCGCCGAGTCGGGCGAAGCTGTTTAATTATGTCCTTATAAAAACTACGTGTCGAAAGACCCGCGGATTGTCGCTGTGTTAATTACGGGGACTTAGCGCGGCCGCCCTTTGTCCCTTTCGGGACATTTCTGCTTCGTTCGCCGAGAGAGAATGGAGCCGGAGGTTCTTTATTTTGAATCGTCCATGGATGTCGTGCAAGGCTGGAACACGGGTGTATTATGTTAAAATTAATGGACTTTTAATGCCACTGTTAACTAGGCGAATTACATTCTAGACGATTCTTTGAAATGTAAGTATGAATACATAGGTGTAAATTGTATTGTTGGTGCCAGCAAGTAACTGAGAGTTTAAGTTCTCAAGTATCTTTGCCAATATACAAAAAAACAGCTTTGAAAATAATTTAAAATGATTTAAGGGCATCTGTGCAGGAGAATTAGTTGGAGCTATTTTGTACGTCTTATGGGTGGTTTTGTTATATAAAATACGGGATCGGAAATATAATTCATATAAGAACACTAAGAAAACCCCAAAAATTACTATTAAAATTAATCCTCTTATACCCTTTAACATAATCTTTCCATTATCAGAAATTATATTTAAAGTTGATCTTTTAATTGGAAGTTAAAAATAATTATTATACTATATTAATTTATTTTAAATTTTATTAATTAAGTTTAATAGAGATAGAAAGTCCGTTAAATAGACAAAGTCATGCCGATTTGTATGTATTCTAATGAGAAAACAGTTTAATACTTTTCAGCATTTCATATATATTTTGAATTACATTTTATAAATAACTTTTTATTCGTGGGCCGTTAATTTGTGTATTTAAATAACTTTTTTTATTTGTGGTCCGATCAATAGGTTTTTTTATATCTTATAGGCCGTTTTTATTTACATTGTCTGTTTAACTATTTGTGCCAACGAATTTAGCTAGACACAAATAAAATTTCTGTTCTTCCTATGGGTTCAGAGTTTGTTTGTGAGTAATTTGATATGCACAAGCCATATGTTTAATACAATCAGAATACTCGAATAGACATTTAATTTATTAAAAATGTTTTTTTTTTCTTTGGTAGTATTTTTGTTTTTATAAGAAATTTAATACTACCTACACGGTTGTATTATCATGTGTCAAATATGTGACTATTTACATATACGATTTTTATTACACAGAATTATTTGAAAATATTTTTGTATGCAATTTTTCTGGAGTCGGAGCGGACCACGGAAAACATCTGGAGTCGGAGTCGGAGTCGAGAATTTTTTTTACCGGCTCCGCAGCCATAATGATCCACTATTTATACAAAAGGATTATAACCCCATTGATACCCTTAAATTTTACGTATGACCCAAAATTATGTTAAAGTTCAGTTGACGACACAAAATATAAGTGCAATATAGTTATTTTAATTTAGGGGTTGTTCGCCTAGTACCAAAACCTTATGATTTCATGGATGTCTACCTCAACTAATTACCTACACAAGTAGAAATTTTTGTTTACTCAAATAAATGCGTGTTTAAATAGAGGCAAACATATAATAATTTGCTACAAAGAAGGTTTCTTTGAGTCAAACACCATTTGTTTGGAGTAAAGTAATATCGTTTTGACTCAAATAAACATTCTTTGTAGCAAATAAATATATTTCTGTCTCTCGCCAAACAAATATTTATTTGAGTTAAACAAAAATTGCTACCTGTGTACAGTTTGGTATAATATACCAATATGTAAAATACCAATATAAGGAAAAAAAATGATTTTAATGTCAAAAACGACAGCACCAGTACTTTCCTATCGTCCATTTTAATAGAACCTAGCTAGCCTGTAAAGTCCATCAACCAAACACTGGATATAAAGATCTTTTTCGTTTTAGATTTCTGGTGATCCTTTTGAAAGAACTGCTTTGGTCTAACTAAATGATTTCGTTAAACCATCGACTGGCTTCGAAAAAATATTTAATAGATTTAACGATACAACGATACATTTAACGATGCATTTAGCATGAGTCATGAGTGCGATTTCATGAAAATTTTAAAAAGCTTACCGACTATTTTCGATCCTCCTGCATTCCTTGAACCACCTGTGTCCCTCACATTGTTGGAACCGACACACTAGACTACACATTGCGAGTACGTATATAATATGCTTAAAACAAACCGCAATTTGAACTAGGTTATGTTCTTGAAAGAGTACCAAAATATCACACCACAGCCAAAAAATTTATCACTAATACATAAGACACGTCCCGGTAGTTTTATAAACACCCCTTTCGCTTAAATATAATCAATTAGCACAATTATAATCCGTAAAAACAACACAAGCAAATATTAGCATAACCCTGATTTTACCCGGTACAACAACTAATCGGTCACGTGACTCGGTGACTACAGCTGACTCCAGCTCCCGCCTCCCACTCCACTACACAACGGGCGCGATGTCGTTATTACTATAGTCCAAAATGACCGGAAGACCTCATTCTATCGTTTATCAATAACCCCCGGTAAGGTTTAGGTAAGACGCAAATTTCATGAGGAAATTTTGTTACGTGATGCGTGGATCTGCTCAGGTCGGATCACGATCGCTTTGCCAATGGTCGGTAATAAAGAGGATCGGTATTCGCCGGCCTGTGCATCATTTCCACGTTTGACAGAAACAGAGACGGAAGCTCCGCAAGGAAAATTAAAGAGAGATGAAAGATGGCATGCTTAAATAGAGCAGAGAGTGAACGATTAGTTGTTGTGCCGGGTAACATCAGGGTTATGCTAATATTTGCTGTTGTTGTTTTACGGATTATTATTGTGATAATTGATTATATTTATGCGAAGCGGGTGCTTATAAAACTACCTGGACGTGTCTTATTTGTTGGTGATAAGTTTTCTGGCTGTGGGGTGGTATTCGGTACTATTTGAAAAACATAACCTGGTTCAAATTGTGGTTTGTTTTCTGCGTATTATATACGTACTCGCAATGTGTAGTCTGATGTCTCGGCTCCAAGAATGTGAGGAACACAGGAGGTTCAAGAGATGCAGGATGAACAAAAATACAGGGTAAGTCGTTTTTAAATCTTTAACAAATCGCATCCATGCTAAATGTAGTATTGGGCTACGTCTGTGAACTTACCATCTCAAGTGTTAGCATCTGATAAGTTCACTTTATATTTACTTGCATTTAGTATAGTTCTACAATTCTAGATAGGTTTTAACATTTTTGTTTATGTTCTTATTTTAATGCGTTTTGAAGAAATGAAATGCAAACTTCGCAATGCATATGTTAACATCTCACCCTGACCCAATCTCACCTGACAGCTCTGGGTTCCACGAATTTATATACGATAGTTGTAGTGATACAAACTGAGATACAAAAGAGTTCTGGGCCCCACTAGTCCCAGAATAATCATTAAAAATTATGAACATTTTTTTCACGACATTGTTCAGATGCACATACTTAGAGGACAGTTCTGGGTTCCCAAATTTTATAGGTGATAGTTTTTGTGATCCACTTTAAGACACCAAGATGTTCTGCCTCCTACGATTTCATAAATAATTCTTAAAAATTATAAACATTTTTTTAAGAAATTGACGAGATGCTGGTACTTAGTGCAATCCGACAATGCTTTTTCCTGAAAAACTTGCTCAAAGTTGTCAGTTTGCAATTACCATTTTTAACGCAATAACTATACGATCGAAATGTAAGGGAAATTTAGGACAAAATGTGTATACTGATATCTAAGAAATAGTAATTATTTCAACTAAATCGGACAGTAAATTTGTCCTATACTTCTAATAAAGGGGTATTTATTTAGCTAAATTAGCAAGGATACTTCACTTAGCAGGTCCAATTTCAAGCAAGCAGGACTCTTATACACATAACTTCATAAATATTACATAAAGGTGTCTTTACCTTTTGGCACACACCTTTACACACAGGTTCGCATGTAATTGGTTGAAAAAATCATTTTTTGCCTTTCATATGTTTAAACTTTGGAGTGCATAAAATCAGCCCCTGAAACAGTTTTGTGATTCCCGCAAGTTTTACCGTTTTTTAGCCTATTCTCCGGTCAAAACTTCCTGCAGTAAGGCGGCGATATGTCTATTTAAAAGATAATTTTCGGTAACGCTTTAAATTAGGAATGTGAAATTTTGGTACAGTACAGAGAACGTATAGATCGAGGTTTAAAAAGTATCATGTTTTTACCTTCTCTTTTGAATCGTTTAACAGATCGAGTTATTCTTTTTTTTCCCTTAGAGAAAAACCCTTTTATTGGAGGCTGAACCTCAGAATAAGTGAAAATTTTAAACAATTATATTCTTTATAACGATTTGAAACCGAAAAAGAAGCTGTAAAAAATCGATCTTAAAATTCAAACAGCAGCCATGTTGTTTCAACTTTTTTAACTAAATGTTGGTTTAGCCACCAACTAATTCCATGCAGTTTCACAGCGCTTTTTTCTGATTTCTGCGACTTCCTACAACAGTATAAACTTCTTGAATATAGGGTTTTATGGCTCTATGTCGTTTTGTACACTAAAGTATGGTAAATATATGGCAAAAGAAAAATATCGATATATCTTACAAATTGTTTGAAAAACTGTCTCAAAGTTGAGCTACTTTTTAGGTCTCTACAGGAGAACCCCCCGAGAACCTCATATAATTCTCTTCAAGAAAATATTATAACCATTTTTTCGTATGAGCCCAAATTTACGCAACAAAAATGTATTGCCAAAAATTAGTCTCGACTTTTGATACAAAAAAAATATTGTCAATTAATTTATGACAACATAATGAACATGTCCGCCAAAATTCTGCTTGCTGGGAATTAATCGGCAGTTGCTTTAACACCAGTTGCTAGTTTAGAGCATGTCCTAGTTAAGTGAGGATAGCATCGGCAAGATGATCTATCGATTATTGTTTTGCTTTACTAAAATTGAAGCAAATATATTCCATTTAATTGTAGTATAGAAAAGACAACAACCCATAATACAATTTTCCTTCATTTTAGTATACCTACGCCATTTAAAATTAAGCAATGGGTTACTTAATTTCGTATATTCCACAATTGTCTTCCTCCCATCTCATGACGAATTCAATACCAAAACTCATCACCTCCAACTATCACTCAATCATCCTCGACGTTATTGGAAGCGCGTTAGGCCACATCATCATCAACATCAACCCTTACCGAGCGTCTCCCGCGCTCCGCAGCCATCATTAATTCCACGGGCGTTATTGACGTTTAACACGGCACGCAATAATCACCGAATAAGTGGGTGCTCGCCTGTCTCAATATATCACAAGCGGGGGTGGCTTACAGCCTACCACTGCAAACCTACCACTAGCAGCGGCACGTTTGGATTCCATAGTCGTCCGTTTCATCGTTTCCAGATTAGCCGCTGACGCCAATAAATCAGCGGCCAGTGGCGGCGCGTCTGCAAATACAAAAATAATTAAGCCCGCCGACTGCGCTAACGATTTGATAAAGAAGTGGCGAATTGAATGAAAGGGTTGCAACGGTACGGGCGAGGAGACGGACCGTGACGACTTTGCCCTCGGGCTATGAGCGTACGAACTGCGGGGTGCGCGCCTCCGGAAGGGTTATACACTTGATGAATGCCGACGAAATGGTTAATTAAGGGGAAAATTAATGTGCAAGGGGTTGGTTCGCGCAGTACCGACTGGTCAGGTTTCATGATCACCAGGAGTCAATCAAGACAACGCCCGGGCGGTGCCTTGTTAGCTCGGAGATGGAGGATAATTGGCCTAGTTGCATGATTTTAGCAGTGTGGCTAGTAATTAGTGATAACTTCTAGTTTTAGTTTTGGTAAATGGAGTATATGTAAAAAAGTATAAAGCTTTCTTGTTAAATAATGCCCTCTCCCTGTAGAGTCTCGACTATATTCTGTTATTTGACAAAATTTCTTTCTTCAGTTCTGGGACAGATGCACCTTCAAAGTTAGCATTTATTTTACAGACATCGGATATAACTTGGAGCGACAAAGTCGATTAAAATAGTTTTCTATTTTCCTAAAAATATGAAGAACAGAAACTAAATTGATATTTGAGTTCTTAAGATATTATTGATAAAAAGTGAATATCAACGGAAAACGTGGTTTTACTATGCATTTTGAACCTCTTGCAACAATATTTCGTAAACTTTTAGATCTTTTATTGGTGTCATCAATTGGTATTCAATGCAAACGCCGATAACGAAAATTTCAAATTCAAACTCGCAAAAACTATCTTTCCCTAGTTTGGGTTCATAATAACCACACACAGAATAATCTCTCGAGACAAGAGAGAATTACTTGGATGAAGTGGTTAGACCGTTCGTATATTGGCGAGCGATTGTCTTCAACAAAGAAATTATTTTCTTGTATATATCTAATTTTCTTCGTCCAAGTGATTATGCATTTGAATCGAGTAAGTAAGTTCAAGAAATTACGTTTTCTTGTTTCGAGTAATCACTTTTTTGTGTGCACTTTGTAATACTCCGATATCATCTCTAGATTTATATAAAATTAATGATTCGAATTAAAACGGAATATTATTTTTATGCATATCTCTACAACGAAGCGTTTTGAAACAGTGAGTCCTTTATTTAATGTTTGTTATGTAAAAAACTAGAAACTGCATATTTCTGCAATTGTGATATAACAAATTAGCATAAAGGCGTTGGAGTAAATAAGTTAATATTTCATTTGGTGTTCCATGGTACAAGGGTATGTATTATTGTAATAAAGTACTGGTTTTTCCACTTAACCCTTGCATAATTATTCATTTATTTAAATAGGAGACATGTTACGATTTCTTCAATCATTTTAAATCCTAAATATATAACAAATTCATCAAAATAATTCACATAACGGTCACATGGCATAACCCTAAAATGACACCTTAAAATACACCAAAACTTACTGTTAAATTTATAAAGATCCCAAAATCAGGCATATGTAGACCATTTCCTGTTCAATGATTTCATTTTTTGGTAAATGGCTAATTCTTCATGAACGCGATGCGCAAACGCATAATCAGAGCGAGGTTTCAGATCTAAAGTTGTTGTACATTTTGTACTGTCAATTGCTATCAGTTCTCCCAACTTATAGACCTTGGGGGAACCGAACCAACCCACGCGAAGGTACACACTGTATACAGGATAAGCGAAAAGTTCTAAGAAAATGAGATGAAAGTGAAATCATTTACTTTTAATTAAATACATTTGAATTCATTACTTATGAATTATCTAGTCCAGATTTTAACTTACTTCTTTTTAATTATAATAAGGAAAACCAACTGGTCGTTTAATAAATTGATGTCAGGGCTTATTTTTTGTTTATGTATTTCTAGTTGCTCCAAAAAATCCATTTTGAATCCCTTCCCGCATCTATGCAACAATTTAACATTTTTTATAATCTATTTTAAGGCCGGTTTGTCAAGAATGTGGGTATAAATTTAATGAATTTATATTCTTATGCTCGATCAAGCGCTTCTTTAATTTTCTGACCGTCTGTCCAACGTAAATAGATTTACAATTAGAACATCCAACCGAGTAAACACTACTCTTATCTCTTCCCCTCCCTCATATCTATCTTTGTCAACATTTTTGAAATTTGATTTTTGTTCTTATATACAGGATTAATATTGTATTTTGTTAAAGTTCTGTGAAATTTGTGGTTTAAATTGTTAAATGTGAAAGCTCTGTAATTTTTGTCACTAAAGAGAATACTGTTATTTGAATATAAAGGGTCCAAAGTCTTTTGTATTACATTTGTTAATGAACTTACTGTTCTTTCGGTGAAGCCATATTCTGTTGCTAATTAAGTGATAAATTGAGTTTTTTTCGTTTTTGATTCAAAGGTTGTAGGGTAAGTGTGATTTCTTCTAATATAATATTCTAAGGCCGAGAGGGGTATTCAAATGTTATTATGGTTGTCATATTTGTTGGTTGCCTGAAAATCTCAAACTTTAGTCTATTGTCCTTGATGACGGTGAAGTCAAGAAAGTTAAGTCTATCCTCAAGCTGCATTTATGGAATAATATTAAAACAAAACTTATACATTTGCTATAATATAATATGTTGCATATACAATTGAGTTCACTTAAGGTTTAAATTGACAGTGTCAAATTATGTAAGCGTATATTAAATTTCTGTTATCCTTTTTTTTTCATCTCCTCTTTTATTATTTTTTCTCTGTTTCAACCTTTTCGTTCTATTCGTCATTTTTGTGCCTTTCGTCCTTTTTGTCCTTTTTGATGCCTCGTTATTATTTTTTATCCTTTTTCTCTTTTCACCGTGTTCGTCCTTTTTATATTTTCGTCCCTTTACAACCTATGCGTAGTTTTCGTCCTTTTGCCTCTCTGATCCTTTTCGTCCTTTCGGTCCTTTTCTTCCTTTTGATCCTTTTTGTCCTTTCGGTCCTTTTATTCCTTTTGGTCATTTTCTTCCTTTCGGTCCTTTTCGTCCTTTGGGTTCTTGCCGTCCGTTTGTATTCTGCAATACAATTTGCATTATTTCTTTCCATTATATCCCACATTATATTACATTATATCCCTGAAATATTCTTGCTAATATTCTTGTTCCATAGTTCCTACAATTAAAGTAAAACAAAATAAAGAAAATACTTGTTCATAAATCCATTTACTTTGTACCCAGCCTTCAGCACGTATCTCC
Organism: Melinopterus prodromus; assembly: GCA_964023965.1. Lineage (NCBI taxonomy): Eukaryota > Metazoa > Arthropoda > Insecta > Coleoptera > Scarabaeidae > Melinopterus > Melinopterus prodromus. Next base: position 52,055,920 of record OZ030393.1, read on the forward strand.
AGCTACAGTGTAACGCAGTTATAGCGAACCCTGTTCCAAAGCGGCTTTCCTAGCATAAAAACGCCACGTATTCGCCTGCTTTGCATCCTTTGTCAGTGTACTCGGAGCTATTTTTTATCGTGTTTCCTCTCACGCGATCCTGCCTTTGTGCTGACGACTCGCACTGGGCACTTTTACATTTCATATTTTTGAATGAGAACGACTTAACGGGGCTGCCGACGCACACCTCTCGCTCTCCTCTTGGTCCTTCTGCTCAATGGTTCGCGGTGAGGCGTGAAAGGAACACGACACCGCCTGAATCGCGATCCTGCCTCAGACGGATAAATCTGCATTAGGAGGGTGGAGAAAAAAAAGCTGAAAGGAAACAAACCCCAGCTATTGGGACTTTCACGCACTGCTGGAGACAGTAGACGGATGCTGGAAGTGGCAACCCTGGGCTAGATAATTGCCAATTCTAGTTCTGCTCTTTCGCGCTTCGGTGCGCGAATTTGAAGTGATTTCTATCTGAAATCGATGTGGTTGCCCAACATAAGAATTACTAACAAATGAATTAAAAGTTTTCTGTGACCAAAATCGTTCGTACCATGGCTAACTTAAATAATTAGTTAAATAATTAGCAAACTGTTGGGATGTCTTCCCACTGTTGGAAATTGTTAAAATATAAAACCAATTGCATTAGGAAGTGAAAAAGTAAGTCGAAAATAGCAAGCTAGGCAAGACTGTTTAGTTTAAAATTTAGCCACCGCAAGCATAAAATATGAATTCTATTTCTTACAAGATGATTTATAACTTTCTATCTATAATTATAACCAGAGTTAAAGAATGAAATCCCACATACACAATAACATGGTAAGTTAAAACTAAACTAGATATATAATTAGAAATCATTTATTAAATTAATTTTTTTATTATGACTTATTTATTATTTATTTGATTTATTTAAAATTTTCATCCCGCCTGGATATCATCATCTTCTATAAATTGATTATTAAACTATATTTGTTTAAATTTTAGCTTTTTTCCGAGTTACCTGAGCTTTACTTTTAGATCTTTCAATTTATTAATAACGGTAAAAGCAATTAAATATGATTGCCCGAGCAGGGCGATCTGAAGAATTTGCTACCTTATTCAAGGTGTCAAAAATAGACATATGGGTTCAAAAATCGTCAATTCGTTAGCAGGTCAACGTTTTGTGATATTTACGTATTAACTATGGTATTCCTTTGTTTTTGTTTACTGTGTTCGTTCATTTTATTTATTTTCTTATGAAACAGATTTTCGTTTTGTCTCACTTTCAGCAGATATAAATGACTTTTAAAGCAAATAAATATTCTGGAAACAATCCGTTTGGAAGCTGTAGTGATCTAAAGACACCCGGAAGACGGTGTCAACTTTAGAAGCAGCATATTATAGAACAGTGTCAGTGAAACTAACTGATACCAACTCTAAAACCAAATCTGTCTGACTTTTTGTTAATAACGCAGAAGATAGTTAAAGAGATGGGTGATATTCGTTATAGTTTTCGTTAACTATCTTTATGGACGTTAAATAAAAAACATTACAAATGAAATAAAATCACAATTGGTTTTAAATAAGGTATCATACGACATTGTTTTCCAATGTTGTTTTTTAGTTGGCATTATCTTTCGATTCTCCTTTAGTCATGCAGCTTCCTAACGATGCGTTTTCGTACATATTATATATTGTTCCATTAAATAAATCAACTTTTTGGCAAAAAGTATGATGACAATCAACATTAAGTAAGTACGTAGGCTTTCACGGCTAGAATCATTTAGAAAATAAACTGCTTCAGAGTTATGCCGTGTGTCAAAATTTATCAATTCTTTCTAAACATATTATTTCTTGTTTCGTTCTTACGTGTTTTTATTAGCAACTGTTTAATAATAACAATAATTGTTTATATACTGTTTTTCTTTTCATCAAATATGTGATATTAATGAATAAGAACTATTTAGAATGTCATGTGACCTGCTTTTAAGACATGACGCAAATGATAGATTACAACTACGATTTCAACAGTTTTGGAACCTCTAACCTTTCCTCTTTTCAAACTTACAGACGGTTTAAGACATTCAACTTTAAAAAATTGATTTTAAAAAATAAATGCGGAGAACCCAGTCGATCTTTCAGGAAATGCAAGCTGGCAATCTTTAATTTACATACTGCATGACACACTATTTGATTATATATTGTACCCCGTTGAATACGAATATCACAGCCCTAAAATTTTAATGACTTCGCAATATTAATAAAAATCGGATGTGGCCAGGCACATGACTTTATCATACAATACATATAAAATTAATAGTTTAGCTGCACGAGAATCTATTTGATTAAGATAAGGCGTGTCTGCATTAAAATTTTGATACTGTTGACAATAGGTGTTGTCAAAGCAGCAGCATTTGACACTACCTACTGTCATCAAATGAAAATATTTGTCAAATCCTGGGTAACTAGTTTCATATCAATGCACATTCGACCGATCACAAAAAAAAAACAAACAAAAGTTTTCGGAAAAGGTTTTAAATACGCACTTGAAATAGTTTTGAGTATACAGGCTGATTTTTTTGTAAGTAGACTAAAGTAATTTCTGCAAACGGAGAACTCTGCATATTTATTTTCGGTACTGTATTAAATTACAAATAAATTGATCTTGCATCTTCCTATGTTTATTTGCAAAAAATGTACGGGTGCAAAAAGATACCATTTAACAAACACTCCATTTTAATAAATGCATGTTTTGTTATTTATCAAAATAACATAAACTGAATAAAATGTAACATGTTTATTATTAATAACTGAACTAAATAAGAACGCATTTTTATTGTTTAACAAAAGACTACCTTAGGAAGATGCGGGTTGCAGAGATAAATTTGTAATTTAATGCACTGAAACCAGAAAAATATAAGAGAGTATTTCAAAGTAGCTTAACTGATTTTCCAAAACTTTTCTTTTGATTTTATTTAGTTACATTTTTGGAGAATAAGATACTAACCAGTTACTTTTCTTATTGCACACATTGTATTTTTTGCTACCACAAAAGAAAGTGCGTTATACAATTTTCTAAGTAGGCGGAAATGAAAGGCTAACTTCTAAAGCCGGGCTTTTGTGCTTCCATGTTTTGCACACTATTATTTGAACGGTATGATGTCATGTTTGGATACTTTGTCGAAAATATTAAGTAATTTTTATTAAATGTGATGATGTTCTATCACCCTAAAACATTTGGCATGCGGAATTTACATACTCTGTATTTTATAGGTATATCAGAATAGAATACAATATCATGGATTAGAAGACGGAAAGTCTCTCTAGTCTCTAGTGTAATTTATTTTATTTATCGAAAATACGCCGAAGGATTCCAATTTTTAAGCAGAATTTTGTATATAATTTTTTAATGTCTTTGTGAACTATATCGTATACTACATTATACTTTAGTAAAACTAACATACGAACTTAAATTCTTATTTGTCATTGTATTACAAAATCTAATATCGAAGGAATACCTTCCATTTTCATAGCAACTTTATCACAGAACAGAACTATTTGTGTTCCCCGAAACCGTCTATGCATTTCAGCTGAAATTTCATCGGGTTCCGGGCGGTGTAATTTAGCCGGATGTTTTCGGGGTAGCAACACGCACCGTAACATTTGTAAGTGACGTATCCCGCGGTCGGATTAAACGCCGAACAAGTGCAATATGGGACCAACCAAGCCGCCGCCGACGGTGTGGTCGGATGCTGCGGGTGCAACAGCTGGCGTAACACGGCGTTTCACCGAGCGCGCGTGTTGTTCCAGCGCGCGAGTTCTCGTCGGGGCTGACTCTATGTAGAGAGACGGTCGCAGGCTGATTCCGGCATAGCTTTGATATTAAATTTTTAATGAAATTTCCCGGCAGACACCTCCGACGTCACCTCCAGTGCCGCCTGTCCCCTAAAATTTTATCTATCCACCGCGGCGGCGACGTCGGTTGGTAGTTCTGGGAACTATACCGGCGCCGCCGCCACACCGCACTATTTATATTACATTTCGAATTTAATATCGCGCGCGCTCGCTTCTGCCGAAATGAGAATGGCGAATGTTTTATTGTAGATTTCGAGGTGAACTGCGCGAGATGATTGCGGGAAACGTTGGGATTTACTGATTTGTTTGAAGGCTAAAGTGAAATTGTCTCAAATGACTTTGGAGGTAGCTAAAGAGTAACATGTACTCGTACTTTTAAGTTTATTACTCGTATTCTGTAGTTTATGTGTGTTATTTATTAACATACTTGACGTTATTATTGTGTGGTTGACGACACCCTTCACTCACATAAACCCTAAAAATCAAATATTATGAAAAAATATTATGTGTCTTTTAAGCAAACCGAAAGTACGTCAATTTTAGTCGATGGAAAATAAATACTACTATTCATTGACTGTAGTTAGTGTTCTCAAGGTTGTTTCTGTACATCATACCAACAAAAGAGATGAGTCGACGAAATTATGAAAGTTATAAAATGTAACAAAAAGTACACATGGATTTTGTGTCCATCAAAATTAGTTTGTATTTTTATACACATGGAAACATCTTTTATAAACCAGCAATAAGATTTAGTTGTCTTCACTTTACGGATCTACATAACTACTAAATAACTGTTTGAAGCATGTGGTGTATATTTTATACAAATCTAGTACCTATAACATTTTCGTTACCTATATTAAGCGATAGAAAAGAAAGTATTTTATACAAAAGTTCTTTGGCTCATTATTTTCTACAATACAAAATATTTCTTTTAGTTATACAGGGTGTTGCAATTACTGGTGGTGGAAAAACTATACAGAGTATAGTTATACTAAATAGTTAAACTAAATAGTTTATGAGACCTTCAATTGTTGTTTGAATAATAGCTACAGCATGCCTTAAAAACTACTTAAAAACTACATCTTTGCATATATTCGTCTTACATCTTCGTCTGATGCTCATAAACACCAATAGGTATCCTCTGACGCTGAAAAGAAAAACCGCTATACAGAATGACCTTGTCACTTCCTAATTGATTAACATGTTCAATTGGCTTATTCTTAGGTTTTTAAATTAAAACACCCGATATATTATTTGTTTGTTTCAACGATTCTTAACATAATTTCTTGAATTTAAGTTAAGGAAGTGATACACCGATTTGGTGTGTTTGTAGCTTGTAGTTGTGATGTAAAATGTTTAAGGGGAAAGAGAAAAGGTAATTTAGAACAATTTAACCAGATTAATCTTTACACGAGATATTGCGGTTATCAAGATATTAAAAATTTTATTTATTCATTTTATTTGTCAAGTATACTTTGCAATTCTTGCAATCGTATGACCAAAAAACTTAAAATTAAGTAAATACTAAACACCGAACTTTAAGGACTACAGTGAAAATTTTAGAATTTCTAAAAGTTTTGAACACACAGATCTTTGTTGCTAAATCGAATTTCGTACATTGCGATTCTAATGACTCCCTCTGCATATCGTTTCAGATAATCTGAGATCAGGAAATAAGATAATAGAAATAATAGATAATTTAAAATTATAGAATCTGAATATTTTATTAAAGATTTTAATTAATGAAAATAAGGTAAAAACTTTATGTTTTACGCACAGCGATAAATATAATAAATTGGAATAGTAGATTACATAGAAATCTTATTTGGCATTTTTTTTAAACGTAACAACGTGTAATTTGTAGTAACTTCTTAAAATGTTATACAGACATATCACTATTTTGTCCGCATCTCTGTTTAGAAAGCAATTGCCGTTCTGAGTAAAAATATTACTTGTTAGTTTGTGAATTCCGTAAAAATTTATAGTTGTTTAACATATTAACAAAGCAAAGAAACATTAAATGGCAAACAATGCAAGAACAAACGACAAAAAACACAAATACAATACAAATAATAATAATAAATTGAATAAAAGTGTAACAAACCATATTCACATTTTCCGCAATTAAAAAGTAAATTTTTATTTTGGGTGCGAAGAAAAGAAAATTCATATCAACTAACTTGTTTCTTATTTTTTTATTAATTTTACTTATTATTTCATATATTTGCTTTTCTTTAATTTATTTACGGTTCGTGTTCTTCCTTCGTTTTACCATTGTTTCGCAGTGTGTTTTTCTTCTTTCTTCGGTGCGTTTATATTTCAAATATAAGAATGTCCTTGTAAAACTTTTTGCTCAGAATGATGTTGTGTTTACGGAAGAAAAGCTGCTACACCCTATATAAGTTTATGAGTGTTCCTCCACTATTTCTAGAATATGTATGCCAGAAATATACAACATAGAAAATAAATAAAATCTTTGCATTGAATTATTATACTAAATATATTATTAGAGACACAAATAGTTTAATCTATAAAAAGTTGCGCATTTTTATGCTTTTATGCTTTTATGCTTAACTAGTTTCCGAAAAATAAATTAAGTTTCTTCTTTTATTTGAGAATTTGATTAAAGTAAACACAACAAGTTTACGCAGACCTTTACCCATTAGGTGGGAGCTACATCTTTAGAGTCGTATTTATCAGTCGTATTCAGTTTCAACTGCGTATACAGGATTCATTAGGATGAGTAAAAAATTGTTGACCCATAATTTATATCTCATATTTTGTACCTCTGTATAAAAATGTCACTCCAAAAGATATAAATTAACTCTGTCACACAATACAACAACATGATATGTTTACTTTGTCATATTTTTTTAAGTACATATCTATATTGAATCCGCGTTCAAAACCACCTTTTAAGCTGATTTAGTACCAAGTTAAACTCAATTGAATGAATACAGTTAGAATGCAACTATTATTTGTCGCCGTATCATCCTGTATCCCATAATAAATAATTGTGAATAAATATCCTCAATTATGGGCATATGTTTCTACCTTAAAAACCACAACAACAAGAAATAGAAAAAAATGCACTCGTGTATATCTACCCACACACTGGTAGTAAACAGGGTTCTTTCTCTTGCGTGAAAAAGTGCTAAGATCTACAAAATCCACCCCAGGGAGTTAAGAACTCGAAGGTCATATACGATAAACTCTGACAGGACACTAAACCTTTGACACTTCTATCTGCTCTTTATATGTATCTACGGGGTCGTCCTATGGGCCACTTCTTCGTGCACTACGCGTTAGATCACTGATAAGAGGGGCGGCAACTGCCACACTTCTTTCCTACTTTTTTATGGACTATTCTCAGCGCCAGATATCTATCTGGAACGTCTGCCCTTACCATACCAGCTGGATGTGTATTTATTTTATTTCTAGATGTATTGTTTGATATATTGCATGCTGGTGAAGTATACAACTTGGATAATGGAATGATTAATTAGCGAATATCGATTTATATGATAAATTGTGCAATAATTTTCCATTACTGTTACTTTTTTCTTTGCTGTAGGTACATCGACTAAAGTGTAATGCAACTCGTAAATTTTCACTATCCGTAACCAACATAAAGTAGAGCCATAAAGGACGTACCATATTTGGCGAAACGTGTTTTATTTATATGAGCTGGTTGCGTTCACGCTACACATTTTATTGAGTTTATTACTGAGCTCATTACCATTGCTACAAAACTGCCGCAGTAATTAATGAAATACGGGTGTTTATTAACAAGGTTTGATTAAACTTCTTCTAAAGGAACTTGAAGAAGTGTTCCGTGAGATTCTACCACTAAGTTTTCTTCTAGAAATATATAGCCAAGTTTTTGTGTTGTAAAACGAAGTTGCAAAGATACAACTAATTAATTAATTGAAGCAACCAACGCATGAAGTAATATATTTGCAACAATAAATTTTAATTATTTTTCGTTCACACAATGTTAGCTTGACACCATGAGTAATAGTTCTTGGGATGGAAGAGCATCAACGAGATGTTTGTCCAGAACGACCTACGAAAACAAAGATTGATTACAAGGGAAACTTGGAGGTAACAAATAGGTCTCCTTAAGGAAACACCAAAGCCCTTATGTCCACATCTCCTAGTAAACCTTTTAGAAGTACGTCAACGTAGGTAAATACCAAGTTCTGCTACAGATAACAGTTAAACCAATCTTCTGTTCTAAATTACGTTTTGCAATGCTATCAATAACGCATGTTTAATGCTGAAATTATTGCTAACTGTCAAAAATATTTTTACGAATGTTCGTAAAAATATTAAGCATGTGCTCCCAGTATCACCTAAGAATCTATTATCTTTTTAATGCTATGCCTAAAAGAACTACGTATATCAAAGAGAAGTGCTAATATAACAATAGTTTCGTCTAATTTCAAAACGAACTATTAGGTTTTTGTAATGGTCCAATAAAATTCCAAAATTTACACCGGTAGATCTCGGAATTTCTTCAAATCGGCTGTCAAAACATGCATTTTTCAAGTATATTGTTGCGGAATTTCAAAAATAGCTATTTAGTTTGAGTTGTTGGATATTTTAATGTTTAAAAGGGTATTTAAAGAAATTTTAAATTTGGTATTGTGTGTCTTGAATTTTGTCTTGAATTATTTAAGATTGTGAGGAATGGTCCTCTTTTTTCTGTCATATTATTTTTTTGCCTATCTAAAATTAAATTAATCAATGTATGGAAAATGAGGAAATGCAGGCGAGTTTATAGTTCAAACTAAGTTGGTTAATTGTTTTATGGAGTAGACAACCGATGAATGTACTTAGAATTAATCCCATTTTGTAGTTTCCTTGATTTCATCTAGATTGTGGAGAAGCACATTCATGTAAATCTTAGATTTGCTGGTTTGTTCTACGAAGCAATTTATTTTGAAAAAATCTGATGTGGCCAGGCACATGACTTTATCATACCTACCATATATAAAATTAATAGTTTAGCTGCAGGAGATTCTATTTGATCGAGAACGACCATGTCTGCATTAAAATAAAACTACTAGAACTAGACAGATATTTTGATTATATTGACAGTAGGTATTGTCAAAACATCAGCGTTTGACACTACCTAGTGTCATTAGAATCACAATATCTGACAAATCCTGGCCAACTAGTTTTAATGCAGTACGAGCGATCTCGATGAAATAGAATTTGTTCATGCAGCTAAACTCTTAATTTTACCAAAAAATGTCATTGTCATAAATTATTCAGGATTTCCTTTACTTTAAGTTATTATTTAACTATTTCGACGAAATTCCAGAAATGGCGGCTTATTTGCAAAATCTTTCAAAAAGAGTAAACTTCCAGTTCCTTTCGACACTTTTCAACAGAAAGCTTTTAAGCTCTAAGTTTGGTTATAAAACTTCTAAATATGAAGTTTCGTCCCGACACCTTTAGTAGTTTCTCCGGAATCGTTGCCAGAAAAAAGAAGTACACACAGGCACACACAGATTTTTTTTTGTACTTTGGTCAAAAATGTTCAGGGGACCCAAAAAGACGCTAAAGTCTCAAAAAAATGTTTTTGGCACAATTACAATACTTAACATACTACGTAGGATAAAGTAAAAAAATAAAAATAAAATCACTGGTATGATTTTTTTGCAATATGTTTATTTATTATTATATTTTATGATTATTTCTTTTAACAAATTTTCTATTCAACAATTATCAACTTAATCAACTAATCAAAAATAAAACAAATTAATCGATAATCTTTGAATGTGAATGTCAAAACAACTCCAAATTTCCATTATTTTCCATTTTGTCAAAAATAATCTAAAACAAATTACTACACTGTCCATTTACAAAAAACTGAAAAAATGAAGTAGGTATGCTTTTTGCCTTAGAATCAGATATTTAAATCCGTGAATCTGAAATCCTTACGTTCTACTCGCAAAACACATTCGGAGGGGGTTTCTCTGCTATTACTTCGCGAAATCTTAACAGCAAAACACGAAATTAAAGATAAAAGGTATATAATTTTTCGTCCAGTGGCAGATTTTTGATATTTTGATTGGTTTTTGATAAATCTGTTACTGAATATGACATAAAATTTACTGATTTTGCAATTTTTTTACGGAGGACACACATTAAAATTTTAAAAAGTACCACATTATAGATGAAAGTTACACCTTTCTCTATTAAATGTACAAAATTTCGCGTATAACTATCACTGTCTTACATAATATTTCACTCAAAATTTTACTTTTTTGATAGTACAAATCAGACTTATTTTATTACGTAGCGTGGATACAATAAAAACAATTAGTAAATATACATTACCACAACAATTTGATGTATAACATGAGAGAATTCATACAAAATTAAGCTCACTATAGTTTTGTAGGAAAAAGGGAACTGAAAATTACCATTGCGTTTAAAAACCATTATTTCCGATACGATGATTACGATTAAGAATTATTGTGTATGTATATTTTTATTCATTGCCCACTATTATTTTGTTGAATCTCTTTTTATAAAGGAAATATTGCGGTACTGCAAATGAAATCTCCTGGCCGTGTTATCTCTTTTGGTATTTGACTTCTTATGATCTAAAAACGTTAGGCTTTTTCATTTGACTTTTTCTTAATGATTTATCATAAAAAAACTATACCAACTTAAAATAAGGAAATAATAAGGGGGTATATGCTTACTTACGTGTTGTCTTAGTTTTGCTTGCTGAGCGGTGTTTCCAATAGGATTTTTAGGTACAGGAAACACTACGTGGATTTCTCATGAAAAAAATCAACACCAATGTAATATTTAACCAAAAAATGTTAATTAGAACTTATTATTACATCTTAATAAGTAGTGACAAATGGAGAATGGGAGATTTAATGGTGCAGAGTTTTGCCATCGCGCCGGTAAGGCGCAGGAGGACAATACTAATAAAAATTAATTATCGTAAGGCAAGTCTGGTAGTCATTACGGGCAATTGTATTGGCACTTTCAGCCTGAGTATACGTATTTTTTATTTACACCGGGGTCGGCGGGGGTGTGTTCGCAACGCGATAGACGGAGAAGGAAAACGGGCCGGAGGGTAGGAAAAAAATACCAAGGCAATTGGTATGCAGAGCACAGCGGTCCGACGGGGAGGGTGGATATACCGGAAACGGATCAATACGGCCAAGATGGAGAAACATACTGTAGAAACATTCACTTCCTGTTCCTTGCATGAACTCTTTTCTGCCGATATCAAATCGTAGCGAGGTTTTTGCCGTGTCTCCTGACAACAATACCGATAATCAAAAGAGAATTCTGGTCTTCATAAATGTCTAAGAAAATGTAGAATTCGTTGTACTATCCCAGTGGATTTTGCAAATCGTACCGCCCTATTTAAGACGTCTAAAGTGGTACATCACGTAGGGTGTCGTGTACTTGATTTATTAGAATAAACTAATATGTTACCGAATACTTAATAAGTACTTAATAAGTTTAGGTGAATATTTTGTTTACAAATGGATTATTCCGCTGAAAAAAAAAATAACAGCTGAGTTTAAAACTTAACTACATTTCCGGTCAAACAATAGGCAATTTTTTAAGTGTTGTATTTCACATTATGTGGACTTGGACGTCTACTATCATTAACCCATTTTTTTTTCTATTTCACGACTTTAAGTAATAATTCCAAGCAACGATTTTAATTTGTCATTAAAATCGGAATAATGTTATCTATTATATAGTGTACCTACAAAGTACACTGGAAAAAAATTACTTATTGGCGAAAAAGGAATGAAATCACGCTACAGGGCGCATTCGACAATTTTCGACCATTTTCACGAATTCATACTTGGGCTTCCAACCCCGGGCAATATACTGATTCCGGGATTTCGGGATTAAAGATTTTGTAATCCCGGGATCCCGGGATTCGATTCATGAAAAAAAAAGCAAAAATGGCCGGGTTATATCGCCTGAGATGCCAAAAGTTACCAAATCTAGTCAGTAAGAAACACCTAAAATATACTTGAAAGGACAATATATTTTACCCCGAAACTTGATCAACGTTTTGAAATTTTACCTTACAAGTAGATGACCAAAATTGCCGGTTTAAAAGGTGTGAAAGTGTGCGTATTGACATCAATAATAGAAAAATTTAAACTCTATCAGATAATAACTTGATCTTCAATTTCGAATTTGCTCAAAAATTTTACGTTTCTGTAAAATGTATCAAAAATAGTCACGACAAAAGAAATTGTTTGATCGAGTCAAATTTTCAATTTTTCACATTAATGCCCAAAAACATTTTGATGATTTTTTGTTTTCTTCTTTAAGATAAAATTATATAACTTTAGAATTCATACGTCATGGATGTTTATTGTGTAAATAGACTAACTGTTTGCATTTTAAGTAAAACGATTATTGTTTACCAAAAATGACGTTTAGACCCAGTCCTAAACGCGTCTTGAAGTAAATCGTTATTTATTGTTCAAAATTGATGAAATATTTAGTGCAAATTCTTAGAATATTAAATATTCAATTTCTTGTCATGAACAAAATGAATATTACTTGTACGTTTTTCGGTTTTCTCAAATATGGTTAAAATAACCCAACCTATATAATTTATTTTGTCTAGTGCGCTGTTTGACAAAACTTCCACTAAAAAATCGATTGTGCAATTGTGCGATGAAGAAATGTTAAAAATGACCCTACGTATCTTAATATTTAGTTTTTTAGATTAAGGTAAAATCCTTAAACTGAAAGAAACTTGAAAATCGGAACAAGAAATGACATCGTTCGTTCGATTGGAGTGAACCATCGAAAGATTAATAACAGCAATGATAGCAAATCATTTTTGGTACAATTTGCGTTTCATTTTACAGTTAAATATATCGGGATTACGTTGTATCTTTATATTATACTTATTTTCAATACTTTTTTCGCTGTTCTTTATACCTATTTACTAATATTATCGTCTGTAGTACATCATTGAATAAAGGTAAAGAAACCCTTCACTATTTTTTACGGTTATGTTTTTGTTTCTGTTTTAAATATCTTTATCTACGACTCACATATAATAAGTTCATTGCATACGTATCTATGACTATATAATACCCATCATTATACGCGCCAATGATTATAATGACACTAGCGTTATATAATAATGACAGTTCGTTCAAATAATGACCTCATTATTTGAACGAACTGTCATCATTATACAACGCTGGTGTCAAAGTCTGTTAAAACCTACGTGGATGACAGTTGTTTGACAGTTCGCCTTGCCATCATTGACAAATACATTTAAAATCTTTTTCATAAAATGGAATTTATGAGTCGTAGATAAAACGTCGTATTTGACTCGCACATAACGGATATAAATCGCGAGCATGAAGTTTACACGCGAGCCGTAGGCGAGCGTGTAATCATGCTTAATTATGTGCTCGTCAAATAATATACTATTATTTGTTGTTAAGGTAACTAAAAGGCAAGCAAGCTGAAAATATTCCTGTTTACCTTCACAACCCATGATATCTAGTAAACTCTGTACCTCCTATTTTGGTGTAAACGAGCATTTTATGCCTAATGCTTAGGTTAATCAGAAAAGGTATTGTTATAGATTGACTTAAAGAATAGCAGATTTATTGTAGATCAGTGCCCACATTTTACCAATTAACAAAAAAGTAAAATAATTTAGATTTAACTTTTCGGAATCCCGGGATTTAGATTATAAATCCCGGGGCCCCGTGTAGGCTCATTATTAGTCGGGCTACCGGGATCCCGGGATTCCGGGATTGGAAGCCCTAATTCATAGCCACCTAGATTATTAAACAAAAAAGTAATTTTTTCGTTGCGTTGGTGATAAAAATTGATAATCGAGCTGTTTTTCTGTTCAGAATGTCATCGTGACTGAAAATATCACACAAGTAATATTTTAAAATTTCACTGATGACGTCATTTTTCCGGAAAAACCTGAACTCATACGAACCTCAAGAGTATCTAAAAAATGATTAAAAAAGCACAAGCTTTTAAACAATTTGAGAGTCCACACTGTTTTCTGAATGTCCTCGCCTTACTCTTGTATAATAATATACTATGTTCTGGTTTTAACCGTCGTTTCTAACTTCTATAAAATGTATAATTCAAAGTGGGAAAAGTACAATATTATACTACCTAGTCGTTTTATAAAACATCTTGTGGGATTCGCTGAGTTGGTTACGCATTCGTCAAATGACGTCCAATAAAATTTATGTAATAATATATATAGTAGCGGAGTTCTCCATCATACCATTATGAAATATTCGTTGTAGATCGGCAAATTAAAGGTTATAACCTATATTTGGTCTAACTCTGATAATTCGTCTTATGACAAAATGTTGATAACTTCAGTAATGGCTTTAATCGTTACTATGTGACTTTGCTTCTTATGAGATATTAGGAATTTCATATTAGGATTTTATACTATGCAAACTGAATAAAATACTCGCACGAAAATCGCAATATAAAACCGATTTCGAAAAAATTTCCGACAATAAAATTTTACGGTCGGCGCATTCGAAAAGAAATTTGCGATTTATGCTAGACCCGCTACCGGAAATACGTTATTACCCCCTTAAAACTGAAAGAAGGAGAAAGAGTAACAGATCGGAAAGCGTCCCTGGGAGAGTAGTACCGGAAGCTGACGACTCAGCGTAGGTAATAGCCCCGAAATCGGAAAACTCTCAAATGAGTTCAAGTTTTCAAATAAAAACGATCCGTGCTTCCAATCAGAATTCATAATGGGATAACCGGAAATCCATATCAAACGACCAACTTCTCTTCTTCGTGCAACTCGCAAGACCCCGTTCCAGATAAATATCCCCTTATCTTACTTTTAAAAGGGGGATGTTGCAAATTTATGCGAAATTTCTTCTAGTGCATGCGCGAGAATGGGGAGCGAAACACCCTCCTATCCCATGGGTCACTTCCACACAAGTGTAGAAATTTTCAGAACCCTACAATCGAACGATGTACTACAGCACTACAGCAAAACATAAAAAATAGCAAATTATTAAAAGTAGAGAAAATACTATTCTTTATATCGTTGTAGGTTGCTTAAGAGAACTACACTCTGTAGTAATTTTATTCTGCGATTTGTAGTGTACCGAATAAGAGCAGAAAAACTATTGCGTCGTTAGAATCGATAAAATTACATAAATCACGTCTGATGTGACAATATTTGGTGGTAGGAGAGGATAGCCAATATTATAGGGGTGAGTTTACGAGAAGTGACAGTGAGATATGTTTTTTTTTCTTGGAGGGTGTCTCCGATATAACGAAGTGATGACCATTATGGACAGCACGGTCAATATTGATATATCAGGCGATCATTGGGCATTAAGTCTCGGAAATAGACAACCTATTCTGCCTAAAAAAAGGAACGAAGAGAAGTTTTTCTTTGCCATCATGATGATCTTTTAATTACTCTTCTGGTCTTATTTCCTGTAATTATGCTACTGCTACAATAATAATTAATATTAGTCAAATATGTTGTGTCTGTTACTTGAATTTTCAGTTAATAATGGTGTTGTTTTCAGTTCGAAAAAAAAAACTAAAATCGAAGTTTACGCAGGAACTATTAAATTCAATCCGTCCAATAAAGCTTATAGTGTTTCCATATTATTATCTACAATTATCCGCACATTATCTACAACATATATATCTGCACCTTGATGCAAGAACAACCAAAAGCTCGCAAAACTAAAGACTTGCAAAAATGGCATTGGTTGTTCTTGCACCAAAGTACAGATAAATTCTATAACTTTTGTCATTTATTTAGTCATTGATGCTACTAATTTTGTCATTGTGTCAATAAACATATATTCTACATAATTATGTTTACAGAAAAATATATTTAAAAACAAGAGATGCATACATTCAATTTTTAAAATGAGTACTGTATAAAGTTAGTTTTACGTTCTACTAATTTTTGTTATGATATATTGGACAAAATCCATACAGCCAGGCACAAGTTTCTTTTAATAAATAAATATCAAAGTATTAAATTTGTATACCAGCACGTTTCCTCCTCCGTAAATACATGCAAAATTTGATTGCGAAGAAAGTGAAATGTGAATGTGCTTAATAAACTGAAATTCAATTGTGTCTACTATAAACCAAAAGCAACAAAACTTGAGTACGTACCAACATTTATAAAAAATTTGATGTGGCCAGGCACATGACTTTATCATACAATATATAAAATTAATAGTTTAGCTGCATGAGAATCTATTCTATAGAGATAAATCGTAGGTATTGTCAAAGCATCAGCATTTGACACTACCTACACTACGTCATTAGAATAATAGTTATTTAAATCACAAATGCCGAAAGTACGGAATAGCGCGACGAGCGGTGATACGGCGCGTCACCGAAGGCGGAGTGTGGCCGTCGCATATGAGCGAGTCGCGCTATCTAGTTTTTGGCAGGAGCGACATCAACGTTTATTGTGTTGCTTTTTAAGAAATACGTATTTAAAAAAAATAAATGATTTCTGTATAGTAAATGCTAGGTTGGTACCACTTTGACGAAAGGTGCGTTGCGATTGGTAGGTAATGGTAGCTAATGGCGGTGGTAGAATACGAAATTATAGTATTTCTTACATATCGTGATAATGACACATATTAGTTTGCATGTACATAAACATGAGTCACTAGCAATTTTCTATTGGAAATACTATAACGGCGTCTGCTACCACTGCCATTATCACTAATGGAGACGCACCTTAAAAAGGTAATTCAAATTCTGACAGATTTATATTTGTTCATGACACATCCCTACCAACATACTAAAATAAAACTACACTCATCGCTATACTTTATTTATAATTTTCTCAATGTATCACTTTTAGAATTAGATATAAAGACGGGTTGATATTTCTTATCAACAAACAATCAAATTGGTGATCTTATTTTATTTGAAATTTGTATTTTATAATTTTGCGCACTACAGCGGCACGTTCCATAGTGGTTCTCTAACCTCTGATGAGATCAGCTGTTTTCGAATGTGACAACACAAAAAAATATTTGTCAAAATCCTGGCTACTATGTAATTTCATATCAATGCAGATGCGACCGATCTCGATCAAATAGAATTTGCTCTTGAAGGTAAACTATTAATTTTACCAAAAAATGTTATAGGCATAAATCATTCAAAATTTCCTCTACTTTAATTTATTAATTAACTATTTTGTCGAAATTACAGAAATGGCGGCTCATTTCCAAAATCCTTGAAAAAGGCTTAGAATAAACTAAAAGGCTAAACTATTAATTTTACCAAAAAATGTCATAGGCATAAATTATTCAAAATTTCCTCTGCTTTAATTTATTATTTAACTATTTTGACGAAATTACAGAAATGGCGGCTGATTTCTAAAATCCTTGAAAAAGGCTTGGAGTAAACACCCAGTTCCTTTGGACCCTTTTGAACCAAAAGCTTTTCAACTCTAAGTTTGGTCATGAAACTTCTAAATATGAAGTTCCGTGCCGATACCTTTAGTAGTTTCTCCGGAAATGAATTAACAAAAATTGGGTACACACACACACACACACACACACACACACACACACACACACACACACACACACACACACACACACCATACACACACACACACAGACATTTTTTTGTACCTTGGTCAAAAATGTTCAGGGGACCCATAAAGACCTATTTCCGCTAAAATCTCAAAAATTTTTTTCGGCACGATTACAATACTTTACTTACTGCGTATGATAAAGTAAAAAATTTGATGTGGCCAGGCACATGACTTTATCATACAATATATAAAATTAATAGTTTAGCTGGATGAGAATCTATTCTATAGAGATAAATCGTAGGTATTGTCAAAGCATCAGCATTTGACACTACCTACACTACGTCATTAGAATAATAGTTATTTAAATCACAAATGCCGAAAGTACGGAATAGCGCGACGAGCGGTGATACGGCGCGTCACCGAAGGCGGAGTGTGGCCGTCGCATATGAGCGAGTCGCGCTATCTAGTTTTAGGCAGGAGCGACATCAACGTTTATTGTGTTGCTTTTTAAGAAATACGTATTTAAAAAAAATAAATGATTTCTGTATAGTAAATGCTAGGTTGGTACCACTTTGACGAAAGGTGCGTTGCGATTGGTAGGTAATGGTAGCTAATGGCGGTGGTAGAATACGAAATTATAGTATTTCTTACATATCGTGATAATGACACATATTAGTTTGCATGTACATAAACATGAGTCACTAGCAATTTTCTATTGGAAATACTATAACGGCGTCTGCTACCACTGCCATTATCACTAATGGAGACGCACCTTAAAAAGGTAATTCAAATTCTGACAGATTTATATTTGTTCATGACACATCCCTACCAACATACTAAAATAAAACTACACTCATCGCTATACTTTATTTATAATTTTCTCAATGTATCACTTTTAGAATTAGATATAAAGACGGGTTGATATTTCTTATCAACAAACAATCAAATTGGTGATCTTATTTTATTTGAAATTTGTATTTTATAATTTTGCGCACTACAGCGGCACGTTCCATAGTGGTTCTCTAACCTCTGATGAGATCAGCTGTTTTCGAATGTGACAACACAAAAAAATATTTGTCAAAATCCTGGCTACTATGTAATTTCATATCAATGCAGATGCGACCGATCTCGATCAAATAGAATTTGCTCTTGAAGGTAAACTATTAATTTTACCAAAAAATGTTATAGGCATAAATCATTCAAAATTTCCTCTACTTTAATTTATTAATTAACTATTTTGTCGAAATTACAGAAATGGCGGCTCATTTCCAAAATCCTTGAAAAAGGCTTAGAATAAACTAAAAGGCTAAACTATTAATTTTACCAAAAAATGTCATAGGCATAAATTATTCAAAATTTCCTCTGCTTTAATTTATTATTTAACTATTTTGACGAAATTACAGAAATGGCGGCTGATTTCTAAAATCCTTGAAAAAGGCTTGGAGTAAACACCCAGTTCCTTTGGACCCTTTTGAACCAAAAGCTTTTCAACTCTAAGTTTGGTCATGAAACTTCTAAATATGAAGTTCCGTGCCGATACCTTTAGTAGTTTCTCCGGAAATGAATTAACAAAAATTGGGTACACACACACACACACACACACACACACACACACACACACACACACACACACACACACACACACACACACACACACACACACACATACACACACACACACAGACATTTTTTTGTACCTTGGTCAAAAATGTTCAGGGGACCCATAAAGACCTATTTCCGCTAAAATCTCAAAAATTTTTTTCGGCACGATTACAATACTTTACATACTGCGTATGATAAAGTAAAAAAGTTGAAGAATACTGATTATTTATTTTATAATTAATGTGAATTTGATAAAACACAATAGTCATGTTTGAATTTCAAAATATATTTAAATGAATAGATGCATGTTTTACACCTTAGTCAACAAATGGAATTAATTGAAATCTGGTTTTTGTTGTAGTGCTATTATAACAGAATATTATAATTATAATTGTAAACTCGAACATTATTCAAAATCTTTTTAATCCAAAAAAATTAAATTTCTTGCAGACCATAAATCAGTTTTGTTCTTGTGACCACATCAACTAGATAAATAAATATTTAGATGCAAGTAAAATGTGATAACCAAATCTGATTGGTAGGCAATTCAAACTCCCTTGGTAACGCCCAATCTTTTTTGTGTCAAGTTTTTACTTAAATACATAAAATGTTTGTCACTTTGCTACAAGACGCTGTCTACGCAAAGCCGCCTCTTGTGGATGTAAAATGCATCGAATTGAAAATACGTATGTATACTTATAACTGGAAAGGACGCGAAATAGTCAATAAGTGAGGCAAATGCATTTGGTATGTAACCCGCAGTGATGTGGGTTAGCCGTCTCTTTCTATCTCATACGGTACTATGGCCATATGCGGTTTGACTGTTTGACATTTTTATTTGAGATACAGTTTTTTTCCGGTGTTGTGTGTGTAATAGTCCGCTTGTTTAGAGATGTTGTTTGCAGATTTACGTTCTAATAGACGTTATTAAATTTAAATGAATCAAATAAATTGCTCAAAACAATAATCTCTATTTGCATGTTGGAGTTTGTAATTCTGAATATAAATACTTATAGTACATAGGGTAGTAATTGCTATATCTTATTAATTGTTGGAAAAAATCTTGAAATAAAACTATTTTGGTTTGTTCTATTGCAAGTTTTGCGATTAATATTTTGTAAATAACGGATTTGTTGCTATAGCAGCTATTGCTTTACAAGTAGAATGTTATATTTATAGCCTTTTTTTGTATCGTCATATAATTCCAAATTAGAAGTTTAAATAGAATGAATGAATTTTAAATTCAATACAGGAGTTTTACTTTAGGCAATGACAGAAAGTCATAAACATCTACGATCATCTCAAAATCAAAATGTACTTATAATTCTTTGCTGACGGTGTTGTTGAAAGCTAAAAGTAGAACATCGAAGCGATTACTAAAAGTCCAATCATTAATATTCGTGAGAGAAATAAAACCACTTAACAAGAATCTTTTTGAAAAGTTAAGACCAAACGATTCTTGAATGTTCGTCCTTGCACCGAGCCGACCTTAGGGTCAGAGGGCTAGACATCCTGGCATTCATGAATGTGGTTATAGCCTTGCAGCGGTACGTTTCTTCGGGCACTATGTGAGGAAGTGGCACGTCATATCTATCGGCATTGTTGTCACCATAACAATGATGCACCTTTTGTCAGGAGTCTTTCAGACCGGCGCGAGAGGTCAGGTCACACATGAACAAAAAGACAATTAACAATGATCAGTTATTTTGCCAGTACGCACGTTGGCCTTTTTTATCATGACTATTCATAAAGGAACTTTTTCGTTCGGTGGAACTAGATTTCGAACAACAACTGATCTAATGACCGATTGGTGAATCAGAAAAGTTTTATAGTTGACGCTTAGGCTTTCAGTGTGTTGTACTTCTCATGAATAGGATATAAAGCGCCATTTACATTGCAAACGTGTTTGGTGTTGAATCACATTAAGATTGAAAAAAGAAACTGCTGCAATAAGGATATATCTGCATTGTGTATTATTTGTTGATAGCTGTATTTGTGTCAATGTTGATTTAAACCATACAGATATCTCTACCAATATGTACATGCTTGTTGTTACAGGATCAGCAAATCTTATACAGACACAACTGCGAACTCTGAATGTTTTGCATTCGGATTTACTGAATATATAGTTCTCAAAAACAATTCATCGAGTTTGCTATTCACATTAGGAACTGTCTTTAATACCAGTAGTTATTAAGTTAATTTGGTTGCAAAAAAATCTGATGTGGACAGGCACATGACTTTATCATACAATATATAAAATTAATAATTTAGCTGCATGGGATTCTATTTCATCGAGATCGCACGTGTCTGCATTAAAATAAAACTAGTTAGTCAGGATTAAACAGATATTTTGAAACTATTGAGAGTTGGTATTGTCAAGACATCAGCGTTTGACAGTACCTATTATCATTAGAATGAAAATATCTGTCAAATCCTGGCTAACTAGTTTTATATTAATGCAGACACGATCGATCTTGCTCAAATAGAATTAGCTCATGCCGCTAAACTATTAATTTTACCAAAAGATGTCATAGACATTAAATTATGCAGAATTTCCTTTCATGACCAAACTTTGAGCTGAAAAGCTTTTGGTTCAAAAGGGTCCAAAGGAACTGGATGTTTACTCTAAGCCTTTTTTTTTTCAAAGATTTCGCAAATGAGCCGTCATTTCCGTAATTTCGCCAAAACAGTTAAATAGTAAATTAAAATAGAGGACATCCTGAATAAATTTATGTCTATTGCATTTTATGCTAAAATTAATAGTTTAACTGCAAGAGCAAATTCTATTTGATCAAGATCGGTCGCATCTGCATTGATGATTGACTAGTTAGCCAGGATTTGACACATAATTTAATTCTTATGACAGTAGGTAGTTTCAAATGCTGATGGTTTGACAATACCTACTGTCAATAGTATCAAGATATCTGTCATCCTTTACAACTGACTTTGCAGCATCATTCTAGTCAACAGGTATGTTGATCAATAACAGTCTTCCAATACAGGTCAGCTATTCTTTCAGAATATTTTTTTTTTCACTAGGGTCATCAATGTTATTCTTCGCCAGACTACATATCTTCTGCTTAATGGATAACATTAGTCTACGCAAAAGAATAACGGGCCACACAAAGAACGTACCTCAACATTGATGATGAGTTAGGATTAGGCTGGTATTTTTGGCGAAGTTAAAAAAGTTCCTTAAAACCCCATATTTTATTTCACTTAATGCGTCCTTTCCGCTAATTATCTGGGCCGACAGAGTTAAAAAACAACATAAAACAAAATTATTAACTGTAGGTCAATATTGTTTTCAATAATGACCTTCAATTGTAATGACAATTGACAGAAATCATCAAGTTTTTGAGAAAAAAACAGTTTGAAATTAAGGTAATATTGTAATTTGTTTATGGAAGGCGAATATGCATTTTCGATTGATTTTTTTCGCCGAATTCGGTTTAAAAGAAGAGAAAAATTATTTAAAAATAAATTGTCTTTTTGTTATATTTTTGCACCAGAATAAAAATAAAAGCGTGACGCGTGTGACACGTCACCGCAGAATGACCCTTCTGTCTTATTATTATTTTTGTAGCCTCAGTACCATTATTTATATTACCTTATAAGAAATTAGCAGCAGAACTTATTTCACTTTTATCAATTTTATCGTGCTGAAAAACGCAATGTTTACCTAAATCTGTAATAGTTCGTCGGTTGGCTAAAATCTGGTTACTAAGTAACCATACTTTTTAGTTTTAAGAACTTTATCTAAGTACCACAACCTTAAGCATTATGAAATTTATCTCTCTAAACACGCTCCGCACGTAAGTTCTTGCAATAGGACCAATGCAGCATTTTATCAGACAAAGCTCAGCACACTTACCATTTTTTATTTTTTTTTTGGGGATGTTGCCATGTGCACAAAGCCAATGGCTTGTCTGTGCGGCAATCGGGGAGACGGAGTATTATAAAAATCCCCTGCCTAACCTGGGCTTGAACCCTGGACTTCTGAGTGGAAGGCATACGCCTTATCCACTCGGCCACCTCCGCTCTCCATGTCGCATGATAATAATAATCACTATATATTCCAGTACTAAAATAAACTTACTCAACAGTAAAACTCAAATCTCAATAAAAGAATAACAAATAGGTATTTATTTACAATTAAAACAAAAGAATTAAAACAATCAACAGGAACTGTAAATCTACCAAATCTTTTTGAGAAGTTGTAGAAGTTATACAAAACACATTAAATTAAAATTAAACACATAGTAAGGAAGGAATGATCGGCTTACCATTTACAAAAACACACACTAAAAAACTACATTTTAATATTAAGCAAGCGGATTGCTTGCAACTGGTTTT
Organism: Melinopterus prodromus; assembly: GCA_964023965.1. NCBI lineage: Eukaryota > Metazoa > Arthropoda > Insecta > Coleoptera > Scarabaeidae > Melinopterus > Melinopterus prodromus. Next base: position 52,079,321 of record OZ030393.1, read on the forward strand.
GATTTACATCTCGCTCTGTATCTCTTCTGGATCTTTTCTGGATGCCGACGAATCTACACCTCTACTATTTATTAAAACTTCCCCCTCCGTGACTCCAAATTTAGGAGAACAATATTCCCACACGATAAGTCAAACCAAAATAAAACATAGATAAGATGTAAATATGCACTCGCTTGAAAATACACTAACTAATCACTAACCTAGTAGTAAAATACAGATTTCATGACAAACTCATAAACCTGTTATCAAAGACCCCCTTATATGTATGGGAATAAAAACCATTAAAAAGTTTCACACGCGATAAGATTACGTGTTGTATGTCTCTTACAGATCAACGCGCGATAACGTTGATCCATAAACAGAGCAATAGCAATCATCCGCTGTTAAATAAAATTATTATTACAAAAATAATGCCAGTTATTACTAATCGACTCATCGTGTACAGTATCAATAATTTCCACACAAAGATATAACCACACGAAAATCTTTCTTCATCAAGAACCCGCGAGTAGCCTGAATAGTCCGAGTAAATCCAATTCCGTCGATGATATATCGCAATTTGACGAGCTCCATATCGGCGCAAGTCAGCGCGCTTTATTGGTAGATTTTTCAGCGTGCTATCGCGTCCGGACGATCTGCGGAAGAAAAATTTGATTAGACCCCTTGTTCGGCGCACGGCGCTTCCCGATTTCCCGCCACCGGCACAGTGGCGGCGGCGGCGGCTGCGGAGGCCGTGGCAGAGGAGACGTGAGATTCCGGGGGTGCAAATAATAACCCTGCATATCGGGAATGCGACAGCGGCAAGTCCATTGATTTATTTCCACTTTGGTGAAATATGTGCCGGATCGTATCACGTACGTGGCCCATCGCCTCCACGACCCGCTACCCCGTACCTCATCCGACCGCCCACCGACCCCCCTAGACCCTCCGACGCTAATCAAGATATATCTGACCTTGCAATGACGCGACGTGAGATATTACACCCAGGCAACCCACTTATAACTGTGTGGGGGCTATATATTAGGCGATATCGTGAAAACAACCAAAGAAATTGGAGATTCTCAGTTGAATGATAACCCATTAATTATATTCTATTATTTACATGTATAATCTATCCTGGAATTGCACCATAAACACTTTAACACACATAAAAACACCATTTCGAACCTCATTTCGAGTGTGACTGGGGATGCCTTGGGTCAGATAAATTTTCAATATTCAAATTCTTCGAATTGACATAAAAAAACGTGAGTCTTCAATGGACTTTAACGGACCAGTACGTTAAAGTCCATTGAAGACTCCCTAATATTGACTGAGACCAGAAAGTCTCAAATTCCAGTATTGCCATTTATTTAAGAAGAACAAGAAAAATGTATTATATCAGGTTATAGTAAAAATAATAATAATAAAAATTGTTTGTTGACCCAAAAGCAAGAAATACAATACATATACAATACAGTAGATAACATAATAATCTTACATTGATAGTTTATATTTGAAAGTTTTGGCTATCCATGTCTATCTTTGCCAGATCAGCTAATGATAAAAGCGCTGATTTTGTAACAATACCTACTGTCAATAATGTCAAAATATCTGTCAAATCCTTACTAACTTGTGTTATTTTAATGCAGACACGACCGATCTCGATCAAATAGGGTCTCATGCAGCAAAACTATTAATTTTATATATTGTATATGATAAGGTAATGTGCCTGGCCACATCAGATTTTTTATTACTTATTCATAAGCAGTATGAGAAAATATTGTAATCATGCCGAAAAAAATTGAGATTTTAGCTGAATTTTTAGTGTGTGTATTTGTGTGTGTGTGTGTGTGTGTGTGTGTGTGTGCGTGTGCGTGTGTACCAGATTTTTATGGCGACGATTCTTGAGAAACTACTAAAGGTATCGGGACGCAAGTTCATATTTAGAAGTTTCATGACCAAACTTAGAGCTGAAAAGCGTTTGGTTCAAAAGGGTCCATATGAACGGGATGTTTCCTCTAAGCATTTTTCAAGGATTTTGCGAATGACTCGCCATTTCTGCAATTTCGTCAAAATAGTTAAATAATAAATTAAAGTAAATTAAAGGAAATTTTGTATAATTTATGTCCATGACATTTTTTGGTAAAATTAATAGTTTAACTGTAGGAGCAAATTCTATTTGATCGAGATCTGCAGACACGATCTTAATATAAAGTTAGCCAGGATTTGACAGATATTTTTATTCTAATAACAGTAGGTAGTGTTAAACGCTGATTTTTTGACAATGCCTACTGTCAATATCTGTAACATCCTGGCGAACTCGTTTTATTTTAATGCAGACATGATGCAGCTAAACTATTAATTTTATATATAGTATGATAAAGTAATCTGCCTGGCCACATCAGATTTTTTTAATATTTTCTAAATTTCGATATTTGATAACTAATTTTTGTACTAAAACAGTTAACCAGTACCTTGATGACATCAACCAGTAGATGAGTAGTTCAGCTATAAAGGCAGTCGATGTGGAAACCCTACTACCGATATTTGGATAACATCTTCCACCAAAAAGTCAGATACTTGAAAATTAAGCAAACTTTTTTAAGTTATTTTTATGTGGCATTTTGTATATTGGTCTCTGCGAATTCAATATTTAACAGTATTTATAAATCACTCTATATATTTACTAATTATTAGTGAGTGTATAGGGGAAGCAGTGATCCCAGTGAACAGAAGTTCAGTAGTACCAAATGCACCTTTTTCTGCGATTATAGAAGATTGCCACCGAGTCTCTACTATTTTTAATTTTGTACCTATCAAATAAGTAACTGAAAATATATAAAGTCCGGTTTGTACAAGTTCAAAACCGGACGGATGACTACTAAAGCTTCCAATCCCGGGATCCAGACAAATATTGAGTTTTTTCTCGATCCCGGGATTAGAAATCTAAATCCCGGGATACTAAAAAAGTTAACTTAATTTATTTTCTTATTTTTTGTTAATTAACGAAATGTGGGCAGTGACCTACAATAAATCAATTGAGCTGCTATTTTTTAAGTGTGAATATCGGTCTATAACAGCACCCTTTCAGATTAAATTAAGTATCAAGCATAAAATGTTCGTTTACACCAACATGTTGCTATAATAGGAAGAACAGATTTTGCAAGTACTAGATATAATTCGATATGGACACAAACATGAACCTTTTTAACTGGCTTAAGTCTTTTTAGTTACTTTGCCCTCAACAACATGAAAAAAACATCAACGTAAACATAAAGAAGTTTGTGGCGGATTTCTTTACCTGGATTCAGTTAATAAAATACGGCAAAAGAGTTTCTTCCAGGTTAAGGATTTTTCCATAAACTAAAAAAATGTAATGTTTTGGTACGAAGTATCTCGAGTTTGTGATGAGCTGTGACAGAGGTAATATGGTTACTTTTGACATTTCTTCATCGCCTAATTATCGCTTTTTTTAGTGGAATAGTTTTGTCAGAAAGGGCATTTAGATAAAAAAATATATAATATGTGGTTGGGCTATTTGAACTGTAATTGAGAAAACCGAAAAACGTACAAGTATCTGATTATTAATTTTTTTCATGACAAGTGTTTGAATATCTAATATTCTAAGAAGTTGCACTGAATATTTCATGAATTTTGAACAATAAATAACGTCTTCACATGAATAAACATCTATGACATATGAATTCTAAAGTTATCCAATTTTATCTCAAAGAAGAAAACAAAAATACGTCAAAATGTTTTATTGGCATCAATATGGAATCTGGAACTATTTTACAAAAATGCAAAATTTTTGAACAAATTTAAGATCTAAGAGAAAATTATTGACTAATATAGATAGATAAGTTATTATCTATATTGTGTTTATTCTTGATGTCAGTCAAGTTTCAGGGTAAAAGATATTATCGGGATTAGAAAATCTTTATTCACGAAATCCCGGAATCAGTATATTGTCCGGGATTGGACGCCCTAATGACAACACTACATGGACACCAAGAAACTGCTTTGCTTTTCGTACAGTTTGAACATTACTTATCAAGCTTTGTGAGTATAAAAACTGGTCGTCGTCGTTGATGAACACTAAAGACAACGAAATTATTGTGCACTCATAAACAACTACGCAGCAGCCACCACTACACTCGATGTCATGCGTATTGACGATCAGAACTCAAAATAGCTGGTCAAACATGCAATTACGAGGCACATTGTAATTTTACAAGTATAAGGTGTTGTAATTGAAATAATGCACCAATATCACACAGGTTTGTAAAATAGACGTAAAATATACATTTCCTCAGTGTATTGACGACGTTGTAATAGAGGCTTCGTTTTTATACCTCTCCTCGATAATAACCTCATATAATCTACATGCATTTTTATAAAAGTTCGTCTTCAATATTCGTCTTCAGAATCGTCTATCTTCTTTGAAATCCGACCCATCCACGTGCGGATAAAACAAGACGAGCGAGCTGGATCGTGACGCATGACAAATTGTACAATGGAATAATGATACAACAAATCCATGAATGGGCCGTATTTAGTCAGCAATACCATTATTAAATTAGGCGTACAATGCTCGCGGGGCGGTCGGCAATCGGACCGTTGCACGCGCCAACCAGTACGCCCAAGAAACTGCCCAGTCATCGGCAACAATGCCCAGGCTCTGTAGTCTTGAGTACCGAAAGCTTTTCATTTTCTAAAATTGGGCAGTCCGACTCGGGACCCGCCGGGCGATTCTCGCCCACCAGATCTCCTCTATATCGCCAAGAGATCTTATTGTACCACTTTGTCATCTCTAGATGCGAGATGGTATCTCGTGCTGGACCCGAGATCTCGTGCGGACACTTATTTAATTTCGATATTGAATAATTTTCTTCATTGGTATTGTTCGATATGGCTCGGTTATAAAAGATAGTTGAATACTTCCTCTACAGCAGTGGTTCTTAACCTTTTAGTGATGAGAGACCATTTGACTAAATTTTAGTTTTGTCATGGACCACTAAATGTTTAGCGGCAACATAAACTATTACTTATAAGGTTGTTAAATAAATAAAATACGTTTGAAATTATTCAAATAATGTATATATTATTTGCAAAAGTTGAAGAAGTTGCTCTAAAATTGTAAAGTTCAATTCTTGTCTCGAAAGTGTCCTTGCAGTTACTATGGTGTTGCATTTCAACTCTTCTTGCAACTCTTCTTGAATTTCATCAGGTGTTTCAGTAATGTTAACAATGAAAGCATTGCGATTCAGTTTCAGAATAGCTTTGTCCTCGCAGTCAGGCTACTCAAAGAACGTGTATATTTATGTTATCAATTTTTTTCAATATTTTTTATTTTTGTAATGTTCTGTTTAATGTTCGTCTTTTATCTCAGTACACAGTCCATCAAAAATTGAAGTTAGAGTATCAATGGCAGAAAAATTATCTTTTATTTGTTGATCCCATAGCTCAATTTTAGCGATAAAAGCGCTGAATTTATCATGAAATAAAAATATGTTGGTCATGCCTTCCAACTTCATATTTCGTGACCCTAGCAACTGAAGATTCAAACGTAACAGCAAATGTCTTTTCAGATATTGCATATCGTGATCCACTGGGTCCAAGCCTAAATACCTAGTAGATTTGGTAAACAAATCATTAAATTAAAATAATTTGTGGCCTGGATAGTAACTTCAGGATATTACAGTACCTACCTACTTAGCATACTTACTTGGTTACATGTAACATAACAAAGAAAACAAGTTTTGGTTTACACACGTAATAAAATAACTAAGTATTTCATAAATATTCGAAGTCTTCGCGTCGTCAATTCGTCGTTTTTGTAATTAATTTATTTAATAAGTGCATTTTGGCTTCGCGGACCACTTCGGGTGCTTTTAGGGACCACCAGTGGTCCGCGGACCACCGGTTAAAAACCGCTACTGTCTTGCTAGGTCATAAAATAATAAGGAGTGATATCTGGATATTATCTTTGATGACACGTTGTAGATACTTTTACCTTCTCAATCTACAACTTCTTCTAGTTACTGAGCTGTTTGAGATTCTTTTGGATGCCTCCAATTACATCTGCATCACATTGTGATGAAGTCTAGAATTAACAGAGCCAGATTTTATGCTTTACCTAAATGGGTTAATTAATTGTCATTATCTTCCAACATCTCCTTTGTTACGAGCCTAACTATAAAAGAAATAAGTTAATTAAGATGACTTTAACACCCTCCCCACGTTTGCGAAACGAAAGGAAAGATCGAAAAAGGCAACGACAAGACGTGTCCTCGAGGCACGTCAAACTTTAATTGCCGCAAGTTGGTGGGGACGCAGGAAGGACACCTCCAGGCCGACGCGTCTACAATCAAATTTAAAATGACTCGTCGCTTTAGAATTTCGTAGTCCCCGATGCACCTAATTCCCAGAACAGTCGCCCAGTCGTACATTGATCCTTCACGCCCCCTGCACTATGAAGCCATGGGCGATTTTATCCTCCGAGGATTCGCTGTGGTTGACAAACCCTGGAATTAGATGCGAAACAAAGAATTGTTGAATACACATACATTAAAAATAAAAGAGAAAGTGAACAGGATGTTATATTACACAAAACAGGTTTTCGCCAACGACTTGGCTTGCACGGAGGTTTAATGTTTGTTGAACTTGTTTTAAAAAATATATATTTTTTTAATTAAGTACATGCACTATCATCATTGACTCTTGAGTAACTTAGCTCACTTCTAACTTTATGTGTTTTAGTGTTTTAGCCAGTAGGCAAAAACCCAACTACCTTCAATCAAATTAAGATTGTGGTTCTTGGTACAATTTTTGACGCTGATTACACCGGTATAATTTCATTTTACTTATTTGGAACGGTTGGGCAGTTATTACGTTTCCAATTATCAAAAATGATGCTAAAAACACCCATTTTACTATGTTAGAAACTTTTAACGCAAACTGTGTCCGATCCAATGGACCGATGTCGACGGTTCAAACGCTAGCGGATGGGAAATTGGCCGACGAATTCATTTCTGAAAGCCGCGTTGCTCTAAGGTGGGCGGTTTGCGAGAAAAACGCGATAAACCGCGGAAATTATACTTTCCCACTTTCTGGCCAAACCGTACACGCTACGGGAAAACCGATCTCACCGTTGAATTCAGCACATCCCAATGCATAATCATGACTACATTCGAATGCTCTATCTCTCAAAAACTTATAATTGCTTTTTCGGTCTAAGATAGAAAAAAATGAACATTGCAACCGTTGGTGATGGAAAGGTTTACCCACTACCAAATGATAGCTCTCGTTGAGTCTATCAAAAAATGTATACTTTTATATGCCTAAGATTTACCATTTTCATGTTATGTGGTCCATTTCGCTTATTTTTGTATTATTTGAAAAACAGTAATTTCAGCACAACTCGGTAACCAGTAGAGACAGAGACCTTTCCTATGTAAATTTGTAATCAGCGCACCCATTTTAGTAAGATAGCAAAGGTTTCATGTTGATCCGGGTCCTTGTTTTTGAGATAGGTGTGCTACTTCAAAATTATTATTTAAAATATGTGATTTCTTACAAAATTTCAGGCAGTCGACAAAAACCCAACTAGCTTCAATCAAATTAAGATTGTGGTTCTTGGTACAATTTTTGACGCTGATTACGCCGGTATAATTTGATTTTACTTATTTGGAACGGTTGGGCAGTTATTACGTTCCCAATTGTCAAAAATTATGCTAAAAACACCCATTTTACCATGTTAGAAACTTTGAACGCAAACCGTGTCCGATCCAATCGACCGATGTCGACAGTTCAAACGCTAGCGGATAGGAAATTGGCCGAGGAATTCATTTCTGAAAGCCGCGCTGCTCTAAGGTGGGCGGTTCGCGAGAAAAACGCGATAACCCGCGGAAATTAAACTTTCCCACTTTCTGGCCAAACCGTACACGCTACGGGAAAACCGACCTCACCGTTGAATTCAGCACATCCCAATGCATAAGCATGACTACATTAGAACGCTCTATCTCTCAAAAAGTTATAATTGTTTTTTCGGTCTAAATTTTGCACTTTTAGATAGAAAAAAATTGAACATTGCAACCGTTGGTGATAGAAAGGCTTACCCACTACCAAATGATAGCTCTCGTTGAGTCTATCAAAGAATGTATATATTTATAGGCCTAAGATTTACCATTTTCATGTTATATGGTCCATTTCGCTTATTTTTGTATAATTTGAAAAACCGTAATTTCACCACAACTCGGTAACCAGTAGAGACAGAGACTTTTCCTTAGTAAATTTGTAATCAGCGCACCCATTTTAGTAAGATAGCAAAGGTTTCATGTTGATCCGGGTCCTTGTTTTTGAGATAGGTGTGCTACTTCAAAATTATTATTTAAAATATGTGATTTCTTACAAAATTTCAGCCAGTCGGCTAAAACCCAACTACCTTCAATCAAATTAATATTGTGGTTCTTGGTACAATTTTTGACGCTGATTACGCCGGTATAATTTGATTTTACTTATTTGGAAAGGTTGGGCAGTTATTACGTTCCCAATAATCAAAAATGATGCTAAAAACACCCATTTTACCATGTTAGAAACTTTGAACGCAAACTGTGTCTGATCCAATCGGCCGATGTCGACGGTTCAAACGCTAGCGGATGGGAAATTGGCCGAGGAATTCATTTCTGAAAGCCGCATTGCTCTATGGTGGGCGGTTCCCGAGAAAAACGCGATAAACCGCGGAAATTATACTTTCCCACTTTCTGGCCAAACCGTACACGCTACGGGAAAACCGACCTCACCGTTGAATTCAGCACATCCCAATGCATAAGCATGACTACATTAGAACGCTCTATCTCTCAAAAAGTTATAATTGTTTTTTCGGTCTAAATTTAGCACTTTTAGATAGAAAAAAAATTTAACATTGCAACCGTTGGTGATAGAAAGGCTTACCCACTACCAAATGATAGCTATCGTTGAGTCTATCAAAAAAATGTATATTTTTATAGGCCTAAGATTTACCATTTTCATGTTATGTGGTCCATTTCGCTTATTTTTGTATTATTTGAAAAACCGTAATTTCACCACAACTCGGTAACCAGTAGAGACAGAGACTTTTCCTATGTAAATTTGTAATCAGCGCACCCATTTTAGTAAGATAGCAAAGGTTTCATGTTGATCCGGGTCCTTGTTTTTGAGATAGGTGTGCTACTTCAAAATTATTATTTAAAATATGTGATTTCTTACAAAATTTCAGCCAGTCGGCTAAAACCCAACTACCTTCAATCAAATTAATATTGTGGTTCTTGGTACAATTTTTGACGCTGATTACGCCGGTATAATTTGATTTTACTTATTTGGAAAGGTTGGGCAGTTATTACGTTCCCAATAATCAAAAATGATGCTAAAAACACCCATTTTACCATGTTAGAAACTTTGAACGCAAACTGTGTCTGATCCAATCGGCCGATGTCGACGGTTCAAACGCTAGCGGATGGGAAATTGGCCGAGGAATTCATTTCTGAAAGCCGCATTGCTCTATGGTGGGCGGTTCCCGAGAAAAACGCGATAAACCGCGGAAATTATACTTTCCCACTTTCTGGCCAAACCGTACACGCTACGGGAAAACCGACCTCACCGTTGAATTCAGCACATCCCAATGCATAAGCATGACTACATTAGAACGCTCTATCTCTCAAAAAGTTATAATTGTTTTTTCGGTCTAAATTTAGCACTTTTAGATAGAAAAAAAATTTAACATTGCAACCGTTGGTGATAGAAAGGCTTACCCACTACCAAATGATAGCTATCGTTGAGTCTATCAAAAAAATGTATATTTTTATAGGCCTAAGATTTACCATTTTCATGTTATGTGGTCCATTTCGCTTATTTTTGTATTATTTGAAAAACCGTAATTTCACCACAACTCGGTAACCAGTAGAGACAGAGACTTTTCCTATGTAAATTTGTAATCAGCGCACCCATTTTAGTAAGATAGCAAAGGTTTCATTTTGATCCGGGTCCTTGTTTTTGAGATAGGTGTGCTACTTCAAAATTATTATTTAAAATATGTGATTTGTTACAAAATTTCAGCCAGTCGGCTAAAACCCAACTACCTTCAATCAAATTAATATTGTGGTTCTTGGTACAATTTTTGACGCTGATTACGCCGGTATAATTTGATTTTACTTATTTGGAAAGGTTGGGCAGTTATTACGTTCCCAATAATCAAAAATGATGCTAAAAACACCCATTTTACCATGTTAGAAACTTTGAACGCAAACTGTGTCCGATCCAATCGACCGATGTCGACGGTTCAAACGCTAGCGGATGGGAAATTGGCCGAGGAATTCATTTCTGAAAGCCGCGTTTCTCTAAGGTGGGCGGTTCCCGAGAAAAACGCGATAAACCGTGGAAATTATACTTTCCCACTTTCTGGCCAAACCGTACACGCTACGGGAAAACCGACCTCACCGTTGAATTCAGCACATCCCAATGCATAAGCATGACTACATTAGAACGCTCTATCTCTCAAAAAGTTATAATTGTTTTTTCGGTCTAAATTTAGCACATTTAGATAGAAAAAAATTGAACATTGCAACCGTTGGTGATAGAAAGGCTTACCCACTACCAAATGATAGCTCTCGTTGAGTCTATCAAAAAAATGTATATTTTTATAGGCCTAAGATTTACCATTTTCATGTTATGTTGTCCATTTCGCTTATTTTTGTATTATTTGAAAAACCGTAATTTCACCACAACTCGGTAACCACTAGAGACAGAGACTTTTCCTATGTAAATTTGTAATCAGCGCACCCATTTTAGTAAGATAGCAAAGGTTTCATGTTGATCCGGGTCCTTGTTTTTGAGATAGGTGTGCTACTTCAAAATTATTATTTAAAATATGTGATTTCTTACAAAATTTCAGCCAGTCGGCTAAAACCCAACTACCTTCAATCAAATTAATATTGTGGTTCTTGGTACAATTTTTGACGCTGATTACGCCGGTATAATTTGATTTTACTTATTTGGAAAGGTTGGGCAGTTATTACGTTCCCAATAATCAAAAATGATGCTAAAAACACCCATTTTACCATGTTAGAAACTTTGAACGCAAACTGTGTCCGATCCAATCGACCGATGTCGACGGTTCAAACGCTAGCGGATGGGAAATTGGCCGAGGCATTCATTTCTGAAAGCCGCGTTGCTCTAAGGTGGGCGGTTCCCGAGAAAACCGCGATAAACCGCGGAAATTATACTTTCCCACTTTCTGGCCAAACCGTACACGCTACGGGAAAACCGACCTCACCGTTGAATTCAGCACATGCCAATGCATAAGCATGACTACATTAGAACGCTCTATCTCTCAAAAAGTTAGAATTGTTTTTTCGGTCTAAATTTAGCACTTTTAGATAGAAAAAAAATTGAACACTGCAACTGTTGGTGATAGAAAGGCTTACCCACTACCAAATGATAGCTCTCGTTGAGTCTATCAAAAAAATGTATATTTTTATAGGCCTAAGATTTACCATTTTCATGTTATGTGGTCCATTTCGCTTATTTTTGTATTATTTGAAAAACCGTAATTTCACCACAACTCGGTAACCACTAGAGACAGAGACTTTTCCTATGTAAATTTGTAATCAGCGCGCCCATTTTATTAAGATAGCAAAGGTTTCATGTTGATCCGGGCCTTTGTTTTTGAGATAGGTGTGCTACTTCAAAATTATTATTTAAAATATGTGATTTCTTACAAAATTTCATCCAGTCGGCTAAAACCCAACTACCTTCAATCAAATTAATATTGTGGTTCTTGGTACAATTTTTGACGCTGATTACGCCGGTATAATTTGATTTTACTTATTTGGAAAGGTTGGGCAGTTATTACGTTCCCAATAATCAAAAATGATGCTAAAAACACCCATTTTACCATGTTAGAAACTTTGAACGCAAACTGTGTCCGATCCAATCGACCGATGTCGACGGTTCAAACGCTAGCGGATGGGAAATTGGCCGAGGAATTCATTTCTGAAAGCCGCGTTGCTCTAAGGTGGGCGGTTCGCGAGAAAAACTCGATAAACCGCGGAAATTATACTTTCCCAGTTTCTGGCCAAACCGTACACGCTACGGGAAAACCGACCTCACCGTTGAATTCAGCACATCCCAATGCATAAGCATGACTACATTAGAACGCTCTATGTCTCAAAAAGTTATAATTGTTTTTTCGGTCTAAATTTAGCACTTTTAGATAGAAAAAAATTGAACATTGCAACCGTTGGTGATAGAAAGGCTTACCCACTACCAAATGATAGCTCTCGTTGAGTCTATCAAAAAAATGTATATTTTTATAGGCCTAAGATTTACCATTTTCATGTTATGTTGTCCATTTCGCTTATTTTTGTATTATTTGATAAACCGTAATTTCACCACAACTCGGTAACCAGTAGAGACAGAGACTTTTCCTATGTAAATTTGTAATCAGCGCACCCATTTTAGTAAGATAGCAAAGGTTTCATGTTGATCCGGGTCCTTGTTTTTGAGATAGGTGTGCTACTTCAAAATTATTATTTAAAATATGTGATTTCTTACAAAATTTCAGCCAGTCGGCTAAAACCCAACTACCTTCAATCAAATTAATATTGTGGTTCTTGGTACAATTTTTGACGCTGATTACGCCGGTATAATTTGATTTTACTTATTTGGAAAGGTTGGGCAGTTATTACGTTCCCAATAATCAAAAATGATGCTAAAAACACCCATTTTACCATGTTAGAAACTTTGAACGCAAACTGTGTCCGATCCAATCGACCGATGTCGACGGTTCAAACGCTAGCGGATGGGAAATTGGCCGAGGAATTCATTTCTGAAAGCCGCGTTGCTCTAAGGTGGGCGGTTCCCGAGAAAAACGCGATAAACCGCGGAAATTATACTTTCCCACTTTCTGGCCAAACCGTACACGCTACGGGAAAACCGACCTCACCGTTGAATTCAGCACATGCCAATGCATAAGCATGACTACATTGGAACGCTCTATCTCTCAAAAAGTTATAATTGTTTTTTCGGTCTAAATTTAGCACTTTTAGATAGAAAAAAAATTTAACATTGCAACCGTTGGTGATAGAAAGGCTTACCCACTACCAAATGATAGCTATCGTTGAGTCTATCAAAAAAATGTATATTTTTATAGGCCTAAGATTTACCATTTTCATGTTATGTGGTCCATTTCGCTTATTTTTGTATTATTTGAAAAACCGTAATTTCACCACAACTCGGTAACCAGTAGAGACAGAGACTTTTCCTTAGTAAATTTGTAATCAGCGCACCCATTTTAGTAAGATAGCAAAGGTTTCATGTTGATCCGGGTCCTTGTTTTTGAGATAGGTGTGCTACTTCAAAATTATTATTTAAAATATGTGATTTCTTACAAAATTTCAGCCAGTCGGCTAAAACCCAACTACCTTCAATCAAATTAATATTGTGGTTCTTGGTACAATTTTTGACGCTGATTACGCCGGTATAATTTGATTTTACTTATTTGGAAAGGTTGGGCAGTTATTACGTTCCCAATAATCAAAAATGATGCTAAAAACACCCATTTTACCATGTTAGAAACTTTGAACGCAAACTGTGTCCGATCCAATCGACCGATGTCGACGGTTCAAACGCAAGCGGATGGGAAATTGGCCGAGGCATTCATTTCTGAAAGCCGCGTTGCTCTAAGGTGGGCGGTTCCCGAGAAAACCGCGATAAACCGCGGAAATTATACTTTCCCACTTTCTGGCCAAACCGTACACGCTACGGGAAAACCGACCTCACCGTTGAATTCAGCACATGCCAATGCATAAGCATGACTACATTAGAACGCTCTATCTCTCAAAAAGTTAGAATTGTTTTTTCAGTCTAAATTTAGCACTTTTAGATAGAAAAAAATTGAACACTGCAACTGTTGGTGATAGAAAGGCTTACCCACTACCAAATGATAGCTCTCGTTGAGTCTATCAAAAAAATGTATATTTTTATAGGCCTAAGATTTACCATTTTCATGTTATGTGGTCCATTTCGCTTATTTTTGTATTATTTGAAAAACCGTAATTTCACCACAACTCGGTAACCACTAGAGACAGAGACTTTTCCTATGTAAATTTGTAATCAGCGCGCCCATTTTATTAAGATAGCAAAGGTTTCATGTTGATCCGGGCCTTTGTTTTTGAGATAGGTGTGCTACTTCAAAATTATTATTTAAAATATGTGATTTCTTACAAAATTTCATCCAGTCGGCTAAAACCCAACTACCTTCAATCAAATTAATATTGTGGTTCTTGGTACAATTTTTGACGCTGATTACGCCGGTATAATTTGATTTTACTTATTTGGAAAGGTTGGGCAGTTATTACGTTCCCAATAATCAAAAATGATGCTAAAAACACCCATTTTACCATGTTAGAAACTTTGAACGCAAACTGTGTCCGATCCAATCGACCGATGTCGACGGTTCAAACGCTAGCGGATGGGAAATTGGCCGAGGAATTCATTTCTGAAAGCCGCGTTGCTCTAAGGTGGGCGGTTCCCGAGAAAACCGCGATAAACCGCGGAAATTATACTTTCCCACTTTCTGGCCAAACCGTACACGCTACGGGAAAACCGACCTCACCGTTGAATTCAGCACATGCCAATGCATAAGCATGACTACATTAGAACGCTCTATCTCTCAAAAAGTTAGAATTGTTTTTTCGGTCTAAATTTAGCACTTTTAGATAGAAAAAAATTGAACACTGCAACTGTTGGTGATAGAAAGGCTTACCCACTACCAAATGATAGCTCTCGTTGAGTCTATCAAAAAAATGTATATTTTTATAGGCCTAAGATTTACCATTTTCATGTTATGTGGTCCATTTCGCTTATTTTTGTATTATTTGAAAAACCGTAATTTCACCACAACTCGGTAACCACTAGAGACAGAGACTTTTCCTATGTAAATTTGTAATCAGCGCGCCCATTTTATTAAGATAGCAAAGGTTTCATGTTGATCCGGGCCTTTGTTTTTGAGATAGGTGTGCTACTTCAAAATTATTATTTAAAATATGTGATTTCTTACAAAATTTCATCCAGTCGGCTAAAACCCAACTACCTTCAATCAAATTAATATTGTGGTTCTTGGTACAATTTTTGACGCTGATTACGCCGGTATAATTTGATTTTACTTATTTGGAAAGGTTGGGCAGTTATTACGTTCCCAATAATCAAAAATGATGCTAAAAACACCCATTTTACCATGTTAGAAACTTTGAACGCAAACTGTGTCCGATCCAATCGACCGATGTCGACGGTTCAAACGCTAGCGGATGGGAAATTGGCCGAGGAATTCATTTCTGAAAGCCGCGTTGCTCTAAGGTGGGCGGTTCCCGAGAAAAACGCGATAAACCGCGGAAATTATACTTTCCCAGTTTCTGGTCAAACCGTACACGCTACGGGAAAACCGACCTCACCGTTGAATTCAGCACATCCCAATGCATAAGCATGACTACATTAGAACGCTCTATGTCTCAAAAAGTTATAATTGTTTTTTCGGTCTAAATTTAGCACTTTTAGATAGAAAAAAATTGAACATTGCAACCGTTAGTGATAGAAAGGCTTACCCACTACCAAATGATAGCTATCGTTGAGTCTATCAAAAAATTGTATATTTTTATAGGCCTAAGATTTACCATTTTCATGTTATGTGGTCCATTTCGCTTATTTTTGTATTATTTGAAAAACCGTAATTTCACCACAACTCGGTAACCAGTAGAGACAGAGACTTTTCCTATGTAAATTTGTAATCAGCGCACCCATTTTAGTAAGATAGCAAAGGTTTCATGTTGATCCGGGTCCTTGTTTTTGAGATAGGTGTGCTACTTCAAAATTATTATTTAAAATATGTGATTTCTTACAAAATTTCAGCCAGTCGGCTAAAACCCAACTACCTTCAATCAAATTAATATTGTGGTTCTTGGTACAATTTTTGACGCTGATTACGCCGGTATAATTTGATTTTACTTATTTGGAAAGGTTGGGCAGTTATTACGTTCCCAATAATCAAAAATGATGCTAAAAACACCCATTTTACCATGTTAGAAACTTTGAACGCAAACTGTGTTCGATCCAATCGACCGATGTCGACGGTTCAAACGCTAGCGGATGGGAAATTGGCCGAGGAATTCATTTCTGAAAGCCGCGTTGCTCTAAGGTGGGCGGTTCCCGAGAAAAACGCGATAAACCGCGGAAATTATACTTTCCCAGTTTCTGGCCAAACCGTACACGCTACGGGAAAACCGACCTCACCGTTGAATTCAGCACATCCCAATGCATAAGCATGACTACATTAGAACGCTCTATGTCTCAAAAAGTTATAATTGTTTTTTCGGTCTAAATTTAGCACTTTTAGATAGAAAAAAATTGAACATTGCAACCGTTGGTGATAGAAAGGCTTACCCACTACCAAATGATAGCTATCGTTGAGTCTATCAAAAAATTGTATATTTTTATAGGCCTAAGATTTACCATTTTCATGTTATGTGGTCCATTTCGCTTATTTTTGTATTATTTGAAAAACCGTAATTTCACCACAACTCGGTAACCACTAGAGACAGAGACTTTTCCTATGTAAATTTGTAATCAGCGCGCCCATTTTAGTAAGATAGCAAAGGTTTCATGTTGATCCGGGCCTTTGTTTTTGAGATAGGTGTGCTACTTCAAAATTATTATTTAAAATATGTGATTTCTTACAAAATTTCATCCAGTCGGCTAAAACCCAACTACCTTCAATCAAATTAATATTGTGGTTCTTGGTACAATTTTTGACGCTGATTACGCCGGTATAATTTGATTTTACTTATTTGGAAAGGTTGGGCAGTTATTACGTTCCCAATAATCAAAAATGATGCTAAAAACACCCATTTTACCATGTTAGAAACTTTGAACGCAAACTGTGTCCGATCCAATCGACCGATGTCGACGGTTCAAACGCTAGCGGATGGGAAATTGGCCGAGGAATTCATTTCTGAAAGCCGCGTTGCTCTAAGGTGGGCGGTTCGCGAGAAAAACACGATAAACAGCGGAAATTATACTTTCCCACTTTCTGGCCAAACCGTACACGCTACGGGAAAAACGACCTCACCGTTGAATTCAGCACATCCCAATGCATAAGCATGACTACATTAGAACGCTCTATCTCTCAAAAAGTTATAATTGTTTTTTCGGTCTAAATTTAGCACTTTTAGATAGAAAAAAATTGAACACTGCAACTGTTGGTGATAGAAAGGCTTACCCACTACCAAATGATAGCTCTCGTTGAGTCTATCAAAAAAATGTATATTTTTATAGGCCTAAGATTTACCATTTTCATGTTATGTGGTCCATTTCGCTTATTTTTGTATTATTTGAAAAACCGTAATTTCACCACAACTCGGTAACCACTAGAGACAGAGACTTTTCCTATGTAAATTTGTAATCAGCGCGCCCATTTTATTAAGATAGCAAAGGTTTCATGTTGATCCGGGCCTTTGTTTTTGAGATAGGTGTGCTACTTCAAAATTATTATTTAAAATATGTGATTTCTTACAAAATTTCATCCAGTCGGCTAAAACCCAACTACCTTCAATCAAATTAATATTGTGGTTCTTGGTACAATTTTTGACGCTGATTACGCCGGTATAATTTGATTTTACTTATTTGGAAAGGTTGGGCAGTTATTACGTTCCCAATAATCAAAAATGATGCTAAAAACACCCATTTTACCATGTTAGAAACTTTGAACGCAAACTGTGTCCGATCCAATCGACCGATGTCGACGGTTCAAACGCTAGCGGATGGGAAATTGGCCGAGGAATTCATTTCTGAAAGCCGCGTTGCTCGAAGGTGGGCGGTTCGCGAGAAAAACACGATAAACAGCGGAAATTATACTTTCCCACTTTCTGGCCAAACCGTACACGCTACGGGAAAACCGACCTCACCGTTGAATTCAGCACATCCCAATGCATAAGCATGACTACATTAGAACGCTCTATCTCTCAAAAAGTTATAATTGTTTTTTCGGTCTAAATTTAGCACTTTTAGATAGAAAAAAATTGAACACTGCAACTGTTGGTGATAGAAAGGCTTACCCACTACCAAATGATAGCTCTCGTTGAGTCTATCAAAAAAATGTATATTTTTATAGGCCTAAGATTTACCATTTTCATGTTATGTGGTCCATTTCGCTTATTTTTGTATTATTTGAAAAACCGTAATTTCACCACAACTCGGTAACCACTAGAGACAGAGACTTTTCCTATGTAAATTTGTAATCAGCGCGCCCATTTTATTAAGATAGCAAAGGTTTCATGTTGATCCGAGTCTTTGTTTTTGAGATAGGAGTGCTACTTCAAAATTAAAATTTAAGATATGTGATTTCTTACAAAATTTCATCCAGTCGGCTAAAACCCAACTACCTTCAATCAAATTAATATTGTGGTTCTTGGTACAATGTTTGACGCTGATTACGCCGGTATAATTTGATTTTACTTATTTGGAAAGGTTGGGCAGTTATTACGTTCCCAATAATCAAAAATGATGCTAAAAACACCCATTTTACCATGTTAGAAACTTTGAACGCAAACTGTGGCCGATCCAATCGACCGATGTCGACGGTTCAAACGCTAGCGGATGGGAAATTGGCCGAGGAATTCATTTCTGAAAGCCGCGTTGCTCTAAGGTGGGCGGTTCGCGAGAAAAACGCGATAAACCGCGGAAATTTTACTTTCCCACTTTCTGGCCAAACCGTACACGCTACGGGAAAACCGACCTCACCGTTGAATTCAGCACATCCCAATGCATAAGCATGACTACATTAGAACGCTCTATCTCTCAAAAAGTTATAATTGTTTTTTCGGTCTAAATTTAGCACTTTTAGATAGAAAAAAATTGAACATTGCAACCGTTGGTGATAGAAAGGCTTACCCACTACCAAATGATAGCTCTCGTTGAGTCTATCAAAAAAATGTATATTTTTATAGGCCGAAGATTTACCATTTTCATGTTATGTGGTCTATTTCGCTTATTTTTGTATTATTTGAAAAACCGTAATTTCACCACAACTCGGTAACCAGTAGAGACAGAGACTTTTCCTATGTAAATTTGTAATCAGCGCGCCCATTTTATTAAGATAGCAAAGGTTTCATGTTGATCCGGGTCTTTGTTTTTGAGATAGGAGTGCTACTTCAAAATTAAAATTTAAGATATGTGATTTCTTACAAAATTTCATCCAGTCGGCTAAAACCCAACTACCTTCAATCAAATTAATATTGTGGTTCTTGGTACAATGTTTGACGCTGATTACGCCGGTATAATTTGATTTTACTTATTTGGAAAGGTTGGGCAGTTATTACGTTCCCAATAATCAAAAATGATGCTAAAAACACCCATTTTACCATGTTAGAAACTTTGAACGCAAACTGTGGCCGATCCAATCGACCGATGTCGACGGTTCAAACGCTAGCGGATGGGAAATTGGCCGAGGAATTCATTTCTGAAAGCCGCGTTGCTCTAAGGTGGGCGGTTCGCGAGAAAAACGCGATAAACCGCGGAAATTTTACTTTCCCACTTTCTGGCCAAACCGTACACGCTACGGGAAAACCGACCTCACCGTTGAATTCAGCACATCCCAATGCATAAGCATGACTACATTAGAACGCTCTATCTCTCAAAAAGTTATAATTGTTTTTTCGGTCTAAATTTAGCACTTTTAGATAGAAAAAAATTGAACATTGCAACCGTTGGTGATGGAAAGGCTTACCCACTACCAAATGATAGCTCTCGTTGAGTCTATCAAAAAAATGTATATTTTTATAGGCCGAAGATTTACCATTTTCATGTTATGTGGTCTATTTCGCTTATTTTTGTATTATTTGAAAAACCGTAATTTCACCACAACTCGGTAACCAGTAGAGACAGAGACTTTTCCTATGTAAATTTGTAATCAGCGCACCCATTTTAGTAAGATAGCAAAGGTTTCATGTTGATCCGGGTCCTTGTTTTTGAGATAGGTGTGCTACTTCAAAATTATTATTTAAAATATGTGATTTCTTACAAAATTTCAGCCAGTCCGCTAAAACCCAACTACCTTCAATCAAATTAATATTGTGGTTCTTGGTACAATTTTTGACGCTGATTACGCCGGTATAATTTGATTTTACTTATTTGGAAAGGTTGGGCAGTTATTACGTTCCCAATAATCAAAAATGATGCTAAAAACACCCATTTTACCATGTTAGAAACTTTGAACGCAAACTGTGTCCGATCCAATCGACCGATGTCGACGGTTCAAACGCTAGCGGATGGGAAATTGGCCGAGGAATTCATTTCTGAAAGCCGCGTTGCTCTAAGGTGGGCGGTTCGTGAGAAAAACTCGATAAACCGCGTAAATTATACTTTCCCAGTTTCTGGCCAAACCGTACACGCTACGGGAAAACCGACCTCACCGTTGAATTCAGCACATCCCAATGCATAAGCATGACTACATTAGAACGCTCTATCTCTCAAAAAGTTATAATTGGTTTTTCGGTCTAAATTTAGCACTTTTAGATAGAAAAAAATTTAACATTGCAACCGTTGGTGATAGAAAGGCTTACCCACTACCAAATGATAGCTCTCGTTGAGTCTATCAAAAAAATGTATATTTTTATAGGCCTTAGATTTACCATTTTCATGTTATGTGGTCCATTTCGCTTATTTTTGTATTATTTGAAAAACCGTAATTTCACCACAACTCGGTAACCACTAGAGACAGAGACTTTTCCTATGTAAATTTGTAATCAGCGCGCCCATTTTAGTAAGATAGCAAAGGTTTCATGTTGATCCGGGTCCTTGTTTTTGAGATGGGTGTGCTACTTCAAATACATTATAATTTGATTTTACTTATTTGGAACTGTTGGGCAGTTATTACGTTCCCAATAATCGAAAATGATGCTAAAAACACCCATTTTACCATGTTAGAAACTTTGAACGCAAACTGTGTCCGATCCAATCGACCGATGTCGACGGTTCAAACGCTAGCGGATGGGAAATAGGTCGAGGAATTCATTTCTGAAAGCCGCGTTGCTCTAAGGTGGGCGGTTCGCGAGAAAAACGCGATAAACCGCGGAAATTATACTTTCCCAGTTTCTGGCCAAACCGTACACGCTACGGGAAAACCGACCTCACCGTTGAATTCAGCACATCCCAATGCATAAGCATGACTACATTAGAACGCTCTATGTCTCAAAAAGTTATAATTGTTTTTTCGGTCTAAATTTAGCACTTTTAGATAGAAAAAAATTGAACATTGCAACCGTTGGTGATAGAAAGGCTTCCCCACTACCAAATGATAGCTCTCGTTGTGTCTATCAAAAAAATGTATATTTTTATAGGCCTAAGATTTACCATTTTCATGTTATGTTGTCCATTTCGCTTATTTTTGTATTATTTGAAAAACCGTAATTTCACCACAACTCGGTAACCACTAGAGACAGAGACTTTTCCTATGTAAATTTGTAATCAGCGCGCCCATTTTAGTAAGATAGCAAAGGTTTCATGTTGATCCGGGCCTTTGTTTTTGAGATAGGTGTGCTACTTCAAAATTATTATTTAAAATGTGTGATTTCTTACAAAATTTCATCCAGTCGGCTAAAACCCAACTACCTTCAATCAAATTAATATTGTGGTTCTTGGTACAATTTTTGACGCTGATTACGCCGGTATAATTTGATTTTACTTATTTGGAAAGGTTGGGCAGTTATTACGTTCCCAATAATCAAAAATGATGCTAAAAACACCCATTTTACCATGTTAGAAACTTTGAACGCAAACTGTGTCCGATCCAATCGACCGATGTCGACGGTTCAAACGCTAGCGGATGGGAAATTGGCCGAGGAATTCATTTCTGAAAGCCGCGTTGCTCTAAGGTGGGCGGTTCCCGAGAAAAACGCGATAAACCGCGGAAATTATACTTTCCCAGTTTCTGGCCAAACCGTACACGCTACGGGAAAACCGACCTCACCGTTGAATTCAGCACATCCCAATGCATAAGCATGACTACATTAGAACGCTCTATGTCTCAAAAAGTTATAATTGTTTTTTCGGTCTAAATTTAGCACTTTTAGATAGAAAAAAATTGAACATTGCAACCGTTGGTGATAGAAAGGCTTCCCCACTACCAAATGATAGCTCTCGTTGTGTCTATCAAAAAAATGTATATTTTTATAGGCCTAAGATTTACCATTTTCATGTTATGTTGTCCATTTCGCTTATTTTTGTATTATTTGAAAAACCGTAATTTCACCACAACTCGGTAACCACTAGAGACAGAGACTTTTCCTATGTAAATTTGTAATCAGCGCGCCCATTTTAGTAAGATAGCAAAGGTTTCATGTTGATCCGGGCCTTTGTTTTTGAGATAGGTGTGCTACTTCAAAATTATTATTTAAAATGTGTGATTTCTTACAAAATTTCATCCAGTCGGCTAAAACCCAACTACCTTCAATCAAATTAATATTGTGGTTCTTGGTACAATTTTTGACGCTGATTACGCCGGTATAATTTGATTTTACTTATTTGGAAAGGTTGGGCAGTTATTACGTTCCCAATAATCAAAAATGATGCTAAAAACACCCATTTTACCATGTTAGAAACTTTGAACGCAAACTGTGTCCGATCCAATCGACCGATGTCGACGGTTCAAACGCTAGCGGATGGGAAATTGGCCGAGTAATTCATTTCTGAAAGCCGCGTTGCTCTAAGGTGGGCGGTTCGCGAGAATAACGCGATAAACCGCGGAAAGTATACTTTCCCACTTTCTGGCCAAACCGTACACGCTAAGGGAAAACCGACCTCACCGTTGAATTCAGCACATGCCAATGCATAAGCATGACTACATTAGAACGCTCTATCTCTCAAAAAGTTATAATTGTTTTTTCGGTCTAAATTTAGCACTTTTAGATAGAAAAAAATTGAACATTGCAACCGTTGGTGATAGAAAGGCTTACCCATTACCAAATGATAGCTCTCGTTGAGTCTATCAAAAAAATGTATATTTTTATAGGCCTTAGATTTACCATTTTCATGTTATGTGGTCCATTTCGCTTATTTTTGTATTATTTGAAAAACCGTAATTTCACCACAACTCGGTAACCACTAGAGACAGAGACTTTTCCTATGTAAATTTGTAATCAGCGCACCCATTTTAGTAAGATAGCAAAGGTTTCATGTTGATCCGGGTCTTTGTTTTTGAGATAGGTGTGCTACTTCAAAATTATTATTTAAAATATGTGATTTCTTACAAAATTTCATCCAGTCGGCTAAAACCCAACTACCTTCAATCAAATTAATATTGTGGTTCTTGGTACAATTTTCGACGCTGATTACGTCGGTATAATTTGATTTTACTTATTTGGAAAGGTTGGGCAGTTATTACGTTCCCAATAATCAAAAATGATGCTAAAAACACCCATTTTACCATGTTAGAAACTTTGAACGCAAACTGTGTCCGATCCAATCGACCGATGTCGACGGTTCAAACGCTAGCGGATGGGAAATTGGCCGAGGAATTCATTTCTGAAAGCCGCGTTGCTCTAAGGTGGGCGGTTCGCGAGAAAAACGCGATAATCCGCGGAAATTATACTTTCCCAGTTTCTGGCCAAACCGTACACGCTACGGGAAAACCGACCTCACCGTTGAATTCAGCACATCCCAATGCATAAGCATGACTACATTAGAACGCTCTATCTCTCAAAAAGTTATAATTGTTTTTTCGGTCTAAATTTAGCACTTTTAGATAGAAAAAAATTGAACATTGCAACCGTTGGTGATAGAAAGGCTTACCCACTACCAAATGATAGCTCTCGTTGAGTCTATCAAAAAAATGTATATTTTTATAGGCCTAAGATTTACCATTTTCATGTTATGTGGTCTATTTCGCTTATTTTTGTATTATTTGAAAAACCGTAATTTCACCACAACTCGGTAACCACTAGAGACAGAGACTTTTCCTATGTAAATTTGTAATCAGCGCACCCATTTTAGTAAGATAGCAAAGGTTTCATGTTGATCCGGGTCTTTGTTTTTGAGATAGGTGTGCTACTTCAAAATTATTATTTAAAATATGTGATTTCTTACAAAATTTCATCCAGTCGGCTAAAACCCAACTACCTTCAATCAAATTAATATTGTGGTTCTTGGTACAATTTTCGACGCTGATTACGTCGGTATAATTTGATTTTACTTATTTCGAAAGGTTGGGCAGTTATTACGTTCCCAATAATCAAAAATGATGCTAAAAACACCCATTTTACCATGTTAGAAACTTTGAACGCAAACTGTGTCCAATCCAATCGACCGATGGCGACGGTTCAAACGCTAGCGGATGGGAAATTGACCGAGGAATTCATTTCTGAAAGCCGCGTTGCTCTAAGGTGGGCGGTTCGCGAGAAAAACGCGATAAACCGCGGAAATTATACTTTCCCACTTTCTGTCCAAACCGTACACGCTACGGGAAAACCGACCTCACCGTTGAATTCAGCACATCCCAATGCATAAGCATGACTACATTAGAACGCTCTATCTCTCAAAAAGTTATAATTGTTTTTTCGGTCTAAATTTAGCACTTTTAGATAGAAAAAAATTGAACATTGCAACCGTTGGTGATAGAAAGGCTTACCCACTACCAAATGATAGCTCTCGTTGAGTCTATCAAAAAAATGTATATTTTTATAGCCCTAAGATTTACCATTTTCATGTTATGTGGTCCATTTCGCTTATTTTTGTATGATTTGAAAAACCGTAATTTCACCACAACTCGGTAACCAGTAGAGACAGAGACTTTTCCTATGTAAATTTGTAATCAGCGCACCCATTTTAGTAAGATAGCAAAGGTTTCATGTTGATCCGGGTCCTTGTTTTTGAGATAGGTGTGCTACTTCAAATACATTATTTAAAATATGTGATTTCTTACAAAATTTCAGCCAGTCGGCTAAAACCCAACTACCTTCAATCAAATTAATATTGTGGTTCTTGGTACAATTTTTGACGCTGATTACGCCGGTATAATTTGATTTTACTTATTTGGAACTGTTGGGCAGTTATTACGTTCCCAATAATCAAAAATGATGCTAAAAACACCCATTTTACCATGTTAGAAACTTTGAACGCAAACTGTGTCCGATCCAATCGACCGATGTCGACGGTTCAAACGCTAGCGGATGGGAAATTGGCCGAGGAATTCATTTCTGAAAGCCGCGTTGCTCTAAGGTGGGCGGTTCGCGAGAAAAACGCGATAAGCCGCGGAAATTATACTTTCCCAGTTTCTGGCCAAACCGTACACGCTACGGGAAAACCGACCTCACCGTTGAATTCAGCACATCCCAATGCATAAGCATGACTACATTAGAACGCTCTATCTCTCAAAAAGTTATAATTGTTTTTTCGGTCTAAATTTAGCACTTTTAGATAGAAAAAAATTGAACATTGCAACCGTTGGTGATAGAAAGGCTTACCCACTACCAAATGATAGCTCTCGTTGAGTCTATCAAAAAAATGTATATTTTTATAGGCCTAAGATTTACCATTTTCATGTTATGTGGTCCATTTCGCTTATTTTTGTAATATTTGAAAAACCGTAATTTCACCACAACTCGGTAACCAGTAGAGACAGAGACTTTTCCTATGTAAATTTGTAATCAGCGCACCCATTTTAGTAAGATAGCAAAGGTTTCATGTTGATCCGGGTCCTTGTTTTTGAGATAGGTGTGCTACTTCAAATACATTATTTAAAATATGTGATTTCTTACAAAATTTCAGCCAGTCGGCTAAAACCCAACTACCTTCAATCAAATTAATATTGTGGTTCTTGGTACAATTTTTGACGCTGATTACGCCGGTATAATTTGATTTTACTTATTTGGAACTGTTGGGCAGTTATTACGTTCCCAATAAGCAAAAATGATGCTAAAAACACCCATTTTACCATGTTAGAAACTTTGAACGCAAACTGTGTCCGATCCAATCGACCGATGTCGACGGTTCAAACGCTAGGGGATGGGAAATTGGCCGAGGAATTCATTTCTGAAAGCCGCGTTGTTTTAAGGTGGGCGGTTCGTGAGAAAAACGCGATATGCCGCGGAAATTATACTTTCCCAGTTTCTGGCCAAACCGTACACGCTACGGGAAAGCCGACCTCACCGTTGAATTCAGCACATCCCAATGCATAAGCATGACTACATTAGAACGCTCTATGTCTCAAAAAGTTATAATTGTTTTTTCGGTCTAAATTTAGGACTTTTAGATAGAAAAAAATTGAACATTGCAACCGTTGGTGATAGAAAGGCTTACCCACTACCAAATGATAGCTCTCGTTGAGTCTATCAAAAAAATGTATATTTTTATAGGCCTAAGATTTGCCATTTTCATGTTATGTGGTCCATTTCGCTTATTTTTGTATTATTTGAAAAACCGTAATTTCACCACAACTCGGTAACCAGTAGAGACAGAGACTTTTCCTATGTAAATTTGTAATCAGCGCACCCATTTTAGTAAGATAGCAAAGGTTTCATGTTGATCCGGGTCCTTGTTTTTGAGATAGGTGTGCTACTTCAAAATTATTATTTAAAATATGTGATTTCTTACAAAATTTCAGCCAGTCGGCTAAAACCCAACTACCTTCAATCAAATTAAGATTGTGGTTCTTGGTACAATTTTTGACGCTGATTACGCCGGTATAATTTGATTTTACTTATTTGGAAAGGTTGGGCAGTTATTACGTTCCCAATAATCAAAAATGATGCTAAAAACACCCATTTTACCATGTTAGAAACTTTGAACGCAAACTGTGTCCGATCCAATCGACCGATGGCGACGGTTCAAACGCTAGCGGATGGGAAATTGGCCGGGGAATTCATTTCTGAAAGCCGCGTTGCTCTAAGGTGGGCGGTTCGCGAGAAAAACGCGATAAACCGCGGAAATTATACTTTCCCACTTTCTGTCCAAACCGTACACGCTACGGGAAAACCGACCTCACCGTTGAATTCAGCACATCCCAATGCATAAGCATGACTACATTAGAACGCTCTATCTCTCAAAAAGTTATAATTGTTTTTTCGGTCTAAATTTAGCACTTTTAGATAGAAAAAAATTGAACATTGCAACCGTTGGTGATAGAAAGGCTTACCCACTACCAAATGATAGCTCTCGTTGAGTCTATCAAAAAAATGTATATTTTTATAGTCCTAAGATTTACCATTTTCATGTTATGTGGTCCATTTCGCTTATTTTTGTATGATTTGAAAAACCGTAATTTCACCACAACTCGGTAACCAGTAGAGACAGAGACTTTTCCTATGTAAATTTGTAATCAGCGCACCCATTTTAGTAAGATAGCAAAGGTTGCATGTTGATCCGGGTCCTTGTTTTTGAGATAGGTGTGCTACTTCAAATACATTATTTAAAATATGTGATTTCTTACAAAATTTCAGCCAGTCGGCTAAAACCCAACTACCTTCAATCAAATTAATATTGTGGTTCTTGGTACAATTTTTGACGCTGATTACGCCGGTATAATTTGATTTTACTTATTTGGAACTGTTGGGCAGTTATTACGTTCCCAATAATCAAAAATGATGCTAAAAACACCCATTTTACCATGTTAGAAACTTTGAACGCAAACTGTGTCCGATCCAATCGACCGATGTCGACGGTTCAAACGCTAGCGGATGGGAAATTGGCCGAGGAATTCATTTCTGAAAGCCGCGTTGCTCTAAGGTGGGCGGTTCGCGAGAAAAACGCGATAATCCGCGGAAATTATACTTTCCCAGTTTCTGGCCAAACCGTACACGCTACGGGAAAACCGACCTCACCGTTGAATTCAGCACATCCCAATGCATAAGCATGACTACATTAGAACGCTCTATCTCTCAAAAAGTTATAATTGTTTTATCGGTCTAAATTTAGCACTTTTAGATAGAAAAAAATTGAACATTGCAACCGTTGGTGATAGAAAGGCTTACCCACTACCAAATGATAGCTCTCGTTGAGTCTATCAAAAAAATGTATATTTTTATAGGCCTAAGATTTACCATTTTCATGTTATGTGGTCTATTTCGCTTATTTTTGTATTATTTGAAAAACCGTAATTTCACCACAACTCGGTAACCACTAGAGACAGAGACTTTTCCTATGTAAATTTGTAATCAGCGCACCCATTTTAGTAAGATAGCAAAGGTTTCATGTTGATCCGGGTCTTTGTTTTTGAGATAGGTGTGCTACTTCAAAATTATTATTTAAAATATGTGATTTCTTACAAAATTTCATCCAGTCGGCTAAAACCCAACTACCTTCAATCAAATTAATATTGTGGTTCTTGGTACAATTTTCGACGCTGATTACGTCGGTATAATTTGATTTTACTTATTTGGAAAGGTTGGGCAGTTATTACGTTCCCAATAATCAAAAATGATGCTAAAAACACCCATTTTACCATGTTAGAAACTTTGAACGCAAACTGTGTCCAATCCAATCGACCGATGGCGACGGTTCAAACGCTAGCGGATGGGAAATTGACCGAGGAATTCATTTCTGAAAGCCGCGTTGCTCTAAGGTGGGCGGTTCGCGAGAAAAACGCGATAAACCGCGGAAATTATACTTTCCCACTTTCTGTCCAAACCGTACACGCTACGGGAAAACCGACCTCACCGTTGAATTCAGCACATCCCAATGCATAAGCATGACTACATTAGAACGCTCTATCTCTCAAAAAGTTATAATTGTTTTTTCGGTCTAAATTTAGCACTTTTAGATAGAAAAAAATTGAACATTGCAACCGTTGGTGATAGGCTTACCCACTACCAAATGATAGCTCTCGTTGAGTCTATCAAAAAAATGTATATTTTTATAGTCCTAAGATTTACCATTTTCATGTTATGTGGTCCATTTCGCTTATTTTTGTATGATTTGAAAAACCGTAATTTCACCACAACTCGGTAACCAGTAGAGACAGAGACTTTTCCTATGTAAATTTGTAATCAGCGCACCCATTTTAGTAAGATAGCAAAGGTTTCATGTTGATCCGGGTCCTTGTTTTTGAGATAGGTGTGCTACTTCAAATACATTATTTAAAATATGTGATTTCTTACAAAATTTCAGCCAGTCGGCTAAAACCCAACTACCTTCAATCAAATTAATATTGTGGTTCTTGGTACAATTTTTGACACTGATTACGCCGGTATAATTTGATTTTACTTATTTGGAACTGTTGGGCAGTTATTACGTTCCCAATAATCAAAAATGATGCTAAAAACACCCATTTTACCATGTTAGAAACTTTGAACGCAAACTGTGTCCGATCCAATCGACCGATGTCGACGGTTCAAACGCTAGCGGATGGGAAATTGGCCGAGGAATTCATTTCTGAAAGCCGCGTTGCTCTAAGGTGGGCGGTTCGCGAGAAAAACGCGATAATCCGCGGAAATTATACTTTCCCAGTTTCTGGCCAAACCGTACACGCTACGGGAAAACCGACCTCACCGTTGAATTCAGCACATCCCAATGCATAAGCATGACTACATTAGAACGCTCTATCTCTCAAAAAGTTATAATTGTTTTTTCGGTCTAAATTTAGCACTTTTAGATAGAAAAAAATTGAACATTGCAACCGTTGGTGATAGAAAGGCTTACCCACTACCAAATGATAGCTCTCGTTGAGTCTATCAAAAAAATGTATATTTTTA
This sequence comes from Melinopterus prodromus, assembly GCA_964023965.1. Lineage (NCBI taxonomy): Eukaryota > Metazoa > Arthropoda > Insecta > Coleoptera > Scarabaeidae > Melinopterus > Melinopterus prodromus. The sequence continues at coordinate 52,109,071 of OZ030393.1, forward strand.
TAGGCCTAAGATTTACCATTTTCATGTTATGTGGTCTATTTCGCTTATTTTTGTATTATTTGAAAAACCGTAATTTCACCACAACTCGGTAACCACTAGAGACAGAGACTTTTCCTATGTAAATTTGTAATCAGCGCACCCATTTTAGTAAGATAGCAAAGGTTTCATGTTGATCCGGGTCTTTGTTTTTGAGATAGGTGTGCTACTTCAAAATTATTATTTAAAATATGTGATTTCTTACAAAATTTCATCCAGTCGGCTAAAACCCAACTACCTTCAATCAAATTAATATTGTGGTTCTTGGTACAATTTTCGACGCTGATTACGTCGGTATAATTTGATTTTACTTATTTGGAAAGGTTGGGCAGTTATTACGTTCCCAATAATCAAAAATGATGCTAAAAACACCCATTTTACCATGTTAGAAACTTTGAACGCAAACTGTGTCCAATCCAATCGACCGATGGCGACGGTTCAAACGCTAGCGGATGGGAAATTGACCGAGGAATTCATTTCTGAAAGCCGCGTTGCTCTAAGGTGGGCGGTTCGCGAGAAAAACGCGATAAACCGCGGAAATTATACTTTCCCACTTTCTGTCCAAACCGTACACGCTACGGGAAAACCGACCTCACCGTTGAATTCAGCACATCCCAATGCATAAGCATGACTACATTAGAACGCTCTATCTCTCAAAAAGTTATAATTGTTTTTTCGGTCTAAATTTAGCACTTTTAGATAGAAAAAAATTGAACATTGCAACCGTTGGTGATAGAAAGGCTTACCCACTACCAAATGATAGCTCTCGTTGAGTCTATCAAAAAAATGTATATTTTTATAGTCCTAAGATTTACCATTTTCATGTTATGTGGTCCATTTCGCTTATTTTTGTATGATTTGAAAAACCGTAATTTCACCACAACTCGGTAACCAGTAGAGACAGAGACTTTTCCTATGTAAATTTGTAATCAGCGCACCCATTTTAGTAAGATAGCAAAGGTTTCATGTTGATCCGGGTCCTTGTTTTTGAGATAGGTGTGCTACTTCAAATACATTATTTAAAATATGTGATTTCTTACAAAATTTCAGCCAGTCGGCTAAAACCCAACTACCTTCAATCAAATTAATATTGTGGTTCTTGGTACAATTTTTGACGCTGATTACGCCGGTATAATTTGATTTTACTTATTTGGAACTGTTGGGCAGTTATTACGTTCCCAATAATCAAAAATGATGCTAAAAACACCCATTTTACCATGTTAGAAACTTTGAACGCAAACTGTGTCCGATCCAATCGACCGATGTCGACGGTTCAAACGCTAGCGGATGGGAAATTGGCCGAGGAATTCATTTCTGAAAGCCGCGTTGCTCTAAGGTGGGCGGTTCGCGAGAAAAACGCGATAATCCGCGGAAATTATACTTTCCCAGTTTCTGGCCAAACCGTACACGCTACGGGAAAACCGACCTCACCGTTGAATTCAGCACATCCCAATGCATAAGCATGACTACATTAGAACGCTCTATCTCTCAAAAAGTTATAATTGTTTTTTCGGTCTAAATTTAGCACTTTTAGATAGAAAAAAATTGAACATTGCAACCGTTGGTGATAGAAAGGCTTACCCACTACCAAATGATAGCTCTCGTTGAGTCTATCAAAAAAATGTATATTTTTATAGGCCTAAGATTTACCATTTTCATGGTATGTGGTCTATTTCGCTTATTTTTGTATTATTTGAAAAACCGTAATTTCACCACAACTCGGTAACCACTAGAGACAGAGACTTTTCCTATGTAAATTTGTAATCAGCGCACCCATTTTAGTAAGATAGCAAAGGTTTCATGTTGATCCGGGTCTTTGTTTTTGAGATAGGTGTGCTACTTCAAAATTATTATTTAAAATATGTGATTTCTTACAAAATTTCATCCAGTCGGCTAAAACCCAACTACCTTCAATCAAATTAATATTGTGGTTCTTGGTACAATTTTCGACGCTGATTACGTCGGTATAATTTGATTTTACTTATTTGGAAAGGTTGGGCAGTTATTACGTTCCCAATAATCAAAAATGATGCTAAAAACACCCATTTTACCATGTTAGAAACTTTGAACGCAAACTGTGTCCAATCCAATCGACCGATGGCGACGGTTCAAACGCTAGCGGATGGGAAATTGACCGAGGAATTCATTTCTGAAAGCCGCGTTGCTCTAAGGTGGGCGGTTCGCGAGAAAAACGCGATAAACCGCGGAAATTATACTTTCCCACTTTCTGTCCAAACCGTACACGCTACGGGAAAACCGACCTCACCGTTGAATTCAGCACATCCCAATGCATAAGCATGACTACATTAGAACGCTCTATCTCTCAAAAAGTTATAATTGTTTTTTCGGTCTAAATTTAGCACTTTTAGATAGAAAAAAATTGAACATTGCAACCGTTGGTGATAGAAAGGCTTACCCACTACCAAATGATAGCTCTCGTTGAGTCTATCAAAAAAATGTATATTTTTATAGTCCTAAGATTTACCATTTTCATGTTATGTGGTCCATTTCGCTTATTTTTGTATGATTTGAAAAACCGTAATTTCACCACAACTCGGTAACCAGTAGAGACAGAGACTTTTCCTATGTAAATTTGTAATCAGCGCACCCATTTTAGTAAGATAGCAAAGGTTTCATGTTGATCCGGGTCCTTGTTTTTGAGATAGGTGTGCTACTTCAAATACATTATTTAAAATATGTGATTTCTTACAAAATTTCAGCCAGTCGGCTAAAACCCAACTACCTTCAATCAAATTAATATTGTGGTTCTTGGTACAATTTTTGACGCTGATTACGCCGGTATAATTTGATTTTACTTATTTGGAACTGTTGGGCAGTTATTACGTTCCCAATAATCAAAAATGATGCTAAAAACACCCATTTTACCATGTTAGAAACTTTGAACGCAAACTGTGTCCGATCCAATCGACCGATGTCGACGGTTCAAACGCTAGCGGATGGGAAATTGGCCGAGGAATTCATTTCTGAAAGCCGCGTTGCTCTAAGGTGGGCGGTTCGCGAGAAAAACGCGATAATCCGCGGAAATTATACTTTCCCAGTTTCTGGCCAAACCGTACACGCTACGGGAAAACCGACCTCACCGTTGAATTCAGCACATCCCAATGCATAAGCATGACTACATTAGAACGCTCTATCTCTCAAAAAGTTATAATTGTTTTTTCGGTCTAAATTTAGCACTTTTAGATAGAAAAAAATTGAACATTGCAACCGTTGGTGATAGAAAGGCTTACCCACTACCAAATGATAGCTCTCGTTGAGTCTATCAAAAAAATGTATATTTTTATAGGCCTAAGATTTACCATTTTCATGTTATGTGGTCTATTTCGCTTATTTTTGTATTATTTGAAAAACCGTAATTTCACCACAACTCGGTAACCACTAGAGACAGAGACTTTTCCTATGTAAATTTGTAATCAGCGCACCCATTTTAGTAAGATAGCAAAGGTTTCATGTTGATCCGGGTCTTTGTTTTTGAGATAGGTGTGCTACTTCAAAATTATTATTTAAAATATGTGATTTCTTACAAAATTTCATCCAGTCGGCTAAAACCCAACTACCTTCAATCAAATTAATATTGTGGTTCTTGGTACAATTTTCGACGCTGATTACGTCGGTATAATTTGATTTTACTTATTTGGAAAGGTTGGGCAGTTATTACGTTCCCAATAATCAAAAATGATGCTAAAAACACCCATTTTACCATGTTAGAAACTTTGAACGCAAACTGTGTCCAATCCAATCGACCGATGGCGACGGTTCAAACGCTAGCGGATGGGAAATTGACCGAGGAATTCATTTCTGAAAGCCGCGTTGCTCTAAGGTGGGCGGTTCGCGAGAAAAGCGCGATAAACCGCGGAAATTATACTTTCCCACTTTCTGTCCAAACCGTACACGCTACGGGAAAACCGACCTCACCGTTGAATTCAGCACATCCCAATGCATAAGCATGACTACATTAGAACGCTCTATCTCTCAAAAAGTTATAATTGTTTTTTCGGTCTAAATTTAGCACTTTTAGATAGAAAAAAATTGAACATTGCAACCGTTGGTGATAGAAAGGCTTACCCACTACCAAATGATAGCTCTCGTTGAGTCTATCAAAAAAATGTATATTTTTATAGTCCTAAGACTTACCATTTTGATGTTATGTGGTCCATTTCGCTTATTTTTGTATGATTTGAAAAACCGTAATTTCACCACAACTCGGTAACCAGTAGAGACAGAGACTTTTCCTATGTAAATTTGTAATCAGCGCACCCATTTTAGTAAGATAGCAAAGGTTTCATGTTGATCCGGGTCCTTGTTTTTGAGATAGGTGTGCTACTTCAAATACATTATTTAAAATATGTGATTTCTTACAAAATTTCAGCCAGTCGGCTAAAACCCAACTACCTTCAATCAAATTAATATTGTGGTTCTTGGTACAATTTTTGACGCTGATTACGCCGGTATAATTTGATTTTACTTATTTGGAACTGTTGGGCAGTTATTACGTTCCCAATAATCAAAAATGATGCTAAAAACACCCATTTTACCATGTTAGAAACTTTGAACGCAAACTGTGTCCGATCCAATCGACCGATGTCGATGGTTCAAACGCTAGCGGATGGGAAATTGGCCGAGGAATTCATTTCTGAAAGCCGCGTTGCTCTAAGGTGGGCGGTTCGCGAGAAAAACGCGATAATCCGCGGAAATTATACTTTCCCAGTTTCTGGCCAAACCGTACACGCTACGGGAAAACCGACCTCACCGTTGAATTCAGCACATCCCAATGCATAAGCATGACTACATTAGAACGCTCTATCTCTCAAAAAGTTATAATTGTTTTTTCGGTCTAAATTTAGCACTTTTAGATAGAAAAAAATTGAACATTGCAACCGTTGGTGATAGAAAGGCTTACCCACTACCAAATGATAGCTCTCGTTGAGTCTATCAAAAAAATGTATATTTTTATAGGCCTAAGATTTACCATTTTCATGTTATGTGGTCTATTTCGCTTATTTTTGTATTATTTGAAAAACCGCAATTTCACCACAACTCGGTAACCACTAGAGACAGAGACTTTTCCTATGTAAATTTGTAATCAGCGCACCCATTTTAGTAAGATAGCAAAGGTTTCATGTTGATCCGGGTCTTTGTTTTTGAGATAGGTGTGCTACTTCAAAATTATTATTTAAAATATGTGATTTCTTACAAAATTTCATCCAGTCGGCTAAAACCCAACTACCTTCAATCAAATTAATATTGTGGTTCTTGGTACAATTTTCGACGCTGATTACGTCGGTATAATTTGATTTTACTTATTTGGAAAGGTTGGGCAGTTATTACGTTCCCAATAATCAAAAATGATGCTAAAAACACCCATTTTACCATGTTAGAAACTTTGAACGCAAACTGTGTCCAATCCAATCGACCGATGGCGACGGTTCAAACGCTAGCGGATGGGAAATTGACCGAGGAATTCATTTCTGAAAGCCGCGTTGCTCTAAGGTGGGCGGTTCGCGAGAAAAACGCGATAAACCGCGGAAATTATACTTTCCCACTTTCTGTCCAAACCGTACACGCTACGGGAAAACCGACCTCACCGTTGAATTCAGCACATCCCAATGCATAAGCATGACTACATTAGAACGCTCTATCTCTCAAAAAGTTATAATTGTTTTTTCGGTCTAAATTTAGCACTTTTAGATAGAAAAAAATTGAACATTGCAACCGTTGGTGATAGAAAGGCTTACCCACTACCAAATGATAGCTCTCGTTGAGTCTATCAAAAAAATGTATATTTTTATAGTCCTAAGATTTACCATTTTCATGTTATGTGGTCCATTTCGCTTATTTTTGTAATATTTGAAAAACCGTAATTTCACCACAACTCGGTAACCAGTAGAGACAGAGACTTTTCCTATGTAAATTTGTAATCAGCGCACCCATTTTAGTAAGATAGCAAAGGTTTCATGTTGATCCGGGTCCTTGTTTTTGAGATAGGTGTGCTACTTCAAATACATTATTTAAAATATGTGATTTCTTACAAAATTTCAGCCAGTCGGCTAAAACCCAACTACCTTCAATCAAATTAATATTGTGGTTCTTGGTACAATTTTTGACGCTGATTACGCCGGTATAATTTGATTTTACTTATTTGGAACTGTTGGGCAGTTATTACGTTCCCAATAAGCAAAAATGATGCTAAAAACACCCATTTTACCATGTTAGAAACTTTGAACGCAAACTGTGTCCGATCCAATCGACCGATGTCGACGGTTCAAACGCTAGCGGATGGGAAATTGGCCGAGGAATTCATTTCTGAAAGCCGCGTTGCTCTAAGGTGGGCGGTTCGTGAGAAAAACGCGATAAGCCGCGGAAATTATACTTTCCCAGTTTCTGGCCAAACCGTACACGCTACGGGAAAACCGACCTCACCGTTGAATTCAGCACATCCCAATGCATAAGCATGACTACATTAGAACGCTCTATCTCTCAAAAAGTTATAATTGTTTTTTCGGTCTAAATTTAGCACTTTTAGATAGAAAAAAATTGAACATTGCAACCGTTGGTGATAGAAAGGCTTACCCACTACCAAATGATAGCTCTCGTTGAGTCTATCAAAAAAATGTATATTTTTATAGGCCTAAGATTTACCATTTTCATGTTATGTGGTCCATTTCGCTTATTTTTGTAATATTTGAAAAACCGTAATTTCACCACAACTCGGTAACCAGTAGAGACAGAGACTTTTCCTATGTAAATTTATAATCAGCGCACCCATTTTAGTAAGATAGCAAAGGTTTCATGTTGATCCGGGTCCTTGTTTTTGAGATAGGTGTGCTACTTCAAATACATTATTTAAAATATGTGATTTCTTACAAAATTTCAGCCAGTCGGCTAAAACCCAACTACCTTCAATCAAATTAATATTGTGGTTCTTGGTACAATTTTTGACGCTGATTACGCCGGTATAATTTGATTTTACTTATTTGGAACTGTTGGGCAGTTATTACGTTCCCAATAAGCAAAAATGATGCTAAAAACACCCATTTTACCATGTTAGAAACTTTGAACGCAAACTGTGTCCGATCCAATCGACCGATGTCGACGGTTCAAACGCTAGGGGATGGGAAATTGGCCGAGGAATTCATTTCTGAAAGCCGCGTTGTTTTAAGGTGGGCGGTTCGTGAGAAAAACGCGATATGCCGCGGAAATTATACTTTCCCAGTTTCTGGCCAAACCGTACACGCTACGGGAAAACCGACCTCACCGTTGAATTCAGCACATCCCAATGCATAAGCATGACTACATTAGAACGCTCTATGTCTCAAAAAGTTATAATTGTTTTTTCGGTCTAAATTTAGGACTTTTAGATAGAAAAAAATTGAACATTGCAACCGTTGGTGATAGAAAGGCTTACCCACTACCAAATGATAGCTCTCGTTGAGTCTATCAAAAAAATGTATATTTTTATAGGCCTAAGATTTACCATTTTCATGTTATGTGGTCCATTTCGCTTATTTTTGTATTATTTGAAAAACCGTAATTTCACCACAACTCGGTAACCAGTAGAGACAGAGACTTTTCCTATGTAAATTTGTAATCAGCGCACCCATTTTAGTAAGATAGCAAAGGTTTCATGTTGATCCGGGTCCTTGTTTTTGAGATAGGTGTGCTACTTCAAAATTATTATTTAAAATATGTGATTTCTTACAAAATTTCAGCCAGTCGGCTAAAACCCAACTACCTTCAATCAAATTAAGATTGTGGTTCTTGGTACAATTTTTGACGCTGATTACGCCGGTATAATTTGATTTTACTTATTTGGAAAGGTTGGGCAGTTATTACGTTCCCAATAATCAAAAATGATGCTAAAAACACCCATTTTACCATGTTAGAAACTTTGAACGCAAACTGTGTCCGATCCAATCGACCGATGGCGACGGTTCAAACGCTAGCGGATGGGAAATTGGCCGAGGAATTCATTTCTGAAAGCCGCGTTGCTCTAAGGTGGGCGGTTCGCGAGAAAAACGCGATAAACCGCGGAAATTATACTTTCCCACTTTCTGTCCAAACCGTACACGCTACGGGAAAACCGACCTCACCGTTGAATTCAGCACATCCCAATGCATAAGCATGACTACATTAGAACGCTCTATGTCTCAAAAAGTTATAATTGTTTTTTCGGTCTAAATTTAGCACTTTTAGATAGAAAAAAATTGAACATTGCAACCGTTGGTGATAGAAAGGCTTACCCACTACCAAATGATAGCTCTCGTTGAGTCTATCAAAAAAATGTATATTTTTATAGGCCTAAGATTTACCATTTTCATGTTATGTGGTCCATTTCGCTTATTTTTGTATTATTTGAAAAACCGTAATTTCACCACAACTCGGTAACCAGTAGAGACAGAGACTTTTCCTATGTAAATTTGTAATCAGCGCACCCATTTTAGTAAGATAGCAAAGGTTTCATGTTGATCCGGGTCCTTGTTTTTGAGATAGGTGTGCTACTTCAAATACATTATTTAAAATATGTGATTTCTTACAAAATTTCAGCCAGTCGGCTAAAACCCAACTACCTTCAATCAAATTAATATTGTGGTTCTTGGTACAATTTTTGACGCTGATTACGCCGGTATAATTTGATTTTACTTATTTGGAACTGTTGGGCAGTTATTACGTTCCCAATAAGCAAAAATGATGCTAAAAACACCCATTTTACCATGTTAGAAACTTTTAACGCAAACTGTGTCCGATCCAATCGACCGATGTCGACGGTTCAAACGCTAGCGGATGGGAAATTGGCCGAGGAATTCATTTCTGAAAGCCGCGTTGCTCTAAGGTGGGCGGTTCGCGAGAAAAACGCGATAAACCGCGGAAATTATACTTTCCCAGTTTCTGGCCAAACCGTACACGCTACGGGAATACCGACCTCACCGTTGAATTCAGCACATCCCAATGCATAAGCATGACTACATTAGAACGCTCTATCTCTGAAAAAGTTATAATTGTTATAATTTAGCACTTTTAGAAAGAGCTCTTACATCCTAAAGCCGTTCAAAAATTTTGCATTTTTGTAAAATGTTTCAAGAATAGTCACGGCAAAAGAACTTGTTTGATCGAGTGAAATTTTCAATTTTCCATATTATTGCCATTTTGACGTATTTTTGTTTTCTTCTTTAATATAGTATTGGATAACTTTAGGATTCATATGTCATGGATGTTTATTCATGTGTAGACGTTATTTAGTGTTCAAAATTGATGAAATATTCAGTGCAACTTCTTAGAATATTAAATATTCAATTTCTTGCCATGAAAAAAAAAGAATATTGAATTCTTGTACATTTTTGGGTTTTCTCAAATACAGTTCAAATAGCCCAACCATACATTATAGATATTTTTTATCTAAGTGCCATTTCTGACAAAACTTCTCGACTAAAAGAGCGATAATTGTGCGATGAAGAAATGTCAAAACTGACCATATTACCTCTGTCACAGCTCATCACAAACTCGAGATGCTTCGTACCAAACTATTATTTTTTTTAGTTTATGGTAAAATCCGTAAACTGGAATAATTTGTGTCGCTGTGTTTTATTACCTATTTACTAATTTTATATTCTGTAGAACATCACTGAATCCAGGTAACGAAGTCTGCCACAAATTTCTTTATTTTTACGTTTATTTTTTTTTTCTGTTATTTACAGCTGTATTATCAAAATTATTTTTATTATCCTAAACATGTTTGTTATAAAAACAACATTAAAATAAATTATAGCTATTTTTCCTTACTTTATTTACATTTCGAATTAAGAACAGGACCTTTTTACTGTTAACGCAGAAAGTGAGGGAAGAACGCGGAAGAACACATAGAGGTTCATACAGTTGTTTGTTTTAGTTGCTTGTTATAGAAATAACGTTTTGTTACATTAATAATATCCATTGTATATCCCTTATCACGACACATTTCGAAAAATGTCCCGTTCTGCATCGCCAATTACATGCGTACACATAATAATTATTATAATCAATTTGTCCCGCAGCGCCACATTCTATTCATTGTTTATCAATTAATTATCATTTTTTCGGAACGGCGTAACGGGGAGCCGGCGCGCTATGTGCTCGCTCTCGCTGTCTTTTATTGCGATCGCCGTATCAATTATAATTAATTGCGAATACAACGTAACGCGCTGAATAATTTATAATTCCAGATTAATTATGGTATAATTGATTTTCAGGTAACGCGTGCGGATGCATTTGTTTAATCGCAAGCGACCTCCGCATAATGCGGACTAGGTTAGCTAGTTGCTGCTATATGTTGCTGGGTTGCTGCTATCAGGCCCGCTATCTTGTTCGCAATTACTGCATCACCATGGGCTGTCGCTATTCCTGTCCGTATCGCCGTAATGTATTATCAGGAAACTGGAGTACTGTTATCCAGATTTTTGCTAGCACTCTTTACTACAGTACATCGGGAACGAATGCGACTTCGACTTCCGCTAGCAAATGAGGTATGATTCCTTCGCACGTAATATGTTTCAGGTTCACATAAAAATAATGTTATAAGTTGGCTGAAAATGCAACAAAATTAACTAGAATTCCACACTCCTCACTAGATGTTCGTATATCGATTCAAGTTTTCTAATGTAAAGCAAGTGCATTTGGGATTGGAAAGATCTGGTGATTTTATCTTCTTATGGATAGCAGGATTGTTGTATTCTTGATACTTTTGTTTTAGCGAAAGTCAGTTGTGTGGTGTTGGTATCAGTTGCCAATTAGGTATATCTATTTGGACATATACGAGGCCTATAGACAAGCTACATTTGAAAACTAAAATAGAAAAATGTTGGTGTTTTAAATCATAAACTTAATAGGTTGTAAAAACATACCTTGAAATTTATTTTGAGAACATTTTGGATTGAAGATGCTGGAATATAATATAAATTAATAAAATAAACTAAAATACTGTTGTTTATTAGAGCGTTTAAAGAACTAAACAGAACAGTTCGCCTATTTTGTCTGTGTTTAAAGATGACCGCGCACACATCATCATCAGATCGCGCAAATGGTTACAGGATAAGCTGAAACAAAATTTGTATAGAATTAAATACATTAAGGGGATGTTCTCATGTAATCCGCTGGAAAAAATAATTTCTTTCATTCATATTCTAAACCTTGAACTGTCTAAAATAAGCTCCTGAAACCGTTTTTTGATTGTTGCAAGTTTTACGGTTTTATGGTACCCTCCGGTCAAAATTTCCTGCATTAAGGCGGCGCAAAGAGATGTGTTTATTCAAATGATAATTTTCGCTAAGGCTTTAATAGGAAAGTGAAATTTTGACACAGTATTGAGAACGTATAGATCTATGTGCTTATGTTGAGTAAATGATAATATTTCAATGAATTCATATAGAAAATGAGTTCTAAAAAGTATAATGTGCTACCTTTTCTTGTAGAGTTTATTACTCAAACTGGTATGCGCAATTACTTTTGAATCGTTAAACGGATCAAACCATTATCTTTTCCCTTAGAAAAAACACTTTTTATTGGAGGCTGAACCTCATAATAACTGAAAGTTTTAAATAATTATATTATTTATGACGTTTTGAATTAAAAATTCAAACAACAGCCATTTTGTCAATTTTCAACTTTTTGCACTAAATGTTTGTTTATCCTTGAACTAATTTCAACTAGGTTCACAGCGTTTTTGAAATATTGATATCCATTCATTTTTATAGGAGCATGCACGTCTTTGAGACAATCACGTCGCGCAGGACCTGATGCTTCCTACAACAGTGTCCACTTCTTGCATATAGTTTTTTATGGCACAATTTCTTTTTGTACACTAAAGTATAATAAATATATAGCAAAAGAAAAAATATTGATATCTTTTACAGTTTATTTGAAAAACTGTCCCAGAGTTGAGCTTCTTTTTTAGGTCTCTACATGAGACCCTCCCCTTAAAAATTTTAAAACTGTCTAGCTATCATAGTTGGAAAGTTGAAATTTTAATCTTTTTAGACCTAACACGCAAAGTACAGAAACGGCACAATTGCTGAAAGGGTTTGCTATTTCAAAAGATCCTCGGTTATGTCGATTGTTAATTATAAAATTACAAAAATTTATAAAAAATTTATTTTTTTTTGTTACGTATGAAGTCATCCTTCTTAATGGTAACATAAAAAATTTTAGACTTACAGCATAACATTTTCGATAAAAAGAAAATTGAAAATTACTGTTATATTGATAAGTTTTGTTTGTTTATGGAACGCGAATAATCCTTTTCGGTTTATTTTGTTTCCACTGAATTCAAATCCTTGGTTGAAAGCTAAGAACTTATTTGCGAACAAATTTTCAGGATTTCATGTGAAAGTGCAAAGATTATATTTATTCTGACACTCTCTTCATGTGTTTACCACAACGGGTTCAGCTTGTATAGATTTGCAAGAATTGCCAAGATTGCATTTTTTTTCATCCTTACATCACTTTTTCAGAAACCTTTCAGGAACCCAACAGATCGTTTATTAGTCCGGATTCGTCGTCAGTGCAAATAAGTCTATCCAAACGCAATTTTATGTTCCAAGCACAAACTCCATGTTCCGTACAGTTTCTCTACTGTCTTTTTCTAGCAAATTTTAATAATATTCACTAAAATGTTTGCGCCTGCGTTAAGACAACTAACAAGTCTGCCAAAATCAGTAAAAAATATCTGTAAAAAAATCATGAGTTAAAAATTGTTGTGTTCAAGAATTAAACAAAAACAAACCATCTCACAGAATTTGACATGTTTCCATACTTTACACTCTCACTTATTTCTGTGATATCATATTGTTATTAATTTCTTGAAACCTATAAGTATTGAAAACAACGTAATAGCTTTCCAGTAAAGTTTACAAATAAATTCAGAAGAGCCCTTCAAATGATACTCCGCATGACTGAATTCAAAGACATAATCTTTTGTGATAACAAATTTTAACCCCTCAAAATGTATAGGCAATAATAATTGCCTGTATGAATCATGTATAGGCAATATAATAAAATATAGCTTTATATGAGTATTCAAAGTTTCTACTGTATATTTTTATCACTGCAGAGAAATTTGATTGTGAAAGACATCAGACAAATAAGGATTCCGTTTCTTTTGAAACACGAAATCGAAAGAGGCGTTTCCAGAAAACACGTTCCAAATTTTTAACGTTCAATTCATACAGAAACAATTTCCTGACGATTAATTAGAGATATCCGCTCCACATCATATCCCTGCAGCTTCCTGAAATCCTACATCACATAATTTTCAATAGCGGATTTGTTAAATTCTCATATTCAGACTTTAGAACTGTTTGATTACCATCAAGGATGCCGGCTTTATACTAATGTCATCACAATCCCAGATCTTGGTGGATATACTTAATAATGGATAATAATATTTGGTGTATTGATATTAATCAAAATAATAATCAAAATACAATCAAATTGTATTTTTTTTTTCGCCGATAACCTAGGCAAGCATTACTGGTTTTACATGTTTTTGTTTGCGTTTCTTAGCAATAAATTATCGTTTAAGTCCAAATAAAACTAATTTGGTCAAGAAAGATCATACATTTACATATACACAAACCTTTTTCGGCCTTAGTTTCTATCTGAGACGTGTAATCCCACATGTAAAATCGCAAGGAATTGACCGTAAGCCGGAGAATCCTGGCGATTTCGAGTCCTGGCAGGTAAATTGCGTTAATCGGATATCGGAACGAGGAGGAGGAGGCGGAGGAGACGGTTGAACACATGTCCGTCGAGTTCTTCTTCGGGGTTCGGAATCCGGCTCGGACCTCGGGTGAATATTTTAAAGAGAATTTGCCCTCACAATAAGGCTATTAGTGTAATAGACCGGCGCCGGAGCCGGCCGTGGCCCTGGACCGTGTCCAGAATCGGGATGGCATTTGCGACAAATTGGGGTGAGAGATCGCCGCCCCTGCCACCCCTTAAGACGTTTACCGCCACATTCCGGGGGCAATAAAACTTTATCACCCGGGGCTATCCCGATGGGCTCAGGACGAAATTTAATCTTCGATTTTTTTTCTGGATTGTATGTCGAACTTCTTTTCTTGAATGACAATTACTTCATGGGTGTTATGTTTATAAAGATTTTCAGTTTCATAGTAATACTCACCTATTCTTTCATTGCTTATCGCGTTAACTATAAGCATCGCAATCTGTTAACTTTTAAAATAGAATATAAAATTGTTTTAATTAATTTTGTTGAATGTTTCTATAACATCCAGAATACGATACTTGTCTTATCAAAATTATGATACCAAAGTTTTTTATCAATAAAAGAATATAACTGAAATCAAAATAAACATCAAAAATCTTATTTATTAACTAATTATGAATCCAATCCAATTATGAAATCAGTATTAATACTTATAGCGTTTTTACGTTATTTTAATTTTGATCCTGCTTTTAAATGTGTGGCATCAAAATTTTGACAAGCAAGTACTGCAATTTTGTTCACTTTTTCAAATTTTATTTCTTACTCTACGTCAGAACGCAAGATTTTTGATTATATACTTAATTTGCGCAAAACACATCGCAGTGCAGTGCCTCACGTGTTACGTTGTGTTCTCTGAGTTTGGTTTGAGTAGTCTTTAGTTGCTTTGGTTGTCGGTGGAGTTAATTATTGAGATTTGCGTGGTGTGTTCTTCAGCTGTGACTGAGTCTGTGTGCTGATTTTGGTGCAGTTTCATCGTATCTGTGGGTGCCTTTGGCCGATTTTGATTATTTTTCAATTTCACCGAGTGGTACCGAGTCCAAAGGTCATGCCATCAACATGCGGCAGTTGCAGAAAGCCTGTTGGCAGAAACACGCCCACTATCCAATGCGACATCTGCCGGTCCTGGTACCATGGCAAGTGCCTTGGGCTTACCAAGTTGGATATCGCCGAGCTGTCTGGCCCGGGTCGGACATGGAGATGCCAGGGCTGCCGCGCTCCGAGAAGGAGTAATCTTCCCGAGCGGAATGATGACTCTAATACTTCTCTCCTGGAGCCAATTACATTAGAAACAATTTACACTGAGATGAAACTTATGCGGGAGGATATGCGAGCCCTAAAGTCTGACTACACGGACATCAAGGACTCAATCAATTTTATTGGAAATCAGCTGACTGATGTCGAAGCTGATGTGAAGAGATTGTCGGAGAAGGTAAAAATTATTGATAAGCTGTCTAATGAATCTACGGCAATTAAGAGCGATGTCGTTAAGCTTGCGGCGCGCGTCGACGAGTTGGAACAATACTCCAGGCGCAATAATCTTGAAATACGCGGCATTCCACTTAGGGATGGGGAAAATTTGCTTAATACAATTAAAGAAATCAGCAAGTGTTTAAATGTACCTGATCCACTGGCCTCTGTCGAAGCCGTTCACAGAGTTGCTCACCACGATTCATCCGATCGGGCGCCGAAAGCTATTGTTGTCCGATTTAATAATCGTTCAGTTCGCGACACCTTTTTGGCTGGTGCAATAACAGCTAGACGTAATCTTCCACCGGGTTCTCCAAGAGGATTGAAGGTGGACGGCATTTCGGAGGCATGTTACGTTAATGAGCACCTCACATTGCAAAACAAATTGCTATTTAGGGCTGCGCGTGAGAAAGCAAGGGATAAGTCGTATGAGTTTGTGTGGACCAAGAACTGCAAAATCTACGTTCGAAGGAATGCTGGCTCGCGGCCGATTCACATATCCTCGCACGGTATGGTCGACAAACTTTAAATCGTCTTTATCATGTTCTTCGCATTGTTGTTACTGTTAGTGTTATGGCTTTATCCGTTTATTACCAGAACACCCGTAGTATCCGCGGGAAATCCAGTGTTTTTTTTACCAATGCTCTGAATTCGGTCGCGGACATTATTTGTTTGACGGAAACTTGGCTCTTGCCGGATGTGAGTTCGAGTGAGTTTTTCTGTCCCAGTAGGTTCACAGTGTTCCGAAGAGATCGCGCTACTGACACGGATGGCGTTAATGTGCGTGGTGGTGGCGTCCTTGTTGCCATATCTAAATCTATTGCATGTTATGCGCGCCCGTCCTGGACAAGTGGCGAGGAGGCGGTATGGGTAACAGTTGAATCAAATTCACGAAAGTTGCATATATGTTGTTGTTATATTCCCCCCCGTAATGTCGATGCACTAAACTTGTTTGTTTCCAACTTAAATACATTGTTTGAGCGATTCCCAAATGATAATTATCTGATTTGTGGTGATTTCAACCTGCCGGAAATTATCTGGACAGCTAATAATGCACTCGGATTTTGCGTTCCGGCTTACGGTGCTGCGGGAAGAGGTGCGGATTTTATAGATTGCTTGTCATTAAACGGTCTTAACCAATTCAATGATCACCCCAATGCTTTTGGTAACATACTTGATTTGGTGATTTGTAATTCTGATATTGTACCTAAGTTAAGAGTCTCTTCTTCGCCGCTGGTTCCGGAGGACGGAGCGCATGTTACCCTCGAGTTCGAAGTAGTTTTTACTCATACGAAAAAGTTGACTGGTCCTGGCGCGGTGCATAACTATAATTTTCGGAAAGCTGATTTTGTTAACCTGGAGGAATCAATCAGGGCAATTGACTGGGCGTCAACTTTGATCGGTGATACTAACGAAGTAACAAAAATTTTTTATGATTGTTTATTTGGATGCATTGATGCTCACGTACCGAAATTGAGAAAAAGGCCTCGAAGCTTTCCGTGCTGGTTTTCATCTGGCGCTATTCGTGCCATTCGCGAAAAAAATACATGTCATAAAAAATGGAAAAAATATGGAAACCAGTTAGATTATGTCACATTCAGCATGTTAAGGAGGCGCTCTAAGAGCCTGATTGATTCTGATTATCGTACGTACATAACTAAGACCGAGACTGATTTGCGTGCCGATCCGAAATTGTTTTGGAGATTTGTTAAGTCCAAACGTAATGCGGATCGTGTCATGCCCTCGCTGATGCGTTATGAAGGCGTCGAGGCGTCGGACGGTGGAGCAATATGCGATCTTTTCGCTGATTATTTTGGATCAGTTTACACGAACGATGCCTGGGGCTCCGATATCCGTCGTGGCGGCTGCTTGATGCCTTGCTCTGTAGCTTCTTTTTGCGTGGACCTTGCCGCGGTGGAGTCAGCCTTGCGTTCTTTGGACGGCGCTAAGGGAGCTGGGCCCGATGGAATTCAGCCTCTTTTTGCGAGGGAATGCGCTAGTTCTCTGGCCATTCCATTACGAATAATATTTAATAAATCATTAACTGAGGGCATTTTTCCCAATGTCTGGAAGTCAGCTTACGTCATCCCAATACATAAGGCCGGAGATAAGACATCAGTCACTAATTACCGTCCGATATCAATATTGCCAGTATTTGGTAAGTTGCTCGAAAAGTTTGTGTACAAAGTAATTTTCTTTAATTCTAAACAACTGATAAAAACAGAACAGCACGGCTTTTTTTCTGGTAGATCTGTGGAGACTAATCTTATTGAATACACCGATTTTATTCTGAACTCAATGGACGACGGGACGCAGGTTGACTCCATTTATACGGATTTTACAAAGGCGTTTGACAGAGTAAACCACAATCTTTTATTGGCGAAGCTGGGCGACTTTGGTATTGTGGGAGATTTGTTGCGCTGGGTCGAGTCGTATATTAAGAATCGTTCACAGCAAGTTTTTATTGACGGGTTTAAATCGGGGTGCATTTCAGTTACTTCTGGAGTTCCTCAAGGCAGTCACTTGGGTCCGCTGTTGTTTTTATTATACATAAATGACGTATCAGACAGTTTACAGCATGTCAAGTTCCTCATGTATGCTGATGACATGAAGTTGTTTATGACAATTAGGGACAACAATGATTGTGTTAATCTGCAGCAAGATTTGAATAGCCTTGTGGAATACTGCCGAGGTAACTTTATTAATATCAACATAAGTAAATGTCACGTCATTACTTTCACTAGAAACAAGACAAATGTTGACTTTGATTATCATCTTGATGGCACTATAATTGAACGAGTTTCTAGCGTTAAGGACCTGGGTGTGGTTTTCGATTCGAAACTTCTTTTCAATGCTCAAATAGACGCAATGACAAGGAAGGCCTATGGGATGCTCGGTTTTATTTTAAGAAGTACTTTTTTGTTTCGGGATCCCAAATCTATAATTGCTTTGTATTACGCGTTTGTATACACCCGGGTTTCTTACTGCTGTGTCGTTTGGTCCCCTCAATATGCTACGTACATCAATCGCATTGAGTCGATCCAGCGTCGCTTTCTTCGCCGGCTTTGCACTAAGTTTGGTATCGAGGCGCCTGATTATTCGGCGCGGTGTCGCCGGTTTAGATTCGCCACTCTGGAGGACAGGCGAGTTTGCTCAATTATTTTATTCGCTTCAAAGATATTGAGCGGCAAATATGACGCGCCAATTATTTTGAGCCAACTTTGCCTGAATGCCGGAGTGCGACACCTGCGACACCGTGATGTCTTTGTCACGCTACTGCCGCGTACGAGCGCTTATCGGAACTCGCCGATTAATCGTATGGCTATTGCTTGCAATCGCGTAGACTTGGACGTCTTCGGGTGCTCCACCGACCGACTCAGGGCTGCCCTGCTGCGTTACTGCTTTTTGTGAGAACGTTACATTTTTTACATTTTTTGTTACTATTTTTACCATTTCCGCACATTGTCGCTATATTTCATTTTGATTAGAGTTTGTATTTCTTTGGTTCTTGACCGATAACCGATACCATTTTTGTTTTTTGTTTATCTTTGTATCACGTATGGCATTGTTGTGTATTTAATTTGTATGTAATTCAGGGGCCACTTATATTGGGATTTATCCTGTTAGTGTGTCCAAATGTAAATAAATAAAAAAAAAAAAAAAAAAAAAAAATACGAAATTAGAAAACATGAGTAAACAATACAAATGACTACTAATCCTCGTATACTGACCTTTTTTCGTAGAATATGTATTTGAAAGCTAAAATTGTAAATTGTTAGCTTTTGAGAAAACAAGCGTGAAATGTGTAAAAAACGCATTCTCTTAAGATTTGTTTTCTTAGAAACTAGCAGTAGACTCAATTCGTAATTTTTTTCTTCATATTCATATTCATATTCTACGAAAAATTAGCGTAATGTATCCAGATATTTCTAGTGTATATCAAGTTGAGATTCTCAAAACCAGTAAAATGAATGTGTGATTTTTTTAAGGAGTTGTTGTTACAGGCATTGTGCCGAAAATCATCAAATGATTACAATCTCATGATAATTTAAAATTTTTGCACTATCTTTTTGTACGGAGGTACGATATTATACGACTGTATAATACAGCAAAGCTTTTGTTATGATTTGAAGTTTGCGAATCTATGTTATTTACTTTTCAAAACTCAAACTATCAGTGATTTATCTTTAGTAATGGATAAATTTATGACGATAATGTTGTGTAGGGTAAACACTCTAGAAAGTAATAGGTAAGGCTGAAAAAATCTCGGAAGTTCTAGACATTTACCTGGTGTAGACGAATCAGTCTTACTTTGGCTTTTTATGAGTACTTTTTATTAGTACGCCTGTTCATTCCTTTCCAACAAAAAATTACACAAATTAAATAAAATCTTGCCAAAATTTAACATTTACTTTTCTTCAAAAAACAACAATAGCATTTACAAATTACTTTCTAATGTCAAAACACTAGAACCTATCTTGGATGAGTGTAGTGTCTACTCTGTCAGTTGCTCTGATTTTTGTTCTGTCTATGTAAGTTAAACCGGAAGGAACTTAACGAAACGATTGACAGGACATCAATCCAGAAATGCTTCTACTCAGTATAATAACACACGATGGATAAAGGTCACAACATCGACTAGGATTATTACTACGCTAAAACAAATTCACAAATGCTACAAGCGTTGTAAAGTGGACCTACTCAAACTACTTGAAATCGAAAAACACATTCGAAACAAAAACATTATTTTAATTAACGACCAAATTCACTTCTCCAGCAAACCTTCTTCATGTGTACTATATAATTTCAAAATATTTGCTTAATAAGTTGCAATCTTTTTATCTCCTATTATGTTTCGGTTTCTATTTTTCGTCTAGCCAACTTCTCGATGGTATGACGCCTGTCTTTGTCCTGTTTTTGATAAATGTTTTTGATGTGTTTATATACGTATGCCTTGCCAAACTTGAAACTAGTTCCTAAGCAGTTATTATAAAACAAACAAATGAAAAGAGGTTATTTGTTATACTACACTATATATACTAGTTCAGTATAATATTTTCGCAGCCAGCTGCCCTGTTCCATATTATCATTGCCATCTTAATTCGAAACGAATTAAATAATCGAAGATATTTATTATTTGTTTATTTATTAAATGTATTCGGCTGTATATCTACTGTTTTTTGCCGCTCCCTCGTTAAGGCGCTTCCAAATAATCACTAATACTAAACATTTGTTGAATATCGGAATAAGATAAAAGTTTATACGAACTGCACATGGTATTGCCACTCTCCTTCTTTCAAAATTGAAGAATTGCTTCAATGTATCATCGGAGCAGCAATCGGTGGATACATGCGGGGGTTACGGACCCTCCCAGTCCTCGAGATTGACAGCGGGTTAATGGTAAAGTCGTCATATCTGTCCGAGAGAGCCGAGACAGAAATGCATTTCTGTGGTCCGCCGGGAGATTTCCTATTACCGATCCATCCCAGATCGGTATCGGAGTTGGCTAGGTGCTATCCGTGGGTCCGCTCGCAACTGCCGTGATTGGATCATCCGCGCCACCTGACGTCCGTCGCTGGAAATCGCTTTATTGTTACCCGGGACGACCGACGGAGTGTTTTCGTGATTCGCCCGACGATAATACAAATGGATTTTACCATCTGATAATGGGGACCTTGTAGTGGGTATTTACGCTTCCAGCGACAGATTACCCGATATTATTATTGCATATAACGCTGCGGAGAGCCTACCCTATCTGGTGATCCTGAAAATACTTATTTAACTTCGAGGAGAGATGACCGGGCGGATAGTTTTTTTGAATTGTGGAATAAGCTAATTGGCTCCATTCTTTAGGTTCTTTTCGTGAGATTACGTATCGATAAAGTGGTGCAGTGATCAATATCGAGGACTGTATTCTCGTCTCAACGTCAATGGATTTTCGTATTCCACCAGTAATAAAGTATTCAGAAGTTTTCGTTGACATGGTAAGGACGAATAAGAAGAATGATACAAATTGTAAGGTTGAAAATCCCTGCGAGTTTATCTTCTGTTGCCCCAGTGACCCCAGGTCAACCTCCAATCTTTCGATCTTATTCAGACTACTCTTTTCAATAGAAAAGTTATGTTACTTGGATCCCATGGTGGAGCCAAATTAATGCGTTGAGTATCGTACTTTACGGCTAAAAAACATTCGACAACTGAGTGAATTAATGGTGTAACCTGGCCTTTTAACCGTATGTGGTATCTTGAAGGTTTAAATATTATTTCACTTTGAGAATTCTTTAAGAGCGTGTTATATCACAGCGAGTATAGAAAATGCCCTCCCTTTGCCAGTGTTTGTTGGTTTTTCTCTTCAAAATTGCGGTTAAAAGTTCAAGCTATTATTTGAGTGTACTTCAAGTATTCTGTCTGGAAGCATTTTTTCGGATATCAAAAAGTGATGCGTCTTTTCCAATTTGTAACGTCGAATTCTTTATATACACTATATATTCTAGTAAAGGTAGGACTTTGAGGCCTTGATATGATTTAACAAGGTACATGGTATTTCGCCCTACTTTTGACAGTAATGACATACAATTTTACAGTAAATACCAGGGGCATTTGTTTTCAAAGTTGTGCCCGTTCGCCTTATTTTGTTAGTGGGAATGAATAAAGAAAAGATCCTTACATGACACTACTCAAATGGCAGGTTGATCATTGCTATGCAAAAAATGTGACAATTCCTTTGATTTGACAAAACTGCCATCCTTTCGGTTAATAAAAGGCGTGCTGCATCACTTCAAAGAGTATGAGTTTTCGCTTCACAGCATTCCTATGTCCTATTTGGATGACCTTTTTTTTCTTAAAACATCGCTAAATAGCAAAACGTTGCTCAGTAATACAGAAATCGGAGGCTTATTAACCCCGCTGGCATGCAATACAATAACAAAAATAACAACACATTAAAATTTCTTTTGTTATATAACAATAACCATAGTACTATATTTGAACAGAAAAAATTATAAAAAATCTTTAAAAAGTATTTTTGTTTTTAATTTTAACGGTAATTTCAATAAGGACATTTCTATAAGGAAAACCTAAATATTATTTTGTTATATTTTTCCATTTACTTTGATATCTCAGTGGCTTATTTTCTTTTTTGTCAAGAAGTAGACAAAAAATTTGTTTTCTTTTAAATAGAAAACATTAAACTGGATAGAAACTAAAAATGATATAATAATAATAATAATAATAATAATAATAATCCACGCCTTAACATCCCCCAACAGCTTTCGCCACAACGGGGGCATCGGCAGGCCCGAATTATCATTATTATGGCCCGCGTCTGTGGCACGTCTTAAGTTGTTTGGCTTTCAGCATTCGCCGTGGAGTAAAGGAAAACCACAGGAAAACCTTTACTCTGAAAGCAGGGCGTTGGATTCGAACCAACGTCCCCCAGACTGATAGCCAAGCGCGCTACCACTCGACCACAGTCTGGCTGAAGCTGTTACTTAAGTTACTGTGCCGTAATATTACCATGATACCATTACTTTTTCCTGTGATTTCTACGACTCAGCTGTATCCTATTAGTAGATCAGTCAAATATTATGAAACACAAAATTTGAAGTGGCCAGGCACATTACTTTATCATACTATACAGCATGTTTTGACAATACTGTCAATAGCATAACAATATCTGTCAAATCCTGGCTAACTAGTTTTAATGCAGACCCGCCCGATTTCGATCAAATAGAATGCCCATGCAGCTAAACTATCAAAACTTCTCAAAACATGTCAATAATTAACTATTTAACTATTTTGACGAAATTACAGAAATTGCCAGACATTGGCAAAACGGTTGAAAAATGCTAAGAGTGAACTTCCAGTTTCTTTGAAATCTTTTGAACAAGAAGCTTCTCAGCTCTAAGTATTGTCTTGAAACTTCTAAATATGTAGTTTCTCCGGAATCGTCGCCACTAAAAACGTGTGCACACACAGACATACACGCACACATACACGCACACACACAGACGATTTTTACTTTATCATACACAGTATGATGTCTGTGGCAAAAAATGTCTGTGTGTGTGTGTGTGTGTGTGTGTGTGTGTATGTCTGTGTGTATGTATGAGTGATGCGATTTTTGTGGCGACGATTCTGGAGAAACTACTAAAGGTATCGGGACGGAAGTTCATATTTAGAAGTTTCATCACCAAACTTAGAGATGAAAAGCTTTTGGTTCAAAGGGGTCCAAAGGAACCGGATGTTTCTTCTAAGCATTTTTCAAGGATTTTGCAAATGAGCCGCCATTTCTGTAATTTCGTCAAAATAGTTAAATAATAAATTAAAGTAGAGGAAATGTTGTATAATTTATGTCTATGACATATCTAGATTGCAGACTTCCGCGGTCTATGACATTTTTTAGTAAAATTAATAGTTTAGCTGTAGAGGCAGATTCTATTTGATCGAGATCGTGTCTGCATTAAAACTAGTTAGGATTTGACAGATATTTTTATTCTAATGACAGTAGTTAGTGTCAAACGCTGATTCATTGACAATACCTACTGTCAATATCTGTCAAATCCTGGCTAACTCGTTTTATTTTAAGGCAGATACGATCGATCTCGATCAAATAGAATGTGCCTGGCCACATAAAATTTTTTGTACCTTGGTCAACAATGGCCAAAAGGACATATTTCCGCTAAATGCTCAAATTTTAAAAATAATAGCACAGAAGAAGTTTGTTCACATCTAGATAGAAATTTCTTTTGTTAAGTTTCGTTTCTATCATATTCACACCAATGAAAAGATTAAATAATATCGATAGCCTAGCTTCATTACCACGCATCACCTATGCTTTAACCAAGATTATACGAGGTATTGCAGCTAGACCATCGATAGGTAATTCAGTTTTCTAACTTAGAGACTGATAAATATACAGAAGATCCAACACGTCAACTAACCCAACCTAAAAACGAAACGCTACAACCAGAAATACGCTTATAGTTGTCACCAGTAGCCACGGAATTGAAAGAAATTGATCCTCGCCAAAATAAATTGCCTTTTCAAACGAGCGAATCCTCGGACTTATGCAGTTGACAACGGATGACAGGGTGGAGGAGGGAAGTAGCGCACCCGCGAGTTCCCGACCCACGAAAAAAAAAATATACGCCGAAACAATTAAGTGAAATGAGACAGGGAGAGGAATGGCCGTTAAAAAAAGACTAATGGACTAAGCTCCACTGACGGGCGAGAAATTAAAAAACGGAGTCTTCACGATCCACACACACACACGTACATCTACGCAGGGTGAGGGTGGAAAGAAATATCTCCACCCTGAGTACAGTAAGCTAGCGCGACGGCTGTCTCCGACCGAAACGTCGGTCGGTCGAGCCCAGAGCGTACCTCCTTGCGGATGACACGGAGGGTTTTTTAAATTACAGTTTCCAAGGGATCGTAGGGCGAAGGGAAAGTGACCGGAAAATGGTATTTTTAAATAAATACCGCTGGGGACGCTTGCTGAGCGGTGGTTTAATAGCCATGACGACTGTGGCCATTCTTACAAGTTTTTAGACCATTCTAAATTCTTTGGAGCTATGTTAAGTTAAGTTAAGTTAATGCTATGTTGATGATACGTTTACGTTTAGTTCTGCGTTCAATTTTCTACTCAAGTGTTGACCTTTGCATTCTTGTGTGTTCTTCTGTTTTTGAGCCATTGTGTCTTATACATGCTGCTTCGGTTTTGAGTCATTTTTTAAGTCAAGCAATACATCAATACTTGCTATAGGAACCTTATTGGGATTACATGTGGCAACTGTGGCGTAATTTTAAATAAATAAGTACCTTTTTCATATCTGATTTTGTGTGTTTTTGGTTATTGTCTAGTTAACAATAGATAGTGATGTAGGTAATGATTACAAGCATTCAATTTAAGAGATTGTTGATTTTTTTTTATATTTAAATAGACATATTCGTTTTTAAGATTTTTGGCACGGCTTTTTTAAATATAGAATCAGAGTTGATTAACTATTTCTTCCTCTAGATTTTGCCAAATAAGTTGTCATGTATTAGGGATTTAGCGTGTAACGTGTTTCATAGCGAAAAGCCGATGTTTTTATCAATATCTCCAAAACTATTTATTAATCTTAGACAGGGGCGCAGCTACGGGGCGCAAAATTAGAAGGTTAATAAAAAAACTTATGTACAAAATTCCATATGCCAGATTTTCTAAATAAAACTCTAAGAATATAAATCTTTTGTGATCTTGGCTTAATTGTCATAATTTTGATTGATAGATTGGTGCGTTGTATTTATACATAATGTGTATAACTACATATACGCCATTTCCCTTCTGTAATTGTTCGTTTTATAAACAAGCGCACATCATATTTATTTACTTATTGAGTGTACTATTGTAGTATATTGTGAGGTTTAATTGATTGTTATGGCTTCTAAATGGTTATTATTTTACTAAATTAAACATTTAAGTATGTAATGGGTTTTCAGTATTTTCTTGTTCTCATGAAACAGATAATTTATTATTTATTTTAAAAGATAGAAATTGCCATTCCGAAAATTTTAGTGGTAGGTAAACGTTTTAATTGCCTAAAACACTTTCTTCCAAATAATTTTCATGAAACATTTTAAAAGTCTCTTTATTAAACTTGAAAAATTTCCCTAAACATCATTTGAATGGGGTTAGGAAAGCTCAACAACATGACAACAAAATGTGTTTATTTATATTATAGCACACTCAAAATATTGCCACAAGCTTGCAAACTCAAAATACGGAAATAAATAGTGAAATAGTGAAATAAAACAAATAAAGCTATTCACTTCGGAAAAATTTAAACCCAGCTGGATTTTAAATATACCTTTGATTGGGTAATAGAAATAACATGTAAAAACTTCCCATGGATATCGTGTTTGGGTTGCGAGTTATTAACGGTCAAAAATGACGGAATTGGATTTTTTAATTGATCGGACAACAATGTTTTTTTAGAATACTTCTAGATCCTTTACTTCTCTACAAGGGGACGAACAGAGTTTTCTTGCGCCAGGGCGCTGAATATATACCTACGCCACGGATCTTAGAAAAATAATCCCTTTAAATAAAAGGTAGTAACATCATTATCATGGACAAAGAATATTACATGTAAGTATGTGAAAATAAAAATCTTTGA
Organism: Melinopterus prodromus; assembly: GCA_964023965.1. Lineage (NCBI taxonomy): Eukaryota > Metazoa > Arthropoda > Insecta > Coleoptera > Scarabaeidae > Melinopterus > Melinopterus prodromus. The sequence goes on from OZ030393.1 coordinate 52,135,513, forward strand.
AACCTCTTCTCCTCTGCAATTCAGTATATCTTCGAATATATTAAATATACTGAATAGCAGAGTATTCCTGAAAAATTTACACATGAATATGTAGATGTAGGAGAAGGTTAGAAAATGTCCTAAAATTGTGTTATTATGACAGTAATCAAATACCTATTTTGTCAATTATCTGTCATCTGAAACCTCTCTTTTTTAGCTTTCGTAGGGTCAATCACGTAATATTTTTGAAATATCTTTTTTGTACAGAGGTTTATTAATGTTTTGCAGAATATCTATAACGTGTTAATCAATGTCATTGCCAAAAGAAATCCGAAAGAAATTGTGGCCAAAATCCAATGCTCTCGGGAAATGATCTTTTTGGAAAAATTCGATAGCCCCAAAAATTGCTACAATTTTTTTTTGTTTAAATGATGCTTTTGAAAGTATAATTTATAGAATATTTTACTACTAGAAACAATTTGACAATAACAATTATTCAGAAATAAAAATTTGAATGATCGTAAGTTTTGAGGTATTGTTTAAAACTGTGTAATTTCTCCTTATTCGCTCCAGATGTATTAATAATAGATTTGTTTTTCCGCTTTTGGGAGCTGGGAAGTCAATTACAATATTACTTTTTTTGCTGACGTTTCGGTTTTATTTTCTTTCTTTCTATTTTTTTTATTTTCAAATAAAAACCGAAATGTCAGCGAAAAAGGTGATATTTTAATTGATTTCCAAAAGCTTCCAAAACCCAGCTCAGCCAAAAGCCCACCTCCCAAATTTATTATTGTTCAAAACATTGATATACCGGGTGGTCGTTTTAACTTGAGACTACTAAATATGTCGTGAAATATGCATGGTACGACAAAAGTGTCTTTAATAAACTTGTAGGACTCAAAGGGGGAAATGAGATGACGATATCAGTTTCGTTCCAGATGGCGCTGCAATCGGTGAAAATGAGGCTAACTTCATTTTTTTAAATGGGAATACCCAAATTTTTTATCAAATTATGATTTTACGCTAAAAAATAACAATCTTTTGTCTAAAAATTTTTTTCGTACGATGCATCTCTTAAAAGTTATTGACGATGGAAGTTTGTGGCGGCTGCGGTAGTTACGACCGCTGCCACTGCATGGGAAGCGCTCGCCGTCTGGCAGTCAAAGCGTCGACTTAGTAGACACTCATGGTACAACGTAGGAAGGTATGTGCGTAACCGGGACACGTTTTGGTTTCTCGCGCGTTGCGCCGTCATGCGCATAGGGTTTGTTTAGGCAAGAAAAAAATGCATCGTACGAAAAAAAGTTTCAGACAAAAGATTCTTCTTATTTAGCGTAAAATCATAATTTGATAAAAAATTTGGGTATTCCCATTTAAAAAAATTAAGTTAGCCTCATTTTCACCGATTGCAGCGCCATCTGCAATGAAACTGATATCGTCATCTCATTTCCCCCTTTGAGTCCTACAAGTTTAGTTAAGACACTTTTGTCGTACCATGCATATTTCACGAGATATTTAGGAGTCTCAAGTTAAAACGACCACCCGGTATAGCTGTATACAAAAAGTTTATATAGCTAGCAAATTCAGGCACCTATACAGGGCGATTCATAACTCGAATCGAAAAAACTAAGACGCAATGTCAGCATCAAATTCATTAAATTCAAAATACGACACATCTTTTTTTACCAGTCTTTATTTTTGAGATATTTCACTTTAACGATTTGTGAGCAGTGTAAAATAATTTAAAAACATGGCAATGTACGCTTTTATTTACATGTACACTTTAAATATCCGTTACATTTTCTAAAGTAACCTTGATAACGCAAAATACGGTAAAAGCAGACTATCGTGTCTAGCGTGTTTTAAATATGGAGCCAATTATTAATTATAGTGTCGTGTAATTATGGTCCTTTGCTAATTTATACGGCATTCACATTTACTGCAAGATAAATAACAACAATTATTACCTCAAAATATCCATGTCTTATTGTAGAAAAACAGAATCATTTTTCCCAAAAAAATTTCAAGGTAAAACAATGATCTAAATAATAATGTCAATATTAAAACAAATCACTGATTGTTTCTGAAATAATTGCATAGTTTGTGATAGTTTCCAAACATCAGAAATGACCAAGATGTTTACAAACATACAGAAAACCACATACAAACATAACTTCAATATCCTTTCATCATTGAGTGTCATTTATGTATACAAGTTCTCATATGACATGATTAGATGGCAAAAGTCTGTGACGCAAAGCCAACAAACTTCTTTTCGTACGGAGAAAAACTGTAAATATTTGACAAACTAGTTTAAAAAAATGTCCATATTTCAGACTAGCTTCAAGAGCTAGTCGGACAAAATTAGAAAAAATAATTTGAAAGGAATCTGCTTGCTATATCATACCATGTAATAAAAATGACAACACTTTTTATTTTACTTTTTTATTTATTATCTTTTGTAAAGAACTTTTATATAATATAAAACAAACATTAAGTAATAATAAATTATGTTGTCTTCTACTTATTGTATGTACACTTGTTAATTGAGTTACAAATCTACGTCAATAAAGTTAGCAATTAAATATAATTATATTTGCTGAAACACCAATTAAGAGTACCATCTAGAACCGTGTTAAGAAAAATTGAATTTGCCGTGTTTAATTTGGATCGAGTCGTTTGGGGGGCTAAAGTGGGAAATTAAAGGAAAAGAAACGGGCCGCGCGAGACGATATCGGGAGATCCCGCGGGACGCGGCCGGATCGAGCCGGGCCGGAATTGATACCGGCAATATAAGTTAATAGCCGGGGACAAAATGTCCCTGATTAGGAAGTTGTTCCGGGTGGAGGCGTACGCCGCCACCGCTACCGCTCTCGCCTCCACCCAAACTGGAAATATGCATTTGCTCCATTGCATATCTTAATCCCGACCGTTTTAAATCCCTACTAATGACCCAGACCGAACTAGTTTCGAGTCATTCAACCCGATTTGTTGCTGTAATTGGCCTTACTTAGTTAAACGGTTGGTTTCTAGAAGCACAAGAAAATGACTCCTCTATATGAAACTGTATGAGAGGTACGAAGATTTGATGACTTAAGTTGTTGACATATTTGATTTACTGACAGTTTGATATCTTTCTGATAAGATGGTGGGAATAAATACAGTTCGCTTACGTTTTACGTTTTTGCATTACGCTTAGTATCTGAAGTTAAGTTCTTAGTATTTTTATCACAATTGTGTAGGTTTTGAAGGGGGTAATATAAAACTTATAGAACAATATAGAACTTATAACTAACAATATATCTCGTCTTCGTTGTTGCCCAATGAAAAGAGAAACATGACTGAATAGAAGACTACTTCAAAAACATTAAATCAAAAATACACTACACCAAAACGTTACGGTCTAATAAAACTACATAAGATTGACAAACTCATTCGACCTACTCTGACCTCATGTAACACCATTGCTCATTAACTCGCTGGAAATATGAATGAATAATATAATCAAAAGGCAGGTACATTTCAAGCCCAAGTAAGAAATTGAAGACTCAGTCGATTTGACATTAAAACAAATTAAATATTAAATCTAAAGATAAATGAAACTTAATTTTTGGTTCCTTTTATATAGTCAAGTAATCATAGTTTTAAAAGGTTTTCTGTCACAATCAAAGTATGTTCAATGTCAAACTTGTGATAATAGTAACATTGAGGATTTTGAAAACATGTACATTTTCGATAAGTTGAATATGAGTCTACACTAAAATTTCTTTCAGTTCAATGAAAATATTTATCGGCAAAACAAAAAATTTTATGAAAATAAACATAAAACAAAGATAGAAAACATTCAACTCTTTGACAAGATAAGATAATCAAATCGGTACACAAGTTTATATTGGAATTGCCCACGTTGTATGTATTATAAAATTGTGTTTTCTCTGAGATAGTGTTTAGAAGACAAAAAAGTACAATAGGTACAAACAAATTTTTGATTTTACCATTTTTTAGATTACATGCTCATAGATAATACATAACACAGTTAATTTAAATGGCACCTCTTGACAAAAAAAAAACTATTGTAATAACCGATGTTTTTTACTTTAAACAATGGCTCGACTGAATTGCAAAAACAATTATTGTTTCCGTTCAATTGTTTGTTAATTTTCTATTAAGAATTTTAGTTGCAACTTTGTTCAGTAACCATTTTCTCAGTTTATACATTCTCTCACGATTATGATTATATGTTTTATGTGTAGTATGGCTATTGTTTATTATTCATGTTCTTTCATTTTGTCGAAAAATCATTGTAACCAGAATACCTAGTTATTATTTTTACTCTTTATTTCGTTTATATCAAGTAGTGCAGGAGATACATTTTAAAATTAATCCTGCTGAACGGTGAGAAAATATCATGTAACACCAGACTGTAGATGAATTGAAATATATTCGTGTAAAATAATGGAAAATAATTGATCTCACCAATAAATAGTTTTAGCGAATAAAACAGACAAGGTGTATAAAACAAATTTTAAATTATTTCTGTACATATACAAGACTACAAGTCCAAGAACTTCATGACTATAGGCCAGAAAGTGTTTACTGTTTATTCATACCGTCACTTTTTTCGTACGAATGAGTAGGGCTGTCGTTTCCATCTGGAACAAGTGATACATCAACAAAAAGTGTGTCATGTTCATGCGTATGTTTATACTGTTCACTTACCCAAAAGTAATTTAGCCTCTATTTTTCTAAGATAAATAAAAAATAACTGAAATTTCCTTTTATTTGTTTTTTTAACATTCGCCATCATCTGTCCAAATCTATCAACATGTTACAAAAAATCTGATGTAGCCAGGCCATGACTTTATCATACTATATATAAAATTAATAGTTTAGCTGCATGAGGTTATATTTGATCGAGATCGGTCGTGCCTGTATTAAAATGAAAGTAGTTAGTCAGAATTTGACAGATATTTTGAGTCTATTGACAGTAGGTATTGTCAAAACATCAGCGTTTGACACTACCTACTATCAGAATGAAAATATTTGTTAAATCCTGGCTAACTAGTTTAATATTAATGCAGAAACAACCCATCTCAATCAAATAGAGTTTGCTCATGCATCAAAACATTTAATTTTACCAAACAATGTCATAGACATACATTATACAAAATTTCAAAATTTCAAACTTTAATTTATTTTTATCTATTTTGACAAAATTACAGAAATGGTGACTCTTTTGCAAAATTCTAGAAACAAGCTTAGAGTAAATATCCAGTTCCTGTGAACCCTTTTGAACAAAAACATTTTCATCTCTAAGTTTGGTCATGAAACTTCTAAATATGAAGTTTTGTGCCGATATCTTTAGTAGTTTCTCCGGAATCGTCGCCACAATAAAACGGGTACTCACACACACACACACACACACACACACATAGGCGAATCCGAACAATTTTGGTCTGTATGTAACAGTGACAGAGAAGCGAAAATCGTGTACGTACGTGTGCGGAAGGACATGTCTCCTATTGAGTTATGGAGACAGAATTAATATATGTGTATCTAAATAATAACGAAAACAAAGATGGTGATAAACAGGCGGAAGGTCATTTTCCAAATAAATCAAAAATTAAAATTAAAATTAAAATATGCCTTTACATTTGTATTAATCATTATGTTCGTCATATGTTCCTTGAATATTTTTCACATATAAATAATAATGGATTCTAATTTTGTGGTTATTTTAATTAAACCTTCCAGCAAAACAAACAATTTCTGGCTTACTTATGCACTTTTTAAAAGACTAATCGTAAGTATGGCCAAGCAAAGTTTTCGATTAGTCATTGAAGCTAAAAGTTACACAAAAATGGTTAATTTCTTTCCCAATTACCCGAATCTCTAGAACAAAAAAAAGTGATAATTAGTTACCACAAACTCGTCGCGTCGGACTCTCAGTCCGGACGTTTTTATCTCGCGAAACAACGGCTTCATTTTAAAGTTTGAAACTATTTCAATCTGGCGAACGCCGACCCCTTGCGTCGGGGCGGCCGGTGTGTGCTCGGAAGGGTTGGTTAGGTTGTTGTTTAGCGCCCCTTTCCGTGGACAAAGACACCAGCACCACCTAGCGCTCGATCAATCAAGCCTTGATTTGTATTCACCGCACGTCCGTATAATCTCACTTTTGCATTATTTTATCTCCGGCAACACTCCTAACCCTAAAATTTCAACCCCCACATCTGGGACGCCTAATTGGCGCCGGTTTCAGATCGGTGCGCGTATGCAAATTTTAAAGAAAATAAACCGATGATGCGTCTGAAGCTTTAAAACCGTAATTCTGTTGAAGTACTAATTTCGCATGAAGTAAGTAGGTACTAACAGAGATCAACGCGATTCCTTTCAGTTTTTGAGTTTTTACTTTATTTGTAGAGCAAAAAAATACCTTAAGAACTAAAGACTACTAGAACTCCTAGACATTTTTTTGAAGTGATTACTTTCTATATAGAATGGATGGTTCTATTAATTTCATGTCATCTTATATACAGCTTATTTAACTACATTTACCAATTATCAATTTCCAGTCCAATCGTTCTCTTATTGGACCAGCCTGTACATGTTTCCAATTTTTTGAATCTGTATATGTGTATATGAAATATATTGTATTTAAGCGTTGCGAACAAAAACATACCTTGCTTTATTTCATGAAAAATGAAAATATCTCATAAACTATTACCTTTGCAGGGGCACAACCTAAACAGTTGAAAAGACAATTATATTAGTATTCTCCATATGGTATTATACAGTGAGCGCGTACAGTATGGAAACATGACAAAATCTCAAGAACGGTTTGCTATTTTAAAAAATCCTCGAACATGTCGATATACCGGGTGACCCACTGCATAGGTACTCCCCTTTATTCTTTTTGTTTATAAAGCTGGACGAATGAAATTTGGGAATGTGTTAATAGACAAAAAATGCCATTCTCTGGGATACTCTTGAGGTTAATATGACTTCCGGTTTTTCCGGAAATGACGTCATTATTGAAATTTTTTTTTCTGTGATATTTTCAATCAGCGTGAGATTCTGAACACAAAACTAAATCGATTTTGGCCGACATTGCATTACTGGCACCCTCTAGGGTGATTTAATTGGTTTTTGGCCAGGGAGTCATTTTTTCACGTGTACCCAATGGCCACACCCTGATTATTCGATAGAAATCATCTTTCCGATTAGAATGATACCAAATACTTGATATTTTATGGAAATTTTTAGCGTACAAATGGCGTTAGAAGCAAGAAAATCGAAAAAAATGGTGACCTAATGATCTAAGTCAGCGCAAAAGTCACTCAATGGACTACTCGAAAGAAGTACCCTGATTATATAGGAAAAACGTTTTTCCGACACAATCACACCAAATTCTTGATATTTTGCTGATAATCGTAGCGTGAAAATGACGTTTAAGGGTACTTCCTTCCAGTAGTCCATTGAGTGACTTTAACTTCTATGCTGACTTTGATCATCAGGACAATATTTTTTTCGATTTCCTTGCTTCTAACAACACTTTTACGCTTAGAATTTCAATAAAATATCAAGTATTTGGTATCATTGTAATCGGAAAGATGTTTTCTATCGAATAATTGGGGTGTGGCCATTGGGTACCCGTGAAAAAAGTGACTCACTGACCAAAAACCAATTAAATCACGCTAGAGGGCGCCAGTAATGCAATGTCGGCCAAAATCGATTTAGTTAGTGTTTAATTGACAATTTTCGGCTATTTTCACCAATTCTTAGCCACCTAGATTAATACACAAAAATAACAAAAATAACGCGTTGCCTTGGTGATAAAAATTGACGATCGATATGTTTTTGTGTTCAGAATGTCATCCTGATTGAAAATATCACACAAAGAATATAGGGTGCCAATTCAAATTTCAATGATAAGAGTATCCAAAAGAATGGCATTTTAACTGATGACGTGTTCGCAATTTTTATTAAATGACAACCCAATTTTTTTAATTAATTTGACGGATCTTTTAATTGTCTTAATGATAGCATAATATTTTATGGCCTTACATCAGAAAATTTTCGCGAAAAGACAACTGAATATTATTAAATAAAAGTTATCGTTGATGCAACGTTTACAGTTGCATTTATTGCAATTACAATTGAGATATAACCTCAAACTTTTGAATTTGAAATACGACATCCTGTATATCTTGACATTTTGTGCCACAGTTTTCATTATTATATCAAAAACATCTAGAAATTAACATAAACCTTTATTACTTACGTCTAACAATTAACAAAGAAAAAATTGGGTGGACAACAGACCTTTGGTAACATGCACTTTTTTCTATGTCTAAAGAATTATCTTTAGACATAGAAAAAAGTGGAATTCAACTGTATAGTAAGGTTTGTTCCAACACAGCCAATGAAGTAGTATAATATGAAGGTTTCGCAGAATATCTTTTTCTTTTAGTAGAAAATGTTACTTACAACCTAATGGTTCTGGGTACACGAATTGTAGTCCAAAATTTTAGATGTCAAGTGTCTTGAAATGAGTAAACCTTCTAAACATAAGTGGAAGTCATAAAACTCATAAATCACTTCAAACGAATAACAAGTTGTTGAGATAAAATCTGTTTCTTAAAATGGTGTTTTTCAGACAAATAAAACAAATACTCAAAAATTGTAAAGTTTGAAAGCGTTTGAACTAATTTAATAATTTGGCTATAAACAGCTCATTAACATACACAATAATACATCGATTTGTTTGAGTAGATTGGGTTTGAGTTACAACTTGTTAGAAACTCAGACGATTGCACACCATATAATCTAGTCCGTTATTGATAACATCATCAGGTAATAAAAATATTTAGTTCACAAGCTCTCATCGTCCAAATCGCCGAATAATCAACACACTTCATTACAACACGCATCAATCAAAAGATCTAAAGATCACCCGACAGCGTCCCCCGACATAATGAAATACTTGATAGCAATCAATATCGGTCCGCTGTATAAGCCATAATATAACGTATCAATTACGCCGGCAGTCCATATACATAAAATTCGTACACCGTTCACGTCAATAACGTTAAGTACCGTCCATCTTCCCGAAGCAGAACAAGTGGTTACTGATCCGAGCTATTATCGTCTTAACATTTGCAAGTCATCCGACAGGTAAATAGAAACTAGAAAGAGATCGCGCGCTGGCTTACTGAGGAGCCCAAATACGGCATTCAATACCGTATCATCACAATTACGAACTTGACGGACGCTAAATTGAGATGTCAATTAGTCGGGACTTCGTCGGGTGCCGCTCTAGCCGGTCGGGGAAAACTAAGCGGAGGCTGATTATAAAGCGTCGGCCGTGAGATTTTGCGGTTCATTCGCGCCGCAACAATGCGCAATCAGGGACGCCGCCGGGCGCCCCCGGATACCGTTTAAACGCTATAATTTCGTTAAACTTTAATTCTGGATACACACTCACGCGTGGAATCCGGCGGAGGGTTTTGGCGGTGCAGGGCGTTCGTTAGTTGCTGGACAATGGATTGAAAATTGTCGATTGGTTTCTATGTTTGAGTTTGGATAAAGTTCGGAGATAAATTTGACAATAAAATATATGATATATCTATCTTTATTTGGCTCAGAAAGACTAAAAAGTATATTGGATACGTGGATAGATTTTTGTTAATTTTCGACCACCATGAGAATCTCATGTATTCAGTACTTAATAATAATATAATCACACAGTTTTCTGTGTTTTTGAATACAGAAACTGTAAATGGGTGCTAGTTTAATAATGCGACCAATAATACGATCAATACCTTTACTTTTTCTGTGTGTACATTTGAAGCATAAATACCAACCAGAGAAAATCTTCTGATTTATATATATAGTGATAGGAAAAAGTATTTACCAACCCAATAATTTCCGCTCTGTAGGTAAATATTTGTAAATATTTAGGTACTTAGATTGTATTTACCTTTTAATAACAAAAATATCGTTATAATTAGCAACGATATAAACACGATTTTTTATTTGATTATGGAAACAAATCTACATCAGGGTCATTACACTGATCGTGTTTATATCAATCTGATATTTATGATTCTGTAATGATTATTGATTACCATATATTTATTTTTGCTTTTGTTAATATTGGTAAGTACCTGTTGTTGGATAAATAGCTATTGTCGGTAAAATAACAACTTATTTGTGTTTTATGTTAGTTTACTATCGTTTTCGTTTACTAAGGCCCAGTTTCACCAACAAGAGGTAAATAGATAGTGGTAAAGTAACCACTTTTCGCAAATAATGTTATCGACTTGATTCCATTGATTCCTGTGATGTATAGGGTTTAGCGCTTTTCGAAGCATTATTTTGGTTGTTATTTTACGATTATTTATTGAATTAAATTATTATAATAATAATTAAATATATACAGTTTAGTTTTAAGTAACTAATAACACTTGTACCTCCTATACAGTTTATTTTTACTTTGACTAAAGTATATTTGCATGCCACGATTATTTTCGTAATACAAAAGTAATCGATAAACATTTGTGTTCAGATATCCGAGTATTTTACAAATTTACAATGACTTAATTTGTCAAAAATACAATAATCTAAATTAAATGACACCTTGGCCAACAGCAAATAATCGAACAAATCAGAACCGATGATTGTGATGTTGAATGTGAAATCAGAAATTTTAAATTGTGTCTTTTTTTAGGAAGCAAGGGGTATTTTTGCATTCTGTTGCATTTCTCTTGTACTTATATTTCAAAAAGTATACTCAAATCACAATTTATTTTATAGGTCCGGATGCTACGTAGAAGAGCACCCCAGAATCAATTGTCATTTCTTCGACATTTTTAATTGTTAACCTTTAACTGTTGGGCTAATTAATCAATTACTCAAACAAGTGAAATATTGTGCTTTTGGAAAATCAAGTAATTGGAAATCTGTGGAAATCAGTGAAATGTCTATACTCAAAAGGTTATGGATTAACTTCTATTTAACAAATAATTTTTGTAAGCATTTTTTTTATAACAAATCTAATACATTTTTCTATTGACAACTTTGACAGTCGGTAGCAACCACTATTATATTAACCAATTATACATTTTGAAGGTGGGTCCATTGAAAAAAATTGTTTGATGAAATCGGCGTAAATCACTAAAATTAACTTACAAAAATTAGATAAGTTCGAAAACATCGATAATGATGGATAAGGAGACGAAACGGATAAAAAAAAGCACGAAAAGTACAAAAACCGGTTTTACACTGTCGTTTTTTTAAACATATTTGTCCATTACGTCCATTCGTCATTATTATCGTTTCTCTTACTTCTATTCTTTTAATCTTTTCGTCAATTTTATGCATTGCGCCCTTTGCCTTTTGTCTTTTTACGTCGTTTTATTCTTTTTGTCTAGTTTTCCTTTTTGTTGTTTTTTATGATTTTCGTCCTATTGACATGTCATATATTATGTTAGTCATTTTGGGAAATTTTGCACAATAGCTTCGTAATTTCTTCTCTTTTTCGTCCTTTATTAGTAACCTTAACTTTCCAATACGTTAAAAAACTATACTTACTCTATATATAATATTGGTAGCAAACCGTCGACATATTCTATTTAAAAATAAATGTCCATACCTCCTATAGGGGGTGGACTAAAGCCATTTTAAACTTTTTTAAATTGATAAAAAATATTCTTGTAGTATTTGTCTTGCTATGAAAAAGTGTGGAGTTTTGTATTTTTGTTTTTGTCGTTAACGCTTGCACAAGGACGAAATCGTGCAGGACCCTCCTGCAGGATATGGCTGATTACCATTACTAATATCAACGGAGCTGTTGCGGCGCAGTTTGTTTACAAGTCCAAGCCAATTGCTCATTACTGTTCATGCATATCCACAGCAATTCGTTCACAGAGAAAGCACTGTTAGGCTGAAAGATGTGGTGACGAGCCTGGCCAACATTTTTTTTTTCAAAAGAAAAAAAAGATTTTCCAACAAGTTTGGGATATGCCATACCATGAAATTCTGGCCAGATCTGTCAACCTCTGATAAGAGCATGTGGTATACAAACATTTCAAAACATCGCGGGTAATTTAACGTACTTCAACCACCAAACCTCAAACCCCAACCTCCTAAAAATTGTTTTGTGGGAACATTTTTTGGTTTTATAAAGCAAAAAAATTGTTTCCTTTGTTTTCCACACACCTGATGCCTCCGTCGGGCATTCTGAAGTAATATTAGAAATATTAGCAAGATCCCTAATACAAAATAATCTTTACAAGATATCCCTTCATGAATTGAGGAAGTTTCGCGTTCTTCATCTTTAGTTGTAACACTTTCAGTTGAACCAGCAGCATCAACTGCACCTGCGGCTTCTTCTGGTGGTTCACCTTCTACTGCAGTGGTGCCTTTATCTGTAATGCCACTACTAACATCTTCATTCTTCACCTGTACCACCTACACCAACAGATATGGTTCCTTCTTATGCAGCACCAGAAGAACTTGTGGTTTCTTCAGCGTTTGGTGTTAGTAGCTCCTTCTGCTAGAGTGCCATCTGCTGCAGCTGCTCCTCAACCAGTGCGTTCTTTATTAGAAAGGTTAACTTTGCATTACGTTAAAAAACTTTACTTACTCCATGTATAATATTGGTAGCAAACCGTTGACATATTCTATTTAAAAATAAATTTCCATACAGTCATTTTTCAGTAGATTTGATTTACGATGACTTGTCCATATTCCCTTGAAATATGGGTACTTATATCTGGGACAGCAATACTACTATTATTATTAATATGCCATTAGATTCCAATAAATTGAGTTACTTGGTCTAGGAAAAGGGTTATTCTTCCCATTAAAACAATGGGTATCTGTGATAACTTTAGCCAAACGTTTCAAACAGTTAAACAAAACCAAATATTTCATTAAGATAAGATATATATTTTATCATTAGAATTGCTTATGTAAATTTATTGTTGCAATAAGCATAAAAGACATTTTCCATAAATCAGTATCGATCATCCTATAAAAATCTAAAACTTTATCGTATAGCCAGTGTGTTACAACGTTTTATTTTAGTACACGTCACCGTGAGCGGATGTCAACGTTGGCATTGTGCCTGTGCGTGTGTGTGTGTTTTAAAGCCCTATTCATACGGGACGCACGTGGTTGATTAAGGGTGGAGGGATATTTAAAGTAAGGGCTGTCGGGAGAGAGGAGGCAAAATAGATCCGATCAGCGTCTCTCGGTTAGTGTGAAATAATGCCCGAGGGATTTGGGGACGAGCGTTGCGTACCCCCGGCCACCCCGGGCTCGCATCACCGCCCTCTACGGGCGATAACGGCCCGCAATAAATAAAATCCGATTAATAAGGGACACGCCGACGTGAAATTAACCGTGAAATTTTTAGCAGGATTTAAATATCTCGACGCATCTCTCATCCCCAAATGCACGCTTTTAAATGAGATTGCAACATTTTTAAATTGATAAAAAATATTCTTGTGGAATTTGTCTTGCTATGAAAAAGTTTATTCGTCTATAAAAAAAAGTGTGGGGGTTTTGTATTTTTGTTTTGGAAGAACGACTATTCGTTCGTCAAACAATGGAATTGCTAATGTAAACCTTTTGCATAAAATGATCATTAATGCTTGCACAAGGACGGAATCGTGCAGGACCCTCCTGCAGGATATGGCTGATTACCATTGCTAATATCAACGGAGTTGTGGCGCAAAATATACGGGGTGTGCTGTTACAGAATTTTAGAAAGTGATGAAATTTTATCTGTTTATAGGTTCACGCCATTACGCCATCACGCCCCTCATTACTGGTCATAGCATATCCACAGCAATTGGTTCACAGAGAAAAAACTGTTAGGATGAAAGATGTGTCCACACAACTGATGCCTCCGTCGACCATTCTAAAGTAACATTAAAAATATTAGAAAGATCGTTATTAGCAAAATAATCGTTACAAGATATTCCTTCATCAATTCGGGAAGTTTCCCCTTCTTGATCTTCAGTTGTAGTACATTCAGTTCAACCAGCAGCAGCTACGGCACCTCCGGCTTCTTCTGGTGGTTCACCTTCTCCTGCAAAAAGTGGTACCTTTATCTGTAGTGCCTTTATTAATATCTTAAGCTGAGCACCTTTACAATAGACATGCTTACTTCTTATGAAGAATCAGAAGAACTGGTGGTTTCTTCAGCGTTTGGGGTTATAGCTCCTTCCGCTGGAGTACCATCTACTGCAGCTGCTCACCAACCAATGGCACCACTTGGTGCTGTTTTATCGCAGCCAGTAACCTCTGAGCCTGTGGCTTCATCACACACATCAGTTCTGTCATTGAAAAGAGTAGTTCCACCATCTTCACAATTGCCAGCAGTGGTGGTCTCTACTTCCCCGGCAAATATTTCGGCATTCCCCAGAAAGATCTAATGTCTGAAGGTAAATATGACCAGATGAGATCTGATGAATATACGTTCCATTTCTTTAGGTTGGCCCCTCCTATGAGCTGTATCATTCTAGCTGCTTCATAACCTTCCTGATCTGTACCTACAAGCCCCCACCTATACTGAAGGTATAGGCACCAAAAGTCCCTTCTATCAAAACATAAAGCTGAAAGTCATAGTATCATATTTGCTATAGCGCGATTTAGATTTGATTCGCCTGATCCAGCCTTAGCAGATTCTCCAATCTCCAGAGACTCATCCTCATATTCATTACTGGGGAAGAAATCTATTGTTCTTGCTGGGGTACTTGTTTTTCGGTTGGTTCCTGTCATGGTTGTTGATCTCCAGAACATTCTAAAGCTGCTTATCAGTCTGCTTCTGTTTCTCCACTTCGTTGATTTCTTTCACCATAGCTTTCGTCATCAGGAAGATATCCGATTGGTAAGGTTTCAGCATAATTTTGAGAAAAACATCTGTAGAGAACCCAAGAACGACACAATGCGTGATAATCTTACCTTCTTCCGATCACTCCGCTGTACTCGTAAAATGGGAGGTGTGATTAACGATACTTGATGGTATTTATTAAATACAACCAGCCAGTTTTTTACTTTTGTTTTATTCCTAGTTTTGAATTTCAGTTTCGTTCGTTCTATTTTATATTTACTGGCTTCCCTCCATTTTTGGTTGTAATTTTTTTTACTTGCTTGGTTTTCAGTTAATACCAAAAAGTGGCTGCCATACGTCAGCCATGTGTTACTGATGAAGATAAAATAGTTGTATAGTCGGCAAACAGATACCACTTCAAATGGCACAGATAAGTACAATTTTCAATACCAACAGTAGATTCAAAACTTTTCTTCCATTCACACCCCGTACATCTACCAGTTACATCTATCCCAGACGAAACCATAACGTCGACAAAAAGCACGCTGAATGACGCCCTAATTTCGGCGTCGCCACCCTGTATAAATGAGGAAGCGAAGCACATGGCATGTATACGTACCAGGCAGCGTGGCGTATCTCATTCATACTTTTGCATAGAAAGTAGTCATTTTGTATGTAGGATAAGGCGAGAGCTACCCTACGCGCCCGTGCATAGAAAGAAGACAACAACAATACGTTAACATGCAAACGCTGTCTCGTGCTCGGCAGAAATTCAGCGAGCGGTGCTGGGGACGCCACTGTAGTTACCATATATCCAGTGTTCTCAAGTCAGCCGAAGAGTCAAGTCGACCTTTCAACACGAAAATGCACGTTTTAAAACACCTAAAAATCTCCTAAAATTAAGGAAAACTCGCGAGTACTACCCGAGCAGTGTCGAGAACCCGACATGACAGATCGGATACGGTCGATTGCCTACGATACATCACTCGGGTCGGTGGTACTAACTCAAAGTACCTAAAAACTATGTATAATTTCAAAATAATCAACGTCGATGTGGGGGTGGGGGTTGCTTGAGACGTCCGGAAGAGTTGAAAACGCAGCAGGTTCACAACAATAGCGGAAGAGCTACTGGAAGTGGTGGGGAGAGCGGCCACGTGCAGAGGTATATTGATATGTACTATATATAGTAGCTGCATGACGTAGTTGTTTTCGATTCGTAAGCATTGTATTACGATTACTTTGAGTATAAATAAATAGTTTATATTTCCTCAAAATAACATTTGCTAAGATAAATTTGACGTGACAACCCAGGTTTGATGAAACCGATTTCCTATGTTTTCTCTAATCCCTTTGACTGCAAAAACAAGATTCTCTAAAAAATGTCTTATAACTTCAATTTATTTTAAATAAGATTGTTGGCGTTATAATTGTTTGAACAAAAGTTGAAAAAGGTGTCTGATATTAGTTGCTAAGCTTCCTCTGCATTTGTCCAGATTAATTTACATCAACAGAAATTAGTTTTGGTGGTTGGATCACTCCCCATTAGTTCAACTGGATGTTGATGTGATCCAAGAAAGCAATCAAAACACTGCCCTAAGAAACATGACATGTATTTACTGATTGAATTTGTTAATAACAACCGACCTAATTTTAGGCCTTACTAATTGTACGCTACGCAATAATAAATTACCAATAAGAAAGACATTCAGACAACCGGTGTGTGGGACACCTGTTGTGCTTGATACTGTAACGATTTTGATCCACTGGTCATGTATTAACGTAACCTGGTCTTTCCTTGAGCCTCATTTCCATCGTTCTCTTTACATTACATTACATCATGTCTATTTCGGCCACTACAAAGTATGTAATACAAATCCTAATAATACATATCATGTACTGTATGGTTGCCATGGCTGGATTTCTTTTCGTCCCTCACGCTTCACCTCGAGACTGTTGATTCCGTGATCCCGTCCCGGGCTATTGGTATGGAGAGTGTGGTTGATCAAGAGAATGGAGAATTGTGATTATTATTTCTCCATGATAGGTTTGATGTTGGTTAAAATATTGTTATCGCTTTCCTTGTTGTAGCTATTATTATCAGTCCTTGACAATGACATTGATAGTGCAGTGATAGTACCCCGACCCGGCCATACTGGATGTCTTGGTTCAAACCCAAGTCGGGCCGTTTTTTTTTAATTATTTCTCTTCACTTAGTTTCGCTGAATACAATTTCACAAAATTACATTATCGAACAAATTTAGAGTAGCCATGTTTTAAGGTTTACTTACTAATGTTTGGGGTAACAAGATCTTATTTAACTATCGTCCGGCATAGAAATATTTGGAAATAAAACTGATCTTGAACTGAAACTTGCGCACATATCTGTATTGCAATGGTTAGTTGCGCGACAATCGAGGCTTAGAGTGAGCTTGCCTTCCAGTACATAAATGTCTGATAATAGTTCCAAATAGATAGTTCCTGAGGTGGCTATTGTTATTTATTGTTATGGAATCTTATGGAAAACTATGTATAAGGAAAAATAATTAATTTTAGAATCAGCAGGTAATCAGCAGTAATGTAACAACCTATAGAAGTGTATAATAACAAATATTTTTGTTATGTTACGAAACTTAATATTTATTAATATTATGCGGAGGAATTTCTGTTATTAATAAATATTAATTATTAATTACTATTGTTACTGGATAGTATCAGATTAGGTGTTACACGCAAGTGTCTTGCAGGGGTTTTTAATTATTTTCATGATGAGCATGCAGAGTGAGCCGTTACAATCGTAGTGGTCGATATATCCACTTTTCTAATATTGACAATTTTTTTAAATTTACAATAAAATTACAATTTTTAGATATTGGGTGAATACATTTTAAGTTTATGGCCCGAGTATGATGTACTCAGGACTATGAGCAGAAAGTGCGACTTAATGTTCCAGTGTGTATGAAAAAAAGCTAATTTAAGGCTTTGAAGTACAGGCTCCTATTATATTGAGCGGATGCTTCTAATTTACAGCTTTTTGGACAAAATTAAAAAATGTTAAAGGTATAACGAATAATCTGCGTTTTATAGAATCTTTGAAAATGTATCACAGGAAAGCTTTAACTGATGTTCTTGGTACTAGTATACGCGATGTCAGAACCAAAATAAACAAAACCTTGGCAATTTTTTAGATGAATGAAAATAGGTTTGCATTATCTAATGCAACAACTCTTGTTAATACAGTGTGTTCATTTCAAAAGTATCCACCCTTAATAACTCTTGACCTGATGCGATTATTCCTTTTAGTGGAAACACGTCGATTAAGATATCAAGGGGGCACTTCAAAAATGGTATCTAGAAAATTTTAGGTTTCATCCCTTAGCCCCCAGCCCCCAGTTCGAAATTTCAAATGGCACCCCCTACCTTGTGATACATCATTTGAAAGGGTATAAAATTCTCTACACAACCATGTTAAAAAAATTAAATAGATCGATTGGTTCTTAAGATAGACTAGAATAATGGCCACCATTACTTGTGTTCGCGATGAGTTTGAAAACAGAATGTATTTTTGTCTATAGCAAGTCATGGTGGCCATTTCGACCAGGCCATAAAATAATTTCTTATTTATTATTTTATTATTTATTTTAATTTTGTATGTCTTATGACTCTAATTCAATTCAATAGTGTATCCAATGCGCAATGTTTCGCTAACAATAATTGATTTCATATCTTCCATTTCTGTGTAGTCTATCTTAAGAATCAATCGATGGATTTCATTTTGTATCATGGTTAAGTAGAGAATTTTGTGCACTTTCAAATCGTGTATCACAAGGTAGGGGTGCCATTTGAAATTTCAAAGTAGGGTGTCTGGGGGTTGAAGGGGTGAAATCTAAAATTTTCTAGGTACCATTTTTGAACTTCCCCGTCAATATCTATATCGACGTGTTTCCACTCAAAGCAATAATCGCATCAGGTCAAAAGTTATTAAGGGTGGATACTTTTGAAAATAACACACTGTATATATTTTTATACACATCCTTCTAATACCAGAACGAATTACTGCAACTCTAATAACTCACTCTGTATAATATATAATAAATACAGGAAACCATGACTGAAGCGATAATCGCTGTCCTGTAAAGTTATCCTCAGATATATGTATACTAAAGACACGCAACGAATAAAGTTGCCTCATAATTTTTCAATGCATCTCAGACTAATGTGTTTATTTTATCGTTTTTTCTATAACACATGATCAACGGGAAACATTTAAGAATGAACGAGGACGGTCGTACGTCAAAATCCAGAAATAGTTAGTATGACTTGTTGCAATGAGCCAAACAAAGTTTCCTTCAAATAAAGATGAACCTAAACGCAGTTGCAATGTAAGAATACAGAAATTCACCTCTCTGATATGTGCGTATCCTTATTGTGTTGCAGGTCTTTTTCTGCGTTATTATTGTATGTATTATCATTAATAATGAACCAACAATAATCAGTCCCTATAATCATTATCCACATTTGTCGAAAAGCACACGTTCAATTACAATAAACAACCGCGGTGAGAACACGAGAGTATCAGCAGAAATATTCCAAAAATTATAATTGAGGTGTGGCAGTTATACCTGGAGACAGCGCCAGGTCTCGTCTCTGAGACGACCACCATCATAATTTGGTAATGATAACCCTACGTACCCATTTCATTAAACAAAACGCACGAACCTGCACACCCATTGACCATCATTTAACCCTATCATCAACGTTAGCGGTTCCAAATTACACACTCAACTTCACAAACCGCAGAGCGCCTGCAGTTAGTGTCATCTTGGCCGAGATACTTGAAATTCTTTCGAGTACGATGTCATCGGGAAACTGTTGATTCTACTTTATCGAACATTAGACATAATCCGCAATTATTATTATTATTATTATTATTATTAGTTACGCCATCACATTTTTGCTATTATATCGTACAAAAAACGAAATACACTACAAGTATTCCACAGTCAGTAGTCACTACTTGACTTTGTTGTTGTTGGCCACGGTCGTAATTTTACATACGATTATCGTATTTAAAGGAGAAAATATCTTTATTCATTTAAATATCAGTACATTTAAACTAATTTATTATTCTAAACTTAGACAACCGGTAGCAACATTTAAGTATTATTTAAATGATAATTAATGTTTCTATAAACATGTAATAAGAAGTGGTTTTGGTCATACGACATTTTGAAAGGTGCCCTCGAAAAAAAATTTTTTTCAAAATTATATTGGCAATTGTCAATTCATTCAGGTTCTGCAAAAAACAACATTTTCCGAATTTTCTTGTGCATGAGTTTATCTAATACAACATTGTAGGTACTTTGAATTACATGATGATTTGATTGTAGATTATATAGATACTTTGCACTGGTATATTGGAAAATTATGTTCTATGGGTGTTCTTGGGGAGAACTCTTGCTGGAAATTTTGTATTGAAAATAATTACTCAGTACATACCTGCACGGCATGAAAACTCGAATATACTTTTAAGAATACTGTTCAAGAATATATACATTTGCATTTGAGGTTCACACCTACTTTCATTTACTAAAAAATGCGACTCACTCTGTAAACTACTGTTTACTTTTTTTCATTTACGGAGCCAGGTGATGTTTGGGCTCTTTAATCACCATAAGTTACGAATAAATATCGCAGATCGAACACCAGCCAATCAGCTCACAAGTACAATTTATTATTTGTTGTATTATTGATCTGGCGCCTGTCAGTCTAATCGAGGTACTCATTACTAATTATTACATTTTGGGTTCAGAAAATCATCACGGTTGAAAATACCGGTGACAAAGTATAGCCTGCAGTTTACAATGTAAAATATGGCGTCATTTCCGGAAAAACCGGAAAAAAACTGCCAATCGATGTGTGTCGTTTTTAGTATATCATCCCTATTGAAATTACTGCATGCAAAGTATAGTGTGCAGATTGCAATTTCAAAGATAACGTCCATTCCGGAAAAAAGACAAATCATACTAACATCAAGTATATTCCAAAAATTTAAATTTTTAGCCTATTCCATAGCTATCCAAATTTCATTCGTCTGGTTCCACAAATAACAGCGTGGATCACCCGGTATAATAGTACATTTCAATACTGTTCGAAATTAGTTTGGCCTAGTCCATACCAGTTTGACCTAAAGTATGCGTTTACAAACCAGGTTAAACTAGTTTGGCCTAGGTTAAACTAGTTCAACCTAACGCGCTTCGGCAGAACTAGTTTAACCTAGGTTAAACTGGTTCTATCTGAAAACAGGGTTTGCTGATAACGTATACATTGACGTAGGTGATGTTTGTACTGTAACACTATGCGAAACATGTAAAGCAAAGTATATTTGCATTTATCTTTCCATGTAATGCAACAAAGCGACCAGGTTTCATTGAATCGACGTAAACATGCAATGATCTCTAAAAAATACGTAGATATCAAAAATGGAACCTTGAGCAATGTAGTCCAATGGGAACATCGATATTCTTTTAATAGAAATTATCGGATAGCTACTGTGCAATATGATAAATATAACATAAAAACTAGTTGTCCAATGTCTTGAAATAGGTTGAACGTTCCAATATTAATAGAACGTAAAATAATTTCGGCTTTAACTCGCTGTGATTTTAAGATTAAAATGCCCATCCTGTGTAGGTACCTGTGAACAGAAAAAGGAAATCTCACATATTTAATATTTAATTGTTCACAGTGGTTCTCATGGTATAATTTTTGCAAATAACCAATCATTTAGATCATATATTTATTAAGTTTTATTATCAAAACCGAAATTTCCGTTGTTTTGTGTGGCAAGACAATGCTTGCCGCTTCTATTTGGTGGCAGGATTACTTCTATTATTTGGAGTATTACTTGAGCAATAAAACCCACTCACAATACAGAATAAAAGTAAACTATATATGAGAATAGGACAATGAGTAGTTGTCCATTTGAGACTAGAAGAAACCGAACAGAATCATAATTAAGTCAATATTCGCCTAATCTATAATAAGCAACATTACCCAAACTCCTACCCAACAAAAAAACCATTCATATTTCTGATGACATACAATTTTCTATACCCAACAGCAGCAAAAACACTAATCGCTCCATCTGACTCCGGACAAAAAGAACCATCCGTACATCTCTCCACAATCTCCAACCAACCCCATTATTACGCCAAACAAAGTTACCATCGTTTCCATCGAGGCCCGCCCACCAGTAAGCCTCGAAAATCGACCAGAGGGCACCACCATGCCAACTCATAGCCGACGAATCGTCAATTCGCGATCCATTCAACGGTTTTACGCCTGCAATTAATAATTCTGTGTGCCCGAGGCGCCACAACGAACACAATTAGTCAATCAGTCATCGCGGTCTCGTGATGACTAGGCTTAGAGGGAGTCGTGGAGCAGGGGAGGCACCCCCGGGTCACCCCCGGGCCTAAGAGGGGAGAGACACCGAGTTAGCCCTGACTCTGAAACCGCGACGATGGCGATGTGGCTGACAGCTGTCACATCGAGCACAAAAATTTAAGTGGAGTTGAAAAGTTGATGTGAAGTCGTACGTGATTCATGAGTTATGCTGGAAAGCATACATGTATAAAGAAATAGCAGGGGTGTTAAGTCAGTATATAATATATCTGGCTTAGTTATCAATGTATCAATGTATTCTATCTGATGACTTCTGCTATCAATTAATTTAACACCGCCAGTGCAGCGTGCCCAAACAAATTTGTATCTGCATATGTACAGTAGGGCCCTTTGCATTTTAGTTTATTGTATAAATGTCCACGATCGCGCAGTATGGTCACGGGCGGAGCGGTCTTCGAACGTCGTGAGGAAGAAATTTTTGTTGGTGCAACAAAATGTTTTATTTTAGATTTTGATGATTTTACTTAATATTTTATCTTAATTTTTCTTGTAAATTACGAGTAATATACGTCTGTGAAAGGGTGTTTTTGTTCCTATAAGGTCTCGGGTTCAAATTCCGGCAAGGCCAGAAATGTTCAAATGTTTTTGAAAATTGGCCGAACTCGAGGCAATGCCGGCAGCATGACAAAAAAACAAAAGACCAAAATATCAATAAAAAAGGTGATTAATGCGGTTCTGTTTTTATGCAGACTCTCCATACAAGCTGTTGTTTTTATATCTAATTGGCTAAACTGAAATTTCAAAATTAAAACATTTCTAACTATTTAATAATCGACAAATAAAACATTTAGACATTTATTTGTTTTGCCTACTGCAATACAATATAAATGTATAAGCTAGTTATTGTAATATGTTATGTTCAAATATCTGCTTGTGTCTATCCGTGAGACTGTGTATAATTTTATAGATTTTTTTAAATTCTAAAGCTATGTAGATTTACACTAGAACTATACTGAACAGATTTGAGCATGAAACTAGTTAAATTCGCTGCCTAGGCAAGAACCTGCTGCAAATATGACAATAAATACAAGAGTAAAATAGTAGCGTAAAATAAAAGAAACGAGTCTTACCTGGTTAATAACAGCACAGCTTTTTATTAAAAATTAATCGGTGTCTATACAATGGTCCTTCTTTTAAGGGAATCGTATTTACCTTGATAAGTGTGATATAAAATTAATAGTTTCGCTGCATGGATTCTATTTGGTCGGGGTCGGTCGTGTCTGCATTAAAATAAAACTAGTTAGCCAGGATTTGACAGATACGACCGATATCAATCAAATAGAATTTGTTCATGCAGTTAAACTATTAATTTTACAAAAAAATGTCAGAGGCATAAATTATTCAAAGTTTCCTCTACTTCAATTTATTATTTAACTATTTTGACGAAATTACAGAAATATCCGCTCATTTGCAAAATCCTTGAAAAATGTTAAGAGTAAACATCCAGTTCCTTTGGACCTTTTTAAACAAAACGTTTTTCAGCTCTAAGTTTAGTCATGAAACTTCTAGTTAGTAGTTTCTCCGGAATCGTCGCCACAAAAAAAAAAACGGGTTAACACCCATATACATACATACACACATACACACACACATACATACCCACAGACATTTTTTTGACGGCGGTCAAAAATGTTCAGGGGGTCCAAAAAGACATATTTCCGATAAAATGTCAAATTTTTTTGCACGTTCATAAATATGTATAATACTTTTTCATAGTATGTATGATAAAGTAAAAATGAGCATTACCTTAAAATTATGGTTCTCAAAGTTATTAGGTAATCTTTGCGGAGTACTCATACCCTTCACTCTCAATGAAGAAATTAGCAATTCTACAGTACAAAGGTAAATAAATGAAATACCGATAATAAAATTAAAAGTGCCACCAGGTGTCGTTCTAATAACAAGTGAGATATTTAAAAACCGATAAAAGCCATACTTAACTAACCTGCTTTTATGCTTAAATATGTGTGCCAACTGCTATTTGGACAACCGATGAGGTAGTTATGATTCCAATGCCAGGAAAAAGACAAAATTAAGCATCTTCTACAGGTCAATCAATATCTTCTTTAGCTATTTGAAAAATTCCTTGCGAAAGGAATGATAACCAATCCAAGACAAAAGAAACATTGTACCTACCAGCTCGTTAATTTGAATTCAGAAACAAATATTCAACAACTGATCAAATTTACAGAATTACAACGTAGAAGAAAAAATGGGTTTCTTCTCTATTTTCCCTGATGTGGAAAAAACCTTCGACAAAGTTTGGCTTGATGGCCTAGTGTTATGTTACAGTTAGCCTAGTGTTATAGTACAGTGTTATGTGAGTGATGTGACCAAAGCAAAGCAACATGCAGTGTGTGAAGACTAAAGCAACAGCATAGAAAGTAAATTTAAGTATTTTTTTGTATATTGATTATTCCTGTACTTTTTATTCTGTTGAATAAACTACCTCTGATTTTGTTACCAAATTCGTAACATACAGAAAAATCCTATCGTAATGACTTATTATACCTTCATTTGCCAAAGCAATGTTAACCGGTGAAAATTGAAAATATCTATTCGTCTTGTGATCAAATTCACGTTATTTGTTTTAAAAATGGTATGCATTCTATAAAAGGGGCCCAGTCAACATTGAAGGATGGATATCTTCTAGTCTAGTGCACTTTACGCGGTACAGGACCCTTCGTCATAGGATTTATTTATGCACTTTTTAACAATATACTGTTTTTCCATAGACCTTGGAGCACTACTTACTCCTGAAGTAATAACAACAAAGTATTTCTTCGATAACTGTTAGATTTTAACGAAATTACCACCATTCTGTACTCTGTATACACGCGATACTTTTGCTCAAGGAAACACCATTATCCTGCAAACGAATAATTCGTTTTATGCATTCAACTATCACCAAACAAGACCATAACTTGACGATAGTTAAAGAGGGGGAAGCGAGATAGGTAGTACGAGCACTAGTCTCGGTTGTCTTCCGAGAGCTTATACAGCGAAATAATGTCTCCAGTTTTGGCAGCGGCGAAGTGGTGCAGACTGTACTGGGGGCTGCGGCAATCAATACAAGGTGAAGACGGTAGTTGAATGCTAAACACCCGACGCCCGCCGCGGCGGTCTGTGGCCCCGCAGCCGGACAGGGGGTTGCTCGGGCCAACCAGCCGTACTATAGCCAGCGCGGCCCAGACTCTGCGATTACTTCCAAGTCCTGGCGAAAGGATGTCGTATCGCATTGTTCACTGCTGTATTGCGTTGTACTACCGCAGAAGACGTGGCCGAGAAATGCGGATAGGTTTGTGCTAGCTGGTATTTTATTTATATTCATGGTGTGAGGACTATACGACTATTCGATACATGACTTTTTACTATTCTCTGTTTAGAAAATTTAACAATTTAACCTTCTCTGTTAAGTCAAAATTTGATTATGAATTTTTAGATCGCACAAAACTGTTTATATAAAATGAGTTTTACTCGAGATATTAAAATTTAGATCCATTTCCGGTAATGTGGTCCATCTGGGAACTTATTGTATACTTATAACATGTGTCGCGTCACATTATAGGTATTACTTTTTTAATACAACATATTGGGTATCTTTTGTTGGCTTAAGTTGACAAATCCAAAAACTTTTACATTGACACAATGTTGTGGATTTTTATGCTTCAACAAAAAATAAATTTACACTAACGTTTTCACAAATTTTATTTCGTAATCAACATCATCGATTTTCATTAGGCTTTTCTATACTTTAATGCCCTATTTTTTTTAGTTTAGTTCTTTACTTTTTTGCTGTGTCAAATTGAAGATATTGGTTATCATTAGTTCTATGTTTGGTGAGAACATACGCTAGATATGGTCCAACAAAATAATATTTACTGCATCATACTATCTTATACACATATATCTTATACACACATGTCACGATGTTCAACATTTACAACTACATATCTTAATATTAATGCACCACTTTTAATACACAAAGAAAATATTGCCATCTATCATCCCATACTGTTATTTCCTCTAACCTATTCTTCCGATATTGTATAAACATGCGTAACGACATGAACTTTATTTTCGTTCACGTAAATTGGCGACGGTACAATTCTGTGAATTCATGCTAATACAAATTTAGAATGCCCTGTTGTAGGAGAGCATAAATTAATAATGTGAAAACTCTTATGCAAGAAAAGAAGCACCCTTCCGAAATATTGTTGTATTAATATTTTGTTACCTAGATTGAAAACTTACTACAGAAATTTAAAAACCTATATAGTTTTCACATTTAGTGTTAAATGTGTGTATGTTAAGTAATGTAAGTAAGAGTACAGGATGTTTTTTTAAATGTTACTTACCTGCACTAAGAATAAATTTAAAATATCCTATAGACATACTTTTTATTGTAGAATTACTACATTTAGAAATTACAGTAAAAATGTAAAAAATGATGTCGCCATAGGTAATAACATGGTATGGCATGATATGATATAGTTGGATCGTTTGGCATCTGTGCCATTCGATATACTTTGACCTAAAAGATCTTTTGTATCTCCCTCATACATTAGAGTCCTGCGATGTTAAGCCTTTTGACGAAGTCAGTATTTGTTCAAGGAGAAGGTTGTGTTAGCTCTGCTGGTTCAATGATGGCGGCTCCCAAGTTGTTTTGTCTTGTGCGCAGCATCACATTCGCACAATAGGTCTACCGCTGTCTCAGGGGACCCCTGCAGTTTCTACAGTCTGTGTTTGCCCGTCCAATCTTTGTGAGAGAGATCATATCTCAGTGGATAATGTCCTGTAAGGAGATCTGTAATCAGTCCAAGGTCTGTTTTTTCTTGTAACTGGAGATACTGTCTACTATCCAAGGTCAGGTTAGCTAATAACATACAATACCTGTCAAAATATCAAACCAAGTCAAAAATTAAAACAATATTAGGTGTTCTCTAATGAACAAAAAGTTATCAACATAGAAAATTCGGATGTTAGCAATCATCGATAATTCACTACACTGACTTTGATTATTAATCCATCAGTTATTATGTGTCTTTTTCTCAACTTTAAATGACATTGCCACGCTACGATTTTCAGCCAAATATCAAGCATTTGGTGCCATTTTAAACGGAATAATATTATGTTTTTGTATTCAGAATGTCATCCTGAATGTTATCAGAAAATCACGCAAATAATATTGGGTGTTTTTAACACAAATTATAACACAATTTTAATTGTATTTTTCTTCTTTAATGAAATTATACATACAGGGTATGTCACACTGTGACCATAAAGAACTGCACATTATAAAAGCTAGGCTAAACCTGTGTTAAATTTTTTAGTTTGATCAATAATTTCAGTTTGATGTGCGTCCACAATTTCTAACCCCATAATACAAAACTATTACCCAGTAGAGTTGACCATAAACATAACCTTATCGCAGATTCAACCCCGTTTTATGACAGTTGTTAGCGGGCAATGTAAGTCTTAATAGCCAGATTGTCCTGCGGCTCAAGGGAAAGGGAACGGTCCGAGGGCATCTTAGACCCTTCGGGCGGCAACCTAAGTTTAGTACGAGCAAACGGCGCTAGGCGGCGTTAGCGGGACATTTCGCCATAGTAATCGAAACAATCAAATTTCGAGGAAACGCCCTGGAACTTGATTAACCCGGTCCCAATTAGCCCAGCCTCCCTTGTATTAATAATCCCCGAATCATACTTGGGCAAAGTTGCCATCTCTAGAATTTGTGAAACTGTTGAATCAAGACGGGAGGGGGCTGGGGTTATGGGTCGTGACGATTGGGGTAAGTCGAACTGTACCTAACTGTACATAAGTCACAAATGCAAATTGTGCCATTTAAATAATAATGGTGAATGAAAGGTTTTCTGCTGGTAACAAACAGGTGTCCTTACTACGTATTATTATGGTAAAGCATTGCATGCACCAAGAAATTAGTACACACGGTTAAACAGGTAAAACTTGAAAATAACATACACATGAAGTGTCACCTCAGTATTGCGAAAATTTGTTATTACAGTCAAAGATATATCGATATTAATAAAGATGACAGTTGACAAAGAAGCAGATATACATATACCGTCATACGGAGTGAATTCGGACAGTAGGGGTAAACCCGGACAGACCTGCCGCTTCGGATATTTATTTCAAGATTACCAATTCGGATTGCCGTATATAGATCTACTGTTCTTTTTGGACGTTGTCAGTCAAGAGTCAGTAGTGCACGTTTGAGTGTTGTGCCTTAACTATATTTAGCAACAGCGCATATTCTATTTCTTATTTACCAACTGTTTTTAAGTTCTGCTGAAGGAAACTCTTGCATACAAAAATTAATTATCATTCAAGAATAGCAAATGGCAACAAAAGCATTTATGTTTTGTTGCCAATATGTGTGCATGAAATGATAACTATATCTTGCCTATTTTAAAATATATATTAAATAACAGAACGTTGTCCTTAGGTGGGGTGAATTTGGACACTATGGTGCAGCAATATAAAAATTAGCGTTAATTACATTATATTACTTGAATTTCAGCAAAGAAAATTTTGAAAATGCGAAAAAAATAGGGGTATTCTTTACTTACCCACGAGTTAAGTGTGGGTAAAATTATTCGTAACCAACATTTTGTTATCATAGTCTATAATAAAGCTTTAACATGGTTTGTCTGTCTGTTCAGGTTCCCTTCCTAATACTATAATACAAGTTGTATAAGACGACAATTGATTTGTTTTGGGCGTATGGGCGCAGCGTGAAGTGTTCCTGAGCGAATTCATCCATACCCACATCTTAATATAACTTATAATGGAACCTAAATATATGTCCGGATTTACCCCACACATAGGGACGAATTCGGACATTAAAGCCGAAAAAAATTATTTGGGTGTCAACAGTTGGGCAATTGTATTTGAAGTCTTATGTAGAAAATATGAGAGATTGTACATTACTTTTTAGGATTCAAATTTCAGGGGTTAACAAATGAGCAACACACCCGCAAAATACGTCCGAATTCACCGCAAATGAGGGTACCTACCTCATTTTGTTTTAAGAATTCATATCGCCAACAATCAATGATCTTAGCTTGAAGAAATAAAATAAAATTAAATTTGGATATAGTGTTGGCATACATCAGTATTTACTGAAAGTGTAGCCAACGAAATGGAGAATGTTTTTGTGAAAAGCAATTTACTACAGATACCACTTTCAGTAAGAGTTATCGTTGCCGTTTTTTGGGCAGTTAAAAATTACATTTCACTCTGTTGACATTTATAATAGAGAGTAAATATTTGTCGGTGGTTAGATGACGCACATGCCAACTGTAGCTGAAAATGCAGTACCTACAAGTAATATCTGTTTTGGTTAATTTAAGATTTTATTTTTAGGACCTTTCTGCCATTGTAAAACGGCCACAATCCATATCAGTGCGTTGTCTAGCAATAAATCGTTCTTTTACTAAAGGCAAAGATATATTTATATGGAGCAAATGATGTTTATTTGTTTGGAGAAAATATGTTATTTTTACTTGAATGAACATTTGTAACAAATACGTTTATTTCTGCCTCTATGCCAACAATGATTTGTTGAACTAAGGCTCGTTTCTATTAACTCTCTGTTGTCATACTGTTGAGTTGTCAAGAGAATTAAGGTGCAATCAATTTCTCTTTAGCATCTGGAAAATATGAACGCTTAGTGACGCTGACCCGAGCGCGTCTAGCCGAGCGAAATCGTGGCTAAGTTTCACAATAATTTCCTTGGAAACTTAACAGAAAGATATTGTGAGATATGGTAGCAGCCATATCTCCCTTGAACAATATTTCTACTAGTCGCTCAGCTATGGCGGTGTAACGGTGATTATTAAGATTTGATTCAAAATTTCATGCTGCACAATTCTCTAAATTCACTACTTTTTGCAATACTTACACCTCATATAAAGTTTACAATCATCGATAAGGTTGGCAGAGGCGATATAAAAGCAATCTATTAAAAAACTACTTGCACGAGGCGGTCTAGCTAAAAGGTAGTTTACTGCCTTACTATTATAGACATAAATCTTATTAAATATGTTCTAAATTACTTTTCCTATGACATATAATAAACAGTATATTTTTGCCACGCCTAATTTCAACATGGACTAAGCATATTCTAAGACAACGGGAATATCACCCATTGCGACTCTAATGACTACCTCTGAATATAGTTGAATTTAAGTCGTGGTTAGTGAGGGATAGTTTCCTCCAAAAGTTATAAAATATTAACAAAGGCAAAAATCGACATTACCCCAGACATCAAAACCCCTAACCGGTATAAAATCTTCACGTCTCGCAATAAAAAAAAATCGACGTTTCTCGCATACGTCCCGCGTATCGTAAAACGCGACGTCAGTGCCGTATTTTAGAGCGCACCCCCCGCTCTCCGAATAAAGCGGCGGCTCGCGAGGGGTTGACAATACGCACTTAAGTGAGCCGGTTGCCCGCGGGCATCATTTACATGACAAGGGACCGGGCACAAATGCCAAATTCGACGCGAAACATCCAATAAGGGATGGAAAACCCCCGTACACCGCCATTAGCGGGGGCTGCCAGCAATCATTATTGGCGCGGACAAGCGCGAATTTTTATATTAAATTCGTTTTAGTCGAAATTACGTGTCGGTCCGGGTCCCGGTCCGCAGAGGGGCGAAGGTATGCCAATCAGTTGCCTTGTTCCTCGTGTATCGATTAATTAGGGGTTGTAGCGTTGGGGGAGGCTCGATCAAATTGACATTACGTAAAACTAATTATACAAGGAAAGAATGCCCATTGTTTATCTAGGCGTGTTTGCAGGTTTTACGGTAATTGGAAAATTGAGTTTCTAAGTCCAGTTCTTTTTGTTCCCTTGCTGCGTCTATATAGTTGTGATAATTACAATCAGGGAAACAATTGCGGTAATTATACATTGCAAACTTTGATATGCATGCTTAAGGGTGGGAATTGATGAACAATTCTCTTCGTCGCAAAGTGGATCACAGTTCCTGGTGAGTTGCGACAAAAATATATGCAAAATATAAAAATCATTAGTAGAAAACACGAAGAACCCAACACATTTTTTTTGTTTTATTTTTCTTTGTTATATAAATAAAACCACTGCTCGATGCAAAATCCTACAATTTATAGAAATAAAAAAGCCGATTGTTTAGATATTATATCCAAACATTAAGTTATAGTCAGTTTTACACTGAGTTTAGCTGTGCTTGTACACTGTTATAAAGAGAATTGTCAAGTCTGTTCTAATTCATTCCCGGATTTTGACATTAATACAATGTTTCAATAATGCTGTTCTGTAGTCTACAGGTGCTCAGGTGCCTAATTGCCAATATTTTTATCAGTATTTCGCCTGCTCACTTGTTCAACCCATCTCCAAATGGATGGGTTCAGCTTCGGAACTAAACCGACAAAGCCCATTTTTCTATTTTTGTGTGTAATTAATGTTGTTGTCATTAATGTTTATGTTTTATGTTTATTTGTTTCTCTATGAAGCAGTTTATATTTCTTTAAATTTGGATACTTTTGGACAACAATGTAAGTAACGAAGTACTATCTACTACTATCTACTACTATCACTATCTCCCTATCACAAAAAAAATATTCACAATATTCAACTGCATAGCCACCTGTGTAATTAACATAATCCTACATCTAAAGATTTGTGTGAATTAAAATATATTGAACACTCCATTAAAGAAATCATTCTAAAAAGGTATATAATTTGAATGGTTTTTTGAGATTAGAAAAGCAAACTATGGTAATTGAAGTAAATCGTGAGTTCTAAATGTATTGTCAAGTTTGTCAGTTATTTTGTTGAATTTTTGTTTTTTATTTTCGGGAATTATTTCCTAGATCCTAATACAAACAAATGCTCAATTTCTACTATACACTTATACACACAAAACAACGCTTTCAAAGTCTATTTTCTATTGAACCTGTAATTTTGTTAGTGTTCGTTTGGAGCGTATACAAGGTGCAAGAATGAGAGTATTTTTTCAAATTTGCGTAGCTTTGTGAGGGGCACCAGCGCCAATCAGTTGATTAACTAGAATCACAAAGTTTCCCAATGTTTTTTGAACATTTCCTTCTTAATTCCTGTAATTATCTCTATTACTAAACAATATACAACAAGAATAGTGATAATAGAGCATAAAGCCTGTGAAAAGATGCCAGTTTTGTAGAGCATTTCGAACGTTTTGCTAATACAGATAAAATCGTCGGGAATGGGTTCTCTGGTCTCTAAATGAGGTAAATTCACAGAGTAAAATTGGTCAATTTCCGTCAAAAACAGTGAAGGTTCTGACTTCTGCAGAACTGGTTTCATGACATCTACATTTCTTAACGATTGGATAACACATGCGTGTATTTTAACCCATACATTGTCTCATTGAGTTCTTACGTCCGTAAATTCTCGCAAGTGCATTAAATAAGACGATTTCACTGAGAAAACGCTCATACATGTCCAAGCGTTTCGTAATAACGAACACAATATATATCGTCCTTTTTTAGTCTGTTGAAAATTATATTATATTAATCATTTCCTCATCTACCAATCGGTGTAGGGGTATCTACATAAAATCAAAAAATACAATTTATCCTAACTTAAAGTAATTCTGTGTACAATATAACTCAACACTGTTCTTCTGTAAATCTGGTGAAGTTTCTCCAATGGGTTCGATTCTTTACTATTTGTCTTGCTTCTGGTATACTCTTTCCTTTCCTAATTATTGCCTTAGCCACGGTATCGTTCCAGTGACCTCACCAACTGAGCTGTCTTTCCTCTACATAGTCCAAAATAGAATCAGTACCAAGTGCCTTTCTTATATCGTCGTTCCTTTCTCTGTCCATTCTGATTACTCCCTTGACTCCTCGTAGGTATTTCGTTTCTGTGGCATGTATGCTGCTCTTCATCGATCTATTTAGAGTCCAAAATTCACTTCCAAAGGTCTTGAATATTGTCATCTTTGTTTTGCTGAGCACTTCCTTCTTCCTAATGAATGTCTTATTCATTGCGTGAGACATTTTAACTGTTTTCTGTATCATTTCACTTATGTCCCTGTCCTATTTCCCATTGTTCTGTATTATTACACCAAGGTGTTTAAATTCGTCCACCTGTTCGATATCTTCTGCGTCGATTTTGATGTTTATCTTCTCCATTTACCATGACGTCACCATTACCTTCGTCTTGTTGTTGTTTATTTTCATTCCATCTAGGTAGGGTCTCGTTCCGTACATCTATATTGTTTTGAAGTTCTTCGACGCTTCCCGCCATAATCCCAATGTCGTCAGCAAAGGCACAATGTATAATATAAAATATATAAAATATGAATTCCGAAAAAGTTAGATGACTAGACAAATAAAATGACCTACGACTTAAACGTCTTCCTTCTAATTGGGTGATGATGTTTTTAAGTTTTTAAATATCCAAAATAAGAAAAAAAAACAGATCAGTTCAATTTATGATTTGAATTCCTTCTATCATAAAATACCGATCCTATTCCAGCAATCTCTTGCTCTCGATAACACCATACCATTAAGTCAGCATCCTTAATTCATCCTTCCTGCATCATGCAGGCGTCAACGGACACAACAACCAATAAATTACTCCTCACAATGCCAATAAAAGATTCCAATAAAAACAGTCGGCGACCGGGCATGCTGGTACTAATGCCCGGAGGGGCGCAGAATCACCCCCTAATAACCTCGCGAATCAGCGTGCGAACCATACTCATTACTACGACATTTCTACCGTATCCCCGAGAATTTCCGCAATACGAGGAAACGCGCAACAATATAATAATAATTCTCCGCCGAACGTCGTTACCAAAAAATATATCGTATGGCCAGAGGTCGTCTACGAACCCCCATATACGCACTTATATGCGGAAGGGGGATTGAAATGTTACAATAAAACAGTTAATAGACGAGGTGTCATGTGCCCTGAGGCTCACCACGGGACGCTAGGGTGACTCTCCCCATGTACCGATATGGCTAATTTGAACCGCGGGTTGTCAGGACGCAGGATTCGACGACCGAGGCCCTATTCTGACGTCGCGGTCCGACGTCAGAATGGGCTTTTCGCCATGGTCCGCTTATTGGATCAGAATGAGCCAGCTGTTGCGGAACACTTGCTTTATCGGTTTAGGTTTTCGATTTTTTAGCCGATTACTGGCGCGAAGCCTGGCGGGACGTCTGCGAATTATGCTCTTACGCAGTATGTTCGATTAATTTCGAAAGGATGTCGTTTTGTGCGTTTTGTTGCCAGGTGGTTTTGCAGTCGGGGTTTTAAGGTTTTTTGCTAATTGGATTTGCGGAATTTACGTTCGTTTCGTGTAAAGAATATCTGATTGTATTCATGGTCATGTTGGCACCTGTTCTTCTTGCTGCGTAGTTTAATATTTTTGCTATACATACTTCTGAATAGACATCATCAACTGGTGCACTCAGAATGACGAATTATTAAACAAATTTTTTGTACAAACTCAATTTACATTCAAAATTGTAGTAATGAGTGTATTTTTATAATTCCTTTATATTAATAGTTATTTAACCAACAAGTATATTAAAAAGAGCGATTAATGATCGAGACTGTTTAACGCACGAGCGATTAGCGAGTGCGTTAATTGTCGAGACCATTACTCGCCGTTTAATATTCGCGTTGGTTACAGAATTTTTTTCGTCTGTTGTATTCTTCTGTCGGCATCTACATAGATTTTATTCGTCGGTGTCGTTTGAGGTTGTATGACCGTTTATGTAGTTTGACACTGACAGTTCTAAACTGCGTGCCTGTATAACGGAATGTGCTGATTGGATGGTTTTATTTTACGTATGTTGGATTGGCTATAATAAAGTCGTTTGATTGGCTATAACAAATCATTCAACTGCAAGTTTTAGAATTTGTTGTTTTTCTTATATCTCATATCTTATTCGGGTTTGTTTCTAAATGAACCACTTTTTGAACGGATTGCTTTTTTACATTCTTAAACGTTACATATCGGGTATACATATCAGATTTTTCTTGAAATTGATATGAAAATACAAAAAAAAGATGATTTTACAACCAATGAATTTACAGCGGCGGAATCGAAGGGCGCAAAGGACCTCAAACTAAACATAAAAATTTGATCTTTTACCTGAAATCCTAAGTTTGTTCACAGTTTGCCACTGCTGCATTAAAAAAGTCTGATGTGGCCAGGCACATGACTCTATCATACAATATATAAAATTAATAGTTTAGCTGCATGAGAATATTATAATATATAATATATTTGATTGAGATAAATCGTGTCTGCACTAAAATTAAATTAGTTAGCCAGGATTTGTCAGATATTTTTACTATTGACAGTAGGTATTGTTAAAGCATCAGCATCTGACACTACCTCTGCCATTAGAATAATAGTTATTTATGTCACAAGTAGGTACCGAACCGAAAGTAAGGAATAGCGCGACGAGCGGTGATGCGGCGCGTCACCAAAGGCGGAGCATCGCCGTCGCATGTGAGCGAGTCGCGCTATGTAGTTTTCAGCCGGAGTGACATATAACGTTTTTTATGTTACTTTTTGAGTAAATATGTATTTTTAAAAAAATATGAAAAAATGGTTATAATTCTGTATAGGAAATGTTAGGTTGGTACCACTTCGACAAAACGTCAAGTTTAAATAGCTAATTCAAATTCTGACAGATTTATATTTGTTCATGACACTGTAGATGACACATCCGTACCAACATACTAAAATAAAACTACACTCATCGCTATACTTTATTTACAATTTTCTCAATTTATCGTTTTTAGAATTAGATATAACAACGGGTTGATATTTCTTATCAACAACCAATCAAATTGGTGATCTTAATTTATTTGAAATTTGTATTTTGTACTTTGCGGCACAAGAGCGGCAATGTTCCATATCGGTTCTCCAATCTCTGATGTGATCAGCTGTTTTCGAGTGTGACACAACAAAATTTTGGTCAAATCCTGGCTACTATGTATGTAGTTTCATATCAATACAGATGCGACCGATCTCGATCAAATAGACTAGCTAAACTATTAATTTTACCGAAAAATGTCATAGGCATAAATTATTCATAATTTCGTCTACTTTAGTTTATTATTTAACTATTTTAACGAAATTATAAACTAAATTATAATACTTCGTATGAGAAACTAAAAAAGTTCTCCACTAAATTTGAAAAGAGAAAGTTGATTGCTACTAAGGTTTATACAAAAACAGGTTTTTGGAACTACTTAAATTCAAAATATACAAAACGGTTTTTGTTATGTTGGTAAAACCAATATAATAAAGCACTAAAAGAATATCGTGGGGCTAGTAGCGAAAACCTCTATCTAACATTTTACTTCAATTGTTTATAAGAGCATACAATCAGTAAATGTTGTAAGTCCTCAAAAACAATTAACTCGCTGAAAATTTGTATTATATTTAATAGTTAGAAGGATAGAAAATGTTCTTTTAATGATTATTAAACAAATGTTTGTTTCTATTAAACCCTGCCGCCAATAAAGAGAAAGAACATTTTTTAGTTCACCGAAAAACTGGAAAAAACTGACGCTGTCAAAATCGTCGTGTATTATTCATTGAACGGTGAGTACTGTACTAGTACATTACTTATGGGAAAAAGGAAAATGCAAAATTATTTGCATTTTGTTTTGTTTCAATAAAGACCTTTATTATTATTATTAATATGAAAATAATAAGAAATTAGATTGCATGTAAGATCGCATATTACTTAATAATATCTATTTCAAGTGGAAATGGTAATGTTTTTAATACCATACCTCATTATTGTTCCAAATTTAATTCTAGCATCTAAAAACGCATTTTTTGAATTTAAAACCGTCGCTGACAAGACACAATTTCCGCAAAATAATCATTAATGATAATTAGTTTATGTGATTATATTACAGTTATTTCTAAAACGACATTAAATATAAGTTCCGATTAAAAAATATAGAACGCTAAAATGTTAGTGGCTATTGTACCAAAATGGTATATTGTAAACCAAAATACTACTATAGCTATCAGCTAAGCAACTAAATAGAGCCAAATCCTTCTATAACTTTTAGCTTTGTCGTAGTCATGTGTATCTGGAATTACTTCCCCTTGTATAGACTGAATGTTACCACCTTTATAAAACGCTAAACTCAGCAAATTAGGCAATTTTTCTTTTGAGAATGAATAGTAAACAATTCATAGACTTCATTTTTCCTGATCCGATGGAACGAAAAG
The DNA here is from genome assembly GCA_964023965.1 of Melinopterus prodromus. Lineage (NCBI taxonomy): Eukaryota > Metazoa > Arthropoda > Insecta > Coleoptera > Scarabaeidae > Melinopterus > Melinopterus prodromus. The sequence goes on from OZ030393.1 coordinate 52,173,072, forward strand.
TCGTCATCAAAGCGATGTGAACCGATTTTTTTGATTCTACGCTCCCCTGATGCGATGTCCACTTTCATTTTCTATTTAGCTAGTTCTTTTTAATACGTGAACAATATCTCTGAACTGAAGATAATAAATTGGCTCCATAAATCAAACTGGAATCAAAAGTGAAGCGATGCGACCGCTGTGCGGACCGAAATCGATGAGGGATGACGACATCCACAGACTGCCATTGTTTAATCTATTTGATATGCCGCGCGTACTGCTTCATCAGTATTCCTTCTGATATCCGACCATGACCCAAATATTCGCCGAACATCGGACCCCAAATTCGCCTCCATAGCTCCACCTCAAATACATCAAAACACAAAAACTAAACCAACAACAAATAAATCAATACACATTACGAAAACTCTCCTACATATTTATTTATTATTTTAGTTGCTAAGATAGCTCAAAGGGGAGTCTTGTTGACGTCCCCGTGAAGAAAAAGTTCATTCACTTTCCACACTATTGAATAATTCATATATCGATCCACGTAAGTCTGACCTTTCTGCTTTTGCCATATTAGGCCCCCGTTTTTTCGGGGGTATCGAAGTGGGGGGGTGTGGATGCGTCCCCCCCCCCAAGGTCACGCCCGTGCGTATCGCGCGTACCGCCAGCGCTACGCGTCCATTAGCGGATATTAAAGGGGTGGAACGACGGTACAGTCGTCGAATAACGATCGTAGCGCGTCGGGGGTGGTTTTCGGGGGTGACGCGCGCGCCACTGCTTTCAGGTGACGGTGGCGCCATCTCAGGTGGCTTCCCCCCTCTCTCCGGGCAGGCGCAGAGCCGTCTTTGCGACGGGTTGTCCTTGGAGCGGGATACCGACGAGCTCGCGGTGCATCTGGCCCATCTGCCTTGCAAATGAGTTGCTTATTTATGGGATTTATGAACTTCAAACTTTGGTTTCGCTTCTAGCGGGTCTCGTAGCCGCGTTTTGAGGACGCGGGGTGTCCGCGGTGCGGCTTTTGTTTTACGCACCGGTGGTTCGGCGAGGTGGATACGGGAAATTGAAAATTATCCAAATGGAGAATGGCAGGATTGGGAGGATTGCGGGACGAGTTGGATTAGTTCGGGGGTTTGTTGAGGTTCTGAGGGAATTCTTTTGTAGGTTGCTTTTGCGGCTTGTCGGTTTTGAAGGTGGCCGCCGCCATTTTGCGTTATGGGAGTTGTCTGCGTTAGTTCTGTACGATATCGGTTTTATATCATACTCGTTAGTTTTGTGTTTGCTGGTTACTTATCTCTCGTTGTTTCTCATTTTAGGAGTGAAATGATTTGCTTTTTGAGAGTTTAGTTCTGTACGGTTTTGGGAAAATAGTTATTTTAGTTTGTATATAATTCAAACCTTGTAACTGAACTATAGTTACTTATGTTATGGTTTTATAATGTTTTATAATAAACAATTTAAATAATAGTGACTGAACTGTATCAAAATAATTTCAGCTGTTATCATGAATTCTATTAAAGAAAATTATTATAAATTGTGTGATTATACTGTCAGAACATAAAATTCCCAAACCAGGACAACATTTGAATTAAAATTTGCTGCATCATGGTATTCAACGCGCACAAGAACGAACAGACCAGTTTGTACTACATCGTGTCGACATCTTCAAACAGCAGCAAGGCAATTATACTGACAAATGGCGTTTTACAAAGTGGTTGTTTTCTAAACATTTAAAATCCATATTATAGAGATGAAAGAGCAACCTGACAAAATTTCACAAAGGCAAATTTAGAATTATTTTATCAATTTCTTTTGTTTAATATAGTTTCTACTAATTTTTGGTTCTACCAAAATTCCATTAAATATCTTGGAGGACGCATGTGCAAACTGTTAGTTAAGCTTAATCACCTTCTCAACTTCTTAACTGTTTGTTTTCTTTTGATTTCCTTTACAAAATTGTGTATTGTAGATCAGCGCATTATTTTATTTTTGTTCACACATATTTGCACATTACCCTGTTTAAATATATACAGCAACATATATTCTAATAAAGTAAGGAATATTTACGGTATTTTTTTTAATTATTGTTTTTTTTAACAAAACAGCTCCTACAAAATTGCAATTCTGCTGCAAGTTCGGCATTTTCTGTTTTGTTTATAACTTGTTCGACTTTGCTGGTATAGCAACTATGTTTTTACTTACTGAGCGACATATGTTAGAAAACCTCAGTTGTGAATCGTAAAATATTGGCACCTCTGAGGATCAGGGAAAATACCACAAATTTCTGTATAGAACTATTTTGAAATAAATAAAGCAGAGATTATTTGAACTGAACAGATCATGCATACTGGTTGTCTCAACAGTGCGATCTCGGAAGATTGTGCCTCAGTTAATGAAGATATGTATTTTAAAACTGATTTCAGTCATATGTACAGAACGCCGAGGCGCACATTTTAAAATTACTAGCGTGTTCCATAAGGTAGTACCAACCCAAACTTATGTTTTTTAATGGAATAACCTAACCTCGGCACAATTTTGAATTCTTCGCAAAATTTTACGACAATGAAAAGTAATATTACCAACCCTAAACTTTATACTTTTTGATTTATTTGCATTTTTAAGGAAAAACAGCAGTCTAAGGTACATTTTATATCTTAACTGTTTTAAATTTTATTGCGCACGCTCAGATTATGATTAAGTAAGAAGCGTTGTATAAGCGTGATTACCTACCATATAAATTGTATTCCAGGTGGTCATTATCTGCAACAAAATATAGCAGTTTTTCTTAAGAAAGTAAATTTTTTTAAATGGAACACCGTATATATAATCAATTTTTTGAATGCTACACATCGTTCTGCACAAAAAAGTTCAGGCACACACCAGTGCTAAAATAAACAATTGCAGAGATAACTAGTATTGTTCATAAAACCCGATTTATCTATCAATAATTGCTTCTACACCTAAGTATTTACCTAAATTACTGTTTTCTAGCACGATGTCATCTTTTTTTTCAAATAAAATAAAATATTTTATCTCATCTGCAATTTAATATTATAATTTCAAATAAAATTTACTTATACCCTGTAGGCTATGAAAAACTTTGACGGCTTTTAGTCCAGAATCATTTAGAAAATAAACTGCTTCCGGGTTATGCCGTGTGTTAAGATATGTAAATGCTGACGTTTCGCGAATCATGTTGCTCGCTTCTTCAGAACTAACTAAATACTGAGTATTCAATTAATCTTTAAGTACTTTTTTAAATTCTGTCAGGTTCTTAGATCTTTTAGCAATAATTGATCAACAAAAAATCATTCTATACTATGTTGCCGAATTAAAGCAGTAATTTTTTTTCTTGGGTATACAGCAAGCTGATAAATATTGCTCAATTTCTTCACCATTATTAGTATATAATTCTCTTGACAAACGATTTCTTCCTGGCATGCTCAATTTTAATCAGTTTATTTTCATTAATTTTTTAATCCACTGCAGTTGAAAGATTATTGTGAATGCACCGGGATAAGCAAAAGTTTTTGAAAAAGTTGGAAAAAAACATTTTAGCACTTTTAATTCTATCGCTTCTACCACATGTTATTGAGCCTTCGAAAGTGTGTAAAAGTAAAACTTTTCAAATCTTGCAATTTTACTTAAAATATTGATAGGTTTTCTAAAAGTGTCATTGAAGCACTGGCATATTTTACTCAACGTCATTGAATTAAGAAAAACATATACCATTTCAACAAAATTTGATAAATTATAAACGAAACAAAACTACCAAAACCGCAGAATAACCTACACAAATATATTTAATGTAAAACAATAATTAAAATATACAACAATTGAAGACCCTGCAGCAACAAAGATACCTGTATTTTGGCCAAATTTGCATATGACTATTAATACAGATATACATTGTAGGGTGGTACTTATTTTTTTGTGCAGGATCCACTCAATGTATCCCTTTATATCCATAGTTATTTCCTGGAAATATTGAGATCGACCAACGTATGTTAATCCATGCCACCAGGGGATCAAAATCGACAATAAGCTTAACCATATAACAAAATTACATACCACAGTTATTAAGTTAACCAAAAACAAGAGGAATCACTTAATTGTTGAGTCTAGATATCAAAGAATCGTTGTGATTTTCCTGGCAAACAATGAACATATTGAAAAAGCGAAAACTGTTTCGTATGTGTTTTTTTGTCGCAGAATCCAAACACAAATTCTGAATTGCATCAGAACAGTTTTAGCAGCATTTCTACTTACAGATTCGGCGAAAAAAGAGTATAAAAAAGCCAATATTGTAGATAGACTGGAGCCAAAGAAAGTTTATTTTAGTGTCCTATATCGCTTCTCTCGTATTATATTTACAACAAAATTAGTGAAACGTTAATTCCCCAAATCATTTCCTACAAACTACTTTACAATCACACTGTCAAATAAGTCCTGAAATTATCTCTGCTAGCTTATACAATTGCAGAGGGGCTTACTATAAAGAGAACACAATAGCAATATTCATCTTCCATATTTTCAATTAAAATTTTCAATTAATCCACCGATGAGAGACTCTTTTATAAAATCATTCCGTTTGTCATAAACAAATCAAGTCACATAAAATCTCTTGCACTCTGAATTTCTTAATTCTCCTCCTAGCAGAACCTCATCAGATATACCAGAATACAAACCGTCTTAGTACTCCCTACAGTCTACATCCACACTATCAGTTTAATTATCGTGTAAAGTCTTATGTATTGCGGTATATCCGGTCGCTCGCTGGTGCTGGCGCGTCTCTCGTCGGTTCCGCCGCTCCGCAACTGAAGTTCCGGACTACGGACCGACTCCGGTATCGATTCGCCGGCGCATCTAATTAAAAGTCCGGGCACGTACAGCTCTCAACTCCGGTGACACTGTTTCGCCGAGAGAGAATCTACAGTCCAAGCAGCCACCCCTCAAAGTCCGGACTACCGCGTGGAGAAAACTCGGTAGTCCCTATACAAGCGGCGCTTTCGATAGGCGGCGGCAGCGTCCGCTGTTTTTCGCTGCTGAAGCTTGAAAATTAGGTTCTGCTAATCCAAACTGAATTTCACTGTGTGTGAAGATAATGGTTTTATCTTCACTGGAAGTTTGTTGGAACTAATTTGTAAGATGCAGTAAGTGCATGTTGAGAGCGAATTTGGTAATCTATGGTGTGTATAAGTTAGTAGTTGGAGTTTTGGATTTTAGAATTTGCGAAAATATCTTGACTGGTTTCAGAAAACCAGCTAGAAGATATATGATCTAGTGGTACGACTTTAGACGACTATTAAAAGAGAGAATCAATATTGTTATAGAGATGAATTCTACATCTAATGCATATTTATTTGTTTATCTGCAATAAACAAAAAAATAACGCAGCCTGATAGAATTCTCTAAGTAGACTGAGAAACAAGGTTGAATTTGAACTGAAAAACTGTTCTTTCTGTGAAGTGGTATTACCTGCACTGTCCAACGCGAAGCCAAAATTTGCAAGGACTAGATTAAAACGCCTGTCCCATACAAATTCACAGAGCTTATACATAAAGTGTTGTTTGAAAGTTCAAGATTGAACCTTTCATATGAGCCCACTTATAGCATTTTCTACACAGAAAAAAAAATTCTTTGTCAGTTTATATATATTATAGTAAACATTATTTGAATAAACGAAATATCACTATTGAATATTCACCAAACAAATATTGCTTAAAATTATATATTTTTATCAGTTTGTACAAGCCACAATTTGTTTGCTCAAAAAAGCAGTTCAAAGTTTTAATCACTCATATTTCTAATAATATTTTGTCATTTCAAATATTTCTTTAGAAAACGAATTCGCAATAACAGACCGTTTCAATACAAAGTTATGTTGCTTTATGTTTGGCTATGCAACATTTCTGATATCGGGTCAATTTAATGTGAAATGAAAGGTGTATTAAAATCAATGGGTAATGAAATTTGCCTTGTCTTGGTAAAAAAATGCCCCTAGAGCTCTTATAGCGTCGTATACAGGGTGATTTTTTTCTTCTACAGGGTGATATATTTAAACAATTTTTGTATTGTTTTTAGTAAAAACTAGTGGAATGTGACGTTTGTAACAAAAACATTGCAGAGAACTCTAACTGTGTACTTGAGTTATCTTTAAAGGTCGGTGAGAAACCATTGGATTTGTTATGGGCAACATGTATGAATATATCATTTTAGCTGGTCTTTTCGTCAGTTTCAGTTATGTTGTATCACACTTGTTGTTTAGCTGTAAATTTTAGACGTATGTATGTTACTTATTCTTGTTGTTTTGTTTGTTTTTGCTAAGATTGAATCGGAGCTGGAATCAACGTATTTGAGTATCTCTTCAAAGCCTTCTTTTTACTTTATCATACGCAGTATGGTAAAGTATTGTAATCATGCCGAAAAAAAAAATTGAGATTTTAGCGGAAATAGGTCTTTTTGGGTCCCCTGAACATTTTTGACCAAGGTACAAAAAAATGTCTGTGTGTGTGTGTGTGTGTGCGTGTGTAAACGATTTTTGTGGCGATGATTCCGGAAAAACTACTAAAGGTATCGGGACGAAAGTTCATAATTAGAAGTTTCATGACCTAACTTAGAGCTGAAAAGCTTTTGGTTAAAAAGGGTCCAAAGGAACTGGTAGTTTATTCTAAGCCTTTTTCAAGGATTTTGCAAATGAGCCGCCATTTCTCTAATTTCGTCAAAATAGTTAAATAATAAATTAAAGTAGAGGAAATTCTGAATAATTTATGCTTATGACATTTTTTGGTAAAATTAATAGTTTAGCTTTTTAGTTTATTCTACGCCTTTTTGAAGGAATTTGGAAATGAGCCGCCATTTCTGTAATTTCGAAAAAATAGTTAATTAATAAATTAAAGTAGAGGAAATTTTGAATAATTTATGCCTATGAAATTTTTTGGTAAAATTAATAGTTTAGGTTCAAGAGCAAATTCTATTCGAGATCGGTCGCATCTGCATTGATATGAAATTACATAGTAGCCAGGATTTTGACAAATATTTTTTTGTGTTGTCACATTCGAAAACAGCTGATCTCATCAGAGGTTGGAGAACCACTATGGAATGTTGCCGCTGTAGTGCGGCAAATTATAAAATACAAATTTCAAATAAAGTAAGATCACCAATTTGATTGTTTGTTGATAAGAAATATCAACCCGTCTTTATATCTAATTCTAAAAACGATACATTGAGAAAATTATAAATAAAGTATAGCGATGAGTGTAGTTTTATTTTAGTATGTTGGTAGGGATGTGTCATGAACAAATATAAATCTGTCAGAATTTGAATTACCTTTTTAAGGTGCGTTTTCATTAGTGATAATCGCAGTGGTAGCAGACGCCGTTATAGTATTTCCAATAGAAAATTGATAGTGACTCATGTTTATGTACATGCAAACTAATATGTGTCATTATCACGATATGTAAGAAATACTATAATTTCGTATTGTACCACCGCCATTAGCTACCATTACCTACCAATCGGAACGCACCTTAACTTGACGTTTCGTCAAAGTGGTACCAACCGAGCATTTACTATACAGAAATCATTTTTTTTAATTACGTATTTCTTAAAAAGCAACACAATAAACGTTGATGTCGCTCCTGCCAAAAACTAGATAGCCGACTCGCTCATATGCGACGGCGACACTCCGCCCTTCGGTGACGCGCCGCATCACCGCTCGTCGCGCTATTCCGTACTTTCGGCATTTGTGACATAAATAACTATTATTCTAATGACGTAGTGTAGGTAGTGTCAAATGCTGATGCTTTGACAATACCTACGATTTATCTCAATAGAATAGATTCTCATGCAGCTAAACTATTAATTTTATATATTGTATGATAAAGTCATGTGCCTGGCCACATCAGATTTTTTATTTTAATGTCATGTTTAAATAAAGAGCACTTTTAACATCAGCCTGAAGCCACTGTGAACATTGTGTTGTACCTTTTTTTAGATATTTTTTATTTGAAATTGTAATTATTACGTGAAAAACAAACAGCAAAAACCTGACCGTCAGACAAGTGAAAGTAAACTGCCATAATTTTAGTTCAATAAAAAACAATGTTGATTTTAGTTCCAAATCACAGCAACAGCAACATTTTATGTTTTTGTTGGAAAACAGGTAAGATCAATCCTGCCAAAATCTCAAGATCAAACGGCGCCCATAATAAAACTAAATGTTGGCCATAGTTTCTCCACAATCTTTAACTCCACTCATGTTCGCAATTGTTTTTTATCTATGCAAACGTCCAATTCAACTGCCTTTTTGAGTAAAAATAGCAAAAAACGATGTTTCAAAATTTCACAATGTATACTAAAAAAAATCATCCTGTATACGATCCTATAAAATCTCTACTGTTACTTGTGATCAAAAGAGAACATGTCATTACCTACTAATTTCATTACACCTTTCCTTCTCACATTAAATTGACCCTATATTACCAGATATGTTGCATAGCCATACATAAAGGAACATTACATTGGATTAAAACGTCCAATTATTGCAAATAAATATATAAGCAATCAAGCAATTAGTTTATCAAAGAAATGCTTGAAATATCTATCTTTGGAAATATGAGCAATTCAAAATGTGTACCTTTTTTTTGCCGACAGTGTATAGTTTCACAAGCCAAACAATATTTCTTTAAAATAAATACAAAATATTTCGAAATAGATATAATTTTATGTTTTTTTTGTTCAAATGTCTACTGTTGTTGAGTCTCTTTTTGACTTTAAAAAAATATATGTTATTATCAATCAAATGTTTCTTTTTTAATGGACTTAAACAGTGCTGCTTATCTCCTCAGTAATATCTCCAGCAATCTGCTAATAAAAATAAAATTAATATAGTGTAATTATTGTGGGTGTGTAGATCAATGTTGCGAGGTTCTCAAGAATAACGTAGATTATTAAAATATAACATGCAATGACTTACTTTACTTCAGAGACAATGCTTTTGTATGTTCCATCGGTGACGGCGTCTATTTTCCAATTAGAATTTTACATTTAGCATTTTACTGCGGTGGTATGGAGAAAACAGGTACGGCAAAGATTTGATTTGGCTAGCAAACGTTGCATCTAGAAATAAAAGAAACTTTTTTTTACTAAAATTTTACTTAAGCATGTTTGAGGTTTGATTTGAACTAACATCTTTCGAAGTGGCAACGCAAGCCTATCTTTGTATTGACAATATCTACTACTACTCTAAAGAAACAAGCAGTATTTCATATTGATAACTATATATCCCATTTAAGAGATATTTATTTAAAACTAAACTGTCAACAAACTAGTTTTTCTTTCATAACTCTAAAACGGCATGAAAAAATAAAATGTTATAGATACTCCTGAATCATTTCAAAATGACATGTTTGACTATAGAACATTTTCTGCTGTTAAGATTTATTTTTCTCTCATAAACCAATATATACCAGCATAGAATCTTGTATGGACATTGTATGGAGATTGGAGTTGGTAAGGTATTAGTGAGTGTCTTTAATTTAGGTATGTATATAAAAAATAAAAATTATATACCGTCATTGGGTAAAACAATCTTAAACGAAACTTCTAACTATTTATTTCACATAAGTAGCTAGTTTAATTCAAATGGTCCACCGGCACAGTAACCGATGTGTGCTGGTGTGGCCCATGAGGCGTGAGTGTCGCGGGCAGATGGACGGGATCAGATAAGGTTATATTGATATAAAAACCGCGCGGAGCGGTGACAAAAGCTGAGCGTAAGAGGATTATCGGGGTGCGACCGGTTTTTAGTTTCGGGAGGACGATGCGGACGTGCCCTGGGCATATGGCCACGTTCAATATCTGCGCCCCGTTCGTTTTTTTTTTTTTCCTCTCCTGCCGACCGCGTTTTGTCCACATGCACGCATTCACGCCTTCGCCTCCTCTGTCGCTTTTTCACACTTTTACGCCCAGCAAAAGGATCATCGCGATTGCCATCTCTTAATTCGGCCCTCCTGAGCCTAAAACACGTGACCAACGCATCGCCAACTCGATAATACCGCAGGGAATTAACCTATATGTCGGAGAGGAGAAAGTTTTTGAAATATATGAGAAATATTTGAAGAAAAACGCAGTCAAAATATTGATTTTTAATCGGGGTACCATCTAACTATAGCCTTAAGAAGGTTTATATTATTTTATTTTAAATTGTAAAACCTCCCTATGTGCCTGTAGTCAGCCAAATGTTAAAAACATGATGGCTCAAAACAAGGGTTGTTATAAAAAAGGTTTGTTTTTATTTTAAACAAATCAAACATGTTTTTTTATAGAATTTTGTTGGTTTTTTAACGAAACAATGTTTGAACATTGTCTTCTGAATGTGTTCTATAAACTGTTTGGATCAACCACAAAATAAAGTATACAAATATAAAATATTTTGTTGAAAAATCATTGATTGTTCATTGCGGTGTATTTAACTATATTATAAAAAAATTACGTATTCCAACCTATTTTACCAAAGAATGCATCCCAACTCTACCTTTCAAAAAGTACATAAATGTCGACTATCACATTTGTGATGCGTAGAAAAATAATTGACCTAGCCAAAAAATATGTAGTTTTAGCAAAGGGTAGGTACAAATATTGGTGGTAAAAATAAATATACAATGCTAGTCATCTTTTTTGATGTTTTTAACACTTTCATCTCAAAAAATATACATCAATTGTTTTAATTTAGGGAAATATGTCAAAAGAAAATAGAACTACAGAACTATTAAAAAATCAGTAATTTTCCGTACGTATATGTTATCATTATAATTTTGCATATTTTATCATTAGAATAGATCCACCATTTTGAAAATTTACACATTCACATTTGAAAACAGAACTTATTGGACATTATAAGAAATAACTGCGGATACTAGCTTGTTTATTTACATCTTTAGGTGTCATATTGAGTCGACATTCAAGAATATTTGAATGATAATTGACGAAATGTGCGAACTGACCTACAATAAATCAATTGAGCTGCTATCTTTTAAGTATGAACATCAGTATAGACTGACAGTATTTAATTAAATTACGTATCAATCATAAAATGTTCGCTTACACCAGTATGTTGCTATAATAGGAAGACCAGATTTTGCAAGAACTAGATATAATTCGATATGGAGACAAACATGAACCTTTTCAACTTGCTCAAGTCTGTATTTAAAACAGAAAAAAACATTAACGTAAAAATGGGGATTTTACCATAAAATAAAAAATTAAATATTTTGGTACGAAGCATCTCGAGTTTGTGATGAGCTGTGACAACGGTAATATGGTAATTTTTGACATTTCTTCATCGCACAATTGTCAGCCCATTTTTCGCTTTTTTAGTCGAAATCTTTTGTCAAAAACTGCACTTAGATAAAAAATCTATAATGTGGGTTGGGCTATTTGAACTGTATTTGAGGAAATCGAAAGACGTACAAGTAATTTTTCTTTTTGACCATGACAAGAAATTGAATATTTAAATGTCCCAACTCATTATTCATCTAAGAAGTTGGACTGATTATTTAATTAATTTTTAACAATAAATAACATCTTCACTTGAATAAACATCCATGACGTATGAATTCTAAAGTTATCAAATTTAATCTTAACGAAGAACACAAAAATTTGTCAAAATATTTTATTGGCATCAATGTTTAAAGTTGAAAATTTGGCTCGATTTCTTTTGTCGTGTTTATTCTTGAAACATTTTACAAAAATGCAAAATTTTTGAGCAAGTTTAAGATGTAAGAGCAACTTATTACCTAATATAAATTTTGAAAATAATCTTTTGAGTATAAATTTTGTTTATTTTTGATACCTTTTACCTATTACCTTTTAAATCGTCAATTTTGGTTTTCTACTTGTGCGGTAAAATTTGAAAATATTGCCATGTTTCAGGGTAAAGGGTATTGTCCAATAAACTGTATTTTAGGGGTTCCTTACTGACTTGATTTGGTAACTTTTGGCATCCCAAGCGTTTTGATCCGGCAATTTTCGCTCTTTTTCTTGAATTCCGGGATCAATCCCGAGATCCCGACATTACAAAATCTTTAATTCTGAAATCCCGGGTTCAGTATTTTGTCCGGAATTGGAAGCCCTAATAGATACCAGACGCCGAGTTTGCACAAAAGTAAAGTAAACAAGCTCGATGTTTGGCAACGTAATTAACGGTAATGACGTATTTGGGCAATTGATATAAATAGCCACATACCGGAGCATGAATAATAATTGTATTTTAGCCTGTATTCACGAGTGAAACATTCGGCACCCGTTCGAGAGGGCCTGCTGTTGTCTTAGACTATCGTGTCGACAATAGACAGTATGTAAAATCCCAGTGTGAATTTTATTTTACATCGACCCTGAACCTTTGCTATAAAGATCTACGTAACAATATAAAATTAGTGCCTCTAAGCAGAAAAATTACTTTATTACACTGGTTTTACAATACGTGTTATCTTATTGCACAATAAATGCTTCTCTTGCCCTGGAGTATCAAAATACCAGCCACAAATAAACTGATTTTTGTAAATATTCAAATAATTTCCCAAATAATTGAATATTTTTTGGAATTACAGTAACTTATTGGCCAGTGGTACACGTTTTGGATTGGACGCTAATCCATCGTATCATCGGAAATTCTTGATTGCGGTACGTGGATGGTAGCGCGACCGCGGGAGCAAACAGAAATGTGTTTCCAAAATCGATAGGCAAATAGGCCGCGCTTGTAATGGACAGTGTAACTACGCTAGGGACGACGGCAAATAGTGCACTTAAAGTGCCAATTAAGAAAACCAACAGTTTCACTTTGACAAGTGTGCAAACAGTATCCGGTGTGTTTGCTTTACAACCGACCACCGGCCGTGTACGCATACATGCGCGACATACGGTACATTGTATGCACTGTATGCGCCTCCGCAACGTAAATACACATACGCGGGGATACACATACCTACACACAAAATAGTCACGTTAGAAACGGTATCTTTGCTGCGTTGTCCAATATTTCCTGAAAAAAAAAACTGCGTAATGAAAATTACGAATTATGAATGGTGAGTATCATAATACACTCTTACCTCGCTATCGGTCAATCTTTATACGGCATTTTCTGTCACTGCCTTTTGGAATTATGACCTAATATCCCTTTAAAGCTTATATTTTTCGTTATACAACTTAAAAAGTCCAAAAAAGAATTTTTAAATTAGTTTAACATAAAATATACTGTGACAATATTAATAGAAAAAAGCAAAAAAAATGCCTTGTTGAACCTTTTGAAACCGATTTTTGATTTAAAAAAAGGTCAGGTAATGACTGAATCTCGCTATGATTCCCCTACACTTCTAACACTGATACATCTGTTCCATGGTGACCTAAAATTTGCAAATGATCAGTTTTGCTAACGCAAACAGAGCTGTAAAAAATAATTTAAACAACAGTTAGATTTATTATTAGTACAAACACTGCTATTTTTATTTGAAACGTATATTAATGTATGTCATATTATGTGCTGTAAACTAAAATGATAGGTTTGAGCATCAAAACGTGTATTTTGGAAAAACCTGGACGTGTCTCATACAATATAACATGGTATTTATATTTTATATACGTTTTTCACAACTTATTTTCAATTGTTTCTGTTGTAACGTTTACCTACTTTTTTCTTTTTTAGTGTCACTATCATAGCAAACCCGCAATATTATTAAAACATCAATTATCATGCTCATGGAAAAAAATAAATATAAAATGCGATTCATATGTTATTTAAAAGACGTGAACAAATATTAGGTAGTTTAAAAGTACTGAATAAGAAAATGTTAGTAGAGACAACCAATACAACACTAAATAATTTATAGAATTATTTAGTAAATGCCCTGAGTAGAATAATATCTTAGTACAATAATAAACTTGAGTATCAATGGGAGATTGTTTTTTTTGTATTTATGAATTTAATTTTGTATCTAATAACCACAATATTAAGTAATCATTTAACAGGTCGAAAATGCTACTAGCTGCTATAATATTACTTTATCATACGTAGTAATTTAAAGTATTACAATCGACGTATTAGCGGAAATATGACCTTTTGGGACCCCTGAACATTTTTGACCAAGGTACAAAAAATGGCTGTGTGTGTGTATGTCTGAGTGTATGTGTATGTGTGTGTACCCGTTTTTTATACATCTGTACAAAACTTCATATTTAGAAGTTTAACCAAACTCAGAGCTGAAAACCCTTTTGTTTAAAAGGGTTCCAAGGAACTGGATGTTTACTGTTAGCATTCCTTAACGATTTAGAAAATGGGCTGCTATTTCTGTAGTAATTTATGTCTATGAAACTTTTTTGTTATTGTAAGTAACCTAGTAATTTTATATATAGGATGATAAAGGCATGTTCCTGGCCACATCAGATTTTTTTAGCGTTATGTTCTGAACACGGCTTATTGCGTTACCTTAAAGAAACTAATAAATTATTTATATATTAAAACTTCTGTGTTCTTCGCAGTTTTTTTTATTAGATTTTTCGTTAGTTACGCGTTTCGCCTGCAAGGCATCATCAGACTAACACTGAAAGTAGAACAAACCATTACAAAACATAAGTCTCACATGAGACATGCCTATAACTCACTGTCAAAGGAGATATTCATTCGTAAGGGGTTATCTTTGGACGGGATAGCTGGGTGGTACGTTTTAACAACAATTTATGAAATAAATTGTTTTTCAACGCCACGTACGATATTTATTATCTAAAATTGTCGTTGGATACGTTGAAAAATGAGTTTTTGGCGAATAACTTTTAAGATATTGGGAATTGTGATGGGGTTGTATTTAGAAACAATGTTTATTTTTTAATTCTGTATCGTATCGCCTAAAAAATGTGTGGGTTCAAATTTCAAATAAGAACAATAACACGCTTTGAAGTTTGACAAGTTTGACACTAGATTTTGGTCAGCCTGTATAATTTGGATCAATGACACTTGGTTAACGAGACTACTAGATCTAACTTAATAAGCATGTCGCAAAATTTTGTGGTTTTTATTGATTTTAAAAGCCAACGATGTAAAATCAATTTTTCTTTATGTTTTTATTTTTTTACGCTGCTGTCCCTCAACCGATTTATTGACGGGATTATTTCCAAAGCACATTTCTTAGTTTATAGTTCACGATCATGAAGTTTATACACAAACTGCCAGGCAAAACGCAATTCGGTGTCTTCTGGAAATAAAACACCGAACTGTCATCAGAATCACCGGTGTTTATTATGATTACTTATGAGGCCTATATAAAATAAGCAAATAGTTAAAGCACCAAAACTGTTCCTATGCATGTTCAACTAGTAACATCTTCAGATATAATCACAAAGTTATAGTCACAAAGTACTTTTATTTGCCTGTATGCCTGCAAAAGTTAAATAACCTACATTATTGAATACCTAGTAACTAGTTCATGCACTATAATAAGCATATTTAAAGAAACTAATGTAAAAAGCAGCATGTATTGTTGCGATCGTTATACAAAGGAAATTTGGTAAATGCTTTCGCGGAAATGGCAAGTCACGTATATGCGGGGGGCGAGTGAGGTTAAAGAAACGGCAAAAGTCGAATGATTTGTTGGCATCTAAATAACTCGTATTCTATTTCGGCATGGTTTATTTCCCTTACTGGTCCATTCCTAGCCGTCCGACTCGGAACTCTGGTCATAAATCAGCAGGAGACAGCATACGTTACGATGCCCTTTTCCTCCGTAAGAATGCAAAAAAAACCTACCCGAAGGAACGAAAATTGAAATAACTTTCGGCCTAAGCATGTCTATCGGACGATTATTTTTCTCTATACCGAGTGTTCTTTCTACATGATTGGATAAACTTAGATATATTTTTGTAATATACGCATCCTGTAATAGAAGTAATTTTTTTAATCTATGGGTAAAAATTATCTGAACAACTAATAATAAGTTATACATAATCTTTATTAAATAATTACATTATATTAAAAGTAATTCACACAGAAAGACTCCATTAACTCTCTACTTCAAGTATCATCGCGGTAATATATGAAAATATATTCGTTGTATGCCGGCGGCGCTGGTTATTGGTGACAAATTGTAGCTCGTTTTTTCTCTTCGCTGAAGCGGTTTCGATTTGCATCTGAAAGCGACGGGGACAATCGGGAGAAATAAGGGCTAATTGACGCTTAACTCTTTACGACTCAGTTGAACTGGTCCAAACATGAGCGCACAATGGCCGACGCCCCGGCATAATGCATCCTTAATGGCACAACAGGTATAGTTTGCCGCGGGGTCCACTTCAACGCATGAACCCGCTTCGCCCTGTTAACGAAATAGATGTGGAGGGTACTCGACAACTTCAACCGAAAATGAGTTGCGAAAAAGTTGTGCCTATCTGAGAAGTGAAAGTGCGATTGTGTTTTATTTTACGAATTTGTAGGGGTTAGATCACAATGTAAAATGTATATTGCCTACAGCTAAACTATTTATTGCTATCAAACGACACTTTTGCACTAAATTACTGCAAGTAAAGCGGTTAATATACTATCTAAACTAAATAAAGCAATGGGTTTTTTTTTTATAAAAAAAAATATATTGTGTTGTTTTCTTAGGCTTAACACGTCTTTACTGTTCACACACGTCCAGTCACAATGACAAACCAATGCTATGCATATAATTCCACAGCGTAACAATATTGTACACACGTAACGAATTGTGTTAATGTTAATGTGTTAATCTGTTAACTTGTCACTTGTGAAAAATGTGTCCACCGAATGGTGTATGAACGTTATATCCGATCCGCAATGATTATGGTTTATCTTCGAAATTTAAATCATAATATCCTCCAGAGACCGGGACTCAAAACTTATATTATTTCGATACCGAGTTCATAAATAATTTATTTTATTGGCTAGGATATGTGACATTAAACAGTGTCCAACAAAATGGACGTTGTTTCTCAAAGGATATATTTGACTATACAATGTTAAACCCAGTGGAAAACCTACAGTGTGTTCCTTTTTTGTAGAATTGCATGGGATTTTGCTTAATTAAGAAGATATAGAACCCTGCTGCACTATAAAAAAGCTTCGCAGTTTTTATGCCGTTTAATAATCTGAAAAGGAATTTAACTTAGCTTTGTCAGAAAGTATCTAATATAATATCCAAATATCTACATAAAATAATATTAAATTTAAAATTCTGAAATTTTCTCCTAATTTTAGACCTAGTCGTGGGGTAATAAGTATGAAGACAACCATGAATTCAATTCTTTTCTTTTATATCATGCAGAAAATTAATTGGTATGAGTGATTTTATGAGTGTATAGTTTCTATAATGTTTTGTATAGTTTCTTCATCGTTTCATTTGTAGAATTTATACAGCGTGTAAATTATTGACTATTAGATACTTCTAGGATGTACAAACGGATTATAGTAGACGCAAAAAAAATATGTTACCAAAAAAATAGAAACAGCGTAAGGAAAATAGATCGAGGTATCAGTGGATAACTTTTCAAAACAAAGTTTCATGAGAAATATAAGAACGCTACTTACTTAATATGGAACATATTTCTTTAATATGAAACGATTTGTGTGACGATCGATTTCGATAGATAAATTATCATTCTCAGGTCAACACTTTAGAGAGAGAGAGAGAGACAGAGGTATGATTAACAAAAACATTCTTAACAAGGTGTCAGT
The DNA here is from genome assembly GCA_964023965.1 of Melinopterus prodromus. NCBI lineage: Eukaryota > Metazoa > Arthropoda > Insecta > Coleoptera > Scarabaeidae > Melinopterus > Melinopterus prodromus. The sequence continues at coordinate 52,190,791 of OZ030393.1, forward strand.
TAACTTACTGTCATTCGGACAATTCGGTACATTCATAACATTGAAACAGCTCTGCCGTTTCTTCAAACTATACAATGTGACAACTTAAAATATTGGCGTTATATCAGGTCCATTTATTATTAGGTCTAAAAATAGAAACTACAAACAAATATTGATCTACAATATTAAGAAACTACCAATTATCCCATATAAATATCGTCAGTCCATACACCAACTTGATGGGAATGGATTAAAATGTTGTAATCAGTTAAATTAAAATGACGCGTCTAAATCACACTAGACAACACAAACTGTGTTGCAAACAGTTGTAATTAATGTTCCGCCAGAAATGCGTTGAAAAACCGATAGAAGACTGCTAGATCATATTATTGCAGTAGGAAAAATAAAAACAGAAAATTTATTTACAAAAAAATACAAATAATATGCATTTAACGTATAGAGATCAACGTAACAATATGAAAATAAAGCAAAAATAATTCTAAAAAATAGAAAATCTAAAAATTCTGTAATAAAATGGAAAACACTAGTAACATTCTCGTAGTCATTTTCATAAAAAGTCAACAAACAATATTTACAATAACAATATCTTTTTAAGTTATTAGGACCATGGTGAAAATATAAAAATAAGTATTTCTTCTTAAAAAGACGAAAATAAATATGCATTTTGTAAGTGAAACGAATAACAAAATAACATCATATTAAATTTTCATTAAACGTATATATTTACAAATATAACGTACTTTTAACATTTCGAGATCAACGTTAAAGTATAGAAATAAATTAAAAAAATTAGAATTAAAAAAAGTATTCATTCTGTAAATGAAATAAATAACAAAAATACATTTCTGGATTTTGTCTTTATTAAATTCATTTGACTAAAGAGGCCATCCATTTCGGTATGTGAATGTGGCAGCGACAAACTTTTAAAACAAAATCAGTTAGTTGCATGAAAATAGGTGAACAATTCGAAGTATGGAACATATTTTTGTCTATTTTTGGCCGAGTTTTTTGTACAAAAGGTATAAAAACGCTAGAAAATGTTATTGCAACTAGAGCAAGCCGTCAAAAAACCGCTTTGATGAGAATTTATCCAGAAATTAGCAATTCAGAAATACTCACAGTATGCTAATTAACTCTTAAACATGAGAATAAAAGAATAGAAAATGAATAATTCGGTTATTGGATAAATTGTTAAATAAATACTAGCCCGAAAAGACTGTGATGTTGTTGATAAGATTGTCAATACTTCCGTCCTTTTCTATTCGCCTGTTGATGTGGAAAATTTCAGTAGAATCCATTCAAATAGAAAATAATTCTCTAATTGTAGTAATACATATTTATTGATTAAATCCGTTGCTTTATACGTAGATACAAAATGCCAATTATCATAAAACTTAATAATTAACTGTAGTAATAACAAAAGAGACAAATTAATAACAAAAACAGAAACATCCGCTTCAAAATTTCAATAGTGCGATAGCGCGATAAGCAGGCGGTTGGCCGGCGTGAAGTGTCAAAAGGCATTTGAAAGGGTTGCTAATAGGTCGTTACGGTTCCAGATGGAGCGAGGGGCGTTTGAAATTTTCAATGGGATTTGAAAATAGTGTCGCCTTTCGTCTCCGGCCGACAGCGCGAGGGCGCGCGGCGGGGGAACGCGAGGGGGTCACCGCGAAACTCAAACCGCGCCCGGGGACCGTCGTCCGCGGCCAGATCAAAGGGACGCCGCCCCCGAGGCGTCGGACCGGAATCGAGGCAACGACGCGCCTCTCTTTGAGAGGGACGTCCCCGAGGCGACGCGGCGCGAGAATTTGTGATGTTTAAATTATGGCGCATTTGGATTTAATGCGAGCACCAAACCGTGACGCCTCATCGCGCCATCTATCGCTTAATTATGGCGACGCCCGTGGGATTGTCTATGCTTTCGACTGTGGGGAACGATGACGCGTTGAGATAAAAGTGGATGAGTTATGGGCGTATGAAATGTTTTTATTAAAACGTTGGAATGTGAATGTGGATATTGTTGGTTATTGGAAATCTGAAATAGTTGTGGAGATAATTTAAATACACCTACGCGATTTTAACCCCCGGGATATTATGGTTTATTAGGGGATGTGCATTCTCGGTATTGATTGGAATATATTCAACATAATCCCACGCGAAATAAAATTGCTGTTGAGGTCGCTGAAGTATGAAACGAATGAATTAAAGTTAAGTTAATATACATATGTTATGAAAAGTTGTATTTTTACCACAATGGTTTAATGTATTTTAATTATGCGCCCCTGTACTTACTAAATTAATATTTCTGCAGCGTCTAGGACATATGTGCGCAAAATTTCATTACTATTCATTCTTTCAAACAATTCCTAGTGAACCAAACTCCGGACATGCCAGACGTTTGCTAAGGATGGGAAAGGGGAGAGAAGACCTGAAAGAGATAAAGGAAACGAGCGTTCGTTGAATACTGATTTTATTAATAAATTGGTTGAGTATATATAGTAATCGTTATGATAACAAACATACAATTAACAACACAAATTACGCCACTATGCAACTAAAGGTTATGCTGAATTAGCAAGGTAAAGTTGGTCACATAATTAGTACGGCATAATACTTGCGTATGTGTATCACATTACAACACAATGTCAAGTTTACTATAATTGGAATTTAGGATGAATATTGGTTGTATACAAAAGAAATAGACGTTTGTTTAACTTGAGATTAAACAAGCTGCGGGCTGTAAGACAGAAAATAAATGAACATATATGGAGTAATAGTCACATTGCATTTTTGTTTAATTTGATATTAAACAAGCTGCGGCCTGTAGACACAAAATAAACACTTGGTTGATGTGGACACAGGCTGATCTTCTGGTTGGATATGGTGGCTCTTCCATTGGTTTTTTGTTTAATTGAAATTAAACAAGTTGCGGCCTGCAGATATGTTTACATGATTCGGTGGGGATGGTCGGAGATTATTTGTTGCTTGAGGACACTCTTGTTTTAGTGTCGTGATTTATAGGCTTGTGATCCTTCTTCTCGTTTTCCACCATCTCTTCCAGGGATTCGAAGTGTTTCTTCCGAAGTCGAAGTTGAGTTGGTAAGAATTTCTGGTCCTGGAGCATCGTGGACTGTAGTGATATGCTACAAAAATTCATTGTTTTGTGAATCTTTGCTGCTGTGAATTATAGGCTTGTGGTCCTTGTTGTTTCTACCATCTAGAGATTCAAAGCGGTTCCTCCGAAGTCGAAGTTGAGTTGGCAAGAACTTCTTGAATCCTCTTCCCCATCCATCTTGTTTGCGGGCGATTCCAGTTCTTCAGATTCCTCTTGAATGAACTGTATTTTGGACGCGAACGAACTGTTGTCGTCGCGATCCGAGCTATGTACGTAATGGCGACGATATTGCGCCCCTACGCCTCTTAATTATGCCCTAACGGATGTACGAAGTTGCACTAATGCCGTAGAGACTTACTAAAATTAGAATTAGAATTAAAAAAAAAAATTGTTTCATTTTTGTCGTTTCAAAATTAAAGCTGATATTAATTAACGGAACAAGCAAAACGAAGCAGTCACAATATTTTTATAAGCTTGTATCATCCTATGGCAACTGTTTTTCAACTGGTATGTTTTCATCTCCAAAATGTAATTAACTTTGAGGATATCAGGTAAAAGTACAAAGTTTCATTGGGTTCAGCCTCTATAGCTACAAACATACCACAACTTTTTTCGAAACCCTTTCGTGGTACGAATCTTTTGAGCCCACACTCGTTTTCAGCAAAAGAACTCTAGCAATATTTCACAATTTTCATTTGCCATTCTCTCGAATTATCTTATTTAAAGGCCAATTAATTTGAAGATCATTGAATTGAACAGAAACACTAAATTCTGGAAAAAATAGATGTAGACGGTCATATTTGAAAAGCTAAAGTTTACCATATGGCTGTGAGAAAATATGGTGGCCTTGAGGATTTTACATCCATTAGTATATACTATGAAATACGTCTGGAATGGAAGAATATTCTAAATTGGTTAGTTAACCAAATTTAGCAACCAACCTGAATGTTATGTCAACGTTCTGAGAGTTTTTCTTTTGACAAATTTAGGTCCATGATATGATATCCATTGACAATACCAAATACGGAATCCAAACCTCAGTTCATTATATGTATAGTTATAATTTTCATTCAAAAAAGTATTGCTCGATCGCATAAACACTGAAAAGGTATTTTTGAATATTTAAATGTTTCATTTCGAAAATAGTTTAGAGCAAAATAAAAAACAATTTAAAGTGTTTCTTTTTGCAAAAAAATAAAATGATTTTGTTAAAATGATGAAAACTACTTGCACCTAAGAATTGAATTTATTGAGACCATGAATAATATTTTATTAAACGAATGATAATTTTTTTTTTGGAAAATTTTAAGTTATTTTGTGGACCTACATAAGTCTCCAAAACTATTGGCTCAAATAAGAAAATAGGTCTCCATATTTCAGTATTCAGTTACCTCTGAAGAAGCGAGGAACATGTTTTGCGAAACGTCAGCATCTCCGAATTTTAACACACGGCATAACCGGGAAGCAATTTATTTTTTCAGTGATTCTGGCCGTGAAAGCCTACGTACTTATTTAATAAATTTAGTAATTTAAATAAATTAAATATTAAATTGAGAAAAAATACTCTTGGGCTTAGTCCGTAGCCAATGAAAAACAATAGCATCCATGCAATGCATTGACTTGGTTCCTTTTGACCTATTTTTGTTTTGATTTGTAAACAAAAAATTCTGTGCTCAATCGAATTATGGTTTCTGTTTACTTTGTATAGCATATATGGTGGGTGGTTAATAAATATTTTATTATTATTATTATTATTTTTATTATTATTATTATTATTTAACGGATTCTTATATTGCAACCATTGACCATATTGTGTCGTTAATTCAAAATTGTGGCTATGGCTACGGTATTTTTTGGTCATCAAAAATAATGGTATAAATTTTTATATGTTCTTTTCATTTACTTCTCGTCAACAGTTCACTTTTCTATGGCATTGCGCCATCACATGTTGGTTTTGTTGATCTTTTATGAGTATTTTTTCTTTTGTAAAATCAAGGTAAAACATGAAGTCATGGGAACTCTAATAAATAATTAATATCTTTGATATCACAATATATACAAACAAATTATAATCAATTCTGTTGACGTCAGAAGCTGGATGATTATTCTCCACGCTCATCTTAACAGTTTATTTAATAACTTTGTTTCTTAGTTCTGTTGACAATTTAAGTTGGTTGTTTAAACGCATAGATGTATTCATCATCTTCTATTATACCAAACATAAAGTTGCGTTTGGATAACTTTAATAACGTAATTGCAATTGTTCAAAATCATCATCGATACTTAACTATTACGACAATCCAACAAATTATTCAGAATATCCACTACATTAGATCGACGTTAGCGGTAGGACTGTGGTCGCCTACCTCCGAAATAATGTGGGTTGATACGGCCGGCGCGGCGTAAAGCTCTAGACAAAACTTGATTCCTCGCGGGCTATAACATATCGATTACTTTCCCTCCAGTTGTAGAGGACGCCGCCCCCGCGCGCGCCTGGCATGGCGTCGCATGCAAATCAGCATGGCGGCGGCGCGCCCGGTTACTACGCGTCCAGCATCACAAGAGCTCGCGGTACGCACAGACGCCGACCGACGTCGACGTCGCCGTCGCCCAACGTTCGCAATGCGTTGCGACGGTATGGATGGCACGCAACGCACGGCCTACTGCATATCACGTACACACCACAACGCCTGACGTCCTGACGTCCCAAATCCATAAGATACACGCATCTTGGAACGGGAATGATGTAAATATGTGGAGAGAGAAAACGATCAGTTATAGTCAAGTTTTTTGAATTTGTAACAAGGACTAATCTTAGAAATGCCGCTAACTACTAGAAGGACCTTGGGAAACATAGTTTGACAAATACTTTTAAGGAGCAATGTTTTCATTTAACTCAAGATATTTCTCAGAGTTATCAAACGAAGCCCACACAACGAAGCGTTATCTCAAATCAAAGCAACCTTTGTTTTTCCAAAACAACGGTTGTGTCAAATATACCCACGAATATATCATCGAAAGGAGTATATTGTTTATCGAGATTGTAGACTTTTGAGTTTTGAATAAGAATATTGTTATTTTCTAACCACTGCAGGCCTTTGTAGTCTCATTTCACCAATATTTAGGGCTATTGGACATTTCTACGTCGCATACGTTAACGGTATAATAGCACAATCACTGATGCTGCATAATGCGGTTATATACCCTCTAGGAGATTCCTCTTACGAGGAGACTACGAAAGCTCCATCTATCGGCACACTTCACATTATTTTCAAGACGACATTCTTAAAACTTACCACAAGTATGTGCTGTCAAACAAGTTACAAACAAATTATGTTAAGAATTGTATTTTCTTAACATTAGCCAATAATTTCTCTGTGTGCAAAAAGGGCTGAAGTTTTAAACTTAAAAAATTCCCGCTCTCTTGTATTATCTATTCCATTCTTCATATCAATGAACGCATAGATTTTTGCAATAAATAACATTGTTTAGGTAGGTACTACGTGACAACTGTAGGTTGTTTTATTTAGTAAAAAGAAACTCTTAAAATATACACATTACAAAAATTGTCTCAATAAACCAAGTTTTTTTTTAATTTTTTTCGATACCTAGGTTTAACAACTTGTATTTTTTTATACACGCTTTGCAAAATTCTTCACAAGAAGCTTCAATTATAAAGTTATTTATTAAAAAACGCCAGCTATTAAAACTGTGCTTTATTGTAAATACAAGAAGTGCACGTCCAAATTAAGGCACCACTAAAAATTTGTCAAAAATTCAAAGTTGATTCTGTCATTAGTCGTTTATCAGATTTCTACGATTCTTTTTCTCAGTTGTGGGTTCCACAATACCGAAGGGTAGATATTTTTAATCATTTTTGTTTAGCAAATACTGCAAGCCTGCAAGTCTGCAAGCCGTTTTTTATCTAAGCACCATCCGCCAGGCGTGTGAAGTAGTACCATTACGTGCAAGTCAAATACGACCTTTTACACGTGACTAAAAAATTATTAAAAATTCTGTTCACAAATTTACGTGCGTAGCAATGTGGTGTTTTATAATGACTGCTCGATGTTTACGATTATAAAAACCTTTTCTTAAAAACCATTCTGTCAACTGTCATCAAAATTCTACACTCATTCCTTAGAGCGCAGTCAGATCATGACTAACCACAATATCGAAATATGACCAAAACAAAATCGTTAGTTTTCGAACTATTTGATAAATTTCGTGAAAATCCATAGATAGATAATTGTTTGAGTGCTACAGCTGCAAAAGTCCAGATTCTAATTTCTGTTAAGCAACCCTGAAAAAAGGCTGAAAGAAAAATAAATACTAACAGTAGATCACAACAAAGATTCCAGTACGAAAGATTGAAAAATGGTTTACTGCGAACGTGCTTACAATAAATTAAAAAAGAAACAAATCCTTCATATTTACACACAAGAAAAGCTAAAATACAACTACCTTGTAAATAGACCGTCATGTATGTTAAGTAAATAAACATTTATTTTACCTTATTATATATATATAAAGTATTGTAATCACGCCGAAAAAAAAAATCTGATGTGGCCAGGCACATGACTTTATCATACAATATATAAAATTAATAGTTTAGCTGCATGAGAATCTATTCTATTGAGATAAATCGTAGGTATTGTCAAAGCATCAGCATTTGACACTACCTACACTACGTCATTAGAATAATAGTTATTTATGTCACAAATGCCGAAAGTACGGAATAGCGCGACGAGCGGTGATGCGGCGCGTCACCGAAGGGCGGAGTGTCGCCGTCGCATATGAGCGAGTCGGCTATCTAGTTTTTGGCAGGAGCGACATCAACGTTTATTGTGTTGCTTTTTAAGAAATACGTAATTAAAAAAAATGATTTCTGTATAGTAAATGCTCGGTTGGTACCACTTTGACGAAACGTCAAGTTAAGGTGCGTTCCGATTGGTAGGTAATGGTAGCTAATGGCGGTGGTACAATACGAAATTATAGTATTTCTTACATATCGTGATAATGACACATATTAGTTTGCATGTACATAAACATGAGTCACTATCAATTTTCTATTGGAAATACTATAACGGCGTCTGCTACCACTGCGATTATCACTAATGAAAACGCACCTTAAAAAGGTAATTCAAATTCTGACAGATTTATATTTGTTCATGACACATCCCTACCAACATACTAAAATAAAACTACACTCATCGCTATACTTTATTTATAATTTTCTCAATGTATCGTTTTTAGAATTAGATATAAAGACGGGTTGATATTTCTTATCAACAAACAATCAAATTGGTGATCTTACTTTATTTGAAATTTGTATTTTATAATTTGCCGCACTACAGCGGCAACATTCCATAGTGGTTCTCCAACCTCTGATGAGATCAGCTGTTTTCGAATGTGACAACACAAAAAAATATTTGTCAAAATCCTGGCTACTATGTAATTTCATATCAATGCAGATGCGACCGATCTCGAATAGAATTTGCTCTTGAACCTAAACTATTAATTTTACCAAAAAATTTCATAGGCATAAATTATTCAAAATTTCCTCTACTTTAATTTATTAATTAACTATTTTTTCGAAATTACAGAAATGGCGGCTCATTTCCAAATTCCTTCAAAAAGGCGTAGAATAAACTAAAAAGCTAAACTATTAATTTTACCAAAAAATGTCATAAGCATAAATTATTCAGAATTTCCTCTACTTTAATTTATTATTTAACTATTTTGACGAAATTAGAGAAATGGCGGCTCATTTGCAAAATCCTTGAAAAAGGCTTAGAATAAACTACCAGTTCCTTTGGACCCTTTTTAACCAAAAGCTTTTCAGCTCTAAGTTAGGTCATGAAACTTCTAATTATGAACTTTCGTCCCGATACCTTTAGTAGTTTTTCCGGAATCATCGCCACAAAAATCGTTTACACACGCACACACACACACACACACAGACATTTTTTTGTACCTTGGTCAAAAATGTTCAGGGGACCCAAAAAGACCTATTTCCGCTAAAATCTCAATTTTTTTTTTCGGCATGATTACAATACTTTACCATACTGCGTATGATAAAGTAAAAATGCGATTTTAGCGGAAATAGGTCTTTTTGTGTCCCCTGACAATTTTCTGTGTGTGTGTGTACCCGATTTTTGTGGCGACGATTCCGGAGAAACTACTAAAGGTATCGGAACGAAACTGCATATTTAGAAGTTTCATGACCAAACTTAGAGCTGAAAAGCTTTTGGTTCAAAAGGGTTCAGTGGAACTGGATTACTCTCATCATTTTTCAATGATTTTGCAAATGTGCCGCCATTTCTGAAATTTTGTCAAAATAGTTAAGTAATAAATTAAACTACAGAAAATTTTTAATAATGTATGTCTTTGACATTTTTTGGTAAAATTAATAGTTTAACCGTATGAGCAAATTCTATTTGATCGGAATCGGTCGTGTTTGCATTAATATAATGCAAGTTAGGCAGGTTTTGACAGATATTTTTATTATAATGACAGTAGGTACTGTCAAACGTTGATATTTTGACAATACCTACTGTCAATAGTATAAACATCTGTAACATCTGTAAAATCTGGGCTAACAGTTTTATTCTAATGCTGACACGACCGAACTCGATCAAATTTTATGCAGGTAAACTATTAGTTTTATATATAGTATGATAAAGTCATGTGCTTGGCCACATCAGACTTTGTTTTATAAACAAAAAAATCACTGGTATGGGTTATATCACCGCAGGTACATAAATAATTATGCCCAATCTGCCCATATACAATAATCGCGAAATTTATAAGTGGTATATAAATTCAACCCCTTTGCAAACTTCAAAGTCGAACATGATAAGCACAAAAGTATATATACTTATCGTGCATACGTGTACACAATACACTTCATTACCTCAGTAAAATAATAAATAAAGATAAAATTTAAGATAGTGTGCAAAATTTGTGATTTGAACCGGAACACAGACATACCAAATTCATAAAATGATAATAAATAAAAAATCAAATAGAACTGCGTGTACAAATGCGTACAATTCACTCCTTCACATCAATGTGGCTTCTATTCGAAAACAATAGACATTTAAATCAATAAAGCAAGCATATTGGAGTATGTAATGAAAAACTAGAAATTGAATTTTATTTAGACTTTCGATTCATATTAATTTTAGGACAAAACGTTTTATTAGTAATTTTTGTTATCGAGGTCGAAGAAGTTCACTTAAACAGGCTTTCCTGATTTTCAATTACTTGCTGATTCACTTTTACTTAACAAAGAATGGTCTATTCTACTTCTCCAATAAATAAACTATAAATAAATCACAAAAGTTGAAAATTATAAACATATGTCTGTCACCTTTTATTTAAGTTATTCAGTATTAAAGCACCTAATTTATTTGTATACTCATAAGAGTCATGTTTTTTTTTTATTTTCGTCCCAGTAAACATAACTTATAAACATTTATCACCATCTATATATCTAATGAGAAAAAAAGCGACGGTCCTATTATAGTTAAAGTGGGTATGTATTACATAATAGTCTCATTCCGTGGCCAACTATAATAAAACTTTCCTCATTCGGGGGTTCCTAACCTCAATCGCGTGTCAGCCATATCACCTAATCTTTACCAGTTGAAATATACCCGGACATTCGTCACTAAAATACAAAATAACCCCGAAAAAGTCCAGCACAAACCCGCATTATAAAACTTTCGCGCGAATTTTACGTTTATATTACGTTTTTTAATTGGAAAACTTCGAGTTTCGCGACTCGAATTTGGCGCCTCCGCCTTTTTAGTACCGACAAGTAATCAAAGATGTCGCGACGTGCGAGGCGTCGCCTCTCCCATCTCGAGCTTGAAGAGGAGGCCGAAATTAATGAAACGTCACATGATTTCAATATCAAAGCGATTTTAATAGAGATAAAACGCAGGCATGCGTGAAAATTATTATAAGAAAGAAAATACACGAGGGGGTGCTACCCTCCGCTTCCCCGTCGCCGCCGTCCTTCCGAGTCTCCGCGCTTCAGCCCGGTCGCTACCCTGAAAAATGACAGGATGTGATTTAGATTCTGGCACTGCCTCTCTTCAGACCCTCCACCAACGGAGCAGCACTTCGTCTTGTCTTTTTAAAGCAGTCACTAAAGAGGTTAAGTTGACAGAATATACGGGACGGAGTTTGTTAGATGGTACGTAAATCTTTACATGTTGCCATCTTGCATTTTGCTTGAAGTATCAACCCAAAAGTAGTAATTTTGTGCAAGGATTTATACAGGCTGGGTCATTTATATGGTATTGACAAAATACATGGAGGTATATGGAAAAAAAATATATGGAGGTGTATGAGGATTTTGAGGTACTAACTAATTTTCTACATATTTGCTTTTTAGACAACAGAAATTTTTTTAAGATGACACATGTTTAAGTTCATCTTTCACTAAAATATTATTTCTTTATCGTTTCTATTCGAGTAAGGAGTAAAATTTTTTGTTTGCGGCAAGAAAATGAAAGAAGCAAATAATATTGTCTGTATCCATCCCATTTTATATGGGCCAGGAGATCATATGGTACTCTTAAGTAAACAAATGTAGCATAGTGTCTACTATGAGTAATTTAATTTTATGTAATAATGTAGATGTGGAAACAACGAAAATTTCTGTTAAGTTCCATAACTATGGTTACAATTGTTATAAAATCATTATGAAACCAAAAACCGTGTGCCAATTTGCTAATTATGAAACCAAAGTCAAAAAGTATACAATAATATTTATTAAACTTCAAAATAAAAAATCAAATATTTCTTTTTTTTAACCAACTATGAAATTTGCCCCGAGCAATGATTTGATTATAATAGTTTTTACTAAATCTTATCGCTAGTTCGACAATATTTATATTGGCACAACACACAAAAGTACGTAAATTTTACATTTAAGATACATTTAAGAAGTATCTTTTCTACTTTGCGTTCGTTATAAACTCATAATGAAACCGTTTTCGGTGTCGTTGTAAAATCAGTAGATCACAAACTTGTAGTAACTTTTAGTTTTCCAAAATTGATGATATTTACGTAAGTATCAAATAAGGCTGACATCTCAATCGTTATTGACTCGCCTCAATCGTATTTGTGAATTTTACCGCAACTACCAACTGTTGCAGATAAAACTACTCTAGATTGTAAGATGACAACCGCAATTTTCAAAATTTATTTAAAATTAATGTCGCAAAATAGAGAGAATAGTGTATAACATTTATTTATAAGACGTATCGGAGCACTCGTTCCAACTCGTGTGCCAATTTGTGTCTTATAAAACTTGCATTATAATATACTATCTATATTAGAACCTTCTTCCATACCAAAAATAGAATAATAATTTAATTACTATAGTCTAATATCTAGACCAGAACCCTTAAGTGCGGAAATAAGGTTGATAAATTAAGTTTGAAAATTAATAAAAAAAAAATAATAAGTTTGACTTCATGTAAACATAGTAATGTTCTTAATCAAATAGGTCTTTGGTTTTCAAATATCCAAAAAAAGGTTTTAGAACCGGCCCCATTTCCTGTGATACTTCAAGCTCTCAAATTGCAAAGATGAGGGACATTTTTGTTTAACTCTCTTCTACTGACCAACCAAAATAAATACGCAGAAAGAACAGCTCTTCGATGTATCACCCGAATACGACACCCAAACAATTCTTTACACAATCCTTCCAACATCCTATTATATGAAAAAGCAGAAATCACCCTCCTTCAACGAACGAATAATCCCACTTCCTATAAAAACCTGCTGCAAATTTTCCGAATCAATCCACCACCTATTGCTTTCCCGGTACCCGTCCAAAGTACAAAACACCCGAAAAAACACTTTACTTAACACATAAAAACCCTATGAAGAAAGGTGAAATGACCAGACACTAATGCAAGTCAGCAGGACAGAAAGACCATGGTCGGTAGCCCATTCCGACAGACGAGAAGAAGAACAATTATTATTGTTGGAATAAAGATCTTGTATATTATATATATTTATTTGAAGAGATTTATAATATTACCTACTTTACTCCAAACAAATGGCATTTGACTTAAATAAACATATTTTTGCCTCTATTCAAACACGCATTATTTGCGTTAAACAAAAATTTCTCTTTGTATAGATAAAGGATACTGACAGATTCTCATGATGTTTAGTGCTGTATGTACGTGTTAGATTTTCATATTTAAACATGATGGACTCAATCTAACGACCACTAACTTAAGAGAGCATTATTCTCATTTTTTGCCTTAAAATTAATGTGTTTTATTTATACTTCTTACAGTAAGAGTCACAGTAAAATTATTCATGGTATTAAGATCACTACATTGACACGTCTATACTGTTGAAACGGAAAGTTATAAAAAGTAGACAGTTTATATACCTACAATTTTTCGGTTATATTTTTGGATATAGCATTTTCCGAATATCTGATAGTTTCCGAAATATGTAAGTAATCATAAATAACTGATTTTCCCCGTTTACCTCTATAATTTATTTTTGGGATTGTCATCAGGTTGTAATCTTTTGGTAGGCATACAAAGGTGTTTGCTTTTTGTTTATTTTTTAACTTATCAAGACATTGTAAATAAATTTATCAAGACTATCACCCGCCCTTTGAACAATTCTAAAGAAATTCAATTTACCTGCAAACATTTAGAAATATACGAATATCTCAAAACCTTGTATAACTGATTGCATATTTGGTTGAATTACTTGCAAATAACCTCTTCCAGTCTGTAACATCTTTCTACCTATTTACTAAATTACACCTATACCAAACACCCTACATAAACTATATTTCGAGTTGTTGAGTAGGTTCAAAAACTTCGAGAGATTAGATTAAATCTTTATCGTTCGGTATCGTTCCCAAATTAGATGCCAATATGTTAAACGCGTGTAAAGCTTCAGTGGATAACAAAAAAACTACTCAGCGATCAGCAACAGTTGCCGAAAGCGGACGGTGTGGCGCTGACCAAAATCCGATGTAAACGGTTTTCTTAATTGAAGGGACGGTAAAACACACAGCCGTGTCGTAAATACTTCTGTTTGTTGCCGCCAAATCGGCGTTCCGATCGGCTAAAAACCGACCGTCGGGCGAGCAAAAACGGCCACTGTCCGCAGACCGACAGTTTGAAATATTTCAATAATGCATGAGCTAGGGAGAAAAGAAGAATGGTTGGGACAGTGTTTCCAAACCCAGATACTCGGAAAAACACCCACAATTTTTAGAAATGTAAAAGAGGGGTTTCTTCTCTTAGTCGTTCGTATGTGAAATTATTGATTTATATGTGCTAAAACAATATTTAAGATTATCAGAGAGATAAGCAGACACAACCTGTTACTTGGCAAGCAGTTTTTTTTTATTTCGTCGGGGAAAATTAATTTTATGGACAAACTAGGTTTCTTCTGCTAAATTACAATAATCTCGAAAAAATCAATCTATCAATCAATTTTTAGACTCTAATTGGCGATTTAGATTGTCGGTAATAGCACATATGTTTTTGGTCTTGTAGTTTTATTACATATTTATACAGTATATTTTGTTAATGATAGAGCAAAGAAAGGATTGATTTATTGATTTAAACATCTCAAAATTTCATCGATGCATCATGAGTCATCATCAAGCTGTATAACTATCAAAGTAAGAAGCTTGTTGAAAACAGGTGATATTATAGTAGCCACAAAATTTAGGGAACATCGAAAAAGAAAATGAATAAAATTTGAATTTGAAAACAGCTGGGTAGAGAAGTGATATTGAAATAAATTTTCAGATTTGAATCGTAGTATTTTACTTGAGCCTACTTAAAGAAATCTAAGACGTATGCATATTTTGATATCAGAAGATTTCAGTTTTTGTCAAAGATGCTGTTCCATCAACCAACTCACAATTGTTTGGACATTTGATAAGAATGAGCTTGTTTCAACATGCAAAACCTAAACGGCTATGAACACTGGCATCTAAATGAACTAGAGCAAGGCCACGGAACACATGTAGTGTTCTCTGGTAATGATGGAAGAGGAAACCATTTACATCATAAACGACCAACATGGCATGACTCCCACAACAATAAAGGAATCAAGGAAAGATACAGAGGGATAAGTCTGGTCAAAATCTAAATCTAGTGTATTGGAGAATATGATGATTGAAACAATAAATGCTTAGATCATTTGAAAATTACCTTTCCTCAATGTACCCTACTAAGATCTACATCTTACTAAAAATAGTATAGGTCGGTGTAAAATTAGATGATACTTCTTTCGGATAGTGCTTTAGAACCACTGACATGCGTTAGGCTGTATGCATCGGTGGTCATATCGGGCATCAGCGAGTCCGCGTCAGAGGTGGACTGACGTGATTGTTTTATGTCAGACGGTGAGCGGTAGTAGACGGTTTCTTTTTTGTAGAGAAAAAGACTACAATGGGCCATCGGTACCGATGGTCTCGGACTACTGGCTAGTCGGTGCGCGTGTGATCAGAATAACCAATTCATGGGAACGCGATATGCAGGTACCGTTCGTTCTTGTTTCGGTGTGGTTCTCCTCAGCGGATGGAGTACGATTTCGTGAGTACCTACCGTCGAGTTTTTCGACCACCGCGCGCCGCCGTCAACGGGAGGGCACTTTCTTGTCACCGGGACAGATCGGAGAAATGATCGTAATGAATAAGCGATCGGATGCCCGGAATGACAATGGGTTTTATGGTTTGTGTATATGGTAGGCCGAGTTAATTAATTAATTAATGGGATGGTAGAAGAAACACGATTGTGTATTGCCAAAAACGTTATCCTCGCGAATAACGATCCTGAAATACTCTGACTGGCGAAACCGCGGAGAAGTTAGCCATAAAAGATAGCCATAACTTTTTTTTTTCGAATTTTGTTATAAAACATATATCAAACGATAGGGGTATTCAAGTACTATACGCCAGAGTTTTGCTCCGAAAATTCATCAAACGGTGTTGCCGGAAATTTGATTTATATCGTTACGCGTCACCTTATAAGAGCACTTGTCATCTCAAGAAAGGATTGCCCATAACTTTTTGCAACAACCTCATAGAGAAACAAGTGATACAAATTCCGAAAGCGCATAAAATTCTGCATCCAATAATGGTATTGGGAAGGGGCTACCCCTAATATCACCTACCCGAATACGAGTATAATACAAGAAATTGGCGCGCCGTTCGACTAAGAAGTGCTATTAATGAACATAACTCACACTAAAATTATTGCATAACTATCCTAAGTACGTCAAATTATAGGCAATGAAATGTACTATTTACCCTTGAAAGCTCGGAGTTTTGCTCGACGGCGAACAACCCTTATATTACGATAATGTCCGTACGCAACAGTCCCCGCCGGCAATCATATGTCGTGTGGTTGTGGCAGGAAAATGTTGATAACTTTTGCAAATATTGTTGCATAACTTTCTATCATATATGAAATTGTAAGTAAATAAAAGAACTTCTCAACCCTCGCCGCTCGTAGTTTTGCTCGACGGCGAACAACCCTTAAATTACGATAATGTCTGTACGCGACCGTCCCCGCCGGCAATCATATGTCGGGCGGTTGTAGCAGGAAAATGTTTATAACTTTTGCAAATATTGTTGCATAACTTTCTATCATATATCAAATTGTAGGTAATTAAACGGGCTTCTCACGCCTCGCTGCTCTGAGTTTTGCTCGATGGCAAACTACCCTTAAGTTACGATAATGTCAGTACCCAACCGTCCCGGCCGGCAATCATATGTCGGGTGGTTGTGGCAGGAAAATGTTTATAACTTTTGCAAATATTGTTGCATAACTTTCTATCATATATCAAATTGTAGGTAATTAAACGGCCTTCTCATCCTTCGCCGCTCGGAGTTTTGCTCGACGGCGAACAACCCTTAAATGGCGATAATGTCCGTACGGAACCCGTACGATGAGCAATAACACATTAAGTGGCTACTGCAGAAAAATATTTATAACTTTTGCAAATATTGTTGCATAACTTTCTATCATATATCAAATTGTAGGTAAATAAAAGAACTTCTCAACCCTCGCCGCTCGGAATTTTGCTCGACGGCGAACAACCCTTAAATTACAATAACGTCTGTACGCGACCGTCCCCGCCGGCAATCATATGTCGGGCGGTTGTGACAGGAAAATGTTGATAAATTTTGCAAATATTGTTGCATAACTTTCTATCATATATCAAATTGTAGGTAATTAAACGGGCTTCTCACCCATCGCCGCTCGGAGTTTTGCTCGACGGCGAACAACCCTTAAATGGCGATAATGTCCTTACGGAACCCGTACGATGAGCTATAACACATCAAGTGGCTACTGCAGAAAAATATTTATAACTTTTGCAAATATTGTTGCATAATTTTGTATCATATATCAAATTTTAGGTAATTAATCGAGGTAGTTCCCTAGGTGGGGGTTAACAAAGGTCCAATAAAAGAATAAACGATAGCTAGAGCGTTAAGGATATTACATGTCTTGTAAGCTGATCAAGCAGTCAGTATTATGTGGCAGAGATGTCAGTCGACCAGTTGTCTTTAATACAGCAATTTCAAACTGGGTGCATTATCGTCATTTAAGGCTTGTTTGCCGTGGAGTCAAACTCTGAGCGGAAGTTCATGAGAAGCACTTTTAATTACCTATAATTTAATATATGATAGAAAGTTATGCAGCAAAAATTGCCAAAGTTATAAACATTTTCCTGCCACAACCACCCGACATATGATTGCCGGCGGGGACGGTTGGGTACTGACATTATCGTAACTTAAGGGTTGTTCGCCATCGAGCAAAACTCGGAGCGGCGAGGGGTGAGAAGCCCGTTTAATTACCTACAATTTGATATATGATAGAAAGTTATGCAACAATATTTGCAAAAGTTATAAATATTTTTCTGCAGTAGCCACTTAATGTGTTATTGCTCATCGTACGGGTTCCGTACGGACATTATCGCCATTTAAGGGTTGTTTGCCGTCGAGCAAAACTCCGAGCGGCGAAGGGTGAGAAGCCCGTTTAATTACCTACAATTTGATATATGATAGAAAGTTATGCAATAATATTTGCAAAAGTTATAAACATTTTCCTGTCACAACCACCCGACATATGATTGCCGGCGGGGACTTTTGGGTACTGACATTATCGTAACTTAAGGGTTGTTCGCCATCGAGCAAAACTCGGAGCGGCGAGGGGTGGGAAGCCCGTTTAATTACCTACAATTTGATACATGATAGAAAGTTATGCAACAATATTTGCAAAATTAATCAACATTTTCCTGTCACAACCGCCCGACATATGATTGCCGGCGGGGACGGTCACGTACCGACATTATCGTAATTTAAGGGTTGTTCGCCGTCGAGCAAAACTCCGAGCGGCGAGGGTTGAGAAGTTCTTTTATTTACCTACAATTTGATATATGATAGAAAGTTATGCAACAATATTTGCAAAAGTTATAAATATTTTTCTGCAGTAGCCACTTAATGTGTTATTGCTCATCGTCGGGTTCCGTACGGACATTATCGCCCTTTAAGGGTTGTTCGCCGTCGAGCAAAACTCCGAGCGGCGAAGGATGAGAAGGCCGTTTAATTACCTACAATTTGATATATGATAGAAAGTTATGCAACAATATTTGCAAAAGTTATAAACATTTTCCTACCATAACCACCCGACATATGATTGCCGGCCGGGACGGTTGGGTACTGACACTATCGTAACTTAAGGGTTGTTCGCCATCGAGCAAAACTCGGAGCGGAGAGGGGTGAGAAGCCCGTTTAATTACCTACAATTTGATATATGATAGAAAGTTATGCAGCAATATTTGCAAAAGTTATAAACATTTTCCTGCCACAACCACCCGACATATGATTGCCGGCCGGGACGGTTGGGTACTGACATTATCGTAACTTAAGGGTTGTTCGCCATCGAGCAAAACTCGGAGCGGCGAGGGATGAGAAGCCCGTTTAATTACCTACAATTTGATATATGATAGAAAGTTATGCAACAATATTTGCAAAAGTTATCAACATTTTCCTGCCACAACCACACGACATATGATTGCCGGCGGGGACTGTTGCGTACGGACATTATCGTAATATAAGGGTTATTCGCCGTCGAGCAAAACTCCGAGCTTTCAAGGGTAAATAGTACATTTCATTGCCTATAATTTGACGTACTTAGGGAAGTTATGCAATAATTTTAGCGTGAGTTATGTTCATTAATAGCACTTCTTAGTCGAACGGCGCGCCAATTTCTTGTATTATACTCGTATTCGGGTAGGTGATATTAGGGGTAGCACCTTCCCAATACCACTATTGGATGCAGAATTTTATGCGCTTTCGGAATTTGTATCACTTGTTTCTCTATGAGGTTGTTGCAAAAAGTTATGGGTAATCCTTTCTTGAGATGACAAGTGCTCTTATAAGGTGACGCGTAACGATATAAATCAAATTTCCGGCAACACCGTTTGATGAATTTTCGGAGCAAAACTCTGGCGTATAGTACTTGAATACCCCTATCGTTTGATATATGTTTTATAACAAAATTCGAAAAAAAAAAGTTATGGCTATCTTTTATGGCTAACTTCTCCGCGGTACTGGCGAAGATTGTGTAAACGAAATCTCTCTAAACAGAAGAACAATTGTTCCACAACCTCTCGTCATTGTACTAACCATTTTAGTTATGAACAATGATCTGAATAATGAAACTGGTTAACATTCCTGTCTAATGTTATGTTAATTTCTTGTAAACACTAGTTATGTTCACCACGTAAAGGAGGTGAACTGAACCTTAAGATCCTCGCTTGTCCCATATGGTCCATATCAACTTCTAATTTTGGTTAACTTCAAAATTACAAGGATAGTAATTTTAAATTATTCGTTTGCTAAAAGACAATTATTATAAGTTGTAAAATAATGATAACTCCGAAGAAAGTGGAAATTGTGAATGGAATGTGCACAGCTGTTGAAAACGTTCAAGTCACTAGGTAAAAAATGTGCCTATTGGACAATTTAAATTACAGCGCATTTATTTCAATTGCTTTAAATTTACAAAATAACACATTTAAACATTTTGACAACGTTTTCGAAACCCTGACGCGATAGGAAAGTGTAAAATGCCGAACTGAAGCATATGTAGAGAAATTTTTATTATCTCCCTAGTTTTTGTGGTAAAGGGTACTATAAAGGAATCAAAAATCATTTTTGTATGTATTACTTCAATAACAATAATAACTAACGATTTTTGATTGCCTTTTAATCGACGGTAGTAAGTAGTAAATTGAACATCAATGAATTAAACTAGAACGCTACAAAGTATTGAAGAGAAAATACCAACTTCAAGAAAGAAGTTTACATACGACTCTCCAAATATGATGACGAGGCGTTAACTAATTCCCCTAACCACCAACTGTCGTTGCTTTGAATATTCTGTACCAAAAAAAAAAAACAGTCAAGATTCGCACTTTGCTGATGGATCCTGAGTCATAAATATATTGATATAGATCAATCGACCTACATAAAAATTTCCTAGATATTTGTGATTCAGAATTTCCTCTACTTTAATTTATTATTTAACAATTTTGGCGAAATTATAGAAATGGCTGCTCACACACACACACAGATTTTTTTGTACCTTTGTGAAAAATGATCTGTGGACCCAAAAGGGCCTATTTCCGCTAAAACCTCAATTTTTTCGGAGCGAAAAAAAAATGTAGAAAATAGAATAAACCATATAGTTAATGATTTGAAAGCAAGGTGATTATTAACTAATATTAGCATGTTATGAGTTTCTAGTGTTTTGTTTCCTAGTTTTCTGATGGAGTGATACAGAAAACAATGAGATTCATGACAAACTACACTCCTGACTGTGGCTTAAACCTTGCCTCCAGATTGATGTGTTGAACCGAGATTGTACACCATAATATTCTGTCCAAGTTGTCGGATGTTAGGTCGAAATTTGATGGAGCCTCCCGTAACAGTGAGTTTTGGATTCTCCATTCTTATCAGACTTCCCTATCAGTGGTCTCTACATATTTCGTATATTTGTAATCGTGACGAAAATAGGAATTAAGCTCAGAGTAAATCCTCAACATGTGGTTTACCCAAAGTATTCCCCTAATATTCCAAGTTGCTACGAAAAATAAAATTAATGACGTATAAACACCATGGAAGTAATAGTTCTACATCTATTCCCACCCAGCATTCGCCTCGAAATGAAGTTAGTCCGTGGAAGCCGTTATTAGAGTACACGGAGTAGGTGATTAGATTGACAATTTCAGTGGCGGTGGTCTCCCGTCCTCCTGCCCCCTCGTCGTCCCCCTAGCGGTGCGCCGTCGAACTAAGTAAGTAAGTTTTCTGAGAAGGTTCGTTAGGGAGGAGGCTGCATGTAAATGAGGTCTTCAATTCGTATTAATTAACTGTGTGTAGCCCGTCCACCCCCGCATGCGCCTTTGATAGAGAGGACCGCTAGCGACAGCGGAGGCGACCTCTGCAGCGGTGGAAGGAAACCCGGCTCTCCCCCAGCCCTTCCTTGCCAATAAACCAGACGGACGGAGGACCCGGTTGTTGAGTAAATAGAGTTAGGCGGCTGCTGTCATTCGGCAACCGCCCCACCGGCACCCCTGTAAAGCCGCGAACGACGACGGCGGCGGTGGAACTTAGCGCGCAGCGAAAGGGGTAATGTTGACTTGTCTATAGATATAGATAGGCGTAAAGACCCACCTAACTACCTTGACATCCATTTGGGCCTATGTTTGGTGTAAATTCATTGTTTTTTGTTAGAGGTGTTATTTTTGTATGAAAACAAAACTATGCTTTTGTACTTCCATATTTTAGTGAGTACCAATAGTTTTTGAAGGTTCTACGGACTAGTATTAAGTCTGTCAACTATCTACTACCTATATCATTAAAATGTCTTCACTGAATGTTAATGGTAATTTTACCGCAGCTTGTATCCTAATAGAAATGCCTATACAGCGTTGACCACAAATATGCATCCCAGCGTATGACTGTAGTAAACTGACCACACTAAAGAATAGTTTTTGTTGACCAATCTATAAAATGAGAAATGCGGAGATGGCAGTAGAGGAAAAGCTTAATCATAATTGCAACATTGTACAAAAGAGTATGAACAGTTCAACAAACAGGACAGGAAGGCGGAACAGGACAAAGTAAACAGGTCAACACTTTCTCAAGTATCAACATTTTTACACTGCCTAGAAATATAATTTTGTAATGTCTAAAACATCGAAATTTATTACATAAACGCGCATTCTTACGATTCAACTATATTTGAACAAGGGTGGTGCAAAACAGTTCCTAACACCCAGTACCCAACACAAGTTGGATAATTAGATTAAGCAGCTCGCATTCTTGGACTAAAAATTCACCTACTTCTTTTAAATATGAACATGAACATGTTATTATGATAAGAACAATTACAGGTGTACACCACCGGTATACAGGGGATGCAATTAACTCATCCAAAGAAGAAAGTGTTATTTTCCAACTAGAGAAGGAACCCCGGTCCCTTTTTGTCTTCTTTTCACCAATACTATAGATGAAACACGTTTCTACGGTTATATACGGTCTAAAAGTTCCCTCTTACGACGAAAAATTAAGGCTCTAACTACCGACACCCTTTACATTATTTTCAAAACAACGAGTTTCTTAAACAATAAAACCGTTTTCTTCAAACAAATATTTATGTTGGTTTATATTAAAGAAATATTCTTATTACAAATATGTTTTGTCTTAAAACAAACAAATTATGTTAAGAATGTAATTTTTCTTACATTAGACAACCATTTCTCTGTGTGTATAAAACAAAACTTGCCGACATAACACAAAATTCAGCATAGATTTGTATGATAATATGTAATAATGTTGTCGTGGAGGAGGTGCATCACAGCAAATTTAGTTATTTCGCATATTTCCATCTCTTTACGAAGCTCCAGTTAAAGAATGATACTATCGATGTACCATGACGCACCAACAATGGTTCCTAGCACATTATTCTGGATCGTCTGATTGAGGTTGATGGGGGACTACTTGGTGCATACCAATAACTGTATTCCATGCACCTATACTGGCTGTCATAATTACTTGTGTAGTGGTTGCTTACTTTGTTATGACAGAGCTGACCTCCGTCCCATTAGCCAATACATTTTGCAAATTTTTAGATTGATTTCGTCTTGCTTTTTTTGACATATGCTTTCCATCTAAGCTGGCTCTAGTGACATGCCAAGGTATTCGCTGTATCCGCATATGTAATATCGTTCCCATTAATTGTTACTGAACTGGTGTAGTTTACATGCGTGGATTTTCCTTCATTTAGTTTGATGTAGTGTTGTCTCCAAATGTTGTCGCTGTAGTTTCTTCTGAAACATAAATATCATAAGTGTACAGTAGGCACAAATGTGGTCCCAGCTAGGGATACCATATGGTATCCAAATGGAGGACATGTCCTCCTTTTTTAGTTAAAATATAGTGTCCTCCATTTCCCTAAAAATGTCCTCCTTTTTAAGAAGAATCCCAGGCGCCAAGAAAAGTTTACTAATCGTCTGGGATTTTACATCAGAACCTGCAATTACTCCACTGCTGCCCTGTAGGGTCGTGAACTATACATAATCATACTACTTACTATTTACAAAGCATCTTTGCAGTACTTAGAAAAATTGATACGTCCATTAGAAGAACTGAAATGTTTTCCATGGACGAATCTTAAAGATTACGAAAAGTACACATATGAAGATTTATTTCCATGCATTGCATACTTAAAGAAAATAGGCATCATTATTGATGATGTAAAAGTATACGACCAATTTCAGAACCTTATTTCTATCCTCAAATCCGAAAAGGAAGGGGGTAAATTTTTCCAAAAGCATAGACTGAATCAGCAATGGAGGATCTTTTTTACATCATGTTCCAGTATTGATTGCTCTTCGGAACTGCATAAAATCTGTGAATTTTATTTTTGTATTTCTGCTCACAACGCCAATGTTTGAAAGGGTTTTTTTCATTAATAAATGCACAGTGGACGAAAGAGCGCAGTAAACTTACTGTGGAGTCAGTGAAGGCGTTTAAAGCAATGCATGGCAAGGATTTTTATAGTTATCTCTTAAAAAAGGAAGATCTATTGTTAAAAATTGGCAAATCTGAAAAATATTAACAAAATTACATTATATTCTGGTAAAGTGGACGTTATTGTCGCTTTTTTTTATAAAAGTTTAGATTAGATTTATTTTTGATTTTGAAGAGCTTTTATTTAAAAATCAAAAACAAAAGTTACTTTTTTTGTTATAGAATATGACCTTGATTTATATATTGTACCGAAATTATTATTTTTTTTATTTTGTTTTTGTCCTCCTTTTTCTTTTAATTGTCCTCCCTTTTTAGCTTAACTGTCATCCTTCTTCAGTTTTTCATCTGGTAACCCTAGTCCCAGCGCACTTCCTTGTGGTACTCCGGCATTGATACGGCGCAACACAGAATGTTAGATATGTTTTTGCATTCTGTAGTAACGGTTTTTCATATATGATTTCAACAGTTCAGGTATATTCAGTAGGAAGCTGCTATTCCAGTTTTTGGAAGAGTTCACCATATCAAAAACCTGTGTCATGTCTATAAGTATTGCTCTGCAAATTTTCTTTTCCCCAAGAGCCTTTTCTATAACGTCGGTAATTCAGTGTATCTGATCTACCGTTAAATGTCGAGCTCGATATCGGAAGTGATGTTACGGAAAACTTTGATTTTCCTCGAGAATTGGGTATATTTCCTTGATTATATAGATATAGGTCTATAGGTCAGATCATTTAGCTGGTTACCAGCTTTGAGTTTTCCAAAAAGAAGGCCCATATTATAACCTAAGTGTATCATATTAAAAGCAACTACCTATTCAACTATTATTATAAATACGCTATATGCTGACGCATATATGTAGATTGAGTTACTATATTAAATTAGACTTACTAGAACAGTTTGAAGTATAAAAACATAAAAAAAACATAGTATTGCTTTATTAAACGCAAAACTAGATTTCTGATTTAATGTCTTTTATTAGTTAGAAAAGAATAGATGTTACAAAGTACAAAGTCTCTTGTAATAACAATGCAACTTCATCCCTCTTCCTTCACCTCGGGGATTGACGTCCTTCCTCGGGCTAATGGAATTGAGAGATTGCGTTCTTCTATATGTTATATTCTATCTTCCATTAAAAGTTTTCTTATTTTTGTCTTAAATGTGTGTATTTGGAGGTTCTTTATGTCCTGTGACAGTTTGTTGATGTTTTTATTGTCTCGGTCAGTACTGTTTGGATTTCAAACAAACATTTTGACTACAATAAACTTTATATTTAAATTATCCAAGATTATCTCCAATACTTTACACGACACTTTTAAATTGCCTCCGTTACCAATACATGAAACACAGCCATTTATAAAGCATTAAACAAAAAGTGGTGATAAATGATCAACAATCATTATCCCGACAATCGTCAACTATTTCCGTTAATCAAAGCAAACCCATCAAAACACCAATTCCAAATTCACCCGACGATTATATCCGGTAATGTAAAAGTTAACGCAATTAAGCCGAATGTCCATTTTGATATAGACCTTACTGTCCACACAAGCCCACACACACACACATTGTCGAAAGCCCTGGCTCTGGTCGGCAGAATCAATTTCATCGCAGTTCCGAGTCCGTGCATGTATTTATCAAATTTGAGTGTACGGACCGGGGATGGTCCGTGCATTACAGCGAGATTAAAGTACTCAGCGGGATATGCTCACACGTACGCACACAGAGAGACCGGGACAACTTTAATTACAAAGTGCGCGCCTCTGTGTGCGTGTTTTGTCTGTGTGTGTGTGTGTGTGTGTGTGTGTGCGAGAGCGAGGACTTGCGGAACCCTGCACGCATCAAAGCGTGCCGGGATAACGTGTCAAATGACATTAGCTAGAGTATTATCGTCAACGCGGTCGAACTTTGACGATGAGGATATGTGGGTCCTTTGAGTGTCCTGGAAATGCTCACGCATTTACTATACTCTGAAACTATACACGCCCCAGTTGCTTATAAATTATGCACTGTACGGTTGGGCATTGCTACGCATTCGTGTTTGGGCAGCAAGGGTATTTGTTGGTCAAATAATGCAAATAATAAAGTTTGAACCTTGCGGTAATACCCTGGATCCAAAGTATCTAGAATCGATAATATCTCACACTACAAAAATGCAAATACGCATATGATTAGAACAGGTAAACTAATTAGACGATTTTTAGAATTATAGATCGTAATAAATGGGTACTGTCATGTTTGCTTAAATGTTGATAACATGATGTTTTCTGGTTGTTTCCGGACTCTTGTATTAGTTGACTTAATTTGAA
Source organism: Melinopterus prodromus (assembly GCA_964023965.1). Classification (NCBI taxonomy): domain Eukaryota; kingdom Metazoa; phylum Arthropoda; class Insecta; order Coleoptera; family Scarabaeidae; genus Melinopterus; species Melinopterus prodromus. The sequence goes on from OZ030393.1 coordinate 52,217,336, forward strand.
TGTGTGCCTTAAACGTTTATTTTTGGCTTCAGCATCAAAAGTTGTCTATGTTCCAGATTTTGCTATAAATTGTTACATTTAGATTTAGATGTGCTGTCTATTGTCTAATAGCATTCATGCTTGTTGAGTAACGCTGTTGGCCTTCTGGATCATAGACCATTAACCCCTTCACAACCAGCTATACTGGCCAAAATAGTCTTCCCTATACCAGGTATAATTTATTAAAATTTTCCACAATTATATTGCCCGTAGGTTAAATAATCCCAACAGAGTGCTATTTTCCTACAAGAGAAGCTTACGAGAATTAAAAATGATTCCATTTCGATAAACGATAGCTTTAGATTGAGATAATCATTTCTTTCATAAATAACGTAGATTTTTCAGAAGCCATTTGCCGTCGAAAATTTCGCTTTCAGAAAAAGGGCCAAAGCATGCTGCTTCTGGATACTAATTGTGTTTGATGTATTTTTACATTTGTTCCTCAACAACAGGCTTCCAAAGCAAACCACAAATTGGGTTTCTTCGATTCTGGTCTTCAAAATACGTTGTCGCCTTTTGTTGGTCTATTTGCAACGTTAAGTTACCATTTTTGGGAAACAAGCGCTTCAAACCATTTTGCTGCAATCGTAGAATCTTGGAAAATCGGCAAATAGTTCCAAAATCAATGTCCAACCATCAAACAACACCTGTCTTCCACCAAGTTCTTCGTGTCGTAGGCAAATGGTTATTTTAGACGAAAGCTATTTGCACGATAAAATAGATATAGAGTCGTCATTTACGGGTTAGGCAAATAGCATTTTGTTGAAAATTATGTGAGGTTATGAGCAATTCGTGCATGCTTGTTTCCAAGTAAGTCATAATTAAAATTTAGACGTTGATTACTGCTATGACACTAAAAGAAGACTTAGGTTAGGAATGTTTACCTTCCTTTTATAAGTAAAATAAGTCATGCTAGACTGAAAAACAGTATATTTTGAATTATTATCCAGCTATTCGACGTATCAATGCAGATGATATCACCTAACTCCTATTTTGCATATGTAAAACAGGGCAGAACCAATTTACAACACAGTAAACATTTGGTGCGTCGAAACGTTTTGCATGTACAAAGTTGTAGAAGTGTTCAGAGCTAATATCCAACTTTCATTAATTAGAAAACACGATCATCTATGCAAATAAAATAATTGATTATTTTTCCAGTTATGTTATTGTTCTTTTCTAAATATTTCATAGATACCTTCACACTATTATTATTTTCTTAAGTAACTGAAAATGTCTGTTCTTTATTAGAACAATAGATATTTGATTCTACTGTGTTTGGAACACCACCGTGACCTCCGAAACAATATCGGTGTACTATCACGAAGACAGTATTGGATTTGCATGGTTTCCCCTATGCAAACTAACCTAAAAATCTTCTTTTAGTGGTATAACAGTTTTCACGTCAAATCAGGTGTAGCTTCATTAGAACTATGACTAGAGGATTATGTCACCCAGAAGTAATCAACCACTAAATTTAATTAAGCTGTATTTGAAAACAAACATGCACATAACATCACGTAATTCTATTACAAACGCGGTTGAAAAGTAAATGCTATTTACCTAACAACAGTTTTGGCAAATGCATTTGTCTAGCCAAATAGCTTTAAAAGTATAAATAAAGACTCCATATCTATGTGTCAAGGCAAATATAATTTTCTTAGGAAAAAGCCTTTTACCAGAAATAAATATTTCCCTACGACATATGTACAAGCAAATCAATGGAAGTTTTTGGAAGTGCATATCCTGGTTGTCAAGAAGTTAATAAAATATCAGTTCAGTGTTGGCGCTAATTTTTCTCTTCATAGCTTTTGAGCTATGAAGAGAGGGTATAAAATTCATAGTTTCTTCATTCCTTAGCACTATTTTTCTTGTTTGGCATTGCACTTCGATGGTGCCATAAAAAAATAAATTAGTCTGTATTGGACGATGAAAAACCCTTAAGAATCATCAACGTCTACTACAGCATAGCCCTAAAGACGAGTTGGTATCCACTGGACTGTATTGCCAAAAACTTTAAAGAAAAGGCAATAAAGGTTTTTTTAACCAATTATTCCAAAAACAGCTTAAGCACACACGTGATCTTCAATGTAATTCCATAATGTTTTTCATAGCTCAGCACCGACTATTTTATATTTAATGCCATTGAGGTAAAAATATGGCTATAATTTTTCTCTAGATTTGTTCTCGTATCTGATTTGGCCAAGCAGACCTCAATTTGAAACAAATGAATAATCCAAGAGTAGTTGTTTTTACATTTTGACATTTTCATTTTGACAACACATAAGTTTTCTTCTCCCACAGAAGCTCCTGATAGTAGACCTGATAGTCCTCCTTCTCTAATGGCTCTTGCTGCATTAGCCATTACCAGCATAAAATTCAAGGAATCTAATCCGTTTATATACTTTTAAAGTAATGCGGGAAATTCCATATGACACTCTATCTCAGTTCCCAAACATTTACCGTCAAACGTTATCATCCAGGATCTAGCATAAACAGTAGCAAACAAATGTACCTACAAAGTGTACCTACCAACCTAAGTAGGAGACAGTAAGGAACCCGTGACAATATTTCACCGACCTGTGCAGACAGTTTCAGATTCTCGTTACAAGTCGGACCATAATCGATGTTCCGCCGGTACGATTGGCCATAATCGGCGAATCCGCAGAGCAGCATCGGCGGCCGGTGTGCCGTGCCGTCGTCGTCGCGAAGGACAGTGATGAATGCGTGGCCGTCCCGGAAACGGTTAATCAATTGTTCTCCGTGTACGCACAGCTCACCCCGTTGTTGCCCGGTGACAGCCTTTGTTGGACGGCAGTCATTACTCTGCCAATCAGCGCCGCCTAGCGGGATAGAGCAGAGATCCAGCAAATCCACCGATCGACCGACGAACGACGAGATCGGACTTTTATGGGTATGTTTACATGGACGGTGTAATTGTTGCTGTGGAAACCATACGCTGATTTCTTTGTAGAGACGGCTTTGAAACAACGAGGATAATAATGGCGACGGATAACAGGTGTTGCTAGCGCGGTGAGGCCAGTACAGCACCGGTCCCGTCTCGGCCATTGTCTGGATGACGCTTCTTCGTAACGCCGGACAATGGAAATTTTATTGCTCCTAATGAATTGTAGAGGCGATTAATTAGGGCCATTTGTTCTGCGGTATCGCGCTCCGGCATCAGTTCCCACCGGGCCAAGCAGATAACATTTATTTTTTCGGCGTGATGGATTTGTGTCAACATTTAGTTGTCCTCTTAAGTGTACGCATTTTGCGTGTTATAAAAGTAATACTTGTCATCATGTAAAAAAAAACGATACTATTCTGTAAAGATTGGGCTTTTGAAGACTATGTCTATTTTGGACCCAAACTGACTTTTCCAGTTTTGTATTCTTTTGTATGCTTTCTAATAATAATATATATTTTAAAAGAAGGCTATAAGTTGGAAGAGGATACCGATATCGCCGACGTGCGTACAAGGAAAAAGGCAAAAAAAGGGTGGTGCTCCTCGTCAAATATTGTTGGTGAATTCAAATGCGTTCAGCAAACTGATATAAAACATTTTTTACAAGGAATCATAAGAATTACTGTTATTTAAAAACAAAACATGCGAATGAAGCATATTTTCCCATCGGCCTTTGTGTTTGCAATATTTTACTTTTAAGTTTTGTAATCGCCTTGAAAGTAAGCGGAAGTTTGGGAGTCGGGCGAATGATTTTTCCGCCGTTATTTTTGCAGAACATAAAAAATTGCATACAGATTTCGTGACTTTGTGGTGTCTTTTCTAAAAGTTGGGACATAATGCAAACTTTTGGCAAGATGGCAAGATTCGTAATCTATAAGAATCAAGAAACTATCGAAATAATGTCATACACTGTCGTAAATTCAATATTAACTAGATTAACTAAATTATTATTTGTGTTCCTGGAAGTGAAAAGGGACCAGTTGTCCGTATCTAGTTACGCAGATAATCGCAAATAAAGTTAAACTGGTTCAAAAAATCTACTAAATCTACTAATCACTTTTTTGTTTTATTCGCTAATTAGTCTCTTTATTGTATTTTTTATCAGTGTAGTATAAGAGTTCGTCTAAAACCCGTCTGCGGGTGGAAACGCATGAAAAATGCGTTTTTGTTGCCAAACAAAGAGAGACCACTTGCCGATATTTTATATTTTACCATATTTTAGCTACTTCCCAGAGGGGGGCATGCATGAATCAATAAAAAAATTTGAAAACTTAGTCCAATCGTTATCTAGGTTAGACTATTTTGTAGCCTTTAGGCCCATGGCAGTATAGATTAAAAGACCTATAAAACCTAAGCGGAATAATGAAATAATAAATACTACTAAAAATCTTAAAACTAATATAGAAATTGTTACAAAAAAGTTGGAGTCGGCGTAACTTGCAAATATGCGCGAAGTTACTAACTCTTTAACTTTGTAAGAGTTTGAAACGTCATAGCGCAAATGTTTACTTTTGGCATCAGCAACTTAATTTTTTTTTCAATTTTCCCTTATGGTAATTGGTTTAAAATGTTGGAGTACCATTGCCATAAATTATTCTATCCAAAAACACTTACAACTCAATTTCGGAGAACTGGTCCCTTTTCATATCCAGGGACACATTTATATTTTTAATTGATCAGCAAAAAAAGCGTTGCATAACGTGAAAAAATCCAAATTCTAAACATCAAGAATAATTCAGAATATTTTAAACATTAGATTTTCTTCGAAAGCTTAAGATGTATGTGGGTCATTCACGAATAAACTGAAAGTGATAACAATATTAAATATTCCTACAGTACGGAGACCATGTTAAGCTGTAGGTCCATCTTACGTCTCTACAATGACGGGGCATAGAAAATGGTAATTCATCAGTAATGATGCGAAAAAGTTCCATGTTGATAATCCTTAAGCCAATGACAACTTAATAAGGTTTCTATTTTGTGACGGTTGTGGGGGCCAAAACAAAAATTCCCCAAGATTCATATTTTGGCATATTGGCTATTTAATCCCAGGGTGAAACAGTTTGTGAATTGAAATAAAAAATGAAAAATTGGACTATTTACAATGTCAAACAGCGTTCAGAAAACTATATCTCATAAATTTACATTGATCAAAAGAATCAGAAAATAATTAGTAAGAAAATTATCTTCAGCCAGGCCGAAGTTATAATCCCCCCACCGTAAATAATTTTTGGTGCGGAATTTGAAAAAAAATGTTTACTATTCACGAACTTGTCCTTACTTTTTAACAAATAAACTTGTATGCAAAATTTTAGGTCAATTACTTCAAAATTACGGCAGGTATCGTGTACACAGACAGACAAACAGACAGACGAGCAGACAAGTCTATACTTGCCAGGCTCCCTTAAGGGTGTTACAAATATTGTGACAAAGTGAATACCTACTATGTTGGAAAAGGTTACCGATAAAATAACTCTATCTCAAAATAATGGAGCATTGGAGTTTTATACAAATATTTTGGTGAAGCTATGGAGCAATATTTGCAGGAGCAAGCAGACAGGACAGAAAACTTTGACTGTCTTCAAGATAATCAGGGAATTCACGTTTTTTGGGTTTTATTGTTTAATGGTTTAGAAATACATTATTTACAATATTTGTATTTTATGCTATCCAATCAACACAAATCCAAACAAATTCGCTGGATTTATGCAAAGGTAGACTTTCGTCCATTTGCTTTGATCAAATATCTCTTTTATATTGTAGTATATAGTATATACCTACAGATCATGTGTGAGCCACCATAAAATATTTACAAAAATCCAATAATTTAACCAACATTTCAACAAGAACTTGATATTTTCAATTTCCAAAACAAAAAGACGCGTCATTTCATTATTATACCCTCTCTAACATGAATCGTTTATTCGCCAGGATCTCTTCTCATCAAAATGATAGAAGCCTCTCCCGGCGTCCCCTTCCACTCTCCTAGGATCAACTTTCGCCATGCAATTCCGCCGCACCATCAATCATATTTTAAGGGATTCACCGGACCGCGCACTGTTTCGGAATAATGAAATTCCGAAATCTAGGAGCTCGCCAGATCCTAAAAAATCCCCACAAACCTCAGCATCGCGGTCTTCTCCGCACACAACGGCAGCCCGACCGACGACGTACACACAAAATACGAATATCTGGCGGATGCACGGACTCCGGTTCGTGCACCCCCATATCCATCATATCGATAGTACGGGAATGAGTGAGCTGGGGAGTAGAGGGTGACTCAGTCCCCACATGTATTGCCCCATACATATTCATGAGAGTGCCGCTTTCCCTTTCCATTCCCGGATTTGATACGTATCAATGTTTGCGCTACTGCATCGGATCCAGCACGAGCGCAGAGAGCGACCGCTATGCCCCGACCAAGATTGCTCCAGTTCTCTTTTTTTTTGTGGACGTGTGTGTGTATGTGTGTATTCGGGGATACTCTTCCTCCTTTTTATGCGTTGTTTTCTGAATTCCCTGAGGTACGGGTTTTGTGTTTGGTTATCTGTTCCGACGCGTGTTTTTCTCCCGTAGACGCGAAAAGTATTGATGTTATCTGTGGGCCAACAACGATTTTTTAGCCCGGCGTTTTCATTTAGTCGATGTTCGTATTGGGATCCCGGTAAAGCTCGCGTCATACGGCGATTTACATACCACGATAACGCTTCGATGGGCTGTTTTATTTCACCAGTCTTTCGTATCGGTATTACTGAAATTCTCGTCCAAATTGGCAATACCTTGTCGTTATGGCTTAACTCATGAAACAAGAATTTGCATAGATTTGGCATAGAGAACTAATGAAAATCACGAATGACTACGAATATTGGGGTTCCCCGACTAGGATTTGTAAAGATAAAGATACAGATAAAGCCGTACCTACATTAGCTCTTGGTCAACCACTATTCTGTCCAAAAAACTAATACACGTAGCCCAAATGCACTCTACAAATCAACAAAACTTACCAAGCCTGTCAAAGGTAAAAGTGGACTTATGTCATCCAGCTCATTTAGGTTTATACAGACCTCTGTGATGATAATCCATATATTGTTTGCCAAAAACATCATGAAATAACAGAAAAGAACACCGAGTCAAATTGCAATACCGAATCTGATCTACTACGAATCATGAATAAAAAAGCGGAAGTACTGAATTCGTTAACGGAATATTATAAACCAGCCGTCTGGCTGGTTTATGTGATGATAATACATAATATAGCACATTTATATGATAAAATAATAAAACAAAAGTAATCTTCATAGTCTTCTTCTAGTGCTAGTGGTACAAGACTTTCTAATGATTAAGGCTGCTTTCCGAAAATATTGAAACAATCTTTTTGGACTTGGTTCATTGGCTTCCACACTGGATAGCATTCTCCGAACATTGTTATGTCACAAACGAGAGCTTTTTGGAATGGTGTTTCTCGTAGATTGCAATAAAAAATGTAATTCGTTTTGATAGAATTCCCTAAGAAGGCTAAAATGAATAATCATAAACTTTCAACTAAGTTATACTTTTAAAATATTTTTTAAGTTGTAAACTTTCATTTCAACCTACTTAGAGAAATCCATTACGATAAAATAACTTTTTTTAAACTAAAACAAAATCTGATTTTTTTGAAATTTTCAGACCAATTTATTATCAAATGTGAAGCAATGAAGATTACTGGTTGTCATTTTCGTAACCTTCACAAAAAAAAAACGTATCAAAGCGACCTCCAAAACTATTGATGTTCGCACAACAGTATGTTAGCACTTTCATATGTAAAAAATGCAAACGTTCCTAAAATGCAACCATATAGATTGTAAGCATACATACATAATTACTTTTAGAATATTACCATCGTAGTGGCTACTGCCTTCAAATTTAGTAATAAATTAAAAACATTACAAAAATATAGGGTCTTCCACGACGAGCTGCCATTAGAAGTAGATGGAGAACGAAATAAAATGAGAGATTGAAAATTTGTGGACTTATATTATTGAACACGATCGTCTCAACTAAAATAATTTGAGTTTTCGGTTACTTCCGGTTACACCGGAATTGATGTCAACTTTTATATTTCAAATGGAACACACTGTATTTTATCGCATTCTTTAAATTTTCAAATTTAATGAATTAAATTTTAGATCAATTTTATGTTACATTCCCTATACCTAACATGTGTCATTTTTGAGATATTAATTTTTTTCATTAAACAATATGAATATCTCACAAATGACATATGTTAGGTATAGGGAATGTAACATAAAATTGATCTAAAATTTAATGAAGATTTCAAAAATGGGAATAAATACAGGGTGTTTCATTTAAAATATAAAAGTTGACATAATTTCCGGTGCTACCGAAGGTAACTAAAAATTCAAAATATTTTAGTTCAGACGATCGTGCCCAACAATATAAGTCCACAAATTTTCAACCTATCATATCATTTGGTTCTTCATATATGTACTTCTAACGGCAGCTCATCGTGGGAGACCCTGTATAGGGTGTTCCATTTAAAAACATATAAGTTTGAGTTGCTACAATCTCATGGAAGTCCTGTGAATGCTAAAAAAATATTTTAAAATCTGCACCCAGGTTAGTCATATCAGGTCAAAATCAGATTTAATATATCTTGAAATTCGAATTTTGTTGGATTTGGGTACATTCTGATACTCCTAGGTTATCTGATTTCACAAATGGTTTAACGTGGAGGATATTGATTTTAAGATTTTAAAAGATCGTACAATAATTTTAAGAAATATTAGGTGACTGTGGAAATATTAAACTTCAGAATATGTTATCAACAAAGTATTCCAAATTATACAAATGTAAAAATATGACACAATTACAATAAAGTTCCTCAAGTAAATGGCTTGATTATGTTAGTAAGATTTTTCACTCTTTGTCCTCTTAGGCCACTGAATTTTAGTGTTAGTGAGATTTTTTACTCTTTGTTCTCTTAGGGAACTGAATGCGTTTTTGCATTATTTAAACTCTCCAAGATCGTAACAGCATATGCCAATAACTATGTCATAAATTACTTTCATAGTTGATGATAGTCAGAAAGAAACAACGCATTTTGAAGAACAAAATAAGGGATTAAAGAAGGAGTAAAAATATACAATAAGGAAGTGTTTTTACTTTTCAGATAGGTACTAGTTGACAAAGTAATGCAAGAAATCAAATTGACCGCGTGAAATTTAGCAAATTTGTTGAACAGTTAAAAATAAATCCTAGCTCCACTAATAACCAAAACATCCATGCTTTACATAACTTTTTAATCAGCTGTATAATACCGCTCTACTAGGTCTGATGGTCACACATCGGTTTTAGTCATCCAAAACTGTATTAGAATACAAAGAAATTGCAAAAGTCTAGACTAAATGATGAGTATTTTGTTACTGGCTCCCAGACTACAATACTCTAATGTTCCTAAAATAACTAAGTCCTTTTTATTGTCTAATTCACTATTGAAGATATCCGACATATCTCATAGTTCCAGGATGTCACGTCGATTTAAATTCTTGATCTAAAACTTGAACAAAGGATGAACTTTAAAATTCTGAACTCTGCACTGAATTCGAAAGCAAGAGTGACAAATCTAACCAGATCTAGTAGCACATGTCCTGATTACGGTGTTGCCATGGCATTAGCGTTCCCAGCCAACTCAGCGACTATGAATCGGATAGCCTTTTGAGACCATTGTCCGGCCGGACAGCGGATGAGAGTGGACGACGACGACGACGACAACGACGACCACGTTATGGCCGGCTTTCGGTTTGATTGAGCAAAACAAGTGATCGCGATTTACGACGTCAGCGAGTCGCGGACATGTGCTCGACTGAATCAATCAGTTGTCTGGGGGCAGGTGAACCCCCCGCACGCTAGATTCCACGCTACCCGGCCTGCCCGGCTTAATTGGGATTTACATTTGCGGGGATCTCGTTTCTCAAGAGCAGCCGAAGAGAGACCGGCCTGACCAGAAACCGGAGGGCCGCCAAGACGGATGACCGTGTCCTTTTTCCTAACAACTCGTATCAAATGTTGATGAGCATTGTTGACTACGGCCTTAATTATGTCAGCGCTCTGTGCGCGGCTGTGCGCCGGAGGAATTTTCGCGAAATGTCCAGAAGCTTGCTCGAAATGTTCAACATTTATCGGCCGGACGTGGTTAAATTTTAATTTTGCCGCGAGTTCAAGAGGATTTGTCTTTAGCCTTGTTTGTTCTTTATTTGTGGTTGTTGATGACTAGCGGAATTTATTATTACCAGGTGCCAGGCAGATGAATATCAAGCAGGATGGGTTAAAACATGATTGAAAACTGATTAGACTCCAAGTAGGTATACTTAAAGCAATTGAACTTGTTCTCTAGTTCTTGTATTTACATATCGGTATTACAGGGTCTTCATTATTTTGCCCATGTAGAAAATTCTATACGTATTATTATACCTATGTACAATTGACTGTCCTGGCATTTTAGACAGAGAACATCGGAAGAGGAAGTAAAACCGGTAGTCACGTGTGTTATCATCTTGAAACATGCTTGTTAAAGAATTCTAACTGGTGGTAGTAGATCAGAAATAGATGAATAGTTTTTGGGTTATTACACTATTAACTATTTTCATTTTCAATATCTACAACTTTTTTATTAATGACATGGGATTGATGCTATCTCTAAATAATTTAGCGTGTAGCATATAGCTACTGAAAGAACCAAAGAGAGAATTTTTCTGTTGATACCCATTAAAAAGTCAATTGGAGTATCAACCATGTTCTATTCACATTTCTTTTTGACTTGGTGGATACCTAAAAATAAATGTTCAATTTCTTTTGTGACACTAAACATCGAACAACTGTGGACATTGTACTAGTACCTAATCATAGGAATAACACTTTAGGCTATACTGAGTTAAGCAACAAATTATGTCAATTTTTATATTCTAGCTTGTAGTTGGTGAAGCACTTAGTGCAGAATGGTAAGTACTGACCCAGGTCTTCCCTTTCTGTGCCCAAGTAAAATTCTAAATATGAACTTTCGTCCCGATACTTTTAGTAGTTTCTCCGGAATCGTCACCACAAAAAAAGGGTACACACACAGACACACACACAGACATTTTGTACAGACCTATTTCCGCTAAAATCTAATCTTTTTTTCGGCATGATTACAATACCTTATCATACTGCGTATGCGTATGATAAAGTAAAAATAAATCATATACTATTTTGCTTACTCATAACTGCAGTCTGCAGCAGTATAGCATGAACAATTTCTTGTTGCCACCTGTTGTCACCATTAGATCCCTAGTTGTATACGCTTCATTATTTATATACATATAATAATTGTTGCCATTTGTCTCGTTCACCGATGTCTTCGTGTTCTGAAAATTATTCTGGCTCTTCATTCTTCTGCGTAACACTTGTCCACGAGTAACTTAACGATGAAAGTTAAGCTTTTAATTATGTCTACCTCTCAACGTCTGCTATGTAGTAAGACCAAGCTAGAAAGCCGTGGTGACGTGTTCGTCTTTATGTGTGCGAGGAATTTTACAAGAACCGTCTAGAAGCTTGCTCGAAATGCTCTACATTTATTGAGTGGACGTGGTTGAATCTTAATTTAAGTCTCTGCGGATTTGTGTAAAGGTCTCTTCCGATCTTCCGATCCTATTGCTGACGAAAGGAATTTATTGGTACCAGGAGTCGAACAGTACCACATCAAACGGTGTTACAGGAAACTTGGTCTATATCAGAAAGGAGATTCTATGTACGCTTGAGGAGAACGCAATTTTCTTATTTTTAACATCTTATACTAGAACGTCCTTAAAATTATTATTGATTAAAATTCTACGTGCTGATTTATTTATTTCATCTATTTGTTTATTTGTCATGCATTCAACTAAATTTGAAGAGGTTTCTAACAGATTATTTATTCGTAGGTTAGCCACTGTTCTTCTTTTGTATCGCTACAGTTCAAACCAGACCATGGTCTCCAAAAATCTGTAGGAATTTTCTTGTTAAGTTTTTTCTTACCTTTCAGACAAGAAGTTCCTTTATATAACGTTCATTCATGTTTTGCTTCTGTTGTTATTTGTTGAACTTTTTGTCAACTTTGACTATCAAAGGACAGGAGATGCTGACATAGGAAACAAGTTCGTCTTCACAGGGGTCCTGCGAATTAGTATTTACATTGAATACATTGCAAATAAATGACATCTCGAATCTCTCAACTGCTCATACACATTGGGTCCATGTCCGCAGCCCCCCCCCCCCCCCACATTTACAATTTCAAAATTCTTTTATGTCAATGTGCTTGTTTTGTGCTGTTTAGTGCCGCAAACCAAAAGTTTTGTGCTGCTTACGTTTCGGAGTGATAAGCAATTTTCTGACGGGGGGCTGTGGATATGCCAGCCCCCTACTTTCGAATTGCGATATTTTTCTAATGCCAAAGTTTTGTGCTACACAGAGAGAAATTTTTGTTTGATTCAAATAAATATGCATTGACTCAAAGAAATTTGTTGTTTCAATAGAGGCAAAGAAATATTTATTTTCGGATAAAAACGCATTTATTTGAAATATTTGTTTGGTAGAAAGAACGTTGATTTGTGTCAAACAACTTATGTTTCCAGTTAAAAAGTTTGCAATTTGTGTATTATAAGAAATGAGATTTATTTACTTCAAATAATTATGATTGTGTTGAGTGAAAGAATTACAATTTTTTAAATTAACAGAATTGTTGGTCGAGTTAAAATGCTTAAAATTATTAATTTGTTGAAGGAATTAATAGGCAAGAATTTTTCGGAAGACTCGCCATGTGTCACCTCCTTTTTGGGATGTCGCACATCCTCGACTAGTGCTTGGTCTTCCCAACCCAACATATAGTCAAGGTTAAGTTAGTAAACTGTACTCTGATTTGGAATCGCAAACTTGGACCTGCAGGCACTGTACTGTAAGTTCTATACTGTCGATCACGCGGCTTTATACTCTCGATATGTACGAAGTGCGAGGAGAGAGTTTACAGCGCCATCTAACAATACAGTTGGATGACATTAAAAATATATTTATTTGAATCAAAATATGATTTCTTTGGTGGAAGTAAACCTATTTTAAAGCCAAAACAAAAATATTATTTTAAGCGAAATAAATCTCTCCTTATATACAAATTTATATGTTAGAATCAAAATTATATTTCATTGGTGTAAAGAAACGTTTTTTTAAAATCAAAACTAAAATATTACTTTAAAGGAAAGTAATTTTTGTTTGTATCCATATATATTTATTCCACTTAAATAAATATTTCAAATAAATTAATCTCTGCAAGCAAATAAACTAGAGTATTCAATGAAGTAAATATTGTTGGCGTCAAAGAAATATGCTTTGACCCAAAAGAATAAATTCAAACAAATACATTTCTTTGAAACAAGAAATCTTTTCTATCTGTGTAGTTTTGTGTTGTTTTGTGCCGCAAACTAGAAGTTTTGTGCTCCATTGGTTTCCGAGCTACAAGCATTTTTCTGAAGGGGGGGGCTGTGGACATGCCAGTCCCCCCACGTTCGAATTTCAATTTTTTCTAATGCCAAAGTTTTGGGCTAGTTTTGTGCTGTTTTGTACTGCAAACTAGAAGTTTTATGCTTCTTTCGTTTCCGAGTTATAAGCATTTTTTGAAGGGGGCTGTGATCTAACTTCCTAGTTCGAAATAATCAAACTGTTTTCGATGCTAAAGTATTGTGCTAGTTTTGTGCTGTTTTGTGCCGCAAACCAGAAGTTTTGTGCTCTTTTCGTTTTTGAGTTATAAGCATGTTTCTACTTGGGAGCTACCCGTCTCTCTCTTTCGTCCGGGGCCCGGTTTCTCGCAGGCAGCGCACATGTTGATAATGCATACGTACGAGTTTAACGGCATTGTTTGTGGCTATATAACTTAAAAACTATTCAAAATTTTTCATCGGGGTTTCATTCTTTGTTCTTTGTACTTGAATAATGGACACATTGAATTCCGATTCAAAATTGTTAAACAGTTTTTTAGTTATAAAGTCACAAAGATTTAATATTATGCATTCTTTTTAATTTCACAATGCCAAATCTCGTCGCTACAATAAATAATCATTGAGCAATTATTACTTAACAAATAAATAGTTGTCACAGACATTTGATTGTATATGTATAATATGTATAATATAATTCTCTAAGGCAATATTTCATCTGTTGGTATGTATTACTGGCATTCTGGTATTCTAAAACTAACAGTCTATTGTTTAGCAAGATTGGGTTTATAAATGTATGTATGTAATTTATGAATATGTAGTCCCGATTTAACTTTAAAAGATATATAGTCTGAATTTAGAAGTTAGATCCATGTTCACAGCCCCCCTTCAGAAAAATGCTTATAGCTCGGAAACGAATGGAGCACAAAACTTCTAGTTTGCGGCACAAAACAGCACAAAACTTTGACATTAGAAAAATATCGAAATTTGAAAGTAGAGGGCTGGCATGTCCACAGCCCCACTTCAGAAAATTGCTTATAGCTCCGAAACGAAAGGAGCACAAAACTTTTGGTTTGCGGCACAAAACAGCACAAAACGTTGGCATTAGAAAAATTTCGAAATTTGAAAGTAGGGGGCTGGCATGTCCACAGCCCCCCTTCAGAAAATTGCTTATGGCTTCGAAACGAAAGGAAACTTTTGGGTTGCGGCACAAAACAAGCACAAAACTTTGACATAAGAAGATTTTGAAATTTCGAATGTGTGGGGCTGAGGCCATGGACCCATACACATTCTCTTCCATTCTCGTCACAAATAACCTCCTCGTACGTTGCGTCTAAAACCCAGGTTTCAACACTCCTTCCCTCGTTCGTACATCAGCAGCAATCGATTTGAGAGCTCGTACGCTGCGGCTGGATCCATTTAACGGGGTAAGGGTTACGCTACACGGTTCGAGTTTTCACCGGAAGCGTTTACATTACGGGCGCGGGGGTCCCATAACGATAAAACGACTTGAGTCATCCCGAAGTAGCGAACGCAGCGCGCAGACAGCCATGACAAATGGTGCGTATCTACTTCATAATCATTTAATCCGCGTTAACCCTCTCGCGTCATCACCCCCAGAGTACCGGCTGCGAAGGTGGGGTCGCTTCAGCTCAAGGGAGTTAATGACAGAAAACGGCAATGAATGAGTATCGGACATACCATGTGGATGACCAGTCCTGATGAGATATTTAATTGAGATTATTGGAGGTAATGGGTTGATATGCTATCATCGTACGAAGATATTAATTTTGGAGATAACTGGAGATACGTTGTAAGCAATAAGCTTGGCAATATGTTTGTTTCAGTCATGTTAAGGATGAAATCCAAGAAACATTAAAATTTACTACTAATAAAAACGTTCCAAAGTTTTTTTAGTGGTTTATATGTACTTACACTGTCAATAAAATTGTCATTAGTTTAAATTAATGATTTTAATATTGAAGAAATGTTAATAAGTAATTTAAGAGCAACGATTTCTTGAAATATCAATATAATGATCTATAATACCTTTTTATTTTCCAGATTCCATGGATTCGTTTAAATTAGGTAGGTAGACCACTCATTAGCATTAGCACTCATAATTCCTATTGAAATAGCTATACATCAAAAACTAGTATGATAGACTAATAGTGTCGTTTTACTTTTTGTAATTACATAATTGGATAAAATTTAACTTATGCAAACACATGGTCCACTACAGAGAAATACATTCGATCAATCTGAACATAGGGAGATCCCGTTTGCAAAGGTCTTTATCACATGAGTGAAACTGTTTTCAGCCAATGGATTATTGGCAGATCTTCTACTAATGTGGTAAAAAACTTTGGCGATAGTGTTGTTATCAGAAACACTTCTTAGGTATAATTGTTTTAATATGAGTTCCTGGATATGAAAAGTTACCAGTTCCTCCAATTCAAATACGTGTGCATAGATAAACTTTTAAAGCCTTTTAATGTTAAAAAAATTGGGTAATGTCCGATCGTCCATGTTAATTATTTGCTACCGACACAGTATTTGTGATCATACTGTATCCGAATACTTATAATTCAATTCTTTCCTAGGAATGCGTGCCTTTCCATATTCAGGCTCTTTTCAAGACAGATTTATATTACTGTCTCTTGTTTTAACACGAAAGTTTTGTGATATTTTACGCACATAAATTTATTGTTATATCTATTTCAATATTGATTCGTATTAGCTTAATTTAATTTAATAATTTGTTAGGCCTTTTCTTGATTTATGTGAATTATCATTTAGAATTATCTTTCGACTCATTTTAGACTGATTATTCTTGTAATGTTATTGCATTCATGAATCGCAAAATTGAAATGTTTGACAAATTAATGTTGGGTTTATTATATGCTTTCTGATGCATAATGTTTCAATAAATAAAAATTTAATGGCCTAATCTATTTTAATTTCAATCAAAATTGCAAAATGCATATACTCCTCAATTGGTTAGAAAAGAAAACTCTCACTTTTCAATACAACATCTGTGTTACTTCTATCTTTATTTGTTGCCAAAACAACCAGCACAAATTATTGCAGATATATTTCTGCCAGCGAAGCAACAAATATACTTCACTCTACTTGTCCTGATTATCGACATACTCGATGCATCTGTAGTGATGCATGACAGAAAGAACGTAATAGAAGTGACAATTTAGAATGATGACATTTTGATTGGCTGTCATTCCCAAAACTCTGTCTTTCAATCACATGAGATTATTTCTGTTCTTCTAATTTTAGTTTCTATTATTGTGTTCTATGTTCTTGCCTATTTCATGTAAATTTCATCTTATCATATTAAGAGACAAATTTCCAGAAAATGCTTTAGTTTTAAAAGACCTACAAGCTACCTTTTAGAAATCATTTTCAATGTTGGTTTTAAGAGAATAAAACCAAACAACGAAGATAGATATACCTAAAATAATATGTTAGTATCAGCAGTAGTGCACCATTGAATCAAGCACAGCAGTATTTTGCAAATATTTAACACATTATTACAAATGTTTAATATAATTTACAGTCACCAGCTCCAATGGACTCACAATCATCGAAATAATGTTCGTTTGCATGAGCCAGGATTGGTCATTGTTATTATTATGAAAAATGTATTTATGAAACTTTATCTCATAATATGACTAAAAGTTCTCAATCATCGATCAACTCTCTTTGATTCTCTTTAATAAATGAGCGACTGCAATAGCTAATTCACGTACTTAATACACCCTATCATAAAAAGTAACGATCGAAAGTAAAACCCCCAAACAAACACGCCCAACACACATCGATGGGAACAGAAACTCCATAAATCAGCCTACGTCACTACGGACCACCGTCAAAATTTTAAACCCCCGCCCGATTGAAAGTGGCACGTCTACCGTTGTCATTCTACTGTTTAATTAAAGTCCCGGCATCGGACCCATCGCGGCAATAAAGCGCGGATCAAGTCGCCCTGTTCAAACATCATAAAGCCAATCATGAACAGCCGCGCGTGCACGACTCTTCCATACGACAAAAAGAGGGCTGAACGCGACGTCGCTCTATTTATCAGTGTTTGCAAACAGCGCGACGTCGCGCACGCAGAGGACAAATCCAGGCATTAAGGCGTCAATAATAGCCGGGCGACGGCGTTAAAATACATAAATAACTGCCGAGGCTGGCTGATGTTGCGTCGGGGCTACGCTGCTGGCTGTTGGAAGAGGACATCCTGATAGATAGACTGCAGACGATAACCCTACCGTTGCTTTGCGAGGCTTCCGCGTGGAGACGCGAGAGAAGCCCTACCCTATCAACTCCCCCTTTCGGGGCTATTGTGAACCGGCCGGGTACTTCCTAATGTTGTTCGTTTCGACTTCCTATTGGTTCCCTTCTGCCAGGATGTCTATTAAAGTAACAAAGATACGGCTATTAACTAGTGAATGTTATATAAAGTGGACGCTGATCAAAATTGAATTGTCATTTTTTTAATATTATTCGTCATGGACAAGATTGATTCTTTGATGGAAATAGGTACCTACTATGGAAATAGTAAAAAGCTTCTTCCACTGATTTTCAATAAATTAACAAAAAGGTCAAATTAATCAATTATTCTCTATGATAGAACCACCCATTGCTAAAACTTGCAGTGGTACTTGAGTGAAAACTGTGCCCATCTCACAGTGCTGCATACTCACATACTCATGTGTTTGTATATGAAATTTCACTTTTTCGCTTCGTTAATTAAAGTTTTTATTAATTACTCATTGTCCCACTTGAAAAGTTCTGTTGCTAAACAATGATCTTATAATCGATATCTTGTGGTCAATTTTGGATTACTGATGTTCAGGTGGCTATTTTTTTAACTATTAGTCTACAACGTCACAAATGGAGAAATGGAGAAATATCAATAAATGGAGAAATATCAATAAATCAAAGGGAAATCTTCTATCTTGATCTTTATCTTGATTTTCAACGATCTGCCATTGAGAAACATTATCAAGGGTTGACACATGAGTTTGCAAACACGAAGATGTTAACAAACGTGAACGATTATCATCAAATTTGCTACGCAGCCAATAGGAAGAACTTAAATTATTACCCACCAAAGGGTGGCTTTAGATGTATGCAATGTGAAGCAAATGAAAATATCGAGGATATTTTCAAATTTGGTACAGGCATTTTTATGCCCACCAACTACCTGAAAAAAATAAACATATTTTTACTCTAAAACAAATAGAGCTATAGAATAACCCTTTGTAACAAAAAACGAGTTGGTCGGTTCCAAAACTTTTAGTATTTCATATGTCGCGGCACAGATAACGTAGATATTGAAGGTCATTCCTGTTTTCTTTTTTATTTCTATGTTTTTCGTTTGACAATGCTATTAATTTTCAGATAATTAATCGGAATTGAAAATTTGCAACTTTGGTAATCAATATCCCTATGTACGAAAAACGGAAAGCACAAATAACAAAAAGTAGGTCCATAACTTTTACTATTCCGTTTTAGATATTACAGAATGTATACAGTGTGTCCTCCGATGGACCTGACTATACCTTTAATGGACGTAATTTGTAATTTCTCGATAGAAAGTCATTCTTTATAACGAGTTTTGGATATCCTAAAAATTTATTATATTATATATTTTGATTTAACATACAGGGTGGTTAGAAAAGACGAAAATGTTAAATTGGCCGAAAAGTAAACTATCGGTTTTTGCCATTAGGTCCATCGGGGGACACCCTGTATACCATAAGACGCTCCAGACGGAGAATCCAAAACATTAACATTAGCGTTGTAGAAACATCAGTAATTTAAAATATCACAATTTTAATCCACGACATAAAACGCCATAACACTTTACTTTTACTTTAACAACGGATACAAATAAGACGATATCCCTTTTATGGTGGCAGAACAATAGAATTTATCATTATTCCACCAACAAAATACACAAATATAACTAAATAGTCCTCCAAAGTCACAACAACTAGATAAGCTAGACACTATGCACAGAATGCAGCATTTTGTCTTTTTAAAACTTACCTTTAACATGATCAGACTTTTAACGAGTTTTTAAATAATAAATTAAAATAGATACCTAAGTTAACTTAGTAATAAATAAGGTTAATTTTATTTATCTATCGGAATAAAACAGATAGATAAATACTCGGACATAAAAAAAGTAAAAGCAGGGTTACCCCAGGGTAGTGTCTTGGGACCAATTCTCTATCTCCTATATACAAGTGACCTACCACAGTTGCAAAAGTCGCCATTTTTGCAGCTGACAGGGCTCTAATGGCAGTGGTATCAAGTGTTAGAGAATCCAGTAGTAAGAGAATCTAGTGGGAAGCATCAATCTATAAGTTACTAATAAAATATATCAATGAAGCAAAGAATGGAAGACTAAGCTCAACGAACTGAAATTTGGCCAACACAATAATCGAGGACTTACCTCATGTCAAGATTAACGACGTCATAATTCCATATGTAACACTGCAAAGTATTTGGGCATGACTCTTGATACAAAGCTATGATGGAAAGAACATGTAAAGAAGAAAAGAGTAGTAGAGCTTGGCCTCAAATTCAGAGATCTATATTGCCTTTTAGGAAGAAAGTCTTGGTGGTTCTTGTTGGGGAAAAGGTAAATATAGGAAATCAGAGGATAGCCTATTACACTCAAGTACCTAATTTTAAGAATTCAGATTCAGTGATGTTTAATCTTATAGAATGGATGAGATTAGGTTGTTTGAGATTCATTATTAATAAAATGTTATTAAATATGGTAATAACGCTTAATATTACTTATCATATTCATATATTGCTACAGTAATTAATGCATTTGTCAATAAGAATATAACAAGGTGTCCTTTTATTTACCTATGGAAACATGAATTTCAACACTAAAATGTGAATATCGTCCAAAAAGAGAAAAGTGGAACAGGAAGAATATCGCTCATCGCCATAAAATATGAAAAAATCGAAGCTGTCCCACATAGGTCCCCAAACTGGCGCACTGGTGCCAGAAACCTGCATAATTTCGTCAGCTGGGTGAGCCCCTCAGTCCCAAAGTGCACGCCAACGTTTGTTTAGACATAATTTTCATGCAGGCGGCGTGCCCGGCCGCCATCTTATGCATTTTACATGAGCACACCGCCGCTGGACCTAACCTAACCTAACCCTGCCATACTCCTCCGCTGTGCCTTTCACTTTCTCCGCAACGCACCGCCACCATCGTTTCACCCTTTGTCGCTACACGACTACAATACTAATCAGAGACGCAACAAAGTCAAACTGAAAGACAGATAAACCTACACCGAACTCATTTTATGTGTGTTTTCATGTTGAATATATGCTAGTACATAGGCGCCGTTCGACATTTGTCTAGGAGGGGCAAGAAATCTTTTGTATGTATTTTACGTAAAACTGCCACTTTGAAAAGTCCACTTTGGATGTTTTGTGTTCGTGTTAAAAAATCTTCGGCTCTTTAAAAATCACAGATGAACTGTAGAATAGTTTCTGATCAAAATGTGTTCAAAACAAAAACCTCGTTGATAATTTAGTCACAAAGTCCCTTTCTTCGGGCTATACGACTGCTTCATTTTTGACTTTTATTTTGCTGCTGAATTTGACGTAAATAGTAAACAACACACAATTTTTATTTATTTCTATATTTATGTACATAATTATTAATTATATACCTTCCTACCTCAGGGTGACAGATTTTATTACATTTAATTGCACAAAAAATTATCTTTTCTATATGAAAAGGTTTTATGGTAAGTATTATTTAAAACATAAATTCACCCTCAAGATTGCATAATATATTATTGAAATATTCCAGTTGCATCGAGCAACCAAAAAATGACGAATGATATGATCTCCATTGTATGGCGTTATTTCGGTATGGGTTGCTGCGTTAAAGGTATGATTAAGCGAGTCATTGTACGGAGAGCAAAGGTAACTACGTTATGTAATACAACACAATTTAAGTTACCGTCTAATGGTACTTAAGGATATTTTACTCAGATCATCTCTGATCTAAATTTAAACCAGCCGCTAATGACATATCGTGTATTCAGACTAAAGTATACAGAGCTGCTGTCCTTGGAAAGTAACGTAAAATTCTATATGGAAATGGAGCACTTTAAACAATATTTAATTAGAAAATATGAAAATCAGTGAAATTATGTACGTACCTATCAATAAATCCCTAATAAACAAATAATCGATCAGTATTCATTTTAGAAAAACTCATAAATAAATCGCTCTTGAAAAGAACTGCTTCGTTCTTACAATAACGAACTTAACCACAACATAACCCTATATCCTATATTGAGAAATAGATAACCTCTGCTTGGTATTTTCCGTGGTTGTCATGGTTACGAGCAATTGTATACGGTTACATATTTTTGGTGGGGTGGATTCTTGCCGCAAGTAAAAATATACGGGATAATTAGAAATTTGGTAGTTGTGTCGCCATCTACATCTAGTAACACTTTTGTTTGGAAGCTCTGCTTTGTATAGTATCATTTTTTTTTTCAAAAATCTGGTGTGTGGGGAATCAATACGTAACGGCGCCCATGGTCGAGAAAATATTTTCTAGGGAATCAATAAGACGGGCGTTATTATTCACGTCTTTAAGTGTCCGTAAGGGCTTCCGTTCGATTTGCGGGGCACCGGAAGTGGATGGCGCCGTATTTCAACTTTGAGTCGACTGGTCGGGCGACGACCGACGCTGGAATCCTTTTACGACGTTCTCACGTCGTGACGTGTCTAGATGGAGTCGAGATCTCGTCGCATAACGGAATATATGAAGGGCGAAACGTAATGGCGTGTGATTTTCGCGCAAAAATTGAAACGTAAATAAAGTTTTATGGCGCGCCTACGAATGCTTGGCAATAAACTTTCGGAAAATTTAAAGGCGATAAAACATATTAGCTTTAATAAATAGTTATGGGATATGTAGTGATTTATTGTGTAAGGTGCCATCTATGATTGTCAGTCTTGTTGTGGATTTCGCTTTTTGTAATTTGGGTGGAGGAGCCGTGGTTCTGTCATAATTTTCAGCAATACTGTCCATGTACTGCAAATACGAAAACAGACAGAATAGATGTTTTTGTTTTTAAGAAACAATATTTTGGATCAAAACATTTATTTGGCAGGAAGAATATTTACTTCATTGATAGATAAAATAAAACACTTGTGTGGTCCGATGATGTCTATTTATTAGTTCTTGTGTTACAGGTCGCAGATTCGTGGGTCATGCGTCATTTCGAGGTTATGTTGTGTCAAACGATTGTACACTTTATTATTCAGTCTTAATATAAAAACACTAAAACTGGATATCATAAATTTTGTTCTAGAATTAAAATTTTCTTGGCTGTGGAGTGAATATTATATTAAGACCGACTGAATAATAAAGTGTACAACCGTTTGACATAACATAACCTCGAAATGACGCATGACCCTCGAATCTGCTGTATGTTTCGAAACCTGGTCGCCACAAGAACTAATAAATAGACATCATCGGACCATACAAGTGTTTTATTTCATCTATCAATTCTACCGACGAGATGGAGAAATTCATAACAGATTTAACATATAACACAATAATTATTTGAACTGAATTTCATTATGACATAAAAATTGTAAATTTGTAAGCACAATAATTAAATATTATTTCTACCAAACAAACACATTTCTATCCGAAAAGAACTATTTCTTTGTCTTTAGTGTAACGACAGATATCTTTTTTTCTGTGTGGACATCGTTCCTAAAATGATCAATTTGCGTTTCTGGCTAGTTTAGAGAAACCGGTGAAAACGAATTCCGAGTGAAAATGTTGAACTTCTAAATAATATTTTCATAATTTAAGAACATTTATATAAATATTACCAAATGACTTTATAATATTGAATTTTTTTACATCATGCTAAAAAAGGAACAACAGGATAGACAGACGTAAAGCTTTTCCGAGAAATATCTTCGCAGTAGGGATTACAAATGGAGCTCTTGGAAACTCAGAATAAATAAGTCAGAGGGCAAAAACTCTAAAACAGAATGACATATCTGCATTCAACCTATTGCGGTTATTGAAAATTATAAAATACTCGAACTTTCAAATGTCACAAAAATTGTTCAATATGTAGATTGTTCCAGAAAAGTTTCAAACCCCTAGAAAATAAAATGACAATGACAACTTTTTACTGACGTTGCGAACATTCCTACCTATCAATAACCACCAATATTGGTAGTCCAATTGGTTAGAGCTTCCGAGTGAACATTGCGTAAAAAAAGTGTCCCCGTCTGGATTAATTATCATTCACATCCTAGTTCTTATACTTGCTTACCAATGCTTACCATATTTTTATAGTGATGATAGAAACTTACACCGTATGACAAATAATTAATTAATTAAAAATAGTAAAAACGGAATACCAATGGTTCCTTGTGGCTTTAATATTTCTGATGTCGTTATTTTATTGACAGAAAACAGTTCACAATATACATGAAAAAGGCTAATACCGTGATAATAACAAATTGAAAAATGTTTCATTATTTTACATTACATTCCTGATATATCCCAAAACTAGCGACTCCTTCGGAAACATGTAGGTACAGCCGTGGAAAATTCAATGGTAACAGGCTTGCCGCTAGTGTACACCAAACGTCGGTCGGAGAATGTCGGTCGTCGTATACCTACCTGGTAGTCATAAAACCGAAGAATCACTTCTGTTTCATTTCATTTTAAGTTTTCTGTATATAGATGGTATGAATATGAGTTTCGTATTTATATAATATATTTTCGATATTCGGAGCGAAACTGCCGCTCGTAGCTAAAGATTGTTATTCGTTAATATTTTTGTTTCGATATGCAATTGCAGTATTATTTCATTTATACTAAAATACATAGTAACGTTAGTTATAATTGTAAAAATTTTAATTAGGCACATATTGAAATACTTCATCATCATGGCTACGTCGGTGTATGCATCAAGGCAAACCGATTACTACATCCGATATCCGCTGTCAATAATTTTTAAAGGAGGTAATTCCAGATAGGAAGTTCCTGTAAGTGAAAAAACTCATTTTTCTCATTTTCTACTTAGTCCCAGACCGAAATAATATACTTTTATCTCAAAATGTTTTATATTTATTTAATTTACGTTTACCATAACGTAATGAAAATTGCATATAATTATGTATTCAACAAAAATAATATAAATATAACATGAGTATAGTATAGATAAAAATAATAGATAGATGTATAACAGTAAAAAATGATATTTGTAATAACATAACATAAATATATGTAATAACATAAAAACAAACATTTAATAATATAGGAATAACATAGGCATGTATTAAATAAGAAAAGTGTTCTGTTAGGTTGGAGGTTGATATAAATTTGCAGGAGTGCTTTTATTTCATATGTTGTTGAGGTTGGTATGACCTGATGTTTTAGGAAATGATACATTTATGACAATCTAAACGGAACATATGTATCGTCAATTTGTTGCACTAAGAAAACAAGCAAAATCCTTTGTTGTTGTATCAGCCAAAATCGATTTAATTGTGGTTGTCTAACAAATTTACGATTTTTAATCAAATAGCTAGATAGTTGATAGGGCATTGTAACTCTTCGAAATTGTGTGTCGATGGCACGAAGTCACAACGTTATGTGATACATATTTTCAATATTTGCCTAATTTGCGGAAAGGCCAGCAAAAAAGTAAATTAAGGAACAAAACGCAACCCATAGTGTAATAAAAATACCTACCTTTGTGCTTGATCGTCCGGTAGGTCGGCCGCAATACAAAATATTATACAAGGAACTAGTGGACTTGAAACTTTTGCAATACGGCGAAAACGATTGAGTAACATAAATATAGATTGCAATTTCAATGATTTTGTTATAAATTTTTTCAAAGTTATTTGCATATCGTTCTGATGTGATATCATTCATATTGGATTGTAAATCCT
This sequence comes from Melinopterus prodromus, assembly GCA_964023965.1. Lineage (NCBI taxonomy): Eukaryota > Metazoa > Arthropoda > Insecta > Coleoptera > Scarabaeidae > Melinopterus > Melinopterus prodromus. The sequence continues at coordinate 52,242,851 of OZ030393.1, forward strand.
GCGCTTACATGTCACACATAAAAGAAAATTGTGTGTGGATATTATTATAGAACGTAAATATATAATTTTAATAAACATAAAAATAACAACATTTTTATAATTAAGCTAAAATGCTGAACAACACTGTAGTATCAGTTCTAAAGGGCATATCTGCAGCAAAGAAGAAACCGGGGCAAATACGATTTACAACTACATGCAAAAAATACATTAAATATTACAGTGCACTTTTGTCAGTTTCGGATATCGGAAACATATAAATAGACGAAATTCGATTTCATTCCATAAATACAGAAAAATAAAACGAAACGAAACAAAAGTAACCCTTTGGTTTTATGACTTTAGCAGGTAGGTATCCGACGACCGACAATATCCGAGCTACGTTTGGTGTACACTAGCGGCAAGCCTGTTACCATTGAATTTTCCACGGCTGTACTTACAACAAAATAAAAAGGAAACAAATAAAACCAACACAATTTGTCAATAAAAGATACTTTATTCAACAATTAAAATCAATACAACTCGCCGTATTTACCCACTTATTGCACATTCACCCACACAAACCCAAACGCTAAACTAACCTACAAACGTTCTATTCACCGGATCCATCGCGTTGAAACAATTGCGTGCGTGGCATCGCGGTCGGCCAGCGCAAACACGAAATGTTTCAATAACGTCAAGTTTCGACTCGGCGGGTCGTCATCAGGGTCGGCAGCGGCGGCGGCGGCGGCGTTCGTGTGATTGTGCGATCGTTGGCGGCGTACACAGTCGTCATGAGCGTGTGTTTACAAACAGAATCCAGTCAGCTGTGAGAGTCGCGCGCTGAATTAATGCCGCATACATTTAAATATATTTGCGGGAGGCCCGTGGAGCGTTCCGTGGTCTCGGTGGCGGCATCGGCGGCTCCCAGATGAAATACACGGCGCGGCGGCCGCTTACTACGTCTAATGACGCCGAAATGGGGTGAACGCACACCAGCGTCACCTACACGGCACGGTCGGGAATTTCCATTGGGGGGGCGATCTCAATCTAGAAAACGAAAGCGAGAGAGATTAGAATGTTAGTTACTATTTGCTTGTGTTTACGTAGGTGTAAATCCGAATATTACGGGTGAAAGTAAAAGTAGTTATGTTGTGGCTAAGTATAACCTATAATGTTTATTTAGGGTTTTGGTGATATGGCTGGTTAAATTTATAGAAACGTAAACATACATGAAAGATAGAAGTTATTAAAAAAAATGTTTGACAAACACACATGGTATCTCAATAAGAAATTCTTAAGATTATATAAAATGTTTTCATAAACTGTCATTATAAAATACTCATATACTGCGAAATGACTGGAATCAAATTCTGAGGAGTGCTAATGGACAACATGCTATGTTTGTGGTTATAGCAACCACAGTTCTAGCAAAAATGAGTTCATCTTCGAGTTTATATGTTTTTGTTGATATTTTCAAATAGGATTCCATAAAATTATCATCTCCACACAACGAAAAAATGCACATATCCAATGATATATCCAAACAAGACATACGTTCCCTCGTTCCCTATAATTCTCCTTCTAAAGGAATGCTCTCTTCAGTGATGTTTCAGTGAATTTTTCAACGAAACTTTAGTTTTAAAATAGCCATCCCATGGTGCCTTACCCGAACTACTTTCCCTATTAAGCCTCAAAATTGTGTACCAATATTATCACTTTTACCCTTTATCTGCGGAAAATTGAACTGTAAACCCACAACTTTTGAATTTTTACATTTTCTATAATTACCAACGACATTGTAGTAAAATACATTCTCTGTGTGAATGACTTGTATATTAGAAAATTGAGTAAAAATCATGAATTGTCAGAAAAAGCCTTTTTACCGTTGCGGAGCCCTGGAAATTGAGTTAATCCCGAAGGAACCCTAACAAAAAATATTATGCAGGGTACTTTTTGTCGCAATGTTTGTAAAACTTAAGTGTTCTTCCGACTTAAAAGATTCATGCACAAAGAAAAGTTTTTTTGTTGCAATTTTTATCAAGTAACCAGCGACATGTGTATAAAAACGCAGTTCACTTGTGAAAAATCATTTCTACTGTAAAATTGCCGTTCTTTTCCTGTAAATGCCAAAGTATCCTGTAAAATTACTGTGATAATTCTGTATTTTTACAATAATATCTCAATATGACAGGGATGTATTGTAAAATAATACAAATAATTATTAATAACTATAAACCTATACATATATTTTTTACTGTGATTTATTACATAATTGACACTTAATAATAAGCTTAATTTTATAGTATTACTGTTACTTTTATATAGGAAAGCATACAGATGCCTATGGCATCGAAAAAGCAAATACGTCTAAGTCGCTCACATGAAACATTTTACTCAGAATGACACGTTCTGAAAAAACAATGCGAGAGTTTGTGGTACACTTCCGTACATAATTATAAATAATAATTATAAATATTATTCTATATTTACCTATCTGTCATTTGTACACCTTATTTTCATCTATAGCAGATGTTTTACGTATTTTCTTTTAAGAAGAAACAGTCTGCTGTGCAATTTTCAACAAGGTAATTTCTAACTCGACGATATTTAAATATAGCACCATATTAAACTGACTAATTATTTTTGTTTTTAAGCTTCTATTAGAGTTTGCTACGATATAGTGATGATAACTTGCAAAATAAATAATTTAAAAATGATTTTAATTTCTGTATATTAACACATATTTAACACACGGTTAGCGATAAATGCGTCAGAAATTATGAATGTTGACTATATATATAATTTTGTTTATAGTTTAGCTGCATTCTGGCAAATTCTATTTGATGGAGATCAGTCGTGTCTGCATTACTATAAAACTTCTTACCCAGGATTTCACAGACATTTTCATTCTAATGACAGTAGGTAGTGTGAAACGCTGATGTTTTGACAATACCTACTGTCAATAGTAACAAAATATCTGTCAAATCCTGGCTAACTAGTTTTATTTTAATGCAGACACGACTGATCTCGATCAAATAGAATCTCATGCAGCTAAACTATTAATTTTATATAAGAAATAATAAAGTCATGTTCTTGTCGGGACCGCCTTCGCACGTAAATTGATATATTCTAAAACTTCCTTCTGTTTATTTTTTTTTTTCTTTTTATAGGGTCACAAAACGTCGAATTCCACTTCAAAGTTTCTTGTTTGTCTTGTTTTTAACAAAGCTTATTTTCGATTATAATTTTATAGGCTAGAATTGATCATTGTAAAATCTGTATATTTTTCCAGTACCAACGACTTTTGCTCTTCTCCTAAAATTAAGTTATGCCTGATCAGCAGATTCAAATTATCGATACACTTGTGTCATACATGTGTATTGAAGAGAGAAAGATTGAAAAAAATATTTGATACTGACCAGCAATTATGCCTGGTGCAAGTTCTGATGTTCTTCTCGACATTAGATGGGATTAGATTGGTTTAAGTAACAGATCATTGTAAGTAAGAACCTTGGGACTTGAACATAACATATTTTGTGCCTATAAACCGGCAACCGCGACTGCTATTTGTCACTAGTTTTCGCGGAACCACCCATGTCGCGCAGAACAAAAAAATCTGACCGAATTCTTAATGGTTTCAGCGAAATTTTGAAAAACCAAAGAAACGTAATTTTTTTAAAATATGGTTACAACTTTATTTGTTTTCCGATCATTTTTGGAAAATACTAATTTTGAAACGATGTGTGCTCTCTTCCGAATGTTTAAGTCCTCCAAATTCTGTAGATTTGTCATTTTTATACCCATACAGAATTCCACATGCCTAGATACTCTTTTTATGAATATATTGGTTTTATAATTTTATATGTGTTAAAGGCTGTCAATTATCAGTAACTGTGTTGATACCAACAGTGTAGGTGTTAACACGTTTGTGAAGTTTAAGAATTACGCAACTTCGAACATAGTATCTAACACTGTCAGCAATGAATGCCATTATTTTCTCAGTGTGTGAATATAAATTTGTTAATTAAAGTTTATATGTTGTCCTAAGCCCTATCTAATTTTACATATAACCATAAATAACTGCGTTAAATATTTTTAGTTGACCTTTTAAGTTTATAGCGTGTTTCATAACATCGTAACGCAGTAAAAGTAGGCGACATTCCTGTAACAAATTAGCTTTATGTTATCACCGGAAAGTCAAATGAAACTACTAATTTACGTAATATCCCTATTATTATTAAAATATCTAAAATCGTTACAAGTAATGGCAATATTTTAAACATTTATCAATAATTGCTATTAATTAATAAATTTAATGAAAGACGAATTACGAGGAGTGTCCAATTTTCCGAAATACATCGCAAATATAATCGATTTCCAGTGGCGACTGTACTCTAAAAACAAACCCCCCCGACACATCCAAAATACATTGCGGTGCTCCACTTGTTCACGGACGAGCCGAGGAGTAGAGGAGGGACCCTTTCTTTATGCAAATTTATTACCCCAAAATTGAATTATAAATTTGAATAACAATAACGTGTGACGTAACGGTCTAGTTTCCGAGGTTTTACGCCTTACTTATCGGCAGTGCGGCCCGCCGTAAAGATATTCGGGAGATATTGTTCGCGCTGACGGTTCGCTAGGGTGCTGGACCATCGCGAATTTGGCAGAGTTGCATCTTTTCGTCCGTGGGGTACATTCTCTAATAGCGGGAAAATATTTTATTATAGCAAATGATGCATATTTTTTAACTTTTCAACTAGTTACAGCCGTAGAAAGTTACAAAATAATAACAGAAAGTAAAAGAAAACAAAATACATATCAAACAATGCCAAAAGTTAGTTTAGTCAGTTTAGTAAGTAATAGGAGTAATATGCAGAAAATATTGAAAACTTGAATGTAAAATCACACTATGTATATGAATATTGACGATTAAATCATATTGTTGCAAGAAACCAATATTGTCTGTACTAGCATTTTTGTGATATGCCTTTACTTCAATAGTTACGTGTATGCAGAAATAGATATTTTTTACTCAAATAAAATGTTTCTTAAATGGAAGATTTATGTTCTTTCTCTCAAATACACGTTGTTTGTAGCTAACAAATGTATTTTCATCTCTATTGAAACGACGACGTATTTCAATCAAACAAAATTTTCTTTTTCTGTAATAGGTATATGTCAGTTTTTAAACGAAGCTGTAAATATGAACGAAAACTTATTTTAAAAATCTTTTCTAGGCAGAACTACATAAATAGCATTTTAATCCCAGAATTTATAGAACTTACATAACATTTTCAATGTTATTTTTACATATACTTTCTTATTTTTGGTTGTTTTTGTTCCTTTTAAATGAAATAGATTTATGTCTTACCGTAACTAAGTTTTTCGTTCAGAATTTTATCTTTATTTAATTAAGTAAAATCAACAGAAGATTATACAATAAAGCAGGTAATAATAAAAACTACCTACGAGGGCTTTCACGCCAGGAATCATCTACAAAATAAATTGATTCTGGTTTGTGCGTCAAAATTGGTAAATGGTATATTTTAGACAAACTTTATGTCCTATACTTGAAATGCATTTTTACCTACTTAAATGTATTTTTAAACATCACAGAAGGAATTGAAAACATGGCTATATCTAGATTGCGTTTGAAAACTACTGAACAATTTCGAATTAACAGAACCTTATTGAAAAAGTTTTTTAGGACGTTTTTCATTATAATTAATTTAGTATTTATAAAATTATAAGCCTGCAATAAAACAGAACTGTTAAAAAACGTTGCCGTTTTCCGCTAAACATTGTTCAATTCATTTTAACAAATTATTGTTAGTGGCGTCCCTGATTGAGTTAGCACATAACCCATTGATACCAGCTCAAATTCTATCTTTCATGTTCTCCCTATCAATTATTGGGTCCTCAATACTACGTCTTTAATAGCTCCCCAAATTAAAAAATCCATTAGCGATAAGTCGGGGGAGCGCGGTGGATATTAGTATGGCCTATTAAGCGAAATCCACCGATCGTCGAACATCTCGTTAAGCAAGCCTCTTACTGCAATAGTTGTGCGCCGAAGCACCGTTTATTTGAAACCACCCAATTATTAACTTTTATAAATATTTTAATAATAATTATAATGAAATATGACCTACAAAATCTTGTTCTGTTTATTCCAAATTGTTCAGCTGTTTTCAAACGCAATCTAGATTTAGCAATGTTTTCAATTTCTACTGTCACGTTTAAAAGCCGATTTCAGTAGGTACAAGTACATTTTAGTTATAGGAGACATTGTACATACACAAAGTTGATCTAAAATGTTCCATAGAATTATGAAATGTATTCACACTTTTCTCGAATTAACCTTTGATCTTATCATTTGAACACCCTGTATAACTTTTAGAAGAATTCTACCGATGTGTCGACAATATGTTACCTTCACAACAATTTTGCAGGACAACTTTTTTCCAACGGTCACAGAGGATAATTTATAAGTGATTGAAAGTAACTGTACAGCTGTCACTTCTTAATGAAAAAATTTATATCTCAAAAAAGACACAGTTTAGGTATAGGTATAAAATTAATCTAAAATTTAATGAAGATTTCAAAAATGCGATAAAAAACAGGGTGTTCCATTTGAAACTCAAAAGACTTCATTTCCGGTGTAACCGGAAGTAACCGAAAAAGGAAAATATTTTAGTTGAGACGAGTGTGTCCAACTATTTAAGTCCAAAAATTTTCAGTCTGTCGTTTTATTTGGTTCTCCATACTTCCATGGCAGCTCGTCGTGGGAGACCCTGTATATCCTATGTGAACTGTATACATCCTTCATTGCATGTTATAGCAACAAATCGTATAATCTAAGAAGTAAAACACTGAAAGACAGTATTGTTGAAGAATGTTCAGTAATTTAATTGAATGCTTCCTTGCAATCATATGAAACAGAAACTTTTGTTTCGTTTAATATCAATTGTTTACTTTCTTAAATCAAAATATTAATAGACATTTGAATATGTAAACTGTTAATACGAACGATTTTTTATGGACGAATTATACCCGTATAATACAGCGATGGATTCAGGATTATTTAGGATGCTGAATTTAGCTCCCAGAGATTTATTCTTGCGGTCATATCTGAAAAATTACGTCTATTCACTACCAATAATTTACACTTTAAAGTATGCAGGTGCCGAAGAAATATTCAGAAATTAATTACAATCCAATAGTATTTATTTATTGCTTATTTTATACTGATTCATGAAATCACATCATCCAACATGCTTAATTAAAATATTCTTGCTACGAATATTGCTAATTTGAAATTGCTGATTTATCGTCCTTTTACGTACAATTTACCTGAAAGGTTAATTTGCAGTGCACAGCTGACGCTAATCCCCAGTTACATTTATCCTTAACTCCACCAGCGCAAAGTTAATATCTATAAATAAACATGCGTGCCTCATAATCGAGCCAAGTAAGCCAATAATTATGCATCACACCTTTCCCAAAACACATTTACAACCATTTTTACAATGACATAAATTATATACTGCAACTACTCGGCTTATTAGCGTGCATACGCCAGAACCAGTAGTGGCTTTATAAATTGCATTTGCCAACCAACGAACAAAAAACCTATGCATAGTAATCAGTGCAAGAAGTAAGAATTCTGATAACCGCGACCTGCTAAAACAACTTACCGGAGTTTTTATATACGAGCTTTTGCTACTGGTCGCACGATTGAACGTAAAAAATATTAGCGACGTGTGTGTTACTATCCGCGACACATGTTGGTCATTTCCATACGCATTAATATTATAATTAACATTATTACGTCGAGTCTCTGTCCCGGCACGTTGTATCAATTTGCATACTACATTATATTATATCTGAGGTGGATTGTTTTCCTAAGACCTACCGCTAAACCGGGCTTGTTCATACGTTTAAATAGCGACGAGTATCAAGACTTACGTAGTATGAAACTACATACATTTCAAAACAAATTGACAATCAATTTTGTTATCTTCTAAGAGAATATTTTCTTGAAGATAATTCTGGAAGCGGTAGCTATATTAAGACACAGATTATGGTTAAGATTAACATTTGTTTTAATTATTATATTTTATTTTAAGAAGTTTTAATAACCATCTCTTCATGCTTTTAGCTTATATCCTGTAAGTTTGGTGAGTATTTTGAAGTATTTTGAACCATCGCACATTGGGGTATTTGACCCAAAAACCTGGCCATAAATCAAATTACTAAATCGTTAAATTCCAAAAAGGACCGATGTATTAAAAGGCGGCAATATTTTTTCACCTGACCCCTGCGCCACCTGTCCTTGTCAGCCAACAGTTAGATTTTACTATGGCTGAACAGTGAACATAGATGCACATAAGTTGACGCTCTTGAAAACGGTTGCAATGTGTTTTAAGGAAAAATGTGATTTTTTTGTTTTACCTTCTTTAGAACCAAGTATGAACTTTCATTCGACATTGTTTTTATTAAAAACTTACCGACAACATATTTAACCATATTTAGCTATATGCAAATGGTTACGGTTATCGAGATATTGCCAATTTTATGTTCAATGCATCTTGTATGTTGTAAATGCCGTTCTGTACGTATATTTTTCCGTTTTCGATCATGTATAGCAAACAACCCCTATGACCTAGACTCTTAAAAATCATCCGAAAAACCCCTTAAACTTTGTACTCGTATGTGAATTTCTTGGAAATTTGTTGCTAGAAGCAAATCGGGTTCATATTCAGGGCAAGAAAAATACATCGAAGGCACGTACTCGCATACACAGTTCACTGCTTTAATATGGATTATTGTTGAGGAGAGACAATAGTAAGCTTGTATAAACTGTATATTGAATAAACTTGATAGGCGTTTAATGTGCGATAAATGTGTTTATGCGAAATGCGAATCCGGGTTCAAAACATGCCTGTTAGGGTCATATATGGGTCATATCACTAGAAAAACGACCGTTTCAGTTTGAAGGATGATCAAAATTCGAAAATTTTCATCGAAACAAGTATTAGACAATTTTGAAATAATAGGTACTAAAAATAATAGTTTTTATAGTGCTAGTTAGTAAATATGGTTCAATAGATTCTTAATTGACTCTACTATCACGTCTTAAAAGGAATGTATCGAACGGAAATAGCATGAATAGCGTATGTACCGTTTCAATACACAATATCGACTGGCGTAAATTTTAATTTTAATTTTTGTAAATTTGTCATTAAGGGAATTGGGGCGGCCATTCAAAAAGGTTGATGGCGTCATAACTAAAAATCAATTGAAGGTCGGAGATTGTATTTGATAAATATGTGTATTTTGATTAAGTTAGTCCACTCAGAGCCACTCTGAATAGAGAGATATTTTGAAGAAAATTATCGATATTCCTATTTTTACTATATCGAAACTCTCCTTTTCCTAACAAGCAGTATAAATTTTTGCAAAAGTACTTAAAAAATTGAAAAGAAAAATGCAATCCTTTTCAGGAATACAAATCCAATGCAGTCTGGCCAATACTTTCACGTCAGAGGAGGTATAATCTATTTCTTGTAGACTTCACACAGCAGCATATAAGGTTTTCTTCATAAAATGCAAGATTCAACCTTTTCATTTCAATTTACGTAAAATTATAATTTTATTTTTTTTCGTTTTGATTTCATTCTTAGTATTGGTAGATATGAATGTTCAAATATTAACATTAAGCTATAACTATGAAACACAGTAAATCATGGAATTTTAAATAATTCTAATAACATCCCATTATCTTTCTAAAAGACTAAAAAAAGTGGAAACACAACTCAAACAAAATGTCTGTTTCTATAGAAAAATAGCATAGTCAACTGCTATACAACAGTCTTGGACAAAATCTAGGTTAAACTTTGGTCCACAAATGAAGAGACTTAGTTTAAAGCAAAGCTGATTTCCTTTGGAAGCTTTATTTAATGTTTAACTGACAACTGTTTGTCATTTTCAAAAATCTTTGGACTCGGCAATTTTAAAGATTTATTCAAGCTAAACGCAATGGCTTCGAAACCTCAAATGTGCCTCATAGTAAACATTAAATCTTAAACTCAAACACAACTCCGGATGCGCATTCAGCAGAAAAATATACAGAAAACCCACATGAACTTCTATTCGTAAACCAAAATTATCGTTACACAATGCAGACTATAAGACTATATGTTTCTTAATACAAATAACTATTATTTCTTAGTATGTATAGAAACCTCAAAGTGAGAACTCCAGTTTCTAGAATTAGCTACAGAAAATAATTACAGAAATCATAAACAATACCTGCATGTGACTAAACTACACACACATTAAATTGTTTGTAATTCATATACAAAAATATCCCTTTTAGATTAATTTTACGTTTTTACTATGGAGGGAAAACTAATTTCTAAGTAAAGTTCTGAAAAAAATATATATAGCTGTGAATACGATATTCAACTTAATATATACCATATATTAACCAATTCTAACAAATCTACGTTTTAATTATAGTACCATACGCCAGCGTAGCAGTTTTACGATGTTTACGCGATCTTTTTGCTCCGTGTTGTGAGTGCGGCTTAGAAAAACCTTAACGGGGATCCAGTAGGCGACGTCCAAACGACGGCGCCGATTCCCGGCCATATCGACGGTACCGCCGCCGTCGTAGGTGTCGTAACCACGGGCGACGCGCAAGCGCCCGCCGGCGTCACGTGCGTTCGCCGTTAGCGTCGATTTTTGATATACGCCATCTTATAAAAGGCATCGCCTATCCACCGCCACCCACGATCCCATCGCCACCTAATGGCAAACTTGTCAATGTGACGATTTTCCCCTGCCAGTCATGTCTATTCGAATTTAATGTGACGCGTGTTTATGTAAATGGAACAATAAACTCGATAAGGGTTAAACCAACGTTCTATAAAAATTGTATTATACTTCTTGAGCGATAAATTAGTCTATTCCATAGGGAAAATTTGACAAAATGTTTATAGTTTTTAGATAATTTTTGAATAATAAATAATCCCACAACCAGTCATATTGTGACAAAACTCAGCATACCTTTAAAGTAATTGCTTGTGTTGATTATTTGTTTCGTCAAATAAATCTAATTTTGATTTAAAGTAATATTTTGGCTTTGGTTTAAAAATAGTACGGTCAAATTTAGATTTAAATAAATGCATTGTTAGTGTGAATGCATCAATCAACTGTATTGTTGGATGGCGCTGTAAGCACTTAGTATATAATAGATTTATAAACGCCTACCGATCAGTTAACATCGTCCATTATCGCATTCCGAATCAGCGTATACTTTGCGTCAAAAGGCGTCGACATGTGGAGACCTTACTATACTGCCAAACAATATCAATGACCAAATAAATACATTTTTACCCGCAAAGAAATATTTCTTAAACAACTTATTCTAGCAGTTTTAATCAAATGGGCAGTGTAAATTTCTTAAAAGACACTTAATAGTTTAGTTTCAATGCCAAACTATAAAAAATAACAACAAGCAATTTTTTTTCAGTTTTTATTATCATTAATTTTGTCATTAATCCAGTTCTTTTATAAATCTAAAAACTCTATCATATCATACATGTATGATGACAGAATGGGTCAAAATCCATCCACATTCAAATCTATTTGCCTCTCATTAGAAAATTGATAATGGTCACAGAGAAACACGTTGAGTTTAAAAAAATCTCAAAATCAAAAAAATATTTTAGAGTAAAAACTTCCACTATGAAAACGATTTTGCTGCTCTGATTCTATTTCTAATAACAGCGCTAGAAGTATAAAACTGTAGTTTTGAATATATCGCGAATATGAAATGATATAAGACCAATATATCAAGATGATCATATTAATGATGGCTGTGAAATTTATTAGTTATTTAACCAACAAGTATATTAAAAAGAGCAATCAATTATCGAGACTGTTTAACGCTCGAGCGTTAATTGTCGAGATCATTAATAGCCGTTTAATATTCGAGTTGGTTACAAAAATTGTTCGTCGATCGTATTCCTCTAGCGTCGTCTACATTGATGTTTCTTCGTCGATGTCTTTTTAGGTTATATGACAATTTATGTAACTTGACACTAACAGTTCTAGAGGCGGTATGTTTTGGTTGGAAGGTTTCATTACACATATGTTCGATTGGCCAATCATACAATCATACAAATGAAAAAGTACACTTGTTGCAGTACAAGACCTATAAAGAATGACATTAAACAAAGACAGAAAATAAGATTTCTTCTTTCTTGCAAGTGCATTATAACTGAACAATAACTCTATATATTATAAGTAGTAATAATAATACTACTGTTTACTGTTCTACAAAGAAAATCTACAATGTAGATATACATATATAAGTATTATGATGATACTTTATATAGACGAAGCTCAAAACTGTATTCCGTCAGTGGCTGGTCGGGTTGGTAACCGTCGTCCTGGAACCACCCCGCAACCCCTCGGCGGCGACCCGACGACTCCCCGCTTCCCCCATAAGTCCCCCGTCGCCTCCGCCAACCCCACTCAACCACCCCCTACCCCATCCCAGAACTCGAGCTACCGAACTTACTACATTACCGCTGAAAGCTAGATCAAAGCGATCGTTATATATATATATATATATATATAAATTTGAAAATTTGACGCTGTGAATCGCCATAGTCACTCTCCCGGCGCTCTTGTTTTATGCCCTCGCTGCCCATACTGGTGTATGTATTATTATTGTAAATCCCCGACTGTTGGCATGCCGCAACAAATGCCGTACAGGCCGTTTATCGTCGGTATAAATTTCATGCGACATTAAATAATAAACATACGCGTGGCGCGGCGGCCTGTGGTTGGTGTTCGCTGGTAGCATGGATATCGACACTCGTACATAGCGAAAAATAAATAAAACGCGCCGTTCGGACGTTTGTTTACAGTTATTGTTTATTATTATTATAAAAATGGACACTGGTGGAACGCGGCGCGACAGTCGATTCGTAAACAATAGAGAATTAATAATATGTGGGCGGTGTGCTTTTAGTATTTTTGACATATGTCGGATAGGAAAATATTGCCACGGAAACAAAAATAATATCGAAAATATTGTTTTTTTTTGTATTGTTGTGATGCTGCTTTGCGGCACAGTCGAATTGAAGTGGGAATATTTTATATTCGGTTGCGAAATTTTTGTTTAGGCAGACTCTCGTTTTTGTTTGGCAAGACTAATCAAAGTTATTATTATCAATATTGGATGACTATCCATTGTCCTTTCCTCTAAAACTGTCTTATGTAAGGTACGGTGGTTCTTACTTTCAGTGATGTCAGTATGATCACATCATGAAAAAAAAACATTTCTTTTCTCATAAACTAGCCACAGTCAAAAATTTCTGCTTTTGATTTTATGAAAAGAGCATACCAGAAATAGTTTTTACTTGATCAATTGTGTTCATTGTTTTTACTAACTTAAACTGAACTTTCACATAATGTTTAAAAATGTTTAAAAAATATAATGTTTATTCATAAGCAAACATGCAAAGAAATTGTAAATAATTCGGCAGTACTGTGTCGATTCTTGAGTTTTGCCAAAACTCTGAAAAACTCTGCAAAGTGTAAAGTAAACTGAAAAGTAAGTCCTTTGTTTTAAAAGCTATGCGAAAATATTGTTTGAAAAAAGTAAACAACCGGTATACGTTTAATACCTTCTAAAGTTTTGAAATACTTTATTCAAATAATATTTTTGCATAGCTTTGAAGGTGTAGGTACTTTACTCTTATGTCATTTTCATCTTTTTGGCAATACGCGGTTTATGCAACGGAGAAGGTGATTATAATTTCATATTTAAAGACATCTAATATTTCCAAGCACTTTTTTCAAATAACATTATTACATAACTTTGAACATAAAGGTACTTTACTCCTCAGTGTTTTTCATTGTAACACATGCAAGCAAATACTTACATTATACTATCTGCATTTTAGGTTAACGACAATTCAGACACTTCTATAAAGAATAAAATTTTCTCAGCAATTGATAATAAAAATGTTAAAAACAGAAATAAATACCTATAGAAACAGTCGGTATATGCATTGGAGCAGGTGATTATAATGTCGTATGTTATGACTTTAAATTAAATAAAAATTGAATAAAATTTTTAAATAAGAACTTGTTATCATTCTAAATTAGGAATGTAATTTTTAAGTCGGTGCGTTATCAACAGATGACACGGTATCAGTAATAACTAGATTAATTGATTGTTAAAATAAACATACCTAGTCTCTGTGCGATTAATATACATTTGTCCATTATTATCCACATATTGTTTTCTTAAAATAAACTCTTCTTAAGAATTAACGTTTTTCTGGTATTTATATATTATTTAATACATTCTGTAACGTGGTAGCTACTTTTATTCTTAGTGTTCAAAAATATGGTATTATCATTAAAAATCCTAAAAAAATCGGCTGGCATGCAAAAACTGATACATCCTAATTAAAATTGTTGGTAATAATACTTCTTATTAACTTATTAACTTGTTAATATCATCAAAGTTAACATAAAATTCATAAATCAAATCAAACCATCTCCCTAAACATTTTCGCGCACGCAAATCGTCCAAATCAATAAACATAAAGCATAAATAACACAAAACCGCCCTAATAATATAACAATAAAACGTGACCGACCAACATCAACAGCAATAAATAATAAATTGGTACCGTGTTAAACTGTACAGAATAACAGTCCTGCGGTCTGTTCCACATATACGATATACCCCCGCTCGCTCGCAGGAATCGTTTCGGTACTCAATCGCGCGAACCTAAATTTATTTACAATATAACCGGCTGGCGCTACGGATCGAAGTATAAAATGTAAATCGTGCGATAAACCGGGGGCGGCCGCCCGCCGCCAAACCCCCCTTGCCGGCGTGGAAACGCGATCGCCCGGTATACGGCTCGGCGCGGGGTTGTAGTATGCCGACGCGACGAGCCGGCCGCGGCGGCAGGGCGAGCACGACATCGCATACTCGCTACGGGTTCTACTACTGCATAAAATCCGGAGCACGGTAGGCTGATTTGCATAGCTCAGCTGTGGGAAACAATCGATGCTGGAACTGCTTTGTTTTCGACGGGCCGGCCGACGGCAGGCGGCGAACACACGAACTAAACCGCACGCTGGAAAATAACAACCGGCTTACTTACTGGTATATATACGGTAGATGTTTTGCTGCTACGTCGTAGAATTAATACATATAGGTACACTATTATTATAAGACATTGAATTTAGAAGAGGAATATCAGTAAACTGAGTAAATTTGTCAAAACAGAATTATAGGTTATGATTTTAAAAGCTAAACCATTATTGTACTTATTTTTAATACAGTGTGTCCAGGAAAGTCCGCATCATATGAATAATTCTTTTATTATGCATTTCTCAGAAAATTTTATTCTTCATAAAAGTTGGCGGCTTGTATGAAACCAATACGGCAATAGTCAAATATGTAAATTTCGGTACAATATACCAAGCGATTCAGAATATATGAATTTGCGATAAGAGTAAAGTACCTTTATTTTCATTATTATCGATAAACTTTATTTGGAAATGTTGTTTGGAAGTAAAAATTATATTCAAATATGAAGTCACAGCCACCTATCTTGAAATTTTTCTTTTTTTGTTTTTTTATTCTTATTTTTATTACTAATATTAGTCAATGCCAGTGATACTAAATTGTTCGTTTTAATCTATGGCATCAATACCATATCTATGACATCACATCATCTATGCCATAGGTATGACTTCGCCATCTGGTTTGAGGGGGAATGGAAGAGGGCAGATTGTTTTTTGAAAGTATTAAATTTTACTTCTAAACATCATCTTCAACTAAAGTTTATCGATAATAATGAAGTCATACCAGATACATATAGTATATAGTCTCTTGCCTTTAGTAGCTATTTTTGTTTATAAAGGTGATATTTATTCAGTTGTTGTATGTTATGTGATGTTGATTTACTGCATTGGGTGTGAGAAGCAATTTGTCAAGCCGAAGTCGTTCTATACTCGATTACCGCTTGCAAGACTGGTAAACTTGCTTCCTTATTTTCGGCAACATATTTAGTGGTGTTTCGTAGAGATTTTCAACAGACCCACTCTGCTTGAATTTTCTGATTATCCTAAAAATCATAGAAATGGGTAATTTTGTTGTATGGGTATCTTTCAATGAAAATATCAGCAACATCGACTAATCGCTTGCTGTAGATAGATAACTACGATTATAAACATTTCCAAAGACATTAATATTAATTAAATTAAAGGCCATTATATTATCTCTACGACAAAAATACGTCTTTTTTTTGCGAAAACTGAAAAATATACACCATTAAAACGGTTTTCTTTAAACCAAAAATAGACTGATAACAACAATATTTAAAAATTACAGTAAGGTAGTATGAAGTTACTGTAACTTGCTGAAATTTCACATTACCTAATATATCCAGTAAGACAAGAATAATTGTAAAGAAATGCCGCAATGTCGGAACGTCAAATAACCATTGACGTTGCTGGTGAAGAAACATAATTGTATTGTGAAATATAGGTACTTACCTACACTTACAATAAAAATTTACAAACTTTCTGTAAATTCCTCGTTTACCTACAGCATTTTTTGCAGTCTATTTGGTATAGTTAATAGATTTTGCTGACTTGCTGACTTTACAAACATTGCTATCTCTTTTGCCGTGCATATTATCATATAAGTCCACTCAGAGAAACTGACTAGTAAAGACCGCGGAGAAGTTAGCCATAAAAGATATCCATAACTTTTTTTATCGAATTTTTTAATGGAACATATACCAAACGATAGAGCTGTTCAAGTAGTATATCCCATAGTTTTGCACCAAAAATTTATCGAAGGGTTTTGCCTAAAATTTGATTTAATTAAGAGAGCGGTACCTAATAAGAGCGCCCGACGTTTATATACACAATTGCAAATTACTCCGTCCACCGACATCACAGAGAATCGACGTCAGCCAATTCGTAAAGCACATGAAATAGTGCATCCGACGACGGTATTAACAGGATACTACCCTTAAGACATCCTACCCTAATGCGTCTGTAAAATGAGAAATTGCTGCGCAATTCGACAGGTGAATGCTATAAATATTTATAACTTTTACAAATATTATTGCATAACTTTCTTTCATACACCAAATTATAGGTAATTACAAGGGCTAGCCACCCACGAACGCTCGGAGTTTTGCACCGTTGCCAACAACCCCTAAATGGCGATAGTACGTAACCACCCATATAGTAAAAATTCGCCGGCAGCCAGAGATTATTGTTTATAACTTTCACAAATATTATTGCATAACTTTCTTTCATACATCAAATTATAGGTAACTACAACGGCTAGCCACCCACGAACGCTCGGACTTTTGCACCGTTGCTAACAACCCCTAATCGGCGATAGTACATAACCACCCACATAGGAAAAATTCGCCGGTAGCCAGAGATAATTGTTTATAACTTTTACAAATATTATTGCATAACTTTCTTTCATACATCAAATTGTAGGTAATTATAAGGGCTAGCCACCCACGAACGCTCGGAGTTTTGCACCGTTGCCAACAACCCCTAAATGGCGATAGTACGTAACCACCCATATAGTAAAAATTCGCCGGCAGCCAGAGATAATTGTTTATAACTTTTACAAATATTATTGCATAACTTTCTTTCATACATCAAATTGTAGGTAATTACAAGGGCTACCCACCCACGAACGCTCGGACTTTTGCACCGTTGCTAACAACCCCTAATCGGCGATAGTACATAACCACCCACATAGGAAAAATTCGCCGGTAGCCAGAGATAATCGTTTATAACTTTTACATCTGTTAGCGTATCAGGGGTCTACTGCTATGAGGAAAAGTCAATTTGCGGGAAAACTATTAGGAGAAAAGCGAAAATATGATATGGCAATCGGGGAAAAACGATGAGAAATCGATTCATCATTGTTACTTTCCATTTCGACCGAATTGATAATATGGGGGGGGGGGGGGCTAATTTCACACAAGATTTCGGAAAAAAATCATAATTTGTTTATGATGGGAAATAGGAAAAATCGGTTTGTGAAGCAAAAAAGTGCAACCGAAATGCTATTAATTTCATGTATTTGAATTTCTGAAAATTAAATATTGATGGGTGGGGGCTGGGTCAGCGTGAATTTAGCCCCCCCCCAGAAGAAAAATTAAATTTTCTCGAAAACTAAGGACGCAAACAAAGCTATTAAATGGCAATAGAGGGCAAACGAGTGGCAAACGATGGTATTTTTTTTCAAACATTTTCGTGACCATGAGGGCTAACTTTACACGGCTGCCGTTGGGTCGTGTCTCGTGACTCCCAATGAGTCGAGCGGAGTTATTAAATGTCTGTGAGCGGGAGGAGGACAGAGGAAGCATGTTGGGAAATGCTGTATTAGACAATGCTAACGGTCCAAAGCCAGAAAAGTTTGACTTCTGTAAAATCTTGCTAGTCAGATAATTTGCATGTGGTTGGCCTAAAATGCAAACTTGGAGTACAAAAAGTTGTAAACAATATATGAAAAATTATAAACATTTATCTGTGGCTGTCGGCGAATTTTTACATAAGAGTGGTTACGTACTATTTCCATTTAGGGGTTGTTAGCAACAGTGCAAAACTCCGAGCGTTCGTGGGTGGCTAGCCCTTGTAATTACCTACAATTTGATGTATGAAAGAAAGTTATGCAATAATATTTGTAAAAGTTATAAGCAATTATCTCTGGCTACCGGCGAATTTTTACTATATGGGTGGTTACGTACTATCGCCATTTAGGGGTTGTTGGCAACGGTGCAAAACTCCGAGCGTTCGTGGGTGGGTAGCCCTTGTAATTACCTACAATTTGATGTATGAAAGAAAGTTATGCAATAATATTTGTAAAAGTTATAAGCAATTATCTCTGGCTACCGGCGAATTTTTACTATATGGGTGGTTACGTCCTATCGCCATTTAGGGGTTGTTGGCAACGGTGCAAAACTCCGAGCGTTCGTGGGTGGGTAGCCCTTGTAATTACCTACAATTTGATGTATGAAAGAAAGTTATGCAATAATATTTGTAAAAGTTATAAACAATTATCTCTGGCTGCCGGCGAATTTTTACTATATGGGTGGTTACGTACTATCTCCGTTTAGGGGTTGTTGGCAACGGTGCAAAACTCCGAGCGTTCGTGGGTGGCTAGCCCTTATAATTACCTACAATTTGATGTATGAAAGAAAGTTATGCAATAATATTTGTAAAAGTTATAAGCAATTATCTCTGGCTACCGGCGAATTTTTACTATATGGGTGGTTACGTACTATCGCCATTTAGTGGTTGTTGGCAACAGTGCAAAACTCCGAGCGTTCGTGGGTGGGTAGCCCTTGTAATTACCTACAATTTGATGTATGAAAGAAAGCTATGCAATAATATTTGTAAAAGTTATAAACAATTATCTCTGGCTGCCGGCGAATTTTTACTATATGGGTGGTTACGTACTATCGCCATTTAGGGGTTGTTGGCAACGGTGCAAAACTCCGAGCGTTCGTGGGTGGGTAGCCCTTGTAATTACCTACAATTTGATGGATGAAAGAAAGTTATGCAATAATATTTGTAAAACTTATAAACAATTATCTGTGGCTGCCGGCGAATTTTTACTATATGGGCGGTTACGTACTATCGCCATTTAGGGGTTGTTAGCAACGGTGCAAAACTCTGAGCGTTCGTGAGTGGCTAGCCCTTGTAATTACCTACAATTTGATGTATGAAAGAAAGTTATGCAATAATATTTGTAAAAGTTATAAATATTTATAGCATTCACCTGTCGAATTGCGCAGCAATTTCTCATTTTACAGACGCATTAGAGTAGGATGTCTTAAGGGTAGTATCCTGTTAATACCGTCGTCGGATGCACTATTTCATGTGCTTTATGAATTGGCTGACGTCGATTCTCTGTGATGTCGGTGGACGGAGTAATTTGCAATTGAGTATATAAACGTCGGGCGCTCTTATTAGGTACCGCTCTCTTAATTAAATCAAATTTTAGGCAAAACCCATCGATAAATTTTTGGTGCAAAACTATGGGATATACTACTTGAACAGCTCTATCGTTTGGTATATGTTTTATTAAAAAATTCGATAAAAAAAAGTTATGGATATCTTTTATGGCTAACTTCTCCGCGGTCTAGTAAAGCTAAAATATGTTGGCCGACATAGAAATACTCTACTATTTTTCTAATAGTGGGTAGGTACTGTTCTACATTTATTAATTTTTGCATTTTGTTACCTATTGTGCGCAAATCGACAAAACAAACATTATCTATTATTTTTGCTGATCGTTTTGTAATTCCGACACTATATGCAGTTGGTAGATGTAATTGCTAGCACTAGCCGATAAAGAATTTTGTGCCTTCTCAAAATATAGGTAGGTATGTACTATGTACTTAGCGCTTTAATGTCACTTAGAGCCCAACTTGTTCCAAACAGAGCTTTGGAGTCGGTGTCGAAGTCATGGAGTCGGAGTCGGAGTTCAAACATTTTTCAGAGGACTCGGAGTCGGAAAAAATGTACCGACTCCGACTCCGAGTCCAGGTTTAATTACTGTAGTATTAGTAATTCTATTAGTTCCTTTACAAAGTACCACCTACATAGGTACATATGTAAATAATCAAATTACAAAACACGCTTTCCAAACGAAAGTGAAGACGATTAACAAAAGTAATCTGACAGAATCTTGAAAAAGTAGGTAAATTTGAACACGAGAGTTAAAATGAGATTGAGAAGTAGGGCCGTAGTTCAATATAGTACTAATCATTTATTCAGAAGTTATAATTGTAGCCACAATTACGATTATTTTCAGCTTTGAAAACAATTAAAAATGATTTAAGGGCATCTTTGCAGGAGAATTAGTTGGGGCTATTCTGCCCTCACAACAATTTTATAAACGTATCTATACGTATTGCACTTAATTTTGTTTTTATAAAAATGAATTTTAATTCATATTATATAGGTACCTACTGTGTCTTATACCTAGGTGCTTTTGTTATTATTAGAGATAGAATGTCGGTTAAATGGGCAAAGTCGGCAGCCGATTTGTGTGTTCTGTAATGAGAAAACAGTCTAATACTTGATGATTTCAGAGATATTTTGAATAAACAAAGAAATTACATTTTATAAATAACTTTCATATTTGTGGTCCGTTTATTAGTGTTTTTAAATAACTTTTTTATTTGTGGTCCGATCAATTTTATGTGTGGTCTTCTTGATATCTTATAGGCCGTTTATATTTACATTTAGATTGTCAGTTTAAATATATTTTTGCCAACAAAGTCGCTGGACACAAATAAAACTTCTGTTCTTCCGATGGGTTCAGCATTTATTTGTGACTAATTTGATATGCACACGCCATATGTTTAATACAATCAGAATACTATTTGCTTCTTTATTTTCCTGGTAGTGTTTTAGTTTTCATATACATAGTAAATTTAATATTACACAGTTGTATTAGGTACTCTGTGTCAAATTTGTGGTTATTTACATGTAAGATTTTTATTAGGTACTTATTTATTATTTTTGTATGCTATTTTTTCCATTCGGAGTCGTACAACTAAAAATATCTGGAGTCGGAGTCGGAGTAGAAATTTTTTTACCGACTCCGGAGTCCTTGTTCCAAATGGTACTTTTTAGAAATTGTAATAGTCCAAAAATACGATTAGTTGTAGGTACCTATATTAAAACTAAAACAAAAATTTTCTCTTTAGTTACCTTTCTTCAGAAACGCTTCCGAAACATAAGTATAGGTACTCAGTTTTCAAAAATTAAAGTTCTTGGGTAATATAGGTATGTAAGGTACAATGTTGTGTTACAATAAATTATTCTATAAACAACATAAATCTCAAAGTGAATAAACAATTATTACTTCTTTATAAAAGAACGCGTCGCGCCCACAATTTCCATAACAGATTTCCCACCTGGAAAAAAGTGAAATACCGCCACGAAAATTTATACTTTCAGCATTACCGCATGGCAGACGCGTTAACTTCACGCAAAAATGAGACCCGTCCGGATTTCAATTTATGGCCGAAACTTCGAGAAGTGCCTTAATTCCTCAACGCCTCCGCCCGTAATTCACGTCGCGTTCCATCGCCTAACCTCAAAAAATCACTTTCCCCGCCGGCAAGATTGACTAGGTCAAGTTTCCGTTTTCATATTCATTTATTCAACCGTAATTACCGAGAAATTAAAGATATATGCTAATCGAACGGCGCGTTCGGCGCGCCACCGTTACCGCTAGCGCCATCTCTCGGTGGCGCCGCGAACCTCCGTCAACCATTTTGTTTCACCTTTCCGCCGAGAGTCGCTGGTGTCCTCGACGACGCATGCCTATTGGCGGTCGCGTTAGCCACGCCCGGTTTGCGCGCTTTTCCCTACTCCACGCATCCCCTCCATCGGCGTATTCCCCTACAATTCGAATCGTGGTGGGAGTAGAGAAAGAGGAGGCAATAAACACATCGTTATAGCAAAGCTGTGTTGAGCTGTTTTATATCACATAAAATTGTTAACTGTACCTCAATATTGATTTATGTGTGTATTTATAATTTTAAATGCCGCACGATTTTGAAGCGCGACCTGGCGGACGCGCGACGAAACACATTTTACGATCAGCCGTAAATTCATTTATATTATTGCGGAAACGATCCGCATGACAATTATTACGGGGAATTAAACGAATCGTACTGGCGGATCGGTCGGTCCGCTGCGGTATAAGGAATTAAATAAATTATTATAATCGCGACGACAAATAGCGGTTATTTGCGGTAATTATCGCTAATTGCGCAATTGAAATTATGAAAATGATACACGATTTAGTTGTTAATCATAATGTTCGCGAAGCTATTGAAGTGATTACTAGCAATTTGTTGTTGGTATTTGGGTAGGTGCAATATAGGAAAATAGTTATTTCGTTAACAGTTCATAATGGAGTGTTAAGTTGTAATGTATGCAATTCATAGTGTTAATTTATTAGCTGTAAAAATGCAAAACACTTGTTTGTTAAATATATGGGTATATTAGTATTGTTGCCATATCTATTCTGTAAAAGTATCTAGAATATTTATATAATGCGCTTAGTATCATTTTGTTGCGTTTACTGCCTCTGTTAAATAACTCAGTTAATCAGCAATACATTCTACTGTCAAAACAGCATATTTTTTAAGATTAGGTTTGTATACCTATCTATATCACCTATTTACCTTTTTAATTTCTAATATGATAATATTTGCCGGCGTCGGTCATAATTTTCTGAATTCCAGATAGGTAGATATACCTATAATTTATTTTATGAAAGGTGATAAAATTTGCAAATTTGTTAGCATGTCTTTACTTTATTAATATGTAAATTGAAACCGCGCCCAAACATTTCCGTAGGTAGTGCAAGAAAATTAACTTTCACTTTCAGGAATGTCTCATACCTACACATAGAAAATTAATATTTAGTTTCCATGCAAGTAAATGATTAGTTTGCTTTACTACAAGTAGATATTTTCTCAAGTTGAGAATGTATTGTTTTGATTAAAGTCTTCTTAAATGAAAGAAAATGTTTCAAGTTTCAAGTAAATCTTAACTTTCATTTAAAGCAATACCCGCAAGCATATAAATTTCTCACATTTTGAGAGTATACTTTGCTGTGTGTACACGGCGCAACGTTAGGGGAAACTGGTTCTTAATATAGGTGATGCTAAACTTATGTCCAAGTAGAGAAACAAAAAAAAAGAGTAAAAATTGCAAATTTTATTTGTTTCAATTACCTACCTAGCCGGATATCTCAATCGCAGAAACTAATTTTTAGTCAGAGGGTATTCTTACCTGACATGTAACTCCTTACTAGTAATATTAAATTTGTTGTCATACAGCAGAAATACAAAAAAAACTAACTTTAATATTTGTTTAATTAATTCGCTATTATAATATGTTACCATTGCTAACCTATCTCGTATACAGTCAGTTTTTGATAGAAAATCAAAACAAAAGATACCAATGTTATAGGATTGTTTCTATAACAAAAGATTGATTTTGTAATAGTTCTGTACTTGGCAGTGTCGTGCTGCAATAATACCTATTAAAATGCGTAGAGAAATTGATTTAAAGCAATATTGCTTGTACATATCAAATAAGCAGCGCCATAACTGTAAACAGTGTAAAGAATCACAGTTGCATTTTAAAAAATCTCTTAGTATTAGTAAAATAACCGTAATTATATGACCGTATTTATGACTGCATGGGTACCTATACAGTAAAATGACCTTACTGAAAAATTACCAAAATATTTTATTTAATAACTGCAATACGGTACTTTAATACTGGTGTAATTTCATAGGAATATCTCAATATCACAGGGTCATCCTAGTCAAAATACAGCTATGTCGCTGGTATCATATAACTAGACGATAGACATGCCTCTATGTAAAGGATAGTTATTTGGGTACATGGTGCTCAAGTACCTATAGCATAGAATTAGAATAAAATTGTCAAATTTTAGATAATATAGTTAGGTAGGTATAGGTAGATACCTACCTAGATAACATAAAGTAGAATTTTTTTAAATTGTAAAGCAGTGTTTAAAGTATTAGTGTAAAATCACTTGCCATTAAATACCTAGGTAATTTTTGATCCATTTTCGTGTATTATTTTGAAAAGTGAAAATTGTGGATAGGTACAATGTATGCAGAGTGGTGTCTATACACAGAGAGAAATTTTTGTTTAATTCAAATAAATATGCATTGACTCAAAGAAATCTGTTGTTTCAATAGAGGCAAAGAAATATTTATTTACGGATAAAAACGGATTTGTTTGAAATATTTGTTTGGTAGAAGGAACGTTGATTTGTGTCAAACAACTTATGTTTCCAGTTAAAGTTTGCAATTTGTATATTATAAGAAACGAGATTTATTTACTTCAAATAGTTAAGATTGTGTTGAGTGAAAGAATTATATTTTTTTAAATTAACGAAACTTTTGGTTGAGTTAAAATGCTGTATTTTAAGGTAGTAATAAATGGTTCTTTGATTAAAGAAATTATTAATTTGTTGAAAGAATTAATGTGGAACTATTATAGACAAGAATTTTTCGGAGAGTACAGTAAACTCGCCACGTGTCACCGCGTGTCACCTGCTTTTGCGGATGTCGCACATCCTCGACCAGTGGTTGGTCTTCCCAGCCCTACATATAGTCAAGGTAAAGTCAGTACAGTGTACGCTGATTTGGAATCGCAACTTGTACCTGCAGGCACTGTACTCTATAAGTCTATACTGTCGATTACGCGACCTTTATACTCTCGATATGTACGAAGTGCGAGGAGAGAGTTTACAGCGCCATCTAACAATACAGTTGGATGACACTAAAAATATATTTATTTGAATCAAAATATGATTTGTTTGGTGGAAGTAAACCTATTTTAAAGCCAAAACAAAAATATTACTTTAAAGGAAATAAATCTCTTCTTGTGTACAAATATATTTATTTTAATCAAAATATGATTTCTTTGGCGAAAGTAAACCTATTTTTAAGCCAAAGACAAAATATTACTTTAAACGAAATAAATATCTCCTTACATAGAAATTTATATGTTTGAATCAAACTTATATTTCATTGGTGTAAAGAAACGTTTTTTTAAATCAAAACAAAAATATTACTTTAAAGGAAAGTAATTTTTGTTTGAATCCATATATATTTATTTCACTTAAATAAATATTTCAAATAAATTAATCTCTGCAAGCAAATAAACTAGAGTATTCAATGAAGTAAATATTGTTAGCGTCAAAGAAATATTTTTTAACCCAAAAGAATAAACTCAAACAAATACATTTGTTTAAAACAAGAAATCTTTTCTCTCTGTGTAGGTATGCGTGGCAGGTCACATGGAAGTAAAAACTAATTATAAGATGTCATGATTTGGCAAATATTCAACTAAATCTAATATCTAACATAATATCATCGAAAACCCGATACATGGAAACGACTTTACCATGTTCACAGTGCAAGAATATAGGTAACTTTATGTGTTTACGCTTATCTATACATATCTATATAGGTAGGAATCTATTTGTATATAAGTGGCGCAGAATATAAAAATCGACCTAACTAGCATCTTTCGTTTCGAAGTATTGACTTCTGTAGGGAGTTGAAGGCTCATAACTCTAAAAATAGGTACTTAAAACCGAAAAATAAAATAAAGTGTGTTATAGTCCTTCATCGTTTCTACATAAGATGCAAAATATGTCTACGAACATTGTGTGCCCTTCGGTGGCTTCGGTCTAAGCATGGGCAGGAGAGAATTAAGAAAAAGTTACCAAATTGTGCCTTTTTTAAGTGAAGCCCTTTATATCCGATTGAAGCGAAAATCTCAGTAAGTAATGATTACGGGATATGCACGTAAACAATCGCCATACTTTATTTAATGCTGCTATCGAAAATGAGTCAAAGAAAGAATTTTTATGCAGTTTTCTAAAGCGGTTTGTATGAGAGATATAAATTTCTACGTCTACCGCGAGTGACACTGATAACGTAGTTTACTATTTTTATATGGTATACGATCAGAAAAATTCAAGCGTTCGTTATCGTTCAACAGCCTTTCGTCAAAACAAAGCCTCAGGGAAAACCGATCGGCGCAAAATATTGTTCAAGTTTATTTCGGTCTTAAAAATAATAAATAACGCGAATGCTTATATTACCTATAGGAATTTCTACAGTAGTAAATAAGGATTCTTTGCATGCTAACTGCGTTCTCGTGCTATGGTCGAGTCACTAATAGTAGAGCGATGAAAACATAGCATATCTCCCTCAGATATTAGGAAATGCACGATGAACTTACACGATTGGTTGCTGATATATCTGCTTTCCGAAGAAAATATTTGCAACATTTCATCAATGTAATAAGGCTTATTTATTTCACGCATTAAAATAAAAATATTTAAGTTTAACATTCACTTCAACCATACCACATTAATACATTGTTTCATTAATACATATTAACTTAATTGTTTTTTTGTATAACTTGTTCAACTACGTTTAAATATAGAGACAATTTGGACTAAGAAAAATGTGTCACGTTGAAATATGTGCCGAAAAATGCAAGCAGGTATGCGCGGAACTATAGGTGGAAAACGACATGCTTCTTAGTTCAATGAAGTCCAATGTAGTGTTACGTCACATTGAAATCCGATGTACTTTGCACAGTATAGGTTAATTTTGGGTCTACCTATGTATAATAAGCAAATATATATATTTGATTTTTTAAATAAAATATATAGCGTTTACTTGTTCTGTATAGTTTATTTCTATTGTTAACTATCAATTTCGTCAGTTATACATATAGCAACCAATATTTTGTATGATGTGTGTGTGCTAATAAATGAATACCTATATACAAAAATAATACAAGGTATATTCTTAAAACGCTTTTCTGTATGCCTTTTTTCTCATTTTTCGTGCTTATTTTAAGCGCTTTTTTCCAAAAATAATTGCGCATTCTGGCCATAATTATATTCCCAGCAAAAAGCGTTGATTCCTGTTGCAAAAAATCTTTTCTACATCATCATGGACATCAAAATAAAAAAAAACACCGTTGGAAATTACAGAATTCAATATGGCAGCCATCTTTCTACGCTATTGGATTCTCCGTTAACAATGCTTTAGTTACAATTTACAAGTTTTTACTGGTTCAGCTTTTTGTAGTTATTTTGCAAAACTAAAAAGCAGGGTTGGGTAAATACGCGTAGAAAACTGTTTTCTACATTACGCGTAGAAAACGGCGTCGAAAACTACTAAAAATGTAGAATACGTATGATACGTAGAATACCACCGTTCTGTATTGTATTTGTGGTGATAGTCATTCCTACTTATTGGTGCTATTAGAAGAGTGTTTGCAGGTACATGCGCCTATTAAACAAACAAATACCTAGTACAGTGCACGCCGCTTAATGTGATCACATCGAAACTCGAAGTTTTCGATAACAATAACCGATTGCCAATAATAGGTGAAAGAAAACAAAAATTCGAAAGAAAGTGTTTATTCAGAAAGTTAATATTACATATATATTCTTCATAAAATAAAATCAATATCGATGCTTTACTTGAGGTATGTAGGTACACAAACAAAATTAGAAATAATCCTCAATAGCTGTTTGTCTCAGGTGGTTGCGAAGAAGTGCGTTCTAAAGCATTTCGAATTTCTTTATTTGTTGGAGCTGGCAATGTTTCTATAGTATGTTCGTTCACTTTCTGTTGTTCACATTCGGTTTGCGAGATTGAAAACATTACAGATTAACGAATTTCATTTTCTGTAGGACGCCCCGCGGTAGTTACGGCGCATATGCTGACGTGCCAAAACAAATGATCGCTCGATTCACAAAAACAAACCCAGCTTATTTGATTTTGCCGCCTCGGTTCTACGCCGCGCGTTTATTATATTGCTTATTCGTTGCTCAACGCAAGAACAAACGTAAGAAATCGATCTTTATTATTATTACTTTTCTATATTGTTATATCACATATTAAACTTAAATAGGATAGATACATATAGGTATTGCATTTTCAAGTTTATTAAATAAAATAAAAAATATAGTTGTTTCATATATTATGACGTTGAATAATTTATGACAACACTACTTCTCAACAATCACTAGAATTTTGAGTTTTCTACACGTAGATTACCTGAATGTAGAAAACTGTCTAATGTAAATTACATGTTTTCTACTTGGTAGAAAACCATGTATTTTACCTCATGTATTATACCTACCCAACCCTGCTAAAAAGTATTCTTAAAATTCAATCATTCAAAATTAAAGTAAGATATTTCCGAAACGCTGTTACTTGCCCCCTCTCACTTCTTCAAATATACCAACTCCTACATACGATACAAACAAGCATTTATTTAGACCTACGTACACGTCACGTTACTACATACTATCCATACTAACCGTTCCCGTGAGAACTGCGAACAGTCTCGCCAAAATCAACATATCCACGCCTGTCAGCCTCAGAGTTCGCCCGTTGACAGTCCGCCATTCGAAGCGGGGAGACCGCTCGGCTCGCCCGGCACGCCATCTAGGACCCGTACGAACGCCGGTCCGCATCCTGTCCTGTGAAAAATCACGGCACACCGCGCGCGATATCGCGACAAATAAAATAATTCGTTCGGGGATTTCATGTTTCGGAGCAGTTCAAAACGGCCGTTCGGTCGTGGTAGCCGTGAGGAGACTGGCGACTATTTTCAAAAGCAACAGGAGCAACTATTTTAAATATTTTAATATTAATACAGGAGGCCCCGGCATGGAGCAATTACACTGTCGTTTTTAACGGGAGAGAAACGCGGGGAGAGCCCGCGCTCGGTTCGCCTGCGAGCCGTCGGCGGCGTCACCTACTACGAACGGCCAGCTTGGGCTCGGCTGAAATAATGTATTTAAAAAGAATCAGCACGGACGGCTGTTAATGCTAATAAATAATGGTGATCGGGGTCGAGCGGGCGAAATTTGTAATTTGCAAGTCGGTGTAATGGTGCGCATGACACTGTGTTAATAGGAAAGTAAGAGCGATGAGTTTGTAAGCAATTATCGCAAAAACTAACGCCCTAAATTATTGCAAATGTTTTTGTTATTATTTCCTTAATATTTACAACAAATTTTTACATTTTTACTTTTGCGTTCACAACTTAAACATTGTAACACTGTGTTTTTCGTAGTACCTACAATTAATTAATTTTACACAGTTCACCTTTAGGTTTTCAAAATTAAAAAGAAAATTCCACATTTCTTGTGGCTTAGGAGACAGTAACAGGGGACTTTAATCATGATCGTTGTCCCCATTTCCATCGTTTTAGAGATTATAGTCACAATTTCTTTATATTGTGATTTTCTTTTGTACGTCGCTTCCGACTTCGTCTTAAGGTTCCCGTCTCCGACGTGGAAAACGCGAAAATAACCCACGTCATGCATCTGCCATCGGAAAAGAATTTCAATATGTATGAAAATTATTTATGCAAACTTTGGTATGACTACAAATATAGAAATGCTTTCCGATGGCAGTTGCTTCTGATTATAGCCTGCAGTTATACATTAAAAATTATAACTAAATGTAAATTATGAGATCACAAGCTATTTTCTTCTGAACTTCTCTAGACTTGCACTCTGGAGTATTGTAGTGCGTGTTTGTAAGTAGTTGGCAACTATGTTTACGATAGCGACGATTGTGAAAGTACTATATCATCGACCAGAAAACACAAAACAGTCCAGTTTGAATATTTGTACAAATATACTACAGCTTTTGGACATTTCTACGTCAGGTACATTGACGCTACAATGGCGCAATCACTGATGCTGCACCTTTGACGTTTGAACAGACAAGATATCGAGGAACCTACAAAAAACCTCTTAATATAAAGCAATTATTAACGAAGATGGAAGAATGAAAAGGTGGTGCTGGGGTCGCACTTTCAACTGGAATCATGACTGATGTTTGGTTGGGAGGCGGGCACTTGAATGCCGGGCTAGAAAAATATTATGTCAAAATGTTGGGTTTGAGCATCTAAAATAGGAATTGATTATTAGAAAATTTTAAGAAAAAGTGTATCGGAATCTTGGGCTAGAAGAATGTAAATCTGAGTGCTGCATCGACATGGATGCGGTTATATACCCTCAAGGAGATCCTTCTTACGATGAGAAACTAAAGCTAAAGCTAAAACTAAAGCTCCATCTATCGGCATCCTTCACATTATTTTCAAAAAACGACTTTCTTAAATCAAAACAATCGCTTTCTTAAAGGAAATATTTACGTTGTTTTATATTAAAGAAATAGTCTTATTACAAGTATGTGCTGTCTTAAAACTAGCAAATTATGTTAAGAATGTCATTTTCTTAACATTAGACAACTATTCCTCTGTGTGTAGATCGCCTCCTTGTACAATATGTGCTTTTAACAGCACTTTGCTGCATTAAAGTTTCATAAAAATTGAACCTACAATCAGGGGCATAAGAAAAAGGGACACCTACTATTTTGATAAAATTTTAAGTTGAATAACTTTTGTAACCTTTGGCCGATTTTAATGATTCTTTCAGGACATTGAAAATAAATTCATTCCTATGAATTCATTTAATAAACTATTATTCCAAATTAAAATTTAATCAAATGTGATAACGAATTGCACAATTTTGAAGGAACTTAAATTCCAACGGTTTACTTACAACGCTGTATATTGGGAGGAAGCACAAACTAAAACATTGGGAATTAATATGGCTTTAGATCAGGTTACATGGAAACCTGACCAAGTTTCCCTACTACCCGAAAGGTGTCTCAAACTTAGAACACAAAGTGCAAGTTGTACGAATTTCAAAACGAATTTATCAACATTGCAAAGACATGTGATAAGTTTGATGAATTTGTTTACAACATGTTGAAAAGAT
The DNA here is from genome assembly GCA_964023965.1 of Melinopterus prodromus. Lineage (NCBI taxonomy): Eukaryota > Metazoa > Arthropoda > Insecta > Coleoptera > Scarabaeidae > Melinopterus > Melinopterus prodromus. The sequence goes on from OZ030393.1 coordinate 52,274,337, forward strand.
CATCTAAATCTAGCATTAATTATAAAAGTTATTAAACATCAAAATTTTGCTAAATGTTTGGTGTTCGGGTTTATGTACTCCGGACTGTATTGTGATTCTAAAAAATCCTCGGGCACGTAGCTTTCTAATTATCAAAAAACCCTGATGATCCAGAAGAATCGAAATTTAAATATAATTAAGCGTTTAGACTGACACTAAGAAAACAATGTATAAATATAATAAATTTATGCAACAAAATATTTTATCAATACGAGAACAATATTAAATATATAGTATCCCAGTGCCTACAAGGCAGCAATTTTACAAAATTAGGTACCTAGATATACAGATCCAGCAGAGTTTTCATTTTCCAGAACTTGTCAGAATTTCCAGAAAACAAAATTTTCTTTGGATTTGGCTGCACGTAACAATACACTGAACCTGAAAATCAATGTAGTTAAGGCATCATTTTTTTGTTAAAATAATCAACGTTTTATAAAAACTATAAATTGCCGTCCAAGTCTTATTACCTAAAAGTGCTACTATTATAAGAGTGTAAGGGTATCGCGGCCAGAATCATTTACAAAATAAAGATTTGCGGGTTACGTCGTGACTTCTATTTCGTGTTTAGATTATTCAGTGATAGCTGATAGCTTACCACTGACTCTAAGGAATCCATTCAAACATTTTCCACGCGGTTGCTTTATATAACCAAAATAAATAGTTCATAAACTTTTAAAGTATATATCTACATTAATTCTTACTTAGGTACCCGTTTAATTTAAAAACTAAAAATAATTTACACATATAATGTATTTTAAAAATATTGAAATATGCATAGAAAGGAATTCCTATTTCCTATTTTCTTCTGTTTTCAACTGAGCAAGTATAATTAATACCACAATCTCTTGTACCTAGGTTATGTTTATAAACAACTACGCCAAGAAACAGCAAAAGCTGTATTCGGTATTTTATATATCCGTTTTTTGTTAATTAGCGGCCGAGTCCTTATAAAAAAAGCGTACACACTAATTAGTGGTTGTTGTGGTTCCGCGCAAGAGCTTCACATTATGTAGTTAATTCTACGCCTTGGAGCCCCACAATTCACACAAAATAAACACGCGCATGGTTTGTCCTGACCATGAAATCGTATCCAATTTATCTTTATTGCTCTTTAATGTAAATCACCCGTAGCACATCGTCAGCCAGTTGCTTTTTTTGTAATCCCACATCCTGTACCGTTATTCCAACCAAAATCTTTATCGACAATAATTCAGTTCATACAAAATGTGTACATATACATACATACTGCAATCAGGTTATTATATAGAACTAAATACAATTTAGGATAACAAGTTTTGTGTTAAATGCTACGAATCGTAAGGTCCTAGAAACCACAAGCATTTAAGGTTCACTAGACCTTAAACTTTGTAGATAAACCTGAAATCCTGAAAATTTGTTTTGCAAGTTTTTGAAGCATCAACATTCTTTGAGCAGCGGTTTTTAACACAAAAGTTGTTTGACTCACCAGTTTCTATAACGCAAAATTATTTTCATTTATACAGGGTGTTGCATTTAGGCGTGACGGAAAGTATGACATTTTTTTTAAATGGAACGCCCGGTTTATTTTATTATTATATCAATACTAATAAATTTGCTTATCCAACCGTATCGGTTGCTAACTGTCAGCGTTAATACTTCCTGAGATCTTCAATTATTTCCCTAAAATATGCCCGTTGCAGGATCTTCTTTACAACTATGTAGAAACGATATATTTATACGATATATTTTATACGATATATTATCTAATATAGCCATTAATTATTTGTTACTTTTTTGTTTGTCTCTCATTTGTAAATCAGTAATGCTATATTTAAAAAACAACTTAAAGAAACGGTAATTAATACTATTAATCAAAGAAATAAACAATTGAGATCTAACGACACTCAATAAGATATTGCTGTCAAAATTAGTAACAATATTTGTCTTTTCTCTGAACGATGAGTTATAATTATAGCAAAAAAGAATAAATTAACATGATCTACATCTATGGCGAAGCCGACAGAAATACATTAGTATAGCATCCAGAATGTATGCACAGCGATATCCGGATAAACGGCATCCCCAACCAAGTGTTATAAACAGGGTTCGGTTGCAATTTGAAGAAACAGGTAATATTAATTACCAGCACAATACAAGAACTAAAACGCTGACCAAAGAGGAAAGAGGAGGTCCTACCTTGTGGCCACAAAGGTATCCAGAACTCAACAAACTAGTTTTCTTTTTATGGGGATATGCGAAGGCACTGGTATACCAATCAGCACCTACTACACCAGAAGACATCAAACTTCGTATAACCAATGTTTTTGACAACCTTAGAGTAAATAAGAGGTACATGTTAAGAAATATCTCAAGGTCTTTTATACATCGCGTTAGTGCTTGCAGAAGAGATAATGGGCGTCATTTTGAACAACTTCCAAATATTAATTAAAATAGTAGTTATTTGTTGTGCAATGTTTATTACTAAGTAAAAAGGGATTTATTTTTTAATAAACGCTAATAGTATTAACGTTCTATTTTTTTCTTATTTATATGTGAATATACATACTATTACTGATTTAGACTGAAGACACAAACAAACAAGAGAGAACAAGAAAATAATGCCATATTTAGATAATATTACACATTTTTTAAAAATTGTAATTATCACGAAAACTACTAAAATTGGACATGGTGTTCCATTTAAAAGCAAAATCTGCAAAAATGTAATTTTTACGTAGTTTTAAAGAAGATCGTACAACGTGCATATTTTGGAGAAATTACTTAGCAACTTATACCGTTGGATAGCCAAATTTATTAGTATTCATAAATAATAATAATAAAATATACCATTTAAAAAAAATTTACATACTTTACGTCACGCCTAAATGTAACACCATGTATAAATGAAAATCATTTTACGTTATAGAAACTTTGGCTTAAACATTTTTTTCTTCCTCTAACGATTTAGTATCTATCGACCGCCTAGATACTAATAACTCATAAAATTTTTAAACGATGATATTTAGTATTATATCTGTTAATTAATTGCTATTTATCATGCTTCAGAATAGCATTTAAAGATAAAATAATACTACTTCCTACTGCGTGTGCCTTCAAAACTGTGAACGTTGTAATAAAATTCGCAGTTAATGTTTCGGAAAAGTTGCGATTTCTCCAGGCACGTCACAGGGATTTTGCATAATCTGGCCGAGCATCATTTTATCCTAGGCGATGTGCCGTCCGATGGACGCTGCAGCAACATAAAATAGGGCGTCCGCGACCGAGCGAGGGGTTGGCTGGGGGGGGGGTTCGAGGGCGGAATATGTAAGAAAACAAAAATAACCCACCCGGGGGATTTCTTTAGGCAAATTTATGACAAGCGACGTCATCAATCTTATTCACGCTTCCCGTCTTGTTTTTTCGCTCGCTCTCTTCATCAAGAGCGGAGTCGCCTACTCGCTTCAGACTTCAGACGTCCCGAAATTATGTCACAAAAACACTCGCCCGGTCATTACCATACATAGACTGAGCTCGCAGATTTATCATTTAGTTGATGAGATACAATTCAGGGCGAGGAAAGAGAGAAAAACGTTCTCTAAATGTGAGTACAGTTTTATAGCTGAAAATGAATGGATTCGCGAGAAAAGACTTGTAGAAGGACCGAAAAGGGATTGCTAACACGACACCATGGAAGCCATAGTGGAAATTAAATACACATAAAGTCAAATATTTGGAAAATACGTTTTCTTTATTAGCTTTGACCGTATGTTCTCAAAGAATATTCCATTGATGATTCAACAAATAGTTCAAACGATGATGTGATCAAGGTAGCCATTAGATCGACAGTTAGCTAAACATCATGTTTATCAACAATGAACTAAAATTTGTTATTTTTATTTTATTAATTTGCACTCCTTATGCTTGTCGTACCCAAAACAACTCGTGCGCCAATTTTAGTCTTATAAAACTTGTATGGAAATATACTATATTGGTAATATACTATATTTTATTATCTGCTCTCTTTCTGTGTTTAATAATTTCGAACATTTGCAGTAGTGACATTGATTTCGGACATCTATGTAATAAAGAAAGATTATTATGAACGGTTATTTTCTGACCTTCTAGGAACAGATGTCTGCCAAAAGTTATTTGTTGTGTTATTCTTATATGTTCTCTGTATCTTGTTCCTATCTTGCTCGCCCTGTTTCACCGATGTAAATTGTATTGCAATCTCCACATTCAATTTTATAGACGATACTTTTGTTTTGATGTTAGTTTGGAGTTTATTATTTATAAGGATCCTCTCGGTTCAGTTTTTGGATTTGTTTGTTTTATATCACATACCAAGTTTAATATTGCATGTCTCTGAGCGTTGGCGTACAAGCTTTCACGTTTGTTTTTCAAACTGTGTCGAGAAAATTGTATTCCTTATCATGTTTCATCTGTGATCTCACATCGTGTATTATCATTTCAGTTATACACCTGAAAATGGTCCAGGACCGAAATTGATAGTGTAATAGGTATATATTTTTATTTAAAACCAAGTCTGACATAGAATCTGTATTTTATTTCCACAACCACATAAAAAATATTAAAAAATGGGACATTTATCAACCTGAATCCTATGATAGTTCGTTAATTGTTTTGCGGATTAGAATGAAAAACTATGTTTAGTTTAAAGGTAAGATGCTTTGTAAGTAAATATACAATATATAATAGGTATATAAAGAACTGAAAATGATTATGGTTTGTCCTTCGAGTTTAAAGTTGGAGTCATTGGTTTACAAATATCCAGTTATAATTGTGTTTTTAATTCAAAATAAATAGGTACTCGTCAAATTTATTTTCAGATCTCGCCGTCTTCTTAAGATTAGCGCAATCTCCAAAGTACCGGTAGAAAAATACGGACTCTTGTATAACAAATAAAGCATGGACACTCCTGCGTTTATTTCTCTAGTCTGACTTCAAAGTGGTAGTTTGGTTTCAAAGCTTTTACCCCCTTGTTAACTCGTTTTTCTTAAAATGGTGATAGATATACGTAAGGGTAAAGAAACAATATTTATTTTTAGTTTTTGTTGTTGAAACGACATCTTTTCAACAGTTTATAGGTATGAGATATACATAGGTGTCCCTTTGTTGGCAAGAGTAGATTCCATTATTGTAGTTTGACTTATTAATTAGGTACATAATTGGAAATCAGACATTTTTTTGGTTTAAAAAAAATTAATTGGGATTGTGTTTCTAAACATTTAGAAAAGAAACCGCTTAAAAAATGAATTCTTGAAAAAAATTAAAAGCTCTATTAAACATAAAGGAGTATTTTATGTTATTCATTCAAAATGTCCTGTTTACGATTAAATCTCTAAGCGTTTTATGTAATGTTTGTTTTACTTCATCTAGGTAAGAATTAAAATTAACTTGTTTTAAAAGTAGTTTTGTTTAAGGAAGGGTACACTCCAATGAACAATTTAAAAAATAAATGTTTTTGCTTATTTGATACGTTTTTTGATTCCACAACATTTAAATAATACCTTTTAAAAATAGTTTCGTTTAAGGGTATCTACATTCTAATGTAATTTTTTTAAAAATAAATGTTTTGGGTTAGTACGTATTTTGATTACACAACATTTAATGAACACATTGATTGTACAGGAAATTTGTGAGAACTAACGATTCCACAGCTTAAAGTCGAGCTGCCCTCGAAGAGCATAATAACTACATCTTTCATAAAGTGAGTTTTGGAGATATCATAAATACCTACATATAAGATTAAAGTGCGGGAACGTCGTTGCAAATCTAAAATTTAAACACGTTTTCTCAAAACGTTGTTTCGTTGATATGATACGGTTGATATGATACGATTTCAGAAAATCTAACCGATCGACTTTGAAAATTCTTGCGGTATTGTTTTTGTAGATGGCAAATCTTTTATTCAACTTATTTTAGGAAAAAGCGTAACTTTTTTCAATAACAAAAGAAAAACGTGTCGATTTGGTAAAATATTCTTCAATAATTGTGGTTTGTCCCATAGCGAATCAATCTGCGAAAACAATGTCGCAAGCTTTTATCGATATCTCCAAAACTATTAGGATTAGCAACTCAAATTATAAATTCTTTTATGGACAAGGAATACATTAAAGAAAAATAATTACTTAAGCACATTGAAATATGGTATGGGAGGAAATTCTTACAGTGAATCATGAAATGTTGTATTTACAACCAAAATAAAATACCTATATTTTTCAAAATTTTAAGTTGGTTTTACTATAGATTTCAGCAATCAAATGACCTACGTGAACAAATATTTTCCGTTCCGGCCTCTGCGCATCGAGCGTCGAGCGCCCCCTGTGTCTCTCCGATCCGTTACAGAATTACACAACTTGCGGCGCGCGGTGGATTCCACCGCACACTCGTACGTACACCGCATACGGTGCTGCTGCCGAAGCCGCCGCGATCCGTCAGTCCGATAATATGCAAATCATCGATTTATAAATATTCATTTCGCGGGACAGATGCCGCCTGCAGTCCTCCGCGGTCGCCCGACCGGAATCGCAGTTCCGGTTCGACATGTCTTTTGTTTCCCGTTCGAACGGTCCCGCCGCCACCACCGCCGCGTATCGGTAGCTGGCGCAGTCGGTAGGACAGGCTGCCGCGCGATGTGCGCGCTCGCAGCGCCATACGGCGGCTGTCGATCGAACCGCAGCCGAATTACGTATGTATCCCGGGTTGGGATCTGTCCATAAATAAACGCTATCGGTAGCAGATCGAAACTGATCGCCCGTTAAGCGTTAACGCTACTACAAACATGTACGAAAATTGAAAATACATGATACTAGAAACATTCGTCGGGATGGTATTTCTACGAGAAGGGATGATTTCAGAAGTGTTTAATGTTTTTTGCTTCGACGAATGGAAAGAAACCGTCACTTCGTGGAAGGAATCTTTACTTTGAAGTTTTAAAGCCTTATATTTTCTACAGAATGCATGTGGTCGAACATTCGACAAATTCAAACCAAGCCTAACACTGCTGAAAATCCTGAAAATGTCACCTGTTTGTGTTAGGATTGGCAATTTGAATCAAAAAGACAGATATTGTGGATTGGCTCTAGAGATGGAACTAAAAGATGGGCTATTATCCAATGTTTTCCCAATTTATTAAATATTATAAGTAATATAAATATTGGAGTACAGTTTGGCTCCACTTGATTTATGTGGTTGCAGCTGTACCAAATACAGAATACTATACCTTTCGACAAAAACTTATCCTCATTTTTTAACCCGCTATAGGTATGCTCAAAACTAGGGCTATCGAGAAAAATAACTTTTAAATTGTGACAAATTTTTAGTGGTGTGAATTTTTGACGATAACAAACACATTTTGTTAATTCATGTTTTATTGTACTTATTTTATTTTAGTATGTAAAACAGTTTATGTCATGGTTTTCAGCAAAACAACCATAGAGGAAAAAACAACCGTAGAGGAAATAATGCATAGCATACTTTTCTCAACAACTAGGTTAAAGTCAAAATGTCTCCCTCAGATTTAGATTATTATATTTTTGACTATTTCAAAATTGTAAAAAGCTGTCAAAAGTAAATTGACTAATTTGTTTCTATTAAGTTCATAAGTGTGGCATGTAAGTTTATTGTAGTAACACCAAATAAAAAGGTTTTAATATTTTTTGTATGAAGTAAGTATTAAATTATACTTATTGTAGATTTTGTGCCCCTTGTGGCACGTGTTAATATATAACAATCAACCTCAATCTCCACTGGAATTAAGCATGGATATAAGGTAACAAATTGAGAGGGTCTGACAGAAAAATACAGATCACCCAAATATACAATAAGATATAAAAGATATAAAATCTCTGAAATTTTTTTTTAATTCAATTAAAGTGGCAATAATCCGACGGCTTAATTTTGTTTATGCAACCCGTTATTACTTTTGATGGACTTGATGGCAACATGAACGTTGTCTGGCTTTGTATAAAAAATGTTCGAGCTAAGAAAATTGAAAATGGTGAATATCGAATACAATGAACGACACTCTGTCGAACGTAAAACAACACACTCTTGGTTTTAAATTTGTAAACGAATATGCGTGCGTTTTCCACCGAATTCTGTGTACCAAAGACGAACTCAGACTCAAGTTCACCATCACGTAAGTTATCGAAAAGCGAGGTAAAAAATAAAAAAATAGTGTTTGCATATTTATACCAGTTGAGGTATATATTTATATATATATAAGTTTATACTAGTTAAGGTCCTTCCTTTAAAAAAAATCAGATCGTCTCATAGTATAAACATAACTTGAAATCCTGAAAATGTGTTCACAACTTTACTGTATACATATAAAATACAAACAACGTATTTTGCTGGATTCGTATTTATCGCAAACTAATTTATAAAAATTCCTATTCACTTTTTATACACAAATAAGATGCATCAATATTTTCCTAGTATTCAACTGTTTTTCGAAAATATTCCTATGTAAGCCCAGAAAATCTGTATGCTACTATAAAGACAATTCACAGATCCATATAAGTTAAAAAGAGAAAGAGGGAATTTCCAAAAGTAAAAATAAACGTCAAAAGTTGAATTTTATATACAGTATATGCATGTCAATAGGGAGAAAAGTCATTACGGGGTAGGTAAGTAAAAAAATAGGAAAAAAGTTTGACTTGTAACAAAGACACGTGCGTTCACTCACTAGACACCACGAGTATGTGCATCTAACACAAGAAATTGAAGGTTTTGAGGAATTTACCATATTCATAAAGAACTGAACACAACTTGTAGATTTATGTGTATATGATCGTGTATCATTTTTCATTAATTTGTATAGTAAATATGCATCCAATTACCCAGAACCAATTAATCCGTCGGTATCAATTAAACCCTTGGACAATATAGACATAAAATAAATTACAGTTACGACAATATCATTAATTTTCGGATTTTTTCCCGGGGACATACGCAAATGAAATATCACCATAACATAAAAACTTTATTGCCAAACAAACTAATAGTACACCGTACAGCAAAATTTCATCAAATCTCCTTTAACCAAATGGCAAATCAGTATTGACTTCCAAAGTATCCATCAGATTAAATAACTGCAGCAAATCCCTCATCTCCAAGCTAGACCTCTCGATAATTCTAGTGATCTCCTTGATAGCTTCCAAGAAGATATGCACGCCAGTTTCCATCCCATCTGGCATCTTCTTGAACAAGACATACCTACAGTGCGTGAAATTTTCCGAAATCTTCTGGTGCTGCGCGGAGAACTTCTCCAGTTGCTTTTCGTTCAAATTTGCAGCCGTCAGCAGCCTTTTGAAGTTACCACAAGCAAGCCTAAAATCATGCTTTCTATTCTCGTACTCTCGGTAATACTCGGCCAATCCCAATCTAGTCTCCAAAGCGGATGTCAGTTTTTGCTTAAATTCAGTATCTTGCTCAACTTGACCGTTGTCGCAGATCTTATGGAGCGCATTGTATATTTGTTCATTATTCGTTCCGAGGAAGTTATCTATATTGAAAATGGTATACAACTGGTTACATAACCTATTTCTGGCCTTAGCTTCTAAAGCTACAGCGTCAGCATATTGAAGAAAAGCTTCCAACGCTGATTCGATCTTCTCAATTTCATGTTGGAAATTCTTACATTCGTCCCATACTAACGACTCCTCGATATCAAGTCTGGATAGCTTTAATTCCAACTCGGTTTTCTTGATTTCTAATGCTTCCTCGAAAGTAGAGGCCTTCTCGGTGAATGATACTGACTTTTGTGACTTTTCTGGTTCTTCCGGTGATAGCTTATGGGCAGACGCGCATTTGGAGTCGCATTTCGTCAATACCTCCTTGTTGTTCTCAATGGTACGATGGAAATGCTCCTCGTCGGCCACATCTTCGTAGATTACTATTGGTTCGTTGGAGACGCTGGTGAATTTCAGCGTCTTGCTCATCTTGTATCATATATTCAGGAGTTTTATGGAGGAATTTGACAGTTGAACATAATGATTAATGAAGTAGTGATTGATCTGTTAGCACAACCTACTTGAAAAAATACTCCAAATACTAACAATGAAAGGTACTAGCTAGAGACATCCTATGGAGTAATTAAGTAACTGGTCAGGTTCTCAACTCGGTTACAAAGCGCAATTTTGTAATTTTTGATAGATTCCAATATCTGATTTTTTTATAAAAGATGCAGAGTTATTTTGCAAAACTTTAATCGATTTTGATCTCTTTTCAGCACAAATTTACAAATTTACCAAGAGTACCACAAGCACTTGCAATGTTGAAAGAAAAAAGCAACTAAAAGTTTATAATACAGTGACTACGAAAATGATGTTCTAGACGCCCAGCTTGGAGACACAGCACTGTAGAGAAACTAAAGATTTTGGCCAGGTTCTCAAGAACTCTGTGCAAGAGCATATAATTTTAATTGTCCCAATATCTTAATATTTGTGTGAAGTTGCTCAGTTATTCCGGTTTTCTGAAAAATCGATTTTTCTTCTATACGGTATTTTATTATTTAACGTCTTAAGAATGTGTGTACGTAGTTTCAAGACAATATTTGCAAAATTAGCCAAGTTATAAGCAATTAGCCGACGGCGTGCAGGTGCCAAAAATACGGAGCGCGCGGATCGGTCGGATCGCGTGCTCAACAATTTTTCCGCTCGAGTTTAAATTTTTTCAAGCCAAGAGATCTTGCAGTGTGTCGTTTATTATTCTGTGAAATTCTCTCGTGAACAGTCAAGAAAAAACTCCTTCACGTGCTGATAGACAACAGATTGTCGACAGCGGAAGACAAAGAATTATAGTGCATGGGTTTGGAGACGGGAAATGGAAGAAGACAGATTACACTTCCATTGTAAGGGATCACAGTACCTACTTATGAAGAAATACACTAACAAAGTGGATGAGTTTGCCGTGAAATTTCCCATTGTCATCCCTGTGAGTTTTGGGAATCAGAATCTGGCAACATGACAATTGTATCGAAGTACATACAGACAACTGTACTGCGAACATGATGGGTCAGCGCCAGCGGGAGAAATAGTGGATTCTACCAAAGACACATTCCACGGGGCTGTGGGTTGGAGCACTGGGTCCGATGCGGCTTGCACATTGAAAAGAATAGACAACTCTCTATGTTTTGCCAATCAGAAGACATCCAGACTGTTGATAATATGTACAATGCTGTGTGGACCAAATTCTATCATAAGATCTGGACGAATGAAAATCCCAGCATATGTACTGCCCTGCTTTGGCCCTCTTAATTTATGAAAAAAAATGTATGAAAACTATAAACACTTTTACTTATGTCATACAGCATTTTGAAAGGGCTGCCCTTGAAAAATATCACTATTGATAAAATACAAAAACAAAATGTTTGAAATTGATATAGGTTTGAATCAGAGTAGTTGAGAACCTGACCAAGCACCTTAATATCCCAACAGGGTGTCTCAAACATAGACCACACGACCACAATGTTGGCTCCCCCAGTATGAGAGGAGCAAGTTGGTATTTTCTTTTTCAAAATTGCCAAGCCGTGTAATACTCTTAATAAATTTACTTGTGAGATAAAAACCTCAAAATTGGTTAAAGTATTCAAAAGTTATTGACCATAAAAACTAAAATGGCTAAAATTCTGGAACCTCGACCACCAATACATTTCATTGCTTCTCCTGGTATAGCAACTATAACAAGTATTTAATTTTCCAAATGCAGAATTTAAAGGTAATAAATAATCTTAATGAATTTGTTTCCAATGTCGTGAAAGATTGATTAAAATCGTTCAAAGACAATAGTTAGTTAACATCAAATTTCATCCAAATATTGGAGTCCAGTTTTTCTGTGTCCCAAAACGTTCTTGTAAAGTGTTTTTTTAAATTAGTTGTAACGACTGAATTATTGTAAGAAAGGATTAAAGCCTAATAACTGACCTTCTTTATTGTTTATAATAAACATCAATTGTTTGCATAAAATCCTTAGAGTTATGTTTTCCTTTGTGGGCATTTTGCAATGGATTATCCTTTATAACGGTCTGAATGCCACTTAAGATGGGACATGAGGACGAGATTTGGTAAGGAGGCCGCTAAAAGGACGCAATATCCGGCGTCATTTGGCGCAATAAAGGAGGACGACGTCGCCGCTTCGCAGGACATAAAAACAGAAGTTTTTAATAAAGAGGAACGGGCAGAAGTAATTTAATAAAATGTTACACGGACGGCGACATAAAGGAACTTTTGTTGAATTTACAGTCTGGCAAATCCTGGCGGCCGTTATGAACCCCGCCGCGGTATAATAAACACATAAAATCGCCGGGTATAAGGATATATTGAGTGAGCGGAGGACCTACGAGCGAAACGGCCCAAACTTACCGAAATATTTCATATATATCTTTTTATGGGGGACGGCGGAACGGTCAGGGATGACATCGTGCGACGGCGAAGATACGCGCCGCTATCGTCCTGGGCAGGATAATTGAAATATTTACCAAATAACATTACCACATAAATGTGTACTTTTGTCATGTTAAACTAGACGGATGGCGTCCCTAAATCTGAGGACGTCCTTTTCGGTTTATTGGATGTTATTCAATATGAAAGATTATGGCTCCTGGCTGTATACCAGTTATTCCATAAGGTATTGCTAGAAACACTGGATATTTATTGCTAAAAAGGAACCAAAAAGATAATAATACACTGAGTAATCCTTTCTAAATTTCTACAAAATATGACATAGTTTCCGCTGTAATAATAGATCAGATAATTTTAAAAAATAAAATTCCGATGACAAAAGGTGCTACAAGGAACTGTAAACAGGTTCTCAACAGCAAAGTACGTGTTGAGTATTGTAAATCCAGAGCTATGCTTGGTGGGAAAGCGTTGGGTAATGCAATATTTTTCAATATTTGTAATAACTGAGTGTATTAATCAATAGAAGGCAACAAATTGGTACATACCTATTAACATACAATTATTAAGATAAGATTATTAAGATGTTTTTATACTAGGGCTGCGCCGCTCAAAAACTCAACGAAATGATATCGTGAATAGAGAAAAACATTTTTGTTTTTGGACAATTAACTAAAAGAACCGTTTGAAATATTGTAGATATTTTTGAACACAAAAGATTGATTCTTTTTCTAGTGGCATCGTTTAAAAGGTTTTATGATCTGAAAATAATTACAGAATTTTTCTTCCCAATTGAAATAATATTTCGCAGTTGCTTCCAACTGGCAAACTGAATTAAAACTCATGAATGTTGAGTTTAACAAAATAATTCTTAACGTTTATTCATTTTTAATAATTACATTAGCAATTTAACAAATAAAGAAATGGATAAACTTTGAAGTGTTAATGTCAAAATATTTAAAATATCTGAATCTAAAGGTAGAAACCATGAACTCTGAAATATTTCACTTGAAAAATGAAGAAATGTTTGGAAACACACACCTTAATGAAAAAGATTTAAATAACTGTGATGGGGTTGAGGACTTTCTAAAAACTAAGATCATATTCAAATAATAAAATTGTAAGGTACAATAATTCTACAAGGATAGTAGTGTCACGTCGAGGACGCGAGGACACCTACATAATCACGAGGAAATGAGGACCTCGTGAAATGAGGACGGGTGGAAATCCTAGTCGTACATACATAGCCACTACACAGACAAAAATGATCTCTTAAACGAGGAAAGAAAAACTGGAATGAAATAGTTGGTGTACGTTCATATATACGCGAGAGATTATAAAATACCAATTAAAAAAATATTCCTTATAGATTAATTAGATACTACTATTGCGTGCAAAAAAAAATGTATAAATGTCATCCTAAAATGTATGTCAATTTTAAAGTTAAATATCTTTTGAACCAATTGTACAATTTTTATGATTTTTTTACTTAATTGAAGGATATATCCTCAACAACAGCACTGGGGTAGCATTTTATAATGAAATTTTAGTATTGTGTATATACAGGGTTGCAGAATTAAGGTAAGTTTTTTATCAAAATTTGAAGCTCTCTGTGGCGTGGACCTGATAAAACCATATATATCAACTGGAATCAGACACTTGCCCTATGTTTTTTGAACATTTTGATTTTAATGATTCTTATCATTTTCTCTCTTAATAAAGAAGTTACTATAAGATCAGTAATGACATGACGCGAAAAGACTAAAAACGTTCCGACTAGTAATGGGCTGTGGGAAAATAAAGAGGAAGGACATAAAATGAATTGAGATTTTCCTGCATTACGCAACTAATGGGAAGAAAAACAAAAACATTCTGGTATGGTCGTAGCTGCAGGAACTCTGGCTCGAACGCTCCGCTTAAGCCACAACCGGGATACCAACTTCAGCGAGGTACGTGCGAATGATTCCAGCAGTATGTGGCTGGGCATGATCGCAAATAAACGGGAAATTCTCACCAATAGACCCAGCGTATGGTACCAGCAGTGAGCAGTCAGACCTCCTCCTGTGTATCTGTTATTTGCCTTATCAATGAAAGCAAGTTCGGTCGTACACATTAAAATTGTTGAGCAACTTGACGCTGACTTTAACCTTATTGACGTAAGGCAACAATTTGTGCAGCTGCTTCGGGAGCAGTATTCACGGTTTAGAGTTTCTCCGTTCGTTGTCAACAAACAATATGTTTGTTTAGTAAAGTAACGCATAATTCCTTTTATTTTACCACATCCCTGTACTGCTTGGGACGTCTGTAGCCCGTTCACGTCCTGTCATTGTTATTAAGAGAAAAATGATATGAATAATTAAAATCAAAATGTTCAGAAAATAGCGAGCAATTGTCTGATTCCAGTTGATACATATGGTATTATCAGTTGTACACGCCACAGAGAGCTTCAAATTTCGATAAAAAACTTACTTTAATTTTTACAGCCTGTATATGCATAAAACTAAAATTTCAATAAAAAATGTTATCCCAGCGTTGTTGTTGAGGAAATATCCTTCAATTAAAGTAAAAAATCATGAAAATTGGACAATTGGTTCAATAGATATTTAACGTATTTAACTTTAAAATTAACATACATTTTAGGTGGGCGTTTTTTTTTGCACGCGAGTGTAGATTTAAGCAAGCGTTCGAAGTTGAAAGTAATTCTTCAATAAAGAATAATATATTTCTTTACTACTTATTTTTGTATAAAGACTACTTGCAAATATCACGCAGACACACACAGAGTGTTAGTGAAACAGGAGGTACATCACTTTTTCAATTCGTAAATTTTATTTAAGCTATTTATTTATCTTAAGAATTAACAAGATTACCTCAAGTAGGTACTATAAATAATTGTTAAATAAATATTTCATAAATATACATCCATCAAACTATTAACCATTTGCGTGTCTCAGAATATTTTCCCGAATAACCTCGCAAAAAATAAGTTTTATCAGCTTTAACGATTCAGGTCATCTTTTTAATTTCCCGAAGTTAATTAAAATATCGTTACTGCGTCCGGCGGCAGCGCCACGAAACTGGAAAGACAAACAAATCCCCAGCGGGAGGGGCACCTTCGGCCAATTTATAAAAAGGTAAATAACGGAGCAGTAAACAGTCCCTAATCTGATATTCAACGAAAGGGAGACCTTCTCGCTTTCTGCAATAATAATACACCAACGACGAACCCCGCAACGAATTGACACACGGCGAACCCGACTCCGGTCGCCGTTCCTCTCAATAAGTTTCCGGGGGCAAATATTTGCGTCGCCGCCCGGGGGCGGAATTTAAAAAACCGCCCCCCAGAACACAACACGGGTCCGTTCCTTCGCATAAAAGGCAGTTTAGGAGATTAGTTTGGTTATTTATGCCCGAGAAAGTGAGTTACTGACGCGCGGCCACTTTAAAATATTCAATCGGGGCTTCTTCTTTTCCACACGGAGTGCGCCTTTGTTTCGCTTTGATTTTCCGCCCGCCGACGGAGGGCGCCACCGTCCTACGAGGAAATTTATCGTGTCATGCGACCGACGGCGGCTAAATCTAGATTTTAACGGAACAGTTTTGTCCGACAACATATTTTACTCGGGGACCTCGCTATGGGTCACGCATATACTGTCCACGGCTATTGACTTTATGTTCTGCAGGCACAATGTATGTATACATACGTCCTTGGATGTGAAATAGCAAAGACGTAAAATGCTGAAGCGGAAAGAATTGATTCGGCAACACTTAACTTTTAACACAGGTCTGAAATAACATGGAAATGACATTAATATGGAAACTGAACACATTCATTCGAAGGTATGGTGCAGTATAACTGGGTGTCTGACTATACCATGCCATTGCTCCAGGTCGCATCTGGTCGAACCATGCCGTCGAACCTTTTGGTTTCGAATAGAGACAATCATATCAGACTAAAAATCTGATCAGGTCAGGAGTTCAGCTTTATATTCGTGTGCATGCCTATGAATCAAATGAATCAATTGCAGACATTCTGTTTCAAAATGTTTTCACTAGCGTCTTCTACAATAATATTATCAAACTGATTCAATCAGAATTCTACGTTTCGTTGCCAATGTAGTATTTTAGTCATGCTTAGTCTTTTTCTAAGCCATAACTGCGTGCTGTATATCAGTGTTATTTAACTGAGGTGCTGTGAAACCTTTGATGGAGTTATATTAATTTTTGAGAAGACCACAATTTGAAAATGGTGAAATATAGATAATTCTTTTGAAGGTAAATGAATTAGTAAATGAAAAATGCATACGCGTTTTAGATATCCTCTTTGCGATGAATTCGAAACCGGAAGTTTCACATTACGCCAGGTTGTCAAAAATGTTGAAGTCCACATGGAAATATCTGTTGTGAAACTTATAAGGCTTGAAATAAGGAAAAAATACGCAAAAAGCCACAACACTGTTGTTGTTATTAATTTTTAAAATGGAATTCAATTTTTATTCTTGTAAATTTCTAAATAGGGTTCTAGAATACTCAAAAATAATGAATTATTTATTCTGTTCATGAAAAACTTAAATAAACATATTACCGAGTTTTAAATAATTTTCAATTTATAATATGGTCTTCTTAATAAATTCCACTGTGCAACAATCACAATAACACATGTAAAAACGCTACTAAAACATTTTAATCCCTTTACAATTTGGAGAAAGTTTTTATAAACTTTTATCAAATACAATAGATTCATTAATATTAAAACTGTTAATTGTTCACCACTTTTACAAGCGTTATAAGTATTGTGTGTGGAACGTGTGGGACACTTTCCATACATTTTCAGGAGTTTATGTAAAAGTACTAGTAAGATTTACTTTGATACCTTTTTTATGTTTTTTGGACATCAAAAATGTCCTTAATTTTGCTTTGTTTTTATTTTAAGTTTTAAGTTCGAATTCGTAAGCAGTGCAAAATAAAGTATCAACAGCAACTTTTTACATTTTATTCACAAATTTACTGTTCCCAGAGTTATCATTATTTTCCTTATTTTCAATTGCTTTTTGTTAAAAAAAGTTTCACATCTAAAGCCATACAATTTTGTAAACTACCATTAAGACAATTAAATGATCAATGTGAATAAGGTAATAAGAGGGTTGTCATAAAAAAATATGTAGATGATGTCAAACAATATTGACGGTCGGCAATTCGATCTGATATAAAAATATGTACCTCTTTAAAATAAAATAACAATTTCCGATGATTTTTAAAACAAGTCAGTTTAAATTTGAGTGAATTTATTAGTAAAACCCGTTAACTTTGAGGTTATCAGCAGCTATAGACCAATAGAAATGTACCATCTTAAGTAAGGAGAAAAACAAAAGTTCAAATTTGTCACAAAGTGTCATTAATTGACACTTTCTGTCTATTAATATTAATGTCTATTAATTTACGGAATAAAACATTTCATAGGGTCCTATTTGTAAAGGAGTAAATAAACACTGTGGGCAAAAAAACGGTACAAATTTTTAATCACTCTTATATCCAATAATATTCAGTCAATTTAGTTATTTCTTTAAAACACGAATTGCTTGTGGTGTGGAGATTGAAACCATACCATATTTGCAATAATTGAATGTTTTAATCTAATGTAATGTTGCTTTATGTATAGCTATGCAACATTTCTGATAATATCGGGTCAATTTAATGTGAAATGAAAGGTTTATCAAAATAAATGGGCAATGACATTTATCTTGTTTTGGTAAATAAGGGCATCTTATAGCATCGTATACAGGGTGATTTTTTTTCTTATACAGGGTGAAATTTTGAAACAGCGTTTTTTTGCTGTTTTTACTCAAAGAAGCAGTGGAATTGCGAATATTGTATGTTTTCAATCCTCACAACATAAGCAATTAGTTTTTCAAAGAAATGCTTGCCTGGATTTACTTAAAATCTTTGGAAATATGAGTAATTGAACATTTGTACCGCTTTTTTTTGGCCCACAGCGTAATGTGGGACAAGAGTAAACACTGCGGGACACTTAATTTTATTTTACAAAAATAGTTGTGGGTTTGTATAAATAAAAATATTTATTAACTTTTGGAAGAACTTTAAAAACTGTCAACAGTTTTCATGAAACATGGTAAAACAATAAAATATATTGCAAAAGAAAAAAAAAGGAATATTTGTGACCAAATCCCAAATTTTGATCTGAACTTGTTCTTAACGTTACTTGCCGAATACCTAATAATAATAATAATACTTCAGCGCCAGCTCGACTCAACAGGGAAGGACCCTCCGGGCGGGCGTTAATATCGCTGGAAGTTTTAAGTCGCGCCCGGCCGGTAAGAGTGTAAAGTAAACAGTTAAAAAGTCCGCTAAGTACCCTTATTTTGACTTGTAAATGTCCCTATATGTCCGAGGTGGAGGAGCCGCTCGCTCCGGCTCTTTATAAAATCGGGATTATGCAGATTCCGAATAACTTTTCTTTTAATGCTTCACACTTCGAGTGCCTCCCACTTTGCCGAAATAAGATTTACCCCCACCCCATCGTCCTCTCCAAAGCCAGTCTGCTTTAATAAATAAATAAGCCCAGGATCGATATTTCCCACAATTTAAAATTTTTGGCTTAAATTTCAATACTTGAATATTTCCTTTAATTTAAAGAAACACTCGAAAAGTTTGCTCCGTGATCTATTTATTCCATTAATAAAAAAAGTATTGTGGCTACAAATTTTCGCAGATTATACAGGATGTAAGGTATTGGACATAATTTGTCATATGAGACCAACATTTTAACAGGAACATGGCTAGAAATGGGTAGGTATACATCCTGCATAAAAGACCATTGATTATTTCGTGAGATAAGAAAATGTAGGTTCATTGTACACTGTGGGCCAAAAAACGGTTCAATTACTCATATTTCCAAAGATAATAAATCAATTAAAGCATTTCTTTGAAAAAACAAATTCATTATATTGCGAAGATTGAAAACATACCATATCCGCAATAATTGAAGTTTTCAATCCAATGTTATGTTGCTTTATGTATAGCTAAGCAACATTTCTGATAATATCGCGTCAATTTAATGTAATATGAAAAGTGTATTAAAATTAGTAGGTTATGACATTTGGCTTCTTTTGGTCAAAAGGGAGAATAGAGATTTTATAGCATTTATACAGGATGATTTTTTTAGAGCGCAGGGTAGAATTTTGAAACATTGCTGTTTTGCTGTTTTTACTTAAAAAGCTGTGTAGTTTGATGTTGGCATTGATAACATTGCATAGACACGACAAATCCAATTGCGTACTTGTGTTATCTTTAAAGACGGTGGAGAAACTATGGCCAACTTTTAGTTTTCTTATGGACGCCATGTTTGATTTGGAAAATGTTGAAGTGGGTTTCTTACCTGGTTTACATATTGTACTACAGTTATTGGTCTGAAGATGTTCTGCAAATTTTGATGTTTTTGTTTTTGCAGTGTTTTGAAACTAAAAAATACATCGTCTTTTTTATGGAACTAATATTATGGTAGTTTGCTTTCAATTGTCAGGTCTGCTGTACGTTTTTCATGTAATAATTACATCTTCAAATGAAAAAAATCGAAAAACAAGATGAGCAACACAATGTGTTCTGGTTTCAGGCTGATGTTGGAAGAGCTCTTTAAATAATCATGACACAAAAAAGGAAGACTTGGTTTGAATGGTATAACATATTCAAAAACCGTTGATTCCAGCTCCGATTCAATCTTTGCAAAAACAAACAAAAGAATAAGAACAATTAACATTTCTCTAAAATTTGCAGCTAAAAAACAAGTGTGATTCTGCATAATTAAAACTGGTGAAACGACCACCTAAAATATTAAATCGAAACATGTTTCCCATAACAAGACCAATGGTTTCTCTACAATCTTTAATGATAACTCAAGGACATAACTAGATCACTCGTGCCGTGGCAATGTTTTTGTTAAAAACGTTCAATTTGTGTTTTAGTAAAAACAATAAAAAAGACATTTTTTTAAATTCCACCTGGTATAAAAACCCTATATATGCTACAATAAAAGCTCTACTGTCCATATTGACCAAAACAAGAGAAATGTCATTAGGTACTTGATTTTAATACACCTTTCATATCACATTAATTTGACCTGATATTATTAGAAAGGTTGCATAGCCATACATAAAGCAACATAACTTTGGAGTCAAATGTCCTGTTTTTTGCGAATATGGTATGGTTTCAATCTTCACATGACAAGCAATTCGATTTTTAAATAAATATTTGAATTGACAAAATATTATTGGAAATACGAGTAATTAAAAATTTGTGCCGTTTTATTCTGCCCACAGTGTAGATATACTGGTCCATCTGGGTATATAAGCTCTAAAATATAAAAAGTTGCCCAGTGTTGTGCTTTTAGATCAGCAAAATGCTCCGCTTATCAATAAATTAATGCATCAAACTCATGTCTCCAATTTAAGAACTATATTCAGTACACATAGGCATGCCAACTTTTCAAAATCAAAATACCGGTTTAAAAACCAGTCAGTGATAGCCTATTTTGTCTTATGTTCTTTTCATGTTTCAAAGTATTGTTTTTGTCTTTTTTTTCTCTGTACGGACCTGAAATTAACCTCGAACTGTCTGGAGTTTTCTTGTTTTTTTATTGCTGTTCCTTACCCGCCCAATGCTGAGAGGTCGTTGGTGTAGACTAGGTAAAGCACCGGCCCTAAAACTCTACCTTGCGGTACTCCTGCTTCTATTTCCTTAAGGATAGGGCATGCATCACCTTGTTTAACTGTGAAGTATCTCTCAGTCAAGTAAGATTTTAATATCGGTGCAAACTGTTAGGGAGGATACTTCGTAAATTATGGTTTAGTCCTTCATGCCAGATTTTTTCCCTCTAACTTATTTTTCTGTTGGTTATTCATTGTACACATAGTAGATAAAACTTACAATACCTATTTTCAGATTGAGAGATTTGGATCTTGGTAACATTTCATTAATTTTCATGCGAAACACAGTATATAAAACAAGTTCATACAATCTCAAGCCGTAACTCAGACTAGGTAGAACGGGTTGTTAACTAAAATAAATAATAATTAATCACGATCTTGTCGTGTTAATTCCACGATGTGGTGAGCACGTACCGGCTAACGGTATTGTTAAAAGTTGATGCCGCGGATGGAGGTCGTAAATTCGCGCCGCAAAGTCAAGGTACCCGTGAAATTTTTATTAAATAAACAATATCTACCTCCGCAGGCAGGCCTTACACCAACATATACGCCTGTCTGTGTGTGTGTATGTGAACGGTTCCGGTGGTGAAGCACCGCAGCGCTTGGGAGCTGGGAGAATTCATGTGTCCGAAACCGCTGACCGTTTTTAAGTTATGCTAAATTATTGTAATGAAATGTATCCGAGATGAATCTCCGAGCGGTTTTTACCGGTGTTTCCTTCCGGCCAGTAATTATAACAGACTCGAATTATCCCATTATCTGCCCTCCCCGCGCGCGACCGCGACACCACACCGTAATGATACGGACGTTACACGTACTACTATGTGTACAACTTCTCGGCAAACGTATGACCACGCACTCGCTTGACGATACGCAATAATTTGATATAATTGGTCGATGATGCACTTTTATTATGCCCGTTTCAATTGTAATTTAAGCTGCGGGCGATGGATAGTTTTACGCTAGGGTAATTTAACATCGTCTTAAAATAACTTAAGTTGAAGGAAAATAGTCGGCAGTTTATATAAAAAACTTCAAAAGGGTTACAAGTAAAAGTAAATCCTTTAATTTTACCAGATATACTTCAATTCCCTTTGTTTAGGGCATTGTTTTTTGGATTTTAGATTAAATTTACACAAATAGGCAAAATCGCAGTTGTGAACGTTTTGATCTCAACTTTTAGAAAACCTATGTAATATTAAGCTTTTTATTTGTATTCGGCGTTATCTATCGAAAACGCCCACGCACTTTTCAAAAAATATGTAAAATTTTAAAACAAAAATCATACCGGTCCATTTGAAAAACAAAAGTTGACAGACGCACATCAACAAAACAAAATATGGTGGTCGAGTAGAGTACATTTAGTTTATACTATAAAACAAGCAATTTTGTTTGGGCAATATGTTGGTTCTCATCAATCGAATTATTAAGAACCGCACGTTATGAGTTGTTCGATATGATAAAGCCCATTTTGAAATATATATATATATTGTTTAAGAATAATATTTGAAAATATTGAGTAAAACACCTTCACTTAGATTTTTGCAAGCAATAACGCATTATTGTACTTAATATAGAAAAGATGACAGTTTCTGTGGGTGTCCCTCAGGCATCCATCCTTGGGACATTACTTCTTTTTATAAATTTATGACCACCGTATATATGGGATTCGTAATTTGCTATACCGATGACATGACGCTAATGTACAGCAGAGCAAGTTTTGAGGATGAGACGAACGCAGTGCTACGACTCGGAAAGATGGTTCGACTTGAACAAGCTTAAACTGAACCCATCGCTTTTTGTCAATTATAGAATTCTCAGTTATCTTTCCTTAAAATACAATGACTTTTTAGAGAGCAGAATACAGCAGAATGGACATTTCTAATGTAAACCTACCGATTGACGTGGAATCGTCAAAAATTACTTGAATCAATAATACCTACAAAATTAACCGTACATTTCTTCGTATAGTTCCTAAGTCGTTTTGATAATGAATTTTGTCCGGTACAGGTTAGTACATTTACTTCTACGATTGAGTGAGATTCGATTAAAGTCGGTTAGACACAACTGTTCGATTGGTTTCTCATTAGTTAGAAATTTTCCTTTTAACTATGATTCTAAACATTTTAATATATTACTACGAGAATCATAAGCTGTATTGATTATGTCAAGCTCACGTCATTTTTGACTAACTGTTTTGAAACGTCTAAAATATACTTTATTGACGTCTAAGTGACAACAATATAAACAAAATTTAAACTTTATTAGATAATTATTTGCTCTTGCATATTAAATTTGCTCAAAAAGTTTCGTAAAATGTTTCATGAATAGTCACGACAAAAGAAATTGTTTGATCGAGACAAATTTAAAATTTTTCATATTGATGTGCTTCTTTAAGGTAAAATTAGATAATTTTAGAATTCACACGCCATGAATGATTATTATGCAAGTAGACTAACTATTTGCATTGTAAATAAAACGATTATTGTTTACAAAAAATAAGTATAGTGACTAATACCCAATTCTAAACGCGTTTTCAAGTGAAGACATTATTTATTCAGTACAACTTCTTACAATATTAAATATTCGATTTCTAGTCTTGATAAATATTAACATTATGTCTTTCGGTTTTCTCAAATAAGGTTCAATCAAGTACTCACATTATAAAAATAGATTTTTATCTAAGTGCACTTTTCGAGAAGTTATCCACAAAAAAAAAATGAAAAAAGCGATAATTGTGCGATGAAGAAATGTACGATGAAGAAATGTAATAATGACCATATTGCCGCTGTCACAGCTCATACAAACTCATGATTGTACGTACCTAAACATTTCGTTTTTTTAGTTTAGTAAAATCCTTAAACTGTAAAAAGTTTTTTTGCAGGATTTTATTACTTATTTACTAATTTTATCTTCTGTAGTCTCAACTATTTTTCCAAACCACGAAATCGGCCCATTTAGTACTATCATTGTAAAACCGTTTTCTTGTGGAAACAAGCATTTGATTGAAGAATATAATAAATAATTTAGGATTGCTGTATGGTTTATATAAGGTAGTAATCACTGAGATTTTCCTGTAATATAATCAACGAATGGAAGACAGCACAGGAAATTTGTCAAACGGAAATGAATTGGGATATACCTGCTATTTCAAAAACAGCGAGGTTATTCTCTACCTACATCACATAGACCATTGCGTGGGGCTGTAAGCTTCCAGGGGAAAATAATCCATGAATACCTTAACCATAAAACACGCATTTGACTACCAAAGCGTTCGATCTTAGCCCCGCCATCGATGTTTGAAATCAAAATAATGACCTCAAAGGGCCCGATTTTTTCCAATTCCTTCGGCGGTTAAAAAAACAGATCCTAAGTTTTAGCCTGCGCCCGAATATCGTATATAAAGCAGCGGGGTAAGTGTGTGTACCCTTCCGCCTTGCAAAAAGAAAGTAGCTAAAGAGTGTAGCGAGAGCAAGAGGCAAACAGAGGAGCGGATAGTGAGGGAGTTCTTTGTGAAGAGGAAAGGTAAACATCTCGCAACATCAAAGCCCATCGACTTCCAATTTATTTTAACAAGGGCCCTGTGCGGCGACGGCAGCGACGCCGTCGGATCCTCGAGGAACTAACAAGGTGCTGCTGTATCAAAGCGGCTCATTGCTGAAGTCATCAGTATCCATAAGTTATGAGGCCGGGCCTGCGGAAGAGAGGCCAATTCAACGGGACGAGTGGTCTGCACTTGCTTTTTATTATCTCCGCTCTGACGTTAAATTAATGTGGTGTCGACTCTTATATATTATTTGGTCGGACTCCCGCGCTGCCACTGACGCGGAAGATGTTTTTTATCGGGCGCATAAAAATCGAACGAACGCTCTCCCATACTTTCGACTCTGTGTCGGCTTAATAAAATTTTATTGACCGTGCACGATCCGAAATATCTAATGGAGGAGTGTGTGTGTTTGGCTTGGAAACTTCCTGAAGACTCCGTGAAGGAAATACGGCGCACCGCTGAGCACCATCGACGTATTAGGAGAAACTCAAATCGACATCCGGTATAGACAACAAAGACGGAAAGTTTTAACGAGCGCCGGTTTTCTTGGTCTTATATTTGAGATTAAAGATTGGATTATATTCAGTTTGGTTTATATTGGGTTGGATCGTGACTATATGGCAAGGTCCGCATGAGTAGCTTGCAAAACTTGGACGATTTAAAAGGAATAATAACTGTTCAGTTGAACGCATTTCTGAAAACAATATTAAATATTATTAGAAAAGACGACAGGTAACTTCAAAACTATGCAACCCTACGTCTTGTAAGGTTTTCCTTTCTTTCTAACTCTAGTACCATGATTCGGTTCTCGCTAACTCTCTCTGTTCATTACCAAAATTTGGTCTACCATCGCGGCATTAAATTTTTAATCTGTATTAGTATGCATGTTATTATTGAAAAGAATCTAGGTTTCCCGCAATTGGTCTAAAGTTTATAGATTTCATCATATATAACACGCTTGTCAAAACAAGATTTGTTAGATTTGTCGTTCTCAGCAACATTAACCTTAATTTCCGGATCCATGGTGTAATAATAGCCTGTTATCTTTGCATAATATTTATTGATTTACATGGGAGACACATTTCGGTTTTCACCATCTTCGGTCCCAAATAGTCATTTTGTGAAACTACCAACAAACATTATCAGGGTTTCTGTATATTTCTTTCGATAATTGGCCTTGGCAGTGACTTAATCGAATATTCGTCTCGTGTCGTCGTAATGGTGGTCGGACGCTGACCACCATTACGTTCAGTGTCCGACCACCATTACGACGACGCGAGATAAATTGAGACGAATATTCGATTAAGCCATTGCCAAGACCATTTATCGAAAGAAATATCCAGAAACCCTGATAATGTTTGTCGGTAGTGTCACAAAATGACTATTTGGGACTGAAGATGATAAAAAACCGAAACATGTCTCCCATAATGCAAAGATAAGAGGCTTTTATTACACCAAAGAGTAATATTTGTTTATTCTCTTGTTTTACACCGTATTGTTATAACTTGACAAAGAAACTAACTAAACTAATATTTGTTCAGAGATATTATAAACTTTAGGCCATGCGCCTCAACGACCGAAAGAGTCGCCCTGGAACCCCTAAACGCTACCCCTAACGTGCCCGGTCACGGTTTCTCTCATTTTACAGCAAAATAGTGACAATTTCGCATTTTTTGCCTTTGTAGGTTTTGTACAATATTAATCTTTCTAAAATTCTGCACAAAAAAAAGGTATATTCCACTTTTTCTTAAATATAGTAGTTGCCAAACTGCAAGCGCCCATATATACATGTATATTACTTAATTTAGTGATGTAAGAAAAGTTACTATTAGTTACTTTGTACCGGGTACTCGGCGAGATTCGAAGTATCGGGTACCGATATGAACGTATACCCGTTACTTTTACTGTCGCTACTGGTGTCGCGTGTTCTACCGGTAATCCACTCGGCTCTGCACCACATACCACCTATAACTACCCGTATAATAACAACTGAACGTCAACTTTCCGCTATACAACCAAGCATACCTCGTCACCTCTTGGTTTAAATGCTAGATTGGAACTTTAGAATAAATTGTTCATGTTTAACATTGTATTTACGTAAAATTTGGGGTTATTACTTTTTAAAAGTAATAATAATGTTCCCTTTTAGTTTGTTTGATTGTAAAACTGGTCTAATAAGACTAACATATAAATATTATATAATGCGTTTTTTTTTACTATTTGTATCAATTACGCACTGGAAGAGTACTGATAGTGGTGAGTAAAATTGTGTTCAAAATATGAATAAAGACGAACAAAATAAAATTGAAAAAAAATGCACGAACATCAAGACTGGAACGAAATGAGATCTCTTGTCGATAAAACTCAAGAACTATTGAACGAAATATGATCTGTATTTTCTTAATTATTCTTTGAGATACAAATAATTTATATGGGAAATCCTATCAAAAGTAATATTTTCGAGTTATATAGCCACAAAAAGAAATTTGGTCAGTGTACATTTGCGGTAAATACGACATACGTGTACTCGTATAGGAAAGTAAACGATAGTGCAAGTACTCAAAATCAAACAGTACTCAGTAAGCTTGCAAGTACACAGTACATTCGGTTCTACTTGAACAATGTAACGGGTAGAAAGTAACTGGTACAAAGTAACGGGTAAAAGTAACTTTAATAAAGTAACGGGTGCAAAGTACCTGACGGGTACTAAGTAACGGGTACTCTACCTAATAGTAATGGGTAGTTACAAGTACTCTTACAAGTATTTTTTATAAAGGAAACGTATACATATTTAATTAACCCTTAAATGCATATTGTTACATAACTGCAACGTCTTACTTTTTTCCTTAAAAACACATATGAACTATCATATGTGCTTTAAGGAAAAAATAATATGTTGCAGTTCTGTAACAATATGCATTTAAGGGTTAAATTAAAAACTAATTTATTTCAACCCTTGTAAAAGCTGTTGAAAAAAAATTATAATGTTATTTTATTTTTTATAATGTATTATCGAATCCGCTAAACAACAACAATTTTTTTTTTCATTAACTATTGTACATATCCTCAATTTTCATTTTTAGATTTGACGAAAAAAGCAAACAGAATCAGTTGTTACTTGTTCGATTTTGTTGTTTTTGTTGTAGACAATCGTACTCAAGTAAATTAGATTTTTGTAGTTTATACAAATTAGATATCAAATGTCTTAATATCTTGATAAAATGATTTTCTGTTGCTAACTCATTGTTCTTCACTTGGATGGCGTTTCTGGTCATCCAACATTTTATAAAGATGCCACCTAAAAAATTATTATATACACACAATTGACAAAAATAAAACAATTTATCAATTAATTTAATAAAACTTTCCATCCTATCTTGCAAACTATATATTCATAGGTATAATAAAACAACGGTTTTGTTTGCAAATTTTAATTAAAAAATCTACCGATCGATTCTAGCGATCGACCTGATGATGATGTAAAAGTCGAAATCGATCGCTAGATTTTTTAATTAAAATTTGCAAACAAAACCGTTGTTCTGTTATATGAATTTATCAATACTTCTACATATCTTCTACATATCCAGTCGGTATATTTATACAATTTTTCTTTGCAGATATATCAACTCGAATCCCGTCAAGTGATAATGGGACAGTTATCCAGCAGGTGCTCACCGCGCTCGTGGCCCATATGTGGAGCCCTGCGGCGACAGCTACGCCCTCTAAATCCCGAGGATAACACGCCGGAAGAACCAACCGAAAGCGGCAAGACGTCCTACCGAAAAAAATATATATTTCTTCTCCCGGCCCAAAATCGTATATATTTTCATAAATTTTACGCCGTCCTGACTTATGAACTCTTCAATATATAGAAAGGGAGTGCGAGCGAAGAGGACGAGGAGACTCTACTGACGGCGCTGTTGCTGTCCTGAAAGCGGGCCGCTGAAGGACTGAAAACTTTTCGCATAACACACATTTGTGAATGTATTTCGTTGGGTAACGTTTCGGAATTTATTTATGGGCGGTGCGAGTAGTCCTTGTGAAATAAATCTTTGATCTTTATCTGGTTGTTTAATATATTATCCCTGGTGCTTTAGTAACTTTAATGGTTGGTGCCATTTGCTATATAAATGACATGTTTCATAACTGATCTATGAGAAATCCACCAAATAAGTTACGAAAGAAGTGAAGACATTTTTTGCTCAATATAAATACTCGTTGCCTACCTACGCATAAATACTAAGTATGGTTAATATCAACGGAGATTTTTTTTATCGTAAAGTAATATTTTTGTTTATATCTTGACCATTTTTTTTTGCTTCTGATGCTCTGAAACTCCAAAACAAAATACAACCGAATCGAATCGGTACTATCGGTTATTAGGGACTAAAAAGTAAAAACTTTTTAATACAAAAAAATTTATAATGATGCAGTACGATAGCGTGTGCGCTTTACATTGAAATATGTCAGTGGAATATGTATACCCGGGATAACGGAAAAAGTCTAGTAACGTTTTGCAGTCATGCCGATTTTTAAGCCACACGATAATGAAAAAATATTTAACTTACGTGGAAGACATACGGCAATAGCGAGCTCAATAATGTGAATTTTCCATGTTTTTTTTTGTGGTCTAATAAGTGGTTGCGGATTGTTTTTAATGAAGACTTATTTACTATAATAACAATTTATTTTATATATATACATATATATATATAGATGTTCAAATTACAATTCATGCGTTTTTTCTGTTAATAGCCTGACCCGTGTTCAGATTGCCACTAATTGATCAGAAGAATGTTCTTCACCTGTGACAAATTGTTTATTAGACACTAGCTCAAAACGGTGATAATAAATTAAGAACCTGTATATTTAAGATGCTGTACTTAAAAATAATATTAAAGAACCTTTTTTTAATCTGTTTCACAACTGATGATTTTGATGTTGAATCTGTGGTATCTCCTCCGTCATGATTGTTCCAATTTTTTGATAGACAGTAATATGAAATCATAATATCATTCCTTAAGACAGAATGTGTAAAAGACAAATTATATCCGGTCGTTTTGGAAATGTTTTTGGAACGTTATCGTTGAAAGCCCCATTGATAACGTAAGGCTACAATGAAAACATATTTTTTTTTTGTTATCAAGTTTTTTCTAACAACTATATTTCTATATTC
Source organism: Melinopterus prodromus (assembly GCA_964023965.1). NCBI lineage: Eukaryota > Metazoa > Arthropoda > Insecta > Coleoptera > Scarabaeidae > Melinopterus > Melinopterus prodromus. Next base: position 52,304,226 of record OZ030393.1, read on the forward strand.
TATATTTCTATATTTCAGTTTTGAAGATATGAACAGTAAACTTAAATTTAGAATTTTTATTGTTTGACATTTCTATCACCCATACTAGAAATTTGCTTAAAATATGCTGTCAATCATAAAGCGTGAAACATCATTTAGAATCATAAAACGTTCCAGCATGTGATATGCCTCATCCAAGATAAGGCCAATAAAGAACACATAGTTAACCACCTGCTTCTCCATCATTAAAATTATGAGGGGCGTATAAATCCCTCAATTACATGACAAATTTGAATGAAAAATTGCTATTGAAGTTATTTTAATTCCAATTGCACTATTCGATTCATTGTAAGTTGTAACAAGGTGACGTCTAGTTATATTGAAACCTTTTTAAATCAAGAAATAAACTTCAAAATTTGTTTCTCAATTTTAGGTTTTTGTTGATGTCTATGGTCAAGAACTGAATACCATTGAAAAGGAGTAAAACATGGAAAACCTGTACATCTTTATGAGCTAAAATTAAATATTAAACATGTTATAAACTATACTTTGCCTAATGACTATTATTTGGACTTTTGTGTTCCAATATATAACTAGCAACCTTAGCCGTCCAGCTGTTGGAAAACTCTCGTGTAGCTTTGTCAATAGAATAAAATTAAACGGCCTGACATATAACGTGAGCCACCCAGTATAATAATAACAAGAAACAATTCTGAAAATAATTCTGAAACATAACTGTATGCTCGTGATGGTCTTAAAAGGTGCCTTTAATCTCAAAATATTACGTACTTTTTCATGTTAATCAATTCTTCATTTTCGTCTTTGCACTAAAATGTTTAGTTTTTTTGTTTATATTCCCGTCCATATTGCAGATCTGCCCCTTACCACATAGATTTATTATATCTGAAAGAAAATAACTATCATACATGCTTTTTAATAATAATAATGATAATCCACGCCTTATGATCCCTCAAAAGCTTTTGCCACTACGTGGGCATCGGTAGGCCCGAATTATCATTATTATGGCTCGCGTCTGTGGCACATCTTAAGTGGTTTTGCTTTCAGCATTCGCCTGGGAGTAAAGGAAAACCACAGGAAAACCCTTTACTCTGAAAGCACGGCGCGAGGATCGAACTCGCACCCCCAGACTGATAGCCAAGCGCTTTACCGCTGCGCCACAGTCTGGCTGATTGAGTATCGATGATTGACTCGATGATTGAGTAATGTATAAATTAGCATTATTGTGCCCGGGTCTGTGGTAAGTCTTAACGTGTTTGGCTTTCAGCATTCGCCGTGGAGTAAAGGAAAACCACAAAAAAACATTTACTCTGAAAGCAGGTCGTGAGACTCGAACTCACGACCTCTGATACCCAAGCGTTGGACCGCTGGGCCACTGTCTGACTGTAATTAAAAATTAGGCTATATTTAAGAAGTGCGGATTAATTTCGAACAACTTTGGTTAACACAATTTTACCAACAAATTGATGCTCTTAGTCAAAATTTGAACAGAAACTTAAATAACAGGAATCAATTTAACTTATTACAGATTATGTGGACTAAACTTATGTTCTAACTTTAATGTTCTAAAGTCCAACTCTTCACTACTGTCATAGCGCAATAGAATGCACGCGTATATAAATTTATACACCCTTCGAGCTGCGAAAGGTATCGAATTGTTCTATTGAATCATCGATAAATCGCCTATTTATACCGAAGTTTTTCTGCCTCTCGAGTGGCACCACATAGGGCAAGCGTGATACGGGCGCTCCGCGGTCTATTTAGAAACCAACTCGTGTACGGATGGTTTCCTCAACGATATTGTTCCCCTGTTGCTTGGAGAGCAGAGCGGAGGAAAGGAGAAGGCGATCCGATCAAACGGAGGCAGTCAAAGGTAGCTGTAAAAATATAGGAAAGCCGGCCGGCCGGGCCCCTAAAGCTTCGCCAGATAAGCCCCGCATTCACATGTATGAATTCAGCACATCAACACCAAGTATCTCCGTATAAAATGTATACTTATCATAACTTAGTGCGCGCTCGCCTTTTCTTTATCCCACACATCATCCTAGCGCGCTCACAGCCATCGCTTTTGTCCGCTTCTTTGGTCGCCCCCCAGATCCCCAGCAGTGGTCGTACGCCCGTATGTTCCAACCTTCAATAAAACGTTCCAATGCGGACGCATTGTCCACAAAACGTGAGATATAAAAACCGAAGAACTTGAAGGTAGGTATTTCGATTTATGCGAAGTGTAGTGGTTAGATGGTATGTTCCTAAGTATATTGTTTTTAAGGGAAGCTTATAAAAAGTGCAGGCAACAAATAGTAATTAACAAAAACTGCCATTTGTCAGACAGAAGGAAATGATTTGGCATGGGTCCTTTCCAATTTTAGAAATAAGGTAACAACAAATACTGGTAACACTATTAGAACTACTAGCGGAATATGAGTTTTCCATTTTTTTATAAAATGGACAATAAAATAAATAAGTTTCAAAATTGGCTGAAAATTTAGATGTGATCCAAAAACAAAGCGAAGTGGTATGTATTGTATTGCCAAATGACAGAAAAACTTAAAAACTAGGAAAAAAGTCTTTGCATTCTTCTAACTGAGCCCGTGCGAAATTTTTGTCTCATGGTGTTGCTATATGAGCTTAAATCTGTATCCTTTTACTCTCAAACTAAGAAGAGAGAATTCGTAGGAATCCAATGAAAAGGAATTACCCCTTCAGAAAGTTGCCATGGGGTTGCACTTTAAAGTTAAAGCTTTTATTTGAACTTACTTAAAGAATTGTATCACTTTTTGGAAGAAATATATGACACACCTTGATATCCTCCAAAAATGAACGCAATTTCACAGAATTCTGTAGGTAGGCCGAAATTAAAGTTTGAACTTTTAACTTAATTACTTTGAAGCTATATCTAGATTGTAAACTTCCGCGGTCTGTGTCAATGATATATTGATTTCTGGGTGGAAACCGCGTTGAGGACTTTGAAGCAGTCAACGTTCAACTGCTTCAAAGTCCTCAACGTGGTTTCCACCAGGAAATCTAGTTAAATACGTTCTAAATTACTTCCTCTATAACCCTATCAATATTTAACATCAAGCTACCCAACACACTGTATACAAAGCAATATAGATACCCCGATTACAATATTGTACCTACTACTCTTAAAAATTGCATATATCACAAAAATTAGTACAAATAGATAAAAGACATGGAATACAAATTTAAACGAACTTAAGGAACATTGCAGGTAGCTGATAATATACAGGCTGTCCCATTTAAAAATCTACATAAAAGGCCATTTGCAAATGTTTAATATATTGCATGCTGTATTGGATGTTGTATAGCGCATCTTATTTTTTGTGACATCACCATCTAGTTATGGTTTTAGTTATTATTTAAAATAGTTTTTAAAAGAGGCCTGCAATTGCCAATTTTCTACAAACATTTAAATATCTGAGAAAACATATTTTACATGGGTAGAGTTTGATACAGTTCGCAACACAACTTATTTAGAGCTTATAATATAATATTATCTACAAGCGATTCCATATTAAAAAATAATGTTTTTCCTTCACGCCTGTATAAATATCCTGTATATATAATAGATGTTTATGTACCAATGGCATTACACGGATGTTTATGCCCCGAAGGCGACCGTTTATGACGCCCGAGGGTATAAACATCAAGTAATGCCCGTAGTACGTACAACATGTCCTACAATGGTTTTGTTCTTCCGTTTGAATAATATTAATAAATATTTTGACGTTATCAAGTGACATGCACATCTACGGAGTTGAATAACAATACAAACAATTCGGAGTCGCGTGACAATACAGACAATTAATTGTAAAACTTATAACCTTAATCGCCAATAATTGACCATGATGACTTAAAATTTACAATTTGAAAGACAAATATTTGATATATTTGACATATAACCATGGCAACCCTTAACGCCCATGCGGGTGTTAAGAAGCAGTTTTTGCCCCGGTATCTAAGATGCCAAATGTCAGTTTATGATCATGTAGGACATAAATATCATTTTATGATCATGTAGGACATAAAAATAATAATTTTGCGTCGTATAAAATGATGGTACAAACAACTATTTTTTCTACTTTTAAGATAAATGCAGTACCGACCACTATTTTGCTTAATATCTTGTACGCTCAAAGGCCAAGCTTCAATTGGAGTCTAATCAAAAAGTTTCCAAAAACAAAATTTATTGACATTGTGAGTCCGATATCTCAAAAATATGAGGCGACGGACACTTTTTGTAACCAGATTCGTAATCTACGAAAAAATAATCTATGGAAATCTATTCGATAGTCTGAAACATGTTGCCAAAAAGAAAGTTAATGCCAAATTATAAGTGCAAATGAAATCCTAAAACGTCGAATAAAGAAATAAAATATTTATTGGCTTTTCCAATAAGTGGTCCCTATATATTGTTAAAAAGACAAAACAAAAATATAAGAAAATTGAAAAATTGTATTCAATATAAGAAATGGGAATTCCCCAATTATACATGAAATAATATATTCATTTATTTGATCCGGGACTTTTTAGATTATATGGATTAGCAGATTAATAATAATATTTTACTTTTGGCGAAATTATCGCTGCAGGCCAAAAATTAAGAAACCTTAAAAAACTTAAAAAAAATCAATAAAACCCCAAACCTCAGCACAACTTCCATGGCAAAATAATCCGAGATGGCCTTCCTCTGAAGGTCGAAATTCGGGGCAAAATGGGGGGAAGTTCGGGGGGAGGGGAGGGTCCTTGCATAATTCTCGAATGCAAATCAGAAATAAATTAAATATTAAAATTATGGCGAGGAAAAAGGGAGGGGGGCGAAGGAGGGGGATGGCCCGGCTTTTCGGGTGGGGGCAGCCCTCTCTGATTGATTATGTATGCAGTGAGGAAAAATTAAACGGCTAATGAAGAAATATGCCTTTTTTGGGCCGCACGCGAAGGAAATTACTCTCGCCGAGTTCGTCTCGCCGGAGCACTCCGCGTGCCCGGAGCGGGCACAGGTGGTGCTGCGGACGCCCCTCAAGAACTTGTGGATTTATTCATTTACATATATAATCTGGGACCGAACAAGTTTCGGGATTTTTTTAATCTTGTGTCTTGGAGTGCGGAAGACGAGGCGACTCCGCCATCAAGGCGGCGCCGACAGCGCCGAGACAAGCGGCTTAAACGTCAAATAATGTAATCCGAAAAATTAGTCCCGAGTTCTTTTTTAAAATTGTAACAAAATTGTGGCGCTTTTAAAGGCTATAAAATCAAACCGTTTCTTAAAAGAGAACTAAACGTTACTTTTCGCATCAAAAACTTTTCTATTTTATACTGCACTGATATCAATTTATAAACAGAGGAATATTTGAACCTATATGGAACATAACAATTACCAAATTTCTTAACTAACTAACTAATTAACGTTCTTAACAGGATCAACTAAATATTATATATTTAGGATAATTTTTGGAAAAACACCTCCGCCTGGATTTGAACCAGTAACTCTCCAATTTCCGGTTGACAGCTCTCCCAGTTGAGCTACAGAGGCTGTGGAAATTTATAGGTTTCATTTGTCATTTCAGGACTTGCAATCCGAGTTTCGAATTAAACAAACCCGTCGTGACACCTATTGGGGCTAGATGGGAGTTTGGTAACTAGGAATCGCTAAATGTTTGTTGCTGCAACAGCTCATACAGATGAATAAATTCAAGGGATAATGGTTATTATGCAAACTCGTCAGTAATGTAGAATCAAGTGAAGAAGCGAATGATAATTAACCCAGGTGAGGATAATTTTTGGTGTCTTTTAGTGTTTTTCCAAAAATTATCCTCACCTGGGTTAATTAGCATTCGCTTCTTACGTTGGTTCTATATTACTGACGAGTATACGTAATAACTATTTTCCCTTGAATTTGTTCTTAACAGGATTCAACATTCAACATACCTAATTAATAGAAAACAGCAACTTACCAAATAGTTCATTTTAAATTCATTTGCGCTTTTAATGAACTTGCCTGCAAAATACTTCAGTGAGTTAGAGTAAGTTAGTGTGTTAGACTGAAAAGAGTTAAAGAAAGGTTTGTCCCAATATGATCAAATTTCGGTTCTGTTATTTGGCATCTATTTTGTGCACCTGGCACGACCTATTCCCTCTGCTGTTTTTAAAGTAAAAAAGAAAATTTTATAGACGTTGCAGGAGCTAGAAATCAAAATGCAATTAGGATATTTTTGTTTATCTCAATTTACTATTTCGTGGTTAATTAAACGACTAAACACATAACCTACGCACTAAATTGTTATTATATATTGTTATTGCTGATGATTAATGTTATCAACTAATAATTAATGACATAGTCAAAATCAGAATTTTGATTTTACATATTGGGTGGATGCAAAACGAGAAATTGTTAAATTTGATCAAGAGTAAACTACCATTTCTCACTGTACAAAAGTACAAAATCCATGTGGTAAAGTTGTTTTAAATTTAATTTTATGTAAATATAAATTTAAGTTTGATTTTTTTAATAAAATGCAATAAAATACAATAAAATGCCGCAATTATTAGTGATATCCATGGTAACATCAAACTCGTTGTTCAACATGTTATTGTTTTTTTTTTTTTTTTTTTTGGGGGATGTTGCCATGTGCACAAAGCCAGTGGCTTGTCTGTGCGGCAGTCGGGGAGGATATAATAATTATATTAAAACTGGATAGGTGAAGTATCTTACTGATATGCCATTGAGGTTTTCAACAAAAAACTGTCGGATATTTTATATTATGTAGGGTATACGTTTCTGTGAATATGTTCGTGAATTGGTGACCAAATTTGGAAGAATAGACGTAGAGAATGCGGGAAACAAAAACATAACAATGAAGATGATGCAGGAGCATTGCTCGCTCTTGATTCAATTAGGCTTCCCCGAAAAAATTGTAGAGACAAAGGTCACAAGACGATAGCATTAGTAAAAGTCACCAACAAAGGTTGTTTTTACGTCAATAATTTAGCCGCATATCCCTGTGAATCTCTATACCTTAGTAGAAGGACTTATGAGTCTCTTCGGATGGAATGAAATTTAAGAGTACTGATAATAGCGAATAGATTCTTTTTTCCGACGAGCCGAAGTTTACCACAAACGCTCTCAAAATTTCACAACAAATCCAGTGTCTTTTCCGAATTACAAGAATATGAAAAAAATAATGTGTAGTCTCAGATTTATTATAAGAACAGGCGGACACACATAAACAGATTTTTTAAAGAATAGTACAACATAGGCGAGTAGTTCACGTGAGTTCATCGGATCCGCTGGACCAAATTCCTCTAAATATCCCGTACATAGGTGTCCTAAAACGTAAAAACTTCAGAACGACTTCAACAACATCAATTCTTCTACAGTCATCCTGAAATATATTGTCAGGACACCGAAAGATTGTCGCTTTACATTTCAGTTAGTACTTTTCAGCATTATTATTTTTATTATTTATTATTGTAACTTTTTTTGTGTCTTTCAGTTCAGTACCATAAAAAGCGCAAAAAATAAAAAAAAAAACGTTTTAAAAGTATTTTTTAAAGACAAGCCATCCGGAACTCATCCTCGGACGATATCGATTAGAGCGCCTCTCGCGTGACCGAGCCAAAACGCGGGACGATTCCTAAAGGGTTGATCGTTGAAATCACCGTATAAAAAGGTGATAATCGACGTGGTGGATTTGCGACGTGATGAAGGCCCGCCATAGCCGATCCGCCGCCGCTTCCTGGTCTAGTTTTCGTTTACGGCGCGACGCCGGGTGGGAGGGGCGTCGGCGTCGCCTCGGCGCCGCTGAATATAACCGCTTTAAATTGTATGAAACATACATGAGTTCTGCCCCCCGTTGAATATATACCGGCCTTAGTTTACAAATGAATACAGCTATTGAACTTACTTATAATATCAATGCGATGTAGCCGTCTCGGTCGCACAGCAGGCGGAGGGCGTCGGTGCGCGCCGTTCGCCCCGGTCCGAAATCTAAAACCTCTCACCAGGCGCCCATACAGAATGGCCATATTAACTTGATAATTAGGTGTGTTATCCGACTTGCAGATGAGCGACTGAATCTGGATGGAATAAAAAGTGTTTCGCCCCTCTTTGTGGCTGTCGGGTATAAAATTGGGATGGGCCCCGTTGGATGCCGCATTCCGACGCCGACCGTCGCGAACGACGACGTCTTCCTCGGCGGGTCTAACTACTTCCGGTCGTGACAGTGCCGCTCCAGGTGTCCATTCTTGTTCTATAGGTCGAACTATGTCGAGTTCTACTCTTACCATCGATTCTTCCTTAAACCGCACCCTGCTAAACTAATAAAAAAAGTGTTACATCGCTATAATGCGTTCTTATCTCTTAAAAGTATGTTAATTAAATTAAGATATATCGTGACAGTGTTTTTTTTTATTTTTTTTGCGCATGCGCGTATTTTGACAGTAGACATTTTTACGTATGTCTATACTAGGGTGGGTAACCTACTGGGGCGTGCGTACAGCACGTGTGACGCAACCGGTGGGTACCGTGACGTAGTGAAGTACCTTCCTTATGACATGGAATATTTAGATAGTCAACGACAGCTATATCCTTCAGTGAGACAATATCACTCAAGGTCACAACTCAAAATACAAAGAAGCAAATTGTGGTTACCGTTTTCTTCTTTAAAAATATGTTGGAAAAGGAGGCAAAGATCGTGTTTAAATACTCCAGTAACGGTATAATTGAAGTCAGCGCAAAAAGTGGTTATTTATGCGCTTTTACGTTTGACGTTGGTATCAGTACGACCAATCGACCAATCTTAGAAATTTAAAAGTTACTAAGAACAGTGTAATTTGCTATTTGTAGCACCGAAAACTGTGGTACAATGTGTTAATTGTGAACGCGAAGTAGAAAAAGGATATTAATTTAATACTTTCCTAATGGTTTTTTATATTGGCAACCTGATACCAAAATGTCTTCATCACAAATTTTAAGCGGAAAAATTTATTAACATGTGCATGGCTATAATCATTTATAATGACCTTGTATAATGCGATTTAAGGTAGGCGCAGGCTAAAGTTTGAATTGCTTTTGACTTTAATAAAATGCAGAATTATCGGACTCTACAAAGTTGTCAATATCTTTTCCCTTCGAATCTTAGAAATTCATTTCAGCCTACTTACGGAACTCAATTACAATTTCACTTATTTTTGATGTTAAAGAAAACACTGCTCTGTAAAAAATATTAATTGGACCGTATCGAATTATCTAAGTAGACTAAACTAAAAGGTTGAACCTTGAACTTTCAAAGCTTTGAATATAGTATTGCTACCCATTTCATTACTGTCAAATGCGAGCCAAAATTACCATGCGACGGATAAAAAAACGGGTCTCTACTACACTTTGCAGGCACAAGGCATCAAACAGTGCAAATATCGATACTTTTGACGATTAGGTGACAGATTTTTAACTAAAACTATTGTAATCTACGAAGAAATCCCTATTCAACCTGTCAGTTCGGAAAATATCAACAAAATTATAGCATGACGATGTATAGTATAATTGCCTATTATTAAATTTTAGTATTGAATACCACATTTTAAACTTGATTTCCTTTCGAACACCTGCGGCATAAAGAGTATTTCTTCCGTCGGCAACAGCAAAACTGCTCGCATTCGCTAGATTTTGCAGATATTCTCGGAATCGTCTGCTTATTTTGAAGCGAACACTGAACGTTGTTTACGGCTTATTTATTATAACTTTTCTTAGCTGTCATCGCTAGCTCATCAGTTATTGTATACGTAAAGTGCTTTGTTATATAAGGAAATTTTTCGATAATTGAATGTTGATAACCCTAACATTGGTATGTAGTTGAAATGCATTTGCTGGCCATCAAAACCACATTACATTACATAGAATATTATATCCGATCTAACTTAGCATGGTGATTCGAGCTTCTCGAGCTTCTTCATTATGTTTCAACTATTGATTACCAAAATCAAGTGGGTCCCTTTTTTGTCGGAACTGTCTCGTGACCTACAATAATAACGACGGTTGTAATAAAAAACAAAAAGTTTCATTTTTACCTGATCACAAAACTTCTAGCCAGAACTTTGCATTTTTTCAATACAGGTGGTTTCAGAAATAACTGCTAACCTTGTAGAAGCATACCCGCCAAGTACAGAGAAACAACGTTATAGTCAAATAACGTTATAGTGTATTTCAAAGTTTTAAGTACTAACAAAATTGTATTAAATATATCGTTTAATGCCTGCCGTTCATCGCGCATGAATTGAAAAATTAGTAAGATTAGTAGCCAATAAATGCCACAAAAGCACCCCGCGAAAATTAACTATAAAATTCACTTCAAAAACACACCCATATTAAGATTCCACAATCCAAACGATTCTTATTGTAGATAAAGTAACGAACAGCTGAGCACGATATGAACACACTAATATCAGTATAAGCGAGCGTGCGGCGTTGTGTTGTCAGCAGTTGCCGCAGAACTGCGGTATGCTGTTGACAATTTTCTTGTGCTGAACAGGGCCGGACTCGGATTTTCTTTACTAATTTTCTCAAGAATGCTCAATTCTATTAAACGTTATTTGAAAAAACATGTTCCTAATGTCCTTGGGTATGTGCTTCTTCAGTAAATAGTAATCGTATGCAAAATATGTTGATCTTTCAAGTGGTATTACAACTAACCAACAAGAAATGGTTGAATTAATAAAACTTCAACACAATCTGTGGCCCCTATGACTATATTCCCATATAGTGCACATTACACTCTTCAAAAAGGAAAAAAAAGGGTTGGCTTCGTGGTGGATATGATGTTGTAATTTGGATGCGCCGGATGGCATCTAATGTCCTTCACGTTCGTCGTGCGTGGCCGAGGCACATGAGAGGAATAACAGTCGTTATCTTAAGTTTTCGCGACTTGAGCGTCCGACGGTCGCCGCCGCCGTCCGGAGGTCGGTACTGAACTGGTACAAAGGAATTACGTATCGAAGGCATTGTTATTCTCGACCGGCGGCTGCCAGATTATCAGGTCGAATTTATTACCTATTTGCAATTGTAATGCCTGAATACGGATTAGAGGCATTATCTAATTCTATTTTCAGTATTCGTCCGGTGGGAATCGCAGAGAATAAGGAAGAAGTTAAGCATGGTATTAACGGACGTTAGCAAAGTGTTTCTTGAATTTGTTTAGATGTTAAACTAATAACGCACCATAACACAGGAGGCGTCGCAATATGGAAGGGAAATAATAATAATTTTAGTTGAATCCTTCACTGTCCTCACTCACCGACAATTGTCCCACGCACCGACTATTGTTGTTTTCTTGGAGATCTATTTCTTAGTTTTCGCTAAATTCTATTACAAATTTTCAACTCAGCTTCTTCCAACCTGATTCCTGCTGGGGATAATGTTTTCCAAACTCATAGGAATGGCGTATTCTTTTGTATTATTAAGGGGAAATAATAAGGAATGTACAATTTTCTATCTAATAATGGATTGTTGTTTGGTTTTGAACAATCTGTAACATTATTTGTCAAAATAAATTACAAATTATTGTACGGAAAATACATCCTTTCCAAAAATATATATTCTTTCTTAAAAACTATATCCTTGAACATCGCATATTCTTCTTTGTGTTATTCACTTCAGATGAACTACAAAATTTGTTGTGTACTACATTGTTGGACCTTAAAATTTTTGTTTTTTTTTAAATTAATTGAAACAAAAATAGGTTTTGCGCAAATATGTTTTTTGCGTTCTCGGAACATATTTGACCAAGATAAAAAAGTGTCTGTGTGTGTGCGTGTGTGTGTGTGTGTGTATGTGTGTGCGTGTGTATGATGTGTACGCGTACTTCCGGAGAAACTACTAAAGGTATCGGTATTCTATAGGTTTCTATAGGTATTCTATAGGTATTCTAAATATGAAGTTTCGGCCCGATGGCCGAAACTTCATATTTAAAAGCTTCATGGCCAAACTTAGAACTGAAAACCTTTTGTTTCAAAAAGATCCAAAGGAACTGGATGCTTGCTCTACGCCTTTTTTCAAGGATGTTGCAAATGAGCCGCCATTTCTGCAATTCCGTCAAAATAGTTAAATAATAAATTATAGTAGAGGAAATTTTGTATAATTTATGTCTATGACATTTTTTGGTAAAGTTAATAGTTTAGCTGCATGAGGAAATTGTATTTGATTGAGATCTGTCGTGTCTGCATTAATATTAAACTAGTTAGACAGGATTTGACACATATTTTCATTAGGAGAGTAGGTAGTGTCAAGCTGATGTTTTGACAATACCTACTGTCTAAACGGTATATCTGTCAAATCATGGCTAACTAATTTTATTTTAATGCAGACACGATCGATCGCGATCAAATAGAATCTCATGCAGCTAAACTATTAATTTTATATATAGTATGATAAAGTCATGTGCCTGCCCACATCAGATTTTTTTAATGCGTCCGCTAGTGTTTTGACATTTAGTGGTTTTAAAATAAATGCTTCAATTAAATAAATAACAAAGAAGTAGAATAAGAATAAATTATAATTCTTAATAGCAAATTAATAAACAAATACTGAATAATAGTAAGGCTTTAGTTAGAGTTCGTTTAGTTATCGAGAGATAAAGAGAGACAGAGAGAGAATGTTTAAAGCTCAAAATACTAAGAAATGTTACATGATTGCGATAAAAGGTGCTTAAACTGAGTTCCAAATTGTGAGGTACTGGCTATTGTTGCTTTAATAGATCTAAGTTTTATATTGTACGCAGTATGCGTTATACTGTCAGTATCCTTATATAAGAAGGATACTATAAGAAGATTCTAATGGGAAAAAATCAGGAGATGACGATATTGTACCGTTGACATGTTGACGTAAAAAGAACACAAAGAGAAATAGACAACCGAAAGTTCATAATATATAATCACCAAATCAAAACTATCATATAATTAACAGAAATTTTTAAAACTGACACTGAGACAAAATAAGAGTATCTGAAACAACATCTTCAAAATTCTAATATAGTGTTTATCGTTTACCATAGTATAAAAATTGCAGAACTATATCATGATGATAAAAATGTCTTCACAATCGTGTTTAAGTTTTTTTTTAGTATCTTTTAATGCGTTTTCTGAATTTATCAGAATAGAAATATTTCTTTTCACTGTTCCTTTCGTGCCCAAAGAACATATACTCTAATGGTGACAATATCCGGAGATCTTAGTTATAATCCCTCCATGATGAAGTCCGATGAGTACATAACAGGTAAAAATAAAACAACTAGGAAAATGAACATCCTAGAGGCACTTGAAACATATAGACGTGATTACAAGTATACAGGTTTGCTTCTGGACTATATAACGGACATATATTATAGCGTGACCTGCTGACTAATGTGACAACCAAAAACTGCTAGCCATAAGTCCCAATTAATATATCGTCTGAAAACAATCCACTGTTGTTTTGTTGTTACCTGATATAAATAATAATGTTCATCAATAGTACGAATAAGCGCAAAACATGAAAAAATTTAGACCAAAACATAGAAAATATATCGCAAAACATCTGAAGAAAAACTGCAATAGGACTTACACTACGTTTAAAATATTCATAGATTTATAAATATAGACATATTTTAAACGTATTAAAGACTTGCGATTAAAAACACAAATTAAGTAACTTACTTTCAAGATTTAAAAACCATTTACCATAAAAACAAAGTCCCGTATCAACAGGTATTACGTCAACAAAATTACTGATTTTATATTGAATTAACGAATTTTGCATTGAAAACAACTTCTGACATCAAACATTACCACCATCGATCACCACAGGTACAAAAGTATATTTCCTTCCAGTACCTATACTTAAGCACAAAATGATTACATATACTTTCAGTTACAATCTGACACTATCATGGCATAATCACTGATAACGGAAGGAAATGATGAATCTTCAAGCATTTCGATAGAAGGTTTCTAGCTCGATTTCAATAGGAAATATACAATTTCATTGCTTTTCCAAGCCAATACAAGATTTTCTATAATTTGGTGTTGAACTAAGCTTATACTTACACTTTTTTTTTTTTTTTTTTTTTTTTTTTTTTTTTTTGGGATGTTGCCATGTGCACAAAGCCTGTGGCTTGTCTGTGCGGCAATCGGGGAGACGGAGTATTTGAAAAATCCCCTGCCTAACCTGGGCTTGAACCCTGGACTTCTGAGTGGAAGGCATTCGCCTTACCCACTCGGCCACCTCCGCTCCGCTCCACACTATTAATATTTTTTCTGCAATATGGCAACTAGGACAATGTTTGCAAAGTGGGCAATGATCCAGCATACCTATTTGTTCACTCGGACATTCATGGTTTACCTCAGCTACCGGAAGTGGGTTTGTGGATTAGGTTATCACTTTCTAATACCATTACTATTGACAATGAATCTATTGGAGAAATACTTCATATAGTTTGGACAAAGCGCACAACACGCCACTCATTTTAGACAATCAAGTTATTATTTGTTTCAATTCAGAAATTGTCATGAAAGCTCAAATAACGATATATTGTTGCAATGCTGATCTAATTTAACACAGGTGAATACTGGAAAAGATTATTTAATTCATTTTGGTCCTATACTCAAGTACACTCAGCAATAACGACTCTAATGACAATAATGACTAATCTTCCTTTAAGTCTTGTCCGTTTGCAAGCACCTATCGCCCGCATTATATCTGGTCATGTAGAGCAGACGAGCACGTCTCGTACCTCTCTGCTGCCTTACCAAAATGCCATCAGGTATGAGCCGATTGTCATGCACCTCGTACCATCAGGAGACATCTTTACCGATGTTCGCGTATGACTACGTGCTAGTCGCAAGGTCAGGCACTCCCTGCAGATGGCGCCCACGATCCTACGTACGAACAATACACACACACAGAGAAAACTGGTAACCGCATTCATTCTCACGTCACGCCTATCCTGCTCCGTACTCCTGCCCTTCACTCCTCATTGCTGCGGCGACAACCAGTGGCCAGATCTCCTTATAAATCGCTCTCGTTTGACGGAATGTCAATTTTTTTGGCTGTGACTGCGCAAGAAACCAACTGGCGTTGGCATGGAGAAAATATGGCTATATTTAGCTGGTTGGTGGAGAGTTATCATTATTCATGGGTTTGGTTCGTTTCTTACCTACTGGACAAAAGAAAACTGCTAATATGGTGGCGTACCAGAGGAATTTACATTTGGCTGTAATGTTGTGACAAAGTATTGATGAGAATTAAACAACAATATCTTGAAGATATAGTCCGGATCCAGTTGAGGGCCTCATGAATATTGACTTCTTGTACTCTAACGTCCCGTGGTATATCATAGGACATTCAGAATAACATTTCTCTCTTCTTGATTTTAAAGAAAATCTTGAATCAGACATTGCACCATATGTCATTAAAAAATTATTTGCTAAAGTTGTTTGCCGTTATTTGTAAGTAATGAAGACATTGCTCAAATACGTACACACACCATAGAAGTTCTGCTCCTAATGAAGTTTACAGTTAATAATAATAATAATAATAATTCAGTTGCAACCTCATTAGAATAAATGGAGCAGAGGAGATCTGAGGCGCGCTGTATAATAGTCCAAAAGCAATGATTTATAATACATAATTTATAAAAAGAATGACAAATAGGTCGATGAATTCTTTGTTTTTTTTTTCAGTTTTCAAACGAAATCTGTGGAAACACCATCCAGCGAGTGTATGCGGAGCATCACGGTGTTCGTCAATGCTTACTATTCTTAAACAGTAGCAATGCGATCAAAAAGTCTATTTTTTGATTTTTATCTTATTGGAGATATGTCCTATTGGGTCCCATGAACATTTTTGCCAAAGTATCAAATATATATATATATGTATATATATATATATATATATGTGTGTGTGTGTATACTCGTTTTTGTGACAATAACAGACGACGCATCCAGAGAAACTAGTGAGGTATCGGGACTCTCTAGTTTCTAGGACCTCACTAGTTTCTCTGGATGCGTCGTCTGTTATTGTCACAAAAACGAGTATACACACACACACATATATATATATATATATATATATATATGTATGTACTGTGTTTATCAGATTCCTTGTAGCTGCAAAAAGGTCTATATTGGTCAAACGGAACAACTTTTGGAGGAGCGCTTAAAAGGTCACAAATATGCAAAAAATATCACAGCATTAAAGAAACACCAACAAGATACCGGACATCAGTTCAATTTTAGTGATGTGAAAGTGATAAAGAAAGAGAAAAATTTAAAAGCACGTTGTGTATTAGAAACCATAGAAATTTTAAAACAAAAGGATGCGGTGAATGACAGATCGGATTTAAATTTACTAAATTGTTACAAGCTAATTTTACCAACAAACATGTAACTCAAAAACCGTAGATTTAAGAATTCGTATAGTTATAAGAATTTATTTGATATTCCAGTTCCCGTTTTGAAAACGAGTTTTATTTATATGGATGGTTTTGCATTGGTTGTCGGTATTGAAATTGTATGAAACTTTTCACGAATAATTTCAGTCTATCTGTGATCAAGACACAAGCCGTGTCGAAACGTAAGATACCATAGTTTTTAGCGTGTTTTACCTTGTGACTTTTAGTTATAAGTTTTAATGTGTTGAATGTAACCAAGCCTACAGTGCCCAACAAAAAAAAATAAACAATTTTAAAATAAAGTTGTTGTGTTTTTAAATTAATATATATATATATATATATATATATATATATATATGTGTGTGTGTATACTCGTTTTTGTGACAATAACAGACGACGCATCCAGAGAAACTAGTGAGGTATCGGGACGAAATTTCACATTTAGAAGTTTTATGGCCAAACTTAGAGCTGAAAGAAGTTTTGTTCGAAATGATTCAAACGAACTGTTGGTTTACTCTTACCATTTTTCAACGATTTTGCAAATGAGCCGACATTTCTGTAATTTCGTCAAAATAGTTAAACAATAAATTAAAATAGGTGAATTTTTGTACAATTTATATCTATGAGATTTTTTTGGTATAATTAATGCTTGAGCTGCATGATCGAGATCAGTCGTGTATGCATAAAAACTAGTTAGCCGGGCATTGACAGATATTTTGATTCTCTTGACATTATTCTCAAAACATCAGAGTTTGACACAGTTTAACATTGCTGTATAGTATGATAAAGTTATGTTTCTGGTCATTTCAGATTTTTTGTTTCGTTATTGTGCAAACTTGCAAACCAATGAACGAGGGGAAAGTGGTCTGCGAATCCCTAGAGATCAGCAAAAGAATATGGGGGTCCGTGGAGAAATTTGAACGGTATTTGCAATTTTCCAAATTACCTCATTAAAAAGTAAGAAAAAGAACCTACCACCCCAAGTATTCTCCTATTTCGTCAATATTTTAAAATATGCAAAACAGTGCACCAAAAATTGTTAAATAAAAGTTTTGAGTCTTTGAAACACAATGCCGTTTTATTATTTTTGAGAAAAATCCTCCGTTTTTTCCATCTTATTAATATTTTCTGTTTCACGTGTATTGAGAAACCAAATATAATCTATCACGCCTGTATTTGTTCTTGAGATATAACTTCATAACAAAAGAAAACACCTACATTTTCACCTTTGTGGATTTTCACAAATCGTAAGCACGTTTTAACGGATTTTACTTTAATTATGTTTTTAATTTTTCTTAACTGAAGTTTCGGAAAATGGCAACACGCATTCCCTTATTTGCCGAATAAAGAGAAAATTAGAAAAGTGGAACTTTTGCTTTTGAGTATGTAAAATAATATTGTCAACAAACAACACGGGTATAAAAATAACCTTGAGGCCACCAACATCCTAAGTAGGTTGTAGTACGATGCCCTATCAAAAGTCTGGAAATACCCGAGCATACTTTTCTTTTTGCTTCTGTGTATCTTCTTAATGTTTGCTAACGTACACTAATTTGAGGAATCATAATCCCAGAGAAATGGGACGGCCCTGATGACAGTTTGACTGACTATGACAAACCTATACAATGAGTAATAAAGGGAAATAATAGGACTTAAGAATACCATCAACAACTGAGGAACTTAAACCCCCAAGAGCAAGTCAGCTATAAGGACCAGATATGGCTAATGCCAACCATACCTTAGTTATGTCGAACTCAAACGTCTACTCAAATCAAATAAAACAAATAAAAAGGCCAACATTTTAACACAGTTACACAGTTTATTCTATTGCAGGTCTAGTTGGTGGTACGACACGCCTACGTCTACAAAACTTAAATGTGAGGACATCTCGCCAGAAACGGTAAAACTGCCTGCATAGCTTGAGCTTGTTGTCAAAAATACTCGACGACTGTCTAGCGGCTAAAATGGGCCTTATCACTTCAATGGCCCTTGGCCTTGCATCCGTAACGTACTCGTCGTAAGCAATAGTTTGCATAACACCTTCGCCATCATTGGGATCGGACTGCGTCTTACCATCCACATACTTCTGGTTATAGAAGAGGAACTTCAGATCCCTATCATAGAACCTGTAGTTCAGCACTCTCAATAATCGTCCCTGAAACGAAACTTGAGTAAAACGAGCGAGGATTAAGTAAGAACTACCTCAAAGTCTTTGTCCCAAGTTGTACAGTCTATTGGCGTGGTGATCGCTTCTCTCCTGGAAAGGTGTAGGTGCGCTTTGGCTTCCTTTAGGATCAAATGAGGTGTGCTGACGGTTGTGGTGGCATCAGTCAACCAACTCGACTGGCAGCTGGAAAACAGCTCCTCTTCACTTCGTTCGTCCGAAGTGTCCATCGGTAACGCATTTTTTAACTGTGTAATATTTAAATTTTATGCACGTTACATTTTGGGCTGACATTGTAGTGACATTGTGACAAACTTACTGTCAAATAGGCGTTAAAAAGACAGTGGTATCAATCTGGTTGTTCTATAACGTGTAAATCACCAAAAGTCCAAAAATTGAGATATTGGAATGAAGCAAAAAATACTACATGTTGAGAATTGATATTGCTTTGTATCAGTACGGCAGTTTTTTCTTATTATTCAATAAGAGCATTACATTCTAGTCATAATTGACTAATGAATAACTTAATTCTAACTTATTTTACTAGTATACCCTCATCAGGCACCCATCAATGTCTCTCAGTTAGTCCTGGTATACTGGGCACGTTTTTCTTTTGCACTACGTAGCACTGACTCTCCTTTTCGAATTAACACCTACAGCTAGCACTTACGCTGCTTTTGTCACTGTCTCACATTCAAACTAACTCAACTTTCTTTCTCTTGAGTCTTCTGACTAATGAGGCGTTGTCGAGGAGCTGGATGGCCTCAACGTTTACGTGATGGAGAAGGCTTTCCTCGTGACTTCTTGTTAATTTTTTGATTTCTTGGCATTGACAATGCATTTCAATACTTTATTTTCAAAAGTCTGGACAATTTTAATGTTACTTTTTTTGGTGCAACCCCAGAGTTGGGCACAATACGTCCACACGGGTTTTTTCTACTGGTACAAGAGAAGCTTATTATGTACAAACAGCGTGGAGTTTCTTCCTAGCAGCCAATACATCTCTCGATAACGGATTCCTAGTTCCTCTCTTTTCTTTTTGACATGGGCTTTCCAACGGCGCCTGGTGGCTAATGTCATGCCGAGATATTTGATTGTGTTTGCGTACGGTACTATTTGGTTATTAATAGTAAGCGGGATGTGTTGTATTTTCTTGTTGGTGAAGTCAACAAGACCTGAAAATGACTAAGAGATGTTTGAAGTTTTCTCGTCGTTTCTTCATTGCTGTTCCCAACAGTTACGATAACCGTGTCGTCTGCAAAAGTTGCAACAGTATTATTTTCTAATGCTGGGAGGTCAGTGGTGTAGACCTTGCGGCACTCCTGCTTTTATTTCCTTAAGGACAGATCATGAATCCCTTGTGTGACTCTAAAGTATCTTTCACTCAGGTAAGATTTTAATAGTTGTGCAAACTGTTTCGGGAGGATAGTTCCTAATTTATTGTTCAGTCCTTTATCCCAGACTTTATCAAAAGCCTGTGCCGCATCTAGGAAGACTGCAGAACAAACCTTTTTTCCTGTAACGCTTTTTCGATTATGTTGGTTATTCGGTGTATCTGGTCAATAGTAGAGTGCTTGTTTCGAAATCCGAACTGATGGTCTGGAACAAGCCTTTTGCTCTCAATAGATGGCTTCAATGTATTGAGTAGTAATTTTTCGAAGATTTTTGACATGATGGGCTGCAAAGAGATAGGTATATAAGACGTTGTTTCGTCAGGCTTCAGTATCATGAATCTGCTATCGTCCACAGAATCTGCTATCGTCCACAGTTTGGGAACAATAGTGGTAGGTTGGCAACATTTATTGGTCCAACCATCGAGGTTCTGGTTCATTTGTATAGTAGACAGGGTGTATACCAAATAAGTTTAATAATTTAGCGGGGTAATGTAAATAACTATGAGGAACAAAAAAGTATTGCTGAGTATTGCTGCCTACCTGTTTTCATAATATGTAGTACTATGTCGAAAAGTGGCCATCACATATCTCTGCATACATCCTGTATTTCTGTTAAAATATATGGCAGGATATGTATGAATAACTAGATGCATTTGCAAGTATGTTTTAGTCTAGTTTCCACCAAGGCAACCGACGGCAACAGCAACAAGCAACAACAATAGACCATATATTTTCCATGTTGTTGACAACTCAAGTAAAAATATCGGCAACCGAATAAGGTCCATAACAACAAAACAAGTCGCTTGCGACTCGTTGCCCACTGTCGCCCAGGTGTAAACGAGACTTAAACATATGGCAACAGTTTTTTTTCCAGCCTCGTAGTCGCATGCAACTTATGCACCAAAGACCAACAACCAGAAATTTGAAGCTACAAGTCGCATGCTACATGATACTTACTGTTGCTCTGGCCTAAATGCACCTTAGGCCAGTGGCTTCCAAACTTATTTGAACGCCTGAGTGGTGTTAGTAGTTGGATGACAAGAACAGTAACATTAAAATTGTCCAGACCTTCCAAAACAAAGTAGTCATGCATTGTAAATGCGTCTTGGTACATTAGGAATGATCATCTCCACAAGGACCACACAATGGAGTTTGTGTACAAATAAAAATACAAACAAATGCACGAACTTAAGAGGAAAGGCCGTCCAGCTCCTCGACAACAACGGATTGATCAGAGAGCTCAAGAGAAAGAAACCTTTTGTGAGTTAGCGACAAAAGCAAAAGCAAAAAAGTGCTGGTTGCAAGTGTTACTTCTAAAAGCTGAAACATAACTAGGCAGTGCACAAGAAAAACGTGACAAGCATATCAGGACTAACTGAGAGACATCAATGGGTGCCTGTTAGGTTAAGTTATAGTAGCAAAATAAGTTAGAGTCAAGTTAGGCATTAGTCAATAATGACGAGATTGTATTGTACTTATTGAATAAAAGAAGAAGTTGTATTGACCCAAGTGTTGCATTAGCGCTCAACTGATAGGTGTCAGATCTTTTCAATACTTCTGGATTGAAAAGGACGCACTGCACCCACGATGTGAGGAAACAGCAAAATTTAAAGAAGAATAGCAGCATTTTTGGCAATCCAATAAACTATTGTCCAATGCTCATTACGATCAGTGGATCAGACAGTACCATCAATGAATGGACTAAATGTCAAATTGATTTATGCGAAAGAAGAATGAATAAGCTAGACAGCAAGACACCAGTGGGTCCTCCGTGCTGACTTCAAAATCAATTTGAAGTACGATTTGAAAGAAGATATCTACGTACATCTAAAGTGCTCGTAAGAAGAGAAGTCAAGAAACAAGTGAAGGAAATTTTCAACTCTATTCAATCTATTCGAACCTATTCAAGATATGCTGGTAAAGACAAAGGTAATGATGGAATACGATATAAGTAATATCCTGGAGATATCTATGTGAATTGATAGAAGGGACAAAGACGTACCTGGACACTACCCATAAATATTACCCAAGAAAAGATGAAGCTGAAGAGCCATACTTTGAACAAATCTGCGAAGATTCTTAACGAGACTACTGAAAATGCAATAGAAGAAGTGAGTGTGGAGCAATTGTGAAATAGAAGGAAGTTATATGCAGAAAAAACTAACAGAATTTTCTGGATTGACAAAAGTGGATTGGAAAGATCCACAAGAAATGCAAAAAAACAACTACTGAAGAAGATTTGGCAAATCTCAACTATAGAATCCAAGGACATAAAAGCCAAACCCCTCTCTACTAGGGTGGTTAAAAAATGCATTGCAAATTTTTTTGTGATGATGGAAAGCAACGATCCCCCAAATCCAAAAAAAGTGGACACGTACTTTTTTTCCTCGAAAATTTGATTTTTAATGGTGGCTCATATTTATGCGTCAAATTTACATAAGAAAATGTATGGGAAAAAGACATTTTTTAGTATTTTTCGAATAATTGTTCGGGGCTTGGGAAAACTTAAGATTAAAGTTATAGGACTTGTAAAGGACTTTCCAATGAAGAATTAGAAATATTATACATTTAGCTTTGACGCCCCAAACCCACCCCCACAGTGCCCTGAAAACTACCCTTAAATGAAAAATGTACATTCTTCAGAATTGCTTTCGTGCGAATTGTTTAAACAAATTCCATTTGTTTAAGTAATTTGCTTTTCTCGAAAGTACGACATCTGTTTTCGGAGTTTGAAATGGCAGTGTATTATCTTAGAGTGACATTATTCATTAAACAAATTCTTCCTATTGTTTAAACAATCAATGATTATAAATTTTCAACTGTTGTTCTAATTATGGTAGAAGTCAGCTTTTTTAAGGGTAGTTTTCAGGGCCCTGTGGGGGTGGGTTGGGGGCATCAAATCCATATGTATGATAAGTCAAGTTTTCCCAAACCCCGAACAAATATTCGAAAAATACCAAAACATATATCGACAGGCATCATTAAGTATCATAATTTCGAAAAAACTGTCCACGTTTTTGGATTTGGCAACCATTTGGGGGATCGTTGCTTTCTAAATAAAAGTAGCGAATTTGAACCACCCTACTCTCTACTGAACACTTAGACTCAGTACCTTGTAGCAATATCATAATCAAGAGCATTTTTAACGACTGGAACAAATACTTAACTGCTGTTGCCTAATGACCGAGAAGGAAAAAATTGTGTGTCGCGAGGATAAGGCATCATGAAGGTATACGCGATACGCGAACCGAGCAAAAAAAAAATGAACGTCACGGTTGTTACGGTTATAAGCGTGCAGAGTGGATGGCAGGGGGACGACGATGGCAGCAAGCAGCAAGTCGGCGAGTAGAAACGAGTCGACCAGTAAAATAAAAATGCAAAGCAGTGTAATAAGGGACAATCTTTGGAACGATCTCCCCTTAAATACACTCGTTGTGTCAAAGGTGTATTAATAATGACGCCGACACAGGTTGCAGACAGCAAGAGCGGAGGTCGCAACCGCTGCGCCTATCTTTGTTCAAAGTATAGTAAGGCCGTTTGATTAATAAGTGTGAGAGACACGCACATTTCAACTTAATCATCCTGTAAAATGAACGGCACATTTGCATAAGGAATGATGTTTCTGCTGATCGTTACTGCCGGATTTCTTTCCGCCGCTCATTAAGACAGGGCACATTGTGCGAACGCCCGTTAAAAAACACTTCGCGACGAAATAAAAATCATTGTGCCATTGGGATTAACGGCTGGAAGTGAACACGAGCGGATATTAACGCGCAATAGTTTTGTTTTCGTCGTATAATCGTAACTTTTGTTGTTGATTCAATAAGAAGATATCTTGAAGCTAAATCAGAAAAGATGTAAACCTTTTCCTAAGAAAGTCAAGCAGGTGGTGTAAGACCAATTCTGACTTGACAAAAGCCATAAGATATTGATAACACCAGTTTCGAAGTAACGTAACAAGAACAATCACAGTGGAAATTCAAAATTGTCAAATGACAATCTCAATAGGTGGTATGAAATGATTTTTTTGTTTTCTGTTTTGTATTGAAGATCTAATATTAATTCGTGAATTACAGAAACGTAACATTTCCAATACACAATTTAAAACTCCCACAGCACATTCCTGCTGCAATTACGTCTAACAGGGATTTGGTACTACTGTTCTGCACCAAACTGTACTTACATGTAAACTAGTTTAGAGTCTTTCGAGGAAAAAAATTCCAACAACGCCTTAAATGACGTTATGTATTTGTGTCCTTTCTTCCGAGAATTTCTGTCCTAGAACTTAGTTCTACGATGTAGTTACTTTACTTATGTAAAGTCACAGCCCTAACATCACACGCTTTTCTATGAGTCATCTACACATTACGTGCTAACGGTACTGTATTATCTTGTATATTGAATCTTGTGCAAAAAAATAAACAAGAACGTCAAACAATCTAAAAAAATAACTTTTTGGGAAGAAGGTGACAATAAAAGAGAAAATACCTTATAAATTAGATGTACTGCAAATACAAAAGACTAAAACCAGAACGACGAAACGAAAAGAAAAAAATCAATAAGAACTATATTCTACTTCAAGAGCCATATTATGGACATAACGATAATGTTATCATAGCGTGATTATAGAAAGGGTCTAGAAACATTACAGAAATTATGATTGAGTAATGTGTAAATTAGCATTATTGTATCCATTTTATTTTTTAATATATTACTATTTCACTTTTTCTTTCAATTTAAGGGAATAATATTTTGCCTTAATACGGAACAAAGAGTTTGTTAGCCATTAGACACCTGGGACAAATAAAAGCGCAAAAAAAGCGAGTTTCAAATTTTTGGTCACTTGGACGATTTCTCCATTCCAAGTCACATGTATTGGCAAGACAATTCAATTTATGCGGTTTGGTTGTTTTTTTTTTTAATTGGACCAAACTAAAACCTGTATATGTAGGAAGTGTGGTCAGACTCGTCACAATATTGTAAATTCCTTCTTATAAAACTTTTCTTTAACTTGTTTTATAAAAAAAAGGAGGCGACCTCCTTACTCAATGCGACATCGAGTATGTTTGCGAAAAGGTATCAAATGATGAGTTTAAGAATAGGTTAAAAGAAGCCTTCTATTACGATTTTTGTTAATCTTCGTTATATTATTGTACCTTTTTGCTTTATTAGAGCAACAAAAAATCATTCCATCTTATGATTATATCAGGAAAAGTAATTACTGAACAAATTTGCTGATACACCGGAGATATATTATAATAAAATTATATATTACAACATTAATATAGTTTTCAGCTGATATCCATATGCGTGTAAATAAGTAATACAGGGGCAATAAGAATTTTTTAATTGTGTCACTAATAAAATTTTTGTCGAAGTAAGAAGATTCCAATCTCCAGTAAGAGTTCTCTAACGTGCACACCCCATCATGACAGCACACGGCACCACCGCATGCATTCACCGAAAGCTTCCTTGATTATTATTAAAAAGAAAAATAAAGAAAACTAATGACCATTTCGCCAAAACTTATATTTGCTGATGTCAGTAAAATGCTATAGAATGCAGGGCCGCGGAGTCGGTAAAAAATTATCGACTCCGATTCCGATTCCGAATCCAGATATTTTTTGTGGTCCGACTCTCTGTGGTCCTGTGTTATAAAAATCGTCAACGTAAATAATCACATTTTTGACACAGAATAATACATCCGTGCAATATTAAATTTGCTATGAAACCAAAACCACTACCAGGAAAAATAGAAACAAATTTAATAAATTTAATGTCTATTCGATTATTCAGATTGTATTAGACTGTTATTAAACTGTATATTATAGTATTAAACTGTTTTCTCATTAGAGAACATGCAAATCGCCACGACTTCCATTTAACTTCCATTTAGCCTGAACTTTCAATTCGAGTAGAAGAGTTAAGGTAATTGTGTTGCTCGAATGCCTGCGCACCATGATTTAATGCAAACAAACATTATTATTCAAATGATATTCACAACATATTTAGTATACACGCAGCTATGAATAAAACTAATTAATTAGATACCTTCACACCTATAATTAAATGCTTATTTTTTTCACAGCGAATTGAATCATAACAAAGTTACCAGTTTCATCAATACTGCCTTCTTTATAGCATAATCTCTATGTGGTTGTTATAAATTACGTAAAATTCATCCAATTTTAATTGCACCTCATCATTTAGGCATATTGAAGAACATAATAAAAACAATACATATTATTTATATGAGGTTTTCAGGTTTTCATGAATTATCAACAATAATATAATTTAACTGAGTTATTTTAAAGCAAACAATTTTATCTTATGTTTAACACAAGCATGATTTCTAATTCTGTTACTCCGTCGGTAGATAATTATTAAAATGGTAATGTCAGTACAGAGTTCCGTGGTGTTTGAGCATCGAGATTGTGGTCGCCAACGGAATTACAATACAATGGACGTACCAGGAGAACGATTACCGCGAGCCTGAGGTGAAAATGTTGTGCCCTAGCGACCCACACCTTGCCCGACAAACAATTGAAAGGTGTAGAAATATGCGCCATGAATATTTACGCGTTGTATTACATACGGCGATGTCTACGTCGTAAATTGCCGTAAAATGTGTGTATAATTCACCGCGCCGGATAAGTAGCGACATCTAGCGGCATGCTATTCAATCATCCTGTGTAGATAAATTATTGGTTGCCAAATTGTATTATTTTTTGCAGAATAATAAAAGTTTTTGTCTGACAGCGTAATATTTTTGTTTCGTTATTACTCTCTTGGTATTTTCTTGTATTTTTATTTCATATAATCATTTTAAGTTCCTGTTCATTATTTTGCTATTTCTGGTTTTATTATACTTTACTGATCCAGTTTCTTGTTATGTCTCTATAGGCTTAGAACCGGTGGCAAAAACATATCCTCACAAATCATCACTTCGAAAAATTTAGATGTTATGAAACAAAAAATAACTATCTATACTTAGATGTCAAAAATAGTTTTATCTGGTATATTTATCACACGTTTGTATCATGTTGAAATGAAACAATAAAATAGGAATGTTAGTTCATTTTTGTAGTTAATTTTGATAAAAGTATCAAAATGATAACTAAAAAAATAGAAAAAATAAATAAAACGAATTTCTTCTGAGCGGGCTTGGTCGCCAAAGAGTGACCAGGTTGTGTTTCAAAAGCTATGCTTAAAAGTACATGTTAAAAGTACATGTTAACATTGATACAAGGTATTTTTTTCTACAATTTCATTGAAAATATAGTAGGTACCTAAGTAGTGATAAAAATACAAAATAGGACGCAGATAGAAGATCTCGTTTAACTCAAATAAATCATTGATTGAATCGAGGGAAAAATATATTTATTTGCTACAAAAAATGTTTATTTGATTCAAAGAACAGTTGTTTGGAGTAAAGAGAACTTTTTTTAATTCAAAATATAGTCTTTGCTGCACATAATAATTATTTATGTACCAAGGGCAT
Source organism: Melinopterus prodromus (assembly GCA_964023965.1). Lineage (NCBI taxonomy): Eukaryota > Metazoa > Arthropoda > Insecta > Coleoptera > Scarabaeidae > Melinopterus > Melinopterus prodromus. The sequence goes on from OZ030393.1 coordinate 52,331,721, forward strand.
TACATGGATATTTATGCCCAGTGGGTGACCGATTTAAAAGCTCGAGAGCCGACAGGCCCGAGACCTTTTTAAGTCGTCCGAGGGCATAAACATGAAGTAATGCCTGAGGTGCATACAGATTTTTTATGTCCTACAATGGTTTTGTTCCTCCGTTTGAATAATATTAATAAATATTTTAACGTTATCAAGTGACATGCGTATCTACGGAATTGAATAACAATACAAACAATCCGAAGTTGAGTGACAATACAGACAATTAATTGTCAAACTTATAACCTTAATCGCCAATAATTGACATTGCCGAGTAACAGTACAGACAATTAATTGTCAAACTTATAACCTTAATCGCCAATAATTGAACTGATACCTTAAAATTTACAATTTGAATGACTAATATTTGATATAATTGACATATAACCGTGGCGGGCGTTAAGGGTTGCCATGGTTATATGTCAAATATATCAAATTGTAAATTTTAAGCAAATGTCAATTATTGGCGATTAAGGTTTTAAGTTTGACAATTAGTTGTCTGTACTGTCACTCGGCAATGTCAATTATTGGCGATTAAGGTTATAAGTTTGTCGATTAATTGTCTGTATTGTCACTCAACTCCGAGATGTTTGTAGTGTTATTCAACTTCGTAGATATGCATGTCACTTGATAACGTCAAAATATTAGTTATTATTCAAACGGAGGAACAAAACCATTGTAGGACATACAATTTTGTATGCACCTCGGGCATTACTTGATACATCCGTGTAATGCCCTTGGTACATAAATAACTATTTCCTTTTATTCAAACAACGATTTATTTGGCTAAAATAATATTTGTACCAGTATATTAGTAGTCATTAATCTCAAACTGTCATTTGCTGACATTTCTGTGCTGTATTTTTTAATGGTTGTTAGGAAACATTTTCATTATTATTCATGCGATATTTTTCTCGCACTAGGAGTCAAGTGACCTTTTTAATTTATGTAAAATAACATCTAATAGTCAATTTTTTAACGCTATACACGTTTGTAACAAAACTTATCTAATCATAATTTCTAATACATAGATGCTTTTTCCGGATTACATTGTATTACAGTAGCATTTAATTTTTCAAATTCTATAGTATGCTGTTGTATTTTTGACATTTTTCCATATAATGTTTCAGGCGATCGATTCTCAATCGAATGTTAGGTCGCTCGCGGCCGCCAATATCACCAGATTTTAACCGTTAAGATTATTTCTGTGAGCCTTTACCATCAAACAACTACTGGCATTCTTCAAACCATTTTCAAAATGATAAAACGAACCACTGTTCTGGTTCTGGTAATGTTCTTGAATGAACATTACACCAACTATTTTTACGTCTGTAAATTAAAAAAAATATATCTAAATTCGGAAAAGACAGGACTAGTTGTGTTCAATTTATTAATAGGAAAACTCTTAATAGGTCCAAAGCGTAACGTCTTGTGGTCCTCTTCAATTATCAAAATCCATTTAAATTATTAGTATGTTTGCTATAAATCACATATATGTTTGTATTGTCAAAGACTACATTCTTCATTCTTAGTTTTATCTACCAATTTTCAGCAATGTTCTTAACGCTGTACTGATTTTAGATAGATAAGATTAGAAGATAATAATCATGGGACAATTATACGTTTGAAGGACGTTTGATCATCTTAGCCAAATCACAATCTCAATCATAATCTTTCTGTAGTTACCCTCAATTGGAGACAAAGACTAAACTTATTTTAAATAATATTTTTAAATATGGGCATTGTTTACAATGCCTACACATTGAATCAACAAAGAATCCTCAGAAGAGTTTTACGTACGCGCAACTCTTCGTCGTAATTATGTGAACTAACGTGTGTGAATTTCTGAGCGGTAATTGAGGGTACGGTTGGCTGCCCTGCTCCCGTGGACCAATGGGACGCCGGTTTAATTACAGCCGCTCCACTCACTCCACTAATTACTCACCGAGACAGACTACGGCACGGCCGAAGAACAAACGACTGCTGCGAACGTCGGTCCGCTATACACACCATACAATATGGCGCAATTTGTACCCAAGGATACCAACAAACAGTACCGGAGATCCACAATCGCAGCGCTATAATAATTACAAAGGAGAGGAAAAATCTACCGTCTTTACGGTATCTTTACTTGTCTCAAGTTCAGTGAGGTCGTAAATTTTGGAAGGTTGGTTTCCATTTTCAGCGTATGGATGTGGTACCTATTTCTCGTGTTATTCCGCTGTTGTTCGCATGGTTTATGGACCGTGGAGCAAGGTTGTTTTTGTTTATGCATTTTGTGCTTAACGTATTATGTACGATGTTTTCAGAAAATAAGAATAATCAAGTATAGCTGTTTTAATGAAATTGGTGCAATAAACAGTTTCCACGATTTTAAGTGCGTCTGTCTTTCTGAGTTTACAATATAACAACATTTACTCAACTATATTGTCTGACGATTGACCAATTTGGTGGCCACAAGGCCAGTTTCATCCTGTTTGCCAATGGTGGAGCAACTGGTTGAGGAATTTCTGAGAAAATTGAGGATCTTGCAGATTTTAGCAAAGCTTTCAATGAAGTACATCGTAGAGTTCTTCTGAGTAGGTACCAACATTAATTCGATAGGCTTTTACCCTGCAGCATTTAACAAGGTCAACATCTTATTCATATGATAGAAGACATAAAGTATTTTACAATGACTTTACAAAGACTTCTTCTAGTGTTCCGCAAGGGTCCAACATTAGCCCTGTATTTTGTACATATTTTAACATTTGACTCGTACCAAGTTTGCTATGTTTTAGGACCACTGTGATTGCTTTCATGACAATCTTTGATATATTCTCAATCAATGTTATAATAAAATCAGTATTCATCCTTTCTTTCAAGTCTTCTCTGCCCTATCGTCCCCTTATCCGGAACCATGTAAAATCTCATAAAGAAAAGTCTTTATGAAAAGTCTTTTATCAATTTTTACTAATTTGCCTTTTGTTTCATAGTTTGGTCTTACTTTTGGTTGTTTGATCTTACATTAGTCTATATTATTTTTAGCAACAAATTATGACAATAGACTGTGATGTATATTTATGTGTTGACAAATTATAACATTAATTTGGGTGTATTGTTTTTAACATTTTGTGATTAAATACCTGAAAAAATACGCGTTTTGAGATTAAATGTGCAGATTTTTTACAAAATAACTTTTCATGGAATAAAAGTTACCTTAAGGTCATTTTTTAGCAAATTCAGTTTGAGTTATTTTATTCTATTTAATTCGTTCTAGGTGTTATTTAGAAAGATGTATTTTCTAATATTTTAATTCCGTTTTAAAAAGTCAAATTTCTAGCTTGCAATATCACATACACCTGCTAATATATCAGGGACCGATATCTGATATTTGGTATACTAGATTCCAGTTTAATATTTCAGCAAATAAAATTAATTTAAAGCTAATATTTATTCCCTTTTTTACATTTTAATGCGAAAATTGTTAGTTTACCCGAGTTTACGTGAGAAAAATTAAAAATTTCTTGTTTTTTTTATGTTAAACCAAAATTCTGACTATGACTATGAACTTTTTAGAGCACCCAAAACCATTAATAAAAACAACTTTTTCTAGAGAAATTATAATTTAAGTCTAGTTAGGTTATCTGCATATTATGTTGTACATCTCAGAACACACTGTATTTTTCGGTTGATATTAAGACAGCGATTTTACAATATAATTTTCTGTTTGTTAAATATGTCCAAGTTTGTCTTTAAAGTAATTATACAGTGTGTTCATTTCAAAAGTATCCACCCTTAATAACTCTTGACCTGATGCGATTACAGCTTTGAGTAGAAACACGTCGATTTAGATATCGAAGGGAAGTTAAAAAATGGTACCTAGAGAATTTTAGGTTTCATCCCTTCACCCCCTAGCTACTACACTTCAAAATTTCAAACGGCACCCACTACCTTGTGATACATCATTTGAAAGGCCCAAAATTCTCTACTCAACCATGATAAAAATATGAAATCGATCGATTGGTTCTTAAGATAGACTACACAGAAGATTGAAGGTATGAAATTAATTATTATTATCGAAACATTGCTGATTGGATACACTGATGAATTAAATTACAGCCATAAGAAATTTAAAAAATAAATAAATAATAAAATAAGAAATAGGAAATTATTTTATGACGTGTTCGAAATTGCCACCATGATTTGCTAGACAAAAATACATTGTTTTCGAACTATTCACGAACTTTGACGAATATTTCAAGGGTGATTTGTCTACATTCTTGCGTAATTCTGTGTTTGGCCTCTTCTATACTAGAGGAGTTTTGTGCAGTTTAGTCCAAGTGACCCCAGAGAATAAAGTCGAGAGGTGCTAAATCAGGAGATCATAAAAATGGGGGCTAAATCTAGAAACCTGAAATTCACTAATTCTACTTCCTCCTCATTATTTAAATCGACAGGTTTCCACACAAAGCAATAATAGTAACAGGTCAAGAGTTATTAAGGGTTGAGTTATTTCATACCTTCTTCTGTGTAGTGTATCTTAAGAACAAATATATCGATTTTATTTTTTACCATGGTTGTGTAGGGAATTTTGTGCCCATTCAAATTATATATCACAAGGTAGGAGGTGCCATTTGCAGCTAAACTATTAATTTTATATATTGTATGATAAAGTAATGTGCCTGGCCACATCAGATCTTTTCTTAGAATTATGAAAAAAACACCAGTTCTTACGTTTTATTCAGCAACACCGGAGAAATCATTTCTCATGTTTCCAAGATCATTTTGCTGTGGGCATATGTGTTCTCCAAAGTTAGATAATTGATTCCGAAGCTAATAGACCTTTTTAAAAACAATCATTTCCGTCTGGAACACCATCATGTCCGAACGACGCCGACGCGACGTAGAGAAGAGAGCCAATTTTCAATTCAATTATTTACAGCGCAAATAACGGCGCCCATAAAACAGCAGAAATAACACTTTACGTTCATTGTCGCGTGCGCCCACGTGCACATAATTTATCCTACCTCTCCCGTTCGATTGTGCCGGTCAAATTAGTAAAACGTAAAGTAAAGTATCGTAAATCTCTCCGTGCGCGTCGCCCGAGTGTTATTGCTCTGGAGGGCAGATTTGCAATTCAAGCGGATGTCAATTAATGAGAGATACAAGTAGGCTGTGCGCCTGCGATACGAGTATCCCTGCATACATGTTCGCGATGTTTGATTATCATCCTCTTAGATGGTAGAATTTAATCAATTACGACTAATAGGTGTCCCGTCGCGGTGCTTACTGGACTGAAGGACCATCCGCAAGAAACTCATTCGTTGCGTTTTACTGTGTTGTTAGTTTTACATTCATAAATAAATTTGCATCAATAACGTTTTTACGCGAGACTATAAAATTTGTCTCGGTTGCTTTTCTTTCGGTTGCTTTGCGTTGGACGTACGTATATCTTTTCATTGATGTTTACGTTGCTGTTAAGCTAACGGCCTGGAAATATGTAAATGCATAGATTGTGGTCTTTAATTAATTTCTGTGATTCTTAATTGGGTGTTGTTTCGTGCAGCATACAAGGTGGTTTATAATGAGATGATAAAAGTGTATCTACAAATACATCTTGAGCATGATACTTTCGACAGAAAATTGGTCTAAAAGTACAATTTTTAGTTGTTATTATAGTCATTACTATCATTTATATACAGTCTGTCCCATTTGAAGTGGAAAACATATTATTTGTTCATTTCTACGTACACTATTTTAGGTGCAGAAAGGTGTCCTTATTTTGTATTTTTTCAATTATTTTATACAAAACCCTAAAGCAAAAGAACAAATCCTTTACATCCATACTTAATTACTGTGACATTTCAGATCGATCATTACGTACAAACCCGTGTGCCGTGTTACATACCAAAGTTGTTAACTATTAGAAACTAATAAATAACTTTTGGGGCTAGCTATCAGTCTTTAAATTTATAATACAATCAAATATAAATACAATAATCTAAGCTATCTGACTATCCTGCTAACAGCACATTATCAAACAAGTGAAAACTGTTCATGGTGTGCAATTTTTCGTACAATTTAATCTTAAGGCACACATTCTGAATTTACTCTAGTTTCTTAGAAAATAAGTGGTAACAAAATGCAAAAAGAAAAATGCATTCCCGCTTTCTCAAAAACTAGAAACAATTCAGATCTTCTGGCTACAGATAAAAATTTTACAAAAAGAAGCCTATGGCCAAAAATCATACTGTTTTTACTCTTTCAATTTTGTACATTTCTGGTCAGGATAACTTAGCTAAATTGTGTATTTTTAATCCAGTAAGTAAAAAAACGAAAATATTCAGTAATTTGGTTCAGCCACAAGATAAGGTAAAAAGTGTTTTAGGAATGTAGAAAAACAATACCTATGATATCAAGTATTATTAATTTCATTGGTTTCTTTATGCATTTTATAAATTAAAAAGATTATTTCATGATTTGTCAAAGATAGGAACATAAGTGCAATCAAAGCTAATTGCACAATGGCCAGTGAACTGACCATTAATGCATAATTTTACTATACATATACTTATAGTAAAATCTTATCGTTTTTGAGATATTGGCACTTCAATAGAAAATGAAATGATTTTTGCACATCCAGGTAGTTCAAATTTATAGATATCAACCAACATTGATATCTAGTGGATCGTCTTGTCTTAAAAAAATGTCTTACTCTTTGGCAAAAAATTGCTATTCACTGAAAAGACACCCCATTTTGACATTAAATGAAGTGTGAATTTAGATGAAAATGTTGTCCATTTTTATTATTCTGATGACACATTTAATTATGAAATGTAGTTATATAAAATATTTGATTTGCGTGTCACAAGCTGAAATACAAGCGTGGTTACGCCATTTGCTACCTCCCTTTGCATTCTTTGGCCTAGAGGCTCCAGTAACTGATTTTTACAACATTCCGTTTCATTCACAATGTGCTGTTGGCCACATGGCACAGAATATGGTTTCGATGGCTGTCCAGCAAATCCAGGAATCAGAAAGGCCACCATTTGGTACCAAAACCACTGATTTTTAAAAGAAAGATGGTCAAAAGTACATACGAAAAAACGACGAACGCGATGAAATACCTAAAACTGAAAAATTTAACCTCTGTGGTGCGGAAAAATCTTCTGAAGAATCGAAAATACCTGCCTATATTTGTGAACGCTTTGGTAAATTTATATATTTTACAATATTTTTAATTTCTGATAATTAGTTGTTTAAATAAATGTCTGTATTAGATATTGAATATTTTCAATAGCATAACGCCTTGATAAGAAAATAACGTATTAAACAGAAAATCGAAAAAATGATGACAATACAACAAAAAATTAACAATATGGTAGAACTAAAACTAACAGCACGCAGTCATTCATATTAACAAAATAATTATTTTATTAGGTAAGTAACTATGAATGTACAATAAAATATAAGTAAGTAAAAATGAATGTATAATAAAAAGTAGTCGACTCCAAGAAATCAACATTGACTTTTACCTTATTTTGTTACAGTTGCTCTCAAATTACTTCCGCTTTTGACAAATTCAACAATAATTTTCATGAAATGGCCTTTGGGCTAAAATTAGACTGATATGTAGAAAGTAACGTTGGTCACACAGAGAAAATCAAAAGAACATAACCCTCCTCACACTGACATAACTGGGCCAATATAAAAAAATAAATAATCTCTTGTTACTATTTTAATCTTGAGACAAAGATTTACTTTTAGTGTTAAAATAAGAGTTTATGTCAATTTTGTCGATGCCATATAGTTTGGTTTAATCTCAACGGTTTTTAAAATAAACACTTTTTATCAACAACTAAATAATCGAAGTTTTCTTCGTTTCTAAAAAGAACTAGAATTTCTACACCAAAGTATTGTTTAAGAAAACATTTAATAAACAATTAATACATAAATCTTAATTTTTAGAACACTAACAACATTACTAATTAGTTTAAATGCCACAGATAAACTTTGGGTGCACTAAATTATCGACACGATAAAAACCTCACCTCCCTAAAAAAAGAACAAACAAAAACCCAGAACAAATGGGTCGTTAAAAGGGGTGTAATTGACCGTATTATATGGTTCACCGTCATCCCCTAAAAAAAGAAACCGTTTCCCGTAAACCATACACCCAACTTCTAAACACACACCGATGTCCGCTCGGACAAACGCTCCGTTGAAACTCTTTAAAAAGAGGAAAAGGGGGTGCCTCTACTCCCTTTTCGGCCCTAATCCACGCATCCATCACCCTACCACACCCCCACAACTGCCACAGAATTTCCGACTCCTACAACGACAAATCTGCACAACTGTCGTCCTGTTTCGGTCCGAATATATTCGGCCTATAGCCCCGAGTTAATGGGTCGCCATATGACGTTTGTACCCGCGATAAACGCCGCATATTCGATACTTAATATCGGTTATTAGTGCTAGAAGGGGGTTCTTTAACTCTCTGACGCTAATTTGTTTTGATTTATGTCCGTAACGTAGCGGACTGCGTAGTAAGGCAATGAGGAACGAGGAAGCGGTGTATTATAGCATTTAAAAGTCGTTTGACAGCGTAATTTGCGGCCGCGATACGCATTTGTTTGGGTTGATGACGGGTTGCGAGTATTGATATGTTAATGTGTATTTCGGGTTGGAGGGAAATAGGGTTATGGTGGCCGTTTTTTGAGATGTGTGGAGGAAGTAATTGGATTCTTAGGGAGATTATTCGATCATGTGGATTATAATTGAACAAAATTGCTATAGGAAGAGTAATGGATAATATAAGGGTGATCTACGGGAAGCTAACAATTTTTAAAATTGTACTTAGTTAATTTTTATGTATCTAGTAACTTTTAGTTACACAAAATGGCTCGTGAAACCACCCCTTTAGGATTGAACTACGATTTTTGATGTCTTCCATGACATTGCTGATACCCCCAACGGTATCAAAATCATAATTATACCAGGGCTTCTCAATGAAATCACAATATGAAATATACTGTTGTACAATATTGTGAATATCAGTAGAAATAATGGATTATTGCAATGAACAACAAGGAACAACATCATATAGTACATCAAGCCAAAGAACGTGATGAACTTGGAGAATATGAATATAAACAGAACACCTTAAATGCTGCGCCGTCTTTATAAATATAGAGAGTATTTTAAAGGTTAAGAGATGTTAATAATTTTTTGTTCAAGTCTGTTGGGTATAGTCAAAACAACAGCAGATTTCCAATTACCTAATTTCTTAAAAATATAGTAATTGAAGACAAATTCCAATAGAAAATTTACTTTTGTATTTAGAATAAATATGCTTAATATAAGTTTAATACAATAAGATGGCTAAATGTACTGAAAATTATTATCTTTTTGACATTTCCGAAAATCACGTCTATGTGAATTGCAATTTTTCAGAACTTAAGTATTTGAATTACTTATGTAGTTTTTGATTTAATTGACTTGATCATCAAGCGTATTTTTTTATGATAACCGTTTTAGATTTATAGGAATATTTCTAAAAGCAGCGCAATTTTCTGGGTAATTTGATACACCACATGCCTTATCTTAAATAGATAGTTGGTTTATGTTTGCATCAATACCTGGTAATTTTAGGGTGTCTTGAAGTAAATATATATGGTACACACATGATTTTATTCTTACTTGAATTTCGATATTTACGCGGAATGTGTGTAATGTCTATCGCAACTGTGTTGCTGTATTTCAAGGAAAAAGGTTATTTATTTGCTGTATTTCGGCATAACCTGAAAAATCATCAATAACATCAATATGGACCCATAAGAACAACACGATTTCAAAATTGGAATACAATTTCTACTGGAAAACAACTAACAAAATCTAATTGAAATTAACAAACTGTATACAAGATGTTAAAGTGGCATCCTGATCAGACTTCAAATAAAAAAGCTATGAGCATATTTAAGTAATGATGCTTTTTTATATTTTTACAAATATCTCTGAAACCATTCAAGTGTTTTGTCAGCAGATTATTAAACAGCACACAAATCAGCACTACGTTATCCATCTAGCTGAATTTTTATCTGTACAAACACCGTAAGGACAAATACAATCCCTATACTCGATACTGTGTGTACCGTGAGACACACTGTATACACACCAAATCTAAGACGACAATTATTAAATAACTCTTGTTTGTGTGAAAAACTAATGCCATAACACGCGATTGGTTCATTTAGACACAGATTCTTCGAAAAAGAAAACATAGAAATGAGTATAATTTATTCAGTATTTTTTATACTTGGCCTGTATGGTTTGTCTTATCTGTTTGGTGAATTAAGTAATTTGAATTCTTCCGCTACATTGACATTTATACTCAAATGTTTGCTGATTATTGTTTTTGATTTTATTATTAACTAATAACTGTGCATGAAAATTTATTAAAATGATCAATTTGTTTTATAAAAAATTTAATTTTAATTACATTTTACTTAATTAAGTTTGTTATCTGGTACCAAGCTCCTTAATATTATCTTAAAATGTTGTAATTTAGATCATACAAAATAAATTAGGTCGCCTTTTCTTAACAATTTATGACTAATTTAACCAAAGCTGGGTCACAAAAGCGTTAATCCGTTAAACGTTAATTAAAGAAGTTAAATTTTTCGAATTAACTTTTAAGTTAAATTTCAAAACCATTAACGGACACATTAACTTCCGCTACATTAGTCGTCTGTCACTTTAAGTCCGTTACGTCGAAAATGTCATAATTAAACATTTAAAATAGGTATAGGCATTCTGTGAAAGTGCGGACTTGGTTTTGTTTACAAGTGTGACGTACTTCTTTGTGCGGCGCGGCGTCCGTAGTTAAAGCACGGGCGCGAATTGTTTTGTTTTTAGTTACTTGCCAGGTCCCAATGATTTCTTATTGTATATACCTATTACCTATGTAATAATAAATATTGTACTTTTGTTTAATGTTGTTACTTTTATTAAATATTTATTGTTTGAAAATGTAAACCTAAACTTAAAAAGCAACATTCTAAAATGCATTTCCTCCAATCACCTTAGGTAATCTGTTCAATGTCTTTTATAAATCGCAATGTTATTTTAGTTACCACTGTAGCTATACCTAGTTTAAAAAATTCCTAAGGTAATTTTAACTTATGCAAACTGAAAGATCCGCAGTTATTTGGGCTGCATACTCCCAGGCAGATCGGCACTCACCCTACTTTTTTTATATAAAGGGATTAACGGTTAACGTTAACTTCCGTTACATTTATAACAAATTAACTAACTATCGTTTAACGAAGTTAACTTTTTCGTTAACGGATTTACTATTAACGAAGTTAACTTTCCGATTATGTTTGCCCAGCTTTGATTTTAACCAATTCGAAGTCAAACAACACAAAGGAGATATTTTGTTGATGTCAAAGTGGAAAAAACCAACGATATATTTTTGTGCTCAGAATGTCTCAAATTCCAACGTATCATTCCTTTGGTTTCGTAAAAAGCTGTTTTGCGAATGCCGAGTCATATAATCAAAATTTATGATTTTATGTTCTGCATCACAAATTTAATTGAATCACTTTCTACTTTTCTAGCAGTACATAATTTGAAAAAAAAAACTTCTTGCATTATTAATTAAATACGTAAGGCACGACAGTCAATATTTTAAGACGCAGTATAATATTCTGTACACGCACCGGTTTGACATTGAATTGATTTCTACAATGTTGCTCAGCTGTTTCTTATAATTGCGAAACCATACCAGTGATGCAAATTACATATTAATTTCTATGAGATACATTTTGCGATAAATATATCGGCTTCTTGGTTATCATTTGAATTTATTATCAACTTTACTGTACGTTATCAGACGTTTTTGAATCTGTTATTAATTTTGCCTATTATTTATTTATTACAATATGTACTTGAAATAAGTGTATGTTTTTTAAAGATATACATTTGGTAAGAAACTCGTGTCCAAAATGGTACCAAATTCGTAAAAACCTACTGAAACTTTGTAAGGTAACTGAATATTCTATACTGCCATCACGTTAATACCAATTCTCCAACTTATTCCTATATCTCCACCCAAAAAAACCTCTCCTATCAACCATTAATTTTAATTGCACCACGAAGATGGTCCTCTCGAGTTCGTCCAATTCCGCAGAAAGTTCCACGCAGTAAACCTTCCAGCATCTCCAGCAGATCGAAGTAGCGCCCAAGTGCTATCTTGAAGCCCCTAAAAATCCGGTCGAGTGGTCTTAACGCGGCAACGGTGGTGGTGGCGGTCCTCCCATTTTTTGAAATCGATACGAAAAAGGAGCAGGAGGACCTGAGAAGTGGCCGCGGACCTCCAGGCCTGGCCAGGCTGGTATGTCACAGGAGCGCTGCTCGGTGGCCGCCAATGGAAACTTGGGACGGCGAGGAATGTTCCAATATTTGTTTTATTTTTGTTCATCGCGATGTCGTACGATTGGCGCCCGGAGGTTGCAGCGCCGCCTACCGGCGACCTCCTATTTTATATATTGTACTTTTACATTGTCTTTTTCTCGTGGACCGACGCCGACGAGCACCACCCGACTTACCTATCTGTACCGGATTCCTTCTCTTGCGCAACCTTGCCATTACCGCCTGACGCAATTGCGAATGCACTTCGGTAAATTGATGCTAAGAAACGTAAGGTATTTTAGGATCGGTGTTATATAAAAGATGGGAGCGTTTGGATTCTGCAAAATGTCTTTATAAGACGGTGTATTTTGTCTTCAACTGGTTCATAAGAACCAACACACATCATGAATATTGTGATATATTTCCTTGAAGATATTATTATTATATTTTAATTCATAGTTAGGTTTTTGGCGTTGTCTGTAATGAAATTTTTGAGAAATTTTTGTTTTTGAATCAATGAATATGGATATTTTCTTATTCCCGTTATTGTTTAAGGTTCCTACTGCCACGTAAGTGGCATTTTTGTCGAATTTTTGGTCGACAATTATGTTGGCAGCAATAGAGACAATAAAGCAAGGTGAATATAATTTTATTTTGAACAGTTTATCAAGACAAGGTTTAAATTCTTATTGTAAAAGTGGAAGTGTTTAAGAGTGTAAAATTGTAAATGGATTAGCCCTTGAAATGATGTGTGTGAGATGGGTAGGTGTTCTTTGCACTTCAAATCTGGGGTAACCGGAAGTGTAGAGGAGAAACATTCGTAAATTACATTTAGATTAGGACAATCAAATATATGAAAAATTGAGCTAATATGTGTAACATTGTGGAAAAGTGTGCTACTTATTAGATCAAAAAGTATTTTCTTCAAGAGCAAACTTTTGTATAACATGAGAAACAATTACGACATTCCTTCATAATTTAAAAAAATATCCTTAGTTAATAAGAATATATTTTATATATTTAGGAATCCGCCTCTCAAAGTTTAGATAAACTTTGTATCAAAAAACAAAAATATTTTCTTTTAACTTTTTATGATAATTGGTAAATTTGGAAGATATGAATTCTGTCTAATTAAAAAAATAGTGAAATAGTGAAAAAAAGAGCCAAAAATACGCATTCTTTAAGTCAGACAAAATTCAAAATTTCCGGTATCTACGCGAAAAACGGCAGAATCTGTTGCAATTTGTTCGATTTTGTTTGTGTGTTGGCCAGGTTTTTTGTCACAGTTAGTCTGAACGTGTGATTTTTGTTACAGTAAATTACATAAATTACGTCGTTAGTTAGATAACCGTGGAATCCAGTCAAAACAAAAATAATTTGTTTTTGTTGTTGTTATTGTCTATCAGGTTAACACTTTGTAGGGATGACCCTACAATTATGACCCTACTAAAAACAACTATTTTTGATCAAATAACAAGCTTCCTACTGATAAATATGGAGTTTATGATTCGAAGTCGTTTTTGATGGATTTTCTTAAACTTAAAACAAACCCGCGGTAAAAGATACTTAACAGATCAAATTAAAGAAAAGTAGAAAATAAACTGCTTCCGGGTTATGCCGTGTGTCAAGATTTGTTAATGCTGACGTTTCGCGAACCATGTTGCTCGCTTCTTCAAAGCTAATTGAATACTGACGACCTACCAAGACAATCTCCCTTATATACCTAAGTTTACACCTCACTGCGCACATCTGGAGAACCGCTCCCATGTGCTTTTCCACCTGACCGCGTTAGGATCGATTTCCAGACCCTACTAATGTCAGTACCGTCCTCGCGATTGATGTTGTCAGGATGTTTGTAGATTTCGATTGCTTCTCTAATAAGCCTTCGATGATAATTACCTACCCTTGCCAACATCTTCGCGTCATCGAAATTCATTGTGTGTCCCGACTCGTGGCAGTGTTGAGCAACAGCGGACTGTTGAATCTTGCGTAGCCGGGTGTCTCTACTGTGCTCCTTGACTCTACATTCGATACTTCGTCCTGTCTGTCCTACATAGCATGTTCCACACTCACATGTTATCTTGTATACTCCTTCGTTCTTCAGGAGTGGTGTGATATCCTTTGGGTTAGGCAAAATATCTTTTACCTTTGCTGGCGCTCTGTACCTTACCGTGATACCCGATTTCTTCAGTATTCTACCGATTCTTTCCGATACCCCACTTACGTATGGCAAACAAGCGAACCCCTTTGACTCTTGCCGCTCCTCTGAGACTTGCGGTTTTCTCTGTGTGACACCCCGTATGTCAGACTTGGTGTATCCATTCTGACGCAGAGCCCACTCCAAGTGTTTCCGTTCGTCGTCCAAGCTGCTGGCGTCGCACACCTTCTCGGCTCTGTTGAACAGAGTATTAATAACACTTCTCTTCTGTTGGGGATGGTGGTGCGATTTGGCGTTCAAGTACCGATCGGTATGTGTCTTCTTACGGTAGACAGTATGTCCAAGCGCACCAGTTGGCGTTCTGTATACCAGCACATCCAAAAATGGCAGCTTGTAATCCTCTTCTATTTCCATCGTGAATTTGATAGAAGGATTGACATTGTTCAGGTGGCTGAGGAACTCAGTAAGTTTATCTCTACCGTGTGGCCAAACCACAAAGGTATCATCAACATATCTGACCCAATGCTTGGGTTTGTAAGGACATGACCTAATGGCTTTTTCTTCAAACAATTCCATGAAGAAATTGGCGATTACCGGTGAGAGAGGAGATCCCATGGGAGCACCCTCTACTTGCTCATACATCGCTCCCGCCCACTTGAAGTATGTGGTGGAGAGACAATACTCTACAAGATCCGGTACATCGGCTGGTAGACCTAGGGGAACAAGTGTTGTCCGAAGGCCTTCGACCGCCTCCTTAACCGGAACACACGTAAAGAGTGATGTTACGTCGAAACTTACAAGTATATCCTGCGGGTCAATGATAATTTCCTTCAAAATCTGAATAAAATGTTCAGAGTTCTTAACAAAAGATGTAGTTTGTCCTATAAACGGTTGGATGGTTTTCGACAATTATTTTGCCAACAAATAGGTTGGGGAGCCTATTGCGCTGACGATTGGTCTTAAAGGTACGTTATCCTTGTGTATCTTTGGCAAACCGTAGATCCTCGGTGCCCTAGGGGCTTGAACAAAAAGGCCTCTTTGTTCCTGTTCGGGTAATCGCCAATTTCTTCATGGAATTGTTTGAAGAAAAAGCCATTAGGTCATGTCCTTACAAACCCAAGCATTGGGTCAGATATGTTGATGATACCTTTGTGGTTTGGCCACACGGTAGAGATAAACTTACTGAGTTCCTCAGCCACCTGAACAATGTCAATCCTTCTATCAAATTCACGATGGAAATAGAAGAGGATTACAAGCTGCCATTTTTGGATGTGCTGGTATACAGAACGCCAACTGGTGCGCTTGGACATACTGTCTTCCGTAAGAAGACACATACCGATCGGTACTTGAACGCCAAATCGCACCACCATCCCCAACAGAAGAGAAGTGTTATTAATACTCTGTTCAACAGAGCCGAGAAGGTGTGCGACGCCAGCAGCTTGGACGACGAACGGAAACACTTGGAGTGGGCTCTGCGTCAGAATGGATACACCAAGTCTGACATACGGGGTGTCACACAGAGAAAACCGCAAGTCTCAGAGGAGCGGCAAGAGTCAAAGGGGTTCGCTTGTTTGCCATACGTAAGTGGGGTATCGGAAAGAATCGGTAGAATACTGAAGAAATCGGGTATCACGGTAAGGTACAGAGCGCCAGCAAAGGTAAAAGATATTTTGCCTAACCCAAAGGATATCACACCACTCCTGAAGAACGAAGGAGTATACAAGATAACATGTGAGTGTGGAACATGCTATGTAGGACAGACAGGACGAAGTATCGAATGTAGAGTCAAGGAGCACAGTAGAGACACCCGGCTACGCAAGATTCAACAGTCCGCTGTTGCTCAACACTGCCACGAGTCGGGACACACAATGAATTTCGATGACGCGAAGATGTTGGCAAGGGTAGGTAATTATCATCGAAGGCTTATTAGAGAAGCAATCGAAATCTACAAACATCCTGACAACATCAATCGCGAGGACGGTACTGACATTAGTAGGGTCTGGAAATCGATCCTAACGCGGTCAGGTGGAAAAGCACATGGGAGCGGTTCTCCAGATGTGCGCAGTGAGGTGTAAACTTAGGTATATAAGGGAGATTGTCTTGGTAGGTCGTCAGTATTCAATTAGCTTTGAAGAAGCGAGCAACATGGTTCGCGAAACGTCAGCATTAACAAATCTTGACACACGGCATAACCCGGAAGCAGTTTATTTTCTAAATGATTCTGGCCGTGAAAGCCTACGTACTTATTTAAAGAAAAGTAGTTATGTTAAGTTTGTAAGTTTGCTAGTTTTGCAAATTTGTAGCTATCAAAGTAAACTTTAAACATAGCATTCTACGTAAATATTAAATTATTTTATAAAATATGTTCTTAAAATGTGTTTCTCGGCAGCAGAATGTTATATAATCTAAACAGAATAGTATACATAATATACAACCCGTGACATAATAGTAAAACCAACAACATTCTTTGTTTAATATTAAATATTATTTTAAAATGATGAGAAAGTACCATACTTAAATGATTTTAGATTATAAAGATAATACTATATAAAGACTTAATCATGAACCTTATTGAGTTTCCAATACCTAAAGGGAGCCGTTTAAACTATTGGCAAAATAAAAAATAATAAAAAATAGAATAAATCGAAGTACACAGTCAGTAATCATAATAACCACGAAAAGTAAATAAATTTAGATAAACTATTTAAAATAATAAAAATAAAGGATCAAATAAATCCATATGCAACGTCAAAGATATATTTTTAAAGTAAATGCTTAAAATTCTTAATACCAAAAGAATGCAGAGCGGTTTAAAGCATAGTTTTGTTAATATTTCAAAGTATTGCTTTTTATTAATGCTACAGCTTATTCAGTATGACAGTTACTAACTAAAACATGTTTTGCGGGAAAATAAGTGGAACAATCTGTAATAGTCAATTGGCAGAGTATGTCAATATCTTTCTTGCAAAATTCAACCTTTTTAAAACATTAATAAGTCTGGGGAACGTGTACTTTGTTACTGAAAATGAATAGGTGTTTCTGACAGTTCAAAAGACTTTAGACTCTTTTGAAGTTTCTGGGAAATTGGTTTCAGGCACCATTTTTTCACAAAAAAATGTCAAAGTTACTATTTTTTACATTTACACAATTTTTAATTTAAACATTTCGTGATAAAGAAAAACATGTTTAGTGCGAATTCGTCAGCAAGAAGAAATGTATCGTAATCGCCAATAATAATCGCCAAATATACCGTGTATTGGAAAAGAAAAAAAATATAATAACCATTAATAGAATTGCCAAATAAAAGCACCCTGATGGACAAAAAAAAGTAAAAAAAAGAAAAAGCTAAAACTGGTAGGGGAGTATTCGCATTCAGCGCAAGATAATAATGTACCGAATACGACTACTTAACAACCCAGTGTTTCCAATAGTAGCAAACATTTTATTTTGTCGTTAAGAGCATCAGGGAATATATTATAATGAATAAAAGAAAGGTTGCAACTGATAAAAAGTACCAATTTTTATTTTAGTATTGAGATATTACACACATTTATACAATCAATTGTTGAAAACTAGAACTGAAAATGTAGACTTCTGTTGTATCAATAATCGCCAAAATCTCTCTAAAGATACGTATATGTGCCCAAGAGAACGAAAGTGGTTTAATAAACACCGCCATATCTGAACGAGCAGACAATCACTTTATCCCCATAAAAATATCTAACTGAATATCTCAATTATCCGAATTTCATTTCGTGCGAGGTTCAAATGCCTCTCTGCCCTTCGGTCAATTCCAAATTGGCAGGAATCGGCCGCAGGAATTCCTACCAAATGGGTACAGGGTACGTTTATAGCGCGACTCACACGTACCACCAATGGGCGAATAAAAATTCGCCGCCGGATAAATCACAGATTGCCGCGGACGTAAATAATTACGACCTTAATTACAATTTTAAATACACGAGCATTGCATTTTATGGCCGCTATAATCCGGACTGCTAAGAGCGACGATGAGAAGAGAGAAAAAAAGAACGCGTCTGGTATTGTTCGAGATCGGAGGACGAAAGGATAAAAAGACAGACTCGCCCCGAGTCTATATTTGGCCGGTTAGGTTATCTACATTTATAATTGATCGGGTGGGTAAGATGTATTAAATCGGAGAATGCTCACTTGCGTACAATGAGATGGAGAGACGCTGGGAGAAAAATTTGGAAGCAAATTGGTCAACGCATTAATTAATATTAGTATTATTTAAAATTAAATATGAAGTAAATTGTTTATTATGTAGCCTTACAACTAACATGGACAAGTATGGTCGTGGTCAGTATTTAATTTGGTTTGAAAAGCAGAAATTACAAATTAGCTAGCAACTTCCACAAAGTCCATTTGGAAAATTTTATGTCATAGCATTATTAAAGGTCATTTTCGTAAATTTTTTGTTTTGCGTCTCTTGTCCGAAGACCGCCTGTCAAATAGTCTTTCATAACATGCAACTTGAACAGAAACCTAACCCCTATCATAACCTCTGTTATTGATATTTGAGCAGGATGCGGATGCTTGGCAGTCAGCATTAATCGAATAACTGACCAGAAAATGGTTCAAGTCCACATAAACTTAAAACTCCGCATTGACCAAACAGCTTACGCAGTTGAAGACCGTGGAAATATTTGGAGTGAATAGGATTATGAACAAAAATCCAAATTTTGAAACACTGCACCACACACCCTCATGTTCCATTAAGTCTATGAAAACTGACGCAAGCACCCAATAGACAACGAGCCTAGTTTGCCAAATTTCAGAAATATTACGGTCATAAAATCAAGAAAAATAAAAAATAAACGTACCAACCTGATAGCTCCAAAACTTATTCTGACCTAGATTATTTGAGAAAACGGAGAAGATTCTGATTTGGCCAGGTTTATTGGTAACGATGGAATTCTGAGCACCAACACCAACACCATCTTCTTGAAAGCATTGGAAAAGCAATTCCAATTAGAAGGAAAGAGACATATATGGACCTTATTAATCAAAAAAGGAAGAAAGTACGATCCTGCAGACTAGCCGTTATACCATACATCATGAGTGGTCCAGGGCTGGCAGAGTTTTATTGACCATATTAATTAGAATCACAAAATCTGACAAATCCTGGCTAACTAGTTTATATGCAGTACGAGCGATCTCGATGAAATAGAATTTGCTCATGTAGTTACCAAAAAATGTCATAGTCATAAATTATTCCGATTTCCTCTACTTTAATTTATTATCTAACTATTTCGACGATATTCCAGATATAGCGGCTTATTTGCAATAGTTTTCAAAAATGCTAAGACTAAAACTCCAGTTCCTTTGGACCCTTGGTTCAACAGAAAGCTTCTAAATATGGAGTGTTGTCATACTACGGATGATAAAGTAAAAAGGTTCTGGTTCTGATGATTAATATATTATATTGGCTTCTAGAATACTATATTGTCGAGCTTTACGCCGTCTTCAGTGCTAACTACAAAAGTTCATAAAGAATTATGCTCAATATTCCAAATAAGTTTTAAGGTTAATACATATACCGTCTTACAATCTTTCTTGTATTTATTCGCGAAAACATAACATTGCTATCCGCACTCGAAATATTGTTTTTCAATATTGTTTCACCTAGCTCCTCATGGCAATTATCCATGCATTTGCGTGTTGAATTGACGTTTCGCAAACGCTGACGTTCCAAATATTGTCAAAAACTTCAAAATATCCTGGGTACCTAGTATTAATGCAGACACGATTTCGATCAAATAGAATTTGCTCCTGCAGTTAAACTATCAATTTTACCATTAAATGTTATACACATAAATTATACAAAATTTCCTCTACTTTAATTTATTGTTTATCTATTTTGATGAAATAACAGACATGACGGCTCATTTGCAAAATCGTTGAAAAATGCTAAGAGTAAATAGCCGGTTCCTGTGGACCCTTTTGAACCAAAAGCTTTTCAGCTCTAAGTTAGGTCATAAAACTTCTAAATATGAACTTTCGTCCCGATACCTTTAGTAGTTTCTCCGGAATCGTCGCCACAAAAATCGTTTACACACACACAGACATACATACACACACACACACACACACACACACACACACACACACACACACACACACACACACACACACACACACACACACACACACACACACACACACACACACACACACACACACACACACACACACACACACACAGACATTTTTTGGACCTTGGTCAAAAATGTTCAGGGGACCCATAAAGGCCTATTTCCGCTAAAATCGCAAAAAACTTTTTCGGCACGATTACAATACTTTACATACTGCGTATGATAAAGTAAAAATCGAACAAAAATCTACCTGTATATTACTGTATTTATCTTAGCTAATTAGATAGTATAGTGAGATCGATATTTTATAAATCAGTGAACGCTTGAAAATATTTAAAGTATAAAAATGCTAATTCAAAACAACGCATATATATGTGGTCTTTCAAAACACGTTCAACTTCTCAAACTGCTGCGGCCGGCTTGACTGGACAAAAAAAGGTTGTTTTGTGGCTCTACGCCGAATGTTGCTAGAATATTTGGGCAAAACAAACTGATACCGTCAATGCACCACGGAAAAATATATTTTTCTAATTGAAAGAAATTTCTATCGGGACAGTACGCGATATATTTTTATGTTTCAGTGCCCCAATCATTACGGATAATAATGTGCACTGATTAATGAACTTAAATATTGTTCGACAATAACTTACATTATTTCCAGTTGTGAGTTATTAAATTAAAATTAAATTAAAACGCGTCGAATTAAATTTCGGATCTTCAATATTATTTTCGAATTATTACGTTATCGACCTTTTTTTTAATGACAACCAGCTATTTCCCTTGCTGATCCATAGATCTTTTAATTCTGATTATCCCGCTAAAGTAAGGATTAATCAGAAAAAATCAAACCCAACTGGTATTTTGTATATACATTTAGTTAGGAATTTCAAATGACATAAGTAAATTGTTTTTTTTTTACATTATCTTTAGCTTTCTATTATCGTTTTTTTTTCTATTATCGTACGAGTGGTGTTTTCAAGTTATACGTCTTAAAAACTGTCATAAGCACGCATTATAGGAACACCTGGTTAACCACCATATTTCATAAAAACTTCACCATTTCCGAGTTGTGTTCTTCAGTCTCATATGTATTACCCACCTTGCTTTTTTGCGGAAATGTTTATTTATAATTAGTTTATTTATAGAGCAAATAAAAAAAATATATAAATAACAATTAAATAAAAAATAGATAAATATTATTTTATTCATATTTATTGTGGTGCGCAAAGTTGTACTTAAAGTTTGTACATATACAGTTCCATAATTTTTCGCTACTTTCGCACCAAAATTATAAAAGCAAATACTGCCAATTGTTTTCCTGATCACAAAACATTTTGAAAAAGAACCGTTTAAGATGAAGACTTTTGACTAAATAACAAGCATGGAATTTTTGTTTTCGAGTTTCTTCTTAATTGAGAAGAAAATCTGTATTGGGAATGGATCATTATTGAAACATAGGCAATTACATATTTGTATCACACGTTTTTTCTGTATAATATTTTAAATGTCTTTTTCAGCTTGGTCTGAAGTGTGTTACCAGCTTGTAACTGATGTTTTAATTAAGATTTAGTATTGTACCAAAAATGTTAGATTTTAACATTAAAAATCTATTTGACGGTAGCATATTTTTTTTTCGATTGTGACATGTTATTAAAATGTAAATTCTAAGCTTTTAGTTTTCAAACAATTGTTATCTTGGAATCGTCTTTCATCAACTTTTTAAAAAGATACCGTAAGTAAACAACCCAACAACGACACAATAAAAATTCTCTCATAAACACATTTATCACGCGCTATCTGCCGTAATAGCCGAGACGTCGCCATACATTTTAACCGGAAAATACTGGCGACGTTATTTTCCCTCTTTCCACGGTAATTTCCCGGATTGTCCCCGTCTTACCGGGTATATACGGACCAGTGTAAACATCCCCAGTAATGGGATTGTTTTATCCGCCGCTCATGGGCATTAAGTGCTCTGTCTCGGCAATTTTATTAGCTCAGCGCCGAAGGAGCAATACCAACCATCCCCAATATTGGGACCCGAAATATCCCCCTGTTCCTTACGCAGTAAGACCCCCTAGCCGTAATTAGCGAGACACGCGAAGACTCCGATCTGCATTTTAGATCCCCCAGATTACCTCACCTCAATTGCCTCGTCTATCTGCCAAGAAAAATATGCACGCCAACGGGAATGTTCCACAGCCTGCAAAACGCTACTATTAAATTGCGTTTAATTGATTTTTTGTTGTTGTAGGTATGTATGGCAGTTAAAATACTTGACCTGACATTAAATGACTTAATGTACGAGAAATGCAATGCGACACGCGAGAAATTTAGTAAAATCAAGGAACGCGATCAAATATGTAAATATGTTGGACGGGGCGTGCAATATGAGATGAAAAACGTATGTGAGTTCGATAAAACAAGTAAGTAACAACTATAAAGAGGACTATTGACAGCATTAAAATTTATACAACCCCTTTGGTTCTCTATAAAGGCCACATTTAATTACAAATATAAATATATACTGCTTATGTATGACCCTCTTCTCTGTCCCTTAATTTATTAGCATCTAACAATTACCTACAGGGGACCTACAGCTAAACGTGGCCTCCGACCTACAGGAGTGATTAGCTAATTAAATAACTCCGATTGCCAACAAAAGTTAAGGCTTGGGGAGCGTAAAGTTTGCCAGAAAATCTTAACCGTTTGCAGGATTCGAAGAAACGACATACGGCTTATTTTACATACACAAACTAAAAGATGTGCAACATTACATTATACAGGCTGCCATAATTCAACTTGTAGGGCTGTTAGATCAGTTCATGCCTGACCAGAATATCCAATGGTGAACCGTCGTTAGTTTTCGGAATGCTGGCACTTTTATTAATTTCCCAAAAATCAGTTTTTCCATTGCCGCAGTCTTAAAAGAACTTATAGTGCCTTTGGAAAGAATCAATACCTTTGGAAAAGGAAAACATTTTTGCCCGATTTATAAAATATGATTTTAGTCGTTTTATAAAAAAAAAAATCTGATGTGGCCAGGCGCATGACTTTATCATACCATATATTAATAGTTTAGCTGCATGAGATTCTATTTGATCGAGATCGGCCATGACTGCATTAAAATAAAACTACTAGAACTAGATAGATATTTTGATTAGATTTACAATATGTAATGTCAAAATATCAGCATTTGATACTACCTACTGTCATTAGAATCACAATATCTGAAAAATCCTGGCTAACTAGTTTAATACTATAGTGTTTTAATGCAGCACGAGCGATCTCGATGAAATAGAATTTGCTCATGCGCCTAAACTATTTATTTTACCAAAAAATCTCATGGTCATCGTCATAAATTATTCAGAATTTCCTCTACATTAATTTATTATTTAACTAATTCGACGGAATTCCAGAAATAGCGGCTCAAAAATGTTTAGGGGACCCAATAGGAAATATTACCTACAGCTAAAATCAAAAAAAAATAAAACTACACTCATCGCTATACTTTATTTACAATTTTCTCAATTTATCGTTTATAGAATTAGATATAAAGATGGGTTGATATTTCTTATCAACAAACAATCAAATTGGTGATCTTATTTGTTATTTTATTTGAAATTTGTATTTTCTACTTTGCCCTACTAGAGCGGCAACGTTCCATAGCGGTTGTCCAACCTCTGATGCATACTCTAATGAAATCAGCTGTTTTCGAGTGTGACAGCACAAAAAAGTGACAGCCATAGACATTTCTGTGGTGACAGTACAAAAAAATATTTGTCAAATCCAGGCTACTATGTAGTTTTTTATCAATGCAGATGCGACCGATCT
This sequence comes from Melinopterus prodromus, assembly GCA_964023965.1. Classification (NCBI taxonomy): domain Eukaryota; kingdom Metazoa; phylum Arthropoda; class Insecta; order Coleoptera; family Scarabaeidae; genus Melinopterus; species Melinopterus prodromus. The sequence goes on from OZ030393.1 coordinate 52,356,252, forward strand.
CGATCATATAGAATTTGCTCTTGCAGCAAAACTCTTAATTTTACCAAAAAATGACATAGGCATAAATTATTCAAAATTTCCTCTACTTTAATTTATTATTTAACTATTTTGACGAAATTACAGAAATGGCGGCTCATTTGCAAAATCTTTAAAAAAGGTTTAGAATAAACTATCAGTTCCTTTGGGCCCTTTTGAACCAAAAGCTTTTCAGCTCTAAGTTTAGTCATGAAACTTCTAAATATGAACTTTCGTCCCGATACCTTTAGTAGTTTCTCCGGAATCGTCTCAACAAAAATCGGGTACACACACACATACACACACACATACACACACACACACAGACATTTTTTTGTACCTTGGTCAAAAATGTTCAGGGGACCCAAAAAGACCTATTTCCGCTAAAATCTCAATTTTTTTTTTTCGGCACGATTACAATACTTTATTATACTGCGTATGATAAAGTAATAAAATTAAATTGTGATATATTAAAATTTAAAAATATATATATATATATATCATGGCCTTTTAAAATCAATTTTAGGTTTGATTGAATTTGGGCATTTGGGTAAGTGAAACGTCTTGTCTAAATTGACCCTATATCGATTAGTGTAATATATCTCTCCACGTTTTCGGCTACTTCAAGGATTGTACAATATACACTGTGGGCAAAAAAAACGGTAAAATTTTTTCACTCGAATTTCCAATAATTTTTAGTCAATTCAAATATTTCTTTAAAAAGCGAATAGCTGGTAGTGTGAAGATTGAAACTATACCATATTCGCAATAACAGAACTTTTCATTCCGAAGTTATGTTGCTTTATGTTTGGCTATGCAACATTTCGGGTAATATCGGGTCAATTTAATTTGAAATGAAAAGTGTATTAAAAACAATGGGTAACGAGTAATAAAATTTGTCTTGTGTTGGTAAAAAGTACACTAGAGATCTTATAGCATCGAATACAGGGTAATTTTTTTCTTATACAGTGTGAAATATTTAAATAATGTTTTTTTATTGTATTTAATCAAAAGCAGTGGAATATGACATTTGTAATAAAAACATTGCAACGGCAAGAAACATCTGACAGTGTACTTGAGTTATCTTTCAAGGTCGTGGAGAAACCATTGGTGTTGTTATGGGTGTTGCGTTATGGGTGCTTATGAATTTATCATTTTAGGTTGTCTTCTCGTCAGTTTCAATTATGATGTATAATTTTGTTTGTTTTTGCGAAGATTGAATCAGAGCTTGAATCAACGTTTTTTGAGTATCACTTCAAAGCAAGTCTTCTTATTTATTTTTATGTCATGTTTAAATAAAGAGCACTTCCAATATCAGCCTGAATACATTGTGTTGCTCATTTTTTAGATATTTTTTTGAAGATGTAATTTTTACATGAAAAACGAACATGAACCTGACCGTCCGACAAGTGAAACCCAAAAGCCATAATTTTAGTTCAATAAAAACGATGTTGATTTTAGTTCCAAATCAATGCAAAAGCAAAACTTTATGTGTTTGTTGCAAAAACATAAAAATTTGCAAAAAATCTACAGCCGAATAATTGTAGTACAGTATGGAAACCAGGTAAGAAAAATCCTTCACAAATTTCAAAATCAAACGGCACCCATAATAAAACTAAACGTTGGCCATAGTTTCTCCACCTACTTTAAAGATAACTCAAGTTCGTAATTTTTCGTGCCTATGCAATGGAACCGCTCTTTTTATCTATCCAAACGACTAATTCAACTGCTGTTTTGAGTAAAAACAGCAAAAAAACGATATTCTAAAATTTCACCCTGTATACTAAAAAAATCACCGTGTATACGATGCTATAAAATACTACTGTTCCTTTTGACCAAAAGAAAACAGATGTCATAACCTACTAATTTTATTACACCTTTCAATTCACATTAAATTGATCCGATATTATCAGAAATGTTGCATTGCCATACATAAAGCAACATTACATTGGATTAAAACGTTCAATTATTGCAAATATGGTAAGTTTCCAATCTTCACAATATAAGCAATTAGTTTATCAAAGAAATGCTTGAATTTAATTAATATCTTTGAAAATATGAGCAATTGAAAGTTGGTACCGTTTTTTTGTCCCACAGTGTATTTTGAGGATAGAAAACTTAACATGTCAAACATAACATGTGAAACGTTGCTTAATTACGTACAATGATGTCTTAGGCGGTGTACATTATTAAAATAGTTATGGATTGTAGCCACGACATTTTTAGGAGGTACATTTGGCTAATTTTGTCCCATAAGAGTAGAGGAATAATAACTAGCTTCGCTTCAATGTGTCAGTCAACGACGCCATGTCACTTGCCATGTTCCACGTCTTCCACTTTGGTCGTGTATGACCAGTTTTAGTTATATTTGATATCAGTGGCACATTCTCACTACACCTTTTTCATCTTTATTTCAGTCCTCATATTTTTTTCATCTTGAATTCCAGTGACCATATCTCTGTGGCGAAAAACATCTGTGTGAAGACCACATTTTCGACATTTTACTATAGTTATCATTATAAGGTTCTTAAATTCATTAGCAGGATGCCAAGAGTTGAAGAATCACATCAATAAGAAAAGCTTAAAACTTATTATATATTGTGATAACAATCTGTTGAGTGACGGCCAACATCTCTAGATTTGACTTCATTTATTACATACTAGGCACAAGATGACCTCAACCTTCAGGCAGCAACGGAACGAAATGGAATGTAATTTTGACCGATCGAACATTAGAAATTCACCATCAGCATAGGTAGGGGAACGGTGAAAAACGAAAGATGATCGTCCGATCGGAATAAAACATAGGCATGGTCGGTCGTCGTCTGGTCGTTTCTTGGAACATAACTGTGCACTGCGAGGAGCTGGAAGGGAACGAATCCCGGGCCATATTGGCCGCGTCAGTATATTGTGTGTCTATTGAGATGCGGAGAGTCCGCGAAAAAGTGTCGCGCGTGACTCGAATTTGCAAGCCGGTGGGTTTTGCCAGGGCACGATGCCCACGCTGGATTTTTAATGAACCCATTTGATATTATGCCAGGACGTCGACATTGCTAAACAATGTTAATCGCGGCATACTAAGCAGTATATGGTACCATTGTGTGATTGATGGCGGTTCTTGTTGCGTTCGAACTGGACCTCATGGATTCCTGTAGGTCACCGTGTGTTTTTGGCGAAGACAATTTTTTGGGGTTTGTCGTGTACAGTATGAAGTAGCAGCAGATTTGTTTAGTGAGAAGACGATTAAATATGAATAGAGAATTCACAATATTTTGTGCATCAATTTTATGTAGTATTTTCCGAAATAAAATCTGCAATAGGCCAAATCAATTACTTTATTTAATAATCATTAATAATCAGCATCACAATGGGAATATTCCATTTATGCTGATAGATAACAATATAGAGATAGGGTTAAGCAATGGCACACAATCACAAAGACATAAAAAAATGTATATATAAAATGGTTTATAGAGAATTAAACATTATATTTAATCATCTGCTTTTTCTATGAAGAAGATGGGTATTTTGCGGATAATTTTATTTACTTTCTGGTTCTATAAAGCTTTTACGTTCTTACGTTCTTGATCTTCTTTTTGAATTATTGGCGATTAAGGTTATAACTTTAACAATTAATTGACTGTATTGTCTCTCGTCAATGTCAATTAGTGGCGATTAAGGTTATAAGTTTGACAATTAATTGTCTCTAATAGTCACTCAACTCCGAATTGTTTGTATAATTATTCAACTCCGTAGATACGCATGTCACTTGATAACGTCAAAATGTTTATTGATATTATTCAAACGGAGGAATAAAACCATTGTAAGACATACAATTTTGTATGAACCTCGGGCATTACTTGATGTTTATACCCTCGGGCGACTACAAACGGTACCCTCGGGGCATAAACTTCCGTGTAATGCCCTAGGTACATAAATAACTATTTTCTACTCCTATTGATGAATGCATTCACTATCATGGCAATTTATGATAAGTAATACTAACCATTCCCCACACACATGGTAAATATTTCATTCCTGGCACCACATACCCCCGCGAGTCGTGAGAAATATTTCATTTCTCACGGCTTTAGAACAAATCGCAGCTCTGGATTTTTCATTTCCATTGTGTTCAATTGTGTTTTCATATACTAATTTCGGATAAGCGCCCACGGCGCAAGGCACCCTATGGATATATTTGTCATTATGTTCGTTCATAATGTATGTTTTTTTTAATTAATAAATTTGTGTTAATGTTAATGTTAATGTGTTTTCATATACTGCTTAGCGACATTGTCAACGTCTCTAAGTGACAAGCGCAACAAACATTTTTAATCTGTCAAAATCCTTTTAAACCGTCATAGTGACATACAGCCGTCCCTATATGCAATATATTAATTTATAAAATTTCATTGCATGGTCGTAGAAACAGTTTAGTATTCTATTCGCAAGTAATGGCAATTCCTCACTCGAACGTTTTGCTGCACTCGCTTACAGCTCGTGCTGCAAACTTCGTTCTCGTGGGAAATTGCTTAAACATTACTTGCTCATAGAATAATATACTAATTTGTTACTTAGTTTTATATCCAAATGGAAAACACAATGCTCTACTAAAAAAAGTATTCTGTTGTTTTCACATGTCTGCTATCGAAATAAAAAAGTCATCTTATATATCATAATTGGTCTTGGTATTAAAAAATTGTACTGTAACTTTTTTAAACAAAATGTGTAGGTGTCAAATATGTAACAATTTTGTTGCATTCGCATGTTCTAATAATAAGTTGAGTTCAATATTTTCTAGAAATATGTGAGATTAGTTTAACCAAACATAATGACCCTACGAACTGTGTTGAATTTAATGTAATGATTAAGTAGTGATTAAACTTGACATATTCAGTACAGGTTAATTTTAGATATGGAATGATATTCACATTTTGCCAGATTTATAGTATGAAAAAATGGTTACAACCAATAACAGTAATTTTTCGATGCTGATTTTCTAATAAAATTGTGTTAGCCACACGAGAAATAAGATTAGCATATATACAAGCTGCATACACATACAAGCTGCATACACATACAAGCTGCATACGCACACATACAAGCTGGCAATTTCAAAATTGAATAATGTTCAAATTGTATGCCTTATGAAGAAAATTTTTAAGTATACGATAATTTAAATTTCTACATAATTATTGATTACTCTGCGAAACCTGAATTTTGTGCCTAAAAAGCGCATAGGCACTTCCAATAGATTTCATACGAATCCGGACACAAAAGTTTCCTATAACGTAAAGTTTTCGAAAAGGATTCGGTTAAAATTATATTATAAATTGTGTCAAGTAAATATTAAACTTCAGGGTACTTTGCCTTATGGCCTAAAAGTTATATAAGGCATTGATTTCAACCTCTATAAATGTACAAAAACACGTTTTTAATTTTGACCTTAACTTTTTCGAAAACCTTGACTTCACTTCCACTAGTGATTTGCTTGGAGAATATCCAGTAAAGATACTATGAAGTGCTAATCTCTCTTTTTCTTTTTTTAGGTTCTACTGAAGATGGCAACATAGTTGCTGAAATACGTATTTAGGTTTCTAAAATACTTGTTGTGGTTAGGGGTTTATAATTTTATTATTAAGTTCGCCACAGTCTCCAAAATATTGTTACTTACCTTTAAGTTTGAATAATTAATTAATTCCACGATAATTATTATATTACAATTGTGGTCGAGATGGTGTAGGATTCTATTAAGAGGCTATTGTTTTAACGTGACAAGACCAACTACCTTTCTAAAGTAACAATACAAATAACTAAATGTTTTTCTGTTTCTCTTCAAAAAAACATTGGACATTGGGACGGAGATCGTGCTTAAAATCCCCGATGTTGTTACGTATTTTGCTTTTACGTTTGACATTAGAGTTCAGTGCCATCAATCATACAAACATAAAAGTTACTAATAACGCTTTATGACGAATGTAAAGCCAGGAGAGAAGTTACTAAAAAACAGTGTTACAATTTGCTGCCTATAGCAGCGAACAGTGTCATCACTCATCACGTGTTAATTGTGAACGTACAGTAGAAAGTACTCTGATGAGATATACCTCAAAGCAAAGTGTCGATTTAAAACAGAAACCACGTAAAACGGCTTTTCAATTTTTAAACTCCTACGACAACATTACAATGATGATAATGGACGAGACACGACTCTCGATACACGAGGTTATTACGGCGGACATTAATTCGAGTCGTGTAGTTCGGTCTCCGAACAAGCCATAAATTTGAACGGGCGAAAGTATGCGCGAACGTCCAAAACCATTAAATTAAACCCCATTGTGCGGAGCGACCGCGCGGTATTTCCATCGAAATTAATTAAATTATTAAGATAGCCGCAATATCGGTAATAACACGCACGCTGCGTTTCATTCACCCTCATCCGTTCTGCGTACATACAGTCTACACCCCACGTCCACGGGGTTCGCGCCATATGGCTCGCCGCACTTTAATTTCAATACGTTGTTACACTATTTGAAAGTGCCGATTTGTCCCAGTGCAACAATAACAATCTGTCTCCTCGTTGCGGTCACTTACTTAGCCAAATTGCTGGCAATTCATTACTGGGGGTGAAGTGTCGATAGTGAATTTCCTTTCAAGCACTGGTGAATTATTGATAGTACGAAGAAGAGTGGTAATCAGCAAAAGGACTGCTCGGTTTGGACAGCGGAACGGGGAGAGAGAGCCTTTTGATGACATGCAAATAAGTACCAGCGAAAGCTTCTTACGTTGTTCACACGGAGCTTTGTCTGAGCTTTACACCTGGTAAGATGCTCAGAGTCTCAGAGCGCGAGAGGTTCGCGCATAATTTTCGATCTGCAGCGCAATTGATTCTCTGATCTAGTGCTCTAACCTAGTGTGCAGAGGAAATGTTAAATTACGAAGGATGAACAAAATTAGATACTTGTTCAAAAATGAATTCCAACGTCCCACATGTAGGTACCTACTGCTTAAATAAACACCTCCTATAAATGATGGTTCTATGAATGATGGTTCCCAGACTTTGGAAAGATGTATTCAGTTATAATGACAACTTATGAAATAGTTAATGTAGTTTTATCTTCAATGTACGAATGTTTATTTGTAATTCTAATAGTATTTAGTGCATGATTTTTTTTCTAACAGTATTTAGTGCAAAATATTACACAGTTTTGTTTTTCATGCGAGGAATAGCTGATGGCTACAAATATAAAAAATAAAAACGCTATAGGATAAGTCTTTTAAATATTGCTGGGGGGAAATTGTTATTACAACCGGAGCTAACGGCTCCATTTAAAGAAAAATTATCACATAAACTACGGATATATACCGTGATACGAAGAAACCGGGTACTACAGGGCACCAGCAAAGGTAAAGGACCTTTTTCCTAACCCAAAGGATATCACACCACTCCTGAAGAACGAAGGGGTATACGAGATACATTGTGAGTGTGGAACATACTATGTAGGACAGACAGGACGAAGTATCGAATGTCGAGTCAAGGAGCACAGTAGAGACACCCGACTACGCAAGATTCAACAGTCCGCTGTTGCTCAACACTGCCACGAGTAGGGACACACAATGAATTTCGATGAAGTGAAGATGTTGGCAATGGTGGGTAATTATCATCGAAGGCTTATTAGAGAAGCCATCGAAATCTACAAACATCCTGACAACATCAATCGCTACGACGGTACTGACATTAGTAAGGTCTGGAAAACGATCCTAACACGGTCAGGTGGAAAAGCACATGAGAGCGGTAACTCCAGATGTGCGCAGTGAGGTGTAAATTTAGATATATAAGAGAGATTTTCTTGGTAGGTCTTCCGTATTCAATTAGCTTTGAAGAAGCGAGCAAGATGGTTCGCGAAACGTCAGCATTTGCAAATCTTGACGCACGGCATAACCCGGAAGCAGTTTATTTTCTAATCTAAATGACTAGACGTGAAAATGTACGTTACTTTACGAACAAAACGAAGCCATTTTTAATTTAAATGTAACAACATGATAGTTTACTCTTAAGCAAATTTAAGAATTTCTTGCTTTTCGTAAACTTTTTCGGGCACCCAAAAATCTTTAAATTCGAGATACATTTTTCAAAATAAGCAATAGTAGTTCACCTGGTCTATAGTTCTGTACATCTGGCCACTGAACTCGTTTTATGAACCCAAAACTCTCAATGAAGTAACTGAAACATATTTCCAATGACATAACAGGTCAAGAAATTGAATAATAATGTTAGCGGATAGGTTAAATGTGATTAAACGTCTAATATGTTTGTATTCTCATTCTTAATCATCACCATCATATCCAGATTCATTATTAATAAATATTTTTCATAAATAGCTATAATTGCTTCCTGGCGGCATTTTTATTTCTCAATGCAATTTTTTTGCTAAATTTTTTCTGTGCTGTTTAACATAGAAATAGAAAAGTTCTTTTGGTTATATAACGTTGTCTATTTCGGCTTTACATATCAAAAAATGTTTAAACAAAATATGGTTTCAGGCTCACCTTGGTGCATCTGTGATGGCGTTGTTGGTACAACGGCGCGATGAGCATTTTCCACAGTTGTGGAACCGATGATGATATAGCTCATGATGAGTATGAATCATTATTAAAACATTCCTATCATATTCACACTTATAATTTTGGACACTATCGCTAGAATAAGCGCAGATGCATTCTCTTTGAACCCCTACAAACATCCACTGACAAACACCACTGAAGTTCTAAGTAGGAAAGTGTTGGTGGCTTCAGGCTTCAGAAATATTTCGGCCGTTTTATTTGCGGTTTGACCGCGGCCGCACATCTGCATGCCTTTGAGTAGTGCGGGTATCCCTGCTGACGGGTTCAACCCTTTGCTTTTTATCCGTTTCGCCTCTGGAGGAATCCCGAACACCCTGAATTAATACGGAAGGGCGGTAAGCGTAGCCATTCTAACTTGGCCGCAGCACTGATTGACTCATTTGAATATTACAGTATCTCGTTGGGTAAGAAGATGAAAAAGTGGTAGGTATCATTTAAAAATTACAGTTTTATGAGTCATTTTCGACACTTTCGATGCCTACGTCAGTATACTTTGTCTTTTATTCCTGAAAAATGCAATAACACACAGGATTCTTTTGCTTAAAATTTGCTACTTGCTATAAGCAGGGAAAAACGGGAAGTGCTGAGACTTTTTCTACCAAATTTGGCAGATACCTTGAACTACCAGTAAGAAATAATGATTAATGATTGTTAATGATAATAATAATGATAGATATCAATATGTACCACAGTTCTTGAGATAGTGGACAAATTTAAATATCTAGGTGTCATTTTAGACAATACATTGAAATTTATGAGTAATATGGAGTATATAGTTAAAAAGTTGAGCCAAAAGATTAGCTACTTAGGAAGAATATCTAATAAGCTCATATTAAAAGCTAGAGTATTGGTACCATACAATTATAGAACCATATTTCAACTATTGCAGCAGTATATTAATATTTGTATGTAGAGACAAAGACAGTATGCAGGTTAAACAGTATCGAGACAATATTTCGTAAATTAATTTTCTTGTATGTTAAACAAGGAACGGTATATCATTTGGTATATAAATGCATAAATAATAAACTCACAAATTATATGAGTTATTATTTATCATACAATAGTCAGCAGCATGACGGAAGCTACTTTAGATGCCATCTTACATCAGCCCTTCGAATACAAGAAGGAAGCTACGTTATAAAAAAAATTGTTTTATTCAAAATTTAAGTTGCTAAGTGTAAGAGTTTTAAATAAAAAATTAAAACAGACGTTTTATACCATTAGAAAAAAAATTAATTCATAAAAAGCACAAAAACATATTATAGTACAAAACTGAATAACTGAAAATATGACGTAAAGACACAATGGATTTGAACCAGAAACATCAGCATATTCCAATCCGGAGTTCTAACCAATTGAGCTACCAAGGGCGGCGGAATTTGTCACCTCAAGGAAAGAATGCCGAAATTGGAATTGTTACTTCGTTTTGTTATGTTTCATACTTTTAGAGATATTTATAAAGAAAGCATGTATATGTGTAAATTTTTTTATGTTAATTGTAAGCACTTAACCGCATTTTTCGCCAACCGTTGCTTTTTTGAACGGTAAACTAAATGTTGGAAAACTAACTTATCGATTTTAAAAATTCTTGCTGCATTCTACTAATATATTTACTCACTTTCGTGTAACTAGAATAGGCTGTCTCCACTAAACATAAAAATTTGTAAAATTTTTATTGCGAAAAGGAGTATTAGAATTAATTTACAAATTTTTGATAATAATCATCAATTCAAGTTTAGGCGATATGTCTTGGAATACGTGTTTGAAAGGTAGAATTTAATCTGTTGGGTTTAAAAAACACTAATTACACTAAAAACAGAATTTTACTTTAAGGGTTCACCATTTGGCATATAATGAGGCATTTTTATATCGTGATTTTGGAAGTTTTTTATATGTATTTGTGGTTACAAGAGTCTGTTACGATGAAGTTAATTCCAGTTACTATCGACTTTTGTTTATTTTGTCGCATTTTGCCTATTGTTTATTATTGCGAATATTAAATTAATAATAATTAGATAGGGATGCAGAACAGGTGTACAATACGAGACAAAGAAAAGATATTCTTCACTCTTCAAAATGTATATATTTTTTATTTGTTATTTGTCTCGTAAATTAATAATTAAAAAAAAAAACGTACAAGTTGTTACCATTTTTCAGATCGCGGGGCCATGGTCTAGAAACCAAGAAGCCAAGCAATGAGCTGACTTCGTAATTCAGAACAACATGTTTAGCCAAAACCACATTATTTTATTAAAGTTGCATTTCAAAACTACATTTTACACGTTTATGATAAAATTTTGTTTCGCACTGAAAGATGTGTTGTTATAACGTCTGAATGGTAATGTTGGGTACATTGTTATGCCAAAAAAAAAACAAGGTTTGCATCTATTGTTTCTGTCTCATACTGTAATATTGGCTATTGCTGAGTCAGCATTTGACATCAATACATAGTCAGCAAACTGGAAAACTGACCCCAAAATGCGCCAACGTATAAAAATTATTATTTGAAAAGGGGAATTTCGACATTTTTCTCAAACTAAAAGTTGCGATAAGCAACAAGACCGCCCAAGCAACCCAACCTACTCCTATCACAGCCCTATTAATACTGAATTGATATTTGATTGCAATTAACCTTCAAAACGCAAAGTCAACATCGGTTGGAAACAGTAGAAAGCATCCATCCACGTATGTGCGTGAGTGGAAAACTCCGGATATATATAGACGTATGCTCCTGTGATCTGACCCGGGATATTCCGGGTGACAGGCCGTCCGCGGTAATCTGGAGATTTGCGTATGAATGGGGCCCCCGTATAAGAGTGATTCTAGTGCGGCATTGTGGTCGGGTTATTGTCCGGACCTCCGGTTTGACACCGTCATTTTCTGCTTGACTGATCTGTGATCTTATCAGCGGCGACCGGCGCACCGCGCGGAGGTGACTACAGCCCATCTACGCCACGGACCGCTTCGCGAGTCACGCTGACGCCGACCAGATTACAACCCTTACGCCCACCCCAAAATTACGGCGTGATAAATATTTTGGACCGGAACTTCCAATTCGACGAATTAAATGCGTGCGGTTTTAATCAAACTTGGTGGCAGACGTCAGTGGTGGGTGATGAAAAGTTAAGGCAACGTTAATAAAGAAGTGAAAGCATCAGATAACAGGAAGAAAATTAAAAAATAGAAGTTGATGATAAAAAAAAGTGGCAATTTTAGTCATAATAAAACTCACTCTCTCGAATCGCACGTCTTATATCATTCAGAATTCTACTTGAGCCCCTTGGCTATAACAAAAATCACTCGTTATTATTAGTCGTAGATAAATAATTTTGATCGAGATCGGTCGTGTCTGCATTAAAATAAAGCTAGTTAGCCAGGATTGTCAAAAGATATTCGTTTGACACTACGTACTGTCATTGGAATGAAATTCTCTGTCAAATCCTGGCTAACTAGTTTTATAATAATGCAGACACGACCGATCTCGATTAAAGGGAATTTGCTCATGCAGCTGAACTATTAATTTTATCAAACAATGTCATAGAGTTAAATTATACTACATTTCGTCTACTTTAATTTATTATTTAACTACTTTAATGAAATTACGGAAATGGCGGCTCATTTGCAAATGCTTAGAGGAAACATCCAGTTCCCTTGGGCCGTTTTGAACCAAAAGCTTTTCAGCTCTAAGTTTGGTCATAAAACTTCTAAATATGGAGTTTCGTCCAGATACATTTAGAAGTTTCTCCGGAATCGTCGCACAAAAACGTGTTCAGGGGACCCAATAGCACATATTTCCGCTAATTTCTCAATTTTTTTTTCCGGCGACCGGCTCGGTTACAATACTGAGTATGATAAAGTAAAAAGGTTGTTGGTTTTGATGATTAATAAATTATATTGGCGTCTAACATACTATAGTTTCGGGTTTTACCCCGTCTTCAGTGCTAACTACAAAAAATCATAAAGAATTATGCTCAATATTCCAAATATGTTTTAAGGTTAACATACCGTCTTACAATCTTTCTTGTATTTATTCGCGAAAACATAACAACATTGCTATACGCACTCGAAATACACAATGACTTTGTAAACACCAAGATGCTGTATGATAAAGTAAAATACTGATTGTTAATCAATAGCCAAGAAACCCCGGTTTGTTAAGTGTCGCCCGAATGATTGTTCACCAACCCAGTTCAAGCCCAGCCCAAACTGTTAAGCCTGCAAACATTAAGTATAAGAACGTGCATGCATTGTTTTTTTAGATACTCTGAGGCAGGAATTTTTTTAAATCCCTCCAAAAATCTGAAAGTAGTAATTTTTGTATGAGCAAAGCAACCCCAAATCCCGTAGATTTTTTCATGTTTCTATAGTTTATGCGCCTTTTAAAGAAATTACTGATCACAAACAAAAACAAAGTAAAAAAATATGTGGTATCATTTTCCAACGCGAAGCTGAGGGAGCCGAAAGGCGCATGATTGAGACAAGGGAAGGGAAAGGGAAACTGGAGATGGAGAAGGACGGACTAGAACGACGAAAGGAAATTTTTAACATCCGCCTCAAAAATGCTGAAAATAGCGATTTTTGTGTGAAAGCTACCCCTAACCCCGTAGATGTTACAGACAGGTATTTAGAGGTTCCTTTAATAATAAACAAGCTAAATGGTGTAAATTTGGGCGATTTATTTTTCGTTGCCTATTGCTCAAAACCTGTTATGCCATTTTCTAAAGTTGCAGATAGCAAGTTGATGGGTGGTGTTGGTTTTAATGAACCTATCCATATCCCAATATCTGCAAACGTAAACACACGTGCCAATTGGATAGAAAATAAACCCTTTTCCGACCATCTTTTTTATTAAATCAACACTTTTCATTCTTAGTAAGTACTGCTGTCGACTATTCAGTTGTCGGGTGTGTGAAATAAAACACAATTTGCGCTAATTAGTGTATTGCGTTTATTCTCAATCTACTTCAGTAGCATTGCCAACGTTTCACCCACGATCTTAGGCATCTTCAGGGCTCGCAACGTCAGGTGAGAGAGTCAAATATATAAAATTGGACAATTGCAATTGTCCAAATAATAATTAAGAACTTGTCGTGTCGTGAACCTCAGTCCAGTGATGTTTTTATACCCTCCATTCAATGTTTAACAATTTTATATATTTGACTCTCTCACCTAACGTTGCGAGCCCTGAAGATGCCTAAGATCGTAGGTGAAACGTTGGCAATGCTACTGAAGTAGGTTGAGAATAAACGCAATAGACTAATTAGCGCAAATTGTGTTTTATTTCACACACCCGACTTTTCATTCTAGAGCGAAAAGTATGGAAACATCGCAAATCTTAGAAATTACACCCCATTGTTATTTTAAACAATCGTCGATTACGATTCATATCAAACACGCATATTTATATGAAATTCAGTTTCCATCCGTCTATTGTTTTTCGACTTATGACGTCATCGCCAACGCCGCAGCTTTATATTCTATTCAGTTAATGAACGTTCCCCAGAGGTATCAATATTCACAGCATTAAGACAATTAATTGATCTATCAAAATCAGTAAAAAAAAAATATGAGATTGCCATTTAATCAAAAAATTATCTAAGACGTCATAAGTCAGTGTCAATTTTTGAAGGTAGAAAATTAAATTCTACTCGGAAATTTTGGTAATTCAAAATCGAGGTGTTCGATTTTCGTGTTCGATTTTCGTGTTCGATTTTCGTGTTCGATTTTCGTGTTCTATTTTCGTGTTCGATTTATTTAAAATAACTAACTTCTATAGTTTATGCGCTCACTACATAAGGTCACGTTTTTCAAAAAATCAACTTAAGGGAAGTAAAATATAAAAAGTATTATTTGTTTAAACAATACCTCTAGCTCAATACCGAAGATTTTGAATCTTTTTAAAGAAATTACTGATCACAAAGAAAAACAAAGTAAAAAAATATGTAGTATCATTTTTCAACACGAAGGTGACGAAGCCGAAAAGGCGCATGATTGAGGCAAGGAAAGGGAAAGTAAAGACTGGAGATAGGGAAGAAGGGACTAGAACGATGGAGGAAAAACAATATATCCATTCCAACGTTAAATTGTTTATCCACACTGAACGTTCAAATAAAATGCAAACTATATACTCATATAATAAAACTGCGGATTTGTTTGCAAATTTTAATCAGAAATCAAGCGATCGATTTCGACTTTTACATCATCATCAGGCTATTTCTCAAAGGATTTCAAAAACAACAAAACAACGAACACAACATAACGCCAAAGAGTCACAAGGCTACAATTAACAACTTTATTCAGAAATCCACAAGAGCGAAGCCGCGGGCTAGTAAAACAGCTAGTAAAATATATACTTAGGTCAAAATATTTGGTTAAAATAGTTACTTTCAAATGAAGATTGTCAGGCTAAAATGTTTTTGGAGTCATCTATGTGTATGTACGAAGACAATGTGTGTCGATAACCTACCCTCAAAATCTGTTTTGTTGTCGATGATAACTTAATTTCACGGTGGAAAATTTCTGATTAAGGCCCGCGAGTTAACCCCAATGATTAACCCCACTCCTCATACCGCTCAGCGTTGCGCCCGTTCTGCTCTGACAGACTGCGGTTCAATGGAATCCTGATTGGCTCATTTACTGCTTCATGGCACAAATTGTTTCATTTTATTTTTTCCACACGTTTATTACAATTCTCAACTCGTCAGAATTACTACATCTAGATGTATAGCGTTTTAAACCAGATTTTCTTTCTCTTATAAATTAAAAAAAAAATAGAAAGGAATGTAGCAACAATCTCGAATTATTTCTCTTTAAATTTGTATATTTTGATGGTATCTAATAGTATTTAATGGTTGCTGATGAAGACTTGCCTCACACAGTATAATCATAATTAATTCCTTCAATAACGAACACCAACCCCTAAGCAAAATCCCTAAATTCACCAACTAAATTATTGAAAGAACGAAAGCTCCACGACTTTAATCATTTGAAAAGGTGTCCTAATACGACAGTGCACGGGGTGCGTCAGTGCCAAAGCGACCCTCCTCAGTACAAAGCCGGGCATTTGCATGCTATTTGCATACTAGTTGATTCCTGTAGCTGCAGCAGACAGCCGAAGGTCGATTTTTCCCGCACACTTTGCTTCCCAGAAAGTCTCGTTAATCCACGACTAATGTATTCTTCTTCGCCGTGAAAATATTATTCCTTCAAAGGGCTTTTTTCGCTAACAAGGGAGGAGGGCGGGGATCAGTGTCGAACGACGAGGATGTAGTCCGGAGGAGTTAATATTACGCCGCAGTTGATCGCAATGAGATTGGAAACGATCTAATATCGTCGCCCTTGAGACGGCGATACGTGCCTGGATGCGAGTAATCAAAGAGATCAAAGGAAGCTGTGGGCGTGGAAGGAGACACCCACTCCTGGAATTGCTGCAAGGAAAATTGTTTATTTTAAAGGTTTAGTAGTACGATTTTATCGTGAAGATAGGTGGATATTCGACATTTTTTGGTATTCTTCGAATAATTGTTCGGGGTTTTGGAAAACTTAAGATTAAAGTTACAGGACTTGTAGGGGGCTTTCGAATGAAGAATTTGAGCTATTATACATATGGCTTTGACGCCCCGAACCCATCCCCACAGTGCTCTGAAAACTACTCTTAAATGAAAAATTTACATTCTTCAGAAAATTTGCCCTTGTAATCACTTCATTCTCCTTTTTCGTATAGAAATAGTTACTATAAGTCTAGTCGAATGTTCATCAACATTTGACAGGTAATTTTCTGTTTTCTGTTTTCTCTTTTCTGAGTTCGAAATGGCAGTGTATTATCTTAGAGTGACATTATTCATTAAACAAATTCTTCCTAATGTTTAAACAATCAATGATTATTAATTTTCAACTGTTGTTCTAATGATGGTAGTAGTCAGCTTTTTTGTGAAATTAACTTATAAATTTCATGTTCGAGGTATCTAGCCTATGTTATTAGCTAAAAAAACCCATATATGTTTAAACAAATTCCATTTGTTTAAACAATTTCTTTGTAATTCACCTAATTTTTATCGGTCTGGTCAATTGTTACTGTCAAGTTACATCATTTATAGTTTGGGATAATTTCCATTGTTTAAATAATAAAATATTATTCAAATGCATAATGGTGATATACAGGTGGTATGTAAATTTTGAAATAAATTAAATATTACAGCCACAACCTGGATTTGGACCAGGGACCTGGTTACATATGCTCGATTACAAGCGAGCGCTCGCTTAGATATCGATATTCGAATTTGAACTGAATATAGGCGTGCCAACTCGAAAAATCGAGTTTTCGGTTCCATTACGAAAGAGACGATTGACAACGCATAATATTTTTGACAGGCGAATAATATTTTATTATTTAAATAATAGAAATCAACCTAAAATATAAATGATGTCACTTGAGAAAAACGTTGGCCAGAATAACGGTTAGAAAAAATTATTTTACGAGAATTGCAAAAAAAAATTTAAACAAATGTGGTTTTATTAAATAATATAAGCAAGATATCTCAAACATGAAACTTCAATTTCTCAAAAAAGCTGAATTTTCTACCATAACTAGAAAAAAGTTGAAAAAGAATAATAAATTATGGTTAAACAATAGAAGGATTTTTTAATGAATAATGTCACTCTAAAATAATAAAGTGCCATTTCGAACTCAGAAAACAGAATTCACACGGATTTTCGAGAAAAACGAATTATTTAAACAAATAAAATTTATTTAGACAACTGGAAATTAACTGACAAATGTTTATTAACATCCCACTAGACTTATAATAATGATTTCTATGAAAAAAAGGAGAATGAAATAATTAGAAGGGTAAATTTTCTGAAGAATCTAACTTTTATCATTTAAGGGTAGTTTTCAGGGCACTGAGAGTGTGGGTTGGGGACATCAAATCCATATGTCTGATAGGTCAAATTCTTTCTTGGAAAGTCCTCTACAAGTCCTATAACTGTCCTCTTAAGTTTTCATAAACCCCGACAATTATTCGAAAAATACCAAAAAACGTCAATTAACTTTTTTTGGATTTGGAAACGACTTGGGGAGATCGTTGCTTTCTAAATAAAAATTGCCAATTTGAACCACCCTAAGCCACACAGCTCTGTTTTTTTTGGTATCTGTAATGTCAAATATGTATTTAGTTTCAAAAAATGCCTTAAATCAGTAAATATATTAAATGAACTTATCTACTATATCTACATCCCACTTTTGTATTCGCATTCGTCTTGAATTCATTAATTTGATTGTTGTACATTAGGATCAACTAAAAATCCTTCAGAAATTTTCAACAACTTTCTTTATCACTTCTAGTCATTAGTAATAGTACTTTGAGTACAGTTCATGAACGAACGCATCACAAAGTGTCAAAATATTAGAAATATTCACACGACCGACAAAAAATTGCAAAGGAAACCTCTTCTTAGTTTAAATCAATTTTACCTTCATATAAAAACCGACATGCGCGTGATAGGGGTATTAAAAAATAGTTGAGGTTATGTGTCACTCCACCCGTGGTTTGCAAAATGTGGATCATACTAACACATACATTTTACAATTTCATACAGGTATTATTTAGCCGACCAAATACATAAATAGGTTCCTACATTATGTTGATACTAAGGAGAAAACAATTATTAGATTTCTGTAATTAACATTTTTTCAGTAAAATGATTGAGTCATGTGGAAACCTAGCTTGGCTCAGATACTCATGACACATTCAGCCACCGTCAAGTTTCCATGTACGATAAGCCGGTACGTTTGGCCGCAGCTTTATGAACCATGTGTTAAGCGTTTAGAATAAACAATGAATATTTCAGTATTTTGTTATAAACATACCATAAGTTTGTTCCAAATGCTGATTAAATCTAAATGTTAAATTCAATATTTTGTTTTAGTTTTTTATATCAAATTGAATTTTGAATGTTAGTTAAATTTTATCTCGTATCCCACTGGCAACATTATAAGACACGATTGGACTATCAGTTGCCGGTGGTAAAACCGTCGACAAATTAATGTAAATATTGTTTTTTATACTACTGAATACTGAATAGTTTTTATACTAATCAGTACCTTTGTAGTAAAATATGCTCAGGTATGCTAATATAATAATTATTTTAATCATCACTAAACAATTTATTAATTTAAAATTAGATAAACTTGCATGAATAAAAAATGTTAAAAATATATCCAAATCTATGATCTATCATATTATTATTATTATTATTTTCACACGGTGACTTGCTAATATGAAAACGATAACTGACTTCGAATATAAATCTAGAACCCCAACTGATACGTCTAAGCGCGCAAACAATCGAACAACGTCCTATAATCGCAGCCATTGTTGCCACGAATCTGATTGCATTTTGAATATGACGGATGACCGAGTTGTCAGCAGACAGCCAGTAGCGGCGGTCCAGTTTTACGCCTCTTATCAACCCTTAGACTCCAAGTAATACATCATATCTGCTCTGCAGTTACCCCTCCGATAGAAAGAGATCCAGCTCTCTACAATTATTTTTGCACTTCTCCACAAAACCAGTAAAAACCACTATGAATCATAGTCTTTAATAAATTTTAAGACAATTTTAGTCAATAGACCAAATCTTATTATAAAGGCTCTAAATTTTATGATTAGCGTCCCACGAAAAGTTAGTTTTCAACATTAAAAACGCATCGGGGCCGACATGCGAAAATTTTTAATTAAAATTTCTTCAGCGGCCCGAAAATAAATCAAATTTAATTAAAGGTGTACCTCTTCATTAAGAGCCCGCCCAAGCTGAATAATTCATACTTTAATCAATCACGCTATAAGCCGACGAAAAACTTCTAATGAAGCGAGCCTGAAAAAACTTACTGATTAGATAAAATGGAAAATACCTGCCTGCCCTAATTGAATAATAACAGAATTGCGGCGCATTCCCGTCCTTTTTATCCGTTTCTTTTTATTGTCTCGAAGCCAAGTGGAACGGGGGGGGGGAGGGATTTTGAGGGCTAAGGCCGAGAAACAAACTCGCAAATGCCCAAATATATACGATAATGGAATGGAAGTTCATTAAGTTTGTTTTGACAGACGCAAGAGAGAGAAGATTCTTCGGCGGAGCAGTGATTGCAAAAACGCAAAATCAACCGACCCACGGCTCCCACTTGAGTTTATTCTGTTGATTGGAGAGCCTTTTAATTGCATTAGGCAAATGGTGTGTTTTTTCTTCGTCGTCTTGCTTGCCGCAGTCTGTAAGATTTGCATCTTACCGCGTCCGGGCATCCGGGGGATGGAATAACCGCGTCAGCAACGCAAATAAGTCAGCAGTGGTTATTTGTGATCGATCATTCTGTTTTACGTATCATTCTGCTACGATAAATGATTATTAGAAACTAGGCATCCAGAGACGAAAATAATAAATATTGTTGTCAAGAATTTTGAAGACTACTTTATTTAATTAGTAAGGTACTGTAGACAGTATATCAAATTAAAGACGTCCCAACTTCCCAACTCCTAGAATACATGTCTCTCACTGTTCGGAGGCTTCATTTTGAGCAATTTGTCTAACTTTTTCGGTAAGCTGACTGTTGAGTCATTGAACGGGCGATTTAATTTTGAGGCTCACCGCGGGGATCTCGGTTACTAGTGGAGATAGAGCCTATGCTTAAATTTGGCAGTTTCGTATTTTTGTGTTAATCAATTATCTGAGAAGAAATTTAAGCTATCACTGTCCGGCGGTCTGTAACCAAGCTCCAGTTGGGTACCTGATAGGCACGACAAACAACGAGAAAAAGAAAAAAGCTTTTTATTATTACACAATTGTTTTAATAAATAATGAATAATGAGAAAAAACACGCCTATCGGAAGGAAAACGCCAAAATGTAGGATGGCGCCCATAAGAAAAACAAAAGTTGGCCATGATTACGCCGCCATCTTTGATGTTATTTCAAATTTAAAAATAACACTACATTCCTTGTTGAAAAGTATGTTTTTGTTTCAAATGTCTACTTAGATTTTGTTTTGAATAAAAAATAAAAAACGATATCTTAACATTTCAGCTTTTTGGGGATATCTTCAAAATGGAAAATGATAGCTTAAATGTATTTTCAGATTATTGATTATTGAAATTTAAACATAGGCTGTATCTCCACTAATAAACCAGATCCCCATGGTGAGCCTCGAAATTGAATCACGCGGTATACAAGATAAAAATAGTACGCCAAATAAATTTTTACCGCATATTTTTTTCAAAAATTATATTTAGTTTTAATGTATCTCATATTGAGTTATATTATCCCTCCAAAGTATTGCACACATGTCGTATCCAAACTGTATAAGGATCCTATAGGTTACATCTTGCGTCGAACTTGGACACTTGGACGTTTGCGACTTTGAAGTTTGAAAATGTGTGCAATTTTTTGTGACATCAGTTCTTTTTTTTTGTTTTTGTCCTTCTACTGACTATTCGTAAAAACACATTATATACCGGGTGATCTACGCCATAGGAAAGGTAAGATTGTTACTGACGAATTAAAAAAAAGTTTTTAGGTAATTGTTGAAATTAGAATGACTTTTATTTTAGTTCCTCTTATATTTCGTACACCCTTTTCTTCAAAGTTTTTATGATGCTATTCTGTACACAAAAACCTACTAATCATCCATTTTATCTCCAAGATTACGAAACAATTTGCTTATTCAATAATTTACATGGCAATAAATGGATTAAAATAGTCGAAATTCTCATATGGTTATTTACAAAATCGGCCGATAATTTTCTCAATAACTCTTTTTTTCCTAATTCATTTTTGACTTTGTTTCGTTTTTTTATGACAGAATGTATTGAGATCGTGTTTTTTAATCGGAAATCTGTTAAGCAAAAATTGCGCTTTTTCGTGCTTATCAATTAAATAGAATTTAATATCCGCCTTTTGAGTTTTGAGCAAATCAACAAAGAACTAAAATGTTTATTGGTTCAGTTTATGTGGTTTAGAATAGATGTGTATGTGTGTATGTGTGTATAATGTATAGGAGAAACTACTAAAGGTATCGGGACAAAACTTCATGTTTAAAAGTTTCATGGCCAAACTTAGAGTTGAATATTTTTTTGTTCAAAAAAGGGCCAAAAAAATTGATGTTTACACTTAACAATTTTCACCGATTTTGCAAATAGCCGTCGTTTCTACAATTTCGTCAAAGAAATAAATTAGAGCAGAGGAAATTTTGTATAATTTATGTCTATGACATTTTAGTCAAATTTATAGTTTAGCTGCATGAGCAAATTCTATTTGATCGAGATCATGTCTGCATTAATATAAAACTAGTTAGCCAGGATTTTACAGCTGTTTTCATTCAAATAACATTAGGTAGTGCCAAACGCTGATATTTTCACAATACCTACTGTCAAAAAATATTTGATCGAGATCGCTCGTACTGCATTAAAACTAGTTAGCCAGGATTTGACAGATATTTTGATACTATTGATAGCATTGTCATAACGTCAGCGTTTGACACAGTTTGGCGCCATTTGACACTGCTTTATAGTATGATGAAGTTATGTGCCTGGCCACATAAATTTTTTTTTATTTCTTGAAATAACTGAAATCCAGTATATATCAAAAAATATCCAAACATCAAAAACAAACAGGACAATTATTTTACACTTTTGTGTTAAATGTTTTTCAAGGACACATTTTTATTTTGAATGAATTAAATTATGCTTAAAATGAATATGTGTGCACTTCCTACGGCATTGGGCAGTAGAGTATAATCGGTTTTGTAAATACAGGTGAACTTGGCTGAGTTACCTTTATTATACCACATAGTGTATCGAGCTATCCCGAATGAAAACCATCAAGCCGTAACCTTGGTTCTCCTGGTTACAAGAACAAGCTATTTTTTGTTTAAATGTAATAACTTCGATGAAATGACCCGAAAACAAAATAACAAAATGTTAAGCTTATAATCGGTAAACTCTAGTCCTTAACGAAGCATCTATTCCATAAAATCTCAATCTCAATTCAATTAAACATCTTTCATTTCTACTAGATATTAATTAGGGACATGCTAATCTATTACCACCTCATAGTTGTTATAATGACGCGATAATATCACATATCGTCTTCGCCTATGTATAACAACCCCAAACTGGGTAGCAATCACATTAGACATGTCACGTTGCCTGTGTCAACATCCTATACGCAAATATCACCGACAAGCGACACCGTATCGAATTCATTAGCCGCGTCTAGCGGAAGGAGGTACAACTAACCATAAATAAAACCGACCCAGTGCGCGCCGCGATTGCTAAAAGTGTTTCTAGTAATGTCCGGGCACAAAAGCACCCCTCCGGCTGGTCGTTGGGGTCGCTCTCGCGGGCCTATTTGGGCCGGGGTGAAATCGAGGATAAACAATACATTTATTTTGGAGGGTTAAAAATAATGCAGTGGCCACCGTCGTGTATTAGACACGGGTGCGAAAGAATACAATGCGCGGACCGCTCGACTAGCGCCTAATGCTCTCTTTCAGGGGGTGTTGTCGACGTTGCAGTTTATACGGCGGGGGTTGCGTTGGTTGCGCCTTGCATGGGGTCGGAACCGCTCTCGGTTTTGATAGATGGACGCTAAAGCGACTTTAATTGTTATATGTAAATTTGTGTTGATGTACGGACACGCGCCGATGTTTATTTTAAACAACTGAATGCTGCCGGGAGATCAAGTAAAGTGGTTACTTTGTGCAGAAAGTAGCCCGCTCGATATCGGACGCGTATTGGGAAGGGTGGTGAAAATTTCCCCGCTACGATGCAAATTATTACTTAATTTAGCTTTTTAGATAGTTTTTATCGCTATATACAAATATAGAATAGGGTCTGTGGTAGTAGTAAATAATAATATTTACTACTATTATTAATTGTTTTGCCATATTTATTTTTTATTCTATTTGATTCAATATTGACTAAGGTTCAATAAGGTATTCAATCTTTTCAATATATATATTGTTTGAGGCTGTAAGTTTTGAGTCTACAAATATTTATTTTATGAAGCAATAAATATATTGTTGAGTCTAATAAAACAACTTATTTATTTCAATCAACCAAAATTGTGTTTATTACTAAGTTTGACCATTAATAAGATACTAATACTTAATAAGACCAATTTTAAGATCCTACAAGGTACAAAATAATGTAATTTATGGATCAAAAGAGAAGAACAAAAAAAACTTTCTGCTTTTGTCACATCCCTCACACAAAATAAAAACAGAAACGACATTCAGTGTAACCTTTTTTTGTTGAATTTAATTGGCATTCAACTCAAGAATGATTGGGTTTTAAGATTGATAGGATAAAATTGAGTTATGACAGGATAAAAATGAATAAATTTGTAATTTGTATTCATATTTTTGTTCATAACTCCACTTAATATGTTAACAACACACGCAGAAAAATGATATATCGTCTCTGATTATAGCTAGCCTTCGACAAACATCGAAGGCTATCTATATGATAACCACTATCAAACCAAAGCAGTAAAATGACAAATGAATCGATATTATTTTTTAGTGAGGTAAGTTATCAGTACACACATTGAAAACGACGCGGTTTAAATATTTGTTTACGCAGAATATTAACGTCAAGTAATAGAACCTGCTAATAGAACATCGTGTAATATTATTACTCTTTTTGATTTATTTTTCCAATTTTCCTTTACGGTGTTGAACATAAAACCAAATTGCACTGATGTTAATTTTAACAATTTTTAAAGACCTAGGAAATTACAAAAAGCTTTAATGCATCCTTCGAGCTCTCATTGTATCTGAGCCTGCCAAATGAATCAAATTATCTTTACGTCAAAAAATAGCAATAGAGAACTGTTATACATATAATCATTTACCTAAAAGTCTTAATTAATTTTGTAATTAATATTGTTTGCGAGTTACCTGAAATGAGTAATTTATAGTTACTTATTAAATAAAAAAGTTTAGATTTTTTTACAATACAGAAATTAAAAAAATCGTTGGACGTGGGACAGGTGTAACGTCAAAATGACCACCACGTTCAAATTATTTCAGTAAAGAATCTACGTTTACTGTTACAATGTTAAATTAGTACTAAATTGCAACATTTTTTTTTGTTTGCTACTCAAAGCTAAAATGGTAGACATTTATGCAAAACATGCAGTAAAACTTGAAAATCTATTAGAGCAAGAGCTTCAAGATAACCGTTCATTTGACGATGCAAAATCAAAACTATGTCAGAATGTCTAAACAAAATCCAGTGTCTTTCTCTACGTGCCATTGTCATTGTAATAGTTGTAAACTGTATGTGATAGATACATGTACATTTGTGTGAGCCATTCCAAGGAAAAAATGATTAGACATTTGGAAGATTTATGGTAAAATCCATGCATTTCAGGGCGACGAACTTTTTAATAGTCCAAGGCAGAACGCTGAGATCCGTGCGGGGTACATAATAAATAATTTCAATAACATGAACCAACTTTTTAACAGGAGTAGATAAACATCATTTAAACTCTTTTAATATTCAACATTGCAAATGAACTAAAATCCTTTATGATTAGTGTTATAAGAAAATAGATACAAAATTATACTTTCATCGATCAATCTGTTTTAATTTTCTCTCTATGATTGATATCATTTTTTTGGCTGTCTGAGATTGTGTAACCCGTTTCAAGTCATTTATTACGTTATTAAGAGTAATTTTATGTCGACTATCTTTGCAATTAGAAGACTGTGCGATGTTAGATGTGATTGGAATTTTACTAAATGATAACCAATAATGAAACAACTTTCATAGATTGATGTTGAATAATTATTTTTGCTTCTTTGCTATTTCTCTATAAGTGTTGTAAAATTCTTTTTTAAATTTACGAAAAAACGTACAAAATATTACACAAAAAAATCAACTAAATTAAATTTTGAATTTAAATTAGATTAAGACAATGCTGGTTTTTATTTGAATACCGATAAACTCAAGATCATATAGTAGCAATTCTCTTAATTTTATTTAGTTTCTCAAACTTATTCTGGACGAAGATTATTGAGAATTAATAATTGTAAGAAATATAATGTCACATATGGACATAGCCCAAAGAAGTTATACATATTCTGTTTTAAAATAGGTGGAGTAGTTTTCCAAAATTTAAAGCAGTTATTTAATTACATGTACCAATCAATGAAAATTAATTAGCATTTAAAATAATCAAAATCAATTTATTGTACTGATTATATTATTCTTAAACCTCAATCCACATATTTAGATTTTTAGCAACATATAAGGCTACGTTCTGAAAACATTGCAATTCCAAAACGAAATATTTCGTTGCGATGTTTTTTTTGCTGGGAGTGGTCAGCCTGCCCTCCACCAACGTCAATACGTAGTCACCAGTTATGGACGGTGTTTAAAGCTCCTGACGTCTGCTGTCTACAGCTGGCAGCAGTAATATGGGCAAATAAATACATTTCTGGCAATGACGCTTTATCATCGTATTATAATGTTTGGGTTAAAATTGTAGGTACCTACTTAAATAAAAAAAAAACAGTCCAACTCTTTATTTATCTAAGAAGTTACACTGAAAATTTCATAAACTTTGAACAATAAATAACGTTTTTATTTAAACGCGTTTTAGGATAGCTAGAACTGGGTCTTAAGAATCGCTGCTAATATGTTAATCATTACTTTAAGTAGAAATACTGCATTGGTATGGTTATATTTTTGCAATTTCGCATAAAGTAAATTAGGTTTCTTACATGCAATACATTATTACAACTGATCTCAGGAAGCAAATGAAATTCCAACGTATGTTATTCTTGTATATTTGTGGTTAACCACGGGAAATTGTCTAAATTCGGTATTGTCCCGATCAATTTTGGACGGTTGGTCACCCTAATGTACTATACTATTATCTATTTATTGTAAATTGGTTTGTTTATAGATAAACTATTATCAACAGCATTCACACGATTGAAGACCACTGCGCAATATTGCAGCCATTGTTTGATTATTGCAAACTATAAATTGTCTCCAAACATCAATATTTTATGTACAATTTACAAGTTTTGCCTCTGTGGCTTCGAATCGTTTGTCTACGAACTTTCCAGCTTAGTTTGCTGCAGTAATAACCGTCAAACTTAAAGACTGGTGGCGATCATGATTGAAGTAAACGTACTCTCGCTCGTTGAGAACGCACGGGGAGAGGGAGCTGATATTCAGATTCACTCGAATCAGTGGATGATCATTATAAGAAGCGTCTGCAAATATTTAGCCGTTGAATATGCATGAGGTTCGGCCGAGAGCCGGGCGTACCGGCTGTTTTTCTAGGGGTCCTGCAGAGCGCCCTCTCTCTCCACCGTCGTCGTCCGCACTAATGGCGCGCACTTTTGTCGTCGGCCCGACACACGGGCAGAGAGATCAATCCCGACCACTTATAACTCGCATTTTGCTTGTAAATTGTGCCCGCTCGCGCTCGCCGATTCTCATGCAAATTTATGGATCTCGAACGTTTGGGCGACTTTGATTCCGCGCGCGCTCAAATATAATAAAGTTTTCATTATTGTACGCCATCGACAAATTAATTTACATGTCAATCGGATACCGGGCCGGATTGCCGCCGCCGCCGCCGCCGGCTCCGCCGCCCGTTATTAACCGGTGCAGCCGCTGAACTCGAAACCTGATTAATTTGAAGTGCCATCGAGATTAACACGTACGCTGGCATCCACAACATTAGGGTGGTACAAATTTATACGTCGCATTTTTTTGCTGTAGGGTAACTATACGCCCAATCTGTTCCTTTTCCGAAAAAGAAATCCCACAAAATTTGAGAAAAATCAGTTAACGTTAACACGTGCCACCGAGCACCTCGAATTTCCCCTTTTAAAATACATTGGAAAAATGCATATGCTTTTCCTTTATTTCGCGTTTCGGATTTTGAAAAATTGTTGCGGGATATTATCAGAAATTGTTCAGAACTCCACAAGGATCAAATCCACAACCACTCATTTTTATCACCGCACCCACCCTTTCCTGCGGCGCCCTAAAGATGAGGCAAAATATGCCCCAAATTGACAATTTTAGAAAGGTTCGTGATTTATTATTATTTCGGCAGAAATTACTATTACAAACATATTTTTCCATTTTTTGCAGAAATTATTAAATCATTGGCCTTTTTTGTCATTTATCAACTGATTAGCAATTGTTTAAACAATTACTATTTGTTTAAACAAAAATATATGATGTTACGCACATATTTTTCAAATTTTGCAGAAATTGTTTTGTTATTGGCATTCTTTTGACTTATGAACTAATTTTTTTTTTTTTAAACAAATATCGTTATCGTTATCCTTATGTTATGGACATATTTTTTATATTTTTTTTAGAAACTATTATTAGATAGTTTGCATTTTTTGTCATTAATTAACGAATTTTAAGTTCTTTAAACGAGTACCTTTTCTGTACACAAAAATTTACAATGTTTTTCTGTTTTTCTTTTTGTAGAAATTATTAGTGTTACATTGTTGGCATGTTTTTAGTAATTTATTACTTGATGTGCAATTGTTTGAAGAAATAAATTTGTTTAAACCGTAATTAATATACAATGTCAGTACCTATTGTACATATTTCTTAGCAAACATTATTATAGGATTTTTTTGTAATTTTGGAGGTTTTACAATATTGGTCACACCAGTAATGTGGCTGCAAAACTAATTATTATTATAGGTTATAATTGCAAATTTGTTAACAAACAAGGCAGGAAAAGAGAACAAAAAATACAATACTAATTTTTGCAAAAAAGAAAAAACGGCAATCCTATTGTATATTTTTGTTTAAACAACTGGTATTTCTTTAAACTATTGCAAACTAGTTAATTAATGACAACCAACGCTAATAATCTGATAACAGTATCTCCAAGAAAATACAAAAATATGTCCGTAACGTTGTTTATTTTTGTAAACAAATTAGTTAGTAAATGGCAAAAAAATGCCAATAACCTAAAAATAATTTACATTAACAAAATGGAAAACATGTCCGCAACTTTGTATATAATTGTTTAAACCATTGCTAAGTAGTTAATAGATGACAAGAAAAGCCAATAAGTTAATAATTTCTGCAAAAAAATGGAAAAATATGTTCGTAACATCGTATATATATTTTTTAAACATTTACATGCGGGATGTAAATTAAAATTTACATCACGCCTGTATCTAACCATATTATTAACCTACTTCCAAATACGTCACATTAACTGGTAACCCAGTCGACATAACACTTTTCCTGTTTATTTAATAGTATATTATTTGACGAGCACATAATTATGGATATAAATCGCGAGCATGAAGTTTACACGCGAGCCGTAGGCGAGCGTGTAATTATGCGAGCGATTTATATCCGTTATGTGCGAGTCAAATACGACGTTTTATCTACGACTCATAAGTTCCATTTTATGCAAAATATTTGAAATGTATTTGTCAATGATGGTGAGGCGAACTGTCAAATAGCTGCCATCCACATTGGTTTTGACAGACTTTGACACTAAGGTTATATAATGATGACAGTTCGTTCAAATAATGAAGTCATTATTTGAACGAACTGTCATTATTATACATCGCTAGTGTCATTATAATCATTGGCGCGTATAATGATGGTGATTATATAGTCATAGATACGTATGCAATGAACTTATTATATGTGAGTCGTAGATAAAGTAATTAATTTATAATAGCTATAACAATGTTTACCTACATCAAAATTCGAACACGACCTAACAATATTATGCGCACCGTTATTCATACCGCAACATAACACTGTCAAGACACACTATATTATATACACATATACATACATTCAGGGTGGCGCGTAACCGTTACTTGCACGAGAATAGGCCAGTATGTAAATCGGTTTAGGTAAATTTAATATTGCATTTAGAGCATAGAAGATATATAGACAGTATCTGGTGCGGTAGTCGGTGCGCGGTTATGTGTGTGTCTCTAAGGGCGCTTCCGGTCTTCCTGCGGGCGCATTGTCCCGCTTCCGGGGACGCGCGTATTCAGGAACCTCGGTCAGCTGAAGATGGACGACGTGCGTCAGCCGCCGCAGTCTTTTGCCCCGGACCGGACCAGGCACTGATTTATGACGGACTTTTTTACCGCGGACCGACTGTCGCTGGTCGACCGGTTGTGTCCTCTGGAGATGATTTATTGCCGCCGCAAGAATGCTGAAGATAAACAACTCTGGTTGATAGTATGTACTTAATTTAAGAAGATGTGTTGATATAATTATCATAATATTCATGTTATTTCAGTTTAAAGTGTGTTTAGAGTATCGTTTGACCAATCGATGAATGCATTCGGGATATTTTGAAATAATGGTTCTACAGAGTGATCGAAAACAAGTGAATAGTAAAGAATTGATGATAATTGGTGACTGAAGTCTGAAAGAATTTGTATTTAAAACATTGAAAGAAGTATAAATATCTAAGAATTACGCCAACCAACTGAACAATGAAAGCAGTGATACACGGAACAGAGCAAAAATGGGGATTCTGTTTTGCACGTGACGATAAAAGTTCCCGTCGCATCCACCATAATGGTATGCCCTTTGTTTTGATGCTTGTTAGTTTTTTTCGATCTATAATTCTCTATGTTGTAGAGGAAATTAAAACAGAGCGAAATTAAGTTTAGCTACGACAAAATTTTCAAAAATATGTTCTCAAAATCGTTCTAAGAAAAGCAATTTCTTTCATAATTATACAGTGGCATATAATCATGTGTATAAAGTAGGGTGACAAACTGACCCCTTTTTGAGCGGGCACTCCCGAATTTTGAGCACTTATTCCGACTGATAAAGCGTCCCAAATTTTGTCCCGATCTTTAAAAATGGTGTTTATATGTCCAGAATTTCAGATACCAGGCATAAACATAATATTTGTTATCGGAGAAAAGTACCATACTTTATCCTCTAACGAAAATGAGCTAGCCGTATCTACAAAAAAGTTACGGAGATGTTTTCTATTCATATGCAAAAAAAAACTCATTACCGTTTATGTGGAAAAACAAAAAAATTAAGAATCGGCTCTTATTTCTTAGATGAACTGCTGTAAGTATATAGGAACTTAGTCAGTCACGATTGACCAAATTCTATATTAAATCTTGTTGACAAACAACATACTGAGTCTTTGCGCTCATGATTGTATTATGTACATACAAAAATGGCGTTTCTAGTTATAGAAATGCAGTATGTACATGATTAATCTGATTTTGTAACTTAGTCAAACTGATTTTGATGATTTTAAATTTGGTAAAAAATAGGAAAAAGTCCACTGAAAACATTCGGCACTACTCCACATAAAAGAACTGAAAATTATTATTATCGGGTTTCGGTCCAAACAAAAGCAATTATTAACTTTATTGTTACTGAAAACTCATATTTAGCTCATATTGTTAGACGTTCTTCTTAAATCTATAAAAAGACACACTATGAATAAATAGTAAACAAACGAAAATCCAATGACAATTTAAGAAAAGAAAATCCATTACTGGAAATCAGTGGAAAAAAACGGTCGGTTAGAACATTTGTTTTCGTTAGTCTTCTACAAGAAAATAATGTTTTCTTTTGGTTCTTTTGGTTCTTTTGGTTTCCACGTTGACAACGAAGATGGAATAACTACTTAAGATGCAAATTTTTTTCAACTATTCGCCAAAATGTAAAGAGAGAGTTTTGTGAGAGGGCTCAAATTAAATCTTGAACCGTTTATAATAATGCTTCAAATGTAAACCTACTTTGTGAAGTGCTATAGGACAGGATTTTTTTTTTCATGATTACAACGAACTGATTTTGTAGTTTAAGGTTTTCTCGGTTTGATCTTAATGTTATTTCAATGTCAAATTCCTCGTAGGAACGCATCTTAAGACATCTTCACAAATGTCGAATTCAATTGAGTAATGACTATAATGAAATTAAAACAAAACTTTTTAATAGTTTTGGGTATCCTAAAAATACCGTAGTCATAGACAGAATTTTGATACATACAAAACGGTTGCAAAGCAAGAAACCGTTATTTGCTCAAGACTAAAGTATCAAGTTTTCACAATCAGATGTGAAATGTTATAGGGGAAAGTAGTTTTATATTGATTTAATAGTCAGATATCAAATTTGAATATTTTATATTAATTTTAATATTTTATCGCTTGTTTTTGTTGTTTGTTCTTATTTTATAGGGTAATCTTAAGTCGACAGTGTTATTAGTAGCAAGTTATGATGACTGAGTTTGACAATGCACTGTTGCTAGTATTCACGAGTCACAATAATAGTACTAATGACAAAATCAGCAAATTCTTTTGTCCGATTCATTTAATAACTTTCCAAAAACCCAAAAACAAATTCAAAAGACGGAAAATCATACATTATATAATTTTAATTTGGTATTGATTAGAAGTCTATAAATAAATACCTGAAAATGCCTCAGAACTTGTGTTCTTAGACAAAATGCGGTGATTTTTCATCAAAAAGAAAGCAGTACTTTGCAAACAAGTAAACCTACTTCAGGATCATTTTTCACGAAATAAGTTCTGTAAAGATTGCATTTAGATAGATTTCTTTATTTTCTTTAATTTAATTTTAAGAAAATCCAGTTGATTAGTTATAATAAACCACGGCTTAAGAAGCACGAATTATGGCTCGCGTTTGTGGCACATTTGATTTTTGAACATAAAATTACATTTTTTAAAACTATTCCACTAAGAAATTTTTAATTTAATTGTAATTGTAAAAAATCAAAGTTTACTTTTGACCATATTTATAATTTCTTGCCTTTCTACGTGTATATGAAATCAAAATTCTCACCGTGTTTGCCATGTCGGTAGAATGACAAGCAACTAGATAGTGGCCAGCTGATATAATCAGGAAAATGGTAATTGCAATACAAATCTATACTTTAGAGTGATTGATTGTTGATCATGTTCAAGATTTAAGTTATTCATCATAATTTCCCTAGCGCCTGCATAAAATGTGGGTTTTTATTAGCAATTATAATACGTTCCAGTATTTGTTTCAAGCCTGCCTGTACCTACAGTAGAAAATTTCAAAACTTTTATCTTGATTTCGTGCAGCAACAGTTTTAGTGATGCGAAAATCCGTTTAATGTTCCCGGCAAGTCCCGTTTTTGCAGCATCTATCCTGTCTGGGGTGGCATCTGGCGTTCGCTCATTAGAAAACGCAATATCCGTCCAGAGATTTGGCGAGGAATCGCGCGTTCCCGCTCTGTCCAACCTGCGCCACCTATCGGCGGTTTTCTTTGTCGCGCCCTCCGCCTCCGCCGCGCCGTCCGCTCTCTTCGGCAACAATTTTTCCGCCATATTGCGCCGAGACTGGCCGGCCACGGATTTTAATAATGGCTTCTTAATTAAGTTGGAGATGTTTTTAATTGTGGTGTACGGGGACCTCGTTATTCCTAAGCCCCCCTGAATGGGTTTCATTAAAGTCGACACCTCGTATAACACGAATATTAGATTTTCCATCTGAGATGGCGAGGTCTCCTTTTATTACCCGCAGTATATCTAAACCTGGATAAATTAACTTTGATACCTGAATTGCTCTATTAATAAGTCATAGCTCTATTTTACAATACAACTATTTTCAAGAAATCGAGACTAAATCAGTCGAATTGATAGACTGATAATCGAATTTTCAGACCATGGATTTTGTGAAGTGAAAGTATTGGAACGGTGTGTGGAAGAAAATAGGTATGTAGATTTTTTAATTAACAAAATACGTTACAAATAAGTTCATCATTGACTAACCACAAAATAAACTTTATTTGAATCAGAAAAATAAATAAAAAATATTTCTTAGTGCAAAATATTATATGATTGAGTAGAATTAGTATATTGTCGAGTTGAGCCTAGCTGTTTTTGTCTTTAAACAAATATATATTATTAACAATTAAATATTTTTCATATTAGCACACCCGGGCTTATTAGGTTTTAATATGTGTGAACTCCGCAAAACTCGTTTTCACTTACGTTGGGGTGCGTGATATCCCCATTTGACCGTGACACAATATGAAATCTAACAGTTTTATCACACTAATATGTTCATTCTTTACGTATACATACATGTAGAACAGATTTCTTGTTTTTAGCAAATATATTCGTTTGAATTTATTCTTTTGGATCAAACTATATTTCTTTGGTGCCAACGATATTTACTTTATTGAATACTCTAGTTTATTTGTTTGTAGAGATTAATTTATTTGGAATATTTAGTCAAGATAAATAAATATATTTGAATACAAACAATAATTACTTTCCTTTAAAGTAATATTTGTGTTTTGATTTACAAATGCGTTCTTTTACACCAAGGAAATCTAATTTTGATTCTAACAAAAAAATTTGTTTACACTTTATTTCTTTTAAAGTAATATTTTTTCTTTGGTTTAAAAATAGGTATACTTCCGCAAAAGAAGTCACATTTTGATTCAAATAAATGTATTTTTAGTGTGAATACCTCATCCAACTGTATTGCAACATCAGCAGTATAAAGGCCGTGTGATCAGCAGTATAGAAATAGTGCCTGCAGGTTCAAGTTCTGATTCCAAATCAGCGTACACTTTACTAACCTAACCTTGACTATATGTAGAGCTGGGAAGACCAACTACTGGTCGGGGATGTGCGACATCCAAAAAGACAGGTGACACGTGGCGATTTTGTTGAACTGCGTACCGTCCGAAAAATTCTTGTCAATAATAGGTCCACATTAATTCCTTCAATAAATTAATAATTTCTTTCATCAAAGTAATAATATTTAATTATTGTAACCTTAAAATATCGCATTTTAACTCAACCAACAATTTCAATAAAAAAAATATTAGTCTTTCATTGAACACAATCATAATTATTTGAAGTACCTAAATATAGAAGGTAACTAAATAAATCTCATTCCTTATAATAATTTGGAAATTAATAAAAAAGTGCAAAAATCAATTTAATATCAAATTCATCCATCAAACATTTGCGACCGACAAAAAACAAAAACGCAAAAATTTGCAAAATGCTAAAAGAATTTTCCTTAGAATTTATCGAACATAAGTTTTTCATTGCTTCTACTGAATATTTATATGACTGCCTAAGAGTATACCTCTGAGGCGCAGAGTCATCCAAAATTTCTCGAATTCTGTAAATTCGGTTTCGAAATATGGTTCCAAGCTGTTTCCCCTGTAAAAGATTGCCTACTATTTTTACTTTATCAGACGCGGTATGTAAAGTAATGTAATCGAATTTTTTTCAGATTTTAGCGGAATTATGTCCGTTTGGGTCCTCTGAACATATTTGACCAAGGTACAAAAAATGTCTGTGTGTGTGTGTGTATGTGTGTACTCGATTTTTGTGAATTCGATTCCGGAGAAACTACTAAAGGTATCGGGACGAAACTTCATATTTAGAAGTTTCATTACCAAACTTAGAGCTGACAAGCTTTTGGTTCAAAAGGGTCCAAAGGAACTGGCTATTTACTCGTGGCATTTTTCAACGATTTTGCAAATGAGCCGTCATTTCTGTAATTTCGTCAAAATAGATAAATAATAAATTAAAGTAGAGGAAATTTTGTATAATTTATGTCTATAAAATTTTATGGTAAAATGAATAGTTTAGCTGCAGGAGCAAATTCTATTTGATCGAAATCATGTCTGCATTAAAAGTAGGTAGCCAGGATGTTTTGAAACTTTTGACAGTATTCAGAACGTCAGCGGTTGCGAAACGTCAATTTAACACGCAAATGCATGGAGAATGCGATGAGGAGGAAAAACACGCGCGCACGTACGCTATGTGAAACAATGTTGAAACAGCTTGGTGTTTCCATGGTGTTTACAAAGTCAATGTGTATTTCGAGTGCGGATAGCAATGTTGTTATGCATTTTTCAAGGAATTTGCAAATGAGCCGCAATTTCTGTAATTTCGTCAAAACAGTTAAATAATAAATTAAAGTAGAGGAAGTTTTGTATAATTGATGTCTATGACATTTCTTGGTAAAATTAATTTAGTAAATTTAGTTTAGCTGTAGGAGCAAATTCTATTTGGTCGAGATCGTGTCTGCCTTAATATAGGATTTGCCAGATATTTTTATTCTAATGACAGTAGGTAGTGTCAAAGGCTGATTATTTGACAATACCTACTGTCAATATCTGTCAAGTCCTGGCTAATTCGTTTTATTTTAATGCAAACACGATCGATCTCGATCAAATAGAATCTCATGCAGCTAAACTATTAATTTTATATATTGTATGATAAAGTCATGTGCCTGGCAACATCAGATTTTTCTTATTGATATAGAGTTATAGTTTATTAAACTATGCAATATAGTTTCAAGAATACATATAAACAAACATTGTCATAGTTTCATTACAATTAAAACTATTTAGCTTACGCTCGGGTTTATGCAGAATAGATGTTTAGGGCAAAGCGAGCCAATTTTGGTATTGGCGTGCCGGTCGTGTCGACGCAAAGTAATTTTACGGGCATAACCGGCGTACAAGTTCATTAATTAACAGTGCTCACACTCGGCGGCTGATTATTTACCCCCGCACACTGCCCCCCTTCAAAACCCACCACCCCGAACACAATCCAGTTTTATTCCTGTCATAGGAACTTGTTCGCATTTACATTTTAATAACGGTAGCTCCGACTCTGTCCCACCTGACCTCGCGGCGCTTGCATCGCTCTCGCTCCCTGCCATTGTTCGTACGGCGGTCGGTGATTATCAATTTTCTACCAATTTGATTTCGATTGTAGTGTTTTCGGTGAAAGCGGCCGACACGTAGCCCAAGCCCCTCCTCGCCCCGTAGCGGGCAGCCGGCACAAAGCCGTCATTTTGTTGATAATTTTGCGCGCGATAATTCGCCGATGTACGACCGGTACAAAAAGTCGATAGTCGATCGGATTTTATTAAATCGCGTCGATTATAAAACGTGCCGCGTTGGCGATTGTAAATAGTGCAAATTATCGTTAATTATTTGATTGTGTATACTTTAAAATCATGGAAATATTAGTTTGAAATATAATTTGGCGCATCCACCATTATGGCGATAAGAGCAATCTGTTTTTCTGTGTAGATGTTTTTGTAAATATATTTAATGTGATTTTGAATATTAATTTCCCAGCTTTTTAGCGTAGAGGAAAAAATAGTGCATTACATAAATAAATTACGAGACAACGCACACTACAGACTTTTGATCGGCCGATAGTTTAGTCGGACTGTACTTCAAATATGTAAATTCTCTAAAGACTTTCATGTTTTAACCTTTAATAATTCTTTAACAACTTTATTGACATTATAATCAGCACGTTGTAAGTAAAATAATCACACGATTTTCAAAAAAGCCTATAATACACCAGAAATGAATATGATGTCTTACATCAGTAAGTAAGGAACTTTGTCGGGGTTTCAAGTACGCTGTTAAAATGACACTAATTCTGTCACTGTGTTATGAAAAGAAAAAACAGGGCTTTTACAAAAAACAGCACATTTCTACCTAAGCTTGATTTTGTTCTTTGGAAGATCCCTTCCTTAAGGTTTCTTGGTTAACATGTTCCAAAATAAATGAATAGAACAGGCGATTTAGCTGTCTTAAGGGACCCATACATTATCAATCAATTTGCGCAACATGGGCTATTGTACAATAATTTGTTAATGTATGGCAGTGTTGCACAACTGTTTGACAGATTTCAAAAATGTATGAATACATTTGCAATACGTTCTGTTGCGCAATTTTTTTGATAATGTATGGGCTCCTCAAGACGCAGGACTATTACAACCAACCCAAGGGCCATGAATAGAACATAGAACGACGTAAATAAATAATAAAAATTTGAAATAGTTTTTGATTGGTACTTAAATAACTATTTCTTGGATGATCATAAATTATTCGTTTGTGTAATAATTCATAGTAGTTTACAACTACAGTAGAGCGTCGATAATCCGAACTAATTGGGACCGAAGGTGATTCGGATTATCAAATTGTTTTGACTATCAAATATGACAACTAAATATCAGAACATACGAGTATTGAATCAATCTTAATAAATTAATAAATGCAATCTTAATAAAACCAACACCATTCGATTTCGCTCTTCTTAAACTATAAGAATGCGAAAAAGTCAAAATCATAGGGATATCGAAGGGATATCGAACCGATATTGAAGCGATATCGAAACGATATCGAAGGGATTTATTTATAATTTAATTATGATTTATTGTAATTTATTATGATTTATTATGTTTTATGATTTATTTATAATTAATTTATGATTTACTTATGATTTATTTATTATTTATTTATTTAATACTGGTAAATACGAGTACATAAGCAACATTTTTCTCTAAATAGAAACCGACAAAAATGGCTTTTCCCTAGGTTACTCAGTGATTTATTTTATTATTATTTCTTTTTGGGCGTTTGGATTAGCGAATGTTCGGATTCCCGAGGTTCGGATTATCGACGCTCTACTGTACTAAGTGTTGCGGCAAGATCAGGAGAATCTTTATATTTATGCGATTCTTAAATATCGTCGT
Organism: Melinopterus prodromus; assembly: GCA_964023965.1. NCBI lineage: Eukaryota > Metazoa > Arthropoda > Insecta > Coleoptera > Scarabaeidae > Melinopterus > Melinopterus prodromus. The sequence continues at coordinate 52,394,478 of OZ030393.1, forward strand.
GGCAACTACGTGTTGTATGTTATATGTTATACATGTGAAGTAAAATGTTTCATAACTTGGTGGAAAGCTGGTTTAGTGATCTAGCGAATTATGTTAATGCAAATCTCTATTAAGTTCCGATAAATTATATTAGAACCGAAAGTCAATATTTATTTAGATACATTTTTAAGCGATAAGTGATTTTACTGTCCAAAAAGACATCTCTTTTTTTTGTTATCCAGTTAAAAAATCGGCTTAAAGTAATTGTATTTAAAGTTGACAATTTTATAACATACCCATAGAACGTCTCGTATCTTTGCAATAGAAGCCAGCAGCATGAATCATTTCCTGAAACGACAAACAAATCATATTTCAGCGGGTAAGCAAATAATAAAGTTTTAATCTAGAAATTAGATTAGGGAGTTATAAAGCAAATGTAAGAAATTTGGGTAGATAAAATAAAAGTTAAGAAAAGTGACCAAAATCAAAGAACAAAAACTCTACTCAATAACGAACATCGGTCCATTTCTTGTGCAAATACATGAGAATTGTGTGCATTATAAAATGATAATCATTTATTTACTAAATAATCTTGATCTTGATCCCATTTGATCAAAATAAATAAATAAATTCAGTTATTGAATTTTTCAGCTTTTTCTTGATATCTTTAAAATTAACACAAGTTTAACACTTTTTTGCGTGTCACACATTGCGAATCAAACTATACAAAAAACAATTATGCATCTGAAGTGATTTTAATTTTTTTAAATACTGGAAATACCTTCGTTATTTACTATTCATGGGTCAACGATACCGGTGCACTTAAAGCAGGTGTGACTTTTGCTGTTTCTGAACTTACGTACTCAGCCCGATTTTTTTTATAATGCCTTTCCCAAATGAATTTGTCAGATAACGAACAGGACCATACTTGTTATTATATAAGTAATATTGACCAATATTTTGTACACTGAATTGTAACATTAAACTGGAATCTATATAATTTACAAATAATCTCACAAAAAATTATTAAATGATGTACATATCGTGCGTTTCTATAATCACAAGAACAAGAGAAACTCAAATTATAGAGCCAAACTAATAGATGGGGACAAATTGCCCAATTCTCGGCATTGATGATCGGTGTTAACAAGCGGTCAGCTCGGGCAAATTCCTTGTGATTTGTACAAATGTGTCGTATTTGTGCCAGCGGACGTGACGTCCCCCTGATACTGCGACGCTACTACCATTTATCTTAATATAGTGTTGACAAAGGAACCGTCCCTCCGGCCCAATTCTTTACGCGTCGACGACATTCCCCCGTATAAATTACTGACCGCAAATCCATTGACTCCGCACTATTCGAATCAGTCTCGAGAACTGACACAAACACAATTATTTATCAACGTTACTATTTTCATGTTTACATTTATCTTTCTGTCAATTCGATGATAATAACTTATTTTGGCTAAGCACAGTGTAAACAATATTTCCATAACTTTATTTTTTTCTACAATTTTCACCAAAAATTTCTTATGTGAGGTTATTCACTTTTTACAGGTTTTATTGTTATCAGTGCAATTAGAAGAGGGTTAGCAATCGAAGTTTAAAAGTAACCACATCAATCCATTTTGTTGATGTCTTACGTCTGCTTTTTCTAGTGGTGATGATACCACTGCAAACCCTTGCCAAATACTCCAGAAAATCAATTATATGTATCCTGACTACACTAGTTATGAATATTATGTAGATTCAACTCTTCATTTGTATTTTATTATATTTTTATTATTCTCTTTTCCTCTATAAATTTTCCCTCAGCGTCCTTTTTTTCCTAATTTTCAAGTGCTTACTTCTACATTTGATTTAAATTAAATTAGTTGCAAACAGGCTAGAATAAGCACCAATAATACTTTTTTTATGCCAAGCAGAAGAAGAAGATATATTGATTCAATTTCGTATTTACTTTCGGTTGTTACTAATGCGCAGAAATTGAGATGTTTATGCAAATAGAAATGTTTATTTCCGCGGATCCATCTGTGCCAGTTGGTTAATGAGTGTAGCTTCTTTCGGCTGGTGGTATGAATGCTGAATTGGTTACAATTCCAGAAATTTCACCATAAAAATAAAATACCTATATAATTAATCATGTGAATTCCAATTGGGAATTTTAAACACTTTAAACGCAGTTTCTTCGTCAAGTCCGTATTTTAACCGTGATGACAGCTATATGATACTCAATAGTTTTAAGCTTCGATAGTTTCTTTATTCTTTGCATATGGGACTGAAAATAGAACTTGTGAATTGATTTTAGTTTTTCAGAAAATCCGCACTAGAAGACAAAGCAAAATCAAAATACAGTATTTTCTCAAAAGCTAGGCTACAAGTCAAAGTTAATTTTTTCAGGTCAAGACATTTTTTTAGAAAGAAAGATAATTTTTGACAGATTACGTAATTGGTGGGCTCTATTTCACAAATTAGGTCCATAGTCAGTTCAATGAAACCTGTGTGGTCGAAATAATTTCATGCCGGATAAAAAACTATGAAAATAATCGGGCCACCGAAAAAAAAGTCATTGGGCTAGACAGCTGATCATTTAACGTTATTAGCGTTGAACAAACTTTCATAAATAATTACAGAAAAACTATAAACTATAGAGTATATGATGTCGCCTCATTTTTGTAAAGAATTTGTTCTTCTACAACCCCGTATGATTTTGTTTCAATTTAATGAGTCTAATTGAAACGGCGGGTAATTATGGCGCTGTTACAACAATTATTGATAGTTTTTGATCAATTAAAACTATTTCCTGTCATATTTGAAAAAACAACCTTGCAGTTTTGGATCCTGCAAATTTTTTGGAACATTCGGAATTTTCTGAACCTGTCAGTATTTTTTTTATCCGGTACGAAATTATTTCGGTGTTTACATACATAAAATGGGGTTACTTTTTCATTGATTTAAATAGTATCGTAATTACATCATATAATAAATAAACCATAAAAGCTATATAAGCATACAATGGCAGAGGAAATTTTGATTGTGGAAACAGTAAAATTATTTGAACACTTGAATATTGGAAATCCTATGTTGCTAATTTGTCATATTAGTTACATTTGTACCATAACAAAACCTCACTCCACCATGTGTCTATCAAGTTTCTATTAAAAGTATTTATTAAAAAAGAACAAAAACTAAACAAGCATCTATCTCGCAGATAGTTGACGAAACACCAAATACTGGTATCAAAGAGGTTGCCAATTAAATATTTTATTACTGGATAACTTTGCATCAACAAAAAGAGCTGTTGAGGGTCTAAATTAGCCCAGTCCACGTCATCTAACTGTTTTGCTTGCAATCTCAACATACTCACAAAGAACTGTTTAGCCTACATAGATCATCATTTGGACCATCAATTTCAATAATATGATCTCGTTTGTTTTAATTTCGATTAGTTGTACTTCTTTCTCTATAAAATAAATAGTAAATTAAGTAACTGATAATGGGCTTTTCTTAGAGTCAACCTTCCCTTAGTTTTATATACGCCCGCCTGTATATCTCTTGCTGTTTAGTTATTGAGGTAGATTACCCCAGCTCGCACTACCCAGATAAAATAAATACTACCCTTATAATAAACACCGATAAAGCCTTCACTCCAAGATTTAAGCAGACATGATACGTCGTAAGACGCACACCCACAACTACCTACGTATCTTCCAACTACGTACATACACCTAAGTACGACAAGGGAAAAAGTAACAAAGCGGTCGCATGCGACACACTTAGACTTCCGATTCGGCGGAACGGCCGGCCGGAAGTATGTGCGATAGCCGGCCGGCATTCTTTCAGCGACTTCCGGCGCCGAGGCCACTTTACATTTCCTTCCGTGGCAGGAGTCGGAACAATCCGAATGAGTAATGGCGGAGCGCATATTGGCCGCGGCCTGGCCGTCCTGATTGCTAAAACGGATATTCCGTGCACCGCGCTGCGGCGACCGAAGCGACCGCCGCTGCCCGCCGCCACCGGCTAGCCGGTGCAAATATAGGGGGCGCAATGTTCGCGAACGTGTTTCGCGGGCGGCCGTTCCGCATGTCCATCCGCTCCACGTGCATGCCCGTTACGCTAATTACCACTTTGTTACGATAAACATAGCGGTCGTTCTAAATGGGCAATCGCAGACGATCCTGCTGTTTCGGTTCGTCCGGCACCTCCGCCGTTATAGGTTTCGCGGTTTAAAGCGTAATGCCACTCTAGATTTTTCGACAAATCGATTTTTTTAACTTATTTGATGTCTTGATATCTTAGAAATAAGATACAATACGTTTTATATTTGAAAAAAAATGTTTAAATGCTTATTTGATGAACATACGGTCAAGTGTCTAGCCGAGCGTACATGCAAAAAGTTTAGCGTGAGACTTTACAGCCTAGAAACCTATACGCTTTGATCTTATTTGGAGGAATTACATCCATGGTGTGAAATATAACATAAAATAATATAAAACACAAAGATTTTGTGGAAATATCCTCGGTTCATTCGTTGAACTGACGCTAACCGCACAATATTATAGCTGTCTGATGTAACGCGTGTTGTTCTTGATTAGTTGGTAAAAATAGCAGAAATAATTAGTGACATTCCCGGAGTATTACGTGATCGAAAGGAGTCGAAAGGAAGTCCACACCTGCAAAAAAGTAATGTCGGTTGAAGTTTATTACAACGTTCACGCGGATGACGTTTAATTATCATCTTTTGAACTATGTTGCTGTGTTTTCTGCTATTTCACAAGTTGTAGTGTGTAAAACGTGCAATTCAAAATGCGAAATTGGCCGAAAGTGGCAACCGCGACTTAGGATTTCAAATCGTGGTTTCTTGTGAGAATTTTGAACAAACTTTCATTCCGTGTAGCCCATTTGTTCAAAAAGGAGATGAAATGAATAGCGGAAGTATCCTTGCCATGCGCATAAGAATAGGTGTAGATGGAATTGAAAAGGTTTGCGCATTCAGGGAGCTTCGTCAACAGTTTTTCACTCATTTTACGATAAAGGTGTTCGCAAAATTTTTGCTGTAACAGAAGAAGTTTGTCAAGAAAGTATGCAGAAAGCAACAGTAGAAGAGAGGGCTACAAATCAACTTAAAATACTAAAAAAATATTGGCGTAACTGTCTCGAACGATGGAACATGGACAAAACATAGCTTTTCTCCTGTGTATGATTGGTGGCTTGAAAATTTTGGAATAAGTAAAGGAAATAAGAAAAGGATAGATCACGTGCAAAAACTAATGGCACTCGTCCCCGACATTTGACAAAAACCAGGTAGGGCAGTTAACCCAGAAGCCTATAAATGGGCTTTGAATTTTCGATGGACTAGCCGAACGGCTAGTCCATCAAAAATTGAATTCAATTGACTCAATGACTCAATGACTCAATTTATAAAATGAACAAAATAGATCTGATGCATTATCCAGCCTTATGAAGATTATGGAGGTATTATGTATGAGCATCGCGCTAAACTATAATAATTACTGCGTGGCTGACGCACGGCGCGTCATGTTTTCAGAGCCATCGCTGACTGATGCTGCAAAACAGGCCCGTCTGTCATCAAAATCAAACAGAAAGAAACAAGAGGAGGAAAATATTAATTTGAAAAGATAAAATTCAATTTATCGTACCAAAAATGTCTTATTTCTGAAACTAAGTATTTTTTATTTTATCTATAGAGTCTATAATACATGCTAGTATGTACGTAGGCACTTGACTGAAAATATAAGAAACATAACATAAGTAAGTATTGTTTATTGAATGAGGTACATCTATTTACTTTAATAAAGTAAATTAAATCTAGTGATTATTATAAAGAAATAATCGTTGTTTTTAAAGTAGTTCGAAAAATGTCAATAGATGCCGCTTTAGTTGTCTGGTCGTAAAACCTCAATTACTTATAATACTATAAGAAGAATAATAGAAATTAATCTTTGTTTCTGTAGAATATGCATGAATTTTTTGCTCTCTATGGTACAGATTTTCTCAATAACTACGCTCAATTCACAATTTTTATTTTCAGATGCAGAAGTTACACTAGTAAAATAAGTTAGAATTAAGTTACTCATTAGTCAATCATGACTAGATTGTAATGCTCTTATTGAATAATAAAAAAAAAAGATGCAGATTGCAGTCATATAACATGTCATTGAATTAAGAAGTTTGTTTAACAAACTAAAAACCCTATTTTTTCGTGCTTTTCCAAAAGTTGTAGATGAATCTGCTGTTTGTATTCAATAATTTGATAAATATTTCGGCTGTGTATAAAAATCCAACCTATGGGTTTTTATCAATCCTATTACTTGACGAAGGAATCTATCTAAGAATCTGCGTGTTCAAGTAAATTAGAAACATAAAGTTTGGGTCTTCGCAAAGACATTCTGTTAAAATCCAATGCACCCGATGAAAATTTTTGGAATCTAATCAACACCAAAAAGTTTCCATCCTGACAAAGACCGTTAAAATCGATTGTTTGGTTCATGTTACAAAACCTCTCATAAAATATCTAAAAATTTAAGTTCAAATGTCAACTCACAGATCAGCAACGTCATAATTATTTACGATCATCGTACTAACTTAATTATAAGGCTTTGGTCAATGGGAATAAAAATAATTGTGTTTCTACATACGCGGTATTTGAAGGTTACAGATGATAATCTTTACCTTCTTAACATTGGACTTTTAACATGAGCAGCAACATCTAACAAATATCGCGACTAACTCAACCCGGAGATTATTCGATGAAAAAATACTAGAAAAGCAGTTGTTTCATAAAATTAACCTCTAAGAATATGTTGTACTCAGCCGCAAACTATGAGTAATAATACATAAAAATATTAATAAGACTTTTCTATTCTAAACCAACGTTAAGTATTTGTGTAGATACAATGTAAACTATAACAGAGAAAGCCGTTTCTATAATTAACGTGTTTTAATTCCGTTATTTTATCCGGATATGGCAAAAACACACCTCGTTCACTTTTGGCGGAGGCGCATACAACTCACACAATCCATCATAAAAACAAAGAAATCGCCCACGCATAATAAAATATACTTTATATCCCGTCCATCCGCAATTAATTCCCTCGCCAAATAAATCGCAGGACCTCTCGTCCATCCATTTTTTCCGCCCGGTCGTCCTCCTTATCTCTCCGTTATTTTTATTTCTCCGGCAGCGTGTTTTTTTTGCTCTCCGCTCGCCTTATTATTCCATTCCGCGAGGCAGAGCCGCCTCGCTCCCCGATCTAATTTAGCCTTAGCTCCTGCATTATTTATAACAAAATCAGCATTTGCGTCATGAAAACTATGCTTTTTCATTGGTCACTTAATAGTTGACCAATCCTTTCGCTGCGAGCGGCAGGACTATTGGTCCCCGGTACGGCCTGGGCGTGGCCTGGAGCTTTTCGTTTCCTTATCTCGCCTCCTTATTGCTTCCTACCCATCCACTCCGGATATTTCCGGTCCTTAAAATCGCTCTCTCATATTGATGGATAGGAGCGGCCGATCCTCCTAGCTAGTGGAAGAAGAAGGTACTAGAATTGAAATTTTATTCCATTTATTTTCCCGCTCGTTCCCGATCCCGGTTACTCCGCATTACTGGGCCGGCCTCACCTGGATTTAAGCATCCGTGCTTACGTAATCCGGACACGGATGGAAGCCCCAATCTAATACCGTTACGAGATACGTGGAAAGGCTATATGCCAACATACGAGAAAATGGTACGGAATTCATGTATATGTATGCAGTTTTCATCCCTTACTTTTGTACGGATTCGATACTCCTAAATGTTTTGGTTAAATAAGGCATTTTGACGATGGAAGTGTGTTTCAGATAAGGCAAGAAATTAATTTTCATAAATTCCAAGCAAAGTTTCTATACAATCTACATAAACAATTTTAAAACCAAAATTGTATTTCAATATCCCTAAAGAAAATAAATTGACCGTTAGCAAATTTAACAAATGTGTTCAGTTTTTACTTTTCCGATACAATCTAAGAAGGAATTTATTTTTTCTTTTCTATTAAAGCTTAAAGATGAACTTATAGATACAACTTCTGTGCTTAACACGACCGTTTACTCATCATTTGCATACGCATTATTATGAAATCTGAAAGAATACTTCTGTCTTAGTTAATATTTTTGAATCAAATTTGTTTGTCGAATGGTAGTAAATAAATTGTGTATTTTGTAATTTTGGAATTGGTGTTTTATTGACAGATGGAATCAGCAATAGAAATTACGTACGTTAGATTCCAGCTAAATCGGATTCCCGCTTTGCATCAGTTGACCTATTTTAATATTTGATGATGAAAATATTAGTAAGTAATACTATTGACAATACAATATTTATCAAATCCAAAAAAATACGCATAAATCTGGTTCACCTATTTCGTATGACATTGCATTACTATTTTGTTAATAATATACAATATTTTTGATAAAACACCTAATAAAAAACTATATATTTGGTCGCCAGCATCTACGTGTTTTGTTTGGTAGTATTTGACAAAGGTATAAGACATTATCTGCAGAAATCTAGTTTTTACTGTATTGTTTCAAAAAAGGTCTACAACCGCCATTTTTTACACAGGGCTTTCCATTTAATATATGTTATATTGTCTCATAAAAACATCTGAGAAACCGAGAAACCATAAATGCAACACCCTGTATAAAAAATGAGCTATAGGAAATGATGGTCAGATTTTTTTCTAAAATATTTGTCCTTTCTCTAAGGAGAAATAACTACAAAAGAAAGTTAATCCCAGGTTTACATATGTTTCCCAGGTTTATGGTTTATGCCGCTTTAAAATAATTGCTATTAAAATACTTAAGGTAGCAGCCGCTTGAAATATCAGCAAAATAAAAAGAAATAAATAACAAAATATTAATAATAAACTGATTGGGCAAAATGAAGTAAGAAACAAAAAAAAAACATAAACATATGAAACCTTTTAATGATTATTTTGTTTGCTATAAGCTTTGCTATTTTTCAAACGGTTGTAACTTTGCAAGGCATAAGTACAACGAATAAAATTTTTGCTTCTCTGTGACATTAACTATAAAAAAACATGCTTTTCGGTTAAAATAGCGGGACATCCTGTGTTATGCATTAGTATTTTATTATAAAATAGTGTGAATGTATCAATAAAGACTATAACAATAAAGATCATATCTCATGAAAACACAATCACTGCATTTCATTAATATACAGAAGAAGTAAAAACCTGACAAAATATTATTATGTGAAAAAGAAATTTAAATTGTAAAATATTGATCGGTGGTGAAATATAAATAATAGAAGGTGGCACAATTTTTTAAAAATTGTTTAATTGACTTGAACTATACGGTCCTTAAACGCCAAATCACACCACCACCCCCAACAGAAGAGAAGTGTTATTAACACTCTGTTCAACAAAGCCGAGAAGGTGTGCGACTCCAGCACCTTGGACGACGAACGGAAACACTTGGAGTGGGCCCTACGTCAGCATGGATACACCAAGTCCGACATACAGAGTGTCACACAGTGCTTACCGCTTGCTTACCATACGTACCAACATCATTAATTTCTCGACACGATGTGTCAAAGTTGGACCACCAGAACATTAGTTTTGTTCTTTTGATATGATAATCTGTAAGTATCTTTTTTTTAATTACATAATTTTGCTTAGGTGCTGAAAAAATAATCAAAATCGCTTAAGGTTTACAAAAGTTATTGGACTTTAAACCTGAAATTGGAAAGTTTTACTTGTAAGTCTGCATCACTTACAAAACTTCAGACATTGGGATGAGTCAGAAGTCAAAATATTAGTTTAAAAATATAATATACGGCGGGTAATAATCTTGATCAAATTGTTTACAATATGTTGATCATCTAAATCCATCATTAATTACAAATGTTCTTAAATGTTCAAATGTTGTTGTTTGTAGTTTGCATTGCTAGTTTTGTTCGCTCTAATTTTTCAGGTACCCCAGTTAATACTACAATATGGTCAGCAGAAATTAGTCTGGTTTTAAATTGAAAATTTTACTAATGAAATAATTTTATTGCATACATAGGTAATAGAACATTAATATACACTGACTGCTTTAAAATTCTGATACAGCTATGTAAACTCAAAACTGTACAGTGCTTCGGTCACAGAATGAAAGCTAACATGTGCGATCTTCCAATATTTACATTGCAGGAGTGTAACTGACAGCTGTACCACCCTATGCATCGTATGCTTGCGCATGGGTTCAACGATACCATCAATAATAAAAGCTCCTTTCACGTTTTCAGCAATAAATATCTTTCGTCCGTCCATATTGAACCAATTTCATATACCTACCCTTCCAAAAAGCCGCCCACCCATCACCACCCCATCCAATTCTTTCTTTCTGTTTGTTCTCCGAGTGGATTCAATTGCGGACAGCCGAGTTGTATAATTTTATTATTCAATTTGAGGTCTCGATAGAGCCATCGGTTTTATCTTGACCGTCTTCGCTGACCGTTTCATTTACATTTCACTTTAGTGGCCGTTTATTGCCTTGGGGAGTTCGGCCAATTCTCAAATTGTTTCCCTCAGTCCAGTGGCGGCCGTCCGGGTACGTTTTACCACTCCTCCATATCGGACGCATACTGATCAAGACATGAATAATACGGACATAAAATGCACGCTTATTGAAACACTCCGAAAATACTACTGTTGGACTCGGTGGACGGAGTATTTTTCGGTTGTTTTCCGCGACCAAATTGGATTGGGCAACGTTGCAAATTTATTCAGATGGTCTGTCTATTCTAGTTGTACATTGTGGAAATAAGATAGATTGAAAATTGCGAAATTTTACAGTACTTCTTACAATACAGGCCATAAAATCTGGATAACTGGTATAACTCCACTAAATAAACAATGCTTTATAAGAAAATATTATTATTATTATCATTATTATTATTATTATAGATACAAAACTATTCCATCCAGGTATTTATTGCCTGAACTAGATATTTTAGAGGTACAATAGATGTTAACCTTTTGTCTAGGCAATTATTGTATAGGCAACATTTCCGTGTGACTACATAGCAAGAGATATGGAGATACTGCCAAACAATTCAAGTCTTTAACCTTAAAAGAAAAACAATATGTTTTGTTTATAGTATACAGTAAATAAATAAGTTGTAAATGAAAAAGAAAACACATGAAAGGTAATTGATTTTGTTTTTTTTTTTTTTCATTAAAAAAGTACTTTATTTTGATATAATTGATATTTTTATGTTAGAACTTGACTAAGAATTTCCAAAAGGAAGTTGCTTTGGCTTTTACCTACGATGTATACATATATGTATAGAGGTAAAAAGGTGTTATAATCAACTACAATTTTGTATTCGTCTACTATTAAAAGAAGTTTGTCAAATTTATTATCTTTACCGTGGATGATTGTCAAAGTTACATTAAATGATTATTGTCAAACAACTAAATTAGTAGCCAATAAACTAATAACAACATTGAACCACAACTACTTATAATTTACCCAATTATTGAAATAATTAACCAATTCAATTGAAACTCGCTAACGGTCGTGCGTTAAAATGTCTCACTCATGAATCGCTCTTTTTAATATACTTGTTGGTTAAATAGCTATTAATGAATGGTTTAGGTTTAGGTTTATTTTGTCAGTATTCAGTAAGTAGATTTACTTAGTTAATGTCCCATATACAATATTATCTATTTATTATTTATCTACACACGAATTTTATTGCTTCTGTAAATTTATTTTTTTTAACATGTGTGTGTGTATACGTGCAGTTTTAATTTATCTCTTCGGCACGAATTTCTGAAACGAACAGTTGAGAAACTGGTCACTCTAAGTTTTAAACAAAACTTTACACATTTTAATTTTAAAATGAAATTATCATGTAATATTCATTTGCACAACAACGTATTAACTATTAACGTAAAATCAAAACTAATCTATAAACAAAAAGTTGTCAAAATAGCACTGTAAAATTATAATATTTTTATTATTATTTAGACATTTTTATATACTAAATTTTGCTTTGGTTTTCAATCCATTGAAAAAATAATGTTGACAACTTGTGACTTCAAATGTTAATTAGCCTTGTAGTATTTCGATTATAATTTCAAATTGAAGATTCTGATCCCTAACATGAAAATGTACGAAGTAGCTTCTTAGATGATGTCATAAATATCTTAAATCGTTGCAAGTTTGCCAGTCATTTTGTTATATATGTTATTTTATTACAATTTTAGAAAGAAAACTACCCGGAGAAAATTGTCTGCAATATTACGCATAAATTATTGTATACATTACAATAGAAATGTTGTAAATCTAAAAATTGAATCTTGAGTAAAGAGATCTTGCAGTAAAAATACAAAAAAATTTAGAAAAATACCTTAGATTTGTAAAATTACCTCGTTCCTTGTATTTTTACTCATATAACAGCAGATTTATTGATATCGTGATGCGCGTTTGCTCAACTGCCTTGAGTTTTGAGAGATAATTGAGTATTGTTCCTTTCTAGAAGTTGTGATGTTAATATATTATTTTAAAAAATCTGATGTGGCCAGGCACATGACTTTATCATACAAAATATAAAATTAATAAGGTAACTGCATGAGAATCTATTTGATTGAGATAAATCGTGTCTGCATTAAAATTAAACTAGTTAGCCAGGATTTGACAGATATTTTGATAGTCAATAGTAGCAATAGTAGGTATTGTCAAAGCATTAGCATCTGACACTACCTACTGCCATCAGAATAATAGTTATTTATCGCACAAGTGTCGAAAGTACGGAATAGCGCGACGAGCGGTGATGCGGCGCGTCAACGATGGCGGAGCGTCGCCGTCGCATGTGAGCGAGTCGCGCTATGTAATTTTCGGCAGGAGTGACAGCAACGTTTTTTTTTGTGTTGTTTTTTGAGAAATAAGAGAAAAGAATTCAAAAATGCTTATATTTCTGTATAGGAAATGTTAGGTTGATACCACTTCTACGAAACGTCAAGTTTAAAAAGGTAATTCAAATTCTGACAGATTTATATTCGTTCATGACACTGTAGATGTCACACCCGTACCAGCATTCTAAAATATAACTACACTCATCGCTATACTTTATTTACAATTTTTAATTTATCGTTTACAATTAGATATAACAACGGGTTGATATTTCTTGTCGACAAACAATCAAATTGGTGATCTTATTTTATTTAAATTTTGCATTTTGTACTTTGCCGCACTAGAGCGGCAACGTTCCATAGCGGTTCTCCAACCTCTGATGAAATCAGCTGTTTTTGAGTGTGACAGCCATAGACATTTCTGTGGTGACAGCACAAGAAAATATTTGACAAATCCAGGCTACTGTGTAGTTGCATATCAATGCAAATGCGGCCGATCTCGATCAAATAGAATTTGCTCGTGAAGCTAAACTATTAATTTTACCAAAAAATATCATAGGCATAAATTATTCAAAATTTCCTCTACTTTAATTTATTATTTAACTATTTTGACGAAATTACAGAAATTGTAGCTCATTTGCAAACTCCTTCAAAAATGCTTAGGGGAAACAGTGAGTTCCTTTGGACCCTTTTGAACCAAAAGCTTTTCAGCTCTAAGTTTGGTCATAAAACTTCTAAATATGAACTTTCGTCCCGATACCTTCGGTAGTTTCTCCGGAATCGTCGCCACAAAAATCGTTTACACAGGCACAGACATACATACACACACACACACACACACACACACACACACACACACACACACACACACACACACACACACACACACACACACACACACACACACACACACACACACACACACACACACACACACACACACACACACACACACACACACACACACACACACACACACACACACACACACACACACACACACACACAGACATTTTTTTGTACCTTGGTCAAAAATGTTCAGGGGACCCATAAAGACCTATTTCCGCTAAAATCTCAATTTTCTTTTCTGCACGATTACAATACTTCAAAAAATTAAATAAATAAATTTACTGTTAGTTTGTTTTTAATAAAATTATATAAATTGTTTCAAATTACTGTATATTTAATTTAATATTACATTGAAATCGATATTATATTAAAATTTATGTAAAATTATCCCCCATATATCAGTTACAATTACATTAAAATCGGTATAATACTCCTACCAAATTCTTGTCAAATCACTGTGTGAATAATATACAATAATAATGTAAAAACTCAATTTGGATGTAGAATTACACAAGGCACAAAACAGAACTGCTGTTCCTACTGTAAATTCACATAAAAGTTTTTTTTAGTGATGCTAATATAGCACCCTCTCTTTTGATTCCAGTTTTATCAAATATTATTTATAATAACAAATTTTTAAAAGACCGTTGTACAAAATAATATGTTTGTATTATTATAGAACGTAATAATTCAAAATCTAATCAATCCAAAGTCTATCTCCATTATCTTTTTATTTCGTAACAGTTATTTGAACTGTTTGGTAATGAAATGGTGGTTAAATTTTAAGTTAATTTTTTAGCGACATCCCCGCATATTCAGTTAAACAGTGACATAGAAGAAAATTTGGTTTTTGTGTATGAAATATTATTGGACAAACTTTATTGTTATCTAGGCGAAAAATAAACCTAATACTGTATGTAATAGACATATACCTTAAATCACAAAGTCCATGGCATTTTGCACCGGAATCCGATGGTAATATAAAATGATCCGCTGAATTCCAGTGTCGGAGCGGAGGGCTGGCAAATTTACATTCGGCGGGCTTAACCGGATTTCGCACCTGTTTTCGGTTTTAATTATACCCGTAGATCCCCACGGCTCGCCGCCTGTCGATTGCCGGGATCCCCCGATTTTGGGGGCGCAAACACTCGGCAAAAGTTGATTTTCTAAGACTATGAATTCCTGCCTTGCGCCCCTTAAATCCTCAAATTTGCGAGATTTGCGTACTATTTGCCTCGCTAATACTGTTTGATTCTTGAAGTTTAATCGCAATGAAGTGAAATAATACATATGCAAAGACGAGGAAAAAGTTAAGAAGCAGTACTCTTTTTTAATACCTATTTAATTAGACAAAGTAAATACAAAATTATGATGAAAGTCCACATTTTGTGTAGATAAACTTTACCAGGTTTCAAATATACGAAAATTGGTGTTTGTTTGTAAGAAAGTGAAATGTTTGGGACTGCCGGTTTTGTTCTGGGGACTGTTCGTAAGCCGATATGCATTTATTAGAATGGTAGAGTGCTGTGGAATTGGCGATTCCTCGGCGCGGGAACTTTTCTGTTTTCCTTTTGAGTTTACTTACTGCGGCAACTAGGGGTAAACTTTTATAAGGCTCGTCTTTTCGCGAATATTTTATGAAGTGTGTTTAAGAAATGCGATTTGCATTTCACGATGTTGCCGCGTCGGGGATGCCTAAAGATTGCCTAAAACATCGAAAAACCGAGAGATACGTTAAGGTTAAAAATGTTGGTATCACTGTTATCACAGCAGCACATCATCATACAACATTTTTTTAGTTTATAATGATCTTCACGTTTTTCAGTATACAAAAAACAATAAAACATCAAAATCTCAGAAAATAATATATAAGGATTAACAATCTAAAAAGTTTACGAGGTCTGAAAAGAATGTCTGATTTTTTAAAGAATGCGGTCCACCTAAAAACGTTGTTGTGATTTGTATATGTTTAATTATACGGGGTTATCAAAGTACGGGTAAAATATGTAATGGGAATATTATTAGACAAACGCGTGTCCGGAAAAGCAACGTTTTGAAGCTTGTTCTAACTTTAGAAATAGCTAATCCAAGTACGTCTTGTCTGAAACTTGTATTATTTAATATATTTGAAAAGAGTTAATGGGACTACTTGCGCACAATGTTATTTTATTTTCAGGTTATTTAGAGCTTCTCTTTAATTCTTTTCAGTGAAGTTAAATGAAAAAAGCATATTTAACTAATTTGGTTCCACACTTGTTTAAGTCAAATAACTCCAAATAACCTTGTTTGAATAGAGGCAAAAATATATTTATTTTATTTATATTATATGCTAATATTTTTTTACTTATTTATTTATTATTTATTTACTACAAAACATATTTATTTAAGTCAAAAAAATATTAGGTTTTTTTACTGTACTCCTAACAAATTTCTTTGACTCACAAAACAATCTTTGAAGCAAATACATATATTTTAGCTTCTATTCAAACAACGATTTATTTGATTTAAACAGAATTTTTATCTGTGTAAAAGAGGCTATCTTACGATACCTCACACAATCTACTTTCTCATATTGTTACCGTCGTCCGGCCCTTTTTATTCTGTGCAGCTTCCAAACGGTGCCGACGGTCCAAATTTCCGAACATGAGTTCCTTATTAAAAGTTCGTCTATAACTATAGCCCCATTGTATACATTTTAAATATTGTATCGTTATTTTTTAGAGAATAAAGATAATATTGATTAAAATTATTAGAAATCTGTAAATAATGTTATAGCAGCACTTTTATGCAATAACAGTGGATGCGAACCCTTTTAACATAGTCAGTTCGGAACATATTTGCAAAATAAGAACAAAAACAAATAAAAAACCGCCATACAACAAAATCTTTGTATTTTTTAAATGAATTATCTAGGTTAAAAATAATTACACATTGTAAAGGTACCAGTTAGAAGTGTTACAACCATAGAAACCAACTGGAACCAAACAGTATTAATACTTCATTGAATATTTTTAATAACGGAGATGGGTGCCTACAACAAGAATAGTAATTACAATACGTAATAGAAAATACACCAGTAGTGGATGGTACATGTGGACATCTTTCCACCTCGGATAAATGCCATGTTAAACTGAAGATTACAGCATTACGAATCGCCAAAATAATTTATTGGAGCATATGTGGCCCGCTCCTTTCTTCGGGGCATGGCCCATATGCTCTAATTTAAAATTTTAATAAAATTACCATAGAATGCATAATTATAACTAATTATATAACTTATTGATAATACAGAAATTTTCAAGCGTTTTAAGCATAGTAAGAAACGCAGTTGGAAGATGTTGTGATATGATGTACTTCTGTTATTATATTAGGTATCATTTGTTTCTTTGTATATGGTGCATTAATAAGCATTGTGTGAAGTGTATTATTGCTCCTCGATTTTTCTACTAAATGTATTTGGTTGTGCACGTACATACTAACTATAAACCAGTATACATAGGGGTAAAATTTAAAAAAAAATATTTTGGTTTTCAAGTAAACATTATTAACAAAAAAGCATATTGTTCTTTTTTTGTTTCTAATTAGAAGCCACCACTACAAATTTACTTACATGTACATAAAATCTGCATCGTTTTGTACAATTTTTAAGCATTCCTTTTGTGAAATGGTTCACGCTTGTTCTAAGCATACCTAATATTGGCAATTTAGGAATTTCTGCAGTGAAGTCCTTTATCAAATAGATGAGCAACGTATCATCCCCTTGACTTAATAAGAGGTCTGATTTATGTGGGAGAGACGCGTGCGGTTGGCAATGCTGTTTTATTACATCTTTTATCTTCATACACTGCGGGCGAGTGCCGCTGACAATCTCAACTTACCCCCGCCAACACCGCCAACCAGCAAAACTCTCATCTTTGCCGGGCGATAAATTCAAGAAACATTAGCGCCACCTACAAACCATACGCCAATTCAATTTGAATTCAATTTCCTTTAATTCAACTGACAACTTGCAAGAAAATATTTTAGATAACAATGGAAAATAGTTTGTTGTTATAAATTATCCAGATAATTTGCCAATTTTTATACGATATTTAGATATAACTTTATCACATGAATATTAACTGTGATGTCGGAAAACAAAATTTTTCGCTATAGAAAGAAAAAATTCTCAAAGTCAAAATTGTCGATTTTGAGATTTGATCATCATCAAAAGTTTCAAAGAGCTTTCATCGATATTTTTAAGACACAATTCGGAACATGAAAACCTATCCATCATTAATTTATGTGATCTCTAGAGACAACAAAAGAAATATAACGAACGCAAAGTAGAAAAATATGCATATGACATTTATTGTAGATGACTATCCCAACTTTCACTCTTGTTACAAAAAAAAAACAAAAGAACTACAAAAAAATATTTTACAGGGAAGCACATTCTGCGTCTTTATAGGGCAATTTTAAGTGGCATAATATTTTATGATAAAAAAATACAATAAACATGTAGGTAAAAGTTGGTGGATTTTGACGTTTTTTAGCAGAAAAATATTTTAAATACGTGTTTTGACGTATTTTGAGACTTAAATAACTTAAAACGCCAACTCATACTCATATAAATGATATATAACACTAGACATTTTATGTCGAGAAGTAAAGATTAGAAGTTTTCCTTATTGTCCGATCAATAGAAAGCAAGTTTAACCATGTACTAGTAGTGCAAAAATCAATTTTATTCAAAAGTTAAATATTCTGCTAGTAATTCTGTTTGACACAAGTCTTTTGCTCTGTAACATTTGCATTTACAAAACGGTCGAATATTTCAACGAATAAATACCTGATTGATTTAAAATCTCTACCCAGATAAATTTTATATATTCTCCGATACAAAACCCAGTCCAGTACGTAGGCTTTTAGCAAATAGTATTATTTTGCAGTTTGGCATGCTAGACGTATATGTATCGGAGAAGATTGTCTCAATTTGAAGTCAATCGGTTATGAATTGGCTGACATACCCGACTCAACGTATTTGATGATTTTAAAACGAGATTTTTGTTAATGTTTTTTAAGTACGTGTGTTAAAGACGTGTAAATTATGTAACTTCTGAATAAAATTGATTTTTACGCTAGTACATGCTTAAACTTTTTTCGACCTAAAAAAGTGGACACTTATACACATACTATAACTTGTATTTCGATATTGGTGGCCATGTCAGTAATTCTTATCTGAGTTGTGGTATCCGATAGTGGTACTGCCTCTAATTTTGTAGCAGCTTGAGGACCCAATATTTCTTGATCTACTTGATCTAAGACGCATAGCTTTACTAACTCTTCACCAATAGTGAATGTTTTTTTCTTGTTCTAGCTATACGAAGAGCTACGAAATAAGACGCTTGAACCAGGGACTTGTTACTATAGTAGTCACCATAATTTTCATTTGACTCTCTGAATTTTCGTCTGATCACGTAATCTTTCAAAAAAGTTCAGTAAAATGTTTATGCTTTGAATGCAAATGACGAGCTAGTGTGGAAGGCTTCATAGCTTCATTTGAAAGAATTTCTGAACATACTACACACAAAGGCAGTAGCGATAGTCCGCTTCCAGGGGTACAATAAAACCGAACTTTAAATGCTCCTTATCATATTGCCTACTAAAGTTATCTTTTCTCATTTTTGTTTGTATTGTAAATTCAGAAGTATCGACACTTTTCTTTTTCTGTGGCCCTTCTACACTTGAAGCACTGGTACTTTACAATTTCGATACCATCAGAACTTTTCTCCTGAATATTGTCCTTGCTTCTACCAAAGAAAGTTAGAAGATTTTGCTGTTTGACATTTTTTACTTCCATTTTGTACGGCGTGAAGGTTTACGAAAAAAATTTATTTTCCGAAACAATGCACAACACACTATATCGCACAATGTATTGTGGCCAAAAGTTGGTTAAAATAGACGAAATTGCAAATCACACTAATTCTATCTGATATCTTTCTCAGACAATCCGCTTTTTTATTTGACCATTTTTGTCAAATCAAACTATTTCTGTTTTAGGAAATATTCTTCACAATCTAGATTATAAGAAACAGTATCAAAAACACAGATAAAATTCTGACATATGCCATCTTTCATATTTTCTTTCTGAATTCAATCCAAAACATTTCTAAATTATCAGAAGATCAATTCGTGCAATACGAGCTACCGCAAGAAACAACCGCGTAGAAGTTATACATAAAAGATGACCATAACCTTTTTATCGATTTATTTAATGACACCCCAAACGATGGAGCTGTTGAAATAGTATACTATACGCCAGAGTTTTGAACCAACAATGTATTATTTATGTATGTATTAACTAACAATTACAAGTTAGTCCACCCACAACACAGAACATCGACGTTAGCAAATTCGTAAAGAACATGATATTCTGCATCGGACGTCTGTAAAATAAAAAATTGGTGTGCAATTCTCCAAGTGACTGCTATAAATGGTTATAACTTTCACAAATATTGTTGCATAACTTTCTTTCGCACGTCAAATTGTACATAATTAGAAGTGCTAACCACCATCAAACGCTTGGAGTTTTGCACCATTGCTAAGAATCGCTAAATGACAATAGCATGAAGGTGCCCATATAGAAAAAATTTGTCGACGGCATAATATAATACTGACTCTGTTGTCAAAACTCTTACTTCACTGCCAGAATGTAAATAAATAAATAAATAAATAAACAATTTATTAAAAAGACAAAATAATGTGTTGAACAGGTCAATAGTAGTACAAAGCAAATGTAAATGTCCATTGTCCATCATTGATAAGTATTCGAATTTAAGAATATCCAAATTACCTATTTACTCATTTTTACCATTAACTCATATTTAGGCATGACATTTTTTGCATGCAGATCAACTTTCCAAGAAATTTTTAATAAAGCAATAGTTTAACGAAAAAGCATAGTAATAATGAAATCATACAGATAATACAGATAATAAATGCCAGGCACGAGCAAAGTTAGCCTTTGCGACAGAAAAAAAGTTAAAGGAGTTACTGGGATGGCTCGGCTATAATCAAGCCGGCTTTGATGTTAACGCGTACTCTGAGGATCAGAGCGGGCTATCGGGAGTTAATATCTCGTCGGCCGCGGTTTTAGGTTCGACGGTGTCGCCATCTCGGCTCCGCGGTTCATATGCGACCGGAATCTCAACTCGGGTCGGTCGCCTGTCTGTTTTTTTATTATCTGTGGGATAAATAAAAAAAGCAATTCGTTGGGAAATTACTTACTTATAATATAAATTGGAAATTTCTCCGGATCGAGCTGCTGGATCCTTGGTAAGTTCGATTTTGTGGAGAGTGTGTGGATAAATTCACAATTACTTTGGGTAATGCTGTTTGAGATAGAATATGTTTTAATATTTCAATTAGGAATGAAATAGGGAGAACGTTGTATTCTACTACCTGTGTCTCTTTGTCCTGTGTGGGTTTATAGGTTATGCATGTGGGTAAATATGATTGTGTTTAAATAAAATCAAATTTTGTTCCTAAAACTATAAAGTTATGTACCTATCTTGGTTAGAGTTTCAAGTTTTTATGATCTTATATAGTTTGATCATCTCTCATCTCCTTTAAGAAGGTTGCTATTATAATCGTTAGCTTTATTTCTGACATAGGTAGACAGTAGACACACTATAGGCCCTGAACTTGTACCAATTAGATGACAGTTAAGAACTGTCTGTTTCTCTGGCGGAAACACAACAAAACTCTTGTATTCAAATGTACGCTAGTCCATGTTGGATTTTTATTGGATTTCACCAATAGGATTTGAAAAGTTAGTAAAAGTAAATATATTCTTCAAATATTTAGTTCAAAGTTAGTACTTAAAGTAGTATTTACTTCATTATTAGACCTGTTTTTGACTGAAGATCCCTACACTACTCCTAAATTAAAAGCAAAATAAATAAAACCACCTGTAAAATTATTCATTAATTCATTCTTGTGCTGTCATCGAAAACATAAAGAAACAGTAACTTTTGTGCTCAAAAAATTATCGTAGCGCCACATTTCGATAGAATAGGTGAGTAAGATATTAAGTTAAGTTATTTTGAAACGTTTTCGTACGTTTTATTTTTACTGATTTGTAAATGGTTTGTGAAACCACAAATCGATAAAAATATTTTTTATGGCAGTAGTACATATTATGATTCTACTTCCTGATTTCAATGTGCATGTCTGGATCTCCCTATCGTTTTCAACTACTGATATGTTATTTAAGAAACACCATTCTAATTAGACAAAATAAAAGCATAAAATGAAATTTAAAACAATTTTTTCCTTAAACATTTTTATATTGTGTAAAAAGCGGATACGTAAGTTAAGTAACACTTGGGAAAACAGTTTCTTGTTTCATCAGTTTTTAAACAAAATACAGACCATGGATACGGGCTTACAAAACAGCTTATAGAATAAATACACATTTAATTTTTTTTTCTGTTGGAGCTTCTCAAGTTGTTTTTTTTATATCCATACTTAATTCCTGCTTAAGTTGAGTTGGATCAAATCATATTTATCCGTGTTCCAAGGGGCTTAAAATCGAGTTCAAATTAAAAATATTAAAAAAAACATTAACTTTTGAGTTTCTAGATATCAGAGCATTTTACACATTTCTAAATACGTGATATGTTAAAAGCACAATAATCTAAGCTAAGTGTTTATCCTGGCCAACAAAAACGAAAATTAGACAAGTGAAAACTGTTTCTGGTATACTTTTTTTCGTACAATCTAAATCTGAATGCAGAAACTCTTTAAGAAAAAATATATTTTGAAATTTTTTAGCATTGGTTTTCTCAAAACTAGGCTTAATTTAAAATGTTCACAAGATTCGAATTCTATACAAAAAATGCATACTAAGGAAATAGCACGCTGTCCAGCGAACGAGAATGGTCTGTACCGTATCACCAAATTACCAGCTGAAATCGCCGACTCATTTGCATCTCTCGTGATACGACCTATATGTTTATTTTTTTACATTTTATTAAATTACGTTTTTTTGCCTACTGGGGCACGTGTTTACATGTATTCATCGATCTCATATTTCACATGAATTAAATTTGGATATAAATGAACAGATTGAGTTGATCCCGCCTAAAGACGAATAGTATATTTTAATCAAAATTATTATCATTATTTTTTGAATTTATAAGGAATAAATTTATGATTCTCACGGAAGGTAATAGGCTTTTAACAGCACGTTATAAGACATATTTTTTCCCAAAAACGATGCTCTCCTTTCTTTAAAAAAAGTTACGTTATTCTACTTGCTTAAAAGTTTCACAAAAATTAAAAACCAAAAGTTAAACACTTAATTTTTGTATGTGAAATGTCGGACCGATATATGAATATAATTTCAATACAAGAAAACGTGGTAGGCGCATCCACCAATTCTGATTAGCATTAGATTAAGATAATTGGACATACATTGCTCTAAAACAATTTAAAACGGACGTAAGACGTCAAAAAACACAAACAAGCATCAATCATAATAGCAAAACACTATTTCAAAAGAAAACAAGAAGAAGAAGCTACTTCTTTGCACCGTAACGTAGCAATAAACCTATTCACAAAAGGATGCCCGTATAAATAAACCATTTATTATTGCGGATATCGAGCACAATTTTGCATAAAGTTAACAACGGCTCGTATGATATTTGCGTTCGCGTCGAAATACGCTTAAATGAACACTTTCCGGCTACATTTCGAGGCTCGGTGAAACAGATCGTATTTTGAGGACCGTATTGACGAACCGGCAGAGGTTCAAGTGTGATAAAATCGGCTAATTTGCCGTGTAATTGGCGCGCAGAACTATCCGATCGTGAAGCCCGGAACGAGCCGCCGACTGCCGTTTGTTTTCGGGGCGCTATTTTTATAATTACGCGCCGTTGGCTCGCTCACGTGTTGATTTCTCATAGCGAACTTCGTGCGTTTCCCGGCTACGTAAACAGTAACGAACAACGACAATCGACGGTCTCGCAGGCCAGCGCACACACATACAGCCAGCCCCCTGGCGATAAACACAACGCATACTCCTGGTCAAAATTACAATATCAAATCAAACGAGATAAATCCGGACAGGGATATTGACGGCAGTTTTGAACTGGAAATTTTAGCAGATTAACACGACTTAAAAATAATGAAAGTGTAGAAAAGAAACGTTTTCAATTTCAGCGCGGCTCCAAATTTCTAAAAACTGATTCAAAGTAGAATTGGATGTTTCACGATTTACATTGACATCAATTAACAATTTCCATTCTCAACATTTAATTATCGAGATAGTCAGCGGCGCGTTGTGCCATCATGGCGCCCCACACTGATTCATTTACAACTTTTAGCTATACAAAAGTATTTTTTCGTTTAGATGAACTTAAAATAATAATTTTGTAACTAGAAAAATTGTGAAAAAATCTAAACCCTCAGGGGTTGTTTTTAGAGAGCTGAAACGCTAAATGTTCGTTGAAATAATTCGTTTATCTCGAAAATCCGTCTGAATTCTGTTTTCTGAGTTCAAAATGGCAGTTTATTACCTTAGAGTGACATAATCCATTAAAAAAATTCTTCCTATTTTTTAAACATCAATTATACCTAATTCACTTTAAGTTTTATTTGTAATTATAGTAGACAATTCGTTTTTTAGTGAAATTAACTTATAAATTTCATGTTTGAGATATCTGGCCTATATTATCTAATAAACCCACATTTGTTTAAACACATGCATTTTCTTTAAAAAAAATTGTTTTGCATTTCGCAAAAAGATATGTTTTTAGATCGGCCTGCGAACTGTTATTCTCAAGTACCTACCATTGTTTGAATAATAAAACAATATGACTTTTTAATATTTCATCAAAATAGAGTACAGGGAACAGATTCCTGACAGCAACAAACCAATACATAGTGGTAGAACATCAGAATAAGAAATGGAAAGAGAAATACGAATAATAAAATTTGTTGACGTTAGGAAATTTAGTATTTTAAAAGGAAATGTAACACACCAATTTTCCGTAAAAAAAAGATTACAAATCATCTCAATTCTTTCGAATAAATGCTATTGAAAACGAATAATATTGTTTAAACAATGGAAATCATCCAAAAATATAAATGATGTCACTTGTGAATAACAGTTGCCAGACCGATTTAAAATTTAATAATTTTAGGTGAATTGCTAACAACAATTGTTTAATCAAATGGAATTTTTTAAACAAATGTGGGTTTATGAGATATCTCGAACATGAAATGTATAAGTTAATTTCTCAAAAAAGCTGATTTTTCAACCAGTATCAGAAAAAAGTTGTAGATGAATAATAATTGATTGTTTAAACAATAGGAAGTAATTTTTTAATGAATAATGTTAGTGTAAGATAATAATTTGTCATTTCGAACTCAGAAAACAGAATTCATACTGATTTTCGAGAAAAACGAATTATTTAAAGAAATAGAATTTCTTTAAACAAACGTAAATTCACTGACAAATGCTTATAAACATTCCAGTAGACTGAAATGATTAGAAGGATCAATTATCTGAAAAATGTACATATTTTCATTTAAGGGTAGTTTAAGGGTACTATGGGGGTGGGTTGGGGAGCGTCAAATCCATATTAAGTAATCCAAACACCGAACAATTATTTGAAAAATACCAAACAATTTCTTCATCCCATGCATTTTCCCATCTAAAGTGAAGTCGTTACTTCATGCATGAGACAAGTCATATTGTACTCAGAAACAACGAGAATAAATGAAAATCAATGCAAATCAAAATCAATACAAATTAAAAACTAGTATAAAAACAAACACAAGAAAGCGAATGATACATAAATCAATACTAATGAATACAAAGGCAATAAAGAAAAAAGCGACTAAACAAGAGCTAGTAAATTTAGGGCTCCGACAGGTACGGATAAAATTCAAAATTTCAACAACAACTTTTTGGATTTCGAAATGATTTGGGGGGATCGTTGATTTTTATCATCACAAAAATTTTTGCAATGCTTTTTGAACCACCCTAATGGGCACCCTTCCCCCATACAGCAAGGTAAATTTAGAAAACTGCCCCCCCTTCCGATTTGATCTGGATACGCCCATGAATCTCGAATAATGCTTTTGAGCGATTACAGTTTATTCCACATTATTTATATATACTTCACACACAGCGTAGTATATTCTCAAAAAGTGAGAAAGTTATATGCTTGCGGCTAAAGCTTTAAATTAAAGTTAATATTTACTTGACTTGAAACATTTTCTTTCATTTAAAAAGTCTTATACTTGCGGTATAACGAACTAATCATTTACTAGCATGGATGCACATTGCTGTGAGTGAAGTATTTATCTTTCTGTGTGCAGAAATTATTTTGATCTCTCCGTGCAAACACTGAAAGCGTCTGAAATTGCACTTAATTTAATAATTTATCGAAAGAAAACTTCAGTTGAAAACTGTAAATACAGGAAGAGACCGCAAGGTAATGTAAAACCAAACTCACACACACACACATTAATTTTCCTATCCACATCGACTTAAATACCTCGTTTACCACTTATACCATTTAACGAACGTTCCCGCAACGGCATTAAAAATATCAAAACAAAAAGGAAATGCACATCAACCCCAACCGGAAAGAATATACATACATATGCAAATATCTAGCCCGGTGTACTTAAATTCTCTTTTCCTTCGCTTTTTAGCCGGTATTCCAGGTGGAAATAATTCCGGCGTACAATTTCCTCTTTGCGGCTTGTTTCGCCGTCGGTACGCGCGTATAAATAACGCGGAGGGGTTCCACAGTAATCTCAATTTGTAAAAAGGCCTTTTACAAGAGCGGAATTATTTCCATTTCCCCATTCGCATTCTACGAAAGTTACACTATCTTCGGGTTTAATTTAAACGGCAGCGGGGGCACTTTTCGGGTAATAAAAATGCACGCCTTCTGGCCTCCGTGAAAAACCGTCTTTTTATTTATTGCCCACTGTATAGAGCCCGAACCGTTATTCGAACAGAGCGGACAATGGGTTTTTCGAGAACGCTTTCTAGGGAGACGGTTGGCGCAACGTTCGGATTGTGGGCGTTTGTTTAGGGTGGAAGATAAGTTTTTCTTTGTGCGGGGAAATTTGTTGCGAACCCCCAACGTTTATACACATTAACATTCGTTGGTTATTATTCGTTATTTACGGACGTCTGGCCCCTTTTAACTCCTGTTCTTTATTGGGCTATTTAGTCCTTTTTTGGTTAATTTAACTGGATCCCACGACTTCTCCGGGAAATTTATTATGCCCCTTTAGGAGAAGATGTAAACATATCGTAGAATTGTATTTTGTTAGTTTAATTTTGTATGTGTGTGTGTGTGTGTGTGTGTGTGTGTGTGTGTGTGTGTGTGTGTGTGTGTGTGTGTGTGTGTGTATTATGGAGCTTAGTTTTAATAAACTGTTTCTTATGTAGTTTGTACAAAGTGACCTACACCAGTACATATTTTTCTTGTTTATGATATAAAATTGGTTTCTAATTATCCAAAAATTCAATTTTTTGGGACGTTATGAAGGTTAGTGTGACTTTAGGCTCTTCGGAAATAACGTGATTTTTGAAATTTCGCCCTATATTATATTTGGGATATTTTCAATTAGGACGAGATTCTCGACTAAAAAACAACGATCGTCAATTTTTATCACAAAGGCAACAATAAATCATTTTCAGGTTTATTAATCTAGGGGCTATAAATTGGTAAAAATAGGTGAAAACACTAACTAACTCTATTTTTGTCGATACTGCCCTTTTGTGTAAATTAATTGGTTTTTGTAATTTCTTTCCAAATCCAAAAAAAAGTGGACACATGTTTTTTTTTTCTTCGAAATTTGATTTTTAATCGATGCATCAAATTTACATAAGAAAAAGCATGGGAAGAATAAATTTTTTGGTATTTTTCGAATAATTGTTCGGGGTTTGGGAAAACTTAAGGTTAACGTTATAATACTTGTAGAGGACTATCCAATAAAGAATTTGAGCTATTATACATATGGCTTTGACGCCCCCAATCCATTCCCACAGTGCCCAGAAAACTACCCTTAAATGAAAAATGTACATTCTCCAGAAAATTTACGCTTCTAATCACTTCATTCTCTTTTTTCTCATAGAGATCATTACTGTAAGTCTAGTTGAATGTTTATAAACATTTGTCAGGTAATTGCCAGTTGTTTAAACAAATTCCAGTTCTTTAAATAATTCGCTTTTCTCGAAAGTCCGTCGGACATCTGTTTTCTGAGTTCGAAATGGCAGTATATTATCTTAGAGTGACATTATTCATTAAACAAATTCTTCCTATTGTTTAAACATTCAATGATTATTAATTTTCAACTGTTCTAATTATGGTATAAGTCAGCTTTTTTGTGAAAATAACTTGTAAATTTCATGTTCGCGGCATCTTGCCTATGTTATTAGCTCGTAAACCCATATTTGTTTCAACAAATTCCATTTCTTTAAACAATTTTTTTGCTATTCTCCGAACATTGATTTTTTTAGATCGGTCTGGCGAACTGTTATTGTCAAGTGACATCATTTATATTTTGGGATAATTTTCATTGTTTAAATAACAAAATATTGTTCAAATGCATAATGGTGATATACAGGTGATAGGTAAATAAATTAAATATTACAGCCACAACCTGGTTTTGAACCAGGGGCCTGGTTCAAATCATTGTTAAGTAAAATATTATTTGGTTTCAACATTATTTATTCGAAATAATTGAATTGATTTAAAAGCATTTTTTTCGAGAAATTGGGGATTTACATATCTTTTAAAAATATTAAATTTTCTAAGTCAACCAATTTTATTAATCATATTTCTTTCTGCATTTCTTATTCTTATTTCCTACCACTGTGTGTAGCAAGATAATGGTGACTTGTTGCTGTCTGGAAACTGTTCCCTGTACTCTCTAGCAACTAAGGATAGCAATAAGGATTGATTTTAAACAAACCTTGAAAAAAAAAATGTTTCTCAAAAATGCTGAATTTTCTACCGTAACTAGAAAAAAGTTACGAAGAAAATGAATAATAATTTATTGTTTAAACAACAGCACGCTTTTTTAATGATAATAAACTGCCATTTCCGAAAACAGAATTCAGACGGATTTTCGAGAAATACGAATTATTTAAACAAATAAAATTTGTTTAAACAAATGGAAATTAACAGACAAATGTTTCTAAACATCCCACTAGACTTATAATAATGATTTCTATGAGAAAAAAGAGAATGAAATAATTAGAAGGGTCAATTTTCTGAAGAAGCTAAATTTGTCATTTAAGAGTAGTTTTTGGGGCACTGTGGGGGTGGGTTGGGGGCATCAAATCCATATGGATGATAGGTAAAATTCTTCCTAGAAAAGTCCTCTACAAGTCCTGTAACTTTAGTCTTAAGTTTTCCCAAACCTCGAACAATTATTCGAAAAATGCCAAAAAAATGTCCTTTTCTCATAGGTACATTTTCTTATGTAAATTTGAGGCCTCGACAAGCACCAATATCGCTCAGCTAAAGCTGACGGACAAATTTTTTTTTTTAATTTTCGACTTTCTATTTATCGTAATATCAAGGAAAAAAGAAATTGATAGTTTTTACTTTTAAAAGCTTTTCTGAACAGGGCCCACAGTTACGCTACCAACATTTACCCGACATAGTAGCTCTTATTGTTTCCGAAATCCACATGTACATCATGTTCTGTGAGACAGCCTGTATAAGATAAGATCATCTTATAATAAGATATAAGATATAAACGATAATTCCACATCTATATCCGATTTGGCTACCATAAAGAAAACAAACGTTGTCTATGATTTCTCTGCCACATATAATCTTACATCTAATTAATTTATCAAATATGCACCTACACTATCGAAAGTTAACACTATTTAGGTTATAAATGTATAGTTTAATTTTTACTTTATCATACGCAGTATGTAAAGTATTGTAATCGTGCCGAAAAAATTTTTTGAGATTTTAGCGGAAATAGGTCTTTATGGGTCCCCTGAACATTTTTGACCAAGGTACAAAAAAATGTCTGTGTGTGTGTGTGTGTGTATGTGTGTGTGTGTGTGTGTGTGTGTACCCAATTTTTGTTAATTCATTTCCGGAGAAACTACTAAAGGTATCGGCACGGAACTTCATATTTAGAAGTTTCATGACCAAACTTAGAGTTGAAAAGCTTTTGGTTCAAAAGGGTCCAAAGGAACTGGGTGTTTACTCCAAGCTTTTTCAAGGATTTTAGAAATCAGCCGCCATTTCTGTAATTTCGGCAAAATAGTTAAATAATAAATTAAAGCAGAGGAAATTTTGAATAATTTATGCCTATGACATTTTTTGGTAAAATTAATAGTTTAGCTTTTTAGTTTATTCTAAGCCTTTTTCAAGGATTTTGGAAATGAGCCGCCATTTCTGTAATTTCGACAAAATAGTTAATTAATAAATTAAAGTAGAGGAAATTTTGAATAATTTATGCCTATAACATTTTTTGGTAAAATTAATAGTTTACCTTCAAGAGCAAATTCTATTTGATCGAGATCGGTCGCACCTGCATTGCTATGAAATTACATAGTAGCCAGGATTTTGACAAATATTTTTTTGTGTTGTCACATTCGAAAACAGCTGATCTCATCAGAGGTTGGAGAACCACTATGGAACGTGCCGCCGTAGTGCGCAAAATTATAAAATACAAATTTCAAATAAAATAAGATAACCAATTTGATTGTTTGTTGATAAGACATATCAACCCGTCTTTATATCTAATTCTAAAAATGATACATTGAGAAAATTATAAATAAAGTATAGCGATGAGTGTAGTTTTATTTTAGTATGTTGGTAGGGATGTGTCATGAACAAATATAAATCTGTCAGAATTTGAATTACCTTTTTAAGGTGCGTTTTCATTAGTGATAATGGCAGTGGTAACAGACGCCGTTATAGTATTTCCAATAGATAATTGCTAGTGACTCATGTTTATGTACATGCAAACTAATATGTGTCATTATCACGATATGTAAGAAATACTATAATTTCGTATTCTACCACCGCCATTAGCTACCATTACCTACCAATCGGAACGCACCTTTCGTCAAAGTGGTGCCAACCTAGCATTTACTATACAGAAATCATTTATTTATTCTTTTATTACGTATTTCTTAAAAAGCAACACAATAAACGTTGATGTCGCTCCTGCCAAAAACTAGATAGCGCGACTCGCTCATATGCGACGGCTACACTCCGCCTTCGGTGACGCGCCGTATCACCGCTCGTCGCGCTAGCAGCCGACCATATATGCGCAAAAATTAATTTATAAAATTTCGTTGCACGGTCGTAGAAAAAGTATAGTATTCCATTCGCAAGTAATGGCAATTTGTCACTCGAACGTCGGCATTTGTGACATAAATAACTATTATTCTAATGACGTAGTGTAGGTATAGTGTCAAATGCTGATGCTTTGACAATACCTACGATTTATCTCTATAGAATAGATTCTCATGCAGCTAAACTATTAATTTTATATATTGTATGATAAAGTCATGTGCCTGGCCACATCAGATTTTTTTAATAGTAAAAGCAAAGAGTCAATCATATCAGGTTATTGTGTTATTGTTATTAGAAAATTAGGTTACAGTTTTGATATTATTATCAGCATACTTATGTAAAACTATTCCAAAGTTAAACATATCCTCTATGACTTATTAGGTAACCTTATATATTTATCTCCCGTTAATTGTCTGATAGTTTAACCAATAGATACAACCAGTTTACGCAACCAGTTTTACGCAACACACAAGACAAGGATCATAAAACAACGAAGCTTTACATTTTTTACCAATTTTGTTCGTAATTCCGCCTGACTACGTACTACATTCCCTTATGCGACCTGGAAGGCATTTTCTTAATCATGTGAAGAATTTCCAACCGGAGGAACGATGTCGGGGCAAACAGGAGGTCTGCTCGTCTCGTCTCGCATCTCGCAGAAAATCCCGCAGTCAATAAAGAGCGGGAGAGAATTTTGCCTACCTCCTGCATAAAGTCATGAGTTCATCTGGTTTGATTGAAATCCTCTCTTATTCTTGTGTTCCATTTGGAAAACCTCACACCACGGACGGTGGCGGCGGCGCGAACGCTTCGCCTCCAGCTCGCTTCTCGAGGAGAGATGCCGGGCTTCATTGTTTTAACGGTACCCTCATACATACTTCATGCTTTTACCTTTCGGAAAACGTCCCCGTTTGACAAATGTAGGACCACTAAGAAAATTAATGCGATTCCTCGCCATCTGTTAGCCGAGTCCGACGGACGCTTTCATCGCCCTAAAGGCAGCCAATAAAATAAAAGGTCTTTTATCTACGGAATGAGTGATTAGCTATGGTGCTGCAATTGCTTCTTCTGTCATTTTGCCTATTGAAAACCTTTTCAGTTATATTCAAGCAACCAAAGCCATCATAATTTCAAACAGAGTCAGATGATTATAGGCTGAATGAAGACTATTCTAGAATTTTCGATTTTCTCGAAACTTTGTAGCATTTCATGACGGTATCTGTTTTTAAACATTCTCTCTCAATAATTGAGTAAATTCCAATAATATTTTTGCTCCCAGGCTTGCCTTCAGAGAAGAATGCTCTAATAAAAAATATAGAAAAATATACCATTCCATTTGAAGAAAAGAATACAATGATAGTTGCTAAAGTCACAAAACCAGCTTAAGTGGTTTTTAATTTAAAGAACCAAAAATTGCTTAAATTGTACATAGTGTTATATTTTATGGGTGGGTAGTGTGCTTACGCCCAGGCAGTACCGCAGTTTTGCGTGCGTCATCGCAGAATCTATAGGTATCATCATGTATGTCTGAGCCATTTTAGATAATTGGTGTCTGAACGTAATCGTTTTTAGGTATTTCTTTCGCACCTCAAGGTACTATCTTCTCATTGTGGCAGTACAGCAGAAAAACTTGTTCACCTGCCTCATGCAGGACGAATCTACTCAGCTAGAGTTCTTGGCTGTTCCCAACTTCAAATCGTTCGCTAAGGGCATGAAAGGAAGCCTTAGATCCTTGTTTTGCTTGTCTATCGGCAGTTTCATTTCCTTTCATTCCTGCAAACTGCTTTGGATTTGCATGTGATTGTGCAACCAATCTTGCTTGGCTCTGAGGAGATGCACACTATGACTATAGATAGGCTGTACCTTGGTCCGGACACACCTATACCAATTCCATCATCTGTTTTGGATCCATCAGTGTACCACATTCAGGATTTGTCCGAGAACTGTAGATAATCACTTCAGTTGGTTTCTTGAAGTCGTACGCAGTTGGCATATTGTCGATCATGGGCATGTCTAGGACATCCGCACAGATTGTGTTGAGGATCTTCAGTGTATTGGTTACAATGTTATCTTAGTACTGATCATAACTATTAACTAGTTCATTATAACTGAATCCCATAATTGCATAACATAATTACAATACAACTTGTTGCATCTTTTATACAGTTCCATAAGGCTAGATAATCCGAATGCCGTCAGGGGCAGAGTTTATGATTTGTTGTGATTTAGTTGATCATGATATTTTTCGCTAGTACCTACACGGTTTCCAAAACACAACCTATATTGATGATACCCAGATGGTTGTACTAGACATTACCAAGACCTTACAGAAGAAGTCAACAAAATACACGTACCTACGTTTTAAGGTTCCCACCTGCCCTTATTTCGGAAAATTGTCATCATGATCATGCATGTGTCCTCGCATGATCGGCGTGACACTATTGTCCTTGTAGGACTTTGTTGCTTAGTTTTGAAGCTATTAACAAGAAACTGACCTATTTTGTATTACATTCTTATTCGAAGCAAGTAGTACTAGAACTAGTAACTTATAGCTGAAATGTTGTTGTTAATACCTTCTTTAGGAGAAATCTAATAGCGTAAATTGAATTTAAGATAACCCTAAAAATCAGAAAACCCATCATTGTCGACGTGTGTTGTCTCGATGTTTGGCTGTACTTCCAATATAGTTTTTCTTCTTTTCCTGACTAGGTTGACTTGGATGATACTTTGTAGATTTAATTTAGCAATATTTTAATCAGTACTTTTTTTTAGGGTGGCCCCAAATATTTACTTTTTTAAGCGGCAAAAAATTTTATGATCTCAGGAAATTTGCAGCAAATTTAACATAATTTTGAAATAATCTTTAGGTAATGCTACCAGTCTGAGAAACCTTAACTAAATTTAATTCAGAAATTATCAAATTACTCCAGGTTTTGAAGAAAACAAGTACCAAAATGCTTTCTGTCCATTTTTGGCAATGAACTTCTTAAAAGCTGAAGATAATTTGACGGTTTGTACCTTATTCAGATATTTCAGCAATTATACAGGTTTTTTTCATCCACGATTTAAATTTTATTGTTTAACTTTTTAAAATTGTGGTTTGCAAATTTAAGAAATGAATAAACATACAAATATTTTTTGTTCAATACAAATTCATTTAATTCAGTTTGGCAGCTGACTAAAATTATGATGGCAATTACATTGTATTACAATACTTTGTTTTCCAGATATTTTCAATTTGAAAATGCTATTTTTACGTGAACTCTTAATCCGACCTCTTATCTGAGGTCGGATTGTCAAACCTTTTCTAGCAAACTGTGAGTGACCATTTTCAAATGTGATTCGTAAAATCAAATCCAATTTAGTGTGATGTAATCGGCGAACAAAATTTTATACAAGAATGTCAATACTAAATACGGCGAGTTGAAGTCATTGGTTTTATAAGAAAAAAACTAATATAAAACCTTTGAATTGGTTTGTTTTAGTTTTGGGCACTTATGTCACTTATCTTTAAAAATATCTTAAAATTGTTATTTGTTTCAGATTTCTTGCTCTCTCGTGACGAGTTATTGAAAGGTGGCAACTCTAGTCGTATTATTATTTATTATTAGTTATTTGTTACTTTTCATATGAGGTGATATACAATATACAGATTATTGTCCACGACTGTGGACTGTGGATAATCTACATATTAGATTAAAATGGTAGTTTTAAATTGAATGTTGGTTTATAAGTTAGTGAGGTGATTATTTGTTTATTTTGAGTCATCTTAAAACTTCCCAGAAAAAGTAACGACGCAAAATCAACACCATCAGACTCATACTTCTAAAAAGAAAGTAAAGACCCAAACTAGTCATGCCAACGTAAGTAACATTTTAACGTTCTTGTACATCGAAAACAGCCATCCGCCGCGACGCCGTAATAAAACATGATTTATGCGTGGGGTGGCGGAGCGTCCGTCCAATTTTCACTGACCGCCCACGATCCTCCTGAGGGTAAAGAAAGTGATTTGCATTAATATTTTCTCGGGCCACTCGGTCCTCCGGCCGAACTGTCAACCCTGGATAGTAACATATTTCCTTCTCTTCCGGCCCACTAACTCTCAGCTAAAAATTATACGCGGCCTGCCCTGACCAAAGGACGAATCTCCAGAACTCTCCGCAGTTATTACTGCCCTTCAGCCGCCCCCACCTCCTCCTATGAGCGTGTGTGTGTGCTGCCATCTCTCGACTTCATGCATTATGTATTTAACTTATACGTGTAGTATGTGGCTCGAAGCCGTATCTTCTGGCCGTTTTTCACTCAACCCATCGCAGTAACAGCAGCGGCCGATGTTTGAACTGTTGCCGACTAGTAGTTTTGGGGACAGCAGAAGCCGCCCCACGCCTCCTCGCAATACCCCACGAATAAAAACAATTTAACAGCGTCATAAATATGTACATAATCAAGAAGACCGAAACTTTTCGTCTCTGAAGCCGACCAAAGGTAAATATTCTTCCGAAATGTACATACACGGAAAAACCTGTATGTGGACACAAGTGCTAATATAGAAATAGGAAATATTCTTGAAAGTATTGAAGGGTAAACATAACAACATAAATGAAAATTGGAAATGCATGTAATTAGTGGTGTTATTATTATTGGTAATTATTTTTCATACGTTGTTTTGTTTACGTTGTGCTGATTTATTTTGAAATGTGAAACTTGATTTTCATCTATTAGCTTGAAGCCAAAATAAAGACCAATAATGAATTGTGATGATGTGGTGTCGAAAATACAGTCACAGGCATAACAGCCTGAAGTAGTACTTTCTAGAAAGAAAAATATGAATCTTAGGTTAGCTTTACTTACATATCGCAATAATAGTGAACTTAATATTGATTAACTTGTGAACAAGACTTTCAGATGAATGACTACAAAAGCAGTTAATTCTGTCATTTATACATTGGCATGATTTAGATGCAATGACAGTCGTAGATACAATGATAATTTAAAGGTTGTTGAGTTACCTCGCACCTTCTAAATATAGTAAAAACGGTTGTAACTTGTTTTAATTATTATAAATTGGATACAGTCAATTGTCAAATAAGCAAAAATAGTTCCAAAGCTGTCTAATATAGGCAGAGTTATGTGGATGTAGTAAATGAAACAACTTATTCCACTGATCCAGAGTGTTCCAAAAATAAGTTTTAAGACCCAGTTCTACCTCTCCTAAAACGCGTTTTCAAATAAAAACGTCATTTATTGTTCAAAGTTTATGAAATTTTCAGTGTAACTTCTTAGAAAAATATTTTTTTTTAAATAAAAATTAATTTTACTTCTACATCTTTGGCTTTTTGAAATATAAAGCATCTAGCCCAACTCATGACAAACATAGATTTTTTATTAAGTATAATTTTAACCCAAACACTATAATTACGCTAATAATTTGCCAGAAATTTGTTTATTTGCCCATATTACTGTTGCCCGTAGACAGCAGACGTCAGGACTTTTAAACACCACCTATAACTGGTGACTACGGATTGACAAACGGAGCCTTAATATGATTTTTTTTTTCATATTATTCTGTTTTTTTTTTCAGTGTTTTCTACCTGTTGCTTGTTTTTGATGATTGAGTTGTCCTTTTACTGCTTTGCTTTGATACTATCTATAGAATTCTATCAAATAGGCAGTGGTGAAGTGTAAATGAACTTCTCAAAGGATTTCTAGCATCAAAGCATATCAGTGCCTATTTTTGTTATTCAATGTCATTTATTTGCGAATTCTGTTGAAATTTTCAGGGAAAGCAAATCTGCGGTTGCAATATGGTACAAATGAACAAAAAATAGTATTATATGTATCCTATGGTAAATTGTCTCACAGGTAATTAATGGTGGATATTTGATATTTTTTAGGTTTTTGAGAAATCTGTAACGTAATCACAAATAAAATAACTTACTGATTTCGGCATTTTCTTACGAAAAATACAGTATAAAATAGAATTGATCTAGAAACATCTTCCTCTATACGTGTACAAAATTCCACCAAATAATTCCTATCCATAAGTATTTTATATTTTTTCTCTAAACCGTATTTTGTTGTGTTCTTCAGTGCCTTTGATTTCGAACATTTGTTAGTTATCTTTTTGGATGTAAGATTTGTCTCATTATCCATTATAAAACAATATTTATTACGTACAATGGACATACATTGATCGAATTTATGTTAAAGGAAAGAGCCAAAATTTACAACTTGAAAGTATAACAACAAAATAAACATGTGTAACTATAAGGTTAACAAAATTAACTTTTTTTTGTATCCAACAATATTTATTTTTTCGATTCAAATAGACATAGAAAAATAATTAGTCACTAATAATGTATATTAGTGTTTATTTTGTTTAACCAAGTAATTTTTATCCCCACTAGAAAAATTTAAAAGGGTCTTGAAAGAAAAAAATTGTGGGCCCAACTCACACTCCTATTGGTAACTAATATTAATTAATACAGAATACTTTTGATATTTATCCAAAGAATTTGTCAATCGTTTGTCGATTTTCGACATTTACGATGACGATATTTGGTTTTTATCACTACCCCCCACACCCCTCTTCTGCCCCGCTTTGCCTGAATAAAATTCTGGTTACCTGATCGATGAACGTGTTTGAGTGAGGGATATTGTTGTAGAAAATCAACTGCAGATTCTTTTCGAAGATGTGCCATTGTGTGATGTTTACTCTGGAGGGGTCACAGTTTGACATTTCCAAAAAAAATTGTTTTAATACTTATCAGACAAAATTGAAACTCCAAGAAGATAGTAATTCTGAATACTGATATTACTTTACTCAATTGTTGCCTTTGTTGCCCATTTAAAAAATGGATAAATCGGTCAATTCTTGTACCAGGTACAGTTACAGGTCTTTGTCATTAATTTGGTGTATTGCTGTATTGTAGTATTCTTTGAATAATAACACTACCTGACCGTGATACTGTGATACTGACCGAGTTAAAACAATAGGGGCCCTATAGTTAGCACTGGTCTGACATTAAATTATTTTGTCAAAAAAATATTTTTGCTTGTCAAAAACATCTGTTATCGTAAAACCAAACTTCTTCAAGTTACAAGAAGCGGAAAGCCCTTGATGAATGAAGGGTCGTGAGCAGAAGTATTCTAGGTGGACAACCATCCTTCATTCGAAAGGGTAGTCATGTTTAGAGTGCTGCCCTGCTTTTTCTTATTGTCCTCCTAACTTTCTCCGTTTTTGCAGAATTGTGATCTGTCATTAAATTTACCTATAAACAGTTACAAACAGATCGAGCCAATCCGTTCTAATCTCTTTTGACCGTTTAAACTGTTTCAAACAGTTTTATTCATTCAGTAATATCAAGATCATTCATCGATTTCACAACTCAATCAATATGTCAGAACTAACTGAAGTTTGGTACAGGGAAACGAACCCCAGTTTGAATGGATGGAGCGCGACATTTGCCTGCACCATTTTAGAAAAAAGAAAAGTAAAACAGTATTTGAAGTTTGAACATGTAACACTGAGCTCGCACATTCTAAATAAAGAGGGCATGTCCGATAATGAGGGGAGAATTTGTAACCCTATCCCAACTCCAAGTTATTATTGGGTGGGTATGATAGTCACGGTGTAAATGCAGCATGCCTGCACAAACATGTCGACGGATCATTACCCGCCTCGGCGCACCTGATTACA
Organism: Melinopterus prodromus; assembly: GCA_964023965.1. NCBI lineage: Eukaryota > Metazoa > Arthropoda > Insecta > Coleoptera > Scarabaeidae > Melinopterus > Melinopterus prodromus. The sequence goes on from OZ030393.1 coordinate 52,433,279, forward strand.
AACCACCCCGTGTTTATATTACCTCCCCCTATTGGAAGTTATCGGTTACTGTTTATTTTGGTTGAAAACAACCCGGGGCCAACTACACCGCAACCATCTTGCCGTAAACAACCGATCTCCATCCCCCGTCTAGCTTCACAAACAAGCAACAGATCTGCGTTTTCTCATCGTCAGTTGCGCCGTCATCGAAAAACACGAAATCGTTCGGCGGAAAATTTTACCCGCGGCTGATCCCAATAATAATAATAATAATAATAATAATGCTATAAGGCCGCAGTGCAATATAACGGAATACACATTTATGCAAGTATGGAAATATTAGAAAATACCCAAGACGGTTTGATATTTCAAAAAATTCTCGAACAAGTCAACTTTTATAATTAACAAAATGTATATTTATATGTAATTCAATTTTTGACCTTAAATAGTTACGATCTTATGAAATCAATGGCATTTTTATCAATGCTAGCGGAAACATTTTAGAGCCCTACATTTTCGAAAAACAAAACTAATAATAAACTCTGGTGAACAACGATTTTCTGAAGAAAAAGTCCTTTATGTTTCCTAATATTTTACAGTATCACGACACTTACTAGACAACGAAGCAATTTAATATCATTTATGGAGTATTGATTCATTTTTATCATCGAATATTTTAAAATTAAAGGTTGTCTCGGAAATTTCACGTCACTTTCACAAGCATATTTCGAATATTTTTGACCCACTGCTACTGTTAATATAGTACATATAAATTAGACGAAATGGGCTATGAACAAAAAAATCAAATACAATTGCCTCTTTGGGACCCGGTGCGTAAAGTGCTTTGTTTTAATATTCTATGGCGGCCGTAAATTTTATTAGGGTCTGGTACCACTAAAAGACACCACTAACGCGCACGTTCGCAGTTTTGTTAATTTTCACTACTTTAGCTTCTGTTCAAAAATAATGTATGTAAAAGTATGTACAAAACGGTATTCACAACTTTTTCTTCTACACAATGGGTGTCAATAACTACGACCACCACAATACAGGCGTACTTTTTTGCTAATGGTTGCCCAATAGTTCTCGAAAAAGAAGTTCTTTTAAAAAAAGTTGTAGAATTTGATACAAAACTGTAATTATGCACGAAATTAAATGTAAATATAGAGAATTACATATACACAAAAGATGTTGATATTGGAATGCCCCTGATGATGGAGTCTGGAAATTGCGTTTGCGGGCATAGGGTGAGTTCAACAGTACTGAAATAATTCAAAAAGTGGAATATCATTTTTTGTGCAGAATTTTACAAAGTTGAATTTTGTATAGAAGCAAAAATTGAACCGTCTTGCGGTAAAATGCAAAACCACAAACATTAGGTATGTGCATGAAAAATACGATGTGAAAATACGATTCCAGAGTAAATTATGAAAACCCGACAATTTAAAATTATTTTCTATACCAGTGAACTAAACTACAGAGTGATTTTTATAACGACTGATAAAAATTATAAAAAAGAACTATACAAATGGGAAACAGTATCAAACGCACCAAAATTAGCCATAATTTGTACTTAAAATGTATGTAGAATATTCATGTCGTCATATTAAATACTTGGATGGACGCTACTACTAAATATCTTTATTGTTCATCATTATCGGCATTTAAAACATTTTTTATGGTATGATTTTAAGGTAAATTCAATATTTCCACCAACAGAGGCAATTATTCTTCGAATAAGCACAAAGTACTTTATTTTGAATCAGTTGGCTGCCAGTTTCGCCCTTTTGGGCATTCTCAAACTAATCAAACGCCAACGATGTACAAACCCAAAGCACCCAAAGTACAGACACTACAATAATTACAAATAACGAAACAACACTTGGGTTTTTTAATCTAAGAATCGCAATTATACTCATTGCAATGGAATCGCATTGTACATAATGTACATTAGGAGAAGTATAATAATTATTTCTCCTTGATTAGGCTTCGTCCCAGCCAGCACAAAAACATCCCAGCGATGTTCCTGAGATATTGAAGTCACAAACTGAACATCCTGAAATAGATCCCAGAACTATCACCAGGATGTCACATAACATCCATGGAACATTACATGAATGTTCACACTAAAAAGTACATTTATAACATTAATGGGACCAAAATGAACAATTTCTGCTACACTCAACATCTCTGCGATATTACATAAACATCAAAATTTAACATTCATATTGCAACAAAAAACTACGTCCTTGCGATGTTAAATGTTCCATTGTGCTGACTGGGGTACATGATAAAGGGGTAAGTAAATTTTCAATAGATAACTGTTTTCAATTAATTTCCACCTTGCTGTAAAGTGTAAATCAAAAAACATAAATACATTTTGAATATATTATACAGTTGAGTGCTAGTATAGGCCACAAACAACAAAATGTTTGTATGGTATATGATTGTATTGTACATACTTTATTAAATAACTCTTATTAAATCCACTTTTGTGGCGCCGCGCCCATGTTGTATTAGCTACATTTGCTAAGAATCCCACTTGAAAACGATATACACGTATAAATTGTAAATGACATACTTATAAATTATCACTGACTTACCATAACATTCGGCCAGCAGGCCTATGAAGGGTGGTTCTTCCATCATGTCCACAGCACAGCAAGACCTGATAATTTATTCATTAAAGGCGTCGTGACGTCATCGGCGATTCTTCGATAACCATATTTTGACAGCGCAAACGATGAAGATACCATGATTGATTATCGCTAATAAAACACACTGCACAATGTTGAAGCACACCCGAAAATGTTTAACCGTTTCACGTCACAGTTGTTTAAACCCTTCGCGAATAGCAACGCATATTACAACGTCCGAATAGCAAGAAATATTACTCAATTGGATACAAAAACTACAACGCCTAACTAAAATCTATCGCGTGAAGAGAGGTGAGTAACAAAATAAAACACCATGTGAAAGGTTTTCGCAAAAACACGTTCGCAGTTCGGTCAATTTTTTAAGCGGTTCGCGTCTAGTTTTTTTCAAAATAAGGAGAGGGTATCCCAGGTTTACTACGGTGCGGCGGGAAGAAAATTTTGTCCTTGCGATGCCCATATAAGGTATGCATAGGCGGCTCGTTGTAGAGGGATTTTGGAGGACAAACGGGACAAAAGTGTCGTTTATGTTAGATCTAAAGTTTAAAATATTGGAATTGCAAAAAATATTAAATTGAAATGATTCGCCTAACAACAAATTGAAGTTTATCTGATTGAATACTTTTGTACAACAAAATAACAATAAAAAACATGCGAATAAATAAATCACATTCATTAATTTTATTATTGTTAATTAGGATCAACTCAAAATTATTCAGAATTTTTCAAAAACTTTATTATATCGTTTACTTATCATTACAGACAGGTGCAGATTAACCACAGGTCGAAATTCGGCGATCGCTGAAAGAAAAAGTCTAAGAAGACGAAAGACTAAAAAAAATAAAAATTATAAGAAAAATATACTAGAATAAGTAGCATTCAATAAAAGACAACAACCTTCATTTAAAAAAATTAGCGTGTGGTCAAAAGACCCTGGAGGGGCAAAATGGCAGTTTTGTCACCCAGTGGCGAAAAAAAACCTTAATCCGCCCTTGATTTTCGGCGAAGGAACTGTAGTACTGCACTACTGTGTAGTACTGTAACTGTACTATATTGAAACTCGGTTTTGAATGGAATAAAATTTGGTCGACTGCGCAACCAGGCGGCAAATAACGTCAGACACTCTTCTTATTTCGAAACAAGGTTAAGTATGTTCAAGCAGCAGTAAAAACAATTGGGTATTCTTCTACGCATGCGCAATGGAGGTTTTGGAAGGTCAAACCCTTACTGCGCATGCGCAAGATAAAGAATAAGTGCTTTATGCACTTATTTTGGTGCTGCTCGTACAACTCTTATATATGTTTGATAGAATATTAATCTCAAATTGAATTGATGACACAAATATTTCAAATGAATATCATAAAAGATAATAAGATTGAGGTTAAGGTCCCTTCAAGTGTATTTACTGCATTTAGCAGATGGGTACCTACTTATATTTTACAGTTAGTTTGTTGCACTCAATCTTTGCATGACAGAATTCTATAAAAGGTATTGAGTGAACACATCTGACAAAACAATAGTTTTTTTTTTATTTCTATCTTGGTCAGGGGTTCCTTATTAGCAACTTTCAAACCTTTTAGATAATGTTCCTTTGATGACAAAAATTGAGTGCAACGTGCCACTGTAGTTAACTATTAATTGCATAGAATTTTAATTTTGGTCAAATGCATAGTAAAATATAGAAATAAAACAACTACAATATAATATATTTATTTATATTCCTAACAATATATAAAAGATATGTAACGATTATAAAAGTCCTTAAACAAAAAATGACTAGTAAGGCACATTTATTTCGCCAATTCACATGGACAATGTTAAAACGATTGGCACACAGATCGGCATGGTCAATGAGTACAAATAACCACTATTGCGCGCGCTAACATACATTGCTACAAGACATAGCCTTTGGCACCATTTTACAAACATTTAAATTCATCAGCGAAAATATAATGTCATCTCTTAACACACATATTACAACATTTATCGTATATTTCGAATATAACAGTTCATGTAAGCAATAAATACAACAACCCTAACAATTGATAGTTTAATCACGTTAGTTTAATCACTTTTAATACAACTATATTACATGTGATTAAAAAAAATCTCTTGGTATAGTTAGGAACTAAACAAATGAAACAAAATAATGGAAACAAAATTGCGCCGTATTAGGTATTTGCTAATAGATAAAACTAAAATTCACCTTCAGTTAAACAGTAGCGTATTCCGGTCCATCTGCGCATTGTATGCCATCAAAAAATAGCGATCGAATTCTCTACATGAATAAAAATCTACAAAAGGAACAATTAATTTATTACTTATGTATTTTGATTTTCGTTATTTATACTTGTCTACGTGGTTAATTGGCTATGGCAAGATAATAATAATTATGCTTAATTCTGTGTATGTTGCAATACAAAATAAGGAGTGAAAGCTCTACCATGCATTTCAGAAAAGTGTACCTACATAATCGTCACTTTTAATCTTTTAGACGTTTAAATTCTTTAACAATGTGTATAACAAGCATTTGCCATGGTATCTCCTGAGTGCATGATGTAGCTAAGTCACTGCTTACCAAATAATACATCAACAGCAGTACATTGAGCTACAAAAATTAGTTAACAAAATGCACAAAAATGTAGGTTATCAATATGTAAAATCATAATGTGTTTTATATAAGCGTAAGTTATGTTTCATTTGTTTACGTACTGAAATACGGTATATTATGTTCTAGCAATAATGGTCACACTCCAACGTTTTGATACTGGTAACAATTTGTGTCATGAGCCATTGGAAGTAGAGGCAAAATAACCTTGAAGTAATTACCAAAAGTACCATAAAGCTAGTATATAAATATAAATGTTTAAATAACTCGACTATCGTCCAGATTCAGACTGCTAGAAAACGGTGACTAAAGGGCATAAACTGCCTGAGTAGAGTGTAAGTTATGGAATACAAAGAGACGGATCAACAGATGTTCCAATGGCACAAAAGAGAACACTGCATTGGGATCAGCGAGAGTATACTGTACTACTATTTTTCAAAGTATAAACTATTGAACAACAATATGTTTATTAAAACTCTAAATATGACTTTACTATATATGGTAATAACTAAAAAGTAGATTTTTGTATCAAATAGTGGAAGTGTGACTCAGTCTTAGAAAATAACTAATAGCACTTTGTATAATATTCACAAAAATATGATTCCTTCTGCATTCCTTAAGTAATTCATTGCATATTTTAGATATGTAATATTGCTTCAAATAGTATTCTTTTTCATACAAATATTTATATGAATTAAATCCAAAAGGTAGCTGCTATCGTTTCAAACCAGATTTTAATAACAACCCAAGAAATTCCAGAAAAATCTAGATTCATCACCAACCTAAACATTTCCATACAAATTATCTTTTAAACATCACTTGGAATAAAATTATTAAAACCTGGTGCATACTCTACCAAAGACCAAAATCTGTAATATCTTACATCAACGATGCCACGATATAAAAGCAGGCATCATCGGCAAACTAAGTACATGAATTATCCACCTACGCAGCCTACTATTTCGAACACAACTTATTGTTAACGCAGCCAAAGCTTAGCGATTGGAAGTTATTGCAGCCGTTAGCCAGCGTTAGCATCTGCTTGAGCTGATCTATCGACTTTAAGCACACGACAACACAGCAGTCATCACCTTTGTCCGAGCACGACGACGCCTCTTTCGGCTTCTCCGAGGAACAACACGACGCCTTCGTCCCGCAGCAAGGCTTCTTCTCCTCCTCAATTTTCTTCTCGACGATTACTTCCGAACTCTGATTACAACCGTGACAGTTATTATAGGGATCGCACTTGCAATCCGTGCACTTGCAGATGTCCGCGTCCGCTGTGAGATCCTTTAAAACGTTGTTTGAAGCCTTCGGGGGGAATAATTCGTTTTCGACAAAGTTAAAGTTCGCTAAATTCGATTGGGGGGTTTCTATGTTCATGTACGATTGCATTGCCGTCGGAATTGAGTTTTCCATGAGCACCGGCGCTTGGTAAACTGGATTCGTGTTTATCGTGTTCATGGCGTCAACCCAACTCGAAGGCATTTCCTCGTCGCAGGCTAACGACATCTGGAGAGCTTCCGGCATGTAAACTTGCTTATTCAACGCGACATCCCGCGCTGGAACGATGTTATGCACGCTTATAATCTTAACGTTCGGGGATTTATTTCCTTTTTCGAAAACGTCAAACTCGTTCCGAGCAAACATATCGACGTCAAAATTCCCCGCGTCGCTCCCTAAACCACTCCTCTCAATATCCAAGAGATCCCTAGCCGCGTTTTCTATCTCCGTAATAATCGAATTTTCCTCCAAATGCATCTCGGTGTCGTTTAAAGTCTCATCTTTTCCGTTTTCGATGTTTTCCGTTCCGATATTGTATGATAATTGAGTGGGGATTGGATCGGCCGTGTTAACCGTCGCGTAATTTTTTAGCCCGCTGGCGATTTCGAAGTTTGCTGGGTCGGATTGTACAGCTGCCTCTTGGACGGTTAGGTTTGTATGCGGGACGTAGGCGTTGGAGATTTTTGCGGGGGTGTTGGGGAGTTTTGTGTCGATTAATTTGAAGGTGGTCTTGAATATTGTCGATGGCGAGGGGATGGTGTCGAGCATTAGGAGATTGTCAACTTGGTCTGTTGCTACGATCGGGTCCAAAGGTGCGAAGTTTTGGTTCTGCATGGCGTCTGATTGGGTAAATTCTGGAAAATAATAGTATAATGTAAGAAATATGTCAAAAATGTTACTTGTTTTGTAAAATGATAGTATTGTGAGTGGCAAAATATAGAATAAATTTGTGATATTGAACGTTTTTATTTTAACATGCCGCAAAGACGTTGATTTTTAAGTATCAACATAGCCATTTTTACGCCAAATATCTGACCTTTAAATGGTTTTGACTTATGAAATCATTGCAATTTTTTTAAACTAGATTTTGAATGGTCATCTAATTGTTACAATTATAGCAAACATTCTATAACTTTACATACAACTTTGTAAATATTGCAAAAATAATCTTTGTTTTACATATTTACCCCACTTCTTTCAAAAACCTAACAGTTAAAGATTTTATTTGAATCTTTTATTATTACTCTTATCATTTTTTGATACCTTAGATACCTACTCCACTATATCACAGAATATTTAAATAATTCTATTTAAATTATGTACCCACATTCAATCTCTTTAAAATGTTATACAAGGGTAGTTCTCACTAATAATTTTTATCTGTTAAGGTGGGTTTTCACAAGACAGTAAGGTGCAACTTTTATTGTAGTGACAGTCAATAATACCATGACTTACATCTATGCAAAAACTGAAAAGTTGCAGCAAAAATAAGTCATGAGAGTAATGTTGCAACTTACGGCAACATAAAACGCACCTTTAACAAAATGAAAGCTAAGAGTCATACCACTTGCAAATCACTTTTTACTAAAAGAAAAATAACAAATTTCTCCTACAATACAATACCAAAAATCGAGTTTGATCATCATTAGAATTAAAAGAAAAATCTATCCTAAAAAATGTCAAAATTCAATAGAAAAAAAAACAAGTCATTGATGATCTTTAAAGTAATCTCAAATCCAAGTAAGATATTGAATTCCCAATTGAAAAGTGCCACTACAAAGTTTTGGTTTTGGCAAAGCCAAGCCTTTATTTTTGAGTAAAAAGTTAAAACTATTCAGTTTTTGTCAATATTTTCGAAATTACAAGTTTAATTTTTGTTTTCATTTCGTTTTAATTTTCTCTCTTCTTTAAAAACAGGGAATTTGGTATTGTTTTTGAACGAATGTTCTCTTGGGCAACAGTCAAGACTCCGCAATTGAATTTAAATTATAATAATAAACAAATGTAGAAGCGAAATATATGTTACCATTTGATATTTTCTCCCGGATATTCTCCAAACTACTCCAGTTCGTATCACCATCGCTATTGTACTCAAATCCTGATCCCTCAAATCCAGCATCCTCGGCAGAAGTTCCAGGGCTGACGTGATACTCCTCAGATTCGATCTCGTTCTTGACGTTGCATTCGTTGTCCGATTGTGTCCCCGAATTCTCGCTCTTGCAGTTCAAGTCGGCTACGTTATCGTTCTTGTCTTTCTCGTGACCTTTCTGGTGAGTCTTTGCATGCGATTTCAAACTGTGCGGAGTAGTGAATGCCCGCGTACAATCCGACTCCGCACATGCATACGGTCGTTCACCGCTGTGTGTCCTCCTGTGCGTCTTCAGGTGATGGCTCGCGGTAAATGCTTTACCACAGCCATCCTCGACGCACCTAAAAATATTGAGGTTATGTTGGTTTTCCAAAGGAACAAACTTAAAAAATTATAAATTTATAAATAGAGGTTATATTAGTTTTAGCATTAGCATCAGGTCTTCAAATCCGTTGTTATTAATATTTACACTAAGCCAGTCTTGCCAATTAGAGTATATTTGGTTGCCCACTATTGTGTTCACACTACGAGGATTCAGTTATTGAAAATAGCTCTATAGAATCAACTTTTTCAATAGAGGAAAATTTGCTCTTAGTATATAATAAAATCAAGCTGTTGTAATGATACAAGTACTTACTTGTAAGGTCGTTCGCGAGTATGCGTTCGTACGTGTTTCTTCAAGTCGCTAAGTGTCGTAAAGAACTTCATACAACCATTGGAAGCACAATTAAAAGTCTTTCCGTTATGCAACCTCTCGTGGGCCCTTAGCCGATATAAAGTGTTAAAAGCTTTCTCACATCCATCATGCGTACACCCAAACGGTTTTACCTTGGTGTGCACACGCACATGAATTTTCAAACTGTACGAAGTTAAAAAAGCTTTACCGCACTTCGGGTCGTTACACTTAAACCTATACTCGCCTAAAACAAAACACAAAATGTTTTAATCAAGTAATAAAGTTATGTTAGCACAAACTTACTTAGTTATTCCCAATAAGCAGCAAGAGTTAAACAAATACAATAAGCAGTAAGCTATATAAACCCATCAACGAACCTTTGTGCGTTTTCATGTGCGTACGTAAGTTTCCAACAGTGCTATAAGTTCTCGTACACCCATCGTATTCACAGTGAAATCGATTGACTAGCGTTTCCTTAGTCTCGGGGTTAGTACTATGTATCGTGATTGTGGCGTGTGAAGGTTCGCTTGGCATTCCTCCCGATAATCCAGGATTGATGTGCATGTATATCTCATCAGGAGATATCGTATGATATATGTACCTGAAAAAATATATAAAACACTTCCTAAAGGTATGCTAAACAATTGCAGTACAACAAATGAGCAACGACGAACGTATTTTGTTTTGAAATGGTGGATTTGACAGAACTGTCAAAGAGCGGAGTTGCGAACCCGAAATTTAATTCTCAGCTGATCGAGGATTTCTCATATTACTAAATTTGGGCAATAAAAGTGAATTTATGTAATGGATTGCTAACCCTGCATTTTCGTCGCTTTCGTTGAGTTTGCCAATGTATGTTGTATTTTCAGGCTTTTCATGTTGGTCGTTGATGGTGCTATAGTTTATCACAGGGTATTGCTCGTACGTCTTGCTGAAACAAACGTCCAGACTTTCATCGAAGCAATCTTCTAACCCGGTCACTACAATATCTGTGATGTTGCTCTTGAAGTCCCCCGTTTCATTTTTATCTTGCCAAGATTCCATTTTTTAACAACACTCAATGACAACTTTACTTGCGAGGCAAACCACATCACGAAAACATGATGGACTTAGCCGGGACGCAAACCGTCTATTTTTAATCTTTGAAATGCATTTGATTTTATACTTGTTCATATTAGTTGGTGAGAGATAGAAATAGAGAAATGATATCATATTATGCTTAGGTTACATCGAAAAGCTATGTGTGAAGAACAGAAGTCAGCATATTTAAATATCCCGCCTCTACGTGGCGGTGCCCAATCGGTAAAAATCTCACTACCGTTATCGACTGAGTCTGTCATTAGTTCCAATTTCTCGCACCGACTCTCTTTTCCGTTGCAGTGTTCAAGATGGTAAGTAGTTGCTGAAATTATTATTTTTTCTTCAATCATCTTGTGTTTCTAATAAGTTTAGTCGTAGTTTATGTGATATATAGTTAATTTACGATGGTAATTATATACAAACATGTTTATTTTCGTTATATTTACATCAGTTTTTGTGATATACACGAAAGTTCTCATGCGTGTTTCCAACCCAAAATATACATTTTTACAATTAAAAGCACAAGATTTACTATCGAAATACGCTTATTGTTTACAAATTTTTGGAATTTTAAGTGTATTTCTCGGCTTGGAAGTGTACTTTTTATATTAGTGTATTGTTTACTAATCTAACCTATAAATGCTTTTGTAGGCGCGAGGTCCAAAGAAGCACTTGAAGCGTTTGAACGCCCCAAAGGCATGGATGTTGGACAAATTGGGTGGCGTTTTCGCCCCACGTCCATCCACCGGCCCCCACAAGTTGAGAGAATCTTTACCTCTGGTAATTTTCCTACGTAACAGGCTGAAGTATGCCTTGACGAACTGTGAAGTGACAAAAATCGTTATGCAGCGATTGATTAAAGTTGACGGAAAGGTCAGGACCGACCCCAACTATCCAGCTGGATTTATGGGTATGTTGTTTGCAACATTTTAATTCGACTGGTTGTAATGTTTACGTTTTTAGATGTTATCACGATTGAGAAGACAGGAGAATTCTTCCGTTTGATCTATGACGTTAAGGGCAGGTTTACCATTCACAGGATTACCGCTGAGGAAGCTAAGGTATGTCATCTCTTATTTAGCGTGTAATGAATTGAGAATAATTTCTATAAGCATATTTTTAGTGAAAACTTGATAAGTGATAAGTAATTTTGTTTATTACTAGCTGTGAGCAATTAAATCAATACCACAACTATAACGACTGCTGTGTGGTTTGTTTTCAATACTTAGTTAACCTAGGAGTGTCACATATTTATATATGTTAGATTTTTTCCCATAATCAAAGTAATGTTTAGTCAATATTACACGAGCAACTATTTTATAGGCCTCTTACATTTTCATAAAATCTCTGATACTGGTTGTACATTATGTTGGTAACCAGGTACAATTATTTGCAATTCTGATGATTCACTAGAGATTGTCACTTGTTTTCTAACTTTGCACCTTGGTTTTATTCCCCAATAAACTAAATATGAAATGATAGCAATTTATTATACATTTAATATATACTTTTCCAGGGCCAATATAAAATTGCAATAACTAAGTTTGCTAATATGGAATTTTACTGTCAATATTGCTATTGCCTATTTCCCATTACATACATTGTAAAATTATTTTACGCACTACATTTTTAAATTATTTGCTGGAACTTGTAGTGACATCTGTAGGCCAGTTGCTCTGACGTTGAGATTTCAACTGAATATATTATATGCCTATAACATTTGGCCCTATATGAATCAAATAACATAAACATATATGAAGGTAACATGTGATGATCTAGTAACACGTTGGCAATGGTCCTGACGAATAGTCTCAAAAGAAATATGTATTAATGTGTTGTTATCATAAGAACGTGAGATGACATCGAACAAATATACATTTTTTTACATTTTAATGTATGAATGATTAGAAAATATATAAATTAACTGTTCAAGATATATCTCTAAAGTATGACGATTTAACCTAATGAAGAATCAAATATCCCTCCCTATTCAGATATTGTTTAATTACTACATTTAGAAATGCCAATTGCTATAGAAAATAATGCTGAAAATATCATAGATAATAAAACAATACTTTCAAAAAAATATCTAAGCCTGTCTGATAGAATATCAGGTGCATTTGAATGATTTAACAGAGTTATCAATACCTGAAAAACAATTGAAGATAGGTATTTGGAACCCCCAGTATGGAATGATGTTTGCAAAATTGCATTTGAAAATGTAAAAATCAGCTTATGTAGTTTCAAAATGTTGATACGAGGGGAAAATTTTGTAAGGTAATTATTTTCGTTGTCCACATTTAAGGACTTCAGCAAATATGAAACTGTTTGCTTGAATAATATAATCAAGATATTCAATTTTAAATGTTGCACCAAAAATCAACAAAAATGTTTTATATATACAAAATAACACAAATTTGAGAATTCTGATGTAGAAACAAATAAAATGAAAGTGATATGACTACATTTAACAATTGACACACTGTATATGATATCTGAAATCTTAAAAGCCTTTTGAAATAGGTTTGCCGTTTGACTTTATGGCCACAAACAAATCACAAAGTCGATGTTTTGCTTGTTCCTACGTACTGTTTTTCATAAAACTAAAATATTTCTTCCAGATTGTCTAAAATGTAAATTTACTTTGGGATGCTAGTTAAAGTTTTAACATAAAAAAGCTCTCATCATTAATTTCTTGTCTCTTACTTTGATGATATTTATTTTAAGAATGAGTTGAGAATCCAGATTTTCCTCATTATGCTGTACAATCCTTACTCATCTGAAAAAAGAGAAAAACGTTCCCAAGATTGTTCTAATCCCTTCCCATCTAATTTATCTTCATTACACATTTTTTCCCACTTACAGTACAAGCTTTGCAAAGTAAGGAGGGTACAAACTGGTCCCAACGGAATTCCATTCCTGACCACCCATGACGGACGCACCATCCGGTACCCTGACCCCGTGATCAAAGTCAATGACACGATCCAGGTCGAGATTGCCACCAGCAAAATCTTAGACTTCATCAAGTTTGATTCCGGAAACTTGTGCATGATCACCGGAGGCCGCAATTTAGGTCGTGTTGGCACCGTTGTCAACAGGGAACGTCACCCAGGATCCTTCGATATCGTTCACATTAAGGATTCCAATGGTCACACTTTTGCCACGAGGTAAGTCTTTATAACACATTATTATAAAATATACTTCAAGAAAATATTTTAAGGAATTGTTGGTTTATTGGAGTAAATCCACATAAAATGATAATTAAATAATGAAGGTGATTGTGATAATAATAATAGATAAATTAAAATTTAAAAAAAAAGTTTTTGACCTGGAATTGAACCACAGGCTCTAACTCTGGTATGGTGTTTTATTAGTAGGTTCATCAAAGCTGTATAACATTGATATTTTTTTAAAACCTGAGACTATGGCCCTATCGAAGCTGTAACTATACTTTACCCTGGTATATTACGGTCAAAATGAGGCCCATATAAACTTTCTATTTTGGTCACTGATTAGTTCTTATAAACCTGACTAACTCGGTATTACCCAAATAGAATACACGACAACCAAAACCAAATTTTGCCTGGTAATTATTTAAACGAAACGTTAAATCTTTTTATTTTTGCTTCCAGGTTAAACAACGTTTTTATTATTGGTAAGCAGGCCAAGCCGTACGTTTCCCTTGCTCGCGGAAAGGGAGTCAAGCTCTCCATCGCCGAGGAGAGAGACAAGAGGTTGGCTGCCAAGACTCATTAAAAATGTTAAAAAAATAATTTTCAATATATTATTTTGAAAAGGATGATCGTCTGTTTTATTTCTCGTTGTGGTATGGGTTATGTTTTTAGGCCCTATCGAAGCTGCGGTATGCCCTAATCTGGTGTATCGCGGTCAATCTGTGGCCAATATAAATGCTTTTCTATTTTGGTCACTGATTAGTTTTTAATATCCTGACTAAATCAGTATTACCCAAATAGAATACATTTGCTTTTATATATTGACATGTAGATTCTTTTTATGTTTAATTAAAAGTTTTTACTAAATTTGTTGTTTTATTTATGTTTTTGTTGTACGTTTGTAGATTAAATTGCTAAAATAGACTGATGGTAAGTATATTACAATTATAACTGTAAAATACCGATTTTAAATCAGATAAAATAGGCCCTATCGAAGCTGTGGTGCGTTAATTGTGATGCATCATGGTCAATGTGAGGCCAATATAAATGCTTTTCTATTTTGGTCACTGATTAGTTTTTATTATCCTGACTAAATCAGTATTACCCGAATAGAATACATTTGTTTTTAAATATTGACGTGTAGATTCTTTTTATTTTTAATTAAAAGTTTTTACTAAATTTGTTGTTTTATTAATGTTTTTGTTGTACGTTTGTAGATTAAGTTGCTGAAACAGACTGATGGTAAGTATGTTACAAATATAACTGTAAAATATCGATTTTAAATCGGCCTTATCGAAGCTGTAATGCGTTGTTTGTGATGCATCATGGTCAGTGATGTTAAATGCCCGAGTGTTTATTATCAAGGGTAAATACGCCAACATTAAAATCTTAGTTTTGGTAGTAAAAAAAAAATCAAATTAACTTTTTGCTCGACTTTGTAGTTTTGTTTCCACTTAACATTTTGGCCAATGGAAATTTACTAGGCGTTTGATGCAGATCACTGATCATACAACAGTTTACTAAAATTTAAATGTAGGAAAAAAATGAGTTCAGAGCTCAATCAAGAAGCAAACGTCCTTTTGACATTTTGGTGGCTTTGTACCAACTCGATGTCATAGAAAGGTCCCCCAAAGTATTTTGTACGTTTTGGTACTTCTACCCAAGCTTTCACCTCACAATTCAAGTTTCCTTGGCAGAATTTGAGCTTGAAATAAATAGTTAAAAATAAGCATAAACTGATGACATAAGTAAAACATATTTTTTGTTAATTCTTCTCTTACTGATGTTGAATAACCAAGTTTCCCCTGAAATTTGTCCCTTTATTGTATTTGCATGCATTGTATTGTATTGTGTTGCATGCATGTATTGTATGCATTGTATTGTAGTTGCTGATTGTGAGGAATAGGAATACAAAATCAATTCATTGCTAGAAAGAAAGTTTTATTTTGAAACCAGTACATTCTTTAGCGATATCACTCAATCCTTACAAATAGTTCATTAAAATATTTAAATATGTAACTAATTTCCATATACATTTATATAGTTATTTTTGCGTTTGACAGCGATATATAAATCTTTTTTCCAAGCGTTGCAAATGGGAAGTAGTAAACAAAACAAAAATAGTAAGGTAGGTAAATAGGCGGGTAATAGCAGTACAAAGTACTAAACAGAAACATGTTAATATCGTAAGACGCACACATTCGTCACGTCGAACAAATATCTCGCGGCAGTACAATATTGTACGCAAACACAACATATCAAGTACGCGCAGGCCATACGCGAAAACATCCCAATATACATATTACACCTAATATCACTTTACAATGTTTCACCATTCTGTAAGTGCCGTAAATTTTATTACACCTTCACAGTACAAACTTAATAGAAAACAACAAGTGATCAGAATTAGTATTTTCTCGTACAAAATAGAGTCGTCAACGTGAAACAAACGGTATTCTGTTCAATAACGCAAAAGCGGTGCGGAGAGTGCTTTGTGAAAACCTAACCTGTAAAGTATATTCATTTATTGATATAAGTAATACATATAAAATATACAAAGAGACAAAAGAAAGTAGTAATGTAGAAATACACTTAAAAATATTTCGTATTAGTCGATCACCCTGTACACACAGATTTATTGCATGTGCTTCGAAAATCAAGGATAGGTCCACATCGAGATTTGGCAACGTCAAGTCTCACGCATACCTTAAAAGACCGTTATGTTTTCACAATTTTTAATCCGCTTACAAGGGGTTTCATGCAACAATTATCATAGTACCTATATCATCGTTAAAATGTCACATATACATAGAGATATTGGCAAAAATCCTTATAGCTAAACAGACATTTAATGGAAAATCGAAACAGGAAGCTGCAACTTTTCTTTAAGTACTGCAGTGGCTATTTTTTGTTGGCTTTTTCAAAGGGAATCAACAAAACAATTAAAGACAGCTGCCTTTCGAAACACATTTCTTTTTTTATCATTTTTAATTTCGGGTTAATTTTCATTGGGACCAAACTCATGCATCTTCATCCTAACAAAAAAGATAAATATTAATTACAAGAAAGCACAACTTATGATATTAAAAGACAGCAAAGCAAATCTATTTTACTTGCTATACAGGGTGTATCAAAATGTTGCACGAACTTACGTGATTATTCCTTGACGATGGAGGTATCCATAGGACTAGCTGGCTGCGGTGCGGGGTTGGCTGGTTTAATGAAACGATCACTGCTGCGTCGATGGTTTGGTACGGGCGGACTGTTTGAACCTAATGGCTGCGAAATGGAAGAGACAGACGGGGGCAGTTGCATCTGTCCACATGTCACACAGCGTGGTCCAGCAACTGCCAGTGACTCCCTCGGTGATGGAGCTTGCAATGATAAGCCTAAGGAAAGAAGAAGTTATTACGGATTATCAGTATGACTTTTACGAGTGCGCAGATTAACCCTCTCAGGTCAATGCAGTTAAGTCTAACTGCAAATTCTTGGAAATATTACATTGTCCATTGTT
This sequence comes from Melinopterus prodromus, assembly GCA_964023965.1. Lineage (NCBI taxonomy): Eukaryota > Metazoa > Arthropoda > Insecta > Coleoptera > Scarabaeidae > Melinopterus > Melinopterus prodromus. The sequence continues at coordinate 52,450,336 of OZ030393.1, forward strand.
TGTACGAAACTATTTTGAAACACCCCCTTATTCTATGCTTATTGTTTAATATCGTAGTACAGTGCACGCCGCTTAATGTGATCACGTCACATATGCTGACATGCCAAAACTAATGACCGCTCGATTCAATAAAAACAAACACAGCAAGAATCGACGTAAGAAAAAGTGATAACATAATCCGATGTAATGATTCCAATAAGCGGTGTTTTTCCTATGTGGTAATATACGGCCGGCCCGTTTTTGGCAAGTGTCCCCATAAATTTCTTCCCCAACATGTCTTCAGAGTAAGAAATCAATCGGGATTATATCAGATGATCTAGTTTGCCAAAGTGTTGGACCACCATGGACAATTTAACAAGTTTGGTAAATATTATTTAAGCAATTTTGGAGTTGTGTCAATATTGCAGAATACCTTTTCTAAAAACTGCTGCATAAAGAAAAGACTTTAAATTTGTGAAATGGTTGAATTTTGTCGTTTGAAATAAATATTTAATATTAGTTTATAAATTATTGTGCACAAGTTACAAATGTCAAATTAGAAGCTTAATAACTTTTTAGCTGAGTACGTTAGACCTACCGAGTAGGCATTTATCTTTTGAGGTATGTCGAGATACACAGGGTGTTCCATTTAGCATACCTCTAGTTAGTCAGGATCAGTCATATAAGTGTTGCAAATCACTACGCCGTCAGCACAATGGGACATTTAACATCGCAAGGACGTTCACTTTTGTTGCAGTACGAACGTTAAATTTTGATGTTTACGTAATGTCGCGTAGATGTTCAGTGTTGAAGAAATTGTTCATTTTGGTCCCATTAATGTTATAAATGCACCTTTTCAGTGCAAACATTCATGTAATGTTACATGGATGTTATGTGACATCCTGGCGATTGTTTTGGGATCTATTTCAGGATGTTCAATTTGAGACTTAAACATCTCGGGAACATCGCTGAGATGTTTTTGTGCTGGTAGTAACTGTCAAATAGGGCAATATTTTGACAATCTATTATTTTGTTTCTTTATTCTTTTTAGTTACCTCAGAAATTTTTTTATAAAAACGAAACATATAGTGATTAAGATCTCGTTTGTTGTAAATGAATAATAACAGATAAGTTTCAATAATGACCAAGGTATTCAATTTTTAGGTTACCATAACTTACAATAACAATGGTCCACATTTAGACAATAAATTATAGGCCAACAGCTGAATTCTAGCATGTCATCAATGTTTGAACCCATCTCAGACTAATGTTTACGTTCTATTATGGACGTTTAACAGCGAGAGAAGACTTTTCATAAGACAATTTTTCATTATTTATTTTTTTAATTATTTTGTTCTTTCTGACTTAAATTTATTTACTGTCATCATTGATAGAGAACCGATCAGTGCCCAATGTTATGCAATTTGTTTTTCTATAATTTAGTTGAATTTTGAAATTATCGTTTACTGAAGTTTCATAGAATTTTGCTAGTTGGTAGAATAAATTGTAATAAAAATTGAAGGCTCCTAAACTCCTAATCAGCCTACAGAATCAACACGCTTTTCAATGATGATTGATTGCAAATTTTTATGACAGATCTGTAGCATTTTGATTTTAATTCCCGATTACAAAGTTACAAATCTCTATCATATTTAATTACTGAAGTAAGTTGCTACACAGATTCCTCTTGTATTACTTTATCATATAAATGTAAAATTAACCAAAATAAACAGTTTAAATTGTTGTACAAAGGATGGACTATAGTTGCAAGGAAGACGATAGTTGTAGAAAATTACGAACATTTTTGGAATGAGTGTCTGTCATTGCAACAGAATTGAACTTCAACTCATATTCTGTGGCAGATTTTAGTTTTTAGCACTAGTAATAAATCACCATGTATAATCCAGAGTTTTTTTAGTACATATTAAAGAGAATATTATTTTATCTTCTAGGCTCAGTTGTATCTTTACTGCAAAGTTATATAATACAGATTTCTGATAAAATAAATGATGTTATTTTTGTTGTATTATCTAAGTTTAATAATACTGTTTAATTTACCCAGAAAATGACTAATTTTTTTATGATTCACAGGAAATTGTAATAATATAAATTGCCTGGGTTTATGTCAACCTTCTGGATAACAAGAATACTTTGTAGAACATTTTCTAACGCAACAAAACTTAATTAAATCCTTAGCTTCAGAGTCAAAGTTACCATTCAAATTTCCATTCATTAAAATGATGTAAAGTTTTTAGTTAATATGTTGAGGCAATAATTTTTTCAAGATGTTTCTAGGACTTACCTGGACTAAGTGGTCGACTCTGGGTAGGCGACGGATTGTACGGAACAGGCGAGACGGTGTGCTGCCTCGCGCCGAGGGCCTGCTCGTTGTAGTGCCGCTCCTCCTCCATCTCCAGGGAACTCTCACTCTCGGACAGGTGTCGGCAGAGAGCCTCGCGGCGCTCCACCTCCAGCTGCAGCTTCCTCTGCAACCTCAGGTTCTCCTCGCGGATGCTGCGCTCCTCCTGCGCGTAACGCTGCATCTTCTGCGTGTGCTCCTGCTGGCTCAGCGTCAGCGTCTGCCTAAGCCTGGTCACCTCGGACCGCAGTGTCTGAATAATGATAAGAAATATATGATAGAAATTAGCTCAAAAAGGGAAATTGATAGAACTATTTCCTACTCTTCGACTTTCAAAAGGGAAGCAAATACTAGATTTGATTGCTTTGTAACGAAAATGAAAATGATCAAAATGAAATAAAATGATAAAAACAAGTATGTATAACAATAAAAATTACTGATTAAATTAACATTTACCAACATATCTCCCAATACCGAAATTGGCCAAAAAGAAAATAGTATGTGTGGAAATTTGTTTAAAAACAAAACTAGATGAATCTTTTTGAAATGTTTGTTATGCTTGTTTTTGATGATTTTTATTTATTTGTTTAAATATGTATAAGCTGCAGAGAGAATGCAATTCATCTATAAAATGCTAAATCAAGTTAATTAAAAAAATAAGCAATTTTGCAAAAAATTAATCGATCAAAAAACCAATCGAAAAACTAACCTGAATGTGAGTGCTGAGGTTGCTGGCCGTGTCGCCGTTGCTGATGTCCCGTGGGCTCGCCGGGTCGGAGATGGGCTGGTCGAGCTTGATCTGGAGCATCCGTTTCTCCGCCTCCAGCTTATCCATGCGCTTCCACAGCTTATTGACCAAAGCTTCCTGTTCTTGCTCGAGCGTGTTCTCCAGCTCGACTTTCTCCCGACGCAACTGCTCCAGGTTGCTCTGCTTCGACAGGATGTCCGTCTCGAGCTTCTCGATCTTCCGCATGAGACGATTCACGAGGCACTCCTGCTCCTGCTCGAGGGTCTGCTCGAGACGGCACTTCTCCTGTCGCAGCTGCGTCAGCTTCCTCGACAAGTCGTTGGTTAGGCACTCCTCCTCGCGCTCGTAATGGTGTGCCAACGACTCCTTCTCCTTCTTCAAGGCTTGGATCTTCTTCAGAAGGGTATTCGAGATGTATTCTTCCTCTTGTTCTGCTTTCGCTTGCTGCAAATTTAAAGAGAGGAAATAGTAGAAGGTTAATGATGATAAGGTTTGTGGTAAGATTGTTTTATCTAATGTTTATTTCTCCAGCGTTGAAAATGTAAGTTTCAGTCGTCTCAAGATATGTTACATAAATCGTATTCAGAACAGAACCATAGAGTATCAAATGGGCAGGAGAAAATAGCATACATTCTTATACAAGATGATTCATAATTCAAGGCAAAAGATGAGTTTTGAGATTACAGCTAAATTTATTAACAAAATTTAATACATAATTGTGATTTATTTTACAGTACCTAAAAGTGTATGCTGAAAACATTAACAACAAAATACAGTTACACGAAAGAAAAACAAATAATGTCTCAAAGACAAAATTTGATAGGTAAAAAGTTACTACACATATTTTTAAACTTTAGAAAGTGATACGACTCTGTATAGTCAAAAGTGTTACATAGCCTACTGGGAAATTCGACTTCAAAGTTGGAATTTTACATAAGAAATCATAATTAATCCTAAATCAATATACATTTTGATACCCCCCACATTTACTGTGGTAGGGTACATTCTAGTGACGGGCACATACAGATTATAATCCATTTTGTGATAATGGAGATATCTCGATCATTATTTTTAATTCTTAATAATCGATTTTGAATAATACATTGACATCAGTTTTAGCCCCCCCCCCCCCCCCCCCCCCCGCAACCAACTTCATCTCCCAATGCAACCCAATATATTTTTTTACATCATTGATTCTCCGTATTCATAATCGATTATGAATAATGGATTATTAAAAATAGATTATTCATAATCGATTATTAATAATCGAATTGTGGTTTCTGAGGCAAAATGTTAGACATCCTAGGTGATTACTTAAAAAACAGGAATGAAGTTGTGATCATCAATGCTAGTAAGAGTGCACCGCTGCCTCTAAACGTTGGTGTGCCACAAGGATCAATTTTGGGTCCAACATTGCTTAACGTCTATATCAGCGACCTTACAGAACATATGATTTGTAATTAATTTGGAAACAGGAAGAACACGTAAGCATGATCATGGCACCCGTCCTTCAGTGAGATGTTTAACAGGTTCTTTACAACCGCCGCGAACCAAATCATAGTAAACCTACCAAATCAAGAAATACATCTCGAAGATGCCTATATGACAGTTCCAGTCAACGGAAGGTCTGCTTACTTCTAGCCAACAACTCCTCAAGAAGTTTGGTCAATTATCACTGATCTAAAATCAACAGGTACTGAAGACTGTTTCGGGCTCAGCACACAAATCCTAAGAGAAGTTGCAACAGCATTATCAGAACCACTTTCCAACCTCATAAATCTCTGTTTCAGAAAGGGGGTCTATCTGGACAGTCTCAAACTGGCTACAGTTATTCCCATCTACAAGAAAGGCGACACAAATGAACCGACGAACTATCGGCCTATATCGATACTGCCGTGTGTTTCCAATATTTTCGAGGCAGCGATGGTGGACCGTATGGCAAGCTTCATAGCCAAAAACGGATATTTTAGCCAAAGCCAGTTTGGCTTCCGGAAGGGACAAAGTACGGTGCATGCCCTGCAGACGATATCAAACATCAATGATGCTATGGCCTCGAGGGATCTCAGTATGGGTCTGTTTATCGACCTAACCAAAGCATTCAACTGTGTCTCCCATAACCTGCTTCTGGACAAGTTGGTTTCCGGGGAACCTGCCACAACCTAATGCAATCATACTTAAGGGACCGCAAACAGTTTGTGATCCAACAGGAGGACCAGAGTCCTACAATGAGCGTGGACCATGGAGTGGCGCAGGGATCGATTCTGGGTCCCATATGCTTCATTCTCCATATAAATGATTTACTGGGATGGTCGAAATCTTTCACTGTGCTTTTTGCTGACGACACGACAATTTTAAACGATTACAAAGATATCGAAGAGCTAGAAACTCTTACTTCAAACAGTCTGTCACCAAACGGTTCACCACTAATACACTACTCCTAAATGAAGCGAAAATGCATAAAGTTCTGTTCACAGCTTCCCGTCACTCAAGACTTACATGGTTGTCACAGATAGATGAATTTGGAGCACAGCTTTCCAGGGCCCTTTATGCTGTAAGAAGATTTAGGAAGATAGTAGATGTCAGCGCTGCATACACAGCATATTACTCCCACTTCCATACTAAAATGACGTATGGCCCTCCACTGTGGGGAGGATCACCTCACACCCAACGGATATTTCAATTACAAAAGATGGCAGTTCGTGCCATCGAACAGCTTTCAGCACTCACTCATGCAAGACCCCATCTTCAAAAACTTAAAATTTTCACTCTTCCCTCAGCCTATATTTACCTGCAACTACTCCATGTACGTGCAAACATATCCACACATCAGACACGGCTTACCCAGCATGATCACAATATTCGCTTGAGGAAAGATCTTACCGTTCGTTTAAACCGGCTCTACACAACAAACGCTGCTACTGCGGGAGTGACCATTTACTTCAAAAAATTCATTTAAAAAAAAACTATAAAAGGTTTTCTGACCAGCATGGCATACTACTCAATCCCGGAATACCTAACGGATGCCTTCCTGTAATGTGTATATTTTATTGACGACTTGTATATTACAATTAATAAATCTATCTATCTATCTATCTATCTAATACATACTTGTCAATACTCAAAGAAAATGTAAACGGTAATTTGTACTAATAATTCTCAGTAAATTGGGTTGATTGTTCCATATTGTTCGGTTATTATACTCTAAAATAAAGTATACGTTTTTATTTTAAAGGTTGCACCATGAATTGTAAAGGTATGTGTGGGAACATGCCTGACAATGATTGTATATGTTAATATGTATAAATAAAAATTAAGGAAACTCAAAAGCAACAGCAAGTAAAGAAAAGAAGTTTAATATTTGATGGGACTAATTGGCAAATTCCAAGAAACTTGTGCAAATATACTACCAAATAGAAGTGCATATACGTATATTACATTTATATTTATAAATGTAAAAATGTTATGTTCTATTTAAAGCAATTTCAGTAATTTGACTGTGAGGACTAATTTGTAAACGTAAATATTTTTCTCAAAATATTTGTTCTCAAGCCAAGTTAAACATATGTATGTAGTGTTTCATTATTCTAGATACTGCTATTGTTATTGCCAGTATACTACACTTTGCTGCATCTACTACTTTCGTAAAGGTGGCACAGCGCTCTTAAAGATCTGATAATAAGAGTAACTAATATAATAATAATACTTATAATAATAATAATGACAATACAATTATTGTCTCTCAAAGATAAGTGTACAGTGTTTATTTTCAAATATATTAGACAAATCGTACAACCTATAATAAACCATTAATCACACATACTAAATAGGCTTGTCTCATAATACGTATAATCGTGTAGCAGTTACATACTAGTATTAAAAATTGAAATCCCACATACCAAATATTATTTTAATTTGACCTGAAAGATTTCTTTTTTAAAATGTTCTTCTGTTTCCGAGTTAATTGAGATTGGCTTTTAGCAATGCCTTAAAACCATACCAAAGAATTAAATTGATAAAGTTTTCCATAGAATTCTTTATTGTTACCACGATGTTATAAATCATTGTATACATGATCAATATTACTTCAAAACAAAACAAAATAACCTTGTACTCCTAAAGACAAGTAATGAATATATAATTATGAGTCTTTATGTGCAACAACACTGAATAATTGATTATTATTGAAGAATTTATTTGAGATATTTCAGTGATATTAAATAATTCTTAAACATCCCACTGTGCTTTTGTTGTAACTCTAGTCATGCATACAGATAACATGTGCATATGGATTATAACCTAGCTATAGATAAACACTGAATAGACCTGATAAATATGAATAATCATATGTTCAACAACAATATCTCATAATAAAATTTAATCAACATGCTACCAACACTGGTATTTTATAACTTGATTTCAAAACCGATTACGGAATGTATTGTTCCAATTCATAATTTCAGTTTAGCCTATACCAATACATAATATTTGAATGTAAGGGCAGAAATGTCACTGATAATAAATATCGTAAAAAGTTTGTAAAATAATCACTTGCCAGGGGTACAATAACCTCTTATGGGGTACTGTTAGGGCCAATATTAAAAAAGAATGAACATATTTTCAGTATCAGAGAATATTTCTTGGATATATACTTACAATAATAACAGAGGCTTGTCTTAGTCCACGATTTTCTTCTTGCAAAGCTTTCACACGCAGTTTATAGGTTTCGAGTTCTACTTTGAGTACTCGGTTCTGCTGCTGTAGGCTTTCGATGCGCTTCTGCAGCTGTTCCCTTGTCACAGGACTAGGGGGCATCATGATGGGGCCTCCATCAATACTACTCGAGTCTGATTCACTAGCTGAATCTGCCATATTCATTTAGGAAAGGTGTTCTTCAAATGTGCATAAACTGCTCAAAAACAACTGCTCCTTAGCGTCTTTTTTGTCACTAGCTCAAGCCAATACGTAGCAAACTGCCGAGACTGGTAGACCGCAGAAGTGAGACGATTGTCCAAGAAAGTTTTTTCTCTCAAACAAAAACTATAGTACGGCGAGAAAAATGAACATGACCTAGTAATAATCTACCATCAACAAATAACACGAAACGCAATACGCTTTTAGGGTGTTTGTTGCTAGACTGCTACCGTAGACGTGCGTTCATCTACAAATATCATACAAATATCTCACGAATTGTTTATTCAGTTGACAGCCGCCATTCACAATTTAACAATTCACAATGAGCAATACGAAAAAGCCGAAAAACCCCAACGCGACTCATACGCACTATGTCAAAAATCTGACATTCTCTTACAGATTTTGGCAAACTACCATTTATTCTAAATAAAATCGTAAAAATACACGTTTCCGTGAATCTGCATAAAAATAGTAAATGAACAACCCAAAAATGTATTACTTTTCTTAGAACCTGTACGTTTGCGTTTGCCAAATTTTATATATTCTGTCTAATATACAAATAATAATTACCATTTTAAATATAAATCGTAATTGAGTATTGGATTTTAGTTTCTAACATATAAATGTTCAATTCCGACGATTGGTAACCATGATATTATCATTCAATAATAATCGTATACAGTACACAAAATACCGTTTGCAGAATTTTTCAATTATGCTCGAAGTTAAACCAGTTATATTGTTGGTCAAGTATTCAAACTATAACTATAGCAAAACAAAAATATGTATGTTGGTCTTATTTACAAGACATAACCTTCAAATACTGTCAAAATTATGATTTAAAGACGAATGTAAATACAGTTAAATTAGTTTATACTTTATGTCAAAAATGAACGTTCATTATTATTTTGGTCATAATGTTCACCCCCACCACTTACTCCCACCAAAAAATGGCTTATAATTGCTTATATTTTCATAATACGCAGTTGGCAACAATGTGGGACGGGCCGCTATAATAATGTTTATTGTGTATCATATTCTTTACCTTTCGATATGCCGTCAAATTACTGTATCGATAATATAAAATTGGATACATAAATAAAGTTAGGAGTATCAAAAAATACGTTATATAAGAAATTGTAGGTTATGTAAAGCATGGTTGCCAACTGTGGGAAACTAAACTAAGCAATTATCGATTAAAAATCGCCGCAATTAATAGGAATAAATAAAACAATCACATAAAAAAAATTATATCTATTTTCGTCATGTAATACAATAGGAATCAAGGGGACATTCTGTCACACAAATCAATTACAGTTGTTAATAAAATTCAAACACTTGCGTGAGTTCGTAGCACAGTAATAAGTATAACAAAGTTTATTACAAAAATATATCACATGTTGTGACAGATGCATAATAACTAAAATGAAAAGATAGAAACCTAACATAACAAAAACTACGCGATTTCATTCGGCTTAAACTTTTTAGAGTCCGAACCCTCACTAGACTTATGCCGAACGATTCGCTTTGCCTTTAGATAAGACAACGTCTCTCGATTTGACTGCTTTTTCACTTCACTAGTGTCCGGTTTAATTGCATTTACAATATCTTCGTCAAAGCTCTGACTCATTTCCATACTACTCGATGGCTTCACAATACTTTTTGGACTATTACTTTCGCCTGTTTCCGAGGTCCTGCTCAGCATATACACTGTGGAAGCTTCGGAAGTTTTGTCGTCTTCATCCTCCTCCTCTTCTTCCATTTCTTCCTCATTTGGTATAAGTTTCCCATTTAAAGTCGGTAATTGGATCTCCGGTAATAAATCAATATCCTTATGGTATTTGATCATCAATTCCTTAATTAGCTTTGCGATATCCTCACGCTTTTTCGTAGCAGTTAATTCATCAAACCAAGTCTTCAGTTCGTGCATCGGGAGTTGATAACTGTTGATAGGAGTCTGAAAGCAAATGCATTGAGAATTGAAATTAATCGTTAGTTTCAAAATTGATTTCTTCTTTCAAATATGTCACCATAATCTGATATGTGCTATGTTTTGGGTTGTCACCCATAATACATCAGATTATACTGAATTATAAGGCTAATAACACTGTTACCAACCTTGAAAAAGCTTTCAACGTATTGCAGGAGGTATAACCCGCAGTCGGTGAAATTGGTTTGCTGAGGGACTTTGGGGCAGCCGTACTTCATGTTGTCCTTATTGAACAGTTTCTCAGTACTCATTTTGATCTTGTACTCACATGTGAGATAGTCCCGCAGTGTTGCCACAACACGCGATCTACTAGCGCCAGCAAGAGAGTCAAAAATCAAGACGCACGGCCTAGAAGAATATGAAAAATTAGCCGAAACTCAAAATATCAAAAACTGGTTACTCACTGTTTAATTGCTGGTGCAACGGTAGGTTTTGGTTCTTCGTTGTCTTCTTCAGACTCGAACTCGCTATCATCTCCTTCTGCTTCATCTTTGTCGCTGTCATCAGGATCGCAGAGTAGGTTGTCAAGTTTTTCAGATTTTAATTGAGTTATGGATATAGCATTTAGTGATTTTTCTGAAATAAAACGTTTAACAAATTGAATGTTTAAAAATAGAAAAGGCTTACTTTTAACGTTTTTCTTTTGCAGTGGCTCTAATTCACATGGTTTGCCCTCACTTGTGTAGCAACCATCCATCCCGGGAAAACAAATTATTGCCAAGAACCAGTGACAACTTTCATTAATTGGGACAATGATAAAATCTTTTTCAAATAAGTTGACATTTTTTGTCCAATTCTTGACCCTGGCGTGCCTCTTTTGCGCAGGTGTTAAAGTGCTGTCTATTTCCGAAGGTTGAGTACGCCTAAAATATTAAAAACATTAAATTGTTAGTGCATAAGTGATGTCTTTATAAGTGATGAGAAAAAGTTAGAAAATTAGTATGATATGTACCATTATTTTCAAAGATTTAGTTGTTTAAGCATGGCAGAAACAAAATCCTAGTTTTAGAGTTATGGCAAGACTGACTAACTTATAATTCACAAATGTCAAATGTTTTTGACCAAACAAATGGCAACCATGAACCTAACCCAATTTTTAAAAATAAACAGTAAAGAGTTGTTTGCATAGAATATTACAATAAACTTATAAATATTATAGCTTGTAACTTTTTACCATTTAAACAAGAAACATATAATAATAATGTTTTAATACCAAACAGATGGCAACCCTGAACCTAACCCAACTTTTTCATATGCAAAAGTAGGAAATTATAATAAGAGTAATACCTATAAACCGCGAATATCGGTAATTATGATTGTTTACTATGATTTGACCAAATGTACAATAACATTTAATATAATAATAAATAAATTTTTATATAAAACGAATGGCAACCCTGTACATAACCCAACTTTTGACATTTAAATATTTGAGGTTAACATTTTTTTCTGAGTATGAAAGAAACATCATTGTTAAAGTTTAGTTTATATTCACATACAAACTATACTTATAATAAACTTGCCAGAAGATCTAATTGACATAACCCAATACTAATTATCAGAGTTATGGCAACACTGATTTCAGTAAAATCTGAAGTTTTTCCAAAAACAAAAAATTGGATGTCTAAATTAATAGAACATTCAAAATATAAGGTCTTCCTCAAGCAATTATGTGTCAAACAATTAACAGGTTGGCAACACTGAACTAACATAACCTAACTTTTTCATTAAGTCAACCCCAATTTACCTTAGATTGGCAACACTATCTCAACAACAACCCACTTTTCTCATTTTTAACATCTTCCTCATAACCAAACTAATAAAATACTACACCAAATACATAAGATACTTTATTTGTGATATCGGAAACATACCTAGATGCTTTAGTAGCAGGTTTTGTGGTGAGTCGTTTATAAAAGAAAGTCGAGAAAACGTGAACTTTTTCCTGCTGCTCCTGCGGCAATTGCAAGGATAAGTACTTAATATAAAAATCAATTATCACATCGTTCAAGAATTGATCTTGCGCAAGACACAGGTAGTCCTCCGTGTTGATCGATAACCCTCCTTTGCCTGGTGGATAAATCAACAATTGTTTTATGTCCGTGTAACTGAAAAAAAGCTACGTTAGAAATGAAAGTAAACAAAATACTTGATAACATACCCAGATGATGCCATGGATAGAGATTTAGACACTTCTTTCGGGCAGGTTTTTAACAGTATACTATTCGCTTCCTTTGCATTTAATTCCTCAAGTATACTTCGGGGCCCATACATTTGTTTAAACAAATGCTTTGCTTCTTCACCCAAGAATTCCGGAAGAACGGTGATTCTTTTATATGCTTCTTCACGAGCCATGGGATCAAAGTAATATTCTGTCCCTTTCTCCATGCCTAACGCTAACCGAATCTCGTTACCAGCCGTAGGGGAGACGTAAATGAATATAACCGGAAGAATCTTTTGAAAATTAGCTAAAACGCGCACTATTTTGGGAGTTGCCACTGTAATTGTTCTGTATTCTTTGGGGTTAGTTGGTAGTGGCACTTTTAGAACAAATTCATTTGTGCCAACCATGATCTATAAAGAATGGGAATAAATATACCACAACCTCACTTTCTCTTTAAAATAACTTACGTTATTATCAGCCGGAACAAATCTATAAGACCCAATACGTATTGTTCGACAGTGGATAGATGTCGTTAACTGGGGTGGAATGACCTCGTCTTTCGTCTCACCTAAAAACAAAAACAGGCTAAGCATCACAATATAACCTCAACAAAAATATAAGAAAACATTTACCTTTAGTTTCCCACTGTTGTATATCCTGCATTGTCGGTTCTTTTTTATTATCACTATTAGCAACTTGAGATTCGATAAACTTTAGACTTGCCTACGAGAGAATAAAATCAATACTGGACAAACATAACCTAAAAATAGAAACCTACCGTTACTTGCGCATCGCTTTCATCCTCCTCCTCGTCAGAGCTAAGAGTCAAAATAATCGGTTCCTGTTCCACTACTTTTGCCCTAGCAGGCCTCTTACGAGCTGGGCTCTGCGAACTCTTTGGCGTATTGTTTGCGCTACCTAAAAGCGATAGATTGATCATTTAAACCCACACTCTATTAGTAGCTAGAGTAATTAAAAAAAAGTTTAAACAATAAAAAGAGTCGTAGTACTTTATTAGCTGTGTGGATTTAATAACAACATAAAAGTAGAAAAATATTTAGTAGCAATAGGACTACCCATGATGCACTTGACACTGAGAGCACATAACCTAACTTTTGCGACTTCTAAATATCAATAGCCTGAAGATAGTTTACTAGGGGAAAAACTAGAGTGATATCGTATTTAGAAATGAAATATCACTGTTTTTTTTCTCAATTATGTTTAGGCCTTATGATTTGTCTCAGTCAGAACACATATTAAAATTATGTAGAATTATTTTTTTACATGTAGAGAGAAAAAATATGAAATATGGAAATTTGGTTTAGTGTGGTGTAACATCAAGTTATCAAGATTATACACATATTATAAATATTAAATTATTACATATTAAAATTATGTAGAATTATTTTTTTACATGTAGAGAGAAAAAAATGAAATAAGGAAATTTGGTTTAGTGTGGTGTAACATCAAGTTATCAAGGTTATGTGCAACCATTTATAAAATTGAACACTAGATGACACCAGGTCAATGCGATATTACAATTATTACAATAATTAAATTAATTATTGCAGACTATTCTGTGAAATAAAGTGGAACTATATTCATTATTAATCAACACTTTGTACTTTGTTCCTTTTGTAGCATTTTTATGCAAAATTTCAAACCTGGATTACAATTTTTTTGTAAATTGCTCAATGAATACAATGTAATAACTTAAATAAACTGATTCAAACATAAAGATAAGATTTACAATATATACCACAAGAAAACAAAATAGTGTCATTCAAAAATTACAGGTACAAATAACTTTTATTGTCTCCAAAATATAATAGAAGATTTATTTTTGAATTCAATTATGTTCACATTGTGTGTCATTACATAAGAACATTTTTGAGAAAAGGACTATTAAAATTTTTGTTACAATTTTATAATAACTCTGAGGAATGTGGACTTGAATGTGAACAAAGCAAAGTGTATATGCGTTTTTGATAGATTTCCAGAATCTTTTGAAACCGGATTTGTGCTTAGAAAAGAAATGTATCAAAAACTCCTATGCACTATTCATTCACAAAATCCATGTACCTCACAGTTATGAATATTTTACAATTGTCTTATTTTGCTGAATTTTATTTTCATTAATATCACTGATCAAACATGCAGGGTAAAAACAGAAACAGTAATTTTAGCTCCCGAACAAAAATAATGTTTCTTGTATATAGGCTAAGAGCTAGTGAACGATTTACTCATCCTATTTTACACCACTTCAAATTTTGCACAAATACACCTTGTATCTGTACAAACTACATGCCAGTAACCATGCAGAGTAACGCCGGTTATAAACAGGGGTGTTATGTTTAAAACACTTTGTTTTAAAACATTGTTTTAAACACGTTTTAAAACATTTTTTTTAAACTATTTGGTTTAAACATGTTTAAAACAGTTTATTTTTTATGTTTAAAACATGTTTTAAAACGAATAATTTGTTGTAAACATGTTTAAAACTGTTTGTTTTAAATATATAAAACACTTTGTTTTAAAACATTGTGTTAAGCATGTTTTAAAACATTGTATTAAGCATGTTTTAAAACAAGTATTTTATTTTAAACTAGTTTCTTTCAAGTTTGTTTAAAACAGTTTGTTTTAAATGTTGTGTTTTAAACGTGTTTTAAACTACCGATATTTGAACAGTTTTTTTTTTTCATAAAATATTACTATACAATATCAGTGCTAGAAAGTAAAATAAGGAATGAAACAACGCCCATTAAAATGCTACAAATAAAATAATTGCATAATTTAAAACATATTTAAAACAAGTGTTATTCCTTGTGTAAAATTTTTTTTTCGTGTGATTTAAAACAAGTTTTCCGAGGTGTTTAAAAACATTGTTTCGTTTAAAAAACATTATTTAAAAAAAAAAGTTTTTATTTTGTTTAAAATTGAAAAAAAAAAAATTATAGCAACTCTGGTTATAGACACGCTAAACGCCACCCCTAACGTGCACGTTCGCGGTTTTTTGCGTTTTACTGCAAAACGATCACAATTTAGAAATTTTAGCGCCTACATAAAATTGGTCCTTATAAAACTCTGAACAAAAAAGTATATTAACTTTTTCTTAAATACAGGTTCTCATACTGGGGCAGAACGAACGCGATCGCCGTCGTGCGAGACGGAGTAGGGTTAATTAAGGGTGCCGAAACGGGTGCGGAACGCACCCTAGAAAGTTCAGCAACGAACTTCGTAAATCGTGCCGATCTTTTAATTTTGCGCTTTAATTTGAGATTTTTTGCAGTCAAAGGGTATTAATTGAATGTAGCTACAGCATACGAACAGGAGGAGAATACATACCTCTCCGTTCAAACGCACAAAAATCGTCGTTTTTGCTGCTTCGTATCGATTTTCTAATTAGTCATTTCTTGGATATTTTACTGCATGTATTGATAGGTGATTTTAATATGCAGTGTATGAAGCAAGGATTTATAAATCCAAAAACAAAATTGTAAGTTATTGTCTATTGTTCGATTCTGACCAATTTTCGGTATGTATTCCCTTTTTAGTTATCGTTGTCCTGTTCGTATGCTGTAGCTACATTTAATTAATACCCTTTGAGTGCAAAAAATGTCAAATTTAAAAGCAGAATTAAAAGATCGGTACGAAGTACGTTTTTACAATTTACGGGTGCGTTTCGCACAAGTTTCGGCACCCTTAATGCCATCTTGAAGTTTGATGTAAGAAATAAAAATGCCACAATTTTAGTGAATTTTAAAAGGAATACTTCAAACTCCACGGCATGATCGAATCAGCATTCGAGAAATTGCTACTGAATTATGTGTAGGCAAGAATACCGCGATGACTAAAATTGTTGAAACCGAAGTTTGTAGGTTGCAAATAGTGTCAAAGTTCATAAGTTAACTTTAACCAAACTTCATAGGTTAATAAATGCGATCAAAGTAAATGTTACAGAACTAAAATTGTTCAGAATATAAGTGCCTAATTTAACTCTGCTGTCCTTATTTTTTATGCTCGCGATGGTACTTACATAAACATGAGCAACTACTTTTTATCGGAAATACTAATGGCGTCTGTTACCACCGGATTAAGCGCAGTGGAGTTATGACGCGGCCGTGAGCGAGATGATGGCGGGAGAAGTTTGGGGACCCCTGTGTTAGAGCAGAGTGGGGCAAATTCTACTCATAAGTAGAATATTGAGTAGATTACTTAATACATACTAATCTTTTTACCTTTTGAGTACTGGGTAGATACTCGATACTCACCGGATAAAAATGAGTATTGATTATCTACTCAAAACTTAAAAATTTGAGTATTGAATCATCGACAAAATGAGTATTGAGTAGATAGTTAAAAAAATTTCGGTGAGTCTTATGATATCATTAATGCTCTATTTATTTATTTCTTGCCATATACATTAAATTTAAAACATAAAACACTTACCATTTGCTGCTCCCTTGGATACCTTTTCCGAGCCGGTCTGGGCACTTTTTCCTACGTCAGCCTTCTTAGCCATGGCTTGTTCCCCGACTTTGATAGATTTGACGTCTTCGGGCAGTAGCCTTTTACACCGGAGACACCTGTAGAAGTCCTCCGACACGTAGCCGCAATTATTGCAGACAGCCAGCTTCCCAGGCACCAACTTAGGAAGCTCCTTCGGGGGCTCCGGGCTCGGAAGCTTCGGAAGAGGCTCCGGGACAGACGGTGGTAAGGCTGGCGTGTCGGGAGTTTTTGCAGCCTCCTCTTCTTGCGAACTCGTCTCCTCCGTCGTGTTACTACTATCAGCGTTATTAGCCGTGGAATCGTTTGGATACATAACGTGAACGAAATAGTTGATGTCATTGGAGCGAGTCTCGCTGCACTTGATGATGGTGTCATGTTTAATCGGCACACCAACCTGTAAATTTTTTTTGATTTATTGGAAAAATGGTTTAGAATTTTTGGACGCAAAAATTATGGGAGATGTAGTTTACCTGTTCTAAAATTTCTTGTATTGTGCAAGGCTCTTTGGGCAAAGTGAACGTTATAAGACGTTGTTCTCCATTGGAGAGGACTACCAACATTCGAATGGAGTCTGCGTACTCGTCACCTACCGGTGTGCTCTCTGCAAAAAAAAATTATTTCCTATGTATAATAAACACTAGTTTCTTTTTACATAATTTTTTAGGTTATACGAATATGTAACAACAAATACTATAGTTGAGCCAGTATTAGTAGAGCGCGGTAAGAGCTAGAGATAGGGATGTTCCATGTTTTGCAGCAATTTACGTCTATAGTGTTTTTTTGAGTTTTTACTGGTGAACTCTAAGTTGCATAGACTGCAGCGGCTGAAAAGAGAAGCCGTGGTCATGTTCACATTCAAAATAAGCTATTAATTTAGCAATCTCCTCTTTACTCTGTTTGCTAAGGTCTCGCAGTAATTTAATGTTATTGCTACCAGCGCAATATACAATAGTTCTGATCACACCTTGTATAAGGTCTTACCTTGTGTCAAACTGCAAAATTCAATCAAACAAAATAAAATTTGTATAAATATGCATTTATTTTAAGACTTTTGCAAGAATAATCTAGAAATATAATGAAACATTAAATATCAATTCAAGACCCATACTTTGGACGTATTACTGGTTGCTTTATTTGCATTTTGTTACTTTGTTTCCAATTTATGTTAAGTTGGCCTGACTATATAAGATGTTAACTTTAAACAAAACATCATCTCCAATTGCGAAGTCTTTTTCACTTTTTAACCTGTTCAAATAAAAGGTAGAAAACATTTTATTGAATTAAATGCAAAAAAAGTTATAGAAAATGTATAGTTTTGATGGAGTATGTATTTAACCAAACAAGTGCAAACACGGGATTGATTGGGATCAAGTTTTCACAATTATATGTAAAATATCATAGAGAAAAGTTGTTTAAAATTTAATGTAAAGCTGATATATCAAATTTGAATATTTTATATCAAATTTGAATATTTTATATCAATCTTAATATTTTATCTTTTGTTTTTATTGTTTGTTTTTATTTTATCGTTTGATCTTTATGTCAACAAATTAAGATAGCTGCATTTGATAATGTACCATTGCTAGTATTACCTAAATTGCAATAATATAAATAATCTTGGATTTCAGTAAAAAGAAAAAATGTTAAAATCGGCTGATTCTTTTGTCAGGTCCTCAAAAACGACCAAAATACCAAAAGACAACTATATTGTCGGCACGTGGCACCACCTCGCGGTGGTAATTGTCACTACGAATTTATTTTATATTTACAGCTCTATATAGACAGGCTGCATCAGCTGTGATCCTTGTTTGTTTTTGTTTAATCGCAAACAATAACGATGAACAGTTAAAAACAGTAAACATCGTTTCAAGGTCACCCTCGAGTATGCAGTTGGTAGCGTGTTACCAACTTCTCAAAAAAAAAACATTTATTTAGTATGCCACCAAACCTTAATTTGGGAAATCTACTGCACTTATCACGAACTAACTAGCTATAGAACTTTAAGCAAACCTCCTTTTTCTATTTTCTTAGGGCACATAAATCGCATACAAGTTATATTGTTCCCTGACACTGAATGCAAACTAGATATGACGTTCAATTACATTATTGGATTTTCATTGAAACTGTCATAGTTACAAAATTTGACATCTGAAGTGGGATAAAAAAATGTTACAATTTTTTTTTTGTATATTAGTAGATATTAAAAAAAACAAAAAGTTACCACGTACCGATAATCTGTTTGATTTGATTCGAATGCACCAAAGGGGGGAGGAGGACCTGCTGCTGGGGCGCCTGGTTCAGCATCGACTGCGGTTGTATAACGTAGTTGGGATTATGAGCGGGTTCTAGCAGTTGAAGCTGCTGCGGCAATGGTGGTGGTTGTTGCATCATTTGAGGTTGTGGTTGAAGCTGGGGCTGATGAATAACTTGCGGCGACTGGATAACCGGCTGCTGCTGTTGTTGTTGTTGCGCGGGTACCATAGGGGGAGATGGCCTTGGCAGTGTGCCGTGCTGAGCCAGCAAGGCCCGTTGCGGCACTAAGGCGGGGCGAGGGGGCCTTGGGGTCCCTACTCTAGGCTGCGGAGAGATTCCCGACTCAAAATTAGCAGAGCCGCCGCCCTTTGCCGCCTTGGGTGCGCGAGTTCTGCTCGCAGGAGTCTTGGTTACTTTACGCTTTGGACCTTGAGGAACTTCGGCTCTGAGGAAAACATAATACATAAAAGAAAATAAGTGCGTGGGTATTTTTAATTGTTAGAGGGTGAAAACTTACGGTGAATCGGTTTGTTTCATTTGATTGAGCACTGTTGGAGTTGGTTTCTTCTCACGTTGTTGTTTAAAGGATGACTGAAAAATAAAGAAAAATATCTAATTTAAAACGTAATATACAACTTACAATGTAATAAATGGATAATTTAAAAAGCCCGTTTCCCAGTATCACTACGTTTATCTAGCATCTTACCTAACCATTTTTGCTCTCATACACTCTCCCACCTTTGACTAAGACATTAACATTAAATTGACCAATATTGTGAAATGTATAGGATCAATACTGACTGTCCCAGTGTGGGATTAAACTCACTTTCCCTATGATTTTTATACAGAGGAATATAGTAATTAAAAGTTAACACAATGTCCAAGAGAATTTAATGGTCTACTTTTAGCAGGTTTGTAGAAAATTGCTATTATGATACAACTTATAAAAATTAAAGACTGTTTTGTGGAATTGGTTTGAAAAGATTTTAAAAATGCATTTAAAATATACACCATTAAAAGAAATCAAAATTAAAAAATGACATGATTACTACTCATGTCATTTTTGACATAACCGTGCTAGTTTTAAGATTGATAATTGTGAACACTGGGTTTCATAATGTGATACAATGATTATCATTAGAAAAAAAAAAATAGATTCATAACAAAATTATAACCTCCGGCAAAATTGATACAACTGTAACTTTAATTAGTACAATCTTGTATTACAGTTTTCTTTCTTTCCCTATCAGTCACTATCAACAAGGATAAAAAAAGAAAAACTTACCTCTTGATTAGGAGTGCTGTATTGAAGATTTGGAGTCTTATTTTTGACGTTCGGATTTACCAGACGCGGTATGCTGGTCTGAGGTTGCCCCTGGTTTGGCTGTAGGTGTCTTTGCTGTAAAAATCAGATGACAAAAGTGATAAAAAATCTGATGTGGCCAGGCACATGAATTTATCACACAAAATTAATAGTTTAGCTGCATGGTTCTATTTGATCGAGATCGATCGTGTCTGCATTACAATAAAACAAGTAGCCAGGAATTGACAGATATTTTGAGTGATAATATTGACAGTAGGCATTGTCAAACAACCAGCGTTTGACACTACCTACTGTCAGAATTAAAATAATTGTCAAAATCCTGGCTACCTAAGTTTTAATGCAGACACGATCTCAATCAAAAAGAATTTGCTCATACAGCTAAACTATTAATTTTACCAAAAAATGTCATAGACATAAATTATACAGAATTTCCTCTATTTTAATTTATTATTTAACTATATTGACAAAATTACAGAAATGGCAGCTTATTTGCAAAATCTTTGAAAGATGCTTAGAGGAAACAGCCAGTTCCTTTGGACCCCTTTGATCCAAAAGCTTTTCAGTTCTAAGTTTGGTCATAAAACTTTCGTCCCGATACCTTTAGTAGTTTGTCCGGAGTCGTCGCCATAAAAATCTGGTACACACAGACAGACCTTTTTTTGTACCTTGGTCAAAAATGATCAGGGGACCCAAAAAGATCTATTTCCGCTAAAACCTCAATTTTTTTTCCGGCGCAATTACAAGACTATCTTACTTATCTTATTGTTATGCTACAAGGAACAGATACTGAAAGTTCTAGCCTGATTGGAAATAGTGTAACAAAACCGTTGCTGGCTCTTTGATTATAGGCATTTCTTGGCAATTAGGCTTTTCAAGAGATTAAGTGTTACTACTAGATTGTTGGACTTCAACAGATTTAAATCAACTATAAAAAGGGCTTTGATAAAAAAAGTGTACTACTCGGTGGAAGCATATCTGCTCGACCCAGTACTGCTATAGGCATGTAAGAGGGGTTGGAGTAGGATTGTTATTTTGACGTATTCCATACCCCCCAATGTATTATTGTTTAATGAATATAGATGATTATTATTATTATTATTATAGAATCAGTTTACAGTTTGTTGTGATTGACCATATATGTTTCTATGACAACAACTTTCTAAATACCAACTTATATAGTTTGTAACAAAAAACTGTTTGTAATCTGATTTTTGTATCTGCTCGAGCAAGCTTAAGAATATATAAAACCAATTATATACCAAACCCTGACCTAAAACATGCCCAGACATATTGAAAACCAACGGTTAACTGCCAGTATTGTAACAATTATTATAAATAACCAATTATTTAATTATTCTTTTGTTTATTAATTATACATGTAACCGGAAATAAAGGCATGGAGCTAACTTCCTACCGATGATAATTAGAGCTTCTGTCATGTTTGTTTTCGACAAAATTGGTTGTAGATTAGTACCCAATTTATAGCATAGCTGCAACATCTATGAACGTGCAACATTCTTTTAGTAACTTTTACTAATCTCAAAACCAACAAGAGGAAAATATATTTACTGTGCAAATATCACCAAACTAGTCATATGAAATACAGACATAACCTTTTTAGGTATTTGCGAGGCACACTTCTGATTTTACGTGTTAGATTAGAATTCTTACCTGTGGGGTTAAGGGTGACCTGGTTTGTTGGATCAAAGATGGCCTGGCTTGTGGCACCAAGGATGGCCTGGTTTGTGGAACCATTGCTGACCTTACTGGTTGTCCCAATGGTGCCCTTACCTGTGGCGACAATTGGCGTTGGTTAACCAACACAGAATTCTAGAAATTAAAAAAAAACATCTCATACTCGGTCAAATTTTAATGACTTCAATCAAACATACCTGTCCTAGGTTTTGATTGTGTTGCATTGGACGTTGAATGGGCATTGTTTTAATGGGGGAACCAATAATGTTTGTCAGTATAGGAGTCGTGTGGAGATGGTGGTTAAGCACGACTGGTTGAGCAACAGGTTCCTCAACCATCGTTTCCACCCTAGCGACGTTATTGCTGTTGTCCATATAAAATATTTGCTGAGTCCTAGCGTCCTGAAATTCTATATTGGCGTCTTGCAGCACGTACTGCGGATTGGACAAAGCAACTTGCGATTGATCGACAATAATCTGTTGCGGTTGCCCATCGACCAACATAAGTTGGTCCGACGAAACCAAAATCTAGAGAAAGGAGAATGTAGCAACTCACGACGTACCGTTACAAACAATGACACACCTGCTGCCCTTGTTGGAATGATTGATCGGTGGGCCTTATAACGTACTGCACCGTGGCTTGGTTCTCAACAATGTTTGAGCAAAATCGCCCCAAATCCTCTGAGGTCAATTTGTCACCTTGGCTCAATACCTGAAAGTACTGAGCCATTTTTACCTATAATTTACACTCCGCACATAATTTCTACTTCTAGCAACAAACCGAGAACAGCTGAAATCCAGTTTAGCACGTTTCTGGACCAGAGAACGGACGTTATTATACGTAATCCGCTTCTTGTAACAATATTTCAATTACCGCTGTCTCTTAGATACTGTATACACGTCAACAACACTCACTAAAACTGAACAGAACTGATTAAAATTAAGACCTGACTTTTGCGCTAAACTTATTCTCCATTACAACTTGTTTGCAAAGCAACGAAAGCAACGTACTCGCCTAACGTGAAAATGGCGTTAACCGGCACGCATGTGCATAGCAATAGAACAACAAATTTCCGACCGCGGTAAAATCGCATTTTTAAATATTTTTTTTTGTTGAGGCTGAAATTCGCTTTGGAAAAGGAAATATTTTCAAATTCTATAAGTTTGAAGGAAATTATAAGTTCGCTTATAGGTTTCAGGGTTCCCACAATGCTAAAAATAAATACAGTTTCCGAAATGAAGATAACGTCCACTTACCAGTAGGGGCAATCTAAATTTTCAGCTGTCATTCGATCCATGTGTATAACTTTCTTATTACTGTTTAGAATTGCCCATACCATTAAATTTGATTATTTGTTTAATTTTCTAGGCGATATACCGTATTTGATTGCTAAAATGTCTCATTTTTATTCACTTTTTTGCTTAGTCACGAATATAAGAGGTTGGCAGAACTTAAAAAATCTGGGCTACTTTATGGGCTAATGCTTATATTTTTCTAGGGTCTTTTCTTACTAATTAAAGTATCAGCGAATTAGTGAGGTTAGGTACGTTGTATACAAAATAAGTCAAAATAGATCGCAGATATGGAAATTGTGATAGAATTGCCTCAAGACATGGACAAATTGTGTCGAACTTGTATGTCCATGCTTGCCGAGG
This sequence comes from Melinopterus prodromus, assembly GCA_964023965.1. Lineage (NCBI taxonomy): Eukaryota > Metazoa > Arthropoda > Insecta > Coleoptera > Scarabaeidae > Melinopterus > Melinopterus prodromus. The sequence goes on from OZ030393.1 coordinate 52,473,923, forward strand.
ACGACACAGAGAATAACGTGTTCGCGGAAGAAACAGAATTGCATAAGAAGCTAAAGTTTGTGTTGGGCTTAAACATATCTTCCAGTGATGGTCTTCCAAGGGCCATGTGTACCGACTGCGTACGACGATTGGAGTTGAGTTACGACTTCAAGCTACAGTGCGAAGATACCTATACAAATTTCCAGGGCTTTATTGGAACATCTGATGGTGATTTTCTCAAATCGTCTGAGACGGTGTCCGAATTCAGTTGTATGGTTTGTTTGGAAGAATTTACTTCTCAGTATACGTTAAGCAAACATGAAATTGTTCATTTCAAAGACGAATCATTGTCGAGTAGATTCCAAGGTGAGACAGAACATCCAGAAATGGAAATCAAACGTCCCCACATCTTGCTGAATCGAACAGATATAATAAGCTTAATCGAAGAACGGAAAGGTGACCTAGAAGTTCCTGAGACCATCGCTATCACACCTATAGAACCAGTGTGCGAAATTTTAGAGAACAAGGACGACATTGTAGAAATGGATGTGACAGATCCGATAACTGACATGCGCGTATGCGGGATATGCTCCCGTGAATTCGACGGTCACTTCCAATTGACCTTACATTTTATAAATCATGCTTTAGTCGCGGAAAGTAACACGGACCCAGAAGTTTTCGACCAGTACTTCTTCTGTCTGAACTGCGGAGAAACGTTTAACCTCAAACCCGAACTAGAAGACCACATGCAGACTTGCTGTAAGGCAGTCATCGAATACAAATGCTTGAAATGTAGCGAAGATTTTGAGAATGAAGTCGAACTTCTAAAACACGAAGGAAAAATTCATCACGAAGATATGTTCCTTGATGTATTTCTGACTGACGATCCTCAAAAGAACGATTATATTTGCCCTATATGTGCCGAACAATTTACCTCAAAACAGGAGTTAACCGTTCATTCGGTTAAGCACGTTTTGAAGCAGGTAACTTGTCGAATTTGCAAGAAGACCTTCTGCTCACAAGTTGCTCATAACAACCACTTGAAATCGCACCCGAACTATAAGCATGTCTGCAATCTGTGTGGACGATGCTTAGGCAGCAGGCATGCGCTTAAAACTCACATAATGGGAGTACATTCATCGACAAGTAATTACATTTGTAACGTTTGCCCAAAAAAGTTTAAAACTCCTAGTCGGTTATACATTCATAAGTTGACCCATAAGAAAGATAAAAAATTTGGGTGCGAAATTTGCTCCTATAAGACCAACAACGTTGGCGATTTTAAGGTGCATAATCGCATTCATACCTGCGAAAGACCTTATAAATGTAATTTTGTCAACTGCAATAAGCAGTTTAAAACTTCTAGTCATCTAAACGAGCATATCCATCGTCACTTGCAGATCAAGAAATTCCAATGTACCGAATGCAACATGGTTTTCGGGCATAGTCACACCTTGAAGATGCACCTCATGACTCACACCGGCGAGAAGCCCTTTGATTGTACTGAATGCAGCGCAAAATTTAGGAGAAAGCATCACCTCAAGAATCACATGCGGCAACATGAGCTAATGCAGAATACCTCGGAGTACATCATCCCAGATAAAGTCTATAATTAATTTATTGTTGATTTTCTTGTTGACAGTTTTATATTTGGCAATAATTTGTATGTTTTATTAATTTGATAAATAAATTATAATATAAACACTAGGAATTCATATTTTAAATTTAAATTTCCCGCGCCCTCGAGTCAACTATTTTCTCCGATAGATGGCTTTAGTGGTAGTAAAAATTATTCTTCCATCACTCTTTCATAATAGGTGCAAACTTCCCCGAACACTCTGTATATATAGTATTAGAAGATGTAATTTTGCATAATTCTTAGAGAACCAGCACTATTTTAATTTGTATACCTCTTATAATTAATAAACAATCGGCGCCCTGTTATATTTAATTATTGTACATACAATACTCAGTCAAAATTTATAGTAAAAAGAAACTCAATTTATATCTTAAAATCATAAGATAATAATTATTTAGAAACGTCAAAAAGGTACAGCTTAAAAACAAATAAAACTGTATAATTCAAATTTCCCGCGTAGTGTCAGTCTAGTTGAGCTGTACGTCTGCGTAGTGGTTTCTGTCTGGCAAACGGGAGCGCTATTGGTCGTGTGTCTGTAGTTGTTTCGGTTTCGCGTCGGACATCTTTGACCGTTCGTGACATGTAAGACGTACGTTACGGTGCAATTCGGGACGTTTGTGTTTTCTATTCTCCTTGTCCGCGATGGATATGAGCGTTTACTTGACAGCGCCCCTACAGATGGAGAAGATATGTAGGGCGTGTTTATCGGAAAAGGGCGATATGCGGCCACTGTTCGGTGCCTGTCTGGACGAAATGCTCGTTTCGTTCGCATCTGTGCAGGTAAAATGTGATGCGATTTACTAAACACAAAAGTGTCGGGATTATCTGTTGATCGTTTCGGTAGGAAGAGTAGTAGAAAGAGATAGCACAATAGTTTGTTTTCTATTCCCGTTATTTAGTTTTGATATTGACAGAAAGTCTTCAATTTAAAAAAAACCTCTACATACTACTACTGGTTTGCTATGTTTACGTTTTTATGGCAGTTTTATTTCTGTTCATTTTAATGACCTTGAGTGAATGCAACACAATGACCCAGCAGTGTGGTAAACGATTATTTGATAAGAACCTATTAATTATTAATTAAATAGCGGTTTTATTTTGATAATGTTTACAAATGATTACATTGATATTAATTGCGGACGTTATTTTGGGATATTGCATGAAAATTCGTGGTAATGTAACGTCTACCTAATAGATGGCGTATCAATGAACACAATTAGCAACATATAAAACGATATGTATTTAACTAGCACATACTTAACTGAATGCTTCTTTTTATCCTACAAATGACTTGTGAGAAAAGCAGAATACATGTGACCGTGCATATTAAAAAGGGGTCAGTGTGTAAAAAGCAGTTATCGAGATAAACGCGTTTAAAGTTTGTATGTTTGTTTTGCATTTGTATCATGATATGACTCTTCCCATCTCTTCGGTGATATTCTAGAGCAGAGATGGTGGTGGTGGGGGTACCCTCTTCTTAGTTTGAACAAGTCTACGCTTGCACTATTCTTCCGAGCCTTCGTACGGAGTTGCGGAATGTAAATAATTAGATTGGTCTGTTCAAATTAATACATGATTCCTCCCGCGCAAAAAAAAACGGAAAACTTATGATTATATTATGGTGATTGGTGATATTTATTGAAGTTATACATTAATATACTTAATATACTAAATTATACTTAATTATACATTTTCTGAATAAACCTAGGCGTTACGAGAAAACCGAACAACCAATGAATTCACCGCAGCCCAGTGCACAAGCATGGCCACATTAGAACGCTCTATATCCCAAAAAATATCCGAATCTTTTTGATCTTCAGAAAGGCCCTTGACCACTAAACAATAGCTCCCAACAAGTACATCCAAAATATATACAGTTGCCCAAGATAAATCATTCCAGCGTTAGTAAGCTAATTTTGCTTATTTATGGCATATATCAAAAATCGAAATTTGAGCACCACTCGGCAACCATTAGAGATAGACCATTTTCATGTGTTAACTCGCAATCAGCTCATTTTAGTAATATAGCGAAGGTTTCATGTTGATCCGGTTCCTAATTTCCGAGATAGCTATATTTTAAAATTACAGTTATAAAAGCACTCTTTTTTCAAATTTTCAGCAAATGATGACCGTCTTTTAATTTTTGGGGTAGTAATTATGATTTGACCCGTGTACAATTACTAATTTAGGATGTCGTGGGTTTTCCAAAAACGTATCATTTCTTGAAATTGTAGCCGCTAAACCTGTAAAATCGAAAGCAAAAAATTTGGACCCGGGTATCGGACAAACTAAAGTTGAAACACTAAAAGCGAAGAAGTGGGTAATGGTAATCGGAAAGATGAATTTCAATTTCAATCAATTTCATCGGTACTATTTTTTATATTATTTTGTATTTTTATATTATTTCGTATTTCATTGTTTATTGAATAGGTATATTTCCAAAATATCAAAAATCTCGGTCATGTATCAATTTTTGTCGTTTACCGCTATAAAATTGCAAATTTGAAGGACGTATGGAGTCTTCCGGGTCTTGGGACACATTTTTTTCTGAACAGTCAGGCTTTTTTACATATGGAACCATAAAAAAATGACTAACCCCACTAACCCCGTTTTAATATGCAGCATCATACATGAAAAAAGCTTTGTTTTACATACACGTTCATTATACAACATTTCATTCAACGTTGATTTTTATTATAAGAGTAATTTATAATTAGTGTTAGTGAAATAAGAAGGTTTGTTTGTTGTTTTGCTGCTTCATTTCCAAGTTATCCGAACAAAAACTTAGTTAACCACAAGCCTTCTTTACTTAATAAAAATAAATATTATAGATTGAAAACAGTAAACGAAACCATTGTACAAATATGTACATATGCTAAAATTGATGTAACATGATATGTACACGTGAACCTTCTAATTATTATAAAATCCCCTTAAAATAATGTTGTTGAATGAAGTTAGATATTTTCCTTTTGTGTAAGTAAAGAATGATTTAAAGTCTGGTGAACTATTTAAAATTATTTAAAATCCGAAATGGTGTTTTAAATAAAATCATATCAGACAATATCAGGAATAGATCTAAAAAGTGGCTCAACGTTGGGAAAGCTTTTAAAGCAAATTATAAGAAGTAAATTCTTGTTGTTTTGATATGAATTTAATATACTTTAGTGCACACTATACATCTGTGTCGTACAAAATTATTTATTGCTCACCGCTGCTTTACGTGTGAGAACAAAATGTCTGAAGGTGGCTTAATTTGGAGATCTTTGTGGCCATTAGAAGCGACCTATAGGTCCTATCGGCCTGTTAGAAAATAAGTCATTGAAATATTGTTAAATTTCACCAGAAGTCGTCATAAAATCTTACTGATCAGTAGGTGGGGAGTTTTTTTCCAGGAAAACAGCTTTTGTCTACAATATCAATTTGCCTACCAGCCTACACGACATACGAAATAGTAAATTATTCTTAAAATGAAGTTATAATTACTTGCATAATTTGCACGTGTTAAAATTGCGATTGGCACTATTGTGAAATTAAAAATTAATGACACACATAATTGCGTAGAGTTATGTATATTAAAAAGTCTATTATTACTAGATCTCTAGATACTAGATAATTTTCTAAGAGTTTGTAAATTTATACAAACACCTTATACAATTGTTTTTTTTTTATTAGATTCAGGAAGGTGATGGCTTGCCGAACTTGATGTGTGTCCAATGCGTTCTGCAGTGCAGCAGAGCTTATACCTTCAAGCAACTATGCGAAAAATCCGAAAATATATTACGACAGTATACCAGCACCGAATTCCAGGTAGGTGTTTTGTGTTACCATGCAAATTAAACTCCTACAGCCAACACCATCCTATGATATCAACGTTTGATCTCATTAAAATCATGTCATACATGGAGTGAGTATTTAGTATATACTACTAAACAAAAAAAAATAAAAAATAAAAAATATACTACTAAATACTCACTCCATTACACATTTTGTAGTATTGATCTGTAGCCTTTGGTTCATATTGTTTAGATGAATTGTTATTTTTATTTTTATAGAAAGTTCTAAGGCAACATATAGTCGACCAAACCAAAGCCGAACTTCAAGAACAATTGCAGTTTAGCGACGATCCAATCGAGCAAGTCATAGTTTCAGAGATACCCGGTTTCATAACAGCGGAGTACTCGGACGAACCAGTCGTCACATTATTGGTAAGTTACCAAAAATTAAACCAATACGTCTCCTAATACCAACATTTATCCAGGAAGTAAAAGATAGGGATGACCATCATGACCATCTCGCCGAATTATCCGATTCAGAAATCACCCTTCTAAAGGCAGAACCCATCGAGGAAACTGTTATAACCCATCATGAAGATGTGCAGCACTATGCCGAATCAAGCCATTCCTCCTCTTTGAAATATCCTTGCCCTAAGTGTGACGAGTCGTTCGCGTTGAAAGTTGACCTAAAAGTGCACATGTTGGCCCATCCTAAAGACCTAAACCACATTTGTAGTGTTTGCACTAAGGCTTTTCCGGAGGCCAGGATCTTGAAGCGTCATTTGAAGATCCACATGGAGAAGAAGCCTCATAAGTGTGATCAGTGCGAGAAGACGTTCGCCGAGAGTTCCAATCTCAGCAAGCATAAGAAGAAGCATACTGGCGAATTGAGGAATATTAAAGGAAAGCCACATTTGTGTTCTGTTTGTGGTAGAGCGTTTAAGTGGGCTTCCAGTTTGTCAAAGCACATGAAGTACCATACAGGGCACAAGCTTTTCTCTTGTCAGTACTGCAGTAAGCAGTATGTTGAGGTAAGTTGGATGGTTCTGGTGTTATAGTGGGATATTGGTTTTTTGTTTTTGTGTAGGCTAGAAGCTTGAGGATACACATCAGATCGCATACTGGTGAGCGCCCTCACGTGTGTGAAGTGTGCAATAAGAGTTTCACGCAGCTTTGCAATTTGGAGAAGCATATAAGGGTTCATACGGGTGAAAAGCCATACTTGTGCCCGATTTGTGGAAAAGGGTAAGTTTTGTGATTAAAGAGATTCGCCTTCTGATGTGTTTAGTATTCAAACTGGCCTCTTCTGAGTTTATTTTCTTTGAAACCGCTGAACTGATTTAGATGATGTTGTTTCTTTTATTTACATGTGGGTTGATTCTTCAGTTTTAAACATATACAGGGAGAAAGAATTAGTATACATTTTTGACAACAAAATATTACAAATTGAAATTTTCTTACAATATTCGTAAATATTATTTGGATGAGGGTTTGAGATTAAATGCGTACTGTAGTAATTGTGTTTAAACATGAATGTGAAGGTGTAGTCAAGTTTATGTACTTTATATCTACACGAAACTTTGTAAATAGAGTTTTTAGGTAATCCAAAATTTCAAATGAAAAATATTTTGATAAAAAATTCCTTAATACGATTTTTGATTTATTTTTTTATCTCTAAACTTGTGTTCGCAATCGCACGCATAGATAAATGCAAAATATTGATGTGAGTCATCAAACATTAACAACCTACTGAAATTGATCTAGCACGGTATTAGCAAGATGGTGTAAGAACCATAATAATGTTGCTATTCTAGATTTTCATATGTAATTTAAGCAAAAGTTACTAAAATGCCTAAGGCAGGTTTGTGAAAATTTTTCTAAGGCTTCATTTTCAAAATAACATGATCGAATCGTTCAAAATAAACGGGTCAAATGTCTGAACCGTTCGATCCGGTTCACCGTTAGTAAACTGAACGGATCAGTTGTTCGTTCGTTTACGGCGTTTACGCACTCGGCTTAATTCTGCTGAACGCATAGACGGCTCAAGGCAGACACAGTCCAGCTTTTTGCGGCTCGTATTCTCAATAAATGTTCATTCTTCGTAAATGAACAATACGAGATATTCACCAACCTATAAATTAGAGTTTTTTTTTCTTTGACCAGCGACTCTTAAGTGGCACGTTTATTTATTTTATTTTCAGATTCTCTCAGTCCGGATATGTGGGCATCCATATGCGCATCCATACAGGGGAACGTCCGTACGTCTGTCAGACTTGTGGAAAAGCCTTCGCCGGTCACAATACTTTGGCAATTCACCAGCGCATTCATACAGGTGAAAAGCCTTACACCTGTACCATCTGCGACAAAAGTTTCGGTAGACAGGAGACCTTGGTGATCCATTCCAGATCTCACACCGGGTACAAACCACACATCTGCAGCATGTGCAATAAGGCGTTCAGCAGCTCCGGCCATCTATCGGCTCATATGCGAACCCATACTGGAGAAAAGCCGCATGGATGCAGTGTATGTGGAAAAAGGTAAGGAAATTCTCCATAAAGACATATTTTTATACAGTTTTTATTTATAACATCGTAGTTCTGTGTTCTGCCAAAAATACTTCTGACTCATTAAGGGGCGCCGTTATATATTGAATAAAAAAAAACTCCTACTAACATGTTAGCACTCTAGTATAATGTGTAGCAAACCAAAAGAGTGATTCATTATCGAGACTAGGCACTGTTCAAAGCCCAGAAATCACTTTTTTGCGCTGCGCACACAGCATTTTTATCCTAATGATGACTATACCGTTTACAATCGGCATCAATATCAGTTTTATTAGATTGTTGATCTCCAGTTTTCGTCGCGAAGGCGTCACAAAATAAATTGTGCCAAGTTTAGGGTTTTGTGCTGTAGTAAAGAATGACCATGTTTGGGCTTTCATTTAATATTTTATAGGTTCCATTACTTCGCACTTTTTTGCACTGCTGAGCTGGTTATCTCAAATATACTTGGTGTTATAAATGAGTCAAAATATAGATAAAGTACATTGATTAGTCAACTTTTGATACCAACGTTATGTCCAGAAACACATCTGACACCGTTTAGGTAATGCGGCTCTATACAGCACCTAAACGGTGTCATGGCTATGGCACCAACTTTAGAAACTGCATTAGAAAAGTAGGTAGGTACTGTAAACGTTAAATAATGAATAAGTTAGACTCAGACAAATGTTATATGACTTTAAAAGTGCCATCCTAAGATATATGACACTATTTTCCTTATGCTGTTTGTAAAATTGGGTCCATCTTACGACTCTCGCCAGCGTTCAAACAATACATTTCCGGACATGAGTTTATTAAAAAGGTTGTCTACTAATTTGACTGTATGGTCTGTATACTGATTTGCGTATACTGTTTCAAAATATAGCAACAATTATTATTAATTAGTTGGCCTAGTATTGTCGCCTTTCAAGTTATTATATTAACAATTTTGTGTTCGTTGTCGATGATGACATAATTATCAAATTTGTTTTTGTTTTTTCACTATATTTATGTAGTTATTGTTTCTCGTTAATGCGTTAATTTGTTATTAAGACTTTTTATCGTATGCTCGATTGACACGATTATAGAAATTATTATCAATTGTGTTCATTTTGTGCCTGCATTTTTGGTTTTAATCATTCTCTATTCTCAACAAGTGAATTTCAACTAATATTAAGTATTGTTGGCTCGTGATCATCGAAATCAGTAGAAAGATTGCAACATCAGTTACCAACCACACGAATTATTGAGTGTTAATGTTCAAAATGTTTAACTTTCTGTATAGGGGAAGGGTGTCCATAAAGGAAAGTATGCTATGTAATATAATAAGCATGATAACAAATTACAGGGCGGGGCAGGGAGGGGGGGGGGGGGCAGCTGCACCCCCCTGTAGATACGCCTATGTGTTTTCTCACTCTTCTCAAATGTGGGTGGATCATACAAACAGTCGTGAAGTTCTATCTTCATTTGTTGTTGAAAAACGATTTTGTATACTTAGAGATAAATTGAGTGAAATAGTTTTGAAAGTTTTCTGAAAAACTTAAAATTAGATAAAATGCTCATTTTACAGTGGTAAGTTTTTATTTTTAGTATTTAATTTAAGTGAAATCGGTTTCAAAATTCAAATATTGATTGGGCGTACGTAAAAATTCGAATAAATCATTTTTTCTCAAAATGGCGGAGGCGCCACATAAAATTTATTAAATTGGTTCTATGGTCAAATTCAACTCAGAGTGCGCGTGCGTCACAGATCAGTGATATCGTTACAAAACATTTGTTATACTAGCAATATAAACAAATCAGAAACTAGTTTCCACTTGCATATGTGAGGTTATAATCAGTGATACCATTAGTGTTGTATTCGTGATGCACGAGCAAATATTGGGACAGCAACACCTCGCTTGGCCGGGGTAATCGGTTTCGCCGATTTTCCAGAATAGTTGGAACCGGACTAATCGAGATTCCAGTCATTGAATATACAGGCTGTCTACCGGAACTGGTACATTAGAAGTTTGATATGTTCTACTATTTCTGGAAACTTGAAATTTTGGAATTAGAATTTACTCGATCTGAGCTATTCAGCTAAAATATTCTCAAGTTAACTGTCACGTCCGGTCACAGGAAGTCGGTATCAACTTTGTTATTTTAAATAGAATGATATGATTTTAATCTTATTTTTGGTTTCTACGTATCAAAATACATTATTTTTAAAAAGGTTTCCCTATATCCTACAGAAAAAATATTTTCAATTTATTAGTATTTAATAGTTAATACAATAGTTTAATAGTAGTCAAGTTCTAAGCGTTATATGTACTACATATAATGTACAGATCAAATTAAAAGCTTAGAACTGCAAGCAGTACTCGTTGGGGGGATGTCTGAGTACCCAAAAAATCGTTCCCAAGAGAAACGCCAATCAATAGATTTCGTACTTTCACAGTTTGTATCAAAATAAAAAAACAGCGTATATGTTTTTATATTGTTTTATTTCTTATTTGACTTAATGTATGTAATAATATTTAGGTAAGTAATCTGGAAGTATGTTTTAAACCTTGTTGTGCTGTTGTCACTGTTTTGGTGTCACTATTACGCAATTTAAACGGAGAAAAACAAAACAAATGTCTCGGAAACGTCTTGTATTCCGTACGGACGCCTATTCGCATTTTTATGTAGAATTAGGTGACAAATAAGTGCGTACTAGCTATCTGTAGCAGAAAATAATTAATATATAACTTGATGGATGTAATCCTCCTATAAAGCAAGAGTTAATTAACTATTGATTAATTGCGGATTCGTATAGTTACTTAACAAAAGGAACAGCACACGTTCATGAAACCAAACTATAATTAATTAATTAACTTATCTTTACAATTCTTCTCATTTAAAAATAATATTCCCAGAACAATCTGCGTTTCCATAGTAATAATAGCTTATTTCAAATATGTTACAAATAGGTATAAACCACTATTCTAAAAACGGCACTAAACCACTATTCTACAACAACAAGAATATAAAATTAAGAGCTCTGAATTTTTTTGGTGTAGGTGGTTTTGCCAAGCGTAAATTAATACATTACTCTCAAAATGTAAATATTCTCTTCAAATTGAATTATATTCTTACGTATGTTACGATCTATATGTTTATAAATGAGAGAAATGTGTAATAATTGCCGTGATAAGCAGGTTTTGGCATGTAAATACATAATGTAAGATTCCGTAGATATTTATATATTTAGATGCGGATTGTAGATGCCAATAAAGACTGGGATATAGGTCAACTATTTATATTTATCATAAAAAAATAAACTTGCAAAGTACCTACCTACCACAAATCGGTAAGACTTTGAACTTTGTGCGTTACATAAATTGTAACTACATACAACATGCTCAATATGATCACGACTAAAATACGTACTATGGTGGCCATATATTAAGTCCGTTCTTTTGACGTCGTTTTTCTAGGAAACCTAGGGGTGAAAAAATTTGAAAAAATTCTGGTGCTGTCCTTGATTAATATGCTACAACTCATAAAAATTAGAAAGCTGTAGGGGAGACCGGGGCAGAATGGGATACTGAAGAAACATATAAATAAATATAAATAAAAAATCATATAAGGAAAAATAAACTGTTTAATAAAATAAATTTAACTCAGAAAGCAACATTTCTAATTTAACTTTATATAATCAACTTCATTTATAGGCTAACTTGCTTAATTATTTGGCAATTAGGAACAATAATTCGAACCCAAAATTCCCATTATGCCCCGTGTCCGGGGCATAATGGGAAATGACATTCCCATTTTGCCCCGTGCCCGGGGCATAATGGGAAATGACACGGGGTAAAACAAACACGTATTTTAATCAGTTTGACAGCGTTCACAAATATGAGCTTCATCGTCTTCTTCATCAACTCCAGCACAAGAATCATGGGCCCAACCATGGCACACACTACAGATTACCCAACCTTCAGTTGACTGCGAGTATAAGTGCCCACAGTAGATGCAAGCGCAATCGTCTTCATTTTCCTCTTTTGATGAATCAGAGTCCGTCTTACTTTCTTTCTTGGGCTTCCGAGTTTTATTTTTACCAGATTTGTTGCTTCTATTCTTCTTTTCAAGTATCTTTGTTTTAGTTTCAGTCTTGTTCCAACATTTATTGTTTTTAGTCTTGTGTTTGATAGTCCTCTTTTTCTTAATTTTATTTTCTAAGTCAGTTTTAAGTTCATTTTTATAAGGGGAAGCGGTGAGTATTGCCGTTTTACCTCGTTTTCTAGTCTTCCTTTCTTGAGTCCTAACTTCTTTTGGTATTGTTAGGATATTTGCTGGACTGACTAGAAACGAAGAATTTACCATTTGTCTTTCGGGTGTCTTCGGTTTCTCCACAGTAAGATGTTTAGGTGCTGATATGGCTGAAGTTGAAGCAATGGGCTGGGATGGCATATCAATGTCATTCGGATTTTGATTTTCTTTGTTACAGGTGTCGTTTGCAGTGAAGTTCCCTAAAATATTAGAAGTGGAAGCTGTAGACCGGGAAGGTGTTCCGAAGTTTGGCACTGCGTCAGTAAAGTCATTGGTTGGGATGGATGCCTTCAAAGTAGCTGAAGTTGAAGTACTAGGCTGAGAGGACATTTTAGTGGTTGTCGGGGTTTGAATGTCTTTTAAAATAGCGACCTCTAAAGTGTCTGATGTTGAAGCTATAGATCGGGATGGTATTTCAGTAGCTATAGTTGCATTCTGACCATCATCTGGTATAATTTTTTCGGTATTAGTTGTTTCTGCTGCTAAGAAGTCTGCTTCTGTATATACATTACGATCTACTGGCCATATTCCACATCTTTTAAAACCGTTTATGGCAGTTAGCATTGTTGCGGCTTGAAGGTAAGCGTTCCCAAAAAGCTTTGCTACTTGCCAAGGCGTAACAACACGACCAGGATGCTCTCGTAACCACTTTTTTACTTCTGCACTATAGTAAACACTTAAGGGTCGCATGAAAGCAACGTCCAAAGGCTGTAATTTGTGGGTGCAGTGTGGTGGTGTGCATAATAATATAACATTGTTTTCGTTTGCATAGTCAATTAATTCAATATTTTTGGTATGTGATGCATGTCCATCCAGTAGTAGTAAGACTTGCTTCTCTTTCGTGGGCTTTGTGAAATTAACAAATAATTTAAACCAATCAAAGAATATTTTTGAAGTTATCCAGCCATTATCAGTGCATGTTCCCCAAAATCCCGGTGGTGCACCATCCAACAATTCATTCTTCATTCGTTTTCGAGCGTAGATCAACATAGGTGGAACATAAGTTCCTGCCGCGTTAAAACAGATCTCGGCTGTTACTAATTGGCCTCTTTCTGCTGACGATAGACAGCCCACTTGTTTCTGGCCTTTCAACGACAAAACTTTTGAATGACTCTTTGGTACTGTGCTGATGCCCGTTTCGTCGACATTGTATATTCTATCGGGTGTCAGTGAATGATTGTCAACAACCTCTTCCAACAATGTAAAAAACTCATTAACTGCCACTTTGTTGAAACCCATAGCTCTTGCAGCAGAAGTTGGCTCGGGGCGCCTGTATGTTAAATCAGGATGGCGTTTTAAAAATCCGCTGAGCCAATCTTCTCCAGCCATTCCGTTTTCAACGTTGAACGGGTTTTCAATATTATTTCTTTTGGCCAGTTGATAAGCTAATACACGAAGCTCTTTACCTGTTAAACCGAATAGTCGTGCTTCCATGGACTTTATATATTGAGATAATTCATTCTCCTGTTCTTTGCTGAAAACTGTTTTGTAACGTCCCAAACTTTTTTTGCCATAATCAGTAGTTGAATCTGTGTCTTTATTCGTAATATAACTCCGCGCTTTCTTGACACGACGTTCTAAAGTTGATTTAGGCACATTATAAGTGGTTGAGGCTCTGAGAAATCCCATTTGTTCGGAAATAACAGCGTTGACTGCTCTCCTCATACCATCCTCCTCCCATTTGGCGCGATCTGTTTTTCTTTTATAATTACGCACCATGTTGACTGAAAAACATTAAGAAAAGCTTAGAAACAAGTATGTCCAACATATTGTTAAAAAGACGGGGCAAGATGGGATAGTATCCCGTTATGCCCCGACCGTTTTGCCCCAACATACATATTTTCACATATAAGTTGTCACTTCTAACCTAAAACAATGACAGCGGTATCCATCATCCAATATAAGAATTGCCTACTACATCTATGGTTGTTGGTTGAAAATACTGTAAAAATTTGCTTACTCACCTTATAGCACTACGTTATTTGTCACTAAACTTCGTATATTTATAACCAAAAACAGTTTTTTCACTATGTAGCCAAAACACGCAGTGACACGCAGTGTCTCCAGCTGACTGACGTGAGGCGTGTGAAGTTCGTTCGAATGGTACGCTTGCCGGCTGTGTTGCGTGTACGAGTCACGCACACTAGCGCATTTCCCGTTCTGCCCCGAACCTCATTTTGCCCCGGTCTCCCCTATGTGTTGGCGTTTTCCCGATTTTTTCAAATTAAGAAGAATTGGCGCTGTTTTTGCCACGTAAATTTTATTCGTTTAGCAATTAATTACTCCGGAAATAATACATAGATTTGAACGAATTAAAAATTAAATTTCATTATTCTAGCTCTTCTAATAACGGAATGGCTGGCATTGCATAATATAGCTTTTTGTGGGTGAACCACTAATCCACCGATTTTACAAAAATGCACATTGAAAGCTAGCATTCCGCAGGTGATTTTGCTTTTTAATTTGTTCAAATCTATGTGTTATTTCCGGAGTAATTAATTGCTAAAGTTAAACGAACTAAATTTACGTGGCAAAAACAGCGCCAATTCTTCTTAATTTGGAAAAATCGGGAAAACGCCAACACATACAGCTTTCTAATTTTTAAGAGTTGTAGCATATTAATCAAGGACAGCACCAGAATTTTTTCAAATTTTTTCGTCCCTAGGTTTCCGAGAAAATGGACGTCAAAAGAAGGGACATAATATATGGCCACGATGTACATTTAAATGAATTTTGAATCGTTATATTTGTTTTCTTTTTTAACATATGCAATATATGATGCAATTGACAACTACTTAAATTAGTGATTTGTTTACAGATTTGCTAGTCCAAGCAGTTTGAAAACTCACATGAAGGGCCATATTGTGGATAAACACACCTGCAAGTTATGCAATAAAGCGTTTCCTCTACAGAGTGCACTACAGCAGCACATTCTCTCACATACGGTTATCGCTAAACCGAAACTTCCAAAGGTTGATTCAGTGCAAGTGGCGGAGTATACGTAAGTTTTTATTAGGGATTATGTTTCTGTTTCAGTATATTTTCTGTTTCGTTTTTACAGAGTTCTTCAGACTATCTCGTCCATGTAATAAGGACAATAAAGGATCTCTACTAGTACAATACACTACCGAATAAGAATTATTGACTGTAATTTTGTATATTTTATTTCATTAATTAGCTAGAATTAAACGCAGGTTATTAATAAAAATTAATTTTAAAGTATACATATATTTCTTATTGTTTTATTTAGTCCCGTTTTAAAATAATTGCAGTGTTGCGTTTCTACAGCTGAACGTGAATAAATACAGTGTTTTTGTTGCTGTGTTAATAAACACATCAATGGGAAATAAAACAACACATGAATCTTCCTGGATTTGGGGCAATAGACATCAAAACGATATTAAAAAGTACGATAAAATACGAGAAGTTTTCTGAAGCTCGATGATTGATTCAAATATCTGAAGTGTTATACATTTTTATTTTAAACGTTATCCATTTGATGTTACAGGTACGTCAACTTTGTGGGGATATAAAATAGCAACGGAACTTAAAATAGCAAAGGTTTACTTGAAACTGTATATCTCCAAAAAGCAGCTGTTTGACAGATAAAAAATACAAAATGATATGAGTAGATGGCTTTACACAGAAGAACTTGATAACCTTACCATCTGCCTTAATTTATTTACGTGGTGTCTCAAAGTTAGACCACCATTATTCTTAGTTAAGTTGTTCAAAAAATTACAGAGGTGTAAAATACAACCTATTTTTTTGTCCATGAGTATAATTTCCATTTGTCTGTGATCATAAAAGCGCTTGTACGTGGATTCAGAACAATACACCTTAATTACTGTTATAGCAGTTTGTTTGCTATATTACCGCGGTTTTTGAATATAATCTAGAATTTTTAGTTGTTACTTTTTTATTACTTTCTACTTTTTACCTTAAAACACAAAAGAATACACACATGAAAACTAAACAGGTACTACATTCTACAAGGCATAAATAAGTGAATAAGTTTAATAACTTAACTCAAATTATATATTTTTTTAACAGGAAAAGCAAGAACAATTAATTCTGGTTATGCAGAGTGTATAAAAATTAACAAATAATTGCTATGACATCTGCAACTCTTGTTTTGTAATAAACTTATCTAAATAAATGATGTAGTTATTAATGCAATGCTTTCTTATGTATAATTTGAACATGTTGAATTGAAACAAAAATTTTAACTCTTATGTACCGTTCTATTTTTGTATGGCACTCCGGATAACCTCGCGCCTATGTTACTTTGTGCATCCTGCACGACTTTAAACCTACAACTGCACTAATTCAGAGCTCGATCTGACAATTTTTAGGTACTAAACCGTTCGGTAAGAAGTGGCTATTCGCTACTGTACTAAGCTACTGAGCGAGATATTTATGATTTTAGGGGAACTAGCTGGCCATCTACACATTTCATGTAACTTGTCGTGTGGTCCTTTTTTCTTCTAATATGAAGGCACGGAGGAGGAAGTTTTAAATATTTACTTGAGGCGTAGATTCGTTGGCAACTAGAAGAGATGGTTTGAGATGTAAAACAAACCAGTTGCAAGCATTCCGCTTGCTTAATATTAAAATGTATTGTTTTAGTGTGTGCTTTTGTGAATGGTAAGCCGATCTTTACTTCCCTACTTTATGTTTTGTATAATCTGACAACTCCTCAAAAAGATTTGGTAGATTTAGAGTTTCAGTTCATTGTTTTAATTCTTTTGTTTTAATTGTAAATAAATATTTGTTATTCTTTTATTGAGATTTGAGTTTTACTTATGAGTTAGTTTCTTTTAGTATTTAAAGTGAGCAAACCAGCTACAATTTAATGGTAGAGATTTTGATTACTTTCTTTTACTGTAGTTTAGATAAAATACAAAGAAATCTGGTATTCAACCCCAGTCGTGTGGTCACATTTAGAAGCTTATGGATGATATTAGCGTCTTCAACGAATTTGAAGGAAGCCATGTTGGCTGACATATGTTGCGTCTACCACTGTTGTCCTCACATCGGAGGGGTAACAACAGTGTTAAGTTCAATTCATTTTGATACTTTTTGATCAATTTGTCAGTTGACGATCAATCACTGTACATAAATTTTCGATGGGAATAACATCCTGCGACATCCTGACTTGTTTCACACATTGTACTAGGCAATCGTCATCAAACATAGAAATGGTTCACTAATGATATCAATTCAGTAAGTTTTAGGTAATCAGCGTTTCAATTGTGGAACACAATACAATTACCAACTTCCAGTATAGGCAATATCGAACCCTCGAACTCGAAAGAAAGAAACAATGCATCATGATTATCCAATTATCCATATCGATCTGGTCAGGGTTACGTACCTATCCATTGTCCCACAGTTGATGATTCCATTGATAGGGTTTCAATGCAGAGAGAGAGAAGGTTGCTCGGTCGTAATTGACGACTGCGTTATTTTCGCAACTGGCAAACAAACTGCAAACAGCTGTTCACGCGGACAGCACGTGCTTCGAGAATCCACAGCACGAGTGAGTGTGTGTGTGTGTGGTTTGTTTGCCTACGTAGGTCTGGGGGTCATCGCAGCCATGTCTCCAGTTCCTATTAAGAAGTGCGAGTTCCTTTTTTGTTAGGAGGTTAGCATACGTGAGGATACGCCTGCAAGAGCACGTTGTTTTTCAGCACGTTTTCGGTTCGGTCTGATATCAAGGCTTGCGTCGCTGTGTCAAGGCTTCCTATTTTTAAACGCTACTAGAAGATACCGCATTTGCATTTTGATGTTGTTTTTAATAGGCAAATGCGTAGATATTCGAATAGAGAAAATTTTGTTTTTTTGGGGTTAATGGTATGTTTTGACGATGTGTTATTGATTGTTTATAACTAATTGATTAATGTTATGTTTGGAGAAAGATAAATAATAAATATTCATATTTTTTTTGTGGGCAACAGACAGAAGAAATTTAAAAACAAAAATATTATTGTGAACAATGTGAACCATCATTATTGATGGAAATTTTGAACGTTTGTATTGGTATTGTTTTTTATTAAATTATTATACCTACATACAAATTGTATATTTTCAAAGAGAGATACTTCGAATTGAGATAAGTCCTAATCAAGTTGTCAACATTAATGCTAAAAATTTGATTTTATTATTTTGCATAGATGCATGTGCAGATAATGTTTTGAATGTTTGTTATTGATTAGTTTGTTGTTATTTAGTGCATATTTGGCCTTGGACAACGCATTAAATTTTTGGAATACCTAATTTTATTTTGTATACCAAAGTCAAAATATTTTGAATTGTAAGATTTGGAAAGATTTAAGAGATTTAAGCTAAAAATAAAATCTATTTTGTTGATATTCAAATTAATTTCTTTTTAATTAATGGTGCTTGAATTCGTAGACGAGTTGAATAGATTGTTGTTTGTTGTTTTGTTATTGTTTTGTTATTAAAATTGTATGTATCTAAAAATTGAAGGTTATCTGGATCCTGATTTCAAATGTTTTATAAGTGAAAATGATTGTACGGGCATATCGTCGGGAAGTACAAATATATACCGGGTGACCCACGGTATAGGTATACGCCCGTTTATTTTTTTATGTAGCTGGACGAATGAAATTTTGAGAAATCCTAACATACAAAAATGCTATTTTTTGGGATACTGTTGAGGTTAGTGTTACTTCCGGTTTTTCCGGAAATGACGTCATCATTGAAATTTTAAATGGCAGCCCATATTATTTGTGTGATATTAGCAATAAGGATCACATTCTGAACATAAAAACATCTATCGTCAGTTTTTAACACCAATGCAATGAAAAAATAACTTGTT
The DNA here is from genome assembly GCA_964023965.1 of Melinopterus prodromus. Lineage (NCBI taxonomy): Eukaryota > Metazoa > Arthropoda > Insecta > Coleoptera > Scarabaeidae > Melinopterus > Melinopterus prodromus. Next base: position 52,492,997 of record OZ030393.1, read on the forward strand.
TATTACTCTAGGTGTCTAAAACAGGGAAATATTTTGTTGATGATCAAAGTCAGCGTAGTGAACTAAATATGAATAACATTAATATGAGAATTTGACACTTTTCTGTATTGCACGTCACCGTCTTGATGAAAAATAGTGTTGTATTTAGATTTTTGATTTGTATCCTAGTCGTTTTGACAACAATTTGTAATATTCTACTATCGACTGTTGGAGATTTTGTGGAATTAATTAAATATAGTGAATGTCTATTCAACACCTTTTCCGTGGGCATACTGTATATCTGGACATACTTCAAACGATCGATAAATCATCTGTAGATCTCAGAGAATGGGGTAATATATCGGTAAATTTTGCTGTTGTATTACCCATATTGTCTCCTATTGTCAACAGCTAAAACGTATTTAAGCATCTAATTTGACATTTATAACTTATACACAATAATTCATAAATCAATATCAAAATATCTTAAAAAAACATTTTATATCTCAAACAATTTACCATAAAATGCTTTTAGTTTTTTTTGCTATTGTTTCCGCAGCAAAGTGCATCATATAAAAGGGCCACTAGCAATTGTTTGGTCGGTAGTAAATGGAACAAATGTATTGCCGCAATTAAAATCAGAGAACGATAATCCGTCTACAAACCGAACCCACTTTAGGACATTTTGATTACCGCTCAGGTCGGATTGCAAAATTTTCCATTCTCATTATCTACCAAATAGTAAAACAATTTCCTTAAATAGACCTTAAAATAATCTAGCTGCCTTAAATTGATTTATTGAATTCGCAAACTTCATGCGGCAAGCAAAGTGCAAAATTTATAAACAATAGAGCTACTTTTTGATCTGTTTAATCTCATAATCTTGCGATATCATCCTCCTGATTTAAATATTGTGTTGTGGTTAATTTAAGGCGGGACAATTATTAAGATTAGTAGTTTTAAATCCGCTTTATGCTGATGTGGTTTTGATGTCCTTAGTCGGCTGTGCAATGGTGTTGTGCAATGTTTAGTCACGTACGGATACTACGGATAATGATAAAAGATCACACTTGCTGTGCGTGATCAGTGACGTGACATTTAACGTCTGTTTGGTGTATTAATATAACTTGGTTAATAAAATAAAAGTTTACACGAATAAATATTGATAAAATAATATATCTTACTATAGATACATGTATTAGAGCCAATTATTGTTATCATATACATAGGTATGTATCTAATACATTGTTTAATTTCAATAAGTACAAAATAGTAAAATAACATTACAACAGGGAACAATAAATTGTAATGCAAAACATGATTTGTTACTTTTAATAGTTTAATTATTGATATTTATTGTTTTGACATTTATTGTAAAAAAACATTATATATATATAACTAGTAATTTAAAGAAAAAAAGATTTTTAATTGCTATCTTGGTGCTTTCACTGCTAAAATGTTTTTTAATAATCTTAAATATGCACTACTTTTGCCAAAAATATACATTGCTATATTTACTATACGTATATGCGACTCAATATAGGCATAAATATATTGCACTTCATTGTTTTACACACGTGATAATACAATAAAATATAACTGTCAGCCAGGACTTGACAGATATGTTTACACTATTAACAGTAGGTATTGTCAAAACATAAACGTTTGATACTGCCAAATCCTGGCGAACTTGCTTTATATTAATGCAGACACGACCGATCTCGATCAAATACAATTTGCTCATCCAGCTAAACTTATAATTTTACCAAAAAATGTCATAGATATAAATTATTCAAAATTTCCTCTACTATAATTTATTATTTAACTATTTTGACGAAATTTCGGAAATGGCGGCTCATTTGGAAAACCCTTGAAAAATGGTCAGAGGAAACATCCAGTTCCTTTGAACCCTTTTGAACCAAAAGATTTTCAGTATTATGTTTGGTCATGAAACTTCTAAATATGAAGTTTCGTCCCGATACCTTTAGTAGTTTCTCCGGAATCGTCGGCACAAAAATTGGGACACATACACACATATACAAACACACACACACACACACACACACACACACACAGACATTTTTTGTACCTTGGTCAAAAATGCTCAGGGGATACAGAAGACCTACTTCCGCTAAAATCCTTGATAAAATACTTTATCATACCGCGTATGATAAAGTAAAAAGAAAACGTACTTTTTCTATTTAATTGATATATTTTTAGAATTTGATATCTCCGCTAATCCATAGGGTATACTACAATATCGCTTACAGCAATCTAAAGTACAAACATACGTTAATTAAATTATTACGCTAATGCATGGCCTAAAAAGTGAATTTTGAAGCTTTGTACAAATATAGAAAATTCTTTTAAATTCAATTTAATTTCCATAGACTCAAACCATTCTGTTGCTAGAATAGAGGTAAAACATATTTCTTACATTTCTTTGGAATATTTGTTTTGTCGAAATAACATTCAGCAGTGTTAAACAATTTATGTTTTCATTTAAAATTTACGTATTGTATATTATAAGGAACGAGAATTATTTAGTTCAAATAATTAGTATGGTGTTGAGTGAAAGAATTATGTAATTTTAAATTAACCATTAACGTAATTGTTGGTTGAATTAAAATGAGATATTGTAATGTTGCAATAAATGGTTCTTTGATCAAATAAATTATTAATTAATGTGGACTTTTTATTAACAACAAACTTCTCGGAGGGTACAGTCAGTGGCGGATACAGAAAAAACTTAAGGGGGAAGACACAATTGGTAAGGCAATTTTTTCACATATCATGTAGGAGGATGTTATTGAATATCCCAATTTAAAGCAACAAATAATTTGAATTTAAAAAGATTTGAGGCAGTAATTTAATATTGTAACATAATAAATAACAGGAGCAAACATAGGACAAAACTTTTAAAAGTAGTTCGATTTGAAAGTTATCTATGTAGGTTATTCTTAGATTATTTTGAGATATTTCGTATTTAATTTTCCAGATATCAGTCATATTCAGCATGAAACATTACAGTATGATTGCCGTTGTTACGAATAAAAACATCTATACAGCCCACTGCAGTTCCCTCTAATCACTACAATCTCACAAATCAACAACTGAATTTTACCCATTGTTAGACACTAATAGCATCCATTCATTGTTTCTCCATTTGTTTCATTGCACAATTGAAACTATTGATTAAGGAACTTGTTTACGTAGCTTTTTGTGATAAAAAAATATCTTCTAATAATAAATATTCGGCTGACAAAATCGACCGTGTATAACGGACGTCACAGAAGATATTGTATAATAACTATTGACGCACGTTATTAATGTAATTGCTCGGTTTTAATAAAAGTATTAGGTACGCTAATCCGTCTCTTTCAGATTTGCAAATGATCGATATAATAATAGATGAAACTTTAGATTTCTCCTGATATAATAAGATGAAAAGATGCGTCATGCGAATTAAATAACTTGCTCAAAATCTATCGACCAAGGTAAAGCAAATGAATTTAAAATTTTTATTTAATTTAGATGTAATGGTTTTGAAAGCGAAAATATTAATCCAAAAGTCTCAAAGTTTGAACCAATAAAAAATATAATAAGAACAAGTATTTTTAAAGTCAATTTTGTAATTAATTTATTATGATTAGTATAATTTTGACGGAATGTTTATTTTTCCCAAGCGGACGTAATGCGATCTTGACGCAATTACTAATTCTTGTTCCTAGAATCTAGAATTATTATTGGCAGAGATTTTATTTGGTTTGGTGGAAAAGTTACTCGTTATTTTTTTTCGCCAAGAGTCCTTTGACCTTTTTGGATTTCCGATTGGCTAAAAATACTATTTTAAAATATGCCGCACGCAATGTTATTCTTAAATAACGTAAAAAATACTGAACACGAAAATAAGCACCTAAAAATAAATGTATATTTTTATCGAATACTTAATGTTAAACATGTTTATAACTTTAACAAAAACTGTTGTAGGTATAAAACTTCGTTTCAATTTTCATAAACCAAATTGTAAGAAATGAACCACCACAATATTCCTAATACGCTAAAAGTTAAAGAACAAAACTTAAAACACTTACAAAAAACCTTACTCAACATGTTTATAATTATAGCAACCTGACCGAAAGTCTAAAAACAACTGCCAAACTTTCCAAAGTACAGGATCTACAATTAGACGCTTGTGCTACAAACACCAACCATTACGTTATTTTTTTACCAATAATTCCGACACAAGCGTAATTAGCGAATGACGCAAGCGTTTTTCCAGAAAGTCCAAGAAAAAAGAAAAGATTTTTAAACTGTCGCCGGTGTTACAAACAATTGCGAATTATATAGGAAAGGAGTTACTTGGCTCACGGACCAAGGGGCTTGCCAAAAGGACTTTGCACTTGATGTGACTTCGAGATCCCCGCAAAATAATTTCGTTGGCAAAAATAGACGATGCCCTTCCATAGATATTTGTATGTGTAAATGGCTGGTATCACGCCAAACGAACTTTGTAACGTTATACATAGTAATTCCCTTTGATTTAGAACAAACAGTACAAAATAACTGGTTAAATATAGAGGGCTGAATAAATATTGTTTCATAGTCATAGTTTATGATTAGAAAAAGGCATGAAGGCCCCAATAAAGTTTGGTAAAACGTTAAAATCAATCATCTTTTTACGATGATAGATATTAACCTGAAAATATCTCCACGATATATCCGTTTGTATCGAAATGAAAATCGGCTATGTAAATTATGCTGTCTGATATAAGTATTTGAAAGGCTTTCAACGATGCCAAAAAATGTGTCATTAAAAGCTTTCAGAAAAAAAAAATAAACATTGTTGCATAAATTGGTAAATAACTCATGTTTGGACTAAGCATTATTGATCATTCGGTATTCTGGGAAACCATTTTAAGCAATGATTTCGTAAAAGATCTGGACAAATATCCGAATAATTTTTATATTATTAGGAAAGGTTCCCAGTTAACTTTAACGTATATGTAATTTGTTTGGAAACACATGAAAAACTAATCTGTAAATCTGATTAAAAACCTGAAGTATATTTGGTTGGATACCTGACAGAATCTAATAATACTTTTTATCTACGACTCACATATATAATAAGTTCTTTGCATACCTATCTATGACTATATAATCCCTATCATTATACACACCAATGATTATAATGACACTAGCGTTGTATAATAACGACAGTTTGTTCAAATAATGACCTCATTATTTGAACGCACTGTCATCATTACACAACGCTAGTGTCAAAGTCTGTCAAAACCTACGTGGATGACAGTTATGTGACAGTTCGCCTCGCCATCACTGACAAATACATTTAAAATATTTTGCATAAAATGGAATTTATGAGTCGTAGATAAAACGTCGTATTTGACTCGCTCATAACAGATATAAATCGCTCGCATGATTACACGCTCGCCTACGGCTCGCGTGTACATTTCATGCTCGCGGTTTGTATTCTTAATTATGTGCTCGTCAAATAATATACTATTATGAAGTCTGATGACGAAAAAAATATTTTTTTATTGTAGTTAATTGTATTATCTAAATATAAATACCATAACTACAAATAAGTCATAGCCTGCAAAAATTTGGTCAGAGTTTATACTCAAAAATTGTATTAATTTTGTACCCGAATAAAAATCCTTAATTTGTACCCCCGACATTCTTGGGCAAAATTACCGGCAAAACCGTTTTTTTCGAATATCTCGTTTCTGCTGCATTTTATAGCAAAAGTATGTATTTTAAACTCAAAGTTATACACCATACTATTGTCTACCACTACACAGATACTAATGATAATTTAACATTTATTATCTATTATTATTTTTGTAATAAAATGCAGTACGAATGGAAATAATTTGAAATTCTCGAGTGTATGTTTTGGCAGATAGTTTTCCCAAGAATGGGAAAAGTTCTCAAAACTCAGGGCTGCAAATAGATCCATTAATGACCAAAAACAAACATAGTTTCCAAGTCCGCTATCGCTGGTAGCTGTGTAGTTGTGGACCGGTTCTTGTTCATAATAAAAAGAAACATAAACAATAATAAAATCACAAAAATACAGCAAAAATACTCTGTATAGAAGATTAATCGTTATCCTATAAAAACAAAAATTAATAGACGTTGACCATAATAGTACGAAAAGATTACAATATTTAAAATTTTACTTTTCAGAAATAAATTCTCAAGTGCGACTCCGCCATTTGTAAAGAATGTTCTTTTTTGTGATAAACTAAAAATGAGTCCAGAATAAGCTAGGTATATAAAAAATATATCCAATAGAGTAAGAAGATTAATGTAAGAAATATTTGAGAAAACAAAACGTTGAGGAAAGAATTAAACAAATAAGGACATAATTATGCAAAGAAATAATAAAAGTAATTAAAGGAATTGAAGTTGCATTCCAAAATACAATAAAAACAGAAAAAAAAACTAATCACAAAAAACGACTTCTAGGATTAAATGTTTTGAAGAACATAAAAAAGAAAAAATATAGCCATTCAATAGCATGATGATTGTGGTTCTGTTGGCATTGAATTTGAAAAGTTACCAATTACAACACGCGAATTGATATTGACTTCAATTCTCTACAGCGAATTTTCAATGTTAAGTTACAATAGAAATTAAAGCTTACAATTCCTTATTTCTTTTTATAGTAGGAACGTTTGCAAAACCAGGACACCCAAGGTAAATTTTATACGAATGCTTGCTCAATCTATATATAGAATAATATATACAAATATTAGTCATACGTCCTAATATATCCAATAGATACTATACAAATGTATAAATAGATGCTGACATGAATTGAAACCTTATTTGTTTTTCATTTATAATATTAGTATACTCCCATTTATTTTTATAATAACAAACACAATACATAGCAAACTATTTCTTTTAATATTATTTATTTACTACAACGCATTCAGTAATGCGCTAATCAAATAAATATATAGAAGATTTGTTATAAACATCTGTTCAGTACAAATTTAGCGTTTGTTTTCTTTTGTAATATTAAGTTTTCTAAAATAGTATATTATTGTATATACAAGTGTCCATTTTTGACGTCAATTGGTGCAGTTGGCAAAGAGACTGAAATTAAACTTTGAACCTTGTACATTTAAGCTATAAATAGAAATAAAATTGCAACGACTCGCAGAACTGGCAGAAAAATATGCGACGAGTTCTTCCTGTCAAATCACGGCACAAACTTGGTGTTTACCTGGTGGAAACCCATGTGTTGCACCACTAGCAAAGATCAAGCTATAAATAAGCTTTTATTTCAGTCTACTCAGAGAATTCGATCACACCAAAATGACATTTTGATGCATTTTTACTTTATCATACGTAGTAACAAGTATTTTTTAAACTGCCCGTTATATTTTTATACAGGGTGAGCTATTAGTAGCCCGGCGGTCGATAGCTACTAAATCGTTAGACAAAGAAAAAAAAAATTAAGACAAAAGTTGTTTGGCTCACTAGTTTCTATGACGTAAAATTATGTTCATTGATAAAGGGTGTTACATTTAGGCGTGACGTAAAGTATGTACATTTTTTAAATAAAACGCCCTGTATATATTATTATTGTATGAATACTAATAAATTTGGCTATCCAACGGTATAGGTTGCTAACTGTCAGCGTTAATAGTACCTGAGATTCAATTATTTCTCCAAAATATGCCTGTTGCACGATCTTCTTTGAAACTATGTAAAAATGACATTTTTGCAGATTTTGCTTTTAAACTATGACTGATAATAGTCAAAGCTAGTAGATAGATGATAGTATCCAAAGATGTTAGATTCACTATACAGGCTGTTCATAAAACTTAGCGATATTTACAATTTAAAGAAAAATGTGTAATATTATAAATATTATTATAAATTATAAAAATATTATAAATATGCCATTATTTTCTTGTTCTTTCTTCTTTGTTTGTCTCTTAGTAGTGAATCAGTAATAGTATATTCACATATAATTTAAGACTTTATTGCTATTAGCGTTTATTAAAAAATAAATCATTTTTTATGTAGTAACCTATTTGAAGCAAATTGAGAAACAAACTATAAACACGTAATAAACATTGCACAACTGTAACTATTATTTTAATTAATTATTGGAAGTTGTTCAAAATGACGCCCCTTTTCTCTTCTGCAAGCATTAACGCGCTGTATATCTTGAGATATGTCTTAACATGCACCTCTTATTTACTCTAAGGTTGTCAAAAACATTGGTTATACGAAGTTTCATGTCTTCTGATGTAGTAGGTGCTGTTTGGTATACCAGCTCCTTCACATATCCCCATAAAAAGAAATCGAGTTTGTTGAGGTCTGGAGACCTTGCTGGCCACAATGTAGGACCTCTCTTCCCTCTTTGGTTACCGTTTTAGTTCTTGTTTTGTGCTGGTAATTAATATTACCTGTTTCTTCAAATTGCAATCGAACCCTATTTATAACACTTGGTTGGGGATGCTGTCTATCCGGATATCGCTGTTTATACATTCTGGATGCTACTAATGTAGCTATGTCGGCTTCGCCATAGATGTAGATCGTGTTAATTAATTCTTCTGTGGTATAATTATAACTCATCGTCCAGAGAAAAGACAAATATTGTTACTAATGTTGACAGCAATAACTTATTGAGTGTCGTTAGATCTCAATTGTTTGTTTCTATGGTTAATTAATGCTAATAGTATTAATTACCGTTTTTTAAGTTGTATTTTAATACAGTATTACTGATTTACAAATGAGAGACAAACAAAAAATAACAAACAAATAATGGCATTATTAGATAATATTACACATTTTTCTTTAAATTGTAAATATCACGAAAACTACTAAAATTGGACATAGGTACATTTGAAAAACATCAAAATGTACTAAGATTTATGAACAAGTTTTTGATACTATCATCTATCTACTGGCTTTGACAATTGTATGACATAGTTTAACAGCTAAATCTGAAAAAAATTCGTTTTTACATAGTTTTAAAGAAGAATGCTCAAAACACTTTTGCATTGCTCGAATACTCTATGTAATGGTCAAAAATTTTATCAAACGCTGACAATAAATTTTAATAAGTAATTTGTATTGTAAAAAAATCATAATTGGAATGCACTACCAATAAAACAGTTCTAAAATTCCACTACTTTGTCCAAATCCGCAAGCATGATGCATTTATCACACAAAGAGGTGTGTCTGCATGCTCAATAAAATCGCCGAGTTTCATCATCATCGCTACTTCTGGTACCGCCGCGGGTGCCGATCGAGTGACCGCGTCGTGGCCGACTCAGCCGACTGCGTGAACCGTTCGTATTCGTAGATAGGAGCCTGGAACCCGAACAAGCGATTACCACGGTCGAGCACGCGTCGCCAGCGTGATCGCGCGGACGTAAACAGTCCCGATTGCGGGATTTTCATCGACTCCTGCCGTGCCCACTAGAGAACGGGCGAGCGAGCAGCCGCACCGGCTAGTCTAGAAGGCGTAAAAATGACGCCAGCGAGCGAGCGCCAGCGGACGAAAATAAACACCGGAGATCTAGCGAGCGGGCCCGCTCAGCTGACGTAGATGCCGAGAGGAGTAAATTGTGGTTCACCCGACCACGCCGCCTTTGCGTGTCAGTTCCAAGTACAACTGACGCATGACGTTGTGGCGTGTACATACGAAAATCTTATCGCCGTGACTGTGAGACTTTTTACATTCCGCAGGCATTGAGATTTTAATGATTATTTGAAGAGAATTAGTATTATGTGGGTATTTTGGTTGCTCCGTCATCCCCTTAGCAACGCGGGGTTTTAAACTTCTTTTCTGGACTTCTGGTGTTGGTGTTTTGATGTAAAAAACACCACTGCTGATGTAACGTCATCTGCTATGTTCTGTAATTACACTGTGTTACAAAAAAAAAATAAAAACGAAATATACTTTTCACGAGACATTGATTATGTACAGTTCTTTTTTGCTTAAATCGTTTGATAGTCGTTTGATAGGGTTTGATAGGCTATTCGACAGGTTTGATTGTTTTTCGTTTTTCCGGAAAACAGAAATTAAATTTGGTGTGAAGTTAGCATCCCCCATGTTCGAATTCTCGGATTTTTAAGTTGCAATCGATTTCTTATGGTTTGGTTAGGTTTGATTGTCCATTCCCGACGTTTGATAGTTTTTCGTTTACCTGAAATCCGGAAAATTAGAATTTGTAGGTTATTTTATTGTCCGAATTTATTCCTTTCTAAAGTCTACTTTAAGCGGGAGTTGTATAATTGTTCTTAGTAACGCCATGATTGATAATATTGTAAAAATTAATGATCCTTATAAATAATATAATTATTAAATATGTTCGAATTTTCGGGTTTTTGAAGTTGCAATTGATTGCTTATGGTTTGGTTGGGTTTGATTGTCCATTCCCGACCATTCTCAAATACAAAATGGTGGAGTTATGAATTTTATACACGTGCAAGTACCCAAAAACGTTGTTTTTTTTAAATCGAGATTTTGGGGGTGTTTGGAAAATTTCAGCTACGCCATTATGTTCAGCTCTACCAGCTCAACAACTTCACTATGTCTCGTGAAAAGTATATTTGGTTTTTGTTTTTTTGTAACACAGTGTAATTACAGGTCATAGAAGATGACGATATATCAGCAGTTGTGCTTTTCACACCTTGAAAGCATGGTATTTTCTAGTATTTTTAACCTATCTTTAAGGCATACCTGGATGACTATGTTATGTCTCTGGGTTGTCGGTGTGAACTCTTTCCAATTTTTTCCTTGTAAACCGCTTGCCACATCTTTTTTATTTTTTATTCAGGGTGCATTTAGAGCCTCTTCTATAGATTGGCGTTTTAGTTTTCTTTAGTTTTTGTGTAACAAAGGTTGCGAACAAGATTTTTCATGGAGGCGGATATCTCAGTATTGAATATTAGCACGATAACGAGATATACACGTAAATAATGGTCGTATTTTATTTAATGCTCACTACGTCAATCGTAACGGTAAATGAAAACGTAACTGGGACAGTAGAAGATTATTTACTATTAGCCCGATGCGATCAGAACAATTTATTTGCGAAATTTTGAATAGTAGTGCGAGTTAAATATAGATAATGATTTTAGATTAGATTAATTAAATTATTAAAGTTAATTAATTAATTTCCCCGCCTCTCGTTCGACTGCCTCGCACCAAAATCCACAAGCGAGGGAAGCCAAACTGCGTAAAATAATGTTCATGTTTATTTCGGTGTTAAACATTAACAAATAGTCGGAATTCAAGGAATGTATATCGCAGTAAATGAGGATTACTTGCATGCTTACTGCGTTGTTCTGCTAATATTCGTTACAACCTTTATTACATAAAAACTGAAGGATACAAAAACGCCAATCTATTGAAGAGACTTTAAATGCAACCTGAACAAAACCTGAAATTTATGTGGTAAGTGGATTAAAAGAGAGAAAAAAAGCGGAAATACGAGTGTTAATTTAAAACTGAAAAAATCGGGTACGTTTTTCACCTCTCTCGCGCTCATGTTTATGGGTCACATATATAAAATAAAACGTGCATTTATCGTAAGCATTTGATAAAATATTTGACAAATACAAAAAATAAATAAAATAAATATAATAAAAATTAAAACAATACCAAACATAATTGAACAATGCAAAAAATAAGTTAACCATTAAAAAACAAATGTGCAATAAATTTATATAAATTTGTAATAAATGTAAAAATACCATAATGTGTTTGTGTACTTAAATAATGTGCAATACAATCGCAGTTTTAGATTGGCAGATAAAACATTTATTACTGCGTTAATTTTGATGCGCCGTTATTCATATTTTAACGCACAAGTTATTCATTTTAGGCCACAACGTGAATAAAATATTCCTCATTATTTTTTTACATTTTGTTTGTAATATATTCATATTTAAGTAGGCACGTAGGCTTTCAAGGCCAGAATCATTTAGAATATATATTGCTTCCGGTTTATGCCGTGTATCAAGATTCGTAAATGCTGACGTTTCGCAAACCATGTTGCTCGCTTCTTCAAAAACACATGGGAGCGGCAACTCATTCTGTATATTCTAATATAATATGAACATAACAACTATAACATTCTATATATGAATATATTGCTCATTATGTCATTTTTTATGTAACACATTCATATTTATTTAATGCTCAATCTTTATTATTTTAATGCTCAAATTATTAAATCTAATGCATAGCTATTTAAATACTGCACGATTAAAATGCACTCAAACGTTTGTTTGGCGTTAGTTTCATCACTTCTTTGATACATTTAGCCTTTTTAGTACGCTTACTAACGTTTTTCTTTGCGGTTCCTCTTCATGGGTAACTTTTGACCTCTCTCGTAAGGCTTCTCTTTGTCTTGGCCACAATCTCGTCTGGGTTAGTCTTCCTCCATTCAATTTTCTGATATGGATCTGTCTCAAAGAAATTCTTTATCATACCTTTGCTGAAAATTTAAACAATTTGAATTCTGTCGAACCGAGGGTATTTTAAGCCGTTTATTACCGTGCTCACAAAACTTTTTGTTCCTAATCTGTCGGGTTTGGTAGAGATAATTCCAGTTTGTGTGTTCTTCTTTTTTATAGAACAGTTGTACAAGTAATCAAAGTATAACAGTTCAAGCCAAAAATTGTTGCTCAAACTTAAATTTCTAAATACCATGCTTGTGATGAAATCGTCATTTATGTTATAGGTACCGTAATAGATATCCTGAAATTTTATTTTGGTACGTTGGCACACGCTGTTTACTGTTGTTGCTAGGCGTTTCGCACCTTTGCGTGTCGTGATGGCGACCTGTTCGTGTCGTACTTAGCGTGATCTCATTTACCGAGAGGCAGGAATAATCAAGTATGGCAGAGTTCATTCGATGCTTGGCAGAGAAGCAACCGTTTCTGGATGGTAAACATTCAACGCCGAACAATCTCGCTGGCAACTGTTCAAAGTTAACCGCGATCTGGATATTACCGGATTGTTGAGATGCACGAGAAAGTGTATGGGTGTGCAGTAGCGATCCTTGGACTGCAAAAATTAAGAGTTGGAAATTTAGTTTGATTATTCTTTAAACGATTCATCAATGATTGTCTCGCAACCTCCAAAAATCAAACGCCTGGTAATACCGACTTTATGGTTTTAGTTGACAATAATATCCAATCATTGACTTCTTTAAACTCAATTAAAATATAATTACATCCGCTGAGCGTGTCAAGTGTGGAAAATGAGAAAATCTCAGTGACGGTATATTATTTAAAAAAATTCTCGAACATGTCGACTTGTAATTATTAAAATACATATTTCTGTAAAGAGTTGAATTTCCAATCATAAATTGTTACTGAGTTACTTATGACGTCATCAATTCCCTTTTTGAATGGCAACCCCATTTCTTTTCTTACTGATTTTAGTGGATCATTTAATTGTCTAAATGGCATCGGAAATATTGTATGGCCTTATATAAGAAAATTTACGAAAAACAGACAATTGAAAATTGTAAAATATTGATATTTAAATTTAGGAAAAATAGCTTTTGTGAGTTGTTAATATGAAATTGGATTTTGAGTAGATTTAATTATCCTGAAATAAGTGGGGTGAAAGTGTCAAAAAGCACTATTTTGGTAAATTCCACCAAATTTATACCAGCTGAAAGGCAAAATGAAAGCAAATGAAGCAAATGAAAGCAAAATGAAACCTCAAAATGTTCTTATATTATCATAATAAACCTTATTCTTAGCACTTTTACCAGAAAGTTTATTCTTTTACTTAAATATTTTCATATGTCAAGCGATAAATTTTGTGAATTACCTTTAAGACAATCAACAGATCTAGCAACATCAGTAAAGAATATATGGGGTAATCATTTAAAAAAACGTCGATGACGTCATAAGTCGAAAACAATTGAAGGTCGGAAATTAAATTTGACGTAGATATGTATATTTTGATAAATAATTATAGTTATTTTTTCAAATAACAAACCGTTTTAGATACTTTGGGTTTCTACATTTTTCTTTTGGCCAACTCTACTTCAAATTGTATTTACCTACATAGGAAATGAATTTACCTTCATTTGTCTTTGTCTTCAGAACAACAACTTGAATGGATGTTATGGCGAGTTATATTGGTATCTATCGCAGCACAACTAATTATAATTTGTTGCTGTGTTTGTGTCACTGAACCTAAAGACCAACCTGACATTCTAAAAAGATCCGAGTGGAATAATTTTAACTAAATTAAGTTGTGTCTTTATTTTAATGACAACAATGAGTGATATGAATAAAAATGACTACTTACTTTATGTTTAATATTTTGAAATAAATACGACAAATCATAAGAATAAAAGCCTGAGCTTGGTAATCTTAAATATATTCTTTGTGAGTATGTGTACAATACGTACTCATATTTGGTATGAATAAAATAAAGTTCATGCGTTGATCACACATGGTGTCATGGTGGTGTATATAAGAACGACCACAACGACCATCTGTGCCTGAGACTATAAAGTCATATAATATTTATCAGGAGAATGTAGAGTGGCCTGCAAGCCGCAAGTTTTTTGTGTAGACTTTTGGGGAAGAAGAGGTGGTGCGTTATCAAATGCGTAAAATAAGACCGTTTTTAAGATATTATGTTTTGAAACCTGAAAATTATTATATAATTGGAAATGAAACTGACTACGCATTTTAGATAGATTTTCCGAGAAAAAATGCCAAGTTTTTGTTTATTTAGTTTCTGCAAGCGCGTACTTTAGTAGCAAGAAACTCAGCCCGTGTTTCAAAGTGAGATAAAGTTTTTCTGTGAGACTTTTTCAAGGATTCTATGAAATCAAATTCACTGTTATTCATCCGTTATTTTTATACATTCTCAAAACATATCTAAGCTCAGTTTATGCTCCTCCTTTTTTAAGTCAATTACTTATAATCAATTTCATAATTTTACCAGTTATGTAACCCTAAGTTATGTAGTCAGTTTCATACCACGGAATAAGGAAAAAAGTCCACAAAAAAGAAACTCATAATAAAAAGTATGGAATTAATTTATTAACATATTTTTTTTAAATCTTCTAACATGCTTATTTTGAATACCTACTCAAAATATACACATTTGGCATAATATTCAATTTCCGATCGAATAATCGACAATTTTTACGGCAACTCCGTATGTTTTTCACGATTTTGATAGATAAATTGTGTTAATGACGACATTTTTCGATTTTGCCAAAAATTTTACATTAAACAATTTCCGAGAAAAAGGTTGTTGAAAATGATAGTTTTTACTACTTGTTTGTTTGTTACGTTCAAACCTTGTAATCGATATTTTACCTACTTACCCAATGTCGAATCGAGTTGAAATTGTGCATGTGGACATATTTCCGGTGCCAATGCATAAATTAACAAAAATGGAAAATTTTACAAAATTTTAAAAAATTTTCAAAATTTGGATAAATTTTCAAAATTTGGTGAATTTTGTCCAATCGACTTGTAATTTTGCATGTGGGCAGATTTTCGGTGACAATACATAAATTAATAAAACGTTAGAAACATTTCCCAACATTTGGAAAATTTGTCCAATTGAGTTGAAATTTTGTATGTGGATAGATTTCCAGTGACAATGAATGAATAACAAATTCTAAAATTTTCCAAAATTTCAATAAATTTTAAAAAAATTTCCAAAGTTTGGAAAATTTGTTGAATCGAGCTGAAAGTATGTATGTCGATGATTTCCAGCGACAATGCATGAATCAATAAAAAAAAATCAAAGTTTGTATAATTTGTCCAATCGAGTTGAAATGTTGCATGTGGACAGATTTCCGGGGACAATGCATAATCAAGACAAAGAATTTTTTAGAAAACTTAACAAAATGTATTTTTTTTTATAAAGCGTAGTTTTTAATAAATGTATTTTTACATACATTTTATTTATAGATTTGGTCGTCTATAAACATTGTATGTATGATTTTCGGCATTAATTAGTTTTTCAGAATTGCTTTTGATGGCGAAAAATCAGCAGTTTCTTTTATTAATTTTTGGTTTAAAGTCTTTTTTAACTGTACTATGCATTTATAACATAATGTTCCTATAAAATATGAAATATCATCGTATGTAAGTAATCCAAGTATTTAGGCACTTTGATTAAATTCCTATAGTCGTATTGCGTAATGTATTGCGTTTGAAAACTTAAAATTGATTTTTCTGTGAATTGGCCAATTTCAAATTACCTAATCATAGCATTAATAGAACGATATTATGCAATTAGAACTTGGTGTGATGTACGTGATGTGATGTACGTGACTAGTTCGTCGTATACAATCCGTAGACTGAGATTTACTTTATTCATTTTTCGATTTTATCGGCTCAGTGTAGTTTCTTGGTGCTATGGAAAATCCCATTGCCAAAATATCCATAATCGACATATTATGCAATTCGATAATTTCCTTGGCCCAGTGACTGTCAGCAAAGGCCAAATAAAGAATAAATCAAAACGAAAATCAATAATATGAAGGATTGTTTGAAACAACCACTGCGCTGACATTGGCTATGACTGTTGCAAATTAAGGTTAACATAACCCATAGGCATGCCATTATATCATAGCATGACATGGTATGCAAATGAATAATAAGTAAAACACAATAGTTATTTGTCATTTTCGCTTATAGAACAAATCGTTACTGGGACTATAGTATAAAACTCAAATAATACTATAGAGATGAAAAGGAAATGTTTCCACAATTCTGAAAAATAAGGAAATGAAATTAATAAATACCAATAATAAGAATTAAGCATTTAAATAATATTTCAAAATGCATCTTTTAGTATTGAGCTTGTTTGCTAATTTGCTTTTATAGCTAAATTTTAAGAAATGCTCGAATAATTGTTGCTAAGACCTAAGACAATATTCTTAATTATATTCAATATTAACAAGAGAACGACGAGAATTAGTCACCAAATCTAATAGATACACATACACAAGAGGTCATTACATTCATATCTTTGCATGTCCACACAAATGAAAGCCTTGATATTTAAGGTGTGTCCATAATGCATATAGCAAAACTACGGTAGGTCAAGCTTCATTATCCCCAAATCTACGATACGGTACAACAATAATAAGAAATCTGGGAGCTTGCCGAATAGAAGGCGTGGTAGATGATATTAATTGTATGTATTTTATGGAAGTATAGAAATGCAGATATTTAATTTTAATGATTTGATTCGATGTTAGAAAAGTTAAAGTGTTTGTAAGATTTTGTGTTAAAAATGTGAATGCGGCCAATAAAATACTTTCATAAACCACAATATTGTAATGGAAATCGAATAACAAAACCACCGCAAGGCTGAGCACGGTAAATAAATAAAATGCGTGAAAGGAAGCAGCATGAAAAACAAACGTGATTGCATGACATAAACTGAATTCCCGTTAAATCTATGTAGCTATTTCTGTCGATTGCTTCTTCAGAAATGGCAGAAATCACTAGTCAAGAATGAAGTTATAAATAAAATTGATTTAAGCCGTTTATCAAATTAGTAATTTATTACTTTCCGCTAACTACTGTTTTTAGTTTCTTTAGAGGTAACTAACTCTGAGTGTTTTCCGGGTCTCGAGAAGTTCCCAGCCCTGTCTACAGGTTCACGGGCTTTGTACACAATATACTATTTCTCGACATAAGATGTTTAAAGTAAGTATATTTTTCTGATAAACTTGAAGTTTACAAAGAAAAGATGTTCAATATAAAAAATAATATATACATCCTTATGCAGCATGTCGTTACGCGTTCTGAATAGTTATTTGGACGATATTATCTATTTCCATTTTTGTTTGTTTTTGTTCCTTAGGTAGGTATTCCTTAAGTATTTTAACTACAATTTAATATCTGTTAGGATTAATTGTGTAGAATATTGTAATATGTGTATACTTTGTTTTTTTGCAATTACGTTATTTATTATTATTCTTATTATATAAACAAACAAAAAACAAACTAGTGACGGTCAACATTTGCCATTTCCGAGATATGACACTGATATGATTAACATATTTTGTGGGGCTTGAATTTTGAACAGTTTCCTAAAAACGTCTGTACGCTATAGAAAACCACATGCGTCAGAAATGTTTTTTGTCATGAAACAGTGCTTCATAAAATGCACGAGCCTGAGTAGCATTTTCTCTGGCAGTCCCGTAAATAAAATGAGAGGAACATAGATATGTATGTAGGGGGAAGGAGGCTGGGTAAAAGACCCAAAGCACCTAGGCCTCAGTAGGCCCTTTGTGCAGACCTTCCCTGCTCACTCTGGTCTCGTAAGCCAGCACAGGCTCTCGGCAAAAGGCGCCGCGGCATGGTAGAGGAGCGTTTCTAATTCTGTCCAAGGTTGGCCAGGGATCCCCAAGAGCACTTACCCTCTGGTCTTCTAGGGCGGGGCATTCGCACATGATGTCTTACCGTCTCAATTCTCATCGTCCTGCTTGCAAGCTCGGCAGGTGGGAGATACTGACAGATGCAGATTGAATATAAGCTTCCGTAGTCTGTAGTCTGCAGTGTCCAGTAAGGAGCCCCGTAATAAGACGAAGCTTGCTTCTGGTTAGCTGCGTGTATTTCCTGGCTTCTTTAATGGAGGGATGCGTGATCGTCTCCTTGGCCAGCAAATTAGCGAATTCGCTATGGGTGATGTCCCTCACCATGTCCCTTAGGGCGGTGTTGAAAGGCAGGATGAAAAGTTCAGGTGCGATGGCCGCGGAACATAGACAAGACACTTTCTTAAAGTCATATATCGTAATCGGTAACGTCATTTTTTCTTTTATTTTTGTTAATCAACTGTGATGCTGTGTTACATTACTATTACAATTATAGTATTACTTCAAAAGAAAATTGTCGCTAGGTTCTAAACAGGTCTCTGTCCAATATGAACTGTGTTAAAAATAAATGTACTATTTGTTATGGATATAGCTGCCTGTATGACAGTATAGGATAGGGTCCCAAACCTTTTAGTTCCCTAGAGCACATTTTAGGGCTGCAAAAACCAACGATATAATTTTTCAAAGGAAAATGATGTGTAGTTGGTCATTTCGATAATACTACTTTACACATTCTTTAAATAGTTTTAATTCTAGAAGTGCAGTTTTAACATACTTATTACATATATATCCTCCTGAGACCAGAACAAAACAAAGAATATTACTACTTATATTCTAAAACAGTTTATTTGGTTGGTAAACATATTGACGACATATGACATTGACGCCAAAATAGACCACGCGTCTCAGAAGGTTATTTATATTCTTATTCTTCTTTCTTCTTATTCTTCTTCGATTATTTATATTCTTATATTAAATAAGTAGATACTTCAACAATAATATGTACAAAGTTTAGATCAATGTGATCTTTGGCATTACATTTTTTTTATTTGGGCAGTCCATTTCCGTTAGTAAACTATCAAGATGCTCATTTCTGTGTAGACATCTGTACTTCGATTTATGATATTCATGATTGAAAACAATCATTTGCACAAGTATGTGGAATCGACCAAGCAATTTCTTTCTCTCTATACAATCTTATGCTGATGTTTTTGTGAATGCTGCTCTGGCAACTATAATGTCGCTCTGAAGACCCAAAATTTCTGGCTTTTGTTCTTCTGACACTGATTCTTTCTGATTCCATTGAGTGTTTTGTTGTATCACTTATGGAAGCGCCGGCACACCTCTTAAAGATTTTCGCGCGTAAGTTTGGAAACGGGATTTGAATTTGCACGTTGGTGTATTGGGTCTTGAAAGAAGTCGGTCGTGCGTCCACCGTTGTGCCCAATGGGGCAGAGTTATAGCAATTGTGCTGTCTTGTGTTTCTTGTTTTCAACCACTTTTAACGCGTAAGTTGTTTATTAGAGTTTATTGATTTATATTGTGACCATCTCTCGCCAAAGATTATTACGATTGTTTAGAATTAACGTTCATATCTTTTTGTAAGCAGTTCTGCATTCGTTCATGTTTTTTTTGTTAATAGATTCTAATGTGGTTTATTTGGGTATTCATTGTAGATAGAATAATATAAACCTGTCCTTTTTGTGGCGAAGCATTTTGGCTTCCAAATGGTTTTGATTTATAATAGGTGAGTTCAAACTTCTCTAACAAAGTCTTAGAGAAAGGACTCACAGATTTTAAGCCTCCGAAGAGTTAGATAATTAATTAATTAGAAGGGTTTCGTCCCCATTACAAAAGTACAAAGTTAAACGTTTGCTATGAGAGATCGAGTCGCACTTTTTGACATTTTGACCTCACTTTTTGCGAAAACCTTACGTGAGAGTCCGAATCCGTATTAAGGGCATATAATTCCATCCAAAACGCATTTATATATTATATTCAGATAATACATGTTCTCCCAGTTCTCAATACAATTTCCAATTGCCCTCTTCTCCAAAAATTTACTTATGTGAGCCTTGAAAAATTCCACAAAAATATGGCGTTGCCATTTAAAAGAATAGATGGATGACGTCTTAAATCAGTAACACTTGAAGGTTAAAAATTGAATTTTAGACAGTAATGTGTATTTTGGTTATAAAAAAATCAACGTATTCGAAGACCAAAAAAAAACAATCCATTTCAGAACATTCCCTACTTTACGCAAGCACTGATTGTAGCTATTTTTGGTTGAAGATCCCTGGTGTAGGACATACAAATAGTCTAAATAAGTATACAAACTGAAGATTGGGTTATAAGCCAGTATAATAAAATTTTGTTTCTATAATCAAACAATAAACTTTGATTTTGCAATAATTTAGCACTTATTTGTTCGTAATTTGTTAAAATAAAACAGACAGTAAGAAGTAGCTATATTCAGAAACTACTGTGAATTGGATAGATTAATAAAAAAAAAAAACGGTGATTTGCAGTTTAGGATCAAATCAAATGTCGATTGCTATAAATATATTTATCAGTATTTATATGCGTGAATGTGATATTTTGAGTTGTTATCTCCAGCATGCATGATCGTGATATTGATGATCACAATAGTAGCCCACTTAAGTAGGTAAGTGACAAATTTGGTACTCGGTCACTTTTTACAACGATCAGATTTGATGAACCATCTAATAATAAATAACACTCATTTAGGGTATTCACAAATTATATGCAAAACTAGATAATTTGGTACATCAGTTATTTTGTCAGTAGCTTGTAGCTTAAATGCAAAGTTACGCACTCATATTTAATGTTTTCAAGAGAACCTCTTGCGGTAAAAGTAGAAGAGTAGAAAATAAATCAAACTCTTCTTACACCTACATTATTTTGAGCAACACAACAAACTCCGATTTCTATATACATGCTCCACTGTCTTAACTCCTATCAAACACTTACCACACACTAGTGATGGGACATCGATGCAAAATATCGATGTTGACCATCGATGTTACCATCGATACCAACTATCGATGGTATAAAAACATCGGCTATAAAACATCGATGTTTGAAAACATCGATGTTTTCAGCGGACAGCGTTTTCGTCTATAATTTTCTATAATAATACATCATAATATCTTCTGTTTATTGAGCTTATTTTACTTTGTTTTATTTTCTAATTGAAAACACAAAATGAGAAGGAATAGAAAAAACTAAAACACGCCTAGATTTCTTTTTTTTTATAGTTCCATATTAATATTCAACATAAAATGTAGTCAAACTTTAAAGCGGTATCTAATCTAACTAACTAATCGCTATAAAATTTTTACATTTAGTGTTTTGTTCTTTTTTTACTTACATAAAGGGCAAATCAACGTGCTTAGTATATACGTAACACTGAATTTTTCAACAAGATAATTGTAGCACCTAAATTTTCACCCTTACACAACGGTACGCCTTACACAACTAATGTATTTCTAAATTTGCAGAGTAAAGTAAAAAAAATCACTAGTCGAAGTAAACACGAACAGCAGCAACTCATGTCGGCGCGACCTAAACGCCCGGATCCTATATCTCATTTTTGCTCGATGTTTTGCTGCACGATGTTTGCAAAACATCGATGTCAGCATCGATGTTTGCAAAACATCGATGTCAGCATCGATGTTTAAAAATAAGAACATCGATGGCAAAAACATCGACCATCGAACCATAACATCGATGTTTCAAAAACATCGATAAACATCGCCCACCACTACCACACACTACCAAACGCTCGGTACGCCGCTTCGGATTCAATGACCGGCAACTCGGTGCGCAGGACAACTTTCGAGCGGAACAAACGCTATCGACTCGGCAAACAAGTATCCCCAAACCTGTTTAGAGACGGTTCGCGCCGTAACGACCAGTTTAGTTCTTCTAACGACGCGTTTATCCTCATACCACACAGAATTTACGAAGAGTAATGTTCAAAATTTACGATTGCGATAAAGTACTTTCGTTCGTAAACATGTATAGGAACATGCCGTGGTTATGGGACGTCAAACACGTTCATTACAAGGATAAATTCAAGAAGAAGGAGGCCCTCGCCGATCTGGGCGCTAAATTCGGCATGACTGGAGATGAGGTCGACCGGAAAATCAACTGTTTGCGGACGCAATATAGGCGAGAGAAGAAGAAGCCTAGTAGCAAATGGTTTGCGTACGATGCCATGAGGTTTTTGGATGTGTTGGACAACAAGAATCCGCAATTTTCGGTAATATTTTAACTTTTTTTAAGCCAATAAATATTTTATAAAAATGTGATACGATAATTCCGATGTTTCTGTTAATGTTTACTCTTTTAAAATTGAATACATAGTCCAAGCAACAAAGGAAACATAGCGGCATAGTCCTGGACAACATACTAGAAGTACCGATGAGTGGGGAGAGGTCTTTAGAGGTTCTTTTCATGTCTTTGTTAATAACTCGAAAACTACTGCCTTTAGCGAAACAATGCCCATATACTAAATTAATCTATATTAAATTGTCTACAAAGAAGGTCCAGTACACTTTTCCCCTAGGGTCAATACTTAAGGACATATGGAGGGGAAAATAAATATGTTTTAAAAGGCGGTTTTTATTCTTACAAGAAATGCTTATTTTGAAAAATGATAGTTTAACAGTTGAAAAAGGATAAGTTTAACAATTGCCCTCTCTGCCTCATCTGAACAATTATTCTCTCCAAGCATTAGATAATAATGTTACAGAAGAACAGTTTCTCTTTACTTTATTTGGGTGTTTTAGGCCAAAAAAATATTTTTAATGGAGATGGTATGAGTTCAACTGTCTTCGCCAAAGGTGATGTATTAATGCCAAAATCGCTACTCTGCTGCAAGTATAATAATTTGGGATATTATATAAAGAAATTATAATGACTGCACTTTCTTTAAATAATAGAAAATTAATGGGAAACCAGTCTGTATATTTTCTTATTTTTTTTCTCTTTGCTAATATTTTGGATGAATTTGCATCCTTCATCAGAGCTCTAAAAGTTTGTTAAAATAATAACTATATAAAAACGAAATACAATACAAACCGGAAATATCACTATAAACTATATAACATTACGAAACATGGAAAAAAACTTTTGTCAAACAAATTTTGTATGGTAATCAAAATGTATGAAAAAGCCAACCATATTTTATATATGACAACATCAAAAATCTAACCTAAAAACTAATGTAAATTACATGAAATGTAACAATATGAAAGGAACAAGACATCTAAAATTTTCAAAGTTGATTTAACTGGGTGGGATGAATGTTTTTGTAATTTAGTAAATATGTATAAATGGTACTTAAATTGTTGATGTCAGTTTTAGAATTCAATGGCGATACAGAATCATTAATATGAAATATTTCAAGGAAACTTCTCCTTTACGTCACTGTCCAATACAACCAAATTTTGATAGTCCATATTATGTCCAAGACGGCTAACATGTGAAGCCAATGCACAAGCTTCAGGCTTCAATCTTGAATCACTTTTATGTTGTGAAATACGTTTCTTTAGTTGTTGAGAAGTCTGTCCGATATTCTCTTAAGGATTTCTTAGAAATTTTGGATTTTATTTTCGAGTCAAGCTATTTTCAATATAATAAACAAATCTACAGCAGATGCAGATGTTTCCCCCCTCCATATCTCCTTCAGTATTGATCATAGGGAAAAGTGTGCAGGACCTTCCTTGTAGAGAATTTTCTATAGGTTCATTTAGTATATGGGCAATTTTGGCTACAGGCAGTAACTTTCGATTAAAAAAAAACAAACTGAAAAAATTGACCTTCAAAGACCTGTTCCCACATACCTTTATCTTCACCCGTTGGTACTTTAAGTATCTTTTAGTGAATTAGAATAAGAAAAATTCTTTTATTTGCAAAAATAAATATTTTGTTTATATAGGAGACAAGTTTCAGTAGTTACGTCATTTTCAATCCTAAATTGTCATGGGGGAGATTCACAAGTTATATTTTATTGCTTCCCCCATGACAACTTAGGATTTAAAATGGCACAACTGCTGAACCTTGTCTCCTATATAAATAAAATATTATTTTGCAAATAAAAGAGGTTTCCTTCTGCTAATACACCAATTTAAAAATGTTTGCAAGTATGGAACATTACTCAATTTTAGTATATTGTTTAGGACACCTTCCTCTACGACTGTGCTAAAATTGGATTCCACTTGACTTTTTTCCGCAATTGAACCTTTTTTTTTTGTATTCGTTTCCTGGATTATCAAACCTATTTACTAATCAATGAATCATTGCATTTCAGAACAACGATAGCTACGAAGAAACAAAACTAGACTTTGAACCTGAGTATTACGATGATGCCTCTGATAATGCTGAAGATTTAACCAAGGAAGATGTCCAAATATTAACACAACATATCCGTCCACATCTTCCCCCAAATACCCCAGCGGATGTTGCGCCATGTTCACAGGATCTGTCCAGGAAGCGTTGCTTTTCCTATGAGGATATTCAGGATGAAGACAGGACGAAGCGTCAGAGGGCAAATGATTCGATGGTTTTCGGGAATTATGTCGGTTTGCGTTTAGAGAAAATGGACGAGTACGTTAGAGCTGTCGTTGTGCACAAAATAAGCGATATTCTGTTCCAAGCTGACATGGGGATGCTGGATCGCCAGAATTTTAACACCAATGGTGAAGAGGTGCCCTCCACATCACAGCCGACGAGAAGAAATTGAAGATTGTATACGTTAACTTGACAATTTTTACTTATACAATACGCTTTTTGTACGATTATAGTTGACTCAAATATATGTATCTTTTTTCTTTTCTATTGAAATAAAAACTTTAGAATTTATAATAATTAGTAAAGTTCTTATTCCATTCCGTTTAGATCCTTTCATAGTGGTGAAGAGAAATATATAAAGATAAAGGTATTTTAATCAATGAAGTTCTTTCACGCAATGGGAAAATATCAATTACTACTAATTTCTTTTATGTAGTAAAACACGTTATATACGTTTGTTTTGAATTATTGCATTGCATTCACATTTTCTAGTAGACATTATCCTTATTTAACAATAGTACACATTAGCATTGCATTTATATAAGTTGGTACATACATTATGTATGTATTTATGTACATATAAATATTGGCATTATATTGGGTGTTGTAGTAATTGATAAAACAATCATTCTTATAGGCACTGGGTCGGGCAGATAAGTCAGACTGTTATTGTTATAAGGCGAAAATTGTTATGTTTATCAAAATTAATGTTCATTGAATTACATAATATTTTAAGAGCTGATTAAACATTTTATTTAGTTTAATTTATAGGAGTATTACGTTTTTGTAAGAAAATAGCAAGAAACATGTTGTCAAAACTTGAGTGAATTCCCATGTATGACTAAACTATTATATCCTTTAGAGTTGCCAGGTCAAAAGAAAAAAAAATCTGATGTGGCCAGCCAAATGACTTTATCATACAATATATAAAATTAATAGTTTAGCTGCATGCCAGTAGGTATTGTCAAAGCATCAGCATTTGACACTACGTACTGTCATTAGACTGACAATATTTGTCAAATCCTGGGTAACTATGTAGTATTATATAATAGCACTTTTTCCCTTATGGACACTATGGACGTTATTACTTTATCATACGCAGTATGGTAAAGTATTGTAATCATGCCGAAAAAAAAAATTGAGATTTTAGCGGAAATAGGTCTTTTTGGGTCCCCTGAACATTTTTGACCAAGGTACAAAAAAATGTCTGTGTGTGTGTGTGTGTATGTATGTCTGTGTGTGTGTAAACGATTTTTGTGGCGACGATTCCGGAAAAACTACTAAAGGTATCGGGACGAAAGTTCATATTTAGCAGTTTTAGGACCAAACTTAGAGCTGAAAAGCTTTTGGTTCAAAATGGTCCAAAGGAACTGGCTATTTACTCTTAGCATTTTTCAACGATTTTGCAAATGAGCCGCCATTTCTGTAATTTCATCAAAATAAATAAATAATAAATTAAAGTAGAGGAAATTTTGTATAATTTATGTCTATAACATTTTTTGGTAAAATTAATAGTTTAGCTGCAGGAGCCCAGGAGCAAATTCTATTTGATCGATATCGGTCGCATGTGCCTTGATATGAAACTACATAGTAGCCAGGATTTTGACAAATATGTTTTTGTGCTGTCACACTCGAAAACAGCTGATTTCATCAGAGGTTGGAGAACCGCTATGCAACGTTGCCGCTCTAGTGCGGCAAATAGATAGCGCGCCTCGCTCACATGCGACGGCGACACTCCGCCATCGGTGACGCACCGCATCACCGCTCGTCGCGCTATTCCGTACTTTCGGCACTTGTGACATAAATTATTATTCTAATGACGTAGTGTAGGTAGTGTGAAATGCTGATGCTTTGACAATACCTACGATTTATCTCAATAAAATGGATTCTCACGCAGCTAAACTATTAATTTTATATAATGTATGATAAAGTCATGTGCCTGGCCACATCAGATTTTTTTTATTTAAAAAGCGACTATCCCCCAAATCATTTCCAAATCCAAAAAAAGTGAACACGTGTTTTTGTTTCGATATTATGATTTTTTGTACTGTTTACCGGGGTTTAAAATTAACATGGGAAAATGCACGGAAAACAATATTTTTGTTATTTTTCGAATAATTGTTCGGGGTTTAGAAAAACTCAACATTAAAGTTATAGGACTTGTAGAGGACTTTTCAAAGAAGAATTTGATCTATTATACATATGGATTTGACGCTCCCAACCCACCAAAGTGCCCTGAAAACTACTCTCAAATGAAAAAATGTACAACCTTCAGAAAATTGACCGTTCTAGCCAATTCATTCTCTTTTTTCTCATAGAAATCATTACTAAAAGTCTAGTGGAATATTTATAAATATTTGTCAGTTAATTTCCATTTATTTAAACTAATTCTATTTGTTTAATTAATTCGGTTTCCTCTGTCTGAGTTCGAAATGGCAGTTTATTATCTTAGTGACATTATTCATTAAAAAATTTCTTCATATTGTTTAAACAATTAGTTATAACTCATTTTCAACTTTCTTTCCAAATTATGGTAAAGGTCAGCTTTATTGTAAAATTAAAATTTGTTTAAACTTTTTTGTTTTGCAATTCAACTAAAATTATTTTTTTTTTGTATATTGGTCAACAGTTTGCCATGTTATTCTCAAGTGATATCATTTATATTTTGGGATGATTTGCATTGTTTAGATAATAAAATATTATTCGTTTTCAATAGTTCGTCAAATTATAGTACAGGGAACAGTTTCCAGACAGCAACAAATCAACAATTATCTTACGTCACAGTGGCAGGAAATCAGAATAAGGAATTGAGACAGAAATGTGATTAATAAATATTTAATTAATATATTTAATATTTTTAAAGGGAATATAACTCCCCAATTTTCCGAAAAAAATGATTTTAAATTAATTTATTTTTTTCGAATAAATGATCATGAAAACGAATAATATTTTATTATTTAAATTTTAAACAATGGAAAGCATCCCAAAATATAAATGATGTCACTTGAGAATAACAGTTGGCCAGACCGACCTAAAAACAAATAAAAACTATAGGAGAATTGCAAAAAAAAATGTTTAAGCAAAGAGAATTTGTTTTAAAAAATGTGGGTGTGTTAGATAATATAGGCAAGATATCTCGAACATGAAATTTATAAGTAACATCAGAAAAAAAGCTGAATTTACTACCATAATTAGGAAAGAAGCTGAAATGAATAAAAACCTAATTGTTCAAACGATAGGATTTTTTAAATAAATAATGTCACTCTATGATAATAATTTGCCATTTCGAACTCAGAAAACACAATTCAGACGGATTTTCGAGCAAACGAATTATTAAAACAAATAGAATTTGTTTAAAAAAATGGTAATTAATTGACAAATGTTTATAAAGATTCTGCTAGCCTTATGGTAATGATTTCGATGAGAAAAAAGAGAATGAAATGGTTAGAAAGTTAAATTTTCAGAAGAATGCAATTTTTTTCATTTGAGGGTAGTTTTTAGGGCTCTGTGAGGGTGGGTTGGGGGCGTCAAATATATATGTATAATATCTCAAATTCTTCCTTGGAAAGTCCACTACAAATCCTTAGGTAATCTTAAGTTTTCCCAAACCTCGAACAATTATTTGAAAAAATGTCTTCTACCCATGCATGCATGCATGAAATTTAAGGCCACGACAAGCGAAAAAAAATAATAAAAAAAGTATCGTGTCCACTCTTTTTCGATTTTTGCGGGGGATCGTTGCATTCTATCATCACAAAAATGTTTGCAATGCATTTATGAACCACCTAATGGCAAAGAAATTTAGATAACTGAAGACATATTTCAGCTAAAAACTCAATAGTTTTTTTCGGCACGATTACAATACTTTATCATACTATGTATGATAAAGTAAAAAACTGAAAATCCGGATTTTAAATAGAAGTTATTTGGATCTAAAAGTATTAAAACAAAAAGGTTTTAAAATTTAAGAGGGAAAATGGACAAATGGACTACAAATGTATTACACTGGTTACTAGTTAAAAATAGACTAATTAAAGACGCTTTAAACTGTTGGGAACGCACCCTGACCACCCTGTATGTTAAAAATATAAAAATTGTTTAAAATTTTATCAAAACTTTTCTTATGTGGTATTTATATGTATATATTTATTTACAATTTATTACAATATGTTCGAAATATACGCCACGAGCAATAATACAACAGAAAATACGTAATTCTATTACTCATTATGCTTTCGAATAAGTAATTATGTTTTGTCGTTAATTCAGTCGGCATACATATTTACTTACGTTAATAAATCATTTTACATATTCTGTCTGTCTTTCTGGTTATTAATTTATCGGCAATTAAAGGCATTTCGCACATATAAATTGATTGAATTCTATTGAATCCAGCAGTAAACTTTTCCCTACATTGTATTTTAATAATTATTGGATAAATTAGCTACTAAGGTAATTTCTTTTTTTCAAGTAAGTAGGTATAACGTTATTTGGTAAAAACATGGTGCAAAATTTTCGACATCTAAGCGAATAGAATGTTATGTTTGTAAAACGACAATAAAAAAATAGTTGGCAATTTTCTTTTGTTTGGGAACACAACATTTTTATTACAAGACTTTTTATTGTAAAATAACAATTCTCCGTTTCGGACACGTTGTAGTAAGATAAAAATCCAGACACTATTAAATGACGTAGCCACGACAATATGAAAACCAAAGATTGCAAACTCATTACTTACCTGCTGTATACTAATTATTCATATTTTGATTTGCCACATACCTACTTAAAAAATAAGTTTGACGGAACTAAATTTGATGCGTTCACATTCATATCTCTTTTTAGTTTATTTGGAAATTCGAACGATAACAGAAAATGTGGCAGGTGTGAGAAATAGGCTAAAAGATAATCGACCACCTGTTCGAGACAGCAAAACGTCTGCCTATGCATCGCCGAGCACAGCCACAAAACAAGTGGCAACAATATTGCGGCTGATACGTTATTATATACATACGCCACGAACGACCTTGATGAATCAGACATCTCCTAATGATAAGGACTCGAAAAAAAAAATCACTACACAATATAATTTATCAATAAAATCATTTAATAACTAAAATACAATTCTTATATCTGCCTTGTCGGCAGACAATCGAGTAAATACATAAAATATAATCTACAACAAATAAATAAATAGTAAGAAGGCGTGTCTATCACGCATCACAGTTAAAGATCATTTATATATCAAATGGGAATGAATAATCAGTCGGTTTCTTTCATAAGGCTTCCTATCGCCGTAACTTAACAAACTTCCGTTGGTGCTGGCTGCAGCGGCCGCAGCATGGGGATGTAGTTGACCTTTGGTGGTAGGACAGGCCTGGTTTTCGTATGCCTCTTCACGTGCTTAGCTAAGTGGTCTGACCTCATAAACTTCCTCTGGCAATGCTGACACTGGAACTTCTTCTCCCCAGTATGCGTCCTCTTATGCCTGGATAATTCGTCAGACCTTGAGAACCTTCTACCACAATTTTCCCACTGGCATTCAAAAGGCTTCTCACCAGTGTGAGTTCTAGTATGCGCTTTCAAATGGGACGATTTAAAATAGTTTTTACCACAACCTTCATGAGTGCACTCATAAACCCGCCTACGAACTTGTTGCTGAGTGTTGAGAGGAACAGTTTGCGGTGTCACAAAGACGAACTGAGCCGGGATTAGCTTCCCATCTTGCGAAAGTAGGATTGTTTTCGTTTGGGGATTGGTTATCTTTGGAGCTAGGGTTGGAAGGGCATGGACCACTTTCGGAGCAACTCTTTGCGCGTTTTGAACATTGCCCAGTTTAAATTTTAAACTCCGCACTAGGTTTATCTCGTTGGGTTTCACAGGCGTGCACGAACCATCTTTGTTAGCTTTCATTATAACAGAGGTAGTCCTTTGTTGCGGTTGTTCCACTCGGCGAAGCTGAAGATCGGTCGTTAAGTTGATGGCACGTATTTGCGCTTCTTGCGTAGCATCGTCAGCACTGTCGACTTCCGGAGGCGGGGTGGCGATCTCCAGAAGTCTGGACATGTAAGCGTCATTTCTGCAGACCCTCTTCTTCAGGGGATAGTCGTGGCACTCTGGTTCAGTCTCGGAATCTGATGGATGTGGTGTCAACGGTTGGTACGGAGAAGCCGTACGTTTCAAAGAATGGTGCATCTCTTGATTATCCTAAACAAAACAAAAAATTAATACCAAAATCAATTATAAATTTCTAAATTCGACTTACCATCTTCATGGGTGGCGTGAGAGGTAAACTGGGGTAACTAGGAAACTGATTCACTGTGTAACTCATCATGGGAGAGATCTTGTAGCCGTAGAGGTTGGATTGAAATTGAAATTCTGCCTCGCGTGGAAGTAGTTGTTATTGCTACGGCATGGGGTGTGTATTTGCGCTCCTCCGGCCGTTAGCCAATAGGATGTGGCGAATTGGGGGCTCGCCTAGTGCGAGACCAATACAGCGCTGGCCTCGAGCACGCGGTCACGGCGTGATCGCTCGTGGTGTTCACGTGAACATCGCAGGCCGTTGCCGTGATCGTGACGTCATACGCGCGTGGATCGGCTGTGCTACGTCACACGATGGATCGATGCTGGGTCCGTATGGTGTCGTGGGCGTGTTGTTGTTATGACCCGGTCGGTCGCTAGCGGCCTCGCCGTTTTCTTTTTGCCTTTGTGTCGAAGGCGTGGATCGTTCCTAAATCACTTACCTATCCCATTCTCGAACGTTTTCGTACGTTCTGTTATTTTTGCGGGTGCTGTTTTGTTTCTTTCGCTGCAACTTTTCTGATAGAATGCGCGTGATATTTACCCTTCTAGTGGTTTGTGGTACTCGTGTTACATAAATTAACTCGGGCTTTCGCAGTGGTGTTTGTGTGAGTAATGTTCGTAAGGAAAATTGGTTTATGTAAATTAATCACATAATTTTACTTGAAAAACAAGTAACTTTTTTGGTTGGTTTGGAGGCAAAGATTACTCTGGGAAACATTAATTTGGAACTTGGTTTTATAACTACGTGTTTTGAATGAAAAATGAGGGCAAAATCTAAAAGATTGTGTTTTTGGGCTTATTTGAGAACAATGCTGATCTTTGCTGATGTAGTCTCTTCGTATTTTACTTTCCCGATTACGGTGAGCATGTGCAAGGTATGAAGGTGTGGAACAAATTCGTTATATGTAATTAAACCTGGCTGTTACTTCACTTTGCTTTACTTCTTTGACAGTTTCATTTGATACAAAACGAAAACCCACATTTTATTTTTAAAATATTATTTATAATGACAAACTCCTATTTTTTCTTAGTAGATCCTGTTGTCTTCAGTTGACGTCGTGGCATTGTAAACAATGTAAACAATCAAAAATTAGAAAAATATTGGTGACTCTAATGGAATATGTGTTTTGTGAATGTTTCTGGAATAAGGTCCATTCGTGTCACAATATACAGTGTGTCTCACGGGACGTTGGATTGTATGGGTACTTTTGTTATTAGTAGAGAGAGAAAGTCGGTTAAATGGACAAAGTAGTGCATACCTACTTACGTGTTCTTTCATAATCTGTTCAGAAAACAGTTGAATTCTAAATGGATTTGAAGCTATTTTCAAACACAAAAAAAAATATTTTTTAAATTTCTTTAAATTTCTTTATTTGTGATCCCATCAAAAACGTGTTTGGACAGTATAAAGGCACCTTTTGTCTACAATTTGATTATGTCAGTTTAAAACTTTTTCATGGAGGCATTTTTCACATCATTCTGTAATATGGTGACCTTACCGAGGGTTATTCTGTCAATCGAATTGAAAGCGGCGATGATGGTGTCACGTAACTCCCCAACGTTGCCAAAATTATAAACACCATACACCTTATTTATTTTTTAAGTCACTCCATAGATAAGAATCACAAGGGATAAGATCCGGCAATCTTGGTGGCCATGTTACTTCTGAATAGGTAGCAATTACTCTCCGTTTATGTCTTATATCTAAATAGTTCCTCACGATTCGGGCATTGTGTGTAGGTGCTTCGTCTTGTTGGAACCACATACGTCATACCTTATCTAACACCAACGGTATATCGTCCATTCTTTCTTCCACGTCCTCAATATGGCGTACATAAGAAAAACAAAAGTTTCGATTGTTACTGGCGAATCCATTGGCGAAAAATTTTTTTAACTGACATAATCAAATTGTAGACAAAAAAGTGCCTTTATAATGTCAAAACGCTTTTTTGATGGGATCACAAATAAAGAAGTTATGATCATTATTAAAAAATGACAAATTTTGGTTTCTTCAAAATAGCTTGAGAACCATTTGGAATTTAACTGTTTTCTAAACAGATTATAAAAGAGCACAACCAATGTCCTATGAGACACACTGGTATTGTCACTAAAAATGAATAGTAAAGTAACTTTATCAATTTATTTTTATTTTTTTCAAAAATATTACTTGAATGGAATCTTTTAAGATCAAAATTTTCGTTATTTTTGGTTGTCTTTTTCTAGAAAATTTGCTAATGTAAGGCTTTTGTGCATTTTTTGGTTTTTAACCAGTGTCAAGAATATGTACTGTTTGGACACAATTTTAGCATTTCCCGCAAAAGTGATAACTTTATTAATTAATTGATTAAGTATTTACTTTGAGAATCTTGAAAACTCACAGAAAAGTATTATTAAGGCTGTTATCTTTGATAACTAACTACCTGGAATACTAATAAAAGAAACGTTTAAACGTGTGAGCTTGAAAATTCAAAACTGTGAACCTAAAAAGTAGTGATTACTCTATGAAGTGGTACGTATTTGATTAATTTTAAACGAAAGATCAAATTGTGTACGGCATGATAAAAAGTCTGTCCTTTGCCGCTTCATAGAATTGTCACATTTTTTTGATTCTGCGATACAGTGTTTACGGTTTATGCTTTCATTTCATGCTTTCATTTCATTTCAGCCTAGAGACCAGAGAATTCTATAGCAATCAAAAAGTAGAAAACGTGATTCTGATGACACCACAAAACCGAAGCTTTTGAGAAACATTTCCTGGAATCCTTTACATTTTACAACCAGAAAGCAATAGGAAATATGCTTGCACACTACAAACTCTAAATTTCTGTTGAGGTGGTCACTTAAAGCCTAACCTAACTTAACCAGATTTATATCTGTACTAAGAATTACGTATTTCGACAATAAATCATATTTTTTTAATCTTATCTGATCAACATTTAATTATTTGGCAAGTACCTACATCTCCCAGATGTAATCACTAATCATACGTTGATTCTCAAACCATATTAATGTTTCTCTCAGTTATCTATCGGAAAAATTTTGAGATAAAATGGGACACCGTTGTATTGCAGCTAGTATATAAAGAAGTTGTGCCATGTTTGAGTATGTCATACCGACACCAAACCATAGATAAGGTATATTATACAGATTGATAGAAGTGGTGTAAGTATTGGCAACGCCAAACTGTTGGGACGAGTAGACGTGGAAAGTTTACACGAGGCAAGTTTAGACGGGTAGACGAAGCAAGTTTGGACGTGTAGATGAGGCCAATTCAGTTCCTACTGGTGATATTAAAAAATATTTGATGGAATGGTGCGTACCATATACCAAAACTGGGCCAAAA
This sequence comes from Melinopterus prodromus, assembly GCA_964023965.1. NCBI lineage: Eukaryota > Metazoa > Arthropoda > Insecta > Coleoptera > Scarabaeidae > Melinopterus > Melinopterus prodromus. The sequence goes on from OZ030393.1 coordinate 52,527,605, forward strand.
GCCATATCAAAACGGTTAATAAACACATCGTTTAACTTGATATGTGGTCAGCAATCAGCAGCGTAAATCAGCTGATTCAACATGACGTTTGTTGGACATTTCTCTGACATGCGCGTAAAATCATCAAATCAATGACACCGTCGACACCTGTTGCTCAATTTAGCACAATTTAACAAACATGTTACTACTCCTATGATTATTACTATTTTAATTTTTGGTAATCTAAAAATGCAGAAAAGTATGACAAAATCATAAAACCTAGAGCCATGAACATGCTGACGAATTTCTTGACAATCTGTCGAAATAGTCATCAAACTTGCTGAAACACTTCAAAAGTTATTGAACTTGAAAGTTTAAGCAAACTTTTACCGGCGAGTTCAGATAACAAATATTAGGTAGGTATCAAGCTTGACATGAACCATCAGAATCACGATGGAGTGGTGCGCTATCTCGTCGACTGCTACGAAGTATAATATTGTAACAATATTCATTATCAATATTTGTGGCACACCTACATCTACGACGTTATCTACAATCAATACAATAATGATTTCGTTACTGGTAATATTCCATCACATGTGATTGCCGTGATCATGGATAGGTGCTCAAATTCGAGTCTAAATACTGATTGACTGATGTTATCCCACACTTCCAAGTACAAAATGCTTAAATATCTACTAAAATATCGTCTGTAATCTTCTAAACGCGCGTCGATCGAAACAAAAATAAACGATTTTAGCCTCTATGTAGAGATTCACTTACAGGCGAAACTGTTCCGCGTTTGAAGGCTGTTAAAGATCGCAAAACACCGTCACAGATATTGCCGATATGTACATAGTGATTATCTACCCATCCTGTTATTATCACATTCTCTGACTTGAAATGGATTCCAGCAACCACTTGTCTGGGTCAATTTGAGGCCAATTGGGACAATTTGATGATTCTTTCTAATCTTCATGGCTTCCACCATCCGATATCGGTCTGCCTGCCACTCCTTTGACGTCCACCCATCTGGACCAAGAAGAGATAACGAAGACCTCTCTTTGAAATACCTCGTTGTTTCCATTTCAGTCACTGGGATCACTGGGTCATTCCCCGCCATTTGTCGCGGAATGTTAACTGTTTCATTCACTCCAATATGTCAGCTCAGCAGTACATTGAGGAAGTAGTAGAACATGAAAAGAAGGAAGAACTTCTTACATCCACCTATTTTTTTCAGCTATTGATGCCCTCCAGCATGTCTCAAAGGCATGAAGTTAAGAAGTTAATGTCAACCCATGTTTTTCCATGCGAACCAAACACGTATGGAAGGAACATAACGGGAAATAAATTAAGGCAAAATTAAATCGTTATTAGTTACTTCTTGGTAGCTCTACATTTCTACCAAATGCTTCTCCAAATTCAACAAATTTCCCACGAGCTTTTAATGTTTATATTTATGTCACAAAGTCCATAAGTTCGCAGTTATCTGGTTATATTCTGTACGATCTGTTGTTGTCGAAATCAGTCAGATTGAAAATAACAAATGCTATCAGCGAAACTACGCAGTTAATTCTATTTTATAACAGTGTAAACAAACTTGAAAGGAGTGTATTAATACACGAGTATGTTATGTAGTAATATTTGCGCGGAATTCCAACAATGCACTTAATTTACTACAACACTACAACTATGATTTCTCCCACCAGATAACAATTCTTTGCAACATATTAGCTACATTGTGCATGAGACCGGATAAGTACATTGTAAGGAAAATATGAAAATCTAAATAGATTTAAAAACAAAATCTGATGTGGCCAGGCACATGACTTTATCATACTATACAGCGGTGTCAATACTGACAATACGGTCAATATAATCAAAATATCTGTCAAGTCCTGGCAAACTAGTTGTAATGCAGATACGAGCGATATCAATCAAATAGAATGTTTACACCAAAAAACTGTAAAAATGGCAAAAGCGTAAGTGTAAAAAAATGTTGTGTAATTTTTACACAAAATAAATAGTACCTATTTTTCGGGTAAATCCCCGATACAATACATAACCAAACAAAAGAAAAAAATTAAATTTAATAAAAATAAATACATTCTTTATTTAGGTAAAAAATACATAAGCTGATACATCCAGATAGATATAGTATAGTATATATATATAGTATGCATAATTTACAGGATGTATATGAAAAGTGTGCATAAATATTTCTAGGGGTCTTTATAGATCTTGATAATTGGACAATGCAGTATTTGACACTTTATTGTTTTAGGAAGACTAGCACTTGACCTACTCCGCGACCAGCTGAGCTATGCGTTTTGGTTAATCGGTTTCGTGTCGGGTGTCTTTGTGATTTTGTGTTTCTGTGATTAAAATTGATAATTTCACAAGTAGTGAATATGTAGACATGATGCTTCTATTGCTTCTGTAGGGAGAATATGTGTCAAGAATGCTGCTGTCGCACGAAGACTTTATGATGACGTTAGACACTGCTCAAGTTTGCAGTGTGCAGACTTTTGTTTGAATGCCAACGGTGCTCACTTTGAGCAATCTGTTTAATTTTTTTTGTTGGTAAGTTTACTAACAAAAAAAGATCGTTATTTAACTTCGTAATATCAGCGCATTAGAGATATGTGCGGACTACTTTTCGCCGCACTAGCACACACATTATGAAAACATGTGGGTTCGCAGGATATGACTGCACTTTGCGCTGATCTTCTTTGTATGTCTTCAATACATAGTTGAAAACACCAACGCACAAAATAGAATGTCCGGATAAAATACATGTAGGTGCAGGTCAAAGAACACCACACCGACTAGTCTATTTGATCCAGTTTATTTTCGTTTATTCAGTACACACAACTGGAGTTGGCAATTTCCCAAAAATGTATTCAAGTAAAATAAAAATTAACCTGAATTTCGTGAATCATTCCATATCTTGCAACTTCTTAAAGTTGGAACGCACATCGGTCCTTTTAAATGTACTAACCTAATTTCCGAGATGGAAAGTTACATAAAGATGCCATTGGTTGTAGCCCGTGGCATGCCCGAGGCGCGCTTGTGTTTGTCATTTGTTTGTCCCATTCATCGGGACCGGTTCTATTTTCGTCGTACGAGAATCCTATGAGCCCGTACTTTGGACCTGAGCACGCTTGGTTAATAGACGGAATCCACAGCAGAAATTCAATACAAAAATAAATCAAAAATTAAGTGGGTTTGTACTTTGTTCCCGTAAGTTAAAAAATATGTTATTACAATTCTACTACTACAGTTGTACGTGTAAATATAGAATAAAAAAGGCATTAAATTATTGTTTTAAAAAGAATAATGTTATTGATTTATTATGCTGTAGGTTTTGGAATTTTTTATTTGTTTATATGTTGTTTATTGCCATGGTAAAAAGTTTATTTCTATAATTGTATATAATGTTTGTATTTTCTTTTTTACAAAATCTTCCAGCTCTAGTTCTTTAGTTTCTATTTATCTATAGTTCGCACTGAAAGACAATGGAAATCAGTCAAGTTATGATGTCCTTCAGATATCTGTGCTAGATTGTTATATTCATCACTTGTACAAGTTTATGAAATTCATATTTGCATTAGAATCATAGATTGAATCACAACTTGGCCAAGGTTTATTTTTGGACTTTTATCATTAATCTAATATCTATAAAATCGTCAAAAGATCGAGTCATCGTCGTCCATCACGTCGACAACGGTCACATTTCGTCTGATAAATTCCAATAGTATAATAATAATATACGTATATATAAATCACATTTATGACCACATTTGCTTCTAACAGAGTATAACTAACAACAACTATCTAAATAACTAAACATTCTGTTGTAAAATATAAAAAAATTGCAAAAATAAGACAACTATGGAGTAACTAAGTTTTAAAAATATCTTTTTTTTACGTATAACTTATTTTGTGGATCCTGTGCTAACCAGGCAAGAGTGGGGGGACTCAAGTTTATCAACTAAACTAATGAAACACCTATTACCATCTCTGCCGCGAAAACTAAACTACATACATACATTGGTGATCTAAATATAGAAACCTGTAAACATGAACCATTAATTCTACAAACTAAAGAGATAAGAATAGTAAGGAGGGAGTTGTGCGTTTTATTCTCCAACTTTTTTAAAGGAAAAACTGTAGTTTTGCTGTTGCCAAAATATGTACGACAAGTAACACATTAAAGAATATATCATGTAGGTAATTTCTAGAAACGACTTTTGGGAGTAATTTGTCAGTTTTTACAATAATCCAGCAAGACTGCTAAATATCATAAATCTGATTAATGTGTCCTGTATCCCAGTCATTTTAGACTAAATTCAATCAAATCAATGAAACAAAAATGTTGAAATTGGTAAATACCTTGTATTTAGTGCCCTGCTGAACAATATACTAATAAAAGTCCCATGTCTGTGTCATGCTTTTTTGTGGTATTTTGCCCCAAACTACCATACTTTTTCTAAAATCGTTCACAACTCCTTCAAACTTGAAAAACCTAGTATGCCTGCAGCCTGGGGGTCTAGATAAACAAAAATACAAATATTTCGCATCCAATGCTCCCTCCTCTATACTGTGAGGCTTAAGACACCTGAATAACCAAACATGTGACAAATTGGAGGAAAATGCAGTAAAAAAATTAATGTGCCAATGCTTTATCATACTATATATATAAAATTAATAATTTAGGTGCATGAGATTCTATTTGATCAAGATCGATTGTCTGCAATAAAGTAAAACTAGTTAGCCAGGATTTGACAGATATTTTAATTCTATTGACAGCAGATATTGTCAAAACATCAGCATTTGACACTACCGTCATTAGAATGAAAATGTTGTCACATCCTGGCTAACTAGTTTTATATTAATGCAGACACGACCGATCTCAATCAAATAGAATCTGCTTATGCAGCTGAACTATTAATTTTACCAAAAAGTGTCATAGACATAAATTATTCAGGTATTGCTCTACTTTAATTTATTATTTAACTATATTGACAAAGTTACAGAAATAGCGAATCATTTGCAAAATCGTTGAAAAATGCAAAAAGTAAACATCCAGGTCCTTTGGACCCTTTTGAACAAAAAGCTTTTCAGCTCTAAGTTTGATCATGAAACTTCTAAATATGAGGTTTCATCCCGATACCTAGTACCTATCATACTACGTATGATAATGTAAACAGAAAATGTATACGTTAGACATTCAATATTTATTTAGGCATAAATAACAAATATATGTAACAATATGTACATAACCTTAGATTCATACTTGACTAAATTAAACCTTATAAAAATACACTAATTTGCGTACGCATATCATATAAATGTAATTGCACTTCCTTATATACAAAACGCTAAAATTTCGCAAGCTGCTATTTCTATTACATTGGCTTTAAAAAAATCTCAGATTAAAACCGCATACAGTACCACATATAGGAAACATTTACTGGTCGATTATAAGCCACTTCTCGGATATCTGCTCCACCTGCTTGTTCACCAGCGGGTTCCTAACTCTCATTTTTACCTCCAATTTCCCGCCAGTTTTCTTACGTCCATCCATCAACTAAAAACAACGTCACGTTCAAATTGCACTAAACAACAATAAGAACTTACATCAAAACTATCGTGTATTTCGCACTGCGTCTCCAAAGGTTGCAACTTGACCGTTACAGTTCCGATGAGAGTATCGGAACGGAAGAAACCGCTGAAACAGCAAGAATAGTCGCTAGCAAAACAGCTAGCACACCCTATCATGGCACACTTTGCAAACTTCCAACGATAAAAGCACCGCCACCACAGAAATAATGAAGAAGATTCAAAGACAAGACAGAGGATGATGAATTTTGATAATTTCATGCACCATTTTGCATGATACGATATGAAAATATCCGGGTGCAACATAAGCAAATAAATCATGAAGAGTGTGCTATAATGAGTTATTTTATAACAGATTTTATAGATTCAATTCCTTATATGAAAAGCAAACTATGATTAATTCTTAGCCGTAAGAACTTGAGTTTTTTCAAGACACCTTAAAAATATTAAGCTATGTTAAGATATTTAAAAAAGTGGACCACACCTACTATTCTGGATGAGTTTAAAAATAACAACATACAAAGAACAGACAACACATAATAAATAAATAAAAACAAATTGATCAAGCTTCCGAAATAAGAAGCTTTAGCCTTATCATATTTTTATGTGTAAATTAAATTAGCTTACCCTTTCGAGTACACTTCTAGTTTGATCGAGTGCCTTTTGAACACCCTCAGGCAATTCCTGACGCTTCTCTGTATCGGAATAACATATTTAGCATCATATTCCGGATTGTTTGTGTTTTTCACAGTCGACGTCCGTTCCTTGTACCCCTCTTCCTGCGAATAATCGCATAAAGTAAACATAACCTCAAATACTAATTACAAAAACCCACCTGCGGATAGGGAAAGTCAAACTTGACATATGTATCGATTTCTTTCGGATTGGTACAATTGTAATTGATCCCCCTGACAATCGTCAGCTCAAAATCGTTATCATTAAGTTCGGTAAAGGTCTTAACAATAGCAAAGTTCTTCGTTTCGTAATGGAATTTCGGCACCATGACGTTCGGCGTTCTCTTCGCCAGCCGGATCAAATCCAAGTCTTTCGAGACAGCCAGTGCCAACTGCTCGAAACGATTTGTTCCAGCAACGTCGCCGATCGCCTTGTTGTGATCGCGCGTCGTAAGACACATCTTCAATTGTTTACTGAGCTGCGATTCTAAACGTGTCAAGACGTCACGGTCTGTATTATCGTCTTCAGTGCATTCCTCAGACATAACTAACTCATATCTACAAAGAAAAAGGTAAAAATAATAATAACCTCAAAAAACAAACATAACCTCAAAACATACATAACCTAAAAACATACATAAACTTAAAAACAAAACCTAAAAACATACATAACCTCAAAAAAGTAGAAACATAGATAACCTCAAAATGAATTATACCAAAACTTACTCGTTATCAAGCTGTGATCTAGCTGATGGCGGTACTGGTAGAGAGGTTATGTCCACTGGTAGACCATCTTGGGAGGCTTCAATTAGGGGATCAAAACCTTTTGCAGTGCGTAAGAATTCTTTTGCTTGGTCAAGTTCTCCTTTTTTCTTGGCGGCCAAAGCTGCGAGTTTGAATTCCTTCTGACGTTCCAGGAGGAGCACGAGTTGTTTCTCAGCTCGTGTCGTTGGAACGTGGTTGCCTGAGAGTAATTCAATCGTTTTTAAGAATTGCTTATAAGAATACACCATATTTTTCCAAATTAGATTCATTTAAGCAATGTTTAAACAAAATAATTTTATGTGTTAATTAAGTATTTCCAATGTGTTTCGATATTATTTGATTCTGTTATATACAATGTAATAACAATAAATGATAATTACCAATTTAAAACCTTCTACACTGGCCGGCACAACTAAAGGAACGCTTGATACCTATTTAGCTTTACTTTGATGATTGATAACTTTTGCAATCATTGACTGATTTTCATTATTTTTGTGTTGAAATTGCTAAGAAATTCATACAAATTATCACATACCATTGTAGTTTTGTATAACAAATAATTACACATAATATACTGGTAAAACAAAGTCATGTTTTTAGTACTTTTTACAAAACCACATCAATTAACAACATATTGTTGTTGGTTCATTCAATTAAAAATTTTACTTGAAAATTAACTCTTTTATGAATGTTTAAATATTGGGATCAATAAAAAAATCTGATGTGCTAATTCATATGACTTTATCATAGTGTTATCATACTGTCAAATGCTGATGTTCTGACAATACTGTGAACTGCTGATGTTCTGACAATACTGTTAGTGTTAATTTGGACACGACCGATCTCGATCAAATAAAATTTACTCATGCAGCCAAACTATAAATTTTATCAAAAAATTTCATAGATATATAAATTATAAAAAATTTCCGTTACACTAATTTATTTAGTTGGTTTGAGCCCATTGTGCAAAGTAAATGAATATTGTAGAAAAATAGCTTCTTATATCTTTGCAATTGTTTATTACATATACTATGTGTGTACTTCATTATCCCCTAGAGCGCCATCTATTGACCAGTAGCATTATCATAAAAATAAAATTTGTCCATATTAAAAATGATTGCCAAAGAATATTTTGTAGTATTTTAGTGATTGTTATTACAAAATGGTTGTTAATGATTAATAACTAACACTAAAAATAAATATAATTACCAGAAACCCTACTAACAGCTGGTCGTTTTGGAGGACTAGGTTTACTTGGACTAGGCGCAGGTTGCGGAGTATCTTCTTCCTGCTTTGGTTCTGGAACAGGCTTGGGAGGCACCGGCGGTTTTGGGGCTGCACCCCCCGGAACAGGCAACGGTGCATATCCTGGAGGCGTTGGCAAATCATCCAGAGCAACAGGTTTACCACTTTTAACAGCTTTAAGGGCTTGTTCACACTGCTTCACAACCCTTCCCATTCTGCGTGCTTTACTAGAATTTCCTTGCTCTTTAGCAGCCTCCTCTTGCTTTTTATAGATGTCTAATCGTTGTTCTAAAGCTTCTTCCAGAGAATTTGCCGTTATGAGCTCAGCCTCCGTCTCTTCAGAGGGAACTTCGGAGGGAGTTGGATCTTCCTGCTTTTCAATGGTGTTTTCTTCGATTTTGGGTTGGTATGGCGGAGGGGGGCCGGGCATATCACTAAGGTCCACGTTTTGGCCTGATTCAACAGCTTTTATGACTGCTTCAAAAGCTTTTACGACTTTGACGTACGTTAAGGCAGTTTCTGTATCACCAGCTTTTTTTGCGGTTATCGCAGCATTTCTATATTCGTTTCTTCTTTGGGTAAATAATTCTATTAATTGTTTATTCTCTTCGGTTAATTCGACCTTTTCTGGAACTTCTTGCTGCGCAGCAGGAGCAGCAGGTTCCTCCTGTGCAACTGGTGTTTCCGGTTCTTGTGGTTGAACAGCAGGGGGCGCTGGTGCAGTTCTGACAGGCCTAGGTGGTGCCCCACTTTCCCCAGTAACATCTCCAGTCGGTTCATCCTTTCGAATATTTATAGCAACTTCTGGAGGAATATCGTCGTTATTAATAGGTTGTCCATTACTAGCTTGCTTTATTAAATCCTTCAATGTTCGAATTCCCCTATTGAAACGTCTTGCTCGACTAGTTTCCCCTGCTGCTTTTGCGTTACGTTCGGCAGTTTCATACATTTTCATCCGTTCCTGCAGAAAAACTGTCATATTTGACTCGGCAGTTTCTACTGGGGTTTCAACTTCTGCTTCTTCATCTTCCCCCGTGATTTCGCTTAATTCGTTCAGTAAATCAGGGTCGTTTTCATCACCTGAGATTTCCTCATCGGATGGAATGTCTTTCATACTTTCGGCAATCATTGAATCTAAGTTGGCTGAGGGAAGTGGCTTTCGAGCTGGACGTTTTGGTTTTGTGCCTCCGCCAGAGCTTAAAGCAAGGAGCTCCGCTTCTAAGTCACTGTCGCCCTCGTCATCCAGGGTGGCGCCTTCATCATAGCTCATATCTGGGTTGATTTGGTCAAACAATCCATACTGGAAATTGGGAGGTCATAAATAAGCAAATGTATAATTTTGTTTTAATTTTTGGGTACCTGTGATAAGTTTTTTCCAGCGTGGTTCTTCTTTGGTTGAGATTTTTTTTTACCGAACATTGTTGTTGTTTTTTATGCGTGCATCATTGTTCAAAATAGCGTCAATAACCAAATTTTTCGGTTATTTGTCATAGGATGGTCATAGGATGAAATCATTTGTAACTGACAGCAGTACAGCAAGGACATCTAGTGATTTAAGCCCGTAATAGACGTTGGGCAGAAATCTGAATTATCGGCTAAAAACTAGCTAAATTTGCTGTCCCAGTTTAGCGATATACGAATTAAAAATGGAACGGTGACAACAATTACTAAACTAAAAAATATAGTCTTACTACACAAAGTAAATCATCGTTATTCCTAACGAAACTGTTTCTTATATATCGTCTACAACTGCCACTTCAAGAAGTAACAAGGTTGGAACATATATATACATCACTTCTCAAAATGCGCCTAGATCTCCAAGATGAACAGCTGGAACAATTTTTTGATATTAATTACATACTATAATAACTTTGTAAGAAAATTGCAGAAATGATAAACAACTTTATATTTTTGATAATATATAGGGTTAATAACAATATTTTGGAGACTGTGGCGAACTTAATGGAAACTGTGGTGAACTTAAGTGGAAGTCACTTCCACTAGTGATTTGCTTGGAGAATATCCAGTAAAGATACTATGAAGTGCTAATCTCTCTTTTTCTTTTTTTAGGTTCTACTGAAGATGGCAACATAGTTGCTGAAATACGTATTTAGGTTTCTAAAATACTTGTTGTGGTTAGGGGTTTATAATTTTATTATATAGGGTTAAATTACATTTTTAAGCTAATGCTACTGGTTAATAGATGGCACTGTACAAATATAGCGCCACCTGATAAATATTCGTTTTCCATTGTTATTTTGCAATTTAATTGCAATTTAGAGCCCAAGATGCCTTAATTTTGATTTTACTCAAAATTAATATACACATAGCAGAAAAGACAAAGTTGTATTATTGTACTGTGTTCGCATTTTCAGCTGAAACATCCCCTATCAGCTCTTCTTTTCGAATATGCAAAGAAACTTCTGGAGGAATGTCTTCATTATTAATAGCTTGCCCATTACTAGCTTGCTTTATTAAATCCTTCAACGTTCGAATTCCCCTGGTAAAACGCCTTGTTCGGCTAGTTTCCCCTGCTGTTGTTGCATTACATTCAGCAGTTTTGTACATTTTCAACCGTTCGCGCAGAAAAACTGTCATACTAGACTCGGCAGTTCCAAGTGAACTTTCTACTTCGGATTTATCCTCCGTGGGATTATTTGGGTCACCAGTTAAAGCGAGGAGCTCTGCTTCAAAGTCACTGTCACCTTCGTCATCCAGAGTGGGGCCTTCATCAAAGGGCTCATCTGGGTTAGGTTGATCAAGCGAACCATACTGAAAATTCAGTCATACCTAAGCGACAGCTTAAAAAATTCTTTTCTGGTACCTGTGTTAAGTCTTTTCCAGTGTTGTTCACCTTGGACTGAGATTTCTCTTTACTGGACATTGTTGTTTTTTGTCTGTACTCATTGTCAAAAACAACCAAATATATATGTTATTTGTCATAGGATGAAGTCATTGTTGGTAATTGACAGCACTGGAAGGACATCTAGTGATTTGAAGAAGTACTAAAATGAATTTTGGCCCTGCGACATCTAGTAGAGGGAAGTGTAAGTAATTAAAAAAATGCTAATTTCTAGTCCCTATCAGATGGCGCTAATAATAATTACAAATTGCAAACCAAGTTTATTTTGTAATTATATATTAATTACGCATTTTTGTTATTAAATTCGTCGCTGACGATTGTTGGCGCTTGCAATTTTCTTATTTCAATGTATAATTTGTTTACCATGGGAACTACGACTCAACATCTGTCCCGTGCAAAATCAAAATAAACAAATGTCAACATAAGAAGCTTTTTGGAGAAATCCGCGTATTCCAGCGAAAATGAGTATAATGATGTATATGTTACGCCATATGAAGAACTCTCAGTTCGCCCCAAAACAACTTGGGAGCGTATCAGGTGAGAAAGCCTTAAACTACAATTTGAAAGAAACTAACCTCACTTTTAGAGATTATATTGCGTTCTTCGTCGTCAAGTGATAAACCCATCAGCCCCCGTATGCAGGAATTTAAGAAGAAGCTGCGGGAGACATCTTCAATCAAAAGTCTTGAAGATATCCCCCAACAACACCCCGAATCCGAAAATGTAAGTGTTTTCGAACCCTGGCCCAATAATACAAACCCGCATACGGGAGAGATTGGGGGCCCTACGGGACCTGAGCCCACAAGATATGGCGACTGGGAGCGCAAAGGTAGAGTTTCTGACTTCTAGTTTAAGCCGTAGTGAAATTATGTAATGACAAAAAACAATAAATAATTATACACCAAAACGTTTCTAGAAAATTTTATTTCATTACAAATCTTACAGCTAGCAGTTCAATAATTTAGGAATTGTATCAAAAGTAAAATGCTAAAGTTATTAAAGCTTACACGTCAGTCAAAATAAACGCACGTAAGTATAAAAAATATTTTTAAACTAATAGCCTAGGATAGGAAGTTTTATTTTTAGTTTGTTGCTTGCATGGAAGAAGTTTGGCAGCCAATTACTAAAATTATTTGTGTGCCAACTTTTATTTACATATTTTTACATTAAAAAAATACTATTTTTGAGATTCAATACAATGGAATTCTTTAATCTAATCACATTTGCATAAATACCAACAAAGCATAGGATTAAAAGATTATACAGTTTGATTTTCTCTCGAAATAAACATTGAAATTATGATAAATTTTTAGTGCTGCCAAGTCTGACAAGTAGTGTTATGTAGAGGAGCAAAATTATTAGTAGGTCTTCATTTAATGCCAGTTGTTGATGACAAATAACGTCTCTGATGGCTAAAAAATAGTTACAAAACGTTCCTATTATGTGAAAAACGAAAAATAAAATTCTATTAGAAAATCACAAATTTGTTTTTAAATCAAAATAACATAAATTGTTAATACAATAAGTATTCTATAATTAGTTTTATTCATAATTTTGTACAAAAATAGTGTAGTATGGGTTCACAGATAAAAAAGTTAAATATAGACCGTTTTAAAAATAATCATATTTCAATAGAACAAAAATGATGTAATAGGAAACAAGTAATCAAAAACAGTCCCGCAAAATTAAACAACAAGTTCATACTTATTTGCAACTCACACAGTGAAAGGGTTACTAACAAAAGATATGTAATTTTCGCAAAAATAATCTTGAATAATGGTACCAACATAAAATGCAAGCAACCTTAACAGTTATTTGGAAGCCTTTACGACCCATCTTAAATTTAACCGATATGACGCATCAATTTCTTCAAAAGTGCAGAAATGATCTCGCATATCCTTCACCAGACGATTCTCACAAAACCAATGACAATAAATACTGATGAGTAGAACACAATAGTTTGTTATTTACGGCGAAAAACTGGGACGCGTCTCATAGGAATAGCAGAGACTTGACCTTGAAATGTGAGATATAACAAGAGAAGTTAGGTACTCAGGTTGGTTGATTATAGAATAAATGTTCCTAATAAAACTGGTGACCCCGTTTTTAAAGAAGAAATGTTAACATAACCTAGGTTTACATTTTACCTTTAATAACAGGGAATTTGGTGTGGATTTTGTCACCAGTTTTCTTAGGAACATTGATTTTATTATGCATCCCCCCGAGTACCTAGCTTCTTTTAGGCAGAGGCCCGATCCGTCCCTTTTCAAGGTCAAGACTGCGCTATTACACGTGTCGCAGTTTCATCGACCGCGGATCTTGGTATACTAACCCGACAGTTCAACTAAATATGCCCACGGTGGTATGGATCATAGTTAGCTATATACTTATCCGTTAACAACCTAGACCCCTCAATTACCAAATGCCGACCGCTGTCATTCGTGATAATCCGCCCGTCATTCGTCAACAACCTCGTACTTTCACCCATCGTCCCCATTATCCTTCCGTCGCTGGTCATTAGCCTCCCGTCCGCCATTATTCTCTGCGTATTGTCGTTAACTAACATCCTGGGTGGCTCTGTAACGTTCACCAGAAGTCTGGATTGGTCGTTACCGAGCAGACTAGAACTGTCCGTCAATAACCCTCGGGTGTCCGTTAAGAGATGAGTCGCGTCCGTTAGGAGTCTGTTGTCGGATTGCAACATGCGTTGAGGGTCTTGCTGCATCATCCTGGTGTCTTGCGTAGAAGCTTGGGGTTGTTGCATCTGCAGGCGGTTGTTTTGGTCTTGCGCGTGGTATTTTGGTTCGAGAGGGTCTTGGTATTTCTGCTCGAGCGGGTCGTCGAATTTTGTGATTGCGTTGCGCTGTTCTTGTTCTGGCTGGTGTTGTTGGGTTTCTTGTTGGTTGTTGTATTTCGGGGATGGTGCGTGGACCTGTTGGAAAAAGGTAAGGATTCAAATTTTAAAACATTGAATTTTCCTATATTGAATGGTGAGCGGTGTGTTTTAAGTATGGTCTAGTTTGAATAAGACTGTATTATTTTATTTATTACTATATCTTTTATTATTTATATTTATTGTTTTTAGGACTTTTTAACATACTGAATTCAAATTGATGCAGAAATGTTTGTTATGACCTTCCATTATTTTTTCATGCTGGGGTACAACAAGGAACCAGTTTCCACAAAATACGTTATTGGCGTAATTTTGTTGGACTCTCAGCTTTATCAAGTAGGTTTTATCTGCAGTTATCCACTGGAAGTTACAGTTATCTGTAGTGGTAATCAAATTGATATCCAGCCAGGTTTCTTGTGGTTGTTTTATAACAATTGATGAGTTATTTCTAATCCATTTGAGATACCAAACTATGAGCACTTTTTTTTAGACAACATTATAAAGTGTTTTATTTCCCATGTGCCAAATACAAACAGGTGATGATGTAAAACATCCATTAACAAAACATACTTATATAATTGTAATAGAATAACTAAGCGATGATACTTAATAAATTAGTATAATACATAGAAAAATTACTTGTATGCCGTTGAAGGACATCAAACTAACCAAGGCAGGATATTTCACCAGTTGCCAAACAACAAATATTTTAGTACCAAAACTCGCAAAAAATACAAAATAGCTAGTTTCTTTTGCACTTATTTTCTCAAAAACTAGACCAAATTCACAATTTTGCCACCAGATTAAGATTTTACGGAAAAGGCATAATCAATTACTTTCACCTTTTTTCTTATTGGCCATATTTTTCACAAATTAAGTAATTGAAAATCTGTAGAAAGTTCTGATATCTCAAGTTCTTTTATTTTTTTTATGTATTTGTTCTTATAATTGTTTTCTAATAAATTGAAATAGCAACTTCCATAATTAGACTTATGAAATTCTGCAAATTTTTTCTTTTGTACTAACGCTCTTCTTTTGGCACAATTCAGGCCGACAAACAGATAAATAAATGATGAGAAGATAGTTTATAAAATACCCCTGGTAATGCATAATTTTCTATTAATGCATTATTTAATTTTATCGAATCAAACAAATTACAACAATCTAGCCAATAATTTTAGCCAATCAGAATCAGCACGAATGCAAACAGCATCAATATTGATTGTTGCGAAAACTAAAGGCTAAACATGAATCTATACAGATTGTATTCCAGTTATGCAGATTTTTGAAAATATTTTGAAGTGTATAAATTGTTTAAAAAACAAGTAATATCAAATTTTTTTTTTTTACTATTTAACAATAAAAATTTCTCACCTTCATATGCGTGTTAAGCGTACTGGATTGCGAAAACGCCTTTCCGCAAATCACACAAACGTAAGGCCGCTCTCCGGAGTGCACCCGCATGTGCCGCAGCAAGATCGTATTCACCGTAAATCCCCTGCCGCACAGATTACAAACGTACGGCCTTTCGCCCGTGTGATTCCGCATGTGGTACTTCAACTTCATCACAGTCGTAAACCTAAAACACAAAAAATTCTTATTGCGAAGATTATTTCCTAACCTCATCACTACTACAATTGTTTTCTTGAGGACATGATATAAAAATAATAATTGGTAAAGAAACTACATACATATACACTAGCAGTAATTAACAAGTCCTCATATCGTAGAGCTAAAACTACTTTATTTGATCTGAAATATTTCCTTACCTCAAAACTATTTAATTTTTTCTTAAAGATAATATTTATAAGTCTTAAAGATAATGTTTATAAGTATAATTTTGATGAACAAAGTACACACATGTACGGCAAATAGAACAAAATATTCCATTTAACCGTCAAACTAATTTCCTAACCTCCAAATTGTTCAATTTGTTTCCGACGACAATAAAATAGTTTCACTTTATCGTTTTTACCTTTTCTGACAAACCGAGCATTCGATTGGTTTCTCCGTGCCGTGCAAACGTTTGTGGCTGGTGAGATCTCCAGACTGGCGAAAAGCCTTTCCGCAAAATTCACAAGCAAAGGGGCGTTCGTTTGTGTGCGTCCTCATGTGAATTTTAAGGCTAGCCTTGGATACGTAACCATTCTTGCAGATCTCACAGGTGAACGGTCTTTCGCCTGTGTGCGTCCTCAGGTGCAATTCTAGGTTAAATCTCTGCGGGAAACACTTTCCACACATGTTGCAGAGGAACGGTCTATCACCTGAGGAGTATAATAGTTTAATATTAAATTAAATATCGTTGAAATGAAGGAAACTTCTTCAGTAACTATTTGGGCCGATTTTGAAAACTGATTATAACCAACTCAAATTTTTTTAAGCTGAAAGAAATCAAATATTCTAGTATAACACTGGTCGACAATTTTTAATTTGTTGTTGGTAACTTTAACCGACGTGCTGCTTTCGAATAAGGCTATAAAAAAACTGGCAGTGGTCTCCATAATTTAGAATAAAAAAAATAAAACCTCATTTTAGTACAAATGTTGGTGTTGGTAATACATACATTAAACAATTTTCTTAAAAATATACAGTTGATTTATAATTAATGTTAATTTATCTAACAAAAAAACACAAACAAACAAATTTGTTTACGCCAGTTTATAATACAATTTTTAATCAGCACTGTTGAACCAAAAATTACGGACATCTACTATACATCTAATTAATTCTTTTATATTTGATAATTTTTTAACTACTGCGAGAACCAAAATGGTGTTTCGTTGTGTAAGTTTGAGATATTCTACCCAGTAAATAAGGACTCATCAACTTGTTTTTTTTTTCAGCCCAATATCTAAATTTTTGTGGGATCAACACACTGTCAAGTTGCAATACCTGCGGGACCAGAAAACTGGTGTTTCATGACTAAACTTAGTGCTGAAAAGCTTTTTGTTCAATACGGTCCAAAGGAACTGGATGTTTACTCCAACCATTTTTCAAGGATTTTGCAAATAAGCGGCCATTTATGTAATTTTGTCAAAATAATTAAATAATAAATAAAACTAGAAGAGATTTTGTATAATTTATGTCTATGACATTTTTTCGTAAAATTAATAGTTTAGCTGTATTAGCAAATTCAATTTGATTGAGATCAGTTGTGTCTGCATTAATATAAAACTAGTTAGTCAGGATTTGACAGATATTTTCATTCTGACGACAGTAGGTAGTGTCTAACGCTGATCTCTTGACAATGCCTACTGCCAATAGACTAGTTTTATTTTAATGCAGACACAACCAAGCTCAACCAAATAGAATCTCATGTAGTTAAACTATTAATTTTATATATAGTATGATAAAGTCATACTGATGTGCCTGGCCACAACAGATTTTGTTCGTACCAAAGAAACATAAAAATTGGTAAAGTGCAAATGTAATTGGTAACTTTGTCTATAATATAAATATAACTAATATAATAAAATAAATAAAGATCGTAATAAAAATATTGTTTGTATAAGGAGAGCAAATAGGGAGATTTAATTGATATTAATTTCAAGATTTCAGGTAAAAATATTAATCTTTATACTTTTTGTTTACTTATGAGGTCCTTTTGAGGTTTCTAGGATAATGTGTTCACCTGTTATAAATGAGTAAATTTCCAAATACATCTATTTTTCATTTCAACTTGTTTTGAAAACTTTACACAATAAAATATTTTTTAGTCCGGATTTCTCTTCAGGTCAATTCTACCCATAACATAATTTTATATTCTATTCACAAAATCGATGTTGCCTTTAGTCAATCAATTTTTTCGATTGGAAATTTTGCTGATGTAATGCCATAAAATGTTTTCAGTTTCCATAAATACAATTAATAGAACTACTAACATCAACTATTCAAAATACATCCTTATTGATCCATTGGTAGGCCTAACCCTACTTAAAAATTTCCCTCAGCATCTAACTGATAGAAAACATCAGACCTCAGAAAAATAAGTGTAGATTATATTTACTAGGCTCCTGTGGCAATAAAATAGATTATGTACCTGAAAATTGCCATTTTTTTGATTTCCCGGAAGTTTGCAGAAAAGAGACCACTAAGAAAATATATTTAGGTATCTACTTTTATAATATGCATTACATAGATATGAAGAAAATATACTGTCATGCAAGTTACCAAAACCTTATCAACCAGTGTTATTAAAGTGCAAAATTTAAATCTATGTAAATGTTGCTTATTTAGTCAATTTAAGATGGAAGCAAGTGATTGAACGAAATTTAAAAAAAGGAATGGCCAACAAAATATCAAAGCAAAATTGGATTAAATGAAAAATAATTTAAAATCAACATCAGACTAAGATTGTATATACTTCAATATTTCCTTTTTCTTACCTGTGTGCTGCTTTATGTGAACATCAAGCGTCGCAGCATCTGGAAATTCACTCTTACAGTAATCGCAGATATGCTTCAATAACCCGGGATCCCCCTCTTTCTTCTCGTGGATCTTCATATGTTTCAACAAACTATTCTCCGCGTAGCATCCCTTGTTGCAGATCTTACAAACAAACGGCTTCTCGCCTGTGTGCTTCAATATGTGTTTGGTTAGTAACGTCTCATGAATAAATCGCTTCCCGCAAACTTTGCAACAGTGCGGTTTCTGTTCGTCGGGAATGTGCGTTCGCATGTGATTGTTCAGGTAATTCTCTTCGGTGAACGCTCGGGGGCACAGTTTGCATTTGAACGGGCGATCCTCAATGTGCGTTCTCAAATGTTTTCGGAATGATTTTAGGTTGATGAATTGTTTCCTGCAGACGTTGCATTGGTTTGTGTTGCGTTTCTGTTTTTTGCCCGGGACGGCTAATAAATAAGAAGAATTAATTAGCTTTAGAGGAAACATGATAATAAAGTTCTGGTTTTGATATGACAAAAGTATTTGATTCAAATTGAAATAAATTCAACCTGAATATCTAATTTTTAGTGAAATAATTCACAGAGAAATTTTGATTTAATTAAGGACATACAGAAAAAAACATGAATTGTGAAAATAAAAAAAAAGTTATATTTTTCATCCTTATTGTATTAGGACTAGTTATTTTCAGTGAATTATTGTAGTAATAAATGATAATATTATTCAAATATACTAAATTGTTGTCATAAAAGCTTCTTATATTTTTAAATGTAATTTTAACTGTTATGGTAAAAAAATATAGGACTATGTTGTTTTTAATTGAGTTCTTTCGGTAATTGACAAACTATGCTGCGCAGTAGTTTCAAATGCCAACCATGGCTAGAATTTGGTGTTCATGGAGTGGAAAGATTCTTTTATACTGAAGTGTATTTGAATATTTGAAATCTATATTACTAATTTGAATAGATCAAAAATGAATTACATACAACATATTACAAATTATCACCTAATAACAAAATAAATATATTTTTTTTTTAATGCAGAATCATTTATGTTTGTGTATACCAAAACTAGAATAATTCCGAATACAACAATTTTTTTCTTTCGATTTTAATTACTCCACATAAGTTCATATATATGATTAGTAATTAATCTATAGAACCCAACATAAGACAGTAAGTTATCAATATTAATTATTTAAAAATTACCTGTTTTTCCGGACTTTGCCAATAACTTTTTCTTATTCATTTTACTCTTTTGGGACTTAGCCGATTTCAGCAACTGTCGATGGGCAATAGCTTTCTCATCAGCGGCATCTATAGGTTCGATCATCCCAAAGTCTTTTGTGAAGGAATCGTCAGAATTATCAGACGAGTCGTCTAAACCAAAATTGTCAAGTAATAAGCTGCTACTGTAATAATCGTTGGTCTGGTTTGCCTCTTCTGGTTTGGACGGTTTGGCAGAAGATAGGGGTTTTCCAAGATACTGACGTAAATTTGAATCGGACTGTTCACACTGTTGTTTGAATGTGTATGCTCGGTTTACTTGGTGGATACACTGTACGCATATCAAAGTCGGTAGGCCATCTCCATTTTCAATCTAACAACAGAGGAATAATTTTTTATTGAGACATTTTTATAAAAACCTGAGACTTTTAATGGACTAACAATTAAATTATAACATGACAATGTTATTTAATCTTTTCCATATATTTTTATCCGTAAAGTCGCACAAATTCCGTATGTAAATAAACAGTTTTAACCTGTAAGTTAGAGAATCCCATAATCATTTCTGCTAGTTGGATGGCTTGACCAATTGTTTCGTCAGTTAGAAATACAGACCGCATTTCTTCCTTTTCGGTTAGGCAGGTACGGCATATTTTGCTTATGTCGAATTGATTCGGGTCGTTTTTTACCTCCATACTTTCGGCGAATGCAAAATGTAAACACAATAAAAGCCGAACAAGCACACAAAGCAAATGGCGGGTGGACTGTTCCACTGGTCGATTGTTAGCCTTCCAGTTACGCAGAGAAGTGACGCCCCTGATGTCAACCGTAAAGAAACGGGCAATACGGTCTACATTCGCCCAATACTTGACTGATCCTCTACATCCTGCATAACATAACCCCAGTTTATAATTGTTTACGATTTGTATTTTCCGTGTTTTACCGCTATTCTTGTATGTTTTTAAAACTAATTTTTGTTTAAAATAACTTCAATACTTATCTTTAATTCATCATAACCAACACCGGTTTCCTTGAACGTGCAGTATATTTATTTACCTGCTCAGAGGTGTGTCTGTTTACCTGTACGGATTAAATACAAATATCACTAATTTCTAAATGTATAATTACTTATTATGTTCAGTACTGTCTTGAGACTGAAAAATTAATCATATTTTTATTTTGGTTTTTACTTTTAAAAAATAATAAATAAATTAAATCGGTAAAAAAGGCACCTTCTCTTATTTCTAACATCTTATTGTATTAGGATTCTACTAGATGGCAGCATACGCAATGTAAATTTAAAGATAAATATTTACGGGTAAAGTTTTGAAATGATTTTATAAATACGGCCGCTGATAATAATGCAGTTAAAAATACTTCTGTATAGCAGAGAGTTGTACTGTTTGCTATCAGTGTAATTTATTTTGAAATGTTTCCGAGATAAAATTGTTTAGTAATGATATTGTAATGTGTGCGCTATCGGCCGCATTTCTCAGTATGATACGAAAGGTTATCGGCACGGCGAAGAGGATATTACTGATTAGACGATGCCCATAACCTAGGTTAAAATTGGATGTCTGCGTTCGATTGCAGACGGTCACGATTACTTCTAAACTTGTTTACGAGATTTTTGAGAATTTCATTTGTTTTGCCGCGTGAAGTTTTGCCGGTAAAATTGTGCGATGCTTTACCGATATTGTGTTGTGGATTTACCGATTTGCATAGCCGGTAAAAAAATACTGTCACTACACGTGACCGTAAAATTCATATTCATTTTCAATAACATCAATTAAGAACCGAAAATTTTAAGCACGAAATTTTTTTGTATTAATCTTTTGTTAGTTTATTGAAACCGACAAATCATAGTTTAGATTAAAGCATCCACAATGAAACATTGGCGCTGAAACCACCACTGAAAAAGTCTTCAGCTCCGTACGTCCATATTGGTTCGTTTACAAGTAAAGCGTTGCCAGATTTTCAAACTACAAAACTGTTTAAGGTTTCAGTTGAGAATATTTTGTAGCTTTTAGGACATCTAATTTTATGAAACAATTACTTATCTATGACTATATAATCCACATCATGCTACACGCCAATGATTGTAATGACACTAGCGTTGTATAATAATTGAAGGGCTCAGAATGAAAAGTGGCTAAAGACGGTAAAGACTATAGGAAACCATATGTTTTTATCCACTTTTCATTCTCATGCCTTCAATTCAAGTTCGTTCAAATAATGACTTCATTATTTGAACGAACTGTCATCATTATGAAACCCTACTGTCAAAATCTGTCAAAACCTACGTGGATGACAGTTATGTGACAGTTCGTCTCACCATCATTGACAAATACATTTTAAATATTTGATATAATATGGAATTTATGAGTCGTAGATAAAACGTCTTATGCGATTCGCACACAACGGATATAAATCGCTAGCACTTCATGCCCGCGATTTATATCCTATGTTATGTGCTCGTAAAATAATATACTAATATTTTCAAGATACACGTACTTCATACAGACCAAGATATTAATTTCTTGTCATAACTGAAACATAATAAGAAATCTCACTGACCCACAATGCTAACAATTTCTTGCAAGTAAAAAGACGGAGCATTAACGGCATATGTTTTCCTCAATTATTCGAACAAAATTCGGCGTAGAAGTTAGTTTACGGTCTTAAAATAACAAGTTTTTTGTCTAGCCCGCTCGATGCAGCGTCGAGAACTGGAAAATACTCGTGCTATATCTCGAATCGCTGTCCAGTACCAAATGTATATATTATACGTATTTTCAAGTATATTAGACTTATTCTGAAAATGTTAATCTCACATTCCTATCTGCTAAGATTAATAGAATAAATATACAGGACGTAATACAACTAAAAATTTTGCCTTTATTTTTTAAATAAGAAAAATTATCATTTTTCAACAATTTTTTTTTTCAGGTTAAAGTTATTACTAAATTAAAATAGAATAAAAAATACCTATCCTAGCTAACTAGCTAGCCTATAAAATCCTATTTACTCCTTTTAGATTTTTTAGATCACAAATGAATAAATGTCTATAATTAATTACAACACTTATTTCTGCGAAATATTGTACTTACTTTTAGTCGATATGTGTATTTCAATTACATTTTATTCAACCATATAGATACACACCACACAAACAAATTACAACGAGTGCTTTCCAGCAGAAATATTTCATAAATTTTAATTATGTTACCGAAAATGATCCAAAACTTTAATATATAAGAATCGTCATATAATGAAGCCTAGAAAAAAATAGCCTACTCAAGCTTTCGCCAAACGTGTTAATTATTTGTCTACCATTATGTGATAAGAAAATAACTCATCGATTAGAAGACGAAAAATTATAATAATAATTTATAGTATCCTAAATCTTTGGATCCCCAACAGATAAGACCACATGGAGACCAGCTATATAAATCTAGTTTTTTTGCTCAACTGTAAATTTTATTATTTTGGTGCTAGCCATTTGTGTATTAGACCGACACTGTTCAACATTTTAGTGGCAGTTGTTAGCTTTTACTGTTTACTCTTTTACTATATTATGTCATGTATATATATATTTTATAATAAATAAACATAGAAATCAATAAGCAAGTAGGCAACGGTTCATAATTCAGTAATACACAAATATGGATTGAATTGATTCCATTGGCCCAAAAGTGTTACCCTACCGATAAATATTGAACTCTTATTGGTGCCATCGGACCTGCATTTTCTTAACAACATCATCAACATAAATATACTACCTAGAAGCATACCAAAACAAAAATGAAGGACAAACAAATATTAGCCTCTCAATCATAATTTCCTTTATCCTATATTGTTCGCTTTAATATTATTGCAACATATTATTGCACTGAAATTAAATTTATTTTCTTTTGTGTAATACATGGCGTTAAAAAATAACGGAAACATATTTAAGAGAAAAAGTAATTAAGGGATATCCAGAGGGGTTAAAGCAGACTTTCTGCAGAGCTGCAGACATATGAGACGTTAGTAGTTTTCTCCAATTTTTCTTAATGATTTTAAAAGATCCTTTTAATGTCGCAATAGTAGCGTACGCTTTTTACAGCGTTAAAACTGAAAATTTTTGAGTAAAATACAATTGAAATTTAAGAAAATTTTATAACCCTTCGGAACATGGATTTGATGAACGCAATGTCAATGTTATTTTCGATATATTTCTTTGCGCTGAATTCAAATCCGTACTCATGACTTAGGATGTTGAAAGGTTTTGGAAAAACACTTGGGCCAACATGTCAAAAACTTCACTTTAGGTTTTTTCTTGTGAATTAACACTGAATAAATCCAATGCTCTAAAAACTTCAAAAGCATCTCAAAGTAAACTTTAAACTTTGCCCTATTACCAGAAATGTTCACTAATTTGATTCTTTAAGCGTTGTGCAAGTACTGACGGCATCTCTTTTGTTGTACACACAACGAAACAACGGTTGTTTTATATATATACGCAAGAATATATATCGTTCATTGAAGAAAACCGTTGCTTTGACCAGTTGTCTTACTTTAAGATGTACAGTTTTAAATGGATACATACTTATTTGACGTAAGAATTTGTTCTTTTAAATCAAAAGGTTGGGTAGTTAGATTAATTTGCTCACATTCTTGGATTATATTATAATGAAAGCAATAATATTTTACATGGAATGCAATTACCGCATCCAAAGAAGAATATTGTTATTTTCCAACTAGAGAAGACACCCGGTGTGATGTCTCTTCCTAGTCTCTTTCCATCAATGTTAGAGCTGTTGGACATTTCTACGTCAGGTACATTGACGCTATAACAGCACAATCACTGATGCTGTACTGCTGTATAGACATTTATGCTGTTATATACCTTCTAGGAAACTTCTCTTACGCGACGAGAAACAAAACCGCCATCTATCTACAGCCTTCACATTATTTTCAAAACAACGACTTTAACGACTTAAATCAAAACAATCGTTTTCGTAAAGCAATTATTTAGGTTGTTTTATATTATAGAAATATTCTTATTATAAGTATGTGTTGTCTTAAAACAAACAAATTATGTTTTAAGAATGTTATTTTCTTAACATTAGACAACCATTTCTCTGTGTGCATGTGCGCAACTTCAAATAAAAACGCAAAAACTTGCTACGACAAATCTTTGACGCTGAATTCGTGTTTAGCGCAAAAAATCTATCAAAACCGACTAGCCATGTTCGATTCAGCAAATCTACGTTGCCAAGAGTTGCTTAATTTGTAATTGAGCTTTGATAAAAAAAATGGGAATTTTTATGCTACCATTGAAACAAAGAATTTGTTAAAATCAACAAGAAAAAGTGGTGGGAACCACAACATTGAACTTTATTTTTAGGATATCCGGTTTGTTGATTTGACATTACACTTATCAACCCACGATCGCTTCTTATTCTACAAAATTCTAACGGTTAGAATACAAGTTAGAAGTTTGACTGATCTTGATAATTGAGTGTTATGCTAAAAGTGAAATTTTTCCTTATAAGGTAACTGCAATTCCACTTCTTTCTAGATCGCTACAGGATGACAGTAATTAAGAAAATTCTAGTAATTGATATCTATTTAAGCTGACTAAAAATACTTTATATTTTCATAATAATACGGTGTACTGCCCTTTTAACCACTATTATTTACAAACTTAATGGTGTTGGAATTAGGTACCTACATGAAATGAAAATGAAGCAAGATTAGCAGAGAGTAGTGATTTAAGCATTAATACACTACCTTTGGAGATAACAGTTGAATTCATGCCATCTCCATTAAAAAAAATCATTATTCTAGCCCGAAACAGCCAGATAAAGTAAAAAAAGCTGTTCTTCAGTAACACTATCTTTGATGCTTGGAGTGAATATTTGCTAATAATAAGAAGGAAGCACAAAACAAAAATATTGTTAAGAAATATGTAGGGAAGCGAAAAAGGAACAGAATCAAAAGCTGCGCCAAGAAAAAGAGAACACCAACAATTCCAGATGCAAGAAACATTGAAGTACAGACGCACATTAAAGTATCTCTCTAAGTCTAAAATTGGAAAAACTTATATACTAAACAGTTGTAAAATAATTACATACAAAATAAGTAGCATAGGTACTACATAAAATGTGCGCAAACGTGTCTAAATATAAAATAATTTACATTGCAAAACGTTAGATTACGAACGGGCAACATTGAAATAGAGTCCGAGTGCCGATAAGGCAACACTTAGCGACTTTTTAGTGCCGTGTAAATATTTTCAATTATACGATAAAAATCAAAATGGCCGTAATTAATTAATTCCAAGGTGAGAATTCGGCGCGGCGGGGACGACTGGCGGCTGTCCGACAGGGGGCCCCACTGTCGATTTTAATGCGTTAATCACTCTGCGAAGAGAGAAGCGTCACTTATCGACAGGTATCGTAGAGAAACAAAGTAAAAAATCTTGTCGCAGGCGGCGGCGGCAACTCGGTGCATTAAGATAAACAGCGCTATCTGGCGTCGATTGTGGGCGCATTTGGCCGAAGGTTATTGCGCGAACGAAACAAAAGAGCCAAGAAAACAATACGCTCTTCACAACTCGGACGACAGCAAATGCGTAATCTGAACATAAATCGTATGCATATTCCTACCTTTTCCTTGTAACGCATCTGGCCTGTTAACTTATTGAAACTATTTTGGTTTTGCAAGGTTCTTTTACTGCTGGAAGGTTTACTTCTTCTCAGTACAGAATATCACAAGCAATTAGTTGTTCTGAAAAATGGAGTTGCTTTTAGATTTGTTGACTGGAACACTCTGGAGTGCACCCGAACTGTTTTTCACTAGGTTTCTATAGCAAAGTATTTATTGATTAAAGGCCGGTTTTCCTAGGAGCAGGTTTTTTACGCAGCGTACAACGTAACGTACATCTTCTCAGAGAACTGTCACTTTTGACAACACGCAAAGATCCCTTGACCAAACTATAAGTAGACCACCTAAATATCTGATGCTGCACGTTTGGAAAATACAAATGCGCGGCGTATTAAGCTGTCAACTTGAAATGCGTTGTACGCTGCGTAAAAACCCTGCTCCTAGGAAAACCCGCCTTTATAACCTAGACATTAGGGAATTAGGTACGGAACGACACATCTAGTCATGGCTTTTGTAAAAAGGAGCCTTCGCCGAAGATGATTTTGTCCTCAAAATCGAAATTTACTCTTTGTTGGCCAATGGTCCAATTAGTGAACTTTCTTCGCTGTTCTTGCTCTGGTGGGAGAAGTTTCAGAAGGACCACTGTGAGTCTTCATATGCCTTTTAACATTTAGGTACACTTTGTGCACAAGCATAATCACATTTTCTGGATTTTAATTTAATGCTTTGTCGTCCATATTCGTTATGAGCTAGTGTCGTGTGTTTTATTGTGCCAGTACTTCCGATTTCTTCGACTATTCTTTTCACAGTTGATGAATTTGGAACATTATTTCTATCGAACATTTTACGCAACTTACGAATTATAGCAACAAAATTTTCACTATTTTGATAGTATTATTTAACAATAAGGCATTGATTGGTATACCTCATCTTGGTAAGTGCAGTAAATTTTTAACTATGGTAGCATTAAGCTTGACCCAGCCGTTGTCAACTTGATCTACTTTTTATGCAAGTGTGTCGAATTACTACGAACTGTCACCGCGGGAGGCTCTGTAAAGAAGGTTTCTGTATAAAGACCACAGACCGAGACAAGCGAGAAGAGTACTAACAGCTCAGATCAATATAACTAAAACAGATGACAATAACAACAGTAGCTGCCTGTTGGCAAAGGGTACAAATCGGCTGAACAAATTAAGTAAGTATATTTGGACTTTGGACACAAGGACTTGAGTACAACGGTTCACTGGTACCAATGGAACCAATGGAACCGCATCCTGGTAGATTTCACTAGCATAAACGCCCCTCTTTCTGAGATCCAGTACAACGGAAGATAAGACGTAATGATTTTATTTACGCTTTTTTCTAAACATTCAGAAAATTACTTTCTAAACAGAGGAGAAATTTGGAAAACAGAACATCAGGCCTTTCGAATCTCAAAATGTTTGCGTCAGAAAGTTGCCAAAGAATTAAAGACATTGTTTCGCTTGTACCTACGGATCAAACATTCAAAAAAAGTTCAAATGAACCAGACAATAATTTTGGTTATTTTATCACCATTTTCTAAATATTCG
This sequence comes from Melinopterus prodromus, assembly GCA_964023965.1. NCBI lineage: Eukaryota > Metazoa > Arthropoda > Insecta > Coleoptera > Scarabaeidae > Melinopterus > Melinopterus prodromus. The sequence continues at coordinate 52,555,501 of OZ030393.1, forward strand.
AATTCCAAATTGGCTTTTACTGACAGATTTAGTTTATTTAATTAAGTACGTACGCTTTCACGGCCAGAATCATTTAGAAAATGAGCTGTTTCCGGGTTATGCCGTGTGTCAAGATTTGTTAATGCTGACGTTTCGCGAACCATGTTGCTCGCTTCTTCAAAGCTTAATTCAAAGCCTTCTTCAAAGCTTTATTCAAAGCCAGTATTCAATTACCTTTGAAGAAGCGAGCAACATGGTTCGCGAAACGGCAGCATTAAAAAAACCTCGACACACGACATAACCCGGAAGCAGTTTATTTTCTTAGTTTTTTTAGTTATCTCCGAAATATAGGCACTGAATTATCGATTGGAATTTTGTTTTTTGTATATACGATTTTGACACTCTACGAAGAATAGATAGGTACTGTGTTATTACACCAGTTGTTGAGGTGACAGGCACAGCTACTAGTTCAGTCATTGAAAAGTGGGTAAAATTTTTGCTGAAAATTATTCAATTTATATTTTCCATATATGCTTCAACTGCTTATCGAGCATGTTAAAACAGAACTAGAAATTAAGACTAATTTCAGTTGTTGCAGTTTCAGTCATGCACAGATGTCTACCGCTATGCAGCTTTTTTTTTAAGTTGTTTGTTTTACGTCGGTCTATTTCCGCAACTTAGGGTAATAACCGACGCTGAGGGCAGGCTACACACACCCAGGAGTTTTGTCGACCTGAAGAAATTCTAACCTCCAGTAAGAGTTCTTTAACCTGCACGTCGCATCATGACTGCACATGGCTTTACTTCCTCATCCGATGGAAGGCGGCATGCAAAGGTATTTGTACCCTGCCTAAAATACCAGGACAGAGCTATGCAGTTAAAAACAAAACGTTGCAACACCGTGCAACTTATTTATTATCAGTTTAATTTATGTGTTTTCCAGAGTTACATATTTTGTTTTTACTTTATAATACGCAGTACGATAAAGTATAGTAATAGTGCTGAAAAAATTGAGATTTTACCGGAGATAGGTGTGTATGTGTGTACCCGATTTTTGGCGACGATTCCGGAGAAGCTACTAAAGGTATCGGGATGAATCTTCATATTTAAAAGTTTCATGACCAAACTTAGAGCTGAAAAGCTTTTTGTTCAAAAGGGTCGCCGCCATTTCTGTAATTTCGTCAAAATATATTACCTACTAATAAATTAAAGTAGAGGAAATTTTGTATAATTTATGTCTATGACATCTTTTTTTTGTAAAATTAATAGTTTAGCTGCAGGAGCAAATTTTGTTTAATCGAGATCGGTCGTGTCTGCATTCATATAAAACTAGTTAGCCAGGATTTGACAGATATTTTCATTCTAATGACAGTCGGTAGTGTCAAACGCTGATCTGGTTTTAACAATACCTACTGACAATAGAATCAAAATATCTGTCAAATCCTGGTCAACTAATTTTATTTGAATGCAGACACGACCAATCTCGATCTATAGAATCTCATACAGCTAAACTATTAAGTTTATATATGGTGATAAAGTTATGCGCCTGGCCAGATCAGATTTTTGCTTGTTACCATTGATTTATTTTAGAAAAATTTTATAACAAAGGAGTGGTGTCCTGTTTTTTTCTTACATGCGTCCTGATTTTTTCTTTTTGTCCTGCAAACTCGATTTTTTGACCTGGCAACCCTACATGGTTGTTATTGTTGCAATCCACAGAATTCTACATAATATGAACAAAAGGTAAAGAATCCTGCTACTTTCAGAATGCTAGGAGTTTGAGTGCCTAACGCATCGTTGATATCACACTAATAATATAGCAATTTTTAAAAACTTTTGAACATCCCTAGGATGATTGAACCTTATTTATCTTTATGCAAAAATCATTGTTGTCTAAGCTGCAGGAAATAAATCTATCGTCACTTTCGATCTGCAAAATCCATTTTCCACAGAGTTACCAAATTTTCCTAATTATCAATTGTCTTTTGTTAGATAATTTAAGGGTGTATTAATAAAACGTTTACACCAACCTTCAGGTTAGAAATAATAAAACACTCCAAACCAGAAACAGCCAACTGAAAAGCGCAAGAAGGTTTCCGTTTGGAAAGAAATTCGGCGTGGTGCACCATCTATATTTTAAGACGTCAATTAGATTCGTAATTGCTCCAAAGAGCCGCCGTAAATCAGGCGTGCGGTAGCCGGGCGGTCGGCCCGAAGAAAACATTGTTGTACGGCGATAAAGAATATTTGAATAGTCCAACGCCAACATCAGTTAACAAGTCTGTCGGAATGAATGGGCGCGCGCGCGCGACTTTTCCTACTCTACCGGCGAACCGACGACGCGCGCGATCCGTCGAGCGCGCTCATCGCAGTCGTTGTCGAAGGCACGCTGGGATATCGTCGATCCGTCTCTCGGCAAACACGTGCTCGCAGCGCCAGCAACTGTCAAACATCGCAAACAACGCGGCATGACAGGCGACCGGTTCGCCACAGCCGACTACCACTATCGTGGGTTCTAAAAAAACGCTTACTACACAAATTTTCTGTTTGTTCTTGTGTTATATTTTTTTGTTGTGTTTCGTTGCCAGTGATTCTTGTGTTGTGATTTTCTGTTTGTTCGTTCGCCGCCTTCTGTTTGTTTTCGTTTCTGTTTCGTTTTTATTTTGGTTTGTTTGGATGCCATGTGACAAACTGTCAAAGCGGCAGGCAGTTGTTCAGCGACAACACTTGGAAACGTCAACATGTCGCGGCGGAAGCAATCCAACCCAAAACCGCTCAAAAGTAGGTGCTATTTCAAATTGTTTTTGTGTTCGCTTTATGTTGGCTACTGTCTGTCACATTTATGTTTAATAATTGTGAGGTTATGTGGATTGTATCTGTGGCGAATATGCCACAAACTATAAAAACTGAAACAATATTGATTACGAAATTATTTATTATTTTAACTAGTTGATAATAATTTTTAGAGAAATGGGTTATATTTTAGAATTTATGCAATGTAATTGTGGAATTGTATCACGGATATTCGGCATGATTACGTTATCGCACATCTAATCGGTCTTCTAATTTTATCCTAACCTTTAACAATGTAAAAATCAAACTATCAACGTTTTTTTGCGCCTCCAATTCCGTATCGTCTCGTTTCACAACTGTATCTGCAATAATTCCCATTAGAAAGATTACAAAATTTAATCGCGGTTTTATAGAGTCAGATACAGTTTTAGGCATTTGCCTGATTATTAGTTATATTTTATCTGGTACCAACAAATAATACATTAATTATGTATGAATATAAAGAGACTACCCACCAATTCGGTATTTTATTGTTCCAGTTTGACGGTTTATGATCAGAAAACACCGAACTGGCATCATAAAACCCCGATTGTCATCGTCAAACAATCTACTATTATATATGTTTGTGAAAGGTGCATCTGTATAGTTTTTGTTACAGATTATATTGTTACAAATAAACATAATATTGTATACTTTCAATATGAAAAATAATATCTAATTAGTAATTGGCAATTACTACATCAAATACTATCAGGGTTGCCAGATTAGTGTCACAAGAATGCCGAAGATGATGGGGGGAGGTATAGTCGACAAGATTACAAAAGAATATAAAATAATTGTTAAAAAACAATATTTATTTTTAAAGTAAAAATATTAAAATAATTGACGTAGGGTCAACTTGATTCTGTGATTGTTGAAAAGTCAGGCCGTTTCACCTCGCATGTGCCAAACCCAAACAAGTCTAAAAACTCAATTTTGCGATTTTGGCAAAGAATAGACCATAATCGCCTACGCAGTTTCCATTTCCAAAAGCCACGTTCTACAGGATGGCAGATATTTTGCGCTTTTTTATTTTGTTTCTTTTTTCAAATTTCTTCACATTTTGATGTAATGGCAATTCCATATTTGAAAGTTATTTTAATATACCATTTAATTGTCTTAATGGTAGCGGAAGAAAATTTATGGCTTAAAGATCATAATTGAAATTGCAAATATTGATAACTTTGAGTAGCATGGAGGTTGTAAATGGAATATAAAATGTACTCTGGAACTTTATTTCCCCTGAATACGAATGCGTACTCAAAATTACGTAAGACATCCGGAAAAGTGAGGTCAAATGTCAAAACTGTAATTTTAGCAACATTACATTTGAATTCATTTGAATTCAATCCCCAGAAACCTCAAAATCTGTATAAAATACACAATGTAACACTAATTTTAAACTATCTTTTCCTAGAAAATTTTCCTTTCATTTAAAAAATATGTCGATTCCGTCTTAATTCAAAAACTATTGATGGGCGGAATTTTATTTTACGATAAATATCCGTACATAATTTGAAAATTCAAAAGTGTTCCGAGTGTTTTTTTAAATAACAGACCGATTTAGAGATTTTGTCATGTTTCAATACTTTGTGTTCTAACTGTATAATAGCGGTTTTACACTATTGTTAATGGCACTATACTCAATTTTGTATTGCTCAAAAAGTTGTAGAACGTTTTGCGTGATAAATTGCGTAGTGTAAAATAATTTGAATAACATTGAATATGTAATATTCAACAAAGATATGACTAGTCTGCATATCATCTGGTTAAAAGTAAAAGTACTAACTAACATTTCAAATAATTACAAAAACCTGACTACAATAGAATACCAATAAATATAATGACATTTTCCAGAGAATGAATGGATTTTAAGAATTTATTGAACTTATTTTAATAACACTTATTGATAGTATTTTCGTTTCGATACGCATTTATCAGCATTTGGCCACAATTAATTCGTGCTTCAATAAAATATAACAAATTGTTAGTTAGTGATTTTTACCATTTTACCTTCAAGCCGACGATATATTATTTACAATAATGTAAAACTAGTTCCTTCATGTTTGATTTTGCCGGAGATGCTTGAATGCCTGCCGGAGACCCGAGATGAGCCTCAAATGCTGCAGACTCCGGCGCATTGCCGGAGACCTGGCAACCCTGAATACTATTCTAAAATTAATACATAATTTATATTAGGTATCGAATAGTAAAACATTCGATAATATTAATCACGAAGAACATAATTCTCTCTGAAATTTGGAGTAATTGTGGACAATTCCATCAGTACTGACCAATATGTTATAAAAAATAAATAGGAACATAACAAATCTGTAGAAAGTAAGACAAAAATATTAAAGAGAATTAACTGATAACTCTCAAAACCACGACATACGACATTGCCAAACAAAAACGTCTAATTTTATTATCACGCACGACAATCACAAATTTCAAACAACCGACAAGCAATGAACACGGAATTTGTGGACATAAGTATTATACAAATATATGTATATGTGTCGACGGAATTAAAAATAAACCAAAGCGATCCGGGAATCAGATAAAGCTAAGCGCGCAGAGCGGCCGTTACGCGTACTAAATTAATTAATATAATTAATTGACGCATTGTACTAAATTATGTGCAGTCAGTTGGCGTTTATGTGGCCGTTTATTAGGCTAATGAATTCATTTTAATTAACCTGAGGGGAAAAGGGTCTACCAACCCTAGGAATCCGCATGAAAATTCTGTGTTACGTTTTGATTTTATTTGAAGTTGTTTTTGATGTCCGTAGGTAACCATTTTTTATTAGTTGTTATTTATTTATTAGGGTGGGGGAGTCAAGTAATACAATATGGCTGTTATAAAAGAGTGGGTGTTCTAAAGGGTGACTTTGTCGAACACGTGTCTCTTCCTGTAGTTAAGTGGCGTTTGATGTCAGTCTTTTGTGGCATCGTTTGAACCTTTTGTATAATTTCCTGTTACTTTAACGTTAAGTGCTATCTACACTTCCTATTTCATGGTATCTTGATCTAACCACCACCCATCACAGAATTTTTGTTTCAATAAAGAAAAACGTTCAGAAAATGATAATTCTTGAACGATTACCAAAGAATTATTTATCGAATTTATGACTGGCATTCATGATCCAATCTTTCAGAATGTGGTTTATGTAAAATGTCGTAATCAACGTGCATAATGATAACAAGAATCCACCATCTTTTCTTAGTCGATTTCGAACAAGCTGGAGATAAGAAAGCCGCAAATTTTTTTATTCATCTGAGGCATCATACATATGTATGCGGCGTGCAGAATTGCGTAAACAGACAATTAGTTTAATTACCATTTCTGTTCGTTAAACAAATTGATAACAATCTTAATCGTGCCGGTGATGGTTAAAATATCAACCACGAATAAAATGTTGCTACCTGAGATATTAATGTGGCCGGAGATCGCGTGATCCATAACCTACCTGTATTATTGCATAAATTAGTTCGAGGTTTTAGTCCTTGGCGAAAGGTGTACGTTCTCATTTTGGAAGAAAAAATGATATTTGCTCTGATGTAGGTATTACATGGCAATATTGCTCTAAGAGAGCGCAATTTATCATTATCTTTAATTTGTGAAATAAATTCAGAACAATTTGTTCTGGTCTAAGGTGAAGTGTTTCATACTTACATTATTGGAGAAAATCTTTATTTGTTTGGAAATAAAAACAAGTTTTTTTCTGCCTTAATTTTTGTTATAGTGGATTCCTGATATTTTTATCGGTTTTTGAAAATTGGAATTTGATGAAAGAACATGCTGGGTTTATTTTTTGTGTTTTACTAAAACACCGGTTATTATTATTGTGGCACATTTAATAATTTCTTGTTTTGAAACGGCCTGTATATTACATCAAAAATTCTGTGGCTGGCATTTTTAGTATATCTAAAATCCTGTTATAAAGAAATAATGTTTTCGTGAAATGAAATTTCCTATGAATCCATGAATTTTACCAAAGAATAAAGGAAAGCATTTACATTTATTTAAACTAATTTTCAAAAAAAATCACTTTTCAATGATTAACTTCAAACAGATAATGATAATATTTTTTGACACTCGATTTTGGTCACCCTGTATAATTTGGATCAATGTCACTTGGTTAACGAGACTATTACATCTAACTTAATAAGCACGTCGCAAAATTTTATTAACGAGGTGCATTTTGTGGTTTTTATCGATTTTTAAAGCCTACGATGCAAAATCAATTTTTTTTGGTTTTTATTTTTTTCCGCTGCGGTCCCTCAACCGATTTCAATAAAATTTTGGTGATATGTAGGCAACCATAAAAGGCTTCCAAATGTGTAGAAAAATGTATAGAATGCAATTTAAAAAAATATATTACCATGGCGTTGCACATTTTTGGAACACGCTGTATAATAAAAAATAATTTCTTGAATTGTACCTTGAAGTACAGGGTAAGCCTGCAAAATGTCAAACTCTTAGCTTAATGAGTAAGTGAGCTACAGAAGACGGGAGCTTAGTTGCAGGACCCTGTATATATCTAGTATGATAAAGTATGATGAGCCTGGCCACATCAGATTTTTTTTAAAATAAACTTTCTTATCTGACTTAATTTTTGTTTTAGTGGATTTTTGATATTTTTGGAACATGACGAAGGAATTTGCCGATTTTATTTTTTCGTATTTACTAAAACACCGGTTATTGTTATTAATGTGACTCATTTAACAATTTCCTCTTTTGAATCAGCCACCCCAACCCAGGAAGTGACATTTTGAGTATATCTAAAACCCTGTTATAAAGAATTAATGTTTTCACGAAATGGAATTTCGTCCGTGTATTTTACCAAAAAATAAAAAGAAAGCATTTACATTCTGTAAGTAATTTTCAAAAAAAAATCACCTTTCAATTATTAACTTAATCATACAGATAATAATAATATTTTTTCTATAGTTGTTGAATCTGATGGAAGAAATTGTAGTTTTTGAGAAAAAATCTCGGGTTACTACTGATCTTCTCGAAAATTATATTCATATTTCAAGTTTTTATATACCGTACCTCGAAATTTTGATAGTATTGTTAATTCTCAACTATGCCAATATTGTTGATTGAGTCCATAATTTTCAAAGATAAGTAATATTGGTGTTGGAAATAAAACCTCTTTCATCCTTTGATTGTTATATATTTTAATATGAACCGGTTTCCATCAACAAAGTGATCATCATCAGCCAATTTTCCTACTCTTCTTTTAAATAAACCATTTTGACTTTTCTGTTGTCGTGAAATTGAGTGAAAGAGCGAATTAAAACATTATATTCTTTGTTATTGCGTATTATAATTTTCACATGGTACAATTTAGATTATTATATGCGCTTATAATAATTGCAAATGCTGAGTTATTTAAACCATTGGAAATATTTTATTTTCAAACTAGTAGTTTTTAAGCTACTCAAATATATTACTACAAATATATTATGAAAGAAACTGTTAAATATATAAATGCACAATTATTTTTTTAACGCACAAGGAATTTTTTGCATTCCTCAAATATTTTTTGTATTGGGTAAATATTTTTGGTAAAATATTTTATCAAATACTTACAATAAATGCACGTTTATTTTATTTATTGCGAATATAATTTGTACTGTTTTAAATTTCATCTTCTTCCACTTTTTCTCAAACTATATAAGACTTCAGAAATAAAATAACTCAATTAAATTATATTAAATTATTTGCCCTTGGTTGTCATCATGCTACTGACGTAGCAGGCGTTTGATTTCATTTCCCCAATTTGGTAATTATCCGAAAGTCATGATGTTATTTTTTAAATAATGAATGGTAGTTTGCCACGAACCACCTTTATTAATTTAATAACAAAAATTAAATCTACTACCATCACGATTAAATTTATTTAATCGCCCACCGTACACGCAATTACTATTAAATTGATTAACGAGGAGTGATTTAATTGGTCCATACACGGTGAATTCTTTCGCGTTTAAATCCGCTTGAGGAACGTCATGTTCTAGGTGAAATAATTTCACCGGCCGATGCGCCCAGTTTATAAAATCGCAATACTTTATATTTAGAACAAACCGTAACCGAATCGGAACCCTCAATTACGTCTCTACACCAAGTTAACTAAGGTAATTACGCCAAGGAAAACATGTAAAATGCGCTCTGTATTTGTAAAAGCACGGCATCCGTGAAAATATTTTATGTTTTGTATGTATGTAAGCTCACAGTCAAGTAATTTATAATAATAATTATTAGAGAGTAAAAATGATACGCCGAGTCAAGCATTTATTGCAAACAACTTTTGCCATTGCTTACATCTTGGATAATAAATTTCAAAAGTATATATGTATGTAATCAAATTGCTAATTATTTTACTATTTCAAATAATGGTGAAGTTAGAACTGAACCAAACAATTAAATAGAACTGATTTTTTTTTTGTATGAAAGTAATTTTACTGTAGTTAACAATTTTCCAGTTCTTTCCAGTTTTTATTATACTGTCACGTAATTTTCAGAATATTAATCTATTGAATGCAATTTGAATGCTTACTTCGCATAAATTATACTATTGTCTAGAAAATTAAAAAAATGCTGTTTTTTGTGCAACTTAGTGTGGTATTCGTATTGAGTGGAAAAGAACAATGACACATACATGTTTGTTGGATGCATAACCAAACATGTGGTTTTACAGACGTATACGATAAGGTGCTTCTTATTTTGTAGAAAATTCTTGATCAGAGAGCCAATTATCTTTTATATTTAGAAATATATTTGTATATACAGCTGTTTCAGAAATAACCGCTAACTCCGAAGGAGCATGTCCACTGTCCACCAAGGACAGCAAAGCAATTTTGGTCAAATACCCTATAGTTTTTTCTAAGTTTTAAGTACTAACAAAACTGTATTGAAGAAATCGTCTAAGGCCGGCCCTGGTAAATAGCAGATCGCGCATGCCCCGATTACGGTTGCTAACATACGTAAGAACATTTATGCATTGAAAATTAGAGAACTTAGTACGTACGTAATCCAGAAAAGTGATGCGAATTTACAAACATTGTGATTGCTAAGCGATATCTGTCGAACAAAACAAACCGACTTAACACAGCAACTGCTCGCCTCGGCCGGTCAAAGTTATGTCGCACCTAGCCATTCGTCGCTTACAATTGGCATCCATCCGTCTCTAGTACTACACAAATCGCCACACAAACACAACCACATTAATATTCCACAATCCAAAAGATTCTTATTGTAGATAAACCAACAAATAGCTGAGTGTCACGCCACAGTGGAGGTAGACCGATATGTTGCCGGCGACGTTGATGTGTCAACAGTTGCACCACAACTGCGGTGGAGTGTTGTCGATTTTCTTGCGCTAAGCAGGGACGGACTTCGTCTTTCGCTATTAATTCTCTCAAGAATGCTTTTTAGATAATACGTTATTTGACAAAAAGTGTTTATTATGTCCTTTGGCATATGTTCCTTCAAGGTTAGCCGTTACTTCTGAAACACTCTGTATATATAGAAGTCGCTATCGGCTGTCAGACTTCAGAAAATAATCTAAATTACACACAAAAAGCAAATAAATATACATACTTGAATTAGATATTATCTTAATACATTAATATAAAAAATCGATTAATTTTTTGTTTAGATATAGAAGTATTTCACATCAACGTCAGTAAATTACTTTCATGGCCAATAGCAAAAAAATTAAACAAATTACAATCCATTCTGGCTTTATTCCGTGGAGTCTGAATCTGATGGCAGAAATTGGCATGAATTGCGTCTAGTTTTTTTTTGAAAAACTGCTTTTTTTGCATTTTTGCAATAACTTTCTCAAAAAGTAGCCTTATTTGCCATTTCTGTCTATAGATCTAGATCCTCCTACAAAAAAAAAACGCACATTAGAAACCTTTTGAGATAACTGATGGTAAATTTTTTTTTGAAAATGTGTGCTTTTGTAATGAATGCAAATTGCTAGCTATATAGTCTAGAAGAAGGTCCTATTGTTATATAGCAGCCCCACAACCTGGGGCACCCTCTCGGTGGTGCCTAGGACCTGGCATCAAAGTTGTTTTTTACCTCTGAGAAATGTTACTCACACCAGAAATAGAAAGTTTTTGTCAATTGCACCCTTGGAGCCCACCTTCGACGGTTTGTAGAACCAGGTGTATATCGACGGTTACTCAAAACATGGTGCCAGAGTTTTCGTCACCAATTTTTAAGTTTTCCCCTAAGAAATACCAGAAGTAGGTGTCCTGGTGTCCATCTTCGTCTGTTGTCCAGGACCTGGTGTAACAGCTTACATGTTTCCGAATTTTAAAATTTTAACAATAAAGGGTATAATAAAAGTCTAAATAAAAGTCTTGTGGTATATGTAGGTCCATAAGCCATAGAGACAACTTTTTATCAATTTGGAAACGTTGATTTTCCAAAAATTAGTTTTGAAGATGTGAAGTTACTCACTAATTAAGTAATCAGTAAATAATTCAACACAGTGAATAAGTGGTATTCCACAGTCTTATTATATATATATATATATATATATATATATATATATATATATTATTATTATTACCGCTAATGCAGGGAACAGTTGGTATAATATAAAGGTTTTAAAAGCTAGAAATTGATGCAATCTCGACAGCGCGTATGTGTACAAGCATTTTTCTCACTGCCTTATTCTTTGGACGCTATCGCTGGCAGCCCATATACGGATCGCTGGCACAATGCGTAATCGAAAATCTGTTAATACCCTTTGGCCTCGCACTCTTAGACAATGAAGTGAAAGTTCAGCGATTCTGTATTTTAACGCGCCGTGATCCGCGCAGATACACATCTGCATATTTTTCACCGTTTTCGCAATAGTTCGTCATTTTTCTCGGACAGCAAGATGTTCGATGAACCAATGATCATTCGTTTACCAACCTTTCGAATTTGCATTTTTGAAATTCTAGCTACATTGCACGTGATAAATGTATAAAATTTTCTCTGCGATCTCTTCGAGGATAAGATCACTGGACAGTATAAAATTGTAATAAAAAGAAAGTTTAGATCGTAAAAGACCAGACGACGTACTAAAGTATTTTTTATGTAAGTTGTAAAGTTAGGATTTTCACATTTTGCCAATGTGGGCAAAACTTGAGACGTGGTGTAAATTTATAGTGATGGCGGGTAAATAATTTCCAGGATTTATCCTGCATCTTGCGTTGAGATATATCAATGTCCGAGTGTTTCCCTCGGTGCTGTATATAAGTACAAATTTATGGCATATCTCGTTACGGACACAACAACTTTTACCATCTTGGACACACCGCATCTAAATTGAGTTATCTATATAACTCATTTGTCGTCTTAAGTTGTGCGCCTTTACTGGTAACCTCGACAAACACATTTGTCATGAGGATGCGGACCTCAACCATGAGGTCCTTTCCTTGGCGAAAGATAACACAAAACTTCAGCTGCAAACATCGGAAAACAATTAAAAAAGCAACTAAAACATGATCAGTATGATCACTAATGTTATAATAATTAGATTATTATAATAGTTTATTAACATGGTGATATACAGGCGCGATGCTAATTTTAAATAAATCAAAAAACAGCACAACCTGGATTTGAACCAGGGACTTTTGCGTTTCTAGGACAATGCTCTCCCATCTGAGCTACTGAGGCCTATGCTATTTGTTAGATATAATCGCCTGTATATCACCATACTATTAGCGTATAATATTAATTTGACAAAATATGTCGTTAAACATTTTCATTTTTAGATTATTATACTTTGGAAAAATGTATTGAATAAATGCACGTAATTTGATAATATCAATAATGAATGATAATAATAAATTGTTAGAATGCTGTATCGGCATTGCGGGGCACATGGTTCAAATGTTAATCGGTTTGTATATTTTAAGTAAAAATTATAAATTAGAAATAATTGAATTAAGGAAATTAGTAGAATTTTGTAGATTTATGTAAATAATACAAAAAATAGTTTGTCTAAAATTCTTTACAACAAGAATACATCATATTGGTTTCATATTGTCATACAAGAAACAATATCCTCGTTATTTAAATCTTGTGTATCTTGTTGCGTGATATATGCAACAAGGTTGCATTTATCGACATATATTTTTACATTATCATACGTAGTATGACAAATTATTGTAATCGTGTCGAAAGAAAAAATTGAGAATTTAGCGGAAATATGTCCTTTTGGATCCCATGAACATTTTTTACCAAGGTACAAAAAATGTCAGTGTGTGTGTGTGTGTGTGTGTGTGTGTGTGTGTGTGTGTGTGTGTGTGTGTGTGTACCCGTATTTTTTTTCTGGCGACGATTTCGGAGGCACTACTAAAGGTATCGGGACGAAACTTCATATTTAGAAGTTTCATGACCAAACTTAGAGCTGAAAAGCTTTTTGTTCAAGTGTCCAAAACTGGAGGAAATTATGATTAATTCATGGCTATGAAATTATTTTGGTAAAGTTAATAGTAAGCTGAGTGAGCAAATTCTATTTCATCGAGATCGCTCGTATAGCATTACAACTAGTTTTAGGATTTGACAGATATTTTGATTCTATTGACAGTACATATTGTCAAAACATCAGAGTGACACAGATTGACACTGCTGTATAGTATGATAAAGTCATGTGTCAGGCAACATTAATTTTTTTATAGAGATCTGTATTATGATAACTCAAATAGACGTGGATTTTTTAAATTAACCGTTATTTAAAATATCTTTACTATTACAATTTTAATGAGTGTAGTCCACTTATTTCTTATTTTTAGTTTGTTTAATAGTTATTTATTATACATGAGAAAAAATATTAATATAATATTATGGGAAACATACATGGGAAAAAAATAATAATATAATATTGATATAAAATATCAAACTTTTTTCCCGTTACAGAAAAAAGATATTGTTATACATATCGACACTACAGAAAAGTACCTACCTACCTACAAGTAATACCATATTTTTTTATTATATTCAACCTTTGATGATACATACTAAATATAGAACGGTTCCATTTACTTACACCTACGTTGGAGTGACATTTGACATGATATTTGACATGACGTTTAACATGACATTTGACATGACGATTGACATGACACAAAGTGAAATTTATCTTTTTGACCATAGAATAATGTTTATGGTCACACACGTTGGATGAGGTTTCATCATCCATGACAATTATCCGTGAATAGAGCTAAAAATATTGCAAAACAACACAAAGACGACAAAGTTTAAATCGCACGAGTTAGTTTTTAGGTAATGTTACTGTCATCATCACCCGAAATGTCAAAACCGCTGGCCTGTGATTGGTGCACTTAGTGCACGGAGTCTGTCAAGTTGGAGTTGAATGGACAAATCCGTACGTTACGTTGAGTTTTTGTACGGATAAGTGAAAGTAAACGAACACCCAATGCAATGAAGCTCAACTTTTACTAATTTTTAAGTTCTCGTACGTTACGTTAAGTGGATGTAAACGATACTTTGTTCTAACTTACACAGTTAATTTTTGTGTACTACTTCGGTGTACTGATGTAAACCATTTGGCGGACCACGTGCGACTGTGGGAGTTGTTGCGACAGCATATTGTGATAAGTGATAAATGGTTTTATATCAGATTGGTTAACCCTATACAAGTTTAACACGAATTCTATAATATGGTCTAGTTGATATCCATTGTTCTGTCAGCGGTGAAATTAAAATAAATTGCAAGTTGAAATATGTATTGCTAAACTTACCGACACCTTTTAAGCATACAATAATATTGTCCTCGATCAGAAACACTGCTGAATGATAGTTCTTAAATGAGAGGAAATTGTTCTTACCTGGAGACAATACAATTTGCGACAAAAAAATCTGTAAATACCTGTGGAGGACACCATATAACACCTCTATCAACATGACCCTCCAATTGTTTCTAATTTGCATGTGCGTCATCTTGTAATAGAAAGTGGAGAATTTCCTGTCAAGATTAAAACTAATTTACTCTAGTTTGTATGCTTCCTGTTTTTTTTTCATATTAATGGAAGTAGTATAAAATACGAACCAGATTAAACAGACTGAAGATCTTTCTTGGTGCGCGGCATTCAGGTCTGACGAATATAAAAATACATACTACAGTTTCAGTTATGCGCAACACACATGCACGTATATATGTATGTATGTATGAGTGAAGCGAGTCCATTACAGATAAGTTTTTAAAAGCCCTTATCAGCGCGGCCGTATCGGTTTTAAAATATTTCCTTTACCATGTTAAGAAGTAATCGTTAAATCGTTAAGTGAAACAACTCTTATCTGGCCGATTTTAATGTTGTTTATTTTAGAGAGACTGGAAGAGATATGTTTATGGTGTTTTTGACTTGTCATACCGTGATAAAGATACGCTCACGATAACGCTTCGGCGTGCTTCATACGGCAGGACGCTATTGTATGTAAGTATACGAAATGACATGATCGTATATCGGCTGGGTAAATAAATATTTCGATTCCGCTTGTATGTATAGAATAGTATGCGTCAGAATGCTGACATATGAAGGAATTGTGGTGTATTTGGTAAATTTGGAAGCTAAAAGTGTATGATTTACTTTATACTTTTTGTTGGTGATCAATCCTTTTGAAAGATATTACAGGGTGTTCTTGAGGTAAGTCGTCTAGGGGAGTTTTAAGAACTGGCTTCAGCAGGATAGTACCACCTGTCACAGTGTGAAAGACTCCTGAGACTTTATTGCCTTGAAGAGACATGGCTGGCCGTCAAGAAGTCCCGATCTTACTCCAACTTGACAAACATCAGTGGTTGAAAATTAAAAATTCCCCAAAACATTGAAATCTCACATACAAACACGTCTCAAGTGGATACTACCAGTGGCGTAAATAGCAGGTGTGCGAGGTGTGCGGCGCACACGGGCCCACGAGCCAGGGGGGGCCCATTGGAGCCGGCCGGGTGCTTGGGAGGTCTCGCGAAAAATATGAGATCGTCGGCTTAAAGGTAAAGTCACTAACTAAAATCTAATAATTACGAAAACCTGAATTTTAAGAAGGAATACCAGTAAATATAATGTAATTTTCTAGAGATTTAATTCATTTTAGACAACTTAGAACACTTAGTCATCGCCTCCTCGTATAAGATGCACATTTATAAGCATATGGCTACTAATTGTAAAAATTATAGTTAGTGACTTTTACTTTTAAGTTGACGATATGTTGGCATTTGTCATAATTGTGCTAAAAATTAACTGATAGCCCCTCTGAGCGCGGGATACGATTTCGGACTAAAAGAAAACACCTGAGCAGTTTCTAGGCCCCTGGGCTGCAATAAGATGCTAGCATAACGTAACTAAATAAAGTCTAGCATTTCAAAAAGTAGGTACTAAAAAAGTAATCTAAGCTCGATACCATATATTTATTGTTACATAAAGCACAAAAAATATTAGTAATAATACAATTTTATTAAGATCTACAAACACAAACAAGAAACTTTTAATTCCAACAATAGAGAAAATAACTTTCAAGGTTGCTTTCCAAGCTATTTTGAAAAACCAAAAAATGTAACGTTTTAATTATGATCATAACTTCTTTATTTGTGATTTCTTCAAAAATGCATTTTGACATTATAAAGGCACTTTTCCCTACAATTTGAATATGTTAGTTTAAAATTTTTCGCCAATGAATTCGTCAGAAACAAACGAAACTTTTTTTTTCTTATGGACTTGGTTTTATACATGTTTGGACTCAGATTTTTTTTCTGAGTAATTTGGTATGCCACTTGCCGTATTTACAACACAACAAGCCGACAGAATTGGAGTTTTTCTTTAATATCTGAAAATCGCATGGTGGTCATGAAAAACACATTTGAGTGATACAGTATTTATGTGCCCATAATCAATTTACAGTGAACTTTTGGAATGTATTTATTTGTACTACACAATATAAAAAAGTAACGTTTTAACAAACTAAATAATGTTTTCAAAAATCTCGCCATGTTTACGGAGGCATTTTTCACAGCATTCCGTAATCTGATGACGTTACCGAGGGTTCTTCTGTCAATCGAATTGAAAGCGGCGATGACAGTGTCACGTAACTCCCCAACGTTTCCAAAATTATAAACACCATACAACTTATTTTATAAGTCATTCCATAGATAAATAGATAAAAATCACAAGGAGTAAGATCCGGCAATTTTGGTGGCCATAATACTTCTGAATAGGTAGCAATTACTCTCCGTTTATGTCTTATATCTAAATAGTTCCTCACAATTCGGGCATTATGTGCCGTTGTCTTGTAGGAGTCACATACCTTATCGTAAGGCCAACAGTATATCGTCCATTCTTTCTTCCACGTCTTCAGAGAGCAATATTGCCGATACATCTCCGACGTTAGATTTTTGTTATAAAACATTGGTTCGGTTAATCGGCTGGCCACTTTACCGCACCATACATTAAAACCAAACTACACCCGATTATGGCGCGGTACAAAAAGGTATTATATTTTTGCGGGCCCACATTATATTTTTTTATAAATTATTTCACAAAACGTCTTCCATGGCACCATTCGATTTTCAGCAATTCGCGAAGTGTACAATTTTCAGTCTTCAATTTTCATTTCTATTATTTTATTGTAATCAAAATATGGCATGTCGCATACCAGATTACTCAGAAAGAAATGATGAATCCAAACATGTATAAAACCAATATGGCGTCCATAAGAAAAACAAAAGTTTCGACTGCTTCTGACGAATTCATTGACGAAAAAAATTTTGACATAATAAAATTATAGGGAAAAAAGTGCCTTTATAATGTCAAAACGCTTTATTGATGGGATCACAAATAAAGAAGTTATGATCATAATTAAAAAATGAAATTTTTTGTTTTTTTTTCAAAATAGTTGGGAAGCCATTTGGAATTCAACTGTTTTCTCAACAGATTATTTCTATATCCAATAATAACAAAGGTACTCATACAATCCAACGTTCCGTGAGACACACTGTATAAAGTATAAAAAACGTATAAACAGTATAAAAAGTCTTAGTGGGCAGTCAAATAAAGGTTTAAGGGTTTCAAAGTATTAAATAAAGTGGGGGCCCATTGTTTCTGGTCGCACACGGGCCCACTGCCTCCTAGTTACGCCACTGGATACTACTATTGACGAAACATTTTTTATGTACGCAGATTTTAATATTTCTCTCTTTTTAGCTTTTCAGTAATTGCTTAGACGAGAGTTGACCAAAATTATATCAGAATTTTCTCTAAGAAAGTATATTTTATTAAAACATTCAGTATTAATATCAATAGTGGTTCTAAAGTGTTGTACACGATTATATCTAACGTAATTTCTTCTTCCTCCCTTATGATGTTCTTAACAATTTTTTCAATTTGTGCTGCTCGGTACTCTTCGAATGGCTTGTAATAAAAGAGGTTTGATGTGGCATTCTTAGCAGATTATAAAGTGATAAACGTTGGCATCTTTGGAAACTTTTGAAAAGTCCTAAATTTTTGTAAATTTGACCAGAGTTGAAATTTCACATGGTGCAGTGGATTCTGCTACCCCTATAAAACGAAATAAAACGCTTTCATTTGGATTGATATTTTAAAAACACTTGACTTACAACTTGAATCATAATTAGTTTTGCAAATTTCACTGATTTGAAGTCAAGACCTTGATCATCAATTTCTTAAGAAGTTTCAGATTTTCTTGTAGTTCTGGGTTTTAGTGCTGGCAGTGCAATTACCTCAACATGAATTGACACTTAAAATGAGGAGTGTCAACATTAACGCCTCCCAACTTAAATAACAACCATAAATCAGGGCTTAAATATCTGAGCTTTTTTATTGATCTCATACTGAATAATATTTAATATAATTTAATATTTATTGTATATTTAAGCTAATTTATTTTGCGGTGCCGATGTGGCGATTTAGTGATTTCATTGTAACAACTTTTACGCTAATCGCTCACTATACTATCTACATCCGGAAGTCATTCGCCATACAAATTTTATCCAGCGGCCTTGTGTCTAGCGACAAATAATCGCATCGATGCAAATTCTTGACAATTGCGTTCTGGTTATCGCATATCCAATGGGCTAGTTTACTATACATAGGAAGCAACGTAAACGCATTGCATTTTTTGTTTGTTTAGGCGACATTCTTCGTCTTACTGCTTGTAAAGCTCAATATTGATGCACAACAAAAAGTATGTTTATATAAACAGCGTTAGTAATGATAATTGCATTTGTGATTTGACGACACTGAGTTAAAATTTGTATACGACCCGATAAACCAAAAAATAAAGATGAATGTTGCCGACAAGAAGAAGAATGTTTTATGATAAATTTTGTACTACCTGCGATGAATCGACACTCGTTTGAAGGAGCTAATAAAAACTAGTAAGCTAATTATCTTCAGCCGGGCTGAAGTTAAAAAACCCACCACCGTAAACTAGTTTTGAGTTGGAATTTGAAAAAAAAGTAGAAGTTAACCGATTTTGCCCATTCACGAACTTGTCGTTACTTTTTAAGAATTAAGCACGGCAGTTATCGTGTACACAGACGGATTCTATTCAGTGTCCAATGCTGGTTGAAAATATATACAGGGTTAGCCAAAATTACCGGAACACCTAAATAATTCGCTAACAGTTAGAAATTAGAAAAAAATGTTTTAACAAGAGTTTTTTGGCTGTGCACAAGGTATCGTTTAAATATATTTTTAATATAAAGGATGCTCATTTTATTATAAAAATTAGGTAACCTTTCCCTTTTTTAAATAGAACACCATATATTGTCACATAGGGTCATCCGGAGCAGACGTTATGTATTTTACGATGTGTATTTCTGCTAATATATTTGTAACATGAATATGACCGCTATTTTTTCTACAATTTTTTGCCACTAATACTGCCAATGATATTAGAATCGAGATACGTGCATTGTTTTCAAGTCTAGCACGAGTTCCTTTGCAAGAAACTTCGCTCAAATCCTTTCAACTCTTCAAATAATTTATTTCAGTTTGAAGTATGCTTACCACTCACGAAACATTCGATAAATAACTACAAAAAGCGCACCGCGGAGCTGTCAAACAAGTTAACGGATGATATGCGCTCTTGATTGAAATCCTCGGCGGCGGCGGTGTCCGATAAAGCAGGACAAAAGGACGGCCGGTGACAGCGACGAGTTTCCCCAGTTCGGAAAAATATCTAGTCGGCCTGTCCCGCGCGGCCAACTAGACGGAGAAGGAGCGTTTTTGATTTCCGATAATACCGAGTGCCGCGGTAGGGTTCGGCACCGCTATCGCGATTTCCGATATCAGAAATTCATACGGAACGAGCAGTACGCCACTTATCTTGATCTACGGGGTTTTCCTTCGCGATAAAGTATATTTATACGGGCAATCCGCGCCGCTATCGTCCGACTTGCTCGTTTTTTGATTATGTTTGTACAGTCCGGGGAAAAAGAATTTATATATCACTGATATTCCGAATATTCTGTCGGGTTTTGTAATGCAATTCTTGAGCATGAGCTGCAATAATAAACAAAAATGCAATAAAAAACGGTTTGTTTTATCTGGAAAATTCAAATTTCATGTGACTCAATTTTAAATATTCATAGAACAATTGAATTTTTTTCTACATTAAAGCAACAATAAGTTTTATTTAAAATTAATGTATGCAATCTTGGTAAATGAAAAGCAAAATCAAACAATTGTCGTTAGAAAAATAAAACATCTGAATATGAATCTGTAAGATAAAATTCTCAAATATGTGTGTTTTTGAAAATCAGTACCAAAAATGTACAAAACACATTTTTTGCTAGTCAATTTACAATTTCTGATTTCAGCTTCTGAGACAGGTTCTACGAAAAAAGGCAAATCAAAATCAGTTGATATTTTTGTCATAGTAACAAACTAGTAATTTGTCGTCGATTTGTTTATTTTTTGCTAATGGTGGCCAATTATTTAATACTTGAAGACGGGACGCCGAGATGAGTGTGTGGGTTAGCGTGCTTCTTATTTTCTGCTTTTTTCAAGAGCATCCCCTTTAGAAGTTATATAGGTAACCTGTGAAATCTTTACAATATTAATCTTAACAAAAAATGAGGGGTTGCTACCGGTTGTCGAAGTTTCGAAAATAAATTAAATTTATTTTAAAAAGACGAATATTTTTCAGTTTTAAGAATTTGCTATCAAAGCATCCTTCGTGCTTATTCGATGCTATATGTTAATTTTATTTCGGCTTTTACCACTAGAAAACTGTCCAATATTGGGTCCGACAAGGATTTTTCCCAATGATTTCCAATAGTTTTTCCTAAATTACTGTTGAATGAACATTTTCGTTTCTTAGCATATTGCATGTTAAGGAACAAATTATTTTTGTCATATGTATTATTCAAGGGTACATTCTTACGTAACATTTTCAAAAATTAATGATTTTTTTATTGCACAACATTGAAAGAATACACTGTAAAAATTGCAGAAAGAAATTCGAAAAATTAACAATTACACAGCCAAAATTCGAGCGGCCCTCCAAGGCAATTATGTCTCGATTATCGGAACTTTTTTTAAACATCTCCAATACGTATATATTTCAATATTTTCCAGAAACTCTTATCTGTAGTATACCCACATTTATCCTCTTTAAAATAACATACCATTTAGTGTGATTAGCTTAATAGTTTTGGAGATATCGATAAAAAAATGAATGGACAAAATTATAGGTATCTTCAAGCAGCAGTAAAAAAAGTACCCGACTAGTTGGTATTCTTCTACGCATGCGCACTGGAGATTTCCCCCCCCCCAAATTAATTTGCGCGTGCGTAGAAGAATACTCAATTAGTTGGGTACCTTTTTTTACTGCTGTTCGAACAAACCTAATAATTTTATGTGAATACCGATAGTCTCCATAATATCCAACAACAATTTTCTAAATTTTATTTGTGCCTTTGTGCCGATTGTGATTTATCAATTTCTCAAAACTGTTTTCAAACGCACTCTGATGAAATGTCAAGATTACAACATATGTCTCAGATGAAATTAGCCCAAAACAGTAAATTGTTTTGTGTGCAGGCCTGTTCTTTTCGAAAATTAAAAGCAGATGCGTTTGTAACTTATAAACTGTTTACTCCAACTTAGCATATTTAATACATATATATATATATATATATATATATATATATATATATATATATATATATGTAAGCAATATAATTAATTATTCGATCGACAATTAGTACAGTGTAAAGGCTAGTGTGGTTGGGTATTCGATCCGTTTATAATAAAGCTAACTCTTTATTTTTAATTGCTATATTTCGGAATCAATTGTTCCTTCATCAGGCAAAACTACAAAAGAACACGTAACACACGCAATGAATACAAAAACATAATAAAAAGCGTCAGCGTACTTACAAATATGAGTTACATTAAGCAGCACAAGTTGAGAAACCTCTCCAACATCTCCAATAAATTCATGAACGTCAACAACAATAATAAAACAAATTTAAAATAACCTAGTCGGTCAGGTCACTGCGGACTCGTTTTGGCGGTAAAAGGACAGCATTTACATTCTGAATACAACCACAGGCATGCGTCACGTGTAACAACAAATCGTGCCACTGCTAGAATATTAGACTATCACTAGTCACCGTTCTCCTGTTGGTAGAATAACTTTTATCAATTGAAATTATATAAGAATAAATATTACTGATACCATCCACATCATTCTTAAAGTTCACAGCGTGGTCAGTCAAGTTTACATTGTACATTTCCAAAAATAGTCTGTTGTTATAATCTCTGTCAGAATCTAGAACTTTTACGTTTTCAAAATCAAAGGTATGATCCTTGCCGATGGAGTGCAAAGCTAAAGCACACCTTGTTTTTCCCGTACGGCAGTCACTCTTATGCAAAGAGACACGGTTCTTAAGCCACTGGGAAGTAACACCAATATAAGTGCCCTCACAATCATTACAGACGCTGTGAACTTTAAGAATGATGTGGATGGTATCAGTAATATTTATTCTTATATAATTTCAATTGATAAAAGTTATTCTACCAACAGGAGAACGGTGACTAGTGATAGTCTAATATTCTAGCAGTGGCACGATTTGTTGTTACACGTGACGCATGCCTGTGGTTGTATTCAGAATGTAAATGCTGTCCTTTTACCGCCAAAACGAGTCCGCAGTGACCTGACCGACTAGGTTATTTTAAATTTGTTTTATTATTGTTGTTGACGTTCATGAATTTATTGGAGATGTTGGAGAGGTTTCTCAACTTGTGCTGCTTAATGTAACTCATATTTGTAAGTACGCTGACGCTTTTTATTATGTTTTTGTATTCATTGCGTGTGTTACGTGTTCTTTTGTAGTTTTGCCTGATGAAGGAACAATTGATTCCGAAATATAGCAATTAAAAATAAAGAGTTAGCTTTATTATAAACGGATCGAATACCCAACCACACTAGCCTTTACACTGTATATATATATATATATATATATATATATATATATATATATATATATATATATATATATATATATATATATATATATATATATATATATATATATATATATATATATTACATTATATTTTGCTATGCTAACTAAATTATTATAGTTTGATGGGTGTGGTCTTGAAATTCTAGACATTACAACAATATTTACAAAAAAATCTATTATGAATGTTTTTTAACATGTGGTTAGTATCATTTTAATGGGGTTTCGACCGTTCAGTGCATTTTCATTTATCTTTAAAAAAAATGTGAAGTGTAAAGGTGTCAACAACGTTAATTATTTTGCAGCGTTAATGTGGTTTTTCTGTCAAAAGTACGACGATATATCGTGACTGATGGCAACTTGAGGCATGATACTTATTTCTACTAAATAAGTAAGAATTTCCAGAAAATTTATCGATCTGCCACTTCAAACAACACCGTATTTAATCAATTATACATACAGCACCATAATTATCATTTGTACAGATAAATAAAACAAAACCAGACGCAACAAATCCAACAGAATATACACCATGTAGAACGAGTTCACAATGAAGCAATTACACGAAATTAGCAACGGATTATTAAGTATCTACATCGCGCACTACCTCAAACCGTGACAGAAATAAATATTTCATTCGCGCAGGTTCAATTTTTCATTTTGCTAATTAAATTGTTCAACCATACACGCTTAAATCTTACCTAATTCCTATTTAAATTACCCGTTTCTTCTTTATAAATACTTCATTCGAATGCTAACACAATGTAACAAATAACATTTTCTAAACGTATTAGACGATACGACAAAGTTGGGAAGAAAAAACACCAAATCGTTATGTATAATCAATCGTAGTGTGGATTCCAGAGTGTTGGTTATAAAATTGACCGCGAGGCGGTGCTGGCATAGGTCTGAAGTCGCCCGGAGTGCCGGAGCATGGCGTGTCCACGTGACAAGCAACAAGTTGTCCGGGAGACACGACATCGGGACACGATTCAGGTATCCAAGTGCGCTTGTTCACGGATTCCTCTCCCTGCTTTCTACAGCCACTACTGCGGCAATAAAAAGGCCGTTTCCACCGGACGGCGATCTTGTTTCTTTTTTGTGTCCCCGAGTGTCTAAAACTCAATCGATCGTTAATGATTCCCTCGCCTTGTTCTAACTTAGTTATCCATGTTTGCCTTCAAACCTGAGTAATTATAATTGCTTATTAACGTGAAATGACTTCATTTAAACGGCCGGATGTTCTATGGTCTATCGTAGGAATAATTAAGAATAGTAAAGATGTCAAATTGTAACTACTGTTTACTTATAAAATAGTGATAGTTACTGTTTTATTATTTGGTAGATTATAGCTCAGCACGATCTTAGCTGTTGATTACTTTTGATTACTGAGTACTTGATTATTTTGATTCACATATGAAGAGAATGGTTTTTGGCAATAAATAGATGTGTTGTCAAAATTAAAACAGGTATAAACTGAATAAAGCATGTTAAAACGAATAAACTTCAACAGCTTTAAACACGAGATCAATTTTGATCAATTATTGATCCGAAATCAAAATTAATGTCAAAATGACACAAGGAATCTGTTTTCCATATACGACTAAAAACTACTGAAAACATTTTCTGTTTACCGTTTACAATTTACATTTAAAAAATGGTTGTTATTTTATGAAACATTCTTAGAACTTGAAACTGTCTTTAAATTGTTCTAAATAAGTATAATCGCTCCAGTTTGTTTAAAATAATCTATACAGGGTGAGTATGTAAAGCAACATCCGTTAGTTGTCGCAGGTATTAAAAATCTGATGTGGCCAGGCACATGACTTTATCATACTATATATAAAATTAATAGTTTAGCTGCATGAGAATCTATTTGATTGAGATAAATCGTAGGTATTTTCAAAGCATCAGCATTTGACACTGCCTACACTACGTCATTAGAATAATAGTTATTTATGTCACAAATGCCGAAAGTACGGAATAGCGCGACGAGCGGTGATGCGGCGCGTCACCGAAGGCGGAGTGTCGCCGTCGCATGTGAGCGAGTCGCGCTATCTAGTTTTTGGCAGGAGCGACATCAACGTTTATTGTGTTGCTTTTTAAGAAATACGTATTTAAAAAAAATAAATAAATGACACAACCCAGTGCATGTGCATGACTACATTAGAACGCTCTATCTCTTAAAAAAGTTATAATTGTTTTTTCGTTCTAAATTTAGCACTTTTAGATAGAAAAAAGTTGAACATTGCAACCGTTGGTGATAGAAAGGTTTACCTTCTACCAAATGATAGCTCTCGTTGAGTCTATCAAAAATATGTATACTTTTATGTGCCTAAGATTTACCATTTTCATATTATGTGGTCCATTTCGCTTATTTTTGTATTATATGAAAAACCGTAATTTCAGCACAACTCGGTAACCAGTAGAGACACAGACTTTTCCTATGTAAATTTGTAATCAGCGCACCCATTTTAGTAAGATAGAAAAGGTTTCATATTGATCCGGGCCCTCGTTTTTTAGATAGGTGTGCTACTTCAAAATTATTGTTTAAAAGATGTGATTTCTTAAAAAATTTTGGCCAGTCGGCAAAAACCCAACTACCTTCAATCAATTTAAGGTTGTGGTTCTTGATACAATTTTTGACGCTCATTACGCCGGTATAATTTGTTTTTACTTATTTGGAACGGTTCGGCAGTTATTACGTTCCCAATTAACAAAAATGATGCTAAAAACACCCATTTTACTATGTTAGAAATTTGGAACGCAAACTGTGTCCGATCTAATCGACCGATGTTAACGGCTCAAACGGTATCGGATGGGAAATTGGCCGAGGAATTCATTTCTGAAAACCGCGTTGCTCTAAGGTGCCCGGTTCGTGAGAAAAACGCGATAAACCGCGGAAATTATAGTTTCCCACTTTCTAGCCAAACCGTACACGCTACGGGAAAACCGACCTCACCGTTGAATTCAGCACATCCCAGTGCATGTGCATGACTACATTAGAACGCTCTATCTCTTAAAAAGTTATAATTGTTTTTTCGTTCTAAATTTAGCACTTTTAGATAGAAAAAAGTTGAACATTGCAACCGTTGGTGATAGAAAGGTTTACCCTCTACCAAATGATAGCTCTCGTTGAGTCTATCAAAAATATGTATACTTTTATGTGCCTATGGTTTACCATTTTCATGTTATGTGGTCCATTTCGGTTATTTTTGTATTATATGAAAAACAGTAATTTCAGCACAACTCGGTAACCAGTAGAGACAGAGACTTTTCCTATGTAAATTTGTAATCAGCGCACCCATTTTAGTAAGATAGAAAAGGTTTCATGTTGATCCGGGTCCTCGTTTTTGAGATAGGTGTGGTACTTCAAAATTATTGTTTAAAAGATGTGATTTCTTAAAAAATTTTAGCCAGTCGCCAAAACCCAACTACCTTCAATCAATTTAAGGTTGTGGTTCTTGATACAATTTTTGACGCTGATTACGCCGGTATAATTTGTTTTTACTTATTTGGAACGGTTCGGTAGTTATTACGTTCCCAATTAACAAAAATGATGCCAAAAACACCCATTTTACTATGTTAGAAATTTTGAACGCAAACTGTGTTCGATCTAATCGACCGATGTTAACGGTTCAAACGGTACCGGATGGAAAATTGGCCGAGGAATTCATTTCTGAAAACCGCCTTGCTCTAAGGTGCGCGGTTCGCGAGAAAAACGCGATAAACCGCGGAAATTATAGTTTCCCACTTTCTAGCCAAACCGTACACGCTACGGGAAAACCGACCTCACCGTTGAATTCAGCACAACCCAGTGCATGTGCATGACTACATTAGAACCCTCTATCTCTTAAAAAGTTATAATTTTTTTTTCGTTCTAAATTTAGCACTTTTAGATAGAAAAAAGTTGAACATTGCAACCGTTCGTTATAGAAAGGTTTACCTTCTGCCAAATGATAGCTCTCGTTGAGTCTATCAAAAATATGTATACTTTTATGTGCCTAAGATTTACCATTTTCATGTTATGTGGTCCATTTCGCTTATTTTTGTATTATATGAAAAACCGTAATTTCAGCACAACTCGGTAACCAGTAGAGACAGAGACTTTTCCTATGTAAATTTGTAATCAGCGCACTCATTTTAGTAAGATAGAAAAGGTTTCATGTTGATCCGGGCCCTCGTTTTTGAGATAGGTGTGCTACTTCAAAATTATTGTTTAAAATATGTGATTTCTTAAAAATTTTTAGCCAGACGGCAAAAACCCAACTACCTTCAATCAATTTAAGGTTGTGGTTCTTGATACAATTTTTGACGCTGATTATGCCGGTATAATTTGTTTTTACTTATTTGGAACGGTTCGGCAGTTATTACGTTCCCAATTAACAAAAATGATGCTAAAAACACCCATTTTACTATGTTAGAAATTTGGAACGCAAACTGTGTCCGATCTAATCGACCGATGTTAACGGTTCAAACGGTATCGGATGGGAAATTGGCCGAGGAATTCATTTCTGAAAACCGCGTTGCTCTAAGGTGCCCGGTTCGTGAGAAAAACGCGATAAACCGCGGAAATTATAGTTTCCCAGTTTCTAGCCAAACCGTACACGCTACGGGAAAACCGACCTCACCGTTGAATTCAGCACATCCCAGTGCATGTGCATGACTACATTAGAACGCTCTATCTCTTAAAAAGTTATAATTGTTTTTTCGTTCTAAATTTAGCACTTTTAGATAGAAAAAAGTTGAACATTGCAACCGTTGGTGATAGAAAGGTTTACCCTCTACCAAATGATAGCTCTCGTTGAGTCTATCAAAAATATGTATACTTTTATGTGCCTATGGTTTACCATTTTCATGTTATGTGGTCCATTTCGCTTATTTTTGTATTATATGAAAAACAGTAATTTCAGCACAACTCGGTAACCAGTAGAGACAGAGACTTTTCCTATGTAAATTTGTAATCAGCGCACCCATTTTAGTAAGATAGAAAAGGTTTCATGTTGATCCGGGTCCTCGTTTTTGAGATAGGTGTGCTACTTCAAAATTATTGTTTAAAAGATGTGATTTCTTAAAAAATTTTGGCCAGTCGGCAAAAACCCAACTACCTTCAATCAATTTAAGGTTGTGGTTCTTGATACAATTTTTGACGCTGATTATGCCGGTATAATTTGTTTTTACTTATTTGGAACGGTTCGGCAGTTATTACGTTCCCAATTAACAAAAATGATGCCAAAAACACCCATTTTACTATGTTAGAAACTTTGAACGCAAACTGTGTCCGATCTAATCGACCGATGTTAACGGTTCAAACGGTATCGGATGGGAAATTGGCCGAGGAATTCATTTCTGAAAACCGCGTTGCTCTAAGGTGCCCGGTTCG
Source organism: Melinopterus prodromus (assembly GCA_964023965.1). Taxonomy (NCBI): domain Eukaryota; kingdom Metazoa; phylum Arthropoda; class Insecta; order Coleoptera; family Scarabaeidae; genus Melinopterus; species Melinopterus prodromus. Next base: position 52,584,220 of record OZ030393.1, read on the forward strand.
CGAGAAAAACGCGATAAACCGCGGAAATTATAGTTTCCCACTTTCTAGCCAAACCGTACACGCTACGGGAAAACCGACCTCACCGTTGAATTCAGCACATCCCAGTGCATGTGCATGACTACATTAGAACGCTCTATCTCTTAAAAAGTTATAATTGTTTTTTCGTTCTAAATTTAGCACTTTTAGATAGAAAAAAGTTGAACATTGCAACCGTTGGTGATAGAAAGGCTTACCCTCTACCAAATGATAGCTCTCGTTGAGTCTATCAAAAATATGTATACTTTTATGTGCCTATGGTTTACCATTTTCATGTTATGTGGTCCATTTCGCTTATTTTTGTATTATTTGAAAAACAGTAATTTCAGCACAACTCGGTAACCAGTAGAGACAGAGACTTTTCCTATGTAAATTTGTAATCAGCGCACTCATTTTAGTAAGATAGAAAAGGTTTCATGTTGATCCGGGTCCTCGTTTTTGAGATAGGTGTGCTACTTCAAAATTATTGTTTAAAAGAAGTGATTTCTTAAAAAATTTTGGCCAGTCGGCAAAAACCCAACTATCTTCAATCAATTTAAGGTTTGTGGTTCTTGATACAATTTTTGACGCTCATTACGCCGGTATAATTTGTTTTTACTTATTTGGAACGGTTCGGCAGTTATTACGTTCCCAATTAACAAAAATGATGCTAAAAACACCCATTTTACTATGTTAGAAATTTGGAACGCAAACTGTGTCCGATCTAATCGACCGATGTTAACGGTTCAAACGGTATCGGATGGGAAATTGGCCGAGGAATTCATTTCTGAAAACCGCGTTGCTCTAAGGTGCCCGGTTCGTGAGAAAAACGCGATAAACCGCGGAAATTATAGTTTCCCACTTTCTAGCCAAACCGTACACGCTACGGGAAAACCGACCTCACCGTTGAATTCAGCACATCCCAGTGCATGTGCATGACTACATTAGAACGCTCTATCTCTTAAAAAGTTATAATTGTTTTTTCGTTCTAAATTTAGCACTTTTAGATAGAAAAAAGTTGAACATTGCAACCGTTGGTGATAGAAAGGTTTACCCTCTACCAAATGATAGCTCTCGTTGAGTCTATCAAAAATATGTATACTTTTATGTGCCTATGGTTTACCATTTTCATGTTATGTGGTCCATTTCACTTATTTTTGTATTATTTGAAAAACAGTAATTTCAGCACAACTCGGTAACCAGTAGAGACAGAGACTTTTCCTATGTAAATTTGTAATCAGCGCACTCATTTTAGTAAGATAGAAAAGGTTTCATGTTGATCCGGGTCCTCGTTTTTGAGATAGGTGTGCTACTTCAAAATTATTGTTTAAAAGATGTGATTTCTTAAAAAATTTTGGCCAGTCGGCAAAAACCCAACTATCTTCAATCAATTTAAGGTTTGTGGTTCTTGATACAATTTTTGACGCTCATTACGCCGGTATAATTTGTTTTTACTTATTTGGAACGGTTCGGCAGTTATTACGTTCCCAATTAACAAAAATGATGCTAAAAACACCCATTTTACTATGTTAGAAATTTGGAACGCAAACTGTGTCCGATCTAATCGACCGATGTTAACGGTTCAAACGGTATCGGATGGGAAATTGGCCGAGGAATTCATTTCTGAAAACCGCGTTGCTCTAAGGTGCCCGGTTCGTGAGAAAAACGCGATAAACCGCGGAAATTATAGTTTCCCACTTTCTAGCCAAACCGTACACGCTACGGGAAAACCGACCTCACCGTTGAATTCAGCACATCCCAGTGCATGTGCATGACTACATTAGAACGCTCTATCTCTTAAAAAGTTATAATTGTTTTTTCGTTCTAAATTTAGCACTTTTAGATAGAAAAAAGTTGAACATTGCAACCGTTGGTGATAGAAAGGTTTACCCTCTACCAAATGATAGCTCTCGTTGAGTCTATCAAAAATATGTATACTTTTATGTGCCTATGGTTTACCATTTTCATGTTATGTGGTCCATTTCACTTATTTTTGTATTATTTGAAAAACAGTAATTTCAGCACAACTCGGTAACCAGTAGAGACAGAGACTTTTCCTATGTAAATTTGTAATCAGCGCACTCATTTTAGTAAGATAGAAAAGGTTTCATGTTGATCCGGGTCCTCGTTTTTGAGATAGGTGTGCTACTTCAAAATTATTGTTTAAAATATGTGATTTCTTAAAAATTTTGGCCAGTCGGCAAAAACCCAACTACCTTCAATCAATTTAAGGTTGTGGTTCTTGATACAATTTTTGACGCTCATTACGCCGGTATAATTTGTTTTTACTTATTTGGAACGGTTCGGCAGTTATTACGTTCCCAATTAACAAAAATGATGCTAAAAACACCCATTTTACTATGTTAGAAATTTGGAACGCAAACTGTGTCCGATCTAATCGACCGATGTTAACGGTTCAAACGGTATCGGATGGGAAATTGGCCGAGGAATTCATTTCTGACAACCGCGTTGCTCTAAGGTGCCCGGTTCGTGAGAAAAACGCGATAAACCGCGGAAATTATAGTTTCCCACTTTCTAGCCAAACCGTACACGCTACGGGAAAACCGACCTCACCGTTGAATTCAGCACATCCCAGTGCATGTGCATGACTACATTAGAACGCTCTATCTCTTAAAAAGTTATAATTGTTTTTTCGTTCTAAATTTAGCACTTTTAGATAGAAAAAAGTTGAACATTGCAACCGTTGGTGATAGAAAGGTTTACCCTCTACCAAATGATAGCTCTCGTTGAGTCTATCAAAAATATGTATACTTTTATGTGCCTATGGTTTACCATTTTCATGTTATGTGGTCCATTTCGGTTATTTTTGTATTATATGAAAAACAGTAATTTCAGCACAACTCGGTAACCAGTAGAGACAGAGACTTTTCCTATGTAAATTTGTAATCAGCGCACCCATTTTAGTAAGATAGAAAAGGTTTCATGTTGATCCGGGTCCTCGTTTTTGAGATAGGTGTGGTACTTCAAAATTATTGTTTAAAAGATGTGATTTCTTAAAAAATTTTAGCCAGTCGCCAAAACCCAACTACCTTCAATCAATTTAAGGTTGTGGTTCTTGATACAATTTTTGACGCTGATTACGCCGGTATAATTTGTTTTTACTTATTTGGAACGGTTCGGTAGTTATTACGTTCCCAATTAACAAAAATGATGCCAAAAACACCCATTTTACTATGTTAGAAATTTTGAACGCAAACTGTGTTCGATCTAATCGACCGATGTTAACGGTTCAAACGGTACCGGATGGAAAATTGGCCGAGGAATTCATTTCTGAAAACCGCCTTGCTCTAAGGTGCGCGGTTCGCGAGAAAAACGCGATAAACCGCGGAAATTATAGTTTCCCACTTTCTAGCCAAACCGTACACGCTACGGGAAAACCGACCTCACCGTTGAATTCAGCACAACCCAGTGCATGTGCATGACTACATTAGAACCCTCTATCTCTTAAAAAGTTATAATTTTGTTTTCGTTCTAAATTTAGCACTTTTAGATAGAAAAAAGTTGAACATTGCAACCGTTCGTTATAGAAAGGTTTACCTTCTGCCAAATGATAGCTCTCGTTGAGTCTATCAAAAATATGTATACTTTTATGTGCCTAAGATTTACCATTTTCATGTTATGTGGTCCATTTCGCTTATTTTTGTATTATATGAAAAACCGTAATTTCAGCACAACTCGGTAACCAGTAGAGACAGAGACTTTTCCTATGTAAATTTGTAATCAGCGCACCCATTTTAGTAAGATAGAAAAGGTTTCATGTTGATCCGTGTCCTCGTTTTTGAGATAGGTGTGCTACTTCAAAAGTATTGTTTACAAGATGTGATTTCTTAAAAAATTTTAGCCAGTCGGCAAAAACCCAACTACCTTCAATCAATTTAAGGTTGTGGTTCTTGATACAATTTTTGACGCTCATTACGCCGGTATAATTTGTTTTTACTTATTTGGAACGGTTCGGCAGTTATTACGTTCCCAATTAACAAAAATGATGCCAAAACACCCATGTTACTATGTTAGAAATTTTGAACGCAAACTGTGTCCGATTTAATCGACCGATGTTAACGGTTCAAACGGTATCGGATGGGAAATTGGCCGAGGAATTCATTTCTGAAAACCGCGTTGCTCTGAAGTGCCCGGTTCGCGAGAAAAACGCGATAAACCGCGGAAATTATAGTTTCCAACTTTCTAGCCAAACCGTACACGCTACGGGAAAACCGACCTCAGCGTTGAATTCAGCACATCCCAGTGCATGTGCATGACTACATTAGAACCCTCTATCTCTTAAAAAGTTATAATTTTTTTTTTGTTCTAAATTTAGCACTTTTAGATAGAAAAAAGTTGAACATTGCAACCGTTCGTTATAGAAAGGTTTACCTTCTGCCAAATGATAGCTCTCGTTGAGTCTATCAAAAATATGTATACTTTTATGTGCCTAAGATTTACCATTTTCATGTTATGTGGTCCATTTCGCTTATTTTTGTATTATTTGAAAAACCGTAATTTCAGCACAACTCGGTAACCAGTAGATACAGAGACTTTTCCTATGTAAATTTGTAATCAGCGCACTCATTTTAGTAAGATAGAAAAGGTTTCATGTTGATCCGGGCCCTCGTTTTTGAGATAGGTGTGCTACTTCAAAATTATTGTTTAAAATATGTGATTTCTTAAAAATTTTTAGCCAGACGGCAAAAACCCAACTACCTTCAATCAATTTAAGGTTGTGGTTCTTGATACAATTTTTGACGCTGATTATGCCGGTATAATTTGTTTTTACTTATTTGGAACGGTTCGGCAGTTATTACGTTCCCAATTAACAAAAATGATGCTAAAAACACCCATTTTACTATGTTAGAAATTTGGAACGCAAACTGTGTCCGATCTAATCGACCGATGTTAACGGTTCAAACGGTATCGGATGGGAAATTGGCCGAGGAATTCATTTCTGAAAACCGCGTTGCTCTAAGGTGCCCGGTTCGTGAGAAAAACGCGATAAACCGCGGAAATTATAGTTTCCCAGTTTCTAGCCAAACCGTACACGCTACGGGAAAACCGACCTCACCGTTGAATTCAGCACATCCCAGTGCATGTGCATGACTACATTAGAACGCTCTATCTCTTAAAAAGTTATAATTGTTTTTTCGTTCTAAATTTAGCACTTTTAGATAGAAAAAAGTTGAACATTGCAACCGTTGGTGATAGAAAGGTTTACCCTCTACCAAATGATAGCTCTCGTTGAGTCTATCAAAAATATGTATACTTTTATGTGCCTATGGTTTACCATTTTCATGTTATGTGGTCCATTTCGCTTATTTTTGTATTATATGAAAAACAGTAATTTCAGCACAACTCGGTAACCAGTAGAGACAGAGACTTTTCCTATGTAAATTTGTAATCAGCGCACCCATTTTAGTAAGATAGAAAAGGTTTCATGTTGATCCGGGTCCTCGTTTTTGAGATAGGTGTGCTACTTCAAAATTATTGTTTAAAAGATGTGATTTCTTAAAAAATTTTGGCCAGTCGGCAAAAACCCAACTACCTTCAATCAATTTAAGGTTGTGGTTCTTGATACAATTTTTGACGCTGATTATGCCGGTATAATTTGTTTTTACTTATTTGGAACGGTTCGGCAGTTATTACGTTCCCAATTAACAAAAATGATGCCAAAAACACCCATTTTACTATGTTAGAAACTTTGAACGCAAACTGTGTCCGATCTAATCGACCGATGTTAACGGTTCAAACGGTATCGGATGGGAAATTGGCCGAGGAATTCATTTCTGAAAACCGCGTTGCTCTAAGGTGCCCGGTTCGCGAGAAAAACGCGATAAACCGCGGAAATTATAGTTTCCCACTTTCTAGCCAAACCGTACACGCTACGGGAAAACCGACCTCACCGTTGAATTCAGCACATCCCAGTGCATGTGCATGACTACATTAGAACGCTCTATCTCTTAAAAAGTTATAATTGTTTTTTCGTTCTAAATTTAGCACTTTTAGATAGAAAAAAGTTGAACATTGCAACCGTTGGTGATAGAAAGGCTTACCCTCTACCAAATGATAGCTCTCGTTGAGTCTATCAAAAATATGTATACTTTTATGTGCCTATGGTTTACCATTTTCATGTTATGTGGTCCATTTCGCTTATTTTTGTATTATTTGAAAAACAGTAATTTCAGCACAACTCGGTAACCAGTAGAGACAGAGACTTTTCCTATGTAAATTTGTAATCAGCGCACTCATTTTAGTAAGATAGAAAAGGTTTCATGTTGATCCGGGTCCTCGTTTTTGAGATAGGTGTGCTACTTCAAAATTATTGTTTAAAAGATGTGATTTCTTAAAAAATTTTGGCCAGTCGGCAATAACCCAACTACCTTCAATCAATTTAAGGTTGTGGTTCTTGATACAATTTTTGACGCTCATTACGCCGGTATAATTTGTTTTTACTTATTTGGAACGGTTCGGCAGTTATTACGTTCCCAATTAACAAAAATGATGCTAAAAACACCCATTTTACTATGTTAGAAATTTGGAACGCAAACTGTGTCCGATCTAATCGACCGATGTTAACGGTTCAAACGGTATCGGATGGGAAATTGGCCGAGGAATTCATTTCTGACAACCGCGTTGCTCTAAGGTGCCCGGTTCGTGAGAAAAACGCGATAAACCGCGGAAATTATAGTTTCCCACTTTCTAGCCAAACCGTACACGCTACGGGAAAACCGACCTCACCGTTGAATTCAGCACATCCCAGTGCATGTGCATGACTACACTAGAACGCTCTATCTCTTAAAAAGTTATAATTGTTTTTTCGTTCTAAATTTAGCACTTTTAGATAGAAAAAAGTTGAACATTGCAACCGTTGGTGATAGAAAGGTTTACCTTCTACCAAATGATAGCTCTCGTTGAGTCTATCAAAAATATGTATACTTTTATGTGCCTAAGATTTACCATTCTCATGTTATGTGGTCCATTTCGCTTATTTTTGTATTATATGAAAAACCGTAATTTCAGCACAACTCTGTAACCAGTAGAGACAGAGACTTTTCCTATGTACATTTGTAATCAGCGCACCCATTTTAGTAAGATAGAAAAGGTTTCATGTTGATCCGTGTCCTCGTTTTTGAGATAGGTGTGCTACTTCAAAATTATTGTTTAAAAGATGTGATTTCTTAAAAAATTTTAGCCAGTCGGCAAAAACCCAACTACCTTCAATCAATTTAAGGTTGTGGTTCTTGATACAATTTTTGACGCTGATTACGCCGGTATAATTTGTTTTTACTTATTTGGAACGGTTCGGCAGTTATTAAGTTCCCAATTAACATAAATGATGCCAAAAACACCCATTTTATATGTTAGAAATTTTGAACGCAAACTGTGTCCGATTTAATCGACCGATGTTAACGGTTCAAACGGTATCGGATGGGAAATTGGCCGAGCAATTCATTTCTGAAAATCGCGTTGCTCTAAGGTGCGCGGTTCGCGAGAAAAACGCCATAAACCCCGGAAATTATAGTTTCCCACTTTCTAGCCAAACCGTAAACGCTACGGGAAAGCCGACCTCACCGTTGAATTCAGCACATCCCAGTGCATGTGCATGACTACATTAGAACGCTCTATCTCTTAAAAAGTTATAATTGTTTTTTCGTTCTAAATTTAGCACTTTTAGATAGAAAAAAGTTGAACATTGCAACCGTTGGTGATAGAAAGGTTTACCCTCTACCAAATGATAGCTCTCGTTGAGTCTATCAAAAATATGTATACTTTTATGTGCCTATGGTTTACCATTTTCATGTTATGTGGTCCATTTCGCTTATTTTTGTATTATTTGAAAAACAGTAATTTCAGCACAACTCGGTAACCAGTAGAGACAGAGACTTTTCCTATGTAAATTTGTAATCAGCGCACTCATTTTAGTAAGATAGAAAAGGTTTCATGTTGATCCGGGTCCTCGTTTTTGAGATAGGTGTGCTACTTCAAAATTATTGTTTAAAAGATGTGATTTCTTAAAAAATTTTGGCCAGTCGGCAAAAACCCAACTACCTTCAATCAATTTAAGGTTGTGGTTCTTGATACAATTTTTGACGCTCATTACGCCGGTATAATTTGTTTTTACTTATTTGGAACGGTTCGGCAGTTATTACGTTCCCAATTAACAAAAATGATGCTAAAAACACCCATTTTACTATGTTAGAAATTTGGAACGCAAACTGTGTCCGATCTAATCGACCGATGTTAACGGTTCAAACGGTATCGGATGGGAAATTGGCCGAGGAATTCATTTCTGACAACCGCGTTGCTCTAAGGTGCCCGGTTCGTGAGAAAAACGCGATAAACCGCGGAAATTATAGTTTCCCACTTTCTAGCCAAACCGTACACGCTACGGGAAAACCGACCTCACCGTTGAATTCAGCACATCCCAGTGCATGTGCATGACTACACTAGAACGCTCTATCTCTTAAAAAGTTATAATTGTTTTTTCGTTCTAAATTTAGCACTTTTAGATAGAAAAAAGTTGAACATTGCAACCGTTGGTGATAGAAAGGTTTACCTTCTACCAAATGATAGCTCTCGTTGAGTCTATCAAAAATATGTATACTTTTATGTGCCTAAGATTTACCATTCTCATGTTATGTGGTCCATTTCGCTTATTTTTGTATTATATGAAAAACCGTAATTTCAGCACAACTCTGTAACCAGTAGAGACAGAGACTTTTCCTATGTACATTTGTAATCAGCGCACCCATTTTAGTAAGATAGAAAAGGTTTCATGTTGATCCGTGTCCTCGTTTTTGAGATAGGTGTGCTACTTCAAAATTATTGTTTAAAAGATGTGATTTCTTAAAAAATTTTAGCCAGTCGGCAAAAACCCAACTACCTTCAATCAATTTAAGGTTGTGGTTCTTGATACAATTTTTGACGCTGATTACGCCGGTATAATTTGTTTTTACTTATTTGGAACGGTTCGGCAGTTATTAAGTTCCCAATTAACATAAATGATGCCAAAAACACCCATTTTATATGTTAGAAATTTTGAACGCAAACTGTGTCCGATTTAATCGACCGATGTTAACGGTTCAAACGGTATCGGATGGGAAATTGGCCGAGGAATTCATTTCTGAAAATCGCGTTGCTCTAAGGTGCGCGGTTCGCGAGAAAAACGCCATAAACCCCGGAAATTATAGTTTCCCACTTTCTAGCCAAACCGTAAACGCTACGGGAAAGCCGACCTCACCGTTGAATTCAGCACATCCCAGTGCATGTGCATGACTACATTAGAACGCTCTATCTCTTAAAAAGTTATAATTGTTTTTTCGTTCTAAATTTAGCACTTTTAGATAGAAAAAAGTTGAACATTGCAACCGTTGGTGATAGAAAGGTTTACCCTCTACCAAATGATAGCTCTCGTTGAGTCTATCAAAAATATGTACACTTTTATGTGCCTATGGTTTACCATTTTCATGTTATGTGGTCCATTTCGCTTATTTTTGTATTATATGAAAAACAGTAATTTCAGCACAACTCGGTAACCAGTAGAGACAGAGACTTTTCCTATGTAAATTTGTAATCAGCGCACCCATTTTAGTAAGATAGAAAAGGTTTCATGTTGATCCGGGTCCTCGTTTTTGAGATAGGTGTGCTACTTCAAAATTATTGTTTAAAAGATGTGATTTCTTAAAAAATTTTGGCCAGTCGGCAAAAACCCAACTACCTTCAATCAATTTAAGGTTGTGGTTCTTGATACAATTTTTGACGCTGATTATGCCGGTATAATTTGTTTTTACTTATTTGGAACGGTTCGGCAGTTATTACGTTCCCAATTAACAAAAATGATGCCAAAAACACCCATTTTACTATGTTAGAAACTTTGAACGCAAACTGTGTCCGATCTAATCGACCGATGTTAACGGTTCAAACGGTATCGGATGGGAAATTGGCCGAGGAATTCATTTCTGAAAACCGCGTAGCTCTAAGGTGCTCGGTTCGTGAGAAAAACGCGATAAACCGCGGAAATTATAGTTTCCCACTTTCTAGCCAAACCGTACACGCTACGGGAAAACCGACCTCACCGTTGAATTCAGCACAACCCAGTGCATATGCATGACTACATTAGAACGCTCTATATCTTAAAAAGTTATAATTGTTTTTTCGTTCTAAATTTAGCACTTTTAGATAGAAAAAAGTTGAACATTGCAACCGTTGGTGATAGAAAGGTTTACCTTCTACCAAATGATAGCTCTCGTTGAGTCTATCAAAAATATGTATACTTTTATGTGCCTAAGATTTACCATTTTCATGTTATGTGGTCCATTTCGCTTATTTTTGTATTATATGAAAAACCGTAATTTCAGCACAACTCTGTAACCAGTAGATACAGAGACTTTTCCTATGTAAATTTGTAATCAGCGCACCCATTTTAGTAAGATAGAAAAGGTTTCATGTTGATCCGGGCCCTCGTTTTTGAGATAGGTGTGCTACTTCAAAGTTATTGTTTAAAATATGTGATTTCTTAAAAATTTTTAGCCAGGCGGCAAAAACCCAACTACCTTCAATCAATTTAAGGTTGTGGTTCTTGATACAATTTTTGACGCTGATTATGCCGGTATAATTTGTTTTTACTTATTTGGAACGGTTCGGCAGTTATTACGTTCCCAATTAACAAAAATGATGCCAAAAACACCCATTTTACTATGTTAGAAATTTTGAACGCAAACTGTGTCCGATTTAATCGACCGATGTTAACGGTTCAAACGGTATCGGATGGGAAATTGGCCGAGGAATTCATTTCTGAAAACCGCGTTGCTCTAAGGTGCCCGGTTCGCGAGAAAAACGCGATAAACCGCGGAAATTATAATTTCCCACTTTCTAGCCAAACCGTACACGCTACGGGAAAACCGACCTCACCGTTGAATTCAGCACATCCCAGTGCATGTGCATGACTACATTAGAACGCTCTATCTCTTAAAAAGTTATAATTGTTTTTTCGTTCTAAATTTAGCACTTTTAGATAGAAAAAAGTTGAACATTGCAACCGTTGGTGATAGAAAGGTTTACCCTCTACCAAATGATAGCTCTCGTTGAGTCTATCAAAAATATGTATACTTTTATGTGCCTATGGTTTACCATTTTCATGTTATGTGGTCCATTTCGCTTATTTTTGTATTATTTGAAAAACAGTAATTTCAGCACAACTCGGTAACCAGTAGAGACAGAGACTTTTCCTATGTAAATTTGTAATCAGCGCACTCATTTTAGTAAGATAGAAAAGGTTTCATGTTGATCCGGGTCCTCGTTTTTGAGATAGGTGTGCTACTTCAAAATTATTGTTTAAAAGACGTGATTTCTTAAAAAATTTTGGCCAGTCGGCAAAAACCCAACTACCTTCAATCAATTTAAGGTTGTGGTTCTTGATACAATTTTTGACGCTCATTACGCCGGTATAATTTGTTTTTACTTATTTGGAACGGTTCGGCAGTTATTACGTTCCCAATTAACAAAAATGATGCTAAAAACACCCATTTTACTATGTTAGAAATTTGGAACGCAAACTGTGTCCGATCTAATCGACCGATGTTAACGGTTCAAACGGTATCGGATGGGAAATTGGCCGAGGAATTCATTTCTGACAACCGCGTTGCTCTAAGGTGCCCGGTTCGTGAGAAAAACGCGATAAACCGCGGAAATTATAGTTTCCCACTTTCTAGCCAAACCGTACACGCTACGGGAAAACCGACCTCACCGTTGAATTCAGCACAACCCAGTGCATATGCATGACTACATTAGAACGCTCTATATCTTAAAAAGTTATAATTGTTTTTTCGTTCTAAATTTAGCACTTTTAGATAGAAAAAAGTTGAACATTGCAACCGTTGGTGATAGAAAGGTTTACCTTCTACCAAATGATAGCTCTCGTTGAGTCTATCAAAAATATGTATACTTTTATGTGCCTAAGATTTACCATTTTCATGTTATGTGGTCCATTTCGCTTATTTTTGTATTATATGAAAAACCGTAATTTCAGCACAACTCTGTAACCAGTAGATACAGAGACTTTTCCTATGTAAATTTGTAATCAGCGCACCCATTTTAGTAAGATAGAAAAGGTTTCATGTTGATCCGGGCCCTCGTTTTTGAGATAGGTGTGCTACTTCAAAGTTATTGTTTAAAATATGTGATTTCTTAAAAATTTTTAGCCAGGCGGCAAAAACCCAACTACCTTCAATCAATTTAAGGTTGTGGTTCTTGATACAATTTTTGACGCTGATTATGCCGGTATAATTTGTTTTTACTTATTTGGAACGGTTCGGCAGTTATTACGTTCCCAATTAACAAAAATGATGCCAAAAACACCCATTTTACTATGTTAGAAATTTTGAACGCAAACTGTGTCCGATTTAATCGACCGATGTTAACGGTTCAAACGGTATCGGATGGGAAATTGGCCGAGGAATTCATTTCTGAAAACCGCGTTGCTCTAAGGTGCCCGGTTCGCGAGAAAAACGCGATAAACCGCGGAAATTATAATTTCCCACTTTCTAGCCAAACCGTACACGCTACGGGAAAACCGACCTCACCGTTGAATTCAGCACATCCCAGTGCATGTGCATGACTACATTAGAACGCTCTATCTCTTAAAAAGTTATAATTGTTTTTTCGTTCTAAATTTAGCACTTTTAGATAGAAAAAAGTTGAACATTGCAACCGTTGGTGATAGAAAGGTTTACCCTCTACCAAATGATAGCTCTCGTTGAGTCTATCAAAAATATGTATACTTTTATGTGCCTATGGTTTACCATTTTCATGTTATGTGGTCCATTTCGCTTATTTTTGTATTATTTGAAAAACAGTAATTTCAGCACAACTCGGTAACCAGTAGAGACAGAGACTTTTCCTATGTAAATTTGTAATCAGCGCACTCATTTTAGTAAGATAGAAAAGGTTTCATGTTGATCCGGGTCCTCGTTTTTGAGATAGGTGTGCTACTTCAAAATTATTGTTTAAAAGACGTGATATCTTAAAAAATTTTGGCCAGTCGGCAAAAACCCAACTACCTTCAATCAATTTAAGGTTGTGGTTCTTGATACAATTTTTGACGCTCATTACGCCGGTATAATTTGTTTTTACTTATTTGGAACGGTTCGGCAGTTATTACGTTCCCAATTAACAAAAATGATGCTAAAAACACCCATTTTACTATGTTAGAAATTTGGAACGCAAACTGTGTCCGATCTAATCGACCGATGTTAACGGTGCAAACGGTATCGGATGGGAAATTGGCCGAGGAATTCATTTCTGACAACCGCGTTGCTCTAAGGTGCCCGGTTCGTGAGAAAAACGCGATAAACCGCGGAAATTATAGTTTCCCACTTTCTAGCCAAACCGTACACGCTACGGGAAAACCGACCTCACCGTTGAATTCAGCACATCCCAGTGCATGTGCATGACTACACTAGAACGCTCTATCTCTTAAAAAGTTATAATTGTTTTTTCGTTCTAAATTTAGCACTTTTAGATAGAAAAAAGTTGAACATTGCAACCGTTGGTGATAGAAAGGTTTACCTTCTACCAAATGATAGCTCTCGTTGAGTCTATCAAAAATATGTATACTTTTATGTGCCTAAGATTTACCATTCTCATGTTATGTGGTCCATTTCGCTTATTTTTGTATTATATGAAAAACCGTAATTTCAGCACAACTCTGTAACCAGTAGAGACAGAGACTTTTCCTATGTACATTTGTAATCAGCGCACCCATTTTAGTAAGATAGAAAAGGTTTCATGTTGATCCGTGTCCTCGTTTTTGAGATAGGTGTGCTACTTCAAAATTATTGTTTAAAAGATGTGATTTCTTAAAAAATTTTAGCCAGTCGGCAAAAACCCAACTACCTTCAATCAATTTAAGGTTGTGGTTCTTGATACAATTTTTGACGCTGATTACGCCGGTATAATTTGTTTTTACTTATTTGGAACGGTTCGGCAGTTATTAAGTTCCCAATTAACATAAATGATGCCAAAAACACCCATTTTATATGTTAGAAATTTTGAACGCAAACTGTGTCCGATTTAATCGACCGATGTTAACGGTTCAAACGGTATCGGATGGGAAATTGGCCGAGGAATTCATTTCTGAAAATCGCGTTGCTCTAAGGTGCGCGGTTCGCGAGAAAAACGCCATAAACCCCGGAAATTATAGTTTCCCACTTTCTAGCCAAACCGTAAACGCTACGGGAAAGCCGACCTCACCGTTGAATTCAGCACATCCCAGTGCATGTGCATGACTACATTAGAACGCTCTATCTCTTAAAAAAGTTATAATTGTTTTTTCGTTCCAAATTTAGCACTTTTAGATAGAAAAAAGTTGAACATTGCAACCGTTGGTGATAGAAAGGTTTACCCTCTACCAAATGATAGCTCTCGTTGAGTCTATCAAAAATATGTATACTTTTATGTGCCTAAGATTTACCATTTTCATGTTATGTGGTCCATTTCGGTTATTTTTGTATTATATGAAAAACCGTAATTTCAGCACAACTCTGTAACCAGTAGAGACAGAGACTTTTCCTATGTAAATTTGTAATCAGCGCACCCATTTTAGTAAGATAGAAAAGGTTTCATGTTGATACGTGTCCTCGTTTTTGAGATAGGTGTGCTACTTCAAAATTATTGTTTAAAAGATGTGATTTCTTAAAAAATTTTAGCCAGTCGGCAAAAACCCAACTACCTCCAATCAATTTAGGGTTGTGGTTCTTGATACAATTTTTGACGCTGATTACGCCGGTATAATTTGTTTTTACTTATTTGGAACGGTTCGGCAGTTATTACGTTCCCAATTAACAAAAATGATGCCAAAAGCACCCATTTTACTATGTTAGATATTTTGAAGGCAAACTGTGTCCGATCTAATCGACCGATGTTAACGGTTCAAACGGAATCGGATGGGAAATTGGCCGAGGAATTCATTTCTGAAAACCGCGTTGCTCTAAGGTGCGCGGTTCGCGAGATAAACGCGATAAACCCCGGAAATTATAGTTTCCCACTTTCTAGCCAAACCGTACACGCTACGGGAAAACCGACCTCACCGTTGAATTCAGCACAACCCAGTGCATGTGCATGACTACATTAGAACCCTCTATCTCTTAAAAAGTTATAATTTTTTTTTCGTTCTAAATTTAGCACTTTTAGATAGAAAAAAGTTGAACATTGCAACCGTTCGTTATAGAAAAGTTTACCTTCTGCCAAATGATAGCTCTCGTTGAGTCTATCAAAAATATGTATACTTTTATGTGCCTAAGATTTACCACTTTCATGTTATGTGGTCCATTTCGCTTATTTTTGTATTATATGAAAAACCGTAATTTCAGCACAACTCGGTAACCAGTAGAGACATAGACTTTTCCTATGTAAATTTGTAATCAGCGCACCCATTTTAGTAAGATAGAAAAGGTTTCATGTTGATCCGGGCCCTCGTTTTTTAGATAGGTGTGCTACTTCAAAATTATTGTTTAAAATATGTGATTTCTTAAAAAATTTTAGCCAGTCGGCAAAAACCCAACTACCTGCAATCAATTTAAGGTTGTGGTTCTTGATACAACTTTTGACGCTGATTACGCCGGTATAATTTGTTTTTACTTATTTGGAACGGTTCGGCAGTTAGTACGTTCCAAATTAACAAAAATGATGCTAAAAACACCCATTTTACTATTTTAGAAATTTTGAACGCAAACTGTGTCCGATTTAATCGACCGATGTTAATGGTTCAAACGGTATCGGATGGGAAATTGGCCGAGGAATTCAATTCTGAAAGCCTCGTTGCTCTAAGGTGCCCGGTTCGCGAGGAAAACGCGATAAACCGCGGAAATTATAGTTTCCCACTTTCTAGCCAAACCGTACACGCTACGGGAAAACCAACCTCACCGTTGAATTCAGCACACCCCAGTGCATGTGCATGACTGCATTAGAACGCTCTATCTCTTAAAAAGTTATAATTGTTTTTTCGTTCTAAATTTAGCAGTTTTAGATAGAAAAAATCTGATGTGGCCAGGCACATGACTTTATCATACAAAATATAAAATTAATAGTTTAGCTGCATGAGAATCTATTTAATTCAGATAAATCGTGTCTACATTAAAATTAAATTAGTTATCCAGGCTTTGACAGATATTTTGATAGTCAATACTATCAATAGTTGGTATTGCCAAAGCACCAACATTTGACACTACCTACTGTCACCAGAATAATAGTTATTTATCTCACAAGTGTCGAAAGTACGGAATAGCGCGACGAGCGGTGATGCGGCGCGTCGCCGATGACGGAGCGTCGCCGTCGCATGTGAGCGAGTCGCGCTATGTAGTTTTCGGCAGGAGTGACATCAACGTTTTTTGTGTTGCCTTTTGAGAAATACGTATTTAAAAAAAAATTAAAAATGGTTATATTTCTGGATAGGAAATGTTAGGTTGATACCACTTCTACGAAACCTCAAGTTTAAAAAGCTAGTTCAAATTCTGACAGATTTATATTCGTTCATGACACTGTAGATGTCACATCCGTACCAACATACTAAAACGTAACTATACTCATCGCTATACTTTATTTACAATTTTCTCAATTTATCGTTTTTACAATTAGATAACAACGGGTTGATATTTCTTATCAACAAACAATCAAATTGGCGATCTTATTTTATTTGAATTTTGTATTTTCTACTTTGCTGCACTAGAACGGCAACGTTCCATAGCGGTTCTCCAACCTCTGATGAAATCAGCTGTTTTCGAGTGTGACAGCCATAGACATTTCTGTGGTGACAACAAAAGAATATTTGTCAAATCCAGGCTACTTTGAAGTTTCATATCAATGCAGATGCGACCGACCTACTGAAAAATAACTGTCATTCCTTTTCACGATTTCATGTAAGAGCACAACGTGTACGGTTTCTTTTGTGAGCCTTTAGAAGTTTCTAGAACATTTTGACTTAGTTTCCGATATCAGAAATTCATACGGAACGAGCAGTACGTCCCTTATCTTGATCTACTGGGTTTTCCTTCGCGATAATGTATATTTATACGGGCAATCCTCGCCGCTATCGTCTGACTTGCTCGATGTTTGATTCTGTTTGTACAGTTCGTCAAAATCGCCAGCATGATGTCTCGGTGATGTTTTGCGACTGGTAAGTGATCGTGCATCAGTCTTGTCAACTAAACATCAATCCCCCTTTCAGATACAATACAAAGACCTCATTTACCTGAATAACGAGTTATGCGAAGATCAAACCTACATCGTAGATATGATCGGGTTCAAGTACTGCTGCAGGATTGTATATTCGCTATAAATAGTTTGTAAATATGTAAATCATAATCTACTATTAATTGTTTTTGACTCATCGATATTTTGTGTACATGTAAATTTCTTTCATTAATTTTGGTAGATTGATTTTCTTTCTAAAACATTTTGCTTTTGTTGACTTGTTTTTCGTCAAAAACACGAAAAGTTATAGCAGCTATACAACCTGCTTTTAATCTACATACGAAGAAAACCCAATCTAATGGTTTTTGCTGTAGATTCTAGAAACACTGCAGACTGCAGACCAGTGTAATTCAATAAATAACACTACAAATATTTTAACAAAACTTGTCCACTTTCTTCTACAAAACGTTCAAATCATTTTCAATTCAATATGAAACATATCCAACAACCAATTGAAAACAGAAAACCTCACAGATGGCGCTAGTTTGAACATCGCCGATTCAAATCCGAGCGCTAGTTTAATAGTGTTATGTGATAGACTGCCCGTTTACGATAATCAAGCAGCAATTGTGCCCGTTAATTTGCCCATATAATTAAATTTATAATCAGGCGGCCGTGGCGTGGCGCATCGGCGTTCGTAACGCGATTCCCAATTAAAATGTAGGTGATGCTCCATCCTCCCCTCCACCCCTCCGACCGATGTTGCTCTGCTCCCGATCTACTCCGTCCGCTCCTTTCCAATATTAATTTAGATAATTATCGCTGTGCCCGCGCAATGGGCGACTCGATTGCAGCAACGAGAGCGCACGAGAAAAAAATAAAATAAAACAAAAGAAAAAGCGAACCCCACTCCTTCGATTCTCTCGTCTCGTTATCTCGAAATTTTAATGGTCAAAGTGGGAGGTGGCCGCCTATGCCTATTCGCCAGATTACTTATTGTGATCCAGATTAGATAGTACGAAGGTAGGGGAATACGAGCATTTTTAATTTTCTTTTATCTG
This sequence comes from Melinopterus prodromus, assembly GCA_964023965.1. NCBI lineage: Eukaryota > Metazoa > Arthropoda > Insecta > Coleoptera > Scarabaeidae > Melinopterus > Melinopterus prodromus. The sequence continues at coordinate 52,602,492 of OZ030393.1, forward strand.
CCGAACGGTTTATGGCGCATTAAATTTTTGATACCTTGCCCGCCAATGGAACGAGACTGCATCCGCAATATACCGGGAAAAAATCGCTATTAAACTTAATTGCGCAGCGGTTGTAGTATGTATAGTAGGTACGGGGTACGCACGCCCATACGCATCCTCCGTTCACTTCCAATCAATCGTAATTTTTTCGATTAAGGTATCAATCACAAACTAAATATTGTAATTAATTCTGTAGTGCAGCACCATAGTCCCTTTTCAGATTATTCAATTTTATTAATCTGGCTTTTATAAAGACTGTCCACAGAAGGACATACTAGTCTTAACGCTATTTTACAGTATACTACTTTCGTCTTTTACTAAACTTCTCTTTAGTGTTTAGAAAACCGTTCTAAAAATAGTAGGTTTGGAACTGAATAGCTTGAACTGTTCTTGTGGCATCTCGGTTATTATAAGAGGACATAAAATGAATTAACGAACAAAATGCTTACAGAAGATCATGGTATTGTTTCACCGAAGTAGGTTCCTGTGGTTATGGTTGGAATAAACCACAGCGTGTTACAATTTCGACCAACAACAACTTATCCTGAACCTGAAGCTATGTCTCTCTCATAGCTCTTTAATGACAACTCTGGGAGTTGGTATTTCCTTACTGTCAAACGTGGACCAAAAGTTTAACGCGTAATGTCCCAGCTTACATTGCTTTTTCTCAATAATAATGTTCCTAAATGTAGACTTGTGCTATTGGTTGAATGGTTCACTATATTCCGTAACAAAATCAAAAAGTGACATACATAAATGTAGTGTCATTTTTCGACAGGATAAATTATACTTTATAGAGTTACTAACAAGAAATTCATGTAGGTTAAACGACAAATTATGTTCTTCCTCACACTGTGTGATCTATCTGCACTGCAGAATGTGTTTTGAACACTAAAAGTGAACTGCTAAGTATATATTTTACGGTGCGAACCGTAGGTCTTGCTAATAAAAACCAGTCGTGTAGAGTAAGACAAACCATACTGAAGTAAATTCTTCTTTTACAAATGCTCTCTATCATAAATGTGGAAAGCAGGGACATTTAAGAAGTTTTTGGAAATATAAAAAATAGCGGTAGGTCAACTGCAAATTACCTAAATTTAGAGAACAATGATTATTTTGAATTACTTTTATAGAAAATAGTGACTCTGTTATCACATGTATAGTTATTATAAAGATAATTAATTTTGACTTTATTTTAGACACAGGTGCCAGTATTTCATGTTTATTGTGATAAATTAGTTGAACAATTACGAATTGAGTGTCCCAATCTTTGGTATCAGAAAATAATTTGGGTTGTTTTGATAAAAGTTTAATTTTTAAATTGCATCAGATGCATCACCAAAATTTATTAAACCTAGACCATTGCCGTATGTTTTGAGTGATAACGTTGCACCCAGTTAATTACTAGCTTGGGTAACAGCGATTGCTCCAATTTTTAAAAATAATTGCGATAAATATACAATTTAAAATATAATGCACAGGCTTTTAACCCAAAATAGCTGTTCGTCAATGCCAAAAATTTCAAGAAAAAGGTCAACTTGGTTTTCGAAGTACTTGCTGATTGAATTTTACTTAAATTTCCCAACCCCTTTATCTTTTCACATCCAGCTCTACACTAGATTTTCAAATAGTACTTCATCTTCAGATACATTATAAACGGGCACAAAAGTATCTTCATCTGCAAAAAGTAATAGTTTATAGCAGTTTTCTAGTTTCTAGTTCTAATTATACTTAAATCTGGTTGCCGGACATTTGCAGTGTTTTTTAAATTTTTCTGTCTATCAGTTTTGTCGTTTTCTTGTTTTGTTACCAGTGGCGTGCGGTCCATACGTGCAGAGCGTGCAGTGCACACCCTAAGATTTAGGGAAAAAAGAAGGAAGAATATTAAAAATAGTCCTGCCAAAAAATTATATATTATGTATTTATGTATACAGGGTCCTGCAACTAAGCTCCCGTCTTCTGTAGCTCACTTACTCATTAAGCTAAGAGTTTGACATTTTGCAAGCTTACCCTGTACTTCAAGGTACAATTCAAGAAATTATTTTTTATTATACAGGGTGTTCCAAAAATGTGCAACGCCATGTTAATATATTTTTTAAATTGCATGCTATACATTTTTCTGCACATTTGGAAGCCTTTTATGGTTGCCTACATATCACCAAAATTTTATTCAAATCGGTTGAGTGACCGCAGCGGAAAAAAATAAAAACAAAAAAAAATTGATTTTGCATCGTAGGCTTTAAAAATCAATAAAAACCACAAAATGCACCTCGTTAATAAAATTTTTCGACGTGCTTATTAAGTTAGATGTAATAGTCTCGTTAACCAAGTGACATTGATCCAAATTATACAGGGTGACCAAAATCGAGTGTCAAACTTGTCAAACTTCAAAGCGTGTTATTGTTCTTATTTTAAATCGGAACCCATAAATTTTTTTATGTGAAATGATGCAGATTTAAAAAATAAACATTGTTTCTAAATACAACCCCATAACAATTCCCAATATTTTAACACTTATTCGCCAAAAATTCATTTTTCAGCGTTTCCTACGGCAATTTTAGATAATAAATATCGTACGCGGCTTTGAAAAAAAAATTTATTTCATAAAAAATAATAGACGTATTTTAGATTTGAGTGTACTTAATTAAGTAGTTATTCAAAAGCTATATTTACTGCATAATTTACCTATAGCGGTAAGGACGGAAATGTGGCTATAGGTAAATTTTTCAGCAAATTTAGCAATTGAATAACTACTTAATTAAGTACAGTAAAATCTAAAATACCTCTCTGCGTTATATTTTATGTAATAAATTGTTTTTCAACGCCACGTACGATATTTATTACCTAAAATTGCCGTTGGAAACGTTGAAAAATGAGTTTTTGGCGAATAACTTTTAAAATATTGGGAATTGTGATGGGGTTGTATTCAGAAACAATATTTATTCTTTAATTTCGCATCGTTCAACCTAAAAAAAATTATGGGTACCAATTTAAAATAAGAACAATAGCGCGCTTTGAAGTTTGACAAGTTTGACATTCGATTCACCCTGTATAATTTGGATCAATGTCACTTGGTTAACGAGACTATTACATCTAACTTAATAAGCACGTCGCAAAATTTTATTAACGAGCTGCATTTTGTGGTTTTTATTGATTTTTAAAGCCTACGATGCAAAATCAATTTTTTTTTTGTTTTTATTTTTTTCCGCTGCGGTCACTCAACCGATTTCAATAAAATTTTGGTGATATGTAGGCAACCATAAAAGGTTTCCAAATGTGTAGAAAAATGTATAGCATGCAATTTAAAAAAATATATTACCATGGCGTTGCACATTTTTGGAACATCTTGTATAATAAAAAATATTTTCTTGAATTGTACCTTGCAGTACAGGGTAAGCCTGCAAAATGTCAAACTCTTAGCTTAATGAGTAAGTGAGCTACAGAAGACGGGAGCTCAGTTGCAGGACCCTGTATACCGACATATTTAGTAATAGTTCTTCGTAATAATAATTTAAAGTAATTTACACCACATGGTGTTAAAACTCCACTGTATTTGTCCGGACCAATCAGACCATATCATTGCTACTTGCCGAGCGCTCCCGTCCCGACCGACACCCGCCTTTGCGCTACTGCCATGTCGTGCAGCCACAAGCGCTGCACCAGACTGTGTACCGCTTTAATTTGGGTTAAAATCGGCGAATTCAAGAATCATAACTGCTTTATACTTTATATGTATGTAAATAATGTATGAGCCTTCGTAAACTCTACCAACGACAAATTTAAAGTATATTCTAGAGATGGAATACAGAACACACCAATTTATTTGTCCGCTGTCCGAACTTTACTACCAACCGATACGCACACAGTGCATATAGGAGGTATGTATATACACGCAACCATAACGCTCCAGCGTGCAGTGGCTAGGGGCGCACCGACGAACGGCAAGCAATTACTAATGGTGTAATTCAAAAACTACCCAACTAATTTTGATCGGACTTTTACCTATGCATTCTTTAAACTCCAATAAATAATCCGGAGAAAGCCTGATCAGATTTTTTATGTATTTTGCTTATATTTGTTAATTTAAATTCGCCTTTGGGCAAACGTATTTCCAGCGTGCAGCAGCTCCGATGCACAGTTGACGTTTGGCGTTTAGAAACTTGTGTTGGAAGTGTTTGTTGACTTTGAAGTTTGAATTATTTGTGTCCATGTTTTTCTGATTTTTATTTAATAACTCAATAACGCTGATAAGATGATGCATGTTGTGCCTATTGATGATAGTTTTGTGGTATTAAATTAAATTTATTTCAGTTTTACCTACAGTACAGTCAGTTTTATTTCTGGGTTGAATCAATGTTACTAATAATCTAAGACGGATATTTATGCAAATGTCATAAATGTTTTTAAAATGCGTAAAGGAGCATTGAGTTATCAATAGCATATAAGTAAATATCTTTAATAAAGGATAGGAGTTAAATAACACCCTCAATATTGCAAGAATGGGTACATATGTACAAGTTTTGATCAACAAATCATCATTAGCCAAAAACTAGAAAAACACAAATCAATCACAAGAAACAACGCAAAATTGTAACATAAAAAACACTGATGCATCATTCTGTTGCCGGATATCTGATGCCTTGTGCTTTTTGCACTTGATTTTGACTGTAAGCTTACTCATTTTTATACTTTTTAGGCAATCTCTAACTTTTATTAAACATTTACAAGTATTTATTTTTCACTGCACACCTTATGAACAAAAGCACCGCACGCCACTGTTTGTTACCTTCTTTGAGGTTTATCGTTTTGGCAGACAGAACTATTAGTTTTGTGTCCACTCTAATTTTGTCCGATACTGTACATTTTTAACCACATATAAATATTTTTGCCTCTATTGAAACTAAATATCTCTTCAGTCAATACATATTTATTAAACCACTTTTTGATACCATAAAAACAACGCGACCTGAGTTCTCTAAGTAGGCTGAAATAAAACCTTGCATCATAAACCCCAAACGCTAAGCACATAAGAAAGAACAGTGACTTTGCGAAATGACAAATATTTTTTCCATGTTTACTGAGAATATAAAAGAAATAAAGCCGATACATAAGATCCGAAGGGATCTCAAAGGTAACCTATTTTGGCGCACAGTAACCGTGTTTTTGTAGTAATTGCGCGGATTCATATTCACCATGACCTACCTATGTAATCAGCAGAGTTAATCTAGGAAATAATTCATTTTTAGGCACTGCGTTGGACGAGTTTGTCTACTAAACTGTCTAGAATTTCGCAAATGCTAAACGATTTTAGTTACAGATATAGAAAATAATCCATACATACTTCCTAATTACATAACAAGTCTACATACCGCCTACACGGCGTACACATGTGCCTTTTACATAATACCAGCAATGATATAGTAGAACCGAATGCCAACCAAGACATGTACCGCTAGGTTTTCTTTACGGTAACAATACCGCCGAGAGGTGGCGCTATCTCTACCCGTGTCAATTCGCCAACATTTGCAGACGTGCATTATTATTGTTATTATTATTGTGCACCGTGGTAATTGTTTTGTGCCGCGTTTCGTCGCGTTATCTAACCTGCAGCAGGGAAGGGAGATATTTGCCGATACGATACAGTAGAGTGCGCTCATTGTTGCGAGGACGTGCATGAGATTCTTGCGCAATCAGAATAAAGGCCAGATATAATTATTGTGGATATAGTGAATCGGTAAAGATATATCAAATAAATAGATACTATGAAATTAAGGAAAGTTGCCTTATGGGGAAGATTTTTATTGGTGATAACTGACAAAAGAGGAATTAGAAGAAGCTTTATATATAAACGCTTGTTTTTAAAACTCATAAAAAGGCACAGACAGAATAAAGTGTATAAGGACAAGTTAATAGATTAACGTGGTTGTCAAAATGTCAAACATATTGTAGACAATAACGTACGATATAGACAATCTGTTTTAAATCTCTGCTGCTCAAAATGATATCAACAAAATGTTACCTGTAGTTTATAGACGAATTCGAATTCCTAGATTAAAATTGATAGTTTAGCTGCAAGAGCAAACTTTAACTTTAAAAGTCATGCATAGCAGTTGACTCTGTGCATTATATGTTACTGGAAAAGCCCGAAAAATTGTATTTATCAATATAATTTCGGGCGTTTACCAAGACATAGCGGTTAATCCTAGATTTGACCAATACATAATGGTAAAATCTACGATTTACTGGTTCGTGTTGGCCCTGTTGGTGAACCTCAGATGTATTCATTTGCGCAGACACCTGCCTGTACTTAGTTTAGACCAGAGCAACAGATGGCGACAGCAACAGGCAACAACATTCGATAAAATATATTGCTGTTGTTGACAACTTAAATAAAAATATCAATGATCTATAAGAAGATCTATAAAAAATAACATGTCGCACGCTGCATGTTGCCCACTTTAGTAAATGGGTCTTTAGAAACGCTGATAACAGCTGATTCAAGAGTCTAAGGGCTGGTATTTTCATCTACCTGCAAAATCATCAATGGTTATGTGACAGATGTGTCAGGTTTGTTGAGTCATTTTAGCATGTTCAATGAGAAGATATGTCGGAGGCGGTGAATGGATCGCGTATCGTGCTCCTTGTGTTCACTCTGTGTCATCGCCGCCGGCACATCTTCTCATTTAACAAGCTAAAATAGCGCAACAAATTTGATAGGTATGTAAAAATATGAGCCCTAAGTGCAAAAAATCTGTACATTAGAGAAGTCTAACACGATTTGATGTTTTGAGTAGGTATTGGTGGTGACGGAAAACTTTAAAGATTTTTAAAAGACAATAGGTGCATTCCACCAAGCATGCTAAATTTCTGTAGGTAATTATATTTTTCGGTAAATTGACAGAGTAAGTAAAATTATTAATTTCAAATATTAATTTACCACGTAATTAACCACGTATTTTGTAGATATCTACCAATCTCTGGTGCTTTTCCTAATTTGATAGTAGTAATTCATTATAAAAATCAGACCAAGGACTATAGGTACTAAAAATCCTATTTATAGCAGCAATTGAGAAAGGGGACAGTCAAACATCTTAATTAAAATATAAAATAATTGAATTCTTTATGGACTCACAAAACAACAACGCTTGGTTTTACAAACAATGAACATCTCTTTAACTCGTAAATTCAACTGTATTCAACTGTCTCCTATGCAATATTACCTCTGCTTTCTCAAATAATATCATTTGACAGGTGAATTGAGGAGTGGAAAGAAGCTTTGATAACAAAAACACAGTAAACAAATATCCTGGTGTTTAAATAATATCCGGATAAAAAATGATTATTGTTTGTCAAACCAGGCACAAGATACAAATAAATAATAAAGAAACAAAAATAAAGTTCATTGTTTAATGGTTAATTATTGTTCAGGCTTTTTATTATTATAAATATCAGTAAATTAACCAACGGTAATACATATTAACGGTAAATTGCCTTTGGTAATTTAAGCTGTAAATTACTCTAATAAAAAAATCAGTATTTCCCTACACGACACACACCTAGCTAGGAAGCTAACCGTAAATAAAGAAAATCTATTGAATCGATTGTACTATATCTGCAGTTGTGTGAGCCATACCAAAGAAATTCCTTAAAAATACTTATATTACATTTAAAATATTATCGACTGCCAAATAAAAAAGAGTTATACATACTTGGTTAATGTTACGCAATATTTGAATCCGAATTGAATCTCAATTCATTAAAATACAAAATTATATTTTATCAACAATAGATAACTCATCCAATATACATAGAATAAGTATTAGTAAAACTATAACAACAATAATAAATACACAACAACAATTCAAAATAATACCCAACAGGTACCTGGCTTCACCTTTCGTTCAAGCAACGCGCTAATACGCGCGTCCCCACTATGCTGTGTCAATAAACGTTTGCAGTCCGAGCGTGTTTTTGTCTTCGTCCGTGCTAACCCGGTTGTAGACCCCAGTAGGTAGTGAAATGATAGCGTCTTACAATGTTTACGCGTCTCTCTATGTTTGCTGTCAAAACTATCGGTGTATTGATTGTAAAACGTGATAATAGTGTGACATTTGGTGTGAGTTGTGTTCCCATTGACTTTTTGTTCATTCTTCGTCGATTTTGAAGAGACAAATTGCCGGTATAAGGTAAGATGTTATTCTATTGCGTAATCGATGTTGCTTTTGTTTGAATGCTGGTGTGTTCAAGTCGTTTTAGCGTTGATTTTCGATAAATACATGCCAAAGAAGTTCCTTAAATAATACTTATATTACATTTAAAATATTATCGACTGCGAAATAAAAAAGAGTTATGTTTGGTTAATGTTGCGCAATCTTTATTTTTATTTTATGAATCAACGTGTGTTTGTTGTGTGGTATTTAATAAAATAAAAGTACTTATATTTTCTTGCGGTACCCATTCGTAGCCACTTCACAGTGATAATGTAATTTAGGTACCTACTCATTATAGAACACAAATTCATAACAAAACTATTTCCGCGCACAGAGGTAATAAAACATTTTAACTTTTGGGTTGGTGAATTATTAAAACTAGCTTACACCAATACCATGAGATAAATCCTACGATTAACCGCTATGTCTTGGTAAAATCCCGAAAGTATATTGATAAACACCATTTTTCGGATATTTATTTACCCAATTAATATTGGTCAAACCTAACAATTTTGTGATGTAAACCTACAAATTAAGTCGCGTACCGTTTCTCATTTTCATGAACATAATAAAATGACGTCCATATAAATGAAACCAGCTACAAATTGTCCTGTTATTGCAGATTCATACAATGCAAGAAAAATAAAAGAAAAAATTAAAGACAAATCTGGCCGCCTTAATTTTAAGATATAGTAATGGAACGAACATAATATGCTGTGTAAATATCCAGACAATCTGCTAATAAGTTTTCTGGTTATCATTTCCACTGATTTGAAGAACATACTGTCGAAAAAGCGGCACTTTTTCGTACGTTATCGATCGTTTTTCCGTACGATTTTCCCCCATCAAACTTTGCTGGGCTTGAGGCAGGGCACTAAAGAACCAGATCTGACCTTCTGTATGCAGTGTTGTATCAAAAAACCGAACTCTTTCTAGATATCGTTGCTAATCACGCCATCAGCTGCTCGAAGCTGTGATGAAAAGTATTTGTAACATCGTTACATTTAAAAATATTGACTTGATATTTCGTGAGGGTAAGGTAAAACTCTAAACCTTATGAAAACAACAAAATCTGATGTGGCCAGGCACATGACATTATTATTAAATATATAAAATTAATAGTTTAGCTACATGAGCTTCTATTTGATCGAGTTCGGTCGTGTCTGCATTAAAATAAGACAACTTAGACAGGATTTGACATATACTTTCATAATATTGACAGTAGGTATTGTCAAAAAATCAGCGTTTGATACTACCTACTGGCAGACTGAAAATAATTGTCAAATCCTGGCTAACTAGTTTTAATACAGACACGATCTGCGTATGATAAAGTAAAAGTAACAAAAAAGAATTATTTTTTTCATTTCAGTGTACCCGGTTCCCTTAAACAACATTTAATTGAATGTTATATTTCATTAAAAGAACTTTAGAAGATATTGTATAAAAGACAAGCCATAACGTTGTTGTTAAAAATCCGACTGATGTATATTTGATGGTGTAAAGTAGTTAAATCCCCCTAGCCACCATATTTGTTATGGCAGGTGAATGTCAACTTTTTTTTCAAATCGACGGTATATTTTATTCTTTAACCTTTACTAGAAAACTTTTTCTGTATTTAACATTGTTCAAAGTTTGGGGCCCTACATTTTTGTTTTCTAAATAATCGAGGAAAGGACGCTAGAAAATTGATATTTCAGAGAACCGTCGACTTTGTTGATGGGGTGATAGATTTATTTGCGCTGAATACGAATACGAAATACCTTAAAGTTTTCCTATTGCGTAGTCTTCGAAAAAATTAGGGTAAAAATGTCAGTTTTTGTGAATTTATAGCAAAAGCTTTTGTACACAAATTGCAACTTATTGGAACTTATTATTGAAATCGGATGAATAGATTTTTTATTGTATGACTGTCATCAATGTCGAAAAAGTGTTTTTTTTCATTACTAAAAGACATTTTACAGAAAATACTTTATGAAACTTTCAGACAACAATGTTGTAATGTAATTTTTCGAAAGAGTAGCCATAAATAACAACCTTTAGCGTGATTTTGAGAAAAACGCATGTAACGCTGAATTGAATTGAGATCCCTGAAAAATTAAATTAAACAAAAACTAACATTCAGTTTCATAGAAACGAAAACATATTCAGTTATATGAATAACGCCAAATAATGATTGGCCCTAAAACTGTAATAGTTCGTCAGTTGGGTAAAATCTGGTTATTAAGTAACCATAATTTTAGTTTTAAGAACTTTATCTAAGTACCACAACCTTAACCATTATGAACTTTATTTCTCTAAGCACGCTCAGTACGTAAGTTCTTGCAATAGGACCAATACAGTATTTTATCAGACAAAGCTCATCTCTCTTACCATGATAATCACCATTTGAACTCAATAAAAATGTAATCAAAATCTCAACCATTAAATTGTCACTTTAAATACTAAAAGAAACTTACTCATAAGTAAAACTCAAATCTCAATAAAAGAATAACAAATATTTATTTACAATTAAAACAAAAGAATTAAAACAATGAACTGAAACTCTAAATCTACCAAATATTTTGAGGAGTTGTCAGATTATACAACACATTAAATTAAAATTAAGCACAAAGTAATGAAGTAATGATCGGCTTATCATTTACAAAAAATACACTAAAAAGCTACATTTTAATATTAAGCAAGGGGTTTGCCATTTATTAAAACTTCCCCCTCCTTGATATTAGGAGAACAAAGGACTACACGACAAGTTAAACGAAATGTGTAGATGGCAAGCCAGTTGCCCTAAAAGCATAAATATTTTGCTAAGTAGTAAGCCCTTAAATGCATGGGAATAAACACCATTAAAATGTTTCACAGGGACCTAGTGTATAATATTTATTTCATACAAAAAAATACAGATTGCAGCCGCGTAATCGACCGTCTAGTATGGTATCGAATTATATGCGATAAGAATACTTGTGTTGAATGTCTGTCACAGACCAACGCGCGGTAAAGTTGATCCCACGAACAAAAATAATGCCAATTATTACAAAACAGTGAACATATTATGCATTTGGTCAACTATAAAAAATGAGACACCTAACCGTACTTATTTGTTATTTGAAACATACAAAAAATGTCTTAGCAGGTTGCATTATTGTTTCTTCCTTCAGGTACTAATTATATACCACCTGATGACCAGATAATTATGTGAGCTCACCCTAGAACTGGCCACGTAAATCTGCTCAGAACTGTCATCTCTTACATACTTAGGTCAATCCCAGCTTCACCCCCTCTGTCCTTGGGACTTAATGATGGCCATGACACACCAAAGCATATTATCTGGTAGTTGTTTATTACGGTTAATGAACTTCAGTGTTTTTATTCAAAAACATATCGAATACCGACCAACCTCACAAACATTCATTACAGAACTTACGTCTGCCATATCCAATCTGCAAATTATGAGCTAATTTATTTAGCCAAGCCCATGCACAATTGGTCTCTAGATAATCGGCAGATCAAGATACAGTCGAGTAAAGCAAGTAATGCAACACCGCGGCTGAAAAAAAGGTCCGCTGAAATGTAAAAGGCAACCGGCAATAATTCATGGGTGCATGAGGTCACCCGTGGCACTGTTTTGTTATGGTCATAGAATGTGGAAAAAAGATTGTAATCTGATGACGGCATATCCACGTCGAGTGCTATATAGCTAGCCAGAGCTCGGTCAGATTTCAACATAGAAGGTGACTTACCGCGGCGAATGGGCGTGCCCCCTTATCGAAACCAAATAAATTACCACTAAACGTACGAGAAATTGAACACAGCCCTGTCACCGGCCGCGAGATAACCGAGCGATGATTTGACACGTCTCGGGGGAATCACCTCGATGGGTGTTCTCTAGCCGACGATACTTTCAATTTAATTAATTGTTAAGCATCTTCCCAACAGCTGGATCGCTGTACTGAAGGCAACAATGTAAAAAATATACAATGGAACATGGTTAGGGTGATCCGATCAGAAATTGATCTCACCAAATTCACACGGTTCCAGTCTGGATAAACAAGCAGACCAGTTGGTTGAAAGATGGGTGAAAACTGATCCGAAGGAGGTAGATAGTGATACTAATTCCAAAATAATTTGCCAAAGGGCATTGCATGACTGTATTTCTCTACCAACCAGCCTATAAGAGGAGTTTAATTGAAAAATGAAAGTATATCTAAGGACATAAAACACCGTGCTATAAAATCCAATAAAATATACTTTTTAAGAGACATGGTTTGGAAATGGTTTGGAAATCTTATACACCCCTAAAATGTACTGTTTTTTGTTAGATGCATGTATATGTTATATAATAATTTACTATTTTGCTTCGTATTTCCAAAATTGTAGTTGCTAGACGAAAGTCTTGTGAATGACTTACAGTGAGCGCTTAAAGTGCGGGAAAATGACAAAATCTCTGAAACGGATTGCTATTAAAATAAAATACCAGTCTGGCTTTGGAGCTGATATCAGGTCATGTTTTTCCTTTTTTTTATGGAAGCTCCCGCACATCACTTAACGAACAGTTGTCTATGCTTCAAAAACACTTGTGAACAAGCGTTCAGGATTTATGCACTTTCCAGAGCATTGGCTGGTGTAAATATTCAAATATTAACAAAACCTCACTTCTTTGAAAACATTGATGAGAAATGTTACCAAGTCAGTGGATTAATCTTCAGTTCAACGAATTCTATCAAAAAAAATCACAAAATTCATATTTCGAAGTTCAAATGTTTCCAGAGTTTTATCAATGCTTTACAATTTTCAAGGTTTTCTTTTTCTCGACATTTTTCTGATTTAAGGCTATACATACATTATGCCACTATTAAGACAATTAAAAATCTATCAAACTGAGTAAAAAAATATTCATATTTAATTAAGTCACTTATCATTTGATGGTCGGAAAACGAATTAGATAAACCTAAATATGCATATTTTGATAATTAAAAGTCTGCGTGTTCGAGGATTTCTTTTTAATAGCAAAAAGATTTTATCATTATCCCAAACTTTACGCGTTCACAGAACCGGAGAGTACAAAATATTTTTTGAAATATCAAAGTCCAAATTGAAAGAATTTAATTTTTGTAAGAATATTGTATAGGTACTTTAGACATTTTGCAACATTTTTGTGTGGTCCCAAAAATTCGAAAAAAATTCTGCTTTTGTTGGTAAATAGTGAAAGCAACAAATATTTTAAAAAATCACCAAGTAGAACAAAATATTTTTTTATTTATGTTAAAAATAGGATAAAGTATTTTTTTTTTTTCTGCGGGACCTTTTCAATTTGTCTTTTATATCCGTATTTAATTCCGATGAAATTTGAGATCGATCAAAACATACTAGCCAACTTGATAATATTCCAAGAAAAATAAAAAAGTCATTGGTTTGTTTTAGTACAATAAATTTACATACCACCGTTTTTAAGCTTAATTTAAAAAATAATCCGTTACCCTTTGAGTCTAGTTATTAGCGCATTTTTCTTATTTCCAAGTAGGTACATAATTTAATAAAAATACGATAATCTAAGGCCTAAGCTGTGATGTGACTATCCTGAACCATCAATGCACAAAATAGAACTAGTGAAAACTGTTTCTAGTAGGTATGCTTTTTTTCCGTACAATCTATCTGAAAACATAAATACCAAATTACGTCTACTTTTTGCGAAGAAATACATGTATAAAATGCTCTTCCTTCAGTCAATAATTTGTTTATTTTCTAACTATTCTAAAACCGACGTTTCGCCCACAGGTTTGGGGCATCTTCAAGGTCGGTTTATGCGATGAAAAATGTCAAATATTAAAATTATTGAGGCTTCATGGCTAACTATGTAAGTGCTTGGGTGATCGGGACAATAAATAAGACCACTAAAATGCATACGTGCAACTAACATATATTCTTATACACTTACATTGTTGGCCATGAGGCCAACAATAATTTTAATATCTGACATTTTTCCATCGCCTGCCTTGGAGATGGCCCAAACCTGTGGACGAAACGTCTGCATTGATTTAAAATAAATGGAAAATAAACTATATTTTTGAGCTTTTGAAAATTGACTGAAAGAAGAGCATTTTATTCGTCGTACACACATATGTGCATGTTTGTTTTTGTGGTGTTTTAGGATTGCTTACAAAGTTAAGCTCAAGCCGAAATATCTGGCTTGCGATTTAAAATCTGCGAAAACAAGCATACCAGACAGAGTTTCCACTTGTTAGATTTTGTCCATTGTTGGTCAGGATGGTCTAGTTCTAGTAGTTTAGGCATTGTCCTTTTGACCAATTAAGATATTGAAAATATGTGAAAAGCTCTGATATACAGACTCAAACAATTAATTGATTGATTATTTAAATTCTATTAAGTTTTTCATTGTTGTAAATAATTTTATTGTAATAAAACCAAATAACGACCTTTTTATTTTTAGGTTATTTTATTAAATTACACTTATTCTTGATTTTAAGCCCCTTTTACAGGAATTAAGTGTGGGTTTGAAGAAACAAATTGAGAGGGTCATGCAGGAGCAAGTAAAAAGGTGAAAAATACGCGTGTAAAAGATTGATTAGTTGAAATCAAAGGAAAAACAAAGTCTGGTCTTTCTTTATGTATATAATCCGATAATTATATAGATAAAATCGGGCTTTAATGAACTGACTGTGGAATTATATCGCTTTGGCTTTGATATTGACAACTGGACTATTTCTTGATTAGATTTATCACGTAAACGAGTAAATATTCACTCAAAAACAAAACAAATAATCCTTTTTCTACATTGGTTTCATAGGGAACTCATTTTGACATAATAAATCGTCAGTGGGATTTTTCAATTTATACCAACAAAAAAAAAGTCACACAAGAAAGAAGCAATCCTCAACATTGCCAACCGAGGATGTTCTTCGCCACTGAGGTGAGGACTGAGGGAGGAAACCATGTCGATGATTGTTGTTAACTAAAAGTATTTTATTTTGTATTTTATCGTGATTCGATTCCACACATTATTTATTTAAACAGAGATATCGAACTAAACTGTGCGAAAAGTATGAAATATTGTTAAACGGGTTGAATATACATTATTACAAAATGTATATTATACCACCAGTACAGGCAAATATCGTCGTGTTCGATGTTTAGTTTATGTCCGGTGATAAACATTCCGTTAGAGCTTAATTATATGGTGGATCGATTTTTCGTCATCCACATCCAATATACAATAAATAAAAAACCAAATAAATTGAAATGTCCGCGCGATCGTCAGGACTCCGATTATATTATGTCGTGAATGTCGGATGTTTATTTATTATTATATGGATGGCGTTTGGTCGCATTGCAACGGAAGATAATTATAAGGCAGCGTTTTGACGGATGCCCTTATCTCGATCGATCGGTTTAGACGACAATCTAGAACTTTATAAGCTATTAATTAATGCGCTCTCCGAGTGAGAGTTGAACGAACTTGGGTGCGGGGTCCGCTGTCGCATCCTATGAGCGATTACGGCCGATTATTATTAGTTATTCATATTATATTATGTACTCGTTGCCCTCAGTCGATAATTAAGATCGAAATCGCACAGTAAATAACATATTTCCTTGTCTCGGCGATTCAAATGAATAAACAAAGTCGGTACATGATAACCAGATAAAGCTGGCAGCCGCGTTTTAGACTTTGGAACGTGAAGAGAGAAGAGCCTGCTGCTGCCCACATGAGATCTGGATAAAATAGTCGATTCTGGCTGATTAATTTGGAATTTCGCAACATTTCATCAACCGTTATGTGATATTTCTAAGCGAAAATTAGTCAATTTGTTTGCAAATTTGATGACTGCAAACTATTTCGAAGCAATAAATTCTACATAATTTGGAGTTTTTTCCGTTCGTTGCTATCCGATCGTCGATAACCATCGATAAAAAATGATGTAATTTGTTTTAGAAAACCTTCTGATACCTAATACGATTGTTTTGTTTAATGTTGTCAATCGTCTACATTAAACTATATGTACATCGTGGCCATATATTATGTCACTTCTTATGACGTCGATTTTCTCGCAAAACTAGGGACGAAAAATTTGAAAAAATTCTGAAGCTGTCCTTGATTAATATGCTACTACTCATAAAAATTAAAAATCTGTATATGTGGGCGTTTTCCCGATTTTTCCAAATTAAGAAGAATTGGCGCTGTTTTTGCCCCGTAAATTTCAGTCTTTTAACTTTAGCAATGCATAACTCCGGAAATAATCCATAGATTTCAACAAATTAAAAAGTAAAATCACCTGCGGAATGCTAGCTATCAATGTGTCGTTTTGTAAAATCATTGGATTTGTGGTTGACCTACAAAGAGCTATGTTATGAAATGCCAGCAATTCCGTTATTAGAAGAGCTAGAATAATGAAATATAGACTATAGGCTGCCCAATAATTCATCTTGCATTTTTCATACATGACAGCGACTTCGTTAACTCCTTTTTGTTTTTCAACTTCCAAACCGAAACTATTTTACGGGGGGAGTTATCTTCGGCCCGTGATTGTTAGTGTAAATTCATATTTTACCCTCTTCAGCTGAGATAAAAGTCTTTGTCCAGAGCAATTTGCAACCATCATACTAAGAAACAATCTCGAAATTGCTTCTACGTTAGTGAATGCCGATTGGACACGATCGTTAATAATTTAAATTAAATACTCCGCTGAATTATTGGTTTAACGATATCTAACATATTAATGAAAATTCTTGACTTCTTCTACAAGATTTATGTCCACATCTTTAGAATATGTTTGGCATTAAGCACTACCTCCTTCACGAATCTCTTCTTCTGTACCTTCTAGTTTTGTTAAGAAATAAACCTTTTTTACAGCATCAATGCATACTGAGACCCTCTGTGCTAGATTTGACTCTAATTCATCCATCACAAAATCCGAAAGCGAAGCTTACCAATTTCCACATACATCTATACTAATACGGGGGTTTTGCAGTGATTGGCTAGTTATGTGAAATCTATCCAGCAAGTAACTCCACAAATATAACATTACCGTTAATTAAAACTCCTCCATTTGTTGATAATTTTTATGGATTGATTTTTTGATTCGCCTTTCTCTGTAGTATCAATATGCAGCTGATGCAATGCAGAAATTATTCCATCATAACTATCTAGTATTGCACTTGTGGCCTATATTTAAGTATACATGACAGGGGTCCCCATGAAAGTGAGGGCCCTATGCTACAGCTTGTGTAGCTTATACGTACTGTACTGTTTAAGACTATTAACAGATCTATCAGTATCAGTACAAGACATATTGACATATACAGGGTGTTAGTAAATAAGTGTGACAAACTTTAGGGGGTGGTTCTGTATGAAAAAATAATGATAGTTTGTTATATAAACATATGTCCGCAAATGCTTCGTTTTCTGTGATACGGGGTGTTAAAGTTTTTCTTAAAAAGTCACGATTGAAATCTTGTGTCACATCTGAGAGAGGTCAATTTCAACAGTTTTTGTAGCTTTGCGCCTGTTTTTTATATGTGTTATTTTCTGTTGTTGTTTTAGCTCAATGTTATTGTATTAAATAGTTCTTTAAAAAATTGTTTTACTTTTTTGCATACAAGCTGTGCTCCCTACGAAAAAAGCAGAAAGAGATTTTTTGTCATAAATTGAACAAGGAATTTCAGAATGATTTTTAATTTGGAATATATCAGTGGCGTACCACTTTTTCTTTAAAAAAATTGATATCATTGCCCGTATGCGCGCCAATGATGAACATTAAATTCTTAATTGTATGCCAAAGAATACGCGATGACTACGTCTTAAAACCCACTAAATTTCGTTTGCATATCTCGACCGGTTTCAGAGCAATAAATAAATAGTCAGTTTTTAAGAAAAACTTTAGAAAACGAAGCATTTGCCGACATACGTTTATATAGCAAACTGTCATTATTTTTTCATGCAGAATCACCCCCCTTGTCGCACTTATTTACTATGCGTATACAACTCAACCATTTAAAAAAACGTGTCGATGACGTCATAAGATCAAACCAGTTGAATCACCGAGTTCGAAAACAGTGCATTTCCATAGGATTTACTACCCAATTGTACTGTTTCGAACTCGACGATTCAATTGAAGATGGGAAATTTAATTTTATGTAAATATGTATATTTTGATAATTAAAAATCGAGGTGTCCGAGGATTTTGTCAAGTAACAAAACGTTTCACAGGTTTTGTCATGTTTCCATACTGTACCGGTCACTGTACCGGGTGATTCAATTTCGATCCTCACCATGGGGATCTCGCTTATTAGTGGAGATAGAACCTATGTTTAAATTTGGCAAAGTTTCGTATTTTTGTGCTAATCAATTATCTGAAAAGAAATTTAAGCTATCATTTTTCATTTTGAAGATATCCACAAAAAACTGAAATTTTAACATATCGTTTTTAATTTTTTATTCAAAACCAAATGTAGCTAGACATTTGAAACAAAAACATTCTACAGGTACTCTTTAACAAGGAATGCAGTGTCATTTTTAAATTTGAAATAACATCAAAGATGGCGGCGTAACCATGGCCAACTTTTGTTTTTCTTATGGGCGCCATATTGAATTTTGGCATTTTTCGATGCTCGTGTTTTTTCTCATTTCCGCAATGTATAACATGTTACCATTCTATTTAAAAATAATGGTGTAATAATCAAAAAACCTTCAGGTACCCAACTGGAGCTTGGTTACAGACCGCCGGAAACGTTGCCAAGCAACACCAACAAAGTGCACTTGGATCAAGCGGCGCCCTCAGCGTTAGGTTTGCCATTTAACCAAATAAACCTTAATTGTGGTTGATTGTGGATGTAAAATGCCGTTTACCAATAACGAAAAGCGTGATATAATTAAGAGTCTAATTGAATTTTGACATTTTCCGATAGTCGTGTCTTTTCTCATTTTCGAAATGTATAACATGTTGGCATTATTTTTTAAAACAATGGTTCAATAATAAAAAAAACACGCTCTTTTTTTTCTTGTTGTTTGTCGTGCTTATCAAGTAACCAACAGCAGCTTGGTGACAGACCGCCGGCGGCGGACTGACCAAGAGTGCTTTGGATTTAAAACATTCAGATTGTAAAAGAAGCAAGTTTATACAACATAAAGATTATTTTTTAAGTAAATGTTAAAATTGGCCGCTATTTTCTAACTGTTCTTCCCGGAATAGCATTGACCGCATTTGTTATTCGATCCCGCAGATCGACGATATTTCTGCGAGTATCGTGATAAATTTTGTCGTTCACAGTTCCTCAAAGAAAATAGTCCAGAGGACTTAAACCAGGATATCCACCACTCCACCATTACCAATTCAGCGATTTGGAAATTATTGATTTAAATAATTTCGTACAATTGCAAAGTTTGACTTGTGTGGGGTTTGTACGGTTTCAATATCTTTGTTCGTGGTCTGCAAATACGTGTTTGCGACAATTACAAATTAAGGCTAATTCCCGCTTAGAAATCCAAGCATCGTCATTTATGTAAAAACCAATAGTTGAAGCATTGCAAATCATGGTAATTTAACGTTTACCATTCCTAAAATACCTCTTTGTTTAGTTTCAACATTTCCATGAAGATTATAAGAATTGCAGGGTTTACTATACGATCCATGGTCCGCTAAATTTCCGTGCAATGTTAGGAATATTGTACGATGTGACATTTCTAAGAGAACAATAATAAACCCTTATTATATCACGCTTTTCGTTATTGGTAAACGGCATTTTACATCCACAATCAACCACAATTAAGATTTATTTGGTTAAATGGCAAACCTAACGCTGAGGGCGCCGCTTGATCCAAGTGCATTTTGCTGGTGTTGCTTGGCAACGACTCCGGCGGTCTGTAACCAAGCTCCAGTTGGGTACCTGAAGGTTTTTTGATCATTACACCATTATTTAAAAAAAGTATGGTAACATGTTATACATTGCGGAAATGAGAAAAAACACGAGCATCGGAAAATGCCAAAATTCAATATGGCGCCCATAAGAAAAACAAAAGTTGGCCATGGTTACGCCGCCACCTTTGATGTTATTTCAAATTAAAAAATGCCACTGTATTCCTTGTTAAAAAGTACCTGTAGAATGTTTTTGTTTCAAATGTCTAGCTACATTTGGTTTTGAATAAAAAATTAAAAACGATATGTTAAATATTCAGTTTTTTGGTGATATCTTCAAAATGAAAAATGATAGCTTAAATTTATTTTCAGATAATTGATTAGCACAAAAATACGAAACTTTGCCAAATTTAAATATAGGCTCTATCTCCACTAATAAGCGAGATCCCCATGGTGAGGCTCGAATTTGAATCACCCGGTATATTCACCAAATTGCAATGAAATCTGGGCGAAATACGAGAACAAGATGGTCAATTGGAGCAAGAAGCATCGTCGATCGGACATCGAGAAACAATTTCAGCGTTCGACGGCTGGGCGACGGGGACCGGGGAGGTGGGTCCCGCCATCGAAACCAGATGGTCGGATAAACTCGGTGGTGTGGTGGTGTAAAAGTTAATGGGTATAGGCTTACCAATAAATCAAAAAGTTAACAAGACGCACGTCTCGGCGCGATCTCTCCGGGGCCGTAGCGACGGCGCCGCCCACCGCTCACGATTTCCCCACACCGGCAACAGCCCCCCCACCCCGCTCGAGACGTCATATGGGGGGATAACACCGATCGGGCCGCTGATAGCGCACCACTGGAACAATAAAAATATTTGCTTAGCAATAATTACTATCTGTTATAGAAAACATACGGTCCGGAGCGGCGTATCGGCCGACGGATCTTTATTGCCCGAACGAGGTGGAGATAGCCGCGGATGGGGCCATTCCGCAGATGCCGTCGGTGCTTCGCCGATGTTAACCGCCCGGACGCCCTCTATTGGCGAAAAATTGAGGTGCAACCTATCTTGTCTGATAATTTAAGTCGAGCCCTTTTTTCTGGTCGAATTTTGGGTGAACAGGTCCTATGGTTGATCGTAAATAAGGGCGAATAGCATATGCTGCTATTTTGAGAAAATGTTCAAAACACGTCAGTATACAGGGAGAAATAAATTGATGTTTTGGTGGTCCTATTTGAAACACCTATGGAGTAATTAAGCAACTTGTTTTGTTACTCTATAGTAAGGCTTTACCCCTATCTACTCTCATTTTTTTGATTTTTGTACCAGTACGTACCTAAATTTTTGGTGAAGTAAATCTGTAGTAAAACTTTGCAAGTATCAGCACTATCAGAGAAAAATCTGTAGCGTTTATTATTACATTGCATGTGGTATATAAGAATCTCAAATAATTTTTATTCTGAAATCTGCACTTGAGCACAGAAAATACCCAAATATTTTGCTAAGGTTTGCCATGTTGACAATGACGAAAGTAATACTAAAAAGCAAGGTAGTAACGACACCATGGCGAATTTGTAATACCGACAATATGCCACTTTAAATTCTGGTTTCTTGATAAACCCTTTAGTAGAGACCTTACGGGTAAATTACAGGGTAAACTTATCAAAGATGTTTTTTTATTACGTATTATGGTGCCACAACATAAAAAAAAATACTGTACAAAATTCAGAATGAAAATTAAAATAAACCCCTTGACTTTAAACCCATTGTTCTCAAAACAATATTTTGTTGAGCGGTTGACAGGATTTCAGATATTAAAAGGCCGATATTAAAAGTTATTGGGGCATTGTATTCGAAGATTGACTTGCGGTAGCGCAAACTAGAATTATTTAAAAATATTGAAAATTGTCGAATTGACGTGAATGACATATTTTGATTGCACAACATTTAAAGTATACACTGTAAATTTCAGAACGAAATTCGAAAAGTTAACGATTCTACAGCCAAAATTTGAGTTGCCCGCCGAAGCCGATATATAATTCGATTATCGGAACTTTATTTAACCAATAACCACCTCCATTTATCCTCTTTGAAATAAAAAATCTGGACTAGTAATTTAATTTATTAAATTTGTATATTTTTGCGGATTTAATGTTAATTAATCGAAATGACATTTATTTTCCAAAAGAAAATGCGGTAAAAAAGTTCTTTCTTATACACGTCAGATGATCGAAATTACATTTATTTTCTATAAAACAAAATACGGGAAAAAAGTTCTTTCTTATACACACATCAGATACTCAGATATTTGTTTTATCGTACTCGGAGTCGGAGTTGGAGTCGGAGTCCAGATAATTTTAGTAGATCTAAAATTATCTGGAGTCGGAGTCGATGTTGCTTTGTTGACTCCAAAACCTTGCTTTAAACTATGTGCAGTTGACCTGACATTAAACAATTCTATAAATTTAAAATTACTATAAAAAACTTTGCAAAAATGCGTTTCCAAAAAGAACGTCACTCTTCTACAAGCAGTCTTCAATAGACTTATTTTCTCTAAATACGAGTTCGGGCTTAAAATTTTTATTCGACACTCGCCTCAACAGTCTTTCAAGGACACATGGACAAACGTTAACGACTTCAAAACAAATAAAATTTCAGATAATAGAGCTGTTTCAAAATAAGAACTACCTAAGAACCACTCTGATCTAAGACAACACATACTTATAATAGGAATATTTCTTTAATATAAAACAAGCTAAATATTTGCTTTGGTTGTTTTGATTTAAGAATGTCGTTGTTTTGAAAATAATATGAAGGATTCCGATAGATGGCGCTTTAGTTTCTCGTCGTAAGAGAGGTCTCTTAGAGGGTATATAACTACTCAACCTTTTGATTTAAAAGAACATATTCTTAAGTCAAATATGTATAGTATCCATTTAAAATTGTACAATCTGACCAGACAACCGGTCAAAACAACGGTTTTCTTCAATGGTATATCTTCAACGGTATAGATTCTTTCGTATATATAAAACAACCGTTGAGTTGTTTTGGATTAACAAAGGTTGCTGTGTATTGAGACAACGTTTCGTTATGTGTATACAATGTTTAATGTTTACTTTGAGATGCTTTTCCGGGGAAGCTGTTATAAATTCGCTAAAATTGCCAAAACTGAAAAATAATTAATAGTTGACATTATGCCCTCAACTTTTTCAAATACGTTAATAGACCGGAATAGTGGATTTGTGTTTAACGTAATTTACCGAAAACTCGTTAACTTTTTGCTTTCCTTCACGATTTTCTTCTCAAAACTTCTATGATATAATCTATAAATAAAATATAATAAATCAAATTCTCAAATAAATCAAAATCATCACCGCAACCGAAAGCGTTTCAAAGAAATACAAAATCCATCCAAAAATTAGCTGCTTTTCATAAAGAATTTTGTATGGTACGTACTATTATCATAAACCTGCAGTAAAAAAAACACGTTTCGTTTTTTTACGAAATTTCGTATAATATTATCCTGAAAATATTCCTGGGAATTCCGGGAGAGTTGACAAGGAAGAATGTTCTTCACTTCGCCAAAGAAGAGAATGGCACAATTTTAATTTTAATTTTACAAAGAAATCTCACCAAGATAACAAAAATTGCAGAATGTTTTGCAAAGATCTATCTTTAGAAAAAAGGAGCTTGGAAATAATAAGACTTTACATTGAAATAACCGTTGAAGTTTTGAAATTCTCTGGAGTCTGACCTACCTTTACATTATGACCGTATCTGGTAATCAGATCGCGCTTACGTAAATGAAGAGATTTTTACACGACTGATAATAGTACGAGAGAGAGTGTGTGCCTGCCAGTAAATAACGTAAAGAGTAATGAGGCCCTCGAACTAGTAAATCACTGAACAGGGCCACCATTGCGGCAGGCAGGCGTTGAACGTTCGAACGTCACTTCACCGCCTCGGAACGTATGCACCGTGGATTCCTGTAAGTCTTCGGGAGAAACGACTTACAGCCGATCTCGGGCACCGTGATTTCTTTACGACTACCCATATGTCACCGTGCGACCAGCTACAAATTACGCCGAGTCGTACCGTCGAGTCAATTGTGAACGGGCCTTATTAAGGGGACGCTAGATCCGAGATTAGCACTTTCATTCGCTAACTCAATCAGCCTATTCTTAGAGAAAACATACATTGGGTTTTACGTATCTGTTGGTTGGTATACGTGTATGTGTTACACCAAACTATGTCATGACTTTGCTAGGATTTTATTGAAAATGGTCAATTGAAGGTTTTTGCTTTTACTCGTGGGTTTTTACATAATTTGATGATGTTACGAAGCGGATTTGGAAGAAGAATTAAGCCAATAGTATCTTTACTATTAAGACTTTCACTTAAATGTCCCGAATCATTTAAAAACTGTTTAGGTTTTGATGTAATTTTGACGATATTTGAAGTTTCTGCTATCCTTTTGTTTCATTAAAGTTTTCTTCAAAAAATTGCAATGTCAACGAGAAAATAGCAACCTTATTTTTCAGTCATGACTTTTGTTCGTTACACATAAAAAGCAATCTGCCATAATAAATTAGGAAAATAAGAATCATATTCAAGCTTTGCCTGTCGCTTCAAATTAGCGATGCTTTGCAATCTTACTCTTACTCAGATACTCTGCATGGTTTTTGTAACTAAAACTGAGTTTTTGATTTGTCGATTTGAGGCATTCAATCCAGTCAAGGGGAGACATTTTTAATGACAAACAAATGAGGGTTTTGTTTTCGAAGTTTTCTCAAAGTTTGCAAGAAAAGATGGAAAAGTACAATAAAAACTGATTTCGTTATAACTTTTACTTACACTAAACTATATGGTCATCTTAAGTTTTTAGATAATGTTAAAACAGCATCGGTAAAGTAAGCTGTGTGAGGTGTCATAAGATAGGTCCTTTAAAACTGAAGTTTTTATTTAACTACATTCAAGAGAATTGAAGAGAACCGAACTGTGATCTTTGTACCAACAACTCAACATAAATAAGAAAAGTTCCAGACAAACTTTGGTCTTAAAAGAGCCATGCTGTGACATCTCACATGATCTAATTTCCCTATGTTTTTATACCTCCGAAATTTACTGTGGTATGGTATATTGAGTTTGCCACAACATTTGTAACACCCTTACGGAAACGTGGCAGGTATATATATATATTTTTTATCAGCATTGCAAACTGATTCGATTTAGCTATGTCCGTCCGCCTGTCCTGGGTTAATTCATTTTTTTTTTAAATATTTTATGCTGGGGGTATTTTAACTAATAAAAACTGTTAAAACTTACTAGATTTTTGGTAATTGGGTATATCCATATACTCGAGTACATTAAAAAACAGCAAAGAAGGAGAGATTTTTATTTTTATTTATGTTGAATTACTAGATTTTGTGTCCATTTGTTGTGCATTCGCTGAAATAAACGACGGATACTTGCATATAAAATGCACCGTTTTCGAGAAAAACTCAATTAAACGTTTTAAGATAGTTCCAAAAGGTGCCAAAAACGTTTCCACAAATTTCTCAAAGTGTCTCTAAAGATGGTATCATCTGGTTCTTTCGTATAACAAGCTTGTATATTTTATAACCTTATAAGTGTGTAATTTAAAGTCTTTAAGTTCATGTAAAATGTTCATCTTTGATCTGTCAGTTTGTCAATTAACTAACTAGTTACATTGCAAAAAATGTAATAGAATTTTTGGAAAGCAGTATTAGTCACTAATAATTAGTGTTTGTTATTTGCTGGTTTGGAATAAAAATGAACGCAAATTCGAAATTTAAGAAACGTATACTCGCTATAAAATACAAATACTTGTTTATCTTTAAAATGATGAAATAATAGGAGTAAACTTGTTGAGAACCCCGGACTTTTTCACACTAATAGAGGAGACCGGGACACATTGGGACGGATTTTGACATCCGCATATAGTTGCCTTAATTTTCACAATAACTGGTTGGCAATACTACTTAATATATACATTTATCCAGATATATACACTGGAAATTTTAAGTAGAATAAAGTATTTTTGGAATTATATTAACTTCTTTCCAATTTGCAGTTTGTCCCAATGTGCCCCGTGGGGCATATTGGGACAGTGTGAATATCTTGGTTATTATTGAAGATACCAATTTGATGTTTGGTGAGTACAAACCATCAACATGGACACAGAACATGCTGTTAAGTTCATTATTATATCTTATACAGGGTGTTCAAAATTTGTAACATAAATATCACATTTTCAAACTAAAAAAATCATGTTTTAAATTGAATATCTACCGAAAAAAATTTTGCCATCTGTCATTCCAGCTTACACCTGATAAATGTACTTAAAATATAAATAGCTTTTATATTATTATTCAGACTGTGTTGTTCCACGTCACGAATATTGGAGGGGTGATCGAGCGTCTTATTTTATAAACAGAAATATCAATGAACATATAGGCTACCGGCGACTTGATCGTATGGTGTGACCTTGTGAAGGTCAAAGTGTTTTATGAACTACCTATAATGGTTGTGGAGGAATTTCTTCAAAACCAGCATAACAATATTTTAAAATTATTATTCAAATATTCGGCCGACAAGAAATAGAGACGATTTTAACCTCAAATATGATTCATCACTGCGCAAATGGCATCAAAGAGTAAATTTTGCATAAATAAATAACTTTCCCCTTAGAAATTTTATGTTTGAAAACACATTTTAAGTGACAGTTATTATAGTACTTGGTAGTATTATTCTATAATCTTAGGATAACATGCATATTTGGTGCCGTGAAGTTGGAAATTAGCGACGGTTTATTTGACTGCTTTTCTTTTCTCTTGTCATTGGTATTGAGAGAATTTTAAGTTGATGTTCTTTTGTTGATGCCATTTATTAATATTTTCGTTGGAATAGTTCCAGTTTTCAAGATAATGTTATGTTATTAGAAAGCAGAGGTGGCCCGAAAATCTAGTAATTTAAACATAAATTAAATCTCGATGATATAATTTTGAGGTTGACGAAATCATTAACAAGCTTATTTGTCGACAGCTTTTAATACTGTGATGTAAAACAGAAATAATCCGTAAACTCTGCTTCTACCTTTGCTCTTGTGCAGTGTCCATGAATATTCCGTATATGTTTGCTGCTAATCATTACATACCTACCTTCGTATTTTCCTTATAGAAGTTGTTAATGCAATACTGGTTCTATCGGGAAAGTTAAAATGTAAAGCATTGACAGATACAAATCATTACGTATTTAACAATTATGTATGTATTCCTCGTACCAATACGCACTTCGTAGTCTTGCATTATATCAGGTAACGCTATAAATGCAATAAATCAAGGTTGGGGAGCGGAAAAACGCGCATAAAAGATGGCTACCCGTTATCCGCTGAATCCAAACGCTACGAGCGATTATTATGGAAATGAAATTCATCGATGTTGCGCTGAATGTTACTCAGCTGGGTGAGATTGCGATCGTCGCTTTCTCGATACCCGGTACTGTTTCTGCGTGAATCACCCAGATACGGCGTCTTTGATTACTGAATTCCTGGGAAATCTGGTTTGGGTGATATGCGCTCGCAGAATTGTGATATTGAGCCGATAGTGATATAGGAAACGTTATCGATGATAACTTTTGTAAAGCTTGCAGTAATTGACGCACGATTTAGTCATTGTATATTTTATATAGTTGGTAATATTTTTTTATGATTTCATCGGTTATTATTCTTTTGATTTATCTGATTGAGGTTCCATATCGCACATTTAAATATAGATCAATTATGGAGTTTACCAACAAAAAAATTACCGTTTTGTTAAAGGCAAACTTTGTCCATCTCCACCCAGAGGCGGATTTACAAATGTGCCGCCCATGGCCTAAATCAAATTGTCGCCCATAGGCTCAATTAATTTTCTTACAAAACTAAATATAGCTAATAAAATAGGCTAAACGAAAGTTATGTAAACGTTTATTAAACTCACTCCGTCAACAGATATAACATTTCTGCACTTCTGGGCCATTATATGTATCACTTCTCCGTACGTTGTAGATGACAGATAATTTGTTTCACCGCTACCTGGTCTCCCATAATTCTTCATATGTTCCTTATAAGACTGGATCAAATTCGGCTAATAGTTCCACAGCCATTAAAAAGTTTCCATTATGTAATGATCCTAGAACTTTATCAGAACCCCTCAACGGAAGACCACGACTTGTTAACTTTTTTATGATGACGACAACTCGCTTTAAAACTTCTGCCCAATGGTGTGTTTCTTGAACAATCTCTGCATTTAGTATATCGCTTAAACTCTTATTAGAAACCCTTGTCCTGAGAGCAACAACAGAAGTTTTGATTTATAGATGTTTCGTGTTGTATTACACATTGTTTCAAATACTTCCAATCATTGAATCCTTTATCTATAGAAAAGGACGTACCTGCATTGGATAATAAACGACAAGGAACACAGTAAAGATTAGGTACCGGTTTTTAAGAATATATCATCCATTGTCGGTTTGAAAATTCGCCATTCTAAAGCTTCCTTTTGAAAATTTCTGAACTCAGAAAACGAGTTTGATCTTTATAGACTCGTCTTGAACTTAAAATCAGAGTCTGTATTATTCTTCTCCTTTCGTTTATCACATTTAGTTGTAGCATCTTCATTCAGTGCCGAAAGAATACTTGTCTCCTTTGATGTACTGGGTACACTCTCTTCAAATTCTTCAATCGATGGTAGCGAAACACTTTTGAAGAACGAATCAATCACCTTAACGTAAATCATGAAAATCTTTTTAATATGCTATGTGTAGTATACCAAAACGATGATAGCAAAACGGACAGGTTTCTGGCACATAAACGGGAAGGTATGACAGATGATTTTGATAGTTTCTTTTTACTTTATCATACGCTGTATGTAAAGTATTGTAAACGTACCGAAAAAATTTTTTGAGATTTTAGCGGAAATATGTCCTTTTGGGTCCCCTGAACATATTTGACCAAGGTACAAAAAAATGTCTGTGTGTGTGTGCATGTGTGTGTGTGTGTGTGTGTGTGGGTGTACCCAATTTTTGTTAATTCATTTCCGGAGAAACTACTAAAGGTATCGGCACGGAACTTCATATTTAGAACTTTCATGACCAAACTTAGAGTTGAAAAGCTTTTGGTTCAAAAGGGTCCAAAGGAACTGGGTGTTTACTCTAACCCTTTTTCAAGGATTTTAGAAATGAGCCGCCATTTCTGTAATTTCGACAAAATAGTGAAATAATAAATTAAAGCAGAGGAAATTTTGAATAATTTATGCTTATGACATTTTTTGGTAAAATTAATAGTTTAGCTGCAAGAGCAAATTCTATTTGATCGAGATCGGTCGCATCTGCATTGATTTAATACTATATAGTGACCCAGGATTTGCAAATTTTACAGTCTAATGACAGTACCGGTAGTGTCAAATGCTGACAGTACCGGTAGTGTCAAATGCTGATGTTTTGACATTATCTCACAATTAATATTGACCGTAGTTAATAGTATCAAAAGATCTCATATTGTGATATCGTGTACAGTCCTTGCCTGATCGCGTCGGATAGGCAGCGTGTTGAGCGTGTCCAAAATGCATGTGTTCTGTTTGTTTTTGGTTTGACGAAGTATGATCATGCATCGAATGGGCTGGGCGACTTGGGGTAGTTGAACATGGACAACAGTAGGGTGTTGCATGCAGCAATATTGTATCATAAGTTGCTATCCACTAGGATCCCACAATACCTCATGCGGAAGATATGCTGTAGAACGTCCATAACCTTAACTTAAGATTCGGGGGTTTGTTTGCTCCACCTGCCCATCGCACTGAGCTGTATAAACGGTCATTCTCTTAGCATGTCAGTCACAATGGTCACAAGGAAGATACGAAAAATTTATGGTGAAACAGTTTTGGGGGAAAGGTGAAGCGTTGGCTGTTTGCTCAACAGGGGGGACTTTAGGCATCGAGCGCACATTGAAGGCTTTTTATTTTTTTTGGGCATGTGCCATGTTTTGTTGAGTTGGATTTGCTGCAATTACGTGTAATTAGACTCTAGATTAATTTTGTTGTTTGTTTTTGTTTTGATAAGTTCTCGGAATTATTTTTATATTATTGCTACAATTATGGCTTAGTTCTAGTTTGCGTAAGGGGTTGAGTGGAAGAGTAAGGCAATTTGGAAACAAGTGTGCTGAACTGCGCCCTAAATATAAATAATATTTTGTTGCAATTAATATTATCTTATTTTAATAAAGGAATTATTTATTTATTTAATTATTTATTTATCTGTTAAATCCTGGCTAACTAGTTTTATTTTAATGCAGATACGACTGATCTCAATTAAATAGATTCTCATGCAGCTAAACAATTAATTTTATATATTGTATGATAAAGTCATGTGCCTGGCCACATCAGATTTTTCATAGAAGTGTCTGAAATAAAATTCAATTATTTATATTAATTAGCACAAGATGCTCAACATATTGAAACTAATCTAGAAGATTAACCATCAATTTGAATCTAAATTCTTAAACCTGGGTACTTGTCTATATTAGCGTATCCATGTCGTATATTTACTTTGTCGTAAACAAGAACCACTAACACTTAACTCACTGTGCTCTGCTTTTTCCACATTTCACTGAACTAGATTGAAGGGTTAATTCTTTTAAATCTTTAACAATATGACGCAAAAAGATGGTCCAAACTACTTTATTGTAAGATCATCAATTTTCCATAAAAGCATTATGAACCGACTCGATAAATCAAGCCTTCTACTCTGAAAACGACCAAATAACAACACTTTTCAAACAAACTCCGATCGAAAAGAATAGCATTTTCGGCTTAGAATTTGATGCAGAATCAGAAACGTCACGTTTTGCCTGTAGTTGTGAATCCCCTGTATGTATTTAACATAACATTAACAGGATTTTAGATTACCTACTAGCAATGCAACTCGTTGTATGCGTAAAAAACACAATGAATTAAAGGCAGTTTTGTCTTTAGTTATGCTACCATGTACCAAAGTAATAATTACACATAATGACAACGACAATTTCCAAGAATTCAGCACGTTCTGTGAAATAAACCACTTTCTCACACAACACCCGTTATTTATATTTTTATTTGCGCGTTTTAAGTCGATCTAGATACAGTACGATAGTGATTATATATAACGACGCGGTTACGAGGGGGACCTCTCTGCCGCAGTCATGACTCCAACAATTAAACCGGCCGATAAAAATCTCGGGAACAATGTTTTAATAATCGCTCGAAAAGTAGTTCCGACGATATCACCGGATTTCACCGTTAACCCTCGCCATCCTCCCGTAATTATACACTGTGCACAGAGTAAGGCTGCCAGATGATCTCTCCAGCAATAAACAATTATGTACTTTCTCGTTTTTTGTACTTTCTGGACCTATTAGGAACAGTTGCAATTTTGAAGAATTCATTCAGTATCCAGAAGATTATCACTGTAAATACTGTAATCTATTGT
The DNA here is from genome assembly GCA_964023965.1 of Melinopterus prodromus. Taxonomy (NCBI): domain Eukaryota; kingdom Metazoa; phylum Arthropoda; class Insecta; order Coleoptera; family Scarabaeidae; genus Melinopterus; species Melinopterus prodromus. The sequence continues at coordinate 52,634,127 of OZ030393.1, forward strand.
CAAAATGTTTTGCAATTTTGAATTGAGTTATACCTTTACATGTCTAAACTTGAATTAGTGGCTATACTTGTGGTGGCACTGTCAGGGACATTGGCTAACAGCAAAAAAATCAAGCAAGTTGTGTTATGCCTTTTTTCCCGTAGATTCTAAATTTGCAAACAGAAATTTTGAACTTAGGCTTTTGAGGAAAAGGTGTATCTTTTGCATTTTGTGCACTCATTTTATGAAAAACAAATCATAATTTCTGTTTTCAGATTCGGATAAGAAAAAAGGGAGTTGGGTTTCTGTAATTGTTAACTACCTAATGTGTTTTCTAACTAATCGTTTAGTTTCATAGTAATGTATTTTTGATAGTAACTAGAAATCAGCTAAATGTTGTGATATCTATGCTCATTTGTCATTCGTTAACGTCGTTAAAGAATAATTAAATAAAATTGAACAAATACTAAAAGTTGAACAGAATTTTTTTTTGTTTTTGTTTTTTGTTTATTGTATGAATTATATGCAAATTTATTAAATTATGATTAAACTGAATGAACATAGAAACATTTTTTTAAATAAAATGTAGATACCGAATTATTATACCCCCACATTTACTGTGGTGAGGGTAGATTGAGTTTGCCAGAATATTTGTAGCACCCTTAAGGAGGCGTAGCAGATGTAGACTTATATACAGAGTGTCTCAACAGTGCGATTTCGGAAGATTGTGCCTCTGTTAATGAAGATATTTTAAAAAACTGGATTCACTCATATATACAGATGTTCCATAAGGTAGTACCAACCCAAACTTATGTTTTTTAAATGGTTCAACCTATATTTTGGCACAATTTTGAATTCCTCGCTAAATTTTACGCCTCTGAAACATAACATTACCTACACTAAACTTTATACTTTTTGATTTATTAGCGTATTTATGGAAAAACAGTAGTCTAAGAAAAACTGTATATCTCAATAACTTATTTTAATGTTATCTTGCACGCTTAGATTATGATTAAGTAAGAAGCGTTCTATTATAATGATTACCTACCATATCCAAATTGTGTACAGGGTGGTCATAATCTGCAGCAAAATAAAACAAACAGTTTTTCCTGAGAAAGTAAACTTTTTTAAATGGAACACATGTATCTAATTCTTTTTTTTTTTAATTTTACGCATCCTTCTGCACAAAACGGTACTAGTGCACACTAGTGCTAAAATAAACCATTGCTGAGATAACTATTCTTCTTAATAATAAAATGTATTTTTCTATCAATAAGTGCTTCTACACCTACATGAACAAAACCAGTTCCTTTTTTTTTACCTAAAGTTCTGTTTTCTCGCATAATTTAATCTTTTTTTTAACGAAATAATCGAAATAATCAGTTTATCACATCTGCAATTTAATATTATAATTTGAAGTAAACTATTACTTAAACCTTGTAGGCTGTGAAAAACTGTGCTAAAGAAGCTATTAAGGTATCTGTCAGTGGTATGTATCAAGTCTACTTGCCAATAAAGCATTTTTGTTGCACCCACACCATGTGAATTAGTTTCTCCTGGGAAAAGTTCGGCATATTTCCCAAAATTATGCAAATCTAACTTAACAACCCTAACAATATCACCACCACTGACAGATACCTTAGTAACTTGTTTAGCACAGTTTTCCATAGCCTACACTCTACAGGGTATAAGTAAAATTTTATTGCAAATTATAATATTAAATTGCAGATGTGCTCAAATGTTTTATTTTATGAAAAGGATGAGATCATTCGAGATAACAGTATTGAAACCGGAATCGATTTAGCAATGTCCGTCTGTGTACACGATAACTGCCGTAATGTTGAACTAATTGATTTTAAACTTGGTATACAAGCTTATCTCTTAACTAGTAAGAAAATTATTTTCAGCCGTGCTGAAGCTAGAATACCCCCAACCATATTTATTTAATTTTGACAGCAAATTCACCGTAAAATACTGTTGTTGTTATTCAGGTCATTGAACATTTTGAACATTGTTAAAATTTCAATATTTTATAATTTTCATAAAACTTTCTATTTCGTACTTTGGGGTATTGGTTCTTCTGATACCAATTATGTATAACACTTGATGGAACAGTTCTGACCGCGATTTTAGACAAATCCAAATATCTAAAAAAAAGTGTAGTTTTCTAATACTGCCTTTAATTACCCTAATTACCCTATTTCTTTCCAATATTGCTATCCCTGATATTGTGACGTGTCAAAAATGTATTTCATAATTATCGCAAATATCATTCATCTATAGCACTTATTTCTGACACAGCCTGTAAAACACGCCATCTGGCTCTGCATAAATATTATGATTTTCGGAACAAAACCACACTTAAAATTATTCTTCTTTGAAATATTTGTTAATCTACACGTAAATATATTCGTTCGGTTATCGTAGCCTGTTTTCGAAGCCCGCTTGATTAATTTACATACAGATAGAAGCCGATACGCCAAAGTCTAGATTACTGGCTTATCTGTTATGGCGTTTTGTGGACGATGGTAATAGCATTCTATTCGAATCAACTCCGGTTTTATGGATCTATGACTAATAAGCAGCAAGATCTGATATGCGGCCGGCAATGTTAAACATTTGCTAATCGGGCCCACGGATAGCGCTAATGCATCGCCTGGGCTTGTTTGTATCTACGAAGAAGGAAACGAAAAAAAAAACACACTCGTTTATGGTATCTCCAGTATGTGGCTTAAGTGGACGATTATTATTTGCATATTTTCTTAATATTATTTATGGTGATGGGTGGAATAAAACGTGATTATACTTAGCATGCACTGATAAAAAAAAGAAATGTGTTGAAGTTAATAATAATATCCACGTATTACTTAAACTGTGTAAAATATATATTACACATATTTTAGTTTTAATAAGGTGGAATTTGCATGATTTTCCGGTAGGAAACTAATTTTAATATACATACTTGATGTTAATAATTAATACAATATATGATGTTTTATGTATACGTATGATTAATATTATGATCGTATAACAACTAATACGTCAATAGAAAACGCATAAATTGTCAACTCGACAATTTTCAACTTTTTGTTAAGAGGTGGAAAACAAGAGGTTTTTGGATCAAAACTGAAAACGTACAAGAGAATTTTCATAATGTATGGATCCGAAATATTTGAGTTTTAATTTAAGTACGTGAAAATGTATCATTTGTATTATAAACAACATAAATATGGTTACTCGAACAGTGTTAAAATGAAGTAGTTGTTGGTGCCAAAAACAGATGTAAACAGACGTACATATTTTGATGAACAATTATTACGTATTGTGTGTGGGATTTTAATCTTATATTTTCTTTTTTCTTATGCGGATTGATATTTGCTAGCACGACAAAAGCTTCCCATAACTTTATCAGAATATTATGGCTTCATCTGAAGATGGTTGAATTTAATCAGTCATTTTTCTTCTATGGTGTATTTATAATTGTATTGGTGTTTAAATAAAGATTAGAGGAAATAGTAGGTTATTGTATATATAATAATTTCTATAAAGTTACGTTAATTAATTTAATTGTCTTTTGATATATCGAACGATTTTGATTTGTTTACCCAATATCAAATATCAAATAAATAATTAACATAAATGTGCGTCTACATTATATGCGTATGTATTCTTAACAAATTATCAATATACTGTGTTCGTATATACAAGGACATTAACTTATTCAAACAATTCTCAACAAATGAATGGTTGGACGCAACATTATCGCATAAATTACGAATTCGTGTTGTATGTAACAATATAATAATATCCTACGATTAAACTGCGATAATAATGCATTTATACCACACCTACTTTTCATATTTTTCGATGTATGGAATAGGGTATTTGACTATTATTGGAAAACCATCTTAGTGTGTTTATTCGTTCACTCTACTTTGTAAATGCATTATTTTTCGTAATTACATTCTCCATATTTCATAAAAATCAGCGTTAAAAATTGAATCACAAAAAGTCCCGCCAAAACGATAGTTTCTGTCTTGTGACGTCACACGATACTATATGTCCAATCGGCCCATATCACAGGCCCATATGGTCTGTCACCATTCTGTCACCCATATGCATCGGCTTCGTCGCCGTTTGATAATTGTGTTGTATGATGTGTAGTTTGCACAATTTCTACATAAAAATAAATAGTGTATAAATCCACAATGCAGAAATACGTCAATAAAAACGTCGGATAAACTATTTGTAGCTGTTCCGCAAGATTTGAAGCTGCGAAGAAAGTGGTTGAGACTTGAGACTGGCTCGTAGAAACCCAAAAGAAATAAATAGCGGCAAATACAAGTGTTTTTTGTTGTGACGATTACTTCGACATAAGTAAAACTGACTAGAATAAGTTTCCTATCGTATTTTCGATCCAGGTATTATCTGACAGTTTACGGTTAGGGCTAACCTAACCTACAAAGTTATGCTTACATTGCACTTTTTACACGTTGCGTAGTTCCGGAGCGTAAAAATAAGGATTATGTTTAAAGTAGAATCCCACCATCAAAGCGTTAACCTTCGGTAGATTACCACTAACCGCGTTAACAAAGTTGCTTCCTATTGTTTGTAAATTAACGTAGTAACTTCAAACGGGAGATTCATAAGCGTACTAACGAATGACGTCACTGGAGACTAAGCCAATTACATAGCGTTTTCGATAACGTGGTAGGACGTGAATAAAATTCAATTTTAATTTTGGTTTTTATAGAAATAAAGCATTTTTTTTTAAAGTATTGACAAATAGTTTCCTTAAACTGTAATCTATTAGGATGACTATAATACAAGCCATATTTTTAATACAGTCAAATAACCTATTGTAAACACGAGTTATGGAAAGAACGAAATAGGGAACTTACAGTGAGAACCTGGCCACTACGCAACAGATCATAATAAGACTTTACCTATTCAAATATTCCATATAGTTTTGACCGATTGAGAGATTAGAACAATTAGTGGTAAAAACATTAACGAAGATTGGGCTCTATGAATCTCGAGAAACGATAAAACATCAATAAATTCGGTTAGTGGTACTGACAACCATTTCAAGTTTTGTTTAGATGTTGAGAACATGTTAAAATAAAGCTGCACTCATATATGTGACTGGCTTCTATTTTTATACTATGTTAAAGTTACGGAATTTTGCTCCATTATTTTGGGTTGAAGAAAAAGCAATACTCTGGTTAGGGTTTCCAGATCTGATATATTTGGTATGAGCGTCTAATATTTTCAACAAATCACATACCTCTAAATTAGTTAAGAACATCTCATGTACTTTACATTAAGCAAAAATATGTCGACTGGTTATCAGATTACCAGCACTATTATATAATTTTATAAATAAGTGTTAATAATAAAATTTGAATCTAGAATTTCCAGATGGACTACCTTCAAAAGAATATTGTCCTCCGGCAGACTTTTGCTTACAAAATCGAGTTAGCAAAAAACTTAAAATACTGAGAAAAAGGGATTACAATGAAATTTTATGTTGAAAGTTTTAGACTGAGCTCGTAAATTATGGAAACACGAGAAAATCTCTGAGACAGGTTTGTTATTTAAAAAATCTTGAACACGCCGTTATTTTTAACTATAACTATAAAATATACATTTTTAGGTAAATTCATTTGCTGACCGTGACTTATGACATTATTCATATTTTTTTTTAAATAGCACCCTTATATTTCACTTAGGGTTGTGGTTAGAGCTTTTCCATGTCTTATTGCTACCGGAAAAATATCATGGCCTTTACTAGAAAAATTTTTTAAATAAGCCAAAGAAAGAATCCGGATACAAGTAAGGTTTACGTAAGGTGTTGGTAAAAGTGAGGTCAAAGAGACAAAAATTGTTGCAAATTTATACCAGCTGAACTCAATATCCTAGAAACGTCAAAAGGGTTTCATTATAAACCTTAAACTGTGTACTTTTTGTGAATTTTTGAAAGTTTATCAACAATTTACAGCGGTTCTTTACGTGCGCCAGAAATGAAACAACAAAAAACCGCAAAAGAATGTGACGTGGTCTGCAACTTTTAAGCCCAGATAAAAAAACATATTTCATATATTTTACATATTTTTGTCATATAATTCGAAAATGAAAACCTGTTAACCCCAAACCGGTACATTTGAAAAAAATTTATCAGTATTCTAAATATTATTTTTACATCATTAGCTCTGTTTTGAAACGAGATACTTTAAGAACAGCAACAACAACCGAATACAAAATCACCAAAATCGAATCCGTTTAGTCATCTGTGGTATACAACGTTTTCCAACCAACCACAACAACTTAAAATATTGGATGCACATGATGGCAATGGAGTATAGTTTGAAGCTTTATGTCAATCAATTCATTATCCGATATTACAATTTCAATTTTGAAATTAAATCACAAAAGCATTCCAACAGATAACCGCTAACCATTTTTCACCCTCCTAAAATTCAGCCATTAAAACCATTCCAATCGTCGATTTGAAAACCCCAGTCGTCGGACGCTGAGTGCATCCAGACTATCCAGAGAGCTACAGTACCGACATCTACAAATAAAATCGCGAATACGTTCGAACGAAACAAGATCGCCAGTAAATCAGGCACGGAGAGCCCTTATAAAGCGTACTGAAAACGGAGATAACTGCTTGATATACGCGTACACGGGCTATTTCACCACACGGTCGACGCTGCCTGGAGCTGGGGCAAATTTAGCAGCCCTCCGCCGGTACGAGAGAGGCCTGCTCGATGGAGGTAGAGGGTATCCCCTCGCTATCAACATCCAGATATCGCAATAAACTATACCGCGTCCGCAGCTAGCATTAACGATACGTCCCTACTAAACACCTGCTAACTGATTCGGCTGCGTCTCGATTTGTTTTCGCTGTTCGGATTGTATTTATCGCGCGGCCGGCGCGGCGTGCCGTGAGGCGGATCATAGGACGTATGCTACGAATCCGATCGGCCTCCGGAGAGATTTGTGCCGGTGTCGGGTCGACACAATGTGCATCACGCGGGCACCTCACTCAACGTTGCACGCCTGGAACATTGTCGAGTTGACCGCGACGACAACTGCAAACCGAGTCGAGCTACAAACTACTCGGAATGCAGCTGTCAATGACACATGGTTGGATGCAGAAAGACACCTTCTTGACGAAATTTGTACTAAGGAGGGTTTAACGTGCCGGTTGTAAATATGGTATTCACAAGATTGTCTTTAAAATTGTTAACTTTTGAGAGGATCCTGGCATAAATCACATCGAACCTTGAACATATAGGACCTTGAGAAATTCTACTTTCATGCATTCGCAAATAAAGTAACTTGGTCAAATAGGTTAAGTCTTAGGGAGACCCTCCTCATCTTATTTCCGGAGTTAGGAAATTTTTTACCAGAAATTACAAAGAACACAGAGAAAAAATTCTGTCAAGTTACACAGATTGAAAAGATTTATTATTTTTAAGAAACTATTTTGGATCAAAACATACATATTTCTTTGGTATAAAATATATTTGCTTTACTAGCTTATTATGAATACTCTAGCTTATTTGCTGTTAATTTCTTTGGAATATTAATGTAAGTAAAATATTTATGTACTTTTCTTAAAAGAAATATTTTTGATTTGATTTAAAAATACATTTCCTTTCGCCAAAGAAATCCAATTTTGATTCAAACAAATATATATTTATACAAAAAGATATTTCTTTCCTTGAAAGTAGGTCATATTTTTGCTTTGGTTCTAGATAAGTTTAATTGTGTCTACAATAATGTTAGTATGAAAGCCTCATCTTGTACTGTATTGTTAGATGGTGCTGTAAGATCTCTAATTACAGATCGGCTCGATCCTCACTATATAACAAACTTTTGAAAGCCTGCTGCTCAGTTGACGTCCTGCGTGTGTCGAACTAGCTAAAAAAAGCCGTGTATTCATCAGTGTACAGCACAGTGCACGCTGGTTCTTGCGCTGGTTCAAGTATTAATTCCAAATATTCTATATGTATCCGAAAAGTTCTTGTCAATAAAAAGTACACAGTTTCTTTAGTAAATAACTATTATTGCAACCTTTATATCATTAACGCAACCAACGATTTTATTAATTTACAAAATCATACTTCTTTCATGCAACACAATAATTATTTCAGCTAAATAAATTTCATTCCTTATAATTTACAAATGTAAATTTTAATTGAATACATATTTTTTAATTTAAATTTGTTTGACACAAATAAACGGCCTTTCTACCAAACAAATCCATTTTTATCCAGAAAGAAATATTTCTTTGCCTCTATTGAAATAACCATTAATTACGTGAGGCGTTTAAGGGGGGGGGTCTCGGGTAATATCACGTAATTTTTTCCCTTCAAGAAACAATAAAACTGCGAGAAAATTGGGTTCAATTAAGGAAAACATGTTTCTTCAGTATTTTATTGTTCAATTCTCACTGTGATTTTATCCCACTTTCTAAGCAATCTAAAAATACTAGTCTCAACTAGTCAAATAAAAATATTATAAAAATAAAATATAAATCCAACGCATTTAGGAAGGGGGTTGAGATTTACTGTAACGTTTTAAAGATTTTAAACAAAAAGTGGTTCATTTGAAATGTTCACATGTCATTTAAAATGCGGGAAAGGACACTTTGTATAATGTGTATATTGCTAAGTTCTGGGGTAGTGATTTAATGTATTTTGATGAATGAATGATTTCAATACTAAAATGTCATGGCAGGGTCGGAAAATCACCAAAGACGCTTCACGTAACTAATGGACGCCCTCTTAAAGTAAATTATATGTAATAAATTACATAATATTATGTACAAAAAAATCGCTGTATAGTTAACTGAAAACGAAACTAAAAAACGGTATAGTTGTAAATTTACATTACAGATGAACGTATTTAATAATGAATTTCCGATTTTTTACAGCTCTGTCGCTGGTTAGTTGATACCAGCGATATTGCTGTTTTTCTTTTACTATGCAATAGATTCCTGTGATGTGGAGATATACCTGTCAAATTTAAACAATATCGCAGTACTTTTACATGAAATTTTGACAATATTATAGGAAAAGTCCGTAATGTCACTGAAAAAGTTGAGTTTTGTAATTCAGCTGCGTTTCTATGCATAGCAATGTCGCTGGTTATTTAATATAGCTGTATTTTTTATTGTGTATATAAGACAATGTATTAGAGTTTGATTTATTTGAGTATGAAGCATGTTTTTGACGTAAAAATACTCTTTATTGCATTAAACCTTTTTAGCTTTTTAGCTGAAAATACCTAACTGTAATTTACGTTACTTAATTATTGCATTTTTATTTAATTCATGCAAATATTTGCTTTTAGTTTACTCAAAGTTACGGAACCTACTCATCTTATTCTGTGATGACAAATTATAAAAACAATTTCTAGCTAAACGCCTTGTTTGAAATAATTTAGGTCTAGTTCGCCAAATAATTGTGATCAAATTCTCACAACATTCTTTAAAAACTGCTCAAATTGTTTTGATGTACAAAAGCAATGAGATCTAATCTCGGTTTAGGTATTGAATTACTACAAACAGTCAACATTTTCTCATCATCTATATGTGTAGGATTAAATAATAAGAAAGATCTGTTGTCTCTTCATATTACGAAGTCATACAGATTCCAATCCACTTCATTTCGGTTAATGCTCAAAGTTACGAAACATCTTGCCCTACTACCACAACGTATCTTAGGCACTTGATGGCTAAATTTGAACGATTTCCATTTATACACCATTAGATTTGCTCTAAGATGTTTCGAACATTTCGTACCGTATCCGCCAAGCAGAGCTATTTAAGAATCACTATCGCTTATAATATACGTCGGGCTCAGTTCTTCCTGTATAGTTGGATGGTGTTCTGGAGATAGCTACGTTACGGCCTTTATCAGTTCCATTTGTCTCACGTTTAGGTGTCTGGAAACGAACGCAAGATTAGCATTTTCATGGCGTAATAATACCGGATACCACCACGAACACGTAGACCGAGAGAGAGAGAGAGAGAGACAGTGAGGAGACACGGGGTGCCAAGAGGGGAAATGGAGTGAGAGAGAGAAGGAGGCCAACTTGAGCTGATAAGTTTTAAGCTGATAGTAACTTCCTTCAGAGATGTAGATAAACGCATCAGAACACCATATATCCGCGTACGAGCAAACCGGCGAGTGTACTTTATATTTTGCCTCGGATACAGATAATAAAGTTATTTAATGAGAACAATGAAGGAACCTATTCGTAGGAGGACAACGAGAGCGCTCCGATATCTTGAATATTTCATGCGAAACTACCTTTGGAAGCACTATTTTATCTCTCTCCCCGGGACAAAGCCGACAGTACCACGGTAATCAGTAATAAATCATTCAGTGGCCAGTGATGCAAAGACGATGCAATATTATTACTATATCACGATGTTGTAGGTGCACAATTTTAAAGTATTTCGAAATGTTTTTTGATATGTTATGAAATGTTTTCCTGTGTTTCATATTTGGAGCGAGTGTACCATTTTTTTTTAATGTCACGTGTTTACTGTCAAGTGGCAGCAAACTTTGCACTCGACCAGTAAAAGAAAACAATCCCGGGATTTCGGGATTAAAGATTTTGTAATCCTGGAATCCCGGAATTCATGAAAAAAAGCTAAAATTGTGAGATCAAAACGCCTCGAAAAATTACCAAATCCTGTCAGTAAGAAACGCCTAAAATATACTTAATTGGACAATATATTTTACCCCAAAACTTGATAAACATTTTCAAATGTTGCCTTACAAGTAGAAAACCAAAATTGTCGGTTTAAAAGGTAAAAACTGTCAAAGTGACATCAATAATAAACAAAATTTAAACTATATTAGATAATAAATAACTTGATAACTCTTTCATCTTTGCTCAACAATTTTACATTTTTGTAAAATGATTCAGGAATAGTCACGGCAATAGAAATTGTTTGATCGAGTCATATTTTCAACTTTTTATATTAATCCAATAAAGCATTTAGACGAATTTTTGTTTTCTCCTTTAAGATAAAATTGGATAACTTTAGAATTCATAGTTCATGGATGTTTATTATACAAGTAGATTAACTGTTTCTTAATGTTAATATTAAATAAAACGATTATAGTTTAGAAAAAATATAGGTATAATGACTTTTAGACCGAGTTCTAGGCGTTTTCAAGTAAAGGCGTTATTTATTATTCAAAATTGATGAAATATTCAGTGCACCTTCTTAGAATATTACATATTCATGTCATGAAAAAAAAAAAATAACATTACTTGTACGTCTTTAGGTTTTGTGAAATATAGTTCGAATAGGTCAACCCTCATTATAAATTTTGTTTATATAAGTGCAATTTTTGACAATACTTTTCCACTACAAAGCGAAAAAGGCAATAATTCTGCGATGAAGAAATGTAAAAAATGACCATATTACCGCTGTCACAGCTCATCTCAAATTCGTATTTATATTTTGAGTACATCATTGAATGCAGGTAAAGCAATCCGCCACAAAATATAGTATTTTTTATGGTTACGTTTTCTGTTTTAATGATAAGCACTTATTGATATAACTTTTCCGCTAAAAAAGCGATAATTCTGCGATGATGGATCCCTTCATAAAAAATGTTAAGTTAATTTAATAAATAATGACCTACCTCTGGCTACTTAGATAACGACTTATCTCTAGCAAGTCGCATTATTTTGTTGGAAAGCATACAAAAACTGTAAAACTGTTTTTATCTTTTTGGTTTATATTTTGTTTAATATGGCGTGTATGTACCTTATGTTTGTTAATCTACTAAGAAGAAGAAATTGAATGGAGTTGAAATGAGCTTTTATGCCCTTTGCTCAATAATTCCATAAACTCATATTGTTTAGGTTAGTATGTCCCATCCGTATTCAAAATTGTTTTTCAATAAGTTTCAAAATGTTTTTTAATCGCAATGATTCGTCTGCAGCATGTTTTATTCTTCGTGATTCTTACATCGCATCGTATTTTTACATCCTAAAATATATTTGGCATTAGTTTTTTGTGCTACCGATAAAATTGCTCTTGAACAACAGTAAATATTTGTTTAAAAACTACGAAAACTACAATACAAACCCACAACAAAGAACGGTTCTTAGAAATTGACGAATTGACGAATAAGCTTTAGAGGTGATAGCCACTTGGTTTTCCAATTTATCCAGTGAGTATCTTACTCCATGTCAAGGGGGTTTCATTAGTTTTCCTTTTCCATTTCAGTCAAAAAAACAGATAACATACAGGGTACAGATACATAAAAGTTTGTCCATAAGAAGTTTCAACAACAGCTCTAGTCTGTATCAGTCCAACGCTGTCCGTGTATCACTGTATCGCCGATATTTGTTCACTCTATAATATAAGTGTCAATAGAGAAAAACTCATTTTGCAGTAGGTACCTACGTACGGTGAAAAACAAGAATGTGACATTTGTTGCATTTTGGATGCACTGATTATAGTACATAGTACCTATATGTTCAATGTTTTGAAATAAATTAGACGTTTTATACGGCATTTGTGGCCTGTTTGCATTTTTTTTTAAATTCTTTTTACTGATATTGCTTGATTCGGTGTTTGAGTAAGTTTTTCAAATTTATCCAATATGTTGCCTTCTCCTTGTCCTCACCGAGTTAGTGATTCTAATATTCGGATGGAACCTCTTCAATGTTATCTAACCATTCCATATGCTCAAAAATTCAAATACGCCAGACTTTTTCGACATCCCTCACAGAAACCCTTAACTATGGAAATTGAACATCAACCATCTGTCATCCGCTGTCGTCGATGGGCGATAAAATTAATCGAGGCATACGTCATCCCACAGGAGGGCCTAATGCATAATTCGGACGGGGAAGGTTGTAGGCGGAAGTGGAAAAACTCCGAATTTCGTCCATATAATGCCGATATACGCACATACTAGACCAACCCCTTTTGCCGTGTGGTGGCGGCAGTGGTGTTGTAACTGGCGCGCGGTATAAAATATAGATTACATGAGTTATGCTGGGAGGCTGCAGGAGTAGATAGCTGGAGAGTGGAGGCTGGGGGCTGCACCGATGCCGCCCCAGCAGGAAATGAGAAGCTAGCCGGCTCAGAGACCGATCACTTACACTTATCTGCCGCCCCATAGAATATAACCAGCACGGCGGCGGCGCTTTCAATTTATTTTAATAAATCTACGGGGATACATCATACGGGGGGGCGGTGGGACCGGGGACGGTAGCGCACGCCGCCGCCGCCGACGTGTTGGGAAACCGTCCCGCAGCCGATAACCGTCCACGTCTCTCTTGATTAATCTCTAAATACGGTAGAATTTAATTTCGAACTGGATGCTGATTTGATCTAGTTTGGTCGAACCAAACAGGGTTGTTTTAATGGTGAATGTGCTGCACTATTGCGTTGATCAGAACCTGGGTTGAAAATATTTGTCAGTGCCAATCAAAGTCGTAAGACTAGTCTTTTGTCTCCTCCTTAGTGAGGACTGTAGTATTAAAGTGATTTGGTTGGGTTGTGTTGAAAGCTGCTCTGGAAAAAACATCGCACTTTATCACTCTTTCAACAATTTTAACAGCTACTCAGAATTCCTCGGGGAATTGATGAAACTATCCAATAACCTTATTAGTGGTAATGTTCCGCTTACAATTTAAAATAATATTGCTGTATTTTTGTTTCGCAAAATTACCAATGTATTAAGGTGTGCAAGGTTCCATAGGTTCCATAGGTATAACCAGTGATGCCAACATTTTTGGTATTTATCATTTTTATCTTTAAAACAGTATCTATTTAACAACATTTCAGCGATATTTATACAGGGTGTAAAACTTTTCTCCCACAAGAACTATTTTGAGATAGTAAATGTCATTCTGAGTACAACTTTTCATATGAACCTAATTGTTCTCTCAACTGCAACTTACAGCCGCTTGGAATATTAACTAAATGAAAAATAAACAATAAACTTCAAATCAATGCTAAAAATAAGAAAGAGCACAACCAATACTTATATCAAAATCTTTAAAATAAACTAAATAAACAAATAAACGAAAACTTGAAACTTTTTGGAAATGATACGTTTCTTTCATGCCGACTTATTGGTTTTATCAATACCTAAACAAGTTAAATTATTTAAAATACAGTTTTGCAGTTATTTTACAATTATTTCAAAAGATTGTAATTTTTTAAGGAATAAAGAAAACAAATAGTTCCCTATGAAACTTTTTCTCAGTATGGTATTTACTATCTGGAAAAATGTTTTGCGGGAAAAAACATGGGACACTGTAAATGTGCTCTTGATTACAAATAATGTAAAATATTTGAGTTATATAAGAACATTCACTGCATTTAGTTGGATTCATAGCAAAATAAGAAATTGATTAACAACAACAAAAGCCGCTAAGTTAACATACTCAACATATAATCATAAGTTATTAAGTTTCTGCTAAATCTTCTTCAATAACAGAATCGAAAATATGGAACATTTACACGATTGAATGGACGATGATCATAGAAAATGTCTGCTGTTGATATATCATCAGATGAGACTGATATTTTTGTACTTTGTTTTAAAAATGTTTTTATTTTTATGAGAATAACATTTTATTGTATGATACGAGAAAACCTTTTGATTTTACGATAAACGAAAATTCTTTATTTAGTAATTAAATTTCCTTTTACTGCTATTCTTAATAACAATATTATGTTTATAAATACCCTTATAAATTCCCACCCGGGGTATTTACCCTAGATAATAAATACCCGGGATATTTAACATCGCTGAGTACAACTAACTTTGGCTTTACAGTAAATAGTAATATAGATGCAGCTTTGTGAATGAATTATAATTAATAGTCAAAAGACTCCGTAGGACTAATAATAATTTCAGATAAGTATTCGTCTTCAGATACTGTGTTAGGTAATAATCTAGTTCTTATGTTATTGAAGATGGATATTTAAATCATAGAAATTTAATGGGACAAAAATCTTATGAGCTGAATTTATAATGAGAAAAAATCTGACAACGCCAAAATGTTTGTTTGCTTTCGTAGAACAGAATATTTTTGTAAAATTGGTGTTTCTGCCATGCGAAAAATAAGCCATTGGACATTCGCTGGACGAGACTCTATAATGAGTTTCTTAACTCTTAGACAACTTAGTTAATTTACAAAAACTCTGTTTATTCGATCACTTTTATACATGTTGTATATTGGTAAACATCCAAAACATTACTCCGTATGGTCGGTGTGACAAACGCTTTTTTGTCAATACAAAATTTGAAAAAATTCCATTTTGTTCTCTTCCGTCAGTTTGTCAATTTTAGACAATTTTAAAATTGCTTGTCTAGAACGACAGCTATTCATGTGTAGTCTGTATATGTGACCTGGAATTGCCTTAGTGAAAAAAAATGGGATTTTGATGAAATTGGAACTTGAACCCATCCCATTTGAGTTAAATATAAAACCACGGTTTCAAAAGAAAGTCCTTTTATGGTGGTACAATAATGTTTTGCTTTTCTTGGTGGTACATAACTTGAAAAGATTTGTTCAGATGTTTTTGTGGTACCGATCTCTTAACATTTCCATTTTATTCCTTTTTGACCATCTGAATAGTGTTTTCAGGAACAACATTAAATTGAAATAGTGAAACTAACTTTTTCAACTAAATATTACTTCAGGTTGCAAGTAGACTCATTCTTCTACTTCTTCTGTCGTGACACTGCAGCTCTTTCCTTATCATTTATGGACATTTCTCTGGCATTTGGCACATTTTGAATTGAGTATGAATCATTTGACGTGGATTGAACGAATTCACTACCTCATCCGATGAAAGGTGGTTTACTTATTTTTAATGCAAAGGTTTTACTGTACAAAATTCCTTTTCACTTTACTGTTACAAATTGTCAGCTGTGATATTTTCAATTGGCTAGGAACTGGCCACAATCAATAATCTATAATTCTCCATAATGGTGATACTTGTAGCCATCACTGTAATAGCAATATTCTTTATTTAAGATTTGTTGCCTGCCTTATTCTTCCTGATTGCATTCCTTGTTGTCATCGTTCAGAAACCAAATTGACAGCACCATCACTAAAACAACAGCCTATTAGGTGGAGGACAGAATGAGTCAACACTACAGTAGTAGAAGCATTTAGATGTATCTTAGGATTTTGTTATAATTGTCAAGATTGTCCCAGAATTTCTGGGACAATCCCTACCATCTGGCTACCCAAACTGCAGCTCAAATCGAGTCTTGATTTCCTCACTCACTTGCCTCCACTTCCTTTGGGTCCGGTGCTGCTCTTCTCCAAAATACTGAAGCATTGAGGAATCCTTGCTGATGTTGTTAGCAGTCACAATAGTTTTGCGATAAAGTTGTTCCCATTATGTTAAACTTTTACATTTTTACATAAACATGGAAGCGTAGTTTTAGTTTCATATTATTGACCATGTTTCTTGTTTTGTGCATAATTTAATGCGTTCACAAATCATTAATGCTGTATCTAGGTTATGCATCGTCATTCTTTACAATATGGTTAAAAATTGCCTATCGGCCAGACTTCTCTGTTTTTCTTATTATTTCATTTATATATTGCATTTAGGTAGGGTGGAACTTTACAGGAAGTGTTATTCTTGTATAAGACTTCGCATATGTCGTCTGTGGTAACAGATGACGTTTTTCCGGTAATAGCATAACCGGACATAATTAACAGTTTTCTCGTCAAAGGTTCTCCATCAATTGGATCCGTAATACAAAGGCGTGACACTAGCACAAAGACCTGGCCCGTATAATATTAATGATGCATCATTTCGGCTAATGGCATCCTCGATAAGGATCGATCCCAAAGGTCTCCGTCCCAATCACGATTAGCGCGATCCAAAAATGAAAATAAAAATAGACGAAATTAAAATAACAAAAAAAAAATAAAACGAGAGGAACAGGGACACAACACACCTGACGATGAGTTCGAACCAGCTATACCTGTGGCGCAATCTCCACATCTATTCAATTAATTTTCTCACGTGTTTCCTGAAGAACGATGCCACTCGGGCCCAGTTCCAACTAATCTCTTGTCTGCTGTTTCTCGTATTCTTTCGTTCCTCCTAGCCGTAGAGTCGAGGAGTGAATCGAGATCTCGTATTGGCAATACCTCTCTATTCCTATCTGGCTCGCTGATCATAAGTGGGTGTGTTCGGTTTGCCGGCTAGCATATTTTTTCGTTTCGTTTTCTGCGATTTCGATACTCCTTCTTTATAGGTGTTAAGGCGTGGTGTTCACCGACTTTCACATGTGCACGACTGGGGAGGAGACCAGCAGGAGACCGTTAGCGAGGCAAGAGTGGCCATCCGGCCATTGCATTGGCTTTTGCGGCGCGGAGGGCCTGTACATTCTCGTGACATCTTCTTCTCTTCGGGGTCTTCTTGAGCGGATGGACTGGGCGTTGCGATAGCCGCTGCCTCATTAATGCCCACAACTAATGAATTCCACACTTATGCAACGGCGACGATCGCGATTTCGCGGAAATCCGCGCGACCATCACTAATTAAATTATATACTCACCGCGAGGAATACATTAAGGGGCCGATTATCATCCGTTTTGATGAGTATTGGAGCGTGCGCATGGGATTTCAATGAGCCTTTTTTTGTGTTCATAAGGATTTCTAGAAAAGTTATTAGTAATACTAAATCCGTATTCGTTGAAAGAAAACAAATTTGATTAGACGAAAAGTTACTATGACATACGTACGATAATCAAAGATTAATTTTCTGTTACTATGTTTCTACGATTCTTGTCCTGATTTAGAGAAAAAAAGCTAAGAATTTTTTTTTGAGCAAATATTTTCGATTTTGTGGGAGATTCGATTAAATCTGTCCTTTCAAACAGTCAATTTTTGTATAGGCTGGACCAAAATAGCAAATCGGCAATAATTATTCGAATTTTCCATTTTCAAGTTTTGTAGGGAATGCAACGTATAGGTACATATTTTTATAATTTTCTGTTTAGGCAAACTGGAAAAAAGACTAGGAAAACGTATTCGTGAATTCTAACACTTATTCTCATTATCAACCTCATTATCAAAATCGCAAGTTTCTTCAGTAACATAAACTGTTTTCATTCAGTTGTATTCGATTTACCATTTAGACTGTTATTGTCGTTTTTTTTTTTAAGATCGGATATTTTTATTATGACAATATAATATTTATGGATTCTACTTATTTGATATTGATTTATTTATTATTTTAATTATCATTTTCACGTGTAAGAAATGAAGTATTGTTTTTAACGGCAATCAAAAATTCTATAGAAAATTTGAAAATGTTTAATTTAAAATACAATAAATAAGTAAAATTATGTAAAAATCGAAATATGAAAAAACAGAATCTATATATTGATAATATAACCATTAAGACCACAGATTACATGTTAAATAAAAAAACTACCTGATAAAAATATTGATATTGATATTGATATTATTGATCCATAACGTAAAAGGTATCATACATTTTTGAAATTGGGTTAATGCACTTTTTATGTTTTATAATAATGATAATTTCAAGAGCATATAAAAAAGAAAACAGGTAAAACTTTGAATAAATTATTGACAATATCAAGTAGGTTATGCAGGTTAATGTATGGACATGGGTGCTTCTTCGTTTTGTCAAGGAATGGTTAGGAATTCTTTTCTTTGAATTGCATGTTATCGGAATGACCTGAGACAATTAGTATTTATACAGTACAGTATTATTTCATAATCTTGAAAAGATGTTTGTTATATAATTAATTTGTATAAATGTAATTGATAAACTTTTCACAGATTTCCAAGTACTTAATATGTCAAAAATATAAAACATAATAATTGAAACTAAATGATTAACCTGCTAACAATTAAAAAAATAAAACAACTGATTTTAGAACCTGGATCTGATAGTCATTTAGTATAGGTTATTATATTTTTGACGAACTAAGTATGTAATTGGAAATCTGTAAAATATTCTGAAATTTAATGTCATAAGTTTATCGTAAATTTTTTTATTAAGGTAGTAATCGTGGCAAGCTAATACATTGCAGTCAAAACTAAACCAAGTTTGTTTAAAAAAAAAAAAATTAATAAAATTTTCTCAACTTGACAACTGGTGGCAACTTCTGAATATATTTTATTTTATTTTTCTCATATCTAGCCATATTTTTTAAAGGTATCAAAAATGTTGGATGGATGAGAAGCAGCCCCTAATGGACATATCAGTTATTCTCATAGTATTAGTCGGCTACAGCTCAAATTTATTTCGAGTTATTTTTTAATTAAAAATTATTAATGCTGTAAAGTTTTGACACATATTTATCTTAATATAGTTTTTATCACTCTATATGTAAAACTATTCTTAGTATTTCGTAGTAGTAGTTTTCAAGTATTTAGAAAAAAAAACTATTTGCAATGGAAACTAAGCACAGGTGATATAGGACGTAAAAACGTACACGAAACAAACGGTAAAAATAGTTTTTCACATAAAAATAAATAATTTAAATTAAGAAAATCAACTGCTTCCGGGTTAAGCCGTGTGTCAAGATTTGTAAATTCCGACGTTTCGAGAACCAGGTTGCTCGCTTCTTCAGAGTTAGCTGAATACTGGCACACGGCATAACCCGGAAGCAATTTATTTTCTAAATGATTCTGGCCGTGAAGGCCTACGCACTTATTTTAAATTAAATTCATAGGTAAAACATTTATATTTCTTATGTTCTAGTTTTTAAAAAGTCTTTTTCATAAAATAACAATGCATACAACAAAATAAATACGGTAATTAATCTTTTATTACTTTTATATACTTTCCAGTGCGCAATGCTACACCAGAAAACCACTGTAAAAATTTCGTATTTATTCAACGCGTATTAACGCTTGGATTCCGAATCTACGATACAATTCCGGTAAACTGCATCGTTAACAGCATACATGCACGGTCCTGGCCCATGTTTGGCGGGGCAGCAGTAAGGGGAAACAAGCTTACGGGAGGTGGGCTCTGGGAATATGTCATCATGTGGAAGGGAGTTTAGACACGCCTATCGAGTATAATGGCGCTCGTTCTGAATTTTTATGAACGCGGCGTAACAGGAGGGCAGTAAATACGAGAAGATCGTATGCACTATGTAGTACGAAAGTGATTCTAGGCCACCCGTCGACCGCAAAACTGTTCTGACTAGATATATTTCATGTATCCGGCGAGCAGAATACCAACGCGGTGACAATATTATTGTGGATTGACTCGATTGACAGAACTACGATGTGATATGCGGTAGTATTGCGAATCGCTTCGCTCAGAAAGTACTGGTGCAGCTGTACCGGACAATAAAGGATGACTTCCGATTTCTGCAGACTTTTAAGATTTAGGGATACATTTTGAAATTTTCGAACCAGTAGATAAAGATATTAGGAATGAGAAATAAAGCAATTCGAAACATACAGAAAGCACAGATTAAATGTAAATGATTGAAACATTGTCTAGGTTTTTGTTTCTATACATCTGACATATGAATTCAAATAAGATGGGAAATCAAAACAACTAGTGAATAAGTAAATCAGGTATAAATATGTACAATTAATACTCCATATGTATCTCAAATATTTGTGTAGCTAAAATAATCAACTAAAACACTACAGTAAATTATATCCTATTCAAGGCAACTACAATAGAAGTGAAATGTTCGTAGAATGTATATAACATAATTATATACCTGAAATAATTAACTAAAACCTTATAATAATTTGTTTAGGTATATACAAGGAAATACGTTTATATATATATATATATATGTTATATAATATGTTTATATAATATGTTTATATAATGTTTATATATTGGAATCAATCAACAAATTCATTTACCCATTTCTAAGGTATATCGGCCCATTTGTCAAACATGGTCGCATATACAGATATCCGCATATGCGGATATCTGTATTTTATTCTGATACTTTCAATTTCACGGCACTCGGGAGTGGTAGCGGTAAGAGTCAACTAAAACCAGTACGAATACTCTTTCCATATTATGATCCCCGGATAGTTCAGGAACAAAACAAACAAATATCGCGTCATTAGGGGGTCAGTTTATTATGAACGAAATAATTAAAATCATTTTGTGCACCGAAAGAAGTTTTATTACGGTGTTCGCGTCGGATGTTTTGTTTAAATCAAAATATCAAAAGTTTTTCAATTTTTTAAACTCGTTGCAAATTTTACGCGGCCTGTATAATATGTACCAAACATTATAATTTTGTTGATCATATTTTGCGTAATCTATATATTCTACAAATAAACATATAACTGTTAGCATGAATAATAACCAAGATATTCAATGTAAAACGATTCGCAAAGGTCAACAAAAAAAAAACAAAAATGTAGTAAAATTAAAATACTCGTGACTACTTTTGGCTTTTAGGTATACGTACACATGATAAAAACTTGGTGTATTTTGATAAGTGACAAATTTTATATCAACTTCCGGGTGACCGGAAGTGGCAGTCATTTGAGAGCATTTAAATTGTTCGAATCGAGTATATCTCGATTCCATTTCCGTGATTCTGCTCGAGGCTACGAGCCCGCCGCGCCATGCGATCGCTACGTATAGGTAAGTATACCTCCTAACATATTCTGTTGCCCTGGTCGGTCGGACTATCAAACAGCTGCAAATTCAGGACGAAAAATATCGTGACTTGATTTTAGTTGTGGGTTTGCAATATTATGAAGGAAATAATAAATCTTTGCACATATTGGGGTACAATTTTGGCGTCTGTCCCAAACTCGCAGCGTTAGAAGTGGGTTGTAACTTAGTTTTTACGTAGACCAATAGAAATGCTGGCAGCGAAGCCAGGAATTCTAGAACAACTAGCGCCACCACGCAGAGGACTGCCAAACCCTGCAAATTTCACTGATGGAAACACATTTTTGCACAAAACATGGTGTTGTGGTCTATTTTATGCCAAAACCGCTTTCTAAAAACCTGGGGGACACTGTAACAATTGTATTTACGCATAATCCATTCAAATTGAAGCATTATTAACTTGTCAATCTTGACTTGAATAGTTGAAAATTGCCCATCTTTGCGATTTTTTTTTTGAAACCTATCAGGTTTTTTTGAAAAAAAAAATCTCTTACAGAAAGAAGGCATCCTTCTTGCGTGTGCTCTATTTTTTTGATTTCAAGATTCGAAAGGGTTTGGATAAATTCTTGGAGTGGGCGACACCTGTTTCGGGCATTTTTTGAATGTAGGCCCTTAACGAGCAATGTTTAGATGACTGACAATACAACATGACAAAATGTAATTGAAACGTTTTGCTTTGATTTGAACGCCCTTTTTCAGCATATCTATATCATAATAAAATAATAATACTGAAAATAAAATCAAATAGTTCGAAACTAAAGATAAATAATGACAAGATTAATTATTTTCGTGATAATTTTCTAGTAGGTATTGGTTGCATCCTTAAATAGTTGGATAGACTTAAAAATTAATACACCGGTGGTACACTAAATTCAAACAATCGATCCAAACCATGATCAAGTTTGAAAATAACAAAACGTTAACCAGGTTAACCAGATGCAAGTAAACTTCAAACAGATCAAATTCTGAAACAAAGCATTAATTTATGATTATTATATTATATTATATTATGTGTCATTGCCAACATTTTTAAATATTATAGTGATTCCTCAGAAAGTTCATCACTGAAACAACAGAAAAGGTTACTTATTAATGTTTCTGGTATGGATTAAAAATTGCCCTAGGCCTCAAAATGTGATCTCACGAAATCAGATACCATGCAAGAAAAAAAAGCATAAAATACAACGATAAAAACCTAATTACCGCTTCTTAATCGGGCATTACCAACGTGTGAAATTAAAACTCGCAATTAGTTCACCGTAATCCCCGTTTTCTTCCCTGGACATGCCCACAACCATAGCGACATACCTGGAAGTGGGTGATATTTTAAACTTAAGAAACCGGCGTTTCAAGAAATAAAGTAGTGTAATTTTTACGAGAAATTTTCCGCCACTGTTTCACATTAATCTGCGGAGCTTTATCTTAATGATACCCCCCACCGAAGTTGGAGGAGTTTTTAAAATACTTCTGACGAGATCTAATCTCACTCTGGCCGTTCTAGTATCGGCCAGTCAAATTGGGCGACTGTCCAACTAAGTGCCGTGGGATTCTGTTCTAATTTCGAAAATTATAACCATTTCGAAATAACGGTGCGCGCCGGGAAACGGAAATTCGGTGCTACCGCTGGCTGGCGGTGTTTGTTAAGTTGAAAATTTGAATGTCGACAGGAAACTGTAATGGCGCTTTTATCGTATCTCTTGTTACAGCCGAGATAAAACCGGAAAACTATCTATCTACGCTTTCTAATCGAAAATATACAACAGAACTCGGTCGCGCAACGTTCTGATAAATACAAATAAATCTTTTTATACGCGAGTCTCAAACAAGCTGTACTAATATATGTATAGTCGTGTGTCAGATATGTTTGTTACATGATCCGAATTATACGATATTGTGTTGTTGCGAATCCAGAGGATATACACAATTTATAATGACAGAAAGTAAATTAATGTAGAGGATGGTCCATTTCAATGAATATCGTGAAATATCTTTAAATTTACAGCTGCACCGAGAAAATATTTTATGTACATACAAGTTGATGTTAATGGTACTAATTTTAAAACAGCATACAAAAAGTAGGTCGTGTGATGTATCATAGACACCCCCTTTGAAAGCCTGATCAGTATTATCTGAAGCTTATTTGTTATTACTTTATCATACGCAGTATGCTAAAGTATTGTAATAATGCCGAAAAAAAAAATTGAGATTTTAGCGGAAATAGGTCTTTTTGGGTCCCCTGAACATTTTTGACCAAGGTACAAAAAAATGTCTTTGTGTGTGTGTGTGTGTGTGCGTGCGTGCGTGTGTGTGTAAACGATTTTTGTGGCGATGATTCCGGAAAAACTACTAAAGGTATCGGCACGAAAGTTCATAATTAGAAGTTTCATGACCAAACTTAGAGCTGAAAAGCTTTTGGTTAAAAAGGGTCCAAAGGAACTGGTAGTTTATTCTAAGCCTTTTTCAAGGATTTTGCAAATGAGCCGCTATTTCTCTAATTTCGTCAAAATAGTTAAATAATAAATTAAAGTAGAGGAAATTCTGAATAATTTATGCCTATGTAATATTTTGGTAAAATTAATAGTTTAGCTTTTTAGGTTATTCTAAGCCTTTTTGAAGGATTTTGGAAATGAGCCGCCATTTCTGTAATTTCGACAAAATAGTTCATTAATAAATTAAAGTAGAGGAAATTTCGAATAATTTATGCCAATGAAATTTTTTGGTAAAATTAATAGTTTAGCTTCAAGAGCAAATTCTATTTGATCGAGATCGGTCGCATCTGCATTGATATGAAATTACATAGTAGCCAGGATTTTGACAAATATTTTTTTGTGTTGTCACATTCGAAAACAGCTGATCTCATCAGAGCTTGGAGAACCACTATGGAACGTTGCCGCTGTAGTGCGGCAAATTTTAAAATAAAAATTTCAAATAAAGTAAGATCACCAATTTGATTATTTGTTGATAAGAAATATCAACCCGTCTTTATATATAATTCCAAAAACGATACATTGAGAAAATTATAAATAAAGTATAGCGATGAGTGTTGTTTTATTTTAGTATTTTGGTAGGGATGTGTCATGAACAAATATAAATCTGTCAGAATTTTAATTACCTTTTTAAGGTGCGTTTTCATTAGTGATAATGGCAGTGGTAGCAGACGCCGTTATAGTATTTCCAATAGAAAATTGACAGTGACTCATGTTTATGCACATGCAAACTAATATGTGTCATTATCACGATATGTAAGGAACACTATAGTTTCGTATTCTACCACCGCCATTAGCTACCATTACCTACTAATCGGAACGCACCTTTAAACTTGACGTTTCGTCAAAGTGGTACCAACCTAGCATTTACTATACAGAAATCATTTATTTTTTTTTTAAATACGTATTTCTTAAAAAGCAACACAATAAACGTTGATGTCGCTCCTGCCAAAAACTAGATAGCCGACTCGCTCATATGCGACGGCGACACTCCGCCTTCGGTGACGCGCCGCATCACCGCT
This sequence comes from Melinopterus prodromus, assembly GCA_964023965.1. Classification (NCBI taxonomy): domain Eukaryota; kingdom Metazoa; phylum Arthropoda; class Insecta; order Coleoptera; family Scarabaeidae; genus Melinopterus; species Melinopterus prodromus. Next base: position 52,659,306 of record OZ030393.1, read on the forward strand.
CGTCGCGCTATTCCGTACTTTCGGCATTTGTGACATAAATAACTATTATTCTAATGACATAGTGTAGGTAGTGTCAAATGCTGATAATTTGACAATACGTACGATTTATCTCAATAGAATAGATTCTCATGCAGCTATTAATTTTATATTAATTTTATATATTGTATGATAAAGTCATGTGCCTGGCCACATCAGATTTTTTTTTAGTCAACTTTATTGAAGGGAGTTGAGAGAACTTTAAGATGTAAATCAGTTATTACATGAAATATAGTTATCACATGTCTTATTTTTCATATTCTGTATCTAAATCCAATTGTGGAAACAACCTAGTAGCTTGCAAGTAGGTTGTGTGCGGTCTCATTGGAGCATACTTACTTTTATCTAAAACATTTTTTATTAAAGTTTATTTTGTTTATTTATTTAAGCGGTAAAGAGAACCGGAAGTTATCGGTATCATACTCGCGAAACAGCATGCACTGGTAGGAATATTCTTTTAGTGAATAGAGGCTACAAATAATGTTTATTTCAATAAAACTGCAAAAAATATATTTTTGTCTCCATTCATATGATTTATTTGACTTTGATAAAATTTTCTATCTGTGTAGATACAATATGATAGATATTTCAAACCCAAATATGATATTACTAATTTCAGAAATAGAACGTTTCTCTTCAAATGAATTTACGTTAAATAAAAAAGTTCATTTTTTTTTAAACTAGACTGACTTTTGAGTCGCATTTGTGTTGTACTTGAAGTTGAAGTCCAAAAAAATGGTATTTAAAATTATTTAATTGCGAGGTCCTGTGTTGACGTATTAGATTTGTTGATTCTAATGCACAAATGTGAACTAGTTCCTATTGATACCTTAATGGTCCGGGATGTAATCGCAAAATATCTCGGCGATAAATTTCAGCATAGAATATTTTTAATATCTATTAACCATAACTTAAAAATTACGCTGTTAATACGTGGGCGCAACCTGGCGGAATTGTCGCACCACCGTAGAAAGTGAGAAGAATTAATTTTTTGCAATTATCTCGAAAAAAAAAAACAACTGTTGGGATAAATGATTCATATGAAAGATATACACCGTCTATTTTTTTTTACTTTATCATACGCAGTATGATGAAGTATTGTAATCGTGTCGAAAAAAAAAATTGAGATTTTAGCGGAAATAGGTCTTTATGGGTCCCCTGAACATTTTTGACCAAGGTACAAAAAAATGTCTGTGTGTGTGTGTGTGTGTGTGTGTGTGTGTGTGTGTGTGTGTGTGTGTGTGTGTGTGTGTGTGTGTGTGTGTGTGTGTGTGTGTGTGTGTGTGTGTGTGTGTGTGTGTGTGTATGTATGTGTGTGTGTAAACGATTTTTGTGGCGACGATTCCGGAGAAACTACTAAAGGTATCGGAACGAAAGTTCATATTTAGAAGTTTTGTTACCAAACTTAGAGCTGAAAAGCTTTTGGTTGAAAAGGGTCCAAAGGAACTGATAGTTTATTCTAAGCCTTTTTGAATGATTTTGCAAATGAGCCGCCATTTCTGTAATTTCGACAAAATATTAATTAATAAACCAAAGTAGAGGAAATTTTGAATAATTTATGCCCATGACATTTTTTGGTAAAATTAATAGTTTAGCTTCAAGAGCTAATTCTATTTGTTCGAGAACGGTCGCATCTGCATTGATATGAAATTACATAGTAGCCAGGATTTTGACAAATATTTTTTTGTGTTGTCACATTCGAAAACAGCTGATCTCATCAGAGGTTGGAAAACCACTATGGAACGTTGCTGCTGTAGTGCGGCAAATTATAAAATACAAATTTCAAATAAAGTAAGATCACCAATTTGACTGTTTGTTGATAAGAAATATCAACCCGTCTTTATATCTAATTCTAAAAACGATACATTGAGAAAATTATAAATAAAGTATAGCGATGAGTGTAGTTTTATTTTAGTATGTTGGTAGGGATGTGTCATGAACAAATATAAATCTGTCACAATTTGAATTACCTTTTTAAGGTGCGTTTTCATTAGTGACGATGGCAGTGGGAGCCGACGCCGTTATAGTATTTCCAATAGAAAATTGATAGTGACTCATGTTTATGTACATGCAAACTAATATGTGTCATTATCACGATATGTAAGAAATACTATAATTTCGTATTCTACCACCGCCATTAGCTACCATTACCTACCAATCGGAACGCACCTTTAAACTTGACGTTTCGTCTAAGTGGTACCAACCTAGCCGTCGCTCATATGCGACGGCGACACTCCGCCTTCGGTGACGCGCCGCATCACCGCTCGTCGCGCTATTCCGTACTTTCGGCATTTGTGACATAAATAACTATTATTCTGATGACGTAGTGTAGGTAGTGTCAAATGCTGATGCTTTGACAATACCTACGATTTATCTCAATAGAATAGATTGTTACACTGCCGTTTTTACGGAATGTTTTGAACGGTTTATGCTCTGCTACTGTCGCCGTTTTCAAGTTTGTCAGGTCTTGCACACAGGTTGAATTCTTACTGGTTGGTCCCCGTGATTTCGCATGGGTAGCTTGAGTTGGAACGTTTTCCGCTATCCGCAGTAAGATGGCGCTTCCTGTACCTCTTGGGCGATTTATCGATTTAATTGCGTAACTTTTCGACGCGACGTCGTAGAGCGACGATTTTTTGTTTTGTTTGACGAGGAAAAATTCAGCTCTACATCAAGTCATCGTTCGTGGAATTTGGTTCACTATTAACAGAGTTTGAATAAGGTTGCGTATTTGAGTAGGGCTAGTTTTTGTGCGGGGTTCGAGACAGTGTATTTTCCCATTCATTTCTCCTGTTTTCTCTTAAACTACTGTTCAGATTTGGTCGACCGGGTTATTGTGAGTCTCCTTGGATTTTTCTGCTCCTAACGACTGGTTTCCTTTGATTAAAGTCCCTCTAATTGCCTTTTTGCGAGGTTTTTGGTCCGGTTAGAGCGGGAAGCACGGCTATATATGGAACCGCATTTTGTCCCTCTGAATTGTCGAGTCTTGGTTGTGAGACGAATCGCTGTCCGTCAACTTTATCCTGGAGTCTACGTGAAGCTGTGTGGAAGTGACTAGGAGTTACTCGTTTGTTTGGTGCCTTGCTGGTATACGAAGTATCTCTCGCTGTATGCGGAACCATCCTTTCCGAGCTGAGAAGTTTTAACCATTGGAGTGTGTTATATGGTTGGAACGTCGCCTTTTGTGCGGATCTAGGACGTAGATTACTGTTGGATTCACGGTTAAGCCCGCTCAAGATCTTAGGGTGAGTCTCTGGTTCGTTTATTACTTTGAGAATTGGTTCCTTATTGCGAGGAATATTTTTAGGCTTCTTCTTCTTCTTCGTCGTCTGGGCATCGTCGGATATATTCTTCGTCTTTGGATATTGATTCTACGTCTATTCATCGTCGGATATTTATTCATCGCTGGATATTTATTCGTCGTCTGGACCTCCTGGATATTTACTCTACGTCTGGTGGCGTTTATCCTTTTCTGTGGTGTCTTCGTCTGGGGACGTTTTCGTCTTTGGATCGGAGGACAACCCTTGCGATCAGAGGACCAGTTTTGTGGAGTAGAGCGTCGGAAGCTGCGGAGAGTTTGCCTTGCTAGGACTGCGGGTGTCTTCGTGGAACGGGGACATTCCTTCGCTGCCGAGGTCAAGGTTTGACTTATATTTATATCTCCACCGGGCCCTCGCCCTTGACGCAGTGCTGCCGGAAGTTTATTCGTGTCGTAATTAGTTGTATTTTTCTTTCATTGTATAATTTACTTTGGGTGAGCCGTTCACCATTATCGTATCTTTGTCCGGAAGGTTTCTAACCTCACCTACCCCAACAAACAGCTGTTGCGGTGGACCGTTGTTGTGCGGTGATGCAACGGTAGCTAGCTTCCCTCAACCTCGTTAATAATTTTTTTTATTTGATTTAAATTTCAATTGTACAGATTGATTTAATTTGATTGGTTTAATTTAATTTAATTTAATTGAATTTACTTAGATAAGTGTATCTTATCTTTGCCCTTTTCTAAATTTACTTGGTTGTTTATATTGGATAAACGTTGAGGTTAGGTTAGTCGGGTGAAGGTGTACCGGCAAAGTGTTTCTGTAAGGTTTGAGAATTTTAATTTACAATTTAATTTTGAATTTGAATTGTCCTGGTCATTTGGGACAATAATTTATTTAATATTGCCTTATTTTAATTTATTAATTTCATCCATTTTGACACTATTGTTAATCAAATTTCCAACGCTTTTCGGTCGGATTGATTTAATTTAATTCCACGTCAGGGGAATATTATCCCAGATACTGCGGTGAATTTCGTGCTTGGCCAAGAACGTGTTCGTCGGTTGTCGCATTTATCTTTCGGGTTTTTTTTTGTTTTTCAGGTTAATTATCGCACTAACGTTGCCGAAGCGTTGCTATTTGATATTTTGGTGTATTTGATAAATTGTATTATTGTGACTCGTTCAGGTGTGGATTACTTGAACGGTGGTCGACCTTGCTGGTCAGTGGATATCTGCCCAAGCTACCGCTGTAATTTGGTGTACTTTTTTTTTACTTTTATTTGTCTGTGGGCATTTAATAAACTTGATTTTCCGGCAACTTTGGTTCTCTTCTTGTCCCTGTGTGGCATCATTTCTCTTTCAGCCAGCTTTCACAATCAAGCGATAGTCCACGGCGGGGTTGAGATTGTGTGGCGCCCATTTCGGAACACCTTGCGTTTGGATGTTGTTTATCCCCACGCCCTCTCCCAGAGTTAGTCGGTGCAACCCCAAGGACTGCATGAGCGCACAGGTAGAGCTCAAGGTTCCGGAACTTGTTGTTAAAATATTTTATAGCTTTCACTGGGAATAGAAAGTCAAGGTGTTTCAAGATTCTCATGCAGCTAAACTATTAATTTTATATATTGTATGATAAAGTCATGTGCCTGGCCACATCAGATTTTTTTTATTGCAAGGCCCTTTGTTGACGTATTTGATTTGTTGATTCTAATGCACAAATGTTAACTAGTTCCTGTTTATACCTTGATAGTCCGGGAGGGGACCGCAAAATAACTCGGCGATAAATTTTAGCATAGAATATTTTTAAAATGTATTTGCCATAACTTACAAATTACGCTGTTAGTACGTGGGTGCAACCTGGCGGAATTGTCGCACCAGTGTAGAAAGCAGAAGAATTATTTTTTTGCAATTATCTCAGAAAAAACAACTGTTCGGATAAATGATTAATATGAAAATTACACATATTCTAAAATTTTTTTCAAAATCACCGCTTTAAAGGTTTGGGCCTATAATTCCAAGATACTGGTACTTAAAATAACGGATACGTTTTTACTCAGTAACATTATACATATTATAATAACATAATAACAAAAAATCTGAAGTGGCCAGGCACATGACTTTATCATACAATATATAAAATTAATAGTTTAGCTGCCTGAGATTCTATTTGATCGAGATCGATCGTGTCTGCATTAAAATAAAACTGGTTAGCCAGGATTTGACAGATATTTTGATAATATTGACAGCAGGTATTGTCAAAAGAGCAGCGTTTGCCACTACCTACTGTCAGAATGAAAATAATTGTCAAATCCTGGCTTACGAAATTTTAATGCAGACACGATCTCGACCAAAAAGAATTTGCTCATACAGCTAAAGTATTAAACATAAATTATTGAAAATTTGCTCTACTTTAATTTATTATTAAACTATTTTGACGAAATTACAGAAATGGCAGTTCATTTGCAAAATCCTTGAAAAATGCTTAGAGGAAACGTCTAGTTCCTTTGGACCCTTTTGAACCAAAAACTTTTCAGGTCTGTTTGGTCATAAAGCTTCTAAATTAGAACTTTCGTCCCGATATCTTTAGTAGTTTCTCCGGAATCGTCGCAACAAAAAAGGGTAATTTTAAAAAGTAAAAATTTGTTGACGTTGTTGTTATGACGACATCTGCATTTTTTAAAAATTGGCAATCCCTTATTTTTCTTGTTTCTTTGCGTAGATTTAATTGACTGAATGATCTTGAGCTTACTTTGTAGCCTTATATAAAAAAAATTCGACAAAAAGACAACTGAAGATAGTAAAATATTAAAAACTCATAGATTATCTGAACGGAATATAAAAAAGCATTTTTGATAGAATTATTTGCCCTGAATAGGAAGCCGGTGTCGCATAGTTAACCTTCAACATGGTAGTTTTACCTGAGATCCTGAAAGTTTGTTCGCAAATGTTTTTGAATCATCTTTAAGTAATGTGTGATGTGAAAAACAAACTTCTGTAACTTTCGAATCCACATCCGAAATTCAGCGCAATGAAATCTACGGGACACGTTTATTTGGTTGCCATACATCAATATTATCAATCTCATAATCAATAATATGATAAAAATCAATATCCCATAATTTGCAACTATCACATTCTCAAAATTTTAAATAGAATATATTTTGATTGAAACGTTCAATCTTAAATTTAGTGATAATTTCAACTTGTAAATTGATGGCTAAAATGCATAAAGGGCGTCTTTGCCCAAGGTTTCCGACAGGAGTTATCGAACCACAAATACACACAAAAATTATTCGAGCTAGAATTTTCATACTAACTATTTTGCCGAGAAGTTCCTCTGTTGTCGAGATAATTGTAAGAAAATTGATTTCACCCCCTTTTCAACCCCTGGTGCTACGATTCCGCCCGGTTGCATCCAGGCACAAAAAGAGTGATGTTGTCGAATGAAGTGGTTAGATTTGTAGTAGTTCTGGTAGTAAATACTAATGGTTTCCATCTACAGTTTTAAACACGGGGTATTTTATGCACTGTAAACTGCCACAATAACTTCTAAAGTTGTTATTTTGAATTCTGCGAGGTGTAAACTAAAAGGTTAATACGAATTTATTGTTTTCTCTTTGGATGTACTCTCGAGGAAGAAAGGCATCATGCAAATAAGAAGACCTAAATAAGTTGTAACCTATCAGTTCTGTTTTGAGGGCATTTTCCGGCCCAAGTCGACCTCTGGTGTAATAGTACGACGGTCGATGCGTAACTGTTGCCACGTTACCATCCTTGTGAACCAATATCTTCAAAAGTAACAGCATCAATCAATGTATCAAACTTGCTTCATGGTGATAACTAGTTTCAGAATATACACATTTTTCATGATGGTATGCAATAATAATTTTTGCAGCTAAATTTTATTACAGCGGCGCCTTGCAGCCGTACACCCACCAGGCGTTGGGTGAATAAATCATCAAAAGAAATCGCCTTGAAAGGTGAAATGCATGAAATTATTACCAGCAACAAAAGAACAACTCGACAAACACGTATCCCACAGTTCCTGCACCTCGTACGAGTTCAAAAAATGCAAAGTCGCGTGTCTACCCCGTACTATATTTGCATATTGGTCCGATAAGCTTGAGATAACAGTGGACGGCACGTATCTACCATCTATATAAATATCTCGGTGTATTTTAAAAAAAGGTTTTACGAGCCTCGGGGCTAGAATATGTTGTGTGGCGTACACGTATATGTGTGCGACCGAAGATATAAGTATGATACAAAGTAGTGGTTGTTGCTGTTTAATTCCTCTTCTTAATGGCGTAAATTATGGCCTCTCCGATAGCGGATGGAATAGGGCAAAAATGCCAAGAACAACTTGCCGGTAATGCGCCGACGGTATCTGCAGCCTTCCCGCAAATGGTTGTTAGCAACTGTGGGTATAGCATGGAAAAGGTCGTATTCCCATTTTCTTGAGTGTGTACAGGGTACTCTCTAATAACTACACACATATAAATGTTGACAAAGTTGAGAAAACTTTAAGGAAGTTAATCATACTCAAGAAATAGTGAATTTATCTTAAATTAGGCGCACTTTTCTAGAAATGGTTGTTGGGCGTAATATCGAAGTTAATTTAACTACATAGGGTATCACAATTAAATAAATCTGATGTGGCCAGGTAAATGACTTTATCATACTGTACTGCAATGTCAAACGCTGATGCGCTGTCAATAGAATCAAAATATCTGTCAAAACCTTGGCTAACTAATTTAAATGCAGTTGGAGCGATCTCGATGAAATAAAATTGGCTCATGAAGCTAAACTACTAATTTTAAAAATGTCATAGACATAAATTATTCAAAATTTTGGCTACTTTAATTTATTATTTAAATGGTTTGAAGAAATTACAGAAATTGCATCTTATTTGCAAAATCGTTGAAATATGCCAGTTCTTTGCAACCCTTTTCAGCCCTTCAACCCTTTTCAAGTTTCGTCCCGTTGCCTTCAGTAGTTTCTCCTGTATCGTCGCCACCTAAAACAGGTACACACATACATATACACACAGACATTTGTTTTGTACATTTGAGAAAAATGTTCAGGGATCCAAAAGGACATATTTCCGCTAAAATCTTAAATCTTTTTTTTCGACACGATTACACTAGTTTGTCATATTATGTACGAAAAAGTATTAATATCAAATATCAAATTGGAATGCAGCAACTTAGTAATTAATAATAATAGAGATGGAATTTGGCATCAGGAGTAAATAACCAAAATACAACAGGTATGGTATAAGAATATTTTTAATTTATATGTTACGTGGAAAGCAGTCATAACGCAGTCAAAACGAAGCAAAAATTAAAATAATATTCAGAATAGGGTACAATACGATAAAAAAATGCAGAAATTTTGATACTAAATATTAGCGTTAGTTAAATGTGGTCCAATCGCTATCACAGAAAGTTACTGAAACAGCTACAGCTATAGACTATGATTCTGAACCCTTGAGGAAAAACAAATAATTATGTAATCATTACCCACAGATGGTTCTAGTCACACGATTATGACAATACAAGTAAAATCAGTGAGAAAATCAGAACACATTTCAGATAGAATGAATGAATAAACCTACAAGGAGCAATTATTATTTCCTAACAGCAATGGTACATTAAATTCAGTTGTCAAAAGTTTGTTGTTAATAATATAAACCTTGCCAAGAACTTGTAAGAAGATGAGGTACCTATACAAATTAAGATACATTTAAATTTTACACCAGGGCATTAAAAGAAATTTTAAACCAAATTTTTTCCCATGGCAGTTTATTGTTTCTGTGAAAACAGATAGTTTACTCTTCGGGACATTTAAGTTGTCCTTGTTTTGAAACCAGCTTGTATGTATAATCAAAATTGCAATTATGATATGTAATTTTTATTTTATCATACGTAGTATTATAAACTATTGTACGGGCGCCGAAAAAAAATTTTTTTGATAATACCTACTGTCAATAGAATCAAAATATCTGTCAAATCCTGGCCTCGGGGCAAGTTAGTGAAGAAAAAGTGCAGTAAGTCGAAAACGCTACTAGTTTTATTTTAATGCAGCTAACCTATTAATGTTATCCAGAGTATGATAAAGTCATGTGCCTGGCCCCATCAGATTTTTTTAAGTAAAAATTAATATATTCCAGCAAAAATTTTGGCAATTTTTTTAATGAAAGTACGTTTGTAATTGTTGGCGATATTTACAAAGCAATCTTACGAAAAGAATAACAAAAATCTCCTAAAATCTACTTCTAACCATCATCATAGGAATCATCAAGGGAGTAATTGCCTTCAAAAATGTGAAACCACATCTTTTACCTACCAACCTTTTTCTATTTTCTATTGAATACACGCAACATTATAACTTTTGAGTGGTAGGTATAATTACATGATTAAACTCAAATACTAAACATCGCAATACCTACATAATCACCACACCCTCAAGTTTCTGTAGTATTCTGAAACGTGAGAATCAGCCCGTCGATGATGATAAAAATCGCAGCCGATTAAAAAAGGTAAAGAGCAAAAGAGAAGACCCGTCTTCCCCCAAAGCTGTTTACCCGAGATCTCAAAGCGATAAGCTGAGGTGCGGCGGACACGCCGTGCCAAAACAATGGTCACCAACAACAATTTTGATCGCGACCGATCGCAAAATGCGTTATTAGGAAGAGAGTTGGTAAGGAAAAACGGAGACGAAAAAGAGAGACGCACTCAGAAGACGATGAGCTGCGTGCCTTCGAGCGAGCATTGTGAGATTTGTGAGAGGACGATGTTGTAGGTGAAGGAGGTCCGTTCCAATGCGATGATAACCATCTAACAATAAGTGAAGCCATTACCGATTGATGTGACGAGTACAAATAAGAGGCGGAGACGGTATTTGCCACGGAGAATGGTAATGCCACAGAGTGGTGTTCGATAGATCTCATGATCTCTCCTCTAGTATGGTTAGATTGCATGTGACACTTCGATATAATAAATGTTATGTCAGCTAACAATGATATGCTGCGTGAAGTGTAACGCCTATTAAAGGACGTCAATATTTTTATTGGCAATCACAATGCAAACCATTGTATGGGCTAAATTGATGAGTTAACAGCCGGTTACACCCACTGGAAACGTTTGTGGCTGATTATCAAAATATCGTTTGTTGTCAATGAAATTTTCTTGCTTTTATTAGAATGGCTAAAATCTGTTCGTCCATGGTATAAGGCATGCATACCTTCTGTAAATGCAATTTTAATTAATAAAAAAGTCACATAAAGTTGATTACATAGAAAAGAGGACTGTACATTAACCATGAAAACCAAGGAGTCAATGAGCGACAAAGGACTTTTTGATTTTACCAAGTGTACTTTGTTTGATAGTGTAACAACAACCATAATTTTCTGTTATGGTCTAACGAATTTCCATAGCTCTAAAAAGCGAATTACGTGCATAATGGATTATATTTGACCAAATTGTTTCTTAGTAACTGTTCATCAGATACAGATCAGATACTAAGCATACTATAAATATAGACATTCTATTAATATTTTTGTAGTTGGAAACACGGTGGGGGTGATATCCGGAACCCCTGGTTCAAATCCGGGCTGAGACGCTCGTTTTAATTCTCCTCCCTTCCAGTTTATTCTTTCGCTTCTGTATTCATTCATTACCATTTTTTATCTAAATTGCTTTATGAGAAACTTAAAGATATTGAACCGAGTTCCAGCAAAAGTACTCTTTTGTTGCGTATACAATTTACAGGAAGCCAGTTAATGCCCAATAAAGCTGTGTTCACGAATCAGTAATCATAAATGATTTGCGTTTCCACATTTCCCACCATATTTCAAAGACTGTTTATTTTAGGGCTAATGTAGTTTTGACTTATTATGGATCTACCCATGCCTTGTCTACTTTCAGAGTTCATCAACAGCAATTGCAATTGCAATTGTAATAGCAATTGAAAATTGCCATTTAATAAAATATTGGTAACTTTAGAGCATATATTATAAATTTTGTAAATAGAATATGAAAGCGTTTACAATAGAATTAATGGCAACTGATAGCAAATGCGGTCTGCAAAATTTTCTATCTCGTAAAATTTTCGAAAAAATTTGGTTCAAAATGTAAATGTTTTTGGTAATTTTACAAACCCCCTGAACCCTTTGTCCGAGAAACCTCAAAATGGGGTTACAGTACACCTTAATCTTGGCACTTTTATCTCCATAAATGGCCTCCATAAAACAAACAACAAAAAACGCAATAACCAGACGTGATATGCTACTTCCAAGCTCGCATTCAGCCTAAATAAACCAATTGAAAAATCGCTTCTCAATTTTTTTCTCAAAAATTTTCTTATGTCAAGTACCATAAGATAATTAACAAATCTATCAATATCAGTACCAAAAAAGTAACAAAAGTAGTAAATAGAAACAATGTTCAATTCGGCAAAATCCAATGCGATTATCTAGAAAATAATTTCTCTATAAAAAGTATTTTTGTAAATGTGAATTTTTGTGGCATTAGCAAAAAAACTGAATTATTATGCTATTTTCTGGAAGTCGTCATATTTTTGCACTTTTAATAAGACACGAATATGAAATATCTCATAGTACGAACTAACAACAGCATAAATCCGACTATTTTTCACTGTATAGTAGTACATCAGGACTAGGTAGTGGCACACTGAGGAAACTGTATTATAAAATATGTGTTATAGGCAAAAGTATTTTAATATCTATGAAAGAGTATGTTAGAAACATATATCCCATTTGATGGTAAAATACGTGTATTATACGTATCAAATGATACAATCAACAGATTATGAATTTGAAATATTATAATTCTGTATCTTAAATTTATCTAGCGAGATTACTAGAAACGCGATATTACTGAAACTAAAATACGAGAATTTAAATTTTACAGGGTTACATTTTAAAAATTAATATACACTTTTATAACCTTAACAATACAATTTTTTAGAATACTGCAAATACGGAGTTTATTGTAGACAGTAAAATACTATATTTTGCCTATAAAACCATTCCTTATACATTATAATATTGTGTTACCATTTATAAGTGTATATGTACTATATGTAGTTTATTAGAAAGGGTAGGCATAGATGGCGCTTTAGTTCACTCTCCTCCTATAAAGCCACCACCTTTGGCTATATAAGGCTGGAATGTGGGCTGGAATCAGATGCTGTGGCTAATGTGGTGTGACACAGATTGATGCGTGATAATATATAGCAAGACAATTATTTATGGTAAACATACATTAAGGTGTATCGTATCCTTAAAATGTGTTTAAACTATAGTATTGCAATATCTATACAACTCTCTGTTGTATAGAAAAATTCTACACCAGCATCTTTACTGAGTAACATAAATTATTATCATTTACATGCAATTCAGTATCTTAACATTTAAGAATAGGTGTTTTAATTTTTATAAATCGAGTTAATGCTATCTAAAATTAAGTATCTTAGAATTTTTAAATATTTTATTGTTCACATATATTATTATACCTTCTATAACATCATATTATAAAATCTACTATAAGATAGTATTATAAAATTTCACCAGTGCACCAATATTAAAATGTATCTTTTATAAATGAACTAAAAATATCCCCTGCTGATCAAGCCGCCTATACCATCAATCGAAATGGAATCGAAAATCATTCAACAACTAGTTAAATTTTCCCAGTGGGTTTTACAACAAACGTTAATCTAACAGCTGATGAAAGAATAAAATCTAGATTCATCACATTGTAGATTAACTCAGGAAATGGAGATATTTAATTCATAAAGCTATGATACGTGCTTCGTCGTGAAACAAACCGACCGCATCCTCATTCCCGCGAACCCCGATCTCTCATAGGAAGTCCTCGCGTCATTAAGGCACCTCTCCATCTTTCTGGCCGTCACATCTCCGCTTTTAAACCCTTCCGCACGGCCGGTCACGTCAAAAATACATATCGCAGTGAGAAATGGACAGCGCCAGCGACCGGACTACATTAACTTTATACCCGGTAGTAGCTCGAACAAGAAGGACAACGATTTATATTTGTAAGGGGTTAGCGTTAAGGGGTGTTACACCCCTCCCACTCCTGTAACGTATTCCGCGCACGGGACCCGCTAAAATTCATTTCCTGGAGGCTCGCGTCTTCGGCCGCAGCAGGCCATGATCAGGAAACGAATCCGGGCTCACTCGAAATGGAAAACAAAGCACGGCGACTACTTATCGCCACCGCCCCGAAAGCTCTTCCTCCCACTCGCCCATCGAAAGCGCCATAACCGGAGCTTGTGCAGTGCTTTATCCGTCACAGTACATTACTGCCACCTATGAGGAGTTGGCGCAGTATCGCAGAGCGCCCTCTAGCGATTTAATTAAGTGTGCGCGATGAGCAATGTACCGGATTAGGTAGGGGTCGTGTGGGTTGCAGATTTGGTGGTTTAAGATGGCAAGTTTTTATGGGAGCGAGTGATGTATGGCGATAACGATTGGAAAATGATCGTAATTCGGGGGAAGTGTTGTTTTTTTTATGAGGGTGTGGTGTTTCTTTTGTTTTATGGGATGAAGGTTGGGGAAGAGGGTACTGGTTGCTTTTGGAAATCTTTAGTGTCGGTCGTAGTAAGAAAATGCGGTAACTAGAGAGCAGATGCAGAAGCAGAGCAGAAGCATTTTATTTAATAACATGTTTTAATTTGTATGGAGCTTTGTATTTAATGGTTTTGGAAAATTTTCTGAACAAGAATTACTAGTAAAATGTTCCCTGATATGATATATCGCTTTTTCATTTGTTTTGAGTTGATGAACCTTCAAGATGGCGAATGTTTTGATGACGGTGTTACACGCTTATATGGGACACACTGTATGTTATTGCGTTTTTAATAACTATAATTATTTATTTCTACGTTGTTTTTTTATATCATATATATTATAAAAATAATAATAATACATTGTATGTCCTACATGATCATACGGTGCCTTTTACATCTTAGATAAGGATTCTTACAGCCCGCGCGGGCATTAGGCGCATTAGGCCATGGTTGATATGTCAAATATATCAAATATTTGTCATTCACATTGTAAATTTTAAATGTCAATTATTGGCGATTAAAGTTATTCTGTTTTGACAATTATTTGTCTGTATTGGCGAATTGTTTGTATTGTTATTCAACTACGTAGATACGCATGTCACTTGATTACGTCAAAATATTTGTTAATATTGTTCAATCGGAGGAACAAACCCATTGTAGGACATACAATTTTGTATGTACCACGTTTATGTCCTCGGCGACTTAAAAACCTCGACGTTTTTAAACGGTCACCCTCGGGGCATAAACATCCATTTAATCTTCTTGGTACATAAGTACATATTTTAAGGTTTTATTATTAATTATTATTATTATTTTAATTTGGATTTAATTGTCTTCATTGTCTTTTATTAGGTAATTATAATTTAACAGATTTTCGAATACAATAAATAAGTTTACGTACAAAATCTGTTAAATAAATAAAGACTAATTTTTAATAATCAATGTATATAGGTGATATACAAGCGGGATGTAAATTTATAAATAAATTAAAAATTACAGCCACAACCTGGGTTTGAATCAGGCTAATTTAATTACCTTTTAATAAATTTAATTATTTTTTATTAATTCATTAATTAATTTATTTTTATTTTATTTGTTTAATTAATTGTTAAGACCTAAAGACCAAGAGTGCGCTGTAGAATCGTGTAATGATTGATGGTTGATAATTGTGGAAATTTTCAGTCAAAATTCTTAAATGAAGAAGTAGTTCTTATATTTGAACCAGCAGCGGACAAGACGTTCGCTAGGTTGTAATTTTTCACAGTTCTTCGCAACAGGTTGTGATTTTGAATAGACAGAGAGACTGACCTTAGCGCTTTATTTGAGATTAATTGATATTAATAAAGATATTGCTAACGGCTATTCAAAATAATTGAATTAATAGTTATTTATGTACCAAGGGCATTACACGGATGTTTATGCCCTGAGGATACATCAAGTAATGCCCGAGGTGCATACAAAATTTTATGTCCTACAATGGTTTTGTTCCTCCGTTTGAATAATATTAATAAATATTTTGTCGTTATCAAGTGCCATGCGTATCTACGGAGTTGAATAACAATATAAGCAATTCGGAGTTGAGTGACAATACAGACATTTAATTGCCAAACGTATAACCTTAATCGCCTATCTGACATTGCCGAGTGACAGTACAGACAATTAATTGTCAAACTTATAACTTTAATCGCCAACAATTGACATTGATGACTTAAAATTTACAATTTGAATGACAAATATTTGATATATTTGACATATAACCATGGCAACCCTTAATGCCTGCGCGGGCGTTAAGAAGCAGTTTTTGCCCCGGTATCTATAGATACCGGGGCAAAAACTGCTTATAACTTATAAGATGTAAAATGTCATATAGGACAGAAAAATATGTTTGGTCATAGAAATGATTCTTAATCACTGAAATGGTACTTGTGTAGGTTTTATAAATCAATATGAAACAATGTTATTATTTTTAGGCCGTACTTAAAAAAAAGGGAAAAGAAAAGAAATGAAAAAAAAAAAAAACAAGACGGAAACCTGTCTGTCACACTCGAATTTCTCTGTACTGCATAAAGATATCAAACTGAAATTTGGCATATTTATAAAGCTTACTAGGACGCATATTTTGCAATGCCACTTTAGCATAGGTCATTGTTTGACATGTAAAATTTTTGCATGCATTTTTAATTGTATATTACTATATTTTGTTGATTACTTCTAAAAACAGGTATCGCATTCTATTTACTAAAATAGAGCTAGAGAACAGCTAGAGCGAGACCCTCTCAACTTGCTTTTGTTTAAATTATAGAAATGACACTGTGTAACGCAGTGAGTAGTAGATGGAAATGGTTTTAATTGTTATTATTCTGTATTTCGTATTTCTTCTTTTCATTATTCATTTTAAAGTAAAAAAATATCACGGCATTTTAGTTATACTTTCCATTTTAGTAGCTGCAGCCGGTACTTATCTCTAAGTTTATTACAATAAATATGGGCAAATAAAGTTATATAAACAATAGCAAAATGCAGTATAATCGCATGCTATATTTGCTAATATAGAATACTGTGTGTTTTACTGCGTTTGCACAACAATTTTCGGATTGTTTGCCGCCACGCTGCCGTCGCCGTCGGTAGGTAAATTTGTTCGGTGGTACCCATAAATTTCGTCGGCCCTAGTAAATCACGTACAGCAAATTGCGATCGAAGCACAGTGGGATGTTGCGTAATGAACGGACTTCACTGCGGTCCATCAACATCTGCCACCACTGATTAATGAACGTTACGTTCGCCACCACCACCCCCGCACGTGTCCATCCTCCTAGGATCGCGTTCCGAATTAATTTCCCCAAACAACAACTGATTAATCTACCTGCTCGAAAACGCTTCTGAAATTCCGGAAGATATTAAAATATTCATCACGAAAATGTTAAAACGCAATATAATGATAGGACAAAACTTACGGGGTTCTAGGTTATTATATTGTTGGTAAACACTTGGGAAGAATTTATTTTTTTATTAGTCGAACTTTGTAGGAGACAAGAAATTGTCGCTTAGATTTAGGGTTTTCTTGAATTCTTGAAACTAAAGCGAGAGCGTCAGATTCCAAACAGATGTTAGATTTTCAAAACTGAACATGGTGGAGCCAGTATGACCACCATTAGTGATAAATGAAGCTTGGACAACGACAAAAATGAACATAATATGGCTGTTTTGAAAACATGACTCGCAGCTCACACTTAATAGTCATTTGGGGTCAGTTTGATATTGTCATTAAAATTAATTAATTTTATTATTTGTAACTGTAACTTTTACTGAAAATCACAAAAAATGTCAAAATGTTTGAAAAATGTACAGAAAGTGTGCTCTTTTGGGAAACGAAGGGAAAAGATGTGTTAATTCAACAAACTTAAAAATTGTACAGCTAAAGCAAAAAATGTCTAAAACTTGCAGAACAATAAAAACAACCTATCAGAAATAGGTTATTTGTTTACTCTCTGTATAAGAGTATTATGCAAAACATAAGGTGGCAGACTTTTACTTTCTTGATGTTATTTTTGCTTTTGTTTTTGTTCATCAAATGTGGTGCTCCTTTGCCCCTGTAAATATTCGGCACGCGAAACAACACCCCTATATACACAGGCTGGGCTATTTTAATCTTAACATTTGATTATCTTGATATAGAAACCCATTCCTGGATGAAGGAGCCACAAAGATGGGTTACCAGTTCTATTGTAGAATACGAAAAAAATCGAAAAAAAATCAGGTTACTTTTTATTTTGAAGAACGTGGCAGAATTAACACAACTATTTTTCTACTGATTCAAAAATATTAACTGTTATTCACAATAATTTGATTCAAAGTAAACTAAAGTACAACTACAAAACGAATAACTACATTCTCCTATGGTTATGTTTTAAAAATTGAAAACAAATTGAATAATTTTAGTTCTTTGTTGATAAATTGCAAACTTGTTGGAAAAGAAACGCCTATTAACTTTGCAGATAATTTTATTCACTTGTGGTTTGAGTTTCGGCAATACTGCTATCTTCAGCCAAAACTCTACAGAACATAGAATAGGATGAGCACAAGTTGCATAGAGTATGAACAGAAAAATCCGAACTTACAGTAAATTAGTTAAAAATTTCCAAAACTGCAGGACTTTTCCCAAATCGTAAATGTGTGCCAAGAGTCTTGCATTAAATTTGTTTATAAACATATTATACATCCTCTATTTAGGATATTTCCTTTTCATGGCATATGGAGTGAGTTTTAGAAATGGAAAAGTACATTATAAGTTAGTGTAATTAATATTCTTGATTTGAGTATCTAGACAAGCGAGTTTCTATATCTGTTGGCGGTGACATTGGGAAAAGCCTTTGCGGACCAGATAAAAACAGGTGCGGTGCTAGACGCTGGGAACTGGTCCCTTATGAACATTTATTAAATCTCTCTATTACACAGATAGAAATTTTTGTTTCACTCAAATATTGCATGTTTGAATTGAGTTAAACAAAAATTTCTATCTTACTCCTTAAATAATTCTTGATTAATGTGGTATGAAAACTGCCTTAGAATAATTAGAATGCATTTGAATTCTTAAAAAGTATATAGCCTTCTGGTCTTGTTTTTAGTATTTTCAAACATTTTTAATGATTTTGCTTTGTTTGATTTAACTGTTCAGTAAGTTTTTTGATTTATAAGAAACAAAAAAACTGTTTCAGTAAATCCTACTTTAACAGGAATTTACCCATTCTCAGGTTCATATTCTATTTAATGTTTAGCATGTACTTTTCCAATAAATTTGTTCTTTTTCCTATGCATTATACATAATTCGCATCGTTTAACATATAGTTGCCTATTTTAAAAATACGAATTATCAATTCATATCAGATTCCGTATAAATACAGAGTACAAATGCTATCCTAAAGGATAAATAATTTATAAATAGTTTTAATAATGTAACATTCTCCACCTCCCCAAACCGTGTAATTGTTAATAATAAGCACCAAAAAAATTTAATATGTAGTAATATTATGTACGAAGAATCTATTTTTGTATAAGTATAAGAAGAGGATAATAGTTATGTATTAACATATGGCCATAACTCAATTTGAGTCTGCTTCAAACGCAAGATATTCCTAGATAACGACACTGGGAGGTATCAAAACAAGACTACGAATCGGCGCGCAGCGGGTCACCTCATCCGAACAGAAATTCAATTTAAAATCTGTATCTAAACAAAAAGGCCACCGCTGTGAGGCAATAACGATACCTCTAACACCAATTACACATCGATATTGCCCTAAAGACTTCGCTATCTCCTCACGATCGGACATCTGGGCCCAAACGAACGGGTAAAATTTTGACGTGGTCACTTCGTATAAACGCGTACCGAATGTTCACGCAACGGCTGCACGATTCCTTTTGTATTAAGGTTACGTTTCTCGTGCTCGTGTTTAAGGAGCGAGCTTATCGGAAGTTAATGTAATTAAAGGTACGGTGTTATTTGTTTGGTGGAGCGTGTAAAAGGCAGTGGCGTCCCGCTGGGGTCCGTTTAGCATGATTCCAGTGAATTGTTGTTTCAAGATAAATACATTGCCGGCCGTGGACGGTTAACTTTGTTTGATTTGGAAATGCCCACTTTCACTGTGTCTGGTTGCCAAATAAAACTTAACTCAGTTACTTGTGGTTGGGTAAGCAGATCTGAAATCAATCAACGTTTGTGCGTTTCGAAAGGTTTTTTAAAGTCGAAGACACGATGTAGTGCTAAATGTCAGTGAAATATATGAAATGCATCTACACACATTGTGTAAAAGAAACTTGAAAGAATATAGAACTGATTACAAAGTCTATTTATTTTAACAGAAACAAGAAAAGCATTTACAAATAACAAAAACAAATAAAAATAATTTTGCAATCCTGTGTGCATAAACTAAATCTTTTTGATGACCCCCAAGTAATAATCCAAAGGATTTAAATCAGGAGATCTTGCTGGCCATGCCACGAGACCGCCTCTGCCAATCCACCTTCGAGGGTATTGTTCATTGAGCTCCACACGCAGATGCAATGGAACATTGTCTAATAAATCTGGGAAAGAGTTTCGTAAAAACTCATAATAATGATCTCCATTCAGTCGAGCAGGTAATTCAAATGAACAAAGTAATTCGTTACCAATTATCCCACACCAGATGTTCACAGAAAATTGTACCTTGTGTCGTCGAGGTACAATTGCATGCGGGTTTTCATCGGACCAAATTCAAGAATTGTGAAAATTGAAAACCCCATCTCTGGTAAAAGTGGCATCATCTGCACATATTACCTTTTCTGTAAATCTACTTATAGCTATAGCTTTTTAATGAAGTGTCGAAAGCCAAAAGTGTTACCGGACATCCTGTATAAAAGATACCCTAATTCAATTGACAAAATTGCAATGTTTGTCGAGAGATATCAACGATGCTATAGACAACAAACTATGCTCAAACGCCTAGAATTTCCAGAGCATCTTTACAGTAAGTTCCGCTACACTCGCATATGCAAAACATCTGCTCAAATTCATTTATTCTCGTTAATTAATTATGATTCTATAGTAACAACATATGGTTACATTGTTATTAATACGCGTACTACTAATAATTACATTATAATTTATAATAAGTTAGAATAATTGTAGCAATAACATTCTGATTTACTATAATGAGTACACAGTACTGTATATTGAAATAATAAGAACCCTACTATTAATAACAATGAATATAATAGTATATTATTTGACAAGCACATACTTAAGGATAAAAAACGCGAGCATGAAGTTTACACGCGAGCCGTAGGCGAGCGTGTAATCATGCGAGCCTCGGGGGCATAAACATCCGTTTAATGCCCTTGGTACATAAATAACTATAATTCCAAATTAATACATTACACAACAAGTTTCATGAAAATAACGACACCAAAATAACACCTTTGCAGTTTATATTTTATTTGAAGTAATTGAATTTGAAAAAAACAATTACCAGTTTTGATTCATAGCAAATCATTGAGAGTATTGAAAAATTCCAGGTATAATTCAAATCGAATTCACTGAAAATTAATTTTCATGAAATCCCACTAATATTCATCTATATTCAGACTTCAGATCCGGTCTTTTCTATCATGCGAACTTCAACTTGGCTTAATACCTTGATAGAAGTCATCAATACTGATTCCGCTTAACCATTAACTGGAGGAAGTTTATTTTGTGTTTATCCTGAGCGTATCCTGGTCACGTTCTGTCCAGAATCCTGCGAATTATTAGTATGTTGAAGGCGGCACATCCATCATTAATCACAACCACCGTCAGCAGACAACGGGATATTACATCTCTTGTAGATGTGTTCCCCCCGTGCCGCTCGCGCTCGATCACGACGAAATGGAACAAATCTGCATATTTATACACAAACCCGGCACACGAGTACGTGCCATATTATTGTAAACGATGGGCACTTATTGGATATTAACGTTCTGTATCGGCAGAGCAATCGCTCTTTCCTATTTGCGAAATAAGGATGATTTATAATCAAAAGTTATGGGTTAAGCGTTTTATGGAAATTAAGGAGTGATGGGACATTTATAATATCAATGGTTTTCCATCAATTTTGCAGTAAATAATGCAGGAGAATGCCAAGGCGCTCCCTTGTTGGTAGCTGGGCTATACTTCCTCAGTGTGGTTTCTTCATTATATCCAATTTTGATGAGATTGTTTCTTAATGGACAATGTATTATAAAGGAGACCTATGATTAGTATTAAGTCTTATTTCTGTGGCTGGAAACTCTCTCTCTCTTACGTTGGGTTTTGGATACCACTGATATCAGTAAAGCAATAGCTTAGTTCTAGTCGTTACAAAGTTAACGTCAAACATTCACTTGACTCTTCATATTTATTTACTTGCTTGTAACAAATTTAGCAAAGGGGATTAGCAAGCGAGGGATACTATTAATAAATGGGCGTATACACGATCCTGTTGAGTAGGACAAATGTCCTGTTGACAACGAACGGGCGGAATCGTCATAAAGTGCTCCCTCTATATCAAAGGCAACTATTAATCTTGTCGACGGCAGCGCCAGTGAAGGGTTTGCGCCACCAGAGCGGACTGCATATTGAACGGGGCGAACTTAGGGTAGCGGACACCAAGCTGGACCACCCATCATAATGAACTCTCTCTCTCCGAAGATCATTTTGCCGTTTTGATTTATCGCCCAGGACGAAACGTCCAGCCGGATGAGGAAAAAACCGTACATGGAACGGTTGAAGTTGAATTTATCGACGACGGCTGAATAAATAGCATGTTATGGGGTTCGTGGATATGGCATCATCAGCATAGATTTATAGTGGAGCCGTTATTGAGGAAACGCCGCACGGAAAGTAAGGAAAACTAATGGGTGACAATGCTAGATTTGTTCGTACGGAGTTTATACTTGGACGGAATTGAATGGATTGTACTCGTACCAAGTCGAGTTGAAACTTTCCAAATATTTACTGTCCAAAATTAGAACCAATTAATCTTTCCAACCGCGGAATTGGTACCTCCATGTGACATTTGGACGTGGGCCATATGTATTACACGTACGTCACATTTTAAAATACGCAAAACAAATTTCTTTGCTGACATCGAGGCGATCATTTGTCGGTGTTTGAGGTTTTGTAAAGATTTAGTACCCAGTTGGTACTCACAAAAACATCAACCCCCAAGGTTGTACCTCAGAGGAGCACCCGGAAATCTGGAGTTCTCCATCTCCACTAATAAGTGAGATCCCCATGTGCACATTCAAATTTGAATCGGTTTCTACACCTACGCGCAACTTGGTTTGCCTGCCAGACCTTGATCCGAAACCACCATGACTAAATGATGTGAAGTTTTGTGCTGTTGACAGTCGGGCTAACATATATTAAAACGTTATTATTACTTGAAATTTGATGCCAAACGGACATTTGTCGATTCTTTTTGAATGGTTGCTTGTAAACACTCTGGTGCTAAAAATTACTCATTTGGGTTCGTTCCAAGTTACGATTTAATTCAAGGTTTTACTTCATTTTCCTGCTCTTTGTACTGCTCGTATAGAGAAATGATTTTTAATACAAGTTTTAATAATGTGATATTTTTGCACTAAAAATCCTTTTTTCTACTCCTATTGAGGAATGCATTCATTATCATGGCAATTTATGCTAAGTAATACTAACCATTCCCCCCACACATGACAAATATTTAATTCCTGGCTCCTCATACCCCGCCAGAAGTGAGAAATATTTCATTCCTCACGGCTTTAGAACCAATCACAGCTCTGGATTTTTCATTTCCAAATTGTTGATACACTGCTTAGCGACATTGTCAAGGCATTGACAACGTCGCTAAGTGACAAGGCGCACCAAACAATTTTAATCTGTCAAAATCCTGTAAACCGTCATAGTGACATACAGCTGTCCCTGTATGCACAAAAATTAATTTATAAAATTTCGTTGCATGGTCGTAGAAAAAGTATACTATTCCATTCGCAAGTAATGGCAATTTCTCACTCGAACGCTTTGCAGCACTCGCCTACGGCTCGTGCTGCAACAACTTCGTTCTCGTGAGAAATTGCTTATATTACTTGCTCATAGAATAATATACTATTATGTTCTACATGATCATGAAGTGACATTTTACATCTTAGATACCGGGAAAGAACTGCTTCTTAACGCCCGTGAGGACGTTAAGAATTGTTAATGCGCCGTTAAGGATTCGTAACGCCCGCGCAGGCATTAAGGGTTGCCATGGTTATATGTCAAATATATCAAATATTTGTCATTCAAATAGTAAACTTTCAATCGTCAGTGTCGATAAGGGTTATAAATTTGACAATTAATTGTCTGTATTGTCACTCGTCAATGTCAATTGTTGGCTATTATGGTTATAATATTGACAATTAATTGTCTGTATTGTCATTCAGAGAGATGCGCATGACTTCATACGTCAAATACGCATGTCACTTAATAACGTCAAAATATTTATTAATATTATTCAAACCGAGTAACAAATCCATTGTAGGATATAACATAACATTTTGTATGCACATCGGGCATTACTTGATGTTTATACCCTTGGCGACTTAAACAGCTCTCAGGCCTATCGGCCCTCGAGGTTTTTAAGCGGTCACGCTCGGGGCATAAACATCTATTTAATGCCCTTGGTACATAAATAACTCTTATGTCCTCATGCCCGCGCGGGCATTAAGTGTTGCCATGGTTTATATGTCAGATACATCAAATATTTGACATACAAATTGTAAATTCTTAATCGTCAATGTCAATTATTGGCATTATATTAGTCAATCTTGGGAAACGAAATTGTCGATATCAGAGCATTAGCTCTTTACCCCAATCACCCCACATCACAAATACACGTTAAACCAAAGTTAAAATATAAAGTAAAGTAATAAATTCGGTTAAAATAATGGAAAATATAGGTACAATATATATACAATATATTTGCATATTTGAACAATGTTAAAATGACATAATATTAGTTTCGGTGGTAGTGTTGTTAGATGTTGAGAGAAATTTTTTTAAATAAAATTATCCTGTTGGTATTGGATATATTATTTCATGTTTGCGGGTGATTTTGATTGCTGGGTTTACACCCAGATTCAGTCAAAAAATCCTCCGCCGTCTTTCGGAAAAAACAAAAACCCGTGGGTCCCGGCAAACAGTTGAACACCTTTGATTGTCGATATGACAGTATAGTAGTGAGGGGAAGCATCAACCATTTAAATCATTTTTACACGTACCATCTGGTGTAAATGGAGTTCTATCTTTGTTAATAATGTACCGAAATTTAACTATAAACATAATAAATAGTGACGATTAACATCATATTTCGTCGTGGCAGCATTAAAGTGCTAGAATATTCTAGGATTTCGGGACCTGCTTTCCATACTCACCTTTACCAGCTTTTCTTTCATGGGCATCTGCAGCTTAGGGAGTAGCAATTAGCAAAGTTATCTCGCGCGTGGACGTTTTGTTTCCTACTTGTTTAAATACTCGGTTGGACTATGATGAACACTATTTATATTTATGGTAGTGTGATTCTCGATGATTCTGTTGAGCCTAACCAAAGAATCTCAGCAATGTTTTTGTTTTAATCATTGTCACTTAACGTTTTACCACCTGCTCCAGGATTGTCCTTTTCGTCTCTCTTCCTGTCATTACAGTAACTGAGACTGGGACAAAATGTCTCACTGCTGTGTGACGTGTTTCTACATAAACGTTCAAACTTTCAAATTGATTGTAATCACTCATAGAACCGTACAAGAAGAGAAAAAGATAGTACGGTGATTCTATTTTATTTCTATTACCTTAAACGCACCTTTAATATCGTCGTGAGCGGTGTTACGAGCAAGTGCAGGTCAATTAATACGAGCGGTGGCAGCGAGACGCCTCGGCAGTATGATGTTACCGTGACATTTGCATATGTAACATCGTACCAGGACATCTATCTGGCTCGCTTTAAAGTGCATTAGCGATTTCCAAAGTCACGAATACTCCTAGGCCTGATTTATCAGCGGCGGTCGTTCGCAGACCGACCGCTAACCTGATGAATATTCACGAGGCCGAATCGCGAATCTCGCAACTCTCAGCTCTACGCTGGAATTAACATCTTCCGTTGGCTGGTGTGTCCGATCGCTTTTACACTTTTAGGTGGTTAATCGACAACCGATGGAGTCGTACCGAAAATCAGGTTTTAGATTCTGGCGCCGTTGAACGAGATTGTTATCAGTTAGGTTGATGACGAGCCTATACGTGTTGAATTTGTGGAAATTAGATGTGTGTCGAAAGTTTTGTTGGTTTCTATGAGCTATAAATTTGTGCTGAGACGAGGTCGATACGATTTCTTGAAATTTTGATTGTTAGAATGTCTTGGGTTCCGGTTGTAGTCATCTTCGAAGTTTTTTTTTCTTATTTGTTATTTACTACTGATCATATTGACGGTTTATTGTATTTCTATTTGAACATATGCGTGTTGCATTGTTACATATGGGCAGGGTGGCATTTTTTAAATACCCTTAAAAATTATTAATAACAAATTAAGAGATGATAGAAAGGCGGCATTGGAAATTCTTATAGAAAATTAACATGAAATGCTCTTAGCACATTAATAAACAATAAAAAACAACAATTCTGGTTGAAAACCAGACAAATCTTAAAGTATAGGATAACGTTTCAATGTCTTCAAGAATAAAGTTTCTCATTCGGATAACCAAGTTTACAGAACATTTACCTATAACAACTTTAACACAAAACAAAAAAAAACTTTACCTAAACATCATATAACACCAGCCTATAAGAATAATAATAAAATATGGAGAAAACTGAAAATACAGATATGAAAATCCTCTAAGCCAACATAGTTGAGTCGATTCAGTTAATTTTTGTAATTACCAATCAATATATGTATATCTGCCTAATCGGGGAGGTAGGTAGATAGATAGAGAGTTTAAACAATTGACTAAAATAATGCGCCAGTCAAACGTGGTCTAATATTTATCAGCTATTACTCTGAACATAGGTCACAAAATTGATTATGAGACCGCTAAAATTATCCTCAAATGTCAAGAAATTTTCTAAATGGGCCTTCTGGAGCAATTAGAGATCAACACATGTAAATTCAATCCAAACAACCGATCAGGAAGAAGTTTATTTTCTAAATTCATATTTAGAAGGTTCATGACCAAACTGAAGAGCTGAAAAGCTTTTTGTTCAAAAGGGTCTTAGGGAACTAGATGTTTACTCTTTGAATTTTTCAACGATTTTGCAAATGAGCCGCCATTTCTGTAATTTCGTCAAAATAATTACATTACAAATTAAAAAAGGACGATATCCTGAATAATTTATGTCTATGACGTTTTTTGGTAAATTAATAGTTTTTTCTATTTCATTGAGATCGCTCGTACTGCATTAAAACTAGTTAGCCAGGATTTGACAGATATTTTGATTCTATTGACAGTATTGTGAAAACATCAGAGTCTGACATCAGATTTTATAAATTTCAAGTAATGTAAACATAGACTTGTTTTTAACTTTTGTTAAATTTTCACCACGTCAATCATTCATCATTTATTCAATCGTTAACAGTTTCATTTTTATTACTTTATTGTATAATTTAAAAACCGTCAATCTGAACGAATGCGATTGAAGCTGCTTATTCCTGTAGCACTTATAACGATTTTTGATTTTTGAGTTGGTCCCTAATCTCCCTTTCCTCATTATTGCTACCTGTTCCTGTCCAAGTACACAATTCAATACACATGCACAGCTACTAAATATTCAGCTACATTGTGTTAATATTAATACGGAAGTTACGGTAAATATAATATAAATTATAAAAACTGTTAGATTTTGTGTAAACTAAAAAAATTACAGTGATTTGTTTAAGTGCTCATTTAAGTGCTTGTTAGGCTACACCATAAGTGGAAATCGATACTTGCAGTGTTGAATCTGTAAATATCTAAATTCAAAGTACATAAATAAAAATCTTTTGCAAAGGAGTTTTTAATATTATTAAAATGTTGTTTGAGTTTTTAATTTAACGTAACTTTATTTTGATTCATTTTAGATGTTAATCGATAGTTAATGAAATTAAACGACTACTTACTATTTATTTTTTCGGTATTATCGGTTTATCGGTTTATCGGTATTAAAATAAAAATGGTCTTCTATTATAACGTTTCGGAAAACTCAGGTTTACATTTAACATAACTAAAGTAAAGTAAAGAAACAAACTGCTCATTCAATAACCATTTTAGAGAAGAAATTACATTATTGGGAATCAATGGCTAAAATTACAAAAGATAGAATTAAAGTAAACATACTGCATCAAAAAAGCACAAACAACACTTCGAACTGAAAGTTCTTGAAATCTGATACATATATTTATTTTATGAATGGATAATACTTTACAGTGTAACGACGGTTAATTTCCGTATGCATTGTATGTCACTGTATCATACCGTTAGACCAAAGAAATTCTATCAAATTCGATTCATCTCTAGAAAAGAATTAAATCGTATTGATAAAAGTATAATTTTGGGAATTTTGGAAATTCAATATCTTACATTGAAGTTTAATAGAAGTTGGTTCAGTTTGTAACTATTGTAAATAATTGTTCTAAAGAGAGGGATAAATCGGTATTGATTCCAAATCGACCTACGTTGCTTTTAAAAAATACCGATAGTTCATTTCAATATTAATATTTTTTTATATATTAGTTTTAGAACAAGTTGTGCTTGAATATTGGCTTCTGAGCTGTATAAATGTGATACTGGCAGCCATATATTCACATTACACCAATGTCCATTCTTGAGGCATGCGCAGTGTATCCATAGGCACCACTTGAGACGATATAGCGATATATGTCGCAACCCTCATTGATCGAGCCAGTATTCATGTACAATCAGTATATACGTTATTATGTATACGGTTTGCCTGTTCTCAGATATCTAAATATCAACGTTATATACCTACAACCTATAAAACACATCTCATAAACGTATTATCGCACAATCCAGCCACATAATTTGATCCACTCGACACACTCGCCACATATCGAGCGTGGAAAAAAGCGAACTTTCTCCGGTCCATTTCGCGTACAATAACCACCCGCACGGCGCTATAAAGTCGGCGATAACCCACACGGCCTTATCGGCGGCATTGCACAATGCTCCGCGGGTACTTCCCCGCCATAAACATCGTCGATTGGCGGCCGCGAGGTGGTGGCGTTCTTGATCCATTTTCTCGAAAATAGGCAGGCAGCCGGTCGTACGCAATCCTCACCGCCGAAGACGAAGAACAAATGAGCCGGAACACCGTAAAACAAGTTTCGCAACATTGGCACACGATACAGCCCGCCACCGCCGCCCGTCGTACATTACCGGACAAATTTTTCGAAATCTGCGCCCTATCTGGAGCCGAGATCGCGCGTTCCTCGCATGCTGCGACTCTTGGGTTACATGATAGCTTGTAAAGGAATACGTGTAGGTGCTTTGATAAAAAGTCTGGTTACGTAAAAGTTACGAAAACACAAGTTTATTTTAAGAAATTTATTAAAGCAAAAGTGCACCTGATATGGTGCTTTACTATTTCATAATTTAACATTAAAATATTGAACTAGTTCTAGCTTTCGACAAGCATAATTTATATTTTCTTATTACCTAACACGTTGTTTCATTATAATCATCATCGGCATCGTTTGTTATTTGACATTTATTGTTTTCTAGTGTCTAGTGTCAAAAATATTTTTACATCGTTTTTTTTTTTTGTTATATTCTTTGAGATGCACTAATA
The DNA here is from genome assembly GCA_964023965.1 of Melinopterus prodromus. NCBI lineage: Eukaryota > Metazoa > Arthropoda > Insecta > Coleoptera > Scarabaeidae > Melinopterus > Melinopterus prodromus. The sequence goes on from OZ030393.1 coordinate 52,688,558, forward strand.
TAAGTTATTTCTATTATAGGTGACCAAACGGACAAATTACCATGCTCCATAGAATACCGGGAAGAACAAGAACCACCAAAAACACGAAAAGGTAAACAAAACTTTTCCAAAAAATTTTCTATCAAGAAACAGAAAACATATGGTGACTATAGTTTTCAATAACATTATAAAGTGTAAAAGTTGCCCATAATGCCGAATACATTAATTGTACAGTAGGGTGTATCGAAAAAACGTTTTTAACGTAATTTAAATAACTAATAATTTTCTTAAAAAACTAGAATTTGTTTAATGAAAGATTAAGTGATTTTTCTTTTTCAAATAGAAAAAGTTTAGTTGTTCAGGTATGAAATTAATGTATACAAAAATATATTACTCTAATGCAACATTTAGATCGGCTGCAGTTTATTTAGATTTGATAGAACTTAGAAAAATGCTCATCTTCGTATAATTTTTAAAAAATGTGGTTAAATGTCGATAAAAGTTAAATATTTTGTAGATCTACGTACCTACGTATCTATGAGAAATATTATTACTTTCTTGCATAATACAAGCATTATAACACTGCATTTTCTGGGACGAGGGAACAGATGCATGTCGAGCCATAGGCGAGGCTGAGCACTATTGGAGGACCAGAAATCACTTTCTGGACATAGTGCACCAAATGGTTTTTATCCTACACAACGGTATTGTAATAAAATCACCAGTGACAGATTGGTTTTTAACAAATACAACGTTGAAGTTTTAATCGTAAACGCTTTTATTGGACAAAAAGGTCGGTGAAAGTTGTTCATTAGACGCCTAGTGGATGTTAGATGTACATAATAGATGTACACAATTAGTTATAAGTGTTAACTATAACTTATAACTATAAAGCAATAAACACTGCGTTCAGCAAGGCTCATGATTAACCACTGATGTCCGACCGGGTATAACCGGTACCTGGGACACCATGAGTCATTACAGACATGCATACAGTGCGTATCCATAATAGGCCTGTCCTATTTATCCCTAACAGTGGATAATTATCTAATCAAGAGATGCCAGTTTAGTTCATATTTATTTGTAAAAAGTGATCTAAAATTACAACGAATTAAAACGAATTACGTGTTAAGAATAATTGCCTATTGTGTCTCTCGAATTAAATGTTAAATTTGCAATAAATGGTAATGTGGGAAAATTTGGGAGGCCGTTGAAGCTTTACTATACAGTAGGGACAAAGTAACCTTGATAACTATTTTTCAGCGAGACTACTGTTTTTTTGGTCGGTCAATAGCTGCAGGAGAATGAAATATATTATTAAAGTAACTGTTTTTTTTTATATACCCATTAATATTCAAAGAAATAACTAGATTATCTTTAGGTTTGTCCAGAAGTTATGACAAACAGTACAGTGACACGCGTGATACGCAAAAGTATTCGTCCACCTCCGCCTGTCTGGAATAGGTTTAAAAACTTCGTAAATCGCATGTTTATTGACTTTATTTTATTTACACAAAGCTACTAACAACATAAACTGAACTCCAAATATCAGAAGACAAAAGTAAACAATATTGACGTAATATTAACAAAAACTACATCATAAACAACACTCAGTTTGGTTAAGCAAAAGTTTTCGACCATATGACATTGCACTGGAATTAAACAAAAATAAAAGAACCTAAATTTGAGCGAAACTAATATTGTAGCTCTGATGAAGAACTAAAAAAGAAATAAAATAGTGAATCAATATAATTTCATAACACAATGTATTATAAATCTAAATTAAAAAAAAAGAAAAGATTTGATTGAATAGTTTGAATATTGTGAGTGTTGTCAGAGCGAGGACCGATTTCGATTTGCTTTATCTGTCAAAACAACAAGAATTCAGAATCCTATAAACCACTTACTGAGCAGCAACAAAGAATTGGACAGATATAACACATTTACTATAGATTTTTAGAAAATTCCTGTCAAAACCACTTTCGAGGACATGCAAACCATTGACAGAATAAATAGAATTTTCTAGGCAGAAAAAAATAAATATTGAATATTTTTGGTACTTTTGGCACACGTTTTCTCAAAAACTTTTGCCAATTTGGCATGTCTGTCGTCTAATTTAGATTTCACTGTATACATTGTAATTCGATTGTATATTTTTGTCTTGTTGACTAGCTAGTCATTTTTGTCTTTTTTTAAAAATTTTTCAGTAAGTTTAAATACCTAAACATATATATTCTTTTTACGTTAAAAACCTTAGGCTTTCAGATTATAGCCGTTCGTAAGGTTTTATTATCATTTCCGCTCAGTGTGCTTATCTGCTTCTATATATTTTGAATGCATGCTTTATTTTTTTATGGTTTAAGGAAAAATTATCAAACGTTGAAATGACGAAAATGAAACATTGTTTTTGTACTGATTTATTAAAATTACTTATTAAATATCGAACACCCTTGTACGCTGGAAAAACTTAATTTTACTACGACAGTATTATGCGGACCGTATAGCGGCGCAGACTTAATTCCCTCCAATTCGCAATAACGCAACAGCGGTAAAAATTGCTAGCAAAAAACACCGTCATTACCTGTTGTTATCGTCATACGAATCCAGGTCCGAGACACTACTGGGAAAGTGCAAGAAAACCGCGTAGCAGTGCCATCGGAAAATAAGATTGTGGGAGAATAACGCCCGCAAGTAAGCACAGAAACCGCAGATTACGCCGCAGCGTCGTCGTCGGCGCGACATAGATACAATTTTTTACAGAGCCCATTGTGCGCTGGGAGTCTTTGATAATACCAAACCATACTCATTACGGCGTCGGTCCGTAAGGTACCCACCGCCACTCCGCTTGCATTATAATTAAATTAAATGGTACACTCGGCAACAATCGACCTCATTGTATTGTTTTATTATTAGCAATACGCGCCGGATTGTTCACTTTATTGCAAAACAATGCAGATTTAGAGCCTGATCAAGATGTTGTTCGTTCGTTTGCTGGCTCGTCGTGGTGGTTTCTCTCGCGGCGAGGCGACTGTTTAGTTTCCAGTTGGAAGTAATTGAGTCATTAGATCCCACGGGTATAAGAAAATGGCGATGCCTGAGCATTATCAATTCGTTTTATGCAGGTGTGACGAAATGTGTGTTAACGCACTTGTTGGCGTTTGACATTAGTATTTGTATTATAATTATACTATTTTTTTCCCTTTAATCAAGAGAGATAACGAAAATGTGGCCAACTATTTGGCTAATGATTTAAGTGGCTGATAGGGTGTCACGATTGAATTTTGTGCACATTTTTTTTATGGTGGCAGCAGATTTGGAATAGCTATTTGCAAAAACTTGCCTTCAATTGTAAATGCAAACTGGTATGAAATTAATCGCACGCTAATATAATCATCAGTTGCAGTTTTGTTAGAATTAGATTCATAAATTAGTTTTTTTCCAGCATGTAGGTTTAATTTTTTATTAATTTGAATTTGATACAAACTGGAAGTCATAAAAAAATAAAAGTGATGTTTTTTTGGTGGAATGTGTATTTGATTACTTTCCACAAAACGGAGTGACGAGCAACGATTCACGCAAACGCATTCTTTCGTACCTCAAGGTTCAATTCTCGGACCAATACTATTTAATATCTACATTAACGACTTACCAGACTATCTCGACTGTGAAGCAATACTCTATGCAGACGATACCACTCTTATTCTCTGCCATGAAGATCCTGCTATACTTAAAGTCCAATTAAAGAAGGAACTAACCAACGCTGAAAACTGGTTCAAGCACAACGAGCTGCAACTAAACTTATCCAAAACCCAAACTCATCTTACTATGGATAGGTGGCTGGAGCCAGGCGACACAGTCAAACTACTTGCAATACAAATTGATCCCAGACTAACCTGGTAACCACACATAGTAGGCCTTTGCAGCAAGTTAGCCAAGTCAGTCTATGCCATCAGACGTATAGATGATATTAGTTGGAGGCTAAACCAACATTCAGTTAAAAAAGTTAAAAATTTACAAAAAGGCTGCTTAAAATAGTTGTTTTACAGCTTTTTTCGGTTTCAAATTGTTATAAATGTAATAATTATGTAAAAGTTTCACTTATTATGAGGTTCAGCCTCCAATAAAACATATTTTCTCTAAGGGAAAAAAGAATAACTCGATCCGTTAAACGATTCAAAAGTAATCGCGCAAGCCAGTTTGATAGATCGTGTTTCTGGAAAAGCGCGTCGGTTGTATCGGTGTAAAAAACTCTACAAGAGAAGGTAGAAACATGATACATTTTTAAACTCTTTTTCTATATGAACTCATTTACATATAATAATTTAATCAGCATAAGCACCTAGATCTATACGTTCTTTTTACTGTATCCAAATTTCACATGCCCAATTTAAAGCGTTACCAAAAATTATCATTTGAATAGGAACATAAAACGTTAAAACTTGCGAGAATCAAAAACCTGGTTCAGGGGCTTATTTTATACACTACAAGGTTTCAAAATATGAAAGGAAAAAAATGATTTTTCATCCGATTACATGAGACCCTCCCTTTAAGAAGTTGCGTTGTCAAGTTTCAGAGTCTATCAACTTTTGAGATTATGATTGTATTTTTATTTCAATTTATACGGTTCTCACGTTTGACACATACGTATGTACGTGTCGCATTGATAACCTCCTTCTTTTTCTAAGTATCGTTTAAAAATCTTATTATCATTAGAAGTAAAAATGGTTTCAAATTGAAAATAATTTAAAATTGAGTCCAGTTTCGTAATTACGATATACTGCCCAGTTAATCAGAAAAGTAGTATCTGCAAATGAGTTCAATTTTTACTTGTTTCTTTTAAAATCTTAAGATTCTATTATTGTTTATTGATCTATTAAAGCTAAAAGACATAAGAACATTTCAAAGAATTGAAAAAGAGCATATTATTTTAGCATATATATTTTTCTTGCACCTGAATGTCTTACGTAATGAAATCTTTTTATTGACGTCATTTATAAAGGCAACATTAGTCTGAGAAGATTAGGTTCAAAACTTTATGACGCACAACGACTGCTTGGCTGGATGGAGTATAGATTATAATTTGACTGGTGTAGGCTAGAAAATTCCTATACTAAATGCTGAACGTTACAATACATTTTTTATAATACAAAGAAGCAGGAGAAAATTAGGACACTTCATATTTGATTTTCTATTTTGGTTTAATCATGATCAGATTGTGACATTTTTAAATATATGTATAAACAGGGCGTCCTACTTTTTTCCGCAAAAATTATTTGTTGAAAGTAAATGTCATTCTGAGTAAAACTTTTCTTATGAGCCTAATTGTATTTCAAATCCTTAGAAAGTACGTACAGCCGCTTGAAATATTAACAAAATAACGAAACATAAACAATAAAATACATATTAAACAATGCAAAAACGCAGAAAGAACACAGTCGACACCCTTAGCAATAAAACTAAATAAATTTAAGTAAAAGATTCAAAATAGTAAAATAAAGTAAATAAAAAATGAATGAAGAAACAAAATACATTTGAAAAAACAAATAGAAAAACATTTGTTTCTCAACAACTGAATGTCATTCTGACTAGAAAATTTCATGTTTCATGGGTTTTTCAATTCCTAAAGAATGCGGTTTTGCTACTAAGTGAAATTATTCAAAGTAGAGAAAAATACCGTATTATACGCTAATTGGCGCATGAGTGGTTTGAGGCACGACGAGTGAAGCGAGGAGTAGTTTTTCTAGAGCACGAGCACATCTCCGAAATTACGAGTGGGCTGTGAAATAAAAATAACTTTAAACTAGTAAATAATTAAATATAAATATTTTTATGGGGGTCTGTTGACATCTCCTGACGTCACTAACAGTTTATAGTTTTCAAGTATTTATATTTTGACTCCTGAATTTTAAGATATCTAGCATTCATAATTTCTGTGATAATTTAGGGTCAGTAATACTTTATGATATAAAACCTAAGCCTAATTTTTGGCAATCATATTTACATATATTTAGATATTTAGAACCTGGTCGGAAAAGATGTCACCAACGTTTAAAAATGGTTTTTGTATAGCTATTGACGCTAGATGTGTGAATATATTGCAATACGTTTTTATTAGTTTTGTCCCGCAAGATTGGCAAAATCCGACGCTCTAGTAGTGAGCCCAACTATTTTAGAAATTTTTGCGATAAAAAGTATTATTTTGTTAATTGTTTCTATTAAAAAAAAAAACGATTCTTAAAAATTTCTTTACCAAAACAATAAAAAGCACTAATTATTTATTGAATTGTTGGGTTTATGGCATTTTTCATACAATATTTGGCATTATGTTGGTGTTTTCTTGGCGAATATCCTCCTTCAGCTTCTTCAGGGTTTAACGATTACTGATTACTGACTGCTCTACAATTTCGCTACAGTTTCAAGAAAAAATATCTATGTATGATCTCTTTTCATTTAATAGACTTTATAGCTTTATTGTTGGTATAGAACAGATAATATGATATAAAACTCACTTTTAGCGATTCGTGTTACAATTTCAACACCAAGCATTATTTTAACTACTCCCGATCGAGAGATACGAGCAACAAGTAACTTTAGAGTCGTGCCGCAACAGTCGAATGCCCCCGTGATCTTTGCGTATAATCGGAACTATTTTTCACTAACACTGGTACCAAGAGCGCGTTCCATTGCGTTCTTGTACCCAGATGATGCGGCTGCACGACTCCGGTGTGAAATCGCCGACCGCTTTCAGCATAAATAACTTGGGTCCTGAACAGGGCGATGCTGGAGATAGGTCAATCATGGACGCAATTGTGGTGTTATGTGGTCGTCGCCTATGCAATAATTACGCTATTTAAAATAGACATTAGAACCTTCGAGCTGTTAAGTATTCATGTTCTTTGAGGCGATCGAGATGTCTGGAAACCAGTGGCGGCGCAGAATAATCGGTAGTGTTGAGTACCCTTATTGCAGATGAGAGACAATATTGAAAATTTGGATAATATTGATAATACACGCGATTTTGATATTTTTTTGCTGAATACTGTGCTAAATTGTATCTCACATCAAGATTTTTAATAAATTGGAACCTTAAATTGCTTTAAAACTTTAAATTGCGCTGAAACCATTTTCTGTATCTGTTGTTTTCTGTTCTTTTAAAGATCATCCATTATAAATTTGCTGAAATGACAAAAAGAACGCCAATCATTTGCTTTATTGGACTAACTACTCAAACACTATGGTTTTACAAAGTGTCTCAAAAGATACCAGAATTATTATCTTAACAAGCATCAGACCCAGTGTTCCACGCCGCAGCCCCTATTCCATATGACTCCCCATTCTGTACGGAGTCCTACGCCCCTCGACTAATTCTAAATCAAATAATTTCTAGTTATATATGAGTTATAGATATTGATAGTTGGCGTAAAAAATCCAATAGTTTCTCTATCTGGCATCAGTTTTGAGTAATTAATTATTGAAAATGTAGGATTTGACGCTTCCCGATTATACGGAGACTAGTAGTGGTTAACCTCCTTACCCCGCGATCAGCTGATCGAGCCGTGTGAAGTCCGTGTTTGCGTCGTTCCTGGTTGTCCGTAACGGATTTTATTTTGTGTACATTAAATGGATAATTTCACAAGTAGTGAGTAAGATCTGATAGTCATTTAAGGAGCATGTCGGCAGACTGCCGCGGTTGCTGTGATTGGTATGAAGTTTTCCATCCGCAATACTCGTGAAATATCAACAATTAAAAAACAGAACGTGTCCTGCCGAGTATTTATTTAAAATGTACAGGTATCGGGTGTGGGAGTTTGTACACTTGAGAAAATTGATAACATCAGTAAATTAAAGTTCACACGCGAGAAAGAAATAAATAATCAGATCAATTTTTTGTACTTAACAATAAAAAGAAACTCGGATAATTTACAATATAACATATACCGAAAGCAACTAGCACAGATTCACTAATTCCAAGTTCATCCAAACATTGACACCATATTAAGTCCTCTGCATATTATAACTATTTGTTTGTATAACTATTTGTTCAACAGAATATTAACAATACCGTTGTCAAATGACAATTAAAAACAATACAACACAATCATACAAATAGCTAAAAATAATGGCTACGCAGAAGAAAATATGCTCAACTTGTACAACTCAATAAAGAAAAGACAAATAATGCAGAGGATTTATCCACATATTTCGACAAAACATAGATATATTATATATAATACCCTACCACCCTACAATACATACACACATAAAAAACTCTTTAGAGAGGTTCAACATTAGAATATCGACCACCTCAAGAAATACAATAGAAGATTTACTAATCAATAACAAAGCCAAAGTTACCAATCTAGAAAACGGTGGAATTTCTAAACTTAAATTCTTAGATTGCAACGCCAAATACATTAGACATTTGAAAATAAGATATAACGAACATACCAACAGAAAATTGTCAACATTTAACAAACATTTGACTGAAAATAAATATAAAGCACAGATAAAAAATATTACATTCGTTCACAACCTCAAAAAGTCTACAAAGATGGACTAATTTGGGAATAAACCTTTTATATAATCCTGATGATGTCGAAACGAAATCGATAGCTGCACATTTTAAATAAATACTTGTCAGGACACGTTCTACTTTTAATTCTAGATAACGCTGTTTAAGTGGAAATTAGCTATACAGAAGCTTGTCTGGAGGTCACGTAGCTTAAATTTTAAGTTAAATTATTGGTATATCATTTTGAAAGGGTAGTCCTCGAAAAAGTAGATCCAGAAAATAAGAAGTCCTCTAATACATAGGAAAGAAAAATACTGTGTCCATACCATACAGTATTTTTCTTTCCGTTATACGTTATACACATTTCGATAGGTTTCTTCCCTGTTGATTCAAGATTACAAAATCATGCCACACTAATCAAAAAGAGATATCTGGTACTTTTCATAAGACAACGTTTCGAAATTTGTTCGTACAATGTTTTTCTGGTTTTTGCACCGGTTTACTCTTATAACATTTTTGGGCTAGAACTTAGTAAGTGGGTTTACATGAAAGCTTTAACCTTGGGGTATGGTACAAAACTCCTGACGCAAAAACTGTTGTCAACCACTTGATGGAAGTGGTTGGCAACAGTTTTTGCGCTCAAGCTTTCAGTTCTACGAATTTTCAAACTTTTATCTCAGTACCGACGTAAAAAAGACATTACACTTTTAGATACATTTGGAAACAATTAACGCAAGCTCACAGAATTGGTTAAGTGGGCTGAAATGAAAGCTTGAGCCGTGAACATGCCGGTATATTAAATAGACCTCATTCTTATATGGCAATTATAGTGCAGTTAAAATTAAAATATGAATTGATCTCATAGTGAATCATTTCCTCTAAAATTGTATTGTTTTTCTCTTTTTTTGGAGTGTCTACTGAAGAATTGGGTTTTGATTTCTCGTACTTTTAGTAGTTTTGCAATGCCATCATTGCAGTTTCATTTTGAAACAGAAAGACTATCTATACAGGCATTATATTATCATTCCTCAAAGTTTCAATACAGTATGGCCACGTTTCAAAACTGTCCCATCGTCAAATTACTTGCTAACATAACCAACAGTGGATCTGTGTTAGATGTTGTTAGATTTTCTTGTAATTGATGGTCGTTTTACTTGCATTGAGGTCAAGTTAGTCCTGTGAGACGAGCCGCCACTGGCTATTGCCGGCGTGTCTCCGCGCGCTGTATACGGAGTCGGTGGACATTTGCAAGGAGCGGATAACGTTTATTTACCTTGTACGTATCCGCACTACGAGCGTGTCGTAACGTAACGCTGGGAGTTAGATTACGGCGACGTTTATTTAAATTGTCCGTTCCCTGCTTTGAAGTAACTCGGGGGGAACGTATCTGCATCTGATTGCTGAATTATACCATTAGCGCGCGCTATCTCCTCGGTTATATAACAAAATGCGCCGTCCACTCCCGCTGCCTCCATGTATACGGCGCATACATACATGCATACATGCATACACTCACTCAGGTATATTTGCAGGCGTGCATATATGTGTAAGCGGGCGCCCCCTTGCGTTATCGTAATGAATTTCAAGAGATTTATTTTTTGCCGGGCGAATGGCGCGGCTGAGCGCAGAACAAGCGGGACAGCATCGGTGCATTACTAAAATAAGTTACTGCCTTGATATCTGGACTAGTGTGTTGTGTGTGAGTGCGCAGTTTGAAAAAAGTACCTACCGTGGTAGGTATTATGCTGGCCTGGGGTTAGTTAACGAGTAAGGCCGGCCTAGGATGAATTATTAATACCAGGAGAGGTAATTAAGTAGCAGGAAAATAACTGGCATTAGGATTTATGCAATGTATCTTAAGGTCGCGTTTTTTGTTTTCGATATGACTCGAGGACCGAGCTACAAGACATCATCTAATTGTCGAATCAATTCCAATAAAGAACAACAGACCGCACAAATGGGTTTGTAAATGGACCTGCAGTCGGTATCTTTTAAGGAACAACATACATCTATCATAAAACAACAGCAAAAGTAGCTTCATTTATTAGATATGTCATTTCATATTCTGTATTTTACAGGGTCATTATAAATGGTTGTAGTCGAAGTATGCCCATGCCCATGTTAAGAAGTTTTTGCCACTTTAGACAAACAACTGTCAAACTTGAAATAGGTTATGCAACCAATTTGCGTGTAGGACAGTGGTCTTCCATTCAAACAGAGCGGCAGCCAGAAATATTTTACTTTTGATATTATGGCCTACATCGACTACAATCATTTATAACGACCCGTTATAAAGTAACTATATATTATACAATTATATCTATTACTTGATTGACACTACTTTGCTATACCAAGTGCACAACTCCTCTACCAGAGTTTTACGTTACTATGATACGTTATTCGACAACAATTTGCCACGATTTCCAAAGGACCACATGCTGAAACCCTTCTGCGCTAGGGCCTATATCACACATAAAAAAACACCTTTTTTATTTACAATAAAGCTGAAGATGCTTAATATATTTAAACAAATCTAAAAGACTACCACCCATCAATTTATATCTGAATTCTTAAAACTAGGTACTTAATTACGTAATTGTCTATCCACTGCTATCCTATATTTTACTTTCTCCTCAATTGAAGCACTAACACTTCACTCACTGTGCTCTGCTTTTTACACATTCACTGAACTAGTTCGAAGGGTTTAGTCATTTTTAAACTTCTCACTAGATTCTTGATAGATGGGTAATAAATTTCTGAACAGTGTGGAAATAGAAATATAACGGATACGCTTCTCGATTATCTTAAAAGAGCTGAATTGATTGCTCCCGCCTCCATGTTCAACTTGAAATTTACGTAGTTTGAATGTGTATAGTATCCCAAAATACTATATGTATATGCGAAATAATAAGATAGGTTATGTGGTGTTATTTTACAAAGGGCCTTGAATAATATGTGTATATAATGTCTAAAAGTATTAAAAAATGTCATAAAAGAGAGTTAACATAGAATCAACGCTGAAGTTATTGATAATTGACAAATGTGAAATTCTAGAATCTTACTACGATATGATGATCATACACAGATAAAAAAATTTGTTTTTCTGTGACGTGAAAAAAGTATGACATTTTATCTCTGTTGGCAGGTAATGAAATATAACTTTTTAGAAATTACTTTTTTCCTCGGGAAAAAAGTGAGCACTTTTTATAGACTGTTTAGTTTATGTTTTTAGTTCAAATTGACAATTTGTATATTTTATAATACATAATATACAAATTGAATTTTTAATATACTCGATTTCTTTTGTTCCATTAATTATTTATTATCTTGAATTTTCTCTTTTTTCGTATTTGTGACGCTATTTCTTATTTGGAACATTGCCTGTTTTTGTATATGTGCAAACGATATAAAGATTATTTCTATTCTATTCTATTATTGTATTCTGTAAAAGAATTATGATTTTTTAAATTAGCGAAATTGTTGGTCGAGTTAAAATGCGATGTTTTAAGGTTGCACCAACTAAAGTTTTCATACTAACCATACATATATTTGTATAAAAAGTTGCCTTCCTTGACGGAAGTAAACGTATTTTTAAACCAAGGTAAAAGTATTACTTTATAGAAAAGAATTTTTTTATCCAAATATATTTATTTCTATTAAATAAACATTTCAAGTGAACTAATCTCGCAAATAAAATGCAAATAAGTAAGAGTATTCAATAAAGTAAATATTGTTTGTGCCAAAGAAAAATGGATTGATCTAAAACAGGAAATTCAAAGAATTGTGTTTCTTACAAACAAAAAATCTTCACTATCCGAGTATTATCCAAACACGAATGCTGGACGTATATTAAAAAATGGCAAAAACTTGATTATTTTGCCCATATTTTTATAGTAAATAACTATTTATTGTAAATAACTACAGGCTGACCCATGCGCTAGGTACCCCCTTTACTTTTTGCTTTATGACACTGGACAAATGAAGTTTTGAGAAATGGTAATAGACAAAAATTCTATTTTTTTGATACTCTTGAGGTCAGACTTTCGGTTTTTTCGGGAAGTGACATCATTATTGAAATTTTAAATGGCACTCTATATTATTTCTGTGATATTTTCAATCAGGAAGTCATTCTCAACACAAGAACCTATCAATCGTCAATTATTATTACCAACGCACCGAAAAAATAATTAAAGTTTATTAATCTAGTTCCTTTTGTGAATTTGTTTGTCCACTTATTAAAATTTTTGTTTTAAAAATTTGTACAGCGTCGGTATGAACTTTAAATTTCAGCACCTATTAACTTGTTTGTGGGGGTGCTATAAATAGGAACTTTTTGGAGATACCGTTCAAAATAAACTACACACAATAATTCATCATAAGTCGAGTTTTTTAACAGTTAGTGTAATTTGAGATACCAAAATCCCGCACAATGCGTATGGGACGTATGGGTGACCCTATAATAGATGTCATTGGTGCGGTCATGGTGAAAATTTAATAAAATTTAATCATTGTTTTCGATACAGTTTAAATTTCACGTGGTCACGTAAAAAACCCTACAAATTTTCCAATTGATAGGCCAACCCAGAATATCGTTGATATACAACAGAAAACAGAACCGCACAGAGGAACAACTGGGAATAACGCATAAATTGTGCGCGACTTTTTGCGACTGGTGCCGTCGAACTTTGTATTTACGTACAAATCGGCGTTATCAATCTGCTGAACGGTGATTGTTGTAGTTGGCGCGGAAAAATCGTCACCGCTTGAATGTTGTCGGTGGCCGACGCGGACCTGGTGGCCGGGCAAGCCGGGCCGGCCCGTTTACGTGTGTCCATAAATATCTGTTTATGTTACAAATTAACAAAACTCATATTTTGTCTGGACAAACCTTCAGAAATAGACAAAAAGTCAAACTATACTCAAGTAATAATATGCGTATAAGTTAAAATAAAACAAAACTCATGTCCTAATTAAATATTTCCGAACAAAATATCAACTGTATACTCTCAAGTCTCAAGTAACGTAATAAAACATTGAAAATTGACAAAACTCATACAAAAACTAAATAAGCAATCAAAAATATGTGTGCGTGGATGTGAAAAGGGACCAGTTGTCCGTTTCTAGTTACGAAGATAATTGCAAATAAAGTTAAACTGGTTCAAAATACACATTTTTGTTTTATTCGCTAATTGGTCCCTTTATTGTGTTTTTTTTATCACATGTGTTCGTCTGAAACCCGTCTGGGTTGGAAAAGCATGAAAAACTTGCGTTTTTGTTGCGAAAGAAAAGGGGACTACTTGTCGATATTTTATATTTTACCATAATTTAGCTACTTCCCAGAGTGCAATCGAGTCGAAATTTTGGATATGGACAGATTTCTGGTGATAATGCATGAATCAATCAAGAAACTGTATCAAAATTTTGAAATATTGGCCAATCGTGTTGAAATTTTGCATGTGGCCTGGTTTCCGGTTACAATGCATGCAATCAATAAAAAAAATGAAAACATGTCCAAAACCTGAATTTTTTTGACAATTAGTCGAATCGTTACCTAAGTTAGACTATTTTGTAGCCCCTAGGCCCATGGTGCCACATATGCCTTGTTTCGTGCCTCATTTAGAAAGGTTGTTATCTGTTAGCTCAACTACAGTAGCTAGAATATTCCTTCCATGCTTCCATCACTACGAGTTCGGTCAACATCCGGCACCCGAACTCTTACTCTACCACCTTCTTTAGCAGCGTGAAATTTGGTACTTGAAGCACTAAGCATATTCTCGGCTTGTTTTTTAGATTATATAAAGTCATTGCTCTAGTATTTTTTTACAGAAATTTGCTTCTTTTCCAAAATCGGAATATAATGGCGTCTACTACGACTGCCATTACCGCGAATCAGAACGCACGTTTAAGCTGGCCACAAACGTTGTCTAAGTTTTAGTTTCAGAATTTGTGTTTGCAAGCGGATGCACGAAACCTATACTAATGTTATAGATGATAGACAAATTTGTTTCATTTCCGAACAGAATAGCAATACCCACTTGGGATAACGAATTTAGAAACCGAATTCGGAAAACAATTGTGTGTGGCAACCTTTACAGCGATCGTGGTCGGTTTGAATTCGTCGTCGCTCTGACGACATAGGTAGCCGTCTACTACTTACTCACCACAACACTGCTTGTGATATTTATCAAAGTGCCCAACACAATTTAGCAGTATTCATAGTGCCCGGGCAATGTGATTATATATTATGCATTAATACAAAATTTATTAAATTGCCCAATCTTGCAGGGCAGTATTCATAATGCCCGGGCATTATGAATATTGCCCGGATTAATCACTTGGTCCATAACATATATAAGTAATACAAATAACCCAATAACCAAAGATTTTTTTGTTACATCCATTATTACTCAATCAGCTTAAAATCTATAGATGGATCAGGTTTAATTATAAAATCACTAGAACATGTTTTTTTTTTGCGGAGACTTCAATAGTGCATCGAACGACAAACCTCTAAAATGTAAATATAATATATCTTGCATACGTAATATAATTACATCGTTGTTAATTGTCTTATAATCTTGCTATTTGAAGATATATTTTGGGTAGCAACAGAGGTATTACCTACATCTCGGTGTTTTAAAAAATACTTTCTTACTAGTAAAATTGATTAAAATCTATCAGGAATTAAAATCGACCTCCTAACCATAACTCAATCCACAATCTACTAGCATTTTAAAATATTTATAATATTTTTCACGTGACGTTGAATTGTATTGGGTACTTTTATTATTATAAGTGATAAAATGTCGGTTATATAGACAAACAAGTGCAGATCTATGTGCTCTCTAATAGTAATCAGTTGAGAAACAGTAAAATTACAGAGATACTAAAGAATATGACTCAGTTTTGATATATGAGAGACACTTTCTATTTACAATTAGATTTTTTATATACAATTAGATATTATTTTGTAATTTTGGTCACCAATAAATGTGTTATTAAGTAATTACGCTATTGTTGTAGAGTTTTGATTTTCCTGTGATAACAGGAAAATAATAAATTATAAAATTTTAAGAAAATACTATATTTTTTCGTTTAAATTAACTTAAGAATCCAAATAAATAAATGTGATTTCACGCCTGTCATAATAATAACGATAAAGCTCCAATTTTCACATCGAACAACGTAATGCAAATTAGCACTGTGTCGCCATCGTGAGAGACAAGCGAAATCGAGCGTGCGTCAATTATTTTATCTTTCTGCGACAACAGCTCGGGACTTCGACGAGTTCGGCTTGTACGATTCCGGTCCCCATTAATCTAGATGGCGGTCCGCTGCACCCGAAGAGAACAGCCCCATCTAGACGGGTGCGGATGGACACTGCTCGCGATAATTCTCCTATAGATCCCGATTAGTGAATTGTAAGAGGATTGATTCCGTCAACTGGTCTTCTCCGGTTTGTTCCAGATGATACGGGGTAATAACCGTTTGGGTCGAGAGGATGAGAAAAGGGGTGGATTGATTTGCTATTTGGTTTTGTAAAGGGTGGATGCGGATGGTATATAAGATGTGGAGAATTCAGACTCATTTGCTTTGTTACTCTAACGTAAAAACTATATTATTTCAGTATTGAGACTGGTGATTGTTAGTTCTAATAGTTTGTCCACGAATATTGTTTTTTAACCGAGTGGTTACAGTTTTGTTCCCATGTTCGACAGTAAAAAAATAATACCACTGAATAGACTCTATAAGGTGTAATTCTCAAACTTTCTTAAAGCCTACATAACGAAAATGTCACCACAATTTTTAAATACAAGATTGCAGAAAGTAGCATTTTTTTTATCTCCCCAAAAAATAACACAAGTTTTAAAGTCTAAATAAAGTCAAAAAATAATAAATACGGTATAGTAGTTATTATTCAAACATTTGTACGTTTAAGTTAAATTTTTAAAACACGGTACCTTGAATACAAAACTACTTTGGCAGTCATATTTTGACTAATTATAAACAGTGTTTTGGGAACTATTTAGACATTTTTATCATAAGAGAATATTAAAATGGCGACAAAATATTCAAATTTGGTATATAAGTCATCTAGTGAGCGAAGGTGGCCGAGTGGATAAGGCGAATGCCTTCCACTCAGAAGTCCAGGGTTCAAGCCCAGGTTAGGCAGGGGATTTTTCAAATACTCCGTCTCCCCGACTGCCGCACAGACAAGCCACTGGCTTTGTGCACATGGCAACATCCCAAAAAAAAAATAAAAAAAAAAAAAGTATTCAAGTTTGATATAAAAATTTTATTCATATTATGACTTGCTTAGCATGATCCTGAATGTATGCTCACAAGTTGATGAACGCCTCAGTATGCATACATTGAATGAACGAAATGTGTACATATTGTATACAGATCGTATGAAACTTTGACAGATTTTTTATTTAGAAAGTAAATGTCATTCTGCTTAAAAAGTTTCATATTGAGTTAAGGAAATGAAAAAATCTGATGTGGCCGGGCACATGACTTTATCATACAATATATAAAATTAATAGTTTGAGATTCTATTTTATCGATATCGATCGTGTCTGCATTAAAATAAAACAAGTTAGCTAGGATTTGACAGATATTTTGGTATCCTATAAATACAAAATGATATAAAGAATGTTGTTACCGGCTAACGGCCGCGGTAATACCGACCGCGCTACAATAGCGCTACAAGCTACAATAGCGCCATCTGTCGACGGTCCTAATAACTACTGGCCACGCATGCGCAGTTTGATCCCGGGCACCACATCGACAGACAAAATATATATCTCCGTCTCACATTGTTGGAACCGAGACTACACATTGGCGCTATAGGACAAGGTCCGTATAATCCATAATACGTATATGGATAATATTGACACTAGGTATTGTCAAAAAGCCAGCCTTAGACACTACCTACTGTCAGAATGAAAATAATTCTGAAATCCTCGCTAACTAAGTTAATGCAGACACGATCTCGATCAAAAAGAATTTTCTCATACACCTAAACTATTAATTTTACCACAAAATGTCATAGGCATAAATTAATATACAGAATTGCCTCTACTTTAATTTATTATTTAATTATTAAGCAGCTAAACTATTAATTTTATATATTGTATGATAAAGTCATGTGTCTGGCCACATCAGATTTTTATGATATAAGACACGATTTAAATTTTTTCGCTTCAAAATATTTACTTCACATTGTTGTACTGTACAGATTGCATTCGTACTTCCTTTTCGCAATATGTTATGTGTTTTATTTTTTAGTTTTCGTTTTGTTCTGTTAACATATCAACATTGTTTATATTTTCTAAAATACAATCCATATAAAAAGACTTGGCAAGATGACAGCTGATGACGTCATATGAGAATTAAAAAAAAAACTATACAGTCTTGTACTTGCATTATTCTAATTTCTGAGAAAATTCCATATTTCTCCATTTTTAATTCATGAGATAATAAGAACGGTATCGCATTATCGACTCACCCTGTTCACGTTGCGAGTGGTATAAATAATAATATTTAGAACGCTATTTATAGTTAGAGTAACATTTTTTACACAACTTTTAATACTCCAATAACACAAATAATTAACCTAAAGATTAACATAGGAAATTAATATACAAAAATGGATATATGAGTAACTTTAACCTACAACTAAAACTATTTTTGGAAATAACTCGCAGTGTCCAATACCGTTCAAATATAAGATAGCTAGTAAAAATAGCTAAAAATAGCTAGTAAATTTCCATTTTTATCCACTGTACGACCCCTCGCCCATGGAGGGTCTGCCAACAGATAGCCAACTGAAAAGAATCTCTGGGTGATAAAATGTTAGTGAGAAAGCAACAATTTATTGCTGGAGTTTTTGAAAATTAGTAACGAAAAAAATAAAGTACCTATGATAGAAGTATAAAAAATCACACATATGTATCCCGAAGAAAAGACAATCCTTCATTTTCATTCGCCAAGAGATAGATAGATCTGCGGACACCACAACAAGGATAAGGTGGGCTCTTCTGGGAAGACAAAAGCGCAACGGCGATAGTACCGCGATAACGGGAACCGAGCGAAACAATGACGGGTCTTCTCTAGATGCGATCCGATCTCAACAGTCTCTACCTTTGCCTCTACTTCTTCGTTCTTCGCCGGCCGGTGAATATTTTTAAAATGCAAATTAATATAAGTAAGATCTCTTTATCTGGCCCAAGGTCGCCCCACTGGGGGATATAATCAGCGGTAATAAGGAACAGTAATTGCGTGTATAATTCAACAGAAGGTGCCACGATAATACCGTATCGAATATAATAAATTCTAATGTATTCAGAGTGTGGAAGAGAGGCTATAAGGGGACTGCCCACTTCCATGACACCCGCATAACAACTTCTTACACAGTAGCACCAAAGCTATGATGTATTTACGTCGAACCTGTCGTAATTAACCTTCTGAATGGCAAGTTAATAAATAATTGAAATGGTATAGCCCAATGTTAGGTGAAAAACTCCTGATAATTCGAATATTGGAATTTTAGTACATTTTGAGGTCCTGACAAACATACACTAATTTTTTAAACCAGTTGGATCTTTTTTATTTTCTTTTATCTGATGGTAGGCATTTCCTTTGTCTTTAAAAACCAATTAAAGAGGAGGAAGAGGAGGTATAGAAAGTGCTGATACTCTATATGAAAGATGCTTCTTTTATGGGCACTTTGTTTTTTATTCATTGGTTTATCCTGTAAACAATATCCTGAGTATTATTATTATATCTTTAAACAGTTTCAGGTTTATAGACGCAGTAAATATTAGTGGTCCCAAGACTTTGTATGACTCAGTCTACTGCTTTCGCATTGATTCCTCATATTGATTACATTCATATTGACTGAAAACTTTTTGATACGAACAAGTTTTTTTCGATTTTACGACTTATGAAAGGTTTCTTGTGCATTTCTTATTTTTTTAAACATTGATGCTGTTATTTTGGTGGGTTAAATTGCGCATTTGTCCCACTGTACGTTGTTGGGTCGTCCGCACTTAGCATTTCCCTTATCTATAAAGCCGTCTCTGGTGCAAAGACTGCACTTTACACTGGCAGATTAGCCGCAGATACGATATGCAAAAATACGTGTACATCCGCGATAACGTCGCGATGCGTTGCATAAAAATAAATGTGGGATACGCGGATACGCGTCTATGTAGTGTTGTTTTATATTTGCCCGATTTATTTTTGTAACGGTCGCTTGTACGTTCGGTATCAGATCGTACTGAAATGGCTGGGATCGGTGACGTATATTACCGTTCGTTGGAAATGCAATGGTATGTTATTCAATAAACTTCTATTCTGACTTCTGTATTCATGCTGGACAACTGAATGTATAAGAATTCATAAGTATGATTTGGGACAGGATACTTACTGATTATCAGCAATAAACAATTTTCATCAAATATTTCTATCACCTAGCAGAAAATTTAATTGTTGCTAAGTTTGAATTGATGTAGTTGCTAAAAATATGCCTGAGGACTCTTTGTTTGTTTGACAACGTCGTTTGTAAACGACAGATAGTATCTGCGCTGTGTTAATTCTAGCAATTATTATACTCGAGAGTGGAGTAACCAGAGCGCGCTCCATCCACTCGGAGTATAGTTACTGAAGGCAACATCCCTACAGATGTTGTATTACAGATTCAGTATTTTCATTAATTAATTATTCGATATGAAAGCTAAAAATGGGCTTCTCAGACAATTTTCGAGACAATTGTAATTTCTTAAATATTAGTAAATCCTAAAAAGATATGTAATTTGTGATCGATCAATCTTAGGGGATACAAAACCGATTTTTTCAAAGAAAAAATTTCTAAACAGACAGTAGATTTAAAATTTTTGCAGATAAATTCAATATAATGAACGAGTATAAAATATTTATATATATATTTTAATACTTTAATATTTATTGAACTACAGAAATATAACAAAATATGAATATAAGATTAATTTATTAATATTTAAAAAAACAAAACATAAAAACACCATTGCGATAACTGATTCTGGTATACCTCTTTCCGTAGAATCTTAAGGCAGAAACCAAAAATTTTATTCAATAGATTTTTTGTTCTTTGTATTTTTAAACTTATATTTTAAGTACCGTGTGACACAGAACTTAGGTAGGCAAGTAAATGAACATATGGAGAAAGGGTCAAGCATAATGAAATTTTAAAGTTAAAATCATGGATCACCCTAGTGTACATATCACCTCCACATAATTGTGAATAATAAGTTATACACTAAATTTGTACATACAAATAAAATCTTAAAAACATGAAAATATAAAATAGTCCATTTATTTGATTGGGAAATATGAAAAACAAAACTAAAATGTGAAGGCTGGATGACTTACAAAATTTAGTTTTAGATTGATGATATATAACAAATCCAATCAACCAATTAATGAAAATATACATGTTTTTTTTTTATCTTTAATAAGCATCTGGTGCTTAACATATATTGAAACTGATCTAAAAGATTAACCATCAATTTGAATCTGAATTCTTAAAACTAGGTACTCGTCTCTAATAGGCTTAATCTAATCCACTGATGTCCTATATTTACTTTGTCCTAAACAAGAAGCACTAACACTTCACTCACTGTGCTCTGGTCTTTCACATTTCCCTGAATCACTAGTGCGAAGGGTTTAGTTGTTTTTAGTCTTCTCACTCGATTCTGGTTGTCCAGTAGCTGCAGGGCCTCTACGTTGATGTGGTGGCTTAGGCGAGATTCATGTTTAGTGGCGAATCTTTTTATCTCTTGGATGACTTGTGGGACACCAAGATCACGATGCAGGTCAGTATTCCGTATGTACCAAGGAGCGTTAACCATATTCCTTAGTACTTTATTTTGGAAAGTCTGGATTCCTTGTATGTTGGAGTTTTTGGCGCAACCTCAAAGCTGGATGCCGTATAACCAAATCGGTTTTAGTATTTAGTTGTACACTTGTAGTTTGTTCTGTACTGACAACTGAAAGTGTCTTCCCAGAAGCCAGTAGAGTTCTCTATATTTGAGGCCAAGCTCTACTCTTTTCTTCTTAACGTGATCTTTCCACCTTAGTTTTGTATGCAGGGTCATACCCAAATACTTAGCAGTGTTCGCATATGGAACTATGGCGTCGTTAATCTTTACATGAGGTATGTCCTCGATTCTTTTGTATGTAAAGTTAATGTGGACAGATTTCAGTTCGTTGAGTTTGGTCTTCCATTTTTTGGTCCATTTATACGTTTTATTAGTAGCTTGTTGAAGATTCCTAGTAGATTCTCCAAGAGTTGATCCCACTGCCATTAGAGCCGTGTCATCTGCGAATGTGGCGACTGTTACATTTTCCAGCTGTGGAAGGTCACTTGTATATAGTAGGTAGAAAATTGGTTCCAATACCCTACCCTGGGGTATCCCAGCTTTTACTTCTTTTAGATACATAGGATGTTAGCAGCTCGACGTATTGTAAAGGTAGCAAACTCTTTAGTTTGTGTATCAATCCTTCGTGCCAAACCTTATCGAAAGCTTGTGTCATATCAATAAAGATTGTTGAGCAAATAAGCTTTTCTTCTAATGCTTTCTCTACGATATCTGTTATTCTATGAACTTGATCTATAGTCGAATGCTTTTCTCTAACACCACATTGGTGATTAAGAATTAGTTTCTTTCTCAAAAATAACATGTGACGCAGTAATATTATGTGAACAAATATCGAATAAATTATATGTAATGTTTACTGTTTTTAGTTACCGTTGATTTCCTGTGCTACAAACTTTGGCAAGGATATTTCCCAGAATATAAATATGCAGGATGTCTTATTTCTTAGGTGTGGGAATCACAGGATTAATGGTGGTCATCCGTATCATCTTATCGTATAACCAGACAACATTAATGTTTTTTCCACTTATGTTTAATCGATCAAATCACATGATTAAATTAAAACCACGCCAAAAGAAATTATTCGTTACCAATAAAATGCAAATTAGTCAATAAATCGGCGAAGATCTCACGTATTAACCGCTAAATGGCCAACATGCTTCACTTGCGGTACTCCCAGCGTTATCCGCTCGACCGTCTGGTCGATTAATTAGATCATTATAATAGATCTCAATTTCGATTACGTGCGCCTCCATAAGTATGCTAATGATGTGAAGAGGCAGAAAATTTCGCAAGCCGCCGTGATTCATTGTTTTCATCGCCGTGCCATTGTTTCGGCGCGGTTACTCGATCCATTATGAATTATTGAACAAAAATACGTACGTACTATGTAATAGAACCATTATTATGATGTATTATACATGTTTATCAAGGTTTATTGTTATATTCACGAGACGTAGCGTGCTCTACAAAGCAGTTGCTGCCTAAGAATAATCTTACACACTTAATTCAGCGGTAATTTCCACTGGCTGGAGTATCGTTAATTAGTTTGTTATAGTGTCTGGAGTTCCTCAAGGTTGAATTTTTGGCCCACTCCTATGTGAGTGCTGGTAGCAAAATTTTTATTGCGTGAACTTGCTCAAGCTCAAGTATAATGCTTTGAAAATAATTTTTCTTTATATTTATTTCATTTAATTAACACAGTTAAAATATTTGCCGTGTGTAGTTAACAATAATAATGAATTAAATATTGGGATTTCGGCAACAAAAAATGGCAACATTATATTAACCTGTTTTAATAGATAAAGTTAGAACTGAGGATTGTTTTCCATTACAAATTTAGTTAAAAACTAGGAGAATCTGCAGGCCTAATAGGCCTGCTGGTCGACCTAGGTAGATCGCCGATGCATTAAGAGAGATGCGGTAACGCTCCATGCTCTTACACGCGCGTCGTGACTATGCTCGGCGCGGTAACGTGGTGCCATCTAGTGACCGCCTTGCGAAGCTTTGTCATATAACCTCAACAGCGACATGGTGAGGTGTCACCGTCTGGTGACCGCGTTGCGAAGAGCACGGCCGTCGCCTAGCAACGGACTGACGAGGTACAGTCCCAATCGATAATCCATAAATTTAGCCGAATCGAGGTAAAAACCGGGCCGAAAATGGACGAAATCGAAAGCCTAAGCGCCGTAGAATAAAATTTGAGGCGGAAAATCGGCGCCTGCGGCGCCGATTTTCGCTTCTCCGAGGAGTAGACTCTTCCCCCGATTGGTCCATATTTCTAAAATTGTCGAGGGGAGTGTGAGTCACGTTTAGTATAATAGGACTAGGAGAATCTGCAGGCCTAATAGGCCTGCTGGTCGACCTAGGTAGATCGCCGATGCATTAAGAGAGTCGCTCCATGCTCTTACACGCGAGTCGTGACTATGCTCCTGCGTTCGGCGCGGTAACGTGGCGCCATCTAGTGACCGCCGTGCGAAGCTTTGTCACATAACCCCAACAGCGACATGGTGAGGTGTCGCCGTCTGGTGACCGCGTTGCGAAGCGCACGACCGTCGCCTAGCAACGCACTGACGAGGTACAGTCCCAATCGATAATCCATAAATTTAGCCGAATCGAGGTAAAAAATAACGAAAACCGGGCCGAAAATGGACGAAATCGAAAGCCTAAGCGCCGTAGAATCAAACTTAAGGTGGAAAATCGGCGCCTGCGGCGCCGATTTTCGCTTCTCCGTGGAGTAGACTCTTCCCCCGTTTGGTCCATATTTCTAAAATTGTCGAGGGGAGTGTGTTGGGATTTTAGTATATAGTAGGGATAGGGATAGGGATAGAAAATAATGACTTCTATATTTTGTAATGACATTTTTCCAAAAAGGGTGTTTTATCGCTTATTATTTGGTTCTCCGGTCTCCTTTTTTGAGATAGATAATATGACGTTTAAGGGTCAATATTTTTTTCGATTTCCTTGCTTCTAACACCTTAGCTTCTAAGGTTTGTGCGCTAAGAATTTCAATAAAATATCAAGTATTTGGTATCATTGTAATCGGAAAGATGTTTTCTATCGAATAATCAGGGTGTGGCCATTGGGCACCCGTGAAAAAATTGACTCACTGGCAAAAAAACAATTAAATCACGCTAGAGGGCGCCAGTGATGCAATGTGGGCTAAAATCGATTTAGTTAGTGTTTATTTGACAATTTTCGACTATTTTCACCAATTCCTAGCCACCTAGATTAATACACAAAAAAGTTATTTTTGCGTTGTCTTGGTTATAAAAATTGACGATCGATATGTTTTTGTGTTCAGAATGTCATCCTGATTGAAAGTATCACACAAAGAATATAGGTGAGATTTAAAATTTCAATGATGACGTCTTTCCGGAAAAACTTGAAGAGTATCCCAAAGAATTGAATTTTTCGTCTATTAAGTCATTCCCAAATTTCAGTACCTATGCCGTGGGTCACCCGGTATGTAATGTCATTGCAATATTCTAACATTTATTGCAATATTTTGGCTTTACAAGATTAAGTTTTTTATTTAATTTCAAATTAGAACATATGAGAATTTTTAAAGGCTTAAATAGAATTTTCCTATGTCTGCCATGTTAAGAAATTGCGAGATGAATATTTCGACAAATAGTAGATGATATATCCACTATGTATCCACAGTTCATATTCGAAAGACTTTTTGATAGTTTTGAGGGAGCCGAACTGTGAAAAAGAATTAGACAGAATCTAATAACCGTTTTGCAAAGAATGTTAGATTTATTTTTTATTGTTGAAATTACACAACACAATCAGAGGTGGGATTGATCATCCACTTTTTATGTAGGTACTTTTGCTCTTGTTTCTGACTTGTATGGTCTTGTATTTTATATTCCGGTACTCCTACATCTTTTTCACTGACCTGCCAAATATAGCTCATTTAAGTCTAACCGAAAATAAATTATTCATAATATTAAGGTTAGTTTAAATGATCAATTTCACCCAACTTTTCAGTTCATAAAAATAAGTTATTAATTTACAAATTATTCATAATTTTAAGTACCTATTTATTGACATTAAGTGTTGTATTAATTAATAAAAATATTTGGGCAGCAAAATATTGAAAATACAAATATTTATTTTGTTTATTATACTATTTCTTTATTTCCTCGAAAATGTCGTATCGTCATTTTCCAATCGTGAATTCAGTTTAAATCCGTAGATCGGAAAGGGGTGGTCGGGGAGTTTGGCTTGTGGTAGGGGGTGGGTGGGTAGGGGGTGGTGGTTGTGGCGGCGATGGTGTCTGTCGGGCTGCCGGCGGGAGATGGAATTGATTTCTTATAATAAAGGCGGCAGCGCCGGTCGGCTTATCGCGCACTCCCAGATTGAATATATTTCATATGTTTTCATAAAGCCGAGGCATCGGGGCGGTCCGCGCGGTCCGCTATCACTCAGTGCCAGAAAGGCCCATTATGAGAGAGATCGCGGACAAACTGGATGCCTTATCTGCGTCGCATAAAACCGTCCGGTGCAAGCAAAAAGATTACCCTGACACCGCCGACCGCCATCCCTAGTTTACCCCCGATTCTCGCGACTCTCCACTGACGCAGAGTAAACTTATATCCCGTATTTTAGTTTTCGTATTGAGGGATGTTTAATTTTGAAACTGTGGATCGGATGAACACCATACTTCCTTAATTTTCTGATTAATAAAGTACAACAAAACGCGGTACCATCAGTCTTATATTAATCGTTTCGAAAGAAGATGCAGGTATTAATTTCTCGAGAATTTATAATATATTAGATATGAAGATCCGGAAAAATGTATACAGGGTGTCAAACGAACCTTGGAAACGAAAAAAAAAAAACGGAAACATATCGTAAGTAGCAGCAGAAAATTAAAGATGGTACAAACTTTCGATACACTATATGATAACTCTTTTAAAAGCAAGTAAATTTTGGCTAATTTTGTAAAGTCTCTTGTAAAGTGGTAACGCCACCCTTGAAATCAAAAACATTCGAAATAAGTATTACAATTACGCATAGAATCTAACCTTAGTCAAATTACATGACAATCTTCTCTGATCTCTACTTCAACCAGTCAAGTATGTAGGATGCTTTGTAATTTTGTAGCAGCTGTCTCTGAAAAAGAAAAGACTAAAAAATCTACTGCAAAAAATTGCAAAAAATACATGTTGTTAAAAGTCCTAGTAGATATTATATAGAAATCCTGGTATACTGGACAGGTTTAACAGACATACAAGAGACAATTGTGCCAATTTTCTTTGTAATCTATAAAGAGAGGACTTGTGTAAAACAGGATCATTAGGAGGCCATAACCTTCTTTCGAACTTGAACTTAACTGTCCTCCATTCACTTTAAAACGGCCTTCTTTTTAATAATCCGGCACTTGATCAGATTATTTTATATGCATTTGATTGTTTTTCACTTCCCGTGCGCCAAACGCAAACAGGTAGTAGGTAGGTACAGTTGTTATTAGGACAAAAGTGTATATGCTTACTTTTTAGATTTTTTAAAGCTGAAAGTTGTCTAATCAACACTTATAATGTGTCAAAATGTACCAAAGACCAACAGTAAAAAGTTGTTGTTAACTCGAAAATATTTTTTCTCCTAAACAAAACCTAAAAAATCATCTTTTAGTAAAATCTCACATTATATTGGCCGATGGAGTAACAAAATTACCGGTCCTCATTGACGTATATTTTCACACCTCCAGATTTCAATCTGACAACTATTTTTATTTTTAATAATGTAAAATCTAAGCAGTAAGTATGTCGATAACGTTTTATTTTAATATATTTCTTTACGCTGAATACGAATACTTCAGGTATGGGTTTCGAAACATTGAACTAATAAAAAGAAAACAATTTGCCATTATTTGCAAATTAATGGGCCGTGTTTTACCTACAGTTTAATGTTATATTAAAGGTTTCACTTATATCTGATATCGCAGAAGTTTATTGGATTGTGTGAATGTGATTCGTATTCATCGGGAAAAAATCAAAAACATATATTTTCTTTCTATTACAAGACAGAATGAATATCAAGATTTTCCCATTGTCCTAGATAATAGAATGCATATGCTATCAAAATCAATAAAAATAATTAATGGTTGATAATTAAACCAAGTGTGAATGATTTCATAAGTTGAAGACAAATGCAGGCCAGAAATGTTACTTTTGATTATTAAAATCAACCAAAAACAAAATATAAAAAGTAATATAAAGCCGATGCCCAAAGTCTTTAAATATATGTGCTGAATTTATCCGATACTTTATATACCGGGTGGTCGTTTTAACTTGAGACTCCTAAATATCTCGTGAAATATGCATGGTACGACAAAAGTGTCTTAAACAAACTTGTATGAGTCAAAGGGGGAAATGAGATGACGATATCACTTTCTTTCCAGATGGCGCTGCAATCGGTGAAAATGAGGCTAACTTAATTTTTTTAAATGGGTGTACCCAAATTTTTTATCAAATTATGATTTTACGCTAAATAAGAAGCATCTTTTGTCTGAAACTTTTTTTCGTCCGATGCATTTTTTCGTTCGTAAACAAACCCTATGCGCATGGCGGCGCAACGCGCGAGATGCCAAAACGTATCCCGATGACGCACATACCTTCCTACGTTGTACCGTGAGTGTCTACTCAGTCGTTGCGTTGACTGCCAGACGGCGAGCGCATCCCATGCAGTGGCAGCGGTCGTAACTACCGCAGCCGCCGCAAACTTCCATCGTCAATAACTTTTAATAGATGCATCGTACGAAAAAAATTTTCTGACAAAAGATTGTTCTTATTTAGCGTAAAAACATAATTTGATAAAAAAATGGGTATTCCCATTTAAAAAAGTGAAGTTAGCCTCAGTTTCACCGATTGCAGCGCCATCTGCAATGAAACTGATACCGTCAGCTCATTTCCCCCTTTGAGTTCTACAAGTTTATTCTAGACACTTTTGTCGTACCATGCATATTTCACGAGATATTTAGGAGTCTCAAGTTAAAACGACCACCCGGTATACCATACCTGTATATAGTAATCATAATGTTATTTTAATCATACTTGTCACACACAAGTAATTGATTAACAACTCGGATCAATCAGATACCATGGCCACGGCATAGGGTTCTCGAAAGAACTTAAACAAATCCTTGCATCATGGTATATTGCTGAAAGAGCACAGTTCGGTCTTTTTGGTTCAGAAGGGAAGTATATGTTCTTTACCTATTTAACTGCCAGAGTTATGTACAATCTAAATACATTAACACATCACTCATTTTCTATCCCAAATTGGTCTCTTTTATCAAGCAGGGTTTTTGTTTTTCTATACGTAAGTCGCAAATATGAAGCGAAAAATACCTAACGATTCGTTTCTATACAAAACTACCAACACAAACATAACCCCGCGCAGTACGTGTATCGAAAACGCACATATTGAATTAGTGTCAGTTTTTTTCTTGGTACCGGCAGGCGGCGCATGTGTCGATGTAACCGTTTCAGGCGATAACTGCACCGTAATTACCGTTCGCCGGTATCAGGGGGGCCAATCGCAAAACGAGGACCGAAACTATCTCTCGCGTAACGCGCCGGGCAATGACAAATGACGACCGACCCGTACGCCGCGCCGAGCTCGAGCGCGGCGCGGCGTTGGCGGTGGTGCCGGCGACGAGCCAGCGCGCCTCGGTCATTTTTGCGGATCGCGATCAGCAGGACCGCGCTCTATGTCGGCGTAACAGCTACCGGTACCAGCATAAGATAGTGGCGGCTGCGAATAATTCCCTATCGCCGTCGGGCCCGATAGCCCAACCCTTATGATAGATAACCCGGACGAGACCCCTTCGCGACGAGTGCTAGGGGACAGCGCACTGATGATATGAATGTCTGTCTGTCTGCCCGAGAGATAAATTAATGGCGGGACGTCATCGCCTCTCATGTTCAATTGTTATTAGGTGGTTCCACTCTATTATTCCGAGTGGTCGTGTCGGAAATGATACCCATACTATTATCATGCTTTAACGTTTTTAATATGCATAGATGGAGTTATTGACAGGTTTGAAATTCAAACTTTGTTCCTAGTTGATGCTCTGCTTCTATCATTGTGTGTGGAGATGTTTTTATGCCTCTGTATGTATCTTCCTCCACTTCTGTCGTCAGTTATCTGCCGGATATCTTTATCTCACCTTCTTCCCTTATCCCATCATTCCTCCTTTTTCTCAATCTTCCTCTCTTGCCTTTCGTTCCATCAGTTTTAATGTCTAGGTCCTTTCATTCAGCAATATTTCATCCAGCATGCGACATACATCACCGAATCTTCACAACTCCGTCTGATTCCTATAGGGTCTTGTTTTTTCATTCTTTCCATTGATTCAGAACAAAAAAACAAAATGCTTCCTTCGTGATGTAGTAAAACTGAATACTGATCATGCGTCACTCATATGGCGTCATATGCGGTTTTTGCACATTGTTTTGGAAACCGTATTAAAATCGAACGTCAATGCAACGTCAACACACAAAACCACCAACAAAGTTGTTTGGTCTTAGCTCACCTGATGACGATGAGATCTTTAGCCATGAATGCGTCAACTGTATAAAATAGGACTCAATCAGAGCTGAATCCTGGCTGAATCTAAGTAGATCAGATCTTAAAATACCGACTGCCATTTTCACTGAACACTGTCAACACAACAGCAGCAACGCTGAGTTCCAATCTGTGTCTGGAGAATTATGCCCTGTGCTTTTCTGTCCAGCCGCAGATGACATTAAGGTCGCTATTTTTGGCAAGGGTAGAATGAAAGTACAGGACCTCATGGAACACTCACCTGACGGGATACGCATTTTGCACAATCATTAAGCTGGACAGGACATGGAGGGTATACTAGAAGAGTAGGTAGCAAACCACAATAGACCCTTGCGGTCGCGTTGTATTGCGTTGTATTGGTTCAATGACCAACTCGCAGTGTATTTGAAGCTAATTATTATGGAGGCAGATTGTTTCGTCGGTTTATGTATCTGTTTGACTAGGAAAGTTTATTATTTCATGAAAAACAGACTTTGACAAGTTGTGTTTGCTATTAACATCCAGATTTTTTTTAAATTAATTAACAGCACCCCACCAGTACTTGTGTATAACACCTAGTCTCATGACTATCTAGCTATATTAATCTAACCTAAATTGCTACGTATAAAAAGTGTTCGATATTAAGTGTTCCCCATTGGTGTAACCTAAATTTAATGTGGATGCTGACGTTTTAAACTTCACACGTTGCACGTTGCTCTGCTTTGTTCACCTATCAGCTATCACTTACATAACACTGTGCTCTGCTTTTTTAACTTCACTTCACCAACTCAAAAGATTTGGTTCTTTTGAGTCTTCGCACACTGTCACAATTGTCAAGAAGCTGGATTGCCTCGACATTCATGTGCTGGAGAAGTCTATTCTGGTGATTCTCTGCAAACTTTCCAATTTCGTTCGTCACTAATTCCATTTCAAGATCGCTGTAGACATTTCTGTTTCTTATATACCACGGTGCACCCACGATGTTTCTTAGCACCTTATTTTGGAAGCGTTGAATGATGGTGATATTGCTTGGCTTAGTGCAGCCTCACAGTTGGATACCATAGGTCCTTGTAAAGTAGGAGTTTATTATATATCGACAAAGACGACTTCCTACCAATAAGCCAGTAATTTGTTTTGTATCTTATGCCCAATTATTCTCGTTTCTTTGTAACATATGCTTTCCAGCGGAGCTTTGTGTCTAGCATCATACCGAGGTATTTTGCCGTGTTCGAGTAGGGTACGGTGGTGATATTTATTGTAACAGGAACGTATCGTATTCACTTGTTGGTAAAGTTTATGTGAACGGATTTGGTTTCATTCAATGTAATTAGCCATCATTGCATCCAATCACTAATATCGTTGACAGCATTCTGCAGTTTTAGTGTTGCTCCTTCAACATTTGTATCTACTGCCATGATGGCAGTGTTTTCAGCAAACGTGGCAACGGTAACACCATCTGGTTGCGGAAGATCATGTGTATATAGAACGTAAAGAATTGGGCCAAGTACACTACCTTGTGGTATTCCAGCTTTAATACATTTGAGGGTTGAGTACTCATTATCTTGCTTTATGCGGAAGTATCTGTCAGAAAGATATGATCCTAGTAGTTTGCTATACTCGAAGGGTAGTAGCCGACCCAGCTTATAGAGTAGACCTTCGTGCCAACTTTGTCGAAGGCTTTTGCCACATCGAGGAATATGGAGGAGCATACTTTTTTCTTCTAAAGTTCTTTTTATGATCATTGTTATTCTGTGCACCTGATCAATTGTGGAATGTTTGTTTCTGAATCCAAACTGATGAGTGGGTATGATGTTTCTTTCATCTAAGATTGGCTTCAGTCGTTTTGCAAGTAGCTTTTCAAACGGTTTTGACAATATGGGCAGTAAAGGGGGCCTGTAGGAGGATTTCATTTGGTGGTTTTCCTGGAATCATCACTACCTCCGCAGTTTTCCAAACAGATGCAACAATATTTGCTTTCAAAGTTTAAGACACCCATAAATCCTAGTTTGTATCTAATAACCTGTAATTGCATGTTCTTCACACTCGTCTGTGAAGTGTTCACATATGGATCTATATGACAATATCATTTATCATTTTTTCAACTTGGTCTTCCATGCTTTATTTTCTATTGGTGAACTTGATCGCAAGGTTGTTAAATCTGCTTACAATGTGGCAAATTCTACGTTTTCCAGCTGTGAGTAGTCACGTGTATATAGTAAAGGATTGGTTCTCAGACGCTACCGTGGGGAATACTTGCAATACTTCAGGCAAGTAAAGAAGTAAAGACTTCTTTTAGATCCGAGTATTCGTATATCCGTTCTATTAAGAATAGTCTACCAGATATATATGACGTAACTAGCTGGACGTATCGTACGGGTAACGTGCTCTTTAGTTTGTATATCAATCGATCATACCAAATCTTATCAAGAGCTTTTGTTGCACCAAGAAAGACTGTCGAGAAAATAAGCGTTTCTTTTTCTATTGTATGCGTTATTCTGTGGACTTCATTTTGGAATGAGTTCTTTCTCTTCTTACAATTATAGGTTTCTTTCCGTTTAGAAGGAGCGTTCCACACAGCTTTTATTTGATTTAACATTCGGTGATTTGCCTGGTTTTTGTACCATAACTTCTGCTACACTCCAGTCACGGGGACATATTTTAATCAGAACGATGGTTGCATTGACTCGATACGTCAGCAATACAATACCTTTCTTAGGAATATGTTTAAGGACTTCCCCTGCTATGAGATCAAATTCGACTTCCTTCGGAGTAACTAGCTAGATAGCTTTTTCTTCATTGTTTGTAGCTTCCTCTATGATTGGTTCTGACTCTATGTAGTTCGGCTGGAAGGTTTTCGTTCTACAATGTTTCACTCTTATTTTAGTGTATTAACCAATAGTAACCACGAGACAAATCTAAGATCTTATACAGTTGTCATATACATATCTCTTTTTTGCATATCATGTCCTCCTTATCGTGCTTTACAGTTACCAAAAACCACTTCGTGCCGAATTCCCAGTTGCCATGGCGCCGATTTGTTATTCCGTCCACGTCACGTCCGACGCGACGTGACGTACGAAACGAAGCGTACTCCCATACGTACTATTTGCCAATATTCACGTCATGTTTCCCGGTCCCGAAACTCGCGGAAATGACGACCCGCCAACCCACTTGACTGATACTTTGTCGGCACGGACCCATAATCTCCATATCAACGCGAGAATATCTCTCTCCAGAGCTAGTGAAGCCAGCACCCGTACATCACGTACATCCACGTCCTGAAGGCCAGCTGCAGGCAGCAGAACGGACTGTCGGGATGCGTGTATGTCGGCCTCTTTCCTCTCTGCGAGAAGGCATTCCGACGTTAATGCACCCCTATCGCGCCATCCCCCAACCCCTCTCGTAGCAGGACCACCCGGCCACCCTCCATTCGCGTATCTCACATTCGCACACCATTACCTGCCAGCGATATTAGTCTGCTTCGAGATAAGCTTAGGTCCAACCCTTCTGCATTTTAACTTGTCACACGTCGGGAGTTGGGGTGGCTGGGTTGGAGCGCCACTCTTCTCTCTGTATTCGGTGGATTTAGTGGAAGGAGGGTGTAGATGAGGAAATGATGGGAGGGGTGGGATAGTTACGGGATTTAAAATGGAGTGCGTTTAGTACTATACAAAATTTTAAAAAAAGCTACCTAAGTCCAGACCGTCAATCTAGGTTGCCTCTGATATGCATTTAGATTGGTGACGGGAGAATTCTAAATGCCAATTATTTTTATTTTTTATTTTATTTGAAAAAATGGTAAAAAATCAACTCGATTTGTTAAGTGAGATGATACATTTCTGTAATAAAAAAGATGTTTTTAAATAACATTTAAAATACTTAACTGCATAAATTGAACACCTCCATGTCTCCTGAAATAGCATGTAAAAAAGCATGCTATCCTAGGCAGACCTCTTCTTTTACTCTTTGTTTTTCAAATGAAAATGATATATGACAAGAACGAAAAAACTCTTAAGAAATGATTTCTAATCTAGGTGTCACAAGAATAATAAAAACTGATATAACATAAAAACTCAGTACTTAAGAAAAAAAGTTATTAGTCATATTTTTTTCTTGTCATTTTATATCCATACTTAATTCCTGCATTTGTGATCGATGAAAACATATTTAGCAGTGCCCCAATAAAAGTTTTTGTTTTGTTTTCCAGAATAAGGTTACATGCCACTTTTATTAGGTTAATCAAAAGAAATTGAATATCTATTAGTTTTTTAGTCTAGATATCAGAGCATTTCACACCGAAATTCCAAATTGTGTGCAATTTTCGAGAAAGAATACTTTTATGGGATTTGTATTTTATTTTGGTAATGGTTTTAGAAAAAAATGAGGCTACTCAAAATTTCTGCCTTCAGAGACAGATTTACGAAAAAAAGCATACCGGATCATTTGTTTTTATTACATATTTTTATATTGTTAAATTACACTAATTCTCGATTTTGAGCCACTTGGATCACGTACTAGAATTAAGTATGGCTATATAGAAACAAATTGATGTAGAAAAAAGAAGGAAAATTGAAAAATAAGGACCACCACTAATGCAGCCGTTGTTATGTTTTAAGATATCAGTAGTACTAATTCTTTTACTCAAATAACAATTAAACGACACTTTTGCATCCAAACTCTGGTGATTTATTTAACCCTTTAGCTGCGGCGCGGCGCTAGTTTTTTCTACTTGCTACTATCGAGACGTATGATCATTTTCATCTTATTTTTACTCGATCGCAGCAGTTGGCGAATATATTCATCAGGAGCAGAGAAAGGGTTAATAGTGCAATTGGATTTAAGTTATCCTTTAAAAAATCGGGAGGAACCATAGCTAACTTTTATTTTGTTTATATAGATTTTAGAAGAACATTTTTTGTTGTTTCAAAGAATACTTTGAATCTATGAATACTCTGAAATCAACGTGAAATACCACAAAAATACAAACGAAATATTTTATTTAAATTTCAATCTTTTCACCAATAATTCTCAAAATACTTTAAACATTCTATGGTTTGTTGTAGCAATAGTTTCTAAAATCTATGGTTAATCCATTATTTTTTGCTATTTAAACCTACTGATTTCGACGAATATAAAATATATACGTATAGGTATCCCAAATAAATAAAAATTGAATTATTGTAATCCCATACAATCTTTATCTTTATCATTTTTTCTTGTAGTCACTAATAATGTTACTTTTCCTTTCACGTTTGTTTATTATCTTACCACTGTATAATTGGTTTTTATCGGATTCATGTTCGCATATTATTGACCGCTACCATATGTTGGCTTTTCACTCGGCTCGTAAAAAGCGTTTTACAGTCAAACTTCAGACATCCGAACATGGCTACGGACACCTGGAAGACGTGAAAAACCCATATGATCAACCTAGGATTTTTCTAAATTGGTCAACATTCTCATTTTTCTTTGTTGTGTCGAATTTGTTTTATGGTCGATTTTGAAATCTCCTAACAATAGTTTGTGTCTATTTTCTCGATTTTGTTTAATGTCTTATTTTGTATGAACCAACCTCATTTTCACGAAGCTAGTGAATAGCTTCCGGTTTTTTATGTAAACCTAATCTTCGAAGTATCCCACAAAAAATAATTCAGCGCTATTATTTTAGAAACATTTTGGATTCTTGTCCTCAACCTATCAGGGATGGTGTATATGTATTTTATTTTTAATAATCCTCCAGATCCATTTAGGCAAGATAAAATTGAACTGAAAAGCATTTTGCAATATGAATGCAAACAACGTTACGAAGATAGACAATTCAAAACTATAGATTTTTGCACGAGTTCCTACGTTGACGCACGGTCGTCATGACATTTAACAACATACGATCAGATCGAAATTTAAATAAAACGTTAATCGCCTCATCGGTATTTGCCGTGTGACGGTCACTGTAGATCGTATCTCTCCTCACTGCGCGATGGTATCGCGGTCCATGTAAAAGCCAAGCGTCGAATTTAATGTCAATATTATCGAATGCCGATGTCAAAATTCCATTATTACCAAACGCTACGCTGTCGACCTAATTGAATTGAACATTTTAAAAGCTGGATATTTTAATTCGAACCGATTGACCGTTTCGATCGTCCATAATTGCTCGTCAAACACTTTTATTTTCACCTCTGCTACGTTCCGTTTGTTTAAAGTTTTGCCCCCTTTAAACGCAGTTTATCGCAGTGCATTGTTTCGCTGAAAATGGTATTATACTAAACGTGGTAGATCGCTTACATGTTTAATACATGGATTAGGTCTGTTTCATGTATGCCCTTACTCTTTATTAGGTGGGTACACTAATATACTGTACATCTGATAGACAATTCGGAATAAAACAGATCGATAAATACTCGGAACTCGGAACTCGGAAAGAAGTAAAAGCTGGGGTACCCCAGGGTAGTGTATTGGGACCAATTCTCTATTTACTTTATACAAGTGACCTTCCACAGCTGGAAAATGTAACAGTCGCCACATTCGCAGATGACACGGCTCTAATGGCAGTGAGATCCACTATTGGAGAATCTACTAGGAATCTTCAACAAGCTACTAATAAAATAAAAAATGGACCAAAAAATGGACGACCAAGCTCAACGAACTGAAATCTGTCCACATTAACTTTACAAAGAAAAGAATCAAGGACATACCTCACGTAAAGATTGACGACGCCATAGTTCAGTATGCGACCACTGCAAAGTATTTGGGTATGACTCTGGATACAAAACTAAGGTAGAAAGAACACGTTAAGAAGAAAAGAGTAGAGCTTGGCCTCAAATATAGAGAACTCTACTGGCTTCTGGTAAGAAACTCTCAGTTGTCAGTACAGAACAAACTACAAGTTTACAACCAAATACTAAAACCGATATGGTTATACGGCATCCAGCTTTGGGGTTGCGCGAGAAACTCCAATATACAAGGAATCCAGACCTTCCAAAATAAAGTACTAAGGAATATCGTTAACGCTCCTTGGTACATACCGAATAGTGACCTGCATCGTGATCTTGGTGCCCCACAAGTCATCCAAGAGATAAAAAGATTTGTCACTAAGCATGAATCTCGCCTAAGCCATCAGTCAACGTAGAGGCCCTGCAGCTACTGGACAACCAGAATCTAGTGAGAAGATTAAAAAGAACTAAACTCTTCGAGCTTGTGATTCAGTGAAATGTGAAAAAGCAGAGCACAGTGAGTGCTTCTTGTTTAGGATAAAGTAAATATAGGACATCAGTGGATAGCCTATTAGAGACAAGTACCTAGTTTTAAGAATTGATAGTTAATCTTTAAGATTAGTTACGCACCGTTAAGCCTATTAAAAAAAATATACCAAATTACCAAACGCTACGCTGTCGACCTAATTGAATTGAACATTTTAAAAGCTTCAAAAGCTCGTCGAACACTTTTATTTTCACCTCGGGTTCGTTCTGTTTGTTTAAAGTTTTGCCCCCTTTAAACACAGTTTATCGGAGTGCATTGTTTCGCTGAAAATGGTATTATACTAAACGGTGTAGACCGTTTACATGTTTAATACATGGATTGGGTCTGTTTCATGTATGCCTTTACTCTTTATTAGGTGGGTACTACACAGTGGGTAACATGTTACGTTCTGTCACATTAATAAGCAATTCCGTTGTAGGACGTGCGTGACATTGTATGGATATTAAGTTGACCATACCGAGAGATTGATAATGAGCGATAAGCTACATACGGCCCAACCTACTCTGTTGGTCGGAGACTGTTATTTTTTTTTCTTTAGCCTTCGAGGTGTTTCCTATTCGTGTGGAATATGTGCTCCTTAAATCTTTTTAGTCGGTCGTAAACATTCTGCTAAATTCCGCTAACGATGCTCCTTGTAGGTATTTGTTTATTTACAAGACTACAAACAGGCGCTTTACAAACTCAGAGTTAAAAATGTCGGGGATATTGCGATATAATACAAAAAACTATATAATAATTTTTTTACTTATATCGTCACATCATTATATTATGATGCTTCACCACTTAACTGGTGTATTGCCGTCTCTGCTTCTCTGACTAATTGTTGGCATCTACCATTTTAAATAAAATTAATTACAAAACTTCTTAGATCAATAAAGATTAAAATAGTACATTGGAAATTCACTCTTTAGATATAGGTAGCATTGTCTTTAGCATTCCTTAGTGATTTTTAAATAAAAAAAATCACAACATTTGACAGTCCAATTAAAATAAAACATTGTAAATTGACTCTTTAGAAATAGCATTACCTCTTAAAAGGCGAATGAAGA
Organism: Melinopterus prodromus; assembly: GCA_964023965.1. Classification (NCBI taxonomy): domain Eukaryota; kingdom Metazoa; phylum Arthropoda; class Insecta; order Coleoptera; family Scarabaeidae; genus Melinopterus; species Melinopterus prodromus. The sequence goes on from OZ030393.1 coordinate 52,726,837, forward strand.
AGTAAATAATGTGGTTGAAGGCAATTCTGAAGATTCGGTAATGATTTTTATATAAATGTAATGACAACATTTCTCAGATGAATAGAAAAGAAAATAAAACATTTGAAATTGACTCTCTACAAATAGAATTGCCAGCTGATAGGCAAAAGAAGAAGAAAATAATGCTAATGAAGACAATTCTGCAGGTTCTTTAGTTAGTTTTAAATAAAAATAATGACAAGATTCCTCAGTACAATCAAGATGAAAATAAAATATTGATATTAGCTTTTCAAAAATTGAAAGTTACAAGGCAGTTGAAGATGAAAATAATGCAGGTAAAGACAATTCGGTATTCTGCAGATTATGTAGTAATTTTTAAATAAATCTATAAGCAAGATTTCTCAAAACAATACAGATGAACATAAAATATTTAAAAATTACTCTTTAGAAACGCATTTCTAGTTAAAAGGCAAATGAAGAAGAACATAATGCGGATGAAGGCAATTCTACAGATTCTTTAGAAATTTTTAATAACTTAAATGACAAGATTTCCCTGTCCAATAAAAATGAAAAAAAAAATTGAAACTTTCGGAATTGACTTAGCATAGCCAGTTAAAAGGTAGATATAGAAGAAAATAATGCAGATGAAGGCAATTCTGCAGGTTTTTTAGTGATTTTATACAAAATAATCACAAGATTTTACAGTCCAATAAGGAGGAAACTAAAACATTGTAAATTGACTCTACAAATAGCTTTACAACTTAAAAGGCCAATGAAGAAGAAAATAATAGTACTGGAGGCAATACTGAAGGTTCCTTAGTGAGTTTTAATTAAATCTAATAAAAATATTTCTCAGTTCGATTAAAAAAAAAAAGAAACATTGAAATTGACTCTGTATAATTAGCTTCGCTAGTTAAAAGGCATATGAAGAAGAAAAATGTACGGATAACTGCAGTACTGCCGATTATTTAATGATTTTTAAATGATTAACCCGATGACAAGATTTCACAGATAAATAAAGATGAAAATAAAACATTCAACATTGACTCTTTTGAAATATCATTTCCAGTTAAAGGGTAAATCAAGAAGATCATAATTCTCATGAAAGCAATTCTGCAAATTCTTCCTTTAGTGATTTTAAAATTTCTTCACAGATTTCCCAGATTACTTTAAATTTTTATCGTTACCTTACATTTGGTGAAGCTGGTGGCGAATATTTGATTGAGTACCGAGTGACGAGGCGCGCGGTGTTTATTTTTCTGCTTCCGCGTTCGGGCCAGATAGTGTCACAGACGTCACGCGCTGCATCCGGATGCGTTGCCACGGAAGGAATGAATTCCGGGTTCCCGGCTGCTGCATAAAAGGATTCGCCGCCGGCCTTTTTCATTCTAGTCCACGGAGAAATCACTATTTGTTCAGGCCTTCCAGTTCCAGCCACCGAGTTACTCTCCCTATATCAACAGAAGGAGACGCTACTAGCTATCGCGATTATGTGATAAATTTTTTAATCAAAAAGTCGTATATTTATAGGAATCGTTAACAGACAAATTCAAAGTATCAATGCCATTTAAATAAATATTATTTATTTATTTAACGTTATTTTCCAATTACATAATTTCAACACCGATCTAAACTAAATACACAAATAGGTACAACGAATAATTTTTTGCAGATTGGAATTCTTTACAAGTCTTTTAAGCTTATATATTTGCTCAGGCAATCGCAAAGTATTGTTAATTAGTCCATTCATAAAACATAAAATGTTGAACCTTATTTAAAACCTATCATATCTCTGTTTAAGATATGTTAGGAAGACATTTAGTTCAATCAAAAAGATACCTATAAACACGTAAATAAGTTTTCTCTGATTTAGTAAACTACCAAAATACTGAAAATTCTAACTTTTGTTCGTACCTTGAAAATGGAAGATGAAAAATGATTGTGAAAAAAATTATTGTTGTGCCTTTTTCACATTTTCTGATTATTTCGTTCGTATTTCTAAATTCTACCATATTTAAATTTCATGGCATTACATACGAAAGTTTTCGAGAAGGGGTATTCGAAATCGAGCCTTAAATACTGATAAAGTAAAATAAATAAATAAATAATGATGTGTGGAGAACATCGATTTTATGAATAAAATCTCAATCTGTGTGATTCTTTGCGCTGAATACTACGTTATTTTGACATGTTTTAATAAACAACACAAGTAAATAAAAGGGCGCTACAAATTAAAAAAAAAAAACAAAATTGATTTCTGCAGCAACAAAATACACTGACATAGTTATAAGCTAAAAAATGCTAGTACTATTAACCAATCACTTGTATGCGCCAATTATCATTTAACGACTTTCGTATTTATACATTTGTAAAATAAAAACTCACGTCCATTTAGTTATTTTGACTGTCATACTAACGCGTTTTTGTTATATAATTAAAATTGTGAATTTTATTACTGCTGTGTCCAATAATGACAAAAATAGATTTCTTTCTGAGCGTCCATGATATGTAACGCCAAAGATAACATATTTTTTCAGGATCATCTTTTTTGGATTGAGAAAAATTAAATAGTGTCATACTCTTGTATCATTTCTACATAAGTTGTATGACTATGCTATCAACATTATCTGCCTCTGAGTTTAAACATTAGACCGAGAGAACTAAAAAGGTACCCAATTTTTGCATTTTTAAACGAACACTTGTCTTTCCGCTTTTTCCCCTAAAAGTTGGCGTTTTTGATCTCCTAAGTTTTATATAATAAAGGTTATGGACAAGGTTTTAATGGAACCGGGTATCGTAATAAGTTCAGTAGTTTTAGAATTAGGAGCCTTCAAACACAGGGGGCAATGCTATCGAAACGAGAGATGGCAGTTAGAGCGATTATTATAAGCTTCCGGAGCACAAATACATTGTTATATTTTGGATAATGTTATCATTTGGGTTCTTAACAAGAACGCCAACTCCTGGCTTGACCATGTGATGTTGGAGATGATAAGTGGTGCTCACTATATTTATATTCTGAATTTTGATTATACGCTTACTCAGAATATGTATAGAACGGATGCGTAGGAAGTTCTAATCACTTCATTATCTCTTCATTTTCATCGCTAATAACACATTATGTTTCTTCACACATTTAGTGGCTATATAACAGGGTGTCTCAACACTGCGATCTTGGAAGATTGTGCCTCTGTTAGCGAAGATATTTTAAAATTGAGGTTACTCGTATATACAGAACGCCGTGGCCGTATTAGCGGGTTTTTAATTTTATTTCTCACACTTAGATTATGATTAGATTATGGTTCTATTATTATGGCTACCTATCATATCCAAATTGTGTACAGGCTGGTCATCTGCAGCAAAATAAAGCAAACAGTTTTTCTTAAGAAAGTATTTTTTTAATGGAACACCCTGTGTGTAATTCTTTTTTTGTATTCTACGCATCGTTCTGCACAAAAAAGTACTAGTACACACTAGTGCTAAAATAAACGATTGCTGAGATAACTAGTCTTCTTAATAAAAAAAACTCGATTTTCCTATCAATAAGTGCTTCTACACCTACATTAAGAATTAAACCAGTTAAGTATTTACCTACAGTACTGTTTTCTCGCATAATTTCATCTAGTTTTTCTGCAATTTAATATTATAATTTTAATTATTATTTTACTTATACCTTGTGGGCTGTGAAAAACTGTGCTAAAGAAGTTAGTAAGGTATCTATCAGTGGTAATCTGTTAACTCTACTTGCCAATAAAGCATTTTTGTTGCATTCGCCAAAAACCTACACCATGTCAATTAGTTCCTCCTGGGAAAAGTTTGCCATATTTCCCAAAATTATGCAAATCTAATTTAACAACCCTAACAATATCACCATCACTGACAGATACCTTAATAACTTGTTTAGCACGGTTTTTCATAGCCTACAGGGTATAAGTAAAAATTTATATCAAATTATAATATTAAATTGCAGATGTGCCTATAACTTTTTTTTATTAAAAAATCTGATGTGGCCAGGCACATAACTTTATCATACAAAATATAAAATTAATAGTTTAGCTGCATGATGAATCTATTTGATTGAGATAAATCGTGTCTGCATTAAAATTAAACTAGTCAGCCAGGATTTGACAGATATTTTGATAGTCAATAGCATCAATAGTAGGTATTGTCAAAGCATCAGCATTTGACACTACCTACTGTCATCAGAATAATAGTTATTTATCTCACAAGTGCCGAAAGTACCGAATAGCGCGACGAGCGGTGTTGCGGCGCCTCACCGATGGCGGAGCGTCGCCGTCGCATGTTAGCGAGTCGCGCTATGTAGTTTTCGGCAGGAGTGACATCAACGTTTTCGTGTTGCTTTTGTGAAAAACGTATTTAAAAAAATCAAAAATGGATATATTTCTGTATAGGAAATGTTAGGTTGATACCACTTCTACGAAACGTCAAGTTTAAAAAGCTAATTCAAATTCTGGCAGATTTATATTCGTTCATGACACAGTAGATGTTACATCAGTACCAACATACTAAAATATAACTACACTCATCGCTATACTTTATTTACAATTTTCTCAATTTATCGTTTTTACAACTAGATATAACAACGGGTTGATATTTCTTATCAGCAAACAATCAAATTTGTGATCTTATTTTAATTGAATTTTGTAGTTTCCGCACTAGAGCGGCAACGTTCCATAGCGGCTCCCCAACCTCTGATGGAATCAGCTGTTTTCGAGTGTGACAGCCATAGAAATTTCTGTGGTGACAGCACAAAAAAAAATTTGTCAAAATCCTGGCTACTTTGTAGTTTGATATCAATGCAGATGCGACCGATCTCGGTCAAATAGAATTTGCTCTTGCAGCTAAACTATTAATTTTACCAAAAAATGTCATAGGCATAAATTATTCAAAATTTCCTCTGCTTTAATTTATTATTTAACTATTTTGACGAAATTACAGAAATAGCGGCTCAATTGCAAAATCGTTGAAAAATGCTAGGAGTAAATAGCCCGTTCCTTTGGACCCTTTTGAACCAAAAGCTTTTCAGCTCTAAGTTTAGTCATGAAACTTCTAAATATGAACTTTCGTCCCGATACCTTTAGTAGTTTCCCCGGAACCGTCTCCACAAAAAACGGGTACACACACACATACACACACACATACACACACACACACACACAGACATTTTTTTGTACCTTGGTCAAAAATGTTCAGGGGACCCAAAAAGACCTATTTCCGCTAAAATCTCAATTTTTTTTTTCGGCTCGATTACAATACTTTACATACTGCGTATGATAAAGTAAAAATCAGATGAAATCATTCGAGAATACAGTACTTTAGGTAAATACTTAGCTGGTTTAATAGTTAACGTAGGTGTAGCTGTTAAGGCGGGTATTCCTAGGAGCAGGTTTTTTACGCCGCGTACAACGTAACGTACGTTTTCTCAGACGACTGTCACTTTTGACAACTCGCAAAGATCCCTTGACCAAACTATAAGTAGACCACCTGAATAGCTGATGCTCCACGTTTGGAAAATACAACCGCGCGGCGTATTAAGTTGTCAACTTGAAATGCGTTGTACGCTGTGTAAAAAACCTGCTCCTAGGAAAACCCGCCTTATATGTAGGTGTAGCTGTTTTTCCATAAAAATGCCAATAAATCAAAAAGTATAAAGTTTAGAGTAGGTAAAGTTATTTTTCATTGTCGTAAAATTTTGCGAGGAATTCAAAATTGTGCCGAAATGTAGGTTGTTCCATTTAAAAACATAAGTTGATACTACCTTATGGAACACTCTGTATACACGCTAATAATTTTAAAATGTGCGCCTCGGAGTTCTGTATATATGAGTAAAATCAGTTTTAAACAATCTTCATTATCAGAGTTACAATCTTCCGAGATCGCACTGTTGAGACCACCTGTATAATTGTAGTCCTCCCATTAGCTTATGATTTGGTGGTTAAGCTTTTTCTAAACATTGATGGCTATTATTTCATATCACGATTATATCATTTATGAAGCTGCGAAACAACAGTATCTTCGTTTATTGCGTTATAAGGCCATAGTTGTTCTGTTCCTTCACTACAACCAAATCTTCTTATCTGAAGACTCCACAATCTACCATCTCCATCTGCAATGCGTGTCCGGTGGTTGAAACCTTTTGGTTATGCCTCCAATCTTAGTGAATGCGAGAAATATACTCTTACACTCCCCTTTTAAGGATGGTAAACTTATGGCCGCCATTAACGCGTATCAGATGTCACCGGCGACTCCTAATTAAATCACTGATATGGTTTTTAACGAATTTAAAAGCTTTTTTTTCTCTTCTCTCGAGTCTGCGATAGTGGCGCGTCCAGACATGGAACGGTGGAACGGAGCAGAGTAGAGGAGAGTCTGGTCCCCAAGCGGTAACGAAGCCCGGAGTTTATCGGGACGCATATCCGAGTCGCGATAACGACCGAAACGTTCAGTCATTCGGTGCCGATATCTGGCCCGATAAGGCCAAGCGCACAAACAGCACGAATATTCCATTTTGAAATGGTTATCGCGACACGACCGTTCGGCCCCCTTATCACCGCAGATTCGTTATCGGCCCCCAGTCCGTACACAACAGAGCCATTGTACGCTCGCACACACACACACACTCAAACGGCCAAATGCAACATTTAATACATATTATACGTACACGTTTTATGGATGTGTACTGTGTGGATGCAAACAAATGTTGCGCGTACAGGTTGCTCTTTGGAATCAATTCCTTGGAGTTTATGGTTGTATATGGTAATTATTGCGAAACGGCTACGACTAAGGTTGGATATGGACATACGCGGCAGCAACAATGTGCGTATATTGTTGATTTCTTCTGTTATCGTGGTATCAATCAGTGGATTGTAAATGTTACGACGTATTGTGCTGAATGCATTTAATACGGATCAAAGTACAACAAATCAAAAACATCGTGTTGGAGGAATAACGAAAAAAACAAACAAAAAGAAGATAGTAACTAATTGGTGTAAACAAAATTGTTGATTTTTTATTCAGCTTTTCTAAATTTTCTTGAGGCTAGAATCCCTATAATTGGTGCGTTAAAATTCTTCAGGAACATGGGCCTGAAAATGAACCGGAATGAATATTTATTTCAAGAGATAGAAAAACGCTTAAAAGTGGGCAAGGTTGCACTTTAGTATATTGATTAATTATCTGAAACAAAAATTTCATGCATATTTTTATAGTTTTGAAGATATCAACAAAAAAAAACTGAACTAGAAAACGTAAAACATGAATCAGGAAAAAACACTGCTTTTCGTTGCTCTCTTGTGCATCAAAATTATAGATCGTTTTTGTGTTCACAGTAATGTCGTGAAAATATCAGAGAAAACCCTATAAGGTGTAATTTCAAATTTTACAAATGACGCCGAAAACAAAAAATCATACCAACCTCAATATAATTTTTTGAACGAATTTTTTTGATCTGAAATGGTTTCATAGTAGTCCAAGATTATACGCAATGTCAGTCTTTCTAGTTATATACAAATGTTAATCATAAAGTAAAATATTAATATTGCTTATCAATCTGTGTTATTAATCTCGATTTTTTAATCTTTGTTGTGAACGTCATTTTATTTATATGTACATCGAATTTTAGCTATTTATTTATTATTTTAATTGTTTGTGAAATATTCCTTCGGCGTTTTCCAAATCCAATTGTTTAGACCCAATATTTTCAAAGTGATAAAACCCATCATTCTAAAATATAATTGTCATATCAGTTCTAACAAATTTTAAGTAGGAGCGATATAATTTGTTTCTTACACTTTCTTTTGCACTAATAAATAAAAACAAAATAATTCTAAAATAAATTAAAAGAAAAACCAAACGAAATTAGGCTCTTTACAAATTTTACAAAGAATTTAAGAATATACTGAAGTATAGTCCATACCCTAAAAACAAGAAATTATTTCACGATATGAGTGCCATCTACAATAAAACCACCGACTCGTCCTTTTGGGTCCCTTCATACAAAAATAGATTTATATTTTACGGAAGACGTACATTTCAAAGTAATCTAAAATCAAGATTAAAATGGCTCACGCTGTGTAGTATTATATGGGTTATTTTTATGATTGATTATGTAATAATAATTAAATATGTTCTTAATTAAATTTTCATTTAACAGGATTTCCATAAATCTCCATAATAATTGTCATTGTTTTTAAAATATCATATGTATTAGTTCGTGTAGCAATCATTCGAGATTTGAGAAAATAAATATGCACGTGTTTGTGAATGTATACCTTTTCGCGATATTGTTTCACTGCAATCTCATCAACAGTTTATGTATATTGTATGTATGAACGTGATGTTGATTTGTTACGTTATCGCTGTTATAATCACATTATTTTGAGTTCTACGTCGTATATTGTTGTGCATTAGATTATATTTGTTTTATTAGTTTGTTATGACTATGAAACTAACAAGCATTTTTAAAGATTTATGTAACTTATTACCTTTTACCTTCACTGACTCTTCTTGCTCTAGTCACTGTAAATTTGCGTATAAGATTATTGTTCAATTCGCAAAACGCAAAACGCATGCAAACTAAAATCAAAGATATTTTAATTTAATCAACTTCTATTTATACTAATTCTTCCTACGCAGTTCGCATCTACGTTTGATTCTCGGAAACCTGATTTACCAATTAGTAATCTCACGGTCTCTAACATCAAATAATATTTTACAGCGATTCTTATCACTTAAATCAACCTTTTCTCTGTATCCGCTTAGTGACCTGACCTGACTTCTAGATAACATTGAAAGATCACGTCGATATTACCATAATAGATCAATGCAGATTACACAGTCATCTTATTAACAAATAACGACCTTACTGAGATACTCGATGCAAAAATAATTGTTATGGTCGGCTTATTCGTCATGCATATTTTGTGTATAAGGACGTCAAAATTTTATATCACAGTAATATTGCTTGCGCAGTGATGGTATTTGTTTTTATATTTTCTGTTTTTTCTATTTTTTTTAATAACAAGAAGCTCTTGTTTATCTTAAATGTTGTTGCAACCTATTTATCAAATATCCAATAAGTAAATATGAATAAATATCAGGTTGTCACTGTCAACGAACCAATTTTTGAAAAAATTGTTGTAATGTTTATTTTTGGTAAAAATGTTGATCGTATGTTACGTAATAGATAAGAAAATTACTTGTGTGTGTGTCAATGTAGTTCCAAGTGAAAGGCAATATAAATTACTTATGTCAGTATTCAGTGATTCAACTATTGATAAAAACAAATTAAACTTGTCAGAGCCGACCCTAGCGTTTTTGCGGCCATAGGCAAATCTCAATAGTGCTCTAACTCCAAAATGATTTATACAAAAAAAAACAGATTTATATAAAAAAACATGATCCAGAAAAATACAGTCAACACTCCCACAATATTTACGAAATTTGTATTACAAACACAACCTTTGGAGATTATACTAGGTTCTTATACAGAACCGAAATATTATGTCAATATCTACACTGTTAAGTCATCTGTCATCAGCAACTTCTGTCGTATTTGACAGAATAGATATTGACATAATATCTCCGTTCTTTACATTTTCACAAATCTAAATCTTTCAATAATTTTAAGTAATTCTTTGTTTATCATGTAGGTACCCACATCTTCAAGAGTATATTTTCGGAGATTTGATGGCAAATTTTTTAATCACTGATAGTTTTTAATTAATTTAAATAATAATATCATCAAAGACTTAGCAACATTTCGATATTATTTTTATATGCGGGCAAATTATGTGTCTACCCAAATAAAAATTAACTAGATTACAATTTCGGCAGCAAATTCTAAACCGTTAAGATGGAGGAATCGCCAACTTTTAAAACGGTTTATATATCTTTGGTTTGCCAGTAATTCATTTTTACTTATAATATTTTCTTTAAGTTTGTGGATATCGTATGAAAACTCAAAAGGGTCGTTAGGACTATTTTATATTTCTCTTTTAATTTTTGTATAGGATCACTACACTACAGTACACTTTCAAATTATTTTTTTATTTCGTTTGTTAACTTTTCAGCTTCTATGATAACGTTGTCAAATATATCCGATCTTAGTTCTTTATAAAAGTTAATGAGTTATTTTATTTAAGTATGTCCACTAATGGCTGCTATGCATCTCAAAATATAGGAATGGCCTAAAGCATGTCAATTCCGACTGTATTTGATTGTATTTTACTATTCCTTTATTTTCTAGATTCAGGCAATATTCTAGTTTTTTTATTGTAGTTCAGTTGGTTTTGCCGCCCCTAAACTTTGCCGCCGTAGGTAGTTGCCTACCTTGCCTACCGCCTAGGGCCGGCCCTGAACTACTTCAAAAGTTAATGTTGAAAAACAAAGTTAAAAGGCTAAAGAAAATATTCTTCTACACTGAACAACTTGTTGAAAACTTCACTGATGCCTAACTTTTACATATTTTGGTTTCAACACAAAACAAATAATCTGTTAAGATCATTAACACTAATCGTTAGTAGTTTTTAATACAGTTCTGGCTGAAACAGTTTGTCGTCTAATGCATCATTGATGTCTCCAGAATAGAATTGCAATTTTGCCAAATGTTTCATACTTTCTGAATATGTAGGCAATTCTAAGAGAATTGAGCCATATTTATATTTATACAAAATTCATTTGGCTCTGAGCTACAGACTTCAGATGACAATCATGCATCTTACTTACCTACATTTTATTGATAAACATCCGTAATTAAGATATAATTAAGTTACCAAAATCAAAACATTGCGACAAGACAGTGACTAATACCTCTTCCCTCTCTATTAAGAAGGTGACACACTAAATCACAACAAACTTTTACGGTGTCTACGATTTAAGTGGGCTCTCGGTTATAGCACGCTATTACTCGTCGCTACCGCCAGGTGTCAGGGCAAATTAGCCCGACACCGGAGTAAGCGATATATAATTTGCCGGGCCCGGCACGTTAACCTTGTTAAGTTTATTATATTGCGAAGGGCTCCTGCTGTTCAGAGGCGTCCGTCCCCCACAACCGGCGGCAACAGGTGACCGATTCACCCCCACCATGGCGCCAGGGAACCCCAAAATATCCGCCGATTCGGGGTTGGAATCCCTTCGTCTGTTTAAAGCGTTTCTGGCTGTGTGTGAGAGTGTATGCGTGCCGCCGAGGTTCGTTTTCGTTTTAGGGGACCCCTTCTGCTACCAGCCGAGGCCGTACGGCAGCTATTGCGTGTCAAACACCGGCCTGAAACGAGCGCGGTCAACATAACCTCACTTTCGTGGTCTGTTTTGACGTGTCGATACGAATCGAACGAGTTGTTTGATCGACCTTGAGTGTGTTGTGATTGTTGGATTGTGCGCTGTTTGGAATTAACATGGCTGTCAAGTGCGAAAAAGGTTCGTTGTCAGTTGTTTGTTTAGTTAGGTTTAAGTTTTTACACAGTAATACGTAATTTTAACTAATGAAGAAGCACAAAACAGACGCTTACTAAACGGCTTGTTTTAGTATTATAGCTACATTCAGGCTAATTTATCTTTACACAATACCGGATGTTTTAGGTTATGTTCTGACATTTATACTCAAAACAGAACTAAAATATAGTACAGCCAACATTCCTACTTTGGTGTGGATATAGCCTAGGTTTACAATAACCTTTTTGTGTTGGAAAATGTCCCAAAGACAAATTTTCAAATACGGTTGCTGGTTTGTTTACACTGTCTAAAAAATATTTTACCTAAACACCACTGTAGGGGGTGTTGTACACACTACTGAGGGTTGTTTCGCAGGTATTTGGGTCACCAGGTAAAATAGCAAACAAATTAAGTCCACAAACGGTTACTGATTATTATCAATTCTAGAAGTTGCATAGGTATAAACAAGAAATGAAATGGACACAATAGATACTGTTTTTCATTAATTTTTATTACACTTTTGGGAATATACATGTAGGTATTGAAAGGTCTGGTCATCAGCTTTAATGGTTGAATTCCCGAACATGTTTCAAAACGTATGTGTCCTCATTTTAACCAAATAGTATGTAAGAAAATAAGGGGATAGCAATCTAAATTTTGTTTGGATGCTGACGCTTTAAGCTTCCTACACTGCACGTTGCTCTGCTTTGGTCAACCACTAACAGAACACTGTGCTCTGCTTTTTTAACATCACTGAACCAAATCAAAAGGTTTATTCTTTTGAGTCTACGCACAATGTTATTATTGGCAAGGAGCTGGATTATCTCGACATTCGTGTGCTAAAGGAGTCTGTTCAGACGATTCTATGCAAACTTCCCAATTTCGTTGCTTCCTAATTCCATCTCAAGATGATGTGGAGATTTCTATTTCTTATATACCAATGTACACCTACTATGCTTCTTAGCACCTTATTTTGGAAGCTTTGAATGATGTAATAGTGCTTGGCTTAGTGCAGCCCCACAGTGGGATACCATAGGTTCACACATGATTAAGCATCTGCTTCTTAAGTAGCAGTTTATTATATGACGACAAAGCCGACTTCCTACCATTAAGCCAGTAGATTTTTACATTTTTACACGCAGTATGATAAAGTATTGTAATCGTGCCGAAAAGAAAAATTGAGATTTTAGCAGAAATAGGTCTTTTTGGGTCCCCTGAACATTTTTGACCAAGGTACAACAGTCTGTGTTGCCATCTAGTGCCACGATAGCAGTGTCACCACCTGGTTGCATGTGTGTAAAGAAGGAATAGAATTGGGCCAAGTACACCATCTTGTAGTAGCGCAGAGAGTAAACTGTTTACTGAGAGTAAATATTATCTTGCTTTAATCGGAACTATCTGTCAGAAAGATATGATTTTAATAGTTGGCTATACTCACAGGGTAATAGCAGTTCCAGCTTATATACTAGAGCATCACGCCAATCTTTGCCGAAGGCTTTTGCTACATCCCGGAATAAAGCGGAGCATAACTTTTTTTCTTCTAAAGTCCTTTATTATCATTGTTATTCTGTGGACCTGTTGGATTGTCGAATGTTTTTAATGTTTCTTTTGCCCTGTTGTTAAGTGTTGATAATTTAAGACGTGAACCCAGAACTTACAAGTGAAGGAAATAATAAACCAGATCAAAATACTATAAAATGAGGTATCCACAATACAGAAGTGGGAGCTGCAAGTTATGGATATTATTAGCAGGCGAGGAGAAACTGAAGACAAGACCTTTTCATACATTGTTCAGCTTATGGTGATCCGCAGATATCGTGGACGAGGATAGGCAAACCAGATGATTGAGGAATTATGTAATAACCTTCGCATATCTCGGAAGGAAGATATAACATTTTTCTGATTGGAACCTTAAAAGAAGTAAAGAATAATTCTGGGCATTCGTTGTAAGTCGACTCAACAAAAACCCACTCCACAATCCATCTTACGAAAATCCGAGATAACAAAAGTATTCACTGCATCGCGTAAGATTGGTCAGAGATTGGTGGCCTTGGTATTCACCATCCATCGCAGTCAGTCCCTGCCCTCCCCGGACTTAATATTACTTCTTTCATCCGTCAAGAGATCTAGATATCCGTGAGCGGGCCGCTATCTTCCTTTTTATCTAATCGGCTGCGAATCTCCTCTCCGCTCCGCTCCGTTCTCCTCTCGTAGCGTCGCAGCCGGTACGTCTCCTCCGTTTTCTTGATCCGTAATCACGGCCTGCGGGGCATTGTCTGCCCTCATTGTCATGAGAAATGCCATCCGTTGCCAGTACACGTTGTCTAGCATATTTCTCACTGCTTATGGCGCGCGTTGTTGATGGAGTCTTCGTCTTCTGTGGACTTCGCCGCGTTCGCTCTGCGCGCCGGCATGGTACATTTGTTACTCTTTCAAGTTCGCCGTGCACATCTGCCTTTATCTGATATGACACATGCCTACCTTTATAGTCTAAGGATGTAGTGGGTATTGTGGTTAAATATTGCTATTTGGAAGTGATTTTGGCGAGGAGGTAGATTAAATGAGGCGGTTAAACAGATGTGTTTCTTAAAGATCAATAATTGTGTCTATTGATGTAACGTATAATTTGTTTGTTGGGTCTGCTCTACCTGTCCTACCTATTATAAGGGAACTACCTGTGGGACGTTGCTTAATTTTTGTAAACACATCACATTTCATCGGTTCTTTTCCTGATGAGATCGATGACTCCCAAGATTGATGGTTAAGAATTACTTAATACGACTATAGAAATGAATTATTCAAAAGACAAACAAATCACCGACCGCATTTAATTCACTGAATGGAACATTTCTTCCATGTATTTCGGGTGATCGGCAAAATGAATCGATGCTAAGTAGGGCTTCGTGTTGGAAAATGACAATTGTATTAAAATTTCGTAAGACCGAGCGAGAGCCAAATTGAGCTCGGAGATTTAAAACTGGGCGAACATCTGTGTAAATATTAGGATCTGGTATGATAATGGACAGAATGCTATCCAAATGAAGTTTGGAGGAGAGATATTAGCCGAAATCATGCACATGTTGCAGTTCTTAAAGTCCTCGGAGGAAGGATTCTTCCTGGTGATAGGTCTTTTTGGGTCCCCTGAACATTTTTGACAAAGGTACAAAAAATGTCTGTGTGTATGTGTGTGTGTGTGTATGTGTGTTTCGTAAAAATAGTTAAATAATAAATTAAAGTAGAGGAAATTTTGTATAATTTATGTCTATGCCACTTTTTGGTAAAGTTAATAGTTTAGCTGTTTGAGCAAATTCTATTTGATCGAGATTGTGTCTGCATTAAAACTACATAGTTAGCCAGGATTATTTGCCTTCTGACAGTAGGTAGTGTCAAACGCATGGTTTTTGACAATACCTACTGTCAATATTATCAAAATATCTGTCAAATTCTGGCTAACTTGTTTTAGTTTAATGCAGACACGATCGATCTCGATCTTTGCAGCTAAACTATTAATTTTATTTATTGTATGATAAAGTCATGTGCCTGGCCACATCAGATTTTTTTTTGTAAATACATAATTATAAAGTAACAAATAATGTTTATTAGCCATTAAATCGCAAAACAACAATAATAGCAGTGGTCGTATAACAAGAAAGAATGAATATATATATGAAACTTTTTATTCAGAGTTACATATATTTTCTAGAAGGTCTTTTGTTTATTCAATTTATTTTTATTATTTGTAGAATTTGTATTTGAATTTATTTACTTTTTATTATTGAAACTTTATTATTGGTTGTTATTTTTCGGGTTTGCATTGTTTAATAGGTACGTATTTTGTCCTATTTGTTACGTTTTTTACTTTATCATACGCAGTATGTAAAGTATTGTAATCGTGCCGAAAAAAAAAATTGGGATTTTAGCGGAAATAGGTCTTTATGGGTCCCCTGAACATTTTTGACCAAGGTACAAAAAAATGTCTGTGTGTGTGTGTGTATGTGTGTGTGTGTGTGTGTGTGTGTGTGTGTGTGTGTACCCAATTTTTGTTAATTCATTTCCTGAGAAACTACTAAAGGTATCGGCACGGAACTTCATATTTAGAAGTTTCATGACCAAACTTAGAGTTGAAAAGCTTTTGGTTCAAAAGGGTCCAAAGGAACTGGGTGTTTACTCTAAGCCTTTTTCAAGGATTTTAGAAATCAGCCGCCATTTCTGTAATTTCGTCAAAATAGTTAAATAATAAATTAAAGCAGAGGAAATTTTGAATAATTTATGCCTATGACATTTTTTGGTAAAATTAATAGTTTAGCTTTTTAGTTTATTCTAAGCCTTTTTCAAGGATTTTGGAAATGAGCCGCCATTTCTGTAATTTCGACAAAATAGTTAATTAATAAATTAAAGTAGAGGAAATTTTGAATAATTTATGCCTATAGCATTTTTTGGTAAAATTAATAGTTTACCTTCAAGAGCAAATTCTATTTGATCGAGATCGGTCGCATCTGCATTGATATGAAATTACATAGTAGCCAGGATTTTGACAAATATTTTTTTGTGTTGTCACATTCGAAAACAGCTGATCCATAGCTGATCTCATCAGAGGTTGGAGAACCACTATGGAACGTGCCGCTGTAGTGCGCAAAATTATAAAATACAAATTTCAAATAAAATAAGATCACCAATTTGATTGTTTGTTGATAAGAAATATCAACCCGTCTTTATATCTAATTCTAAAAATGATACATTGAGAAAATTATAAATAAAATATAGCGATGAGTGTAGTTTTATTTTAGTATGTTGGTAGGGATGTGTCATGAACAAATATAAATCTGTCAGAATTTGAATTACCTTTTTAAGGTGCGTTTTCATTAGTGATAATGGCAGTGCTAGCAGACGCCGTTATAGTATTTCCAATAGAAAATTGCTAGTGACTCATGTTTATGTACATGCAAACTAATATGTGTCATTATCACGATATGTAAGAAATACTATAATTTCGTATTCTACCACCGCCATTAGCTACCATTACCTACCAATCGGAACGCACCTTTCGTCAAAGTGGTACCAACCTAGCATTTACTATACAGAAATCATTTATTTATTTTTTAAATACGTATTTCTTAAAAAGCAACACAATAAACGTTGATGTCGCTCCTGCCAAAAACTAGACAGCGCGACTCGCTCATATGCGACGGCGACACTCCGCGTTCGGTGACGCGCCGTATCACCGCTCGTCGCGCTATTCCGTACTTTCGGCATTTGTGACATAAATAACTATTATTCTAATGACGTCGTGTAGGTAGTGTCAAATGCTGATGCTTTGACAATACCTACGATTTATCTCTATAGAATAGATTCTCATGCAGCTAAACTATTAATTTTATATTTTGTATGATAAAGTCATGTGCCTGGCCACATCAGATTTTTTTTTGTTCAAAGGGTTGTAACTTCTTAAGGAATTAAAAAACAAATAAGTTCATATAGAACATTTTACTTAGAATAGCATATGGTTAAAAAGTACAGTTCTCTCTCCCTTTTTTCTTTTTTTTTCTTCTCCATTTCCTTTTCTAATAAATTGATAACTCCATCTAAACTAGTTCACAAAACCAGTATTCATAACATTTTCTAGTTCTAACCTCGGTCATTATTGTGATTATGGTGTTGTTCGCCCTTGGGAAAATCACTTTATGTTCTTATGTTTTTTTGATTGAAATATTCAAAATATTCAAAATATTTTCACAGTTGAGTTTAAAAACTTTTACCGATATCCAGATATTAACGTAAGTTCTCTCTATAGATCATAGCGTTACTCCACACTAAAACTCACTACTTTGCTGGAGGCACACTAGAGCCTATATAGAACTGATACAACTGTCTCCTCGAAGCATCATAGGCTTCATAAAAGTGCTAACCATCGAAAGATTCTAATTTCATAGGGAAATATAAAAAACAATCAAACCTGGTAGAAGTAATTCGAAAGGCAGGAACGCCAAGCCAAGCACACACACAAACAGCAACATAACATAACATAAGTGATGGCTGTATGCTCTGTAGATCATCAGACAGACTAAAACATTTTTGTGGCAACAGTAGTCACTAGTCACACATCAGGCATTTGGAGTGAGGAATCACCAAACTTTGTGTCATTTTCGCACAATAAATCTCCAACTCCTTTGTTTCACTGCGTTTTGCGATGTTTCGGCGAGAAAGGGAAGTGTTTTCGGAACGATAAGTTCATTTGCTTGAGAACCAATAATATTTATTGTCACTCGTCAAAAAAATGTTACACAGATCACAAAACTATTGCTATTTATTTGTATATTATTCGTCACATGCTGCTAATTGATACCGCGCATGTCCGAAGAAACCTTTACCTCTACAACCGTAATAATAACAAGCCCTTCATTCGCGATTTCCGCCAAAAATTGCTATCAAGATCTCCGCGACCTCGTACTACCTGGTCCGCGACCGGCGCGCGGCGCGCGATCCTAGATTATGAAGAACGACTTTTAGGTGTTGGGATGATTTATGTGCAATATTTTATGAAAAGTATAGGTTCCCGGTGTGGGGCCCAGGCCGTAGCACCGCCGAACCGATAAGATCGACGGTGCGAGCCGGGCCAGGGCAAGCTAGTTAAGCCGATACGATCAGTTTCCATAGAGGCCAAATAGCTTGATCTGGACGCGATAAGTGGGGCGGCGGAGGGAGCGGGTCCCGGACCGATGCATGCGGTGATAAGGGGCCTGGGCCGGCCGTTATCACTGCTCATCAATCAGACCAGTAACTGATAAACAAACTCCGCTTGAACGCTGGGGACCGCTTATCAGCGCCGACGGTTTCAATCTATAAACTCCTCCCCGACTCCGGTGCCCCCCGACGTCGACCGCCCCCTTTCCCCCTTCCAAATTGCGTCCTTTCTTTCGCCAGTCACACGACTATTACGAATTCGAACTAAAACTAACATTCAAGTCGACCAAAATGACTCTAAAGATGTATCTTCTGTTCACAACAGGAAAACAAGCTAAATTCCGATACGTTTTTGTGTTTAGTATGGTTGACTATTACTATTTGACGAAATACTTTTGTAATTGCTTTTGAAATTATCACTTTGGTCGTCTTCATATTTTTCATTGTATTTGTATTCATTTGTATTTATCCTTGTTCTTCTTTCCATACTATCTAAGTTATTTCTTACATCTATAGGGGTAATAGAGAAACAGATTTGGTTAACAAGAAACTGTCAAAAAATCAGGAATAGTTCTCTGGAAACTGCACGATAAATATTAGACCTTTGTAGACATGAAACGATATTGCTACAAGAAGAGTCGCATTGCTTCTGATGCATCTAGTAAAACAGGCGAGTTATACACTGAATCACTGCCATCGTGTTGACGAAGTGAATACACGAAGTTGGGTGAAAGATCTATGCTGGGATAACTTTCAACAATAAAATTTTGAATGGAGAAACAGACAGCAGAAGCAAAGTTAGAATGGTGACCCAGTGGATCAAAGTATTTGTTCGACAAATACTTCACAGAAAAACTTCTAAAGAAACAACTAGCCGATACATTATTACCATGGTTGTAAACCCATATAGGCGGTAGTACGGACGTGATTGTATATACAAAAATGACAGATATAAAATTTTATTCGCCACAACCTTCCAAGCACAGATGTAGAGAGTTGTTTATCAGGAAAGGATTTAAAAGAGAGCTATGGATATAAAATCTTGGAGAGCCAAACCTTGATGCCTTTACTTAACAGAGAGATGTTGGTACAGGCTTAATTTAATAAGTGCCGTTCTGCTTCGTGGTATTGGCAGTAGTAACACCCGCCATTATTCTCTCTAAACGTGATAATGATTGATGTTAGTTTGTACGAACGATAATGGTGGGTCGTACCACTGGCAATACCACTAAGGTCAAGGCTTTAAACAGTTTAAAATCGAATTTTGGGTGACCAGATTTCCAAAAGACAAGTACTGGGCCGCACTATATAGAGGTTGAAGCTTTATAAGATTTATATTTTTTAAAGGTGCGATTCAACGGTGCATTATTTAAATATATATGTATGTGCATTAAATTAAATACTTTGAGGATTAAAATATTAAATATTCTGCATTATATAAATTTATAAATTATGTTACATACAAAATTGCATATTCTGGCCTAGAATGGATAACTTGTGCATTAAAATAATACATATTGAGCATTAAATAAATAAGAATATGTTACATGAAAAATGTTATATAGAGCAATATTTTTTTTCATATTGTGCCCTAAAATGAAAAACTTGTGAATTAAAATAATAAATATTTATAATTCAAACCCTATATTTTGTGTACTGATATTGATAGATCTGTTACTTGTTTAAAAGATATTTTTGAGAAGATATTTTTGAAAATTAGGGTAGTAATGACAACTTATTTGTTTATGGAATGCGCATAGACGTTTTCAATTGATTTAAATAAGGCGCGAATGCGCTGAATACGAATCTGAGCTTGAAAGTTGCGTATCACGTCAGATTATTGCGCTACTTTATGGCTTCCGTGCGCACACCACTTTAAAGAATCCATCTAAATGCTTGAGGTGTCTAAAAAAAATTGGTTTAGGTAGTATACATTTGTATAGATTACCAAAATCGCGTTTTACATTTTAACCTCACTTTTTTCGATAACTTTTTAAGCGCTTTTTATATGTGGCCTACAGGTTGCAGAACTTAATGCACATTATATTCTTTGTAGGGTGGATTATAATTTTCTTATGGGACAATTGAGATTATTGAATGCGCTTATAATATTTTCAAATGCTGAGTTATTTAAATCATTGGAAATAGATTTTTTCAATGAACAAGTATTTTTCGAGCGGCTCATAATATTTTTATAGAGGTAACGATTGTAGTGCATATTTATTTATTTAAGTGTACAAATATATTATGAAAGGAACATTTAAATATATAAATGCACAATTATTTATTCTGATGTACCTTTATATAAATTTATTGCACATTTATTTTTTTAATGCACAAGTAATTTTTTGCATTACTCAAATATTTTCTATATTAGACAAATATTTTTGATATTGGGCAAAATTTTATCAAATGCTTACAATAAATGCACGTTTTTATTCTTTATTATCGGGTCATTTGTCCGTCTTTAGATCGTCATCGTGAAAAACTAAAATTATAGTTTTAGTTTATAACATCAACAAAAAATTAGACTGAAAACTGACACTTTATTAGAAAAAATTTAGCTGTCTCAATGGCACACACTTTTTTATGTGAAATTACGTAGTGAATTGGGTTCAAAATCACGTGAATTAGATGTCATCTTTAATTTATTTTGATATGCTGAACTCTTTTCTCATTTCAATTATGTCCGATTGCAATTTTGTCATTATCTGTTTAGTATTTTTGCAAAGGGTGCAAAAGGAAACAGCTCAGATCGGAATACATTTCTGGTGCAAAGTGCATTAATAATGCTTGGAAGATATATGCTGGTGATATCTTCACCAAACTAAACAAACTAAAACAAACTAAATATAATCTGTGAGGCATCTTTTTTCTTTGTAGGCCTGCTTCAATAATGTACAAATCAAGGACTACAAGGATAATACGCACGCACAAATGTCGAATGCTTCTCATTTAGTACAATATTATTACGTATATACCTGCGCCATAATCTCCACCCTCCATCTAGCACACGGAATTGGATTTTACCGAATCGTCATGCCATCGCAATAGCAGATAGATAAAAATAACGGTCGTTCGATTTATTTTAAATATTGAGCGACGATTGGACCTCGACATGCGAACAAGCACAACACACATCGACGTATTCGACTGCCATGTGTGTTATATTTATATAGCAACTAGGATCCATAGAATAGGGCAAATACCGGCGCAATGGCGAAATCGTTATCCATGGTCGGATACGACCCTGCAGATAGGACGTAGATTTTAAATTGAAATCTGCGCGTTTATTCCCAGTCCGAACGAAACAAATGACGACCGACCGCTTGCACTCACACACGCACATATACACACGGTACACGCCCACGTGGCAATAAAATGCGCCCGATATTATAATGGCCTAAAATATCAATAAATAAACACAATGCGCGACCGGTATCTCGGCGCGGGATCGCGGGGCGAAGGGGGCGGCCGGCGCCGTACCCCAATACCATTAAACTTGATTTTTAATCGGTTTATTTTATGTTGTTATTTATTTCGCAATTTTTCGCGTCCGCGCTTTATCGCCAAACGCCGACACGTTATTTATGTCGCTTGTGACTTATGCCCCGGAATCGAAATTCAATTTCGAATGATTTCGATGACACTTCGTATCGACAATTCAACAAAAATAATAGTAACAATAGTGTAACGATTATTTATTAAATACAAAAACTCAGGTAGAAATTGACTAGGATTGCCATTCGATATATCAGGACAGTCATCGATAATTGGCCCAAAATTCACCTCCATTGTCCCGACGTCCCGATAATATCGTGTAATGTCCCAAAGTCACCATACTATAAATTGTTGCAAGTTACTTCAATACTGCATAATTATTATTTTATATATTTTGAACCGCCACAGCGTGGGACCTTCTAAAATCTTTTTATTTTTTATCCGATTTATTTATTTTTTGAGTTTAACAAATAAATTGAACTACATATTACCAAAGCCTTCACTTATTGCCAATTTTGAAATTTTCGAAATTTAAAATTGGAATACGAAAATGCTACAATATAACTTGCCAACCCCAAAATATTTACGAACTACAGTTATATTGCTATTTGTAAAATTTAAAATACATAACATAATACCTCGATTTTTTAAAATCGCAGGGGGTTTTGCATTTGAAGAGAAATCAACTAAATTTTTAATTAAAAGTATTTTTAAGGTTACTCATTTTAATAAATTTAAATAATCGGCCCAATTACTTCATTTGTCAAGAAGGCAAGAATTAAAAAAAATTTGATGTGGCCAGGCACATGACTTTATCATACTATATATGTATAAAATTAATAGTTTAGCTACGTGATATTCTATTTGATCGAGATCGGTCGTGTCTGCATTATAAATAAAACTAACATCGGCGCTTGACACTACCTACTGTCATTAGAATGAAAATATCTGTCAAATCCTGGCTAACTAGTTTTAACGCACACACAACCGATCTCAATTT
This sequence comes from Melinopterus prodromus, assembly GCA_964023965.1. Lineage (NCBI taxonomy): Eukaryota > Metazoa > Arthropoda > Insecta > Coleoptera > Scarabaeidae > Melinopterus > Melinopterus prodromus. The sequence goes on from OZ030393.1 coordinate 52,749,449, forward strand.
GAATCTGCTGCTGCAGCTAAACTATTAATATTAATTTATCATTTAACTATTTTGACAAAATCACAGAAAAGCGGCTCATTTGCCAAATCTTTGAAAAATGCTAAGAGTACTAAACATCCAATTTTTTGGACCGTTTTGAACAAAAAGCTTTTCAGCTATAAGTTTGGTCATGAAACTTTTAAATACGAAGTTTCGTCCCGATACCTTTATAGAAACTACTAAATTAGTTCCTCGAGAATCGTCCCCACAAAAAAAAGACGGGTACACACACACCAACATTTTTTCTACCTTGGTCAAAAATGTTCAGGGGACCCAAAAGGACACATTTCCGCTAAAATCTATTTTTTTACATGATTACAATACTTTATCTAAAAATGAATTATCATCCAGTCTAATAACAAAAAATCAAATTGAAGACCGATTCTTGTATGATTTGAGCCGTGCAATCTCACGACAGAAATTTGTTCATTTAATCTACTTTTTGACACTCGCCTAGTGGTTTTATTATTATTGTTATTGTTTTTTTACATTAATTGGATTCATTAACGACTATTGTTCTTTGTTTTTATTTACATTAACTGGCCTCAGTTTAGATGATTTAAAATCTACAGTAACGAAATTTACAATATGCATACAGATCAGGGTGCACCCTGATTACACAGCATACTGGAAAAATGACTTATTGATTAAGTTAGTGTTTATTTGAAAATTTTTGACTATTTTCAGTTATTTTTCGTTGACTTGGTGATAGAAATCTATCAAAGAAAACTAGAAAACTATCAAAATGATTTTGTGAATTTTAAAATTCCAGTTATGTCATTTCCCGAAAAAACGGATGTCACTAATCTCAAGAGTATCCCAAAAAAGCATTTTTGTCTATTAGTACTCTTCAAAATTCCATTTGTCCAGTGTCATAACTTAAAAAAATTATGTGCGTGCCGCCACACTATATGGCCACCCTAGTCATGCTCTACCATGATATGGAATGTCCATGATCGAATTTTTAACAATAGAAATACAACCAAACATACTGTGTGGGTGGTCCAAAGCTTCCGTCAGCTAGATCGCCTGACTTTACACCCTACAGTCTTATCTTATCTCATATTAAGGTTTGAAGAAGGACAGAATAAGATGGCTTTTGAAATATTTCTGTTGAACCACCAGATAAGGTGCGTTCATATTTCTGATTCATCATATTAGAATCGTTTTTAACCTAATAAAACATTAGATTGAGTTAAAAAAAAGAATAATAACTATAGAACCTTCTCGACTTCTTCGAGATGATATCTAACGTTATCGTTTAGTACAAAACTGCATAAATCCGGTCAGATAAATACAGAAAAAAGAACAGGGAAACGTAAGTCCGTAAATCAAAGATAAAATCCGAATTAGGAGCGTGTGTTATCTGAGAGGCTGGTAGATATCAGAGTCGGCCCCTATCTCCCTCGATATATCGTATAAAAAGCGCGCCTATTTATCGGTACGGTATGCGCATAACTTGATTACACGTCTCCGTGTGTATCGAGATGGATCAAGTTACCGGGGCGAGTAAGATTTCAATCATTGATAAGGTTGTATGTATGTCGTTAACGTGTTATTGCTTAGGTAACACAGTGAGCACACGGCAGCACACGCGAACAAATTATGTTTGTTCGGTGTCCAGTCGGGTGGTAATGGCTTTTACGCAACGATTGCCTTTTCCGTGAATAACGAAAATTCTCAAACAGATGTAAATATGTGACGCTGATGAGAGGTGACTTAGATAGTGGCGAAATTCATGATAGTTTGCATAAAATTCATAATTTTTAAACTTGGATGTTACGTTATCTACATGGCCTTCTTGAATGGATCACACATTTGCCACCAATTTATGACACGTTTGATATAAATTGTACCATCTTTTTACTAGTGATGGTCATCTGTAGCCTGTAGGGACGTGGTTTCACAAAAGCGAGATCTATTATTTTTGTTACCGTTTCGTCAATATTTTTATGTCCCTACATGATCATAAAGTGATATTTAACATCTTAGATACCGGGGCAAAAACTGCTTCTTACCGCCCGCGCGGGCATTAGGGGTTGCCATGGTTATATGTCAAATATATCAAATATTTGTCGTTCAAAATGTAAATTTTAATTCGTCAATGTCAATTATAGGGGATTAAGGTTATGTTTGACAATTAATTGACCGTATTGACACTCGCCAATGTCAATTATTGGCGCTTAAGGTTATAAGTTTGACAATTAATTGTCTGTATTGTCACTCAACTCCGAATTGTGTGTATTGTTATTCAACTCCGTAGATACTCATGTCACTTAATAACGTCAAAATATTTATTAATATTATTCAAACGGAGGAACAAAACCATTACTTGATGTTTATACCCTCGGGCGACTTGAAATGCTCTCGGGCTTATCGGCCCTCGAGCTTTTTAAATGGTCACCCTCGGAGTATAAACATCCGTGTAATGACCTTGGTACATAAATAACTACTGACACGTGTGCTAACTACATAAACTCGGCTTAACTTCTGGGTTAACGTTTGATGCCTTTTTGGCTAAATGTTTGAAGTTATGCAGTATGCTCTTAATTTGTTCCTTTATATACATACTTACTTTCTGTGAAATTTGAGATCGATCAATGCACGTTAACCCGTGACCCAAGGGACTCAAAATTGTTTTATTTTGTTTTTCTTAATTTATTTTATTCTCGATTTTGCGCGTCTTGGGAGACACTGGGGAATATACAGGGTATACACTTAAACAATTCGCCTACATTCGAACATTTCAAAAAATTTTCAATCTACATTGTTTTGATTTAAAACAAGCTATCGTCCAAATATATTTTTAATATACATGGTCATTTTATTCTGGAAATTTGGTAACATTTCCTTGTCCAAATAGAACACCCTGTATATTTTGTACATATTTCAATTCTACATGATTAACTACCAAGACTTTTTTTGTAGTAATCACTTTGGACTTATAAGCAATTAATCAAAATTAGATATATTAACACAAATAATACTCCAAAATTAGAAAATAAAAAATTATCAAAGATTCTTTGGTTTTAAATAAGCTGTCTACATATATTTGTAATGTTCAGTTTATTATGCAAACTTGGTAAACTTTCTTTTTTCTAATTTCGTCAAAGTAGTTAAATAATAAATTAAAGAAAAGGAAAATGTCTATGACATTTTTTGGCAAAATTAATAGTTTAGCTGTACGAGCAAATTCTATTTGATCGAGATCGGTCGTGTCTGCATTAATATAAAGCAAGTTAGCCAGGATTTGACAGATATTTTTATTCTTACGACAGTAGGTAGTGTCAAACGTTGATGTTTTGACAATAGCTACTGTCAATAGTATAAACATATCACATATCTGTCAAATCCTGGGTAACAGTTTTATTTTATTGCAGACACGACCGATCTGGATCGAGTCTGAATCTGGAAACAGATTTTTCGGCAATAGTGGAGAAATAGATAGTTAAGAAATGGACAAGAAGAAAAGTGCTCAATACAGTTTTTGTTTGCAATTCAGTTGCCACCTCAGTAGAGATGCGTCTAATACATACGTCGGGTTTGCAGTTCCGTTGATAACGCGACAGGTATTTTGCTTGCTATTTTGGTAAAATATAAATTATAGATTGTTGCTTATTGCATATTGAAATGCATACTACAAAAGATAGTGCTCAATTTAGAACAAGAAAACAAAATTCTTGCCTTTGGTTCTAATTTTTCACGGCTACTCTGAAAACCTACATATTTTTTAATATTCTTATGAGCTGGATTACGCACTCTAACCCAATCTAAGCACGACAAACTCAATCTAGATCTTGAAAAGTCAGGAAACGGGGTACGTTTTCCTTCTTTCTACAATGTACGCACCATCGCGTCGCGTAACATCGGCCTCATTGTTATTCAGTCGGCACCATTTACACGTCATTTCCCTCGCCGCGTTAGGGGAGACCATTGGATCTCTCGCACCGTGCTCACTACATCCACTTATCCTAATTTAAATCTGACTAGTCGGAGGATTAGTTCTTGACAAAATGCGAACTATGCGCAGAGCCAGTCGAGCAAAAAGATAACACACGGAGACCAGCGGCAACGGTTTTGTTGCCCGTCGAGTGCATGTGAATTTCATTTCGTTGTTCCTTCTCCTGGATGCGGTCCACCACATCGCGGACTTTATCGGTATTGTTTCATGAGCGTTTTACCAGCAGGAAATTAATGTAATATTTATTTAGATCTGTGGTTGGTTTCCATTGAAATACATATCAGTAAAAAAGGAGGTAACTTGAATGCGAAGATAAGATTGAGTACCGTGTTTTTCAGAATACCTACATATGTAATTCAATTCCAATTAGTAATAGGAGTATAAATTAGTAAAATAAACCTTATTTTAATCACGATGCTGTGGAAGTTATTTCGTATAGACGTAAAAGTGAAGAAGAAGAAATTGAAGAATGTGCTTGACTCGTTTTGGTATACATAGTAGGTCTACGATCAGATATTGGGCAGGATGGTCGCCTTTGCGGTCGTTTTATTTTTCGGTGACTGTGAGTCTCGCCCAATCTTGCATTCTTATCTGCTTCGGTACAAACAAGAGTGATATAATTATTCATTAATAGGGAACGAGCACTTGGCATGCCCACTCGCAGACATCCTTGGCTCCTTATCGGCTCCCGATCGTGCCATTAGTATTTGGAGAAAAATGTCGCAGCGCCGTTGTCTACACATCTGAAAACTCGAAGTAGTCACGCCAATTCCATTCCAAAATCTGATATTCCAAAATAGTTTTACGGTTATACACTTTCTTTTTTCGAAATTAGGAAAACTTCCATAATTGAATTTATGTCAGATTTAGTCAAACAAAATAGGGCACATTACATTTTTAATGTCCTGTTGGAAAATCTACAGGAATCTAAAGGAAAAGCGAATTCATAGTTTTTGTCCAATACACAGACTAAAAGGGGTTTTAGGAATTAAATTCTATATAATCTTCCAATCATAACTGGAATGAAATTCTCATTTTTATTTTGTCCTTAAAACCTTCATTAACCTGGCACTACAGATGCAGAACTATATTAGGTTTATTTTAGGTAGAGTAATATTTATGTTATTTATTTAATGTTATTTTAGATATTAAACTCGTAAATCTTGCGATAAGCTTTTTGTTGCTGTGGTGGATTTTTATTAGATTTTTAACCACATATTTATTAACACTAAAAGCTAACCATTATTTATGTTTTAAGTGGAAATACCTACCTGATGTTGAATCGTAATAATATGTCAAATCAAAATCCAAAAACGAACCTAACCGAAAATGCTGCAATTATTTATGTTCGCCAGGTACATTGATATACTAAAAATCATTTAACACATATTATTTTTTAATGCCAATCTGCTAATGTGCAAATTTAAAATCGTAAGTATCGGGAAAATGTACTTTATGTACCGGTACCAACTTTATTATCCGGTCCATTATTAGGCTGGTCCTTAATTTATGTATTTTTTATTCCGGGCCATTTCTTGGGGCCCGGCAATCACAAACAAAATCTAAGAATTGATAACTGTGTCTTTTATGCCTTTCCCTGAAGAATCTAAACTTGATCGAAAAATTTCCGAATTAACCTAGTTTTTGTGAAACGCAGGGCTAAAATTTAAATCTTTCATCTTTATGAAGTACTCCACTCTATCTATACTTTCATCTTTATTAAGTACTCCACTCTATTTATACCACTCTATCTATATCCATACTTAATTTCTGTGAAATTTGAGCTGGATCAGTACTGCTACATACAGGATGAGTCAAAATTACCGGGATATCTAAATAATACTTCAACCGCAACAATATCAAAAAAAAATTTGAACAAGTTTTTTTTTGGGTTCAAACAAGCTCTCGTTTAAATATATTTTAATGTAATTTTAAATGAAATATAGAGAAATGCATGATAATTTTACATCTATTTCAATATAATTTGAAATGAAATATGCAGTAATTTTTATTTGTACAATCATATTAAAAACTAAATAGAAAACCTCAAAAGAAGAATTCACATTTTCTATTGTTTTACAAATTTTCAAAATTTCAAAAAATTGTGCAAAAATATTATTGAAAAAACATCATATTAGAAAGCTACACGGGTCTGTTGTGTTGGCGTTTGTAGATATGATGCTGGAAAAACACTCAAAGAAACTTGAAGGACAGTCAAGGACACGTATTATCTAAATTACAACAAAATGATAGCTTTTTTTGAGTTGCAGATAGTTTACATATTATATTTCTGTTGGTATTACTTCAATTTTAAAGCATTATAAATTGTATTGCTTAAATTTTAAAGTAAATTTTAAGAAGAAACAGAAGACTGTAGGTAAAGCGTTCTGACAGCACGGCGTTACGACATCAATCTCTAGTGGCTGCTTGTTGTAGTTCGTGAACTGCAATGATAACAGAATTGTTCTGCATTAATCATTGTTACTCACCTGAGACAGTACTACGACTCTATGCAACAATAGAAAATAGCGAAAATTACGAATTCATCGATAACTATAAAGGATTGCAATAGCAGAAATTGAGGTTAAAATTAAAATTAAGTTTAATTAAGTTTTAATTTTTTAATTTTTTTTAATGGTTTCCGAAGTATTTTTTTTGGTTTCTGTGATGATCATTCGGCTAATTTATGAAGCTTCCATGAAATTATCGCTCTTGGACGTGAAGTTGTCATCACGTGGAATGTATAGTCGTCAAAATATTCTTTTTAAGTATATACAATAAGTAATGGTGCTCATTAAATTTCGTTTAAAACCTCCACCAAGTCGTCCCCCATTGGTAAATGAGACCTCCGGATTTCCTTAGTCTCTAGTCTTGTCAAAATCTATCTGTTAACTTCTGACTAGGTAACTGGGTAGGGCACAGGACACAACAAAAGTTAATTCTAATTAACAATAGGCTTTGGACCAGTGATAGAACGAAAGATACTTCATCTAAACACTTTCAAAGCCTCGTTCAAACTCATTTTCGCTTGTCACATCACACCAATTCAACCGTTGCAGATCCAACCACGCCGGTCAGCAACAGACCTAATGGATATATTAACTCCCATTTAAGGATTCAATCAACACGTCCTCGACTCTTCCGTTCGCTGAGAGCCTCACTCCGCACGAATCGTGATCCTGCCCGGTATTGTCCGTTCTCCGCATCGCGTTCGGTCCTTTCGGTCCGAGAAGCGTTCCTCTCCTTGCAATCGCCGATCTGCGTACCTACATAATAAGAACGATATACACTCCGGTAATCAGATTAGCCGTGATAAATTACCACAGGCTCAGTTAATAGATATCTCGGTGCGGACTCACGACGAGAGGCAGCGCCTACGCGATCCCCATGGTTTCTCCTCCTCCTCTCTCTCGCCCTAGCCCCGGCTTCGGATATCAATTTTCAAATCTCGCCGTGAATTACCGCGAACCGTTTCTTTAAATACTGGCGCTGATACGGCGCGCCTCGGCACACCGGTGCTGCTGTAAAAAGTCCACGGGCCCCCTCTCGATGGGCCGGGGTCGTCTGCCCCCCCCCCCCCCCCCCCGCCTGCGAGATAAGGGCGGCCATACATGCTCAGCGCCGTTTCGCGGCTCTGCTATCGTGCCTTATCGTGAACCGGCGACGTGGCCAGGACCAGCAGGAATTAAATCCGGAAAGGAACGGCGAAAAATTTACAAGTTGCCGCGGGGACGAGCGGAGGAGGCTAACGAAGGAGCCGAGATCGTAAATCTCAGGAAATGATGTCTGTGACTCGTCGTTGGGTCGGTGCTGTGTTAGGTATGCAGGAGATGGTACTGTGTTTTTGAGTTTTGTGCTGGGTGTGTATGAAATTGATAAACCAAAGCAAAGTTTTCGTCTTCATATGAGTGTTGGGTTGTTTCATCTTTGTCCAAGGTTTCCAAGGTTTGTCGTTTTCGGGTGACACGATCAGCGAATGGAATATAAAAAATACAAAAAATGGAGGAGAAAAGTTGGCAACTATTGAGAAACCATCACTGGACATCATATTTGCAAATACCTGATCTCCAAATGCCTGATTAATAATATGGGCTAAAGTTAAAAGGCTAAAAGTTGTGTATACAGATGTGACACTGGTGAAATACACAAACAACCGTTCAAGAACTCGTCTAAACCAGTTATAAAAAGATAATCTATACGTTCAACAAAATCATAGGGAACCCAGATTCATATTCACGTTTCAAGAGTTCGGCCGGACTATTACAGCGTAATTTAATTAATTATAGGGTAATGAGTAATATCTTTACAACTATTTCACTGTAACATGAAACAAAATATGCTGTAATGTTATTAAAAACTAAATAAATGTAATATATTAATTCTATGTTTCATTCACATCTTGACTAGATATTGACATTGTAATATAATCCAACAATCAAAACAATAATACAACAAACATACATTGTGCAAACAGTCAAACGTACAAAAGCACAAACGGCCAAACAAATATGGTATAGACAAAATTCATTGTAAAAATATAAATATGTAGACGTACAGACAAGTATAAAACAATTTGAAGCAGTTACAACTTAATGCATACTCAAACATAGCAAACACACAGATAACCAAATGGGCAAAGCATACGACTTCACCAGTATATTAGACCGGTCCTGTCTCAAAACCAGATGAGTATTGGCCGCAGTATATCTTTATTTCTGGTTAATCCAGAAATTTTTATTTAAACTGTATTATCATCACGCGTTCTAGGAACTATCCTCTATTATCTTCTGTTTCTCACAAGAACACTATATGTTGGTGCTTGATGTTCCGCATCTGTATCTGCAATAGAACAAGAACACATATTAGATAGACACAAAAAGTTACAGCTTTCTGCAATGCATACACAGACAGAAATTTTTTTAAGTCAAATAAATATGCATTTACTCAAACAAATCTGTTGTTTCAATAGAGGCAAAGAAATATTTATTTGCGGATAAAAACGCATTTGTTTGAAATAATTTTTTGGTAGAAAGAACGTTGATTTGTGTCAAACAACTTGTTTCCAGTTAAAGTTTGCAATTTGTATATTATAAGAAACGAGATTTATTTACTTCAAATAAATCAAAATATTATTTCTTTGGTGGAAGTAAAACCTATTTTAAAGCCAAAACAAAAATATTACTTAAATAAATCTCTTCTTGTGTACAAACATATTTATTTTAATCAAAAAATGATTTTTTGGCCGAAGTAAACCTATTTTTAAGCCAAAGACAAAATATAACTTTAAACGAAATAAATCTCTACTTATATACAAATTTATATGCTAGAATCAAAATTATATTTCATTGGTGTAAAATAACGTTTTATTAAATCAATACAAAAATATTACTTTAAAGGAAAGTAATTTTTGTTTGTCCATTTACATTTACATATACATTTTTTTCACTTAAATAAATATTTCAAATAAATTAGTCTCTGCAAGCAAATAAACTAGAGTATTCAATGAAGTAAATATTGCTGGCGTCAAATAAATATGTTTTGAACCAAAAGAATAAATTCAAACAAATACATTTCTTTAAAACAAGAAATCTTTTTTATCTGTGTAGCGTTCAAATCACAACATACGTTGTAATTTTACGATTCTAGAGCATATTTCCATCCTACTTTTAGTAAAATATAACTGTAATTAAAATAAATCAGCAATATAGTTGTAATATCACACAGATTTGTAAATATAATTAGAATTCCGTGCAATTTTTAGACAGACAACGATATACAACTAATTTTTACAATGATTTATGCGTAACTTTACTGTTTTACAGTTCTTAAGCTAATACTAATTATTAATTATTAATACTAATTAAGCCGCCATGCAATACAATAAATCTTGATTTAATTTGTCTATCTATAGAACACACTGAGTTTCAACAAAATAGTCTCTATAGAAAAGCATCTAACAATTTCACTTCACCAACTTTTTTGCAATGCTTTAAACATTTCTAACCGCAATGTTTTAGCTTTTTCCAAGGAAGTGTTTTGCATAGTACTATGCTAAAGGTTTTATATAATCTCACAGATGCCACCAAATGCGGTAAGTCAAAGTTTATCTAAGTAGCTAATCTACGGCCGTTCCTACACCCTGTGATGTATGTGGCCAACGTTGGCCAATGTTGGTGAAGCACTTCAATGACCAATGTTGTCTACATACATCCCACCTAAGACCCGCCTAAGGCAAGATAGCAAAGGTGAAAATGCAAATGGAAGACTCAGGCAATTGCTTTATAGGTTTCTAGGATGTGCAATGCCTCAAGAACCTATTTTTTCTGGATTTTCCAACAGCTCGACTTACCATGTTATTACGATTTACATAACAGCAAAAACGTTCTGGTTTCCTATATCTTGGACTGTCATTGATACAACTGTTCACGGAACTTCCTTGGTCTTAAAAAATAAACCTTCTGTGGAACATCTGATCAGTAGGTTTGACTAATTTTCAGAATCAAAGTGTTAGTAAAAGATCAAAACTGTTCCTTCTTGTTATTTTTGATTACATTTTACCTTAACGTTTCTTTCTCAGAGTCTTCCTACTTCTTCCTTGGAAGAAGGGAATTTGACTAGCCATAGGCAACGCAACATTTTACCATTAAAAAGAAATCATATTTCACGAATTTCGTGTACCACGTCTGAGATAGTGGCATCGGATGCGCAGCCCGGCAAGTTCTAGCTTCACATGAAATATAGTTCGCCGATGTTTCGCGCGCCAGTCCGACTGCCTGGCGCGCGAGCGTCCCTTTTTTGATCGCGCCGTTCGACAACCCTATCATTTTTCCACACGAACGGACGAGTGGCTAGCAGCTGCCAAAGTCCGATAGAGGGCAGAGTCGACGGTCGCCTTGCGTCCCGCTGATAAGGGCCGGCGGTCGGGCGCGCAGGGAAATGTCACCTCGCGTGACACCGCCCCCCTCGCCGCCACCCCCTTCGACCGAGCCGGTGGTGTCATCGCCGCTGCCGCTACGAATGCGGAATGGCTGCGACCGCGCGATATGTCACTCACTCGATCACACGTGACCGATTTTTATTAGAGACAAAAGTGTCGAACGGTAAAAAAGGCCGCCCCCTCGCCGTGCTAGATAAGTACGCCGCCGCCGCAGACGCAGCCTTGGACTCCAGCCACCCGTGATTCCCGCGCGTCTCTTTTTATGCCAAACTCGATCTTGACGCGACGTGAAACTTAACCCCTTCGAGCCTCTTCGGCAGTTACCCTTCTGGAAGGTGATAACGTGGTGGGTGTCCTTTCCAATGTAAAGGAAGCTATGCTAAAGTTTTTGGAAAAATGTTTCTTTCAAATCTGTCATTTTTTGTAGACGAAATATATCAAAATCGAAAATACTGCTAGTTAGTTTTTATTAACCGTCATTCTATATCATCTGATATCCGCTTTGTTCATTCCAGAAGTTTCTCCTCGTCCTTGTATCTTTCATATTTGTCCGTCTCATCTTACCATATCTCAGCGGTTCTTGTTTGTTCTAAATTCGATTTCAGGATACGAAATGGACCTGCCTCTTCCAGTCCAGCGCATTAATAGCTTGTTATTGTATATTCATGTCTACATATCTGGATGGTTTCCTCTATTGTATTGTATTGTTGGCATTGTTGAGGATATATTCATCAATTTCTTAAAGATGTTCCTCTTCTGTCATCATACGATTTGCGTTAACAACCTGTCTCCAGGGCAATATTTCTTGCTTGCTGGTTGTTTTGATATTAAAATGATGCTGGCTGGAAAAAAATATTATATAACAATATGATAAAATATAAAATATGCAAACAATATCACAAATTGAAATTGCTCTCGAAGAGATGTTGTCAGTTCATGGTATGATGACAATCCATGACAACAAAGCCTATTTCATGACAGAATCTAGCCCCATTTATTAAATATGCTTTGTATTGCCCAGGGGAAAATCTCAGATGTATCAAGGGACAACATAATAGTTATAGGGGATTCCGGCTTTTCCTCTAAAATTACCGCTTTTATTAGAATTTTTTATTGGCGAGACTAGGTAATAAATTCGTTGGGCCAATGTAAAAATATTTATATTTGAGGAAATAGTGACTTGTCAAACTCAAAATAACTAATAAAACTAAACATTTACAATGTTTTCACTATGAAAACAAAAGTACATAACTTATTGCATTTCTGGTTCATCAGACCGTGTTGGTGTGTTTACTGTACATCCAGTTAAAATTTCAAATCAACCGGTCAAATAGTTGTTGAAATATCATGCCAACCGTTAAAAAATACAGTTCAGAGAAAAACGTGTTTTAAGTTTCAAGTGCAGTTTATAACGTGACATCGAGTACTTACAGTATTTTTCTGCTAATATCCATACCAGGACCATACTTTTATCTTCTTCCACTACGTAGAATTGAGTTTGAGACAATTGCTCGTTTCTACGCCTTATTTGCAGCCTAGAGTGCACGTCTCGACTACCTCACCAGACGCAGTTTCTTGGGCACATTTGCAAATATCTTCGTTTCCGTGCCAATAACGATTCTTACTGTTGTCATAGTTTTAAGGACGGAGAAAAGCCTTTATTATAAATGCCTGCTGCTGCATAAGTCGCAATTTTGGTAGGTTTTGAGCCACGATATGGCCACGGTGGCGATGTTTGGGTGCGAGACAGTAGAATTGAAGCTTTAGTTGTTGTTTTGAGTGTCACCACCTAAACACCGTTCTAGCAACTCTATCGATGACAAGTCGTGGTAAATCGGCTTGATGGCATTGTCGACATTTTTATCAAGTGTTATTAAATTCATGGAGTGTTTTCTTGTCATATAGTTTAAAATATATGATTTCTTACAAAATTTTAGCCAGTCGGCAAAAACCCAAACTACCTTCAATCAAATTAGGGTTGTGGTTCTTGATACAATTTTTGACGCTGATTACGCCGGTATAATTAGATTTTACATATTTGGAACGGTTCGGCAGTTATTACGTTCCCAATTATCAAAAATGATGCTAAAAACACCTATTTTACTATATTAGAAACTTTGAACGCAAACTGTGTCCGATCCAATCGCCCGATGTTGACGGTTCAAACGGTATCGGATGGGAAATTGACTGAGGAATTCATTTCTGAAATCAGCGTTGCTCTAAGGTGCGCGGTTCGCGAGAAAAACGCGATAAACCGCGGAAATTATAGTTTCCCACTTTCTGGCCAAACCGTACACGCTACGGGAAAGCCGAGCACACCGTTGAATTCAGCACATCCCAATGCATAAGCATGACTACATAAGAACGCTCTATCTCTCAAAAAGTTGTAATTGTTTCTTCGGTCTAAATTTAGCACTTTTAGATAGAAAAAAATTGAACATTGCAACCGTTGGTGATAGAAAGGTTTACCCACTACCAAATGATACATCTCGTTGAGTCTATCAAAAATATGTATACTTTTATATGCCTACGATTTACCATTTTCAAGTTATGTGGTCAATTTCGCTTATTTTTGTATTATTTGAAAAACCGTAATTTCAGCACAACTCGGTAACCAGTAGAGACAGAGACTTTTGCTATGTAAATTTGTAATCAGCGCACCCATTTTAGTAAGATAGCAAAGGTTTCATGTTGATCTGGGTCCTAGTTTTTGAGATAGGTGTGCCAGTTCAAAATTATAGTTTAAAATATGTGATTTCTTACAAAATTTTAGCCAGTCGGCAAAAACCCAAACTACCTTCAATCAAATTAGGGTTGTGGTTCTTGATACAATTGTTGACGCTGATTACGCCGGTATAATTAGATTTTACCTATTTGGAACGGTTCGGCAGTTAGTACGTTCCCAATTATCAAAAATGATGCTAAAACACCTATTTTACTATACTACATACTTTGAACGCAAACTGTGTCCGATCCAATCGCCCGATGTTGACGGCTCAAACGGTATCGGATGGGAAATTGGCTGAGGAATTCATTTCTGAAATCAGCGTTGCTCTAAGGTGCGCGGTTCGCGAGAAAAACGCGATAAACCGCGGAAATTATAGTTTCCCACTTTCTGGCCAAACCGTACACGCTACGGGAAAGCCGAGCACACCGTTGAATTCAGCACATCCCAATGCATAAGCATGACTACATAAGAACGCTCTATCTCTCAAAAAGTTGTAATTGTTTCTTCGGTCTAAATTTAGCACTTTTAGATAGAAAAAAATTGAACATTGCAACCGTTGGTGATAGAAAGGTTTACCCACTACCAAATGATACCTCTCGTTGAGTCTATCAAAAATATGTATACTTTTATATGCCTACGATTTACCATTTTCAAGTTATGTGGTCCATTTCGCTTATTTTTGTATTATTTGAAAAACCGTAATTTCAGCACAACTCGGTAACCAGTAGAGACAGAGACTTTTGCTATGTAAATTTGTAATCAGCGCACCCATTTTAGTAAGATAGCAAAGGTTTCATGTTGATCTGGGTCCTAGTTTTTGAGATAGGTGTGCCAGTTCAAAATTATAGTTTAAAATATGTGATTTCTTACAAAATTTTAGCCAGTCGGCAAAAACCCAAACTACCTTCAATCAAATTAGGGTTGTGGTTCTTGATACAATATTTGACGCTGATTACGCCGGTATAATTGGATTTTACATATTTGGAACGGTTCGGCAGTTATTACGTTCCCAATTATCAAAAATGATGCTAAAAACACCTATTTTACTATATTAGAAACTTTGAACGCAAACTGTGTCCGATCCAATCGCCCGATGTTGACGGTTCAAACGGTATCGGATGGGAAATTGGCTGAGGAATTCATTTCTGAAATCAGCGTTGCTCTACGGTGCGCGGTTCGCGAGAAAAACGCGATAAACCGCGGAAATTATAGTTTCCCACTTTCTGGCCAAACCGTACACGCTACGGGAAAGCCGAGCACACCGTTGAATTCAGCACATCCCAATGCATAAGCATGACTACATAAGAACGCTCTATCTCTCAAAAAGTTGTAATTGTTTCTTCGGTCTAAATTTAGCACTTTTAGATAGAAAAAAATTGAACATTGCAACCGTTGGTGATAGAAAGGTTTACCCACTACCAAATGATACCTCTCGTTGAGTCTATCAAAAATATGTATACTTTTATATGCCTACGATTTACCATTTTCAAGTTATGTGGTCCATTTCGCTTATTTTTGTATTATTTGAAAAACCGTAATTTCAGCACAACTCGGTAACCAGTAGAGACAGAGACTTTTGCTATGTAAATTTGTAATCAGCGCACCCATTTTAGTAAGATAGCAAAGGTTTCATGTTGATCTGGGTCCTAGTTTTTGAGATAGGTGTGCCAGTTCAAAATTATAGTTTAAAATATGTGATTTCTTACAAAATTTTAGCCAGTCGGCAAAAACCCAAACTACCTTCAATCAAATTAGGGTTGTGGTTCTTGATACAATATTTGACGCTGATTACGCCGGTATAATTGGATTTTACATATTTGGAACGGTTCGGCAGTTATTACGTTCCCAATTATCAAAAATGATGCTAAAAACACCTATTTTACTATATTAGAAACTTTGAACGCAAACTGTGTCCGATCCAATCGCCCGATGTTGACGGTTCAAACGGTATCGGATGGGAAATTGGCTGAGGAATTCATTTCTGAAATCAGCGTTGCTCTACGGTGCGCGGTTCGCGAGAAAAACGCGATAAACCGCGGAAATTATAGTTTCCCACTTTCTGGCCAAACCGTACACGCTACGGGAAAGCCGAGCACACCGTTGAATTCAGCACATCCCAATGCATAAGCATGACTACATAAGAACGCTCTATCTCTCAAAAAGTTGTAATTGTTTCTTCGGTCTAAATTTAGCACTTTTAGATAGAAAAAAATTGAACATTGCAACCGTTGGTGATAGAAAGGTTTACCCACTACCAAATGATACATCTCGTTGAGTCTATCAAAAATATGTATACTTTTATATGCCTACGATTTACCATTTTCAAGTTATGTGGTCAATTTCGCTTATTTTTGTATTATTTGAAAAACCGTAATTTCAGCACAACTCGGTAACCAGTAGAGACAGAGACTTTTGCTATGTAAATTTGTAATCAGCGCACCCATTTTAGTAAGATAGCAAAGGTTTCATGTTGATCTGGGTCCTAGTTTTTGAGATAGGTGTGCCAGTTCAAAATTATAGTTTAAAATATGTGATTTCTTACAAAATTTTAGCCAGTCGGCAAAAACCCAAACTACCTTCAATCAAATTAGGGTTGTGGTTCTTGATACAATTGTTGACGCTGATTACGCCGGTATAATTAGATTTTACCTATTTGGAACGGTTCGGCAGTTAGTACGTTCCCAATTATCAAAAATGATGCTAAAACACCTATTTTACTATACTACATACTTTGAACGCAAACTGTGTCCGATCCAATCGCCCGATGTTGACGGCTCAAACGGTATCGGATGGGAAATTGGCTGAGGAATTCATTTCTGAAATCAGCGTTGCTCTAAGGTGCGCGGTTCGCGAGAAAAACGCGATAAACCGCGGAAATTATAGTTTCCCACTTTCTGGCCAAACCGTACACGCTACGGGAAAGCCGAGCACACCGTTGAATTCAGCACATCCCAATGCATAAGCATGACTACATAAGAACGCTCTATCTCTCAAAAAGTTGTAATTGTTTCTTCGGTCTAAATTTAGCACTTTTAGATAGAAAAAAATTGAACATTGCAACCGTTGGTGATAGAAAGGTTTACCCACTACCAAATGATACCTCTCGTTGAGTCTATCAAAAATATGTATACTTTTATATGCCTACGATTTACCATTTTCAAGTTATGTGGTCCATTTCGCTTATTTTTGTATTATTTGAAAAACCGTAATTTCAGCACAACTCGGTAACCAGTAGAGACAGAGACTTTTGCTATGTAAATTTGTAATCAGCGCACCCATTTTAGTAAGATAGCAAAGGTTTCATGTTGATCTGGGTCCTAGTTTTTGAGATAGGTGTGCCAGTTCAAAATTATAGTTTAAAATATGTGATTTCTTACAAAATTTTAGCCAGTCGGCAAAAACCCAAACTACCTTCAATCAAATTAGGGTTGTGGTTCTTGATACAATATTTGACGCTGATTACGCCGGTATAATTGGATTTTACATATTTGGAACGGTTCGGCAGTTATTACGTTCCCAATTATCAAAAATGATGCTAAAAACACCTATTTTACTATATTAGAAACTTTGAACGCAAACTGTGTCCGATCCAATCGCCCGATGTTGACGGTTCAAACGGTATCGGATGGGAAATTGGCTGAGGAATTCATTTCTGAAATCAGCGTTGCTCTACGGTGCGCGGTTCGCGAGAAAAACGCGATAAACCGCGGAAATTATAGTTTCCCACTTTCTGGCCAAACCGTACACGCTACGGGAAAGCCGAGCACACCGTTGAATTCAGCACATCCCAATGCATAAGCATGACTACATAAGAACGCTCTATCTCTCAAAAAGTTGTAATTGTTTCTTCGGTCTAAATTTAGCACTTTTAGATAGAAAAAAATTGAACATTGCAACCGTTGGTGATAGAAAGGTTTACCCACTACCAAATGATACCTCTCGTTGAGTCTATCAAAAATATGTATACTTTTATATGCCTACGATTTACCATTTTCAAGTTATGTGGTCCATTTCGCTTATTTTTGTATTATTTGAAAAACCGTAATTTCAGCACAACTCGGTAACCAGTAGAGACAGAGACTTTTGCTATGTAAATTTGTAATCAGCGCACCCATTTTAGTAAGATAGCAAAGGTTTCATGTTGATCTGGGTCCTAGTTTTTGAGATAGGTGTGCCAGTTCAAAATTATAGTTTAAAATATGTGATTTCTTACAAAATTTTAGCCAGTCGGCAAAAACCCAAACTACCTTCAATCAAATTAGGGTTGTGGTTCTTGATACAATATTTGACGCTGATTACGCCGGTATAATTGGATTTTACATATTTGGAACGGTTCGGCAGTTATTACGTTCCCAATTATCAAAAATGATGCTAAAAACACCTATTTTACTATATTAGAAACTTTGAACGCAAACTGTGTCCGATCCAATCGCCCGATGTTGACGGTTCAAACGGTATCGGATGGGAAATTGGCTGAGGAATTCATTTCTGAAATCAGCGTTGCTCTACGGTGCGCGGTTCGCGAGAAAAACGCGATAAACCGCGGAAATTATAGTTTCCCACTTTCTGGCCAAACCGTACACGCTACGGGAAAGCCGAGCACACCGTTGAATTCAGCACATCCCAATGCATAAGCATGACTACATAAGAACGCTCTATCTCTCAAAAAGTTGTAATTGTTTCTTCGGTCTAAATTTAGCACTTTTAGATAGAAAAAAATTGAACATTGCAACCGTTGGTGATAGAAAGGTTTACCCACTACCAAATGATACCTCTCGTTGAGTCTATCAAAAATATGTATACTTTTATATGCCTACGATTTACCATTTTCAAGTTATGTGGTCCATTTCGCTTATTTTTGTATTATTTGAAAAACCGTAATTTCAGCACAACTCGGTAACCAGTAGAGACAGAGACTTTTGCTATGTAAATTTGTAATCAGCGCACCCATTTTAGTAAGATAGCAAAGGTTTCATGTTGATCTGGGTCCTAGTTTTTGAGATAGGTGTGCCAGTTCAAAATTATAGTTTAAAATATGTGATTTCTTACAAAATTTTAGCCAGTCGGCAAAAACCCAAACTACCTTCAATCAAATTAGGGTTGTGGTTCTTGATACAATATTTGACGCTGATTACGCCGGTATAATTAGATTTTACATATTTGGAACGGTTCGGCAGTTATTACGTTCCCAATTATCAAAAATGATGCTAAAAACACCTATTTTACTATATTCGAAACTTTGAACGCAAACTGTGTCCGATCCAATCGCCCGATGTTGACGGTTCAAACGGTATCGGATGGGAAATTGGCTGAGGAATTCATTTCTGAAATCAGCATTGCTCTAAGGTGCGCGGTTCCGCGATTAACCGCGGAAATTATAGTTTCCCACTTTCTGGCCAAACCGTACACGCTACGGGAAAGCCGAGCACACCGTTGAATTCAGCACATCCCAATGCATAAGCATGACTACATAAGAACGCTCTATCTCTCAAAAAGTTGTAATTGTTTCTTCGGTCTAAATTTAGCACTTTTAGATAGAAAAAAATTGAACATTGCAACCGTTGGTGATAGAAAGGTTTACCCACTACCAAATGATACCTCTCGTTGAGTCTATCAAAAATATGTATACTTTTATATGCCTACGATTTACCATTTTCAAGTTATGTGGTCCATTTCGCTTATTTTTGTATTATTTGAAAAACCGTAATTTCAGCACAACTCGGTAACCAGTAGAGACAGAGACTTTTGCTATGTAAATTTGTAATCAGCGCACCCATTTTAGTAAGATAGCAAAGGTTTCATGTTGCTCTGGGTCCTAGTTTTTGAGATAGGTGTGCCAGTTCAAAATTATAGTTTAAAATATGTGATTTCTTACAAAATTTTAGCCAGTTCGCAAAAACCCAAACTACCTTCAATTAAATTAGGGTTGTGGTTCTTGATACAATTTTTGACGGTGATTACGCCGGTATAATTAGATTTTTCATATTTGGAACGGTTCGGCAGTTATTACGTTCCCAATTATCAAAAATGATGCTAAAAACACCTATTTTACTATATTAGAAACTTTGAACGCAAACTGTGTCCGATCCAATCGCCCGATGTTGACGGTTCAAACGGTATCGGATGGGAAATTGGCTGAAGAATTCATTTCTGAAATCAGCGTTGCTCTAAGGTGCGCGGTTCGCGAGAAAAACGCGATAAACCGCGGAAATTATAGTTTCCCACTTTCTGGCCAAACCGTACACGCTACGGGAAAGCCGAGCACACCATTGAATTCAGCACATCCCAATGCATAAGCATGACTACATAAGAACGCTCTATCTCTCAAAAAGTTGTAATTGTTTCTTCGGTCTAAATTTAGCAATTTTAGATAGAAAAAAATTGAACATTGCAACCGTTGGTGATAGAAAGGTTTACCCACTACCAAATGATACCTCTCGTTGAGTCTATCAAAAATATGTATACTTTTATATGCCTACGATTTACCATTTTCAAGTTATGTGATCCATTTCGCTTATTTTTGTATTATTTGAAAAACCGTAATTTCACCACAACTCGGTAACCAGTAGAGACAGAGACTTTTGCTATGTAAATTTGTAATCAGCGCACCCATTTTAGTAAGATAGCAAAGGTTTCATGTTGATCTGGGTCCTAGTTTTTGAGATAGGTGTGCCAGTTCAAAATTATAGTTTAAAATATGTGATTTCTTACAAAATTTTAGCCAGTCGGCAAAAACCCAAACTACCTTCAATCAAATTAGGGTTGTGGTTCTTGATACAATTTTTGACGCTGATTACGCCGGTATAATTAGATTTTACATATTTGGAACGGTTCGGCAGTTATTACGTTCCCAATTATCAAAAATTATGCTAAAAACACCTATTTTACTATATTAGAAACTTTGAACGCAAACTGTGTCCGATCCAATCACCCGATGTTGACGGTTCAAACGGTATCGGATGGGAAATGGGCTGAGGAATTCATTTCTGAAATCAGCGTTGCTCTAACGTGCGCGGTTCGCGAGAAAAACGCGCTAAACCGCGGAAATTATAGTTTCCCACTTTCTGGCCAAACCGTACACGCTACGGGAAAGCCGAGCACACCGTTGAATTCAGCACATCCCAATGCATAAGCATGACTACATAAGAACGCTCTATCTCTCAAAAAGTTGTAATTGTTTCTTCGGTCTAAATTTAGCACTTTTAGATAGAAAAAAATTGAACATTGCAACCGTTGGTGATAGAAAGGTTTACCCACTACCAAATGATACCTCTCGTTGAGTCTATCAAAAATATGTATACTTTTATATGCCTAGGATTTACCATTTTCAAGTTATGTGGTCCATTTCGCTTATTTTTGTATTATTTGAAAAACCGTAATTTCAGCACAACTCGGTAACCAGTAGAGACAGAGACTTTTGCTATGTAAATTTGTAATCAGCGCACCCATTTTAGTAAGATAGCAAAGGTTTCATGTTGATCTGGGTCCTAGTTTTTGAGATAGGTGTGCCAGTTCAAAATTATAGTTTAAAATATGTGATTTCTTACAAAATTTTAGCCAGTCGGCAAAAACCCAAACTACCTTCAATCAAATTAGGGTTGTGGTTCTTGATACAATATTTGACGCTGATTACGCCGGTATAATTGGATTTTACATATTTGGAACGGTTCGGCAGTTATTACGTTCCCAATTATCAAAAATGATGCTAAAAACACCTATTTTACTATATTAGAAACTTTTAACGCAAACTGTGTCCGATCCAATCGCCCGATGTTGACGGTTCAAACGGTATCGGATGGGAAATTGGCTGAGGAATTCATTTCTGAAATCAGCGTTGCTCTACGGTGCGCGGTTCGCGAGAAAAACGCGATAAACCGCGGAAATTATAGTTTCCCACTTTCTGGCCAAACCGTACACGCTACGGGAAAGCCGAGCACACCGTTGAATTCAGCACATCCCAATGCATAAGCATGACTACATAAGAACGCTCTATCTCTCAAAAAGTTGTAATTGTTTCTTCGGTCTAAATTTAGCAATTTTAGATAGAAAAAAATTGAACATTGCAACCGTTGGTGATAGAAAGGTTTACCCACTACCAAATGATACCTCTCGTTGAGTCTATCAAA
The DNA here is from genome assembly GCA_964023965.1 of Melinopterus prodromus. NCBI lineage: Eukaryota > Metazoa > Arthropoda > Insecta > Coleoptera > Scarabaeidae > Melinopterus > Melinopterus prodromus. Next base: position 52,771,240 of record OZ030393.1, read on the forward strand.
AATATGTATACTTTTATATGCCTACGATTTACCATTTTCAAGTTATGTGATCCATTTCGCTTATTTTTGTATTATTTGAAAAACCGTAATTTCAGCACAACTCGGTAACCAGTAGAGACAGAGACTTTTGCTATGTAAATTTGTAATCAGCGCACCCATTTTAGTAAGATAGCAAAGGTTTCATGTTGATCTGGGTCCTAGTTTTTGAGATAGGTGTGCCAGTTCAAAATTATAGTTTAAAATATGTGATTTCTTACAAAATTTTAGCCAGTCGGCAAAAACCCAAACTACCTTCAATCAAATTAGGGTTGTGGTTCTTGATACAATATTTGACGCTGATTACGCCGGTATAATTAGATTTTACATATTTGGAACGGTTCGGCAGTTATTACGTTCCCAATTATCAAAAATGATGCTAAAAACACCTATTTTACTATATTCGAAACTTTGAACGCAAACTGTGTCCGATCCAATCGCCCGATGTTGACGGTTCAAACGGTATCGGATGGGAAATTGGCTGAGGAATTCATTTCTGAAATCAGCATTGCTCTAAGGTGCGCGGTTCCGCGATTAACCGCGGAAATTATAGTTTCCCACTTTCTGGCCAAACCGTACACGCTACGGGAAAGCCGAGCACACCGTTGAATTCAGCACATCCCAATGCATAAGCATGACTACATAAGAACGCTCTATGTCTCAAAAAGTTGTAATTGTTTCTTCGGTCTAAATTTAGCACTTTTAGATAGAAAAAAATTGAACATTGCAACCGTTGGTGATAGAAAGGTTTACCCACTACCAAATGATACCTCTCGTTGAGTCTATCAAAAATATGTATACTTTTATATGCCTACGATTTACCATTTTCAAGTTATGTGATCCATTTCGCTTATTTTTGTATTATTTGAAAAACCGTAATTTCAGCACAACTCGGTAACCAGTAGAGACAGAGACTTTTGCTATGTAAATTTGTAATCAGCGCACCCATTTTAGTAAGATAGCAAAGGTTTCATGTTGATCTGGGTCCTAGTTTTTGAGATAGGTGTGCCAGTTCAAAATTATAGTTTAAAATATGTGATTTCTTACAAAATTTTAGCCAGTCGGCAAAAACCCAAACTACCTTCAATCAAATTAGGGTTGTGGTTCTTGATACAATATTTGACGCTGATTACGCCGGTATAATTAGATTTTACATATTTGGAACGGTTCGGCAGTTATTACGTTCCCAATTATCAAAAATGATGCTAAAAACACCTATTTTACTATATTCGAAACTTTGAACGCAAACTGTGTCCGATCCAATCGCCCGATGTTGACGGTTCAAACGGTATCGGATGGGAAATTGGCTGAGGAATTCATTTCTGAAATCAGCATTGCTCTAAGGTGCGCGGTTCCGCGATTAACCGCGGAAATTATAGTTTCCCACTTTCTGGCCAAACCGTACACGCTACGGGAAAGCCGAGCACACCGTTGAATTCAGCACATCCCAATGCATAAGCATGACTACATAAGAACGCTCTATGTCTCAAAAAGTTGTAATTGTTTCTTCGGTCTAAATTTAGCACTTTTAGATAGAAAAAAATTGAACATTGCAACCGTTGGTGATAGAAAGGTTTACCCACTACCAAATGATACCTCTCGTTGAGTCTATCAAAAATATGTATACTTTTATATGTATACATTTTCAAGTTATGTGGTCCATTTCGCTTATTTTTGTATTATTTGAAAAACCGTAATTTCACCACAACTCGGTAACCAGTAAAGACAGAGACTTTTGCTATGTAAATTTGTAATCAGCGCACCCATTTTAGTAAGATAGCAAAGGTTTCATGTTGATCTGGGTCCTAGTTTTTGAGATAGGTGTGCCAGTTCAAAATTATAGTTTAAAATATGTGATTTCTTACAAAATTTTAGCCAGTCGGCAAAAACCCAAACTACCTTCAATTAAATTAGGGTTGTGGTTCTTGATACAATTTTTGACGGTGATTACGCCGGTATACTTAGATTTTTCATATTTGGAACGGTTCGGCAGTTATTACGTTCCCAATTATCAAAAATGATGCTAAAAACACCTATTTTACTATATTAGAAACTTTCAACGCAAACTGTGTCCGATCCAATCGCCCGATGTTGACGGTTCAAACGGCATCGGATGGGAAATTGGCTGAGGAATTCATTTCTGAAATCAGCGTTGCTCTAAGGTGCGCGGTTCGCGAGAAAAACGCGATTAACCGCGGAAATTATAGTTTCCCACTTTCTGGCCAAACCGTACACGCTACGGGAAAGCCGAGCACACCGTTGAATTCAGCACATCCCAATGCATAAGCATGACTACATAAGAACGCTCTATCTCTCAAAAAGTTGTAATTGTTTCTTCGGTCTAAATTTAGCACTTTTAGATAGAAAAGAATTGAACATTGCAACCGTTGGTGATAGAAAGGTTTACCCACTACCAAATGATACCTCCCGTTGAGTCTATCAAAAATATGTATACTTTTATATGCCTACGATTTACCATTTTCAAGTTATGTGGTCCATTTCGCTTATTTTTGTATTATTTGAAAAACCGTAATTTCAGCACAACTCGGTAACCAGTAGAGACAGAGACTTTTGCTATGTAAATTTGTAATCAGCGCACCCATTTTAGTAAGATAGCAAAGGTTTCATGTTGATCTGGGTCCTAGTTTTTGAGATAGGTGTGCCAGTTCAAAATTATAGTTTAAAATATGTGATTTCTTACAAAATTTTAGCCAGTCGGCAAAAACCCAAACTACCTTCAATCAAATTAGGGTTGTGGTTCTTGATACAATATTTGACGCTGATTACGCCGGTATAATTAGATTTTACATATTTGGAACGGTTCGGCAGTTATTACGTTCCCAATTATCAAAAATGATGCTAAAAACACCTATTTTACTATATTCGAAACTTTGAACGCAAACTGTGTCCGATCCAATCGCCCGATGTTGACGGTTCAAACGGTATCGGATGGGAAATTGGCTGAGGAATTCATTTCTGAAATCAGCGTTGCTCTAAGGTGCGCGGTTCGCGAGAAAATCGCGATTAACCGCGGAAATTATAGTTTCCCACTTTCTGGCCAAACCGTACGCGCTACGGGAAAGCCGAGCACACCGTTGAATTCAGCACATCCCAATGCATAAGCATGACTACATAAGAACGCTCTATCTCTCAAAAAGTTGTAATTGTTTCTTCGGTCTAAATTTAGCACTTTTAGATAGAAAAAAATTGAACATTGCAACCGTTGGTGATAGAAAGGTTTACCCACTACCAAATGATACCTCTCGTTGAGTCTATCAAAAATATGTATACTTTTATATGCCTACGATTTACCATTTTCAAGTTATGTGGTCCATTTCGCTTATTTTTGTATTATTTGAAAAACCGTAATTTCACCACAACTCGGTAACCAGTAGAGACAGAGACTTTTGCTATGTAAATTTGTAATCAGCGCACCCATTTTAGTAAGATAGCAAAGGTTTCATGTTGATCTGGGTCCTAGTTTTTGAGATAGGTGTGCCAGTTCAAAATTATAGTTTAAAATATGTGATTTCTTACAAAATTTTAGCCAGTCGGCAAAAACCCAAACTACCTTCAATTAAATTATGGTTGTGGTTCTTGATACAATTTTTGACGCTGATTACGCCGGTATACTTAGATTTTTCATATTTGGAACGGTTCGGCAGTTATTACGTTCCCAATTATCAAAAATGATGCTAAAAACACCTATTTTACTATATTAGAAACTTTCAACGCAAACTGTGTCCGATCCAATCGCCCGATGTTGACGGTTCAAACGGTATCGGATGGGAAATTGGCTGAGGAATTCATTTCTGAAATCAGCGTTGCTCTAAGGTGCGCGGTTCGCGAGAAAAACGCGATAAACCGCGGAAATTATAGTTTCCCAGTTTCTGGCCAAACCGTACACGCTACGGGAAAGCCGAGCACACCGTTGAATTCAGCACATCCCAATGCATAAGCATGACTACATAAGAACGCTCTATCTCTCAAAAAGTTGTAATTGTTTCTTCGGTCTAAATTTAGCACTTTTAGATAGAAAAAAATTGAACATTGCAACCGTTGGTGATAGAAAGGTTTACCCACTACCAAATGATACCTCTCGTTGAGTCTATCAAAAATATGTATACTTTTATATGCCTACGATTTACCATTTTCAAGTTATGTGGTCCATTTCGCTTATTTTTGTATTATTTGAAAAACCGTAATTTCACCACAACTCGGTAACCAGTAGAGACAGAGACTTTTGCTATGTAAATTTGTAATCAGCGCACCCATTTTAGTAAGATAGCAAAGGTTTCATGTTGATCTGGGTCCTACTTTTTGAGATAGGTGTGCCAGTTCAAAATTATAGTTTAAAATATGTGATTTCTTACAAAATTTTAGCCAGTCGGCAAAAACCCAAACTACCTTCAATTAAATTATGGTTGTGGTTTTTGATACAATTTTTGACGCTGATTACGCCGGTATACTTAGATTTTTCATATTTGGAACGGTTCGGCAGTTATTACGTTCCCAATTATCAAAAATGATGCTAAAAACACCTATTTTACTATATTAGAAACTTTGAACGCAAACTGTGTCCGATCCAATCGCCCGATGTTGACGGTTCAAACGGTATCGGATGGGAAATTGGCTGAGGAATTCATTTCTGAAATCAGCGTTGCTCTAAGGTGCGCGGTTCGCGAGAAAAACGCGATAAACCGCGGAAATTATAGTTTCCCACATTCTGGCCAAACCGTACACGCTACGGGAAAGCCGAGCACACCGTTGAATTCAGCACATCCCAATGCATAAGCATGACTACATAAGAACGCTCTATCTCTCAAAAAGTTGTAATTGTTTCTTCGGTCTAAATTTAGCACTTTTAGATAGAAAAGAATTGAACATTGCAACCGTTGGTGATAGAAAGGTTTACCCACTACCAAATGATACCTCCCGTTGAGTCTATCAAAAATATGTATACTTTTATATGCCTACGATTTACCATTTTCAAGTTATGTGGTCCATTTCGCTTATTTTTGTATTATTTGAAAAACCGTAATTTCACCACAACTCGGTAACCAGTAGAGACAGAGACTTTTGCTATGTAAATTTGTAATCAGCGCACCCATTTTAGTAAGATAGCAAAGGTTTCATGTTGATCTGGGTCCTAGTTTTTGAGATAGGTGTGCCAGTTCAAAATTATAGTTTAAAATATGTGATTTCTTACAAAATTTTAGCCAGTCGGCAAAAACCCAAACTACCTTCAATTAAATTATGGTTGTGGTTCTTGATACAATTTTTGACGCTGATTACGCCGGTATACTTAGATTTTTCATATTTGGAACGGTTCGGCAGTTATTACGTTCCCAATTATCAAAAATGATGCTAAAAACACCTATTTTACTATATTAGAAACTTTCAACGCAAACTGTGTCCGATCCAATCGCCCGATGTTGACGGTTCAAACGGTATCGGATGGGAAATTGGCTGAGGAATTCATTTCTGAAATCAGCGTTGCTCTAAGGTGCGCGGTTCGCGAGAAAAACGCGATAAACCGCGGAAATTATAGTTTCCCAGTTTCTGGCCAAACCGTACACGCTACGGGAAAGCCGAGCACACCGTTGAATTCAGCACATCCCAATGCATAAGCATGACTACATAAGAACGCTCTATCTCTCAAAAAGTTGTAATTGTTTCTTCGGTCTAAATTTAGCACTTTTAGATAGAAAAAAATTGAACATTGCAACCGTTGGTGATAGAAAGGTTTACCCACTACCAAATGATACCTCTCGTTGAGTCTATCAAAAATATGTATACTTTTATATGCCTACGATTTACCATTTTCAAGTTATGTGGTCCATTTCGCTTATTTTTGTATTATTTGAAAAACCGTAATTTCAGCACAACTCGGTAACCAGTAGAGACAGAGACTTTTGCTATGTAAATTTGTAATCAGCGCACCCATTTTAGTAAGATAGCAAAGGTTTCATGTTGATCTGGGTCCTAGTTTTTGAGATAGGTGTGCCAGTTCAAAATTATAGTTTAAAATATGTGATTTCTTACAAAATTTTAGCCAGTCGGCAAAAACCCAAACTACCTTCAATTAAATTATGGTTGTGGTTCTTGATACAATTTTTGACGCTGATTACGCCGGTATACTTAGATTTTTCATATTTGGAACGGTTCGGCAGTTATTACGTTCCCAATTATCAAAAATGATGCTAAAAACACCTATTTTACTATATTAGAAACTTTGAACGCAAACTGTGTCCGATCCAATCGCCCGATGTTGACGGTTCAAACGGTATCTGATGGGAAATAGGCTGAGGAATTCATTTCTGAAATCAGCGTTGCTCTAAGGTGCGCGGTTCGCGAGAAAAACGCGATAAACCGCGGAAATTATAGTTTCCCACTTTCTGGCCAAACCGTACACGCTACGGGAAAGCCGAGCACACCGTTGAATTCAGCACATCCCAATGCATAAGCATGACTACATAAGAACGCTCTATCTCTCAAAAAGTTGTAATTGTTTCTTCGGTCTAAATTTAGCACTTTTAGATAGAAAAGAATTGAACATTGCAACCGTTGGTGATAGAAAGGTTTACCCAGTACCAAATGATACCTCTCGTTGAGTCTATCAAAAATATGTATACTTTTATATGCCTACGATTTACCATTTTCAAGTTATGTGGTCCATTTCGCTTATTTTTGTATTATTTGAAAAACCGTAATTTCACCACAACTCGGTAACCAGTAGAGACAGAGACTTTTGCTATGTAAATTTGTAATCAGCGCACCCGTTTTAGTAAGATAGCAAAGGTTTCATGTTGATCTGGGTCCTAGTTTTTGAGATAGGTGTGCCAGTTCAAAATTATAGTTTAAAATATGTGATTTCTTACAAAATTTTAGCCAGTCGGCAAAAACCCAAACTACCTTCAATTAAATTATGGTTGTGGTTCTTGATACAATTTTTGACGCTGATTACGCCGGTATACTTAGATTTTTCATATTTGGAACGGTTCGGCAGTTATTACGTTCCCAATTATCAAAAATGATGCTAAAAACACCTATTTTACTATATTAGAAACTTTCAACGCAAACTGTGTCCGATCCAATCGCCCGATGTTGACGGTTCAAACGGTATCGGATGGGAAATAGGCTGAGGAATTCATTTCTGAAATCAGCGTTGCTCTAAGGTGCGCGGTTCGCGAGAAAAACGCGATAAACCGCGGAAATTATAGTTTCCCACTTTCTGGCCAAACCGTACACGCTACGGGAAAGCCGAGCACACCGTTGAATTCAGCACATCCCAATGCATAAGCATGACTACATAAGAACGCTCTATCTCTCAAAAAGTTGTAATTGTTTCTTCGGTCTAAATTTAGCACTTTTAGATAGAAAAGAATTGAACATTGCAACCGTTGGTGATAGAAAGATTTACCCACTACCAAATGATACCTCCCGTTGAGTCTATCAAAAATATGTATACTTTTATATGCCTACGATTTACCATTTTCAAGTTATGTGGTCCATTTCGCTTATTTTTGTATTATTTGAAAAACCGTAATTTCAGCACAACTCGGTAACCAGTAGAGACAGAGACTTTTGCTATGTAAATTTGTAATCACCGCACCCATTTTAGTAAGATAGCAAAGGTTTCATGTTGATCTGGGTCCTAGTTTTTGAGATAGGTGTGCCAGTTCAAAATTATAGTTTAAAATATGTGATTTCTTACAAAATTTTAGCCAGTCGGCAAAAACCCAAACTACCTTCAATCAAATTAGGGTTGTGGTTCTTGATACAATATTTGACGCTGATTACGCCGGTATAATTAGATTTTACATATTTGGAACGGTTCGGCAGTTATTACGTTCCCAATTATCAAAAATGATGCTAAAAACACCTATTTTACTATATTCGAAACTTTGAACGCAAACTGTGTCCGATCCAATCGCCCGATGTTGACGGTTCAAACGGTATCGGATGGGAAATTGGCTGAGGAATTCATTTCTGAAATCAGCGTTGGTCTAAGGTGCGCGGTTCGCGAGAAAAACGTGATTAACCGCGGAAATTATAGTTTCCCACTTTCTGGCCAAACCGTACGCGCTACGGGAAAGCCGAGCACACCGTTGAATTCAGCACATCCCAATGCATAAGCATGACTACATAAGAGCGCTCTATCTCTCAAAAAGTTGTAATTGTTTCTTCGGTCTAAATTTAGCACTTTTAGATAGAAAAAAATTGAACATTGCAACCGTTGGTGATAGAAAGGTTTACCCACTACCAAATGATACCTCTCGTTGAGTCTATCAAAAATATGTATACTTTTATATGCCTACGATTTACCATTTTCAAGTTATGTGGTCCATTTCGCTTATTTTTGTATTATTTGAAAAACCGTAATTTCACCACAACTCGGTAACCAGTAGAGACAGAGACTTTTGCTATGTAAATTTGTAATCAGCGCACCCGTTTTAGTAAGATAGCAAAGGTTTCATGTTGATCTGGGTCCTAGTTTTTGAGATAGGTGTGCCAGTTCAAAATTATAGTTTAAAATATGTGATTTCTTACAAAATTTTAGCCAGTCGGCAAAAACCCAAACTACCTTCAATTAAATTATGGTTGTGGTTCTTGATACAATTTTTGACGCTGATTACGCCGGTATACTTAGATTTTTCATATTTGGAACGGTTCGGCAGTTATTACGTTCCCAATTATCAAAAATGATGCTAAAAACACCTATTTTACTATATTAGAAACTTTGAACGCAAACTGTGTCCGATCCAATCGCCCGATGTTGACGGTTCAAACGGTATCTGATGGGAAATAGGCTGAGGAATTCATTTCTGAAATCAGCGTTGCTCTAAGGTGCGCGGTTCGCGAGAAAAACGCGATAAACCGCGGAAATTATAGTTTCCCACTTTCTGGCCAAACCGTACACGCTACGGGAAAGCCGAGCACACCGTTGAATTCAGCACATCCCAATGCATAAGCATGACTACATAAGAACGCTCTATCTCTCAAAAAGTTGTAATTGTTTCTTCGGTCTAAATTTAGCACTTTTAGATAGAAAAGAATTGAACATTGCAACCGTTGGTGATAGAAAGGTTTACCCAGTACCAAATGATACCTCTCGTTGAGTCTATCAAAAATATGTATACTTTTATATGCCTACGATTTACCATTTTCAAGTTATGTGGTCCATTTCGCTTATTTTTGTATTATTTGAAAAACCGTAATTTCACCACAACTCGGTAACCAGTAGAGACAGAGACTTTTGCTATGTAAATTTGTAATCAGCGCACCCGTTTTAGTAAGATAGCAAAGGTTTCATGTTGATCTGGGTCCTAGTTTTTGAGATAGGTGTGCCAGTTCAAAATTATAGTTTAAAATATGTGATTTCTTACAAAATTTTAGCCAGTCGGCAAAAACCCAAACTACCTTCAATTAAATTATGGTTGTGGTTCTTGATACAATTTTTGACGCTGATTACGCCGGTATACTTAGATTTTTCATATTTGGAACGGTTCGGCAGTTATTACGTTCCCAATTATCAAAAATGATGCTAAAAACACCTATTTTACTATATTAGAAACTTTCAACGCAAACTGTGTCCGATCCAATCGCCCGATGTTGACGGTTCAAACGGTATCGGATGGGAAATAGGCTGAGGAATTCATTTCTGAAATCAGCGTTGCTCTAAGGTGCGCGGTTCGCGAGAAAAACGCGATAAACCGCGGAAATTATAGTTTCCCACTTTCTGGCCAAACCGTACACGCTACGGGAAAGCCGAGCACACCGTTGAATTCAGCACATCCCAATGCATAAGCATGACTACATAAGAACGCTCTATCTCTCAAAAAGTTGTAATTGTTTCTTCGGTCTAAATTTAGCACTTTTAGATAGAAAAGAATTGAACATTGCAACCGTTGGTGATAGAAAGATTTACCCACTACCAAATGATACCTCCCGTTGAGTCTATCAAAAATATGTATACTTTTATATGCCTACGATTTACCATTTTCAAGTTATGTGGTCCATTTCGCTTATTTTTGTATTATTTGAAAAACCGTAATTTCAGCACAACTCGGTAACCAGTAGAGACAGAGACTTTTGCTATGTAAATTTGTAATCACCGCACCCATTTTAGTAAGATAGCAAAGGTTTCATGTTGATCTGGGTCCTAGTTTTTGAGATAGGTGTGCCAGTTCAAGATTATAGTTTAAAATATGTGATTTCTTACAAAATTTTAGCCAGTCGGCAAAAACCCAAACTACCTTCAATCAAATTAGGGTTGTGGTTCTTGATACAATATTTGACGCTGATTACGCCGGTATAATTAGATTTTACATATTTGGAACGGTTCGGCAGTTATTACGTTCCCAATTATCAAAAATGATGCTAAAAACACCTATTTTACTATATTCGAAACTTTGAACGCAAACTGTGTCCGATCCAATCGCCCGATGTTGACGGTTCAAACGGTATCGGATGGGAAATTGGCTGAGGAATTCATTTCTGAAATCAGCGTTGGTCTAAGGTGCGCGGTTCGCGAGAAAAACGTGATTAACCGCGGAAATTATAGTTTCCCACTTTCTGGCCAAACCGTACGCGCTACGGGAAAGCCGAGCACACCGTTGAATTCAGCACATCCCAATGCATAAGCATGACTACATAAGAACGCTCTATCTCTCAAAAAGTTGTAATTGTTTCTTCGGTCTAAATTTAGCACTTTTAGATAGAAAAAAATTGAACATTGCAACCGTTGGTGATAGAAAGGTTTACCCACTACCAAATGATACCTCTCGTTGAGTCTATCAAAAATATGTATACTTTTATATGCCTACGATTTACCATTTTCAAGTTATGTGGTCCATTTCGCTTATTTTTGTATTATTTGAAAAACCGTAATTTCACCACAACTCGGTAACCAGTAGAGACAGAGACTTTTGCTATGTAAATTTGTAATCAGCGCACCCGTTTTAGTAAGATAGCAAAGGTTTCATGTTGATCTGGGTCCTAGTTTTTGAGATAGGTGTGCCAGTTCAAAATTATAGTTTAAAATATGTGATTTCTTACAAAATTTTAGCCAGTCGGCAAAAACCCAAACTACCTTCAATTAAATTATGGTTGTGGTTCTTGATACAATTTTTGACGCTGATTACGCCGGTATACTTAGATTTTTCATATTTGGAACGGTTCGGCAGTTATTACGTTCCCAATTATCAAAAATGATGCTAAAAACACCTATTTTACTATATTAGAAACTTTGAACGCAAACTGTGTCCGATCCAATCGCCCGATGTTGACGGTTCAAACGGTATCGGATGGGAAATTGGCTGAGGAATTCATTTCTGAAATCAGCGTTGCTCTAAGGTGCGCGGTTCGCGAGAAAAACGCGATAAACCGCGGAAATTATAGTTTCCCACTTTCTGGCCAAACCGTACACGCTACGGGAAAGCCGAGCACACCGTTGAATTCAGCACATCCCAATGCATAAGCATGACTACATAAGAACGCTCTATCTCTCAAAAAGTTGTAATTGTTTCTTCGGTCTAAATTTAGCACTTTTAGATAGAAAAGAATTGAACATTGCAACCGTTGGTGATAGAAAGGTTTACCCACTACCAAATGATACCTCCCGTTGAGTCTATCAAAAATATGTATACTTTTATATGCCTACGATTTACCATTTTCAAGTTATGTGGTCCATTTCGCTTATTTTTGTATTATTTGAAAAACCGTAATTTCAGCACAACTCGGTAACCAGTAGAGACAGAGACTTTTGCTATGTAAATTTGTAATCAGCGCACCCATTTTAGTAAGATAGCAAAGGTTTCATGTTGATCTGGGTCCTAGTTTTTGAGATAGGTGTGCCAGTTCAAAATTATAGTTTAAAATATGTGATTTCTTACAAAATTTTAGCCAGTCGGCAAAAACCCAAACTACCTTCAATCAAATTAGGGTTGTGGTTCTTGATACAATATTTGACGCTGATTACGCCGGTATAATTAGATTTTACATATTTGGAACGGTTCGGCAGTTATTACGTTCCCAATTATCAAAAATGATGCTAAAAACACCTATTTTACTATATTCGAAACTTTGAACGCAAACTGTGTCCGATCCAATCGCCCGATGTTGACGGTTCAAACGGTATCGGATGGGAAATTGGCTGAGGAATTCATTTCTGAAATCAGCGTTGCTCTAAGGTGCGCGGTTCGCGAGAAAAACGTGATTAACCGCGGAAATTATAGTTTCCCACTTTCTGGCCAAACCGTACGCGCTACGGGAAAGCCGAGCACACCGTTGAATTCAGCACATCCCAATGCATAAGCATGACTACATAAGAACGCTCTATCTCTCAAAAAGTTGTAATTGTTTCTTCGGTCTAAATTTAGCACTTTTAGATAGAAAAAAATTGAACATTGCAACCGTTGGTGATAGAAAGGTTTACCCACTACCAAATGATACCTCTCGTTGAGTCTATCAAAAATATGTATACTTTTATATGCCTACGATTTACCATTTTCAAGTTATGTGGTCCATTTCCCTTATTTTTGTATTATTTGAAAAACCGTAATTTCACCACAACTCGGTAACCAGTAGAGACAGAGACTTTTGCTATGTAAATTTGTAATCAGCGCACCCGTTTTAGTAAGATAGCAAAGGTTTCATGTTGATCTGGGTCCTAGTTTTTGAGATAGGTGTGCCAGTTCAAAATTATAGTTTAAAATATGTGATTTCTTACAAAATTTTAGCCAGTCGGCAAAAACCCAAACTACCTTCAATTAAATTATGGTTGTGGTTCTTGATACAATTTTTGACGCTGATTACGCCGGTATACTTAGATTTTTCATATTTGGAACGGTTCGGCAGTTATTACGTTCCCAATTATCAAAAATGATGCTAAAAACACCTATTTTACTATATTAGAAACTTTCAACGCAAACTGTGTCCGATCCAATCGCCCGATGTTGACGGTTCAAACGGTATCGGATGGGAAATAGGCTGAGGAATTCATTTCTGAAATCAGCGTTGCTCTAAGGTGCGCGGTTCGCGAGAAAAACGCGATAAACCGCGGAAATTATAGTTTCCCACTTTCTGGCCAAACCGTACACGCTACGGGAAAGCCGAGCACACCGTTGAATTCAGCACATCCCAATGCATAAGCATGACTACATAAGAACGCTCTATCTCTCAAAAAGTTGTAATTGTTTCTTCGGTCTAAATTTAGCACTTTTAGATAGAAAAGAATTGAACATTGCAACCGTTGGTGATAGAAAGGTTTACCCACTACCAAATGATACCTCCCGTTGAGTCTATCAAAAATATGTATACTTTTATATGCCTACGATTATATGCCGCGTCTCACTTGCTTACATATTATTGCAGTCTTCGTTGATCTTAGGAGAAGTTAGAGGTATGACCGCCCTGCTTCCATGTCAGTTTTGCAACTGGTCCTTTGCTGGAAAGGCATTTATGCGATACTCATTCTACTCATACTAAATCTCAATCCCTGACGCATCGTATTCATAATACCAATCTTGCCATCAGTTTTAACAGTTTTCTTATTTTGGCGAAGTTTGATTCAGTGATGTTCATGTATGTGATAAGTAGGAGCTCTCAGAAGTTATCGAGTTTGTTTAGCGTACTAGCTTGGTCTTCTCATGGGGTGTTATTGCATAGTTTTGTAGGCGTGGTGTTTGCATGGACTGCCTTGTTTCGATTTGAGATGCAATCAGTTGGAAGGAACAACTGGAATTGCGTCGATGAGCTATTTTTTGAGTTGAGTACTGCATTTCTTGTACCGAACTTCATTCTGGAAGTTATTGCAATGTATGTGATGTAATTAAAGAGTTCATTGGAGTGCATTTGTGGGCATTATTTATGCTATCAAAATCTGGGCAGTCCTATCAGACTATACTATTCATTCTTCATCTTGAGTTGGGCCGACAAAAAATCGAAACAAATCTCGAGTAGAGATTTACGTAAAGGTTGGCAAACCTGTTGGCGATGTTTTAAGATGGTGGACACGTGGTACGAGATCGCATTCCGTGTTTATGCGATTCGATATGCGTGTCCGCGAGTGTGTTTGTTCTTGTATTCTATCATGTAGGGCATAAAGAAGCGGCGGACGGATTCCGCAATTGTTTTTGTCGCGATTGTCATCTGCTGGCGGTGGCGGCGGGTATAGGGCCGGGCAGCAGAGCGAAGAGCAGCAGAGCGATAGGCCGATTGATAAGAGTGCACTTCCAGAAACCCAGGTGATCGTTTTTTCGTGGAACCGAACGCGAGTGGAGATAAGAGAGAAGAGAGTTTCGCGTTACCGTTCCCCATAAACCATCTGCCTGAGTGATCTGGGAATGGGCGGAAACGGGCCGGCTCTGTCGAGAGAGTCTGCCGTTGCCGTACCATCGGATGGGGCCGCGTTTTTTCCGCCACGGTCGCGGATGCGTTGCTCTTTTTGGATCCGAACAGACTACGAACTGTTCCACACCGGACCGATACCGATCTCCAGTCGTTATGCGATTCGATTTTTTTCGTCGGGTTAAAATTAATTAGGAACATCTGGTCCGGAGATGCTATTTGCAGTTTTGGATCACGATCGTGACATATTCGCAACATCGATGCTGGTAATTTATACCTATAATGTCTTCGGGAAAACGAGTTACTGTTTGACACGGAAGAAATATCTCCAACTGTTAAAAGACTAAAAGAAAATATTTACATAAGACATGTAGCCATTTTTAACATTTAATTACTTTTACATATTGTAAACAATTTGCATGAGTTCTCTAATCTTCAAACTTTCAAATATGTTTGACGGTTTATCGGGAGATTCAGAATGTTGTCTATACATATCGCCGAAATCAATCGGTTAAATTAAATTCTTTTTAAATTAAATTAAATCAATCGCAAAACCACAAATCATTCCTAGTGTTTTTTAAAGTATTTATTCATCAAAAATCAAAATTAGCAAAAATTACTAAATAATAGAGTAGTATTATTCACCTTCTTCTATGCGTGTACAAAAGAGTACAAATAAGGTCAATAATTTATGAGTCTTTTTGGTCTGAAGTTGGCATATTTTTTATTGTATCAGGCGAACCAATTATATTAGATCATTAGTCTACTACTTTGTTTGCGCATTTGAACATTTGGGGTAATTATTACATCTGATGAGGTACACATCTGAAACCTACCTACTTCTTAATATCTCATAAGCAATCCAATTTTGAAACACAATACCATAAAGTGCTTTGAAAAAATAGGATTGCGTTTAAGTACATTGTAATACAGTGTAATGGGAACTAATAATAAACTATGAACAATTATTATCATTGTATTTTATTAATTGTTTATAACTGTTTTCCGTTTATTTAAATACTAAGAAACACTTTCGCAAAAATATTTATTTGTCGTCTGCTAAATTATAAATATTAAAATTTCGACGGTTTCAGTAAACTAATGGAATCTTATAATTTTGTGGTTCAGTCACAAAACATAGTGAAGTTAGAGTGCAAAATTAATAGTTTAGCTTCATGAGATTCTATTTGATCGAGATCGGTCGTGTCTGCATTGAAATAAAACTAGTTAGCCAGGAGTTGACAAATATTTTCATACTATTGACAGTAGGTATTGTCAAAACATCAGCGTTGACACTACCTACTGTCATTAGAATGAAAATATCTGTCAAATCCTGGCTAACGTGTACGTTAAGTTGTAATGCAGTATCTACGAACGATCTCTATGAAATAGAATTTGCTGATGGAGCTAAAGTATTAAGTTTAACCAAAAATGTGATAGACATAAATTATTCAGAATTTCGTCTACTTTACTTTAGTACTCTAACTAGTTCGAAGAAATTACAAAGAATTATTTCGGCACGATTACAATACTTTGTCATACTACGTATGATGAAGTAAAAAAAGAAACATAAATGCCAATCTATACAGGAGATTCCAAATTTTACTCGAGCAACCTCTAAAATTTTTGTGGTAAAAGGTTTCAAAGAAAGAAGCTGGAAAGACGAATGTTAATTTAAAACAGTTAATACTGCAAAACTCGGGTACATTTTCATACTTCTCTCGCGCTCATGTTGGTATAGAACTTTAATAATTAAGGCGCATATTATTTTATTTGCTTTTGATAAGTAGTTATCAGTAGTAGTCATGAATCTGCAACGACAGGGCTCAATACCATTTAGGGAAAGCCGGGCAGCTGAATCTTCTCATTTCTTTCTGTTTCATTCATTTTACATTTTTTATTATTTTGCAAAAGGTCCCCAGATATATAAATATAAACCCTTTGCACGCATGTTGTTGTATGCGACACCAATCTAGAAGATACCAACTTCCTGCCATAATTTAATATCATTAGCATCATTCCAACGTAATCTCGATCAAGATCGCAATTTCCTGTCGCGCTCCCTGGCGACGGCTCAACGAAGTAAACACGTCACTCCCGTGACGATTGTTTCGTTTAACTCTGCCCGCATATCTAGCATAATTAATGCAATTAAGTCTCCAGGGACACCACTGCTTTCTTTTCGAAAGCCTCACCTATGAGGGCAACGATCTACACGAGTCCGTCTCCAATTTAATCAAAGCGGATGTAACCATAACCAAAGCATAACCGTTGACGGGAATCATTAATAAACTTGACACTCAGAAGTGCCAACATAACTTTAACCTTATAAGTATTAGAACTATAATTATGCTTGCTGCGTGGTCGATTATAGGTTGATTAGAGTCTCAATTCATCAGGTATTCGTGTCACACAATCCCGAGCGGTTGGAGTGGACCGCCTAACGAGTTTACACGGTTTGTTCTTTCACGTTGGTAAGAGTGGTTGGCGACGACGCGGGCTCCTATTGTGTAATTAATTGAGTGAGCTGTGGTAGCACACCTCTCCTAACTCGCTAATAATGGTAGGCATTAATGCGTGTACAACTTAATCCTATCTTCGCACCGTTTTGTATTGTTAGGTTAGGTTAACGTGCATTGGTTGCTGGAAGTTTGACACTTATGCAATTTTGGTTTTTATGCAAAATTCTTTAGGATTAATGTTTACTTATTAGTAATAGTTATGATTGGATGTTACGTGCGGCTTCGTTCACTTGTATTCAATTTCCCGTGTCAAATCGTCCATAGGCGGCGGCAGTGTTTTAATTGTGCAGATTTGCAGTCGTCGTTTTTCTTGTTATTCACTTGTATCCGTATTTTTGTTTCTGGCGTGAAAATGTTGAAATATGCCTTATAGTTGATATTTTTATTCAGTCAAAGTTTTATTATACCTAAGTATGTCAAAGTTAAGAAGAACTAATGAAATATCTATTAAAAAAATCAAAGTAAAACACTTATTTAGCTACAATAAATTTGCATACCACAATTATTTTCTCAATAAAAAGAATAAACAATAACCTTCGAGTAGATATCAGGGCATTTCGCAGATTGCCAATTACTTAACTTCTAAAAAAAATTCTAAACTAAATAAAAAAATATATATTTTAATTACATATAGGTAGTTTTGAAAACTAGACTCGTCCACAATTGCTGTTTACAGATCCAGATTCTCCGAAAAAACAGACGTTCTGTGATTTTACTTATGATTATTCTATTTTTGACAATTTAAATCAATTAAGTCAGCTAATAATTGTGCTACGTAAATTTTATGGAAGTTGTGGGACCAGTTGTCGCTTTCTAGTTACGCAGATAATCGCAAATAAAGTTCAACTGGTTCAAAACACATTTTTGTTTTACTCTGTTTTATTATTGTTTTATTTTTTGTTTTTATCGAGAACGAAAAAGGGACCTGTTGTCGATATCACGCTACGCTCTAGCGCATTACGGTGTTGCCGCACAAACAAATGTCCGTATGATAGTAATTTTTAAACTTGTTTGTACAAAATATAATTAGAAATACAATATTGCGGGACAATTTCTACGCTTATATTAACTTCACTTGTTGTTTGTTTTTGTATTTGTTTGTTACGTTCAAATCTTGTAATCGATATTTTTCCTACTTCCCAGCGTCCAATCGAGTTGAAATTTTGCCTGTGGACTGATTTCCGGTGACATTGCATGAGGAATTAAAAATTTTCTAAACTTCCTCAATTTGAAAAGAAAAAAAAAATTAATTTTGAAAAGTTGTCCAATTGGGTTGAAATTTTGCATATGTACAGATTTCCGGAAACAATGACATGAAGCAATAATAAAAGTTAGGAAAATTCTCCATGATTTGAAAAAAAAATCTGATGTGGCCAGGCACATGACTTTATCATACAATATATAAAATTAATAGTTTAGCTGCATGAGAATATATTTGACTGAGATAAATCGTGTCTGCATTAAAATTAAATTAAATTAAATTACTAGTTAGCCAGGATTTGACAGATATTTTGATAGTCAATAGTATCAATCGAAGGTATTGTCAAAGCATCAGCATTTGACACTACCTACTGTCATCAGAATATTAGTTGTTTATCTCACAAGTGCCGAAAGTACGGAATAGCACAACGAGCGGTGATGCGGCGCGTCACCGATGGCGGAGCGTCGTCGTCGCATGTGAGCGAGTCGCGCTATGTAGTTTTCGGCAGGACTGACATCAACGTTTTTGTGTTGCTTTTTGAGAAATACGTATTTAAAAAAAAAATCAAAAATGGTTATATTTCGGTATAGAAAATATTAGGTTGATACCACTTCTACGAAATGTCAAGTTTAAAAAGCTAATTCAAATTCTGACAGATTTATATTCGTTCATGACACTGTAGATGACGTTCCATGCGGTTCTCCGAGTGTGACAGCGTGGTGACAGCCATAGACATTTCTGTGGTGACAGCACAAAAAAAATATTTGTCAAAATCCTGGCTACTATGCAGTTTCATATCAATGCAGATGCGACCGATTTCGATCAAATAGAATTTGCTCTTGCAGCTAAACTATTAATTTTACCAAAAAAATGTCATAGGCATAAATTATTCAAAATTTCCTCTGCTTTAATTTATTATTTAACTATTTTGAAGAAATTACAGAAATGGCGGCTCATCTGCAAAATCCTTGAAAAAGGCTTAGAATAAACTACCAGTTCCTTTGGACCCTTTTGAACCAAAAGCTTTTCAGCTCTAAGTTTAGTCATAAAACTTCTAAATATGAACTTTCGTCCCGATACCTTTAGTAGTTTCTACGGAATCGTCGTCACAAAAATCGAGTACACACATACGCACACACACACACACACACACCCACACACACACACACACACACACACACACACACACACATACACACACACAGACATTTTTTTGTACCTTGGTCAAAAATGTTCAGGGGACCCAAAAAGACCTATTTCCGCTAAAATCTCAATTTTTTTTTCGGCATGATTACAATACTTTAGCATACTACGTATGATAAAGTAAAAATTTTAATTTGGAAAATTTTTCCATCATGTTGAAATTTTGTGTATGGACAGATGTATGACCAAAAAAATAAAAAAAAACAGAAACATTTGCAAAAATTTTCGTTTTGCTTATAAAGCGTAGTTTTTAAAAGATATATATTTTTATATAAATTTATTATGATTGTACATATTTCTTTTGTACACCGAGTAGTGTTATTATTTTTTATCGTTAAGCGTTTAAATTAATTTGACACTATCTGATTTATTTCTATTTTATACGATTGAATTCGCAGCTGCATAATTCTGTTACAGGAAATAGGAAATATTATGGTTACCAGATTCAGCACTCGGTGCCATTTTGAATTATAAGCATCTAGCATCAGATATTTCTGTTTTCTTCTGAATCCGTCAGTTAATTACTTGTTTAGTGGCCATATTAGACCCGCCATTTTGAATTTTATACATCTGACAAGAGATTTGGAATCCGAAACCTTCATCTATCACATGTTTTATTTTATAAATGAAGCCGACACTTAGTTATATGCTTGGTCGCCATATTAGGGCGCTATAGATTCAAAAATCTATAAAACTTAAACGGAATAATGAAATAATAAATTCTACTAAAAATCTTGAAGCTAATATCGAAATTGTTCCAAAAATGTTTGAGTCAGCGTAACTTCCAAATACGCGCGAAGCTATTAACTTTTAAACTTTGCAAAAGTTTGAAGCGTCATTTACTTTTTGCATCATCAATTTAAATTTTTTGTTTGTTATTTCTCGTTATGGGAATCTAAAAACACTTAGAACTCAATTTCGGTCAACTGGTCCCTTTTCATATCCAGGCACAGATTTAAAATAATATACACATGACCAAATATGTTATCAGTATTAAAGAGTTTGCAGTGTCGAATCATGTTAATTTTATTTCCACTGCCCTTGCCGATTGAAAACTTTTTAGTGTTAGATCCTACTGGATTATTTCCCAAAGATTAGACAATAACAAATTTTTTTTTAAATTGTTGTGAATGATCATTTTTATTTTTACTTATTCTTCACATTGTATGATTTTTTTTTAATTTAAAAAATTCCTGTAAAATTTTTTATTACAACATTTAAATTGTAAATTGTATCATTTAAGTATATTGTTTTATCGTATTTTAAACCATAGTTTTCCTTCTGAACCTAATTCCGGTTTAAAAGGAGTACTCCTGGATATGTAGAAATTACAATAACATTTTCAAAAGTTTGGGACTGACTCGCCTAATTTGGAACGGGTGGCAACCCTACTTTACAGCGACTTACTTCCTCATCTCAAAGAAGTACAGAATTTGTACATTTTGAGTAGCAATATTTAAACCGCCATTTATGATTCTGATTATCGGCACTCAGATTTGGAATCACTGAGTTAATGATATCACAGGAAGTGAGTTTTGTGCACATCCGACAGTTTTCATCACCATTAACCCTTTCCCATAATACTTAATGCATATTTTACAATCGTTCAAAAAACATGCCGAATTTTGGCCATATTTTTCGGTCTCCTGGCCCATAGAGCATTGTCAATTCATCGCACTCCAGACGTAATAATCTTAATAATAAATCGTTTTTGTTTTATCTACTATACCTATACAGGCTATACCGTGACTATACTAATGGAGCTTTAGTAACCCAGATCATCGACTTAAGGTAACGCCTCCACAGAAAAGAAAAACGATATGCATTTCTGCATTCCACGAGCAGTACGAAGAGACATGTCAGCGGATCGATATCGGAGGCCCTACGGACACGAAGAGCAGAAAAAAAAACGAAGAAATAAGAGGAGCGAAGTGAGAGCACTCACTCATTCCGGCCGCTCCGAGCCGAGTGAGTCTATCTGGCGAAGAGATGGGGGAACAAAAGGCCATAATGCTCGTGAGCTTTTTGCGGTGCAGATTTCGAACGCATTCAAGCTGAATCCGGCAGATGAACGACTGCCGATTACATTATATTCCCCCGATTTATCTTTTAATTCGAGCGCGCGAGTGCATTTCGCGCCTCGGGCATTGTTAGCTCTCGCTCGCCCACTATTGTTTTCAGGTAAATCGTATTTTAATTTTCTGATACTCCACCCACCCACCTCTTTACCCGCGAGTATTATTGCGGCGGGCAGATCCACCGCCGAAATCGCAGATACCGCGACCGAAAACCACTTAACCGCATTCTGATGAGGTGTATCTCAATTCCGAGAGATGCCTGTAGTGTGTCTTGGTGATTATTGTATAATACCGTTGGTACCTTTGAGTAGATAACTAACGTGAACAAAACGGATTGCATATTTCTTTCTAGTAGATTTTGTAGCGTTAATTATCGCCTCCTCAACGTTTGTACTATTCCTGATTCCTGTGCTATCCCTTACCTCACATACAGGATTTCAATCTACACATGCACATCTATACAATCTTCTCAAAATTTGAGTTGACTTTTTCAAACGAAACGCTTCATAGACCTTCCAGCGTTTTATTAACGAAGTTGCTGCTGGATTAGACTTAATTTTTGTCTACTTAAACGGCGAGTAACAACTCCACAATATCATCTTTCACAGTTGGCACAACTTATCGAAAGACTCAATAGTTTCGGCATCAGTATGAAACCTAGAAAATGTTTTGATTCTTAATTGACTTTATTATTGACTTTAAAGCAATTACAACCTTTTTTGGACATGATGAATTTTTACCATAGATTTGTTCCTAATTATTGTGTCTTTCTACATAAACAATTACAGAAAAATTTACTGTTTTTTACTTTGCGTTCGTTATAAACTCATAACGAAACCACTATCGGTGTCATTATGAAAACACTAAATCACCAACTCTTAGTAAGTTTTATTTTTTCAATATTGATGATATTGACGTCAAGTGTCAAATAATGCTGACATCTCAATCGGTATTGGCTGGCCTCAATCGTATTTGTAAATTTTACCACAACTGCCAATTGTTGAAGATAAAACACCTCTAGACTGTAAGATGACGTCCGCAATTTTCGAAATTTATGTAAAATTAATGTCGAAAAGTAGAAACAATAGTATATAATGAAGTAAGGTGTGAAAAATAATAAGCCTCTTAGTTGCAAGATGTGTATAATTTACTTTGGACCGGTTTCGCCTTTTTCAATGCATCATCAGCGAAATCTAATATAGTAAAAGCAGATTTACAAAAATTATCACAAACTACAATTAACAAAGACTTACAGTCGAATAAAGAGTATTAAGGAAAATCAACATCGGCGACGATTCTTTAAAACAAATGAGAAACAATATTGCTCAACCAATAGCTTACTTATATTTAAACCGATTAAACCAGTTTCCTACTTTCCACTAGCAAGATTTGCGATAAACTTGACATACCATGAACCAATTTCCACCAGTGCCCAATAGATGTCATGATAATAGTAGTTCGACAGCAACCCGTACTGTTACTATCGTTTGAAATGACTAATTAAATCTATCTCCTGCCACAGGGCTCAGTAGTTCAGCGGTAGAGCAATGCCCCGGCAAGGTAGAAGGCCCCGGTTCGAATCCGGGCTGAGACCGTATCCTATTAATTTATATATATTATTACACAAACTAACCTTTGATATCGAGTTATTAGCTGTTTATGAGTCCATAAGACATTTCCGAAATTTCTTAGAATGACAACAGGTTACAATTTTCACAGATCATAAAGAACTCATTAATTTACGATCTGCTAAAATCTCAAGCAGAAATTTCAATTTCCAATTTACGACTTTGGTGAAATTAACTCAGCGTTATCTATGACCCAATTTGCATTTCACAATTTTCCCAATTTTCACAATATTTCACATCTTGGAATTAGAATTTAACAAAACTTAGAACTAGATTTTTCCGGCATAGAATGAATTCCGACATTTACCGTTATATCAAAACTTGCATTTGTTGTCAAACTAAAATACACACACATGACCAAGATTTACAGTTTATTTTTTTCACAATTTAATAAATTTAATAGTTCTTTTTGCTTTCAGTAAAGTTTATTTCTCGAAATAGTATAGTATAGCACCTTCAGGAAACATTTCTAGCAAAAAAAATAATTTTCTGACAAGCTGTGTGCTAAGTTTCTGTTGAAAAAGAAAACACAATTTGATGATAAATTCGAATAATTTCTACCGGTTGTTGACAAATCTAATAAGCAGAACATATAATTAGATAGAGGAAAATACCCATTGAGCCCATTGAGGAACGATTAGGAAGAATACTGTAAACCTGAAAGTGGACATAAATTAAATGTCACCTTAGCTATTAAATAGTTTACGTGAAAAACATCATCAGTTCTGAACAATACACGTGCTTTTTTTCATAACAACCCGCATACCTACGTTAGCAAGATCGCACTGTATTTATTTTTCCAATGATGATGATAATGATAACGTCACTAAAGTCAAGCAGGATTACGTTGAAAACTACATTTAGCAGTTACAGTAACGGTCTGCATATCTTCTGTAACAACGGGACTCCAAGATAACCAGATAGCTTTAAAATGCGGGTATTTTTATGCCGATGGTACTGCCATCGCCTGATTGTAACGGGAAATTACACTTATCCCTAACAAAAGCAGTCCATCAAATATTATTTGATCTGGTTATATTTTTAAAATAATACACATATTGTGAACCAGTCTATGATATGAACTATGATATGATATAAAGTTTCAAATAATATAGATAACGTATGCGATAGTGATTCGTTGCGGGGCATAAATTTATTACAAAAACCATTTATCGACCGATTTGTATTAAGCATTATCGAAGAGGTGACCTTTAACACTGCCGATATCGAAACAGGCGATTAGATATAAAATGTTAATCTAATTTGATTATTTGCGGCTGCTGAACAAAAGTCGTAACTGTTCGGCGTGAGATCTCCAATTATATTATTTTTCGGAGAATTGGAACAATCTGATAAGCCTAATTAAAGCCATTACTTTTATTTCGTAGGGTTACTATTCACAAGTAGATTTAGACTCTTTGTTGTTCATCGTCACTGACGAACAAGTATGATTTCTGAAAGTTTGTGACCGTCTGTGTTATTGGTACTCGTAATTACTATTCTTTGTTAATATATTATGTAACAGTATCTTATGACACAAAACATATTTTCGCTAAAATCTCATTTTTTTTTTCGGCACGATTACAATACTTTATAATACTATGCATGATAAAGTAAAAATGTCTTCTTACATAGGAAAACTAAAATCTCGAAATATAGTTAAAGAAACATAAATTGTCCTGAAGGATTACTTAATAATTTTCATATTCTAGATGAAAAATTAAATATATAATATAATTAATAGAAGACTACTACTCAACTTGGTTTTCTTGTTCTCACAGCATTTTTATCTTTATTTGGTCCTTTATTGGTTATCTCGGTGGCTTCGTACTATAATTATTACTATTTCTCCGGGTTCATAATACCCTATGATTTAATTTTTGCACTTTTGATTTTCCCATGCATTTCGCTGATAAGGATAAAGTGTCATCTATCATATCGCTGGTTTGCTAGAATAGTGGTGCAACTCTAAAATGTAGATAAATTTTACAAGGCAAACATTTGAAGAATATCTGCTTTCTAACATGACAACGCAGAGAAAAGTTATTATCACACATCGAAAAAAAGAGTGCACCAGGAGATCACAGACATATTATTTGTATAGACTGTGCCACTTTTCTTGCCCGAAAAACGTATTTGTTTCTTGTGTTCCTTGGATAGTTACAGTCGTTTAAAATACTAGCAAAACTATAATTTAACTCCAGTTGGAAAACAATGAGATAATAGAAGTTTTCTTACTTCTTACGTAAAATAAGTTAGTATTAAGTCACTCATTAGTGACTAGATTGTAAAGATGGCTAGATTGTAATGCACAATAAGAAAAAATTACTTACTTCCTCTCTCTTCACCGAAATTTACCCTTTAATAATTCTAGAAAAAGTTTTGTATGGATTTATTTGTTTCTTTTTAGTTTATTCCTTTTTTTTATTATTTTTAATAGTTCTACAGAACTACTGAACTAGTTTTGTATTACTATCTTACATTATTTTTAATTGTTATTATAGGGTGTTTGACTGTATTAAAAATATGGCTTGTATTATAGTCATCCTAATAGATTACAGTTTAAGGAAACTATTTGTTATTACTTAAAAAAATGCTTTATTTCTATAAAAAACCAAAATTAAAATTGAATTTTATTCACGTCCTACCACGTGATCGAAAACGCTCTGTAATTGGCTCAGTCTCCAGTGACGTCATTCGTTAGTACGCTTATGAATCTCCCGTTTGAATTTACTACGTTAATTTACAAACAATAGGAAACTACTTTGTTAACGCGGTTAATGGTAATCTACCGAAGGTTAACGCTTTGATGGTGGGATTCTACTTTAAACATAATCCTTATTTTTACGCTCCGGAACAACGCAACGTGTAAAAAGTCCAATGTAAGCATAACTTTGTAGGTTAGGTTAGTCCTAACCGTAAACTGTCAGATAATACCTGGATCGATAATACGATAGGAAACTTATTCTGGTCAGTTTTAGTTATGTCGAAGTAATCTTCACAAAAAAACACTTGTATTGGCCGCTATTTATTTCTTTTGGATTTCTACAAGCCAGTCTCAACCACTTTCTTCGCAGCTTCAAATCTTGCGGAACAGCTACAAATAGTTCATACGACGTTTTTATTGACGTATTTCTGCATTGTGGATTTATACACTATTTATAACCCATTTTTATGTTGAAATTGTGAAAACTACACATCATACAACACAATTACCAAACGGCGACGAAGCCGATGCTTACAGACCATATGGTGATATGGGCCGATTGGACCTATATAGTATCGTGTGACGTCACAAGACAGAAACTATCGTTTTGGCGGGACTTTTTGTGATTCAATTTTTAACGCTGATTTTTATGCTATATAGAGAGTGTAATTACAAAAAATAATGCATTTACAAAGTAGAGTGAACGAATAAACACACTAAGATGGTTTTCCAATAATAGTCAAATACCCTATTGTAAACGGTTTCGCATTGTGTCACGTGTATTTTTTACTATATTTCAATCGGCTATACCTATCTGTTTAAGAATTTGAAAATGCGAATTTGTCAATATATAATGTGTTATTCATGGTTACATTTCCTGTAAAAAAGAGAGATTGAAATCAGTTTCCATGCAAGAAATGAATAATATGTACTTATTCAAAGACGGAATGGCAATTTGTACTCAAATACCTCATTATTTTTACATTTTACAGTTTTTAAAATATAAGTACCGTTATTTTATATAAAAACCCGATTTTCGATTGTCACAAAAACCAACAAACCCTAATAACCGTACATTTCAACGTTCCCGCAGTAACAATACAGGATAAAATGTGAGGCTATCTGAAAAGGGACGCCACAAAACACAATTCTTAACGCGACAAGCGCGGAAAAATATGGTTATGTCCAGGCCACAGGTCGGCCGTAGTAATAAAAATCGATTGGGGGCTAAGTGGTCGTTTTCAATTTGTAAAGGCATTTAAGACGGGCAGTGTTTAAGCGGGTAACAGGCTCTCGAAAATCGAGAACAAGCCACCTACATGGGCGAGATACTATCTCGAAACTGGTCTGGCGGGCGGCCGCCGCGCCGCCACGGCCGAATTATGAACCCGTAAACATTAAAATAAACAAGGGGCCCCGGACGGCCGGCGATCGGCCCCGGCCTGATAATCGTTTCCTTAAACGTGATATTAAATATTTGGGGAACGCCCATGTAATATGTGCCGTCTTAAATTGCTTTTCTCGCCGATGGAAGAGCCAATTAACAGCTTCGCTACGAGGTATGCGTTATAATGCACACGTTATTTGTATAAATACAGCGTATTTTTGAGAAACTTTTGCTCAAAACGTAAAAGAAACTTGTTCGTTTGCAGTTTTAGTTTGACCATAAACGATAATACCCATGTCACAGAATTCTATATGTGAAAATAAGAAATAAAAGTTTGAACGTTGGCATTTGAAGCTATGAGAGGAGAAACCAGGTAACAACACGTGGTGGTGTAGAACAGGCAGGGCATGTGATTAAAATAATTACTTAACAGAATTGTTGCTTTCTTTTCTATGCACACCTTTGATGGTCAATGATCAAGCTTGTATTTCGGCCAGGTCGCGCAATTTTTCTATGGAATCAACAGTGCGAACCAATTAATTTTTCAAAATTGTAATGTGAAATTTGTTACTTGAGTGCAGGAGATCTTTTTTTATACATACTTATAAGTTGGGTAAATATCTTCAAATAATAGATAAATCATTTGCCATACACTTCTAAGGTTGGTGATACCAATTTAAGAGACAGCATAGGAAAAATAGGTCATATAAAGACCTACCCTATGACAAATAGAGTATCCGTAAATTTGTTACGTCCACTATTACTGGTCAGTTTATGCGACCTGTTACGGAGAAGCAGCCATAGTGGCGAACAAACTTAATTTTGGGATGTTGACGGAATTATGTAGTTAAAAGGAAAATCTATCTTCTTCCGATAAAATCGATTTTTGTAATTAAGGCCGTTTCTCCGTTCTAGGTTGCATCTGGCCTTAAAATACATGTATGTACTTATTTCTGGTGCAGCCTATATAGTAAAGGTTGGATCGGTATCCAGAACAACCTGACCAGCATTACTCTATTTTCACGTGCCCCAAAGGGCTTAAAATCGCCAAAAAAAATCTGATGTGGCCAGGCATATGACTTTATCATACAATAGATATATTATAAAATTAATAGTTTAGCTGAATGAGATTCTATCGATCGATCGTATTTGCAATAAATTAAAACAAGTTAGCCAGGATTTGACAGATATTTTGATAATATCATATAAATACAAAATGATATAAACAATGTTGGTAACAGTTACTTTATCATACGGCGTATGATAAAGTAAAAATAAGAAAACAAACTTTTTGTTTGATTTTACTACAATAAATTTACATACCACAATTATTAATTTAATGAAAAAAAAACATATCAATTAATTTTTTAGTCTTTATATCAAAGAATTCCAAATATTTTCAAGTACTTTTACTTATTACTTTCAATTTATTAAAAATACAGTAATTGACGTAACTATCTTGATCAACAGTGAACAAAATCTAACAAGTAATATTAGTTTCTGGTATGCTTTCCTCAGTAAAATCTGAATCTGCCTTGAGTCTAGTTTTTATTATAGACAAGCAGTGCAAAAAACAGCGTTAATCCAAAAACGTATTTTGTTCAGAAACCATTTTCAATTTCACCTTTCTGACTTAGATTGTACGGAAGAAGGTATACCAGTAACAGTTTTTTCTTAGAATAGCACGTTGTCGTGTCGTTTCTTAATGTTCAGTGGCGCTTTCATCTGATTGTTTCTTTTTATACTTTCAACATGTCAATTTTAGCAGATGTTACTCTGTACAAATTTTCAATACACATCTGTATAAAAATTCAACACACTAAAATAAAATAATACACATTGTTCTCCAACCTGTGTACAGATTTAGATTTTCGATATGCCGTTAATTCCTGAATTTAAAGTCGTGATTTTGTCTCTCATATTAATTCTTCTGTGTCTTCTTCACCATGTTTTCTTATGTGTGTGTGAGAATCAGTTTTTTCCACATCTGATCTGTGTTCTGGTCGCTTCTTACGCTGTAATATTTCATTGATATTTTTGACATATTTATTTCAACATTTACTCCTTGTCTACAGAACTAAGGGCCGGTTTATTAATCTATCATGAACCTGGTCGTTAATTATCGAACATATTACGATTACGGTGAGATTAAAAATGTTTTGGGGTTTTCACTCCTATTACCTTCTATTAATTTTAATTTAATTTTATACATTAGTTATAAGTAAATAAAACACATATCATCCCTAGATTGATATTAATGTATATCGATTATTTTTTATAATGCACCATAAACGTGCATAATAGGTACTATTTCTTGCCGCATTATCATTATTTTGTGACATTTCATTATTTATCGCTTGAAACAGTTCTCTAATGAAGTGTTCTACAAAATGAAATTTTGTTTGTGCTTTACTAATTTTTGTCTCCTTTCTTGCAGGTACGATACTTTCAAATCATACATTTCCCGGAACCACGTAAGCTATTTATATTCAACTCACGCTGTACTCATATTTAGTGATTGATAACTACTGTATATTAAGTTGCCTATACTCAAGGCAATTGGATTGTCGTATTTATCAGGAAATCTTGAAAACCAAATCAGCAATTATATTTATTAAATGACACTGAGTCTGTAAAATGACGATTACTTGGGAACCCGTGGTAACAGAACCGATTTGATGATTTAAAAATGACAAAAATACAATTTGTATTATACTTTATACTTTGAATCAGGAACTGTCGGGGTCACATTAATTTTTGTTTTAACTTTATATATGCAACGTGTATTTATGCAAAATATGAGACGTTTATACAGGATGTTTACACAGGTATTACATTACCACTGGGATGCACATTTTTTATGGTTGCACTTTTTAATTTATTACGTTACAAGAAAAATCAATATACATTTGAAATTAATATTAATTAATGTAACCACCATAGCGTTACATGGTTTAAACATATTCATACTAGAATCCAAAATCGGAGTTGCTTCAGTATGTTCTAAATTTAAGAAAAACTTTATTGACTCCATTAATCTATTTATTGCAAGAGAATATTTTTGTCAGTAAATTGAAATTTAATTGACACATGCTATATAGCACATTACATCATCGGAAAGTAACTTTTATCAATCACGGACTTTTTTTATCAATCTTATCAATAAATTTTACCTACTAATCGACCAATCTGAAATCCATCTTAAATATTTGACTAGATTATCTTTGAGATTTGCACCGAGCAAATCTAATTCGTTCCCTGTTTAATGACATTTGTCGATACAGTTTAAGTATTTTATTTTACCAGCGATTTACCAGACTTAAGATTAACAACATTTATTTGCTTTTAACATCATGCCGTATCCAATATGCAAGTCGTAACAATATTTCAAAAAATATCACTATTTAGATTAATGTTATTATGTTTAGATTAATAATTATTTATGTACGAAGGAAGAACAAAATTATATACTTCGAGAACTAAGCTAAAAAGGTAATAATAGTGTGTAAAACAGTTACAATTGATACTGTGTAATTTCATTTGCGCACATATTTCCTGGATTATCTCGCCGTTCATCTCTAAAGAGGAAATAATTGCATGAGTAGCCTTGGGGCCATCGGACATATTAAGTATTACTAATATAGCCTTTAATAAATCTCGCTGCGAGATCCAATCTCTCGCATTTAATTGAATATATGTGTATACAATTAATTATACCGAGCGTTCTGACCTAACCGCTACCCTAGACGTATATACGGTGAAGCTAAGGGGAATTCATAAATCTCATACATGCGATTTTCATAGATTATAACGGGGAAGCGCGGCTTCGGGAATCAGGAAACTCCGGACTCCGGAAAAATCGCGATAACGTTTCAATTTTACCTTGCTTCGTTGGGGAGATAAAGCGCGCCGCGCGGCTTCATCTATTATACAATCGTCTGTGCGTATATATTTACATAATACCTGTAAGAACGGCCAGTATTTATTGGTTCGTTTTCGAAATTGATTGGACTCGGTTTGCATATTTTTACATACAGATTGCTGGTGGATAAGTGCCACAAATAGAGTTGTACTAATCAATGGCAGAGACCGTTCTTATTAGTCGACCTGGTTAAATTGGTATTAGTTTTGCAAATTGAACAGTTTGGTGAATGCTACATGTATATTTGTTGTTAAAGAAGTGTTTTAGAAGCAAGTTTTACAAGCTCGGTATGATTTCTACCTTTTCAACACTTCAAGTACGTTTATTTTCTTTATAGCTTGCCAAAGCTAAGTAAATTATCTTTGTATTAAAATAAATATTTTTTTAATCGTTCTACATTCGAATGCAGATGTCTAGAGATTCTTACTTATTATTACTTAATTTGTCAAATACACAATATGTAATTATAAAAGAAAATAGCCAACTATATTTCTAATCATACAGGGGGGGGGGGGGGGGGGCATTTGAACTATTGATTGATATGGCGCTAGTGTCGTGAACACTAGAACAACATTTTTGTAACTTTTTTACCGACCAAGATAGAAAATTTTGTTTAGTTCAAATATTTATGCATTTAGTCAAAGAAATCGGCTGTTTCAATAAAGGCAAAGAAATATTTATTTGCTTTTGTTTAAAATATGTGGTTGGTAGAAAGAGCGTTTATTTATATCAAACAACGTATGTTTTCAGTTAAAATTTACAATTAGTATATTATCACGAACGAGATTTATTCGTACAAGTAATTATGATTGTGTTGTACGAAAGAATTATAATTTTTTAAATTGACGCGACTGTTGGTTGAGTTAAAATGCGATATTTTAAGGTTGCGATAAATGGTTGTTTAATTAAAGAAATTATTAGTTTGTTGAATGAATTAATGTGGACCTATTATTGACTGGAACTTTTCGAAGGGTACAGTAGGACAAAATCTCCACGTGTCACCGCCTTTCGGGATGTCTCGGCCTGTGGTTCGTTTTCCCAGACCTACATATCATTATATTATTATTTCTTTGGCTGCACTTAGCTTATTTTTAGGCCAAAGTAAAGATATTTCTTTGAAGGACATAAATCTCTTCTTGTAGACAAATATATTTCATTCAATAATACTTACCTATAATTCTTTTGTGTACAGAAACGTCTTTCTTAAGTGAAAACAAAAATTTTACTTTGAAAGGAAGTATTTTTTGTTTGAATCCAAATATTGACTTAAATACATTGACAAATTACAAAAAAATTAATCACTACAAGCAAATAAACTAGAATATTCAATGAAGTAAATATTGTTGGCGTCAAGGAAATACGTTTTAACCCAAAAGAATATATTTTATAAAAGCAAGATATATTTACTATCTGTGTATATTACTGTATATTTTTGAATTAATTACAAAATGTTAGTGCTTCTACATAGTCCTGCTCTTTTCCTTTCAGATTTTGGAGTTCTTTACTATATTTTTCTAAAAAATAACACCTTAACAACCAATTTATTTCTGATCTACTGGACGTTTGTTTAAAGTGATTTATTATTAAATTTTATTTAGAACGGACAATTTATCAAAGACAAAGACAACTAGTTTACTATACAGTCTATTCATAATATTGGACTATAACTAATCATTCCATTTAATTTCCAGAACTTTCCATTCAAAGAATATCGATTTTTTTATTAGAACATTATGTACATGATTCCATTTTTGGAATCTACGTATTTTTGTACGTTTAAAAGTGCTAGCATACCGTATGCAATTTGCTTTCCAAAACAGTAGATTTCTGCCCAGTACAATTTGTATAGGAAAAGTTATAACCACACGGTATTCCATGAAGAATATCGGTTTTCTGGGAACTAAAATTGTTTGATAGATGTAGGCCAAAGTTATGAACACCATGTACGCAAACTAGTAGTGAATTGTCTTGAAATTGATCTAATCTTCCATTCTAAATCGAATTTTGTCATAAACTACTTCGAACAAATATCTAGTAGCTGAGATATAACTCGTTTCTTAAAATAAGGTTTTTTTAGTCGAATACTGCAATAACTCGTAAACGAAAGGAAGGATTGTATGTTTCTTTTTGTCTCCTATGTATTTAAACACATCTTTAATAAGCTTGCTCTAGCACCACGTAGAAATTATCCACTGGTTTAGTATATATTCAAGGGACAACTTCAACATGTAGATAATTAGATATTCAATTACACTATTGTTTGTAGGTATTTAACGTTGAAATATATTTAAGATGTTCGCTCAATTCTCAAAGTTAAGGATAAGTTTTTGAGAAAACATTGAGAAATAAATACCATTTTTATTTAATTTTTGGCTTCAAATTGGCTTCAATTCATAATTTCTTTATTTATACAGCCATTAACTAATTTTTTTCAAATTATAACATAATTAAAATAAGATAAGAATAGTAACTTTGATAATCTGTCTGCAGAAGGGGCACTACATATTTTGCGAATTTTGTCTCTAGATTTTAATTCTGTAAAAGTTATCGTATAGTGTATGAGAAATCATGTTGTATACGTACCTTAGGAAAACAAAGTGTTCATTTCCAATCTTTTATTTTCTACAATTTCTCATGCCCTTTCATATTCAACACAAAGAAGGAATTACACTACACGTTCTGGACAAACTGAAAAATATTCTTCTTAGCCATACGAATGAGGCATTACTCTTGAGAGAAAAAATACCATCAGTTATGAGAAGAAACATAACACTGATAAAAATAAGTAACTCGAGTAGGCATTCACGAAATTTTATCGTGCAATATATCAGTCTACGAACATAGACGATAAAGAAAGTAAGTAGTTACTTTATTTATTTTGTTAAGATTGGATAATTATAAACATATTGTTTTCGTGTCTCACGATTGTAGTGTTCATTTTTATAATATCTAGGATATAATGAAGGTACGATACTAGTATTGGAACAGAAAACAAAACCGAAAAAGAACAATAAAAATGAAATACTCATTTTATTTCATCCCCCTTTCTAGCTAATCAGCTTATGACTATTACGTGACTTATCAAGAACAATATACCCAAGTTTCAATATGGCTGGTGCACCAGCCTAGTCGAGTGTCGCCGGTCTCTCCATTCACCCCTAAATAATGCCCTTTCAATGGGACAGGGATTTTGATTAGCAATCCGCGTCACCTTATCGGCGCCCTGGCAGTCTACTGAATGGACAAGCCACCCCTTTAGCGGTAATAACTTGATAATATCCCCGGGGTTAGTCGTCTTACGATATCCTTCCTGATAAGTGGCGGTCATTTTGATCAATGCCAATAAGAAAAGGGTCCATAGAGCGAGAATGGACCGGACCGCCGTTCGTCTTTTGTCACCCGGACAAAAGACAATCGCCGGTCAATCCCGAGAAGTTCGCCTCCACCGATGTTCTATTGTTTCCTCGGACTAGAATTATCGCGACAATTGTTCCAAAGTTTGTGGGACGAACAGTAATTTGTTTACGACTTGATTTAAGCTGTTAAAATTACAGTTTCGAGGTCAAAACTGCAGTTTTAGAAAGGTCTAAAATGATATTACCTAAAAAAAGTATTAATAGAAACCCAATTTTGTTATTTTGTTTTGTTCTCTTCTATTACAAGCGATAAATGTAGTCGTATACAACAATATACATGTCTGTGGTTGATGGAAAAAACGCATGCGGACGTTTTTAGGACGGGCCTCACTTTCGACGAGTATTTTTATCGACAAAGCTGGAGATACATTCGCGATAAGATTAAAAGTGTGCGATAAGTAGCGTGACGGTGCGATCAGATAACCTTAAATAACAATGGCAGCGGAGTTGGGCGCGCACTATCTGCCATCTATTCATTTACTTCAAACTTCATTATGATTGAAAATATATTCAGATCTGCGTTAGCGGGCCCCGCTAATTATTCATTTATATGAATCGATACCGCCATCTACCGTCGGCCGACACAACTACACTCTTGTAAAAAAAGGCCAATCGTACAGTTCGAAAAGGGAACGAGTATGTCGTTTATACTGTAGCTCTTGAATTTTGCTTGTTAATATAACTTGCTTTCATTAACGGTTTTTATTGCATACAACATAATTACTACTTCTATCGCTTGGCGAGGTGTGAGGGTGTGAGTTAGATTTGCTGGCATTTGTTGGCAAGTTGGCATGACAACCGATCTCACCGGTACAATAGATT
Source organism: Melinopterus prodromus (assembly GCA_964023965.1). Lineage (NCBI taxonomy): Eukaryota > Metazoa > Arthropoda > Insecta > Coleoptera > Scarabaeidae > Melinopterus > Melinopterus prodromus. The sequence continues at coordinate 52,806,514 of OZ030393.1, forward strand.
GATCAGTTGTCAGTCTTTAGCTTAGGGATTTAAACACAACCCATTATAAACGTTTCATGAGACAACTCAAATGTAATAAAAATACTGCTGGACAGAATTTAGCTTGTTTCTCAATAAGTTTGGTTATATTTTACCTAATTTTACACTTTATTTTCGAATTTGCGAACTTAATTTTTGGATCAGGCAACTCTAATCTTGCGTTATGTAAAATAAAATCAGTATCATAATTAGTAGGCGATGACATTCGTTTGGTTTTAGCGTATTTCTACTATACTGAAAATTTTAAATACCTTGAAGATATTCATAAAAAATATTTGATTGAGATCAGTCCTGTCTGCATTAAAATAAAACTAGTTAGTCAAGGTTTATCAGATAAATAAATAATTAAATAAATAAATAATTCCTTTATTAACATAAAACAATATTAAATGCAACAAAATAATATTTATATTTAGGGCGGAGATCAGCACACTTGTTTCCAAATTGCCTTGCTCTTCCACTCAACCCCTTACGCAAACTAGAACTAAGACATACGTGTACCAATAATATACCAATAATTACGAGAACTTATCAAAACAAAAACAAAATTACTCTTGAGTCTAATTACACGTAATTACAGCAAATCCAACTCAACAAAACATCGCACATGCCCATAAAAAAATAAAATTAAAACAGCATCCGATGTGCGCTCAATGCCTAAAGTCCCCCTTGTACAGACAACACTTCACCTTTCCACCAAAACTGTTTAACGATAATAATTTTTTCATATCTTCCCTGAGACCATTGTATATGTGACTGACCTGGTAAGAGAATGACCGTTTATAAAGCTTAGTGCGATGGGCAGGTGGAGCAAACAAACCCCTGAATCTTAAATTTAGGTTATGGACATCCGTTCTACAGCGTATCTTCCGCATGAGGTACTGTGGGATCCTCTTGGATAGCAACTGATGATATAATATTGCTGCATGCAACACCCTAGTGTTATCCATGTTCAACCACCCCAAGTCGCCCAGCCTATTCGATACATGATCATACTTCCTCAAACCAAAAACAAACAGAACACATGCATTTTGGAGACGCTGAACACGCTGCCTATTCGACGCCGTCAGGCAAGGACCGTACGCGGTATCACAATATGATATCTTTTTACTATTGACAGTAGATATAGTGAGATATTGTCAAAACATCAGCATTTGACACTACCGGTAGTGTCATTAGACTGAAAATATTTGGAAAATCCTTGCTCACTATATAGAATAATCAATGCAGATGCGACCGATCTCGATCAAATAGAATTTGCGCTTGCAGCCAAACTATTAATTTTAATAAAAAAATGTCGCAGACATAAATTATTCAGAATTTCCTCTACTTTAATTTATTATTTTACTATTTTGAGGAAATTACAGAAATGGCGGCTCATTTGCAAAATCCTTGAAAATTTCTTAGAGGAAACGTCCTGTTCCTTTGGACCCTTTTGAACCAAAAGCTTTTCAGCTCTAAGTGTAGTCATGAAACTTCTAAATATGAAGTTTCGTCCCGATACCTTCAGTAGCTTCTCCGGAATCGTCTCCACAAAAATCGAGTACACACATACACACACACACATACACACACACATACATACATACACACACACACCGACATTTTTTTGTACCTTGGTCAAAAATGATCAGGCGACCCAAAAAGACCTATTTCCGCTAAAATCTCAAATTTTTCTTTCGGTACGATTACAATACTTCATCATGATAAAGTAAAACCTGAAATTTTGTAACTTTGTTTGTATTTTTCTTACTGCCTACTACACTTTTTTACTGCCAACGAAACATTCATTTTTTATTCGCCAGGCATAATTCTGGTATGAATTTTCACGAGAAACACGTATTTTTAAAACAGCCCAACGTCTTATTGATATAAGAGGTTTATATAAGGGGTTGATATAAGAATTTTATCAAGTTTGAACTATAAATAACTAGTCAGCAGCAAAAATATTGTTTGGCGCTTTCGCAAATGAGGAACATCACAATCTGTTCAGACGGTTTCGGCTAATGTTTGTAAGCTGCAGATATGACTAGTATTTTTTCATTATGCCCAATTTGTCTAAAATTCTTCTGCTTACTTCATGTCTCAAATTCGTTCATTTCGTCGCATGACGTCACTACGAGAAAGATGTTGACACGTATACCTTGGTAACCAAACACATCCGTTCTTCACTTTTGTGGATAGTTTAGGTTAACAAGTTGACAACCATGCCAACGCTTTAATTGTTAAAAATGCTTGAACGTCACAACAATACATTAGCTACCATGGCAACGAACGCTACTTGTCGCAATGACGTCAGCGCATAAATGTCATTACAACCATGACAACAACAATTTGCTACTTTGGCAGCCATGAAATTAATACCGTATTAACGCTACGTCCGCTTCCTTCTCGCACTGACGTCACTTGTAGCCGTGACCGATGCGCGTGTGCAGGCCGGTGTAGAGGATCGTGGTTCAGATAGCTAGAAATGTATGACGTAGACGCATTTATTCGACATATCAACTGTAAATAACCTAATATCCATTTGATGCATATATCTGCCAGCACTATTATGATGACTTTTTCTGTTAAAGAAATAATACCAATATGATTTCTGCACAAAGTTTGTTGTATTAAATCATCGTGATTATAATAAAACAATTATAAATTCGAAAAATTCCCTTGAATTTATAGGATTTTTAGCGATATTGTATAATAGTAATTATTGTTTAATATCACTTGAGCGCACATACAAACATTCTACTGTTTGTTTGCGATTACATTTATCATGTTTACTTGCACCGTTGGTATCAGACCGTATCGTTACAATTTATACATTAAACTCAGCTCTAATCTCATCCCAATCTGTTAATACTAAACTTTTTTTAGATAATAGTTAGTCTTTATCAATATCCAGATAGCTATCGCCGCCGCAAATGAAATAAAATGTATGTACATTCCCCGATAACGTCGATATCCGTCTATCTATATCTTGTGGACACGATACATTCAAAATATTCTAGCTATTTCTAAATAGGTAGCATTGTACACATGAAAATGGGTAGGTAAATCTTTTTGTAGACCGGATTTTGGATGATTTATTATGTGAAATAATGGAGTCATTAGATTGTGAAATCGCGATGGGGTGGTTGTAGAGGGTGGTGGCTGCCCGGGGGTGGTATGTGACCGGACCTGTCGCGTGTTTTTATACTTTTGATGGCTTGGAGTGCTTATCATTGCCAGTCAGGGGTTGGGTTGGTCGAATTTAGCGGAACTGTAATTAGGAGGCTGCGATAAGATGGACTCTGCACTTTTTGTACGCCCCTCTAAGTGAGTTCTGACACGTCACATTAATTATACATATATACATATAGAGCTTGCTATAAACAGGGATATACCTCGCGTATTTTCAAATAATGGGAGTAAATTGTTACTTTTTATTTGTTTAATATTAATTATTTATTTATTAGATGATCTATATGCAAAAAAAAAATCAAAAAGTATTAATGTTACTCTACTGTAACTATGACATCACACCAGAAAATTTTCGACACTAAAAATCTGAATCTGTGATGTTTTATTAATATTTATGGTAAATTGCTGTCATTTGACGCAAATTGAAAACTATTTTGAAAAATTGGGAATTCAAAGGACTGGCTGGGGGTAAAGGCGTTGGACCAATTATTCAGCTTTTGGTTTTGAAGTTTTCTGAAAAGTAAACTTTGAAAAAAACGTTATAGCGGTATAATTCTTTTTTCTATGGAAAATATTCCATACAGAAAAAGATTTATACAGTTTTTGTTTATGTCTATAAAAAACATATTCAACAGTGATCTATAGGCAATGAAAAACTGTAATAGAATAAAAAGTGATTCCCATACTATATTACTGAATAAGTTGAAAAGAAATCTGTTTTTATTTTGTAGTGTTTGCACTGTTATATAGAAAAAGAAAAAAAATAGAAAAAGTGCTTTAAATTAAGATTTTACGCTATATTCATAACTACAGTATGTCTCCAGATGCACATAACTATATGTGCAAAAGGAGTAAAATTTCTCGAGAAAAAAAAGCATTTTTAGAAAGAGTTTTGCATGTTCTAAAAACCTGCAAGCTGTTGCAAAAGAAAACAAATTGTTAAATTTGTAATAGAGTAAAGTGGTAATAGTAATGGAAATAGAGTAAAGTATCAGTTCTTCACAACTAAATGTAAATTCCTATCGAAAAATTAAAAAATTAAATTAAATTTAAGGCTTACATATCACATTTGAATATTTTATATAAATTTTAATATTTCATCTTATGTTCATGTTCATGTTTTTATGGTTTGTCCTTGTTTTGTCGTTTGATTGGAAGTCAACATTATATTTTAAAACATATTATGACAACTGACTTTCTGATCATTTGATATATTCACTTTCTAGTGTTAGCTGAGTCACAAATATGACAAGAACAATGTTTTCATAAAAACAGAAAAAGATTTAAAATCGTTTAATTGTTTTGGCAGTGATTTCTTATTTTTATGTCAAAGATATTATTTTTAAAATATAAGTCGGATTGTACAATTTTTATCTTCTGTTTGGTGTAATGCTTTTAAGATTCTATGAATAAATGCCTTTTTGGAACAGAAAAATACAAAGTAACTACTTTTCTTGCAAAAAACTACTTCTATTTTAGGTATTATGTAAAAAAAGATGAGAACTAATTACTAGCGTTTAGTAAAGTTAATAACTTGACGTTACATGCAAAATGTGATTAAAACAAAAGCATTTTTAGGACATAGTCTTATTGTAGTTTGATTCCAATTTCTTTTTTCTTAATTTCAGATCTCTAATATTTTTATTTACTAGCGTGCCACAGATTCGCCCAGAACTGATATCTGAAATTTGAGATATCACATTATAATTTGATATTTCAGCACAAATATATATTTAAAACACCTGTTTCCCAAGACATTTTTAATTTAAGTGTAAACAAAATTATAGTTTATTCTTGAGAAAAATTAACAATTTATTGTTTTTCACTTATTTTTATGTACACAACTGATCTTAAAGTAATCTTTAATTGCAAGAAGTGTGTATTTAAATTTCTTATGTTATCTATCTTATTTGTTTTTGTTATACATTTGTCATATAACAAATGAGACAATTTTGTATTACTCATTTCTCAGAAAATTTGAGTTAAGAGTATTAAGTACCTTTATTTTCAATATTACCATAAAATATTACTTGGAAAGGTCGTTTAGAAGACACCTATCATGAATACGTAGATTTGCAATGAAGAGGAAGAAGACTACTGGCTTATTATATGTGAATACTAAGCTGGGTAAAAAATTAAAACTTGAAACTAAACTCTTCGCGAAAAACTTCCGAATTTCGAATTCCGCAAAATGATTGTTTTGAAGGTTTTTTTTTCGTTAACCGGTTGAGATAACGATCTCCACCTATCTATCTGGCTAAGGTGAACTTCAACACCGAATTCTTACGACATCCGGGCCTTATCGAGGCTTATCGTTCATCAAACAGATAATGCGTGAGTTCGCCGGTTATACTCGAAACGCGGTATCGCGTTCGGTGTACAGTTCAGTGCATGTTCGGCTTTTAAGTGCTCGTGTTTACAGTTATGAGCGTCTACTCTCCGCGCCTTCCACGGATATCGAGAAAAACTGGCTTGGACGATTGCGTCTATACCCCATATCACCCAGACACCCTTCTTTTGAAGTGGATCATCGCTATTTGAATGACTATAGAAGATGGTGCTAGATCACTGTTCATCGACCAATCAGGTCCCATACTGCGCCCCGAGCAAGTTGATCATGCGGCGTTACTTCTCCTCCTGTCAGTTTATGAGGAATCCAACTGAAGCAAGTAAGTCATTAGCAGAAATAAAAGATATTATAAAACGTGGTCGTAATATGTTCCCTGTTGTCTGATCACGGGGCTGCAATATCTATTGATTGATATCGGCTATCATAGAATGAGTTTATGTATTTGATTTATCGTCGAGATAGAGACCGAATGGAAGCTCTTATCGAGCACTGGTCATCACAACAATGCGTGGAAATAATGTATAAGTGATAATAATATTAATCGCTGAATGTTCGTCGATTTGGATCTGGCATTCACCAGGTTTTTTGTGGCTGTTTTAAAACGCGATTATTTCCTTGGATACTATTGACCATGACATATAAGTGTTGTGTCTACTGTTTGATCAAATTGTACCTAGATTTTATTAGATTTTTTTGGTAGGTTTGTCATAACACAAAACATTATGATAAGCGGTGAGATTTATCTATCTAGCCAGTGGTAAATTTTATGATTGATTCACGTTGCTATATACGTATATCTCTAGGATATTAGTACTAATGTCGTATTGTAAATTTCCTAAGCATTAGTTTGATATCTATAATGGATACTATATTTAAACTAATTTAAGCATGAAAATTCCACTGTTCGAAACTTCTAGTGTCTTCTAATGTACAAATTATTACCGTTATTAATGTTTTTTTTCACGCTTTTCCTGACTACTGATTACAAGCATATCGAAATAGTATTCATGTTAAGACTAATTTTTAGTTATACGCAGAAAAAATGTGTTTCTTTGCTTCATTTAATAAATAACAAGTTGTTTAGAATACTTGTATCAATAAAAATCTTTTCAGCCCTATGCTTTGTTATATGGAGATACGATAAATAGTTCAACAAAGGAGAAACTCTTCAGAATTAAAACTTACTGAGATATACGAAGTTAATAAGTGACGTTTTTCTGGTTATCTTAAATTTTAAAATGTTATTAAAATGAAAACTAAAAATGGCCTTGAAATATCAAGTGTTTTATTAGTAAGTAACCAGAATTTTTCTTGTAACTTTTGATCGTCTTTGTAATCTGTTTTCCCATCGCTGCGTGACACTGTAAGCCGTTATATTAATCTAATACTGATACGAATCCAGTGTGCCACAAAATAGTGCCACCCAAAATAGTCAAAGAAGCTAAAATTATAAACGATAACAATCGTATGGAGTAGAGTTTTAAACCTAACACTTTAATTCGATTTTGTTTATGTAAGGACATATAATTTTTATGCTAACATTAAGACAATTAAAACAAGATAAAAACAATCGGAAATTTCACCTCTTTTCATTAAAAAGACTTTGATAACATTATAAGTCAAAAACAATTGCGATACGGAAGATAAATTTGCCATAGAAAACGTATTTTGTGTATTTTATTTACTAATAATCCGCGTATTAATAAAAAGTCGTTAAGTAGTTGATGACGTTTTTAATACAAATCTTGCAGACCGGTTTCGAGTTCCCTCGTCTTCAGTGCAAACGTCAAATTTTATTATTTATTCTTAGAAATTGATTGTTCGTACTTCATTCTGTCCATGTCTAATGGCTTTTTCTGTATCACATTTATATCACATTAGACATGGACAGAATGAAGTACGAACCATCAATTTCTAAGAATAAATAATAAAATTGGACGTTTGCACTGAAGACGAGGGAACTCGAAACCGGTCTGCAAGATTTGTATTAAAAACCTTATCAACTACTTAACGACTTTTTATTAATTAAAATTTAGTATGTTATTAATTAAGGTCCTTATTTTTCAACTTTCAAATTTGTTCTTTTATTTTTATACTTAATTCCTGTGAATTTTGAGGTCAATGAATACATATTAACACTTGCCACAATGAGCCAAAATCGAGAATAAGTTTAATTTAATAATCAAAAAATAATAAAAACCTGTGCTTTTGGTTTTACTACAATAAATTTACATACTACAGTTATTAACGTAATGTAAATAAATTATTCAAATAAGTTTTGATATCAGCATTTCCAATATTTTCCAGTATGTACTTAATTTGTAAAGAAATACAATAGTCTAACTGTTTATGGTATGCTTTTTCCGTAGAACCTGAGTCTGAATGCAGAAATTTTGACTTGAACCTAGTTACTGAAAAAGGCAGTCTTAAAAATGCAAAAAATCCTAAGATACATATTTTCAGTTTCAGATTTTACGAAAAAAGCATACCAGAATCAGTTTTCACTTCTCCGATTTTACTTTGTTGGCCAGGATAGTAACTGAGATTATTGTATTTTCAACAAATTAGCTTCTTGGAAATGCAGGAAATGCTTGGACATTTAAACTTAAAAGTTACTGGACTATACTTAAAGGTTTATGTAAATTTATTGTAAGAGAAGAAAAGAAGAACTGTTTTATTATTTTTATTAAATATTAGATATTAAATAATAAGGACTATAAATAAAATAAGGACTGTCATTGCCATTTTTCTATTGACAATTGACTATTTTATTGATTCAGCCGAAAAATACCTCGTTATATGTTCGAGAAACTTTATCTTTTCATTAATCAGCAAAAATATGGAAACATTGACTTGGGGAAACAAATGCATATGTATAAAATCCGGGCTTCAAAAGTTCATTTTGTTTAAAATCCATTGATTTAAAACAATCGAAATACTGCTACAAAATTTTAGTTGTTGAATAGAAGTTGGATGCCTGACGATACTTATTACAATCTTTATAAAACGATGAATATTTTCACACTATTCTCAAGAGTTGACAACACCCCCTTTAAATATAAATAACTAATGACGTCAGACCCATAAAACAAGTAAAAAGGCATTGTTCGTCGTAGAACAGCTTCTAGCTTAATATGTGCTTTCTTCGACGTCGATAAATAACGAATCGACTGGGGTTAATGCATACTAAACGGCCGTCCAAAACGCTAAGCGACATTAATCAGCGATGGCGGAGGCGACGGGAACGGCGGTGTATTGCAACAGCGCGCATAAATCAGCCGGCAAAGTAGCGGCCGTAAGAACCGGCAGGGCGTGATTCACATTACCGACCGAGCGGGCGTGATATAGGAAGGAACATCTCTCATAATCATTTTTGCGGTGCCATTGTGATATGATATATGCCGCGCGCTGTATCAGATCGGCCCTTATCATTGTCTGGCGGGGATGTTATTACATTACCTTCCCGCGGTGTGGCGCTGATGACGCCCGACGCCGAATTTCTGGGTAATTTGTGGCGCACAAACTGACGGAGCGCGCCGCTCTTGGTGCCAGTTTTTCTGCTGATCTTAGGAAACTGTGAAACCGTTTCTTTGACGTTTTTGTGCGATATTACTTCATTTTATACTTCTATATAACAACAAACTCTAAATACCTAAATATTCTTTACGCCCAATAATGTAATAATGTGATTATCATACAATTATCAAACAAAGCCTAATGGCTTCAAGATTGTTTGTCAAACTGGATTATAACTTACGTATATTGACGTACTTTGTACCTGGTATGAAGAGGAATCATTAGAGCTAGTGCGTCCTAACAAAATAAGCATCCACAGTCAGCTTAATTTTGTATCAATTCTCACGTTATACGTCAAATTATAGATAAAGGTTTATTACTTGTTGTGGTAAAGTCTATATATTAATTTGTGTTGTTGTTTCCACACTACGTGATAAAATAAGTACTACATACATATGTTGTTGTAATTTTTTATACATAGGTGCTTCAAGACTCACTATGTGTTGTAGTAATGTGTTTTTTTCTACACTGATATGCGATAAAAATGACAAATCTTACTAAGTTATTATTGACATGTTTGCAGACACGTGAATAGGATACAATATTAAAAAAATGATAAAATTTGGATTATCACAACATGTAGAAAACCTTCATCTATAAATTGATATATACATATATTTCATGTCATAGTTGAATAATGAGTAACTTAATTCTAACTTATTTTACTAGTATAACTTAGCCTAACAGGCACCCATCAAGTTAGTCCCCTCAGTTAGTCCTGGTATACTAGGCACGTTTTTCTTGCGCACTAGGTAGCACTGTCTCTGCTTTTATAACTAACACCTACAACCTGAACTTACTCTACTTTTGTCACTAACTCACATTCACACTAACTCAATAGGTTTCTCTTTCTCTTGAGTCTTCTGATTAATTCGGTTTTGTCGAAGATCTGGATGGCCTCAACGTTTACGTGATGGTGATAGCCTTTACCCGTGACTTCTTGCTATTTTTTTGATTTCTTTGCACACAAACTCCATTTTGAAGTCCTTGTGGAGATCATCATTCCTAATGTACCAAGGCGCATTAACAAAGCATCTCAATACTTTATTTTGAAAGGTCTGGACAATTTTAATGTTACCTTTTTGATTTTAATGTTACTCAACCCCAGAGTTAAGCACCGTACGTCCATTATGTACAGACAGCGTGGAGTTTCTTCCTAACAGCCAGTACATCTCTCTATAATGGACTCCTAGTTCCTCTCCTTTTTTTACATTGGCACTCCAGCGGAGCCTGGCGTCTAATCTAATGTCATGCTGAGATATTTGGCTGTGTTTGCATACGGTATTATGTGGTTACTAATAGCAACCGGAAAGTGTTGTATTTTCGTGTTGGTGAAGTCAACATGTACTGGCTTGAGTTCGTTCAGTTTGATTCTTTTTTATTAGTCCAGACTTGAAGAAAACCAAGCGCTGTTTGGAGTTTGGAGCTAGGATAGCCGTGTCGTCTGTAAAAGTTGCGACAAAATTATTTTCTAATGCTGAGGGCTCACTGGTGTAGAGTAGTTAAAGGTTCAGGCCCTAAAACACTACCTTGCGGCACTCCTGCTCTTATTACCTTGAGGAGAGAGCATGCATCACATTGTTCGACTCTAAAGTATCTCTCAGTCAGGTAAGATTTTAATAGTGCAAACAGTGTTGGGAGGATAGTTCCTAATTTATTATTCAGTCCTTCATGCTAGACTTTACCAAAAGCCTGTGCCACATCTGGGGAGACTTGAGAACAAACCTTTTTTTCCTCTAACGCTTTTTCGATTACGATGGGTTGGGTTGGGTTGGGCTGGTATATAAATTGATATATAACATGTGATCATTGCTACTAAATACTACAAAACGACACAAATTAGAATGGTGGCATAAACTTCTAAAAAAATATATAAAACAAGCTTCCATAGTGAGCTTAATTTTGAATCATTCCCACCTGTTATCCACCAATGATTCTTCTTAATAAACGTGTAAAAAATTAAATCTCAATATTTTCTTAAAAGATGCATAATAACATATAAAAATTTGCAAATTTAGCTTTAACGGTCAATAAATTTATTTGACTTTAACCGATTTAATTTTTTCCAGCACAAACAAACTCATCAAAAGTATCACACTTCTTTGTGATATTCTACTATTATTCTCGTTGTCCAACTTTGAGACACCCTGTGTAGGAATTAAAGATTTTAGTGAGTGTTTAAAAAACTCTACGCAAGTGTAGTATCAGAACATTTGGAAAGTAGGTCAATAAATACAATCTTGGCAAAGTTAACTTTTTTTATAATTCCTAGATACCAGCAAATAAAGTCAACAGAGTACAAGAAATTCAATGTTTTATTGGATATATTGATATCATCAATAATTGCAAAAAGAAATAAAAGATACGTTAAGTGATAATAGTTATAACAATACAACAATGATTTGCATAAATATAATATAGAAGTTTCCAAGTTCGTATTTTGAAATCAAATCTACGTTATAAACAACGTTAATATTTCATTGCTACACGTTTATCTCTGGTTTGATAAATAAGATAGCATATATCGATGTACCCCTAAACAATCTGTGTGTAGGTAAATGTTTGTGTAGGTAACATTTATCTTTTACTGGTTGTCAATAGATGTCATATATTGATACGTATACCCGGTATCAGTTAGAATCAATCTGCAAGCAAATATTTGCTTGACAATCCGGCATGTTGGCATTACAAATGCGACTGGTTTGTGGACTGATCATGAATATATCGTAAATACGACACGTGATAAAACATTAATATATTGATAAGATTCATCAAAGGGTTTTATCCGTTTCTACGTCGTAAGATAGGCCTTAGAATTGCTTGGTTAGGTCGATTTTGATCAGTCTTTTCACCGCCCTCTACAATTGGTAGCTGGCACCAAGAATACGTATTTTTTCCGGTAAATGTTTTGTAAAAGTCATTTCTATTTTTGCAATCTGTACGTTCAACTTTCGTCACCTCTATTGACACTAAATATTTACCATTGGCATTTAAAAGCAAATACGATTTTGAAATATTAGCACATAAAGTGTTGTTCAGTCGCTGATCGTTTCCAAGATTTCCGCGAAATCTGTTCTTGTTGTCGCGATACTAGTGTCATCTTAACAATATAATGAGATAATGTGAAAATAACAAAAACGTATTTGGACTGAATGGATAACACTGTCTACCATATTCGATTGACTGCTATAAATAAATAGTTCATACGGATAATTTTCCACACAACAACAATACTCTAATAATAGCAATACGGCTTATCGGCGAATATTTTCTTTATCGTTGCCGCTTATCGTTAGTGACGCAGCCATTGCTGTACAATCGCGAGATAGCGATCGAACGTTTTTTTTTTTTGCGTAAAGTACACTCAGACAGATAAGTATACCAAATATTGAGGAAGTGTGCTCCGAATCTGACCTAATCTTATATAAATCGCTATCTCGAGGCACAAATCTACAATAAACGTACGGGATATTAAGCGTACATAGTCTGAGAGCAGAGTCCAGTGAAACACGCAGCGAAATACACATTTTAATAATTTAAGAGTAAAGGCTTACATTTAACTGAGAGGATCAACATATTATCAAACATATCATAAATATTATGATAGATTAATTAATTATCTACCATAAGAATCATAATCTCTATAGTATATTTAATCACCAGAAGGATGAAATTAAGAAGCCAGGTTCACATTAGGGACGTTCAGAAAAAGTATCAGCAAACTTCGGCAGTTAAATTTAAATTATTTTGAGGTTATACGTATCTGATATATTGATTTCCGGCTGGAAACCGAGTTTATGACTGAAGCAATCAAACCAAGTGCTAAGATCTTCTTAGCACTTGGTTTGGCACTTAGTCCTGAAGATGCCTCTTGCAACAGAGTGCGAAACGTCGACTTCTGCAAGGTCATCAACGTGGTTTCCACGCGGAAATCAACATACCATTGACTTCGACAGAAGTGTACAATATAGTTAAATGTAATTGTTTAACAAAAGAGAATATGGTTAAAATTATACTATTTATTATAATATTTTCTCTTCGTGACTATAAAACTTTAAAACGTGACTGGATATGTCAAAATGAAGCTTGTAGAACATAAGTTGTTGAAAAGTATAGCAGTTAGCTATTTTGTGACAAAATATAAACTTGTTCACAGAGAATTATATGTATTACACACATATTTTATTTACGAATGCATTAAAAGCAGAGCTACGATTAAAACAATCGTCATCGACATGAACTGTTTTTGCACTTGCCGAAAAAACAGCGTACATTTTTAACAATATCTGTTTATTTAAAACATTTAAGTAATATTTCTATTATGATGCATAGGGTTTTTGGGGTTCCGATTCCAAACCCGTTGTCGGATTTTTTTAATTCAAAATGGCGGATATGAAAATTTAGAAAGATGTGTTGGGTGTTTATGAAACATATTTGGTGTGATATTTGAAGATCCAAGACTCAAAATCGAATGTCCAATTTTCAAAATTCATCATGGCGGAATCCATATGGCGACACAAAATGTAAAAAAATCTTGATTAAAAATGTCGTGTCATGTCACAATTAATTCGAAATGGTAGATTATACAGGGTTAATTAATTACCGGAAGTTCTTCAACCGTAAAGAATTAAAGAATAAGAATAATTCAAGCAAAAGTTTTTTGGTTTTAAACAAGCTATCGTATATATTTTATTAAATATATTTTCAATATACATACTTGATAAACTTTTCTTTTTCAAATAGAACATCCGTTTACTCTTTTAATTCTAAGATCATTCTTATCATTTTTGTAGCAATATTTTTTTATAAACTGCATCAGTTTTTAGTTATAAGCTCTTAATCAAAATTAGTCCAAATTACCGGAACACCAAAATGAGTATTCACCCGAACAAAATTTAAAAAAAAAAATAATCAGTTTATTTTTTATTTTTAATAGCTAAGTATTATTAGCTAAGTATTTTTCTATATTATTCTATATTTCTAAGTATATTTAAATATATATTTTTTTCTTTTTCTAAGAGAACACTATTTTACATCTTTTTATTCTAAGATTAATCTAAGCGTTTTTTTGTAGGAATATTTTTTTTATAAAATGCATTTTCTTTGACTTATGAGCAATTAATTAATCGATAAATTATAATATTAAATAATTTAATAAATTTAATATTATATTAAAATTATAAAAAACAAGAAAAAATAACAAAACTATGAAATGGAATTAAATTACTTATTCAACCTGCCAAATTAAAAGAAATGTGTATGTATGTGGGAAAATATTCTTAATTCGAAGTTCAGGAGTTTTGATTTTTACAACAAAATTCTTAGAATTATTCCTAGAATTAAAAATTTAAAAATATATAGGGTTTGCTATCAGAAAGAGGAAAGTATAAACGATAGTTTGTTTAAACCCAGAAAAAAGTTTGTTTGATATTTTTTACAGTGTGATAATTATTTATGTATTTCGCTAATTTTGTCTATTTTTGATTAGTTGTTAATAACTGAAAAAGATGCATTTTATAAAAATTATTCATACAAAAGATTTAGAATTAATCTTTGAATTAAAACATGCAAAATTATGCAGGGTATTTATTCTCTTTGAAAAAGGAAAAGCTACCAAATTTTCAGAATAAAATGAACGTATTAATGTATATTAATGGATGTATATTAAAAATATATTTAAACGATAGATAAAGCAAAACAACCTTTAATTGAAATTTTTTTCATACTGATTACTTAACTCAACAACGGTTTGAATGCAAATTACGAAGTTGGCGAATGTTTACGACTGGTATATCAGTTGCATGAAGAAGCAAAAAATCACTGTTCTCACCTTGCTTAGACAAATTTGAAAAATGCTCCTCGCTTTTTAAATAGACTATAGTCCAAAGCTTTAAACTTCGTTCGGAAAGCACTTATGCTCTTCTAGCATTTACAAATCGGTAATTTTACTAAATATCTTATGGTAAATTTTAATATATTTCTTCTATATTCTATCGAAACACCAACAGAAACGAATTATTACGTTTTTTTTTTTTTCTCCAGCTGGTATACATACTAAATCCTTTTACTATGACGTACATATGTATGCATAGGCGACCGTGGTGTTCCCGACAATCTCGCACATGATCTCTTTGGTTCGAACCACCCATGCGACGGGCCGATGCACACATCCTTATCTTCTTTTTTATGCAAGACGGCGCGCGGACGTCAAACCGGGAATTTACGATGCCCCGCGCAAGGACAACGCGAGATTGCAAAGATCCCCCACGTTATCCTTTCGTACCGCCATATCGAGAAATATTTTAATATCGACCGGTGCACCATAATTTAGATCGTATCTTCGTCGAAAATATGACCTGCGCCAGCGAAAGAAATGAACGAAGAAGCAGTTTTGGCGATTGTGCGAGTGAAATGACTGTAATGAATTGGGTGCAAATTTTCGATATCTTGGGCTTGTAAATCAGAAAATTTTACATGATTTTTAATTGTTCTAATAATAAGGCAGCGATTGCCTTGAAATTGTGATCCTAAGGAGAGTTATGCTTACTTTCTGTATATTCCAAAATTGCTATTATTAAATTCTCTGGAAAAGCTTATGTGCTGCTTGTAATGTAATTCTTGATCTCTATGACGTCATATAAGTAAAACAAATAAATGTGATGTGGCCAGGCACATGACTTTATCATACAATATATAAAATTTATAGTTTAGCTGCATGAGATTCTATCGAGATCGATCGTGTTTGCATTAAAATAAAACGAATTAGCCAGGATTTGACAGATATTGACAGTAGGTATCGTCAAAAAATCAGCCGTTAACACTACCTACTGTCATTAGAATAAAAATGTCTGGCAAATCCTATATTAATGCAGACACGATCTCGATCAAATAGAATTTGCTCCTACAGCTGAACTATTAATTTTACCAAAAAATGTCATAGACATAAATATTATACAAAATTTCCTCTACTTTAATTTATTATTTAACTATTTTGACGAAATTACAGAAATGGCGGCTCATTTGCAAAATCCTTGAAAATGCATAACAATATTGCTATCCGCAATCCGCACTTGAAATACACATTGACTTTGTAAACGCCATGGAAACACCAAGCTGTTTCAATATTGTTTCACATAGCTTACGTGCGCGCGTGTTTCTCCTCCTCATCACATTCTCCATGCATTTGCGTGTTGAGTTGACGTTTCGCAACCGCTGACGTTCTGAATACTGTCAAAAGTTTCAAAATTTAAAATTACAGAAATGACGGCTCATTTGCTAAATCGTTAAAAATGCTAATAGTAAATGGCCATTTCCTTTGGACCCTTTTGAACCAAAAGCTTTTCAGCTCTAAGTTTAGTCATAAAACTTCTAAATATGAACTTTCGTCCAGATACCTTTAGTAGTTTCTCCGGAATCGTCGCCACAAAAATCGTTTACACACACGCATACACACATACACTCACAGACATTTTTTTGTACCTTGGTCAAAAATGTTCAGGGAACCCATAGAGACCAATTTCCGCTAAAATCTCATTTTTTTCGGGACGATTACAATACTTCATCATACTGCGTATGATAAAGTAAAAATACGAAATAATCAAACAGTAATCAGATAATTTAGCTCCTGACATTGACATTTACACTTCATCCATCATAAAGGTTGTAATGTAAGGTTATATGCATATTTTACAGAATGTAAAACTCAATCAAATTGCTCAGATCAGATCATGATAATAATAAATAAAATTAGCTATACAAACTTAAACTTAAAACTGAAAATTACTAGTTACAATTTGTCATTAATATCTTCCTTAATCCTTCCTCAATCCTTAAATCTCTGTTAAATATTTAACCATCATAAAAAACACATGATTTCACCCCATGTACATATATCTGTGGTAGGCAAATGGATATTTCTGGCAAAAGGCTTTTGCGTAGGTAAACGCTATTTCCCTGGTCAAATAGGTATGGAGTCTCCATTGGTATGTTTAAAGCTACTTGCTTAGGCAAATGTTTTTGCCAAAACCGATGTTAGGCAAATAGCAATTTGTTTACAATCGCGTTTGTAATAAAATTATGTGAGGGTCTTAATTAAAATTGAATTGTTGATTACTGTAGGGTAATATCATATTCTAATCGAAGATATTTTAAGTTAGGAATGTTTAGTTTTCCTTTTACAAGGAAACAAAGTCGTTCTCGACTGGAAAATAGTAAATTTCTGAAATCTCATCAATGAAGATAAATATCAATGAAGACTCCATATATATTTGACCAGGAAAATATCTTTTGCGTCAGGCAAAAGCATTTTGCCTAAAATAATCATTTTCGTACGACATATCCACTAAAAATGGATATCCTCTATAAAGTGAACTTTGCCAGTTGATTTATGTTATGGAGTTTTACATACCTACTACTAAAAACTATCACCTATAGACTATATTCTGTAGCTCTAAATATTATGGCACTTAGTAGCACCTTCTACAAATACTTGATTTTCTTTTTTGATTGTTTCTTATTACAAGGACTAGATGCAAAATAACATCAGAATCTTATCTACTATTTGCTTAAATATGAACAGTGAGTATAATATAATACAATAGTGAACCTTTTGTATTCAACATATACCTTAGCAGACACTATTTTCTAAATACATATCTTAAAGCAATGTTTTTGGCACATAGCTCTTTATTTACTTCAACTCTTCATTTATATTTTACGCGACAGGAAGCACCCACAATTACATGCAGTGCCATCTGGCGTTTGTTCAACCGAACCACCTGTTATAACTTATATAAGGGTGACCTTATCTGATATTTTCGTCAACTTGAGGTAGTAAGCAAATAATGAGCTTATGCCATCCAGATGGCTACTACCCTTCTAACTACCATAGAAAATTACACGATAAAAATAAATTTTGATTTGTAAATCAATCGTACAAACTATGTATGGTCAGCAGTCTGTATTTATTTTTTTCGATGTGCTAGCAAAGTACTGCGCAAACAGTGAGATGCTATCGGACGCGCTGTATCACATTTCCAGGCATTAATTCAGATATAACGCTTTAATTTATAGCACGGACTGAGAAAAGATGGTGGATGCCCGATAACAAAACCACAGTCACGAGTTTCTCTCTCGCACTCACTTCGCTGTTGGTTTTTCCAACAAATCATAGTCGTTTTTTCCATTGAAATTCATCAAGATTACATATTATTTTAACGATAACGGTTCAGCTCTTCGGTTAATGGTTATTTGAAATAACGATAAGGCTCTTCGTGTTGGACTATCTACAGCAGTTACCGTCTTAAGGAATGTTACTAGGCAATTATAACAGAAAAGATAGAGACAATTTGTAATGAGGTTCAAAATTAAAAATATCTCATATCTTTTCGGAAAATTATAAGTGCTCTGAACAATATATCTTGATTTCTGAGCGAACCCACGCGGACAAATTGACAGAAAATTAGTTCTAGTTCAGGTAAATCTTAGAAACAACAATGTATGACCAATACATAAAAATACAGAGTTGGATTTGACACCGTTTCAACCCCGCTATGTATTTCCTTCGCGACCATTTGCGGCTTTAGTTAAATCAGACGGAGTTGACGGATTTTTTACAAAGTAGATTCACGCCTTTTGTAGATAGTATTATTTGACAAAAAAAGTAGAAAATATATCTTTAGGCAGTTAGGGTTTTTTCATTGCGCACGTGTTAATTAAGTCAATTAATAAGTTTTCTGTGTTATGGTCAAATAGTCAATAAAAAAACAACAGTTTAAGTAACTGTTTTTTACTGGTAATGTCATAGAAAACACAAAACGTATTAATTTAACATAATATATTTAATTATATACATAACACATATAACTAAGATATCAATTCTTTATCTTATTCAGTATCATAACGTCTCTTACATAATATATTGATATAAATATGGAATAAATAATTATGTATTAATCAGAAACAGCCGTCGTGTCTGTCCACCGCAAAAGGCAATGCTGTACTTCTTCTTTAAATGGTAAGGAAACCTGTAATAAAAATCCAATACTTACGTGAAGAAATATGTATCAGTTTTACTGTTTCTCCATCCCATGCCACACGGTGGCGGTAAATATGTCTCAAGCTGTAATACCAGTAACTTTCAGTTGCAAATTATATCTTACATTGCTTTAAATATATCACTGTACCAACTGTGTGCCAAGTTGTTGGTGACTTCTCTCACATATGTAATAAATTCTTTGTTAAAAAGGGCTGTAATTTGTTTTACAGTGTTCGTGATGTTTTAGTAATTGTTAAAAGTCGTGCTTGATCTACAGTATAAGAAAGAAAAAAATTCTGATGTGGCCAGGTACACTACTTTATCATACAATATATAAAATTAATAGTTTATAGCTGCATGAGATTCTGTTTGACGGAGATCGATCGTGTCTGCATTAAAATAACACAAGTTAGTAAGGATTTGACAGATAACAAAACAGATGTCAAAAAATCAGCGTTTGATAAATCCTGGCTATGTAAAACTATGTAGTTTTAATGCAGATACGATCTCGATCAAATAGAATTTGCTCATAAGGAAACCTGGAATATAAATGGTAAAAAATACTTATCAGTTAGTAAGTAGTAAATAGTTAGTAAATAGTTAGTAATCAGTTAGTAAATAAAACCTACGAATATACCTACCATTTAACAATGTGTAAATAAACCTCATCCCCTGTCACAGGGTGGGATCGATACGTCTCAATCTATAATGACAGTAACTATGGTTATAATGCAGCTGAAATATACAAAAATATAAGAGCTTGTGAGCACAACCAATGCATGGACATGCATATTGCATAGGTATACGATATATCTAGATACATAGGTGTTAGGGCTTCCAATCCCGGGATCCCGACAAATAATGAGCTTTTTCGGGATCCCGGGATTATAAAGCTAAATCCCGGGATTCAGAAAAAGTTAAATCTAAATAATTTTCTTATTTTGTTGTTAATTGGTGAAACGTGAACCCTGATCTACAATAAATCAATTGAACTGGTATTAAAGTATGAACTTCAGTCTATAACAGCACAATTTCTGATTAAATTAAGTATCAAGCATAAAGTATTTTAAAATACCAATCCGACGAATATAGCAATGTAATAGGAAGAAGATTTCGGAAATGTAGATATTATTCAATATGGAGGCAAAATGAACCTTCTCAGTTTTCTGTCTCTGTAGTTACTATACTCTCAACAAAAAAAGTATGTAAAACACAATAAAAAATAAACATAAACTTACAAAAATAGTCTCGTATTTCATTACTTGTATTCAATAATATACTATCGAATATAAAATAAGTAAATACGAAATAAAATACAGCCAAAACGAAGAAATATTGACAATAAGTATTAAATAAAGATAATAATTAATCCCGATATATTTAACTGTAAAATAAAATAAAAATTGTACCGAAAATTATTTGCTATTAATCGTTCGATGGTTCATTCCAACCGAACGAACTATGTTATTTTTTGTTCCGATTTTCAAGTTTCTTTCAGTATAAGGATTTTACCTTAAACTAAAAACCGAAATATATAGGTACGATGTTTTCTCTGTCATGGGTTCATGGCACAATTATCGCCACTTTTGCTTTTTTAGTGGAAAAGTTTTGTCAAAAAGTACACTTAGATAAAAAAAATCTGTTTATATAATGTGGGTTGGGCTATTTGAACTATATTTGACAAGTCCGAAAGACGTACAAGTAATATTAATTTCTTTCATGACCAGAAATTAAATAGGTAGGTATTTAAGTACAATAAATGACGTTTTTTATTGAAAACGCGTTTAGAACTGGGTCTTAAAATCATACCAATCTTTTTTGTAAACAATAATAGTTTTATTTAAAATCCAAGCAGTTAGTCTACTTGCATAATAAACGTCCATGACGAATGAATTCTAAAGTTATCCAATTTTAAACAATTTGTCACAATGTTTTATTGGCATTAATATGAAAAATTGAAAATTTGATCGAGTCAAATTTTCTTGTGCCGCGACTATCCTTGAAAATTTTTACAAAAACGTAACATTTTTGAGCAAATTTAAGATAGAAGAGCAAGTGATTATCTAATAAAGTTTAAATGTGAAGCCAAACTGTGAAGCAAACCGTCTTGGTGGCGACATTAAGGCGTACTGTTGTGGCTAAATGGTAAATTTTAACCATTACGGAATAAATCGTCCCATTGAGGAAATTATTCACTCCAACACGGAGTTTGTATCAACACCAAAAACGATATTTTCACTCATATTGTCAGTTATTTCAATACCCTGCATGAGTGTTAATTTTCATTTCACACTGCCTGTGAAAATTTTCACAGTTTCGGATACCACCAATTTTTGGGATACTTTCAACTGATTTTGGAGAAAAATTCACTCGTTTCTGTGTATGATTAACTTCGTGCAAATGCTCTCGGTAAATTCAGGTGGTTGTCCACATAATCTAAGGTTAAACAAGGTCGGTTTAGATTCGCGATCAACTTTGAACATTGCAGATGCGCCGTATTCAGGGTTGTGTTTACGGCGACAGTGAGCATAGGTGGCAGCACGTACGCTCACATGTGCCCGCCGTATTTATAAATCCTTTGATAGTCGGGCGCGCATAATAGTTCTTGCGGTATCTTGACGTGTATGTTAAATGCATACATAATGCGTTCAGTAGCGGTCCTGAAAGCGGCGGCGATCGGGGCCCGCCCAGGCATCATCGAGGAGGCCGGGAAGTGCAGCGGCGCGATCTGGCGGACGCGACCCGAATCCGTAATGATCTATTCGGGGTATTGTTCTTTATGTGTCGGAACTAAGTGATTCAGAACACGTTTCGGCGTCGCTCCGAGCGATAAGTTCTATCGGGAGCGCGGTGTGCAAAGCTACACATTCCCGTTACAAGCACCAACCACCCCCACCTACTGTTATAGCTTCGCGCATAACAGTTTCCGAACAATGCTGTTCCAAGAAAAGACATCACAGCTGAAAAAAATTGTATATTTAGTCATTGTTGCATATCTGGGGAGGGGGTGTTAAATCTGGACGCTATATTATACTGGATTCTTAATCCGGGCGCAATCCGGCATCCGGCAATCCGCGGTCATGGGCAATAAAAGACAATCTTGTTGGGTACTTTTGTGATGCGTATCAAAGAACTGTCCATAACATGACCATAACTATGAAGCACACGTCGTTTCCAATGATTCCTTTGTAAATTCCCGTTAACGGACCCCGGATCGCCATTGAACGGTCCATCTTAATCGTTCAATGGTGAACAGCGATCAAATACTATACTGCCTTGACAGGCATATACCCAGAAACACTGAATGAATGTCATTCAATAGTGAAGTAAAGTTTAAACTGTGAGAATCCGCCCTTAGCATCTTTATTGGAGAAAAGTTACTATTATGTATATTACTTTTTATGTTATTTTTTGACTGAAGAAAGTCTAGCCATCTATACATAAATATAAATTCATAATATCATAATTTAAGTCAAAAACTCTTTGAGGCGTTTTAAAGACTGAGAAAAATGACCATATAGATCGGATTGGTGATTTGAAAGTTATGCAGTTATCGAGTTATGTGAAACGTCAGATATGTTGTTGCTATATTGACAGTTGTCGTGAGGTTTTATCCGGCACGCGAAGACAATTTCAATTCCATAGTCTTTATGAAAAACCAAGTATTTATAAAAAAAGTTAATTGTGTCTAGTTTTTTAGTACCAATTATGTATATAACATGTTTTTTGGCATTTGCTTTTCTCAATAACTATAGCTAATTCAGATACTGTGTCATTTGTTCGATATTTTTTGGTGTTGGACAGTGTAGTACTTTGTCTTCGATTCGTAAGTATTTAAGTCTAGATTCATTCAAAGTTTTTTATTATGTTAATAATTGTCGTAAGCAAATTTATTAACATGCGTAAACTAAATGACAACCGGTAGCAAAAAAGTTAAAATTATGAAAAACAAAATTTGTTACTCAGATTAGTTTTCTATAATTTTACTACCGTCCAACTGTATCCACAAAATGTTTTTATGATGATAAAGTTCAATATTGATAATAAATGTCCCTGCTCAGTCATATGGCTTACCTACGACAGGATGACCCACTTTTCCCCAAGAATTATTGTCGAGATTATCTTTTAGAAAGGAAATGTCATTCTAAGTAAAATGTTTTATATGGATATATTTCTTTTTTCAACTCCTTAAGAAGGTACAAATGTTTGAACTATTAACAAAATAAAACAAAGTTGATATAGAAAAATGGATATCAAATAATGCAAAACCGAATAAGTAACACAGTCAAAACCCATTACAACAATAAAAGTAAATAAATTTATGTACAACTATTAAAAATAGTAATAATAAATTAAATTATAAATGAACAAAAAATCCAAATGAAACTTCTTACTGTTTTGTTTTTCTAGAAAGTAGGTAAATGTTATTCAAAGTAACTTCCTAGAAGTTACAGCCGTTTAAAATAGGTTTTCTAAATTTAACTTGCTGTTTGGGGACGGTTGTTTATTAGGGTGGTTCAAAAATGCATTTAACAAATTTTTGGGATGATAAAAAAACAGCGATACTCCCAAATAGTTCCGAAATTTAAAACAAGTGGACACGTATTTTTTATGTTTGTCGAGGCCTTAAATTTACATGCGAAGAACACATTTTTGGTATTTTCCGACTTGTTGAGGAGCTTCCAAGGAAGAAGGTGGCCCCTTATACATAGGGATTCGACGCCCCCAACCCATCCTCACAGTACCTTGAAAACTTGAAAAAATTAACCTTCTAATCATTTCATTCTCTCTTTTCTCATAGAAATCATTACTATAAGTCTACCGGAATGTTAATTTCCATTTCTTTAAACAAATTCTATTTGTTTATATTATTCGTTTTTCTTGAAAATCTGTCTGAATTCTGTTTTCTAAGTTCGAAATTGCAAACTATTATCTTAGAGTGACATTATTCATTAACACATTTCTTCCTATTGTTTAAACAATCAATTATTTATTATTCATTTTAAACTTTTTTCTGAATATGGTGGAAAAGTCAGTTTTTTTGTTAAAAAAACTTATAAATATCATGTTCAAAACACGTTTAAATCATGTTTAAACAATCTTTTTTTGAAATTCACCTAAAATTAATGTTTTTAAATGGGTCTGGGCAACTGTTATTGCAAAGTGACATCATTTATATGTTGGGATGATTTCCATTGTTTAATTAATAAAATATTAATCTATATAATTGAGATACGCCGATATGAACAGGTGTAAATTATACCAAATAAAACGAGTTAAACGTTCTTCACTGTTTAACTCGTTTAACTCTTTTTATTTGGTAAAATATTATTCGTTTTTAATATCATTCATTCGAAAAATTTCAATTGATTATAATCCTATTTTCGGAGATTTCTTTTAAAAATATTAAATTTTCTAAAGTCAACCAATTTTATTAATCACAGTTCTTTCTCCATTTCTTGTTCTGATTTCCTACCAGTGTGTCTCGCAAGATAATGTTGATTTGTTGCTGTCTGGAAACTCTTCCCTGTACTCTAATTTGATGAAATATTGAAAACGAGTAATATTTTATTATTTAATCAATGAAAATCATCAAAAAATGTAAATGATCTCACTTGAGAATAGCCAGACCTATCTAAAAAAATACTGTACAAATGGCATTTGTATAAACAAATGTAGGTTTATTAGATAATATAGGCAAGATATCTCGAACATGAAATTTATAAGTTAATTTTACAAAAAATACTTTTCTACCATAATTAGTAAAAAAAGTTGAATCTGAATAATAATTGATTGTTTAAACAATAGGAAGAAATGTTTAATGAATAATGTCACTCTAAGATAATAAACTGTCGTTTTGAGCACAGAAAACAGAATACAGACAGATTTTCGAGAAAAACGAATAATTTAAACAAATAAATTGGCTAAAATCAACAACATGGATATTTTCGCAACCTCCGAAATGTGCACAATACCTCTTAATAAGTACATCAAACACAATCGTCAGATGCAGTTTTAGTCTATACAGCAAAGTATTCATGTAATAAGTAATAACATTCTGTCAAACATATTATACAAATCGAACATTAAACGCTCGACTTTCTCATTCAGTCATAAAAGACGTAAAGCGTAGTCGACGCTTCGGCAAACGCGGCCTTAAATTCTAATATCTTCGCAGCGCCGAGAGTTATAAGAACGACGAGACTGTGACTAATCTCCGATCGGCCGTTAATGACATAATCAAAAAATGCGGAAAATCACGGGCGGCTGCGAATGGCAAGTCGCGATTTGACATGTCCGCAGCCGTAAAACGGTCCGTAGCGCAC
This sequence comes from Melinopterus prodromus, assembly GCA_964023965.1. Lineage (NCBI taxonomy): Eukaryota > Metazoa > Arthropoda > Insecta > Coleoptera > Scarabaeidae > Melinopterus > Melinopterus prodromus. The sequence goes on from OZ030393.1 coordinate 52,832,018, forward strand.
GTTCAACATTGTGTGAAGTTACGCTGCTATCGACCGCGCCATCTGTCGTGCTTTTCGAGCGACTCTCATGTTTGCCACTGACCGGTAAACGGCATAAAGCTCGGAAGCGTGCGCTAAACGATTTTTGACTAGGCGTTCGCCGCTTTCGTTTATTTGCCTTGATGTGTTTTTGTCGCCGCCAAGTGGTGCGATTTAGTATGTGTGCACAGAGGGCTCTGCACTACCGCAAAATTTAAACGCTTTTTCGGCGCACCAGACGTTAAACTGAAGTTTTACGGTTACTATATCTGACGAAATGTCTCGTAACTTTAAAGGAACGTGTTTATAGTTTGTACAATAAGAATTAAATGAACTGCTAAACGGCAAGCCATTATATGCACTAATGTTAACTCAAAACAGGAAAACAATCTGCCAAACGCGTTTGTTCGAAATAAGATAAACATTGGCAACAATTACACGGTAATTGGCAAATAATCGTAAGCAATTCATGAAGATTATTAGAATTCAAAAGTTGTATTAATACGTAATTTTAATAAGAACAATTGTGAAATAAAATTTTTTACTACTATAATATAGACTTAATTGACTATCACTACTACTGTAGACTACGATCTTAAATCAATAAAATTGACTGAAATGTACTTGATCACAATTTTAAAATAATTCTAAAGGAATAATTATTATTGAGGTGTTGCTAGCAGCTGTCACACTTAATTTTAACAAAGCAATACTTTTATGTTGATTCCATTTAATAAATTTGCAAAAAACAATTTTAAAAAGTGACCATCACACTAGTGTACTGGTCAATATAACTGAAATATCTGAATCTGGTAGATGGGGTAGATGGGGCAGAACGCAATATACTTTGGGGGCCAAAAGAAAAACGGTACAAATATTCAATTGCTCATATTTCCAAAGATATTAAGTAAATTCGAGCATTTCTTTGATAAACAAATTGGTTATATTGTGAAGATTAAGAACATACCATATTTGCAATATTTGAACGTTTTATTATACGTAGATTATAGTTGTTTTACTTCATATCTCACCATTTAGGCTGATGATGATCTAACGATCGAAACCGGTTCTTAAGGAAATGAAATTTATTCAAAGGATCAAAGAGGTTTTTAATTCCACCATTGACAAATTTTTACAACAGAAACTTAACATTTTGCTTTTGCAGTGATTTGGAACTAAAATCAACATTGTTTTTTATTGAACATCTTAAAATAAACACTTTCTAAATAATAGAACAACACAATGTATTCAAGCTGGCTTCAGGCAAATGTTGGAAGTGCTCTGTATTTAAACATGACATAAAAATAAAAAAAGACTTGGTTTGAAGTGATGTGACTCAAAATGATACTCAAAAAGTTGATTCCAGTTCCGATTCAATTTTAGCAAAACAACCAAAAACTAGAACTAAAATTTAACCTAAAATTTACTAAAATTTACATCTACACAACAAGTGTGGTACATCATTATTGAAACTGACGAACCGACCACCTAAAATGATAAATTCAAACATGCCACCATTAACAACATAAAGATAACTCAAGTACACAGTTATATTTCGCTTCCCGTTGCAATGTTTTTGTTACAAATGTCATATTCTACTGGTTTTTACTAAAAGCAATAAAAAACGTTGCTTGAATATTTCACCTTGTATAAGAAAAAAGTCACGCTGTATACGATGTTATAAGATCTCGAGTGCCTTTTTTTTACCAAAACAACCCAAATGTCATTAACCATTGATTTTAAATTGACGCGATATTATCAGAAATGTTGCATAGCCAAACATAAAGCAACATTACTTTGGATTGAAACGTTCTGTTATTGTGAATATGGTATGGTTTCAATCTTCACACTACAAGCAATTTGTTTTCTAAAGAAATATATGAATTGACTAAATGTTATTGGTAATGCGAGTGTTTTATTATTTTTTTTTTTTATTATTTTACTTTATTGCATATAGGGATTAAAATTGTTTGTTGCGTTTGTCACTTAGCGACGTTGTCAATGCCTTGACAATGTCGCGCAGCAGTGACTCAAAACACGAGGGAAATGCAGATCCAGAGTTGTGATTGGTCCTAAAGTCGTGGGAAATCACTCGCGGATTATGATGACCCAGCAAAGAAATATTTGTGTCATGTGTGTGGGGATTGCCATGATAATGGATACAATCAATACGAATACAAAAATATTGAAAGATAAAACTGATTTATTGGATTTATTATGGTTGTATAAACTGTCAGTATTGAAATTATTTTTCCAGAAGGTGTAATTAGATATGAGTTTGTCGTAGATTACTCATCTATCAACATCAATTACAGCATGACTACAGCACATTGGCTTTAAATGAAAATGGGATTAGAATGACAAAAACTCTCGAAAATAAGGATCAAAAATAAGATTGGAATTTGATCTTCCTGTAAATGAAATAAAATAAAATGAAATATGATTTCTCTCTTCGCAAATATCTTTCTTAAGCATGACAATTCAAAAGTAAAAAATCACAAAAATCGCCGACAAGATCTACAAAATCTCATAAATTATCTATCATACCAATCAAGAATAATACACCGATCCATCAAATCTCGTACAAAACTAACTTATCACCATCATCATTTATCACCATGTCATAAAACCCGACATTTCTGCATCTTCCGCAAATTCAGTTTATTTTCTTCCGCATTTGTTTGTCGCTGAGTTATTAAAGATATCGGTATTCCAAATCTAGAAGTGTTTCAAATATGACAGGACCCCACAAGATGGTTCCGCCCGATCCGTACGCGTTTAATTTTTTTGGCGGGAGATGGCGCGATATGGCGACCGACGCCGCGCCGGGCGAGAGGCCACGAGCGTGCTGGGTTTGCGACGGATGTTGATCAAGTTCAAGTGGCGTGAACAGAAGATTGTTATTTTCCGCCAATTAGGCGCGAAATTTAAAAGGTAATCATATGAGATTATATGAAAATGTATACGCCGTTCTTAAGGGATACAGCTGACAAATTATAGTTATTATTGTTAGTTTATTCGTAGAAGTATACTAACAAAGCGTATCTACATGATACAAGCGTAATATGTATAAGAGAAAAGAGGAATTATTTATTCATTTAGTTTTGTTCAGACTAAAATACGTCCCACATGTCAGGAAAGTAGCAGAAGTTATCATGGTACCGAAACTAGGCAAACCACCGAACGAGGCCAAATCATATCGCCCAATATCACTGTTACAATGATGTCGAAGCTCTTTGAAAAGTTGCTTCTAAACAGAATGAAACCTATCATTGAGAGAAATGAACTAATTCCTAATCACCAATTTGGGTTTAGAGAAAAACATTCTACTATAGACTAATAGATATCGCAGAGAAAGCATTAGAAGAAAAGCGTTCGATAAGGTTTGGCACGAAGAATTGATACACAAACTAAAGAGTTTGCTACCTTTACAATACGTCGAGCTGCTAACATCCTATGTATCTGATAGACTATTCAGAATAAAACAGATCGATGAATACTCAGAAATAAAAGAAGTAAAAGCTGGGGTACCCCAGGGTAGTGTATTGGGACCAATTCTCTATCGACTATATACAAGTGACCTTCCACAGCTGGAAAATGTAATAGTCGCCACATTTGCAGCTGACACGGGTCTATTTCCATGCTGTTATGATATGTGGGTAAACTTCAGAAGCGGAATGCGGATTTTAGTATAATAGGATTTTGAGCACTCCTAACAATGTTGACGTTTTTGGCAACAGTTGTAATAATTCCAAGCAATTCTTGTGCGCTTCTGTGTCATATATGTAGGTACGTGTGAGACACGTCCAGACACATTAGCCGCTATCTGTCAGAGTGTTTTATTTTGATCATTTAAACCCGTTTCTCTTCTGCCGTGAACGGCGATACGCACAGCTCGAATAAAAAAGAACGACAACAAAACAGAAAAAAACGGCAGGAGTGAGAGGAAATCGTAAGTACTGTGATATTTTACAGCAATTAGTCTGGTCGACTTCCATCAGGCGGAGATAGCGGCCCGTGCAGCGCGATATCTGGGTTGGGGGGGCCCCGCGTGGCCCCGCAGTCCCGCGCCCTCGCGAGATAGCAGCCGCGGCTAATGCGATTCAGAGATAACAGTATACACCGAACTCATAGAACTTTTATAAATCTGACAGGCGATAAGTCAAAGTATTTACATGAGCGATTCACTCCGCGGCCGTATCTTGCTTGCCCCGGCCCGGCTCGGATAGTGGATACTGGTGGCTCCCTCTGGCGAGATAGCGCCTCTCCTCGCGCGGTCTCTCGACGGCGTCGTCTTAAGATATCCCAGTGACAGGCCGCACTACACGCTGCTTTATTTCATCCCACTTTTTTTACTGTCATAAATAATAATATTTATTGGTTGCTGAATACTTGCGAGGTTATGCCATCGATGAACGTAATAAGATCTGCTAGCTCTATAACTAGTAAATAATTTTAGGATAAGTTTGACAGATACGTCACAAATCCTGCGGCAGTTGTGAATGAGACTCTTAAATGTCAAATTTGACAGATAACATTTTTAATTTTTGGTCATACATACAAGTGACGTAAAACCAGCAAAATTGAAGGCAATTTTATCTTTTATGTCTTACCTCTTTTATGTTTTAGAACGTTAGCGATATTTGACATTTTATTGACAACGAATTGATATATTTGAATATGAAAATAAGGAATGCAATAAGGAATGCCATATTAGCAACCGTAAAATTATTAGGTTTGCAAACGCCAACGCTGTTTGACGTATATTCATAACTTCTAAAATGTCAGAATGTTTATTTCTAGTTCCTAGATTTCTGTCATGAAAAAACAAGTCTTCATGATGGATGGGCTCTTCCAATTCTAATGCTAAATGGACGAAACCATTTACGATAAAATTATCGTAATACAAAACAACATTTAAAAAATCCAATTTTTCTCCTAGATCAAGTTCTGTCACTAAATATTGTAAGGTTGGTTGAAAAGTGTTTGTAGGCCGTTCACCAGGCGCCAACTGCAAACATAAACCGATTACGTTTGGAAATGTAAATAGTAGAAACAATAGCACAGCAAAAGGCTATGTAGGAATAGAAAAATAACATTTGAGCCTAAATTCACTAAAACTTATAACTAAAGGATGTTCTTAACTTAATTCATACAATGTGTTCATTTCAAAAGTATCCACCTTTAATAACTCTTGACCTGATGCGATTATTGCTTTGAGTGGAAACACGTCGATTTAAATATTGAGTGGAAAGTTAAAAAATGGTAGAATTTTATTCCCATTCAAATGATGTATCACAAGGTAGGGGGTGCAATTAATAATGTGTTTCGACTCAAAGCAAAAATCGCATCAGATCAAGAATTATTAAGGGTTGAGTCATTTCACACCTTCCATCTTCTGTGTCTATCTTAAGAACCAATCGATCGATTTCATTTTTTATCATGGTTGAGTAGAGAATTTTATGCCCTTTCAAATGACCTATCACACGGTAGGGGGTGCCATTTAAAATATCAAGTGAGGTGGCTGGGTGGTGAATTGATGAAGCCTAAAATTCTCTAGGTACCATATTTGAACTTCCCCCTCGATATTAAATCGACGTGTTTCCACTCAAAGTAGTAATCGCATCAGGTCAAGAGTTATTAAGGGTGGATACTTTTGAAATGAACGCACGGTATAGTATATAGGTCCTAAAAACATCGCAACTCCGCCACGAAATATTTTGTTTCGACATTTTTTTTTTGCTGGGAGGGGTCAGCCTGTCCCCCACCAACGTCAATCCGTAGTTATCAGTTATAGGCGGTGTTTAAAGCTCCTGACGTCTGCTGTCTACACCGGGCAGCAGTAATATATGCAAATAAGTACATTTCTGGCAATTTCACTTTACTATCGCAATTACAATGGTTGGGTTAAAATTGTACTTAAATAAAAAGTTGGGCTAGATGTTTTATTTTTGAAAACACCAAAGAAGTAGAAGTAAAAATAATTTTTATCTTTCCAAAAAACTATTTTTTAGTTAGCCCAACTCGTTATTTATCTAAGAAGTTACACTGAATATTTCATAAACTTTGCACAATTAATAACGTTTTTATTTGAAAACGCGTTTTAGGAGAGGTAGAACTGGGTCCTAATTTAGGTTTGGTCCTCAGAAGTGCATTATTTTTAGCGGAAATAGCACATTCTGCACCATGCAAAGACCATGCAATATTGATTATTGCATGGTCTATGGTATTGCAGATTAATAACTGTGAGTATTTTTCCCCCTATTTATACATTTTATAGTTTGTGTATTTACATTTTTTGATCGAACAACTGTTCTATTGTGTTTTTATTGTATTTGACATTGTGATGCTTGCGCTCCTTCTCATTGTGGATGCGTTTTGTAGATATGGTCCAAAGATGAAACTGTCGTTTCGAAATCGATCACCATGCAAATAGAGATTTTTCTCAATTAAAACTGATGCTAAACTACACACACATGCGTTTGAATTCATGCAATATTGAGTCAGGCCTCAGGACTTTTCTGCCCAAAAGTAGGTCATAACGTATTAACAAATTCAAGAGAATACTCAGCTGTAGTAATGGAATTTTGTATTGTATTGTCAGCAAAATACCAATGTAAACAACAGCGTGCAGCTCCATGGTGACCTTGGGTCGCACCCAAAGCAAAAGATACGTAACAATATGGAACCAGGGACTAAATGCCAACCACTTAACTATTAATGACGAATAATAAGAGGAGTGTTCTTTATGCGTGGTGACATACATAATCTTGTGAAAGATATCTATTATATGTTTAAATTTATCAGATGAACAATCAACATATATTGAGAAAAATGGCAATTTCTTTTAGATTTGCGGTAAATAATAACTTTACCAACCTCGTTTAAGACAGAGAATTATTGATCTCACGGTATCTGTCAAAAGAAAGATAAGGAAGAACAGTTGTTATCCTATAGTCTGAAGATCGTTGGGCGCAGTTCCAACGACATTTGTTACCGAAACCGTAAAAGATTCCCTCGATTTTAATTGAAATACTATTGGCGGGAATATCGTAGGAACGGATCCCGGTTCGATCCCGGAAGAGCGTACGTTAGCCGGGACCGGAAGAATAACCGAGTTTTTCCCGTACTGCCGCCTAATGGGCGATCATTAGGACCAGGTAATCTGGGCCCTCTCTCCTTTTTTCCTCCGCGGTGGTGCCGCCGAACGCCCAGATAAAAATATAATAAATCATTGTGGTTTTCATCGGGGCTCGCTGGAAGGGGTTGCTGGTTCTCGGTCTCTCTCATGTAATTCTGATTACTCGCGCACCGCCGATAGATAACGATGGCCACTTTCGAATGCGCACCCACTCACACCCCCCCCCCCCCCCCCCATCGTCTATTTTCCTAACTTTTTGTTGCAGACACCCGATACTCTACGCTACCGAGATTTATAGCGAACCCATTCGTACTGATATGCACTCATGGAATTTGAATATACCTACCTAGTTTTATGCATTTAGGTTGCATTCTACGTGTGAGTTGATGTTTGATAACATACCTGCTATTAGCAACTGAAAGTCTCGTCCCCAGGATGAAGGAAATGGGGAAGAGTCTGATATAGTAAGGAAATGAGGTCTCCTCCTGCAGGATCTACATCCAAAACAGATTTAGCACTCCAAAAATACTTTATATTTATGTGGTACTTATAACTCCACGTGTGAAATATAATATATTTTTATTTAAAAGATTTTAATATTTTTTCAATTGAAAACAACGTCAGTATGTCAGTATTTGCACTAAATATAAAATTTATTTGTCAAATTATGATGTACACTATAAATAATTCCTCATAATTTAGTAATTTACTTTTGATAGGATGGAAATGCCATCAATGATAGGTCGCCTAACTTGGTCCAATCAAACATGTAGACGAAACGTCTTATAAGTGTTGTTTCAGTCCCCCTATAATTTCCAGTTTTCGGTTCTCTTTTCTACTGTTCTACATTTCGGTGTTATCTCTTGTGATCCCCTTATTTGCAATATTTATTCAAGTCAATATTTGGATTCAAACAAAAATAATTCAAATAATAAATAATAATATAATAAAAATACAAGAAATAGATTTACTTCCGCTAAAGAAATCATATTTTGATTCAAGTGAATATATTTTTAGTGTGAACACCTCATCCAACTGTATAGTTAGATGGCGCTGTAAACACTCTCCTCGTAGTTTGGCCTTATTTTGAGTATAAATAGTAGACTGGTGAAAGCCTACCGCTCAGTGGAAGTCGTGCGTTTGGCTAAATTGTTAAAATAGGCCGTGCTACCCTAACCATGACTATATGTACGTCTACGAAAACCAACCACTGGTCGAGGATGTGCGACATCCCAAAAAGCGGTGATAGTGGAGATTTTGCTCTACTGTAGCCTTCGAAAAGTATTAGTCAACAAACTAATAATTTCTTTAACTCAACCAACAATTTCGTCAATTTCAAAAATTATAAATCCTTCACTCAAAACAATCATAATTATTTGAAGTAAATAAACGTCGTTCATTATAATATACAAATTGTAAATTTTAACTGAAAACATAAGTTATTTGACAGAAATAAACGCTGCTTCTAACCAAGCGTTGTTATCCGCAAACAAATATTTCTTTGCCTACATTGAAACACCAGATATATTTGAATCAAATGCATATTTATTTGAATTAAACAAAATTTTCTATCTGTGTAGCATAGCACACTTGGTATTTACTATAAATTTCATTCGTATTCTTTGATTCTGCCCTTAATCCTACCAAAAATATTTATGAGACCAAAAAGGAAATAATAGCGTAAATTGAGACAAAAATGTGTTTCCCTAATTGTTAATAATCGTTTTTTGAAAAATTATATAGTGGTAGATATGTCCGCTATCTTAAGAAAAGTAAACATTGGTTTACTTATGTAAAAGTTGTTGGATCATTTTGAATAATAAAAACATACAGTATTTTAAACTATATTAGGTTTAACTTTTATAAAATGAATAGTTAATTAATACTAATTTGTCGAAATGACAAGAATCGAAAACATATTACTATATTGTCCAATAACAGAAAAGTACCGAACAAATTCTAATAGATTATTGAATGATTTGCTTTTTTCATAGAACGTAAAAAACAAAAATTTTGAATAGACTAGTTTTTTAGAAAAACAAATTTAGTTGTCATTTGTACAATTTTGTTTGTTTGTCAGTGTTGTCGTTTTACAAATTACAGAAATCTACGCTCAAAAGTTTAATGAATATTTACAGTATCTCGTACCATCTATTTATTATTTTGAAAAATATTGTCATTATTGTTATTGATATTGTTGATCTCATCCAAGAACATTTTAAAAAGATGCCGCCTGAAAGAGAAAATTTTGATCAAATAAGAGCCAGGGTGAATCAATTGCAGCAATAAACAAATTAATTAACCAAAAGAACATTTAACCTAACGTTTCTAATTATTTGAACATCAAAGAAACTGAATTTAGAATTGTTGTATTTTGAAATAATCTTGATAATTTGATGGTATATAAATTAGAAATTAGTTAGTACCATGCTTATCGATCTTTTATCATTATGAGATCGAAAATAGTGTCATTATGTTATCATTATGAAACAAAGGCAGAACAATCCCTATTTCTATAGTAGATAAGCTTTAGATTAGATGCGAAGAAACGTTGTTGAAATAATCTATATGTACCTACCTTTATGCATTTTCAATTCAGCGTCAAGATGGGTTGGGAATCCAAAGTCGCATAGCAGCATGTATATTTTAGAGTTTCCTGACGTTAATCCCATGGTTTTTAATTATAAGTTAACAGATACAAACGCCTTCATCGTACGTGGTTCCAAAGCAGCAGCACCAGCAATCTTATATTCCGTAAATCCCAAGCTAACCAGCTAATCTCCTCTCATCTTTAGAACTTCCCAGGTAAAACTATCCCGAGTTAGTAGAATCGCCGACTAAATTAAAAATATCCCGAGGATATCGGGCGTACCAACGTAAATATCCCCGGCTTATATTCGCATGCAAAGTAGGTAGCGCTGTAGGTGGAGGTGTGCGCCTCTGGTGGCAGTGCTGCGATACCGCGTTATCAGTTTTAAAAAGTTTAATCCGCCGGTATCAGACGCTCACGCGGGGATGTGGGAGGTAAGGGTTTGCCGAGGGGCGGCTGGAAGAAACCTCCCCGGTCGGACCCCCACGGTCTGGCGCATATACGGGGCCTGTACCGTGCCCGATAGCGCGAAAGATACGAGCGTGGAAGCAGGAAACGAGACGTATACCGATAAGAAAGTAATATGGCGGCTGGTGCAAAGAGATAACGGACGATATGACCTGCACATTGGGTGCACCAGGGCGCGCTGCTCTACGTGCGGAAAACTTCTCCGCAGACCGCCGACAATCCGCCACCCGCCCCCTCCGGTGCCCACCGGCCAGACCCACCCTCTCCCAAGCGTGTATATAAATGTACATAACCTACGCTATTGTTGGTAAGATTGAGTTAAGGAATGGTTAAATATATGAAATTTGATTCAAATAATTCTGTTTTTTAATAGATATAAAATAGTATAGCTTAATAATATGGTGATATACAGGCGGGATGTAAATTATAAATAAATCAAAAATTACAGCCACAATCTGGATTTGAACCAGGGACCTTTGCGTTTCGAGCACAATGCTCTCCCATCTGAGCTTCTGAGGCCTATGACATTTGTTAGATATAATTGTCATAAATCAAGGAAAGGAAGTAGTATATCTAACAAATGTCATAGGCCTCAGTAGCTCAGATGGGAGCGCATTGTGCTTGAAACGTAAAGGTCCCTGGTTAAAATCCAGGTTGTGGCTGTAATTTTTCCAGGTTCGCCTGTGTATCACATATTATTAACCTATAAAAATACTATGTTTTATCGCACCAACATAAGAACAACATAAGTTATCATTTTTGAGAGGCATACGTCAAAGCAAACAAGAAAAGATTCTTTTGACGTCTGTCTATAAAAAATAACAAAATTTTACTCTGGTTGTTATTATTACTATTATTGTTACTATTAGTCGTAACGAAATTATTTATCGTTAAATTTTTACCATTACCAAAACAGATACGCCAGAATAACTATCAAAACTAATCCGCGGCAAATAATATGAGCTCGAATGATAAGAAAGTAGATAATTCCTTTACTTATATTATTGTTTCTGTTAACTAAAATCATATAAATTGTAAAAATCAGTATTCAACAATAATAATCCCATAATAATGATTTTCCCAACAATTAGAGTGGAGAACATTCTTTAGGTTTTTTATATGACTGAGAAATGACTAACTTTTCGATAGAGTTTCTTGTGTTCAATATGAATCCGGACTCAAAAGTTATTATCAAGTCAAGTTTTTGAAAATAGTGACGTCGAAATATAAACAAGTCGTGTTTTTAAAAGTTCTCAAAATTAGGCACGAAGTTAAGTTCTTTCACGTGCACTATTTCTAATTTTGTATTTCAATATTCGCAAAACTGTCGGAGTTAATAGCTTAAGAAGTTCCTGGCCAATGAGGTGTGTTAATGTTGTGTTAATGAGGTTGAAAATAAGTGGTATCTGTAGATTTCTTGTATCTCCGGAATCTTTTAATAATTTTAGTTAAATTTTTAGGGAATATGCTTTATTAGTTGGACATTAACAAGCATTCTTGTGTTTCAATGAACAAATAATTTTCGTTTCATATATAATTTTTAAATTTCAGCCTCAAAATTCCCTCTAAGCCCTAAGGTATGTTGCCCCTTAATTGTCATCATAGCAGCAAATTTTCAAGACAAAGATTAGGAATATTCCTAATGTTTTTCTTTTGGTAGAGCAAAGAAATCTACTAAAACCTACTCACAAAATTCACCAAATCAATGTTGAGACCAAGCCAGATCCATGAGAGACCAATATTTTCCTAATTTTCAATAATGTTTTTCTAGAAAATTATATAGGATTATATAAGATTTTTACGTTTTTGTTTATTTTTACGCAGGCACCACATAATGAGACAGTGAAACTGTTTCAATAACACTTGTGAACAAGGATCAGCATTTTTTTTGCCAAAGTAATTTTTTTCATTGTTTACTTTGAGAACTTATAATTTCACAAATATTGCTAGAGTTACCCTTTGATGTTTTGGTCTATTTTTTATAAAAACCTTGCATAATAGGAAACTTGTGTTTATATTCGCATTATTTTCCTATTTTTTATATATCGTTGCCTCGAACATTTTCTTATGTAAGGCCATACATACATTTGTCATACTGCCATGAAGACAATTAGAGGATGTGTCAAAATCGCAAAACTAGGAGGTTGTCATTAAGAAAGGTGTCGATGACGTCACCTGGATAAGAAGCACGTAATGGACGATGATGATTTTATATCCATTTTTGCCTTTTTTATCCCTTTCGTCCCTTTTGTCGTCTATGTACTGTATCCACTTTGTCCGTTGATTTTTGTTGCCGTAGGTACTGTGGTGTATTGTCATATTTTACGACCTGGTTCAATGGTTTCAAATTGAATATATTTTTATACAATACACAACATTTTGTTCACGCGTTTGCAATAATCCCCAAAAACTAGACATACGGTAACCATAAGCCATACTCTTAGTCGATTTCCTATTTCCAACAATATAGCCACTGACAACCATCGAGGGTCAATTAAACGTACCTACCAACTTACCAATTAACCCGAGTACCGCAAAACTAGAATAGAACACCAGCAGTAACTTGTCGCCATCTTTCCACTCATCGCTCCTGCGCTGATAAATTCCCATCACGGCGAGACTCCGACGAGTTCGCCGTTAACGCGACTCGGGCACGAAACGCCTATCTAGAATTTGTTTATAAACAATGATATTAAGTGCATATAAGCCGCCTAGGTACATGGCGTGCTCGCAGCAAGGGAACACGATACAAGATACCAGAGGCATGCCTCGGACACCACCACGACCAAGGGACCGACAGAGAGAGAGAGAGACGATTTAAAGATTGCAAGATAAAACCAGCTAGGGAAAAGAGAGATAGAAACTGCAATGAGAATAGTGTGGTATATATGACTGTATACATATATTCAGGACGGCCGCGGCGCTAGATAAGATTACACACTCCGGCGCTGGCAAAACTTGCCTCGCTCTTACCTAGATAAGCTCCACATATGAAAACTTACAGTTATATCTGACTGTGTGTGTGTATAAAGTACGCGAGTTATCTTCTATGGTCTAACCGTGGAGGCGCCTCCGCCAGTTTGGTCTATGTTATAACTGGTGTATAGAGAGAGAGACGCGGTCCGAGCCGGTGAGATAAAAATTTCGAGTTTTTCGTGGTCTGGCTGCATTTATGGTCCGCGGTTTATCTAGATAAATTATAACGCGTAGATTTGGGTCAGAGATTGGGGTAGTGCAATTCCCGGGGGTGGTGCGCCCGCGAAACCTACTCGTGCACCTCATTCATGCGGATGAAGTGACCCCCTTTAAATACTTGTTTGCTGTATTTTGAAATTTTGTAGGTAAAAATAACTTAGACGTTACTGACGGATAATTAAACACAATGTTGACCTATTTTCTTTACAGGAGGGAAATTGCAAAACTAAGTAACTGAGAAGAGAAAAAATTATTTGACAATCGGCGTTTGCTTCCGAGATATTTTCCTCATAGTTGATTAGAAGTAGTCAAACACTGTAGTAAAGTATAAAAAATCTGATGTGGTCAGGCACATGACTTTATCATACTATATAAAAATAATAGTTTAGTTGCCTGAAATTTGATCGAGTTCGGTCGTGTCTGCATTAAAATGAAACTGTTACCCAGGATTTGACAGATATGTGATATGTTTATACTATTGACAGTAGGTATTGTCAAAACATCAACGTTTGACCTACTGTCATTATAATAAAAATATCTGGCAATTCCTGGCTACCTTGCTTTATATTAATGCAGGCACGACCGAACTTGATCAAATAGGATTTGCTCATGCAGCTAAACTATTAATTTTACCAAAAAATGTCATAGGCATAAATTATCCAATATTTTTATAAAAATTCCAGAAACGCCACAAGCTATCAACAAGTTTATTTTAATGGAATTCGACTTGTATTCATCATTTAGACAAAATGAGTACTGTGCCGTATTCTACAACCTTTTTAGAAACGTATTTCCTACTTTTAAAATACCATTTTAAAATTGTGCAACATGTCAAACAAAGGTGAACTGAGAAAGATTTGAAAAATGTGTATGGAGTGAAATGAGTAACGCTTACCAGTTACGAGTAAGTTATTTACTCATCACTCACGACTCATGATTAATGCACAATGAGTGTTTATTAAAAATAGCACTTTATTACAAAAAAAAATAATAAATTGATAGGCCTTTACAACACATAGTGTAGACTGTAGGAGACCTATAATGTCCATAATGCCTAATTTTTGTAAAATTAACATTATAATGTATCATTATTTTCAGTCACATTTTTTAAAATATTTTCACTAAGGGATGCTTATTTAAGTACGTAGGCTTTCACGGCCAGAATCATTTAGAAAATAAACTGCTTCCGGGTTATGCCGTGTCTCAAGATTTGTTAATGCTGACGTTTCGCGAACCATGTTGCTGGCTTCTTCAAAGCTAATTGAGTACTGTATTCAATTAGTTTTGAAGAAGCGAGCAACATGCTTCGCGAAACGTCAGCATTAACAAATCTTGGCACACGGCATAACCCGGAAGCAGTTTATTTTCTAAAGGATGCTTATTTATTACACTCCTGGCAACCTGTATATAGAAATTCGTATACACGCATGCCATTTGTTTTCGATTTCCAAATTTGGTTAAATGTAGAACAGACCATCAGTCTCCAACAGCGTCTAATTTTTTTAAATTTTTGATGGTGACAATTTTATAATATATGAGTTCATGTTCATTCGAATTATTAAGCGTTTGATCACTAAAATTTGACTTTTTTAGTTGACTTTTAAGTCTCATTTAGCATCTAAATTCTTTAAAATAAGCGAACGTACAAAATAAAGGAACATTTTTTCTTCGTTAAGGTAGGAGATCCGACGGCAGGAGTACCACATCCTTGTGTTTTAAATCAAAATACATTTTTTATAGATAATTATATATAAATAGAAGATGATTCTGCCGGGTTGCCCATTAAAGTATTTTTAATTAAAATTAAATTAATTATTTTTCATATAATGACATACATTTTGAAAATGTGCTGCTATAAAACAAATCTTTTAACATTTCGAAGGATTCAAATAAAATAAAGCAGCTCCTATAACTTTGGGAGTATAAAATTAACACTCCTGAAAACTGTGATGATTCTGCCGGGTTGCCCATTAAAGTATTTTTAATTAAAATTAAATTAATTATTTTTTTCCAAACAATTTTGTTCACTTGTTTTTGAGATAAATTATAATTCATTGCAAAGAGAGGTACGTAAATAACTTTGGCTTGCCTTTGCTCACTAGACCGCCACCTCTATCAGCCAGGTGTAAGCAGGTATGTATTACACTATTGTGTGCAAGTGACCAAAAGCAACCCAAACTTTTCAAGTTCTTTACATATCTCTCTTTGCAATGAATTATATTTTATCTTGAAAACAAGTGAACGAAATTGATACTTGTGGGCACATTTTTGTGGCCTGCCGTCGGATCTTAGACTATAAAGTATTTACTTTTTGAGAGGTGTCATAAAAATTGGAAACTGACATATCGGGAATACTCGCCAAGAAATGTTTGATGAATAATGAGTAATGATGGATGAGTAACATTCGTTTCGGAGACTTGTCATAAGTGATGAGTGATATTGAGGTTTATGGTTGACGAGTAATGAGTGATGAGTGATTGCATTAAGCATGAGTGTTACTCAATTCTGTTTACTTGAGCGACACCAAACTCTGGTTGAGACACCTTTGCCAAATAGGTGTCGCAACTTGTATGCTCTGGTGAGAGGCGTTGTGAGATGGTTGTGCTTTGATTGCTTTGGTGAGGCGATTAATTTAAAATGCCCGAACTACAATAACCACGACGTAATCTCATAAACCGAACCAAACCGCATTCATAATTGTTTCGAGTTTGGAGCTTCCGACTGGTTAAAATCGACAATTCGGATAGAGAACTGGTAGAGAACGGTTTTCCTTCGGGATGCCCCCCCCCCAGGATTACGACTCCGACGACGCGCGGTCGTCTTCGGAATTCGATTCAATTACAGACGGGAGATTAGTCACCGATGGTGGCGGTCCCTGGCGGGCGGCGTCAAAGTTTGCATCCGGGTTTGCGGCGATACCAAGAAGACGACGCGACGGGCACAGTATAGCGGCGGAGCAAAGCGGTCCTCTTCATTCGTGCCTTATTATTTCTGGGTGGCCGATATCGGGCGGTCCCTTATCGCCGCCGCAGCAACCGCCGCCGCCGACCGACCGACCGTCTAGGAACAGGCAGCGTCGGTGGCGGGCGTCTTTATCAGTTGCGGACCTCTCTCCGTCGCGACGCTTATCGCCGCAGACCAGCACTAGCATACATGTTATCAGCGCCGACGCCACTATTAGAATATCTAAATATCCTCTCCCGACGTCGAGTAGCGTCGGGGGCGGCCAACGCCGCCGCCACCGCCGCCTCGCGCAATGTACGGCGGCGATAAGCGGGCTCGCCTTATTTATATTCATCAATGGGCCGTTATCAGTTACGGAGCAGAAATGTTTATTAGTACGACACCCGATGGCGTACCTACTGTGTGTCGCCGACGCCGAGCGAACGGCGAACGGCGAACGCCGACGTTATTCTGTATGCACAATGACCGGTGCGCTACAATCGCGTCGTTGCGTTGCGGAGTATGGTGCAACAAACACCATCAAATACTGCCAATGCCAATGGTGTACTTCGCAATATTTGAGTACTCGAACCATAATGTTTGCATTGTTCCAAAACTATCAAACGATAAGACGTAATGTATTAAAATTATCAAAGAACACGAAGTTAAATGTCATAGAAAAATCAATTTAGTGACTAGGATGTTAATATATGTGAGTATACGATAGTAACTTGCCCATTACGTCAGGTTTTTGACGAAGAGGTTTTTGTTAATGGGAAGCGAATTATCATTTTTATACATTTAGTTACGCTGATTGTGAATCAAAATCTAAAAACAGCAATTTATAACGTCTCAAAAGTAAACTTTCGCAGTTTTTACCTAAAATGCTGAAGCACGTGTTCTAGAACCACTGAGACTAGGGTTGTCAACTCCAAAAAGAAGAGTAACCGGATATTTTTTGCTTTGGGAAAAGCCTGACAGGCTGACAAAGCCTGACATTTAACATATCGGCACAATAACTCGCCGGTTAGTGGGTGTACTCTGAATGGGGTGTACCCTGAAACAATAAATTATTAAAAGCACTTTATTATCAATTTAATTATCAACTTAACAAAAAAAATCGACAAACTGTTGAAAGTAGGTAACAGAAAATTTCACCGATTTTTGTACTTAATTTTTGAACCAAAAACAATAATCCGAGCTAAATGAATACAACACAAATCTGGCCAACTGACAAGTGATACTATCTCGAGAATACATAAAAAAATCGTAAAATCTAGACTGAATTCACAATATTTTCCTTCAGATTCAACGGAAGAAAGCATACCGAATCAGTTATCACTCGTTTCTTTTGTTTATGTTGTTGGCCGGGGTAGTAATAAAATTTATCTTCAATTTTTGTATTTTTCACATGTAAGGTAGTTAATCAAATTAAATAAATTGGAAATCTGTAAATATATTTATATTAAAAAAATAGTGGAATTGTGATTCTCGTATGTTGACATAAATTTTGAAAATGAGCTGCTTAAAAAATAAATCTTATAACATTTCGAAGGATTCAAATAAAATAAAGCAGCTCCTATAACTTTGGGAGTATAAAATTAACCCTCCTGAAAACTGTGGTGCACACTTTAAAAATTTGATGTGCCCAGGAACATGACATTATCATTTTATATATAAAATTAATAATTTAGCTGTCATGAGATTCTATTTGATCGAAATCGGTCGTGTTTACACTAACTAGTTAACTAGTTAGCCAGGATTTGATAGATATTTTAATTCTGTTGACATTAGGTATTGTCATAACAATACCGTTTGACACTACCTACTGTCATTAGAATGACAGTAGTAATGCAGACAGGACCGATCTCAATCAAATTATTAAACTGATTTGACGAAATTACAGAATGGCGGCTCATATGCAAAATCGTTGAAAAATGCTTAGAGGAAACATCCAATTCCTTTGGATCCTTTTGAAAAAAAAGCTCTTCAGCTCTAAGTTTGGTCATGAAACTTTTAAATATACCTAAAGATTCGTCGTCCCGATACCTTTGTAGTTTCTTCGGAATCGTCACACACACAGACATTTTTTTGTACCTTGGTCAAAATTTCCCTAATTTCGAATTGTATTTTTCTTTAAAAATTTTCTATGTAGTGCAATAAATTATGGTGCCAAAATATAACATTGTATGCTGCAATAAAGACAAATTAATCATACAACAATCTATAAGTAAACAGGTGTTGCAGTTTAAAAATGTCGTAAAAACATCATAAATTAAAGACTATGAAATTGATTCAAAAAACAAACAGCTTAAATTTTAATTAATTGCATACCTAGTTCCATTCTTTTGGCGTTTACTGTATATAACAATGTTACGAACTGTTAGAAATGTTTGTTATAAATACTCGTCTGGTGCTTTTTAAGCAAAACCTGGCGTGATGGCCAAATTCGGAGCTCAGATTTGTATTCAGCATAAAAACTATATCGAAAACTTTTAGTGACTTCCCAGTCACATAAGAAGTCTATAGTTTTCATAATTTACATCCACTGTCGCTGTCAATAAAACCATAATGGCAAAATTTTTAGAACAAATGTCATACAGACGATGGTCCACATGTTTCTGATATGAACGCTATCAGAGCTGATTTAATTTTGATGCCTCTTATAACCAGTTAAGTTGCATATTACTCAATTAAAATCGTTTCATACGTCGAAGATAATCCTCCTTCGAATCATTTACTAATAAATAAGTCAATCCGTCCGTTATGAACCAATAACAAGCAGAATCAATCCGAACGACCGGTCTCCGCAAAACGCATTAACAATTCAAATGAAATCGTTAAGACAGCGACCGACGAGCGCGCCCTCTGGGCTAAACCGGAATACATACGTCATATCTCCGTACATCATAATTGAAGGAAATCGAAAATACGACACATGTTCGCGGGACGGCAACTATCAATTATTCATACGCCGGGTTCGGGATCGCCGGCGCGGCCTCCTTGATTGGCGTTTATACCTGACCCCCGGCCGTTCCAGCAGCGCAGCTATCTAGATCCTCTAGTAACGAGCTACCCCGACTGTCAGCCCATGTACAGAGTGGTGTTATCGCGCCCGCGATACTACCTAGAACTATCGAACTATCTCCACCTAATTAGGCCACCTCATGGTCCATTCAGACTGGCGTATCTACCATCTAGCGGCCAGTGGTTCTTAACCTTTTTGAAGTCAGGGAGCACTTTTGAATATACGAAAAATTTTCGGAGCACCAAAAACATTGACATAACTTTTACTCAAAATTAAAACGATTATTAAATAACAGCTACAAAATAACATTAATTAGAAAAAATATAAATACATTAATAGTCTACCTTTCTTTTGAGCAAAATTAATTTTTAGAAATTAAATGTTATTCTGAGTTTATATAGTCTTATATGTGTTTTCTATTCCTTAAGAAGTTACAGCTGTTTGAAATGTTAACAAACAGAGAGAAAAATAAAACATAAAGTACATATCAAACAATGCGAAAACGAAAAAATAACATAATCAATACCCATTACAACAATAAAAATCTGATGTGGCCAGGCACATGACTTTATCATACAATATATAAAATTAATAGTTTAGCTGCATGAGATTCTATCGAGATCGATCGTGTTTGCATTAAAATAAAACGAAATAGCCAGGATTTGACAGATATTGACAGTAGGTATTGTCAAAAGATCAGCCTTTAACACTACCTACTGTCATTAGAATAAAAGTATCTGGCAAATCCTATATTAATGCAGACACGATCTCGATCAAATAGAATTTGCTCCTACAGCTAAACTATTAATTTCACCAAAAAATGTCATAGACATAAATTATACAAAATTTCCTCTACTTTAATTTACTATTTAACTATTTTGACGCAATTACAGAAATGGCGGCTCATTTGCAAAATCCTTGAAAAATGCATAACAATGCTATCCGCAATCCGCACTTGAAATACACATTGACTTTGTAAACACCAAGCTGACTCAATATTGTTTCACATAGGGTACGTGCGCGCGTATTTCTCCTCCTCATCCCATTCTCCATGAATTATGCTCAATATTCCAAATAAGTTTTAATGTTACCATACCGTCTTACTTATCTTTCTTGTATTTATTCGCGAAAACATAAGAACATGGCTATCCGCAATCGAAATACACATTGACACCAAGATGTTTTAATATTGTTGCACTGTACGTGCTCGCGTTCTCGCATTCTCCATGCATTTGCGTGTTGAATTGACGTTTCGCAACCGCTGACGTTCGGAATACTGTCAAAAGCTTCAAAATTTCCTGGCTACACCTACTATTAATGTAGACACGATTTCGATCAAATAGAATTTGCTCCTGCAGCTAAACTATTAATTTCACCAAAAAATGTTATAGACATAAATTATACAAAATTTCCTCTACTTTATTTTATTATTTAACTATTTTGACGAAATTACAGAAATGACGGCTCATTTGCAAAATCGTTGAAAAATGTTAAGAGTAAATAGTCAGTTCCTTTGGACCCTTTTGAACCAAACGCTTTACAGCTCTAAGTTTGGTCATAAAACTTCTAAATATGAACTTTCGTCCAGATACCTTTAGTAGTTTCGTTTACAAAAAAAAAATCGTTTACACACGCACATACACTCATACACACATACACACACACACAGACATTTTCTGTACCTTAGTCAAAAATGTACGGAGGACCCATAAAGACCTATTTCCGCTAAAATCTCAATTTTTTTTTTTCGGCACGATTACAATATTCATCATACTGCGTATGATAAAGTAAAAAGTAAATAAATTTAAGTAACAAAATCCACATAAAACTTTTTCAGATTTTCTTCTAAAAAGCAAATGTCATTCCGAGTAAAAAGGTTCATATCGAGTTATTGGTTTTCTCAATTCCTTAAGAAGTTGTAGCCGTTAAATACGGTTTTATTGATATTTTTATCAGCTCTAAACTTTTACCGATTTGAAAAAATGAATACTCGAATGAAGTTCTGCATAAATTTAGAACATAACGGGAATTTTGGAATTTATTTCTACAAACCAACTCTTGAATGTTTGAGGAAAAGCACTCTCTATGTACCGAATTGCTTCCGAAGTTTTCTTTTTGCCCGTATTCACACAATTCCACATTTTGTGTGTGTGTGTGTGTGTGTGTGTGTGTGTGTGTGTGTGTATGTTTTGATTTTCTGGCCCCACAAAATTTTGTTCGTGAACTATCACCTGGTGGTTATAAATGCCCCCACCTTTTTGGTAAATTGTGATAGTTCCTCCAGGCATCAGGCATGTTCGCGGTAATATAAATTTAAATATAATACAACTTTCAAAACCTTCTTAGTTTGTCAAATGTTTAGGTAATTTGGCTAGATTCTTTATATTAGCAGTTACGTACCACCTACTCAAGTAGTTTTGATAAGCTCATATTTAATACAACTTTATACTAATCTAAGGCTTAATAAATCCGCACATAACATGTAGATGAGGGCTAAAATATATATTATCAAAACGTCATATTTATTATCTTTCTTTTAGGAAATATATTTCAAAATGTTTACATATTTTCAGAACTTTCTAAAATGTTCTAAATACTTTATTTATTTTATTCATATTTATTACTATTTCAAAATTGTAAATGTTTTTTTCTACTGTGCGTTCGTTATAAACTCATAACGAAACCGCTTTCGGTGTCATTATGAAACCACTAGATCACAAACTTTTAGTAACTTTTGGTTTTCCAAGATTTACGATATTGACGTCAAGTGTCAAATAAGGCTGACATCTCAATCGCTATTGGTTTGCGTCAGTCGTAGTCGTGAATTTTACACTAACTACCAACTGTTGAATATAAAATTACTGTAAATTGTAAGATAACAACCGCATTTTTCGAAATTTATGTAAAGTTAATGTCGCAAGGTAGAAAAAATAGTATATTACAAAACAACTCGTGCGCCAATTTTAGTCTTCTAAAACTTGTATTATAGTAGTAGTAATAATCTTTATTCCAACATCCAGCTTTGTGCAGGTTTATTACACAAATAGTTTCATTTAATAAATTTCATTTGGTGACCTAGGTCTTTCTGCCCTGCTCCATCTCTTATTTTGGGTGTCTTGTATTATAATATACTATAATTGTTAGGTTTGTTGAAGTAGAATGTTTTGTACGTTAATAATACACAAATACAAATATTATTATTTCAATCACATACGGTAAACGAGTCAATAATTTCGGCTTTCATAATTTTTCGAAGCACTTGCAACAAGCTCGGTGCACCGGTTAAGAACCACTGATCTAGCCTACTAGACTAGACCAATCTCGGTTTCATTCCGCTGGCTACCGGATCGACCAATAAAAATAAGAAGATGAAGCAGAATGGATGAAGTGGAATCATCGGACGGGACGTCACACCTCCTTTATAATTGTCGCTTTGTATCTGACACTTCGGGTTCGAGTATGCGTGGCCGCGATCATAATTGATTGTCACTTTTAAATGATGGCCTGGATGGCGTGGCTATCTACGATCTGGATTATAATTAATAATAATTCGGTAGCCAGCGTTTTCCGCTGGTTAATTAGCTCGCGTTGCGTTCTGGTTTAAATAGGTGGAACTGATTTTGTGGCGTTTTTATGTTTATTTGTGATGTGTTTTGGTAATCTACTGTTTGTTATGATTGCAATTTTAATATTAAATGAATAATTGGATCGCTGTAAATATTATAGTATATGAATATAAAATAGTCATTGAAATTTGGATACTCTGCCATAGAAGTTAAAATGGAATGCGTTGTAATAGACCTATCAATATCAATTATTACAGGA
Source organism: Melinopterus prodromus (assembly GCA_964023965.1). Taxonomy (NCBI): domain Eukaryota; kingdom Metazoa; phylum Arthropoda; class Insecta; order Coleoptera; family Scarabaeidae; genus Melinopterus; species Melinopterus prodromus. The sequence goes on from OZ030393.1 coordinate 52,855,226, forward strand.
ACCTGTTTGTAGTTGTGATTGAAAAAAGTTGACAATGTTCTGAAATATTACTATCGTTTTAAATTTTACTTCGTAAAATAGTTAACAATCTACAATTAATGAGCCTGGTTTAGTAGTGAGTAGTAATTTATAATAATTATGAATTACTTTGAAATTCACCGATTGATCGTTCTAAAATGTTTCACTAGTTATCAACAAATTAAATATACCTGTGTATTTAGCATTTTGTGCACCGATTATTTATTAGTTATTTCTTAGTTTTACTTTTACTCTTGCAGTAAGTATGGACCATCAGTAGCCGCCATATTGAGCCGGCCATTTTCAATTGTAACATCTAACATCATATTTGCAGTCAGAGATCTTCAAAATTTGGAAAATAAATTTCAAGACAATCTGTCAGTACAATTTGATTACGCTATTGTTTTCAAAATTTTCATTGTGGATTATCTAAAATAATATCTTTATTGCATAATATAACCAGAACATTTGGACCCAAATATCAATCCCAGTACAAGAAAAATCTGTTGTGGCCAGGCACATGACTTTATCATACTACACAGCAGTACCAAACGCTGATATGCTGACAACTTTCACTAAAATCAAAATATCTGTCAAATCCTGGCTAACTAACATTTTGAACAAAAATTCTTTCTGTTCTAAGTTTGGTCATGAAACTTCTAAATATAAAGATTCTTCGCAATACCATTAGTAGTTTCTCCGGAATCGTCGCCACAAAGAAAGGGTTTGCTCATACAAACACACATACACACACAAAGATTTTTTTGTACCTTGGTCAAAAATGTTCAGGAGACCCAAAAGGACATATTTCCGCTAAAATCTCACTGCCATTGTCTCCGCCAGTTTATATTTTGACACTATAACATCTGATTTAGAATTATAGACCCCAAAAAACGCTGTATTATCATGATTTCGTTTTTGTTTCAAAAGTCGAAGGGTTTGGTCATATTTCTGGTCTCCAGCCCTGGTCTGGCTCTAGAAAATGGAAAAATATAGAATTTGGACAGAACCTTGTAGAATTGATTCTATTATTATTATTATTGGTTGGGTTGGGTTGGGTTGTTTAAATTTTCCATGGTTTCATAAAAAAAATTGGATGAAACAGGTATCTACTACAAAAGTTGTACCTGATATTTAAAGAAAATCAGTGAAAAAAATACAAATTATAAGGATAATTTGAAGAATATTACGTAAAATTGGTTCGAACACTTAGATAGATAGATAGATAGATATTTTAATACATATAGTCCAAACAACATACTTTATAAATTTCAAAAATATGTAACCAATTCACAGAATTACAAAAGAAAATGTTTAACGACATATTTTGTCAAATTATTCACAGAATATTATAAATATTATAGAATAGTGATGTTCTCTGTCATGAACTCCTGCAGCGAGTAGTATGCCCTAGAAATAAGGTGGTTTTTAACAGTCTGTTTAAATTCACGCAGAGTGAGCTGCTTCCAGGTCTTAGGAAGTTTGTTGAAGAAGTTGACACCTTGTTTAGCAGCGTTTGTTGTTTGCAGTCGATGGAAGGGCACTGTGAGATTCTCCTTGGTACGGATGTTGTGGTCGTGTTGAGTCATCCTGGTTAGGTACAATGGCAAGTTTTGTCGTACGTCAATTAGTTGGAGATATATAAAGACGGATGGTAAGGGTCAGGATTTTGTGCTTTCGGAAAAATGGTCTTACGTGGGTGTCAGGGGCAAGTTGTTCAATGGCGCGTAAAGCTTGTTTTTGGAGAATGAATATCTGTTGGCTATGTGGAGAACCTCCCCAGAGAAGTAACCCATAACTCATATTAGAGTGGAATAAGCACTGGTACGCTGTGATGGCCGCACTCAGATTGATTATTTTCCCCACTCTTCTTATGGCGTAGATTTCTCTGGACAACTTAACAGCAAGTTCGTCAGTGTGGGGACGCCAGGTCAGCCTTGAGTCCAGGCGTATTCCCAAATATTTGACTGTTGTCAGATCAGCCATCGTTCGGCGGGATGAAGTGAAGAGAACCTTCTGGGTTTTCTGCTTATTCAGTAGTAAACCATTTCAAAGCTTCAGCGAGGCTTTTTGTTGCCAGGGCTTCTAGTGACTGGATGTCTTTGCTGCTGTTTATTATGGTCGTGTCATCGGCAAACAATGCTGTAAATGATGTCATGTAGCCAGGTAGGTCGTTGACAAACAGAATAAAACACAAGGGTCCCAACACTGATCCCTGGGCAACACCTCGCTGAACAGGCATTTTTGAGCTTCGGTCTCCCCTCTAAAAGAACATATTAGCTTCAGTATAACCTTGGTGGTCCTTTCCAATTATGTAACAATCGAAAAATTATGATCTTGCAGTCCTTGTAACTTTGTAACTAGCGATAGTGGTGATAATTGAAGCATCACCTCAATTTGAACTGTAACATCCTCTCAGTAAACCACCTGTGATGGCTCATAATCGAGATCCAATTTAGATTTATCGTTCGGGTATCGGAAAGCCGTCGTTAAGTCGCCCCCTGCCGGCACTTAGCCGAAACTTTCCCATCCCGGTGCGATAAAGCCGAGATATGCACATATCCGTCCAAATTATTACGCGATTTGCGTGCTTAACCTATAAATTCTTCTGCGCTATTTTCTCTATTTTTTTGCTATGACGCGGTAATTCACCCCCGAAAGGGCAGAAAAATACGTCAGTTTTTGGTATCGGTCACAGGGCGGTATCGGCGCCCCGCGTTTTTACCGAAACGTGTTATTGTTAAATTGTGGGAACCGAAATTCCCGAATTTGCGATAAAAAGCGGACGATCCTGATAGCAGCGGTGGTGCAGTCATGTGCAATTTTTGATTAGCTAGATATATATAGCGCATAATCACCCTGTTTCATGTGAGGCTCATCGCGTGAGTTTTTTTTTATTATACAGTTTTCACGCGAATTGCTATGGGCAGATGGTTTTTCCGCTGGCTACCGAGGATGATGATATAGTAAAACTTAGTAAAGTAGATACAATCAGCGAAACATGAATACGAACACGTGCCCGGTGGTATAGAACCCCCTATTTGATGGTGATATCGCCATCGTGTATCTCGCTGAAATTCTTTCAGGTTTTCAGGTAATCTATTTTGCAGGCAAACTTCCAATAATGTTATACTTAAATAATTTCTTTTTTCAATTTTATATCCGACATTTCCAGCTTCTGAAACAAATCTATTAGGTATGCGACATTCACTCATTTCAGCATCACCAAACAATCCTTTTTAGATCCACTGTTGGACATAGGCCTCCCTAGGCTCCCGGAGTTATCTCTGTTTTGCGCTTCTTGTATCAAATTGGTGGAAATTCTAATGCGTTTATCTCTTTCCCAACAGTTTTTGTGTCCTTCTGATGCCTTTAAGTGTGATACCATGCTTAGGCCAGCTCAGTACGTTCATTTTTTTCTATTTTGTCGCATAAACTAAGCCTGATCTTCGAAGTTTCCATCACTCTTTTCGTGAGTGTGTACACTTTTTACTTCATAATAATTGGAGTTTAGCTCTTTCAATCTCTTCATTTTTCAGACGGCACTTGTTTAAAATGTTGTATCTAAAGGGCTAGTACAATATTTTCTTTTTGGAATTAAAAAGTGTATTTGTTTAGTTGTTTCTTCATTTTCGCATTGTACAATAAGTATTTGATTTTCTATGTTGTTTTGTTAATATTTCACACAGCATTTAGAAAAATAACTAGGTCACAATGTAAAGTTTTACCCATAAAACATTTACTACCTATCCAGAAAAAGAAAAAAATGCGAGAAAAAGTGTCACAACCCAGCAGTCTTCTACGACTACAATTTCTACTTTTGAGCATATTATAAACTCTTTTAAAGCACATGAGGAAAAAGTACGAGATTCGCCAGTACATTCGAAACAAAAGTGAACAAAAGTGTCACAAAATATTGACAGTTTTTTGAAATTTTATACCCGTATAAAGAGGGTATCATTTGCATATTTTATTTTATTTTTATTTTGTGTAAAAAAGCAATTTCAGTCAGATTCTGAAAGAGTTTCCATTCCTTTAATTTGATCTATTGGGTTTGTAAACAAATATCTGAAGACAACATTTACTATTTTGGCAAGTTGTACTCTTTAATAGAGTAAAAAATGGGTCTAGTTAAGTCATGTACTTTTATTCCACACTAATATGGTATTTTTGACCTGAATAACAACTAATATTTTATAAAGGGATATTCTTTTTCAGTTTTTTATTGGCTTATTGAAGAAGAAGCTCAATGCCATTCAAATTAGTTAATAGTCATTGAAGATCATTAGATTTATTTACCAGAAATTAAAAAAGTCTCCGCACTTAGATTTGTGTATGGAAACTGTTCATTTCACCAAAGATTGTAATAATATTTCAAACAAATTTGCACATTTGAGTTGGAATTCCCAGGTCAACCGAGGTCCGGAAGCTTCTATTTTGAGATCAATATTATTTATTTATTTGTTTGCATTCGATCGGTATTATAAAAAGACTTGTTCTAAAATCTAATTGGTTCCTAGAATCTGCAATCAAATATCGCCGAAATAGATACGCATTTAACCTTGTAATGATAATATGGCCCTTAAACTTCAATAACATTTTCATATGCCGTATGTGTGTGTTCAACGTTTGAATAAGACTTAAATATTAAGACAATCATTTCCATCGGAAAAACATTTAATGATGGTGATATGGTTCAGCAGCGCCCTCACGGTGATCGGATCGGATATCGTGAGAACTAGGTGCTCGGTGTGAATCCGCCTATCAGCGGAATCCATCCGTCATTACCGGCGAGCAGACACTCGGTCATTAATTATACCAAATATTTAACGAGTGCGGGGCCTTATCGGGGGCTCGCCAGAGCTCACATAGAGAAAGGGCTCTTTTTTACCGACCGGGCGCCCGCGGGCGTTTGAATAATGCGCGCGATAAGCCGCCACGGTAACGCGATTAATATCATCTACTTATTTGGGGGTTTGCTCTCCGCCACATAGATATATCGACAGCATCCACGAATATCAGTCAACGTTCGGGTCTATCAAGTGGTACAGTTTGTTACATATTTTATTCCAAATTATTAAAAAAAAAAAATTTGGGATGTGTCCATGTCGACAAAGGTATATAATATAATATTACAGAATAAAAACTATTGCCTTTGGGTTTTGTCCAAATGCTAATTGATCTGTTAATAAAGTTATAATGTGGTGTATTTTATGTTTTTCTATTTGAAGTTGTTCTAATAAATCCAATTTGTCATTTTTATTGCATTTGCGAAGTAGTGTTAGGTTATTTGCATTTTGTACTATTGAAATTTGTCTGAAATTTTTGAGACATTTGTATCACTAATTTACACGGAGATTTTGTCATTTGTCTGTCGCCAGTAGCGTTGGCTGGACATCTGGTTGCCTATACGGCAGTTTTCCCATGTTATCGTTATCGTCTATTTCAGAATGGAAGATAATATATATTAATTTAGATTGTAGCATTTATTGCTGTTTATTACAAAAAAATACAGGCGATGCAATAGAATACCGAGTGTGGTAATATATCATAAGGCCATAAAGCAAACATCAGAATCATGGTAAATTTTATTTTACGATGCGAGTATGTCGCATGCAGGGCATGTAAGGCCCACACGTTTTCAGCTCGCTCCAGGTTCTCGTGTCCGTGAAGAAACAATAGCATATCCATGTTCCATGTTCCAATTCATCAAGAATAATATATACGTCTGGTGGACACGTGCAATGTGCAAATGAAACCTATCTTGTCGAAACCCACGGAAACGGCTCGCGCGCAGAAATAATACATCATAGGAAATTTATAAGGCGGCCTCGACGAAACCGCAGCAAAAAGGCGAATATCCTCATAAAAAGAAATCCAAGGCGAAACTGCAAGCGATTCTCCCACAACAACCGCCGCGGAGATGAAGATTTTTCAGGCTGTTGGCGCTTTTTGATTTATTATTGTTTGCGTTGGGAGTTCCAAGGGGCCCCGCGGGCCCCTGCAACAGAATTTTGATTCATCGATCTGTGCTTAATGATAAGTTGCAGGTACACGAAATGAGATTTCAACCGAGTAGGAATTGTTCTTGTGCCGTGATTTACTGCCATCTAGATCTTCACCATTCAGCGAATATGATGTATGAGAGTGATTATTATTACCAGTACATATTATACTGGCTCGCAATACGGTCAGCTAAATCTCAGAGATACTCGTTGTACTATCGTGGCCATATATTATGTCCCCTCTTTTGAAGTCCATTTTCTCGGGGCGAAAAAATTCGAAAAAATTCTGATGCTGTCCTTAATTAATATGCTATAAGTCATAAAAATTAGAAAGCTGTATATGTTGGCGTTTTCCCGATTTTTCCAAATTAAGACGAATTGGCACTGTTTTTCCCCAGTAAATTTTATTCGTTTAACTTTAGCAATTAATTACTCCGGAAATAATCTATAGATTTCAACGAATTAAAAACTAAAGTTACCTGCGGAATGCTAGTTTTCAATGTGCATCTTTGTAAAATCATTGGATTAGTGGTTGACCCACAAAAAGCATATTATGCAATGCCAGCAATTCCGTTATTAGAAGAGCTAGAATAATGAAATATAGACTATAGGCTACCCAATAATTCATAGGTTTAAAGTTTATTACATAATCATTGTTTATCTTGCATTCTTCATACAAAAGATCGTGCTGAATCTCCGCGTGAATTCCGACGCTCTACAGTCTTTGTGGTGCTGCGGGGAAGGGAGGCGTTAGCGGTACTGTCATATCGGAGAGAACCGACACAGCTGAGAGAACCGGGACAGGTTATTATCAATACACAAAAAGAACGATAACTTGTCAAGGTAGTAATTTTAACTAACAATTAAATTCTTAATTTTTGCGTAATTTTGATTATAATATGTGACACGGTACGAGAGATATCCCTTCTATCGATTGGCGTTTATGTTTTCTTCAGTTTTATACAATAAATAATAAATAAATAAATAAATAAATAAATAAAATAACTTTATTGTATCAAAAATACAAAGGGTAAGCACAACACCGAAGTGATATAAAGTACAACACATAAAGTACAGTATAAGGTTGTAAACAAGATTTTGATGGAAGCGGATAGATCTAATAACATGGAGTTAGCAGATTTTCCGATTAGTAGTGAATACTAAATTAAGTTTGCTTGATAAACCCAACAAATATTTAAAAAGTATGCCCTATTTTGTTATATAAATATTCAAACTATTATAACAGTTTCAACAGTTTATTTATTTAAATACATGCACAAACAATATAAAATAAATACAACTCTTGATATATTACATATATTACAAACGTCGGCTCTGAGCGTATAAAAGTTAAAAATATCAAAAAACTTTTACAAATTTAGCATCGTAAATTTGTAGTCACCTAGATTATTTTGCAGATCGTTCATTAATTTTATAATTTTAAATGCTAATCCCGAAACCCGATTTAAATTGCCAAGAATTTCCATGGGACTTCCAAATGCCTGTTCGTGGTTCTGTTATCTTATTGACTCATTTTGCCATTATTTTTTAATTCGGATACTGTCGCCGGATATCCAAATTTCTTTGGCGAGGCATAATCGCCTTGTCGTCATATGTATTGTGTCCGTAAACACTGTTCTCCTAGTAACTAATGCACGTGCGATCCGCCACTACTTGCAGCGTCGCTGTCGATCCCTTCCCCCGCTCACCCGAAAGACCGAAGAGCGCCGCGTCAATTGCAGCAATTACGAGATGCTTCAACTCGATCTTTTGTAGAGAAAATGCAAGATAAACAATGATTATGTAATAAGCTTTAAACCTATGAACTAGTGGGTAGCCTATAGTCTATATTACATTATTCTAGCTCTTCTATTAAAGGAATTGCTGGCATTGCATAATATAGTTTTTTGTGGGTCAAGCACTAATCCAATGATTTTACTTGCTAAAGTTAAACGAATCAAATTTACGGGGCAAAAACAGCGCCAATTCTTCTTAATTTGGAAAAATCGGGAAAACACCAACATATACAGCTTTCTAATTTTTATGAGTTGTAGCATATTAATCAAGGACAGCAACAGATTTTTTTAAAATTTTTCGCCCCTTGTTCTGCGTGAAAATCGATGTCAATAACATAATATTAAATACGTTAACAATAAACTAAAGTACAAATTTCCTATTCATATTTAATGGGTTTGACCTTTGTTGAAACGGAAACCCCATGTGTGGGTTCTGCCCATTCGTAAATCAAGATACTCCTCCCCATGAGACCCATAAAGAGCGCGACTCTAGATGCGATCTGGCCTCGCGGAATTTCATCCAGCCATAATCAGATTTCCGAAAAAGTCCGCGCCCAATTAACATAATTATAATTATCCTTAGTGTCGGGCGATGTCAACTCGATTGTGCATCTCCGTTTTGTGAGAGGCTAACAAGGTTGTCCACACCTGCTCCGCTGATCCGCTCTCCGCTGCGGGCCGCGTTATCAATCTGCAAATCGTTGCACTCAGTGGAGGACTCGTTAGCCCGTACGATGCACCACCGCAACGGGCCTTATCTCCGACCACGAGGCGTCATAAATTTTAACTCGAACTGATTGGTCCCACCCAAAAATAATCATCGGCAAGGTATCGGCAAACCATCCATCTTGCTCCGGTGGACTCGTTTTGACAACGCAACGTCTCAAGACCAATTTGCTTTTTTTGCGCTCGCGAAACAAAAACATGTTGGTTCTCGTGGACTCATACAGGATGATTTAAATCGAAGTCGACACTTTTCAATAAATTTCAAGCAGCACATATAAATGTCAAAATAACAAAATACCTATCTACATGAAAGGAGATAGAGAAGAGTGCAAAAACTACAGAGCAATCACAGAAACCGATAGAAATGAGGTTAATCCGTAAATAGGACAACACGAGGATAGACGGACCAAGATGTGGAACATTTAAATAATTTAGAACATTTAGAAGATGCGGATAACTGGGATAGTATAGACATAATACAATAACCGACGAATCAGAAACATATGGAAAGAAGAAGTGTGCAGAAACGAACAGGAATGGAAACATCTACCACTAGGCCAAAGGTGCTGGAAGAAGCTTTGGAAACGAGATCTGGGAGACACCAGATAGCACTCCTAACCCTCTCAAATCTCACCATGAGGATGGACAGGCTTCTGGATGTACTGAATGATAGTAGGCGCCTCTAACTAGGCTTGGCTTCGGTATGCCTCAATTTTTCTATAGTTCCTAACTTAATATACTCTTTAATACACTCTTTACTTACGGTAGCATTTAAATACTCTGAAAGCACCAGTATTTAATTTACTACTAACAAATTCCTATATAAGTTCTTTCTATGGGACTTTGCTACAGAAAGCTGAGCATTTACCTACCTGAACTTACATCCCCATAGAAGCTAAATGCTTCTCTAATAATCCGTTTACTTACGATTACTGGTTTAGTAAGATTAAAACCGCAGAAGGATACAACATTACTCTATATTTGCAAATTCAATAAAATATATGGCTAACGTATTTACATAATTATATGATCCATTAATCGTATTATCAGAATTAAGCTAGCTGCGGAATAAACGAAACACACACACACACCCAGTTTTAAAGGACTCGATAGCCCTTCTGGAAACGATCAACCTAACCATGTCGTGGTCAATTATCCAGTAAACGGACAAATTTAATGTATCCCATGTAGGAGGTATGTATTTATACAGGCTTAGCCAAAATTACCGGAACACCTAAATAATTCTCCAACGGTAAGAAATAAAAAAAAATGTTTTTAACAAAAGTTGTTTGTCTTTCAACAAGTTATCGTTTGAATATATGTTCAATATACTGGGTGCTTATTTTATTATAGAAATTTGGTAATCTTTCCTTTTTTAAATAGAACACCCTGATATTGTTACATGTTTTAATTCTAAGATATAATACTAATAAAATTTTATAGGAATCATTTCAGATACCTTTAGTAGTTTCTCCGGAATCGTCGCCACAAAAATCGTTTACACACACACATACACAGAGAGACATTTTTTTTTCGGCACGATTACAATACTTCATCATACTGCGTATGATAAAGTAAAAATATACAATAGGAATTAGCGGGTTTGTCGCTCACCGCGGCATTTGTATCTCCGAGATCAATGCCCGGTCTGAACCGTAACCCCAGCCGTACTACATGTTTTTCACGTAAATACGAAACATGTTTATTATCAATTTCTCAGAAAATTTTATTCTTCATAAAAGCTTCAGGACTGTCTTAAACCTAATACGCAAGTATTAGAATTTAATTATCTCTTTGCATGTACCGGGTGTTACCAAAACTATGAAAAACCCTTAACAGTAAAGTACCTTTATGCTCAAAGTTATGCAAAAATGTTATTTGAAAAAAGTATTTCAAAATATTAGAATGTATTCAATACGAAATTATAGTCACCTTCGACGTCCCATATACCGAGTGTTCATGCAACAACGAAGGAGATTATAATTTGACTATGTTAAGATGTATTGTTTTTATTAATGTATTTCTCTATTTACAAAAAAATATACAGCTCAGTTTAAAACCATTCTAATAAGCAAGCAACCAAATAAATAAATGTTAAACCTTAAAACATTCGCAATGATAACAAAACTTAACCTAAAAATAAAAATAATCCACAAAATATCGATGCAACAAATTAATTCACTTAAATCTATTTTTATTGACCTGCTTTATCCATTTTGGCACGTACTTGGCGGTGAACACTAAAGGCAATGTCGTCACACCACAAAGAACCACGAAAAACACTCTTGCATCCATCTCCACTTACAACCACTTACATACTTATAACTTTATGAATAAATAGCACACCAAAGTAAAATAATACAAGTAATTAAAAGTGAACAATATACTACAATAGTACACTCAGTAAATAAATAAATATGAAGTGCGCATGCTTAAAAAACAAACATTTACAGAAGTCAAATGTATGTACAATGTACATGGAGTTATAAACACACAAATCTATAAATCGAAATTATGATAATTAAGTCAAGATCACAAAACATTTAGGTCGTTAGAATTTTATTTCGAAATTCAGGCCATTTTTAACACAAAAGAGTTGTTGTTTCTCTTGGTCCCACTGCTCCCCGTAGCTACGCCTCTGGTTCGACAACATACTTTATGAACGGATCACACCTTGTGGTTCAGGGCTGTCATGTAATTCGCGCGTCGGCCGACAGGCGGCGTGACGTATACCAGCCACCTGTTGGCGCGAATTTTCGAGTAGATGCGTGCCGTCGATAGGCGATTTTATTGGTGTCGCAATTGAACGTGCGCGCATTGTGAACGCTCGGTGTTCGTTCGTTCGTTCGTAACCCTCTTCTACGGTAACCGCTCTCCGGTCGCTCGCACAGGTGGATGAATACGCGCCTCCGCTCGGCTCTCGCTGTCGACCCCTGGCGGCGTCGTAAGTCAGCACAATTACGCGGGCAGGGAAAGCGGGCAGATCAAACCGGTCGGTCGTTGTTGTTGTCCGTACGTGTACGTGTACGTACGTACGTACGGTGGTACAATTGCTATTTGTAAACCGGCGCAGCGGCGAGAGATGGCCGCGGCGATAAGGTAATCTGGGCTGTTGGCGGAGCGCAGTTAAAAAATCGACGCCGATATATATGGCCCGGCAGGCCATTGTATGCTAAACCGAGCGGACAATTAGAGTTGTGTCTCCCCGTGTGTTCCGCGCCATCTACATCGCCGCCAATACGTTACCAGCTCGTTTCTCTCTGCGGGCCCTCCGCGCCGACCCAGGTGCCAACACTTTACCTAACACCGCCACCCTCCACTACCACCAACCCAACAAAGACACGATTTTTACTTGAAAGTTAAACCTGCATGTGACGCCTTATGTGTCGCATTCCTTTCGGTATTTCTACCGAGAAAGTTAACGATAGGTTAACGTTAAAACCGAAAAAAGGATTATTATGCAGCTGGGTTAACTACTTGCTGACCGTGAACTAGAGAAGACGACACTGGTAAAATAAATATCAATAGGAGCATATCAAAAGCATAAAAGCAACCATTTAATATCTAGGACTGGCACGCAACTCTGGAAGACAGTGCATATAGTAAGTAAAACTGCTGGAAACCCCTAGAAAATCGAAGACAAGATTAGACAGATTAGTTTGACCGATGAAAAGAACATCGAACCTGAATGGGAAATAGATAGGTTAGTACCAACCAATACGTTTATCGGGCAACAGAAGGGTTAAAAAAAAACAAATTCACATAGTAATTGAGCTCAAACGATGTGGTAGAGAAGGAGAGAGAGAGAGATCTGTGAACCTAAAACTATCAGATCTCAAAGGGCAACTAGACTATCTATGTGAAGATTGAGTCAAGATTGAGTGTATTCAAAACCAGTGTTTAACGCGCATGCATACTGAGAAAAGTCAAAACATGCAAAGCAGACATAGTAAGACATCTCACTCACTCGACCCGTTATGTGCCATGACAAAGCAACAAAAAGGAACAATTATCACATTGCAAAAACAAGAAAGATCTAGAGAGGAAAAGCCAGGAACTCAACTGTCTTTTCAGCCTATGCTACCTTGACCCTCATATAGAAAATCTAAAGACTATAAGAAGCATAAGGCACCGTCTACTAAAATACCATCTTCACAAGATAGGAGCAGGACAGGTAAATGATGCTAACAGCAGATTCTGCAATGATGGCCCTGAGACTGCGTTCAACACAGAAGTACTATGTGAAAGCGTTAGCTTCACTCCGAACGAGGATGAAATAATTCGATTCAGCTACAACAATGTTTACAGAACTGGTACAAGTCCTCTCAGCACAGTAGACTTCAGAACAAGGCTAGGTCCATGTAAAAGAAACAAGTTTATACAACAAAAGGCTTATTTTTATTGTGAGGCGGTTCTCCATGTAGCTGCCCCCACATTATTCACATTATCCACATTATTCTCCTTTGGTCCCACGCAACATAGTCATATATAAATATATAAATTTCTGGCCAATGTTAGGAATATTGTACGATGGGGCATTTCTATGAGAACAATAATAGCCCCTTTACCATATAATGGTTTTCGTTGTTGATAAACGGCATTTTACATCAACAATCAACCACAATTAAGGTTTCTTTGGTTAAATGGCAAACCCAACGCTGCGCGCGCTGCTTGATCCAAGTGCATTTCGTTGTTTTCAAAACTAATGCCAACATACATTGCGGAAATGAGAAAAAACACGACTATCGGAAAAGGCCAAAATTCAACATGGCCCCGATAAGAAAAACAAAAGTTGGCCATGGTCACGCCGCCATCTTTGATGTTATTTCAAATTAAAAAATAACACAGCATTCGTTGTTAAAAAAGAGCTGAGTATGTCTTTGTTTCAAATGTCTAGCTAATCTTGGTTTTGAACCAAAGAATTAAAAACGATATCTTAACATTTCAGTTTTTTTTGCGGATATCTTCTAAATGAAAAATGATAGCTTAAGTTTCTTTTCAGATAATTGATCAACACAAAATACGAAACTTTGCCAAATTTAAACATAGGCTCTATCTCCACAAACAAGCGAGATCCCCATGGTGAGCCTAGAAATTGAATCACCCGGTATAGGGGATATTTCAAACGATCAAACGTGGTTGACATCATTTGGAAGGCAGATCCTGTATTTCCTTCAATGGATCAAAAATTCAGAATTCTCATTAAATACTTCTGCTTGTTCCAAATTTCATAACAGGAGGACACTCATTATGGTTAAAACCCTCCAGAATCGCCAACACAATAAATAGGTACATTTTAAAGATATATGTTTGGTATTCCTTGGTATGGTAGGCATGCTTAATTCTTGCTACTTACTTGTATCACAGAAATACAGTTTGGTTACAAAACAAATCAAAACAGGCAATCTCTTCCTTCTCTACAGCACCTTCCTCGTCAGGGTAGGTCTGCTGTGAAAAGTGTCATTTTTGTCTCTGTTCCCAGTACCAAGTTGATGATTTTTCAGTGAGGGGTATGTCTGTTGGATTCGATACTAATAATAATTAGTATTCTTCTTAGAAGCACTACAACTCATATCGAATCATTGGCTGCCTCTTTAGTTGGTGTCCATAGGACACTACTGTACAAATTAACGGCTCCATGACAACTTTCAGTAGCATATTTCTTGTATTTGACCGGACTTCTTGATAGTTACTTGTCATATGGTTATTCCATCACTATACTTTTGCAACGTTTGTAATTAAACTCCTTAAATTGATTTTTAATAACTACCTTTCCCGCTTTTCTGCCGTTTCTTGTTATAAACCTATCAAGATATCAGGCTCATGCGTACTTCCAGTTTCTTGAGCAACAATTCAAAATAACAAACAAGAACATAACAATCAATAATTACGATAACGACCACCGTACCGTGTAAGCACTGAATTATGTTATTATGTGTGTGTGTGTGATCGAGTGATTGGTATAGGTTGGACGTTGGTGGTTACTTCTTGGAGAGGCTGGGATCTTGCGAGTGAGTGTTAATATTAAGCGGTAGCGTTAATGTGGGCTACCGTGCGCGCCGCCCATGCCTCTGGGGCAGTACGCACGCTGCTGGTCCGGCCTAAGTTACTGCGGCCAGGTTAATTTTATTACTTCATTATTCATCGTCGTGTGGCCACCGAGATCATTGCATGCATTATAAGCGTCGATTCGATCGAGTATCTGCCCTGGCTTATTAATTTGCATCATTTATTTATGTAAGTGGAAAATCGAAGAGTAATTTAATCTGTACGATTATGTCATTTTTGTTTAATTTGTCTTTGGCGGTATAGCTAAAAAACTTGAACGAATTTTGATTTGACTTTAATCTATACGGTCTATTCGATCTATAGAAATAGATAAATAGATAAATAGAAATAGAAATAGATGCAAATGGTTAGGACATTATTAATATTTGTTTGTCAAATACATAATTACTATGTAGACTGTTACTCAAGGGATATTTTAATTTTTAAAATTATCTGTAAAACAAATCCATTGATTTTTTTTTGCTGTTGGCCAGAGTAGTCATTTAGCTTCGAGTACTGTATTTTTGACAAATTAAGTAATTGGAAATCTGTGTATGCTCTGATATCCAAACGCAAACGTTTATCGATTATTTTTTTAAGATATAGTTGTGAATATAATTTTGATATGCAAAGATATTGTAGTCAAAGCAAGAATAAATGGCCTTTTATCGCTTTTAAATACAAACGTCATTTTTGCTAACTTTGACAGGCGGTAGGGACCACTAAATATTTTTTTATTATAAGAAATAACTGTAATTTCTTTCAGTCATATAAGATTTTGAACAGTGTTTTAAATAAACAACATTTGATTTTAATTCTCTGGAAAAAGTAAACAATGCATCATTTGCATTAAAATAACACAAGCTAGTAAGGATTTGACAGATATTTTGACAATATTGACAGTAGGTATTGTCTAAAAATCAGTGTTTGCTGGCTAACCATATGTAGTTTTAATGCAGACACGATCTCGATCAAAAAGAATTTGCTCATATAGCTAATCTATTAATTTTACCAAAAAATTTCATAGACATAAATTACACAAAATTTCCTTTCCTTTATTATTTAACTGTTTTGACGAAATTACAGAAATGGCAGCTCATTTGCAAAATCTTTGAAAAATGCGTAGAGGAAACATCCAGTTCCTTTGGACCATTTTGAAGCAAAAGGTTTTCACCTGTAAGTTTGGTCAAAAAACCTCTAAATATGAACTTTCGTCCCGATACCTTTAGTAGTTTCTCCGGAATCGTCGCCACAAAAGTGGGGTACACACACACACAGACATACATACATACACACACATAGACATTTTTTGTACCTTGGTCAAAAATGATCAGGGGACCGCAGTATGATACTTTATCATACTGCGTATGATAAAGTAAAAATACAAAGTAGAATTTATCGTCTGATTGTGGTTTCTTGATATTTATTGGTTTTTGGAGAACCTGACAAAAAAATTCACTGATTTTAAATAATGATTACCAGAACATAGGCCATAATTGAGAAAAGTAAGAAATAATAGAGTTTCAAAATACCTTCCTCTAAATTTGTTATATATTTTTTCTCTGAAACCTTTTTTTTGTATTATTCAGACCTGTTGAACATTTGTTTACTATCTTCCGGAAACCTAAAATTGTGTACATACTACCATCGTATTCTATGTAAGGTAATATTAAAAATAATATGTTTTTACAAAATGAGTTGAAACTATGGTTTTACCTACTTCATTTCATTTTGTGAAATCTTGATGTAAATATTGTGCAATAGTTGTAACCATATTTAGTTTGATTAAAGTTTTTATACCTTTCAGTATAAAACAGCATGAATAGCAAATGAATTTGTTTGCAAAATGCAAAAGGCAATACGTTCCATATGATAGATCTCCGAAACATTTTATAAAAAATAAAAAAAAAATAATAAATAAACAGTTTTTCTCCTCTTTGGACAAACCACCAATATCCTGACGGCCGTAGCATACTTTAACCTCTTAAAATACACTCCATAACAATTTCTACAATCACCTTCACAGAAAAATGGGCAGATAACTCCTCCAGACCAGAAACCATACCAAATATTTCAGTGATTGTCTTCCCCATGAATCCAACCATTTTATGATCCATTGTCAACACCAACTTACGATAAAATTAGTATCATCGTTGAAAAACTGTTGTGTTGCCTACCATTAGTTTTTGAATAGAATTCGTGATGCTGATTTGATGATTTGTAATGAAACAAAACGATACACAAAAATCCTCAATCCCCTTTTCGAAAGCACTATACTTATTACAAATACGGACCACTGCTGTAACATTCACGTTACAGCTATAATCAATTGCAGATATAAAAAAAAAGATCGGTCGACACTAGTATCAGACACCATTAATTAAATTCAATATTTTAATTGCGCCCGATAAAGATCATTTCCAGCTCTTAGCTTGAAGAGTCCAACAGCTCGACGGCGCCAACAATCTACTCGTAGAAGGCAGTTGGGCCGATATAGCGACCACCATTTACCCGTAGACGATAACACACCACTCCAGAATCTAAATTTATACGTATATAATACGCTTCTAATCAGGTCTCAGTCAAGACGGATTAATGG
Organism: Melinopterus prodromus; assembly: GCA_964023965.1. NCBI lineage: Eukaryota > Metazoa > Arthropoda > Insecta > Coleoptera > Scarabaeidae > Melinopterus > Melinopterus prodromus. The sequence goes on from OZ030393.1 coordinate 52,872,418, forward strand.
AAGCAGATAATCGTGCATTCCTCTATTGATTCCAGCATATGATCGTTTATATATTCACACCGCGAATCAAGTCGTATGATTTATGGGTTGGCAACTGCGGCTTGTTCTACAAGACTGTATAATAGCGAATAAGCTATAAGGGTTTATATGGTAAGACAGAGGTGTTTATAAATCACTCCTACGCATACCGCTTTGTTATTAACTGCTTGACATAGATTGCAAATCGGTTAACAGTTTGTCTGGCCTTGTTAATTTATGTCCAACATGGTTATGTTATTCATAAATTACTTTTTGTCTGGAAACAATAGAGTATTTGACTATTATTCGAAAACCATCTTAGTGTGTTTATTCCTTCACTCTACTAGTATTTTTCGTAATTATTTCCTCAATATTTCATAATAATCAGCGTTCAAAGTCCCGCCAAAACGATACTTTCTGTTGTACGTAGATCACGTGATTCTTGTGACGTCACACGATACTAGATGTCCAATCAGCCCATATGGTCTGTATGATCTTTTGTTTTCACAATTTCTACATAAAACTAGGCTATAAATAGTATATAAATCTACAATGCAGAAATACGTTAATAAAAACTCCCAATAAACTATTTGTAGCTGTTCCGCAAGATTTGAAACTGCAAAGAAAGTGGTTGAGACTGGCTCGTAGAAATCCAAATGAAATAAATAGCGGCCAATACAGGTGTTTTTTGTTGTGAACATTACTTCGACATAAGTAAAACTGACTAGAATTAGTTATCTATCGTCTTTTCAATCCAGGTATAATCTGACAGTTTAAGGTTAGGACTAACCTAACCTACAAAGTTATGCTTACATGGCACTTTTTACACGTTGCTTAGTTTCGGAGCCTAAAAATAACGATTATGTTTAAAGAAGAACCCCACCATCAAAACGTTAACCGTCGGTTGATTACCACTAACCGCTTTAACAAAGTTGTTTTCTATTGTTTGTAAATTAACGTAATAAATTCAAACGGGAGAAGCATAAGCGTACTAACAAATGACGTCACTGGAGACTGAGCCAATTACAGAGCGTTTTCAATCACGTGATGTGAATAAAATTCAATTTTAATTTTGGTTTTTAATAGACATAAAGCATATTTTTTGGAAAAGTAATAACAAATAGTTTCCTTAAACTGTAATCTATTAGGATGACTATAGTACAAGCCATATTTTTAATACAGTCAAATACCCTATTGAGCAATCCTGATTACTATACTATTAATCTGCCAAATGTCAAACTTGTGGATATTTTGTTTAGTTGTATTTAACATGTCGATTGGTGAACAGAATAAGTGGTATTTTCCTGTCAAATTGCGTACTCTGGAAGTACAGTATGAATCGTTAAAGGCATGAATCAAAAAATTAACAAATACTGCAAATATTATTGTAATAAAATAGAGGGTAAATGCTCGTTTTGAAATAGTGTCGGTGAGTGTATTTTAGGGAACTTGCCTTGGAATAATTTCAAGAAAAACAGTTGAAAATTGAAATCAAAAATTATCTTGAACTTAAAAACATGGATTTTGAAAATATCAAATATTTTTTTAGAAAAATTGGGGGCGGAGGTATAGAAAGGTTGGAAACCACTGTCTTAATAACTGAATATTTCCTTAGAGAATAATTAAACAGGTCGGTTCTGCATTCTGATTGGTTAATAATGAACCGTTAAGAGCTAAGCATCCATTAAGACATAACGAGCCTTTGTGCAACTGGCTATTATTAAACTTTTTATGTCCGATTGCACCACTTCCCCTTAACCGCTAAGCTAATATTAAATTTAAGCTACACTTAAATTTAAGCGGTAAAAATGTGTAGCTTAACTTGACATAAGTGTGGATTAGTAATGTCATTAATGAGATAAACACAAAATATAGCCCAAAAATAGATCATAAAATACAAAATAAAAGAATAATAATAATACCTTTCAAATCATAAAAATAGTATGTAATACTTTTCAAATACAAATTAATTTGACACGGAAATTCTCACTGACACTAATGACAAATAAATGTCTAATTTAATCGGTTGTCGTTTGTTTCATATTCTGTGGTATTTGGAGAAGTGTTTTGACAAATTAATTAACTGGAAAATTGTTATGACATCACCTACTGATTATTATCTAATAATTTAAACAAGTTTTAAAACCAACTGGTTGTTTTTATTAATTAAATTTAGTAATTTTATGGTGGTATGTAAATTTATTAAAATGAACAAAAAAGTGCAAAGGGCGCATTAAAAACATTAAGATTATAACTAATATATTTTATCAAGCTAATTACCTATTCGCTTGGGTCGAACATGTATGACTAATAAATAATAATGCCGTTCTACAATCTTAAATTGCACCAGTCCGATTTTTCCGCTATATAATCGCGGACGAATCAAAAATCATTTATCAATTTTATGGCTAATGCCTGGCTTATCCGTACCGGCAATCGGAATAATTTCAGTTGATTTAGTGTACGTTTGATAAAACTGGCTCTACGCCACAATCAAATAGGTTTATGCATTCGCGTTCGATCGTGCATAATGTCCCATTTACTCCATATCATTATAATCCCCAATCAAATGTTTAGAGAATTTTATAATATTCAGAGTAAAATTTTTAGAGAACTTAATATTGTTTATACTAAATCTTTAATAGAATTTGACAGAACATAACTTTTTTGTATGTAGAATTACGTCCTACTTGAATACAGGAAAATTTTAACATATTGAAAACTGTTACATATTGTTGGTATGTACATATATATAAATATCTGAACTTATGAAATTTCAAAAAATATTATTATGTGTTTGAATTGAGGATTGTTGATACTAATCAACCATCAAATTAAGCGTATTCCCGTCTGGATTATTGAGGTTGTTCTGTTTAAAATTCCTACAGCGCCGATCGGACATCATAATATAAACTGTTTTACTCAAAATTACGCCTCTTGTTCCTTCCTGGTTGCCGTTTAGAATACCTACATGTCAAAGATCACCCTATGCCCGCCACTATCAGACCATAATTGTATTTTTCCTTCTAAATTAAATATTATTTAACAACGAAAAAAAATCCTTTTTTAGTTTTCGGCACATATATGGTCTTGATGGAAGAATTAAAAAATCATCAACAACAAAAAAATCTAAAATTGTAATGCTACTTTTTAAGATTATGAGAATTTTAAACTGTTTGTCTGTTCTTTTGTATCAAGATTTGGCTGATGATGAAATAATAATAATGAATAATAATATAAAAAGACCATAAAAATCAGTTAAAAAATAATTGGGCTGTCATTAAACAAGATTATATGATTTTGTAACCCGAAAGCATTTGACGGATGACACCAAATTTGATATATTGTGTGTTTTGGCAATTAAAGATTGACATGTCGGAGGATTTTTTGAATTAACAAACTGTTTCAGAGATTTTTACTTTATTATACGCAGTATGATAAAGTATTGTAATCGTGCAAAAAAAATGAGATTTTAGCGGAAATAGGTCTTTTTGGGTACCCTGATCATCTTTGACCCAGATACAAAAAAATGTCTGTGTCTCTATGTGTGTGTATGTCTCTGTGTGTATGTGTCGATTTTTGTGGCGACGATTCCGGAGAGGTTTTATGACCAAACAGAGCTGAAAGGCTTTGGTTCAAAAGGGTCCAAAGGAACTGGATGTTTCCTCTAAGCATTATTCAAAGATTTTACAAATGAGCTACCATTTCTGTAATTTCGTCAACATAGTTAAATAATAAATTAAAGTTGAGGAAATTTTGTGGAATTTATGTCTATGAAATTTTTTGGTAAAACTAATAGTTTAGCTGTATGAGCAAATTCTATTTGATCGAGATCGGGTCTGCACTAAAACCACATAGTTAGCCAGGATTCATCAAACGCTGATTTTTTTATAATACCTACAGTCAATATCTATCAAATCCTTACTAACTTGTGTTATTTTAATGCAAACACGATCGATCTCGATCAAATAGAATCTCACGCAGCTAAACTATTAACTTTATATATTGTATGATAACGTAATGTGCCTGGCCACAAAAACGTATGTACCAGATGGAAAAAGCTGTCCATTCTAAAAAATGTGCATGCGAGACTGTAAAGAAAGAAAGAATTTGCTTTGTCGGTTCAACATACTTACTTATACTACTCTCGACTAAAAAATGTGATCATAATGATCTCCTAATTATGAGTCACTGGTCAACAAAATGCAATGGCAAATATCACATCATCTGAAAACTTTGTACAGTTTTAACAGTAGTTATACTGAGCAGTGTAACAATGTAAGGTTGGACAATCCGGTAAATATAAGGCCATTTGCAAAATGACGGGTAGAAAAAAGTGTAAGTTTTCGGTAAGTTTTTTCACTATTTATGGCATTTATTCAAATCATTGAATTGTTGAAACGACTTGAATAAATGCCATAAATAAGGAAGAACTTCCACCTTTATCTTCTACCTCTATCATTTTCCAATTGGGCGTGTTTTTACTGTATTATCGAACCTTACTACGTACAGTTTCTGTAAAAAATGTTAATACTCTAGAATGTGCTCTATGGGACACCTGTCTTAGATTAATCGTAATAAGATTGTTTAATTTTCCTCTCCGAGATTTGACCGTATTTAAGCAGGTGTAACTTTAAACCATTAGAAGCGGGAGCAATTCCGAATCAATGCTCGAATGGTAATGTACCGTGATCCGGAGATACGAATCTGAGAGGGCTGTCGTCGGACCCTTACGGGAGGAAGTTATAAATCGGCGCGAATCTAAAATTGATCAGCGAAATTCTATCCGCATTAAATCGGGCGGCACACCTCTGTCATCCGCGGACATTTTATGCGCTATCGAATTTTCCACGGGGCGAAACTTTTTTAAGGGACACCGCCGCCCCGCGCCCCTCGACGGCGGGCGGCGAGCCCCCCGGCTCGAGATAAGGTGAGAAATGTGTTAAGGGATGATTAAAAGGGCCGAGCGTCGCTGGGACCGAAGATAACCGCCGACGCCGCGCAACGGTATAGTTTATTCTGTCGGTGGGATCGAGATAGCGGCTCAATCATTAGTCTGTCCCGGTTCCCGGTTACTAATCACCTGGCTCTATGCCCCAGGATGGCTGCCACGGACGCCGACGCCACCCCCCCTCGGTTCTTCTCCATCCACACTTACATAATAAGCCGCGGGGCGGCGATTCCAATAACCGTCGAGATAAGGCGGCCTTTTTTTGTCGAATTAATCCCGGCTCTGAAAATGCATTCATACCCGCGTTATATCTCATATCTGTGGCCTAATGGGCTCATTTTTCATCTAGCCGGGGCTACAGAGGAATCCTCTTATGTATCCGGATCAATAATGGAGACGATTAGGATAGAAATATTAATTAAAACTGAGTTTAGGAGTTACGTTTTTGAGGCGAGGTGCCGAAAAGGTGTGTCGGTTTCGTCATATCTACCGGCTGTACCGGTTACTACTGTCAGGGTCGAAACCAAATAGTGGTATTTAAAATAAAATTATGTCTTTAGCAATATGGTGGATATGTATATTAGTTGACATCACCAGGACCGCGTCTAGAGTTTTACGAGCCCTAGGCACAATTCCGAACCCCTCAACCAACAGAACAATACTAAAAATATTTTTTTAAGAAATAAAAATCGCATTTTTGAGTTTTTATTGAAAATATGTTATTTTACAAACCTAAAATGTTCTTTTTCTGATTTTGGCTTCAATAAATGTTTTGATGATATCATCATAGTAAAGGGTTTTTAGAAAATCCTTTTCAAGTTTAGCAAGTTCGTTGAGGTTTTACTCCGAAACTGAAATAAATATTTACCAGCTGAAAATGAAATATTTTTTACAAGCTTAATATGAACCTTCGGCATTGCTGACTGGTCGTGTATGACATAATAAAATAAAATTTAACTTCTCTGAAGCCAATCTAATGCTCTCCAATTTTTAATAATAAATAATAATGTTCTATTTTACATTTTTTATTCATCGACATTTAAATCTTTGTCACAAGTCTTTAAATTTTGTGTACCTGCAATAAAGTATGTTTTGTTATTTCTAGAAATAATATTGTTGCGGATAAAAAAAAATTATGAAAAGCTAACAGTTCCCAAAAATGGTTTTACGTATTATTTTATCTTATTTACGCAAGTATTGAGTACTATTTTCATTGACATCATGTGAATTCTCAAAAACATAAAAGCCCTCTCTCACATTAGAAAATAAAGCGTTTGGAATATATTGCAGTCCAGTTTTGAGATCTATCGAGAATATTTGTGTCTTGCAAAGAAAAAGCAGATCATTACGATAGTTTTTTTTTTAGATTTTTACCAATTTTTTTTTTACCAAAAATCTTAAACTTGGTATCACAATACCAAAATCTCGTTTTATTTGGCACTGCATTCTTTAGGTAGCCTGAAATGTAATCTTGAATCGTGGAACTTTAATGCAAAGAAGAGTGTAATCACTGGCTATATGAATTGTTATTTAATCACTGTTAAACGAGCGGCCAAAATTGCGACGTGACCTATTAAAAAATCTGGCATGCACAAATCAACGGAATTGTATCAAATCCAATTATTTTTTAGGGAAGCTAAAGTTATGCTAAACAATTTTTTTTAAATATTTGCCTTATTTTCCCAAAAATGTGATATTATGCAGGCTCGTCTACAAAAAAACATTAGAAAAATAATCCATAAAAAACTACTGAAATCACTGAAATCGTGCAGAGGTCCACTGATTTCCGGACCATTCCTGAAAGCGGCTCCGAAGTATCGATATGGGCGATATGCAATTGAACTTGAGTTGTAATAAATGGTATTATTATTGGTATAAAGTATTTTTGTTATACTTATATAATTTTCGAAAATTATATATAACTTCGAATACTAATTCGAAGTCGATTTATTTATTATACAGTTAGTGGGTCCTGCATTGCCGGTACAGTACAATACTGCTCAGAATGGATATTATGTATAATAAACAAAGCACCTAAAAGATACCTAAAATTTTTTGCATTAAGCAAATTTAGTCCATACAATGTTTTCCAACATTAACAGTTCTAAAGAATACTAGTCCGTTTGTTACATGAGAAAACGCGTAAACGAAAACCAATTGAAAATTAGGAAAATAATGGATTAACTCATTGGAGAGCACTGATTTTGTGAAGAATTTTTTTTTATTTTGCGCTGCTTGCGAATTTGAACTCAGAAGTTACCCATCAAGGATATCGAAAAAATTGAGTTTAAAATAAAAGTAAATAAACACGCAGCTTATAACAATAAATAAATCAACACCTGCCTACGTTACCCACCGAAAAATCAACACTGACTCATCTACTTTCAATATTTATTTGACTGTGACTTCCGATATCCACAAACCAACAATTATTGTCTATGAAGTCTGCTTCAGAATAAATAAATACTGTTTCAAATAAATACTAGGCCGCTGAGACCTGACTGCGTGGCGATGTGTGGCATTTCAGGTTGAATGGTACAAATCGCTCCTCAGAGGTTGACAATTCTGCCACATCTTCATTCATATTTCTATGTATTTCCCATAGTGTTTGGGAAACATTTGGCAAATAACATAGTGCCTGACTGAGGTTAATCTACCAATTGATGGTAAACATGAGTAACTAATTCTGTTTTAAATTTATGCATAAAACTTCAAGAATAAGAATTTGTTGAATGATTTATGTGTTATCGCCAAATCATTGGAGTTCCCAGTGACACTACTGTTGTGTGTCGACTTATTTATGTTTTCTTAAAAGTTATAGTCGTTTCATATTTCACTTGGCTGTAACTTTTAAATGAATTGATAAAACAAATAGGTGGACCTATTTACTAATATTGGCGTTTTGTAAACCAATTTTTAAGAGTCAGATAAATACGTATTTTAATTTCCTGGGAAACAAATGTCGATGACGTCATACGTAAAGATGGTCAGAAAATACCTTTAAAACAATATTTACGTTATCGCAAATCTCTGACGTCGCGATCCAGTCCCAAGCTGAAAAAACGAGCAGTATATAAGCGTGAAATGTTGCAAAAACTGGGCCGGTATCATCGGCAAACTGGAAATTAATTACGCCCTGTTCACAAACACCGCTCGGGCTGTGAGAAAAATACCTTAATGGCGGCCGCTTATACATCTACAAGTCGGTAATCTGTACACAATATCGTCCCGGCCAACTCGACCGTGATGCTGAAGAGTAGGCTGGGAAAACTGGGTGGATTACGAACGGGCAGTATCCACCTATCGTTATCTCCACTCTGTGGCTAATGCTGCTCCAGGAATCCACATTTAAAAATAACGCGCAAATGCGTGGTCAGATGTAGATAATCGACGGGACGAGACGGGTACGGACGGCCCAGACGAAGCCGCTAGATGTTTATGAAGAACTGGCCGTGGCGCTGAGTTTATATGCCCGCCGTCGATAAGCGGCAGATAACGCTGCCGACTGCGATCCTTCAATTTCTATCATTCCGATGCTAATGGCTCGTAAATATCGGCGATACCGGGGATTTATAACCGATGCCACTTTAGAACAACTCGAAAAGCATACGCCTGGATCGTTCCGTATTTTTTACCTACCGGCGGATTGACGGCTGATTCGCGCCGCGTATACATACGTGCATACGTCAAATGTATTAATAATGCCGCGAGAAACTTATTATTAAGGTGCAGCTCTGCCCACGTTTGTACTGGAATTTTAATTGATAGGTTATTCCATGCTTCTAACGAATTTTCTGGATTATTGGCGCCTTCTCTAGGACGGTAGCGGAACTATAGTATATTAGTTAAAATAAAATGCAAGGTTGCAGTATTTCCAAAGTATATTTAATAAGATTTGCTATACGATGGCGTAATTTGTAGGTTAGGCTTTATTTCTCGATACATCTGCGAAAATGCAATAGTTTTCTAACGCAGTTTATGAGATTTTCGTGCGAACAAACGAACTGTCATTATTATGCAAACCTACTGTCATCTTAATCATCGAAATGTGAACTTGTTATATGTAAGTCGTAGATAAAGGTGTTTAAAACATTTATTTAGACTGCCTTCCACAATAGCAAGATATTAGCAAAAATATGTAGCTGTGTTGTGTATAGGTACCTCCATAGTTTACGTACGGGTTGTCATTTTCAAGTAATGGGTGTGGAAAACGTCTAAACTCTAAAGCAAGTAAGAGAAACAACGTGATTATGTGCTGGATAAAAGTTTTCGCTACCCAACTCAAATGAGTTGGAACCTTTTTGGAACCTTGTTGGAACCTATTCCAATGAGAATAAACATGATAGAGCATCTTATTTTATAAGAAAATCAATAGCATCCAGTCAGAACCCAACTTATCACTGTAGCTATGCATTCAGCTGCCCGCCAGTAAAGATACACATTTTTAAAAAATCTGATAAACATATATCGTAAACGGCCATTTTTTGCCTAAATGTTTATAATAAATATGATGCTTTGTTTGTATCCATATATATTTATTTCACTTAAATAAATATTTCAAATAAATTAATCTCTGCAAGCAAATAAACTAGACAATTCAATGAAATAAATATTGTTGGCGACAAATATGTTTTGACCCAAAAGATTATATTCAAACAAATACATTTCTTAAAAACAAGAAATATTTTATATCTGTGTAGGAAAAAAGATTTTGACAAAAACGTTTTTAAAGGTTTAGCAAAGTCGTTTATGTGACATTCCCTTGCTTCCTATTGATCTGACGATAATGGAAGCTAGATTGAGCTTACAAGATTTTTTAATTTTCTACAACAGGTAGCAACGTACACATTGTACATATTATACAGAAAATAACAATTCGTGTCTCTTAAACGTACTGGACCATTTTAAGTGTCTTTTCAATTTATGAAAAAAAAAAACAATAAACATTTGGTCAAAAGTTGGTGGTTTTCAAGATAGATATGTTCTTCAGCCGAAAAAGTGTTTTAAATTAATACATCACTTGTTTTTATGGGATTTTTCCAAAACTAGTATCTTTTACTAGCGTACATTAGAATACATAGGTACAAGAGTTTTGTTGTATTTCCGCTAGAAAACAAGGTGGGTATTACTTAAGACACTTCTTAATCATCAGAGGGACATGTTTCGGAAATTTCAGACGTATACTTGAAAACGCCAACTCGCACTTATAGATTTATAGATATATTTACTTTATCATACGCAGCTTGATAATAAAGTATGTATTGTAATCGAGGCGAAAACAAAAATTGAGATTTTAGCGGAAATAGGTCTTTTTGGGTCCCCTGATCATTTTTGACTAATGTACAAAACAATGTCTGTGTGTGTGTGTGTATATCCTGTGTGTGTGTACCCCATTTTTGTGGCGACGATTCCGGAGAAACTAATAAAGTTATCGGGACAAAAGTGCATATTTACAAGTTTTATGTCAAACTAAGAACTGAAAAGCTTTTGGTTCACAAGGGTCCAAAGGAACTGGATGTTTCCTCTAAGCATTTTTCGAGAATTTTGCAAATGAGCTGCCATTTCTGTAATTTCGCCAAAATAGTTAAATAATAAATTAAAGTAGAGGAAATTTTGTATAATTTATGTCTATAATTTTTTTTTGGTAAAATTAATAGTTTAGCTGTATGAGCAAATTCTTTTTGATCGAGATCGTGTCTCCATTAAAACTTAGTTAGCCAGGACTTGACAACTATTTTCATTCTGACAGTAGGTAGTGTCAAACGCTGTTTCTTTGACAATGCCTACCATTATCAACATATCTGGAAAATCCTGACTAACGTTTTATTTTAATGCAGACACGATCGATCTCGATCAAATAGAATCTCATGCAGCTGAACTATTAATTTTATATACTTATTGTATGATAAAGTCATGTGTCATAAAATCAAAAAATATTAGATTTTTTTTTGCGTTATATCGCCACCAACCAAAATGTAAGAGTGATAGATACATATTTTTCTTCAACCGTACATAGATTATTGTAAATCTAAAAGCATACTGATAATCTGAAAATTGTGTGTTATGAAGAGAACAAAATGGGAAGGAAAATGTTTAATTTAATTGTGTCTTCACATATAAACTTATTTTCAAGGTGCAAAATATTTGAACACACTAAACCTTACTTATAAATATTTGGGCTATATTTATTAACCTAAATTTTAATCAAAAATCGCCACCATTGAATTAGCTGTTTTAGAGATAATCAACTTTGTTGCAATCATAAATTAACTTTAATCTCTTGACCTGATTGAGCAAAGATTTCTAATTAACATTATATTTACATGATTTATATAAATTAGCATTATTTAAAATAAACATACCGGATTATGAACTTATCGACACAAAAACAAAAGAAAATGCCATCGGTGATACTGATGGATGACGTATAGATTAGCATTTCCTTACAAAATTCCGGAGTTTTTTTGCGATAGCACATACAGACATATAGCCAAGTTTGCAGTACGGTGTTGTGTACAGTGTTGTATACGACTACTCAATATTTTTGCTCAAGTTTTTTGTTTGCTGCGTTGAACTTATGTTCAAACAAATGTTTTTCATACCTAATAAATATAGTAAGTACCTATTAATTAAAAGTAATATACCGCAACTAAATCAGACCATATTTGATGTTGTAAACTTAGATTCCAATACAAAATTGGTTTTAATTGAGTATACACACGCCATAATATATAATTTGTACGGTACATAAAATATGTTCATTACAAACATTAGCATGGCCAACCGAGACGAGGGATAAAAAATCGAATATGTCAGCAAATCTTGCAAATATTTGTACGATATAAAGATGTATTGAAACAGTTTGCTATTTTGGAATGTGAGTTGAGAATATTGTCAATCCGTCCCTGGTGTCCATCGGCAGTGAGCACATGATGAACTGGTTAGGTACAAATGCAAGCCCGATAAGGCAGCCCCCAGTACACGGTTGGCTCATGTAGCTGGCCGCTTCTAATGAAGCAGTCCGTCAGGGGCCCACGCATCCCGACGACCAGGACGACATCTACAACGCTGCAACACACCAACTCCTCGGCTCATACATCACATCAGCCGGGAGATACGTGCCTATCACTGTCGCCGCAATCAATAATCATTATAAACTGTCCCCTGCCACCTGTACGAGCCTTATCTGAGCTTCCACGAACCGAACGTGCTGTACGCTCTTGTTGAACATATGTTGCCTCCTCCTCCCTAACAAACCACTTAAATTATTTTGTCCCGCGTTATTTACACCAAAGAAGGAAACGCGAGATAGCCGCTTTAGAACGCCAACAACTAATTGGTCTCACGAGGTGAGAGGTTCTCTTGAGGGCGAATTGTAGAAAACACCACGGGGAATTTAATACTAAGCAGAGTAGTCTTTGTCCCGTTCGAATATGTCTAACCGTTCACGAGATATACAATTTTTTATTTCTCGTCGTAGTGTGCCATGACTATACTTTGAAAGGCGTATCTCGAGAACGACACGAGATACATACGGCGTGTTTGTACTCATATGAAAGCAAATTTTATATGCTCTCCAATTCTTGAATGAATTTCGTGAAAACTCTAATCAAAAAATTAGAAATGGTAAAAATATAGAAAATACCACGGAAACCTGAGATGAATTCAATAACAAAGAAGAATAGTCTTTGTCCCGTTGGAATAGGTCTAACCGTTCACGAGATATACAATTTTTAATTTCTGGTCGTAGTGTGCCATGACAATTCCTTGAAAGGCGTATCTCGAGAACGACACGAGATACATACGGCGTGTTTGTACTCATATGAAAGCAAATTTTATATGCTCTCCAATTCTTAAAAGAGTTTCGTCAAATCTCTAATCCAAAAATTGGAAATGGCAAAAATATAGAAAGTACCACGGAAAACTGAGATGAATTGAATAACAAAGTTGAATAGTCTTTGGCCCGTTGGAATATGACGAACCGTTCACGACATATTCAATTTTTAATTTCTGGTCATAGTAAGCCCTTGGCTGCTTTTTATAATGCATATCTCGAGAACTACAAAAGATAGATATGGCGTGTTTGGACTCATATAAAAGCAAATCTTAAATACTTTCCAAATCCGTCAAGCAAATTTTCATAATAAGAAACGAACAGACTTTAACAGACTTTAATAAATCGATCGAATTTTGATTTTATGTTTGATCAGAATATTCAATCCCCCAATATATCTAAATCGTCTGTTTGTGTTTGTTAGCTAGTTAATAAGTAGTTGGTCGGGTTGGGGGTGCGGCAAGTTGCAGTCGATAGGGATCTTTAATTAGAGTTGGGAATGTTACTTCGATGTAATCTGTAGCATGGTTTCTGGAGTGCGTACATATACGTCTATATATACCCAAGATAGGATCTGCAGCGTTATTAATTACGTAGCTTCAGCTACAGATGCTCGCGTAGATCGAGCACGGCATTAAAGATCTGTCAATCATAGCAGGCCGGACTGGACAACTAGGCCCCTTAGTACGGACGCGCGTCGTGGATGCCGTGATTGACATTTTAATGCTACCGAACTGCCACTTTATTCCAATTGAATGGGTTATACCTTCAAAGACAACCAATAATGAACGCACTACAAAAAAGAACAAAATACTAGCGTTTAGTTTAAAAAAAGGGATCCAAAACTTAAGATCCAAAACGACCACACCCATTATTCTAAAGTATACATTAATTCACTTTCCTTTAGAGGACATAACATCTATAGAAGCTGACTTCTTATGGTAAATTAGGTTAATACATAATAACACGTTGTATGTACGGACCGTGACATGTCAGAATCTATAAGGGAAAGCAAGTGGCCGTATTAAAAAAAAGCGCAACGTCGCGGCGCGTGGTTAAAAAGGGATAGGACGCCACGCGACGCCGCAATCTCTGGTTGATATGCAAATCCTAGAGTCGTGACGCACGACACGGCCGTACACCGCCCGCTAATACCGGCGTTTCTGTTCCTTAATTAAGTCAATAGATTCCGCTGCACCTCCAATCGGTCACAGGGTCTCTCGCAGTATGTACAATCTACGACGAGAATCTCGTACCATAACTCACCTCCATGCGAGGAAATGAAGACATATCGATGAAATCCATCAATTTAACCAGTACTTTCTTGCTTGCAGGTGAAGAGGAGGAATGGGGCAGCGACCAAGATGCCATGATGACAGAAGACAACCCTACCACAGAGCCAGACGACAAGAAATCCATCAAGGAGGAAGAGGAGGAAAAGAAGGAGACTAAACCAGAAGATGTCCCGCCTAGAATTAGGTTAAAGACTAACCTAGCCACCGATCCTGCTCTGCAACCGAACGCAGTCAAACCAGAGAACGATTCATCAAACGAATATCTAAGCTTGCCTCAAGCGATTCAATCAGTCCTAGCCAGAGGCTTGTTCATACCATCGAATTTGCCGATACCAGAAACATCGCCGAGAAGTGAGAGTGAAACCAGGCCAAGCCAACCAACAGTTCCGATATTCGTTTGTCCTCCATGCGGTATACGATTCTCCTCGCTAAGCACGCTAGAAGCCCACCAAACTTATTATTGCTCGCACAGGAGCAACAAGTCGACTGATGATGACTCGAAATCGGTCACTGGTAATGAAACAAGCGGGAACCAGTCAGACCAAGATCCAACGGACAATCCAAACAAATCCGCTAAAACTGGGAAGCAATACACCTGCAACCATTGCTCTTACAGCGCTGATAAGAAAGTGAGCTTGAATCGGCATATGCGTATGCATACCGTCTCTCCTAGTCCACCGACCGTTGTCACCAATGGAGATAGCGGAAGTGACAACCAGGATAGATATTGCGCAGAATGCGACATTCGATTTAGTTCCCAGAAAACGTTTAGGGCGCATAAGATGCATTATTGCAGCAGTAGGCACATGATCAAACCTACAACTCCAGTCACCACAACAACAAAAACAGCATCCAGTTGTACGTCCGGATCAACACCAACATCTCCGGTCGATACTTCATGCAGAACACCTCCATCACCTAACCAACCACCTGCTCCGCCACAACTTCTAGCGTTACCAACGAATCCAATCATCATTGTGCCATATAGCCTGTTCAGAAGCGCAAGCATCCTTCCAAATCTTATCCCTAGCCTTGCCGGTATGGCAAACCCAGACTCTCCTTGCTTCCTATTCCCGAACGGTACCCTCCAACCATTATCTCAAGTGGTTTCCTCAAGCGCCAACACCCCTCCAACGGAAGTACTGAAATCAGTCAACAAATCTAAAGAGGTTATCAAAGACAACAGTTCGACACCTTTAGACTTGAGCGTCAGGAAATCTCCTGAGATTCGCAACCTAGTCATAGATTTGGGTGATGATAACGAGAAAGAAAACAAGAAGAGAACATCCCCAAGCCCTGATAAAGTAGAGTGTGTCTCTTCGGTGAGAGGATCACCACCTCTCACACCAAACTCTGGAGTTTCGCCATCTCTTAGTGTTTCCCCAAAGAGGAAACATGACCAGATAGATGGCACGTCGAGAAGCAGCAGTCCACGACATCCCAGAACTCCGAAGTCCGTTGAAATCGACAGATTACAACCGAGTCCCGAGGGTGCTCCATATTCCATCCATCCTTTACTTCGCACAGGACCGCTATCCCTCTTATCTCCAGAACTGCAGATGAGGCTCACCGCTGGTGAGTTCCCTCAAATCCCCGTCACTCCACAAGTCTTAGTCAAACAAGGTGTCTCGAAATGCAAGGAGTGTAATATTGTTTTCTGCAAACACGAAAACTATGTCGTTCACAAGAAGCATTACTGCTCAGCGAGAACTCAAGATGATGACGGTTCGAAGAATAGCAGCCCTCCGGTTAGTCCTGGAAGCGCGGGGACCAGCAGTCCTGCTGGACAGTACCAGCAGTTGATTTGCATGGCTTGCGGGATCAAGTTCACATCCTTAGATAATCTGAACGCCCATCAAGCGTTTTATTGCTTGAAGAGGAACGAGACGGATACTAGGAGATGCGGAAGATGTCGAGGAATTGCGGAGCCAGGTCATCAGTGCGCTTCGGCTTCAACCATGGGGTATAAATGTCCATGCTGCGATGTCATCAGTCCAACGCCATCAGCAGCTCAAAGGCATATGGAGTCTCATTCTGGAGTTAAGGCTTATAGATGCACCATATGTCGGTATAAGGGAAATACTTTAAGAGGAATGAGGACACATATTAGGATGCATTTCGATAAGAGATCGCCAGATTTACAGGTGAGCTTTGTTTTTAAACTCATTATGCAGCATTTTGCCTAGTTTACACGTAAAGTTAGTGTATAACTGTTACAGTAATTAAGAAAATCTTAATGATTAAATGTTGTTTGTCTTTCAGGAGGAAAATTACATAACCTATATCATGGATGACGATGCGAATGAAACTCTTCCACCGGCACCAATAGCGGGCGTTATCGACGACCGTTCAGTATCACCAGCCGACATTTCCAAAGAGCCTCTTCATCATTGCACCATGTGCTCTTACACGTCATCTTACAAGGCGAATGTTGTCCGACATGTAAAACTGGTACACGAAAACTCCTCCGAACCGATCGCCAACGGTTCAAAGAAGGACGACGAAGAAGATGAGATCATTATTAAGAAAGAAGCGATGGAGCCAGAGGTGATCATAGACGCTGTCGATGAACCAGTCAAGAGTGAATTTATCGAGGTTGTCAATGATGTGAAGTCAAAGCTATCACCTCAAGATGCTGATATCTTACAAGAAGCGGCCAAACCAGGTCCGAAGTATTGCAAATCGTGCGACATTTCTTTTAATTACTACAATAGTTTTATTGCCCATAAGAAATTTTATTGCTCGAGTCATGCTGGTGAGATTGCTGCCGCCAATACCAACAATAATAATTCGACAACACGAGCTGCGGAAGCTTCTGTTTTATGAAAGAGGAGAAGATGCAGTCGCAGCAAATGTAAATAAGGACTCAATAAATTGGTGATTATACAAAAAATAAATGTTACTGGCCAGTCCCTAAATGTATACGGATAGATTACCTAAATAAAGTACAGGAGTTGTTTGGTTATGATTACTAGAGGTATTCAGTAATTTGGATGTATGTACATGTAGATAAAAAAAGATAGAGAGGAGTGGATAATAAACGTCATTTGCAATATCTCTTATGTATGTATATGTTGGTTATATGTCAGTTAATATGTTATATTGTTTTTATGTAAATGAAAGATTTATTATTATTATTATTATGTACTTTGTCCCCTTTCGTTATGTGTAGATACCCGAGAAGGGGGCTGTATAATTTTTTGTTTAGTTGTACTCCAACATGCCAAAGCATTAACTGGTGGATTTTTTGCATTAGAAGACGGAAGATGTGTTCATTTCAACTCTGCATGTCGGGGAGACGGTTGATTTTGTTTTTTAGTGTTGAACGATGACCTCCTTCGTATGTTTATTGCAAATTTCAATAGTTAATGTACAAGTGAAGTAATGTTATATAGTTCCGGTGCCGTGGCACCCTCTTAAAGTATACATACAGTGATTAACCATTCATGGAGACAATAAATTATTTATTTGTATGTTATGTGTTGTTATTTGTCTTGTTTATGAGAAAAAGTTGAGCAGGTAAGTAAGTAAATAAGAACATGAGTGCTACTAGTAAGGTAAGAGTTCAAAAACTGAAGTTTATTATTATCTGTCAATAATAGAGAAAAGAAAACTACAAATGTAGGTATTTCTCTCATAATTGTTATGTTAGGCAAACTTGTGTATTCAAAGAACGGTGGAACTGAATTTTAAACTAAAACAAAAAACATGAAAATTCTTGTAAGGTGATCAATTTTACACCAGTAGCGTTTGGCAGTAAGGCGAATTGTAGAATAATGCTACTCTTCATAATATAAGACTTGCCCTCATTTTACTGCTGTCTGGCATCGCCGTGTAGGGATCTTCAGGCAGCAGGGGTTGGGGAGTTGAGGAATTTGAGATTGCGTGAAAATAATTAGGCTTGAAGAGATTTAAACGCAGCTCTCTGGATCCAACAGTAGTAAATATGAGGTGTCTCTACTCTTCTTTCTCTATTATAAAGCCTGCCACTGACGGTCCAACTCAGCAGGACGACAGAACAGTACAACAAAATCGTACAATTTTGCCGACTATTTTGATGACTCACAATCCAACACTGCAGTAGTTTTTCTAAAGAAGCCAGGTTAAATTTCTTTTCATATAAATGAAAGCTTATAATGTTGGGGTTACAAAATGTTTAGTTTTCATTGACAAAATATATGATATCGTCAGAACTAAGTACAAATGTTAGCTTAGGTTAACATTTGTCCAACTTATATTTTCTAGTTTTTAAAATTGAAAAAAAGTTGGTATAGAATAAAAGCAACGGCGATGGACTGTCACTGGCAGACTTTACACTCCATAAAAAATCATAACAAAATGCTAAAAAATATGCTTCAAATTTAGTGAAACAGATTATTGCAGTGGCAGCTCGTCAGGGGTGGCAGGGTGGGCACAAAAAAATGATAAAAAATACCTATTTACTTACACACATTTTTCAATAACCAAAATATTTATTCAAAATATTCATTATTCATTTAATTATACATTGTACATTATTATACAAATTCATTCCAAGAAAATCTCTTTTATCCAAATCCAGAATGTCATTGTTTTACAAATACGTCGGGTGTTACACCGAAATATACCGCTTTCTCTGCAACGCACCCAGATCCGATATGGATCGCGCTCTCTCTACCGTGCGAGTATGCGTCGGAACTCGGAGCAGTTTTAATTTAATAGCAAACCGCGCTTAGGTGTCGCCCCGAGTCCGCAGATCAACCGACGACAAATCGGCCCAAAAGCGAGCATGGTAACAACGCGCATGCGTCAATAGGGTATTGTAGTGCTTACATAGTGATGTCCACGCTGTGACGTCAGCGAGCTAGCGGTGCGGACTCGAGATGTGATTGGTCCCGTTGTCGACGTGAGGGTCATGTCGTCGGCTAAGAGTGCTAACTCCATAAAACCAAACTTTACAGGAGGGAATATAAACTGTCTAGTAGTTTATTGTTATTATTACGCTTTTAAATGCGTACGCTGGAGATAGCAGGTTTACGCACCGTAGAATTAAACGTTTTGATGAATAATATGGAGTGCGCTGTTTTACTGGCTGGTATAGCAGAATTTGTAGATGTAAAGTACATTGAAAAGTCAAAATCACGAAAAAGTGGAATTAGCACTCTTAACCGACGATGTGTTTTCAAAAGTGCAACGCTTCGCGGTACTTTGTTTCCCGCAGTTTTGGAGTATAACGCCGTTTTAGGGTTATGTTTATTGTTTTGTTTGGTGGTTAGTCAGTTAGCGGTTACAGTTGCGATTGGACTGATGGTAATTTGTTGAGACCATAGCAGAAAAACGAAAGACATAACGCAAGTAGTAGATTGAGTAGATTGAGTAGACTAAAAAAAGAATTGTTTCGCCAACTTGTCTTACTAGGACAGGGTATCAACCAAAGAATTAGGCATATAATTCGGTATTGGCATTTCTTTGGTAGAGCCTAACAGAGTTTTATACCAAGACCACTAAGATCCATTAATATTTTTTGCCCACCCAAAGCAAATTTGCACAAGCCGCCACTGGATTATTGCAAACTTACGACAGTCATAGTCTAATCAGCAACCCCAAATCCATACAGACATTACAGAGCAACCATTCAGCTTCTTCAAACATTCGCATCATAGCATAACCTGCATTCTACGAGCTCCTTAAATTGTGCTTTCGAGCTCGTACCTCCGAAGCCGCTGTTCGTCATTAGAATTTGACTAAATTGGGTAGCAAGCCAATTTGGCTTCCATCTTCATAGGTTTGAAATTTTCATTTCGTTTCCATCTAAATTCGGTCTGGTTGCTATATTTTTTGAGGGTAACAAAATAGTGCCTTGCTTTTTGACAATTTGTAAAAAATGTAACTTCATAGAATTCTGGGAGCTGGCTGAAATGAAAGCTTGAACCTTAACTATGAACTATTAAAGCCATGTGACAACACATCTGTTTTTGTATCTTTGCTTTAATGTCAATTTAAAGCGTCAACTGTTTTTTTGGATACCTATACTTCTATTACAAATTTTAGCACGTCATACAGGATTTTTTTTTTATTAAAATACCAATCTTATGAAGCTTAGGGTATGCACCTATAAGATATATACAAAATACTTAAATAGCACGTTTATTGGAACTAGTGCATTCAGATTGGTGGAAGTGTTAGTTGCACTGAAATTTTATGCCCGAAATCTCTGCTTTGTGTTTACAATTTGTCAGTCAATGGCGTTAATGTGAAAGTACTGAGTGCTAAAATGTTACAGTTAACATTAATCACCCTAACCCTAACCCCAACGTTAACCAAAGCATTTATCGGTCTCTATAGTAAACTGTCGGTATAGAAATTATCCTGCGCATCCGCCATTTTGGTAATGCATAAATATCACGTTTCCAGAACTTAGAATAGATTATATTACAAAACAGTCCTAACATATAACTACTGTGACCGTATAAATCGGTTTAATTAAGAGAAACGGTGTAATGTATGCACCCCATAAGGAAAAAAGGGCAAACTTGTCGTCGTATTTCTTACTTGCCACTAATTGCAGCGCGGGCCGTGGAAAATGGCGGAACACGCATTGCGGTGCATAGGTTAAGTAAAGGTTAACATACCGCATTCGTTGGAAGCGGCAAAGTTAACCGCGACTAGGTAAAAATGGCGGAAAGTAGTGTCGGAAATACACGTACGCGAGAGTCGTACTTATCGAATCTAGGTAATCTGAGCAGGCCGTGCATATATTCCAGCGCCGCCTAGATAACTTCGTTTATTTATTATGGCCTTATGCAAATGATGGCCAGTATCGCGGCAAAAATGCACGAACGGGTAGCGATATCAACGATAGCGGCTAATATTTCGCTGCGCCGCACCACCGCCGCCCGCCGATAAAACCACGAGAACTAAAGCCGCGCACAGTTCAGCGTCGAGATATGCCCTCAGTTTCAGACATTCCCGGTGCATGCACTAGTTAATGTTCTGGTGCTTTTTGGTTATGGCCGCTTTTACCTCTCTTGATAACTGTTTATCCTGTGTATTTGTGATGTTGCTAATAGAAATAGATCAAAGCTGAATAGGTCCATACAATTTTTTTATCTAATTTATCTAGATACGAAAAACCTGATGAGTAACTTATTCTAATTTGTAACTTCTGGATAAACGTTTTAATTTAAACGGGCACCAACATGAATTTGTTTGTAGGAGATATTCATTGACACCTACATTTTTAGGAGCGGTTATTCATAGACAATATCAACTTTAGAAGAGATTCATTGACAACAAACATTTCAGGAGAGATTCAGTAACAATAAAAATTTTACGAAAGATTCATTAAGACAGAAATTTCCTGACCGATTCAAGGACAATAAAATTTTTAGAGTAGATACGTCGACAACAAAAAATTTAGGGGAGATTCGTCAACAACAAAAGTTTTTGGGGAAATTTTTTGGCACTAGCAATTTTAGGAGAGATTCATTCACAACAAAAATTTAAGAACAGATTTGTCATTGACAACAAAAAATTTAGAAGAGTCGATACATTGATACACATATTTTAGTTGATTTATTGAACGTTAAAAATTTTATGAGCATCATTGAAGCAAAAGTTCTAGGTGAGATAGTGAGACAATAATAATTTTAGAGGAGATACGTTGACAATAAAAATTTTTATGAGGTTCATTAACCAACAAAAATTTTAGGAGATATTCATTGACAACAAACATTTAATTATTCATTGACAAAAAAACTTTAGAAGAGATACATTGTCAAGAAACACTAATTAAAAATAAAAATGATAGGAGAGATTATTGACACAAAAATTTTAGGTTTACTAACAAAACAAAAATTTTAGGAGAGCTTCATTGAAATAAAAATTCTAGGTGAAATAGTGAGACAATAACAATTTTAGAGGAGATACGTTGACAACAAAAATTTTAGGATTATTAATAAACAAACACTTTAGGTGAGATAAATGGACAACAAAAGATTCTGGGGAGATTTGTTGGCAACAACGATTTTAGGATTATTAATAAACAAACACTTTAGGTGAGATAAATGGACAACATAAGATTCTGGGGAGATTTGTTGGCAACAACGATTTTAGAAGAGATTCATTTACAACAGAAATTTTAGGAGAGATTCATTGACAACAAAAATTTTAGGAGGTTTATTAACAACCAAAAATTTAGGAGAGATTCATTGACAACAAACATTACAGGAGAGTTTGTTTATACACTGACAAAAAAACTTTAGATTCATAGATCAGAAACATTCATAATAAAAATGTCACGAGAATTACGAGACAAAAAACTATTAGAAAAGATTCACTGACAAGAAACGTTCATTAAAAATAAAAATGTTAGGAGAGATTCATCAACACAAAAATTTTTGGTTTATTAAAAAGCCAAAATTTTAGAAGATTTACTGACAACAAAAGTTTTCAGTGAGATATTGCCATCACCAATTTTAGAAGAATTCATTGACAACAAACATTTTAGGTGGGTCATCAGCAAACAAAAATTTTATTAGGGCTTCATTAACAACAAATATTTTAGGAGAGATTTTTTGATAACAATAGATTTAGGGGAAATATATTGACTACAAGAAAAATAGGAGGTTTACCAACAAAAAAAATTTAGGAGAGATTCATCGACAACAACCATTTTAGGGGATTTATTACTTAACTAAAATTTTATGAGACGTTCATTGACAACAAAAATTGTAGGAAATTCATTGGTATATAATAAACATTTTGGGTAAGAGATAATTGAAAACAGCAAAAATTAGAAAATAATCAGTGACCACACATTTATAACAATAAGTGATTAATGTAGATAACAATTTTAGGAGAGATTATTGACAACAACAACAATACGATTATTGACAACAAATATATTATGAGAGGATCATTGACACCAAAAGTCAGACAATCATTTTTGGAGGGAATTATTGACAAATTAGGTTTGCTCGAGCAGAAAAGCAGGCTAAAGCAGGTTTAGCCCTTCCAAAGCCTCCATCGCGCATGAGAAAAAACACCCATTTGTTTTTACTGCTGCTATTATTCACAACAATTCTAAAAGATGATTATGACAACAAACATTTTTGAAGAGGACTATGGTCTATGACGACAGACCTTTCTAGAGAAAATCATTGACAACAAAATTTTTAGAAGAGGATGTATATTGGCAAGAACTTTACACCTGTCATCGCATTTGGCAGTCTTGTTTTAAGAAGTAAATAGGTACAGTTCTATTCAATAAAAAAGCGTACACGTATTGAGGGCTATTGTAAAAAGGGATAATTTATTAATCGTTTCCAAGGAAACATATTTCTGACATTTTGTATGTCAAATGTGTGCAAATTGCTTTTTATAATTTTTTCTACTTTGCGTTCGTTATAAGCTCATAACGAAACCGCTTTCGGTGTCGTTATGAAAACACTAGATCACAAACTTTTAGTGACTTTTAGTTTTCCAAGATTGATGAAATTGACGTTCAGTGTCAAGTAAGGCTGACATCTGAATTGCTATTGGCTCGCCTCAATCGTATTTGTGAATTTTACTACAAGTACCAACTGTTGAAGAAAAAAATTACACTAGATTGTAAGATGACAACCGCAATTTTTGACATTTATGTAAAATTAATGTCGCAAAGTAGAAAAAATAGTATATAACACTCGTTTTATAAGACGTATTGGCGCACTCGTTCCATTTGGGCACTCCTCGCTACGCTCGTCGTGCCCAAAACTACTCGTGCGCCAATTTTTGTCTTATAAAACTTGTATTATAATACACTATAATTATGCCGCGACAAACAACATCGATAACTAGAGCGCGAATCGTTACTAAGTTGGAAGAAGGGTGGTCTATAAGGGCAGTAGCTGAAGAATTTCGATTGGCTAAGAAATGAAGTAAAAAATAATAAAATCCTCGAAAAAATATCGATATAATTCGGTTCTCATCGAGTTTGTAGTTACTAAGTGACAACAATTAAAAGATAGGTTTACAATATGGCAATCTACCCAAAACTGTGCTTACTACTTGTACGCCTTTTTTTTAAATAGAACTTTACCTACCTATTCAGAATTCAGATGTAACAACAGATTGCAAGTTTGGTTGCATATCCTTATTAATCACAACCGTAAAAAAATCATTGTGCCTCTTTTTGTTATTAAATTTGACAATAAAAACATCAGAAATTGCTTGTTTAAAAAAATGATCTTTTCGGTATTCTCTTTTCAGCAGCAAAGAGATGTTGGCATATTGGTTCATAATGTTAATACACATTTACAGATACCTATTTCAATTATAGTACGTTATTCTTGCACTAAATTAAATTAAAATTGTAACTCAAAATTGCAACAAAAATTCAAATTGATAATTTTTTGTTTTATGTCCACTAGTTTTGGGTTTAATGGTTAAAAAGCATCAAGTACTAACCCATTTTTTAAAAACTGAAGGGGTTCCTTAAAGTATTTCAACCAAAGCAATTTTTTGGTTAATTCACTTCCAAAATAGGCTTTTGAATTACAATTCCGAATATTATCAAACAACAGACAAAATGAAAGAAAGATAGATTTAGTTTACAAATAATGTTGGGTTTCATATTACAACCACATAAAAATCAGTAAAACAACAAAATACGCTTAAAATAATAATTTATTCTATACTTATTTACAAAAATCGGTTACATACAAAAATTAGCAATATATAGGAACTCTCTAATCAGATATGTATACAAAATACTTAACATCTCAGTCGGATGATGACCATGAATCGTACGACTTGCCTCCCAAATCATCACTATGTTTGACCCTTGCCTTAAACCTGGCATACATCTCGCCATAGCGACTTACATCTGTTGGATCTATATCTTCCTCAAAGCCAATAGCCTCACTATCGATACTATAAACAAAACCCTCCTCACCATCATCACTGGACAAGTCGCGTTCGCCACCAACATCAAGCCTGTTCATCGCAGCCAACATGTCTTGCTCGGTGATATCATCCTCTTCATCAGGATAATCGTTCCTCCAGTTATTCTCGGCGTTTGAGTCAGAATCTGAACCATCTTCTTCTTCATTCGGATTATCATAGACCAACTCCACAGGGTCTTCCCATGGGAAAACACTAAATCAAACAAACAAACCATTAAAGTAACTTTGCTTAAAAAATTAACATTTTTTCACAACTTACTCAACATCCTCCATATTAAGTTCAGATACTTTTTCCTTCGGCATATAATACAAATCATAAACGTATTTCGAATCATCCTTCTCGGACTTTCCGGTTTCTTTCTCCTCGGTTTCAATATCAACGATTGTAAGTTTATCGCTTGGATCTTTGTCGAAGCGACGTAAATTCACGACCTTGTATCTGCTGTCTCTCACTGCTAGTTGCCGTTGCACACGCAGTTTCTCCCGCATATCTGTACTATGCCTCTTGTATTGGTCTTCTAACTCTTCCTTCGTTTGGATCTTCACGTGTTTCAAGATATCTTCTTCCTAAATGAATTGTTAAAAGTGAGGTTATGTTTCAAAGTGTACAAACAACGTTACTCACCGAATCTTCAGCAGTACCGGCGAGGGTGACAACTGTAGATATATCTGCTGTGGCTTCTTCATTTGAAGTTTTACGTCTTTTGCAATTTAATAATAGCGTATCGACCGGTTCTTCGTCTAAACGACGTTTTAAACGAATTACAGCCGCCATTAAACTTTAACTAAAAATTATCCACAATGCATTGCGTTCAAAACCGTTTGCATGATAGCCACCATACAAAAATATAAATTGAACAGCTTTTTCTTTGCATTATTTTAGTTGTAATTGTAAACTAATGTTATTGAAGTAATAATTACGTTGATAATTTTGCGAGCGTATGCAAATTCCATGTTAACAGTATACATTTGGGTAATTACATTTCGTGCTTCATTATTGGTGCTATTGCGTCACAGTTTTTTGTGGGATTCCCTTGTCCGTATGGTATATTTACCGAACTCTGGAGCATTAAAATATTAATTATTGTGGTTTAAATAAAATACATGTTACATAAAAAAAATAGATACTGTGCCCTAGAATGGATAACTTGTGCATTAAAATAATACATATTGAGAATTCAATAAATATGAATATGGTATATAAGAAAACGTTACAATGACAAATATTTTATTCATATTGTGAATGAAAAATAATGAAATAATGAAATAATGAAAAACTTGTGCATTAAAATAATTAATATTACTAGAGGTTGCAGAGGTTGTTTTTATCTCAACTATGGCTTTTTGTAGGACATTTCTTAAGATCTCACCAGTCACCGTAAGATGAAAAGGTGACTTTTTGTTTTCATATTTTGTATCTCATTTAATACCTCTTTTGGAGTAACTGGGGGATACAATTTCGAAAGATTTATCTTCATTTGGAATGAAAGACTCTTCCAAGTACTCTGCAAAGGCTTTATCATTGTCACTTCTAGCACAGGTTCCATCCAGTCTTTGTATTGGCAGATTTTGGGTGATTGGTTCCTCACTTCTTTGTCATTTCTTTAATGCATTTATTTATTGACTTCTGCAATTGTTCTTCGTAATTCCTAAGTTAAGCAATTTAATTTCAATTATACTGGTGGGTGAAATAAAATAAAAATAACATTCTCTTCTATCCTTATGGAATTAATAAACCTCATTAATAATTACAAAATATTTATTATGACTTACTATACCTAAACATCTACGACTAAATGACATACACCAGATAAATAAACATGCACAAAATGCGACCTAAAGTCCCATTATGACAGCAGGCAGACTAATAGGTATCGATTGAGGTGCCGATGCCTGTCGAACGCTCATCTCCCACGTATCCAAAAGCTGCGATACTGAAAAATGTTTAGGAAGTTTCTCTATTCTAGCCAGAAGTGCCGTTTGGACGGCTGATAGAAATTCCGTTGCGTTATACTCATGGGCGGCCATGTGACATTTTGGTGATGTTACAGGGTAGTCTTCCGGAACTGTGAGTGAGATGGGTGGTACGCATGGAAGGTGCTTGTCGTCTAACCAACAAATTAACTGGATTGTCTTTGAGCCGGATTGTTGGTTCGGATCAAGAGAAACTTTGAACCGTTGATCAAGCCTAGCGATTTCGCCCTGAAGGACGTCAGGAATATCGCTTGTCGGCTCTTCCACGTGTCTTCGCTTCAGTGGAGGTACCAACCTTAAAGAAAAAGTGCAGTCATTAGAAGCAGGAATGGAGATTTATACAAAAAATTAAATCTGTTTCCATTATTAAAATTTTCCCAAGCTCGCTAACGCATAGCCCAGGTATTTTTAGATTCAACAAAAAAAAAACAATTAGTGGATACTTTCTATTAGTTTCTTGAATCAAAACCATAGTGTTTTGTGTTATAATGCTGTAACCCCCATATCATGTTTGAAATCAATTGCTATAGTAAGAAAACCACTACATGTGCTCATAACTTCTTCAAACATGACATAAATTAGAAACATACATGCTAGAGGATGCAATACTATGCTAAAATTTTTTTTTTTAATAATTGGCTCTAATTTTCCCAATGGCTTACTTACCTAATTTCTGGTCCGAATAAAGCCTCCAATGTTGGTCCAAAAGTACGATGCAAAGTGTGATTTATCACTGGGGAATGGATGTTGTTGCTAATGGCTTCAATGATCGGATTAAACGCGTGCTGCTCCTTGAAAGGCACCGGAGGGACACTGCCATCGCCGCGTTTAAAATCCAGCTTCTCCAGAACCACCTCGCACTTCAGGAGCGTCTCCAATGGAAGCCTCTGCGATGGGTTCAGCAATATATCGAGCAGCTTCTTCATTTTTGTCATCTTGTCGTTATCTAAATTGTACAATTTTGTATCCATTAATTATTATTTGAAGATGTTTTCCAGAGCAATTCAGAATCATAAAAAAATGATGGTTGCCTTCTGGGAAATACATTAGAGGAAGGAATGAATGAAGAAGGAATAAAAGAGGAGTATGCTACTTAATAATTACTTACTTTCTCCGTCGTTTCCGATACGTTGTATCATCTTCCTTAGCGGGTCGATATATTTGCTGAGTTGCCGAACCTTCTCCCTATATGCCTGCTCCTCCTGCATGGCCATGGGGCTAGGGTTGGGCTGCCCAGGAGTATTCAACGAGCTGCTTGGGCTGGGTGCCATGCCCACCGACCGCTGACCTCCCATCATGTTCATCTGCGACCCAGGGGAGGGTGCAAGAGCTGGAGATGCCACCATCTGATTGGTCTGCTGCGGGCCCCCCATGCCGACCGGTGACTGGACGGACGGCGATGGACTTTGCCTGAGAAACTGAGTCGGCGTCGCATTCCTTGGAAAATTAACATTTGGGGCGTTCATCATGTTTCCTGCCTCCTGCTTCCTCTGCTGCTGTTGTTGCTGCATAAGCTGGCCAAGCATCTGATTCTGCATCTGATTAGGCATTTGCCCCATATTTGGATTCATCTGGTTCTGCATTTGACTTTGCATCTGGGCTGTGAGTTGATTTGGTACTTGACCTTGCAGTTGCCCGGCAAGGGCGTTCTGCATCTGGTTGGGCATCTGGCCCATCGGGTTGTTGGGCATTTGATTGACCATGGGGCCCCCGTTGGGGGCCATACCCATGGGAGGTCGCGGTTGCATGTTCGGTTGCATCGCGGCCTGCATGTTGACCATGGCGTTCGAGGGGGCCCTCTGGTTGAGCGACTGGAGGAGATTGGTGGCGGGGGAGGGCATCTGCTGTGGACCGCCCATCTGGCCCTGCTGGGCCATGCCCATCATCTGATTATTGCGGGATCCCTGACTCGCTAAATTTTGAAGAGCATTAATAGGATCAGGCATCCCTGGACCCACTTGCCCCCCTCCGGGACCGTTCATACCAGCACCTTTCTTCGTATCTATATGTGTTTAGTTATTTGAATATAAGCAATTGTTTGACTAGCAAGTGTTTTTTTAAGTCGATCTACTACACACTCTCGTATCTACAGCCCCTACAGAGTACAACTGGGATACCAAATATACTAGGTGGTCCGAGAATTCATGTTCGTCTTCAATTTTATATGCTAGAGATTTCGGAAAATTACACAGCTGTTACGCTTTTCATTAGAATGCAATGATTCAAGTTATCATGTGTCTGTATAGATTAATAATTTGTTCCCAATATTCAATCAATGTGAATCAATCCAATGTGTATGCTTTGATTTTGATTAATAACTGTGTTAATTATTACCTGTAATTCTGTTTTTCCAATATCAGATACAGCGATTTGCTTTTATTAACTGAGAAGTAAAACGCAAAATTTATAAATTTTTATATTTTTATAATTATATTATTATTAATTATAATTTTTTATAATTTGTGTACCTCAAGCAAGCATATTGAGCCCTTTGCTGTTTATTTTCTGCCTTGTGGCAGTCAAATAGTGATAGAAGATATTTTTGTAAAAAGATGGCAAGGAAAGTAGGGCATTGTCTCGGGTGTCATTATTTTTATCAGTGCAATACAGAAAATATATCTCAGTAGTCAACATTGGGTTGGTTGTTAATTTCACTTTGGTGTCCCCGTTTTTTATGATTGCAATTATATCTGGGGCCTATTTCATAAAACCACTACGCAATTTTTTTAAAAGTGCAAGTTTTTGTGTTTCATAAATATATTTGATGGGGTTTTCCAATTTTCACTCGAAGTTTGCAAAAAATTGTATGTCATCTTGACACTTATAAAACATGAATCAACAAAACTTTACTCTCTGTAAAGATGAAAGTGTTGAGAATTACCTAGACTTTGTGTATGTGAATAATTTTCAATTTGTGACGTGGCGTGATGGCCCAATTTCAAATTTTATGCAGTGAACGCATACTGGCCTGGAAGTGTTCATCATGCCACAGTTTTGCAAAATTCATGTTGGAGGTTATTCCACACTCAACAAATGGCTCATTCTGCACAAAATAGAAATCCAAATGATCCAGTTGAACAACATTTCAACCGTCTTCACAAGCAAAACAAGGGCAGGTAAATTGAAAACATTTATGGTATATTAAAATTACGATTCCAGTGCGTCAATTATATAAGATTGTGTGCGGCGCGCAGCTCTGGTTGTGTGCTACATTGCATAATATTGCTTGTGAAAACGAGGACGTAAATGCAAGGGATAAATGTGGTGAAGAAGTAGATGATCCATCTCAAGGAGAATATGAAGAAGAGCCAAATGGCGTGCAAAGAGTAGAAAGACTACTGAACTTCTTTCGTTAAACTGTTCCTAAATTCCTAGTTTGATTTGTTATTAATATTTCGTTAGTTATGCTTATCAGACGTTTTTGTTATTTTATTTTGTAACAAAAATAAACGATATTATCTACTTAAATAAAGGCTGTGTATAATCTGACACATCAAGATTTAGTTCGCGTTCTAAGTTGAATACCTGTAACCTTAGCTGGTAAATCCCAATCTTTAAGAGTTCTGTTTTCAACTTAAGGTGGCGCCAGACATGCGGCATTCGGCAAGTGCCGAGCAATCGCTCGGCAAATGCCGAGTAGTGTGGAGGGATTACTTGCTACTTGGCAATGACCAAATGTACTGCTCGGACTGTGCTCGCCTTGTTTCCGTTGCGTGTCGGTCTTTATGCCACATCAAAGAAAACGAATATTCGGCGCGCGCCGCGCACAAAGTGCGTCCACATATGCGTTTGTTTGCAGCCAAGTATTAACCTGCTTGTGAATCGCTGTACCGACTAGTTATTTGTTATTACTGCAGAAATAGAGTGGTCTTCCATTTTAACACCTACATTTGTCTATTTCGATGAAGTGACACCATCCACCATCTTCTTCTCCTCGTTTTTTTTTTTACTTTATCATACGCAGTATGCCAAAGTATTGTAATCATGCCAAAAAAAGAAATTGAGATTTTAGCGGAAATAGGTATTTTTGGGTCCCCTGAACATTTTTGACCAAGGTACAAAAAAATGTCTGTGTGTGTGTGTATGTGTGTGTGTGTGTGTGCGTATGTGTGTACCAGATTTTTGTGACGACGATTCCGGAGAAACTACTAAAGGTGTCGGGACGATAATAACCTAAATACTACAAGACATGACGTCAAAAGAGGCACAATTAATAAAAAGTTCTGTATCGCTGTCCATGGCCGTGGGTCTGCAGTTTGTATACTTTGAATAGCGAATATTCGTTGTTCCCAAAGCTACTCGACACACGACAAACGGCGCATATGTAGTTCGAAGTGCTCGCTATATCGCGAGTACTTAGCGCAAAAAATGCGAGCACTTCAATTATTCGCTATTTGCCGAGCGATCGCTCGGCACTTGCCGAATGCCGCATGTCTGGCGCCACCTTCATATAGATATCGATACTCTGAGGATATGTATTGATATAGATACTCTGAGGATGTTCTTTTCTTTTTTTTTTGTGGTGGAGACGCAGACGCCTTCTCTTCCGATGAACAAACGTGAACTAGCCTATTGGCATCTTCCTCAAAAACCACTGGAATATCCGTTGACGCATCCCGTGAAGTCAAATTAACGTCGGTTTCTGGCATCTGCATCCCACTAACACATGCACTTTCTTTGCCTATTTCTTTTCTTATATTTAATATTAAAAGTTCTACTGCATCCAACCGCTTTCGTTTGCCACAGCTGGTTCCAGTTCTTTTTACCTTGTCTGTAAAATAGATTCACAAATTAATTAATGGTAAAAACAAATTATTTACTAGATAGTGTTTGGCTTTTTCATAATCGAAACAGGCTATCACAAGCAAACGGCCAGTACACGTCCGCTCAAGATAATTCTAAAGCCTTTGCCTTCTCAAGCGGACGGAAGTTGCACACACATGGCAAATATTTCATTCCTGCCTCCTCATTCCCCGTGAGTCATGAGAAATATTTCTTGCTCACGGCTTTAGAACCAATCACAGCTCTAGATTTTTCATTTCTATTGTGTTTTAATACACTGCTTTGGGGCCCTAAGTGACAAGCACTGCCACCGTGACAAAAAAATTTGTCACTGTCATGTCACATCGTCAAACTGGAATGCGCTCACAAGGATAACAGAACAACAAACTTTTTTTAAATTTTAAGCGTCGTTTGTCGACATCGATTTGGAAGAGACGGTCATTATCTGCAAACTCATAAGGCGTAAAAGGAAATACCGTAAAAAAGAATCCTGGGTGAACCCAGTTTGGTGTGCCAGGCTAATAGGGAAAGTTTTATACCATGTTTAATAACTTCGGCAATGCCCAATTTCTTGTCAAAAACCGCAAGTCTTTATTCAACTTTGTCTATCAGCACATCAATCGTCTTCGTGCACAGTCGGCATGTTTTTCTTGTTACCTATTCAATAGTTGGAAAGCAAATGTACGTGTTGGAAAGCAAATGAACGTTTTGCAGCATTCGCCTGCGGCTTGTGCTGCAAACTTCGTTTATTTGTCAAATATGACTTTTCATTTTGTCAAATTTAGTCTTTACGAAACAAAGATTTATTTAAATTTGCAAATCGCAAGCTAAAAGGTTGCAAAGTACTTTTATGAAATGGGCTCGTGGGCCTCTCATAGTATAAACCAGTAGGGACAGAAGTGTCCACCAGAAATGTAGAAGCGGATAAGGACCCTGTTTGTTGAAATGATGATACTAGATGCCACCAGATAAAAATGACAACATTAAAGTAGAATATATAATATATAAATGTCGCCTTTCTCGATAGACTCCGTTAAAATAATACTGGATGTAGCGATACAAATTCCTTAAAAATTGTGAAATGCTTTTTAATACCGTTTTACACATTCCTTCTCGATGATTGAGTGCAAAATTCACTAATTATTTTTTTAGCGCAGAACAGCAACAAGCTGGAATCCCCAATGGATTTAAGCAGACCTGATGCCTTGTGGTGCAAGGTCACCAAAATCTTGGACAGATAATTTGTCTAATGACATTACTAGTCTATATCTCTACGCTGGTCCCCTTACGTAGAGGTACTACATGTAAGGTAACCGGAATTGGATTGAGGTAAAGTGGGACAGAAGTCTTAGTGTTGGTGATTAATACCAAATACCATCATCATAAAATGTCTAAAATCAATTTGTTCATTTTCAACAAATTGCAGGATTTGTATAAATATATTTAAAAAAATTATTGTAGGTTTAAATATAATTATTACTAGATATGAACATACGAAGAAATTAATTATCATGAAAATTTTTAGTTGGTTGTACAGATTTTTACAGAATCTTTTAAATTAAAAAAACTTTAAACAAAATACAAAAATTTACTTCATTATTTTTGATTAATTGTTTTGCCGCATCTATTTAAGTAAAAAACATATATGTTCTTGGTCAGAAGAAAAAGTTTATTTCGTTATGCTGTCAAATTGTAAAGTTGAACTCTTTCTTTAACATAAATTCTTCATATGTTTGTTATCTCCTTCGTATGTAATAAATATTGTAAATACATGAATTTTTCTACTTAACCCTAGAACACGAGACATTGGTAAAGTTTCCCTCTTTAATATTTATGAAAGTAAATTTATTATTAAAATTATAAAGACATAGTGTTACTGCCGTTCAGTAACCTTTGAAGAACAATGTTCGGACCAAATCAGAACCTCCCTAACATGTACAGTAACAATTTTCTTAAAACTGGGACATTTTTAAAACTCCGAGGGTCAAAATATTGAAAGTCAGGACTGCCCCGC
This sequence comes from Melinopterus prodromus, assembly GCA_964023965.1. NCBI lineage: Eukaryota > Metazoa > Arthropoda > Insecta > Coleoptera > Scarabaeidae > Melinopterus > Melinopterus prodromus. The sequence continues at coordinate 52,906,211 of OZ030393.1, forward strand.
CCAAAAGAGGAACGTCTGGTCACATTCTATGTCACTTTTCAAGGTCAATACTCTGCTATTGGTCGCATAACCAGCTTTGACTATAATCATTGTAGAATTCAATGAAATCAATAAAATTGAACCTGAATTCTCGGACAAATTGTAAAATACCAAAAATTGCGCACTCACTCATCTCCCGAACGTGTAGTATAAGTCTGGCGACAAAGCCCAAATACTCTTCCTTGGATTTTGCCTTTTGGAAAACATGATTCTCCATTTCAATGCTGTTACGACTGGGAGACATTCCAGACTGCCTTATCGCTTCATCTCTGCAAAGTAATCGGTTAGACAAACGCTTAAACACGTAACAAATATGAAGCTTACATTTTGGAGACCACACTTTGCCGAAACGACTGCGTTCGCCAAGATGTTTCATCCGCCATCGTGATCGGAACAATATGGATGGTCGGTCAAAAAAGTAGAAGCGTAAAAGAAGACTCAAGGGACGATAGGACCTTGCAGAAGTCAACTTTGGAAATCTAAATTGCTGAAATCAAAACTATCGGTTAGTGGTTGACGACACGCTTGGTATTTACTTACTTCTTTAGAGTGGAAAGGTTATATGTACTTTCATTGAGGTTTTAGCATACAAACTGCCATCTAGCTCTTATTTTATTTATGCATGATATTATATTGATTATAGCACAAATGATATTCGCGACAGTACGTTGCAATGATCAGCAGGAAAAACTAAAAACAACACTGCACTGACAACGAATTACGAAAATACAAGCCTTCGCAGTGCGTTCGCACCTCAGTTCGCAACATTAGTGACACTACCAACTGTGCTACCAACTGTTAAATAGTTTCAAGTTATGGGTTCAATGCACGTTCAATGCTCAGAAAATAAAGAGATATGGATATAGGTAAGGTAAAACCACGAGAGCTGGACGTGAGTCATCGATTTCAGCTGTTGTTTTGCTGATACGTTACAGACCATTCCCGTACCGTTGTCAAGTTAGCCCCCCCACTTTTGAATTTTAGGTAAATTTTTATGCAAATCGTTTGGGAATCGTTAGGGAGGGTTTGGGAGTACTGTTTTTTCGTTTGGGAGTACATGGTTTTTGAGAAAATGAAAATTGTTTTTTGTACCGTCAAGTTGGCCCCCCAACTTTCACATTTTGTGATTTTTTTTATTGAAATGGTTTGGAAATCGTTAGGGAGGATTAGGGAGTGTAGTTTCGACGTTTGGGAGTAATTAGTTTAACTGCAAAGTAATATAAATGTTTAGTACATCCTCACTTTTTTTCATCAATGTTTAGTACATACTCACTTTTTTTGTTTACCGTCGTAAAGTTACGCTAACGGCTTTGTTTTGCTATACATTTTACTCATTTCATCACAGACGGTTAGAATATGTTTAGGGATGATTAAAAATGCTACTACTTTTATATCAGAGACTGCATTATTTGACCGCAAATCAATAAAAAAATTTGAGTACACAAGCCGTCATAGCTAATGTATTTATCTGCTTTGTTTTACAAAAACTGGTCATATTTCTGCAATAAACAGTTAAAGAATCGTTAGGGAGGAATAAAAAGTCCACTTTTGATGTAACGGAGTGTATAGTTTGGCCGCAAATCAAAATATAAGATTGAGGTTACGTACATAGTCAACTATTGCGTTTATCGCTTATCGGCGCTTTCCCTTCGATAAATTGCGCCTATTTCGTCATGTCATTAGAAAATCGTTAGGGAGAATTACAAAGTTCACTTTTGATGTAAGGGAGTACATAATTGCACCGCAAAACAATATCTAAGGTCGCGCTTATGTACCTTCTGAATTAACCTATTTAAAGACTTCTCTTTCCATAAATGGGACGTATTTTGTTCATAGTCTTGCAATATACCTGGGGACGGTCATGGAGTTTACTTTAATGTTTAGAAGAACATACTGAGTTTCATCGTAAATGAACGTAAAAGTTTAGATAAAAACCTTTATTTTGTTTGCCCGCGGAATGTTGGGAATATTTGCTTTGTTTTGAGATAAATTGTACGTATTTCTTTAACACTGTTAGATTATCGTAATGGAGGAACATCGTGTTAACTTATCACGAGTATGAATCTTTCGTTTGTTCACAAAATAGTCATAAAGACAACATATGTAATAACAAGCATAAAAGCATATTGTAACCCTATTCCACCAAAATGTAAGCATTTGTCTTTGTCTGCTAAATTGTGATCTTAAATAAAACTTTGCTCCTTCGGGCGTTCGAAGAAAGTTTATTAGACAGGTGTATTTAAAAAAATCCGAAACCAATGGGTATGTATGCAAGTATATTTGGCTGCATACCTTGCCACAATTTCGAATTGTTTGTGGTTCCCGTGGTTCACAGTATAATTCTTACGAGTGTTCATAGATGGCGCTTATGACAATCGAAAATAAGCGTAATAGGTAGTAATATAAAAATAAAAGCAGCAAATAATAATAAAAAAATACAATAAATAAATAAATACATTAAATTTACAAATTTAATATTGCAAGACTATGTACAAAATACAACCCATTTCTGGAAAGAGAAGTCTTTAAATAGGTTAATTCAGAAGGCACATAAGCGCGACCTTAGATATTGATTTGCGGTACAATTATCTACTCCCTTACATCAAGAGTGAACTTTTTAATTCTCCCTAACGATTTTCTAATGACTTATGACGAAATAGGCGCAATTTATCGAAGGGAAAGCGCCGATAAGCGCAATAGTTGACTAGGTACCTAACCTCAATCTTTAATTTTGATTTGCGGCCAAACTATACACTCCCTTACATCAAAAGTGGACTTTTTATTCCTCCCTAACGATTCTTTAACTGTTTATTACAGAAATATGACCAATTTTTGTAGAACAAAGCAGATAAATACATTAGCTATGACTGCTTCTGTACTCAAAGTTTTTTATTGATTTGCGTTCAAATAATACACTCTCTGATAAAAGAAGTAGCATTTTTAATCCTCCCTAACCATATTCTAACCGACTGTGAAGAAATGATTAAAATGTATAGCAAAACAAAGCCGTTAGCGTAACTTTACGAAGGTAAACAAAAAAGTGAGGTTATGTACTAGACATTTATATTACTTTGCAGTTAAACTAATTAGTCCCAAACGACGAAACTACACTCCCTAATCCTCCCTAACGATTTCCAAACCATTCCAATAAAAAAAATCCCAAAATGTGAAAGTTGGGGGGCCAACTTCACGGTACAAAAAACAATTTTCATTTTCTCAAAAACCATGTACTCCCAAACGCAAAAAATGTACTCCCAAACCCTCCCTAACGATTCCCAAACGATTTGTATAAAAATTTTCTTAAAATTCAAAAGTTGGGGGGCTAACTTGACAACGGTCATTCCCGTGCGTTAGACAGAAACGCCGCGCTTTTTTATGCGTCTGTTCTTACGATTTTAAGCGATGACTCACGTCCAACTCTCCTGGTTTTACCAGCCAAAGGCTATAGTGGCTATAGTTAGCATGTTGGTTTGTTTGTATTAAACATATCGCCCTAAGAAGCTCCCCGGGGGAGGTACGCGAATGTAAACAAAACAGCATCAAAACAGGTCATCGCGTCATTGGCGGGCGAGCGTGTTTTAGCCAAGGGGTTTGTTTATATTTAAAATAACTAAACTTTTAAAATCTGAATGTAGATCTAACTATTTTTAGCTTAGAAAGTAATAAATAATTATTCAGAGTAACAATTAACTATTTGTCTACAAGTTTTTCCCCTGTGGACCTAATACTAATACACTAGGGTGACCAACTTTTTCAATTGCCAAATCGGGACGCTTGGGGATCAGGGTTGGGTTGGGTTGGGTTAGTGGAAAACATTAAACAAAACGTGCTAAAGTATAAACAAATTGTACCATTGGGTAAACTGACAACAGCAAATGTATACTATAACCTATAATATACGTTTTCACTTTCAATAAAAGAAAAAAAGCTCAAGAAATAACAATATAAATAAAACAAACATTCTTTAACTCTCACTAGTTAAAACAAAAAAGAAACAACACAACATAAATCAAACACATTTCTACATTTTTTACAAATTGTACCACAAGAACCTAACTTAAAACAACATTTTTATTATGATAGTATTTTTTTAACTAAAAATAATCATTAAATAAACTGTATGCAAATATTGAAACATACCTATATCAGAATAAATATGAAATAAAAGAAAATATAATGAAATTAAATAAAGTTTCTTTAACTTTTACAAATTGCACTATTACTTGACTCTATTCTTCCCGTCTAGACGATCACTTATTTTGTTAAAAACATTGTTCTCACCTCTTGTTCTCACCTCCTTCCAAAATTGGTATTTGTACTGTCTGCTGCAATGAATCCATAATTTTATTGGACAATTCTCCAGCCGTCTCGCGAATAATTTCGTGAACATTTAAAATATTTATTTGAATACCTTTTTGGACATCAAAATATCTAACCAGGAGAGGGAGTATTTTTATGTCTCCGGCTAGACGTGTCAGGAAATATTGTCACGAAATTGCATTTCCTCACATTACTTCACAACTCTTTCTTTACTAGAGGAAAAAACACATTTGTTATACTTGTTTCTGTGTTAGTTCGTACGAGACACATCTTCTTTTCAAACATTCACGTTAGAAGTTTTGACGTACAGTCTATTAATCGAAAATTGTGGTTGTGATACAGACAGTGGTATGCATATGTGCCTTCTTTGCAAGCCACAATCTTTTCTGGTTCCCCTATTGTTACGGCTCTAAAACAAGTACTTAATTTCGATGAACTTGTTACATCATGCATTGCTTCTGTTTATTCGATGTATGCTTTGGCAATATCGCAATTTCGGCGACCTCCGCCGATGTAAAACTGCATTTTAGTTCCGATTGGAAATTAGGCCTAGTAATTTTTAAAAAAGAAATTTGTTTTTGTAAGCTGTCATTGAACGTGCATTTGCGTTTTCGTTCTTTGTGTTCCATATTCTTGGAAGAAATTAATGTAGATAGGAGAAATCCCGAGAACAGAATAAAATAAATCGGTAACACATATTTTTCATTTTCATTCCAAATATAAGGATCAATATATCTGTGATTTGCTATGGTGCATTTTATGAATACCAACACATGTGTAAAATAGAAATCTAAAAATAACAAAAATATGTTTTGTATTGTGTTGACTGATTCAATTTGAAAATCAAAAAATAAAAATGATCCAACGCGACCTGGCCACTAAATCTTACCCCGCCCAAACGACTCCACAAAAGACTGACATGCATTTTATTTCAGTCAGATTAGTTTTTTATTATAAGTAATTTACCAGTTTTAGCAATATGCACCGTTTGTACACCGTCACAAGGACCAGATTGTCACTCACCAACCGGCTATTCACTACGCGTGCTCACATAATTATTATGGTCGCTAGGATTGCGCTTAAATTTCGTTATAAATAGACAATCCTTCTTTCAGATAATATTTGGGAGTCTAATTTATGTTCATGGATATCTTGGAAATTCGAATTGTATTACAAAATCCTGTACATAAGGATAAAATTTTCAAAAATCGGGACAAAATTCGGGACGCTTTACGAGTCGGGACGAGTAGTTAAAATTCGGGACTGTCCCGCCCAAATCGGGACGGTTGGTCACCCTATAATACACTTATAGAGTGGCCCACTTATAACACCCTTAAGTAACCTTTACGGACGCCCATGTAAAATTAATGTTTAGCTGCATGAGATTCTATCGAGATCGATCGTGTTTGCATTAAAATAAAACGAATTAGCCAGGATTTGACAGATATTGACAGTAGGTATTGTCAAAAAATCAGCTTTTAACCCTTTTAACACTACCTACTGTCATTAGAATAAAAATATCCGGCAAATTCCTATATTAATGCAGACACGAGCTAAACTATTAATTTTACCAAAAAATGTCATAGACATATATTATACAAAATTTCCTCTACTTTAATTTATTATTTAACTATGTACTTTGACGAAATTACAGAAATGGCGGCTCATTTGCAAAATCCTTGAAAAATGCATAACAATATTGCTATAACGCAATCCGCACTTGAAATACACATTGACTTTGTAAACACCATGGAAACACCAAGCTGTTTCAATATTGTTTCATAGAGCGTACGTGCGCGCGTGTTTCTCCTCCTCATCACATTCTCCATGCATTTGCGTGTTGAATTGACGTTTCGCAACCGCTGACGTTCTGAATACTGTCAAAAGTTTCAAAATTTCCTGGCTACCTATTATTAATGTAGACACGATTTCGATCAAATAGAATTTGCTCCTGCAGCTAAACTATTAATTTGACCAAAAAAATGTTACAGACAAAAATTATACAAAATTTCCTCTACTTTAATTTATTATTTATCTATTTTGACGAAATTACAGAAATGACAACTCATTTGCAAAATCGTTGAAAAATGCTAAGAGTAAATAGCCAGTTCCATTGGACCCTTTTGAACCAAAAGCTTTTCAGCTCTAAGTTTGGTCATACAACTTCTAAATATGCACTTTCATCCAGATACCTTTAGTAGTTTCTCCAGAATCGTGGCCACAAAAATCGTTTACACACACACACACACACAGACATTTTTTTGTACCTTGGTCAAAAATGTTCAGGGGACCCAAAAAGACCTATTTCCGCTAAAATCTCATTTTTTTCTGCATGATTACAATACTTTATCATACTGCGTATGATAAAGTAAAAACAGGAGGTCATGCCAACCTCAAGATTATCTATAAAAGTCTAGTTTATTTCCTGTAGCTTCATAAAAGTCCATACTAAAGTCCATATACTCTGATTTAATTCGCGTGGCGTCGTAAATAAATCAAAAGCCTCATGTCTTAGATCACCCGGTATCCATGCACTATCAAACAAAGCCAAAGGTTCATACGAACATATATGCCAATAAAATATAAAAATAGACAATTTTGACATGACATCACGTTTCTGCCTATAGCGCAACATTGTTAAGTTTGCGCAGGGTTATCGAAAAATGAAAAACATCGTTATCACTGTTCTTAAAATCAACCTATTATTATAATATGTAGGACATTACGGTTTCCAAGCGGAAGTAGAAAACATGTTAGAACTACAAAAAGGACATTGCGGATTTTAAATTGTTATTTCTAGCACAGTAAAAGATAGTAAATCTACTAAACGTTTGCAAAACTATCACATTCGTTACGCAACGAGCAACGGCGCTCTATGCCTCTATTGTACTGTGCCAACGTCATTTTCATTTAAACAACAATCAGTGTAACATCTAAACGGACTTATAAAACAAAGAATCTTCCTCTATCCAATGTGTTTCTATCATTTAGAGTTTGTTAGCAATAATACATTCTGCACAAATTCTGTACTTTTTTCGAAATACATATCCGAGCAGTAGCTATTTGCAATCAGGCATTGTTCTAAGGATGTTTTCCCACTGCACAAATATCAAATAATTTAGTGAACATAGCAAATTTGTCTTGTCAACTCATCGCCCAGAATGACATCCGATATGAAGAGAACTTTTAAGAACTAATTAGTTTTCACACTAATTTTGTTTAAATTTCACTACATTTTTGCCTTCTTTGAAACGAAATGAAAATAGTACTTCTTAAAAGGCTTTTCCTACCTACAGGGATTTTGTGTCTGAAAAAATCTAATGTGGCCATGCACACGACTTTATCATACTATATACAGTGTCAAACGCTGATGTGCGGACAATACTGTCATTACTGTCAATAGAATCAAAATATCTGTCAAATCCTGGCTCACTAAATTTATATTAATGCAATGACGACCGATCTCGATCAAATAGAAGTTGTTCATGAACCAATAATTTTACCAAAAAATGTCATAGACACACATTATACGAAATTTCCTCGACTTTAATTTATTATATAACTATTTTGACAAAATTACAGACATGGCCGCTCATTTGCAAAATCCTTGAAAAATGCTTAGAGTAAACATCCAGTTCTTTTGGACTTTTTGGACGATTACAATACTTTGTCATACCACGTATGATAAAGTAAAACCGTGGTTTTGGAAATGCATAGAACTTTAGTGCATAGGTGCACCTGTATATGTATATACAGTAGAGTGTATCAAAAAAAACTTTTTTTCTTCAATATTTAAAATTTCAAAGTTGATAAAATGTTAAAACTTTTATCAACATTTGAGTACATTTTTTAAATTATATAAAAATGGTCATTTTTGTAAAAATTGTGTTAATAATAATAATAATCCACGCTTAACATCCCCCAACAGCTTTCGCCACTATGGGAGTATCGGCAGGCCCGAATGATCATTTTATGGCCCGCGTCTGTGGCACGTCTTAAGTTGTTTGGCTTTCAGCATTCGCCGAGCAGTAAAGGAAAGCCACAGAAAAACGTTTACTCTGAAAGCAGGGCGGGAGAGTCGAACTCACGCCCCCCAGACTGATAGCCAAGCGCTTTACCGCTGCGCCACAGTCTGGCTAAATAAACTGCAGCCGATCTAAATGTTGCATTAGAGTAATATATTTTTGTATACGGTAATTTCGTATACTTAATCTTTCATTAAAAAAACAATTCTAATTCTTAACGAAAATTATAAACTTTAGGCCTTTTGCGGGAGACGTAATTATTTTTCAATTTCGTCATTTTTTGTAGTGTATGTCTACGGACAATTTTTTATCAACTTGAAATTTTGAATTTCGATATAAACGTTTTTTCGATATACCCTAATATTCAGGTGTTCTAAACACGACATGTGGTTAGAGGTTTTGTTACAGATGGCGCTAGTTTTGTGAAAACTATGTCAACTACAGCTTTTTTTAAGAATCTATATCTCGATGTGCTTTTGAATTCTTTGAAGAATTTTAGTGCATCAACACAGTCCTACCCTATTCCTTTTGAGCTTTTTCTTTATTTGTCTAAAAGAACCAAACTATTTATGAGCTAATAGAAATTTATTTAAAGTGACTTGTCACTAAATGCTATTTAGAATGCATGGTTCTATCATTTTCAAGACATAATATTGGACTACGTTTATCTCAATGGCTTCTCCAAGAATATCGTTTTTCTGAAAAGAACAACGAGAAACGAGAAATACGTTCTTGAAATGAGTATTTAATTTATGCGCATGAGTATATACTTTATGCTCATCGGTATGCACATTATGCTCAATATATTGGTGTAAATGGTCCAATTCATAGGACAAAACTCTGAACCAGAAGTTTAATGACAGCGTCAATAAATTGAGCATAAAGTATATTCTCATTTGTAGTCCTACTTGCGAACAAAAGCGTTAACATCTCATTATTTAAAACAAAAAAATACTCGAACAGGTAATTTTAAGTTTTCATCAAAATACCATTTTTCTAACAAATTCATTTTCCGAGTTTTTTAATAGCAATTCACTATCATTGTTTTATTCTTTGTCGCAAAAAACAGTACATTATAAAAACTAATTCAAGAACACGTCATCGTCAATTGAAATTATGATTTTTATAAGACTGGGAAACATGGATTTTGCATGGATTTTGCGAATGGAAAGTGAGTCATTTTCGATTATTTTTGTGCTGAATAGTCTGAATACATATCAGAAGTAAAGGTAAGTATGTATTAATTAATATTAAGTACAGTTTACAAAGTGGAAGAATTTTCTTTCCTGGAACCTTTTGGACATAGGGTTCGCCCGCTATAAATTATTGCAAAAAATACTTTTTGCATTACAGAGGGCGTTCATAATAAACAAAATACCTCTGTATGGAATCATCAATCTGTAATGCATTGCGTTGTTTATAGATGAAGAAATAAATTGATTATTCCACAAATTTGAGATTCCTATTGCACAATTCAGAATTCCCCAGGTGCACGTCAGAATAATCCCTGCTTGTGATTGCGATCAATTATTTACAAGTGTATAGGTATCATGGCCGGGTCTGTTTATTAATAATTAGTTAGTTATTAGCACATCTTAGAACCAACGTCATGTCGTTATCTCTAATATTTATTTTTATTGCAGAAACATTTGTGAGTCCACATGCACCGTGAAGACACAAACACGCTTTACACGGCATCATTATCTAATATTGCATTTCATAACAACATGTTTGACCAAGGTACGAAAAATGTGTGTGCGGGAGCGTGTGCATGTGCCAGTTCTTTGTGGCAATGATTCCGGATAAACTACTAAAGGTATCGGGACGAAACGACATATTTAGAAGTTTCATGACAAAAGGTGGTTTACTCTTAGCATTTTTCAATGATTTTGCAGATGAGCAGCAATTCCTGTAATGTCGTAAAAATAGTAATATAGTTAAAGTAGATGCATTTTTGTATAATGTATATCTATGACATTCTTTGGTAACACTAACAGTTTAGTTGCATGAGCAAATTCTATTTGATCGAGATCGGTCTTGCATTAAAACTAGTTATCCAGGATTTGACAGATGCTTTGATTGTATTGACAGTATTGTCAAACCATCAGCGTTTGACACTACTGTATAGTATGGTAAAGTCATATGCATGGCCACATCAGATTTTTTTAATGGAATGCTCTGTATATCAACGATATTATGAACAATAAATAAATAATTAAGTTGTCTTTACTAATGTGACATATCCCATATAAAATAGTTTCTGAGATATTCAATTGTTTGTCAACAAAATTGGGGACTTTAGGCCTATATTAAACACTAAGTGAACATAAAATTTTTGAGAAAGAGAAATTTTGTTCTAAACCCATAGCTAGATGCTGTTTTTGCATTCCCAGCAAAGCTAAAAGGTCACTTGATGAGCAACGTTTGAGAACGGATTTGTATTCAGTACAAAAAAAAACAACAATATCTACTTATTCTGATTGTTAATTGATTCAAAATAGGTTATTTTTCTGGAGAGATAATTTAAAATTAGGACAGTATGAATGATAATATGACACTATTAACATTAATAACATGAATAGAAAATGGGTTATTAGGAGGTATTTGTGATAGATTTTCTTTGATCTTAATAAAAATAGTATTTGTACCTTCACGTCTAATGTAACGTCTTAATGTACTGTATAAGTAAAAATAAAATTTGTCGTTGTAGAAAAGGATAAGCCAAACAAATTTTGTATAAAATATTTTTTTCTATCTCTTAAGATAAATGCAGCATCGACAACTGCAACTTAAGTGATCATCCTGTATAATCGATCGATAGGAAACGAGATATTAAAGAAAACACAATATTTTCATTTGGCTAGCGAGGTATATTAAATAAAGTTAACCCCATAAACAAGTGTGCAAAGTGGAAGGTACACTAACTTAACTTCACAACCAATTGGCGTTGTTCAGAACTACTAACAGTAAAACCAAAAGTAATTATAATTTTTGTACACAGACTTGTTTGCTTGCTGTTAACATTTGCCACTAAAGCAACTAAAACAAATTGTAATTACCTTTTTGTGCGAGAAGATATGCCTTTCAAAGAACATAGTGGAGCCATAGTACCGAAAATAGTGTCTGCTTATTATTATTTGGATTTGGCCCAATTCCAAGACTAGTAGAGATTGGTAAAGATAATTTTAATGCTTGTATTGCATCATGTTACATATCTAATTGGTTTTACTTAATTGCTATTAGTTGCAGTATTTAAAATGTGTTTGCACTTCCTAGAACACAGTCAATTGCATTACAAATATCTACTTTTATTGAACAGGCATTTGCGACTCCATAGAGATAGGAAAGGCGATTTCAAGGCATTCTTATCTAATGTTACATTTGCATATTGTTAGTACCGATCTCTATAGCACATATTAAGCAAATAATATTAATACTAGCTTGCAGTGGCCTATATATTATAAATAGTAAATAATGATAAAATGGAGCTACGTCCTTCTGTTCTCAAGACAAATATAGATAAAAAAAACAGTTTGCGAATGAGAAAGTAAAATATTCAGGCTGTTTTATTCAATAAGTTAACAAAATTAGGTTAAAAGTTGTTTATAACAAAACAAGTTTAGAACTTATCGTAAAATCCGTATGTACTTCTCTAGATAATGTTGTTCTAACGCTGCGCTGCATATAAAATTTCCAGTGCATTGACAGATAAGTCGAAGTTATCTTTCAGGCCAGTTTGAAAAATGCGGTGTTGAGAAAACACGTGTTGAGTTATTGCGTAACTTTGATGTATAGAATTGTTATATTTTACTATAGTCGGCGATGCCTGGACCATATAAACATCTTTTGAAATTAATATTTTCCTTCTCTTATTTCTTTCTGTTTGATTTTGACGACAGACGGGCCTGTTTTGCAGCATCAGTCAGCGATGGCTCTGAAAACAGCGATGGCGCCATAATCATCATACGGCTGGATAATGCATCATTGACAACACATATGGCTATACTTGCTGCAATATCCACAATTACTTTGCTACTTGAAAATGAAAATAAAAAAGAAATCACCGAGTGGGCAATTCTCGTGCTGCAGCATTTTATCAGTCAGAATGTATTGAGCAGTGTCGCCCAGATCTATTTTCTTCACACACTACAACTTGTGAAATAGCAGAAGGCACAGCAACAAAGTTCAAAAGATGATAATTAAACGTCATCCACTTCAACGTTGTAACAATCTTCAACCGACATTACTTTCTTGCCGGTGTGGACTGTGAATATGATCAGGTAGAGGTGACTCCAGTTCCAAACGATTCAATGCTTATCATATTAGTTCTATATGAAAATCTGCTGCTTCCTTTCGACTCCTTTCGATCACGTTATACTCCGGGAATGTTACTAATTATTGCTGCAATTTTTTTTACCAACTAATCAAGAACAACACACGTTACATCAGACAGCTATAAGATTGTGCGGTTACCGTCAGTTCAACGAACGTACCGAGGATACTTCCACAAAATCTTTGTGTTTATTTTATTATTTTATGTTATATTTTACACCTTACCTAGTTTTTTCATGTATCGCTTAGCTAGACACTTGGCCGTATGTTCATCAAATAAGCATTTAAACATTAGTTTCAAATATGAAAGCAGTGGGAGAAAAGATGTTAGCATTTAAAAACGACACGGCAGATTTTCAATTCCTATTTCTAACAAAGTAAAACGTAATAAAGCAATTGGATAAAGGAGGTTCAAAGTTCTAAAAATCTGTATAAAGATCACATTCAATGTCACACAGCGGCGCTCTAATTGACGGTGACATCGTCATTGGTCATTGGTTTTACGTTGGTAGAGATAAGTTTAATATTTGAATTGCAACATTTAACATACTTAATTAGTATCAGTTGTATTTTCTAAAAAGAGTACACACTTCATGATCAGTTATCACTGATATTGATTTTTTAACGGATATTTACGACTCCACATTGACCATGAACATAGAAAAACGCAATTAAAGGCATAGTCATTTCATGTACATTTACATAATATTAGACTTAGTATCGATCTCTATAGCTCATATTAAGCAAATATTATTAATACTAGCTTGCAGTGGCGCATAATGCCGTTTTAACGTCTCCCATCATATTATAAAAAGTAAACAATGATAGAACGGAGCCACGCCCTTCTGTTAATAATTTTGAGAGCCAGGACAAAAATAGAATAAGTAAAATATTCAGGTTGTTTCATTAAATAAGTTAATAATCATTGCAGAATTGGAAAGACAGGGTTATTGAAGAAATCCGTTATTCGATGTTGATAAAATCAAAGTATTTTTTAGATATATGTAGGATATGGCGATTTTCAAGCAGTGGGACAAAGGTTGTTAAGCATCCAAGAGGACACGGTAGATTTGAAATCCTTATTTCTAGAAAAGTAACACGTAGTAGGTAAGACCTTTCGCACATCCTTGGATAAAGGAGGTTCAAAGTTCTGAAAATCTGTATAAAGTTCACGTTCAATGTCACACAGCGTGGCATCGTCATTGGATTAATTGGGCCAGTTCAAAGACCTACTTACGTTGGTTGAAATAAGTTTAATCTTTGAATTGCAACATTTGGCATAATTTATTAATTTTACTTAATAACTATCACTTTCTAAAGTGTTTGCACTTTTTTATAACACACGCCACACGTCAGTTATCAGTTAAAACCGATATTGAAATTTATTGAAAGAACATTTGCGACTCCACATTAAATATAACATAAGAAAACGTGATTTCAAGGCTTTGTTATCTAATGCACCATTTGCATATTATTAGACTTAGACTTAGTACTGATCTCTATAGCACATAATACGCAAATAATACTAATACTAGCGTGCACTGGCATATAATGCAGTTTTGAACGTATACCATTTTGTGTTTTGAAAAGTAAATCTTGATAGATTGGAGCCACCCCTGGTGTTGGTAATTTCGAGAGCGAAGACCAAAATAATAGACAGTTTACAAAAGTAGGGTAATCAAAAAAATAGTTATTCAATGTCAATAAACTTAAATTAAGAATTTTTGAGATAATATCAATTTGTAGGATGTAGTCGTTTTCAAGCCAACATAGAGAAGATGTTAGCGTTTCAAAAGGACACAGTTAACCCTCCAGGAGATTCCTCTCACGACGAGAAACTAAAGCTCCATCTACCGGCATCCTTAACATTATTTTCAAAACAACGACTTTCTTAAATCAAAACATTTTTTTTCTTAAAGCTTGAGGTTGTTTTATATTAAATAAATATTCTTATTACAAGTATGTGTTGTCTTAAAACAAACAAATTATGTTAAAAATGTCATTTTCTTAACATTGGTTAAGAATTTTTCTGTGTGTATTCTAGCTGTACAAACTACTTGCACAGCTAGGATACACACAGTAATTGCGATGAATTGTTTATAAGCGTAGGAGCCACGACCGGGTCTGTTTATTAGTTCTTGGATTTGATTCAATTCCAAGAATTTTATGTATGTATACTATAAATCCTGTTACTTACCGTATGATTACACTTGAAGTAGCTGCGTAGTAGCTTGCACTGCTTGTGCAAGTAAACTAGAACTATAAATATAGGATTCTCGGAACATTCTCAGGCATTCTGCTAAAATACAATGTATCACATGTAAACTGGTGGAATCTAGTAGACCAGAAAAAGTTACCGTTTTAAAAGGATATCGACTAATAAGATGAATATCTTTATGGTTGTTTACGAACGAATATAATCGGAGTCTCGGAATTAGTAGGCGTTGGTCAATTAATTGCAGGGCGAATGATAACTTGTCGACAACTTAGTACTAATTGTTATTTTGTACTGATTTATTTAATAAAAAAATAAATAATAATTTGTAATATGTTAAAATCCAATGTTTCTTATATCACGTGTAAGTAGTATTGTTTATTAATGTACATCTCCAATAGCAACGTAATTTCA
This sequence comes from Melinopterus prodromus, assembly GCA_964023965.1. Taxonomy (NCBI): domain Eukaryota; kingdom Metazoa; phylum Arthropoda; class Insecta; order Coleoptera; family Scarabaeidae; genus Melinopterus; species Melinopterus prodromus. Next base: position 52,921,556 of record OZ030393.1, read on the forward strand.
TTAATACATACAAGCTGATCTCCTAAAACCTAAGGACAAGTTTGTGAATGGGCAAAATCGGTTCACTCATTTTTATTTACAATTTGTTAAGTATTTTGTGGGATGTTTTAACTTCAGCTGAGCTGATGATAATTTTCTTACTAGTTTTTAGTTGAGTTTTGATTTTCGACATTAAAAAACAGTAGTGTAGTTTAAAATAAAAATCAGCTGATTCTCTTTTTGCTAAAGAAAGTTGGATACAATAATTAATTTTGAGTGAAAACAGTTTATTGTAGTAACGTTGGTTTCCCAGAAATTGAAATTGTTATTATTATCACCATCATTATCATCGCAATTATCACTTCCTCGTGTTTCCTTGGTTTTCCCAGAGTATCTAGCCTCATTGAGCAATCCTCTCATACTCACTCCGGCTGTTACAAAGTCCAGGTTCTTGGCTAAGTTGGCCAAGATTCCTGAAAAGTACTCACCATCTGGTGGTATAGGGTGGGACATTCGAACATAATATATCCTACCGTCTTCACGTCCTGCACTAAGGCTTGACAAGTGGACGCTTCACTCAACCGCAAGTTAAAAATATGCTTCTGTAATCTATTATAGTGGCCAATGAGTAGACTCATAGTACCCATGGTTAGCTGCAGCTTACGTATGGAAAAGCTAACAGAGATTCCTAGCTGTGGTGATGGATTGACACTTGAGTGTTTCAATGACATGTGAGCAGCCTGGTGTCTACCTGTGAATGAATTTTCTGGGATGGCCTCTCCGTGCTAATCTGTCGGCGTAATGATTATCTTGTTTTGGAGTGGCATTTAATAGCAGCATGTGCTATGCACAAGTTCTTTCAATAATAACTAGTAAGCATACTATCATAATTCTGAAATTCCACCGTAATTTGTTTTGCCGGTTGTCTTACTTTCAGATTGTACAATTTTAAATAGATACTATACTTATTTGACTTAAGAATTTCTTCTTAAGAACACCAGTATTGAACACGTTATTATGAAAGCAATAACATTTTACATTGAATGCAATTAACGCATCCGAAGAAGAATATTGTTATTTTCCAACTACAGAAAGCATGCGGTGTTCCCTCTTTTTTCTCTTTTCCATCAATCCTAGAACTGTTGGACATTTCTACCTCAGGTACATTGACGGTATAATAGAACAATCACTGATGCTGCATAGACATGTATGCGGTTATATACCCTCCAGGAGATTCCTCTCACGACGAGAAACTAAAGCTCCATCTACCGGCACCCTTAACATTATTTTCAAAACAACGACTTTATTAAATCAAAACAATCGTTTTCTTAAAGCTTGAGGTTCTTTTATATTAAATAAATATTCTTATTACAAGTATGTGTTGTCTTAAAACAAACAAATTATGTTAAAAATGTAATTTTCTTAACAAGAATTTCTTGACAACAATTTCTCTGTGTATATTCTAGCTGCACAAACAACTTGCACAGCTAGGATACACACAGTAATTGCGATGAATTGTTTACAAGCGTAGGGGTCATGACCGGGTCGGTCTGTTTATTATTTCTTGGATTTCATCTAATTCCAAGAATTGCAATATTTTACATAATTTATTGTTTGTCAACATATCTTAGGACCAACGTCACTTATCAGTTATCACCGATTTTTATCAACGGGCATTTGCGACACCACATTCACCATGAATATAGGAAAACAGCATTTCAAAGCATTGTTATCGAATGTAAAGTTTTTTCACTTACAATTCCAAATTGTTAGTTCCTATCGATCTCTATAGCACATATTAAGCAAATAAATAAAAATAGCATGCGGTTGCGTATATAATTCATTTTTTGTATCGCTGCTAATTATTTCTTGAATACTGTTAATTTATTACAAAAACTAAATACGAAAATAATATAAGTATAATCAATTTACATAGACTTTTGAGAACATACATATGAGTTTTAGCATATTAATCAAGGACAGCATCAGAATTTTGTAAAATTTTTTCGTTTTTTTTAGTTCTGCGAGAAAATCGACGTCAAAAAAAGGGACAAAATATATGGCCACGATAGTACATCTCTAATAGCAACGTAATTTCATTAATACATTCAAGCTTATTTCTTACAAACTAAGGACAAGTTCGTGAATGGGGAAAAACGGTTCACTCATTTTTATTTTTAATTTGTTAAGTATTTTGTGGGATCTTTTAACTTCAGCCGGGCTGATGATAATTTTGTTACTAGTTTTTGAGTTTTGATTTTCGACATTTCATAGCATATTGGCATTTTGCACATTTTGGCATTTAATAGTAGCATGTGTTATGCACATGTTCTTTCAATAACAACTAATAAATATAATATCATAATTCTCAAAAGCCACGGTAATTTTTGTGAATGGTAACCTTACCATTCAACCAGATCAACAGATCAACAAAATTGTTCCGAGAAATGTCTGCAGTATGTAACATGTTATGGTGTTTATTGTTCGGCACGATATGATAACAATTTGTTTTAAAGGCGGTGCTTAGAAATGTGGAACTGATCTCTGCCAACAGATTAGTCAAAATCTGGCCAATTAGTGCGCATGTAATCAAAATCTCATAAACAACTCGCGTGCTAATGCAGAGAAAAAAATCAACTTTTGAAAATAACTTGCGAATGACGTTGACGAGTACCTATAACCTCAATGTACGTACGTACAATGTACATATAAGACCAGCGGAAATCGCAATTTCGAATCATTAATTTAAATATTCCTCATAGACGAACTGATCATCATGTTGCCCGCTCTGCTACTTTACTTATTGTCTGCTGCAATTATTCTAATTATTTTGGTCATAACACACATATTTTCGAGAGTTGACAAGGCGTTCCAACGCTTCAAATTTCCAGGATTACCGATTTTTCGTCATCTCTTTCTTGTGAACAAACCAGAAAGTAAGTTGCGACTCACTTTTTTCTTTCAATGTACATTTTTATTATCATTCGTTTCAAATTCCTTGTAGAACTCCTGTCAAACTGCTTGGAAATTCAGAAACGCTTCGGCGAGTCACTGAAAGTCGACCTAATTGGCAAATTTGGAGGGATTCTAACGTCGGACTTAACGTTTATCGAATACTTATTAGGAACAACAAACCTTCTGAATAAATCTCTGGTTTATATGTTTTTGGAGAACTGGCTAGGCACTGGGCTGATCACCTGTACGAGTAAGTAAAAAGATTTTAATTTGCGTCCTAAATATTCCTAACTCCAACACATCACAGGAGAAAAATGGAAGAAGTCGAGGAAGGCCTTAACTCCAGCTTTCCATTTCCAAATTTTGGATCAATACGTGGAAACATTTGAGCCAGCTGGACAATCATTGATAACAAATTTGAAGGGAAGAATTGGAAAGGGTCCCTTTGACATTTACCAATATATAGTTCTGTGCACGCTTGATGTTATCTGTGGTAAGGCTATTAAATCTCAATTTATTCCTATCATTACTAAAAAGATATGTTATGCAATTAAAGAGGCAGCCATGGGAATTAAGGTACACGCCCAGAGCGAAGAAACAAGTGACTACGTGAAAGCTGTTCATGAGATTAGTCGAATTACCACCGACAGAGGATATTCTTTATGGAAGATTCCAGGATTCTTATACGTCTTCTCAAGTGATTACTGGAGGGAAAAGAGATGCCTGAAGACTCTTCATGACTACACCGATTCGGTTATCGAAAGAAGAAGAGAGGAACTGGTGAAAAACGGCGGCCAGCAGGATTCCAAGAAGCGGTTGGCCTTCTTGGACCTAATACTGAAGTCAACAACCGATGGACGTCCATTGACCAATCAGGAAATCAGAGAAGAAGTAAACACGTTTTTATTTGCGGTAAGTTTAAGATAAAGAAACGTAAACGCAGGTACTTAAAAAGCGCTTATTTTGCAGGGTCATGACACTACAGCATCAGCTATTTCGTTTGCTTTATTTTGCTTGTCCAAGGAGCAAGATGTTCAAGTAAGTTTTGGAATATGAAAATTGTCGAACGGATCAGTAATAAATTAAAATTTTAGCAAAAAGTGGTTAATGAATTAGACGAGGTGTTTGGCGATGACAAAACTAGAGGTGGTACGATCAAAGAATTAAATAATTTGAAATATATGGAAATGGTAATAAAGGAAACTTTAAGGATGTATCCTCCAGTACCAATCTACTTAAGAGGTGCTGATCATGACGTCAATTACTGTAAGTTGTTTAACCATTTGATGGTTATACAAATATTCTGATAAATCTTTCTGTAGATGATGGCTCAATACCTAAATTTAGCCAGATAGCTGTATTTTGCTACGGGGTCCACCATAGTCCAGAAAATTATGAAAATCCGCATATTTTTGATCCAGACCGCTTCAGTCCTGAAAATTCGGTTGGTAGGAATCCATTCAGTTTTATCCCGTTCAGTGCTGGACCCAGGAACTGCATAGGTAAAGTAATTCATTTCTTGATGATGCATTTGTGAAATAAATGTATTTTAGGTCAAAAATTCGCTATGTACGAGTTGAAATCGACGTTATCGTTAATTTTGAGAAATTATGTCATACTACCCGCACCAGAATACGAAATGAAGTTGATTCCTTTGCCAGTTCTTAAGGCAACAAATGGAATATACATAAAATTGGAAGAAAGGCATTGACAATGTTGACATTTTCGTCTAGGACGATAAGTACCTAAGTATTATATATTCTAAGGATTATTTATTGTATTATATTTAAATAATAATAATAGTAATTTATAACAATGTTGTATTTATCAAAGATATTTCTCCATCATTGAAAGTCCATCTAAAATAATTACGATATATCTGCACGTTAGTGTGTTAGTGTGTTAGTGTCTTGGGTCGAAGTACAAATTATATTAATAACGTAATCATTATTAGGTTTGGTTAAACTAAATCAAATTATTTTTAGTTATCATAACAATTTGACGTAAGACAAATTTTTACATCGCAAATCCCACTTGCCTCAATTGATAGCATATGATATCATATACAGGCTGTTAGTAAATAAGTGCAACAAACTTCAGGGGATGATTCTGCATGAAAAAAATAATAACAGTTTGGTATATAAACGTACATCCGCAAATGCTTCATTTTCTAAGAAAGTTTTTCTTAAAAACTGACGATTTATTTATTGCTCTGAAACCGGTCGAGAATGATATGCAATCGAAATTTAGTGCATTTTAAGAGGTTACAGTTATTCCTATTTAACAGAATGTTGACAGTAGCCTACTAGCGTCGCTACGGTGCACCTACAAAAAAGTCAGAGATAGATTTTTGTCACAAATTGAACGAGGAATTAAAAAAAAATTTATTTGAAATATCCCGGCGGCGTACCCTTTTTTTCTTTTAAAAAATTGATATCGCTACCCGTATGGGCGCCAATGATAAACATAAAATTTTGAATTGCATGTCAAAAAATGCGCAATAACAACCTCTCAAAACCCACTAAATTGCATTTGAATTTATCGGCCGGTTTCAGAGCTATAAATACACCGTCAGTTTTTAAGAAAAACTGTCTCTCAGAAAACGAAGCATTTGCGAATACATTTTTTAGTTTATGAACAAAACTGTCTTTGCTTTTTTATACAGAATCATCCCGTGAAGTTTGTCGCACTTATTTACTAACACACTGTATATTAATTAATAATGATATAATATAAATATTAACTAATTGCGCACAAACTAAAAATAGGCGGTAGTTGAACGACCCTTGAACGATGTGGCCATAGGATATTTGATTTTCACTGTTGTGAGTTACAGACTATCAACGAGTTATGTGTCCGGAAGAACAATTGTGGACATATAATAGAAACCGAAATAAGTCAAAAATGTTTATAAATATTGGTCCGAAAATGAACTAAATGAAATAAATAATAAATAAATAATAAATAAGAGATAAATAAGAAATAAATAAGAAATAAATTAGAAATAAATATCTAATAGACGGCAAATAAATACGAAACAAGTAACAAATAAATTGCCAGTTATTAGAGCTTTATTTGATATTTATTTATCATTTATTTCTTATTTATTTATTTTTCGCTATTCGCTAAAACGAACGAAAGAGTCGCCCCCTGGTGGTAAAAGAGTGAGTTACTCTGGACGGGATATGTTAGGATACGTATTGAAGGAAAACATGGAAAGCGCAATGAAAATAAGCAATAAGAGCAACAATTATTGTTGTGTTCCTCAATGTAGTTCATTTTATAGTGAGGCATTGTCATTCCACAAATTTCTCCAGGTAAACCGTTACAAAACGAGTATTAAAAATTGGAAAATCGATATCAAGCCACATGTGCGCAAAACATTTTAAAAACGAGGACTATGTTTCAATCGAGGTGAGTACTTGGCATCACTTTAGTTCTGCATAGGTATTACTTATTCAAATTCAGTATTATTTTAATATTGCAGTCCTAACCTAACAAAATCGCAAGCTGAAGAGAGGAACAATCCATTCTTGTACCTTCCAAAAACGTCGTTTGGAATAAAGCGTAATGCACTTTTGGTAGAAAGTAGAGAGAGAACACTAAAAAATCGTTGAGGTAGATAAGTAACTATATTTTGTGAAGTTAAATTAAATAATTAATGTTGTAGAGTTCGTAATAGACAAATAGAAGAAACAACCAAGGAAAATATTATGTCAACAGTTGTAATGAAGATAACAGTTCTCGATTATCCGAGTTAATCGGGGCAGGTGCTGGCTGTACATAAACAAAATCTTGGCTATGTATATATGGACGATGGAAGCCCTCTTGCATAACCAATTTGTCTAATTTTACAATCCCGATTTGATTGATTCTCCAACCATTTTCTTTAACAAAATATTACGTTTTATATAATAATATTCATAAGTGTTCTCTTTTTCTGAATTAATAAAATAAAAACAAACTTAATAGAGCTTTTATTTAAACTGTATGAAGTTTACATTACTACTACACATAAGTACGCTACGAACATTTTTCAGTGGACGGACCACTCTTAAATAATTTTTTTACATTTGACGTTACGTTTCGAAACAATCGAAAAAGTATAATTCTTTGCACGACTCGATCGACATGCACTTTTGCTCTAGCAATTTCAGATTCATTTAATTAGATTTTCCTTCTTAGAAAAGGGGATCATATTACAAACGTTTCCTTTTTTCCCCAAACTTGTTTGATGTCTGTATAACATAACATATCAGGTTATCGAAGCTGTAAATAATTTTATGAATAATAATAGTTGCTTTACTTCTACAATGTTTAAATACTCAACTGCTAACTTTGAGGTTAGACACTTCGCGATTTTCGCCAATATAACCGCAACCAATAGTATGTCCAGCCGCAAACAGTTTTTGCCTTCTTCAAAGTACTTTTTTTGAGTTTTTCTTGTTCTATATATAACTAAAAATGCTGCTAAGACTGATTGAAGTTATACCGACTATTGTATGTTGCTGTTGTTATTATATGACGCATCCCGTCTGGAGCGGCCATAACTATTTTTTGCAGCGCCCTCTACATTTGGTCGTTCAGGCGAATTTATTAGTTATTTATTTGTTAATTATTATTATTTATTTGTAGAGGCTAACCTGTTTTCTTTGCGTGTGCATTTGGATCTCAGTTAATCAAATAGATACAAAAACGGCTGAATTAAGTGGTATTTCTCATAATTGTTATAACTGTTATAATTGCAAAAAAAATAATTGAGGGTCCCTCTGAGCGTGGGATACGGTTTTGGCCTAAATAAAAGAGGTCTGAGTTGTTTCTGGGGCCCTGAGTTGCAATAATATGCTACCATAACGTCAATAAATGAGGTCGAGCAGTTTAAAAGTAGGTACTTACTCAGACCTCTACGGATACCATTCTAAACTCGATACCATATATTTATTGTTACATAAAGAACAAAAAATATTTGTAATGATACAATTTTATTAAGATCTACAAACAATATAACTATTAATTCTAACAAAAAAAAAAATGGGATTACTCCAGCCCTACCATATAGGAATTTTTAAAATTTTTAGGTGACAAAGTTTTGTGTCGTTACGTCCCACTTAGAAAAAATTTTGTTCCGACTTATTTTTGCGTGTATAAACAACATTTTCCGATATTTTCCATATATTTTATATTTATAGAGTCTTCTCAAGCACCAACCAGAAAATTGCTTATATCTTAGAAAATAGGTCGGAACAAAACCCTTTTTCAACGGAAAATTTTGATACTATGCTAACATTACACGTTGGAATAGAAAGAACAACGCAATTTCCAATCAATAAGCCAGTAAAATGATTACAGTTGAAGATCAGATGATTTGATTCGATATAACTTTCAATATTTTTTATGTTTAAATAAAATAACATCTTAGACTCTCCGCTGTTGAACTCAATTCGTACTCAACACAGGCAACCTAATCAATATCAAATAACAGTTGGTAGCCTAAATCTAGGATTATTGAAATCCTAATTTACAGTCGTACTATACTTTCATCATTACTATCATCTACTAAGTAGGCTCCTTAGGGTAGGTAGAGGTAGTCACCAGGTGAGCAGCATTTGGGTATTCGGAATTTTCTATTTCTTCTGTATTTAAAATTTAAAGAAATGCATTGTAGATTAATTTTATATATTACTGTAACGAATAATAAAAAAATACCAGCAACCGTTTAGTTGAAGCGAAATAAAAAGATCTTGAATATTTCTTATTTATCCTTTGTTCGTATTTAGTTCCCAGTATCTAATCAGACTTTATGAGAGAGTACTGCAATTCTGATTCATAAACACAATACATATTTGCAAACATTGGTGAAATCTTTTCGTGGCTTAACAAATAATTTTATGTAGCAGCAAAACTATTTTCTCTTTTTTTTTAGTTGCGACTTTATTCCCATCTAGATTATATTCTTCAAGATTATTTTTGTTTTGTTAATTTATAATGTTATTAATAAATAAATTCAATAAGTCAGTGTTTATTAAACCTGCTTATTTGTAGGTTTCTTTTATTGATGAACCCGTGTTAAATTCTCAAATATTTACCTGTAACTTCAAATATTTTTTATTTATCAAATGGTTTTGCCTAAAATCGATTTAATAAAAGAGTTTGATCTAATAAAATCACCGGGCGTCTACATAGACAATTGCAAATTATTCCATTAATCGACATCACAGAACATTGACACCTAATTCGCAGAGGACATGAAATTCTCCATCCGTCGGTATTAACAACACACTAACGCATTCCACAAGTGAATGCTATAAAAGTTTCTAGCATCTACAAATAATGCTGCATAACTTTCTTGCATCAAATTGAAGGTAATTAGAAGGTCTAGCCACTCTCCAATGCTCGGAGTTTTGTACCATTGCAACCAACCCCTAAATGACGACATTATGTAGATACTCAATACACATATAGTAAAAATTCGCCTACATAATGTATGTTGCTTCATTCAAATGAACTCCACAAAATTCCATTATAAAGGTATCAGTTTTCTTCCAGATATGTGCTGATACAGTTGACGTAGATAATCAAAAAGGAAGTCTGAAATGCAGCATACTTTTGTGAACGTGTTCACTATGTGATAACCTCATCAGTTAGCCTACATAACAAAATTATCACGTTCTATTTAATGCGATTTTCTGTTAGTCGGTAGCTTATAGCATTCGAAGCATCTGACATGAATGTTACCATCCTCCTGGTATTGCTGATCCTACCAGTTATAATATGGGCACTCCTCATTTTCAGGATAGAGATAAAATTGTCTCACTTCATAAAAGTGCCCGGTTTACCAATTTTTGAGAATTTCTTTGTGCTAACGGATTTGGACAGTAGGTGCATTACTGTACTATTACCTTAGATATTAGCGACGAATAATGGATGTTACTTCATACTTACAATTCGAAATATTTTAGATGTACTAGACACTCTCCTAAACTTCCAAAGGACATACGGAAATATTATAAAAGTGAATTTGGTGGTTGGTTTATCTTCAATTATGATTGCTGATTTGAAGCTAATCGAATTTGTATTGGGAACTACACAAATACTGAGAAAATCGTATAATTATACCTTCTTGCAAAACTGGCTGGGCGAAGGGTTATTGACAAGTTATCGTGAGTTTTTATTATTATTATTATTTATTGGAAATCTCTGATACAGCTCATTAAATATATGAAACCTAGATAATATAATTTAGACACAACAAATAAATACTAAAATTACACTAATTGAATTTTGGAAAGTAATGAAGAGGATCAGGGCAAATTGGTAGTACCGAGCTTCGCTGAAGCCTAGGGTACCCCCTTTGCGGGTATCACTGCAGCTCAATCCAATTTGGAAAAGACAAGACCATTTATGCTTTGCAAATAAAAAAAATTTCTTTGCAAAGCACAGGAAAATTGCAGAAACCCCTTGCAGCCTTGTGCAGAGGTCATTAAAGTACACATACATTATTTATTAATAGCCAATATACATTAAAGGAAGGTAAAGATCAAATATTAAGCAGCAAATGTAGGGTTCCTGATGATAAAACTCTCTTCAAAATATTCGCACTTCCCAAAACCGCAAATTCTTGAATATCCCAGGGCAAAATTTTGCACGGCAACTCCTTCACATGTTTACTTTTAGACTAACTGCTCCCAATGAACCTACAATCACCGAAACAATGTTCGCTTTCATTCCCCATAGACGTCCAACTTCTATAGAGATATGCTTATAATTAAGTTGTGTTTCAAGCTCCTTCCTTACAACATTCGAATCAGCAGGTACCGATATTTGTATGAACGTGCACACCTTTCTCTGGAAATTCTTTACCACAATATCTACAACAGGAGATGGGATGTGGTCATACCACCGAGCAACATCCATTGCTAAACCTAGTTAGGAACATAAATTGTAATGTATACTATATATGTCCCCACCTTATCATGCCTAGCAATGTATTGCGACTCAGCTAAGACTGGACAAGCCGCCAATAAGTTGTATACATGTTCCGGAGCCTGATGACACAGTCTACAACTCCCATTATGAGCAACTTTCATAATCTTCTGTTCATGATATCTGGTACGTATTGCCTGATCTTGCGCCGCAACGATAGAGGATTCCGTTTCAGTCTTAATGTTCCATGACAAAGCCAAGATAAAGATCCAGACTTTCAAATACCATCAGCCTCCACAATTCTTAAAAATTGACCATGCATTGGCTTACTACTATAATCGTCTCTCATTTTCCTATTCATTCTTAAATTAAAACTCTCGTTTTAAACTCTCCACCGACGTTTTAGTATCTCTAATTAATTGTTTAATGATTTTATCCTCCTTGTTGGCCATTATAAAATTTCCTGAACTTAACAGTTCCAAATCATAAATATTTTCTAATTGCTGCAAGCCACGACCTCCATCTAAACGATGCAGATATAGCCTGCAGACATCAGACCTAGGATGAAACATAACATTTAATATTAACTGTTTTCTAGTTTTAATGTCCAAATCGCGTATTTCCTTCTTCGTCCAGTTTAAAACTCCAACAGTGTATCGAAATATTGGAATAGCATATGCATTTATCGCTTGCATTTTATATTTTACATGTAAACCAGATTTTAAAATTTTCCCCACAAGCTTAATATATTCGCGTATAACCTTCGCCTTCATGCCTTCATCATCATTACCAAAGGTTTCATCCATTCCCAGATACTTATATCCTGTATTATCTGTGAGTGCATTAATACTAGTATGATCATTCAGGCATATGCCAGCGGTTCTCTCAATTCTGGCTTTGACAATACTAATTTTGGCACACTTCTCCAGACCAAATTGCATCCCAATATTATCAGAAAATTGTTTTACTATACTGAGGCTCCTCTTCAACAGATCACATCATTTTTGGCATAAAGTTTCAAGTCATCCATATAAAATGAATGACCAATTAACTTTTCGCCAGGTTATAAATGAACACCAGCTTTGTCCTCATTCAATTCACTTGACAGTGCAAACAGGCCTAAGCAAAAGCGCACCTTGAAATATCACCTTGAAATATGCCACAATTAATACTAATACCAGACCAAAACGGGACAGTAAGAAATACATCAATATTCATGGTACGCCAGCCATGTTGATGTGATTTTACAGTCATCTTGTAAAAAAGTAATGTGTTTGTAAAAGTACAGTTACGATTGTAAACTACAATTACATAACGTCTTGTAAATTTGCCATTAATTTTGATGTGGTCAATTACTGGTATAAAGGTGTGGTTTTCTTATATTTCATGTAGGTAAATCAATGGTAGAACTTTTCTTTTATTTGTTGATATGATGTACTTGTTGGCTTGTACCCTGTAGGTACAAGCCAATTTATTAAATAGTACAATATTTTCTTATATCAAATCCTTTACAGCTGATAAGTGGAAAAAAACTAGGAAGATATTAACGCCAGCTTTCCACTTCCAAATCTTGGAGCACTACATTGAAACCTTCCATACAGCAAGTTCGGTATTACTAGAGAAACTTAAATCGGAAATCGGCAAAGGACCTTTTGACGTTTATCCATACATAACTCTGTGTACATTGGACATTATCTGCGGTCAGTATACAATATAGATAAACCATTAACAATGGAATGATATAAACAATTCAATAAACCTTAAACAATGTTTTATTATGATATGTATGTTATGCAGAAAGTGCCATGGGAACAAAAGTAAACGCTCAAGAGAACACACAATCCCAATACGTAAAAGGGGTTCGAGATCTGTGTAGGATTGTCATTGCAAGAACCTTAAATCCTGTCAAAGTGCTTTCTTTCATCTATCGTTTCACGAATGATTATAAAATCGAGAAACAGTCGCTGAAAATTGTGCACGACTATACGAAATCTGTCATTCAGAATCGCCGCCAGGAAATGTTGACGTCTGGACCATCGGCGAAAAATACGAAACGTTTGGCATTGCTAGATTTGCTACTGCAATCGAAGATTGATGATAGGCCGATGACTGATGACGAAATACGACAAGAAGTTGATACTTTTATGTTTGAAGTATGTCAGAACTAAGATGTCGATGAATCAAATTAGTTATGTTGTCTTGTAGGGCCACGATACCACTGCTTCTGGGATCAGTTTTATTTTGTATTGCCTATCACAAAATCCGGATGTACAGGTAACCGAAAAGACATCGTTTTTATAACCCCCACATTTAATGTGGTGAGGGTATATTGAAAACTGAATCGATTTAGCTATGTCCGTCTGTCTGTCCGTCTGTCCGTGTGTCCGTGTGTCCGTCTGTGTACACGATAACTGCCGAAATTTTGAAGTAATTGACCTTAAATTTTGTATACAAGCTTATCTCTTAAAATGTAAGGACAAGTTCCTAAATGGGCAACAACCGTTCACTTATTTTTTGTTTTTTATATTTTACTGTGGGGGTATTTTAACTTCAGCGCGGCTGAAGATAATTTTCTTTCTAGTTTTATTCTGTGTATGACAAGCTTGACACGAAACTCCATGAGAAGAAAGGTAATTATGAATAAGTTACAAGATTTGCCAAATTCAAAATGGCGGAAATGGTTAGAAATGAGTTCAATCGAAATGATTATCGCAAATGAGCAATTTTGTTTTGATTTGTTAGGTCTATAATATTAACTTGCAACTGTTTATAACAGTCAAAAAGTAATATCTTGGAAAAGGGTCATGTGCCAGTAGTAATAACAGTTAGACTTCTTTCGACATTTCGCACTTTATTGTAAGGACTTCATCAGGAAAATCATTAGTTACAAAATCATTAGTTATAGCTAAGCACCGTTGTTTATAACAACTGAATATCAAAATGGCGGGCCGGATATGGCAAATTTACTGATTATGACTGATTGTGAATCAGGTATACCAAATTGTATATTCGTAGGAATCTTAATAGTAATTTTATCATCTGTTTGAAACAAATGTCGAAAAATGTCCTTCCCCATTCATTTTTTTAAAATTTTTGGCATTGGATATGAAATCAGCCAGCTATAACTCATCCAATTAATGCTTGTCAGGTAATATTGTTACTACCGATAGGTGCGGGTCATATTTCACTTCAGTACTACACATTATAAAAACATGTGGGTGGCGCATATCAAATTTTCAATTAAAATTTTTTTAAAAATTGTATGAAAATTTTTGTTCCATATATTGAGATACATTACCCCTCTAAATTAATGCACCGAATTAGTATACACCCTGTATATTGGTCGATAAAGATTTTATCTTATTAAAATATACGTGTTGGCCTATACAACTACTGCGAGTAAAACAAAAAATCTAATGTGGCCAGGCACATTACTTTATTCTACAATATACAAAATTAATAGTTTAGCTGCACGAGATTCTATTTGATCGAGATCGATCGTGTCTGCATTAAAATAACACAAGTTAGTAAGGATTTGACAGATATTTTGAAAATATTGACAGTAGATGTTGTCAAAAAATCAGCGTTTGACAAATCCTGGCTGACTATGTAGTTTTAATGCAGACACGATCTCTATCAAATAGAATTTGCTCATACAACTATTAATTTTACCAAAAAATATCATAGACATAAATTACACAAAGTTTCCTCTACTTTAATTTATTATTTAACTATTTTGACGAAATTACAGAAATAGCAGCTTATTTGCAAAATTCTTGAAAAATGGTTAGAGGAAACATACAGTTCCATTGGACACCCATTTTTTGTACCTTGGTCAACACTGTTCAGGGGACCCAAAAAGACCTATTTCCGCTAAAAACTCATTTTTTTCGGCACTATTACAATCCTTTATCATACTGCATATTATAAAGAAAAAACGATGAGATCATTCAAAATTACACAACAATTAAATTTGGAAACCAAACAATAAATTAGTCAACATTCCAGAAAGGTCAACATCTCAGGATGTTATCGGACAGGTCTGTGGGCAGATAATTTTAAAAAAGATAAAATTATGATAAAATGTGCGTATAAATAAACAAACTTGCAAGTCATTTGTTGTATAAACGAAAACGTGACGTTTTTATCATGTGTTAAAATAACGTTTATGTCAATGAAACGATTGGTTTTGGTATTTTATCATGGATTTTAGCCTCTTTGCGAGAAAATATATCGACTACATGAAACTAAACATTTTCCCATACACTGGGGAAACTACTACTAAAAATACAAAGTCGGCATTGCCAAACTTTATATAATATGAATTACATCCAAATCTAAATGTCCTATTACGAAAATTCAGTAGTTTTATAAAATAAACTGACAAATGCATAATTTTACGATGTATTTAATGCAAAATTACAGAGTATAAACTGTAGAATAGCATTTAGAGCATTGTAATTTTACATCAGCCTTTGATATTTATATTTTGAATGTATAATTACTTAAAACTTATTTTAATTACTTTAAATTTTTCATTTATTCTTCGTAATTGTTTGAAAATGATGTTATTACTTTGCAGGAGAAAGTTTTTCGTGAAGTTGAGGACATTTTTCAAGGCAATGGCAGTGACCGAGCAACTACAAAAGAATTAAATGCAATGAAATATCTGGATATGGTTATAAAGGAGTCCTTGAGACTTTATCCTCCAGTTCCTGTGTATGGACGATCTCCAATGAAAGACACTAAATACTGTAAGGATAAAAGAAACTGAACAAAACAACACTTTGTATTACATATTCTTTTTTAATCTAGACGGTGGAGAATTTCCAATGCATTGCCAATTGTTCGTTTTCGCATATAGCGTCCACCGCAATCCAAATGTCTACAAAAATCCTGAACAATTCGACCCCGATAGGTTTTTACCTGAAAATCTAGTTGATAAACACCCGTTCAGCTACTTAACCTTCAGCGCAGGTCCAAGAAATTGCATAGGTGAGATTTATCTGGTTTGATAATTTTCTTCGACTTTACGATTTTTGCTTAGGTAAAAAATTCGCCATGCTCGAAATGAAGTACACTGTGTCCCACATTGTGAGAAATTTCGTCATCAAGCCAGTGCGTGGATATGCGCCAAAATTAATTCCCATGGCTGTACTTAAGTCGACGAATGGTGTTCAAATCCAACTGGTAGAGAGATTGTAAAATTTGTAATTTAAGAAGATGGTATTTATGTTGTGTCAACATTTTTGTATAGCAATTGAAATATTGTGGAACGTAGGTTTATCATTGTTTGATGGATAAAAACTAACCCTATGATTGAACTAGGCATTTGTAACCCAAACACTAAGATACATTTGGTACGAATCCAATACATCCAGTTGACAAGTAACTGATTTTATGCAAATGAGTTTTTACGTAATTTTTAATAAATCTTTTTTTTGCAAAGACTGCTTTGGATGTGGAACCAAACCTATTGAAAACATCATTGCTTTGAAGTTTGTTTGCTATTATTTTACAAATCAAATCTCTTTGCATTTTGCAGTAACAAATAGTATATTATAATACAAGTTTTAGAAGACAAAAATTGGCGCACGAGTTGTTTTGGGCGCAACGAGCGTAGCGAGGAGTGCCCAAATGGAACGAGTGCGACAATACGTCTTATAAAATGTGTTATCTACTATTTTGTAAACTTGGCGACAATAATTTACAATAAATTATGAAGATTGCGGTTATCATCTTTCAATCTAGAGTAGTGTTATCTTTAACAGTTGGTAGTTGTGGTAAAATTCACTAATACGATTGAGGCGAGCCAATAGCGATTGAGAATATGGCTGACATATTTGACACTTGACGTCAATATCGTCAATCTTGGAAAACTAGATGTTACTAAAACTTTGCGATCTAGTGTTTTCATAACGACACCGAAATCGGTTTCGTTCTGACTTTATAATGAACACAAAAGTAGAAAATAGTATATTATAATACAAGTTTTATAAGACAAAAATTGGCGCACGAGTAGTTTTGGGCACGACGAGCGTAGCGAGGAGTGCCCAAATGGAACGAGTGCGCCAATACGTCTTATAAAACGAGTGTTATATACTATTTTTTCTACTTTGCGACATTAATTTTACATAAATGTCAAAAGTTGCGGTTGTCATCTTACAATCTAGTGTAATTTTTTTCTTCAACAGTTGGTACTTGTAGTAAAATTCACAAATACGATTGAGGCGAGCCAATAGCAATTCAGATGTCAGCCTTACTTGACACTGAACGTCAATTTCATCAATCTTGGAAAACTAAAAGTCACTAAAAGTTTGTGATCTAGTGTTTTCATAACGACACCGAAACCGGTTTCGTTATGAGCTTATAACGAACGCAAAGTAGAAAAAAATTGTAATGCGTTCCTGGGCTCAAAAAATCGGTCACCTAATATTTTGATAAAATTTTATGTTAAATAACTTTCGCAATCTTTGACTAATTATAAAGAGAAACTTGGTAAAATTTTAGCTTAATGACACTAAGTTTTGTGAACTTTGATCGATATTGATTATTGTTCAGCATATTTTAAACAAGTACACACTTCTTTGAAATTTTGAAAGAGAAATTGCAGTTTGTTATACCAAGAAACTCAAAATGATTGTCAAGTACTCTGTTGCAAAGCCACATCAAAATCTATTTGTCCCAATATCTGAATGTGTATATGTACAGTCAAATAAAAATATATAATATTAGCTTTCATTCATCATTTCTTAATTTTGTTCAGCGTTCTATTCTTTGCACTACACCATTTATGAGAATCACGCTAGCGCATAACGAAAAATATTGGCACGAGTATAATTTTTGTCGAAACACATTTTACAAAAACTGTTTCACTGTTTTTAACTTTTATTCGCTATGGATCAGGCGATAATTGTTTGAGGTTATGCATGCCCTCATCTGATGAATTAATATTCCTAATTTTATATCATTATCAAATATGTGTTAACAAATTGGAAGATTTTTAAGAAAGGTAAATTTGCCACGTTTTTCTTTAACTGACCAATTGACATTGGGACAAATAAAAAATAGTTTCTATGGCTACGCACAACATTTTTGATAGAGTCACCAAAATCTTTGATCTTTTTCTCCACAGGTGTCTCGTAAAATACACTGCAAGTTTTTTATTCTTTTTCTCCAAATTTGGTGTAATTCTCATGAAAAATTGGTTTAAATTATAGCTATAATTTCAAAGTTTTACTTCTAAATCTGCAACTTATAGGAAATGAATACAGGTTTGTAACAGCCTAGTCTAAAACCCGAGCAAGTTGCCTAATTGCGCCACATAAATGTCTTAAAGTTAGACCATCCCAACCTCATGTTTATTTTCCCTGTTCTACCAATTTTCTTTTCAAACATTGCAAATGCAGCTGTTAATCTTAATATATTAGGATACAATATGTTAAAAAAACATCTAAATCCGTCATTAATTGGTTCTTGATACATCAATATCTAAAAAGGCTCCGGTATAAAATAAAGCTTATAAAAATATTTATTTATGTGTATATTTAACGCAATATTTTAAGATTGTGTTCAGAGAAAGTGTTTGTGGATTACCTAATTATAGTTGATATTAATAATTATAACAGCAATTATTTATGAAGATATTAAGGTTAAATAATATATGTATATCATATAACATAAATATATTTTTAGACTGCTTTTGTTATTTAAAAGATGTGATGTGGCACATAACTTTATCATACTATAAAGCAGTGTCAAATGGTGTCAAACTGTGCTAAACGCTGATGTTATGACAATACTATCAATAGATTTGGATCTGCTCATGCTGCCAAACTATTACTTTTACCAAAAAATGACATACCTATATAAGTTATACAAAATTTCCTCTACTTTAATTTATTATTTAACTGCTTAGACGAAATTACAGAAATGGTGGGTCATTTGCAAAATCGTTGAAAAATGCTAAGAGTAAACATACAATTCCTTCGGAACCTTTTGAACAAAAACTTTTTCAGCTCTAGGTTTGGCAATGAAACTTTTAAATATGAAGTTTCATTCCGATACCTTTAGTAGTTTCTCCGGAATCGTCGTCGCAGAACAGGGGTACACATAAAACACAAAAGGATAACAATACTTTATCATATTATGGGCGGGCATTTTCAATTGCGGTTTAGCAGAGTTTACCGAAAACTAAAGCTCCATATGTGGAGCCTAACGACCCTTTACTTAAACTCCGCTAAACTGCATATCAAAACCCCGCCCTAAGTATGATAAAGTAAAAATTGCTAGTGTGAATGACATACGCACTGAAGTACGACTTTTTGATAAGCTACAGCATAAATATTATTGTAGATAGAGCCTATTAATAGTGTTATCAACGGAACAATATTTCTTGATCGTCCATGCGTCATAGTACGTAAAACTTCAAAAAGCGATATACAAGATATGAGGGTAATCAACACATGTTGAATTTTGTTTATCATTTGTTTATCAGTGAACTTGGTAAGTACGTGAAAATAAACAAATTATCAATGTACTTACATCATTGCGCAAGTACAAATATCGTACGGTGATACTGAAATTTAAATAAATACATTAACAGTGGGTCCGCGAAACTGAGATAAACTACGATTAACGTTTTTTATCGGAATCTTTATAGAACTAGTTGAGTGTTCAATTCTTTCAAATAACTACTTAGTAAAGTACTAAAAATACTTCGCTGAAGATGTTTGGTGTCTTCCAAATAATTATTTTAACGAGTTTGGTGGTGATCTTGTTTTTCATACTAACATTTGTAGCCATAACCGTTTATCATATGGTTAGGGTAGCATATGGAACTAGAAATATAGTAAAAGTGCCTGGTCATCCAATAATGGAGAATTATCACATGTTCACCAATCTAGAAGGTTAGTTGTATTTGTTTTTCTTTTGAATATGTATATTGTCGTATTGGGTAACGTTTTAGATATTTTGGATGGATTAACAAGTAAAGTACAAGAATACGGGAAGTTTTTTAAAATTAACTTGTTTATTGGAATGCCAGCTATCATTGTGACGGATATGGATTTTATTGAATATTTGCTTGGAACGACTAAAATTTTGACAAAATCTATCCAATATTTGTTTCTACATCGATGGCTTGGGGAAGGATTATTGACATGTCGAGGTATACTAATTTAATTTCAGTTGTTTTGTTGTCAGTTATAACCACGTTATAACTATAACTGGCCAAAACTATGGAGATATACTCCCTCCACTGTACGTCACCGCTCGTGCTTGCTACGCCTCTCGGCACGCTTGAATTTCATTGGGGGAAATTTTCACTAAGATACCTCCATAGTTTTTCAGATCTATATTTATAACTTTGTGTACAGGTTGGATACTCCGTTAATGTTGTTATAGAGCAAAAATCTAAAAATGGTATAACGACTGAAATTACAGCGCATATAAACAATTTCAATTTTTCAGATTGGCTACCTAAATTTTTATTTTCTATTCCGGTAGGACTTTTTAATCTGAGAACTCACAATTAAAGATGAATGACTACTACGTGCCACGAGGTTGATATGGATATGCTCGGTTTGACAAGTGAGTGAGGTTGATGTAGCAGTTGGCAGCAAAGTTGAACATGTGGTCGTTAGTAATTTGCAAAACAAAGCGGCATGCGAAACAAAGTCTGGGCTTATCCTAGACTGCATGCGAGCACTGAACAAGCTAGGAGAGACAAACACCCCGAAACTGGTATGGGCACCAGCACACTCCGGTATACCAGGGAATGAGAGGGCCGACAAATTCGCAAAGGCCGGGACCCTGATACCTCTCATTGGACCCGAACCACTTGTTAGCCTTTCAATAGACACAGGCAAGAGGGAAATAAAACTCCTGCTAAGCCAGTGGCATGGCGAACACTGGAGGGACCATCCACGAGATACCCACTCAAGGTTCTTTCCTGGAAGACCTTCGGCCAAATTGGCAGAGGATACGTTCAAGATAAGCAAAGCTGACATCAGCTGACGTGATTTGTCGGTGACAGAAACCATTCCTTTTTGAAAATAATTTAACTATGGTAAATGGTACCTACACTTACGGTGTGAACTACTACTTGTACTAGCAATATTATTTTGGAATGAACCAAACAATAATATTTTGTTGCGACAAGATGGTGCTCCGCCACATTACGCTGTTAATGGGCGATGTTATTTTGACGAAGTGATCCCAGAACGATAGACAGGAAAAAGAGGCACAACGGAATGGCCGGCTAGGTCACCTGATCCAACGCCATTAGACCTTTTCGGTGGAGGCACTTACAAACGAAAGCAGGCAGTTTGAAACTTTTCTTGATTTTTTTGTACTTTATGAAGTTTTATGGCTATGGAATAAAATATTAAAACTATAGGTACACATTAAAATAATGTATACCATCATAAGACAAAAAAATAAAAATCTGAAAATAGCTTTCTCATATGAGCTTTAATTTCAATCAATAGCGAGGGTTATAGACCCCTTTTAGCTCTATCCCAAACATTAACGGAGTTATATACAATCTTCACTCATAATATTTTTTATTTAGCCGAAAAATGGAGAAAAACAAGGAAAATAATAACGCCCGCTTTCCATTTTCAAATACTGGAACATTACCTTCATAGCTTCCATTCGGCGGGAGATATTCTGGTGCAAAAACTAAAATCACGAGCGGACTCATCGACATTCGACGTCTTTCCATATATCACGTTATGCACGTTAGATGTAATATGCGGTAAATAGCGAATTTGTATTGCATGGATATTATGAAGTTCGACAACATTGCTCTTTTTACGTAGGTACATATAATACGAACGATAAAGAAATAATAATAATGATAATATAGCAAATATGTCATTGACATATATTATATTATGTGTTATAAATAAAACTCCGCAGTCTGTTTCTGTATACCAACGGTTAAAAATTATGAAAGAAGATGAGTAGTGAAATTTAGCTCATGATAATTCGCAAGAATTTGATACTGTATATATATATAGTTTTATAAATGTTTATGATAAGACTATCACGTTTTTTTTTTGTTGTGCAGATTTTTGTTTATAATTCAATGTTTTTTATATATATATTGGGGGCGTTGTAGTAGTGATATTGAGAGCACATCATAAATAATAATGGCGATTGTTACGATTGTACAACACACATTGCTGACTTTGACATTTAACCAAATATTTTTTTACGTTACTATTTTTAGCAAAATATCAAGTATTTGGTGTCAATGTAACGGAAAGCAATGTATGTAATCAGGGTGTACCAATGTGGGACACGGGAGAAAATGACTCATAGGCCAAAACAATTCAATCATATTAAGGGTCTGATATGTGTTTATTTGACAGATTTCGACTATTTTCACTAATTCGTAGACACCTAGATTAACAAACAAAGATAATGTTTCAATGCTGATTGAAAATCACACAATGATGCCGTTATTCCCGGAAAATCCGGAAGTGATACCAACCCCAAGAATATCCCAAGCATTTTTGTCTATTAGCACTTCACAAGATTTTATTCGTCCAGCGTCATGAATAAAAAAATAAACGGACGGAATTATGGCGTGAGTCACCTGATACCTTATAAGGGCTTAATAACTACATTACCTTTTAAATTTTTATTGCACCAAAGATCGTGGAAAACTCTGGTTTAGTAAAAAGAGCTTTGTAGCCGGATTTCCTATATTATATTTGAAGATTAACGGAAATCATACAACATTTTAACTTTTATAGAAAGTGCAATGGGTACAAAAATAAACGCCCAAAGCAACTCAACCTCCGAATACGTAACAGCGGTTAGAGAATTGTGCAGAATAGTGTTAGATCGTACTGTATCACCGATCAAGGTATTTCCAACATACCTTTTAACCCAGGATTACAGAACAGAACGGAAATGCGTGAAAATTGTGCACGGATATACAGACTTAATTATAGAAAATAGGAGACGAGAACTGGAAGATGGAAATATAGATTATACCAAAGGAAAACGATTAGCATTCTTAGATCTTCTATTACAAGCTAAAATTGACGACAGACTCATGACCGACTATGAGATTCGACAAGAAGTGGATACCTTTATGTTTGAGGTGGATATGAGCGATTCTAAATCTATTAGTATCATTTTATTATCATAATTTTAAACCCTAAAGTTTTAGGGTCATGATACGACGGCATCTGGAATAAGTTTTACCCTGTATTGTCTATCTGTGAATCCTGAAGTTCAGGTAAATTATAATTTAAGCATTGGTAACGTTGGAGTACTGGTGGATGTTTTATGGAGTTTGGTAAATTTTTATATTTTAGGACAACGTAATCGAAGAACTGACGAATATTTTCGGTGATGATAAAACACGTGCAGCAACAATGCAGGATTTACAAAGCATGTCCTACCTTGAAAGGGTTATAAAAGAAGCGTTAAGACTTTATCCACCTGTGCCAATATTTGGACGTACCTCATTTACAGATGAAAAATACTGTAAGTATCTTTATTACAGACTATGTACGGTTTGTCGATTTTTAAGTCGATTTTAAAACAGCTTTTGGTGATAATTTTCAGTTTTAGAAATTAGAATTTAAAACAGTATCAAGTCAATTTTGTGGAATCTCTCTGTAAAGAATTTTGAGCTGTGGAAAGTGCAACAAAATTCTAGTTTTTCAAAATTTCACGTCTGATCTAAGTTCGATAAATCACAAAACGAAAACGGAATAGAAAACAACTCCTTCGGGGTTTGCGATTTCTCTCATTTTGGCTAAAAATTATTAAAAGGCTTTTAGATAGATATTATGATAAAATTACAGTTAAAATTTTAATTAATTCATAAGTATGTGGATGTCATTATTGGTGCCTTGCCTGAAGAGCAGGTTGTTAATACATTAGACTCATTAGGGAGTTTTAATAGTTATCACTGTAATAGTCAAAATCCTCAGTTTACTGTTGAATAAATCTGATGTGGCCAGGCACATGTATTTATCAAACAATTAATATATAAAATTAAAAGTTTACCTGCATAAGATTCTCTTTAATCGAGATCGATCGTGTCTACATTAAAATAAAATAAGTTCGCCAGGATTTGAAAGATATTTTATAGTTATTTAACCAACAAGTATATTAAAAAGAGCGATTAATGATCGAGACTGTTTAACGCGCGAGCGAAGCGAGCGCGTTAATTGTCGAGATCATTAATCGCTGTTTAATATTGGAGTTGGTTACAAAATTTTTCCGTCGATCGTATTCTTCTAGCATCGTCTACATAGATTTTTCTTCGCCGATGTCTTTTTAGGTTATATGACAATTTATGTAATTTGACACTGACAGTTCTAGCGGTATGTTTTGATTGGAAGGTTTCATTTCACATATGTTCGATTGGCCAATCAAACGACGTCATTGCGTCTTATGATTGGCTATCACAAATCATGCATTAATAGAAATCGTGCATTAATGTAGTACTTTAATAAACGATTTCCTATTCACTAAACTGACTCATAAATAAACGATCGACGGAAAATAATATATAAATACAAAATAATATAAATGTTGGTAACAGCAGGCTGTTCCAACACTAGCGTTGCGACATATAACTCTATCTCATCCGACGTAGTGCCACTGGACACACTACGCATGCGTAAAGTTCGTGGATTCGATTGGATGGATTGGATCCATAGGCTGCCACAGTGCTGCCACCAGCTGCCACATGTATAAGGTTATCTATGGGCTGGTTTGGCGTAAGTGATGCCGAATATTACCGGCTAACGGCCGCGGTAATACCGACCGCGCACTTTAAGCTACAATAGCGCCATCTGTCGACGGTCCTAACAACTACTGGCCACGCATGCGCAGTTTGATCCCGGGCACCACACCGAAAGACAAAATATATATCACCGTCTCACATTGTTGGAACCAAGTCAACACATTGGCCCTATAGGACAAGCTCCGTATAATCCCTAATACGTATGTGGATAATATTGACAGTAGGTATTGTCAAAAACCAGCCTTTGGCACTACTTACTGTCAGAATGAAAATAATAAATTGTGAAATCCTTGCTAAGTTTTAATGCAGATCGATCACGATCAAATAGAATCTCATGCAGCTAAACTATTAATTTTATATATAGTATGATAAAGTCTTGTGCCTGGCCACAGCAGATTTTTTTAAATTTTATTGACTAGTGTAATAGAATTGCCAATATAATTTGAATGTTGATATTAAGTTTTCACTTATATTCGTGGTATGTGGCTATTTCAAAGTGACGCGCTGCGTCACCGGCGCCTCCGGCAGTTCTCAAGCGTAGTTATTTTCTTCGCAATTGACGCGTATTTGTGTGCCTTTCTCTTGGTTTTCAAACATTTTAATATATTTTTCGTATTTTGATTATTATGTATTGCGCTTTTGGCAAATAACGTTTTACTAACATATTTTTAGATGGAGGAGTATTACCACAGTATTCGCAACTTATGGTATTTCCTTACGCAATTCACAGAGATCCAGAAATATATCCTGATCCCGAAAAGTTCGATCCTGACAGGTTTTTGCCAGAAAATCAAAGCAAACGACACCCTTTCAGTTACTTGGCTTTCAGTGCTGGG
Source organism: Melinopterus prodromus (assembly GCA_964023965.1). Lineage (NCBI taxonomy): Eukaryota > Metazoa > Arthropoda > Insecta > Coleoptera > Scarabaeidae > Melinopterus > Melinopterus prodromus. The sequence goes on from OZ030393.1 coordinate 52,947,029, forward strand.
CCTAGAAATTGTATTGGTATGTATACGATAGTATCTGCACTAAAAATATGTACAAAACACAAAAGAATACGTATTTTTTGCCGATTTTATCTGTGAATTCTTTTAGTAAACATTAAAAATGTGTTTGATAATCATTGTATTTTTATTCTTTTGCCCTACATGAAAATAATTTGTATACTTTATTGTTTAAGGTCAGAGATTTGCGATACTGGAAATGAAATCGCTCATTTCGCATTTGCTGCGGAATTTCGAAGTAAAACCCGCACCCAACTATACACCACAACCGGTGCCTCTGGCCGTATTAAAATCTACCAATGGAATCTTACTAAAACTTGAACATAGATTATAGTGTAGGATAGAATGTGAATGGACGATGGATGTATTCAATAAAAAATGTTAATCGACGTTTTATTTTATTATGTTGCATTATATTATTTATGTAACCATAGGGTGGGCCATCGGTTTGTCCAGTAAATTTGACAAAGTAGAGTAAGGCGAGCAAAGAAAAAAGAAAACATACCGTAGCTGGCACAAAGCTAGAGAAATAAATACACCAGTAATCCAAATTAACAAAAAAATATTAATATCCTGACGCATTGGGATGACACAACTAAATTTTTATGCAGAGACGAAAAAAGTTAGTTAACTTTGGAGCAGGTGTCGACAGGGTTGGTTTAACGTGTTTTTTGTATTTTCCATTTTTTGTAGTTTCCACACGCGATTGGAAGAAAATAGTTTTATTTTATCGTAGTGAACGTCTGCCCAAATAATCCTCATACGAATTATATCAATTTACGTTCAAATAGACTCCTCAACTAGATTTACCAAGACTAACTAAATTTCCAAACCCTTAATTGTTTCAATTTAATATACCTAATTATAATCAGAGAATCAATCCCTTTACAAGAAGGAACACCTACGCCACTGGACCAAAATAACAGCTGTCATTTGCAACCATTGCCAACATCATAATTATTCAAATTAGCGGGAAATTCTACCTGTTCTCAGTCATTTTAGATCACTCGTTATATACTTTTCAACGCCTTGTATGCTTTTTTACACATTGACCAACAAGACTCTCAAAGCAAAGTGCAGTGTCCAATATTAAACCGAGGTTATTTGCTTCCCTTGGCATATCCAATCTCTCATCATTAAGAAATAATCGTACATCCCCAGCATCAACATTACGAAAGACCAGCACCTTTGATCTGGTTGGATTTAAAGAAACCGACATCTTATTTGCGTAATCATATAGTCTTTTCAAATCATAGTTGATTTTCTGACATGCTAAGGCAATATCCTGCTTGTTGAAAGACAAATAAAGTTGCATATCGTCCGCGTACATATGTATTGAACAGTTATGAATACAAGCAGGAATCTGTAAAGTGTATAAGCAAAACAATAAGGGGCCAAGTATAGAGCCCTGCGGCACACCTGAATTAACAGCAACAAAATGCGACAACTCACCATTCAGAGTTACCAGTTGTGATCTAGCATGCAAATAACTAAAAGAAGGCAGTAGCGTCGGATAACAACGCCTAGCTATTCAACCAAATAATCGCTACGTACAAATGGAACGTTAAGTTTATAGTCATTCAGCAGAAAGAATTGACGTTGACAAACTAATAAATATTGACTTATTATTATCATTTATTACTTATAATTATTGTGGGATGTAAGTACCTATTGTAGCGGAACCTTCGTGATATCTAGCAGAGAGTGTGACGACGGCCTGATCTAACGTGGATAGGTGAATCATCGAATCATCGACAGCGGCCTGTTCTAACAAAGGAGGAACATGAATCATTATCTAAAGAGTTGTGATACGATACAGTTGTATATCATCATTGCGTTACGTATATCAATATAGATTATTATTAACCGTAGTTACTGTGTATTAGTGCGTACCCGACTACACTATCATGAGTAATTTAAAATTTTGTTCGGAAAACATTTTAACTACAATAATAAAAATACTGTTACTGCTTTTTATCCAACAGTTTGAAAAATACCAAATAAGATAAAAAAATAAAAAATAAGAAAATAACAATTTTGTATATCGTCTTCGATGAACCATATCGTAGAATTGTCGAATTTGGTCATATTCTTAGTTATTGGTGTTCGTTTAATCAGTAACTTTAATATTATGGTTGGTATTCAATCGAGAGAGAACGTTTAAACCCGAAAATATAGTACTGGTAAACCCTACAGAGGTTAACAAATTAATAAGCCATATAAAGGCAACAATAATAGTTATTTATTGAGCTATTGAGAGAGAAATGTTAATGTTTATTGAGCTTGAATCGATATTCAGTAGCCAGAAATTCTGCTAAAAAATTTATGAGATTTACTCCTAGCATACAATAAAAAGCAAGAACATAAATTCAAGGAAAATAAACTGCTTCCGGGTTATGCCGTGTGTCAAGATTTGTTAATGCTGACGTTTCGCGAACCATGTTGCTCGCTTCTTCAAAGCTAATTGAATACTGACGACCTACCTAGACAATCTCCCTTATATACCTAAGTTTACACCTCACTGCGCACATCTGGAGAACCGCTCCCATGTGCTTTTTCCACCTGACCGCGTTAGGATCGATTTCCAGACCCTACTAATGTCAGTACCGTCCTCGCGATTGATGTTGTCAGGATGTTTGTAGATTTCGATTGCTTCTCTAATAAGCCTTCGATGATAATTACCTACCCTTGCCAACATCTTCGCGTCATCGAAATTCATTGTGTGTCCCGACTCGTGGCAGTGTTGAGCAACAGCGGACTGTTGAATCTTGCGTAGCCGGGTGTCTCTACTGTGCTCCTTGACTCTACATTCGATACTTCGTCCTGTCTGTCCTACATAGCATGTTCCACACTCACATGTTATCTTGTATACTCCTTCGTTCTTCAGGAGTGGTGTGATATCCTTTGGGTTAGGCAAAAGATCTTTTACCTTTGCTGGCGCTCTGTACCTTACCGTGATACCCGATTTCTTCAGTATTCTACCGATTCTTTCCGATACCCCACTTACGTATGGCAAACAAGCGAACCCCTTTGACTCTTGCCGCTCCTCTGAGACTTGCGGTTTTCTCTGTGTGACACCCCGTATGTCAGACTTGGTGTATCCATTCTGACGCAGAGCCCACTCCAAGTGTTTCCGTTCGTCGTCCAAGCTGCTGGCGTCGCACACCTTCTCGGCTCTGTTGAACAGAGTATTAATAACACTTCTCTTCTGTTGGGGATGGTGGTGCGATTTGGCGTTCAAGTACCGATCGGTATGTGTCTTCTTACGGTAGACAGTATGTCCAAGCGCACCAGTTGGCGTTCTGTATACCAGCACATCCAAAAATGGCAGCTTGTTATCCTCTTCTATTTCCATCGTGAATTTGATAGAAGGATTGACATTGTTCAGCTGGCTAAGGAACTCAGTAAGTTTATCTCTACCGTGTGGCCAAACCACAAAGGTATCATCAACATATCTGACCCAATGCTTGGGTTTGTAAGGACATGACCTAATGGCTTTTTCTTCAAACAATTCCATGAAGAAATTGGCGATTACCGGTGAGAGAGGAGATCCCATGGGAGCACCCTCTACTTGCTCATACATCGCTCCCGCCCACTTGAAGTATGTGGTGGAGAGACAATACTCTACAAGATCCGGTACATCGGTTGGTAGACCTAGGGGAACAAGTGTTGTCCGAAGGCCTTCGACCGCCTCCTTAACCGGAACACACGTAAAGAGTGATGTTACGTCGAAACTTACAAGTATATCCTGCGGGTCAATGACAATTTCCTTCAAAATCTGAATAAAATGTTCAGAGTTCTTAACAAAAGATGTAATTTGTCCTATAAACGGTTGGATGGTTTTCGACAAGTATTTTGCCAACAAATAGGTTGGGGAGCCTATTGCGCTGACGATTGGTCTTAAAGGTACGTTATCCTTGTGTATCTTTGGCAAACCGTAGATCCTCGGTGCCCTAGGGGCTTGAACAAAAAGGCCTCTTTGTTCCTGTTCGGGAATCGATGACGATGATTTAACCAACTCTTTCACTCGCCTTCCTATCTTATCTGTTGGGTCCTTCGCAATTTTACGGTAGGTATTTGGGTCCAATAGATCATTCATCTTCCGGTTGTAGTCCTCCTTGTTCAATATCACCGTTGCATTCCCTTTATCCGCTGGTAGCACTGTGATGTTCTTGTTGTCCTTGATGGTCTTCAGAGAGTACTTCTCTTCTTTGGTAATATTGCTCTTCGGCGGAGTAGCTTTCCTAATTACCCTTGAAACCTCTTGACGAATGTCCTCTGCTTGTACACCTGGAATTTTGTACAATGCGGCTTCTACTTCCGTAACAATTTCCTCCTTAGGTATTCTTATCGGTGCGATTGCAAAGTTCAATCCTTTGCCTAGGACCGACAATTCACCAGTGGAGAGTTGGTGATTAGACATATTTATAACTACTTTGTCCACAGTAGTAGATTTGGTCACAACTTTCTTAGCCTCTAACTTAACAAACTTGTTCTTTTGAGATTCAGTTGCTTTGTCAAACTGGAACTCCGCTTTTCTCCATGTGGTGGAATCAAGCTTACTCCAATCTTCGGCTGACAATCTATTTGCTAATTTAAGATGAAGTTTTAGCAGTTTATCTGTAATATCCTGTAAAGATCGGTACGTAAAATGTACCCTTTCACGTAATAAGGCAGTCTCCGTTCTCCTCAAAATCTTCTTGGCGGCAGCGGTGTTGATATGGTGCTTGGTACGCAGGAATGATGGTACCAAACCTTTGTCCCTACACCTTCTCAGAAAAGCAAGATTGGTTAACATCTTGCTTCGTTTTGTTCGTAAAGTGTCAAAATCCTTGGTAAGTTTGTAAACATCCTCCCCGTAGAGTGAGATTAAATAAGTACGTAGGCTTTCACGGCCAGAATCATTTAGAAAATAAACTGCTTCCGGGTTATGCCGTGTGTCAAGATTTGTTAATGCTGACGTTTCGCGAACCATGTTGCTCGCTTCTTCAAAGCTAATTGAATACTGACGACCTACCTAGACAATCTCCCTTATATACCTAAGTTTACACCTCACTGCGCACATCTGGAGAACCGCTCCCATGTGCTTTTTCCACCTGACCGCGTTAGGATCGATTTCCAGACCCTACTAATGTCAGTACCGTCCTCGCGATTGATGTTGTCAGGATGTTTGTAGATTTCGATTGCTTCTCTAATAAGCCTTCGATGATAATTACCTACCCTTGCCAACATCTTCGCGTCATCGAAATTCATTGTGTGTCCCGACTCGTGGCAGTGTTGAGCAACAGCGGACTGTTGAATCTTGCGTAGCCGGGTGTCTCTACTGTGCTCCTTGACTCTACATTCGATACTTCGTCCTGTCTGTCCTACATAGCATGTTCCACACTCACATGTTATCTTGTATACTCCTTCGTTCTTCAGGAGTGGTGTGATATCCTTTGGGTTAGGCAAAAGATCTTTTACCTTTGCTGGCGCTCTGTACCTTACCGTGATACCCGATTTCTTCAGTATTCTACCGATTCTTTCCGATACCCCACTTACGTATGGCAAACAAGCGAACCCCTTTGACTCTTGCCGCTCCTCTGAGACTTGCGGTTTTCTCTGTGTGACACCCCGTATGTCAGACTTGGTGTATCCATTCTGACGCAGAGCCCACTCCAAGTGTTTCCGTTCGTCGTCCAAGCTGCTGGCGTCGCACACCTTCTCGGCTCTGTTGAACAGAGTATTAATAACACTTCTCTTCTGTTGGGGATGGTGGTGCGATTTGGCGTTCAAGTACCGATCGGTATGTGTCTTCTTACGGTAGACAGTATGTCCAAGCGCACCAGTTGGCGTTCTGTATACCAGCACATCCAAAAATGGCAGCTTGTTATCCTCTTCTATTTCCATCGTGAATTTGATAGAAGGATTGACATTGTTCAGCTGGCTAAGGAACTCAGTAAGTTTATCTCTACCGTGTGGCCAAACCACAAAGGTATCATCAACATATCTGACCCAATGCTTGGGTTTGTAAGGACATGACCTAATGGCTTTTTTCTTCAAACAATTCCATGAAGAAATTGGCGATTACCGGTGAGAGAGGAGATCCCATGGGAGCACCCTCTACTTGCTCATACATCGCTCCCGCCCACTTGAAGTATGTGGTGGAGAGACAATACTCTACAAGATCCGGTACATCGGTTGGTAGACCTAGGGGAACAAGTGTTGCAAGTGTTGAACACTTGTTCCCCTAGGTCTACCAACCGATGTACCGGATCTTGTAGAGTATTGTCTCTCCACCACATACTTCAAGTGGGCGGGAGCGATGTATGAGCAAGTAGAGGGTGCTCCCATGGGATCTCCTCTCTCACCGGTAATCGCCAATTTCTTCATGGAATTGTTTGAAGAAAAAGCCATTAGGTCATGTCCTTACAAACCCAAGCATTGGGTCAGATATGTTGATGATACCTTTGTGGTTTGGCCACACGGTAGAGATAAACTTACTGAGTTCCTTAGCCAGCTGAACAATGTCAATCCTTCTATCAAATTCACGATGGAAATAGAAGAGGATAACAAGCTGCCATTTTTGGATGTGCTGGTATACAGAACGCCAACTGGTGCGCTTGGACATACTGTCTACCGTAAGAAGACACATACCGATCGGTACTTGAACGCCAAATCGCACCACCATCCCCAACAGAAGAGAAGTGTTATTAATACTCTGTTCAACAGAGCCGAGAAGGTGTGCGACGCCAGCAGCTTGGACGACGAACGGAAACACTTGGAGTGGGCTCTGCGTCAGAATGGATACACCAAGTCTGACATACGGGGTGTCACACAGAGAAAACCGCAAGTCTCAGAGGAGCGGCAAGAGTCAAAGGGGTTCGCTTGTTTGCCATACGTAAGTGGGGTATCGGAAAGAATCGGTAGAATACTGAAGAAATCGGGTATCACGGTAAGGTACAGAGCGCCAGCAAAGGTAAAAGATCTTTTGCCTAACCCAAAGGATATCACACCACTCCTGAAGAACGAAGGAGTATACAAGATAACATGTGAGTGTGGAACATGCTATGTAGGACAGACAGGACGAAGTATCGAATGTAGAGTCAAGGAGCACAGTAGAGACACCCGGCTACGCAAGATTCAACAGTCCGCTGTTGCTCAACACTGCCACGAGTCGGGACACACAATGAATTTCGATGACGCGAAGATGTTGGCAAGGGTAGGTAATTATCATCGAAGGCTTATTAGAGAAGCAATCGAAATCTACAAACATCCTGACAACATCAATCGCGAGGACGGTACTGACATTAGTAGGGTCTGGAAATCGATCCTAACGCGGTCAGGTGGAAAAAGCACATGGGAGCGGTTCTCCAGATGTGCGCAGTGAGGTGTAAACTTAGGTATATAAGGGAGATTGTCTAGGTAGGTCGTCAGTATTCAATTAGCTTTGAAGAAGCGAGCAACATGGTTCGCGAAACGTCAGCATTAACAAATCTTGACACACGGCATAACCCGGAAGCAGTTTATTTTCTAAATGATTCTGGCCGTGAAAGCCTACGTACTTATTTAATCTCACTCTACGGGGAGGATGTTTACAAACTTACCAAGGATTTTGACACTTTACGAACAAAACGAAGCAAGATGTTAACCAATCTTGCTTTTCTGAGAAGGTGTAGGGACAAAGGTTTGGTACCATCATTCCTGCGTACCAAGCACCATATCAACACCGCTGCCGCCAAGAAGATTTTGAGGAGAACGGAGACTGCCTTATTACGTGAAAGGGTACATTTTACGTACCGATCTTTACAGGATATTACAGATAAACTGCTAAAACTTCATCTTAAATTAGCAAATAGATTGTCAGCCGAAGATTGGAGTAAGCTTGATTCCACCACATGGAGAAAAGCGGAGTTCCAGTTTGACAAAGCAACTGAATCTCAAAAGAACAAGTTTGTTAAGTTAGAGGCTAAGAAAGTTGTGACCAAATCTACTACTGTGGACAAAGTAGTTATAAATATGTCTAATCACCAACTCTCCACTGGTGAATTGTCGGTCCTAGGCAAAGGATTGAACTTTGCAATCGCACCGATAAGAATACCTAAGGAGGAAATTGTTACGGAAGTAGAAGCCGCATTGTACAAAATTCCAGGTGTACAAGCAGAGGACATTCGTCAAGAGGTTTCAAGGGTAATTAGGAAAGCTACTCCGCCGAAGAGCAATATTACCAAAGAAGAGAAGTACTCTCTGAAGACCATCAAGGACAACAAGAACATCACAGTGCTACCAGCGGATAAAGGGAATGCAACGGTGATATTGAACAAGGAGGACTACAACCGGAAGATGAATGATCTATTGGACCCAAATACCTACCGTAAAATTGCGAAGGACCCAACAGATAAGATAGGAAGGCGAGTGAAAGAGTTGGTTAAATCATCGTCATCGATTCCCGAACAGGAACAAAGAGGCCTTTTTGTTCAAGCCCCTAGGGCACCGAGGATCTACGGTTTGCCAAAGATACACAAGGATAACGTACCTTTAAGACCAATCGTCAGCGCAATAGGCTCCCCAACCTATTTGTTGGCAAAATACTTGTCGAAAACCATCCAACCGTTTATAGGACAAACTACATCTTTTGTTAAGAACTCTGAACATTTTATTCAGATTTTGAAGGAAATTGTCATTGACCCGCAGGATATACTTGTAAGTTTCGACGTAACATCACTCTTTACGTGTGTTCCGGTTAAGGAGGCGGTCGAAGGCCTTCGGACAACACTTGTTCCCCTAGGTCTACCAACCGATGTACCGGATCTTGTAGAGTATTGTCTCTCCACCACATACTTCAAGTGGGCGGGAGCGATGTATGAGCAAGTAGAGGGTGCTCCCATGGGATCTCCTCTCTCACCGGTAATCGCCAATTTCTTCATGGAATTGTTTGAAGAAAAAGCCATTAGGTCATGTCCTTACAAACCCAAGCATTGGGTCAGATATGTTGATGATACCTTTGTGGTTTGGCCACACGGTAGAGATAAACTTACTGAGTTCCTTAGCCAGCTGAACAATGTCAATCCTTCTATCAAATTCACGATGGAAATAGAAGAGGATAACAAGCTGCCATTTTTGGATGTGCTGGTATACAGAACGCCAACTGGTGCGCTTGGACATACTGTCTACCGTAAGAAGACACATACCGATCGGTACTTGAACGCCAAATCGCACCACCATCCCCAACAGAAGAGAAGTGTTATTAATACTCTGTTCAACAGAGCCGAGAAGGTGTGCGACGCCAGCAGCTTGGACGACGAACGGAAACACTTGGAGTGGGCTCTGCGTCAGAATGGATACACCAAGTCTGACATACGGGGTGTCACACAGAGAAAACCGCAAGTCTCAGAGGAGCGGCAAGAGTCAAAGGGGTTCGCTTGTTTGCCATACGTAAGTGGGGTATCGGAAAGAATCGGTAGAATACTGAAGAAATCGGGTATCACGGTAAGGTACAGAGCGCCAGCAAAGGTAAAAGATCTTTTGCCTAACCCAAAGGATATCACACCACTCCTGAAGAACGAAGGAGTATACAAGATAACATGTGAGTGTGGAACATGCTATGTAGGACAGACAGGACGAAGTATCGAATGTAGAGTCAAGGAGCACAGTAGAGACACCCGGCTACGCAAGATTCAACAGTCCGCTGTTGCTCAACACTGCCACGAGTCGGGACACACAATGAATTTCGATGACGCGAAGATGTTGGCAAGGGTAGGTAATTATCATCGAAGGCTTATTAGAGAAGCAATCGAAATCTACAAACATCCTGACAACATCAATCGCGAGGACGGTACTGACATTAGTAGGGTCTGGAAATCGATCCTAACGCGGTCAGGTGGAAAAAGCACATGGGAGCGGTTCTCCAGATGTGCGCAGTGAGGTGTAAACTTAGGTATATAAGGGAGATTGTCTAGGTAGGTCGTCAGTATTCAATTAGCTTTGAAGAAGCGAGCAACATGGTTCGCGAAACGTCAGCATTAACAAATCTTGACACACGGCATAACCCGGAAGCAGTTTATTTTCTAAATGATTCTGGCCGTGAAAGCCTACGTACTTATAATAAATTCAAGGCTTAGAGCGAAAAAAAAACTTACGAATGTGAAAAAGTATCATACCATAAGTGCTGATTTCCCACGCTGTATTCAGTTTGACTTTATCTGACATTAATTTTAGAATTTTTACTAACAAATAGGACTAATAACAAAAAAATAAATAAATCAAATAAAAATTACCAACTTTTGGCCCGTTTAGCATTTTAGGGTAAAAATCCAAAAGCGAAATAATATGCTACGTGGTACCTGATAAAACTTAATAGTGGTTTTCAGAAGATATTATACGACTTGTATTTTTTTAGGTGGAATTTGATGCAGATTTATATAAATCACCTTGTACATATGATAAGTATTAATTTCCATTTATATTACAGATTTACTTGTCAATGGAAATTAAGATAAGAAAAAGCAAACACAAACGCTTTTTTTACTTTATCATACGCAGTATGATGAAGTATTGTATAAGTGCAAAAAAATAAAATTGAGATTTTAGCGGAAATAGGTCTTTTTGGGTCCACATTTTTGACCAAGGTACAAAAAAATTTCTTTGCCAGATATTTTTATTGACAGTAGGTAGTGCCAAAAGCTGATTTTTTGACAATGCCTACTGTCAATATCTGTCAAATCCTGGCTAGTTCGTTTTATTTTAATGCAAACACGATCGATCTCGATAGAATCTCATGCAGCTAAATTATTAACTTTATATATTGTATGATAACGTCATGTGCCTGGCCATATCAGATTTTTAATTTACTGAATAGCGCATGTTATCATGTTATGCTACATCTAGTGCAAATAATATCAAAACCAAAACATCGAACATTGACCTAGTAACACTATATTACCAATTTATCTGCAGACACGTGTTACTTAAAATAGCAATAACAACAAAATACTAAGCGTTAAAATATTTTTTCAGTAATATGACGCATTCATATATTTTCGCATCAATATCAACAAATTAATATGACTCTTATCGTTCCGTTATTAACAAATATAAGATTTCATCAAGAAGACCACAGTGTAAGATGATAACGCATTAACAAAGTCAAAACCAGACAAGATAGTATAAAATAAATCAATATAATCATGAATAATATACTGCGCTAACAGATTGCTATACAGAGTGATTTATTAACGACAAACTTAGGCAGATCAAAGGGGATTCCAAGAAACAAAATTTAAATAAGCAAGAGTTTGAGTTGTCTTAATTAACGAGTAATGCGATTTTAATAGTTATTTAAGCAACAAGTATAGTAAAAAGAGCGATTAATGATTGAGACTGTTTAACGCACGAGCGTATAGCAAGTGCGTTAATTGTCGAGACGTGCGAAGTATGCGAGACAAACACCTGCCGTAATTAAAAGAGGCCTACAAGGTCAAGAATTTTCCTTAAATACAGATATGTATTATTGACACAATCCCGATTCTAAAAATCTGATTTTAACGTTCTCTGAAACTAGAGTTCAAACATCTCGTATAAATGCCACAATCAATCAAGAAACTCGGTCCATACCGAAGAATTTTTCACATTAGTAATATGTGTATATAGGTACTACTGGAGCTTGAATACTTTCAAAAATGGTCAGAAACGGTCGTCTTAAAAGTTTACAAGTCAGGTACAAAATAAAAGTTTTATGAAATGATTTAGGCTACAAACTTGAAACACTTTTGGGCAAAACTGGGAGAGCTGAAGGTGATTCATAGCTTAAAATCGTATGAACCAAGATATGAACGTACCGCGTGAATTGGTTATTAGCTGTGTATATTAAGTTGCCTACTAGGTAGTTCGTTCAAGATTAATATTTAATTATTAAAAATACTGTCATTTAATTGTGATAATTGTCTTATCTAATTTATATATCCATCATTAGCATGTTTAACAGAAGCAAAGTGAAAACATACCAACGAAAACATCTTGTTCACATCACACGTTCGCGCTCGAATTGGATGTTAGGTTGCTACCGCTGTCATTCGTTCTTATGGTTCTAAGAACAGACGTACTTTTTTGTCTTGCCCATTTAAATTATACAGCAGACGTATGAAAAGTATGCTATTTCGTTTTAACACGCGTCAATATTTAGAAATATTCTGTAACGTATGTCTAAAATAACAGCTGAAATATATGAGTAATCTTCAGCTCTCCCAGTTTTGCCTATAATGCATTTATAAGAAGTAAACCAATTCCAACTGTGGCAATTGCTCGTCCTCTGAAAGGTTTACAAAAAAATAAATAAATGGTTTTGGAAATGACTTAAGCAATAAATAGGCAACATTGCACAAAGATGTCTGTTCATCCTGTTCATAACACTGTTCATCCACCACAACTTTGAAAAAATAGATTACATATATTAAATAATAATAATAATAATAGTTTCTTTATTTTCCCAAAAAATAAAAATATATATGCACAAAAATACGCAATCACTCAACATCCTTTAAAGTAGAAATAAATGTAAATTAAAGATAATTTGTTTTTTTTATATTGTAGCGAATAAATGGGAAAAAGGCGGGGTTCAGAGGACGCTATAGCGTAACTCTGCTCTTCCACTCAGTTTTTAAGTTATGTCCATAAATATGATTAATCCAGAACAGGAATTTAACAAATTAACTCTCTGTAGGTAGCTTAGTCTTTTGATTCTAATTGGTAATTACAAAATTTCAGATCTCTATCATTTTTAATTCATGAGATATTGTGCTTATCGTGTCGATTCACAGATACGTCAGGCTGTATATGTTTGTCAACGTGCACATCTTTTGCGAAAGACGTCCAATAGTTTTTAGCTAGCACAAGAAAAACACCACGCGCCGCGCCGGTCGGTCCTAATAAATAGAATCAATCGATTTGCGACATTATTATCATAAGCGGAGTCAGTGAATACCAATAGTGAATCTGAATATATTACCGCCTACAGCTGTGTTGCAATTTTAGCCAGAAACATGTTGTCAAATTTTGTGTTGGGTTTAATTTTTACCACACCACTTTTGGCGGTATTGATACTGGTTTTGACATTAATTAGATTGGAATATAACCTGCAGGCGTATGACAAAGTTCCAGGCATGCCGATTTTTGAAAATTTTTTTGAGTTCACCAATTTGAAAGGTAAATCAATTAATTATATATTTTGTTTATTATAAATTTGTGTCCAACCAATTTTTATTTCTTTTAATGCAGTAAATAGTACATTCGGACAAGCTGATTGTTATCATAAGTGTAGTTTGCATAATATTTAGAAATACAGACGTATAAAGGTAGTTCTGAGAAAGACAGATTTATTTTTATATTATAAACAATAATAGTTTTAAGTTTTTTATTTTTAAATATTTCTCCTTAATCAAAGACATACTCAGGAAATCTACAATAATTAGTAATGTTTTATATAAAGAATATAACAAATCATAAATTACTATAAACTAGAAACTACATGAACACGTGAAACATTTTAATCTTTTGACCAATGTCAAACAAAATACAACGTCAAATATCCGTGAAAAAATAAAGTTGTCAGAAATTATGTCGACCCTTACAAGATTTCAATTACATTAATACATTTTTATAATTTATAATTACATTTTCTTCGTCAGGTCTATTCATTAATAAACAGGATTTCCAAAAAAGTTAGTATTTTGTTGAATTTTACAAGCACTTTATATTTTTACATTATAAAAATCAAATCTGATTTTGCTCAAAAGCGTGTTGAGCTAATGCAAACCTTTTACCTTTTTGTACTAGTTTTTATGTCTGACTTATGTAACGAATTCTATTTATTAAATAATTACCAGTCTTACTAACAAACAATAAATTACAACAAGAACAAAGAATAGATAAACAGCTACAGAATTACCAAAACCAAAGGCGTTTTATCTTTAACAAAAGAAAAATAACTATTAACTTTTGACAAATTATAATTTGCAAACCTAATACAATTTTAAAATTTGGATAAACTTTTCTATTTTTTAGTGCCAAAACTGTGCACATTTTTAATTAATGACATGACACAAAATTAATTTATCTATGTACCCGAAATTGTAACTTTTTTAAACCAATCTAAATGTAAAATATTTTCATCTGTTCTCATATTATATCTAAATAGGAAACACTAAAATTGTTGTCTTTTTCAACAGTAAACCGAAGATTTTGATTAACACTATCAGAATAATTTAAATTATTTTCAATTTGGCCCTCAGGCAACGCACAAATAATATCATCCACGTATTTATGAATTAATACAAATTTAAAGGGTTATTTTGGGAAAACATCATCTAATAGTTTCCATAATAAAGAAGAAAAAATAAATAAAAAAACAGATTTATTCCCGTATATTGTGATGTTATATTGTTTTACGTTGTTATGTAGTATTTTGTTTAAAAAGTTTCATGTGGTTTATACTTTATTTAGTAAGTATTTATTGATTTGTTATATTTTTTATTTAAAACATTACTAATTATTGTAGATTTCCTGAGGGAAGCCATTAATTAAGGCAAAACATAGAAAATTAAAAACTAAAAACCAATTTTTATAAATGAGTTTATAAACAATATCTCAGAAGTCGCAATGAATGTCAATCTTACAAGTCAAAATATTATGCGGTGGATTTTTTGCCATTAACTCAAAATCGTTATCAAAATTATATTTTGAAAGATTATTTAATCAGTGTCTTCCTCATGTTCCGGAGTTTCCTCAACTGCCTCATGTTGCATAAAAAAATTAATACAGGTTGCCCCTCTTTTAACGCAAAACTTAAAATGGAAAATGTCATACTGACTAAAAAGTTTCAAATGAAATTTTTAGTTGTTCTATTAATTAAAAACGTTGAGGGAGCCATTTAAAATATTAACAAGACGAAACGAATGAAATTAAATGAAAAAGTCCTTATGAAACTTTTACTCAGAATGGCAGTACGTACTGCATCTACACTTATTTGTTTCTTCATTTGTTTATTTAATTAAATTCAATTTTTATTGTTTACTATTTGAATAAAGAAATAGAGCCGAATGAAATCTTTTACTCAGGAATTTGCAGTGAAAAAGTGGAACACGCGTATAGAAAATATCTCACAATATTTTTTTTTTATTTTTAGTTTATGAGATAATCACAAAAAGTTCAATTTCCCCAACTTTTTTGCAGATTTGGTGTCGATATAGATTTAGTAAATTAATACCTATATTGTTGGTAACATAAAAATAAGGCCTCAACTACAAATATAGTCACTAACTTTTTCGAAATTTTAACATTTTTTTAATTATTTTTTACAGGTATACTACAGACAGCTGTAAAATGGTCGCTAATATATGGGAAGAAAATGAAAGTAAATCTTTTTATTGGCTTCTCTGCTGTGGTAATAACTGACTTGAATTTAATTGAATTTATACTAGGCACTACAAAAATTCTAAATAAGTCTATAACGTATACGTTCCTTGAGAACTGGTTGGGTACTGGATTACTGACGTCACAAGGTATGATGCGACCATTACTAAATTTTTATTTGATTTTGTGATGTTTAGTTTGTGTAATTTTGAAATTATATTTCTAGGAGAGAAATGGAAGAAAACAAGAAAGATTATAACACCTGCGTTCCATTTTCAAATATTGGAACACTACGTTCAAACTTTTCACACGTCCAGTACGATATTAATAGAGAAACTGAAGAGCCAAATTGGAAAAGGACCACTGGATATTTATCCTTATATTACTCTTTGCACACTGGATATAATATGTGGTAAGTAAGAGAACAATGTTCAAAAAATAATGTGACGAAATACTTTAGTTTGAAATGCGGAACAGTTAAAGGGATAGATAAATCAACTACCAAACACCCTGTATTTACCTATAAACAAGTAGTAAACAATTGAGTCATAACTGGTTGGTAACTAACTAACTAGTTAGTAGCTACCTACTAACTGTTTAGGACTAAAATTAGTCAAATTATTTGGAGCACATTTCATTTTGTTGGTAATTTCTGTTAATCTGTTACTGAGTTCATGTTCAATGGCTATTTGGAGTAGACAGGGTTCTTAAGTAATGTTTTATTTGTTTAGAAAGCAATTTGTCAAAATTCTTAAAGCAATGCTTACATTTGACCAAATGTTAAAGGAGGTAATAATTTAAAAAACGTCAACTGTACCTTCTCGAAACAAACTTTATAGTCTAATAATTTTAGACGCAAAATCATTCATTTATAATTAATTCACCCGCCTATGGAAATAATATAAATAATGCCATAATATCCAAACGTTTACTGAATCTTTGATAAAATTATTATCGACTGCTTCAAAGTCCTCAACGCGGTTTTCACCCGGAAATCAATATATCATTGACTCAGACCGCGGAAGTCTACAATTTAAATAAATTATTATTGAAATTAGTTAAAAACTTACAGCGATTAAAGAATCGTCATGAAATGCTTAAATCAATGTCTCAGCAAGTATTAACCTTAGCAAAACAAATTATACACCATATTAAAGATGTGGGTACATAATGAACAAAGACCTACACACCAATATTGAAAGATGTAGGTTTGGGAAAAGGTCAAGAAACGGGTTTTCACCCGTTTATCCCTTTAACCGAAATATTATGTCAATAGCAGATCTATTGCGTCATGTCATGTGTTATCAGCAATTTTCTGACTTCTGTATTTTTTGACAGAATCGATAAGAAAAGGATATTGTCATAATATCTCCTTTATTTACCTACTCCCAAATCTACATCTTTAAAAATTTTTCAAAGAATTCTTCGTTTATCATGTACACAAATATCCATCAAAATTTTATCTTTAATATGGTGTCCATTTTATTCTGGTAAGCATAATATTTTCGGAGATATTTATGCAAGCATTTTATGGGGAATATTTAGTCACTGATAGTTTTTAATTAATAGCAATAATCATTAAAGATTCAGCAAACATTTTGATATTATTTTCATAGGCGAATTATCTGTCTACTCAAATCTAAAATGACTAGACCACTATTTCGTCAGCGAATTCTAAAAAGTTAAGATCGCAGTAATCAGCATCTGTTCAGACGTTTTCCAAATTATCTTTGCAATGTGCCAGTAATTTATTTTTACTTATAATAATTTCTTTAAGTTTTTGTATATCGTATAAAAACTCAAAAAAGTCGTCATGACTATTTAATATTTCTCTTTTGATTTTTGTATAGGTTCATCTACTCATTAATATGATATGTGTTTGTTTCGTTAGCTAATTTTTCAGCTACTAAGCACATTGCCACAGCATTCGTCCGATCTCAATTCTTTAAAAAAAGTTGATGAGCTATTTCATTTAAGCTTGTATATTATTGTCTACTGTGCATCTTAAAATTAAGGAATGGCCAGAAGCCTGCCCATTCCTGTTGTATTTGATTTTATTTTACTATTCCTTTATTTTCTAGATTCAGACAATAATTTTAGAGTTTTGTTTTTATTGAAGCAGTCAAATTAATGAAATACTATAACACGTCGTTGTGCAAAAGCGAAGTAGAAAAACAATATATCTTTACTAAGACGTAGAATTTTCAATTATACAGGGTCTCCCACGACGAGCTGCTTTTGGAAGTATACGGAGAACCAAATGAAATGATAAGTTATGGACTTAAAAGCTTGGACACGATTGTCTCATTTAAAGTAATTTGTTTTCGGTTCCTTCCGGTTACACAGGAAATGATGTCAACTTTTATATTTCAAATGGAACACCCTATATTTGATCGCATTTTTTAAATATTCAATCAATTTTAGATCAATTTTATGTTACATTCCCTATACCTAACATGTGTCATTTTTTAAATATTCATTTTATTCATTAAAAAATGACAGCTGCGCGGTTACTTTCTATTAGTTATAAATTATCCCCTGTGACCGTTAAAACCGAAAAAACCGAAAAAAATGTGATGCAAAATTGTTGTGAAGGTAACATATCATCGACACATCGGTAGAATTCTTCAAAAATTATAGAGAGTGTTCATATTATAAGATCAAAGTTGAATTCAAGAAAACTACTAGTAGTCGATTTTTTAATGGCAATTTTTAACATATAAATACATTTATCAATTCTATGGAAAATTGTAGATCAACTTTGTGTACAATGTCCTATATCTAAAATGTAATTGTACCTACTGAAATAGATTTTTAAACATCACAGTAGAAATTGCAAACATTGCCAAATCTAGATTGCGGTTGAAAACAACTGAGCAACTTGTAATAAACAGAATTTTATTAAACAAGTTTTTCTAGGTCATTTTTCATTATAATTTATTTAGTATTTATAAAATTATAAGCCTACCATAAAACACAAATAAAGCATCAAATTTATTTTATGAATAATATGTATGTAATATGTAATAATAACTTTCTGAATTGATTTTCTTTTGAATTTTTGGTTTTCTTCGGCTATTATTATCAATCGGTTATTATTATCAAAAACTCCGAATCCCGATGTGATCACATTAAGCGGCGTGCACTGTATTAAAAATTAAACAAAATCGTAAAATACATAAAAAAACTGCTTACATAATTCTATTTCAGTAACTGTTCAAAAACGTTGCTGTTTTCCGCTAAACATGCTTCGATTCTTTTTAACATATTATTGTTGGTGGCATCCCTGTAAGAGTTAGCACATAACCCATTGAAAGCAGCTCGAACTCTATCTTTCATGTTGTCCTTATCAGTTATTTGGTCCTCATAAACAATGTCTTTACCAGTTCCCCAACTGAACAAAGTCCCTTGGCATCAAGTCGGGTGCCAAACGCTATGGTTGTATGGCCCATTAAGCGCAATGCACCGATTGTCAAACATCTCGTTAAGCAAGCCTCTTAATGCAACAGTTGTGTGCGCTTTATATGTAACATAAAATGATCTAAAATTTAGAGATTTTAGTATACAGGTTGTTCCGTTTGAAATATAAAAGTTGACATCATTTCCGGTGTAACCAGAAATAACCGAAAACTCAAATATTTTAGTTGAGACGATCGTGTCCAACAATATAAGTCCACAAATGTTCAATCTTTCATTTCATTTGGTTCTTCATACACTTTTAATGGTAACTCATCGTAGGACACCCTGTATATTTGTTTCCTAATAGTTTATGTTAGTGTTGTAATTATTAAGTTGTAACTGAATAATTAAATGGTCGGTCAACAGACCAACGGGTATAAACTTGCTCGTAAATTATAACTTAGGTGCTCTTCAATTACTATACCATTCATTCTATAATTATTATTATTACTATCATTATTACAGCTATGAATAATTACTCATTTCTCGTCGAATTTTAATAACTTTATTGATGTTTTCCTTATCTTTATTACTTTCAGAGAGTGCTATGGGAACTAAAGTAAACGCACAAGTCAATTCGCAGTCCGAGTATGTTACCGCCGTGAAGGAATTGTGTAGAATCATTATTGATCGCAGTTTAAATCCCTTGAAAATGCTCCCCACGTATATATTCACAAAAGACTTTTGGTTAGAAAGGCGATACTTAAAAGTTTTGCACGGGTATACGAATTCGGTAATCAAAGCGAGAAGGCGCCAAGTCTCCTCCGGCAATGCTGAAACAACGAGTACAAAGAAACGGTTAGCGTTTCTGGATTTACTGCTGCAGGCCAATCTTGATGGTAGACCAATGACTGATTATGAAATTCGACAGGAAGTGGACACGTTTATGTTTGAGGTAATAGGAAACTGAAAGAAAATGCATTATTATCAATAATTATTAACAGTGTTTATAATTTGTGCAGGGCCATGATACGACATCTTCTGGAATAAGTTTTACTCTATATTGTCTATCGATGAATCCAGAAGTTCAGGTAAATAATTACTATTAACTATTATTTCAGAAAACTGGGAATGTATTTTAACTTTTTCTAGGATAAAGCGGTGAATGAAATTACAGAAGTCCTTGGTAGCAATAGCGACGCACCAGTTACCATAAAACAACTTCAAGAAATGGTATATTTAGATATGGTCGTCAAGGAAGCATTAAGGTTATATCCTCCTGTTCCAATTATTGGTAGAACGCCGGACAGAAATGTTGCTTTTGGTACGTATACTAAATGAACGGAACCAGTGAATTATAATTGTACTACATAACACCTCCCAAAACAAGTGCTCAGTACTATATAATTGTTTACCCATTAAAAATGCTGATTTACCAGTGTATCGATGCCAGTTACTTTCCAAAGGCTCTTAAGATATGTACAGTAATACCCATAAGAAGGCCCTAATACCCATAAATACCCATAAGAAGGGCATCGCTGCCGATTGCAATAATTATAGGCCTATTTCTCCGATATTTAACACCGATATTTACAAAAATATATGAAGAGGTTATTAAATTCCAAATGACAAACCATTGCGAAACTAACAATACCTACGGTAGGGCACAGTATGGGTTTAGAAATGGAAAATCTACAACCAACGCTATTGAGGTACTAACGCTTTGATAACTAGGAATTTTGAACAGAGCACCGGCAGGTTCTATGATCTGACAAAAGCTTTTGATTGTCTGAGTCACAGAATTTTGAAAAACTTAAATATTATGACTTCGGTGACCAGGCGATAACTTTATTACACTCGTTCCTAAATAATATGTTTCGGCATGAGAAATTTAAGAGTGAAATTTCTCAAAATTTACCAGTCACACACGGGGACCACAGGGATCAGTGTTAGGGCCTATACTATTCTTACTCTTTATAAATGACATTGAGAACGCTGCTCTATCATCGCGATGTATCTTATTTGCGGATGATACAACAAGTGGCAGTGCTATGGATGATCAGTTGACCAGAGAGCTGGAGGCGAGCGATGTAAAGTTTAGAGACTTGTTTTTAGCCAACAAGCTTAGTGTCAATCAGTCAAAGTGCACTTCATTACTGTTTACATTGCGTCGCTCAGGAGATAAGAACGATAGTCTGATGTTTTTAGGGACCACCTTGGACACCAAGCTATGCTGGGATATACATGTGGATAACCTGGTTAAAAAATTATCAAGGGTTTTGTACTTTTGAAAACATTGGAATCTTGCCTGTCTAGTGATTGTTTGCGGATGGCTTACTTTGCAATGTGTCACTCGTGTATGTCATATGCTATTCTTAATTGGGGACATTCATGTCATGCTGGGAGGGTGTTTAGTGTCCATGCAGATGCATTAGGATTATATCCGCGCTGGGTTACAGAGTCGACTGTCGAACTAAATTCAGGGAGCTCGGTATCCTAACTCTACCGTGTTTGTACATATGTCGTAGGCAAATGGTTATTTTTGTTTGCCTGGGCAAATGGATATTGAACATGTATTTATATATTTAAAGCTATTTGCCTAGGCAAATGTATTTGCCAAGACCGTTGTCAGGCACATAGCATTTAGTTTTCAATTGCTTGTTTTAAAATTATGTGAGGTTATGTGCAATCCATGCATGTTAATTCTCAAATACGTCATTATTATTATTTAGTCGTTGATTACTTAGTAATATCGTATCCTAATCATCATGATTCTAATGAAAATTCACGGGTACCACACTAACAACCAACGGATAATTTCAATTCCATCGACAACATCATCAAAAAACGCCCGTAGGGATCTCCCTGGGGTAGTAGGTCTACGTTTCAGTGCTATAGCGGTCAGGGTCTCTTCTGTACTTTCTTGTCCCACATCATCACTTAAATGGCTGACTTTATTATATTTATATTACATGAAACGATAATAATTGAAGTTTAGCTTTGGTATTATCCAAATGGTTGTAGTGTACAACTTTAACGTTTAAGCAAGATCATGTTCCGAATGATTCTATACAGTCGAAGTTACCAGAAAAAAATGGGAAACACTATTTAAACCATTGGTCCGACATTCAGCTTAAAAATCGCTCATGGACACATTTAATAGGATAATTTTTAATGTTTTTGCCAATATCCTAAAAATAAACTGAATACAGAATGACAATAAAGACAAACGCTCCTACACAATTATATCCCAATAAATTTATTTATAGATGTTACTTGTTGCAGAAAAGAATCTCATGCCAACATACGCACAGATGTTCATCTTTATCTATGGGGTTCATCACAATCCGGAACTATACCCCAACCCTGACGTATTCAACCCAGATAGGTTTCTCCCGGAAAATAAAATAAATAGTCATCCATTTAGTTATCTTCCGTTCAGCGCTGGACCTCGAAATTGTATAGGTAATCATATCGGCTTAATTTACAACTATCTATGATATTAATAGCAAAATATGTAATTTCAGGGCAGAAATTTGCAATGCTGGAAATGAAAACTGCTATTGTGCATATCCTGCAAAATTTTATCCTCAAACCTGTCAAGGACTTTGCACCGGTGATTGTGCCATATGCTGTGCTAAAAAGTGCAAACGGTATTATGGTAGAGTTAGAGAAAAGATTGTAACGAAATGTAATTTAATTAATTAGATACTTATGTAAATATTTATTATTATAGATAATACTCCTTGTACATATACATATTACTGTATTAAATAAATATAGTTATTTATTTTATGAAGTGCTCCACTTTAGTGATTCCGCAAAAAAAGAACAATATTATTTAAATATATTTTATATTTTAAAATATCAAATAAGTAGTCCATATGTTCATAAAAATCTTTTTAAAAATGTGAACTTGAGAAGCAGTACAACTACGAAATCAAATAAAAGCAACAGCGATTACGGAATAGAATAACATCTTACCTTATACCGGCAATTTGTCTCTTCATAATCGACGAAGAATGAACAAAAAGTCAATGGGAACACAACTCACACTAAATGTCACACATTTATCACGTTATAAAATCAATTCACCGGTAGCTTTGATAGCAAACATAGAGAGACGCGTAAAAATTGTAAGACGCTATCATTTTACTACATACCAACGGTTACAACCGGTTTAGCACGGACGAAGACAAAAAAACCCGCACGAACTGCAAACGCTCATTGACACAGCATAGTGGGGAAGTGCATATTAGCGCGTTACTTGAATAAAAGGTGAAGCCAGGTACCTGTTGGGTATTATTTTGAATTGTTGTTGTGTATTTAGTATTGTTGTTATAGTTTTACTAATACTTATTCTATGTGTATTGGTTGAATTATCTATTGTTGATAAAATATAATTTTGAATTTTAATGAATTGAGATTTAATTCGGATTCAAATATTGCGTAACATTAACTAAACATAACTCGTGTTTATTTGGAAGTCGATAATATTTTAAATATAATATGTTTTTTTAAGGAATTTCTTTGGCGATTCAATTGATTTTTTTAAATTTACGGTTAGGTTTTTTAAAAGTTCTTGTTCATATCTGTGGCCCGTAGCTAGATGTGTGTCACGTAGGGATATACTGATTTTTGATTACAGGAATCTACAGCTTAAATTACCAAAGGCAATTTGCCGTTAATATGTATTGACGTTGGTAATTTACTGATAATTATTAATAAAATACAAAAGCCTGAACGATAATTAACAAACAATGTACTTTATTATGTAGATTGTAGGCTTCCGCGGTCTGAGTACTTTATTTTTATTTCTTTATTATTTATTTGTATTTTGTGAGTGGTAATTTTTTATCCGGATATTATTTTAACACGAGAATATATTTTGTTTACTGTGTTTTTTTACCAAAGCTTCTTTGCACTCCTCAATTCACCGGTCAAATGATATTATTTGAGAAACCATAGCTAATATATATTTTTATATTGAAGGTAATGGAGGTAATGCCATACACAGTCCTAACGTGAAAATGGCATTATGGTAGAGTTGGAGAAAAGGTTGTAACGCAATGTGATTTAATTAATGTTAGATAACTGAATGTTGATATTATTGTTTATTGTGGATGTTCTTCATATCGAATTTATTTTATAATTGTGAGTATTTTTTAAGGACGACTTTTATTTATTTGAAGATCTCCATTTTAGTGTACTGTATATATTAAAAAAGAAAAAAAAACACCATGTTATGCACATTATTATTTCAGTGATGTGACTATAGGACTTATCGAAGTAGAAATGTAATAATAATATTTGGCAATACAATATAATGTACTTTTATACTGTTTCACCATCAGCTTTAATTACTGATGAATCATTAGTCAATGCCTGATTTATAGGGTCACGATACTAAAGCTAGACGTTCAAAATGTAACGTATTGTAATCAATCACCTCAGTGTAATGATCTTACATAACATCAACATAATATGAATTGATTCGACAAATTCCCTTTTCAATAAAACTGAAAGCGTTGTGTGCTATAAACTCCATGCTTAAAAAGATTGATTGAGAATGGAGGAATAAAATAAATGGTACGTGTCAGTTGTATAGATAGTAAAAATTCAAAGAAGAGTTTCGTCTAAACAATGGGACGTTGGTTTGGATCCAGTTGCTGTCACAACATGAAGTATGCATCTCGCTGTTGGAATCAAGCACTGCTGGTGAGATTCACAAAGATATCCCCTTTTACATCATGTCAAAACGATTTGAGCGGCATTCATTTCGTTTCTGTGTTTTAAATTGATGTTAAATAATCAAAAAATAAAAGTGATTTTGTAATTTCTTGAACTTATTTAATTGGTTCAAATGCATGTTTACGTGGAATTATAAAGTGAGGTACGTGCAGAAAAAAAATTGAAAATTTCACTGTTGAAAATTTGATTGTCGCTACGTGTTGTCATAATGTATAGTACTACGTTGAGCACTCTTCCTAAAATTCATTGTAAACAATAACATGTTCAATGACTTAACAGTCAAATTACTATAGTAATTTAATAATAATTAATAAAATAATAATTAATAATAATTTAATAAGTATTTTATATTTGCTATTTACTTTAACAAAGAAATAAATTTCTCGGTTGTAATAATATGTCACAAGAATAATGTTGTTGATTTAATTAAAGTTAAAACTGGAGTTAAAATACCCCCCACCGTAAAATATTAAACAACAAAAGCAAACAATGATGTTCTCTTCATATCCAGCTAAAACACATTTTTTTTTTTTGATATTGACATCTCATATTCAATTATTATCGATTCCTCTTGACTAGGATTTTATTTCTCGTTCTGGGTTATTGATATCAATTACAGACATGTTGATGAACTGATGTCTGAGAAGTGATGACTTTAAGTTTACGTGGGTGTTGTTTTATTATAATACCACCATTTCTGTTTCCAAAAACCAACTTTGTAGTACGGAACCTTAAGAATGAATAACAATTTAATTTTTTAACAAATTAGGAAGCGATTGGTAATTAATCCTGGTGTAGATAATTCGGGGGGAAAATACCTCGCCTTGGATTTGAACCAGGAACCTTCAAATTTCCGCTCTCCCAGTTGAGCTACCGACACAGTGAAAATTTATAGGCGAATTTATCACGTCTAGAAAATGTCGGAATGCGAAAACAAATAAACCGGTCGTCACACCTTTTGGGAGCTGGACGTTTGGTGAATAGGATTCATGATAATCTTGATAATTAATCTTGGGTGTTAACCAACGACCTCAAGCTTGATGCACAAATAGCTCTCCGAAAGGTATAAACAATTTTTATTGTAATAGATAAAGTTTAGTATAAAAATGTAATTTAGCCAACGGTAATTATAGATGATGACTGTTAAATCAATCGCCAATATTTTATGTAGGGTGATTGGGGTGGAACTCCATATTTGGAGACTACTTTCAGTGATCCAGCATTTAAAAAAGGCGTATGGCTAATATCAACCGGTACTGAAATTACTGTACATTTTCTTTATCCAAGTAATTGTAATGCATAACATATTTATAACATACTTCTTTTAGACAGAAGTCCTTCTGTCACATCGAACTAAAATGTTGCTGTGTGTCGACAAAATGAAACCACTATATTTATCACAAAATAATTTATTAGTCGATCACAAAGTGCAAAATTCACAAATATACAATTTTAGGCAGAATTTCGAATTGACTATAAACAGTGCTCGCAGTTGATATTCCCTGGCAAACATTTACCACCAACCGCCACCACCGCCGCCGGATCTCCAACCGCCTCCTAAACAAAACACAAATTACCAAACTACGCAACATTTCATTACCGAAACAATTTATTACCTCCTCCTCCTCCACCGGATTTCCATCCGCCACCGCCGCCTCCGTAACCGCCGCCGCCGCCTCCAAAACCGCCGCCTCCGAATCCACCTCCGTGTCCGCCACCACCACCGCCGCCGCCGCTAGGCACGATTATCTTGATAATTTTGTAACCGCCGCCTCCGCCGCCGCCACCACCGCCTCCGTAACCGCCGCCGCCGCCTCCAAATCCACCACCGCCGCTTCCTTTCCAGCCGCCTCCACCGCCGCCGCCGTAACCACCACCTCCGCCTCCAAATCCACCGCCGCCGCTTCCTTTCCAGCCACCGCCACCTCCACCTCCATATCCGCCACCTCCGCCGCCTCCATAACCACCGCCGCCTCCGGAGCTAAGGAATCCACCTGGAGTCATAAAATTGATTAGAGGTAATAAAATAGCAGTGCATTATTAGTATTATTCAGTGTATAATAACGACGCATAATGTAAGCTATAATTATCTAGTTTGAAGTTTATACACGAACCGTCAGGCGAGTGTATAATCATGCAAGTAAATTATAGGCGTTATGTGCGCGTATGGTATAATATAAATTTCCGTGTATGATAGTTCAGTGTTTTATCATGACAGGTCAGTGTTTTATAATCATAGAACGCCGAGCTCTGATCATAAAACTTCGGGGTGCTTTTATTGATGTGTATTATGTGTATTAAGGAATGTATTATTTAGAAGTGTGGTTTGTGTCCATAATTGACTTTTGAACAACTGGTTTTTAAGATCTTAATTTAAACGATTAAGCTAGTTTTCAATAAATAGAAAAAATTTCCAACTATTCAGCTTGGTTCTCAGACAATATCTCTCTTTATTTGATCTTTCATTGGTTTCTTGAAATACCCTATGAACTCATTTTTCATTAGCTTTTATTTTTCCGTGAGTTTTTCTCTGATAATATCTTACGATCACATGCTATTTTGCTATAAGAATGGTGCAACTCTAAAATGTGGGTAAATTTTACAAGAGAAACATTGAAAACAACATGCTTTCTGACCCATCACAAATGAATGAGTGAATATTGTGCTGTTTCGTATAACTACATCTCAACAGAGTGCAAAGCTGTTATAAAATACAACGTACATTGAACAGAAAGTACCAGGAGATCGCATGAAATATTATTCATTTAGGGTGTCCCACTTTTTTCCAGAAAAACTTCTTTCAGATAGTAAATGTCGTACTAGTCAAAAAGTTTAATATGGTATTCAGTATTCAGTTAGCTCTGAAGAAGCGAGCAATATGGTTCGTGAAACGTCAGCATTTAGGTATCTTCATACAAGGCATAACCCGGAAGCAATTTGTTTCCACATAATTCTGACCGTGAAAACCTACGTACTTACTTTTATATGGACTTATTTCTTCTTTCAATTCCTCAGAAATTTACAGCGGTTTGTAAAATTGAAATATTGTAAACGAAAAACGAAAAAACAATAATCAATATGAAGGTTTTTACTTAGAATCAAATTTATATTCTAAAAAAAATCAAAGAAGAACTTATATTGATTAATTTTATTTTTCATTTGTTTATTCCTTTTATTTTTATTATTTTTAATTGTTTTACTTACATTTACAGTTTATAATGATAAACGTTTTGTATTGTCTAATAAATAATAATAATCTAATTGACGCTATCTGTTAAATTAATAAATTTTCACTTTTGTTTATATTATTAACTTGTGGCTACAAACAATCGTAATATGAAGATAATAACATAAGATTCAGAAATCAATACCAAAATAGATAATCCCAGATTTTTCTAATTCTCTTTCAACCAAAAGGCATGCAATATACGTCGTTAATACGTTTTTCAGGGGTTGATCGCTTTTGAGCAACACTTTTTTGATTGATGAGTGACTTCTACAATTTGATGTAAGATATAAAGTTATACTATAATATTTTTCAAAGTTGTAGACATTTTTCCGTACCTTCCTATCTCAATGACTATCCCAATGTAGTTAACCTATAAACATTAGTATGATTTAGAGGTTGCAATCCACAGAGCATTGAATAGTGACTAAGGCACCAATTATCTGCAGTTTCACGTACAACAGATGGTCATGCAAGCATTTGCAGTAATGTTATAAACATTTTTTTGTGTTTACTCACAATATACACCTGCTTTGGCAGCCAAAGCAATATTGTGCATTGACTATCTCGATTAATTATCTACAATTTTACATATAAAACAACCTTATGGAGTAAGTTTTGTAAAACTTATGTACACTGCAATATACACACATTTCGGTAAGTCGTTACAGAAAATTGATGTCAAATTGTCTTTTTTATGTTTTCTTATTCTCAATATTGGAAAAACGACGTATTTCCAATATTCTTGTATCTTTTAGCCTGTAAGTGATCAAGAAGAAGTAATTTCTTTATATGATTTTATCGATAATCAGCAAAACTTGCATGCAAAGACGTAGAACTATCCACCGTCTACATTTTGTGCATGCTAGGACATGAACAAGTCAAAATTGACGTAGAAAATTGCAGGCAAATGTCCAAATATTTTGAATTTGAATCACTTCAAAACTCTAGGGCCGATCGTGTCACAAAACGTTGAGTATTAGTGGCATTATGAACAAATTTAAGAAAAAAAGGAACGAAACGTAGTACTTATTACTTCATTGATGGTATTTGTGTTTGTAATATTTTATGTGGCTATATATATTTTTAGGAAATTATAATAAAACTTACCGTGGACAGTAGCCACAGCGACCAGCAACAAGCATACGAAAACCTGAAACAAATACATTTCATGAAAAACTGCAAACAACAAATTTCCGATATTGGTCTAAAAACCAAACGCAATAATCCAACAACCCGATCGATAAATAATCCAAAATAGAGAATTCAAGTTGATATAATCCACAAGAGTAGCACAAAACAAAGATCTATCTCCACTGAAATCTTTTGGATGAACACTGTACCTTCATCGTGATGCACTCACAAAGGTGACTGACTCCTAAAACTTTTAGATGCACCTTTTATACATACCTAATCGTCCACTCTTCTTCCTTCCTCTTACCCCCGAAGTGGAGAAGAATCATTGTTCCTTTTCAATGGGTCAATGCATGCACGGAATACGTTCATTTTACCTCTCCTCGCTCAAATTCTATTTGTTTACTAGTGGTGGTCTAATTAGAAAGGCCGGTGAACTACCGCTTCATTGTCTGCGAGCAAAATTGGATTTTACTTTTTATTATTATAACATAATATTCGGCGGCGGCGCAGCAATCTACATAATTGCACCGCGCCTCCCCCTGCTGCCATTTTATAATAATAAGTTTTGCGTTTGCGAAATCCCAGTAGGCTAATGTGTGTTATTTGAAAGCGCCGAGTATCTCAGTTGCATGTACCGTTCCCGTAATTGCTCATACTGTGATCTAGAAAGTATTTTTTCCTTTGGCCAATCGAGAGTTACATCTAAGATTGTCGATTTAATGGGATAATAATTGGGGTTTTAGATACAATGTAGACGATTAATCGCAATAACGACACTAGCTCTTGCATTTTGGCGAAGTTATTGACTATAAAATACTTGTCGATCGTATGTTTTGAATGTGTATATCATATGTTTTTTAGTGTTTACTGTATTTTAGCAAATTTCATAATATGTATTGGTAATAATAACGTATGCAATCCAGACATGGGTTTCCAAGTTTGAAACAGAAAATCTATAACGATATTAGCAATACCAACCAAGCCAAAGTGCTAGAGTGAATGAATACTTTGGACGATAGATGGGGTAAGCGAAACATACAACGGATGTCACCTGCACATCAAGAGAATCATGGCAAGACAATTTTTACGATGGACAGATGGAAAGGGTAGATTCATTAAAAGCTGGTCCACGAAAGACTAGGGATGGTGGAAGGTGCCATTGCTAAAATAAGAAAAATATCTGGATGTCTATTGACTATTACCTTTAGCTGGTTACTGGAATTTGGTCTAAGGGCGCCATCATCACATACACTGATTTTTCAAAAATGAAGGTAGTCATATGACAGCATGGTGTAGCTATTCCTAACCACGTACGTTTTTGTGAAACGAAAATTTATTAACCTCTTTTGAAGAGAGTTAATGAGAACCGAATTTTGTAAATTATTCAACAATTTTAGACAACTCACACGATGTTTTTGTCGTATTTTAGAAGATATAACCAATCAATCGGTTAGGAAAATGTTTACTTAACTGGCGCAGATACACACTGTCGTTTTTTTAATACACCATAACATTTAAACGGCAATTTTCCGAGCATGACTGTATTGACATAAAATATAAAATATGCTTGCTTAGGAGTCCCTTGCAACCCCCTTCAGTTTGTCGCAATCTTAATGGGTCAGCATGTACAAAATAGCATTTGGAATTGATATCCTTTTCTTTTTTATATAACCTCCTAAAGAAGCAATACGAAGAAAGTATTTATGAACTAGAAACGACTAGTCAGTTGGACACATGGTCCATGATAACAACTGATTAATTCATTGACAAAGCGTCGTTAATTTTACTATCAAAAAACATAACTGTAAACTTATAGTCATTACAGGGTAAACCTACTTTATATGTAAAGTAATCTCTCTTAACCCACATTCCGTGATATCATCAGCTGCTCGCCTATTTCTAGAGCATAGTTCGATAACTACGCATCCCTACGGTGAGAAACGTAGTAGAGAAACGAGTTTCTGTCATCGAGGTTGCTTGTGGTATGGGGAAGAAGGGTATAATGCTCATGAACTCTCGAACGTAAGATACATACAGGAGGTGGTACAATCTTGCAATGTTTTACGAGCTGTGTTAGATTTGGAGATCTAGAAAGCACCAAACAAATTTACTTTTGATATGACTTGACTGAACAAAAGTACAAACATTTAAATAAAAGAGTTTTATTGTTTATTTTTGTAGAAAATTGATTCAGTGATTGATGTATACCATCATATATAGAACAAGTCCAGAGATCATAGGGAAAGTTATTGCTTTATTTAATTGATAGAAGGTAACTGCGTTTCCTATTAATTTTATTGAAGACCTGTATATTAATGGGAAATATTAACAAACAATCTTTTATTTCAGATGTAGATCCATTTTGCAAAATCAGATAAATAAAACAAGGAATGCCTCTTTGTTGCAAAGCAAACTATATATACTTCATATATTATAATTGTCCGCTATTACGACAATTAACAGAAGGCAAAACGAGTTAAAATTGAATAAAATCAATAAAAAGTAACGAAGAAAGGTAGGAAGTTTAAATGAGTACCTAAATTGAATTTGTGTATTTTGATAAAACAAATAAAATATTACATAAAACAAGGACGCCTCTTTGTTGCAAAATCAATATATTATATGCTTCATAATAATTTATGCTAAATGATAATTATAATTTATTTCAGAAACAACAAACTTTTATCCCAGAATTTTTGATATTTTCGGTTTAGAACTAATATTGTAAAATTAGCGATGAATTGCTCCATAATACTGGATGTAGTAAGAAATAAGACGAGCAGTCTGATTCCAGTATTTAATAAAATTGTTCTTAGGTTACAGTGTTTCGGGGGTCAACCCGTCTTCAGACCAAGCTGAAAGATATGTAAAATTAACAACAAGGAATAACGAGACAAGAAATAAACTAACATGACATAAAACAAGTAGTAAAGTCACAAAATTTACCGTCAATAGCGTACAGTGTTGTCAACATTGAGGTTATGGACTTGTTTTAACTTGTTTTATGTCATGTTAGTTTATTTCTTGTCTCGTTATTCCTTGTTGTTAATTTTACATATCTTTCAGCTTGGTCTGAAGACGGGTTGACCCCCGAAACACTGTAACCTAAGAACAATTTTATTAAATACTGGAATCAGACTGCTCGTCTTATTTCTAATATTGTAGTTAATTGATTTAAGCATCTCTCCAGAATTCTCTCATTCAATTCCGAGTAACCTGTCGCCTTTAATGTTTATTAACTTCTTAAGAGAAGTTTTATCGGAGGTCCAAACGCTTAAATTGTTGTCATTTTATCCATTATTTTCTGTATTTTCTCTCTAGATAATTGTAGTGAATTCTAACTAATATTACAAATAAATAAACATTAGAAAGACGAGAATATTAGTAGGAACCTCAATGAGAAGGGAGAATGTTAAAAACGTTTACCAGATATTATATTTTTAAAATACTGTAATAAATAATAGAAAGGCAACAAGATTATAAGTGCACTAAATTATAAAAGACAAACATTGTATTTTACATCCAAAATTGAAGGTTAAAACTCGTATTCAACGAGCATCCGATAAAATTTCTTAGTAAAACACAGATAAACAATAAAAGAACAACAAAGCACATATTAAAATTTTCCGACAAATTCGAAAATTCTAAAGAACTTTGAAGTGGAACTAAGTGAAATGAAATAAAACGTAAACATGGTCCTTTTAAGCAAATATTAGATACTAGAAACATCTACTTCAACAATTTATTTCGAGACTGTCATATTTTATGAAAGGGCATTATCGCCAAATCTAGACACAAGCAAACTAATAAAACTAATTCAAGTGATGATGATAAAACTGATTTTGGCATCATTTATCTAGCACCATATTTTTGCCGGTGCAAGTTTCCAAACGTCAAGGAGGGGGCAAGCGCGTGATAATAGACTCTATGTAATAAAATAAAATTGTTTCTATTTGCTAATTTAAAAAATGTCCTGTTCGGTAACTTTGGAGCAGCATTAGCACATTTTATATTCCAATAAGTGCAACATTACCTAGTTTTATTATATTCTATCGAGTGACGAAACAAATTCAACAGTAACAGATGGTAAACGACAAGAATATTTCATTATGGTTTTAATGGCAAAGTCTCGTTAAATTGCTGAACAAATAGGTTAATAAATAGACATCATTATAATAAAAAACATATATTTAAAACTTTGTACAAACGTATTTACAAAGAAAACATATCACTTCCAATTTTCTCAACTTGATCTTTTTTATTTCCTTGCTTATTTTCTTTTAATAACATCTTCCTGTCATTTTTTACCACCAACCGCTGCTGCCACCTCCGGACTTCCAGCCGCTACCACCTCCATAACCACCTCCGCCACCACCTCCATATCCGCCTCCGTATCCACCTCCAATTCCACCTCCGTATCCGCCTCCTAATCCACCTCCATAACCGCCTCCGTGACCGCCTCCAATTCCACCGCCGCTTGGAACGACAATCTTGATGACCTTAACGGTACTTCCACCCCCGTATCCGCCTCCGGAACTGCCTCCGTATCCGCCTCCGGAACTGCCTCCGTATCCGCCTCCAAGACCGCCACCGTAGCCGCCGCTGGATCCCTGCCAACCGCCGCTGCTTCCTCCCAATTGCCAGCCGCTGCTACCTCCGTAACCGCCGCTGCTGCCGCCTCCATAGCCGCCTCCGTAACCGCCTCCGTAGCCACCTCCTAGGCTACCGCTGGACCCCTTCCATCCGCCACCGCTTCCGCCCAATTGCCAACCGCTGCTGCCGCCTCCCAGTTGCCAACCGCTGCTGCCGCCTCCGTAGCCACCGCTTCCGCCTCCTGATTGCCAGCCGCTGCTGCCACCGTAGCCGCCGCTGCTGCCGCCACCGTATCCGCCTCCGTAGCCGCCGCCACCGCCGTATCCGCCACCGCCTCCGTAGCCACCGCTACCACCACTTGACCATCCGGAACTGTAGCCGGCTGAAAATGGAAATGGTAAATTAGTAAATTTATTAATTTATGAAATATGACTCATAAATTCCATTTCACACAGTATTGTAAGTATTATTTTGTGAATGGTAGATTGAAATGTTGGGTGCACGATCATACAATAATATAATGGGAAGATGCTAAAAAGATGCTAATAAACTTGCTCAAGTATCAACGGATCATCGCACAATTTCTTAAGTATTTGAAATTGTCATAATACATTCAATTCAACAAGCGAATGCACAAACAATATAAACAAAAACCAATACATTTCCATCGCTTCTGTAGCTCAACTTGGAGAGCTGTCAACCGGCAATTGGAGGGTTCCTGGTTCAAATCCAGGCGGAGGTGCTTTTTCCAAAAAGTATCCTCACCTGGGTTAATTATCATTCGCTTCTTTAGTTGAATATAAACAATGTTTCCTGTCATTTGTCTGACAGAACGAGGGAGTTAGCGTTGATTTGGCGTATGCATATCATATCCGCTTATTGTAGCCCGTCAAACAACAACATAATCAATAATTAACAACAATATAATAACATGATTGTGAAATTAATGAAATTTGTCTACGCAAAGGAGTAATCATTTTCAATTCAATTCATTTTCATCTTGCATTTTAAACACTAATTGAATATTCATTGTGACAACTTTGAATTTTTATTAATCAATTTCTTCTTTAATCGTCAAATGTTAAAAAGCAATTACATTTATATGTTTAGAAAAATATTTGGGGGTAGCTACGGGCTGTCAAAGTTACGAAAAATGATATCTAGATTGTATTAGGAAAAATTAATTTGTGTTTAAAAAACGAACATTTATATTTTTTAACTACAATAAATTTGTTTCTGTTCAGTTTAGATATCCCTATCAAAAGTGAAAAAAAGTGAAGCCCCCAATTCTAGTGGGCTTTCTTTAGTAGAAGCTGAATCAGAAGGCATACATTTAGAATAGTGTCTAGATTTTGTGAAAAAAACACGTTTTCTTGATCCAGATCAGACTACAAATTAAAATTCTACCAAGTTACAACAAAAAAGCACATCATATTTCTCTAGTTGTCGGCCACGGTAATCATATAGTTTCAATGTATTGAGAAATTATTAACAAATTATGGACAAATTATTGACAAACTATTGACATATTACTGATAAATTATTGATAAATGATTGACAAGCTTTGACAAAATATTTTCAAATCTTTGACAAATAATTTTCAAATAATTAACATAAGTGGTATCGACATTCAACAGCTTTATTTTGTATTAAGCTAATAATTGTGGTGCGTAATAGTTATTTAACTAACAAGTATATTAAAAATACTCATTAATTAGGAGATTATTAATCACCATTTGTTGGTCACAAAATTTACAATTCCACAAAATTTTGTTTTGCGTATGTTTGATTGGCTATAATGAAGTCGTTTGATTGACTATAAATTTTGCATTTATAGACATCGTACATTACTAGAGTTGTTCAATAAACAATTGTCTATTACCTAATAAGATTAAATAGAAAAATTATTTTTGTTTTCAAAACAAAGTTAACCGACTCTACAATATATTTTTAAATTATGAAAACAATACTGTAATTGTTTTTCAGGTGCCATTTTAGGAACATTATGAAAGAACCTTGAAACAGTGACAGTGCCATTGCAGACAGTGATCATCTGCAGATTGTTTAGATGCTTTTATTTTATTATAGAATTTACGTGAATATATGGAACATAAAGTCATCACCATATAGTTATAAAAGGCGTATGTATAGTACCTCATGTTTATTCATATTACCCTTCAAGTCGGTAACTGTTGACAATTGGACCAAAGTTTATTTAGTATTAATATTTAGTAACTAAATAGAAGTGAGGATGCCCTTAAATTTATGACCATACCTTTTAAAGCACTTTGTATATCGACATGTCACAAAACGACAAACATCAATAATATTGGTGTATGCAACTAGTTTAACTTCAATTTGAAGCAGAATGTGTTTCCAGGAATTTTAACAGAAATAAATACCAAAGCAATTCAAGATCTTATTAGCAACTTGCGTTAGTGTACTCAATCGTGAGATATATATTAGCATAATTTACTGACCGGTACCAAACGTGATCATCGGAATAAACGTGTTCATTTTCTGTTTGGTTTTGTTCAAAAACTTATTTGTGTTAAAGGTTAAAAATTAATATTTAAAATAAAGCGAATTTTAAGACGAGTATCATACAATACATTGGCAAATCTGCCAATGCGAAAAAAATGCAAAAGTTTCTCATTTACATCTCTTCTAATTTACTGCCGAGAGATATACGTAAATCTGTTCCGTTCAATTTAAATTTGAAGCTACAAGGACAAAAATTAATATATTGTGATGTTCATATTACGTGATGTTTCCATTATTAATAGCGAATTATTAATACCCCGGACATAAATAAACATAGCGTAACACGTGTAATAATACATGCCCAAAAACCACCAGGCAGTCATAAAAATATCAATTCATTATTTATTCATCACGTACCGGCAAAACGAAAAGTAAACATAAGCCATTGTCATTGTTCCCTTGGTTTTCCCATACGTAGTAAAAATAGCAATAATCCCCATCAATTTGTCAGATCGTAAACGCAAAAATTAATTAGCACCTCTAACGAGACCATCAATAAGCAGAGCCTCGACTCGGCAAAAATTACATCACAAATTTTGCTCACATAAAAGAAGGATAAAGAATAATTTGAATTCTGTCGGCGATTTGTTTAGATTTGCCGCATGATGGCACATCAGACCACCATCAAGGTCACACTCTTTTTT
Source organism: Melinopterus prodromus (assembly GCA_964023965.1). Taxonomy (NCBI): domain Eukaryota; kingdom Metazoa; phylum Arthropoda; class Insecta; order Coleoptera; family Scarabaeidae; genus Melinopterus; species Melinopterus prodromus. Next base: position 52,983,722 of record OZ030393.1, read on the forward strand.
CACGGTGGTACCCCTCTTGCGCAACGCGAAACATTCATTAACATATTGCTTGTACAAAATCTGCAAATCGGTTATGGGAAAAAGAATAAACTAACCGCTCATCAATCCATTCATCAGTCAAGGTTTTGGTGACACGTCAGCCTCACATAATGCATCGTAAAGAATAATTACTAACGGTGTAAATTGTAATCGGTCACCGCAAAAAACAATTGCCATTATTATAATTTCAAATAACATCATCTTCAGGTAATAACTATATTAAGCTTACTTCGCGCAAACACCAAGCACGTTCTCCTGCATATTAATCGATGGCATTAGTTCACTTTCTTGAATAATAAAAACGATAACAAATCTCTGCAATTTTCAAGCACATGCACTGCCTATAAATTCCTTCTTATTCGGTGCAAGTCGTAAAAGAATATTGCTGTCGCATGGTATTTTTGCAGGGATCGACTTTCAAGAGGTGTGTTACAACATAATTGGTGTTTTACCAGTTTAATCATCAAAACTTCATGGTTAAAGAGGAAGGTTTATTGTACGGCATGCAGTGACACTATAATTGCTTCGGGAATGTTTTCTAGGTTATGGACGAGGTAATATTTGGCCGTATTCGTTTTCTACCAAGAAAACCGAGTTCAAATATGTAATGATGTGTTATCTAAGCAAATTATATACAAACGAGACGGAAGAGGGCGTCTTTTATGCAATACGTTATTATTTTATGTTGAATCAGTTATTTCAATAACTTCAAATGTCGCACATCCTGAATAATAATTCCTAATAACTGCATGTCATGGTTAATGGAATATAAAAATGCTATTAGGATTGATTTTTTTTCCTGAAAACAAATCCAGACTCTTTCCTATCACGTAAGGAGAATGTTAGGCCACGCAAAATTTTGCAAATTTATACCAGCTCCATACGAGCAACTCATTGTCCCAGTGTCCCAGAAACCTCAATTGGATCTCATAGTAAACCTTAAACTGTGCACGTTTACCTACAGTTCTGAGAAACAAAAGCAACCGCAATAACCTGACGTGTTATGCAACGTTCAAGCCCGGATTCATATTGAGCGATATTCAAATTTTCTGACTTATTCACGTAAATTTTCTAAATTTCTTGAAAGGGATCATTAAGCCAATTAGCAGAAATAACAATAGTCAGAAAAATATAGAGTTGCCATTTAAAAAAATATCGATGACGTCATAAGTAAAAATTAGTTCAGATTTTTATGTTTTTTGAAAAATAAACAATAAAGGCTGAGTGTACCGTAAATCTGAATCTGAAGGCTGAAATTCTGAATTTGTCTAGTTTTTGAGAACATCAGTGCTAAAAATGTACACTTCTTTCGAATTTGGATTTCCCAAAAACATGAGTCGATTAACAAATTTTTGTTTTTAGATTCCAGTGTAGAAGATTTTCTCGGCGTTCTGGTATGTTAAACGGACATGGGGGTATGTTTGGTCCATTGTTATTGCACGGGCTAGAAGTTTGTTTTGAACCATGATATTTTTGAAAAATTTTAAATCTGGCTTGACTATAGCAATTTATGTAATTTTCCAAACGTTGACATGGCTTAAGATGAAGGGAAAATGGCAAAAGACATCAATGTTAAAAATCATCGATGGTTTAAATCTGATGTTTCTAAGCCATCGATGTTTTGGATTAATATTACCATCGACAGTTTTGACTTTGATACCCATTCCTAAATTTAACCTATTTTCTGACAAAAGTCAATCGCCTCTGGTCTCCAACAAAATAAAAAGAATTACAATTGTATTTACATATGTTTTGTTGTTTTACCGATTGGTTTGTATGTTTTTCAGATATTTTATTAAAATTGACCAACAAAGGAACTAAGATATAACGAAAACTTAAAAATTCCATAACGGGAAGGAAATTTCATCTCGTATGTGCGATATTATTTTATAATACCAATTGTCCTATTGTATACTATATACAAAAACTATTAGTCAAAACTTTTTAAATTTGACTTGATATTGTATGTAGGTATGTTTGTAGATCAAAAATTATTTCGGGCAAATAATCTCAAATTCTGCCAATTAGACAGTTTTATTATTTTGCTTATAAATAACAAAATTTAAATACTAATATATAAATTGTAAAAATCATTCTATAAATAACTTGTATTTTTGTATATAACATAATAAAAGCAAATGTGTTTATGTTTCTTTTTTTACACAATATAACACGTATTTGCGGCCTTGGTTATTTTTCGCGTTGTTTTTAAGATTCAAATAGCTTAAATCCATAGCAACAAGAACTACATGAATTAGGTATGCAGTAATAACCAGTAATCAAACAGTATTAATAAATAGTTTTAAAGTTTAAATAACTTTGTGAAGAAATATATTAATATTTGAATAGTTGAACTGAATAAAATTAAAGTAAACTAAAGCTAATGTATCGCAATGACATGATCTAGATGCTAGATGATGTTACATTTAAGGATACCAACGCTAATTGGGACATTTTTGGAAAGTTATTTTTAACGAATGCTTTAATTGTTGCTAATTAACAGCGACTTTTTGTTTCGGTTAAACAAACCAATACCTTTTACATAAGAACTATTTAGAAATAAACAAATTAAAATTATTATGTACGCGTCGTGTGAATATTTAAGAATTTTTATTCTATCATTTTCGTTCTCAATTCTGTTTCTTATTCTCTAGACTGTAAAAAAAATAATTTAGAAAAAGTGGAGCTTAACTGAATTAAAATTGAACGAGACATGACGTTTTTTAAGAATCCGTTTACAAAATCGCAGTTAATAAAATCAATAGAATATAGATATTTCTAAAATAAACACCGGCTTAATTTTATAATAGGTAACACTTACCATGGGCAGCAGCAACAGCCAAAGCAAGTAAACACACAAAGACCTGAAAAACAAACAACAAATATTAAAAATGTGTATACCTTTGGAAAATCTCAAATGCCAAAGGAGAAAAAATCCTGAATAATTTTATTTTTATTAACCAATTTTACTCCAAATTTAAAAAAAGTAACAATAATTTTTACGTAAACCAAAACTTTTTGACTAATTAAACCAATTCACACACTAACCTTCATGTTGGTGCAGAAAAAAGGTGACTGCACTGGATCAGGCGGGTCCAACTTCTTTTATACCAATTTCAAACCTTGGGCCCCCCTTTCAAATTAGCGACCGATCAAAAGAGTATCTCCAACTTACGCATACGTCTGTTACGTCTTGTTACCTTTAGCTATGGTATAAGACGCCGACGCATGAATGGAGTTACGGTCTTACCCAGGCCACTTGGTTTTTGTTTTATTGTTCGGTCTTAGCGTTGAGGATCGAGGTCGATCAACTATTTTTTACTTCGTTCTATGCCAAATATAGACCGTATTTAATCACCCATTAGCGGAAAGATTAATGGTACAATTAGAACATTGATTTAAATGTTTGGCTTAGTATTTTTTAATCTTCGCAAAGTTGCTTTCAATTTTTATTCTTCAATATATGAATAATTGAAGTTTCCACCCATCGTATAAAGGTCAAGCCATCTCTAGTGTTTCAGCATTTCCTGGAAACTAACAATCAGTAAAGATCATCAAGGCGAGGACGACTACATGCTTCCACATAGATCACCATTATTTTCTGTATAATAGTCAAGAAATCGATACAATTATTGAAGAATGCTTGGAGAGAATTAAAGAGAACTTTGTCAGCTGTTGATACATAGTAGAATTAGTATATAGCCAGGTGCTTAGAAGCGATTTGGAATGACTGGAGTGAAGGCCATTTTGCCTCTCATTGTCTTTATTCTTTAGTTTTTAAGACATGGACAGTTGCTAATCTTGTGAATTTTGGACACTTGATTTGGAATTTCAAGTCACAAAGTGATTCCCATTTGTCAATGACGGACACGTATATATGCTGATGAACACTTGATCATCTCTGGCAGTTACAGTGGTGTGGTAAATAAAAAATGATGATACAATCTTTGCGATTGGAAAATATAATATTAATTAAGACTTTGTTCCTGAGTTTGCAAACCAAGGTTTATGGTAGCTCATATAAAACAAAGTTTTTACATTTTTTTTAATAAATTGTGTTTTAGAACATGATTTAAGATGTGAATTTAAAAAAAAAATACTGTTTGTCTGTGGAGCGCTTCAGTAATCTCTAACGCTGCTGGATGACATTATTTTATAAGAAGTATAAGTAATTCCGTCACCATCATTTTGCGGATAGACTCCAGGGGTTGAGAACCATTTTTGAATAGAAATACCTGTTGTATCAGTGTAAATAAATACAATTTTTACAAGAATTGAAGCTTTAAATAAATGTAATGCGGTAGTTAAAAAGGCAGGTGTATTTTAACAAAAACATAAAATTATACCATAAATAATGTCTTCAAATCCTTTTTGATGAAAAAAGTTAAACAAAAACGGCAAAAATGAGATAATAATTACCTTTTTACAATAATTTCATAATTACTTTTTTACAATAATTTCATGTCCACTTAAACTTAATAAATAATTTACAATACCCTGCTTATAGACCTATAAGCAGAGGTATTGTAAATTACCTTAACTATGCGCTAATTGTAAATGCATATGTTCTCTTGCAACTGATTTGCTTAGATAATACTATGTTGTTCGTCGTAGCTTTTGATGCTACGAGTAGAACTTATGTTCGACTTGAAGATCCGCTTTATGTCTTTGTCCATGACTGCAAAGTATTGTTATTTTGTCAGGGAAGCTTGAGAGTAAATCTAATTATGTTTTTTTTCTTGTAGAACAAAATTTTATATTGGTCGTGTCTGCATTAAAATAAAACAGGTTAGCCAGGATTGGACAGATATTTTGATAATATCATATAAATAGAAAATGATATAAAGAATGTTGGTAACAGCAGGCTGTTCCAACACTAACGTTGCGACATATATCTCTATCTCATCCGGCGTAGGCTACTGGACACACTACGCATGCGTCAAGTTCGTGGATTCGATTGGCTGGATTGGATCCATAGGCTGCCACAGTGCTGCCACCAGCTGCCACATGTGTAATGTTATAATAATAATCCACGCCTTAACATCCCCCAACAGCTTTCGCCACTACGGGGGCATCGGCAGGCCCGAATTATCATTATTATGGCCCGCGTCTGTGGCACGTCTTAAGTTGTTTGGCTTTCAGCATTCGCCGTGGAGTAAAGGAAAACCACAGAAAAACCTTTTATATCTCCGTCTCACATTGTAGGAACCGAGACTACACATTGGCGCTATAGGACAAACTCCGTATAATCCATAATACGTATATGGATAATATTGAGAGTGGGTATTGTCAAAAAACTAGCCGTTGACACTACCTACTATCTGAATGAAAATAATTGTGAAATCCTCGCTAACTAAGTTTTAATGCAGACACGATGTCGAGCAAAAAGAATTTGCTCATACAGCTAAACTATTAATTTTACCAAAAAATGTCATAGAGATAAATTATACAAAATTTCATCTAATTTAATTTATTATTTCACTATTTTGACAAAATTACAGAAATGGCGTACGATTGTTGAATGTGCCAATCCACAGGGTGCCGGATGTAGTCAGTTTTCTTTTATATACATTAATAATCTTCTAACATCCATTGCATATGGAAGGTCACTATGTTTGTTGATGACGGTAGCCTTATATTATACTCAAGTGCTCCAATGGATACTTTGATATATAACATCAACTCCGACTTGGAGGCTTTGTGTCACTGGTTTGTTTTGACGCACCTGCTATGGGAGACTAAGATAGCACAAGTATTTGCACATTTGGAAAGATGTTATGCTGGAATTGGGCATTGTGTGAGCTAATTTTTGTTATCCATTTGTTGAAATATATGCTATGGTTGGATTATAATGGAAAGTTAAATGAATTATTATTATTATTATTATTAAACCTCATTTATTCTACTTTACAGCAATTATGAATACATAAATAATACGATTATATTATATTTTCACAGTTCTTCCCTCTGTCGTCACCTCGAGTGATGAGAATATCGTCCTCGGGCTAGCGGTATCGAAGGTGTCTGGTTGTCGCTAATGTCTAGGTTCTGCTTAAGTCCTCATCTCCAGTAGAATGGCGCGGACTCTTTGTTTAAATTGTTTGTTGCTGAGTTTTTTGTATTTGTCTTGTATGTCATTGTAAGTGCAAATTGATGTGGTCGTAATGTTCATCCGGTTTTTAAATTTCTTTACTCTGTGAGTGCGTAATTTGTGTCGTTGTCTTGTATTGACGTTATGGATGTCGTAGTAATTATGGTTGGAGTCGTAGGTAGTGCCGCAGAAGATCCTTTTCGACAAGTACAATACATAATGCGGGAATATTGATTGCTGATTAATATATGTTTGATAAAGAGGAAACCAAATGTTCGTCTGTTTTTTTTTTCAAACTCCAAATTAGTACATAAATATTTAGCTACAATTTAATATTTATTATTTAACATCACCTGTGTTAATTTCACTTAATAAATATTACATACATTTATATGATTAATACAAACTTTTCATAACTTTCCTAACAAATTATGTAATTGAAACGTGACCACTAACACACCCAAAATATGAAAAATGACATACACGAGTTTTGCATTTCAAACAAACTACGAATATGTCATAGACAAATGATCAAATCGGCAAAAATTTAATTTTGGGGAAGTACAGAATATGATGCTATATAATTGAATTAGATGAATTATGCACATTATAGTAATTGGAGGCTACTTATGTAGTAGCGTTGAAACTTGGAAATTCCGCGCAATGCCAACAAAACAATAATAGAAGCAAGGCAATCATTTATACTCATAAAAACCAAGGAAACCCAATGTACATTTTTGAGAAGAAAATATAACTACATACTACGAAATATTATAATCCTTTGTTTATTTACAGCTGTCGTTACGTATTTGATCATTATACTCATTACATCCGATCAAAACTAATAAAAGCGCATCGCTAATACATAATAAATATTATCCTTGGCATTTCTAATTGAGAATTACCTACTGGTAGCGATGATGTTTTATTTTACGACGCCATCGTAGAAACTGGAACTCATTACTTAAAGATTTAACATTCAAAATTTTTAGTGGGATCCGATAATTACAATGCCACGTAAAAAGAAGCAATATGTAATTTTTGTTAGGGAAAGTCTTGTTTGCACTTACTTCCACTCTTTTTCGAAACGTTTCAAGTATAAATGGATGTCATTGTCCTTTGGTATGTGATAAAATTAATTGTCCTTGTGCAATTGTTTTGGCACGTCGATTCAATGTGTCAACCTATTGCCCACACAAACCTTAGTCAACTTAATATTATTATTTGTTGCATGAAAATTACTCTTTTTATAGGTATTTTTAGAACATTATAAGAAAACTTAACGATGAGCGACCCTGGTTGTGAAACAAAATCTTTTACTTCCTGCCACTTCGTTAAACTTTTTGAATTGAATGCGTTACCTTGTCAGTTAAAGATGTTACTATAGTTGCGCAAACTTGAAGAAGTAAATTGCAAGCATAAGGTATAATACCACTTTAAATCGAGTGTTTACTAAAATTATATTTTAATTGGAGCTACAATTATTGACTCAACATTTCAAATCTAAATTTCATATCCTCTTCATGACCTTTACCTATATAAAGACACCATCACGCATTACTCAGAGCGATGGTATAGATTTATTTGATATTGTTAATGTTAGATGTTTATGATTATGAAATAGTATGTTTCCTTTCTTTATTATTCCACTTTTTACTTTATCTGATTTTGACTGCTTGTACTTTCAATTCTGTGCTCATATAATTTAAGATAAATTGAAGATAACATTTGGGGTGCGGCAATTTTGCAATCGTACTCACGTCTTGCCGAAAATGACTTATCAATCATGTTTACCTGGGCGGTAGTCGCTTACTGTTTACTTGCACTATTCATTATTTTAATGTTTAATGCGTACGATTTTATTCAGCATACTTAGAAAATTCCAGCTTCGTGAATGAACAACAACTAAAACTACAACAAATCTAACTTTTTACCCTTTGGGCCTTGATCGAACCGTGTTTCTAAACAAAACAAGCGAAACTTGACAACAATTGATTTTAAAGTTGGTGCTACCTACTATCTTAGTAATTATTGAGTTAAAATTTAAGTTTTGGTTGTTATAATCTTCTGTAACAGCCTCTATATGCGAAATAATTATCAAATGTGCGGCCAGGCATTCCTCATGTCAAGGGCAAACCATCTTCAAAATATCTGCACAATCTCCCAAAACCAATTAGATAAACTGTACAAGGGTCCCCAGTATTATTTCAATGATTTGCAGTTGGTTTGTTATAAAAGTAAGTAATCAATTGACCTGCTATTTTGTAAGTATGTAATTAATGAAGTATGTACAGGTGGGCCAAATTCGATGTTACTATAGCAGATCTCTGTAACTATAAGAGATATCGAAAAATGAGTAAGATCGTCTTTTTTTTGAGAGAAACTCAATGGTGAAATCCAAAATTAGCTATCGTCTTTTGTTTTCGAGTATTATTATCCTATTAATCTAAGCAAATTGCACTGCGAGATATGCACTGTCAAATATTTGTACCGAAAATATGAACATTTAATGCCGATTCGTAACATCGCACATCTGGACTTGCAAACACGTCGCAAACTCTCGAACGCATCGGCTGGCTCGACAAAAACTTGTAGTTCTGTGGTCGTAAAAATACCTTCTACGCCGATATTGGGCAGACTATTTGAGGTAAACATATTAGCGCCGCATGAATGCGCCGGTGAAAAATACATTCTTATGCCTGCAAGAAATAGTTTTCGGGCTATAGAATTCTTAATACGTTTTACTTTCGACAAGAAAATAATATCTTGATACGTAGTGTGTAGGATGTTTGTTTTCGCTACATTACTAACGCGTCTTGCAAAATATAATAAAAAATAATACACGCAAGGGCTCATGATGCATGAATTCATTATTTGATAATAATTATTTCAATCATTTGCAGTTGGTTTGTTATAAAAGTAATTAATCAATCAATCAGGGGGGCGGCAGTATTGAGATTTGCCTACGGCGGCAAAAACGCTAGGGCCGGCCCTGAAGGGTGGTTCTTAATTAAACAGAACTTTTAAATTTTCAATCTGTTCTTTTATATTTATACTTATTTCCTGGGATATTTGAGATCGATAAAAACATATGAACCGAAATCGAGATTAAGTTAAATTTAATTATGTGTTTAATTTAATAATTTAATTAAATTTAATGTGTTTTACCACATTAAATTTACATGCTACTTATTAGCTTAATCTAAAACAAAAATAATCTAGTAACTTTTGAGGCTGGATATCAGAGCATTTCACAAAAACACAATAATCTTAGGTAAGTAACTAATCCTGGCTAACACCGAACAAAATCGGACACGTGAAACTTGTTTCCGATATGCGTTTTCCCGTACAATCGGAATCTGACAGCAACCCATGTTTAAGTGGTATATAAACTAATGAATTGGAAAATAATAAATGATGGTCAGGTGGTCCATGTTTGACACACATTGTGGATAATTCAAGGTGGTAAGATTTTGTTTTTCCACTGGTTCGCATGTCTGTGACCATGCAGAGAAAAAGTATATTTTTGCTTTATATAATGTTGCAATATTTGCCATGCTTTTCTTTAACTGACCAATGGCCGAAAGCAATAAATATACAAAAGCCAATCTGTAGACATCTGTAGAAAGTCCAATAGTTTAAATAGCAATTATTGAGTATAACACACTTTATATCACTTTTTTGTTGTCGAGTTGTATGTATGTATCAATTAGAGGCTGGGAAGTCCCAAAGCACGTAGGCCCCACTGGGCCCTTTGTGGAAACCTCTTATGCTCACTCCGGCGTCGTGGGCCAACCCAGGCCATGGGCGAAAGCTACGAGGCACGATAGAGGAGCATTACGGATTCTGTCCATGGCAGGCCAGCGGTTCCTAAGAGCACTTATCCTATGGTTTTCTACAGCGGGCTGCAACTGCTGTGTGACCGGCAGATCTTTGTGCTGATCTATAAGCGCACCGATTGCCACCATTGTTTTCTGAGTGCCCTTTAATCCAGTTGATGGTGATGGTGTTTTTCCTAGCTGTCTCTACCAACAGCCAGAATGGATTGTCTACTGTCAGTGAATATCACTATGTTTTGACCTGACTTGTTAGATTGACTAATGATGTCTGTGGCAGTTTTAATGGCTAAAAATTCCGCCTGTGTGACAGAAGGAAATTTACCAAGCGGGATTAAGCGGAAACATGGAAATCGTGCAAGAAAATTCCAGCACCTCTACCGTTCGGTGTCTTAGAGCCATACGTGTAGATCTTCAGGTTCTTGCTGAGATCAGCCTGAAGGGCTGTGGTGTGGATCAGATATGGTTTCCTGAAAACATAGTGGTGAGTGATGTAATTTGTAGGACACTCCAGAAAGGGTTTAGCCTTGGTAACCTTCCACTATAGTTTGATCCTCTTGCCACCAACATGTCCAGGAGTACTCCACTGTACGGAGTCTGGCAGGTACCAGGTTTTCCATCGCAGCAGGGGGGGGGGGGGGGGGCAGTTTGGTGATCGCAGAAGCCAGGTTGACTCTGGGCCACCATGCCAGTATGTGAGCATGTGAGCATTTATTAAATCAAGATTAGGTGACACTATTAGAAAATTATCAGTAATAGTTTATCACAAACATGGCGAAATCCATTCTATAGTAAACAAAATAATCGGGCCAATGTAATAAAAATTTGCGATTCCGTAACCGAGTGTTAAAAACTACATCACAAAATGTATTTATTATGCTTTTAGTAAAATTGTCTGCGATTTCTATTGGTAAAGAAGTTACTATGATCTTTCTTATAGTAAACATTCAAAATGAAAACAAATAATAGATAATAATTGGGTATTTGGGACACGTGTACTTTTATATTGTAATCCACATACGTGTAAACAATAGTTATTGGGCTCTGCGATAGAATGGATTACCTACTTATCAAAACTGTAACCTCATAAACAGTTACTAAAAATTTTCTGATACTATCATCTTCCCTGGGCATATGTTGTTTCTGTTTACAACTAACTGATAAGTACAAACCTAAAAGTGTATTTTCAGCTTCGTACATGCCACTGGCAAGACGGGTTGGAGAATTTAGAAACGTTGAGTTGTAAGAAACCCGAAAATTCTAGCCTTTGCTAAGTACATTTTTACAAAGATGTGGATTCTAACAACCGCTGCTCTGCTGTTTACCTACACTTTGAAAAGTTTGGCCAATGGAAAACCTATACATCTATCATCGCGACAAAGTAAGTTTTGAATTACCTAGCCATTGAATTTATATGTAAATTCCGCTAAAAGGTGATAGATTATCGTCGTGGAAAGCCGGTGACCAGAACATGTGGGAACTCAGCGGCCAAATAGAAGGCGATATGATCCTGCTTCCACAACAGGAGAAACAATTGCACTCAAACGAAGGCTACATGTGGGAACATAACGAGATTCCATATATGCTATCCCCACTTTTCTCCATAGAACAGGCTGCATTCATCAATGATGCAGTAAAAGAGTTTGAAGCCAAGTCATGCCTGACGGTTCGACCCGTAAACACTACTGACATCAATTTTGTCAATGTTTCGGTATGTTTATTGCATCAGTTGTTTTGAGGTAGATGAACGACATCCAGTTTTAGGCAGAGGACACCGGTTGCTGGGCTAACGTTGGAAGACTAGGTGGGCCCCAAAAACTCAATCTCCAAATCGAAGGATGCTTAACGAAGCAAACGATCATACATGAGTTCCTCCATGCCGCTGGATTTCATCATCAACATTCATCACCTGAACGCGATAGCTACATTAAAATTATTTGGGGCAATGTCTTAAGAGGTAAAAGCAAAATCCACCAACGATAACTATCATAATACCAATAATTTTTCACCAAACAGGTGAGAGATATAATTTTGAGACATATAAACGTGATATCAACACTGGTTTTCCATACGATTATGGCAGTGTTATGCATTATTCGGAAAAGGCTTTCTCTGCAAATGGAGCATCAACCATTCTACCTCATGTAAGTATTTTGATTTAAATGATCAAAGTGTTTTTTTGCATTTGCTTTTCTAGGACGAGTCTTGGATTGGCAGGCTGGGAAATGCACAGGAAATGAGTAATATCGATGTTGAAAAGCTAAATAAGATGTATTGCAATCCAAACTTGCCATATAACCATATAACTAGTCGTATAAGCAGTCTTAGCAAGTCACAGGTTATATGGTTAATAATTGGAATAATAATAGTAATAATAATAACGGTCATATGTATAAGGAACTGTAATAAATCACGGACACAGGCATCTGCGCCACGAACAACTGGGCGACGGAGAAGTAGGCGACGGACAAGTGGGCGATGGTCAACTAGACGTTGGTAAAGAGGGCGACTGACAATTGAGCCACCGAATAATGAATTAATTATGAATTCTTTTCAGATAATTGAAAAACATAAACGTCGACGATACGCATAAAAGCAGAAAAGAAATCACGAAAATCACAATCACAAAAATACTAATAAATAGGGTTAGAGTGACTATGTCACTCTAACTATGTCTATGACTATGTCCGGCCAACAAAAACAGGCATTACTTGTTAAATTTTCGTCATTATTGGTCAGCATAGTCACGTTTTGTATCTTATTTTATTTTTGTCAAATGATATGATTGAATATAATTTCACATATTTTTATTGCTTTGCTTTACGTTAATTAATTAATTTTTTCTATGAATAGAATGAATATAAGTACAAGTATGTAAATTTATTGTAGTAAAACGAAATAAAAATATTTTTTTATTTTGTTTATTATTAGATTACACTTATTCTTAATTGAGCCCCGTGGAGAACGTGTTAATATGTATTCATCGATCTGAAATTTTATGGGAATTAGAAAAAGTATGAATATAATGGAATGAATTCAGCAGAAAGTAGTAAATTACTATATAATAAATAAATAGTTGAAAAATAAGGACCATTCCACCTAAGTAGGACTGTAGGGAAAATAACGACTATGTACTTTCCCATTGGTTAATTGGTTAAAATTGAATTGGTAGAGATTTGAAATGTTATAGCTGTTTTTTTCAGATATACTATAATATTCTAATAATAAAATAAGTACGTAGGCTTTCACGGCCAAAATCATTTAGAAAATAAACTGCTGCCGGGTTATGCCGTGTGTCAAGATTTGTTAATGCTGACGTTTCGCGAACCATGTTGCTCGCTTCTTCAAAGCTAATTGAAAACTGAACAAATCTTGACACACGGCATAACCCGGAAGCAGTTTATTTTCGAAATACTAATAATAATATATAAATAATAATAATACAAATAATATACTAAAATATACAGTTCTGCAGTTTGACATATTAAGATACATTATAAGCACATAACAAGTACATTTATTTTATATATTAGGTAAAGCTAGATACAAGGATGTTTGTTGACCTTAATGTATACGGTAAAAGAAGGAACGATTAAATACTTTTAATAGTATGAAGTAAGACAACAAAGTAACTAAAACAAATATTCCCTGCACACTATTATGCCATATCACACTTGTCGGAGAACAAAACATACGTACAAGTCGCACTACGGCATCTTACATGGCCATCGAGGCATTAACAATTAGCATTTACACCAACAATCGTATTAGACACGGTTGTGACACAACAGGGTAGAGCTGGCGGTCCGGATTTCCCATCCGCATCTTAAGAAGCTTAGAAGTTACAGGTCGTATTAAGAAACGTTTTTTTTTCTGCCGTGCAAGTTTTTGTTATTCCAATTTTAATTTTGTAATACTTTCACTCCTCGCGGTTTAGTACTAGAGTTCAACAAACCGATCGCGTGAGATACTTCTCGAAAATAAGTATGAGATTGTGATGTGATGAGTAATACATAGGTGCATTTCTGTTAAATGTGAATGAATTTAGTAAGAAGTCAATAATTTTCTCGAGGACGGCTCTGAATTGGACCTGTGTTTATATGAATTGTTATGCTTACTCGTAGAATAAACAGTTATTCTGGTATTCTGGTAGTAAACACCTTGCCTAAAGTGCGAACTAATTTTTAATTACTATATCATTATCAAAATCGTTATCTGATGTGGCCAGACACATGACTTCAGACATCATACTATACAGTAGTGTCACGCTGTATCAAACGCTGACGTTTTGACAATACTGTCAATAGAATCAACATTATCTGTCAAATCCTGCCTAACTAGTTTAATGCAGACACGGTCGATCTCGATCAAATAGAAGTTGCTAATGCAGCTAAACTATACCAAAATATGTCATAGACATAAATTATACAAAACTTCCTCTACTTTAATTTATTATTTAACTATTTAATGTAATTATAGATATAGCCGCTCATTCATAACCTCCAGTTCCTTCAGAACCTTTTGAACAAAACTTCGTTAAACTTCTTTCAGTCATGAAACTTCTAAATAAGTTTTGCCCCGATACCAGTAGTAGTTTTTCCGGAATCATCGTCACAAAAACACACACATACACACATATACAGACATATTTTTGTACATTCATTGATCAAAAATTTTCAGGGGACGCGAAAGAACATCCGCTAAAGTCTCTAAACTTTTTTTCGACACGATTACAATACTTTATTGTACTACTTATGTATGATAAAGTAAAAAGTGACATCCTTAAGTTACTAGATCAATCAAACTAAAATTTAATGTGGCCAGGCACATGATTTTATCATACTATATATAAAATTAATTGTTTAGCTGCATGAGATTCTATTTCATCGAGATCGATCCTGTCAGCATGAAAATAAATTGACATTAGGTATTGTCAAAATACCAGCGTCTGACACTAGCTACTGCCATTAGAATGAAAATATCTGTCAAATCCTGGCTAACTAGTTTTCTATTAATGCAGACACGACCGATCTCAAACAAATATAACTTGCTTATGCAGCTAAACTATTAATTTTTTTTTTCGCACAATTACAATACTTATCTCATACTGCGCATGATAAGGTAATACAAACCTTTGACATAATTAATGGCCATCTTATCTTCTCTGCATTTTATTTGTTTTTAAAAACCTTCCTTGGTCACAGTTCATATTAGTCGTTTGCCTCTGCGTCCTGGGTAAGCTGTAGACCCCCCCCCCCTCCGAATGTTGATACATGCACATTGTGGTGGTCTAATTTGTACTGACTTTTTAAGAACAAAATCATTTCTGTATTCCTTGCTACTTTTAAGCACTGCTTCAAAAAGTTATTTGATAATGTTTTATGTAAATTTATTGTAGTGAAACCAAAAAAAGATTGTTTTGTTTCTCGAATTTGAGCCAATTGGGTCACGTGTTAATATGATTTTATCGATCTCAAATTTCATAGGAATTAAGCATGGATATAAATAATCAAATTGAGAGAGTTCTGCAAAAAATAATGGAAAGTTAACAATAAATATTTAATATATGTCTATTAAATATGGTAAATATTTAATTAGTAATAAAAGAGTCTATTGTGATTAAATTGATAACAAATTTGCAATCAGAAAAGACATACAGTTTATAAGTGTGGTACGTAAATAGCAAAGTAATTTAGAAACTTGTTTGATTTATTATATAGAAACAAACAACAACAAAATATCACAGACTACTAAATTAAAATAAACTTAATTCACAAATGAATATTTATAAATTTAAAAATAAATACTACACCGTGGAAACGATTTTGCAGCCGTCTATTTTGTCTCAAATTAAAAGTAATATTCAATTACAAATTATATTCATGAAATCAGTCATGACTGCAATAAAAAGAACTGGCTGTTAATTAGGTTGCCTGCCACTACAGTAATTACCAATTCTGAAAAATTTCTTGCTAATATGAATTTTAGAACTATTAAGAAGAAAGACACACGGCAATTAAGTGTTGATTTGCGATGGAACTCGGTTTTAACATTTGGTTTAGCTTTCACTCATCAAAACTAAATGCGCTATGCATCGTTAATTTGCATTTATTCTATTTAATTAATAGCGTACTGACATGCATAATAGAACTGTACCAGACATGCGGCAATACAGAATAATTTAGTTCAGGTAAATTCACTGAATTCAACTTAAAATAAATGTAAACTGTAATAACTATGCTTAAGAAAACTCTATGATTTACTTATATACTTTTATTCGGAAAATATAATATAATATTTATATACAAAATCACAAATATAATTTACATGTTGAAATATACGAAAGCAGTTGATCAGAACTCCTCTTCATTTCATTTCTTTAGTTTTTCTCTGGACTGGCGCATTACCACCAACCGCCACCGCCACCGCCAGAATTCCAGCCGCCACCGCCACCGCCAGATTTCCAGCCGCCACCGCCGCCGCCTTCACAAAAAAAAGAAGTAAAATTACAATTAAAAGAACAGAACAATTTCCAAATAATTCATGTTTTTAAACAATATATCTTACCGTTCCATCCGCCTCCTCCAAGGTTCCATCCGCCACCGCCTCCATGACCGCCACCGCCGCCGCCACCGTACCCACCGCCTCCGCCATATCCTCCACCGCCGCTTGGCACGATAATTTTGATTACTTTAATTGTGCTGCCGCCACCGCCGCCTCCATATCCACCACCGCCTCCATATCCACCGCCGCCTCCACCAAAACCGCCCTTCCAACCGCCGCCTCCGCCGCTTCTCCAACCACCTCCGCCTCCGCCACTTTTCCAGCCACCGCCGCCACCGCCTAAGTTCCAGCCGCCGCCCCCGCCTCCACCATAGCCGCCGCCTCCACCGCCACCGGACCAACCGGAACTAATGAATCCACCTGAAAAAGAAAATCGTTTGCATTAAGGGTTGAAAATAATAAATTATGACTGAAAAATAAATGAATGATAAATCAGGACAGTAAATTACCCATGAATTACGTTCATGAAAACTAACCGTTGTTTATATACAGCCGGGTGGTTCTTACTTTTACGGTTTTTTTTCTGCAGAACCCTCACAATTTGTTACTTTATAATTTATATCCATACCTAATACTTCTTGTGAAGTATAAGATCAATGAATACACATTAACTCGTGCTCCGTGTAATTTAATAATATAAAATAGTTATTTATGTACCAAGGGTATTAACGGATGTTTATGCCTCGAGGGTGAGCTAGCTCGAGAGCTAGCTCACCCGAGGGTCCTCAATTTGTTAAGTCGCCCGAGGGTATAAACATCAATTAATGCCCGTGGTACATACAAAATTGTATGTCCTACAATGGTGTTGTTCCTCTGTTTGAATAATATTAATAAATATTTTGACGTAACCAAGTGACATGCGTATCTACGGAGTTGAATAACAATACAAACAATTTGGAGTTGAGTGACAATACAGACAACTAATTGTCAAAAAGTAACCTTAATCGCCAACAATGACATTGATGATTTAAAATTTACAATTTGAATGACAAATATTTTGTATCCTATAATATAACCTGTAGGCGGCAACCGAATGGTCAGTCCAATCAAAACACAGTTTTCGATTCGGTTTGACGTTTGCGATTAAAACGTCAACTTTTTTTATTTGTCAAAAGCCAATATGTCAGTTATTAGTCATTAGAAACGGGTGACTTTATTACGATATTGTTGTGTAGGATAAAAGGTTATGTGTGCACCACGCCCAGAAAGTAGTGTTCCGGACCTCAAGAAGTGGCCAGGCTCGCTACGGTCGCCTGTGCAACTCTTCTCTCAGCCCGGAAAAGAACCACTTTCTCGGCTTGGTACACAGTGAATATGGAATATACTATATACTATGATATATTTAACATATAAACCATGGCAATGCCTTCGCCCCGGTATCTAAGATGAAAAATGTCACTTTATGATCATGTAGTAGTAGTACATAAGAAAATAATCAATTAACACAGATATCAGAGCATATAAAAAAATTTCAAATACCTACTTAATTTGACAAATAACCAACCTATACCAAATATAATTTGTTTTTCTAAAAAAACTAAAAAAGACTAAAATTTAGACAAATGTTTCACTTGTATAATTTGTGCTTTGTTGGTCAAGATAGTCACTTAGTTTAGATTATTGTATTTTTGACAAATTACGTCCTATTTTTTAGTTTTAGATTAATTGTTGTAATAATAGTTGTTGTAAGTAAATTTATTGTGGTAACATATTTTTAAAACGATTATTTCGTAATTATTTTTAAATATTATAAAATTGAATATATGTACTTTCCATTTTGAGCCCCTTGGCGCATGGGTTAAAATGTTTTGATCGACGTCAAACTTGAACGTTACAAGTTTTACCTATTTATAAATAAGGACCACTTACTATACAGAGTGCACCTATTATACTATAAAAACGGTATAGGGAAACTATGCCGTGTGAGGTATTATCGGATGCCTCTCTATAAACTCAAAGATTCGTCGGAAACTTTTTAGTCTTGCTGAGGAGAATTGAGAAAACTTTCTTTTTCTATAATTGGAACAATATCATAAATGGTCTCTGCAGTGACGCTAACTAAAAATCGTTCATGATTAATAGCTCCCTGCATCCAGGGAGATATTTGTTAAATTAGAAATGGAAAATTATGTAATAAATTCGATTTGCTACATTTTATGAATAAAACTATAAGCACCAAATATATTACACACTTGACACTGAAATGTGACTCTCGCAGGTTTGAAAACTCATGAGTGTATTGTATATTTTTATTTATATAAGTTGATTAGTATAGTAAATGAGTGCGCTTTTTATTCATTTCTAAACTATCATGTTAATTCTTTTTGCAGCATAATACTTAATTTCATTTACCAAGAAAATATTTTCAAAAAGTTGTAAAGTAAATTGCAAAAAAAAACACTTATTTAAAAATGAATACATAATTATGTTATTGATTAAAAGCCTTGAATTTATAATTAATAACTTGTTATTAAGTAAGGATTTAAATGGAAATATGTATAGATACCGCAATATACTTGAAAATATATGCCAAAGGTCTGTTTTTGAATCTGTATACTGAGTCTGGATACCCTGGATAACCCGCTATTTTAAAGTAGTTTATTAAGCATACAAGCTGTCTCACTTTGATATGTCTTTTATTATTTCTAGTTTCCAATTTCAATAGTTATTGATTAAAATTAATTCATTTTAATTCAAGTTTAAATGATTGCTCTTTTCAAGCCAAAGTCAAGATACGTGATAGAAAGTACATGTTTAAAAAAAAAACATTGCAAGTTTTAAGGTGATTAAAATGGGGTTTGAAACCCCCATCAACTGTATAATATTGGCAAGTATGTAAGTTATTTTAGCTCGGGTGTCAACATATTATCACTGGATAATTTTACAAGTAGTTAGTGTGGACATTATGCTCATTTACGGAAAATGTGGAAAAATTACGGAAAAACAAATATTATTTGTGTGTCAGCTTTCAAGTAATTTTGTCATAATTCATCGTTGTTTTTGTATTTTAAAAAACTGTTTTGCTTGTGCTTCGTAAATAAAAATTGACTTATGATTAAACAAATTAGTAATATATTCTAGCGAATACTATTTCAGTATTTCAATCTTATGTGTTACTTATGTGTTATACTACAAAATACATACATACCTTACAGAAATACATTAGACATACGATATATTTCCACAATTTTCTTCCAGTGGCTGACAGATTTTAAGCCAGACAATGGAATACAAATTTGGCACTTCTTTATTTTGTATCAAGAACAATAAATTACTTCACATCAAGTAAAACTACGAAACATGACTGATTCAATATCAAACTTTTACATAGAAAAGTGGCAGACGATGAACCAGTGTTAAATGTTTCTAATATAGTTTCTAAATATTGACATATTGCAAAACTACCAAATACTATTGTTGTGAATAAAACTTACCGTGGACGGCTGCAGCTACCAGCACCAAAACAAGAAGCACCTGAAACGTAACATTAGATTAGATTAGCGTCTTCCGTCACTTATCTGATGTAACGTGCACAAATAGAAGAAGAGTAGAAGAGTGAAATTACCTTCATAGTGTCGAAAAAATAACTGCTGGAGGCTGGTCGTTGTTCATCTTTTATAGTAAATTAAATCCTTGGACCTCCCTTTCGAATCACTAGAGATTCTTTCAGAATACCGTCTTCTTTTTCAGTGCCGACGACGACTACGATTACACACACAGACATACACAAACACAAATGCGCGCACGCATGCACAACGCAGAGTAATGTGAACAAAATTATTCGCCATTTCACAAGACGTGCGACTAATTAAAATACAATGTTTCTTCTGCAATTTACAAATCACGCGAATTTCAACTAATACGGGAATTGTATTTTAATCTGAGGCATTTCGATGCCTTGACCGAAGATGCAATAATTTCATAATAATTTAAAATCGGCGTAACCTTTACCGCTCTAAAACACTTCATAAAATAGCCAAATTGAATAAGACCAAACGACCTTGCCGAAAAGCAAACACCTATCGGTTAAAAAAAAATTAAGTGCCTACATTTTGTTTTGATTAATCTAACACATAAATTTACGATATAATGTTGGTTAACAGTATATTATGTTGTGTTCAGATCACTGCCATCAATCATGAACATATTTTGATATCCCATCATTTTGGTTTTTGATTCAGCCAAATATCTGATTTTTTTGTAGAAGATTCGCAAAACTGTGTTTTGCTTTGCAGGTTAAAAGTTCCAAAATCACTTGTTCTTTTTCAACAAGAAACAGACTCATATTGATAATTCACAACCAGGTGTGATGGCATTAAAAATTATAGACGTTCAGATAAAACGTTGTGACCTGTATAAACAGTCAGATATTAGTATAAAAAAATAGCTGGTGTGGTCAAGCACATGACTTTATCATACTATATAAAATAATAATAGTTTAGCTTCATAAGATTCTATTTGATCGAGATCGGTCGTGTCTGCATTCAAATAAAACTAGTTACCCAGGACTTGACAAATATTTTGATTCTATTATATATACGTATTGTCAAAACATCAGCAAAGCTGTCATTAGAATCAAAATATCTGTCAAATCCTGGCTAACTAGTTTTAATGCAGTACGAGCGATACCAATCAAATACAATTTGCTCAGGCATTAATTTTACCAAAATTTCATAGACATAAATTATTCAAAATGTCCTCTACTTTAAATTATTATATAATATTTTAACGAAACTCCAGAAATGGCGGCTAATTTGTGAAATCCTTGAAAAATACTTTGGGTAAACAACTAGTTCCGTTAGACCATTTTGAACAAAAAGCTTTTCAGCTCTAGGTTTGGTCATGAAACTTCTAAATATGAAGTTTCGTCCCGATACGTTTAGTAGTAAGAAATCGTCGCCACAAAGAAACGTTTACACACACCACACACACAGAGAGATATTTTTTTGCTACCTTGAGCAAAAATGTTCATGGGATCCAATAGGACATATTTCCACTAAAACAACTAAAACATTTTTTTTGGGCACGATTACATTTCTATTTATTATTTATTACACGATTACACGTTATCATACTACGTATGATAAAGTAAAAATGTCATAGACATAAATTGTAGGTTTCCTCTACATTAATTTGTTATTTACTTATTTTCACGTAGTTATAGTTACGGCTTATTAGCAAAATCGCTGAAAATTGCTAAGAGTATACTTTTTGAACAAAAATCTTTTCAGCTCTAAGTTTGATCATCAAACTTCTTAAACTTAACTTAAATCCATGTTTTGTGTTTCATGTGTTTCAATAAGAAAATTGATATTCTTGGAATAGAAGTTTTCCATTTATAACAAAGCCCTGGTTTCCTTCATCATCGAAAGTTTTGTGTGATTATTTTTTTTAGCTGGATGCTTTCTTTACAAGATAATCAAATGTTAAGATTAAATTTACCTGTAGTAACCTGTATAGCATCCACAAGTCACCAAAAAAATCCACAAGTCACCATAAAAATATCAATAATCAAAGCCATCAAACTCCTACTAAAGTTTATAGACAGTAACAAAATAATACGACAATCTAAACAAAAATATACATCCAAAAATATACATCATTAGACCAGACAATAGAGAGAAAAAAATGACTGAGTTCGTGGAAAAAATAGTATCAGGAAGCCGATGGTCCCAGGTCACGTGGAACAGTCCGTAGATGTATTGTGATGTGTTTTTGCGACTCGAAAATATCATTACTTAATTTGTTATAAACAAAAAGCCTCAAAAAATCGTGTTTCTTTTCGCTTTTCGCTTGTAAAAGCTGAACCGATGGAGCCTTCTTTATGCTTTGAACAGACCAATTGTAGAGAATGAAAAAGCGAAAAAGTAAACTTATTCACGACCATAATCGCATTAAAATTAACGGAGGAAATTCGGAAAAATCGGCTTTTTTTCTAAATTCATGCATCCAGGCTTCTCGAACCATATTGCATAAAAAAATTCAAATCGCAATTATGCAAAAGCTAATTATCGGACAACCCCTGGGTTGTGCACACTCAAGGTACCCATCAATTGCTACTTTGCCGCGAACAACCTACTTTATAAATGGCGGAGTTATGAATTTTTGAAAAAAAAACGCTGATTTTTCCGGATTTCCTCCGTTAATTTTAATCCGATCGGGGTCTTGTAGGGTTTATTTTTTCGCGTTTTCATTCTGTACAACTCGTCTGTTGAAAGCGTTACGGTTACTCCATCGGTTCAGCTTTTACAGGCGAAAAACGAAAAAACACGATTTTTTAAGGTTTTTTTGTTTATAACAGATTAAGTACTGATATTTACGAGTCGAAAACACATCACAATACATCTACGGACTGTTCCACGTGACCTGGGACCGTCGGCTTGCTGATACTATTTTTGTCACGCTAAAATCTCAATTGCCTGGTCTATATAGGATAAATAGAATTTTACTTTTTAACAGAGTAACTTATGAATTTTAGTATGAAACATGCTAGAAACTTTTAAACAACATTTTGGGCGTGTATTTTAACTATATAGCATATCAATTACTTGGTTATTTTGATTTCATAATATTCTAACTCATTCTAATAATGTATTCGTAATTTTTTAAATGTAGAGATTGCATTTTAAAGATAATGCGATTGATTGAATAAAAATGCCTCCTGGCAACAAATAAATATTAATTTACCGATATTTATGAACGATAATCGTCAATAATAATCTCATATTCATATTCACATTTAGTTGATAATTATTATGCATTAGAAGTAACGCTCTTAATCCAAGGGCAGGACCAAAAACGAAGAATATCTGATCCTTTCATTTTCCTTCATACGAGTCGTACAGTCATTATTGCCAATAAATATTTCATTGCTAATCGCGGGAAGTAATATTTGCGTTACGTGCGTATCATACTAATAACAAAAACACTTCAGTTCTTCACAAATCACGATCTCTTATAGCACCAATAATAATCTCATCGACCAACGTATTACAAAATAAATCATAAGGCTATACCTCTGAATGGAATAAATGAAGCGGAACCACCTGCCAAAATAAGCGTAATTTTTACGTAACGCTTTTGAGAGGAAGGTCTGAACAATGGTGGAGTGTTATGGGTAACATGAGATGAACTAGAAGTGAAATTTAATTGCGGTTTATTCGCGTTCTGATCTGTACTCATCATGTGAAAATATTGCGTTGTCTTCCCATAGATGGTAGTCGCTTTTAGAGACCGTCGTTAGAAAGGTGAACCAAAAAATACAATTCGTTAAGTGTTTTAATTGTATTCGGAAATTTAATAACACGAACCGTATTTTAAATGCCAAAAGCGAGTAAGAGTTAGTGGGGCTATTACTAGAACGTGGTAGAATATATAGTTCCCTTTTCGTAATGAAAACCGTCCATTATGAAACCGAAAACAGTGTCACAATGTGTTTATTTGATTTGCTGTGATTGCAAACTGATCGTCATACTGGATTTATGGATTTGTAAATAAGTTACGAGACAAGAAGTGACAAGAAGGGATATTCAGTATATAAATTAGTACTTATTAACAGAAACACCAAATATGTGTTAATTAATAACACATAACTAACAATTGAGTGTAATATTTTTGAGTGGGTAAAGCCACCGAAAATTCTCTAAAAAATTTATTAGATATTCCACAACTACTGTTCACGCATTCAGAAAGTGTGGACACTCCTTTAACGAAAAATATTGGTTTTTCACACTTATTCATTTCACAAAACCATCACACATATAGTATTGTAGTTGTTGCGTAACTTTTACAAGTACTAAACTTTTTTCAAGGTGAGTGAAAAGTTCTGCAGGCTCAGATCAACGATGGACGTATTATTGAATCTACTACAATAAAATATTTCAAATATATACTATATTGCTTTGTTCGGTGACGATATTAGTAATTAATAGCGATTATATAAAACAAAAGTGCTTGATGTCATCGTTTTTAATAATTTATCTTCTCGTCAATATCCAGTTCTGTATATAATATTTTCTCTTAAGCAGTTAATAAGGTTACCTCCTATATTATAATGATATATTTTTAAGATCCTCCAAAAACATTCAGAGAAGACCTCAATCAATATTGTATGATATTTTTGAAACTATATTGTTTAAATTCAATGTACTATTATACAAACTTATACCCAAGCTTGAAAAAAAAGGAGTACTTATATATATATTCTTAGATTTGCAATACAATATAAAGTAATCTTCGAAAAACCTAAATCGGCAGTTCCTGCAGCTTAAGAATTCCTATAAATTTCTTTGTTAGAAAGAAATTGTTTTAGTTATTTTATGTATTTATGACGCTGGACAAATAAAATTGTGAGAAGTGCTAATAAACAAGAAATACCATTTTTTGTATCCTAATGAGGTTAAAATGACGTTCGTTCTTTTCCGGAAATGACGTCGTCATTAAAATATTAAATTTAGGGTACTTATGTTATTTGTGTGATATTTTCAATCAAGATGATATTTTGGACACAAAAACATATCGATCGTCAATTTTTATCACCAACGAAACCAAAATAATAACGTTTTTGTAATAATTTAGTTGGCAATCGATTAGTGAAAATAGTCGAAATTGTTGTATTACTGGCTCTCTAAGGTGATTTAATTGGGTTTTTGTCAATATCCATTTTTTTCCATGTACTTTACGGGTACACCTTGATTATTCGAAGGAAAACATTTTTCCGATTACAATGACACCAAATACTTGATATGTTCCGAATTTGACAGATCTTTCTCTCGAAATGTTTATTATGTAAGGTCATAAAATGTATAGGTATGCTACCAATACCGGAAATAAGAAATCTATCATAATCAATAAGAATAATGTAAGGTTGCCATTTAAGAAAAGTGTCGATGACGTCATACTTCAAGAACAATTGAAGGATAGAAGTTGAATTTGTTATAAATATGTGCGTTTTGGTAATTAAAAATACAAGGATTATTTTAACAAACTGTCTCCGAGATTTTTCATGTTTCTATGTATTGCTCACTGTATGTTTCTTGAAAAATAACAAAAACAAATATGGACACCAAAGTGAAAGGTGCAGTTATCATTATCAAAAATCTGATGTGGCTAGGCATATGACTGTATCATACAATATATAAAATTAATAGTTGCTGCATGAGAAACAATTTGATTGAGATCAGTCGTGTCTGCATTAAAATAACACTAGTTAGCCAGGATTTGACAAATATTTTGATTCTATTGAGTTAGTTCTAGTTAATGTTGTACTTTTATACTTTTCAATGTTTTCTCGTTTGCTTCACGAATGATTTTAATTATATATTTCATTCCGCAAGAACTCGAAACAACTCATGGATTAAATTGATTCAAATATCAATTTTCAATTAATTTAAACGTTTTAATGTGTAATAAGGAATAAATCGGAAAAAATCGTGAAAGTTCAAGAGCATATAATGACTATTTCTCGTTTATATCAAGTAATTTCAGGATTTGTTTCTAAATGGTTACTTGTGTTACTACTCTACGCAATGCAACTCAACGGATATTTAAGTGTTTCTTGACAACACACAACGCTCGTGTGTTAAAAGGTCTCGATCATTAATGCTCCTTTTTAATATGCTTTTTGGTTAAATAACACTTAATAAATGATTTTCTATTCACTAAACTGTACAATGAAACTGACTATATCAAAAAGAACGACGATTGTTTCAGACATTTCAGCGCACAAGCCTTCGTTTTGTTACTTTATTTCAGCCACTTATTAACCAGTCAATTATTAATGATAACCTCAAAATAATTAGAAGTACGTAGTGACCAAATAAAATTTTTGAATCGGTATTAAAATTGCCCATGACCCACATATGTGTATGAAAAAAGTTAAGAAAATCAAACATACAATAAACATTGATTTTATTCCACTGTTTTAGATTGTAGGTCATGTGGACAATCTCCCAATTATTGCAATTGATCTAATTATGTTAACCACTGACAGACAATTCCATAGCATAATAAATAAATTCGATATCTAGGTAGACAGTGACAATTAGATGTGTACAACAAAATAATACTAGATGTCTGCAATCTTACCATATTAACAAGTAAACCAGTGCTCGTTTAATACGTGATGGCGTGTTGCCGATGAAAACAGACCGATTCTGGTGAAGGCATGTATGGCAGTTGACACTATACTTAATTTCCAATATGTTGAAATCGCCTTCAATATTATATGACAGCTAAACAACAAACCATAAGTGCTAATTGAGACCAGCAGTTACCAAACAATTTTGCGCCTGTTTATAGAACATAATTCGCTGGTGATACACTTTCACTTTGGTAATAATCATCTTAACATTTACAATTCCGTAACACTGAAAAAATGGAAAGGATGTACACACCTATGTGCATGACCGCTACAAAATTGCCAGTTATGAAGTATTTTAACTGATGAGGTGTTCAATCTTCTTGCGACTGCTGAGGGTATAGAAATTTCTTGTATACTTGGATACCTGACTTCTGCTTGCGACATACGGTTGTTGTTAGAAGAATTTTAAGATTTTATACATTCTGCTCTATGTACAGGGTGTGGCGCAGAGTAGAGAACTTAAAGTAATTGCACAAGGCTTGTTACGCAAGCTAATATTACGTATAGGTACACGTATTTGGTAATATATCATCCACGGGATGTTAGAAATACCATCAATTTTTAAGCGAACTTTATGAACCATGCTGGAAATCTACTGGAAAGTGCAAGTTTCGACATTAAGACAAAAACATGTTACCCCAGAACGTTGACTGGTTGTCAATTACGAAGATGTTATCAGAACAACCAAAATCAATAGGCTGAATGCAATATGGCTGAAGCAAATGTAGTAATTGTACAAAATGATGATTGTGATAATTTATAGTCATTTCTTTTATGTGTATGGTTGCTAATAGCTCAGAAACATGAAAACGCGTCTTAAAGTACGCTGGTTAACAATCACATAATAAGAACTGGAAATTTGTGAAAACTGTGATAGAATTGTTGTCAAATATTTGATGCCAATTTATCAGAAAAAAATACATGGCATAACTTTAAAAAACAAAAGAAAATGAACACGCACTTCTTAGCACTTGGTTTGATAACTTAGTCCTGAAGATGCCTCTTGCAACAGAGCGCGAAACGTCGGCTGCTTCAAAGTCCTCAACGCGGTTTCCACCCGGAAATCAATATATTATTGACTCAGACCGCGGAAGTCTATAATCTAGATATATAGGTATATAGGTAGATATATATGTTCCCACCCTATCATGGCCAGCAAGCATGACTAAGCTAAGACTGGAGATGTTGACAATAAATGAGAGACATGTTCCGGAGCTTGATACCACAGTCTACAACTCCCATCATGAGCAAATCTCATAATCTTCTGCTCATGATATCTGGTACAGCCGTGGAAAATTCAATGGTAACAGGCTTGCCGCTAGTGTACACCAAACGTAGCTCGGAGATTGTCGGTCGTCGGATACCTACCTGCTAGTCATAAAACCAAAGGGTTACTTTTGTTTCGTTTCGTTTTATTTTTCTGTATCTATGGAATGAAATCGAATTTCGTCTATTTATATGTTTCCGATATCCGAAACTGACAAAAGTGCACTGTAATATTTAATGTATTTTTTGCATGTAGTTGTAAATCGTATTTGCCCCGGTTTCTTCTTTGCTGCAGATATGCCCTTTAGAACTGATACTACAGTGTTGTTCAGCATTTTAGCTTAATTATAACAATGTTGTTATTTTTATGTTTATTAAAATTATATATTTACGTTCTATAATAACATCCACACACAATTTTCTTTTATGTGTGACATGTAAGGGCAGGATTTACAATCCAATATGAATGATATCACATCAGAGCGATACGCAAAAAACTTTGAAAAAATTTATAACAAAATTATTGAAATTTCAATCTATATTTATGTTACTCAATCGTTTTCGCCGTATTGCAAAAGTTTCAAGTCCGCTAGTTCCTTGTATAATATTTTGTATTGCGGCCGACCTACCGGACGATCAAGCACAAAGGTAGGTATTTTTTTGTATCACATAACGTTGTGACTTCGTGCCATCGACACACAATTTCGAAGAGTTACAATGCCCTATCACCTATCTAGCTATTTGATTAAAAATCGTAAATTTGTTAGACAACCACAATTATATCGATTTTGACTGATACAACAACAAAGGATTTTGCTTGTTTTCTTTGTGCAACAAATTGACGATACATATGTTCCGTTTAGATTGTCATAAATGTATCATTTCCTAAAACATCAGGTCATACCAACCTCAACAACATATGAAATAAAAGCACTCCTGCAAATTTATATCAACCTCCAACCTAACAGAACACTTTTCTTATTTATTACATGCTTATGTTATTCCTATATTATTAAATGTTTGTTTTTATGTTATTACATATATTTATGTTATGTTATTACAAATATAATTTTTTTACTGTTATACATCTATCTATTATTTTTATCTATACTATACTCATGTTATATTTATATTATTTTTGTTGAATACATAATTATATGCAATTTTCATTACTAACCATAACGTAAATTAAATAAATATAAAACATTTTGAGATAAAAGTATATTAGTGTACACCGACCTACGTTTGGTGTACACTAGCGGCAAGCCTGTTACCATTGAATTTTCCACGGCTGTACGTACTGCCTGATCTTGTTCCGCTATGATAGAGGATTCCGTTTCAGCCTTAATGTTCCCATGACGAAGTCAACATAACGATCCGGTCTTAGAAATACCATCACCTTCTACAATTCTTAAGAACTGACCATGCATTGGCTTAGTAATATAACCCTCTCTCCTTTTCTTATTTATTCTTAACTTAATCTCTCGCTGTAAACTCTTTTTTAGTTCTTCCACCTGAAATTTGTCTAAAATAAGTTCATGATTACTAAAATGATAGCCTTAATGTATTGCTTTAATCGGAAATTGCGCGAAGAATGCTATTTTTGATAATAAATAAGTAATAATAATCAATATATAATTAAAAAAAATAATATAATAATAAAGAATAGTGGGAGCATAACGGATAGTTCTTGATTTTTTCTGGTCTAAAGTGTTTGATCCTTCTATTCCATATGTTTGCACATCTTCAGACTGCTTAAGTTTTGTTTTAGTTTTAATAGGTTATTATTTATTCGGTATATTAGTAGAAGTCTAGTTTTTAGTATTATTTGAGTCATATTTAGTTCATTAATCCTAATGAAGACGTCTACTGTTGGTGTTCTTCTGTCCAAGCAATATAGAGTTTTTATGATTCTGTTCTGTTGTCTTTGCAATGTGTTTATCGTTGTTTTCTTTGTATTGCTCCAGATCTCGATCACATACTTTATTTGTGATGTATAAATTTGGGTATTATATGTGATATTTTATGTAATGCGGCGATTGCTTTTGCGTTCGTTTTCAGCATATTTTCTGCATGTGCATTCCATGTCATTCCATGTATTAATCTATTGTCTATCCTAGATATTTTGTTTTCGAAATTCCTCTGTTTGTATTTGTTTACGGACGAGAACTTACACAACTTTATAATTTCAATAAGTTAAAACATAGATAATAAAGATGCATAACGTATTATTCTAAACAGAAATTTGGAAATTTTCACTTAACGTGGATTTCTTAAGATTACGAAAAATCTCGAAACTCTCAAGCACTTGAAGATTGGACAATTTACACCTTTCACCTTTGGCTGCACTTCCCGTGCTTTATGTTGTGTAACTACGGCGAGCGTTTACTTTTACCGAAACTATTACACGAGATAAATTTAATACCATCAGGAAGTGATATGCGTTGAAGATAAATAATCGAGATCGTTGTATTTCGTTAATCGAATCTATACCAACTGAGAGGACCATAAAAATTCAATGGATTAATTTACGTAATACTAGATCTTATAATAAGTTTGTAAGAGCAAAAGTAATACGGCAATTATTTTTATACCACTATCATCGTCTTTCTAGTGCTAGATTATTTACTATTTATTTTAATTTGTTTTCATTCTAGACAATATGACAGGTGTGTGATAGATTGAGGAAGTTGTAGAATCACATATTTTTCCTTCTTCAAGTGACAGGAAATTCTACTTTCAGCAAAATAATGCTCGTCATCATGTCGCATTGGCGTCTTTAAAGTTTTTCCAAGAAGACAATTTCGATCTTTTGTCGTGGTCCCCAAGATATACTGATTTGTCTCTAAACGAACGTGTATGAAACATAGTGGAAGGAATATTAAGGAGTCTGGCAACCCTGTGCAGTACTTCACAGCTCTCTGAATGTAATTGGTCATTGACTATGGGATACAACCGATACTCTGTTAATATTTGCGATAGAGCAAAAATCTAAAAGAGGGATGGCGATGGAAATTACAGCGGAAATTGCGACGTCAACCACTTTTTTTCTGTCGATACCTATATTTTTATTTTGATAGGATTATGTAATATGTTATACTGTATAAAATTTTGAATAAGTTTCCTTAGGAAAAAGTTCAAGGAAACCGGTCTTCAAGTTTTACTAGTAATCATGATTGACTACTATTGAAGATGGTCCCAAGTTTCCACCTTGTGGTTTTTCGGTATGTTGCGTCGACGCGACGTCGCGTCGTTATGGATATACGAAGTACAATACGTAATCGTTGCTGGTTTGTTATTTTACTCGTTTCACTTCTAAGTTTGTTGCACGGTCCACTACACCGGTCTGCTCACATAGTGTTTCAAATTTATTTCTGCGCATGACGTCACTGCGAGAAGGATGTTGACACGGACAGCTAGGCAACCAAACACATCCTTAAGTTTTTGACATTTGTAGGTAATTTAGGTTAAGAAGTTGACAACCATGCCAACGCTTTAATTGTCAAAAAGATTTGAACGTCACAACCACATATTGGCTACCATGGCAACGATCGCTACTTCTCGCAATGACGTCGCTTGTAGATGCGCGTGAGCAGACCGTGGTGGACCGTGGTTTGTTAATCATTTCATTTGATAATCTTTATCTTCTTTCAGACTGAATTCGAATTTCCTTTTAGTTTTGATTTGGTTTACTTTAAATTTTGATTTGGATTTTTGTGATGTTTTGTTAAGCATTATTTTGGAGTTATTAATTTCTTTTTCCCGTTGTTTTTTTTGCCGGTGTTTGTGGTTAGTGCTTAGCAAGCTGTAGGATTTCATTGTGTGTATGGTGTTAACAAAATTGCATCGCTGGCCGAACAACAAAGAATTGAAGTTTTAATGATGATTAGGTATTGAAATCTAACTAAAACTCATCAAGAAGTCAACTTGTGAGAGAAGTTTATGCTGATCGGAAAGTAAGCCAACCCACAGTCAACAGAATAAAAAAAGAATTTCTAGAACACGGTACTGTAAAGAATCTTCCAAAAACTGGCTCAAAAAGCCGCTCCATCACAAAATTAACTGAGGATGTGCAGCTTGATATATTACTGTAAATTGAAGATAGTTCTGCCATATTACGGTACTGAAACTTTAAAAATTGTAAATATATCACCCCTATAAGGTTAAATTGGTTCATGAATTAGCAGAAAATGATTTTGATCATAGACCAGAATTCAGTGAACAAATAATGGAAATTTGTATTTGCGATCCAACGTCCGCGCGGCGTATATTATTATTTTCTGATGAAGCAACTTTTTATTTACATGGTACTATCAATAGGCGTAATTGTGGATATGGGGCTAATGAAAATTCTCATTGGTTGCAGGAAGCCAGAGTGTATGAGCAGAACTTGTTGGTGAATATTAATTTAACTGTAGAGAGATACATACACATTCTACAATTTGAACTACTAACTTACCAAACAAAAATATTTTGTTTTGCTACAAAATGGTACTCCACCATAGTCACGCTGTTTATGTGCGACGGTATTTGGACGAAGTGCTCCCAGGATTAAAGCGCAGATTATAGTGCCGTAAACTTAACCGTAACCGTACAGTAAGAAAGTTGAACATGCACGTTTTTTGATTAGCGGTTATAGTGCTCCGTAATGTTTTACGGTCACTTAGGCAACCCCATGCGTATAGCGATTGCTGTTGGCCTGAAACCATTCACAACGTGGTGAATTAATTTTATGAACGTGTGGGATATTGCCAGGTGGTACAGAGCAGGTAGTTTAACTGTCGACGTAAAACCAATATTTTGTAATTTTCTTCATGTTTTTTCCATAAGATCCTCATTATTTTGTTCATTTCATTCATATATCTGCTAACTCATTAGAACTTTAAAGTAAAACCTGTAACTACTTTATGATGGTATAAACAATCTCTTCGAATCCATTATTTAATACTTTCTTGCAACTCATTATTCGTGTGCGAGAAGAAACTCTCTCAGATAGCAATAACCTTTTGTCTGGCAGCTGAATCTTACCTATAATTTAAACAGGAACTATGCTAAACAGATTCTAACCATATCCAATCTGTTCTCAAAGAGTAACGTAAATTAATTAAAATGGTGGCGACCTTTAGGCGGCGAGTACGGCGCTATAATTATGTAAAATATTACCGATTTGCGTAAAAGATCGACAATACCCATGACATTATTTTTCTTCGGACGCCGATGAGTATAGTTCTGCCATGTTATGAAACTCCAAGTTTACGTGAACGATATGTGAGAAACACGATTACGTGTAATGAATGCATCGCGGTTTTTGCATCGAAAAAAGGCGTAATAAAAGACGAAGTTTATTGAGTTTTATAGAATATTTATTGTTGAATGTTTGTGTTTTTACAACTTTCTCTGCCGATCTGTTAGCCTCCCTTAGTTATATACCACGTGCATAATATTCTCTTCATTTCTTTCGCAAGAAAATACACTTTTGATGTTTTTTAAGATGGCCACTTAGGATTACACAAGGTGCACAAGGAAAGAAGGTAGATTTTATGTTACAATATAAACTACTTTGTATACATAAGCGTGTTAATTTTAAAAAAATTAGTTTTATAGGTAACATACCTGGAAATTCGGCAGTCCACAAAGTTTGGAAGAATACCAGCTGAAAGTCATGCATATCAGTACTAGAAAATAACACAACAAATTTTTACAAATACAAATAGTTAAAAAAGTTATTATTAGTTATTTATTTTAATATTTGACATTTTTTTTGTTGCCGTGAGCGTTGGCTGAGGGTTGGGGTGCCCTAGCACTGCAGCCATGTGGCTTGTTGTACTGCCGCCGCCCAGGTAGTTAATCGAAGATCTTCGTCCAGTTAATAAGGCTGAGGAGTATTCCGATTAAATTTTCTTTTGGTAAGTTGGTTAAGGGGTTTCCTCTTCCAAGGTTTGCTTCCCTCCAGGAGGTCAATGATAAGCATTCAAATAGAACATGAGAGGCGTCTTCCTCCTCTTCGTTGCAGAGTCTGCACACAGATTCTTCTTTCAAAATTTGTAGGGTGTGCAGGTGCTTCCTGAGGCTGCAGTGTCCGGTTATAAGTCCAGTCATCATCCTTAGGTTATTCCTACTGAGTTTGATCACTTCAGCGGCTATATGTCTTGAGGGTTTTTTCAACAGTATCTTACTATGTCTGTGCCCTGTCAAGTTTTCCCAGATATTTGACATACTTTTTAAGTACTTTTCAAGTAATGTTCAAGTATTTTTCAAGTAGTTTTCAAGTACTTTTCAAGTAATATTCAAGTACATGTCAAGTACTTTTCAAGAAATTTTCGATCAAAGTGAGGAGGGGGTGAGGAGGGGGCATGCCTCCATTAGATACTAAGTAAGTAGTTGTTTTAGTTTTGATGTAGTTTATTGATTGTTGGGTGGTTCTTCCAGACCTTGTTTATGAAGAAGCTTTGCAATAAAACGAAAAGTCAAACGAAGTTGTTTGTTTCATTCAAATTTGCACTGACCGATCCCGGATATCCTTCTTTGTGTGAAAATTAGACACTTGCTAGTGTAAATAAGTTATTATCACTTAAAAAAAATATTCTTCATGAAAGCTTCTGGATTGTCTTAAACATAAACTGCAAATATTAGAATGTAATTCTCTGCTTTTATGTACCGGGATAACTAAAATTAAGAAAACCTATTGGGACTGAAGTACCTTAATTTTGAAAGCTATGTAAAAATGTTATTTGAAAAAGTATTTAGAAATATTAGACGTCCTCAAATACGAAATTATAATCACCTCCTCCATTGCATATACCGGGTGTTTTTCTTAACACTTAACGTTTTTATAATCAATTTCTCAAAAAAATATTCTTCATAAAAGTGTCTAGATTGTCTTACACATTAAATGCAAATATTAGAATGCATGTAAGTATTTACTGGCATGTACCGGGTGTTGCCAGTGTTTTTAAAAACACTGATTTGTAAATTACCTTTATGTTCAAAGCTATGCAAAAATGTTATCTGAAAAAAGTATTTGGAAATATTAGAGATCTTTAAATACGAAATTATAATCACCTTCAGCGTTCCAAATATCGCTTATTGCCAAAAAGATAACAGTGTCATAAGAGTAAAGATGAAGGTAATCTTCAAAGCTATTCAAAAATAATATAGTAGTTTTTCTAACACGCGAGCAGATAATCATATTCTAATATTTGTATATTAGGTTTGACAATCCAGAAACTTCAAAAGAAAATTTTCTGAAAAGTTAGTAATAAACATTTTTCCCATTTGTGTCTAACTTTATGCCGTACACGGTATAAGTGGTATTTAAAAATTATTAAATCTTTGCTATTATTAAGAAATTTTCGATATCTTATTTTTTGATTTTTTAAGATTAATTATTTTATGTACATTTTTAATGTTAAATAAGCATCGCACAGTGCCCTTTGTGCTTTCCAATGACTGCTATACTGTCATACCAACAAAAGGAGGTGTTCAACTAATTGCCGGGACCAACGGCTTTGCGTCTCATCCGAAAGACGGAGGACAAAGATTTACAAGTATTTTGTTAAAAAATAACGTACTAATTATCTAGTAAACAAACTAGAGGAATGATTAAAAAGTGACAGTCTATAAATCTTTGTTAATAATAAAATCTCGTCTCCTCTTGTCTCGTGAATTTTGTTATCGTCTCAGTGGATCAATGGATGTCTCAATGGATTTTCATTGTCTAACTTTCCACGACTAAACTTTTCTGATCGCTTTCACTGTTTCCAGTGTCAAACATTGCTCTAAGATACACTAGTTTTTATATAAAATCGCAATTTCCTACATTATAATTCATACGACCGTAATTCTTTTGTACATTATACGGTAAAAAGTCCAATACTTGTTCTCATAATCTATGTATTAACATGCCTGTCAAGGATGCACTCAATATTCAATACAATCGTGCATATAAGAACAATTCGACAATACTGTAACAACTAATAATTATCGTGTGCAGATCTGGGATCATCACTTACGTAAAGTGTATACAATTATACAAATTAAACGTAACTGTAATTGGCACAGGATTCGCGGCGATAATTACAGTTCATGGTCCATTGAAGACCGACCACTCATGCTCATGATATTTCGATTATGTATAGAAAGGGAAACCAAACTCGAATCGCCACGTACTACACCATGCGGTATATAACTGTTATTGTTTATGCTCCATGGGTTCGGACAACCGATCATTTCAAAATGAA
Organism: Melinopterus prodromus; assembly: GCA_964023965.1. NCBI lineage: Eukaryota > Metazoa > Arthropoda > Insecta > Coleoptera > Scarabaeidae > Melinopterus > Melinopterus prodromus. The sequence continues at coordinate 53,019,899 of OZ030393.1, forward strand.
GTAATCTCAATTATGCAGCATAAAAAGTCGTGATGGAATACTTAAAACTGCTTAATGCGACGATTATGGTCCATATAGTAGTGCACTTATTACCAAAATAATTGTGATGATGCTATATTAAAAACCGGAGATATTGCAGATCTCGATTAAGTGAAAGGTACAGTATAGAATGCTGGGATTAAATACATCAGATAGAAAGTGATATATATTGATTTGCTGTGCTCAGGAAGCAAATTGACCTTTTGCATGAGAAAATGGTGGCAATTGAAAACGATTAGGTTCGGCCAATGGTTACTTCATGTCAAAACTTAATAAGCTTAATCGATTTCAATAAACGGCAACTGTCGAAATAAATTATCAGTTTCCTCAATTCGAATGGTTTTATTGTCAACAAATATATCAATCACTCCAGAGATGCAAACTTGTCTGGAAATAAAAAAATTGAATACGAGGAAGCAGTGGGAATCTTTCAGCAATTCCTCTTTCAAGTATTTCCGATAAAAAATATTATTTAAATTGTACTTTATTGTCGTATTTTCTGCATTTGCTTAAAGATATATTCTTTGTACAAATTATGCATAGTGAATTATTAGAATCCCACTTAGGGTTGACTATCGGTTTTGAACCTACACGGTTTTCACATACCTATCTGAGAATTACAAAATTAAGAAATACTCGGTGGCTATCTATTATGATGGGAAATAATGGTGCAGCTAGTCTACTCTACCCAACAATTAGTAATTATACTGGATGATGTATAACTAGTGTTGAAACTTGAATTCCAAAATACAAAATACTATTTAAGGAGAAAGGTAGTTTGTCGGGCAATTCCGTCATGCGAAGAAGCAACCGTAGACACGTGTTTCGGACTATTAGTCCTCATCAGTACGGTATAGCCAAGGAGTAAGATGGACACTCAATGGAAAAAACACTCAAATGGAGACCATAAGGGGGTGCCCAATGTCGCCAATTTGGTGCTTCAGTCACAACATCTTCAGGATTCGAAGACAAATGTGACGTCGCGCCGGAGGTGACGGACACCCCAGGCCCACCATAGCCCATGGAGATAAGGATGGAAAACTGGTTTATCTACGGTGAGGTATTCAAAGAGAAAAGCAAGATGGACACTCAATGGAAAAAACTCTGAAATGGAGACCATAAGGGGGGTGACCAATGTCGCCAATTTGGTGCTTCAGTCACACACAACATCTTCAGGATTCGAAGACAAGATGTGACGTCGCGCCGGAGGTGACTGGGACACCCCAGGCACACCATATCCCATGGAAATAAGGATGGAAAACAGGTTTATCGACGGTGAGATATTCAAGGAGAAAAATAGATATAAACTCATTAAACAATTAATTCACTGAATTCATAATTGTATACATTTTTATCATTTTAGTTATTTTAAAGCGGAAAATTATTTTCAAATATACAGAAGAAGTGTCCAAAAAGTACCGTACTATACAGTCTATACAGTACCACTTACAGACACAACAATTCGGACTAACACCGATTCAACTCTGCTATGTATTTCCCACGCAACCATTTGCGCCTGTAGTTAAATTAGAGTTGACTTTTAACCGATTACATTCACTCCTTTTGTAGTATATTCGTGTATTTGACAAGAAGTCGAAAATATATCTTTAGGGAGTTGGATGCTTATACAGCGCGGGTTATCTGATTAAAATTATCCGATACGGAGTTAAATATGCATACCAAACGGTAAAAATAGTATGTGGGCAGCAAAACTCTAAAGTATTATGAAGTAAATTTTCCGTATGATAGTCACTAGTCAATTAAAAACAACAGTTTAATTAGTTGTTTTTTACTCACATGTAGTTAAATTAACTAAGTAGCAAACTGCACCATCGCCAATATCCACAATTTTTAGCATACAAACAACTGATTTTCGGAGAAAAATTCCCTCCGTTAAATTTTTATGTGTGTAGTAACATTTCCAAATGGATTTTCTTGAGTATTTTTAAATTAGTTTTCCAATATTTATGACATTCGAAAATTTTTAAGGCTGGTTTAGAAATAAAACCAATTTACTAATTGGACACTGAGATACTTCCAGCTAAATTATTTATTAAAATTTTGATTATTTTCCAGAAACCGTTTTCTTTTGTGCCAATGCGTTAAATCTTCTGTGTATATGTGTCTCTCAATAGTATTCTAATAGTCTCCAACGTTTTATGGTGTTGTTCCCAAATTACTTGTAAAAGGATGAATTAGAAATATATCAAATTTATTCATTTAAATTTTATTAAACTATCATTGTTTTCTCGCAATAGTTGAAAAGAAAATCTAATGTCTGGTTTAGAAATAAATCGAATTTATTAATTGAAATTATATTTATATTATGTTGTATTATTATTTTGATAAAATTGTTGTTCTCAATATTGACAATTTTATATGACAATAATAGCAACCATAAATGTTTGTTATTTCTATCACAACTAGATATGACGCCAAAATAAATAAAAATGTTATGGTTGATTTCTGTTTAAATTTAAAGCTTGAGTTATGGTACTAACTAAACCTTCTATTGGTATCGAGGAAAGCTTACTTAAAATTTAGTGTTACCTGTTACTTTTTACTGCGGTGTGTGTATAACATAAGTGTAAATAACATCTTGTATAAACGAAGATAATTTTGAATATTAGAAAATGATAGGCTAAACAGATTTTGTGTAAAACATTTTTCTCTGTCTCTTATAATAACAGAAACGTTGACCACTGTTGTGATTCTGAATAATGCATCACCAAGTATAGCATATTGGATCCCTAAATAAAAAAGTGAATATCAGGCTATACGCACATCCACATAAACTGAACTGTCAAACTTTTGTTGGTATATATATATGCTCAACTTGTTTGAAAAGTGTACCCATAAAAGAACGAAGTCTATAATTAGTAACAATTACCGCATTTGCGATGTTCACACTGATCGTACACGACATATAGTCCCAACTTTCACTGGATGCTGGTCTTTGCCGTTAATTACTAATAAAAAAAGACCATTGACTTCTGCCTTCGTAGAAGTAAGCCTCTAGCGGCGATTTATATTTGAATAAGTGGCAACAATAATGACCATTTATTATTTTTATCCGCTTCCGCGTACTTTCTAACGACATAAATAGTACGACAAATATAAATATTTAAAAAATACTTAAAACTGGGTGTGCATTGCGACTGATACATACATACATCGGTAAATATAATAAGAAATTATGACCAAATCCATCAATTCTTAAGCTGCGACAAGATCTAGAGTCTAGATCTTGTCGCAGCTTAAGAATTGATGGATTTGGTCATAATTTCTTATTATATTTACCGATGTATGTACCTTTCCGCAAATTGAGTTTTTATTGTTAAGCCGTTAGTTGTACAAAAACGTGACCAAGCATTATGTATATTGAAAATATTGCGAGCTATAATTTTGATCTTAACCATTTTTGAAGAAAGTTAGTGTCCGAAATAATAATCGTAAAACGCAGATTTTTGTCCTGATTTATGCGGAGGTTTACGTAGCACATTTGTTTTGAACCTCTTTTCCAAGACATGATACTCGTCGCAAGATTTGTCTAGATTCTAGAGCGAATTTTAAGTTTGAAAACTTCGGAAAACTTCATTTACATACTTATAAGTTTATGAATAAAAAAACACAACAATATACTAAAATAATAGCCATTTAACAGTCATTTAAACTGAACAATATACTACAATAGTACACTCAAAAAGTAAATAAATGTGTATTATAATTATTTCACTCAACACAATCATAATTATTTGAAGTAAATAATTCTAGTTACTTAAAGAAAAAATTGTAAATTTTAACTGAAAACACAAGTTGTTTGACACAAATACACGTTCTTTCTATCAAACAAATGCATTTTTATCCAAAGAAATATATTTCTTTGCCTCTATTAGAACACCAGCTTTGTTTAAGTTATTGCATATTTATTTTAATTAAACAATATTTTCTATCTATATATATTACACAAATTTTTGGAAACAGGTTCTGTATTTACCATAAAGATGTAGACAAATATACTGAATAAGGAAGACGCTGCGTTTCTATTTGCATTAGATTCCATTCAAGAAATTCCAAAATTATCCTTTCGAATACAAATTAATATTTAAGCATTACAAATTGAAATTAATGAATCGCATATGTTCAGAATTTACATGACAAATTAAATTAAACCATTTAGACTACGATTTAGACAGACTTTGTTCATAAATTTATTGTATTTTTTATGAAACCACTGTTTCATAAAATAGCTTTGTTTTTTTCTAGACTTTAGCTAACATTTTTTCGTTGGGATTAATGTATTTGTTTAATTGATATTTTTATCCAATAATTTGTTTATTCGCCCTGTATTTTATTACTTATTTACTAATTTTATATCGTACAAACATCATAGAATTCAGATTAAGAAGTCGGCCTCTGAATGTTAGTGAACACATGCATTTATTATATTTTGCAAGACATACTACGTACCATGAAATCATTTTCTTGTCGAAACTAAAACGTATTACGAAATCCCGAAAATAATGTCTTGCCAGTACAAAAAGGTATTTTTATCCGGAGCATTGAGGCGGAATTAATATGTTTTCGTCAAATATTCTTAACAAAATGCGGCGTAGAAGTTATTTCACGGCCAGAAAACGACCCTTTTTTTGTCCAACCAGCCAGCGCAGCGCAGCGTTTCAAGAACTTGCAATGTGTTTGCTTATCCACATATGTATGAGATGTGTCGAATCGACTTATTTCCAATTTGCTAAGATTAATAGATAACTAATATAGAAGCAATTTAATCATTTACGTTCAATAATCAACAATCTATTAAACGTTAGGTAATATTTAACATATGCAATGGAACTACATAAGACCTAAGCAAGAAATTGTTCATGAGAAAAGTATATTTTCTTTTTCTGGCAAAAATAGTTGTTCTAAATATAATTAAAGGTATGATTGAAAGGCGATTTTATCTAAACAAATGTGACTGCTGCTATTTCTTTTCAGTACAAAACTTGATTTATTACATTCTATTTGCATTTGTTACTATCCATTACGTTTTGTCTCTTTGATGGCATTTCTTCATCGTTAGGTTCGACAAACCTTCCCGATTCTAAGTAGATCTTCGAAATCGTCAAGACCACCACCGTCTTCGTCTCCAATATTATTTCTAGTTTGCATTGGTTCTTCATTCACAATTTCATCTGCATTACTAACTTTCCCGTAGCTTTGTTCTTTTACATTGGAGCATTTTTTCAGAACAATGACAATTTGAGCATAAATTTGTGCATTTGAAACCATGTTTTCGGCAGCCACATTTTAAACTGTTACATCCAGTTTCACAGCTGCAGCAGACAGGGTGATTTTCTTTTTATACAGGGTGAAATATTTAAACGATGTTTTTTCTTGTTTTTAGTAAAGACCAGTGGAATATGACGTTTGTAACAAAAACATTGCAACGGCAAGAGAAATCTAACTGTGTACTTGAGTTATCTTTAATGATCGTGGAGAAACCATTGGTGTTGTTATGGGTGGCATGTTTGAATTTATCATTTTAGGTGGCATTTTCGTCAGTTTCAATTATGATATATCACACTTGCTGTGTAGCTGTAAATTTTAGCTGTTCTTGTTCTTTTGTCTTCTTTTTTATTTTTATGTCATGTTTAAATAAAGACCACTCGACAGTGGTGTTCCTCTTTGTAGCTATTTTTTATTTGAAGATGTAATTTATTGAAAGCAAACTGCTAAAATTTTAGTTCAATAAAAAACGATATATATTTTATTTCCAAATTAATTCGAAGCAAAATTTCATGTTTTGGTTGCAAATACATAAAAATTTGCAAATAATCTACAGCCCAATAATTGTAGTACAATATGGAAAACAGGTGAGAAAAATACTTTAAAAATTTCAAAATCAAACCTATAAGCAAACTAAACGTTGGATGGTTTCTTCACTATCTTTAAAGATAATTCAAGTTAGCAATTGGACTTTACGCGCCTATGCAATGGAATCGTTTTTTTTTTTCTATGCAAACCTCCAATTCAACTGCTTTTTTGGTTAAAAACAGCAAACAAACGATATTTCAAAACTTCACCCTGTATGCTAAAAAAAATCAGCCTGTATACGATGCTATAGAATCTCTACTGTTCCTTTTGACCAAAAGAAAATAAATGTCATTACCTACTAATTTCATTACACCTTCCATTTCACATTAAATTCACCCGGTATTATCAGAAATATTGCATAGCCATACATAAACCAACATTACATTGGATTAAAACATTCAATTATTGCAAATATGGTATGTTTTCAATCTTCACAATATAAGCAATTAAAGAAATACTTGAATTTACTTAATATTTTTGGAAATATGCGCAATTGAAAATTTGTACCGTTTTTTTTTGCCCACAGTGTATATACATATACGTGTATGTTTTGTCTGTTGGCACTAAATAGCACTTCTATAGGCACTTCTTATACTTATGAAGATATTCCACCCGCAAAGTAATTTTGTTAATTTTCACTGAACTCAGATTTGGGCTTGTACTATTTTTGCGAACTCTCCAATTCAATTACAATAACCACCTATTTTACAACTTACTACATGTCCAGACTTTGATTAAAATCACCACATCTACATTTCCTGAAAACTCGGTTTGCCACAATGTAGTTGGTCAGTATGAAAATATCTAGGCAGAGCCATACTCTGCTTACTGAGATAATCGTGATATTGGCCATCATTGCCATTCATTAACTTATAATTTAGATAGTTTATTAAGTTTATTATACAGTTCTTATCAAGTACCTTCGCTGCATCCAAACTCTTGACAGTGCTTCCCATTTGTTTCTACTTGTCCAATAACTACAAGTATTCAGGATCAACCAAATAATACCTGAGAAATAGATATAAGGATGTATAGCGTGTTTTGGTGCAATACTGCGTTTTGTAATGTCAAATTACGCAATTCGAATAACAAAACTGCACGAGCATCGACTACAAATCATGAATCGCGGTCCAGAAATGCTTGCATTGCATGCACTTTGTGTGACCTGTAGCTGACCAGTCGGTTCATCATATTATAGCATAAGCCAAGGTTAGCAGATGTAGACTTTCACTCGTTCTACACATTATGTGTAATGAGATTCTGTCTAATGGGACCATTTATAATTAATAACGGGCACGGCATCTGGTTACCGCAAATCTGCAAGAAAATGACAACGCAATCGACAAGAGATGCGAAGACAATTAATTATTGAGCAAGCAAATCTTGTAATTCTTTTTTGGGTGTCATAATGCTTTTTTAAGCACTACGAATGAGTTACCATTTTCACACCTACGTATACTCCTCTTTGTTGCAAACTACTCCAGGCGGAAATACATAATACTAAAAGCACCTTAATATTTTATTTTATTAACTTATCGTTATGATCATAATTTTTACTCCAAAAGTAATAAATTGGGGAGATACTTACAATGCGCAATTATAGCAACAAATATTCTTACTATTATACTTATTAATTATCGATTAATATTCCATTTGTTTACTGTGTGTTGTGTAGGACTAACTTTGGTTCTTGGATGAAATGTAATTTTGAAAACTTGTTGAGTGTACTGTGGATTGTAATTTATTGCTCTCTATCTAAGTGTGGTAGGGAAAGTAGGTTGTGTGACGTATCATACGATAGCTCTTTTAAAACCGACTTCGGTGATTTTCCAACTTTATGGTCTACCGATTTAAGTGGATTAGAAAATATTTAACCTTCATGCAAAGACGTGTCTTGACTTGCTGATAGTTTATTTGTTCTTAAACATGGTGGCCCGAGAGTCAATACTACTTTTGACGGAGAGTAAATGAATAAAAAAAATCCTTTGACCCAGTTATTCCCGGAACATAAAGGAACCAATAGGAGAACCAATACTGAGGGACACTAAATTAGTAGGAATACTAAACTTTGCACCGTTTATCTTGTTTCTTCCATGTTTTCTAATCAAGAAGAATTGTCTCCATTTCTAATTTAAACAATCCCCGATTTCTAATAATAAGTTAGTAAGCAATCTCTAATACAAATTGCAATTGCACATACGAATCATTCACAATTTAGAGTAAATATAAGTATATTATTTTCTTCTTAATATTCGCATATTATATTAGGTTTGTCTCTAACATTAAAATGTGCCCTATCCTTTATCATGTAAGCCATGGTCCCGTTATGAAAAGTATTCCACCTGACAATAAAAAGCATTGGGTCTCTCGAGGTTTCGTTCTCTTCGGTAGTTGATACCTTCTACACAAAGCAATACCAGGTAGTCTTGATGGATACTTTCCTAACATTTCCGCACAGATTTCAACGAGTTGGTCTGTCACAGTGCATCTTATATGCTCCGCTTCAAAGTCTTTACAATCGGCTACAATCTACAAAACAACAAAATAATTGCATTTTTCGAGTAGTTCGAGTAGATCGAGTAGGTAACAATTAATTTATATAAATGATATGAAAAGATACGAACTTGAAAGCGGTCGTCTGTGAAGAAAATTCCCTCGTTTCGATTTGTAACCTGTATAAAATTATGGTTACCAGAACTTATATCGGGTATCATGTATTATTAAAATTGTCTATGTTTTTAATTTCTTTTCGTCACTTTTCTTAAATACACTAGAATTTTTGCGTATTGACTTTTTAAATTTGACGCTAATGGTGCATTAAAGGCGACATCTATGGGGATCTCTTTGGACTTTTCGGTCTGCACGTATGTTGGTACATCATTATATCCCCCCAAGGGAAATGGTTATTAATAAATAGTATTATATAGTTATATCTGGAAATGTAATTCTTATTTCTATATAATTATTACATACGATTTCATTATTAAAAAATAAAAGCAAGGGTAATCATCAATATCATAACTGAAGCGTCCTCTATGGTAAGATTTTGTAGTTAGGTAAAGTTCTCGACTTTATCGACTTTCAGTAATCTGATACCAACACAACGCCAGTCACCTCACCAACTAACCCAACCAACTCGTGTTTTGTGTATGTCGTTTGTCCGTATTACCTGGTATTTTGCTGAATATTATTTGATTTTAGCAAATTTTGATTAATAATATGCCATTACTGAGAAGAACCGGAGGAACCACAGGTTTGTTGTTGAGAGGCGACATTTTATTACAACATTAATGTACTCATTTTTAGGGGCTAGCATGAATAACTTCACAGGAGCAGGTATATTAAGACTTAAACTTCACATTACTTGATTATTTACTGTCTCGATTTTCTAGGGCCGTCCAACGCGGGTCAAAAGATTCATTTGCGGCGAGGTGGGGTTATGTTCTAGTACTTGCAAAATTACTTGAAGCTGCGATTAAGATAAATTGTTTTAGATGATCTGTTTTATGCTTGTTTATTTTCAGTACCGTCCAAGCAACAGCAAATCAGCGCAAACCTGCAGAGGATGCAGGAAAACGCCGCTAAGAAGCAGATCGCGCAGGATCTTTACTATAAAAGGAAAGGAGGCGCTGTAGGTCGTAGCCCTTTGAAACGGCAACCCAATATGGGGAATATGGGGAACAACAGACAGTCTGTAAAGAACAGGTTAGGAAACACAGATGCCAGAAAAAAGATATTTGTAAATAACCGAATCCCTCAGAGAAGGAACACACAAAATGTCGGTCCGAATGTCGGTCAGAACCGGAATAGCGTTATTTATAATCGAAATAAAAAGTTTATCAATCGTCAGTCGGTACAGCAACGCATTCTGAATATCAGGAACAGTGTTTCTAATAACGCATACCAAGGCCCACAAAAAATCACGCTTCGTAGGCAGAGGCAGCAACCCGTAAACTATACGGTTCAGGTTCGAAATGCGAACCAAAGAATAAAGAAGAAAAGTACAATCCTAGATGCCAAACTCCAGGCCGAAATCAAGGCCATACAGAGTCGCAGTCCCGCTTTAGAATTGGTTGAAACTCCCGTAGTGCAAGCGGCTTATGGTTGTACGAATATTACGCTGAATGACAGATTTACGCAGATAATGTAAATAGCATTTGTCCGCTCTTACTTTTTAATTTTTGATAATGTTGGTGTAACTATCATAAGAATAAATTTTTGTTTAGATCATTTTAAATTCTCATTCTACGTTGTGGCAATATCTGAAAGATCCCGTTTTTTTTAATGGTTTATTTAGTGTATTAATAATAAAACTGCTAAGTTTTCATTAACTCATTGACGTTTGTATTTCTCTCAAAATATTGTAAATAAATATTGGAAAATATATTTTGAGTATGGTGTTTTAGTTTAATTTTAGTTTAATGGTTAGTAATCTATGGCTGGAAAGCAGATAGTAATTTCTAATTCAGGTTTTAGTAAAAGGTGAGTACTTTTTTTTTACTGGATGTAGCTTTACCTCAAATATTAAATTATGTAGGTACAGGATGTCCACTTTTTTTAAAAAGCGAATACTCTGAGTAGAATTTTTCAAATACTTAGTCTTCTTTGTTTTTTAATGCTTCAAAAGTCAGAACCTTTTGATATTAACAAAATAAAATAAAAGTACATACAAACAATGAAAATGAATAAAGAACACAATATATACCCATTGCAATAATAAAAAGCAAATAAATAGGATAATATCATTTTGAGTAAAAAGTTTCATATTGACTTATTGAATGCTTCATTTTCTTAAGAAGTATCGCCCTTTGAAACATGGTTTTGTTAATATTTCAAAGGTTGTAATTTTTAAGGAAATGAAAATCAAAAATGTTTCTTACGAAAAAAAAACTATCATATATAAAATTAATAGTTTAGCTGCATGAGATTCTATTTGATCGAGATCGGCCATGTCTGCATTAAAAGAAAACTACTATATAGAACTAGACTATACATATTTTGATTATATTTACAGTAGATAATGTCAAAACATTAGCATTTGACACTACCTACTGTCATTAGAATCACAATATCTGACAAATCCTGGCTAACTAGTTTAACTGCACTACGAGCGATCTCGATGAAATAGAATTTGCTCATGCAGCTAAACTATTAGATTTACCAAAAAATGCCATTGTCATAAATAATTAAGAATTTCCTCTACTTTAATTTATTATTTAACTATTTCGACGAAATAGCGGCTTATTTGCAAAATCTTTCAAAAATGCGAAGAGAAAACCTCCAGTTCCTTTAGACCCTTTTTAACAGAAAGCTTTTCAGCTCTGAGTTTCGTCATGAAACTTCTAAATATGGAGTGTTGTCATACTACTGATGACAAAGTAAAAAGGTTCTGGTTCTGATGATTAATATATTATAATTGGCTTCTAGCATACTAAATTTTCGGGTTTTACCCCGTCTTCAGTGCTAACTACAAAAGAAGATCATAAAGAATTATGCTCAATATTCCAAATAAGTTTTAAGGTCAACATACCATTTTACAATCTTTCTTGTATTTATTCGCGAAAACATAACAACTATGCTATCTGCACTCGCAATATTTGTTTTTCAATATGTGTGCCTGGATATGAAAAGGGATCAGTTGTCCGAAATTGAGTTATGAGTGCTTTGGATAGAATAAGTTATGGCAAAGGTGCTCCAACATTTTAAACCTATTACCATAAAGGGAAATTAAAAAAAAAATAATTAAGTTGCTGATGCAAAAAGTACGCTATTGCGCTAAGACACTTCAAACTATTGCAAAGGTTAAAGGTTAATAACTTTGCGCATATTTGCAAGTTGCGCCGACTCCAACATATTTATAACAATTTCAATATTAGTTTTAAGATTTTTAGTAGAATTTATTATTTTATTATTCCGTTTAGGTTTTATAGGTTTTTCATCTATAGCGCCGTGAGCCTGGGGGCTACAAAATACTCGATTCGACAAATTTTCAAAATTTTTGCATATTTTGGAAAGGTTTTCATTTTTTTATTGATTCATGCATTGTCACCGGAAATCTGCCCACATGTAAAATTTCAACTTGATTGGATACATTTTCAAAATTTTTGCAAATTTTGGGAAAGTTTCCAGATTTTTATTGATTCATCTATTGTTACCAGAAATGTACACATATGCAAAATTCCAACCGGATTGCACTCTGGGAAGTAGGTCCGATATGGTAATGCGCAAGAGCGTAGCATAACATCGAGAAGTGGTCCTAAACAAAAACGCATTTTTTCATGCGTTTCCAACCGCAAACGAGTTTTAGACAAACACATCTGTTAAAAAACACAATAAGGAGACTAATTAGCGAATAAAACAAAAATGTGTATTTTTAACCAGTTTAACTTTATTTGCGATTATCTGCGTAACTAGAAACGGACAACTGGTCCCTTTTCTCATCCACGCACACATATTGTTTCACCTAGCGTAAGTGCGCGCGTGTTTCTCCTCCTCATGCCAATTCTCCATGCATTTGCGTGTTGAATTGACGATTCGCAAACGTTGACGTTCTGAATACTGTCAAAATAAAAAGTTTCAAAATATCCTGGCTACCTATTATAGTATTAATGCAGACACGATTTCGATCAAATAGAATTTACTCCTGCAGCTAAACTATTAACTTTACCAAAAAAAGTTATAGACATAAATTATATAAAATTTCCTCTACTTTAATCTATTATTTAACTAATTTAACGAAATTACAGATGATGCTCATTTGCAAAATCCTTGAAAAATGCTTAGAGGAAACGTCCAGTACCTACCGTTGGACCCTTTTGAACCAAAAGCTTTTCAGCTCTAAGTTTGGTCATGAACTTTCGTCCCGATAGCTTTAGTAGTTTCGGGTTCGCCGGAATCGTCGCCACAAAAATCGAGTACACACATACACACACACACACACAGAAATTGTTTTGTACCTTGGTCAAAAATGTTCAGGGGACCCAAAAAGACCTATTTCCGTTAAAATCTATTTTTTTTTTCGGCATAATTACAATACTTTCATCATACTGCGCGTGATAAAGTAAAAAATGTCAGGCATAAATTTTACAAAATTTTCTCTACTTTAATTTATTATTTAACTATTTTGAAGACATTACAGAAATATGGCAGCTCATTTCGAAAATCGTTGAAAAATGTTGAGGGTAAACCTCCATGCAGTTCCTTTAGACCCTTTTGAACAAATTTCATTGGCTCTAAGTTTTGTTATGAAACTTCTAAATATGAAGTTTCTCCGATAGTAGCTTCTCCGGAATCGTCACCACAAAAAAACGGTTACACCCATGCAGACACATTTTGAAAGCGTCCTAAAGCGGTGACTCTCACTCCTAGCTATGCCACTGAGAAATCCGCCGGAAAAAAATCCATAAGCGTTTTGTACTTCTTCCTACATAATTTAATCAAAGATTAATTATTATTACTTATTAAAAATAATGAACAACGCATCCACCAAGTTTAATAAAAACATCTCCACCCCTTGTTCGTCATGCAGTCTTATACTTTCAACAAGTGTCAACTTCCACGAGCAAAATTCTTCCTGCCTGAAATTGTTATTATAAACATAATCAAATATTTGAGAAGACCTCATGTTTTGAAAACTTGTTTATTTCACAACACCATCCAAATAACAAGCTATAAATAAACTCCTGAGTAAACCCGTTTGGGACGACATTTGCATATTTGGCACAGACGACAATACGAATCTGGATGCACTCGTCGCTTTTATCAATGGATCCAGCTACCGAGCGTCGGCTAGCGTCTGCGCTTACGAGGCGTCTCTTGTCGCCGTCTAAACTTCCACGATATGGCAGAAACACGCGCGCCGCGCCAATTATTCGTTATACCGGCCGCACTACGGTCCGTATATAACGGATAGAAATCAATTCACGCGGCGAGAGGTGTTTCTGTGCCCCGAGGATTATGTTAGCGGTGATAAGTTGCTTTGCGAATAGTAGTTGCCATCGAAAACCTGTCGCGTCCTCATTTGCTTGTTTCAACGAAGAGTTGCCAAAATATCTCGCGACCAGCTGGTGTGTGTTTGTGAACCAGAGAGGGGATATCGATTTGTGCACCTTTGAATGTAAGGCAGATTTTGTTTTAATTTATTTTGCTTGTTCGGTAAAGTAAATATGTTTTTTTACTTTGTTAAGTTAAGAGTAAATACAAATACATATAGCTGCTTGTCAGAGACTCATGTATAGAAATTGAGTTAAAAAAGTTATAGACAATTGATAATACTACAATAAAGTACGTAAACCTAATCAGTTTTACAATCCTCTTTTTTTTGATAACAAGGTCATCAAGTACTAGTTTATTATACTAGCATTTATATATTACATTACTGTCCTTATCAAAATTTCATGTGCTGAATGTTTCATAGAAATTTACCTACCTCAAGAGTGAAATTTAAAACATATGTGTAGCCTCGGGGAATTTTTCTTATGAGCACACCAGTGCGAATAAAAAATAAAAACAAACATAAATTAGAAACAACATACGAAAACAAACATATATAAATATACAAATAGGTATCTATATAAAAAGACACAATATTATATTACAAATGGAGAACATCAATGTGTAACGATAGAGATGTTTTTGGTCCGTTGTAAAGATACCCTGTGGCATAAGTGAGCAACCTTGGCAAGTTCTGAAGTATTCTGTTACAGAGCCTGTTTAATTTGCAACAATTTGATTATTGGTTATTTCAATATTTGACTTTTTGTTGAAGATACACAATTCTATGTAAACATTTGCAATTTAAATGCGGATAAACCTTGCTGCAAACGTTACTTGATGACTATTGCTTTTAATGGCCAAACAATTACATTTTAAGAAGTGAAACTTGACGTGTACTAGATACTTAACAACGTATTTCTGGTAGTGGTACAATGCAAAATGTTATCTGAAACTGTTATATCTTCCACAAAAATTCAGATATTGGAAGGAATTAAAAACAAAAAGTTCAGAATTGATATGACTTTGGAACTGATTGCTTGAAAACCTCCACAAGTTGCTTAGTAACTCCACAGGCTGTCTCAAACATAGACAAAAAACATTCTGGTTCTCTAGAATAAACAATTGTAACATTTCTTTTTAAAATTTTGTAAGGTATATGATAATCTTTATAATTTGTTTTAAAGTGTAAAAAAATAATGAAAATTGGACTACCAATTGAGCAGTTCAGAAAAATTAGTTTTGTGAGTTCATTTAACCGTTAATCTTACCGGTTAGTGTATTTGCGACTGCATTTAAAATAATAAAAAGAAAAAAAATACATAGTTTAAATAAGTATGTAGGCTTTCACGGTTTCACGGCCAGAATCATTTAGAAAAGCTTCCGGGTTATGCTGTGTGTCAAAATTCGTTAATACTGACGTTTCGCAAACCATGTTGATCCCTTCTTCAGAGCTAACTGAATACTCAACATCATTCGCGAAACGTCAGCATTTCCGAATTTTGTATTTTGTAATTTTATATTTCATCCTTTGTAAAAAAGCATAAAGTTACCAGTGATCTTCGATTCTTCGTTGACTGACATTCCAGTCATCCGGAATCAGTCAGTTTAGCAGTGAAAACGGAATAATATTAGTAGTGCTATTAGCCAACTCCACACATATTCTGCAACCTATGGATGCCGTCCATTTATGGAGGATTGAAAATGAGGGGGAAAATTTAAAACGTGAAGATTTTTCATCATTATTAAATACTGTAATAAAAAAATAATCCATCTGTTTTCCAAAATGGATTCAGAGCATGCGGGCTCTTCCCATTTAATGAAAATGCTATTGATTATATAAATTATTTTAAAACTAGTAATGCAGAAAGAAACCCTTCAACCAACATATCAAAGGAAATGTTAACGATTCATGTCAAATTTCTCGAAGAACAAATTGGAGAGGAAAAAGTAAAGAAATATCAAACTTGAATTAGAAGAAATAACGAAGGAAATCCTGAAAAACATACAAACAACATAATTCCGGAAGAAGAGGATCCACCAATAGATAACATCGATATGACACAAGTGCAAAATATAACTCCACCCTTAGCTACAAGAAGTGCAGTTATAAACACTGAAGAAAATATTCACACCGTTTCAGATATGGCACAGCTAGGATGTAAAAGGGTAATTTACCGCGTAAATTACCGAATTAATGACCGTAATTAATGGTAATTAACCGATTTTGAATTACCGTAATTTACGGCTTAAATTACCGTTGGTAATTTACCGACAATTTTAATTACCGTTGATAATTTACCTGAATTTATAAATTAATTTCAAAGACCCACCATCCACATCTTTGTTTTTTTATTAGTTTGACCATAAGCTATTTTTAATTAGACATTTTTAACAACAAACATTTTTTTATCCGCTGGATCAATCTCCATAGTCTACGATCCGTCTTACCTATATTTGATAAATACTAAAAGATTACCTATATTTTCTCAAATAAAATCGGATCGTTCATTGGACAGTAGTAAAAATATTGCAGTATCATAGGTTAATAGACAATGACATTACTCACGGTGTCATTTAGCCAATGGAAATGGGTCTATGGGTTAAGTTAGTACATCCAATGACATGCCGATTACCCGTATACATTATATTTTTACTATTCCAAATCATCAGACATTACTTGAGAAAATATAGAACAAATATTTTGTATTTAATGAATAGAGAAGTGAGAAGTCCCTTCGCCAATGGCGATCAATCCAACAAATCCGATAATGCAGCTCTGTATTCAGAAGCCATTTATTATCAAAATTCCCTTTTTAATAAATATACCAGCGTTAGAAAAATAATCGAGACTAAAAAATGAGAGGATCAAAAACCCTCTGTGAAACGGAGCGTTATTTTGTGAATCTGGACAGAATTAAAGTGTTTATTTTCTACTATTATTATTCTTTTCGATTTTCCTTTTTTTAGTAGTTGCTATAAATAGTATTTCTATGTAGCTTTGCTTTGGTTTTAGTACTATCAAAACAGGCAAAATATCAGCGATAGCTAGTTATCCACAAAATAATGATTTAACGTTTTACCAAACATTTTTATTAAAATTAGTAGTAATCATAACTTACAGTGATCGGCTTAATTTAACATTTTTTATTTTTAATTACCCGGAAATTTAAATCCACGTAATTTAAAATTTTGAATTTTCAATTACCCGGTAATTTAAATAAGCGTAATTTACCATTTTGAATTTTTAATTACCCGGTAATTTACGCCAACGTAATTTACCATTTTTAATTATTAATTACGTGGTAATTTAATATTTGAAATTAATAATTTTAATTTCAACGGTAATTTACGAAAAAAAAATAATTACAGTAATTTAACATCCCTGGGCACAGCTTCAAGAGATAACACCACCTTTAGCTGCAGGAAACGCAGTTACAAATACTGACGGAAACATTCTAAGTCCATTTAAAAGTGCGTTATTTTCGTCTCAGCCGGTCAACAGCAAACCTTGTACAAAGAAAAAACCAAAGATTAAAATTCCTTCGGTTGCAACCTCAGAGAAATGGAAACAATACATGTTGAAAATGGAAGAAGAGAAATAAAAGAAACTCAAAGAAAAGGAAGAGCGTAAATTAATTAATAAGAGAATCAAACAAGAGAAAGAAAGAAATTGAAGCGGCTAACAAAAAGACGCAAAGAATTGCATCCAAATGAATTTTGAACTATCATCTGATTCTTCAGTCGAAGTACCTCAAGAGTCTGAACGAGACGGAGATGAATGGGACAACTTAAGTAATTTAAGTGAAGAACCGAATAGAAATGAAAATAATAATATTGGACCAAGGGTAGAAATCAACAAACTAGAAAATTACCAAGAAGGAGACTATGTGATAGTTCTTTATGAAGGACAGTATTTTCCTAAAATGCGTAGATTACACTGAAAATAGGTATTTAGTCAGTGGAATGACAAAGAGCGGTGTTAATTATAAATGGCCTACACAGAAAGATGTGATCTGGTACCCCGGTTCTTTTTAAGTCTTGTGGTTTCTTTGTGTATATATTTAATGTTAGCCATTGGTACCAAACTGTGTCAGCAATTGGGTAAATTTAATTTTAGCTATGGCTGCTATTGGAGGACAAAATTTTCACAGAAAATAAATTATTTAAAAAGTTATGGACAAAGATTTTAAGTGGATTGAAACATAAAGAATAATCTCAAAGTATTTATAACGTGCTTTCATTGCTCGTTTTTGATTAGATCAATTATATTTGTTTTTATTGCACATTGTTTTGCAAAAGGTAGCTTAAGGTGACAGCTACTGGTGCCTTTACCTTAATTAAATAGTTTTTAAATTAAAACAGTATACCGGGTGATTCAATTTCGCGCCTCACCATGGGGATCTCGCTTATTAGTGGAGATAGAGCCTATGTTTAAATTTGCAAAGTTTCGTATTTTTGTGTTGATCAATTATCTGAAAAGAAATTTAAGCTATCATGTTTCATTTTGAAGGTATCCGCAAAAAAGTGAAATGTTAAGATATCGTTTTTAATTTTTTATTCAAAACCAAGAGTAGTTAGACATTTGAAACAAAACCATTCTACAGCAACTTTTTAAGAGGGGATGCAGTGTTATCTTTTAGTTTGAAATAACGTCAAAGATGGCGGCGTAACCATAGCCAACTTTTGTTTTTCTTATGGGCGCCATGTTGAATTTTGGCATTTTCCGATAGTCGTGACGATCCGTGCTACGCAAAATTTCTTGCAAATGTTATGAATATTTTACGATGGGGCATTTCTATGACAACAATAATAACCCCTTATCATATAACGGTTTTAATTTTTGGCAGACGGCATTTTACATCCACAATTAAGGCTAATGTGGTTAAATGACAAACCCAACGTTGCGCGCGACGCTTGATTAGATGTGCATTTCGTTGACGTTGCTTGGCAACGAGTTCGGCGGTCTGTAACCAAGCTCCAGTGGGTACCTGAAGGTTTTTTTATTATTACACCATTGTTTTAAAAACGAAGCCACGAACATATATTATTATACATTGCAGAAATGAGAAATAACACGACCATCGGGAAATGTCAAAATTCAACATGGCGCCCATAAGAATGTAGAATGTTTTTGTTTCAAAGGTCTAGCTACTCTTGGTTTTGAATAAAAAATTAAAAACGATATCTTAACATTTTAGTTTGTTGGGGACATCTTCAAAATGAAAAATGATAGCTTAAATTTCTTTTCAGACAATTGATCAACACAAAAATACGAAACTTTTGCAAATTTTAACATAGGCTCTATCTCTACTAATAAGCGAGATTCCCGTGGTGAGCCTCGAAATTGAATCATCGTAAACAGAACTACTTAAACATTAAAATACTAAAACACAGTAAAATTGCATTAAAATCTCTTATTTTATTAATGATCTATGTTATTGGTGTTTAAGTCAATAAACATAAAATCAGTTCTGCGACGTTAATGAGTTGCAGCGACATGAGGTTATCGGACGATTATCAAATATTGTCTTCTATATTATGAGCACATAACACTGTTAAGTAATTTTAAATAATGTGTGCGGAAGGAAACTTCGTCGTTAACGATAATTTCACATACGAAAGAAGCTGATAAAAGTTATATTAGTTGTCTGGTTATGAATTATGACTAAGTAATAATTTATCATGCTTTATCATGCTCTGTTTTGTTAAAACTTTAGTGACTTTTGTATGTATGTAGTAATTTTAGTTGCAATAATTACAGTAAATAGATAAAATCCTTATAGCATTAAGTTAAGTAGTGGACAGAGTAAATAAAGCTGTAAACCTACCGCTATAAAAGATAATTGTTTCAAAGTTAATTAACTAGATACATTTAGTGTGATAATTTTATTTATGTACCCAAAAAAACATAATTTGGTAACAAACATAGCGAAAATCTCGCGCAGGTGACTTCAAAACATGCCTATAATTGCTGTAGTAATCTATATATAATAGCACCACGAAAAAGAAAACCAGCTTATGACCTTCAGTGCCCGACTAATTAGTTTATACACAAGCGACCTGTTTTTTTTAGTATACCATTGTATAATTGGGAAAAATGGAAGCCAAATTGGCTTATAAATAGTCAAAACTCAAAAATTTCTAGATTAATTTGAACCATAAATTTTTATTAAATGTGAAAGAAGGTTTGAAAGTTGTCCTTAGACATTTTCTTTAGAGCTTGTGAGATAAATTCATTGCATACATTTTTAGCCTGTTGTATTTTTGTGCATTTTTGCGGAAAATTCAAGACAGGTACAGAATATTATTAGTATGTGTTATAAGTGTGAATGTTATTCCAAGTACGTATTCCGTTACGCAAAGAGCATTCTTAGTTCAGTCACGTGCGATGGATATTTTCAAAACAAACCATCTTCTGATTATTATGTACATGTTATTATGTATGTGTTATTAATTATTATAGATACGTTTTTATGTCTTTAAGTAATGCAAAAAGATATGAGTAGACTTAAGTTTTTGGGTTAAACCTCATCGTAAATGCCCGCTTTCACTAAACGATAAATAGTTATCGATAGATCATTGTCACTTGACGGTGTCTGGTATATTTATACTACAAGCTTTTACTTGAAACCGTGTATCTTGTTATAAAATTAAGATTTGCTCTTGTAATTTGGTTCTTCCGTGTATAGTGAACTTTATCTTATTCATAAATTGTAAAAGCATGTGAAACTACCGATGATAGTACTTCAAACGCAGTCTAGTCCGCTTTTTTTGTTTACGACTGTACAATTTTAAAGCGAATGTTAATATTGTAATAATACATTATACTATTAGTTATTTCTAATAATGCTTACGTTATTAGAGCATGGGTTAGATTAGCATTTTTCAAACTGTCAATCGTTGTCAATCGGTGTTAACTGAGAAATCATAAAAATTGAACAGAAATGATGCAGATTTCTTGTGTTTTTTAACGTATGCGACAGTTATTTGAATGATATATTGGTTTTCAGGACGAACCTGCGTTATTGACTTTAAAACAGTCGACGTTTCGCACTATTTTGCAAGAGACATCTTCAGGACTAAGTGTGGAAACAAGTCCCAACAGACGACAGAATCTTCGTAACTCTTTGTTCGATACTTAATCATGAAGATGCCTCTTGCAACAGAGTCCGAAACGTCGACTATTTCAAGATCAATAAAGCGGTTTCCATCCGGAAATCAATAAATAATTGACTTTTATAACGTTGATGAAGATGAGTGAAACTAATAAAAATTTATGACATTAATTACAATATTACAATTAAAAACATATACAAGAATAAAATTACGTTTAGTGATGCAATTCTGATTTTGACTTTTGACTGAAAAAATCCAAATGCTAAATTATAAAGATTGTGTTTCAAACACAAAAGCATAAAACAAAAACAAAATTCTAACGCCAATTTTCACTAGCTTCTAAAAGACAACCACCAATATACCATACATTTCTTGTTTGGTTGGATTTTTGTTTTGATGCTGGAATTTAGCAACGAGAAAATCTGCTGTTGGGCAAATTTGTGGTATTAATAATTCTTAACATGAATGGGTTAATCCCAAAAACCTTAAAACAGAAGAGCAAATTTCTTAAGAAGAAAGAAATTTTGTAACAAACAATTTACCGAAGTTGTGTATGCCGAACATAGTTTTGATCTAGTGGTCAATACATGGGAAGCACATTAAATAATTTTTTTATTTCCTTTTTAATGAGAATTCAATTTTAATTGATTTTGCAAGGTCATTTTATTAAAATACAAACAATAGCTGTAATTTGTAAGACCACTCTAATGAGCATCTCAAACTGAACTTTTACAATAATATACATGTCAAAAAGTCGAAAGGATAAATAATTAATCACATGTCATAAAGAAGTGATAACTTCAAAATGAATAGCTCATTAGCTGACATCCCCGCAAATTGCATGGATTATGTTGTCTGTCTGGTATTTAAGTACATTGTAAAGATAATGTTACTATAACAAAAATAATTATACTAACCAGCCAATTGCAGCTGTATGCTCTCTATTTTACGCCAACGCTGATACGTAAGTATTTACCTAGATAGAGTAACGATTAAGAAATGCAAATTACACAAGTATCTTAAAAGCTAAAGTTAATAATTACTTGACCATAAAATAAACCTAAATAAATAAACAGAATTTCACTATAATTTCGAAATTTTACGTTTATTGTGAGGCATGCAATCAATAACAATTAGCGATAACGTGAACATGAGTAACTCATTAGCTGACATGCCTAGGTAGAATTGCATAGGTAGATATCATGTTGTCTGTCTGCAAAGCTGGGCAAAAAAGCGTTAATCCGTTAACCGTTAATTAACGAAGTTAAATTTTTCGTAAACGAAAAGTTAAGTAGTTAAGAGTTAAACCCATTAGCAGACAACATTAACGAAGTTAGCTTTCAAAACCATTAACGGACTCATTAGCTTCCGCTACGTTCACCATCCGTTAATACAAGTCGATTAAATTGAAAATATCAAAATAAATATTTAAAATTGCTATAGGCATCTCGCAAAAGTTCAGACTTGGTTTTGTTTACATGTGTCAGGTACTTATTTGTGCGACGCGGTGTCCGCACATAAATCATGGGCTCGTATTGTTTTGTATTATATTTTGTATTATTGTTTTGTATATTAGTTACGTCCCAGGTCCCAATAACTCCTGGTCTTATACTTCTTCGTCTGGTATTTAAGCAGATTGTAAAGATAATGTTACTATAACGTAAATAATTATACTAACCAAGCATTTGCACCTGTTTTCTCTCTAATTTACGCCAACGCCAAAACGTGACTATTTGTATACACGTATAGAGTAACTATTAAGAAATGCAAATTACACAAGTATCTTAAAAGCTAAAGCTAAGAATGACCATAAAATAACACTAAACAATATACAGAATCTCACTTTAATCTCGGAGTTTTACGGTTGTTGTTATGCATGCAATCAATAACAATTAGTGTTACATTGATAACGATGCATGTCATAGTTCAATGTATAGTATTTTGTTTAGTAATCGTTGCACTGTTATTCAAATGCTTCTGCTATCATAGTTATGCCCAATCACCTTTTTGCTGTTTATCATGCTTCTGATTTACTGGCCAGATACATTAATGCTTGCCTACTGGAGTTTTATATCGCACACCAATGTGGATGTTTAGAAAATTGCCAGCTGATGACTGTGATGATCTAAACAGTAAACACGTCATACGGCATATTTCTCGGTTATTTGTCGGCACAATACAAAATGTAATTTATTTGTCCACAATATAATATCATTAATTTGGTAAACGTAAAGGGATTAAAAAAAATTAACTTTAGTTGGGTTATTTATATTAAGTCTTACAACTGAACAGAACGGGGCTAAGTGCCGTAATGACTTTCGAAATATTTAAGAAAAATTTTAATAATACCGATACACCCGGTATGTATATACCGACAGAACCATCTTACAAAGACTACGTCATAGTACATTCAAAAGTCACTTTCATAACTTCAAAGAAACTCTTCAGTCGTAAGAAGTCCCTCAGTCAACACGTATGAAGCCGCGCGCAACAGTTTGAACACATTGTTGTGTAACGGGGAAAAACCTCTGTTGTTGTTTATGTTCTGCTAAATTATTGTAACTTTCCGTAAGGTAAGTATTGTGTAGTTCTAATTGTTTTTCAATCAGACTCAAATGAATTAAAATAGGCTAAATACTCTAAATGACAGTCCACTCTAGTAGAGTCATTTAGATTTAGATTTATGTACTTATCAATTAGATATTTAACCAATGTATTGTATTTGTGGCACCCAGCTATACAGGGTGTAACTGAAATTCTTAGCAAAACTTCACCAACATGATGCCTTATAGTAAAAAATAAAATAAAATTATGTTGAAAATAATATAACTTTGTAAACGTCAAACTTTGTTCATGACTTTCACGACTTTCACATTGTTGCTAAGGTACAAAAACACAAAAAAAAAAAACATAAAAGCACACGCAACCCGTATGACTTCCTCGCTTTATCCAAACTTACTGCTTGTATCAATTTTGAAATTCGCTTCTATCTTTCTACGTAACCATTTCCGGACATAGGTCAATAGGAAACTTTTTGGCAGTTTTATTCCAGAAATCACGGCCAAGCTCTTTAGTTACACCATGTATAGTACAGCTCTACACTGTACAGGCCATCAAGTCCCATAATATTACCCAGCTATAGCAACATTAAATTTCTTTGTTGTTTGACTTTACAAACGACTACTAGAAAAACTGTCGGATTTTTATGTAAAACAAAAGCTTGGTGTGTTTCTTGAGATACTTTTAAGGGTTCTACGCATTGGGTTCAGTCGCTGAAAGGTCGCATGATTATCAGGTTTTTTGTTAGCATTTTGAGCTTAACTTTTTTGAAATCTGTGATAGGGGATCATAGGTACATCTCTTATCACGGTCCAGAATCGTAGTTAATTTCCGTTCATAGAATCGTAGGCTTTCACGGCCAGAATCATTTAGAAAATAAACTGCTTCCGGCTTATGCCGTGTGTCAAGATTCGTATACAGAACGTCAACGGGTAGGCTTGGACCTACAGTCTACCGTAAGTAATATCGATCGGTACTTGAACATCAAATCACACCACCATCCCCAGAAGAGAAGTGTTATTAACCCTCTGTTCAACAGAGCCGAGAAGGTATGCGACTCCAGCACCTTGGACGACGAATGGAAACACTTGGAGTGGGTCCTACGTCAGAATGGATACACCAAGTCTTACATACGGGGTGTCACAAAAAGAAAACCGCAAGTCTCACAGGAACTGCAAGAGTTAAAGGGGTGCGCTTGCTTACCATACGTAAGTGGGGTATCAGAAAGAATCCTTTACCTAACCCAAAGGATATCACACCACTTCTGAAAACGAAGGGGTATACAAGATAACATGTGAGTGTGGAACATGCTATGTAGGACAGACAGGACGAAGCATCGAATGTCGAGTCGAGGAGCACAGTAGAGACACCCGGCTAGGCAAAATTCAACAGTCCGCTGTTGTTCAACATTGCCATGAGTCGGGACACACAATGGATTTCGATGACGTGAAGATGTTGGCAAGGGTGGGTAATTATCATCGAAGGCTTGTTAGAGAAGCCATCGAAATTTTCAAACATCCTGCTAATGTCGATCCTGGGGAGGGCACTAACATTAGTAGGGTCTGGAAATCGATATTAACGCTGTTAGGTGGAAACCACATGGGAGCGGCAGCTCCAGATGTATGCAGTGAGGTGTAAATATGGGTACATAAGGGAGATCTCTTTCGTAGGTCTTCAGTATTAAGTTAGCTCTGAAGAACCGAACAACATGGTTCGCGAAACGTCATCATTTACGAATGCTGACGTATCGGCATAACCTGGAAGCAGTTCTTTTCTGAGACAAAAGTTATAAAGATTAGAAGTTGAAACATGAAATAAATTGAATATGAAATTATTGAAAAAACTAAATATTTTTAGATATTCTATTTCTTATCTCAATTTCCAGGAGGGTCCAAACAACAAAACTCTCCAAATATGTCTTCCATCAGTTGTTTAACCATCTTCAGAATATAATCTCTGATGTAATCTCTGTAATAGATTAGTTTTTTTCTTTATTCTGTACTATTTTATATCAGATGTAATTTTGTGTAGTGATTACCTATGATAGCATAATTTGTCGCGGGCTCTACCATCTCATAGTGGTCCACACTCCACAACAAGCGTTGGTTGCTATAAGCAGTTAAAAAGAGTTTCAATAATAGTGCTATCGTAATTCAACTTTATTTTTTTAAATTGCGTTTGACTAGAGTTGTTGTAAATTAATATAGGAATTATACACAACAGTCGTCAGTGGTAAGTATATTCATTTTGATCATGAGTATCTAAAGAACATACATTTTCCGACGGAGAACGAAAATTTATCAAAAAACTATAATTTTAAACGCAAACGAAAGCTGTCAATTCCGAACCCCCACGTACTTTCAAGCAACAGAGAAAGTAGTACTACTCTATACTTTTTGTATAGCTAGTACCCTAATTCCAGGAGCAAAACATCTTAAATGTTCAGAATATTCGAAAACACTGTCATACTGAAGTTGTCACAGTTTGGCAATGATTGTTCTATACAGCAACCACTTTTCATATTTCAGAGTTATGTCGATGGAATCGCAAGTTTAACTACAAAAAATCATGGATACTCAAAAGAACAATACACTCACCGCGGACGACTGCAAAACGTACAAGAATCGATGGCTTATTCTTGGAATATTCGTTTTATACTCGGCGTCCAACTCGTTACAGTGGGTGCAATACTCAATCATAGCCAACGTGATATCCAACTTCTATGACGTCTCATCCATAGCTGTTGACTGGACATCAGAGATCTACATGATATTATACATTCCATTTGTTTTTCCGGCCAGCATGATGCTTGATAAACTGGTAAGTTACTAGGTGATTTGTAGACATTTAAATTGTTGGATTTTAATTGGATAGTCACAACAAAATTATAAAAAAATGATAATTATAAAAAAAACTGATAATTAAACTGAGCGACAGTCGGCGAAAAGAAAACGTGTTTCAGACAATAATGGTTTTGTAGTAAAGGTTGATAATCAACAGATAAAAGAAAAACATGCGTCTTGTTTTTGTTGTTATTGAATTGCAAATCTTATTTACACTTTTAAGAACAGCAAAAACTGTACAATATACCTACTTCAGAAACTTATCTGGAACGGTATTTGAAAAGGCTGCAAAAGTAAAAAATATTATAGTTCTGAGAACTCATAACATTTTTGTTTTTGTTTTTACCGCACAATTTAGAGGAAAAATCCTTTTCAAAATTCTATTGAGTGGTTGATAAGAATTGGCAATTTAAAAAAATAGAGAGCTTGACCTTTCTTATCACTGATCAGTATCACCATCGCCATTCATCCAATATTATCTAGAAGGTACTTGATTTCTAGTTTCATTGAATTGAAAATTTTTAATTGGTTTGTGAAAAAATTCTAGTAAGTATACCATAGGTTCCGATTATACCTACATTAATACCTACATGTATCATCTGGTCTGGGTAGCTCATGTCCTGGAATTAGAAGATTTCTGGTTCAAGTCCAGGCCGAGGTTATTTTTCCACAATTTATTTTGAACTGGATTAATAAAAACTGTAACCTAATTAATTATTGTAAATATCGTAGTATATAATACAGTGCAACAATTCTAAACATTCTAAAACTGTATTGTAAAAAACAATAACTTATACAAAATTACACATACATTGATCCCTATTTTCTTTTATTCAGGGTGTACGGAAAACAATTCTACTCGGAACGATTGGAACAACGCTTGGTACTTGGGTAAAAGTAGCGTCAGTGAGGCCAGACTTATTTTGGGTTACATTCTTGGGACAAAGCATAGTCGCGTTATCCCAAGTCTGCGTTTTGTCAGTTCCAGCAAGACTAGCAGCAGCTTGGTTCGGCCCCACTCAGGTATCATCGGCATGCAGCATAGGAGTTTTTGGCAATCAGGTAAGTCATAGATATGACAAGCAAAAAGAAATTTATTATTCTTAATTGCTATACAAAACAACATCAAACTACATATGTGTACACAAAATTAGACATCAATTTACTAAAATGGTTCAAGTTGTTTTATTTTAAAATGTCATTGGTTCAAAGTTTAGATTTTTTCATGATAAAATAGTGTTAACCACAAAACCATCAAATAGAAAGTGGTAAACTTTGTTTATGGCATGTTTTAAAAGCACAACGCTAAAGGTTTTAAAAACTCGTAGCATATTTCCGGGATTTCATGGTTTTGCTATTTTTATATCTAATTGCACTCCATTATAAATAATCAATTCACTTTTAATTTTTTTTGTCTGGCGGCTTGTCAGACAGACACCAACATTCACTTGCACGTGGTGTATGAATGAATTAATAAGGCAATTTTCTAGCTGACAGCGGATGTCCTGCTTACCACTGATTATAATCATAATCATATATCAGTCTAGATATTATCATAATAGACAAGCGCTTATATTATTATAGTCGTATATCTATAATAGCTAATGATAATCGAAATAGTATAATACCTACAGTAATTGATCTGGTTATCAAATTGGAAACTGTGATATTATTGTTTTGGGATTTGATACAATGCCAAGTAAAAATGTAATATCCTGATAGTTGACGTAAGAAACTGAAATCAGTTATTGTTGCTACAAAGTAATACCACTTGTGTCTAGTTTTTCTCAGAACCTGATACTGTGTACAGGAAATATGATATTTAAGGGAAAAAGAAACCAGATAAGTCGAATATTTTAATTTGAATCCAGTTTGACGTCCTACAAGATAAGCTTTCTCATAATATCCTAACAACGTAGAGTAGGTGTCTCTAACTTTCTTCCCCTCGAGGCTCGAGCACAGAATAATGGTAGGACTGCGGGCTGCAATTGTTTTGTGTCCAACAAAACGCACGCTTGGTGTCAGGAAGATTAAAATTATTGTTTATATTCTTGGACTTCTAAAATACTACAAAGTACT
The DNA here is from genome assembly GCA_964023965.1 of Melinopterus prodromus. Classification (NCBI taxonomy): domain Eukaryota; kingdom Metazoa; phylum Arthropoda; class Insecta; order Coleoptera; family Scarabaeidae; genus Melinopterus; species Melinopterus prodromus. The sequence goes on from OZ030393.1 coordinate 53,048,404, forward strand.
TCAAAAATAATGATATATACACAGTTTAAGACAATGTAAGCATTGGCATTGCATTTTGTTGCCTAGTCTACTCCTGTTGATAAGCAATCATTGAAAGCATGAACTCACAGAAGTATGTCGAACTGATAAAATTTCTTTCCATCTTTACAATCTTGTATGCTGCTCGTTTTAAGAATGGAAAGCTTTTTACCCATGGTATATAGGATTTTTGCATAATGACGTTCTGTAGGTCAAAAATTTTTAGTTTTAATTCTCTTGATTCTATTACGTTTTTGTTGTTTTTTCTTTTTAATGGAAGCACCTCTTAAAGAATTGTTGTAAATGTTTCAAAATCAATTGTGCCCACACTTTCAGCTTACAAAGTACTACGTTGAGCATTTGTTATGAGAGATCCTTTTGAAGTTTGTAGGATATTGGGTCCATACGCCACAAATTTTCAAAAAATTGCCAATATCACGCCTTTTGACATGTTGACCTCACTTTTTGAGAAAACCTTGCGTAAGAGGAAATTTTTGAGCACGGATTCGTATTCAGGGCAACTCTATCTAATACGAATTTTATTTATGAATTTATTCTATTCAGATAATCCATACTTCCAAAAGTTATCAAATCAAATATACAATTTTCAATTGTCCTTTTTTTCGAAAATTTGCACATCATTTAAGACAATGCAAAACATATTAAAAACAGTAAAAACATATGGCGTTGCTATTTAAAAGAAAATACTGATGGCGTCATAATTTGACATAGAAATGTGTATCCTTGTTATTAAAAAAACAACGTAACGTGTTCAAGGACTTTTCAATAAATAATCCGTTTCAGAAATTTTGCCCTGTTTTTGCTCTTGCTGTACGACTGTATCTCAATGAACAATACCCTGGAAGGTGGATTGGCAGAGGCGGTCCTGTGGCATGGCCAGCAAGATCTCCTGATTTAAATCCTTTGGATTATTAGTTGTGGGGTCATCTAAAAGATTACCAAAGGCACCAGAAATGAATTGCTATAGCGAATTAATGGTGCCTACAATCGCATTTGAGAAACCCCTGAAATTTGACTCCGGCAGGAATTGGATGAGGTGCTGAAATGTGCATTCACATGGAAGGGCAACATTTTGAGCAGCATTTGCAAAACTAATTTCATTTATTTTTGTTATTTGTAAATGCTTTTTTGTTCCTGTTAAAATAAACAGCGCCGACTTTGTAATCAGTTATATTTTTAAGGGAATACAAAACTAAAAAATAAAAAGCTATAACTTTTTAATGAAGCGTCGGAAGCCAAAAGTGCATATACACTTTTTGGATGGCAGTGACATCCTCTATAAGCTCTCTAATTTTTAGAACACCTTTACCGGACACCTGTACAATAATTCGTAGAATCATAGAGAAAAATGATTTGAAGAAAATCATCTATACCTTTTTACCTTAACAACTTTTTAACGCTCTGTTGCCTAGGATGTGTTATTATAATTATTGAGCGCAAGGTTCATTTGAAAGTATGTGAAAAAACAGGAGTTGTAATGTTTATTTCTTGTTATTATTGCGTGTAGTTTATTATATTGCGAAGTAATGATTTGTCGAAATCATTAACTAGATACGTATTAAGCTTCTAGCCATTTCTAGCCATGGGAACGTGTTTCTTTCTTAACATTAAAGATTATCTAGATAAAAACTATTGATTTTTTACTTGCCGAACCTATTTTCGACATAGGAAATCCATTGCAATGTTATTGACTTGAGTACTCTGAACTACATTATCTCATGAAAAACACATTAGATTGCAATAGTTAAAATACGTATCACGGATATATTTTTTATATCTAATAATAGCATCTGGCAGTTGCCAGACGATGATAAATAATTTTTATTGGATGGCATCCGCACGAACCTTTTCAGATCATATCTAGCAGACGTAAGTACTCATAAGTGACAGGTGATATAAACAGGCGTGTCTGAGGCCCCCCTCGAACCATTGTAACAAAGGTCAAAAACATCTGCAGCATTGCACTTCATTCTACTTTGACCGCGAAAAGTCCAATATTTACGAATTTTACATACTTAATAAAAATCCCATGATGACGAAAAGTTTATATTTCTGCTATACTTTTTATTTTAATTTGTTTTTTTTTTCGACAGTTTTATAGGAATTGGCTGCTTTCAATAATTTCGGTAATTTCAGAAACACAGCTGTAAGCGATTCTACGTAATGGGTAAAAAACAAGAATTAGCATTTTTTACGTCATTTCTGAAGCAAACATTCAAAAACTGCGGATTGTTATCTGGAATGGGTTCCAGATAACAATCCGCAGTTCTTGAATGTTTGCGTCAGAAACGACGTAAAAAATGCTAATTCTTGTTTCAGTGTTCCAGAGACGTTTGTTAAGGTTTGAAATAATCAAAATTCTTACTGTAAAATTATCAGTGAACAAACAATACAACAAACATTTTGTGCAATAACGTACTTTAGATATGAACATTTCATAAAGTTGAGTAAACGATTAAACTAATTTAGCTAAGTTTGAATGCATTGTTAGCTTATTTTATTGCTGTTAATTATAGCAATGTAATATTAAATTTTCCTATCCAAGTTATTTTCGGGTATTTTCCGTAGGAAATTCAGAGATTACAAAGAAATATACTTATTCTTGCTGAAATGTTTTCTTTGAAGGTGCTTTATATTAACTTGACAAATAACTTGTAGTCTAGCAGCATTATTTTTAAACATTTTTCCGCACTGCACCAGTCTTTTGCGTTACATGTTTTTATAATACCTATTAGGGTGGCCCTAGTTTGTATAGAAAAAATATAACTTCAATTTTTTGCTGCTAGACCCTATCAAATATTTTTTCCTTTGCCATTTTACCATTTTTATGTAAAATTAACCTCAATTCTATTATGGGACAATAACCATTGTGGAAACTAAGTGTGAATATGTGTATTGATAGTGATTGGGAGTGTTGGTAAAAAATCAGCTGGTAGTCACTAGAATCTATCATAATAAAACTGGTTTGTAACTGACATTTTTAACACTCTGTATCTGTAACACTATGCAAATGTCGTTTTCGAATGTGTGTCACACTGTTTGTGAATTATACAACAGTAATAATTGACAAAGAATAGATAATAATAATTTTTCGTTTTTATTTTCAGTTGGGTTGCGCTCTTGGATTTTTAATTCCTCCTTGGGTTGTACCTGATGGCACAACAGAAGAAGTTACCGTACGGTTGTATAGGCTATTCATTGGAACAGCAATATATTCCACACTCATTACTATTGGCGTGATATTCTGTAAGTAAATATCGAATTGTTCCATTACTGAAGAAATGCCTAGAATATTGGAAAATGTTTCATTGACTGTAATTTAATTACTTTTTGCATTAGTTTTCAGAGACAAACCGCCGACACCGCCATCTATGGCCGAGGCTCTAAAAACATACGAAACCGACACAAACTTTAAGGCATCTCTAATTTCTCTGGCACTCAACAAGAATTTCGTCCTTCTGATTGTGGCTTATGGCATTAACGTCGGTATATTTTACGCAATTTCGACGTTGTTGAACCAAATAATCTTGTCGTATTATCCAGTAAGGTCCCGAAACATATCTTTAAAATAAAAACATCTTTATTCTATTTTTATTTAAGGATAATGGTGTCGATGCTGGGCAAATAGGAGTTGTTATAGTGCTGGCCGGAATGATCGGTTCTGTTGTTTGTGGAGTTGTATTGGATAAAACGAGACGTTATAAGTAAGCATAGTACTAAATAGTTTGTTTTTCTTATGGCATTGTTGCATTTTTTCCCCAGGGAGACGACACTGGCTGTATACGCGTTATCGTTGGTATCAATGGTTATTTATACCTTCACGTTAAACACCAACATTCCTGTGGTCTATGTGGTTTCAGCATTACTCGGGTAAGAAATAAATTAATTTATTATGTAAGAAATTACGTATCCAATAATAGCATTTGAATTGGAAAAATAAACTAAAGAGTATTGCATTGTGGATTAGCTTAACAAAGAACATGAATTAAATTAAATTAGCTATAACTGCCATTGTGTTTTCTAAGGTAATAAAACGATAAATCATTACTACATTAATTTAATACGTACGTATATTTTATCATATTTTACATTACAATGTTAATACATATGTAGGCTTACAAAACGTTCAGACTTGTTTGGTATTATTTCCTGGTTAAAAGTCTTAGCAGTCTTTAATATCAGTAAACTCACATCAAAAGATCGATCTGTACCTGTCGCCATTTAGGGACAGTTACTGTCAAACTGGTGAACCAGGTCTTAGTTTTAAAAAATGTAGCCTATTGGTCGGTGAAACACAGACCATCAATCTTCAAAACCAACAGTTGGTAGAAATGTAAAAAGGCCTTACATCATACCTTCTTAGTCATGATATAAGACTTTTCGTTGAGATCGATAAAAATGGAGAGTAAAACAAATTATCATGATTTAGGGTCTTATTAAGTCTTATTAAGACTCGAGAAATGAAGGTACCTAGTTTACACTATTTTGTAGCTACAGGCCAATGGCGCTATAGATTAAAAACCTATAAAACCTAAACGGAATAATGAAAATAATAAATTCTTCTAAAAATCTTGAAAATAATATCGAAATTGTTCCAAGAATATTGGAGTCAGCGTAACATCCAAATATGCGCGAAGTTATGAACTTTTAAACTTTGCTAAAGTTTGAAGCGTCATAACGCAAAAGTTTACATGAAAAATATGTAATTGGCTAAAATATTGTCCTTTGTCATAACTTATTCTATCTAAAAACAGTCATAACTCAATTTCGGTCAACTGGGCCCTTTTCATATTCAGGCAGACATATATCTTTGCTACAGAAAAATGTTTATAATTTTTACGAAAACTGTTGCAATTTTCTCTTATGCCAAGTTGTTGGTAATTCATTAGGGATTTTACTTTTAAATGCTGCTCGGTGGTAAAACCCCCACATGACGATATTGTGTAGGGTGCTGAATTGATATTTTTGTTAGATGGGTTAACATGTTTAGAACTTAAAAAAAAATTATAACTTTCCGTACACCAAATTGTAGATAATTAGTTGGAGTACCCATGTTCACTCAATGCATTTTTTGCTCTAAGGCGAACAACCCTTAAATATCGATGTTATACTTGGATGGTGTGGGTTCACCTCAACTATACATTACGGTGCTTTAACAAAATGTTTATAACGTCTCCAACAGCTGTACTATAATTTTCTATCATACATCAACTTCAAGATGAATAATGCGGGATTGTATAATCATTTGCTAATGATTCGGAACCTTATATACTTAAGCACTTACATTCGTATTATGATTGCTTATACACACAATATATTAATTTAAAAAGCAAATATTTATTAAATAAATAAGAAACGTACATAAAAAAGCTGATGTGGCCAAGCACATGACTTTTTCACACTAAACAGCAGCGTCAAATGCGTGATTTACAGGTCTATTAATACTTCCTATTATCATACTTTATAGTATATAAGTTTTGTTTTGGTTTGGTTCTATAACTAAAAGGTATTTTCAGGTGAAATTTTCAGGAAATATACTTCATTAGTTGGACATTAACATTAACTTTTCCTATAAAGAATTTTCTTCTCGTTTACATATTTTTTTCTTGATTTCGCCATCAAAAAATATCTATATGATACAGATTGCTGCATATTTTAATATTTCCCTTATATCTAAATATCTCCACAGATTTTTCATGACCGGTCTTCTACCAGTTGGTTTTGAATTGGCTTCTGAGCTCACCTATCCAGAACCGGAAGGAACATCAGCAGGACTACTGAATGCAGCAGCACAGATATTTGGCATCGCCTTCACATCAGTATACTCAGTCCTCTTCAACCATTGGGGTGACATTTGGTCCAATGGCGTGATGAGTGTCATGTTGCTACTCGGTACAATACTCACAGCTTTTATTTCAAAAGATATGAAACGTCAAGCTGCTCAGGAGAAGAAAAAACCAACAGGCTCAGCGCCTGCTTGATAAATGTATCGTGCCTTAAATTATTATTAATCGTAATTGATGTATAGGGTGGTCTACAGCTAGAAGCTATACCTCTTTTTTATTAATTTGGAAGTGTCGGTTTTATGCTGTTTATAACCCTGTATACTTTGTAGATTCATGAGATTGTGATAAAAATATCTGATTTTCGGCGCTCCTGGATCAGTTATTTTTATAATTATAACGAATGTCTAGTGATTTCGGTCAAGTCTAGAACTGGCCATTTACTCTGTAATGTGACTGTGACATATATACATTTTACAACAAATGATTTAAAATATATTTATTATACTCATTGGTATTATTTGCTACGAATTTCTTATGCGAAATACAATATTCTACTCAAGATGATATTAGGAAATGTACCTTAAGAATTATGACAATAGACTTTGGAAACATTTTAAAATTGAATATATTTCTACATATAAGGAAATAAAATGGACGATTCGTTTATGGAATTGACAATAAGAACAATAACCAAACATTTAATAATTACAGTATTATGCGATAAATGTGACAAATTAAAAAAAAGCTAAATCAAATACATACCGCTATTTTCTAGAAATTTTCTAGATATTTTATGTTAATAAAAAATATATGAAACAGAATGCATGTTATATATATATGACAATATGTGATTGCTGTTTTGACTATTTATATTTTTGTTATAGAGTATAGACTAGCATGTTAAGATGTTGTAACGGTGTAATCTGTGATTTATTTATAATAAATTATGATGTATTAATTATATGTGTGATATGGTATACTTAGTGTTTTTAGGCTTAGAAATATTATAATGTATGTGAATTATGTAAGTAAATATGCCCACTTTGGTAAACCTTTTATTGTTTCAAAATTGATTCTGACAAAATCAGTTACTATGTCGGGAAAGATTTTTTCCAACAAATACATTTTTATATATGTCTATTCAGTTATGACTTGTTATGACAGAGTTATGACCACTGGAGTTATGACTACCACTATTATGTTATACTAGTTGTTTCCTGAACCTCGATAACGTTTTTTAACCAAGAAATAGGCATGTGGCTGGTGATTTATGACACCTGTATATAAATCAAGCAATCACCGAAATATTAAACTAGCTCTACTGTCTTTTGGATTTCGAAACGTGTCATTTTTAGAATCTTTGCATACCTTTTTATTATATACTTCATATACTTGTGTCAATTTAAATTTTGCGATAAATCCCAAATAATCTATAACATTCATTTGTTTTGTGCATAAACTAACATAGACAACCAACATTCCACATGAATAATTTATAGCATAACCTAATATATTACGAACTGGCAGTTTTAACTTATTCATATATATTTTATATTATTATTATTATTTATAGCTATTAGTCTGAAATAATTCATACTTTCAGACATCCCAAAAGCATTCACACTACCATTAGGTGGAGGGTTAAGTTGATCGCCAATTTCAACCATTTTCGTAGATTACATTATACTTTCTTGATTTTTTTTTCTTTGGTGGAAATACGAGAACGGAGAATTGATGACTCGATAATGATAACGCATATTTTTTTGCAAATATCGTATAAGCAACAGGCCAGTGAATAATGTGTATTTGGTTGCATGATTTTTAAACCTCTCGTCTTCAAACCACAAAGTGGAATGGCATACATAACATAGTGATTTTCAGGTTGAACAAAGAAAACAGAAGGTATACCTAATGTACTTTAATAAAACTATAGATCTAGCAGTTTTATCTAGTAAGTGGTGTCCCTTATTACAAATACTAGTGACAATAGTTGTACCAAAGTCTTTTACTAGGTTCTTCATCATGTTGTTTTTCAAATTAGGAAATAGGAAGGGTGGTTCACCGTGTACATTACGATAGCATACAACAGAATATACATTATATAAATATAAAGAGCTATCTTACGACTTGAAAGGGTTTTCGAGTGTAGAAGACAAAACGTAAAGAAAACCCAAAATCGGCAATCTCAAAAACTTAATAAACATTTGCAAAGACAAAACTGAAACTTTGGTCCTTATTTTTAAACCAACAATAAAATTCCACTCAACAAAGAACATGGACTTTCTACTGTACATATTGTCATATTGAATTGGAGATTACATATTGAATTGAATTGGAGATTATAGAGTTTATAATCTCACTGCTAAGTTCATAAAAAAGGCATTTCTAAACCAGTTCAATGCAAATTGTAGTAACAAAACTACAAACTACAATTAAACTTTATAAATCATTTAATGTACTACGCAGTAGTTATGCAACATATAATCATACACAACAATTGAGCAAAATAGCCATGTAATTAACGTTGCCGTCACGTCAAGATTACTCAAAACAAGAATCTACTGTACTCCATAACTATTATTTTCCCTCAGTTGTGACATTGTGGAAATAATGCTATTTTCCGAAAAGCATACAACAAAATACCTATACAAAATTTATTTTAACAGAATCGTTATAATATACAGAAAACTCCACGATATTACATTTTTTTTAAATCTAATGTGCATGACTTTATCATGCAATATATAAAATTAATAGTTTAGCTGCATGAGAATCTATTTGATCGAGATCAGTCGTGTCTTCATTAAAATAAAAGTAGTTAGCCAGGATTTGACAGATAAATAAATAATTAAATAATAAATTCCTTTATTAACATATAACAATATTAAATGCAACAAAATAATATTTATATTTAGGGCGGAGTTCAGCACGCTTGTTTCCAAATTGCCTTGCTCAACAATAATTCCGAGAACTTATCAACACAAAAACATACAATTACTCTAGAGTCTAATTACACGTAATTGCCGCAAATCCAACTCAACAAAACATCGCACATGGCCATAAAAAATAAAAATTATAACAGCCTCCGATGTGCGCTCAATGCCTAAAGTCCCCCCTGTTGAGCAAACAGATAACACTTCACCTTTCCCCCAAAACTGTTTAACGATAATTTTTTCATATCTTCCCTGAGACCTATTGTATATGTGACTGACCTGGTAAGAGAATGACCGTTTATAAAACTCAGGGCGATGGGCAGGTGGAGCAAACAAACCCATGAATCTTAAATTAAGGTTATGGACATCCGTTCTATAGCGTATCTTCCGCATGAGGTATTGTGGGATCCTCTTGGATACCAACTTATGATATAATATTGCTGCATGAAACACACTAGTGTTATCCATGTTTAACCACCCCAAGTCGCCCAGCCCATTCGATACATGATCATACTTCCTCAATCCAAAAACAAACAGAACACATGCAGTTTGGACACGCCCAACACACTGCCTATCCGACGCCGTCAGGCAAGGACAGTACACGGTATCACAATATGAGATCATTTACTATTGACAATAGATATAGTGAGGAACCGCTTATATATGTGTAACAGAGAATGTAATTTATTGTTCAAATTGACAATCAATATTGTGAAACCCATTATAGTTGCCACCTTGTGACTGCAAAGCCAAACAGTTATACATTATTTGGGAGGTAACAAACTTTGCATAATGATGAGACTTCCACGTTATTTCCTCAGTTGATGGTAGTATTCTTTTATCATTTTCGAAAATATTCTTGGCTACGATACTTGCAAGTTATTCAAAATCAACGATCATTTATTTATTTATTTACTAGTTTTATTAATTTTCTCGTAGTCTTCTTAACTCCCACTTGAAATAAAAACATATTATGTAGATACGACAAATTATATTCATGTTGTTAAGCAGTAATTGTTATTATTTTCGCTAAATTTGAGAAGCAAAGTCATAAGATTGAGGTTCAATATCATTTGCCTAATCTAACCATAAATATTATGCATATTTTTAGATGATATTTAAATAGATACAGCGATGTTCAAATTGTTAGCATAAGTAGGACCAAATCTGGCACTAGTTAATCGACGCACTTGAAATAATTATTTTGCAAGTTGACGAAATAGTATTTGCTTAGTACAATAAATGTTGTGTAACCATTTGTTGTGGTTATGCATAGTTAGGATAGATAATAGACAATACATGTGGTGTATCTATGTACCTGTAATCTACTGACAACCATAAGATGTTATGCAAAATAAAAATATATAACATTGAAAATAATATTGTTTTTGTTTTCATTCGTTGTCGTATTATGTCGAAACAGTATGCTGATGGAATTTGATAGATTTAGAGATATTTTGTAAGAACAAGTAAATAAATATGCTTTATCACTTATTGTTATAAATACGATCATGGATTAACATAACAGTATTTTGTGTGCTTAGTAGAAGTAATGAGTTGCTATCAATCTAGTGTTTTAGATTGAGACTGTCCCTGGTTTCTAAGAGCACCAGATGGTCCACACAGCTCTTCACCATTTCAAAGATACAATGTCGTTGCACCAAATGCTTTTTATCTTAAGTTCGTAAGAAAGATTTGCGCAAGTATCAATTAAAATATCTTCCAGTGAATATTTTCAGGTCACATGGTTGTCGCGTCATAATTGCCGCGATTCATTTACGATTCATTTGCAGATTCATTTAAGTCTATAGTTATAAAAACTATCACGTGACATTAAGATACAAAAAATGTAACACAATATTCAAATTACACAGCACTCTTTGAGTTAAAGAGGACGGGGAACTTTTACTATAAACTTACAAAGAGAAAGAGAAACGTCAAGGGACTCAACTCTGTCAAGAGGGTATGACTTGTTTTTTTTTTTAGCCAGGTGCATTCAGGTGCGTGCAAGTTTTGGTTTCGCGTGTACAGTAAGAAAATATCACTGCAAAGATTTGTTGCGTGGGTTTTCACTTCATATCTATAATGTTCAATGTTCAGGCTTATATTTGAGCTTAGTTAAAGAATTCTGTTCCATCACAATGTTAAAGAAAAGCACAAAATATAATATTTGATAAGCTCAAAAAAGTACTGTGAACTCTGTGAAGTACTTATTTTATTACTGACAAACATGGGACCAACACGGTTACACATAATGTTAAAAAGGACGTCTGAAAAATGCGTTGGGGAAGCAGTACAGCAGGAACAAACACGGTCTAACATGATGGCCCGAAATTCGACTTGAAATGCTAGTGAAGAAAGTAGCAGTAGAATAGACACAAGGAATATCCTAACGATTTGTCAGAGTTGTCCAAACTTCCTGAAAAGGATAAGACGAGATGAATCGAATTAGAGAGGGACGACTTTAAAAGAACCCGTACTAAAGTAACCAAAGATGCGATGCAAAATCCTCCAAATAATAAATAAATTTGTCAACAAACCGACAGGAGCAAAGGAGACTTGGAGAAGATAAGCATGTGTTCGACAAATATTTGTGTACTATACACAACAATATAAAATTTTGATGTTGCCAGAAATCCATCTCAATTGTTTGATTTTTTACGTTTATGTTTTTTTTCTGTTTTAAATACACCAATAGTATCTTTTGTTGAGGGTATAGTAACTAAAAAGACTTAAGCAAGCTGAAAAGCTTTGCCTCCATATTGAATTATAGATAATTATATATTCTTCCTGCAGAATCCAACATGTTGGTTTACACGAACATTTTAAGCTTCATACTTCATTTAATCAAAAAGAATAGCAGTAAATGATAGCAGCTCAATTGATTTATTGTAGAAAAATACCCACATTTTATGATCCCGGGATCCGGAAAAAGATCATTATTTGTCGGGATCTGGGGATCCCGGGATCCCGGAATCCCAGGATTGGAAGCCCTAGTACTGAAGTCTGGAAAGAAGTAAATCATCCATTGAAGAGGCTTTGTGTAGCAACGGGCTGGAGTAAGTAAAACCACATATCATTTCTGCTGTATCATGACTCGAGAAGTAATTTTGGAAACAATGGAATGACTACGTAACTATCAACATTTTCAGTGGGCAGGTAAGATGTCATAGATGATGGAGGATTGATATCATAATGACTCATCTAGCAAACTGGTGTATCTTTTTAATTAGACCCAACAGAGACGTGGATACCTGGTTGTCTTAATTTTATGAAAAAAACACTTGGTCATTTCTTTGTCTCTCTTCTGAGAAGCATATAGCGTGTATAATTCCTGCTGTAGACTAACACAGTTTGGGTTGGTGCAAGAAATAACGTTAGTATGCATCTCAGCGTATAACGAAAAGTGCCAAAAATAAACGTCGATAGGCGTAACATGTCTCAGAAGGCGGTGGGCCCATCTTCAATCAGTGGTGGATTGACCTACATTACAAAAAATAGCCCGCGCGATCCGGATAATGGTGTAGCGAACCCCAGACTCCAGCAGGGGCCCGCGCCGTTCCGCGAAAAAAATATAAATATTATTCACCATTCTATAAATACTGATACCCAGCCCCACCATTCCGCGTGCCCGAGAGGATCCAACCGCACCGGAGTATACCGACTGGCTTGTGCCTTGCTTCGAGAATTTGATATCCATTCGTTTGAATGCAAAGTCGCGCGCTCTACCGGTAACACGACGAAAAAATAAGACAGTTCAAAAAAGACAATCGAAATCGCGGCGCGGACTGGTAAAGTGACTTTTTGAACACAACAACAACAAAACATGGCCCAAGTAATAAATGTGCGCCTGAACAAGGGCGAAGCACCCAGTTTAGGATTTCGCTTGCAAGGAGGAAAGGATTTCGGAACACCCCTCATCATCCAGAAGGTGAGTCCCGGAAAATTTTTGCGCTGGCCAGGCTCGCACGGGGGGAAGCTCTGGGATGTTAGTTATATAACATTTGGAACTTGAGAAGTTAAAAATAAATGTGCAAAATATGCAGTAAAAATAGCACCACCGCGGCCAGTGCTGATCGCAGCTTTAAAAAAATAACCAGGAATAGCGGAGTATTTTTACTACGCGCAGGAGGATCGAAATTGCAAATTTCACGCTGCGGTTCATAAAAATATTGTTCCAAAACCGTCCCGAAAGCGAAAAATTGTTCAATTTTAAAAACTGGTTAATTTATGTTCATATTACTAATGGTAAACATAGTCCAGTAACAATAAAAATTTCAGAAATCTACAACAAAAGTGACATAGCCATAACTTTTGTTGTAACCCAACCCAATCCAAAGAAAGTCATATGGTGGATATTTAAAAGTCCGAAAAAAACTAATAAATGCTTCTCGCAAAAAGTTCTGATTCACAAGTGCTAAAAATGTTGTGTTTTCATATAATATTTTAGTCACCAGTTGCTTCCACTCTGCTACAAAAAAGTCACATACAGTTTTAAAAAATATAATATATCGCTATGGGGAAGGAGCTAGGGTTGCCAGATTTTATTTTTTCAAATATATGAGAATACTAGTAAAAATTATGAGACTAAAAATAATATTAGTCCGAAATTATATGAGACTCATTCGAAATATGTATATGTGATCTGGGAACCCTTTATAGACCAGATAACACTGAGTTTAAAACAAAACATCTAAAATATTATACAAAAATGATTTATACTACACAGCCCCTATATAAAAGTATAAATTTTTTAATTTACATATTTCTACACTATTTCTACACTCTTGTCAAATTGTCGTGCTTTTTAGTTTGAAACAAATACATATTTAAAATATAATACAAAGTTTGTTAATCTTTGTTTTATAATTGGTAATCGTGGTAAAATTTTCTTTAAATATAACTGAAATCAAAGATTTGAAAGGGATTTAGTTTTAGCTTCTCTTTAAAGGTAGATACACAAAGTATGTGCTAACAAGTGTTTTAGAACTGTTTTCTTTTCTAAATTTAAAGGACATTACATGCATTTGTTTTTTGTTTGTTTATTAATTAAAATATTAAACTTGGCAGTTTTCCTACTGCCGTACAAATTCTGATTGATACATTCCTTGCGCATAAATTTAAACGCAAATCTAGAGATTCGATAGTTTTTGAAGGTGGTTTTTGTTTTCAAGTTTACTCCACCATATCCCAAAAACTATTTAAAACTAGAAAAATTCAAAAATTTATTGAAATCAATACCGTAGACTAACTAGGTAACTCTTCTCATCCTGAATATATCATAAAAACTTAAATGTTATCAGTGAAAACACTTCAGTCTAAATGATTTTAATAAGATTAAATGTGTATTTCAAGACTAGAATATTACTTACTATTACTAAATAATTGGTCTGAAATTAATATAATACAAATATCTTTTAATAATTCCTTGCTGTTCTTCGTCTAGTTGCTATTTTGACCTGAGTTAATACAAACAAATTGTTCCATAATCCATACCAACGTGTGGAAGAAAATCCGTCATGATTTCCTATATTTATGTAAATACAGATTCAAGTACTTACAGAGTAAGTACTTTCAGAGTAAGTATTTCATATATACGAAAAACCTCTAGTAAAAATCACAATACATTATATAACTGGCGTACGTTTAGCAAGTACTAACAACAATTACCTGAAAATATATCATTCACACACGAGTGGTCAACAATACTTTAGAGACAAATTTATCATTTTAATCAATTAAAAAATAAAGTTAACGCTTAAAATAGACGAATAAATAAATATTAACTAATTAGTTAGCAACAGAAAGCTATAAACATAAGCGAGGAATTTATAAATCGTTAATAGTCCCTAGTATTATCCGGAACCGCATCTCCTCTTGGCCATTATTCGTAAAATAATTGCACATGTGAGCTGAAAATTATTTGCGCGAGTATTTATGGTGGACATATTTCAAAATTTTTGGAACATTTATCACCAACAATTTGCCAAGATCGCCCTAGATTCTAGAACAATACTAAAGAATTTTAAGTGCAGCGCGCCAGTCTAACTTTTTTTACATTTTAACAGAAACGACATTTTTCAACACAACGATGCGTCGGCCATGGTAAACGCAATGGCCTCTAAACTTTTATTTTGTTGGGTTCGATACCTGAATACCGTACTCCCACAAACTGGATTTAAACATCATAAAAAAACATAGTTTCTTTTTAATTCGGCTATTCAAAATGATAACAATTTATTATCAACCGTAATATGTAACTTATCTATTTATTTTGTTATAATTAAATAACTGAAACAATAAGTTATTGAGTTGTTATCGCAATGTGACGTATTTAATTCCGGAAATTCTTTTATTTTTGAAGTGATTACTTTAGGTATGATATAGTGGATATGTTGTGATAATAACTGTATGTGCGGTTGTTTTTGCATCTCGCAAATTTCAGTTATGAAAATTAAAACATTCCCGAGATAGCAGTGCATTGTTAAGCTATTCCGTTGACTTTATATTTAACACTTATGTCACGGAGTTGTGAGACGCACATGACATTAATCTTTTTGACAGACTCATTTTCTAAAATTACTTTCAAACGTGCAATTGGTGTTGTTTACTGTCGATATGTGAAGACTAATCGCCGGCAAGACAGTTGAATATGTCATTAGCATTAGACAAAACGAGATCTAATCGTTAATTGGAAAAAAATGTAAAAGCAACAATTTCTTGATAACCGAAAACTGGTTATGCCAGATATTTAACGATGTGTGAATGACTTTGGTAATCGAATCACAATACACAACAACAAACTGTAAAACATTTTTTTGTTTGGAATCTTTAGATAAATTACAAAGTAGTAAATACATTGTTATATAATATTTGATGCTTTGACATCTATAATAATAATAATCCAATTTATATAAACCCTTCTTTATATTTACTTCAATATGCAGATCAATCAACAAGACTCGGTTTAATTTTGGAAGAATTTAAGAAAATCCGTTAAATTCTGAATTAATAGTCCATTAGCATAGAATAAATCACTCTCCCACAATAGTATCTAAAATTAAGAAATAACACCAGGCTATTTTTTGTAAAAAGTTGGGAAAAATTAATTTTAAATCTTACAAAAGACAACAGGAAAATAACATGAATAAAATATTATTAAGTTTTTTTATTAAGTTTTATTTATTACTTTATTTTGAATTGTTTATACCGAAGTATTAAGGCATCTTACGCCTT
Source organism: Melinopterus prodromus (assembly GCA_964023965.1). NCBI lineage: Eukaryota > Metazoa > Arthropoda > Insecta > Coleoptera > Scarabaeidae > Melinopterus > Melinopterus prodromus. The sequence goes on from OZ030393.1 coordinate 53,064,398, forward strand.
TTGAAGTTTTCTGTCTATTTTGAATAGCATTACAAATTCTTTTTATTAGCCGTTCCATGGTATGGTTTTAAGATACTTTCACAGCATATACTAACTCCTTGACATTACCCTGCTTGAGTAACCATATTCATTTGCTTTTGCTAATATTAATAAAAAGGCATAAAAGGAAAACTTAGATAACTCACATTCAAATTTGTTAAATAAACACTGTTTAATTTAACTTCAAATGTTATTCAGTATGTAGGGCATTAATTTTTTACACTTATCATTTAAAAATGCGGCTTGTTGCAAGTTATGGACCCCAGAACCTATGTCGTTCTTTTGAGCCAAAGCAGCCCGGCGTTTAGAGGGCCCCTAACTTGAATATTGTTAGAAAAAGCGTATCAGAACTACAAACATCGTGCACTCAAGGTTAGTAATAAAACTAATTAAAACATAATAATAATTAATAATTAAATTAATTAAAATTAATTTGACATAATATGTCGTTAAACATTTTCAATCGTGTATTCAGTTAACGTGCTAATAAAATATCTTTTATGTCCTACAAGATCATAAAGTGACATTTTACATCTTAGATACCTTGGCAAAACCTGCTTCGGGAACCGCGCGCGCATTAAGGGTTGCCATGGCTATACATATCAATTATATCAAATATTTGTCATTCAAAATGTAAATTTTAAATCGTCAATGTCAATTATTGGCGATTAAGGTTATAAGTTTGACAATTAATTGTCTGTATTGTCACTCAACTCCGAATTGTTTGTATTGTTATTCAACTCCGTAGATACGCATGTCACTTGATAACGTCAAAATATTTATTAATATTATTCAAACGGAGGAACAAAACCATTGTAGGACATAAAATTGTGTATGCACCTCGGGCGTTACTTGATGTTTATACCCTCGGGCGACTTAAAAAGCTCTCGAGCCTATCGTTCTTCGAGCTTTTTAAAAGGTCACCCTCTGGACATAAACATCCGTGTAATGCCCTTGGTACCTAAATAACTATTTCCGATATCTTTTCGTATTAATCTCTGCTCGTATTAATAAAAATAAATCATAACCTCGAAGGTTTTGATCAAGTTATTTTTTTACATGTTACAGATTAGAAAAAGAATAGAGAATAAGTAGATACTTAAAAGTTAGAGAACGTGATCCTTAATTTTAGTTATTTTATGTGCAACTTATATCACACAGTTATGTCAGCACAAAACTTGACCTATTTTCCGTATTATATTTAACAGATTGAATTTTATCTGTGCCTTTTAATATTTCGTCAATACAAATTCTATTTTGATCCATTTAACTAGTATTAAATTTATTTTTATGTACAAGATGGATACATTTTGATGTTTTAGTATACATTAAAAATGAACGTAGTAGCCCTTCAGTTTCTCTCATTCTTTTTCGTCCAGTTCGTCTGAGAAATGCAAAAAATACACGTTAAGCTTCACATATTGCAAACAGGAGTGATTTACATAATATGTGTTATTACTCCGACAGTTCCTTTATTAAATCTTACACTAATTTTGTATACCCATAATTTTGCATTTTTTAAATGAAATAGATATTGCCTATATTAAAACGGTACACACAAATACACACCGACAAAATAAAAATTCTTTATAATTTAATAAATATTGACATTAAAGTGATATCTATCGTTATGATTACGTTCAGATTTACCTATATTAAAAAAAATGATCTCAGCGTTGTACATTTAAAAATGTCAATATTTGCCGTCAAAATCAGCTAAAATTCCCATGTTTATTTTACGTGTACGATCCGATTATTCACAAATTATATTTGTATTGATATGACTCATAGCAATCATAAATCATATGACAATTTATACCCAAATCATACAAGATTTTATCTATAACTATAGCCAAACCTTAGAGGAGTGTAGTTCGATGATTTAAAAAAAATGTTTTCTGGTTACGATGGGTCATATTTTATTAATTTATATATTCAATAATTTATTTTCTTGTCCAAAGTTCATTACAACAATCATCCCTGCTAACAATAAAACTTGAAGACAATTTAGATTTTATATGACAACTTGATAGATATTAGCAAGCCTATCATTGTGTTAAATATACACATTATGGTTATTGTGTTCAGATGTCAATCATAATATTCATTGTTCGCAATTTTGCTAGCATAGCCTTGAGACAATTATATGCCGAAGTTTAACGACTTTAAAGTCTGATGTTTACTATTGGTTCGGCTATTATTGTCAAACGCACGTGTGTTCCACATGAGCGTTTAAATCATACGTGCCAATCCGCACCAGCTATATTACCAAAATAACCAAAATAAGTAAATAAAAATGTTATACGTATTTAGGCTAATCAGATACTTATGTAGCCATGTAATTCTTTAGCATAGATGGTACGCAAATAACTCAGAATAAACAACTAACAAATAACGAGGATATATATGCAATTAAGTAACTATCTATGTAATTACCGAGGACAATTCTCGGAAAATTTTAATTTGCATTCGCTTTTCCGGTGTTTTCAGTTCGTATTCTTCATCTTGAATAATAACAAATGCTATCATGGTACAAAATTAGATTGGCGCGTGTTAATTGTGTATATTCTTTTGTGATGTTGGATAAAATCAACAAAACCATGTGGGTTTCAACAAGCTGATACGTTATCACAGAGTTAGCGGTCGCTTTATTGATTTTATTGCCAATTTAGTGCAATACGCTCCACATAGATTGCAAATATTTTATATAGATGGTCGTTAAAAGGACTGTTGAGAAATGCCACCTGATAGCAAGTAAACAAGGACCTCAGTAACAGTACGATAAAGTAAAATAAACTCAAGATACATTGTAATTCAGAATTGAATTCAGAATAATCCGCTCTTGTCCTAGTTTTCAGGATCCGGTCGTCTCTTTTGAACTGATGTTGGTTTCTATTTGTGCTTCAGTATTCCAATTTTCTCGAAGTCAAATTTTCTATTCAGTGGTAGGTCTCCAGTATGTAGAATTCCTATAAAATTTACTATAAATAGTCCTCAAACATCTTTGGTTTTCGAAGACATCTGAGGCGTAATAATTTTCAAAATTTCCAAATCCTGTATACAAGGAAAAATCATCCAATACAAGGTGCTATAAAATCTCTACTGTACTTTTTGACAATAACCAAACAAATGCTATTAACAGATAACCTACATACTTATTTTATTACACCTTTCATTTCACATTAAACTGATTATATTATAATATATTTCATCATAATACACATTTGTATACCATCTAAATTTCTGACCTTTTACAGAGATTCTTAACTTTCTTAAACATTTAACACTGAACATCTAATTGCATTAGATCACACATGAACACTTTCCAGTAAAAAAAAAATAAAAGCTGAAAATTTATTAACGTTTTTGACACATTTCTTTGCGCTGACTATCAAACCAAAATCAAAAGCCTCCTAATGCACTCAATGTAGTGTTTTAAAAGAGTCTCAAAGTAAACCTTGTTTCTACTTTTACCTGAAATCTCAACAAAACTCCTTTAAGCTCTGCACATTGGGGCATTCGACAAAAAAACTGGCCTTAAATCAAACTGCTGATATGTTACATTAAAAAAAAGTAAACAGTTTCTAGAATATGTAAGGAGCAGTTACGCTGTTTGTGACTTTATTTCCATCACGTTGTATAGAAAAATACAAAATTGATGTAAAATTGACTGGCTTATTTGTAATTTGATACATTAACTCGAAAACGTGATACTAATTTAAAACCTATTTAACTATATTTATCTGTATGGACGAATTTTTACCGTTATCGAGAAATTATTACGGTTATCAAAAAAAAATCTGATGTGGCCAGGCACATGACTTTATCATACAATATATAAAATTAATAGTTTTGCTTCATGAGAATCTATTTGATTGATATCAGTCGTGTCTACATTAAAATAAAACGAGTTAGCCAGGATTTGACTGATAAATAATTAAATAAATAAATAATTCCTTTATTAACAAACCAATATTAAATGCAACAACATAGTATTTATACTTAGGGCGATCAGCACACTTGTTTCCAAATTGCGTTGCTCTTCCACTCAACCCCTTACGCAAACTAGAACTAAATAGTTGTATCAATAATATAACAATTATTTCGAGAACTTATCAAAACAAAAATTACTCTAGAGTCTAATTACGCGTAATTGCAGCAAATCCAACTCAACAAAACATCGCACACGCCCATAAAAAATAAAAATTAAAACAGCCTGCGATGTGCGCTCAATGCCTAAAGTTCCCAATGTTGAGCAAACAGATAACACTTCACCTTTCCCCCAAAACTGGTTAACGATAAGTTTTTCGTATCTTCCCTGAGACCCAGTATATATGTGACTGACCTGCTAAGAGAATGGCCGTTTATACAGCTCAGCGCGATGGGCAGGTGGAGCAAACAAACCACTGAATCTTAAATTAGGTTATGGACATCCGTTCTACAGCGTATCTTCCGCATGAGGTATTGTGGGATTCTCTTGGATAGCAACTTATGAGATAATATTGCTGCATGAAACACCCTAGTGTTATCCATGTTTAACCACCCCAAGTCGCCCAGCCCATTCGATACATGATCATACTTCCTCAAACCAAAAACAAACAGAACACATGCAGTTTGGACACGCTGAACACTGAATATTGAACAAACGCTGCCTATCCGACGCCGTCAGGCAAGGACCGTACACGGTATCACAATATGAAATCTTTTTCCTATTGACAGTAGATGTAGTGAGATATTGTCAAAACATCAGCATTTGACACTACCTGTACTGTCATTACACATGCATTAGACCGAAAATTTGAAAAATCCTGGCTACTATGTAATTTCATGTCAATGCAGATGCGACCGATCTCGATCAAATAGAATTTACTCTTGAAGCTAAACTATTCATTTTACCAAAAAATTTCATAGGCATAAATTATTCAAAATTTCCTCTTCTTTAATTTATTATTTAACTATTTTGATGAAATTACAGAAATAGCGGCTCATTTGCAAAATCCTTGAAAAATGCTTAGAATAAACTACCAGTTCCTTTGGACCCTTTTGAACCAAAAGCTTTTCAGCTCTAAGTTTGGTCATAAAACTTCTAAATATGAACTTTGGTCCCGATACATTTAGTAGTTTCTCCGGAATCGTCGTCACAAAAATCGAGTACACACATACGCACACACACACACACACACACACACATACACACACACACACACACACACACACACACACACACACACACACACAGACATTTTTTTGTACCTTGGTCAAAAATGTTCAGGGGACCCATAAAGACCTATTTCCGCTAAAATCTCAATTTTTTTTTTCGGCACGATTACAATACTTCATCATACTGCGTATGATAAAGTAAAAAATATTGACAATTTTATTTTATATCTCAGCCTGTACGTATATTTTGCCATTTTTATCAGGTATGGATAACCCCGATGATCTAGACACTTCGAAACGGTCTGAGGAGAATACATTTAACTGTGTATTTATACATGAGCTCAATGGCAATTTCTTCCCAGATGTCCTTGAAGCAATTATAGAGCATCTCAGTAAACAAAAACTATCGCCTTCTGATCACAAATTCATATTCACGGCAAGGAACAATATATTGAAATATGATTATTATTATCATAGCTCATTGTTTAAATTTTTGAACTTGGGGGTAGAACGTAGCTTGGCGTTTTAGATAGATGTGTTTGCGCTGAATACAACTACGGGCTCAATCTAATATTCAAATATTAGTATAGGGGTCTTACCCCTAAAAGGCTACAGAGTAACAGCTTCAAGGATGCTCAAACTTGCAAAGTGTTCAAGTTAACGTGGGATATTGCAGATTTACTTTACCTTTTTGACATAATACTAATAATAATAATACTTTTTGTACAGATAAACATGGGTAAATTGTTCTTAAGGGCCTCAAGTGTGACGTTTTAAATGGAATTTGTAGTAGTCAATTAATTTACAATAATATGTGTATTTCAGTAACAATAAATTTTATAATTTTTTTCCAATTTTTATTACTACTGTTTTACTGTGTTTAAGTTTTTATTTTTGCCTTCTTCCTTTGTATTCCATAGGTATCAATATTTACCTGTTTTCCGCTAAATTTACATATTGTTGATGCACTCAACAACCCTATTTCAATTTCTACTATTATTTTACCGAAAGTATTTGACAATATATCAAATATTTCAAGAAAATGCTCCAAATCTATTAACTTTGGTTTATAAACTCTTCACTTTTTGTCATTCAATATCTCGCTGAGCTGAGAATTGGTTAAAGTTAAGTACATTTGTTTGGCAACACTAATCTCCGAAAATACCACTACGTTAATAGAAAACACAACAAGATACAACCTTAAGCCGAATCTTCACCGAACCAACGTTGATGACCAGTTCATAAAGTTATAAAAGTTGAAACTACAATAAAACGTCTCAAAAGTCAAATTAAAATTCACGTCTAAAAATAAAATTAAAACAACAGTGATGTGTTCTTTCTTTTCTACTTTTTTTTTCAGGTATAAAAGTTATTTACTATAATGACGTCAACTATGACGTGCATACACCTCGACAACATCAGCATCATAACTAATTTGAGTACGATATCTGATATGTTTATCCCATACACACAACTGGTGTACACAGCCCCACCAGTGATCATTTTCGCAGAAGATACAACAAATATATCAATTTACCTCACTCGAAAATGTTTACCGATAGTACAAAGAGCACACATAACATTTATGCGAAGCCACGGTGGCCAGAGAAGCTTTACTCGCTAAGATCTAATCCTGCTATTAATATCGGCAAAAGAGAGAAGACAAACGAGAGCCGTGTGCACACAACGTCGCGCGTCTAGCATTGCAAAATCTCAACTCTGGCGGCAGAGTGGTAGAGCGCCGATTCCAACCAGATCCAATTTTGATTTTTGGCAGTCGCTGGTAAAACAGTACAAACAACTACGCCTACTACCTACAAACCAGCGGTAACCTGATAGCAGGATATCGCCCACGATGCTTGCCGCCACCGCGTCGTGCCGCAACAATTGCAAATTCGCGACCACAGCGCCACCTAGATAATTAGTAAACGTCTCGGAAAGTGCACCTGCAAATGGCTATTGACGCCTTCTGCTCAGAGTGCTTGCATCTATCGGGTTGTGATTAATGGTCGAGCTGGTGGTTAAGCTTGGTTGCGGTAGGTGGCCAGCGTGAAATCTGTTTCGTTCGCAGGTGTCATTTGACATTTTTAGGTTAGGTTGTGGAGTAACTCGTGCGCGAAGCGATGGTGGCGCTGCTACTACCTTTTTTTTTGATGTTTACAGAGAACTATAAAATTTTTAATAAAAGATTTCAGAATTGGTCTTGATTTAAATATTTAAAACCTGTTTTTATATAGATTTTTGAAGTTTCAGGCAACCACAGACAGTTTTAGAATTCATTCTTAACAAAAAATCTTTAAGTACTGTTTGTGGTTTAAGTTATTTTACAAGTTTTGCAGAAGATTATAAGTTGTCTATGGGGTTCGGCAAAACAGGCAGCAACCCAGTAAACAAAATTCCAGTGTATCATGGCGAGAGCTAAAAATACCATTTTATATAAGCGCATTCGATACTGTATGTGTACCTGCGCCTGATTTATATTTTCACACACCCGTATTCTGACTTGATAGATCCTTTACTTTGATGTAAATATGTCGAAGTACTGTTAGTCTTGAAAATGTATACGGTATTCCTCTGAATCCTCTGTCTGCAGCAGCATTCAGCATTCATTTGGAATCTGAACATGAAGTTGTTTTAAGAATTAACAATCGTCCAGTCATCATAGAACCTCTGTTGTATCATCATCATAAAATAGTTATTTATGTACCAAGGGCATTACACGGATGTTTATGCCCCGAGGGTGACCGTTTAAAAGCTAGAGGGCCGATAGGCCCGAGAGCTTTTTAAGTCGCCCGAGGCTATGAACATCAAGGAATGCCCGAGGTACATACAAAATTGTATGTCCGACAATGGTTTAGTTCCTCCGTTTGAATAATATTAATAAATATTTTTTCGTTATCAAGTGACATGCGTATCTACGGAGTTGAATAACAATACAAACAATTCGGAGTTGAGTGACAATACAGACAATTAATTGTCAAACTTATAACCTTCATCGCCAATAATTGACATTGCCGAGTGACAGTACAGACAATTAATTGTCAAACCTGTAACCGTAATCGCCAATAATTGACAAATAATTGATATATTTGACATATAACCATGGAAACCGCGCGGGAATTAAGAATCCTTAACGCCCTCGAGGGCGTTAAGAAGCCGTTTTTGCCCCGGTATCTTAGATATAAAATGTCACTTTATGATCATGTAGGACATAAAAAAATACTGGATTTGAATAATGAACTTGGGCAAATGCCAAATTTACAATTTTGAGTGGTGTATTCTTATCGTATCCGTTCGATGAACTGTGCTACGAAAATAATTCATCTGAAAAACTTTTGAAAAGAAGTTTACTTGTGCCAGAACGTTTTATTCGCTTTTAACACAGAACACAAAAAAAAACTGTTTAGTCTAGGACATTCATTATTTATTCTATCTTTGGCTTTTGACAATGTAAAAAAATATCGTTTTATGTCCTACATGATTATAAAGTGACATTTTACATCTTAGATACCTGGGCAAAAACTGCTTCTTAACGCCCGCGCGGGCGTTAAGGGTTGCCATGGTTATATGTCAAATACATCAAATATTTGTCATTCAAATTGTAAAATTTAATTGATTAATGTCAATTATTGGCGATTAGGGTTATGTTTGAAAACTAATTGTGTGTACTGTCACTCGGCAATGTCTATTATTGGCGATTAAGGTTATAAGTTTGACAATTAATTGTCTGTATTGTTACTCAGCTCCGAATTGTTTGTATTGTTATTCAACTCAGTACATACGCATGTCATTTAATAACGTCAAAATATTTATTAATATTATTCAAACGGAGGAACAAAACCATTGTAGGGCATAACATTTTGGGTGCACTTCGGGCATTACTTGATGTTTATACCCTCGGGCGACTTAAAAAGCTCTCGGGCCTATCGGCCCTCGAGGTTTTTAAACGGACGCCCTTGGGGCATAAACATTCGTGTAATGCCCTTGGTACATAAATAACTATTATCTAACAATAGACTAGCGCAACAATAGTTATTTATGTACCAAGGGCATTACTTGATGTTTATGCCCTCGGGCGACTTAAAAAGCTCTCGGACCTTTCGGCCCTCGAGCTTTTTAAACGGTCACCCTCGGGGCATAAACATAAACATAAAGTGCCCTCGGGGCACTTTTCTGATACACGAACCCTATTAAATACCCTGGCCCATCGAAAAAAGTCCAATTAGTAGGGACACGCCAGTTACGAAATTGCTGGCACATAAAGTCTTCCAGCGGCCGCTGCATTCTACCAACATTCTCCGTAAATAAGCAACATATCCACGTATTCACTACTTGTCAAACTATCTATTTTAATTATAAAACATAACGAAACGCGACACGGACAACCACGGACGACGCAAACGCGGCCACGTTCAGCTGATCGCGTTTGTAGGTCAACTACTAGACTTTATAAAAACGTGAGGTACCAAATTCGGCATTTGCCATAATTTACTAACAACTGGTGCCAGCTAGAGAAATAAATTATTTGAGTTTTTTACTTATCAAGATTAGAAATGTCTAGAAATGTTTGTACTCATTTAATATATCCTGTATACAAAAATAGAAAAGATTTTTTGTTTTTAAGAAATATATTACGTTCGATCAACCAAATATTCTTTTCTATACAAATACATATTGAGTTAATTGATTACTATGGAAAATTTGTGACGAGTTATTATTTTGGAATATTTATTTGATTGCAAATAAAGATTATTTCCATCAAAGTAATATTTATCTGTTTGGTTACAAAATACCTTTACTCCGGATATATCTCATCTCAGCTAAGTGGACTGATTTTCGTGCATATTGTTGATAACCTGATCAAATGTTGAACCTGGTCAAATCCAGATCTATGCAATTTATTTTTGTTAACAAATGGCCCATGAACTCTTTTTAAATAATGTTATAAAAGTTTAAAAATGATAAAATGATACTAAGCACTATACACGACTTCAACAAAACTAGCTCATAACTCAGCAACTCTAAAAAATCAAAAACGCCCATATAAAGAGTTGTCAACGCATGCAGAGTAATTCAGGAAAAAGTGCGGAACTCCGTATAAAGCAAATAAACATTCGAACAGCCTTCTTCCGTCAACACAATTTGCAACAATCGCAATCTGCATACAATTACCTACTACTTTTATGGCTGCCGCCATTTCCGCAATTAATCTCTGTTTCGCTAATTAAAAAAACGCCATCCAACGATCCAACAAACATTGCGTTCCGTCTGCGGTCACCGTTTCGCTAAGTGGGTGAAAATTATCAATTTTCCGATCAGCTCGACCGAGAAATCAAGTTGGCTGGGAAGAAGGACGTCCAGGGCTAGTGCGATAAATCTTGCACGCATTCTTGCATCTTGAATCGGTATAAATGCAACGGCCTTTGCAGTTTGCGATCCGAGTTGGCTTGTGTGAGTGTGAGTGAATCGTTATGATCTGTTAATAAGGGAGATTATTGTCTGGCGGATATCCTGTGATGGCGCGGCAGTTTCTTGTAGTCGCCAACGTCATCCTTTCCTTGCCCATCTGCGATGACCTTTGTATTTATAAACCGTACTGTATATACAAATGCGGAGCGTAAGAAAATCCGATGCAAAGATTTTCGAATGAGAGTATAGGAAATTGAATAAATAATAAGATATTAATCAACACGTTTGTCTCTTGTTGAATTGTTTTTGAGATATTTATCTCAATATCCGAAACAGAACTATAAATAAGAAAAATCCTGGACAGTTTGCCTAATATTACTTTTGGCAATAAGTCAAAATTACATAACGCTTCCTGAATTGAGAGTGCTAAGGAGAAGTGTTGCATTTTTGAAATGTTTACAATTTTATATCCTACGCATGCAAATAACTCAACTTTAATGAGTAATTAATAATTTTGTATTTCATATTTGACAAAAGCTATACCATCACCAATACAAATATACTTTGTAGTTCCATACTCTGTAGTTCCTATTATCGTCATATAGTTACTGCCTATATTAATATTTTGTGCAATTTTTAAGGTTCTTCATTAGAAACTTTGATTTCAAATTGAATATAAATAAATAAGAATAGTCTGGAATAAAAATATGGCAGTCGTTTAGTACTGCGTATTGTGTTTTCTAGTTTTGATACCGGAATCACCAAAACAGTAGATTTGCGTCATTCCTAGAAAGGAAATAGACTAAAATTCTATACTTCTGAGTAGCTACATTTTCCCATAGAATCTAAATGTATAATCAACAATTATTGTCAATTGTTTTTGAGAAAATACCCAATCTCTTTTCTCACTAACTGAACTGAACCCACAATATCTGCCTTAAGATGTTGGCAGTTTTGTATAGTTTTTTAAAGCTTTGGAATTTTCGAGAGTGAATTTTCTTTTTTTTAAAAGCAGACTAAATTTACAATAAATACATTCAAATTCAGATTCCACAACGTTTGATTAAACTTTATTGTTTTTCGTTTATTTTGTAAACAAAGTAACAATGTTAAATTAGTATTCTTAAATTTGACAGTAGACAGCAATCCCAGAATAAGTTTTAATATCCGAAAAAACTATAGTATTAATAAATTAATATGTACATCGGTTGATAAAGCAGAATTGTCAATACTACAATCATTAATCATTTAGTAATATTTGGAATCCACATTGTTCAGTTTATTTAACTTTGACAACTTTGATATTGTTGGGTTGGAGAGTTTTCAATTGTCAAAATCAATGTCGAAATTAGTGATAAGATAACAAATGTTCTAGCATTTTGTACCACCCATACCTGCACAGAAAAAAGACACTTGTCAATACTACGATCATTAATCATTTAGTAACATTTGGAATCCACATTGTTCATTTTAAATAACTTTATGACTGATTATTCTGAATTATTATTCATTTCTGAAACTTTTCAACGAAATATTGTTGGGTTGGAGAGTTTCCAATTATGTCGAAATTAGTGATAAGATAACAAATGTTCTACCATTTTGTACCACCTATACCTACCCAGAAAAAAAGGCAGTGGTCAATACTACGATCATTAATCATTTAGTAATATTTAGAATCCACATTGTTCAGTTTATTTAACTTTATGACTGTTTATTCTGAATTATTATTTATTTCTTAAACTTTTCAACGAAATATTTTTGGGTTGGAGAGTTTCCAATTATGTCGAAATTAGTGATAAGATAACAAATGTTCTACCATTTTGTACCACCCATACCTACACAGATAAAAAAGACAGTTGTCAATACTACGATCATTAATCATTTAGTAATATTTGGAATTCACATTGTTCAGTTTATTTAACTTTATGACTGATTATTCTGAATTATTATTCATTTCTTAAACTTTTCAACGAAATATTGTTGGGTTGGAGAGTTTTCAATTATGTCGAAATTAGTGATAAGATAACAAATCTTCTACCATTTTGTACCACCCATACCTACACAGAAAAAAAGACAGTTGTCAATACTACGATCATTAATCATTTAGTAATATTTGGAATTCACATTATTCAGTTTATTTAACTTTATGACTGATTATTCTGAATTATTATTCATTTCTGAAACTTTTCAACGAAATATTGTTGGGTTGGAGAGTTTTCAATTATGTCGAAATTAGTGACAAGATAACAAATGTTCTACCATTTTGTACCACCCATACCTACACAGAAAAAAAGACAGTTGAAGTGTTTTATAATAAATTATAATAAACAATGGTATGGCAAAACTGAAATATTGCAGTCAATTTACGGGATAATTCTTGTATCATATCAAATAGGTATATACTACTTTAACAGCAAATGTAGGGTAATGTTATAGCAGAAGAGACTTTTACCACAACTCATGCAGCTGTGACCATTTATCTATGTCATATCCCGCAAATTTTTATAGAAGTTGTTTTTGAAATACTTCTGGTTTCTGGTCAAATACTTAGTATTTATTATAAATACCAAAAGCTCAAACACGGTGTTTTTTCTGATAACTTTTAAAGTCATGCCCAACAAATAGGGTATAACAAACGACATGTTCTTCCGAAATGTCTCTAGTATAGCAGCACTAAGTTTGCCACAAACTTCTTACTTCCGCCATATCGTCGTTCACTTCGTTCCACCATATCTTCCTTAGAGATCCTCTTTTTTCTCCGTCTTCACCATACACAATCTTTTTCACCTCCGGCATTCGGATGATGATGATATTTAGATAAGCTGACTTCCTTTGGCTTTCTTTTATCATAAGGTATCCATTCCCTAGTTCTCTTGCTCCATTATCATCTCTCTCTTATTTGAGGTGTTCGGTTACCAGACATTTCTGCTGTCCTTGTCCATTCATTTTTTGCTTTATTGTTGTTATATTCTTGAGTCTGGTTATTTCGCTGATGGATGACATTTGACGTTATGTCGTACATCACTAGTACATCACTGTTTTTATTAAATCCATATTACTTAATTTTGTTCTCGACATTCCTCCTATTGCCTCTAATTTTGCGCGTTTAGATTTCTCTCCAGTTTCCTTAAATACATATATGACAAAAAAGATATACACATTTAAAAACGAACATTTTGTTTGTTGACGTTTAATGGTCCATTACTCCGGTGCTAAAGACGACTTCTTACGTAGCTTTAAATAAATCAATGATTCACACAAACGCTCACCGATCATCTCCATAAAACGCTCGAGCATCTATAAATTTCAGATCTTTCACCCGATAAAGATTTACGCATCGCCATTGTGCGACATTGGGAAACGCCGCAGCTTTCTTCTCGAACTCGTTCTCGACACTGTTAATCATTATACAAATGCGTAACTCTGAGTCGGCGATTTTGTGACTATGTATTGAATAACGGATTCTGTATTATTCACGTCTCGACAGATCGAGGTTCGCCTCCTTTTTTTCGGGTTCTCTTCGGGAGACACTGGTGAAAGCGGATCGTACGAAACCGAGAATGTGATAAATCGGATATGCGGTCTTCGCTATACGCAATCGAAGGAATCCGAGGAATCTTACACTCTCGATGATTCGACGAGTGATTGTTTTATTTCCTCACCACGACTGGTGCTTCCACGAAATGAAGAACTATTTCAAAAGATTGTGTGTGCTGTGTTGTGGATGGCGACGACTGTTGGGTCACACATACTGAAGGAGGAATGATTGATACAACAGACGAGTCATTTCACTTCCTATGTTTATTCATTTTGTAACAACAGAGGCATTAGTCTTCATTCTAGCTGTCAAGACCGGGAAATCAAGTCTTCATCAGTAAAGATATAATATGAACGATTGGGTGCTGTGAATATCCTCTTGGGCAGCTTGAGGATAAGGATCTGATATAGTAATATGTACACATGGTGGCCATAACTATGTTTTAAAATAATGCATAGATTTTAAACAATCTAACTATAATTATTTTTGTGGTTGTTTAGTTAGCAAAACATAAAATAGGTTATTACGTGTATTTTTGTGTATTAGGCAAGAATACATGGTAAAACAGCGCTACTGAATTCTGTCCAGTTTGTGACTATGTAAAACTATTTTAGGATGTTGTCATATGATTTTGAAATCGTTTAGTGGCATTTTGAGTAAATAAGGATCAGCAAACTGAAGAACTTCAGTGATGTACTGGACCTCATGGGTTTTCATATGAAAATGGTAAAAACTTATCAATAAGATGTAAAGATTGCCATCCTATGATTAATAATTACATGTTGACTTGGCAGAAATGTAAATGAACAATATAAAACTTTGAAAGAAAATGAGAAAGTATTTATTGATTATTCCACTGGGCACTTTTTTTCTATCCAAAAAGAAATAGAAGAATATGTTAGTGCCATTTTTTCCTTAAATTCAAAACCTGGTATTAAAAATCAACTCATCAGGCACTTAAATTAAACAAATTAAAGAAAAACAATTTTTATAAAGTCGTAATGCGACATGAATTAAAACTAGAATTCTCTAAGTGGGTTAAAATGAATGCTGTAGCCTTGAACGTTAAAACTATTCTAATACTGTACGTGGAAATTTTTATCCCGCGTTGTGACGGAAATGTAATACCAGTTCACAGAGTTGTCAATAGATTTTCTTATTATAGCTTGGAAGTTCAAGCTTTCATTTCATTTTCACTCTGCGGACGCGGTATTTTTGAAGGACATTCAAAAGTGTTGTTGGCCATGGGCGCCGTTATATATCTGGCCAACTCTCCTGGCCTAGATTTTGAAATAAAACTCATTTGCAAAAAGATTGTCAAAAGAGAGAACAAAAAATAATGTCATATTTACATATAATTATACATTTTTCTTTAAATATCACGAAAACTAGTAAAAATAGACATAACACATACTTGGCATAAATTAATGGGAACTTGATGGGAAATTCAACTAACACATAATATACACACTGTTCCATTTAAAATATATGACGGCGCCCATGGCCAACAGCACTTTTGAAGGACATTCAAAAGTGCTGTTGGCCATGGGCGCCGTCATATATCTGGCCAACTCTCCTGGCCTGGATTTTGAAATAAAACTCATTTGCAAAAAGATTGTCAAAAGAGAGAACAAAAAATAATGTCATATTTACATATAATTATACATTTTTCTTTAAATATCACGAAAACTAGTAAAAATAGACATAACACATACTTGGCATAAATTAATGGGAACTTGATGGGAAATTCAACTAACACATAATATACACAGTGTTCCATTTAAAATGCTGAAGAAAACGCCATTTGAAAAAAAACAAAGTTTACAAAGTTCTATCTTTGGATACGTTCATCTATCTAGGGTTTGGCTATTGCCTGACATAGTTTAAATGAAAAATCTGTAAAAACAATGTCCTTTTTACATAATTCTTTAATATCTCAGGAACGATTAACGCTGTGAGTTAGCAACATATACGTTTGTATAATCAAATCTATTAGTATTCATTATATGCTAAAATATACCGGGGATTCCATTTAAAACAATGTACATACTTTCCGTCATGCATAAATGCAACACCCTGTATAAATGAAAATAATTTTACGTGACTGGTGAGTCAAACAATATTTGTCAAATCATTTTTACCTTTCTCAAGCGATTTAGTAGTTTATCGACAGCCTGCATACTAATAACTCACCCTGTATATGCTGAAGTATTGCTGATCAATAAATTACAATTATTATTATTATTATTTGGTTTTAAAATGGCCATCCTATGATTCCTGACACGACTACTTCCCCCATTATATTTTTGACACTATACATATAGCACAAATTAGTAATTATTTTAACTAGTTTTGTCGCCTTTCGTGTGTTAAAGTGGAATAACAACAATTTTGTATTTTGTCGTCTAGTTCTTTTGTTGCACAAATATAAAATGTCCATGTTTCTCTATTTTTAGTCACGATTTTTCGTTAATTCGGTCAATCTTAAAATAATATTGTCGTCCTATTGTTTGTCAATAGAAGAGAACTTTCAGTTTTGTCTATTTTGTCTCTACATTTTCATTTTTAAACTTTATCTCTCATGAATTTTTAATCTGGTTGTCTTTCTGTTGCTTATTAGTTTATTAGAAGGTATTATGTTTATCGGTAGACCATTTTAAAGATTATCTCTCGACAACTACCTCTACTGTTTATAAATTTGCCATAAGAATTGTTGGCTCGTCTTCATCAAGATCAGTAGAAACGCGACAATATTAGTTGAAATTTACTAGAGTTATTGAGATAATGTTTAAAACCGTAAATAATCAGAACGGTCAAAATGGAAAAAATTTAAATCGGCTACCTTATTTACATAAAGTACGAAAATGCTACAAAATAGTTACAATTCAAACGCCCATAGACTTAATTGGACTGTTTGGACCAATTATTGTAATATATTTACAACTACCTGTTGTTATATCTTCGGAGAGCATCATATATTTTGAATGTAGGTTTCACCCTTTTATACTAAAAAAAAACCTTTAAATCTTTTTTCAGTAAAACTACAGAAATTTTTTGCTTAGCCGAGATGACGATCATGGAGTGTGTTTTTGAGTCCGTCTGACATTTGATATTTAAAATTTGCCAATAATAAATATCGAGAACAGCGTGTGGAATTTTGTTTTCCCACAAACCATGTTATTGTGCGTACATTTATTTACTTTGTTCCTACTGCTATATTCTACGTCTAAAAATGTTTCGAAAAATATTGATTAGTAAAATTTAGTTTTCATAAAATATATAAAATTAGTTATTTGAATATAAATCTCATAAACAACAAGGACAGACGATCCAACTGCAGTGAATAACAAGTTGGGGTAGGTAATATGCATTTCTTACAAGCGTTGCGATATCAACTAATCTGCCTTTGTTGAAAATGTAAACACTTTCAAATACAAATTCGTAAATCTTTCACCGGTTATCAACAGCCGTTTATATGCCGAGGTAGCCTTATCTTCCTTTGTTAAGTAAACTGACACGATTCGAATCCAAATAAACAAACGCTTTTAACTTATCAGTTAATTTTTGTTTGATGTCGGTATGCAAACAAGGAAGCGTTCAAATTACCCTAAAAATATTCAATGACTAACATTTGAGCGGATTGATCAATCGGATTTTGATGTATCATTAGATTGATGATTAGTACATGGCCAGTTTTAGATCGGAACGCTTAGGTCAACATGATTCGGGTGCTCTGAATCGGCGAGGTTATGTATCCCGCTGACACCAGACCTAAATACCGAACCTATTTACATGGTACTGAAATAAACTCTTCTAGAAACTTAATTTGTTGTTGCACACTGCTTGGTTATTTGGAAACGAAGAAGATCACTGAATTCCCATTAAACTTCTTAAGAATAGAACCATCAAGATTATTTATTTATCTGCCAATTATGCTAAGTGACTTAGTAAACTGAGGACCCAGAAGAGCCACGGATTCATTTCGATAATATTTTGCTTACATATGCGTTATGAACTATTCCGGAGGTTGTTGTTGTAAGTTTCAGGATTAGCTTTCTTGTACGGTTATTCGTTGGTATTTTGTATGATTCTTCTGTTGTTTCATTTAGTTCGATGTTAAGATGTTTTCTCTATTTATTCTTTGTAAATATGTAGTAGGATACTGGTAAACTATTCTTTGTTGTTAGGTCGTTATCGACATTTTCTTGTGTGCTTCACCATGTATTTAAACCAAAGTAGCTTGGTTTACTACTATCATAATAGGTAAGTTTTAGGTATGTTACTATTTATGTATGTAAACCACAGGAGTACAATAGAAAAACATCAAATTTTTTACAAGGCTATATGATGAGATCAGGATTAGAATCTCTGTTGTCTGAAGTGGGGTGCCCTTGTCCTTGTCAATTTTTACTTATTTAAGTATCTAGTCCACTCAACCTTCCAATGTAAATTAGCACTTACGTATTCGAAAATTGGGGTTTGAATCAGCATGAGATATTTACTTACACCGAGAGGTTTTTTTTATTTCTATATCATATGCATGCCTTTAAAAAACACACACCAATGGATTGTGTCCCATAGTATATAAGGAGTAAGTATTACTTTTTTGACAAGTTATATTGTTAAGTTCATCATCATGTGGAGAAACATTACAGAAAGGACGGGAAGGAAAAGAAATGGGTAAAATTGATGTAAACGTGAAAAATAACGAAAAGGGCAAAAAGAATGAATTAATCAGAAACGTAGAAAGAGCAAAAACGCGCAAATTGATAAAAAGGTCAACATGGTCAAAAAGAAAAAAAATAATACAAATAAGGCGAAAATTACAAGTACTACGACAAAAATAACGTAAATGATAAAAAGGGTATAAGGGACATAACGCACGAAAAAGACTGATAGAGGAATATGGATAAAAATACGAAACAGACAACAATGACGTACCTAATGGATGAAAATTCGCGAAGGAAACATCAGAGAAAACAACAACGAAAGGACCAACATAAAAAGGACGAAAAGGACAATATTGAAAATTACCTAAATATTTGACAAAAGATGACAAAAAAGATAAAAGTACGCAGGCCAAACAGACATAAATAACGAATATGAAGAAAGACAGACGAAGCAGACAAAAATAGAAAACGAAATAACATAATGGAAAACTAAGTGTAAAATCCAAGCTGTTCAAGCGGTCCTAACGCGTGTTCTAATGCCAAAACCATAGCCAAAACTCCGGACTCGGTATATATGGTTGTTATAGTTAACAGATAAGCACCGTTTGTCAAATAAACAAACTAAAAATCGCAGTTAGTGCTCTCGAAAACGTATAGCTATCGGAAACATCGTTATAGTTTTCCTGTAAAGTTTATGTATACATACAATTATTTTTGTACAAAGCTAGCTCAAGTAGTTTTGGAAGCAGTGAGGGGGGAATGAGTTCTTTTAGAACATCAAACGATACCATACGTCCTACATAACCGTATGCATTTTGTTTTGTTATGAGTGTCAAACTTCTATCTCAATAATTTTTTTCTACTTTGCGTTCGTTATAAACTCATAACGAAACCGCTTTCGGTGTCGTTATGAAAACACTAGATCACAAACTTTTAGTAACTTTTAGTTTTCCAAGATTAATAATATTGACGTTAACTGTCAAATAAGGCTGACATCTCAATCGCTATTTTCTTGCCTCAATCGTATTTGTGTATTTTACCACAACTACCAGTTGTTAAAGCTAGAACTACTCTAGATTATAAGATGAGTTCCGTTTTTTTTTAATTTTAAAGGTCGAAATGCTAAAAATTACGAAAAGTGCGAAAATGTAAAAGCCTAAAAACCTAAAAGCCTAAAGTAAGCTGCCGGAAGAAATTGATAAACAGGACGTAAATGAAATGTTTTGGCCCATTGGTCTTTTAGTCTGTTCCGTATTTCCCTTTTCATCCTAGTATCCAATTATCTTGTCTTTTTTATTTCGTCATGTACGTCTTGTATGTCATTTTTTTCCTGTTTGTTATAAGTAACTCGTTAAAAACCCAGTACGAATACGTTAACATAATCTTTTTAAAAGCATTCATGTATATACAAATAGGAGAAAATTTCGGTATATCAGTTTAGGGAGAAACGGCGGTGGCTAAGAATTATTATCAGGTTAAAGAAACAGCAACAACAATTGGGAAACACCGTGAGAAGCTCTACTCTATGAGAGTCATGAAGAGCAAGGAGCCATGAGTCGCCGATAAAAGCAGATTAAGTTAAAATTTGATTTCTGTCAAAAATATAACTGTCTAAAACCGTCCTAAAGACAAATAATCGATTATGTATAGTATATTAATTATACTTACTGGGATAATACAGTGGCTCCTTAGTCCCATTAGATAAACTAGTACTAAAGTATGCGGATTATTCATGATTATGCATTATAAATAAGCACGCACGTCGCACATATCACGTTTCTTGAGTCTATAATTTTTAACTGGTTAATCCCAAGAGTCACCCTAAATGATCAATTTAACAGAAGATATTTGCACTTTAACGGTAAAAAGTACTGGTTCGCTAGTGTTTACGTGTGTCATCATGATGAGGCTTTGCAAGCCACTTCAAAACATACAAAACCAAATAAAGGAAGTAGAAGATTTCTGCATTCTGCTGGTATGAGTCACGTCTAAAAGGTTTTGCCGCGTATCAACCATTCTTACCAAGAACGGTCTTGTTTGTCTTGTGCTGACACAAAGGCATCCTTCCAACAAGTCATCGATATCCAACTTTCATCACAAGTTAAATTAGACAGCGCGGCGTCATCGAATTTCAACGTTCTTCGTCGGATTACGAATTGAAAAATATTTTTGTTTGAGCAGAGGTCAAGAAATCGTTAGTTGTAGTGAGTCATCGCGTAAAAGGCAACACTACGTGATATGCTAATTGCACAAAGATAAACATTTGATGAGTGAATTTAAGTATGGTTGCTTTCATGCGTCATTTATATTATAATTAATATCAAACATTTTTGCGAGACGATAGAAGATAAGGAAATGTTAAGAGCATTACTAATCGTCGCGTGTAAAGACATTTATCAATAAAAAACATTGCAGCTACAGCGACACGCTTAACGTGTAAACCCTGTAAAAAATACAGGGAATTTCAGAAATAACGGGTAACGTTGAAGGAGCATTCTTTTACTAATCGCTGAAACTTGGCTGAAACTTTTTTTATAAGTTCTATGCACTAAATAAGGTTAAACCTGTATCAGGATTTAGTCGAAAAAAATTATTTTCAGAGATATGAAAGTTTTGAAAGTTTAGATTATTTACGATTATTTGCCAAGCCTTGCCATATTCTAAATTCAATATCTTTGGTTCTAGTAATCGTATCGGACCCATTTTTTATTTATTTTAAAGGTTGAAATATTTGCTAGAGAAACGGACGTAAACGACAAAAAAAGGCCTGACAGAGCAACATACCTCAAAGATACTAAAGCGACAAAAAGGACGTTAAACCGGTTTTCGGCTTGCCATTACATTCATTAGCTTAAAAAATTCTGTAGTGGTCGCTTAATACTGTTGTTATTTCAGATACAAAAATTAAATTGATAAATAGAAAACTATTGCCAACTTGTGTTTATTGTTTTTGGCACTTAATAAATAGGTCAATTGTTTTGGTAGAAAGTAACACACTGTGGTTTGTACCAGCTACAGCCACATGAACTCGCAAGCAGTAAACAGTAGTCGAATGTTTTGTAAACATTTTATTCTTTGATTTATTTCATTAACTCTTTTAATAACCGATGCAGAACAAGAACAGTAATGCCAAGACTGAACACGGCAACAAACACACAAGGTAGTGGGATGTGGTAATTTTCAGATCTGAGAACGTGTCTAATTCATGGAAGGAACCCATGGCTTTAATGCTAAAAAATTATATTCTTTCATAATTTGCTTGTTTTAAGATAACACATACTTGTAATATGAACATTTCTTTAATATAAAACAATCTAAATATTTGCTTTAGGAAAACGACTATTTTTTTAAGAAAGTCGTTGCTTTGAAAATAGTGTGAAGGGTGACGATAGATGGAGCTTTAATTTCTTGTCGTAAGAGGGATCTTCTAGAGGGTATATAACCGCATACATGCCTTTGCAGCATCAGTAATTGTGCTATTATACCGTCAATGTTCCTGACCATAAACTAAAATATTATTATTAAAAAAGATAATGAAGTAATACAAAATACAACATGTTGAGAAAAGATTGGACTACGATTTGGCTCCACTTTTATGTAACTGTCATATCATTTATATAATTGCAGCAAAAACAAACTAGAGAAAGCTACAAATTTTCATCAAAAAATCTATTCTAATTCTTGCAATCTGTATATGCTGTAAAAATTTCTAAAACAGTATCATTCCTGAAGAATGAACCTACAACGTATTGATAACCTACAGGAATATAATATAATGTCGCAACCATACTATTAACAGAAAGAGGAGTAATAGCCTCAATTTGTCTTTTGTGGCTAAACAATTTACTTTATCGCTAAAGTTACATACGTATTGTACGTAAAAGACGGGAAGTACGTACATTACTTATCAAATAACGACACACCGCAAAATTTCCTGCTTCGACTACTAGAAGCCAGAAAGCTATCTCATTACGCTCGGTCTGCTGCGGGCAGCGTCTTTCTTCGAACCCGAGGACAGCTTATCTCAAATTTATACATACATGCAAGCGCTGATTCCCCATTGTTAGAAATATGAAAATACTATACGCAGAACGGACCCATGGACGTAAAATGGTATCAGTGGAATAACGTTACAGTTGAGCGGTCACGTGCGTTTGATAGTATATCAAGAAGTAGCGTTGCATTGTCTTCTGAACCAGTTCGGTACCTGCGAGCAGCCTTTAAGGTTTATACGTTTTATTTTTATCGACTAATAAGTAGCGCATGCAGCTCACCATAACTGAACAAGAAGTACCGAAACGCACGATCCGTTACGCAAGGGAGATTATAACCCACTTGAGCAAATGGCTTCTCTCTAGATAACTTTATTAGTGGCGTCTATAAACATGGATAATTTCATGCCAGAGGCTACACACTAAGAATAATCGCATTCTATCTATTTATTTTTCATGGTCCATGCATCTGGGTCTATATTTGTACCCAGGCGTCTATCGTTAGATGCTGTAGATATGAAATGTTAAATTAGGCTGCAACTTTGAGAACTACAATGTTGTTTTGCCCAGGTTTTGTCTTAATTAATGAACAAATCATTTTTTTAATGTGTCCATGTTGTAACAGAGGTGAAAATTTAATGGAAATGTGTAAACAAAAACCTTTATTCCTTTGCTTTGAGGAGGCATTTTAATGGGGTTCGTCATATCTTCAACCAAAATGGTCAAAGTTTTGGGCTGAAGATGGCGTTTCAAAAAATTACTTTCAGGATTAACTAACAATCGAAAAAGTTCTTTTAGTTAGAAGAATTCCTCTCAAGCTGACGAAAAGAGAATGGCGAATTTGAAGAAGAACGTCTGAATAATATAAAAGAATTGATCAGTTAAGAATAACACGTCACATTTTAGAGCTAATGAAGCGAACCAAAAAACAAAATAATTACAAAGTTACACAAGGCTACTGGTTAACTTTACTGAATTCCTATGGTTGTAAAAACCTTGACATAATTGACACACTTTTAGTGTTGCGTTAATTTTGATATAGCAACCCCATTTATTCAGGGATTAAGAATTATATTTGCAAATTTGGACTGAGAAATTAGAATAAAAATATCACAACACCATGTGATAAAATATACAATGTGTCCAAAAATCCTTCGTACACCAACCGGAGAAAAAAAATGAGAAACTCAAGAAACTATAACATAAAATTTTACCAAATATATTTATTTTATCCATCTGTTTATAACTCTTATTGATAGAGGTTTAGTTCGACCTTCCAAGATAGAACTACTTGTAAACTCCTTGTGAATACATTTGTCCACTATTTCCACCAGTTTCTTTGCTGCTTGTTGCCAGTGTCAACATTTTCCTTGTCAAATAGTACAAAAAGTTCTCAGTTGGGTGAATGCAATGTAATAATGTAATAATGTAATGTAATAACAAATGTAGCTATAAAAATTAAGCTGCCCACCCCAGATGCCCACAGCGGCAGATATCAACCCCCAAATCACAAACGGACCACCAGCACTGGCAATATTGCCTATAGTAAAACATTCTGGCGGTCCAGTTGTGGTTTGGGTGTTCAAATCTGTCGCTGGGGGCATCTGGGGTGGGCAGTTTAATTTTTATAGATACAATTATTATTGTGGTTACTTTATTACGTACCAAAACAGCTACATTTATCGAACTCAACCCTATTGAGAACTGTTTGTACTATTTGACAAGGGAACAGACAAGGCGATACAGACAATTAGCAGCAAAGAAACGCTGACTAGGCCATGTAAAAAGAGCGGATAAATGTAATCGCAAGAAATTTACGAAAAACTGGTAAATTTCATGTAATGGCACTTACAAGTAGTTCTTGAAACCAAGAAAGGTCGAACTAAACCATTATAAACACGATTATTTTTGTAGCGACATAATTTCTTCGAACACTTTTGAGAGACTATCGACTATGTGATATGTTGAGAAGGAGATAATAAAAAGCTTGACAGTCTTTGGTAATTTAATTCTGGCACTATTCATATTCGCCTTCTAATTTAATGATTTTTAAAAGTTATATCAGTGAAATTGAAATTACAATTGCTTAATGTTACCCTTATGTATGTTACGACCATGTCCACCTCCGCAAAGGTCTCCACCTACAATATTTGACAAATCTTGCCCACACACCAGTGAGTAATACCTAATGGGCCGACCTAATGGATATTGTTTTAACTATAGACCCTGATGAAGCCGAAGACCAATCGGCGAAACGTAGGCGAATGTGAATAGTACCAGAATTAAATTATCAATTATCTGCCAAGCTATTTATTCTCTACTTCTCAACTTTTGAGAGATAAGACATGGGAGCTATTAGGAATTTGATGATCAATTTCATGAAAAAAAGGATTTCTTTCGTAGGTAGATATCATTTGTAAACACATGGATAAAATAAATATCTTTTGTTGAATGTTGATTTTCTTTTAATTATGAAAAACCATTTTCTAAATAACTAGAATATGGTACAGTATTTTTGCTTGCATTATTGGTTTCTTGTTCTTCAAATGATAATAATCAGCTTAGCAACTAAATTACGAATGGCGATGAAATAAAAGTAACTAAAAATAAACTGTACTTAGATTTAACTATTCGACATGCCAACATTTTACGGGTATTTTTCAGTTTATAGCCTAGTCTTATTTTCGGCGATTGTGCTGATCTTTTCAGAAGAAAGGGAATGTACTATTAATGCAAGGGATAAAAAAGGCTACAAAATCGTAGCAAAATGATGTGTATTATTTTTAACTTTGAAACGTTTTATATTATTTGGTTTTTGAAAATATCTCCGTTTAGAAAATGCCTGGGATATATATTCGAACCCCTAAAATTGTCTACACTTAACAGTAATGAAGTTAATTAATCATTTTAGTATACATTATTTTGCAATAATAATTTATTAGTACACATACGAACCACTACTTATTATTAATAATAATATTAATAATTAAAACTGGTTATTATTTGAAACATTTTAATTTTACTTGATCAAAATACATATTTATATCATATTTAATTTATAACCTTAATGCGTTTTGACTTCTACGATAAAATTCAATTATTGTCTGGGTAATGTTAAAAATCATGAATCACGTGATATACCTGAATGCATATTTGCATAGCAGCATTTCGAGCATTCTGCATTCAATGGAATTGCAGTTTGTTTTGCCATGTTCGCTAAAGAGAAAGACACTGAACTCAATAAGGCAGCTTCAAACAACATCAAGGCCATGAGTATAAAAATCCTGAAAAATAAACAGGAACACAACATCATGTCGCTGAAAATTTGTGTAGCATACAACGCCGCTATACTAGAGCGGTGCTATGGCGTGCTAGTATAGCCTAAAACGTCACACCCAAATGTCAAACTATTACACATAACCCCAAAACAATATCGATTTGTATTTTATCATAAGTGCTTTTATCATAAGCACAGAGCAGAATTTGACGTGGAATATGTCGTTGAAGTACAACTTAGAAGTGATAAAAAGGACTATCAAATTAATAATGGAATATGAATCCCAAAATTGTCTATGCCCGACTGAATTCCTCAGCACCAAGAAACCTAATAATCTGCCAGGTGAGGTGACGGAGTTGTACTTAGTCCTCTGGCGACACAACCCATTCCTACATGACCTGATGGAGACCATCTGGGAAGAGCATAAACCAAAAACGGTTAACTGCTGGTTAACGAAATGCATAATCTTTATTATAATATGCATTTTGAACGAGAAGTGCTACGCGGAAGTTGTGCAACTATTTAAAGGTTCGCCGAACAAAATCGCCTTCAAGGTGGTAGAGTTCTTTGTGGTTGAAAATAATGTAATATACACGGCTAAAGCGGGTTGTAAATACTTCGAAAATGATTACGTTGTAGCAAACTTTATAGAACCACTTATTCTCAAAGAAAAACTAGTCAAAACCATGCATGCAGACTTATTGGGCGAGAACATCAAAGAAACATCCGTGTATGTTGATTCTAAGGGTTCTAGCACTATTATGTCGGAGCAATTTTCGAATCAATCCAAGAAATCTATGCCAGTGCTCATAAAAACTCCTAAAAAGAATATTGCAACCTTCACGTCTAGACGAGTTCCAAAAACTACTTATCAGCCAGATTTAAAAGCTGTGGTCAAAATAAACCAATGCAAAGACAAAAACTGGGAGAACGCAATAAGACTATACGAAGAAGCTAAAAATTGCACCGTGAGATGCGCACAAATCGAACGGAAACCAATTCAAGTCGAAGAACCTCTAAGGCTGCCACAAAAGTTTGCTAAACCAGTCCCAAAGTTCGACAACGTTTCAGTCAAAAAGACTACAACTAGCTTATTGCGAGAAGCCGCACTGTTAGCCAAAGAGAAAGAGACAGAAGTTAAAAAACTAGAAGACCTCATTTCAGGAGCATTCGACGATTCAAAGTTCGAAGCTATGGACGAGGAAATTCGAAAGAACAAAGAACAACAAAACATACAAGACATCGAAAGAAAACACCTCCAAGGTTTACTAACATTTGAAGAGTCTCTACTAGCCAAGAAGAAGCTCCTTCAAGCTAACCAAGACAAAATGGAGAAATTCAAAGAAGAACGTCTCGAGATTATACAAGAAATTTTAAAATGGAAAGACGAAGAACAGGAAAAAATTCGAGGGTTAGTCGAAAAGACACAAAACATTGAGAAGGCAGCTAAAGAAGCTGAAATAAAAATGATCGAGGAAAAACAAGCAAGGGCCAAATTAATCGACTACGAATCCAAACAACTCCTACAAGAAGCCTACGAGAAACGCGAACTGGAACTGCAGGAAAAAGTCAAGCTTATCCAAGAACTGAGGTCGCTCCATCAAGTCAGAATGATGAACGTTAAGGAATTCGACCCAACCGAGTGTCCTAACTTCGGGCTTATGTGCGAAATGTCCATTGCTGAGTTGCAAGAGAGGCTAAAGTTGATGAGAATTGAGATGAGAGAAGACCTGGAAGAGAGAAGAAGGGCCATTGTAGAAGAGAAGCAAAGGAAAGAACAAATGATCGATAACGTGAAGGAATTTATTGCGCAATCGAGAATGTCGAAACCGAAAGTAACGCCAAATGCGCCACCTAAGCTGGAAAACACGCCGGAAATTGCTGCTCTACGACAGAAATTGCAACAGGCTAGACAGAATAGAATGGGCGTAAAATAGATACTGGATTTATAAATATTGGTCTTCTATTTGTTGTTATTCACTATCTGGTTTAATAAAATTGGTCTTTAAATTAACGATTTCATTTCCGGTCTAAGGGAAATCACACATTGATAGATTTAAAGCTGTCCTAACTTTTTGTACAAGTGACTCTCGGAACTGTTAGAATCCATTAGAATCTTTTGATGTTCCACTATTTTTATTTAGTGTGTCCCCTCTATGGACCTAACTATACCTATTAATAATAAACTTAACTTCTAAAGTAATTGTTTGTTCTTCATGTCCTAAAAAGTCGAAAGCCATTGTTAATATTTTTATTTGACATACAAAAAAGAAAAAGCTTTTTTACATACATTTTATGCTCAAGTAGCAAACTTGTATGTTCTACTTCAAATTTCTCATCTCGGACCAGTAAATAGAAAACATTACATAAAAGTGAACAAAAGATCTAGAGGAAAATCTGTTAATAGAAACCATGAAGGAAGCATAGAAACTGATTGAATGTTGACTTACGAGCAAAGAGTTGTATAAAAAAGCGAAATGGTGAATATGATGTAGGAGTTATGTTAGTAATTGATTCCATGAACAATTGCCCAAAAATCTGATGTGGCCAGGCACATGACTTTATCATACTATATATAAAATTAATAGTTAAGCTCCATGATCTTCTATTTGATCGCTAAACCTATTCATTTTACCAAAAAATGCCATAGACATAAATTATAGAAAATTTCCTCTACTTTAATTTAGTATTTAACTATTTTGACGAAATGACAGAAATGACGACGCATTTGCAAAATCGTTAAAAAAATTCTAAGAGTAAACATCCAGTTCCTTTGGACCCTTTTGAAACAAAAGCTTTTCAGCTCTAACTTTGGTCATAAAACTTTTAAATATGAACTTTCGTCCCGATACCTTTAGTAGTTTCCCCGGAATCGTCGCCACAAAAATCGTTTACACACACACACACACAAGCACACACACAAAGACATTTCCTTGTACCTTGGTCAAAAATGATCAGGGGACCCAAAAGGACCTATTTCCGCTAAAATCTCAATGTTGTTTCGGCGCGATTACAATACTTTAGCATACTGCGTATGATAAAGTAAAAAAGTCGTTGAGGCAAAGATTTCGAGAGTTGAACATTAGTAAAAGCCAAAGTAAAAGCATCTTTGGAAAAGGATCTTTTCAATTACAACCAATTCTCAAAAACAGAAAAAAAAAGTTAATGTTTGGTGTGGAATTTTTACTAGAAAATAATTGGACTATATTTTTTTACTGTACTGTAAACTAAAACACGTATTTTGATATGTTGGAATTGATTGTACCTATTTTGCTACCTCATAGCGCATATCAAGTCAAGGATTGGTTGAACAGAAATTTCCCCAATAAATGGATGGGACGATACGACCTTGTAAAATGGCCACCGCATTCACCTGATTTAACGCCGCTTGATTTTTGTTCTGTGCAGTTATTTAAAACAGAAGGTCAATAATTTTTGTGTTAATGTAGACGTTCTAAGATTATATATCGCATTTATTATTATAGCAATAGACGAAATAAATGAAGAAAAAATTGATTTGGTAGATCGGGTGTTTAGAAGGAGATTATCTGGAGTAGTGTTTTGTTTTAACTTTGTTAAAAAAAAAATATTGAACGTAGAACACAACATTGAAATTTGATATCTGGGCATAAAAATAAATATAAGATAAGTTTTCCCTATAACATTTTTAATTTCAATTCGAAAAGCTGTAATAATATTTAAGTTAATAGCTAGGTACCTTGAAAAAGGGTCATTGAGGGTCATTGAATTGTTGAAATAACATCAGGCGAAGTAGTGGCGAAGACATCACTGTAATATCCGATGAATATAGAATGCATTTAAAATGACAATACTTATTAAGGCTACATAAACCGAGTTTAAATATAGTAAACTCTTGATAATCATATAACACTCACATACAGTTTCCAACACAACATATGTAGTTATGCTTAGTTTGTTACAAATACAAAACATGTTTTTAGTATGGTCATGCAGGAAACTAATAAAAATATTCCTTACTTTCAGGTTAACATCGGTTCCCCAGCTGAGAAGTCTGGTTTGTACGCTGGCGACGCGGTGGTCAAAATCAACAACACAGACGTATTCAATTTGAGGCACAAGGACGCACAAGACGTTATCATCCGCGCAGGTCCAGCTTTCGAAATTACCGTCCAAAGGTATGTATCATTGGCAAACCGCAAACACGTTATTGACCGATTGCCATCATTGTGTTATTTTTCGCCCAATCCAGAGGTGGATCTACGTGGAAGCCAAGTGTCACACCAGTCACCGCTACGGTGCCCAAACCGCAACCAGCAAGCAACAGCTACACCCCGGTCACGAAAACCTCTTTGGCAGCGAATCCTCAGTCATCCATTGGTGCCATAGGAACGGGCCATAACGTCTCAGCTAAACCATTCGCAGGTCAGGTAAGATTTTTGGTTGTCTTCGTTTTGAATATTGCGTAATGTGTGACTTTTTGCAGCTCAATGGTAATGTCAATGGTGGACCTAAACTAGTCAACAAGCAATACAACAGTCCCGTTGGTTTGTACTCCGAGCAAAGTATTGCTGAAACCCTTTCGGCGCAAACTGAAGTATTAGCTACCGGTGTCTTAGGGTAAGTCCTTACGTGCTACAGAGCTGCATATGCAAATGGTGAATTGCAATGTAATGTATGACCACTGTTTTGTGGTCGTAAATTTCGCAAGTTTCGTAAATTTCTGCAACAACCTTCAATGTAAGTTTGCATAACATTACAACCTTGCACAGAATATTGACAGCATATGTGACTTCATGTTAAGAAATGCCATCAGACGATGGATACAATATGAATGTATTACATATTTGAAAGATATAAACAAACGATAAATAAACCTGCTCAGGCCATTATTTACTAATGGTTATTTCTTTGCTTCATTTGAACAGTCAAAACGAACACTACTAGTTCATTAAAGAATCTTTTTTTACCAATTTGGATGCTACTTAAAATACATAATAACATATTTGTTTCATTAAATTGAATCTTATGTAATTGCGACGTTGTTTAATAATGTAAACATTGAGTTTTACCGAGAATCAATGACTTCATACAGTGGTGTATTATCAGATTTCAAGTACTTCAGTCAACACTTATAATTAAGAGATTGTTAATTTAACAGTAATAATGACATAACCACCTCTTGTTTATTTGTCTACTTTGATATGTTACTGACGTGTTACTGACAATGTCAATTAATATTGATCGGCTTCAGATCATAGAGTGGAAGGAAGTAAATCAATCTATGCACCCGCAGTGGAGAAATGGTGTAATGGCAATAAATTGTCATCTGTTATTGCGGTCACTATTGGCTAAATCATTTATCACTTATCTATTAATCGACGTGGTGGTTTGGAAGTTACTCAAGGTCGTGTCTAGGTCAGGTCTAGGCCAAGGTCAGCAAATTTAAAGTTCCCGCAATAGTTGGTCATTAATTTAAAAGACCTAGTCGTTCAAGGTTGCCCTACACGACCTACACCCTAAATATCAAAGGGGCTAACTAAAGCTCTGAAAATAACAGATAAAATGTATGTGAGAGGATCCTCATCAGTATAGAGAAAATAAACGCTAATAGGAATGCAAAGAAAACGATAAAATTCTTATATAGCAATATAGCAATTATATCTAATTGCCATAGCATTGTTAATCTTCCGTTGGTTATGAACCAAAAAGTATACGTAGTGGCTTATTTCATGGTATATATTTGTTTCTGAATTCTATGATGTATAAATTGTGTCCCGTTAGCAAAGAAAATAATCGACAAAATAGTATATTGTGTAGCACACCGAGAAAGTGGTTCTTTTCTGGGCCGAGAGAAGAGTTGCACAGGCGAGCATAGCGAGCCTGGCCACTTCTTGTGGCCCGGAAAGTCACTTTCTAGGCGTGGTGCACAAAAAAATGTTTATCCTAAAAACAATATCGTAATAAAATCACCCGTATCCTTTTGTTGGGAATTGTGTACAATTATTTTTATCCTACACGATGCGAAATAGTTATTTTTCTACTTTGCGTTCGTTATGAACTCATAACGAAACCGGATTCGGCGTCGTCGAACACTAGGTCACAAACATTTGGTGACTTTTAGTTTTCCAAGATTGATGATATTGACGTCAAGTATCAAATAAGGCTGACATCTCAATCGGTATTGCGGGCTTGCGTCAGTCGCATTTGTGAATTTTACTACAACTACCAACTGTTGAATATGAAACTACTCTAGATTGTAAGATGACAACCGCAATTTTCGAAATGTATGTAAATTTAATGTCGCAAAGTAGAAAAAATAGTATATAACACTCGTTTTATAAGACGTATGGGCGCACTCGTTCCATTTCTCCACAACTCGTGCGCCAATTTTTGTCTTGTATAAAACATAAAAGTTCTGGTAAGCTTCTGGTAATGACAGATTATGGCCCCTTGTCTTGTATGAGTATGATGTCAATGTTATCCATCATTGTGTTGTGATTTTGGTGCAGTTTCTAGAACGATCTCTGATGCCCAGTTTCTAGAAAATGCAATCCAGATGCAGATTTATGTTTAATCTTTCTGTGTTCAGATATGTACAATTAATTTTGTGGATAGAACATTTCTTATGTATATCTTCCTGCAGCATTTTAGGAGATTTCAAATATAATTTGTTTAATTAGTATTTACCCACTACTCCGCTGATTTCAAAAGAGTTGAACCCACCCAAAGTTTTCTGGACCAAAGATTTTTAGAAAATAAGTTAGAACTGGTTAGAGATACCAGCAATTCATGAAGATTCTGGCGCCTTGCTTTTGTATACTACTAATTCTTCAAAACTAATTTTGTTATTTTTCCAATTTTGGCACACAAAAGCATACGACTAAAAGCATATCCAGATTACGTAATACAACTGCCAAGGTAAACACAGACTCTCCGAAAATTCTGCTTAGCAACAAGTATGCTATTATCTACGTAATTTTCAGCGGTGTATTTACGTTAGAGCGCTATCGGAAAAATACTTATAGACTGTTGAACCTGTGCCAAAATACCTTTGGGAGCAGCAGTTAGCAGTTTCGTAATATAAACAAATTTGTAGTCATTGATAAACCGTGCAATTTTGCGTCACCCAGATCTAAATTTAGTTACTTTTTGGTGTACGGTGTACGGAAGTTTACTACATCATTCTTATTTATTGCAGCGTCAACTTCAAGAAGAACGAGAAGAACTACGATGCTTCCAACAGCGCAGTGTTTCGCATGGTCCAGGAAGCCGATAAGGAACCAAGGGATGCAGAACCAGGTAATGATAAGACTATTTTTGACGAAATTTAGTATTTCATTATTTTCAACATTGTTCCATTACTTTAACTAGATCAAAATAGTTTAATTAACAACATGTCTAGGTTAAAGTATTCCTCTTAGGTTAAGATTTTCAGCATACTTTAGAATCATCATCACCAAAATTTATGATATATGTATTCAGAACCAGATTCAGGTGTGGTCACAGCGCCTTTACAGGGTGTCGGCGGACTTAGGCACGTGACAGCTCCCGAGACGAAGACAACGCCATCTACACCACAGTTACCTCCAGGTCAAAATATCTGCACCGCATGTGAACGTTTAGTGACGTGAGTATGCCCATGTTAGCTTTCCAGCATCAACGGCAACGTCTACAAGGGAGAAACACTGCAACATAGAATTATCAAAATTTGTTTTCGTTCATTTTTTAAGTTCTTTTCTCTCTTTTTTTGTTGAACGATTTAGTAATCCGGCAAAACTATTACTCGACGCATAGTCACGCCATTGGCGGCCATTCAACGACCCCACGGTCAATCACACCGCTCAGCGAGCGATCTTGCAGCAGACAAGGTGTCGAAAGCACCCCAAAGTCCAACCCTTATGACCAGGGAATGACCAAATGTAGTGAATGCGATAGGGTCATAGTGTAAGTCCGGCACATGTTGGATTTGATGGACCAGTGGTAGTCTTGAATCACTTTTCTCTCTCCCTCTGTTCTATTGACTTAGCCCAGTCAACAAAGTCTATTTTCAGCAAACAAAGGAGGATATTTGGAAAAGTTTTGAGACGTTTGTCGAACTTAGGGAAATTCATTGTCAGTTTCATAACTTATACAAATGATTTCCTTTATTTGCGCCTTGTTTCCTGGGTTATGACTGTACCTCTCGAATTTAGAATGAAACTAATTGAGAATCATTTTTATAAGATATCATACGTAATCGCACGATGACTTCTTGCATCATCCCCGCAAGTTACCCGCATCTCTCTATGACGTTTAGATCGTTAGTTGTTTGCATCCCGATTGTTGGTGTTGTCTATAGATGTTGTTTTTTTTTTAGTTTATAGTGCAACGTTTTGTGCTACTGATTTAGTTTATGCGGAAGTTAGGTATCTAGTGTACTCAATTTAGACGAAAAATCATTAATCATCATAAACAAAACGGCCGCCCAAGAACAAAATTAAAAACAAAATTATTGAAATTAATTAAAAACTATCAATGGTTACAGTTTTTAACCCCATTTAGGAAACATTTCGATATGATGTTCACGACATTTTTCTAAATCTATTGGTAATTCTCTCATAGGCGGCCAATTTAGATGTCAACCCAAATCTAAATGACTAAACTAATTTGAAGGACAAAATGTTGCACTTGCAGTTTTATAGAAACCATTGCCATCTGATGTATGGAAAATAATATGCTACAAATCTGTTTTACAGTGGAGTTTTCGTAAGGATCAAGGATAAGAACTTACACGTCGAGTGTTTCAAGTGCGCCACTTGTGGAACTTCCCTTAAAAACGTTGGGTGAGTATTGAGTTTGGTTCTTACAGTGATCTTATTTTCTATCCTCTGATATAAACAGTACTTATTTCAAAAATATTAAAAGGAAAGAAGAAGTTGACATATCTCTAAAAAATCACTAAAACAAAAGTTTGAG
Source organism: Melinopterus prodromus (assembly GCA_964023965.1). Taxonomy (NCBI): domain Eukaryota; kingdom Metazoa; phylum Arthropoda; class Insecta; order Coleoptera; family Scarabaeidae; genus Melinopterus; species Melinopterus prodromus. The sequence goes on from OZ030393.1 coordinate 53,099,420, forward strand.
AAAATTGTATAGTGTTAATGGCGTAATTTGTTTTGGTTTTATTGGTATGAATTTGTGAATACATGATGGAGAAGACTTCATTACAAACTCTTTTCTATGTAGTCAATAATCTCTCAAAATAGAGAGGGAGAGCTCTTAAACATGTCTTCAGTTATTTCAATTAAATAACCAACTTCCTTACGAATGTCTATTGTCAGTAATGTCTAGGCAATCTTGTCGAATAGCACCTCAATTGATTATCCTTAGGACACAAAGGGTACAATTATTTACAATGCCAGATACCCCCAACATAGAATATATTTACGATAAAAGTTGAACAATTTGGAAAATTCATTCAAATGAAAAGAAAAAGCAATAGATTAAACTTCTTGAATGGAAAAAACTGACCCCGTTGAATATAATATCTTGAATGAATATTGTCAATTCGCCTGACATCCTTGGCATCCTTCTTTTGCTAACGGTTTTACCTTTTTTACCGAAAATCTTAAAAATAAACTTGCCTCTTTTTTGGTTTATTTTGATGTTTTGAACAACAAATATAACAAAAGTTGTACTTAATAGCAAAGGCGGGCACAAAAACGTTAATCCGTTAATCGTTAATTAACTAAGTTAAATTCTTCGTTAACGATTTAACTTTTAAGTTAAGGTTCAAAACTATTAACGGAGTCATTAACTTCCGCTGCATTTGTCATCCGTTAATTCAAGTCCGTTAAATAGAAAATATCATAATTAAACATTTCAAACTGCTATTGACATTCTGTGCATGTTCGGACTTGGTTTTGTATGACGTACTACTTTCTGCGACACGGTGTCCGTACATACAGCATGTGCGTGAATTGTTTAGTTTTAGTTACTTTTTGTATGTACAATCGCTGAAAAAAATATGTTCACATCCTAAATTTCTTGTTTCCATGTAACTCAGTAACCATCAAACGAAATTTGATCCGACTTTCATCCAGAAATCTTATGATGTATACATACTATTTTCCATATACCTATTTATTATGTAATAGTAAATATTTAACTATGTTTTTAATATTGTTACTTTGTAATAAATGCCAATTGTTTTGAAAATATAAATCTAAACTTAAAGCGAAACCTTCTGAAAATGCTTTTTTTCTAACTGCAACCACCCTAGTTGGTCTTTTCAATGTCTTTTATAAATATTACATCTCGCAATGTAGTTACTTTAGTTGCCACTGTGGCTAGTTTGAAAAATTCCTAAGGTAATTTTAACTTATGCAACTGAGAGATCTGTTGTTATTAGGTTATACTCATAACCTATTTTTTATAAAAAGTTAACGTTTAACGGTTAACGTTAATTTCCGTTACATTTATAACAAATTAACGGACTATCGGTTAACGAAGTTAACTTTTTCGTTAACGGATTATCGATTAACGCAGTTAACTTTCTGATTAACTTTGGCCAGCTTCGCTTAGTAACATCCCCACAAAAGTCTTAAAGGGGGCAATAGGTGGGAAAATCAAATCAAATCAAATTGCATCTTTACATGGAAAAATAAAACAAATACAATCTTCTTTGTAGCAAATTGTACGAGCTAGATAGAGAAGAGATTAGTTATCGCAAATAACTGACTTCTAATTTTAATTTCTGAAAAACAAATATAAGATTTAGGTTTTTTGTCTTAGAGGAAGACAGACACCGAATCTGCTCAAAATTGTTGAATAAAAGATGGTAGTTAGTAAAGAGTTTTGTTGCTTGGGCCCTTCAAGAAACTCAGATAAAAAATAAAATATCTCAAAAGATTTTGATTGTCGCGCTTTTCACAAATTCGATTATTATTTTCAAATTATAACTTATGACTCAGGGCGAGGCAAAAGATTAATTTCATCACGATTGTTGGCATGATAGTAATTTCAGGAGAATTTCACCGTTGTTTGTTGTCTATAAATTAGGATATAGAAACAGAAACTTGTTGGTGTATTTGGTTTTGCTGCTACGAGTAAACACCATATTTTCAGGAAAACTATGAGGAGAAATACGAAACTATGAAAAGGGCTACCAAATGCTAATAATATCATGTCTTTAAAGTTTTGAAAATGTAATATCTAAGGATCAAAAAAGGATCAAATTGTTGAAAAATATGAAATGACAAACAGAACCATTAAATGGCAATAGAGGGCAAAGAAGGAACAAAATGCTGCTATTTTTTTCAGAATGTTTAGTGACTGTGTTTTGCAAATAATTTTAATATTTTCAATTGGATCCAATGTCTCGTTTGTTCTGGGTAGTTTTCTATCGACAGAAGTTGAAACTATAATAATAATATTAATACACATAACATATTGCACCTAATAAGAACAAACAACAATAAGAACAAACAAGTTCTTCAAAACTCACAATATTGTTTAGAACTTAAATAGTGGAAAGACAACAAAAAATAATGTTGCAGCATAATGAAGGTAAATTTGGTTTAGATGAATTTAGACTGCACGTCTAAATAATAAACTTTTCGAGGTGGACTGCACGTCCACCTCGAAAAGTTTATTATTTTATATTAACAGAATATATAAATTTATTGAACATATTTACTCATCATAACATGATCTTTAATTTCAGATATTACAACATAAACAACAAATTATACTGTGATATCCACGCCAAACTTGCCGCTAGAAGTGCAACCGCACCAGCTGCAAACCTAGTTCCAGTCACTGTACCACCGTAAGTAAAATGGCGTCCAAATCAGTATCCAAATCGCCAATAAATACTCTTTTTATATTCAGCGGTGGTAGAGCTCCAGCTGGAACAATCTCAGCTGCCCTCTCCGGCCACTCATTTCCATCATCGGCTGCCCCACTATCGCCAAGCGCAAATTTTACACCCCAACCCTTCCAGGTACGTAGCAGCAATAAACCTTTGCCTCTATAACCTTTCTGGGCTTGTCTCGCTAACAAATTTTGCAGCTTGACGTGACAAATCAAGTTCCACAGACAGAACTTGAGGGCATGACTGTAACCGAACCGGTAGAAATCCAAAATTCTATGACAAAAACCACGATAACCGAACCGGAACCACAAAATTCTAATAAGACCGTACCTACTATTAACGGATCCAAAATTGAAAACCGGTCCGGTCCTGTGCCGTTTAGTACTTATTTGTCAAAGGTTTGTCTTTGGTTGTTTGAAAAGTGTGAGAAATTCGTTTGGTGTTATGGAGTCTTTTGTGTGGTTTTAGGCAACACCGAACTTCTCTAGTCCGCGCCCGTTCTCTAGTGTGAGCGCGCCTTTATCTCCACCAGCTTCTCAAGGATATTCAACTCTTCCAAGAGCTGCTGCTCCATCTGTTCCATTCTCGTCGCCAGCGCCCTCTATTCCATCATCAGGTAAGTCTGGATGTGATAATCCACCACTCTTACTTATTGGGGATGTAGTCTATTCTTCTTCTTGTTGGTGTAAAACTTGTAGTAATAGTAGTTTACCCCCTTAGGAAGATTTTCTGCTCCGATTAAAACCTCTGGCCCCCTCTTCAAAGGTATTTAGAGGGCTCTTAAAGGCTTTAGAAAAGGGTGCACTCATTTGCTTTTGCTGCACATTCAATTGCTGTACATGGCAAATGATAGTATAACTACAGTAGTTGGTCACATCATCCAGACATTTTGCCTAGCATAGACTCTAAGAGATCTGATGGGCGATTTTACTGTTTCAGATGCTAAATCCTACAATGCGAAGCCACGACCTTTCTCCTTAGTTGCTGAATAATTTTTCGCTGATTTTTTATATATTTTTTTACTTTACATTTGGGCCAATCTGATAAAAATGAAATATTTCCTTGTAGGACTCAGTAAAATACTTGCAGGCAGTTCCAATTTAAGTCCAACAGAGTAAACTTGACGCTTTCAACTTGAATGTTATATTAGATATGGTAGTCTTTCTTTTGGGAGAATAGTCCTCCTTTTTGAAAAGCTATCAGTTCACCATTATTTCCCTCAAAATGTCCTGTTCGTGTTGAATACAATCTATGGCCCCTTTTAGAATTTTCTGTGTTCGGTCATATAATTTTAATTAAAGTTGAAACAGAACTTGTCTTTATGTATCGTTTACACAATTTTTAAGAAACTTACCGTATTATTAAAGCAAATATCCTTTTACTAAAGGCTCAGAGCAGGATTATAAGCTTGCAAGGACTATTGTTTGAGGTGGTAACTGACCTCAACTACAACTTATTCATAGATCATGTTTCAATTTTCTATTATTTGTAATGTTTCACTTTTGATGATCTTGGCCCATCTAGTACGTACACCCCGCGCTATGGCATTTATCGATTTTTATAGTTTTTTTTCTAATCTATACTAATTTCGAAATTTCGAACTATCTCTCATGTTTTTCTTATATAGATAGAAACGATAGAAAGTTATACTCATCATTTCCTATATAGATGTAGATAGCTTTGCTTGGACTGCTTACTGATCGCTTTTCTCTTTTCTCCCTATACCCCCTCACTAATAAACATTAATAAAACCGATATTTCACTCTAACTCTGTGTGGTACCTGTAAGTTGTCGTGTAGAAAAAGGACGATCCCTCCAGAATATAATTTGGCCTCCACCTCCTGACCCAGAAGAGCCTGAAATTCCGACAGCCACCCCTCTGTACTTCCCCCCGCCAACACATATAAGAGTTCCCAGTCCACCTTTTCAACCAATCCCACCGCCACCGCATAAACCTGTGACACCAAGAGATTGGAGAAAGAAAACAGTCACAGAACAGAAAGAGACCAAGGAAGAAACAGTACATACCGAAACCACAGTTACCAAAGAGATAACAACAGAGGAAACAGAAGAAGTAATAAAACCAAGCATGGATCAAAGAGTGTCATTGTGTTCATCCGAAATGGTGAGCATTGTAGACAGAAAGATCGCCATTGAAAAGATCGAATCTGCCGCAGAGACTCAAATGCTCGTCGAGTCTGTCATGAAGCAACGTCCAATGTCTGCTCCTTTACATCCACCACTTAACCAAAACGTCAGTCCTAAAGTTGAAGTGCAAACACAACCCTTCAGTGGAGTTTTAACTAATCAACAAGAGCCAAGAGTGGTCACCAGAGTCTGCGTGTGCACTAACTCCTGTTGCAACGCAGCAACTGGTGAGTTATGCGAGAGTTGCCCGATGAGGGAACTCAAAAGACCAGCAGACTACAATAAACCAAAGATCCACCCAGTGGAGAATAGCGTTCCGAAGAGGTATGGCTCCCCGATTATCACTGGGGTCTCGGTAACCATCAATAACCCAGGGAAAATTAAAGAGTCAAAAGATCCTTTCACCCAAATCCCTATGAAGCGAACTACGACTGCCCTAGGGTCAGCTCTGGTCACAGCACCCAAAGAACCGTTCCATTCAATTACAAGTCAATTAACTTCAGAACATGTTGATTTACCTGAAGAAACTGATCCTTATCTGCCACCTGACAGACCAGTGGTTCCTGTAGAGAAGAAAGAAAAGCCAGAACCTGCCCCGCAACCAGATACACCGTTCATCCAAGCCCTAAGAATTGCCCCAGAGAGGCCATTTACCCCAACTAACCCGCCATCGCCCGTTTACAAGAAAAAACCAAAAGAAGATCCTGTTCTGAAAGACCTTCCAAAGCCGACCCAATGGATGTCGATGAGAACTGCTTTAACTACTGCGTCAGACAGACCTTACTCTCCTCTCGTAACTGAGATCTCCTCAACTACTATGCAAACCTCACACTCCGAAATGCAAATGGAACAAGTTACCAGAAAAGAGACCCAACAAGAAATCTTGAAACGATCAGCACATAACGAATCTACGGTACCAAAACCGTATGTAGGCACCACTACAAAACCAGTAAAGTTAGAAAAGTTTGACCCTGTTAATGATGATAGAATAACTCCTCAAATGCACTTCCCACCAATATCCGATGAATTGAAATCATCATATGAGTACCACGCTGACTACTCGGACATCAAAAGCGAAATATCTTCTCAAATAGTTGAGCAAGCCCACCTCGAAGAAACGTCAGAGGTTTGTACCAAAACACAAGATCAGAAGGTTACGCAATGCTCTTCGTGCAAAAAGGCTATGTCCGAAAAGAAAGAAGAAAGGAAAATAGAGAGGCAAACCGAGGAAACTATTCTAAAAAAGCCAATGGAACTAACCAGTTACTTACACAAAGCCGAATATCTCCCACAGTACCAGATGGCCTTAAGCTATGACGAAACTATAGAGTTGCCTCATCATAAAGATATAAAAAAGTTGCTCCAAGCCGATCAAAGTAAACAAGATACCAGACATACCACATCCAAGCCAATGACTACGTATTACCCACCAAAGCACCTGACAGATCCTCAGTCGGTGCCAACAACTCAACCAGCAATAACAAAACCTGTTACGTCCATCCAGCACGGTAGTAGAACACCAAATAATATCTCGCAAATGTCGTCCCAAACAATTAACGACGAAAAGCCACAGAGGACCTCCTTTTCTCCGAGGCCTGGGTCGCTCACTCCCAGCATGATCAACAAACCAGCTCCAACGCTACCGTACTACCAAGAAAATTTGATCTTCACTCCTCAGGATATTCCCGAAGTTAATGTATTCGATCCAAAGAGTCCTGCGATTTCCAGGTCACCAAGTCCTTGTCCGGGCAGAGCAAGAAGTCCTTCTCCATTTGGAAGCATGTCACCACGACAAAGATCACCAGCACCTGGACCACCTCCGAATCCTTTAAAGCAAGCAGTAATCCCAACATTTACCAAGGAAGACAGATTGAGGGAGGAAGCCAAGAAGAATATTTGTAGTTTTATTCCTCATCATATGGAAAGACTGGACGTTGAAAAGTCCATGCAGAGCGCCACCTTAGAGTTTCCTACTCAAAGCAGTTACGCGAGTTCTGAAAGCTCGGAGCGCCGCCAGCATGGTGGTATCACTGAAGATGTATGCTCGAAGAAATCAGCCTACCAAACAAAATCGGGTCATCAGACCCAATCTGCTAGCTACGAGAAATCTTGTGGTGCCAGCGGTACCATGCAAGAAAGTAAACAGTCTCAGCAGGTCTGCCAAAAAAGTCAGGAATGTAGGAAATCTGAGGAAACGTGTCAAAGAAGTCAGGAATGTAAGAAATCTGAGCAAATGTGTCAAAGAAGTCAAGCCCAAACAAGTCAGTCTATTCAACAATCAACACAGCACTCTTCCCATCAGTCTGTGCAACAATCTTCCCATCAGACTGTCCAGCAAACATCTCATCAAACCATGCAACAATCTTCTCAAGCTGCCTGTCAGCAATCGCACCAAGTTGGCAGATCGGAGCATCCCTTCAAGCAAGTCAGAAATCCGGAAGTGGAACCTCCGGGTGTCTTAGGTATGCGCGTGACAAATCCACAACCTCTACATTCGCCTTTCCTTATGAAAAGTCAATCCCAGCCACCTCAACCAGTTCCCCCACCACCCCCAAAACGAACATCAATACCGGTAACCCAAATTTCTTCCAACACCGCCCAGCCTAACCTATGCAAGCCTGTAAACCTGGGTTCGCTAACCAATAAACCTGGCCCTGGTGTGAGTTCGAATAAACCTACTATACCCCCACCCAATGCAGGTACTGGTGGCGGTCGCCAAGCAGGCGCTGTTGGATTCTCCCCCAAGCGTGGTAAAGGTGTCTTGAACGTTGGAGGCTTGATTGGATCAAGGGTTCCAGTATGTGGCCATTGTCATGGTCAAGTTAGGTATTTGAAAGGGTTGCTGTGGTTTTATTTGTTGTTGCGCATAACCTAACCTTTAGTTATAAGTGTTTTTTTGTTTGATTTTGTGTTATCTCTTAATTTGTTGTTGCTAGAGCATGCTACTAACCACACCAATGGCGTAACTGGAAAAGAAGTGCCGTTAGCAAAGATTTTGATGATGTCGACTCGTTCGGAATCAAATTCGCCCGATGTTACAAGGAAGCTCTCGTCGATTATAGGAACACCAATAACTCTGAATGATAATGATATAGTACCTCCTCCACCTATGCCCAGCGTTCTAGTTGCTCCAGCACGCAATTCTTCACCAAAACCATTCCAGCCTGGTTTAAAACCAATTATTCCGGGAACTTTTCCTAATTCATTCGCAATCAAAGCAACAACTGAAGAGCCAAATGCAAGTCATAAGTTCCAACCACCTCTCCCACCACCAATCCCTACTTCAAACGGAACAAAACCTCTATCAAATGGTGTTGCAAACCAAACCTCTGAATCAACCTTTGAACCAGTCACGTTTAAGTTCAAACTGCCTAACTTTAAAGAAATCAGTATTCAACCAAAAGACCTCAACAACCACCCCCCAAAGAAACCACTCGGCCACAACAATACCCTACAAAAAGGTCTGGTGAAGAACCTCTTGGATAGAAGAACTCAACTGGAGCAGGGAAGTCAAAACGGCCATATACAGAATGCAAATGTTAAGTCTATAGACCAAACGGACAAGCAACACTTCGATAATAATAACGAAACTAACATTAAAAAGAGTGAAGCTTGTAAAGCCGTTGTAACGGAGCAAAATAACCCAGACCTAGCACCTGTTTGTTGTGTGTGTAATACTGAAATAGAAAGGTAATGTTCTGTTCTTATCAAGAGACAAATTGTTACTGATTATCAATTGTTCAAACTTCAGAGGTCCGTTCATCAGCGCTTTGGGTAAGATCTGGTGCCCAGACCACTTTACCTGCAACACCCAGTCCTGCAGGAGACCGTTGCAAGATCTAGGCTTTGTTGAAGACCAAAATGGCTTGTTCTGCGAATACTGTTTCGAGCAATACCTAGCTCCACCATGCTCGAAATGTGGATCTAAGATCAAAGGAGTACGTCAAAGTGGCTATGTTATCATTTCTTTTTCTTATTATCCGTGTATGATTTGTTCTAGGATTGTTTGAAGGCAATCGGCAAGAATTTCCATCCTGAGTGCTTCAACTGCTCGTACTGTGGAAAATTGTTCTCTAATTCACCGTTCTTCTTAGAGGATGGACAACCTTACTGTGAAAGCGGTTAGTATTGGAGCATATAGGTAGAACTCTAGAGCACGACATTTCTCTTAGTTTCATTTCTCGATTTCATTTCATACACTTCCAACCGAACACGAAAAAAACCGCAAGGATGCCGTGTCCTGTGTGAAAATGCGGTTTAGTGATTATAATCCATAAACATATAGAAGAACTATATTGATATATAAGGCTATTCAAAAAGAAAGGACAAATTATAAACTTCATGTAGTAGTCCATATTCAAATGTTGAAGTATAATTGGAAACAAATCTAGAAAACCTCTTAATCCTTTGATTGTTTATTCAATATTAATAACTACCGGTTTCGACTCTATGAGTCATCCTCAGCTTAAATCTACAGGAGTAAGAAAACTAATTACACTCAATAACATCAAAAATATACAAGAATGATAAGCGGTCAAAAAAACTTAGCAGGAGAAACCTCAAATTACAAGCTAAACATAAAAAATCTGATGTGGCCAGGCACATGACTTTATCATACAATATATAAAATTAATAGTTTAGCTGCATGAGAATCTATTCTATAGAGATAAATCGTAGGTATTGTCAAAGCATCAGCATTTGACACTACCTACACTACGTCATTAGAATAATAGTTATTTATGTCACAAATGCCGAAAGTACGGAATAGCGCGACGCGGTGATACGGCGCGTCACCGAAGGCGGAGTGTAGCCGTCGCATATGAGCGAGTCGCGCTATCTAGTTTTTGGCAGGAGCGACATTAACGTTTATTGTGTTGCTTTTTAAGAAATACGTATTTAAAAAAAAATAAATGATTTCTGTATAGTAAATGCTAGGTTGGTACCACTTTGACGAAAGGTGCGTTCCGATTGGTAGGTAATGGTAGCTAATGGCGGTGGTAGAATACGAAATTATAGTATTTCTTACATATCGTGATAATGACACATATTAGTTTGCATGTACATAAACATGAGTCACTAGCAATTTTCTATTGGAAATACTATAACGGCGTCTGCTACCACTGCCATTATCACTAATGAAAACGCACCTTAAAAAGGTAATTCAAATTCTGACAGATTTATATTTGTTCATGACACATCCCTACCAACATACTAAAATAAAACTACACTCATCGCTATACTTTATTTATAATTTTCTCAATGCATCATTTTTAGAATTAGATATAAAGACGGGTTGATATTTCTTATCAACAAACAATCAAATTGGTGATCTTATTTTATTTGAAATTTGTATTTTATAATTTTGCGCACTGCAGCGGCACGTTCCATAGTGGTTCTCCAACCTCGGATGAGATCAGCTGTTTTCGAATGTGACAACACAAAAAATATTTGTCAAAATCCTGGCTACTATGTAATTTCATATCAATGCAGATGCGACCGATCTCGATCAAATAGAATTTGCTCTTGAAGGTAAACTATTAATTTTACCAAAAAATGTTATAGGCATATATTATTCAAAATTTCCTCTACTTTAATTTATTAATTAGCTATTTTGTCGAAATTACAGAAATGGCGGCTCATTTCCAAAATCCTTGATAAAGGCTTAGAATAAACTAAAAAGCTAAACTATTAATTTTACCAAAAAATGTCATAGGCATAAATTATTCAAAATTTCCTCTGCTTTAATTTATTATTTAACTATTTTGACGAAATTACAGAAATGGCGGCTGATTTCTAAAATCCTTGAAAAAGGCTTGGAGTAAACACCCAGTTCCTCTGGACGCTTTTGAACCAAAAGCTTTTCAACTCTAAGTTTGGTCAGGAAACTTCTAAATATGAAGTTCCGTGCCGATACCTTTAGTAGTTTCTCCGGAAATGAATTAACAAAAATTGGGTACACACACACACACACACACACACACACACACACACACATACACACACACACACAGACATTTTTTTGTACCTTGGTCAAAAATGTTCAGGGGACCCATAAAGACCTATTTCCGCTAAAATCTCAAAAATTTTTTTCGGCACGATTACAATACTTTACATACTGCGTATGATAAAGTAAAAAACTGAAAAATGGTCAGGATAAAATACTTATCAATTCGAACCAAATTCAAATCGCTAAAACAAAAGACGAACGATGGCAATCGGAAAACATTTATTAAACTAAATCAGACTGAAGCAAGTATTTAAATAGGGGTTGGTGAGGAAAATTAATCTGGTCGTTAAGGAAAGTTATAGTTTTGTTTTTTTATGCTTCTCCATCTGATACTGTTCCAATAAATCGAGTTTGTAGTTCTTGTTACATCTATGGATAAGTTTAGTATCATTGTAGTTTATGTTGTGACCAGTTTCCAGTCTAATTTATTTAAACAATTTATTAAACATATTTAACATTTAAATTTAGATTATAAACGTACTTATGTATTTGATATTTTGAAATCTCCAAACGTAAAACTAATTATAACTATTATGGTGCGTGAAACTTAATTTTGACGCATAATATCCGCATTCATTCCAGCAGAACTATCGATTCTCACATTTACGAGTAATAATTGTTTTTTACTCCAACTTGTAATTCGGCAAAGTTATATCCGGTCTCTCAAACTATAATTCCAACTCAATTTCCGGCAATTTGCCGGCAATCATCACGAATAATCATTTTAGACACCCCAATATTAACAATTTAATAACTCGCCAACGTAACCTGGAAAACTTTACATAAAAATCACAGAATTATCAAAGAATGATGTCAGACCTAATCGATTGGTTATTGGGTGGACTCGGTTGGAATATTTTCCTGAGCTGCACGCGACCGAAGTTTTATCGAAAATTTCTTTCTAGATTGGAACGAGTTATTCACCACGAAATGTTTCGCTTGCGGATTCCCCGTTGAAGCCGGCGATCGCTGGTTGGAAGCTTTGAACAACAACTACCACAGCCAGTGCTTCAACTGCACTGTAAGTAGAAAATAACATTCGGATTAACTTATTGAAACTATCATTAGTAAATACGACGATACATTCTTTGTAGATCGACTCAAATTTTTTATAATAACTTTGTGCCCCGACTTGGATTCAAACCAAAGATTTCATAGTATTTTACACTTACTATATTCGAAAATAGTCGTATTTATTATTGGTATTTTTAATTTCTCTAAAATAATTCACCTAAATAATTTAATATTGTTTCTTTATTATCATTTTAGTCATGCAAAAAGAATCTTGAAGGACAGAAATTCTTTGCTAAAGGAGGGCGGCCATACTGCAACAACCACGCCCGTTAAAGCGAGAAGAAAAACAGAAGCTTCCTGTATTTATTACTTCTATTTTTTTGACGTTGCTGTTTAACTTACTATTATACAATTGCCAATATACTTATTACACTTATTACTATTATATCAACACTATATGTTTCACTATTTCTGCTGTAACTAGTGTTCTTGTGCCTTGATATAATAAGAAGAAATATATTATTATAATAAAACAAAAAAGAAAACGGAAACAGAAACCAAATATTCATTGTATATTCCTAGGTAGGTAATTTATATTGAGATATGTAAAGAAGTATGTGTTATATTCTAGTCTTGTAAGTCGCCGTTGACATCAGGTATATTATTTTAGTTAGTTAGCTTCGTCCATTTTAATGAAAGATGTGTCAATGTATAAAAAAATATGTATTTTATGTCCACTAAACGATAATTCGAGTTGCCATTTTAGGGAAATCTTAGCTGTTAGTTGGATTGTTTGTAGTCTGTAATAGTAAATAAATAAATAAATAAAGTACTTAAATAAATAACGAATCGTATCTTTTTTATCTTGTTTCATAGGATACAATTAAACTCACAGTAATTACTTAAATGATGCTTTAATATCATGTACATATTTAATTTAAAATTATATACATTTTATAATCATGCTACAGTAATATGAACAACGGTTTGAACAACATCGCAGGCAAAATGGCAGTTTTAATTGCAATATTCATTATAAGTAGTCAAGCTTTATTATTTGAAATAGCAATTCTAGTACTACTTGGCATTGCGGCAGTTTGAAAATTTAAATTGAATCTAAAATTCTCCTCAAGATATTTATTTTTTCAGTTATATCAATGCAGAATACAAGAAGGTACACGTACGCTCACACGTTTGTTCTTATCGTGCTCAACAGTGCTAGACAAAAAATAATCTGATGTGGTCAGGCACATGACTTTATCATACAATATATAAAATGAATAGTTTAGCTGAATGAGAATCTATTTGATTGAGGTAAATCGTGTCCGCATTAAAATTAAACTAGCTAGCCAGGATTTGACAGATATTTTGATACTATTGACTCTGTGGCCTGGCCACATCAGATTTTTTTTATTTTCATTAACCCTGGAAATGGAATTTTAAGTGGTTATTTTAATAAATATAAGATATAGCTCAGTAAAATTAGGAGTTGGAAACTTTGGAAAAATTTGAACTATGTTCTTAAATCTACGCTAGTAAAATAAACTAGTTTTGGTAAAATCTAAAATCAATTCTTTGAACCATATCATTTTAATAATAATTTAATTAGTAGTCTAGTTTTCTTAATAATTCGAGATGAGAGTGACTTTTAACAGAAACTTCATGTTTCAATATGATCAACGTCTAACTAATACCGCTGAAGTAAATATTTACAATATATGATAAATTTTGTTACATCCAATGTGTATTTTTATCCGGCAGTGTTTTTCATAGTTCTTACCTCCTAGTCCATGATCTTCTAAACATTCAAAAAATTGAACAGTATGCGCTGTATGAAATTATTTATCTTGTATAATATCTTATGATGCTGTATCTGCAGTTCTTTTTTATTCACTCTTAATTCACCTTTTTTATGAACAACTAACAAACAACAACAACAATAACAAAAAAATAACACATGATGTGTAAACCATCGAGGCAAGAAATAGTAAAACATATTTCAGAGTCAACACTAAATCGGCGGCAACCAAACGTCTCTGGTAAGGTCCATATCATGCTGCAAAAATTCATTCAGTTGGCATTCAGAAGCTGTTGGGTATTTTTTGCTAATTTTTTTCGCGCATTTGCTAAATTTTACAATCTGCAATAAATGATATCGTAATCAGAAAAAAAAAACTACAGTAGAATCACATTTAACCACACCTCAGAAACCATAAATTTCACTCGAGTGTTCACGTTAGCAGTATCCATGTAATTTACCGACAGATTCATAGGCCATATCCTAATCCAACTTCCTTCCTGTGGAGGAGCATTCTTCCAATCTTTTCCATTTCCCCATTTCTTATTTATGTTATATTTCCTGGCATCGTCCTTAAAGAAGATGATTAAAGTAAGTGGAATAGTGTCTACAGTTAAAATGAATTGTGCACTTCAAGTCGTCAAGTCGCCTATAGAAGTAAATTGTGATAAAAACAGTAATTTTGACAGGAATCGCTATGTTGAGCAATATTGACAGCAATGGATAAGAGGAGAAGCAAGTGAGTTGAGGTGTCAGCTGCAGCAAATATCACGACAGATGGGGACAAAAGGCAGACCGAATATGGATAGAAATGTAGGCATTTAGAAGTTTAAAGTGGAGAAGACTTCCAAAAAGAAACATAATTAACACATTTCCTGCACTCAAAACCAAAAGGAAGTATAAAAATATTATTTTTCTACTTTGCGTTAATTATAAACTCATAACGAAACCGCTTTCGGTGTCGTTATGAAAACACTGGATCACAAACTTGTAGTAACTTTTAGTTTTCCAAGATTGATGAAATTGACGTCAAGTGTCAAATAAGGCTGACATCTCAATTGCTATTGGCTCATCTCAATTGTTATTGTAAATTTTACTACAACTACCAACTGTTGAAGAAAAAAAATACTCTAGATTGTAAGATGACAACCGCAATTTTTGACATATATGTAAAATTAATGTCGCAAAGTAGAAAAAATAGTATATAACACTCGTTTTATAAGACGTATTGGCGCACTCGTTCCATTTCTCCACAACTCGTGCGCCAATTTTTGTCTTATAAAACTTGTATTATATATAATAATAATAATAATAATAATAATAATAATAATAATAATAATAATAATATTGCCAAATTAAATACGAAGCTGTTATCCTAACACCTTTACATAGTTTACTTACAAATCGGTTATTTATTTGGTCCACCGGTTGTTTATCCAAAGTAATCTGCATTTTTGGTACATGTAATTTCTCTGAAATGTTCGAAAAAGTTATGTTTTGTTTCGGTATACTCGGTTTGTTCATACTTTGATATGACGAAGGCGTTTTAGGTTTAGAACTAGGAGTTCTAAGCTTAGATTTGGAAGCGGATTTGCTCCTCGAGATAGACCTGGCTGACAGTTTTTTGTGCTTTCGGCGCCATCTAGTTGCTGCGTTCACAACTGATTGCGGCGGTTTCTCCAGCAAGAGATCATCTTGCTCATCTTCAGATCTAAAAAAATGCAATAAATAGGTACATTGTAAACGTCAACTTCATTAACTAAATGAACAATTTAATTTAACAAAAGCGCGGAGGTATTTTGCTTAGAGGCCTGTCAAAATTGGCCAATATGGCTGCCCAAAACCGTCCAGCCAAAAAATCGATACATATTGATTTTGGGATTACTTACTTAGCGTATTCGTCTTCATTCCATAGGTGATATATACACAAACCAGTATTGTACAAAGGCAAGCCTAATAAGTCGAACATATCGTGTAACATCGGCTTTTTGACAGCTCTATCAGCATCACAATCATTTCCGAGGGCGGGGCTTAAATTAACCTAAAAAAAGCTGACATTTGTTTCACTTTCTTATGATATCTTGAGCCAAATCGTACTTCTAATAACCAAGGCCTTAAATTGCTATCAATTAACACGTCAAAACCGAAAAATTCAAAACAATTGATAGTGGGAGGGACTTGTTGTATATGACTAAGCAATGTTAATATAACTAGGCTGGAAATCTTTTGCCAGATTAACCAGTCGGATATACCAGCTTGTTGGAAATATCTTCTGAGTTGCCGCAATGTCCATTTACAACCTAAAAACGTATAATTTAGATTGCGCCCAAAAAATAATATATTTTTTTCAGACCTGCACCGACCCTGTCCTTCATTTCCGTGTATCCAGGCCCTGATTTGTTAATCGAGCTGTTAGTGAGATGTCTGTAGCGATTTTTCAAATCGTTTAAACTAAATTTGTCTGTCCCAAATCGGGCCAAGCCTTCCCTGTACATGTAGACAGTTACAGGGTGATATGAAGGTATGCAGACGTACAATCTTAAGTCAAATTTATAACCTCCTATTAGTAGAGGTTTTTCTATGTACTTTTGGACTATTGTGCTGGAGTCATATGATAGTTCACTTAATTTCTAGAAGGAGAATTATCAGGTCTGGTAAAAAGGGTCTTTTGTGGTATTACCCTAAATAAAAATATACCCCGTCCTTGACTTTGGGCGACTGGTTTGCATATCCACACTGGTCTATCATCATAGTAGATATCCACTTCTTCCTTTACTGATTGCGGACGGCATTTTGAACATTCCGCGGCTAGTTTTGTGTATTCCAATGGCAGATTGAAACCGTGCGGACTGGAGATAAGTATAATTTATGGAAATTTATTGGAAAATGGTGCGTAGAAAAAGTACCTGAAGTCGTATATAGATCCATATACCTTCTTCATACACCGCAAATATCGCACTAAGTTATCCTTTCTGCATATGGAAGATCCTTTAGGTATGTGATTGATAAACTAAAAAAAAATTATAGTTAGACACAGCTTAAACAGTGTTTAGAAGTTTAACAGTTTATCATTCAATATTACCTGCCAGGCGTATAGGTTTTTATGATGGCTAACAGAGAATCCAGACGTTCTCCACCACATGTTCCAGTGGTCTCCATTCTCAGGGTTGTATTCTCTCCAACCCCTTTCGATGCAAACCTGTAAAAAATATTTTTATTATTACGTAGTAGGAAATTTTGGGATTACAATAAATGATCCGTTAGTTATTTTTATCTTTACATAGTCCATTAGTGATTGCGAATTTAACTGAGGGGAATGCTGTCAGCGGGAGGGTTATAAATTAGGGGCGGAATTCTATATTTAGTCACCACTTATTAATTATATCACGCAATATCAATAAAAAGGACAAGAACGAACCGAAATTTGCTAATCAGGGTCCTATAATAATTGTCATTTGAAATGTCAACAGTTTAAAATTATGCTGGTTCGTGCTGAATATCTAATTTACGTTTGATGATTGAAATAAATAAACCCTAGCATAATTTAAATCATTGAAATTATGGCTCCTATAGATAATTAATATGTGCTTGAGGCGTAGTGAACGTCAAACATGACGCACAAGAATAAATTGGTGAGAAAAAATCATCACTTGGAATGTGGAACAATTTTGGGACACAGTATATGAAATACATAGCTGCCAATTTTAAAGACAACAAAAATGGGTTTACTACATTTTTTATTGAATTTCTATGTACTTTTCAGTTTTGTTTGTTCACCCGTCGTTGTTTTATCTCCTGCCATTAATATTTCATCTGCTATATTATAATATTTTAAAATATATAAAAAAGATAATTCAAACTTGACATATCCGAGGATTTTATAAAATAGTAAACATTTCAATTTTAATGAATTTATTTAACAATTATTTTATAATTAATGAACGGTTTTTGGTATGTTTATAATATGCATAGTTACTTATCAGTAATTGAGAAACAAACGATTTCAACGTAAACCCGTTAAAACCAGTATTGAAACAAAACCCGTTTTGTATCTTTAGTTGGCATAATATTGTGAATAATATATGCTGAATGCAAAGTTGTCCTTTCTCTTGAAATTGATAGAACCGTTCATTCTAAATAGAGTTTATCCATGAAAGCACTTCTATAAATTTCCGTTTGTTGAGTATATTATTGTAACGGATACAATTTTGATTTTTTCTTATTTATCACCTTCTTGTACCGCAATTTTTATTAGTGCTATAAAAATCTGCTAAATTACGATCAAACAGCACAATAACAATTAGATGACAAGCAAAACCCATTCAATTTAAATTAAAATTGGTAATAAGAAGACACCAATAAACAACTTTTTACGTAGTTGAACATTAAAAGTTTCTGGTATTTTGTTGCAAAAGTTTGTGAGCGACATCCAGGCCTTGAGTCTCCGCTGATGCCGGCAAAAAACCCTGTTTCGTATACCTGCCCAACGTTGACTAACTGGTGGACTGTTTTTCTGATATTGGAGTATTGTATCGTCTACCGGGGCGATTGGTCATTCTTAGCTAGTTTGTGATAAAGATATGACGTGCATTGTAATTACTAATATTGTTCTGCTATTATTATATTTCGTTCAACTTGCATACGACTATTATTTAATTAAATTACGATCGATAACAAGTTTATGAAACAAAATAACTGAAAAAATAGAAGATTAGAATTTTGCGTGTAGATCAACGGCGGTAGATCAAACTACATCGACATTTATCAGGTTTTCCTATACCTAAAGCCAATAGTTTTGAGTTGTTTTGATTACCCCCTTTTTGTTGATTTTCTCGGAATCTTCAAAGTGCATGTTTTGGTTATTATTGAACGTAACAGTTCAGTTATATTTGGCGACAACATAAGCTAAATATGGTTAAACAAAATAATGTTTCAATTCATCCATATATACAGGTTGTTCAAAATTTACACATTTACCTTTTAGAACACCCATACATTCTATACATTGTGTTCCCTATAGGTGCTTATCGTTGTTGAGATATTTATATCCTTTACTTTAATTTATTAAAATACTCCTAATACTTTATTAGCAGGCCTTTTGACAGATATATACTTGGTGACAGAATATATTTCCAAATTTTAAATTCATGCTAATAAAAGTTCAGTATGATTCAGGATGTTGTATTCAGCTTCAATACTTTGGAGACCAATATGTCAAAAATGTTCACGGAGAGTATTAATTAATAACATAAAATTACGCAATTGGCCAGCCAAAATTCTTATGCAAGGAAAAATGTTTAGAAATGGAAATAAGAACACGAGATGTTTAAAATATCTCTATTCACATACTTTTATTGTTGAATTATATTTTATTTTTTAACTACATTTAGAAATGCCAGTTGGTCATAGATAATAAAATACAATGCCAATGTCAAAATCTCAAAACCTACTAATCAAATTTTAATGAATTGACGAAAATATGCCTATTTGAGTTCTATGAGAGTCCTATTTGACAAAAATTAGGTTTTAAACTTGTCAAATATAATACTTCAGTTGAAAATGTTGAACACTCTGTATAAAATATAATGATTTATTAAACATTATTTCGTTTGACCATATTTGTGGCATTTAATCACTAAAAATTAAACTGATCTTCAATAATAAAATAATAATTCAATAACAACAAAAGTTCAGATTGAGTTACCAGATCTTGAATCTAAACTGAATGGAATGGAATCGAATGGGTTCCGTGAGACAAACAATGGCCCAAACAATCTTTACATTGACCAGATATATTGCGTGTAAACTGCTGTACTAAGCACTTCTAAAGCTGATGAGGTAAAAATCGACATTCGTGTTTGAATAACATAACTTTTCAGAGGCCAGGATCGAAAATAATAGTACGTTCATACTGATTAATAGAAAACTCTACTAGGCCAACGCTCAACGAGTTTTGGCCTTCACCACGAATCCATTTCCCATTTGAATTTTCAAGCTCGCGTCTGCAAGTAGTTCAGTCGTTATAGACAACATCTGATGCTCAGCGCAATTCTTCAGCACGTTCATCCAGTCCTCTTTACGAAAAATCGACTCCAATCACCAGAAATGGGGAAGTTACGAGCACGCGACTCGACATTACGCTAGCAGGGGACGAAAGGGACTATTTGGGGCAGACCGCAATAAATAATCGTCAGTATTCTAATGAATTCCAAATTTACACGCGATATTACACATAATTCTTCCTGTTCGCTCAACTAGGTCAGAATTCCTTGAATGCAAACAAGCAAGCGAATCCTTTTAAAGGGCACTTCAGAATGCAATGTCCCAGATGCACTTCGCAATGCATTATGGGTCTTATCAGTGGACCCGGTGGTGGCGACGATGAGTTTGCGTGTCGTCATGCACAAAGAGACGCAATGCCATCGTGTACACGATATTTCCTGTGATGGAAGGTCTTTACCCCTGGCATTCTCCCTGGTATTTACCCGTCTCTTGACAAGGAGTTTGTTTGTTCGAAACCACGGTATGCACCCGCCCTGGCTATAGCTGAGAAATAATGGTGCACTATTCCTGAACTATGCTTCCACGGTTTCTGTATCAAAGTGCAAACGCGATGCAGTACGAGTGATATTTTACGAAGTATCATAACATCAGGGCCATGACTAGGTGGTATTACCTGTGTGGCCTTGCGACACGAGACAATGGATTTAAAAATGCTGCAGTCTGATGTTTTATAGCTATTAAAAGTAGGGAAGCTATAGTAGTTTTGACAAACGTTTTTCCTTTTCTGCTTGTAAGTGGATAATCGAAATAGGTTGATAACTAATGTAATTCTAGCTAATTACTAATACAAATTGCACTTGTACATTTACATACAAGATGATCGTTTGAGAAGGAGAATAATGTTTTATACAAAAGTTGATGGATTCACCAGTTTCTCTAACGTAAAATTATTTTAATTTATACGGGGTGTTGCAATTAGACGTGACGGAAAGTGTGCATTTTTTATGGAAACCGCTTTATATCATACCTTATTATGAATACTAAGGCAGTACTTTTTCCAATTGTGTAAGTTGTAGCTGTGTAAAGTAAATAGTTTCTGAGAAATTCAATTGTTTGTCAAAAAATGGCAATTGCAAGTGTTAAAAAAACTAGGTACGTAAATACTCATTTGTCTTTACTAAAAATTTTGTCACATAATAACTAAAACCATAGCTACATGCAGACGTCATGAAATGCAAATTTTTTTAACATTCTCAAATTGCTTTTTCTTGAGATTTTTAATGAAACAACCTGTATATTATTTGCTAATTGAAATGTCCCTTAAGTTCTTTTTAATTTACCTATATTCAGTATATTCCATATCTAGTCTTACTAGTTTTTACTAATATCGCCTGCTCTGTATACAGTGTGTTGGGTAGCTTGATGTAAAATATTTAAAGGGTTAAACGTTTTTTCCTATAACTTTCTTTAATAATAATAATACATACATAATAATAACTTCTAGTTATGGGCCTATTTTAATTTAGCTGTGGTTAGTTTTGTGTTTTATTCCCAATCACACACAAAATGAGAATAAATAGAAATAAGAATTAAATCACACCTAGATTTATTTTATTCTAGGTTGCATATTTGTTATTCAACATAAAATATATTCAAACTTTTGAACAGCATCTTGCAAAGTTATTTATACAAAATGTTTTTCTTTTTTTACTATTTATTTTCAATTTTTCTTGAGTCAATTCAAAAAATTTACTCAACAAAGGCCCCGATTCTGTATCTTATTTTTGCTGATAGTTTAGGACGATGTTTGCAAAACATCGATGTCAACATCGATGTATAAAAATGAAAGCATCGACGTCAAAATCATCGACCAGCGAACTATAACACCGATGTTTATAAAACATCGATAAACATCGACCACCACTACCCCAAAGTAAACTAAAATCAGTGTACTTTTACGGGACCTCTCGTCAAAATTCGTGAAAATTGTGCGCAGACGCTTCACTGTAGTGGTCATAAACAAAAACAAACATAAAACGCTAAAACCTCACTTGATGAGCACGGATTTGTATTCAGCACAAAAACAACCTACTACTACTATCTACTTACTGTCATTGTTAATAGATTTAAAACGGGTTATTTTACGGAAGAGACCATATAAAATTGTTATATGTACATTAAAATTAGTAATATTTTAGACAAACGCCTTTTTTGTGTATCCAAGTATATTAACGTAAACATTCAAATAAGGTTAAAAACCAATGTTAAGTCGAGGTAATGTTGTTTCTTTTTGTATTCAACATTAATTTTTAGTTTTTTTTATTAGTTAGTTTTGTTATTGTTAACGGATTTATTCTATACAATATCATTTTTACATAAATGTATTATTCTAGAAATATCATATTGTGCATTTGTAGAGATTATCTCCCCAAAACTTCAAATAAAAAAAAATACTAGGTGTACATAGCGCTACTATAAACATTTCTGTTTTTATTTCGTATATATTTATTAATTTACTGTATGGTATAACCTAAAGAAATAATTGTATTGCTTTCTATTTGTACAAATATACAAACTGGACTGCGTTTCGATGATATAGTACTTTCACAATTGTCGCTACTGCTAAACATGTTAGTCAACTCACCACAATCACGCACTACAATACTCCAGAATGCATTTCTAGAGAGTTCAGCAAAAAATAACTCGTGCTCTTATAGTTGACATTTAATTATATTTTATAATGTATTACAGCAGACAATAATCAGACGGAACTGCCATTGGAAAGCATTTCTATATTTATAGTCCACACTAAAATTTGCATAAATAATTTTCAAAAATATTGAAATTCCTTTCCGATTGCAGTTGCATGAGGACGTTCAGAATCGAATGGTAGCGAGCATTTTACAATTTTGTCAATTTTTTTATTTCTCAACTAAAAATCACCACATGTTATGTAATTATTATTATAAGTATATTATATCCGAAATTAAAAGCAGGCTATAATCAAAATAAATAACAACTTCTTGAAAAGCTTTTTTGTAAGTCCAGACGTGGCATATAAAAAACATTTTTGTTTACACTAGTTTTGTTATATATTGATTTTAGTTCCTGATTCTTAAATATCACATCTCTATTAATTCATTTTTTATTACTGGCATGCCGCTTCACTGAAAACAGATATCTGATTTTCTTAGGACATTTAAAATTCATTATAAAGAACAAATTCTCCTCATGAAATATAAATAAAGGTCTATTTTGTTTGTTTTCCTTTCTCAATAATATTATTGTTTCTTTATCATTTATTATAACTATTGTTTTCCATCAAAAGATGATCATTTTTAACTCACTATTATCTGATGGAATTATCGACAATAATACCTACTTTCAATTCCAAAGATAACATAACCGTATATCGTACACATCTATTCCTCATTTGTCTAGAATTAATCCATAACTAGTCCTACATCTACCCACGTGGCATTTTCCATGCAAACCTTGCGTTTACCTACCTGTGAGAGCAGCAAAGGTCCTACTCCGCTATCATTCAATCTAAATATAAACGGGCCTTCCCCAAAACATTCCTCGAACATAATGCGAATCGCTCAATTCGTCGTTCTCTCGTTCTGCCTCCGTTATAATCAAAGGCGGCGCGCGTCGAAAACCTATAAAAAGAAAAACGGAAACGCATGAAAGCACAATGAATACCCGTCTAATTTATCGGATTAGATTGATTGCCGCGTAACCTTATCCGCGTGCGTGTTACCAGCCTTTTTGGCAAACTAGTTTGCTATTATTTATTCATTTGGTTCTCGGTAACAGTCTAGCACAGCGTTTCCCAACCTTTTTACTCTTGCGTAACTCTTTAAATAGGGCTGGGAACTGGCGGAACACCAATAAAAAAAATATACAATTTCCATTTCAAGACATTTTGAGTATTTTTCTTACCTACAGAAAAACGTGTAACGTATTTCAAGCAACCAGATACAAGGCTGTAAAGAATTCAATGATATTCAATGAATGAAATAATGAAATGAAATAATGAATTTATTTCCCCATTTAAAAATAAATTACATACAACAGAAAAACTAGGAAATTAAACTGACCACAGTTACAAGTAGTCGTGATCAGCGAAATTTAAATTATAAACTAATTTCTAACTAGTCCAACTAGTCTAGTCCAAATAAAAAATAAAAAAAAAACAATTTTGAAGCCGCCAGCGTGGTGCTACAACAAAATAACCAAAACTGAGCCAAATTGGAACCCATACAAGAACCCACACATATATAACTTAATAAAATAAATCTCCATTCACAACATTAACTGACAATGCTCATGAATGAGCCAATATCATTGATACCCAACAACCATTCTTTTATGCTGCATGAAAAAGACTTAAAATTATCGAAGTATTTTAAATTAACTGGCAATTTAATATAAAAATGTGACCCCAAAAACTGGAAAGACCGTTTAAAAATATCTTTATTTACCATAGGGGTTCTGAAAATTGTTTTATTACATTTCTCGTACTGTAAAACAAATCCTGAGTTCCAGTGTTTCCAGACAATTTATAAAATGTTCTCAGTACTTTAAACACAAACAAATTCTGTAAAATTACTACTTACTACCGTAAGATAAAAGTATTTTTCTTGTAAAATTTAAAAAAATGCCCTGTAAAATTAAGGTGGTTCTGTTCTAATTTCACAGGAATACATTTGTGGAAAATGTGAATTCTGTAAAAATAATACAGAAATTTAGCTGTTATCCAATATAGCCAGCGATGTTACAGTTAATTATTCTTTTTTGCAGCTTTTTTGGCAGTTAATTACATTCATTTTCTGTAACATTGCAGGTATTTCTCTCTAGGTATAAACTTATTTGTTCTTCTTAGTTCCTTCAAGTATTACCAAAGCAATGAAGAAGAAAATACAAATCAAGCAGTGCGAAAACGAAGAAGACCTTCTATGTACATTCTACAAATAACTAAATAAATAAATTCATTAAAACATTTTAAATAAATCATTGGTGAAAATACAAAAATTAAGAAACATTTATTCTGAGTAAAAAGTTTCAAATGGACCTATTGATAACAAGTTAATATTCCTTGTTATGGCGTGGATTATTATTATTATTATTAAGAAGTTAGAGCCATTTAAAACATTGTTTTATTAATATTTTATTATTTTTTAATGTATTGAAAAAATAAATAAGTACTTATGAAACATTTTAGAACGATAATTACGCTCTGAGAGAAAAACGTGTGGGAATAGAAGATATTTGTACACACTAATTGTATCTGTAACAGGTGTTCTCTATATATTTTCTTTTAAAGTTTGTTAAATAAGTAAAACCTTGCTCATACATACACAATGTTAAAAACTGAACTGATACAAGGTAATTTATAACTCGATGTAGTAATTTTATGTGCAAAAACATACCAAACTATAAATAAAAATATGTGAAGCACTTTTAAATTTGCTTCATTGTCAAAATTAGTACTTACTTCAATTTAAGTTAATTATTTTTTGCTTAATTAAATGCAGTCACGAAATTTGAATATGTACACTTTAGTTTCCTTTCCGCATAAATTTTCGTCTATAATTGCAAATTCACTATGTATATTTATTGGTTTTCTAGGAATGGGATCGACAATGTTCTTCATAGTAGCTCAGAACTTGTCTGGTAATAGGTTAGTTACCTTATCGGGAATGTATGATCATATTGAAATCTACCACCTACAACTCTGTTCTTCTCCTATAGTACCATTATGAGCATCAAATTCAAATAAGGTTTATTTTGTCACACATTTGGAAAAGCAAAAATCTTGAAAACAAATAATGTTAGGGTTTGACCAATATCTCTGCCAGATTGTTGTTTTCTAGAGGTTATTTCGTTTTTACGTAACACATAATTGTAAGTAATATTGTCAATTGAAGTTAATGAATAGGCTAGACTAGAATGTTGGTCGTTGCATATATTATCGAAATAACAGTGGTTTATTGGGTTAAAAGTGCTCCAAATCAAAATTATTCATGGATTGACCTTTTGTTAATCCAATATTTCAAATAATAATCCCATGCTAAAATAATACATAAAAATAACACTGAATAATGTGCCCATGAACTGGCGACCACTATTTGTTACTATTTTTACGCGGAATCCCGGTTGGGAAACGCTGGTCTTGCAACATACTTAGGTATATATGCTCATATGGTGTATATGGATTACATGTGAACTGCGTATGATGATATGAAATCATACTGCGTATGATAAAGTAAAAAGCTAGAAATGGGAGAGAAAGTTGTTTACATTGGCATAATCAGTGCAAATTATCGGAGGACATTAGGAGTAGTAATGCATGGACGATTGGTGTATAATAAACCCCAAAATGGTCTACCATCAAAGTTAGGTACCTACACTAAGAACATGCCAACCTGTAATGAAGTGAAATGCTAAAATGGAACTTCAAATAAGTATGTGATTCACTATAAAGACTGTTCAGATAAACAACACAAATAAACGAGTTGATTAAGAACTCTGACAGTTCAAAAGAAATGTCAAACATTCTTACACCTTTGTCCATTAACAATGCAGTTATTTCTAATTTTTCAGTTTTATGGTAAGAATGCTTTACAGGGATGTGTATAATTTTTCCTTTTAGATTTACATACCAACAGAAATTTAAATTGCATCCATCCAACATAAAGACTACCTTCTAGAAGAACCACGACACAAACACGAAGAAAACACAACATTTTTTCCATGACTACAGAAATCGACCTTCAACAACGGTTCCTAAAGTCTTTTTTTACTTTTATAAGCGTAGGAGTTAGCAAACATGCGTGGTACTTCTACCTCGTCAAAGCAAGTTTTTAATGCTGCTGCAGTGGTATTAAGCATGCACCCCAAAAATATTACAAAACCGAGCACGACCGCTCGCATGACTCGGTCGTATAAGCGGAAACGTTGAATAACTTTAATGGGTTCCGATTAAAACTACCCTACGTCCTTAAACAAATGACAAAATTTATATCCGTGACATTTATGAGA
Organism: Melinopterus prodromus; assembly: GCA_964023965.1. NCBI lineage: Eukaryota > Metazoa > Arthropoda > Insecta > Coleoptera > Scarabaeidae > Melinopterus > Melinopterus prodromus. Next base: position 53,126,168 of record OZ030393.1, read on the forward strand.
GGGGAAATGATAAAGGTCAATATAATACGGCTTTGTCTTTTAACTTGATTAGATATATTTGTAGATCGTTGTAGATAATAATCTGGCGACCAGAATTTTTAGTCAATTCTACTATAATTGTTACGTTGAGAACAAAGCCCGTTGGATCCACCATAATAGACATGTGAATAAAAAAGTTTCAGGCATAACGTACTTGTTTATAAAAGAGCTATCCTCAGATATTTCACATGACCACTTTCACTATGCTGATTCTGTTTCTAATGGTTGTACCATATTTTCATTCTGTTGAAGTCACCTCAACTGCCAAACGGAAGTGTAGCGTTTCCGGAACATCCTGTATTTAGATGCTTGTTAATATTTTGACGGTGGGTTAAATTAGATGACAATTATTTGAAAATTTGAGTGTATACTAAAATAAATCACAATAAATCTTAAATATCCCAATCATAAGATTCAACAGTTACAATGTGCAGAATAAATTTCACTGAAAAAACAAACGAAAAAGGATATTGAGCTTCTGTCATACTGCTAGAACAGACAGTGTCCACTTTTATTATTACAAGCCAACCAATTTAATTAATTACACAATTTACTTTAACAGTAAAAAATATTGTCAATAACTGATAGCATATTACAGTAAGTAGGTACACATGAAAAATTATTGACGCAGGTATTATAAAAGGTTTTACCATTTATATCGGTGCATGCCATTCAATGAAGAATAGTTAAAAGCTAAGTGTGGGCAGTTGGGTAGGTTTGTCACATACTTGTTAAAAAGCTGTTTACATTTCTGATAACTTCTATCTATTTCTTAGCTTTGCCAACGAACGATGTTTTGTTTGTGGCAAAGGGACAGAAGCGGAAGGGTCATCATATATCACGAAAAAAACGAAAAAGCCATAACACCTACAAATTCTGTGATTTACCGATATGAAATATCCAAGTAAGTATCAAATATGTAATAAAAATTTGCATTATCAATATCACTGGAGTCAGTAAACGTTTTACTTCGAAAATCACATTATTTAATTCATCAAAGATGACCGAACTGGGCTTCCTAACAATATCTTGTTTTCTATTAAAATTAGCGTTAGGAAATCAGGAAATTTGTAGATCTTCTAATTCTCTACGGAACAAAAAGTATCTTTAAATTGTACGAGATGGCGTTTTCAAGTTATACGTCTGAAAATATGATTCTAGACTTGGAAAAACTATTGCAATAAACAACATATATCGAAAACAGGCAACATGTTGATTGTGTAAAATATGATGCAATTTAAAATGTCCCTGTACATTTTGGGGAAGCGTATGGAGATTCTGTGTATAAAATGTGCATAATGTGTTCGTTGGTACTGGCAGTAAATTACTACAGTAGAAAATTAAAAGATCTATCAATTTCAATCTTGCGTTCATAATCATCAGAACAATAGAGATCAAGATAATATTATATACACGATTTTGCTCATCTTTCAAAATAGTTGTTTCCAATATCTTTCTTTCTATGGTGAGACGAAAGTTAAAGTTAAGATAAAATCGCTAGATCTTTTAACAACTACAATAAATGTCGTATGTATTTTTTTTTCGTACAAGCAGCTAATACTGCTGAAAATTATCAACCCCACGTCAGAGTAGCAATGAACATTCAGTTTTTGTTAACATTCAGGTTATCACTTTCCAGCCCTGAAAATATACAGGAATATTTAAAGTAGCATCATATTTTATGATATATTTTTATATAAAAACCTGCCTAAATTTTATGGGATTTTCCAAGACCGTGGATAACTCGCAACGGTTTTTTTTTGTAATATCCAGCGAAAGCTGTGTAGAAATATCAAGCTGTGTTTGAATTACTGACCTAATCATTATAGAATAAAGAAGTAAGTAATACGCCTCTCCACTTTGCAGATTTAGTTTATTAATTTACTTTTGGTACTAGTTTCGGCAATGCTGCCTTCTTCAGCCAAAAATCTACGGAAAATGAGAAAAGCGTAGTCTCTAGATTTTTGGCTGAAGAAGGCAGCATTGCCGAAACTAGTACCAAAAGTAAATTAATAAACTAAATCTACAAAGTTGAGAGGCGTTTTACTTACTTCTTTATTCAATTTACGACCTTTGCATCATGGACTTTTCCGAATGAAACAAATCATTATAAGGTGACTGGGCCCTGCAACTCTTCTAAAGTATTTAACCTAATAATTGTTTTCCTTTCGTATTTCTGTACCATAGTACAGTTTTCTCAGTTTTAGTTTTAGTTCAAAAATTGTTAGTCTTTTGATATTATTGTCTCGCCAATAATTTCTCCATCGCTAGAAATATGCGAAATATTATCTGATTCACTTTCTATATCATTGATTCAAGTCTATATTATTATCTTTTCTTGTGTTAAACTTCTAGTTTTTATTGAAGCTGTTTCTTGCATTTTTGAGTTTTTCTGTTTTTAGTTAGTGTTGTTTAGTACTACTTGTTTAGTACATAATTATTAAACACATTATGGTTATTATAACTCGATTCAACCAAACATTTTCCACATGTCCATTATGGTGGCTGCGCCGGTATACAAACAACCGCCCATTGTCTTTACATCCATTAATTAATTAAAAGTTAATTTGGCAGTTTGCACTTTTACAACCCCCAATACGCGCTACAATTCTAACAAAACTAGATTAATGAAGTTCAGTTTCACTCACCAGCCGGTGGCGCTATTCAAAACACGGTGTCATTGTCTCTGAAAAGCGCCGCTGTAGTTTTTTTCGCGAGCTTTATGGATCCATAAAGAAAATTAAAGTTGGACCGGCGGCGGTATCGCCGTGGAGCCCGCCGATCAGGTGTGCGGTGACGTCCACGTGCTCTGTAACTGACGTCGCAACGACCGACGCCGCTGTATACGTCGGACTCTGCTACAAGACTCGCAAGCTCTTCCCTCCATTCATTTATATCCGCCGCGGTTTACTACAGTTCAACCCCACCGCAGCTGGGCTCTGTGCCAGGACAAGATCCAGGACTGGCTCAAGGAATTCAGTCGTGACTTCACTCACTTGTTAACTGTTTAACATTTTTTGTTACTGTGAGATAAGAAAGAACCGCTATCGGTTAACTTCGGATATAATGTGTTTGATTTGAAATTAACTTTCCCCTTTCAATATTCCCTACCACTAGGTAAATTGTAATTCATAGGAGGAGAATATTTACAATTAGACTGAAATACGACTGGTTATAACCAGATGTTTTGTAAACGATTGAAGAGTTGTTAGACAGTTTATAATATACCTGCATAAAAGGGATTAAACTTTTTTAAAAAATTTAAATTTTTTTTGTAAAATATATAAATGTACTTACTAAACTTATTAACTATTAATTAAAACAATATAGTCTATTAAGTTTTTAGTCTAGATATCAGAGTATTTCACATTTTTCCAAGTAGTTACAAGTAAAGTTCAAGGAAGCAAGTTTACCAGTGTTTCAAGCGGTAATCGAGCATAGAACGACTTCGCCTTCATAAATTGCTTCTCACGCCCAACGCAGTAAATCAACAGCACACAACATACAAAAGCTGAACAAATATTACCTTTATAAACCAAAATAACTACTAAACTAAAGGCAAGAGACTATGGTATCTAGTATATCTTCATTATTATAGATAAACTTTACTTGAAGATGTTGTTTAGAAGTAAAATTTAATCATTTCTAATCAATTTTTGGTTTATAAGTTCTTGGCGGTGCTTAAGAAAGGTGTTCAGGAACTGAAGATATTAATAAAAAAAGGATTACAAATCATTTCAATTTTTTCGAATAAATGATATTGAAAACGAATAATATTGAATTATTTAAACAATGGAAATCATTCCAAAATATTAATGATGTCATAACAGTTGGCCAGACCGACTTAAAAAAATAATTTTAGGTTAATTACTAACAACAATTAATTAAACAAATGTGGTTTATTTGATATCTCGAACAATTATAAGTTATAAGAAAAAGCGAGCAACATGGTTCGCGAAACGTCAGCATTAACAAATCTTGACACACGGCATAACCCGGAAGCAGTTCTGGCCGTGAAAGCCTACGTACTTATTTATAAGTTAATTTCTCAAAATAGCAGTCTTTTCTACCAGTTGCAGAGAAAATAATTATTGATTGTTTAAACAATTGGAAGTAATTTGTTTGTGAATAATGTTACTGTAAGATAATAATCTGCCATTTCGAAATCAGAAAACAGAATTCATACTGATTTTCGAGAAAAACGAATTATTTAAACAAATAGAATTTCTTTAAACAAACGTGAATTAACTGACAAATGTTTATAAACATTCCACTAGACTGAAACGATTAAAAGGATTTATTATTTGAAGAATGTACATATTTTCATTTAAGGGTAGTTTAGGGTTTTATGGGGGCGGGTTGGGGGGCGTCAAATCCATATTAAGTAATCTTAAGTGTGCCCAAACCCCGAACAATTACTCGAAAAATGCCAAAAAATGTCTTCTTCCCATGCATTTCCCATGTAAAGTAAAGTCTTTACTGGGAAAATGCAAAAGTAAACTTATTGGTATCTGTACATTACAATGCACGAGACAAGACATATTGTACTCAGAAACAACGAGAATCAAATGAAATGGAAATCAATGCAAATCAAAATCAAGAAAATCAATACAGATTAAAAACTAATATAAAACAGGAACAAACCAAGAAAGCGAATAAATACATAAATCAATACAAATGAATATAAAGGCAAGAAAGAAAAACGAACCGCCTAGACAAGAGCTAGTAAATTTAAGTACGGTTGAAAATCAAAATTTCCACAACAAAAAACACGTGTCCACTTTTTTCGATTTGGAAACGATTTGAGGGGGATCGTTGCTTTCTATCATCACAAACACTTTTGCATGCGTTTTTGAACCACCCTAATGGGCACCTTTTCCCCATACAGCAAGGTAAATTTAGAAAGCTGCTCCCCTTCCGATTTGAGCTGGATACGCCCATGAATGTAAGCTTAACATTTCTTGCTCATAGAATAATTTGTTTGTATCTCTGTTCTATAATCATCACAAAAATATCTTGACCTTGACAGAATTTTTAATTTTATCAATCTTAACATTAAATTAATAAATAAATTAGCTTGTATGTGTAAACTAAAATAATTTATTTGTAAATCCACGTAAAAAGAAAAACAGTTTCTTTAGTAGAAAAAGACGTTTTCCACTAGAAAATAAAGATCTATGTTTTAACCCATCTCTGCAATCCGTAAAACTTTGTAGCTAAAGCGGAAAACTTTACCGGAAATAAAGCGCAATCGTAATTTACAAACTTGCGCTATTTCAAATATAATTGTATAATATATAATACTAAAAAGCTTTACGTTGCGTCGTTTACGTGACGCCACCTTAAAGTTTATTGACAAAATTTATGAATCAAGTAGACGCCAGATTTTGAAACACTATCCGTTATAAATCATTTTTCTTATTTTTCGTGCTATTTTTCGGCGGCTTATAACCTGAAATTGTGACAGCACCACATGAAGTAAAAAAGTGTCAAGCGAAGTAACACGTCGGCATATTACTTTTACAAGTATTATCACTAACCGTAGACATTCCAACAGCGTGACGTGTCGTTAATAAGAAAAATTATGGATTTCATATTTCAGCCAACGCAGCCGACTCTGAAGGAAAACCTGTTTCAGGTGAACAGCATAAATTGCTTCCCTGACACACTGAACGACCAGGAAAAATCTATAGTCGAGTGCACAGCCAAAATAGAAGAACTGGAGGATGAGATGATGCGCTTACGAGAAGAAAACCAGTCGCTAAGGCGAGAATTGACAGGAAGCGACGAATCAAAAGATATGACGATAATTATTTCAAACTACGAAAAAGTCATGGAAAAGTTGATGCAAGATCACGAGAATGTGAAGAAAGAGAGAACAATTGCTAAGAACCATCTGGGGAACTTGGAAAACGCCTTTTACGATCTAGTAGAGAAGTACGAGCGAGCTAAAAAGATCATCCAAGGTTTCGAGAAAAACGAATGCTCTTATCAGCACCATCTAGCGCAGTATGAAGAAACTATACAGAAATTAGAGAAGAAATACAACGACTTCAAAGACTACGCGGTGGAGAAACTAAACGAAGCCAACAACCAACTAGAAATTAACAACAAGGAACACACGCAGGAAGTTGCTGTTTTAAAAGCTAAACTCATCCAGAGCCAACTGAAGGCGAGAGAATTGGAACGTCAGAAGTCCAGAACCAATCTTAAAGATGACCATCAGCATCATAAAAACTCAATCTTTGAACCATTAACTAGTAATATCACATAAGTTTGGCGCAACATCTTTTACGGTCGTCTTTTACTTTATGTTAATAAATTGTGATTATTATACTGATTATTCCAAGGTCTCTTTCATATTTATATACTGAGTGACAGCAGACATCAAGACAAACACCAAGAAGAATGATAATTTGTTTACCATAATTATCCTATAACTTTTTCATTATTTTAAAAAAGTTTGGTAATGATTAGGTACTCCAAGTTCTGATTTTTCTTATTTTTTGTCGCGGCAGGCTTATAGCGTTTTACAAAATATAATAATATGCAATGAATTTATTGTTTGTTACTAACCTAGTTCGACCACTTTCAGTTGGTTTACAGTGATGTTTTTATGTTGTTTATAATTTATTTATGATTTATTAAGATAGTGTTCTATATATCAAACCAAATTGAGTAGTTTTTACACTAAATGGTGGAGGATGCTTCGTCTATAATATAGCATAGAAAATTGTCAAAAAAATTGAGTTACAGAAGGTTCTTCCATTGTAATCGAATTTTAATGACAACCCAGTATTAACCACTATTTTAACCGACTTAAAAAAAAGGTTGAGGTTATCTATCCGACACGTATGGTTACACTGTGGGCGCAAAAAATAACGGTACAAATTTTCAATTCCTGATATTTCAGATAATATTTAGTACATTCAAGTATTTCTTAAAAAACGAACTGGTTATCTTGTGAAGATTGAAAATGTGTATTCAATAATATAACATTTCGATCAAATTATATGTTGCTTTATTCATGAATTGCTAGCAGAATTTCAAATCATTTCGAGTCAATTTAATGTGAAACAAAAGGTGTATCGAAATAAGTAACTAATGACATTTTCTTTTTGGTTTGGTTAAAAAAGAACATATTTTTAGAAAAGATTTTAGTGCGTCTCATACAACTACACAGTCATTTTTTTAGTACACAAGTTGATTTTTTTTTATTATTTTCACTCAAAAACAAATTGAACTTGGACGTTACTAATATTGCACAGGTACGACAAATCCAATTGCGTACTTGAGTTATCTTTGAAGATGGTTTATGTTTGATTTTACGTGTGGTACATTGTTTGGCTGTATGCTTTTAGCTTTGTCGTTTGTTTTTTGTTTTTTTCTTGTACCAAATTTATGACCTTTCACTTGTCTGGCAGTCAGGTGTTCGTCATGAAAAATAATGATAAAGTTTGCAATGGTTTGCAGTGTTGTGTCGTACTATCAAAAACATTGAATGCAGCTCGGATTCAAACTGTGCAAAAAGAAACAAAACATAGTAACATTCGTCTAAAATTTACACATGATACATTTAAAAATTTACACGTGATAGAACATAATTGAAACTAAACAAAACCCACCTAAAATGTTTAAGACCAAGTTCTACCTCTCCTAAAGCGCGTTTTCAAATAAAAACGGTATTTATTGTTCAAAGTTTATGAAATTTTCAGTGTACTTCTTAGATAAATAATGAGCTGGGCTGGATGAAAAATATTTTTTTGGAATGATAAAAATTAATTTTACTTCTAAGTATAATTTTAACCCAAACATTATAATTGCGATAATAAAGCGTAATTGCCACAAATTGTTTTTTTTTGCATATATTACTGCTGCCCGGTGTAGACAGCAGACGTCAGAAGCTTTAAACACCGTATATAACTGGTGACTACGGATTGACATTGGCAAGGGAACAGGCTGATCACTCCCAGCAACAGAAAAAAAAACATCGTAACGAAATATTTCCTTTCAAAGTTGCGATGTTTTTGAAACGAATCCTTAAATGAAAGATGGCGCCTATAAGAAAACCAAATATTTTTTCACGCAAAGCCCCGTTTCTACGCTCCCATTAACGTAATTAATAGATCTATCAAATCAATAAGAAAAATCAGTGGTTAGCACAACAAGAAATGTAAAAAGTTGATCATAAAACGTGTATTTTGATCATTAAAAAAGTTTTTTATAACAACCCGTTTAAATTTTTTAAAAATATATTCCAGATTTTCCCCTGTGTGATGACTATTCATTCCCGAATAAACGGTCAAGGTCTAAAGTATTTGATATACATTATTTAATCATAATTAAACTAAAAGCATTTTTTTATCATTGTGCGAAATGCCCGAATTTGTCGACACAGTATAAAGTATAGCTAGTTTTAGCAGACCATTTCAACTAGGTACTATAAATTACAGCGGTATATCGATCGTAAGCTTCAAGTTACATGATTTATGGGAATTGTTATGTCATGCGTGTCGTCATTGGGTTATCATTCGTTTATGTCTAGAGACATAGATAACTTGGGCTGTTCGTTAAAAGTTTTGATTCGGAGCGTTATCTGATTTACCTCAGTGTCAGTTCTATATTTATAAATAAAACCCAACACAGTCAGATCTAAGAATAATATACAAACATAATATAGTTATAGCTAACATAACTGGAGAAAGTTTATTTAATTCAATTTAAAATTGCAATAAATTATTATTAGATTATTGACATTTTTTGACATCTTTTGACATTTAATAAGTAATTCTCAATTGTTTAAACAAATACTATTTGTCAAAACAAATATATACATTGCTACGGACATATTTTTTATATTATTCGCAGAAACTATTATTCGATTATTGGCATTTTTGTCATTTATTAACGAATTTGCAATTCTTTATGTTTAAAGAATTGCAAATTCGTTTACTATTTTTAGTTAGGTTAGGGATTAGGGAGAAGTCCATATTGCAAGGAATTGTTAAGATTGAAAAAAGACCAGGCCTCTTTATTGCTGTTTGTTGCTTGTACTATTTGTTTAAACAAAAATTTACGATGTTTTTCTATTTTTTGTAGGAATTATTATTGTTACTTTGTTAGCATGATTTTTGTAATTTGTTACTTAATGTGCAATTGTTTCAACAAATTCATTTGTTTAAACAATAATATACAGTGTTAGTATTTACATATTTATTGGCACAATTATTTATAGGATTTCTGTTTTTTTTTTGCTAACCGATTTTGCCAATTTGTGAACTTGTTCTTACGTTTTAAGAGATAAGCTTGTATACCAAATTTCAGATCAATAACTTCAAAATTACGGCAGTTATCGCGTACACAGACGGACTATGACCAAAAAATTCGAATAACCTAATAATAATATCCTTCAAAAAATAGAAAATATGTCCGCAACATTGCATATATTTGTTTAAACACATGGTATTTGTTTAAACAATTGCTACTTAGTTAATAAATGACAAAGAAAACTCAATAATTTCTGCAAAGAAATGTTCGTAACATCAAATATTTTTGTTTAAACAAATGGTAATTGTTGAACCAATACCAAATTAGTCAATAAATCACCAAAAAAAAATCCAAATAATATTTCTGCCAAAAAAAATTATAAAATGCGTAACATTGTAAAATTGTAAATTTGGGGAACTTTTGTCTCATATTTAGGGTACTATGTGGAGGCTGGGGGAAGATAAACAAAAAATAGTGGTTGTGTTGTGGATTTGTTCCTTGGGGAGTTCTGAACAATTTCTGATAATCTCCCGCAACTTCTTTTTTAATCCGAATCGCCCTTTAGGGAAATGTTCGTTTTTTGGACCAGCCTAATGTACGCATACTTGTATGTACTATACCTACGCCAGAGAGCTTTGATTAAAAAATCTGATGTGGCCAGGCACATGACTTTATCATATAATATATAAAATTAATAGTTTAGCTACATGAGAATCACTACGTCATTAGAATAATAGTTATTTATGTCACAAATGCCGAAAGTACGGAATAGCGCGACGAGCGGTGATGCGGCGCGTCACCGAAGGGCGGAGTGTCGCCGTCGCATATGAGCGAGTCGGCTATCTAGTTTTTGGCAGGAGCGACATCAACGTTTATTGTGTTGCTTTTTAAGAAATACGTAATAAAAAAATGATTTCTGTATAGTAAATGCTAGGTTGGTACCATTTTGACGAAACGTCAAGTTTAAAGGTGCGCTCCGATTGGTAGGTAATGGTAGCTAATGGCGGTGGTACAATACGAAATTATAGTATTTCTTACATTCGTGATAATGACACATATTAGTTTGCATGTACATAAACATGAGTCACTATCAATTTTCTATTGGAAATACTATAACGGCGTCTGCTACCACTGCTATTATCACTAATGAAAACGCACGTTAAAAAGGCAATTCAAATTCTGACAGATTTATATTTGTTCATGACACATCCCTACCAACATACTAAAATAAAACTACACTCATCGCTATACTTTACTTATAATTTTCTCGTATCGTTTTTAGAATTAGATATAAAGACGGGTTGATATTTCTTATCAACAAACAATCAAATTGGTGATCCTACTTTATTTGAAATTAGTATTTTATAATTTGCCGCACTACAGCGGCAACATTCCATAGTGGTTCTCCAACCTCTGATGAGATCAGCTGTTTTCGAATGTGACAACACAAAAAAATATTTGTCAAAATCCTGGCTACTATGTAATTTCATATCAATGCAGATGCGACCGATCTCGATCAAATAGAATTTGCTCTTGAAGCTAAACTATTAATTTTACCAAAAAATTTCATAGGCATAAATTATTCAAAATTTCCTCTACTTTAATTTATTAATTAACTATTTTTTCGAAATTACAGAAATGGCGGCTCATTTCCAAAATCCTTCAAAAAGGCTTAGAATAAACTAAAAAGCTAAACTATTAATTTTACCAAAAAATGTCATAGGCATAAATTATTCAGAATTTCCTCTACTTTAATTTATTATTTAACTATTTTCCCGAAATTAGAGAAATGGCGGCTCATTTGCAAAATCCTTGAAAAAGGCTTAGAATAAACTACCAGTTCCTTTGGACCCCTTTTAACCAAAAGCTTTTCAGCTCTAAGTTAGGTCATGAAACTTCTAATTATGAACTTTCGTCCCGATACCTTTAGTAGTTTTTCCGGAACACACACACACAGACATTTTTTTGTACCTTGGTCAAAAATGTTCAGGGGACCCAAAAAGACCTATTTCCGCTAAAATCTCAATTTTTTTTTTCGGCATGATTACAATACTTTACTATACTGCGTATGATAAAGTAAAAATGAATGAAACTTTATGGTAAAAATTTGATTGTGTAGTTTGTATCCTACCTCTTCTGTGTAGTGTAGATACAGGTGTATATTAGATGACTACAAACGTTTCTAGGGGTTATAGATATTGATGAGGGGAGAAAAAAAATCAGAAAAAAATGCAAAATTTGGTACCTCATGTTTTTGGGAAGACCAGTAGTTGACCTATAAACGCCGCAAGTCCCGCGTTTGCGTCGTTACAGGTTGACTGTGTCGGGTGCCAGACTGAACTAGACAATGAAAATGAACTCCGTGAGAGAATTTTCACTTCAGCTGAAATCGTGGGCGATAACATTGAACTTCGCTCTTTACCTGAAAATTAGAAGGGCCGTACAGATACTTGTTTGGAAGCAAACAGAGAGCACTTTCCGCAATTTTTGTAAAATGTTTGTCGACTGTTAAAGCGTCGAACATATCGTTATTTACGCATTTCGAAAAATCCATGGGTGCGGGCCACGCACCCATGGATACTGGATGGCGCCACTACCAGAACGCCAGCACAATTCAAATATGAAATAAATACCTTAAAAATTGTGATATTCAATGTAATGCTGTTTTAAAGATTCCCTCTCGATAATTGAGTGCGAAATTCACTAATATTGTGTTTGAGCACAAAACATGCAAGCAGAAATAAGTTAGCGCCATCTTACGGGAAAATGGTGAATATGGGCCGCGGCCACGCCAGGCCACGCATGCGCCCTCAGAATCTTCCCAAAATATTTGCCGGATTGGGTCTACTTCCCACATAACAATTCCCCGCACACACGTTAGCCGCAAGGCATGGATCCACGATTTGCCAGCAAAGGTCTAGCAAAGCAAGAGCGCGAGCCGTGCGGGCAAGCGCTTGTTGGCCGGTTGTTTGAAATCGCGGTGGGCTTCGTGGGCTTGCTAAACGAGCAGCACCGGCGCGCCACCAAGGTGTCGCGTATATAGTGCCAGCAACATCATAGAGCTACCGTGCACTTCGGTAAAATAAAAGGTACATATATGACATTGGAAATCAGGGTTGGACTTTTGGTAAACTAATATAAAAATGCTTCGTTTTGCTGTTAAAATTATGTTATTGATATAAAAGAGCGAGGGAGTTTAAATCGTGACATGTTTCGTCGAGCATGTGTTACGCGTCCGTAATGGTAGTTTTGAAATTCGCGCGTTAATTTTCTCTTTCGTTCGTTTAAGGCTCCCCCAGACTGAGGCGAACTGTATTCTTTTTGTGGTATCGGCGTCACCCATTTGAAATACATGGCAAAATTATGGGGCGCTTTCGCGGCGACAAAGTCGCCTCGGTCCGGGGCACGCTTTGCACGAAGGGATATGATCACGTGAGTGTCATTTGGACATGTCTTCTCATTTTGTTACGCGAAGCAAGTTGTTTTGAGGTTTAGAACTGCGTGTTACAAGTGTTTTTATTAGTTATTCCATATAATTTATTTCCTCGTATCGTGTGGTGAGTTTATATACGTACTTACGTACCTATTACTTATTTTTATTTAAATTTTTACTTTTGTTGGTTATGTAGCGTGGGCTGCTCTAAAATTTGGATATATTATTTTTTTTATAGAACCTGCCATGGTCACTCAGACAAGAAGCATTTCCCAACTAAATATTGAAATGGAAATTGTTATTAGGAAAGTAGGAACTTCAGTTCATTTGAACATTGCGGATGATGCTGCCTTGGAAAACAGATTCATGACGTTGGACAAAAAACCCTGAAGTACGCGATTATGGCCACAGTTTTGATGAAGATCTTGAAGATGGTGAAACAGAACGCTATTAATAAAATAGTATTCTTCACCGTCTACAGTAAGTTAAGCTATCACTATTATGTTTAATTTTTAATTGACCGAGTTATATTTACCCTCAGAAGCATAGAAAACAAAATGGATAAATTCACCTTAGATTTATATCGCTACGAGAGCAATGAGAGAATGGGAATAACATTGTTTGAACCATCTCCGGCTGAAAACCATCGAAGAATTGGAAACATTTAAAACTGGAAACTGCAAAGGTCAGTCCGAGAGGAGATTGCAAGATTTCCACGCCATGAAAATGTGCTTAAAATGTTAGTGCAAACAAAGACAAACAAGATGCGGTTTGTGCCTGAGCACAGCCTCTTTTTTTTCTAGAGAATTACGGAAGTTTTTATTTCTGGACAACGCAGCCTATGTAGGAACAAGCTAATTGCTGTCCAACTGTGCTAATTTAAAAATATTTACTATTTTTAATTTATATCTCTATTTTTTTATAACTTAGTATATATAATAGGAGTTTTAAATATACATAAATGTAAGTATATCTGACCTGGAGTGTGGAAACGGGGACAATTTTGTATTCTTCCATAAAACTTAACGTGTATATAACTCAGGCGCAAAGATAGCTACCAATACAGGTTTACGTTCATTGGAAAGTGTGTACTTTTCTCTATTAAGCCCCCTTTCCATTGTCCAGATCACATATATATTTTAGCATTCAAGAAATAAAACTGCCAAAATGTTGGATGCACACAGGTTAGCAGTGGCCCGCACCACTGATCTCTCAGGAAATAAAAATGACGGATATCAAATTTTGTACTCAAGACTTAGGATGAAAATATGTCAAGGCCATATACGGAATGTTTTTACAAAAATTGATTTAGCTTCAACATTTTGAAAAATATACGATCTAATTTTTTCATATTATACTTTCCAAAGTTTAGTTTCCTATTAAAAAAATAAGTTGTCGGCTTAATGTAAACTAAAAAGATCTATGATATATAGTATTTTTGGTTTGTGTTCTAGTCCGTGATTTTAGAAGTTCAGAACTCTTCATTTTTTATTCTTCAGATGTTTGCTACCTCATCATGTATAATAAAAAAAAATATGTTTATAATATTCTGTCCCTGGCCATATTATTTGACGCACTGTAAACACTAGAATACAACTGAAGTGTGTCTCATATTATGGCCAGGGAGTATATATGTGAAAACCTTTATGAACCTTATAAAAAAGTAATATATTTTGTATATTGTAATCTGTTACTAATATTATTGTTCGTTGTTGATTACAATACAATAATGAATACCTAGAAAATTGCCATTTGTTTCAATATTTCACCCACCACTCCTTTAAAAATATATGACATTAAAATATATATGAAATCAGACCATTAACACGCGCGCGCCGCCGTGTTGCCGCACGCGTGGACCGGGCTTGCGGCGCAAATGCGGTTACATAGCGCAAAGCTTTTGCCCGAACGCGTGTCGGTATTCTGCACGGCCGCGCTACCGCCTTGCTAACAACGTGCGGCCAAATTGTTATGTGGGTTGTTGTATCTTTACTATGTGATACCATAGACATTATTTTTATTTTTTAAGATCTAAAAAAGGTTATTACCAACTTGTAGCTTTCAGAGTAAAGAAAATAGTGAAGATTTATTTAATTGTAATTATTCTGGTATACAAAAATTAAGGAGTATCATCATCAAGAAACCAATGTTATTAAATCAATTAATTAAAACAACAGAACTGATAAAAAGAATATAAAACTTTATTAACATCATTAAAACGAACACAACGTTGTCACAGCCAACAGGATTGCATAAAGGAAAAATAAAACTAAGACAACTCTTTATCCAAAACGTAAACAACATAATTTCCTTGATCCAAGGGTTCGACAATGGTTCCATTGTCCAAGATAAACGCTTTATCACCTAAAAAAAAAGAATTTCCAGTTGTCCAATCATAAATAATAATAAACTTTTAAATAAATTTCTTACCTAAAGTAATATTTTGCTCAACTTCGTTATCAAGCTCAGGCATCGACAGACAAACCTCCTGATTATTAACATTCCTTTCTTCCGGCAGAACAAGCCCAGCTGCCAAATCAATATCAATACTATTAAAATCTAAAATTGGCTCGGCAGGTTTCTCCGAATTATCATTATCCGGTAAATTTTCCTTCTCAAACTCCTCGAATTGCTGCGCAATCACCTCATAATCTGCGTTTATTTCGATATCGGTATCGATTTCTTTGGTAGTCTCTAAACATAAACCATCCAGGTCTATATCCGAGTTATTGTTGAACGTTTCAACGTCAGTCTTTTTGATGTTTCCCATCGAAGCGGTGATGTTCTTCAGGTCGTAGTTCTCTTCGGTATGGTGTTTTCTTATGTGCCGTACTAGGGAACCCCGCAGCTTAACCGTGTTTGTACAAAAAGGGCACCGATAGTATTCGACTAGAATGTTTTCAAGGCTTGTGCTGTTGCTGTGCTTCGATCTCATATGTCGGAGGAGATTTGCTCGTAAGAAAAACATTCTGGTGCAATGGTCACATGCATATTTCCGCCGCTTCTTATGTGTAGATTTGTGGGTGATCAAGTATTTCCGTGATTTGAATTTCTTCGGGCAGAGATCACAAGCAAACTGTAAGAATAAAATTGTGGTAACAGTTCCAAACACCGCGAAAAACATTGCAAGTTGTCGCACGAGTGTTTTATGCAGTTCTCTACTAGCAGTACCTGCAACTTCTAGTAGGTAACTGGTAGTTGGTAACTAGTTGTATTACATTATACAAGTTTTAGACATCAATTGACGCATGAGTGGTTTAAACAAATGCGCTAGAAGTCTTATAAAACCAGTATAATATACAGTATTTCTTTCTGCTTTCAGTAATTTAATTTTATATACATTTAGAAACTATGGTTTCCATTATGAAACCCAAATCAGTGTCGCAATGCATTCATTATAAAACCAAAGTAGAAAAGCGATTAAAAAATTGATATAATCAAATTGTGTCTATAGATATGTTTGTAGTGAACTTAAAATGCATTTCTTTTGTGGGATTCAGGGCGTGATGCTAAAACAGACAAACAAACGGTGAACATTCATCGATCACAGTGCCCACTGTGTGTCAACAGAGCAACTTTTGATGGGTTTTATATCTTTCTCCACTGCAGGCGCTGTAAATGCTTTGTTTTCTCCCACTCAATAGTCTGCACCCAGCCAGTGTGACAGTATCGATCTAAGAAAATAATCAGTGATAATTAAAATTTCCAGGGAAAACTCAACATTTCTTACAAATTGTAAACAAGTGTTCAGCTTTCCTTTGACATAACTTCTAAACTGTTATATAGTCATTGTAATCTTCCACAAAAAATATACAAAAGTAGTAAAAAAAAACTTAGTAGCTGTTTGTTGTACTTTTGCTTAAAAATACAGTAGAACCGAGATACTAAAAAAAACTGTTTTGACATTTTTCACTCTTAGTTCTTCAATAGTGCCCAAAAATAAATAAAGTTCTTTCGATCTATTGGAAGCTCATACTACCTAAACGAATTTACTTCTTGTCTATTGGGCAAATTCATTATTTTTAAGGTCAATATATTGAAAAAATCACAAGTCAATAATAACTACCTGAAAGTGTCTAATGAAACAGTCTAATCAAAATTGTTGCCGAAATGATTAGGATAAAAAAGTTATCTGACTTTTTGTAATAGCATAACATAATTCTTAACATAATGAAGAAATATATGTGGTAAATAGACATTTGAAAGAATGATATGTCATTTAAAATATACCTGTTTGAGAGGTTACCAGAAATATCTCAACCTAATTGGTAGTCTAGAGACATGTGATAAGCTGTATTCATAAATGCAACTATTTGCCATTGGGATATTGAAATTAATGTCTGAGAAAAGCCAGTAAAGCATTTTACCTCATCGTTTGCATGATGCTGTGAGAAGTGACTAGCCAATGATTCTTCTCTTGTGAAACGTTTGTCGCACTGATTACAACCAACCGACTTTGTTGACCTATGAAATGACATGTGCCTCTGCAGGTTCCTAGGCGTATCAAAGTGTTTGGCGCAAATCTCACATATATAAACCTTATCGTCAACAGGTTCCTTCTTAATACTGTGGGTCTTCATGTGCCGCTTCATGTAGCTCTCCCTGAAGAACACCTTATCGCAGATAAGGCACGGGAATTTCTCCTTGTCGTTTTCCGAAATTTTAGGACAATTGTGCTCACGTAAAGTCTTCTCCGATTTGTAATGCCTCTTGCAGTCGTCGCACTGAAACTTGTTCCCGTGCACCGTTTGCATGTGCCTGGATAAGTACTTCTTTAACGGAAATATCTTGCCACATTGTGGGCAAGAATGCTGCATATCTGCTGTGACATTGCAACGGTGGGCTCTTAAATTCTCGTTTCGACTGAAAACCTAAAGAGAATAACGGCAAAATTAGTGGCACTTAAGAAAATTAAGAAAAATACGGCATGATTTAGAGTCGCGAAGTAATGAATAATGATTAGATTTGTGTGCTGATTATTTGTCTCTTAGGTTTTCTTAGTTTGGTGTTGGTTCGGTTTAGAAGTCTGATTTGGTGAAAATAAATCCAAAACATCATACATATGTTTCTTGGTTAATTTTTACTAATATACTGTGTAAAGATAGTAAATAGAAACTGAATATCCAGGAATATGATTTTTTTGAGAATATTTTAAAATAATGATAGTTTCTAAATTACTGGTTCATGTCCTTGCCCAGTTACTATTTGGCCAAAAAAAAAAAAACTAGAAACTTAAATATTAAATATTAATTTGATCAGATACACATTTCTGTTTTTGGCTAAAATTTAAAACAATTGAGTTTCAGTGGCAAAAGATATTGTTCAAAAATCATTAGTATTAAAAGATTTCTTATTGACATGATTCGGCAATATTTAGCGCCCCAGGTATTTTTACCTGCATTTTGACAATTTTGAATTTTTTTTTGTTGCTTTAGTCTAGATACAAACCGACCCATGCAACGAAGAGTGTTGTAACTAAAAAACTAAATCTAGTTACTATAGTCTTCGTTGCATGGGTCGAAATGATGTATTTGTCAATAGTTTCTACTGTTCAAGACTTTTTAAACAAATAGAGTAGTTAGTTTTCATTACCCCAAAGACGCAATTTCGTTTGGTACTTTTTTGATAAGAGCTATCCAGTTATAAAATAAATAAATTAAAATAAAAAATTATTTTCATTAATTTATTATAAAAATGTCTAAATAAGAACTTTCAGCAAAACTACATAAATTGCCTTTTTTATGGCTTACAATAACATTATATTTTGTATTTGTATATTAAGGTGGTCCATATTTTTCAATTTTGAATTACTTAAATCCCCCAGGAGCTCAAATTCGAGAAAAAGTGTAATTTAATAATATAAAAAAACGTTTTTATTTCTGTTTACTACAATAAATTTACATACAAAACTATTAAGTCTAGTAGAGTTTCGAATTTTCTACTTGAGCCTAGTTTTTCAGCAAAGCAGCGCTAAAAAACTGTAAAAAATTCCAAAACTACATTAATTCATCAAAACACAATCTGGAATTATTTATTTCACATTCAGATTGTACGGAAAAAGGCATACCAGAAACAGTTTTCACTTGTCCGACTTTGTTCTTGTTGGCCAGGATAGTCACTTGAATTTTTAACAAATTACATACTTGAAAATATGTGAAATTCTCTGATATCTAGACTAGATGGATTATTTTTTTAGATTAACCATATAACTGTTATATGTATAATTATTTTGATACAACAAAGTAAAACCTTTTTTAATTAGGTATATTAAATTGGACTAACTTGATCTCAACTTTGAGCACGGGTTAATATGTTTTGATGAATGGCAGTATTCACAGGAAATAGTATAGATATAAAAGAACAAAAGAAGAGGATCCCCAGAAAAAAAAAATTACGATATACTTTACTATATAAATAAGAACAATATTGTACCCCATTGCACATAATTTATATGAAAAAATCCTTTTTATTTTAATCCTCATATATTTAAAGAGAAAAACACGGTACATAAAGTTGTTACATGTAAATCAGTATAGAAAATATGCAAAAGACTCCAAGAATTTAAAAATGGCATCCATAATAGTACGCAGGCTTTTCTAAGCAGTGTTAAAAATACCAAAAGAAACACAAAACGGTTCTCACATATACATGTGGTAAAATAAGTTAACCAATTATCAAACTTTAACTATCAGTGGACGGTGCTGTAAGTTAAAGCCAAGACAAAATCTGATTGGATTCAAAGAGGTAACAAAAATATCTATATATGGTGATTATTTTTCTTTAAATATTTTTAAAATGTAAGTATGTTAACATAATTTTCTTTTATGTAGATATTAATAATTATTTTGATACTGGCAAATATTAATTATTTTTCATTAGTACCTAGTAAACATATCAATACAACAATAAAATTAGTGATAACTTCAACACACACAGAGATTAATCTACTCACAATTAAACACTCCGGACAAGTATATTTCCCGGTATGCATCTGCAAATGCTGAACCAATTGTTTCAACTTAGTAAAAGGCCTCATGCAAATGTCACACGTATACTGCTCTTTGTCGTCATCAATATCGAAGTTAAAATGATCGTTGGCCGCAATCAGGTTCTCCATGCCCAGGTTTAAGCTGTCGCCGTCCAGCAGCATACTTTGATTGTCAATATTCTGCATGTCAAAGGCTGTTAGTTCGGCCTGTTGCAGCAACAGATTAGTGTTATCCATACTGTCAGTCAATATATCATTTAACAGTGGCCCGCCTAACATAGAATCCTTCATTGTATTTTTAGTAACGCTGAGGGAATCATTCTGATCTTTCTTCTTTATCATTGGTACGGGAGTGTGAACAACGTGCAGATGTTTTTTTAATGCCTGAAATTGATAGAAACAAAAATGAAGTAAAACAAAACATTATAACACCATTGAAAAATGAAAAATCATAATGGCAACACATTATAACTAGAATAGGTTTTATGAAAATTGGAGCCATTACTCTGGGTCCCAAAGTAAAAACCTTGATTAACTCTACTATTAAGACTTTTACACCAAATCATCAGGCAAAATTAATCAAATTGTGGAGTTTCAGACCTTTTATTTAAATATTTTGTTAGTATTTATGTACATGCATGAGCTACATGCCCGTACTGTATGTTATCCTGTTTTATAGACTATTTGTAAATAATAAATACATGAAAACAAAAAATATAGCCATCTAATAAATAAAAAAGTTAACGATACAAATAGCATATAATTGAGCCCGTGATTTTATTACCGTGTTTGTGGTGAACATAGCTTTGCAAATGTGACAAGCCTTCCTTAACTGTAAGGAATAATGATCCGAAATATGTGTTGCAAATTTAGTAACATCCACCTCTTGAATATTGCAAAATTTGCAGGTCCATATATCCTTCTCGATCAAGTTCTGCTGTTCCTTGAGAAGTTTATCTAAATCTGGCAAAGAAAACAAAACAAGTAACCACAAAAGTAAAAACAAAAACTATTGAAAGAATTACCAAACAAGATTTTCTGCTGTTCAACCTCCGAGGTCAGTAAGGTTTTATTCATCATTTTTGCGTACGCAGGGCTGTACCACACTTTCAGAAATTCCCCAGATGTCACGTTGCGTGTTGTCGCATAGTAAACCTGGCAGTCTCTCTACAAACGAAGTGTAGTGTTTAAAATAAAAGAAACTTTTTTTTAAATCCGTAAGTACTTGGTAACAGAGCATATTTTGCTCTTCAGGATTTGCGGCTGGCTCGACAAACATCATCCAGTTGCATTCGTGTTCGTTCGTGGCGTCCAAGTAATATTCAGAGAAATAATTGTTTAAGACAAACAATTTTAAAGGAAAATTTATACCAGGGTTCATAGTGAACATTTGTCTTGCTTCAAAAGGTCCAAATTCTGTACCTTTCTTAATATCGCTGTTGGCGACAATGGAAAATGAGCCTTCGGACATAGTTTCAATGCGTAAAATGGTAGGGATGGTTAATCTGGCTCTCGTAGGTACATCATTGTCCTTTACCTAAAGAAATTTATTATTAGATTTTCTGGTATTTATGGTAAAATATGAATGTGAACAAAATGTTAATGTTTCAATTATGTAAATAAGATAAGCTAGCATCAAATATATATCGTCACTAATCTTTAAAAACATTGTACTTCAATTGGTAAACGCTTTTCACGTCTATTTTGCAGTCACATAGTATTTTTGAATCGAATGAATGAACTGTTATTGGTATTTTTTCTAGTTTTTTGTAAATATGACAACTAAATCAAACCGACTTCAGTTGTCATTAATTACATCATTTAATTTATTTGGTAATTCATGCTAGGTAACGTAAGAAAATTAAAGATTGTCTTTAGCAGGAACCCCATGATATAAATTTGAAAATATTATAGTTACATAATTTTACGTTTAATTATAAAGTAATTAAGTATACTCATATTATGTATTACTATTATATTTTATGTATCAAAAAGCAGAAAACATGGCTGTACAATATTTATATACCGTTAATATTTCTTACATGGCTTGTTATCCTAAGATATTGGCAGTCATTCGTCGGATGTTCCTCGCCACATATATCACAGCTTGGGGCTAAAATAACCAGAACTTTTAGATTCTTTATTGTCAATACAACAACAAAATACCTGTGTCTTGGCTGGTATTGTTTTGCATTGCAGCCATGTAAATACATTAAATATTTGTGAATACACTTCTGACAAATAAAAGTGCGGTTATGTTTATTAATTACAGCAAAACATATCAACGTGAAGTGTTCGCGATGGAAGGATCAATACTATAATTGCCAACGTATGAAGTTTATTTGTAACCAAATTGGAAGTTCTATTCTAATTTCGAGATTTTTCATGAAAAGTCCTTTTTTAAATGATTTAAATTGTTTTGTCTTTTGTTTTGATTCGTTTTTCTTCGAGCACGCTTTTGTTTTCGATTTGAAAGATGTGATTGGAATGAGATGGAAATAATTAAATGCGCGATTTGATGATTTTTTTCGTTGTATTGTTGAATTTTGAGTATGTGGGAGGTGGGAAAGCGCAAATATCAGATAAACATTTTTTAGAAAATGCGTACAGACCGCGAATCGGGCGCCGGTCTGGTGGCTAAAGAAGTACGTTGGCAGCAATTATTTTGCAAAATCACGTCGTGCCTGCAAAAAATAGATCTGTACGTCAACAATCGAGAATTTATGTCGTGTTCATTATTATATTTTACTAGTGAATTACAAAGTTGTGTTTTAGAGTGCAATTCAATTAAAGTGCCGTGAACTGTTCGCGGTGGTATTTTTAGATATTTTTTAATCGTTAATTTTCGGCGCCATTTTGTATGAGCCGGTGATCGCTGGTCAACGTCAAAAATCGGCCCTTATATTTATTTTCCGTTCCAAATACGCTACCCGTCGCTTGCCAAGCATTTCAAAGCGTAGCACGGCAAGCTTCCGACCCCTGAACAGGTACGATTTGCAGACAGAACCCGATAATCTGTCAATTTTGTCACTCCCTTTCAGTCGTTCTCGTCCACTGTTTGACATTTGTCACATTTATCCAATTGTCATCACCAAAATTATCCGTGTCCACGATGTAAAGCGAAGAACAAGATACATCCACGCTCATTTCACTCTTTTCTTATAGATTACCACATCTTAATATGTATATAACCAACTAGAGGCAAGATGACAATTGCTAGGAGAGATCAGGGAATATCTGGGGAAACATCCGAAGCTCAGGTATTTTACTCTAATCAACCGATTGTCTGAAATACACTAACATTCATACTTCCCCTTAGAACATAACATCTTTACCGAGCACCTCCGAAACATTCGAGGAAACTTTAGAAAATGGAGCAGAACCAGAATTCCCTCTCGACAAACTATCCACCTTAGATGAAAAAATATCTAACGTACGATGGGTAGTACCAGTCCTGCCCGACCAAGAACTAGAATGCTTACTAAAAGCTTCGATAGATCTCTCGAGGAAAAACATTGACACAAGATCGGAGCCGTGCCAGCGATTTTTCCGCGAGGGCCTAACAATATCGTTTACGAAAATCTTAACCGACGATGCAGTTTCTAGTTGGAAGCCGAATATTCACGCCTGCATCAACCAGAATTGCTTGCGTCTCATAGAATTATGCGTCCTAAAAATGCCACACGATTGGTTTCCACTGCTAGAGTTATTGGCGATGGTGTTCAATCCGAATAATAAATTTCACACATTTAACGCGTCTAGACAAAGTGAAACCGCCGGTCCAAGTTCGAATCTATCCGAGGAGGAATTGTACGCTAGGCCTTCTAACGATCTGAGGAATACGAGAGGTTGGCTTGTGGATTTGGTCAATCGATTTGGGGATCTGGGTGGTTTTAAGTTGCTTCTTGAGAGATTCCAGAGCGGGAAGAACTTGAGCGTTGCTGTGGTCTACGCCTTGCTTAGACCCTTCGGGCTTTGTTACGAATATCTGACGCCTCATACGATTAATAAGTTTATACTGCCTAGTTTGGTAAGTTCATATCTAGTATAGCTTTTTTAGTTTTAAGAAATAGAATACCTTGCTATTTTTCTGCAAATACATATTGAAGTTTATTTCAACAAGATATAACTATATGTAAAATCATAAAAGTGTGTAATTATTTCTCTAATTCATGATAATATAGTCAATATTATATATTTGCATTTTTAATTGTAATTTACAAATTTACCGTAAATGAGTTTTGAATAGAAAGCTTTTACAAAAGCTAAGCACAATTATGTGAATATGCAAGGTTGGCATAAATAATTAATCCAAGCAGTATAAAGGGATTTTTTTCAATTGAACCGCCTACATAATCAAAGTTATAAATTGTAAAAACCTTTGGTTATTGGTAAGGTGAACCACGGATGTAGGCACACCAAATTTTTATAGACAGGTTTGCTGTACCGGATTACACGAAATTAACGTTAACAAAACACAAGTTGATATATTTTGAATTACCCGGAACTATTTTTTGTATCTTTTTGTTTGTATCTTGAATGTTGTACTCTGTCAAAAAGAAATCTGGTATGATTAAACAAAGTTAGAAACAAAAAAATGACAGTTGTTTTCATTAGCATGGTTAGAACACATTCACAATTTATAAAACCATAAAAGTTAATAAATTAATATAATAGGTTCGTTCGAGCAGGCGTCAAAACAATTGGGGATTCTTGTACGCATACACAATGCAGGCTTTTGCCGGGCAAAACCGCCATTTGGCATGCGCAGGAGAAAGAATAAGTGCTTTATGCACTTATTGTACTGCTGCTCGAACAAACCTAATATTGATAAAAATGTGGAACATGGATTTTGTGAATGGAAACATTTTCTTGCTCTAAATACGAATCTTGGCTCAAAAGAATATCATGTTAAGATAAACAAGTGGAAATAAAAAAAAAATCTGTGGCCAGGCACATGACTTTATCATACTATATATAAAAATAATAGTTTAGCTGCATGCAATTTGATCGAGATTGGTCGTGTCTGCATTAAAATAAAACTGTTAGCCAGGATTTGACACATATGTTTATACTATTGACAGTAGGTAAACATCAACATTTGACACTACCTACTGCCATTAGAATAAAAATATCTGTAAAATCCTGGCTAAATTGCTTTATATTAATGCTGACACGACCGATCTCGATCTAATAGAATTTGCTCATGCCGCTAAAGTATTAATTTTACCAAAAAATGTCAGTCATAAATTATACAAAATGTTCTCTACTTTAATTTATTATTTAACTATTTTGACAAAATTACAAAAATTGAGACTGATTTACAAAATCGTTAAAAAATGCTAAGAGTAAACATCCAGTTCTTTTGGACCCTTTTCATCCAATAGCTTTTCAGCTCTAAGTTTGGTCATAAAACTTCTAAATACGAAGTTTCGTTCCGATACCTTTCATAGTTTCTCCGGAATCGTGGCCAAAAAAAACGTGCACATACAGACATTTTTGTGTACCTTGGTCAAAAATGTTCAGGGGACCCAAAAGGACAGATTTCTGCTAAAATATCAATTAAAAACGGTTAGTTCCATAAATTTTTATAATTGTTTGTCATTCTGGTGCATTTTATGAAAATCTTAAAAATGTTGTAATATTGTCTCTTTGACTCCATCATATTTTGCGAATTTATGGAATACCAAATCTTAGCAAATCTTTGATTTATTGTTTTTCTGTTTTACAACCTTCTTTCATCAAGAATCTACAAAAAATGTTCTTTATCTTTTTCAACAGGAAATGATCCCCGATATACTGGACAAGCTAACCGATGACGAATTAAAACGCGAAGCAAAAAACGAATCAAAGAGTGACATTGTGTCTGCGATTATAAAGGCATCAAAGAACCTGGCATCACGAGTCGAGAACCAGGACGAGCTGATCCGCACGCTGGAGGGATTCCGCTTGAAGATGATTCTGAGGCAATTGCAGATCTCCAGTTTCAATGGCAAGATGAACGCCCTTAACGAGATCAACAAGGTGATCTCGAGCGTGTCGTCGTACTACCCGAATAGGCACCACGGCGTCGAGGAGGAGGAGTACCTAACACCAGAACGAATGGCTGTAAGTCATCAAAATATCTTACTTGCAGTGCTAATTTCAAATGCATAAACTGTAATTTTTTTTATCGTTAGGTAGTATTCTGTATAGTTTAAGAGTATGTTGTGCTTTTACATCACAGATTGAAGCACTCTGATGGTTTTGATTTTCTTTGTCATATACTTACTTAAATCATTTGGTTTTAATAGAGCAAGAAAAAATTATTTCTTTATGTGATTTTATTGGAAAAGATAAAAACTGTACAAATTTGCAGATACGACCTCTATGGTAATACGCCAGTATACGCCTATATTTCATGACATCAGAACCTTTTGTGATGTAAAAACTTTGTTGTGTCTCTTCAAATAAACTTCTTTATCATTTACTCTTTTCTAATGAACAATGTTTCCTTTTCAAATTATTGTTTTTTATTCATCCGGATTATGTTTATCTTCTTTAAAATTGCTATTATTTATACCGGTTTACGTTACTTTTTTTTCTACTACAGAAATGGATCAACGAGAACGGCGTACTGGAGATTGTGCTTCGGGATTCCCTGCATCAGCCGCAATACGTCGAGAAACTAGAGAAAATCCTCCGATTCGTCATCAAGGAGCGCGCGTTATCGCTCTCCGATCTCGACGCCGTGTGGTCCGCCCAGGTTGGGAAGCACGAGGCAATCGTGAAGAACGTGCACGACCTCCTGGCGAAGCTCGCTTGGGACTTCAGCCCGGAGCAGCTTGACCATCTCTTCGAGTGCTTCCAGAGCAGCTGGACGTCTGCGTCTCGCCGGCAGAGGGAACGCCTCCTCGAGCTTATACGACGCTTGGCCGAGGACGACAAGGATGGGGTCATGGCGCACAAGGTCCTCACGCTCTTCTGGAACCTGGCGCACGCCGAAGACGTGCCCACCGAGATCATGGACCAGGCGTTGGCCGCCCACATCAAAATCCTCGACTATAGCTGCTCGCAGGTATGGATGCCGTTAATTTTCGTGTTTTTGCTTGTAAAGTAAAAGTAATACTTTATATAATTTGCTCCTTACAAATGACAAAACGCTACAAGAAAATGACAGGAAATAGCAATTTTTAGAAGTGTTTGGTTGTTTGCGAAAAAAGTACAGTATCAGAAGCCAATTTTGAAACCAAAAAGAATCAGATTTCATCAGCAAAGCTCTGAATTAGCAATGTGCAGTACATAATATTTAACGAAAAACTGGTCGTTTTCTATATTCAGGGACACATATTCAAACAATTTACATAAAAAATTGTTGGCTGTAAGATTAGTAGCAGAAAAAGCAGCAGACTTTATTTTGATTTTTATTTCTTTTTATTTATTTATTCAGTACAATTTATAAATACAATGATTGTTTTGAACTGCGTCATTTTTACAACGTTAAATATATATTTAGGAGAGGGACGCGCAGAAGACCATCTGGCTGGACAAGTGCGTTGAAGAGCTGAAGGCAGGCGACCGTTGGGCCCTTCCGGCCCTCAAGCAGATACGGGAGATCTGTTGCCTATACGAGCCATCCGCAAATGGAGTTCACCCGCAGAGGAGCCACCACATGTACTACAGGCAGGAGGTTATCGATCGTCTCCAGAGTCAGCATTCGCTCGTCATCCTCGTCACTACTAGTCTTACGAAATACATGGAGAGGCTGCGGATATTGGTGAAGGAGAATCCGGAACTTACTAGCGAGACTTATTTCCCCGACAACCGGTACTGTCACGTTCTGCAGATACAGGAGAGGCTTAATTTTTTGAGGTAGGTATTTGGTGTTTGCTTCACACTTTATGGTCATTATTTTCAAAATGAGAAGAGAAAATCAAAGTTTACAGTTTTCAATCAAAGTTTTAATGGGTAAATAATTATAAATAATTATGTGGTTAAAAATTACATTATATGTGGTTAAATTATGTCAACTTATTGTCAGAGTATAAATATCACATTGTTTAGTAAAGTGAATTTCTGTTTCTGTTACGTCTTTCTATTTCTAGTTGTTCTAAAAGGTCCATTTTATAACGTTTGTTTTGTCTGTGGATTAATTTTGGCTTACTGTAATTAATACAGTGCCCTGTAATTGATCTATGTTGAAATAAATTTGATGAAGATCTGTTTTTATGTTCCGCTATTCGTTTTTCTAACTTTCTTCCCCTTTGACGGACATAAAGAGCCTTACGATCTGAGTACTTGACAGAGTAGACTCCTTACTCATCTATTATATGTTTGGTGGTTTTTAAATTTGAAAGGTTAAGAGTCATTGGTTTTAATTTTAAGTTGAAAAAATTTAGTTTGTGTTTTACTGGAAATAAGTTATTAGATGCAAGTAGTAGATACAAAAAACATCTTGGGATGGTCCTGTACACAATCCAGGAGTTTGAAGTAGAAAGAGGACATGTGTTGGGAAAACGGAAGAGCAGAATTAAAGAGAATTATAGTCGGACTTTCTGTATGTGTTGCGATGTAATTTTTAACCACAGATGTTATTTATTTTAATTGTCGTTTTGGTCTAAAAATGTCAACCCATTAAAATAAAAATAAAACAGAGTTTTTTATTAAATTCTTACACTCCCCATATTAGCTTTTGTTTGTGCATAGACAGTTTTACTTTCTATTTTATTTTATTTCTCTGTTATTGATGTATTTTTAAACCCAACAATTACCAGATTGTCCCGTCATTGTTCGATTAGGGATGCTGAAATTATATTTAGAGAGCAGCTTTCTTTCCAGGTTCCTGCTCAAAGACGGACAACTGTGGCTGTGCGCCGACCAAGCGAAGCAGATCTGGCAGTGCCTAGCGGAAAACGCCGTTTTCGCGTCCGACCGTGAGTCCTGCTTCAAGTGGTTCTCAAAACTAATGGGTGACGAGCCTGACCTCGACCCCGGCATCAACAAAGACTTCTTCGAGCACAACATACTCCAGCTTGACCCCACGCTGCTCACCGAGAGCGGCATCAAGTGCTTCGAGCGTTTCTTCAAGGCAGTCAACATCAAAGAGGGCAAATTGAGGGCAAAACGACGCACCTTGCTCACGGAAGACCCCGATCTAACAGGAATGGACTACCTATGGAAAGTGGTGACGTTATGCCCCGATGACATAGCCTCGCGGGCGATCGAACTTCTACGGGAGGTCAGCACGAATCTCGGACCACGACTGATGGAAACGCAGGTGAACTTCCACGAGACTTACATCACCGAATGCTACGAGCGGCTTAGGGCGCATTACGATACCGTTACGGCTCTGCAGAAGGCCGTTCAGGATAAGGAGTTCGATTCGGACCAGTTGCAGAATCGTATAAAGGTGGAGGCTGTGAAGATGTGCAGGGTTATGAGGGTGCTTCACGAGTATCTCAGCGAGTGCGATAACGCATATCTGGGCGAGAGGAAGCTCTTGCCGTTGCATCGGGCGTGCCGCGGACGGCACATGGTCCTTCTAGTCCGTTTCTCCAGCCCTAACAGGCAGGACGATATAGAGCTGTACACGCACTCGAACGATACTCTTGCGTCGCTCAGGAGGCATATTCTGCGTAGGGTCAAGCCTGGAATACACTGTAAGTTGGAGCTGTTCGTTAACGGGGAACCATTGGACCCTGCGGACGATCGGAAACTCTTGTGGCAGATACCGCTCAGAGACAAAACGGTGAGTGACTTGGTAATTTGTTTCTCTTCATCTTTATATTGTCCAATTTATCTTCAAATGAGAGAATCTTAAAATAAATCTTTTTTTTTAAATGGCTTCAAGTTTGTCAAAGATTGTCAATGAAGAATCATGTCTAATAAAGTTTTTCTTAGACCTGCTGCAAAAAAAATACCATTATTAAAACCATTATTATTACAAAATGGATTAGTTGATGATTTCTTGTCGTTTCCAGCTTATTTCCGCGAAGATAACGCAGATCAACTCAAACATGGCGTCGTCCCAGGACAGCAGTTCCGATAGTTCGACGTCCTCGCCTCAGCACCCTTACGATGTGCCAAACGTGGAGGCCGAGGCGGAGAACTCTCTCCCAGGGGTCCTGATGTCGTTGGATCCCGTCTACGCCTCGTTCTTCTCTCAGCTGTCGGCCCTCGGCAGCGGGCTCGAGTACGAGGCCTTGCGGGACGGCGCTCGGAACCTACTACTTCTCATGCCATGCGATCAATCGACGATGACGCAACTACGCATCCTCTTTTCGAATAACTTTGAGGCGAATATCACCATCGAAGATGTCTTCTTCAGCCCCAGCCCCGCAGTGGTAAGTAAATCAATGATAATTGTAATTTTTTTAGCTGGTTGTTTAGCAGCGGTTTGCATATTTTATACCTGAATATAGAAGAAAATTTATTTCAAATCCACATAAATAATTAGGTGTTTTTTTCACAATATTTACAATTATTGTTACTACATTTATGCTGAAAATATCTTTGTACTTATATCTTGCTTATTAGATGATTAATGAACTAAACTTATTTTATAATAGGTGCTGTATAATTTGGAAGTACTCTACACGTTACTTATGCCAGCACTGGAGCCATTATCTGAGAAATCCTACACGATACAGTACGAGTTTATGGTGTCGGGCGAGGCGCATATCTTCCTCGAAATGCTCACCAGGAATAATTTTATGTCTAGCGCAGATACGGCAACGAAGCGATCGGCTTATCTGGTCGTGCTAAAGATTTGCAAGTTAATTTTGACATCGGTGGCACATGTTTTGGTGAAACTCAGCGAGGAACACACCCCACCGGAGAAGGAAGGCAAGAACGAGGCTAATCCAGGATATTTTTTGAAGCATGCGCTGCGATCAGTTCCAGGTCATGCCGATCAGGTTAGTCTCCATAAAATTTAAAGTTTGTTGTAGAACGTCTTGAAAAAATGAAGTTTAGATTTTTAGACTATGACATTGTATTTTAGACTATGACATTGTATTATTATCATTATCATCAGGGATGTAAAAGCGTAATTTATTGCGTAAATTACCGTAATCAATATGTAGTAATTTACTGATTCTTAATTACCGTAATTTACGGCTTAAATTACTGATGGTAATTTACCTTCAATTTAAATTACCATTGGTAATTTACCGTAATTTTAATAACCGGAATTTATAAATTGATTTCAAAAACCTTTCATCAGTATTTGCGTGAATGCACCCCACCCCTCCTAAGCAATCGACAAGTGCACTGTTGTTTCTGCTTTGCGTGGGAGGTACTTAGGGGTGCGAAAGCAATAATTTACCGGGTAAATAACTAAACAAATTACCGTAATTAATGGTAATTTAATTTTTAATTATTGAATTCAGCATAGCCAATAATGCATCTTTTAAATCAGAAGCCAACTACCTACTATCAAATTAATGATTTAAAGAAACGTTCCGGTGGCCCGGATAAAAAGTGATCATTGTTTGTGAAACCGGGCGTTGTTGTTTTGTGAGTCAGTAATAACTTACAGTATTTTATACTATAATTATGCTGTTAGACTATCTTTTTATAAATTGCTAGTATAAAAAATATTTTTATTGTAGTTCCTGCTTTTTACTTTAATAATGAATTTCTACTATTGAATCAGGAAAAGCATCAGCGATTGGTGGTTATCTACAATATGACTTAAGGTTGTACCATTTTTTTACATAACTTACTGTCATCAGTAAATTATAGTTTTCAATTACCCAGTAATTTCAGAAAATATAATATATCAATATTGCAATTTTGAATTATGTGGTAATTTATTGCTGGTTGCTTAGTGCTGCCTAGTACTACAGATTGACAAACTTTCCAGGCTAATGCTGTCTGTCTCACAATCTCACTGTTTTAGTGTTATACTCACCTTTTGTACCTTAGTATACCATAAACTTTATTTATTTATTTATTCTATTCTACCAGGTTTTTTAGTAAAAACTTAAATTTTTTTAACATATTTGATTTTTTACAATAATTTCAAAACAAGAAATGTTAGGTTCAATTTCTTTTCAGATTATTAATCAGCACAACTGTTTTCACATTAAAAAACAGACACTATGGATTTTGTGCATCACCTGAAAAATAAGCTAATTTGTCAATGTGAGGTAATTGTGCTGTTAGAGGTAGACATTTGGAATATTTACAATAATGTAAATAGTTAGTTAGGTACGTAAAGTTACGTAAATATTTGTTAAGTTTTATTTAATTAAAGCATCTTTTATCTTTAAGGGCTTATAACTTAGAACAAAACTTCCACAACAATGTTTTTAAAAGTAATGGAAAATACTATTTATTTTAACTTTTAATCAATTATATTTTATAACCATTAATTATCCAACTAATTTAAGTTATTCTTTATTACAGATCTTAAGGCAAGTATCAGCAAAGTTATCACAAGGCCTGGCCGACCTAATGGTCGAAACGGGTAGCAGCGGGCAGGTGCAGGGCCTCTTCAGCCAAGCTTTAAACTGGGAACTTCCCGATACGAGAACGGTCACCGCCCTCATGAATCTAGTATGGGCTGCAAGCAGCGCAAACCTCCAGCACCTCAACGCGACACCAGAAACTCTTCATTCGCTCTGCGACCCAGCCAAAAGAAACGCCCCGCTGGAACTGCACACCGATGACGTTTTGCTGTGCAAGGAGACCCTGGAACTCCTAAGCATTGCGCTTGTACTAAACCCGAGCAGTCTGGAACATCTCTGTTCGTGTAAAGAATGGCCGTTCTTCATCACCGATATTCTTCTTCTAAATCCGAGCAGAGCTGTTCGAATTGGCGCCGTCGACCAATTTATGATTATTTGCACTTACGGTGCGGCGAGTAAGACTGCACTAAATTTGGTCACACCGTACTTATTCGCATTATTGGACACATTGGTATGTAATTGTAATAATTAGAATAATAGGTGTTGTGAAAACTCCTATTAAACACACCCCATTAAGATCCCACAGTCAAAAAGATTCTTATTGTTAATAAGCCAACAAACAGCTGATCACTCTTGTACGTGACCTACGAATGTAGGTCATTGTCGCTCTGAGCGAGAAATGCCGGAGTGGTGGGAGGCTGATGTGTTGCTGGCGGCATTAATTTGTCACCAGTTGCAACACAACTGTGGCGGAGTGTAGTCCATTTTCTTGCTTTGAACAGGGACGGACTCCGTCTTTCTTTATTCATTTTCTCAAGAATTCGTTAAGTTGGACCATACGTTATTTGACATGCTTATTACGGCCTAGGGCATATGCTCCTTGAAGGTTAGCCGTTATTTCTGAAACATCCTGTATATATGTGGTTTATATTAAGGTTAATTAAGAGCCAATAGCGGAGTTTTGACCTTGAAAAGTGATATATAGGACCTCTGCCCAAGAGAAGTTAGTTACGCTGGTTTGTACATAATAAAATAAATGTTCCTAACAAAACTGGTGACATTGCGTCATATCTGTACCAAATTCCCTGTTTTCAAAGAAGAAGAAATGTAAACATAACCTAACATGTTTGACTAAAAGTTCAAAAAATGAACAATTTCTTTAAAAACAGGGTGTTTGGTGCAGATTGGACCCAATGTCACCAGTTTTTTTAGGAACATTTATTTTATCATGTTCCAACCAGCGTAACTAACTTCTCTTGGGAAGAGGTCACAAATGTCACTTTTCACGGTCAAAACTCCGCTATTCCACCTCCATAACAAATGTCTTTCT
This sequence comes from Melinopterus prodromus, assembly GCA_964023965.1. Taxonomy (NCBI): domain Eukaryota; kingdom Metazoa; phylum Arthropoda; class Insecta; order Coleoptera; family Scarabaeidae; genus Melinopterus; species Melinopterus prodromus. The sequence goes on from OZ030393.1 coordinate 53,159,617, forward strand.
GGATTTTTTCCCGCTTGATGTGGTAGATGGTAGATTGATGTGGTGTGTTATGTGGTAGAATTAAAATATCAATTGTCTTATTTATAGAATTATATAAATGTTATGACATTTAGGCAAAAATTCTGTTTATATAAAGTCAAATTTTGTCATGTGAGAAAGGCTATTTGAACTATATCTCAAAATACCAATTGACGTAGAAGTATAGTTAATTTGTTTGTGGCAAAATTATAAATGCGTCTCATAAAAAATACTCGAACCATTACAGGTACTCGAGAACGCAACGACTTCTCACGAATTCTTCCAACTCCTCTGTCGGCTGATCAACGTAGTTTACTTATCAAATTATCCACTGCCCGAAGCGGAAAGCCTCCTAGCGTCCGAGGTGGCTTGGCTGCGGAAGGCGCGAGGCCAGCACGACGTCCTCCTCGAGGGGCACCTGAGCCTGGCTAGGGAACTGCTGTGCTTCATGAGCACCGAGCAGAAGTGCGAACTGGGCAGCGTCGAGTCTGGTAGCCTGATCAAGGAGCTGCTCGAGGACTTCCTGTTTCCCGCCAGCAAACTGATGCTGCAGCTGTGCAGGACGGGCCAGCTGGGCGAAGATCCTGCCACACCGATATGTGACCCGCCACAAACCCAGGCTGCCGCGTTTGAACTCCTTGTGTCGTTATGTGTCTACTGCGTACCCAACTGTAGGCAACTTGTTACGATGCTCAGCGATATGTTTTATTCAGGTAATGCATGTTTTCAAACATTTGAAATTTTTTTCTAATTTGGTGTAGGAAATAAGCACCTGCCTTTAAAGATACACGTTTTATTTTAAAAAAAGTTATGTATCTTTGGCATGTATTTACAAGAAGATCTAGCAGAAAGTTCTTTTGGCCGAAGTGGCCAAGTGGCTTTAGTGGCTTTAGTTTTACACTATTCAGAATTATAATTTGTACTCATTCGATTTGAACAGATCCAGAAACAGCAGTGGTAGAGTGGGACTACCTGCCAATAGTGGGGCCAAGGCCCGCTCAAGGTTTCGTAGGCCTGAAAAATGCTGGCGCCACTTGCTACATGAACTCTGTGCTGCAACAGCTCTACATGGTGCAGAGCATTAGGGAGGGCCTCTTGGCATGCGAGGGGGCGGCGACGGACCCCAACGAGGACTTCACCGGCGAGGAGAAGCTGGAGGCGGAGACTGACTCATCGGCTGATAACCGCGATGGCATAGATGACAACCGGAAGGACTACAACGTTGGTATTCTCAAGCAGGTGCAAGCGATATTCGGACATCTAGCCTGTTCACGGTTACAGTACTATGTACCCAGGGGCCTGTGGAGGCATTTCAAACTACAAGGTATTTTTTTATTGCCACATTGTTAATTACAGCAAGGGTAAAAAAAAAATCTTTTTTCTCAATACTCAAATGCTAATGCCAAAGAATAATAGTGTGCTACTAAATTCGTAATTGATGTTTATAATTTTCTTGTATTTACGCATTTCACATTATCCAATAACCAAAAGTTTTCAGTAATATTATTTTTTCTTTAGGGTGTCATCGTTTTTTACTTTTTAAGACATGTATTGTTGATAAGTTATGTAAGAAATTTACATTTTCTACACTTTGAGAAACTTTGAAATATATTACTTTAAGCAACAGTATTAAAAAATCAAGTATACCTTTATTTTACACGTTTTTAGCTTTATAATCACATACTTGATAATTTTTTTAAAAAAATCAGAATGGGCAAATGTCCTCAAGTGTCATCAAAAGCGATGTCTCTTAGGGTACAATTTGTATTCGTGCCATTGAACACAAATTGTACCCTAAGAGACACCGCTTTTGATGACGTAAATTACAAATTACGTATTGGACTGATTTATATATCAGAGAAGACAAATTTAAATCAAGAACATAAAATAAATCGGTCTACCAAAACTGCCAAAAAATATTCAATTTCTGCTGTTTACTTCAATGAATAATACTTATTTTGCTAATTTAAAATTTTGAAGTGTTTTTCCTTGCATTTGTTGTATGTTAACCTTTTAATCTATTAACCTTTTCCCGCCATAAAGTTATTGTTAGTTTTAAATTGTCAAATTGTCAATAAGAAGTGTTTGGGGATTTGTGACAGTGTAAAAAATGGAATTAACGCGGTTTACATATTCTGAAGAAGAGAACATTTGTTCAGTTGAGAGGCAAATCATGTTTTTTTTATATAAGTCACATGAACACACAATTTTTTTGAAAAACTTGATTAATAACTTTATAATACCTGTTTCACCAATTTTTTGTTCTTACAGCATTTCGTTGCCCCAAATCTTTTAAAATCTAATAGAAGATAGTAGTCATTTCTGGCACTAATTAATAATATACAACAAAATGAAGCATTGTTATAACTGATTTTGTCGCTTTAGGTGAACCAGTAAATTTAAGGGAACAACAAGACGCAGTGGAATTTTTCATGTCACTAATAGAAAGTCTAGACGAAGCGCTGAAAGCGCTCGGGCACGAGCAGATCATGTCGAAGATCCTAGGCGGCTCATACTCGGACCAGAAGATATGCAAGGGCTGCCCGCACCGCTACTCGAAAGAAGAGCCGTTCAGCGTGATTAGCGTCGACATTCGGAACCACAGCAGCCTGCAGGACTCGATGGAGCAATATGTAAAAGGTAGCTTTCAGCGGCCGGGGCCCAGTTTCTAATTTGACCGTTTCTATTCTCCCTTCCAGGCGAACTTCTAGAGGGCGCCGACGCTTACTACTGCGAAAAGTGCGCGAAGAAGGTCGTCACGGTGAAAAGGCTGTGCGTGAAGAAACTGCCTCCGATCCTCGGCATCCAGCTGAAGAGGTTCGAGTACGACTTTGAGCGCGTCTGCGCCATCAAATTTAACGACTACTTTGAGTTTCCGCGCGATCTTGACATGGAGCCGTACACCGTGTCGGGCCTGGCGAAATTAGAGGGAGAGATTATAGACTGCGACCAGAATCCCGGTAGCAACGACGTTTGCACCAGGTATCACCTTTCGGGAATCGTTGTGCACTCGGGACAGGCCTCTGGGGGACACTATTACTCATACATACGAAGTAGGAACCCGTCTGGGGAGGTGAAATGGTATAAGTTTGATGACGGTGAAGTGTCCGAGTGCAAGATGCATGAAGACGAGGAGATGAAGGTAGGTTTTTAGTCGTGATGGTTTACTGTGTGAATTACTGCTTTAGAAAGTCAATGCCACACTTTTTCACTTACCATACCTTTTTGACAGTTTGGTTGACATCATCTTTTCCATTTTTTTTTTTTTTTCAATTCAATGGGGAAATGTATTTTATGTAAATCAGCTATTTTTTACATTTTTGGCGGCCACATTGGACTCATTTTAAATTTTGTAGCAGATATGAAATGAAATCTTCCTTTTATAAGCATGAATACAGCTTTTATTTCCAAACTGCAAGAGAATCACGAATTTTTTTCTCCATTTTCTAGTCGCCTGCATCAATAGATACATCAGTATTCAGTATTTTATGTTTTTCTGTCTGTATAAATGCTGAGAAAGAAAATCCAATACCTTAAATAGATCTGAAGTGTTTAAATAGATCTTGAGTTTAAAGTACCAGTATCATACTTTTGTGAAATGCCAAATGTTTTTATTATAGGTGCAATGTTTTGGCGGTGACTACATGGGTGAAGTATTTGACCCAATGCTTAAACGAACAACTTATAGGAGACAGAAACGATGGTGGAACGCGTATATGCTGTTTTATACGAGGCAGGACATAGAGGAAAGCGAGATGTTGAAGGCGATGGAAAGTTTAACACTTTGTAAGCTTTTCGATCAATTTTTAGCTGTTTTTGTTAACTTTTTTATCATTTCGTAGCGGATAAAAAAGAACATCATCTTAAGATGCCTGTAGCCATAGATAACAGCATTAGGAAGCAGAACATCAAATTCCTGCACCATAGGAGTCAATTCTCCGCGGAGTACTTCAATTTTATCAAGAAGCTAGTGAGTGCGATATCGCCGACCGGTATTAGGCCGACATCGCAAGCCAACAACGACTCTGAGCAACTGTCGATGCTTAGCGTCAAGTTGGCCAGTAGGTTCTTGTTCCACACCGGATGGCATACGAAGAAGAATCTTCGGGGTCCAGCCATTGACTGGTAATTTTTTCTATTCCTATTTCAATAACTCGATTATTCATAGATTCCAATAATTGCTGAGAAATATAATTTCGGTTGTACTCATTACTGCCAATTTATGAAATAATTATTATTACTCATGAATATTAATTACATTACCCAATCCAGTCACGAATTGTTTTTCTTTCTACTTCCATTAATAGCTTCTTCATAGACATTCTATTTACGTTTATATATATTTTTAAAATAATTAATTCTATTACTGAATACCTGTGAGTAATCCAAGTGTTAACTGGTATTTTTGTTCTACTCCCAATAATACTTTAATAGTTCTATTGGCTAATTACATATGAAATAATTCTATTACTCATTGTGAGTAATCCAGCAATTAACTGATACTTTCTTGTACTTTCTTCATAGAAACGATTCTTCTGAGTAAAGTACATGTGAATACTCATTACTCATTATTACTCAGTACTCATTACTCTGGAGTAGTAATTGCCTGATAAATTTCTCTAGTTCATAGATAATCATTTTATTTACTAATTACTAGTAAATATTAATTTTATTATACATTACTGGTGAGTAATAATTATGATACTCATTACTCAACTTATTACTCATTAATCATTAATAATAATCGTATCACTTTTCTTCATAGGAGTGATACGTTGTGCCTCCACCTGAGATCGGCCCCGACGATCCGATCTTGGTTTGCGCATCAGATGTTGTTTGCGTACCCGCAGCGGTTCTGCGAATATCTGCTCAGCTGTCCGAGCGGCGAGGTCCGAAACGCGTTCATGAAGATTATCGTTGTGCTGGCGCACTTCTCACTCAACGACGGCCCCTGTCCAAACCCGCCCGGGATCAGCAACCCGGACCCGTTGGCCACGCTCAGCGACCACATCATCTGGGCGCTGCTCGGACTGCTGCACCGTGACGTCAGCGAGCACGGCCGACATCTACCGCACTACTGCAATGTTTTTCACATGTATGCCAGCCAAGGTAAGAAATTCATTTCTTCAATTAAAGAACATGTGACAGCTACAATATCAGTATAGTATAGTATTTGTATTTCAGGTAATGGGTATTACTCACTCAAGTAATTTACTTCATTCTTGAGTAATGCTTTCGATTACTTAAGCTTGAATTACATTATACTAGTTTCGTCTAAGTTTCATAATGTGTTGTATAAAATGTACATTGTAAAGTTAGAAATAATTATGGTTGATATATTATTCCAATATGTTTTCACGTTTTCTTCATGAAAACATATTGGGATAAAGTCATCAACACACTGGACGTGTTTATATGTGCAATTAGCTTTAATAATAATAATAATAATAATAAACTTTATTGGAACTCAAGATATTACAGTTCAAGTCATAATTAATGTAATAATTATTTATGCACTGAATATGAATATTTTTCATCTATTTGTTCTTTTTATAGTGTAATACTATTTTTTTATAATACATATATTTCCTTTATAGGTGTTCAAGAGAAGGCGCAACTGTTGAGGATGAATGTCCACACGACGTTTATGCTGGTTGCTTTGGACGAAGGGCCGGGCCCTGCTATTAAGTATCAATATACAGAATTAGGAAAACTAAACCAGGTTGTGTCATGCTTAGTTAGGTGCTGCGACATCAGTTCCAAGTGCCAGTCAAGCAACAGCGGACCCATCCTGCCAAACCCGTACGGAGACCCGTCGTGTCCCGAGTACATTATGCCTCTGTCGCCGCAGGCTACCGAAATTCTATTTGGACGAACTAGGTAAGGCTAACTCTGGATGAAATTTGTCTTCTACAAATATTATAGATTTTGTTTAAATTTTCTATTGTTTCTGCTTTTTATTTTTTTATTATTCTTGCTTTTGATATTCTATAGATATTTATACAGTTTCAAATCCAAATGGACAGGTCACAGAGTTTTAGAGTAACCTGCTGAAACTTGTTTTTTTTTGTTTTTACACTAATTGTTCTGGTGCACTCTGCTATAAAGAAATACAAATATATATGTTTATTACATAATGCATTCAATAAGTTTTCTAAGTCCTCTAAAATCTATTAATTCACTAGAAAATATTATATTTATTATTGTGTTATGAATTGCTATATTGTTTCTGTGGTGATGTATTATAAAGACTTGTTTTTTATCTTTCTTCTAAATATAAGAATATTTAATAAAATTAAATTAAATATAAATCTTCTGAAATTGTTTGGAATCCGGCTTATTATTTTGTGGCATCTAAACTATTTTACAAAATAATAGGTATATTGTTTTTGATGATGACTGATGAGGAAAACTATGTAAGTAATAATTTTAGAAAACTCAATTTGTGTGATAGAATTGAGATTTATTTTTCAACAAACAATGCATTTAATTTTTTTTTCTTGTTTACGTAATCTCCAACAATACTTTACCAAAAGCCATGCAAATTTCACTACAACCATTTAGGCTTAGACTATTCTTTGTAATGGAACAATTTTGCGTTTTACAATATCTTTTAATTACTTTTAGCCACATTTTTCAGTCTCTTGGCTCAGTACACTGTAAAAATATTCTATTTTTACAAATATATATTTTGATGTAATTATCTACTATATTGATCTGCTTCTTACCAAACTTTTGACCAAATTTAAACACAGAACTATGATTTCTCTTTCAGTTACATCAAGAAAGTTATCGAAGACTCTAGCTTAACCGACGAATCCGTGAAGCTCCTCCAGTACTGCTCGTGGGAGAATCCGAACTTTTCTCGTGTAGTGCTCGCGGAACTCCTGTGGCAGATCGCGTTTGCCTACTGCCAAGAATTACGACACCACATGGAACTCCTACTCTACATCCTCCTAATCGAAGACTCGTGGCAGACGCACCGCATCCACAACGCCCTGAAAGGCGTCCCGGAAGAACGGGAGGGCCTTCTCGAAACCATCGCCCGATCCAAGAACCACTACCAAAAGCGAGCATACCAATGCATAAAGTGCATGGTCGCACTTTTCAGCAAGTGTAGAGCGGCCCTAGCAATGTTACATGGCCACGCCGACTTAAGAAACCAGTGGACGCAAGCTGTCTCCTGGCTCCAAGAGGAACTAGTAAAACGATATCCCCCGTCATCTCAATATTCATATAACACTTGGTCGCCGCCAGCGCAAAGTAACGAAAGTTCAAACGGTTACTTTTTGGAGCGTTCGAATAGTGCGAAAAGTACGCTTGATCGTGCGTTAGAATTAATTCCGGAGACGGAGCGCGAAGAGGAGGACGTGAGCGAAGAACAGTTGTCGCAGGAAGACGCTCCTGAGGCTGGGGGCTCGGAGCAACCGGAGGCCCCACGCGGGGATCTGCCGGACGTGACGCAGAGCTGCGACACGGCGCCGAACACTTAGTAGAGCGAAATTCGTATAATATACAAAGAAAGTACTATTTATTCGAAAAGGGACTTGTGATATGTAATGTGTATATAAATCTGACGCATTTCGCGATTTTTTACATTAACCGAATTGCATTTTGTGTCTGTACGTTCCTTTAGCGCGGAGGAGGTCCCTTCTATGTCGTAGTTGCCCCCCAAGCCCCCTACCTAACTATCTGAGCGGTGTTGTTTCGTTTATTAGGGAGAAAAGTTTAAAAAATGCGGTTTTTTAGTTTACTTTTTTTGTTTCGTTTTATATTTTCTTTTTTTGTTTTTGTTGGCAGTTTTGATGCTACGGGATATCGTGAGTTAATGAAGCAATTCGTGTTCGGTAGTCATGAGTAAGTTGGTAATGTAGTTTTTCTTTTTGTTGGTTTAGTACATTGTACAGGATAATTGTTTAATCTAGAAAAGTTTGTTCGTGTAAGAATGATTACTTCCATTTTAAATGTGTGTACATTGTTTTATATTTTTATTCAACAATCTATTTATTTTTGTCAGCCGGTATACATATATAGATATATTTTAAATGTAAATTCGCCTTATGTCTTTGTATATTTTTATATTTAAATACTTTTTTTAACGTTAATTTAGAGAAATTGTTACGCCCCAAAATGACACTGCTCACCTATCACGATTTCCTTACTCGTACTTCTTGTAAATATTTAAAATAATAAAACTAGTGCTTTTTATTATTACACGATGTTTAAGGTGTTTCTTGCATTTTACAGCAAAAAAGAAAACAAGAGAAAAATCTTAAAAACACCGAACATACTTGACAGATAACAGTCACCGTTTGAGGCGACCACCGGTTTATATATATATATATAATTGATTGAATATATAATATATATAAATATATATATATAAAAATATAGTATTTTGTGAATATATTAATTTACCTCTTAAAGGGATGATTGCATTTGCAATACAATCTAATTATGTATAATTGAGTTGTCTGCAGATATGATTTTCTAGATTTTAAAACGCTCTGTACTATAATAAATAAGAAAAACTGAAATGAAATGTGATTGTGTTGTATGTTTGAATACAGCCATATACCTGTTTTTATTTTGAAATACCGTTATGTTTCGTTTTTTTGAAACGGCGCTCCCCATTTGCTATCGGTTACTTTCGCATTCTCCCCATGGTGGCCAGTTTGTTCCCTACGCAAATTGCGGTTGCATAAGTTTGGCATCACCAGTGATCCCGTTAACCATCGCTACTACTATTGGCGTTCATTTGTGTAACCTACTGTAGGCATACGTAACTTATAGTTGTTTGTTATTATCCCCTTTTTACAATCTCGTGCTAAAGCGCAACCTCTACAATTTGGTTTATCATTCATAATTATTAATTATTGACAATATATGTTGCACATGAATAAAAACTGATGTCATCAACCCGCCTTTTTATTTGTCACGTTTTTATATAAACTACCATGTAAGTATAAATAAACTAATAATACAATTAAATGAAAAATAATTTAACTTTTTGAACTTTTCCACAAATTCTAACCTAAAAACCCGATGAAAGTTTCCTTTCCTAATATTTACTTTTGTATAAAATCATAACAAAAACGAAGCAGATCTCAAATGGAATGCCTAAAAGGAAAAATACCGGAAGTAATATTCAACAAATTAACCAGTACTTAGTATATTAAAAAAAATAAACCAACATAACCTTAATTTCAATGCATTTTAGTTGATATATCATCTCTAGAGTCGCTCCTAACAACCAACAAGAATGTTTTTGAAGAAAACGGGCTAAATTCAGCTCAAATTGATATATTACTTGATACTGTAAGCGAAATTATAATTTCGAATAAATTTCAACGAGGTAACATTATTGCGTGCATATTATAATTTGCATGAACTAAATAGGTGCAAAATATTTATAGCTATAGATATACCCGCTTGGGACAGAATAAGAACTGGAAATAAAGATATTGATAATAATTTACATGGTGGGATACCAATACGAGGCATAAACGAAATATACGGATCAAGTGGCGTCGGTAAAACTCAATTTTGCTTGCAGTTAGCTATAACGGCACAGTTACCCGTTGAATTAGGAGGTTATAATAAAGGTATTATTACAAAAAAGTAACTAATATACAATCTAAATAATTTTGTTTTAGACGTACTTTATATATGTACTGAAGATCTATTTCCTTCGAAAAGATTAAATCAATTAGTAGATTTATTTCCACAAAAATTATTTAGTAAAAGAATCAATAAAAATTTTGAGGACCATATCTACGTAGAGCATATATCTGATTTTGTACGTTTTTAATTTTTCCTTAACATACATTTAGCACACCATATTTTAGGAACAACTGCGGATTTGTTTGTGCATCCGGCTAAAGAAATTATTAGAAGTAGCTAAGCTTGGTTTGATAGTAATAGATTCGATAGCGGGAATTTTTCGTAGCCAGGAAAAAAGTAATTACCTCACCCGAAGTCAAGAATTTACGATAATAGCGGAAACTTTGTATAATCTTGCTGATGTACATAAAATTGCTATACTTTGTACAAACCAAGTAAGTAGTTAGTCAAATTAAAAAATATATGTATAATTAATGATGTTTTAAAGGTTACAGATGACATATCGACAGGAAAGACTGAGCCGTGCTTAGGTATGGCTTGGAGTAATTACGTGACATCCCGCTTTTTTATCTCACGATTAGGAACTACACATATACGACAATTTGAAGTCATATTTTCACCTGATTTGCCACCAACTGTTTGTGATTTTCAAATTAATGCGGATGGCTTGAGCCCTGTCGAAGATTTGTAGATTTTTTTTATTAATACCTACTGATTATATTACAAATCTTTGTTTTATTTCGTAAAAATTATTGTAGTAATCATTTTTATTTTTTTAAATTGCATGCAGCTTTTTACAAACTTGAATTCTATTGACAATTAAAAGTACACTATGTAGAATTATCGACATTTTAAGATGCTTATTTAGCAGCAAGGTCCCTGTACCTGGACCTTGATTTAGCAGTTGAAATAACAGGAATTTTGGGTACATTTTTAAATTTCTTGTCTGTCAAACATGTCATTTTAACAGTTAAATATGGTACAATTTAATATCATAGTTATCTACTCTTTTGAGGAAAAGCCTGAACTTCTTGAAGTATTTATAAAAATATAGTTCTCAGAAAAAATGCAGAGGGTAAGAATTAATCACATGAAGGTAGTTTATCGAATACGTAGTTAGTGCAGCATCAATATAATAATTAATAATAAATTAATAATTAATTTAAGTGAAGCCGCAAGTGTGTAAATAATTATAGAAATTCGATAAGATTTGTTGTAACTGGCAATTCTTACAAAAGATTACGAAATTTTAAATTTTCCTTTGTGACTTTTTCATTCACTCCCGCCAATTCCCAGACAAAAAGTCCCTACTTTTGATCGCTTATTTCCAAAAATTTGACAAAATTACTTTTAAAAAGGCACAACAAATACTACCTGACATTTACACTTTTGCAAAAATTAGCCATTAATTACAAATGGAACGAAACAACATAAGAATATAAATGGAAACGAGTATCCTGAAGCGCGTAGCAAGCGCAATACCTAAAGCCTAAAACCACTGAGATCGTGCTAAATTACAAATAATAATTAGAAACAGAAAAAGAATTTACGTATTTACGAATTTGTCGTAATTATTCTAGTCAATAGTGCTAAATAATGGTGCGCAACTATCTATATTTGTATACATGGGGCCTGACCTAACCTCAATGTTTCTTTTTTAGACTGCTGGAGTAATTTTAGCTGGTTTGGGGCTCGCCGCTGTCGGGTTTGCTGGTCGATACGCCCTCAAACAGCTCCCAAACGTCACGAAAACTGTTAATGATGCTATGAAAAATCTTCCAAAGTTCGACATCGATGACGTAGCTAACTCGAAGTATCATAAGGGAGGATTCGACCCAAAAATGAATCGAAGAGAAGCTGCTTTAATTTTAGGTGAATAGACTGTGTTATACCATAGGGTTGATCTGTAAAGATATATGCTTCAAAACGGAATCTATTTTAACGGGTTTTGTTATTACTGTTCTTGTTATAGCTCTATTAGTACTAGAGATAACTATGTGGTTCAAGAAGGGAAATATTCATAAAAGATGCTCCTCACAGAGCATTACAAATGTCGGCAAACAATAATAACTTCTTTCTTGCGCTCTGTATATGTTCAAAACTGAAACTACAGCTTTGTTTGTTTGGTTAACTCTATGTTGCTCAGCTTAGGGCAGAGAGACGTCACAAGCAGCTTAGAGTAAAGTCAAAGTAGAGTGCTTGGAGTAGAATTGATAGCACCCAACCTGCACCCAACGAACACCATTTGCTCTATGACAGTTGCAGTATTAAAAGGTTTTTTTTTGTTTGAAATGAAAACATAAGATGCTTTCAATTAACTTTAGTGTGCAATTTGCCCAAGCAATTTGATATATTTTTTCTTTAACTCCTCCTGTATAAGAATTCTTATATAACTAGAGATGTTAAATTACCGTAGTAATTTATAAGATTAACATCGGCTCTGCAAATTACAGAGGTAATTTAACATCTGGTAGAGTATGGTTTGTATTTAGTACCACAATTTATAGTGTAGTTAACTGTTTGCCACTAGAGCAACACTGCTCTAGTGACAAACAGGATGTCTACCAATGGTAGGCCAAGAAATAGGTGACATTTTCAAGTGACCAACATTGCAATATATGGCGGCAAATTCAAACAGTCTGCAGCTATTAATGATAACCCTGAATAAATAACATCAACCTGAAGTTAAATAACAGAAAATAATCCAATCAATAACATATTTAAAGCAAAAATAACTTGGTAACATAAATTCTCCTATTTTTTTTCTTAACAAATTAACAACACTATTTTGTTTGGTAGGTATTAGCCCATCGGCGAGCAAACAGAAAGTGAAAGATGCTTTCAAAAAGGTGATGGCGGTAAATCATCCAGATAGAGGCGGGTCCCCGTACATAGCGTCCAAAATCAACGAGGCCAAGGATTTTATGGAAAAGCACTCTCACTAACAACAAATTGTGTATATTTAGCAAATAATTATGTGATATGTATAAATAAAAAGGATAAAAATCGCAATTGTACGTATTTACAGCGTTATGAGACTAGATTAAATTAAAATGATGTCTGTAGCCGCTCCGTTCTTTTGTTTCCTCCCCTCTTGCCGCGCTATCGTTACCTACGAGCTCCTGCGTTAGCGTGCTTCCTGCGCAACTTCTCCACTTGGCTGTTCGAAAACGAGCCTGGTGTGATAAATATTTGCTGTGAACAAACAGAAAATATGTATTTAAGACCCAGTTCGACCTTTCCTAAAACATGTTTTCAAATAAAAACGTTATTTATTGTTCAGTTTATGAAATTTTCAGTGTAAGTTCTTAGAGAAATAACGAGTTGGGCTGATGAAAAATAATGTACCCAAAGAGGATACAAAAGGTGAGAAGCTATTTTTGAGCCTTGATTTGAACAAGCATTATTCTGCATTCAATCTAGTGAAAACGAGGCACTTTCTGTTAGCAAAATCTATATTCCTAGTGGTATAATATCATTATTTTCTGTTGTCTTTTGCATAAACATGTAACATTTTTAAGCTAGTATTAAACCAAATGATCTACATGAAAATATGTTGGCACTAAAAGAAAATTTATGATATCATAATACAAAAACAATTGACAATAACGGACTAGCTACAAAAACGTATGAAAAAAAAATTCATCAGTTAAAATGGATATACATATACAAATTTTATATTGTATAGACATAATTCACTCGCAATTTTCAAAAAGTTGATGACCTTTGAGCTCATATTTATAATCAGCATGAGAAACATAAGAAAAATGTCTACTCAGTTTCCATTACTTGTGGAATATAACCTAAATTATGTGCTTGTCAAGTAAGCTGTTATACACGTACATTTATGAATAACTTATAAGAAATGTAATGTACAGGTTGTAAACAAAACATCATATTTGATTAATAATCTATTATCTACAACTCACAAATACATTCATTATGTATGGATCTATTGAGACATAATCCCCACTGATAACGGGATGATGACAGTTTGGTGCTTTATAGTGACAGTTTAGTGATTTATGGTGACAGTTTGGTGCTTTATTGTGACAGTTTAGCAGTTTATGGTGACAGTTTGGAGGTAAATACTGTTAGAACTCATGTTACTTGATTATTAACTTACAAAATAGCAATACAAACTGAAACAGTTTCCCCACTAGTGAGCAGAACACCAATTTGTTCACATTGTTCGAACATTACCAAATAACATTTCTTAATGTGTAAAAAAATATGCTTATTAAATATTTTTGCGGAACTTAATAATATTTTCAATGGGATATTTTTATCAGTGACGGTAATACTTACTTTCATAAACATGTGACAGTCTAATACTTCTGGGTTGCTTCCCATTCGTTTAAAACAATCGACTAGATCTCCGAAATCGGCGGCCTCTAAAATCGCCGCCCTATGCATCGTGATAAGCGTCAAGGCAACGCGGAATAAGATTTTCGAGCCCTCGTAAAACAGGCAGTCCCAAATCCTGAACACAGTTTCGGTCGGCAGAACCTCCGCGAACAAACAAATGAACCATTTCGTCGTGCTCACGCCGAACTCCACCCCAACGTTGCAGATATGAGCGTGAACTTGCGGATCCTTAATCTTAACTAGCTCGTCCAAAACTGCAAGGTCCGTGAGGAGCCCGGACATTGTTTTTATATAATATTTTGGTAAAATGCGTTCGACTAGTACTTTCAAAAGCCAAAAAGTTATCTCCTCATCTTTGGTTGCTATTAATAATAATCCGGCTATATAGTTTAGCCCTTGGCAGTAGGTTACTTCTGAATTTTGGTGTGCAAACGTAGCGCATACGTTGTAAAGTTGTAAAGGAAGGTGACCGTCTTTGGTGAAGAAGATATTCTCTGGGAAGGTACGGGGAATATCAAGTTTGATCATGGAAATAATGTTCTCGTCGTTAATTTGATCTTTTAGCTGCGCGTATGATTTCTCCGAGCTGTTCTTCAATGCTTCGGCACCCGACGTGTGCATCCAGACGAGGGGCCTATCCGACATCGGTATACCCTTCCGGATGAACCGTTTTAATTTTGCGCTGCTCCGAGTCTTGTCTCGTTCGTTCAACGTTTTCCAACGTTGCTGTCTTTTCGACAGAACCCATATGTATCGTTCGAAAAACTCCTTATGATTTGTTTGAGAGTTTGATATCTCAAACCCGTATTCGTCCACTTTACCTCTATAAGAAACAAAAAGAGTTCTTAAGAATGTGCTACTTAGAGACAGGATTTCAAACAAATTTGTAAGATACATCAATACTTTTTTTTAGTGAAAAATATAAAAAATAAATAAATAGGTTTCATAAAACAAAAAACACAGTGGATGCTGTTGTATACTTGTAGCCAAATTTTAGTATTTGCGCCGCCTCATTGCAGGACTTTTTGATCAAAACATACCATAGACTGTAAAACCGTGAAAAACTATCCAGTGATTTATTTTATACACTTCAAGGTTCAAAACAAGTAAAAAAAACATAGATTTATAAAACCAAATACATGAGAACCTCCCTTTAATATCGAGTATCCAAATTTGTGCATTTGTCATACTTTTGTTAGTCCAAAACAAATGCTGAGCAGGAAGTACACTTTCACTTCCTTTAAAACATGTAAAACAGGACAAACAATAAAATACATTGAGAACAGTTTTGGAAACCACATTTGGTGTATATAACAAAATTTCAGCTTATCTAGTAATATTTCAACCCCTTGCAGCGTTTAGATAAAAACAAAATGATGGCTACAAGGATAGGAAGTACTTAGAATTACTCGTAAGGCCACAAAAAATCAGACCCATTCCCAATTTATAATATATATATACATAAATAGTTTATCATTTGTGATAAGAAGTAAAAAAATATATATATTTTCCTATATAAACAGTGAAGCTATGACACCTGCTACTGATAACATATATGTGCAACCGATTTTTTTTGTGGAAAACTGTACAATTTTACAAATAATTTACCTTAACTTTGCCTGAGCCATGGGTTTTCCTCCTGCGGTTTTTTGATTACACAAGGCATTAGATTAGTGAATCATTGGTAAAACACTAAAAGTATGACCGAATCTACACAAATTGTTCCTCATGGTCATATCAGATGATAAACGAGCTTAATAGACACACAATAGATCCAATAACGATTTAATAAAGATGCGTATTTTGTGTCATGATCTCCTTTGCCATAAATTTCTATACGATCCAAGACCTAACCTAAAAAATACTATCTAACGTCAAATCAGCATAACCTATATAAATGACGCTGACACTTGACAATCAGCTGTGCAAACCGTGTGCAAAATACCAACTGTAAAAATGTTACAGTACTGTTTCAACAATTATAAAACCAAACGCAGCTTCCTTTTTATAAGTAATGTAATCCCATATTCAATATAATTTAAATAATTACTAATTATTTAAATAGCACATTACAATAAAAAACAGTTTTAGTAGGGACATCACATATCTGTGAGGGACACACAGAAATTCTAGATGGCGCTATGGTTACGAGAGGCGGATTTCAAATTTCAAATAATGATAATATTGCTTGTTGCGTTTTAACTTTAAACAATAATAATTTAATATTAGAATAATCAGGTGTCCTGCCAATTTGTGATATATTTCGTTTAGGTTTACATAATTGAATAGGAAAGGTGATATTAAAGGTCCAAATATTTAGAATGTGCCTATTACTGGAAAAATGTCAACCAATGTTTGAATATCATATTATAGTAAACTTTAGAAAGAATATTATATAATTATGTTGCCAAGTAGGTCATTTATAAAAATTGTTTTTGTCGTCATTTAGGAAATTTTCTTAAATCAACAAATCAACATCAATTTCCAGAATATTACCCGCTCATCTCACTCTCTCACTCTCGAAATTCAGTCAGGTATAGGGAAAAGTACAAATAAAAGTACATTTTGTTTGATCATCATTTTATCAATATAATTTGATATAACAAAGACAAAAATACGGTTTTCCATTAATCTCTTTAATATACATAATAATTTTAAGGTACTCATGTATTGTGCAATTTATCCGGGTTTCCGACCGTGACGACTTGAGGTTGGTAGCCGTGCTTGTAATTCCCAGTCATCTTGCAGCTTCCATGGTCGGGTGTGCGGTACTTTGCAAGTTGCTGGTAAACTTGCTTCATGCGCTGAATGTTGATTTTACTGGCAGTGGCGTGGTTAACCATTGGCAAAGGATAGTCTTTACCAACAATGCACTTCGCAGCACGTTGAACGTTTTCAGGCGCGGTCCATGGTTCATGGATGTATTGCACTGGCATATTTTTCAGTACTGGGAGATATTTTCTACAAATACAAGAAAGTAGAGAGATTCAATTGGACATTACAAATCGAAGTTTGTTTTACATACCTTATATAGTCTCCATTTGGGTCTGCCTTTCTTCCAAATTTCACGGGACAGTAACAATGAAAGAATTGCTGAAAGAAGCTGGAACATGATAGCCACATCCACATCCCAGCGTTCACGGACCAATCAGCGTCTAATAATAATTCTTCAAAGACCTGTACATATGTTAGTTTGTAAACAATGTGTTTTATTTCATGTGTTACTTGTTCAAATTTACCTTCATTCCTTCCTCCCATGAGATCCAAAGATCACCTCTGGTCAAGAAACAGGCTACCGCATGTCTGGCCAAATGGTGAATCCAACCTTCTTCCCTTAGCTGGGTCATTATAGCATCTATCCATGGAAAACCAGTTTGCCCCTAAAATAAAACTTCTTGATTATGTATATAAATAACATTGTCCCTTAAGTCCATTCTTGAGCTCCTTTGGAAATAACCGATTAATTTTTTAACAGGAGTCAAAAAATGGGAATTTATAGTGAATGGGTATGGTAAGATTTTTATGATGATTTTAACATATTCCAAACATTTATCAAATTAACAGTTAGAAGGTGTAGGCAAGAAGGCAAGTAACAACAATTTGTAGCTTGTAGTTTTTTGAGAAGAAGAAGAAGCAATTAAACAAAATTACAATGGACCACCACCAGTTTCCGGTGGTGGTGGAAACACAAGAAAACTCGATTACTGCCCATGATATGTTCTTTTCTTTTAAATTTCTCCCGTTTACGAATTCACTTTCATAAAGAATTCGTAGAATCAACCTTATGCGGTTTTAAATTTTAATATGGTTTTACAACCTTAAAAAATTTTTTTTTTCGATAATAATAAATACGGAAAGTTACCTCAAATTCTTATTTTCTGAACTGCGCCGTAGGTACACACTATTTTTTTATATTGAAAAAATAGCAAAGGAAATTCTCATACAAAAGATAATATATAATGTCAATGTTTTGCATTGCATAGAATTTTACTCAGTTATGAGTTTTTATACGATCTAATTCGGAGGTCAAAGATTTACAGAATGGAGAGGTATTTGCTGGAGCCCCTTTTTTTCAAAATGTATGAGATAGATTTAGTTGATTTCGAATGTTTGTATCCAAAAGTCTCCATCACGTCATATTTCTGAGAAGGAAACAGTAATGTAATACCACAGCGTTTCAATTTTTATAGCGATGAAGTTAAGACTCCGTTCTGAAAACATTGTAACTACAAAATCAAATATTCAGATACGATGTTTTTCTGTTGGGGCCGCGTCTACGCAGTGGTTTACTTTACATCTTGGAGTCTGCGGTAAGCAGTCCGTACTGTCACGCATGGTCGACACGTGGTCATTTTTTACATTTCTGGCAATGATAATATTTGGGCTGATTGGGATTGTATTGTGAGGTGGGTCAAAAAATTATTTTACCTAGCCCAACTGCTTATTTATCTAAGAAATAACAATGAAACTTCAGTAAACGAACAATAAATAATGCCTTTATTTGCCTTTAAACGCGATTTTTTGACAGTTAGTACTGTGTCTTAAGTTTCACAATTTCATTTCAGCCTCCATGGAGATCTCTGGCAGATAGTGTTATATTTCTAGAGGATATCAAAGAGTGTAACTTCAAGCCATCCATTTTGTTTCAAAATTGTGACGTGATAGAATTCCTTGCCTAGTGTCAAAATTTAATGCTTCAACATGAAAGCTATGAAGGAAACCCCCAGTATTTCACGTGTCCCGGGGCCTTTTCCTCTCCCTCTTCCCCTTCCCAATTTTAAAGGTTATAGTTCAGAATTTCATTAAAACCTTTAAAGTTCAAGGTTCAATCTAAAATATTCTGTAACGTTGCATTATAGTTTGGGGAGTGACAAAACCGACAAAATTAAAATTTGAAATGTCTCTTATAATTAACTAATTATTAACTTACGCTAGCCCACTTCGCCAAAGCCTCAGCATTCTTGTCCCAAGGAATTTGGACACAGATCGGATTTCCCACCATCTTGTCAAAGTTCGGGTTTTTCGTCGCTGCGCAATAGAAAAACTCCCTCCACAGTAGTTGCCCGTGAAGCGACAACGGCGGGAAAGTCTTCTTAATCTTCTTGTACAAATCAGTCAGTTGGTAGTAGAATAATCTCGTCGATAGACAGCCAAATCGTAGATAAGGCGACAACCCAGTTTGGGAAGGCAAAAGCGATTGTGGCGTCATTTTGGGCCGTCCAAAAGATGCAACCCAAGCCTTCCTCTCCAGATGCCGCTCAAGTCTTCCAAGGGCTTCACTTTCACCACCTTGCCAATCCGGCGGTAGAAGCCCATCCGTGTCAAAACCCAATTCCTCCAAAGTTGGAACGCCATATTTTTCATCATGGTCGTCAGCGATTGGTGTCGTGGCTCCATTTAAAATTTGTTGGGTTACAGGATGTTCAGCCATGGGAGGAGGATCCATACAAGCTATTATAGCTAAGAATTGATGATACGTTAAAGGAGCACGTCCACCATTCCTATCTATAACACGCTGGAGATGGTACAAGGTATGGGATACTTTTTGCACCACTGTGATGCCCAATTCGTTGCAAAGGGTTGTGATATTGTGGTCTCGTACTCTTCCAAACGGTTCAGGGTCTTCTTCGAATGTTAAGGCGGTCGTTCCCCATTCTCTGAATAATTTTGGAAGAGCGTCCGCGGGCTGTCCTCTGATCACAAATAATCTTGAATTTAATTTTCGTAGACTTCGATCGAGATCTTCCAGGCATTGTAGCAAGAATCTGAAAGGTTACGGAAGTGGTTACGTCATGTGTTAAGTCAAGAACACGCTGGCAATACCATTGACCTATGGTATTATCGTATTATAAATTATGTTATGTAAGTTATCGGGAAAGTATTGAGGTATACAAAGATCTCAATAGCAATTAAGTGTATTATAACATATTCAGCGTATATTAATCACTGCAGTGTTACTCAATAGTTCAATACATTATCTGTTGACGTATGTGGATAGAATAGAGACACATGCGGGTAGCGTATGCATTCATGTCATGTATGAGAACACAATGAAATATGTACAATGCCCTTACGTAAAACAACTCCAACATTTGGCACGTTAAGTTACGCGTGATTTGCTACTCTGGGTTAACCACTGTGAGTCTGACGTTGAAATGCGTCTTTATGCAAGAATTTGAAAGGGCAGCAAAAGGGCAACGAGGACCCATGGCACTCCACACGATGTTGTCCACTTTTTTGTATTGGTTTTATTATCCTCCTTGGTTTATAATCGAACTATTCGTTTTTAACTAACACTCGTATCATAACTATCTCTGTGGACGTCGTGTTACCACAAGTTGTTGGTCGGCAATTTTCCTTCTGAAGAAAAATCGGAAACGGTCAACTTCGACTCGGTACCTACACGTTTCATTGTTTCGTTTTATATCATAAAATAAGATGCCACTTAAAGTACCTCTGTACATTTTAAGGATGCAGATTCCTTACGTTGCTACTTGAAAATATGCAGCCGTATAACGTGAAAAATGTAAAAATAACGTGCTTTTATTGTAGGCAATTGAAAGATCAACCAATTTCAACCTGTTGCATTGTCGTCAGACTAACCTGAACCAAGATAACGTCACAGATATAACTTTGCCCATATTTCGAAATAGTATTTGACCAATATCTTCCCTTTTTTGACCTGACGATAGTGAAGGTTGAAATTAGTAGATCTTTTAATCCTTCTACTATAACTATCATTATTTTTTTGTAAGCGAAACCGTTTTTAGCAAATGTGAAACATGAATTTGAAGAAGCACCGTGTTTTATGACAAGATACTAATAAGAAGATTATCTTCAGCCGGGCTGAAGTTAAAATACCCCCACCGTAAAGTATTAAAAAAAATACCCCCACCGTAAAGTATTAAAAAAGATTTAGCTTTATTAAATATTTTAAATAATCCATGTTGTAAATTTGAACCCCTTTCCTTACCATAATTTCGTCAAATAAACGTTTTTTTACCAAATAGATTTAATTAATAAGTAAATACACTTTCATCCAGAAATAAATAGGTATATTGTGGCCTCTAATGAAGTAGCTTACTAATTTGAATTCGCCCCAGTGTAAGTTTGACTATTAAGCAAACACCTTACTTCTAAATTTGTGGTGGAGGTATGACGAAAGACTAATATATATTTTAGGTTTCAAGAAGATGGCAAATAAATGTTATAATTTACTGGTTTTGAATAATACAAGATGCCAAGTTGAGAGGAACGGTCTAAAAAACAACGCTAATTCTTTGTTCTAGATTGCATTACAGACAAGAAAAAACAAAACAAAAATTGAAAATATCAAGGCTTCTAGAAAGTGAATTACTAAAACCTGCTAAGTTGTACGAATTATAATGTTAAATTAAATATTGTAAACCGTATTCTTGGAATACTGTATGTGTTGTATTAGTTTTGTTTAGTTATTTTAGCTAATTTGGTTTTGTTTAAATTATAACCAAGGTGCTACGCCTAGCTTCGTGAACGTGAACTTATATATTCATTCACCCGACAGTATTGTTGTTGACAGACTAATTAATATTAACTTACATCAATCAAATATTTTACCTACATCAATAAAAATACAGTTACTGCTATTATCGAACGATTTGAAAAAGAATGTTTGGACCAAAAGAGAACAAGAAATACGTACTAATAAACGTAACTACAAAAAATTTAAATCTTCCTAAAAAGCGGGACATTTTAAAAACATCGCGGGACACGGGACAAACTGTAAAAAAGCTGGACATCTGGTCACTTTATACTCTTATGTGGGGAAGGGTGTCCTTACGGGAAAGATTGCTATGCAATAAACATAATAACAAAATACAAGAGGAAGGGGGCATCTTCTGTATTACGAAAAATGCATTTGTACGTCGATTGTATTCTAACACTGGTACCTGTCAGCGAAAAAAAGTATCTTCATTTGTTATGTCATAATAATCAATAGAACGGTTGCCATTCAATAGAAAAATAATCCTTCAATGTAACAAAAGCGTGCAGATTTCATATAATCTACGTAAAAATGCAATTATCTCCAAAACAATAGATGTTTACACAATAGTACGCTATTACTTTTTATGTGATAAATACGTAGATTCCAAAAGTATCCTCTATGCAATAAATATAATTTATATTATTATTCATTGTCAATCACGTTCAACTCGATTTTTTTAACAAGAATTATTTTTTATTAATACAAAAAAAACTGAATAACATATAGAATGAAAAAAGAAAAATTAATTTGTTAAAATATGTCCATTTTGCCTTAATTATCTATCTATATTTGTTTTAGTATAGCATGGTTTACGGTTTATTAGAGATAGTTTTTAGTAGTTCCAGAAATTGCTCATTTAATTCCAATCTATTTTTTTTTCTTCAGTTAATGACAATGATTATTACGATAAGACCTGACTCTCTATGATTTACGGAATTTGTGAAGCATTTCAATTTTTATGGTCCGGTATCCCTAATGGCCCGGCCACGCCAAACCAACACAATTGGGATTTTCAGCAAAAGTTGACAGAAAACGACAACAGTGTTATCTAAAACGCCAAAAACCATAAGGGCCAACATTGTCTTACCTCCACTTATTGATGCCAACATTGGAAGAACCGGCGAACCAAGGGTCCAGGACGAAGACGCATCGAAAGGTGGTGGCGTTCTTGAGTCCTTCTCTGAGCGCCGGGTTGTCATGCAGTCTGAGGCCTTTCCGGAACCAATGCACCAAGTGCTTTTCCTGGCCAGGTCCTCGAATGTCGGCCCTCTGCCCATTGCCGACCCCTAACGACCCACTCATTTACCTACACTACGCCGACACGTCGACATGGTATCACAAGGGCGAAGACACAGCACTCCTTTCAATGATAGATGTTATAGATTAAAATCCCCCAAAATGTTAAATGAAAGTTTTTTTTTTTAATGTAGTTTTTGTGAATGATATTTCTTTGATGATTGGATCTGGATGATCGGATCTGCAACAAGAAGTGGACTGAAATGATCTTATAGATGGTATGGTTTAGGGACAGTTACATTGGTTTTCTAAAATTAACAGTAGGTATATATTTAATATCAGACGATCAGAGCATACTGTAAATTTAATATATGTAATATATGTATATGTAATATTGGTATCTATGTACTCCAGTTATTGCATCTCAATTTTAAGACGGATTACACACTTCAAACTCTTTGGATTTGATCAGAAATTGCACATAAATCTGAATCATAAATGTGCAGAAATTGTATCTAACCAACCAAGAATATTTAATATATCCAAGTTATATTTTTACAGTATCTTAAACAACTATGCACGACGTGTTAAAAAATACAAAATTTTATGACAAAGACAATTGTAAAATATTGTTTTCGTTGAAACGAAATGACTCAACAACCTTCCTATCACGTTACGTTGTCGTTGGTTCATGTCTATTTGCTTATTAAATGAAAACATATTTAATGGACTACTACTTACAGCTTTTTGTTCAATGCATCAGGATATAATACATAATACAATATTCAAATTGTAAATGAAAGACAATTCATTGTCTTCATAAAGATCGATTGATTGCTCGCAAAAATAGTTTACAGTAGAAAATATTAATACTTATAAGCAATAGTATATTATTTGACGAGCACATAATTAAGGATATAAATCGCGAGCATGAAGCTGTAATCATCGAGCGATTTATATCCGTTATGTGCGAGTCAAATACGACGTTTTATCTACGACTCATAAATTCCATTTTATGCAAAATGTGTAAACTGTATTTGTTAATGACGGCGAGGCGAACTGTCAAATAACTGTCATCCACGTAGGTTTTGACAGACTTTGACACTAGCGTTGTATAATGATGACAGTTCGTTCAAATAATGACGTCATTATTTGAACGAACTGCCATTATTATACAACGCTAGTGTGATTATAATCATTGGCGCGTATAATGATGGGCATTATATAGTCACAGATACGTATGCAATGAACTTATTATATGTTTTATTAAATGTTTTCATATATATTTCAAAACCACTAATCTTAACGAAGCAAATTTCAGCCTACATTAAAGTCGAAAAATGTGGTTACATTCTAAATACATAATAGAAATATTGAAAAATGTAGGTTTTGGAGAATGTTAAATAATTGTTTCGAAAATCTGGTTATTATGTTAATAATGAATAATATCTGTCTTCACAAAACATCATCAAATTTCTTAACCTTGCCTGTCCCGTGCATCTCATGTAATGCACGCACAGCATACGAAAAATGGCAACAAACTGGTGGAGAGGCAAAAAGAAGATGTTACAAGTAATTGCACAAAATCGCGGTACGATGCATTGCACTGACACCCTGTCATTTTTTTTTTTCAGATAATTATTCAGAGATAACTGAAAACCGCAGTATATTTAAGCAAAAATAAGTTTTCTATTTTTTCGAAACCTAGTATACATATTGAAAATATGATCAGTGGTGTTGAAGATACATGAATACATGATACATATGTCGTCATTTACTCACTAACAAGCTATACTTTTTCCTAAATTGAAATCATTATAACCTTTGGGTCGATTACCATTTTGCTTTTTCTTTCACATAAACAGACGATTACATAAGACCTATAAGCATCTACAACATACTATTTATCCTTTAGACTCTCCAAGGTTGGCCAAAAACTCTGCACCGCTGAAACCACTGCCTCGAAACACTGAAACCCCTCAAGGTGCAATTTTCACAAAACTTATTGAAGCACTGGAAATTAAATGAAGTTTGTTTTTAAACATAAATGGTAGTGGGTACTTGTGTTTTCTATGGAAACAAATTACTTCTGTGGCAAATACAAAGTGTTGAGGCATTCGTCCACGTCGAAAGCAACGTGATCGCGGAGAGCGGTTTTCAGCGATTGGCTGCCGACGTCACATGGGCCTTCGGTCACGTTGCAAGAGATGCGTCCAAGTATTCAGTACATGAAATAATCGACGTCGATACTAGATACAGCACCTGTTCGCTGTACACCCCCCACCTGATCACTAACCCCTTATTCAATTTGTAATTTGAACAAATTTAATTGGACATTTACAGACGCAAAACGCTAATGGTGCCTATTATCTTGTTGATGTTGTTACGTAACAGGTTTTTGTTTTTGTTATAGCTATATTAAGTAATCAAAACAGTGAAGTATAGCAATGCCAAAGTAATGATCAACTTGAAATATGGATCTCCTTGAGGGTTAGATATGGCCAGAAGTCCCACAGCATATAGGCCTCATTGCCTCGTCAGAGGGCTTCCTTCACTTCGAGCGTCCACCTTTCATAAATTCGTCACGAGGAAAATTTCAGCTTCTGGTGGTAATGTGACATACATTCAATACATGTTTCATGTGGACCACACGACTATATCCCGAGATATCACGACTATATCAAGAGATATCGTCGCGTCGTTTCAGTGGAAATGTGCTGCTTTCACAGCGTCACGATAATATCCTGACGCGATATCATGACGTTATGAGTGTCCAGTGTCCACATACTGGGGTGCAAGTGATTTCCTCTTTTCGCACATATCTGGGATGCTTTCTGAATGAGTTTCTTTTGCCACTCACTAATCGCTATTAAAGTTTTTGTTTAAATATCAACTAGCAACACAGTTAAGGTTCTCGTCAACGGCAACAATCTCATTCAAAGTTTCTCTTCACTTTATGGATTTTGGAACAGTTACAGAATGTATACCACCATTCACTCGTTTGTAAACTTCGACAAACCTACCTAAACAATTTCATCAAATTTAAAAAAAAATGCCTTTTTGGTGATGGTCGACTTCGTCTTATAGCTAGTGACATGTGAAGTTTAATCAGTAGCTTTGGCGAAGTTCAACCGGGGACAGGTACTCTTTATAACGGGTTTTGCTATCACGACTTCCTGAAATTATGACGTCTCGTTTTATGGCCCAACTTTTTTCCTTATATGGCTTTAAAACTTTTTTGGAAAAAGCATTTTAGAACAAATTTAACATCAAAGAATAATGATGCTGTGGATATAGTAGAAAAAGAAAAACACATGATAACAAATTAATTATAACAGATATGCAAATCGGTTGCTTAGAAGTTGCGTTCTATGGAATTTGTATGGGTTTATATGGGAATATATGATTCATTATACGGCCTGTCGATTTATGGCAAACATTACAGGAACGTATTTAGGCCTTATAGGGAGGTATGAGGATAATGCAATAATTTGCCTTGGCCAAAAAAAAAGTCAGATGTAGATTTTGCACATTTTGGTTTTGTCCTGTTTGAGAAGCGCCCTCAGATGTTTTTAAATTGGCTATTTGTCTACAACATCCAATCCTCAAGAATAGAGTTACCAGATGAAATATGAAGAAGGAGGAGAATCCGTCAAAAAGGAGGAGAATCAAGTTAAAATATAACAAAAAGACAAAAATATGACAAAAAACGTTGAAAATAATAAAAAGTAGTACAGTAGTACTAAAAAATACTCAATGCATGGAAATAAATCTTCATATGTACCTATAGTTATCGTAACCTTCAAGATTCATCCATCAAAAAATTTTATTCGTCTAACTGACGTATCCATTTTTATAAGTGTTGCAAAGATTTTTTTTTTGAAGATTTATTGGAAATCATCTTAAATAATTTGTGTTACTTCGTTTGAACAATTTGCTTCACGAACAAGTTGTGTCCCTTTTAAGAGAACTAATTTGTTTTCAACATCCACTATATACTGAATTGTTCTCCCGCTTTACAATTTCTAACTATGATTAGAAAATTGCCATCACTGAGTATATAAAATATAAATGTGCTTCCAAATACGTAGTTTTAAAGAACACTTTCAACGCATACGGAAAACAAAACGTGAACATTTGACAGTTCCTCTACTGCTGGGAACAAATTTAATCTCATATCGTTCTGGTATGATTAAGGAAAGTTTGATAATCAGTATCGACATAATATATATCTATAGACAGAAAATAATTATGAATCTTCATAAAAAACGGACTCATCTACTCTCAATAATGTGGACAGTAAAACCAATTTCAATAAGATTATTATTATCCGGAGTTGGCTTTAAAATTTTGTACATTTTGCGGGAGGTTATTATATGAGCGCCAAAAAAGTCGTACAGCTATATTAGTTATCATGTAATTCTGGCTTGTCAACGTGACAGTTGGTGCATGTTTCATACCTATGATTAATGTCAGAATGACATAAAAGAACTATTTACAAAGCTACAAGGTGTACGATTTGTTTTGGGCGCGTATAGTACCAGAGAGATGTTAAATACATCTCTCTGGAGCGCGATTTTTTAAGTCGCCTGATATAAACATCAAGTAATGCCCGTGGAACATGTCCTACAATGGTTTTGTTCCTCCGTTTGAATAATATTAATAAATATTTTGACGTAATCAAGTGATATGCGTATCTACGGAGTTTAATAACAATACAAACAATTCGGAGTTGAATGACAATGCAGACAATTATTTGTCAAACAGAATAGGTAACCTAATCGCCAATAATTGACATTGACAATTTGAATGTATAAATTGAATTATTTGATGTATCTGACATATAAACCATGGCAATGGCTAATGCCCGCGCTAGCGTTAAAAATTCTTGCCCTAGCATGCATAAAGTAGCTGTTTTCGCCCGGTATCTAAGATGTAAAATGTCACTTTATGATCATGTAGGACATAATAAATCAACGGATCTTTCCACTTGTCAATAGCCTATGACTTGACATTTTAACGACTACGTCAAATATCAGTTCACATCAATTATGCTGTCAATCATCCCCGGCAGCAGCCATCGTCTACTACAAAACCTACCAAGGGTATTACTCCCAGCGGTCTTCCAGAGGTCGAAGAAGAAGGATGCTATTAAGTACAAACCATATTCTCCATTCCAAGGGAAATACGGTCTTGTAGAGTGGGCTGTCGTGAGGACTGATGACCTGATCAACTGGGGAAGGAAGTGCTCCCTATGGCCATGCACTTTTGGCTTGGCTTGTTGCGCTGTGGAGATGATGCACATCGCGGCACCTCGATATGACATGGACAGGTTCGGAGTTGTGTTCAGAGCATCTCCAAGACAGACTGAGGTTATAATTATTGCTGGAACTGTCACCAATAAGATGTCTCCATGTTGCAGGAAGGTGTATGACCATATGCCCGACCCGAAATATGTCATTTCGATGGGGAGCTGTGCTAATGGTGGCGGTTACTACCATTATTCGTACTCGGTCCTGAGAGGCGTCGACAGAATAATACCGATTGATTTTTATGTGCCTGGATGTCCGCCATTACCAGAGGCTCTTCTGTACGCCGTTTTATTGCTGCAGAAGAAAGTCAAGGCTCACAGGTTCCTACAGCTCTGGTATAGGAAATAGTTTTTGGATAGTGATTTTATTCTTTTATCATATTGTGGTGATTTTAATTCATGGTTAGTTTTTATTTAAAGTATGTTGTTATGTATGTTTATTTATACGTGTATTTATGTATATCATTTATTTCTTTACTAAATATTTTTTCATACTTTAGGTTCTTATTGTTTAAATCAGGATTTTCAGCTCAAGTAGTGTATGGTTAAGTCCTAGAATAATTTGATTTTTATCATTTATATTTTCTCCAGATATTATAAAAATGAAAATGTTTAACAACATAGGTACTTAAAATTTACATCCCGCCTGTATGTAAGTATTGTAATCGTACCGAAAGAGAAAATTGAGATTTTAGGGACAATATGTCCTTTTGGGTCCTCTGAACATATTTGACCAAGGTACAAAAAGATGTGTGACCTTTAGTAGTTTCTCCGACGATTCCGGAGAAACTACTAAAGGTATCGGGATGAAACTTCATATTTAGAAGTTTCATGACGAAACTTAGAGGTGAAAAGCTTTTTCTTCAAAAGAGTCCAAACGAACTGGAACTTTACTCTAGGCATTTTTCAAGGATTTTGCAAATGAGCCGCCATTAATGTATTTTTGTTAAAATAGTTATTAATACCTAATAATAAATTAACGTAGAGGAAATTTTGTATAATTTTTGTATAATGACTTTTTTGCTAAAATTGATAGTTTAGCTCCATGAGCATATTATATTTGATTGAGATCGGTCGTGTTTGCATTAATATAAAACTAGTTAACCAGGATTTGGCAGATATTTTCATTCTAATGACAGTAGGTAGTATCAAACGCTAACATTTTGATATTACCTTCAGTCAACAGTATCAAAATATCTGTCAAATCCTGGCTAACTCGTTTTATTTTAATGCATACACGATGGATCTCGATCAAATAGAATCTCATGTTGCTAAACTATTAAACATAGTATGATAAAGTCATGTTCCTGGCCACATGACAGATTTTTTATTTTGATTTTACTTGAGATGATGCATCTAATTTCACTTTTATTTAAAAAGTAATCAGTTTGATATTTTTTACCAGTGATGTAGGTGATTGTGATACATCCTATTATAGAAAGATATCAGGAATATTTCTGGAAAACAATGATTAAAATAAAAGAAGTGCTTAAAATAGTCATATCCTAGAATAATCTCACAAATATTCTAAAAATTGTAAAGAATGCCCTAATACAAAGTTAGGCTAAAATAAAATAAATCAAAATAATTTACAAAATACGTTATTTGAATAAAAAGTGTGACATTAAAATAACATATTCTTATTATGTTCTCATTAATAGTTAATGGAAACAAAAAAAATAAAATATTAATTGTAAATATAACAAAACATGAACTTTGTATTTGTAGATACAATTTGCGACTTTTTTTAATACTATTGTTAGTCTTATTTCCTGACTTTTTACTTTATCATACGCACTACGCAGTATGTAAAGTATTGTAATCGTGCCGAAAAAAATTTTTGAGATTTTAGCGGAAATAGGTCTTTTTGGGTCCCCTGAACATTTTTGACCACGGTACAAAAAAATGTCTGTGTGTGTGTGTGTGTGTATGTATGTGTGTGTGTAAACGATTTTTGTGGTGACGATTCCGGCGAAACTACTGATGGTATCGGGACGAAAGTTCATATTTAGAAGTTTCATGACCTAACTTAGAGCTGAAAAGGTTTTGGTTCACAAGGGTCCAAAGGAACTGGTAGTTTATTCTAAGCCTTTTTGAAGGATTTTGGAAATGAGCCGCCATTTCTGTAATTTCGACAAAATAGTTAATTAATAAATTAAAGTAGAGGAAATTTTGAATAATTTATGCCTATGACATTTTTTGGTAAAATTAATAGTTTAGCTGCAAGAGCAAATTCTATTTGATCGAGTTCGGTCGCATCTGCATTGATATGAAACTACATAGTAGCCAGGATTTTGACAAATATTTTTTTTGTGCTGTCACCACAGAAATGTCTATGGCTGTCACCACGCTGTCACACTCGGAGAACCGCTATGGAACGTCATCTACAGTGTCATGAACGAATATAAATCTGTCAGAATTTGAATTAGCTTTTTAAACTTGACATTTCGTAGTGGTATCAACCTAACATTTTCTATACCGAAATATAACCATTTTTGAATTTTTTTAAATATACGTATTTCTCAAAAAGCAATACAAAAAACGTTGATGTCACTCCTGCCGAAAACTACATAGCGCGACTCGCTCCCATGCGACGACGACGCTCCGCCATCAGTGACGCGCCGCATCACCGCTCGTTGTGCTATTCCATACTTTCGGCACTTGTAAGATAAACAACTATTATTCTGATGACAGTAGGTAGTGTCGAATGCTGATGCTTTGACAATATACCTTCGATTGATACTATTGACTATAAAAATATCTGTCAAATCATGGCTAACTAGTTTAATTTTAATGCAGACACGATT
Source organism: Melinopterus prodromus (assembly GCA_964023965.1). Taxonomy (NCBI): domain Eukaryota; kingdom Metazoa; phylum Arthropoda; class Insecta; order Coleoptera; family Scarabaeidae; genus Melinopterus; species Melinopterus prodromus. The sequence continues at coordinate 53,190,506 of OZ030393.1, forward strand.
TATCTCAGTCAAATAGATTCTCATGCAGCTAAACTATTAATTTTATATATTGTATGATAAAGTCATGTGCCTGGCCACATCAGATTTTTTTATTTACCGGACCTGAACTGAATAAAAAATAAATAAATATTCAAATATAAGCCAGATTTTCTCATTTTGTTTGCTATCAGCGACACCCCTAATTATCGAGTTTCAGTTCAAGCATATTTTTAAAAAAATTGTGATTTTTAACAAAACTAACTTTAAAAATCTCTCTTCTTAGAATTTGTCCTATTATATTTAGTTTTGAAGATACCAACACAATATTATTTCCTGTGATAGTTGAAGCTTTCTAATTGCAAATATAGTGCAAAATCTGATGTTAGGTTGTCAAAATTTAAAATTGGGGACCCAATTAAGCGACAGATCAATATGATATTATAAATTTTATTGTTTTGTGACTTTCAGGCGTTCTTCGATAATATTACATTTTAAAAGATAGAAAGCATAAAGTGCTAAGTTACTTATTTTGTTTGATATGGTTATGGAATTATTGCGCCATAAAAATTTATAATCATACTTACTCACAAATTATCTTAATGATATCATAAATATACCATGGAATATTGAACCGTAAGTCCCATTAAGATTTAATAAACAAATAGCGGGAACCCAATACCGACTTACGAAATTTGCCTGCTTTCTTCGAAAGGAAACTGCCGACTGGAAACGCGATAATCTTAACTTTCCAATTGTTATAAATTACCAGAATCTACAATCACAAGTCATTATTTATCAATGATTACAGGAATGATATTCCTAAATAATTTCAAAATGGTTATTTAATAATCGCCCATCAGCAACCTTGACAATTCATCACAGTTTCTGCAGTTTCTTCGTATTTATTGCTCATCTCAGTAGGCCATGGTAAGTAAGACTTGTATGGCTTGAAGAACATCCGCAAGATAATGTATCAGAAAATGACTATTCTGTAGAATTATTCAATTCGTTGAGCAGGAAAATGAACGCGTGATTCATAGTTCCCTGCCCTGGCTACATACATTACTAATGATCGGTAGGCTAATGTCTAGGAAGCCACTGTTAAACTGATGTCCATTAGGATATTTGATATTGATTTTCAGGTGCATTATCGTCGTTTTCTCATTTGATCAGAATGCGACCGTATGTCCGTCTTTTATTTACCCCTACAATAGAATTATCTGATAATACTATCTACCCTATCATACAGCATATAATATAGGTTTTGAAGTCTCAAATTGGTGTACAATGAGGAAGGGATGAAACATCACACACGTTCGTACTTGCGTGAAGAGCTGTAATTATGAATTATTGGGCACTGCAGATATAATCACTATTGTTCTTTCGTGTTTCATGCTTTTTCATGTTTTAATGTTAAATATTAATAACATTAATTAGGATGCAAAATATAAGTAATCCAGGTGAGAAAAAAGTACGTCGGTCAGGAACCTGCCAATATCCGGTCGGAATCTCTTCCAGTTGAGCTACCGAGGCAGTGGAAATTCATAAGCGGATTTGTCGCGGAGTGTACATAAAGAATACCGTCAGGAAACATTTTCGAAGAAAAAAAAAACGGAAAACACGTATATTTTCTGTCAGAATTCACTGAAAGCTTTAATCTTAAACTTCAAAACTATCAAGAAAAACAAGTCACAATTATTATTGCCTAGCAAACAATCGTATAGAAGACAAAAATAGATAGCTAAAAAAATTATACAAATTTATTTGCTTATCTAGCATCACAAAACAGTTCAAATTTATTAATTGCAAAGAAAGCGGCACCAAACACCTTGTAATCAATTAATCCTTTAAATAAGGCTTGAAATATCACATTGACATTCATAATCATAATTAAATTGCACTAGCAAATTCACATTAGACCGGCTAATTATTTCATTATAATAATAGTAATTCAGTGCGGTCACTTTTGCAAGATTCGCACCTATTAATTTCTAATTTATTCCGGATATTGCGGCAATAAAACGGCAAGTAGGTATTTCGTTTTACTTTTGTTATTACAACGATTAAAAATTTCCATTTGACGTACATAATTTACTATACAATCACCGCGATTCTCCCTCAGATGATTTAAATGAGAAAGTTAATTACCATAGTCAGAGGAGATATTCATAATTTGCTGTTATCGTTACAAATCGCGTTTGGCCGTTTTGTTAAAAAGAAGGAATCTGCATGTCGTTCGATTTCTGTTACGCATGACAGATGGGCATTTTAAATTGGCCTAGAACATATGCGTACGAGTTTAACAGGAGGTATAAAATTAATGTTGTTACAATTCTAGGTTTGCATGAGTTGCTACGATTTTTTCGTTAAGTAAGTATTACACTTCTGGTAGTCAAGCGGCACGTACACACAGAAGTCGACGAACTTTTTATAGAGCTGCAAAATGCTTTAAGAAAATTTGTCAGCTGCATACAAGTTGTTTTATTTCAGTATATGTAGCAAACGTTTAATTTGATGTACGAATGAGACAACCAAAACATGTTTTTCTACTTTTTATGGAATGCATTAACGAATGAAAACATCAAAACAAAACACAAAAATAAAAAAAACAAAAAAATCGTCTGCAGAAGATTTTTATTGGTGATTGCATTACTACCATGGGAGAAACTGCAACACTTATTGTTACCTGCGTAAACCTTTGTTTTTTTGCATACCCCCAAACAACGAAAAAGAAGTACAAAATTTGTTTTATAGAACAGGTTTCGCATTTTTGTTCATTTCTAGATGTTTTTGATATAATACTGTAACATGGTTAGTAACATTGAATAGGCAATGGAAGACTGTAACAGAAGATGTCAAAATATACAGGGCGTTCTATATCAAATTCAAAAGTTTGAGGTAATATCTCAGAAACTGTCAACGTTGCATCAACGATAACAACGCCAGTGACTTCAAAGTTCAAATGATTGCAAAATCCTTAATTCAAAAATTTCGGCAAATTTGGTCGAGCCGTTCCGGAGATTTTTTCACTTTTATTTCAAAACCTTCAATTGTCTTTTTCTCGAAAATTTTCTTATGTAAGGTCATAAAAATATTATGCTCCCATTAAGACGATTAAAAGACCTGTCAAATTCATTAAAAAATATATAGGCTTGTCATTCAAAAAAGGTGTCGATGACGTCATCTGTTAAAAACAATTGAACGTAAACAAATTATTTTGATATTATAAGGTGTATTTTGATAATTATAAATAGATGTGTTGGAGGATTTTTTAAAATAGCAAATCGTTCTTGAAATTTTGTCATGTTTTCATACTTCACTGTATATTAAAATAACACAATTTTTTTAAAACATTTTTATTTAAAATTTTGATTACTTATATGGATTTTTATATCACAATATTAAATGATAACCTCGTGTGTGGTATCATTAGATAGGTGGATTTTATAAAGAAACAAGTTTTTAATTTTTTTTATGAAATAAACCCTATAAAAACTATCTGATCCTGACCGATAGTGGACCTCCGGTTTATTCTGGACAGCATAACTAGAGACATTAAAATTTTCAGGTAGTATGTCATGCTAGATTTCTACTTGAGCCTCTATGGCGTCAAGTAACCACAAGTAACTAAGAAAAATGTTAGCATGAGCGTTGTGATACATTTCTTAAACCAAATGATTTAAAAGCATTTTTAGATATTTCCAACAAACGTTGTTTGTTGTTTCTTTCAATGATTCTCCTTTCTATTATCGTTATGCAGCAGTATATTGTGTACCAAGTCGAGAAAGTGGTTCTTTTCCGGGCCGAGAGAAGAATTGCACAGGCGAGCGTAGCGAGCCTGGGCACTTCTTGAGGCCCGGAAAACCACTTTCTGGTCGTGGTGAACACATAATTTTTTATCCTACACAACAATATCGTAATAAAATCACCCGTTTCTAAAAACTAATCACTGACATATTGACTTTTGACAAATAAAATCCGTAGACGTTTTAATCACAAACGTCAAACCGAATCGGAAAACTGTGTTTTGATTGGACAGAGTTATTGGATTTTCGTGGCTAACGCCGAAAAGTGTTCATTTAACAGGCCGGGCTGGGGCTGGCTGGCAAATCGCATCTTTCGTGTCTCCATATAGAGACGCGAAAATGACATTTTCGCAGCGTGTAGGATAAAAAGTAATTTCTGACATTCAAAAATCTCAAATTTAAAAGCTTAAAACATTTAAAGAACAACAAAATGAAGCGTTAAAGCTTCTTTTCTTATTGTTATTTATATTCAATTCATTGAACAAAAAGTGAGTCATGTTGATGAATCTTTAAAAAAGAATATTTATGACATTACCTGTATTTTACTTTATTCAATTCGAAAATTTGGGATCTCTATCATTCCTGAAAGAGTGTGACAGAGGAGACTATTCCGATTTTCATGTTTTTGTTTACATCTCTTGGGTTTTACAGATTCATTTTATTTGGTATCAATGTAAAGAACATTTTAATCATAAATAGTTATTGCTTATGTTTATCGCTTGTCATCATGCTTGGTGTTTCTATATGCTTTCGAAATGTTCATAGTATGCTTTATAATAAACGAATATACCGGGTGTTTTAGCAGGGAATTAAGATATTTTGATTAATCTCGTTCCTTTTTAAATATTGTTCAATTTCATAACGTTTTCACACAGAACACAATACGATACAAATAATATACAAAATTGAGTCAAGATTCCTATGTTGTTTTTCTTTGCTCTTTTTGTTTGAAAACTAAACGAATAACCTGACAATTAGTTGCGGGCGACTGATTGTCGGCAACTAAAACGAGGCAAGTTTGAAGTTTTAGTTTGATCGCTGGAAGAACGGTCCAGGACGCATTGGCCTCACAACTTCATTTAAATCTTTCCCTCATATTTTCTCAGAAAACCATTCAAATTTTAAACATTTAATCGTCAAAGGGTGTCATTAGTGTGAAAACTTTGCGACGTTTGTTAAGCTGCAGAAGAGCATTGTGCTAATTATTAACGTTTGGTAGAACTAACACAGGTCATAACAAGAATCCAAAAACTTTTTTAATTGTTGCCTGTGTGTGTGTGTGTGTTGCCCATATTTCAAGACATTGTTTTACTCTAGATTCTAGAATCTAGATGATGCACGTTTTTATGCTAATCAAGAATTATGCATTTGGGACAACCAATAACAAATTCTCAACAAGACCATTCATTATTCAACCGCGAAGATTTACAATCACATCCCGCGACTAATCCAACAAATCAATCTGGGAGCAAAACGACACCCATCGTTTTCCCATCGAAATGCGAAAGTGCAATTTCTTCTACGCCTGAGCATTCCCTCGCCTTGTAATGAGTGCAAGTGTATTAAAGCAATTACTCCAACTCGCACGACAATCATCGTCTTATTCTATCTAATAAAACCGATAATTTCACCGGCGTTTTTCACACAAAGTGTAACAACAACGGCACCGACTCCAAACTTACCACCACGACGCTGCTACCAGCGTGTTCACTCACCGTGTTCAACAGAACAGGTGGAAGCCTTCACTGCAGAACGGCTTCATTTCCACTCTGGCAACCACGGTGGCATCAAGTGCATCCCAACAAGTCTTCAATTAAAACCCCTTTAAACGAACTTTTCAATTCGACCCTTGGAAGTGACTCATACCTCGACCTGATTACCACTCGTTCTTGATTTGTTTTGAAAAGGGTCTATCGCACCCTTGCATGTGGCAACCGGTGTTTACAAACTCTAACATCAACATAATTTCGCCGATCGATAGTTAAAAGTTGTACCAGTGCTGAAAGTTTCGTATCTTTTGTCGGTGGATAAGGAATAGTTTGAAGATTTTCCGTATTTTGTTAATAGGAAGTTTAGGAAGCATATCATCATCATCAGGTGCGCCTTGCCGAGGTAATAGTGGTAGTAATGCGCTCCAGTTGCCAAGGGAACCGACGAATCAAGACGGCGTGGTGAGTATTCTCCATGGACTTCCTTATTTTTCGTAACGTGCACATTTGGAGTGAAGCGCTGGAGGTATTAGACAATGACTGCTGTGTAGATCTTATCAGCGTGCATGGGCCGTAAAAGTCGTGTCGTAATCATCCACAATTAAAGATTAATTTCCTTTTTTATATGTTTTATAAATTTTGCAATGTTAGTTCAGCATTTCAAAGATATTCCCGAAATAATTCTGATTACTTCTTGATACCCATTTGGGTTTTATATTGGGAAGAACGAATTCAAGCGTATGGATTTGCTTTGATTTCAATTAAGGCTTCAATGTTTAAATGATAACATCAGGTGGTCCTAATTTTTTGTAGAAATAATTGTGAATAAACTATGACGAGAATAAGTTCTAAACAGTCTATTTAGTTTTTGGGGGGAAGCTTCAAAACCACTGCTGGTTATAAGGAACAGATTTAAAATTTTTGTATTCTTTCTGGAGAAACTTCTTTGAACTTCTTTGGGAACTAAAGACTAGAAAAGAGATTTCCAAGAAACGTCAAACAGTACTTGATAATGGGGACTTATTGTTTAATAACAAAAAAACATTTTGAACATTGTATCAACTATAGTCAAGTGAACGAAACAGTATACCGATGTAATTTCCGCAGCGTTTTCTGGAATTGACCAGTTGCCTGAAATTGATACCGTGTGTCTACTATTTTGCTGGCTCGACCATAGTTACTGAGTACATGTCAGCGTTAAACTTTAAACAGTGTCCTTAAGGCTCCGAGCTCCGTTCTGAAAACATCGCAACTATGAAACAAAATATTTTGTTGCGATGTTTTTTTTGCTGGGAGTGGTCAGCCTGTCCCCCACCAACGTCAATCCGTAGTCACCAGTTATAGGCGGTGTTTGAAGCTCCTGACGTCTGCTGTCTACACCGGGCAGCAGTAATATGGACAAATAAATACATTTCTGGCAATTACGTTTTATTATCGCAATTATAATGTTTGGGTTAAAATTGTACTTAAATAAATAAAAAATCTATTTTTGTATCATGAGTTGGGCTAGAGCTAGATGTTTGAAAAAAGTCAAAGATGTAGAAGTAAAATTAATTTATCTTTCCAAAAAATTATTTTTCATCCAGCTCAACTCTAAGAAGTTACATTGAAAATGTCATAAACTTTGGACACCTACCCTATTCCTTACAGCTTTCGAGTGCATGCTTTATTTCTGGAAAAATTAGTATTTTAAGGACCAAATTATTTCTGATTTACTTGTAATTGGCTTGGAGTGATTTATGATTAATTTCTATTTTTACTGGATGGCTCTATCAATGTAAAGATATAGGACTACTAGTTTGTATACAGAGTGTTCATAATACTTGACTACATGTCAAACAATTTACATTCCACGAATATTGAGTTTCTTATTGAAGCACCTGTACATGCTTTCATTTATAGAAGAAAGGTATTTTTTCACATAAACAGTATTAGGATACTGAGTAAAAGTCTGCTCTAGTCGCATTATTTTCTTATATGGAAAGATACATTTTCTATTGATTATGATGATTCGACATAACAAATAAAAATATCTTTCTTTGATAGGCACTATGTTGCTATGTTGTACTATGTACCTGCAAAATTGATGTAAAAGTTCCATGTTTTCGAAAATAGTATATTTTTGCACAATAGTAAACTAGTACTTTTTGTATATGAAAAATATCTGTATTCCAAAAATTTACTTATATTTATAGGGCATTCCAATAAGAAAATAGGTATTCTTGAAATGGAAATTGTTTGATAGATGAGTCGAAAATTATGAACACGCTGTTTGCAACAATTTTTTTGTAGTTGAGATAATAATTAAAATTTTACACTTAGGATCGGTATCTTCACCTACCCATGTAATGCTGCATAGCTATGTATGTGTCAGATAATTTCATTGGTCGGCCTATTATTTATGTGGTAGTTAAGGCACTTTGAGAATTGTTTACAATATAGCCTGTTCAATAACCTATTTTGCATTTCAAAAAAAAAATCATAAGCTTCAGAATGCTATTTTATGATCATATGATATTTTTATATTTAAGTACTACGAATGTGATAGAAAAGGAAAACAGGTAAATTTCGAAAACAAAAGTAGATATTTTATTAATTATTAATCTCGACAAAAAAGATAATTTTAACAATTTATTAATAATCCTCCATATATTGGTTATGGGTCTTATTTTATTTTTGTATATTTGACCACTTTTGTCATTTTTTTTAATTTTTGCATTGTGCGTGACGCAACAAAAACAAATACATACAAATATTCATCTTTGTTTGTACGCGATTTTTCTAATTTTCGAAATCGCATTTTGTTTTAGCAAAAAAAAACTGTAATTTAAATTTGAAATCAAATGTAACTGCGCCATTCGACGTAGATATTGAAAACTAAACAATTCACACATGTACAATTAAACTGTTAATAGAAACAGTTTTGACCAAGGTTTGAACATTCAAAGCTAAATATTAAAAAGGCAATATCATCTCTCTCAAGATTCACATTCAAATGCTGATATTTTCGCAAATAATTAAAGTTACATTCACGTAGGATTTCCTGTCGGTAATCAAGTAAAAATAGGTTATATACTAATAAAATGCTGGATGTCAAAAAGGATGTACAGAAAAATCCAAATTCTGCAAAGAGAATGTCTTCCCATGACAACGCCGTCATTACAAAGCAGAAATCTTCAGACAAAAAATGATATGCCAGACTTAGATACTTCTTAAATATGTATTGAATTTCACTTCCTGTCTTTCTGCCTTTATAGTAGAGATGTTATCAATTATCATCACCTATATTATAGTGATGTCTTACAGCATTTGTTAGTTATAATTATAAATTAAAATTGTTTAAATATATAGTCCAATTGATATTTTACTGCAAAGTTCTGAATAAATAAGTTAAAGATTATTACAAGCACTAGATGTAAAATGTGTTATAAACCATCAAAATTATTAATAGTGCATTGTGGAACCACTAAAAATGAGTTAAAAAGAAACCTGGGAACTGCGATATTTATGACAATAGCCATTTTGGTAGTCGTTAATACTACTCCATTAATTAAAATGTATAATATCTGCGAATCTAGGTCTGGAGTACAAAACTGTATCTATGTTATATTATAACAGTAGGTACCTACTACACAAATTTGGTTCTGTTCTGTATCACATGGTATCCAATTAAAAATAATCTAACTAATTATTTTTGTTAGTTGGTGTTCGTAGTTCGGTACAAAATCCGTAAAGTACTGTTGGTCGGTACTAAATTTACCTAGCCTGCTATGATGCTTCTTGGAGTAGAAATTTTAAATATTCATTAATTATATACTAAATAGTCTACGACGTAGAGCAGCCGTTATCTTCAGACCTTCATACTCTAAAAATCCTACTGTAAAACTAATTAAGATATAAAAGGATCCCTGACGTTATTTTAAGTAAAAAATAATATTTTGTTCTTTTAATCTCTTAAAAGCCGTTTGAAATATTAACAAACTCAAATTTTAAACTTTTTAAGGATTTTAAGTAAAAATTGAATAATTATTTTATTAACAAAATCAGCAAAAGTTTCGTATAGATTTATTTTTTCTTCATTTGTTTATTATTTTGTGTTTAATTTATTTCCTTTTACTGTACTAGGTATTGTTTTTACTTTATCATACGCAGTATGATGAAGTATTGAAGTATGAAATAGGTCTTTATGGGTCCCCTGAACATTTTCGACCAAGGTACAGAAAAATGTCTGTGTGTGTGTGTGTAAACGATTTTTGTGGCGACGATTCCGGAGAAACTACTAAAGGTATCGGGACGAAAGTTCATATTTAGAAGTTTTATGACCAAACTTAGAGCTGAAAAGCTTTTGGTTTAAAAGGGTCTAAAGGAACTGGCTATTTACTCTTAGCATTTTTGAAAGATTTTGCAAATGAGCCGTCATTTCTGTAATTTCGTCAAAATAGATAAATAATAAATTAAAGTAGAGGAATTTTTGTATAATTTATGTTATAACATTTTTTGGTAAAATTAATAGTTTAGCTGCAGGAGCAAATTCTATTTGATCGAAATCGTGTCTGCATTACTATAGGATTTGCCAGATATTTTTAATAATATCTAATGACAGTAGGTAGTGTCAATGGGTGATTTTTGACAGTACCTACTGTCAATGTCTATCAAATCCTGGCTAATTCGTTTTATTTTAATGCAAAGACGATGTATCTCGATAGAATCTCATGCAGCTAAACTATTAATTTTATATATTGTATGATAAAGTCGTGTGCCTGGCCACATCAGATTTTTTATTGCAAATAATTATACACTATTTAACACTATAGATTTTTTAAAGAAATGGTATTAATTGTCAAAATCTGCAAATCCGCAAAACCGGATTCGTATTTATGCAAATAATACTTAAGTCAGTTACGAAAAAATATATCTTTTTATGAAATATCGCACCATTGAGTAATTAATTAAGCGTAAATCGATACTGTTGTCGATCATTAAATTTATCGCGCTCATTACCTGTCTGGAGCGTTAACAAACTATTATAAAATTAAAATCAAAAGAAACCTAAACAGTCTAATCACCGGATATACCGTTTTTGCTACTCTTTTCTGCAGAAGAAACCTGATGTCTCTTCAATTTGTATTTAATAGACCACGGCGATTTGTAGCATTATCATCAATTGAAGACCGATAAAATCGATGATTAGGCCCAGCTAAATTAAACGCTTACCTTTTGGTGAGCAATCGTAATAAATGATTGAAAAGTAGGCTGTGAATAACGAGAATGACGGCCGTCAAAGCGTAACAAATGGATTACTGTAAATCGTGTAATTGCGAATTTATTATTTATTTACTTATTTAAATTGACTTGGCCAGTGGGAGATGACACAGATTCGAATTTTCCCACAGGATTATTAGTGGTAGACGGTCGATTGACTTGAATTATTTTCTCATTTGATCAGTTCAATCCGAATTCCTAGTTCAATTCGATTTGAGTTTAATCTGACTTTCTTAAATTATGTTAAATGATAATAGTATATTATTTGACGCGCACATATTTAAAGATATAAATCGCGAGCATGAAGTTTATACGCGAGACGTAGGCGAGCGTGTAAACATGCGAGCGATTTATATCCGTTGTGTGCGAGTCAAATACGACGTTTTATCTACGACTCATAAATTCCATTTTATGCAAAATATTTTAAATGTATTTGTTAATGATATCGAGGCGAACTGTCAAATAACTGTCATACATGTAGGTTTTGACAAACTTTGACACTAGCGTTGTATAATGAGGCCAGTTCGTTCAAATAATGAGGTCATTATTTGAACGAACTGTCATTATTATACAATGCTAGTGTCATTATAATCATTGGCGCGTATGATGATGGGGCAAAATGATGGAACAAAATTTTGTTCTATTCTTTTGGTTTATTCGGTTTTTCTATTTCAATCGTATTCTATTTCTTATAATCTGTGCTATAAAAAAAGGATACATTCACTTTAAAATTACACATAAATAGTCATCAATCCGTCATGTATAATTCTCGAATAAATCTAAATATCCACAATTGAAATTCTTGAAGTGTATTTAACCTAATTTTTGTGTTTATGTTTCAGATGATTATTTGCCATGGGATTCTGGCAGATCGCCTCAATTTTTGCCTTCTGGGCATCATTCCTTCCGACAACCATAAACCAAGGTATAGTAAATATAATCGCCTGAGAAATTTTCATCCATCCATCATCAATTGTATTCACACTCACACGATTAATTAATACACATTCTCAAACCATAAAAAAAAACCATACTCTCCACGAAAATACGCCAACCCATACCAAAAGACACTGGAAACATTTCAAGAAATAATTAATAAACACCTAAAAGAGAACAATACGAATAAGGAATAGGAGAAACTCTGCTATTACTTTCAAGTAAAAGCAATCATCGCCATTTTTCGTTATTTTTGCTAAATCTGCCCTAGATTCATTCTAATGATATCCTCCGTCACAGATATGAAAGTAATACGTATACCTACTGCTAAAATGGTCTTATTTATAAAGAATTAACGGCCATGACATCTGCGGTGTGTTAAATATACTGACCCCTACCGGAAGGTGCTCGATAACCGTGCTTCCTTCTCGCTCAAGTGACTTGGATCCGGCAATTCAACAAGAATTGTCTTCAGAAGAAACCACCTTCTCCCAAATTTAAGGTCACCAAATTGCAGTTAAAACCGCTGCGAAAGCATTTCACTTTCAGCGGATAGCACCACTCTAAAGACATTCGCGTTAATGGCCGCTAATTACGCTCTTAATTCTGGTTATTTAGCGATAATAACAATTTCTTGAGGACGCAAGTTTTCCTTATAAAGTAGGTTAGGAAGTATTGTAATGACGAAAAAATCGTTTAATTTACCATTACTAATTTAATAATCTTGGGTGACACATGAGTGAGTGGCAAAATCCGGAGTTTCAAAACCTCCAAAACTTTTCGTGTGTATCATGAAATTTACATGAAAATGAGTTTTAAGAAGATACTAATGAAGATTTTATCTGGATAAGTGCATCCAACTGTGAGAAGACAATTTGGTGTACAATTATACAAACATTTAACTGACCTTGAAGTTTCATGATTATTTATCTTATTTGGAATGAGCGCAAAACTTACATACAAGCTGTAAAATTGTTAAAGAATTATGTTAACGGTTACAAAGAGCTGAATAAACAGAGCTTAACAAATGGTCAGTGGTGTTTTTGTTTTAAAGTAATAGGCATAATATACATACTTATAATATAACAGTATGATATCATTATTGTACTGACTAATTGCAACAATATATGCATGATCTACATTTAAATTATTATAATGGAATAAATATTTCCAGACTGTTTTATTATGAATGATTTAAGTACAGTGATCCTCAAATTCTGCAATAAAATATGTTTTATTTCGTTTAGCAAATTTATAGGTTTTTACATATACACTCAGTCCCAAAAAGAGTGACGCACTTGATTTCTGACCTAACTTTAATATCTTATATTTAGTAACTAGTAGACCGATTTTTATTTTTTGATTTGATGGTAGGCGATTCCTTTGTCTTTAAAAACAATTAAAGAGGAGGAAGCTTTTCCAATGTTTTATGGACATTAGTGGAAAAACTGGAACCATGTTTTTTTTCCTCATTTTTGACTCACCATGTGTGTTAATCAAGCATTGGTATAGAAAGTGGTGGTACTCTGAGACTATGACTATGTAATGGGTGATAGATTTGGCTATCTTATTGAATAAGAAAGAATAATAGAACTTCGTGGAGGTTCCTGTCTTTGAACGTGTCCTCAAGGCAGTCCTAAACTTTTCGCACAATTTATTGTTTTATGGCGGTGTTTGTCTGTATGCAGAGCGGAAGTTATTATTTTTCAGTTCGTGACTGAATCAACAGAGACAAGCTATGAAGGTGTTTATGTGTATTTAAAAAGCGTATAGTAAAACTGCTGGAAGGTACGTTTCTGTCAGAGCATTTGTGCTGATACATGGGCATTTCTAGAAAAGATCGCTTTCTACAAAGTTTCCTTGATTGGTTGATTAGATTTTTGTTGCTTGTGTGCTTGTGATTTTTGTGCTTGTGCTTTCTTCTGTACGTGCTAATTTACGATAGGGGTTTTCGTCTTAGTTCAAAAATCAAATTCAACCAGCACACCAGAGAGGCCAATTACCTACAACCAATTACTACAATCAATTACCAGATAGCAGAATTCGCAGCGATTTAGCTATTGCAGCTTTCAGACCTTTCGTCGTTTAGGAATTGCTCAGAAGCGTCGTAAAACCACTAGAGTGATAAATGGATCACCTCTCTGACTAATAACCTCTTATTTGTATGTATTAGTTTTAATTTTGGCTTGTAAAGGAGTTTTTCCCTATTTTTTTATTGTTAATATATATTGTTTTGAGAACAACAGTCTTTCAATTAAGAATTACAGAGGGTCAATTTACGAGAGGCACATGAGACAATTGGATAAGTATTGGATTTTAGTAAACAATTAACGCTACCATTATTGTAATTATTGCTAGTATTTTTCAACAAGATTCCAGGACAAGAACTCATAAATATAATATCCCAGAGTAGGTTCAATCTAAGTATTTCCCCTGCTGCAAATCGGAACAAGTTCACTTTAAGACTACAATACTTTTAGTTAGACAAATAATCAAGTTAGTTTACTCCCCTTAAAGAAAGAGGTCCACAATACTACATCTATATCAAAAGATCCTTCTTTTACAAGCATTTGGTTTTTGATTTATTGATTTATCGCTAAAATTGTCCTTATTACAGCTTATTTAAACCTTGCAAATAGCCAACTTATTGAATTTATCGATAAACAGCTTTCTAGTGAAATAAACTGATACACATTTTTAAAAATATTTTTATTAAACACAAAATTATAAACTGGGAAAACTGCATAATACCGCGGATTGCCTTCCCTAGTAACTTTAAGAGTTTCTAATTCTATACGCGGCATACTGAAAATCAGGTTTCTTATCGTTTCTATTGGCATACGATCCCATTCTTCCACTAATGTATAGCAATTTCTGTGAGACATTCTTGACGCCTCTTGCGAGAACTCACCCTTCTGCCCAATTCATCCCACAAATATTCTATAGGGTCCAGTAGCTTCAAAGAAGTCTCGCACTATTGTTTTGGTTTGTGCTTGGGCATTATCCTGCATCAATATAAAATTATTGCCCACTAAGTCTTCATACTGTTGTCAAATGGCAATGTTGATTTGGGCTGTCACCGACCTCTCACCGGCAAAACATAAAGGGGGTTGTCTTTCCATTAATTTGTAACTGAACGGAAAAGTTATAATAGTGGGTCGGTTATGGTGTAGGGAGGGATTTCAAATTCTCATTAAACCCTTCACTAGTCTGTTTTCACACTATTTTTCTTTAATCCGCCATGTTAAGGCAAAACCTTGACTCATCCGTAAACAAGACATTCGACTATTCAGGAATAGTCTGTCAATTCTGCATAATTTGCAACAACATTTCTTCTAACAGCATCATGGACAGGCAATAATTTAGGATTTTTGGTTAGGTCTCGTAGCTTTTCAATTAATACCTATTAGACGTCTACATACCATCAAGAACACAAATTTGTTTTTAAACGTTTTTAAAAATTTCTCTTAACTTATTTCACTAGAAAACTGTTTCTCGGTAAATACAGAAAGTTGGTAATATGGAAGGCTTCAAAAAAAGGCTGCAAATCGGATAATCTTAGAGATATCAATGAATAAAACGCAAAATGTTTGTAAAGGGTGCGTCTTTCATATTGAGTGTACTTTCTATACCATTACTTGAGTCACACACAGAGTGTACAAAATGAGGAAAAAACATGGTATCAGTTTTTTCCAATCCAATATACATTGAAAAAAAACACCTTTAAGTTTTTAGAAGACAAAGGAATTCCCTTTCAATAAATAAACAAAAAATAAAATCGGTCGGGCTGGTTTAAATAATATAAGACATCCCACAAAAATCAATTATTCTTCAGAAATTAAATTCTGTTTTCCCTTCAAATCACTTCATAAATAATATTCTCATGAACTGAAGATACCTATGATAAACTTTCACATTCCAGTAATACCCGATAACAGATGTTATCTAGAAAATGGAGCATCATCTGTGACATTCATCGTATCAGAGGACCTACCCATTGGCTCGCTAATAGGAGAAGTCCACGTCCATGGAGATCCATCTCCAAGAGGAAACATCCAACTATTCATCCAAGAACACGACAGCCCAATAGCTATATCCCCAGGTTCGAAAAACTTAACTCTAAGAAGTCGTTTGGATAAAGAAGGTATAGATGGACCGTCATCGGTCTTCATCAACTTAATATGCGAGAAAACCCACACACTGGACGCTTTATCCATACCAGTCAACATCAGAGTGACAGATATCAACGATAACGCGCCAAATTTTGTCAATGCGCCGTACGAGTTGAATATCTCCGAAGTGACAGTTGTTGGAACAAGAGTGCTTCAAGGTGTTCATGCCGTAGACGCCGATCAAGATGGTCCTTTTAATAGCATCAGATACAGCATTATACCTAGCACTCATAGTGATTTTTTCGAGTTCATAAATGAATTGGAAGGTACGTTGGTGTTGAAGAAGCCATTGGACTATGAAACATTGAAGAAGTTCAGTGTTAAAATTAAAGCTGAAGACCATGGAGTTCCAAGCAAGAGCGCGGAGACTCTTCTGACCGTAAATGTCGTTGACGCAGATGATCAAAACCCTAAATTCTCCGAAGATCGATATACCGCAGTCGTACCAGATTCTGCGGTACGTGATGAGGTTTTGACCATTAAACCGAGCCCGATCAAAGCTGTTGATCAAGATATTGGAATTAACGCACAAGTTGCGTATTATTTTAATGGAGTAGGAAGCGATTATAAACTCTTCAAACTTAACCCAGAAACTGGGGTTATTTCCATGAAAAGAGACTTTAACGAGAATGATTTATTGCATCCGTATACTCTGGTCATCAGAGCTAGACAGAAGGATAATCTTGATAGATATGCCTTAACCACTTTGGTGGTCTCTAGGTTGACTTCGAGAGGTCTAAGATTCTTGAAAAGAACGTTTTATATCAAAGTATCGGAGACTCTACCAATTGGGTCGCATATAGCTACTTTCTCTAATAACAAACCAGGATATGCCTTAAAATATTTCGTGTCTGAGCAGAAATTATTAGATGTCTTCGCTATCAA
Source organism: Melinopterus prodromus (assembly GCA_964023965.1). Taxonomy (NCBI): domain Eukaryota; kingdom Metazoa; phylum Arthropoda; class Insecta; order Coleoptera; family Scarabaeidae; genus Melinopterus; species Melinopterus prodromus. Next base: position 53,207,255 of record OZ030393.1, read on the forward strand.
CCCAAGGGGTGAGCTGATATTGAAGGAGAAGCTTGATTATGAGACCAGGAATGAGTACGTCTTCAAAATTTTCGCTACTGACTCCGTCACAGTAAGTAACATGTCGTACTTTTTTTTATTTATCTTAACCCTCTTCTTAATGATTCTTTTAAGAATGATTCTGTGTCGGTCAACATCACGGTTGAAGACATTAATGAGTGGGAACCGAGATTCCGAGAAACCCACTACGAATTCTTCGTTTCTGGCGATCAGACCGATTTGGTTGGTAGGATAGAGGCTGCAGATGGTGACAAAAATGATGCCCTAACGTTCAACTTGCTCGGCATGAACTCCTCGATGTTCACAATTTCACCAAGCGGCGAACTTCGGTTAAAATCAACTGGGAATCATTATGGTATAGCCAGTTTGACAGTCACAGCTACGGACAGTGGAAATCCTCCAAAGCGAGCTTCTGTGCCACTCACTGTCCACTTCCCAACCCTCCCCAGCCCAATTGGCATCGCATCAGATAAGAATCAAGGCGCCCATTTGATTTTAGCAGGGCTAGGGGGGATTTTACTCATTCTTGCTTTTGTGGTAGCTCTCCTGATAGCATACATCTGCAGGGCGTAAGTTTCTGACTGGTCCCAATGAATTATGTGTTTCTAAAGTTGACGTTTTAGGAAGAGAAGGTCACCCAGGGAAGTCTTACCATCACTTCCATCAGAAAAGTCACCGTCGACAAGTGCTTCTTCGATTGGTAAAGTTGCTAACCCAATGTTCGGAAATAGGATGAGATCGCCGACAGCTTCCGCTATTGGAGGGCTGCCGCATGAAGTGAAATCGAGGATTCCGAGTCCAAAAGTGCATCCAGCTCCGCAACCACCGTCGTGGCCAAGTTCAGCCTTATCGAATAGAGTGAAGAAGTTGAGTTGGGGTGATGATAAGGTATTAGTTGAAGACAAGGTGGTGGTAATGGGTTTGTTTGATGATTCTTCACATTTTTAGACTGATTCTGATAGCACGGATAACCTGAATAACATCGACAATACGCCGAAGATCACCGAAAATACGAACCTAACTGTATATTTTTAAATATTATATAGGGTAATTTTTGTATATGTATTTTATTTGTACTTCATAACTTTGTAAATATTGTAGATGTAGATATAAATATAATATTTTCTAGGTTTTATATAAGTAGTTTGTATTTTTCCCAAGAAAATATCTTTAAGTCTCATCAAAGATATCTTAACCGTGTTAACAAACTAATAATGCACACTAATTTCTCTAGACCGTGATAATATAAAACAGTGGTGCGCAATTTTGAATAAAAACTGCAGATTAATGCATGTAAGCTACTGGCATTATTCTTTAAAATCTTGACATCAGATAAGAACTCTTTTAATTTTAGTTGTCACATTTAACTGCATTACTTTAAAATGTGATGATGATTAAATTCTATAGATGTTAACTGATGTTCATAGCTCGATCAATAAGTATGATTTTTTGAAGTATACAGAGTGACTGCGATATACGCGACGGGATTTTAGCCCGAGTTTTGATTAGGAAAATATTGTCACAGCTTTTTCCTTGGTAAATAAAAAATGTTTCGTTGCGAAACTTATTTGGCTTTTGACAAGTTGTCCTATGATACCTCATACAACCGCTTTTCCTATGCAGTTTCAAAAGTTGGGACAATATTCTGAACAATTGAACAATGGCAGGGAAGCGCCTTCATCTTGGGAAAAGGGCTGCCAAAGCTATTCTTTTCATTTCCACTACATTTTGGACTATGTGTTTATGTTACTTCTTATACGAAGTTGTAGAACATACGATGTTCTCTCTTTTTTGTAAGACCTAGCCAAACATTTTGTTAGTTTAATATGTTATAAATGACGGAAGTGGAAAGCGATGCGTTTACAACGTAATTCGTCGGCATTTCAAGACATTAAAAAAAATTTGCCGAAATTTGGGTTTAAAAGATAATAAGAATCAAATTTTTGCAAATCTGACCAAATGAGAATTGTGTGTATGTATGTGTGCATGTGTGTGTGTACCCGATTTTTGTGGCGACGATTCTGGAGAAACTACTAAAGGTATCGGGACGAAAGTTCATATTTAGAAGTTTTGTGACAAAACTTAGAGCTGAAAAGCGTTTTGTTCAAAAGGTTCCCAAGGAACTGGGTGTTTCCTCTAAGCATTCTTCAAGGATTTGGCAAATGAGCTGCCATTTCTGTAATTTCCTCAAAATAGTAAATAATAAATTAAAGTAGAGGAAATTCTGTATAATTTATGTCTATGAAATCTTTTGGTAAAATTAATAGTTTAGCTGTATGAGCAAATTGTTTTTGATTGAGATCGTGTCTGCATTAAAACTTAGTAAGCCAGTATTTTACAATTATTTTCATTCTGACAGTAGGTAGTGTGAGCTGGTTTTTTGACAATACCTACTGTCAATATTATCAATCATAATATCTGTCAAATCCTGGCTACTTCTTTTATTTTAATGCAGCGACGATCGACCTCGATCAAACAGAATCTCATGCAGCTAAACTATTAATTTGATATATTGTATGATAAAGTCATGTGCCTGGCCACGTCAGATTTTTTTAAATAATGCTATGTTTTTCTCTGAAATGGTTGGTTTTGTTTGTGCAATCAACGGTTTCGAAACAAGAACATTTTTAACGGAAGGGCATATGAAAAATGTAAAATATATAATTACATTAGACAAGTGGGTCGAAAAATATAAATATTTTTTTCGGAACGGTTTAGTGCTGAAAAGTTGTTTCCCGGTTGCGCATAGTACATACATTTAATGAATAATTTCAAAAAGAAAGAATTTAATACAATTGCTGCTATATCAAACATGCTGGTTTATTGATCAACATGTCATAATCAAAATAAAATACACAGTTAAAAAGTACGTTTTCTAAAATTTTTCCTTATTTGTGAAAATAAAAAAAGTTATAAAAACCGTGCATATTCTTCGGATTTCGTGGTTTTGCTATGTTTACTTACGTCTATTTTGACACGAAAAAAACAAACTTAGGATATCATTACAATTATACCCCCAAATGTTAATTGGAAAAGATTGTGCTAATGGCAAAAACAATCGATTTTTATTTATGACATAGGTAACATATCTTCTTCGCTTTTACTTAATGTTAGTACATAAGCAACATACATACCTACTAGATTAACTGTTTTGTTCCAAACGTTAATTGACAATATCTACCACGTGTAAAATTATCGCAAAAATCGTTTAACAAAGAAAGATTCAGTTACTAAACATCTTCTGGTATCCGTCGTAAGTTGGGAATAACCAACCGGACTTTCCATCAGAAATGTGTGTCAAGAGGTCACTCCACTTAACCGGAACTATGTAGACACTAGACAGGTCGTAATAACAAGAAGACGCCTACAACGCAAAAATTTCAAAATCTCCTCTACGAAATTTACCCGCCGATAAGGCAAAATTACAGTTTGATAGCCAAATAATGGCTTTTGCATAACAGGATGTTACATCCGCGCTTAATAATTCGTAAATGTAACAATAACAAAAAAGAAGACGAGTGGCCAAAGAGAGAGTTAACAACATGATTTCGATCAGTCTTACCTGGTCAACCGGCACACGAAGATGTCAATTTTACCAAATAAAACGCTACGTGCGTTTACTTTTCTTATTTCGATAATAATCGCAAATGCTAAGGTCACGTCCATAGAAGACGTTGCCGAGATTATTCCTGAAGAGGGAATATGGGGACCGCGTTTGGAAGAATTAGCGTTAGGAAGCTCAAATCGGTAAGTTTCCTTTTTAATTATTTCCTTACTTTTATTTTGAATCTTTGTATTGCCCCAAAACAGTGAGAAACGAGTGATGAAACTGATTCCGGTTGGTAATGCTTTTGGTGCGACGAAAAGGATTTCTGATGGGCCGGATTCGGTTTTGGATGAAAAGGAAAGTAAAATTTCGCCGGGAAAAGTGATAAATAATTATAATAATAAGCCACCAAGGCCTACAAGCATAGGTGGAGGAAAGCAGGTATCGGAGACTGACTTGTACTTGTTGGGGGCGATTGAAAAATTGGTTTATAGAATGGATTTTATGGAGAAGCGACTGAGGAAGCTGGAGGAAATGCTGTATTATGTCATGGCTGGAAGTAGAATTGATAAGGGTAAGAACCATGAATGAACGACTATTATTTTATGAAACGGCTCGTAAAATTGATATCATTGTTGAAATTTTATACATGCGATTATATAATAGGTATTTTTTGTTTCCACGTAATAAAATACATCGATTTTTATCAGGTTTCCCTATAATTGTATACCTTGGGTATTATTGAAGTCAACAGTTTCATGTTTTGTGAACCTTACCATAAATATGGTCAGACCAAACATTGTGTTGTGCATTATTATATCTTATACAAGGTGTTCAAAGTTTGTGTTCATCTTCAATAGTTTTTTAGATATTGATAACTTTTTGTTAAATTATTAAAATACACGTATTCTATTAGAAGGCTTTGATATTTTGACAGGTATTTTATTTCATTATCTACGACGTTTTACAATATCATTTTTGATCAAGTTAATTTTTAAGTTTCTTCTTGGTAAATAACATTTTTATTTCTTTAACATACATAATAATGTAAAATATGACCAGGGGAAAGTTAGGCATAACAGTTATTCATAAAACCTTTTTTAAACCGGTTATAAGAAGTGGTTTGCTTAAATTGACACAATTTAGAATCTCCTTTTACGTACCATGAATTTTCAACACTTTTATCATCAGAGATGATAAATAGTGTCAGAAGAAAAAAATTAAAATGCCTTTTTCTCATTTTCACAACATTTACACCAAATTAAAAGGAAGCCTAAATTAACGGTGTAAAAAACTCATGAACTTTAAAAAATGTCCTTCTTAGATAGGTATGAAGAACGCCGTTTTGGAAAAGCAAACCGTATAAGTTATTTATTTATCCGATTGTAACAAAATATACACCAAATGAAAGAGGAAGCTTACCTCCACTTATGCTAGATATTGCAGACAGAATTTCTGCTGATTTGTGATTTAAAACAATCATGACTTGATGATTTATTGAAATCGGTTGGAAAACGTTGTATGAGAAGCTTTTATAGCTAACTTCCTCCCGGTTAAAATATGTTCATTTTAAAACGGTTTCGTAAATTTTAAATGTAATTTCTTTACTCCAAATTGTGCAATACCACAGATTATCCAGAACTTGTATTAGCATGAATGAAAATACAAACTCTGTCACCACGCAAACAACTGTCAAGATATCGAGTATAGCATCAATAGTAACAACGATAATAATGAATTTGAATGGCGAAAATAAAAAAAAACGTAGTAATATCAAAAATCACAAAATTTGTTAGGAAAACCTGATTTCTGGTTTTCAGATTTATCAGGTGCAGGCAAATTAACTGATTTAGAAGTCAAAACCACTATTAATTATAGACAGTCCTTTTATCATTGGAAACGGTAAAGGAGCCTTGTAAGGAACGTAAAAACAAATTCAAGGGCGGGTATAGTGTCCTACAAAAAAGTTGAAAATCATGCATAATTTGTACTATGCAGTCCGTGTTCCTAACATCCCCATCGATTACTTTCACCACTTGTTTCGCAATTACAAGAAATGATCTATGCGAAAAGTAAAGTAAAAATACCAAAAAAAAGGAATTTTTTGCATTTTTCTTGGAAGTATGGAAGTTATGTTATAGAGTGACATCTACAAAACTTACAAATTTTTTCACGATCTACAAGTTTAGTATTGGAAACATTTTAATTCTAGGACAGAAAATGATTATTTTACTGACTTATGTGAAGCTTTATTATCACAATTGAATGTTTATAGCATTACTGAAAAAGATAAGTTTCGTACAATTACTGAAAAATTCGTTGCAAAAGTCATTTTAGAGTAATGTTTTTCAAACTTGAGCATGTTGTTAAATAAGAATTATTATTGTTTATTATTGGATCAAAACGTACAAAACGAACACTGTACGATGACTTTTCACCACATAATTTACGTTTAAAAAACAGACTGAAAAAACAGATTGACTGAAAAAACTGAATATCTCGAAAAGTTGTTGATTTTTGTATTATTATTATTTTTATATTATTATTTTTATTATTTTTTATATTATTTTTGTATTACAAAAATGTGTGCGTATTTAAAGACACAACGGCATGCTTTCAACAAACTTCATCAAATTCAATTATTTTAGCGATAATGAAGATAAAAAGCAAAAAAATCGGCTTTGCTTTTCCTTTCGCTCATTTCTCAAATTTTGAAGGCATAAAAAGAAGTGACCATTATGAAAGTTGTAGATTTTTTTTTGTGATCTACAACTCTCTATAACTCGCCTATATAGGACGCCGTTTTTTGATAGAACATCAAGTTTCGCCGGAAAACGCAATAATTTATTTTGCACCCCCTTTCCCTTCATTTCAATTGCCACAAATTAACCGTATACCACCTCCGGACATGCATTTGTTTTTTAACGTTCGTTATAAACACCTTTGCCATTTTCAAAGATAAAAGTCCTGCCTACAATTAGTAAACAGGCATTTAATTTGCCTACACTAAAACTCAATATATTTTGATACGCGGAAAGAAAAAAAAGATAAATATAAATCGTGTTTCCATTAAAAATACCAAAGTTGATATCAACTTCCGGTACAACGTAAATGACAGTCATTCTAAGAGTATTTTTATTTACAAGTCTGGATAAACTTGCCTCCTGATAGAAAACTTTAAAATATATAGGAATAATGGAGCATCAAAAAATTCTGATAAATAGATTCTTTATTCCCTGTATAATAATGTCGCGTAATCTAAAAATATTCCTTGATGTAACAAAGGAATTAGAGCAAATATAAGGAATTCCACCCAATTTTATTTTATTGATAACATTTTTTAAATACCTGACCGTATCTGGTAGGTACTTCATCGTAATACAATATATGTAGATAAAACAACTGAAAGCTGTAATCAATGACGCAAATGCGGCGGCACATTTTCAAAAGTGTGCGCAATAATCATAAGTGTCACAGTAAATCATATAATCCCATAATTCAAGTATGACGCTGCCTATCGAGCGTTTAATTGCTATCTTGCAAAGATACGCAATATTATTGTACCTATATTATGTACATATTATATCAAATATTGATCGTTTCCTTATGCCGCGTCATTAATGGATTTCAGAACCATGCCAATCCAACTTCACAAGAATCGGAGGAAACTGCTACATGTTTCATGCTAATGCTGGACGGGAGATGGATTGGAAGACTGCCAGCAACTTCTGCAAAAAGACTGGCGCCACTTTAGCAGAGATGGAAACGATTGAGGAAAATCAAGACATGATTGCCTATCTCCAAGCACTCCCACACTTGAAAGGTTGTTATTTTAAATGTTATGCTGTTTCTTTTACCTTCCATTTTAAACTGTAGGCAAAGACTTTTGGACTGGTGGTTTGAATCCTGGTCTTCTGTGGATCTGGAGCAATAGCGCCAGGCCCGTAGCTGGCCCAAATGGCAACAAGAAGAACCCTTCTGCAGGAATATTGGGTGATGGCAGATGTCTCCGCTTGAGCTATGACCCTGCATTGAGGAATTACAGTTATAAGGGCTCAGATTGTTCCATTAGGTACAGCGTAATATGCGAAATTCCAGATAGTACAGGTAGCAATGAAATCAGCAGAATTGGCAGAAGCAAGCATATATTTACAGATGAATTGTAACTTATAACCAAAGTTTGATAGGTGTATATTTTTGTACTTTTAATATTTATGTTATGGATTAATAAACAAGTTTTTATTTATATTTTAATGGAAGAGTTTGATTTATTCCGGGTAAAACAATAACCCATAGGCATAGACATTATTTTCTACGCTTATCTACAATGACCGGCACAATTTAAAGGCCTTATTTTCAGTATTTTTTCAGGTTATATTTTTAAATAATCGTCTTTTTCATCTTTGAAACATACCTTGAAAATTAAACAAAACAGTTACAGCTGCTCATAGTGATTATACTAAGGAAAAAATGTGTTTCTGGTCATAACAGTTCCTTAGTTTCTTAGTTCCTACAGAGCGTCCTGTGGGGTAACACTAGAGTAAATTCAAAATTAAAGTAAAAGATAAATTAAATTTTAGTTAAGTTAATTTTTTTATTATAGTATGTACAATGTACAATTATATTTGTAAAAATGTTTACCTACGTTGGGTATATACTCGGATATATACAAAAAAATCTAAATACGTGATATTTGCCCATCACTACTGAAAAGTAGACCAAAAGCACACTTATGATTAACCAGATGTAGTCTGCTGTAAATTTTGTAGGGATAATTCTGTGGTATGTGATAATTCTGATGAATTTCTTTACTATGTACATATCTAAAAAATAATGAAAACATTTTACATAATTTGTGAGTTTTCCTTTTCGATTTGGGTTCTGACTTGGTATTTTGAGAAGTAATTTATTTTTATAGTTGTTTCTCTGAGAACCCTGCGGAATATTATTAGTTCTTTAATAAAATGTTTATCGAAAATATCTATACGTTTTGTCACTTTTTACTTGTTAGGAACGTATTCATAGCATTATATTAAAAATTAAAATTAAAATATTTGTATACGCACGAGTAACGAGGTACCCGAACAGAGGATCCGCGTCATTATATTTCTCTGCTTATGTGCAAGTGCAACAGAGAAGATGGAAACAGTAAATAAACATTTGTCTGGTATGAGTAAGTTGTGAAATTGAATGACGTAAGTAACGTACGTCGTGGTATGGGAAAAAATATGGGGCAACCTTACCTATTCTGTGGAATGGAAGGTTTTTTTTTTCGAGGTTTTTTTGTTGTATACATTTGGGAAATTCTAGTTTTATCAGTGTTGTTATGTTTACAAATTGTTTTAAAACAATGTTTAAAAGCAGTTGTTGTAAACGGTTGTTTTAAACGATTTAAAACGTGTTTACACATATGTAGGTGTATCAAATATCGAATGTTTGTAACATAAATATTTTTTTTTGTGTAAATCATTTTTATTGATTCTTTAAAACATGATGTTTAAGTGATTTAAAGCGTTGCTTTTAATTATAAAAAATCACCTTTTTATAAAAACAAACTTGTTTGTTTTCTTTAAAATTAACAAACGTGAACGTTTCTAACAAGCCAATTAATAAATAATTGAAAGGTGAAAATATTGATTGGAATTTACTCAATTCCAAATAATATTACTCAAATAATAAACAATATAAAGAATAATAAAATTATAAACCCCTAACCACAACAAGTATTTTAGAAACCTAAATACGTATTTCAGCAACTATGTTGCCATCTTCAGTAGAACCTAAAAAAAAGGAAAAAGAGAGATTAGCACTTCATAGTATCTTTACAGGATATTCTCCAAGCAAATCACTAGTGGAAGTAGCTTGGATTTGGATTTGGATTTGCTTGGAGAATATCCTGTAAAGATACTATGAAGTGCTAATCTCTCTTTTTCCTTTTTTTTAGGTTCTACTGAAGATGGCAACATAGTTGCTGAAATACGTATTTAGGTTTCTAAAATACTTGTTGTGGTTAGGGGTTTATAATTTTATTATTAAGTTCGCCACAGTCTCCAAAATATTGTTAATATAAAGAAGACAAATATTCGTTGGAATTCACTGAATTAACGAAAGAACATGTTTAAACTTTAAACCCAAGGAGACAAACAAAAATTGACAAACATTAAAATTCTAGAATCATGTTAATCGATGCTGTAATGCAAATTCTTAACAGGTAACAAATAAACAACAAGAAGGTGAAAATTGAAAAACAGTTACCTATTCGAGTTTGCAATAAACAATTATATAATTCTCAATAGCAAATGTAATAGAAAGGCAATCTGAGTCAAGTGTTATATAGTGTGTTATATAGCATATAGTGTGTTACTCTTTACGTGTCCTGATCGGAAAATGTCTAAAGGTAACAAATACAGAGAAAATACAGAGCGATGCTTAAGTGAAGCTACGGGCTAGAAAATAACAGCGCATTATTATAGTATATTATAATACAAGTGTTATAAGACAAAAATTGGCGCACGAGTTGTTTTGGGCACGACAAGCGTAGCGAGGAGTGCCCAAATGGAACGAGTGCGCCAATGCGTCTTATAAAACGAGTGTTATATACTATTTTTTCTACTTTGCAATATTAATTTTACATATATGTCAAAAATTGCGGTTGTCATCTTACAATCTAGAGTAATTTTTTTCTTCAACAGTTGGTAGTTGTAGTAAAATTTACAAACACGATTGAGACGAGCCAATAGCGATTGAGATGTCAGCCTTATTTGTCATTTGACGTCACTTTCATCAATCTTGGAAAACTAAAAGTTACTACAAGTTTGTGACCTAGTGTTTCCATAACGACTCCGAAACCGGTTTCGTTATGAGTTCATAACGAACGCAAAGTAGAAAAATTATGTAATAGACTCGTTTTATAAGACGTATTGGCGCACTCATTCCATTTGGGCACTCCTCGCTACGCCCAAAACTACTCGTGCGCCAATTTTTGTCTTATAGAACTTGTATTATAATATACTATTATTGCCTTTTCAAACTCAGGTTTCGGTAATTTTTTTTTTCGAAAACTATAAAAGTACGAATACTTTTTACTTTCCCTGTACATATGTATGTATATATTTTCCTGGAATTTCGGTGGCATGGAAATTATTTATACTAGCATAAATTCTCGCGTGCCGTAGATTTCAGACGATTAAACCATCCGTGTGATTTCGTAACGTAATAATTTCATAGATCATGCAATTATTTTGGGCGACAACGACCGTGTCCGCTTACGTCAATACTTTTTTATTGGGCGCGTGGTTGCGACGTCAACCGTGAGATGTCACTGGACGCGCGCCGTTCGCACAATTCGTGCCCTTTCTCAGTGCCGTCCGTGTTTGTGTTTCCATGCGTTCGTTCGGAGAAAGGGATTAAAAATGGTGACGATTAACCGTACGCGAATAAAATAGTCCAGAACGGCTCTAAAATTACACGCAACCCACGTGGAACGCCGAACAATTACCGAGATATTGTCAGAGGCGGTTCAACCAGATCTATATGGTAGGTGTTCCATTGCACTTAATAGCAAAAATGAAAAACCAGAAAAACAAAAAGCTCCCTAAGGACATGTGTCCAACAGAGGTAAAGTCCAAACGTATCATAAGAAGTCCCAGAAAATATACGAAACAGTCAGGTGCGTAATGTCTTGGTGTGACGCCGTGCAGTTTATATAAACGCTTCTTTAATAGAGCTAAACGGCATGCTGCCACTAAGCTTTTTGGAATTTAGGATGAGTATTTTGCACAGAGTTTTTTTAAGTATATTAGGGGAACACCAGAATATAACCCTTAGATATTAACCCTCTGCGATTAGCCACAACAAATAAGGAAACTTTTATACTTACTCTCCTTATTTTATATTTGTTTACGATAAATTTTAATAGCAAATTTCATCTACGTTGTTAAATTCACAATTTAATATACCAATTTTTTTATATTTGGTTATACGGGTCTCTCATTTGGAAATGTATTTAATTTTCTTATTAGGTATTAGTCTTATTTTTTTACGATTATTATTTTTGTTTATGATTATGAGCACACAAGGACCAATCTTATTTTTACACATTCATTTTATATGTTAGGCCTAGTCAATAAAACCAAAAACATTTTTGAGTGCCATAATTGTGGCATACAGGGTGAACCATAACACACGGAGGATGAAGTGGACCATATTATATATACCACCTCTAGCTAGGCGGTATATATAATATGGTTCTGTAATAACCTTTTTAACCAAAGATCAATAAAAGGAAAATCAATTTAAAATGCATATAAATTAATGACCACTTTTTGAGAACCGCTGGTGTTTTCAGAAATAATTATTTTCCTCGTCTCCATGGAAACACCTCTTACAATGTTTCTTAAAAATACCTTTTACCCAACTTGATTATACAGCAATAATGCAGTAATAATACTGCCGAAAAAATCAAACTTTCATAAAAATGTACAATTCTATGTTTATGAAAAAGTTAGGGATTCTCAACAAGTTAACTCCTATTATTTCATCATTTTAAAGACAGTAAATGTTAAGACCCAGTTCTACCTCTCCGAAACTTTTAGTGTAACTTCTTAGATAAAAAACGAGTTGAGCTGGATGAAAAATAATTTTTTTAAACGATAAAAATTAATTCTACTTATACATCTTTGTCTTTTTTCATATATAAAACATCTAGCCAAACACATGATACAAAAATAGATTTTTTATTTAAGTACATATTTAACCCAAATATTATAATGCGATAATAAAGCGTTATTGCCTGAAATGTATTTATTTGCCCATATTACAGCTGCTTGGTGGGGATAGTTTGACCACTCCCAGCAAAAAAAAAAAACATCGCAACGAAATATTCTGTTTCGCAGTCTTAACAAAAAGCTGTACGTTTTATGCTATATTTAATTTAGAGAATGTTCATTAATATATGCAACTTTATCTTGCTGTGTAACTTCCTTTTTATGTTTTAGATCTAGTTTACTAAAAAAAAGTTAGTTATTTTGGTCTTCTATAGCTCCTTCAATCTCCTGTGTACGTTATGACTGACCCTGTATATTTATAAATATAAAAAATGTGCAAAGAACACATACTATATATGGACAAAATATAATATACACCCTCCATAAATTTTATAGCTGTTTTATTGGTATTTTAACAAACAAAAAATATGGAGCAATATGTACAGTAAATAAACCATTCTGTCAAATGTTTTATTAAAGCAAATATAATCTGCTTCATTTGTTAATTTACACTCTAAAAGTCACCGGGTTGGTTGAACTGTTATTAATATTGTATGATAAATGATCGTTCGTGACAGATAACCACAGTCAATATGTGTACGTGCAGTATATTAATTTTTGGAAATACCAAGGTCCACGATATTAAATCATAATTTGTCTACACCAGTTTTTTCATTACCCAGAATCTGATTACTTATCAGACATTGACTTGTTTTACCACATTTTTCTCGTGATTGATTACAAATTTATATTGCAATAAGTTATATTTTGAAATGTAAATTTTTTTAAAATTTTAGTTAAAATTTATTATTCATTTGGTGAGGTTGTATTATTTAATTAATTAATTGTTGAGTCTTGAAAAACAGAGAGTTTCAAAGTAATTATTTTCTTATTCTAATTACTACACTGTAAGTCTTTAAAAACCACGTATGTCAAAACAGAAACGAGTTGTGCTTCTATTAGACATGACGGGATTTTCAAAGAAATGTAGTCTGTTTATACGTAAGTAGTGATACTATAATTGGAAGCATTTTAAAACACACTGCTTATTTAGTAGATTAAACAAACAGATTTAAAACTTCAGACACAACTAACCCAAGACAACTTAAACTGTATCGTATTCTAACAGTCCTAATAATTCAAACTACAAAACTAATGAAAAAAGTATAATACTAATATAAATAAAATTTCTAGTATTAAAAATGCTTGCTGTGATGGAGAATCAGCAGCCCACTGTATCTGGACCGGCAAGCTCCTCAGCTACGACACCTGAGAATGGAGCGAACGCAAAGGAATTCCTATCTTCGGGAAGAACTGGCCGCCGCAATGCCCTTCCGAACATCATGGGCGAGCACGCAGTCGTCGGGAGTTCCGATCTCCCAAATCGACTTCAGGCACTCACAACCTCCGAGAAAGGAGACGACATCAAGGACACATCCGGTCCGAGCAGTAAAAGTTGAATTCCTAACGTTAAAAGCGTAGGCTTGGCTTAGCGGTTGCAAAATTTTACATTCTAACTTGCGAATGCAGCACGAGAAGGTGTAAGCACATCGGCATTGGCAAAATATCACTCATTGTTGTCAAGTTTAGGTTAGGAACGACAAGTTGACTTCGAACAAATTTTGTTCACGATTAAGTTCGTTACAATTCCAACTTAACAATATTAAGTTAGACTAAACAACGACTAACTATGTTGCGGTTGTAAAAATATTATCTCGATTCCGATAATTTGACAAACAGCGAAACCGTTGATTTATTTCGAAAATTTTACGTGTGAATCTCAATAGTTTTAGGTTAGGTATTTTTTTGTGGAGTTCCTAATAATTTTTATACATACAACGTACAGTACAAAAGTTATGTATTGGATTGGCTTGTTTAATATAAAGCAAAATAACATGTCAATTTTCCCATTGTAAATTAGGTAATACGAAAAATTAAGCCTAATCTTGCCATTATTTCTAACCTAAAAATGTATCTAACCAAGTATAAATGTATATTGACAAGGATACATGCGACAATTGCAAAAGATGAACTTTATACAGTGGCTCGCAAAAGTTTTGATACACCCTATAAATAATTGTTTGCCTAAAATTAGTCGATGCAAAGTAAACATTAGTCTGAGATGCATTCTAAAATTATCATGTACATCGGCTGTTTTGGTCGTTTGAATATAATGTAATTGCAATAGTAGAAAGAAGCATTATTTCTATAACTTGATTGTGATAGTAATATAAATAAATGATATAACTATACCCCTTTCAGCAACACTTTCTTCTATTTTTCAAGATACTCTAATCCTGCCGTGATAAGCAAAAAGGTCGTATCTACAGATTCGTTAGCATTTTACTTTTTCCGATAGAATATATAGATGGAATGATTTATTCTTGATCTATTAAAGCCATAAAAGAAGAACATAGCAAGAACTCGAAAAAGCATATTACAATGCTTGTATCTGCAAAGTAAAAGCACAAAGCACACCATATTCTTAAACTCTACATTTTACAACTTTTCACAAATGTAGAAAACGACCTTTTAGCTAAGCACCGCAGAATAGGTGGCTTGTCGACGAGCATGTCATACTTTATATAAAGTTGGAAATAGGGTATTCCGGTGTTTTTTAAATTGTCATTTTTTATAAACTATGGGTGTTACTGTTTGCTACTTCACTAGTAAAATATCAAACATCGTTTTAAATTAAGAGAAATCGTTGTTTGAATTTTGAATTAGGATTGGTCTTTGTGACATCACAAAGACCGCTCAAAGTGGGCGACTTGACAACATTGCTATATCTAGGGTGCACGTAATTTTTTGTCTTGTTGTGTCAACGTTTAGAATCGGTCGTTAATTGACATCTGCTTTGGTTATTGAGGTTATATAAAATACTTGACTTCAAAATGTATAAACGCCAACGCCGACATAGTTCTGTACCGAATTGAAAATGGAGTTCGACTTCGTTCTCAAACAACAGGGTAGCCAACCGTCAACTTGGGCGATCAGCTGTTCGAGAGCTGTCCGCTGTTGCCAGCGCTAATAGGGATCGGTAATCATCGTGTATTTCCGAGGGTGGTCGGTGAATTCAAACGAAATGCACTTTTAATTGCAATTATCTCACAGAAAAACTAAATCAAAAAGCTCATAGCATAACTTTATGAATCCTCATAAATTGTACAATAGTTTAACCCGAATATCTGCTTAAATTTTGACATGACCGGAATACCCTATTGTGATTAGGATATCTAGCCATAACCGTGGTTATGGATCATTTTCATTATGAAACTGAAAACAATATGAAAATCTTTAACGACATTTTGTCAAATTAATATTATAGGTTAAGAATATGGTGATATACAGACAGGACGTAAATTTTAAATAAATCAATAATTACAGCCAGAACCTGGATTTCAACCAAGGGGCGTTTGCATTTCTAGCACAATGCTCTCCCATCTGAGCTACTGAGGCCTATGACATTTGTTAGATATAATTGTCACTACTTCCTTTCCTTTATTTATGACAATTATATCATATTGCCATATTATTACCTGAAAACAATATGCTCATTGTGAAACCATTGTGAAACCAAATAAGAAAAATGACTTTTCTCTGTTGAAATGTATAACTTGGCTGAATTTGTGTGTATTTTATATAGCCGAGACTTTTACGACTCACTGTATCAAAGCCAATTTTCATTTTTCAATAATTTTTGCAGTAACTGAGAATTACTTTCGTATATCAATTTTAATTTAGAACACTGTAATACAAATTTTAAACCGTATAGCAATGAATATCAAACTAGATCTGTATACAAATGTATCTTTTTATATAGGAGAGAACTGTTTGTTTTCAGTGTTAAAAAAATAAATTTGTTTATCCTATATAATTAAATTTAATTAATTTGCCGTGTTATGAACAAACGTATGACTTAAGAATACATAATTCGGTATAATAACACTTATACATATTATATATGTCAGTATAAGCAAGCAAGCTTGTAGATAGCAGTATTATTTGGCCTAGTGTGTACATAGCATTATATTAATTTAGCAACGAGATTTGTGATATTAATTTTTATGATCTGCAGTAGTTTGACGTTCTTTTGCGTTTTCACGTTAGCGAGATAAGTTACGATCAGTATAACCTTTGAATGTATTAATCGATGGTATAAACTTTTCTACCAAAGCGAGGTCAATACAACAAATTGTATGTCCTACAGTTCAAAATCGTGCAACAAAAGTGCGGTTAATTAGAGTGAGGGAGTGACAACAGAAAATCAAAAACGTTCATATTAATAGAAACCCAATAATGTTGATGGCTCCTTTTCAATTAAAAACTCACTCTGGTTAAGAAAACTTTTTAACGGTTTTTGAACATTTTTGGATTGACGTAGGACTCACGTATATTTTTTATATATTCCGCTCAAAGACGAGATTGAGTATGTTTGTGTACAACTAGTCATAAATTGTAACACTTAAACAAACAAGAGTTTGTTCATAAATATATTTGTATAGAAATATAAATAATAAATAAATTAATAACAAAATTGAGTGTTTATTCATCGTTGAGTAGTATTTTGTTGAGCGTGCAGTAACTTCCTCAAATTCTGTTCGGCACTTTTCAGATTTGGATCCAGAAGTATAGCTTTCTTATACATATCCCTTGCTTTTTCCAATTTTCCCCATCGGTGATATAAAACACCTAAAATACGGAAAACTTGTATTAGCAGGTGTTCAAAGTATATTGGAAGTGATCCTGGTAAGTCATGAGTTTTTGACATCTGTCAATGTAACATACGACCTATTTTAAGGTTAAGAACTGCAGTATACACTCCGTATAAGGAAACAATAACCTTAGTCGTGTGAACCTAGTCGGTACTTTAAGTAATCTCAGAAACTATATTCATAATGCTAGTTCATTGTAAAAATAATGTCATTTTGTTTATGACCATATAATATTTTGAAAAGGTGCCACCTGACAATAGTTTTTTGAAAAAAGAATTTGACAACCCTTTCGTAATTATTTTTGCCAAGATTTTAAAATGTTCAGACTTTTCCCTTATAACAAAATATGTCTGGATATAATAATGTTTTTTTTTTTAAATGCATGAACTACAGATTATGTTTGAGGTTAGAATGCTTTCCAGATTCCGACTATATAAATACAGTGCCTGTACATTTACCAACATTCATGCCCTACATATAATAGCTACATCAAAAAAACAAACCTAAATTTGAGTGATATAAAGCATTGTAGGGGTTAAAGTTGATCGCTTCCAAGAAATGTTTTTCAGCCTTTTCGAACTGCTGCATCTTTCCCAGGGTATTAGCGATGCTGAAGTGCAACGCAGGAGATTTCGGGTTGTGCATTAGTCCCATATTTCCCAATTCGAGCACTTTACTATACTGCTGTAAGCTATCTAACAGTACCAAAGTATTGCTCCATGCTGCGGTGTGAGTTGGTTTATAGTATACAGCTCGCTCCCATGCTTTCAGAGCCTGCTCAGACTTGTGTTGGTCGAGGTACTGCAAAGTAATTAAGAATTTGTTACAAGATTTTGTTTGTATTGACTATGTAGTATAGATATTTTATATAATTACCAGATTTCCTAGGTTGTAATAGCAGTCTGGATATTTATTTCTATGTTCGATAGCTGTCAAATAACACATTTCAGCTTCTTTTGGCTTATTCAAGTTTGTTAATACGATACCAAGGTTCATCCAAGCAGCAGCAAAATTAGGTCTAAAAGGACAAAATAGGAAAATAACTAAACCTCAATTTTCAGTACGAATAAATTACCGAATTTTCACGGCTTTCCTAAGCAATATTTCCGCTTCTCCGTACTCTTTGTTCTCTCGCAATAAGTTTGCTAAATTGTTCATTGCTTGTTCATAATCAGGAAATAATTCTATAGCCTTTCTGTATTCGTTCAAAGCCAATTCTTTGTTCCGCTCGTCAGCTGCAATTTTGGCTATGTTGTAGTGAACTTTTGCGTTTAAAGGGCACACCTCTAGCGCAGAAACAAATAATGACTTCTCTGATAACCATTGGAAATTTCTATGTGCCGTACGAAGAGCAAATATCATGCACATTAGGTAGAAATAACGATACAACACCTTTAAGAAAGGTTTGTTAAATTGCTTTACCATAGAAAAAAATTCATCAAGCTCACCTTTCTTTTATTCTGAAATGCAATCGTCAATTTCTGAAAACCAATAGCAACCAACATGCTAAATCCTGCACTTGGTAAGAGCAGGGTACGTTCGGCAATTACAAAACCAACTTTAAAAAATATATTTGATGCAGGTATAAAAGGTAGGACGATAAGAGATATTGCTAGTAAGGTAGAGATTCTAAAAATATAAACATTATTTGCACAATATGAAAAGTCAAAAGGATTCTAGTACCTTGAGCCATGAGAAAAGTATTCCTTCAAAATTTTATATGAGCAAATTATCACGGAAACCCATAAACATACGACAAAGATAAGTCTAATATCACAAGTATTTTCGATTAATGGTATACAACCCATCGACCAGTCGAAACAAAGCCACTGTGGCCAAATAAGAAGCAGTAAGTTCATAAAATAAATATAGTTGTACGTAGTAACCTAGCAGTAAAGAAAAGATGTATAAATTAAGAATAAAATAATTACGGTTATAAATGAACTTACCCTGGTAAAAACAGTTTCGGAAAAACTCGCTGGGTTATCGACAGGCGCAAAAATTGGTCCTTCAAAGTTCATAACCCAAAATCGAAAATACATAATCGCTACTCCTACGATCACTAAACCTATTTGTCGACATAGAAAATGTGCGTTTAGTCCTCTATTCGACGATCTTGTATAGAAAAAGTCGTATACACTGCAAAGACCCTAAAAAAAATCGGTTATTTATTATTGTTTAGTGTCGTCAAATAAAGTCTAAACATGGCTAAATTTTAATAACAGTAACAAAAATATTAGTAACAAGCTGGATCTGTTTGTGTAGCATTGTTAAGCAATTTAGAAAAAATATGGTATCCAAAACATAATTTTCCATAAAAACATTGTCTAAGTTTTTTATACTACAAACTGTTACAAAGATATAGAAAAAGTATTATTACAGGAAAATCTCCTACAAGCAAGTTGTTTTGTTTTTAATTCTCAAACAGATCTATTTTATTCAATCAAAATACACATTTCTTATTTCAAACAAAAAATTTTATTTTTTGAATTGGCATTCTTTTTTAATATAATACTGATTTTGATACATTTTTAAGTTTTATTAAACATGGATTTTTTGAAAGTAAAATGAACAAAGGTTGCCCGTCATATCTAGTTTCATATCTAGATGTAATTTCAAATATGATCACATTTCAAAAATCAAAATGAACCTTATTTTTGTAGTTGGTAAACATTGTGAAGATATTCGTGTGTCCTTGAAGTACTGACAATGTTTCTTTGTAATTGTATGGACAAAGAAAAAGCAATCTGACATCACTGCAATTGTTTCGTCGATTCCAACTGAATACTTGTCAATATCCATAGTGCAACCCAGCAACCCGAATGCAACATTAAGTTGTTTCTTGAGAAAACATTCTTTTGTTTCAAATCTTTTTTCCAAAAACCAGTATCTGAATAGTGCATACTTACTATAGCCATAATAGCAGTTTCCTTAGATAAAACCGCAACGAATACTATTACGGTTACGATAAAAAATAATATCACAGAATTCTTCTTAACTACTTCCTTGTATAAAATCAACGAAAACAGCATTAAAATTGAGCATAGGATGTCCGCTCGTCCGACCAAAGCTGCCACCACTTCCGTATGAATGGGGTGCACGCTAAACAGCAAAGCCGTTAAATAACTTAACTCTCTTCTTAAATGCTTCTCAACCGTCAGCATCCGTACGGTTGGAATGAGCAGTATACACAATAATACGTATAAAATAACATTTGTTAGATGAAAACGGAATGGAATAATGTTAAAATCAGAAAACAACATATTAAACCTAAAAGAAAAATTGTTAGATACATTTTAACTATTGTAACTTAACATACCTATAGCTTAATATCGTAAAAGGCCTATACGATTTATGACTTGTATTCAGCGATATATCCGAACCCCAAAAATCATTTCTAAAAATTTCAGTAATCGGGGTGTTCGGTGATACATCTTTGTTTTTAACTATTGCTTCGGAATCATCAAAGACAAACGTTCCAAATAACGTACTCACGTAACAAATGAAGGCAACAATTGCCACGATTATGTATTCCTTCATATTATTGATATTACCATAATTCTTGCAGATTCTTCCTCAGCTGTATAGGTTAAGTGTGAACTGAGTCTTCTCGTTACCGATTTTACCATAAAATTTCATAGTTCCATTATGAATAAAGCTGAAATAGGCAATATCTAGTTGGATGGTTTTAAATTTTTGATCGGAATACCCGATTTCAAACATGTAAATACAAATATTGATCGAATGTGTGTTCTCAAATAGATGGCGCTACTTGTCGTGAATTAAATTTATATTTTGAATTTATTTAAAATACTAGCGCCCTTTTCACCTGGATTATATGGAAGCATATCACAGAAATATAACATTATGTTAGTAAAACTAAGGTGTCGTAATAACCATACATAATTCAGTACTAATTAGGTATCTCGTATCTCAGAAATTTGATAAGAAAGACGTGCTGTTTATAACACAAAATATGTCATACGATAAGATTTAATCATGAAAAACTACAGGTTTATTTTGGTATCAATTAATATTCCGCCTTGTTTTTTTGATTATCATTTACCGTGAGGATCACGTTGCAAATATCACATTGTGATGACCTTCCAGGTTTTCAATGTGAAATATTGCCTGCCCTTCCATCATCCTTCCATTTCATCATTATAGTTAAAAGGAAGGATATCACAACGATCACAACCAATCTCAACCTCAAGTAATTTGTGTAGTGTTCTAATTTTTAGTCTCATTCCAACCGTGCATTCCAACGTCAAGGAAAAAAAGTGTACCGTGTGTGTTCCACCTATTTGCGGAAAATGGTTGATAGGTAATACGAAAATTATAATTTAGCGCACAATTTGACATTTGTTTGAAATCTAATTTAAATTATACCTCAAAATAGCAACATATTCAATTAGAAAAAAAATATTATAAGTTTCTAATTAGACAAAATCGGTGTATTGCGATGACTCACACTTGCTTAAAAAATAATTGAGGTTATGTTAATTAAGAAATAATCGTATGTTCGTGATTGTTACGGAATTTTAACGTTAAATTACGTTTACGATTACTGATAAGGTGATTTATAAAATTAAAATGATTTGTTCATTTTTGGGGAAAATTAAATATGGGTACGAAAAGCGGGAAGTTTGAAACGATTCACAAATATTATTTGTGAATTATTTCGGTTTATCTGTGGTTTATCTTTACTTCATATATAATGAAAGCGAAAGTGGATTAAACTGGGCCATTGATCTCAATTTTGCTTGAAGGTTACTTCTCAGTCATAACAGAAATAATAGAAATAATCACCTATGGTCATTTAAAATAATCCTTCCAATTTTTAACTAAAGGCAAGGCTAAAATTTTAAAATAGTGGATTCAAACTAATCATAAAAGTATGCCAGAGAAATGTATAGGGGATGAAAGAAGTATTCCGTTTGTTGCAATTATAAAAAAGAATCTATATTTTTTATTAATAATTTTAATTAATTACAGCTCATATTTATTATAGATTGTGTTTTTAGATACATATACAGGTGTGTTGTAAATATTAACGAAAAAAAATAAATAAATAAAACACATAAAATACCTAAACTGTGTGCAAAAACAAAGAAAGAAACCAAACTAATAAAATTAAGTGAAGAAATATTAAATTTTATAAACAAATAAATCTATATGAATTTAAGATCTGAGCAAAACGTTTTATGTGGATTTATTTCTTCAGAAGCTATAGAGTCGCTGCTATAAAGTATTGGAAAAATTAAATATAGAGATATATTGTTTAAAGCTAAAGCATTGAGAAAAAAATATATTATAATTTGATCAAATTTTTGCTACACTTAACGTATTTTTCAATCTGTAACATTTAAGATATATAATAAATACATTTTTTATTTCCCTTGTAGCATCAAAAAGACAATAAATGAAGATTTCTTCATTTGCTAACTTTTTTCTGTTTTTTATGGGTCATATCTTCTAATCGCATTTTTGTCAATGTAAGAAACGAAAATTATTGAAAAGTTTAAGATTGACCATTGATATTTATCATGATTATCACACATGTTAAATTCTGTCAGCTGAGTTAAAAAATGTAGGTGAGTGTGATATTTCATTTTCATGGATGTGGAAATTAGATAATTGACATATTTATCATGTTAAAGTGTCAAAGTTAAACATGTAAAAAAATAATTAAAATCTCTTCTAATTCTTAAGAAAAAAAGTATAAAATCAAAAGTAATTATGCGACACATATATTTATTATATTCCATAAGTAATATGAGTATTAGAGTGATGAAGCGTCCATGTATGTGCTTTGTGTATGTTAATAATCAAGAACCAATTACATAATACATACTTTATTAACTCATAATCTTATTTACAGTAGCGGAGATATTGCTCTGATCGGGCTGGCCGTAATGGGTCAAAACCTGATCCTAAACATGGCTGACCACGGTTTTAAAGTAGTCGCTTACAACAGAACAGTCGAAAAAGTCAAATCATTCCTCGAGGTCGAAGCAAAAGACACGAAAAATGTAATCGGCGCAACATCCATCGAGGACCTCACTAAGAAATTAAAGAGACCACGTCGAATCATGTTATTAGTAAAGGCCGGTAGCGCAGTCGATAGCTTCATAGACCAACTAATACCACATCTAGAGAAAGGCGACATCATCATTGACGGAGGAAATTCAGAATACACCGATACTCAACGCAGATACAAGGAATTACAGGAGAAAGGATTTCGTTATGTTGGATCTGGTGTATCAGGAGGTGAAGAGGGAGCTCGATATGGGCCTAGTTTGATGCCTGGTGGTGATAAGGAAGCTTGGCCTTATATCAAAGAGATTTTCCAATCGATTTCGGCTAAAGTTAATGACGAACCTTGCTGCGACTGGGTTGGGGCCGATGGTGCGGGACACTTTGTTAAAATGGTACACAACGGGATCGAATATGGAGACATGCAGCTGATCGGAGAAGTTTATCATCTTATGCAAGCGATGGGTCTCACCCAAGATGAAATGGCTGACGCTTTCCAAGAGTGGAACAAGGGGGAGTTGGATAGTTTTCTAATTGAAATTACCAAGGATATCCTGAGATATAAGGATAATGATGGTAAGGATTTTTTGCTTTGATGTACATATTTTAATTGTGGTATATTCCTGAGCAATATATTTAATTTGTTTTTCTTGACTACATATGACTCTCATGAATCTAATTTTTTCGGGTTTATTCTTACATAATGAACGAGTTATCCAAGAAAAACATCTTAAAAGCAAGATTTTTACAAAATAAGTTTAACAGTTGATAAAGTTGTATTAATAAATAAAGTTTATGGTTCTTTAAAAAGCTTCAAATTCCTTTTAAAAATATCATGTTGGCAGCTTGTATACTTGTCACATATGATTAAAAAATGTTTTTATTACTGATTGTCTTTGTAATTTGATCTAATACGTGCCACCAAAATATCAGATCACTATCATGTTTATTTCCTGAGATAAGTGGAGATACTATTTTTCAAACTCATCATATTTAAGTCATAAATAAAAACTACACTATACAAATCAAACTTTATAGTTCTAAAATCTGTAAATAATTCTACATAGTAGTTTATTACAAATTAAACTACTTATTATTAAAATATTTATCAAAATACACATTTTGGAATAATTAACTCCAACCTTTTATTGGTGTAGAATTCGTATCACATCAGGGTTTTGAAAAAAATTATACAAAAATATACACAAAATTTTATTAAATTGTAATAGATTTAATATGAAGGTTACTTTATATTTAAGGTCTGCTGCTTATTTACCTCGGAATAAGTCAAATGTAAAAAGTAATTAATAATGACATTATAACGATGGAGATTATATATGTATATATATATATATATATATATATATATATATATATATATATATATATATATATATATATATACACTATTCTAACGAAACACATTAGCATTTAGTTAGAATATTAATTCTAAAATAAAAATTTTCACATTTTTAAAACCATGTTTACTTTTCAGGAAAATTTCTCTTGCCGAAAATCAGAGATACAGCAGGCCAGAAAGGTACAGGCAAGTGGACTGCAATATCGGCCCTGAACTATGGAGTTCCAGTCACGCTAATCGGCGAAGCAGTGTTCAGTCGATGCCTGTCCGCTCTGAAAGAAGAACGTGTTAAAGCAAGCAAGGTACTCCCAGGACCCAGCGCAACCTTTTCCGGAGACAAAAAACAATTTCTAGAAGATTTGCGACAAGTAAAATACAAATCTCTTCAATTTTACAATCTAACCTGCAACTTAATATCCTTTTAGGCATTGTACGCTAGCAAAATTGTCTCGTACGCTCAAGGATTCATGTTATTGCGCGAAGCTGCGTCACAATATAACTGGGACCTGGATTATGGTTCCATTGCGTTGATGTGGCGTGGGGGTTGCATCATTCGATCCGTTTTCTTGGGACAAATAAAAATAGCTTTTGAAAAAGATTCCAACCTCAAATCTTTGCTGCTGGCTCCGTTTTTCGTTGATGCTATGGTTAAAGCTCAAAAGGGATGGAGAAATGTCATATGTACCGCTACTAATTTAGGTTAGTTTTATATTTGGTTTTAGTAATCTCAAATTGTTTAACCGCATTTTTTCATAGGTATTCCTACACCCGCGTTGAATACGGCTTTAGCGTTCTACGATGGTTACCGTTCTGATACACAACCGGCAAATCTCTTGCAAGCTCAAAGAGATTACTTTGGTGCACATACGTATGAACTGTTAGGGAAAGAAGGGAAATTCGTACATACTAATTGGACGGGACATGGCGGAAATGTGTCTGCTTCTACTTATAATGCGTAATTTGAGGTTATGTAGGTAATCAACGGTTTGTGAAGCTTCAGAATTTTTTATAAAGTATTTTATAAGTGGAATTTCGTCAAAATGTATTTCTGCTATTGCTATTTGTTTATTATATTTTATTGAGTTTTAATAAAAAATTATAGAGCGATTAGTGCGTTATTTTAAGGTTATGTTGAAAAACCAGTGAACTCTAATCGAACTGGAAGGGACGCGCACTTTACATTAGCTGTCAAGAATTAAGGCAGGCGCAAGCAAAAGAGACAGAGTGATGATGTGGGGTATGTGTCACTGTCTGACTACCGTAGATAGATAGATAGCAGAATGCAGTAGTGTTTTTTTGTTTTTGAACTGAAAACGATCCCTCAAAAAAACTGTCAAACCGTATAAGGTCATAGTACGGTATGAGATAGAAAGAAATGGCTAGCCCACATCACTGCGGGTTGCATACCAAATGCATTTGCCTCACTTATTCTCTGTGACGTCCTTTATAAATTTTTATTTCGCTGATGTATACATATCATAAGTTAAAAGTGAATTACAAATTCTTTAACCTCAAATTTGTTTCTATATATTCATGGTTTTTCAGTTGCATTAATAGAAATAATACACCAAATAACTTTAATATACTTAATTTATTAAAACTTTTATATGTATATATAAAAATAAAGAAAATACCCCTTTTATATAACAGCACAACAAATAATAGTCTATTATATGAAAGTAGTTCCCAAATATTTTGACACATGTACGATACATATTGCGAACGTAAAATCAGTCATAGCATGTTACACACTAACAAAGATTATTGATTCCCTCTGAACCAAATTTATAAAATCAATCCACAAATAACCGACCAAATCAAAACCTTACACAACCTAACTTATATTGTTACCGAAACCTGTATACTGAAAATCTACATGCACCAAAATTATTTGAGTTAAAAACAAACGACACGGTTGCGCATCTAACCCAAAATCTTCCTAATCATGTAGTTAAGGATGCCTCCATGTCTGTAATATAACAGATCGACCTCGGTGTCAAATCTCAAGATAACCTCAAACTTCTTTCCGGTGTCCGTTGTCACTTCAATGTGTTGGCCTGGCTTCAATTCTTTTGGCAAATTGATATCGTAAGATTCTCTACCATCAAGGCCGAGACTCTCAGCGTTTTCTCCTTCTAAAAATTGTAGTGGGACAATGCCCATTCCTACCAAGTTTGACCTGTGGATTCTTTCAAACGATTCTGCTATAACTGCTCGGATACCCTGAAAAATTATGGCACAAAAATGAATAAATATTTGGGGTACAAATGGTTTTGCCCTATTTTAAATGATTGTTTTTGTTATAACATTATTCAAGAATATTTAGTTTTATTATAAGCACAAACTCACCAAAAGGAATGGCCCCTTTGCGGCCCAATCTCTACTTGAACCAGATCCATAATCTTTTCCACAAATCAGGATAAGTGGTATATTCTCCTTAGCGTACCTCTCAGCACAATCGAACACATCCATCTAAAAAATTATGGAACAAAAAAGTACAGATGTGTTGTGAAAGTTGTTAAAGCAATGAGAAACAAACAAAAGTTAAACAAGTTTAAATTTAATTTTTTGAGATTATAATTTTAATAGTACTTAATAAAATTGTCCAAGTAGACTCAAGTCAAAATTTGTCCTTTGAAGCATAACAGAAACAGTTTTCACAGATTTTATCTATTGGTTGGTAGCTTAGTTGGTTCATTGTCACGAAGGTTATTATTAAAAATAATCATCAAGGTTAGACTACACGAACCAATAAACTTGTCTTGGAAACTATTGAGTCACAATGGACTACAGAAACAAGAATACTATTGCGGATATAAAAATATGAGCGTATTAAGGACAAGGCAGTTAGTTCTCATGTTTAAAGGTGTTAAATGTTTTGTTTAAAACAATTTTTCCTTTTAACCCTTCAGATAACACTGCTTGAGTGCTTTCGTATTTAATTTATTTGATCATATATTACATTGAAAAGTTTAAGATCCTTTCTTTACTTTTAATTTAAAAGGATTTTCTTGGGTAAAAACTATAAACTATAGTAAAAACTATAAACTATATGAAAAATTATTTTCTGTTTACATTAATATTAGGCATATTTAATAAAAATAACTTTTTACCAAAGAAATCAAAGTCTTTTAAGAACTTTCTTTAAACAGTTCACGTAAAATGAACGACAAAAACTAAAAAAAAAAAACCAAAAAATTAAAATACCTCCTCATTCGTGGGAACGTAAACGGTCCGTGGTCCCGGCTTCGTCAAGAACTTATTCACTATTCGAATATTTGCGAATGTTCCCCTAGCCATGACAGCGTCATTTCCTCTTCTTGACCCATAAGAGTTGAACTCTCTTGGCGTCAAGTTTCTCTGTGCGAGATACCTAGCAGCAGGACTTGTCCGTCCAATCGAACCAGCGGGACTTATGTGGTCTGTCGTCACGGAATCGCCCAAGAAGAGCAGAACGCGAGATTTCTGAATCGGCCTCGTCTGCGGCAAGTCCCTGGTCATTCCCTCGAAGAACGGAGGACGCTTGATGTATGTCGACGTCCCATCCCATGGGTATAATTTCCCTGATGGTGCGTTCAATGCTTGCCAGCTGGAAGAGCCGGTCTCGATTTTCGCATAAACCTATAATATTTATAAGTTTTTAAATTTATTTATAGTGTATAAGGGTCAGTTTATGATTACTTCCTTAAATTGTGTTTTATGTAATTTTTATGTAAAGTCGAACAAATCCTTACAGGATTTTACAGTGGGCAACAGAAGCATAAAATAATTTCATTAAAAATGAAAAACACAGCATTTATGATAACAATTCGAGGTTTTATGATTATAAAACACCAAACAGTCACTGGACAACTGATCACAGCTCCGAGCTTTCAATATTCATCGCTACAGTCAGTTAGCAGTGGCACACGCAATTGTAGTTTATGTGTCAATGTATCATACATTTTCAATAAAAAATGTTTTATGTTCGAGTGAAATGTCAAATTTGACTTGCATATAATGGCTATAATAGGACTTTAGTAACTTCATCCTATTGAATGCCTACATTATGTGCTTGTCAAATAATATACATACCTACTATTTATAGTCCTTTCACGTTAAGAATAGAATGGTGGCTGAGGTAATCTGAGACCAATTTACACAAGAATAATATGTTGTAAATACTGGCAAAGTATGACAAGACATATGATTTAATTTCATTAACCAAAATATCTGTAAATATTGTCAATGTCTCTTCTTATAACTTAACTGACTATAAAAATTAGTTAAGTGTGAGAAAATGAATCCATTATATATGTATTCCACATGTATGACATTAATAAAAAAAAACTTTTAGGATGGACTTTTTTTATTTCCAATTAGTTTTTGGTATTTTGCTGAAAATTAAAATGAGTTCAAGTAGAAAAAGGTAATTAAAATGCTGTAAAAAAATTGTAAAACCCCCTGTCCTTTGTTTTCATAAAAAAGTCTATTTACAATATCGCCTTCAGTTACATATTTCAAATAAAACAAAAATGATTTCTTACTTTCAATTATTTTGGGTCAGTTGGCAGTAAATATACTGGGCGTATATCCGAAATAAGTGCCTTAATGTTAACGGTTCTTCTTCTTCTTTAACTCATTAGTAAATTTTAAGGGTTGATACACCTCAATATGACGATAAATCTTTTCAATTGTTAGATAAATCAAATTTAGAGTAGCAAAAACATTCCTAAAACCTCTGCGCTTCAAAATCGGCATTTTCAGTAATTAATTGCTTGCTATTTTATGCTGTAATTAGTCGAAGTAGTAGAAAATTCTGAATTACCGGCTAAAATCGGGCTAAAGTTCTCTTTCGAGTTTTGCCGCTTTATTTTAATTTGGATAATTTCCAGATTTCCAAGTTTGTCCCTATTTAAAAACGTATAAAAAAAACGTGGTAATTTTGTAAATAAAGTACAATTGTTAACGAAATAGGAAACCAGGGGTCCACAATATAACAAGATATTGAAACACAAAACAGTTATGTA
The DNA here is from genome assembly GCA_964023965.1 of Melinopterus prodromus. Lineage (NCBI taxonomy): Eukaryota > Metazoa > Arthropoda > Insecta > Coleoptera > Scarabaeidae > Melinopterus > Melinopterus prodromus. The sequence continues at coordinate 53,236,726 of OZ030393.1, forward strand.
TCAAAAGTAAGATCTTTAGAAACGGCGCATCACAAAGTAAAACAGCACGTTTAGTTCAACAGTGAGGTCTGATTGCAAGTGTTTTGCTGCTAGCACAAGCGAGAAATAAAACCTCACCTGCTCCTGTCAAAATTATGATTTTAGTTGAAATTAACACAACCACTACTCCATCTCGGGTTCTCAATGTATGCAGCGTTAAAATTAATGTACTTATTTCGGATACACCTGTACATACATATTTTTTTTTCTTTTTGAAAAATATTGAAGTTGCTTTTCAGTTCATAGAACCTTTTGGGTGCTGCTTAAAAAAGGATGGTTTGGGCCAAATAAGAACCACCACGATTACCATAAAGTTGGATCCAACTAGAGCTATTCTTCAGCTATATAACTTGGTACCAATTTTTTTCCCCCAAAAAGTTAATGAATAATGTTGAACAAAAAATATTACAAACCTCTTGGAACATGGTCGGGATAACGTAGGTCTTCTCAACCTCTTGAATGTCAGCTCGCGTAGGCCAGATATCCCTCAGGAAGACCGGGGAGCCATCGGCTCTCTGTCCTAAAGGTTCAACTTCAAAATCGATATCGACCGTTCCAGCAATAGCATAAGCGATAACCAACAACGGACTGGCCAAATAATTGGCTCTGGTGTTCGGGTGAATACGTCCCTCGAAATTCCTGTTCCCGGACAAAACTCCACAACAGACCAAGTCGTTCTGTTCGATGGCATTCGCGATATTCTCATCGATACTGCCGCTGTTTCCGATACAGGTCATGCAACCGTAACCGACAATGTCGAAGCCGAGGCTTTCCAACGCTGGGATGACTCCCGACTCCCGGAGGTAGTAGGTGACAACTCCGGAGCCCGGGGATAAACTGGTCTTGATGTAAGGGGCAACAGTTAAGCCGGCGGCTACTGCTTTCTTTGCTAGGAGGCCAGCGCCGAGCATAACGCTCGGGTTGCTCGTGTTTGTGCATGATGTTATAGCGGCTATGATGACACTGCCGTGGCCGATCGAGTACTGCTGACCGTTGAACATAAACTTGGATTTGGTAGATAGTTTTGCTTCGGGGATGCCGAAACCTTTGAAGCCAACCTGAAAAAAACAAAAAAAAATTAGTTTAGAGGTAATGGTATGCCAAATATAAGGTAGATATTTCATGAAACAGTAACCTTCTGGAGCTCATGGTCTCATAAGAAGAAGTCTAAACGGTGTAATGGCTAAAGGCCGGTAATATAGTGGTAAATATCAATGTTTACAAAGCAATGTTTTTTAATACAACACGTTACAAAAGATGTATTACATAAATTAATGTTTGAAACTGCAATTTTTTTTATTCTTCTGCACAAAGAACATTTATTCCAACTGCCCAAAATTTTAAGAAGGCAGACAAAAAGTATAATAAAAAAATCAAACTAGTATTTTTAGTTTGTTTCATTTTAATAATAAAAAATTTGTTATTTACTACTACTTACTTTTTACTGTTTTGATATTTTGAATGTTTTTCATATTATATCCTCTGTATGAAAAATATCACACTACCATATTGATAAAAAAAAAAATATGTTTTGTTACACAGGATGTTCCACTTTTATTGCCACAAAATTCTTTTACAGATAGTAAATATCACACTGACCAAAAAGTTATATAACCTGTATTTTCTTTGGTCATTTTTGTGCTGTTTCTTATTATTTAGATTATGAGGAATATTTAAAAACAGAGGGCTTGATTTTCCAAAAAATAGGGAGATATAAAGGTTTAAAATTTGAGTCAACAAAATCACAGTTCTGAAAAAAGTTTACTCTTTAAATTCTGTTATTTAAAAAAAGTTTACACTTTAAATTCTGTTATTATTTGTGTACCCTCAACTATCAATAAGCATAGTAAGTATACAATTATAACTTTTAAAGGTACCTGTTTTTACTAAAAAAAATATCGCAAAAATTGATTGATTTGAAAATACAGGTGGTAAACATGAAATGTAACATTTAATGTAAGGCCTATATATTAAAGATCAAAATAAGCTCAAATTCTTCATTCACATTGCTTGAAAATGAACTGGGTATACAGGTGTCCAGTTTTAGTGTAACTATATTGATATTTCAAAATATAAAATTTAATCCATCTTTTTTCTACTTTTTAAGTTATGAACAATAAACTTATATGTATTGAATGTCTATAAGTTTTGTCAATTTGACAGTTATTTTAATCTGTTGTGCAATAAAATTCTTTTAGAAATGTGACTTAACATTGTTTGGTTCACAAATCTCTAATTCAATTTTGTACTCTGAGTTAAGAATTCAGTTTGCTACTGATTTGTTTTTGAACCTTTCTGTTTTAGAAATTTCATATTAATAAATTGTGCAACACGAGATCCGCAAGTTTTCCCCTATTTAAACGTTTTCGTATATAAAAAAAAACATCACCAACCATTCTTGCGAAAAACGGACACTCTGAATAGTAAAAAACATGAATTAGGAAAAACAGTTGTCAGAGATAGATATCGGTAAAAATTGGCTGAATTATAGTTACTTTTTTTTAATTTCGACTATTTTAACTAATTCTTTGCTACGTAAGTTAATGAATAAGAAAAAGATTTTGTTGTCTTGAGGGCCAAAATTGATGATTGATAGGTTTTTGCGTTCAGAATAGTATCGTGAAAGTTTCAAAGAAAAAACGTGTTAGGTGCGCGTAAAATTTTGCAATTGTCGTCACTTCCGAGAAAAGTCCTATCAACGTCAAAGACAAATAAATATATATTTTTTTGTAATCTATGACTTCATTCGTCTGGCTTTATAAATTCTTCAGTAATTTCTATGTCATATATCAACCGGTAAAAATGCCAAAAAAATATAAAAAATACAAAATTTACCACCAACCACGTGTCCGAGTGAAGCTCTACAGTACCCTACATACCCTACATGTAGTCATAAACATCATCTATACACTTCTTGTACAATTGCTTAAAACATGGCAAAAGGCCACTATAAAAACAATATGCAAAGAAAATATAAAAATCGACAATTTTGACTTGATATCACTTTTCTTGCCATATGGTATATTTGTCCAGATCGCATCACAATTGTATATTTTATTTTACCCCTTTTACCACTAACAAGTGGGTCAATCCATCTGAAATGGTCCAGAAAAAGATAAGTTGGTCGCTTGACGATTTTAGAAAAAATTCATTTTTTGTTATTGAATTTGCCTATGTTCTGGGAGTACAAAACCATTTTTTTTTTTTAAATTATTTTACTCCGTTCAGAAATGGCGCCCAGTTTTGTGTCAGCGAATCCGACATTTTTGAGATTGGTATGTGTTTGCGTTAAACGAAATAACTTTCTTTGAAATTGTCATAGAGAGTTGAAATAAAAACCACTCGATTAAGCACATTCCAAGCTATCTGTTAGGTATGTAATGCATAGAGTTTACGCTTAATTTCCGTTTAAAAAAATATCTTAAAATTTACTTACGATAGTCGATTTGGAGGCGTTTTCATGATTTTTTTTAGACATGAAGGGGTACTTAATTTGTCCATTCAATATTTTTTAGTTATAACGTTGTATGCAAAGGGTTTGTAACAAAAAATATAGCTTTCTTACTCCTTCTCCCTATTGATGACAGGCTATTGAAATATCAAAATTTCTTATTTTTATGATGTTTAATGTCAAATATCTCTGATGGGACCATGCCAAAAAATCTGAAACTTTCAAAATTAATTCATCGTTTTATAAGGTTTAATAATAAATAAAAACATTCTTGTGTATTGCACTGTGTTTGGAATAACAGCCCTTTAAAATGAGAGAAAAATGACATGACGGTAAAACAAATTTCATTAAAAATTCTCAGTAAATACAAAACAAAGCATACCAATTATGTCATTTTTTACAAAAAGACATAGGCTAAGTGAACTTCATACGTTTCTGAAGTCGATGTGATGTAACATATTATTATACCTTCTGTTGGTTGAGGAGAGAATTTGTGAAAACTTCTAGTTCCTTTTATCTGTTTGGATCTCTGAAATCTATCATAAAAAGGGGTTTTGTGTTCTGAAACCTCTTCTTTTGCCACTAAGATGTAGTTTACCCCTGGTAGGTGTCCATTACAAAAGGAGTACATATCTTCTACATTAAGGATTTGGCTATGAAGTGGTCTTTGAAGACTGGCTTTAGCCACTAGTCGCTTCGTTGTCCCCCCTATACCGTCGCAAGCGTTTTTTGCATGTGCAGATCCAAAAAAAGCCATTCTGTATCTAACCCAAAATCTTTTTTATGATACGATAAGTTTTTTTTTGTTCTTGTATTGACTTGCTGCACCATCCGAGAAATATATAAGTTTTGATATGTTTGACAAATTTTGTTTTATATAATCAGTTAAATGTGAAAACAGTCACATACATATTATTAACTTTATTCAGCTTAAAATAATAGAATAATTACTTGATTGTACAACATACATATGTATTTCTAAATATTACTATACACATAATATCAGTAAGAATATGTTATATTACTGCTTCTATAAAAATATAATGTAAATAAATAAATAGTTCCAGTAGGTTTAAGTGTATTCGATATGTTAATGTTGGCCACTACTGGACTGTCCCCACCGCTCCCTTAGTTGTGAGCCTGTTCTAACAGGCTAACTCATGACCTGAGCCAGAAGCCTGACCTGTTTTCAGAAACATTTAACTGATTATGTAAAACAAAATCTGTCAAGCATATCAGCATTTTTTTGGACGTGCACCTGGAAAAACGCATGCGACAGTATAGGGGGGACAACGAAGCGGCTAGTGGCTAAAGCCAGTCTTCAAAGACCACTTAATAGCCAAATCCTTAATGTAGAAGATATGTTCTCCTTTTGTAATAGACACCTACTAGGGGTAAACTACATCTTAGTGGCGAAAGAAGAAGTTTCAGAACACAAACCCCCTTTTTATGATAGATTTCAGAGATCCAAACAGATAAAAGGAACTAGAAATTTTCACAAATTCTCTCCTCAACCCAACAGAAGGTATAATAATATATTACGTCACATCAACTTCAGAAACGTATGAAGTTCACTTAGCCTATGTCCCTTTTGTAAAAAATGACATAATTGTTATGAATAGTATGCTTTGTTTTGAATTTACTGAGAATTTTTAATAAAATTTGTTTTACCGTCTCTAATTTTAAAGGGCTGTTATTCCAAACACAGTGCAATACACAAGAATGTTTTTATTTATTATTAAACCTTATAAAACGATGAAATAATTTTGAAAGTTTCAGATTTTTTGGCATGGTCCCATCAGAGATATTTGACATTAAACATCGTAAAAATAAGAAATTTTGATATTTCAATAGCCTGTCATCAATAGGGAGAAGGAGTAAGAAAGCTATATTTTTTGTTATAAGCCCTTTGCATACAAGGTTATAACTAAAAAATATTGAATGTACAAATTAAGTACCCCTTCATGTCTAAAAAAATCATGAAAACGCCTCCAAATGGACTATCGTAAGTAAATTTTAAGATATTTTTTTAAAGGGAAATTAAGCGTAAACTCTATGCATTACATACCTAACAGATAGCTTGGAATGTGCTTAATCGAGTGGTTTTTATTTCAACTCTCTATGACAATTTCAAAGAAAGTTATTTCGTTTAACGCAAACACATACCAAACTCAAAAATGTCGGATTCGCTGACACAAAACTGGGCGCCATTTCTGAACGGAGTAAAACAATTTAAAAAAAAATATGGTTTTGTACTCCCAGAATATAGGCAAATTCATTACAAAAAAATGATTTTTTTCTGAAATGGTCAAGCGACCACCTCTGGACCACTTCAGATGGATTGACCCAAGTACCTAATAATAAACCAGGATATATTAAAAAAACATTGTTGAGCAAATGTGAAAGCAGGCCCTTTCAATAGGAGCGTTTTTTAAGAATATACAAATCTGGTAACAAAGATCTCAATTACGTAATTTTTTTTAAAATTATTTTTCTCAATGTGGGAAGCAACATATTTTTATACACTTATTGATATCTTCCGAACAAAAAGTATGTCAAATAATACATTTTGAAGCGTGATACAGGAGGTCATTTAGATCCTATTTAACAATCATTAATAACGCATTACTAAACCTTGTGTATAGAGCAATATTAAGATACCATAATAATGAAGTTTATTACACATTTTTACACAAAAATTAAAGATAATTTAATGGGATTTGCCACAAACATACAGCATGATTATATTAAAAACTCGAAGAAATCCATTTGAATTTAGTATCTTCGGATACTATCTTCTATCTATTTTAGCTTTGTTAGTATTTTACAAAGTAGAAGATTAGTAATAAGATTTATAAACCTTATAAACATTAATAAACCATTGACTTTGCAAGGCTTTAACCCAATTAGTTTAAAAAATAATTTTGTTAGTATTGATTCACAATATGGTATAATACACAAAGCATTTCATTTAAAATGAAGTATATTTTTCGTTGTGCGTTTCTACTGATAACGGAAATACCGGAAATATTGCAAGATATACGATAGAAAATAATATAGATTTTACAATAGCTCTTATTATCAATAAATCCGAGTATCAACAACAAGAAAATTTATAGACAACACAACTACAAACGACGCGACGTCATCTTGTTACTATAATGTTAATCACCTTGTTGGTAAACTTTCTGGAAAACAATCCAAAAGATAGCATTTTTATCATTAATTTTAACTTATGAGTTATGAGTAATGGCTAATATTTGATAAATTGGCTTTTAAGTAAGTACCTACGCTTTTCGTCACTTTCTCAAGAATGATAAATTGCAATAATGACCTCACTTTAATATAGCTTACACGAAAATATAAATATTTGTTGGATTATGTTGCGTTTGGTGTGATTTCATTATCTAAATAAAAATCCAGATGCCAAGTGTTCAAAAGAATCGAATTACTATTTCAAATACACTAGTCTACGCAATGATCGACGGACAAACATAAACATAAATGACTAATCTGCAGAATGGCTCAAATTTCTCCAACAATACATAACACTGTGTAATAACTACAAAAAAATAGTGTATACTAATGGGTGTGCCTTATTTGTGTGTTCGTAGTAGTTAGTAAAAACGTTACTAAAACTTCTTCGATGCGTCGCGTCGTATGTTTGCGAAATTTTGCAAGATCATTATTATCAAATTAAATCGCAAAAATATGGAATAAAATCAACAAAACTGAAACTGTCTATTATTTTAAAAAATTCTTCGACACATACTACTATATCATATTCAATTTCTTACCACCAATTTCAGTTGGCCCAATTGTCTTAATAGTAGCAAACATTTTATGGCCTTACATACATTTTTTTTTTCGAGAAAAGTCAATTCAATATTTGGAAACACGCAAAATGCTGGCTTGCGTGTTTCCAAATATTTAATTTAAAGGATTTTGTGTATGGACACGTCAATAAACATAGTCAATAGATTTCTATGCGTTAAATATGAATCCGGGCTCAAAGCTTTTGTTATTGTGGTTGAAAGAAATGTCAAAATAACCCTTAAAATGTGTCTTTTTCTGAAATCCTATATACTGATCAACAAAATTCTTATTCACATTCCTTATTTTGGTTTCAAAACTGAATCCCATGGACAAATCGCAAGCCTCGCATATACAGGGTTAGACAAAATTACCGGAACACCTAAATAATTCCCCAACAAAGAAATTTAAAAAAATTGTTCAAACAAAGGCTTTTTAGCTTTAAACAAGCTATTGTTCAAATACATTTTCAATGTACAGGGTGTTTTTATTATAGAAATTTGGCAACCTTTCCTTTTTTACATAGAACACCCTATATATTATTACATTTTTCAGTTCTAAGATTAATACTAAAAATAAGTTTTTTTTTAATGCATTATTTTTTTAATTATGAGCAATTAATCAAAACTCATGACCTTCAAATTAAAAATATTTTCTCACATTCATTTTAACGGGGCAGTTTGAACATTTAATTTAATTCTATTTAATTGTGTTGTTATTTTCTCTTAGATTTTTTTTATTTTTACCCGTTTGGTTAAGTTAAAAGTTCATGAGTTTTGATTTAAATTGCTTACAACTAAAAAATAATGCATTTTATAAAAAAATAATTCCTATATAAAATTCTTAGAATTAATCTTTGCATTAAAAAATGTAAAATATTCAGAATGTTCTGAAAGGTTGTTTATCCCGAAAAAAACTTTTTTAGAAAACATTTTTGCAGTTTGGGAATTAGTTAGGTGTTTAGGTGTTGACTGAATTAGTTAGCTTATAATTAAAATAAAGTAAAAATAACGCATTTTATAAAAAATGATTCTTATAAAAAATGCTTAGAATTAATCTTATTTTGGAGAAGCCGAGCACAATCGGCAACCCAGACAGAGGACACGATAATAAAAGACGGCGACAAATAAGGAACTAATGTATGTGATCTGTGGATGAGGCATATCACAGCATTAATTCCTGTTTGTAACTGTTATTTGCTACTAATAAATTTGCTACTAACGTCAACAATTAAGGAACTAATTATGCGATTTGTGTATTTGACACATCACAGTATTAATTCCTGCTTGAAACTGTTACATTTGACAAAGATGGCTTTGTTTGTGCAACATAATGCGTTTTTCCGATTCTCGCAGATCACCCTGTAGACGTATTGTATTATGAAATTCAGATTACTACGTATTGCCCATTTGTAGTGGTTACTGCTCTGCTGAACAGTTTAGCATTACCAGGTGTATTAGCTTTGCTAAAGCTTTATCGTTTCGGAAAACCTAATAACTGGAATCAGCCAAAACCATCTACATCAAGGATTTGGTTATGGCCTTGTGCACAGTACAGAGTGGGAGATTGAGAGATGAATTACGTGCCCGTGGTGGAATATGTATCCGCCAGAAGTTTTCTTGGTTACCGCCGCACGCAAAGGCGCTGTAGTCGACTTTGTTATTTCGTATTTGTGTATCCGTTAACCCAGTAGACGCAATATTTTAGGGAGATTTGTAGAACATGGGTAATAGCAATACCTAGAAATTACTATAACTTAATAAGAACTATGACATTGTTATCTTATTAATTTGCTTCATTTGTCCATTTCAAAGATTATTTTTAAAAATGATTCTTATAAAAAATGCTTAGAATTAATCTTACAATTTACAAAAAAATAATATATGGGGTGTTCTAATTAAAAAAAAGGAAAGGTTACAAAATTTCTTTATAAAATGAGCACCCTGTATATTGAAACAATATTGAAACGATAGCTTGCTTAAAGTCAAGAAACCTTTGTATGAACATTTTTTTGAAATTTCTTACGGTTGGATAATTATTTAGTTGTTCCGGTAATTTTGGCTAACCCTGTATACCGGTGTATTATTTATTTGAAGAAGTATTTATGTATTTATTATTAAACTCCAACGTTTAATTATTTTCTGTGTATTGGTGGCTACATTGTTAAAACACACATAAAATAAGTGAACGTTGGAGTTTTTATACTTCGTTTTATCAAATTATTCCACCCAAATAAAAATGGAGTCTTTTATCCCAGTGAAGTATTTGTTTATTTGAAAAATTATTTATTTATTCTGACGGAGACGTGATAGAAATAATTGTTGGTTTGTGGTTATCAAAAGTCAACGAAATATTGGAAATTGATGAGTAGGTAAGTGTTGATTAGTCGGGTCGATAGTTCCGTATCACGTCAGGTTTTTGGGATTTTTTTTGTTGCGTGCACAGTACCTTCCACACAGTTACAGGATATAAGTTAAAAGTACAAATTTTGAGATTTAATTTGACCCTTTTGACGTTCAGACACGTTTTTAAAACATTTTCTAAAAAACAGTTTTAATTTAAATGAGTTTCTAAGTAAAAACCATGTATGTTATTTATTATAAACTCTTAGATGAGGTTATCAGTGCACATAGTTCAACAGAATTATACCATCATAAGTAACGAAATAAAAAACCGTTGAAATTTATTGCAAATCGCTATGTTTGTCTATTTCTGTTTCGGTTATAAATTCATTTTTCATGTAACACCAAAGAAAAACATTATTTGTAACTTAAATTCATTTCTAGTGCAAGGCGTAAGACATTATTATAATATTCCATACATCAAAAACAATTAACGTCTAAGAATTCGCCAAAATTAGAAACGCTTAATAACCCATTATTCGGCAATTTTTGCGATATTCCAACAAACCTAAATCATAGCGCTAACAAATCGACTTTATATTACGCGTATTTAAAAAATAATTAGATACTATTAATGACACCCTCGAACATTTGCTTTAAAGTCGAGCCCAACCATATGCCTACCATCAGTACCAGCCATACCTGCCCACCGACTGGATATACTTCCTCTTAGATGCTCTAGCTTGAACTCGAAATAAACTAGTTAAAGCATTGCCATTTAAGAGATAATATAGTCCTTTTGATCACCAGAATAACAGGTCGCCGTGTCTACCGACAAAATCCCTTGCTGATTGTGCCTCAGATAAATCACTGGGAATTTTGTTGGTATCTAAAGTGACTAGTGTCGTCCAAAGTGTACAAACCATCAGAGTGATTACGTTTATCATCACGGCGACAAATGACAGGTAACGACTACTGCTTCTCCACAAGAGTTTAGCATTATAAGGTGTATTAATTTCCTTAAAGCTTTACTGTTTTGGAGAAGCCGAGCACAATCGGCAACCCAGACAGAGGACACGATAATAAAAGACGGCGACAAATAAGGAACTAATGTATGTGATCTGTGGATGAGGCATATCACAGCATTAATTCCTGTTTGTAACTGTTATTTATGACAGCGACGAGTGTGGTTTATTCGGGTGTAATGCGGTTATCTCTTTATTTTCGGTGTAACCATGCTTTTCCCGTTTCTCACAAGTCATCCGGTAGGTGCAAATTTGAGCATCACTGGGGAATTTGTAGAGAATCGGAGAATCAGCACAATACAACAGGAAGATTTACTGTTACAATACTTTGGCGATTACTGTTTTTCCTTAGCGGTTTTGCTTTCCAAGGTGTGCCAGTTTCCTTAAAGCTTTACCGTTTCGGAGAAGCCGATCGCCGCCATCAGCAATAACCATCTGGATAAAGGATCTGGTTTTAAAGTTTTAAACAGCAACAATTAAGGAACTAATTATGTGATATGTGTATTTGGCACATCACAGTATTAATTCCTAATTGAAACTGTTACATTTGACAGCGATGGATGAGCATCCTCAGCGCAACATGATGCGTGTTATTTCCGATTCTCGCAGATCACCCCGTAGACGTAAATTCGGGCGTCACTGGGAGACTTGCAGAGAATCGGCGACAGCAACAGCTCCGATATTTATTGGTAAATTTGTAAAATTTGTGAATCGTAAATAATAGATACGTTCTTTTTCCATTGTGGATTAATGTTTGTCATCACTGGGACGACAGTATCTCGATATAAAGCGTGTTATTTCCGATTCTCGCAGATCACCCCGTAGACGTAAATTCGGGCGTCACTGGGAGACTTGTAGAGAACTGGCGATAGGACCAGCTGTTCGAATTTTTCAAATATTTAAATTATGAAATAGATTACGTAGTATGGACTCTTTCAAGTGTTTTCTGCATCTCCGCAACAGTTTAGCTTTATCTGGTGTACTAGCTTCCTTAAAGCTTCACCGTTTCGGAGAAGCCGACCACCAGAATCAGAATGGTTATAAACCGCAACGACTAAGGAACTAATTACGTGATTTGTGAATATGGCACATCACAGTATTAATTCCTGATTGAAATTCTTACGTTTGACAGTGTTCGATGAGCTTCCTCTATGCAACATTATGCGTGCTATTTCCGATTGTCACAGATCACTCCGTAGACAAAAATTCGGGAGTCACTGGGAGACTTGCAGAGAATCGGCGATAGCAACAGCTTCGATATTTATCGCTAAATTGATAAAATTTGTGAAACTAAATAGTAGATGCATTCCTTTTCGGTGGTGTTTTAATTTTTGTCAACACTGGGACGTAAGAATTTCCTATTTAGATTCGTCATAATCAAATAACAGTGGTTTAAGTATCTATTAAATGGATTTTGGTAAATATCATAATGACCCAATTGTAGATTTTTAGTATAGTCCCATTTTATGTGGTTACTGCTTCTCCATACCAGTTTAGCGTTATCCGTTATATTAGCATCCTTTTTTTTTTTTTTTTTTACTTGTTTATTTTACGTCGGTCTAGTTCCGATTAGCATCCTTAAATCCTTTACTGTTTTGGTCGTTCCTTAGTTGAAAATGTTTAACGACATACTGTCAAAGTAATATTATAGGTTAATAATATGGTGACATACAGGTGGAATGTAAATTTTAATTAAATTAAAGATTACAACCACAACTTGTACCTGCCGCATCGCATCTGAGCTACTGACGCCTATGATGGGAGAGCATTGTGCTAGAAACGCAAAGACCTTGGTTCAAATCCAGGCTATTGCTGTAATTTTTAATTTATTTTAAATTTACGTCCCGCCTGTATGTCACCATATTATTAACCTATAATATTACTTTGACAATATGTTGTTAAACATTTTCAACTAAGGAACAAATTATGTGATTTGTGAATATAACACATCACAGTATTATTCCTGATCGTCATTTTGAGATTTGACAGTAGGTAATGGATGAGATTTCTCTATGCAACATGACACGTGCGATTTCCGATTCTCGCAGATCACCCTGTAGACATTATTTCGGGCGTCACTGGGAGACTTGTAGAGAATTGGCGATCGCAAAAGCTGCGATATTTGTTGGTGAACTTTTCTAAAATTTCTAAAAGTATATAGTGGATTCATTTTTTTATTGTATTTTAATTTTTGTAACAACTGGGAGGAAAGATCATTGCTATTTCGATTTCACATCATGAAATAACAGTGGTTTTAGAACCTATTAAACAAAATTGTTACTTTAATCTCACAGTTTTAAAATAATAAATATAGCGGTAAGGTACGTCCACAGTTTGAATAATTTTGGCGAATCCATTACTTGAAAAACATCTAAACATAAAACTTCCAGTAATTAACTGTTTCACACCCATCAATTTTCGGAATATCTTTACTACGCAATAGACGCTTCTACTTCTGGTTTTTGATGCTCACGGTGTGCGCGCGCATTTCCCCCCAGGACGAAAGTAAGTTGGCACCTGCTTTGTTAAACGCCTAATTAGTATCAAATTAAATGTAATTGATAAAACATAGGTGTGAGAAATGATATGCATTCATTGCAAACTGAATAATTCTATGCAAGTGAACATGATAACCAAAATACCCACTGTGTTTTTAGGTTAGGACAGTTCAGCAAATTTTCCAAAGTACATAAAAACAGGTACACCCGCGGCAAGCTTCCTTGAGTATGGACACGTAGGTACAGCACACTTCATGATTAAAGCCGAAATTGGTAATTTTACTTGGAACTCGTGTTTTCTGGGGATTTTAAGCAATATTATGATACTAGATCTGATAGCGGAGGCAAGTCTTCTGCGCATGCTGTCTAGCGTTTTGGGTCAGAAGTTGAAGCGTCTATTGCAGATTAGTTAATATTATCTCCCCTTTAAAATGCTGGCTGCTCTTGCATAACAGTTTAGCATTATCCAGTATATAAGCTGCCATAAAGCATTACTTTTTCAGTGAAGGTGACCACCATCATAAACAATCATCTGGACCAAGAATTTGGCTATAAACATCAACAATTAAGGAACGAATTAAACAATTTGGGTATTTGACATATCATGGTATTAATTCCTGATTGAAACTGTTACATTTGACAGGGGTGGTTTTCTTTGTGCAACATAATGCGTGTTTTTTCCGATTCTCGCAGATCACCCCGTCGACGTAAATTCAGGCGTCACTGGGCGACTTGTAGAGAATAGCAACAGCTGGTTTGCTGACAATTTTGGCGAATTGATATATGTATGTACTTGCAAAACATCTGAACTTAAAACACATTTTCAAATATTTCACTGATAAATAAGAATGCGGTTCTATGTTGATCGATTTGCTCAAACATCGTAATTATGAAATGTCAGATTACTTAGTATTGCCCATTTGTGGTGGTTACTGCTTCTCCTTAACAGTTTAGCATTACCAGGTGTATTTGCTCCTTAAAGCTTTATTGTTTCGGAGAAGTCGACTACCAATATCAGCAAGAACCACCTTCATCAAGGTATGGTTATAAACAGCAACAACTAAGAAACTAATTATGTAATTTGTGAATACGGCACATCCCTGTATTATTCCTGATTGAAAATCGTACATTTGACAGTGATGGATGAGCTTCCTCTATGCAACATGATATGTGCTATTTCCGATTCTTGTAGATCTTCCTGTAGACAGTATTTCGGACGTCACTGGGAGACTTGCAGAGAATCAGCGATAGCAACGGCTACGATATTTATCGGTAAATTTGTTAAACTTGTGAAACTAAACAGTAGATACATTCTTTTTCGGTGGTGTTTTAGTTTTTGTCATCACTGAATCGAATTTAAGAATCTATTAAAAATAATTGTTGCATTGATATCACTTTAGAAATAGTAGATATGGCGGCAAAGCACATGCACAGTTTGAATTTAGCAACCAAATATACTTCAAAATATTATCCTGAGTTGTTCAGCGAAATGATTAGGTATTTCCATTCAAATTATACGTCGAACAGAACTTGAAACCTTTGCCGATAATACAAAAAATATCCGGCTCAATTCTGTCATGTATAGGTGACAAATTCTGTGAATATCGACATTTTTTTCTTGAACGTAAGAAGACTACGACGTAGCCATTAACAATCGTAAAATCCGTCACCTAGACCCGACAGAATTGAGCCGGATATTTTTTGTATTAGCGGCAAAGGTTTCAAGTTCTGTGCGACGTATAATTTGAATGGAAATACCTAATCATTTCGCTGAACAACTCAGGATAATATTATGAAGTATATTTGGCTGCCTACTCATTTCGAACCCCATCTTAAAGCTTTATTGTTTCGGTGAAGCCGACTACCAAAATCAGCAAAATCACATGCATCAAGGAAAGCAACAGTAACAACTAGGGAACTAATTATGTGATTTGTGAATATGACACATCACAGTATTATTCCTGATTCACATTCTGACATTATTTGACAGTAATGGATGAGCTTTCTCTATGCAACATGACACATGCGATTTCCGATTCTCGCAAATCACCTTGTAGACATATTACGGGCGTCACTGGGAGACTTGTAGAGAATTGGCGATCGCAAAAGCTGCGATATTTGTAGGTGATTTATCCTATATTTTCTAAA
Organism: Melinopterus prodromus; assembly: GCA_964023965.1. Classification (NCBI taxonomy): domain Eukaryota; kingdom Metazoa; phylum Arthropoda; class Insecta; order Coleoptera; family Scarabaeidae; genus Melinopterus; species Melinopterus prodromus. The sequence continues at coordinate 53,252,042 of OZ030393.1, forward strand.
AGTATATATTGGATTCATTATTTTTCGATGGTTTTTTAATTTTTGACACAACTTGGACGAAAGATTATATGCTTCTCGATTCAACATCATGAAATAATAGTGGTTTAAGAATCTATTAATCAAAATTGCCACTTTAATCTCACAGCTTTTGAAATAAATATAGCGGTAAGGTACGTCTACAGTTTGAATAATTTTGGCTAATCGGGTACTTGAAATACATCTAAACATAAAACATCGAGTAATTCACTGTTGCAAATCGAGTTTTACACCCATCGATTTTCGGAATATCTTCATTACGCAATTTTGCAGATTACTTAGTATTGTCCCCTTTGAAATGCTGACTGCTTCTCCATACGTAACAGTTTAGCATTATCCAGTATATAAGCTTCCTTAAAACAATATTTTTTAGAGAAGCTGACCACCATCATAAACAATAATCTGGACCAAAAAATTTGCTACTAACGTCAACAATTAAGGAACTAATTATGCGATTTGTGTATTTGACACATCACAGTATTAATTCCTGCTTGAAACTGTTACATTTGACAAAGATGGCTTTGTTTGTGCAACATAATGCGTTTTTCCGATTCTCGCAGATCACCCTGTAGACGTATTGTATTATGAAATTCAGATTACTACGTATTGCCCATTTGTAGTGGTTACTGCTCTGCTGAACAGTTTAGCATTACCAGGTGTATTAGCTTTGCTAAAGCTTTATCGTTTCGGAAAACCTAATAACTGGAATCAGCCAAAACCATCTACATCAAGGATTTGGTTATGGCCTTGTGCACAGTACAGAGTGGGAGATTGAGAGATGAATTACGTGCCCGTGGTGGAATATGTATCCGCCAGAAGTTTTCTTGGTTACCGCCGCACGCAAAGGCGCTGTAGTCGACTTTGTTATTTCGTATTTGTGTATCCGTTAACCCAGTAGACGCAATATTTTAGGGAGATTTGTAGAACATGGGTAATAGCAATACCTAGAAATTACTATAACTTAATAAGAACTATGACATTGTTATCTTATTAATTTGCTTCATTTGTCCATTTCAAAGATTATTTTATTCAATTGAACAAAATGTTAAAAACTTAAATTAGAGCGTTATAGTAAAACACATACCTTATTCATTAAACAATTCATAAAGTCTTCCTTCATCTCGGACACCGAAACTCTATCGTTAGGCCTCTTCGGCCCACTGACAGACGACACCACCGTCGACAAGTCTAGTCCGACAGTTTGACTGAAGACCGGCTCGTGCTCACCCGAAGAATAATCCCTCAACTGTCCAGTTGCCCGTAAGTATGCCTCGATTAATTTTACCTGCGATTCCTGGCGATCTATAAGGAAATTCAGAAATATGCAAAAATTAGTTATTACTGTGTGATAACAATAAACGACAACAACTTACTTGTCTGACGCAAGTAACCTAGAGAAGTCTCATCGACCGGGAAGTACCCAACAGTTGCCCCATACTCGGGACACATGTTCGCAATCGTCGCCCTGTCGGCAATTGAAAGCGCAGTCACGCCCGGCCCGTAGAATTCTACGAATTTTCCTACCACTCCTAATTGACGTAAATGCTAGAAAACAACCGGTATATATTGCTTTTAATGTAATAGCATGTGATAATTTTGATATTTTTTATGAGTTTTCCTGAAAATGACCATTTTTAATTTTACGGATTTTCTAAGAAATGAGACCACTGGAAAAAATCTGTAACTGTTTTTCTAATATGCACTTACTAATATATCAAAAAAATATATACACTAGGGCCTCGATTTGCGTCGGGGTTACGTTCCGGGAAAATGCGACGCATATCGAAACAACGCAAATCGAATCACATTTTTCCATAAGACACCATACAAATTTTTGAGATGCGTTCCGCAGACGTCGGATTTAGTAGATATGAAATAATGTCTCATACAAAATAATTCCTGGGATCAATGTTGGGAAGTATTTTAATAAAACATACAACAACAAAGATATTTTTTTGCCAATAGGTTACCCGTGGTTTATGGACTGCCGGTAATATTACGGGTAATATTACCGTGGTGTAATATTACCAGTTATTAGTAAATATTACCAGTACCAGTAACGGTAATATTATAGCCCCGGTAACTTAGCAAGTGTATCACCGTAATATTACCAAAAGTACCGGTAGTACTAACGCAGCTGTAACAACAATGGTAAGTTGCCGTAATAATGTTACCGAAACTACCGGTAATTTTTCCGCTGCGGTAACTTATTAACAAAGGTAACTTACCGCAATATTACCAAAAGTCGGTACTTACCGGTGTAATATTACGGCCGCGGTAACTTACCGTGATATTACCAAAAGTATCAGTACCGCCGCGATAATTTACCAGCGAGAATTTATGCTTCCGGTAATATTACTTAATTTACCTGTAGTATTACCCCGGTAATATTACCGTTCTGCATCTCTAGTCGCGACCTCCAAGCAGCGGAGCGAAGTATCAGACTGTCGTAAGCGGGAGAAGGACAGCCTGTCCTTCTCCTGGACAGCCGAAGCATGTTGGGAACCATTTGGGAACCGATGAATTGTAAACAAACGAACGAATCAACGCAGTGTGTTCAAGGGAATCCCCGATGTATTTAGTCTGTGAGAACGCATATCAAATCATAACAACGCAAACCAGATTTATGGTCCTATATTTTCGATCAACGCAAATCGAAAACAACGCAAATCGAGCCGACGCAAATCGAGGCCCTAGTGTAGTGTCATTAAAGTTATTGGCGATCAGTAGAAATTTACCTTGGTTATCGTTAGGACAAGATCTGTGGACGTGACGTAGGGTCCCAACGTTCCGTAGAGTTTATAACCGACCACTTCTGGTAACAACATGCTGATTGCTTGACCCAGCATAACTGCCTCAGCTTCTATACCACCAACACCCCAGCCCAGAACTCCTAGGCCATTGATCATCGTTGTGTGAGAATCTGTACCAACCTAGTTGCAAAAAAGAATAAATTCTAATAATAATATTAATAGTAACATTTATATGAATTATGAACTACTGTGTTATTCTCGTATGTTGTATGTATTAAAATTGATACTATGCGCATTTTAATTCAAAATTATTGATTGATGGTGGTAAAACATTGCATTGGCATCTCTAAGTGAAAACTATAATTTTATTTGCAGTTTGTAAGCCACTATACTAACAACAATTAACAACATTGTAAACTTTAAGCCATTCTGTAATTACGTGCGACAATTCATTCTGAAATCTCATTTTATGCAGATAGAATATTGAGGTAATGTCTGTCTGTGGTTCTATTGGCCTGACATGTTCAGTCAAGATCAGCCAAGATTAAGTTACTATATTGAGGTTATGTGTGAACTTATGAATTTAACTTCAGAGTCAAACTTCCTGTTACGATATGTCAAACAATACTCTCACACTCAATAATCCACTATAGGTTCTACCCTCAAGTTTTCATAAACAAAATATTATTTTTTTATTTTATTTATTTATTTAAAAATATTATTTAAAGGTTAGATATACTATCGTTTTATTAGATAAAGCTCCTTGAGGGTTAATAGTAATTTAATATACATATAAGGCAATAATTTATGTTATTTGTAATAACCTTGGCATAGTACTAAATTCAAGTGTGCATACATATTAATATAAGGTCATGTTCATAACACAATTGAGATTATCAATTCACTAATAATGAAATACGAGTAATGTTTTAAGATTATTTTATAACGTTTACGTATTTAAAATTATTTTCTGTCAATCGTTCAGTTATTTGTCTGGTTAGTGAATAGAAAATAGTTTGGTAAACAGATATATAGGTGCCTTAAAAAGTCTCAATCATTAATCACTCTTTTTAATATATTTGTTGGTTAAATAACTATTTAACTATTTTAAAAATATTATAGGGTATAGGGGGGGGATTTTCATGTACAAACTTTCCCATAACGATTGCGACAAAATAAATAGAGTTATAGAGAACACCTAAAGAAGCATTTTTTTGTCAATAAAGTCATGTCTGGAAAAGACCTGTTTATGCACTATGTTGAATTATAAAAATCTGATGTGTCTAGGCACATGACTTTATCATACTATATACAAAATTAATAATATAGCTGCATGAGATCGGTCGTGTCTGCATTAAAATAAAACTAGTTAGCCAGGATTTGACGGATATTTTGTTTCTATTGACAGTAGATATTGTCAAAACATCACCGTTTTGTCATTAGAATTGTCATTAGAATGAAAATATCTATCAAATCCAGGTTAACTAGTTTTAACACAGACACGATCTCAATTTGAATCTGCTCCTGCAGCCAAACTATTAATTTTACAAAACAATGTCATAGACATAAATTATACAAAATTTCCTCTACTTTAATTTATTATTTAACTATTTTGACAAAATTACAGAAATGGCGGGTCATTTGCAAAATCCTTCAAAAATGCTTAGAGGAAACATCCAGTTCCTTTGGGCTCTTTTGAACAGAAAACCTTTTCAGCTCTAAGTTCGGTCATGAAACCTCTAAATATGAAGTTTCGTCCCGATACCTTTAGTAGTTTCTCCGGAATCGTCGCCATTAAAATGGTTACAGACACACAGACACACATACACATACACAGAATTTTTTTTTTACTTTGGTCAAAAATGGGGGATCAAAAAACGCATATTTCCCCTACAATCAAAATTTTTTTCTTGGCACGATTACAATACTTTGTCATACTATGTATGGTAAAGTAAAAAATAATGTCTATGTGCGCTAATTTTAAATGAACATTATCCTAATTATTGGCTATTGCCCTGGTTATTGGCCCGATCAATCACCTGTACTAAATCCACTCGACTTTTCCTTCTATATTATTCCATGAGGTCCAAACATTGCTAAATCACTGTGCCAACTACTCCACTGAACTGGTTTTGCAATATGCTAGAAATAAATAATTTCAGCCGTTTTCCTTTATATTTAGGATAGTACCCAAACAGCTTGTTCCCGGACATGACTTTATGGAGAAAGTAGCTTCTTTTGGTGTTCATTAAAAGACCTATTAATTTGTCGCAATCTGTATGAGATATATTCATAATATTGCACTGTTTTCCCAAAATATAATAATAATATCAATATCTAAAATAAAACCAGATATTTTATACACAGATGTTTTGATATGTGTACCCAGATACCCATTTTCTTTTTCATTCGGATAATTACATATTGATACGTCAATGCAGAAATATTATAATGTAGTATTAATTATAAACAGTTTATCAGCAGATAAGTCAACCTATAATCATGTCTAATATGCTGTATCTGATTGAACAAATTAACAAATAAAAGATCACTGATGTGAAGAAAAGAATCACCAAACAACAAAAGATAAGCAACTCACAGCTTACTATTCTGTATCGAACTAAATTACTCACGACTGTGTCAGGATACAAAAGAGCGCCATCCTCGCCATTGAAGACAACCCTAGCTAAATATTCCAAATTGACCTGATGCACAATACCACTTCCTGGTGGTACGATCAACATATTATTAAAAGCCTTTGCTCCCCACTAAAACAAAAAAATTATCAAAATTTATCTTTTAACCATTACACTAAAACATACCTTTAAGAACAGGAATCTCTCCTTGTTCCTCTCAAATTCCAAGTCCTGATTCTTTTGCAAGGCATCCGGGCTAGAAGTTTTAAAATAAAAATGGTAAGAATAATGATAATAGATGAGTTAGTAAATAGTAAAGTGAACTTACGATCGGACAAAGTCAACCTGGACGGAATGGTCGATAACCAAATCTGCGGGACAAATCGGGTTAATCTTTTCCGGATCTCCGCCCAATTCACGAACTGCATCGCGCATAGCCGCAAAATCAACAACTGCTGGCACTCCGGTAAAGTCCTAAACATTAAAACAATTATTATAATGTATGCTAGCACTATTTTGTTGCAACATTAAAATTATTACTATTATATTAGCGGAGTCTTGATCTTGAAAAGTGATATATCGAACTATCCAAGAAAACTAAGGCACGCAGGTTGATGCATAATAAAATAAATGTGCCTATACCAAATTGTTTATGTTTTGAAATATTAGGTAAACATGTTATGTATTGTTTTTATTTCTTCTTCTTTTAAAACCAGGCAATTTCTGTGGGGTTAGGAACATATATTTTATTTTGCACCAACCTGTGTACCTAACTTCTCTTGGACAGAGGTCCGATATATCACTTTTCAAGGTCGAGACTCGACCATTTTAAATTTCAAATTGTAACACTATTGAATTTTATTTTAAGATATACTGCTATGTTCAAAGTTTATTAATGATTAAAAACATCGAAAGTATTCAATAGCTCAGAAAAACACTTACATATTTCAAAATAAAATAACGATATGTTCTTATAACACATTGTGCTAGGAGTTATGCAATCATGGTTACATCTTGAAATGTAAATTAATCAATTATTTTCAATAATTGAATACAATTGAAACAGATTGTTATATTAAGTACTTAACTTATTGTAATAGTCAGACAGCAGGACTTTGTAATTAGCTGCATTTTTGTTTCTTCAATGTAGAAAAATGCTTACTACATATATGGATTTTAAGCCTTTTTTAGATCTAAGAAAATCTCTGCAAAAATATGTGACAATAATTCATGTATTTTGGTTTGCTTGATATAGACAATTTTTTGTTTTTAGAAAATGACGAATCTGGACATTTTGAAAATCCAGTTTAGTTGTGTTTTGATTGATCAAGATTATCGAAACACTACCGTACGTTTCTTCAATTCATGAATAGGAAATAAGACAGTAACTTTTCTGTAGATACAGCTGGCTGATTTTCTTAAGAGAGCAAAATATTTATAGAACACTTTTCTGTTAACCAAATTATAATTATATTATAAATAATATCAGGACAGTTAGTTTCCCTAATATACAATATACAACTGTTCTGTTAAAAAAAATTGTTTTGAAATCAACTTATTGAAGCTTATCATCAAAAAGAACAAAGCATAGAGCATATTGACTAACAAATATATGCGCAAGCATTTTAAATTTAAGTGCAATAGGTCAACTCGTAACTGCATAAAGGTGTACAAATTTACTTGCAACACATTATATCTATTTGCAAAAAAAGGTATGTAATTACAATTCAAAATACCTTACACATGTATGAAACTATTAATTTAAATGGGTAATAATAAAGTCATTATTCAATCATATTATACAGAACCTAAAAATACGTGATAAATTATTCGAATAATCAAATCATTCAATATCAAGGTTAAAAACAGCTGACACTCAAGACAATCGCATAATTATGAACGTTCTTAAGAAAGTCCAGGAGTAATCAGTGTGTTACGCAAAAGTCCAGTAAATAATCAGGTTTACAAAGTAAACATTACATTAAAAAGTGCATAAACAACCACGTAATCATACAATTACTGATAATTGCTCTGATAACTGTTCTACAAGTTTAGATTTTGGAACAACATTTTAATAAAAATATACCTGTAGGATAACCCGGGCTGGTTTAAAAGCCACCTCGATTCCATCCTCCTTCGCTTGATTCGTCTCCCAATCTAGGATATTCTTTACATCATTTTCTGTTACTTGAAAATTATCGCAGTTTCGCACAGCAGATTCCAAGAGAACTCGAATAGAGTATGGTAATTTTCCTGATAACAACAATACAGATAAGAATTCAAATACAATAACTAAATAAATATTCGTTTTTAATTAATAATTACCGAATTTTTCGCCGAGTGAGGTTATATCAAAGTATTTGTACTCCTTTCCATTCACAGTGAGGGATTTTATCAAGTTGGCGTAGGGATTATTGGCTATAATTTCAAGTTTTTATGTTATCCAAATAGTCAATTAAATAAATAATTTATTTGTTTATGATATGACTTACCAGCCATTGTGAGTGCACACGAAGTCACGTACCAGTTCTACGGGAGTTATGTATTTCACCAAGTCACCTCAAACTGGGGAACACAAGCAACAATTTTTAGAGTGTACTTTGTGCTTTTCCACGCAATGTACGAAGTGCGACGTAACACCGTAATGAGTTTGGCTTTTTATCAGTAGATAGAGCTAATAAAAATCAGTGTTCTATCCGAATATTTACGTGGTTTACGTGCGCTCTTAGCCGTCTGTCAACCGAGTCAATTGTGGTACGAGCTGTGCTACAGTTTAATCAAAATTTCAATCAAGATACTGAAAATGATTGCGGTATAATGTGTTATTAATGAATGATAAATCAGGCATAATTTAAGACGCAAAAAGTTGTGATAAACAAATAGAGAAAGTGAAAATAATGTTATTAAGAAGGAGAGTTAACCTCAATCTTGAAAAATGACAGTTGTACACAGTAGACAGGGCCGGCTCTAGTATCGTGGGTCGTAATATTTGAGTGCCCAAACTAAAAACATTGGTTTAAATATGAAAACTTGCAATTTGGATTGAAGATCAGTAGATATGACAAAAAACAGAGTATAGTCTTGTTTTGTTTTCTACATGCATATATGGGTGGCGGACGCTATCTTTGATTTTGATGTTCAAAAGTTATTTCCAAATCAGAAGTTTGATAACGCGCCATAGAGAATATTGCCCCATTTGCTCGTTGCTCCCGGCAACCAGGCTATCACCTCTGGTTGTTATTACAAATTACTTAGCTGTGAACGATGGTATAAAGGTTTGCCTATTAAGCGAAAAGCACAAAGGTCTCAATTATGCCACAATCACACCATTCATATTTTGACATGTTAACTATATTTTTTGTCGAAAATATGGTTTTGTTTAACAAAATCTTGTTATTTTTCATGTTTTATCTACTTTTGATCGAAATAAAAAGATCGTTGTGAGCTCAGATCGATTATTTTGATCTGATTAGTAAATCGCTCTTTTTGTCCAGCGCCGATATGGCCTGTTTCCTCTTCATTGCTCTTGAATGTTTCTCATTTTAAAACAGCCATATCCATATATGGAAAAATGAAAACTAAAATTGACCTCAATGGCTTTAAAATATGCAAAAGTTGTGAATTATTTTCTGAACTATTTTTTCCGAAAGTCTAAAGACGCTTCTAGGTAAGACTCTCATAGCGTGCATCAACTAACTCATACTGAAATATGGTCCTAAATTAAATCGCTGAGCAGCAGCACGTGTTTTGAAAAAGACTAGTCAAATTAAAATTTCTCCTTACCACCACTATTTATAGATTATTTTGCGTCAAGCGTTTATTAATGAGTCTGTTTAGTAAATAGATAATCGTTTATTAAATTGTAGTTTTACTGTAACCAGTAGCTTTAGTTTATAAAAAAAAATAAAAAATCTAGTTAATGTTAAATTATTTCTTTATTTAAAACTAAGAAATCAAAGGAACAACGTAACTTAAACTGACCACAAAACTACGAAAAATAACTTATTAACATTGAAAAATAGTTTGTTTATATCAAAAGTTTCGAAGTTCCACAGATTTTCCACAGATTCTTAACTTTGCTTCGAGTTGCTTGATAAAATTCAACATATCCTTGCTTTCCAGTTCCTTTCTGGTCAACTCATGCTCATCGGTGGCAAGTGAGCACACTACATGTTGGATGTGCTCGAATTTAGTGTAGCTTAACCAATTCATGAGCTCTTCTCGTCTCTGCAATAATTCTAAATTCTTAGCCAACGTCTCCTTTATCATGTTCTTCGAATGTTGCGTTTCGGATATTTTAGCTTGTAATTTGTTTGTATCCTAAACAACATTTATATTAAATGCTGCAACCAAAGTCGAAAGTGATAACTTACAAATTCCTGAACTAAGTCCCTTGTACTTTTTTCAATATTATTGACGGCGTCAACAGTGTTGATCCTAACAACGTCATTTACTTGAGTAGATATAAAAAATAAAACGTTTTCTACTTACACCAATTCGCAACATTTCTTCTGGGATGTATTTATTTCATGTGTAAGTATGTCCACGGTCGTATCTTGGTTGTTTCGTACCTTCACCTCAGTGGATATCATCTTTTGGACTGTATTTACTTGCACCTCAAACTGCACCCTTCTTTCATCTAAATTTCTGCGCCGATTGCAGTTTTGGTTGTATTTCTCAATCTCCGCGGTGTAGAGGTTTGCATAGGTATCTGAAAAATATTCCAAGTCTTGGGCAGCTGCGGTCTGAAAAATGGAAACTGTGCAAAAGGAAATACTTTGAGAAGACGAATTACCAACCCCGTCATCAACGTCTTTTAATAGTTTTTCGTAAAGGTCTGAAGATGCCATGGCTTCAGTAAAAGCTAGAATAGAAAAAATCGTACAACAACTAGAAGTCATTTTCATAAACATTTGTTTGAGTTTTCTTCTTGTAAACCTCTCAGAGGACGACCTATTGACATGGTAGAAAATATTTTAACATTTTGTAATTGCTTTCAACACCTAATCGTCTTGTCCATTTAAACGACTGAAATCAGCGATATGCGGTTTTCACAGTTAAATTTGTGATTTAAAAGAGTATCAAGATACAGGAAAATATACAGTGTGCTATGTTTAAAAAAATATTTTTTATTCTTCTTATTTAGTTTTAAAAATATCAGTAGAAAACATCATGTTTACTATTTTTTGGTAAAAGATAGCTCTAGATTTTATCGGTTTATGAGGAAGGAGCCATAATTTTAAGTTTCACTACACCTTGAGCCTCATTTATTTTGTAACTGTGTTCTTAGTGACGTTTAATAGTACATTTCATAACATGTATTTCAAAATTACCCTCAAATTTCGATCACTCTGTTAAACAGTGTATAACTTTGATATTGAACTTATATTAAATAATATCTTTAATACAATTGTCTTCTAAATTATCCATGTGAATTATTTTCGTAAAAACTAATACTAAATAATAATTTAGAAATCAATAACATTGAGAATTATTTAGGATTTTTAGGAATAAATTAATTATTATAACTCTTGTTGCATTGCAACTGTACTCTAGGTAGGAGACTCAATGAAGCTTAGCTAATAAGTAATAACACAAATACAAACATATATCTGTATATGATGCCTATGTGTAATAGGCAATTGAAAGTTATTAGTGTATATTTGGTTGCTTATACTTTTTAAACGCCACCTTAATAATTTTGCAATGTATTAAAGTAATTATGTGCGCAAACTTATAAGATTATTTGGATTAGATAAATGTTGATTAGATTAGAAGTACCTACAACGCTTTGCCTCAATATTATTAAACATCTAGTGAATGCATATGAAAGCCACTAGTGACTAGACTGTCGGAAACCAGCCCGATAAAGTTTGACCACAGTTCTCGGTGACATAGCCTGTTTTAGTATAGAATTGTTTAGGGAAATAAGTTTACCAAAACCTACTTAGTACTTTGCAAAATGGCGATGGCAGAGCAACAAAAACCGATAAAAATTACCGTTGTGGGCGATGGTACAGTGGGAAAAACCTACATGTTATATAGATATGCCAACAACGATTTGCCAACAGATTATCAACCGACAGTTTTTGACAATTATCACTGTAGCGTGAACATCGATGGGAACGAATACGATTTGCAACTATTCGATACATCGGGACAAGAAGATTACGACAGAATTAGAAAATTATCTTACACTGATGTAAGTAATTAAGATATCACAAATAATTACAATTATTGATGTATAGACAATTTATAAACTACCTACTGAACAGTCTTTGAATGTCACTTTGCTTTGAATGTCAAACTGAATGTGATATTGGATATTTCAGCACTGCAAATAAAAATAAAATAAAAGATCTGATGTCTGAAGTATGTGACGTCAAGTCTAAAAATCTTTGCATTAATATCTGAAAAAGGAGGCAAAATCCCAGCCCCATCCAGTAAGAACACAATTATATGTAGGTAACATATTTGCTCGTTTGTTTTGATTATCTTTTTGTTTGTATTCTGTATCAGTCATATTGCAAAACCCCAACAATGACGAATTGGATATCCAAGAATTTATCTTTGTTCATTAAAATAATGCAATAATCGGTCGAAATTTCGGGATCATAGCTCTTAACATTTAGGTACATATGACCAATTCTAAAAATTCGAAAAAATTGCCCAATTACACTTTTAGTCATTTTAATCCCATCTTTTGGAATACATTACGTGAAAAACGAACTATCTATGCACTTTCCATTCTTTTCTATGTGTTTTCTATGTACACTTTCTAAATAATGTACGAACTTGAGAATGTAAGGCCATACAGTAAATGGCCATAAATATATGCAATAAACCTCTTTTTGTTTCAGCGTGAGTGTGTAATTATCTGCTTTGCAGTAAATTCGTCCATATCGTACCAACACGTCAAATGCAAATGGATAACAGACGTAAGAACCGCAAACAAAGACGCGAAAATTGTCCTTGTAGGTTAGAGTTTGTAGCGGGCAAGTTCGTATCTTTGATAATACCTGGTGATTTTAGGAACGAAAGCAGACCTGAGATTTTCCGGGGAAGCTGAAGTCTCTGAGGAGGACGGCGTAAAAATGATGAAACGTATTCGTGCGAAAACCTACATAGAATGCTCAGCTCTGAAGAACAGTGGGGTAGACTACGTAATGTCTGAAGCGATCAAAGTCGTTATTCGCAGTCGCCAGAAAAAGCGACACCGAAGGTGTCAGATTATTTGATAAATTCAGATTAAATTACATAATATATATTTGTAATATAATAAATCTTACCTTAGATATTTAGCAATATCCTTTAATCTTTTTTGTAATAAATTATTTGTCTATATAATATGTGTATCTATCGGTTATTGTTTTCTGACAATATCCTTGGGTTTAGAAATGTACTTGTCAAAACTTGTTTGAAAGCGTTAGTACCACCAGCTGTTCACGCAACGACCTAATCTCTCAGATGCTTTGAGTTTACTATTACATTATTTTACAATAATTGTAATACCTAACATTAATATTCCTTTGTTTACATTTGTTTACCTTTGATTGCTCACATTTGCGCAAAAATCGGCGAAAGCTATTTTGATACTGTTTTGAAAATTATTATAATATTACTAAATAAATAACTACTTACCGTAGTTATTTATGAAAAGGATTGCTTTATATTAAATTTATTATGTCTATAATTGGTTAATGTTTTCTAATAATGCTTCTGTTCTGCAGCACTCCTGAGCACTCTTACTGATGTGGTTGTCACTCAAAAGTATCAAATGTCAAAACCGTTGTTTGAAATGAATGCGACAGCGTTACCAATCGATCATACCCAAAACTAATCGGCTGATATTTTTTTTTTGTTTCACTGACAATATTGTTATAGATATATGTTGAAATATTTACCTGATTATGCAATTATGAACAAAAATGACTCGTGATACACCGTCGTTCAAAATCTTCGAAACAACCGACTCCCCGTCTTCACGCATCTTCGCGCGTTGTTTGGTTTACGACTTTTCCTGGGGGGTTCGAGATTAACTGCCGGGGGTTCGAGATTAACAGAAAAACTGTAGAGGATTCAAGATTAAAATAGGGATGGGTATCGAATTCAAAACAATCGATGTCTAAAATTCATTAGTCAAAATCATACCGTGCCTTAATTTTTAGTATGTATATCTATATATGTTTTGAAGCTGAACACCGTAAGGTGGCGCCACTACAATTTTAAAACGTAAGTATCTCCATAGTAACCAGCGAAAATTTGTTACCGACAATCAACCGACAATACAAACATTGCACAATTAGCAATTTGCCAAGCAACGTTATAGTCTTTATTGTTCTCTAATTATTCGCTAATTATTAATAATAGATATTGATAATAGTGTTCGTTTAGTGTGTGATATAAAAACTTGAAGATGGGGATAATGCTTCGCCCATTTGAATGCCAAGCATTTAACGCACTGGATGGAAGCAATCCTTGGGGAAGAGATTACCGCAATAAACTTCCGGAATTAAACAAGTTAATCGAAAGACTGATCATTATCAATTTGAGGAGGTACAATAAACCACATGGCTGCTGGGACAGTTATTAACCCACAGCTGTCGATCACCTGAACGGACTGCACCTACAGTTTTAAAGAAAAATATGGCAGCCATCACCTTTTGCAAAGTAATTTCATTAACTCTCTCACCATGGTCCTTTTTTACTAACAACTAGGTGTACTTTTTATCGTTTTACGCAGAGCATGCAGATTTTTAAATATCTACCAGAGTACTTTGTCATACGGATATATGTTACTACAGTGTAACCTCGATTATCCGGACAATTAAATGCAAGGAGGGTGTCCGGATAAACGATTTGTCCTGATTACCGAATATTGCTGCAAAATTGCTTAAATAACATTATCTGACGTTTTGATCAATTTTAAGTCATGCATAGAACCAGTGTTGACCACTTTTATGCCCTAGAATGGATATCTTGTGCACAATTTGGGCAATTTGTGTGATTATGAATTAAATAAATAAACAATGACGGTAAAGAGTCTGATACATTTGTTCCAGTTCCAGAATAACGTTTAGAAAAATAATGATTTTTAACTCACTTTTAACGAGTTTTACTTCTATTCATATTAAATTATCCAGGTACAAATTTTCAACGGGTACGGATAACGGTGCAACAGGAACTTATGAGATATTAATTATGGACTTCGCTGAATGAAGGCTTTGTTGGATACCTCGACCTATTAGGTAGAAAGTTTGCAAGGAATACTAATGATCTATTTATCATTATTATTATCTATTAATATTCGGCGGGCATAGCGCAAGCATTTATTTCAATTTCATTTTCTAATATGATTTGACAGTGTGGTGAAGTGCAAGTTTTATATTTTATTGGTTAGTTTTTGGGTGTCTAGTGTTGGATTTTTTACAATTATAGGTAAGTTACTATTTTATGGTTATTATAGTTAGTATGTACATACCTAATAGCTATGCAAAGAACTTATTGACCAAACTAATTTATTTTTGGGTTGTATATCAAAGAAATAATTACTGACTGTTTTAAAATACTACTACGTTCATCATCTGGAAAAACGAATAAAATATAAATATGTAAAATACATAAAATAAAAATAAATAAATTTGGAAACAAAATTTAGAGGTTATTTTTGAGACTACTTTACTACGAATGTATAGATGATATTGACAATGTGGGGAAGTATTATCTCCTTGTTGTGTATATTATGATCTTTACACAGAAGAAGTGTGTATGTAAGAGTGGATGTAAGAAGTAAGTATAGGGTTAATATGGATGGTTTAAGATAGTCTTGATAAATCTGTAAGCGTAAGTGTTCAAGCGAAGTCCGTTGAAAAGTTTACATGATTTAAAAACTAATTACATAATAGTTTTGTAACTAAAAGAGACCTTAAAATAAAACTAATAAAAGAGCATTTTTAACATTTGTTTTATATAAAAAATCTGATGTGGCCAGGCACATGACTTTAACATACAATATATAAAATTAATAGTTTAGCTGCATGAGAATCTATTTGACTGAGATAAATCGTGCCTGCATTAAAATTAAACTAGTTAGCCAGGATTTGACAGATATTTTGATAGTCAATAGTATCAATCGAAGGTATTGTCAAAGCCTCAGCATTTGACACTACCTACTGTCATCAGAATAATAGTTGTTTATCTCACAAGTGCAGAAAAATACGGAATAGCACAACGAGCGGTGATGCGGCGCGTCACCGATGGCGGAGCGTCGTCGTCGCATGTGAGCGAGTCGCGCTATGTAGTTTTCGGCAGGAGTGACATCAACGTTTTTTGTGTTGCTTTTTGAGAAATAAGTATTTTAAAAAAAATTCAAAAATGGTTATATTTCGGTATAGGAAATGTTACGTTGATACCACTTCTACGAAATGTCAAGTTTAAAAAGCTAATTCAAATTCTGACAGATTTATATTCGTTCATGACACTGTAGATGACATTCCATAGCGGTTCTCCGAGTATGACAGCGTGGTGACAGCCATAGACATTTCTGTGGTGACAGCACAAAAAATATATTTGTCAAGATCCTGGCTACTATGTACTTTCATATCAATGCAGATGGGACCCATCTCGATCAAATAGAATTTGCTCTTGCAGCTAAACTATTAATTTGACTAAAAAATGTCATAGGCATAAATTATTCAAAATTTCCTCCCCTTTAATTTATTATTTAACTATTTTGACGAAATTACAGAAATGGCGGCTCATCTGCAAAATCCTAGAAAAAGGCTTAGAATAAACTACCAGTTCCTTTGGACCCTTTTGAACCAAAAGCTTTTCAGCTCTAAGTTTAGTCATAAAACTTCTAAATATGAACTTTCATCCCGATACCTTTAGTAGTTTCTCCGTAATCATCGCCACAAAAATCGAGTACACACATACGCACACACACACACACACACACACACACACACATACACACACACAGACATTTTTTTGTACCTTGGTCAAAAATGTTCAGGGGACCCAAAAAGACCTATTTCCGCTAAAATCTCAATTTTTTTTTTCGGCATGATTACAATACTTTACCATACTGCGTATGATAAAGTAAAAATACTATATTTGCTTTACATCGTTTAATCTTTTGGCATTTGTCGTCCTACATTAAGGCTTAAATGTCCTTAATTTAGACAGACAAAGATAGATGGTTATTATAGGGTAAAATGTGTTTTTACGGTGATTTTTCTTTCATATGCACTTATTCATTTTTCAATGCCTTCAAAATATTACAGCGGTTTATATGTGAACAAAATCGTATTTTAAGCAGCTCTAGCTTCTGTAGGAATATTAGCTTCTTGGGGAAATCAATAGGTACATATGAATCTTTTTACTCAGAATGAATCTGTCTTAATTTTTGTATTCATTTTAGTTTTTAACTTGTTCGTTGTTTATACATTTTTACATTTGATTATAGTAGAGGGCATTGTTTATGTTCTTCGGTTACACATTATTTGATATGTATATTTTCCTTTCCTTTGTTAATATTTCGAAGGCAGTAACTTTTGAAGCAATTGAAACAACAAATAAATTTATATACTGAGAAGAATGTCTGAACAGTTACAGACAATGAATGTAATAAACTACAGCAAAAAATACTTTAAAACAAGAATTAGCTTTTTTTAACTTATACATATTATAAGAGCTATATTGCTATATTTGTCTTTTAATATTCACATTATTGTGAAATTACAGCATTATCACAGTATTTTTACGGGATTATTTTGAAATTTGAAAGAAAAGGTACTGTAATTTCACAATAGAAGTGGTGTTTAACAATTGCTGGTTATTTTATTTACAAAGTAGTTTCGCATGAATGATAATGAGAACGACACTGTATAATATTTTTCCTTGGGGTTTCCCCGGGTTTCGCAAGAGTAAAACGGTTGAGAAACGATACTCTAGTCTACACACTACATTGGAATCAAGCTTAAATTTGGCATAGTTTAAGCTACATAATGCATATATAGAGGTATCAGTAATTGACCGGAAAAAAAAACAATATTTCATTTAATTTGTCACTTGAGTATAATCTAAAATGGCTTTTCTTAAGCATTTTCAAAATATATTTTAAGAGAAAGAGAGTTTCCAAATCCAATTGTTACCAGCTATTGAAGTATACGGAAACGGAGGGTATAACTTTTCTTAGTAGGCATATACATTGTTAGAAAACTTATATTTCCAAATACCAACAAAGAAACTACAATCAATTTGTACACTACAATTTATATCTTATTAACAAAATAATCATGCTCTTTTGATTTAGAAATCAAAGCATTTCAGAGAATCCCATTTACGTAATTTGTTAAAAATAAAATAATTGAAACTATTGAATATTCTGACCAACAGCAAAAAAATGAACAAGTTACATTCTCGTATGCCATTTTACAAGTTCTAAAAAGTTCTTCAAAATATGGCAGGTGAAAATATAATAAAAAACTTGTTTTGGATTTTTTTTTTGATTTATACTGACTGAACCCATTGTACTTCAATTTTACGGAGGTTTCATAAAAAAAACTTTGCATTTTGACGTGTAACGTCGTTTCTTAACTTAATGTTGGACATGATTTTTTATGTAGTTGAAGTAATAGCAGCCACACAGTTACTATAAAGTTTAAAACAAAATTTACTGGTAATCAAGTATTGAAAAAAATGTTTTTGTTGTTTTTAGCCTAACAATAGAATATGATATACACAAATATTGCTAAATAATCAATCTTGCTAGATATTTCATAGTGGTTTACAATCAATGCCCTCGCCATTAAATGAATCTTCTATTAACCATTATATTAAAATGTTGTAACCTTGCCAATACCGTACACATTCGTAAATATTTGATTCGCAAATAAATCATTATGTAGTAGTAGGTACTGCCAACCGTTTTGGTGCCGTAGATAATATTTCCAGACATTATCCGCGTTAGTTGACATAATCATCATGATGAAAATAATGCCCGCGATAATGGAATGAATTAAGGGCGACTTAATTGACCAATTATAGCGAATTTAATTTCGTGTGGACGCCGCTGAGGAAGTAATTCCATAGGCGTGTAAAAAATTCACACGAACATGTCGTATGAATGCTGGTATTAAATTCCATGCAATTCGTACAACATGACAGCGGTGGACGGACTCAACTACTGATAAGATAAAGTATTTCGTTTCCGTTTCACTTTCGTTGTGAGTAGTTTCATACCTCATCATCAGTGAACACTCGCCAACGATTAATTAAGAACCGTTTTGTGATTGCGTTTGTTCTTGCTCAGCAGGTAAGTGCATCTTCGTCTCTTTTGGCGCCCAAACAGTTGATTGTATCGAATCTGGTAACGCCCAGAAACATCTTATAAAAGTGTCTAATTACACACATAGATATCCGAGCAATCTCGATTCATTATAAATAGGCAAATTTATGTAACCAGATAAGAAACACCTTTAAGGTTATTTATGTAGTATTTTTTACATTGCAGTTGCCTTAGTTTCAGCACGAACTGCATAAATGTACACACCTTTGTTATTATATAAAATAGTGTGTCTGTGGGCAGTGGTTAGTTATAAACAAATGAGTAATGAAACATCTAGATATCACCACCATATTCTGATTCAAAAATATATTGGTAATTTACCATTAATCATTAAGGTCGGTAGCTATTTTAGTCAGTATTTCCGCTAGTTTTTAAAAAAACCCAATATTAATCAAAACTTTTTATATCTACAACCTATTGCTGCATAGTAAATAACGGTTGTACTGTTTATCTTTTTAGCACTCATGGTATTTTCACTCATGCCATCACAAATGTGATGTCACAATAAAATTTAACTTTGTCACTGGCATTGATGATATGAACAAGTGCGGTTTCAGTTAATAAATTAAATATAATTTACCATTGTAATTTAGTGTTTTAATTACAATTTCCTGTAACAATGTAAACTTTTTGCCGAAAGTCCTGTTTTAAAAATGTAGTTGTGTAGCTAAAATGTTATACAGGTGAATTACAAATGTAAAGTAAAAGACTACTGTGCCGTGTACAGGGCACTGATAAACGAAGATCTGAAAATTTGAATTTGAAATAAGTAGGTACTTTTGCTTTAATAATAAGTTATTATTGTTATTGCTTAGTTGTTCCCTTGTACAAGAAAAATCCAAACAAAAGGAAAACTCAAAATAGCCAGTTACATGACTAAACTGAGTATATAATTAACTTTCTAGAAAAGAAAACGTTTGAATCAACGGAATGTATGCTAATAACTGGCTAATAATAAATGGATTGATATAAAAAGTGAACATCTGCTTTGGTTAAATAATTAATTTTAATATTGAGTATTTTTAATTAAATACATTCCAAACCACACATCAAATTCTCATCAAACCCGTTTGGTCTCTAAGGTTGTACTTTTTCCGTTGGATTTAATTTTTTTTGGTTGGGTTACAACCCCTGTTGCACGAATTAATTGTGGCCAAATGCTGATAAATGCGTATCTAAACGAAAATGCGATCAATAAGCGTTATTAAAATAAGTTCAATAAATTCTTAAAATCCATTATTTCTCTGGAAAATGTCATTATATTTATTGGTATTCTATTGTACTCAGGTTTTTGTAATTATTTGAAATGTTAGTTAGTTACTTTTACTTTTAACCAGACGATATGCAGACAGAGACATATCTTGTTGAATTTTACAGATTCAATGTTATTCTAATTATTTTACACTACGCAATTTATCACGCAAAATGTTCTACAACTTTTAAGCAATAAAAAATTGCGTATAGTGCCATTAACAATAGTGTAAAACCGCTATTATACAGTGCAAACACAAAGTATTGAAACGGCAAAATCTCTAAATCGTACTGTAATTAAAAAAAAAAAAACGGTTTGAATTATCAAAATTAGTACACATATTTATCGTACACTAAATTTCCGACCGCAAATTGTTTTTGAATTAAGACGGAATCGACAAATTTTTAAATGACACTATTGGCTTAATAACAGCATATAATATGATGGCCGTACACAGGAAAATTTTCTAGAAAACGATAGTTGGAAATTAGTGTTACATTGTGTATTTTATACAGATTTTGTGGTTTCCGGGAGATTAAATTCAAATGGCATACATTTACTAATGTTGCTAAAATTACAGTTTTGACATTTGACCTCATTTTTCCGGATGTCTTACGTAATTTTGAGTTCGCATTCGTATTCAGAGCAAATAAAGTTCCAGAGTACATTTTATATTCCATTTGCAACCTCCATGCTACTCAAAGTTATCAATGTTTGCAATTTCAATTATGGTCTTTAAGCCATAAATTTTCTTCCGCTACCATTAAGACAATTAAATGTTATATTAAAATAACTTTCAAATATGGGATTCCCTTTACATCAACATGTGTATTTTTATAGTAAAAAATCGACGTTTTCAAAAGAACGTGGGTTTTGGAAATGGAAACTGTATAGGCGATTATGATCTATTCTTTTACAAAATCGCAAAGTTGAGTTTTTAGACCTGTTTGGGTTTGGCACATGCGAGGTGAAACGGCCTGATCATAGAATCAAGTAAAAATCAAGTAAAAACTTCAAAAGGATCTCAAAGTAAATCCTATCGTTTTCCTTTTACCCGAAATCCTTAAAATCCTGAAAAAATCACCAAGGGATGGGTATCCACACGGATACCCATAATGTATAACATAAGAATACGAGTACAACACTGAAAAGCTTGATTTTTTTACATTACCTCTTATAACACGGCCACTAAAATTAAAATAAGTATTTTTAGAATGATTATCTCTGATGATAAAATAGCCGCAAACCCTGTTTAATAATATTAAATGCCATATACAGGATGTACAAATACTGCGTTTGAGGATTATTGGATTTGCTGGTAATTTTCGCGCGGTTGTTGGTGTTGGTAAATGTCGTTATAAGTTATTTTATCCAGTATTTCCTTACTGGGACATCGTATATTTTACTATGTTTTTTGAAGTTAGTGGGTTGCCATGAAAGATTAAAGCTAGAAAGATTTGCACATTAAGAATACCTACATATACATTTAAAACATACAAAAGCGCTTGTAGTTTGTTAAGAACTGTTTTCTTTTTTGTTTCAGGATACAAACATGGCGGAGTCGAAAGTGAAAATAACCGTCGTTGGTGACGGTTTCGTCGGGAAAACTTGCATGCTGGTTGCTTACACAAAGAAGGCTTTTCCTGAAGAGGATTATATTCCAACTGTGTAAGATAAAATAATTCCTTAACAGGAATATTTATTGATAAATTTGTAAATGTTTGTGTGTACACTTTATTAACATATTATTTATACTTCACTAACATCGATTAACTCTTTTAAATGCATATTCTTTTGCTTTTATTTTAACTGGAGCTCTATAATATGAGAAAGTTGTAATAAAATATCATCAAAGCAAAAAATGGTTAAAGAAATGTATTTCGTTAAACAAATAAATACGCACCCGATCAAGGTTGGGCTGTTTCCAATAACCAAATTTGCCAAAATGACAAGAAGCGAACAGGTTACTACACTGTCGAACAACAACAAAAGATACCGAACAAATGACAATTGATTCTTTCGAAATTGTGAATTGATCACCTAGTACATATTTGAGAAAAGCGAAAGCCAAAAAAGGCATGTTTTACATGTTTTGCACTGATTTTCTCTCAAAATGTATGCCTACCAATTCCACAAAATAAAAGCATACTAGGATCAGTTCTCATATGTTCGATTTCTTTGATGGCCAGTGTAGTTTGGTGTCTGATTCTTGTCTTATTAACAAATTATAACATCTACACTCAAAAACTTAATGATTATGTAAGTAATTAATGCTGTAAGTAATTAATATTGTTTATCAGATCATAGAACATTTTGAAAAGGTGACCCTGACAAAAAAATGAACCAATTACGAATCAGAAGACTGGACCAATTAAGCGAACATAGTTTTTAGATAATCAACAAAATACTGAAATTTAAATTTGTGTCTTTTTTAATTAATTTATAAATTTGTTATTACTATTATGTTATCGACTTGTCGTCTGTTGTCGTATGTCATTGAAAATATTTCTTTTTTCAGATTTGAAAATTATGCAGAAGAATTAGATGTCGATGGGAAGCATTACAATATAACGTTATGGGATACAGCGGGACAGGAAGATTACGAAAGATTGAGGCCTTTATCATATCCAAATGTAAGAATTGTTGTTAATTTATTTCAAATTTTCCAGAAATGGAAATAAAGTAAACGGTACTTACATGTCTTACAAAGTTATTTATTTATCTGTTTCATTTCAGACCACATGTTTCCTTCTATGCTTTTCAATAAATAACAAGGACTCATACGACAACATAAAAACAAAATGGGCACCAGAAGTCAGGCATCATATGCCCCATACACCAGTTGTTTTAGTAGGTGAGTTAACAAACATATTTGACAGATAATTTGGAATTCTATAAGTCAATAGTTAATTACACTTCTTTTTCTTGTAGGAACAAAGAATGACTACAGGGAGGTTGATGACCCTAATCTCCAACTAGTAAGTGTCAAAGAAGGGAAAAAATTAGCCAGCCAGATCAAAGCTGAACGCTATTTAGAATGTTCAGCGCAAAGGTTATCCGGACTAGAAGAGATCATAATAGCAGCAGTCAGAGCTAGTATGAAAAAGCAGAAATCTAGGAAACCCAACAGTAATTGCGCAGTTCTCTAATATACAAATTCCGTCAATGTATACAAGTGTCATTTAAGCAATGTTTCAATTTATATTTATCTTTTTATTACCAAAAAGGCATTTTAATACAGGTGCCCGTTTACGATAGTGGTTAGTCAACTCGCCAGTTCATAGTTAGGACCAAAAAAAGCAAAGCAATGAAATTACATAATTGAAATGTTGCTTATTAAGTATATACGTAGCAATGAAAGAGCGTTTACAAAATATTCGTGGTGCTTGTGACGAGAAAACAGAGCAAATTTTAGTTTTGCTATTTTAAGATGTCTGTCTACAGATAGGTAAACTTTAAATTGAAAAAAAAGTAGTTTACCCACAACGATGTTCTTATAGGCAAGGAATATTTTTGGCATACACTGTGGGAAAAAACGGTAAAAACTTTTAATCACTCGTATTTCCAATAACATTTCGTCAATTCAGGTATTTCTTTAAAACACGAATTGCTTGTAGTGTGAAGATTGAAACCATACCATACTCGCAATAACAGAACGTTTCAATTCAAAGTTTTGTTGCTTTATGTTTGGCTATGCTAGATATCTGATAATATCGGGCCAATTTAATGTGAAATTAAAGGTGTATGAAAATCAATTTTAATAAATGACATTTATCTTGTTTGGTCAAAAAGGATAGTAGAGATTTGATAGCATCGTATACAGGATGAAATGTTTAAACAATGTTGTATTATTGTTTTTACTAAAAAGCAGCAGAATTGAACGTTTGTAACAAACACATTACAACGGCACAAGAAAACTAATTGTCTACTTGAGTTATCATTAAAAATCGTGGAGAAAACATTGGTCTTGTTATGGGTGGCATGTTTGATTTTATCATTTTAGGTGGCCTTTTCATGAGTTTCAATTATGATGTATCACACATATTGTTTAGCTGTAAATTTTAGACGAATGTTGCTTGTTTTTATTCTTTTGTTTGTTTTTGCAAAGATTGAATCGGAGCTGGAATCAACGTTTTTTGAGTAAGTCATCACTTCAAACCAAGTCTTCTTTTTATGTCATGTTTAAACGAAAACCACTTCCAATCATTTCCACTTCCATATCATTTGAAAATATAACTTTTACGTAAAAAGACGTAACCGTCAGAAGTGAAAGCAAATTGCTATAATTTTAGTTCCAAAACACAAAAACATAAAAATTTGCAAAAGTCTACAGCCCAATAAGTAGTACAATATGTAAAACAGAAAATTGCTTCAAAAATTACAAAATCAATCATGGCGCCCATAAGAAAACTAAACGTTGGCCATAGTTTCTCCACCATTTTTAAAGATAACTCAAGTACGCATTTCGCAAATTTCGCAATTTATCGTAGCAAACGTCGAATTTCACTGCTTTTTTATAGTAAAAACAGCAAAAATAACCATGTTTCAAAATTTCACTCTTTATACTAAAAAATCACCCTGTATACGATGCTATAAAATCTGTACTGTGCCTTTCACATTAAATTGATCCGATATCATCAGAAATGTTACATAGCCATAAAGCAACACAACATTGGATTGACACGTTCAATTATTGCGAATATGGTATGTCTTCAATCTTCATAATATAAGCAATTAGTTTGTCAAAGATATTCTTGAGTTAGCTTAATATCTCTGAAAATATGAGTAATTGAAAATCCGTTTTTTTTTCCTACAGTGTATATATAATTTATGTGTAAAATAAGAAACAGAACTGTCAAAAAACGGCCATAACTTTTGGAATTTTTTAGCGATTTTGAACTGGTTCTCTTGAACCAGTAACATATTAGTCTCTTCGATTCTCATGGTTGCTACTTGATTCATGTAAATATGCACAATTTAGTGATTAAACACATATTTAAGTTTCACTTCTCAACATCAAGTTCTTTTCGTTGTATCGAATATGGAATGGTTCGAAGACCAGTTTAAAACTTCTCAATCTGTCAACATGCTATTAAATACTGAAGTTGAGTATAAAGTTGTCACTTAACTGGAGAATGGTGTCAATCCTGTAGGATAAAATTGCAACTCTTACAATTGTGTAGAACTAATATCAACAGCATTAAGCCAGTTAATACCATGGATATGTATTAGTTATTGAAGTTCATCGTTTTATTTATTCATTTCTGGTTATTATCTCTAAATTCGTTCATTACTGCATTAAGTTATCCTTTCTTTCAGAAATTCAAAATTTATTCATGAATTTGTTTACAAGGTGATGACAAAATCGATTAAATTTGTATAAGTTATTGACCGTCAAAGCTAAAAATGGAAAGTGTTACTTGGGTGAATTAAACATCAGAATCTTCGGAATTTATATGGATTAAAATCCTGTAAAAGTTATGAAAAATCAAAGGCAGTAAAATTTTAGGTAAGCAGCCTAAAATAATGCTTTTGTTACACCCTGTATATAAAACATGCTATAACAAATCATGTAAAACCTATATAAAAATTCTTAAGGCTTTTCTTTAAGTAATAAGAATATTTATTGGCAAAATTCTCATGGACACCACTGTTGTGAATGCTATTTTATTGCAAACTGTACGAATGTGCTCTGACCAGGTTTTCCGATGGAAAATTTCTATCAGTGGCGGCTTGTTCTCGTGCAATATAAAATAAAAGTCAACCTTTTATTATCAAATGTTTTCTTCTAATTTTGTATTTTAATTACTGCAGTACACACAACAAACTCTCGCAAGCCGCCACTGCCCTCTAACCAAGTCAATTAATATTGTTGACGATGAACGTATTTGGTCTATATTATTTGTTTTTGGTCTACGGAAAGCCTAATATGTATTAAAATCCTTCCAAATGTTTTTTTTTCTTTTCGGAATATGCACCAGAGAAACCTCTGGTCTCCTGGGAGCGCATCGTTTTTAGCGGATGGAAAACGCTGCATGTATAATACGTTATTAATTATTATTTAAGAAAAAAATGTGATTTCTTTACTGTATTTATCACTAAATGTATTATTTTTTAAATTGATATTTCCTGCTTGATCAAATTATATTTATGCTTCATTTTTATACACGATCATTTATTTATAATACTCTGTAATGATGACGTTTTGTAAGTTGAATTTTGCAATAAATTGGTTCGATAAACGTTTAGTTTTTTGTGTCTAGTATGCCCAAGGTGACCAGACGAGCAGCTTTTGGCGGGACAGTCCCGATTTTTGACATTTCGTCCCGCGTCCCACGGTGGTTTAAAAATGTCCCGGTTTTTGAGAATATTAAAAATTCACGTCATAGAGTTGTTATTATCTGATCAAAATATAGTATTTCTATTGTTGTATTCTAAAATATTTTGGGGTCGGTATTAAGTTAGTGATTTTAGTGTTTTGTGGAAGTTAAAATTAAGAAATGTGTTTTTTTACGAAAAATACAAATTACTTATGAATATTATTCTTAGGTTAGCGTATCAACAACAAGACACAGCTTCATGACTATAAAACAGTTCATTTCTGCCATTTGTATGTTAAGATGATTTGGTTTCAAAAGGCCGGCGCAGATACAATGGTCGTATGTTTGTCGAGTTTAAATCTTCAAATCATGTTAAAAATTTTTCAAATTTACATCACTGCAATTTGGTTTTAATTGAACCTCCATAAAGTTAAAATAACATAATTTTAGTAAGTTATTGTTCCACTTATTTATAGAAATAGCAAAACATATTTTATTGCAGTTACCCAAATTTTATAGACTTCTGCCTAAAGATTTAAATGTCGATGAACAAAAAATATAAATAGAACAGTTTTTCTTATTACTAGAAATCGCAGAGAATAGGATTTGCTTCAGAGAAGTTAAATTTTATTTTAGATAACAAATTTTAATCCACCTTTCTTAATGTCGAAATAATTTTAAGATTATTTCTAACACGATCACTTTCGGTGTAAATCCTCATCGCGCTTGCCAAACCGTCTACTATGATGATATCATGAAAGCATTTATTGACGCCAAAATCAGAAAAGAACATTTTAGGTTTGTAAAATACCATATCTTTGTTAAAAATTTTAATACAAATTTACAACTTTTAAGTTGTTATCACATTTTAAAATGTGATTCTTATTTCTTAAAAAAATATTTTTATTATTGGTGTTATATCATATACGATAGTGAGGTCGATGGGCCCGGAATTTCAGGTGTGCCTAGGGTCCGTAAAACCCTAGACGCGGCCCTGATTTTGCCTTTAATTTTTTAGGAACAAGGGCCGACTTACGATCCACAAATGATCCCAATCTTCAGTTGATAACCCAAGGGCAAGGGAACAAACTAGCTAAACTGATTGCAGCTGAATGTTATTTGGAATGTTCTGCACGTAGACTGAAAGGAGTAGATGAAATAATAACATCAGCAGTCAGAGCAAGTATCAAGAATCGTAGAAAACATAACATTGGAATAAGTGTTCAACTCTGTAACTACAGATGGCCTGGGATAACTGTGATATGATAAGTAACGCACTGAATGTTGATAAAGATATTGTACAAAATAAATAAAAAAATAATTATTCAAAATAGTTAAAAGAACTAATTTTATTAAACATTTATAATAAAATATACTTTCTTTTATTTGTATTCTGTATCACCTTGTGTATTCTTAATCTATGTTGGTACGCAGTATCTTATCTAGTTTCCGTTTCTTTACTAATGTCTACAGAAGTCGTTATTGTATTAAGTATCGAGTCGTCAATTTATCACTGCAAGAAAGTCCAAATTTGTTAGTAATAACGCTGTATTCAGAAACACAAAACCTACAAAATAAAGTGAACATATTCGTAACAAGACTATGTAAGTCCCAATTTATTTTTTTGTCTTCTATATAAGTACTTCCTACGAATTTGTATGTATGTATCGTAAACAACTGTCATTTATACTAACTAGTACATATTGAGCAAACCAATATCGAACAATTACTAAAAGCTTTCACTATTAAGTTGTTTTATTAAGGTGCTATTCCCACGGCGCTACACGTCATCAACACGACATGGCGACGACATGTCCCGTCGATGTTGACGCCATATATCCAAATGGGAGCAGGCAGACGGCGCTGCACTACATCTAAGCGACACGATATGTTAGCAACATGTTTGCCGGCGACATTTCTGATCAGTCGCCGATCAACATTTCTGCACTAACCATAGCTGAATTATCACTGGGAAGCACGTCTTGCTCGTTTGACATCTTGAATACGACTGATTCTTGTCTTATAGATGTCGTGTCGTGTGAACCAACTGTGTTGGATACATTTTTTTTGTCTTGTCGCTTGGATGTTGTGTTTATGACGTGTAGCGCCGTGAGGTTAGCGCCTTAGTTGTTACAGTGCACACATATCCACATATCCACATTCATTAGTTAAAAGTGACATTGAATAGTCGATACAATAAATACATAATTAGGAACATTCAGATTCCAAAATTATAGACCAAAATCAAATATGGATGGAAAACTTATGGAAAATAATGTAACTGTACTTGACGCAGCAGCTCCACAGGGTTGCCAAGATATTACCTGCTCAACAAATTCAAAAGTAAGTACCTGCCTACCACTATAACCTATTTTATATTCGCTGTTTTTGTTTATTTTAAGAACTCTTTCTGTATGATGAATGAAATCCTATTCATTTCAATCAAAGATTATTAAATTTTCTGTTGACGTTGACCTCCCCCCCCCCCGTATACATTAGAAATTGTCTGTAATAATATTTATTACGATTTTCGATTGAAATTATATGGTAATCATATTGATCACTTGGACAATCTGTTAGATTATATTCTGGCATATTGTAAAATGACTGTAAAAAACTGCATTTTTGAAAAAATCATTTTGTGGTAACTGATAGAGATATTTCTATATTTACTTTTGCTTCAAGATTAATCACTTGTAGTCAATCTGTGCTATTGTCACTTTATGTTATAGATTATAGATAGATGACAAGTGTTGGAAATACATGTTGTTGTCAAGTGATTGGCATAAGAAAGGCAATAAAAAATTGCATTTATATTCCCGGTGTTATTATCGTATTAAAAACAAACATGAGGTTTTATTGGTACGTCGCGTCGTTGGGAAACCTGTATACATACTAGTGATGGGCGCATTCGGATTACATAATGGATTATTAAAATAATCGAGATATCGCGATTATTATTTTAAATAATCGATTTTTAATAATCGATTCTTAATAATCGATTCTTAATAATCGATTGAAATAATCGATTTTGAGTAAGTAATCGATTTTGAATAATCGTATGTTAATAATAGATTGTTAATAATCGGTGTTTAATAGTATGTTTTACATACACTTACATCCGTTTTATCCCCCCGCCCCTCCCCGTCACCAACTTCGTCGCTCAACCCAATCCAAAATATGCATTTACACCATTGACTCCCTATTCATAATAGATTATGAATAATCAATTATTAAAAATCGATTATTCATAATCGATTTTATTAAAGTCGATTATTAAGAATCGATTATAAAAATTTATTATTAAAAATCGATTATTAAGAATCGTTTATTAATGGAGAACAACTCGAGAACCAAATCATACGATTATGCGAATCACTCGAAAACTGAAAATCGATTCTTGAAATAATACGATTCTGTCAATCACTAATACATACATTATTCTCCGCATCGAACAAACATTTCGCCATCTTAACAGTCAACGTTAATGCTGACGTTCCGCGAACCATGTTGCTCGCTGCTTCAGAGCTAACTAAATACTGGTGGTCACTCGTCGGGATTCAGTTAGCTCTGAAGAAGCAACATGGTTCGCGCATTTACAAATCTTGACACACGGCATAACCCGGAAGCAGTTTATTCTCTAAATGATTCTGGCCGTGAAAGCCTACGTACTAAATTTATATTAATTTTATTTTTTTAAGCAGTTGTAGAAACGGATATTTCTTCATAATTCAAAATAATCTCTTCATACTTGCGTCAGTGACAAACATTTATTTAATATTAAAAGCACGGATGTAATAGTTGTGGTCCTGTATGTTTAAGATTACAAATGATAGCAAATATGACATCAAAATATCGTTATTCAAGTGCGTCCTATTTCAGTAGGACACCAAATAAGGTAAAATTAAAACTTTAAAAAATGTATTTTTTTCGAGTTGTGCTATTCATTTTATTGTAGTTTATTGGATTTCTGAGCCCTTCAAAATTTACAATACCAAAACAAAATCCATTAAAAAACCAAAATCTCTCAAATTATTTATTTTGTTTTATATCTGCAAAACTAAACTTATATTTTTTTAGAAAATTGATTAGCATAAAAATATATGCAGCCAAATATGTGTTGTTGAGAATTTATTCCAAACTAAGCAAACAACATTGAGTAGATAACGATTGATGGCGTCTTTATAATTCTTTGCGGACAACCTTATTAATATTATTTTGTCTTACGTACCCCGCCTTATTTATTCATAATATTCATATTCAGATGCCATTGAAATTATGTACATACATACATGCATAACTTATACAACATTATTGTTACTTGTTAATACACATTCTCAAATCAAGCTGTCACGTTGACAAACCCACATGCAAGCAACAGTTTTTCTTTCAGAATGCAAGAATGAAAGAGTCAAAAGTGAAAATAACAGCCCTTGGCGACAGTTATGTTGGTAAAACCAGCTTACTCTACGCTTATACAACTAAAGAATTCCCAGATTACAAGCCAATTGTGTAAGTAAACAATCATTAAAAACTTTTCATAGAAGTGAAACAAAATTGTGTTCCTTTTTCAGGTTTGACAATTATGTGGAACACCTAAAAGTGAATGGAATTAATTATCATGTTACCTTATGGGACACAGCTGGTCAGGAGGACTACGAAAAATTGAGAACTTTATCATATCCAAAGGTAAGACTAATTGCTAATAATTACAAACAAATGTAGCAGACGTTTTCAATTTCAGACCACGTGCTTCCTTCTATGTTATTCCATAAATAACAGGGA
Source organism: Melinopterus prodromus (assembly GCA_964023965.1). Taxonomy (NCBI): domain Eukaryota; kingdom Metazoa; phylum Arthropoda; class Insecta; order Coleoptera; family Scarabaeidae; genus Melinopterus; species Melinopterus prodromus. The sequence goes on from OZ030393.1 coordinate 53,283,175, forward strand.
GTCGTATGAGAATATAAAGACTATATGGGCAAAAGAACTGAAGAAATTTATGCCCCACACTCCAATTATATTAGTAGGTGAGTTGAAATGTGGAATTAAATTCTTATCCCTTTTTACTCATTGTCAAGTAAATTTGTATCTATTTTAAGGAACAAATAGTGACTATCGTAACGTAGATGATCCGAGTTTAGAATTAATCTCTGTAAAGGAAGGAAAAGAATTAGCCAGTCAAATAAACGCTGTATGCTATAAAGAATGTTCTGCTGAAAACGTGGAAGGGCTAGATGAAATCATATTAGCTGCTGTCAAAGCTAGTGTCAAGAAAGGGATCTTTGGCCTGTGTGCTGTTCTTTGATTACTTATTAGCGATTAGTATGGCAATGTATAAACTTATTTTGATTATAAACATATTATTTTTTATGGTGTTTTAATAACATTCTCATACCTGCGACTAGATTTTGATTAAGAGTATGAAGATACAGCGAGTCAGAAACGAGTGGAGGGAATAGTATTTTCTACCACTTATCTAAAATCTACAAATGGTAGAATTTGAGTAAATAACAAAAATATAATTTCTTTCTTTGTTGTTCGAGGGTTTCGTTCCAGCAGTTTTGGATTTTCCCGGCAGGTTTCCTTGTCACTGGGCAGTTGTTGTGATAAGAGGTGCTAATGGCCTATTGTATTTGTTCAGCAGCGAGGTCCACGTCTAGACGTGTTTTAAGGTTATCTTTAACGCTCAATAACTGTTTTGTAAGGTTTTCCTTATATTTTGTCCCGTAGGTTTTACGTGGCTTCCCGGATTTGCTACCACAACTGTTCGGAGTTTTCCGAGCTCGATGAGAATGTGCAGCCGTGGTTTGAAAGTCATGACTCTTCTGACACATACCACTTCAACACTTGGGAGGTTACACTTTGCAACGCGATGTAAAGCACTTCGGATCGCAGTGGCATTACAAAAGTGGGTTACCGTCCTTGATTCAAATGTCAAGGTTTGACGACATATTGTTGTCTAAAAGGTATTCGCCTTTTTTGGTGGAGGTGGTACTTCCCCAGAGTTCATGGTGAGCATTGGCGTCCGCACCGATGAGGGTCTGCAGTCTCTTCGTCCTGTAGTATGTTACCAGTTACTCCAAATCTTTAGTTGGTGGCGGCAGGATGTATGTATTTCACTTTCGCTGCAGGTAGATCTGTGGAGCGGTATTAGTTGTGCATTTTTAACGTGGGTAACTCATGCTTTGCATAAACGCATCCCCCGATTTTTACAGAGTTTGTACCGTATAGTAGCTTACCTCTGGTGTTACCAAGTCCTTTAACAACGCCCTTGTATTGCCAGGGTTCTTGAATTAGGGCAAGGATGCGATAGCTGCTTTGGATTGGTGAACGTTAACCTGTAGTACCTTCACTATGCTCCAGAGGTTGCGGCTTCTTCCCGAGGATCTTAAAGGTTATCTGGAAGAAACTCAGGTGGGGTTTGAATCCCGCCTTCTCCAGTGCCTTCGTCGATGTAGAGGATCAGAGTTTGGTCCTTCTCCTCTTCGAGCCGGCTGACGACCTTCTATTGTGCTGTATTTAGCCCCGTGTTCTGGGGTTTCAGGAAGTCGACTTGGGTAGACTTGGGTATTCAGATCATGACTTTGGTGGTTCTGACAATTTCCTTGGCAGTTCCGGCGCGCAGAACAGCCCCCTCCCCGGGTTTGATGTCCACAATTTTCTCTCCAGCCACTTCCTTGAACTTTCTTTAGCACATGTAATCTACACAACCGAATTCCCGGAGTAGCTGTTGGTAAATTGCGGTCCTTTGGAAGGTTCGCCTTTCCATACCTTCGTCAAAATGCTCATGTGAGCATCTTTGCATTGCTGCTCGGTGAAGAGTTCTTCCGGGTAGCGTTCACACAGCCATCTTGAGTCCTGCTACCGCCTGACAGAAGGTCTCCCCAGCAGAAGTGCTGGGTCTTAACTCCCTTGGACTGGCGATATTGCTGAACTTTTTGCGTGGAGGTTTCTTAGACCCTCCGGTCCATGGCGAGCTCAGTGCCTATCGATTACTTTTTCCAGTAGTTGTTAGCTGGGTTGATGGTAAGGCTTGGACTTTCTGCCCTTCCTTGCGACCCTCACTAGCTTTCTTCTGTTTGTCCGGTCTTGGTCTTGGTTAAGGAATACCAATTTCTTAAAGTGGGAATAATTTTAATATTATTAGCCTTTGTTTCCTTGTCTCCACTTCCCTTGTTCAGTCTAACGTATAATTTGAAGGGAAACATCTTAAAATTCCGGATAATTCTGAATAAAACTCAAGAAGCATGATTGGTTTTCTATCCCCATTTTAGCACCTCCTTCACAGTCTATAGTTTCACTACGTAACAACAGCCTAAGAGAATGTAAAGCTGAAGAGCGGCTAACAGAGGCTTACAGAATAAGGCGTTAAGCATTAGATGTTGAATTCCTCAGAATTAAAATTGTAGGATTGAGAAAATTTGGGTATAGGGAACCCTGATATAATATCTAGAATCTATTTTGCTACCTGGGAACAACGAACGAAATAAAGAGTAATATTTTAATTAAATTGTCAAAGTTGATATCTTCTAGTAGACCGGAAGTGGGCGTCAATTTGAGAGTAGTAAAAGATAGGATCTAGTGTGTTTTAGTTCTAAAATAAAATGAATTTATATAATCAGTGAAACATCAAAAATTTCCGTTGGATTGGTTGCGAGTGACATCCGGTATGCAGTATTTGCATTCAAATTATGTGTTCAGGAATATCTTTGAATCATGTTTATTTGCGGTAACAGATAACAACAGAAACATTAACTCCAGAATAATTATAGATACATATTGTTTCGTTATTAAGTGATTGTCGTCTGTAAACCGTCTGCATAGTGCATACGCTGTTTCCGTAATAACCGCAATTTATAAAAAGACGATTGCTAGTGATTGTGCTACTGTGTACATACTTATATTCTGAAATCTTATCAGCAATTTTCCTTGTACTGACTCAATTCACACAACATTGGAAACTACTAGAAATTTCATACACTAGTGCGCAACATCTTCCAGGTTGTATTCTTCACTATTCTGCACCGATATGTCGACATCAAATACTTCAAACGATTTAAAAATTATTGTTATTGGAGATGGATTAGTTGGAAAAACATGCCTCCTTATCGCGTATCAAACTAAAAAACCTGCGCCTGTTGGTGAATATTTGCCAACTATGTAAGTTCAAATTTGATAGTTTGTATGTACCTACCTACGTATGTATTTTGTTACCCTATCTCATTTTCTAGTTTTGACAACTATTCGGCAGAGCATCACTTTAATGGTATGGTATTTTCCATTACTCTCTGGGACACCGCGGGACAAGAAGCTTACGACAAATTACGAATTTTAGCATATCCTAACGTAAGTATTTAGTTGAATACTCATTTCTTATTTCATATTTAAAACTAATTGTTATATTCTGAAACATTTACTTTAGTTCATTTAAGTTTGTTGCTATAGAATAGAGTATAAAAAATTCAGTAAATATGTAAAATATGATGTATTCCTTTATTGAAATGACAATAATGAACCTATAGTTCACATGTGATATATTTAAGATTGTGTTTCCTTTAATTGACAAAATGCCATTTATGGTTTAGTTGACATTTGATAAACTTGTGGATGGAACGCTCCCCATTATGATAAGATAAAAGTAATACTCAATACAAGGCCGTACGTATTGTCATTTCTTCCGTTCTTTCGGACAATACTTTGCGACAATCTGGTTTATTTACAAAATAATGAATCGAGAATATGAGAAAAGCAGACTGTGGCACTATTTTGACAGTATTCTTTTACGGTAGTAAAGAATAATAACAGTAATAACAATAGAAAGTCGAAATAATGTGTTTTATGATTTTCAGAATTTCGGTTAAGTTAGCTTCTTTTTATAAAAATGCATGTTTATTTATTATTAAAACGCCAAATTATCACAATAAACATAACTTACCACATCTCAGGATTTGCATATTGTAGTTCGATTTTAATGAAACTTACCAGAATATGTTAAGAAACATTTAATGGGCACAAGGTTTTTGAAAATTTTCAGTTTCGCCAGTGCACAATTTACTACAATTTTGCTTAGTTATGGCATTTTGGCTAGATCATGGTTCTTCTTGTTGTTTCATGTTATCTTTGCATTTGGATTTTCAATTGCTTGTGTAGATACACTATATTCATTTTATATATTTTATTTTTATATTGAGCTTGTTAATTTTTTTATTTTACATTATCTTTTTATATGTATATTACCCTGTAAGTGAGGTTACCTGTTGGGCAATAAAGTTTATTGTATTGTATACCTCTATTCGATAATCACATTGATGAATAAATTAGTTGTGTTAGGAATGAACATTCTTACGCGGTTTTTAAATATTCCCGCCGATATTCTTGCCTCTGATAAACACATGTATGTACTTTAAACAATAATCAATAAAAAATCGATAAAAAAACTTAAAGGAATAGCGAAATTTATATTACCTAAATAATCATATTTACTAATTACATTAATTATGTACTATGACCTCTTACGATTTCAGACAGATTGCATTATCCTCTGCTTTGCGATAGATGGGGAATCATCGTATCTTAATATTCGTAGTAAGTGGATGCAGGAAATCAATAACCACATACCAAACACACCAATCATTTTAGTGGGTAAGTTTACTCAGAGTTTTTAAACTTTACGAATTGTCACACTAAATTTCTTAATTATTCTTAATTTTCTACTTATCCTAATTATTTCTTGTATTAAGGTACAAAATGTGACATACGTATTGTGGACAACCCAAATCTGCAGTTGATTCAGTTCAAAGATGGACTTACGTTGGCAAAACATATCAAAGCTGAGTGCTATCTAGAATGTTCTGCTCAACAAATGACGGGAATCGAAGAAATCTTTGATGAAGCGGTCAAAGCGTGCCTGAAGGTGAAGATTCAAGCATCACAGATTAAGTCTCTACGAAGAAAATGTTCGCTTTTGTAGTTTATGAAATGCAAAACCAATGCCCTTTTCATTTGAATCTACATATTTATTAATATCAAAACCACTGTATAGTGTATATTATTGTGCAAATATATTAGTGCAAATAATACTAATAAGACATAATAAATATTGCAATTTTAATATAAACAACAACAGAAACAGTGTCAACATGCTTTTAATAAAGTAAGTACGGAAGTTTATTTAAACTACTGTCACATAAACACCATTTCTGTCAATTTTGAGCAAGGCGATGTTAAAGTTTCATATGCGTTTATTGAGTAATATTTATTATTTGGTTAATGTTTTTGTAAGAAACTTATGTGTTGTTATATGTGAGTTTTTAATTGTTTTATATTTATCTATTAAATAAGTGTGTGATAAAGTATTGCAATGGTGTAGATTTTTTTCAAATTTTAGCGTAAATGTTTGTGCGATTACGGAAAAACTACTAAAGGTATCGGGACGAAAGTTGATAATTATTAAGAAGTTTTTTTTTCACTCATATTCGGAAATCCTTCATGTTATATTGCAAAACATAAACATAACTAATGTTTAACAAACTTCAAAATCAAACACGCATGTCATAGACTACTCATGTATTAAAATATAACTTTTCTACTTTGATTACATAATGAACACTGCTTTCGGTTTTATAATTTAGTATCTCTGGTATCTCCAATTACGACTAACATTATATCCTAACCAATATGTTTAAATGTATATAAAATAAATGGCACAAACTTTAAGTTGTCAATTAAACACAACTTAAATTAGAAAAAATACAAGACATCTTCGGGCATTCGTTCAAACCGCTCATGCACCAATTTATGTCTAATAAAAATTGTTTAAAATATATTATTGAATGCAAAAATACGAATATGAAGGTATAGCAAAAAGGTTCTGTGTATAGGTATATTGCATATTTTCTTTTAAATCCCTCACATGGGTCTTTATACCTACTTATACATTATTTGAACTAACATGGCATATTATTTTTAAGTATCTGGATGCTGTCACTTTAACAATTCCTTAATCAACATCACTCCCATCTATGAACCCGAAAACTCCCACTAGACCCGCACATAACCTATTAGAATTAGGAGCACCAAACTCAATTGCAGTGGAGAATGAAGCCACAAGGCAATCTTAACTACCATAAGACGACACGTGTTAAAGTCACTTGTCTTCATATTCCGATTGTCCGTACAACAATTTTTTAAAAGAGTCCTCATTTATCGTATCCAACGGCGGTTTATTTTGGCTTTCTTCTTTCCCCGGACTGGATAAATACAACGTTTGGACATCCGGTAACGTGGGTGACATCACCATCGTGAAGAAGTCTTCAGTTTCAGGTACGAATGATAAGATTTTAGCGCCTTCCACATCTAAAAATGTAATTAATTATAAACAGTAATGAATGGCAGTATGGTTTGTCTTACCGGTTATTTTATCATTTTCTTCTGTGTTCGCATCATCTTTCTGAAGACAGGTAAAATTTTGTCCGACGATTTGGCCATTAATATCGAAAATGATGGAGTTTACGTTATTATTTAGGATGTTAGGCTGGCTGACGTCTATTGTAATACTGTTATTGGAAGAATTATCTACAATTTGATCTCTTTCCAAAAGATTCAAGTTATTCCTTTGAATTAATTTGTCCAACAGGGCGGGAGCTCTGACCACTGACCCAGGAGGATTGGCTGGGCATTTGTGGGATTTCTGACTGACTTTGTACCTGAAGGATTTATCGCAAGCTGTACATTTGTAAGGCATGACTCCAGTATGAATTCGTTTGTGGACCAAATATGACACTCGTTGTCGAAAACATTTTCCTGCAAAAAGTTTAGATAGAGCTTATCGAAGCTTACTAGAAACTCCAGTTTTCTGTACCGCAAGTTTCGCAGGCAAATGGTCGTTCTCCAGAATGTATCCTCTCGTGGTTATGCAAAGTTGAAAGCTCCTTAAAAGCTCTTCCGCATTCTGAACAAACATGGGGCTTTTCCGATGAATGGTACAGCATGTGTTTGTGGTAAGATTGTTGAAATGTGAAGGATTTATTGCATTGGGAGCAGAAGTATGGCATTTCGCCTAAAATAAATAACCTGTAATGACGCAAAATTCTCTCTTCGATACAATACCTGTATGAAGCCTCTTGTGCTTCTTTAGAAAATACTTCGTCGTAAATGACTTTGAGCAAACATCACAAGCCCATTGCTTGTTATCCTTACCATCCTTCTCTATGGAATTAGAAGCTGTTCTCTCGCTACATTTCTTCACTGAAGAGTTTAACTCTTCATCAGTCTGATGCCCAAAACCGTAATGAGCAACTCGCAAGTGTACCATAAGACTCCCTCTCATCTTAAATTTCTTACTACACAAATGACAGTGGTAACTACATTTTCCCGTTTCCTTATCTGCTTGTGTTTGATGCAACAGTTTCTGATGCATTTCCAATATATTCTCGTCAGAAAAGCAGAAATTGCAGATATCACACCTCAGAGATTCCTTGTCTTCTTTATCAAGTTTAATAATAGGAGTCACCACAATGTTTTCGGCCTCCATATCATGGGGGTTCGTATTGATTACTTGAGGTGATATTTGGGGCAGTTCTGGTTGGATCTCTTCTGTTATTTGGGCTTTATTTTGCTCTGGTTTGGAGTTTTGAGCGATGCTATCTGTTATATGACTGAAGAGATGTATGGTGAGTTTATCAAGGCCCATTAGTAACTCGTTGCAGACCGGACAGGATATGGGTGAAGTTGCTACTGAGATTAAACTGGTTCTTAAAGTATCCACATCACCGAAGTGTGGTTTAAGACACAAAGGGCATGAGAGAAGTTTCAGCTCCATTTTAACTCTACAATAAAATGTACTAACTGCTTAAAAAGTTTACCATGTTGTTACGCTGCGTGCAAACTGTTACAGGATTTTCTACAGGATGCAAGATAAAGCCCATAAGTTCATGAAAATTGTGTTAGCAAAAAAAATTTGATACGCTGAAGATGGACAAATTAGTAGGACCACAATAAAGACGAGATTAAGATGAAAAAGGGAAGATATAGAAAGGCATAACATGGAAGTTCTTTTTTTGTCCCTGGTCATCTTGCTATCACCTTGCTCAAACTTTTATTATAAACTAGTGAGCAATTTTTGTTAAGTTATAAATATGTTTCAATATTTTCTTGCCGTAATGTGTCTTCTTGGTGGTCAGTATCGTCATTTTCATTTCTTCGACAACGAGAAAAACATTGAGAGTTTTAGAGTGACTATGAGGATAAATTTGACGTATGTATGTAAAAAAGTTTGTAATATATCGTAGATTTAGGCTGATGATGTTGTAAAACGACACCGGTACGTAAGAAATTAATAGTTATTTAACCAACAAGTATATTAAAAAGAGCGATGTATGATCGAGACTTTTTAACGCACGAGCAATCAGCGAGTGCGGTAAACAGTCTCGATCATTAAATGATGAAGTTTAAAGCTTTCAAACACTGTATGTTTTCAATACACTGGGCAAACTTTTTTGAAAAAAAAATCACATCTTTATGTGCTCGCAGTGCGTGAGTCGATTTACTTGCTCGCAAGTGTAGTAATCTACAAACTTCACAACACCTTCTTTACGATTAGAGTACACGTTCCACTTCAACCATTTGCCACAGTAATAATCTCAAAAGCCCATTAAAATGATTTTTTTCTGTTTTAAGTGATAAAATTTTAAAAAATGTCTAATACAAAAAGTACTTTATTAATATTAAGATTTTTAGGTATGTATTTGGATGTATTGTGAATACTAACTTTATCGAGTAAAACCTACCTAAACCTTTATTTCAGCTACTTCTTGTCCATTTATCATTCCACATTTAATTCTGTAAAAACTGGTAGCAAAATACTTCAATTTCGTGTTTATTTACGATTTGAAAACCTAAAGAATTTTCGAGTTGCTTTTCTGCAATGGGTATTTTAAGATCATGATTAAGTAATTTATCGTCTAAATCTGAGGCCGAAATAATAATTATTCAAATTATGAAATCATATAATAATAATAGTCCCAAGCTCTCTAAACTTTGCACATGGAATTAAATACGTATACATAATAAAAGTTTAATCCAGTTATAGTCAGGTTACACACTTTTGTAGGGGTATTTTCAATATACCTACTATTTTTGTTTTTAACGAAAGAAGTTTACTTTCCAATAAACTAATTTTGAACTAGAGAACTCAGTATGCATACAACTACGACATTACAAGAACTAACAAACTTTTTTTTGTAAAAACAAACGATCTTTTTAGTGAAGCATGTGTTGTTATTTAGCAGTTTACATTAGGAACCTTGGCAAGGAAAGCGAACATACTATGTGCTATAGTTTATTTTTAATTGTTTAGTAAAACACAGAATTACAGCGCCCATAAACTGCTTCATTCACTTTTCTTTGCTCACCAATCCGAATTCTATCACGGTTTTTGCTAAACCAAACCAAAAATTCCACGACTCTCAACGTCCAGTCACAAAAACAGAATTCGGTACTAGAAATCTATTTTTAAAGGAGTCTGAATGAACGCGCGCCGCCAGACCGAGCGCCCTAAATATAAATCTCCATGGCGACCGCCGTATCAAACAAACAATCTAACGTCATTTTTTTGAAAGGCGAACCGGCTGCAACTGCAGATATTTTGATTATAAAGTGATGTAATATGGCGAAGAAATAAAAGTTAGAATGGCGGACATGGAAAATGTACTCAAAGAGATCGGATGGACCAGTGGCTTTCACGTGCCAGTGGCCAATGCCGAAAATCAAGCATTAGAAGCTGAATTGGAGAGGTTAACTATCAGGAAGGCGAGGGCTAAATTAGCTAGTGAGGAAGCCACCTCTAGACACAGCGCTTTAGAAAAACATCTAAAATATGTGAAACAAGAAGCGGAACAAAACCAGGTAAATTTGTAGTTAGGTCCATTGAGTATTAAATTGCCAAGATCTACTTGATTCATAATTTAAGATTTGTCCAACCAAATCTGAAGTATCAATAAATATGAGTTGGTTCCAGTAGAAAAACTGGGACAAATACTTGATTCAATAAAAGCGTATTCTTCTTTTATTTACTCTACAAGCTATTGTGGGTTTTAGTCAACTCAGTAAAGTTCTTCGCATGGACGCATAGAACAATTTGGATGGTTCTTTTCTGGTTTGAAAAATTGTTTTCACTAATGGTATCCCATTAATCGAAATCAAAATCTAACCATAAAGTCGAGAGTAGACAAGACAACGGAACCTAGTCAAATGTTTGGTGAACGTATACGTGCCAGAATACTTTGGAGACCAAATAAATCAACATGGGTCAGGAGACCCCCGAAGTATAGATGATGAAATCACATTTTTGCCCAATAAACTAATTATGGGAACTGTCCGCCATATTGGATTTTGTTTTTGCCGATTTGCATGCGTATTATTCATTTCTCGATAAAAAATGTGATCCACAAATTTGTAGAGAATTTAATTCTCTACAATATTCATATAGTCAATATTTCTTTCCCTAACAGTGGAAATTGCACCACTAATTAAAAATTACAGCCACAACCTGGATTTGAACCAAGGACCTTTGCGTCGCTAGCACAATGCTCTAACCAACAGCGCTATTGAGGCCTGACATCTGTTAGGGATACTTGTCCAGTGGTATCAAGGAAAGGTAGTAGTCACTCGGTGGTTCAAGTCCAGGTTGTGGCTGCATGTGAAAAATCATTGCATAGTGGTGAAATTTCCACTGTTTATGAGAAGACTGCATAAAAAAGTATTGACTATATGAATATTGTAAAGAATTAAATTCTCTACAAATTTGTTGACCGCCCTTTTTTTTATCGGGAAATGAAAAACACGCGTGCAAATCAACAAAAACACAAAATCCAAGATGGCGGACAGTTCCCATAATTCATTTATGGGCAAGAATGTGATCTCTTCGTCTACTCTTTGCGGGGCATCAAAATAATTGACCCGTATTTATTTTTTGTTTCTTATAAGAGCCAATTTGATCTAAACAGATTGATAAAATTTGATCATTCCATACGGTTGTCTTTTTATGGACGGGCAATTATAGACGTCAGGTTTTTGAAAATAAAAAATGCAAAAAAGTAAACACCTGCTCACTTTCCATTCACAAAATCAATGTTTCCCAGTATTATCGAGGCTGAAATTGCCTGTTCGAATATTTTTGACATTCGATTGATTATTATATTTTTGTCTGTACTGAAAATTGTCCAACTGTTCGTGTAAGTTGTCTGGTAAAATGTCCGTTTATTTTGATTGAGAGAAAAGTACTGCTGCACGTTCGAAGTATAGTTTTTTTTTTATAAATTAACGTTCACATTGCCATAATTATTGTTCTTGTAATTAATTATTGTTCCAGTAAGCTGGGTGGTAACACTATTCTCCTTGGCCTTCTCTAGGCGGAGCCACGTGACTCGTACCGCCTCAGCTGTAGAGACTAGAACTTAGCTTAATAATTTTGCCTCGCTCTACTCATGACCATAAAGTGTTGTTCTCCGCAATATATGGAGATAAACTTACTGCTTCGTACACCAGCTTATTCGCTTGATCTTGTCAAACCACATGACCCAGCAACAGTCAAAACCCCTTCACAGATTCTTAAATTTATCTTTTGTCTACTTCCAGAAACTCCTCACAGCGTACGTACAACAACTGGAAACGGAACACCACAAGCTGCGCGAGACCAAAGCTGAACATGAAAGAACTAACCTGGAAATTCGTCAGATGGACAAGACCATGGAGGAAGTCAAGATCAGGCAGTGCATAAAAAGAAACGACCTCGCAAAGGGATTGACGAAGATCGAGAAACTTAAAAGCGAAACGGCTTGGGACGCCGAAGCGCTGAAAGCGTGGGAAGAATCGTTGAAGAAGAGGGACGACGACGCCGACCTGCTGAAGAAATTCGCCGAATTGGACGAGAGGAAGGCCAAAGAATTGGACGCCAGAAGGAAAAACTTGCAGATGGAAGTCGTCGAGAAGAGGGACACGGTCGCCAAGATGATGGCCGAGATTATAAATTACGAACAGATGCAAGAGAGAACAGGTAAGACACTTTAATGCAACTGGCGTTTTTCTAATCTGCAGTAGCTTCAATTAGCTGACCTGATTATTTTCGATCACCTTAATGCTTATTTTAGAGAAGCTCTTCAAGCAACAGGAGGAGGAACGGAAATCCCTTGTGGCTCAGTGGCAAGATGCGGTAAAAAACCTCCGACAGAGGGACATGTATATCAACAAAGTGAACCGAGAGATGATGCTGGTGCAAGAGATAATGGGCGCCAAGCAGGAGGAACTGGACGAACAGAATTCCTTCCACGCTAACGAGATGAACAACAACAAACGCGTCGAAGAGGAAATCGAAGAACTGAATCTAATCAATTCGAGGATGAGGAGGGAATACAACCAGATCGTGCAATACCTAATTGATCTGAACAATGAAATAAATACATTGAAACGTACATTGTCATTGAACGCGCACGCGCTTGACAAGGAACGGCATCTGGCGAGAGATATAGACGCACAGATACGCAATGGCCACATAAAGGTTACAAGACAAAGGATGGCAATTGAAGACTTGGAGATGAAACTCGACGATGTCAAGAATTCTTCGATGACGTCGTCAGAAAGAGCGAAGCGATTGGAAGAGATGATCATCATCGAGCAACAAGTAGCGAGGAATCTCATCATTGACGCTGATAAAATGCAAGGAATCCTCTACAGGAACCAAATCGCTCTAGAAGATCTCAAAGAGTCTGGAAAGATGGTTTATACACAAATATCAGGTGCGGAAATGTCCAACAGGCACCTCGACAAGCAGTGCGAATCTAAACTGGCAGAGGTGCAGATGCAAAAGGAGATAGTCTACAGTTTAGAGTACAGAATTAATGAAATCGATGTGAAAATCGCCGCTCTAGAAGGACAAACGAAGGTCGACGAACGAACTGAGCTATTGGATGCCAAGATCGCCGAAATGGAGGGTATTCTCGCGGAACACAACGATGTCAAAGTCTTCCTGCAAGGCCAAGTGGCCAGACTTCAAGACGAGATGAGAAGGCTGAGCACGGCCATCGCAGCAGATACATCCGTCATTGATCTGCTTCGTGGAAAGCTTCAGGATCAGATTTTGCTCTTTGAGGGTGGCGTTAAGCAAAGTGCCACCGCTAAACTCAAGTCTCAGCAACGGCAGGTAGAAGAGAATGTATTGAGGCTGCGTGTAGCACAATTGGAGAAGGCCATATCCAAAGAAGAGGATTCCATATACGATCTTCAGAAGTTTAAGATTGAGTTGGAGACGGTAAATTACCATTAGTTTTAATCTTGTCCCAAGATAACTTTTCTTTACGTAACAGTCTTTGAGAGAACGGCAAATCGAGATCCAAACGCATCAAGACATCCTCATAGCGCAGAAGAAGAACTTGGACGAGGCGAGGGGTCGGATGAGGGCAGATATCAACCTAAGGAAAATACGCATTGAACAGTTCCAGAAGAAACATCACCTAGCCTTGATGGCCCTAGGTCAAGATTCCGATGGCCAACCTCTGTCGATCACTCACTTCAAAATCAAGAATGCTCAAGAAAAGTACATGCTACAGCAGGAGGGAGACGAGTTGGACACTAAGATCAAGACGGCCGAGAAAGAGATAGTAGCTATGGAGAACACGCTGAGAGTTGTCAACATGACAAATAATGTCTACAAGAAAAGTTTAGCACCCATGGAAGAAGAAAGTATGTTCTTGCTGACGATTATTAATACTATTCGAATCATGATTCTGGTTTTTGTTAAAGATGAACGCCTGGAGCTGAAACAGCTGGAGCAGGAGATTTGCAACACGGGGATTGTTCTGAAGGCTCACAAGAAGAATTTGGCAGAGAGGAAGAAGGCTCTGAAAGGTTCGTATTTCGTATCTGTATTTCGTCTGGAGAGGCGTTAGCAACCTCTGTTGTGTTTTTTAAGAATTGCAGGATAGTTTGGCTGTCGCTCACGAACAATGGAACGAAGAAAGGCAGAAATTTCAGGAACTAAACGATGTATACACCGGCCTCAAGGAGCAAGGGGTTTCTACTCACGAGAGGATATCCAAAACCTGCAAGCAGCTGAAGCAGTTGAAGAAAAAGATTGCACCACACATGCTGGAGAAACATGAGGTTATTACCAACAAACAGATTTCCTTCATTTTCATCTTTGAGTGGTTTTAGCACTCAGCGTAACCTTTATGACTTCTTGTATTCTGGCAATGTAATTCTCTTCCAGCGTAACATTGAAATTCGGCAATTACAAGATGCCAATAGAGCAGCTCTCCACCAACTGATGGAAATGTCAATCGAACATCAGGAGACTGGTCCGGTGATCAAGCAGTATGCAGAAGCTTACGAACTCGATCTGCCCACCAACAAATCCAAGGCTTCCATCAGTTCCAGTTCCGTATCCACTTTGACAAGTCGCAGCACCACCAGCAGTGCATCCACTTGTTCTGCACTTTCCCAAGTAGTGTTGACCTTCCAAGATTGTCGCGGCAACAAGTAGTAATTGTCAATTTTGTTGTAAATCGTGGAATTGCGTCATTGGCATTCAATAAAGCAATATACATTCCTATAAGTGTTTTTCAATTTCTCTTCAATAGAATATTTTTACTCTTGAACTTCTGAACATCCAGTTAGACGACTTACGAACTAAAACTAGTTGCTACGGCAACAAGCACAATGTAGGCACAAACTTAACTCGTGCCCCTGGGATGTTTAATACCCTAGTCAACAAAAGCTGTATTTACACCAAAATCGAACGCGTGATAACTTATTCTTAAATGCTTTCTTCCATATAATGTGAATTTGAAGGAAGCAGTAAACCTAGCTTTTAAAAAAGTGGTTTGCATTTTAGCATTGTTTTGCACTGGTTTTCCCAAACACTCAATTCACAGTTCTTGGAAAATTAAAAAGCACACTTTTGCGTGTAGAATAGTGGTATTCCATTCAAATCAATTCAAACAGAGCGGCAAACAGAAATATTTAACTTGGTATCAAATTTGATGTTTCAGATAAAGACAATCACAACGTGGATTATTGCGCTGTAATTGGTCTGTTTGAAATTCCCGCATTTTTACGTGTCAAGTACGTCCGCTGTTGACGTTTCAACCAAACATAACCACACCTTGATTATTGCGCTACTATTGGTCTGTTTGAAATTCCCGCGTTCCCGTGACCATTCCCTGCCATTCCCGTGCGTCAGACAGAAACATCGGGCTTTTTCATGCGTCTGTTCTTACGATTTTAAGCGATGACTCATTTCCAGCTCTGGTGGTTTTACCTATACCTGCTGTGTACATTGTGTAAATAGGTGTTATCACAAGAATAAAGGCCAACATAATAAAATATTCTGTTTATATTCAAACAGTAAATTACAAACATTGCAAATTAATCATAATTAAAATAACAAGGAATATTTTTAAATAGCTTCTAACTTAATCCATTCCTGGTGGTAGTGGTTCAACCATCAGTTGATCCGATGAGACGCTCTCCTTTAAAATAAAACAAAAAAGAATGAACAACAACAACAAAATGTACTTTAACACTTACCGGTCGCTCTGGAGAAAGATCTTCTCTTGACTTCCCTAATATAATCTCCTGCACCGTCGCAGGAATATGAGCTCTTTGGCTTTCCGTAAACGTCATCAAATGTTCGCTCAGCGCCACTTTTAAGTCGTGACACATGTCAAGAGCTTCGCTCAACTGTGCCACAGGTAACTGCATGAGTACAGTAAAACTTTGCGGTTTTGTACGTTGGCAACACCTCACAAAACCTTCCCATACCACTTTCTGCTTCCATACCTATTTGAATAACAACATCCATTACAGTTTAAAATTAGACAAATTATATATTTCATTTTTGTATGAAAATAATGCACTAAATGCACTAATTTCAACAAATTTTATTTCATTACTTACCTGTTTCAGGATTAATCTCTGCAGAATATTCATTACAAAACCAGATAACCTGGGATATGAGGCCAAGGCTTGAATAACAGTACGCATCAGTAGAGTAGGTAAGGTAGGCTGATCCATTAGCTGCTGTAAAACAACAGCTAGGACTTCTTGTGTATATATCTAAAATCCCATTCCATTAATATATTGTTTCTTGTTATAATTTAAAATTACAAAGACGTACTTGTTTTTCGGATAAGCACATAGATGTGGCTTTCATGCATGTTTTCAGATCAACTTTGGACTGATCGATGATGTGTAGTGCAACTAAAAGTTCCGTTGCGGTTATGTTGCTCTCACCGTGCAATCCCAATAACCTATTGAAAACCTCTTTGACAACTACCGGATTCAGTTTTATCAGTTTCGGTAGCGCCGCTATAACCTAAAATACAAACAACGCGTTTAAGTACGGCTTCAAAATGACAGTTCAGGATGCGGAATATACTCACTGCACTGCGAATCAAACAAAACTGTTCTATGGAAGCTCAACACAGTTTCACGCAAGAGGCAACTAGCAGACGATATTGTAGTCATAAATGATATAGTCGATAATAAAATACAGATTTAAATAACGAGATTTAGTTGTCACTGTGTGCAAATTTGGAAAAAGTACAAGCAAACTGTTTTGTAATGTCATCTTTTGTCATATGTAGATTAAACACAGACACTACACAAGATGTTGCAAAACAAGGGTGAAATGTCAAAAGCGTATAAGGCTAGGTTGTAGTGGACCAATTTTTGAAACTAACTTATGTCCGGAAACGCACCATTTGGAAGCTCCAAATAGTTGAGAGATGACACCAACTTTCCAAACAGCATAAGGAAAGTGGGCATCTTTTGAAACCAAGTAAGTATAGTCAGCAACTTTTTCGTTTAAAGTGTTTGAAGAAAGTGGTAAACTTATTTGGTTCTAAACGGGCTATCCTATGCCACCCTACATGACCAACTTCTCATATGCCATTTACAAAGGTGGTCTTTAAAGCTCGGCAGCTTACAATCAGCACATTTCTGGACATGAGTTCTAGAAATATTGAAAAGTTGGTGTGGTAAAAATACCCGTTACAGTTTAAATATGTTACTCTTATGTTTAACACCCTGTATAATGGTGAAGGTTAATTTTGATCTGCTTTTACTTGGATATTCTTTTTACTATGAAGTACTAATATGATGAAGTTGGGAAAGATCAATCAAATTTTAATAGTTTTAGAGTTCATCATCAAAATTCTTTTTTAATTTTACCTTCTTCTTAGTTCAGGCAATTTTTTTTTGCCAAGAAAGGTAAGGATGTTTTGGAACTTGGTATTCTGGAAGTGCTCAATAACATACTAATTTATGGTAAATTTGTTAGACTCATTGTGGATTTGTTTTCTGGAAATATCTCCTTGCACCAACTCATAGACAGAAAGTAAATTTGTTTGTCAGGTAAACAGTGTTAGAGTTATTCTCATCTGAACTCATCTGAAATGGTGCCAACTGCTAAGTACTCTGTGTAATAAAATCAAAACACTTGGTATACATTTTACCGATGACAAAAATAGTGGCATAGAGAAAATTTCTCACTTACCCCCAACATAACTTTTTTGCCAAAAAACTGTTTAGTGGTAAATACATAAACAAACAAAAAACATCTCCGCTATTAGATTTCTAAAATTAACATTGTGGATACAATAAAGTATAACAATTTTTTAGAAATTTAGAGAAAAAATTTCTTAGAGAATTTCTTTCCCTACAATTTATATTTAAATTATTTTTTATCCATGAGCTACTACAATGATATACGTCTATAAATTGAAATATTTTTGTTTGCAAAAAGTACAATTTTTTTTATTTTAAATGGGGGGGGTATTTCAGGTGATGCTATGATTTCTTCCAAAAAAAAACAGTTAATTTTCAAAGTTATGGATTTTGAAGATTTGACAGAAGATACACTACACTCATTTATTTGTGAAGGGTGTTAATATAGACGATTATAATTTCTTGACATGAACTCGCAGAAAATTTTCGAATTCAAATGTATAAATAAAATTAATATGTCGTATATCTCACCCCATAAAGTCTTCATGAAAAGTGCAAACGAGCAACAATTTGAGTCTTATTGGGAAAAAAATGCAAACAAAACTATGTTATGTCAGCTAAACAAAAAGTCATTGACTAAGAAAATATTATACATGACTGTTGCATTATACTTAAATTCAAAACAATTATCCTGAATAGTAAATAATTTGGTAAAATTGCCAGGTTCATTTTACCGAATAAACTCAAATTCAATCATTCTTCAACAGCGTTTTGTGTCTTACCTCCTTTTTACTTAATCCATTCAGCACGGGAATCAAGAAACGAACATCGGAAACCCTCGTATTATACAATTCCCGCACCCTCTGCACAAGCTGTGCGCTCGGCGGACCCCTATCCGTCAAGATATGAATAACCCTCGTCACGAGAGTTTCCGATCCTTTCGGGCACTCCTCCACCAGCTTCAACAACTCCGCAGACTCCATCCCGATCGATCTAATCGGCACCTCCAATAACCTCAATATACACCGCTTAATATCAGCGTTGGTCTGCACGTAAACAGCCGTCAACTCGTGAATTAACGCCTCATTCTGCGGCAAGAGCGAAATATAAGGCTGAAGACACGCTTTAGCAAGATCGTCGGACCACTTTCCCAACCCGTCCAATCTTCCCTGGGAAGTCCCGAATAATTTCTCCGATGGTTCCGGATGTTCTAAATACTCGAGGTATTTGGTGACCGTTTCGTCGATGCTCTTCCTAAGATCCGGATTGTGGTATAAGTCGATCATGTGAGCAATTGCGCAATCTCGGATTAACGGTTCTTCGTGCGTCGTATGAGTGAGGAGGGCGTTGAGGAACATCGATTGGCGTGTCGGTCTACGGCAGATGAGGTCTCTAAGGAGCCCCATGGACCAGTTGCAGCGGTTTTCGTCGCGGCATATGATGCATAACTGGTCGAGAACTTGTTCTGTTACGACTGGTGCTTCAAGGAGTAGCCGGGAGAGGACAATTGCGTCACTCGAGGAAGTGCTCACGAATGAGTTGAGGAGCGTGTTGTAGCTCTGATCTAGGCGGCTGTTGCGGCGTAGGTCCGGTAATCTGGTGAAACCCTGCAGGAGTAAATACATAACGTTAAAAATTTGAAAATAATGTTGGAGTTGTTTATTCTTTGGACACAAACTGTTCATTTTAATATTTAAATTTGTTTTACTTTTCCTTCTTAATATAGACATCATTAATGCCTTCATAAGACAAAAAGTGGGATGTGGTTTCCATATTTCTATAATTTTTCTTTTACGTCAATTTACCCTAACATAATAATAATACTTAATATATATTTCTATAGTGTGAGTGGCCCAGACTGACCTAACTATAGTGAACACCAACTTTCATTTCTGGAGAAAAAATCATTCTTTGGAAAGAGTCATGTCCTAAACATGTCACAACCATAGTCATAATATTGATATAACATACAGGCTGGTTGCAAAGCAAGAAATTGTTAAATTACAGTGTCAGTTTTTCACAATTAAATTGGGAAGTAAAGCGTCAATGGAAATTTGTTTTAAAATCAATTTAATGCTAAGATATCAAATTTGAATATTTTGTCTCAATTTAAATAGTTTTCTGGATGGTTACATAACAAGAAATTATTAGATTCTATTGTCAGTTTTTCACAATTAAATAGAGTAGTAATAGTGTAGTAAAGTGTCATTGAAAATTTGTTATAAAGTCAATTTTATTGCTAAGATATCAAATTTGACTATTTTGTCTCAATTTTAATACACCTACATGAATATACCGTATCATACGGAATTACTACCGTAATGATGAAATAATCAAAGTATTGAAGATGGTGATATCCAGGCGAGATGCAAATTTTAAATAAATCAAAAATTAGAGCCACTACCTGGATCTGAACCAGGGACCTTTGCGTTTCTAGCAGAATGCTCTCTCATCTGAGCTACTGAGGCCTATGACGTTTGTTAGGGAAAGTTGTCATATCTAGGTAAGGAAGTAGCCTGAGAAAAATGCACAGTGTTTCGAAACTAGACATGCTTATTATTGACAAAACAGAAGCAGTACTCTTCTTGCAATAAAAAATATGTTCCATATTTTCTAATTTTTTAAATTCTGTTAGTAGTTTATTCGAATTGCTAATTCTACAATTTCAGATCTCTATTTTTAATTATGTATATCTGACATTTGAGATACAACATTTGAGCATAAAATTAAAATTAAAGCAATAGTAACGAAAAGTAAACCAATTTAACGCAAATATAAACAATTGATAGTTTACTCTTGACCAAATTTAACAGTTTCGAGTTTTTCGACCATCCTGTATGTTAACTCAATGTTCTGACTGTGGCTATGATAGTGATGTAAAACGGTAATATTACTTGTAATTTTGGTAATATTTTGTAATGTTTCCGAAGAGACGGAATTTGGTATAGGAAATATTACCGCTATAATGTTTCGAGTAATTTATGAAAAAGCCAGAATGCTCCTGGGAGCATGGTCATAATAATGATAAATGGTAATATTGCCAGGCTAATATTACCAATGTGTAAATTACCGCTGGTAATTTAACATCACTGGTAATATTACCAGTAATATTACTGTATTATTACCGGTAATATTCTCATTTTTAAATTGCCGGTAATTTAACATCACTCGGCTATGGACTTTTTCGGAGAACTCAAAACTATTTATAAAGAATAACTTCTACTCAAGAAATTAAAATTTAGGCATTATACGGATAGCTTGTTCCATCTGACCGCTGAGCAGGAATCTTTGAATTTAAAAAACTGTTTCTCTACAGATTGGAGCGCTGTTGTTTATACATTATGTTAATTTGTTATAAATTCCTTTAAAAGCCTCTTTACGAATTGATGTGATGAAATGGAATGCAATTTCAGCCACAATTATATGTTATAGCGATGGTATTGTTATCACTAACCTGCATAATACTATACTCCTCATACAGCCAAGCCAGCGCCAAGTCCAAATTAGCTCGCAGATCGCAGAGCAGATAAGTCAAGATATGCTCCCTAACCAGTTCATTAAAAGTCGACGCAATAGTTACTATAACCTTCTGACCGAGAGCCATCGGGCTCCTCTTGTTACCGTTCAGAATCCTCTTCACAGCGCCCACCAGCAGATTCTCCTTAACGTCCTTCTCCAAAGGTTTGGTGATCTCCGCCAATTTCAACGTCTTAATCCTCGGCACCTTCAGTCGTTCCTTCTTCGACGTCTTCTCCTTATCCTCCTTGGATTCGTCAACCTCCTTAGCCTTAGAATCCACCTTAGGCACCTGCCACGGTAATTTCACCAACAACGGCATCTTCCCGACAATTTTCGATCCTGGACCTAATCCGCTTTCGACAAACTGATGGGCTAATATCTTCGAGATGGTTTTGAGGTTACCCGATTGGCCGTGCTTCAACATCTCCGTGTAGTCCGACTTGAACTGAGGGGGCATCGTCTCGGGGACGTTATACAAACCTTTCATCACTAGTTGGACGGCTACGTTTTTCGATAGGTTGTCGTGGATGTATTGTTCGTTGAGTTCTACGGCCGACACCTGCTTTTCTAGGACGTCCTGTTCCAATTCTGCGTCTAGTTTGACCTTCTTGGCAATTTGTTCGCTGTTTATGTCGGTTTGTAACGCTCGTTTTAGGTTCCTCCTTTCGGTGTTTTTCGGTGTGATTTTCAATAGTTCTTGCGGGGTACAACCTATCGAACGATTACTAAATTTATT
Source organism: Melinopterus prodromus (assembly GCA_964023965.1). Lineage (NCBI taxonomy): Eukaryota > Metazoa > Arthropoda > Insecta > Coleoptera > Scarabaeidae > Melinopterus > Melinopterus prodromus. The sequence goes on from OZ030393.1 coordinate 53,304,980, forward strand.
TTACTTCTATATAGGACAACTGAAACTTGTTGATAAACTGGTTTGATCTATTTTATAAGATTAAAAATGTCTGAATTTAAATTATATTGTGCGTTCAAATAAATTCTAGAGTAAGCTATGATTTATATATTTTAACTTATTCAGGTTTGATACCACTGACAGCTGTCAAATTGTTTTACTTAAATGTCAAACAGTGACCAATGAAATTGTACTTTGGACTTCAAACAGCTGTCATTAGTAGTGTTCGATTGCTGGCCGCGCTTAGTTCTGTTCAATCTGATTAGCGATCAGTTGGCTAAAGTGCAGTTCGATTGCTCGTTTGCCATCTGAGCAGACTGATTCCACCAATAGGAACCAAGTATTTAAAATTTGCGATCAGATTGAACAGATTACAACTGAGCGCGGCCAGCAATCGAATATACCTATTACCACATGTTGCCAACTTTATAATAAATTATTATCATTATAATACATTCACAATTCCTTAGTAAACTTTACCCAAAACAAAAATTAAACAAAAAGTCGAATAAAATGAATATTGACAAAAATAAATAAATACATTTGCACTTACCTAAATCTGTCAACATTACAGTAATGTTATCGATGAATTCCAAGGCGCTGTTATGCTTTATAAGCGCCATAAGCTCAGACTTCAGCTTCTTCCTAACGGAATTCACCTGAGTTGTGCTCAACGTTGGTGGCAGGTTGGAATGGAGATTTTCGATGGAGTTTATAACCTGACTTGAGTAGACCGTTCGAAGCTTTGCGATATTTGTCATAGCACCAATGCACGCGAACAAGTTTGCGCTACTAACATGCTGGGATCCAATGAATTTCACCAATAACGCAAATATATTGCTAGAAGTAAAAACAATAAATAAAGTAAAGATACAGCTGATTTTTGTTCATATTACAGCATCCAGTGCAACTTTTGACAATGTTAAAAACTTTGATATATAACAAAATGTTTTTTCATTATTTATTAAAGACATTTTTAATAAAGTACCTATCCAATAAATACAAAATTTATTTATGTTTAAATTTTTATTTTATTTTTCTTTTGTACTGCAAAGAAGTGCATTTTTTGCGACGGAATACAACCCTTGTCTTTCTGCTAAGGTTTGATGACGTTTGATCCTCTATTCATTCATAAGAACTCATGTTTTTTTTACATTTAGATTAAGTTTTCTTTCTCAAAAACATTACTCTTAATTAAGAAATAGAGATAATACATAGTCACAGGTGTCATATTTTGTGATGGTTGATTAGACGTTGGATAAATGTGTCATGAGCATCCAGGCTAATAGGAGTACAGGAAGACATAACCTCACTATTATATTGGCAAATGGTGACAATTACGAGAATGGTAGCTCAAGTAACTCTTGAGTAGTGATTAATACAGATTGATTGCTGATTTCAAGCATTTTGTTTATGCTCTTTTATGTAAGCAGCTTAATATACTTAAAAATCTCTGCAAATTAAGAAAAAAAAATCATTTTGGGGTATTTTTAATAAATATTTGTTTGTTTTGAACAGTTTAATCACTTTTTAGGTGACAACAGTGCAACATGTTGATGGCAACAAAATAGTAGGTAATTTCTACATGTCAACAAGTTAGTTGCAAATGGGGTAATTTTCAATGGCAATTTTAATCTTTTCAGACTTTTGTGAATGAACTGGCAAAAATGCAGCAGAATCTAGTATGAAACGTTGGGTAATTTTAAAAATCAAATTCTTTGAATGAATTTCAAAGCTAACGATTCAAAATTTGAATTTCAAAGCTAATGATTCTATGTGTGGGCGTAGTATCAAAATTAGAGAAACAATTATTTATTTTTATCTCTATCTTTATATAAAAATAAATATAAATAAAAATAATTGTTGTGTTTCGTTAGCATACAAAGTGCTTTTATCTCATTATTCCTGCTTATTTTCAAAAATAATTGTTTTCAAATCCACTTTCTAGTGATTAGGGTCAGGCAGCTAAAAATGTTTTGAACCCTGATATATATTTGATGAAAAAATTTCATTTTAAGTTGTATTGTCTTTCTTTAATCAAGCAATTTAACAGTAGAGAAATATTTATAAAAAAAAAATGTAATAATTAGCAGTTTTGATTTATGAAAATTTACTGGCCTAGACTTACTTTGCTTCCTCCTCCAGTTTTCGTCGCCGAGCAACTTTTAAGGTCAATGGGACCTCATCCAAAGAGAAGTCATTGGTAGGTCTGGTCTCATTAGGATCGGGATACGACTGTAGCAATACGACACACTCCAAAAACTTTACAGAACTGGTCCGTATTCCATCGTTGTCGCTGTCGATCATGTTAACGATTTCTACTTTGATCATATTCAGCCGGTTCCAGGCATCCTCCATTTCCTTCGTAATATGCGAAGCTCGGCATAGCCAGTATAGCATACGACGGTATATAGTTATTGCAGCCTGTATTACCCGTTTCTGTACCGAAATATTTTCGTCGCAAAGCAACATGTGCAGATTACCCATTACTTTTGTGAGATACGTGTCTTCCTTTTTGCTATAATAATAATATGTGTTTTAGGTTGTTTCGTGAGTATAATATTGACTTAAGGCAGCATAAGTTTATATATTTACCATATTTCTTCGATGAATCCTACAAGGGCTCTTTTGATCTCAACAGTTCGATCGGTCGTAAAATTGAGTACATTTTCCAAAAAATCGTTCAACAGTTGAGGACTTTTCCTAATTAATACCTCCTGAATTTTATGAAATACTTCCAATTTATCTGACGTTTGCTGAGTAAGGGCAATCTCGTTAAACCACTGAGTTACCTGAATTAAAATAAATAATTTAGATACACCGAAATTGCTGAAGATTTCTATAGCATACCAATGCTGTGTCAGAAATTTCAGGATTAAAAAAATTCTCCATTATTTCGGCGTACCCAATAAAGGGGTTATTTCTACTAGATAAATAGAAACCGCCTCTCGTATTAAAAGGCGCTAAATATATAAATTATAATATAAACAACGCTGGACCATAGACATAACCACAATTTTTACGTTACGTTTTCCCAACAGCGCAAATGCCAATTGCTTCGCGCATGCGTGATGCTGACAGCAGACAACGCGAACAAATACCAAAACTAAACGTAACAAAAACCACTAAAACACAATAAATGTACGTAATTACTTTATTAATTCACATAATAAAAATCTTTTGCGGGTGATTGGCATGTACTGATTGTGTAAACGAGTTTTTTTAACAATAATTTATTTATCAACGCATTTATATTTTCATCGGTGTGAAGGTAGTTGTCACAAAAAGTTCCTATGTCCAATTGTCAAAATATAACCTCAAAAATTATTTTGAGAAGTTCGTTCCGTCAAATTTCATAACCTACGATGGACTCGCCGGAAATGCTGCAAAAGAAGTTATACTTTTTACTTGAACAGCTACAAAATATGGCCTTAGATCTACATCCGTAAGTTAATAATAATAATTCTAATAAGTAATTCTTCAAATAAATATTTTCTAGGAAATACCAAATGAGAGTTTCCCTTGATCTACTTTCTAACCTAGCCAATTGTTTATTGAGCGAAACAATATTTGAAATAGCAAAGGGTTTAATGGAAATCCAACATGTGACCGAACAGCACTTGTATCAACAGCGATTACAGTTCCTCAATAAACAGAAATGTATGTACTTTAATCACAAATTCAGTGTACTTAATGTCTTATATTTTTATTTTGTAGCGGAAGACCAAGAAATACTTGATAGAACTGATTTAACAGCCGACATTAAGGTGAAAATGCTAAATGAGCTCAAAGTTACACAAAAGGAAGCATTGAAAAAGTTTGATAAAGGTTTGGTACAACAATTAGATCAAAAAGTAAGTGGTATCAATTAATAATTACTATCTAATTACTTATTAAATTGAAATAGTTATTTCGAAACAATTGCTTATAACCTACAAAACTTCATGCAAGCAATCAAATTTTAATTTTTAGGTTATGGATCAACAGGTAACGTTGGAACAGGCTGGTGTACCAGGTTTTTATGCGACTAGGAACCCATTGGAAGTAAAAGTACAAATGCATCTATTAGATTTTATTTTTCGTTTAAGTAAAATGACGATCCCAACGTAATTTGCGATTAGTGTGAAACAATTGCAGTTTTTTAACGTCTGTTGATTTTTGTTTGCCGGACAGCATACGTGAGGAGCAGCAAACCTGGAAATATAAAAACTAAGAGTGTTTTTTAAGGGTTTATTGGGCGACTTACAGGTTATTATGATGGATACGATGAATAGGAACCACCCTATACACTCGCTTAGTAATAGATAAAGTAGTAGATATATTAACGTTAGATCTACTATTAAGGATAAAATAAGAAATGTAACTACCAAATAAAATGGTCTTTCGATTTTTATACAATTTTCGTGTTTTACTTTTGATAATTGGAATAAGTCGCCTGTTTTCGTGTAGCTGTCTCTTATTTTGTCCTATAATTAATATTTACATAAGTTAAGAATTGAAAATTATAAAAGGAAATCCCAATACTTTTATTTGGAACATGTTGCGTAAAAATACTTCTTGTTCTTCTTTATCAAGTGGAATCTGGTTTTCGGGAATTCGTTCCACGTAAACATTGGCTGACATTCGGTTTCCAGCCAAAACACTGTACGTGGTGGCCTTGACATCGGTTTCCTTAAAAATAATCTCTACGTTATAAACGGCTGGAATTTTTCCTTCCATAGCAGTCCTTATTGTGACAAATCCTTTAGTCCTAGGTTGCAAATGGTAATTTAATTGTGGAAGACCGCGGTCTTCCGCAAATTTTTGCGATTCCTTATGCGATTTTTCCGTAAACCAAGTCCCCTCAGGATATATCATCAACTAAATGTTAAAATTTTATTGACAAGTTGAACAATTTGTTTTGTTATATTTACCCAAATTGGATATGGATAATTACTGATAGTTTCAATTGCATCCTCAATAATTTTCTTGTCTTTAGCGTAATCCCGATGAAGCATAACAAACTCATTCAAGAAAAATCCCCAACCAATTATCGGAATATATTTTAAAGAGTCTTTGACGATTACACGAATATTCTAAAAAATAAATTTTCTAACTATAATAGATTTTGTAAGGATTTTAACCTACACCTAATAATTTTAATCGACCGCAGAGAGCAAAAATTGGCAACCAATCTATGTCGTAGCTATGATTAGCAATCAAGACAGCATGTTCCTTTCCGAAATAATTATGAAAGTCTTCCTTGTTCATATACAACGCTAGCTCTAATCCAGACCACCAATCCGCTACAAATGCCATTTCTGCAACATGACAATTTTATAATCAAAGCTATCGAGTTGTGATAGTACTTACGAGAATAAGCAAGGGCTGCTAAATACCATATTATATTCCTATAAGCTTTCTTACTGATTGGTCTGACAGTGATGTATAACACAAAAGCAATGCTAACTAAAATAAAACCAACAATAAGCAGTGTAACCGCAAAAGATAGATAGAATAAATTAGCAAGAAAAGTAGCCATGTTTTTACATTGCTGCGATTTCTGTGATTGTGTAGGTAAAATTTTATAATGTTGTGGGTGTTCTTAATAATCGTAAATTAATAACTTTATGATTCATATAACGTTAAGTATTTATAGCTTATGTGTTTATGTTTCCAATCAGTTCAACGTATAATTTTATCAAAACAATTTCATCTGATTTACCATAAATTAATAATTTTATAGAAGTAATAGTTTCTTACCTGTATTTGTATACAACAGTCCATCAGCAGGGAAACTATATAATTGTCTTACTTCCAGAAAATAGATTCTCGAATTTGGAAATTAACATATACAAGTGTACGTGTCAAGCATCTGAGGTTTTTCCCGCAAAATAAAGAAATAATTAAAATACAGTGAAACTTCTCTAACTCGAACTGCTCTAACTCAAATTCCAAAGTTCCAAATTCCATAGTTTGAATATTTATTTACGAACAAAACGTTTAAACAATTTTTATACTGGTTTTTATCTCGAATTTGTAATTCACGAATTTTTCTCTTACTCGAACTAATATTTTATGCATAGCCAAACCTATCTCGAACATTTCGGGGTTTTCCGCTGGTTCGGGGATTCACCAATTGGCGGCCACTCGACGACAGAGAGAAACTTATCAATCGCAGCTGGAAATGCAGTTTTTTGGCAGGTGTATATGCATAGGTGAATTAGTGATAACAGTAAACATGTCAAAACACAATTTAAAGTGTTTAACAGTGAGTGAAAAATTGAAATTAATTGCAGAGGTAGAAAAAGGTGAAAAGAAAAAGAAAGATATAGCGAAACAATTTGCAATCCCCCCTAACACATTGTCAACAATTTTGAAGAACAAAGATCATTTGTTTAACAGAAGACGAAAAAGACTTACAACTTGTGTCAATAATGATATTGATGAAGCAATGCTGAAGTGGGTCACTACAGCATGTGCTAAAAATGTTCCTCTTTTGGGAACTTTAATTCGAGAAAAGGCAAAGCAAATAGCCAGCGTTGGCATGTGCTCATGTAATCACGGACAAATGTTCACTTTCTGTAATACATGCTGATAGAAAATGTCCCTTTTGAAAATATGAAATAGATAAAATCCATATTCGCAAATACAATGTTATGTTGCTTTATGTATGGCTATGTAGAGTTTCTGACATCGGCTCAAGTTAATGTGAAATTTTAAATTAATGTTTTCTTTGTTTTTCTCATTAATCAGTAGAGGTAGACGTTTGTTAATAGAAACATTGCACAAGCACAGAGGAATCCCATTGCGTACTTGAGTTATTTTTAATGATGGTGGAGATCAATTGCCAACTTTTAGTATTATTATGATATGTGCATTGGAGTTCTTGTGCTTGTGCAATGTTTTTGTTACAAAGGTCCAACTCGACTGCTTTTTGAGTAATAACATATAATTAAAAGAAGAAGAGTAATAACAAAACAATAATGTTAAAAACTTTTACACTACATTCGAAAAAAACATTCTGAATACTATGTATAAAAATTCCTTTTTTTAAAACGAAAACGAAGATAGTTTAGTTACAAAGTCACATCATATAAGATTGAAAATGTTCTATTAATGCAGTGTACATTTTAATCTACACAATATAAGAAATTTAAGAGTAGTTTTTTAGCTCACACTGTATAAACTGCGTGACAACTCAATTACTGTCCGCATTAAACAACTTTTTGATACATTTTATTAGTTAAAATTTATAATATAACATACATATTTAATAGTTAGTTCTTTTTAAGAAATGGTTTCCACTTTTCCTGTATTAATTTAATACAACATATTTTGGAAACACGTGCTTAAAGGTGAGGTAACAATAGCAAACCATTTTTGACAATTTTTAATAGAATCCTGAACATTTTATCTTGCATGGTTATTGAGCTAGTAAATCCTGTCACAATTATCCAATATAAATAAAGTCAGTGTTGCACAAATTAATATTTATTTAACATTAGTTTACAATTTACATACTTACCACTTATCACTGAAATACTTAAATATGGTACGTAAATAAAACAGCCCTGAGAAAATTAATATTTATCCCTAATTTAATTTTATATCTTACAATGTGAAAGAGAATTTCAAAACATGTCAACTTTAAAAAAAAACAAACAACTGTTACTAACTGACAAAAAAAACAAAATTAAGGCTCACAAACAATCAAGTCAAAGCAATCACCTTCCTCTAGATCTAACGCGGCAATATCTTGACTAGGATGTAACAGTTCACCATCAAAGTACAGCTTCACTTTTTCAATGGGCTCCTCAACTTCTTGCATCACTTGCCAAAAAATAATCTCCATTTTATCGGTTTCGCGGCAACTTACACGGAACTGATTACCTCGTCTAGCGTTAAACTGCACTTTTAACTTTAAAAGTCCCATCTCGGGTACGCAAATATCGGGGCGTCCCTCCAAATAATTCTCCGAGAGCGTACTACCTTCAATAATGTCACCATCCTTAATACGCAAGCTAACAACGTTGTTCCATTCCAAATCGATTTCTGTGTTGTTAAGTGTGAAATATAAGAGCTTCGGATTAGCATGTTTCTCTTTTACGTAATAATCTTTGATGACTTCGAACGTTTGGTATTTTTTGATTTGGAATGTATGCGTGCTCACGGACTTCCATAGGACTTTTACAGAAACGATTGGATTTAAGTCTCCGGAAGGTTTATTTAACAATTGCTTATTGCTTGCTTCGTCGTCACTACTTAAAACTATTTCGGTTGTTGTTGGTTTTTTAGATTGAGTTTGACGTTTCCCACAATTACGACTTCGTGTGGAAGGAAAACCAAGTTGTGGAACAATCATTTGATCATTTTCAACTGAAGGTGCAGCGGTTATTAATCGTGTATATGGTAATGCTATACGTTTCGTTCTAGCTCTGCCTCTGCCCCTTCCTCTACCTCTGTTCGCAGGTTTAGATGAAGCCGCAAAGATTTCTTGCGCCTTTTTTGCCAATGTTTCTAATCTATTTCCTATATTAATTGACGTACACTCGTCGACTTTAGTTTTGATGTTAGGAGATTCGGTTGTTGGGCATTCTTTGTCTTCTTGAACGACAATGTTCTGACGCACTACATTTTCTATAGATTCAACTACCAAGTCCACTGGTTCTGAGTAATTAGTTTTGCTTCGCGTACAATAATCGCTAGTTTCAACATTTTCTACGTCGTCTGCGTTAAGTTTAAACTTGTTCCAGAAGTTATCCTTGCCGAGTTTTGCACTGGCATCGGTCATAAAATCACAAACATCCGAATCGCTGTCACCTGATGACATTTTCGGCAAGTTAAATTAAATGGTGAAGAAATTCTACTAAAATGTTGGATCTTATTTCTTGGTTATGTCAGTTGTTGTTAAATTTAAAGCGACATCTACAGGATTGAGGATGAAACCTTTTCCGGCACCAATACGTTTGCTGGTCGCGATCAGTTCACCTCAATGTGATTCGCGATCATTTGGCGAAAGTGCCGTTCGTTTGACGTCTGACTCGATCTGATTCCACTAATAGGAAGCCACGGTCCATAGGAAGCAAGTATTTCAAACTTGCCAACAAACAAATCCATATCAAATTGAATCACAGAGGATTAATTTGAACACATTTCGGCCAGCAACTGAACCAAATCGAACACATTATCGATGCCAACTTAAGCGCGCCAAAATTTAAAATGCTCAAGCTCTATCACTAGGTATGCAAAAGTTCTTTAATGGCGAAATCTTGTTGACGTATTTGTCAGAATAGTGTTTGTTGTAATGTAGAAGGAGTTATTATTTATGACATTTGCAGAGTACGAGAATAATATGATCAAAAACGAGTATTTCTTTACTTTGAAGTATAATATATGCTATTTACTGTTAATTGCAGATTAAGGCAGATAATCAATTTGGAATTAGGATATGTTTTAGATTTTTGCTGCAAAATGTAAATGACAAAAGATAGAATCACAACTTACACAATAACTGATGTCGGGTAAAAAATAACAAATTTAAATAAATAATAAGTTTTTAACAGATAAAACAATTTATTCACTTTTCGATTTCAATATACTCAATACTAGGACCGTCAAAGACATGTACTTCATCATCAAAGATATCTTCCGGAAAATCTGCGTTCCTTGGATCAAGAAGCGTTGGGAATGGGACCGGCTTGGAAGGTTTCCTTAGAGGGAGCACCGTGTCATAGATCGTAACAATAGAGTTGTTGCCGCCAGGTACTCCTTGACCTGATACCCAGAGTACATTGTGCTTTGTATTTATTCTCCAGATCTTCAAGCCTCTATTGATTCTATACTCGTTACCCATATGACCTGGCATTCTCGTACCAGGCCAAACACGACCTTTTTCACCGCCACCACCAATGTTACCACCGCGACGATGTGTCTTTGTCACACCATGAGAGGCAGGCATACCTTTGAAGCCATGCCGCTTCATGACTCCTTGGAACCCACGATCAATCCTGAAAATGTAAGATATTTAGACAATAAAGATGTGTAAAGATGATTGCATGGCACAATGTAGAGCCGGCATTTTTTTTCTAAAACACCAATTAGAAAACTTCTAGCAAGTATTTACTGATTAACTTGCACGCAAGATGTGTGCATCTTCAAAATTATTACTTTAATTTATTATTATTGTATTTCTTTTTGTATTTTCTATGTTTTAAACATTTGTTTTTACATAAATTATTTTTCTACAAAATCTCTTGAATATTGAATAAAATATTAAACAATAAATAATTTATATGTTTAATTATCATATTTTGCTATGTTTTTGTTGGACTAATGTACCTGTTAGTTGGTGACGGATTATATAGAAATAAATCAATTTATGTAAATATATTTTGGTCAAAATATGAATAACCTAAAACATAAAACACATGCAACCTTTACTATAAATTGTTTCTATTTACGCATTCCTTTACTGTCACTATTATGTGTGTCAATTGATGGTGCAATCAGCTCATTTCAAAAAACAAGAATTTTAAATTTTTGTTCAAAATGATCTGAACTTAACAGATTTCTGCCAGCAATCAAAAGCACCTATTATATCACAGTGAGTGTAGAATAATATACTGTAACTTGTAACTCACGTTTTTCCCCTGACATCGACAGTATTGCCAACTTGGAAATGCAAGACGCCAATAGGTGTTCCCGGTGGTAACGCAGCTTCGGGACTGACGAAAAACCTGGCAAGATGCTTTTTCGGTAAGACGCCGGTATCTTTAAAGATACCACAATACTCCTTAGTAAAAATAGAAGGATCTGTGCTCTCGGCTCCCAATAACAAAACACCCTTCTTGTTGTAAACCTTCCTCACTTTCTTCATCGGCGGATCAAATTCACCCGGTGTATAATATTTGATTACATGATTATCTAAAACCTACGAAAAATATTACATCACCTACAAATCAGAATAATAGTTACCTGTAGTAAAGTTGTTGTAATTTTGTCTCCATTTTTCAGCCACATGGGATAAACACCAATCTTTCTGGCAATAACGCCTGTTCGTTTTAAAGAGGGCCTCCATTCCACTTGGTTTGTGATAGTTTCTTTAGCCAGTGAAGTCGCTTCTTCGATTTTGTAATGGTCTTGAACGACCTCTTTCAAAAATTCTTGATTATCGCTTGTGACAAAATCATCGTGAATTACCCGATTCTTTTTGGTTAGCCAGGTGGGATTCCTTAGCCTTGGCGGAGGGTTTAAGACATGCCTCTCTCGAACTTGAGTCACAATGCTTGGTAACCTACAAAAATGTAAAGTCATACATTTTGTGTGATCACATCATATATACATTACGATAAATGTAGGAGCTTATCTTCTAAACGAACGATATTCTTTGATAATATATTTCCAATAATAAAAGCCATTTTAGTCCGGTTTTAAGGTTAGGTCACTAATCAGGTTTACCACCAGTTGTATATTCATACAAATTGTGAAATCTCACTATAAAATAAATAGTTACTAATTGTATTTTTAGGAAAGAAGAGATGCACCGCGATGCATTCTGAATGATAATTTGCTTATTATCACAATATTAGATATAAATATTGAATACCATGGAAGAGGTACGTTACTTATAGACTCTATGTATTGCAAATATGCCATAGATAAGTATTAAAGGACTTGATATAGAGGAAGTTCGTATTGTGTTGAGGGATCTCAGATCTTGTTTAGATAACATTTACGATTAAAAAGGTGAACGTAAATCGCAAAAATGCCACCCAAAAAGAAACGTGAGATAAATCCTTCCGCTATCACCACAAGAACAAGATCTGGAGCTAAACAACTCATAAGAGAAGGGAGTATAATGAAGTTAGTGGACACGAAGAAAGTTAAAAAAGACGCAATCTTAATCGATACTGTATCAACACGGGCTCACAAGAAATTTGGTAAATATCAGGTGTCGGCAGAGAAAGTGATAGATGCAAGTAAATCCCCGGAAAAATCCCCTATAAAAAAGAAAGATATAAAAGATGAAGTAAGTAAATCTCCGTTAAAAAGCGTAGTTGTAATAGAAGAAGCAAATAAATCACCGATACGAAGCATAGATGTAACAGAAGAAGCAAGTAAATCTCCGTTAGAGAATGAAGATATAATAGAAGAAGAAAATAAATCTCTTTTAAAGAATGATGATGTATTGGAAGCAGCAAATACATCTACTGTATCAGAATCTGAAATCTCTATAAATGCTGCTGAAGAAATGATGGAAGCTGAACGTACACTAGAAACTGAAACTACACTAGACACTGAAACAACCCAAGAAATAGTTGACCCATTGACCGAAGAGGAATCATCTGTTGATATATCTTTAGAAGAACCAACACCAGTCGAGGAAAAGATGGACATAAATACGGACGAGGACAGTCAAGAATTGTTCCAACAAGTGCAAGACGAAGAAGCTATCCTTTCGGAACAGCTATCAAATTTGGAATTTGAAATGTCGACCGTTGAAGTCATCAAAACTGAATGCATAATGGAAGAACTGATGGAGAAAGAGGTAACTTATATTGACAATTTAGATTCAGAAGTAATAATAGCAGACGATACAATTCCTGTTTCCTACGAGCAAGAAGTATGCTTAGAAAGTGAAACTGAAGAGATAAAATTAGAGAATTTTGAACAAAATGTTGAAACAATTGAAGATAGTCCAGAAACTATTGAAGACAATGAAGAAGTCCTAGAAGAAACAATCGAAAACATTGAAAAAACAATTGAAGCTGATTCTAAAGCATTTGAAGCAGATATCATAACAATCGAAGCAGATGTCGAAACAATTGAATCTATGGACGAAGAGGTAGGAGACGATAAGTTAGAAAACGATGAATTAGAAACAACGGATTATGAGAACACCGAAATAAAATCGGAAGTTGAAAGCATCAAATCGGAGAATCAGGAGGAACAATCCGATTCCGACGAAAAACACAAAAACCAAAGATCCAAGAAGACCAAAGCAAAGAGGAGAACAGAAAAATCACCGAAGACTTCCCCGGAAAATACAGTCCGTCGTTCAAGTCGTATAAAATCGATAAGCGTCCTAAAACAAAAATCGAAAGGTCACGGTTTGGTGAAACACAGGGAGGATGACTCCTCAAACTCTACTGAGGAAAAATATCAAAGTAACGACTCGAATTCAACACCTTCCGAGGTCGCAAGGAAACCGGTAAAGATGAAATCACGCTGGACCAGATCTTCAGAACTTGAACAAACTACGACTCCAAAGACGAGTCCGAAGGAAGAACTTCAAACTGCGCAACCCTCCGAGGATGATATCATCAAAAATAACGAGGAAGTCCAGAGAAGGCTTAAGCAGTTCGTGCATCTAAAGGAGAATTTGTATTTGACGGAGCGGATTAGTTGCAAGGAAGCTAAGAAGATGACATGTGATTGTTTTTTGACCGAGGATGAAACTAGCAATGGGGAATATGGTTGCGGAGAGGATTGCTTGAATAGGTTGCTGATGATCGAGTGGTTTGTAGTTTCTTTTTAACATAAATAGTTTGAAATTGATTGGATATTTGTTACAGTGGAAGTTTGTGTGCCGTTGGAGATAGATGCACTAATAAGCGGTTTCAAAAGGCAGACTTTGCACCTGTTGAGGTGTTCAACACTGTCAAGAAGGGATTAGGAATTAGAGCTGCCGCTAATATACCTTAGTAAGTTTATTTTGCTTATTATAATCTTTACAATATATCTGAACAATAATGAAAATCAGTAAAAGATTGCAAAAGTTATTTGATATAAAACTTCAGCTAAATACGTATCAGGCGTTTCTGTTCCACTAATTGTGGCGAATTGTTAATAAAAAGCAGTAGTTAAACATGATTTAATAAATGTTAAACTAAATTATTGGTTTTTTGTGACCATACCTATTCAGTTGTTGTACCCTTCATTTTATATGTCCCAGAATTGAAATTTTTCCCATTTCACTGACAATATTTGTATAATTCTAGTGGTGAGTTCATCCTAGAATACGTGGGCGAAGTTCTAGATCCCGACGAATTTGAAAATCGTGCTACCGAATACTCGAAAGACAAAAATCAGCACTACTACTTCATGGCCCTGAGAGCTGATGCCGTTATTGACGCAACACAAAAAGGTAACAACTTTAATCACCCCTTTTTATAAAAAAATTCAATTTCCTCAAAAACTGCTTTAAAATTTAGGCAACATATCGAGATTTATCAATCACTCATGTGATCCAAACGCCGAAACGCAGAAGTGGACCGTAAACGGTGAGCTGCGCATCGGATTCTTCAGCAAACGCACGATTCTCGCTGGCGAAGAAGTTACATTCGATTACCAGTTCCAAAGGTATGGGAAAGAGGCTCAAAAGTGTTTCTGCGAGGCCTCAACTTGTCGGGGCTGGCTGGGCGAGGAACCAGAGGATGATGACGAAGAGGACGTAGAAGAAGAGGATGACGACGAAGAAGAGGAGGAGGAGGAAGAAGAAGTTGAAGAAACCGTGGAGAAGGTGCAGCTTCCAGAAGGACCTGCTCCCGAAGGAGAAATCAAAGAAAGCCTGGAGACGCAACCAGAAGTGAAGAACGAAGAGGAACAACCTGTCCTAGTTCCAGTCAAGAAGGAGAAATTGCCGAAGAAGAAGGAAAAGAAGAAGATTGTACGACAACGGTTGCCCAGGAAGGATATCTTCGAAGATTTGGATGTAGGTTTTTCGTGTTTGGATTTGATGCGTTTGTACAAGTTTGGTTTTTTAGTTGGATGAGGAGATTGATACTCTGCAAACGACTGGTTTGAAGAATCAAGCGCATACCTTGAAGTTAAGCAGGTTGATGGTAAGAGGAAAGGAGCCAGCGCAAAGGACGAAACTGCTGAGAGTGCTGCGTAGAGGGGAATTGCCTTGTCGTCGTCTCTTCTTGGACTATCACGGCCTGAGGCTCATCCATGGCTGGATGACCGATGCCCAGCATATGGCCAAAGTCAACAAGAAACTTGAATCGTTAAGGTATGATTTATGCAGATAATATTGTTGTTTTATGAATGTTATCAATGCCATTTGATTCATAAGTCCTTCGTTTTTCCAGCCTCTGTTAATGCGAGTCTAGGTATTTGTTTGTTTTAGGCTCCTCTATTTGTATTTTTGCTATAATTTTGCTATAAATATGAGCTTTTTATTTTGTTATTTTGTCCAAATGTAAATGTTTCTTTTCTTAATTTGTTTATCAATTTGCTTTATTGTTTTACTGACTATTTCAGTTACCCTCCTTACTTCAATGTTTCATTCTAGTGTAATTGTGGTATGCAAATTTATTATTTAAAAAAAAAATTACTTTGACTTTCGGTGGCAACACCTCAATGTATAGTTCGTATAAAAGATTTTTTGACAAAACGTAAAACAGAAGCTATGTTTCATTTCATTTACAGATTAGAAATACTTCAAACGTTGGCAACACTCCCAATACCAAATAAGACAATGCTCCAGGACAGCAAAGTGCTATCCACAGTTGAGAAGTGGTCAAAGAAAAGCGAAGAGGTGTCTCCCTTAGACTCTGACAGCAACTCCCCTCAGGTCGATTCGGAAACCAAACCAGAAGAGCGCAAATCCGAGGAAATACCGAAAATCACTCCAACAACCATCAAACAATCCAACGAATCTTATAACGAAGACATGGACATATCTCCTATCGCCTTCGACGAGAAAGACTCCAACGACGTGAAAACTGCCGAAAACCAACTGTCGGAAAGCGATTACGAAACTGAGATTGTCGCGTTGGGGATCAAATTGCTGGATGAGTGGTCGGGCTTGAAGGAGGTCTTCAGGATACCGAAAAAGGAGCGAATCGAACAGATGAAGGAACACGAACGGGAGGCTGATAGGAAATATCGAGCCGGCTTAGGCTTAGAGCAAGATTTATTGGAGAAGAAACATGAGAATCGGTATGGGTACACTCTGAAGCGACGCAAGAAGAAACGGGAATACCCAAAAGGTTAGATTTATACTATACTATAGTATACTGCCGTGTTAAGATGATTTTTATACTGCCATAGGATTTCCAAGTTAACTTTATTATTTTTAATATATCAAAGATTTACAAAAAGTATTATCATAGCCAAGACATAGCCAAGACATGCAAAGTGAAAAATACAGTAAAAAATACTGTGAATATGGTTCTGTACAACCTATGTCGTATATATTTTTTTCTCATATTTTTTATCTCATTTCTGATATGAAAATTTCAATAACAATCTTTTAAATCAGTTAGAAAAAGTTAATTCAATAAACTTATTATATATTTCAAATTAAAAATAAATTGTGGATTTCGGTAGTTCATTTCTGATCCGAAAATTTCAATAACAATGTTTTAAATCAATCAGAAATATGCAATTCAAAAAAGTAAATATAATTTTAACATTCATTAATAAATTGTTGATTTATTTAATTCATTTCTGATGACATTCAAAATAAATTGTGGATTTCGGTAGTTCTTTTCTGGTCCAAAAATTTCAATAACAATCTAATAAATCAATCAGAAATAAGCAATACAAAAAAGTTATAATTTTGAAATTTATTGGTAAACTGTTGATTTCTTTAGTTATTTCTGACCCAACATTTTCAATAACAATCTTTTAAATCAATCAGAAATAAGCAATTCATCAAAGTTATTATAATTTCATTGATAATTTTTAATTTCTGAATATGAATAAATAAATTAACATATAAGACGTTGTGGACAGTTGACAAAAAAACTCTACTTGACCCAATTGGGTGTTTAAAAGGGTATCATAAACTGTTGTTTCGATCTGTTTTAAATAAAATAAACTTAAATAATTTCTTCCTGAAATTTTATAATAACAATTTTTTAAAGTTATAACTTGCAAAAACCTAAATTTTCATTGTTATTTAAGTAAATAAAAATAATATTTAACATACAAATTTTTTAGAATTGCTTTTTTAACCATGTATTATCTAATATTTTATTTATTTTTTTGAAAATAAAGATATTTTGTTAACTAAACTAAGTTAATAACAAATTATTATGGTAAAGGTAGCACCAAAGACGACTACGCCTCGATGGTAGACAAATACGAACGTCGAAAACTATTTGCGATGCAATACGAACAGCAAGACATTGAACGGCGCCGCAAACAACAGGAAATCTGGAGGCAGCACGAGCAGCGTTGCATTACGATGGGCGCCGATCCTAAATTCACCGCCCCATTCGATCCGAATCAGGGCTTCCAGTGCATCTGGAATCCGCAGACGAGCCAGTGGCAGAATTTTCCTCTCCCGAACAACCAAACGGTGTTCAGTCAGCCTGTGCCAATTCACTTTCCTGTTAGTCAGGTCAACCAGAGTTTGATCCCGCCTCATATCGCCAACTCTCAGATGGCCAAGCAGATGCAGACTCCTCCTCCTACACTTAACCTCCAAAGTAAGGTTATAATGCCACCGCAGATGCAGTTCCGGCCAAATATTCCTCCGCCTATTCCGAATATGCACGTTATGTCCAATCCGCCGATGTTCCCGCAGACCGAACATCTGCAGGGCTATCAGATGCAGCAAGTTCAGAATCCGTTAGCTGCTCAAGGCTTGAGTGCGGGATTGATGGCTAATATGGCTCCTCTTGGAATAAACGTGAATAAACCGCCACCTCTTCCGAGTCTGCCCTATCAAGAGAGCATCAAAGAAGCGGACGATCCATTACAGGTTGGTATTATTTTGAAAATTGTATTGTCTACTCTATATACTGCAGAAGTGGCAATTATTTAAGCAATATTTGGGTGATGTATCAAATTTCTTTCATAAGAATTAAATTCACGTCATAAAATTACATTTGTATAAGTCTAACCTGAAAAGTTGTTGTTCCAATCTGTAATATTTGATTACAGTGTTTTCAAAAGCTGAAATAATATATTAAAACTCATTGAATTAAATACCAACATTTTACACTATTAAGGGGAGGTTCTCATGTAATTGGTTGGGTTGGGTTAATTTAATTTAATAATAATACTATTAGTGGAACAAAGGACTATTTGTCATTATCACTAAGAAAGTTTGCATTTAATTTTTATTTGTTTTTAAATTAAACAAGCCTAGACTTTGACTTTTTAAATATTTAGATATTAAATATTTAGTAACAAAATGACTCAAGCATATATATAGTAGACCATAGAAGACAAAAAACAGAGTTACACTTAAGAATTACTGCCAAAATGTAATAATGTTTTACATTGTATAGACAATGTATTATATTTTCTTTTGACTTAAACTGGAAATTTTGAGTTGAATTAAATATATTATTATTATTATTATTATTGATATTATTATTATTATTATCTTCTCTATCAGGTAAAATTCATGGGTCCTATACCACCACCTGCAAAGTTGCCACCAAAGTGGAAATGCGCCAAAGACAAGTACGGACGTCCATACTACTACCACATTCGGTTCCGGAAACCGCAGTGGGAGCCCCCGGAATTGCCCCCAGAGGAATTAGAAGAACGTAAGTAAACATTTTTGACTTACATTACGTAATCATTATTGTTTCAGTATTTGTTTTCTTTTCGACTCGTTCCTACCTTACGTGTCATCATTTGTTTCCAGTCATAATACCTTCTTTTGAGATTAAATTTTATTATTCCTTTAACGCTAGATGGATTTAGTTTCAGAATCAACTTCTAGCTCCGACACAAGTAGTTTATCCTCCGAATCAAGTTCCGAAGATTCGGACAGCGATGATGAGATTGACGACACGAGGCTGCTGCTACAGATTAAAAATAAATTCCGAATAATGGATGAAAGAAAGAAGGCGGGGCTGCCTAATCATGACGTTGACATGCTCGAAGCGGGCACATCCAAAGATGTAAATACTGACGATAAAGAGCGATCCTTGGATGATAGATTAGTGGAAGAATTCTCATTCTTAAAAGACGAGTCAACACCCCAGGTTAAGAAGCGACGTGTCGGCTTAGTACAAGAAATACTAATCAGTGTAAGCATGTTATTATTTTGAAAAGACACTTCTAAGTTCTAACCGCAACCTTAAGGTTAAGTTTTTTTATTATTTATTTTTAAACAATTCTTATCTTTATATATGCAGCCTAGAACGGAAGAGGACAAATTACAATTTAAAGAAGACGTTAAACGTTATAAAGCGAATAAGGAAAAATTAAAAAAGCAGAAGGAAATGTTAGAACAATTGGGAAGAAAGGCATCAAAGCCAGTGGTGATAAAATCTCCAAAACCACAGAAAAAGCATAAAATATCGGTTAAAGCAAAGCTGAAAGAAATGACTGATACAGACGCAGCTAAAAAGATAAAGGAATCTTTTAGATCTAGCATGGCTATGGTCATGGTGTCGATCTTAAATCCATATAGGAAACCTGATTGTAAGGAGGCTAGGATAACCAACACAGAGGATTTTAAACATCTTGCAAGAAAGGTACTTTTTATAATAAAACGTATGCAGAAAAATCACTATAATGCTTTATTTTTTGCAGTTGACACACTTCGTTATGCTTAAGGAGCTTAAGCACTGTCAAAATATCGAAGAATTAACGGTCACGGAGAGTGTAAAGTCCAAAGCGAAAGAATTCGTGAGGAAATATATGTCGAAATTTGGCGAGAACTACCAGAAACCAAAAGACGAGGCCGAGTTTTGTTAATTTACGAGTGTTTATGTGTTCATCTGTGATAACTTTCCCTTCATTGTTTGGATTGTAAATCAACTTTAATTTATACAACTTCTTAGCAACATAGCTTACTTTTCATTTGTCTTTTTAAGTCTTTTTGTTTGTCAGAGACTTTTGTTTATAAACGTTGTAATATATATTGTTGTTTTATTTTTTTTAATGGGTTTTTATTAAACATGGCAAGAATATCAATGAATCTTGAATGGCTTCAAACTTAATTTGATGTTGGTTACTTGATTGGGTTTATTCGGTAATTACACCATGCCGTACATTTAATAAAATAATAATAAAATATACCTTTGGTTCATGGACGATTCAAAGAATTTCAAATCTATATGATTATTACCAACTGCACCTAAATTCAAATTATACGTTATTAGGGCTACCAACCCTGTTTTCTTTTAATTTAGTTACAATATCGTCTAAAAATACTACTCCGTTACATATTTCGCTTGAATTTTAACAAAACGTTGTAATAACGCATATGAGAGCACTTAGTAAAGTAACGCATATAATATTTCATATTTACTAATAAATAAATCTAAATCCACTTGAACAGTCAAACTAACATTTCTAGTAATTTTCATTATCCAAGGTTACAGGACCCGTTTGTCAGATTTAAATTTTCTAACGGTTATGTACATTGGTAAACAGATTCAAACGTGGATGATCATCGTAAGTTTTAAAAGTGTTTTATCATCAACTCCACCCATAAACCGACAAGACTAAGCAACTAACGAAGACACCATGGCCTTATCTGCGCCTTGCACACCAAAAACTAACATAAATCGAGCGTGCAGAATTCCAGTTATCAATTATTTAGAACAAACGCCAAAGTCGGCGATTCTCAGTAACCGAAAGCAACGTTCCAGCAGAGAAAATGACGAAATGACACCCAAGCGGTGCGCTACAAACCAAAACAACCTAAATACACAAACGCCCAAGTGCTACAATAAGGTAATCATTGAAACACCAGTTTTAGGAAGATCACGAGCCAGCAAAGACAAATGTGATGAAATCAGTAACCTAACAGTAGCCGTGCGTATCAGACCGATGAACACCAGAGAGTTAGCAAACGTAGGTGCGGGAAATGTGATCCAAATCGAAGGAAATGAAATTATCGTCCCGTCAACTAATTTGCTTAACCATTGCTTCGAATATGACCACATATTCTGCTCAGCGGACCCCAAAGATGAAAAATACGCCAGCCAAGAACACGTATTCGAATCCCTAGGAGAACCGATAATAGATAGTGCTTTTAAAGGATACAACGGTTGCTTATTCGCTTACGGTCAGACAGGCTCCGGGAAAAGCTACAGTATGATGGGCGACAGCGTGTTTACAATAGACGAGAATTCGGGAATAATTCCGCGTTTCTGCGAGCGATTATTTACGAAGGCTCAAACATTGCCAAATAACGCTACGACGACCATCGAGGTTAGCTATTTCGAAATTTATAACGAGAAAATCTATGATTTACTACTCGTGAATCCGAATAATTGCGAGAAGACCGCTTTGAAGGTGCGGGAGCACCCTGAATGGGGGCCCTACGTCGTCAATCTTAGTGTTCATACGGTAAATTCGTATGAGGAGTTACGAAAATGGTTGAATATGGGAAATAAGAATAGGGCGACAGCGGCTACGGCCATGAACGAGAAGTCGTCACGATCACATAGTATTTTTTCGATTGAGCTTAGTATACTGGAAGGAACGGAGAATGAAACCTGCATGAGGAGTAAGATTAGTTTAATTGACTTGGCTGGTAGCGAAAGGTTAGGGAATGCTTCCAGTAAAGATGAGAAGACACGACAAGGCGTCTATATCAATAAATCGCTTCTCACGTTAGGAAAAGTTATTTCTGCATTGTCTGATCAACGGAAAAATAATCAGTTTGTGCCGTACCGGGAATCTGTCTTAACTTGGTTGTTACGGGTAAGTTTTTGGTTAACGCTGTTTTCTTTTTTACTTTAGAGTAACAAGTACTATGTATACTACTACTGTATTAATAGAATACAAGATTTGTTATGTTTAGAGTTTCCTGTATGTTTGGAATGAAGGAACATGTACTTTTAAGTGTTAGATGTTCAGGTAGTACCTAGCTCATAAGGTTTAGGGTCAGCTTCCTATTGAATAGCTCTCTTCTTGACCCAAAAAGGATTTAGTATTGAGATAGTGGAGCATGTGGAGTGTTAGGCATTGAATTCTTTGATTATAATAAAGGATAATTTCAGCTGTTGCAAAGATTTTATGGCAGATGTACAGGAATAGTGTAAAGCATTCCTAAACACAAATGTTTGAAGTTCTTTTATTTTTATAACAATGAAATAATTGTACATCTTGCTTATTTATTGACCATATAAAAGGTAGCTTTATAAGCAGAAATTTGTACGTTTATCATTGCAATAAGTAATATAACAATCTACAGCAAAAACACATGACATTATATTGGAAACAAACAAAAGTAAAATTGGTATAGTTCGTATTGTACAGAAGTTTTAAATTTAATAATTGTACTATTGGATTTGTAAAATAGTTACTTATTATTGTTTAAGTAAAAAAACAAGTTAGAAAGTTCGTGATTTTATTTTTTTTAATTATTAACACATAAAAATTCCGTTTGTTTACTTGTTAATATATTACATTTATTTATACTAATGAATTTAAATGCTATCTTTTCTTAATCATAAGTTATTAGAAGTAGTAACTCATTCTCAGTAAACTTCCTTTTTTCAATTATTATAATGAAGTTTTTCTATAGTTTCTCTACTTTTTTTAGTATGTAAGTTAAGTTATCAAAAATACGAAATTTAAGAAATACAAAACCTTGATTTCATAGCATTTTTGGAGTACCTTTATAGCATCCTTAAATGTTATATTGATTTATTTAAAGATTTGGGCACAGATGTTAACACCACAAATTTAGATCAATAATGTTTTTCAGGTTGCAACAAAAAATAGTAAACATTTCAAAATGTAACGGAAAATAAATAAAATTATAGAGCAGTTGAATATAAATGTTGAAAAATGCAAATGCCAGTGTCAGTCAGTCAGTACAGACAATAATGTTTGTTTCTTTTTTACATATTACTATCATCTTATTATTACGTAAAATCATAAGAAGTAAGAACCTAATGTTATAGAATATCTGATTCCAATGATGATTCAATCCCATACTATGCTTGACTTTAGGTACATTTTAGGCTATTTTTTACTTTATCATACGCAGTATGCTAAAGTATTGTAATCATGCCGAAAAAAAAAATTGAGATTTTAGCGGAAATAGGTCTTTATGGGTCCCCAGAACATTTTTGACCAAGGTACAAAAAAATGTCTGTGTGTGTGTGTGTATGTATGTGTGTGTGTAAACGATTTTTGTGGCGACGATTCCGGAGAAACTACTAAAGGTATCGGGACGAAAGTTCATAATTAGAAGTTTCATGACCTAACTTAGAGCTGAAAAGCTTTTGGTTAAAAGGGGTCTAAAGGAACTGGTAGTTTATTCTAAGCCTTTTTCAAGGATTTTGCAAATGAGCCGCAATTTCTCTAATTTCGTCAAAATAGTTAAATAATAAATTAAAGTAGAGGAAATTCTGAATAATTTATGCCTATGAAATTTTTTGGTAAAATTAATAGTTTAGCTTTTTAGGTTATTCTACGCCTTTTTGAAGGATTTTGGAAATGAGCCGCCATTTCTGTAATTTCGACAAAATAGTTC
The DNA here is from genome assembly GCA_964023965.1 of Melinopterus prodromus. Classification (NCBI taxonomy): domain Eukaryota; kingdom Metazoa; phylum Arthropoda; class Insecta; order Coleoptera; family Scarabaeidae; genus Melinopterus; species Melinopterus prodromus. The sequence continues at coordinate 53,328,396 of OZ030393.1, forward strand.
ATTAATAAATTAAAGTAGAGGAAATTTTGAATAATTTATGCCTATGAAATTTTTTGGTAAAATTAATAGTTTAGCTTCAAGAGCAAATTCTATTTGATCGAGATCGGTCGCATCTGCATTGATATGAAATTACACAGTAGCCAGGATTTTGACAAATATTTTTTTGTGTTGTCACATTCGAAAACAGCTGATCTCATCAGAGGTTGGAGAACCACTATGGAACGTTGCCGCTGTTTGCCGCTGTATAAGCTGTTTCGACAAAGTGGTACCAACCTAGCATTTACTATACAGAAATCGTATTTCTTAAAAAGCAACACAATAAACGTTGATGTCGCTCCTGCCAAAAACTAGATAGCCGACTCGCTCATATGCGACGGCGACACTCCGCCTTCGGTGACGCGCCGCATCACCGCTCGTCGCGCTATTCCGTACTTTCGGCATTTGTGACATAAATAACTATTATTCTAATGACGTAGTGTAAGTAGTGTCAAATGCTGATGATTTGACAATACGTACGAATTATCTCAATAGAATAGATTCTCATGCAGCTAAACTATTAATTTTATATATTGTATGATAAAGTCATGTGCCTGGCCACATCATATTTTTTTTTCATGCAATGCTTTGGAACTTGATTTTTAAGTTTACTAAAAGTATGTTCACCAAATTTAAACTTACCTTAAAACAAATTTTAAAAATGATCTCTATGAACCAACTAATGTAATGAGAATAAAATGCTGCATGATAGTGATAGACTATAGTTTGATTTTTTTCCAGTTACAGATATAATTTTTTTTAAGAGTTCCTTAGCTGTCCTGAAAAATTCCATTATCTTTGTATGCAATTTACCAACCAACCAATGTTATATTATAATCTTATTTCTTGTACATTTGTTCTTACCTGAATGAAAAGATCTAATCCTCTATTTCCATTGTTTAGGAAAGCCTTGGAGGAAACTCGCTGACTGCAATGTTGGCCACCATATCTCCATCCAATACGCAAGTCGAAGAAACCCTAGCAACCCTGCGTTACGCCTGCCAGGCGAGAGCGATAGTAAACAGAGTTCGAGTCAATGAAAACTCCCACGATAAAGTTATAAAAGAGCTCCAGGCTGAAGTGGAACGATTACGAGCCCTAAGACAGGAATGCGAACGTCGCGCTGAATCCTCGGTGATTTGCATCGACGAACTCGAGGAGCTACGCCATAAACTTGCCGAGGCCGAGGAAAAACGCGACATCGCCAAATCATACTGGGAGCGGCGTTTTGTCGAAACAACAAAAAGACAACAGGAGGAACTTGCGGAAGCCGAGAAACAGAAAGAAGAGCTCGAATCCAGACTGAGAGTTATGAAACGTTGCGATAGCGAAGTGAAAATGTCTCCGTACCGATCAAACTTCTTGGAGGAACTGGAAGAATTATTAGACGAGCCGCAAGTCATTAAAAAGAAGTTGACTAAAGATCAGGTTACCTCGCAAATGTTGCAGATGTTCCAAATGCTGTCTTCGTTGAGTTCGACAGTCGACGATTGCGAGGAAAATGTGAAATTAATGTTTGCTAAAGCTAATAAATCTCTGCAAGCGCTGGAGACGGCGCTATGCAAAAGCTTGAAGAACGGTAACTCGAAAACCGTGACTTTTAACGTGTGACTTTTGTGCTATTTTATTTATTTTGATGTATATGCGCCATGTATAGGTTGTAATCTTATGCCGGTAACGTGCCAGTTGTATATTGTAAAATATATTTTTTTAATCTGTGATTTTGTGTTAAAATTTTACAATTACTACTGTGGTCTACGCTAAACCTAAAAATAATTTTTAGGTTTTTTGGATTGTAATCATACGTTATGATAAGAAATTGGGAGTATATTGTTACTATATTATTGTTTTTATAATCTGTTTAGAGCTAGTGAATAAAGAAATTAAATTGTACATTTGTTATATTTATGTTTGCCATGATCTAAACAAATATTGGCTGAAAGTTTTACTTTAAATGTATTTCTAAAAATTACAATTTTTTGATCTGATATTTAACGCTATAGCTTAGATTAGAAATTATAAAACCGAAAAATGGTAAACATAAATCTCCCTCTTAAAGATGGCGCCACAATGGTCCAATTATACATTGACAGAAATCAACAGTGGTTTCACTATCACTCAAAAAAGGTCGCCATTTAAATTTTCAGGTATATTTACTAGTTTTTCAAAAATTATTTTCAATTCTCCGAAATAAATAAAAAAAAAAATGTCAGGTAATAAATCTATTAAATCACATGCCATAAAACAAGAACCAGAAATACAAAAGAATTTGACTTAATCAAAATAATCTTCGATATCAACATCCGGATTAAGCAAATCTTCTTTGAAGTGTGACAAATCCAGCTGGCTAAGGATCAAATTCTCGACAGTCTCCTCCAAATCCGTATCACCAATCAACACAGCTCCTTGCAATCTCCCCTCGTGCATGATAAACTTCACATATTCGTGCTCCTTGGTCATACGAAACAAAATTTCATAATCATTTCCCAATGTTTGTCCGTTATACAGCCCCAATAATATAACTTTATACCCAAACAAACGCGTCGTATGCGTGAACAACTCAAAGCAAAAATCCTGCAGTATAGTATCTTCTTTATTAAAATGTCCCGACATGCACTTTGCAGCGTAGCAACCCATTTGCCTCGCTTGAGTCCATAACTTCATTGGAAACCATGTTTTTGAGTGCACCCAAGATGCACAACACACATCTCCAGCTGCATAAACATCTGGTATAGATGATCTCATGTATTGGTCCACATTAATTTCATTATGTGGGGATAAGTCAAAATCAGTTTTTGTTTTAAACTCGATTTTTGGTTCAACTCCTGTAGCGGAAACAATTAAATCGCATGGGATTTTCGTTCCGTTAGTCGTAATTACTTCAATCGGGAATTCGGAATTACCTGTTTTTATTACGTCTAAGATTTCCGATTTGTAGTGGATATTTACGGAAGGAGGTAGTTCTGAAACACCTTTAATATCAAAGTGCTTGTACCAATCAGGGCCCAGAGCGGCCCCAGCTTTATACGTGAGGTCTTCTTCATATCTCATACGTTTTAGTGGTTTAGGTTCAGAAACATCAGTTGATTTCTTTAAGGAAGGTTGGAAGAATTCCGCGGCACCAGGATCAACAAATGTAGCTGTTATATGGTTGTCTTTGATGACCCAATCGATGTTCGTGTTTTGGATTTTGTACACAAGTTCGGAAGCAATTCCCCCATTTCCAACAATAACAATTTTTCTCGCGGTTGAAATTTTTTCTGCAAAGACTTCTACGGAGTCTGTATCACGAATCCCGAGGATATACGGATTATCTTTCGCTTGCGGGATTAATTTTGGTCGGGCCCCCACACATAAACATAAAAATTTATATTTGATTTCAACTCCTTCAGAAACTAAAACCGTTTTTTCGATATCATTAATTTCTAATAAAGATGCTTTGATAACTTTGACGTTATGAAATTTGTCCGATAGGGAATTTATAGGGGCCTCTTCGATGTTAAACGAGGTAATCGACTGGGTAATTGCTAATAGGTTCGTAACGGTTTTGATCAAGGAAGATTCACTTACTAGTATTATTGTTTCATTAGGTTCATAGAATGCCAGAGTTTCAGCACATGTAACGCCGGCAATCCCCCCTCCAATGACAACAAACGTAGCTTCCATTTTTAATGACTCTTAGCGTTTTTTGAATCGTAATATTCGTTGTAATCGTAGTGACGAAACGGGACGTCAAATGTTATTAATCCTTGATCTCGAGCTCTCTCTATAGCTACTAATAACTCGGTATGCCTAGTTTGACACAAACCAGTTCGAGAATAGTCGAGAATTACTTGTGTGTGCGGGCAAATGAATTGTTTTAACAAATGAACGTTTTGTTCGTGTAAAACTAGAAATTCGTCTCTGCATATGGGGCAAGGGTTTCCCGTGCTGACTTTGCCCTGTCTTATGCAGGTGCGTCTTGTCTTTCGGGGTGGAATTCCACCGATGAAGTTTCGTCTATACGGGACCCACACCGCTTGTTCTCCGTAAGTTTTTTGGTAAGCTTCGCTCTGCAAATATCTGATGCTGGTGTTAACGTCTACCGGCTCTGTACGGTCTTTGGTGATATTCCTGTATTTGGAGGTTGTGTCTTTCGGGGGCTCGCAGTGGAACACCGAGGTGGTGCTAAGGGTGCGACGCACTATTGTATTCGCCAGGTTGCGTGAAACCCATGTGGATAGCATAGTATTTTCGTGGAAATAAAAATAATCGATGATTGACAATGTGAACTAACCACACTTTCTGACATGGGGATTGGGGGAAAATGAAAAGTTACTAACGTACGTCAGATAACCGTTTATAAAAAGTAAATTATTTACAGTTTTATTAGTAAACTTCTCAATATGTTTGGCAAATAATAAGAACATAGGTTATTATTAAAATAATCAAGAATAATAAATTCGGCATTCCTAGGATTTCTTAAGTTTTGTTTAAATCGTGAAAATTCCCTAGATATGATACGATTGTTGGTTTATAGTGGGTTTATAAAACAATTTTCAGTAAAATCTCTTAATTCCATTATAATTTCATTAAAAATAATAACACGATTGTGTTTTTTCTTCCATACAAATTTTCAATAGTCCGGAAGTGGTCCTGAATTTGTTTGAATTGATTTTCAGATAATCAACGAAGTCGTCAAGTTAAATCCTTCAAAGTGCTTTTTAATTACTTATTAAATATTATTTCTATATTGTATACGAGCAATTGCAACAATAGGATATTTTAAGTGTAATTTGCTCAAATCTAATTACATTCAAGTTATTATAATTGGTGTTAAAGGGTAAATGATGCTATTTTGATTCGGAAGTAGTTGCCGTTTTAGGTTGGTAACGTTGGAAACGGTGAAAACGCCATTCAGTCAGATCAGTCGTCACTTCCGTATTTGCATGGTAGAAGTCGAGCTGTAACTTCTTGCGTGCAAAAATATATCCAAATATCTCTTTATTATATTTATTTTACATTATTGATTGTTAGTATATTGGGTAAAGCTAGTTATTGGGCGGAGCAAGAACGTTGAATAGAGACGTTCAACTTTCTTGTGGCTATCCAAAGCGTTACAAAATATTGCACGTCATTGGAGGTCAGGGCGTCGGCCCCTCAACGATCGAAGTTAAACACTCAAAAACGATAGCTGTTCAGTAATTTTACTAACTCGTACAACTAAAAACGCATTGTATTGCATATTCTCGGCAATATGTGATTTTTTCCCCACGAGCAGCTACTTGGATATTGATACAATATGGTAAGGTTATAGGACGCTATTTTCTAATTATTTACTCTAATACGTTACATAATAAGGATTTATAAAGTTTAGGGATTCTTAATTGCTCATATTCAAGTCACTTGTGCGTAAATAATTCGTAAAAAAGAGAACGCTTTCACAGAAATTCTTGTCTGATGAGTCACGCATAATGGCGGGCTATTTGAATACACATGGTCACCTTGCATTTTCTGTTTTCAGCCGCGAATCGACCCCCTACAGCTCCTCAACTGTTTAACAGTTCTTTTGTCACCCAACGGCGGCATTTTATCAAAAAACGAAGTCCAAAGATTGGCAAAGTAAGTTACTACCCACTTATTGATAAATCCAGTGATTGCTAATCAAAAATGTTGATTGATTTTTCCAGTTTAATGACGAAATTCTCCAAGAAACTAGTGAGTAAGTGTGTGTACGTACTAATACTGAAAAACACCGAACGCTCCTTGCTTGGACAGTTCATGGTCGAAGGAGGATGGAACTTAGTGAACGTCTGGATGCAAGACGGCATCAATAACCAGAACTGGGACCTTGTCAGGGAACTCCTAGAATTGCTGCTCATCTCGCCCACAGATGTCGAACAGCTAAAAACCAACAACCTCCCCAAGCTGGTGAAGAACCTTTCGAAACACGAAGATGCACATCGTAAGTTTTTTTTTATTTAAAATTTGATTGCTAATCTCATCAATGTCAATATAATTTAATTTGATTTTTGACAGAAATTGGTGAATTGGCCAACAGTCTGGTGAACAACTGGCTGAAAATTGTCAAGGACGACCAAACCAAAGTCATCGATCAACAGGCAATAGCAAAATCTGACACGGCGCTACATCCAGTCATCAAACTTGAAATCAAGCAGGAGGCTAAACAAGAATTAAAAAGTGAAAACTTCTCCGAAGAAAAAGTGCCCAAAAGTGAATTAGAAGTGAAAAGTGAGTCCACAGAACTACAAAAAAACGAAGCTCCCGCGCAAGAAGATGGCAAATCAGCGGAGGAAGTGAAGACTGAACAACCGGAGAAGAAAGAAGAGAAACGCGACAAATCCAACCACGACAGGCATAAGCGTTCATCCAAATCCTCGAGAAGCAGTAAAGACAAGGATAAAGAACGGGAGAAGGATAAGCACCGCGATAAATCACGGGTAAAAGAACGCAGAGGTTCCTCGTCCAGCTCGAGTTCGAAAGACCGAAGCTCAAGCAGTAGAAAAAGCAGCAGCGACAAGCACCGAAGCAACGGTTCACTAAAATCAAAGAGCAAAGATCGCGAGAAAGACCACAAAGATTCGAAGGAGACACAAATGGAGAAGGACAAGGATACATTAGCGAAACTACAACCACAAATGCTCCAAAAGCTTGGGAGAATCCCAAAGAAGAGTTCCCAAGATTCGAAGAAATCCGACGATTCTAAGAAATCTGAAGATGCCAAGAAATCCGACGATTCCAAGAAAACCGACGATTCCAAGAAATCATCCTTCTCCATCGAGGTCCGCAAAACGGAAGAAAAACCGAAAACCGTGAAAATCTTTAACGCTAAAATGCGGTCAACCGGTCTTCTCGAAGAAGCTAAACCTCCACCACCAAGGCCTGTGAAGAAATCCCCACAACCTCTGCCGGTGATTCCACCTCTGAAGAGGCCATCACCCCCTCGGGAGACAATTCCGCCCCCGGAGAAGAAATCTAGGATTGAGCCGGTGGAACGACCGGGGTCTATCAAGCTGATCCCGCCGAAGCCAAAACGTAAGTTGCATTGGGGCACCGTACTTACGGTTGGTTTTTGTTTTTCAGGTGCCACTGGTTGACTGTGATCCGTGGCTGAGATTTGGGGGCCAACTTCAACGCGGGGAGGAATTTTTGTGTGTCCGATTGGAGCGGTCGTCTCATCTGGCGCGAATACGCAGCGAGAGAGATCAGACTTCACGATTGTTGCGACTTGTTATATTTTGATTTTGCGTAGCGGCAGGTTTTTCGTTGCGAAAGTTGGATATTTGAGGGATTTTTTTGACGTTAGGAGAATAAAATGAGAAGAGTTTTGAGCATGATATAATTGTTTGCTACCGGTATTAAAATAAAGAAGAGTTGCTTGATATTTAGGTGTCTCAATCTTATTACGGAAAACTTTCTCATTGGAATAGTATAAAACAATATCAAAAAACCCTTATTGATATTATATCAAAAGAATCATATTTTGGAAAGTTAGTTTTTTTACAGTAATTGACTATGGATCAAATAATATCATTTCTTATTTTTTTTTAGAATCATTTATTGAGATATATCAAGAAATACCAATAAATGAAACAGATGACAAAAAGGTAGATTAGCATTTATTCAGTTACATTTCAAAGTAATATTTGTAAAGGATTATAATTTATACAGAGAATTTTTGTCAAGTCATACTGTCGTTGCTTCTAAACTTAAAACAAAGATTTCTGATTAGTGAATTCTATACAACCAATAAAGTTATTTTGGTTAAATATAAGTAAGGGTTTGCACAATTATTTTGTACTATTTATTGTGAAAGTATGATTGAGACCCCATCTATATTTATTATTAGCAACACTGATACGACATAATTAGTTAAAAGCAAACAAAGCACACTAAGAAACCAACAAGAAATACTTTCTATAATGAAAATAGAAGAAATCGACATTAAAGAAGCACCTGACATTTCAGCAATTTGTGCATCATCAGATCATATTTGCACTGTGTAGAGGTAATAGTAGTCTAATTCAAAACAATGATATTTACTAGATAGAGGTTTTCTAAACATTTTGCTGTTTTTGTATGTTTAATTTTCTATTATCTTTTATGTTTGATGCCATAAGTATATTATTCTAGCAACAAATATCATAACTGCAGGTTGTTAATTATATTTTTCGGCTCACTAATGACGATTGGCAAAATAATCATCAGCTATCAAACATAACCTCACTTTCGCAAGTTTGAAAGATCTCCAAACAGTGGTAATTATTGCAAAGTAATAGCTGTTGTAGGCATCATGTTGTCTCCATACAGTTGATAATTTAAAACATTGGCAGCTGGGACGAGTTTACAGAAAAACTAATCACACCAATTTAAAAAATAACCATAATACTGAAACATCAAAATCTGCGTTAAGCGTCAAAAATTGACGTATCGTTTATGTTTTAGAAATTGCCTTTATCTGAGGACTACATACAGAAATTTCATTCAAAACAATCCAAACCAAGGCCAAACTAATTAATTTATAAATTCAAAAAACGCCATATTGCTTTTAGGACGTCAAAATTCAAAGTAAAAATTGAGGCACCGTTATAAATTGCTTTTATTTTTATAGAACATCCGTTTGTGCAAAACAAAATACCGATAACACCATTATAAAGTTAGTCATTACTTCGCTCAATACGTACTTTATTCAATACATCTCATTTATCCAACTTTCAGGGCAATTTAAACGAGAAATAATCCGTTTGATTAATTCCACATCTATTCTGAATCAGGTATGCGGCGATCTAGCGAGTTTCTCAATTGTTTTAGACTGAAAAATAGTGCCGAAAGACGGTTTGTGCAAATCATAAGTATATAAGTGTATGTTTTCACAATAGATGGCGTATTGGTAAGTCGAAGTTGTATAGATTTTGGTATTTTTTAAATAAAGTGCAACGTCCAAACCGTATTTAAGTTTATAGGCAGGCCCTCATCCTTCCTACTAATATCGATTTATATAAACACTACCAGATAACGCCATAGTGAGCGTTTCGCCAAAACCGACAGGTGTTGCATGGCGGCGCACGGCGTGACGTCACACCAATTCACAACCTATATGCATGCATAAGGGCCCATTTTCTAGGGTGTGTAAGGTGTTTGGAAGTAATCTTTCTGCTTTTATTTCTATATTAGATGAATTGGAGTTAGGGAGCTACTTTAGGCTATGATTGAACTGATATTTCCTTAACTTTTGAACTTTAATAGAAATCTGCTGAATTATTTGGGGAACATTTGGGTCATTTTGGAATTTACTACTTTTTGTTCATTATGTTTGTGTAGATATATGTACTGCAGCAAAGTGCATTGAATAAGTAGTAGACACAAATATGAATTAATAAAATAAGACAAAATTCTATTTTAACCTACAGTACATATCTTAGAAATACGCACCTCAAATCCAGATCTGTGATATTTTGTAAATCTAGATAACTTCATAATACAATTAATTTATTGGTTGGTTTATTGCATAAGGTCCAGGGACTACAGGCCTGGTAACAACACAGTATCAAGTTTCTTCTTAGTGATATATGCAAAGTACAAATGTGCTCATTTGTTTAAATGGGAATGTTGACAGTGAGGCAAAAAGTCAGAATAATAGATCAATTATCCCCAATGGTTTGAATTAAAAACCTTTACTATATATATTTTGTAGTTTAAAGTTTAGTTTATTTATATTTTACTAAAAAATAATACCCGAATTGAGTTTATTTATACTCAAATCTAATTAAAAAATATCAATTTGAAAGCTTAGTTTAGAAAACACAGATCAAGCTATAAGGGTTTTATCATATTTTTCGAAATTTTACGGCGTTTTACTAGAAAATTTTGTAGAACAAAAGAAACCTGAAAATCTTAAAATATTGATAACTCAGGACTATAGAATATTTTTATATAAAGTTTGGCGTCAATAAGGGTTTTTAATATTATATTTTTCTCATTTTTACGGCATTTCACTAAAAAATGTTTGAAAAAATTAAAAGCAACTTAAAATCTAAAAATTACTACTTATACAATACTTTCATTCAAACTTTGGCTATAATTGTTGTTGTTATTATCGCATTTTTCTAAATTTTATGGCATTTTCCTAGAAATAAAAAAAAACACTGGAAAATTTTAAAATAATGATAACGCAGGACTACACTTTTTTTATTAACAGTTCTGTCAAAAAGGGGTCAAAATGTAAATAATCGTGATTTTGTCAATGTTTGGCATTTTATGTTTCATTCCAAAATAAATAAAACTATACATACGCTAGTTTACACCATAAAAAACGTTACTCTTTTGGTTTACACACATTGGATGACTAATAACGTTATACCTTGAGTCATTTATTTTTTCGCCTGTTGTTTTCCGATTTTGCAGGTTTTTAAAAACCTGTTTTTGTATACCTTCTAGTTTTGCACATAACCTGGGTGAATATTTTCGAAATTACTAATAAAAATAGCCTAATAATTGATATTCGTACTGTTATTTAATAGCATAATTTAAATACAACTTTTACTTTAATTGCCAATTTTAAATAAAAAAAGTATGGCCATTCTTCAATTTTCGGGGATTGATTCGTATTTAAAATACCATCAGCTTTAATTAACATTAAAAAAATAAACAGATAGATAAGTCCTTGCATGCGTCACTCAGTTGCAACATGGCGTCTGTTTATCGTTTGTTTATATAAACAGTTTGTTGTCATGACACTCGTGACTAAGTCTGACTATCCACACCTGCGTCAACATTTTAGTTTGATTCACGATCATATGCTAGCGGCACACTATTTGCCGCAACCACCTCTGTTCCTAATTGCCCCTCCATTCCTAATCCCAAATATTAACAAAATTGTCTGGTTCCAATTTTTATAGACAAAAAATAGACCAATTTAAGGATTTTATTATTTCTGACAACTATGAATAATCCAAGAATTTTTTAGAAAAGTTTTGAAAACTGACTTTTTGAAAAATACAAATTTTGATAAAAAGTACCTAAACAATATCGCATGTTTAAACCATCAAGTCATCATAATGGTCATAAACGCAACAATCGGAAGAAGGAAACAAAAGCAAACCATCGCAACAACCAAAATAAGGACACACAAAAATTCTTCTGCATTTGAGGAGGCCCAGTAACTTTGCCAATAAGTAACAACATGAATCTAACATTTTTGTTCTGTTTCAGCGGCTGTCCTTCTGGAAAGCGATATCTTCATGGACGCTCTGACAGCTTCAGCTCCAAAGAAGGAGCCGAAGAAGAGGAAGCGACGCACGAGCGTCACGAAAGACGCCCCAGGTTCACCCCCACCTTCCCCGACAACCCCCTCAACCCCGCCAACTTCATCCTTAATTACACCAGCCAACTTTTACCAAGACACCCTGGAGACTGAGTCGGCGGAAAATAAAACCGAAGAACCAGTCTGCGAGGAGAAGATGGAAGAAGAGCAGCCACCAACGCCAACCGACGACGAAAACAAGATGGATGTCGACGAAAACCGAGACCCAAAAGCCTTGAAGGGCGTCCTCTCCCATGGGAAGAAAAAAGGGCCCAAAAGATCGATCAGGTGGAAACCCGATTGCGATTTAGTTGAGGTGCAGTACTTCGAACTGGACGAAACGGAGAGGATAAACGTGTACAAAACGTTTATTGAGATGTCGAAGATAGAGATGAGTGGGGAAAGAGAAGCCCTGCAATTGTCGAGGAATCGGCCAACTCCGATGGACGATAACATGGAACCTAAGACGCATTGGAGGCCAATGCTGGAAATCGACATGAAGCCTCCATTGGTGGATTACGGATGTAAGAGTCTCGAGAAAGACATACAATTCGCGAGAGAGAAAACGACGATTTCTCTGCCGCCGCGGATTCGATTGCAGGACACCCCCGGTGAACCGGACCCCGAGGTGCACCCGATGACAGACCCAGTACCAATTCCTCTCGACGATCCCGAAAATACGGACACATCGGACGCGCCCCCGCAAGCGTGGCCCGAACCCAAAGGTTCGCCCCCACACGTTCCAAACGTTCCCCAGATATTTACCAATATCCCTCAACCCCAGTACCAGAATTTCCCACCCCAGCAATTCCCAGCTCCTCCCTTCCAACAAGGCTTCATCCCGCCGAATATGCAGGGAATTCCCGGGAATAACATGAATATGAATATGAACATGAACATGAATCCGATAAATAACGGACCCATCATGCCGAATATTCCACCGGATATGATGAATCAAGGTCCTCCCATGTTTGGGCCTAAGGATAACTTCAACCAGAACGAGTTTAACCAGCCGTTTAATAATCAGAATATGGGTGGAATGTATCCCCAACAAAATAATTTCAATATGAGGGGTCGAGGTGGATTTAGGAGGGGTATGGGAAATAGCCCTTGGATTAGAATGAATGGTCCAGGCCATGGCGGCTGGAACCAAAGGGGCGGAAACATGAATCGAGGTGGACCACCTGGGCGCATGTGTAAAAACGTGAGGAACCACGGATACTGCAGAAATAGGGATAATTGCCCTTTTATTCATCCTAACTAAGCAATAATACGAGATGGAGTAAAGCATTTGTGATACCAGTGTATATAGTATTTATAAATCGTGAGAATACTTTTTGTACATAACCTTTTTTTCGATTTGGACGCTCTGTTGGTGCAATAATCGATGAAGGTGACCTTTGTATATACAATAGAATATATATTACCTACATAATAAGCTGCGAGACGATACGTTTAATTTGACTAAATGCATTTTTTTATTTTACGAGAGAGACGTTGTAGCATCTTTTATTAAAGTTAATAAACATTGCGATTATATATTTTGATACGGAAGTCATTTTATTACCATTTCCTCTTCAGATTTATCCCCTGTTCAGTGTTGTGTTACACATTGAACCTAAAGCAGGTTTATTTAGAACACTAACGGTAAGTATTTACAACATTGTTTTATGCGTTATTTATTCTATCTTTGGCTTTTGACAATGTAAAAAAATATATATTTTTTTCAAATGCACGCCCAAAAGTTCAAAGTTTTCTTAGGTTATAGTTTTTACATTCTCGCTCGTTTTCAACATCAACCGTTCAGGTCTGTTGCTGACGTCACTGAAGTCAGGTGCGGCTAAACTTGTAACTGGGAATCAGCTGATTTAAATTTATGCTTTTTTGTAATAAACGGGGTTAGCTTGCGGCCTTGGGCCTTGGGTCTGCGCAAAAAAAATATTTCAAGAATAATAACGAAATCCTGTGCGACTATACCAGCTAATCGTGTCAAATTTGTTGAATTTTTAGTACATATGTTTCGGAAAGAGTCCTATTTTAGCCGTTTTCTAGTTTTTCTTTCGAGTTTTGTCCGGATAACTGCGGTTTATAGGAGAAGGGGAAGGTCCTATTAAATTACTAGGAAGATGTCCAAAAACTTTTCTTATGAGATCATGTAGAGAACAAAGTCCACAGTGTAGAAAACAGAACAAAAAAAAACACATAAATTGATATTTTATCGCCTCGCTATTGGTTTGCTATTCAGAGTATTTTAATTGTATGCCATGGTATGATCTCTATTCTAGAATTTTTGATTTTGTTATTTTTTCGTCTACATGTGTTAGGTATTCCACATTTTTCGATAATTGACTGAATTTTAACCAATATTTTCTCCAGCTTCGCGTCAATTAATTTGTTATTAAAATTTTGATTGTAGGCTCGATGAACACGACTATTGAATTCGAGATTTTAACTGTGTTTCCTACAAATTTACTCTACTCAAACTAATTATTTAGTATTAAATTATTATTCTAAATTTTGTTAATTTGGAAGCGCATCCCGCTCGGGCTTATTGTGTTTTATCCTATTTGTTCTTCCATTTAAATTGTAAAATAATAGTTTGTACGAAAAATAAAAAAAAAAATTCTTTGGATACATTTCTCGGCAAAAAGCGAATTCAAACTATAGCAAATCGGCATAGATGGCACTCTACCAAATTCCACCTTTTTTGTTGGATCGCATGGAACGTTACTATCATCGTCAGTTTGTGTTCTTTTTTATGATGTACTTTATAGGTCGAGTGCTTATTGTTTGTAGATAAACTGACTTTTTCCCAATAAATATGTGTGTGCACTGTGTAAACAAAGATATCAGGCGTTATTTATATCCCCCTCTCTCCGAAAAAATAATAGAATTTCAATGTCAAAAATGTAGTACATGACGTTTTTTAACCATAGTTAAATTGCGCACGCGCTCGATCAGTCAGAAATTATGCGTTTATCGGTTGGGTAGTGCAAAAACCCTCGGGTGTATAAAGGTTGTATCCCTCAATTCCCAAAATGCACACGTGAAGCTTAGTGATGGCCCTGTGTCTAGCTTTCAAGTCCTTCAGGTGACGTCGTCATTTGTAGTGTCGCGTTAGTACAAGAAGAAAGAAAGTAAGGTTCTAAAGTTTACATCCATATTGAGGCCTCCATCATAATTACAAGGTATACCTTTGTTTTTTTTTCTAATTACATCATGGAAGATGACCTAGTTTTTAACTGGACTATAAAAGTAAAACGTAGAAGGAGTCCTTTGTTTCTTCCACAAATATTAGTTGTTTAAAGTCTCTATTGTTAAAGATAACCACAATGCAGCGTTGGTTCTTTCTGGAGAGTGAAAGGCAGGCATTCCTCAGAAAGCAGGCAACGGCCGCCGGTGAGAAGCGCGAAGACGCGCCAACCGAATCAAAGAGTGCCGTCCAATACAAGGGATGGCATTTTCGCGTGAAGGTTCCAGATTTGAAGCCGGAGGAGGTAGTGTGCGTCATAGGCGATACCGCTGAGCTGGGAAACTGGGTCCCGGAGAAATGCCGGGCCCTCCAGCAGGAACCCTTGACGGATATCTGGTCGGAAACTATCCGCGTACCGACCAATCAACGCATAAACTATCGCTATTGCGTCTGCATTATAGTCGAGGCGGGCACGCACGTTATCGTCAGAAGCTGGGAGACAAACGTTAAACCGCGAAAGATAAAACCCGGCGCGCATGCCTCTGAACCGGATATATACGGTACTTACCGCGGTTGCACTAAAATCGACAGTGGGTGGTTAACGAAAGGGACAATTGTACAATTAGAGTTTAGTAAGACTCCGTTTAAGATTTGGAGGCCCCGTTTTCAAACTCGCGATATTCACGTTAAAGTTACGCCTGTTAATTTAGTAAGGCATTCTATGCACCCGATGAAAAGCACTTTCGACGGGTTGGATGAGTCTATGAGTGTCGATCATCTTGAAGATCGCCCAAAGTTTAGTTATACCGAAGTTTCTAGTTTGCTTCACGGGGAACCTTGTTTTACCCCTCAGACTCAGTTTGGTAATAAATTCCACAACGGGGATATGTTGACGTTCAAAACATATGTATTAAACCCGACGCACACCGCGTTTTTGATCGATTTATACGTATATAGCTCTAAGGCTGTCGATGACGAACCTCCTTACCACGCGGGCTTTACCTACCTCCTCCCGGGGGCCATGGATGATGCGACGAAAGGCGAACTCGTCCTGCCTCTGACGAGCATGAAGCAACGTCCCTTGGGCGAACTGCGTGTGCGGTACTTGCTGGTTCGGCCGTTGAATGGTTTCGAGTGCACGATGGAGACGACATTCGAAAGATATTGGAATAAAAACAAGAAGGGCTTGGATATCGGCCACAGGGGTTCGGGGAACAGTTTCAAGATGGAGTCGAAGGATTGCGCGGAGATCAGGGAGAATACAATCGCCAGTTTGAAGACAGCGATAAATTACGGGGCTGACTTTGTCGAGTTTGACGTGCAACTTAGTAAGGATTTGGTACCTGTAATCTATCATGACTTCCATGTGTGCATCGCGATGAGAAGGAAGAAGACTCTCACCGAGGGTGACATGTTCGAGTTGCCAATCAAGGATCTGACGTTTGACCAGTTGCGGATGTTGAAGGTACGTTATTGTATCTTAT
Source organism: Melinopterus prodromus (assembly GCA_964023965.1). Taxonomy (NCBI): domain Eukaryota; kingdom Metazoa; phylum Arthropoda; class Insecta; order Coleoptera; family Scarabaeidae; genus Melinopterus; species Melinopterus prodromus. The sequence continues at coordinate 53,344,411 of OZ030393.1, forward strand.
TTGGAATTATTTTAAAATTATATTTGGAGATTTGGATAAATACTTCTGCATAGTACATGTATGAGAGGAAAATTCATTTGTTAGATTTGTAACAAATGTGTGTTGTGTAAAATACACAGTATTTTCTTAGGGTGATACTTTAAACCACATTTTGTTCTATTGTCCTGTTTTGTCTCAAAACTTTTTTTTGCGTATTATTCGTCATATTTACTATAGGATAGACACGCGCGGCGTTTTTAGCCGTTTCCGCTAAAAAATTTGGCAACCAAAACCTTTGGATGTACTCATGACGAAAATAAACACATTTTTCTGAATCTAGTGCGTGGCCGACGAAAAAAAACCTGTTTTTAGAAGTTTGTCACAACAGATAGAAACTATCTAAACTGGAGTACAAAACAAATTCGTTGTGACAATTTGCAGCACGTGATAGCGCCACGTGTCTACAACCAGAATAACTCTGCATTATTTAAGTGATTAATATACAAAACGCGGTAATTATAATTTATTTTAATGTGGATGTACATAGCATTCGGTTTAGGGGAGCATGGATGTTAATATCGATATTTTATCTTCAAATGTATGTTCTATGAGGTTACTACATGTATATTCTTCCATCATTACCACAACCACAATCTCCTTTAATAATTAGTTTTTATCTGTAACTGGTTCAAGTCAGTTCAAATTGGCTTTTCCTAACCTTGACTGCACCTTGTACCTTATAAACAGTGTTTTTTTAATATAGTTACATAATCTGAATTTCAGTTGTCAGTCACTTTCTTGCATATATTAAATCTTACGAAAGCATTGTATTATAGAATGTAGAGAATTGATTTGCAGTTTTAAAAATGTATGCTTTACTTAAAGAAGCGAACTAATATTGTTTTAATTGAAGCGTATTTTTATATATTAGAAGTAAGTTTTATTATATTAGAAGTTTTAATAATTACAATAAACCCAATTTCTCAATTCACCTTCTTTTAGCTTATGTATTGCTGATAATAATCTTGATTTAGGTCTGGAGATAATGTGTGTTCTAGATCAATATTTTCTTGCTAATAAAACCATTGTTCAATTAAAACTTGAAATCGCGTGATTATGTCAGTTTAAATGTTCTTTTTGTCTATTTCTATTTTTATAACGAATGGCTGTTTATTTACAAAACAGACTATCCGGCATTTCCAGCACGTCATATATATGAATGTTCTTTGTATTTATGATAAGCCGTTTATTTACATTATTTTATAAGAAAAACATTGTTAGTAAGCAGATATTTATCGGTCATTTATTTTTCCGGGTTCACGTGCATGAAAGATGATATTTACTTTTATTTATTGTGTTTATGACTTGAAATCAGGGCTACGGAGTCGGTAAAAAAATTGTCGACTCCGACTCCAGATATTTTTCGTGGCCCGACTCCAGAAAAATAGCATACAAAAATATTTTCAAATAATTGTGTGCAATACAAATTTTACACGTAGAAACAGTGTAATATTAAAGCTATGACAACAAAAACACTACCAGGAAAAAAAGAAACAAATTCAATAAATTAAGTTTATATTCGGGTATTCTGATTGTATTGGAATTAGACATATGGCTTGTGCATATCAAATTACTCCAAACAAATGCTGAACCCATAGGAAGAACAGAAGTTTTATTTGTGTCCATCGAGTTCGTTGGCAAAATTTTTTAAGCTGGCAATCTACATGTAAATAAAAACGGCCTATAAGATACCAACAAGACCTGTTGACTACAAATAAAAAAGTTATTTAAAAATACAAATAAATAGACCACAAAAAAGTTATTTATAAAATGTAATTGCTTTTTTTATTCAAAATATCTCTGAAATCATTAAGTATTGAACTGTTTTCTCATTACAGAACATACAAATCGGCACGACCTTGTCCATTTAACCGAGTTATAAGACATTTATAAGTTATAAGACACAGTTATAAGACATACGAAATGAAATTCATTGTAATTAAAGCAAAATTAATTTCAATATACGTTTATAAAATTGTTGTGAGGGACAGAATACCTCCAACTAATTCTCTTGCAAAGATACCTGTAAATTATTTTTAATTATTTTCAAAGCATAATATAATCATAATTATAGCTACATTTATAACAACTGAATAAATGATACTGCATTGAACTACGGTCCTACTCCTCAATCTCATTTTAACACTTTTGCTCAAATTTTTATCAGTTTGCTTTTTGTAAATCGTCTTCACTTTTGTTTGGAAAGTGTGTTTTGTAATTTCAGCATTTACATATGTATGTAGGAGGTACTTTGTAAATGACCTAATAGAATATTTGGTTTTATTTGTTTACTGTCTGCTGAGACAACATCCATCTCGCATGTTTTTTTTTTTTTTCTACAGCAATTAAACTTGGGCTCTGAGTCGGAGTCGGTACTTTTTGTCCGACTCTGACTCCTCTGAAATTGTGGTCTGTTATTAGTTATTAGTGACCCTACTATAGTTGCACATTAGCATTGTTTAAAATGTTAGGCTAAAATGCTTTGTACTTGCACGTAAAATTAAATGTTTTTTTTTTTCAATTTGCAGTTACTTTCACAATGTGAGATTTATTACGTTACACACATAAAATTATTAATGTTTTTTTTTTAATTTGAAGCATATATTACATAAATAACTTTCTCGCAGACGTTGAGCATAGCCCACTTGCACTTTTCATTCGCATATATACGGAATTTGGCAGTGGATAATATAGTCGCAGAACTAAACACAAAATTCGACCACAGTAGTAGATGTCTATGCCCTACGAATTATACTGGCTATAAATATACTCAATTCATTCGCGTGTTTACAAATTGCATAATAGGCAGACTGCCAGCTACCGAAAGGTCACAGGGGCAGTAAATTACGCACACTTGATGGTTATCAAAATAATATTATGTATTTATTTATTATGTTCAATTTGCTATGATCTGTGGACACGTGAGAGTATTGGACGCAATGTACAAAATTTCAATTACTTAATACGACCAAGGCCACACAGATAACAAATAAATTAATATCTGGTAAATATTTACATACACTGATGCATGGGCGTATCCAGCTCAAAACGGATGGGGGGCAGTTTTATAAATTTAACTTGCTACTTTTTAACTGTTTTCCTTACCATAATTTCGTCAGTTATACGTTTTTTGTGCCAATAGATTTACTGAATATGTAAATACATTTTTATCCAGAAATAAATATATTGTTGCCTCTAATGAAGTAACTTATTTATTTTAATTATACAAAATATCGCCCAGTGTAAGAGTGTCTATTAAGGGAACACCTGAATGCTAAATTTTTGGTGGAGGTATGACGAAAGACTAATAAATATTTTATGTTCCAAGGAGATGGTAAACAAATGTTCTAATTCATTGGCTTTGGATAATACAACAAAATGCGCCAAGTTGAGAAGTACGGTTTAAAAAACAGCAAAACTTTTTGTCATATTCCATTACAGATGAAAAAAGAAGATGAAAATATCAAAAATTCTAAAAAAAACAATACAAATAAGTTAATAAATTGTTTGTTCATAGATATAATATTATAACATTAGATTTTCTTCAACTTAATATGTCAATAAGATTGGCAGAAAAATTATGCTACTAGCCAGACTGAGAAATTTATTTACCTCGGACTGCTACCTATTTCATAAACACTATCAAAGCAAAGCAGTGAAATGAAAATGGAGCTGTGCTTTAGTGAGATAAGAAAAAACATTGCCAAATTGCAAAGAGAACCACGAAATTACAATTTTTTATCAGTAAAGCGATTTACTAAAACCTAGATTGCTAAATAGTACAAATTATAATGTTAAATTAGTTTTGTCTAGTTATATTTGCTAATTTTACCAAGTTGCTACGCCTGGCTTTTCAAGTAAATGATCGCCACGTGCAAATGGAACGTAAAGTTTATAGTCATTCACCGAGAGTATTGGTTTTTGATAAAGTAACCAATATTAACTATTTATTATTAATATTAACTTATTTTTATGACTTATTGTGGTATGTAAGTGCCTATGACGAGTAATTTAAAATTTTGCATGGAAAGTATTTTTGTCCTACATGATCATAAAGTGACATTTTACATCTTAGATACCAGGACAAAAAGTGCTTCTTAACGCCCGCGAGGGCGTTAAGGATTGTTAACGCCCGCGCGGGCATTATTTGCCATGGTCTAATATATCAATAGGGTATTCCGGTGTTTTTTAAATTGTCATTTTTTATAAACTATGGGTGTTACTGTTTGCTACTTCACTATTAAAATATCAAACATCGTTTTAAATTAAGAGAAATCGTTGTTTGAATTTTGAATTAGGATTGGTCTTTGTGACGTCACAAAGACCGCTCAAAGTGAGCGACTTGACAACGTTGCTATATCTAGGGTGCTCGTAATTTTTTGTTTTGTTGTGTCAACGTTTAGAATCGCTCGTTTGTTGACACCTGCTTTGGTTATTGAAGTTATATCAAATACTTGACTTTAAAATGTATAAACGCCAACGTCGACATAGTTCTGTGCCGAATTGAAAATGGAGTTCGACTTCGTTCTCAAACAACAGGGTAGCCAACCGTCAACTTGGGCGATCAGCTGTTCGAGAGCTGTCCGCTGTTGCCAGCGCTAATAGGGATCGGTAATGATCGTGTGTTTCCGAGGGTGGTCGGTGAATTCAAACGAAACGCACTTTTAATTGCAATTATCTCACAGAAAAACTAAATCAAAAAGCTCATAGATTAACTTTTTGAATCCTCATAAATTGTACAATAGGTTAAACCGAATATTTGCTTATATTTTGACATGACCGGAATACCCTATTATTTGTCATACAAATAGTAAATTTTAGGTCCATGATTTAGGTAATCAATGTCACTTATTGGCGATTAAGGTTATAAATTTGACAATTAATTCTCTGTGCTGTCACTCGGCAATGTCAATTATTAACGATTAAGGTTATAAGTTTGACAATTAATAGTCTGTATTACCCATATGCACCTCGGGCATGTCTATTCACGTTAAGAATAAAGCGTTGAATAAGATAGGGCCATAATTTGCGGCTTGTGATTGGCTGAAAGTTGAACCAAGTTTACACCAGCCAACACGCGCCAACAACTGAATTGTCAAATGAAATGTCAGTCGAAAAAATGTCGAAATTTCCTTTGTACTATCAATATGTAGTGTATTATTAAAACAGTCCAGTGCTTTGAGGGATATAACAAATCAAATACAACGTTAACGTAAACTGGAGGAAGTACTGCAGCATTCAGATATTGTAATGTTTGGAAAATACATAACCACAAAGCTTAACATAACTGAAGATAAAGATATTTTGGAAATGAAATTCACCACTGCGCTGCACCTTATCGGAGTATGCCTTACCAAGCAAGACATTGCATCGGGAGTGCTGCACAAAATGTGTCCCGTACTCCTTATATTCACGCGTGCGAACTGCTGTCGGACCAAATTGCTGCTCGTAGAGATATACGAGGATAAACAGTGATAATTTATTCCTTTTTTTAGTGTCTTATTTCTTTCTTTGTTATTCTTTATTGGTATCATTAAGTGTTTATTGTGTACTAATATTTAATAAAAGATAGCAGATTTAATATGCATGTATAACGTGTTAATATAACGCACTACATTACATAACAATGGCTAAATAACAAATCAGTGCGAGGTATGGCACTTGTCGCAACAAAACTATGGTATTGTGTACAGACTACATGTAATGTACTTTGTCCCTGGTCACAACGTCTCAACCAATTCTTTATCTATACTTTTCTTTGTCGTTTCAGGTCTGTCAATTTTCAACGATTTCTTTTGTCCCGTAAAAGTCAGCGGCACTCATTACAATTATTGCTGCAGCTGCTAATAGCTATACTAATACCGTTCTCGTCCACCTAACAATTACATTATGTAAACAATATGAAAAGTGCAAATATACAAGCTTCTATCACGTTTCAGTCTTCTGTACAACCAATAAATTTATAGGTTATATTTATTTTATCCAACTTTAGGTTATAACCGTGTATATCAGAAAATCGACGTAGGTACTCGTACGCACAACTACATTAGTGGTGAAATTAATTCCCGGGCCCACCCAATTCCCGTTTGTCAAACATCTTTTAACTATCATCCGAAATTAAAAATTAATTTCCAAACACCATTGTCGTGACATAACCTTTCTATTTGCCGCTCTTGACAGCATATTGTTCAGTGTAAATCGGGCTCAGTTTCCACCCCCCACTACTATGTTCTTATCGTGAATAGGGTATAGATGTTTATAAAGTATTCAATGGCGTCACAGCCCACGTCATGCCCACGTGATCAGGTATTAACACGCGCTAGGCAGAAGAGTTTTTTTATAAAAAACGTTTTGTTTTTTTTAGTTTAAACAAAACAAGCATGTTATTTTATAAATTGATGCTTTTAAACACGAAACAATGTTTTAACACTTCGCAAAAAACATGCTTTAAACATGAAAAAAAAAAAACATGTTTTAAATAAGGAATAAAAATTGTATTTTATAAAGAACTTTTTTTATTATTAAATACAATATTTAAATGTTTTTGATTTTTTAATTGATCCATGCATAAAAATGTTAAAGACCAGCGTACAATGCTGATTAAATAATTAAATATATTGTCTAAATTTTTGTAGTTTAAAACACTTGTTTTAAACATTTACAACCAACTGTTTTAAACATTTAAAACAATGTTTTATACATTTAAAACAAACTGTTTTAAACATGTTTAAAATAAAATGATTTAAAACAAAATATTATTGAGTAGTAGTAAGGTTTTAAGGATTAAGGATTAGCATAACTGACAAATCTTTTTAATTTTTTGTATACTCTTTCTAGGTGTACCACGTTATCGAAGGAAAGACCAACCCGCGGTTCTTCGACGAGGACCTAGAGGAACACCAGCCCTTCCCGACGTTGCAGCACGCATTGGAGGCGCTCAGCCCGAAGTGCGGCTTCAACATCGAAGTGAAGTGTTCCAATAAGCTGATGGACGGTACGCAGGAGCTGAACGACTTCCAGGACCTGAACATGTTCGTGGACACGATCCTCAGAACTGTCCTGCAGTACGGCGGCGAGAGGCGCATCGTCTTCTCGAGTTTCAGTCCTGACGCGTGCACGCTGGTCCGCGCCAAGCAGAACAAGTATCCGATCATGTTCCTGACTCAGGGCGAGACCAAACGGTATCCGGCGTACGACGATCCCAGGTGCTGGACGCTGCAGAGCGGCGTTCATTTTGCGAAGATCAACGAAATATTGGGGATAAGCGCGCACACGGAGGATATACTCAGGGATCCTGCTTTGGTACGTTTCTATTTATATGGTAGCTCTATCTGTGCGTTTCGTATTTGCAAAGTTTAGCTGAACTCTTTAATATTTCAGTACTCACGTAATGAAATGACTGTTAAATCAATTTAAAATGTGTTGCATCATATAGGTCTCTAACCTTTGGCAAGAGCCTGAAATAAAACACAAATCTTTTTCTTAAAGTTTATTTTAGCCACAAACCAGAATTGTTGAAAAATATTTAAAATCAGTTCACACTTTTTTTTTTTTCTAAAAAACTTGGTAGAACATACTCTTTTTAGTGAAACTGGTTTATTCTGGTTTGCGCCATAGCCATAGGGGGCGTACTACTGTATGGGGAAGCGCTGGTGAAGAAAATGTTTAGCAAAAATATTTTTCATGATACTTTGAATGTATAATAAATAAATGTATAATTCTTGATCGAAACATGAAATATGTTGAAATGCCTGAATCCATAGCAAAATCAAATTAAACAAAAGTTTAATTTTAAAAGTTATTTTTAAAACAATTACAGCCAATAAAATTCAATGATCCTTTAAATGCTGGAAAACTAAAGCATTCAAAGTAATGCATTCTCTGTTGGTGAATACAAATCCGGGCTCAAATGTTGACTTAAACTTTCTCAAGTCTTGTCAAATATCAAACTTTTAAACACAAAAATAGGTTATAAAAAAACAACTTGAATTTTTCGTAGACGAACCTTAATATAGCTAGACAAACCCCTGGTAATCTCAAAATGGTTTCAACATAATGCTGACTCTTAACAAGTAGTTTTTGTAATTTTTGCGCACATAACTACCAATAAACCAATTTTCAAAAACTGGCCAGACTAGTTCAAACTGGTCGGGTGGCAACCCTAAATGTTAGAAATATTTCTTTTGCCCCTGATTTTACCAACAATAGATACCTAAATAACTATCTGTTGATTAATCCATATCTTGTGGATCAACTTTTCCATTGCACCAACAGCATATAGCGCCTATCCATAGAATAAATCGGAACATAAACTATTTCCTCGATTTTGGGACAGATAAAATGTTTATTGCTAGTATTGCACGTGATGACAGTTGATTTTCAACTCAACATCAAAAGTTGTGAATATTTAAAGAAAGCAACTTTACTGTGATACAGTGACATATTTCAGTGTTGTTTTTTTAAATAAAATGAATACCAAATGGATTTTTGATAGGCTGCACTTGGGGTCCAATAATTGAAATGATTTCCTCAGAAGATGACGTTACCTGAAAAAATTCTAATTGTTTTGTTTAGGTATCTTCTTATCAGCCTTATGTTTTTTGACAGTTAAATTTCCTGTATGGTCACCTGTCTAGGCCGATGAATTAAATTCGGTTGCTATATTATCTTGGCGGACTCAAATTTCCTCCACGCTAATCGTAATGGTTTCACCATGTTGTTTTTCTTATTCAAAAAATTTCTTTCTTGTCACGTTCTTTGCACTCATTGGGATTATTCTTCAAAAAATGTGTGAAAGTATTTCCAGGTAAACTTACCATCACTTATCGTGGACGTTTGATTTGAAATGTGACAAAAGATTCTCAAAACACAAATTTTTGCCTATCCTCAGGTAAGCTACAATAGCTACCCATCAACATATCTCTTATTGGTGAAATCGGGGGTTATTGATTTAGATATTTTAATAATTTATTTTATGGTAATTATTACTTAGTATAAATAAAAACAATAAATTTTTTTATAGGTGAAATATGGTTTGGATAACGACATCATCATGTTCTGTTGGGGTGACGACATTGCCGACCCAGGAACCATAACGTACCTAAAGAATCTAGGCCTGCACGGCATCATCTACGACAAAATCTACCAATACCTAGACAAGGAGGGCCAAGAGAGCATCTACCTCTTGGAGGCACGCGAGTCGCAGAAACAATTGATCAAGATCGCCGCGTCGGAGGCTACTACTCCCCATGTTCAACCGAGTCAATACCAATTCAAGAAGGCGAAGTGCGACTTTGATCGTGACAACGTCTCCACGGCAACGTCGTTAGAAAGTTTAGAAACCGGTAAATCAGAAACCGATCAATCCGATCATACATATTCGTAGTAATTAAGTTTATACACGTATTTATTAAGGCGTTTACGTATTAAGCTGTTAAGTATTAAAAGGTATGCACTATAGCGACCTAGAAAGCCGAGGGGATTCTCCGTAACTTGTTTTCTTCTTTTTGTTTTTCGTAAGGCCAAGCTGTGATATGTAGATTTTTCGTTTACGGAGAGGTCCTTGCTTGTTCTTGATCGTTTGCTTATAAGTTTATCATTTGCAGAGCACGACAAGGTGGCGAAGATTAAGGGAAGAAGGATAACTAAAAAAAAGTAGTGCTACTGTGTATCATGTTGGTGTATTGTTTTTTATTTTGTTTGAATAAATACTAAAGTTGTGTATCGTAATGGATTTATTTTAGTTCCACATAGTAATTTTTAATATTGTGAGATTATTGTGATGTGGTCTGAAGAATGGTATCTTCAAGTCAAAAAATTTAATTCTCTGTTACAAGATACATGAATAGATTTTTTTGTCTGTTTACGTCAAGAGTATTGGGAAAGAAAATGCTATATTTTACTTATTATTGGCTGAAAGTTGAACCAATTTCAAAAGCTGGTAATTTTGAATATATTATATTTCTGTTAGTAAAATGTCTTAAATTCTAAAAAATCTTGTCATGTTAATAACATTCGAGTTCATTTGCATCTAGTTTAGCAGATAATTGCCGAAAGAGTTCACTACGCTGCAATGCAGGAACATGCTTTATTTATTATTGTGTCATTGCAGAATTTTAAATCTTGGCGTTCCTCAACTCATACTCAAAACTTCGTAAATCCAATACATGCAGTTTGATTACTTTTTAAGGCATTCGAAATAAGTTAGTGAAATAGTATTGATGATAATTTTTGCTTTGGACAGTTTTTTGTCTTACTTCATATGTGTCTCGTCGTCAACTTTGAACTTGACACATTTATTAATACTACGTAATTATTTTTCTCTTTCTTGATATGCATAATAATGGAAAGTGAGCATTAGTCTGTGATAGGTTTTGTTGATCAGTTTGCAGCTTTGTCCAAATGTAAACATTTTCTAGAGAACTTAGTATTTTTTTCGCAGAACTGATTTTTTTAAAGGTTTCTTTTCTCAGTTCACATCACATATTATTTGCTGACTTAGTCAACTCAATAAAATTACAAAATAATCCACCTTTCCTCTGTCCAGTTGGAATAACAAATGATAAATTGCATTAATAAAATGAATTAAACTTATTTATTGATTCAAGAATTTAATCAAAATGTCTATAATAGTAAATATTATATCACCCAGCCATTCCTTTGACTGAAAAATGTATTTTTTTCAACTAAAGAAATATTATTTTGCCTTCTAGATACTTTTTATTTATTTGATTCAAGCAAAAAAAAATCCTGAAAATATTGTAAGATTTGAAATAAAATAACATAAATATCCTTCAATTTAATCTTAACGTTATTTAAATGCTGGGTCATCAGGGTAGTGCATACTTAGGGATGAAGGGATACAACCACATTTTATTCTTTAGTCATAGTTAACTAAGTTCTTTTTTAGACAGGTGTTTGTAGTTTTCCAATAATGAATTTCACATTACAAGCACCTATATGTAATTTAGCTATGATCAGCAATATTTATATTAGATAGAGACATACATAGATGCCATGTTATTACATGTCCTAATATTAGGTCTGTTGCAAGCTATATTATTGTGCAAAGCTGTGATGTACATGGAGAAGATTATGTAGAACAGCGTTTCTCAACCTTCCCCCGCTGTTCTTCGCTCGCTCACGGTCGTCTCAGAAGTCCGCTCCGCTCCTAGGGGCCCGCGCACCACCGGTTGCAAAACGCTGATGTAGAACTATATCATGAAATACGGGTATCGTGAAATGCCAAGTGATATCAACATTTTATAAATGCAGCGGTTATCAAGTAAAGGTGAAACTTTTCAGATATAGGTAAAAATATTTCGATATTATTATTTTAGAGATCAATCATGCTTGTGGTTATTATCGCTGATGTATGTGCTAATAATATTATATTATAAAAGTAGTAAAAAAATAAAAAAATATTTACAGTTTATAAAAATGTGCTAAAAGATTTATTGCGATAGGACAATAATAATAAAATATTCAGAATTGGAACAATGAAGTTTTATTTTCTTGCGTTTCTTTAACTGTTAATTACATGAAGATAAAAATGCTAATAGGTAAGTGTTTACGTTATTAAAGAAACAAATCTGTTGTCATTAATTAATCTGTAAACACTAGTTCACATTATTAATGTTCTCTCATTTTATTGAATTACTTCAAATATTACTTGATTACATTTCACATGTCAATCAAAACTATATTGATTTATTATAAAATTAGCCCAACTTTTTTATAATTCAGTAGGATTTCAGTGCAGTGGGATTTACAGTAATCAATTGTTGGATTTCCGTTTTCACCAAGAAATAGACAGATCGATATATCCCGGTGTTAAAATAATATCCGGATAAAAAATGATTATTATCTATTGATTATTTAATATCAAATCAGGCACAAAATACAAATAAATAATAAAGACACAAAAATAAAGTACATTGTTTAATGGTTAATTATTGTTCAGTATATGATTGTGCTATATCTGCAGTTGGTTAATGTTACGCAATATTTCAATCCGAATTGAATCTCAATTCATTAAAATACAAAAATATATTTTGTCAACAATAGATAACTCATCCAATACACATAGAATAAGTATTAGTAAAACTATAACAACAATAATAAATACACAACAACAATTCAAAATAATACCCAACAGGTACCTGGCTTCACCTTTCATTCAAGCAGCGCGCAAATACGCACTTCCCCACTCTGCTGTGCAATGAGCGATTGCAGTCCGTGCGTGGTTTTGTCTTCGTCCGTGCTAAACTGTTTGTAGACCCCGGTACGTAGTAAAATGATAGCGTTTTGACAATTTGTACGCGTCTCTCTATGTTTGCTATCAAAGCTATCGGTGTATTGATTTAAAAACGTGATAAATGTGTGACATTTGGTGTGTGTTGTGTTCATTGACTTTTTGTTCATTCTTCGTCGATTTTGAAGAGACAAATTGCCGGTATAAGGTGAGATGTTATTCTATTGCGTAATCGCTGTTGCTTTTGTTTGAATGCTGGTGTGTTCAAGTCGTTTTAGTGTTGATTTTCGATAAATACATGCTAAAGAAATTCCTTAAAAAATACTTATATTACATTTAAAATATTATCGACTGCGAAATAAAAGTTATGTTTGGTTAATGTTACGCAATCTTTATTTTTATTTTAAGAATCAACGTGTGTTTGTTGTGTGGTATTTAAAATACCATTTAAAATAACACAATACCATTTTTCGGACATTTACCAATTCATATTGGTCAAACCTAGGATTGACGCGTTAATCCTAGGTTTGACCGTATTTCGGGATTTTACAGTAACATATAGCGATATAGGTATAGTTAGACAAGTTGTGTATTTTCACAAATAGAAAAACAAGGTATTACTTATACTTCTTAACCTACTAATCCAACCAGCGCCAGCGCGCGTCAGATATAGGACTTTGGGGGCCTCTAGCCAAAAAGGCTGTGCGGGCCCATTGTCAGAAAAACTGTGGGGCTGTAGTGGTCTTTACAGAGTAAGTACTCTAGACTACTTTACTTGATGACATGATTTTTCATTGGAAAAACGTAAGCTTCAGTAGGGTAGACTGGGTACGGTTGTGCCAAATTTCATATGACCGCCCATTATTTTGTTACTATGCTAGTTAGCTGGAAAAAATATGTGTTTTATAGTAAAGGGTACATTTGTCTACATATGAATACTAAAAGTTTCGACCTATGTACAATGCTTAGCTCATATGAGAAAATTAGAGAAAAAAGGAAAAATTGTCACAACCGACCACAACCCAGGAGCGGTTGTGACAGTGCTTGGGGTCGGTAGTGACAGGTTTAAAAAAGCACCAAACTAGCCTAAAATCACTTTTATTGCTAGTAATATCTAACATAGTGCAACATATACTTCTTCTGGAAAAATTTAACATTTCTGTAACATCAGCAATATAATCTGGTTATACGTTAATCGCTTGAACTAATAAGGTACTGTAGTATCTACAGTTATTGTAAATATTCATATTAGAATCAGTCAAAAAATTAACTGAATATTTCTAATTACACATTATGGTAGCTGTGTCAAAATACAAAACAAATTATAATAATGTTATATCAAAATTAGTGAAACAAAAACTGAAAAAATCTCCTTCAAGAAAAAAATAAAGATTTGTGTAATAACAAACAACATCAAAAAAACACGAGAAGGTTGATTAAAGTTCAAAAGACAAAAAAAAGATACAGAGATCTAGTCGACTCATCACCGTTATGACTCAGACTCAGACACAAACGGCGCACTCAAAGTGGGACCAGGGAGTCTACTATCGCCATCTTTTTGAAGCGAATGCGAGACTTTTCGAATGAAGTGGGGATATCACCGGTTGCCCTCTGTTTGGTACGTATCTATGAGCAAGTTTGCTTGTTGCTAAGAACAATAACATACGCGCCACGCCCATACGTTCCCATAACTTTGATTGAAAGGTATAGGCGTGGCGCGTGCGTTATTGTTCTTAGCAACAAGAAAACTTGCTCATAGATACGTACCGGAGGGCAACCGGTGATATCCCCACTCCATTCAAAAAGTCTCGCATTCGCTTTAAAAAGATCACGAGAGTAGACTCCCAGAGCTCGCACTTTCCTTGGCATTGGATCCATTTTTCCCCAGTTTTGCTTTCAGAATATGCGTCTAAACAAGCAAGACATAAATAGTCTTCGTCCGATGACGGCGGTGATGTATTCCTTTTCTTTGCTTTCTTTTGGCCTTTTCTATTGTTGCCTCCTTTTGGTTCAGAAAGATTTTTCTGTGCATTCTTAGCCTTCAATCGATTTTCTTTTTTTTTCATGTTCTTGTCTGACCGCCTCTATTTTATGCGTGTCTGTATAAATGGTTGACTTTTGTTTCTGGACAACTGCTGTTCTTGCTCCTCAGAGAATACTTTATTATGAACAACATACCCCGTTCTGAAGTTCTCTTTATTGTGATCTACCGCGGCTCCATCGCATTTTCGAATGTATCGTAGCAAAAACATGCGTTTAACTTCGTGCATTTCCGCAGCTCTCCGTAAGGGCACGGACACACACCGAGCGCGGATACAGCCCAGTGGAAAGCGAAGCGTAAAAGGTTTCGACCCATTTTTTTGTATGTTCGAGCGTGTCGGAACCTTTTATGCTTCGCTTTCTTCCGCTGCGCTATACCCTCGATGTGTGTCAGTGCCCTTAGGAAGACCCGCGTTTCACTTCGCTGTAAGCAAATTCATATTTTTTTGTCACACTGCCCTCATTCTGTCTTCCTCAATCGTTTCCTTGGCATCTAAAAACAAACATAATAAAATTACGTATGTCACAACCGTACCCAGAAAATATGTCACAACTGTACCCAACGCACTCCTTCGCATATAAACAATCACTATGACAACACAAAATAATCTACGTTCAAAGTAATCACTGCTATTTAACTACTAATGTTTAACTTATAACGAGAAGAACACTCAGAGCTCCATCTGTACATATGTAACAAAAACTACTAAAAGAAATCTAATAAAAATACTTACTTTTGACAGTTAAAAGTAATGTAGAGCTCTGATAGCGTGAATGTCGTGGGATAACTGACACAACACTGTCAAACACGTTCAGACGAGCACGCTGTCTCTCTCTCCCCTAGCACCACTACGTTATTCGTCATAGTTTCTCTAATATGGCGACTGTCACAACCGTACCCTGGCACAAACGTACCCAGTCTACCCTACAAGTTGTTCATTATTATTCACTGTGGGCCAAAAGAAGCGGTATAAATTTGTTTATTACATACTCGAATTTCCAGTAATATTTAGTCAATCCAAATATTTATTTATAAAATGGATTGCTTGTATTGTGAAGATTGAAACCATAAGAAATACGCAATACTAGAACGTTTTAATCCATTGTTATGTTACGTTATGCTCGGATATGCAGCATTTCTGATTATTATCAGAATTTAATGAGAAATTAATGGTGTATTGTATTAAAATCAATAGGCAATCACATTTGTTTTTTTTATAAAATACACTTGTAGAGATTTTATAGCATTGTCTACAACATGATTTTTTCGTCCACCGGTAGAAATCGCGAAATTGACGTTTGTAACAAGTTTGCACAGACACGAGAAATCTAATTTTGTCTACTTGAGTCATATTTAAAGATTATGGAAAAACCATTGCCAACTTTTGGTTTTGTCGTGTTCGATTTTAACATTTTTGGTTGTCTTTTCGTCAGTTTAAATTATGATATATCACGCTTGTTGTTACGTTGTTAGGAATGTTACATCTTTTGTTTGTTATTGCAAAGATTGAATCGCAGCTGGAATAAACGTTGTGTGAGTACGTCGCTTTATCATCTACGCGGTCCTTTTTATGTTTTATGAAGAGCATTTCCAACATCGGCCTGAACCCTGAATAATAATTCGCTGTGTTGCTCCTCCTTTTATCTACCTGACCGACAGACAACTGAAAGCAAACTGCCATAAGCTGCAGTCCAAAATACTGCAAAAACAATAAAATAAAAGTTTGCAAAAATCTACAGCCCAACAAGTGCGGTCTAATATGCAAAACAGAAATAAGAAAAATTCTCAAAAATGTCAAAATCAAATATGGCACCCACAAGAAAACTAAACGTGGCCACGGTTTCTCAACCGTGTGGTTATCTGAACAGTATTTATTAATATAATTTTTTAATTTGGGTGGGGGCCTCTGCGCTGCCACCCAGCCTGCTCTCCCTTAAATCCGGGGCTGAACCCACCTGGGTTTGAATTTTTCTGAAGTGTACCCTATTTTTATTGGGCTAATAGACCAGGCAATAGAGATTACTGTAGGTCTATAGATAACGCATCCAGGCTAGGGCTTCCAGTCCCGGGATCCCGACATATAATAAGTTTTTCGGGATCCCGGGATTATAAATCTAAATCCCGGGATCTTAAAAAAGTTAACTTTATATTATTTTCTTATTTTTTGTTAATTAACGAAATGTGGACCTACAATAAATTAATTGAGCTGCTATTTTTTAAGTGTGAATATCAGCCTATAACAGCACCGTTTCTAATTAAATTAAGTATCAAGCATAAAATGTTCGTTTACACCAAAATTTTGCTATAATAGGAAGAACAGATTTTGCAAGTACTAGATATAATTCGATATGAAGACAAACATGAACCTTTTTAACTTGCTTAAGTCTTTTTTGTTATTTTACTCTCAACAACAGGAAAAAACTGGATTCAATGATGTACTACAGAAATTAAAATTAGTAAATAGGTAATAAACTACAGCGAAACAATTTCTTCCAGTTTAAGGATTTTATCATAAACTAAAAAATGTAATATTTTGGTAGGAAGCATCTCGAGTTTGTAATGAGCTGTGACAGAGCTAATATGGTCACTTTAGACATTAGTTCATCGCACAATTATCGCCTTTTTTAAGGGAAAAGTTTTGTCAAAAAGGGCACTTAGATAAAAAAAAACCTATAATGTATGGTTGGGCTATTTGAACTGTATCTGAGAAAACCGAAAAACGTGCAAGTATCTAATATTAATTTTTTTCATGACAAGAAACTGAATATTTGATATTCTATGTAGTTGCACTGAATATTTCATCAATTTTGAACAATAAATAACGTCTTCACATGAATAAACATCTATGACATATGAATTCTAAAGTTATCTAATTTTATCTTAAAGAAGAAAACAAATATAAGTCAAAATGATCTATTGGCATCAATACGGAAAATAAAAAATTTGGCTCGATCAAACAATTTCTTTTGCCCTGACTATTCTTGAAACATTTTACAAAATGCAACTTTTTTAACAAATTTAAGAGCAAGTTATTATCTAATAGAGTATATATTTTGTTTATTATTGATGTCAATACGCACACTTTGACACCTTGTACTTTTTAAACCGTCAATTTTGGTTTTCTACTTGTAAAATTTGAAAACGTTGATCAAATTTCGGGGTAAAAGATATTATCCAATAAAATATATTTTAGGCGTTTCTTACTGACTGGATTTGTCATCCCAGGCGTTTTGATGCAGAAATTTTCGCTTTTCTGATAAATCCCGGGATCCCGGGATTACGAAATCTTTGATCCCGAAATCCCGGGATCAGTATATTGTCCGGGATTGGAAGCCCTAATACAGGCTCGCCGAAACATATTGCATAAAAATATTCAAACAGCAATGTGTTGTCCACACTCACAGTACCCATCAATCGCTACTTGCACGCGAAAAGCCTCCGCTACAGCTTTGAGCGTTAATATTAATTCATTCGAGTCCGTGCAGGGTTCATTTTTTTCGTCTTTACATTCTCTACATTTCGTGTGAAAGCATCAAGATTGCTCCACGGTTCAGTTTTTACAAGCGCAAACGACAAAAAACACGATTTCTTGAAGTTAAATTAACAAATTAAGAAATTATTTGCGAGTAGGAAACACATCACAATACAGCGACGGACTGTTCCACGTGACCTGGGACCGTCGGCTTCCTGCTAGTATTTTTGTCACGAACTCCGTCATTTTCTGCTCTATTGCCTGGTCTATAAGATGACATTAGCCGAAGGAAAGTTTGCAATATTGTAATAAAAAATAATTGCTCGTACATTTGGTCAAAGTTTGACGCACGAAAAAAGATCGGGATCCCAAAAATATTTTGTTTCGGGATTTCAAAATGACAGAAAAGTTACATATGCATCATTTCTAAGCCAACCTGAAGAGTTCCCAATACAGCAACAGTTTCTAATTTCTCGGCATATATCAAATCGTCCACGCACGCAACCGGCTTAGTTCTCGCCTTCATTACCACGCGCTTTTAATTAGTACCACAATTAGGGTTATTGCGATCGCGTGCGACAAACCGCATATTTGTGCAGCATTCAGACCATCGCATAGCATTGGCAATGGATCGCCACGAATACCTAATACCAACTATTTAAATACACTGTATGGATCAGTGAATTAAAACTGACACAGAGCGAAAATGAGACGACCGCACCAAAGAGGGCGTAAAGTTCGCGTTTCGTTCAGCTTCACCAATATGGAAAACGTATAAATGGCATTGAGTTGGTTGAAAATTGGCCAGTGTGTTACTTGCTCAGGAGGACATAAGATGATACCTTACGTGTGGTGTGCCTTATTGTTTGTTGGTGTTAGTTGTGGAAATCTAAGTTTTGTGGAAAGGATTTTCAAGACGTGTCTCGAGGAGAAATCCCTAGTATCATGTCTATCGAATAAAACAGGGAAGATAATCGACAGGGTTGTGGACCAGGATGTGCAATTGTTCGATGGATTCGTCTTGAAAAGAAACCAGGATACTCCAGAACATTCGAGATCCTATAGTTTGCAAGACTCTATCAGGAACTTCATAGATACGCATACGTTGAGTTTGGATCTAACAATTGAGGGCGCTGAAGCCAGAGGTGATTCAGGGTCTGGTTCCTCAACGGGTAGTAGTTTTGGAATCGGAAAGGTGGACAAAAAAGACAGGAAGTATTTGTACTATGCCCTTACTGCCATAATGGGAATTCTTGGATTGTCGGTACCGCTTCTTCTGAAAGGAATGGCGATATTAGCTGGGAAGGCGCTGTTGGCCAGCAAAGCTGCTCTGATTATCGTCGGCACAGTTGCTTTAAAGAAAATTTTCCAATCTGACAAGGAACCACTCAGCGTCCATACGCATACCGTCAATGTTGATGACCATGATAGAGCTGCTGTTCTTGATGGTGGGTATCATAAGCCCCGTCCTTACCAACCGTACGACTACTGACATTTGGAAAATCTAGGTTCTAGAAACTAAAATGAGAAGAGTTTTGATTCTATACTGATGACTCTGTTACCACTTTTGTTGTAGGTTATGTGGCTAATTTATTGATTTGCGTTTTGTAATATATTTTATGTTTTGTTTTTGTGTACTTATGTATAGGTAATTAATGTTTCTTATTAAATATATAAGTTAAAACGCTATGGAACATTTTTGTAATGTTTGCAAAGAAAATGGCGCTATATAGTGTAATTTCAAAAAGATAATGCGCATAGTGTCGTTTGTAAAACAATAATTAGGTTATTAAATTACTTAAGCACATTAGTGTCAATTTAACAAACAAACAATAAAACTTAAGAGCTTATTGTTATAGTAATGTTATGCTGAGCTTATTGTTATAGTACATTACAAACAAATAAAATTCTGGTAATTTATAACCATTTAGATACAAGTATAAATTAGAGTAAAATGACTTTTTCAATATAGAATTTGTTGATGTGTTTCTTATGCTGAATACAAATACGGTCTGTTAATATCTGTTGAAGAAGTGGAGGTATATGTAAATGTAACAACATTTTTCCAACTGTGTGATGTGCGATAGTGGTTCTCATTTACGCACCATGTCCCGCATTTGTTACGCTTTTTACTTTCACATCATTCACTCTGAAGTTTATTTTTGACTTTTGTTTTAAATCGCTAGTGTTAGCGCAGAAAAAACGATAAAAGATTATTGAGATCAGATTACTCGACATCAAAGGAACGAAGGGATTATCTAAAATGTGCACAGTAATTATAATAATAATACTTATATTAATATATTATATTACACTAACAGGGACCGAATGTGGTTCGGATTATTAAATACTGTAGCTAAATTGTAGAAAAGACGAGTATGGTGCACAAGATAGATACAAAAAATGGCTTTTCCCTCGGTTACTCAGTGCTTTATTTTATTATCATTTCTGTTTGGGCGTTCGGATTAGCGAACGTTCGCACTACCGAAGTTCGGATTATCGACGCTCTACTGTAATGCGAAACCCCTGACAACGTTAAGGTGGGATTCGAAATGAGTAGGCAACCAAATATACCTCATAATTTGAAGGTCAGTATTTCGTGGTATTTCACCGAAATGATTAGGTATTTCCATTCAAATTATACGTCGAACAGAACTTGAAACCTTTGCCGATAATACAAAAATATCCGGCTCAATTCTGTCGGGTCTAGGTGACGGATTTTACGATTGTTGATGGCTATGTCGTAGTGTTCTTACGTTCAACAAAAAAACGCTTATATTCACAGAATTCGTCACCTATACATGACAGAGGCCGGATATTTTTTGTATTATCGGCAAAGGTTTCAAGTTTTGTTCGACGTATAATTTGAATGGAAATACCTAATCATTTCGCTGAACAACTCAGAATAATATTATGAAGTATATTTGGTTGCCTACTCGTTTCCAACCCCATCTTAAAATTATGAGGTAAGTTAAGTCGGTTTACCGATAGTCACTGACTGCATATTGTATACAGGTTGTTAGAGCGAAACTTTTATTGGTTTGTTTCTCCATACTTTCGAAGAAACGTGAGCTGCATTGCAGAATAATTTTGAGTCCTTTTCTGCAAGAAATGTAGGATGTAGGGGCAGGTATATTTCATCCCCTAAAAATGGTCAATATCCCCTCCCTCGGGGGGTAAAAAACCCGTCGAGCGATCAGATAGTCACGAGTTATACAGCTTTTATCTTTTAAATAGGGATACTTTATATTTTATTTACGCGAAAAGGGATAAAAACTCGCGTTTATGGGCCCTGGGCAAGTTTACATCCCCTTCCATGTCGCCATTGGTTATAAAAGGTCAAGATAGATGTCGTTTTGTTAAGAGGGGCTAGCTTAATATGGCTTCTGGTGAATTATTTATTTCGTCTGCTTTTTTGCTCTCGATCTCCGAATGTGTCGCTTTCAGGGGCAGACAGAAAGTCCAAATATAATGTAGAATCGAACAAAATTGTAATATAGAGTGTGAGCGAAATGACTGCTTTGAAATCTCTAGATTCTTTTGTGGTGAGTTTAGGGGTTGTTACCCCTAGCACTCCACTTCTCCGCACGAATGTTTATAACAACGGCTCGTTGGTCTAGGGGTATGATTCTCGCTTCGGGTGCGAGAGGTCCCGGGTTCAAATCCCGGACGAGCCCAGCCTCTTTTTTATTTTTCCTTCAGAACTTTTGAGGGGATGATGCATCATACTAATAACCAATAAAATGGAAAACTTAATTAGTCTACGTACTAACTTAAATAGTCTGCTAATTATTATACTAATTAAAAAAGTGTCCTAATTTTGGTAAATTTTTATTTATTGGGGGTATATTTATAATTCCATGTCGTAATCGTCTTTGTAACGATAATCTCTGACAATGGGGAATTTTTTTATTGTTTATTATTTGTTGTTCAATCGAGTGTGTTGTCGAGGTTTTTCAAGTTTATAACTATTGGCGGTTTATTTTGTCTTTCGGTTGAAAAACCCAAAAGAAAACAACTCCTAGAACGCTAAATGTATTAAAATTATGTATACCAGAATGAACAACTGTTTGAATAATAAATAACTAACTTTGTAATCATTGGTCAGAAGGGAAAATACACGATTTTTAAACTAAAACTTTTAGGGAACATTCTTTAAAAATACTGCTGTAAAAAAATCTGTATGTGGCCAGGCACATGAGTTTATCATAATACATATATAAAATTAATAGTTTAGCTGCATGCGATTCTATTTGATCAAAATCCGTGGTGTCTGCACTAAAATAAAACTAGTTAGCCAGGATTTGACAGATATTTTGATACTATTGACAGTAGGCATTGTCAAATCATCAGCGTTTGACACTACCAACTATCATTGGAATATCTGTCAAATTCTGGCTAACTAGTTGTATATTAATGCAGACACGACCGAAATCCTTTACCACGATATCTGGCTTATTAACATCAAGCATTCTATCAGTGGCAGCAGGCATGTTCCATAATAGGGTAATATGATCGTTACTCACAACCGGAGATGGAACGTGGTGATACCACCGACCCACATCCATTACTAAAACCTAGTTGGGAACACAAAATTGTAATGCATATGTATTCCCACCAGCAATGTAATGCGACTTAGCTGGGCAGTGGACATAATTATAGACAATAATTATAGCCATGTTCCGCAGCCTGATGCCACACTCTACAACTCCTATCATGAGCAACTCTCATAAACTTCTGCTTATAATATGTCGTACGCATGGTCGTACGTACTGCCTGATCTTGCGTCGCTATAATAGAGGATACTGCTTCAGCCTTAATGGTTCCATGACGAAGCCAAGATAACGATCCGGAATTTGAAATACCATTGCCCTCTAAAACTCTTAAGAATTGGCCATGCATTGGCTTACTAACATAATCCTCTCTCAATTTCTGATACATTCTTAACTTAACCTCTCGCTTTAAACTCCAGTAAATATTATTTCTATAATTATCCAGCTCTTCCAACGTACATTTTTCTAAAATTAGTATGTGTTACTTAACTATTGACTTAGTAGAAGTATCCCTTATGATTTGTCTAATGACTTTCCCATCATTGTTGACCTTTACAAAATTTCCTAAATTTAACATTTTCAAATCATGATTATTTTCCAATTGCTGCAATACCACGACCTCTATCTTGGTGATGCAGGTATAGCCTGCAGACATCAGACCTCGGATGGCACATAAAATTTAATTCAGTTAGTGTAGGAAACTTTTTTTGCCCTTTATTATTAATATAACGGAAAACCGTGTTATTATTGGGTTAATAGAACTTCAAATAAAAGTGCCAACTAGTTAGACCTATTCATTTATTCCAATGCTTTGCCAGTAAATTCTGGCTTCTTTAGGGAACTAAAAATAAAATTACACAATACCTGACATGACAGCAATACAATCTAAAGCGGATGAAACATACCAAACCAGTATATATTTTGCACTGAAAATTTGAGAATTGCATACTACAATCTGGGCACAGTGGGAAGTTTATTTACCAACCTAAAACTGAAAACTCCATCAGAGTATATGTCTAATGTCGTTTATTGTGTGCCGTGTGCGGATTGTAATGCTAGTTATGTAGGCCAAACCGGCGATTGATTGAAAACAAGAATGAGCCAACACAGACTTGACATTAGAAACAATAAACTAACCAGCGCTTTATCTTAACATGCCATAAATAAAAGCCATAATATCGACTTCGACAACGTAAAGATATTCTTTAAAAAGCGTAACCTACGTGAAAGGTTTTTTTTGAGATGGTTGGAATGAAAGGGACGAGTAATGCCATGAACATGCGATTGGACACAGAAAATTTGAGCAATATTTACAGTTTTCTTTTAAATTTAGATTATAATAACTCAACTGACGCAAATAGTACCGCCATAGGTGTAGCTGATATTAGCGAGTTGATTTTGTAAGGGGATGGAAAATTGTAATTTTCGTGTCAACTCATTTTGTTTTGTTTTGTCATGTGTATCATTGTGATTTAGTGTAGTAGTTTAAAACTTTGTTAGTTTATTAGGTTGAGAATTTTACTTTTTGATTTATTTGCGACAATTCGAATGTTACCGGTTGTGGTGCAGTTTAAAATTTATAAGAAAGAGAAAAACACCTTGTCGAGGACTTCAGTCTTGGTTGAACGTTTGCACTGGTACATTCGATCCTGTATTTGTCTGTTTAATGCCGTTATCGTCCATTATTGTGACTTTGTGTTGAGACTGTTATTTGGTATGTTTCATCCGTTTTAAATTGTATTGCTGTCATGTTCAGGTATTGTGTAACTTTGTTTTTAGTAAGAAGAACGCAGAATTTACTGGCGAAATATTGGACTAAATGAAAAGGTCTAACTAGTTGGCACCTTTATTTGAAGCTGTATTAACCCAATAATAACACGGTTTTCCGTTATATACAATTTATTGTTACCTGTTTTCTGGTTTTAAGGTCCAGATCGCGTTTTCCTTCTTCGTCCAGTTTAAAACACCTACACTGTATCGAAATATTGGAATAGCATATGCATTTATCGCTTGCATTTTATATTTTCCATTTAAACCAGATTGTAAAATTATGCTCTCACGCTCAATGTATTCGCCCTTAACCTTCGCCTTCGTCCTTTTGTCATCAACACTAAAGGCTTCATCCATTCCCAGATACTTATATTTAGTATTATCTGTTAGTTCATTAATATTAGTATGATCATTCAGGGATATCTCAGCGAAATTCTCAATTCTGCCATTGAGAATACTAGTTTTGGCACACTTCTTCATACCAAATTGCCAAATTACCAGATTATTATTATTATTATTATTATTATTATTATTATTATATGTAAACTAACAACATTTCGACAGTATTTGAGCGTCTGACGACAGTTCTGTTGGACAGTTAAAGTTGATGGCGCTGTAACCGTAATAGTTACCGTCTATTTGTGTAAACCATCCGTTAACGGGTGACGTTGGCGCCGGCGACCGTTCGGTCGGTAATCGCGAATTGTGTAATACCACCTCCGGTGGCGGTTCACGGGGGTTCCGTAATTCCGTCGGCAAAATTGGTAGAGCAGCGCCGCCGCCACACACGCACGTGCAAACTCCGAGGGGATTGAACAAAACCGCGCAACTGGAAATTATATTAAAGTGCTCCTGCCGCCGCCGCCGTCCCATATACGTGTTATATCTGCGCGCTGAGCGGCGGCGGCGGCGGCGGGTACGGACGGGCGGGCGGCAGCGAATCATCTCCCTGCGGCTTACTGTACAAAACAAAGTTACATTTCGTCGGCGCAAATTAAATTTTAACAGAAACGTAATTGAACGCTGAATGGCGCCCCATACGTTTCCGGCATCCCACTTATTTTAAGCTTAATACGCCGGTCGCGAATAATTGAGCCCCCATAGATGGCGCTCCTACTCAAGCGTATATTTTGGAAAATTTGTTAACACGACTACAGCATTGAGGATGAGCGATTGCGTATGTGATAGGTTGTCACCAAACTTAACGTTTTTTCACAATTTTCATCACTGAATTTGTTAGCGACTGAAATGCTGAAAATTAGTAACATCAAGTCGAAAGGTGTTTGAACCGATGCTGCCTTCTTGGATTCATTGAAGCGATATTTATCGCAAAAGCATGCAACTGGCTCCTCCACCATAAATGTCTACAACCCATACCAGAATGTCGAAGGGAGTTACTATACAGAGTATTTAGGGTCTTGACATTATATTTTCAAGGGATGACTAAACATATTAAAAGATGGCCATTAACATAAAAATGGCTTTACAAAAGTTGCATAGTTGCAAGTTGTGTAATATTGGTTTTCAAAAATCTTGAAGATAACAGAGCAAGCATGTTATTGGAAAAGCAGCCTAGATCTATAAAGCTGCTACCATCATTACCTTATCTAGACAATCCAGGGGTACTTCTCACTTTGGCTTAACTGTTTTCCCATGCTGATTCCCACTCTTCTTATGAGTAAAACATGTAGAAAGTTGGAAAAAGAAAAACGCCTAAAGACGCCTTAACTTTGCAGAATAATTTATTTACTTTAGTATCGGTTTCGGCAATGCAATTCTTCAGCCAAAATCGACAGAAGAAATAAAATGGAATAAGTAAAATCACAACCATGTACAGGGGAAAAATAGAACTTAAAGTCACAGCTGCAGGATAACAATATTCTTGCGCCATTAAAACGGTGTAACATGTAAATACAATATGAACGAATATGAACGAAAATTGAAAAGTGTAAAAAAAGTAAAGTTAGCTACAAACACCAGCATGCCAAAGGAGTTAAGCCAAAATTACAGGTGGCAATACATAACTGAAAAACTATGGGTTTTCAAGAACTACTTACTGCTTTGGTACTTCTTAAAAATGTATTGGAGGCCCATAGAGAGATTTAACATTTGGTCTCGTAAAACTCAGTTTAAAAATATCTTAATTAGCACAATCAATTTCGCAATTTTCCGAGATCGCACATGTACTATTCTTTTTCAATAAATTAGTGATGCATATATGCAAAAATGAAAAGCCCAAACAGTTGTTTTCCGATTCATTATTTATCATTGCGTGTTGGTAAAAACCAAACTTTATAACAAAAACCATAATTATAATAATGTAATATTTACTATAACGTTTTTTTCGCTGACCAAATATATGCAGTTTCTTGTTTATTGAAAATGCAAGCATCCTATACGTTTCGTTTTCTTTCCATAAAGCCCTTAATTTATAAATAGTATTATAAAAACAATTTTATAATTCATACTTCAGTTTTATAAAGTTGCGTATAGTTTTTAAGAAATTATTTTTTTGCACTTTTGTCACTGATTATCTGTATCCCTTGGCGCAAGGGTTAGAGTAGAGATACACGGAAAGCAGTTATGACGTACGTAGGCTGTTTAGTGTTTTGACTATAAAAATCTAGAACTACATACATAGTTATCTAATATTGGAAGACGCTTTTATTTTAAAAATATTAGTGGGCAAGCATTTTTATTAATGTATTTGCCGTTCTTCAAAATATTTTCAAGTAATGAAGAATCTGACTGTCTGTCTGTTCAGGTTTCCTAGCTTTCTACTAGATAATTGGCCGCAGCCCCGGGAGTCCTATACCGTATGATTCCCCGTCCTGTGCGGAGTCATCCGTCCACCTCCTCCCTCACCGTAAAAAAATCAAAGAATCTAAAATCATAACCTGTTCCGAAGAACTGTGACAAAAATCACAACCTATTCCGACAAACTGTTACAAAAAAATCACCTAGGGGCTGGGGCGCCATGTCCGTTACTGATGTGGATATAAAGACACAAATTATAATACTATACATCACGGGCGTATCCAGCTCAAAACGGAAGAGGGCACTTTTTTAAGTTAACTTGCTATATGGGTAATGTGACCAGAATTTTATTGAGGCAAAGCGGGACATAAGCGGGGGGGGGGGGGGGGGGTACTAATTGAAACCAAATTCTTGCGTTGTATTAAAATCGACGCATTCTAGGTTTTTCTTTTAAAATATTTGTGTATGATTTTGAGTTGCGTTGGATCCACAGATATAATTTTACGTTAATATGATGCTGGTCTAAACATATCTAATTATTTTACACCAAAAATTCTAGACATTCATTGTCCTATATTTATTTCAATTAGATAAATGTTTGGAATGTATTTTTTTAAAGAAAATTGAAAATTTTAGACCTCTTGCAGTAGTGTTTTTTTAAAATGTGTATTTATTTTGTGATATATTAAGTCCCTAAAGACAACGTTATATCAAATTTTTGACAAGTCATTTGATTTTTAAAACATCCTCAAGTTTATAATTCATCGTTAACTTTCTAAATTTTGATTGTCTACGTCTTGTTTGTATGTTTCAGCTTTTATCAATCTTTTAAATAATTCACGTAAGTGTTTTCCTTACCATAATTTCTTCAAATATGTTTTTTTTTGTACTAAATTGATTTACTGAATATGTAAATACCTTTATCTACGACTCACAAATAATAAGTTCATTGCATACGTATCTATGACTATATAATCCCCATCATTATACGCGCCAATGATTATAATTTGAACGAACTGTCATCATTATACAGCGCTAGTGTCAAAGTCTGTCAAAACCTACGTGGATGACAGTTATGTGACAGTTCGCCTCGCTATAATTGACAAATACACATAAAATATTTTGCATAAAATGTAATTTATGAGTCGTAGATAAAACGTCGTATTTGACTCGCACATAACGGATATAAATCGCTCGCATGATTACACGCTCGCCTACGGCTCGCGCGTAAACTTCATGCTCGCGATTTATATCCTTAATTATGTGCTCGTCAAATAATATACTATTTTATCCAGAAATAAATATATTTATTGTTGCCTCTAATGAAGCAGCTTATTTATTTTAATTATACAAATTATCGCCCTAGTGTAAGATTGTCTATTAAGGGAACACCTAAATGCTAATTTTTTGGTGGAGGTATGACGAAAGACTAATAGATGGTAAACAAATGTTCCAATTCGCTGGCTTTGAATAATACACATAACAAAATGTGCCAAGTTAAGTACTGTCTAAGAAACAGCAAAGCCTTTTGTCGGATTCCATTACAGAGTAAAAACAAAAGAAGATGAAAATACCAAAAATTCTACAAAAAAGGTTACAAAATTCTACATACTATCCCTGCAATTTTAATTTGGTTTTAATCTGTAACAGGATAACAATAAAAATAAGTCAATAAATTGTTTGTTCATAGATATAATATTACAACCGTAGATTTTCTTCAACTGAATAAACATTGAGCAAATAGCAAAAATAACCATTATTAATTTTTAAATTAGCTATTACAAACGTAAATTATTGAAAACTAAACTGCTAAATAATACAAATTATAACGCTAAATTAAAATTTTTTGACCCATATTCTTGGAATACTGTATGTGTATTATTACAGTTTTGTTTAGTTATTTTTTTCTAATTTTACAAAATTGCTACGCCTGGCTTTTGGAATGGAATGTTTGGACAAATTTTAAAATCTTCCTACAAAGCTACACAGTGTTGAAACACCGCGGGACGCGGGACAAAATGTGATAAAGCGGGACTGTCCCGCCAAGCGCGTCTGGTCACCTTATGGATGGGAGAAGGGTATGTCACGGAAACGGAACGTGTAGTGTGAATCCACCTTTATTCTGCCTTTGCACTCACTGATTCAATTGAGAAATATAACCCGCAAACCCTAAAGAAGAAAAACAGCACCCGGTCATACAAAAAAAATTTAAATCGCGACTATTTCGCGGAGTTCGAGTGGGTCAAACGAGCGATCTCAGCGCCCCGCTATCGATTGCAGCGGCATGCGGCAGCGGTAGTCCGTGAACGTGCATGCTAATGCCGCTCGCGGCTCGCAGCAGAGTTCGGCCGGTTCGGCGAGGCGCCGGCAGAGATCGCCGGGCGTTGGCGTTGCCTGTATTTTGCGGTAAGTGTTTGCTTTCCGTTCGCAGTAGTAGGCGACTCCTTCCCTTCCCTATTCCCTGGCCATTGTTCCGTCCAATGACGATATACAATATGATATGAGTGGGGCCCGCGTGGGGTCCGCCGTCATATCGATCCGGCGTCGTTGCGCCGACGCCCGCGACGCCACGCGACCAATGCCCGCCCGTTATTATTTCATATTTGGGCGCGATTGGACGATGCCGGGCATGGACCGCCAATCGACGACCGCTTATTATAATTCATATGCGCCCGGTTATGATTGGTGTGGTGGACGCCCCGCGGACGACGACGACGGTAGCGCCGCGACGCCGTGCTTAGCGGATAGCGTGGGAGACTGAATCGAGATGCTGAGGCTCGTGATCGGGTACGTACTCGAGTGGGGTTATTTATAAATTCAGCGCGGTTAGGTCGGGGTTCGTTGTGTGTTAGGGTTGACAATTTGAATGTATACAGGGTGTCTCATGCAACTGATCCTTTAAAATATTGAATTATCTACTATTTACAGTTTGACAAACAAAAGATTGAGAGCGTTCGCGAACACAACCGTTGGCAAACCTTCTCAGAGAAAACTTGTTGTATTTAGTAGTCAGTGGCCCATTCTAACCCCAAAGAGCGTAAAATGATGGTGACGTTTACTCACATAACACTGCATCAAGAACACCTAGCATAAAGAATCATGTCTTATGGTGACAGTTGCGTGTTTTATTATTAGAGTTGGGTAGTTTATGGTTAATATATTATAGTAAAACACATAACTGCTACTGTATACCTTGACAAGCCAGTTCGCACACAGTTAATTCGCAAACATTGACTATAATTGATCTCGAAGTATTTACACGAACCACTATCACAATGGTCGACTTTCAGCTTGACGCTTTTAGCTTGACATTTTTTTCTAAACCACTTGAAATATTCAATAGATAATATATAGAGATAACCAGAAAAATCATTAAACAAAAGTTTTAAGAGGGTTGCGAAATGAATATGATTTTAATATACTTATAGCAATATACGATAAGAAGTAGTATTTCAGAGGATATTTCATAGGGAAAATAAATTTAGTTAGATACTTTTTGAAGAAATTTTGTATACTTAATTTATGTCTATGACATTTTTTGGTAAAGTTAATAGTTTAGCTGTATGAGCAAATTCTATTTGATCGAGATCGAGTCTGCATTAAAACTTAGCTAGGATTTGACAATTATATTCATTCTTATGGCAGTAGGTAGTGTCAACCACTGATTTTTTGACAATACCTACTGTCAATATTATCAAAGTAACTCGGTAACTCGTTTTATTTTAATGCAGACAGAATCGATCTCGATGAAATAGAATCTCATGCAGGTAAACTAATAATTTTATATGTAATATGATAAAGTCATGTGCCTGGCCACATCAGATTTTTTCTATGCACTTGAAATATTCAATAGATAATATATAGAAATAACCAGAAAAAACATTAAAATGAATATGATTTTAATATATCTAAGAATACACGCTAAGAAGGGAAAAATATCTAAGTGGTGTTTCAGAGGGTTGAAAATAAATTTGGCTGAAAAGTTGTGACGAGACTGATCTATAACTATTGGTCTTAACATCGTGCAAATTCACTAACAAATGCGACATTTTATTTTTTATTATTATCCAGATACCAAAGCAGAAATACCACCGTGTGCTATTCGCCCTGTGCATACACCGTGGAGGGGACTGGCAAAAACAACCTAAGCGCCCGTAGCGGAGAAATACCTAACTAAAATGCGTACACTATGTGCAATAGTTCACGGCGCATTATGTTGTGATCCAATCCGTCAGAACTAATAACACATCGTTGGTATAAATAATAAGACATCGCAAATATTGCTATTGGAAAGTAGGAAACTAGTTTAGTCGGTTTAAATATAAGGTATATATATAGAATAATGACGAAAGAGAAACCTGGTGAGAAGTAAATTTACAATTAAAAGATACCTTGTTACAGGCCTCGGTACCTTAGCGGTAGAGCAATGCCCCGGGAAGGCAGGAGACACCCGTTCGATTCCGGGCTGAGACCGTATCTTTTAATTAATTTTAAATTTACTTCTCACCTGGTTTCTCTTTCGTCATTATTCCATATATACCTAAAAGACAACGTCATGACTGACCAGAATATATAAAACACATTTTTTTTTAATAGTTTGTGTTTAAAAGTATGTAGAATGAAAATTAGGTAATGAACAAAAAATAATGTTTTTCTTTAAGGTAAATTATTATTATTAGTTTATTTTGGACAATCGCAAAACTGCTTTTCGCAAAATTCATAAAAAGTAAATTCTCGAAGACTAATGAGCCATGAGCTATCTATCGGTCCTCCAAGGCCCTCCAAGGACTTTTGGGATACCATTGTACATATTGTAGGGTCCTCCAAGGACCCCCAAGGACTTTCGGGATACCATGTACATATTGTAGGGTAAGCGTCGTGGTCCAAACTTCATTTCTCATCAACTATTTTTAAAAATTTTCACACTAAAAAATATTTACAATATCCTTGAGACGTAAACTCGGTTTATGACTTAAACTGGGCTGAAACCCAGCCTGAACGATACCTACATTTCTATACAATACTCACACAGACACCTATTTTAATAGTTGAGGGGCTATCGACTGTGTGAAGTGTTGAGGAGGGTACAATGAAAAGCTTGTCAGTCTTTGATATTTTATTCTCTGGGCTATTCACATTTGCCTACGTTTCGCCGATATTTGTCTTCGACTTCTTCAGGGCTAGTGTGGGTGTGAGATTTCGTCAATGGTTGGGGGTGGAGGCCTTTGCCTATTTTAATCTTCTGCTAACTTGTTCGTCAGTCTGGTCTTCTTTCTTTGATCTTCTTCTTAAATAATGACCTCTCCATGCTTCTTCACTTACTAGTCTCCTTTGGTATACTAAAATGTCTTTCTATTATCTCATTGAACTTTTCCAGTATCCAGCTTTGTTCTTATGCTTTTTCAATGTTATCTCTGCATGGTCATCATCTACATATACCATCTCTCACTGGAGTTACAAATTTATATTTATAGCATCTTCCATCATGCTTATTCACAATGTGTGGTCCCATATTATTATCTTTATCATCACGTCATCGACTAAGTTGTATTCTGAGTTCTGACCAAGTCCATCACTTTTTCCCTATAGTACTAAGTGTGTCTAAACTTTCCTACATTTATCTACAAATCTATCACATAGCTAGAAAACGCAGCATCAGATGGCAACTCGCACTGAAAAAGTCTATCCGGGAGAGATTTCTAATGTAAAGACCGTTCGAGCCGTCTAACTGTATGTATGTATACTTGTGAGTCGGTCCCCCGAGAGGTCCGTCCCGTGAAAAATGGACGAAGGCATCCTTCGAGTCCCCGTGATGGGTCCGTTCCGTTCGTCCAGTTCAAATGTTGATCTTGCATCGGCCGATTCGGCCGTTATAATGCAACAGGGTACGGCGGCGTGCGCGTCCGCTATTCCATCGCAGAATAGCGTAAGCGTGTGTGCTCTGTCAAGTGTTTACTTAAAGATGTTATTGATTTTCTATGTACCGGGCAGCGTCGGAACGAACTGATGCGGCGGTTGTCCGGCGTTAGTGTACGTGTGCATGAAATAGCCCGATGATGGAGATATATCTCGCTCGCACTTCTCTGTCGTGAATTTGATGAAGATATTTTGATATTTTGATCTGATTTTGTAATCACTATTTGTCTATATATCGTCATTATTAATTTTTACTAATTGTTACTTTGCTTCAGTACCTATTCCATCATTAAGGGACCTCCATAATACCGTCTACAATATGTCATCATTCCATAACTATACTGATCTGATTTATATTGACCCAGATTACTGATCCACTTATTGAATGCAATGACCATATTATTGACCGTGTAAAGTCCAAGAGTCTTCTTCTCCCAAAATAAGGCATAGTTACGTCAATAATTCAGTCAGCCAGTCGAACGTCCCACAAATCTCTGTAGCAAAATCATTTCTTTTGATGATTTTCTTCGATAGATTTTGTTCTTGTTACGGAGATGGGCCATGGCCTCTATATCCATGGGCGCCGTTAAAAAATGTTCCAGGGGGGGGGGGGGGGGGGCAACAAATTTTTTTAGTAATAAAAGGTGATGTAGTGTGAATGACTACTATTAATTACTTTGTAGCGTTTTCGTATTTTTATTTGTTGTAAATGGCATTGATAGGGACGTATTTACTAGTTAGGATTCTAAAATTGTGACAACAAACATGACAAAATAAAAATATAAAAAAATACCCAATAGCTTATATTGTTCGTTAAATTTAAATTGCACTCACCCTGAAAACTCTCCGTTGCTTTTATGGTTGTGTCATTTTTTACACATTATTTTATGTCATTAGCCACGGTTGTGACCCCTGTATGCTCGGCAACTTATCTATAGCATATTGATATTAAGTGAATTTCAAGAAAATTTGCTGCCTTTCTATCGTTTATTAATGTGTAATTAATAATTTTTATTAAGAATATTATTTGTATTTATATATTTGTTTCAGAATCATTGAACTTTTAGCCTAGATTTTAGATTTGGTCTGATTGCCAACCAATATTGAAGAATTTTTATTACTTTGTAATATTCTGAAATAAACATAGTTAATTTTTTATAAGAATTTCATAAAGTTTTACATACAAATTATTTATATATTCTATAATATATTAAGGCTTTATGCAATACCTAAACGGTGTCAAGGGTGTGGACATGAGTTCGATATCAAAAGTTTAGTGTACTTTATCTATAATTTGCACTTATTTTTAACACCCACTATATTTGAGATAAACAGCTGAGCAGTGCAAAAAGGTGCGAAGTACAGTAGATCGTCGATAATCCGAACTAATTGAAACTGAAGGTCATTCGGATTATCAAATTGTTCGGATTATCAAATATTGCAATTTAATAGCAGAAAATAAGATTGGATAGAGTGTTCCTAAAAACAACTAGGTACTACTGTTCTTAGAAACAAAAAAGTACGCTTTTTCTTAGAATGATATTTCTAACCTCTAATAGTGAATGTAAATATTGAACGTGACAGTATTTTCGCAAAAGTTATTTCTTTGAAAGGTGAGTCGCTTTATAAAAAATCTCTGGTGATGGTGATGAACGTTGCCCTAAAAAGGTTACCTATTTAATTCGTAAAGATAATAGCAGTATTAATTTAATTCCGATAATATACGTCTCAGTAGGCAACGCACTTACATCTTCATCTATGTTCCGTTCCCGTTGCCTATCCAGTGAACAAGCTGCACGCTACGTCTAATATATGGTTCGCACACTTTTCAGCGATGAGTAATTTGCAGCAAACGTGAAATCTACTATAAATTATAACTGCAAGGTGCAGAAATGTAAATGCTAGAATCTGCATGTACTAAAAAAAATTCAGGTAACATAAAACATTATTTTATACTATTTTAAACAAAATAGTATAAATGTTTTATCTCGTCTTTTAAGTGTATCAAACTAGACCCTTGAAGTGATTCTACAGGAAAAAACCAAAAAGCTTTTTTCTTTTGATATACATACTTTCAATGCTTTGGTCGGAATGGTCGCGTTCGTTTGAACCCTTGGCGGATATATTTGTCAGTACAATGTGTGACACTTCTATACTGGGGATTTCATACCGTAATGTTCAAGGTTTTCCGCGTTGAGTTGAGCCTGCTTAAAGGAATCTATTACGTTACATTTTTTAAACATATGGAAACAAAATCAGCGCTCTTTTATACCGAGGTATTATCTTGGTCAAGGGTTGTCATGGAATGTAAAACGGTTGTCTCAGCTTAAATCAGCCTTTTGAAATAATTCTGTCATTGTCAACCTACAATGACATCATCGATGACTCAGCACAATGATTTAACTGACAGATTTTGTGACTCAAAAAATGAATGACATAAAAGTACGATGAGAGCTGCGACCATCATTTTAAAAATCCATGCCCAGTCTAGACATACTTCTATGTGAAGTACACCAATTCATAGGTTTTTAAACCGGTGCATACCAGTTCTGGTCTCCCGTTTGATAGTAACAATACCACTTCATGTTTTTTTTTACTTTTTGCTTCATTGCTTTCAAAATATGCTAAACTTTAACGTGATCCGAATTTGAGGTTAGTGACTGCCTACTGCAATATATGGGTAGTGTTTATACTCATATCAATATATTTAGTGCAGAATGGTAATTTTTACGCCACATCTTCTCTTTTTGTACCAAGCAAAGTCCTCTATGCTAAAATTGTTGTATATGAAATGTTATGAGATTTTATAAAAACCATAAATGAAATGATTACTTTGTTAGTACTTCCTCTTCTGCACTAGTCATCCAACTATTTATATCAATTACTCATTGGATCGAACAGAACGACCATCATCAACCTATCTCCTCGAACAATTTGGCACTCCGTCCAACCAGTATAAAACTCTCCTCGAAAACAGCCCCTTAAAGAAATCGCCGAAACGGTCCGTTCTTTAGCATCCAACACTTGTGGATGCTCGCTCAATCGGGGGTGTCGTGAACTTGTTACTCAAGACCGCCGGAGTCTGGAGTGCATTTAGCGGATCGTCTCTGCTC
Organism: Melinopterus prodromus; assembly: GCA_964023965.1. Lineage (NCBI taxonomy): Eukaryota > Metazoa > Arthropoda > Insecta > Coleoptera > Scarabaeidae > Melinopterus > Melinopterus prodromus. The sequence continues at coordinate 53,380,325 of OZ030393.1, forward strand.
CACCAGCATCCGGTAGTCAAAACGGGTAATCGAAAACAAAGCTTCCCCAGCATACCATTCGACGGAGACGCAAGACGAAACGCGGATACTGGAATCGGCGGAGAGATGGAGACAGACAGATAAACAGCGAGAGAGGAGAGCGTGGGGGAGGGGGTGTCGCTACAGGTAGCCGTCATCCGCGGCATGCAAATCGCGGTTATCGCGGCGAATCGATGATCAAAAGGTCCACTTCCAAGGAGAGGGAAGACTTGGAGCCTTAAGAGCCTGCCCACCGCTGCTCCCTCCGACCAATCCAGACCCTCACGTTTATTACTTGCATAAATCCATCATATTCATAGAGGCGCGCTCCTCCACGCTCCCATTGGTAGAACGAAGTGTGGCCCCCGTGGCGCATTGCGGACCTTCTTCTCTCCGCCTAGATATTAATATTGAATTTTTCGTGTCTCAGGCGCGGGGAGCGCGCGCGCACGCGACCCACGGCCCACGAGTGGACAACGGCCGGCGGCCGCCGCTTCACCGGGGTCGCTCGCGTTCTCTTCCTCGCACTCCGCGGGAAGGGTACGGGCGAGTGTATTGGTGTACGTGTGTCCGTTGCAGTACGGAGCTCATTACCGGCGCTAGACGCTGATATATCACGACGTCTTTCTCTGGATGCTTATGGAGAGCTGGCTGTGATCATTCCAGACGGCCTCGTCCGATAATGGAAAGATCGCAGGCTCCTTCACGACATATCTGATTCATAGAGACGGTTGAGATGCTTCGTGCAAAAAAATATAACCGAAGATAATGTAATTTACTAATTTAACACAAACTCTGATTCTGTGGTCTACTGTATTCAGAAATTGTTTTTTGAAAGTCTAAAGAGTTGTTTGTAAATCCAACTAATGTACCCATTAGATTAAGGGTCGGTTTGTTCACTTCCGGTCAGGTACTTTTTATGCTTCCGGTTTTAAGAGAGCGTAATTTACATTAATAATCTTTGACTTATTATAGAAGTAGTCCAAACCAATAGGGGGCCAGTCTTCAAAAAGAACATTGAGATGTATTGAATTGTACACAAGTGCGCAGCATGGTGATGGCCGAATTGAGTAGACAGATGAGCCTATTTTCCTACATTATCGAAACCAGAAGCTGGGACTGAGACTGGGACGGTTACCGGATCGGCGGCCTTCCTGCAAGCACGGTGGAGGAGGAGTTAAATTAAAAAATCTATATGCTTTACCTGTCAATCGAACCCAGGACTTCTAGTACTTCTAGTAAGAACATAAGAGGCTTATTCATTAGGCCACCCCACCATCACACACTCCAACAAAAGAAGGGTTTTGGCCCGAAAGCACTTGGACGTACCAGATGATACATCACTAATTGACAAATAAGGTCGACAATAACAGCCAGTTATAGTTTGGATATATTTGACATTTCTAACCTCAAAGAATTGTTATATTTTGTAATTATGACCATAACATAGCCCAGACCTGGTTGAACACAGGGAATGCTTGCTGGGGGATCCATGGCCGACCATGGACGGAATCAGGAACGCACCTCTGAGCTGCGTCCTAGCCTTCGTTACCTACCTAGGCTGGTTGGCACAGCTGGAGTGAGCGCTGGGGGAGGCACAAGGGGCCCAATGGGGCCTGGGTGCCACGAGGATTATCCTTGACCTCCAACACCCTACATACAACATAGCCGAACAATAAAACTCCTATTTTTCACTTACAAAGTCTCCATTTGGAAGTTTGGTGAACAGGAATCGCAATCCCTATTTACTAGTGATGGTCATAATCGCATATATTATTTCAAGAATCGATTATCAGTATTCGACTGATTCGCAGAATCGTATAGGTAATTTGGTAGTCGAGTTGCTCTCCACTAATAATCGATTATTAATCGATTCCGATTATTCATAATCTATTATTTATTCATAATCGATTATTCATAATCGATTATTCATAATCTATTCTTAATAATAGCTTCTTAATAATCGATTCTTATAATCGAATATGATATTACAACCATATCCCCGTCGGCATACGCTTATGTTCTACAAAGCTAAGCTTCAAAGCGCATCTTAGACCATATCTTGTCCAAAATTGTTTTTATAGCGTCAAGGAATTTGTTAATGTATAGTTTGTGTCTATTTCATTGGTCCTATGTTTTAAATTGTAAGCAGTGAAAGCTTTGTGCTGTTGTGCCTTTAGACTGATGTGGGTATATACTTCCCTTTATTTTTGATTTATACTATAAACTTCATGCGCTTTTGCAGAATTGTAAGTTTGCTGTATTGTGTGTTATGGAATTGTATCTACATGCTTATTATATGTATCATATATATCTGGACTTAGCCTATATCTATCTTTGTATGGTCTAAAGGCTAAATGAATATACTTATTTTTTATTTTATTTTTTATGTACAATCGATTATGAGTAATCATGTTTGCATATTTTGGGTTGGGTTGGGCGACGAAGTGGGTCACTGGGGAGGGGGGTGGAACTAAAACTGATGTAAATGTATGTAAACACGATTATTAAAAACCGATTATTAAAAATCTATTATTTAAAATCGATTACTAAGGATGGATTAATAACGATCGATTATTAAGAATAGATTATTAAGAATCGATTATTAGGATCGATTATTAAGAATCGATTATTAAAAATATTAATCGAGATATCTCGATTATTTCAAGAATCGATTATCATCGATTATGTAATCCGATCATTTCTATTTACCAAACTTCCAACTGTCCCCAATAGCTGTCACGATAGCTTTGTTTATGTTCGAATCCTTTCTTTGAAGTGACAATATTGCCTATAGGTAAATCCTAACTTCTTTGGTAGCTCAACTGGGTGAGGTTTCGATCGGAAGTTGTTGCAAAAATTAATGTTTGTTTATCCAAATGTTGTTTTGTCTCTACAAACGCTATACATACCAGTAAACAAGTCTTTTACTATATCTCTCTATGGGTCCTCGCCGTTAAGACACAAGGCCACAAACAAGGAGAATCATCATTGTTTCTTTCTATGAGGTTTGACAAACGGTTGCGTCGCGTCGTCAAAACTTCAGCAATTCATCGCTTGAACCTTCAATGTTTCCACCTTCTTTACTGGAAGTTCTTTCGATAAGATAGACCGGAAAACATTGACAGGATTGCTTCAAATATGCTTTTATTGTATACCTCAATTAGTCAAATATTCCTATATTAGATCTGATTTACTTTTTTTTATTATTATACCTTGACACACCCTGTATATGCATAGGTATATAAACTGAGTAGAGAGCATGTCTTGGAAGGGCGGAAGGAAAAGAGAAAACAAAGGAAAAACGCGAGAGGGCTCCGCCGGCCGTCTGGAAGGATCCGGCTCTGCGTAGATTGAAACGGAGAGAAAAATGACCACTGTCCATCCTAGGGGGTGGCCGTACTTCATTCCGGCGAGGCGGAGGCGGCGGGTGGGGCGGCCAGAAGGGGGGTGGGTGGAAAACTTATCAAAGTTTGATGGTCGCACACGGAGAAATGCCATGTCGGCCGCCGGACTGAGAACTGCCCGACGGAACTTTCTTTCTAGCCTGCAGCGGCGGACGCGCTCCCGCTCCTCGCTCGCCCGAGAGGGAGAACAAAACGAAAGCGCCACCACGGGCAGCTCCGTAATTCTTAGATTTAAAACTTTTATTACTCATTTCGTGATTTTCCTTCCTTCGGCCACAGGGAGAAATATAACCTAATTGGGAGCTGGCACGTCCGGCAGTAAATTTAACGGTGCATTTTGACATGCAATCTGGAAATGGATTAACTTATTCCATGGGTTACGTGATATCGGTGGAATATTTGCGACAATTTCGTGTTTGATAATTGCGTACAGTCGCGTGAAGACTACATATTTCATCAGATTTTTGATCGCATAGTCATATTTTTGTTATAAACTATAGCTGAACTTTCAGAAAGAAACAAATAACTGATTAAATATCTTTAATATTTTGATTTTGCTTTCTATTCGTCAACCAGCTACTAATCTATATATCAACAATCTGTATACTGTATATTTAAAAGAATTGGCGTTTACTCAACTTTATTTTTCTACGACTCACATATAATAAGTCCGTTGCATACGTATCTGTGACTATACAGGGTCTCCTACGACGAGCTGCCATTAAAAAGCAAGTTTTTTTAGAGGTATACTTTTTAAAATCGGGTTACCTGTCAAACTACGATACAAACACTACTTCGTCTTCGATATTTTGGTTCAGTACGCTTTGACAAATTAACATGGAAAGACTTACACCCGAACAACGTACGCAAATTGTGGAAATTTATTTCCGAAATTCGCGTTCTGTACGACAAACTTACAGATCGCTGCGTGAATTTTATGGTCCACACAATAGGCCATCTGTGCAGCTTATTCGCAATACGATGACTCGATTTATGTCTACGTATACGCTTACGGATAATATCCATCCAACGCGAGCACGTACTGTGCGTACCGATGAAGCCATTGCCGCTGTAGACGAAAGTGTGCAGCAGGACCTAAATTAATCAATTCGATGGCGTTCTCAATTTTTTTGCTCCATACATCTATGCCAACAATCTAAGGATGAAATGGTTTCAACAAGACGGTGCAACATGCCATACAGCGCGTGAAACCATGGCTTTATTACGAGAGACATTTGATGAACAAATCATCTCAAGAAATGGACCTGTCAATTGGCCGCCTAGATCGTGTGATTTGACTCCATTGGATTATTTTTTGTGGGGATACGTGAAATCACTTGTCTATGCTGATAAACCAGCAACGATTCAACGCTTGGAAGTTAACATTCGACGGGTTATTGATGAGATAAGGCCCGGAGTGCTCGAAAAAGTTACCAAAAATTGGACTGATCGATGGTGTCCATTAGACGCAGTCGCGGTGCTCATATGCCCGAAATTGTTTTTAAAAAATAAATGTCGTAAAATAATCTTACCAATTATATTTTTTTTGCCATTTGGTTAACTATATATGTGTTTTTTTTTTAAAAGAAATGGTATACCTATAAAAAAAACACCCGTTACATATAAGGAGAACCAAATGAAATGAGTGATTGAAAATGTGTGGACTTATATTATTGGACACGATCGTCTCAACTAAAATATTTTGAATTTTCAGTTACTCCGGTTACACCGGAAATAAAGTCAACTTTTATATTTCAAATGGAACACCCTGTACATTATCGCATTTTTAAAATTTTCATTAAATTTTAGATCAATTTTATGTTACATGCCCTATACCTAATGTGTCATTTTTGATATATTAATTTTTTTATTAAAAGATGACAGATGCCCGGTTAGTTTCAATTTCTTATAAATTATTCCTTGTGACCGTTGGAAAAAAGTTGTCCGGCAAAATTGTTGTGAATACAACCGGTAGAACTCTTCTAAAAGTTATACAGGGTGTTCAAATTATAAGATCAAGGATTTCTGAATTCGAGAAAAGTACTAAAAGTCGATTTATTCAAAGAGCAACCCTAACATAAGCATACATTTCTCAATTATATGGAAAATTTTAGATCAACTTTGTGTAAATAGAGGATGTTCCATTTGAAATATAAATGTTGACATCATTTCCGGTATAACCAGAAGTAACCGAAAGCTCAAAATATTTTAGTTGAGACGATTGTGTTCAACAATAAGTCCACAAATTTTCAATCTTTCATTTCATTTAGTTCTGCATATACTTCTAATGGGAGCTCGTCATGGGAGACCCTGTATAATCCAAGCATGATAATCGACGATACACACCGATGATTATGATGACATTAGCTTTGTATAATAATGACAGTTCGTTTGACGTCGCATTTGACTCGCACATAACGGATATAAATTGGTTGCATGTTTATACACTCGCCTACGGCTGATGTATAAACTTCATGGTCGCGTGATGAGAAAATAATATACTATTTATTGCCCGGCTGAACATTTACTCACAGCCTTATGCAAGTTCTATCTTCCTTTATTTCTTGTCTTTATTATTGATTTTTTTCATCACGTTCGTCAAATGACGCATGCATTCATTTTTCCATCTTTTGTATTTTTGCGTTTCTGCATTGCCATTAGTGTATATTAGCTATAGTGTATATAGCTATAGTGTATATTATTGGATTGCTATGACGACACAACAAAATATTAGGTAAATTTTCCAAGAGAAACACTTGAAAAATATGTTTATCATTGGTCACTGCTTATTTGACTATAATGATTGTTTATCCACTGATTATAGTAAATAGGTGTAAGATTAGTTTGTCCTAAACAAGACGCATCAGCACTTCACTCAGTGTCCTCTGCTTTTTACACATTTCACTGATTTGCTAATTCGAAGGGTTTAGTTCTTTTCAGTCTTCTCACTAGATGCTGGTTGTCCAGGAGCTGCACGGCCTCTGCATTGACGTAGAGAGTTCAGTTCTATAGTGCATATTATACATAATATCCTAGATTCTGGAGTGTACAACTTACTAGATAATTATATAAGTAATAAGTTTGCAGATTACTTAATATTATCTATATATGTATTTCAAGTCAATATGGGAATATTCTTAATGATATATGATCTCATTATTTTTACATATTAATTCTTACATCTTATTAAATTCAAAACCCAAAATCCACGCGCTTTTACTGATCAAGTGTGACTATTCTAACAGATCTGGGTAGGCCACCACAACATTATTTGTTGTGTCAAGACCATCTGACAATAAACCACGAATAAACACGGGTGACATTGGAAGAAAGGGATTGAACAATCCTACCACGATTCTAAAATCCTTGGAAAAAAACTCGAATCTACTTCAGGACTGACGTGAGGCCGCTACTAATAGATATAGTGAGCCTGTAAATAAGTAGATTGATCGGTATTGCGTTGGCCCACCAATGGCCACGAAGGTGCAATCCTTTCTAGATTAGTATTCTCGGTGTAGGTCTCTACAGCGCCTGCTGATTGTCTTTAAGGTCACCCAAAACGCCCCCATACCTGCTGCAGTTTAAAAGTTCTAGTTGGCATTAGTGATCTAATGTGGTAGTCAAGCACTAGCTAAACTGTTATGACATAATCTAGGACTTTTAATTGAAATGGTACACTGAGAAAGAACTGCAATAAAGAAATTCAAACGCACGCCAAATTGTATTTTTAAATTGAAATTGCAGTAGGTACGTTGCCAAGGGGTTGCTACGAGTGGTGGGCTGGATCTGCCCGACAATTCATCCAGCGTTAAATATTATATGGACAAAATCAAGCAGCAAATAAAGCAGACGGGAAATGGCGGATCCGACACCGCGCGCTCCGCTCCGGGCTCAGTTTAATGGCCGGATCCCGGAAATTGTGAGCACATATATCTCGCGGCAGATTTATGAAAGTGCTTTTCTTTCGAGTGGGGCAAGGGCGAGGAAGAAATATATACAACCGGCTCCCTTCGCCCTCCGCCGCCCCTCTTCGTCCTCGGCCACCTCTCCATCTCCAGTCGGCGGTGGTAGACGCCTCCTCGCCTCCGATGGAAAGTCCACACCTGATTCCCGAAGAGGTTATATGTATAGCGACCGATCGACAAATCCGGATTTCTATTCTCTGCAGATGCTGGAAAATACTACACTTTATTGAGATTTGTGGAAAATGTATACAATATCACCTGAGGTTCTTTTCACAGAGGCTGGATGACAATTAGAAATGTTGAACCGAGTCGTTTAAAAATCTCTCATGTTAAACCTTTGTATAAAGGTGGTGATCTTGAAGATCTAAAAAACTATCGCCCCATTAGCATGTTGTCAGTTTTTTCTAAGATATACGAAATGCTCATGAATTCAAAAATTTTAAGCTTTTTTAAGCAAAATAGTCTTTTTGATGACAACCAGCATGGTTTCCATCCATCTAGATCGACTAATACAGCGTTTTTTAATTATTTAAAGAAGATATATATTCTTTTGGATGCTGGGAAGCCTTGTTTGGGACTGTTTATTGATCTGTCGAAGGCGTTTGACTGTGTCAACCATACTATACTGTTGAGCAAATTGGAATGCTATGGAGTAAACGGTGTTGGGATTGAGTGGTTCCGCTCATATCTTTCAAATAGAATGCAATACGTATCGATAGGAAATTTCGAATCAGCCTATGATCTTTTAAAAGTTGGGGTGCCACAAGGCTCAGTACTGGGTCCTACATTATTCTTAATTTATGTAAATGATCTAGCTGGTTCTATATCTACTGAATCCGAAATTATATTATATGCCGATGATATAAACTTAATTATCATAAATGATACCATCAGTGAATTGGTTGCTCGGACTAAGCTCGTCTATGCTGAAGGCCAGCAATGGATGGCCAAAAATAGACTATTAATAAATAGTGATAAGACCAAGTGTATCCTATATAAGAACCGCAGTAAATTTAGCTTAACATCACTAGCTTTGTCAGATACAGATCAAATACCGTTTGCTCATAGCTGCCCATTTTTAGGTATTGTTGTGGATGAGAACCTACATTGGGGAAGTCGAATTGACACTATGCAATTACTTATCCAGGTTGTGCTTTGCAATATATCAACTAAAAAAGTCATGTAGCCTATATGTTGTGAGAACGTTTTACTTCGCGTGTTTTCAATCAAAGATGAGCTATTGTCTGATCCATTGGGGCCTGTGTTCTGATATAAGCCGTGTATTCGTCATACAAAAAAGAGCGATAAGAGCTATGTATAATTTAAGCTATCGAGAATCCTGCAGGCAAGTGTTCAGATTGAATAAATTATTTACAGTCTATGACTTGTATATTTTTGAAATTATTTGCTTTGTCCGCAAGTATACCTCTTCCTTTCAATGCGGGATTAAGCATCCGTATGGTACTAGAGGTAATGATTTTCTGCTACCACCTGCTCATAAAAGAGCTCTTTTCCAGAGGAGTTTACTGTATATGGGTTGCAAATTGTATAATGCGCTGCCGGCTGATTTGAGAGCAATGAACAGCACAAGTAGATTTAAGTTTACGTTAAAAGAATTTTTATTTTCTGTTAATTCTTATAATATGGCTGAATTTTTTACAGCTTGCCAAAATAATTGATGATTTTTTCTTTGTGTTTGACCTGTTTCAGATTTGTATTTTTTGTCATATTCTGAAATAAACATTATTCTATTCTATTCTATTCTATTCTATTCTACTAACGATCTATACTGAGTATCGAAAAAATGCAGAATGTATGATTAGAGGACAATTCTTAAATGTGTAAAAGCTCTTAAAGAATGCTGGTTGGCTGCTGCTTCAATTGGTGGAAGTGAGACATTGTCTGGTTTCGTTTTTGTCACTGATGTGAATTAATTAAACTTGAATTTATGATGAAAATGATCTGTATAATTTCTATCAGTTGGCAAGTAAAATGGCAATTTTTGAGTCATTCCTTTCTTTGTTGCTAATCCAAGATGGTACTGTTAGTCGACATGCCGTAGTTTCAAACCTTTTCGATATTGTTTCCTTTCCCTGAAAATATGGCTTTGCTTTTTAGACAACTAAAATCGTGTGATTTTAAATTACAAAAATATATACCATGTGTTCATTTCAAAAGTATCCACCCTTAATAACTCTTGAGCGGATGCGATTATTGCTTTGAGTGCAAACACGTCGATTTGGATATTGAGGGGGAAGTTCAAAAATGGTATCTAGAGAATTTTAGGTTTCATCTCTTCGCCCCCCAGCCACCCCACTTTGAAATTTCAAATGGCACCCCTACCTTGTGATACATCATTTGAAAGGGCACAAAATTCTCTACTCAACCATGATAAAAAAAGTGAAATCGATCGATTGGTTCTTAAGATAGACTACACAGAAGATGGAAGGTATGAAATAACTCAACCCTTAATAACTCTTGACCTGATGCGATTATTGCTTTCAGTGGAAACACGTCGATTGGGATATCGAGTGAGAAGTTCAAAAATGGTACCTAGAGAATTTTAGGTTTCATCCCTTCTCCCCCCAATCATCCCACTTCGAAATTTCAAACGGCACCCTATATCTTCTGATACATCATTTCAAAGGGCATAAAATTCTCTATTAAACCATGATAAAAAGAATTAAATCGATCGATTGGTTCTTAAAATTTCGAACATACCATAAAATAATTTCTTATTTCTTATTTTATTATTTATTTTAATTTTTCATTTCTAATGGCTGTAATTTAATTCAACAGTGTATCCAATCCGCAATGTTCCGCTAATAATAATTGATTTCATACCTTCTATCTTCTGGTTAGTCTATCTTAAGAACCAATCGATCGATTTAATTTTTTTATCATGGTTGAGTAGAGAACTTTATGCCCTTTCAAATGATATATCACAAGGTAGGGGGTGCTATGTGAAATTTCGAAGTGGGGTGGCTGGGGGGTGAAGGAATGAAACTTAAAATTCTCTATGTACCATTTTTGAACTTCCCCTCAATATCTAAGTCGACGGTTTTCCACTCTAAGCAATATACGCATCCGGTCAAGAGTTATTAAGGGTGGATACTTTTGAAATGAACACACGGTATAAAGTTTTATCGCTAAATTGATCGTGTAAATAAAACTATGATAAAAACGAATGAACACAAACAATATTAAATTAATGCATTGTAAAATACATTGTAAACGTTTGTTTTGTTTGTTGCTCATTGACTACCAAACACTTAGCCAGTCATGTTATCGTAAGTCACTACTGCATTTGCTATTTCTAAGAAATTTCACAAATTTTCAATATTTATATATAACTATTTTCAAATTAGTTAGTCAGATTTGCGTTGCAAAATCAATAAAACAATAAATGAAGCCCAACAAAAACATTATTAGAAAGTAACTTGAACATATCAGAGTTTCCATAGTCATGTTTTCATTCTTTATGGGAGCCATATTGGATTTGGTGTTGTTGGATGTAGTTTCCTTTTTTGATCCCAATGATTAATGATGCATCTTATTGGTATTTGCCAGTAAGTATATTAGAAAGATATTTTCTGTTCATATTTTCGTATTTTCAGTTTTCTATTAGGTTTTTATTAGTGCTAGTGTTTTTGGTTGCAACATTGTATATTATTACCAGCGGTATTGGTCCTATTCCATATAACTCCTCATCGGAGTCCTGAACCCTTCGACTCCATCTCGAATTCCCCATCTCTAACTCCCGGAGAGCATGGTATAAATCCGCACACGATGGGTAGTCAAACGGTATAGGAGCTTCGGAACTGCATTGTCTTTGAACGTTTACATCAATTTTTATGTTTAGTTCAGTCGATTATTTTTATTTTCTTATTTCTGACTGTTAAAGGTGATTGGATATCATTGGCAATAAGTTTCAGTTTATTGCTGATTATCTACATTTTAGAAAAACTGGACAAAAGAACGCAAAAAATACAACCGGTATTTTTTCCAATCACCTTATTTTGTTGAGTTTATACAATATTATTAAAACTAAGGACACAACGTTAATTTTTCTCGAGGTCCTTTCCTAAGTCTTACTTATTCCAAACACTAAGGTATGCAAGGGCGCTGTTTGCACCCCCTGCGGACGTCCATGACATCGGATGTTTTAGAAGTTAGATGATAATTGGCATCACATTCAAAACATTCGGCTTTTCAATCAACTCCGTGTTTCACCATACACCTTTGTAGGACCAGCCCTTAAATAAAGAACGAACGTGTACTTAATCGAGCAACCCCTCGGCTGAAAATAATTGAAGCAAGATCAGACATGCTGGAGGACAAGGAGGGGAACCTCGCCCCGTAAAAGATTAATTGAGGTGTTCGGAAATTTTTAAACACCTGAATCTGACGAGGCGTAACATCGAATCCAGTACCAGATAGACGGACAGAAAGAACGCTTATATCGACCTATTAATAAAATCATGATCGCCGCAAGGGTGGGATACGAATCCGAATCCTGCACGGGACAGATCCAATTTGCCTTGTTTTTATTTGGCCGTGCGGTCTTTTGAGTGGTCGGAGATGTGCTTTGATGTGGCCAGTCAGGTGTTCTTTAATTTCTCTCGTATTCGCGCAGCAAGAAGAATGAGAAGTTTGGTCAATACTCCGGCAGTATGGCAGTGTCCAGCGTGCCGGGGGATGGGAAAGTTTTATCGCGCCCCCTACCCCCGCCTGGGGATGCTCGAAGACGGGATGTAGGCGAGCGCACGAAATCCCTGAAAACTTTGTTCTTAGTTCGTTTGCCTTGGGGCTGAGCCGGACCTCGCAGCGCTCTCTGAAGGGAAAGGTAAATACGGCCAAGACAAAGAATGACAAAGAAAGCTTTGCGGACGGGATTTGCCGGGAATTTGGAAACATAGTTGCGGCGCGCTTAAATAATCCAAATCGAATATACACTCCTCCGGCTCGGAGGACCATCACAATATTACTCGAACTATTTTCTATTACGCTCTAAGATAGCGGTTCAATTAGCTGAGAGACATTTACTGACATGTGTTAGTTTTATCTTGTGTTTGCGATTTTAATTTTTTTATTAATTTAAAATTTTCACTCTAAAGAGTTCAAATGAATTTAAAAGTCCATTCATTTTATAATAATGCTATATTAAGATTTGCGACAATGATGTTAAAAATTTATAATTCCTATTGATAATATAATTAAAAATAACGATAGGAATTCTTAACTAATCAAGTGGAGTCTGTCCTTATTTGTCCAACCTCTGTTGGTACATATTTTTGGTACAATTTAATAATGTTATCGAACAAACTAAAATTGTCATAATATGCATGGTGTGCTTAATATCGAGGAACACCCCAATGAGAATGAGAAGCAATATTTCTTTTTAGTTGATTTGTTTGTTAGATTTTTACTAAGATATTTAGTTTTCATATTATTAAATTCATCTAATTAATACGGTAGAATTACATTCAATTCAGACGCCTAAATCAGTTTAGAATCTGAGGTGTTGTTTACAACATCAAAATATATTGCCAATAAACATCTGCTTGTTCCATTTTTTTAATTCTCACCCCTATTTTTGTGGCAGTACGATTTATTGGATAAAATTCTATATACGCTGTGGGCAAAAAAAAACGGTAAAAATTTTCAATTACCAATATTTCCAAAGATATTAAGTAAATTCAATCCAATGTTAGGTTGCTTTATGTATATGGATATGCAACATTTCTGATAATATCGGATCACTTTAATGTGAAATTAAAGGTATAACGAAATAGTAGGTAATGATATTTTTTTATTTGGTCATAAGGGACAGTAGAGATTTTATAACATCGTATACAGGGTGAAATGTTGAAATATCGTTTTTTTGCTGTTCTATTCAAAAAAGCAGTGGCTTTGAACGTTTGCAACGATAACATTGCATGGGCACGAAAACTCCAATTGCCTACTAGGTTATCTTTAAAGATGGTGGAGAAAATGTGGCCAACGTTGAGTTTCCTTATGGACATTTTTGAATTTTTTGAAGGAATTTTCTTAACTGTTTTACTAATTGTATTACAATTATTGAGCTGTAGATTTTTTGAAAATTTTTGTGTATTTGTTTTTGCGGTGATTTGGAACAAAATCAACATCGTTTTTTAGTGAGCTAAAATTATGGTAGTTTGCTTTCACTTGTCTGATGGTCAGGTCGTTACTGTTCCTTGTCATGTAGAAACTACATCTTCAAATAAAAAATTTCGAAAAACGAGCGACACTATGTTTTCAGGGTTCAGGCTGATGTCGGAAGTGCTCTTCATTTTAACATGACATAAAAAATAAGACCTAGGTTGAAGAGATGTCACATACTACAAAATCTGATGTTGCCAGGCACATGACTTTATCATACTACATATAAAATTAATCTTGATTAATTTTGGTCGAGATCGGTCGTGTCTGCATTAAAATAACACCAGTTAGCCAGGATTTAACAGATTTTTTGATACTATTGACAGTAGGTCACAACGTCAGCGTTTGACACTAGCTACTGTCATTAGAATGAAAATATCTGTCAAATCCAGGCTAACTAGTTTTATATTAATTGGCATATGCAGCTAAACTATTAATTTTACCAAAAAACATATTTTTTTTCAATTTACAGCTAAACAACAAGTGAAACAGACGAAAAGCCACCTAAAATGATAAAATCAAACATGCCGCCATAACAAGACCAATGGTTTCTCCACGATCTTTAAAGATAATTCAAGTACACAATTAGATTTCTCGTGCCGTTGCTATGTTTTTGTTACAAACGTCCAAATCCGCTGTTATTTCAGTAAAAACAATAATAAATATTGGTATAAAAATTCACCCTGTAAGAAGAAGATCACCCTGTATACGATGCTATAGAATCTCTGCTGCCCTTTTTGACTAACATGACAAATGTCATTACCTACTGCTTTGCAGTTTGCAATTTAACCACAAATCGAGTTCTGATCTCTAGGGTTTTGATGTTTGGCAAGACTCTTTCGCAAAATTTTTAACCAGCTTATTTACTGGTGTTAAGTAGTGTGTAGTGTGCTGTTTAGTTACCTGTTCACATGAATATATATGATAGTAAAATGGCAACGGTAGTGTCATTTTGAACAGGTGGTTTTTGATCATAAATCTTCACGCTGGTCATAGGTCTTGGATAGTTGAAAAGCGTTTGAGGACCTAGACGCGACGTTAGGCTTTTCAAGGAAAAAGGTTATTTAGGCTTTTCGTTAGATGTCCAGGTAACATTTCCATCGCCAAAGTTTTCCCTGTAGAGTAAAATTGGCGAAATAAAAAGAATTTACCCAGCGCAGCCGAAGAACAAAGTTACCGTTGTGTTGGCGGAATGCAACGCGAAAGCGGAAATGGGATCTACTCGGATGCACCGGGCTAGGATCCGTTCGGCAGGATCAGGACTAATTAAGTTTTTCAATCGAGGCGGCGGGCGCGCGGTGGTGGCCAGGACGGGCGCACACGTGTTTACGTTTGAACTTGGGGGGCAAGGGGGGGTTCCGGTATGACCCCTGACCCGGACCCGTTCATCTCCGCAAACCGCCGTCACAGCCACCTTCGCCCACTATATTTGTTTCCTTTATCTCATTTCGCAAGCGTTCAATTGTTCTGACTGTCAATATCCGTTCGCTCACTGCGATCTTCCTCTCTGTTCCTCTCTCTCTACGTCATCCGTTTTCGCTGGATTGGGGACGAGGCGGGGAGCCTCCATATCCCCGCATAAGATCTCCGCGTAGGGCTCTTATCTTAGCCGGCTTCGATCTCCGGCTTTATGCCCCCCTCGATCGACGCACACGTTGATCTCTCCGAAAAGAATACAATAACCGACCGACGAGCAGAAGAGGATAGATGAAAGGGTGAAAGAGAGATAAGATTCCATTATTGTTGATGGTTATTGTATGTGAGATGAAAGAATCTTGGTGATGGTCGAGGTGATAGTCTGGTTAATAAAATTTTTGTTGTTAAGGACTTACTAGGAGGGGTTGCCAGGTCTAAATATTGATTTGCGGGATAGCTGTTTAAAAAGTAACACAAGTAACAAATAAAATGTAGATTAATATAAATATTAGGTAAACAATTGCTACTCTTACTTAGATTCAACCTGATTTTTTGTGCCAGCTGGATTTTGATGATTAAAACAATTTTTCAAAAGTTCTTATCAGATTATTTTTGCGATTATCTCAAAAACTGTCGTTTTTGTAAACCATGCTTGTTATTAACATTAACAAATTTAATGAGTGGGGTTTCCGCAAGTACAAGGTGCAGTATTATAATTAAACCTGAAACGTCAACGCGTAACCTAACTTATTTCATTTCGACTCGTCCAAGAACGTGCGACCACGAGCTTCGTAATTTGATGTTATTTTTGTTAATTGTTTGACCAGAGATGCTGCAAAAACCAGAATTTAGTCCAGTGTTCCATTGTGAGAAGTGACTAGTACAAAAATTTAAATATTACATCACAAAAATATGTTTAACTTATTCACCTTTGTAACAGTTCTTTCCATTTTTAGTTTTAACGTGTAGTTTTAATGTGTAGCTGAAACATGTAGCAAAAGTATATTTTACTAAACATACCAGGAAGAACAACAACAAGAAGTTTTAATTATATTATCAAATTTACCATAAAAATTATCTGTTGTATTATAGTCAGCGGAAAAAGAATGAAAGAATTACTTAACATTTGAAAATTGTTATTTTGAAAAATCCTCCGAGCACGGAGTTTATGATTGTAATGCGATAATGATAATGAGGTAATTAATAAATAGCAAAATTTATCGAGTTACCAAAACCTCATATATTTCAAGCATACCTTTTTAAGCTCCTGCAGCTCAAAAACGTTCTTAACCTATGTCGTAGTTGCAGTTCAAAATTGGAGACCACTTTGGTTAGTAGTTTGGAGACTTCAACGTTTTAATTCAATGTGAAATGATAAACGCTTCTCGTACCGATTCTTAAAAAGAAATAATACTTGATAAAAATGAGTTAAAAAAAATTGGCAAAAGTGATTAGTGATTCTGGTAGAACTTCTAATTGTCTTAGTGGTAGCGGAAACAGCCTCACAGAAGAATGTTTTGAGAAAAACACAATTGAAAAATTAAAACAATTCATGTCTGGCGGACATGGATATTCTGAATAAAATATGAAAATAGGTATTTTTTAAACATGTACAGCAATTCTTTAAGCCGTGTGCCCTTCTGAAAAAAAATATTGTAAAATTGAAGCATAACATTTATGGAACACCAAAATGAAAGGTGCAGTTATCATTATCAAAAATAATAATATTTATTTCTATGCATTAATGAAACTGTGGTCAAGTTGAGCAGTACTCATAAATTTTTTGATGTTCTGTAAACTATGAACGGAAAAACCTGCCTTGATAGGGAACTTTCTAGCCAGGATTCGTATTGATCACAAAGAAATATACTGAAAATATACTGCGTCCATGCTCTTTCCATGTGCAAACCAAAATCAATTGTACATAACACCAAAGTTATATAATATCATTAATTTTCAACTGTGTTTTTCTCGACAATGTTCTCTTTGTGTAGCTAACTGTTTCATATAAATGAGAGTAAAAATATAGGCTATATAACAGACTATTATAGTTTGTCCCTACTCCTTTCTGCAATTTTGATTATACGCTTATTTTTTTGTATGAGGTTTGATGGTTATTAAAATATGATGTTCAATAACTGATGAAGTCTTTTATCGATTTTGATTATGTTTTCAGAAGATTTGCAATTATGCAGTTAAGAATAAATTAACTTATTTTCCATTATGATTTTAGAATATCATTTTGGCTTGCTCACGTGACAATCTTAATGAATTTATTCACACAAAGCCTTAATAAAAAGTGAACAACACTGCATTAAAAACTGAAATATCTGAAAACGTTTTGTTTTTGAGTTTTTCTTATTTAGATATTTTCTTTAATTAACTATCCACAAAAAGTCTAACCTATAGAAAAATAACGTGTTTTGGTTGCCGGTATAAAAGAAATTAGAGAAAAAACCAATTGCTGCCAAGAAAGGTTATTATCCAACTTAATACATATGAGTCGATGCCCTTTCCAATGCATAGAAATTCAGTAAATTGCTCATAGAATTGGAAAAACAGCTAGCAGAAAATACGATAGATAGGTGGAGCGACAGCGCATTGACAGGCAAAAGTGAATGCATTAAAACGATCGCCGCCCGTCCCGCCTCAAATGAAAAGGTTCTGAGTTGCGTCAATCAGGCGAGCACGGCCTGACATTTAACTCCTGAAAGGCGGGCCTGAATAAAAAAAAAAACAACTTCAATTAAAAGAGCCGGTCGTTACATGGCACGCAAACTGTCGACGCGCGAAAGTGAAGCCTTTGACACCGCTTAAATATTAGATTTTCCATCTCGGACCGTTTTCAATCAGGCGTGCACACACATAGGCATTTTAAGCGCGTTGCCTGCCCGCCTGGAGGGAAGGATATGTTTTAAATCACCCCCCTGAGGGGGCGAACTCTTTCCGGATTTTATTAAAAGATACATGCACAGTTGGAATTCGGTATTTGGAAGGGATGGTATATTGCTATGTGGAGTTATCCCCGCCATACGGACATGTCCGTCCGAGCCGAATGAAGGGTTTCACTTAGATATATGCTTGATGATTTTGGGGATTTATTTAATTTCAAATGCCAATTAAACCTTCATTGGTAGTCAATTCGAGAAAAAAACTAGAATAACGATAGAAATGGAAAATATACAGTCTGTCCCACCTAATATGCCTATATTGGACCAAAATTATCGAGAAATACTCATACTTTATAAAGAGGTTTTGATGTCCTAAAAAGGTTAGAATATGTTTCCTAAAATTATGAACACGTTGTGTGCAAACTAGTTGTCCTGTCTTGAAAATTGATAGAACCATCAATAAAGCCCATGTTTAGTACTTGGTGCACTAAAATTTTGCACAGAATTGAAAACAAATATAGGCAAAAATTCATCCAATTTTGTTGGACCAATGCTTAATTATTGAACAAAAATACTAGATATTTTTATACCAAAAGTCGTTCCTAACACTTAAACTCATTTGTATCATACACCAACAGACTTTCTTTGAAAAAGTTCAATAATTTTTCACCTGAGCTCTCCGCCACGTGTCCTTGTCAGCCAAAAGTTAGATTTTACTATAGCTGAACATAGATAAACATAAGTTGACGCTCTTGAAAACGGTTGCAATTTGGTGTTTTAAGGAAAAATTTGTTTTATTTTGTTATACCTTCTTTAGAACCAAGTATGAACTTTCATTCGACATTGTATTTATTAAAATTTACCCACAATTTTGTTTATTGCAGGGCCGAGACCATTCGATGTTAAACAAAAAAATAAAAGAAAACACTTCTATGCAGAATTTGAGTGTTTTAGTTTCGATTTTAGCTTAATTGAGCTCTTGAAAGTGGTTCAAATTATAGTTCACCTATTTGATGTTACAACTACTATATAATCTTTTGCGAATAGGTGCTGATGCGGTTTTTGTGATTTTATTTCTATCACGTTGTAAAGGAATATCCAAAAATTGATGTACAAGCTTATATGTAATTTGATGCAATTCCTTGAAACCGTAATAGCAGAGGTAATGGTATCGTAATAAATGGTTACGGTTATCGAGATATTGACAATTTTATGTTCAATGCACCTTGTATGTTGAAATGCCGTTCTGTACGTTTATTTTTCCGTTTTGGATCATGTAGGTATGTATAGCAAACAACCCCGATGACCTAGACTCTTAAAAATCATCCGAAAAAACCCTTAAACTTTGTACTTTGTGTGAATTGCTTGGAAATTTCTTGCTTGAAGCGAATCGGGGTCATATTTAGGGCAAGAAAATACATCGAAGCACCTACTCGCATACACAGTTCACTGCTTTAAAATGGATATTTTAAGGCGAGACAATAGTAAGCTTGTGAATAGACACTGGTTACGTGTTTTCGATAAATGTGTTTATGCGGAATGCGAATCCGGGTTCAAACAATGCGTATTAGGGTCATACCATTAAAAAAACGACTTGTTTCAGCTTGAAGGATGATCAGATTTCGAAAGTTTTCATGGAAACAATAAGTATGAGTATTAGACAATTTGAAATAATACTAAAAATAATGGTTTTTATAGTGATAAATATGGTTAAATATAAAGTAGGTTCTTAATTGCCTCTACTATCACATCTTAAAAGGAATGTATCGAACGGAAAATACCATGATTAGCATATGTATCGTTTCAACGTAAACTTTCATTTTCTTCCTTTACCGCTGGTCTTAAAAATAAAAACTTTTTTCAGGAATTTCTTACAACATAACAGACCCAAAAATTTTATTTAATATAACAGATAATTATAAGACAGAAATGACATCACAAAAATCTAGTGATGACAAATCTTGTAGCAGTAATTAATTGACAATTGGTGTACTGCAGTGAATCAGAACGATTTTTACTACAGTTTGCTTTTTTCACTGTTTTGTACTTATTGTGTTTATTAAGTTATTAACCTTCATATACTTAGTAAGAAGGTTAAAATGCTTCACATAAATAAAACAACACATCTAGAGCCCTTATATGTGAAAAAATAATTTTGGCCCGGTTTTCGGGTCAAATACCCCACTGTGCGATGTATAGACATTTTTTGTAGAGAAGAGATCTAGAAATCTACAATTTATAAAATTGCTGCACCCTTGTAGACATCATAGGTTAGGAAGGAGTAGTTGATAGAGAAAAAAATCTGATGTGGCCAGGCACATGACTTTATCATACAATATATAAAATTAATAGTTTAGCTGCATGAGAATCTATTCTATCGAGATAAATCGTAGGTATTGTCAAAGCATCAGCATTTAACACTACCTACACTACGTCATTACAATAATAGTTATTTATGTCACAAATGCCGAAAGTACGGAATAGCGCGACGAGCGGTGATGCGGCGCGTCTCCGAAGGCGGAGTGTCACCGTCGCATGTGAGCGAGTCGCGCTATGTAGTTTTCGGCAGGAGCGACATCAACGTTTATTGTGTTGCTTTTTAAGAAATACGTATTTTAAAAAAATAAATAAATGATTTCTGTATAGTAAATGCTAGGACGGTACCACTTTGACGAAACGTCAAGTTTAAAGGTGCATTCCGATTGGTAGGTAATGGTCAAGGCCGGTAAAGCCTATTCTACAGAGGTTGCGCCGACCGGCATTTGCGGGGCGGGGACGAGGTCGGCCAGTGACGTCACAAACGCTATCTCGTAACACGCTAAACTCCTGTCCTGACTCCACTGACGTCACATTTTCGTGAGTTTGTAGGCATCTGCGGGGGTCGCTATAATACATTGGCATTATAGGCATCAGCGCAACCTCTGTAAAATACGGCTCTACCAGCCTTGGGTAATGGTAGCTAATGGCGGTGGTAGAATACGAAATTATAGTATTACTTACATATCGTGATAATGACACATATTAGTTTGCATGTACATAAACATGAGTCACTAGCAATTTTCTATTGGAAATACTATAACGGCGTCTGCTACCACTGCCATTATCACTAATGAAAACGCACCTTAAAAATGTAATTCAAATTCTGACAGATTTATATTTGTTCATGACACATCCCTACCAACATACTAAAATAAAACTACACTCATCGCTATACTTTATTTATAATTTTCTCAATTTATCGTTTTTAGAATTAGATATAAAGACGGGTTGATATTTCTTATCAACAAACATTCAAATTGGTGATCTTATTTTATTTGAAATTTGTATTTTATAATTTGCCGCATTACATCGGCAACGTTCCATAGTGGTTCTCCAACCTCTGATGAGATCAGCTGTTTTCGAATGTGACAACACAAAAAAATATTTGTCAAAATCCTGGCTACTATGTAATTTCATATCAATGCAGAGGCGACCGATCTCGATTAAATAGAATTTGCTCTTGAAGCTAAACTATTAATTTTACCAAAAAATGTCATAGGCATATATTATTCAAAATTTCCTCTACTGTAATTTATTACTTATCTATTTTGACGAAATTACAGAAATGACGAAAATCGTTGAAAATTGCTAAGAGTAAATAGCCAGTTCCTTTGGACCATTTTGAACCAAAAGCTTTTCAGCTCTAAGTTTGGTCATAAAACTACTAAATACGCACTTTCGTCCCGATACCTTTAGTAGTTTCTCCGGAATCGTCGTCACAAAAATCGTTTACACACGCACACACACACACACACACACACACAGACATTTTTTTGTACGTTGGTCAAAAATGTTCAGGGGACCCATAAAGACCTATTTCCGCTAAAATCCCAATTTTTTTTTCGGCATGATTACAATACTTTACATACTGCGTATGATAAAGTAAAAAAGTCCGTGCATCCATTACAGATTTTAATAACGAAAATATTAATTTATTTCATTAACGCTAGCAGATTAAGACTTTTCTGCTCAATTCAAAAAAATCAGTAACTACTTTGTGCCTGAACTGCACAAAAGAACAATTGATGGATTTTGGTACTTCGTCGCATTAGGGAGTCAAATTGCCACGGGTTTTAAAGAATCCATACGTCCCGATTTGAATGTGTGTAATATCGGGCGCTGACCGAGCAGTTGGTCCGCGCGTTCGTGGGGGTGCACGAGTCGGGTTGGGGGTCTCAATCAAATTTAAGCCATTAAATATCCTCGTGCCCGGTGAATTGAAGCAATTCTCGATCGTGCGGCTGTCAATAGCAGTTATATATCGATTCGGGCGAGCATTTGTCATAGTGTGGGTGCCTGGAGTCCAGGACTGGGCACTGGTCAGCCGACGAGGGGGTAGGAGGGCTGCTGGAGAGAAGGGGCCGCGGGGAGCGGCCGGCAGCAGCAAAGGGAGACTCTGATCAATACCCAGGTCTACCACCGGAGTGCTAACAAAGCAACTATAACGGATTCTGGACCATTGTTCATCGGGAAATAAAATGAGAAACTGAATTTCTAGCTATTTCTCTTTGTTTCGCGTACGCGCGTACATGTGGGTGTTTGTATGTGTGTGTGTGTGTGGCCGGTCCCGGTTCGTTTGTTGATTTTAGGAGGTATACTGATTTCCTATTTCGCCTTGGACGGAGCGCGGCTGCCCCCCGAGGGGGGTTGGGCACGTACGAACCCGGGAGAAGAAAAAATCACAAAAGGATTGTACTTCCACCTCTCTCCTCCCAGCGCACACACGCGCAATTTATTTTCCGATGCTGGTCCGCTATACGGAGGATAAAAAAGGAGTTTTCCTCTCCAATGTTTTCGACGGACGCCTCCGGCCGTCCGGGCGTAGATTGGAAATCTTTAATTTTTGAACGCGAATCGAAAACACACAAACTTCTTTTGAATGGGACGTGTATCTTATTTAGATTGCCGGTGGTCGAAATAAAGGAGGTTGTAATGGAGTTGTCTATGGACTGCAACTGTTTCTGTAGGAGTAATAAAAATATATGGGGAGAGAAATAATTCTTTTTAGTACAATCAAGGATACGAAGAACTGATTATCTATCTAACATCATCCCTTTATCTACTATACATATTTAGTAGAAAAGCAAAATTATTAAAAAAATTGAAAATAAACAGTTTCTGGATTATGACGAACGTAAAAATTGTTAGCATCAAATTCACAATTGTTGACGTTTTGCGAGCGATATTGTTCGCTTCCTTAGAGTTTAAGTGTTGACAAAGCGAATAACGTGGTTTGCAAAAACATCAGCAATTATGAATAATTTATACTGACGATATTGGATAAAGCTGTGAAGCGATGTTTGATATTTTTAGCCAGGTTTTCGCATGCCTTTTTTATTGTTATCATAGTATTACACATGATGGATTATTTTGTTTATATATTGTATAAAACATCACAATAAAGCTGAGTACAAAGATTCATCGAGTTTCTGCTACCATTTTTAGAAGTTCATGGTGATAAATTTTAATATTACATTCGTAACATTTTACACACTGCTATTTTTTCCGAGAAACTGATTGTTTCCGAGATAAAAATGAATCTTTCGTTTTTACCCCTCCTATCTTAATTATTTTTTATATTTATTAAGGTGTGGATAAAGAGTTTGGGCAACTACTACATTAGTAAATGTTTCCGATAAAAAATTAGCCTAAGATGATTTTTTGATTTTTTCATATATGTATGTCGATTTATCGTAAAGAGATAGCAGGGTTATGCTTACTACCATCGTATTAAACCAAGAGTTAGCTTATTCCTCTGTCAAGATGATAATCCTAAGGATTTTTCGGAAAATGGCAAATTTGATAGTGTTGAAAGACCTAACGTCATTTATTTTAATAGAATAGAATTGTGTTAACAAATAAATAAATTTGTGCAGTGTGTTAACCCTACGTCATGTACATTTTATAGCTGTCATGATAGGTTAGGTTTGGTAGCGTTTACTACATCCTTTCCTTGATATGACAATTTTCCCTAACGTATGTCATATGCCCCAATAGCTCAGTTGGTGAACGCATTGTGCTAACGACACAAAGGTCCCTGGTTCAAATCCAGGTTGTGGCTGTAATATTTAATTTATTTGAAATTTACATCCCGCCTGTATATCACCATTTAGTCTTAAAATGAATAATAATAAAACAATTTCAATGTTAGTTATTTTTTTGGTATATACAACCATCGCATTACTTACTAT
The DNA here is from genome assembly GCA_964023965.1 of Melinopterus prodromus. Classification (NCBI taxonomy): domain Eukaryota; kingdom Metazoa; phylum Arthropoda; class Insecta; order Coleoptera; family Scarabaeidae; genus Melinopterus; species Melinopterus prodromus. The sequence goes on from OZ030393.1 coordinate 53,404,435, forward strand.
AATCCTCAAAAATATTCTCCCATTCCTTGTCGTCTGTTATTATTGCCATCTCGTTCATCGATGATTTCATTAAAAGTTGGGTGGAGATCTTTAGACATGTTTTGTATTTGGAGACTGAATGCTAAAGGGAGTACAGTCTATAGTTCCAGCAACTGATGGAAAATGGGTTATTCTGTAAAACTCCAGTTGAATTGTCCCCCTTCTCCCCTTCTGGCATTTTGCTATACCGTGGTCAACGGTTAGCAATTGCTACCAACAAAGCTTAATATTTTAATTATTAGAAATGCTGAGGTGCTTATAAGAGATGCTGCATATAGGATGTAGTAAAAAAATCTGATGTGGCCAGGCATATGACTTTACCATACAATATATAAAATTAATAGTTTAGCTGCATGAGATTCTGTTTGGTCGAGATCGATCGTGTCAGATATTTTGATAATATTGACAGTAGGTATTGTCAATAAATCAGCGTTTGACACTACATACTGTCATTGGAATTACCAAATCCTGGCAAACAAGTTTTAATGCAAACACGATCTCGATCAAATAGAATTTGCTCATACAGCTAAACTATTAATTTTACCAAAAAATTTATAAACATAAGTTATTTCCAGTTCTTTTGGACTCTTTGTAACTAAATGCTTTTCAGCTTTTGTTTCGGTCATGAAACTTCTAAATATGAAGTTTCGTCCCGAAACCTTTCGTAGTTTTTCCGGAATCGTGGTTACAAAAAACGGGCACACACACATACACAGACATTTTTTTGTGCCATTTTTGGGCACGAGTACAATAATTTATTATATTGCGTATGATAAAGTAAAAAGGGTTAGTAATAGCCAAGCAGTTGGTGCCATAGCTGAACTCCTTTATTACAATGTAATATTTTGCAATAGACCCACATGTAACTATTCAAAATGCTTAGCTCTGACTCAAATGTTTTAATCCTTGTTTAATTTGGAGTGGAAAATAGTTAAAGAATTCTTTGGCAATCGAATTTTTTTTACAAATCACTTGATATATCCACTTGATATATTCTAGCTCTAATGGTCCTTTTACAACGTATAAAAAAAAGAATGTTTCTGTTTTCATCATGGTATTCTTACCATAGTTAACTCACACATCACCTTAAATATACAATACAGGAGAAAAATGTTATGTTTAGCGGCAATATTTAATTAAATATGTACATGTGTTTGGAAACAATAGTTTAGTTATTATCTTCAAGCATACATTTCCAGTCCACCATTATTTTTAAATGAGGAATTTAAAGTAAAAAATTTGGCCAAATTCTCCGATAACTGCTATTTTTTATCAATGACTTATTTTTCTATCACTAGAAGTCCGAAGTCCGAATCATAAATAAGTAAATGTCTTTTGTCCCAATTTATTTTTAGTTAACATTGTGTTTTAAACCTAGGATTTCGGTCCCTATTTAGCTTACCTAAGAACTCAAAACAACAACGCACAGGCGCTTAATCTTCAAATGAAACGCATTTAGGTGGAATGAGAGCGGACCTTATAGTGGAGGAGAGTGGTGGTCTCTTTCATGTTTAATTTAAAAGAACAGCCATAAATATAAAATGTAAACGTAGAGTCGAAGGAGGAAGGAGCGAGCGCGTCTCCATCATTAGAGGGTAAATACTGCAGGCGAGGCGCTCAGATTTTACCACAAATTAACTTTTGATACTGTTCTCGGCGGAGATATAAAAAGCGAAGTTAATTCCGACATCTTAGCCGAGAGGAGCGGCGGAGACTGGACCGGCCTGAATACATTTAAATGGAAATGCGAAGATATTTCCGATGGGCGATCCCCGCTATCCCCCTGCCGACTCACCCGACCGCCGCGCCCCCCGAAGTAGAGACCGGAATTAAAACTTTGTCACATTAAAATCCGTCATTTCCATGAATGATTGAGTGTCCTTTCGACGTCGCTCGGCCCCTAAGAAAATAATTTCGTTTCCGAAGGTTGCCACGATTGGATTGTGATTTTGCATTCGCTCCGACACCCCAGCAAGAAGAAGAAAATTAATTTTGTCAGAGGGACGGCATTGTAATCAATAAAAACCGGATGAAATTGCGATAAGGTCTGTTCGTAAAATCAAATCTTCGTCGAAAGGTTTTACTGAGTTGAAGTAGAATGTTAGTGCTAATCTATACATTGAACATTTTGACAGTATAAAAAGTATTAGGTACTAATATATTATTAATAGATTCTTTGCTTGAAATGTATGTAAAGGATGCGTACTTTGTGTGACCATATAGTGATGTTGGCAATTTTGATGTGAATTTTCAGTAGGATTATAGGACTTTTTGCCCTGAGAGAATAATTGTAATTTAATTGTGTTTTTACATTGTATGTCATTATACATATATTTACATTATAATTTTACTAGAATTTGGTCGAAATATCATATCGATTTTAAATTATATAGCTTCACACCTTCTAGAAAGGAACCATACTTCATTATCCCCTACTTCTGACAATACAAGAACCACCGAGAACGCATATTCGATAGACGCCAAGAAGCTTAACCTAAAAAGAAGATTTCACATTTTGTTTGTTTTCCAAAATATACTTTGCATGTACTTTCAACATCAATTTTTTTCCAGCACTGAGCGTGTAATAACCTTCAATTTTAAAGCAAATTCTCAAGAAAACTCATAAAAGACTCGGTACTTACAGATTTCTGCCAAGCATGGTCGTAAGACACCAGGCAGCTATTATTGTACAGTCAAATCAGCAAGAATTAGGCAAATAATTCTAGTAATAAGTCTATTTTGTGTTCCGATGCAGAAAGTGTTGGGTTTCAATATATTATAGTGTTCGCAAATGTTGTTAGACTTTGGCACTTCTAAAAACCATTCTTAACGTACACCTTTTTTCACCTTTTACCTAAAGCGGTCTCGATTTTGCAATTTTAGCACCTACAAAAAAAACAGTTTATAAAATTTAGCACAAAAAAACCTAAAATTACAAAATCGTTACCTATTTGCGGTAAAATGCAAAACACCCTGAATGTCCACGTCAGCAGGGGTGGGTTTTTGGGGTTCCAGGCAACTATAAAATTTGCGGCCGCCATAGAATATTGAAACCATACACATTTCGCGTCGGCTCCCAAAATGCAACTGAATTGGATTGCATATTGCATAAAGCTAATTGAATACTGATGTGTATGTTGTTACAAAGGTGAAAAATTAATGCAAATGTGTAAATAAAACCTCTTTTCATTTTTTTTGTTAAGCTATTTTAATGGGAACTAGTTTTGTCAAAAAACATCTTCAGCCCAAATGGTCAAAGTTTAAATACGTAGTTCCAAACAACAACACTGCCTGTCGGTTTAGAACACACAAGACATACTACGTACTGCGTATTTTAACTTTGACCATTTGGGCTGAAGATGTCTTTTGACGAAACATGTTCCCATTAAAATATCTTAAACAAAACAAAGGCAAAGAGCTTTTTATTTACACATTTTCATTTAAAATAATTCTTATTATTTAAATTATTTAAATATATTGTGATAATTTGACCCGACTGAATTATTTAATCAATTATTTATCAATATTTATTAGTAATTTAAAGATGTCACAGATATTTTTTTAGGCTAGGTTTGAGGTTAATTGGGTTATCATTTATGTAGATTGGTACACGACTGTATCATAAGAAATCTAGAGCTACTCTTGGTACTCTCCCAGCTACGCTTGGTATCAAGTGTGTCTGCTTTTGACGTTTTAAGAAATGCTATCACAATTTTGATTATAGCGCTATGATTGGTCTGATTGAAACTCCCGTGTTTTGTCGTAAAACTAACTCGTAGGTTTGTCCGGTGTCAAATTTGACCGTTAGCTGTACAAAATGTGACCAAATTCAGTCATAACGTGCTGTAGAATGTCCGCACAATGTAAGCTTTTCCTGAAACTTTAACGTTGTGATTAGCTCTAAAGCCGTACGACATGAAAACAAACCCATCATCCTTTGTGAAGCATCCCAATTAAAAAATGTAACACAGCAACTTTACAGACACGTTATAAATAAAGGAAAAGCGCTCGCAAACTGAAAGTAACTTTGGAACCGATCTTACTTAATCTTAACATCTGAACCTGTCATCGAGCATGTGCTGAAATAACATTAGAAATAACTGAAATATAGAGTACGAACCAATATTTATCCTTTCAGACGTTTAACATATTTTCTCGTTTCTAATTTATGACCGACCACGTATTATCCTACGTGACATACGCACAATATTTCCGTATTTTTAGAACTCCACGAAAATAGAAAGAATAGAGTAAGCACAAGTAAAAACACTTATGATCCCTTCGGGATCTCCCATCTAAAAATAACATTGTCTTACTTAAGATTTACAACCGACCTCACAAATGTATTATGTCTACATTTTAAATAAGATTTACGCGCCTTACTAGAATGTTTAAAAGTCGACATTATCGCCTAAGTAATTTACGCACCTAGAGAAAACCCAGCTTCTCGCTAACCATAACAAAAATCGATAGCCCCACGAATAATAACAATAAATATCGTCAACCATCTGCTCAAAACTGCAAGAGGCAGAGCGGAGCATTCGAGAGGGTGAATTCTTTGTTTCCCTCTTCCACGTTAAGCGTATATTTCCTTAATTACCGACAAATCAATGTTTCAGTCTTTGTCCGTCGCTTTAGGACTGTCCGGGGGTGAGCGAGAGAGAGAGAGAGAGGGTGAGATCATTTTTGGGAGTTTGCCCTGGACAGTGGTCAGTTTCTCTGCGCTGTTGTCCGTGAATCTCCCCCCGACTTATTGCTTAATCTATCGGCTTACAAGCTAATAAAAGACGTGCCTGGAACATGAAATATGCTTCATTAACAGCAGCGCACCCTAGTACGACGTCGCCGCACTACGGACATTTCTGGAACTTGTAAACATTTATTATAGTGGAACTGTCAGGAGGACCGGACTGCAAATACATCACTTGTCTCGTAAACCCGACTAATTGTTACATTTATGACGATTCACTGCCCCTTTCGGATGATAAATGGTTTTATTATAAATAGAATGGATTGGCGTCTCGTAGTAGTCTACTAGAAAGTAGAAAAATGTGTGCTTGTGCTGAAAAGATGTTATATAGAACATTATAGAATAAACGTGATAGAGTTCTCTAAGTAGGGTGATTTTCTTGTCGGCTGGGTGTCGGCGAAAATAACTATGTTTCGGCTTTTATTTAATCGTACTTATTAGGTTACATTACCTCGCACTTTTTTGCGCTGCTGAGCTGTTTATCTCAAATATACTGGGTGTTAAAAAGCGTATAATATAGATATGGTCAACTTTTGATAGTAGACCAACTTTTGATAACTAACTTATGTCCAGATAGACACCGTTTAAGAACTGAATAGATTCAAAATATCGTACCAACTTTAGAAATTACTTTAGGAAAGTAGGTTGTATGAAGTATCATAGAATTAGAATTTTGAAACCAAATAATATAAAATGATAACCCAATATACTGGCCAAAATTTGAATCAAAATAACATAACTTCGGTAATGAGAAGAACGTTAAATAAGAAAACATTTCAGACAACAGGTATTTGTGTTCCTTCAAAAGTTGGTCTACTATATTATGTATGGTCTGCCTGTATACCCTCTACAAACTTTACCCTGATTTCCTATACATATTATACATATAGCAACAATTATAAAGTTGACCTAACATTGTCGCTTTACAAGTGCTGAAGCATATAAACGTGATAATAAATATCTTGAATTTCGTCATCGATTAATTATCCTTAACACAGAATTTTCAAATTTATCCACGTTTTCTCTATATTAATCATTTTTCCTCGTTAACGTGGTAAATTTGAAAATAATATTGTTGCCTTTTTAATATTTATCAATTTGTTATTAAGACATTGTATCAGATGCTCATTGACACGATTATAAAATTATAAATTTTGTATATTTTGTGTCTGTATTCTCTCTCTCATACATTCTTTCTCTACAACTGAGTCAATTCCAATAAATACTGCTTTTGCATCGTTTATTAATTTGCTGTAGTAATTGTTTTCTCGTGGCCATCAAAACTAGTAGAAGGGCAAGAACATAAGTTAGCTTTCCCTCGAGTTACTAAGAGATAATGTTTCAAACCAAAATAATACAGAGAAAATGGACAATGGAAATTAACAACAATTGCTTCTAGAATATTAAAAAGTAATAAAATGGCTACAATATTGGATGAAAATCATTCAAAATTTGATATTCTAGAATAAGAGTATATGAGTCTATATAAGAGTCTATGATTCTGAAATAAAATATATATATATATACAAACAATTATTGATAAAAAATATTAATCCAACATTAATAAACTGTATACAGGAGGAAAATAATTGTTGTCGAGCATACAAGGGCCACGACCATGGCTATTAACATAAAAGAAGGTGTAAAAAATGTTACTACCATAAAACAGATGATGAAAATTCTACAAAACAATTGATAGCATAGTCCTAATTTTACATTACCAATTAATACTAAAAAAAATGTTGCCCCCCTGGAACATTTTGTAACAGCGCGTATGGTCAAGTGGTGTTATTTTTTAGCATATAAACATTGTGATAATACATACTTTTCTTTTATTTAACGTTGTTGTTAAATCTAATCAAGCCTATATTTTTTTAAATTGTCAGAGTGCAATGGTTTTTGGTTTTATTCATGCCTTTAAAGAAAAACACTGTGGCAAAAATGGGCATCATTGAAAACAAAATTAGAGCTGTGTTTACTTCTTAAAATTTATTACAAAGGACAGAAAGCTCAAGTATATAGGCTGTATGACAAAAAGGAACAAGCCATAACGTCATTTCTTGGGCGTTGAGTTCAACCGTGTAAATACACAATACTTAACCTCAACTTTTTGTAAACCTTCATCAATCGGATGATAAACATCGACGTTGTGGCTTTATTCCTTTTTTTTATAAACCCTGTGTAGTTATGTGCTAATATTTATATTTTTCACCAAGTCGCCCCATCACAGTCAGATTTAACCAGCCACTTATTAAAATAATTCACTTGTAAAAAATTACCTGGATAGTATGTAATAGTTATGATGTGATCTGTAAATTTTTAATAAAATTTACTGGTCAAATATATTACGTAATTCATTAATTTTCAGCTTTTTGATGTATTTATAAATCCTAAAAATGCTTCTTTCATGTTATTTTTCAATTTAATATGACATTGAAGAGAAAGAATAAGTCAAAAAGGATAAATCAACATAACATGGTCCAATATAAACTGGTTTAACGCATTAATTTGGTCACTGCACTGTGACAAAGTACATAATCCGAGGCGGCCATAACATCTGCTTACACACGGTCACATATAGTCTTTGTTATAACAATAACGTAACATCTAAGAATCGGCGATCTTTTAAGAAATAATCATTTCTTTCCCGTCCATATGTGGTCATGTGTCTCTAAAAACCGGTTTATTTTCCGAAGCAACGGCATTGACCGACCGCTACAATGATGTGTTGGTACATCTGTCTCCAGTATTATTAAAATTTATACATAAATGTGTGCATTACTACAAATGTACAAAATTATGGGTTAAGCTAATTGTTTAGTATTGTAGTGTTTTTTGTTTGTGTGGCAAATATGGCATGGCAGGATCGGCAAGGTACAAGAAGGTAAGCCATATAAGTAGTGATAACTGATTATTGACTACAAATAACTACAAATACATTTTTATTATTTGATATAATACTAATAATAATTATAATATTTCAATCTTTACATTGGAGTCACAGTCCAATAAAATTAGTCAAATAAAGCTATTAATTTCAGAAAAAACCAAACCCAGCAGGACTTTTTTTAACATTGATTAGGTACTTCTCTAGTCCAAGACGCTACTATTTAACTAAATCTTCTAATATTAAATTAGAAATTCATGAATGGCCTGAAAATAGGCAGCCATCCAAAAACACTTCTCATACGTATGTGTATTTTGGAAACCGCGTAAAAATAATGAAGGAAACCTAATACACGGTTAGCGGTCTATGACAGCATGTGAAATGAACCTCCGGAATAACGCTATTTGTCAAAACACATTCGCCGTTCTCTCTGTCAGTGTTGGGCAAATGTCCAAAGTGGATAGCAGATCTCCTTTTATTCGTGAACGTTATAAATTGTATATTTAAACATATCCAACATGATTTACACGGTCTACCCACAGAGTCGAGATTGAATAATATTTTGCAGACGACAGCTTATTACAAAGCAATTTGTTTTCCAGTATTCCCACCTGGCTCATTAATACTACTTATTTTGTCATTACTCTTTCATAACTAAATAAATAAAAAGTACCTACTGAAAATACAATATTTAATTCATAACTACTAATAGACATAATAAACATTACGACATCTGCAAGATTAACTATTACTGCAAGATTAACTAAAGAGAAGAGACATATTATCAGCAATGTAATGTTTGGCATAATTCATAAGGTATAAAATGTAAAATAAGGACAAACAAATGTTTTAATTTTATGTCACTAGAAGTACAAATACAAAATGTCCTATCACCATTTTTGTAATGCGTAGAGCCTAAGAGTAGGTACTTTTTTTCGATTGTCCTTCATACATGGTGTATACGAAATGAGTGCAATAATTTGGACGGTTAATGTAACCCAATAATTAATAATTTTTTCAAAATGTTGTAGTTGAAAATTTAATTGTTGCGACTCATGTGTTTCGATAATGTAAGACAAAACGAGGTACTACACGAATTTCAATCACTTGACAGTCAACATATTAAAAAATAATGCAACAAATTGCTCAAAGTTAACACCATTGGCTTCCAAATAAGCTTCAGTAAGGCGCCTCCAATTTGCAGTTAAACTCTGGGGCCTAATGTATCATAAAATCTTCGAACGAAACCAGCATTTTTCACACATTCTCTGTAAATGAGCATCATGTCTACAATGTCTACAAACTTGTTAAATTATCTATTTTTAATACAGATATACAAAATAAGAAAGAATCCCGAGACAAACCCGATCACCCAGGAACCAAACCACATTCCAGAAAGGATGTGTAGTAGGTCAGCAGTAGTCTTCATGAAAACATCCCAAATACTGCTTTTTCCATATTTAATTATTCAAAACTGGTGCCTATTTGATCTTTATAGCAATTATCAAGATCTATAAGCCCAAGGTGGATGTTTTTGGGAGAAATTTGTAAAAGTGTAAAGTAACAATGCAGTAACAATCTTTATATATCAAGATAATCATCAATAAAATCAGTAGAACATTTTGATGGGGATATTTTTCTGGTTCTATAGATATGCCTTCAAAATTTCAATTCTTATTATGCTGTATCGAGAGAATTATATCAGGTGAGTATTAACAAACCAGTGATTTTGGATTCTGTGAAAGAAAATGGTAAAATGACCAAAAAGTAAAAAAATAGTTTTACTAATTTATAGCGGAAGAACAGCTTGTTGCGGAAACTTAGCCTTAAGCTTAGCTTAAAATTTGTACTTTTACGTATAATTGTTCTACAAAATGCGGTTTTAAATATCACAACATCAAACACGAAATAAAATCAAATGATTTGGCAAATTTTGAGCACTGTGGTTTGAAATGGGGACCTGTATATTCAATATAATACAGTTTACAACAATCTGATCATTTTTGTAATATTTGTTATATTTTTTTATGGTCATCTGAGAGTATTTGTACACAATGATATCAATAAAGTACCAAATTATTTATTACTTTATTTAGTGATCAGACGGGGTGACAATTGAAAATTAGTGTATACAGAGTATTACAAATTAGTTTGTTACAAACTGTTTAGTACCTGAAGAGAACCAGAAGATGGAATCACCGTTAGAAACAGCGGGAAAAGTAGGTCTTGTGAGGTATCATAGAATAGCCCCTTTAAAAACAAATAAATTTCATCAAAAAATTTTCATTTAACGTCACTGAAAAGAGCTGAAAGAAATTGGTACCAAAATTACAAAACTTAATTCTTTTCAAAGACGTGAATAAATAAACGCAACAACGTTTCAAACGTAACAGACTTGGTTTTCCTATGATACTTCTAAAGTGAAAATGTCTTTGTGGAAACCGAATTCTGTACTTTGTTGCTCGTATGACATTTTGTTCGAATTCACCATAAATGAATACCATTTTCTCGTCGTGAACGCCATATTTAGGTGGTGGGTGTACAATACCTGTTACAATAAGTATTTTTGCAAAGCAATCAAGCATTATTTAGACAGACTTTATTTTAAATGTTTTCAGGCACTTTGTTTTCATCTCAGGTTCCAATATAAAGTGAAACGCCTGCTTAAATATTTTGAACGGTGTATTAATACATTTTTCCGTCGATCGTTTATTTATGAGTCAGTTTAGTGAATAGGAAATCGTTTATTAAAGTACTCCATTAATGAACGATTTCTATTAATGCATGATTTGTTATAGCCAATCACAAGACGCAATGGCGTCGTTTGATTGGCCAATCGAACATATGTGAAATGAAACCTTCCAATCAAAACATACCGCTCTCTAGAACTGTCAGTGTCAAGTTACATAAATTGTCATATAACCTAAAAAGACATCGGCGAAGAAAAATCTATGTAGAAGACGCTAGATGAATACGATCGACGGAAAAATTTTGTAACCAACTCGAATATTAAACAGCGATTAATGATCTCGACAATTAACGCGCTCGCTTCGCTCGCTCGTTAAACAGTCTCGATCATTAATCGCTCTTTTTAATATACTTGTTGGTTAAATAACTATTACTTCCACGGACAAGTTTATCTCATTAAATATAAAGCTTAGCGAGCAAATTGCACCCTCGAAGGGGAGGGCAAGGCAGATTTAAGAGATTTCCATCCTCTCTCATAACAATTTAATAAACGTTAATAACAACGCCCGGGGCGTTATAAAGTAAATTAATTCCGGACAGAGGGAGCCACTCGAGGCGTTATAACTCCGTCGGAGGAACCGTCTAGAGCCGTTTCCCGAGGAATGTCATTTATGCAGGTAAACATTAAGATGAAAACGAAATCTTAATAATTGTGACGCAAACATTATATGGCTCGCAGCCTCCTGCGCGACTTAATGGATATTTCCCCATCTCCCTCCTCCCGTCTCGCATTTCCATTTTCCATCTTGCTCATCTCAGCCCGCTTCGTTCCTGAGCGACCGTCTCGCCTCAGCTTCGCTTGCCATCCTTCGCTCACAATTCAGCGATATTAAATTAAAGCTGCAATTGCCGGGAAAACTTGAGCATGTAAAGTTTACTCCGCCCTTTTGGCTTCGCTGCCGGGGGTAGGTTTTTCTTGACGCCCACCCTTAGATGAGTCGATTTGGGGCGAGGTAAACGAACTAATATGATTTGTAATTCAATTATTGTAATCTTACTTAATATTGAACTTTTTTTATTTATTAATTAACAGCACCTCATAGGTACTTGTGTATAACACCCAGTCTGATGACTATCTAGCTATATTAATCTAACCTTAATTGCTACGTATACAAAGTGTTCGATACTAAGTGTTCCACATTGGTGTAACTTAAATTTAGTCTGGATATGCTGACGCTTTAAACTTCACTCACATAACAATGTGCTCTGCTTTTTTAACATCACTTCATCAACTCAAAAGGTTTAGTTCTTTTAAGTCTTTGCACAATGTCACAATTGTCAAGATGCTGGATTGCCTTGACATTCGTGTGCTGGAGAAAATTTCGTTGGTTACTAATTCCATCTCAAGATCCCTGTGGAGTTTTCTGTTTCTTATATACTAAGGTGCACCCACGATGTTTTGTTAGCACTTTATTTTGGAAGCGTTGAATGATGTCGATATTGCTTGGCTTAGTGCAACCCTCAGTTTGATAGCATAGGTCTACACAGCTTTAAGTATCTAATATTGTTGACAGCATTCTGCAGTTTTAACATTGCTCCTTCAACATTTGTATCTACTGCTATGATAGCAGTGTCATCAGCAAAAGTGGCAACGGTAACACCATCTGGTTGCGGAAGATCATGTGTGTAAAGAAGGTGAAGAATTGGCCCAAGTACACTACCTTGTGGTACTCCAGCTTTAATACTTTTGAGAGTTGAGTACGCATTAACTTGGTTTATACGGAAGTATCTGTTAGAAAGATATGATTCTAGTAGTTGGCTATACTCGAAGGGTAAACTAAGGTTAAACTAAGGTTAAACTGGTTGCTTTTCCTGTTTATTTTTTCTTTAGTTCAATTCTAGAAGTGTAATGCAGAAGTATCTGATATCCACTCTGTACCGAGTCGTTTACAACATTTACGTGGTGATTTACGTGGTCAATTTTAATGTTGCGTTTTTTGTGTAATCCCAGAGTTGAGCACTGTATGTCCACACGGGGTTCAGATGGCACAATAGGAGCTAACCAACTAACTTTTCTTTTTGAAAGCCATGACTCTCCACCGGAGCTGAACGGTTTTTCTCTTTTTAAACCATTTTTTCTTTGGTCTGATCTGAACATAGTCAGGAGGTGTTTGCTGTTTCCTTGTTGTTTTCTTTGCTGTTGCCTACAGCTAAATTAATCTAGGTTTCACAAATGCAATTGTTGGTGATTTACATTTGTGAAACCGAAAATATGGAAGAAAATTTGAGTTTTTGTTAGAAATGGATGATCCAGTTTACGTGTGATCTGATAACTGCCAAACCTTTTATGTCCTAATAATTTTATGTAGGTATTATTTCATGATATTGATCAGTCGAATGTGCGAAACCGAGAAAAGTTTATAAATTTAAGCAGTTTAAGTTTTTTTTTTTACATTTTCTTAACAATTACATGTTTGGTTATATCAAATCTTACTGATCCGAACTACGAACAAGGAGACACCGGACATTAATATATATATATGAAGATTTCCATTATATATGTATGTATAGGGTTATCGATTTTCAAGACTTTAAGGAACATGGCACGTCCTAACGACATATAACACTATAACAGCGTCCAACTACTCGTACAATGTAGTACGTGGTCTTAAGTTCGGTGTGTCTTAAATTATAAATGTGGCCGAGTTCGTGCTACATGCTTCGTTAAATCTTAATTCGGATTGTAAAACAGTGCAGTTATATAGCTTTATTTCGGTACGTTATTGTCTTTACAGATAATAACTTATTTTAAGCACAAGATTTGACGATACATTTTGATTTCTTTCAATGTGTATTCAAAATTGGTAATACACTACGCAGAATGGTTGGTACAACGATGTAGAGGGTCGTACTATTAAAAAGAGTATTTGCTGTTTTTTAGCTTTTACTTAAAGTGAAAGTCAAAATTGAAGTAAGTGCATTTGCTTCGAAACTTTTTTGAATAATACAAGTATATTACCTCTTAGGGAATATACTACCAAAAAGACCTTGGAGTAAATTTGGGATGGAAATATTCGAGTAGCAAGGTATTTTTTGGCAATAATTGTTAACTTCTCAAAATGGATAGACTTAAAGAAAGTTAAATATAAAAACAACAAAGTAAATTATTAATAAACTGGATTCTGATTTTGCCTAACTATATAAGTGCTGATAATATTCCTTTTGATTCTTATTAATTCAAGAATAATTTAGAACATTATGACATCAAATTAATTTTGTTCACTTCAAATAATCCAGGTACTAATGGAATCACAAAAAATGCAGCAATTCCAGAATATTTGCAAAATAATGTTAAAAAAGTGTGTTAAATGGCAATAGAAAATGACCGGATATAGGTTATCTTCTGGCCAGTTGATTTACAGTAGGCCCCTAGAAGACGGTTTGCCATGTATTAAAACGCTGTATAATAATCCTGATTTAATTAACAGATCTAAACTTAACAATATAGTCAAAAAGTAGCAAATTAAACAACGTTTCTAAAATAATAAAATTAAAAAAAAAAAACGGCAGGAAGAAGAATTACAGCATTCGCCACTACGAGGGCATCGGCAGGCCCGTAATTATCATTATTATGGCCCGCGTCTGTGGCACGTCTTAAGTTGTTTGGCTTTCAGCATTCGTTGTGGAGTAAAGAAAAAACACAGAAAAATCTTTACTCCGAAAACAGGGCGCGAGTCTCGAACTCACGCCCCCCAGACTAAGCGCTCTACCGCTGGGCCACAAACTGGCTATTTAAACATATCAGATAATTGGAAAAAGGGTAAAATTGAAAATATGTGTTCTGCACCTAGATTTTATTTAGTTAAGAATCAACTTAATAACAAGAAATATAGAAGAACTAGGCAACATTTATTTAATTTATGGAGTAGGTATAATATGAATCAAGACAAAAATATCAATACATAAAGAATATAACGGTAACGAGAAAACTAAACTGTTAAACATGACGGTTATGTTAGACATAGGAATATAATAAGGAAATCAGAAAGATTGTAGTAATCAGTTATTGTTAGATTTGTTTAGAGTTTTGGTTTTTCAATTTGTAACTTTCTGGTATTACATTATTGTATAACTGTATAACTTTCATTTAGTTTAGTGCGGAATAATCATTTATAAATTTGTAGTTATGTAACACATATTTCGTTGTTTAGAATTTTTAGAATTGAAATATAATATTTCGTATTATAAAGTAATAATATATAATTATTATTGAAGTTGATATAGATGATGTGTTAAAAATGTTAGTCGTAAGTTGGTATGATGTATGTGATGTATGTACATATAGGCACGTCATGTGGTGTGACTGGTACTGTCCTCTTTTACGATACTGGTTTGCATTTTTGGTTGGGAGGTTTTCCCTCCTGGTTGAGAAGAAGTGGACGGTCGCGGTTTTCTCGGCATTTAGGGCCAGCTTGTGTACAGCAAACCATGTCTTTAGGGCTTCTGTGGCACGATCAACGTCGTCTTCACCTTCTTGTTTGTGTTTGAATCTGGTGAAGTATGCTGTATCATCAGCATACTGAATGATACTCCCTGTCTGGACACAGGACGGTAAATCGTTGACGTATAAAATAAACATCAGGGGCCCTATCAGCGATCCCTGAGCAACACCTCGGAGCACTCTGCACACACTGCCCCGTTTGCCCTCACACTCCACTATGTACAAGATATACAAGGTTATATATTAATATAAGCATAATAAGCATAATTTTCTTACTAGTTTTTTTGACTCAGTGGTTGAGCATTGCTCTACTGGTAGTAGCAGATGTTGCTTTAAAGGACATGGTATAACATGTGCATCACAGCAACCAGTCGAACACCTCTGATTGTCGTTATAATAGAATAAGTAATGCAATATCATGAAATTGTTTATTGAGTAATACCTTCACTTCTATCTAAAAACAAACTGTTTCGTGTGTTCTGGCCATATATCGATATGGGGTGGACCTGGTGCAAAGGGAAGGGTGAGGTTATGGATTCTGGTGTGTGCGGCGGCTGTCCATTTCGGAATGTCATGTTTTATCGGTGCGGTTTCTTTCAGTTTGACAACGAAATGGCGCCGGTTATTGGATACCAGGACCGACCAATGCTCTCCGCCTGGCGAACATCATATAAATTCCAAGAGATGGACGGTTTTCGAGGGGCGCCCGGCACGAACACACTCGTCAATATTCCCGCCGCCACCGGCGCTCGCGATGCCTCACGCCGCGCCGCGCGGGGGCCGAGGGGGAAAGACGCCCGGGTAGCAAGTGGACAGTCCATTTCTCTGCGCGCGGCGGTGCGCTCTGCGGCCTACAAATCATCCTTTGCTGACCCCTCGGCTATATTCCCGGACGCGTTATTCCGTTCCCGCCGCCGCCACCGCCGCCTCCGCCCGCCGTCCTATGCCGCCCCCGGCCCTCGGCCGCCCCCCGCTATATATTCCGCTCGCACCGGCCAGCTATGCATTTAAACGTCGTGTGAACGCTCGGTCAGCAAATTTCTACGCCGGAACTTTGAACCTAAATTGCACCGAGGGCGGAACTTATACATCCACTCTTTTTTTGCCTTAATCAATTTTCTCTTCACCCTCTTCAATGGGTCCTCGTTTTTTATGAACCGTTAAAATGTTGGATGGGAAGTGATTTGAGTATTTGTGCGAAATAAATGGAAGATAAGTGAAATTTCGAAATAATGTTAGGAAACTATGCCTCATAGCCCTATGCCAATTGGAAATATTACAGTGGCATTAGGTAGATGCCAGTTCGTATTAATTTAATTGTCCGGTATAACCAGAACCATATTTAGATATGTTTTCAAATTCACACTCTTTTCTTAAACAAAAACATTTTGAGTTTGCTGAAGTGCGTGATTTATATAAACTTTAAAAAAATGCAATTTGATTGATACCGAAAAAATTAACACACATCAAGTTTAAAATGACAGATCAGATGTATTTTAATTAATATAATATTGCAGAACAATATTGTGAATTATCTACATCATACATTACATGATGACTGGCACAATGAACAAATATAAGGAATAGATAGAATGTATCATCAGTGAAATCTAGGGTGAGCGCGTAAAATAGGGAACATTTCTGAGAAGTACAGAAAAGCAACTCGTTTTTATTAAATAAAATACACAATTTTTCAATTTCCGACCGTCCATTGTTACTGAGTTATGACGTTTACGATAGTTTTTTGGCTTTTTATATACTTTTTCAAAAGAATATTTTCGAGAAAAGGACAATTATTGGAAATTGTAAAATATTGAGAATTTTAGGAAACGTGGATTTGGTGAACTGAAAGTGAAATTGCGTTTTGTGTGATGTGAAAATGTAAAAACTTTGGTAATTTTACAATGTTTTAGCAGCTTTATCCCAGAAACCTTAAAATGATCTCATAGTAAAACTTAATCTTTGCACTTTGACCTTATATCCTTAAAGTGTATATACAAAAGTGTTTGCAGAGATCCTTTAAGTGGTACAGCAACTTCTAGAAAAGAAACAACAAAAAGTGCAATAACCTGACGTGATAGGCAACTTGTGTATGCAAGAACCTCGAAATCGTCGAAATCTACGGACAACGCCTTATTGCTTTACATAAACATAAACAAAAGGGATTATATTGGTACCATTAAGAAAATTGAGATCTATCAATTCGCTAAAACAAACGAAAGAGTCGCCCCTCGTGGTAAAAGAGTGAGTTACTCTAAACGGGATACGATGTGGCCAGAATTGGCAAACTAGTGCATTTGTAAACCTATTATGGACCGAAAAGATGGAAAGGGTAATGAAAAGAAGCAATAAGAGTATAAACTATTGTTGTGTTTCTCAGTGTAGTTCATTTTACAATAAGGCATTGTCATTCCACAAATTTTGAGGTTAAACACATTGAAATTATGTTTTTGCCAACATAACCGCAACCAATTACATTATTAATAGGAACAATAGCATCTTGAAGCCTCCCAAAACGTCTAATTAAAGTCATACACCAGGATTTTATCCCGTTTAGAGCGGCCATACCTATTTTTTTGCAGCGCCATTTACATTTGCTCGTTCAGGCGAATATCAGTACACAAAAATATGGGGTTGCAATTTTTACAAAAATACTTTGCGCGATCACTTAATGTTAACTGCAACGTATGTGCCTAACATTTTATGATGATAATTTCATTTATCACTCATATGATACTGTTGCCAGTTCCTTTGTACTTCAAATATGGGCGATTTTTTTATAAATATGTTGTTAGTGTATGGGCAATTGTTGTCGTTATCTCATTAAGCACAAAGTTGTGTACATCATAAACAAATTGTTGTTGTTTAGGCTATATTCTCTATTCTTGAACTACACTATACAAGTTTTGACAGTTATATTTATATCCTTTATATTGTTGACGACAGGAATTATGTGAAGAACAAACTCACACGATCACAATAACTAGCTGCGGGGGGTATACGTGCGTGTTTACTTGTTTAACGACTTCTATTGTCATAATAATTATAACCCCGTAGATTATATACAAAAGTAATATAAAATTTGTAGGTTAAGAAAAACTTGTAGGTTGTGAAAACTCTTTTCACAATTTGATTTTATCCCGAAAAATGTTGGCTGTGAGGACTCTTGATGATCTCACACTGTAGCCTAGGCCTTCTGAAAAAAATATAATTGTTTATTAAACAAAGGCATTTTCAAAATGGCAAAGTTTTCAGTTTGCAATCTAAAAAAACAACCAACATTATGGGCGAAATCTATTAATATACTTAATGCTATTGAACCGATACACAAAATGATTGGGTCTATATGCTTATTTGAAATTAAATTAGTTCAATTTCTATTTCGGGCAGGAGTACAATAAAATTTCGTCTTTTTTCTTTTCAAATTTGATGGCAGACCTCACAACGTTCGACGGCTGAACCTACGATAAACAAACACAGAACACAGTTTATGTATCTTTGGCATGAATAGCGGGCAGATAGGATCGCGGCCGTTGGCGGTTTATCGCTTTTTAATTTCATTTGTTTTCCGACGACCGCAATTGTTTGTTCCCCGGGCGTGCGAAACTGCCCGAAAACTTTCCTCGCCTATAGCGGCGGCAACATTATTTAACAACTGTTATATTACGGCCCGTCACAATTCACAATTGAATTAGAGGAGCGGAAATTTTCACGGCTGACGACCGTTTTAATTGATTCTTGGGCGCGATACCAGCCAGCTCTGATCACTATATTTAGATCCGTAATTGTACCTATTCGCTTACAGCACGACATCGCTTCGTGTTCGCTGGTTTACCTTAAGTGCATAATTTACTTTCAAACTGCAGAACATTGTTCGTACAATATTTACAAAGCAAAATCACAAATTACTACATTTATACTTACAACATTGTAAGTAGTATTGTGTGCTGTCAAAGTTGAACTAGTATATAAATCGCAAGCATTATGTTTATACATGAGCCGTAGGCGAGTGTCTAAACAAGCGTAAAATTATATTTGTTTTGAAAAGAGCCCAATTGTATCTAAATATCACGTTCAAGAGTATATGACATTTACATTTTTCTATATTGAGTTGATACTTGTCTAAAATCTTGCGCTGAATTTTAAATCTGTGTAATACCGACTAACAAGTTTGAATTCCGAGACTTTGGGGATTTTCGCTGATTATCAATGTTGAATGAAGTTATTTACGCATTATTGTTTCCTGGCTTCAAGCTGTAAACCAAGCAACACTGTAGCGATTTTTAATTCTCCACAAATGTTCCACTATGTAAATCTGTCATATTCGATAGTATCTACAAATAATTTTATGTTATCATACAACTCCTTCATGTAGGCAGCATGAGCTACAAGTACAGAGGAATTGATTTCCATTGTATAAAATGTGTGTAAAGATTTGTCATATATCTGTTTCAATGTGCAATTTTAGTTAATTTGTGATCGTGATTTATGTGGAGATGTTTGTCATCGTAGTTGCTTTAAGAAACTTAATCGTAAGTAGTAACGTTTGTCGGTCTACTGATGCTGAATTGTTTTTTTGTTATTTTGTAGTTTTACGCCTGATGAAGGAATAAAATATTCCGAAATATTGCGATTAAAAGAAAATAGTTTTGATTTTTCGTAGTGAACGTCAATCCCAAACAAACCTCAATCGAATTATCCTGTGTTTGCGTTCAAAGAAAACTTCTCTCAATTGTATAGAAGAACAACTTTTAAAATAGCTTTTGAAGAAGCAATGAATGTGTGGTTGTCATTTACGTGTTCATGATTACTTTCTAAGCTTTCCTGAGAAAAGAAAGGTGTTAGTCTACCATGACGACTTTTAATGAAGCATGCACCACGGTGAACCAAATTCAAAACTTTGAACCTGGAAAACTTCTTTTCTCACATAGCCTCAAATCTCGTAACAGATCATTAAGATTTCTTTGTGATATAAAATGGGGTTCAGTCGAGGAGGTACTTGCTTCACATATTGGATCGTAATCAACGTTATCTTCTTCACCCAATGCTAGTTCGTCGTTGATTTCCATAGTTATATGAAGTTCTAGAACATTTAACTCATCAGTATGGGGAATGGGTAGCCTATCAGACGCTATTGGGTATTTTACAGTATGTGTGGATGTGAACTATTTGGTAACTTTTTTACAGTAAACAGTAAAACAAAAGTAACATTTCCATCATTCACCCGTATACCCATCTGATCAAAATTTATTTCTTGGAGGGTATAAAAATTTATTAGAACAGTATTTTTTACATTTGAATCTATTTTTTTTTTTAAATGTGACACAGGACTTTTTGGTGTTAAATTCGTAATCTACGGAAGAAACAAGTCCAAAAAATCACCTATAATATAATCACCTCTTGGGACAAAACCACTGTTGACCATATATCAAAAGAGCGTGCCTCTGTTCATAGAAGATTTTTGAGCACAAGATATATATCATCTATTTTCCCAGATATGCAAAACGTCTGGGCGAAAAATAAAAAAAAGTACGTAGGCTTTCACGGCCAAAATCATTTAGAAAATAAACTGCTTCCGGGTTATGCCGTGTGTCAAGATTTGTAAATGCTGACGTTTCGCGAACCATGTTGCTCAAAGCTATTCAGTATTCAATTAGGTTTGAAGAAGCGAGCAACATGGTTCGCGAAACGTCAGCATTTACAAATCTTGACACACGGCATAACCCGGAAGCAGTTTATTTTAAAAAAAATAGATTTGCCTAGTTGGAAAGATTTCTTTACGCTGAATACGAATCCAGAATCAAACGTTTCTTTCTTATCACGTATTTTCGAAGTTGACAATTTGACTTCAAAATGTCAAAAAGCTTGACTCCGGAAACGTATTCTTCGCAAAAACAAAAACAAAAACGCCTTGTAGTTGCTATTCAGAAAATCCATGTGACCCTGAGCTGGTATTATTATATTACCATGGCCGCAACATGTGATTTTGTCTGAAATTAAGAAATTACTTGTGGCTTACAAGAGTAAGCCACACAATAAGAATGCTATTAAATTCAGAAATACAAATTATCTACTAAATTTGGAAGAAAATGGGACTGTAGATATTAGGAAGACAAGAAAATACGTGCAAAAAGTATGGTCGCTAGGTGGTTTTTGGTTAAGATCAATCGGATGATTAACAAAAACGTTATGGATTGTTTATAAACAATCTTAGTAAAAAACACACAATAAAAGAGTTCTCTTTCAAGGAGATGCTCTGGCAACCCTACTAGAAAATTTAACAAACCCCAAACACTACTACAAAGAACCCAATTCGTCAAAAGCCGGCTTTTCATGGTCTTTGCTTCGCGCCCCGAAAACAACCGAAAAATCCGGCCTAGTGGTAATTCTAGTAATAGATGAGTCTTAGTAAAAGATTTCAAAAATGTTTGATGTGGTATTGGTATGAAGAGTAATTGTCATTCCATCCTATTGTGCTGCAAACCTACGTACGAGTTTGTGGTCTGTAAGCATCCATAATGCAGGTAATGTAAGTCCATCTAATCTAATCTAATAACATCGGCGCTGCTTTCCAATTTCGGTCTGGACGTAATAATAGTGAAACCAGTACAAGGGGGTAATTAAATAAGTTTACCGGGTAATCCTAATGGCGGCCGCATAGTGCGAGGGGGGGCGCGACCCGCCGGAATGGGCTATCTCGCCAAGACATTCTCAGATCTTTATTAAGAAAAGTTATACACGGCTAAACGAATTCGCCCAGCTAACTTCCACAATGTCGTTACCGTTCCTGGGGCATATTATCCGCAGGTGTACCACCACCAGCCATAGGAGGGGGGGAGCTGCGGGGGGGCGGTTGGTTGACCAGGGGTTGGGGCCGGAATGGCCACGGTCGGCGGCCATTCTCGAGTTTTGTAGCCACATAAATAAGATTGATGTGCACGGAGATGGAAGAGAAAAAGAAGAGACCCTCCTCGGACTACTGCTACGCCAGGCTCGCCACTCTCCAGAAATTAAATAACACTGGCCGGGGCGGCCGCCCGAAACGCTCCCAAGGACAAGGGGGCAATAACAACCGTTGTATTATTTTTTCATCAGCGCCGCCTGGTGGTTGGTTCCCATACCCACACGTACACGTGCTGCAGCGCGCCAACAACATCTACTACTGCAAATCACCAACAGTCTGATTCATTATTTAACGCCTTTTTAGCGTTTACATCGGTATGGGGATGGCATGCTTTACAGCATTTGGATGTGTTTCGTACCATTCTCCTTTTTTAATTACATTATGTTTTATATTATGATAACACCTATTTCCACATTTTCTGCCCATTATCATCATATAATTGTAAAGAAAGGTTCACACTGTGATCGATAAGTCTAGTGAACAATCTAGTTGATGCAATTGTATAAACAGACCATTAAGATGGGGTGTCATCTGGTTTAATAAAGAATATTCTTAATACTAAAATGGCCTTTTAGTTAAGAGACATGCCTTTTAGGCCGGCGATGTCCAACATTATATCTGTTAGTATCTGGATAATATTGAAACCGAGAAAAAATTGATTTTGTTTCTTTAAGTTAGTTATCTCATCAAGTCTGATATGAAAATTGAAAGTTTAGTTTTTGGTTTTTGCTTTTATTTAATTTTGATGACAAATTTTCCAGTGAAGTTTATAATTTTAGACATACATTGTCGCAAAAAAAGTATTCTTCTCTAAATTGATCGATGGGGACTTTTCTATTAAACCTCAAAAGAAAGCACAAGTTTTATTATTTTTTTTCTAAGTCAAAATACATAAAAAGTTATTTGCACGTTTATTGAAGAAGATTCTCATGAAGTTTACAGGCAAATTTAATATCAAAAAGTATGACAAAAAATCTTATGTGGCTAGACATATAACTTTATCATTCTATACCGCAGTGTCAAACATGTCAAACTCTGATGTTTGACTATTCGCCCTGTGCATACGCCGTGGAGGGGACTTGAAAAACGATCTAAACGCCCGTAGCGGAGAAATACCTACCTAAAATGCCTACACTATGTGCAGTAGTTCACGGCGCATTATGTTGTGATCCAATCCGTCAGAACTAATAACATATCGTTGGTATAAATAATCATAATGAGACACAATAAGTGTCAACTGTAATAATACAGGAAGAAATATTAACACATGCAATATGGAAATAAATAATACAAATTTGATCGGACCACTTATATAGTACAGATAACTGTAACATAACTACTACTGCCTACACCCGTAGAGGAGCTTACATCGCGCACCCGGCCAGTACTGTCAATAGAATCAAAATATCTGTCAAATCCCGGCTAACTAGTTTCAATGCAAACACGACCGATCTCGATCAAATAGAATTTGCTCATGCAGCTAAACGATTAATTTTACCAAAACAATCTCGTAGACATAAATTATACAAAATTTCCTCTACTTTAATTTATTATTCAACTATTTTGACAAAATTGCAGAAATCGTTAAAAAGTGCTAATTTCTTCAGCTCTTAGTTTTGGCATGAAACTTATAAATACGAAGTTTCGTCCCGATACCTATAGCAGTTTCTCGAGAATCGTCGCCACAGAAACGGGAACACATACATACCCACACACACAGACATTTTTTGTACCATGGTCAAAATTGTTCAGGGGTCCCAATAGGACATATTTTTGCAAAAATCCCTAACTTTGCTTTTCTAAAGTATCGTACAACGTTTATAGTCATAGTCAAAATTTTTATTTAACATATAGGTATTTTTACATTAAATTATTAACTATTATCATGTCATATAGGAATGTTGTATCTCAGATTTTAGACATGGGTCCAGTTCAGGGCAAATCTGTAATTAAAAGTGACGTAGAATCAGAAATTTTTGAGTAAAAAATGTAATTTTTGAGTTAAACAATGTCTAGAAGTACTTCTTTAATTCACATTTCGCATATGACAGCCCCAGAAATATGTTTTTATAAAAGACACAGAATACAATACAGAACTTTTTTTTGAAAAATGATCAAAAAGTATTTTTTCTTGTAGCAAAAAAAGGTTTACATGATACACTAGAAACTAATAAAATCAATTATGGTAATCATAAAAGTTTTTCAAGCATGAACTGTACTTTTTTTTAAGTTAGCACAAATCTAAAACCGTGGATGATCCTAGGGTTTATCTTAGGTATTTATTCACAGTATAGTTTCATCTTTTGGTGGATTTTTGTTATTTTTGTCGGTTCTTGACAAGTTAGTCAAGGAATCTGACAATTAAATCAGTTATTGGTTTTAACATTTTGTGATGCAGATATAGACGTACTGTTCGATCCTCAATTAACGCAATTTTGGTTCGTTATAATTTATAGGTACAGTTAGGTCCGTCTGGTGACCCACTGTATTCTTTAAGATGTGTTATGCAATTTTTCTCAAACAAATAGACAATTGATTTTAATTTTTCTTAAACTATAAAAACAATGTTGATCAAGGAAACTACCATACATAAACGAACAGAAAGTTAAAAAATAAAATTACGGTAGCTGTTTTCTAGTATAATAATTTATATTACTCTCTATTAAAATGTACCTATAAGTATGTTATGTTCTTTTATTTCAAAAGGGGTTAGATTCAGCAGTATTAAGAACTAGCTAGGTATCAGTTGTTTTGTTAATAATTAATTTAACAATCCCAAATGTCCAAAATGTCCCAAATGTCCAATGATTTTAAATAATAGAACAAAATATGCCAAATTCAGTGTAGAATAAACATAAATCATAATTTTTTAGCAAAATTCGTTATACATAGTTTTCCTACATAGTATTGTGTCGGTCCACATCCCGAATTTTAGATATGCATCTTATAAAGCACTCATTGACACACTGTATATCTATAATTACTCTGGGGTAGTTGCATTTCTGGATAAGGTTTTCTAAAGCTGTTTAAAGCCCTTTATTCAAAGATTGCACGCATGCACGGATCACCCTGTAACTCTTATTTCCATCTACCATCAGGAATCATTTAATAAATCTCTATTTTGACGGGCAATATCGTACTGTTTCGGCACCCCGTAGCGTACCACTAATGACAGTAGCGGCGGTTCGGCTTGGGGCACCGCTAACGCGATCCGTGTGCCGCATTAGCAGCGGCCTAGGCCCGCCAGATCGCTTCCTATTGTAGATGAGATCGTTGCGCGACTGGTAGGCAATATTGCGCGTCGCCTTTGACAAAGTGGCAAATTATTCGGTCGCGATAGGGGAGCCCGTTTTATTATATTAACTGCATTTATCCGGATCCTCTTTCAAATTAACCCCGTGTCAGCGACGCCATACGTCATACGCGCCGCCCCGGTACCGTCGCCTACAAACTACCCTCGTTAAGGGTGAAATAGATAACTGTGGTTCGGTGGATGGAGAAGATGCGACTGGTTCGGGGGATGCCGCATAAAAGAATGCGAAATGTAATTAGGTTGATGTGGTATGGGGGTGTTTTTTGATTTTTTTGTTAGGTGTAGTTCTGTGGTTCTGAAAATGAAAAGCGATGCATCTCCGTTAATGACAATTCTTCTGGAGTAAAAACATTTACAAAAAGACCTAAGCGTTGATAAAATAAGAAATATAATGTGAGAATAAATAAGAATTGAAACAGAAAATGGACAGTATGCTATGTATGATAGAAAGGAAAAACATGTGAAATTAGTAGTAATAGACAAGAGGCAAGTTGAAATAGAGAGAAAAATAAAAATTGACAGAAATATTGCTAGATACCTACTTTATTATGTTTTGTAATTTAAGTAGATTAAACCAGTTTCTGAAATGAGGTTTATGTCATTTTGTGGCGCATCCGCCATATTTATAGAAAGCGAAACAAAAAAAGAAAAAACAAGTTAGTATCTTTTTAAATCTGGAAGAAACTGATGAAGGTTTATTGAGTTTAATTTAAAATAAATTCATTTTGTGGCAATTCCAAAGAACACAGCTGCTTCTGTTTTTTTAAATCAAGAATACCCAGAGGAAGGTTTATTTTATTTAAATTGAAATTAGTTATATTTATCACCTCAAGAATAAATATAGACACATACTAAAACAAATGCAATGGTTATAACTTACTTCTTTCATCTTTCGAAATCAAGAAGAAACAGATTTAGCTTTAGGAATTTAATTAAATTAGTACAGTTCATGGGCATAACGTTCCTTTGGCGCCTGTTTTTTTATTTAATTAATAAATTTAGTCAAGTCAATTTAGTCAAGTTCGTAAATTCTCTGTGGCTTTTATGATAGAAACGAGATGGGCAAGTTTTTAAACAACTAATTTGAAAGTTATTTTGTGGATGCAACCTGGTTGCCACTGAAATTTAGATCCTTTTTTATTTTTAAAATTTGGCATATTTAAGCGTATTTTACGTTTTAATAGTGTTTTAATTCTAACGTCTGGAACGATAAAAGATTTTTTATTGTATGTTTCGACTACAATGGTATATTGGTATATGTTGTAATTACCTTAAAGTTAAACTTCTTAACCAATCTTTGGTATTGGGTAGGAAAATAAGACCGGAATTTTATAATTTCGATGTGTTTTTTTATGGTGCGTTCAAAACAGCTTTGGTGAATTTCAGAAAAATTTCCTCATAAATAGAGAAAAAACCACCCTATTTATTTAATGGCGCCTCCACCATAATTATAGAAACCAAATCTACAGAAAAAACTAGTAAGAAAATTAACTTCAGCCGGGCTAAAAATACCCCTAGATCCTAAAATATTAAAATTAAAATTATTTTGCCCTATCACGAACTTGTCTTTACTTTTTAAGAGATATGCTTGTTTATCAAACTCCAAATCAATTACTTCAAAATTACGGCAGCAATTCCATAGACGGAGAGACGGACAGGCATCCAGACATATCTAAATCGATTCAGTTTTCTGATCAAATGCTGATCAAAAATATATATACAAGAGTACAAGACTATACCTGCCACGGTTCATGAAGTGTGTTGCAAATGTGACAAAGTGAGTATACCTTACCAAACCAAATGTGGGGCTATAGAAACGGGGAAAAAATCGATCTTTTGAAAACAAGAAGAGGCTGAAGAAGGTTTATTCAATTTAAATTAGACAAGGGCACAAACTGGCAACTCGAGGGGAGTCAATAGGGGCAGGTTTGGAGGGTAGGTCTCCGTACAAAATATGTTATAAAAATTTAAATTCATTCTGATAAAGACGAGTAAAAGTATGTTAAAAATACGTTTCAGAGGAACAGGATAACATTAACAGGAACATTACAAGGAAGATACATTAACTACTATTCCAACCATACCTTCAAGCACAAAATTAATACGCTTGTGGGCATGAAAAGTAGAGTCGCCAGAATTTGTAATATCAAATTTCACCGACAACAAACTAAAAGAAACCTTTTTAGAGAAGTTTTATTTATAGTTAATAAAGTTTTATTCTCTCACAAAAACATTATACCTAGCAATTTGAGAATAGTATTATTCGCCATCAACCTTTCAAATATAAAAAAAGCTTAGTCACATTCCTTGTTTCACTGAAAATTAAATTCAATTTTTAAATCGAACGTAAATTCAGATGTTAAAATAATTCAGCACTATATTAATAAATTAGTTAATGTTTTCTCAAATGTAAAGGATCAAGACCCTGCAGAATATAAATCCAACTTGGTTTATTCATTTCAGTGTAAGGATTGTGATGGAAAGTACATTGGTGTCACCTCGCAGTGGTTGCAGAACAAAGTTTCGAAACATAAAAGTGATTGTGGTCTAGGTAGAACTGGTTGTGCACTGGCATGTCACGTGATTGACGATCATCATACCTTTGATTTTGATAGCGTCAATATTTTAGATCGGGAGCGTGGTTATTACAATAGCCTTTTCTTGGAGATGTAAGACAAAAACTTTCATCATGACACTGTCAATTTCCGGACTGATGTGGAGGGGCTTTGTAACTATTACTCGTATATTATTGATATTGACAAGAACAGGAAGGGGGCGGCATGGACGGAAGTTCCTTGACATTTTTGACGTTCTAGGTTGATATTATATTTGTTTATTGTATAACACCGCTTCAGAACTTTTGCGTGGCGTGGTATGTAGATTTCCTCCTCGGTCGACTTTCTATTTTGATGTGAACTGACCAACACGTGCGGCACCATATGTGTAAATATTTGTCATTTATCTGTTTCAATGTGCAATTTTAGTTGATTTGTTATTGTGATTTATGTGGAGATGCTTGTCGTCGTAGTTGGTTTAAGAAAGTTAATCGTAAGTAGTAACGTTTGTCGGTCTACAGAATGCTGAATTGTTTTTGTTATTTTGTAGTTTTACGCCTGATGGAGGAATAAAATATTCCGCAATATTGCGATTAAAAGAAAAGTTTTGACTTTTCGTAGTGAACGTCAATCCCAAACAAACCTCAATCGAATTGAACAGCATAACTTCAACTAAATCCTCCTTTACAGATGCTCTTAAATCATATTGATTTATTTTTATATTCCTTATTAAGCTAGAAATAATCTTTCATTGCTTATCTGTGTTGAAGGCATTGCCGCCACAATTTTAGCTGCAGCACGTATAACTTCTGGATAAACAGATATTGCTTCTGATACAACTTAGATAAACGACCAAATTTTTAAATTTCATAACCGCTTCAAAATCTTTTGCTAAAATTTCATTTTTTTAAAATTTTTGACAGATTACTTTCTTTATTTATATTTGGATATGTTCTTTGTAAAAGCCCTGATAATATAAGTTAGTTTTGACTTATTAACTGATTTTATTAATGTATGCTGAGGCACAAACAGATTGCAGACAAACATTTCGCAATGTTTTGTCTGCATTTTGTCTGCACTCCACAACCCTGATACGATGTCGCAGATCAAGCATTCCTTCACTATTAGCATTATTGTCGATTAATATTACTTCTCGTCTCACCAAGAGAAGAATTTTTGATTACTGTCGACATGGGTCAAATAGTACGTTACATACACTACACTAGCTACGTAGTAACTTCATAGGGAGAGACATAAACTTCGGTCCAGACCAGTCCGTAGGCGACGTGCTTCGTTTTTAATACTTCCCACGTCCACTCAGCGTAATATATGGCGTTGGCGTTGCCCGGCATGCTTCATACATACGCGGGACGGGGCGAGGGAAGCGGGCAGCCCCGCACGGCCACCCCTGACCGCTCCGTAATTAATGCATTGCGAGCAATTTATTTCACGGTGATACAATTAGACGTAAGGTATGACCGCGACTCGAGCGCACTCTGCCGGACCGTACTACCCCCCGGTTACTAAAATTAATCGCAGCAATATAAGTTCCGCTCGTAGTTTGTTTCGGGCGCCGGAATTAATTCGCGATAGGCGGCTTATAAGTCACCTGGGCAGATGAATTCTGAGCCGGGGGAGGCGGCGCTGGCTGGCGCGACCCCGACGCTTTTTGCTACACCAATTAACTTTTTCGCGTCGCGCCAATTAAGAACTGCTGATTAATCTACGCTTCGGGGGCGGGACATTTAAAATCTTCTCGCCGGGAAAAATAGACATCGCGCTGGCGGTCGATTCTGATAACTGAAAAAGACGTGTTTGGCATTAATAGTTAAACAAGACAATATCTACTATTTTTTTTATAAATAGCAGATATACAAGACCAGTTTGTAAACACAGTGTTAATTTTTGTATTTATTCTGACAACTGTTTATTATTTTAATTTTAACAAATATTATTTCTAAGGAAGTACAAGCCGCATTGTACAAAGTCCCAGGTGTGCAGAGGACATTTGTCAATAGGGTTCTAGGATAATTAGGAAACCTATAAGAATATAACTAAAATTTTGGTAATTTCATAGCCATCAATCATGATTGCTTATAACTTCGGTTTTTTCCATAGATTTTCATCGTAAATACCTTGTTCTCTTCGTAAAAATACAAACTCTACGTAAAAAATAAGAAACTTGAGCATATTTTCACGATTTTTCCATTTCCCAGGCGATCTGGTAACTGTTCGATTTTCATTTGTGCCAAACATTTTCCAGATTGTTGCATATTGCACTGAAACTACTGAAGCGATTGGAAAACAATATTAATAACCGGACTATGGTATCTAAGAAAAAAATAATGGCACCTAATATACATTTTCTACTTTTAATTTTGTTGACTAGTAATATTATTGGAAATTCGAGTATTAAAAAATTTGTACCGTTTTCTTCCCACAGTGTATAATAAATAACTATATTTTTTAATATTTTTTTGGCCTGTAACATTTGAGCTGATAAACTTAGTGATATGCAGTTCAATTTGCAATTTAGACGGCTACCGACAACATGAAAACATACAGGATGTTCCATTTTAAAAATATGGTTTTCTTGTGCTTCTTACAAATGAATCTCTGAAGTATTTTATATAAAATAAAAACTATTTACATATATAGTTTGTTTTATTGATACTGGTAGACAAATTAGGTTTCACATTTGGTTAAAAAAATCCATTTGTTTAACCAATTGTTGTTAGCAATTCTCCTAAAATTATTTTTTTCATATCGGTCTGGCCAACTGTTATTCTCAAGTGACATCATTTATAATTTTGGATGTATACGAAAAAATTTAAATAATTTGTAATCCCTTTTTTGGAAAATTGGGGACTTAAATTTCTTTTTAAAATATTAGATTTCCTAACGTCAACAAATTTTATTATTCATATTTCTTTCTCCATTTCTTCTTCTGATTTTCTACCGCTATGTGTTCATAATATTGATTTGTTGCTGTCTGGAATCTGTTCCCTGTACTCTATTTTGATGAAATATTAAAAAGTCAATTGTTTTATTATTCAAAGAATGGTAGGTAATCATCCCAAAAGATAAGTGATGTCACTTGAGAATAACAGTTGGCAGGCCGATCTAAAAACATAATTTTATGCCAATTGCAAAAAAATTGTTTAAAGAAATTGCATTTGTTTAAACAAATGTGGGTTCATTAGATAATATAGGCCAGATATCTCAAACATGAAATTTATAAGTTAATTTCACAAAAGAAAAACGACTTTCTACTATAATTAGAAATAAAAGTTGAAAATGAATTATAATTGATGTTTAAACAATAGGATAATCTTTTTAATAAATAATGTCACTCTAAGGTAATAAACTGCCATTTTGAACTCAAGTTGAAAACAGAATTCAGACGGATTTTCGAGATAAACGAATTATTTCGACAAATAGAATTTGCTTAAACAAATGGAAATTAACTGACAAATGTTTATGAACATTCCACTAGGCGTATAGTAACGATTTCTATGAGGGAAAAAGGAAATAAATGATTAGAACGGTTAATTCTCTGAAGAATGTACATTTTTGGGTAGTTTTCAGGACACAGTGAGGGTGGGTTGGGGGCTTCAAATCCTTATGTATCATAGGTTAAATTCTTCCTTGGAAAGCCCTCTACAAGTCAATAACTTTAACATACATTTTCCCAAACCCAAACAATTATTCGAAAAATACCAAAAAAAGTCTTTTTCTCATGGTAATTTGAGGCGTCGATAGACACCATTAAAATGAAAATTTCGAAAAGAAAATCTTGTCTACTCTTTTTGGACTTGGAAACGATTTGGGGATAATTTCAAAATACGGAAGGGGGGCAGATGCCACCCCTTGCCCCCCTGGATACGCCCATGCATATATGTATTATGAAAATAAATTATAAGTCATCACGTGTAAACAAATAATTTACTCATCTCTACGCATTGCTATTTAAACAAGCATGCACCCGTCGACGGTACTTGTAACGCCCCGATCTAAAAATACACAGAACCGTAATTAAAACGCGGTAATTTCATCGAGAAACCGTCGAAGAAATGATCGAGAGAAACACGATCCCGTCTCCCGACCGAACGCAAATATTTAGACAACGGCGGGTGCCGCGTACGTGTGTGGTCGGCGCGAAAACCGCATTTATACAAATCGATACGGGAAGCGAGAGAACAATCAAAAAATAATTTCCTATTCAGCGCCGCGCGTCGTCCTCGGGGCGAATATTTTGTTTACGGAGAGCGACGCCGCCGCCGACCGGCAATAAACTTTACATCTATAAATGCGCCAACGATCGTCGATAAATTTACGGTCCCCGTTTTATTACTTTTTACCCGAGAATTTCATTGTACGTATGCAAATAAAGCAGGCAGCCGCTCGACCCGGCCACGATCTATTGTTTCAACAATCGTCGAAATAAATGGCAACTGCGGAGAAGAGCAGTTTTCTTCGTACTTATTCTACGCTTCCGGTAGCTGTAATGCAATATTGATTTAAAGAATCTACTCTCCGAGGCTGGGAGAACGACGACAAAACAACGACCGACGTAATGCATTACAGCGATGCTTTAGCGTCCGCTAATATTATTTTTAACGGGACGACTGCGAGATAACCGACCTCCTTCCGAGAATTGTTTCCCTAGTAAAACACAATGGGAGATTCTTAAGTTTTTGTAAGTTTTAAAGACTATGCTCTTGACAGCACGCACCGAGTTTCCAAATTATTTGTTAAATATTTGTTTAAGAGGAAGGTATCTAGAGTAAATGGATGAATAAAACTGAGTTTATGCTCCAGTATGTAAGAATATAAGCGAATTTGCTTAGGTAGGTACATGCTCTTAACTCATGCAGCAGATGCTCCTAATACGTTGAGCAGATGCTCCTAATGTATGGCACAGGTTTTTGGGCAAGATTTTAAAAATGCTATTTTTTTGAGAATGTATGGAATGAACTTATATTACCAATTTTTTAGAAAAAATTTTGTCGTTGAATGTCGTTGAATGAACACTCGGTATATGGAACGTTGAACGTGACTATAAATTCAATTTTAATGCCTTCTAATATTTTGAACTACTTTTCAAATAATATTTGTCAACCTGCTGTGTATGCAACAGAGAAGGTAATTAAAAATTTCGTATTTGAAGACTTCGAATATTACCAAATAGTTTTTAAAATACCATTTTTGCATATCTTTGAACATAAAGGTACTTTACTCCTCTGTGTTTTCATAGTTTAGGTAACACCCGGTACATGCAAGCAAATACTTGCATTCTAATATCTGCATTTTTCGTTTAAGACAATCCAGACACTTTTATGAAGAATAATTTTTTTTTAAATTGAAAATAAAAAGGTTATTTGTTAACAAAGACACCATGCAAGCAAATACTTACATTATAATTTCTGCATTTTACGTTTAAGACAATCCGGCACTTTATGAAGAATCTAATTTTCTGAAAAATTAATAATTACCGTAATTACCGTGCCTTTAAAAATACTATAGAAATCTGTGAAGAAGAAAACTCAAAGACGCTTTTTTAGGATAAATGTATGTATACATTTTTGTATTCAATTTCCTACCTTCAATTGCTTTGGGCTTACAACATAATTCACATTTTCTTAAATGGCGAATTCTTTTATCAATTTTGATGAGATATTTAAATTGTTTAAATGGTAATCAAATATTTATAATTTTGGTTTGTGAAAGGAAAGCATATACGCGTTTTTGATAGATTTCTGTGCTATGGATGCATGTTCAGACTCATGTTTAGGTGACACGAAATATTAGCAAAAATCGGGATATTCAATAGGCTGTATCTCGTTGACCATTTGTCTCAATAAAACCAACACCATTCGATTACCCTCTTCTTAAACTATAGGAATGTCAAAAAGTCCGATCGTGATTATACAGCCTTGAAATAGCGGGCATAGACAAAGGTCGGCGTGTTATAGGACAGTTTGCGTTCTTAATTTGGACGGCCGGCTTCCAGCCGCCCTTATGGGAAGTTACGTGTATACAAAAAATGCTAATGACTCGAGTACCTTAAGAGATATCGCAATGAAACTAACACAGCATTCTTCGGTCAATCTAAAAGTGGAAAAGTCCGATCCGAAATATGTAAATTAGTATCCGTAATTAATTAATAACTGATTAGGTGACACGAAATATTAGCAAAAATTTGGATATTCAATAGGCTGTATCTCGTTGACCACTTGTTCAATCTCAATAAAATCAACCCCATTCGATTCCTCTCATCTTAAACTATAGGAATGTCAAAAAGTCAAAAAGTTACTTTTTTTTTAATTTTAAACAGGAAACTCTCGGTTTAGTATTTAGCGCAAGAATATCTGTCAAAAATGCCTGATTAAAAAATCTAAATGTGTTTTTCTCTATCATTTTTTTATTTAAGACTATAAAATGTGTACATTGTGTAAATTTGCACTAAGGCCGATTGTGTAAGGAATACTAAGTAAGAAAGGTCTAAGAAGGTAATGCGCAAATGCTATCATAAATGCGTTATTACTGGCTTAATCAAAAAATACGATGGTAGGTATATATTGGCAGACAGAATGGAAAACAAATTGTAACCACAATACAGTACAATAAAACTTTTAATAAAATCAATTTGTTGGCATTTGCTGTTATTGGCTATGTAATACACCATTAGTCATATTTTTTCATTTAACAATAAAAATATTTATGTTTTGCAGAATTGCATTTTATTACATTGATAAAGCTTATAAACAAAAACATAATTTTTTTCACGCCATACCGACCGACAGCAGACAAAATAAAATATATATAAAACGTTCATAAAAATAAAAATAGTCGAAGAAGATTTTGTTTCGAATTTGGAATTGTTTTCGGTATGTTCGCAGCATTTCCTAAAATTGGACGGCTGATAAGAGGTTTTTACATTACTTTGCCATCGAATAATGCATGTTTT
Source organism: Melinopterus prodromus (assembly GCA_964023965.1). NCBI lineage: Eukaryota > Metazoa > Arthropoda > Insecta > Coleoptera > Scarabaeidae > Melinopterus > Melinopterus prodromus. The sequence continues at coordinate 53,439,042 of OZ030393.1, forward strand.
GATAATCGGACATTATCATATTATATGGACGGAATTCTATATATTTCGACAATTGATGCCAGAACCAGTGATATGTAATTTATTGACAATAAGATGTCGACTCTGGAAAGGAGTTTAGAAGGCGAGGTTACAATTAGAGAACATTAGAGATTTATAATAAGTGATAACAGACCAATCAAAGAAAGTGGCTATTTAAACTGCAACTTTTGAAGCAGTCTGTGCTCCGGGAAAGTGCAGATGTACCACAAGTGGTGTCACCTGTACATTTCCATTGAACAAAGCTATCCACAACACAACGACGTTTTTGGGTGACGCGCCATGATTGTACCTGTACGTAACACCACTTGTCCTACAAAAGTTGTGTTTTGTTTTAAATGCTCCAGTCAGTTTTCCCTGCAGGACAAGAATTTGCGCTGGGTCTTTTGTCACGTTGACATATGCGCACTGTAATTCTTCTCATTTGCTTCATTAATTTTACAGTTTCACTTAAATATGGAATGCTTGGCACGGTCAACAATAATTTCCGTCCTTGTTTCGCTAACAACCTCACAAAGGAGCAGTATTACGAGATTACAACACGAAAAAAAAAAGAGAACAGCAGCGTCCATTCTGCTTAGTTAATTTCGTCCCCCAGAAGTAGCTGCATTATACAAATGGTCATTCGTACGCACGATTAACGTTCATAAAAGGAAATAAAAACGGCCGCGTCCATATCGTCTCCGTTCCTCTCTTTATTAATGAACCTCATGCATAGGGCGGCAGTTTATAATCCTCCCGGCTGTCGCGCTCTGAGCGAGTTGGTCCTTTGCGAGAGAGGTCGGCCGGCCAACTAGATTGATCACACAGGCCATTTGCTCTCTCCGCTCTGCCCAAAACAACCCGAAAAATAACCAGACATTGTTGATGGCCACGTTTTATTACGGCCACCATATGGAATACTAATCTCCTCTCCACTCAGTTGGATTGATTTACCGATGCTGACCGAGGAGAAACGCTATGATCTGCATGTTTTTGTTTTCATCAGTCATCACTTGATAACAACAAATATGAAGGTGGAAATAAAGTTCACTGCACTGGACCACGATAGAACTCTTTTGGTGGCCATTGAAAATCTTATCAAGCTATCACAGCCTATCAACATGTATATTTAGAGATGCTGGTTAGTGAGTATAGATGGAAAACTGATTTATCGACGGTAAGATATTCAGGGAGGTAAGATATTCTTCGTATGACGGAATTGCCCAACAAACTACCTTTCTCCCTTAGTGAGTATAGTTTCCCGGAAAGGCATCTTTTATTGATAAAATAGTAGATTCTCGGACACTTAGTACGTGATGAATAATGTTTCTGGATGTATACTGGCCAACTTCGTAGGCGAAGGTTTATATTTTTTATATTTTGGCTCCAATTCTCTTTTCTATACAATATCAGCTTCATGGCATAAACGTTAAAAGCTCTATATTTTGTTGAACATTTCTCTACAATCAACGAATATTTTAGTGTTTCCAGGTCTTGTGTTTTCTTTTCTGCGATAGCGGGCTCAGCTATATGCAATTCTGCTATGATCACATTGTGGAACGTACCTTCATCTACTGTTCGAGATACGACTCTCGTGTATCCAGTTCATACTGGCTGGATTTATCAATTACACTGAGTTTGTACACTGTGTTTGCTTCATGGTATAACTGGCTTCAGTTCTCTACGCAGTTACAGGATCTGAACCAGGGTCTGAAGCAACACCACCAGTTATCTAGTTAATTAAAAATGATCTGAGAGAGCTGAAATTTTAGAATTAGTATTAAAATACTACACGATTAGCTATAATATAAAAATATTTTTGAATCATATGTGACATTGTTTTTTTAATTTGTGTAATGGAATTTGGAAAATAGCCTGGGACACGTCAATTTTAATTGCTTGAAACACTAATTACAATAAATGGGTACAAACAGGTACAATAAATAAACACTAAACCTACTTACGTAGTTAGTGATCATCCGTGAGGTATCTGGGAGTGCGTTCATTGGGATGATCATATAAATAACTTATGCTCTAGAGTTAGGAAGCTGTTTATTATTTTCAAAAAACTTCGAGAAATATTATCAAAAAAACAATTAATCACTTTCTATTACGCTCTTGTACAACCACTTCTAACATATAGTATTCTTGTTTGGGTGGGGCATCAAATTACTTAATCACAAATCTAGAAATTGCACAGAAAATGGCATTAAAAGTTATGTTTTTTTAAACCTGTTGGCTTCCCGGCGGACGCATTGTTCGGCCTGACCGAGGTTTTTCGCTAAGGAAATTGTATACTTTTGAAGTGGCCAAGTATGTACCGTATCATTCGGCAATGCTGGAGTTCGCTGAGCATGGTTATTCCACAAGAAACGCTATACAATACGTAGCTAGACCACTAAAGCATAATAAATCTCATACCGAAATATTTTTCATGGCTCTCATTCACAGAATTTATAACTCTTTTAAGCAATTCCTCTCTTTCAATAATAAAACGACTACAAATACAAATTTAAACTCCCTTTGTAAAAGATAGTTAAGATCGATCTCAGATGCTGAATTGGCTGATTTATACCGGGAAATGGTATCGATTGTATTTTCTCCTATAGCGTGTGCACATCATCGTCTTGATAAAGCTAATAACTCGCTTCTATCATGTGGTGTCTCCGTTCAGACCGAACGGACGCCTTTGTTTGCTGGACATGGTAATATGCAGTTTGGTAGACATTTGTTTGTATGTATAATCGTGATATAATTTGCAAAATATTAGCTTCGATAAGTACTTAATTTCTTGTACTTAATTATGAAAATTCTACTTGAATGTCTGTCAATCATAATTCCAAATCATCAAGTATGGGAGTTTCCAGGGAAGCTTATTTAGGCTATCTCCTAACCAAAGCGATCCGTATTAATATATGTTATACCAAACATTTCCAAATTTTCCAAATTGTATTATACGTAAACGTATTATTCAGGAGTAAGATCCAGGATAAGCAAAAAAACACAATTTTTGTTTGCAATATTTCGAAACCTCTATTGTTTCATCATCAAACACTACAATGTAAGACACAATCAGGTACAATAAATAAACACTAAACCTACTTACGTAGTTAGTGAAGTCGGCTAAAATAATTACAGTAGACATTAACATTTTCTATCACATGTGGAACAACGACTGTACTCTGTAATCCGAACGACGACTGTAATCTACTGTAATTATGTTAGCCGACTTCACTAAGGTTTAGTGTTTATTTATTGTACCTGATTGTGTCTTAAATTGTAGTGTTTGATTGTCTGATGATGAAACAATAGAGGTTTCGAAATATTGCAAACAAAAATTGTGTTTTTTGGTTATCCTGGATCTTACTCCTGAATAATACGTTTACGTCTATACTACGAGATCGAAGAATTATTTTCCTAAATTAAATTATATTGCATATGTTGCTCCTGAAATTCAGGTTTCCAATATTCAACTTTTGACTTCTGATCCACGCATCCAGAATGGATACGATCAGCATCAGCAACGAAGAATTGTATTCTCCCACCCCAACCGTAAGCGAATGTGATATACTGATATACCTTCGTCCCCAGCGTGAATCCCGTCCCGAAGAAAAGGAGAGAAACGCGAAAGTGGACGGGCTCCGAGTTTAAGATTCGAATTCTGTATTCCATCCGTGTCATAGATCAGGCGCTAGACGGGATGGGAGCCGGTGATTCAGGGCTGTATCTGCATGTGAGAGGTTATAAAGCGGGATCGAACCTTGATTGCGCGCCGATACATTTTATAAGCATACGCCGCCGCCGCCGCCGCCGCTTCCGTCGCACCGCCGCCCCCTCCTCCCGTCCGTAGCCCCGCGATCGCGCTATTTGTATCGCCTGCATGAACCCCGGACAGGCGCCATAAATTAGAAGATATCTAATAAAGTCGCAGGGATTTATCGGTCCGTCGCTCGAACGGATTCCGGGTGTCTTCCGATCAGCCGTGCCGTGTTGCGCCATCTACATGCAAATGCCTTTATTGAACACCAATGACAGATGTACATTAATATCCAGGGAGAGCTGTTGTTGCAATTGAAGAATTGCGAATGTGTATTGCTATCGTGAATGTCCTTGACAGTGTAAAGTAAAATAATACTCATATTAATGATAATCGAGTAGAAAAGGGTTATTTGATTGTTTCGTAGGTTATACTAGTGGTCCTGTGGACCATTGAATATAACAAAACGCAAAAGTAAGCAGGCCGCATAAATGGGAAGGGTAGCGAAGTTGGTACATTTTATGCAACAACACCAAGTAACAATTTTTGTAATTGTAGGAATATTCCTTAACAATTTTATTTAAAAAATCATACGAAAAAGCTGCTAGATATGAGAGTGAGAAGTGAATTTTTGTGCAGTATACAAATTTATTTGCTTTGTGGAAAATTTTAAAATTATCTGTATTGTTCTTATAATTCTTATTATTTTTAGGCAATATGCAAACAAATTTGTGTCCTTAAAAAGGTGGAAAACACCTCCCATCCATCATTATAAAGGCCTGCTGTGATGTTTGTCAGTACGTAGATAGTATAACCTAAACACAATTCATTAATACAAAATTTATTAAAGAATTAATTATCTATTGTATATTCTACAAATTTGACCTATATTTCAATACGATTAAATGCGTTTGACCTTGAGTTTGCTAAATGTTTACATGCAAAAATAATATCCTACAGCAGACAAATATAGTTATCTATTTAACACGTTGGCAATACTGCCAAGTAAAGTATTTAGTTAGGTTCATGTCGTCAGACTCATCTGTTACTGTATCACCGGTATTCTTGCTTTCCTATTTTCCCTGGTTGCTATTCCAAAGCTCGTTTTGGAAACCACAACTTATGTTATGTTGCTATGTGCGTCGCTTGGTTTTCCTGCCAACGAATAATGTTAACCAGGATTGATTGTTTGTAATTTCTTCGTATGCAATAAGAGTCTTTAGATGCCTAGCCATTTTATGAATACTATTATGCTTTAAGGAGGCTGTTATGTCAATTCTGTACCAGCTCTAGTGTGCCTACATCCAAGTAATATGTTCTAGTGCGGAGTCACAGTGCAAAATCTGCAGGTATTATCATTTGTCTGACCCATTTTATGTAGGTGGTGAGTAGACACCGTTCTGTAAGGACACTGAGTTTTTAGTTTGTCTTTTCGCAGCCGAGATCCTGTTTTGTTCTTGTGGCAGGCTTTTCTATCTGTCCATGATAACCTCCTAGAGTTCTTGACTTTTTCATCCCAATTCAGAATCTTTTGCTTGATATGCCAACCACAACACATTCATCCGTAGCAAGTAAGCAGCACAGCTTTTGTTAAGTATGACGTCAGTTTAGTATGAGACGTCAAAATAAGCCAGGTAGTGTCATGGAATGCCATATTACTGCGGGCTATTTATCAAATCGAAGAGATTACCTGCCAAAAATCTCGAGCAAAACTAAATTAAACTAATTTAAAATAAATTTAACCTCAATATGTTTCCTTCGTATTCTTCTCTTAACCGTTTGATTTGAGGAACCGTTGTTAGAAATCGTTGTTAGACTTTTTTGTTTGTCACTTATCTTCTGGAGTCATCCCATGTCCGGCAAAATGTAGCTGACTTCTACATTTTCAGCCATTCAAACACCCCTCTTGCAGCCTTTCTGTCAATTTCCACACTATTTTAACTTCTGCCTTCTTCTTCGGGCTAGATACTGTAGTCTGTCCGTTCGGTCTAAACTTTTCCAGAACTATAATACGCTTTTATGATCAAGTCTCTGATGTACAAATATTCCGTCCAAGTAAACTTCTTGGACCTCTTGATGATCCTTATATAACTCATTTATGCACTCAGAGACTAGGGACTACCACCTAAAAAACTTTAACCACAAACTAACTTATTTTAAGCTGAGCTACATCAAGTGCCTAAATTTACACTATAAGTCTGGTTACACTATAAGTGAATGTATGGAAAATTAATCTTAAGCACCTGGGAAGCCAGTTCCGAACCAAAATTGACCAGGGGAAACAAAATAACGTTAGGAATCTACTCTTTTCTTTTTGTGTTTATAAAACGTCAACCATGCTGTAGACGTAGAGTGTAGACTACAAAAAACTGCCGAAACATTAAAGTTACGAAATGGGAGGAAACAGTGAGATCCGGGTTCTGGAAGCAAATCTATGGACAAATACTATAACATTGACAACATAGGTTGCATTAATCTTAATACTAAGCTGTCAGCAAAAGGAAACGCAGGACTGTTGATAACGACAGGCAGAGATGAACATTACAAGATGTAACACATTTTATGCGATATGTTGCCATAAAATATGTTATCATTAAAAAACTAAACTAAACTAAACATAGCTACTTAGGAAAGAAAACTAATAACTAAAGCTGGGAAAATTTAATCAGAAAGTTAACTTCGTCAAACGTTAATCCTTTAATTTGTTATAAATGTAACGGAAGTTAACGTTAACCGTTAATCGTTAACTTCTTACAAAAAAAGGTTATGTTGAGGGCTGGTGAGAATGCCACCCAAATAACTGCGAACCTTTCGGTTGCATAAGTTATAACTGCGTTTTTCAAAAGTAGGTACACCACGGTGGTAACTAAAAGATAATGAAAAATAACTACATAGCGAGAAGCAAGATTTATAAAAGATATTGAAACGATTTAAGATTTATATTTTGAACCAATAGGTATTAAATACTAACAATATTTAAAAAATAAGACCGGGAACCATTGGGAAGTGGGAAGTAACCAAAAGCAAAACATTTCGGGTGCATGCTTTATCCTCACCTGAACAGAATGCTTATAACAATTTGAAATGTTTATTTATAATATTTTTTATGTAATGAACTTGAATTAACGGATGACGAATGTAGCGAAAGGTAATGAGTCCGCTATAGCTGTTGAAAATTAACTTTTAAAAAATTAACTTTGTTAATTAACGATTAACGGATTAACGTTCTTGTACCTAGCTTTGTTAATGACACATTTGTTCTCGTTTTTGTTCATTTCGTTATTTCTTTATAAGAACATTTTACGCAGCAGGTGGAAATTTTTTCAAGCATCTTCTATGATATAAACGCATGTCTTTTGTAACTCAAATTATAGTCCGTTAACTAAGTTTTTACATTTTAACGATTTTACAGGAAAATCGCTTCCCCGTAAAAGACTTATCGGGATATAAAATTCAACAACACGACGATCAAATATTAAAACCGAAACTCGAGAATTAATTAGAAACTTGAAGATGGCAATAAATATTAATTAAACGTCGGCGCGAAGCAGTGACCGCGTAATATCAATAAGCTCGGCGTGACGGATGCTGGTGTAAAAGTTAAACAGAAAATCAAAGTGGCTCACTGAGGAGGAGTTAGGGTCGATCGGGGGGGTTTAGCCACCCCTTGGGAGACGCGAGCGCTGCTAGCAGGGAGTTATCCCACCCATATGCATATCATCCACTACGGCGAACACACTGCGAAACACCACTTTAATAATGCATCTCGGTTCATGATTCATAGTCGCCGTTGAGCATTAACATGTTTACACTGCTGATTTGTTTGCACTAGGACGAGCACGTTACTATTTGATACCACCCCCGACGTATCATATCAAATACAGACGCGGTTGAGGACTATACGAATTTACGAGATCGAAATTAAGGCATGAGAACTTGAACAATGGTCTCCAAGTATTAGCTTTTTTAAGTTGGTTCTGTTTGCAGAACAATGTGTCATAAATAGTGTTTGCTTGAATTATGCTCAGGTTTCACATTTTTAGTTCTCCTTCCAATGTTAGTCTACCAACCTGGATTCTACTAAACTCTTGCGATGACGTGCTTTTCATCTCTAACGATCTTTGTCATTGTCACAATTATAGACAGACCGGCAAATATAGACCGATTTCACTACATACCAATATTTCGAAATTTTTTGAAAAACTGGTATAGGGTCGTCTTGTGCATTTTCTTGAAACAAATAATATCGTACATAACAATCAGTACGGGTTTAGACAAGTCTAGGCCATGTATCGCAAGCTTCCTAGACTTGTCAAAAGCATTTGACACAGTCGACCATCAAATTTTGTTAAATATACTTGAAAGCTATGGTTGTAGAGGCAATAGTTTGGCATTGTGTAGGAGCTACTTAAGTCAAAGGTCAACAAGTAAAAATTAATGAACACTATAGTTCCAAGAGACTGGTGACCTGCAGAGTGCCACAGGGTACGGTGCTGGGCCCGGTGCTTTTTCTTATCTATGCCAATGATCTTTTCGAGATTAACCTTTGCTCTGAGATAATTGCATATGCTCTTTTTTCTAACTTAAGATATTTAAAGTTTTAGCTCAGCAAAAGCAAATTATCTTTAAACACAGAAAAATCCCAGTCTATCACATTTTCTTCTTACTCTGCTGTAAATAAGCTATTTTTTCATGAGGATGATTGCCGGGTTCGGGCCTGTACCTGCGCAAATATGATAAGTCGAGTTGCATCCCTGAGGTATCTGGGAGTGATGGTTGATCAGTGCGTTCGTTGGGATAATCATATAAATAACTTATGTTCCAGAGTTAGGAAGCTGTTTTTTATTTTCAAAAGACTTCGAGAAATATTATCAAAAAAAAACAATTAATCACTTTCTATTATGCTCTTGTACAACCACTTATAACATATGGTATTCTTGTTTTCACAAATGTAGAAATTGCACAGAAAATGGTATTGAAAATTATGTTTTTAAATCTGTTGGCTTCCCGACGGACGCATTGTTCAGCCTGACCGAGTTTTTTCGCTAAGAAATACTTGTGTATACTTTTGAAGTGGCCAAGTATGTATCGCATCATTCGGCAATGCTGGAGTTCGCTGAGCATGGTTATTCCACAAGAAACGCTATACAATACGTAGCTAGACCACTAAAGCATAACAAATCTCATACCGCAAGATATTTCATGGCTCACATTCACAGAATTTATAACTCTTTTAATCAATTCCTCTCTTCCAATAATATAATGACTACCAATACTCAGACCGAACGGACGCTTTTGTTGGCTGGAAATGATAATATGCCGTTGGGTAGACATTTGTTTGTATGTATAATCGTGATATAATTTGCAAAATATTAGCTTGGATAAGTATACAAAATTATATAAATTATACTGTTTTCTTGTACTTAATTATAAAAACTCTACTTGTATGATTTGTACTTTTTATGGGTTTTTGGTGAATAAAGGTTTACTTACCTACTTACTTACACCCTGGTGACGTCTATCATTCTCGGATTACGTTCTTACACAATTTGTTATGTTAAGTTATGTTGCTGTGTGGGTCATTTGCCTTTTCTACCTTTAGAATGATGTCAACCAGATTTGATTATTTGTAATTTCCCCCCATGCAATTGAGTCCTTCTATGCCTAACCTTTTTATGAAGTCTATGGTGCTTCGAGGGGGGGGGGGGGAGATATTCCAGTTGTGTAGGCTCTAGTGTGGCTACACCCATGTAGTACGTTCTAGTGCGAAGTAACATATTCTATCAGGTGGTGTAGACAGTATTCTGTGAGGAGCCTTGTAATGGTTGAAATTTTTTTTTTAATTTGTTTGAGTTGTGAACTCGTTGGCCACCACATAACCGATCCATGTATGTCAATTGGTCTGATAACAGTTATGTAAAACCAATAACGTCGTGGTATATGCAATGGTCGAATGTCAAAAATAATCAATTTTAGTTTTATTGTAGTGTTTTGTCTAAAATATGTCACGCTACAAATCAGAACAGGGCTTTAGAACTCTGTTCTGCAAAATTTGACGACTGGCTTCCTGGATCATTTTGATGGCGGTAATATGTCAAGCTGCGACTCAAGGTTATTAATAGTACTTTCTGGGCGCAAAAGGTTGGGGAGTTTTGAAATTTGGCAGGTGTGTAGACTTGAGGGTCAAAGCATACCATATAAGTCCATTCTTGTAGGTTTTAGATGAACCGTTTTTTATAGAACGTTTGTGACGATATAATTTGTGACAAATTTACTTACGTACATTTAATTACTCAGATTAACATTTCGCCCACCCATGGGTAGAGTTTTTCTTATCAATTTTGGACCTGAAACACCGCGCCCAACCCCATATCCTATACCATATGACTCCCCATCATGTGCGAAGTCATATCCTCTCTCCCTACATCGAATCTGCACACGATGGGGAATCATGCGGTATAGGAGCCCCAGGGCTGCGGTCAACTGTGTTTGCTAGGGAACCTGAACAGACAGACAGACGGACAGACAGTCAGACTTTTATTTTTTTAGTAAAGTAAGTTTCTCCATACGTATTTTATTTTTTGTTATTTGTCTACTGCAATTTGTTCTTTGTCGTAACAAATAGTGAGTAGTAAAAAACAAATAGGTTGTTTTTAAAATTGTTCGGAATATAAAAAGATTTTGTTTTTTTTGTGTTCTATTTTGTATTCTTATGTCGTAATAAATACTCAGCAGTGAAGCAACAAGTCATTCTTCAGTAAAAAATTGTTTTATGGGCCTTGGCATGATGACATACAAGTATACAACCTATTCCATGTACCACGACGAAATTAATTATATCATATTGGGGCTGAGGCCTCAGTTTGGTACGTACTATGTCCAGGCCTAGACTGATTTACTCAGATTTTTTCCCTTTTTATGAAATTTTCATTTAACCCAAGAAAACTAAACCAAGATAAAAATCCCATATTGTCAAGTTTTAATTGGATCTTCTCGTCTATAAAATGCACACTGTAAGAGAATAGCGTACCTGATTCACTGGTATTAACAATAATTTAACTTGGAATGTCGGTACTCTTTAGAAATAATTTTATGTGGTAGTAAAGTCAGACGTCCCTTCTACCCTTCACTCTTCGGTAATCGTTCACTTTCAAACTGTGAGTCGCTCCGGGACGGGGAGACGGTACGCGCGGCGTAAAATTAAATTGTGCAATAATGATAAAATAAAACTCGCGAAAACTTTTATCCGCGCACATCAATTTCACCCCCGGGTTCCTACCCCACTCGCCAACCTCGCGCCGTGCTCGACGATTTCAATTTTCGAACGCGACATGAAACATTTGCGCAGTCATAACGCTAAATCGTATTCGATGGGAAAACACATTCGATGTTGATAAACTTTTTCCATTTTCAATACAATTATAACTTGTTTTATTGTTATAAGTCTGTTTAAGTGTCTCATAATTACATAGTCAAATTCAGAGGCATTTTTGAAGGACCAACGCATGCAGTTTTGCCAACTATGGCAAATTGTATATTTATTGACATCGCTGATCTATCGATTTTGCTTGTAAGTGAGCATTTTAGGTACCAATAAAAAAAAACTGGAAATTGGTGCATCTGAGAATGATAATAGTTTAAAGAAAGTTCAGCAACATTTCGAATGAAAAATTCAAAATAGCGAAAGCGAACTGGTAAAAATAATAAAATTTTAATGTTAAATTACATTATTTAAATTTTTACGAAACGTATTGATTGGTAATCATTTTTATTTGCTTTGATAATGTTTATTCAATTTTTACCTGTATTTTTATGATCTAGGGATTCAGTATAAGAATTAGAATTTGATTAAAAAGTAACACAGTAATAAACTCAATCGAAAAAATATAAAAGTTTTATTTTATAACTAATTATGTAGAATGTAGCTTTGATATTTGAATTCGAAAATGTATTCCCCGCAAAAACTTATGGCACCTCACTCTTGTCTCCATCTGTCTGATGTCTGCCACCGTCGAATTTCCCAGCACTGAAAAAATATATCAAACTGAAATTTGGTACATTTATAAAGCTTACTAACCTACTATAGTCCAAACGTAGTAGTATTGGGTTCAAAGTTTGATATCCAAAAAGAAAAATATCATTGCATACGGTCATGTAGGGTATCGTTCGAAAGGGCTGCCCTTCACCATTTCAAAAATATTTCTTAAATATCTTAAAATTGTATGCTATGTAGTTTTCAAGATTTTCCCAAAAACACGTCAAAATCTACTGCCTATTTCTGCTACAGCTAGAGTTACAAAACGAATAGAAAATGATATTGGTGTTAAAAAAGTACGTAAATTTTACAGGATAACCATTGCGACGTGCATATTTGAAAAAAAAACAAAATTAATGAGGAATAACTTCGGTTTGCAACTATGTTAGTTTTTACAGTAACAACGTTCGGAATGTTTCAATTTTTCAAACAACATATCAAATATTACTTTAAATAAGGAAAAAGCTGAAACACTATACAATTACTACTGTTTTTAAAGAACCTGAAAAAATAATAGTTTAAAGCTACTGAATGCGAAAATTTCAGTATTATAGACTAGCAATAAAATCCAAAGAATTATTGAATATAAAGACATTTTCCAGTCATATATTATTATAAGATACGCATTGATAAACCTTTTGCTACAATAAACTCGTTTTCTTTTTCTTATTTAAAATGTTTTTAAGCTTTTACCGACAACTCGACTATAGTCTATACATTGTGGGCAAAAAACGTACAATACCATTTAGTAAATTTAAGTATTTCTTTAAAAACTTAATTGCCTTTATTGTGAAGATTGAAACCTATATTCAGTACCTACTAGATACTATTTATTGCTATATTCGCAATAATAGCTCGCTTCAATCCAATATTCGTGTCAGTTTTATGTAATATTAATGTATTTTAAAATGAATAGCTAATGATATTATTTGTTCTGTTGTAGTTAAAAAGAATAGTAGAGATTTCATAGCACCATGTACAGGTTGTCTTTTTGTGTGTGTACAGGGTGATATTTTGAAACAAAAAAAATGTTTTTTTATTGCTTTTACCCAAAAAGCAGTGGCGTTGGATGGTTGTAACGACAACATTGCACAGGCACGATAAATTTTATTACTCGTACTTGAGTTATCATTTATGATGGTGGATAAACCGTGGCCATCTTTTAACATTCTATTGGCTATTCGTTTTTCACGTAAAAGTTACATTTAAAAATGAAAAATATCGAAAAAATAAGACTTACACAATGTAATCAGATGGCTTTGATGTTGGAAAGGCTATTCATTTAAATATAAAAGTGATGTGTTATATTCAAAAAACGTTAATTTCATTTCCGATTCAATCTTTGCAAAAAAAGTTGAAATTTGTAGATAACATTCGTCATTTTAAAATAAAATATAGCGCATATAGGAATACCAAAGTTTGGCATTGGTTTTTCCATAATCTTTAAAGATAACTTAAGTACGGAATTAGATACCTCGTGCCTATTCAATGTTTTTGTTACAACATACAGCATTCTCCCACCAGATCTGTTGATTTCAGACAAGATGTGGTGGTGTCCATTCTCTTTTTGTACAAAACATTATTTTTTCACAATCGTAAAATTGCAAAACAATAATAAAACACGTTATTCGATACAAACCTTCACTTCCTCACTAATAAACAAAATTTTGCGTCAGCTAAAAATTAGCATTTTTAAACCATAAGACAAAAAACATTTCAATGTTAGTTCTTTCCTCATATGAAACATTCATCAACAACTTAAACTACAGGCATCCCGTGCCATTATATACCATCTATTCCAATGTTGCCTTGCAGCAACATTCAATACGGTCCATTAAATACCTCAGCAATCCCACGAATACGTCTCCCCACCTAGCATAATTCCTAAACACGGAATCGGCAAATTCTGTAGAGCTACAACACTGAGCAGAACGTTTTATGGTCGCATAAAGCAGGGGTGGCCGTGTCTGGTCGGTGTCCGTGTGATTAGAATTAAGAACGGAGAAGCAGAACGGACGCAGAGAGATACAAGAGAGATACAGCGTTAGCCGAACAAGGGTAGTAACGACGACGACGTTCCGAGAGAGGGGGGGGTGGGGTGGCAGCCCTGGGCAAGGGTGCCTCCTGCGGTATAATCAAGACGCGGACGGACCGATATCCTCCGGAATTAGTTATTAGATTAGCCGCTGCGGCGTTATCATCTACGCAAATGGAGGCAGGGTGTGAAATGACCATGTGGACTGGGGATGCTCGCCGTCGTCCCCGAGCCTCGCTCGCCCCCTCGTGGGGATCAGGTGCGGCCCGGCCGACCGGAAAACGGTCACTAATCAAATCAAGTCCGAGTGGATCGGCGCGACATTAATGGAGGAATTGCTTGGATAACTGGACCCGATGCGGATAGCCCAACTATCAAGATTTGTCGTGCTCGTAGGTTTATCTTTTATTCGAAGCTTTGTACGTTTGGCGAACATAATTTGTTTGAAGAAAATAAAGGAGAAAGAAAACATGGTACCTAAATTGTAACTTTTAGTGACGTTAATACTATAATTGCCACGCATCACGAGTATCGTCTGTGTTCCGCATGTCCAGTTTTTCTATATTAGAAATTCTGGAATGCTGGCACTCAGTCAAATTCAGTAATTCCGTTGCTATTTCATAGCATCTGATTCCAATAACGGAGAGCCGACCTTGAAACGGGGTTTCTAAAACTCTTACCAAGAGAAGTTAGCGGCGAAACTTCGTAACCTAATATTAACCTAAAATTAAAAGCACCACCAAATTCCCTGTTTTTAAAAAAGAAATCTATGAATTGAAAAGAAACATGGGGGGGTCGATGGCGTATAGGATAGAGCGGCTGCTATCTACGCTGGAGGCCCGGGATCGAATCCCGGCTCGGGCTAAAATCGACTGTCCTGGTATTTTAGGCAGGGAACAAATACCTTTGCATGCCGCCTTCCATCGGATGAGGAAGTAAAGCCGGTGGCCCCGTGTGCTGTCATTATGCGACGTGCACGTTAAAGAACTCTTACTGGAGGTTGGAATTCCTTCAGTAGGACAAAATTCCTGGGTGTGTGTAGCCTGCCCTCAGCGTCGGTGATTGGCCTAAGTTGCGGAACTAGACCGACGTAAAATAAACAAGTCAAAAAAAAAAAAAAAAAGAAAAGAAACATAACCTAATTAATTATAGTACGATTTCCTGCACGGGCTGTATTTCATCTATTTTTTTAAACACGTTAGGTCATCGCGCTATTTTCTTAGCTAATAATTTTGGTTATAATCAGAGAGCGGAATTTAATCTACCTGCAATCCTCCAAATTAGATTTTTCAACCGCTAAATTTCTATTTTTACGTTGTTAACGAACTTGCTATAATACTAACTATCTTCATTCCAATTTGTTGCGGTTGTTCTACATCAGAATATGTCAGTGCGTTTTTCGAATTGTGATATCATCAAAAAGTTAAAGTTTGCTAAAAGCCACCTGAATGTCAAATAATCAATTTACTAGGCAGTAAACCCGGAATACAGATATTTTTCTCTCCAATTAAAACATTTCAGGGAAGAACAATTCTAGGTTAGAATTGTTTTATCTTACAAAGGAAACAAACAAGTGCTAACAGAAAGTTGTGAAATCGTATCGGTTGGAAGAGTCGACGTATTAATGCAACACACATCCCATTTTGCTACAGAAAATCCTGTAGAACACATTACAGCAGAACAGAACATGTTCACAGTTGTCGATTTGGGCGACAATAGTAGCAACAGTAGTATTGTAAAGAAATCAACGAACATATTCATATTGCAAATACGGCAGTGGAAATTCATGTCTTTATGATGCACGGAGATGAAGATAAAACAACATTGTCTACTAATAAAAAACAATAATAAATGTTGTAGAGATGATAGCCGGAAAATAATTTCTTAGAAACAGTGTTACATAGTTGCAATGTGAAAAAATGTATGCTTATACAAAATCTAATTAAAATGCAAATTTCAACAGATTAGTCTTCTTTATTTAAGTGCCTCATCATAACAAAATGGATTTTACGATCTGTAGTTCTGGAACTGTATTTCGAACATTAAATATTATCATATTTTTTTACAATATTACTATTGTTACAGTTGCCAATATTACAGCCAAATCGATATAGGTGATCCATAAAGAAAGACATGCATATCGTCTCATCAACACACTCTACTATGGTTCTGCAGGGCTTATGCAAAATGAAGTTAAGTGATATCTTTTGCATGGATACGTCGAATTTACCAGTCGATAAGACTTTAAAAGCCTTATGTATATTATTGTTCTCCAGTCAAGTCCGAGTTTGTTTGCTTTGTAAGATCCAACTAAACAATCCTTTTCCGCTAAGACGAATTTTAGGTTTAAAATTCGTCTTGGCTCAAATCTTCAAATGCAGTAAAAATTCTCTTGGCAAATCTCTCCGATATACCTTCGGGTGAATTTTACTTAGAACCCTTAATCACTTCAAGTATTCATTTCCAACATAAATTAATTGCGATTAATAACCTAAAATTAATCACGAAAACGGGTTACATACTTTTGCAACTGTTAGATTTTGTTAGATTCGTAGTGGATATCTATAAACCGTTGATAAGTATTTTAACCACTCAGATGGCAAACTTCTTATTTACGTACTAACCTTGGCATTTAGTAACATTCATGGTTGCTGGCGTTAACAATTGTGATATAGAATTGGGCTGATTATTATGTTTCACATGCGTGTGATATTTTTAAAGCAAATATCATATAACACCCAATAATAAGACCGCACCTTTATCTGCATAGAAAATACAACAGTGTGAACAAATTTGTTAAATTTTTAATTCGGACATAGATACAATATTAAAAAAATGAATGTAGGATACAGTGTGGTACTTTGTTAGTATTGATATCGAATGCAGTGTCCTGGGTACATCCTTGCTTGCGGAGTGACTCAGTCGAAGTCGTTCAGCCTTGAAATGGAACCAGATGGAGCAAATAGTCACAGATGTGCCCGCGCGGTGTCGCTTACATCTCAATATCAGACGATTTGTCCACGGTCACACGACCTCCCTTTGTATGTATGCTCCACATTATATGCTACACATAGCACATTTAAAATATTCAAATTGCCAAATTATGACCTTGGTTCAATTTGAAAGTAGTTTAGTAAACATTGGAAATTTAGTTTTAAAACAAATGGATAAGTATAAGATTTTTTTTAGTTTTTGCTTATAATACATAACGAAACAAATTATTATTTTTTTTAAATACAGGTCAAAAGATACATTAACAGATTTTGTACTGGTCTGTTGTGGTTCTGCAGTCTGCACTTTTCCGAGCAGTTTATAGGCAACTTTTGCAGGGTCTGTATTGGGCCTGCTAGAGTGACACGTAATTAATTATAGAGACTCAACTATACTAAATAATTCCACTGACTGCAACTTATTTTTAATGAAAACCAATATATACCAATAATAATAATATACCTAATACTTATTAGAACAAATTTTGGTGGCATAATTAAAGAAACTATGCCTTAATCATATAGAGCCAAATTAGAGCCACAAGAGCAAAAAAAATAAATAAAGAATTGAATTCATAAAAAAGGTTTGACGTTATGACGTCGTCGATAGTTTTTTTAAATGGCAGCCCCATTTTTTATTGATTGTGGTAGATTTTCAGTGATCTAAATCGAAGCAATGGTCTTCCATAAGACATTTTTCGAGAAAAAGACAATTCAAAATGAAATAAAATATTGATAAATTTAGGGAAAACGGATTTTGTGAATATATTTTTTTTTTATTCAATAAGAGCATTACAATCTAGTCATAATTGACTAATGAGTAACTTAATTCTAACTTATTTCACTACTGTAACTTAACCTAACAGGCACCCATCGATGTCTCTCAGTTAGTCCTGGTATACTGGGCACGTTTTTCTTGCGCACTACGTAGCACTGACTCTGCTTTTGGAACTAACACCTACAACCAGCACTTACTCTGCTTTTATCACTATCTCACATTTACACTAACTCAAAAGGCTTCTTTCTCTTGAGTCTTCTGACTATGCGGTGTTGTCGAGGAGCTGGATGGCCTCAACGTTCACGTGATGGTGAAGCCTTTCCTCGTGACTTCTTGCTAATTTTTGGATTTCTTTGCAAACAAACTCCATTTTAAGGTCCTTGTGGAGATCATCATTCCTAATGTACCAAGGTGCATTGACAATGCATCTCAATACTTTATTTCGGAAGGTCTGGACAATTGAATATGAAATTGCATTTTGGGTAGAAATATTCACCCTGAAGTCGTCTTCAGACTTCAAAATTTTCTAGGGCGTATAATTTTGGAGAAAAATGGTGTCAAAATATAAAAAAATCTCACTTTTGGTAATAAATTAAAACCAGCTGAATCTATTGTTCTAGAAATCTCAAAATGGTCTCGTAATAATCTTTGATCTTTGCACTTTTACTTGAAAGTTTGTTGTGAATTTGAAATATTTATTGCAGTACAAAACCTATGGGGTTGCCATTGAAGATCAATAATAAATTTGATATAAATAAGTGTATTTTCATAACTAAAAATTGACGTGGTCGACTTTTTCAAATAATAAACCATTTCAGAGATTTTGTCACGTGTCCATACTTTCCGCGCCCACTATATAAAGGGTAAATCTGCAAAAGTAGTTATTACTACTTAATTATGCTTATAACTCAATTATGCTTGCAAAATAATTGAATAAAACATGTTGTGTATTAAAATATTTATGGACATATAACTTTTAACAACAAAAAGTTAATGTCCATCCACTAAGTGTACAAAGATATAAGATTGAGTGCTTTCATGGAGCTACTCAGATATTGACTATTACAAATAAAATATAAACTAAACATAGATAACTAAAAAAACGATGAACAATATCATATTATGAATTATGACTGTTCATTGTATTAGTCATTGCTATAAAAATCACACGCCTTGCGCATAACATAAATAAAAGAAAAGTAGATTATTGATAATAATGATTCATTATTAATAATCAGGACGAATATTTCAATATGTAGAACGCCGTTATTTAGAATTTCTATTTTCTGGTTATTTATGGCCGTAAAAAGCTCTACCTTTGAAATCGAAGGGTGTAAAAATATTGGATACTATTGCACATCATCAAATCAAAAGCTGGGCATTTCACTTCAATAGCCTGTTAAAGTCTAATTCAATTTCTGTGTAAGAATATGACGTCCATTTACAGAATTAAATCAGTTTATAAATAAGTGGTTTACTTTTTATGTTATTTCACTTTATTTAACTAACTAATTAATAAGCTACATTTACAGATGGTAAGCGATATTATGCCACGCATGACACTCGGTATCAAACCCGAATCGAAAGCTTAAAGAATTCCACGAAAAAATAAATAAATACACACAATATCAATAACCAAAGTTCGTCGGGCCGTTCAGACGACACAAAGGTAACGGGACGGGTCTCGCTTTAACTCTCATTATGAAGAGATTAGCAGAAATTTGTCACTGAATGCATCCAACGCTCCGTGAAATATTTCCGGGGGCGGTATGGCACGGAGGGGGCCGAGGGTGCGCCGAGATATGTAAACACGGACACACCCTATTATTATGATAACGCGGCCACCAATCCGCACACCATCCGCAGCACCGTTCTTCCGCACTGATGAGCTAAACCCTGTCCTGACTACCGTGAGGACACATACGGATGACATGTATGCTCTTAAAATAGTTCTTTTTTTATTCGGTGGAGATTAAAATCCTAAGAGACGAAGGGATGGTTAGTTGCCTGTCCCAACGGTACGGGCCTTGCGTACCGTGTAATCGGGTATATTTGGTCACAGTGACACAATGTGTTTGGGGAGGGATGTCTTTTATTATAGTTATGTCTTTATTTCGGTGCGCGCCGGTGGCAGTTGCAATTTTGATGCGCGTATAACTTTGTCAATATTTGTGTAATGGGGTGGTTTATGTTACAATAAAGTAAGGGGAATTACAAAGAAGGTTTAATAAATTTGGTTCAATTGAGTTCAAGTAGATATTGATACATTGTTATTAATATACAGGAATCTGCATACTGCATCTACATGAAGGGCATTAGTACTCTTAATCACTTTAAGACATTGAAATGCTAAATCTCAATTACTACTTGTTACTGAAACTTAGTCCTGCAGTATGTCAAAAATATACATACGTACTGGACCAAAAAGAAACGACAATTTCATTTTACAGGCAGAAAATTAACATCGCTGCTACGTTAATTTTATATTCCACTGAAATGATAGTATGTTTTCAAAGATATAGTTTTAAAAGGGAAGGTGAGCCCTGTCATAAATCATAAAAATATCAATTTATCATTTTCTGATATAGAATATAATCATGTATTGTATCTTTAATCAAAATTAGACATTTTCTGTGCTGAAAAGTACGTTAAATAATATCTGCTATGAGCTGCTTAACATTAATAAAAAATGTTCTGTTTCAGAACTAGTCTCTGAAAACTGTTTTTTACTTGTTTCATCCCAAAGTAGCTGAGCAGCTGGCCAATGACAATAAGTGTAACATAACTTGCATGAGGACTTTATTATTAAACTAGTAAGCAATATTTTTAAAATTGAGTAGAATATTTTCATTACGAATAACGAACTATTATTGTTAATTTTAGAAGTAGTGCTTAGGATGGTGGATAATAATAAAAATAAACGCCTTTAGGTTTATGAGTTCTTTTAAAATGATTTGTTTGAGTTTAGGTAGGAACATATTCCATTTCAAAGATAGTTTGCGTTGATTGTGGTGAAAGTAAAAGGTGGATCATAAAAGAAAAAAAAAACATATATTCAATCTTTTCTTCAACATCGTTTCAACATCAACGATTTTCGCCTCTATGTGACTATGAAATAGAAATAGATATTTTTTTGAGACATGTAAAAAATGTATCGAATTGTCATCATATATAACCTTTGAAAATTAAAGAAAATATGTTCCCCACCCCGTGGTAACTAAAAAACTTGTTCTCTAGCAGGTTCTCAAGTATTCTGTTAGAAAACCATGGGAATTCTTAACATCTTGTTTTCTAATCCATTATTCAAGTAAACATTCGCTGCAAGGTTTAACAGCATTTCAAATCACAAAGGTTTATATTGGAATGGCCCAAAAACAAAATATGAGAATATTTATGGCAATATGGCTATGTAACAGAGTATACTTGAAAGCTTGTCCAAGGTCCTCAGTTATTCCATCGTGGGTCTTGAAAGTAGATGAAAAACATCATTATGGTTTAACCACGGTCTAATAAAGTGTAAAATTCTATTTTCCAATATTAAAATGCATCAAAAAAATTATTAAGGTCGGTCAAAGATTACAAAAGTTACCTACTTAAGTTTAACATCGAAGTTTAGTAAAATATGCGTTTTTTAATTGTGCCGGTCATTTTCTCAAAATCGTAACTTGGTATATTTTGTTGTGTTGTACAGGGTAGGCAAATTAGATGATCTGTTTGTCATCTTCTTGGACCTTAAGATTCGTTTTATTAACCGTAAAAATATAGTTAATCATTTTAGTCTTTTTAATTTATTTATCAATTAATAAAAATGAATTTATTTACAATATTTATTTCTTAGGAAAGGTAAATATTTAATGCATTTATGTTTTAAGAGAACTTGAATCCCTATAGCAAACGATAATGAAATAAACTTTTTCTTGTACAAAAAAAATATTTATGTATTTGAAATAAATATATATGCAAACAATAAATAATGCAGATAAAAAAAAGATTCTTAAAAGAAAAAATCTCTGTCCAGAATCAAACTAAAAATAATTGATGATAATATAATATGTAATAATTTTTGTGTTCAATATGTATTGATGCTAGTATTTGGCTTTCATCACTAGCATCCCCCCGCTATGTTCCGCTTTACTACAAAAAAAGCTGGCCACCTTAAGTATTTGTCTTCTTTGTTACTTTTTTGTTGTTGATCAGCAGTTCGATAATTGTCTTTTTGACAAATAAAGTACCTTAAAAATGTGTTGCAGCATCATAAGTTTATTGATTATTTTAATAATTTTTTTATTTACAAAAAACTTTGACGTGTTGTTTTCACATATCTTTATTTGTTGCAGGAAATTTGTCCAGTTATCAAAGGACTAATGTTCCAGTTAATATCGTGATTATGTAAGTTATTAAAGTTATGTTTATACATTTATTTATTCATTCCTGGTTATTATTTCTAAATTAAAACACAAAAATTAGCAAAAATACAAAAATGCGGATATTGGCGTAAATAAAACAGCAAAATATCGATAATAGATTGAATAGAGTATAAGAGACAACCTAGCCAACGTCGTTAATTACTCTACAAGATATCGAAATCTTTGACCACCAAAACATTATGTTGTTTCTTCAGGTATAATAAAATACACAATATAAACAGAAAACATAAAAATTTTACTTTGATGTTATTAGTAGTTTATCGTAGTAGGGGTTCGTATTCTAAATAACACTGTCTCTTTTGATGTGAAAGACCACAGTTTTTGATATTTATGTATTATTTACCATGACTTGACAAATATTAAATTTATTATATCGTAATACAAAATGGCAAATATCTCAATAAATATCATGGGTACAGTTTTGTTTTCATGGCAGTATAATATAGAGTAAGGATTACGGCCGCTAATTATTTTCTTTAAATGCTGCGGATTACCGGAAGTAGTAAGGGGACCTCGATAAGACATCGGGGGCGGTAGGGGGGCGGTTGGCGGTTGTCGGCGCCCTGTTTCTCCCCGCAGATGAGCGTGCATCAATCAGTTCGCCTGGCATCCATTCTTTGCGATGATGGAACTGAAGCTTCTACAACATCGCAGATAAGGGGGCGGCGAAAAAAGCGGGCCGCGCCGAGACGTCTCTCCGTACGCCCGCCGCCGCCGTCGCCGCCGCCGTATAAAAGAAACGCTCAGACGGCGAATCCTCGCAGATCGCGCGAAAGCTTCACATTTATAACTAACCTCATCCATCTTCCTCCATCGCTGGGGGGAACTCAAATGCAGCTCAATTTGTCAGAAAATCTAATGCTTCAGTTTCTTCCAGAGGCAGCCGCGGCGCCCGCCATCGGCTGATGCCTCCACAATTCCCTGCCTGCTGCGATCGCTATATGCCGAAACGATCTCGCTTCCAATAAAACGGAATCGAATGATACAAGGCAACGTTTTCTGTATATATTCGGTGTATCGGAGGTACTCTGCTAGTCAAAGGTAAAGGCATAGGCGGAGTCAGCGATTCTCCGCATATTTATTCAATTTCGGCGTATTGTTGGTTTGCAAAAGAAACGTAGGAGAGTCTGTATAGTTTGCAACGTCAATGAAAGAACATTTCTCCGAGTAAATTGACGTTTTTTATAAAGCTTTCTTTGATGCTACTTTTGGTTTTGATCCTAATATTATCTTTATCTCTTTAATTTATCTGATAAGATTTGGATAAAATTGAGTAAAGCACAAGACATGAAGGGGGGATAAAGGATATCAAACAGGAGGAACAAACAGTAAAGACCTTTTGTGCGGTCTGTGCTGTTCGTTCCTCCTGTCACTACTATTTCTTAATGATGTCATTTTGAAACTATCATTCTTGCTATGACAGTACATTTCATTAACAGTTCAAGATAAGATCCCAAAATTAATAACACTACTTAAAGAGCAAATCTAACCAAACATTTTCCAAACCAAATTTGTTCAAAATCATTTGGATAACTAATGCATATGGAAGCATATATGACATACCAAATGTATGACGAAAACAAAGCAATAAAATGAGTCCACTTCTGTTTATCGAGCGCAGAGCGCTGTGTCTTCATCAATTTCACTACTCTTCAACACTTTCCATTTTATATCCTGTATTTCCCTGTATTTAATGACTCTTTTTGCATTTGACCAAGTGGCGTAGCCTAGGTGTGCAAGGCAGATTAAACTGAGTAATAAAGAAAAGTTCTAGACTTGTTCGAAAAAATTGCTTCTCTGGTTCTGGCGAAAAGAAAGATCCAATAACAGAAGACTTTAGTATCACATCTTCAGGTTGAAAAAGAAGTGTTCCTTCTGGTAGAAGTAATTTTTTCAGAATGTCGGCTTAATAAGGCTGTTAATAAAATCTAAAACTCTTTATTATTACCACCATTTGTCAAGTTGATCTGATAGGTTACTTCAAATGTTGTAGTAACCTTTATATAATGGGTAGTGTTATATCATAGTTTTTCTTTAAAACTATTTATTATAATGATATAACAATAATGTTTTTTTTTCATGTGACTTACCGTGACATTGGTGTTGTGAATATTTGGTTTGATATTTGTTAAATGTTTCGTTTATCATAATTTTCTGTCTTTGTAGTTTCAAAGTTCTAAAGTTCTTTTTACTAAATTCCATATTTTAAAAGTAATATTTTTCCCTGACTCTATAAGAAAATAGAAACTCTATAAGAAAAACAATAAAAATTAAGATTATAATTTTGCATGCAATTACGCTCCATTAACGAAGTTTTTTATTTTTTTAATTTTTGAAATTTATCATGAATCGGGCAACCATGTTCTTGAAAACATGAGAAACATGTTGTTCAGGGTTCCGTATCAAAAATTAGAATTTTAGAATATGCAGTTTTGTAGCCGTGGCACACAAAAAACTGGTTTTTGCGAAATTCATGAAAGTGCCAACCAATATCTCGAAAGTTAGTAATGAGGTTGACCTATCGGCCCTACAAGTAGGGTTGCCAACGTTGTGCCTATGCTGACCCGGAGAAAAATAATTATTTTATGGAACATAAGTTTAAATTAATTAAAAATGTGCGGCTTCGACACTTACTTTTTAGTAACGCTTTGGTGTGAAATTTGGATATAGGTAGTGTAGAAAACGATGAGTTCTAAATCCTAATTACTAAGTAAACTAATTTATTTCAATTAAAGTCCACTGGTTTTCACTCTTTTCGTTACTGCCTCTTATTGTCGTGTTTTACGTCACAACCAACATGAGACAAAATGCCAATCTTACCCCTTAAACCAAGCATAAATTTGATGTGCTGAGAGCATTTTTTTGTGCTTTAGCTTAAGTGAAGTAATTATTTACAGGTTCCATAACTAATTTTAAATTTTCATTTTATTCCGACAATATTGGCGTTTGGTATAAACCCCCATAATAAATGTGTCTCTAATCAAAAATGATATCTATATCTCTCAGTCTTTCTGAATATATACTCCAACTAATAATAAAATTTGCAATTAAAGGTATCGCTGTCGTCATCTCCATGATTGATACTGTTTTATGGCAGACCAGTATGATACTATTCTGTGAACTGCCTTGGACAAACTTAAACATATTGTTGGGACATTTGTTATCACCTGAACAACATACATATTAAAATAATCAAGGAAAGTTCAAACCATAGTTTGTTAATTAACGTATCATTATTGAATGTTGATTTCTGACAAGCAAAATTTTTACCTTTAAATAATACTGTTTTAGCCATTTTTGATATTAGATTTGTCTCAGGATATGATATGGTATTCACTAAACATGTGACAAAATCTAAAAATGCTACAATTGCTACTTTCAATGTTTCTCACATGCTCTCAAAAAGTAAAATTAAATTGTTGTGAAGATCGAGTAATAGAGTGCTTCCTATTTTGAGAAAATTCATTTTTTAAGGGAAATCTATGCAAACTGTACTATTAGAATAACAATTACTGTATTATCATAATTTTTAAAAAATATTTAGGGGTAGCTCTTGTTTCTCAAAAGATCGGTGATAGTTTTAGTTAACCCGGAGGATTTAACTGAAAACCCGTAGCCCTACCTACAAGGGATGCCGTTGACTTTTGTCATTCTGTATATAATTTAGTTTTAATTTTTATTGAATAAGAAGTTAATAAGGAGTGTTATATTAAATCTAAAACATTATTTTATTTAAAGTCATCCTAGGAATTAGAGGCAATTTGTCTAACTTTGGAGATCGAACACATATCGTCTAACGGAAGAAAATTGACATGTTGGTTTGTTTCATACTTCGTATCTCATAATCATCCTTAGAGCATGTTGATAAATTGTTACGGGTTTTCCTGGGATATTCTATATCACATTTAAACTGAGTTATAAGACGTGAATGCTAATTAATCTAGAGGATAATTTCTGCAAAAAGAAACTCGGCCTGGTTTTGAATTAGGAAACCTCAAATTTCCAGTCAGAAGCTCTCCCAGTTGAGCTACCGAGGCAATATAAATGTATCATATTTAACGTTGGGCATTCATAACTGGGAATTATTGGGTCAGAGTACTTAGTAGACACTTTCATCATCATTCTACAAGTTTGTTTAATCCAAAAGACGCGCCTTGATCTCATGCACCCCATGATCCTTTCGACCCGGTTTCGTGACGGACCCACCCAGCGCGTATTTAATTACTCGTTGCCCGGAAGATTATTTCAAACCATCGCCGACGTCGTCGGTTGCACCGAGCCTGTCCTCGGCCGGGTGCGATATTGGCTTCGCGGCGGCGGCGGGCGTTCGCCGTGTTGTCCTTCGGCCGCTTAATCCTTTCCTGGGGGCGGCATAATCACGGCTAGATTGGCCGATCAGGATCCAGCGACAGGCATCGTATACCCGATCAGACATCGTCATTATCTCTGGGCGGTCCCGGAGTCTCCGGGGATTAACTGGTAAATATTCATGCGGAGAGCGCCGACTACGTCATTACGGCGAAGACCGACCCGCGCGCGACGAGACGACGGTCCACCAGGCGGCGGAGAGGAAGAGTCCTTGGACGAGACACTGCGCTCATTACCATGTCAAAAGGGCTCATATAGCGCCCACGACAACACCCGGCGACGATCGCTATAACCGCCACCGAACCGTGTCTGCTTATACGGTACACGGGCATGTGCGATGCCTTGCACTGTTTGCCGTCGATGCCGTTGTCATAAATAGTCGTTCATGGTGCAGGACAACCGGGCTTGATTAAGCAGGCCGAGGTTTCGTTCACCTCCTATGTTCTATTCGTATACTGAGTGTATCGTATTGCGAGGATATTGAGAATTATAAGTTGTGGTCATCAACCTGATGTGAACTATTAATTACTATTATTTTTTTGCGTAAAGCCGTAAAAACAACAGTTAAAATAAGATTATTCCAAATCGTCATTAATAAAATAGAAAAGAAAATTAAAAATGACTAATTTCCTCAAGGACTAAAATTGGGTATGGAGAATAGATATTTTCAACTCGGTGTAACAGTTTTGAAGGATAAACTATGTCATAAAATTGACAAAATAATTCGATTTTTTGTACGTAAAATATCTTATAGAGTATTAGAAATGTGTTTTATTGGTTGCTCATAAATAATGATTAGCAAGATGTATCGACCGACACTTATTGGCAGTCAAAACAATGGCTATTTCGGGAACGGTCTGACTAAAATCAATGAAACACTTGGTTCATCCATTAACGTTTCGCTTTTAATAGGTAAAGCTTCATCAGACCGGGTTAAGTCTACGATATCAAAGACCAATTAATATAATGAAATCGGCAAAACACAAAACGAAAAAGAAAAACTTCTTCATGTATAAGTGACTAAAATTACTTACAGTGTATTTGGAAACTATTAAGGGAGAACACCAACGGTCAGTTGTCTCTCATTTAACAACACAAAATAATGCGTACGCCTGTCACATGTCATTTTAGGTACAGTAAAAATTGGTAAAAATATGGTAGAAATATAGAACAATTTTGGAAAGTCGGTATGGTAGAAAACTGTGTAGCAGGTCGGCAAGAAAGAATTCGGTTGAGTATAATATGAAATGAAGTAATCAATCATGTTAATTATGATTCTGATTTCTTGGCTGTCCACTAGACTGTCTATACAATCATGCCGTCAATGTCTGTACGGTGATTTGTCGTGTTAGTACATGCTTTAATGTGAAACATTTCAAGGAACAATCGTCCATAATAACTTCCTTCTGAATTTTTAGATTTCCGATATCAAAATATTTAGATCATGAACAGCTAATGCACATCCATCTCGTCCAGTACGTATGTTGCCCGGTGCTCACTGCTCAGCCACTTCTCTTCACACGTCTCTTCAAAAACTGACGTGTCTGACTGATGTAGTGTCGGAATCATTGCAAACATTGGGACAATGTTTGCGATGCAAAAGGATTATCCAGTGCAGGGTACGGGAGAGCGGGATGAATTCAATTGAAAGATTGCAACGGCAAGAGAAATCTAACTGTGTACTTGAGTTATCTTTAAAGATCGTGGAAAAACTATTGGTATTGTTATGGGCGGCATGTTTAAATTTATCATTTTAGGTGATCTTTTCGTCAGTTTCAGTTATGATGTATCACAGTTGTGGCTCAACTGTAAATTTTTAACGTGTATTACTTGTTCTTTTGTTTGTTTTTGCTAAGATTGAATGGGAGCTGGAATCAACGTATTTGAGTATGTCACATCACTTCAAATCTAGTCTCATTTTTTATTTTTATGTCATGTTTAAGTAAAGAGCACTTCCAACATCAGCCTGAAGCCAGCCTTAATACATTGTGTTGTTCCTTTTTTAGATATTTTTTATTTGAAGGTGTAAAAAGCGACCAACAAAAACCTGACCGTCAGACAAGTGAGAGCAACTGCCACTTCAATAAAAAAAGATATTGATTTTTCATCACTGCAAAAGCAAAATTTTATGTTTTTGTTGCCAAAGCATAAGAATTTCCAAAAGTTCTACAGCCCAATAATTGTAGTACAATATGGAAAAAAGAAACGAAAAACCCTTCAAAAATTTCAAAATCAAACATGGCGCCCATAAGAAAACTAAACGTTGGCCCTAGTTTCTCCACCATCTTTAAAGATAACTCAAGTTCGCAATTCGACTTTCCGTATCTACACAATGGAATCATTTCTTGTCTATGCAAACGTCCAATTCAAAATGCTTTTTTGAGTAAAAACGGGAAAAAATGATGTCAAAATTTCCTATAAATCCTATAAAATCTCCTGTTTCTTCTGTTCCCTTTGGCAAAAAAAAAAAACAGATGTCATTACCTACTAATTTCCCTCCACCTTTCATCTCACATTAAATTGACCCAATATTATCAGAAATGTTGCATAGCCATACATGAAGTAACACACAATGGATTAAAAAGTTGAATAATTGCAAATATTGGTATGTTTGCAATCTTCGCAATATAAGCAATTAGTTTATCAAAGAAATGGTAAAGAAGAACGAAGTTTCTTAATATCTTGGAAAATATGACCGCGTGCATAAAAGTGTATAAGTCGAAAACGCTCAAATTTGTGAATGAATGTTGCAGAAAGCCCTGCCCTCTGGATGTCAAGACCCCAACTAACCCATGGCTGACTATCTAATATCTATATCCATTGACAATCAACGCTATTATATAGGTAGTGCAGGCCAGAGTAGTGCACGGTTTTGTGAAATTCGCAATACAACAGCAACCATAGTAGTGTCCCCGTAGTAGTGTGTAGTAACTAGTATGGTTGGTTGTACACAATTACGGCGCTTAAGTGTTAATTTAATTTTAATTTCCAATCCATTAATATATGCATGATCGCGGACCATAAACATTATAGGGCCGGTCCGCGAAATTTTGAATAAAACATTACGGCATGACTGCGGCCCGAATTAGAGATAAAAGCAATCACAAATTGATGGGCTATTACCGCAGCGCCAGATTAAATTGGAAAAGTTTGCCGGCGCCCCCGCGCATCGCCACTACCCCTCTAACAACTACAACACGGGAGCTTGCCGTCGCGCCGCGCCGCGTCGATTTTAAATCAAATCCGCGCCAGCCTATACCTCGGACGTACCGTTCCGTTTCATAAGCCAACCTTCCTTACTTATTGATACATCGACGGCGGCGTTGGCGTGACCGGAACACGGAGTTAAACAATAAGACCGCCGCCGCCCGCCGCAAACCGGTGCCCAACGCCGCCGCGCCCAACCGACCGGCACGCTATTACACAGAGCCCAATTAGCGTTTGATTTTTTTATGCACAACCGACGCACATCGCGGTTAATATTTAACGAGTTATTGCCCCAGTTCGAGAGCTCGAGCGCTCTATCGCGTTATACCGTCTATAACGGATAATTGCCGCTATGCACGACAGCTCGTTAAAATTATTTCCGGCTTATAATAGCTGGTAGTGAGTGCTTCACTTATTAATTCGATTATGTTGATATTTGAAAACCCGTAATTTCAGCACAACTCGGTAACCAGTAGAGATAGAGACTTTTTCTATATAAATTTGTAATCAGCGCACCCATTTTAGTAAGATAGCAAAGGTTTCATATTGATTCCGGTCTTTGTTTTTGAGATAGGTGTGCTACTTCAAAATTATTGTTTAAAATATGTGATTTCTTACAAAATTTTAGCCAGTCGGAAAAAACCCAACGGCCTTCAATCAAATTAACGTTGTGGTTCTTGATACAATTTTTGATGCTGATTACGCCGGTATAAATAGATTTTGCTTATTTGGAACGGTTCGGCAGTTATTACGTTCCCAATTGTCAAAAATGATGCCAAAAACACCTATTTTACTACGTCAGAAACTTTGAACGCAAACTGTGTCGGATCTAATCGGCCGATGTGGACGGTTCAAACGGTATCGGATGGGAAATTGGCCGAGGAATTCATTTCTGAAAGCCGCGTTGCTCTAAGGTGCGCGGTTCGCGAGAAAAACGCGATAAACCGCGGAAATTATAGTTTCCCACTTTCTAGCCAAACCGTACACGCTACGGGAAAACCGACCACACCGTTGATTTCAGCACATCCCAATGCATAACCATGACTACATTAGAACGCTCTATCTCTCAAAAAGTTATAATTATTTTTTCGGTCTAAATTTAGCACTTTTAGATAGAAGAAAATTGAACATAGCAACCGTTGGTGATAGAATGGTTTACCCACTACCAAATGATAGCTCTCGTTGAGTCTATCAAAAATATGTATATTTTTATATGCCTAAGATCTACCATTTTCATGTTATGGGGTCCATTTCGCTTATTTTTGTATTATTTGAAAAACCGTAATTTCAGCACAACTCGGTAACCAGTAGAGACAGAGACTTTTTCTATGTAAATTTGTAATCAGCGCACCCATTTTAGTAAGATAGCAAAGGTTTCATGTTGATTCCGGTCTTTGTTTTTGAGATAGGTGTGCTACTTCAAAATTATTGTTTAAAATATGTGATTTCTTACAAAATTTTAGCAAGTCGGAAAAAACCCAACTGCCTTCAATCAAATTAAGGTTGTGGTTCTTGATACAATTTTTGATGCTGATTACGCCGGTATAAATAGATTTTACTTAATTGGAACGGTTCGGCAGTTATTACGTTCCCAATTGTCAAAAATGATGCTAAAAACACCTATTTTACTACGTTAGAAACTTTGAACGCAAACTGTGTCGGATCTAATTGGCCGATGAGGACGGTTCAAACGGTATACGATGGGAAATTGGCCGAGGAATTCATTTCTGAAAGCCGCGTTGCTCTAAGGTGCGCGGTTCGCGAGAAAAACGCGATAAACCGCGGAAATTATAGTTTCCCACTTTCTAGCCAAACCGTACACGCTACGGGAAAACCGACCACACCGTTGAATTCAGCACATCCCAATGCATAACCATGACTACATTAGAACGCTCTATCTCTCAAAAAGTTATAATTGTTTTTTCGGTCTAAATTTAGCACTTTTAGATAGAAAAAAATTGAACATTGCAACCGTTGGTGACACGTTGGTTTACCCACTACTAAATGATAGCTCTCGTTGAGTCTATCAAAAATATGTATACTTTTATATGCCTAAGATTTACCATTTTCATGTTATGTGGTCCATTTCGCTTATTTTTGTATTATTTGAAAAACCGTAATTTCAGCACAACTCGGTAACCAGTAGAGACAGAGACTTTTTCTATGTAAATTTGTAATCAGCGCACCCATTTTAGTAAGATAGCAAAGGTTTCATGTTGATTCCTGTCTTTGTTTTTGAGATAGGTGTGCTACTTCAAAATTATTGTTTAAAATATGTGATTTCTTACAAAATTTTAGCCAGTCGGAAAAAACCCAACTGCCTTCAATCAAATTAAGGTTGTGGTTCTTGATACAATTTTTGATGCTGATTACGCCGGTATAAATAGATTTTACTTATTTGGAACGGTTCGGCAGTTATTACGTTCCCAATTGTCAAAAATGATGCTAAAAACACCTATTTTACTACGTTAGAAACATTGAACGCAAACTGTGTCGGATCTAATCGGCCGATGAGGACGGTTCAAACGGTATAGGATGGGAAATTGGCCGAGGAATTCATTTCTGAAAGCCGCGTTGCTCTAAGGTGCGCGGTTCGCGAGAAAAACGCGATAAACCGCGGAATTTATAGTTTCACACTTTCTAGCCAAACCGTACACGCTACGGGAAAACCGACCACGCCGTTGAATTCAGCACATCCCAATGCATAACCATGACTACATTAGAACGCTCTATCTCTCAAAAAGTTATAATTGTTTTTTCGGTCTAAATTTAGCACTTTTAGATAGAAAAACATTGAACATTGCAACCGTTGGTGATACGTTGGTTTACCCACTACTAAATGATAGCTCTCGTTGAGTCTATCAAAAATATGTATACTTTTATATGCCTAAGATTTACCATTTTCCTGTTATGTGGTCCATTTCGCTTATTTTTGTATTATTTGAAAAACCGTAATTTCAGCACAACTCGGTAACCAGTAGAGACAGAGACTTTTTCTATGTAAATTTGTAATCAGCGTACCCATTTTAGTAGAATAGCAAAGGTTTCATGTTGATTCCGGTCTTTGTTTTTGAGATAGGTGTGCTACTTCAAAATTATTGTTTAAAATATGAGATTTCTTACAAAATTTTAGCCAGTCGGAAAAAACCCAACTGCCTTCAATCAAATTAAGGTTGTGGTTTTTGATACAATTTTTGATGCTGATTACGCCGGTATAAATAGATTTTACTTATTTGGAACGGTTCGGCAGTTATTACGTTCCCAATTGTCAAAAATGATGCTAAAAACACCTATTTTACTACGTTAGAAACATTGAACGCAAACTGTGTCGGATCTAATCGGCCGATGAGGACGGTTCAAACGGTATAGGATGGGAAATTGGCCGAGGAATTCATTTCTGAAAGCCGCGTTGCTCTAAGGTGCGCGGTTCGCGAGAAAAACGCGATAAACCGCGGAAATTATAGTTTCCCACTTTCTAGCCAAACCGTACACGCTACGGGAAAACCGACCACACCGTTGAATTCAGCACATCCCAATGCATAACCATGACTACATTAGAACGCTCTATCTCTCAAAAAGTTATAATTGTTTTTTCGGTCTAAATTTAGCACTTTTAGATAGAAAAACATTGAACATTGCAACCGTTGGTGATACGTTGGTTTACCCACTACTAAATGATAGCTCTCGTTGAGTCTATCAAAAATATGTATACTTTTATATGCCTAAGATTTACCATTTTCCTGTTATGTGGTCCATTTCGCTTATTTTTGTATTATTTGAAAAACCGTAATTTCAGCACAACTCGGTAACCAGTAGAGACAGACACTTTTTCTATGTAAATTTGTAATCAGCGCACCCATTTTAGTAGAATAGCAAAGGTTTCATGTTGATTCCGGTCTTTGTTTTTGAGATAGGTGTGCTACATCAAAATTATTGTTTAAAATATGTGATTTCTTACAAAATTTTAGCCAGTCGGAAAAAACCCAACTGCCTTCAGTCAAATTAAGGTTGTGGTTCTTGATACAATTTTTGATGCTGATTACGCCGGTATAAATAGATTTTACGTATTTGGAACGGTTCGGCAGTTATTACGTTCCCAATTGTCAAAAATGATGCTAAAAACACCTATTTTACTACGTTAGAAACATTGAACGCAAACTGTGTCGGATCTAATCGGCCGATGAGGACGGTTCAAACGGTATAGGATGGGAAATTGGCCGAGGAATTCATTTCTGAAAGCCGCGTTGCTCTAAGGTGCGCGGTTCGCGAGAAAAGCGCGATAAACCGCGGAATTTATAGTTTCACACTTTCTAGCCAAACCGTACACGCTACGGGAAAACCGACCACGCCGTTGAATTCAGCACATCCCAATGCATAACCATGACTACATTAGAACGCTCTATCTCTCAAAAAGTTATAATTGTTTTTCGGTCTAAATTTAGCACTTTTAGATAGAAAAACATTGAACATTGCAACCGTTGGTGATACGTTGGTTTACCCACTACTAAATGATAGCTCTCGTTGAGTCTATCAAAAATATGTATACTTTTATATGCCTAAGATTTACCATTTTCCTGTTATGTGGTCCATTTCGCTTATTTTTGTATTATTTGAAAAACCGTAATTTCAGCACAACTCGGTAACCAGTAGAGACAGAGACTTTTTCTATGTAAATTTGTAATCAGCGTACCCATTTTAGTAGAATAGCAAAGGTTTCATGTTGATTCCGGTCTTTGTTTTTGAGATAGGTGTGCTACTTCAAAATTATTGTTTAAAATATGAGATTTCTTACAAAATTTTAGCCAGTCGGAAAAAACCCAACTGCCTTCAATCAAATTAAGGTTGTGGTTTTTGATACAATTTTTGATGCTGATTACGCCGGTATAAATAGATTTTACTTATTTGGAACGGTTCGGCAGTTATTACGTTCCCAATTGTCAAAAATGATGCTAAAAACACCTATTTTACTACGTTAGAAACTTTGAACGCAAACTGTGTCGGATCTAATCGGCCGATGAGGACGGTTCAAACGGTATAGGATGGGAAATTGGCAGAGGAATTCATTTATGAAAGCCGCATTGCTCTAAGGTGCGCGGTTCGCGAGAAAAACGCGATAAACCGCGGAAATTATAGTTTCCCACTTTCTAGCCAAACCGTACACGCTACGGGAAAACCGACCACACCGTTGAATTCAGCACATCCCAATGCATAACCATGACTACATTAGAACGCTCTATCTCTCAAAAAGTTATAATTGTTTTTTCGGTCTAAATTTAGCACTTTTAGATAGAAAAACATTGAACATTGCAACCGTTGGTGATACGTTGGTTTACCCACTACTAAATGATAGCTCTCGTTGAGTCTATCAAAAATATGTATACTTTTATATGCCTAAGATTTACCATTTTCCTGTTATGTGGTCCATTTCGCTTATTTTTGTATTATTTGAAAAACCGTAATTTCAGCACAACTCGGTAACCAGTAGAGACAGACACTTTTTCTATGTAAATTTGTAATCAGCGCACCCATCTTAGTAGAATAGCAAAGGTTTCATGTTGATTCCGGTCTTTGTTTTTGAGATAGGTGTGCTACTTCAAAATTATTGTTTAAAATATGTGATTTCTTACAAAATTTTAGCCAGTCGGAAAAAACCCAACTGCCTTCAGTCAAATTAAGGTTGTGGTTCTTGATACAATTTTTGATGCTGATTACGCCGGTATAAATAGATTTTACGTATTTGGAACGGTTCGGCAGTTATTACGTTCCCAATTGTCAAAAATGATGCTAAAAACACCTATTTTACTACGTTAGAAACTTTGAACGCAAACTGTGTCGGATCTAATCGGCCGATGAGGACGGTTCAAACGGTATAGGATGGGAAATTGGCCGAGGAATTCATTTCTGAAAGCCGCGTTGCTCTAAGGTGCGCGGTTCGCGAGAAAAGCGCGATAAACCGCGGAATTTATAGTTTCACACTTTCTAGCCAAACCGTACACGCTACGGGAAAACCGACCACGCCGTTGAATTCAGCACACCCCAATGCATAACCATGACTACATTAGAACGCTCTATCTCTCAAAAAGTTATAATTGTTTTTTCGGTCTAAATTTAGCACTTTTAGATAGAAAAAAATTGAACATTGCAACCGTTGGTGACACGTTGGTTTACCCACTACTAAATGATAGCTCTCGTTGAGTCTATCAAAAATATGTATACTTTTATATGCCTAAGATTTACCATTTTCATGTTATGTGGTCCATTTCGCTTATTTTTGTATTATTTGAAAAACCGTAATTTCAGCACAACTCGGTAACCAGTAGAGACAGAGACTTTTTCTATGTAAATTTGTAATCAGCGCACCCATTTTAGTAAGATAGCAAAGGTTTCATGTTGATTCCTGTCTTTGTTTTTGAGATAGGTGTGCTACTTCAAAATTATTGTTTAAAATATGTGATTTCTTACAAAATTTTAGCCAGTCGGAAAAAACCCAACTGCCTTCAATCAAATTAAGGTTGTGGTTCTTGATACAATTTTTGATGCTGATTACGCCGGTATAAATAGATTTTACTTATTTGGAACGGTTCGGCAGTTATTACGTTCCCAATTGTCAAAAATGATGCTAAAAACACCTATTTTACTACGTTAGAAACATTGAACGCAAACTGTGTCGGATCTAATCGGCCGATGAGGACGGTTCAAACGGTATAGGATGGGAAATTGGCCGAGGAATTCATTTCTGAAAGCCGCGTTGCTCTAAGGTGCGCGGTTCGCGAGAAAAACGCGATAAACCGCGGAAATTATAGTTTCCCACTTTCTAGCCAAACCGTACACGCTACGGGAAAACCGACCACACCGTTGAATTCAGCACATCCCAATGCATAACCATGACTACATTAGAACGCTCTATCTCTCAAAAAGTTATAATTGTTTTTTCGGTCTAAATTTAGCACTTTTAGATAGAAAAACATTGAACATTGCAACCGTTGGTGATACGTTGGTTTACCCACTACTAAATGATAGCTCTCGTTGAGTCTATCAAAAATATGTATACTTTTATATGCCTAAGATTTACCATTTTCCTGTTATGTGGTCCATTTCGCTTATTTTTGTATTATTTGAAAAACCGTAATTTCAGCACAACTCGGTAACCAGTAGAGACAGACACTTTTTCTATGTAAATTTGTAATCAGCGCACCCATTTTAGTAAGAATAGCAAAGGTTTCATGTTGATTCCGGTCTTTGTTTTTGAGATAGGTGTGCTACTTCAAAATTATTGTTTAAAATATGTGATTTCTTACAAAATTTTAGCCAGTCGGAAAAAACCCAACTGCCTTCAATCAAATTAAGGTTGTGGTTCTTGATACAATTTTTGATGCTGATTACGCCGGTATAAATAGATTTTACTTATTTGGAACTGTTCGGCAGTTATTACGTTCCCAATTGTCAAAAATGATGCTAAAAACACCTATTTTACTACGTTAGAAACTTTGAACGCAAACTGTGTCGGATCTAATCGGCCGATGAGGACGGTTCAAACGGTATAGGATGGGAAATTGGCCGAGGAATTCATTTCTGAAAGCCGCGTTGCTCTAAGGTGCGCGGTTCGCGAGAAAAGCGCGATAAACCGCGGAATTTATAGTTTCACACTTTCTAGCCAAACCGTACACGCTACGGGAAAACCGACCACGCCGTTGAATTCAGCACACCCCAATGCATAACCATGACTACATTAGAACGCTCTATCTCTCAAAAAGTTATAATTGTTTTTTCGGTCTAAATTTAGCACTTTTAGATAGAAAAACATTGAACATTGCAACCGTTGGTGATACGTTGGTTTACCCACTACTAAATGATAGCTCTCGTTGAGTCTATCAAAAATATGTATACTTTTATATGCCTAAGATTTACCATTTTCCTGTTATGTGGTACATTTCGCTTATTTTTGTATTATTTGAAAAACCGTAATTTCAGCACAACTCGGTAACCAGTAGAGACAGAGACTTTTTCTATGTAAATTTGTAATCAGCGTACCCATTTTAGTAGAATAGCAAAGGTTTCATGTTAATTCCGGTCTTTGTTTTTGAGATAGGTGTGCTACTTCAAAATTATTGTTTAAAATATGAGATTTCTTACAAAATTTTAGCCAGTCGGAAAAAACCCAACTGCCTTCAATCAAATTAAGGTTGTGGTTTTTGATACAATTTTTGATGCTGATTACGCCGGTATAAATAGATTTTACTTACTTGGAACGGTTCGGCAGTTATGACGTTCCCAATTGTCAAAAATGATGCTAAAAACACCTATTTTACTACGTTAGAAACTTTGAACGCAAACTGTGTCGGATCTAATCGGCCGATGAGGACGGTTCAAACGGTATAGGATGGGAAATTGGCCGAGGAATTCATTTCTGAAAGCCGCGTTGCTCTAAGGTGCGCGGTTCGCGAGAAAAGCGCGATAAACCGCGGAATTTATAGTTTCACACTTTCTAGCCAAACCGTACACGCTACGGGAAAACCGACCACGCCGTTGAATTCAGCACATCCCAATGCATAACCATGACTACATTAGAACGCTCTATCTCTCAAAAAGTTATAATTGTTTTTTCGGTCTAAATTTAGCACTTTTAGATAGAAAAACATTGAACATTGCAACCGTTGGTGATACGTTGGTTTACCCACTACTAAATGATAGCTCTCGTTGAGTCTATCAAAAATATGTATACTTTTATATGCCTAAGATTTACCATTTTCCTGTTATGTGGTCCATTTCGCTTATTTTTGTATTATTTGAAAAACCGTAATTTCAGCACAACTCGGTAACCAGTAGAGACAGAGACTTTTTCTATGTAAATTTGTAATCAGCGTACCCATTTTAGTAGAATAGCAAAGGTTTCATGTTGATTCCTGTCTTTGTTTTTGAGATAGGTGTGCTACTTCAAAATTATTGTTTAAAATATGTGATTTCTT
Source organism: Melinopterus prodromus (assembly GCA_964023965.1). NCBI lineage: Eukaryota > Metazoa > Arthropoda > Insecta > Coleoptera > Scarabaeidae > Melinopterus > Melinopterus prodromus. Next base: position 53,477,623 of record OZ030393.1, read on the forward strand.
ACAAAATTTTAGCCAGTCGGAAAAAACCCAACTGCCTTCAATCAAATTAAGGTTGTGGTTCTTGATACAATTTTTGATGCTGATTACGCCGGTATAAATAGATTTTACTTACTTGGAACGGTTCGGCAGTTATGACGTTCCCAATTGTCAAAAATGATGCTAAAAACACCTATTTTACTACGTTAGAAACTTTGAACGCAAACTGTGTCGGATCTAATCGGCCGATGAGGACGGTTCAAACGGTATAGGATGGGAAATTGGCCGAGGAATTCATTTCTGAAAGCCGCGTTGCTCTAAGGTGCGCGGTTCGCGAGAAAAACGCGATAAACTGCGGAAATTATAGGTTTCCACTTTCTAGCCAAACCGTACACGCTACGGGAAAACCGACCACACCGTTGAATTCAGCACATCCCAATGCATAACAATGACTACATTAGAACGCTCTATCTCTCAAAAAGTTATAATTGTTTTTTCGGTCTATATTTAGCACTTTTAGATAGAAAAAAATTGAACATTGCAACCGTTGGTGACACGTTGGTTTACCCACTACTAAATGATAGCTCTCGTTGAGTCTATCAAAAATATGTATACTTTTATATGCCTAAGATTTACCATTTTCATGTTATGTGGTCCATTTCGCTTATTTTTGTATTATTTGAAAAACCGTAATTTCAGCACAACTCGGTAACCAGTAGAGACAGAGACTTTTTCTATGTAAATTTGTAATCAGCGCACCCATTTTAGTAAGATGGCAAAGGTTTCATGTTGATTCCTGTCTTTGTTTTTGAGATAGGTGTGCTACTTCAAAATTATTGTTTAAAATATGTGATTTCTTACAAAATTTTAGCCAGTCGGAAAAAATCCAACTGCCTTCAATCAAATTAAGGTTGTGGTTCTTGATACAATTTTTGATGCTGATTACGCCGGTATAAATAGATTTTACTTACTTGGAACGGTTCGGCAGTTATTACGTTCCCAATTGTCAAAAATGATGCTAAAAACACCTATTTTACTACGTTAGAAACTTTGAACGCAAACTGTGTCGGATCTAATCGGCCGATGAGGACGGATCAAACGGTGTAGGATTGGAAATTGGCCGAGGAATTCATTTCTGAAAGCCGCGTTGCTCTAAGGTGCGCGGTTCGCGAGAAAAACGCGATAAACTGCGGAATGTATAGTTTCACACTTTCTAGCCAAACCGTACACGCTACGGGAAAACCGACCACGCCGTTGAATTCAGCACATCCCAATGCATAACCATGACTACATTAGAACGCTCTATCTCTCAAAAAGTTATAATTGTTTTTTCGGTTTAAATTTAGCACTTTTAGATTGAAAAAAATTGAACATTGCAACCGTTGGTGATACGTTGGTTTACCCACTACTAAATGATAGCTCTCGTTGAGTCTATCAAAAATATGTATACTTTTATATGCCTAAGATTTACCATTTTCCTGTTATGTGGTCCGTTTCGCTTATTTTTGTATTATTTGAAAAACCGTAATTTCAGCACAACTCGGTAACCAGTAGAGACAGAGACTTTTTCTATGTAAATTTGTAATCAGCGTACCCATTTTAGTAGAATAGCAAAGGTTTCATGTTGATTCCTGTCTTTGTTTTTGAGATAGGTGTGCTACTTCAAAATTATTGTTTAAAATATGTGATTTCTTACAAAATTTTAGCCAGTCGGAAAAAACCCAACTGCCTTCAATCAAATTAAGGTTGTGGTTCTTGATACAATTTTTGATGCTGATTACGCCGGTATAAATAGATTTTACTTACTTGGAACGGTTCGGCAGTTATGACGTTCCCAATTGTCAAAAATGATGCTAAAAACACCTATTTTACTACGTTAGAAACTTTGAACGCAAACTGTGTCGGATCTAATCGGCCGATGAGGACGGTTCAAACGGTATAGGATGGGAAATTGGCCGAGGAATTCATTTCTGAAAGCCGCGTTGCTCTAAGGTGCGCGGTTCGCGAGAAAAACGCGATAAACTGCGGAAATTATAGGTTTCCACTTTCTAGCCAAACCGTACACGCTACGGGAAAACCGACCACACCGTTGAATTCAGCACATCCCAATGCATAACAATGACTACATTAGAACGCTCTATCTCTCAAAAAGTTATAATTGTTTTTTCGGTCTATATTTAGCACTTTTAGATAGAAAAAAATTGAACATTGCAACCGTTGGTGACACGTTGGTTTACCCACTACTAAATGATAGCTCTCGTTGAGTCTATCAAAAATATGTATACTTTTATATGCCTAAGATTTACCATTTTCATGTTATGTGGTCCATTTCGCTTATTTTTGTATTATTTGAAAAACCGTAATTTCAGCACAACTCGGTAACCAGTAGAGACAGAGACTTTTTCTATGTAAATTTGTAATCAGCGCACCCATTTTAGTAAGATGGCAAAGGTTTCATGTTGATTCCTGTCTTTGTTTTTGAGATAGGTGTGCTACTTCAAAATTATTGTTTAAAATATGTGATTTCTTACAAAATTTTAGCCAGTCGGAAAAAATCCAACTGCCTTCAATCAAATTAAGGTTGTGGTTCTTGATACAATTTTTGATGCTGATTACGCCGGTATAAATAGATTTTACTTACTTGGAACGGTTCGGCAGTTATTACGTTCCCAATTGTCAAAAATGATGCTAAAAACACCTATTTTACTACGTTAGAAACTTTGAACGCAAACTGTGTCGGATCTAATCGGCCGATGAGGACGGATCAAACGGTGTAGGATTGGAAATTGGCCGAGGAATTCATTTCTGAAAGCCGCGTTGCTCTAAGGTGCGCGGTTCGCGAGAAAAACGCGATAAACTGCGGAATGTATAGTTTCACACTTTCTAGCCAAACCGTACACGCTACGGGAAAACCGACCACGCCGTTGAATTCAGCACATCCCAATGCATAACCATGACTACATTAGAACGCTCTATCTCTCAAAAAGTTATAATTGTTTTTTCGGTTTAAATTTAGCACTTTTAGATTGAAAAAAATTGAACATTGCAACCGTTGGTGATACGTTGGTTTACCCACTACTAAATGATAGCTCTCGTTGAGTCTATCAAAAATATGTATACTTTTATATGCCTAAGATTTACCATTTTCCTGTTATGTGGTCCGTTTCGCTTATTTTTGTATTATTTGAAAAACCGTAATTTCAGCACAACTCGGTAACCAGTAGAGACAGAGACTTTTTCTACGTAAATTTGTAATCAGCGCACCCATTTTAGTAAGTTAGCAAAGGTTTCATGTTGATTCCTGTCTTTGTTTTTGAGATAGGTGTGCTACTTCAAAATTATTGTTTAAAATATGTGATTTCTTACAAAATTTTAGCCAGTCGGAAAAAACCCAACTGCCTTCAATCAAATTAAGGTTGTGGTTCTTGATACAATTTTTGATGCTGATTACGCCGGTATAAATAGATTTTACTTACTTGGAACGGTTCGGCAGTTATGACGTTCCCAATTGTCAAAAATGATGCTAAAAACACCTATTTTACTACGTTAGAAACTTTGAACGCAAACTGTGTCGGATCTAATCGGCCGATGAGGACGGTTCAAATGGTATAGGATGGGAAATTGGCCGAGGAATTCATTTCTGAAAGCCGCGTTGCTCTAAGGTGCTCGGTTCGCGAGAAAAACGCGATAAACTGCGGAAATTATAGGTTTCCACTTTCTAGCCAAACCGTACACGCTACGGGAAAACCGACCACACCGTTGAATTCAGCACATCCCAATGCATAACAATGACTACATTAGAACGCTCTATCTCTCAAAAAGTTATAATTGTTTTTTCGGTCTATATTTAGCACTTTTAGATAGAAAAAAATTGAACATTGCAACCGTTGGTGACACGTTGGTTTACCCACTACTAAATGATAGCTCTCGTTGAGTCTATCAAAAATATGTATACTTTTATATGCCTAAGATTTACCATTTTCATGTTATGTGGTCCATTTCGCTTATTTTTGTATTATTTGAAAAACCGTAATTTCAGCACAACTCGGTAACCAGTAGAGACAGAGACTTTTTCTATGTAAATTTGTAATCAGCGCACCCATTTTAGTAAGATGGCAAAGGTTTCATGTTGATTCCTGTCTTTGTTTTTGAGATAGGTGTGCTACTTTAAAATTATTGTTTAAAATATGTGATTTCTTACAAAATTTTAGCCAGTCGGAAAAACCCAACTGCCTTCAATCAAATTAAGGTTGTGGTTCTTGATACAATTTTTGATGCTGATTACGCCGGTATAAATAGATTTTACGTATTTGGAACGGTTCGGCAGTTATTACGTTCCCAATTGTCAAAAATGATGCTAAAAACACCTATTTTACTACGTTAGAAACTTTGAACGCAAACTGTGTCGGATCTAATCGGCCGATGAGGACGGTTCAAACGGTATAGGATGGGAAATTGGCCGAGGAATTCATTTCTGAAAGCCGCGTTGCTCTAAGGTGCGCGGTTCGCGAGAAAAACGCGATAAACTGCGGAAATTATAGTTTTCCACTTTCTAGCCAAACCGTACACGCTACGGGAAAACCGACCACACCGTTGAATTCAGCACATCCCAATGCATAACAATGACTACATTAGAACGCTCTATCTCTCAAAAAGTTATAATTGTTTTTTCGGTCTAAATTTAGCACTTTTAGATAGAAAAAAATTGAACATTGCAACCGTTGGTGCTAGAAAGGTTTACCCACTACTAAATGATAGCTCTCGTTGAGTCTATCAAAGATATGTATACTTTTATATGCCTAAGATTTACCATTTTCATGTTATGTGGTCCATTTCGCTTATTTGTGTATTATTTGAAAAACCGTAATTTCAGCACAACTCGGTAACCAGTAGAGACAGAGACTTTTTCTATGTAAATTTGTAATCAGCGCACCCATTTTAGTAAGATAGCAAAGGTTTCATGTTGATTCCGGTCTTTTTTTTTGAGATAGGTGTGCTACTTCAAAATTATTGTTTAAAATATGTGATTTCTTACAAAATTTTAGCCAGTCGGAAAAAACCCAACTGCCTTCAATCAAATTAAGGTTGTGGTTCTTGATACAATTTTTGATGCTGATTACGCCGGTATAAATAGATTTTACGTATTTGGAACGGTTCGGCAGTTATTACGTTCCCAATTGTCAAAAATGATGCTAAAAACACCTATTTTACTACGTTAGAAACTTTGAACGCAAACTGTGTCGGATCTAATCGGCCGATGAGGACGGTTCAAACGGTATAGGATGGGAAATTGGCCGAGGAATTCATTTCTGAAAGCCGCGTTGCTCTAAGGTCCGCGGTTCGCGAGAAAAACGCGATAAACTGCGGAAATTATAGTTTTCCACTTTCTAGCCAAACCGTACACGCTACGGGAAAACCGACCACACCGTTGAATTCAGCACATCCCAATGCATAACCATGACTACATTAGAACGCTCTATCTCTCAAAAAGTTATAATTGTTTTTTCGGTCTAAATTTAGCACTTTGAGATAGAAAAAAATTGAGCATTGCAACCGTTGGTGATAGAAAGGTTTACCCACTACTAAATGATAGCTCTCGTTGAGTCTATCAAAGATATGTATACTTTTATATGCCTAAGATTTACCATTTTCATGTTATGTGGTCCATTTCGCTTATTTTTGTATTATTTGAAAAACCGTAATTTCAGCACAACTCGGTAACCAGTAGAGACAGAGACTTTTTCTATGTAAATTTGTAATCAGCGCACTCATTTTAGTAAGATAGCAAAGGTTTCATGTTGATTCCGGTCTTTGTTTTTGAGATAGGTGTGCTAGTTCAAAATTATTGTTTAAAATATGTGATTTCTTACAAAATTTTAGCCAGTCGGAAAAAACCCAACTGCCTTCAATCAAATTAAGGTTGTGGTTCCTGATACAATTTTTGATGCTGATTACGCCGGTATAAATAGATTTTACTTATTTGGAACGGTTCGGCAGTTATTACGTTCCCAATTGTCAAAAATGATGCTAAAAACACCTATTTTACTACGTTAGAAACTTTGAACGCAAACTGTGTCGGATCTAATCGGCCGATGAGGACGGTTCAAACGGTATAGGATGGGAAATTGGCCGAGGAATTCATTTCTGAAAGCCGCGTTGCTCTACAGGTGCGCGGTTCGCGAGAAAAACGCGATAAACCGCGGAAATTATAGTTTCCCACTTTCTAGCCAAACCGTACACGCTACGGGAAAACCGACCACACCGTTGAATTCAGCACATCCCAATGCATAACCATGACTACATTAGAACGCTCTATCTCTCAAAAAGTTTATAATTGTTTTTTCGGTCTAAATTTAGCACTTTTAGATAGAAAAAAATTGAACATTGCAACCGTTGGTGATACGTTGGTTTACCCACTACTAAGTGATAGCTCTCGTTGGGTCTATCAAAAATATGTATACTTTTATATGCCTAAGATTTACCATTTTCATGTTATGTGGTCCATTTCGCTTATTTTTGTATTATTTGAAAAACCGTAATTTCAGCACAACTCGGTAACCAGTAGAGACAGAGACTTTTTCTATGTAAATTTGTAATCAGCGCACCCATTTTAGTAAGATAGCAAAGGATTCATGTTGATTCCGGTCTTTGTTTTTGAGATAGGTGTGCTACTTCAAAATTATTGTTTAAAATATGTGATTTCTTACAAAATTTTAGCCAGTCGGAAAAAACCCAACTGCCTTCAATCAAATTAAGGTTGTGGTTCTTGATACAATTTTTGATGCTGATTACGCCGGTATAAATAGATTTTACTTATGTGGAACGGTTCGGCAGTTATTACGTTCCCAATTGTCAAAAATGATGCTAAAAACACCTATTTTACTACGTTAGAAACTTTGAACGCAAACTGTGTCGGATCTAATTGGCCGATGAGGACGGTTCAAACGGTATAGGATGGGAAATTGGCCGAGGAATTCATTTCTGAAAGCCGCGTTGCTCTAAAGGTGCGCGGTTCGCGAGAAAAACGCGATAAACCGCGGAAATTATAGTTTCCCACTTTCTAGCCAAACCGTACACGCTACGGGAAAACCGACCACACCGTTGAATTCAGCACATCCCAATGCATAACCATGACTACTTATAATTGTTTTTTCGGTCTAAATTTAGCACTTTTAGATAGAAAAAAATTGAACATTGCAACCGTTGGTGATACGTTGGTTTACCCACTACTAAATGATAGCTCTCGTTGAGTCTATCAAAAATATGTATACTTTTATATGCCTAAGATTTACCATTTTCATGTTATGTGGTCCATTTCGCTTATTTTTGTATTATTTGAAAATCCGTAATTTCAGCACAACTCGGTAACCAGTAGAGACAGAGACTTTTTCTATGTAAATTTGTAATCAGCGCACCCATTTTAGTAAGATAGCAAAGGTTTCATGTTGATTCCGGTCTTTGTTTTTGTGATAGGTGTGCTACTTCAAAATTATTGTTTAAAATATGTGATTTCTTACAAAATTGAAATTGAAATGTATTCTTATGGTCACGTGATATAGAAAGTATCAGTTAGTTTAACAGCTTTTTTTACTTGTTTCAGGTACGAATTGAGCCGTAAATTTATATTTTCGTTCGGAAGTGTGTATGTTGTGTACTAAGGAGTGTACGTAGCCATCACAAAGTCACTTTATTATATCAATATTTAGTTAGGTGACGAGAAATCATCGGGATCGTGACAAGTTATGGTCCGGATTCTACGAAATTTGTAATAATGTTCGTGTAATAACAAAACTTATATTTTTCGTGAGCAGTATTGAATACAATAAAATAAGTAACGGTTCGCCACAAAACTTAAAGTCGATGAGATATATGTGAACTAAATTAATTAAGGCTCCGATACCCCACACAATAATTATTGTTTAAATTGTGGAACTATAGCAACTATCCGATTTCTTACGCAACTGCGTAAGCAAAGAATTTCAATAGTGTTAAAAAAACTAAACTCAAATATGGAAATGTTTTTGGTCGTATGATTATTGTGTACTGTTAAATATTATAAAAGTACATCAAATCTTACGTATGACGATGGGTGCTATTTTTTAGTGAACGTAACTAGAATAACATTCTGGGGGAGTTTTAGCTTGTTAGCATTACACAATAGTCTAACGGTCTGTGTATAGATGGCGCTGTTTCAAATTGAAATGTAAATATAACAAATAATTTATTTACATATGACCAATAGTACATTAAAAATCGGTTGGTAATACTGAAAATAATACCTGGTAGAGGAGTTTTGGTGTTTGTATTAAAAAATATAAATCGTAGCAATCGTCCTATTTGCATTTGAAGATAATTTAAATTTGTTTTTTTTGTTTTAATTTTATAGTGTACTTCTTGGTGTGTTCCGTGGTAGTCATGGTTACAAGAAATTGTATACGGTTAGATATTTGTGGTGGGGTGGATTCTTGCCGCTAATAAAAATACACGGGATTATTAGAGATTTGCTAGTTGTGTCGCCATCTACACCCAATAAAACTTTAGTTCTCTCTTGAGTGCTCTTCCGGTCACCACTCCGTACACTAGACACGGATTCTGGTAGTTTTTGAGTTTCGCCGCAACAATAAGTAAGAAATGCGGCGATTTTAATTAATACATAGTTTTAGTTTTTATTTGTAATAAATATTATTCGCGCCGCAGCTTAGTGATTAATTTTCAATATTCAGGGAGATATTAAAACTATATCGAATACCAACGTATGTAAAAACAAATATTTAATATGCTATAAGATTAAATGTCAAACTAAAATAAGTGCAAAACATTAACTACGATGGGTCGATTGTAAACCGTTTATACAAGGTGCTAGTTTTTATGCAAATGCATTGGCAAGTCGTTTGAAATGGCATGAAAATACTTAAATTATATTGCGAATGTTTATGGTTAGTCAAGGCCTGTCAGACTTCCAAGAAACGACGTTGACTTATGGTACAGCTGTATAGACAAATAAAAAATATTTTCGTTTTCAGCTTTTAACTCAAATCCAAATGTAACTACACTCTGGGCGCAAAAAAGAACAGGACACCTAATAGATAGATTAACTTTGATAGAATTAGATTATTTCTTCAAGCTATTGTAAACAAATCTGCAAGATTATCGCAACCATTGCATGTTCAAAATAGAAATTTGTAAAATTTGCTTTACCGGGTGAGTCAAGATGATGTTTTGGTAGTTTAAGTATACCCTCAGGTGTAATCAAGCAACTTGCTCAATGAAACACGTATCTATTACACAGCCATATCAATTCCTAATATACACAATGGTTTTAAATTTGTAATATAGTATATTTAATTTAATAAATAATTGATAGTTTTCTTTGTGTTCACAACAGTTCTTAAACATTACAGCTAAAATTGCAATTGTTTTACTTAAATCTACCAGATATTGTGGTATAGCAGGCTGCTTCTTGTAGCACCTATTCGGTTTGGTGATGATCTTGAAGAATTTGTTTAAAATGTCTTGGAAGAACATAGAAAAAGCATGTTAACAAAACTGCAAGCCGGCTGTAGAAACAATTCTTGATAGGAAAACTAGATTAGCAGCACATTAGGTTAGAAAATTAGGTTAGCAGTGTTACCATATCGTCCAATTTGTTTTCATATGGCATCTCAAAAACTAGACAGAATTTACAATATCTGCTTTCAGATTCAGAGTCTGCGATCATATCATCAATTTTTTATTGTTAGTCGGTCCAGTAATTTGTCATCAATTCTTGTCTTTTTGATAAATTATTATCATATAATGCCGTTGCTTCGACATCTTCAAAAAGGTAAACTTTGAACTATTGTTGTGGCTCAGAAACTGTAAAAGAGGACATGTCGTAGAAGGATCATCAAGTCCGACTAGAAATTGTAATGTATCATTTGTTGTGCCTTTTAATTGTTGATTATAGAATCTAATGTTAATGTATAAATTGTCCTTTTGTTCTAAGCAACTGTAAAAATTTGTATACACAGAGGAAGATTCAATCTTTTAGAGTCGTTTATACACAAATGTCGGCGATACTAGTCAAGATACTAGTCCCACTATAATCTCTTTGTGCTATTTGTAAATTTGCTTATCAGTTTGTTGAACTAACATCGGAATCGCACTTGAACGCTCGCAAAATTTTTCGTTGGTGTCGTCATTTTCATATAAATAATAGTCACATTCTGTCAACAACAAGTATCTTTTCTATTTGACTACACTTTTGTTAAAATATCTGAGGAATACTTCAGGAAAATATCTCAAGCCATCAAATAGATAACGCACCGTCGATATACGTTCTAAAAAAAAACACGCGTCGAAAAATTTATATTGCGCACGTGAAACCCATCAGGAGTATTTCTTTCATTCTGCAGAAGAGCACTACGCCATCGGTACAAAAGATCGAAACTCGTATCATTTTCTACCACTATACAGGGCGTTTCAACCCCCTGCATCAGCCCGGGAAAGCCACACCTTTCTAAATTTATACACATCAAACTACCTAGAATTATTATCACATTCTATTACTGTACGTTTCTTATTTTTGGTCCTCCGAACCGGATACAAGAAATTTAATTTGCTTCTTTAGTTTTTGTCGAAGGAAATACCCTGTATGTCAACGTTTATCCTGGCGATCATTTTCGTCGGAAATATGTGGCGAAACCGGTGGATCTCTGCCGCCGAAATTGGTATTGCTACGGTGAGGTCGAGCGGAAAGGCAAAGAGATGAAAGTTGAGGTTCGACGGTAGATAGCGCTGGCATAGCGACTCCCCGAACTGTGCAATAAGTGCCGCGAGGTAGCGATGTTTTATGTGGCTTGGGGGCGCGGTTTCATCTTTCCCACCCCCCTGTTTCGTTTATTTTATTACTACGCTCCTACGTACCCCATTTTCCAATTTCACCGAAAAGTTTCTACGTCGAATATAATACCGCGATAACTTTGCCGCCGTTCTGGAAAACTCCGAACCGTTCGCTGTTAAATTATTTATAAAGAAATATATCTGTTATGGAAGGAAAACGTGAAAATTGTGAAAACTTTTAACGTCAAGCTAGACAAGGACCAAGTCGTTTTCTTTATCAGGTATCTTGTAATATTAGGAAGTTGATTAGCGTTCTCGATGTAACTTGTCGTTTATCATGGTATACGTCAAGATGCAGTGGCGGGCACCTCATTTACATTATAAGCAGTTTTTTGCAAATATATTGTTATTTACAGCATATACCATATTATGTTAACCAAAATCCCGTTATTGTCGCCGGATACAACCCAAATTCAAGCCGCAGTATGTGAATATTGCTTACTCGCTTATATTTCACACTGATCAATAATATTATACTAGATAACAAGCAAAAATTTCCGGACAAATGACAACTGATTCGGATAGGATTTTTTTCCTAGGAATCCGAATCTGAACACAGAAATGGTGAATTGGCTCGAGTTTTCTCGAAAGACAGTGTTGAATGTGCAAATAAACGCGTTTCTGGCGAATTTTGAACACATGCAAAGCAGTAACGCTATTTTAGTAGATGTTTTTATGTAGGATCATATAAAACTTTGAAGTTTCTCCGTTAAGACCATGTAGCGAGAAATCTGATGACATAAACTTTGAACAGTTGACACCCCTTTTTATAGGAGCGCGTGCCCATTGCAGCCTCGGTCGGAGCGCACTGCTTGTTCATTTATTTATAACTTGCATTGGCCGAATAGATAGTTATTGGAACAAGCCAACTGATTTCGGTAAGATTTTTTCCCTGGAGACCGAATCTGAAAAAAGAAATAGTGAATTGGCCCTAATTTGAGCGAAAAACAGTGTTAAAGATGCAATAAACTTAATGTTTCTATCAACTACGTGAACACGTGCAAAAAAATAACTCGACGTTATAGAAGTTTCTATGTTAATCAAATATAACTATGAACGAACTACTTTTTGTTAATATAATGAGAAATCACACGGCAGAGGCTTTTTTCGTTTAGTATTGGTATTACATTAAATATAGGGTGATTTTGTATTGTTGATTTCCACTTTGATATCAATTTTATCACATTTGTTTTAATTTTTAAGATAACATACAAAAAGCTTGAAAGAAGGCAAAATATATATTTCACAATTTTGCTACAGCTTACAAAGTCTCATCTTCGCTTTCACTGCTAGAATAAATCATGCTCTGTTCTTAGGGAGTGCTTTGACATCTGACCATGGATACTCATGCTGTGAGATGACAGTTGGTACTTGTGGTATTGACATGTCTTCTAGAAAGGTTCACAGTTTTATTTGATTCTACGTATCTACATCTATTTCTACTTTTATGTACATCATAACGTTATTGTTGTGTGTCAAAAAGTAGCAAAATACGTTTTTTCCACTTTTAACATTGTTTTTCGTGAAATCAAGAGCTAATCGCTGTTTCTGTGTTCAGCTTCAGACTTCTGGGCAAAACTTTTTATTTTTCCAGTGCAATGTATAAATATAGGAAGAAGCGTCCAGTGCCGCAATGGGCGCGCGTTCCTACAAAAAGAGAGGTGTAAAATGTTCAAAGTTTATGCCATCTGGTTAAGTACATAACGTTACTGTTCTGCATATGGTAAAAAGTAACAAAAAATATGTTTTTTGCACCTTTGCAATTGTTTTTCGAGAAAACTAGGACCAATTCACCGTTTCTGTGGTCAGATTCGGATTCTTGGGAAAAAATCCTATCCGTATCAGTTGTCATTTGTCAGGCAAATTTTGTTGGTCAGTGTAATCTAAGGAGTAACATTAGGTACTGTACCAACGTAGATATTGTTGTTGACAGTTGTGTGTTTATTATACTTTACTGTTTCTTATTTTAATATTCAGCGGTTTGTGATATATTGGAAAAAGATAGTAAATAAAATCTCATTTACAACAGTCAAAAACAGTTATAACAAGCTTTTTCATTGTTTTATATCTACAATTACAACTACCTAATTGTTAATACCTAATTTTAGTATCAAACATTGTGGACTTGTACTGCACTTCAAAATTTTAAATCAAAACTATAAAAGATAACAACAGTACGAACTTGAATTATCTTTGTTGATATGAGCGCTAAATTCACAATAAAAAGTTTTTTAAAGTTAGGATGACTTTGAAACCATTTTAAAGTTACTACGGATTTGTCACTTATAATTTAGCGGTGTCTCATAAGTACAAAGTCAGTGAAACCAGTTGAAACCATTTTAAACATTCTAGGCCCTAGGGCATACGGTTCGCGTATTATAAAGACAAAAAAGTTGCTAAAATTATGGACGTGATATTCAACACGGATTCGTATTCAACGCAAGATAATGTATTGCAAACTCCTACTCATTTTTCGTTTACAAAATACATGTTATCAACATTATTTTCAATTATAAGAATTGCCTCTTAGCAACAATAATAATGATACAATTTTAATCGTTGTAAGATTCAAGGTACAAATGTTATATAATATGGTTGTATTATATACAGTTATGATTAAATGTATATAATGTTTAACTGAAGTTAAACATTTTAATTAGTTTTACCTGAACCTTGTGCAGTCTTGAATTTGCAAACATGGTCAATATCTTAAAACTGTGTATTGATATATGCTGGTAAATAACATCAGTTATCCCCCCCCCCCCCCCCTGTTACTAAAAGTTTGTGTATTTATAACTGAAAAGGCCGGGTTATCAAAAAGGTGGAAAGGTGGAAACCCTAACGGCCTTTTCACACGGGGCACGACGCCCGTGCACGGATTTCAAACGGCACGGCACGGTACGTGTGAAAGCTACCATTTAATCTCATACACTTCGAACCGTACACGGCGTCCATGCGGCTTCGACCGTCCACGGTTGTTGTGTGCTTACACACAGGCACGGATTTCAAACGGCACGGCCACGGATGCAGCTAGCTATACCTATACAGTTGTGCAGAGTTGATCGGCGATTCAGTGCTATCCAGGGCGGTAAATGCGTAGTTTACCGGGTGAATTACTCAGTAAAATATTTACCAAAGGCAATTTACCGTCACATATATTACTGATGGTAATTTACTAATATTTATAATAATTTCAGATGCCTGAAAATGATTACCCACTAAAAATACTTTCTTTTTCTTTTTTTATAATTTATTTGTATTTTATTTCTTGTACCTGGTTTCACAAACAACAACAATTTTGTATCCGGACATTATTTTAATACCGTGACTTTATTTACTCTTTTTCATTATCAAATCCTCTTTCGACTCTTCAATTGATATGATTGATATGATGTTTCCCAAATGATATTATGTGAAAAAGTATAGCTAATCTTTTTGTATTGAATGGACATTACGTGTTTTTTTACTTTATCATACGCAGTATGGTAACGTATTGTAATCATGCCGAAAAAAAAAATTGAGATTTTAGCGGAAATAGGTCTTTTTGGGTCCCCTGAACATTTTTGACCAAGGTACAAAAAAAATGTCTGTGTGTGTGTGTGTGTGTGTGTGTGTGTGTGTGTGTGTGTGTGTGTGTGTGTGTGTGTGTGTGTGTGTGTGTGTGTGTGTGTGTGTGTGTGTGTGTGTGTGTGTGTGTGTGTGTGTGTGTGTGTGTGTGTGTGTGTGTGTGTGTGTGTCTGTGTGTATGTATGTCTGTGTGTGTGTAAACGATTTTTGTGGCGACGATGCCGGAAAAACTACTGAAAGTATCGGGACGAAAGTTCATACTTAGAAGTTTTATGACCAAACTTAGAGCTGAAAAGCTTTTGGTTCAAAATGGTCCAAAGGAACTGGCTATTTACTCTTAGCATTTTTCAACGATTTTGCAAATGAGCCGCCATTTCTGTAATTTCATCAAAATAAATAAATAATAAATTAAAGTAGAGGAAATTTTGTATAATTTATGTCTATAACATTTTTTGGTAAAATTAATAGTTTAGCTGCAGGAGCAAATTCTATTTGATCGAGATCGGTCGCATCTGCATTGATATCAAACTGCATAGTAGCCAGGATTTTGACAAATATGTTTTTGTGCTGTCACATTCGAAAACAGCTATGGAACGTTGCCGCTCTAGTGCGGCAAATTACAAAATACAAATTTCAAATAAAATAAGATCACCAATTTGATTGCTTGTTGATAAGAAATATAAACCCGTCTTTATATCTAATTCTAAAAACGATAAATTGAGAAAATTGTAAATAAAGTATAGCGATGACTGTAATATTATTGTAGTATGTTAGTACGGATGTGACATCTACAGTGTCATGAACAAATATAAATCTGCCAGAATTTGACTTAGCTTTTTAAACTTGACGTTTGGTCAAAGTGGTACCAATCTAACATTTCCTATACAGAAATATTACCATTTTTTACTTATTTTTTTAATACACATTTCTCAAAAAGCAGCACAATAAACGTTGATGTCACTCCTGCCAAAAACTAGATAGCGCGACTCGCTCACATGCGACGGCGACACTCAGCCTTCGGTCACGCGCTGCATCACCGCTCGTCGCGCTATTCCGTACTTTCGGCACTTGTGACATAAATTATTATTCTAATGACGTAGTGTAGGTAGTGTCAAATGCTGATGCTTTGACAATACCTACGATTTATCTCAATAAAATGGATTCTCACGCAGCAAACTATTAATTTTATATATTGTATGATAAAGTCATGTGCCTGGCCACATCAGAATTTTTTGTTACCATTTGCATTTTCTTTTGTGTAAACAACCTTTATTATTATTATAATTATTATTATTATAATTATTAATATTATTTATTGGAACGCTCTGATACATCTCATTAAATATATTAATCCTAGATAATATAATATAGATACCACATATAAGTACTAAAATTTCACTAATAAATTTTGATAAGTAATGAAGAGCAACAGGGCAAATTTGTTAGTACCGAGCTTCGCTGAAGCCAAGGGTACTCCCTTTGCGGGTATCACTGCAAGTCAACCCAATTTAGAAAAACAAGGCCATTTATGCTTTGCAAATAAAAAAGAAATTTTTCTTTGCAAAGTAAAGGAAAACTGCAGAAGCCCCTTGCAGCCTTGTGCAGAGGTCATTAAAAACACATACATTATCTATTAATAGACAACATAATATATTATATTAAAGGAACGTAAATAAAAATATTAAGAAGCAGATTTAGCGTTCTTTTATGACTTTTACGGTTGTGCCCTACATTTCTATTGACGTGAGTATCTATCACTACCCAGTAGTGTTAGTTACACTACCCAGTAGTGTAATTTAATATTTCAAATTAATAATTTTGGAAGAACCAGTCTGTACTATCGAATTCGGTCATAGGTCGACATCATTTAATTTCTAAGTGTATACTTATGTACATAGCAAGGGCTTTCTAGAGTCCAGGCCGAACGAACTACATTTAAATTATGTCGTCTGCGCACGTGAATGTACGCGATTAATAGTAGCGACCGAATCAGACCCTAGTACCTTCGCGTGGTGAGCAACTACAAGCGTTCCCTATTTGCAATTCGCAGATTACAGATTCAGAAAATCTACGCGCATTGCCATTGAAAATATAGGTTGTTACCAGTCCTCGAATACAAACCGTGTGAAAACCGCACGGTGCGTGTGAACGCTACGATTTAACTCAATGCACTACCGAGCGGACGGTCGCCGTGCGAAATCGGTGGTGAGGCACGGCGACCATACGGTGGACGGCGACGGCACGGTACGTGTGAAAGCTATGGTTTAATTTCATACACTTCGAACCGTACATGAACAAAAACGCACGGACGCCGTGCCCCGTGTGAAAAGGTCGGCACGGAATCCGTGCGTTCGTGGTGGACGGAGACGGCACGGTACGTGTGAAAGCTATCATTTAATCTCATACACTTCGAACCGTACAGGTATAAAAAAGCACGGACGCCGTGTCCCGTGTGAAAAGGCCGTAAGATAGATAGGAAACGTTTTAAAAAATCTAACAGATTTATGTTTTAGATAGAAAAGCCAAAATGAGGAAGTGCTTTTACTACTCAGTTTTATATAACTTATATAACTTATATAATATATAACTTATATAATATATAACTTATATAACTTACTTTACGCTCTGCTAGAAATAAAAAAAAAAAACGACCACTGTGAAATTTGACACATTTGAAATTTAAACATACCGTCCATCTGAGGTAATAAGCAAGAATTTCATGCCAACCTGGGATTGTAAATCACTCTGTATATCGATGTGCAATTAGGGTTGCCGGTCAGACCTCGGTGTTAGTTACTTTGTTTGTGTTCCTCACCTCTGGACTTATGTTCTACTGAATTCAGGTTATTTAGAACATATAATAATTTGATCTTTATGTTTTACAGTTATCAATTTGTTCATATGGTTCGAATGGCAGGAAAGCTAACCGACCCACACAACACCAAAACATAACATAGATGGTCCCACACAGTTCGGTAGTCCCCATTTCTCTAAACTCTAAACTACCCTTCTCACAAAAGAAAAACAGTAACTTTTACCAGTCGTATGGTAAATAGCTATTATACAAATTTCATGATGAACAAAACAAAATATTTAAATAAGTAATTAAATTACACTCATCATTGGTTTATTAACCTACAAATTTTGCATAGCTGCAAATATATACCATAGAAGAATACCCAATAAGCATTTCAAGCATCCCTCTATTGTGACCAGATTGTGACAGTCCATTATCAAGGTCCGCACCTGATTACGGATCAAGTGCTGAGAGGGTAGCATCCCGTCCGAGCAGGGCCATTGTTGCCGCTTGTCGCCTTTGTTGGCCGACTGAGAGAGCGTCCCAAAAATATGCACCCTACGCACCGTTTGACCTTCTGTCGCATTATCCGACCCGCCACGCGAGAAATTGATATAATGCTTAATTCATGTCATTTGCTTTATGCGTCGGGTGAGCCGTGCGCGTACGCTTATGTTTATGTATATGAGTTCGGCCCCCGCCGGTAGAGTGCGCGCACGCATAATTGGTTATTAGGGAAAATCTGCGAGCACACACACACACACATACCGATTCAATTTAAAATTAACTTAATGGCATGGAATAATTGTTTATTAAATTGATACCGGAGCTTTTGCATGTTAGGGGGAGGAAATATAGCGGCGCTTTAATGGTTTCGTTGTTGTTAATTTTGTTTTCATGCATGGATTTGACGTGAACGATAAATTTGCTCTTCTGGTAGATAAAATATGATGGGAAATTTAATTTTAGAGAGTATGAGGCTCCAGATGATCCAAATGCCATCTTTATACCAGATTCATATATTTTTTAATGGCGTTTGTCAACTTTTGTTTTAAATGAGAAGACAGTATAAATTGTCGAGAAACTGCAGCCTGCATACGTTTAGTACAGGTCAGTAAACGTAAATCGACAAAACAATTATTGCAGTCCCAGAAATCCATATGTCGTGATTTACGAACAGAAAAAACATGAAATGCTGTTGTAAACGATATTCAGACAATCAGACGTTGATAACTTTTGCAGAATCTGACAAAGAACGCATTGAGGCAGCACAAGACATTGACAATTTGCATTGGAAATTTTAGTCGACAACAAAAACTGGGTGTCTTCTTATGCCTTGGCTTAGCCGGTCTTTAGGACTTGAGCACTTCAAGGTTTCGAATCTGTGTATCAAATTAATTACTAGGCTGTGCATAAGCGTAACTGGAAGAAATGCACATGTAATCTTACCATTCCTGGATTATATTAATAACAATAATTGACTTCATTTGCAAAAAATAAATACAAACTCAGAGATAATACATTTGTGATGAACTCATATGGGCAAGGCGAAGTTAAGAACACGTCTTCTCTTCAAATTAACCAAAATTCGGAGATACTGTCGTCTACGCGATGAAGTGGGACAAAAAGTACAGAAGAGACCACGACCGCCATTCCACTAAAAAGTGGAGTTATTACCCTTTCCACATTATCCTCACTTATCGAACCTAAAATTCCAAATTTTAGGAAATTCTTGTTAAGATATTTGCTATACACTATGTAGGTGTTATTAAGATTAATACCAATTTCTTAACACTCTATAATGTAAATATAAATCCGTTGGGTACAAGATGCGATGTGTATAAGAAAACGTATTCAATGAACTTCTTCCTTGTAAAAATTTATTTATTCTTTTGCGCAACCGGTCTTGGCGGCTATTTTGCCGAACCTATAATTTGAATCTTCTGCTCATACTGGAAACGTGACTTTAGCAGAAGAGCAGACTGTGGAATTCAATATGATCTTATATTCCAAATAATATAAATCTATGGCCAAACAAGTTCTGAGCTTCTGTGAACGAAGTTGTGAACTACCATTCTTCAATAAATAATAGACTGATATACAATTCCAAAAGGCTGGTATGACAAATCACAATAAAATTATAATAAAAAGGCTTTGTTTCCGAAAAGCAGAAAAAAAACTTGGACGTTTCCTGAAGAATTCCTGAAGATTCAAAATTCTGTGACCGTATTTAACTGAACAAATAATGCAGTTAAACAGCAGTTTTAAGTGCTGATAAAACCTGGACAAAGCAAAATAATTACAATTTATTTCGTATTGTTTTACTTAGAATTTGGTGCTTTCACAGCTTTCAACATTGTGTATGAGCAAGGTTTTTATATTTAACAAACTTTAGAGAAGGTATACGTCTGAAACCTGAATACATCTGTTATAGATGCAACTAGGCTGTAAAAATATTTTGTACGGTGATTTTATTTTTCAGAACGTAAATAGTCTGTGTAAAATGTATTCATATGAACTTATTTATTTTTCAATGCTCGAAAAAAATACTTTCATTCGTTTTGAAATATTAACAAAGCTGTACTTGAAACGGCTCTAACTGCTTAAGGTATATATTAGTTTCTTGAGAAAATCAATAAGTCCATATGAAACTATTTTTGAAACTCTTTACTAATTTTTGTGTTCATTTTATCTTTGATATTATTATTGGGATTATTGATACATTGTAACTTAATTAATTTATTTACAATTTGTAATACGGCCGCAAGGGTACTATTTGTGTTCTTCGCTTTACATGCTTTACATGTTTTTAATTTCCCTTCCTTTACTCAATTTTTGAAATGGCTCTAATTTTTGAAAGAAATTAAGAAATTAATTTAAGGGGTTCCGCAAGACTGAAAAGGTGCCTAACAGAGGCCCACAGGAAAAGATCGTAAATATTAGTATTAGAAATTGCATACCAAATTCTAGTTTCCCATATATTGTTGCATGATGTCGCCCTTTTTTTGGTCATGGGTAATATTAATGGGCATTATTAATTGAATTAATTGAATTCTGAACTGAATTCTTGACAATTTTTACAAACTTGACTATTCTCGGAACATGCATTTAAAAATTCCCACAATATTTATATTAATTCATATTTATCCTTAATTCTCTAATAAATTACAACGAACATAGATGAAGAATTCGTACACAAGTCTTGCCACAATTCGGTAGACAAGCAAAATCCTAACCAAACAAATCCGCCAACGGAAATATATTCGCCACGTAGCTGCCGGTAGCTGTCCCGGTAGTCTGGTATCCTCAATCGATTGCATCCAGTTATCTTGGGAATCATACTATTTTCTCTTTCAATTTCCGTCGTCCGCGTTTCGGCTTTTTTTTGTTCTTCAATCGCCCGAGGGACAGTCGGACGTTTCCAAGTTATAGATTTCGGCAACTGGTGCAGTTCGCATACTGAACGTGTCCAGCATCAGGGCGGCTGGTGCAATCAGACGTGGCGCGTGACGGCCATGCGAAGTCGCCAGCGATCGCGGATGATATCGTTAATGTTTATACAGTTATCGGGATGAGACCGTAGACGTGACGGCGCTGAAATAACAGACGGGGACAATCAGGAGTGCGTCCTGCGACGTAGTATTATCGGACCTCGGTAGTGAATCAAATTTAAACTGGAAACTTGTTTCGAAAGTTTTCGTGAGCTTATATTTGGAGTTTTGTTAGCTGTGAACGCAGTGGTCTCAACCTATGCTGTTGTTACTAAAAATAAATTTAATTTATTATCAACTTAAATAATAATAATGAGAAGTACAAAATCAATCAAAATTTTGCAATTTTACCTCATTTCCTGAAAGTGTTCCTGAAAGTGAAAACTAAGTTTTTGAAGCAATTATTTAAGTTCTGTGTAAGCGTTTCTATAACAATATGACTAGTAATGTATAACCCAGGATTCGTATTCAGCTTAAAGAAATATATCGAAGAAAAATATATCACTTTCAATGCAAAACCCAGAGATAGAAGTATAAATCATTTCCAGTCCTCCAAAATAACTAATAGTGCTAATTGCAGATAATCTTGTTGCTAAACAACAGATAAGCCTGTACTTTTTATTGGTAGAAGAAAGTAAAACAAAAATAAATATCTATAAATAAATGATACCTAAACAGGCATACGAGATGGTGTGATTACTGATTAGCGTTTCTTCTTTCTTTCTTACTTTTTATGCCAAATTGCTACAATGCTAATTAAAAATAAAAACGGAACTTAAATTACATTTACGTCTAACGAAACAAAATTTATTACTAAAATTGCAGATATTTTAGAATAGGTAATGTCTTATTAGTTAATTTTGAATACTTAAACTTTTGATACTTTTCTTGTATCGCGTGTTGCGATAGCGGTGACTGTCTTAGGTAAATAACCAAACAAGCATTAGTTGGCAATTAACTAGTATTAACAAACTGAAAATAGAAAATTCGTGTTTTTTTAGCCATACATACATAAAATAATATATTAAATAGAAAAACTAAAAAATATAAAAATGTACCTAACTCAGATACTACCTTTCGATAGTGTTGACCAAGTGTTTGAAGGCTCATTATTCTAAAATTACATCCATAGAAAATGAAATAAATTGTGTTATACGGCTGATTAATTTTTATATAAGATGTAATTACTATCAACATTCTCTCCCAATTTTAACAGTTTTCAAATAATTAATTTCAAATTTACATCAAGTAATATGTAGCATCTCACCTATAGATTGGACCCTTTGGATTGGAGCATCAATGTAATTCAGTGTGTAAACAGGTTTGTTTTTATTTTTGTTGAGTTGTGTTAAAGTTATGAGCTTTCAAACAGAGGTTAAATATTATCAGACAAGGTTGTTGGTTCAATTTTTATCCCGGGTGTCATATTTGGAAAGAAAATTTAATTCAGCATTAATATTTTATACTTCAAAGTAAACGATAATTCGTTGAAATGATGATCTCGTTTCACCGACTTGTAAAAGTGAACATACTTTTAAAGTTAAATTTGTCAAAAAGGTAGTCCAACAATTATATTGTTGTTAGTCATTCTTGCATTGAATAATGGCATTCACATACTCAAAGACTCAAATGTACTGGTTTGTAGATAATTACAACAAAATTAAACTGAATGTGAAACTTTTGCAAGGTAGAAAACCAGACTTACAACGCTTTTTGTGTTTACAGTCCAATATTAAACAGCGGAAAACTACTAAAAACTAGTTCATATTAATATTTTCACAATACAAATGATTTTTAAGTTTTATTTTTATTTTTATAATTAGTTATTACTCTCTTATGTTTCTGTCTCTCTTTGCTTTTGAAGTCTGGATATTTGTCCTATGCCCCAACTTTAACTCCAAGATCCAACAGTTCTACTTATTAATCTTGAATTTCCAAAGATTTGATTTTAGACGTCAGGCTTAGGAAAATATTTAGGTCTTGATTATTCCATTGTTACACTATTGACATTTTTTTCTCTTGTGGTTAAAACTAATTAGTTTCTAATAAGCAATACAGACGTTATAAATAGAGATATCTGGGCGATAGTTTATCCACACTATTTTCTGATAAGCTTTTATTATATAAATCCAATCAACTTATTTTTTTGGACATCGTACGTCAAAATTCATCGAATTATCGCATCGTACACAATTGGCGGATGCGCCGGGCACGTTCACATTTCCGCAAAATTCCACAAAGTCCGGTGCGTTGCGGGGGTTGCAGAGGGCTCCGTTCGGGTAGTAACGGGGTCACGTAACCGTCCGAGGCGACCCCTCGCGTCATAACGGCGTTGGCAGGGGCGGTGGGGGCCGAAGGAGTCCCGGTATCGACAGGGTGCCGCTTGAGATTGCGTGATGGCCGCCGCCGCCGTTGCCGCCGCTGCTGCTGCCCCCGGCCGCGCGCTCCCCCCTCCCTCCCCGCACCTGCTGACCGCCGCCCGGCCCTGCCCAATGCCCGCCGTCGCCATGGCAACCACCTCGTCATTAAAGCATCGCCTTATCATAACCGTGCCAGCCATCTTTGGTGACCGCATACGTGTATCGCGCAAACTCGACCCCCTTCGGTTATGATAAATTCAATTCTCGATTCACGCGATTCCGATACACGAGAGCGGCCGATCGTCCGTCTCCCTTCCCCGTACCCTTCGCCGTAGTCGTTGCCGTCGCCGTCGGTTGGGACCACGATCCGCGCGCTGCTCACCGTTATCATCGCCGGGGTGGCTGCGGTCGCCGACGGACCCCCGGGTAAGGATTAAGGAACTCGAACTACACCCCCAAGAGTCACTTTGGGTTCTTATGCTTGTTATTTTGAAAGCTGCCTGCGCGGAATGGACTTGTGTGATCGTAAGGGCTTAGAGGGAAGGATTGGTGATGTTGATTGTTAAATAAATTGGTTTTTATGAACGGGATTGATAGAAAATTATGGGTATTCGATAATGAGTTGATCGTGGAAGAGAACTGAGAAACTGCCGAAAAATAATACACTGATTTTGTATTGATATATTTAATAATATTGAGCAATATTAAACAATTAGCTAAGAAGATCTTATTTTTAATTTCTTACTGGATAGAGATTGAATACTAGAAATGTAATTAGAGTGCTACGCAACTCTGCCAAACCAGAGAAAAATTAATAATACATTCTTAGATATTTTGTTGTCTTCACATCTTATGTGAAAATTGGTAGGTTACTATCGTTGTATTCTGGGCTGATTTTCGTCTGCTTCTCTCCTTTCCCTATCTCTGTTGACAATGGAGGATTTAAATGTACTTTCATGTTATTTTCAGGGTAATCGATTTTAAAGAGATTTGTCTGGTGGAGCTGGTTTCCTGAAAAAGTTATTTGTTATTGCTTTTTTTCTTGTGCCACGCATGGGAAAAGACGTGACCGGTAGCTACTAGTAAAGCATACCACTATACATTTTAGTAACTATTCTGACCATAAGTGTTTACATGAAGAAAAATCATAAGTTAATAATTTCCTGAAATACTGCGATACTGAAAAATAATAGTGAAGAGTGTATTATTTAAACTTGTTATTGTTGAATGTCATCTTTCACCGATTTTGAATTAAAGTGCATAGGCGCATCTCTTGATATCTGACGTTGGCGAAACAACCTTTCATGGTGTATGAGGGAAACTAATTCAATGTTCTTTAATCTCCAAGCTATTAGTCTTTTCGGGAAAAATGGTTATTATAAAAATTTTGTGGGAGGAACGGGCGGAAATTTAGTTTTTGCGATTATCTTTAAAACCATTTTTTTCTGAAAATGTTTTTATAAAGTGTGTTTAATTTCACAAAAAGGAAAAAATTATGGTTCGTGAAAAGAACGAGAAATTACATTTTAAACATGGAAATTAAATCTAATTAGTGGAACTACTTCTCAGAAAAACTGATAGTTTTCGTGATAATCACTGAAACTGGGAAAATGCATGGGAACAAACATTTATTGTTATTTTTTGAATAATTGTTCGGTGTTCGGGAAAACTGAACATTAAAGTTATAGGACTTACAGAGGACTTTCCAAAGAAGAATTTGACCTATTATACATGTGGATTTGACGCCCCCAACCCACCCCCACAGTGACCTGAAAACAACCCTCACTTGAAAAAATTTACATTCTTCAGAAAATTAACTGTTCTAACCATTTCATTCTATTTTTTCTCATAGAAATCAAGGCTATAAGTCTAGTGGAACATTTGTCAGCTAATTTCCATTTGTTTAAATAAATTCTATTTGTTTAATTAATTTGTTTTTCTTGAAAATACGCCTGAATTTAGTTTTCTGACCTCGAAATGGCAGTTTATTATCTTAGAGTGGCATTATTCATTATAAAATTTCTTCATTTTGTTTGTACAATTAAATATAATTTATTTTCAACACAACTTTCTAATTTAAAAATGTAAAAGTCAGCTTTTTGTAAAATTAACTATCCTGCCTATATTATCTAAAATATTTATAGAATTATAGAATTTGTTTAAACAAATGGAAATTAACTGACAACTGTTTATAAACATGCCACTAGACTTATAGTAATGATTTTTATGAGAAAAAAGCGACCGAAATGATTAGAAGGTTAAATTTTCTTTAGGATACATAGAACCAGCATAAAGAAATAAATAACATAATAATCTACAGCCATTTTTGTAATATTTTTATACTAATAATTTTTTTAAACGATGGTGTACCAAAACTTTATATGAGCACCAGCAAATCCATAGTAAGTAACATTTGTACGAGAATACTCATGCCAAAACATCCACTAACTTCATCGCGTTTGTCTCAATTTTGAATTTAACGTAGAAATCAAAAAAGTTATTGTAAAGTTAATTCTTTATCGGTATTTTTATCAGCTATTTTGCTTACATTTCATGCTTATTCCACAGTCAGACTTTCCACCGTCGTTTCCTATAACACACAAGTCATTCCACGTAATCATCAAACCCAGAAGAGCCCTCAGCTACACTTCTTTAAAAAAATATGTTCAAAACGAGTGCAGCACAATTCAGATGAATGTGGAGGCGTCTTGAGCGAGCGAGCGAGCGAGGCGGATCCAATTATAACTTGGAAACGAATTTCTCATTTCGAGACAATTAAAGCGGCATATTATAGCCGCTGAAGCGTCCTCGCAATACAGCGGAGCGTCGCGTCACCCGGGACGGGCGTCTCCACAAATTATACTTTAGGGAACATTAATTTCGGTGATGGAAGGCGCTGGCCCCGTATGAGGGGGGAGCGTCGGGGATCGATCGCTCGTCCCACTCAAAATATTACGGCCCCCGCGGAGAGAGAGGCGGGGGGGATCGGGCCACGTCCGTCGCGACGACCGGCGTCTTAACTGCCTCCGGCTGTAAAACGGCAGCATCGTGTATTTAAGATCTCGCTCTCGATCCTATTGAGCAACTTTCTTATGGCAGAAGTTTTTACGGTCGCCTCGTCCCGTTTCTGACACCGAAAATAAATAATAGCGGAGTTAGATGATATCGAAATTACGTTTTATTAGGGAATAAAGTTCAATTCCGGTTGGATACTATGTTAGAGTTTGTTTTATAGGGTACGTTTACTTATTTAGTGAGTCTTCCCACTAAATTAAAAGGAGGACATGTCAAGAATTGGCGTTTTTGTTGGTATTTTTTATACTATTATCGAATTTGGAATTTCAGTGGGTCTTCCGCTTTGTTGTCTTTAAAAAAGGTATTTACCAAAGTTCGTGTAATTTCGGTCGCGATTTCCCAAAAGTCGTGTTTTTCCAACTAACCACGTTTTTGGAAAATATATTTCATATATCGAGATGATCTTTTGCGTTTATGTTCAGCATACAGCTAAATTTCGTAAGATCCTTCATTTTTAAAAATTTTTGCTTTATTTAATTTTTACAGCGTTCTATATCACGAAAAGAGTGGTGAAAACGGACATTTTTTGGGCATCAAAAATATAATTTTTATTAAACGCATTAAACCAGACCCCCCTAACTTTAATATAATACCGGTCAAAATTATGGAACCAGAAACTGCGGCTCAAAGATAAACAAAAAACTATACTTATACACAAATAGAAATAAATATATTCAATAGAAATAAATATTATTAAAAACATTAATCTATTGAATTTAGAGTAATAAAAAGAAAAATTAATATTGGCAGAGAAGCCACTATTGTATAAAATAGTAAATAAACACCAGCTTGAAGACGTTCAGGCTGATATCCTCAGCCAATAATTAAAATTAATGTGGGAATTACAGTTATTTAAAAAATAAATAAATTTAAAGACATAAATGTCACTAATAAAGAAATTAATAATAAAAGCAAAAATAAATTATAAAAATATTTTTTTTATTAACCTTGCTATTAACCTCTTGCTATAATCATTAAAGGCCAAATCCAAAAAGGTATTAAAATTATTACAAAAGACAATAAATCAACCAAAAAATAACTTAAATTAATGAATATTATGTTAAAATTAAATATTACTAAAAATAAAAATCTTATTACAAAATTGATTAAGCCAAAATCCTTTCTTTAAAAATATTAAAGGAATCATAAAAATTACTATTAACAAAAATTTTATCTTAATAAATTAAAAGATTGAAAATAATCGTTTCCTCGAGTACGAACTAAAGAAACTGAAATAGAAAGACCTAAAGCCCCTTCAGATACTCTTATGATAACAAAATCATACTGAAAAAATATTCAAAATTAAAATAAGTCAAATATAAAAATAAGTTAAAATATAAGCCTAAAATAACAAATTCCAATCTTAATAATATTAAATGTAAATACTTACGTTTTAAACAAAAAGAAAATAACCCTGCAAAATATATAATAATAGAAAATAATTAACAAATTATTAACATTAATTAAGTTTTAATATCTTAAATAAAATATTGGTCTTGTAAGTCAAAAATAAAAATTTTCTTTTAAAACTTCAGAGTAAAGGAATTCCCTATCTTTAATCTCCAAAATTAAAATTTTAATATAAACTATTCTCTGATATTATATTCATCTTAATAATTATTTCAATACTAATATCAATATTCTTAGTTTCTTTAAAACACCCTCTTACCATGGGATTAGCCCTCCTAATTCAAACTATTGTTGTATCATTATCAATCGGATTTTTTAGATCAACATATTGATTCTCCTATATTTTATTTTTAATAAATAATTGGAGGAATACTAGTATTATTCATTTATATAACAAAAGTAGCTTCTAATGAAACAAATATTCAAATATTCATCAAAATTAATAATTATTACTAGTTTAATTTTAATTTCTAGGCTAATTTTCTACTTAATGATTATAGATAATCAATATTTGTTAAAAATCAAAATATTGACAGACTGAACGATCGAACGATAGCCAACGAAATTCGGACGACCTGCACACGTGTAATCGTGGTTACCGTTACACATTATTAAAACATTATTAAAACAACGGTAAGCTACTTCTAGAGTTTTAGATATCTGGCGTGTGCACTGTGCATCTATTCTAATCTCGTCCGAACCCTTTGTTCGATTGAGTTTTTTTTTGTGGCGTCGGGGTTGGTAATGAAGGGAAACCACCCGCTTACCTGTTGCGACGTCGGGGATGTTTATCGCGCCTATCAACGCCCGGTTAAGTTCAGCATACGTTACGACGACCTCTCCGGGTCACTTACAGAAATCCTCGACCTCGTTCAAGCATGCACTTTGGAGATAAGAGAGCATATTAAATTAGTCGTACCTTGAAGAAATATAGTTTCTTATATATTTTCACTCGATTATATTTAATTTATGAATATACACTGAAATTTGATGGATTGTTAATAGACAAAGAGCGCATGTTCTAGGTTGGGATGACTTCCAGTTTCCGGGAAATAATGAATTTTAATGACACAACATGAATTTTGCGATGTTTGTCATAAAGACAATTTGGACACAAACTCATTTCGATTCTTATTTTTTAATAGCGTGCAAATCTCGTTTTCAGAGCAGGAAAAAGATGTAAAAACTAGTAGACTCTAGAAAACGTCACTTGATAATTGTGGATAAATTTACTAAACTGCCAATTTGACAATGCTATGCTTTACTTGGAAGGCTTCCATTTGAGGGTTTATTATTATGTGTTCTGATGATTATTATTACACAGTTTGTCCAGTATTTATTTTGAAAAAAAAATGTATTGCTTATCCTTGAATGCTGTGACTTATTTTATTTGCCGTTAACAAAATAAACGGACGCATTTATCATATTGATGGCCCATTATTAAGAGTTAAAACTAACGAAACCCACACAAAATATTTTTGAGAAACTAATAATAAAAAAGTTTCCCATTTCTTTAAAACTTTCTGAGCTTCGTTTATATTGAATATTTTCTAGTGATATATACATTCCAAAGGGTTTCCTTTTCCAAAAATGGAACAAACCAACACTAAAGTAAAGTAAAGTAGCTGTTTTCGCACCGGTATCTAAGATGTAAAATGTCACTTTATGATCATGTAGGACATAAAATAATTTTTCTACTGCGTTCGTTATAAACTCATAACGAAACCGCTTTCGGTGTCGTTATGAAAACACTAGATCACAAACTTTTAGTAACTTTTATTTTTCCAAGATTTATGATATTGACGCAAGAGTCAAATAAATCTGACATCTCAATCGCTATTGGGTCGCCTCAATCGTATTTGTGAATTTTACCACAATTGCCAACTGTTGAAGATGCAATTTCCAAAATTTATGTGGAATTAATGTCGCAAAGTAGAAAAAATAACATATAACAGTCGTTTCATAAGACGTATTGGTGCACTCGTTCCATTTAAACACCTCGTGCGCCAATTTTTTTCTTATAAAACTAGTATTATAATATACTATTGTAATATCAACTTACATTCCATGCTTATGGCTATGACTCAAAAATCCAAAGCCATAAAGTTGAAAAAAGACGATTTAAGATTTTTGGGAAATACTGAACAATTATTACTGTGGACTAGGTACCATGTTTAAATAAAAATGTGTAAGAATATGATTATAGATATCTTTCTATTTAAATTCATAGTGCAGGAGCTAGAGTGACAAAGAAACTTTCACCTTGTACTTTTGACCCACTTTTATTTGAAATTTATTTCTTCAGGAAGAAAGTTGTAATAATTATTAACTCCAGACAAATATCGATATTGTCAGTACTTTAAAAAATATTGGAAACGTTGCTGAATGGTCGATTGTTAAATTATTTCAATAAACAACCACAATTCTGTTCAGAGCAGTTTGGATATCTAACAAATTATTAAACCATGACAGCATTCATAAGCATGATTGAAACAATTCTAACGCATGTCAACAAGTCCAGTAACTCATCTGCACTTCTGATGCATCTCTCAAAAGTGTATCATTGTTTTGATTGTTAGCGGTCACGTTTTGATTATGTTTGATGATGGTTTCTTACAGACAGAAGACAGGTTGTCATTACAGGAAACAGAAGGTCCTCTGAATTAATTATAAAGCATGATGTTCCCCAAGGTACAGTTTTGGGTCCTGTTTTATCTTTATTCAATATAATCGATCTATGAGTAAATTGAGTTTGTGTGGACCTATACTTATCGTGGAAGATGGGTAAATTAACGGCTATGGTCAATCGTATTTAGGTGCCTGAGTACCCAAAAACTCGAAAGAAATAAGGGTTTTTGTCATTTTTGTGATGTCAGAGATATTTGCACTTTGTCACTTTTGAAGAATGGGCTCAAATCTTCATGAACCAATCTAATATCTTCTTACATAATAAAGGTACATGGGCAAACCCATTCATCTGCAAAATTTATCAATCTTCTTATATTTTACATCATTTTAAAGGTTTTTAAAGTTTTCAAAAGTTCAGACACTTCGGAATAAGAAACAAACTAAATAAAAGACAGACGACAACTTAACTTGAAAGATAAGCAATCATAAAATTGTCAGTTGATCAGGCTTTCATTTTCATAGGTGCTTCACTTTGGCCAGATGTAGTACATTTTAAAATCATTTATAGTTTTTATAACATTATCCATCATTACCAATGGCCACAACCGGATATGGAACAAACCCCACGAAGCCCTTTCACAAACGTACCTCCTGTCATATTTCATCCAACTGAATGCGAGCCTTTGACAGAACTGGAACGTGCCGTCTCGCTGGGCGATTCCGAATCTACATTTTCTAAACAGTGGCGTCGCGACGCCGCCGGCCCGGCCAATTTATCATAGCGGGAGGTCGCGCCTTTCACCAGCCTCGATACCTCCAGCAGTAATCCTTCCGTTGAATGGCAGAAGTACGAATCGTTGTACGTCATTTGTACACGCTGGATTCAAATGGGGCGAAATGCCGGCAGGACAAAGGCGCCACCCAGTCACCTGCGCATTAATAAGTGATTTAGCGACGGCCGGCGGCGGCGGCGTCGCCGTCGCGGCGCTCTCTCACAATAACCGACCCCGTCATTTATATCTTCGCGGGCCACGAATTTCGGGACCGTCATTAATATTCGGCTTCCTGCTAAGCGGGATTTCCTGTCGGAGGTTTATGTATCGGAACTTAATGATTGATGATAAAATTCGGGTACTAATGATTATTTTAACGCTGCGAATTAATTGAGGTAATGTTAAGGTTCTGATTCTAGAAGTTAAGTCTCTAACTATGTGTTGTGGTACATTATTCAGACAAATATAAACATTCAAGTAAATATTAAGTGGTTTAAATATTGTTAAGTAAGATTTATTATTAAGAAATATTAAACATTTATGTTTTACCATTTTTAATGAAACAATATAATATCAGTTCTTAGGCTTCTTCAGTCTGCCGTCTTTACGTCATCTGTATTAAAATTCATCGGGAATTTTTGGTGTTCTCTTTTCTTGGTGCAGCGTTTTATTCTGTGGTTTTTCGCTTAATTTCATATTTCTCTAGAATGGTTTTCTTTTGTGCTTCCTTATATTTTATTCTCTTATTCTCTCCAAGTTTCTTTTTACTTTATTTGGGTGTTTCAGGCCAGAATAATGATTTTTTTTAATGGAGATGGCATCACTTCAACTGTTATCTCCAAAGGTGGTGTATCAATGCCAAAATCGCTACTCTCTGCTTCTAGTGTTGCAT
Source organism: Melinopterus prodromus (assembly GCA_964023965.1). Lineage (NCBI taxonomy): Eukaryota > Metazoa > Arthropoda > Insecta > Coleoptera > Scarabaeidae > Melinopterus > Melinopterus prodromus. The sequence goes on from OZ030393.1 coordinate 53,509,473, forward strand.
CATTCTGTCTTATTTCATCATCTCCTATGATGCTGGTCGATATTTATGATGAAATTATCAACTATTGATGAAGGTAATTCCGACACCCTATCCCAATCCCTAATAAATTATTGACCTAGTGTCGGATTTTGGACAAAATGATGTAGCAAATGATGTAAAATATATGTTATTCTCTTGTGTAAAGACAGCAATAGAGCCATATGTATTAATTATAACTATGTACAGATTTCCGACACACATGTCTGATTTACGGACGTGCTGTGTTTACATACACCTAATTCTGACACCCCTAAATTTGTGAATAATAGTGGTTAAAAGGGCAGTACACCGTATTGTGATGAAAATATATAGAATTTTTAGTCAGCCTAAGTAGATACTATTACAATTTTTTTAATTACTGTTATTCTGTAGCGATATAAAAAAAATTGGAATTACAGTTACCTTATAAGGAAAAAATCTACTGGCATAACACTCAATTATCAAGATCAGTCACACTTCTAGCTTATATTCTGACCGTTAGAACATAGGTAGAATAAGAAAACAATTGTGGTTTGGTAAGTGTAATGTCAAAACAACAAACCGGATGTCCTAAGACAAAATTTCAATGTTGTAGATTTCTTATTTTATCCAACTAAACAGAAATGTTTTGGAATTTAGGAATGTGTTTGAATTTGGGACGTTTACGTTATATGGCATTGAACATCTGAACAGGTAGCATACTTTATTGCGAGCAAGGCGATATTTGATTTCTTTATTAAACTCTAACAAACAAAAATAGGACATAAACAACAAACACTAGGTTGCACATTTTCAACTGGTTACTGAACTCGTTTTCAGGAAATCTTATAATACCTACCTACATTCATTGTCCTTTGGTTGATTTCACGCACTGTTAAGAATTTAGTTTTCAGTGTTTCTTTCAGCATGTTGAATGACTGATTTCTATTAGAGCCTACTTTTAGAATTTTGCCTTGTGTATGAAACACTGCGCACAACAATTAAAGGGGTTAAGTTTTATTTGGCAAAATTTTCATGTTCAATTCATCTTTTCATCAGACTTAAGATCAGAGATTATGATAATTTTTGGGCGCATTGTAAAGACATTTATTGAGATTATCATCGTTTCAATTTTGAAATTGCTCTACTTTTGGATATAACACATACAACCAGCACTTAATCTGCTTTTATCACTATCACATTTGCACTATTTGTCTTGTGAGTTCTTTCTCTTGAGTCTTCTAATCAATCCGGCGTTTTCGAGGAGCTGGATAGCCACAACGTTCATATCATGATGAACTATTTCTTCGTGACTTCTTGCATTTCTTTTTGCATTTTGCTCTAAAAAACTCAATTTTGAGGGCCCTATAGAGGTTATCATTCCTAATGCACCAGGCGCATTGACAACACATCTTATTATTTTATTTGGGAAGGTATGGACAATTAAAAGAGAAGCTTAACATAATAATAAGTCAGTGTTTATTAATAATAACTTTCCAGTTATCAAGTTATGATCTGGGGCCTTTTTGAGATTAATGTCGTTTTTAATTAACTTGAAATATAATTTCTAAATACTTAGAATATCTTTGAGGGTTTTGTTCATTATTACTGGCCCAGGTTCTGTCAGTTTTTCTGGTCGATTAAATCAGCATTATTAGCCTTTTGTGTTGTTCTGGTTTTCTTCTTGTTCTTTTCCCAAGCAGCAGATTTTAGATTTGTATCTCGTTGGGGTGTGTTTCCTTTCAGTCTCTTTTGTGTATTAGTTTTAGTTTGTTTCATACAGAACTTTTTCTAGTTGTGGTACGAGTTGGTCTTCATGAATCCTCAGCGGTGTATTCCGATTTATTCTTTCTTCAAGTATCTGTCGAAAGCTTACCCAGCCAGTGTGTTTACTTGGCAGTGTTGGCTTATTTTCGTTTTGAATAATATAATCAGGGACAAAAGTATTGGAGAGTGGCCAGAGATTAGGTCTTGTCATTCTTCTATCTGTGGGAAATTTATTCTGATGTTTTTAACTATATAGAAGAAGTCTATTAAGTGTGGTATTGTTTCTTTTTTAAAGTTTAATGGTTTCAGCAGTTCTGTTAGCTTATAAGTAGGTTGTAGTCAACCTAGACAACAGTAGGTGTTCTTGGAGTTAAAACAAGTCAAGAATTATATCTGACATCATTCATTGTTGAATGAAAACAATGAGTGCTAGTAAATGATCATGACAAATTGAGTTTCGGGGTGTTTTGTCCCATTTACTCATTACCGGCGATGCGAAGGTACACTATTTCGTTTCTAAAAAGGTACAGACGGCGTTAGTTCTATTAAAAGTAACTTTCAGTACATACACCATAGACATTCGATATAACAGTTCAACTCAATTATTTCCTATTGGCTGAAATAACCGTTTTAAGCGCGCTCCTTGGCCCTTCTAGATAACGGATGATCGGCTCAGAAGGCCATTATTGGTAGTCCGACCCGTGGCGTTCGTAACCCAGGCGGGCAGAGGCAGAAGCAGAGGCAGCGGCCATCAATTGACGGTTAATTGAATTAATTGGTCACATTATTTCACATTTTGCATTGGGCGACGGAAGACGACCCCCGGACTAAGCCCTGATTGAGACAAACGGGCGCAAAAGGTCGTCCGGCGGGGCGACCCTCGCGGCCCATGCGGTCGCCCAGAAGCAGATCGGTTTTTATTCAGAACCTAATCGAAAACGATACCAGAAGAGAGGATCGCACGGTGTACACAGTGTACGGCTAATCCCGCACAAAGAGATTTATAAGCAAAATCACACGGTCGAGCGAATAATGTCACCGCTAGCGCCCCGATGGAAGGGAGCGCGATAAATTTCAATTTTTTTCCCAAGTTTCAATGAATCGTCGTTTGCCGGATTAGTAGAAAAGTTGCGACCGGCTGGATTGATTGTTATGGTTGCTTGGCTCAAAATTAAATCAGGCAAGTCTAAAACCTAATCTCGTCTTTGGTAGCGGTGTTGAAGTGTTTTCTTTTTCCATTTTGCATTAAATGATTACTTGCTGCGAGTTTATCTGCTTTTGTCATAGGTCGTCTTTGATTTATAAATAGGCACATAGAAAGACTAAGTGTAGCTTATACTTCCTCAAATAGTTGAGGATATTTGGCAAAAGAACATAATCTCTATTATAATCGCATGAATATACACTTCTATTGCGATCGTCCAGGAAAATTGACAAATGAAAACCACCAGTTTAATGATTAACAATTTAAAAATTTCGACCGAATGTCATTAGAGGCACCAAGTTAATATGGAACCTATGAAAAGTTAAGACTTGTATAGACTAGGGAAACAGACGGCGATGGTAACAGGAAACTTTGTGTTCAAAAACTGAGAAAACTCAGTTCTAAACTCAGTTGAAAAGCAAAAGCGGAGAGTATCGATAAAATTGGAATGTCTAATTATCTGACAGAAGGGCATTTGTTTCTATTGCAATCAACCTTTTTTTTATTTGAATGGTATTTTTTATATAAATCTAGATTTTAGAGGTTTTCTTTTATATATTATTAAATTTAAATGGCCTTACATGTGTAAATGTATGAGAAAAAGACAATTAAACATGGTAAGTTCTTGAAAAATTTCGAGAACAGCTTCTGTCAATAGAATGGGAATTGTATTTTTCGGTATTCCTTGATGCGGTGAATATTGATCCAGACTCAAAATCTTCTTGTCACTACAATTATTTTCGATTTTGTTTTTTTCTGTTAGCCCGTATGAGCCATTTAGAGCAACGCTATCCTAACATGTAGAAGGTTTTATAGTCAGATTCTTTGACGTATGAAGACGATTGAGACAACGCTTGTACAAGGTTAGAAAAGACAGCAAGAAGATAATATACGGGTTATACATAAATGAAGAAAAAGATAGGAAAACTAAAAGTATATGAAAGTGTCAAGAGCAACTAAAGTCGAAGTAGGATACACAAAGTTGACTCTTTTGAAAAAGTGAAACATTTTGAACATTGCGGAGTAACTTTATCGAGAGACTGCAAGGAACAAGCTGTGATCAATAAACTGTTTGCGACTGGTTGGTGCTCTATCCAAGACATTTAAGTCCAAGCTTTGCATATCGAGATATCGAGATATACAAAGCTGAGATTGTCTCGGGCTGTAATACGATGAACTGTATTGTTTGGTTGTGAGACGTGGATTCTTAATAGAGCGATACAAATGAAGTTGAGAGATAGGAAAAGCTGGAAGAAAATTGACAAGAACTGAGAAGCCATGGGCCTGGATGGCCTGGATGGCGTGAGTTCGCGAATGTTTGACATAACTTTGGGTGTCCCACAGGAATCTATTTTGGGCCCCATGTTGTTTCTATTGTTCATCAATGACTTGCCCGGTTGCTTAGGCGGGACAGACCTCACTCTGTATGTCGATGATTGTAATGATTTTGTTTCGGCGGAATCACTTGAGCACCTCTGTGAGCGAGCATCCATCGTCTATGTGCGCGCTCTGCAGTGGATGACTGCAAACAGACTAGTAGTTAACGCCAAAAAGACGAAATATTTGTTTTTTCCTGTGATAACATAACACAGACTTGGGGATGCCACGGGCACCATTGATAGATCATGTCGGGTTCTTGGCATCATTATCGATGATCAGTTGCGGTGGGGTAGCCATGTAGATACACTTGGTGGGAAGTTACGCAGTATGTGTTATGCGCTGAATCAGTTAAAAAGGCATTGCAGTGCGGAGTTGGCAATGTCGTTTTATTTCGCACAATTTTACTCGCACATGAAATACGGTATTATTTACTGGGGAGCTGACTCTGGCGTGGATGAGATATTTATCTTGCAAAACCGAGCAATCAGGACGGTTTCTGGACTGATATGAGACAGGATTATCCCTTCGATCTGTAGACAATCTTTTAATAAAATAACATACATAGTCAAGAGAACTAATAACTGGTGAACAGATAGGCCTTTCCAGATCACAGCCAAGGGTTTCTGTTTCGAGAAATTCTGTGGAAACTCTGCCGGTGTTCTGGTTTCATTATAAAAAAATTAATATAATGTCATTCTCATGTTGTTTAGTTCTGACGTCAACTTAGCTAGTAGTCGTTCTGTGTGTGTGTACCATACGAAAACTTCACAACTCTGTGATAACTTTCTCTATGCCTCTTCTAAAGTGGTTCCAATTCAAAAGAACATGAATAATGATACAACAGTAAGTGTATGTATAAGAAAAAGAAACTGTATGGGGAATGTAATCGTCCTCAATTTATACTAATGTCATCACCATCGATTCAACGTCACGTATAAATTTAATCTAAACGCTGTACAAACAGTCGATTTCATTTAAAACGCCCGGGGGTTGAAAGAATGCCGTTAGGGTTGGCGGGATGGGGGGGGGGTGTTGCGAAACATAAAAAGAAAGAATCGAATGGCACAGCGCACGGCGCGCGCGATATGGAACGCCCGGGGATGATGCAGAATCATGGATACCGACCCCATTATTGATAGCGGAACATTCATTACCCGGTCTACAGGCGCGTTTGGTTTTCTTAAGCGGGAAACTTCTCCCCCGGCACCACGTATATTTATAAGTCCCCGCGTCGCCCCCCGCGCCGCCTCAACCCCGTACAGCCGCCTGGTTCACGCAAAACGACCAGAAAGAAATAGGTGATGTTGAGACTTATGGGTTCCTCGATAAGATTCATTTTGGAGAGGCGGCGGCAAGCGAGTTTCTTCCACCACCGTCGGCCATAGCCTCACACCCCCAACTTCATCTTCGCGAGAGTTAAATGCCCCGAAGAGGTGTTTTTTATAACGCCGCAGAAGATGTAATAGTCTTTTCAGTTTTATATGTTTTTCTTTACTCAAGAAATTGAGACAATTTATTGTTTAAAGTTAAGGGATAGATTCTTGTCCTCGTATACATACAAACAGTAAAGTTACTTTGTTTCAGAATTTATTCTAGAACTTTGGGCTTAGAGTTAAGAATCTAATATAAAAAAAATAATTATAAATCTAATATATTATTAAAATTGCCACACGTTTTTGAAATATTCAAAAAAGAAGTGTTAAAGCTTATACAGAGTGAACCAAAACGATGTTTTGGTGGTCTCTGTTTGAGATACCACATGGAAAAATTATAGCAATACCTCTGGGTTTCTTGTAGCCTCTTTACTACATTTTCCTTTCCCAACATAAAAATCTTTTAGTTTTTAGTATTAACTTCAGGATGGTGGCATTCATGCAGTATCTAGTCGTTTTGTCAGCTTTACGTAAGTACCTAGGCTTTCATGGTGAGAATCATTTAGAAAATAAGCTGCTTCCAGGTTATGCTGTGTGTCAAGATTTGTTAACGTTTTTTATACACGTCTTCAATAGTGTAACGACTGTTGTGAAATGTCCTTCAGAGCGAGTCTTCATCGATAGTTTTTGATAAGTGAGAATCTACGTAGAGGAAAGCTAAAATTGCAAACACTAAAACCTGTATGGCTTGTAACAATCAGTATTCAGTTAGCTTTGAAGAAGAGAGCAATATGGTTCGCGAAACGTCAGCATTTACAAATGTTGACACACGGTATAACCCGGAAGCAGTTTATTTTCTAAATGATTGTGGCTGTGGAAGCCTAGGTACTTATGTACTAAAATTGTTGTATCCCTCGCTAGAGGCAACGTACAGTATTGGCGTTAAGGTTGGATTCGAAATGAGTATGCAACCAAATATACTTCATAATTTTGTAATCAGTATTACACCGAACTTGTTAGGTATTTCCATTCAAATTATACGTTAAACTGAACATGGGATCCGGCTCAATTCTGTCCAGTCTTCTTGCGTTCAACAAAAAACGCAACAAACATTCACAGAATTCGTCACCTACACTTTACAGTATTGAGCCAGGTATTCTTTTTATTATTAGCAAAGGTACAAACTTCAATCTATCGTATATTTTTAATGTACAAACTTAAACATGCATATGTAATAGCCGAATGCAAATTATAACTGCATTTCCTATTTAAACGCCACCTTAAGAGATTGAAATATGCGTTTCTCTCCTATTGGAGATAATCATTTGCTCTACAGTTAGTTTCTGAGATATTGTTAGATTAAAATTCTTAAGTTATTTGGCATTTAGCAAAGATCAATTTATTCCGGATAATTCATATGAGAATCGCAAATCAATAAAAACTATCTAAAAGTGCGATAATTTAACTATCCAATATGAGTTTTCGTAATCCTTATATTATAGTATATAGACTTTTTACATTAATTTCGCAATATCTCAGAAACAAGATTGGGTCTAACATAATGGTTTTTATAGTCATTCATATAAAGAGTAATGATTAGTCTTATACAAACAAGTTTGTATATGGAGTTTCTTTTATAATTTCTTATTATTATTAGTATATCAATAGATTTTAATTGATTTTAGATTTTAAACGATATTTACATTTACTGAAAACGACCGGCACTATTTTACACAAACCAAAACAGAACATTATTCTTATAGGATTTCCTAATTGTTCTTGAAAACTCTAAAATTGTGATGGTATATCTTTACAGGCATTTTTATTACATATAAAACAGGGTGACAATATAGATAATACTAAAGTAAAAAAATGCACATATAGCAACAATTTAAAAAATAATACATTCTGGATAACAATATGCGAAATTTCTTTTCATATAGACCGTATAACATGTAAATATTCTGGCGATGAAACACTTGCAAGAAAGGAAAATCATTATTTCTACCAGAGTTTAAGCACATTAAGTATACAAATTACAACAACGACCTTTATTTTAATAGGGAGCTTTGTATATCTAGCACAATGCATATACAACTATGCGTTTGGGATCTATGACATAATATGTTATCTTCTGTGTAAGAACGGTATAAGTCATTAACTTCATGTTGTTAGACAATGCCGATGAACACAACGTTGCGTTCTACGTTGACGATGAACAGGGAATCAACTACTTAACATCAAAACCTCACTCCAACTAATACGATTCTTGAGTTACAAAGCACAGCAAATTTTTCAAGTCAGCTAATTCAATTATAGTAGCGAATGGTTTGAGAAGAGAGTATCTTTTAAGTATCTTTTAGGCATCTTTTAAGCATAATCTAATCAGATCAATAAAGATTGCTGACAGATAAACTCATTACTGCGAATAACATTAAATCGCTAAAATCTACCTTTAAATCGCAATGCTTTGAAAACAAAAAACAAGTAGTCCGTAACAAATATACACCCCAAAGTGACACGAAGAGATCGATTCGTTCCCAAGAGAAATAAACGAGTCCCACTGTCCAACTCTACCTCCGACTCTGAGCAGTTACATATGTTTTAATTACTGCGATCGATGGTTGTACCTTCTAGATTTGTGCGGTTCATATTGAAGCGAGTAGGGAAAGGGAGGCGGTGGCGGTGTCGGGGGTTGGCAGCCGTTCCGGAGGCGGCGGAGAGGTAAGATTAGCGGCGGCTTCATTAAAGTTGTGTAATAGCTTCACAGCATCACCCACCATACCCCCTCAATCCTTTCATCACGCTAGAGGTATTGCCTCCGATTACATATGCGTTTCTGCTTGAATTACATATTTAATTCGATAGCGTAGAAGTTGCACTCGTAGTGGTGTGAATTAATGTAATATCACACCCCACACTTAACTTAGTAATAAGGGGGAAAAGTAATTTAGAACAAAAAATCTTTTTTGGAATTACCTTTAAAATTCTAGTGTCAGTGGACATTGTGGTTCAACATGTCACTAACTGATGTATCACTGGCTGAATGAATCTTTCACAATCCGTTCGTCCATTCTGATTTCCATCGATTCTCTGAAGCAGTATTATTGTTCCACAGCTTCCACAGCATCTTTCGGAATTAAGAAAACGCAATAAGGTCGAAAATTTTCCATAAATGACTTCAAAAATGTTTAAGTACATAAGGAGATGTCTGAAAAAAAAATACTAAAATAATCTTAACACAGAAATATCTTAAAAGTTATTTTAAAATTCAAAATGGTGTATCTTATTAGATTACTGACGACAAAAAAAAATTGAAAAGAATGTACAATTTGCTTGAAACATATTTTCCGTAACATTTGAAGTTTGCTGATTCCAAGTATTATGTTAGATTTTCATAATGGGGATTAATTATGGCTACTAAAAATGTACACCGGGTTCTTATGTAACTTATCTGCTGTGACATTTGAAGAGTCTACATTTTAAATTTGATATCCATTCTACAATAAAAAAAAATTGGTAAAGGATGGCGACGAAAAATTAAAATATGTAAGATTTACATGAAGCTCATGTTCCGCAAGGCACACCATAATTAAAGTATGTTAGGGTGGTCTTTATATTTCAGCTTAATTTTTTTTCTACAGTAGGTTTTTAATTTCTTCCTATATATCCATACTGAATTTCTTTGAAATTTGAAATCGATGAAAGGCTCAAAATTGAGAATATTCGATATAATAATTTATATTATAAAGAGCATAATAGAAAATTTTTTATTTATTTTTGCTACTATAAACATAATTCTTGATATGAAAGCTTTTCATATATAATTTATAATTTAATAAGTTCTTAATTTGTCAAAAATACAATGACCAACAATGAAGAAAACCTAGCAAGTGATAACTGTATTTGAAATGTTGACTTGAACCTAGTTTTGGAGAAAAGCAGTGGTCAAAACTGCAAAGAATAAATTAATATTAATAATAATCATAATTAACAGATTATTGTTTTCAAATTAACCTATAAAAGTGGTATGTAAATATTGCGATAAAAAACAAAAACTTTTTTATTTCTCGTCATTAAATTGAACTTATTCTAGATTATACGCCCTCCGGCTCATTGGATTTAAAGAATAAATTGCAAGGGTCCTGCAGATAAAAAAATAATGTAAATAGTGTAATAGTGTAAATAACGTTTTTTTTACGAAATTCATAATTTCATCTTGATAAAAAGTTGTCCCCATGGACCTACAAAGTCACCCGGAGAAGACTTAAAGTTTATATTTTTCTTTAAGAATTGGAATTTTTTTTAAGTGAATTTTCGTTTTCAAATACTAAAACTTTAACATAAGGTGTGAAATTACCATATACAAAATATATTACTCTAATGCAACATTTAGATAGCCTGCACTTTATTTAGATTCGATACAATTTTTAGAAAAGATTGTTATATTTGTATAATTAAAAAAATGTGCTTAAATGTTGGTAAAACTTTAAAACACTCAAAGTTTTACTTAAAAGAATATAACAAAAATCGAATTTCTAAAAAAATCATAAACTTTAGGCCTCCTGTGGGAGACGTAAATATTATTCAATTGGCCCAATTTCTGTTGTGGAATATAGTTCCATAGGGACAATTTTTTATCAATTTGAAATTTTAGTTTTCGGAAAAAAACGCTTTTTCGATATACCCTAGTATACAATATTTAATATTAATTACATAACATTAGTTTTAGAATCACTGTTTAGTTTGTAACGTCAAGAATTATATATAAACCGATTAATGTTTAATAAAGATCAGCATTTTATCACCGAGGCAATGTTCGTGTCTTTTATTTTGCCCTACTGTGTCCTCTTGTATTTTATCAGGCTGTGAATTCAAATTAGTCCGAGGCTGAAGTCTGTTTAGTCCAGCCGGATTTTTTGGAATATTTGAAGGTCACTGAATCCAAGCCAGATATTCAAAATTCACAATGACGACCAAACGTGTCCATCATTATAATGACCAAATATATACCGTATTTTTTAAAGCGTTTAGTTGTAATACAAAATGAGCTGTAATTTGACATTAATTATTTTTCTGAAAAACTTATTTTCCAATATAACCGATTTTTTAATCAAATTTTATTCTCCTGATTTTAGGAATAGATTCGTAGCACAATCTTTATCTTTTCAGACATCTTTTTTACTTTCACCTGATAGACAAATACGCAAATCAATTAAAAATTGCCGATTTTGGACTTTTATGGCCATTTTATTTTCGACTCACAATTCAAATAAAATATTTTTATAGTTATTCAACGATCAATAAAAAACAATTGCAACCCATAAAGGATATTAAACTGCTAGATAGTAAGATAAAACAACGCCCAAACCAGTTAATTACCAACACAGAAAAATTGAACACGATAACAATAATCGTCTTCCACCATTTTCAGCGAAAAGATTTCAGAGAACGTTGACTTCGATTGCGTTGGCGGGGGGTTGGCAGGCGTTGGGGGAGTTTCTGCAGGCTTCTGGGTAGACGAAACGGCATAACTCGCCTCCGTTAAATTAAATTGTTAATTTATGCGTCGGTTATTATTCAGTTAGTTAGCATAACGACGGCGGCGCGGCGTTGCCGTCGCTGCCGTGCTGTGCGCGCTTGCGCAAAATCCCCGCTTTGTTACGCCAACTAGGGGATGATATTTCCATAAATTTTTTAATGCGCACAACAAACACAAACAAATGCCCGTTCGTTCCCGGGTCGACCGGCGGTTTGTTTTTACTGTCGATTTATATTAAAATCCATTGTGAATAGAATTCAAATTTCTGTTTGCTTTTAATTAAATACTTATACAATCGAAATATGAGTTTAAAATTCGATTTGGATGCGGCGTTATTGTGTATTTGTTTGCAATATGGCGATGTATTTTCAATTTAGCGTTTATTAAAATGTTGTTATTAATGTAGATATTTCATTTGTTTTTTATTATTATTTTATTAAATCGACAATTTCAAAATGACAGTTTGTCGTTGATTTGTACGACAATCTATAAAAGCACAAAACGCTGTATCACATAAAATTATATTGTTGGGATTAAATTTACTTAAAAAACGCAGTGGGTTGGAATAGTAGGTTTTGAAAAATTGTTTATTCAACGGATATTCATAATAATAGTGTATTAATAAGAGCAAATAGTGATCCATACGTTTTAAATTTTAATAGTCATGACAATGATGATTTTCTTCTTTGTCTGTCGACCATCATCAATATGATCGTAGGGTTGATGTCAATTGATGGTTTATTTTATTTCTCGTGTTTCACAGCGGCCTTACAGAATGGACGTAATGGAGTGGCGAGGTGGCTTTATACCTGAGAACCAGGGAATAAGTTCGGATTTTTATAAAAACTTTTGCATTGTGTTCCTTTATTTGACGCATTTTTGTAAACTTTTTGTGAAAATCGTAAAAAATGTAAAATGTAATCAAATAATAAAAATAATAATGTTAATATAATAAAATAATAAAATGTCAATTGATCGTTAAGTGAAAACATTATTTCTTTTATGTTTCTCTATTTCCAATTGTTCTAAAAAATCCATTTCAAAGTCTTTTTACACCTATGAATTAACTTGGTTGTGCTATTATTTTCACTTTGACAGTTAGTAATTTTCAAAACAATAGTATATACCCGATTATGTTATATTTTACTGTATTGTAGATTTCGTCTGAAGATGTCTTTTTGACGAAACATGTACCCATTAAAATAATTCCACAATACAAATAAAATAAGGTTTTTATTTACACATTTCCATTAAATTTTCACGTTTGTTACATGAATACATTCAAACAAAAAATGGACAATATTCATGTTATGGTATGGTATGGTAGAGTTGGGTCGTTTGGCATCTGTGCCTTTCGATATACTTTACCCTAAAAGATCTTTTGTGTTTCCCTTATACATTACAGTCCTTCGATAGTGAGCCTTTTCACAAAGTCAGTTATTGTTCGAGGAGTAAGTTGTGTCAGCTCTGCTGGTTCAATGGTGGCGGCTCCCAAGCGGTGATGTCTTGTGCGCTTTAGAGCATCACATTCGCACAATAAGTGTACCGCTGCCTTGGGCGACCCCCCGCATAATCTACAGTCTGCATTGTTTGTCCGTCCAATCTTTGTGAGATGATTTCTCAGTGGATAATGTCCTGTAAGGAGACCTGTAATCAGTCGAAGATCTGTTTTTTTTTTGTGATTGGAGGTACAGTCTGGCCGTGGAGGCGGAGAAAGTTATGGTAGCCTTAGTTTGCCTCATGCCAGGTGATGTTTCCCAGTAAGCTCGTTTAGCTTTATCTTCCTAGTTTTGTACCATCTTCCTGTTGTGGCTATTTGTGATACCGCAACAGGGTTCAGGTCCGTAAAAGGGAGTCTTAGAGCTTCCTCTGGCTAAGATGTCGGCTTATTAATAATAATAATAATGAAGGTCTTTATTGAAATAAAATAAAAATGCAAATTCGTTGCCTTCGATCCCAGAAAGTCCTGGAACCCACATCAGTGAAACTTTGTTCTCTTTTGCTAGTTTTTCCAGGGAAATTTTGCAGTCCCAGACAGTTTTGGATTTGTGGGCTTTTGATTGCTGCGCTTTAATCATAGTCACAGAAATACTTCATCTGCGCTTTGTTTTCTATCCGTAGTAACATAAATTACTTAGGAGATATTTTCTTGCGCTGAATACCAATCCGGGATAATACCTAAGTTAATACGGCGTTTTTGAGGTATTAATGAGCTATGAATCTAAAAAACGTGGGGTTGATAATACAAATTAATAATAAAGTTAATTTATTACATCTAATGAACCCGGTATATACTCAAAACTTAGTAAATATCTTGAACTAAAGTGTGTCTGAATGAATTTTATTCATTATTATCTTCATTTTCACATTTGCGCTTTAGGTGCCGGCAGGGATTTAGTTTAGTTCAATTTAGATTAATAGAAAATCGTTAATTATACAGCTCTAAGAAAAAAAAAGCATTTTAAAATAATTAATACCTATCAATGACTTTACCAACAAGATGTATCCCAACTTTTTATTTTCTTGAGTTAAGAATAAATTATGTTGTAAACAATATTTACTAAGGAAGCTAATTTTTGGTGTCACTCACAGGAGTGTGATCACAGATATGACGCCTCCTGCGCGGTGTGATGCCATCATTTACCGAAAGCTTCCGTTCATTCCGGGCTTGTCGCAGGTACTCTCCCGTGTTTTTTCTTTAGACAATTTAAGAATACGCTACTATAATCTTGGGACAGTCGGGAACTTCTTTACGAGATTAAAAGAAAGAACTCCTTTAGATTATATGTCTACTGTTGTTTACCGTGTGCCGTGTGCTGGATGTGAAGCAAGTTATGTGGGCCAGACTGGTAGTTGGTTGAAGACTAGGATGAACCAGCATAGACTGGATATAACAAATAATAAGCTTACTAGCGCACTGGCTCAACATGCAAAATCATAATGTTGACTTTGACAATATTAGTATAATAAATAAAAGGTCGTGGTAGTTGATGAATCTATTTATTTTTGGTTTCTTGCAATAGTCGACTTTCGAGATTACAATCTCGGGAATAAGGGCAGCAAGCTAAACTTATTAGAGGAAATGGAAATTCAGAGACATAAAACAGACAATCCCGATTTGTTACTTAACGATATAACTGATTGTTATGGTGGGAGATTGTTTTTGAATTTCATACCAAGAAGGCCGCCTGAGCGAACCGGCCGCCATCTACAGTCGGTCCCTATCACCATCCCGTGACGCGACCCTCGCGCGATCTGCAAATATAATTCACCCATGTCGGAGGGTGTTTTTGTGTTTCCAGAATAACATGCTCGCACCTGTATATTTACGTGATAATTGTTTTAGCGACTGATTTGTATGTTGAATTGTGTTTTGTATATGTATTTGTGACGCCATCTAGTAGCTTTACACCGAACCTACACGGCTATCTTCACAGCGCTTTAGCTTGATTTTAGCATCCGACCGTTCGTTGACATCGATTAAACATTTTAAATCTGTTCGATCTTCTTTTATATTCAATTTATGATGAGTTTCACCGACTATCTTGTGTCCATGCCGACAGTTTACGTTAATTGTTATTATTAGTGCACGACGGTATGTACTTCCTCTTTTTACGATATAGGTTAGTTTTAGTAAATCAAATGTTTTTTGTTACATGTGCAGTTTGCAACTGATGACGAGATTGTAATCTCGAAAGTCGACTATTGCAAGAAACCAAAAATAAATAGATTCATCAACTACCACGACCTTTTATTTATTAACTTAACATTGATGAAAAATGGAGATATTCTTGACTAATATTAGTATAGTTTTTAAGAAACGTAATCTCCGTGAAACACTCTTTTTTGAGATGATAGCTATAAACCAGACTGGTAATGCCATGAATTTGCGGTCGGACACCAAAAACTTGAGCAACATCTACAGCTTTCGATTTAATTTAGATTATAATCACTCAAGGGTTTTTAATGATACAGCTGTCTGTGTGAGCGATTTAAGCGAGTTGTTCTTTTAGAGTGTTAGTTGTGTTTTTATTATATATATATTTTTAGACTAATTTATTGCTTTTTGTTATTAATTCGTATTTACACTGGTTCGGTGTTTTGTAATGTACCATTTAAGATTTTTATTTTTATTGTGCGGGTTGTGTAAAAGTATTTTGTTATCGTAGTATAGTAACTTTGCGATATTTTATTGGGGCAGGTTGGGGGTTCTCCGTTTTTTGAGCGAAAAAGTTGTTCCGATGTCCACAGTCGTCAGTTTAGTTTGAATGTCCGTAACCGCTGTGTGTGCGTTCTGTTTAGTCGGTTGACATGTTATTAACGTCCATGCTTGTCGCTGTGTTTTAAGACCATTTATTAGGTATGTGCTTTTAGATTGTTCTGTTGTTTGTCAATTGTGTTTTAAGTTCCTGAGGAAGCCCACAAGATTTGGCGAAATATTGGACAATAAAAGAAGGTCTAACAAAGAACACCCCTTTTTTTGAGGCGTATCATCCCAAAAAACAAATTTATTAGTGTACAATCATTGGCAAAAAAGTTTCACTTGGGTTGTAAACAATGTTGTAAACCAATATGTAAAACAATCGAATATAAAATATAAATGTTTTTAATGTTTTTATGTTTGAATATGGGCACTTAAACTTTGAACAAGGTGCACATGATGAAACAAAAACAATTTTGGATGAACACACAAACTTCAACAAAATCTAGAATAAAAATAATTCATATTGGCATTTAGGCATAAGTTGGGGGAAACAAAAAGTTATCTGCTGAAAGTGGCAGACAGCTGTTGAGAACTAAAGTTCAGAACAAACATTACAGAAATCAACTTTCAAAAAAACTTCTATTCTATGAAATAGTAAGAAACATAACATAACACCTAAAGCCTTCTTAATTTATTTTATCGATTTGTCTTAGTGTTGGGAACACCTCTTCTTCTTCTTTCCGTTTATCGAACCAGGACACGTACCGATCCCATCTAAACGAAAAATGTAATTCCGCCATTCCGCCGGCAGGAGAGCCCTTATGAAAGGAGCGCGCGAACTTTTAAAACATCATAAAGGGCAATTTTACTGCCGCCGGGGCAAAAGTTAACAACAATCCGGGGGTCCGCTCCGGCGTCAAGCAGGCAGCGCCGCATGCGGGTCACGTTCGAACTCCGCCGCGCCATATTACATTCGGGAGAGCGAAAAATTAACATCACTCGTTTTATGACTGCTTAAAATTCACGGGAGGAGGCGGCGCGCCGCCCCACGGAGGTGGCGAAAGCAATATAACGCCGAGGCGGCTGCCCGTATAGCTGTGGCAGGCACTGATCTGAAACTGATGCGCCGAATGGAAAGGAACACAACTAATGAGGAATTGTTACGAGGAAAAAATGAGAAAAACAATCAAGTTAATTGCTTGTGATTTCGTTTGATAGGGTAAGCGACGCACTGTTTGATTACCATAAAGAGAATATATTTTTTTTTGTATTATAATTTCTACCACCAAATTGTAACTTCTTGTCGCCTTTAGAGAACCAAGATAATGTTTTAGTACACCATGTGTAGGGTTTATACAAAAACCGGTTTTCGAATTCTAAATTAAAAAAAAAAAACCTGTTATACCGTTTTCAAAACCGGAAGACAAATTCAGTAAAGCAACAAGTAAATTTTACTGAAGGAACAAAAAAAAAATATCTAGTTTCAGGCATGAATCTAATGGAAGAATACATATTGAGCTGTTTTGTAGGCATACAGACCAAAAGAGTCAAAATGACATTAGGCCATTACTCATTTGATGACATATTATTTCAGATACCTACAGGTTTTCAGATAGTAAATGTCTTAAACTGAGTAAAAATTTTCATGTTGACTTTGGATTCGTTTTTTCAATTCCTTAGAAAGTTACAGCCGCTAGTTTCATAAGGAATTAAAAAAAGGCGATATAAAGGTTAAATTTTAGTTAAATTTACATTTTTCATTTGCCTATTTTCTATTTATGTTTTGGAAGTATTTTAAAAAACTACTGAAATAGTTTTGTTCTTCTGCATTGTTATCACATGAAGTTTATATTCCTTTGTTTTGTTTACAAACGGCTGTAATCTGTAATAAGAAAGGACGAATTGGTGCGTATAAAAAATGTTTCCATATAAGAAATAAATAATCTACTTATTAAGACAAAATGGCAATTTTAATCAAAACTTCTTTCTTTTTGCATTTTAATTGTTATTGTCATCTGATATCAAACCCGAATTTTTAAAACTGGTTTACGAATGTAACAAGAAAACAGTTTTTAAAAACCAATAAACCCAAATTTGGAATAATTAAGCAAATTGGTCAGTTTTAATTTAAAAGAGTTAACAAGAATTTTAATTTATGAAATACATAATAAATAATTAGTCATTGAGAGTATGAGAGTATTTATTTCAATATCAGCAATACGCATATGAAACATGTCTATAGCCTATGGTAAAATTAAAATAAAACTCGGGAGTTGGTTTCCAATGTTGTTGTATTCACACCAAATTGTTGACTATATGTTTCAACAAAAAATTATGTCCAACATGATCATAAAGTGACATTTTACATCTTAGGTACAAGGGTAAAACAGCCCTTGACGGGGCTGTTTAAGGGTTGCCATGGTTTATATGTCAGATACATCAAATATTTGACATTCAAATTAGAAATTTAAATCGTCAATGTCAATTATTGGCGATTAAGGTGATTCTGTTTGATAATTAATTGTCTACATTGTCACTCAATTCCGAATTGTTTGTATTGTTATTCAACTCCGTAGATACGTATGTCACTTGATTACGTCAAAATATTTATTAATATTATTCAAACGGAGGAACAAAACCATTGTAGGACATAAAATTTTGTGTGTACCACGGGCATTACTTGATGTTTATACCCTCGGGCGACTTAAAAGCTCGAGGGCCTCTATAAACGGTCATCCTCGGGACATTATCATCCGTTTAATGTCCTAGGTACATAAAAAACTATTGTTTTGTAAAAGTGCTGATTATATGGACATGCGGTGTTTGAGGATACATGTACGCATAAGAATTGCGGCGTAATTAGGTGAATGTATTGCAGAACTGGCATCTGGGTTAAAAAATAAAATTTTAATAAGATGTTAACTGGTGGGGGCATCCTGTCTGTGTCCTCGTTTTGTTGAAAGAACAGCACAATTCGAGTATATTTGTTGGTATATATCTTCAGAAATATTAAAACAACACCATTAGTTAGGCTAAAGACAGAAATGTGACACAAATGTTATTGTGGTTAACATGAATGCTAATCTTAAAACATTAAAACTGCTCGAACAATAACGCATAACTCGAGACAAAAAAAGATGCTTTAGATTCAAAATCAAATTGTAACCATAAAATACGAAATAAGATTGTTTCCGATCGGCATTTGTTTCCAAGAAATCTCACACAAAGCTCTGCAATTAAAATTATTTATTACCAATAATAATAATTATCAGCAGTTTTTGATAGTTAAGCAAGTCATAACTTCGGTACCGTTTCATATAGAAAAAATCCATTTACTCCAGAGCAATCACCGTCAAAAACTGTACCATGGACCAAAATCTTAATCGGATAGGAAGTAGTTTTGTTTTTACCAACTGGTCAAAATTTGGATAATAATTTTACTTTAATAATTTTAAATTTGAAGTGGCATGAATAACTCGAAATCTAGGGCTCCGATCGATTTGAAACCTTCGCTATCGTACTAAAATGACTGGCTAATTACGAATTTACATAGAACAGGTCTCCATTTCTACTGGTCAAATTACGTTTTTTCAAATAACACAAAAATAAGTGAGTTGGACCACATAACTTCAAAATGGCACGTCATAGGCATATAAAAGTCTACATATTATTGATGTACTCTTCGACAACTATCATTTGGTGTCGGGTAAATCTCTATCGCCAACGGTTGCAAAGTTCATTTCCTTTTCTACCTGAATGTGCTAAATTTAGACTGAAAAAATTATTATAATTTTTTGAGAGATAGAGCTTTGTAAACTGTTATTTTAGCTAAAACAAAATATTTGTACATCTCAAATTTCTTCCTATCTAGACATAACCAATATTAAAAGACACGTTCCCATCGTTTTCACGATACGCCATAAAAACCCGAAATCGAAAAAGTTTAACCAATAGACCTTCCTCCCCATCAAAATTTATGCCTCCTGAACGTATCCGAATATCGCGTAGCATCCCCTCACCTAAGTTTTTTTTTCTGCCACGCGGCGTTTACACACACACACACACACACACATACCTACACGTACGTACGCGGCCCGTACGCTCCTCCGCCATTTATTCGCGCTGTGCCATAGGCCATAACGGTTGCCCGCGCCATTGAATAGTAATAAGATGCCGGCTGCGTGCCATAGAAATGAATTGCCCGCTTTTTTATGGTATTGCGGGGCGGTCCCAGGTATATGCCGCCGTTGAGAAAAACCACCCCCGCTTGTGATGGGAGTTCGCCGTCATCGTCATATGCGAGCATCATGCGCGAAATTGTAATTGAAAATACTCGAGGCATCCCCCAGAGGTTAGTTTAGAAGGGAAAATGTAGGAAAAAATGGGGTTTGTTTTCGTGCGTGCAAAGATTGAATGTGATTTCCAAAGAAGGCAATTGATTTTTTGGGTAGCCGTTGTTTTATTCCTGTTTTGTGTTTCATACATGAGTTTTTTTCTGCATGAGTAACTACATACATAGAAATGATTACCATACTAGCCGCGCATACATCCAGGATTATGTATCTAATATATGGTGCTGAAACATTAGGGTATACACTGTACTTGAAAGTTATGCCCATACATTTAGGAGCTAGTTCACTTATATATCTTATGAACTTAAAATGTAAATAATATGTTAGGCAATTGTATTAGAATAATAGTGTTTTGAAACACAAAACTTTGTGAATTTAAAGAAAATGTATATGATAACTACAGCAAAGCATTTGTAAAAGTAAGTAACGGCGTACTGTAAAATTAAAATATATTTTATGTAATATATTACAGAAAAAATGGTGCAAAAGAAAACTTCGGTGTATTCACTACGTATGTACATATTTCACAATGAACTGCGTTTATTTACAGCAACGTTGCTGATAATATTTTTGCTAGGTCTCCTTCGCATCAGATTATTTAATAAATCAAACTATTACATCTGATGTAGTAGTGTTATTTAAATTGTATATAGTGTAAGGTAGTTATTTAAAGCCCAGCAGTAAAGATACATACAGAAAAAGTGTGTGTCCTTTTTCTGTATGTATCTATACATACATACATATATAGAACATGTTTAAGAAATCTTAACAGGATACAACAATAATCATGAATATGCGAAGTACTACAAAACAGTCAATCTCATAATGAGTGCTGTACAATATGACAATAGCAGTATCAAGAAAAACGTCGACCTTACAAATATAAAATTCAACAACTGCCACATGCCATAATCATCATTACATGGAAGTACAGAAACAAGGAATTATAAAACAACAAACAATATTCACAATAGATGGAAAACAGGTTTATCGACGGTAAGATATTCAAGGAGAAAGGAAGTTTGTCGGGCAATTCCGTCATACGAAGAAGCAACCGTAGACACGTGTTTCGGACTATTAGTCCAATTGGCGACATTGGGCACCCCTTATGGTCCATTTGAGTGTTATTTCCATTGAGTGTCCATCTTACTCCTTGGCTATACCGTACTGATGAGGACTAATAGTCCGAAACACGTGTCTACGGTTGCTTCTTCGTATGACGGAATTGCCCAACAAACTTCCTTTCTCCTTGAATATTCACAATGTTGTGTAATCGAAGTAAAGAAATATTTGCGCCATAGAAAACTGTTGCCACTATAGATAATACTGTATCTCCACGAGCGCAGCACTGATGAGATAAATGTACGGAATAAATTAGGGTCCTTCAGACAAGTGATTAAAATTGTCACACATTCTACGTATTGTTGATCTTTTAGTTTTGTTAGTTCTAGGGATATTCAAATAGAATAACTCTAGAACTAACAGAATTTAGAAAAATTGCGGTACCTGTATCAAACTAAACTTGCTAAACGACTATTGTTGCGGCTGCAACAGTTAATTTTCGTTTGTTTATGGTTATTTATTTTACATTATGGGAACCAGAATGTTTGGATCCAGTTTTCCCCCGCTTCCCTTCACCCCATGATTTTCCCACTACCCAAACTGACTCAGCTATAGAAAGCAGACCCGAGTGCATCGTTCGTGTCCCAATACAAGCCCAACCCGTCTCAAATATAGTTTTTCGCGGAGAACGCGACCCTAAGTGTTACGTGTGGTCAACCCCTGGCCATACCAAGTGTTTCGTCTTCACCAGGTCAATTTAGAAGAGTGTTATCCGTGCTGAACCAGCTGCCGTGGATTAGGTTGGTGAGTTTTCCATACTATTCCATAGCACTAAAACTACCTTCAGTTATCCCATCGAAACTGCCCAAACAACTATAAATACAGAAACAAAACAATATTAGTGATCACATTGGTAAAAGCTCTAATCCAGAAACCTACTGTCACGTTTTCACAGCTACAAAAGTAAATCTCTTTAACCCTTGCATATTGCATATGTTATGAAAAAAAAACTAGAGAAACGAAGTTAGGGAAACTTATAATTGTATTGCTCAGTTGAAGTTAAAATGCGAAATAAAGCTGTGCGAATATGCGGAGAACGGTCGTCATTTGGGCCTAGAGTTAAAACAAAAACAATATTGAAGCTTATAACCCTGAGCATGAGCTGAGCAACATCGAACACGATCAGTAAGAATTTAGCCAAATCGGTGTTTTCACAAATGATAAAAATAGCCTGTGGACGTGTCGTGAACCTCATAACAGGACAAAAAGGCAAGAAAGCATCAAAAGCATTAGACTGTAAATATTATTCGGACATGTCTGCCTACCAGATTGGAAGGAAAATGTCATCTAGCTAGGACAATGCAACAAAGCAATTTTCCGAACATGCCCCAGAAAGTTCATACATCAGAAAAGGTAAAGATTTGATTATGTTTCTTATTTTGTTCCTCAAAAAGAGATGCACAATTATGCCAATAAATCGATAGATCGCAAATTTTGGCAAAATGCGCCTGCAGTGAATATACTTTACCAAAGAGGAAACAAAACCTTTATTCTACAGAATGTTTCATAAGAAAATCGCGACATTTTAGAAAGAATTGAATAGAAAGAGCAAATAAATGAACATTATCTAAGATTGATTGTGAAATTAATGACGAGGGCCTATTCTTTCTCCTTACGGAGTACACACAATATCCGATGGAAAAACCCTGCAGAGAAAGCATTAAAATGTCGGTAAATCTCGAGTAACGCGTAACGGCCATTGAGAGCCCCCCATTCCTCTTCGCCGCTTCTTGATATTCGATAGCTCCCACTTGATATAATTTCACCGTTGAAACAATTACGGTCGGGGGCGGCCGCGGGGGCAGCGCGGGGGGTTCGGGGCCGGTGCTGAGCGGAAACGTATCGCCCGTCGCCAATAAATATCTTTTATCGCGCATAATCCTGTTTCCGCCGGTCTCGCTCAAGAATTGATCTCCGTCATATAAATCTTATAAAAATACAATTGACCACGGAGGAATTTCCATATTCCGCGCCGTTCGCCTTTCGCCCCCCATAAAAGTGATCGACTGTGGGCCAGAACCCACTCTCTGTTATTTCTTAGTGGCGCAGGCCAGTGTTTCCCAAAATGTACCTATTCCAATAAAATATATCCTTAAAATGTTATTCTCACAATCTTTCCCTTCCACACCAGTTTTCAATAATATCAAGGATTTGAATCTTTACTACACTTTTGCGTTGTAACCAAAGAAGAGGTGTTTATATAAGAAGCAACACTTATTATTATATGGTGCTATTATTATAACAGGATTAAATGTTCATTTCAAGTACTGGTCAGTCGTTAGGTACTTATCTGTACTATGGATTTACTGTGATTATGAAGACTTTCAAAACAATGGAGTTGGTTTAGAAACTTAAAATGCAGACAAACACAACAACTCTCTATTAACAAATTAAATAAAAATAAAATGGGTAATATATCATTACCTAATCTTAACATTCCCAACATAAATCCCACATATTACACTGCTTCCCAGATCATTTTAACTGAATTCTAACCTTACTTTGGTTCGTGCATCTGTGGGTGATTCATATTAGTAGTTTTTGCAAATTTGCTTTCTAAGTTCCTACTTAATATTTTGTTCAATATCAATTACTCAACAAAATTTTTAAATAGATAATGGGCCCAACTCCGTATTACCAAAGTTACGCAAACAGTTACATTGTTTGTTGTCATAAATCGACGAATAGCGTCAGTTTAAACTAACCAAACCACAGAATTGAATACAACCTAGAATGTGCAGAGGGCTGCGCGGCTGGATGAGTTATGGGCGCAGCCATGTTGGTGCATTGTTGTGTTTACGGCTACAACTCAGTAGCGGGCATCACAAGTGAGGAAGTCAAACATTATGTTATTGTACTAACGCATTAAATGTTAGTTGATTGACTTGATTATTTTTGTTTTCATTAGTATTGGAGCAAGCAACGCAACGTTTGATGTACCTACATAAGGACACCGTACTTTCAGATCGTCCTGTATATAAGTCCCCACTCTTTCAAAATTCCACTGAGAGCAAAACAACAACACTATCTGTCTTGCGCTCCCCACAATATGTAAACAAGACAAGTGTCTCTCTCGCACCGGCTACATTAGGTGGGGACCCACTGTGAATCCACAAAACCGACCGTGTATACACTGTATATTGTATATACTATATTAACCATTTTGATACGGAGTTCGTCCAAATGTCATGTCCATCTTAGCAGTTGACAGCTACATTTAAATTTCTCTCCTAAACGCTACCCAATGGGCAGGGACATTTTTATTGACAGGTTCAAGTTCCCTGAAAGCGAATGCTAAAAAAAACACAGAAACCACCCGACGTAACGCGTCCTTCCTAATTCTTAGCCTATTCTTGTCCGATGAATCTCTTTTTTATGTTGTTCTGTCTCCCGCCTTGTATCTATAGTTTTGTTCTGACTACTAGTCCTGTTTGATTCGATTCTGGGTATCACTCACCATTGTTTCTAATACCAAGTAAAACTGCGTTATTGGCAAAAAGTCGCCGAATTTAGGAATTTCTTTTTTTTCAGTGGCCCACAAGGTACAAACCTTGGTTCTCTACTATTTATCTCGTTTGTTGATGAACAACGGAATATGGGCCCACAAAACTAGACACAAGCAACTATGTGGCTCAGAACCGTACGTGCATGAACGAACGAAAAAGCGCAAAAAGTTTAACATGAGAAGTAAAAAGGTTATTTTTTATTCGGAATGGAGAAGACCTGAAAGATTTACGAGTATGCATTCTAGGAGATGATGGCAAAACATACAGCAACCACATAGTAGAAGGCAGCGAATGGGTTTAAAAAGGAAGAGAAGCTAGTAAGTTGAAGATGGTGGCATATGGTAAAAGTAGAAGTAATTGATGAAGACGTGGTCAACAATACTGAGCAGGGCGAAAATATAGACAGTCGACGAAAGATTTGCATCATTTACGTTTAAATATTATGAAATAAATCCAAAACAAAGCATTTAAGCAAATGTTGGAGAACCAGAGTTGAAAAATTAGTCCAAAGCCTATAAATGTGGATTGAAGCCAAAACGACAAATGCAAAATGCACAAAGAAGAAAGTATCATCTGAGGACAGTTAGGGTTGGTATGTAGGTTAAAATCTGTACACTCAAGGTGCAAGGAATTCAACAGCCTGGTTGAAAGAAGCTCAAGATAAAAGACTCGAAACAACTCAAATATGTAACAAACGCCCGAGCGGGATAAAGAAGTAAGTAGCTCCATGGCAGAACAACAGTAGAAACAAGAAAATGCTGAGCCACCAAAGGCAGAATTTGAAATTAAGTCTTTAAAATCAAAGGATGATATTAACAATACATGGGTTACATGACCGACAATTTAAACTAGAAGATTATTTTGAACCACCGACAGTATCAAAAAGTAGCTTTCCTCATAAGGGAACCGCAAGGTTCTATGTTTGGACCACTACTATTCATAACCAAATATTCACCACCATTAAAAATATGCGTTGAAAAATTTATTATACCTCGTATGGAAACCGTATGTTTGGAAACTCCACTCTTCGTGTATGGGGCGATGGAGGCGGTAGCGGCGGCGGTAAACGGGGCGTTCGCAACGGTCCGGGCTTATCTGTAATTCCCCGTTCCGTGCTCGCAGGGTTCGCGCGACGAAAGTGCGAATTTATTCATAGACTCGCATAATGAGAAACTGTAAAAATGGACATTTCGCGCCGCCGTGACGGTTTTATGTTTTGATAAGGGGAATAACACGCCATTTTTCGGGCCACTCGCAGCCACAGCAGCCGGCGCCCTCTCCGTGTTGCTGCGGCCGTAGCGTAAACCGCCCGATATTTAGATGTGCGAATAAACATTCCGAAGAGAAGGCCACCCCCGAAGCAGGCGCCGGGAGCGGTTGAGGGGAACGGGAGAAGCAGAAAACTGAATAGGTTCAGATGCTGCGTGTATACCGCACCATTTCAATATGAAAATGAGGACACTGACTCCGGATGAGACCGATAAACGGAATGGAAGGGAAGATGTGTTACCCCCATTTTCAGCAAGGCATATATTTTTTATTTAAATTGTCTTATGCTGAGACTTTGGAAATGTATTGATATTTTACTCATGGTGCTGATGATAACTGATAAGTGACGAGTTTAAGAAACCTTTGCGTGGTTGACTCCGTTGAGCAGTTTTACTTTCGACAAGAAAGTTTGTTTTCGCTACATTACTAACGCGTCTTGCAAAATATAATAAAAAATAATATAATACACGCAAGGACTCATGATGCATGAATTTATTATTTGATAATAATTAATTCAATAATTTGCAGTTGGTTTGTTTTAAAAGTAATTAATCAATCAATCAGGGGGGCGGCACTATTGAGATTTGCCTACGGCGGCAAAAACGCTAGGGCCGGCCATGTAGCGGGTTATTCAATTCAAAACTGCTCACCCTGAAAAACTGAAGATGTGAAGACAACATCTGTTTCTTCCACCACTTCATCCCTAAGTTAAGTGTTCACTAATCGATAATTTTCACATTTGACAGCAACAGAGACGGAAGCTCCCACAACAAAATTAAACAGAGATGAAAGATGTCATACCTTCATCTCTTTTTCATTTTGCTGGGGGAGCTTCCGTCTCTGTTTTTGTCAAACGTGAAAATAGGTCCATATTTTTAAGGTTTGACAATCAAAATTAAGACTTTAAATGATTAAAATAATGTATAAGGTAATGGCTTTTCATTGTATTCAATATCATTTAGTCAGTATGGAAAGAATATGAGACAACAATGGATAGATAAAGTAACCAACCGTCCGCATTTGGTGAGGATAGTCCTCCATTTTAGAGCGCTGTCCTCCTTTGTATTAGTGTCATCCTAACAACCTATTCTCTTGTCCTTCCTGTTCTCCATTTGAATACTTTTTGGGAATCCTAATAAAAATCGATGTATTTTGATACGTGGAAAATCTTTATCAAATCTACAGGGGCCCCATTTTTCCCGCATTATCTAAACTATATAATTTTTGTAAAGCGTTTCATATAGACTTGTTTGTGTTATCAAACCCTTAAAAAACCAGCATTTTGAAAAATGAAAAAAAGAAAATAAAATGAAAATACATATCAAACAACGTAAAACGAACACCATTGTAATAATAAAAGGTAAAGTAAAGTAAAGTAAAGTAAAGTAAAGTAAAGTAAATTAATCAATAAGTAACAAATTTGCACATAATAAAAATAAAATAAATAAAAGAATATAAACAAATAAGCAGACATGAACCCCTTTGCTTTTTTTCGCATTTTTTTATTGAAAGTAATTGTCATTTTGTGTACGTCGTTTCCTTTCAAGCTAGAGTCGTTTAAAATTGATATAAGAAAAATTGAATCTAAAAATGATCTAAAAATCAGTAAATTGTTGCATATAATTTTTTTGTTTCTTAATTTCTTTATTAAAATTCTTTTTATATTTGGAATTGTTACTTAATTAATAAATAAATTAGCTAAAGTAATTTATTTACTTCTACTTATAGTAAAGAGTATTATTTGTAATGCATAATATATTCTGATTACAGTTTTGAAATGTTTCTTGCAAACCACTATCATATAATGCAGCATATCAACTGACTATACGCCCAACTGACCATACATGGGCATATATGCCTGCACAACTATACAAAGGACGAATGGATCAAGAGAGAATGAATAGTTTTGGATGTCATGGGAAAAGCACATTTTGCATACACGCTACCAAAATGAAACGACCAATCAGTCATGAGACCTGTGGAATTCGGAATGCTAGATATGAACAGTATAACTACGAGTTATGGAACACGACAAAGAATTCGATAATGCGATCAATAGTTCAATTAAAGGACAATCAAGAAGAAAATGGAAAATAACAAGGAACCTATTTAAGAGACAGCAGGAGATCACTGAGCGGAAAGAAACAAAGTAAGAAAAGAAATAACACAGCAGAATGAAGAGAAACGTCATATATGGAAGCATAAATGCATATGATTATTCACAAAAGAAGAGAATAAATATCTGATTATGATTTTTTGAGATTCCAGTCATAACTCAAATACCGACAGTTTTTATTTCTACTTAGTCTAAACTTTATTATATTACATGAATATTTACATTCAGAACGATAAATGAAGAAGCACACCTTGTTCAATAGAAATTCTACAAACGCCATATTATAGTCCGTGCTAGATACAGACTGAAACATGCAGTCACACAACCGGATTACACCCAAGAGCACAGTGTTACACGGATTCATAGCTGGCATGATCCAGTAAATCACATTACAAGAAACGGCCGCGATAACCCGTTTAGGTGTTTGGAGGCATAAAGTGCTTGATAACTGCATCAAGGCGGCTCTGCATACCAACAATAACGCAGACTGAGACCGCGATTGTCCGACATTACTCCCATTCAACGTAACACCGGGAGTTAGATGCTATCTCGAACAGGTTGACTTGGTTGGTGTGCGCCTCCGGTTCTCGCTGCACATATAAGCGCATATAAGCGTCCATCTAAGCGTGTACGCATTCGTAACACGTGTTATTATGACGTGCGATGATGTACGGCCTACTCGGATCCTTTTAAGCGGTTGATAGAGTCGCGGCGTTTAAAATCAAAAGCTGCCGCTAAGGAGACAGTTCGTTAAACAGCAGTACATCGTGTAAAATTATGAATGATAATAGGCGGTAAATTTTCGTGTTGACGGGGGAGATCATCAGCGTTATTAATGGTGATGGAGTAGCGACTAGGTACTCAGAATATTTTTTCTATTTCCGTCATAAGAAATATTAAAATAAGTTACTAAGCATTGTTGATTTGCATACATTATAAAATTGTAAAACGTTGTTTATTTTTGCTATTTTTACTCATAAAAGCATTTGTGGTTGAAAGTTTGCAACGATAACATATCACAGGTATAATAAATCCAAGTGCGTACTAGATGGTGGATAAAGCATGGTCAACTTTTAGTTTTTTATGCTTGGCACTATATGATGTTTGATTTTTGACATTTTTTAAAGGTTTTGTCTTGCTTCTGATTAACATAATGTATGTTCTGAAATAAAATCAACTTCTTTTTTGATTGAACTAAAATCATGAGAGTTTGCATTGACTTATCTGATTCGCATTTTAAGTAAAAATTACATATAGAAAATAAACTGCTTCCGGGTTATGCCGTATGTCAAGATTTGTTAATGCTGACGTTTCGCGAACCATGTTGCTCGCTTCTTCAAAACTAACTAAATACTGAAGACCTACCACGAAAATTTCCCTTAAATACCTGTATTTACACCTCACTGCGCAGATCTGGAGCTACCGCTCCCATGTGCTTTTCCACCTGACCGCGTTAGGATCGATTTCGAGACCCTACTAATGTCAGTACATCCTCGCGATTGATGTCGTTAAGATGTTTGTAAATTTCGATAGCTTCTCTAATAAGCCTTCGATGAGAATTACCAACCCTTGCCAACACTTCACGTCATCGAAAATTATTGTGTGCCCCGACTCGTTGCAGTGTTGAGCAACAGCGGACTGTTGAATCTTGCGTAGCCGGGTGTCTCTACTGTGCTCCTTGACTCGACATTCGATACATCGTCGATTGGTTTGATATTATATCCCGGTTAAAATTGTTAACAAAATTGTAAATGTTTTTCAAAAATTAATGTATGACGTTATTCCATACGTCAAAATATAGATTATCTCGATTAGCTAGTCACGTTTTCGCGTTCTGTACCAAACCAAACAACTCCTAAATCACAATAATTTGCATCGATTATCTATGTAAGTTTGAAATATATTACGAGGAAGAGCTACGAAAATTTTTTTGTAATTTTGGTCAAAATTGTTGTATTTATAAGTTTGCTTCATTGTAAGTAAATTAATAGTTGTGTTTACCCATAAACTAGGGGATTTTCTCCGTGGCAAACAACCCCTAAATCACAATAATTTTTATCCATTATTTATGAGGGTATTGCGGTACAAGTTACATATCTTTGTTACAAAAAAAGTTGATATCGATTTCTCTTAAATGCAAGATTATAGACAATTAATAAGAAATTTTACTTTTAAATGCTGGTAGGTGGTGGAACCCTCTCATGTCCCCTCGTGGTCAAGCACCCTCAAGATATTATGTAGGGCACCAAGTGGAGGGAAATGATATTTTAGTCGGCAGCACTACTAAAATATTTATAGCATAACTATAACTATATTTATAGCAAAAATTACTGCATAACTGTCCATCACACACCGAAATGTAAGTAATAACGATATTGTACTTATATTGTGTGGCTTCTGAACTGAACAGGAAATATACATTACGGTGTTCTGCTTTAGCAAAATATTTATAACTTTTACAAAAGTTGTTCCGTTGCTTCTTTGGTAATGATTTCGAAACATGCATTTAAGTACTTAAATTTGTATTATGATTGCTTATATAGACAATTTAATAGTTTCAACAAATCAGAATATTTATTAAATAAATAAGTACATTCTATATGTAACGTTAATAAATAATCGTGAAAATACAAGTATTTCGAACAGGTTTTGAGATAACGCACTAATTCTGGCTTCACTAGTAAGTGCAATATTGTTCTGCAAATTAAATTTTGGTATGAAATGCTCAAAACTTTATGAGGTGATTAAAGCATATTATATTATAATAGAACAAAATATCTACACTTTCGCGAAAAATACGAGAGGGTCAATAAGTAATTAAACCTTTTCTGTTTTCTTTTTTTGTCACAAAAAGTAACCGTAATTTCGAACATTTTTTGTAGATTACGAACGTGGTACGTCTTCATAACGTCTCACATTTGTGCAATGTAGACTTCTGGTTTCGCATCTACGAAAACAAAATTGAAATAATATGTGACAAAATAAGTGTTATCACGTCTTATGTTTATTAATTTTTGTTGTGTTGAAATTACGTATGTTTTGGTTACTTTTAAGAACCCAATTGTTGATAATAGTTGATAAAACACCTGGGAAGCAACAAGAAGCAAAAAAGGAAAAATCAAAGACAACAAAACCACCACAGAGAGCAGTTGTTGGTTAGAGCTCGTGTACTCTGTGGAGGCTTTACTTGTGTTTTCATTTTTTTTTATATTTTAGTTCCAAAAGTAGCTCTTGTTCCGGTTTAACATTTCAAAATTATGGTAAGCCTATCAAAAATTATATGGATGATCACCCCGACAAATAAATAAAAGATGTTCACACGGGAGTAAAAATATTTACGTATAATTTCTTAACTACATAGCAACGGGTAGGGGTGGAGGGTGCCCGGTTTCCCGCACTGGCTCAACCGATTATAAATGTAATGCCGTACATAAACAAGATAGAAACGGGGGATAATAGTTCCGGAGATATGCAAAGCGATCCCCGTTATTATAATCCATGATTCGCGTAATTCACGCCTGCAGATAGCGCGACGGTAGCGACTTTCTCCCCGAAACGACGCTCGACGACGCCGCGACCGCGTCAGGGGTGCGCGTTATCGAGACCTATGGGAGGAGTAGGCGCGTGCCGGTAGTCCGCCCGACTTATGACGACCATACACATAGAAGGCCGTGATAAATCCGGCAATATGTCTCGCGTTATCTTGCAGTTTATTTGGCGATAAATTGCCGACATTAATTTCTGCAATCGCGATGCGGATGAGGGTGCGTTTTTACCATTGGGGTTTCGCGCCCGTTAGACTTGTTGTTTTGTTGACATTTGTCAAACTAATACGTGTAGATATTATTGATAAGGAGGATTTATTCAATCCTAACTGCTAAAATACGACAGACGCCGCGCCGTGTGACGAAAAAGCAGTCAATGGGGTTGTTCCGTTTTGTAATGTATATTAGGTACTCTCTAGACTTTCATTAACAAGATAGAAACATAATTAAGGTGTTTTTTTATTTATTTTAATTGTAGATGCCACAATGGGAACGAAATCTCTCAAACAAATGTTTCTGGCAACAAATAAAATATAACAAACACTTAAACTACATTTATCATAGGTACTTACAATTTCAAAATGCGTTCTTTGAGTGATATTAAGTAGCGTTACTTCATGATGGTGGTTCAGTCATTTCAAACAAATGGTTCCCTTCAAACAAACCAGTTTTCAAATTCCCAATTCTCACTAAACCTTAATAATTTCATGTTCTAGCCACAAAATTAAATATACCGAGTGACCCAAGCCATAGGTACTCCCGTTTATTTTTGTTGTTTATAAGTCTGGACAATTGAAATTTGGGAAAGTGTTAATAGACAAAAAATGCTATTCTTTTGGATTCTCTTGAGGTTAATATGACTTCCGGTTTTTCCGGAAATGAGGTCATCATTGAAATTTTAAATGGCATCCTATATTCTTTATGTGATACTTTTAATCAGGATGACATTCTGAACACAAAAAAACATATTGATCGTCAATTTTTATTACCAATTTGTGTATTAATCTAGGTGGCTAGGAATTGGTGAAAATAATCGAAAATTGTACTAACTAAATCGATTTCGATCGACATTGTATTACTGACGCCCTCTAGCGTGATTTATCTGGTTTTTGGCCAGTGCGTCGTTTTTTTCACGGGAAAACCGACCTAAAATTAAAATTTGAAAAATATGTTGTTTCTGGCATAAATCTAATGCGTAAAAAAGTGTGAAAATGATACTGGTCATTACTGATCTAGAAAACTGTTTTGTTTTACTACTTTACTTAGTTTTTATTTTTGTAACGGCAAACGATATTGTTTCATTGTTTCGTTGTTTCATATGTAGTTTATTTTTTTTAATTGTTTTGCTTATATTTCAAACGGCTGTAGATTTTTCAAGAAAAATGCGGGAAAAAATGTGGAACTTATACGTATATTTATTGAAATTAGTGCCCATGCAAAAAAAAAGAATAATATGAATATATATTCTATTTATTCCAAGACACACTAGCAAGTTTGAATCAAATACCACTTCATTTTTACATATTAATAAATTGTAATTATATACTGGTCAAAAACTTTTTTTTTGTATAAACCGGGGTTTGAATGACACAAAAAACTGTTTTTAAAACCCCGACAATTTAAAACCGTTTATCATAAAAAAATAAGTAATATCTCATCCTAATAAGGATTAATCAAAGTAATGACAATAATTGTCCAACAAAATACTTGACCTGAATTTGTTCTTCCTACTATCTTTACCATCAAATATGTAAAACCTCATCAATCAGATGTAATAAATGGTATGTGACAATGTTAATGATTTTCTTCACAGCTTACCGAAATGATCATCAAAATCGGTAAAGTTGTTCAAAAGTTATAGAACATCAAAAACGCACAAAGTCAGGATTTTTGTTTTCGAAGAATTAAATTATTTGATATAATTTCCTTTCTTACTTATACTCATCATGTATTTGTCTTACTACCTGTGGACTACCTCTGAAAACCTATAGAAAAGTTTAGTTGCAATTTAACTTACCAAGAAAACAGTATTTATTCTTCTTGAAAGTTCTATTTTAAGCCTGAACGTATGTTCCTTCTTCACTGTTCTCATAGTACCTACGTCCAGATTGTTGCTTTCGTGATCGTTAATTCATGTTCATGTTCATTCATGTTCATGTTGATTCATGATCGTTGATTCATTTCTGTATCACATAATCATCTAAAATTGTCATCCTTGGCTTTCCATTTCGCTGTGTCATGTTACCTAAATATGACAATAATATTCAAACTTTGGTGTTGCTCCAAATTATAATGTTACTTAGCTTAATGTACTTTAGAATTGCCTACTACTTACTGCAACTATATTGCTCATTGGTTGCAATATCTGAGAGTTTGGTAAACACTGGTTAGAAGAGGCATGCAACTAAGGCCTAGCCTCTATGGACGAAATAATAAGAAAATCGTGCCCGAGGTGCCGGTGAGATGAAAATTGCCCGTCTTGGAGGCGTTTGTCTTTAGAAAGCGAAGCCATTGGTGCGTGCCGTCCGTTGCAAGACAGTACCTACATAAGAGAACGCGTGGGAGAACTAAATCGTTCGAATTATCTATCTTTTGCGGAAGGAAACTGCCAATCATGACGGACGCGAGGCGCAATTTGCCCGGCAATATCGTGTTTACTCATCTAAAAATCTCCCGGCGATTACCCGACGCGCCATTCGCCGCCGCTCTCACTGACGTAGTAATTGGGGCGCCCCTTTTGGTCCCGATTTTGAATTTTTTCCGTCCAAAGGCTCGCGGAAGACTGTAATTTGCGCAGCACCGTGTAATATCCACCATCAAGAGTCGCTCAAGAATCGAAACCACGTGAGAAGTTAATGCCAGAGTGGAACCGCGGGCGAAACGACCCCGTGAGCGGTGAGCGAGCACCGGCCAAGCTCTCGTGATATGCCCCCTATATCTAGGCAAAAATCATAAATCGTGAGCTTCGAATAACAATAGTTAGAGGTAATTACAGTGATCGTATCGCTGCAATCCACTCCGCGGCCAATTAATTTATCGTGGAGGCACGAGAGACCTTAAAATACCGTTAAACTTTTGCACCGGATAAAGAAAAGGCACTCGGCCTTTTGTTTGTTTCTTATGAGTTGAGTTACCTTACTTAGGAGTTTCTTGACGGTTTTGTTAATCTTCCCGAATCAATTATTATTAAATGATTAAACGAACTTACCTTAGTGAAGTTCTATCATAATTATATGATCTTTCCATCCGGAATATGACAATCTGTAGTCTCTTTATTTCCACAATAAGCCACGTGTCTTTAAAGCCATGGTATCGAAGAAATGTCCAGTATGACAGGTATGGGTAAGCCGGCCTTGGTATATATCAGTATATATCTGACATTCTCTTGAAAGCATAGGGTCTCTAAATTGGTCAGGGTTCGGGAAAGTCTAAACAAAGGAAGGGTGGGTTATGTCATATTCCGGATGGAAAGATCATATAATTATGATAGAACTTCACTAAGGTAAGTTCGTTTAATCATTTAATTATATTTCCTTTCCATCCGTTCATATGACAATCTGTAGATGTTTAAAGCACAGAGCAATTTAGAGCCAAAACAGCATTATCGTCTGTTTATGAATAAGAAACAACAAAATGCACTTGAGAGAACATGTTAACATTTTGTTAACATGTTATTGCAACAATATATCGTTATCATGTTATTCAAAGTTAAAGAGTCAAATGTAAAAACTTTCATCAAACTTCTTTTCATGCATGCAGTTGTAAAATTGAAGAACAATTGCAAAATTGTGGGTATTTCAACCAATTTAGGCAAACTGCCAACACAAGACTAGATGCTAATGCTTGCATGACTTGTGACAAGTGCATGAAATACATATGGAGAAAGGTAATTATCGGGTAATTCCGTCATCGAAGAAAGCAACCATAGGCACGTGTTTCGGACTATTAGTCGTCATCAGTACGGAATACATATGAATCAACTTTTAATAATTCCAATGTACTAATTAGTATAAATACTTTAATATACCTGTCTATGTGGCCCTTTTAAGGCTATAAACAATAAGAAGGTATATATCATGATGTAGACCTTTGTAAATAATCGGTAAATGTACTTTGTAAAAAAGATTAATATTATAGATAAACAATCGTACCTACAGCAACAGATAACACACATAGATGTATATAAATAAAGACTGGAATTAATTGCATATGGTTATGAATAAAATTAGACGTTTAATAACCATTGGGAAAATCTTTGAACGCGATGAGCAGCGGACAAAGGCAAAAGTATAATTAATTAGATCTTTTAATTAGGCTTTTCTTTATTTCAATAAGTCTAATGGTGTCCCATATTTGATATGCATATTGTTTCTTACTGCCTCGAAAAGTAATATAATTCAATACAATTGCTGAGTACCAAATAAAAACTTAAGCTTAGTTGGACGGGACTTGACAACACCGTTTACCGGTAGTTTCAGATAACATGAGCGGTCTAAACTTTATCCACAAATAATAAAGAAAGGGTATCCAATAAATTCCTTAGTGTTTTGATGGCTCAGCATCTAATTTACATATGATTGACTATAAAGACAACTCTAGACTGTTTTGACTGTAGTCATGGTGAACTGTCATTTAAAGAACTAACCCAGCAGCGGCTGCGCGGTTATTATTGTCCAGAAGTAAAAACACAAATTATTGGTAACGGTTCACAGGAACGTATCAACAATGAGCCGACCTCCGTATCCAAATGGTTAATATAAACCAGCGATCGCCAACTTAGGGGTCCGCGTACCCCCAGGACTGGAGCAGACTTATGGGACTGCCCGTGAGCGGGAGAAGGACCGCAGATATAAACGGTCCATTTAGCTGCTCCAAGTTCACGCCCTTGGTCGATCCAACGCAACAAACAAAGTAATTGCCCCGTTAGCGTAACTTTTGGGATCCATCTTAGACCCAATTATTAAGTTTGTTATTGTAACAAAACAAGTGTAAAAAAAAAAGATAAATATATCTTTCAAGGCTTATATTAACAGTCAGCTGCCTATACAGGAGTGTCAGGAATCTTTGATTTGCGCACCCAAACCGCTCAAAATATCTGAAAAGTGCAGCAGGCATTTCTTAATGAAAGAGTAAAAACCTATTGGGCAGACTCCAAAAGGTATTAATAGTCATGGTACTAATAGTCATATAAAACATATGACACACACGCATGCAACGTTGCGATGCCGTAATGACCGAAGGAAGTAATAACTTCGTTGTGGAGGATACGCAAGTTAATAACGTTGAAAATTTTGGTCAAATAGGCAATTTAAATGAAAATTCCCTTTATCTCAGCCCAAATGTCGCTTTAATTTATGTGAATTTAAAAATTTGCAGCAGAATTATGAGCAACATCTGTTGATTCCATACCTAATCCCTAGCCGGTTTAGAGCTTGGTTGACATCTATCCTGTCAACAGGGAAAGGCTTTGTACAATAGGACAACTGCGGTTGTAACGGCCAAAGCGCACAACTGAAATTTGTTGTAGGATTACTTCTAGGAGAGTATTCTAGAGGTGCAAATATAAGAAAGAATAAAGAATGTTGTTTGCCACAAAAAAAAAATGGGGGACTTCAGCCGCTATGAAATTAGGTTCTTTAACCAGGAACAAACAAGCGTGCCCCGATTAAATACTTTTCGGTACAAATAAAAGTATAGAAGGCGTATCCAAACATTGAGTAATCCTTTTGGCAGCAAAATTAATTAGCTGAATTCAGTTATCAGATATTAGTCTATT
This sequence comes from Melinopterus prodromus, assembly GCA_964023965.1. Lineage (NCBI taxonomy): Eukaryota > Metazoa > Arthropoda > Insecta > Coleoptera > Scarabaeidae > Melinopterus > Melinopterus prodromus. The sequence continues at coordinate 53,546,626 of OZ030393.1, forward strand.
TTTAATGATCTTGAAGCAAAATCGGCTCTAATTTATTTTTAGAAAACAAACAAATTTTACGTCCTAAACATCCTTGGGATGGTTTGCTTAATCTGTCAAATGCTCGACAGCAATTTTCTTGATACAAAGCAATGCGATAGGGATATCTAAAAGTTTTCATTTGAAAACATTTCAGTCTTTATACGGAGTGAACCACCTTATATAGAGTCATCTAATGACAGCACTCAAGCCAAGAATATGGTAGCTAAGGAATGTTGCTTAAAAGACAAGACACTTTCTTTAAAATAGTCTTGTATAGACCGAAATATATTTCAAATTATAAGGCAACATTAAAAATTTTGCCAATCTCCATTATTTTGAAATATTCTCTCTGAATATTTAGAGTTTGATTTTAATAATTACTAGAGTAACAGAGTAATAGAGCTATAATTCACGAACAGAATTTTGCAATTTTGGAAAGTGATGACAAATCTCAATCTCCACTAAATTTGATTTACTATTAGAGTCACCCGGTTCTTCTTTCTTAAGAAAATTTGGGGGCAGAAACTGATCAGAAGAATTGGTCCACCTTGATACAACATATCTTAGTCGGCCCTGAATAACGACCAAATATGGTCACCCAGATTCTTTGCCCAATGTACGCATTTCAATATGGTCTAAATACTGGCTTCCGATAGGAAACGTTCCTGGTTCTGACGGTTGGGATATTGTATACTGGTACCAAATATAAGGATGTCTGCCTTGAAAGGGTACTTTAGACCAGTCATCAGCGTCCCAGGATATTGCGCCAGAATTCGCAAGATACAAAAAAAGTTGACCTTTGGTCTCTGCATATTGTTGAATAGTTCGATATTCACAATTACAAAACTTCAACAATCAATAACTAATCTATTGGGGAGTTGTTGTGAAACTTCAACAATCAATAACTAATCTATTGGGGAGTTGTTGATGACCTCATTGTGAGGTTTGTCTAACTTAACGGTAAGTCGCCATAATTATTGAACACAAAGTAATAAACTGAGGAACCTCAGTTTGATCCACTAACTTTGCAAAATAGACCATAATATTTTGATGCACATACTCCTCCCCCAAAACTGGGGACTATTATTCTTTTAGTATTCAAATGCGTTGAATCTCAAAAATCTGTAAAAAATTATTTAATTTCTGGACCAGTCTACGGAAATTTTATAGTGTTTATACATCATTGAATTGTGTAATGCATTACTGAAATTACAGCTTGGCCAATGTCGGGAGGAGGCGCCGACAGCTGGGTGTCAGCAAAAGGTACACTGGCTGGGACCACTGCCAGATAGATATATCTGGCGGCACTCTAAAAGTTTACTGGGTGCTCTCGGTGTACACCAAGAGTAGCTTTCTGTCACTTGTGGTCTTCTTGAAGTGGTGAATGATAGAATAACGCACCTCTGGTGTCCGTCGTCTTGCCCAACATGGATCAGATGTCAGAATGCAGCTTATTACGCACAACAACACGGCCCTCTTCTACATGCGTGTAACTGAAGCCTAGGCATGACGGTGGCACTGACGTCTGTGTGTCAGCAAAAGGGCACTGGTTGTGGTTGTGACCACTGCCTGCCAGATGCATCTGTCGGTACTCTAGAAGAGTACGGGGCGCTCTCGGTGTTCATCAAGAGCAACTTCCTGCCACTTCCATAAGAACACGACCTTCCTCTACATGGGCTAAAGGAAATGTAGGTAAAGGTAAACATTAAAAATCTGATGTGGCCAGGCACATGACTTTATCATACAATATATAAAATTAATAGTTTAGCTGCATGAGAATCTATTCTATTGAGATAAATCATAGGTATTGTCAAAGCATCAGCATTGGACACTACCTACACTACGTCATTAGAATAATAGTTATTTATGTCACAAATGCCGAAAGTACGGAATAGCGCGACGAGCGGTGATGCGGCTCGGCACCGAAGGCGGAGTGTCGCCGTCGCATGTGAGGGAGTCGCGCTATCTAGTTTTTGGCAGGAGCGACATAAACGTTTATTGTGTTGCTGTTTAAGAAATACGTATTTAGAAAAAATAAATAAATGATTTCTGTATAGTAAATGCTAGGTTGGTACCACTTTGACGAAATGTCAAGTTTAAAGGTGCGTTCCGATTGGTAGGTAATGGTAGCTAATAGCTTAGGCTTTAGGCTTTAACAAAATTTATTAATTATCAGATAATAGAAACAATATGATACAACATATATACATATTTAAAAAACGGTGCCTTGCGCCGTGGGCGCTTATCCGAAAATATAACTTATAAAATAAAATACTTTTATTTACCCGCCAGCGAGTTAGCAGCTTGGCGGGTAACTTATTAAAATAAACAACGACCACGCGATATAATGTCTTACCGGATAGAATAAAATAAATAAAAACGTTATGAGGGTAGCTAATGGCGGTGGTAGAATACGAAATTATAGTATTTCTTACATATCGTGATAATGACACATATTAGTTTGCATGTACATAAACATGAGTCACTAGCAATTTTCTATTAGAAATACTATAACGGCGTCTGCTACCACTGCCATTATCACTAATGAAAACGCACCTTAAAAAGGTAATTCAAATTCTGACAGATTTATATTTGTTCATGACACATCCCAACCAACATACTAAAATAAAACTACACTCATCGCTATACTTTATTTATAATTTTCTCAATGTATCATTTTTAGAATTAGATATAAACACGGGTTGATATTTCTTATCAACAGACAATCAAATTGGTGATCTTATTTTATTTGAAATTTGTATTTTATAATTTTGCGCACTACAGCGGCAACGTTCCATAGTGGTTTTACAACCTCTGATGAGATCAGCTGCTTTCGAATGTGACAACACAAAAAAATATTTGTCAAAATCCTGGCTACTATGTAATTTCATATCAATGCAGATGCGACCGATCTCGATCAAATAGAATTTGCTCTTGAAGCTAAACTATTAATTTTACCAAAAAATGTTATAGGCATAAATTATTCAAAATTTCCTCTACTTTAATTTATTAATTAACTATTTTGTCGAAATTACAGAAATGGCGGGTCATTTCCAAAATCCTTGAAAAAGGCTTAGAATAAACTAAAAAGCTAAACTATTAATTTTACCAAAAAATGTCATAGGCATAAATTATTCAAAATTTCCTCTGCTTTAATTTATTATTTAACTATTTTGACGAAATTACAGAAATGGCGGCTGATTTCTAAAATCCTTGAAAAAGGCTTAGAGTAAACACCCAGTTCCTTTGGACCCTTTTGAACCAAAAGCTTTTCAACTCTAAGTTTGGTCATGAAACTTCTAAATATGAAGTTCCGTGCCGATACCTTTAGTAGTTTCTCCGGAAATGAATTAACAAAAATTGGGTACACACACACACACACACACACACACACACACACACACATACACACACACACACAGACATTTTTTTGTACCTTGGTCAAAAATGTTCAGGGGACCCATAAAGACCTATTTCCGCTAAAATCCCAATTTTTTTTTTCGGCACGATTACAATACTTTACATACTGCGTATGATAAAGTAAAAAAGTGCAGACCTGACAGCTTGTCAATTTTGACAAAAAATCACTGTTAGTGACAGTGACAGTGAGTGCCGGGGCCATGCCATTCTCCTTGGTATCGTTGAGATCTTCAACGACTAAGCTAACTGGTTAGGTTAAGATTTTGAAGAAGCCGGACGGTAAGCGATGTTAGGCGAGCCAAAAATGTCACCATCTGGTAACATTAGGGCAACCTCCTCTGCATCGTTGAGATCTTCATCGATGATCAATATTCCGGCAACAGATCCGGGAATAAATCAATCATGAACGCTAAGCCAACTGGTTAGGTTAAGATTTTGAAGAAGATCTCGCTGTTAGATATGCTCCAGATGATGTGGGTCCAGTCCAGACTTGATTACTTCCATCTTCCGTTGGTCCCAGGATGCTCCCATGGCTAAAATTTTAAGCTCTGGTAGAGAGCTGAAAAAAAAAATCCGATGTGGCCAGGCACATGACTTTATCATACAATATATAAAATTAATAGTTTAGCTGCATGAGAATCTATTTGACTGAGATAAATCGTGTCTGCATTAAAATTAAACTAGTTAGCCAGGATTTGACAGATATTTTGATAGTCAATAGTATCAATCGAAGGTATTTTCAAAGCATCAGCATTTGACACTACATACTGTTATCAGAATAATAGTTGTTTATCTCACAAGTGCCGAAAGTACGGAATAGCACAACGAGCGGTGATGCGGCGCGTCACCGATAGCGGGGCGTCGTCGTCGGTTGTGAGCGAGTTGCGCTATGTAGTTTTCGGCAGGAGTGACATCAACGTTTTTTGTATTGCTTTTTGAGAAATACGTATTTTAAAAAAATTCAAAAATGGTTATATTTCGGTATAGAAAATGTTAGGTTGATACCACTTCTACGAAATGTCAAGTTTAAAAAGCTAATTCAAATTCTGACAGATTTATATTCGTTCATGACACTGTAGATGACGTTCCATAGCGGTTCTCCGAGTGTGACAGCGTGGTGACAGCCATAGACATTTCTGTGGTGACAGCACAAAAAAATATTTGTCAAAATCCTGGCTACTATGTAGTTTCATATTAATGCAGATGCGACCGATCTCGATCAAATAGAATTTGCTCTTGCAGCTAAACTATTAATTTTACCAAAAAATGTCATAGGCATAAATTATTCAAAATTGCCTCTGCTTTAATTTATTATTTAACTATTTTGACTAAATTACAGAAATGGCGGCTCATCTGCAAAATCCTTGAAAAAGGCTTAGAATAAACTACCAGTTCCTTTGGACCCTTTTGAACCAAAAGCTTTTCAGCTCTAAGTTTGGTCATAAAACATTTAAATATGAACTTTCGTCCCGATACCTTTAGTAGTTTCTCCGGAATCGTCGCCACAAAAATCGAGTACACATACGCACACACACACACACACACATACACACACACAGACATTTTTTTGTACCTTGGTCAAAAATGTTCAGGGGACCCAAAAAGACCTATTTCCGCTAAAATCTCAATTTTTTTTTTCGGCATGATTACAATACTTTACCATACTGCGTATGATAAAGTAAAAATGTGACGTGACATATCACGTGAAAAAAAAGAATGTCAGATATATACTGATATATACCAAGGCCGGCTTACCCATACCTGTCATACTGGACATTTCTTCGATACCATGGCTTTAAAGACACGTGGCTTATTGTGGAAATAAAGAGACTACAGATTGTCATATGAACGGATGGAAAGGAAATATAATTATTATTATAAACACTGACAAATTTCAGCTTGATGCACATTAGGGTGGTTCAAATTGCCTTTTTTTTATTTAGAAATGGTCTCCCCAAATCGTTTCCAAATCCAAAAAAAGTGGACACGGATTTTTTTTCGAAATTTTGATTCTTAATGGTTTCTGTCGAGGCCTCAAATTTACATAAGAAAATGCATGGGAGACAAACATTTTTTGGTATTTTTCGAATAATTGTTCGGGGTTTGGCAAAACTTAAGACTAAAGTTAAAGGACTTGTAGAGGAAGAATTTGACTACACCGGGCAGCAGTAATATGGACAAATAAGTACATTTCTGGCAATTACGCTTTATTATCGCAATTATAATGTTTGGGTTAAAATTGTACTTAAATAAAAAACTATTTTTGTATCATGAGTTGGGCTGGATGTTCTATATTTGAAAAAAAAGTATGTAGAAGTAAAATTAATTTTTGTCTTTCTAAAAAAATATTTTTCATTCAGCCCAACTCGTTATTTATCTAAGAAAATTTATTTTTTATCTCTGAAAATAATTAACAATTAACTTTGAACAATAAATAATGTTTTTATTTAAAAACGCGTTTTAGGAGAGGGAGAACTGGGTATTAAACATATTATTTTTTTTTTCGATTTCTTTAAACGTAGCAGCCGTTTCAAGTATTGATAAGACGGTAAAATAACATAGAATTTGATTTGAAGTTGATAAATAAATAAATTGATTATTTTTAAATAATCAATTATAGTGAAATTAGGGTGTAAAATAATTTTACATATTTGGTTGTTTTTTTCCACATTTTCTTGTAAGTAATGTTATACTGAGTAAAATGTTTCATTTGTACTTATCTATTTTCGTATTTTAAACGATACACTTTTAAAGGATATTTTATTTGAATATATAAAGTTGTCATATGGACCTATTGATATCTTTAAAATGTATGTCGATTAAAATAGGTTTTGTTAATGTTTAAACAACATTTTTTTAAGACATTGAGAAAATAAATAAGTAAAACATTTACGTTCTGAAAAGAAATGTGGGAAAAAGCACCCGGATATGGAAAAAAATAGACTATAATTCCATCTATAACTGATTATTTATATAATTTCTCTTTGTGGTGGTGAAGCTTAAAGAAAAAGCTTGCTCATATACATTCACACTGTTGAAAACTGTACTAATAAACGGCAATTATTTACATCTGGACGCGAAAATTAAATGTAACAACTTCTAAGCAAAATTGCAATGTAAATAATTTTTTGTTATTTTGCGTTGGCAAGCTTTTATTAAAGTTTGAACTTAAAACTTTGAAGAACTATTAAATTTCACTTCAGTTTTAACAATTTACTCATTAAATTCATTAAAATTAAAATTTACACATTAAATTCATTAAATTTCACTTCATTTTACAACAATTTTTCATAAAAGCTCAGACCTTTCTGCTAGATAGGTTAGTAATCACATTTAAATCCACAACCCAGAGTCCTGCCCTGAAATCAAGCAGCAAATTCAAACTATATATCATTTCGACACAATAGTTGTGCCAGGTGTCCATGAACTGGCGATTGCCACTGCTATTTCTTACTGTATTCCTGCTGAATCTAAAGATGATCGAGGTATCGGGCGACACTGTTAACCAAGCAGTATAAATAAAACGTTCTTCATAACGATTTTCACTGACGAAGCATGCTCTCATAAGGCAAAACATGTCAATATGATGACAGGAGTGCAAGAAATCCTCATAAATATATAGAGACATCAGTATTCAGTATAGCCAGAAAAACTTTTGGCATTAGCTCTTTAATCTCACGTTCAGCTCGTAGTGGAAGAGGATTGACGGAACCAACATATGTATGAAAAGATGTTTTGATTAGCCCTCATGGCGTGTAGCTCCCAGTGATCTATTTTTGTGGTTATATGTAAATAACACCATATATTCACAACCAGATAAGGTAAGAAATCTAGAAGATCAATCATAACACATTGAAAATAAATGAATACAATCTCATGCTGCCACAAAAACTAATTAATTATATCTAGGACAATAAATTTTGCAGAAACGTAATAGACATACCATTACATGATCAGAAAGAAGTGTATCGACCTCTTCGATATGTCATCGATGTCACAGCGCGTTATAAACTTGTTGTGAGCATAACAAATGAAGGCAATATTCCCAATGGGGCGATAACATCGAACAAAATCAATTACCGATATTGAAGGCAGAGAACTTTACAGCGGCCAGACGACGGACATACGGTAGCAGTACAGAGCCTTGCTAGGAGTTTATGTATTAGAGATATATAGTAGCTGTCGTACATGCGTTCGGGGGCACATAAATGTGCATGTATCGGTCCGGCGATTGTGTGTAGGAGCGTAAGCAATCAATTTCGCCATTATCCTGGACCGTGGGGAGTGTGGGTGGCTGGGAGGGAGGTAGAGAGAGAGAGGCAGAGTCCTCTGAGGATACTGACCATTTTAAAGGACGCACTCAGTAAATAGATATTCCGGCTGACCCCAGTAGCACTTCCAGCATTTCGGCAAATATTACTCCCTTTGATATGCGAGATGGGCCCAACCCTGCTATTGCCGCTGTGTCGTCCACTACACGATCCGATCGGAATTTCTTATGTGTATTAAAATCGTGTGCGCCGAGGACACAATGGCCGGAACGCCCTCTCTTCTATACGCTTTACGAGAATTGTCAATCTCGGAGGATGGCAGGGTTTCCTTTCACAGAGATGCTTCTGATCTGTTTTATTGCCTTCCTTTTCTATTTTTTGTTGCTGTGATATCATATGTACATTTTGGAGAGTTTTGATTATTGGGAAACTAAAGGTTATTTCATTCCTTTTATTTTTTTTTTCAATTTGCATTTTTTGCTTTTGTAATCAGCTGACTTTTTATCCGTTTTTGAATATATCATCAATGTTTTTTGTCGTTAGTCAAAGGTTAAAACTCAGTGCCCTGGGATTACTTTCAATTCAAATCGTTTCGTGAAAGATTATGTAAAAAATGTACTGTTAGGAAAAATCGACAAGAAATTCCAGATAAAATTGGACGTCGAATATTTATTGTCAATAAAATTTAGAAAGCTACGGTTGCATAGGGAAAAATATTCCAAAAAAGCTGGCCTAAACTTAAAATTTCATGTTTTTCAAGCACAAAATTAGGTGTTTTTGGGGTTGCTGTTTACTATATTCAGCTAGCAATATTCAGAAAATAAAATAGCGGATACGATAGGGTAGAAACATTAATTTTTGCTAAAATTCAGTAATCGGCAGTTGTTGTGGTAGAACTTAGGCGTTTTAGGAAAAAAAGTAATTTTATCATATTATCTACTAGTATTTTATGTACATTTGTACAAGCTTTCGCAAAGTACAGAAACAAGATAAGTTTTGTATACATAAATGTTTTCTTTTTTGTTCAGGAGGCGCACTTATTGCTACAAACCATAAACCAAGGCATTAAAATGATCCACCCTATAATTGACAGGTGAAAGTTCGGCATTGCTATGACTTCTGGTTTTTAGAATTTCGAAAGCGGACATATATGTTTTCATCGATATTTTCAATCAAAATAATACATGTATTACAGTCAAAAACTTTCCACATAAGTACTTCAATATATTTTTGTTCTCTGCTGACATGTGGGTCAAATTACAAATCGTACACCGTTTATGACGTCACATTTTAGATTTGACTTAAACTTGTTTTATAAGTTGTATGCACTAAATAAGATTATACCTGTATCAGGATTTGGTCGAAAAAATATATTTTAAGAGATATGAAAGTTTTAAGTGTGGATTAATTACGTTTATTTGCCAAACCTTACCATTTTTAAAATTACATATCTGTGATTCCAGAAATCGTATCGGACCCATTTTTGTTTTATTTTAAAGGTTGAAATATTTGCTAGATAACTGCGTACAATCATTACAATCACACACACAATCATTTTAATTTATATACTTATGTAAAAAATAAAAAGAATTAAATTTTTTAAATAATTATTTCATTGTCGCCCCCAGAATGGATATAATCGAAAAAGTATATATAATATCCGATACACTTTTACAAACCCTATTTTTTTCTAGGATGGAGTCTCTTATAGTTCAAAGGATATTAAATTTTATCTGACGTGAGCAACGCGCGGCGTGTCGAAACTCAATGAAAAAAGCAGCAAGCGACTACTTCTTGAACATCTCGCAGACAGCAGGCTCGTTCAACATGCCAGTGCAGTTTGTTCTTTAAGGACAGAGTGAGTTGAAGTGCTTATTTATTAGGTGCTAAAAATATTTATTTATGAAACGCCTTAAAAAAATGCCGAAGTTTTCTAACCGTATCAAACGTTCTAAATTTCGAAGAGATAGATGTTTCAATCTATTGAATTTGCCTCCGCATCCAAGTATAAAGAATAAAGCATAGTTCTCAGAACAATCACAGATAACACTGCACTCATCTTCTTGCAAGAATTGTTTTTTGCTGTTCATGAAATCATTTTGACTTTTCACTAAGTATGAATGCAATAGTAGTTTTTCTAAATCAGTCTTGAATTTTTGTAAATTTCATCAATTAAGGATATCATTAATTGCAAAGAAGTTCTGTCGATATTCATCCATTGTCTATAAGTGATTCGTCGATGAAATTTGTTGCCTCATGACATCGTCGCATTTATTTTTCCTCATCCAAAAACATTTCTATTTGCGACGATTCGGGTGCCTTTAATATCAAAAAAATATTTATACTTATAAGCTATAAGTAGCAGTCCATGTAGTCCAGATGGTCTTCTTCCACTTTGTATTAAACAAATCATGAATGATTGATAGTTTACAAGTAACGACAGGATCAGTAGAAACGACAAAATAGTTACTTGAGCTTACAAACAGTCGGAAAAAGTTTATACTTAACGTTTATATTCTTCTGGGGCACCTAAAGAAATCCAAAATTAAACTCCTTCTACTCTGAATATACTAAATATACCCCTTTCAGAGAGGGCTGTTTTTCGATGTACTACAAAGTGCAGGCTTGTTTCTTGTAGAACTATATAGAAGTGTGCTTGCTCTAAAATGCAGATGGAAAGATATTATATTAATAATGATGAGGTTCCCAGATGTTGTCAAGGTGCAAATTTAGATTTTTTTGCCAGATCAAGATCCTATTGACTTGACTATATTGGTTGAAATGAGTCTCTCAACATTTATTTATTAACAGTTACAACAACCTTTCAAATATTTAACAAAATTGCTCTCCTTCTGCGTTCTGTGCTATACCATTCACACCAAACTTGATTAATTTGAATCAGATTTGCTTCATACTAACTTATGACAAGTTCTTTCCAAAATAATATTTCATTTTACAGGATTTGTACTAGGATTTTGAAACCACGAAACAAGAAATTTCAAAGGAAACGCACTATTCTTCCTAAACTACAATCATCCGCACACGCATAATAAATACAGTCTACGAAATATATTCACACCCCCGACCATCTTGACTGTTCAATATAATAATCGTCACTAAACCTCCCCCTGTCGGCATAACAAGTAATCATAAGTGTTCATACATACTTGATCGTGAATTGAATGCGTTTTCTTGTAGTGGGGTCGCGCCCCCTAATGGCATAATAGAACAATCGCCGATTCAATTTGGATTTTTTTAGGTGAGGCGATTATTCGACGCCTTCTCCCCGCGCCCGATAGCGTATAATGAAATATGGGGCCCGGGCGTCCCGTGGGGCCAGGAGCGGCGCGCGAAATTAAATAGTTTAACTTCAATAACCTCCTCGAAATTCGTTTCAAAGTGTACACACTGGCATTGTCCTGGATCGACTTCACCCCTCCGCCGTGTTAGAACTGGCAGGTCAATATTTATAAGTGTTGACGACTGTGACGACTGTGTGAGTGATTATCATCGTGAGGCGAATTATGCGACACTTATTTGACGTATTAATAACGCTCCAGCCAAGCGGAGATTGATTGACCAGCTGTTCTAGCATTTCTTTGGTTTGTTGTAGGAGTGATTTCATGGCTGAGTTTGTCGAATTATGGAAGTACATGATATATAATTATTATTGGATAATGTAATAAATCATATACAAGGCGTTAGCTAATGTGAGGCGTATAGGAGACAACCAAGACAAAAAACCAAGAGAAAGTTTTAGAGTTATGGTCCAATTCTTTAATTGTTGGGTTGTAGTGCTTTTGGTGATGGTTTGGTGCTGGTTGTCGTTATAGTAAATGTTTAAATTAGCCACCGACAGTCTAAAATAGTTTCTTATCACTTTGTACAATGTTAGGCTGCCAGAAAACGAGGCAAATAGTATACATGTACATTTTATTTACCTCTTACAAATTGCGACGTATTCTTTATCGAAGATAATTTTCATTTTCCCTGTATTCTATATACCAGTGATCAAAACTTATCCCAGACCGGTATAACTTCAATATTTTTTAACTGCCAGTGATTAGTGCCAGAACTGACATTTTTAAAATTTTTGGGTTTAAGTTGTGTCTGAAAATAATGATTATAAAAATGACTGCATTCTTTAGTTTTGCAATAAAAACATAGAACAAACTATCACAGCTCATCAAAAACCTCCCAATACATCTAAAAAGTTAAAAAAAAGTCACACTTATCGCTATTAAAGATAGTGGTTTCTCATGTATAATCTTACTTAATCTTATAATCTTACTGTGTTCTGGACGTTGTTTGAAATATAAGTCAGTAGTATTTCTTTCTTCTGTTGAATATTTTTCTTTTTTTATACAAAAAACCATAAAAAGTATTATTTGGGGAAAAATTTAAATTCCAACTCGACAGTTAAATATTAAATTAAAGTAAACGAAATTCTGAATAATTTATGTTTATGACATTTATTGGTAAAAATAGTTTGGCTGCATGAGCAAATTTTATTCCATAGAGATATTTCGTACTGCATTCAAACTAGTTAGCCAGGATTTGACAGATATTTTGTTTCTATTGACAGTGTTGTCAAAACACCAGAGTTTGACACAGTTTGACACTGCTGTATAGTATGATAAAGTAATGTGTCTGGCCACATCAGATTTTATTCTTTCATATCATATTCCAGATGATTGTCACATAAGAAAAACAATTGTTAGATTTGTCGTTCCCAGCACTATTGACGGACCCTAATATTCACGGGCAAAATAAAATTACCAAAATCTAATTTTGTTAATATTACTAAATTTTAGGCCAAGTACTAACTTTAACCAATTTTAGGTTCTCTTTAGTTATCTTTTATGACGATAAATTAAAAAAAAATCGGATACACTTATTTGGTTTTAACCTATCCTATGATACCTCACACGATGGTGCCATTTTCTGGTTTTCTTCTAACTAATAAGTTGTATTACAACATATATTTTAATTGTATTTAAGTGTTTGTTTTGGTACACAGGACTAAATCCAGTGATTGGCAACTTTTGCCGATCAGTGGGTTTAGCTTTTTGCGGGTTTGTTTCTTTGTGTTGTCCAAACGGGTATTGTAAACAATTTATTAAAGTAAATTTTTTTCATTTTCTTATTCAGGAAGACTTATTTTTTTCAAGTGGGCCAGTTTTTTTGTGGTATATGTGTCCAGTCCATAGAACTAACATTATATCAACTTGAAACTTTGATTTTCCAAAGAAAGTGTTTTTCGATAAATATCTATCAAGCTTCTATGAACACCGATTCTTTCAATTTTTAAATGAATTTTTATACATCAACCGGTTTTAGATCTCTAGAAATTGTTTTAATTGTAACTGCAGCAAGTCTTCTACAGCCGAAAGAAAAAAATAAAAATGCGTTCTGTTTTATCAATTTATAGAGAAACAGGTATTTTATTCGCTGGTAATTTGGTAATTTGACCAGAGCAACAGTCGGTTACAGCTACTATTGACAACTCACATAAAATCGGTACCATTGACAAGATAAGGTTGACCATCACAAGAAAGAACAAAAGAAAGATGTATTTGTAGGTGAACTAACCCAAACAGTTATATTCAAATAGTCTTGCAACAACGCTGTCACATATTTTAACTAGCACCTGACACCATCGGATCAGAACTAATTAAAACACTTTTTTTACTAAATACATAACGTTATGCGTTTACAATCTTCATAAAGTAAGTAACTTAATGAACAACTTCATTCTGATTTATTACTATCTAACTTCATCAAATAGGCACCAATTGGCGCCACTGTATTAATTAGTATTAAGAGTTTTTATTGCAGATCCGATGAACTCAATTCTGGAACTTTCCTTCATGTAATTTAATCCTCTGTAGCTTCGGTTTTAGATATACATATTATGAAATGAATGAATTTAAATATGAGTTCTAACTTTCTAATGCATTTATGTTTATTAATTTTCTATTAGGAATTTTGTTGCAAACTCGATGTAATCTATTCTAGAATCTCAGATTTTGTCGTTTATATTTCTCTGGGTTTTCGATTTTAGACATTCTCTGTCGATAGTTAAGTAATATTGGCGCTTTTCAGTTTAAAACAATGAACTGGTGGTCGGGTTTTCGGGGCACAGTTTTATTTATTTTTTGTACTGTCCTCTTATTAATACTGTATTTCTTTTTTTACTAATGCAGGTTATTCAGTGTACCGATCAGTAAACATTATAATTGAGAGCCTTTTACAATCAAACATTGGGTTCAATTTAATCAGTAATGATGTTAAGGTCAATAACACGTAGTTTCATGAGGATTATTTCTAGACTTCGGCATCATAAAGTATCATGATAATTCTTGATGTTTTAAATCGTAATAAAAATGGTACCTATTTATAAGTATTCTAGAAATCTTGCCCACTGTTTCTAGTATTGAAACAAAGCAAAACTATTGCTTATGCCCTCTGACATGACATCATCCATGCGTATCAATAATACCAATATACACAACATCAAGGGAGGCTGCGTGCGGAAGCGTTCCGAATGCAAGGGATGCATTCGTATATATCATTTAAGTCGTCGGAAGAGCAACTCCGGAAGTAGTGTCGGCACTAAGCGAAGCCGCCCCTGATTTACATTATGACATACGGCTGTGAATCGGAAGCGGCCCGCTCCGACATGTCCAAACAACATAACAAGTGCACGCCGCCGAAGAGATCGTCATAACCGTGATACGCCCGACTTCCGGCCCGACCGGAAGCTCTTCTCGGCCGATTAGGCGCTCTTCATTACCGGCCGACGGCGGCCCGCTCGCAATCGTCGTCAATCACGCCAACTTGATTATGAATTGAAGGCGGGTCCCTCTCCGACGAAATAATAATGCTGCATGCGATCCGAATAACAAATAGTTGTGTGCGGGGCGCCGTCGTATACATATTTTATTGGCGCGGCATGGGAGAGTAATTTCGTGAATGTGACGGAAAAAATGTTACTCCGAATTGCCGTTAACTGACGCACGAACCGGCATTCAATATTAATGCGATGACATATCGAATAGAAGCGTGGAATATGGTGAACGACAACCTAACTGGATCGGCATGTTTTATTCAAATTGTGGTGCGATGTGCGATTGGGTATAATTGTATAATTTGTTAGTTTATATCATGTTTATATTAATAAAAAATAATGATAACAATAGCGAGAATTGAACGTGTTGTATGAGACAGATATGAGGAGCCATTGCAGGTCAATTAATGATATCATCACTAATAAAAACTTATTCGTAACTAAAGGGAAAATATTTGAACGAAACATACACCCATTGGGCAACAGGGCTAAAAGACATACGATAGATACCCGACTAGGCAACAAATATCAACAAATGTGCAACTATTCAACTCTCTTTCGTCATTTTACACTCATTTTGCACGCATTTGCACATTTTGCAGTCACTCTCCACTAACTTAAAGAATCGCTGTCGGCTCTTCGAAAACATTTGTGAATAGATTTTCAAGATTTAATAACATTACATGTTTATTGAGTTCAGCTGCAATAAATTTTTAACGTTTTTATTTTAGCATACGCAGTATGATAAAGAATTGTAATCGTGCCGAAAAATTGAAAAAAAATTGAATTCAAAAGGGTCCAAAGGAACTCGATGTTTCCTCTAAGCATTTTTCAAGGATTTTGCAAATCAGCCTCCATTTCTGAAATTTCGTCAAAATAGTTAAATAATAATTAAAGTAGAGGAAATTTTGAATAATTTATGTTTATGACATTTTTGGTAAAATTAATACTTTAGCTGTATAAGCAAATTCTGATTGATCGAGATCGTGTCTGTATTAAATCCACATAGTTAGTCAGGATTTGTTAAACGCTAATTTGTTTACAATACCTACTGTCCATATTGTCAAAATATCTGTCAAATCCTTACTAACTTGTGTAATTTTAATGCAGACACGATCGATCTCGATCAAATAGAATCTCATGCAGCTAAACTATTAGTTTTATATATTGTATGATAAAGTAATGTGCAAAGCCACATTGAATTTTTTTGCGCTATTACTATGCTTTATCAAACTATGTATGATAAATTAAAAATGTATAGGGTACAAACTTGGTCTTGGTATTTATTTCAAACGAGTGAAATACCAGACTTGTATACACTAACTGGCACACACACATATTCAATTGACGTCAGAAATCAGCCTTATCATTTTCTTGTAGACATCATAGTGGCATATTGAGAATGATAATTTGTTTTTTTACATTGTGAGGTAGGAAATTATCAATTGAATGCTTTTCTGATACTGTTTCTCTAACAAAGTTTTTCAAAGCAATTGGTTTTAATTTGGTTTAAAATATTAGCTTCCATTGAAATACAAAATAAAATACTGCAATCCTAAAAGTACCAGAATGATTGATATTAAAAAATGTTGAGTCTGTTCTGAAAGAATATCCATAATTTGTAGACATCTGGATAATGATATTTTAGTTTGTGTTATCAACAACAGTAATATACCTGTCCGATGTTGTTGCCTGTTGCTGTAACCATCTGTTGCTCTTGTCTAAACTAGGCCTTAGGTTTGTTCCAAACCGTAGAAAATTCCTTTCAGGTATTGCTCTTTGTGATGAACTAGTTATGTAATGAATGTTACGAAATACAACCTGATGGTTACAAGTAGCTTTCAAATATCTGGTCCAACAAATTGTATAGTACTTGAATGGTATTTTGTGTATTTATGTGACCTATTATAGTACTTGTAATAGACCAAGTTTTGCCAAAGATGACGATTTTATTTGTCAATTACACATTAAGACCTCCTCATTTTATCAAAAATTATTATTTTTTTTAATGACAACCCCTTCTAAGTTTTATATGATCAGGAACACAAATGGGGCTGTAAAAATTAAGGCAAATGAATTTGTTTTTGACTATATATACTAAAAACTAGAGTCAATTCACATTTTTATTGTGTTTTTAGATCCAGTTGTCACTTTTTCGATGTCTTTAATATTGTTAGCCATGGTAATCATTTAGTTCCAATTATTAATTTTTTGATAAATTAAGTAACTAAGAAATTTGTGAAATGTTCTGAAAGCTACAGTCGCAAGTTAATGTTTTTTATTGTGCTAATAATTGTAGTAAATCATAAAATTAGATAAATTAAAAGTTGGTTAAACGTTTAAACTATAATATTATAATATTTTTAATCACCTACTGAAAAACTAGTAAGACTAGTTTAATTATGTACAATTAAACTCTGTAATTGGTTATAAAAACCATGAAAGTCATTGTTTATTTATTTATATTTCTTCATGCACGAAAATATATTTATGGAGGATAATTTTAAGCAAGTTGTACCTACCTATAAAAAATTCTCTCTGACACACGAGACTGACAAATGAGGGGTATGGTTAATCTTTAATTAACCGTCGAGATCCGTCGTCGAGAATATGGCTCAATGCCTCGACTCCCGTACGACCAACAAAATCCCGACAAAAAAAAAAAAACTAGTTTACCTAACCCCGCATATTATAATATTAACGAGTCAGCCTTGTAAAATCCACATTAATAATGGGATACCCTTCAATCACGGCGGCCGTGCCCAACCAACAACAACAACATCCTGTGCATAAAAAGATCATATTGAACGTTATTAACTGGCCGCTTTGATCGGATCAGAGCCGAACTAACAACCTCATGAGAAATTAATTATTACGCACAATGGGTGTAGCGTAATTCGGGTGTTAATACGAATTTACACCGCGCTGGTTACCGACAATGCCCGCTTATGCTGTGAGGTCGTTAAGTTTGTAACAAAAAATCCAATAAGTCTTTTCCTGTGTAGTGATTGTACCTTATGAACGACGAACACTAATCTGGAATAAGCATGACGTGACTATCTTTAAATATTGAGGATGTGATCATACTGTTCACTGAGCAAAGAAATATAATGCAGTAAGTATACTGGGTACTAGTATAATACTATTTAATATAATACGATATATCAATATAAGTGTTTGAGGTAAATGTTTAATATGATTTGCAATATTTTTTATACAAACGAAATTAAAGATTATTCAAAAAAAGTATTAAATATGGACATTTGTTCCCATTATTAGACTTCCATTCAGTTTTGAACGGGTGTAAGGAAACTATTTAACACAAGTGTTAAGATGACATTTACTGAGGTTTATTCATAAAATTGCACTATATATTCATGTGATAGCTTTTTCGGAACGTCTGGCGGTTTTTAATGCATGTTAAATAGCGTTAATGGCTTTTAATGCTAACGTGTTAAAAGTTTAATATTTGTAGAAAAAGAAAATTATGAAGGTACATCTTTACTTGGTTTCGACGAAATACACTGTGGCCAAAAAAGGTAAAAATTTACACGATAAACTAATAGCTTATATTGTGAAGATTGAAAAGATACCATATTTGCATTAATTGAACGTTTTAATCCAATGTAATATTGCTGTATGTATGGCTATGCAACATTTCTGATAATATCGGATCAAGTTAATGTGAAATGAAAGGTGTAATGAAATTAGGAGGTAATATCATTTGTTTTCTTTTGGTCCAAAGGAGCAGTAGAGATTTTATAGCATCGTATACAGGCTGATTTTTTTAGTATACAGGGTGAAATTTTTAAACATCGTTGTTTTGCTGTGTTACTCAAAAAAGAAGTTGAATTGGAATTGGATTGCATAGATAAAAAAACATTCTATTGCATAGGCATGTCCAATTGCAAACTTGAGCTATCTTTAAAGATGGTGGAGAAACTATGGCCAACGTTTAGTTTTCTTATGGGAGCCATGTTTGATTTAGAAATTTTTGAAGGATTTGTTTACCTGTTTTCCATATTCTAAGCACTACAATTATTGGGCTGTAGATTTTTGCGAATTTTTATGTTTTTGCAACAAAGCATAAAAGTTTGCTTTTGCAGTGATTTGGAAAATCGTTTTTCATTGAATCGTTTTTTATTGAACTAAAATTATAGCAGTTTACTTGCAGTTGTCTGACGGTCAGGTGTATGCTGTTCGTGTTTCACGTAAAAATTACATTAATTAAATTACAAATTAAATTACTAATTACTAATTACTAATTAATTAAATTACAAAATAAAAAACATCTAAAAAAGGAACAGCACAATGTAATCAGGCTGGCTTCAGCTGATGTTGGAAGTGCTCTTTATTTAAACATGACATAAAAATAAAAATGAACACATGGTTTGAAGTGATGTGACATACCAAATACACACAGAAAAGGGATTACTCGAAACAGGAAAACGTAATTTCTTGAAGTCTCTTACTGGATTCAAATGCATAATCACTTGGACGAAGAAAATTAGATATATACAAGAAAATAATTTCTTAGTTGAAGACAATAATCTCTCGCCTATATACGAACCTACCAACCACTTCATTCAAGTAATTCTCTCTTGTTTCGAGAGATTACTTTTCTGTGTGTTAGCGTTGATTCCAGCTCCGATTCAATCTTAGCAAAAACAAACAAAAGAACCTTATCAAGTAATATACGTCTAAAATTTATAGCTAAACAACAAGTGTGATACATCATCATTGAAACTGACGCAAAGACCACCTAAAATGATAAATTCAAACATGCCGCCCATAACAACACCAGTGGTTTCTCCACGATCTTTAAAAAGATATCTCAAGTATACAGTTTGATTTCTCTTACCTTTGCAATGTTTTTGGTACAAACGTCATATTTCACTGGTTTTTACTAAACATAATAAAAACATTGTTTTAATATTTGACCCTGTGTAAGAAATAATATCTGTAGTGCCCTTTTTACCAAAACAAGACATTGTCATTACGCATTGATTTTAATACATCTTTCACTTCACATTAAATTGACCCGATATTATCAGAAATGTTGCATAACCAAACATAACATTGCAAATATGAAATGGTTTCAGTCTTCACACTACAAGCAACTCGGCTTTTAAAGAAATATTTGAAGTGACTAAATATTATTGGAAATACGAGTGATTAAAAATGTGTACCGTTTTTTTGGCCTACAGTGTACAATTCAATTTCCGACCTTCAATTGGTTTTGACATAACGGTATTAGTATTTTATTTAATTATGAATTTTGATAATTAATTGTACCTATCTATTAATGGCAACGTAAAAATTGTACCTATGTGTTACCTACGTACGAACATTTCAAAATTATGAACATCCATCAATTAGAACATCCATAACTTGTAAACTTCAATCATACTTCATGTTTTGATTATTACCAGTTTTAGATTCGTCATGTTCAGGAATTTTACATTTCAGTTCTAGATCTAAACAACTCTTTTTTTGGTTTAGATTATTGGAATGGTCTCTTGTTCATACTGAAAACTTAGTCGGGTCATTATGACTTCTCAAATTGATTTCTTCATGTTAACTCACGTACTTACACGTGCACACTCGAGCACTTACTGGCTCTTGAATAACAATGATTACTTTAATTGTATACCCAAATGTCAGCGCCATGAAAAATTACCATGAAACAACCAACGCAGCCTTGTGTAAATCCACTCTCGAAACTTTGATAAATTAATATTGCCCTTCAATACTCAAAACCGGGGAATACGAAGTCCCTCCCGCACTTGACACATCATATGGTGAACGTAACGCTTCCATATGGAGTGCGATATCGAGAGCGGCCGAGAGTGGTGCATTTCGCTATACAACATCCACGATGGTACAGACAGAGGGGGAAACGGAATATTATATTCAATGGAACGGAGAATAGACTTGTCGCTGTACGATTCAATTGTTCCTTGTTAACCCTACACCATCCGGCCAATGAAATAGTCATCGTGCGGCAGTGTTTGACTCCGTGTCGGAGCGAGCAGATGACGCTATTGGGACGATGTACGGCGCGCGTACACCACGTCCATATACACAATTCATGCATATTTGATGAATTTACGGGACAAATTAAGGGGGAGCCCTTTCCAGGATCAAATTGGAATTGATATTGTTTAACTTATCCTTCGATGGGCAAACGGAAATCAAAGGAACCTGCGTATAGTTGGGAGGGTGCTACGATCCTAGAAAAGTGCAGTGATGTTGAATAAAAACCTTCATGGTATTTCAGGCTGGAATTTTTGGTACATTTTTTCGATTATGAGAAACGTAACAAATATGTTCCAAATCAGATGTAAATTGACATCAAGATGGTTTCAAGAAGACCAAAAATCTAACTGTTGTAGTCTAAGGCCATGATTGTAGAATCTACTTGCAATTTGTCATTAATGAGTTTGATTGTCTATAATCTAGCTTATCACTATCTAACATAAGATAATCAGTATAAGCAAAATGATCAATAATCAGACTTTTCATATTATCATGTGTACAAAAACAACAGGTATGTATTTGAAACCTGCAGAGAGTTGGAAGATGGTAACAATTTTGAATAGACCACAGGAAATATACCTGATGTGTGTGTTTTTACAGTCTTTTAAAACAAAATGACGCAAAGTCTTATTGTCACATGGTAATTACAAAACGAAACATTCAAAACGACTTGTTCTGGTACAAAGTAAACCAAATGACGAAATTTATAACGTTGATTGGCAAGATAAAACTGGATTTTCATGTACATTTAATGAAAATCTGTTAATTTTCTTCTCACTATTCTTTAATACTTAAATATCATAATGCAATGTAGGGTTGACAAGCGTCCTCGTTTCGAGAGGATGGTCCTCGTGATGATGAATGTGTTCTCACGTATAACTGGATTTAACATTCACCTTAAAGATGGATGGAAAAAGCCATAAATTTCAACGTGTTGTCTCGATATTTGGCTGTAGTTTTCACTCATTTTTATTTTTATTATTTTTTTCCACAGGATTACGATAATACCTTTTCTTATAGTGCCTAAAATAATACTTTTTTATTGGAAGCTAGCATACAAAGCCGACAACCCTGTCAGAGTTCTTTTAAACTTTTTCATGAAAGTGCATTGAAACATTATTACGAAAGCTCGGTGATATGAAAAATAATTTGAACAAAATTTTAAAATAATGTTTCGAAATTGCTGTAAATCTTAAATTAATTAAAATAAATAAAAATTCTTATGTACTCAAGGAAAATAAAACAGAATTTGTTTATTAATATTTATAATAATATTTGATACGCGGTTTTCCGTATCTGAATAAGTACATAAGAAATTATCAATGGACTCCAGGTTTTGAAGAAACCATATTCCAAAATGCCATCTTCCATCTTTGGCGCTGCCTTTCTCAGAAAACCTAGTAGACAATTCACAATTTCTACCTTGATATCTACTTATATTTTTTAAATTGTAGTTTGCAAACTTATTAGAATAAATAAACAAAAATATTTTTTGACATAACTTTTTTTTTAAATTGTTCTTTTTTTATTTATTAGAATAAACATAAAAATATTCTTTGGTTAAAACACATTTAAATGTTTTATTAATTAACTAAGTTTGATATCACCATAGCAATATTTTAAATTTGTAAAAAAAATGTGTAATTGCTTTTCGAACACAACTAGTAAGGTTAAAAAAACTTAAATCAATGTCACAGATTTTTGTCATCAAAAATATCTTTTAAAATTTCAAAAGGTTTTTTGTTATTGAACAACAACAAAAATGTCTTCCGGTCTAATCAAAATATTCTCGTGGCGAGTTTTTGAAAGGTGGCAACGCTAAATAACGACGTGGCAGACTTCTATAAGTAGACTGAAACAACTTAGAAAACATGTGTTACACACTTCACAAAGTTTTACATGAATTTTCTCTCCATAGTGTTAAATTAAAAAATTAAAGTGTTTATTTCATCTTACTTTAAAAATTAAATCACATCAAAACAACTTTTTGAAGAATGATAACAAAAATCTTTTTTGTATACAAAGTTCTCTAGTCTAATTTAGAAAACCGGATGTGGCCAGACACATTACTAAGTTTTTTACAATACTGTCCGACAAAGTACCTTTCTCCTTTTACAATATTTTCAATAGAATCAAAGTATCTGTCAAATCCTGGCAAACTAGTTTTAATGCAGTATGAGCGATCAGTATGAAATAGAATTTACTCATGCAGCTAAACTATTAATTTTACCAAAAAATCTCACAGACATAAATTATTCAGAATGTTGTCTACGTTAATTTATTATTTAACTATTAACTAACGAAATTACAGAAATGGCGGCTCATTTGCAAAATCCTTGAAAAATGCTTAAAGCAGGGGTCGCCAACTTCCCCCGCTATCCTTCTCTCGCTCACAAAAAGAAACAAGTTTGGCCTGTTACAATTCCATAAAACATCCGTATACGTGCGAATATAATTTTACATAATTTTACATAATTTTACATGTGCCCAGGCGTTGTGCATATTTAAGAAAAATAGGTTTAATTTTTAATTACGCGGACTGTCTTAACCAACAAACGATGAATAGCTTCCGCGTTATGTGACGCCGTGCCTCAAAATTCACAATTGCTGATGTTTTGCAACCTATGTTGTAGGCTTCTTCAGGCCTAAGTGGATACTGAGATATAAGTGAATTTTCAATATTAGTTACCAATTTACTAATTTTTGTCCCATACCGTAACCCGGGACATATCTTAAAAAAACTAAGTAGGGTTGGTTGGACATTCAGACCTTGCAGGCTAGTATTTATTATGGATTGCATGTAGTTTAGTACTTTGAGACTACGGCATCGTTTTGATCAATAGTTAGACGTTGTAGAATAGGCATAAGAAACAATTATAAGAACTATCGTCCATAAGGATAAGTAGATACAATCAATGGCAAAACCTAACCAACGCAACTGAACCAATACTTCACGATTATTAACATCGACAACCTGACATCAAAAAAGGCTTAAAAATCGAAAAGTAATACCCGGTTCAATGGACAATATGCGACACTCGACAGTGCTTGACGATTTATAGATGACAGATTTTTCATGGGTCCATTGTGTCCGGTGACCCTACACACACACTGTCAAGGGGGGCTCCGATTCATTACATTACTCACGGACGCCAATGCGACGGCCTCTCAAGTACCTGTTCATCTATAATGCACTGTGCATCCAATCTCTGGCTGATTCGCTACATCCAACATGTGAATCACCGTTCGGCCAGCGTCCTACCGACTCCGGGCTAGCGTGCTGCGGCCGCTCTTTTCGATCTTCCTTCACCGGTCGGCGTATAGATGGAGCAGCGAGTAGCTCGTTGCACTTTTTTACTTTTACGCGCAATTGGCATGGTCTCGTACAACTGAAGCTACAATTCTATTGGGAAATAAAACCAATATGCATGTGTATAGATATCCTCTACCTTGTTGAGCAAATATGCATTTCTTGTAATGCTTTCTCTATGATATCCGTTATTTTCTGGAGTTAATCTATAGTGGAATGCTTTTCTCTAAAACCAAATTGGTGATTAGGAAAGAGACCCTTTGTCTCAATGATAGGTTTCATTCTCTTTAGAAGCAGCTTTTCAAAGAGCTTTGATATCGCTGGTAACATCGGTAACAACGTAACAACATTTAGCGTAAATGAGATAGAAGTAACTCTTAATAACAAAATTTATAATATAGGAAGAACAAGGTTCTGCATTAAAATAACAACTAGTCTCTCGTTTTCTTCGTGAATATTTAGTTGTTTTATAATGTATAATAATTCATGTAACACACAATTCACATCTCACCTTTTGTCATGATCGCGAATGACAGGCACAAAAAGTACAAAGTAGAAGTTACTCTCCATAATAATAGGTGTAAATTATATGAGTACAAATCAGGCATGAACCGTACCTAGCGTTATATCCTTCGTATAAATATTATAGTCATCATAACCGGAATCTATACAGGATGTACGGTTAGCGTAATATGGACTATTGTTCACAAATTCTCACGATATACATTATGCATTTTATTGCGAGCCAACATAGCGTAACTAGATACTTGATGGAACGATCAAGCAGAATTTGATTAGTTTAATGGCTAGCTAGACCAGTTCACGATTATCACAGAAGTGACTGCTCCCATCAAGTAAGAATCACTTGAATCTTGAATGGAGTAATTGGCACTCTGTATACTCCATATAGTAATTTATAGGATATATGCTGAATTGATTTGAGGTTGTATATTGGCATATGAATACATGTTCACACGTACATTAATAAAATTATCATTGGTCCTTCTATTGGTATTAAATTCTTCAAAACTTAGTTGAATACAAACCTCATTTATTACACAAAATACTATATATAATATAATTATATTATATAATATATATATATATATACGTCGTTTGCAAAAGATATACTTGCTTCAAAAATCTCTGAACTTTCTGCTAGGTCTTTTCTTAAAAGGACGTTTTCATGTAGAGACCTAAAACGCAGCTCAACTTTGAGACATCTTTTCAAGAAAATAGCAAGAGATATCAAAACGACATGCAACATATTGAGTATTTTCTTGAAATCGTTTAAAAATAGCAAGAAGACTGCTGTTTGAATTTTCAGGTGGATGTACACGTTTTTTCTTTTTTTCGTTTCCAAGTCGGCCGTAATAATTGAATTATATATAAGGTTCACTTATTAGACGTTCAACCTCTAACAAACATGATTTTCTTTAAAAGATGGGAAAATAATTCGATCAGTTAGAGCGTCCACCAATTTGAAAGATAGTGTTTAAGAAATGTTTACTAGGTCGTTTCTTGCAAATAAGTACATTCTTTTCCTACATGAATTCACTAAAAATAACAATTTAATCGACATCAGCACCAAGATATAATCTTTCTCTACACTGTGTCCAAACTTAACATTCCTAAATCAAATCATTACTGAGAGTTATCAATAGCAAAAACACAAGTATTTTTATTAATTTCATTTAATTCAGTTAATTTTGGCCGGGCTAATATGCTGTAAAACCGTAAAAATACGAGGACCAAAAAACCATTTAAGGGCTTACGTCATGCACTTTCAAAATATGAAAGAAAAAATAATTGATGTTGTTCAACCGATCACATGTAAAACATATTTTCAATTCATGAACCATTTCCAGAGCTTCAGAATTTTCATATTTGTTAATAATTAATATATTGCCTGTTCACTGCGAAACTTTTTTGAGAACCATTATTTAGTCTAAGAGGTACTTTTTTATTCAGCGCAACCAATTCCCATAGAATCCCAGAGTTCCCCAAAATTATCAACATTTTACAACTCCCGTTGTTTTTTTGTCGAATATTTTAAACAATTTGAACGTCATTGATTTCAGTTATTCATAGGCATTCATGGTCAGAATCAGTTACTGTGTTTAAAGCTGGTAATTTCACGAACGAGTTTTGAATAGACAATATGAATAGATAATCTGACTGTTAGTAGAATTGTTTTTCTATTATAGACTCTATTATAAAAGAGTACGAAACGCGTTCTGCAGGCTACAAATCTGAACGATCTATCATATATCTATTCAGGACTTTAGAGGTTATATATAGGAATTATGAATTAGGCATAGAATTGTCATGCATGATTATAACAGTTTTTGACAATAAATGGATGAGTTCAACAATCAACTAATTAATAATAATAAAAAAGTAAATAGTAAAGAAGAAAAAAGAGGACATGAAGAAAAGAAGAAAAGATGAAAAGAAGAAACGAAGAAAGGAAGAAAAGCAGAAACGAAAAAAAGAAGAAAAGATGAAAAGAAGAAAAGAAGAAAAGAAGAAAAGAAGGAAAGAAGAAAAGAAGAAAAGAAGAAAGGAAGAAAAGAAGAAACGAAGAAAAGATGAAAAGAAGAAAAGAAGGAAAGAAGAAAAGAAGCAAAGAAGAAAAGAAGAAAAGAAGAAAAGAAGGAAAGAAGAAAAGAAGAAAAGATGAAAAGAAGAAAAGAAGAAAACAAGAAAAGAAGAAGAAAAATGGGAGATAATGAGAAGAATATGTCGACTCTGAAAGTCAGAATTTCCAAGCTACCTCACATTATACGATACTATTTTATTAACTGATGTTTTATAGCACAAATCTGCGTACACTGATATCAAAAAACTAATAGATAAAACAAAAGGGTGGTATTTTTTTTGGACCGGCAATCCGGGTATCTCATGTCAATTCCAGGCGGGGCTGTAAATTTTTAATATAAAAATACCCCCATTTTGTATTCTCACTTTCAGTTTTGGAACTATTTTAAATTTGCCGGTGTTACAAGGCGTCATATCTCTGACTATCATAGCTGCAGTGGTATGCATGTTGGTAGCTGACCTATATTTACATTGTGTTCCCCTAGCACCGTCCAGTAAAAAGTTACACTTCAACAAACTTTGATATTAATACAAATATCGAAAGGCATAAGTTTTTCTGAATAGTTACATTTATAAACGTAATATTTGAAAGAAATCGACCAAGAACAAACACAAATCAAGCAAAACGGGTCTCTACAAACACGAAAAAAGCGAGCCCATTGATAGAAGCGGAGCGCCCCGAAGGCATGGCTAATTCGAGATGCCGATAGAAAATTGAACTGTAATCCGTCATCAATCACAGGATACATGCTTCAATGGCCGACGGACGGTCTAGTGTGGCGAGGAATATTCTCCATCTCCCAATTTACTCGAGCCTGCCGATGGTCAACGGTAGCTCGCTCTGGCTCAGGTATCAAGATGTGACACCAATGTCATAGGATCCGCTTGGTAAGGTGACGGGAAGGTAGCTACCAGTAATTGGGCCAGTGACTAGGCGAAAAATTTGAAGTTAATTGGATATTTTGGAGGCACGCACACACACATACACACTGCGGAGTGGTGAGATAGAGTGTGCTGCGATGTGTGAGGTTATGAATGAATGGTGGTATGTGTTTGTTACCTACCTACCGCGTCGGTCTTAGAAATGTGGTGTATTTATACTGGGTGTGTTAATCTATTGATTTCGCTCGTAACTGTTGAGTGTTTTTTATAATTACGCTCCAGCTGATTCTCATTAGAGTTTATCATTTCTGATAAATACGTATAATAGGAATGGATGTCGCAAATGCTTTGCTGGGGTTACATGATGATATTAGTAGCAGCCAGAAAGAGAGTCCTGCTAAAAAGGTTGTCCGATTGTCCCGATTGTCCTTGCAATGTCTTGTTTTTGACAAAGCCTAAAACATTTTTGTTTTCGAAAATAAGATTGCTTATGAAAAAATTGAGCGGCGGCTGGTGAGAGTGGGGAGGCTGCAGCAATCAAAGTAAAAAATCATTGTGAATTTAACAAAAATATGATAATAAAACAACTTACCTACATTTTTACTGGCAGCTGCCCATGTGAAGAATAGTATATTACTGATCAATAACTACAACATTAATTGAATTATTAATAAACTATTCGAACCGACATAAGACTGTTACGACTGCGTGTTTCATAATTTCAATAATCTTTCAGGAAATCAATATTCGAAAAAAAATACCGTGTTAGCTTCTTATAAATAAATTGCGATAGTTAATAAGTTCACCAGCCTAAAAAATGATAGAATATTCCCTTTTTATTGTGTTTCTAAGCGTAGATGCAAAAAAATCTTTTTGGTAACCATTTTGTTATTTGAAATTCTGTCCCCAGGTATACCTAACTATAGATATATCTATTATAGGTATATCCATTATAGGTATGCCTATAATGGACATACAATTATTTTAACATTAAAAAAAAAGTAATTCGTTATAAACAGTTTTGGATGCCCTATGAAGTTTATAGCTAGTCAGTGGTTGAGCATGATGTTGTAATTAGTGTCCAACCGAATATTCGGCTTTGGCTTCGGCCACCTTCGGCCAAAAATTACACTCGACAAAACATGGGCTTCGGCCAAAATTAGGCCGAAGGTATTCCCGAAGCCGAAGGTTGTGAATTAGGAAGAAAAAGTAGGAAACAAATTAAGCAGGCCTAATCTTTATTACAAAATACTGTAAAGGCTATGAAAAGTCTATCACCACCACAGTCAGAATACAGAGTGGGGGAAAAATGAAGAATTGTTAAATGTGCTCAAGAGTAAACTATGATTTTTTGACATTACATTTAAAAGTGTCTTAGGGAATCATTTGTATAACTGCAATTTTATGCTCAAATCTCAAACTGGAATGTTGTTTTCCAAATCTCAAATGTCGGTCCAGTTCAGGGCAAATCTGAAAAGGTTCCGTCCATAATTAAAAATAATATGGATCTGAAATTTTGGAATCAGGAGTTCAAGAAAATCAAACAAAAACAAACACTTTAGGACTGTGTATTGTTATTTTGCATGTTACTTCGTAAGATATAAATTTGATAAAATAGTGTTGAAGGAAATAGATCACACGAAACATCTTTCTACATAACAATCTAGTATAGAGTACAGAACAATCTCTTTAAAATGATCCTACAGTAGATTTTCGTGCATAAAAAGTACTGTTTTTTTGTAAACTCGTACAAATTGTGATGTTTTTCTCTCAGGTATTAATTCGCGTAATCATAGAAGCAATACCACAAATTAAAGGTAAATAATGAACAATTGTCGGCCATATAGTGGATTCTTGACAGATTTGTCGGTTTTTGAAAAGTTTTAACATGCTTTTAGCAATACATTATCAAATGCAGTGATAATAATTTATCTTTTTGAAAATATTAAAATCATATTTCTATCATTTACTTAATCACTACTCCTATTGTAGATGTACATCTTTCATGGAAAATTAGAAAAACAAAGCATGTCCAGGAGCTAATTGTTAAAATGGTTTATGATTTAGAGGTCGCTACTGACTGTCAAAATGAAAAAAATGACTTGAATTTACCCACCACACTAACTAGCTTTATAAAAAAATCAATAAACTTGATAGTAGGTAGAACATGTCCAATTACTTACTTTAACCTTATTGTGTCAAAAAGCTACCCCTTCAAAATGTTATATATGTAAACAAATCAGTTTTTTCCATAACGTTAGAAAATATTTAAGATTCGCTACCGACTATCTAAGTTAAGATGAATGACTATCCATTAAAAAAAATAAAAAAAATCATTCTAATTTTTTTAACTGCTCTAAATCGGTTCTAAATCCATGAACTTGTAGTCAGTGTGTACTAGAACACCCCGTTTTTGATTTTTGATTTACAAAAGTAAATCATTTTTCTTAACTTTGACAGACGGTAGCGACCGATATTATTCTTTTTTAAATTATAAAAAAATATTGTAATGTTTTTCTGGTCATGCAATATTTGGAAGGGGTAGTCCTACCAGAAAAATAATAATTCTTTTCTGTTCATTTTTTTTGTTTAGTTAATAATTCTTATTAACTTATTAACACAATAAATAATAATATCCTCACTTCTATCAAGTTTGTGCTCATTTTGTTAAATTACAATGTTATCTCTCAAATCTCACGTATTCCAAGTAACGTCAACTGAGTTCACAGTTAGAAGAGTACAACAAAACAAAATGTTATTAATAATTATCGTGCGTTTAAAATAAACCATACAACAATAAAATTTAAAATCTGTGCTAAAATAAAATGAAAGTTATTTTAGTTACGACATTTTTAATTTAGTTGTGAAAAACTACAAATGATTCCAACTATGATTAAATTCTGGTTATAAACCTTCTAGGCCATCCAAAATTCTTGACCATGAATGATTTTCCTCGACAAAAGACATTCAGTCCATCTGGAGACCCTCTGTATACAGGGTGTAATTACGGTTAGCTATAATATTGCCATAAAATCGCTTATAAAATATAAATTTTGAAATTTTGAAAATTAGATATGGTTAATTACAAAAAACGCATATATAGAAACAAACCGTTATGTGAAATGTTTAATATTCGTATATGTTTTTTATTTCTAATAAATAAACTAGATCACCTGAATCAATCACCTGATCAAATGCCTGAAGCTCGATATCGATTGCTGACGTCGATGAATTATAAGAACGTATTGTGTTGTTTGTATTTATTTCTACAAAAAAGTTTACGTTTAGCATTATTGTTTCTCGTTAAATATTCAGAGGGGTTGGCGTCGTCATTTCCGCATCCCCTCCACCATACCTGACGTTATTAAAAACGGAAAACGAATGTTCGTAGGTCCGCCCACCCTTGCACGTGACGGAATTCCGTGTTATTGGGTATAGAGGACGACACCGTCGGAGGTCCATGCGGACGTATCCAGCGTGAGCGCCGTTTGCTTTATGCAAATGCCACCCCGGCTCCACGGTTCGGGCGGGCTCATTACGAGGCCTGTAAACTCCTAATATCCGATCCTGTTAAATAATTCGACGGGTGACTCCAATAACCGGTAGACAGCGCCGCTGGAGACCCTGTAATAACCGAAAAACAACCGGATTAGACCCCGCCCGACGACGTATCAAGTTTTAATTAGTGCTATCGGGATTTAATTAAAATATTTCATGTCGCCATTCCCTTCGAAGGGCCGCCGTTGTGTTGTTATAAAACGGACAGTGGCTTGCAATTGTTGTAAACTTTCCCTATTGTCTGTATATTACAAAAAGATCATTTATGAAATTCATTTTATAACTTTCACTAAATGCTTTACTGAACTTTCAGTTAAATCTTTATTTTAGTTACTTAAAAAATTCAGTCTTTGATGCTGTGACACATACAAATAAGGTTTTGTAAGGCTTTGTACAAATAACACACTAAAAAGTATGCTACCCATACAGCAATAAACGTAATAATAGTTGTAATAATAACACACTTTCAGGTAACGCATATTTTTGGAGGTGCAGATAGATAAAGATTCAATCTTATTATGCTACCTACTTTATTTAGCTCCAGCATAGGAAAAGTATTTTGTGTAAGTTGTGTAGTTTTGATTTTTTAAATCCAAGTTAGTTTTCTAAATGAGACAATTTCAAAAAAAAGGTCACCGATGTTAAATCAAACAGTTTCTGAAAACTTTTTGATTTTAAAAAATTTCTTCAATCATTATACGGCATCTCCAACTCTTTCTAGTCAACAAACGGTACAATATCGGAAATGTAGGTGTTCATCAGAAACCAAATTACACTGTGCAACATATTTCAACTGTTTCATTATTTTCTTAGTTATGATGGTATATATTTCCATTGGTATTTGGCCACTGATAACTCAAAAGCAAACCGCTTGTTCCTATCACGTGTGGTTTAGTATTAAAATGATAAAAGGTTTTTAATTTTAATAAACGCGATAAAAATGAACCTCTTTATTGTTTTAAGAACATCGCTATTTTATTTTATGGCGTTATATGTACATGTTTTGACATCATCACCACTTTTTATGTCATCCTCCTATTTTTCTTATTGATTTTGGCAGGCAGTTTTGTTGTCGTAACTGTGGCATAAAAAATTAAGTTCTTACATTTTTTAACATAAAGCAATTGAAAATTGTTATAACTACCATCATTTTGTGAATGAAAAGTGAATAGGTGCTCTTGAAATATAATTTTGTGCTGAACAAGAATTCGAACTATGAAGTAAAAGGCTGTTTTGTGGATACATCATTTTGTTTTTACAGCGTTTTGTGGTTTTCAAGATTTCAGAAGGTTGTAGGGTATTTGGTTCAAAATCAATTCAAAACCTCTAACAAAATCACGTTTTTTCTCCAAAAGAGAAATGTACGGGCCCGGATTCATATTCAACGCATATATCCAGATTGCTTATATACTTCCCATGCACAAAATTCATGCTTCCCAGAGTCATGTTTTCCTAATTTTTAATTGCGTTCTTATCAAAAATATGTAAAGCCATTTTGTATGCTACCGTAAAGACTATCAAAGGGGTAATTTAAAACAACAAGAACAAAAGAGAGCTATTTAAGAAAAAAATCTGATGTGTCCAGGCACATTACTTTATCATACAATATATAAGATTAATAGTTTAACTGCATGAGATTCTATTTGATCGAGATCGATCGTGTCTGCATAAAAATAACACAAGTTAGTAAGGATTTGACAGATATTTTGACAATATTGACAGTAGGTATTATTTAACTATTTTGAAAAAAATTACATGAATTGCAGTTCATTTGCAAAATCTTTGATAAATACTTAGAGGAAACATCCAGTCGCTTTGGACCCTTTTGAACCAAAAGCTTTTCAGGTCTAAGTTTGGTCATAAAACTTCTAAATATGAACCTTCGTCCCGATACCTTTAGTAGTTTCTCCGGAATCGTCGCCACAAAAATCGGGTACACGCACACACACACAGACATATTTTTGTACCTTGGTCAAAAATGATCAGGGGACCCAAAAAGACCTATTTCCGCTAAAAACTATTTTTTTTTTTCGGCACGATTATAATACTTTATTATACTGCAGATGATAAAGTAAAAATATCTACAAATATCTATAATTTTTTAAAAACAATTCAAGTAACATACAGTTTCCAGCACTAGAACAAATTCGAACAATTTGTATTATCAATTTTTCAGAAAATTTTTAATTCGGTAAAAAGTTTCCATGTTATCTTAAACCTAAAATGCAAATATTAAAATGTAATTATCTCATTGCATATACCGGGTGTTACCAAAACTATGAAAAGCACTGAAGAGTAAACTACTTTTATGTAGATAGGAAAAAATGTTATTTGCAAAAAGTATTTGGAAGTATTAGAGGTCTTTAAAAACGAAATTATAATCACCTTCTCCGTTGCATTACCGTGTGTTGCCAAAAAGACAATAATGATCTCTTTAGTGTGTTCATAGTTTTGGTAACATCCGGTACATGCAAGTAGTTAATCACCTTCTAATATTTGCATTTTAGGTTTAAGACAATAGAGAAACATTTTATTGAAATAAAACATGTTTTAGATAACTCTTTTTTCCTAGGAATCAACAACTACAACCTAAAATCATCTACCTACACAAGTTATTTTTGCCACAATGCCATTTGGTGAATAGTGTCCCAAAAGTTGGTTTATGGCTACTTTAAGAATGGGTTAAATGGCTATGAGACGATTTTGCGAAACAAAGGTGACAGTTTCTAGGGATTTCTGGGAGCTATGTGCGAAGTCGGAGCCATCAATGTCTTCAATAAACATAGATGACCTCAATAGATGAAGACTGTAAACAGTGGGATGTCCATGGGAACAACTCTTTTTGAGTGGCCTAAATTTTCGTGGCGGTAAATCATCTATTTCTATACCTGAGTTGAATCCGGGTTACTATGGGTGCGAATAGGAGCAACTTTTTGATGGTCTATCCAACCCCCAAATTGGTAATTAACCGACAACATATACCTTATGCTGTAAAAGAATCACATGACAATGGATTATACAAGATCTACCAGAAATCTACTATTTATTCCACTTAAAATATACAATTTTAAATGAAGCTTTGCTCTGATTTTGGCAGCTAAAGTGTGAGAAGAAATACAACTCTAATTTCTTGCATAAGATTTTTATTTTGTCGTATTGCTACTCTTATACAATTCTATTAGTACTTGGTAATAGATTATACGTTATTTGGCCAGTATTACTTCTCTGTCCTTGGCGGATATACTTCTTCAATGTTAGCCGTTATTTCTGAAACACTCTGTATATATTGAATAGATTCACAAAACCTTCTTACACTGGAGACAATGAGATTCTGCTGATTCTTCACATTTTAAATATAATCAAAACTTAAAATAAATAATAGAAATATTCATAAACGCTTATGATTTTAAAAGATACTTCTTGACAACGTTTCTTTAACTTGCATGCAATAATTTTGGAATCGGGGATTATAATGTATTTTCTTTATATTTAATATAAGTAAAGCAAAATTAAAAAAAAAAGATTTTAAGGCAAATCAAATCTCTCGCATTTTTCATTCCTTTGATAACTGAGGCTTTACATACCTATACATATCTATACATCAACCTGTATAGATTATTTTTATAATTGGTACCAATTATAAGCTCGACAATAACAGATACTGACCGTTCCTAATATTGCAAAAAAAGACCGCTCTGGCAAGGCACATGACTTCATCATCGTATATATATAAAATTAATAGTTTGCATTAAAATAAAGCTAGTTAGCCAGGATTTTACAGACATTTTGATTTTATTGACGGCAGGTATTCTCAAAACATCAGCGTTTGACAGTACCTACTGTCATTAGAATGAAAATATCTATCTAATACTGGTTAACTGGTTTTATATTAATGCAGACACGACCGATTTCGATCAAATAGAATTTGCTCATGCAGCTAAACAATTAATTTTACCAAAAATGGTCATAGACATAAATTATACAAAAATTCTTATTTAACTTTTTTGACGAAATTACAGATATGGCGGCTCAGTTGCAAACTCTTTGTAAAATGCTTACAGTGGACATCCAGTTGCTTTGGACCCTTTTGAACAAAAAGCTTGAACAAAAGTCTCTATGAAATGGAATTTGCTGATGCAGCTAAACAATTATTAATTTTACCAAACAATGTCATAGACATAAATTATTCAGAATTTCCTCTACTTTAATTTATTATTAAATTATTTCGACGAAATTACAGAAATGACGTTTCATTTGCAAAATTATTAAAAAATGCTAAGAGTAAACATCCAGTTCATTTTGACCCTTTTGAACAAAAAGCTTTTCAGCTCTATGTTTCATCACGATACCTTTAGTAGTTTCTCCAGAATCGTCGCCACAAAAAACGGGTTCACATACAGCCACACAGACACACATACACACACACACACAGATTTTTTTTGTATCTTGGTCAAAAACGTTCAGGGGACCCAAAACGACATTATTCCGCTAAACGAAAAAAAAAAAAAATTCGGCACGATTACAATGCTTTGTCATACTATGTATGATAACGCAAAAAATGCCTTATTTCTACACTGTATAACATAAATCTATTTACAGTCACTATTATTTATAAAATTCTATACACCCACATTCTTCGGAAAATCTATTCTTAAAATTTCTTTACTAATCAATATACGAAGCAATACAAAATTCTATTTGCACCTACGTAAAATAGCTCTAACAATCCAAGCTCTCGGAGTAGACTGTGGAGTAGACGTACAGAAGACCATAAAACGTCTAATATACGCATCACTGGACCACCTCTACAGACAATCGACATATCTCGTGCCATTTTCCAAGAATTTACTAAAGAATATTACTTATTTTATAAAACCGATATAATAAACCACAATAATTCCAGCATTAGCGTCGCATTGTGACAGCTAAAGTACGTTAAATCGTTTCCAAGAAGCTTCCGTTTCTCGGTAATATATAATAAATTGTACTACTATACAGTGACCGGTATATAATTAAACGTGTTTCGATTATTAAGAACATTATACGCAGACGCGACTGTACGAAATGGACGTAAAATATTTTTATGCGCGACGTCGCGAACGGAAAAACAAAATCCAAAAATCTATTAAGTGACATTATGGAATTCCGGGAATGTTAACCGTAGCGTAAAGTTGGCTCGATAATGGCAATGGTCCATAATATAAGATCGTATTTACCACTCGCAACAGTGATAATTACGAATTGCTCTGTAAATGGAAATTTAACATCGTGAATCTGCGTATCCTGCGAATTGTTAGACTTAGCTGAGCGACAATAAAAAATTATGAGAATCTGAGTCTGAATGATGCCCAAGATTGGATAAGATTCTGGAAAACGTACTCATACAGAAAATGGATAATGGATAATTTAATCTTAGACATTAAAGTTATAAGGCAAAGAAACCATATGGCAAATCAATGAAGTGGTGCTTCCTCACTGATGTGCGACATAACACGTTTTTGCTTCATAGCTGTGGTGTTGTGGTGTTCATTTAATCCTACTTATATAATTCTATTACGAAAAATTCTTTTTTAGGTTACGGTACTTTTAACATTTAAGCCATTGCTCGCTAACATACTTAGTATGTTGAAGTATGTTGCTATTACCTGTAGCTATTACCTGCTGTTACCTGTAGTAGGTGGATGCATTCATTCTTTGTTTGATTTCTGATACAACGAATGCGAAAAGTTAGTCCAAGTTAGTTTTTAGACGTGATCAGCTTATTTACTAACATTCCTTTAAGTTTGGGTTTGGATGTCATAAGGGAGAGATGGACATTTGTATCGGAGTGTTGGGAAATAGACCAAAACCTGTTAATGGAAACACTTTCTACTATCTTTGATAATACCACGTTCACTTTTGATGAGATTATATACCAACAAATTTTCGGTACACCAATGGGGTCACCTATCTCTCCCATTTTGGCTCAAATAGTAATGGATTACGTATTGAACAGCGTTATTCTTCAGTTACCTTTTCAATTGCCATTCTTAAAAACACGTTGATGACATTATAATGTCAATCCCAAGGGATGCTTGTGATATCACTTTGACCATGTTTAACAGTGTTAATGAATATATTCAGTTCACTATCGTAATTGAAAATTCGGGTGGTTTCGTGCCGCTTTTGGATACAAAGGTGACTAGGGGACATAATAACGGGATAATGTTCGATTGGTACAATAAACCAACTTCTTTTGGCAGATACCTTCACTGTTGGTCGACGCGTAAATTGAACCACAAAATTAACACTATTCCAGCTATTAAGTACAGAATTATTAATATTTTCGAAACATCATTTGTAAAGTATAATTTAATTAAATTAAAAACCGTTTTTCTACCAAATAAATTATCCCGAAAAAATTCTAAACAAACTCTTTTCCGCAACTATTATTAATGAAAATGTAACAACTCTGACTATTGGTACCTGAGATAATACTGAGACCCCTCTCATTTACAAAAAGCTGACATGTATCTGAGTTGACAGAAAAATTAATAAAAGTTTTTTCAAATGAACTTACAACAAATAATCTAAAAATAGCGGAACATTACCCTTTCACTATAAATAGGCTATTTAGCAGAATAAAAGATAAAACACCCTTGATGTACCAATCGAACGTTATTTATAGCATACCTTGTAAGGATTGTGCCGGTAGATACATTGGCTAGACGGGTAAGGGCAATTGTGTTCTTGCACAGCATAGTCTTAGTATGGACCATGTATTTGACTTCAACAACGCTTCTGTTTTGGGTTCTGAAGTCAATTAACACAGTCAACTTCAAAACGGACACGAGTCACCTCAGTACTAACTACTCTTATATTATATCAACATCGCTAACAGCAAGTCTAATCAATCAATCACGAGATCAACACAGCAATTTTGAAGTTCAAGCTTTAGTACATTCAGTACAGATAGAGGCCGTTGCAGTTTTGTCGTATCCTTTGTTTCATTTATGCGTGCTTTTTAATTCTTTGCAAAATTTTGGTGCATAAACTACTAATAGTCATACCTTATTCCTTACGCTTTGTGAGTTGTTCTTAATTGTAAAAAACAGCATCTGAAGATCCAATGTAGTTCTGCACTAGCAGGGGCTCTGCGCGGGTTGCTACGCCAAAAAGTACGGAATTGGGACGTCCTGACCCGTTACAGCCATTGGCCCATCGGCACCAAACTTCACAGGAACACGCTCCAGACTATCCTAGAGTTTTCCTGAAAATTTCATCAAAATAAGCTACATATAAGCTACACACACATTTAACATAATATTAAGATGGTGCCATTAATTTCAAGACATTGGTTAACTATTTTGTATTCGTGTCCATAGTTTTGAGCTATATCTATAAAACAATTTCCATGGTTGTCTATTGTTTTCGATTATTCAAGCCTGGTCGCTTTATTTTGTTTATTATTTGATATATATTATTTAGTTATTATTATGATATATACGGTAACCCCACGTCTTTTCCATACAATTTTTTTTCTATAGAAAACGATTACTAAATACTCAGTAAAAAGTTTTCATATGGATGGCCTAGCTGCAATATAAACGTATCACCTATACTGTAACCATGATGATACTTGGTATTACAGCTAGCCATCGGTGTGGGATTTGTTTCAATTCAAAAAAAGTTTCAACCGTTTGAAAATTAACAGGAATTGAGATTTGGTAGGAAATGTGGAAATATCAAAACGCAAATTATGATTATTGATGTGGACGCATCTAACAGGGCATTAACTGGGTACGAGGAAATTATATACGCAACAAGAAATAGTTTTTAGTACTTTTGCTGGAAATCGGTACATTTTTTAAGATCTGATTGCTTTTAAAGATAATTAAATGTGTCAAATCATTGTTGCCAAAATGTTACAGCAATATTAATAACAGTAGTGGAGTTATGACAATTAAATATCTATATATTAAAGTAAGTTAGCCACATAATTTAGTGTTATTTTTAAACCAATATACCAGCAGCCCCAAGATAATAAAATTATGACTCATTAATTAAGAATAACAACTCCTGAAATATACGAGCAATAAACCGAAATTTTACTACTTCAATGCTCTATAAATTAGTTTTATATCACGGTTATAACGTTAAGGTCCCATCATAGCAGGTAGAAATCGAAACAGATCAACACGAAAGAAAAAAAAAACAAACAATTTATATTTTGCGGAGATGATTTGGGATTTCAGTTCTCATCATATGCTATAACTGCATCAGTCACGCCATATGCACTGCTAAGCGACCAAGAACACCCTACGAAATTATTTTTTGGACCATAAAATTCATTGCCGCATAAACACTCTCCTTTTTCAAGTTATGGGATGTAACAGCAAGTTATTTTCTTATTAATTAAAGTGCTGAATCATTCGCAAAAAAAACTCGATTTGTCAAGTTTGCCTCAATTTTTATACGTTAGGTTAACCGAAATAAATAGAAATAAATTTTGTTCAGAGAGAATAAATCGTATAAATATATTTAACAGTCTGTATAAACATATTAAAAATGTACTACCAGTGGCGATCATCCGAAAATAAAGTATAATGTAAACAGGGCATTATATGATCAAGAAAATGAATTTGCGATTTAAATATAGAGGGCCGTGACGTTGCCCGACCAAAGATCAACGCGAGATTTATGAATTCGAAATTTAAACGCTTTTTGCTACCTTCCAGTTGTATAAATTTGTTTTTTTTTTTTTGGTCGGCCGCTTATTGTTGCATATATGATTAAAAATTCGACCACCCGTACGGGAAATAAAACTAATAACCGGTATAATAAACCTATAATTCATGTGGCGTCACGGCTGATGTCCGACGACGAAATGCATCCTTCTCCAAACAAAGGCCGTCTGCTTTTTTTGTTCTCGCCGACGATGTGTGAACTGTGAAATAGCGTAAAATGAAGGGAAATCGCCAACTCACCGCCCTATAGTTGCATGCCGATGTGTCGGTCAAATTCGCCCCAAAAGAAAATCGTTATGGTCCGACCGCGGTACACAAATAACTTGTCCAACACCAAGCGAAAGTGTTCGTTCGGCATTCTTGGATGTGCTTCCAAGTCTCTATCAGCTGGATCTATCACTGACACCTATATAAAAATATTATGATGAAAATATTTCAACATGGTCATCATTTCAGCTTTGTAATCAATTATTGAATTATGATTGATACATTCTTGTCCCACAGCGTGTCTTTTCTTAGTCTACTAGCACTTCTACTTCCTTGCCATGCCTTGATCATGTGTTCGGTAAGTTTTTCCCATTCTCCTTAACTATTTGTAATGTTTATTACTATTATTCTTTCAACATTCTTTGCATTCAGTTCATTTTTCCATTCTGGATTACTTATACCTTATTGTACTTCGTTTTCAGTTGCATGGGTCTTTAATAGAGGTGTTTTTGGCTCCATAAGAAGGCATGGGTGCAGTTTTGTAATAAGCGGCTTTAACCAAGGAAATGATCGAGAATTTGAAGTATGCGATACCTTCAGTCTTTGTGAGGCGTATTTATGATA
Organism: Melinopterus prodromus; assembly: GCA_964023965.1. NCBI lineage: Eukaryota > Metazoa > Arthropoda > Insecta > Coleoptera > Scarabaeidae > Melinopterus > Melinopterus prodromus. The sequence continues at coordinate 53,587,135 of OZ030393.1, forward strand.
TCTGGTCAATATTTCTTATTTGTATTGTAATGTATTCGATCAGAAAACAAAACTTAATATATGAACTTGCAATTATATTTGTATCTGTTGGGATTTAAATATTAATCGATTTATTATATTAGTTTCTATATTTGTTTTATCTATAATATTATTAATTATTAGACCTAATTTAATTAGAATTCGTTTAGGATGAGATGGATTAGGGTTAGTTTCTTATTGTTTAGTAATTTATTATCAGAATGTTAAATCTTATAATGCAGGAATAATTACAGTTCTTTATAATCGTATTGGAGATGTGGTTTTTTTAATAGAAATTGCTTGAATATTTAATTATGGTAGATTTAATTATATTTATTATACAAATTTAAATTGTTCTAATGATTTTCAAATATTATTAATTTCATATTGTAATATTCTATTCTATTAATGTATACTGACAAGTTTAAAGAGCTACACAAAATGTGCAACTTTTTTAAACTTTTTAAAATTAATAAAACATAATGACTGTTACGACAATAAATGCAGGTTTTGACATAGGCCACATGACTTTATCGTACCATTTAGCAGTGTTTCCTAACGCAAACGCTGATGTTCTGACAATACTGCCAATAGAATCAAAATATCTGTGAAATCCTGACTAACAAGTTTTAGTGCAGTCACGATCAATCTCGATCAAATAGAATTTTTAATTTTACCGAAATATGTCATTGACATAAATTATATACAATTTTCTCTACTTTAATTTATTATTTAACTATTTTGACGACATTACAGAAAGGGCGGCTAATTTGCAAAATTGTTGAAAAATGGTAAGAGTAAACCACCAGTTCCTTTGGACCCTTTTGAACAAAAACCTTTTCAGCTCTAAGTTTGATCATGAAACTTCTAAATAAGTTTCGTCCCGATACCTTTAGTAGTTTCTCCGGAATAGTCGCCACAAAAAAACGGGCACACATACAGACGCACATACATATACACTGACTTTTTTGTACCTTGGTCAAAAATATTCAGTGGACACAAACGGACATATTTCCTCTATAATTCTAACCTTTTTTCTACACGATTACAATACTTTATAATACTATGTACGATAAAGTAAAAATGGAACCCATAACAGACCTTAGAGGCCCAAAGGGTGCAACATAGATGTAATCCCCTATGCGTGAAATCAACGGCCATTTTACCTCACAACCTTGAATTTTGGCAATATTGTTATGTTAAAGCTAAAAAAATACAAAATTTGTATAAATTTTGTACAAAAAGTTAAACTTGGGTTTCTATATAAAAAGTTGATTCCTTCCAGAAAATGCGGTTAAAATTTTGTTTGCGCATATTTCCCAACTAACCATTCTAAATATGTATAGGCGTAATGGGTTGATAGGTAAAATAATACACATTTACTTCAACTAGCAAAACTAAAAAGCTGAGTTTTTTTCCTCGCTAATATTAAATAAAAACTTATTTGGTGTTGAGAGAGTTATCACAATTTGTTACAGCCAGCTTATCTTATGGTGTATCTAAAATTGGTACCAATTCCAATATATCCTGCTGTTGGTTGTCTATAAGTCTCTTCAGTGATTAAGATCAAAATGTTTCAAGAAACACTTAAATGACAGCTATCAATTGACACCACAATTGACATACGAACTACTTTCCCATTACAGGATTATTTCAACAAAAATATTAAAAAATGGCGAAGATACAAACACTCTAAAACCGTTTTTCAAACCATGTAAACTTTATGTACTTTGAAGTTTGCATTTTTTACCTGAAAATTAATAGTTTTTAGTATGTGAGTCTGAGTGTAACTCATTTAAGCCTGTGAAAAAAAAATCTGGGATGCTAAAGTTATGCCATACAATCAAAAGTAAGCAATCATAATTCCATTATTCAAGAAGATAGATACAGTATGAAGACGACAGTAGAACCACTCTGCTAATTATGGCCTACAGCCCTACAAGATAGTCATCATGGTTGTTCATGTATCAATAAAAGTAGTTGCTCAAGCATTGTTGGGAGAGAGAATACCAAGCCTACAGGATAACACTAATTAAGAAAATTCTAATAATATCTATGTAGGCTGACTAAAAGTGCTTTATATTTTCATGATATTACGGTGCTGCCCTTTTAACCACTATTATTTACAAATTTAGGGGTGTCGGAATTAGGTACATGCAAATGTAGCAGGTGTGTGTTGGAATTGTGTACATGGTTAGCAGTAATACATATGGCTCTATTGCTGTTGTTACACATTTTGTGGACATCAATAATTCCTAATTATTACAGGGTGTCGGTATTACGATCATCAATAGTCCCTAATTCCGTCATAAATATCGACAGGCATCATAGGAGATGATGGAATAAGACAGAATGATGCAACACTAGCAGGAGAGAGTAGCGATTTTGGCGTTAATACACCACTTGTGCGGATAACAGTTGAACTCATGCCATCTCCATTAAAAAATCATTATTCTGGCCTGAAACACCCAGATAAAGTAAAAAGAAACTGTCCTTCTAACACTATCTCTGCTGCTTGGAGAGAATATGTGTTAATAGTAAGAAGGAAGCACAAACGAAAATCATTCTAGAGAAATAAGAAAAGAAGCGAAAAGGGAACAGAATAAACAGCTGCGCCAAGAAAAAGAAGACACTAAAAATTCCAGATACAAGAAACATTAAAATACATATAAGGTGAAGAGGACAGATTGAAGAAGAAGAAGTAATTACAGTTTACTCAGGACTCACCTTCGACTATTACACATGTCTCAAGGTAAAGGTCTTTATTAATGTTGCTAATTTATTATATCAATTAAACTAACCGAATATTAATTGTTTATATAATTTAATTCACTTTAAATCAAATCAATTAATAAAGTAAAGCTATTAAGTAAACCTGCAAAGTGACTAAACTTGTTTTCCGTTACCACTAACTACTTATATCTGGTCGGATATGGTTTCCCATTTAGTGTTAATTAATAGTTTTCCTGTACGACTATCACTCGCCATATCTTTTACAAATTATTCTCCATTAATACTTTGCAGTTCCTACACGACTGTGCGTTTACGTACCTTAAGTATACCTATGGTCCATACTACTTATCCATATTTATAGAATTTTGCATATTGAAGATAAACTGAGCAAATCTGAAAGACACTATATGTCAACAGAAGAAAAAATTAAATGTGAACCTTTGCTTTCTCGCATAGGCAGGTAGTCTTATTGTAGTTCACAACCAATGCTTACCTTCTTCTTTCTTTCAACCGTCCGAAAACAATGTGCTTTATTCGCAAGTGCTTTCGGTTGCACCGACATTGCATTCCCGCTCGTCCTCATTATGTAGGAATGAGTAAGCGTATCAACGATAAATTCATACGCGGGAATGTCAATTGAAAGTTATGCGGGGCCAGTATGGGCCTCGGATCCCTTTCAGCTCTTAATTATAATGTCTAAATTTCCGCTTAGCAGTAACAATAAAAATATTAGCTTGAGTTTTCGGCGGCCCGGTATTTAGATCATGCCGTCTTTTCGGCGAAGTCGTTGGACTGGGCCGTGCCCAGGACCGCTCGGAATTCGGCGGGAGTTCGACTGACGACGTCCGACGTAATGAGATTTGGCAGGGTGCAATCGAAATTTCGTACTATCCTGGGCCGAGCAACACGTGGAGAACTCACGAGCTGGCGACTGGATGTCTTCAAAATGGACAGAGCCGTATCTGCCGATTTGTCGCGAATCAAAAATTGAAGGTTTTGACGGATGTGCAATGTGGGTGCAAAACTATATCATCATTGTAATTGGTTTGATAACTACGGACATAATACATATAATCTAAACCCATATTTGCTGTCTCAGAATCTGTCTCAGAATTCTTTCCAACAAAGTAATTCTATATAAGAATGGTGTTCCACTATTTTTAGGTTTGTTAGATGGTTATTTTATCAAATGTCAGGTAGTAACATGCAGAAAATATCGAAATACTGAATTCAATGCTTATTTTCTCTGTTAGATCTGGCACGATCGATGCATGGTTGATGTGGAATGAAGGGTATGGAGGAGGCAGTGAAGACAGAAATGTCTACCAAGCAAGGAAAAAGAAAGTGAGTAAAAGAAATAAGTATAACCAATTCGTACTAAAGAAGACAGCAAGGAAGGATGCTACAAATACAAGCATAGTTAGATAAAATGGATACGAAAAAAAAAAGGCAAAAGAGATGTGGGAAGCCAGAATTTTTGGGCAACAGAAAATCAGGGGAAACCAGTATAAACACAACACCATAAACGGATATGGAGCATTTTGGGAGAGAAAATTGATACCTTGAAGAGGCGGAAGGAATATTTTGAGTAGGAACCGAACCGGGAAAGGAAGGTATGCAAATGATATAATGCAGTCAATAGAAATAACCGTATAGGAGGCACCCCATGTAGTGGGGTGCTTTCCTTTAAAGTAATATCTTTGTTTTATTTGATTTGAACAAACTATCACAGCACATCAAGAACCTCCAAATAACACATTTAAGAAAAAAATTAATTAAAACTTTTGGAAGACAGAATATAACAGATTGAAGAAGACACACCATCCCTCAGTTCCATTAGCCCGAGGAAGGACATATGACCCCGAGGTGAAGCAAGAGGGATCGAATTGCATTGTTATTACAAGAAATGAAGACTTTGTACTTATGGCCATAAGTGCAAATACAAACTACATCAGGAAAAAAACAGCTCTTTTATTTATCCCAAATCACTGCGACTGATGTACATGGAGGAATTCATCATTAGTGACTTTGTACTGACTTTGTAACGTTTATTCTTTTCTAACTAATAAAAGACATGAAATCAGAAAACGCTTTTTACACCAATGAAATCTAATTTTGATTTGTCATTTAAGAATGTAAAGAGAATCTAAATAGTCAAGTTATGCCACACAAACGGAAGATGGCGATCAATATCATTATTCAAAAGAGAGGCAAGTATGGTGACTACGGATTGGAAGAATTACTCTGCTAGATATGGCCTACAATAATAACTATGGGATCATGGTCGCTATATCACTATATCACTATATCAAGAAGAGTGACTGGAAAACACCTTATGTGTTGTTAGGGTTAATGGCAACATGAGTAAAGCATGTATTTGAAATATGTTTAGGGTGCTAACATAAAGTGACTATTATTGACAGTGATTTTCAGCATTGAATGTTGAAACCGCCGAGTACAAGGAAGAATTCCCTTAAATAAAATTCAGAAATATTTGGCGTATGCTGACAATATCATAATGTTGCAGAAACAACCTCCGAATATCTATACGTAACGACAGTTCTGAGACACACAGGAAGACTTTGAAGATGGACATTCAAACAAAATTCAAACTAAACTTGACAAAGAAAATCGCAGCAAAAATATTATAAGACACAGGTCGCATACTAGTGCAGGAATTTGTGGCCCTTATGATTAACAAGAATCAAAACTTGTTTATACTGGGTCATCTAGAGAATATGGCAGATGATGACTAAGACCGCAGTTGCTGTTTTGAGGGTTCTAAAATGTTAAGTTGTTCTGAAATGCTGGTTGAAACTGTACTTCGATCTAGCATCTCACATATCGCAATTAATGACAAATTATAAATTGAGAATATAGAAGATCATTCAAAAAATAATATAATATACAATTGAAATAACGACGTACTTATATAAATATGGTTATTTGGTCAAAACCTGTTTTGAAGCGATACCGTTTTAAGTAGTTGAAAAAAAATATTTGGAAAAAATACAGCAATGGCAATAAACAAGCGCCTTGTGTACATATTTTCTTCTCAAAAACTAGTAACAACTTACAATTTCTGACATTTTTTTTGGGGGGGATGTTGCTATCAAATTCAGATTCTACTGAAAATTGTGTACCAGAAATCAGTGGTCAATTGTTCTTTGTTTTTGGCTGAAGGCTATTTGTCTACGATTTTTTTTTAATAAATTATATAAATATGTTGTTCTTTTCAGCTCTTACACATAAGTTAAATTAAATTAAAATTTATACCTACAAGGATAACAAGGATAATTACTTTTTTTTATTAACTGTAATGCGGAAGAACGCACGGTGTTTAAGTTTTAATGGTCATTGCTTCAGGGGGATGTTAGGGACACCAAACTAAACATAAATTTCTATATAACCTTTTTAGTCGAGTTATGACTTAGACAATTGACGTTTTATAAAACTTGGATAATAATAATACTACATATATAAAAGGATTTTGAAAAAGTACCTTTGTACTAAATAAAAAAAGCAGTTTAATGCAGGCCCATAAATAATACACATATTATTATTCCCAAATGTAATACCAGACAACTATCAGAGAAATGATGTATAATGAAAGATCAAATATGCGAGGTAAAATCCATAGTGCATTATGTGCTTAAATAATTAAATGAAAATGCTCTTCTTTTATGCACAGTGTTTATTTATTATATAAGTGGGGACGCGGTTCGGACCGCAGGGCCATCCTCAGCCGCCAAATCTACAGATTAACAAGATATACAAATTAATACTAGGCCAAGTACCGTATGAACCAAAAACAGAAACTTCAATAAATATCGAAGGCCCAATACCCAATACCAACCATCTTAACATTAAATATATTTAGCACAATAAAAAGGTAAAATTAAGTACTCACAGTCAATTTAATCGACCTCGACAAGTCATTATCATATTTATAAAGTCAAATGAGAGGAAAAATTCCGCGTAAAGTTGATAATATATATTATAATTTGTCGATAGCGGTGTTGGAATGGAATGCACAGTGCGTAGGTCAACTCAAGCCGACCGGACAAAAAACGCCGAAAATATCACATAATGAACAGTTTCAATGAATCAGAACCAAGAAATAACAAAACTTGACAAATAGCAGATTAAAACACCACAAATACACGAACATTGAATCAAACGGCAGTTTATACAATTGTAAAATTTTATCAAGTGAAAATCAAACATGACATAATGTGCAATTTAAGTTGCACAATCGTGGTAGACTGTGATCGGTGTAAAATGAATTCAACAAAATATATGTTACACAAGTTTAGGCTGAATGAAAAACAACAAAATCGAAGACCAAAGTAAAATACATAGAAACGTCATGTACCCACCTAGAATTAGTAAAATAACTACATTATATTATGAAGCAAGATATATAGTGCGGCAAGAAAACAAAATGACACAGACAATAGCAACGCTTTGGAAAACAAGAAAATTTATTAAATTAAGTAAGGAAACTTAATTAATTAAGCGGCGATAAAAAATATATAACAAATCAATAAAGTAGAGAGTGTCAACCAAAAGGTAAAGAGAAAAGACAAGGAATATATAAAATGCTTATAGACGATAAGTGACTAAAGGCTTGTATTTGGTCAATCTCTTCACCAAATAATAAAAATTCCAAAGATTTCTTCTTTAAAAGTCCAATTCTGTCGTGCGGCCGTGTCGGGTGTCAGTCATGTGAGCGGCCTTTTCGAACATGGTCGTCGTCGGTGATTACGTCAGATAGTGACGTCCGATTAAACGATTGACGATCGGGCCGCATGCGAAAATCTTAACCGTACCTATGGCAAGCAAGATCGCGACGCGGTCGCGCCCGTGGCAAAAAGCAAAAGCAAGCCGAGCAACGAGCGACCACACGATGCCTCCGGGATGGGAAGTCGGACTGACTGCTCGGCTCTTCGTGGGTGGTAGGCGACGTCCAGGTATGATCCAATATTTATAACAGTTGATATCCTTTGACGGGCCACTTCTTGTCCACCAACGGTCACCGAGGTGTATATAAATAATATAATTTAGTCCGCTTGCCTGACTTGGAGGTTCTTTTGACGGACTGCCAATGCACCAGGTCGCGAATAGATATTGCTCATTTGCGGCCAATTGAAATTCATCTCAATTATAAAAAGATTTTTAATTGTCGACGTCTATTAGTTACTTTTTCCTTTATTGGAATGGTTTTTTTTGTTGTTGTCCGGTTGCTACCGCGGAACGCTTAATGGACCGACCTCACCGCTGCTGCTGCTGCGGGCTGAACCGCCTGCCCGCCTGAGAAATCTGGTATTCCGCGAATTTTTAAATTGCCATCGGTTATGTTAATGCGATCAATAAATACCCTTGTACAACGTTTTTTCGATACAGCCATTAGCGATCGTGTAATGTACCTAACGATCTTGTCCAACTCAACAAATAAATTTCGTCTACTTTATGGCTTTCTTCTATCTAGCGCTAGCTGGTTGCCCTTTTTCTTTATTTAAGTCTTTTGGTTTTTGTTGTGCTGCGATATCTTTTTATCCTTAGATAAATATATATTAGGTTTCTTTCTGAAATGCTCTGTCTATTCTAAGAATATCCCCGGAATGTATAAAACCCATTATGAATTACGTGAATTTTCAAGGAAATTGAAGATATTATGGCGGAGGATATTTTATTCTGTGCACAGTATTTGTATTGATAATTTCATCAGGAATATGTTGCAAATTAACAAAATAAACATAACAATTAAAATACGATTTGATTTCGTAAATGTAATACAGTGCTTTTAAGGATATGATGTATGTACGTAAATAAATCATTAAAATGCACCTGTATTTTGTTACCTATGTCGTTTTGCAACATCACTTTCGACAAATTGGCATAAATTATATAAATATAATACGTTAAAATTATTCTACACGTAGTATTTCGAAAATTTACTTGTTATCTTGCATGTGAATTTTAATCGTCCATTGCGCATTTTTATTTTATTAATTACAATTTCCGTGGATATTTTTGACTCATTGCTTCAAATTATCCAAGATAACGACAACAAATCATCCGGAACTTTTATTAGTATAAATTCACAAAATGCAGCCCATGCTGATTTACATGAACGAAAACAATCTCTGTTACCACGCAAGTATCTGTGCAAATATTAAGGCTAGTTAATACAATATCAGGAGCAATTTATTTTAAGAAATATGATTTTCTTCAAACTCACTGAAAATAATTTATGAATTAGTAAATAATATAGGTTTATAAAATTTGTTTAAATAATACTATTAGCTTCAATAATAACCAAGATATTTACTGTGAAAAAGTAGGATAATGAAAATAACTAAACAATTGTGGCATTTAGGTTTTTAAAACCTGATACGATTATTCTGAAACCTGGAAACTTTTTGGAAAATTTAATTAAAAGTACGTTAACATTGTAATAACAAAGTTGATAAAACTTTCGGTAGACGGTAGTTTTATAAGACGTCAAATTGGTGCACGCGTTGTTTGGACACGACGAGCGTAGCGAGGAGTGCCCAATTGCAACGAGTCCGCCAATACGTCTTATAAAACGAGTGTAATATACTATTTTTTCTACTTTGCGTCATTAATTTTATTTAAATTTAGAAATTGTGGGTACTATGTTGCGCTTAATTAGAGTAAACTAAAAAGTTAAATTAAACATAACCTAAAAAGTTAACTTTAACATAGTGAAGGAGAAAGGTAATTTATCGGGCAATTCCGTCATACGAAGAAGCAACCGTAGACACGTGTTACCTTTCTCCTTTAATATCTTACCGTCGATAAACCAGTTTTCCATTTAACATAGTGGTTTCACAAGTAAAATAATCAGAATAGACGTGTTTGGCGGTAACTGATTAGTTACTTCAGAGAATAAGAACTTACTAAAGAATTGTTTTAACGGTTAACGTTTAATAGCAGTTTCTACCTAGCACCACTGGCTTATATACAAGTTTACACGCACGTATAATTGAAACCAAATTCTAATTTCGGTGTAACAATTTATTAGAATAAATTATACTTAGTAAAATTACACGTGATGGAGGTAATACAAATACGTTGCACATAACCAGAACTAAGACGAAGTCGATAGCGACGGACAAAAACGAATAAGGTATTGCACTGAGAGGAATTCGGTCCAAAATGTAACCGAAAACATACGTTATATAAACTAAGAAATCTTCAACACTTTCAATGTACTATAGCTTCCTACGTGTATGCAGGTATTCAATAAACCATTTATTGCGCATATACAATCTCGCAGCAGTAATTAAAATTGTTCATATCTAGGATGTAGGTTTGATCTTTTCATAATACCTTATTAAAGTAAATGTGGTCCTTGAATTATATCTGAAAACGAGATTTGATGTTTAGGTAAAAATAATGATGACGATTACTTACCAGAGTCGCAAAACATCACCGAAAACGTAAGGCTGGCGTATTTTCATCATAAGAGGGGCTGGAAGCCGGCTGTCCAATATCAGAAAGCAAGCTGTTGCATAACACGCCGACATTTGTCTACACCTGCTGTTTCAAGGATGTGCAGGCTCAGTTTAATACTTAATGTCTAAGGTAAAAAAAATCAGGCAAACTCAATGTTTCACAACTGTTAGTACCTAGTAAGCCCTTCAAAAGTAAAAATATTTTTAATTACCAAATCAAAAAAAGTACATTTTGTGGTCATAAAAAAGTTTTTTGAGTTGCCAGCGCAGAACCTTATTACTCTTTTTATTTATCTGCGCAATCCAAGCACAGCCCGTTGCGAGATTTTTTCTCGATTTCTATGGGCATTCCCAAATCGAAAACACGATCTTCTTGCCTCGTAATTAACCGTTGGGAGTAGTTCTTTGGTAGGGTCCGGCGGGCGACAGTCTCCGTCATTCGACGTCGGACAGTCAGAATGTTATGGTTTTTCGGGGGGGCCGCGACCTGGCCGATAAATCAGGGCTGGGCGGTGGTGACACCGGCCATCATACTAGTCGGCCGCAGCTAGCGCCACCGCGACTCGATGACTGACTGACAGACGGCCGTCACAATGGGCAATTTCATCTGGCTGTCGATCACGTCCTCTTCTAAGAACCGAAAGCCTAATCCCGTCGTCACCGGCGATTTGTCGTCCCCTACCATTCCGTACGATTTCCGATTCTCGTTTCATCTTTTTTTCTTTCTTTCGTTCGTGATTCTTTTGCTTTTCATTAATCGACGCGCGCCAGAGGCCCACGTGACCAGACGCCCAGAAATAATTTCGTCATTGCACTGTAATATTATTCGGTTTATAAGTCCTTAAGACATTCATACAGTTTTGATTAGTTTAGAAATGTACTATTTGTATTCATTGCATGGCTGTAATTGTTGCTCCTGTACTCATACCAGTCGGATATACTTAAACTTCCCTAGAGTTCATCAAGAGGACTTGATTAACTCTAGGGAATAAGAAAGGAATAAACGAGAGACTTAACCTGACGTCCATGGAGGCCATGTTGTGCTGCAGAAGAAGAAGTGCATTGGGTTTAAGATGTCTGTGTTCTGTGTGTCAATCTTGGTGATAAATCACAATAAAGCAATACATTTCCCCAAGAATCTATTGTTAGAATGACCTCAACTTCACGCAGTTCATGCTAATGATCAGAAGTGTATCGCATGTCATTATAAAAACAAAAACAAAACTAAACGATTTATGATAGTAAGAGTTAGCAAATTGTCTCTGTTTAGGATTTATTTATCTCTTGTTCAGTGATGAACTCACAGAGATATGTTGTGGAGTTTTACCCAATATCGTGCATAGAATGAAGCACGGTTTCATGGCTGACAAACCATTCCTAATGCCGGGATGTATTCTACTGCGCAGAGATGTTATAAGGAACGCAACTTCTTCATAAACAATGTACACGAGGGTGGTCCTTATTATTAACTTTAATTTTTTTATTTAGGATCCTCTCAATTAGTTCCTTTATACATACTTAACTGAGTGACTATCCTAGCCAATTTTCGTAGAATGTCGACTTGAAAGCATTCTGAATTGTGTCTAGGTTTTGAGACCACAAAACTTTGAGGCTGCCTGTGGAGAAATGAAGGATTTTGGTAAGTTTCTCAAAAACTCCGTGTTGTCCAGTGTGTCTGTTAAATAAAAATGGTGCACTTTTTTTACACACTTGGTTTTTATATTCTTTAATATAATTTATTAGATGAATTACTAAATAACCCTAAAAAATTTACATGGCGAGTAAATATAAAAAGTATTAACAGTTCTTGGAAGCTGCTGTTTGACAGAAATCATACACGAGCCACTTGAATATTTTGCAATATATGAGGTCGGAATTCTTGTAAATCGTGAATTACAAACAATAAAACGAACAAAATAAAGATATTAGATCTTCACAAGCATCCAGATTTTGGGACCAATAGAATAACAACATATTTGGGACTTGCCACCATCGTTATGGTTCTGCCAATGTAATAAGCTGCACTTTTTTTAATTGCAAAGGTGTGAGCCTCTTCATATATTTGTATATGTGCTGAAAACGTAACCAAAATCGGTTAAAGCTTACAATAGATTTACACGACAAAAGACTATAGGATAACACGATAGGAAAGACAATAGGAACAATACACACACTGGCAGAAAGAGAACGTCTGATGTCTATTATTGCAATGTTGATCCCCATGTCATATCCAAGCGAAACCAAGCAGACACAAATTAGTGACAAGTAGTTATATGTTACTCATCTCCCCTACAATATATTGGCACTGAAGATACCCGTAAGTAGCTACCATCTTTTTCTATCGGTAAAGTAAAAAACAACAAAAAACGCACCGGAGCAATCGCTCTTCATTTGTCCGAGTTGAGCCTACTCGATTGATCTTTGAACCCGGCAGTACAGCGGACCAAGCTTCAGAGGTTCTCCGGGTGTGTATGTGAAGCCTGGGGACGGGTGGAGGCGGCGGTTGGGTGTTTTCGCAGCGCGTCTTTCCAGTAAATCAGCGCCGCCCGGCGAGCTCCTCCCGATTGACAATTTCTATTAGCCAGATGCGGGACAAATTAGTGGATTATTACTCCGGGTGATCAATGGTACGGTGTTAATTCCGCGAGGGGGCGCGAGGGACGCCGCCGCCGTCGCCTCCGTGGGACACGTACCGCCGCCTGCGATCCAATTTGGAGCTCCAATAAAACTGCCACGGCAAAGCCCACGTCGATGCTGTTAAGTGACGTGAAATATCCGACGTCGCGCCGTTGGACGCCAGCCGCCCCCGATCTATAACTGCTTGCGCGACATGAAAAATTTAATGTCGCAGAATAAACAACGGCCAGGACGACGACGCCGCCTCCGGCCCTAATGGGATTTTTTCTAAAGCCCCCCTTGCACGGATTACGCCCCCGATCTCCTCTCTGGACAAAATGGGGACGGCACGTCCGTGCTGAATCTCCCTGTAGAGCTGAATTGAATGCTTAATTTTGAACACTATTTGTTCGTTCTTGTCCAAAGGTTACCTTATCTAACATCGTTTAGTTTCTTCTTTTAAAATTGAGCATCGATAGATTCATGGGCGTATCCAGCTCAAATCGGAAGGGGGGCAGTTTAAATAGAGTTTAAATAGAATTTTTGTGATGGTATATAGTAACAATCCCCTCAAATCGTTTCCAAATCCAAAAATAGTGGACACGTCATTTTTTGTTGTTGACATTTAGATTATTAACCGTGCTTGTCAGGCCTTAAATATACATGGGAAAATGCTTGGGAAGAAGACATTGTAGAGAACTTTCCAAGGAAGAATTTGACCTATTATACATATGGTTTTGACGCCCCCAACCCATCTCCATAATGCCCTGAAAACTACCCTTAAATGAAAAAAATGTACATTCTTCCGATAGTTGATCCATCTAATCATTACAGTCTCTTTTTTTTCATAGAAATTACTATAAGTCTTGTGGAATGTTTATAAACATTTGTCAGTTAATTTATATTTGTTTAAAGAAATTCTATTTATTTAAATAATTCATTTTTCTCGAAAATCAGTCTGCATTCTGCTTCCTAAATTCGAAATGGCAAATTATTATCTTACAGTGACATTATTCATTAAAAAATTCTTCCTATTGTTTAAGCAATCAATTATTTGTTTTTAAACTTTTTTTCTAATTATGCTATAAGCTCAGCCTTTTTTGTGAAATTAACTAATAAATTTTATGTTCGTGATATCTAACAAACCTATCATCTATATTATCTAATACACCCACATTTGATTAAACAAATTCTATTTGTTTAATTGCAGTTCACTTAAAATATTTTTTATGTCGGTCTGGCTAACTGTTATTCTCAAGTGACAGCATTTATATTTTGGGATGATTTCCATTGTTTAAATAATAAAATACTAATCGTTTTCAATATCATTTATTCGAAAAAATTTAAATGATTTGATTTTCTTCTCTGGACATTGTGGAGTTACATCTCTTTTTAAAATATTAAATTTCCTAAAGTTATCAAATTTTATTAATCACGTTTCTCTTTCCATTTCTCATTCTCATTACCTACCACTGTGTGTCGCAAGAAATGTTGCTTTGTTGCTGTCCGGAAACTGCTCCCTGTACTCTAATTGATGAAATATAGAAAACGAATATTATTTTATTATTTAAAGACTGGAAATCATTCCAAAGTATAAATGATGTCACTTCAGAATAACAGTTGCAAGACCGATCTAAAAAAAAATATTTTAGGCGATTTGAAGAAGAACGTTTCAAGAAATGGCATTTGTTCAAACAAATGCCGTTGAAACAGATGCAGCTAATATAGACTAGATATCTCGAAAATGAAAGTTAATTTCAAAAATAAACTGTCTTTTCTACCGTAATTAGAAAAAAAGTTGAAAATTAATTATAATTTATTGTTTAAACAATAGGAAGAAATTGTTTAATGAATAATAATAATAATAATAATCCACGCCTTAACATCCCCCAACAGCTTTCGCCACTACGGGGGCATCGGCAGGCCCGAATTATCATTATTATGGACCGCGTCTGTGGCACCTCTTAAGTTGTCTGGCTTTCAGCATTCGCCGTGGAGTAAAGGAAAACCACAGAAAAACCTTTACTCTGAAAGTCACTCTAAGGTAATAAACTGCGATTTCGAACTCAGACAACAGAATTCAAACGGATTTTCTAGAAAAACAAATTATTGAAGCAAATAGAATTTGTTTAAACGAATGGAAATTAACTGACAAATGTTTATAAATATTCCACAAGACTTATAGTAATAATTTATTGAGAACAAATAAATTTTTTCATTTGGGTAGTTTTCAGGGCACTGGGTGGATTGTGGGCGTCAAATCCATATGTATAATATGTCAAATTCTTCCTTGAAAAGTGCTCTATAAGTCCTATAACTTTAGCATACGTTTTCCTAAACCCCAAACCATTATTCGAAAAATTTCTTCTTCCCGTGTAAATTTGAGGCATCAAAAAGTACCATTAAAAATCCAAATTTCGAAAAAAACATACGTGTCCACTTTTTTGGATTTGGAAACTATTTGGAAGGGATTGGCGCTTTCTAAATAAAAATAACCACCTTAGTGTCCATAAGGGAAAGAGTGCTATGTAATAAACATAATACCAAAATACGAAAAAGGGGCAGCTGCTCCCCCTTGCGGGGAGCAGCGTGGCGCGTGGCGCGTGTGTTATTGTTCTTAGCAACAAGCAAACTTGCTCATAGATACGGGCAACCGGTGATATCCCACTCCATTCGAAAAGCCTCGCATTTGCTTCAAAAAGATGACGAGAGTAGACTCCCATGCAATTTTGATAAAAATTTTATATTGTCACCAGTTGCTCTTTGGGCAAGAGGTTCACTAAATAAACAAATGTCTGTTACATACATTTTCTAGCTATGCAGCGCAAAATATTGACTGGTTTTAGGTTCAAATGGAAATTTAATTTGCATAGTATGCTATTTTATTACCTAATATGAATCAGTATACACATAGTAAAATGTTATGTTTAGTAAAATAAATATTTGAGGATCAAATAATATTGAACAATATCTTTTGCTTCTGAAAGTTTTTTAAAAGTGAGTAATTTAGATGGATGAATAAAAAATAATCAATTTAACTTAAATATAATATTACTAAAGTAGTTTACTTTTTGCTCACCACCGATTGACAAACTCAACATTACATTAATCAATTGATAACAACCACAATTTGCGATGTACTTTTTATCAATTCTCTGACGTTTAATTTCCTCCAGGAAAATATTTCTTTATCCCATTTCAACTGCTCGCCATAATGATATCCCATTTCCTATTACCTCTTACCATTATCAAAACGCAATGCTTTTAGAAGAAATATTTAGTATTCCGCGTATGCCGATCTTTCTATCTAAATTTATACGCATGTACACCGCTTATGGTATGCATTATTGCTACAAATAATGTACCTGCATCTAACCTGCGCATAAAACAAAGAGCAAAACGGCTCGCTGAATGATCGGCACTTTTCTAATTAAGAAGATAAGTGCCTTAATGCAGACGTCATCAATATACGAATGACACGCTATTGATATTCCACTGAGTGGTTCCCAGTGGTATTTGACTAAGCTCGAGGTAATTAGCCAATATAATATTCAGTCGTTATCGTATGTGCTCTGGAACAGTGGCTCCCTCTCGTCGGCGTATTTTATGCAGACATGCCCATACCGTGTCGCTCTATACCTCAATCGGTAACCCACCTGATGTACTTCGGCATTACTGCGAATTTATGCAAATAATGTCAATATTCCTGCCAACTTCCCAACGTTCAATCCGACGGCATATAGCTGGTAGCGTACGTGTGTGTGCGAGTAGCAGACAGAAACGCCATGGTTCGGATCCAAATTCAATTAAAACTCGAGTTTTTTGTTGGTCGTGTCGGCCAATTGATGAGATTTGTTGGACGGGTCTATCAAGGTGAATTTGGTAAAACTCGGTGATATATTTTTTGGTGACGAATTTGTTCGGACAAAGGTTTGAAGCCGTAAACGGCAATTGTGGTAATGGAAAACTCGAGCTATAAAAGAAAATGAAATCAAGGTACACAAAATATCGCAAAAAGAGAAAACCGCCAAAGGAAATTATTGCGATATCGGTATAACTCTTGGAATTGGCCTACCATTGGTTAACATTGATATTTGACTCTAGAAATATAGAGTAGACCACTAAAGCAACACGAAATGTAATCAAACCTGTGGAGGAAATTCAAATTATTCTCTACAATTTTTGATGAATTTCAATTGGAGTTAAAATGCAATATTTAGAAAGATCAGCAATTTTATTACAGCTGGAAGTTCGAATGACTTAAAAAATAATATTTTTGACCATCAGCGATTTAATTAGGAAATCTGTTCACCCTATCGTATACCAACTGTTTACGATACCTTGAATTAAAAAAAATCGAAAAAACTGTAATGGTTGGTTGGAAGCTGTAGATTGTTACAGAGAGTACGAAAATGCTACTAGTTTTGAAACAGGGACGCATAGGGCTATTAGGTCGTGCGAGGTATCACGGAATAGATATTTTAAAACCATTTAAGACCAGTTTTGTCTGTTTTATTTGACGTCTTAGAACAGTTGAGGAGTGCGGTAATTTGGTAATAGTTGAAAGAAGGCCAGTGATTGATGTTAAGTAAAAAGTATCAGTCAAAACATTTTTCGTTGTCATTAAAAATAGCCTATTTGTTATCGAAACAGTTGTGCAATGATACCTCACATGCCCTACTTTCCCAATGCGGTTTCTAAAATTGATACCATCCAGAGCATTTTGTTCGTACTGCTTTTTTGAGAAATTAATAAGAAAAGTTTTCACTTTATAGCCTACTAGCAATGCCTGCCTGAGGGAACCATCCAACACTTGTAAATCGCACTATTTGCTCTGGAAGGCAACCGAAAAGCTCAAGCACATTTAGAAAACACATTTCAACCTCATCTTAGAGAAAATGAAGAAATGCATATGGAGCAGAATACCCAAGATGGCACGGGAATACCCAAGAAGGCCACACATTCTGACCAGAAGTTCATAACTCAATCAAAAACGAAATTAATGCCAAAATTCCCCAGGTTATGACTTGATAGAGAACCTTGGAGACCCATCATGTCAAAAGTCAATGGATTGAAGTCAATAATTGAGAGCATAAGGATTGTTCTAGGCCATCAGTTTGGATTTCGGAACATGCACATGACTATTAACCAGGTCCACCGAATAACCAAGATTGTCAAAAATGCGTTAGAGGAATACAATGTTTATTCCGCAATCTTCCTAGAGGTGGCACAGGCTTTTGACAAAGTCTGGCATGAAGGACTAAACCATAAATTAGGAATTATCCTTTCAAACAGTTGACACAAGTACTAAAATCTTACCTCACTATAGACACTTTAGAGAAGTGTTGTTATAAAAAACGTTTTTTTTTTTATTTTTAACAAAACAAACATTTTTTTTATAAAATGATGTTATTTTAACGAAAGAATGTTTTTAAAATTTCGCTAAAAACATGTTTTAAACATGAAAAACGCAATTGTTTTATTCGTAAACATTGTGATCGTCGTCTTTTCATACCTCAGTCTTCAGTGGAGTTAAATCTGTTGTGTGAATGAGTTTTTCTTGTTATGTCTTCACACTTGTTGAGAATGTTGAGGCACGGATCATCAGCCAATGATCTCATTATGTACTACAGGAGAAACATCGCTTTGCGTGTTACAGCTACTTCGGTTTATGCTATTCTACGAATCAATATTTGTTTTCAAACATGTTTAAAACAATGTGTTAAGACAAAAAAATATGATTTAAACAACATGTTTGTTTTAAAACATGTTTAAAACAGTTTTAAACAAAGCGTTTTATACATTTAAAACAACTGTTTTAAACATGTTTAAACAAAATGATTTAAAACAAAATATTTGTTTTAAAACATGTTTAAAACAATGTATTAAAACAAAATCAATGTGCTGCAGCTTTGTCCTTAAAGAAATAAAAGAAGGAACTAAAATTTAAAAAAAATAAAGTACTAAGATACATTGTAAATGCGGCATGATACATTAGAAATGACGATCTTCAGAAAGACCTCAAAATGACGTTTGTCTACAGCAAAATACAAAAAATCGCAAGAAGTCGCGAAGTATGACTGGTTGTATAAACGTTGAGGTCACCCAGCTTGTCGACAACACCGGATTTATCTGAAGAGAAACAAACGCGAAAATTGATGCATATATGTATAACTAAGTACGTAGGTCTTCACGGGCAGAATCATTTAGAAACTATCATCGAAGGCTTATTAGAGAAACCATCGAAACTTCGTGAAAATCGTGACAACATCAATCGCGAAAACGGCACTGACATTAGTAGGGTCTGAAAATGGATCGTATCGCGGTTAGGTGGAAAAAGAGCACATGGGAGCGGTGAAGTGTAAATTTAAGTATATAAGGGAGATTTTCTTGGTTGGTCTTCAGTATTCAATTAGCTTTGAAGAAGCGAGCAACATGGTTCGCGAAACGTCAGCATTAACAAATCTTGACACACAGCATAACCCATGGCCATATGTATAACCTTTAAAATAACACATGTTATGCTGTTTCTTCTGGCAATTTTTGGCAGAAAATATAAATACTAATTAAATGGGGTTGAAAAAGCGTCTCTTTTTTGAAGATTTGCAAAACAAGTTTTTTTAAAGCAGGTATACCATATCCCAAAATATATATTTATTTTTTTATAAGATGTGGACCAAACAGGTGAAGGATGAATTAGAAGCATAATTTGGTGTTTCTCTAAAGGAATGTTTTGGGAGAATGAAGAGTACCTAATAAACGAGTCGAAATGAGGTCCAGGAAGCATGGTACCTATGTCTTCTCGTCAACTGAGCGTGTGTGTCCGTTTCGTCGAGTGAGGAAGGAGTGGTTTGAATGCATAGCCCATAGGTGTCCCGATCGTTCGTCGATAGCTCTAAACACCGCTATGATTGTGAATTACGCGCAGAATGAAGAGGACACGATCGGACGGATAGCGTTCTGCATGCGACACAATGGCTGCACACGCACCAGCCAGCAACCCGAGTAGCCATTCCCACGACACTTCACCGTCTAATATATGTGCTACACTAGGCATAGATATGATGCTTTTTAAAACGCCATATACGACTTATTCCGGCCTGTCCAACTCTTAAATCCGTCACAGCCTGTCACTCGGCGTTCCCTTTTATTTCAACGTTAATAGACTCACTATTCCATATGCTCACTATGGGTACAACTATTACTGTTGTTGCAGGAGATATTTAAGTTGGCCTCTGTTGAGCCGTTTGGGGTATATTGTTAATATTGAGTCGTTACGACATCATCATGAAATTGAGGTTTGATACTTGCTACATCTCGCCAGTATCAGAATGGATAAAATAACCATGATAATTAATCTCATTTGTTGAATGAAATTGACATGTTTAAAGCATATTATTGTCGAAGGGTTGTCGTTGTCACAATTTCTGTTGAAGATGTTCTCGTACCTATTTACTGCACTTATTGTGTACTATATTTCGCACTAAATTGCGTAGTGTAAAACAGCTATAAGAGTATGATTTTATATTTATAGCTCCAGTATCACCCATTGAAACGTTCAGTTATTGATAGGTATGTACACAACTTTACTGGTTTTCATATTTTCTAATTAAATATTGTTTAAGGTGCTCCATTTCCACATAGACCTTTACGTTACCATCCAAAGACAGCAGCTCTGTATACTTTAGTCTGAATACGCGATATGTCCTTAGCGGCTGATTTAAATTTAGATCAGAGATGGTCTGAGTTAAATATCCTTAAAGATACGAGTAGGCGGTAAATCAAATTGTGTTGTATTACACAACCTAGTTACCTTTGCTCTCCCTAAAGTGACTCGTCTAATCATACCTTTCGTATCATTAGTCGTTTTTTTGCGCGACACAACTGGAAGGTTTCAATATTTTACTACGCAGTTTTGAGGGTGAATTTATGTTTTACATGATTCTTACCGTAAAACCTTTTCATATAGAAAAGATAATTCTTTGTGCAATTTGAACGTAATAAAATCTGCCACGTTGAGGTAGGAAGGTATATGATTAATCTACATTTATACAAAAATTAACAAAAATTGTGTCTTGTTTATTATTTACGTCAAATTCAGCAGCAAAAAAGAATGAATTTTTAAGCTATTATTTCTAGAACGTATAGTTAAAAAAAAACAACTAATTTAAACGACCTCCAAATGCCAACAGGACAACAGCTATGATTTATATTTTTTTAACGCAAACACAAAAACTCCAAAGCGACATTCTATATGTTACGTCTTGTTTTCAGTATTACCGATTTTTAGTGTACTTAAGGTCATATGTAAATACATTATTCATGCTGTATTTACATTTTCAATTGGAAACAGCGCCATCTATCCACAGAACGTTGAACTATTTTGCAATGCCAACAGACTAAAACTCCCCCAGAATGTTATTCTAGTTACGTGCACTAAAAAATGACTCAAATCGTATAATATATTACAGTACACAATAATCATATCATACGGCTATAAGACCAAAAAGCATTTCTATCTTTGTAGTTTAGTTTTTTTAACACTAAAACGATTAATGTTAAATGCATCTGATTTGAATACATATTGAATACGTATGTCTAAGTGAACATCATAAATGTTCGGGAATATCTAATAAATTTGGTGATCATTAGTAGAAGAAACTAAAAACGAAAATTCAAATTTTCAGTATTTTCTTTGTTTCGATCATAAACTACAAATGATAGACGAAAATTCTTCAGATTAGTATAAGAATTCGCAACTACTCTCCACGATAATGTGAAAGCTGGATGTTTTGTTGGACTCTTGTGAATGCTATATTTATTTATTTTGAATCATCATTGGGTCGTGAGATAACGCTTTATTCATAAATAATTTTAAAAAACATCATATTTCGACAGTTGAAGGGCTAAATATCAAACAATATGTCGTTGTTATAAGAATAATCCACTTTCCAAAGATTATCTTTCTAGTTTCAGCGGTTTGAGCTGGAAGGTGATTAAAACTAAAATATGAAAATCTATATAAAAACCTAAAAGGACAACATTATATTCTATTTAGCACTTCCCTAAAAGTATGGTCAACGATATATCAACATACAAATTCCTTTAACAACGGATTTCTTCTTTAAATTTTTATTTATTCTCATCCCCAGGTCTGGCATGCGCGAAAAAATTTCCCCACTTCACTCGGTGGATTCAAACGTAAAAATTAGTATCCGTCAGTCTTTATTTAAGGATTAAAGAGCGCCCTGGTAAGTGTAACTGAGCCGTTTACGAATATTTGACATTTCAGTATGGGAAAAATGGGAAATTTTTGCGCGCCGGTCGTCAAAGGCAAGAGTTATGGCAGCGTGGACGAACAAAGGTGGCGCCACCGGGCAAATTGACCAAAAAGAGTCGACGACTTGTCTCCAGGGCGTAAAAATAGAGTCCGGATTCGAATAGGTATATAGACTATAGAGAGCAGGTCGAATCGCGGCCTCCGCTACACACAAAACCGAAGCAATAAAGTTCGAAAATAAAAAGTAATGAAACTAACCAGATGTAAACTGTTAGTGGATGGCGTAAATAGCTAGTAGATATGCACGGGAATACATCTATCTTATTTTATATTTATATACAATGATATATTTCCAGTCGTACTCATCTGCGTAATTTTCCGTGTTGGTGATTCATACTATTCAACGCACGTATCAATATTTAGCGGGCTCAACCATACCGACACTTAAACTAAACTATTTTGAATGAAAACAGCCATTACACACACCAAATTGTTTCTTATAAACGATATTTCAGAGCGATATTTTAGTTTACTGGTGTCGATGTACAATTGCCACGTTAAAATGTTAATCGTAGTGAGAAAACTTGAATTGAGATTTTGCGTTTCGGTTATCGTAAAAGAATTATTGACATTGGTTGTGGTTGTGCCACCGCATGTATGGCGTAAATGTAAAAATGTACAGTGGAAAGAAAAAATAAAACTTCTTGTAATTTGTATACAACCAATAAAACATTTGGATGTCCTATCATTCTGTGTAACTCTTACTGTTAACACTTACTGTTAAAACGAAAAAAAATCTGATCTTTATGTCCATATCCTGGGAGTAATCAGGTAGTAAAATTATGAATTTAATTCTTATTTATTAGTACAAAAAGAAAATGACAACCTCTGGCCAATATATTAGCTACCATTCTTACCATGCAGTGAAACTAAATAATTATTTTAGCACAAAAGTCTAAAATTTCAAAAATTGAGATACAAGCAGTAAAGAAATTAACAAAAACAAGTTTTAAATCAAACATACACTAAAAATTGCGCTAAGATTGGACGCACACCTATCAGTCATGATGCAACAATGTAAGGGGGGTCCTCTCACTTATTATTTATGGCTCTACCTGACCATACTGAAGGCGCCTTCCCGCCTCGGTTTTTAAATATACAAACTTTTACTCGAAATCTAACCTGACTTCACCCTTTACTTACTTTAATTCTTATGGTAGCGTGAATTAAATATCTCTCTTCCGGAGGCTTAAAGACTGTAGGTTCTTTCTCTGAGACTTTGTCAGAGAAAGATGAACCACAAATTACTTAACCCTTTTTATAGAAGCCAAAAATGCTTCTCCACAAAATGGACTGATTTAAATTATTCTATCATAATAAAACGCAAATCCAAAACAACACTTAATGTCTATTAACAAATAACACGAAAATGCACAACCGCTTACAAAGGATTTGAACGTTAACTCTAAACAATGATAATAATCTTTTGGCAGAGATGGTCACAATATAAATACAGTAAACTCTTAATAACTTACGCGTTAAATAACTGGGCACGGGAAAACACAAGACAGCACAATTTCTACAACATGGCCCTCATTTTGAGGCCGCTTGGGCGGACGCTCGACGCACGTCCGCCTCGTTCAAAACCCGAAATTAAAGAGAATGAATGGTTGTGTGCCCTCTTTCATCCCTGTACAGTTCGCGCCCAAAAATCCAAGACGCTAGGCAAATACCAACCTCGATTGGACATTAAAACAAAATACACCAGCGTTGAACTTTAAATCCCGCGCGAAATCTCACTTACTACATCCCTTCCACGTTAAGATAAACAATTATTTGACCAATTATTTATCTCACAACAAAACAAAACCAAACAAATGAATTGCGAATTGTACCATCTCCCCTCACAAAACAATTCTCTTAATTGCTAATTACAATATCTGACCGAAACATTTTTCTTCTTGTACATTTTTGATTTCCTGAAATAAAAATACAGATCTGACACAATAAAAACCCAAAAGAATTCGGCCTTGGTCCTGAAGTCCGACGATGCTGATTCGGCTTCGAATCTCAAAGTCCCAAGCGAATGTCTCGTTCCTCTGGGCCATTGGTCACATGAAACAAAAGGAAAAACAACATTGAAGCAGTATCATAGCAGTCCGATTACATCATAACTTACATTATCTCTTATCCATCTTCAAATACAGCCGCTATCGTGAAATGATTTCCCTCGCTCCTCGCCTCGGTTTTTCCCTCCGTCCATTTTGCTACCAGCGTCATCGGTGGTCCAGCGGCGTCCGTCGTTCTTCGGAAGCTATCGTGTACCTCATAGATGACCTACACGACGTGTGGATGTTGTCCAGCGACACTGAGGCCCGGCTGTACATCCCTTTGCGTTGTCCATGTAGTCATTTTTTCCTAACACCTTCGGCGTCAAAGTGCAGGTATTTTGTCATCTGCCACTTTGTAATTTTTTGACCAAACGCCTCCCTTTGGGCGTTTTTCTGCGGTCACACCATTTTTTTGAAGCACACGGGGCTTCGCTTGCTGTAGATTACAACGCTTTGTAAATCTACCGGCACTAATTTCGACGTCCAAAGTTCAGTATATTTGCCTGAAACTTTGAAATTTTTCCTTGGCCTTTTGCGCCTCTCGCGGGCGGTTTGCGACCAGATCCATCTCTACTACGATTTCTTGCTTCGAACGGTAACGGGACGAACCAGCTGTTTTCACAATGACCACGCTGCATGACCTCGGGACTTCTGGATGAAACTTGAGTTCCTGAGCTTGGATCTGCATTTCCGGACTAGCTGGCCTGGACATCTGGTACATGGGACCCTTCGAAAGATCTGCTTCATACCTGCTTCCGTTGTCTTTCCCTTACAACCCACAATTTATGCGAAATAAAAAAAAAACAAAATGAATCAAACTACTTTGCAACTTCCCTATCAATTAATTCCCTTAATACTGCGTTATTTTAATTTATAAAATACAGTTGCAAAGTATACCCCTTAACTTTAATTAATTATTAATTAATTACCGCGTGTCTGTCTTGTGTTTCTCCCCTCAAAGCCGCCATTTTTTTTAAAAATGCTTACAAAAAAAAACTCAACGTGTTTCAAACTTCTCAATTCAATTTAACTTCCTCAAAATTTACTAAACAAAGAACTTGCGCTTTGTTTATATCCTATCCTTTACTTTCACTAAATCGACCAGTGACGGTACGATTTTTTTATGTTTATTGTTTACTGTTGCCATCTCTACTCTGCCATTTTTTACTCAATAAAAAAAAATCCTCAGAATTTAATTTCAAACTACCTGCGTTCTGCCTATCGTCATAAATCCTAACTCAAGTCCTATCTAACACAATTTGGTTCAAACTTTCTCCAACGAACGGTCTCGAGAATTAAGACATTTCTTTCAAAAACAATTCCAACACTCAAAAGAAATTATACTGCAAATATTTAATTATTATGCTGCCACCATGCAGTACATTTCCGAACACAAATTCACGACTATATTTATCAATATCGACATGTATCACACACAATGTCCACCTCAAAAGCAACAAACAAATTCTTGAAATGCCACGCGCAATTTCAACTTTTTCAACAGGGACGCCAATCAAATCCCTACACCTCCTTCTTTAAGGGGTTGTTTGCCTTACTCTGCTTTAACCATAGTCACAACAATGCATACTTAAAATGCGTCACATAATTTTCTTCGAAAATTCACAACAAATCCAACTGGAGTGCTTTCTTCACAATTTACTCGAATAATCACATGAAATGTCTTAAATAATCCCAACCGCTAGCCAACAAATTGTAAGGGGGGACCTTAACACTTCTTATTACTGACCCTAAAGGCACCTTCCCGCCTTTTTAAATATACAAACTTTTACTCGAAATCTAACCTGACTTCACCCTTTACTTACTTTAATTCTTATGGTAGCGTGAATTAAATATCTCTCTTCCGGAGGCTTAAAGACTGTAGGTTCTTTCTCTGAGACTTTGTCAGAGAAAGATGAACCACAAATTACTTAACCCTTTTTATAGAAGCCAAAAATGCTTCTCCACAAAATGGACTGATTTAAATTATTCTATCATAATAAAACGCAAATCCAAAACAACACTTAATGTCTATTAACAAATAACACGAAAATGCACAACCGCTTACAAAGGATTTGAACGTTAACTCTAAACAATGATAATAATCTTTTGGCAGAGATGGTCACAATATAAATACAGTAA
This sequence comes from Melinopterus prodromus, assembly GCA_964023965.1. NCBI lineage: Eukaryota > Metazoa > Arthropoda > Insecta > Coleoptera > Scarabaeidae > Melinopterus > Melinopterus prodromus. Next base: position 53,613,516 of record OZ030393.1, read on the forward strand.
ACTCTTAATAACTTACGCGTTAAATAACTGGGCACGGGAAAACACAAGACAGCACAATTTCTACAACATGGCCCTCATTTTGAGGCCGCTTGGGCGGACGCTCGACGCACGTCCGCCTCGTTCAAAACCCGAAATTAAAGAGAATGAATGGTTGTGTGCCCTCTTTCATCCCTGTACAGTTCGCGCCCAAAAATCCAAGACGCTAGGCAAATACCAACCTCGATTGGACATTAAAACAGAATACACCAGCGTTGAACTTTAAATCCCGCGCGAAATCTCACTTACTACAACAAAACAAATGTAATAGCGGTAGACTGATTTGTCTAAATGTGTTTTTTCCGAACATGACTTATATTTTGTGGGTTTACCGTAATAAATTTTGAAAAGTAATGTACAGAATCAGGGCAAATTGGTTGTACCCGGCTTCGACATTTTAAATGTAGGTAATTGTAAAAAAAGGGAGGACATCCGAAACATCCAAAGACATCAAAAACTAATGTATTCCCGCAAAATCTTTTTGTGCATTAGGTCTAGTTAGGTCCATCAGTGGTCACACTCATCTCACTGTATCAGCCAGATATTATTTTTAAAAAACTGTTTCCGTGTTATGCCGTGGCGTCCAAATTCGTAATTGCTGACGTTTCGAAAACCATATTGGTCGCTTCTTCAGAGCTAAGTGAATACTTTATATGCTTGAATAGTATTAATAAAGTGATGCTTTAAGTTAGTTATATATGTTTTTCAATATAAAGAAATGCATGTTATTATCAATCAAATTTCTTCATATTAATATGCTGAAGTTGTGAGTTTATTAAGTTGTACCTAATATGTATAATAGGCATTTGAAAGAAAAAGTTATAAACGTGACATTAATCAATTTATTACGGACATTGATTGCATAATAACAATATTTATAAATGGTTAAATCCACAAACTAACGTATTTGAAAATTATTATTTAAACCATTTTGGAGTGATACATAAATTACTAATTCTTTGACTTTGAAGATAATTATTTATATCACAAAGTACACGTTTATGTAATTCAAAATTGCAGAATGCCAGTACTAAAAGCTGCTGCATGTGAGATTTTGTCGATTTAAAATTCCACTTAAAATTTAGTGTTTTGACATTTAGCAAACCTTCAGTTGTTCGGGATAAGTAAAACTTAAATAAGAGCTGTCGATACTTCAAAAACAATTGGAAACGAAGCTTAGCCCAGTAAAATTAGGTATTTACTTCGGAGAGACCCAAACCCAGATAGATTTTTGTAGGAACCTTTGGTTAAGTATTACAAATAACTTAGAAACAATACTAATAGACATCGTGTCTGCGTCGCGATCTATTCCCTGTCAAAGATGACCGAATTGGGATTTTTTTAACACTATCGTGCTTTCTATTGATTAGACTACAGTAAGCGTTGTTAGAAAATTTTTATACCCTTCTTACAAAGAAATGTCTGTAGAAGGGTCAACGGCATGCAAGAATAACAACGTATTTATGTGATGGGTAAACTCTTCCGCTACCCAAGTCATTGAAAACATAATAGAGTACCATATTTTATAATAAGCAAAACAATAGCATACAGTTAAGACTTGACCATTTCCAAGATATGTCTATCAGAAAGAATTGTCTTATGTTATACCCACCTTGCCTTTTTACCGCAAATGCTAGTAGAGGATACTAGTTTTGGAAAAATCCCATAAAAAAACTTTTAACCAAAGTTTTAACTGCTCCTTTAAGCTCCCCTTTAAATTTTCAGGACTCGAAGGGTGACAGCCTGTATACAATGTATGCCGTAGAAACTCTTACGTGATGCTTTTTAGTCGTAACAGCTAAGTTTAAACCAGACAAGAAGTCTCAGTCGATTTTCGACTTTTTATTGTCTTATAAAGTTCATCAGGCACCAAATTACAAGATATTGAAAAAGCACATCAGTAAAATCTTACTTAAAATGCTTTTGAAATAAGATAAGCCAAACACAGCCAACATCGTATCTCTTTTCATTTCAATTGGTTTAGATTCCACTCACAAAATTCGAGTTTCCCAGAGTAAACAAATTGCAAAACCCCTCACACTGGGGTTTTACATACTGTATATTGTCGATGAGACAGTCTATAGAAACGGCTGTGAAGACAGGTCAGTGTCTTCTCGTACGGGTGTCGGATGTCTAAAATACAATCCCCCTTGATACTCCGCTATGCTGCTACTTATATATGAATTGTCCAACTACGTCACTACCATTAATTAGGTTACCAAACGTCGAAGTTGTTCACTTGATTTTTGTGCAAACGCGGCGTCTGGAACACATACTTGGGAATTGCAAGTATTGAGCAATTCGGGTCATTGGCTTTGTTCTTTTATAAATCTATTCGAACATAATGACTTACTCGTTTTAATTTCCTTCGCAACAATATCTATCTTCTATTAACTGATTGGTCAATGACAAGATTTGAATACATGAATTGAATGCAAAAAATAACAGGTAAATTTATAACCAGATCAGGAAACAACATTGTTGCACCATAAGCGAAAAACTGAAATTTGGTATTATTGAATAATCGAAATCGGTTGACTGATGCGAAGGAAAACGAACTTTGATTTTGTAAAAACAATAGTGGTGCGTTCATTTTGAAACCTGATTAACATGAATATTTCCCTTTTAGACGCCAATATTGTAGACACCTACAACTACTACACATGCAAGAATTAACCCACTTCTAACATATCTGCGGCCGGTCGTTTTTTCGTTGGCTCGTTCGGTGATCCGGGAAATAAATCGGGAAGTTTCCCGTTATATCAAGTTCGAGTTACAGGGGGTGGAAGCCGGGGGAAACAAAAAAGGATTGTTCTAAACAGATTGACAGCCCGGAGACCGCCGCAGTGTATAAATCTGCAAACCGATTCTCATTGTCGCGGGTCCCAGTGGCCGGTCCGGGCATAAACCATGTCCAAAAGGGGGGCCCTCCAGGACGACACTACTAAATCAAACCAGAGGCGCCAGTCACCTGGGAACCCACCATCAAGATATCCGCCGCTCCATCCTTCCCTTCCCTCTTATCTCTCCAGTACCTGTCCACTTCTTATGCACTTAAAACATTAGAATAGCGGCTCTCTGCGATGCCTCCACACAAGGGAGGAATCACTGTACCGTAACCGAAATCCACACGTTGATTTGCCATAGAAAGAAACTACATCCAGGCTATCATCAGTCGTTAAAGACATTTTTAACTCTTGCTTCAAGATGTTTCTACCATTAAAACAGTCACAGTATATCTCATCTAAAAAAAGGTTTTATATTTAACCTGTGAACTCTTTGTGAAATGTATATTTGGCAGATGATTCAGTTAGGTAAATAATCGGTTCGCCATTTGTGAATATATCTATTTTTTGTATTTAATCCAATAATGTATTGGTTTTTGCATTTTAAACGGTTGTAAGTTGTTAAGTAATTGAACACAAAGGTCAAAACTCTTAAATCAAAGAGAAATAACCCATTAAGAAATCGAAATACATACTTTCATATAGAAAAGGGGTGGATAATCATTCGCTTTATAGACAGATAATATTTTAAAATAAAAAACGGAAAGAAAAACCATTTCCTTTGTAATAGGTTTTAATTGCGTAGGCGCCGGTTTCGTTTTTATAAAAACATCTTCAGCCTAAATCTATAAAAAGAATAGTGCTGGTAATGTGTTAAATAAATAATTTAACAGCGTACTCATAGTCAGATAATCAACAACATTTAAAGAAATAAAGAACACGTGTGCTATGTGTGAAAGACGAGGACATTTGACACACGGCTGGAAGTTAGCAAGAGGAATTGCTGAAAATTTGTTTAAGGTAGGCACTTAAGATTAAAAAATTTCTAAATTATTGTAAAGTGATGTAATTTGTAGTTTTTATTACATTTGTGAAGTAATGTAGGTTTATTGTATTTTATACAATGACCTGTTGAAATTTTATGCTGATAAATGCTAGAAGAAGTCTTATATTTATGTTCTGCCATCCGTTTTGCCAACTTCTTTCCGGTTTGACCGACATAAACAGCATCACAATTAGAGCATTCGACTGAGTAGACTCCAGACACATCCTTAACTGATTTATAGGTTTTGAAATTTGATAGTAACTTGTAAATTGTATTACTGCTTTGAAAAGCAGTATAAATGTTGAATTTCTGTAAGATTTTGTTAAGTTTCAGATTGACATTATTGTAAGTGATCGGTTTGTATGTTTTCTCAGGTATTTTTTCTGATATGTAAAGTGGGTCAGAACTGCTTAAGATTTGTAGTAAAATACGGTTGATATGTTTGATAGGGAAAAAATTGTTTGATGCAAGGATATTGATACGATTTGTTAGGAATCAATCTAAAAAGATAGTATTTTGTTGCATAGTGGCGTTCTCCACAACGACTTACCTACACAAACTTCTTTTTTTATAGAACACTAGGTATTTTGTTGCAGTTTTTTATTAAGATTTATATTCTAATCGTTTTGGCTGCTATCAACTGTTAATAAAATATTGTAAAAAAATATCAAAAACGTGCATTTTAAAAACTAATTCTGGCGAGACTTACAAGGATAAAGACACAGATCAAGAAAAATATCGCACTTTTTAACAGCTATTATTTTTCGTGATTCTAAGTTATTAACACAAACAAATTACGTATTCAAACAAACATTGACGTAATAAGGAATTTTCATGCCCAGCTTCCAATTCAGCGGAAATAAATCTAAATTAATTTAAATAAACGTTTTGCCTTGATTAATTTTCAACGCATTTTTTGTTCTAATATGTACATATATAATGGTCTGAGCAAGATCTAGTATCAGGTTGTGCTGATACTAAACATCTACAATTATTTAAATAAAAAAACTGTGTTTAGAACTTGCCTTAAGACCATTTTTATTTAAAATAAGAAAAATCTATGACGTCATAAATTATAACAATTAACATAAACTATTGTCATATTTGTTTGTCAAATTATTGGCCACAGCAATGAATACTCAACAGACACCAATGAACATAGGTATCTTCATCTATATTGACTAACATCATCATGAAAACACAAACCGGAACTGAAAAACAGCAATCGTTAACTTTGATTAGTCATTGTTTAATTGATGAGTCATTATGTACATTCCATGCACAGAAGAAGCTCATCATCAGTCTCAGATGAACGCTGTTGTCTTATAAAAAAGCCGCCGTTAACTGGCGCGTCGTTCGGGATAGATTATTAAATCGTCCCTAGGACCGAGGTATCCTATAGGCATTACGTTGGCCATGGTCGGTTAAAAACTGATTTATGGACCATAACTTTTATGAGGAGGACGGCATGGGCGGGGGCCATTTTTGTGTGTGGACTGGTCCCGTCGCACAATTCGTCGCTACGTAAAACCCCCACATCCAATTTATCGCTGACCTTTAATTTGGACCAGTTTATGATCGCTTAACGGCTTAACGACCAAATAGAGTCATTATGGAAATTAATTTCATTTTAACGCGACACTAAGGATCGGTCTCGGAACTGTCTCCTCCTATAGTCGCATGATCACATTGACCATCGTATGCAGTATCGAAAGTGATTTATTTTGATTTTAGTGTCCATCAACTTTTTTCTAAAAGTTAAAGATCTGAAACCTGGTGAATATAATAATACTGCATCTGCGAATATAAGAAAAATAGTAAGAACATCTAAGTACCAATGGGGTCTTATCCCAGGCTAATTTCTTGGTCATATGTCATAGAGATTTGGTTAAAACAAACCATAAAATAAGCCATCCTGAAGACATTAATTATAACATATTTATTCCGGAATATACCGGAAGTCGTCTTAAATACCCTCAGCTTCAGAGTTTCAAATTAAAACCTGGTCATGTGTGCTTTCTTCGTAATCATACAGTTAACGATTTTAACTATGTGATCTTGTATTATGCAGAAAACTATTTATTCGGGCAGTGTAAGCTATAAGGCTTACAATCTCGGTCATCCGATGCACTAAATCCTTAAATATTTAAATAGTATGTGATTTCTACTTTCGCTACTAACTAAATACAAAACCATTAAACGTAATTTTCGCCAACAATTTTTTAAATTATCACTGTTACTTTATAAAATATCTACATATCTAAAGATATCATCATGATCTTCAACTGATAATTACTTCAAAGAAGCTGGTCAAAAAGGAATAATTGTTACTTATGTGGACATACATAACTTTTAAAAATATTTTACAGGTGATAAGCGGATGTAGGTACTTTTAGGTAGAAGAACCCTATAAATATTCTTTTAAAATTAGAAATTTTAATTAAATAAAAACGAGTAAGTTTAAAAACTTTATTAGGTAATATAATGAATATTAAGAATGACAATGAACCTAGGATTGACAACTCTAAAACAAATTACATTAGTCGTCTTTATAGTTTTGCTCTAACACGTTTATACTTAACAGGATTTTTTTTTATTTAGATTCCACAGTTAACCCTTTCCTACTATGTAAGATTTTCGACAGAAGTGTAGTCAAAATGTAAAAACATTTTTTTTCGAAATTACACAGGCTTTCCATCTACAAACAACAATCAATTAAATCTATCAAAATAAATAATAAAATTGAGGGTTGTGATAAAAAAAATAGTGCCGTTGAAGGTTGGTCATTGAACTTTATACAGGGTGTCAAAAAATTCAACGCTATGCCCTGGAGGGCCGATTGGCCAGCTCATAAAAAAATTCACTCCTCGAAAACAATGCTTCTTAAGTTTACTGTAAACTCAATGTTTTTAATGTCAATCAATTCGACAAAATTAATAATCCAAAAAAAATTACCTTTAGGAGGCGGGATTCTTGTGGACTATATACATAGAATCCACAGACAAACGTTTCCTATTATGTAAATTTGTAAGAAGTGAAGTTAAACTGTCCTGCGAAATCATATAGGGTAATCCTATTGCCCTACAAAATTTCAAGGTCTCATAATAAAAATTTTGGCTTTGGCCATGATTCTTTAGGTGAAAATGCTTATTAAGATTCCATCTCCAAACCATAATCGATCAAATCTATTATATAAATTTAACATTAAAAATGGGGTGATGTCTTAAAAGTTTCGTGCTGTTGATGTTCGGTCATTCATTGAATTTTATTCAACGTGTAAAAAAGTTCAACGTCATAACTAGAAAGACCCACAGGCTAGCTGATAAAGAACTTAACTCATTAACCGGGAAAAAAATGTATTTTTTCCAATGGTATAGCTCTATTATGTAGTTTCTTATGAACTGACATTCTGATATTCCTATATTCTACAATCGTAGAATCGTACAATCGTAGATGGCAGATGGCACTCGAAATACCAATTTTCGCAAAATTGATAAACGTGTCAATATCTCAAAAACTAACGACTTCTTTCTAAGGTTATATTCGATATTCTGGTTAGTCATGAGCTGAGATTGAGTTATAGGACAGCCCTGTATAAATATGAAAATGTTGAAAATTAGCGTTTTAGTTTTTATTAAATTTCATCTAACATTTAAAGTTACTTTTATGAGAACATTCCAATTGTTGAAAATGTTGGTATTTTGTTGTGTTAAGAGAAAAGCACCCCCTCTCGGCGGCCCTGCTACCACAAGCTTCTCCATTGTACTTATTCAAAATAATTGACTAAAATAAGCGTAAACATGAGCACACAGTGAGAAATTTGCAAATGATTATGCACTTTAGCCACTGATAGTAAATTCAAAGAAAATCATATAATTTTTTGCTGTTTTTGCTATTGATGGTGGGACATATTGTGGAATAGAAAAGTTCAGATTGTTTCTAAGATTTTAAAAGGTGAAAATCAAATGCAATAAAAGAAAACTAGCACTTTGAAAGACAACCGCATTAATGTATTAATGTAATTCCATTTATGTAGTTCAGTGATGACTGGGACTGTTATTATTTCTTTGTAGTTTTGAAGTAAAGGCCAACGAATAAGCTTCAAAATGGAAGACCAAAATAGACCAAAATGTGCATAACCTTGGAATTTGTTAAGTAAGTGTGACTCAAACTCGTCCTATTCAAGTTTTATCACTTACCATGCATCCCCAACACTACATATTTTCAAAATCAGCATGAATTCAATTTAAATTCAAACGAGCTCGACGACACAAATCGTCCATTTATTTGGATAACCGACCTTCCCCCATCTCCTTATAAATGCTTAATAAAAAAATGTCCCAGGCGGCTCAGGCAGCTCTGCTTGTTATAATATTCAAGGGATGAAATGCGATGCTCGGGCGGACGGCGCGGAGGGAGGGGGGGGGGGCGTCGCGACGTTGGCTACGCCGGCAGCGATTGTCTAAATTCCTGTATGCAAACGAAGCCGAGAAATGAGCGGGCGTCGGATCCGGCGATGACGAAACACGGTTTGCGTCTTAATCTCATCAAACATTCACCAGGCGCAAGAGGTCGCGGTCGGCGCTAATGTCAAAACCCGACCCCATTTTGATAACACAACTTCGTCAACCCCCAGAAACAATTGAGCAAACATGGGACTGGAAAGAGGGAATATAGGTGTGCATACCGTGCATACACTGTGGCAATATTTGCCAGAATAATAGAATAGAATAAATTGTTAAAAAGCGTTTCTATGCGTACTTTAATTGCTTTATTTTCAAAATTATTCATATGTTTTTAAACTGTGTCTATTACTTGCATTGGCAACATAAACAAATTAAATAAAAGCAACCGATAACTACTACGCAAAACTGTAGACGAAGCTTACTCCGACACATAGTAATTCAGGCATTATGCTAAGGTGCTTTAGTATGTTTTTATGGTTATTATTCTTATTAAAAATGACAACTGTTACATTTTCCAAAAATAATCATTTCTCAATTTATCACATCAATATCAATTAGCATTGGAAAACAGCACTTCAAATGTCAGTTTGACATTATTTGTTATTAATTACCGCCATATTACTGCTCACATCATTTCGAATTTGTATCCCTTTTGTATTATAATATATTTTATCTACGACTACACATATAATAAGTTCATTGCATACGTATCTAGGACTATATAATCCCCATCATTATACGCGCCAATGATTATAATAACACTAGCGTTGTATAATAATGACAGTTCGTTCAAATAATGACCTCATTATTTGAACGAACTGTCATCATTATACAACGCTAGTGTCAAAGTCTGTCCAAACCTACGTGGATGACAGTTATTTGACAGTTCGCCTCGCCATCATTGACAGATACATTTAAAATATTTTGCTTAAAATGGAGTTTAACAGTCGTAGATAAAACGTCGTATTTGTCTCGCACATAACGGATATAAATCGCTCGCATGATTACACGCTCGCCTATGGCTCGCGTGTAAACTTCATGCTCGCGATTTATATCCTTTATTATGTGCTCGTCACATAATATACTATTATCGACGACTCATATGTAATAAGTTCATTGCATACGTATCTACGACTATATAATCCCCATCATTATACGCGCCATTGATTATAATAACACTAGCGTTGTATAATAATGACAGTTCGGTCAAATAATGACCTCATTATTTGAACGAACTGTCATCATTATACAACGTTAGTGTCAAAGTCTGTCAAAACCTACGTGGATGACAGTTATTTGACAGTTCGCCTCGCCATCATTGACTAATACATTTAAAATATTTCGCATAAAATGGAATTTATGAGTGGTAGATAAAACGTCGTATTTGAGTCGCACATAACGGATATAAATGGCTCGCATGATTACACAACTTCATGCTCGCGATTTATATCCTTAATTATGTGCTCGTCAAATAATATACTAGTATTCGTGTTCAACATAAAATATTATTTCAGCACGCAAAACTACCTAAGTAAAGACTCCTTATTTTTCTTTTGTATCTCGTATGAACGACTGTATGCCTTTTTAGAAAATTATAAAATTAAGCTACTATTCTTGTTTTTATTTGCATATGGATACATTGGATATCATGTTTTATACCATAGCTTACTGCAATGCGCAGTGGAATAATCCACCACGCACTTAATACATTATTTTATACTAATTTAACACTTTCATGCTTCACCTATTCATAAAAAACAAACGCATATGTCATTCTTAGATGTCTTAAACGTGTAATATATTGAAATCGGTTGAAAAGAAACCCATGGCTTTGGACTGCTCTTTGGTTATTCAATCAGTTTAAATAAAATGAAATATTATGATTTTCACATAGCCTTATGCACATCATTAAATATATGAAAAACAAGTTTAGCTTTCAAGATTTCCTTTGATCCTCACAAAGTCCGTTCGAAATCTTTACTAAACCGATAAAATGTATATGTTAGCAAACCGTTTGAAGAGGTGAGATCGGTGGACAGGAGGCATGAGAATGAGCAGTGCGCACGCCATTGGGCATGGGAATAAAATCGGGATATTTATAAATGTTTACGACGTTATGTGCCGGTGCAGCATGCACTAATGGTAACTGTAATCTTTAACCGCTGTCTAATCGATATATTTGTATTGCCGACAGTTTACTCCAACCGGTTACTATATGAACCATTAAATCCTGAACGGGACGTATTGTTTAGTGCGCTTACATATGCACGCCGTTGCACCGGCCACCGTGATTTACGCCGGCTAACCTGGGAACTGCTAACGTAAACAATACGTAATTAATCGGCACGATTTAGGTATTTTTATATCTGAGGAATGTTAGAACGCCCATGCAACAGTGAGATATACTCATTTTTGACGATCCGGCTTGAAGGACTATTTATTTTTCGTGGGCCGTAGGCATTTAACGAGTACTACCACTATCCATAAATTTGGATGTATTGGCAGAAAAGTAGCCAGAGAGGAAGCCTTATAGAATACTGCTTATTTTAAAAATAATGTAAGCCAATTTATTAATCTGTTGTCATTTAGTCATTCAAGAACAATTACTTTGTTTTTGTCAAAGTGTCAAGGTTGGCAGTCAAAGTTTGGAATCTTTTAAAAACAGATAATTCTATTTATTTGTTTTTAACCACCATTCATTTACACACTACAATAAATTACAATCTTAATGAAAACAATACATATGGTTGTGAGTGTAGATATCAGAACATTTCAGAGATTTACAATTACATACTTAGTTTTCAAAAAATAGTTGAACCTGAATATTTACTTTGGCCGAGAAGCAATGATGTTGTAACTTTTAGTGACATATTCTGGTATGTTTTATCGCAGAACTTGGAGCTAAAACGCGAATATGTGGATTAAGTCTAGTTTTTGAGAAAATCAGTGCCAAAAAAGCAAATATACCCGTTTTTCCCCCTCACAACTAGCCACATTTTAAATGTAATATGTAGGTAATATGTATACAGAAAATACATACGGGAATCGGTTATATCTTCTTCGTTTTTTAACGGTAGGTATCCTTCAGTTTCAAGTAAGAATTGCATTTTTAACAAAATAAGTACGGGAATCTGTGAAGTGCTCTGATATCTAACCTCAAAAGTTTAATTTTTAAGATAATAAAAGATTAAGATAATAATTGAATCGGTGAGTTCAAAAACACTACATATTCAAAAAGTAAATTTATGTAAAAACAGCCTTGACATTTAAATATCCTAGTAAAATATAGCAAAATATACTGCTACATTTTACGTATATATTATTTTATGTATTTTAGATACCTATAGGTATCTAAAATACATAAATTTACATCACAATCAGAGTTACATTTGAAACAATCTTTGAAATGTACTGTTCTTCTACAATACTGTTTTGTACAATATTTGTATGATATGATAACTTGATTAAAATGATTAATATTTATGTTAGTATGATGAATGTATGATTCTAAATATCATGACGAATTGTGAAATAAAAAAATGAATCGCCCTAACTGCCATCTCTCGTTTCGATAGCATAGACACCTGTGTTTGAAGATCCATAACTCTAAAACTACTGAACAGAAAAAAATTAAAAAAAGTATGCCATACTCCTGAATCATTTCTACGTAAATTGTATGACTGTCAAAATTGTTTGCCTCTCGGTGTAAACAGGAGCACGAGTGAAATGAAAAAAAATTACCGACTTTTGCAGTTTTAAATTAACACTCGTCTTTCCGATTTATTTTCTTCTAAACCACCTACCACAAAAATTTCAGTTTCTGTTCAGGTTGCATTTTTTGTCGTTTTGTTTTCTTCAGTTTTTATGTAATAAAGGTTGCGAACAAGATTTTGATTGAAGCCGATATCTCAGGAACGAATGTTAGCAGGACAACGCAGTTAGCATGCAAGTAATCCTTATTTACTGCGATTCATATCCCTTGAATTTAATAGCATTCCGACTATTTGTTAATTTTTAAAAGTGAAATAAACATGAACTATATTTTGCGTAGTTAGGCTTCCATCGCTTGTGGGTTTTGGTGCGAGGCAGTCGAACGAGATGCGAAGTTTTGACGCGATCAGTGAATACGTTTGAATACACCCGTGCTTGTAAAATATTGTTGGGTATAATTAATTGTACATTACTATCCAAACGTCCGAAATTAAATTGTTCTGATCGTATCGTAGTAATAGTAAATAATCTTCCACTGTCCCAGCTACGTTTCCATTTACCGTTACCATTGACGTAGTGCGTGCTGCACGAAATTTATATCATTCATATTCAAGAGATGGTAGTTAGGACTATTCTCTCGTGCGGGGTGACATGTATCGACAAAAATATAAAATATCTTGGAATTGATTCCAAAAATATCATATCAGATTTTTAAAATAGGCGATTACTTATTTCAGCTTAGCTCCGCATGAAACGTATACCACGTGATATTGAACTCCCTGATCGCAAGATATATTAAAAATACATTAAAAAATCATTCCAATGGTGATAAATATTCGTCGAATGTGAATGATTCTAAATCTGTCACAATTTAAAATGGAGGTACCAATATGGCGGTAAATGTCTTGTGGCCAGCATGAAAAAGTGAAATTTAGTTTGTGTAAGGTTCGAAACTTGATAACGTAGTCACAGCTCTTAGAATTTCGCAAATTGCAAATTTACTGTTGCAGAAAATACAACTCTTGCGTAGCTATGATTCTGATAATAACTGGTTTTCCGAAAACGCTTTTTTCGAGATAGCCACAAAACACTGATTGTTCTTCTGATTTTATGCACATTTTTAGTTTTTGCATTTTGTAGTGATTTTGTTACGTTCACTCATAAATAGCCGAATTTGGACTAGTACTTATGAATTTAATTTTGGTGTGCAAAGTATTGTTTCATAGAGACAAATTGAATACAGCTCTCTTTACTTTACCAGCCGGTTTCGGTTGTTTTTCAGAAAGGACTTTGGAAGAGGTGGCACTAGAAATCCACTGTATGTCACCATTGTGTAAATTTATGATGACTAAAAATTTCAAAACCTGATGTTGGGCAGTTTATGTAAATATATATTTTAAATTAATTCTGTAATGTTTTTTATCGCAAACAATTTTAGAAACATGACAAGTAAGACCAAATTTACCTGTGTCTGAAGCTGGTATCATCTAAAAACCTGATAAAATGGACCAATTGAACTTAGATTTTCTTAAAACATAGTTAACAGGGGATGAAAAATCATTGGTGATAGTTTTCGTGAACGTTTGTAAACCTCAAACTGTTATAAGCGTATAAACTGGTAGGAAGACTTTTAAAAATAAATTCAAATTTGAAATTATGCATATGCAGTAATCATCGGTTTTTATTATCATAAAATCATCGGCTTTTACTTGCTGAGAACCGTAAAACTTCAGTCAATAAAAATAAACTGAAAAAGAAATACCCTAAATCCACATCTTCCAACGTTTCCATTAATTAGAGACATAATTTTATCGATGCATGACGTCAATACGAGGGTCTGGAGATCTTCTGCGGTGAGACGAGTCGTGCCGGTTGCCGTGGCTGCGTAGCGAGTCGCTGGGACGCGGTCGTCCCTCGTAAATATGTCAAAATGTGTGTTGTTTTAACCGAGAAACAATGAGAGCGGAAGATTTGTGTGTCTGAGGGTCGCGATACGGTCGTCACTGCAGCTGTCACCGTGACACACCCGGATCGAGATTTTAACTCAACTTTTCGATTATTTCAAATATCCAGACGCGAAGGGCGACACGGCTCTGTCCAATTTTAGAACGGTTCGGATTCCTCAAACGCCTCGCCATCCAACTGAAGCAACGCTCATCTAGTAGGGCGATGACAAAATGCCAAATTTTGGTTGAAAGTTGTTTATCAGATGACACTCGTGCTCGTTTTCTTTTTGTAGGTATATGATAATTATCAGTTTAGTAATATTTGCGTTTTAATTTGAGAAAAACATATATGGACGCAAAATCATTTTTTAAGAATAGACCATAAACAAAAATGGAAAGATGGTAATAAATTCGTTAATTTGAGCATTTTCTGGGTAAAAGTCTGCATGAACATTATTGATCACCCCAATAAAACGAACAAAGTTATAATAATTATGAACTTAAGATGATAATTTTCCGAAATCCGTACCAAAGGATTATACACCCTCATTAATCACCTTCAATTTCAGGTGTGAAAAGTATAACAATTCTTGTAAAAGTTATAAATAAATATTTTCCTCAAACAGAACACTAATATGGAATATCAATTGTCTATGTTCTTACGCGTTATTTTGGGTTTGTTTGCCTCGGAGCAAAATAGTTTTGCATTCATATATGACTACCCAAACTAATTACCTACTATGTGGGGTATGATGGAATGTTGATGTAATGATGCAATAAATTTGAAACAGCTCTACATTATATCGTCATTCGGGGGCTATTCACCACTGACCAGCATGTAAGAAAATACGCTACTTAGTTACCTACAATCTATATACAATTCATATGAAAGAAAGATATCAAAAATGTTTCTGTTTTTCTCTTAAGATATGTAAGTATAGATATGCAAGTATATAAGTAGTAAATACATATTATTGTGATTTGGGGGTTGTTTATTACAATAAACCTTCCCCTAGCATTTATGAATAAATACAATAATTAATTACCAATAATTGCATCTAGTCTGATGACGAAAACGAAATTAAGTGTTTCCCATTCGTTTCACTTAAATTTAGTTTGAGTTCTGAAGCTTAAAACTTCACACACTGCTCACACGTTGCTCTGCTTTGGTCACACATCACTCACAACACTATTCTGATGGTTCTCTGTAAACTTTCCAATTTCGTTGGTTAGTAGTTGCATCTCAAGATCCATGAAGAGTTTGATATTTCTAATATACCAATGTACACCCACGATATTCCTTACAACCATATTTTGGAAGCGTTGAATGATGCTAATATTATTTGACTAATGACTAGTGTAGTTGGATACCCCACAGTTGGATACCATAAGTCCACACAGGTTTAAGTAAATGCTTGTAAAGTAAGAGTTTATTATATGATGTCGACAAAACCAACTTGTTTTCAATAACTCAGTAGATTGTTTTGTATCTGTTTCCTAATTCTTCTCGTTTCTTTTTAACGTTTGTCATTGGAACGTATTGCATTCGCTTGTTTGAAAGTATCTGTCAAAAAATATGATTTTAATAGTTGGCTATACTCAAAAAGTCTTAGCTGTTCCAGTTTATTGACTAGGCCCTTGTGCAAAACTTTGTCGAAGGTTTTTGCCACATCCAGGTATATAGAGGATCATACCATTTTTTACTATGTTTATATTTGCTTCACTATCTGTTTGTTTGCTTGTTTGTTTGTTAGTTAGTTGATTTTTACCTATTATTGTTGACATTTTACCTACTTTACAATAACGAATCGAGTTCAAATTTTGCCTGTGGATAGCTTTCTGGTGACAATGCATGAAGCAATAAAAAAAATTGGAAAATTTCTTAAAACTTAGGACAATTTTCAAAATTTGGAAAATTTGTCCAATTGTGTTCAAATTTTGTATGTGGACAGATTTCCGGTGACAATGCACGAATCAATAAAAAGAATTGCATTTTTTACGTACATTTATTTCTTCTAAAGTTCTTTCTATAGTCGTTGTTATTCTGTGGACCAGATCGATTGTCGAATGTTTACTTCTGAATCCAAACTGATGAGCTAGTATAATGTTAGTTTTATATAAGAATTTCTTCAGTCGCTTTTCTAGCAATTTGAAAGTAGGAAGGAATGAAGGAAAGATATACAAACATTTTTGTCAAAGTTATAATAATTTTTTCTACTCCTATTGAGGAATGCATTCATTATCATGGCAATTTATGATAAGTAATACTAACCATTCCCCACACACATGACAAATATTTCATTCCTGGCTCTTCATACCCCGCCAGTAGTGAGAAATATTTCATTCCTCACGGCTTTAGAACCAATCATAGCTCTGGATTTTTCATTTCCAAATTATTGATACACTGCTTAGCGACATTGTCAAGGCATTGACGACGTCGCTAAGTGACAAGGCGCACCAAACAATTTTAATCTGTCAAAATTCTGTAAACCGTCATAGTGACATACAGCTGTCCCTATATGCACAAAAATTAATTTATAAAATTTCGTTGCATGGTCGTAGAAAAAGTATAGTATTCCATTCGCAAGTAATGGCAATTTCTCACTCGAACGCTTTGCAGCACTCGCCTACGGCTCGTGCTGCAAACTTTGTTCTCGTGAGAAATTGCTTACATTACTTGCTCATAGAATAATATACTATTCCGTAGCTTTTCCTAGTAATGTATTTCAAAAAGTTTTTTGTTGTTTTTGTGCCATTTTTTTCTTTCAACATTGCAATGTGATAGTATTGGGATGTCCATATTACTTCCAACTTACTTTTAATCCATCTCATTAAGTATGTGTACAAAAGTTGCAAACACCAATAGTCCACGCAATGGTATTGTTAACGCTTTTAAACAATAAGCTAGGCACAAAACACAACCAAGAATTTACTTACAGAAAGTCTTGCCCGAAGTTATCGTTACAAGAGGAGAGACGATTTAAAATTTCTGGAACTAAAAGAATACCCATAAAACCTCTGAAAAAGCTAGTTACCACTTCGCAGGTGACCAGCATGATACCAAAAATGTACAAACGCTCATTATGCATAGCAGACGATTCTATGGGACAGAATCGTCGACAATGGAGTGTACGCGGCGCGCTCAGTTGTGTATTCGACGCGTTTCCGCACTTCGCAATGAAATATTAATTATGACAACTGTGGCGGTAACTGACCACGGCCAGCGTGAGCCTAATGCTGTCGATTTGTCCGTGGAGCGCGGCGGTCCACTAATGGAAATCCACAATCCTTTTGCCGGCTGATCTAAATGTGTAGGTACGCGTCCCCATTAAACGCGCGAACCTGAACGGATCCTGTTATAAATTCAATATCGGCGCGAATGGAATATCAATCGGGATCCAATTATTTTTGCAATTCAATTCGACGGGCGCGAATATTCCAAACGGATTTCGCGACTACAATGATTAATACAAGCCGAATCGGAGCGACCGACGAGTTGGATTTTTCTTTCTCTTTTTGGGAAAAAATCGAACCATACGCTAAGCCCGACAATCTTAATGTTATCAGGGAAGAATGGAAATGCGTTGCGATTGCATTTGGGGCAAAAATTTTATCTATTCTGGTGTTTTATAAAAGATAATAAATTATGCTTTTGATTTTATCCTATTCACTGGAAGGAATTGTTTTCATACCTTCCTGCTTGTTCTCTAAAGTAGTCAACTCATATTCTCATGCTCCCTTTTTATCTTGGTCATCAAGAAATTATACCGGGTGATTCAATTTCGAGCCTCACCATGGGGGATCTCGCTTATCAGTGGAGATAGAGCCTATGTTTAAATTTGGCAAAGTTTCGTATTTTTGTGCTAATCAATTATCTGAAAATAAATTTAAGCTATCATTTTTCATTTTGAAGATATCCACAAAAAACTGAAATGTCAAGATATCGCTTTTAATTTTTTATTCAAACCCAAATGTAGCTAGACATTTGAAACAAAAACATTCTGCTACTTTTTAACAAGGAATGCAGTGTTACTTTTTAATTTGAGATAACATAAAAATGGCGGCGTAACCATGGCCAACTTTTGTTTTTCTTATGGGCGCCATGTTGAATTTTGGCTTTTTCTGATAGTCGTTTTTTTCTCATTTCCGCAATGTATAACATGTTGCCATTCTTTCTTTAATTAATGGTATAATAATCAAAAAACTTTTAGGTTTAAAATGTTTCAGGGAAAATACGCCATTTCCCTTTGAAAAAGCAGAGTTGTTGCTATGCCAATAAAACCGCATAAGTTATAAGCAAAATAAAATTAAACTACCGAATATATCTTTTTCGTTTTCGTTGAAACGCAACAATTTGTAAATTGTATTTACTTTATTCAACTTGACTTTTTATTGACCTTAAAGCCGACATTCACACAATCCGAACGAGCATTTAATTAGTGGCACTGTCACATAAAAAAATCTATTTGATCATCGTTATAATAATGTTCTGTGTTTTCAAAGTTTAACAATTCTAAAAAGAAAAAGAAATAACAATGCTTAAGTAGAAGTTAAATATTTATTCCTGATTTTTATCTTTATTTATTTAAACAAATAAATTTAATAAAGTTGAAGGAAATCGGACATACGTTCAAATAGACCTACAAGCACCCCTAGAATCACGGTTGAAAAAAAACTTTTTTATTTCAAACCAACAAACATGTTTTTTTATAAAATGATGCTTTTATAACGAAGTAATGTTTTTGAGCACTTTGCAAAAAAGCATGTTTTAGACATGAAAAAAGAAGTTTTAAATCACCCAAAGAAACAACAAGTTTTAAATAAATATTTTTAAAACAAAATACTTTAAAACAAGTTTTAGACATTTAAAACAAACTCATTTTAAATATGTTTAAAAGAAAATATTGGTTTTAAAACATGTTTAAACGATGTTTTAAAACAAAGTGTTTTAAACATAACAACCCTGCCTAGAATACAATACTACAGAATTGTATTAAATGCTGCAACTATATTTCATGCTTTGTTTTTAATTGTAATATTGCATTTTCAATCTTATTCTATCATTTATGTAATTTCACATATCAATATAAACATAATTCGTCATCACAAATTAAATTCTAACTTTGATAAAAGAGACACTCACTCAATAGTTGAAAGGAGTTCCAATGTGCACAGCTCTTCCTCTGGATAGTGCGGAATTGGTAATCTAAAAAAAATAATTTATCTGGATTATTTGTTTGATTATTGGTAAAAATTAAATAGTAATCAAATAGGCAATTTGAGCATACTATTGACTGTAGTATGTACCATGGTCCATGGAGTTAATATGACCTTAAATCTTAATCTGACCCTTCCCTACGTATTTTAACTGATATCCTTACATATCGCTTTTTAACCTCTATTAAATATTCTCAACTAATTTCAGGTAGCCTTCGTACGTGTCTTTAACAAAGATTCTGAATTTTTATTGTAAAAATTTGGTCAAAAAGTCTCGTTAAATAGCAATGCATCTTTCCACTTTGGATACAAAGTTAAGTGTTCCGACAAACGAATGTGGTATTGTTATAATCAGCTTATAATAACACACAATTAAACAAAATGAAAGTACGCAAAAAATAAAATAATTAAAAAACATTACAATACTAAAATATCGTAAATAAAACATAATTGATTTGCCACGACATGGCCTTTCCGAGAAAATTAAAAGAGCAAACTGTAACCACGTCCGGGATATTGCGGATAAATAAATGTGAATGATCTATCGGTGAGGCTACGTTCGTTCTACTGTAGAGTGGTGGGGATATGGAAGATGCTCCGGTTGCTTCGGCGATCAAAAAGGAAAGTTATTTCATGCCTGAAAGGATTTGGCGCAAAAGGCGAGGTCGCGCAACAATATGTCGCATGCAGGTGTCATTTTGCGCTTCCAGGAAGGTTATGCTTTATGACCAGACTTCGAACCTGTTTATAACTTCCACAGAAATGAGAGAGACTCTCGACAGTTATCAATGGGTAGATGCGGCCATATAACGACAGGCGCATTCAAGGAAATGAATTAACCGACAATTCCAGAGATTACTTCCATTATGGGCCTACTTTTTTTGCTAAATCTATAAAAAGTGCGCTTCATGGTAAATA
Organism: Melinopterus prodromus; assembly: GCA_964023965.1. NCBI lineage: Eukaryota > Metazoa > Arthropoda > Insecta > Coleoptera > Scarabaeidae > Melinopterus > Melinopterus prodromus. The sequence continues at coordinate 53,633,641 of OZ030393.1, forward strand.
ATATCAAATATGCGAGCGATACAGGTGGTCAAGGTGATACACTTATTTCATGGAATGTGTACCTATTAGTGCGTAAACAATGGAAGCATTGTAGTAATTGTAAACTCTCATATCGTAGCCATATTTTGTTTTGCAGTAAATATATGTTCATGGACGTTTATTTCATTTGGATTTGATCGTTCAAAGTAAAAAAAGTTGTGACGGTGTTTATTATTAATTTCAAACATTCAATTACCACGTAAATAAAAGTTTAAAATGGTAAATTACGTTGCCTTAAATTACCGAGCAATTAAAAATTCAAAATGGTAAATTACGCTGTTTCAAATTACCGGGCAAATAAAAATTCAAAATGTTAAATTAAACCGGCGTTAATATTTATCACTGTAGGTTTTAAAATTCCAGCTGTTTTTCTGGCTAAGCAGATGTAAAATTATAAGTTTTACACTAAGCAAAACTGCCGTGTTAAACTAGATAGGAATTCTGCAAATTTCTATAAAACTGGGAGGATTTCTACATTCTTCCATGGTTATATCGTCAAAATTATGAATCAAAACACTAATGTGGTTCGAAAGCATTCTTAAAAAATATATAAAAACAGAGTTTTTCGCTGTTTCTTAGTGAATTTTCCCGAAATTTACCAAAGCTGTTCTGAAAGCACCAATAAAAATAACAAAAAAAAATTTTAAGTCAGGTGGCATCATCTTAGTTATAACAATTTAAACAATCATATTTGTAATCCAAATAATATTTTGTTAACATTTTTTATCATTCCAAACAGCAACAGTTATCCATATGTACGTCATCATGGATGTTGATATTCGCAAATATTTTTTTATCTTATTTATTTATATCTATCTTTGCTGATTTGTATCATTCGCAATTCAAATCTAACCAGGAACTCGGACGTAGATGGACGTTGATGGACAACATGGTAAAAATTACAAATATTTAATAACAGAAACTAAGTGACTACTTTCGCCAACATAAAAAACCGAACAAGTTACAATTCTGCGATGCTTTCTTTCCGTAATCAGACTCTGGAAGCAGAAATTTTGAATAGTGTTGTTTTTGAGAAAAATATGAAAATTTTGTATTGGTGTGTGCTTTTTGGCATTAATTTTTCCAAAAATTCACAATTTCTATTTACAGTACCAGATCCTACGAAACAAATCACACCAGTTTCAGTTATCACTTGTTTGATTTAAAAAATGTGTGATAGGTATCTAGAGTTATAAAAATAATGGATTACGTTTTAGTTAATAATTGTGGTAAGAAAATTTGTGATGGTTAAGAACGATAAAATTCTTTTTTTTTTCTTACATCTAAAGTTAATTTAATTTCTATACTTTGTGTCGCAGATTTAAAAGAGGCGACCCTCAAAACATATTTTTTTTTTACGAAATGGGAAGGACGCTAATATGGAACGATATAGGGTCACAGATAGAAGGGTGAGAATGGTTTAGTTCTAAATTTTGTTATCAGACATTAGACATTAAGTAGATTTGTCAGATTTGTTGTTCAACAGTGAAAACTTTGGTTTTTCTTGCCATTACGAGCAACTTTGGTGGGATACACGCCCAGCCCACAAATAAATTGGGCAATTCCTTGTCCTATATGCTATTCACCTACTCTATTTTATCCAGGAGAATTATTGAAAACTATAGTTTACTTATGTACTATCAAATGATCGGACCTTTTACGCTCACGTGTTCATCATCTATTACGCATTTGTGTACATACATACACATACAAATAACACAAACTACAACCTTTGTAGTAGTTTTCAATCCATTGTTAGGGCCCCGCGCTATGGACGTAATAGTAGAGCGTTCAGATACGATCTAACTTATCGGCGGAGCGGCACCGCCTTGTTTACAGAGCGGGGCCAACAGCTATTACGTGTTATTATATATGGATATACAAGTGTTATCATAATCTGATCAAATATGCATTAAATTGTTATGCTTGTACATAATATGTTTGCTTAGCTTAGCGCACCATTGTCGGGGCGTCATGGCGCATAATTAATGGCTTTGACGACGGCTACCATAACTCCCCAACGACGCCCTCACCCGAAGATATGATCTAGCGAGGTCTGCTGTCGACTCTTGACTTTTCCTTCGATGATCTAGATAAACTTGAAAATAAACGGCTTTCAGGCAGGAATAATATTTTTCTGTATTGCTCCGATTTGCATGATTTTGAAGATATTTCAGACCTTGAGGAACTTACGGTGAAAAGAAACATTAGCCATTATGGTTTGTTTAAATAATTTGATACGACAATAATAATAATGTTTGTTTAGTTAATAGAAACTAATAATTACAATAAATTTGGTTACAGTAGTACTTTATCAAGTTCTTAAAATTAAAAGATGAATTTATTACTCTACTTGAAGATGGTCACAAGTTTCCACCTTGGGGTTAATTCGATATATTGTCATAAGCCAATCCACAATCAGCAGAAAAGAAAATAAATTTCTGGAAACGGTACTGTAAATAGTCTTCCGAAAACCTGTCCGGCCCAACACAAAATTAACCGAAGATAATTAATATCTTACTGGAAATTGAAGATAATATAATCCGCATACAACTCTTCGAAAGTTCGCTTTAGAGCACAATTGTGTCATGTTTCAAATCAAAACGATTTTGATCATTGACAAGAGTTCTGTGAACGAATAATGATTTCGAATTCCTGCATTATACCATATTATTATCTCTTTTACTATTATATAGATAATTGACCGTGTATTATTATAAAATATTCTACAAAAATTTATTGGTGTACGTGAGTGAAAATTGTCAAGTCGCAAGCCAGTAGAAATTTCCCTCAATTCGCAGCGAGTAGTCGCAGCCGTCCTTACGAATATCAAAACTCACGTGAAACAAATTAAAATTTGACAAATCGCCCGTTAGCTGTCGTCGCTCCAGTTGTCGTGCGCTCATTTCAAATTATAATTTCCCACAGTTTTTGAATAACAGTAACCACCTACCTTCATCAGTATTCGGCATGCGTGCTTCTGGTACTATAATATGGGTAAAAAACCATTAAAAGAACCATCGCCGGAACATCAATATGTGCACGCGGTATTATTCCGAATAATAGAAAAACATTTACATATTTTCCATGTGTTTCCATTCTGTCGGCGTACTACGTTTGTATTTTGTTATTAAACGACAATCAGCATTGACTTGACGGCATTTTGTAGGCCGCACACGTAAAGCAGTACATTATGGATGGTATGCTGGTAGGCTGTTGCAGTTAATTCATTCATATTTCATCGCACAATAAAGCCAACATGCTGGCATGTTCCGCATGCATGTATGTATGTATATTGTACACATACACAACACGGTGCGCGCTGTTACGTAGGTATCGTGCGAATATATGAATGACATATTTGTCATCTATTCATATCCAGGCGCATCCCGTTTCATTGTTTTATGACGTACCGCTTTGCATTATAAAGACTGAAAGGATAGTTCCCAGAAACGACAATTAATTACATCGAGCAACGTATTTCGAACGTTTTCCTACCATAAAGGTACATATGACATGTCATTTCGATAACGCGTTTCGAGTAGATTTCAAATCTTAAAAGCAAAATGTTCCCAGACGTCAAACAATATGTTTTTCTTTTGTATAGTTTTCTGGAAACTTTGGATGTGAATATTTTGTTTTAATTAATTTACACTCCAAATCTGAACTCCAAATTATTCTCGATAATACAACGAATTTCCTGATTTTTTACTAGGATCAATTTAGAAAACTCCTGGCATAATAAGCGATTTTCATCAACGAAACAAAAAAAAAATAACGCAAATACCTGTTAAAATATCAACGCTTGCTGCAAAAACCATAGATAGAAGTTAGATAATATGGACCATATAATGATAGAGAGCAACATTGTATTTCAAATGATGTAATAACATGTGCTTTTTGAACAAGAGAGTGTTTTTGAGGTAAAATAAGATTCAAATGTATTATTTGAGTTGAATATTTTCAAAATATATTAATATTGTATCATATACAGTGTGTCCACGAAAGTCCGCACCATATGGAAAACTTTTTTATTCTGTATTTCCCCGAAAATTTTATTCTTTATGATAGTTGGCGGCTCGTATAAAACCAAAACTGAAACATTCAAATATGTAAATTTCAGTGCCAGATACCTAGCGATTCAGAATATATGAATTTGTGATAAGAGTAAAGTACCATTATTGTCATTATCATCGATAAACTTTATTTGGAAATGTTGTCTAGAAGTAAAAATTCTATTTAAATATGAAGTCAGAGCCACGTGCCGTGAAGAGAAAATATTTTCACTTTTTTTCTTAATTATTACTCTTGTGACAAATATTAGTAAATGCCAGTGATACTAAAAGGTGCTAAAAGGTAAAATGTATTAAAATATTATCGGTGAAAATAAAATTTCATAAGTGGTAGTACCGCGCGTACCACCACTTCAGAATCGCTAGCTGTAGATAGATAACTACTATTATAAACCTATCCACAGTCATTAATATTAACCGAATAGAAGGTAAGTCACGCTCCTGAATTAGATATTGTATGATATATTAATATCTCAATTTCAGTTTTCAATTCTGAATCGATTTTATTCTAGATATTTGGAACATTAAATACATTAAATTAGGAAGTAGAAGTGGACCAGTAGTCACTCAGCACGGGTGCAATATGACGTAATTGACTTAAAGAACGATTCCAAATTGATACTTGAATTGATCGGAAAATTGATACAGTAATCAAATTTCCAATTATTTGCGCTATTATATATTAACTGTAATTCATTTCGTATTTGACTTGGACGAATATGAAAAAAATTGAGCATGGTGCTAAACCAGCAAATGGAATTACATTTAATGTAAAAAATAGAAATAAGTAGTTTCATTTTATTACGCATCCACTTCATAACAAACAAACAAAAATTAAAAAAATCAACCCAGCTATAAAAAAAATCTGATGTGACCGGGGACTTGTCTTTATGATACTATACATAAAAATTATTAGTTTAGCTGCAAGAGATTCTATTTGCGCAAGATCGATCGTGTCTGCATTAAAATCAAACGAGTTAGCCAGGATCCGACAGTTATTTTGATAATATTGACAGTAGGTATTGTCAATACATCAGCGTTTGACACTACCTACTGTCATTAGCATTAAAATATCTGTCAAATCCTGGCTAATTAGTTTTATATTAATGCAGACGCGACCGATCTCGATCAAATAAATAGATTTTGCTCATGCAGCTAAACTTCTAATTATAGCGGCCTATTTGCAAAATCGTTAAAAATTCTAAGAGTAAACATCCGGTTCCTTTGGACCCTTTTGAACTATAAGCTTTTCAGCTCTAAGTTTTGTCTAAGAATCGTCGCCACAAAAAAACGGGTACACATACACAAAGTACATATTTCCGCTAAATTCTCAATTTTTTTTGCGGCACGATTATATTGCTTTATAATACTACGTATGATAATTGTGATAAAGTAAAAATTAAGTCTATTATTACTTCTCGGGTAACTTAGTAGTTGATTGTTCCAAATATTATTGGTTCAGCAGCGTCTTAATTATAACTCTTTTGAAAAGTGAAGCAGTATAGAAGAAATGAAAAGGAATTCCGTATAGATTCGCAACAGAAGACCATGTTTAACATATCTCCATCGAATTACAGAACACCTGCATAAAATATGTCAGCGCCTACCTCCAATTATAATATTTGTGCCCGCAAACCTAAATGTCGAATCGAAAACATAACGATAAATATTCTAGATGTCAACACATCGTAAAACAACTTTAAACTTATTATTTATCCATTATGTTTAGTGCTTTCCACTTACAAATATTTTGACTACCTACTTATTTAACGCATATCGAAGAAAGTGAGCTGTCATATTGAATACCCAATTTATTTCCTTTTGTGCGTCGGATACCATCATCGACCCACATCATATTTGTACATGTGCCACGGCTACGAATTAAATTCATTTTCGGGGCGTTAATCCGTAAAATTACGACACCCGAAAAGGCCGTAGGTATAACGTTGGCCCGTCCCTGCTCATTCGCTCCCGAATTGATTCCAATTATACACAGTCCTTTGGAGCCCGAGAGCTACCGGTCTTCAAAATACCTGGCAAAACAAACCGGATTTAATCATCTGGATTAGTTCTGTTAGACTTATTACTCGGCATGTTTTCGTTTTCGGATACATTTCATTTAGTAATGAGGCAAAATTAAAGTTGATGCGCCGTGTAGGAGTCCTCTCGGAGCTTAGGCCCGTCGTTATTTATGGCCATAACTCAGGTATGGTTTGTTTTAGAGGGCGGAACTTATTTTGATTATAGCAATAAAAGTCGGCATTCCATCAGGAAGACATCAGACTTTCGTTCATCGGTACGTTAGGATTGCTCTGTTCGAACGGGGAATCTGGAATTCCTTTTTATGATAGTCGCTTATAGACTGCAACCTAGTTAAACAAATAGTTTGTTCATTTAGGACACCATGTTTTTGGGGTGGCGTTGTGTTATTCTAAATGCAGAAATTAACAAAATGTTATTGTTTTATAAACGGCGTTATTTGCTACACTTTGTTAATCTTCGACTTTAAAGCGATATTTAAATTTATTTGCCGAATTAGTGTCTACAAGCAACATCTCTCATTCAGCAATATGTTTCAACCAGATTGTCTTACAACATATCGCCGTTCTAACTGAAATCTTTGGTTTTTGGCATGTTCAGACACAACGGAACTTTCAAAAAAACATGCCAAACAACTATATTTTTTTCGAACAAAAAGGACCAGCCCAGTCAATGGGTTGCCAAAAATGAGTCTTAAGGATTCAGATATCAAAAATCATACTCTATAATAAAGCGCTAAGGTGGTTTTTGTCTGTTCAGGTTCCCTAGCGAAGAGGGTTGACCACAGCCCCGAGACCCCTATACTCTATGACTCCCCATCGTGTGGGGATATATACCCACTTCTTCCCTCCCCTCTTACTATACTTACTGAACCTTTTCAAAATATCCGCTTAAAAAACATTTAGCTAAATAACGATCATCAGTCTACATGATTAATTAAAATGTGTTACAATGAGAATCATAACGATATATAAAATAAACAAAAAAAAGAAACCTACAAGCTACCCAGACATCACACAGCTTCAGTTCTTCAATCTTGTTTGTTTCAATATTCCTAATTCGAAGAGGCATTTTTACGTAAAGCAATAACAGGCGAAACATTTCAAGCAAACTGTGATCAATTTACTTAATTGCCTATTAGACTTTTGTCTTAAAAAATATTATCAAAATTTCAAGACTTTTTTTGTACAGAAAAAAATTTGAGATTTAATCGGAAATAGGTTTTTTTTGGTCGCCTGATTATTTTTAAAAAGGTACAAAAAATGTCTGTGTGTGTGTGTGTGTGTACGTGTGTGTGTGTTTATGTGTGTATGTGTGTACCCGATTTTTGTGACGACGATTCCGGAGAAACTACTAAAGGTATCGGGACGAAAGTTCATATTTGGAAGTTTTATGACTAAACTTAGAGCTGAAAAGCTTTTGGTTCAAAAGGGTCCAAAGGAACTGGCTATTTACTCTTAGCATTTTTCAACGATTTTGCAAATGAGCCGTCATTTCTGTAGTTTCGTCAAAATAGATAAATATTAAATTAAATTAGAGGAAATTTTGTATAATTTATGTCTATAACGTAAGCTATGTAAAAGAATCTTGAAACAGCTTGGTGTTTCCATGGTGTTTCCAAAGTCAATGTTTATTTCGTCAAAACAGTTAAATAATAAATTAAAGTAGAGGAAATTATGTATAATTTATGTCTATGACATTTTTTGGTAAAATTGATAGTTTAGCTGTAGAAGCAAATTCTATTTGTTCGAGATCGTGTCTGCATTAATATAGGATTTGCCAGATATTTTTATTCTAATGACAGTAGGTAGTGTCAAAGGCTGATTTTTTGAGAATACCTACTGTCAATATCTGTCAAATCCTGGCTAGTTCGTTTTATTTTAATGCAAACACGATCGATCTCGATTAAATAGAATGTCATGCAGCTATACCTACTATTAATTTTGTATATTGTATGATAAAGCCATGTACCTGTCCACATCAGATTTTTTTAGTTAATTGATCCTCAACAAGCATACAGTCACTAAATTAACGATCTTTTTATTAATCTAAAACTCTTACTGCAAATTTATTAAAATATATAGTAAAATAAATATAAAGTTAAAATATCTTTTAAACAAAAATGTAATCGATTTGAATTAAGTTTGACAACCGGTAGCAACCCGTTAATATTATTTTAACATTACGAAATAATTAGGTCTTTGAGCAATTTGAGATGGTACCGCGAAAAAAAAGACACGAATGTTTGGACCAAATAAGAAAAAAACGAATCTACAGTTTGTAAGATTGCAAAGTATAACTTTCTATTACAATCTTCTTACGACTTAATACCATCATACAACAATATTTTAAGAAAACATCATACCTAATGGAATTTTCAAAGTACACTGAAACGATTGCTTGAATCTTGAACTCACACCTGTGAAAATAAAATCTAGCGATAACACGAAAACACTTCACAGAGTCTATTTAAAGAATTCTATCACTTTGCATTATTTCTTTGAGAGATTTCCCTTTTCTGTGATATAGTCTAGCATGGAGATGTATGACTGCGAAATTCGTGATCTACGAAAAAAATGTGCTCAGTGATTTTCAGTCAAAATAAATGTGGTTCTATTTAGCGTATCTCTAAATTCTAGCTGGGGAGAGGTATCTCTCCTCAGAGTTATCCTGTATACAAATTTGCTGCGACATTACAAGTAAATAACTGACAATTCTCCTCTAACGCATTTATTGCAAGCTGTAATTCATTGCTTGAAATTTTCATTAATTTTGCAGTATTCCAGATCTTTTATCGTTTTTTCTGTGTAGTACGATTAGAATGTGTTTTGTCTGGTTACTGGTTATATTTTTACTGGTATTATTTCAATCAAACTAACTAGAACTGCTTTGGCATTTACCAGCTGTACAAAATTTAACAAAACTGTTACCGTGCTTTTGCAGTGTGATTACGTACAATTTACTAATCATTTACAGTATTGTCGTATATCTGTTGCCTCAACAGTTACTACTCGTTCTATGTAGTATATTACATACATAAAATGTACTAGAGCTTTACAGAGAATTTTCTCTGTGTAGATTTTGCACAAAATAAGCTCAAGGTTAAAGAGACAATATAAATGAAAATAAGCTTATGCAGTAAACCCGACACATATTGCGCTTATTCCGGCGCGTGAATTTTTTGACGCGATTTAGCAGTAACTTTGCCCGTCTGCCTCACATAATTCGAATGCAAATATTCCGACGCGACCGACACATAAACCTATAAACGTCTTCCTCCTGACACTCAACCGTTTCCTGTCGCATTTAATACAAATAAACGTCAACGCTTAAATGCATTTTCCTCAAGACTTATCGCAGATATAAGTACACATCTATGCAAATAGAGTCGCTTTATATACAATTAAGGTAAGCATGGTAAGATGCAAAAAGGTCCGAACTAACGTCGGTAGTAAAATCTAGTGATTTATATCGACGTCTATTTCACGGAATGTGTGCTTATGCCGTGGGTCCTTTGAAAACGCGTTAAAATTGAGATAAGACCATAAAACAAAACAAAGCTTTTAGAGGAGAAGATCAAAAGGTAACGTTAACGTGCTGGAGACGGAGAGGAGACATAAATGTAGAAAATAATAAAAGCGGGAAGAACAGGTAAATACCATTCGCAAGAATAACTGCCACCCTAAAGATGACATTTACTGCATAAAAGAGAGGAAAACGCGTAAAGGCCAGACGTGAGCTTATTACGTAATCGAAACGACTTCGTCGCTAGAATACATTGTTACTTTTTGGCTGAAAATCGACTACAATAAACCACGAAGTTAATAGTTTTCGGGTTGCGGTGTGCGCTAAAGTTGAAAGCATCTAACATCTAACACCTAACAATGTTCAGATATTTTCAGAGATGTTTTTGTATAGTATGTTCAGGACGAGTTAAAACTAGTGAGAAAAATTTAAACCGCACACGTAGAACGTCATTCTTAAAAGAAAAAGTAAAATTTGCGTCGTTACAAAGTTATCACTTTAAGAAAGATAAAAATAAAATTTGTTAATAATAATTAAAATAATTAAAATTTGTGTAATAAAAATAGCTTTGAATAACAAACAATACAGAACTCATATGAATGATACAAATTGCCCACATCATCGTATTAAAGAATTGTGTAGAGAAAAATTGTGTCTAGAAACATTGTGATTGATCCCAAAATGATATTAGCCAGGTTCAATTAAACAAACAAACAAACAAACAAAACTTTGGAAGAATTCCAACCCAGCTGGATTTTGTATACACCTTTGGTTGGGCATTACAAATAAAGTGCAAACGTGAGTTGTCTGCGAGTTATTCACGGCCAAAGATGAACGATTTTGATTTTCTAAAAGGAAAATTAGGAAACTTCTAAATCTTGCAATTCTCTACAAAAGGTGTATATGTCGTAGGCAAATAGTTATTTTGGGCAAAAAGCTTTTGCCTAGGCAAAAGCTATACATTTTTTTACGCCTGAATTGTTGTGACAAGGGTCAATACTCATAAGTGCGTAGATATACGATTTCATATGGATTTTATTCCACTAAAACAAAACTTTCAGGTTAAGAATATTAAGTTTTTATTTTACCAGGTAAAAGTTATACTAGACTGGAAAACACTAATTTTCTTAAATCCAATCGACTGGACGATTTAACGCATCGATGCAATAGTATATTGTGTACCAAACCGAGAAAGTGGTTCTTTTCCGGGCGAGAGAAGAGTTTTTGTTATATAAATGAGCAAACCCGACAGAGAGGAATATATGTGCCTACGACATATACATATTTTAAGTACAACTTATACATCTAACGATACGTCAAAAGCACATAAGAGAAAGGCCACATTTTTGAGCTGAATGATCCATTCCCAAGATCTGACAACAGGATTGAGCATCATATTTTATAATAAGGAAAGCAATAGCGTGCAGTTAAAACTTGACTACTTCCGAGATAGGTCGTTCAGAAGGTTAAGAAATGTCAGATGTAATACCGACCTTGTTTTTTAGCATCAGCTTTGAAGGAAATTCAACAAAATTCTTAACTATGTATTCAAATGTTAGTAGCTATTAGTATCTAGTAAAGGATACTAGTTTTGGAAAAATTCCACTGAAAACCAGGGCATTCAAGATCTTCAAGATCATCAATTCTTACCAACTCAATCCTATTAACTCTATGGTGCATTGCCAATTGACAAACGATATGCTACAACTGGTATATTTTGTTATATTGCACTACTTAGGACAATTGCTGTCCTGGATCGGAGTTGCTAAAATTTTCTCAAAACCATGTTTTGGACATGTCGAAAACATGTAGTAAGGTCTACATTCTCAATATTTGAATGATTTTATTGTACTTTTATCTAAAAACAGCATTTTAAGACAATCGTACTATTATCGCATTACCTACTATTTTTCATTTATTTTCATATTCAGTGTGTAATCCTTTTGGCAGAGGCAGTTCTATCAACATAACTGAAACACAGTATATCCCATTTGATACAGACTATTCATAATGTGGTAAAAAACTGTGATCACAAAATAAATTTGTAGGGACAATTTGCACCACAAGATGGCGCTACGTGTCTGCAAGCATGATAATTGATAACACAACATCATTTAAGTGATTAATGTAGAAATAGCGTTATTACAATTTGTTTTAAACTGGTTTAAGTTTTATTTGTTGGTTGTTGATTTGACATTAAACTTATCATCCCACAATCGTTTCTTATTCTACCAATATTCTAACGGTCACAATATAACCTAAAAGTTTGACGGATATTGATAATTGGTAATTGTTACGCTAAATGTTGATTTTTTCCTTATTGGGTAACTACAATTCGGGTAACAACTATTTAAGCTGACTAAAAATGCTTTATATTTTGATAACAATACGGCGTGTACTACTCTTTTAGCCACTATTATTTACTAATTTCGGGATTGCGGAATTAAGTACATGTAAATATAGCACGTCCTTAAATCAGACATGTGTGTCGGAATTGTGTAAATGGTTAGAAGTAATACATATGGCTCTATTGCTGCCTTTACACAAGAAAATAACATATTTTACATCGTTTGCTATATTACAATTAATTGTAGGCATTTTGTCCAAATTCCGACACGAGTGTCGGAATTACAGAGATCAATAATTCCTAATTATTGCACTAGCAGCAAAGAGTAGCGATTTTGGCAATAATACACCACGTTTGCAGATAACAGTTGAACTCGTGCCATCTCAATTAAAAAAAATCATTATTCTGGCCTGAAACACACAAATAAAGAAAAAAGAAGGTGTTCTGCTGTAACATTATTATGTAATGCTTGGAGAGAATATGTGTTGATACAAAAGAAGAAAGCACAAAAGAAAATCATTCTAGAGAAATAAGAAAGGAAACTAAAACAGGAACGGAATAAAAAGGTGCGCCAAGAAAAACACTAAAAATTCCAGATGCAAGAAACATTAAAATACAGATGAGGGAGAGAGGGCAGACTGAAGAAGATTAATAAGATTAAAAATGATAACGATATTTAAAACACTTCATATTTAGAAAATAAACTGCCGGGTTATGCCGTGTATTTGTTAATACTGACGTTTCGCGAACCATGTTGCTCGCTTCTTCAGAGCTAACTGTATACTGTATTCAGTACAGTATTCAGATATCTGTACTTTAGCTACATTGTATCTATTTTATGTGGTTCATTATTCCTTAATAAATATCAAGAATCATCAATGAATAGAAGAAATAAAGTGAGATGTTCATTGATAATCTTGCCAATTCAGGTATATTAAAAAATATTGGAGTCAGTAAATATAATGAAGACTAATAGCACTAATTTTGCAACTCAAGGAGGAATTTTACCTCAAAGCCATATCCTTCTAATCCTTGTCATTTTTATCTTAATATTTATTAGCGACATCCAAGAACCAAAGGCAGGAAATATCGGTGAGTCTGCGAGAGTGACCGTCTGTCCACTAAACTACACAAAAATATGCCAGCTGTCTAGTTAGCCGGTAGGTGGTATCGCTCATAAAAGCATCTCTTTAGGTGTCCGCAATAAATAACCTGAGGAGTGGAGTTTTGGCTCCGTCGAGTCCCAGAAGCAAAAATTAATCTGTTATTATTTGTCTATCTGCGGCGATCGGAGTGTGTTCTCCTGCTTTTATTTTAACATTGCAATAAATAACGCAAGGGCTTGCCGAGATAGGCATCGGTGACGGTTGTTGAAAGTGTATATAGAAGAAGTTTTTGGTCCGGAGTTCCGGAACGACCCTCTGGGGCGCCAGTCGATCACCCTTCGGTGGGCCATAATAAAGCAGTCACCGGCCGGACAAAAGTTGCGTAAACTTTTGGTTTGTATCGGACATGCAGATGTAAGATGTAAGATATTTTTTGTAACATGATCTACACCTTGCCCAGGTATTAACAATTGGGGGTGTTGCAAAAACAAGTTATAACCGCTCGTTCTTTCTTGTTATTACTTTTTTACAGTTTTGTTAACAGTGTTGTTTACTTTTTGAATACTGATGGACAAAGACTATTTCTGTGAAAAGAATTGTATGTATGCGAAGTTTCTGATTTTTATTACATATATCGTAATATAATGGAAGTTATTAAAGATAAATTTAACTTTTCCGGCATGTCTAGTAACCCACGCAAAATTTTTTAAATCAGAACACTGTACTGAAAAAGTGCCTTTTATGTGTTATTTACAAAACTTTTGTTTTTCCAGTTAATGGAAAATATTTTACGGTTACTGAAATCGCCAGGATAGTTCATTAAAATGTTGTTATTGAACCGAAGCAACTGCTAGTGTTTATTTTAAAAAGGTAGTATATTATCATACGTCTATACATTATAAAGATAATGAATCTGAAACGAACGACACAAACAATATCAATAAAACTGAATAGAATATTTTTTAAAATTTATTTTGGGATGCCAAAGTAGCAGAAAATTATGGACCTTTGTATGTTCAAATTCTAACTACAACTTTGCGTCCACAATTAATATAAAACCCAATTCGGTTATTTTTTACCTTGAGACACGACCGCAGAGACTATATAAATGGGGCTTTTTACATTATTTGAAATTCCCAACCAAAATGTTTACAAATATCGAGCTGGGCTTGAATTTTTCTGAATTGAATTTCTTATTTTCCTGGGCTAATCAGAATTAAAAGATCAGCCAGAGAAATAGAGGGTTGTAATTCGAAAAAGATTTTCATTAAAAAAACGTAGACGACGTAATTTGTAAAAAAAAATTATATAAAACTTTTAGTTGAAATTGCGATGTCTATTTTGATCATGGACGTGTCAGCGCTTTTAATTTTAATAATAAACAACTGAAAATGATCTAACTAGGTATTATTGAAACAGTAAATTCTTTAATCATTGCACATTATTATATTTGTGAGACGCGATAGTAATGCAGCAAAAATAAGAAGATAACGATAACAATTTCGTTCAACTACAAAAATTTATTTTTCTGTGCAACACTTTTTTTTCCAGCCGGTTGGAGAACTTGATACGTGTTTTGGAAATCCACTTGTACGTGGTTTTAAATCAGTATAAAATTTGTATAGCTTAGGCATTTTCAAGCGTTGACATACTTACAAAATAACAATCTTATAGTTTAATTTGCTAAGACTAATAGGTCAATACATACTGGGTATAAAACAACAGAATTATATCAGATTTATTTTTCATTTCTTCAACAAATAATATTGAAAATTCTAGGAATACTATTGTTTGTTTTATTTTTAGATTAAGGGTTGTATTTGCTCAATAGATCTAATGTTGCTATTAACCTAGCAAAGCCAAGAATTACCTCAAGTTACCCAAAGAGTTTGTAAATAAACATTTGCAAAGAAAACCTGAAATATATATTGAATATTCGCGACTTAATTAATATTTTTCCTAGTATTAAAACAAGCATACGAAAACTGTATATATTTTTATTTACAAATATTTACCTTGTTACATATTTTTATTTATATAAAACTAAAAATTATTGTACCTGCATACCCCACAATCATATATGTGTCACTATTTTCTGGATACTATACACTGTACAGGCTTAGCCAAAACACCTAAATAATTCTCCAACGATAAGAAATTTAAAAATAATATTCAAACAAAAGCTATTTGGCTTTAAACAGTCTATCGTTAAATATATTTTCTATATACTGAGTGTTTATTTGATTGTAGAAATTTGGTAACCTTTCCTTTTTTAATACCCTTTAACAGCCTTTATATTATTACATGTTTTAATTCTAAAATTTATTCTAAGAATTCTTTACTAAAGTATTTTTTTTATAAAATGCAATATTTATTAATTATACAAAACAAAATATTTTTATTAACCAAAAATAGTCAAAATTACCGGAACACCTAAACAATTCTTCAACTCCAAAAAATTTCAAACAAATTGTCAAGTAAAAGTTGTTTGTGTTTAGACAACCTCTCGTTTAAATATAGTTTGAATATACAGTGTGTTCATTTTATTATGGAAATTTGCAAACTTTTCTATTTTATAATAGAACACCCGGTATATTTTTAGTTTCTTCAACTCTAAGACTAATTCTATGGACTTTTTGTAGAAATATATATTTTTTTGAAAATGCATAATTTTTTAGTTATGAGCAATTAATCAAAACTCCTGACCTTCAAATTAAAAATATTTGCCCACATACATAGGTACACAATTATTTTAATGTGGCAGTTTGAACTTTTAATTTAATTCTATTTAATAGTGTTGTTAATTTCTATTGGATCTTTTTTATTTTCTACCAGTTAGGTTCAAGTAAAAGTGCATGATTTTTGATTGTATTGCTTATAACTAACAGTGTTTTTAAATTTCTTACAGTTGGAGAATTATTTAGGTGTTCCGGTAATTTTGGCTAATCCTGTATATATTTCAAAACACCCCGTGTACACTATTTTCCGCCATACATGCCGTATACAACATTCTCATAACTATCTTTTTAATTTTGAATTTAAGTAGAATTTGTTTCCTATGACATCATGAGATTTAAACATATATCAAGATTCCACTTACCGTGTCACAAACATGCCCACAATATATGTAAATCAAATGTTGCAACCATTTAAGTTAAAACTAATAAGAAGGAGACTATAATGCTTTTAAGAGAGAACAGAACAAGTTCCTAATCATTAATCACATCTCATATGATCTTATTTAAGCTTGGAGTGTAAAGACCAATAACTAATTAAAAATTATTGTATATTACCAAATATACGAGAGAACTTATGAAACTTGTAAATAAATTATGAAATTCTAAAAATATTCGCGTGGTATTCGCATGACTGTGTGGTCAAATACACTGAATTCAAAGCAGAAAGCTCTATCCAAATTTGTTATAATTGACACGGACAAGCATCGTCTTGGCAAACGTAATAATATTCTGTTATCAAGTGTACACAAACGTCATTATTAATATAAATTTCCTAGACGTTGACAAACTAGTAAATTCAGTAAACAGTCTGCCACATTTCACGCCAACTTAAAATATAATAAAACAGTGGCCAACTGGGACGGTCCATTACTAGTCCGGCGGGACCTCTATTAAAATTCTAAAACTGACCCTCGGTGCAGTCGCTCAGTTCGCTCACTTAATTTTATTTGCGAGAGCCGCGCGCTGCGCTGGGGCCCGTTGCGGAGCGCGAGCTTTATATTTTGACGTCGGCGGAATATTTATTAACGGGGCTTAACTGAAATTAGCATCAAGTTTCCATTCATCAGCGTGACATGAAGTTATCAGGAAATAACCGAGTCCTCCCCCTATTCTGAACCCCGGAGAGCGAGGAGGGAGGCCGACGACCACCCCATCCCCTTCTCTTGCTGTTGTCCGTGTTTCTGCCTGTCCGACACGAAATGATTTATCGCAACCGTAATAACACGGCAAATTTACTACAAGTGTTAAACTGTGTTGTCTCCTTTTCTGGCCATTCAACATTTAATGACTTCCATGTACAGCCTCGGGCAAAATTATTTTGGACCCTTAACGGATGAAATTGTAATATAACTGAAATACACTAATATTTGTATATTACTGGATATTTCTTTAACTAAATACAATATGTGTAATTTTATAGAGTATGAACAAATTTAAAGCTATACATAGTTCAACTATTTCTTAGATCTTTTTGATAAAGTTTTCCTGTTTAATTATAATAATTTAAAAGTTTTCGACCGCAATAGTCACAAAGATTTTCTTCTCGTCTTTCCAATTCAGTACCCGCTGTTCTGCAGCATTTTCATAGTTAGAAGTTATTTTCTATATAGGTACCTGTGCCCTGTGATTAGGGTTACCATATTTTGTGGTGGAACAGGCAGGACATTAGAGACTGGGAGAATATATAGTGAAATTTTACCTGTCCAAGCGAATATTTCCTTTATTATAGGAGAAACAAAACAAGGATAATACCCACAAAATTAATTTTAAAAATAATTTTGCCGTATATGTAGCATTTATTAATGTGTAACTAATATTTAATAATATAATATTTTTTATTAATACATAATTATTTGTAGTGATATTTTATTTCAGCACCATTGAACTATCATTCTAAAAGTTAGGAGTTTGTCTGATTTTAAATAAATAAATCAAGAAAATAAGAACTAGCTCGTGTTCATCCTGCCTGCCATGGGCCATGTGTCATGTGTAATGTTACGAGGATTTTTTGAAGGTCCTATGAATTTGATTATAGACTTTTCAAAGTTGTCCATTTTATCTATATTTTCGGTTTTAAACACTATATCTCTATAACTTCGGTCCATTACTACTAATATTGTCGCCTTTCTATGATTCTCGATGAATATGAGCCAACAATTCCTGTAGCAAATTATAAAGCATTAGAAGGACAATTAATAAAAGAGAGAGAATTAAAAAAAAACTAAGAAAAATAAAAAGTCTAAAATAGCAAATTGATACACAATTGTTATTTTAAAATAGGCCGTGTGAACGAGAAGTAATGACAAAGAAATAATATACAGAAAAAGACGACAAATTCGAAAATTCTACGATGTCCAAATAACTTTTTGGAGAAACTTTTTATTATTGATCGTCTTTAAAATGAGTTTAATGAGACCCGAGGTTATGTGGGCTTAAGTCGACATAGACACGCACATAACGAAAGTACGTATCTATGGATTTACATACATACATAAATAGCATTGAATAGGCGTTTTCTTTTTATTATGCGCTGTACTAAATTTGTAATTTACGTTGTTTATGAACCTATGACGCAAATACAACTGGTAACAATGACATTCTCTAGGAAAACAAATTTATTCGAATTTTTATTGAAACTAAATTCAGAATATTCAACACAATCTAACGGAAACCATCAATTCATCTAGCATAAAAAATCGTCCATTTTTGAATATGAATGTTTGTTTTGAAATGAAAAACAAAGCGAAACTTGATATTTCTCTCCGATAACCATCGAGAATGTCCGGTGGCCGCACACTATGGAACCGGACGACATTTATAAAATTTAAATATTATTAATGTCGCATAATATGTAGAATGGCATTAGCATAGAATTACCTATGCTTTGTCCCCCAGTTACTGTTATGATAATTATTTGACGATACAAAATCTACCGCTCGCTACCAACCCATTATGCATTTATTTCATATTGATATGATAATATTCTCTTTGAGCTTGGTGTAACATTAAATATTGAATCGTAATATTATCATACTTTCTGACTTTTTACATGTTTTTTTTTACTACTTATTGCTTCACATAAATTATGAGTCACATAAATGTAAATACCAATATTATAGAAACTTAATTCACACTTAAAACGCTTACACCAAGTTTTGAGAAATTAATAAAAAACACATTAAATTCCATAGAAAAAAAGAGACATAATATACCGTCCCATATTATTTCTTATTATATGGTTTTGAAAAGACGTGACGTGCAGCTGTGTAAAAAATACACGTAATTATATAGCTTTTTGAATTTCGCCGATGTTGCTAATATGTATACACACATATGGCGGATTATGAAAGGGTCCTGGGGCGCGACCCTGCGGGCTGCCGGTCTCGAGAATGTGCTCAGTCACCTCCACCAGCTACCGTTTGGATTCGACTCGCAGCTCGGAGTGGAAATGAAGGTTATAAAATTTTACAATCAATGTGATGATGCATTTTTTTTGATAACCTCTGTCATGCCGGCTTGTGTGTTCGACGGAGGGTTTCATTCATCCAGAAAGTTGAACGTCAGGGCAGGTTATTAACGCTTACATTTGACGTTTATTATGTTCATAAGCGTAGACTAATTTTGATGAAAGTTTATGGCTTGGTATTATGAAACACATATTTTGTGCTTTTCGAAGAATTTTAGTAAAGGGCGACCATATTTTCAATATTGGATGGCACTCTATAGGGTGTTCTTATAATCATATTTTTCATATTTTGGGTCATATTTTCTTGAAGCAGAACAGAAAAATATAATGTCGATATCGTTTATAACACAGCATAGCGTGCAATTAAATTTAAAATAACTTTAAAATAATATTCTCCATTTTCGAATAGTGGGTATGGTAGGGCGCTTGCGAACACATTGTTCAAGCTGATCCCACACGTGTTCAATAGGATGCAGGTCACGACTTAACGCCGGCCATTTCATGACTTGAATTCCACGTTCTTGTAAAAAGTTTCTGGTGATTCCGGCGGCATTTGGCTTTGGATTGTTCTGCATTAGGATGAAATTTTGACCGACACCATATGCAGCAAGCACCACATGGTCCTCCAAGATGTTTTCGATGTAATTCATAGCATTTAGTCTACCAGAAATCACAACAAGATCAGTTCTGTTGTCTATACTGATTCCAAACCATCACAGATCCACGACCAAATCTATCCACTTCCTGTATAGTAACGGTTGCGTAGCGTTCAGCAGGATGTCTATATACACGTAGGTACTCGACCATCGCAAATGTCTGAAAAATTAGATAAAATAATGTGTCCATGTTTTAGGTCTGGTCACCCTAATTTAGTATAAAGTATCAATAACCTTCATAGAAACAATTTAAAATAAATTGCCTGTATTTTATTGACCTGTGGAATACACTTTGACTGTCCGATTTGCACTTTTCTTAAAATTTTCTGCAAAGAAAATTTGAAATATGTGGAAATGCCTCTTAATGTGTCGATTCTGCGAGAGACTGCACACTAGAGCTTTTCGTTTTCTTTTTAGTTTTTTTTTGGGACATGCAAAACTTTTAAACTAGAGTCCTATACTAGAACTAAATTATAAAATGTAAAAACACATTTTTGTACCGGGTATAAAATAAAAACTGATAAATAAAAATTTCTCCCAGTCGTTAGTGACAGAGAATGCTCTGAGAACAATAAAACCATGTTGAGTAACCAGTGGGAGATTGTTTTTCTAATTGCCATTTCAATTTTATATCTAAAATTTAAAATTATGTGTGCAATTGAATATGCATTTGAATCTATTAAATGAGTTCGACAAACTATGGTTTCTAGTTTCAAGTAATTACTTTTCTGTATTTCAGTTTTCTACAGAAATATATCATTAATTATATAATAAATTGTTTAAAAAGACAACAACATTTTTTATCCTCTTTATGTACCTCTTGTATATTATTGCATTTCCCAACATTATTTCATTGTTGGAAATTGTTATCTATAAACTACAGTAACATTTCCAATTTTAATTACTGATAATCTTTGTTCCATTTTCTGAGCATTTTCAAGAAAAGCAAAAACAATTATTATTATCATTGGAAATATTTATGTATGTATAATTTTATTTCCAATTTTTTTATCATTGTTTATTTTAAAATGTTTTTACTATTAAGGGATACCTAATATAGATCTGTAGCCTGAAACGACTAGGTTATCTTTAAATTAATAATTAATATTTAAGTTTTAATTTAAAATTAAACGGCTCTTTAGTTGTATAAAACAACTTCAGGTTGTATTTTTGTTTCAATATTTCTTTTCAGTTAGATCTTTCTCCACTTCTATTACACATTTATTATAATACAAAAATACAAAATATAATACAAAAAAATGGAAAATTGGCACAACATTTTAGTGGAATAATAAAAGTAAAACGACGGTTAAGGCTCCCCTCTCCGACCTTGAAAACGCGAAAACAACCCACGTCATAATTATTGCATTAATCGCGAAATGCTCTCTACCATTCGATTCTGAAGGTCCTTATGCAACTGCCATCGGAACGCAATTTCAATATTTATGAAAATTATTTATGCAAATTTTGGTGTGACTACAAATATAGAAATTCTTTTCGATAGCAGTTGCGTCTGATTATTGTCTGCTGTAATACATTATAAACCATAATTAAATGTTAACTATAAGAGCACAAGTTATTTTCTACCGAAGTTCTCTAGACTTGCACTCTGGAGTATTGTAGTGCGTGTTTGTAATCAGTTGGCGACGATTGAAAAAGTACTACATCATCGACTAGAAAACTCAAACACTGTCCAGTTTGAATATCTTTACAAATAGAAAGCAATACATTAATTTCTTTGGGCTATACCACACGTCAAATGTAATAAATACGAAATAAAAACAGACATGTTTACAGTAGCGCCATATACAATTGGTGATTTTTTTTATTTCGAATATTTGGAGAGAAGATTGCTACGGTTCGCTATTTGAATTGAGACGGGAGCCGTAACATCGGCGCAAAATATCAAATTTCATAATAACTTTCACATTATTAGAAATCTATAATAACAGTGGTTTGAGGAATTGATATTTTCAACATAACTTCAACATAACTTGATCGAAATTTATTTTGGTATAGTAACTTCGTCACACCATTTAGGATAAACGGCTTTGTCCGCTGCGACCAAACACTACGATTACGTCAGTTGCAGGGTAACGTCTTCCAGATAGTTACAGGAGTAAGGAGTGAAGACGCGGAGGCAATTTGCGAGGAAGTTTGCGGAAATTCGACGAGGGGCCCGAGGTGGAAACACAGTTTTGCGCCGAGATCGTCAGTTCCGGTCTGCGGTGGTCAGGCCACCTTAAACCAACACCTCGCCTCCGGTCGGAGGAGAGGAAGGAAACTTCCCACCCCGAACCTAAAACATTAACTACATGCAAACTTGAAACGCTTTGACACCGTCATTAAGTTGACATTTGATCCTAATTAGGAACGGCGGCGGTGAACGTGCGAAAACGCGCGAAAATTTCACCCGCAATCGCGTTAAGCGTTAACTAACATGAAAAGTTATAGTTTGTCCGAAGGTTTTGATGATTTAGGTGGATGTTTCAGTTTAGGTGTATTTGATTGGGTGTTGGAAGTGGAATGTAGTTACAAACTGTTATTTTAAAGTAAATTTATTGTGCTTAATAGTTATTTAGCCAACAAGTATATTAAAGAGAGGGATTAGTGATCGAGACTGTTTAACGCACGAGCGATTAGTGAATGCGTTAATTGTCGATATCATTAATCGCCGTTTAATATTCCAGTTGGTTACCAATTTTTTTTGTCGATCGTATTCTTCTGAGTTCGTCGAGATAGATTTTATTCGTCGATCTCGTTAGAGGTTATGACCATTTATGTAATTTGATACTTACAGTTCTGGACTGTGTGCTTGTATATCGGAATGAACTTCCTGGAGCGCTAGGATGTCTATTTTGTATCTTTTCATTTCCGTCGCTATTTCTATCATCTTTCCCGGTTTAAGCATTGTTCGCACATTCCACGTTCCGGTTTTTATCATATCCTTCGTCCTCCTTCTCTTTCCTCGTTTTCCTATTTCGGGTTTTTGTCTTGTCTTCTTTAGCTTGTTCCTGTGATTCCCGCTTTCTCTCGTAATCCGTATTCTTTGCCAAGTCTCCCCTGCCCAACAGTCCCTCCCTCGCCCCATCTTTCAGCTTTTTGAGCCCTCGCGTTTGCTATGGAGTGATTCCTTAAATTGCTTAGCTCGGTTTTCTTCCTTTCCGCCTGGAGACCTTTCGCTTACAGTTCTTCCCTTCTTATTATCACCGGTTTTTTCCTCCCTGTTTCGATTCTCTGCCTCCTCTTCGTCGTCCTCTTTCCTACGGTTGTTCATATCCTCCAACGTGTACGTGTCTTCACCTATTTTCAGTTTGCCGTATATTAGCAGTGCTTTGTTTCCCGCTTTTCTTTCTCTTATCACATGCGGTATTAGTTGTTTTCTCCTACCCTTTACCTCCTAGCCTCCTACCCTTAAATTCGGAGATCTGCTGATTTCAATGAAAAAATAAATAAAAGATAAGTGCGGTTAATGCAAGAAAAACATTAGCGTCAACATTTTCGACCTTGTTCCGAAAATCGTTAATATTTTAAAATTTATAGCCTTCCTTGAAATACAAAAAATGCTGATTTTCAGTAAAAAAACTAAAAAAAGTACTGTTAATGCGAGAAAAAGTTCGTCGTGTTTTCGACTTTAAAGTTACGAGCTCCTGAGGTCACATGTGTATTCGAAAATTATATTTGCTACTTTGTTTTTAAAATGAATTGCGACATTGTTTTCGGTACGCCGAAAACCGTCGGTAACAATGATTATGGCTACATACTTAAAATTACATAATCAAAGTTATTAAGATCTAAAGTTCTGTCAAACTAAATAACTCAAAGTAATAGAATTACCGTATTACACACGCTATTACACTAGCTTTATTAATCGACCTTGCTCTTTGACAGGAGTAATCCCAGTACAATATTCCGATTTCATATAAAAAAAGAACTTGTTTAGACGGAAACAACAAAATTTAGTTTTTGTATGTTGTGTACCAAGCCGAGAAAGTGGTTCTTTTCCGGGTCGAGAGAAGAGTTGCACAGGCGAGCGTAGCGAGCCTGGCCACTTCTTGAGGCACGGAAAACCACCATCTGGGCTGGTGCACACATAATTTTTTATCCTACACAACAATTCGTGAAAATCACCCGTTTCTAAAGAATAACCACTGACATATTGGCTTTTGACAAATAAAAAACGTTGACGTTTTAATCGTAAACGTCAAACCCAATGGAAAACTGTGTTTGATTGGACAGACTATTCGGTCGCCGCCTACAGGTTATATTGTGTACAATTATTTTCGTGGCTAGCGCTGAAAAGTGTTCATTACAGACCTGGCTGGGCCTGGTGGGCAAATAGCATCTTTCCTGTCTCCATAGAGACGCGAAAATGACATTTTCGCATCGTGTAGGATAAAAACGATTATTTTGCCTTATTTACTTAGCATTTGGTTATTTTCCTTTATTTCAACGTTTGTTTGCGAAGTCACCATATTGTGTTGCCTGTTGTTTTTCCCATACATTTTGCAGTACATTGTACAGATATACTTATTTTCACTTATCTATTTTTATTACTGAATCTCAAGTATATGAATGTAAATTATACATACATCAATAGGGTTCCACAAGCGAGATTGGTAAGGCTGTTTCTTGGTATAGTATAATGTCGGTATAGACAAACAAATTCTGATTATTTTTTATAGCTCTCACCTTTTAAAGCATACTCCAATATAGAAAGAAAAATGTACTCAAATTCCTTATCCTTTCAATCGAAAACCGACTCTCTTAAATGCAGCAGCCCTCCGAACACCTCCGCCACTTATTAGTTTTTGTGGCCCTCTAAATTTTTTCCCGAAGCCATCGGCATAATGGGTCCGGTTTGGAATTTTTGATGGCAGTACAGGAGACAATACAGATTAATAATAAAAGTTTCCCGTCCTGGCGAGCCCATTAAATTATATGGGTCGGGGGCTCCGCCGCATATAAGGTATTCTCTAAGTTGTCGTCCTTTTGGAGGGCCCGGGTGGCAAGAAACCCGTTCGCGCCGCTTTGCCCCAAATGTGAAATCACTTTCGACAAAAAGGAATAATTGTGTCCGCAGTAAATCTTCCGAGTTTCCGATACCTGTACCTGTCACCGCGGAACTCATATATTAGCCCCGGACTCGTCGCTGACGTTAACGCATGTCACAGAGGACGAGATGTGGATACGTCGTCCACTCAATTCAAAATAACCAGCAGGAACCATAACCTAAATTAGGATCGTCGCATAATAGTGAAATATCAGAAAATACAGGAAATATATTGGTCAAAGTATTATGTATTTCTTACAATTAACCTGTTAATAATGTTAATTAAGCGCTGACCAAGACAAAAATAACAAGGCAAATACGTCGATTTCGCGATATTAATCAAGAAAATACGTGGACTATCTTAAAATCATTGAATGCACAAGTCATGTTAGCAAAAAATCAATACTCCATTAATTTTGATTGTTAAAATATTATAATTAAGACCCAGTTCCACCTGTTCTAGAACGCGTTTTCTATTAACGGCGTTATTTATGCTTCAAAATTAATTAAATTTTCTTTATGATTATTTTTAGTTATTTGTAATCACTAAATTTAATTTAATTTTTTCTTATTCAACACCTTTTCCGTGGATATACTGTATATTACTACTGTTGACGTCGCGGCGTTGGGAGCTGGAATTTAAATAAAACTCGTACCTTTTTGGTGACGTTTTTGATATATTTTCAGCCTTAATCACAGCTATAACAAAATGGGGATATATGAGTACATCAGTATGTAAAATACAACAAAATTACCTCAAAAGGATGTCAGAAAACCATATTAAAATACATAAAATACATCAACACAACATGTGCCGGCAGACAGATATATACTTAGAACAGAGAAAGAAGTGAGTAGTTTTTTGCCGGATATGTACAGGTATATACACATAAGCAAAGGTTGGGTTGTAAAGGTTGCAACGCAGTTCTAATTGTGTACAACAGCCTACGAGTTTAAAAATTCAAATGTCACATCGATTGACGTTAATATATTGTACTAAAATGTTTTTCAATATAAAATCGTAATTTTTCCCGGTTACAGAATAAAATAATTTATTATACACGGGAAAAAATGACCTACTTTTTTCCCTTGTATAATAAATAACTACTTTTGGAATCTTAATAGCGTGATAACAAAAATTACCTTGATCAAGGGTGGTCATCGATTTTAAAATGATTGTCGCAGCTCCCATCGTACATTTATGTCAATCATTTTTTACTTTATCATACGCAGTATGATGAAGTATTGTAATCGTGCCGAAAAAAGAAATTGAGATTTTAGCGGGAATAGGTCTTTATGGGTCCCCTGAACATTTTTGACCAAGGTACAAAAAAATGTCTGTGTGTGTGTGTGTGTGTGTGTGTGTGTGTGTGTACCCGTTTTTTGTGGAGACGATTCCGGAGAAACTACTAAAGGTATCGGGACGAAAGTTCATATTTAGAAGTTTCATGACTAAACTTAGAGCTGAAAAGCTTTTGGTTCAAAAGGGTCCAAAGGAACTGGCCATTTACTCTTAGCATTTTTCAACGATTTTGCAATTGAGCCGCCATTTCTGTAATTTTGTCAAAATAGATAAATAATAAATTAAAGTAGAGGAAATTCTGAATAATTTATGTCTGCGACATTTTTTGGTAAACATAATAGTTTAGCTTCAAGAGCAAATTCTATTTGATCGAGATCGGTCGCATCTGCATTGATATGAAACTACATCCTCGAACTACATAGTAGCCTGGATTTGACAAATATTTTTTTGTGCTGTCACCACAGAAA
The DNA here is from genome assembly GCA_964023965.1 of Melinopterus prodromus. Lineage (NCBI taxonomy): Eukaryota > Metazoa > Arthropoda > Insecta > Coleoptera > Scarabaeidae > Melinopterus > Melinopterus prodromus. Next base: position 53,660,454 of record OZ030393.1, read on the forward strand.
TGTCTATGGCTGTCACACTCGAAAACAGCTGATTTCATCAGTGGTTGGAGAACCGCTATAGAACGTTGCCGCTCTAGTGCAGCAATGTACAAAATACAAAATTCAAATAAAATAAGATCACCAATTTGATTGTTTGTTGATAAGAAATATTAACCCGTTGTTATATCTAATTCTAAAAACGATAAATTGAGAAAATTGTAAATAAAGTATAGCTATGAGTGTAGTTATATTTTAGTATGTAGGTACGGATGTGACATCTACAGTGTCATAAACGAATATACATCTGTCAGAATTTGAATTAGCCTTTTAAACTTGACGTTTGACGTAGAAGCGGTATTAATCTAGCGTTTCCTATACAGAAGTATAACCATTTTTGATTTTTTTTAAATACATATTTCTCAAAAACCAACACAAAAACGTTGATGTCACTCCTGTCAAAAACTACATAGCGCGACTCCCTCACATGCGACGGTGACGCTCGTCCATCGGTGACGCGCGGTCACGCGCCGCATCACCGCTCGTCGCGCTATTCCGTACTTTCGGCACTTGTGAGATGAATCTATTATTCTGATGACAGTAGGTAGTGTCAAACGCTGATGCTTTGACAATACCTGCTATTGATACTATTGACTATTAAAATATCTGTCAAATCCTGGCTAACTAGTTTAATTTTAATGCAGACATGATTTATCTCAATCAAATAGATTCTCATGCAGCTAAACTATTAATTTTATATTTTGTATGATAAAGTCATGTGCCTGGCCACATCAGATTTTTTAGTGTCAAAATCTATATTGTGCTGAAGTCATTGATGATGTCAGTAGCTTGACAATGACAGAATTATTTGAAAATGATGAATTAAGCTTTTTAAATTCCATGGCAACCCTTGACCAAGATATTTTTGAATATCACGGTATAAACAGTTGTATAGTCACGAGGGCAGGTCGGTAAGATGGAAATTACATTTGAATATATACTGCTCAAGTTATCTGTGTCAGTTGTTAGATTTACTGTGTTTTCAGTCATTTTTATAAATAGCATTTCCAGAATGCACCACTTTCTGTGATTTGATTCTCTTTTCAAAATTTTGACATCTTCAAAGTCGCATATGTGGGCATGCGATAAAGCATGCAGGGCAAGAAGAAAAAGGACTACCATAAAAACAAGTAAAGATCAATTAAAATCAATAAAACAAATAGGGCGGTGCCATAAAATATTATCGATGACGTCATATGTAAAAAATAAACAAAAGTTGGATATTGACTTTGTTATAGAAATACATTGTGTAAGTAAATTTAACAAAAAATGGCTTTATCTTGATTATTTCATATTTTTGCCGATCAATGATTTTTAAATTTTGGTCAATAATAATACTTAGCCACAGATTTATTTTCTTTTACCTAAGAACCACGTTTTGTACTCCTTGTATCTCATAACTTTTTTCGCGGAACTACTTAACAATGTCCCACACAACCCTGGTTGAGATACACTGGTATATTTTTTCAGTACTTTAAATCTTCTTGTTTTCCACTTCGATTTTGTTGTAAAAATATTTCACGTTTCAGTCTATGCTGCATGTAGACAAGGCCGTAAACTTTAAAAGCATAGTTCACTAATAGCATTTCCTAGCAATAGTGCAAAGTCCTTTTCAATATCCGCACTACAGAGGTTCTGAAACTAGGTTAAATAGAATTAGTTTCTATTCATGACAAGACGTCTAATTACTAGAAGTAGATCTGTGTAGGACGACTTTGAATGTATTATGTATTAGAATGTATTATCATAATGTTTTACTGTACTGCAAAAACAACACTATTTCTTTCCGTCTGAACACATGACGTCCTGTTCCAATCAAACTGTTTTTGTAGAAAATAAAAATACCCATAAAAATAAAAATTATAAAAATTTCAACCAATAGATACAAAAGCCATTACTAAAATACCTCAGCTATTTTTTATTCAATGTTTATTATACCGGCCATTAAACAAGAAGATATTCCCCCAACAGATATTCGACTCCATCGATGTTTATAGCCTTATTAATACCGGCACGATCAAGGATGGAAGAACACGCGGCGGGTCTACGGTATAAATCACGATGTTTTAAACATGTCCTCTCATTAAAAAGGACTCGGATAAAAATCAACGCGTCGTCGTCGTCGTCGTAGTCGTCGTTGAGAGTGGACACACGGTGACAATGCCGGCTCATGAAGCATATCATAAGGGCCCAACGTGGATCCAAGGCGTGCTAAACGCTGTCCATACGCCAGACGGTCGTCTATCAACATCACAAACTGAAACAGGTATAAAACTCAGGTGTGCTCGCACTCTCAAACGCTGTGTATAACGAGAGAAACTGTGCTGAAGATAGGCATGACAATCGTGTATAACTTCGGCTAAACGGTACATTTTATACAACAACCTTAAAATATTGTAAGGATCTACAGATCTTGAATATTTTGGAACCTTTTGATACCACTGATCTGAGAGTGTGTGGAAGTCAAGAATTAGAATTTTAGAGTTTTTTACTTTTTCATACGTAGTGTGACATTTATCACAGAAGTGGATCGAATGATTTTTTTAGACGTCAAAGAGCACCGGAAGTACTTGCAGAAAAAGAAGAAGACTACTTCTAATGGTTTGTAGATATGGGGACATTCTGCTACTTTTCTGACAACAATAACAACTGGATTAACACACACTTATGTACCTTACCTATATTAAAATGATTTTTACAGAATGTCGATAACAAGTTCATAGAACAACAGCTGACAATCACTTACGATCTAAGTTAATTGCTAGCGAGTGCCGAGAGTGATAGATTATCTTGAAGAGTAGTCAGTTTGTGGTTCCATACCGACATTTGACACCCTATTACGGTTGCCAGTAGTAGTATGACAACCGCGGCACAGGACCGAACTGCGGTTTCTTTAATAATTTAGTCGGCTGTGCAGTAATATTGTACGTTATAATACACTGTGGTAAAAAAATTGGTAAAAATTTTTAACTACTCGCAGTTTATTCGAGTATTTTTGAAAATACCGGGTCATTCTACTGTGACATGAAAGGTGTATCAAAATCGGTAGATCTGAGAAGTGTTTGGGTTTAGTAAAAAATAACAAAAATTTTATAGCGCCGTATATAGGATGATTTTTGTTCGTACACAGGGTGCAATTTTAGAGCTTGTTTTATTATTTCTACTCAAAAACCAGTGGTATTGTGCGTATTGTGCACAATACTTGAAATCCAGTATTTTTATTTTCCATACGCAACTTTCATATTTAAATAAGAGCATTCTCAACGTCAACCTGAGCCATCTGAATACATTGAGTTAGTCTTATTTTTTTTTAAATAGTAATTTTTAAGTGAAAAACGAATAGACAGTCAGAGAAGTGAAATCAAACTATCATAATTTTGTTTCAACTAAAGATATTCATTCTAACTCCAAAACACTTTGCAAAAACAAAAATACAGAAATTTGTCAAACATTTTCAGCAAAACAAGAATAGTTTATTACGGGAGTAAGAAGCAAGGAAAATACTTCAATAATGTCAAAATAATGCATGGTGTCCATAAGAAAGCTAAAAGAAAGTCATGGTTTATCAACCAGCCTAAAAGATTCGTCTAATGTAATGTGGAATGTTTCCGTTACAAACATCAAAGTCGAATGTTTTTTGGGTAAAAAAAGAAAAGAACGATTTTTTTTTCGTTTCAAAATTTCCACTGTATGCTAAAAAATCACTCTGTATATGGTGCTGTAAAATCTCTATACTTTTAGACCAAAACCAAAAAAAAGTTTTGTAAGACAAAACTTGGCGCACGACTTGTTTTGGAACAAGTGCGCCAATACGTCTTATAAAACGACTATTATTTCTACTTTGCGACATTAACTATACTTGAATTTCGAAAATTGCGGTCGTCATCTTACAATCTAGAGTAGTTTTTTCTTCACAGTTGGTAGTTGTGGTAAAATTCCCAAATACGATTGAGGCGAGCCAATAGCGATTGAGATGTCCGCCTTATTGGACACTTGACGTCAATTTCATCAATCTTGGAATACTAAAAGTTACTAAAAGTTTGTGATCTAGTGTTTTCATAACGACACTGAAAACGGTTTCGTTATCAGTTTATAACGAATGCAATGTAGAAAAAATGACTACCTACTCATTTTAGTACACTTTCATTTAAAAATTTGCCCGATATTACCAAAAATTCTGCACATACACACATAAAGTAACATATAACTTTGGATTGAAACGTTTTGTTATTGCGAATTTGGTATTTTTTAATCTTCATAGTGCAGTTATTAAATATTATTGGAAATTCGAGTAATATAATTTTTAACCGTTTTTTGCTTGCCTACAGTGTATAATGTCTCTTTTTTTTACCCTGAGACTTCGAGGTCAGCAGTTGTTTCATAAACACCTAGTATAAAAACTAATAATTACAATTTTGTTCTCATTCTCCTTTCACCTTTTGTAGGTTTCTTTAGCCATGGCAGAAGAAGTTTATTTTATTGGAATTTATTTTTTATTGTATACTTCAAACAAGCTTCAACGTAGTATATTGATACTATATTGATACCACATCAATACGTTAAGGGCAAGAATTCACTAATATCACCTTAGAATCCCAAATACCTATAAAAAATTGATTTTAGCCTATCTAGAATAGGAACAATTGGCGACTTCATGCCGTAGACGTTGTGGTCTGTCTGTTATTAGGTATGTACTTATTATACAGTCAAAAATATTGAAAACCTTCAAAGAATGCTTTCGGCACTGTTTTAATTTTCAATTCGAAAAATCTCCGAGATACCATCTTAATATCCATATCGCATATCATATTAGGGCGAACAAAGCGCGGTCCGAAAGAAACGAAAAACTTCATTCCGAAGGCAAAATTTCTATCGATAAACATACATTCATCTCTTTCCGGTATGTGAATAGAATCGACAAAGGTTCTCGGAATCCGCCGCCTCCCCTTCACTACCACAAAACTCTTACGTAAATTCCATATGAGTTATTTATGAAATATTTAAACACCGCATTAAATCATCCCAAACCGCCGCTGTCCTATTGTTTTCTATGGTAATGCATTAGTGAGCCTCTTGTTCGGCCTTTGTTGTACCGACGCACAAGACTAAACGTCAACAAATCTCGTCCTTCCCACAACGTTGATATGCCAGCTACCACGAATAAAGAATGTTTTAATTTAATCTATTTATTATTCAATTATATTAATATGGTGAACGGATTCATTTAATTTGTGTATGCAGTAGCCTTAAGAAGGTTCTCGTTTAAAATTATATATGCCAACTATCCGCAATGCTCATGTACAGAGAGAATAACTGCTAGAACTAACTGTCATCACATAATAGTTTCTGTTGTGATAAGAAATTTTGAAACGCACGTGGGCACACGGCGATCAACTCTTGGCGTTGTGCATCTATCTAGATTTTCCAATATAAAGTATTACTTACTACTGTCAGTGGTTCTGTGGTCATTAGAAACAACGACCTGCATTAGAAGCTTCAAATGGAATCTGCAGACTCGATAACACTGAATTGATAACAAGACTCAAAAGAAACAACCCTCATTTGCTCTAAATAGATATGGTTTCTTGTCGAAGAATCTGCTCGCAAGAAAATAGAAACTGGCTATTTTGAGGACTTATAAATGTACTTACTGTATTGATGGTATAAAATGCACACAAAAATTTGTCATCATGTATCTTGTCACTCATTTAATTTCTTTGCTACAGTTGTTAAATAAAATAATCCTACAGATCAACTAAACAGGTGGTTGTCAAATGACACTGGAGGTGTACAAGGAGCAGATGGCACAATAACTAAACCAAAGGCTTCTTGCTAATACGCATGGATACGCAGGATACGCAGCATACGCATGCTGTTGACGCTCGTATTTACTCAATCCATCTTGCTACTGCTCTTGCTGCACATTTTGACATGCAGTGAGAAGATCCCTAAACTCACAATTGGGAAAAAATGAATATATTCAAGTAAAATTGACATGAGTATTTTAGGACTAATGAGCCGGCTTGACCAAGGAACTAACTGGAATTATGCATTGGAAATGTTTAAATGCTGTAATTTCTATAGGACGCACATTTTCTAGATCGCAGTCGTAGTAGCAAATTTTATAAGCGGTTTGGAAATGCATGTAACTTAATTCAAAACATTTTGACATTTGTATGTGTATTTCATAATTACATCCAAATAAATAAGATAAATACTTCGATTTCAATTCCTATTGCCAGTTATGGCAATATCCCAGAATTTGGATTAATAAACATCGCTAATGCATGCTGCTCCTGGTCTCAAGGTTTGCTAGGCGATTCTAGCAAAGAGTTACACGCTCTTCCATAATATGAATTGAGGATTTGAATAATTTCTTGAATTGCTATAGCAGCAGAACATTTTTTAAATGTATCTACATATTAAAATAAACTTTCTCAAGGATGTTAGCTAGCACAAAAGTTTGGGCCGGTTTTTGATTTTTTAGTGGTCGCTCAGATTTTGGTTGTTGATAAATAGCACTTTTCTCTTCGGTTTTTTCTTCAAACGTAGTATTCTTGACTACGTACCTATGACCGTACCTATTATTTATTACAATGGAATCGTTCCCAGTCTTAATACCATGATTTTAATGTAGTTTTTTTGTTAATATTCCCCTATATTTCCCTCTCTGTTGCTGTAAATACATATTCCATATAAAAACAGTTTATTTTATGAGAGAACACTAACTATTCAGTGAAAAAAGCTACTATATTACAAGCTACTAAAAAATCTGATGTGGCCAGACACATAACTTTATCATACAAAATATAAAATTATTGGTTTAGCTGCATGAGAATCTATTTGATTGAGATAAATCGTGTCTGAATTAAAATTACACTAGTTAGCCTGGATTTGACAGATATTTTGATACTCAATAGTATCAATTGTCAAAGCATCAGCATTTGACACTACCTACTGTCATCAGAATAATAGTTATTTATCTCACAAGTGCCGAAAGTTCGGAATAGCGCGACGAGCGGTGGTGCGGCGGGTCACCGATGGCGGAGCGTCGCCGTCACAAGTGAGCGAGTCGCGCTATGTAGTTTCCGGCAGGAGTGACATCAAAGTTTTTTGTGTTGCTTTTTGAGAAATACGTATTTAAAAAAATCAAAAATGGTTATATTTCTGTATAGGAAATGTTAGGTTGATACCACTTCTACGAAACGTTACGAAAAAGTTTAAAAAGCTAATTCAAATTCTGACAGATTTATATTCGTTCATGACCCTGTAGACGTCACATCCGTACCAACATACCAAAATATAACTACACTCATCGCTATACTTTATTTACAATTTTCTCAATTTATCGTTTTTACAATTAGATATATGTAACAACGGGTTGATATTTCGTATCAACAAACGATCAAATTCGTGATCTTATTTTATTTGAATTTTGTATTTTGTACTTTGCCGCACTAGAATGGCAACGTTCCGTAACGGTTCTCCAAACTCTTATGAAATCAGCTGTTTTCGAGTGTGACAGCACAAAAAAATTATTGTCAAATCCAGGCTACTATGTAGTGTTTCGTATCAATGCAGATGCGAGCGATCTCGCTCAAATAGAATTTGCTCTTGAAGCTAAACTATTATCTTTACCAAAAAATATCATAGGCATAAATTATTCAAAATTTCCTCTACTTTAATTTATTATTTAACTATTTTGACGAAATTACAGAAATGACGGCTCATTTGCAAAATCGTTGAAAAATGGTAAGAGAAAATAGCCAGATCCTTTGGACCCTTTTGAACCAAAAGCTTTTCAGCTCTAAGTTTGGTCATAAAACTTCTAAATATGAACTTCCGTTCCGATACCTTTAGTAGTTTCTCCGGAATCGTCGTCACAAAAATCGGGTACACACACACATACACACACACACACACACACACACACACACACACACACACACACACACACACACACACACACACACACACACACACACACACACACACACACACACACACACACACACACACACACACACACACACACACACACAGACATTTTTTTGTACCTTGGTCAAAAATGTTCAGGGTACCCAAAAAGACCTATTTCCGCTGAAATCCCAATTTTTTTTTTCGGCACGATTACAATACTTTACATACTGCGTATGATAAAGTAAAAAAGTATGTGTCAACACCTACCTATTCATGTACTTTACACAAAAAACTTATAAAATTTGCTGAATTATGCAACAAAATAGAAGCGACTGTTACCACGTTATGGAAGTGCAACCCATCATTTAACTGGTACAATAAATAACCAGTAGCACTTTTACCAGATTACAAAGAAAGCTGATAGGTAGGTAGGTATATGACAAAATAAACACACACACGAAAAGGATTGTCCTTAGGATTTAATTTTTCCAAATATGCAAAAAAAGCTTAGAATCCGGTCTCTAGTTAGAATTCATGTAATAATGACAGATTAGGGACCGTGTATGTGTCATCATAACCAAGTTATCAAAACATAAAATGAAAAATGGAATTGCTGGAAATGAGCGTATAGGAAACAACTGTTCAGCTACGTTATCATCAAATTACATAAGGAAAAGAGCAGCAGCAAATATGGTATTAACTAATAGTGTTGTAATTTTAGATCTTTAATTTTGACATATAAAATACTATGTTTCGTATTTCTGTCTCAACATTTTGCGTGTATTTACCGGGCGCTAGGTGTAAAAAGTTTGAAACGCTGCTGTAGAAACCTCAGGTGTGTTTATACCCTAAAATATGTAGTTTGGGGACAAACGGTGTTTAGAGCATTTGCATTATCAAAAGATTAGGAAATTCAACTATGCAGAAATAGATTAATAGTTTAACTTATTACACAGTATTCACAATCAACAAAAGACGGGAATGATAATTAATCCAGGTGTGGATAATTTTGGGGAAAAAAACACCTCCGCCTGGATTTGAACCAGCAACCATCCAATTTCAGATTGACAGAAAATTGAATGGTTCCTGGTTCAAATCCAGGCGAAGGTCCTCACATGGAATAATTATCATTCGGTTCTTAAGTTGATTCTACATTACTGACGAGTTTACGTAATGACCATTTTCCTTTGAATTATTCACAATGTCTGACATAATAAATAATTTTATGATAAGGAATTATTGTATTTGGGACATCCGTTCGAAGGACCATAAAAACATCGTATACTAAATCGCGCGTTCTGAGAAGCTTTTTATACGACATTTCCCCACGAGATGTCGCAATTATGCGAATCATCCGGCGAGCAGCCTGTGCACCGTCAATTAACAATCGTAGAAATTTATGTTTTATAAACAATAACTTGTCAAGTCAAGGCAACCGCTATTATCGTGAATCATTTCGCGCACGGCAATAACGCGGAACATAATTGAATCGAATTAGTCGAGACATCTGCACTCGATTACCGCCGTCGCGTCGTCGTCTTTTGTTTCTGTTTCGTCCTCCTGCGCGGCGACATTCTTAGACGGACAGATTTCCCATAATTAATTCTCGACAATTGCATTTTTGCCGTCAAAATTGTTTGATTGCATTAAAAGGTTGTTGCTTGATTCTATAGCTTTATGTCTGCGGTTTCGTCGTCGGTCTGTGCGTAGTCGAAACCACAACCACCTTTGTCGTGATGGTTAGCCTGACGGGTTCACTATAAATTAGGCATGTCCCGGCATCTTATTACCTTATAACTCAAGACGAGGGTGTGGTGGAATCTAATTATCGGCTGAATCTATAAGCTTTGGTCGGTCGTTTGATTAGGGTATCGCTTATTTCCACTAGGAGAGTCTTGAATGGTGCATGAAGCGATTATCTGTTAGATAATATTTTTTTATACCCCATTGAATCCATTACGTGTGCTCCTTCTGGTTTGATATTTTACTAATATCAGCAATGTTAGCTGTACTAACAGTCTCATTCAATACGGAACTAAAGTAAACTTATTACGAAATTTTGGTGGTATTATTACTATACTAATGAAAGAAAATAAGACATCACTAAAACTTAGTCACAATTTCAAGGTCGATTTACTCGCAAACCATTAGTCCCATATTTTTATTTAGACGTAGTTCGATCTTGTCAGCAACTACATTATACACTGTGGGCAAAAAAAACGGTACAAATTTTCAATTGCTCATATTTCCAAAGATATTGCCACGAAAAGTTCTTGTTTATTATTATTCTTGTCAATACGCATATTGTTTTGCATGTATGCATTTTAAGAAATGCAATACATGACAAAACGACCGGATGGGAGAAACCAGCGAGCGCTGTGCTAAAGGTAGAATAGTATAATCGTAATGTAGCAGCTTATGGGGACCGGTTGTCCCAAATAAATATGTAGATTAAAAGAACTTTATGGTGTTACTTCACTTGTCCCCGACTGTGTTTCAGTAGCTGTGAGGCGTTAGAGTAAGAGATTAAAGGTAAGTGTATTATTGTTTATTATTACTAAAATATATTTAGTAGTTTCGGTACCTCCGCAATATAGGTATTTAGCTAGTCAACCGAGTAGCACCAAATATAATTAAAAACCCATATTTAACGTGACAATATTAAGTAAATTCAAGCATTTCTTTGATAAACTAATGGCTTATGTTGTGAAGATTGAAAACATAATATTTGCAATAATTGAACGTTTTAATTCAATGTAGTGTTGCTTTATGTATGGCTATGCAACATTTCTTATAATATTGGGTCAATTTAATGTGAATGGAAGGTGTAATGAAACTAGTAGGTAATGACATTTGTTTTCTTTTGGTCAGAAGGGACAGTAGAGATTTTATAGCATCGTATACAGGCTGAGTTTTTTAGTATACTGGGTGAAATTTTGGAACATCGTTTTTTTGCTGTTTTTATTTAAAAACGTAGTTGAATTGGACGTTTGCATAAAAAAGCGATTCCATTCCATAGGCACGAAAAGTCCAATTGCGCACTTGAGTTATCTTTAAAGATGGTGGAGCAACCATCCAACGTTTAGTTTTCTTATGGGCGCCATGTATGATTACCTGGTTTCCATTTTGTGCTACAAATATTGGGCTGTAGATTTTTGTAAATTTTACTGTCCCTTTTAACCAAAAGAAAACAAATGTCATTACCTGCTAATTTTATTACACCTTTCATTTCACATTAAATTGACCCGATATTATCAGAAATGTTGCATAGTCAAACATAAAGCAAAATAACTTTGGATTGAAACGTTCTGTTATTGCGAATATCGTATGGTTTCAATCTTCACAATACAAGCAATTCGTTTTTTGAAGAAATATTTGAATTATTACTTTTTTTGGCCCACATTGTATATGTTGTATCTAGGTTCAGTTTTCATCATATACACGATGAAAGATTGGGTTACTTCATGATTTTCGTCAATACCAGTTATCGCTGATGCTCTTCACATAGTACTGAACAAGTTGACGAACAAATTTACCCGTATTCTTTAACCCAGTATTTGCTCAAACCAAAAGTTGAAACAAATATCTATGACAGCATCGTTTCTAAGAAGTCAAGTAACAACTGACTAAAAAATCATCAAAACAGGATTATTAGTTCAAGAAATTTGACTGTAGAACTGTGACTACATGTGATGGATGCTTAATTTCTTTCGTATTTTTGTGTTTATTTCATTTCTTCACTGATAAAAATGTTGTTTGGCTCAAGTCAATCGTTGTTTGAATATAAACAACAATATAATTAGTTGCTAAAAACTATTTTAGGGTCAAATAGCATTCGTTTGTAGTAAAGTAGCCTTTTGTTAACTCAAATAAGCGTTTGTTTGTAGTAAATAATTATTAGTCGGCATATCTAATAGCGATTTACCTAAACTAAACAAAATTTCTCCTTATGCATTGATACTATTATTTCTGGTTGATACCAATACTAAAAAGTACTGTTTTTCAAATGTTAATAACGTAATGTTGGGAATAGTAATTTTACGTAGCTCTCCTATATGTTGGCAGCATGCTTGTTGTTTACATCAAAAGTTGATGGTGTAGAACTCCACTGAGTAGTTTGTGGCTATTTGCATATAATTTAGCAATAATAAAATGCCCTCTGATTCGTGCCCAAACATTATGAGTTATGTCTTGATACATCTTGGCAATAATCGATCGTTTGTATCTTATAGTCAGTTCTTACCTGACAGAAACCACAACATACAATTGTAGCTACTTTTATTAACTTTGTATCTACCATGAATTATGATCTATTTACTTATTGATTGAACGATAATTCTATTGTCATTGAATCTGGTAAAAAAATCCACAGGTGCTTCAAACCTTATAACTGCTAGCTCCAGTGTAAGGTGCACACTCACAGTTATTACTCAGTCGATTGAAGCTAAAGAGCAAAAAGCTTATTTCAGACCATCAGTTCGTAATTTGAGATAAGCAGTGGACTGTTGACCAGATACACCGAATAACGAACATTATAAAAAAAAAAAACATTAGAAGATAAATGGTTTGTAGTTTGCAATACTCCTGGTAATAGCACTGGCTTTTCGGAAGATACATTAAGCTGGTAGTCCCGTAACCAGAATTGAGCTCTGCTGGTGATAACATTGTATTAAATGTTGTCACGTGACAAAGTTCCTCACCAACACAGACAGAACTAGTGTGCCACAAAATAAACACAATTAAGAAATGGACGTAAGTATATAATAATCGCAGAATTTATACAACACATCCATAAAATTATTTACAAAAACTAACCCCTTTCCTATACAGTCGTATAGTTTCATTCTGATAAAGATACTTTTGCTTTTGTTTGAACTAGCAGAAATAACAATTGTACTTCTTTGGATAACTGACAAAATAAACAAGAACTTTGTTATCTCTCAATAAATAAATGATAACCCATAGAATGAATACCGACTCAACAACAAACATTATACCATTCTTCAATCGCAAATCGCTCGCAAATTCCCCCAGCATATTTACAAGCGGTCGAAATATATCGCTACCATTTAGATAATTCTCGCCGCGGCCGAGAGAGGCGCTCCGGACGCATACCATCTCATTATTGTGAATAATAGTCGATGTCGCGTATCGTCGATATTCTTTTTAGTTTTGCGTTTCGTTGCGTCGCGTTGCGAGGCGAGTCGCGCTTGTAACGTGAAATTATTAGTGACAGGCCCGGAGGACGCGAGAGGGCGCGCGGAGCGCCGACCGGACGATCGCGCGCGCGGGGTAAACAAAAAACGCTCTCCGGCACTCTCTGCATTTGTTGTTTGCGGTGTTTGCGCATAGATGGCCGTCCTGTGACTTTTGCCCGGAAAAAAGTAAAACCGAACGGAAAACGCGCCTATCCCCACCGCTCAGCGGTGAGCGAGCTCGACCCGATCGTCGACTGTTTGCGGAATCGATCAGATCCTGATACGATCGCTGCTGAGCCTACTACCCTAATAAGAACATAAGATTATTTTCACTTGTAAATTATTATGTACGTTCATGTTGACTTGAAATGTATGCTTAAAAGGAAAACATATTCAATTTTGAGAAATAATTTACTAAATATTTTGTAAAAGCGCTTTTGCCGGAATAATACTGTAAATAAATAAAAAACTTAGGAAAAGCTCTGCACAACATATTAAAACTGTTTGTTTATTATTGCAGCGAGCTTTCCATTCTTCTTTTTAATTCGTATTTATAAAATCAAAATAATCAGCTTGGCTATCGAAAACCTAAACAAAAACCTAAAAACTTTACATCAGCATTTTTGCACTAAATTAAAATATCTATACCTGCAAGTGTCTAATTTCTTTCGATTAATAAACTATCAAATATGTTTTAAATTATTTAAAAAAGCACATTTGAAAGTAGAATGAACAATTGGCAACTGTGATAATCCTCAATGGTAACAAATGCTACCGATTTGGACGGAACAGTCCCGAATTTTGACCAATTCTCCCACCTAATGAAGCGTCCCGAATTTTATCCCGATTTTTTAAAATGCTTTTGTCAACCCAACCTAAACGAATTAATAGTTTGGTTAGTGTACTATGAATACCTATTCATTTATAAAAACACACATTAGTGAACAAAAAACTGTAACAATTTTTGGCTAGATAGAAATTTAGTAAATCAGTATTGATTAAATTCGAAAATAATCTTGTTGCCTGACAACGTATGTAGGTAGGCACTTAAAGTCTTCGAGCTCAAGATTGGATCAAAATATGTTCATTTTATTTCACTGATTTATGATGGAAAACTGCACCAAAACGAATGCGCATCTATAGGTACGACTGAATTTTTTTCCCACTTATTTGCAATATGTGATGGAATGTAATGAAATTCTCTTTAATTTTTTGTGGACAAGTGCCGATCGTTTTAATTATTTAACGTAATAAATATAAGTTATAGATTAACCATTATTCTTTCTTGTTGTGAGAGTGCTGCTGTTCTTTGATAAAATACCATATATTCTATTCGCTACAAGTTTTTGTAAATTAAACAGTTGGAAAATGAAAATATTTTCCAAGTAAATTTTCATATCATTATCTGTGCCAGACTAACAGTTTTTCATTTTTAGCACATAAAACTATTAAAAAAAGTATAGACCGAATGATGGTGATTTGAATCAGGGACCATAATTACGATCTTTATATTTCAATAGTCAATAATAACTGCGATATATCCGTATAATAAGTTTCATTTGCATTCTAAAAAAAAACGAAAAAATAAAGGAAAAAGAAGTCTAAGAGAGTTTAAATTGATTGGGGATAAGTATGATTTTGTAACATTATCTAACAATGTAGGTAGCTCTATGCCAACGATGGAAACGGAATACTATTTACTTACGATTTTTTGCCCAGCTCTCAACCTTGTAATAGTAAAAAGGTCACCCTGATATACAGTGACTACCAAAAAGTCAGCATCATATGGGAAAAAAGATATCCATTTTTCAGAAAATGTTGTTCTTCATAAAATTAGATGCCCGCCCTAAAACAAAAAAAATCTATCAGGTCTTAGCATTTATATTCCATATACTGTGCAGCTCAAAATAATAAATTTTATATCAAGAAGAAAGTTGTTTAGAAATACAAATTATATGCAAATAGCACATATATGCTAATTACAGCTCCTTTCTAAATATAAGTTAGTAGCTATTATTATTTCTACGGATTTTATATAATCCATTTTTAATTTATTTTTTTGCAAATTTTGTTCGATTGGATAGGTATACGATTTGAGATAATAATAAATATTGTAACACACAGATAATTTTTTTTGTTTAATTCAAGTAAATATGTATTGACTCAAAGAAATCTGGTGCTTCAATAGAGGCAAAGAAATATTTCATTGCGGATAAAAATGCATTTGTTTAAAATATTTGGTTGGTAGAAAGAACGATTATTTGTGTCAAACAACTTATGTATTCAGTGAAACTTTACAATTTATATATTATAACGAACGAGATTTATTTAGTTCAAATAATTATGATTGCGGTGAGTGAAAGAATTATAATTTGTTAAGTTAACGAGATTGTTGGTTGAGTTAAATGGCCATATTTTAGTGTAAATGGTTCTTTTATTAAAGAAATTATTAATTTGTTAAAGGAACTAATGTGGATCTATTATTGTCTAGAACTTTTCGGAGGGTAGGTACAGTAGAGCAAAATCTCCACATGTTAGCGCCTTTTGGAATGACACCCATCTTCGACCAGTGGTTGGTTTTCTCAGACCTACATATAGTCGAGATTAGGGTGGAGGAGAGACTTTTTAACATTTTTGCCAGGCGCATGACATTAACTGAGCGGTAGGCTTTCACCACTCTACTACTAATACTCAAGGTAAGGCCGATCCGCGAGGAGAGTGTTTACAGCGCCATCTAACAATACAGTTGGATGAGGTATTCACACTAAAAATATATTTTGCATCAAACTATGATTTCTTTGGCGGAACTAAACCTATTTTTAAGTCAGAGCAAAAACAATTATTTGAATAAATAAATCTCTTCTTTTATACAAATAAATTTATTTGACAAATAAATTCATTTCTACAAGCAAATAAACTAGAGTATTTAATGAAATAATTATTGTTAGCGTCAAAGAAATATGTTTTGATATATTTCTTAAAAACAAGAAATCGTTTCCATCTGTGCATTGTTCATTTGCTTAATAATTATATAAACAGTTTTGTTATCTTATTGAACATATTGCATGGATATTGGGGTTTTTCGCTAATATTATAGTTAATATAAGCTAATAGTGTTTTTTCTTACTTTTGTGCGCCTCCTCAAGTAGAGGAGCATAAGTATAAGGCGGATCACCCAGTGAGGTGACATGGCAAAAGCGAGGTAATGTCATGTAATTTTTGACCACCTGAGCAAGGTCTGTACATGTTGTACAATGTACATAATGTACAATGTACAATGTACAACGCACACAGCTAACGCAATAGTGTCTTTAAAAAATAACTCACAAAACGCTTGTCGCTTCTCCGACTCTCACAAAGTGTCGGTCCTAAAATCCACACATAAAGTTATGTCGGCATATCGAACGTTAAAAACCTCTCTCCGGCCGGGACCTCAATTAATTAAGGTAACCAAACACAAAATATCGTTATGCATACGCCGGTATTAATCCATCCCGCATTAATTTCCACTAAAAAAACGTCAAAGCAGTCGTAAGACTGTCACCGGACCAACACACAAAACCGGTCTCGTGGTTTGTTTAGTCGCATCTTCA
Source organism: Melinopterus prodromus (assembly GCA_964023965.1). NCBI lineage: Eukaryota > Metazoa > Arthropoda > Insecta > Coleoptera > Scarabaeidae > Melinopterus > Melinopterus prodromus. The sequence continues at coordinate 53,677,201 of OZ030393.1, forward strand.
CGGCATCCGATTTCGTTTGTATTTTATGAATGAAGATCCATCCCGACGACCACACATTTTCCAAGAAACCGTCAACAATTTTATCCGACTATAACACCGTTTTTCCCCTAAATTACCATCGGTTTATTTACAGGAGATTCAGGAGGATCCCTGAATATACACGACGAGTTTGTCGTGTGTTTCTTGGTTGAGTTGTCTCTAGTGTTGTGTTAGCGGCGATATTGCTTCAGACGCAATAAATATCAGTCATAACACAAGGGGTTGGAAGGGTAATATTAGTTATTCGTGGCCCCAGGAAGTGCCGGTTTAACAATAACGTCGAGGGTGAGTCGACGCACGCCCAAAAATACATCTTTTAGACACGCGCCTAAACCATATTCCACCCCCTAATAGTGTGACGTGCTCGGCAACTCGTGTTAACACTTCATAATATTTCGGGGAATTCGATTCATAAACGTGTTACGACTCAATTACCTTAATTGCGTCGACGTCTAACCGCCGCATTAATCATATCGCCATGGTGATTGGAAACAAACTAATTTAATAATGTCTATTGCGATGGCAACCGGGATTGGATGACTTAATTTGTTCGTGTCGATTGAGTCCATTAGAATTGGCATAGTGTGGTAATAAATTGTCTTGTAACAAGTAGCTGTAGTTTGCAAATTCATAAAACTTCATTTATTTTCAAAAAATGGTAAATTAATTAATTTTGTATTAAAAGAAACAAAAGATATTTTTATTTTTTATCTATCTTAAATTTGTTTACCACAATCATTAGCATCATAAAAAATATATATTAGATCATTTTGCAGATTTCCAATTAATTAATTTGTAAAAAATTCGCTAATTGAAACTCATTGAGCAACTCAAAAAAATCGAACAAGTAGTATCTGATTCTTGTGTACTGTTTTGTTCTGAAAGCAGAAATTGTAAATTGAGTCTGAAAAAAGATGGAATCATTTTTAGGAATACCGAATATTTTGCTAAAGTTTGATTTCTAATTTTTTGTAATTAATTATGGATTCAGATGACATAATCAGACCCATTCAATAAAAAAAGTTGCTAACTAACCAAACGTGGTTAGCATTTTTTTTATAGAATTGGGCTGATTGCTGACCAATTTATCAAGAATTTATCATCTGGTTTTGCAGTTTTGAAAAATAAATTCGTAGAACTTCTTACATCAGGAGAATCAACATGATGTTGTGACATGGTAGTCTAAATTTGGTCCGATTCTCATGTTACAAATCAATAATTCCTAAAATGTATATCTGTTTTGTTTTTTCTCAATTTACACCTTAATGTTCAATAGCTTCTGTGAACTATAATCTCCTTTATAAATTTATCAAAAGTATCTATCACACGCCTTAGCAATTAAAAAATCTGATGTGGCCAGGCACATGACTTTATCATACTATATTTAAAATTAATAGTTTAGTTGCATGAGATTCTATTTGATCGAGATCGGCCATGTCTGCATTAAAATAAAGCTACTAGAACTAGACAGACATTTTGATTATATTGATAATAGGTATTGTCAAAATATTAGCGCTTGAAGCTACCTACTGTCATTACTATGAAAATATCTGTCAAATCCTGGCTAACTAGTTTTATATTAATTCAGACACGACCGACCTCAATCAAATAGAATTTGTTCATGTAGCCAAACTATTAATTTTACCAAAAAATCTCATAGACATAAATTTTACAAAATCTCCTCTACCTTAATTTATTATTTAACTATTTTGGCGAAATTACAGAAATGGCAGCTCATTTGCAAAATCCTTGAAAAATACTTATAAGTTTAGTCATGAAATTTCTAAATATGAAGTTTCGTCCCGATACCTTTCGTAGTTTCTCCGGAATCGTCGCCACACACTTTTTTCCTGATAACTAGACACAATTCAAAATTTCTGCCTTCAGATTTAGATTATACGGAAAAAGCTTACCAGAATAGGTGGCATGTTTTTGTTAGTCAGAGTAGTCATTTAGTCATTTAGGGTAGAAATGTGAAATGGTCTGACATCTAAACTCAAATGTTTGCCGATGACAAAGTAAGAAGCGCTCTAATTTATGTACTAGATGCTTATTTATTTTCTTATGCATCTACAACAATTTTTGCTAATTCCTACTTATTTTTTAAAACGGATTATCGCGCTAAAATGTCGGTTAGGTGCAGGACATTCTCTCTAAAGCACCGCTTTAGTTGTCAACTGAAAAAAGTAAATCAATTTCAACTCACTTTACTCCAAATTTAATACATAGTTCCATTCAGACTTATTTTGGTCTTTTTTGGGTTCCAAACGCAAAAAAAACAGAACCCTTATTGGAACACCTATTTGTTCGTCTATCTGATTTGTGTCGAAATTCTTTGCACTGAATAAAGATAGTTTATAATTACGGAAAATATAAAATAAATTAAATAATCAGTATTGGTGTGAGGTATCACTTCATCAGAGTAACCTATTCATATATACTAAGTGGATCATGAAGAGATTACCAAATTAAGATAACCTCCAATTTAGAAAGATGAATAAAATCATTAAAACGAATTTCTATGTCTCCATTAAAGCGTCCTCTCCCCCAACCGACTCCAGCAACCCTTTCAAGGGACAGCCGCCATCGATTATATAGAATAACAGTCTTAATTTATTTCTGAAATTTCGGAGAGCCAGAAGTAATTATTCTTTTTGGTGTTTAATTGGACGGTAGGGGTAGGAACGGCAAGGGTTGAATCCGTCGGACGACGGCTTTTCTTGGAATTTTAGGGTCGCTACAACCCTTTTGCCCCTCGATGTAAAGTTACCAATGTCAATTGGGGGACGCTCAACTAAAAGAATCTCCGGTGGACGCAATTAATTCGGTTAATTGGGGTTTGATGATGAGATCTCGTGTATCTAAACTTAAATACGATAAATTCTAAAAATACCACTTTATAAAAACTATCCGATGTTTAAGAAAATAAATTATGTATTGACGTTTTCATAAGAGGCAGTTCTATTCTAATGTTAAAACTTTCCGATTAAATTGACATGATTGATATGTTTGTCAATTCAGCCAATTAGAGAGCCAGTAAAAAATCATTCATATGGAATAAAATGAATTGTATGAATCAATGCATTAAAGTGGTGTAAAAATATCTCTTATACCAACCAAATATTATTTGCTTTTATACCTATTTCACAGAACTCAACTTATTTTCATCATACAATAATACACCAAATAATCATCAACAAAATCTTCATCGCATGACTTCTAGAACAAGGCTTTTAGGGTAAATTACCATGAAATCTATAGAATGTGATGAAAAGTTTAGTTAGGGTCAGATTAGTTGATGTCCAGGTATTTTTCACAGACGAGAACGTACCTATGGAAGGCATCAGTAATTGGAGAATTCAATACTGACACTGGAGTCTACTCTCGTCATCTTTTTGAAGCGAATGCGAGACTTTTCGAATGGAGTGGGGATATCACCGATCGTCCGTATCTATGAGCAAGTTTGCTTGTTGCTAAGAACAATAACACACGCGCCACACCCATACGTTCCCATACGTTTGATTGAAACGTATGGGCGTGGCGCGTGCTTTATCGTTCTTAGCAGCAAGCAAACTTGCTCCTAGATATGTACCAGAGGGCAACTGATGATATCTCCACACCCAGGACCGACACACTGGTACAAGGTGAACAATTTGCGATATCTTTCAAAACTGGCTTTTCACAATGCAGTTTGTGGTACACCAAGAAAACGTGCGTTTTATTTTAACCAAACGTGTGACAATTTTGATCCTACCTTTGACAGTGTAGAAATAGTTTGTCATATTTCTTTTTTAATTTATAGTGTAATTAAGTCTACATTTCAAAACCATGATACAAGAATAAAAATTGCAGATAGGAGAATTAGTAGCCTATTATATAACCTATAACTTTGGCGCATTTATCTACACAATGGTTAGTTACCTATGCATAAAGTAAATTTTCGAGAAAAAGGCAAAGAAAAAAACAGTTGAAAATGAACGATAACTTGTGCATGTGCATGCCTATTCCAATATATTTGGGCGGAATAAAAATTATTCTTTAAAAACGGGTTTTTAAAAACTATATAACTAAACTTTAAATTGGCAAAAATTACATTTTGATATTTTGACCTCACTTAAAAAAAAAACACGTCTTAGGAAATATTACAGCGACATTGACCTGGTCATAATCTGGTCATACCATCGTAGTTACTGTGCGTTGGTTTATCTGAAATAAGAAACCTTTGGATTGTGGAATCTTAATGTAGGTGTGTTTGTCCTTTTACCACAGGATCTTTAATTGTCTTTTTATCGAAAGTTTTGTTCAACTAGCCATTTTGTACCTTATTTGAATATACCTACACGTTTTATTTTAACAATTAAATTATTTTCCTGGATTTTTGTCGTTTGTCCTCCTTTGTTTTGTAACTCCAGTCCCGCGAAGTAAATTTTTGGTCCAGGCAACCTTAGTTCCTATCTAATTGCCCCGCAAGGTTAAACAGCCGAAGTCTTTATGATTATTGTCATGATCATGAAGCCAACAAACGTTGAGAAATCAGAACGTCTAGATCTTGGAAAGTCGTTCATTATGTTAGAGTATAACGTTCTTTTTTATAATGTTGAACAATCCTAGACATTTACTTTGCAAAAATATTATGAGGGCGAATTTGTCAATGATAATAAAATCTAAAGAGTGTTTAGTTATGTATACTTAGTTAGATCTAATCTCGGTTTATGGTTTAAACTGTCATTAAAGCACCCGACCTCAGAAGGATATATTCCTATACAATTATGCAAAAAAACATAATTGAAAAACACGGTATTTGCCCATTACTTTTGTTATCGATTTATCAAATTGATTATTATTTTTTGGTAAAGTTTACCTATACAATAATAATACCTCTATTTATTTTTAAATTACTAGTGTTCTAAATAGTACTAATTTAAAATTCTGATAATTCAAACTTTACAGCTGTCGCCAAATGCACCTAACTGCACCTATAATAGACCTAGATTGTTATGTTTGTTTGTTCAAGAGCAAACAATAAATATTTCACAATTAAATTAAACGTGTTTTGTTCGCTTCAGAATGTTGTCTTATATTTAATTTTTCAATTCTTGATTTTTTTCGTGAGTTCTGGTATAGGAATAAGGTAATAGTAAGAATGGAAAGTGATGGCATTTCTGATAACTACTGATAACTACATCTTCAGTTTTAGTAATTTTGTACATACTTCTTCACAGAAGATTTCCAGACAATCCAATCCAGTTCCCACATCTGGTGTAGAAACGCTACAACGTTTATCTTTTTTTAAACAAAACTAATATTTCTTTTATAAAATCATATTTTTTATAACGTAACTAAGTTTTTTTTAAGATATACAAAAAACATTCTTTAAATTTGAAATAAAATATGTATTTAATCACTCACACAAAAAAACATATTTTAAACAAGGAACAGAACTTGTTTTAAACATGTTGTAAATAGCACAATTGTTTTATTTGTAAGCAATTTGATCAGCATCTTTTCATTTTTTATTTTTCTTGCTTCCACTGTCATTGTATTACAACTATCCAACAATCCAAATCTTAAGAACCAGCATACAGCTTGATTAACCCCAATCCTGTATCAAAGATATTTCTAGTGGGTAAAAATGCTAGGTAAAAATGTGCATTTATTTATTCCATCATCAAGAAATTAGTAATCTCAAGAACATGCAATGAGAACTGAATAAGAATAAGTTCTCTTTGAAAATACGCACAATTTATTATTAGAATACCAGCAATTCAATAAACATTTAATAAACACTGGTAGCATAAATAATCTATAAGTGAAGGCGAAACATATAAATCACACGCAAATTGAGTGGGTATGAAATTGATTTAATAAACGGAAATAAACGGAACGTGTTTATCTGGAAATAACTTTACCGCATCAGGTAGCGTTTTCGTATTTCTCCGTATCTGTGCGAGTGTATACCTATGCGATTATTTTGAATTTTGCACAGCTGGAGCACTCGCCGTTGATAAACAGGATTTAGTCGTGGACTGTGTGGACGGATGATGGAGTGCACGCGTGTGCCGTACGGACGGACACTACGGATACCGGGCGAGCCCTTATGTGTGTCCCCATTAGCGCCACAAATGGCAAAATCTCTCGCTACACGGTTCACACATTGCGAAAGAAGGCCCAGGATAATCCGCATTATTCTGCAAAACGGACGGAACTTTATTAGGGACTGCGATGAATTCAATTATACACCCCTTCCGTCAGATACTTAGAGGGTATTTCTGCCCACCTCTTCAGCTGGACGCTGGACAAAACAGAATGACATTTCAAAGTTTATAGACTGTTATGACAAAATTGCTTTAGTAACGAGTAGTGCCTAAAATGCGCGTGGTTGTAGTTAAGATTAATCACAACCAAGTTAATAAAATACAAATTACGCTGGATTCCTGGATTCAGCTTTTTATGTTGAAAATAATCTCTCAAAGTTTCCAATCAATATCACCACTTTTTGTTTCCTAATTTGCATTCACTATTTAAACATTGTACCACTGTTTTTGGTGTTAAAATTACCACAAATTACCACACTGTTTTTTGTAATATTTAGGTTTGTAAAATCGATGGCATTGTTATCAAACGTCAAAAGCTAAAGCGCCGATAACAACATTATTTTGATTGTGATTACAAGGAGACAGTGACTGAGGCCTTTGAGCATGATTTTCCTTCCTATTTCAGTCGTTTTGATATGCCGCAATTTGTTTGTTTGTATTGTAAGCTATTCGATGATATCGCATTAAAACTGGTAAGTTATCGTGCGTTATTCTCGTCAATTTTCCTAATTTTCCTAATTTTCTACGTTTAAGTGATTATACATTTGAATCCAGTGTGTAAGCTCAAGAACGTTTTCTTGTTTCGAGGAATCACTTTTCTGTGTGTATAATACAAGGATCACATTTACCTGAATAAGGAGTTAAGCAAAGATAAAACCAACATCATATATACAACGGTTTCAATTACGGTCGCGATATTGTATGTGTGCGATAACTGGTTTACTGAATATAAGCATACACGTAGCAAGCGATAGTACATCTAAAGTGTTGAGGATTTCTTAGTTTATAAAATGTATAAATAGTTCGGCAACATTTTGGACAGACTTCTAGCTGCACAAATAAAAATACCGTATTCTTTTTTGTACTCGTTTCCGACTTCGTGTTAGTTCAGGTGGTGTGCCACTTATCTGTGTTTCCTCCACCGCACGAAATTTGGCTTAGTATAGTTTATGCTAATAAGCTACTTCACCGAAATTACAATTTGGTTTCAGTTATACAGTGAACGCTTAAAAATGGAAACATGAAAAAATCTTTGAGGCGATTAGCTACTTTAAAATCCTCAAACACTTTGAGTTCAATTTCCGACATCAATTGTTCCTAAATTATGACGTCATCGACTCCTTTTTTAAATGGCAACCCCACGTTTCTTATTGTTTTTTGGTAGGCCATTTAATTAACTAAATGCCGTCGGAACTATGTCAGGCTTTACATAAGAAAATAAAAAAAAGGATAATTGAAAATTGTACAATACTAATAATTTTAGGGAAAACAGCTTTTGTGAGTTGAATATGAAATTGCGTTTTGGGTAGAATTAATTGCCCTGAAAACGAATCTGGGGTTCAAAATTTTCTATAGTGCTAGGTTTCCGAAAAACTGGTGGAAAGTGACAAAAAACGCTATTTAGGTAATTTCTACCAGGTGTTCCATTGTCTTAAAAACCTCAAAATCTTTGCAGTTTTATATGAAAACAGCAAAGTTTGTTCCCTTATTATTTTATATATTTTTTTTTATTATTTTAAATCGCTGTGAATCGTATCTTTAAGTGTGGTGAGGACGGCTTTATAGAAGAAACGTAAAAATACGCAATAACCTGACGTGATGTGTAACTTTTGATCTCATGTTCGCATTCAGCGCAAATAAATCAATAGAATACGAAATAATAATAATAATAATAATAAATAATACAAAATTTCAATTGTCCTTTTCTCACAAAGTTTCTTATGTATGGCGATACATTTTCTGAATTAGTTTTAAAACAATTAACAGATCTATCAATGTCAGTACAAAAAAAAAGTATGGGGCTGCCATTTAAAATAAGGGTAGATGCCTTCATAAGTAAAAAAACAGTTCACTGTATGTGCATGTTGTCTACGATACCGCTATTAAACATTAACCGTTATAACAATTCATTAGTAAGTTCTTGCCCTTCGTAGTAATTAATCAATCACCGTCAAACATGTCTATTCTGATTATTATACTGATTAGGCCACTATTTTTGCGGTAACTTTATAGGTTAGTTTCTGCCACATTGCTTTGGTATTGTTGTGAGCTTACAGTTGCTGATAAAGCAATAATTTGAATTACGAAATAGTAAACAAAAATAAAACGTCAAAATCTAAGAAAAATAATTTCTCCTTGGAAGTTCCAACGACACCCAAAATCTATTATTCACTGGCTAACTGTATGTAAATTTTTATCACAGTAGCCGTTGCAGGTTAATAGTGTTGCCACAATCTCTATTGTGGTCATAGTTGCGATCTCGTTTATAATTTATAAAAACTTGTAAGTTATAGAATAAAATTGTTCACAATTAGTCCTTTGTTGACAGTAACTACCACATGTCTTCCGCCAAAAAAACTTCCCATTGTACTTTAACTCAATTTCAATACTTAAATGAAATTAAAGTAAAAAGTACGTTACACTGGTTTGTTGAGCGTATGAGTTGTTTGACGAATTTTAATATAAAATATAAAACTCGTATAATAATATACCTACTATTTTCTTCCATACCGTTTATCGCGTGTATCGACTGCTATTTCGAGCTCAAGTTCACACGGGTTAATAGAACAAGAAACGCATCGCAAGCGTGCCGAAATAGTGATTTACGTTTAAACAGCCATTAACGGGCATAATTACTCAAGTACAATTATAGGTATAAATTACACTTTATACATCATCATATGTCGATAAGAAGAAATGGAGGCCGGGGCGCAAAAAGCACGCAGGAGTTAAACGACGCATTAGCATTTAAATTGCATATTTTTGCTTTAAACGGCCCGCGAGCGCATTTAATTGGTTATTGCTAAACTGGACGCCCAACGTTTATGGGCCGTGAAATATTCGACATATGAAGAAAGCGAATGGCATAGGTACGCAAATGACCAACGGAAACGACCGCGCTTTGACTCACATTGACTCACAAAGATTTCGTTAACGTTGGAAATATCTCAAAGTAATATTATTTTGAGCAAGAAGGCAAATTCACGGTTTCAGATATCATATAAATCTGAAAATTTGTTAAAACACACCGGTGTCTAATTGCCACATTAGGTAATCTAATTGCCACATGGTAATCTAATTGCCACATTTTAGCTAATTTTAAAGAAAAACGTAAGGTAATTATCTTCAGCCGTGCTTAAGCTAAAATACGCCCCACCGTAAAACATTAAAAATATAAAAATACAAGTGAACCGATTTTGCCCATTCACGAACTTGTCCTTACTTTTTGAGAGCTAAGCTTGTATACCAAATTTCAATATACCAATTACTTCAAAATTACGGCAGTTATCGTGTACACAGATGGACAGACGGAGAGGCGGCCAGATGGACAGACGGAGAGACGGACAGACGGACAGACAGACAGACAGACGGACATAGCTAAATCGATTCAGTTTTCAATTCTGATCAAATCCATATATATATATAAATCTATATCTGCCACGGCTCCTTAAAAGGGATTGTTATCCGTGTCTACTAGGGTGGTCCAAATTTATACCTTGCATATCTTTTTTTTACTGGAGGGAAACGACCCCCCCCCCCAAGTGTTTCTTTTCCGGAAAAGCAATCCCCCAAAATTTGAGAAAAATCGGTTAACGTTAACACGTGCAACCGAGCACATCAAATTTAGCATTTAAAATACATTGGAAACATTTTTCGTTTTTTTAACGGTATGGATTTTGAAAAAAAGGTCCGGGAGATTATCAGGAATTGTTCAGAACTTCCTAACCATCACATCTACAACTACTATCTCTTTTTCACCGCCGGGCCATCCTCTCCTGCAATACCCAAAACATGAGGCAAACTTTTCCTAAAATTTACAATTTTACAAAGTTACGTGATTACCATTTGTTCCAATTTTTCCAATTTTTGCAAAAATTATAAATTATTGGTCTTTTTTGTCATTTATTAAGTAATTAGCAATTGTTTAAACAACTACCGTTTGTTTAAACAAAAATATATGTTGTTGCCGCACATATTTTTCCTTTTGCAGCAATTATTAGAATATTACTATTTTGTGTCGTATATTAACAAATTTGCAATTCTTTAAACAAGTATAATTTTTCTAAATTGACAATGTTTTCCTGTTTTTCCTTTTGTAGAAATTATTATTGTTACATTGTTGGCATTCTTTTTTAATTTGTTACTTAATGTGCAATTGTTTGAACAAATAAATATGTTTAAACAATAATATACAATGTTAGTACGTATTTCTTGGCAAAAATTATTATAGGATTTCTGATCTTTTTGTAATTTTGGAGGTTTTACGATTGTAAATTTTAGTTTAAACACATGTAATTTGTTTAAACAATTGCAAACTGGATAATTAACGACAATCTAATCCAACAATCTAATAATTTCTCAAGAAAAAGAAAAAAACAAATGGCATTTCCTTAAAAATTGCAAATTAGTTAGTAAATGACCAAAAAATGCTATATATTTGTTTAAACAAATGGAATTTGTTTAAACAATTGCTAATTAGTTAGTAAATGACAAAAAATCCAAGAATTAACTTCTGCAAAAAAATAACTTCGTAACATTGTATATTGTTGTTTAAACAAATGCCTATTGTTTAAACAATTTCAAATTAGTTAATAAATGACTAAATGTGTCAATAATTCATAATAATCACTTCCACAAAAAATAAAACAAAACACGTAACATTGTAAAATTGTACATTTGGGGAACCTTTTGTCTCATATTTAGGGTACTATGGATAGGGTGGGGGTTGCTGAACAAAAAAATAATGCTTGTAGATTTGTTCCTTGGGGAAGTTTGAACAATTGTTGATAGTCTCCGGGAACTTTTTTTAAACCTGAATCGTAAAAATAAATGATAAAAAAGATGCAGTTTTGCAATGTATTTTAAACGGGAAATTTGAGGCACGTGTTAACGTTAAATGATTTTTCTCAAATTTGGGGGGATTTCTTTTCTGGAAAAGGATCGGATTAGTGTAGACTCACATAAAGGTATTATGTATTATTATTATAAAATATAATCAATATGCGAAACGGAATACGTTTACGAAAATGTATTCCATCAACGTTCATATCAACTATCCAGCATTGGCTATGTCAGTGGTACAACCGATAAACACATCATACAGGATAATATACGCTTGAGAACCCCAGTGGAAAGCCGTTAGGTTAGCCCGCTAGAACGGTATGAATTATGCCAAGGTAAGTTTACACCGCGTATAAATTAAAATTCGCGGGCGCGCGTTCTCGCGCTCGCGTATTAAATTCCATTTAATAAACGCCGTGCGCGTCCTCTAGCGGTCGTTATTCCACTTGAAATGTACGATTTCGAGGAATAATAAAGAGTAACGAACACGGCCGATCCGGGCGCGCGCGCACACACACGCACACACTTCCTGCATCTATGGATACCCGGAGTCATAAACTGCGTGTACTGTTTTCTATATCTAAATGCGGATTTATAAAGTACGTACGCATAACGGACGGTATAAACGTCATATATGGCAGACTTCATTCTCAAGAAACAGAGTCACCTCTGCAAACTGGTCTAACACTGTGTGCTTTTTTTATCTCATAATTGTGAGAGACAAGTGCGAAGACGTCGTTTTCTTCTCTGCTCATCTTCCTTTTGGTCAGAGTCCATTTGTCTTTTTATCAAATATAAGAGATATAATAGTATAATATAATACAAGTTTTATAAGACAAATATTGGCGCACTAGTTTTTTGGTGCAAGTGCGCCAATACGTCATATGAAACGAGTGTTATACAATTTATCTACTTTGCGAAATCAATATTACATAAATTTCGAAAATTGCTGTTGTCATGTTACAATGTAGAGTAGTTTTATCTACAACAGTTGGTAGTTGTGATAAAACTTACAAATACGATTGAGGCGAACCAATAGCGATTGATCTATCGATGATTGATATCATCAATCTTAGAAAACTATAACTTTCAATAGTTCGTGGTCTAATGTTTTCATAACTTTCATCTCTCTTTAATTTGCTTGGGGGGCAAGCAAAGCAATAGAGCCATATAAGATCATGTATTTCTGGCTTTCTAAATCAGCTTAAATTAAACGATTTAATGCTAAGCTGCTTCATCCTGGATTTTTTTCTGGGTGTGTGCACGTTATTGAATACGTGTTGAAGCTAATTTTTGAATATTTCACGGTGAGTATTATACAAAATAGTGTCAAAATGTAACATCAGAAAGTGAGGTTATGTTTTAAACGCGTGTTTTTGCTTTATTTTTACCTTTAAAACGGACAAAATTTGTTTCGTGGTTAACTGCAGGTCGGAAAATGTTTTTTCAAGCATTGGGTCACATATGTTGATGATATATTGAAATTTAAATTTTGGTTCTGTTGGTAAGGTTTAGCAAACCTTAATGAGGGTTGTACCCTGTTGAGGGTACAACCAAAAGACGGAAATAAACCATGTTTCCTAAAAAGATAAGATGATAAAAAAGTCACTTATTTACCAAATTTAACTGGTTTAACTGATTCATTATCCAGTAAAAATGTACCCTTTTCTCTTCTTATTTATCTAAAAATATCTTTCTAACTGATAACATAGTTTCGATAGCATAGGTTTCGAAATTGCTTTTTTTGTTAGTTCATATATCGATATTTAAAATGCACATGAACCTGTTATGTATAAAATTGCAGTGATCCACCAGACAGATAAATGAAACCCGAATGAAATTACATAGGTAGTGAAAATTTGCGGGCGACCAAAGTTGGCAGAAGTGCGTATTGTAAATTGATACAATTACTATCAATTTCATTGGGAATTATCCGAAAAAGCGGGAACCTTCATTATTTATTTTTACCTGGGCGCGGTGAACTATGCGCCCAGCGTGTTTCACTTGTATAAATTTCACTTTTTAGAAGTTAATTGTTCGGTTGCCGCGGGCGCCGCTGTCGCTGTAATATGTTGCTGCGCGGATATTTTTGGTTAAAATAATAGGACGTTAATTTGTGTACCCACCTTTTGCCTAATTCGCCGTTTTAAATTCGATTTATATAATTAACGTGCGAAAAAATTTTACGACTAGCTTTTTACCAACTATACTACATTTGTATAAATGAAATGTGCAATTGGCAATTACAGTCCTTTCGACATAAACTTTTATTTTTTCCTTATTATAATAGGCATGTGCCACATGATCATCTTAATACCATCCGATAATATGTAGTTATACTTAGTGACAGACGGTATTTTAGCGAAACAGCATTTTCAATTTCATGCGTCTAGAGTAGACGATTGGTATTGCCATTTGGAATCAAAAGTGGCAGTGTAACATAATAATTTATGACTTTTTTATGGTTTTTCCAAAGCATTTTTTTTTTAAATGTGATATTCTCAACACCATCAAGCTTAGAACTAAACATAGGTATTTAAAATAGTAATTAAAGAAATAATAATAAAAACCATGTGAAAAGAATGTCGTGACTTGCTCTCTACTCTGTTATAAACTGACGAATCTTCAAATAACTTTCAGCTGGATTAACAAGCCATCAAGGCATCAGCATAATGTCAAAATATTAAAAATCAAGTTCTATTACACCTAAACATAAGACCAGAGCTAATATTGCTTCCATTTAAAAAGAAGAATAAAGATAATATAAGAAGAAAAGACGTTATAACTACATATTAAGAAAAAATAAATAAATGTGAGACTGACTTTATTACATGGTCAAATTTCATGAAAAACAAGCAATTGTTTTGTGTCCTGCATCTCAATTGCATTTTTAACAAGAAAAACAGACTTAAATATAGGAAATACATGACACAAAATAAATAATAGTTCGTCTAATTATGTTTTGACTAAAATTTTCTCCACAAAAAAGATTATATGAATATTGGCGTGTAAAGGTAGTTATAAAAAAGATTCACCATCAACTGGACAAATTGGATTATTTTACGATTTTCTGATAAACTAAAAAAATCTGAAAAAAATATTGTTTTCGACAAATGTTTGCAGAAATGGTTAATGGGCACTTTTGAAATGTTACTTTATAAAAGTCTAAAATCTAAATAAAGCTTCACTGGAATGTCCAGCAGAGAGAAGCACCCTAATTGCTTCCTATGTTACCAAACATTGTTTTCTTAAAGGGTCATCCCTTCAAAATTTTATATCATCGGTGACAATTACTCCAATTCTGTTATGACTAAAACGTATATCTATGGGTTGCTACCGGCTGTTAAAGTTAGGAATTCAATTAGTGGTTAAAATAATAAAAAACAAGATTTTAAATACTAGAATATATTTGCATGCTACGATTATCATTGATAACACAAATACCGGGTGATTCAATTTCGAGGCTTATCATGGGGATCTCGCTTATTAGTGGAGATAGAACCTATGTTTAAGTTTGGCAAAGTTTCGTCTTTTTGTGTTGATCAATAATATGAAAACAAATTTAAGCTATCATTTTTCATTTTGAAGGTATCCGCAAAAAACTGAAATGTTTGGATATCCTTTTTAATTTTTTATTCAAAGCCAAGACATTTGAAACAAAGACATTCTACTGCTACTTTTGAACAAGGATTGCAGTGTTATTTTTTAATTAGAAATAACATCAAAGATGGCGGCGTAACCATGGCCAACTTTTGTTTTTCTTATGGGCGCCATGTTGAATTTTGGCATTTTCCGATAGTCGTGTTTTTTCTCAATTCCGCAATGTATAACATGTTAGCATTAGTTTTTAAAACATTGGTGTAATAATAAAAAAACTTCAGGACCCAACTGGAGCTTGGAGCTTTGCGGATATCTTCCAAATGAAAAATGATAGCTTAAATTTCTTTTCATATAATTGATTGAACACAAGTATACGAACCTTTGCCAAATTTAAACATAGGCTCTATCTCCACTAATAAGCGAGATCCCCATGGTGAGCCTCGAAATTGAATCTCCCGGTATATTGGCAAGGGTAAGTGATTATTAGTTACTGCTAATTTAAGAAGCTATCGAAGTAGACACCAACATCACTCGTAAGGACGGCACTGAATCTGTAGGACCTAAATAGCGATCCCAACGCAGTCAAGTGGAGAAATACATGGGAGCAGTATCTCCACATTTATAATAATTTTGTTATGATTTTTATGGAAATAAATTTGAATTTGTTTTCAGTGAGATATTTCAATAGGATCATTCTGGAATCATTTCCCCGCAAAAAATAATTCCTTTCCTTATCTCCGTTATGGACGAAAGAAATAAACGTATACTGGCTATGGTTATAGCCTCAATTGGGTCGAAAATGGCGGGCGCTAACAATTAAAAAGAGAGTCCTTAATAAATATCCTGCGATACCCCGCGAGGACGGGCCCTCATTAAACCTCCTTCCTCCGCTCTATCTGCGCTCATCTGGGCCTGGGCCGCGGAGGGGTGCGGGAGGCGGCGGCGGCAGCGAGAGAGGAGCAGAGCACCGAAGGAAGGCACCAGCACCAGCCAGCAGCCAGATATGGTTATTTTATTTCGCGACACTCCCTATCTCGCCCATAATTTGTGACGCTATGTGAATTTATGGTCTTTATTTTGTGAGCCAATTAATTAATTCGCGTCCGCCATGTTCGTAACGGCGGGGCCCCGCCACCCGCCGCAGCACCCAGCGGCAACGGGGCCCCATTATCCGAGATTGCGATGGCTTATAGCTTGACACTGCGCATAAATCTCGTTCCGGTTTCTAATATTCGCCTGAGAGAAATAAGAAATAAGAATGAACGTGTTACCTACCAGGGTCGCTTCAGGTGAAGAGGGCAGGTAAGAACTGTATCTTCAGTACAGTACAGTACAGGTAATGAAATTAATATAAATGTAATGTCTTTAATGAGATAGAGGTATTACATAGAGGTACAGTTATCGCTTACGGAATGAAAGACCTAAACATGAAAGTTCTGAAAAAAAAGACTTTCAAATAAGGTTGCTCGTCATCATTTTGATAAGGGATGTATTTTGAGTTGTGTCACTTTCGAAGTAACAGTGTAATATGTAAATTTTATTTCTAAACTAAAAAAAATGCATCAAAAAAAGGATCTCTATCAGTGTAGTATAAGAAATTTAGAAAACTATTAATTGAAGTAATTTTATCCAGCATTTCCATTGCATGTGGTTAAAGTAAATTTGTGAACCCGCTTGCAATAAAAAAAAAAGGAATTATTTATGATGAGACTGAGTTATAGCACCTATTCTGTTAAAATTTATTGCGTTAAGTGTAGAAGTAACGGCAAATACACGCTACATTGGTAAACGTCGCTTTTAATTAAATATCACATTATAATGTAGGTAGTGTTCTAAAAACCTGATCGGATCTGGCCCGCGGGTAGGGGACTCCTGGTGTATTCAGATAAATTCTCAATGACGTCAAAATACCAACATTTGGTGTATAAATAACGTACACAACAAAGAAGAACTAGAGATATTAGATTCTAATTAAAAAGAATCCTAGTTTGCTATTTTAACAAAATTCGTTTTTAGTAATGGCCGGGAAAACAATTACCGGCTGACAAATTTACGAACATTGTACTGAGCAGTTTAATTTTTATTCTAAAATAAATATGCACACAAATGAATAAAAAAATATTTATAAACTTTTGAGAGTAGATGTCAGAACACTTTTTAGATTTGCATTTACTTTATTTTTCAAAAGTACAATTACAGGAGATAATTATGACAACCTTGAACGACCTGGAACATTTTGAACAGTAGCCGTTAAAAAAGAACAATTCTTGACTAAGTAAGATGCACATTGAGTGTTTTTGTTTTCAACTTTTTATTAAATTGAATATAGAATACCAATGAGAATGGGCCATGTTCATTACTGAAAAATAGGCAATATCTTATTATTTCAAGTAAATGGTTGTTAGCTATGCGTATCAGTCGTTGATGTGACGCTCAACTAGGGAGTCTGGCAACCCTAGATGTAGTGGGTTTTGCTGTACTAGAGAATCTAATTATACAATGTTAGCAAAAAGAAAACGGTACAAATTTTTAATCACTTGCATTTCCAATAATATTTAGTCAATTCAAATATTTATTTTAAAAACGAATTGCTTTTAGTGTGAAGATTGAAACCGTACCATATTCGCAATAACAGAAAGTTTTAATCCAAAGTTATGTTGGCCATGGACCATTGGACTTTATGTTTGGCCATGCAACATTTCTGATAATATCGGGTCCATTTAACCTGAAATGAATGAATTTATCATTTTAGGTGCTTTTCGTCAGTTTCATTTATGATTTATCACACTTGTTGTTTCGATGTAAGTTTTAGACTTAAGTTACTTGTTCTTGTTCTTTCGTTTCTTTTTGCTAAGATTGAATCGTAGCTGGAATCAACGTTTTTTAAGTATGACACATCACTTCAAACCAAGTAGGTATTATTTTTTATTTTTGTCATGTTTAAGATAAGAAAACCAACATCAGCCTGAAGTCAGCCTGAATACAATGTGTTGTTCCTGTTTTCAGATATTTTTTATTTGAAGATGTAACATTTGCGTGAAAAACGAACAGCAAAAACCTGACCGTCTGACAAGTGCAAGCAAACTGCCATAATTTTAGTTCAATAAAAAACGATGTTGATTTTGTTCGAATTCACTGCAAAAGCAAAATTTTACGTTTATGTTGCAGAAACAAAAGTTTGCAATAATCTACAGCCCAATAATTGTAGTACAATATGGAAAACAGATAAGAAAAATCCTTAAAAAAATTCAAAATCAAACATGGCGCCCAAAAGAAAACTAAACGTTGGCCATAGTTTCTCCACCATCTTTAAAGATAACTCAAGTTCGCAACTGGACTTTTCGTGCCTATGCAATGGAGTGGTTTTTTTAACTATGCAAACGTCCAACTCAGCAAAAAAAGTTCCAAAATTTCACCTTGTAGACTAAAAATAAAACAAATATCATTACCTACTAATTTCATTACACCTTTAATTTCACATTAAATCGATTATCAGAAATGTTGCACACCCATACATAAAGCAACATTACAATGGTTTAAAAAGATCAATTATTGCAAATATGTTATGTTTTCAATCTTCACAATTTAATCAATTAGTTTATCAAAGAAATGCTTGAATTCACATAATATCTTTGGAAATATGCGCAATTGAAAATTTGTACCGTTTTTTTAACCCGCATTGTAAATAGGGTTTCGGCGATATGGAGAATATCACAGTACATAATGTTTTGGCGTGGATATGATATCCAGGTTTCAACTTGTCTTTATGTATGTCAGGCCTGCTCAGGATTGATTGGTTGTAGATTTTATAAAAACAAGTCTACGTCATGAAGCCAGCCACAATTGGCGAACCCAAAATCAATATTCTAGCAGAAACGCTAATGCTTTGAAAGTGTTAATATAAATCTTTAATAAATTCTTAAAGCGTGAAAAAATGTGTCACAAAAAATTCCCCAATTAGGAAACTAAATTATTTCCTCTATCATCACCGAAAACAAACCACCGTATTTGTCCATTGATAAAAATGTTTATAAATCGTCGATGTAGTATGGAAATGAGGTTTTTTATTTACAACGGGGCGGCAGTTAGGCGCAAAATTTATGACGCGGTCGGATCAGATTTGTTTAATTCCAGGTAGCATTTGATAAGTAAATTTAACAGATCTGTGTATAATTATTGGTTATAATTCAGAGAGAAATTTTACTGCTATGGCCTCGTAAAAACAAAGTCTAGTGCACTTCGAGTTGATGGCACGACCGAAATATAATAAAAATATATTATTATAGCGGGCTACCGGCCCATTTCAAACAAACGGACCCGTAAAAACTTTTACGAGCGGCCGATGTTACCATTGAGGATTGAGAAATGACAGAATCAGTTCACTGACGTATAAATATCCTTTTGACATTTCCCAAATATAGGTTATGTTCATTAGTATATTAGTATCTTAAATATTACTTCCAACATTACATAATACATTATGTAGAAATTTATATAATAGTAAATATAGCAGAAATAAGTTTTACTGCTGAGTGTGTCGTGTAAATCACGCGGTATTTTATTTATAATCGTAACACAACAACCGTTTTGCTGCGAAGATAAAAGAAATTGTGGTTTTTAAAGTGGCAGCGCTACGGTCATAAAAATCGGCATAATTTTAATTGTAACGGACAGTTTATAATTAACCCTTACTGCCGGTAAACAACATCCTGCGCCATTAATTTGAATGTTGTACATTTTCGGGGCGCATATACACAATTTAGAGCTCACTGTTATCGTTCGGGCGCTTTTACAACATTAAAATTCCAATTACAATAATAAACGTGAGTTATCAGCGCGATACGGCGGCTCGCTCGATTACCGATTTAATGTTAAACACGGTCCGAGAAACAAACGATCATTTCCGGAAGGCATGCATCAACGATTATCTCTTCCCTCTGTATTGTATTATTTGTTATTTGGATTGGGTTAATAGCTTTAAATATTTTTAAATCAAGCTAATGGGATAATATAGGAACAGCACTGATATTTGTGGCAGTAACCTACTCTATTTGTCAGCAATTTTACCAACATTTTAAACAAAAATACAAATTTTCATTAATAATTAAGAATTTTTTAATTGTACAAACTGTGAGTAAAGTTGCTAACGAGTATGTAAAATTTATAATAAAATATAAAATAAATAAAATTTCGTGTCTATCCATTAAAGCTAAATTTTATTTTTATTATTTTTCTGATACAAGTGTTGATGTTACTGACATTCTACAAATTCAAGCACCTCGTCTTTCGTTAATTGTCTTATAATCAAAAATGTTACTAACATGTATATCAAATTAAACCATCAAAATGAAAAATACTTTTCAATAAACACTCATTAATAAATTTACACTAACCCTGTATATCAAAAATAAAGCAGCTGCGGATATTGGTATACCCCGTATATGATATACTCATGTACACATGTGCTTTTTGGCGGTTTCTCTCACTCTGGAGATGGTTCAGTTATTTTACCGTTGCAAAAGGTGCTCAAACCTATTATGAAATTAAATAAGTAAATGTTTGTAAGTAACCTAAGTAAGTGTATGATGTAGGTTTACCATATTTCCACTTAATATTCTTGAATCAATAATTGTTTTATATTTATGGTGTGAGGCAGATTGGAAATGCGATTTATTTTATTATACGATATTCATACTCAATTGGTAATAGCATTTTACCTTTTAACTAGTATTACAAGATTTATTGTACCCGTCTCAGGGCATTTCCTTTCAAAAATCCGCACAAAATCCGGACGCAAGTATAAAACGCCTTCAATTTTGTTTTTGCTTTTAAGAAATATGTGTTACATACGCTTTATTTTATATTACAGTGTTAATATGTAATATGTTAATATGTCAATGTAATATGCACTAAATAAAACAAAAAAATGTAACGACGTAACTAACTACAAAAAAAAACAATAAAATATGTTTAGTTTATTTAAACGTAATTCTATCCAAAATAAAAAAAAATCTTACTTATTGCTAGACTTAATTTTTATTATTAGCGGCATATTTTCTGGCAAAAGTACGAAATCATAAAATTGCAAGCAAGTCATATTTAATGTAAATACAGTCATGTCGATTCCCATTGCGGACTATAAGTCTAATCTATTTCGGTCCTTAAGTCTCATTTACACCTGGGCAACATGTAGAATGCCGACATAATTTTGATGGACCTGATCTCCTGATATACCTTCGCATTGTGCGAGGGAATATCAATCAAATAGTCCAACTTTCATTAGTTCCGAAAAAACAGCGGAAATACACTGGTTAATATATTAAGACCATTTCTGACTTTTAAATTAAAATATAGTCGGGGTAATTTCCTAGGACGATAAAGCAATCGAATATGTCTGGCGAAATCCGTACGTCTGGCAACCCTACTTTCAACACACATAACAGTGACGAGAATTTCTGTCATCAAACTTCACTGCTAAAATGAGATTTTAGGGTAGATTTTGAACATTTAACTACAATCCTGGTGCAATATTGTAACTTACCAGTGGAGCAATCCAAAGATATAGTCATTCCAATTTTTGGAAATAAGAATATTTCCTTTTCCTTTGGAAAATTCCTCAGCAATGTAATACAAACCATAATCCTAAATATCACATCTATAATCTTGTAGATGATCTCAGAAACCAATGTTCAGGCATAGCAAAACGCAGTATTTTTACTTAATCATACTACACAGTATGACAAAGTAGAGAAAAAAATGACATTTTAGCGGAAATAGGTATTTTTGGGTCCCCTGATCATTTTTGGCCAAAGTACAAAAAAATGTCTGTGTGTGTGTATGTCTCTGTGTACCAGATTTTTGTGTGTATGTGTGTGCTTGATTTTTGTGACGACGATTCCGGAGAAACTGCTAAAGGTATCTAGGTTCAGGCAATAGGCGCTCTTGGTATTTTTTTTTCTTTTATTAGTTATTAGGAGCGTCGACAGATAGCGCTATTGTAGCTTAAAGTGCGCGGTCGGTACTATTCGGCATCACTAACGCCAAACTAGTGACAGCCCAAAGGTAACCTTATGAATGTGGCAGCTGGTGGCAGAACTGTGGCAGCCTATGGACCCAATCCAGCCAATCGAATCCACGAACTTGACGCATGCGTAGTGTGACCAGTGGCACTACGTTCGATGAGATAGAGATATATGTCACAACGCTAACAGCCTGCTGTTACCAACATTCTTTATATCATTTTGTATATATGATATTATCAAAATATCTGTCAAATCGTGGCTAACTTGTTTTATTTTAATGCAGACACGATCGATCTCGATCAAATAGAATCCCATGCAGCCAAACTGTTAATTTTATGTATTGTATGATAAAGTAATGCGCCTGGCCACATCAGATCTTTTAAATTAATATCTGACCACAAAAAAATATGCCAAAAGTCAACATGAATGTAGGTAGTTCGGAGTGTGCATTCGACTCGAAAAAAATCATCACCAATTCATTTGCGTGGTAGATCTCATACGCTCGTTTAGGAATGCCTGAAAGGGTTGAATTTGGATGGGTGGATTGGCGCCCGATGTTGTGAGTCGTGTTTGCCTGAACATTGTGTATCCCAACGTATATTTACGCTGGTTGGTCGGACATACGTCCGTAATACAAATTCGGTGCGGGTCGATACAGGCGAAATTAGAGGACCGGACGGAGAGGACGCGGAGCGAGAGAGGACGAGGAGGACGACACGGCGGTGAGCGTACACGGGGCCCGCTCTGCACAAATGACCATCAGGCAATATTTGATAGAACCGCTGCAATCATCGGCGTCCCTTCTCCTCTTGTGATTACCATTAGCGTGCGGCTAATGGCGGCCGCTGATGCGAGATGATTCAGAACAGTAACTGCGCCGAATTGAATTTCCAGCATTAATAAGATTCAGTTGCCGAAGTAATTGCTCGAGCAATTTTAACCACCCCCATTGGGCGACCAAATCGCCGATGGCGCAGCAGCGCTGCTGCTGCTCTTCCTGCCGGACCATTAATAACCTAATTGGAATTAGGCTGATTAAAGGGGATTTTGTATAATTCTGTATGCAGCTTGTCCGTTATCACGAGTTTTGTGTTAATGCTGATTATTGGAGAAAGACACAATATTTACATACAACATACAAACTCTTGTTCATTTTCAGTTTACATAAGAAAAACTTAAAAACTAAAACTGCTTCTAAATTTATACTAGCTATTTCTTGTCTATGTTTAAATCTTTAATTCGACATTTCCAATTAGGGTTCTTCTAAACACAAGAGCATATCGTTTTTTCTCCACAAGACGATGCACCTGTTTAAAAAAATGGATTGGAACCAGATTTTTTGTAACATTCGAAAACAGGTTTAAATATTAACAAAATTGGTTTTAAATACCAGTTTTAGATACTAGCTTATTAGTTTTGTAAAACTCATTAATAAATGAATATATGAATGAAGAATATAAAGTTAATTGTGAGTAAAAGGCTTTATATCAACTTATTGGGCACAATTCCTTAGTAAGAGTGTTTAAAATTTGGTTTTGTTAATATTTCAAACGGTTGTAAGTTTACAATGAATTGCAAACACAAATCTAAAGTCGATATGAAACATATTTATTTTTATATGATCAACTGGTAGAGTACTTTTTGCCTGTTTTAAAGAATGGTATAATAACTTTTCTCTCTGTTGTTATAAAATATATAAAACAACACAGTATTTCCATTAGATTCATGCGAGAAAGCAGATATATTCCTCATGTTAGTCCTGTAAAATTTACTTACTGCTAAGAGTTGCACCATATTATTACATTCACCAGGCAATTTAGTAGGCACACGGAGTTCGCCTGCAAGAATTCGGAAAGTGTTTTTTTGGGAGTTGGTTATTCGAAAACCTTATTGTATAAACCCTCAATGCAATATCAAAAAATATTTTTATACTACTTGTCTGTCCAGGGTGGTATTTATAGTTTTTGTCCCAAATATCTACTTTTTAGTAGACAAATATTCAGTTTTAATTTGTCAAAACGAAAGGACCAATACCCCTTCATTCATTCTATGTCTTTAGTTGTTGACATCAACATTAATAGAAAAAGTACATTATCTTGTAAGGATTAACTTCCAAATGCCAATTGGTTATCTAAAATTCAACTAATCGAATTTTACCAGTATTTATCACAATTTGCATAATTACATTTAATATAGCTAGGCGTTGCTATGCAAAATTTATTTGACTTCGCAAAGATAATCAAACTTTATATCGTTTAACATTCTCTGCGTTGCCAAATGCTTCGCAAAATATTTTGCATATGATCATAGTATCATTTCAGCGAGAGGTGTGACGCACGTCACCAATTTTCCAACCAATCGCAGACCTTCAAGTACACAAAATGCACTTTTTAGTGCTCAAGAAAGGGATGGAAATAATACATAGTTATGAGTGCAATATCTCGTAGTGCTTCGCATAATGGACCAGAGAGATTAACTTGGGAAACATTGTAATTAATTTAACCGTTCTACACACATAACTTAACATCAAATAATGGCGTTTCAACATTAAACATAAAGAAGACGTTTGCAGAACGTATCATAGACGTCCACAAAATACAGGCAGATTTAGTAAATAGCTCAAATGAATCGTTGTTTGATGAGAGGCAAAAATATATCTAATTATTTACTACAAAGCATGTTTATTTGTGTCAAAACAATATTACTTTACTCGAAAAATGCTATTTGACTCAAATAAACATTCTTTGTAGCAAATAAACATATTTTGCCTCTATTCAAACACGCATTTATTTGAGTTAAACAAAAACTTCTATCTATGTAGCGATTAAGTTCGAAAGGTTACAAATTGATGAAACTGCCTTCTGCCAGTATTTCTGTATGTCATAATATATATTTCTAGTTTGGTTTCTTAATGAACCCATTTTGATACTGCTTTAGGTTTCAAAATGAAAACTATCAGTCAACGCCTAACATATCATAACCGTAAGTTCTTAATTTAAATCAAATTATTGTTTGATTAATAAAAAACACCGCATTAACCTCTTTTATAAGTCATCTTAGAGCATTCCAGCATTTCTGTAATGAGGAGCGGAGCGACAAGTCTTTTATTCATGTACCAATTGGCGTCTTAAAAAACTTATTTACCACTATGTTAATTATTGTTGTATGGAATTTCAAAATGGACCACGCTGTATATCAACCGAAATATAGCACTGTACACAGCATAAATGCGAATGGGTTGCTTTCGGTGGTTCGAAATGAATATAGTAATTACAGTCGGCGAAACGGTTCTTATATGAAAAGGCTCTGCGAACCGGGCAGCTGGTCATCCAGTTGATTGTGGACCTGATGAGTACATCTGGCAGCTCGCATCTAGAGAGCCCTCGCCACCTACACATACACGCACACACACACACACACACACACACACACACACACATATACACACAACCACCCTTCCCCATTCTCTTACATTACTTATTTCTGCATCGGCCTAATGAAGCATCACTTTTGTCCCACTTGGGCTTTCACCAGACACCGTAAGCAAAACTAAGCGTACGCGCTTTTAAAAATAAATATATCAAAGGCGGCTATGGGCCGCGAAGCGTTTCTTCTTAGCGGGAACGGCCTAAAAGTGTGCAACATAATTTTGGTATGTATGTGTTTCCAGTCTTGGCTGTTCCCGGACCGTGACTGAGTGCTGTTCAATAATGCACGCGGGACACTGCTAAAAGAGCATACGCAGTTTGGAAGTTGGAAGCTGTATCGGCCCGCAGGATGCACTGGCGTCCCGGGGTGCGGAACATCCCCATCTGACCAGTGCGAAAACCCCATGGGATTTTTACGTGATCGCACAAGTGTCGCGCAGGAGTATGTTTGCTTTCCATTTCTGGTCTGCGAGTTAAGCTCCTTAATGTCCACCCTCGCTGTTTATGCAAGCTGCGCGTTCGCTGTTATATTTCAATTATGACGGAGTTAAGCTTTTAATATTGTGTCACGGAATTATTTGCTTACTTCGCATATGTTTAGAAATATTATTTAGCTCGTGTTGAAGAGTTTGCATTAATCTGTAGGGTCATTTATCTCACTTTTGTAGTGATATTTAGTATAAACATCGAATGATGATGTAGCTTTAACAGCAGTTGCAATATTTTGAAGTTCTCATCTATCCGCATAATCCAAAATCCAATAATGAAGATGCAATGAATTCATGCTGGTAGTACATATGTTATTTCGATAAGCATATTAAATAAGACCAGATTATAACATATACCAGAAGACACATACAAAATATATAGCCCTCAAATTGTTTATACACATGAAGACAACTTTTGATACCTAACAATCTTTGTAACATTTCGCAAACAGTAAGAAATATCAGTAGATACCGTTGATTCTAATGAACTTCACGTAAGTTCTGATTTTGTAAAATATTGTAACGAAATTAAGAAAATTGATAACGACGAAAGTAGTGTATAATACCAACTTTACGAGACACAGTTCAAGAAAAACTATACAGACCCTGGAATCGGTCTGCGCGATAAGTTCCAACATTCAAAATTTATGATATAAAAACCAATCTAATATAAAACTATACAGGATGGACGATTCCACTATATTAAAAATAGCAATTAAATTGAAAATATAGAAAACTTTGTTTACTACCCTAATCTTTACAGATTTTGAATTATTGTCTTATTTGTCTAATTTTAAAAACCAGATTATAATTCCATAAACCACCGCGATAATTTACACTGTCCATGTTAATCTTACGAGGTAATACATCGATAAATTACGTTGTTATATTACCTATAAAAGCAACATGCGCTCTGTAAAATACCGCACTAATTTAACACCTGTAGTTATATCCATAGTTCATTCGTGTGAAGTTTGAGATCGATCAAAATAATAAGAGAAAAATAATCAGTATAACCAACAGATTATCTAGGAAAGCAAACGGAACAAGGGTTTCTGGTATGCTTTTTTTGTAGAATCTTAATTATAAGGGATCTACCTATCTACATTCCGGTATAAAATTTGCCTTTTTACAGCGTATTTTGATTGCACAACATTTATAGAATACACAGTAAAAATTCAGAAAAAAATAAGAAGTACTCCTCTTTAAAATGATTTATAATTACTTTATCATACATAGTATGAAAAAGTATTGTAATCGTACCTATAAATAAATTAAGATTTTAGCGGAAAGGTCCTTTTGGGTCCCCTGAACATTTTTGACCAAAGTACAAAAAAATATCTGTGTATGTGTCTGTGTGTGTGTATGTGTGTAGCCGATTCCGGAGAAACTACTAAAGGTATCGGGACAAAAGTTCATATTTAGAAGTTTCATGACCAAACTTAGAGCTCAAAAGCTTTTCGTTCAAAAGGGTCTAAAGGAAATGGATGTTTCCTCTAAACATTTTTCAAGGATTTTGCAAATAAGCCGCCATTTCTGTAATTTCGCCAAAGTAGTTAAATAATAAACGAAAGTAGAGGAAATTCTGTATAATTTATGGCTACGATATTTTTTGGTAAAATAAATAGTTTAGCTGTATTAGCAAATTTTATTTGATCGAGATAGTGTCTGCATTAAACCTAGTTAGCCAGGATTTGACAGATATTTTCATTCTAATGACAGTAGATCAATACTGTCAATATCTATCAAATCTCTATCATATAGAATCTCATGCAGCTAAAGTATTAATTTTATATAATGTATGATAAAGTCAAGTGCCTGGCCAAATAATTTTTTTTGCAAAGGATTATAAAATTACAGTTTTAGAGATGTCGATCAAAGCATGAGTAGACAAGATTAAAAGTCTGGGAAAGTCGTTACAAGTCCTACATTTAAACGCGTTTTTCTCGAGACGTTTGCTTTCTAGGCGATTGACAGAAGGTCCTAAAACCTAACCGGCCAATTTCAAAAAAATTTGCAGCAATTTGTTTGTAAATTGTCTTACTATGACGTAGATCGGAGTAAAGCAGTAATTTTTTCTCTTCAGTTTATAAAAGAGCTTGACAACTCCACAATAAATGTTCAATACTTCTCAATCATTGTGGTCTGCGCCAGAGCGAGTTTTTAAAATTTATCAGTTTCATGTGATATCAGCAATCGTGTCAACCCCCAACCAAACAACGTATCCAGAAAATTCACATGCTTCACATGCTTTTATCGATATCTCCAAAACTATTAAGCTTATTAACAAATCATGCGTCATTTCAAAGAAGAGAAACGTTGGTACATTATGGACAAGAATAAATGTTTGAACATTTACATCAGAATGCACCTTTAAAGTAGAAACTCAGAATAGTGACTAGTTAAAATAATCATATTTGGTATTTTTGCAGTTTTGTATCACTGATTCATTCAAAAACTAGACACAATTCAAAATTTGTGAGTTTAGAGGCGTACTTTGCAAAGTTTGTTTGCTTAGCTTTATTTAGCCCCGTTGAATAAATTATTAAAAAGACCCATCAATTATTTTCAAGTGCCTATAAGTTTTTCATAAATATACAGTAAATGGCACTCTTTAGACGCATCACAAACCTGGAAGCGGTAGAAGAACAGCATTCTTCCAAGTGTATGTAAGAAAGGATAGCCATCGTGTTTCTACATGAATAAACCCACACTTTATCAAGCAGATATCTAGATACTGGAAGTTACCATAGAAGGCCTGGCTCAGGATGCAAAAGATGCACATCAAGTAGTTAATGGTCGTTTGATGACATTTCAGTCTTAACAAATCGTGAGCTCGACTTGACATACCTAATCGAGATTCTAATTACACATATTTCTTATCACATTTTTGTCCCGAAATATTGTTGCGAAGTAAATTAAAATGAGTTTATCATTATGTTCGAATAGGTTTATAAAAGAACAAAGCCAATGACTCGAATTGCTCAATACTTGTAATTCCCAAGTATGAGTTCCAGACGCTGCGTTTGCACAAAAATCAAGTAAACAACCTCGTTTGATAACCTAATCAATGGTAGTGACGTAGTTGGACAATTCATATAAGTAGCAGCATAGCGGAGTATCAATTGTATTTTAGACATCCGACACCCGTACAAGAAGACCGTGGCCGGCCTTGTCAGCTGTTTTGTTGAACTGTATTGAACAATATACACGCATGTAAAACCAGTGTGAACAATATCTATAAAAGAATTAATAACACAGTGGACAAGAGATTAGAATTTTGAATATACATATTTCAATCACGATAAGAAAACTTATTAATACCTATTATGAATTGGCTTTGCAAGGCAGGTACAGAAAAGATGATAACAATATTGTCAAAGCACTATGGGCGCGACCGCACTACGTAAATAATAATATACACGGTAACTTTAAATTCTAAATGGCACTATAAAAAATGGCAATACCGAATATGGTTGTTCGAAAATGCACGCGGCGGTCGTCGGACAAAAAGGACGAAATCGACGTACGGAGCAAGGGACATAAGCTACGACCCAGTCCTGGGTGACAATGAGACAATACGGAGAACAAGTCCTCGCGCCTCCTACGATCTGCCGTATGAATATATTAACCAGGCATAACCATAACTCTCTGAACGAGGCGACGATCTGATAGGCCGTCATTATATTATACAGGGTACATTAGATTGGACGCAATAAATTAGTGGACGGAACCCATTGCGCTGGATGGAGAAGGATAAAAGACAGAAACGGCGACAACGGCGACGCGTCACCACAGTAACGACTTCGTTTAATCTTTGGGGAAAGAAACATAAAAAAAGACAAAATAATGCTAGTTTAAGCCAAACGTGGGGATTAATTGGGATGCCGTCAAATTTTAATTATTGGTTTACTATAAAGATTCCAAGAGTTTTATCTGAAGCACTGAAGGTCTTTTATTATACATGGCATTGATTCATTGATTACGTATAGACTGATTATTATTAAATACGTGCGGATTATCGGATTTGCCGTTTGTCTACAAACTGTCCTCAGAAACTACCATTTGGAGTTTACCAATTTGATCAACTGTTGACACATCAAATACCTGAGTTGTACACTTTAGATTTAGTTCTAAAAAAAGTATCAAAATGTTAAAAAATTGAGTACTTTTGCACCATGTATAGATATCTGAAATGCTTTCCTTCAATATTCACAAAAAATCAGATGATTTCTGCACCAATGTTCGTAGAAACTTATTTTAGCTTTTTAATGCCATATTTCTATACTGTATATGGCTCCTCCAAAATACAGTAGGTGATTTTTGTCTGAATTCAATAAAGCTCATGCGCTTTTAATAAAAATACAATAAAAAATTGATAACTCTGGTGAACATCGATGTTGTAAATCTAAAGTGCATAGGCGTTTCCAATATATTTCTTTGCGCTTATATAGCGCCTGGTATATTTGCGCTTCGTATAGATGGCAAAAAGAATTAGGAACACCTTGGGAATTTCGCTGAATAAACTCTGCAATATTTTATTGTCAAATTGTAAAATTTTTTCTATTGCAAAATTTTACTTAAGGGCGTTGTAAAAATAATTACGTTGATGACTTTTTTGTCTTCTCAATCGGCGAGTGATTTTGTGTCTGCTATATCCTTCTGGAACATACCAACATGACTGTTTTGTTATTATCATAGCAATGTCTCGTCCACTTACCTAATATTAAAGTATTAAAAAATCGTGTAACAAAATTCATATACGTTGGAAACTCGCTGAATAATTTCACTCACCAACACGGAAATTTAAAAAAAGCGAGAAAACTGCGATTGAAGGTCGCGGCAGATGAATATCGTATTTTTACTGTACATTTGGATGTGTTTGTTCTTCAGCCATGCATGGCCCATAAAAGAAGTCATCCTTGGGGTCAAATCCCTCCTCTGTAGGGTGCCTTTGTATTCGAGCACGTTCCGAGCGGCCCTGAGCACTGTGTTGTGCGCACTGTTACCTGCTCAGCGCGCCGAAAGACCTTAGCGAAAATACCTACATATATCTAAGCAAGCGCTTGGAATTTCGCTTTGAAATTTTAACAGCATATTGTTGAAATGATATACTTTCGATTTATACCATAAAAAATGCGATTTTTCGCCTCCCTTAGGGAGGCTCCTCCCTTAAGAGGAATCCGTACTCAATTTCCTATCACATAACGTTTTCGAACAAGTTGAGGTTAAAGTGTACAAAAATGAGATATTTTGGTAAATCTTTTCGGTTTATAGTAGCTGAAACCAATACCCTAAAAGTTTCAAGTAAGTTTCATGTTTACTTTAAGACCCTTTTAAGTTACTGCGGTAGTGGATTCAAGCGCAATAAATTTACATAACTTGCTAAGATCACAATATTTGATGAATTTTTGAAATCCTTACGTGAGAGATAACTTTTGATACGGATATATCTTCAGCGCAAAGAAATCTAGCAAAAATGATTATGCACTTTCCGTTCACAACATCCACGTAGCTCAGAGTTATCAATATTTTAGAATTGTCATTTGTCTATGTCAATTGTGTTTTTCTCGAGAATTATGTTAGACAAAACAATTTTATTACAATTAAATTCAGAAATACATCGTTACCTACATTTCGGAGAAAAAAACCCAAAATCCCAAAAAATCCCAAAAAGTCCCATTTGAAAACACAAAAGATATACGTCTGTTAAAATGTAGCCAACTTACTTTCTACTTTTACTAGTTTATACAACGGAATAACCCATTACTTCTACTTTTTGGTTCACATCAACCAGATGATGGAACAATCGCTTTTTTTTCGGAGCTTATACAGAATGTCCTGTATTTCGAAGGACTTAGCTTAACCACATATTATTGGGACGAATATAGGATAACTTTTTCTTTTTCGATAGCTATTTTTCGTTAAAATAAAGATACTTTCGAAGCGATTTCGTACATATTTGGAACAATAAATTTGGAAGTTAGATCACAACT
Source organism: Melinopterus prodromus (assembly GCA_964023965.1). Lineage (NCBI taxonomy): Eukaryota > Metazoa > Arthropoda > Insecta > Coleoptera > Scarabaeidae > Melinopterus > Melinopterus prodromus. Next base: position 53,708,930 of record OZ030393.1, read on the forward strand.
TCTTTAATCATAACGGGTTTTGTTATTGTACCATTAGAGCACAATGCAAGGGTGCCATGTCACGTAATAGACTTAGAAATAGACTAGAAATATTTCAAACAACTTTTTTCCAAAAGACAATTTCATACGTGATATTTTTGGTATCTTTGCAATTTTTGTATCTGGTATGGTTTAGATTCTAGAAGATAAAAAAAATGTTTAATTAGTTGAACATTAAATGCAATGCCATTTGCCATTTTATCACAACGCCTAAGAAAATCACGAATATATTTTTTAAATAGTCACAGTTAATAAATAACAACGCAACATATTGCGAATTGTACAGTAAAAAAAGTATTTCAAAATATCTTTATTCGATTCAAAGATTAAATTTCATTATCGTTCATTCTTATTTTATTTTTTCCTCCAACTGCAACTATAAAAAATGCAACGATACAAAACGTATCAATTTTGAATTAATCTTTCAGAAAAAAATTAAATATTTCTATTCTATTTCGGCGATGACTTAAGATCATCACACAAGATGTGTTCTAACAATCCGAATTTATTGTTCCAAATATGAAAGAAACGGTTGAAGTCGTATATATTCTAACAAAGGCAAGGATATTTTCTTAGGAACGAGAAGCAAAGCATTGAAACAATTTATGTTTCAGTAATCATAATTTTTTATAGATACGCAATAAATAATATTATTTATCTTATTTAATTTATATAATAAACAGATGGTAAATCACTTCATATTTATAAACGAATTAAAAAACAGAGCCACGATAACTCATCCTATTTTGCAATTATTATTTATTATGCTGTAAGGATGATTGATCATTACGTTAGTACATACCGAATTACCGATGTTATAGAAAAGGCTCTTGAAGAAAAGAAAATTTGCTCAGCAATATTTTTAGACGTGGCTCAGGCTTTCGATAAGGTGTGGCATGATGGACTATTCGAGAAACTGGAACAGCAGCTTCCTAGTGAATATACAGAACTGTTAAAATCATATCTGAAAGATCGCCACTTCAGGGTGAAACAGGATGACGAATACTCCTCGCTACGCAATATCAATGCCGGAGTACCACAAGGAAGTGTATTGGGACCACTTTTGTACCTACTGTATACTTATGATATTCCTGTTCCGGGAGAAACCACAGTGGCAACATTTGCAGACGACACGGCTATTTTGGCGATTAGTGACAGTGTCGAAGAAGCAACTGAAAAATTACAGATAGCTGCAAACAAAATCAACCTTTGGACAAAGAAATGGCGCATCAAACTAAATGAAGGAAAATCCACGCATGTAAACTACACCAATAAGAGAGTTAACTATATTCCAGTAACCATTAATGGGAACGATATTCCATACGCGGATACAGCGAAATACCTTGGCATGACACTGGATGCCAAGCTTAGATGGAAAGTACATGTCAAGAAAAAGCGGAACAAACTCGACCTAAAATTCCGCAAAATGTATTGGCTAATGGGACGAAGGTCAGCCCTGTCAGTGCAAAATAAGCTCCTACTATACAAGCAATTATTAAAGCCAGTATGGGTGTATGGAATACAGTTATGGGGATGCACTAAGCAGTCCAATATCAACCTCATTCAGAGGTTCCAAAATAAAGTTCTAAGGGCCATTGTTGGTGCACCATGGTACATCAAAAACACCAGTCTTCATCGGGACCTTTGCATGGAGATGGTAACTAGCGAAATATCAAAATTTGCTAAGAAGCACGAGGATCGTCTACTCCACCACGACAACTTTGAAGCCATCCAGCTGCTAGACAACAGTGCGCTAGTGCGTCGGCTGAAAAGAACTAAACCATTCGAACTAGTGCGGGAGTGATTAAAAGCAGAGCACCCGTAGTGTATTCACAGTATGTGAAAAGTGAAAACAAGTGTAAGTGAAAACAACCGCCGTCTACTTGAGTGGTAAAAACTGTCAGACTAAAACAACTTGGGCCAATGGGCAAAATTGTAAAAATACTCATTATTTTATCAGTTTAGGTTAAATGAAAATAACTTGTTAGTCATTGACTAGGTGTTATGCCACAAACACTCTGTGTTTGCACAAAATAAAAAAAAAAAAAAAAAAAAATTACGTTAGTACATGCCAAATAAATCAAAGTATTGGAAAACAAAGCAATTACTATGTAATAAAAAAACATCGTGAGGCGTGGTCTACTCTCAGATGGATCTGTAGTCCATAACTTTATGTACCTATGCCATATTTCCTAGGTGATTCAAAAATTAATAATATTTTGCAGTATTGGCATTACGTATTTTAATGTTCTTATGTTTGTTGTTATCGTTGCTTAGTGTTTTTAGTATTGGAGCGAAATAAATATAATTTAATATTTAATGATCAAAACAAATCATAACTTTCAAAATGTTTGACTCCGTAACTTTTATACACGACATTCCAGCAGTTTTACAATTTCATTAATCATAGAAAACAACAATTTTCTGATTTTCTGTAAGAAAATTTAAGTAAAATATCTTTGTTAGCCATTACTTATAGAATGATGAATATGTATGAACGTTTTACTAAGCTCTCAGCATTGTTGCTTTCGTTGTGTCAATTTAATAAGCTTTTGATGTTTCTCTTCAATCAAACATGTCTACATCACGAAGTAAATTATAATTTTAATTATTACATCACACTATCATTAGTGTAGAAGCATTTATGTTAATAAACGACTAAAGATTATCGTTGACCGCCGTGAGATGGCGTTAACCAGATACAGCGGCACCTCGATCAGGTCTGGCGATATGCCCGCGGTCGGTCCGCGGACCAAGGATGCTGCATGATTTGTCCGTGGACCACGGGGGGCGCAGTCATCGCCGCAGGGGTGCAGCTCCCTCGCATGCGTCCCGCCGTTTATGGGATATGTAATTACTGGCGGGGCCGCAATAATTTTCGTCGATCACTTCCGTTAGGCAGGTCCGGATAATGTATGCAGCGCGCTTGGTCCCCAGGCATTCAAAACGACGTTTTGGTTGGCCCCCCTGGCCAGCCATCGCACTCTTTAGGCCACGCTTATTAATTAATTCGTTTGTTATGGTGTGATCGAGATCAGTATCCAGCTGAGAGAGCTAGTTTGTCTGTAGACACGTTTGTAGCGTTGACAGTAAGTTAACTATTTCGGTGCTGTAACCAGTGGCTATAATAAAGAGTCTGCTGATTAAAGAATATACAAATAATAAAACCGTTATAGAAATGTTTAATGGGATAGTAACAGTATTTTGAAAGTAGCGTAATCAGCAATATTGATTTGCAACGATCACAACCATAACATTATTTTTGAGTTATCGATGATTCATTGTACCTATAACTCAGTAATTCCCGATTGCACAACTTTCCGTTAACCGTTAAGCAAAGCTTAAATTATTTTAAGGTCTACATGTGAATATTAAAAGGGACAGTCACATATGACAACTTTTCTTCAGTGATGAATAAGTTTCAGATGAAACTTAGATTTTTTTAACGTGGTCTTCTTGCATCTGACATGTTAAAAATTTATCTTGCTAATTTTTTAATTGGTTAATATGTGTGTTTTATGACGTAATGACGTTTCTCTAGATTTATATATGAATAGGTACACATGGATTTTATATCGTATAATTGAAGTATTTTGCATTATTCAGAATATCGTTAAAAGTCTGAAAAAACCACATCACTTTATGATACTATATAAGGTCTTTACGGTCTAGTGATTTTATTTTCAAGGGATGATTAAATATCTTAAAAGAAGGTCATTAACGTAAAAATGTCTTTACAAAAATTGCATACTAAGAGTGATATTGAGTTACTGACATCAGCCTACTTAGCAAAAGCTTCACTGAAAACTTATCGTTGTAATTAAGATTTACTTTGCACAAGTTGTGAATCAATCGTTTTAGCATTAAAAACCTTCTTTTAAAGTGTTTAGTCATACCTTAACAATAGAAACAAAGAAAAAAATAACAGTAGATAATGTCACTCACTATTATACAACTTTTGTTTAGAAATATTTACGTCAATGAATTTCTTTTAAGAAGTCACCCCATGAAAATAAAATCACAAGACCGTAAACACTCTGTATATAACATTAATATTGTACCTGCATGAGATTCTATTTGATCGAGATCGGTCGTGTCTGCATTAAAATAATACGAGTTAGCCAGGATTGTCAAAAGATCAGCGTTTGACACTACCTACTGTTATTAGAATGAGAATATCTGTCAAATCCTGGCAAACTTGTGTTATATTAATACAGACACGACCGAACTCGGTCAAATAGAATTTGCTCATTCAGCTAAACTATTAATTTTACCAAAGAAACATCATAGACATAAATTTTACAAAAAATTTTTAAGTTATTTAGGATTTCCTCTACTTTAATTTATTATTTAACAATTTTGACCAAATTACAGAAATGGCGGCTCCTTTGCAAAATCCTTGAAAAATGCAAAACAACATTGCTATCCGCACTCGAAATACACATTGACTTTGTGTATGACACCAAGATGTTTCAATATTGTTTCACATAGCGTACGTGCGCGCGTGTCTCTTCTCCCTCCTCATCGCATTCTCCATGCATTTGCGTGTTGAATTGACGTTTCGCAACCGCTGACGTTCTGAATACTGTCAAAAGTTGCAAAATATCCTGGCTACCCTGCTAATATTTGCAGAATCCTTGAAAAATGCTTAACTTGTAGAGAAATAAATTTCTAAAAATACATCATCGTCATATGTATTTTGTATCTTCCGTTATTTGAATTTAATTTATTTTTAAGATTTTGAATTATTTACATAAATTTCTTAATATTTTAATTAATAATAATGTTAATATTTTAAGCGGCTGTAAGTTTTTTAGAATTTCAAAAACATTATTATCCATATGAAAAATTTTACTCAGAATTACATTTACTAAGAATAATTTTTGTGGGAAAAAATGGGACAGACTTTATATTTAATGTAAAAATGGTATTCTTAATAACATTCTAATAAAAACATTTTCATGATGAAAGCATCAACACTTTTTGTGCATATACGCCATTACATTTCTACAAGTAAATCATTTCTCTGATGCTTGTTTCTGCAAGCTTCTAGAGATGCTTGTAGAGAATTGCTACAGCTTAGAGCTGTAGCAATTCTCTACACAAAAAGATTATAGACCATTATATTAACCAGCTTTCAAAAAAATATTAGTAAAACAACCAATTTTTTGGCTTGTCAGTCTTATGATTTTGGCCTGTGGACTTTTGCATGATTGATTTTGACGTTATTCACGGATTTTGATTGACATCACATTACAATAAAATCTGTGGAATCTAAAATACTAACTTTGGCAACATTCTAGATTTGTATCATCTACTTAATAACATTCCTGTTGCAAATTATTGCAAGTGTTGATTTACTCAATAAATGTTCATTTAGAACTGTCATTCCCTGAGTGAAAATAAAAAATCATTTTCTAACTTCGATACCAAATTACGGCAGTGAAACGTCACCTATAACGCACACACTCTAGGTTGCTTTTTATACTGTTTTGGGATATTATTTAAACTATTAAAATACCATAAAAGAGTTAAATAAAGCTACATAGCAAAATCCAGTTTGTAACTATTTTGTTTTTCGAAGGTTAGACCAAATTTTAAAGAATTTGATTCCTTATTAAAAATTATTTTAGGAGGATACAAAACCTTTCATTTGTGTAATTTTTTCTTTCAAAATTAGTCATTATTTTAGGCAAAATTACTTCATCATAAAATTACCCAGAAACCAGTAAAGGATGATATACTTTATTTCTGAAAATGTTACATTTTTGAGAAACTACATATTACCAAATCTGCTTCTCATGTGATTACGTACAAATGAATCAACAACAAAGAAGCTGTCCGTTCCGCATCGCTTTTAAAAGTTCACAAATAATCCCGCATTATAAATCAGCCTAGCTATTAATACAATGCACCGTAGGCATAGATTAAAATAATAGCGCGTTCATTCCATTATGAGGCAAATTATCATATCATCCCGTGGCGCAGTAATAAAACACTTGAACAATACACTTGACAAAACGGCCTTGCCCGCGAGAACGCGTAAATACAGAACAAATAAAATAAAAAAGCCGAGCGTACAGAGCGGCGAGTTTTACAATTTAGAGTTCCGGATTTATGAATGCAGGGATATCCGGCCTAACCGGGACATAAAAGGACAGTTTAATTTCAATTTCATATACAATGACGCACCGTTTAATATATGGGATCGGCGATACGTTGTCCAACTTGCACAATAATATAATTGTGATAATGTCGGCACACCTACTTAAATTTTAAATCGAATCGCGGGCAGCATTGTTGTCCTGTCCGTATTTTATACTTGCTGTTCTTTATGCTTCCGGATGGCCACATTATAAAACAGGTTAATTTGCTTTGTGATAGCGGGAGTGATTTGTATGCGCTGTTTCGTCTGATTGCTTATTGACGATAAAATGATACAAATAATGGTATGGGTACATACAATAAAAAGATAAATCCGTTTGTCAATGATTCATGGCATCAATTTATAATGTGGGCTTGATGCAGGTTGTTTACTGGTCTTTTTTATTACGTACATGTGCAACTTTATTGATCTATTTGATACTACATAATAATTCATTATTATTTACCAAAAGTTGGGATTCAACATGCGTTCCATTGAAATTTACCGACAATTTCGTTCATTGCAGCACAGAGAATAAAGCAAAGATAATTGCAAATGATCCAGGGCACGATATTTTCTCTCTCTCTCAATATTAAGTGAATATTGACCTAATTTTAAACTATTTTGGCCATTGTTTGTTAATGTGTTAGTAATAGATTTTATTAACAATTAACAATTTAAATAAATTATTTCCGAATAATGAAAATTATTATAGAATAAAAAATTGTGTCTGATTTTCAACCAATGTTGTTGCTTTTTATTGTTTATTAATAAGTAATTCTTGAAACACGATTCGAGACTTAAATTTTGGCCATTTAGTCAATTTTCTGTCTATTTTCGGTTTTAAGCATTATACCTTAATAACTCGAGTGAATTCCAACGAATATTGTTATTTTTTACGGTATAAACTTATAAACAACAGAAAGGCAACAATATAATAAATGCAGTAAATTATCGAGAGAGAATGTTTAAAACCGAAAAAAAAAAACATAGAGCATTTGATAAATAAAAGCATCTTAATACAAATGTATAAGCGTTACAATCTTAACAAATTTAACAAACAAGCGAGGAACAATGATAATAAAATAGAGAAAAAGTAGAAAAACTGTAGTTATTACTATTATTTAACACATAATTACTAATTATTGATGTATGTAGGGTGTTAGAAAATGAGTGATGAACCCTACAGTACCAAAACTTTACAGTATGACAAAATTACATAAAACTAATAAGCCAATTACACCAATGTAAACATCCATAATTTGTATAAAAGCAACAATAAAGATATCGTTGATTTGCTCAATACAATTTTTTCTACTCCTATTGTGGAATGCATTCATTATCATGGCAATTTATGATAGGTAATACTAACCATTCCCCACACACATGACAAATATTTCATTCCTGGCTCCTCATACCCCGCCAGTAGTGAGAAATATTTCATTCCTCACGGCTTTAGAACCAATCACAGCTCTGGATTTTTCATTTCCAAATTGTTGATACACTGCTTAGCGACATTATCAAGGCATTGACAACGTCGCTAAGTGACAAGGCGCACCAAACAATTTTAATCTGTCAAAATCCTGTAAACCGTCATGGTGACATGGGACTATGCATGGGACAGTTGTCCTATATGCACAAAAATTAATTTATAAAATTTCGTTGCATAGTCGTAGAAAAAGTATAGTATTCCATTCGCAAGTAATGGCAATTTCTTACTCGAACGCTTTGCAGCACTCGCCTACGGCTCGTGCTGCAAACTTCGTTCCCGTGAGAAATTGCTTACATTACTTGCTCATAGAATAATATACTATTAATGATGGCGTAGTTATTTGTTTGTTGATCACATAGAACAAAGAATATTTAAATTACTGAACAGTAAAAAAACATCAAATATTGGGGTCATTATATCGAGAAAATCTAGATTGATGACTTTCTCAAACAGATTAACAGCGAATCAAAAATGCAATTAACTAGCGAAAAGGAAACAAATAAGCAATTACAATATTTTATATTTTACGAAAGCCAACAACAACAGATACCTTGATTCCAAATGCATCTCAGCGTTTCCACAATGTTAAGTCTTCAGCATTCATCATATTTCATATATCACAGACGCTTATCAATACCTTTGACAGACGATAATTAGAAACAAGAATACAAAACTATCATACTTATAAAAACGTTCAAACGAATTTTTTCAGTTTGAAAATGTGAGATAAATATTGTGAGATATTAATTGGTGCCCTTTGTTATCAACTAAATCTAAAAAATTACATAAGTTATAATTTCATTTAAGAATTTCGAATGGTTTGAATTTAATTGTATAGTGCCTGTTTCGTAAAAAAATAATCTAATTATATTATTGAATTGCATTCATCCTAAAGGAAAACAACGGCAAATTAACTACGATAGAAGATTTGAAATACCAACTGTAATTTGTCCTCCAACAACTCCTTCGGTATGTCATCGCCTTGAGTAATGCCACACACACGATACAGTGAAGTAGCTTACGTACATTCGTACATACCTGGAATTCGCATCTTGTGCGTCCCCGATTCTGGTATCTGATTTATCTAACAAGTACCAAAGTCATTACTTATATCTATACGGCCGAAGCAGTCTTATTTAGGAAAGTGGAAAGTCGCTGTAGCGGCAGATTTAATATCGTGTACATGAAGAACCGTAGAAATTATACGGCCGATTTGAAAATTGTTAATATGCCGGAGTTTCTTTCTAAACAATCAGATAAAATGAGAGATAAGTTCAATTTATTATTGCAAACATTTGTGAATAGCGGAAAATATTCGCTTAATTAGAAAATCGTCCATTCATGAACTTCGAGAAGAAGTTTTTGAGGATTCTCTTCTTTCTTGGCTGTCCTTCCGCCTCAACGTTGCTTTCTACAGAGTCCTCAGTTGCAATATCATCATCGTCATCTATGCTACTATCCTGGTTATCACTCTCTTTATCTACCTCCCCATCCGGACTATCTTGTGCTTCAGTTTTGATAATTTCTGTATGTGCCGTGAGTATTTTGCTTTCTTCGACGGTTTCGATTTCAGCCTCGGTCATTATTTTAGTTATTTCCAACAGGGCCGGATCGGTCATTCCCTCCATATCTTGTTGCTTTGATGCGACAACCAAAGATGTTTTTGCAATCACGTCTGCAATCACGTCTGCATCGGTATCGTCTTCTTCATCTTCTTCTTCATGTTCATCTTCATGTTCATCTTCATGTTCATGTTGATGTTCACGGGTGCCGATACCAACTTCGCTTGTGGTTGATGGTGTTTTGGTCGCCTCAATTTCCTTCTTGTTTTTCCTTTTAAGCATTGTTTGTTTTTAGGAGAGGTTTACTGGAATTTATAGATGTTATGTTGACAAGACGTCATGTGGGTTTGATGTTGTATAACCTTAAAAAACATTATATCCCTGCCTCGGAGAAATTGACACTGGCTTTACTAGGGCGAGCCCGTGAAGATGTTTCGTTTTTGAGAAAATACAGTTAAACAAACATGCAAAAATGCAAAAAACGTTATTAATAAGAATATGTTGTAAATTGTTCGATTTTTCCAAAGTACTGAGTTAGTTTTGGTTATTGATTTTTTTGCAAATTAAGAAATGATGAATGGCATCTAATAAAATTATTGTATAGGTATCTCTGACAGATATAATCCCTAGCATGATACACGCTGATGATTATGAAGACAGTAGCTTTGAATAATAACGACGGTGCTTTTGAATAATGACTTCATTATTTAAAGTGTCTGTCAATATTGTACAAAGCTACTGTCAACATGTACGTGATTGAAAGTTGGTCCACAGTTCGCCTCACTACCATGGCAAATTTATTATTAATATTTAATCATATATATCGTCAAATAATGTACTATTTCTTTTACTAGGATAATAATTGTGCTATGCAACTTTACTGTAGCTAAGGAAAATGTTTTTTTTTTTTTTTTTTTTTTTTTTTTTTTGTGTTAATACAAATTTAATTAATTTTTATTTAATTTAACTCTGGCCAAATAGTAATTTGAAGGGCACTTAAAAAGAAACTTTTGACAGAAAAAGTAGAACCACATTTTTTAAATGTTAACTGTTATACAGTATTCTAAAGGAAACAATTTGAATACACTACTTAACAGTGAGTAGGACACAATGGGCACATTTGGATTTTTTCTCTCGATTTACAAAATTATTTAAACACAAAGGTATGTATAGAAACCTGTTATTTACATTTGCGCTAAAATATTTTCGCAAATGTAGAGAGAAATTGCAATTGCCAAAATGTGCCCCATGTTCGAATGGAATCCCATTCTAATTATTTCGTACTTGCTTAACGTGTTTAATTTGTAAGAGGCAAGGGAAGATACCCTTTCTGCTCCTCGTCTGCACATTTTTATTACGCCTACTTAGCTGCGTAATAAAATTGTGTTTGGGATGTATAATATGAATAAAATTTGAAGGCATACGTCATGTAGAACGGAAATACTTTAATTTGTATACCACATTACTTAGTTATTTTTTACTTTATCATACGCAGTATGATAATTACTTTTTACTTTATCATACGCAGTATGTAAAGTATTGTAATCGTGCCGAAAAAAAAAATTGAGATTTTAGCGGAAATAGGTCTTTTTGGGTCCCCTGAACATTTTTGACCAAGGTACAAAAAAATGTCTGTGTGTGTGTGTGTGTGTGTGTGTGTGTGTGCGTGTGTAAACGATTTTTGTGACGACGATTCCGGAAAAACTACTAAAGGTATCGGGACGAAAGTGCGTATTTAGTAGTTTTATGACCAAACTTAGAGCTGAAAAGCTTTTGGTTCAAAATGGTCCAAAGGAACTGGCTATTTACTCTTAGCATTTTTCAACGATTTTCGTCATTTCTGTAATTTCGTCAAAATAGATAAATCATAAATTAAAGTAGACGAAATTTTGAATAATTTATGCCTATGACATTTTTTGTTAAAATTAATAGTTTAGCTGCAAGAGCAAATTCTATTTGATCGAGATCGGTCGCATCTGCATTGATATGAAAATACATAGTAGCCAGGATTTTGATAAATATTTTTTTTGTGCTGTCACCACAGAAATGTCTATGGCTGTCACACTCGAAAACAGCTGATTTCATCAGTAGAACCGCTATGGAACGTTTCCGCTCTAGTGCGGCAATGTACAAAATACAAAATTAAAATAAAATAAGATCACCAATTTGATTGTTTGTTGATAAGAAATATCAACCCGTTGTTATATCTAATTGTAAAAACGATAAATTGAGAGAATTGTAAATAAAGTATAGCGATGAGTGTAGTTATATTTTAGTATGTTGGTACGGATGTGACATCTACAGTGAGATTTAGCCTTAGTTTAGGTCGACGGAAACCGCGCGGATATCCGCGCGATTCCTTTGTCGGCACCAGGCAGCGGTCGATGCCGACAAAGAAAATCCGCGCGGTTTCCGTCGACCTAAACATAGGCTAACGAATATAAATCTGTCAGCATTTGAATTAGCTTTTTATTAGACGTTTCGTCGAAATGGTACCAACTACCAACCTAACATTTTCTATACAGAAATATAACCATTTTTGAATTTTTTTTTTAAATACCTATTTCTCAAAAGGCTACACAAAAAACGTTGATATCACTCCTGCCGAAAACTACATAGCGCCACTCGCTCACATGCGACGGTGACGCTCCGCCATCGGTGACGCGCCGCATCACCGCTCGTCGCGCTATTCCGTACTTTCGGCACTTGTGAGATAAATAACTATTATTCTGGTGACAGTAGGTAGTGTCAAATGCTGATGCTTTGACAATACCTACTATTGATACTATTGACTATCAAAACATCTCTCAAATCATGGCTAACTAATTTAATTTTAATGCAGACACGATTTATCTCAATCAAATAGATTCTCATGCAGCTAAACTATTAATTTTATATTTTGTATGATAAAGTCATGTGCCTGGCCACATCAGATTTTTTCTACTCCTATTGAGGAATGCATTCATTATCATGGCAATTTAAGATAACCATTCCCCACACACATGGCAAATATTTCATTCCTGGCTCCTCGTACACCGCGAGTAGTGAGAAATATTTCATTCCTCACGGCTTTAGAACCAATCTCAGCTCTGGATTTTTCATTTCCAAATTGTTTTGATACACTGCTTAACGACATTGTCAAGGCATTGACAACGTCGCTAAGTGACGAGTGCACCAAACAATTTTAATCTGTCAAAATCCTGTAAACCGTCATAGTGACATACAGCCGTCCCTATATGCACAAAAATTAATTTATAAAATTTCGTTGCTTGGTCGTAGAAAAAGTATAGTATTCCATTCGCAAGTAATGGCAATTTCTCACTCGAACGCTTTGCAGCACTCGCCTACGGCTCGTTCTGCAAACTTCGTTCTCGTGAGAAATTGCTTCCATTACTTGCTCATAGAATAAAATACTATTATTTAATTACACATCATTCTTATGATATTTTTTTCTCCTAAACTACATCACTAAACTACACCAAATATAAAAATTACAAAGATATAAAAAATGCAAAGATACAAAAAATATCACTAATGAAATTGTCTTTTGGATAAGAAATGGTTTGACATATTTCTAACTTGCTGTAAAAAAGTTTGTCTATTACGTGACCAGGCACCCCTGCATTGTGCTCTAATGGGTTTCATTATTGAGAAGACGTTATCATTGCAGCTGTTAAGATCTAACTTCCAAATTTATTGTTCCAAATATGCACGAACTCGGTTCAAAAGAAACTACTAAAGGTATCCCGAAAGTTCATATTTAGAAGTTTGATGATCAAACTTAGAGCTGAAAAGCTTTTTGTTCAAAAGGGTCCAAAGGAACTGGATGTTTCCTCTAATCATTTTTCAAGGATTTTGCTAATTAGCTGCCATTTCTGTAATTTCGTCAAAATAGTTAAATAATAAATTAAAGTAGAGGAAATTTTTTATAATTTATGTCTACGACATTTTTTGGTAAAATTAATAGTTTAGCTGTAGGAGCAAATTCTATTTGATCGAGATCGTGTCTGCATTAATAGAAAGTTAGCCAGAATTTGACAGATATTTTTATTCTAATGACAGTAGGTAGTATCAAACGTAGATTTTTTTTACAATACCTACTGTCAATATCTGTCAAATCCTGGCGTTTTATTTTAATGCAGACAGGATTGATCTCGACCAAATAGAATCTCATTCAGCTAAACTATTAATTTTATATATTGTATTTATTTATTTAATTTTATATATTGTATGATAAAGTCATGTGCCTGGCAACATCAGATTTTTTTTGTTAATTTATAAAAAAGCAGTAATTGTTTTCTGGTCGTATGACAGTCAACAGGGTAAGTTTTCACTCTCTTCAAATACAAACAGAGCCACTAAGATAAAAATAATTGGAAAAGTTCAAAACATCATAGTAGGTTCTTTTTAACAGAATTTTTACTTGTAGTAGTTCAAAACCCCTAATTCAAATTTTGATGAAAATTAAAAAGGCAATTAAACGTGACGACATCTTCACAGTTCGTTTCAGAAATCGCCACAGAGCCAATAAAATAATATTTACAAACCATTTTTAAGGTAGGTCATTTAAAAATTTTGCCAATTCCGAATAACAAACATTATCTTTTTCCCGTTTTTATATATTTATTTATGTATATCATAGGATCTGTATTTGAAAAGGGGGAATGCATTTTTTTGTCAACAAGTAGAATTGATGTGTTCTAATTTAAAAAGAAGACAAACATAACAATGTATGAAAATAGAAAAGATATAAGCGTGTTACACTCTTAAGTGCGTTTTGCGTATATGTACTGCGGTTATATATCCGGACTATAGTTAACTATTTAGCCATTTCAGTTGGTTAAACGAATACTTTAATTATCCATAGATAAACTCGGACTGATAGCTATACATACTTTGATAGATCTTGTGTTTGTGAAATTGGGCTTTAACCGTAGAAATAAAACACCACCGTCTTTCTTGACCATATCTTTTAAGTTTGCGAAGTTGATGGGCGTTTGGAGTGTCCGCACATTTTCCGCCGGCAGTAAAATAGCCGCCGCCGCGTTGGATATGGGACGGTCAGGTCCGACGGTGTCGTTTCGGCGTGGAACTTGGGTGATAAATTCGAGTTATAGAAATGAAAACGATAATATCCGGAACATGGAAGTGCTTTATGGTCGGGCAGTAAACGGACGCGTCGGGTTAGGATTAATGAGGACGTATCTCCGGGAGAAATGGGGATTTATCGCCACATATCTGCCGCTTTATTAAGATTTATACAGGGCGCGTTCGCTCGCAGTCCACTCGTTCACGTCGACGCGGAATGCCGTCCGTCCGGTATCGCACAGCCCCACACATGCACACACACCTGCGCAAGGTCGACCCCGGACTCCGGAGCTCTCCTGCTGCCTCGGCGGAGACAACTCCACTACTTCTTCTTGTCGTCGCCCGCACTTGTCCGCAGAGACCGGATACTCACTTTTAGTACCACAAAGCTCGATTCCTATTTAACCACGAGTGAACCTGGTCTACATGAACATTTTTATCAAAATGCAATATCAATATTAACCATAATTATTAACTAAACTAATAATCTATTAATATTCATGTAAATGCTTTTCTGCATGCTGACCATGAAGTGCTTTTAACATAACTTTAAAAGCCTCGCTCATCATTTACACGTGGAGCGTTGATTAAGTTCTCCATTCATTTGACAATATTTCATGTTTGTTATGGCAATAATTAATATATTCAATCTCAATAAACAAATATGATGGAGTTGAATCCTAAAATTTGAACTGTAGGATGTTGGAAATCTTCATTATATTAAACTCTTCGACAAAACACTGTTCGAAACTTATTTTCAGTAAGTACAACCATCACTTTAAACACTTTTAACTAATAACTTTAATGCGTTTTATATAAAATTGTGTCGCTAGCCAAAAATAATTACTATATCACTCAGGTTTTGCAAATATATAGTCCAACTAATAATAAAATTTTCAATTAAAGAGTGTCGTTGTCGTCATCTCCATGATTTAAAAAATGCTGTTTTATGGCAGACCAGTATGATATCTACTATTCTGTGAACTGCCTTGGACAAACTCAAACTTATCGTTGGGACATTTCTAATCATCTGAACAACATACTTATTAAAATGATCAACAAAAGTTCAAAACATATTTTGCTAATTAATGTATCGTTATTGAATGTTGATTTCTGACAAGCAAAATTCCTACCTTTAAATATATTTCCTACCTTTAAATATATTTTGAAAGACATCTTTGATATTAGATTTGTCTCAGTCAATGATCATCGAGGCAGGATACAATCTTCTGCGTTCGTCGTACCGCTACAGAATTCCTACTGTATTCACTACACATGTGACAAAATCTCTTATTAATCTTATTAATCTTCTTATTTTGAGAAACATCCCTTTTTTCAAGGGAAATCGCTTCAAACTGTATGGTTAGACGAACAATTACTGTATTATCATATTTTTTTTTTATTAATGAAAATAGGGGTCGCTACAGTTTCTCAAAAGATCGACGATTACCTTTAGTTAACCCGGAGGATTTAACTGAAAACCCGTAGCCCGGAGAATGGTCGCCAAACCCGAAGTCTCCAGGTCAAAATGACCGTGTTGGCAACCCTAAGTGAGTTGGACTGAAATAGAAGAACCTGTCGTTGTTCCACCTGTTTATTGGTTGCACTCAAAGATGTAAATGTACTGGTTGCAATTCTGGTCAAAGGTTCTTAAAATACTTAATTTTTAATGAATATACTCGGTTTTAAGTTTAAACCCGCACTGAAAAACGTGCCCTTAGCAGCGCGTTTTGCTTTATACCTCGGAAGTCGGTAAATATTCCCGGATTTTTATGAATTTTTCTGCATTATGTTTTGAAGACTAAATGCAAAAAGGTTTATCGTGTTATTTATATTTTACTTGTTATGGTTCATGGTCATACACTCGAGAAGCGGCTCGTGTATAAACTCATGCTTGTGAATTAAAACCTAAGTTTTATGACCAAACTTAGAGCTGAAAAGCGTTTGGTTCAAAAGGGTCCAAAGGAACTGCTAGTTTAATCGAAGCCTTTTTCAAAGATTTTACAAATGAGCTGCCATTCCTGTGACCGTCAAAATCGTTAATTAATAAATTAAAGTAGAGGAAATTTTGTGTAATTTATGTCTATGACATTTTTTGGTAAAATTAATAGTTTAGCTGTATGAGCAAATTCTATTTGATCGCAATCGTATCTGCATTAAAACTACATAGTTCGCCAGGATTTGTCAAACGCTGATTTTTTGACAATACCTACTGTCAATATTGTCAAAATATCTGTCAAATCCTTACTCACTTGTGTTATTTTAATGCAGACACGATCGATCTCGATCAAATAGAATCTCATGCAGCTAAACTATTAATTTTATATATAGTATGCTAAAGTCATGTACCTGGCCACATCAGATTTTTACTTTATCATACAAAGTATGATAAAGTATTGTAATTGTGCCGAAATATATAAAATTGATTGTTTACAATTTTATATATTGTATAATAAAGTAATGTGCCTGCGCATCAGATTTTTTATAATTTTGATTTAAAATTGTTTGGCGTTGGCAGAACACAAGTTTCACACGAACTTTGCTGACTAATACAAAAAGATATAAAATCAGCATTTTTTGTTTGTGTCACACGCGAAGAATATATATTTGACTACCCTCAAAAAAATACACCCGAATGAATGAGACATAAATTATTAACACCAACGGTGTTAAATTATTCTCGTTGGCTCCAGTCAACGGACATTCCCAAAGGAGTAATGTACTAAGTAACAGAAAAAAATTAAACGCTCAAATTGCTTCGTGCTATCAAACAATGCGTTTATGACCACAGCGTGACACTTACTAATTAGTATATTACTTTTTGTTTATCAGACCATACCACGATTCACCAGCCACAAGAGACCAATAAACCCTCTTATTTGTGTCCCCGAATTAGTTATTTAAGTCGACGAGGCGATAATTCTCACCATGATATGATAACGACGTTTAATTATAATAATTAACCATGGGCATTGTTTTGACGCAATTGTGGCGCTATCTGGCGTTATCTGGCGTTCTTTCTGCGCTCTATCTGGTGAATCGGGGCGTGTACCAGAAGCACGCAGACCCGAAGCGCGAACAATGCCTCTATCACTGCACAATTATGCTTCGTGTCGTATTATAACATGTGTGTGTGTGTAGAGTTGTGGAGGAAAAGCCAATTAGTGATGGGCTCACTGGTACGGAACACGGGCTCTAAGCACACGAGATACAAATTGCTTATTATGTTTACGAGGTGTTCCCTGTGTCCTCGCGTAATTCCAACTTGTAAAAGGGTTAAAGTTGGCACGCGTGCAGATCGCCGCTTTCTATCGTCATCTAGCAGGCATGAAACGATATAAAATTTACTTAAATTATATTATAATTGCCCAAGGTGATCAAATAAAAGCTAAAAACTTATCAAACGTGAAGAATTCGTACGTATTTGATAGATATATTGCGGTCGAGCATGAAGATGCTTGCTTTGTCCTTAAAGATATAGAAACAGGAGTACCACAGGGTACTCTTTTAGGTCCTGTGCTTTTCCGGCTGTAAATCAAAGATCTAGAGAAACGTTATGATCTAATGATGGGGGCATTTGACACATAGTTGCACGATATCAGCACATATAAAGCCTGTCTTCTACTAGTCAATTCTGAAACCAGAGTGATAATAATAAACGATTGACTTTATCGTCAGGTTAGCGAGGCCTTCCACCTCCTCGACAAAACTACATAGATTGACAAGAAGACTCAAAATAAAGAAACCTTGTCTATATTATGTATTTTGATTTGGCGTGTTTTTTCTCACCATTTCACGTTCGAAAAAGTGCGTTCTTAGTTGCTTATAGAAAATTTGGAGAAGCCTTTTCGGGCGCGCGAAGCGCGGCCGTCGCCCTAAATGGACCATTCTACGTTGCGTGAGCTTTTGAAATCGACGCAAAAAGGCCTCCAGGGCGTTTTTGCTTAAAAATTTTCCAAAAAGCGAGCGATTTTGGTGAACGCGCCTCAACATTCCAACAGCTGTTTATTACGCGTCGTCATGGTTGCCAGCTAAG
Organism: Melinopterus prodromus; assembly: GCA_964023965.1. Lineage (NCBI taxonomy): Eukaryota > Metazoa > Arthropoda > Insecta > Coleoptera > Scarabaeidae > Melinopterus > Melinopterus prodromus. The sequence continues at coordinate 53,727,292 of OZ030393.1, forward strand.
AAACGTCAAAAGCGCAGACATAACCTGCAATTTGTTGATTATTATCTTCACACAACGTCCGTTCCAAATAACCTCTGAGAAACCTATAACGTATGTTCTACGTATATGAATAATTAAGAATTCGCATTTGTCTTTATTACGTACGAATGAAACCTACTACGTATGCATACAAGCATAATATGGTATGATTTTACAAATTATAGCAGAGATATCGGAAATTCATTGGTGAGTTTGGGTGGTTTGGGTAAGTAAATAGTAATACCACGAGTTTTCCTACGTGTTACAGCCACTGAACTAAATAATACTATAGTCTGTGATCAGTGGCGTAACTATGAGTGCGTGGGCCCGTGTGCCAACAGAGGCAATGGGCCCCCCCACTCACATGGTGCACATGCTACATTTGGTTCAGAATTTTTTTAAATTTTGAAATTAAATTTTAAAAAAATTTTAAATTAAAATACTCTGGAAGGCATTTTTTCCTAAACTGAATTTTGTTTTCTGCGTTTTGTTTATGCGCAGTAACAAGACTTTTAAACTTTTTATCTACGACTCACATATAATAAGTTCATTGCATACGTATCTATGACTATATAATCCCCATCATTATGCGCGCCAATGATTATAATGACACTAGCGTTGTATAATAATGACAGTTCTTAATGACCCCATTATTTGAACGAACTGTCATAATTATACAACGCTAGTGTCAAAGTCTGCCAAAACCTACGTGGATGACAGTTATTTGACAGTTCGCCTCGCCATCATTGACAAATACATTTAAAATATTTTCATAAAATGGAAATTATGAGTCGTAGATAAAACATCGTATTTAACTCGCATATAACGGATATAAATCGCCAAATAATTTTGTCATCATTAAACGCGGTTTCAAAATTATAACAGGCTGTTGTTACATACAGCGTATGAAAATGTGGTCAAGTTGAGAAACGCTTTTCAATCGGCGTTAACGACAGCAGCAAATTTAGCAAAATTGTGGAATTAAATTTGAAAATAAAAGGGAACGGAAAGTAAAACGTCAGTTTGATGAATTATGTGATGATCAAAGGTTAAATAATGGTGAGGATAACTTCCGAATTAATATATTTAATTCAACATTAGATATTATAATTACACAATTAAAAGATAGGTAGATTCAACAACTCAGAAAAGGTTACTAACTTATTTAAATAAATTTTTGCGGAAACTTAGGCCAGCAGTTAATAGAGACGTATGCAGACGATTTATCTGCAAATTTCCATTCACAGTTACTAACATTTAGAAAAAAAATTAATTGAGCCCTGCTAACCCAAGATTTAATTAACAATACGTGTCAAATCAACGGGCAAAAAATTTCTGCACTGGTTTTGTATTTAGGAATGCGTTCAAAAACGAAATAAAAACTAGTAAGAAAATTATCTTCAGCCCTGTTGAAGTTAAAATTCCCCCCACCGTAAAACAAGAAAAACAAGTGAACCGATTTTCTTCATTCATGAACTTGTCCTTACTTTTTAAGAGATACGTTTGTATACCAAATTTCAGATCAATTGCTTCAAAATTAGAGCAGATATCGTGTACAGAGACGGATGACGGACAGACGGCCGGACGGACAGACAGACGGACCTAGCTAAATGGATTCAGTTTTCAATTCTGATCAAATCCATATATCTTATGTCTTAAATCTGCCATGCCTCCTAAGAGTGTTACAAATGTTGTATCAAACTCAATATACCCTCACCGCTCACCACATTAAATGTGGGGGGTATAAAAACATAAACACAGCCCAAATGTTATTAATTCAATATTCTGTCTTGTGTATTACGTTTTCAGAAATAAGCACATCTATGTAACACAGCTATGTCTCTAAGTAACAATAAATATATGGTATTGAGTTTAGAATAGTATCCGTGGAGGCCTGAGTAAGAAACTACTCTTTAAAATGCTCGACTTCATTTATTGACGTTATGCTTGCATCTTATTGTAGCCAAGGGCCCCAGAAACTACAATTATGAGAAATACCAACATATCGTCGGCTGAAAAGTAAAAGTCACTAACTACCTAATATTTTGTTACATTTTATTGAAACAGGAATTAATCGTAACCAAATGCTTATAAATGCGAATCTTATACGAAGAGGCGATCAATAAGTGTTCTAAGTTGTCTAAAATCCATAAAATGTCTAGAAAATAGCATCATATTTATTGGCGTTCCTTCTTAAAGTCAGGTTTTCGTAATTATTAGATTAGATTATTAGATTTTAATTAGTGACTTTTACCTTTAACTCGACGATCTTATTTTTTTCGCTAGACCTCTTGAACAGCCGGCCGGTTCCAATGGGCCGCCCCTGGCTCGTGGGCCCGTGTGCGCCGCACACCTCGCACACCTGCTATTTACGCCACTGTCTGTGATAATACGTCCGACCTTATGTCATTTTTCCTATGAGCCGAGGTGTGGTTACTTATTTAACGTATAATGTACCCGGGTAAAGTGTAGTACGATCGATCGATAAATTGCCCACAAAATGCATTTCTACAAGAATTCGGACGTTTTAGCCGATTAGTCGACAGATGGCGCTACCAGCGCTATTAAACGTCAGCCGTACATAACCTCTGCATAACCTAACATATTTAAGTTTATAAATATGGATTCACTTTGCCGACTTTGCTAATACGAATGGCATATCGTAAGTCTATTACATGTTATTATGAAGGTTTGTTTACGGTAGTCCACATTTATTAAATATTTTTAGCATACATACACAAGTCATTCTCCCGTGGCCGAATGCAAACAATATAGATGTATTAGAGACAACAAAAGGTAATGGAAATAGCTACATGTCAATATCAATACAATAAAGTAATTGTTAGTGAAGCCAAGTGTAACATGAGAAGAACACGATGTAAATTTTGCCGCAATGAGAAGGAAGAATTCTGAAAACGGATAACGTTGAAAAAGTTCAAGTAGTGTGATTGGGAATTGATAGCAGGCCAAAAAACAAGCCTACAAAGACTAGGAATGTTGTCCTTAGCATGATTTTTCTTCTAATGGTGATCACTCACACGAAACAAAACAGGATGCTTGCTTTACGTAAAAGCTTTTGAAGATTCATCACATAAAAGAATGTGAAGAAAACGAACAATTTTTTATCAACATTATTGTGGAATTTATTATTATAATAAACCTTTGTGGATCTATACGTTTCCGGTATTGTGATCACAGGTAACCCTGAATAGTAATTTAATTCACATTTCTTTAGGTTAACTTTACGTCTGTGACAAAGCTTACTATACGATTTGAATTGTCAAATGGACATTCCATGAAAAACTTTGAAGACAGGAAGAACATTATTCTAATGCTAATTATCTCAACGTTTATTCAGTGTCTTCCTCAAGTAATTTCCAACAAAAAAGTTAAATCAACACGGATTTAATTCGGAAGAGTTACTGAGGTGCTATTCATCGTAGAAAGTATTGAAAAGTGTGTGCATTCCTCAATCGTAAGCCAATGTGACCCTTAATGTGATTTTCAATTTCATTGAAACATCCGTACTATTCATACTACAAAAGCGGACAGTTATTTACCTCATCCCGCTTTTGCACATGGTGAGCAACATTTTTTAGGACTAAAAGGCTGGACTTCTATGTAGGAATAATCCAAATGTATTTAGGGGTAGGTCAAATTAATATGCACACGAGACAAAGAAAAATTTAATTTTGTAAATATTCCCCTTTTTTTCTTATTTTGTTTTCTGTAATATGTATATATTTATGTATACGATACTGTGCAAATCATCTAAATAAAAAATAATCAGGTCTTCTGCGAGGGGTCTATAATTGTTTCATGTTTCTAAATTTTTAATTAGATCATGTGTGTTTCTTGAAAAAAAATCTGTTTATGTTTTATAATTTGCATGGATTATAAAAATATCATTTTTTTTTAATTTACTCAATTTTATGCAATTTAAGTAAGTTGTATTAGAATTATTTATGTTTATACATTTAGTTCACAACCTACTATTGTTAATATTATTCAACTTGAAAAAATATTTTTTTTTCACTTGCGAGAGATTTTTTTTTAATTAAGGCAACTTTTTTGGTTGTTAATATGAGGCCATAATTAAATAACTTTACATCAACTTGAAAATTTGATTTTGCAAAAGGAGTCTTTTTTGTAGATACCGTCTATGCGGTCTATCGATTCCTGCGATCTACCCACTAGGCGGTCTATAGGTCCACTAGTTAGTTAGTATAAAAGAGCCAGAAGTGGTACTTACACTGTATTTCTGTTTGCAGATTGCTGGAAATATTGTTGAAGAGATAAGAACCGCATACAAATCATCAGGAGTCTGAGTCAAAGGTATTTTGTGAATTGTGACAGAAGATATGATTATTTTGTATTCATTGTTTATCAACATTATTCTTATGTAATATCATTAATAAATTGATAAGTAGATTTGTAGATTTTTCTTTCAAATGCCCATACATATTAACCCTCCAGTGACGCTGTTGACATTTGGAGTCGCACAAACCGACGCGACGGCTCATTTGTGCATAGATGCACAATGCACATAGCTGAGCCATCAGCCGTCATCATTGAAAACGATAAACCCATCATTTGACTGTATGAATATGAAAAGGAATTTGATTGATAATCCACAGTTATTTTAAGTTTAAGTTTCATGGCTAAACTTAGAGCTGAAAGAAGTATTGTTCAAAACGTGTCCAAATGAACTAGAGGTTCACTCTTAGCATTTAACAACGATTTGGCAAATGAGCCGCCCTTTTTGTAATATTGTCAAAATAGTTTAATAATAAAATAATGTAGAGGAATTTTTTGGTAAAATTAACAGTTTAGCTGCATGGGCAAATGCTATATGATCGAGATCGGTCGTGCCTGCATTAAAACTCGATAGCCAAGATTTGACAGACATTTTGATTCTACTGACAGTATGGTCACAACATCAGCGTTCACACTACTGTATCGTATGATAAAGTCATGTGCCTGGGTACATCAGATTTTGTTGTTGTTGATATTCAATACATATCTTTGACCCAAATAACGTTTATTGTTGAAACTAGTTCCTGTGTGTAAAAAACATCAATGAAAAAATAAGAAAATCAACATTTTATCTACGTTTGACCACAGTTCCAAATAATGTCTTTTCTTTTTCGATTAAATAAATAAACATATCAAAAAAAAATTTACATAAAAATTCCCTAAAAACGAAAAAACGGAGAAACTAACAGTTTTAAAGCAATCAAAGTAATTATGTATTTGAACGTCAGAACATAACGGTAATTTTGACGAAGATACGATTCTGAACTAAATGCTGCTTGTATCATTCTAGCTGTAGACGGAGATTACTGGATACTCGATTAGAAATATGCCTAAAGAAATTAAAGATCATTTCAACAAGTTTTTCTGTCACGCCTGCCTGATAACTGTAATACCACGTGATAGCATTCTTTAAGTAGGTTGAAATGAAACTCGAACCTTGCACTTTAAAGCTGTGAAGCGAACATTCTGTGATGCCTGTGTAAAGATAGGTTGGATACAATTTTAAAAGACAAAAAAAAATTATGAAGGAAAATAGAGGACAACATGAAGAAGCGGATAAAAGACCTTAATTTCTTAAGGTTGTGGATGCTCTATCCAGCATTTTATCATCACCTTTTAACTTATAACAATATTTTGGAGACTGTGGTGAACTTAATAATAAAATTATAAACCCCTAACCACAACAAGTATTTTAGAAACCTAAATACGTATTTCAGCAACTATGTTGCCATCTTCAGTAGAACCTAAAAAAAGAAAAAGAGAGATTAGCACTTCATAGTATCTTTACTGGATATTCTCCAAGCAAATCCACTAGCAAATTCACTTCCACTAGTGATTTGCTTGGAGAATATCCAGTAAAGATACTATGAAGTGCTAATCTCTCTTTTTCTTTTTTTAGGTTCTACTGAAGATGGCAACATAGTTGCTGAAATACGTATTTAGGTTTCTAAAATACTTGTTGTGGTTAGGGGTTTATAATTTTATTTTTAACTTATAGATAATATTTTTTACTTCAGTATGTATCCTTATCAGGGTTGTTGGGCTTTATCAGGAACCTTCCTATTTCCAATTGAGGACTCTAACCAATTTAACTACCATGGCCATTATACATGTCCACCGGCTTCGGTAGCTCAAGTATAGAGCTCTGTGAGGTGATGTTGTCTTTAAGTAAAGTTAGGGAAAATTATGCTTTTTTGAAAACAGAGGAAAGATGCATTTTTAATTTTCTTCCAGTTTAAAACTATGTCTTATATGATGTATTATAGGATATTTTTGACCAAATTTGAAGCCCATGAACCACTTAGCATTTCATTCCATCGCATGTCCTTCCCAAGACAAAATAGTCAAACAAGATATTGATAAAAACTACAAACTACCTTAGCTTTCTCTGTTACCCCTTATGCGGTATTGGTATCCAGTAGCATTCTGCACACGAACATATCTATCAACATCACTCATCATACCAAAGCGAGATCCATCCGCGAGCATTAACATCATTGGCGATGCTCCTGGCAGTGCAGTCAGTACCAATCTTGCAGACTGTTGCGTATCGCGGTCATATGAAATCGGATCAAGCTGAGTTGTGGCGGACGTCAACCTGTACAGTTTCTGCTTACGTTAAATTTGTAATAAATATCCCCAGATTAATACCAGAAATAAATACATCTGGGCAGGCAGGTAGGTAGCGGAATGATTTGTGCCGGCTGATATCGATTTATGGCCTTATTATCCTTTATTATTTGACCTCATTAAGGCCGTAGCGGCGTTTAACGAACGACGACAGTTTATTGCTTTGTTTATGGACGTGCCTCATATTTATTTATGCGATATGGCGAGAGCCGAGATTGCACCGCAAAACGCTGCAGTCTCGGATAAACCGGTAGTCGCCACCAGAGGCGAATTTATGGAAAGCGCGCGGTGCGTGAAGGATCTCGGACTGCATATATGAGTTATGTACGACGATAAGTGTGCCAAGAGCAATTTAATTAAGTAGCCTGTGATTTATGACCGGTTCCGTATGGCAAACGTGTACGCACAAGTCTATAAGTCGGAATATTAATCGTAAGTTGTTAATTACGTAAGTATCGGCGGGAAATTGGCGTACTTAAAGGTAATTATATGATTATTGGCTACGGCTTGATCATCCGCGATGGTTCACTTAACGCTATTATTGGTAGGTATCTTGTTTACTTATTACACGATTTTGCATATGGTTTTGAGAATCTAAGAATATCTTTTATCAGAAAATAATACGACTATGCAGATAATCGAATGATTGATTCTATGGCTTATACAAACATATACATTTTACTAAATCTTATAAAAGTTGTTAGCAAATACATATTCTAGTCGCGGTGATTAAGATAAAAAATAACTACAAGAACTGCAGCTTCAATTTCAATGTGATTAAGAACAGAAAGCAAAGATAAATTCTTGATAATATATTTTTTCTTCTTGAAGATTAAAGCGAACAACAAGTTATGAAGATAGTTCTAGAAAGTTGTTCACCCAATCGAAACGGAATGCGAAATATCAACAAAAAAAAATTAAAATGACAAATGCTAAACCCATGAAAGCAAACGAAGATAAACAGACATGTAGAAATATTAAAATGAATTTGAAATTTAGAAACCCGCAGGATATACTCGTAACTTTCGACGTAACATCACTCTTTACGTGTGTTCCAGTTAAGGAGGCAGTCGAAGGCCTTCGGACAACACTTGTGCCCCTAGGTCTACCAACCGATGTACCGGATCTTGTAGAGTATTGTCTGTCCACCACATACTTCAAGTGGGCGGGAGCGATGTATGAGCAAGTAGAGGGTGCTCCCATGGGATCACCTCGTTCACCGGTAATCGCCAATTTCTTCATGGAATTGTTTGAAAAAAAAGTCTTACAAACCCAAGCATTGGGTCAGATATGTTGATGATACCTTTGTGGTTTGACCACACGCTAGAGATAAACTTACTGAGTTCCTTAGCCACCTGAACAATGTTAATCCTTCTATATCAAATTCACGATGGAAATAGAAAAGCATAATCAGCTGCTATTTTTGGATGTGCGGTATACAGAACGTCAACGGGTACGCTTGGACATACAGTCTCCAGTAAGAAAACACATACCGATCGGTACTTGAACGCCAAATCACACCACCATCCCCAACAGAAGCGTTATTAACACTCAGTTCCACAGAGCCGAGAAGGTGTGCGACTCCAGCACCTTGGACGACGAACGGAAACACTTAGAGTCGGCTCTACGTCAGAATGGAGACACCAAGTCTGACATACGAGGTGTCACACAAAGAAAACCGCAAGTCTCAGAGGAGCGGCAAGAGTCAAAGGGGTTCGCTTGCTTACCATACGTAAGTGGGGTATCAGAAAGAATCGGTAGAATACTGAAGAAATCGGGTATCACGGTAAGGTACAGAGCACCAGCAAAGGTAAAGGATCTTTTGCCTAACCCAAAGGATATCACACCCCTCCTGAAAAACGAAGGTATACAAGATAACATGTGAGTGCGGATCATGCTATGTAGGACAGACAGGAGGAAGTATCGAATATCGTATCGAGTATCGAGTCAAGGAGCACAGTAGAGACACCCGGCTACGCAAGATTCAACAGTCCGCTGTTGCTCAGCACTGCCACGAGTCGGGACACACAATGATTTTCGATGACGTGAAGATGTTGGCAAGGGTTGGTAATTATCATCGAAGGCTTATTAGAGAACCCATCGAAATTTACAAACATCCTAACAACATCAATCGCGAGGATGGTACTGACATTAGTAGCGCCTGAAAATCGATTCTAACGCGGTCAGGTGGAAGAGCACATGGGAGCGGTATCTCCAAATGTGCGCAGAGGTGTAAATAGAGGTATATAAGGGAGAGTTTCTTGGTAGGTCTTCAGTATTCAATTAGCTTTGCAGAAGCGAGCAACATGGTTCGCGCAACGTCAGCATTAACAAATCTTGACTCCTCAAAATTTTAAAAACAATCATAGTATTTGTTTTATCATTCTAAAAAATATTCAGTGTTGTTTCTCTTTGATGCCAAGGAAAACGAAGTTTGGATTTGGCTTAGTTTTTGAGAAAAGAAACGCGTATTTTTACGTTCTTTGGTACGAATTTTCTCATGTCTTGAATGGACCTAACTATACCAATACTAGACCAATATCATTGCTCCAGAAACAAACATTTTTCATAAAGAATTTTTGTTGTCTACATAATGCCACAGCTATAGTTTAGAACTTTGATTTAACATACAAAAATACGAAACAACTATTTCATCGTTTATTATAAAGTTAAAATTAATATTAACAACAAGTTTTTAATGTACTATTGCTACTACAACCATTGTTTTCAGTTTAAAATAATTATAATGTCAATTTCAGACCATCAATTTTTGAAAAATCGACGATGATATAAAAGTCGACAATAAAATGGAATAATAACATATTTATCTTCAATTTGGTGTATTACTTTTAAGATTGTGGAAATAAATACCTGAGATAAAATCCTCGGAACGTTTACGTGTTTTGTACTCAAGACTTGATGTTTTTGGACACTGACTATATCGTCATTTAAAGCAAATACGTTTTCTGCGTGTAAAATGATTAGAATTTTGTTAATGGACTTTTTACAGCATCCAAAACTCAGTATAAAGAATGACATTTTCTCGAAAAATTAGAGATCAATTATACGTACGGCCCAACTTAAAAACCTCAATTTACAATTTCAGTTTTCAGATTCATAATCTACGAAAAAAAGCAGACACAATTCAGTTAATACTTGCTCAATTTCTTTATCTCATCTATTATTATTTATTTAATTATCATTTAGTTATTGCTGTATGGAATTTTTACAAATTAACAATTAAAAATATGTAAATATGTTCTAGTATATTCGTTTTCAAAGTAACAACTAAAGAACTGCAATTTGATAATTTTATAAAGACATAAACATACTTTTAATTATTAGACAAATTTATACCAAATTTTGACCGCAATGATATCAGTTTTCTAGGAACCCCGTAGCTCATTTAATTCAACAATTTTGAATTTTACATTGCGACAACATTATCAATTTTGGAGTCAAAGGCGGCCTTATGAAAGTTAGCTGCAAAAAAGTTAGTACTGGACAGCTGGAGAAGGGAAAGAACTTTTGACTTCAAATTTAGTAGTTCCGTTGCTAATAAGGTAAAAACACCATAGTTACAATCAAATAGTATCTTGTATATGTAGATGCTACGCTATTGTTTATAGGAGCGTATTGTACAGTTAGGGGATTAGATTTATGGTAAATTAGCATCTGAAGCGGGCCGATCATGTACCGGCGTGTACTTAGCAGTTAAATTATCAAATGGAGATTTAATGCTGAATAATAAGCCTTAAAATGGAACATAACTCTCGGTGCGTGCACAGAATCTCTTGTAACTTCCAACTTACATGTACCGTGTTAATTTATCACCGTTCAGTTGTCATGGGTTCGCGCATGCTACAAAACGGCGCACACAGCCAAACAGTACACCATAGCAGATAGTTCTATATTTTTAGTGGCTAATGGCTCACAGAGATTAGATTAGATCTTATGCTCGGTACCAAAAACAAAAACAAAAAACGCTCTGACGCAAATCGATTCTTTTTTTTGTAAAGGCTATTATACGCGAAATGAATTGACTGAATAAACTGACGTTTCAATTGTACCTCAATTACATGCAATTCGATGCAGATTTCATCAAAACAAGCTACATCCATTAAGCGCCCCGCTTGCAAAAAGCTCTCACAGGACAAACGAATAATGAACTGTTCCCGATTTAATTTATTAATAAATTGGTGTCGGTACAATACGTTCCATTTAGAACTGTTAGATATATAGGTATATGCTTCGCGTACAGCTATTATATTGATTATCCGGTGTTTAACACTACAGTAAACGTGTGTACTTTTTGTACAGCTATACGCATAATAACTAACATTAAGTTGACATGATATAGAAAGAATCTATTTTTCCCTGACCATAGCTCTACCATTATTCTGGCTTGACGTCCTTGGGTTTCCCCCTGCTGGTTTCCTTCAAGTACCTAAAAGTCCAACAACTGTCCCATAAAGAACAGTCCCATATAAACATAATTACATAATCAACAAATTGAACAAAATAATAGATTATAAATATATATTTTTTTATTTTTACTGTGAAGGGTACCACAGGGTAGTGTGTTGGGACCAATTCTCTATGTTCTATACACAACGACACAAGTGACCTACCATAGCTGGAAAATGTAATTGCCGCCACTTTCGCAGGTGATATGGTTTTAATGGCAGTGGGATCAACTGCTGGAATTTTCAACCAGTTAGTAATTTAATACATCAATAGACCAAGAAATGGAAGACCGAACCAATATACTGAAATCGATCCCCATTAACCAACAAAAGAATCGAGATATGCCTCATATCAAGACTAACGACGGAATGGTTTCATATGAACATACTGCAAAGTATTTGGATACAGCCCTGAATACCAAGCTAAGGAGGAAACAACACGTTATAGGGCTTGGCTTCAAATACAAAGAACTGGACGGGGTTTTGGAAAGAAACTCTCAGTTGTCAGTACAGACCAAATTACAAGTTTATGTACAACCAAGTGCTAAAACCGAACAGTGACCTGCACTGTGATCTTGGTATCCGACAAGTCACCCACGAGATGAAAAAATCCCAGGCAAGCACGAATCTCGCCTAAGCCATAACGCCAACGTAGAGGCGCTGCAAGTACTGGACAACCAGAATCTAGCGAGAAGACTAAAAACAACTACACCATTATTTCAGTAAAATTTGTAAAACGCAGATAACAGTATATCAGCAAAGTATTTCATATTTGAGAGTGAACCAGCTACACCCTAAAAATACTTGCTCAATTCATTAACAAATAATAATATCTACAAAGGAAGGAAATGTACAACGTAATAATTGAAGTCATCTTCTTTCAAAATAAAAAAAAACACGGCTTAGTGCCATTGGCATCTTTAGATCATACCATTGCCTTCTTCCAGCTTGGTGACTTCTCTTTCTCCCATCAGAAGTAGTAACGGGTAGCTTCTGATTTTCAGAATTGATATTTTCAACGCTTGTGGTACTCAGATAGTTTTGACGGTCTTCAAATGGTACAATAACAAAGTTGTTTGTACTAGCTCAACAATTGTTTTCTTCCAAACCTACATTCTTAATATTCCGCATTAGTTTACTATTTGAATAATTCCGACCTATCCTGGTAGGTATTAAGCACTACTAAACTTCCTAGTTCTACATCTCCCAGATATTCCTTGAAAGTCTTCTCCTTCTCCACCATTTCCTTGGATATTTCGACCTCTTTTCAAGTAACGAAAAATCTGTTTCACATGCACAAAGATCATAAAGATCTTATTCATGAAATTACCAAGGGCTTTTTCACTTTTTATCTTCTAGTCTTCTTGCCTCTCCCAACATTACCACACAGTAATCTATTTTTTTCCTCCTGCGATTCCGGAATTCCCTTTGAACTTCCTGGGTTTAACATTTGTTCCTCTTTCTACTTGTCATTATTCTTCTTCAAGGTTCATATAATCCAAAATAACTGCGAAATAGTGACGATATGGTTATATCTTCTATATACCTAGACAAAAACAAAGAAGACGTGTTTTTAGAAACAAAATCTGCTATGCGTCGAGCAAGCCTCCTCAATACCAGTAAATTTATCCATTAGATCGAGAGAGGCCCTCGGAATATGAATACGTACGTATAAGTTGGCAAACCTGCTGGCGGCGTATACCGAGAGGCATATGCAAATTATGATTTAGATCGGCAACAGCGATTGGCACACCTGCAACTCGGTTATAAATACCTAGAAATATCGCGAATTGATTGCGCGGTATCACGAGCGGTTTTTTACTCGGCACGGAGCGCTAACTAGCGGACATTTGTGGCCGTACAATATTACAAGATTTACAGCGCATTATTTTTAGCACGAAACCGCTCAACGGCGACGATAAATATGCGCTTGCAAAGTTGCAAAGTATCCGCTTTAGATACCCGAGAGGTGGGAAATACGTCGCGATACGTTTATTTGATGTATTTAATCGGGCGACTTTCCGCGAGAATGTGTAGGCGATACGGGATTTTGTTTGTTTAGTGAAACGCAACGGAGTATCACAGAATATGATGGTTTATGAGCAATTTTGTATAAACCAGATAACAGATTTACTATTATGAAAATAATTCTGACGATTTCGAAAAGAAGAGTATGATCATTGTGCTAGTTCACTTATTCTGCAGTTTTAGTTACCTTTAGGAGTAATCTTCCTCGTCTATAGCTAATCGTTATCCACTGTTGGACAGAGGTCAGTTTTAACTGTCGTCATCTGTCTTTATATTATGCAGCTCTCTTCCGATAAGGCTTTTATTTTAAACTTGTTTATTTTTTGTCGGTCTATTTCCCCAACAGGCAATACATACCCAGGCATTTTGTCGAACTGAGAGAATTCTAACCTCCAGTAAGAGTTCTTAACTTGCACGTCCCATCACGATAGCACACGAGAATACGGCTTTATTTCCTCACCCGATGGAAGACAGCATGCAATTTTTTTGTTCTCTACTTAAAATACCACAACTGTCATTTTAGCCAGGCCTGGGATTGAACCCGGCACCTCCATAGATAGCAACTGTTCTATTATATACGTCACCGATCTTACCCCAATAAAACATCTGCACTTTTAAGATCATCAGTTGAGTAGTTTTCGGATTTGCTATCCCAACTAGGGTTGCCAACTCAAAAAGTAGAATGATCGGATAACCCTAAGCTGAAACATCGGGTATGTTACCAAATTAGCAAAATAGCAAGTGTGAAAGTCAAATTCTTAATAAAAAGAAAATTTTCCGGGTATCAAAAATAAGTAAACTAGGCTATTGAATATACAGGCTGTCCCTCGTTTTCCCCGATTTTTCTTTTTCAGTTTCTATACCTATGTCATAGGTTTTCTTTCATATAGACTTACTTGTTTCCCTTAAAGCTGTTTTACACTGTCCAAAATATTTGCCCAGATGTTATGGAAGAAAACAGTTGTAATTTTGTACAAGAACTTGGACAGTTTAATTTTTGTGTGTATGATACTATACAATTTTTTGTTTAATGTGTTATACTCCGATTCTGAGTAGTGCGCATATAGTTTGTTTTTTTCTTGTTTCTTTATTAGCAGCATTGTTATACTAGCTGATCATAACCCCATAATTCTGACTTATTGATTTTTGATCATTCTTTAATTAACATCAACATGGACGCCATTTTATTAACTGCTATGTTATTAGTTAATAGGAGAATTATGCAAAAAAATGGCGAGATAAATCAATGTAAAGTGCGAAAGACTTGGCAGAAAAAATGGTTGCAACGTAGAGACCAAGAACGGGCCACTTTAAATATTGTTCCTGCAGAATTGTCGACAAAAGATGCTGAATATTATAAAAAAAATTTAAGAATGGACAATAACAGCTTTATTAAGTTCAATACCATCGGTTCAATACAACACTATATCATCAAGCAAGAAATTTTGACGTTAAGTACAGGTTTCACACTGACGTTTCTAACTAACTTTTGACAAGCCCTGGATATTGGGATGAAGCACATCTCAGACTAATCACAGTTACAGGCAGGTATATCTATGGCACATACAAAAAAGCCTGTGGCAATTTGTTCCTAATATTGCGTAGGTAATAATCCAAACATATAGAGATAAGCGACGTTTGTGTTCGTACAATGAGCTCGCGAAGCCGTTGTGCGCAAGTCAGAAGAAACTGGCTAGGATATTGGACGGAATTTGGGGCACGTTGCTAATTTCTGGCCAATTTGGCAAAGTTAGTCCATATTCTAACTAATTTCCTGTTTGAGACAACACAATTTACATTGGTACAAATATTATATAATTTCTGGGCCAATATTTTGGTCAGTCTAAAACAGCTTGAAGTCCTTAAACAGTTGCTCGTTTGATATAATAGCAAAACTCAATATTAAATAGCTTTAACTTCTTTAGGTGTTGAACAACCCAATCAGTCGACATGAAAGTTTTTACTGAGAATGACATTGTAGTCAAACATATCTTTAAAAAGTTTCACATGTTGTATGTTTTTAATATTTTTAATTTCAAACTTATTTTTTACTTTTTTTGTAGTTGTATTGTGATTGTGTTCTTTTCTCGTTTTCGCATTGTTTAATATGTAGTTAATTGTTTATTTTTCTTAATTTGGTTGATATTTCGGCTGTAGTTTTTAAAGTTTCAATTATTGACAATTATGTCCATATGAAAAGTAATACTCAGAATGGCATTTACTTTATAAATATTATATTTGCGGATAAAACTGTAAAAGTGTATGGTTGGTAGCCCTAGTCCCAGGTATGGACTCAAGCATTGAATTAGTTCATTCCATCTGTCATATTATAAACAAGATGGCATAATCGATTTTGAATAATAGTTTTGGAATAGTTTTATATCTTGCCGTTATGAAATTCGTTATCCATAGAAACCCCACAAAACGCCAACCCAAGTCAGCATAAGAGCAGATTTTACATACATCTACATAACAAGTCTATCCACGCAACTCTTGTAATAAATTCTTATTATCAATACTGTAGGTACCCACCTCCGCAAGTAATGGGATGATGATTTACAAAAAAACAATTGTACTTACAAAGAAATAATTTCGCAAAATAAGTTATATGACAGCTTAATTGTACACCATCCTCGTGTTTATCCCACATATTTAAATACCGTATTTGAGGCTTCCTTCTCATTAAAATTTCTTAGGAAAGAAAGCTCTGGAAAATTGTAAACCTAGATCCAATTTTTGTTACTTTTTCGAACAGGACACCATTTTCCGCAGTGACAGTTTCGTCGATAGACTCGAACAGAACGTCATATGCACTTTAATCGTGTTACCAGTTAGGCGCAGCACGGGTAAACTTAATCCGTATCCGCATCAAGCATTTCCATAGTAAATTACATTTACGCCAGGCCCTGTCATAGCAGAGGATGGACCGACACACACACACACACACACACAGGACAAGCGGCATTTGCTACAAATGTTGACATAGTACGACAAACGCGATTGACGTTGCCTCTCTCCCAGCTCTGGCGACATATTAAGTTTTAGCGATATATTTGTTCGGCACATATATAACTAGCGACCTCTGGCCGGCGCTAATGCACAAAGGGTTTAATCAGAGTTGGTGCGGCCGGCGTAAACAGAACACTCAGTCAAAACATTATAGCAATCGCTTTTGATTAGATTTCTCGCATCCCCCTGTCGCTCCCCGGCAACCCCCTGGCTGAAAGGTCCGCCGAAAGGGGTGGGGTTAGTTTGATTATCATCTCGACGGCGCGCGAAGCAAATTGCGATAGACTTTTATCAATAAAGAACGTTGTTTGCCGACTAGATGCGAGCAACAACTGATATTGAATTTGTATTCAATCCACTGGATATTGAGCGATCATGGAAATCAGAGGAAATTTTCGTTGTATAGGTGTAGTGCAGGGATGGGGAAATAGATTTAGAGGAGGGCCATATAAAACAATTAAAATATTCACACGGGCCAGATATACTGAATAATGAATACCTTATAAAACTAGCTTAAGGCGCATGGAATTTAGAGTAGAATTGATAGCGTAACTTCATATAAAATATTATTTTTATTTATTTATTTGTACGTAATAACTGTGAATTATCAATGAGACACGCACGTGTTACTTACAATATTACAGTAGAGCGTCGATAATCCGAACTAATTCGGACCGAAGGTGATTCGGATTATCAAATTGTTTCGATTATAAAATATGACAACTAAATAGTAGAAAATACGAGTATTGGATAGAAGTTCAACTTAATAAAACTAAACACTATTCGATTCCGCTCTTCATAAACGATAAGAAAGCCAAAAAGTTAAAATCGAAAGAATATCGAAGCGATGTCGAAGGGATATCGAAGGGATTTATTTATAATTTAATTATGATTTCTGTGATTTATTATGATTTCTTATGATTTCTTTATGATTAATTTATGATTTATTTATATTTATTTATTTTATACTGGAAAATACGAGTACCAAAGCAACATTTGTCTCTAAATAGGAACCTACAAAAATGGTTTTTCCATAGGTTACACAGTGATTTATTTTATTATTATTTCTTTTTTGGGCGCTCGGATTAGCGAATGTCCGGATTACCGAGGTTCGGATTATCGACGCTCTACTGTAATTAAGAGACCTAATATCCCTATGACGTTCAGAGTTTTGCCCCCCCCCCCCCAAATCGCGACAATGTTCGTTCCTGTAGCTAACGTATTTCAATTCCACAGAAAAATGTTTATAACTTCTGCGAAAATATTTGCATAAATTTCTATCATACCTCAAATTGTTGGTAATTAAGAAATCTATTATCCCTATGACGTTCAGAGTTCCCCCCCCCCTCTCCTAAATCGCGATAATGTTAGTTCCTATATAGAACGTTTTTCAATTACTTCCCACAGAAAAATGTTTATAACTTCAGCAAAAATGTTTGCATAAATTTGTATCATACCTCCAATTGTAGGTAATTAAGAGACCTAATATCCCTATGATGTTCCGACTTTTTCCCCTAAATCGCGATACTGTTCGTTGCTATAGCAAACGTATTTCAATCAGTTTCGACAGAAAAATGTTTATAACTTCTGCAAAAATATTTGCATAAGTTTCTATCATACCTCAAATTGTAGGTACGTAGAGCGTCGATAATCCGAACTAATTGGAACCGAAGGTGATTCGGATTATCAAAATAGTAGAAAATACAAGTATTGGATAGAAGTTCAATCTTAGTAAAACCAACACCATTCGATTCCGCTCTTCATAAACTATAAGAATGCCAAAAAGTCAAAATCGAAGGGATATCGAAGGGATATCGAAATGATATCGAAGCGATATCGAAGCGATATCGAAGGGATATGGAAGCGATATCGCAGGGATATCGAAGGGATTTATTTTTTGTTTTTGTTTATGCAGTCTCCGGATCGCATGCTCGACTTCAGTGCAGCATCCACTACCATCACGATATGGGAAGTACAGTGCTTCGGTGAATAGTGAATGCCTACCTAATAACTACCGAATTTGTTATGTATTTGAATAGACTGCTTTTCTCGATCGCGGGCCGGATAAAATTATAACGCGGGCCGGATTTGGCCCGCTGGCCGCCATTTCCCCATCCCTGGTGTAGTGTATGGGTAAGCTTACCGTAACTTGGAAATTCCAAACCGGGGCAGGATAGTGTGCAAATAAACATAAAAGAAATCTGTAAACAATTTAATCGAATTTTTACCAAATGACGTAATTGCAACACAAACGATAAAAAACACTGCGTAAACATAAGACATGATATAGTCTTTAGTCATAAAATACTTTGGGTCACAAGAGATGTAATATGGCATTTCGATTTACTTTCGCAGATGGCAAGATGTCGAAGCAGAAGATGAAGTCAACCAAAGGTGAGACGTGATGGAGACTGTACCGGGTTCGGCAACTACAAAAAAGAACATTTGAAAGGATGTACTTTTAGTGAAAACGAACCAGGAGAAAATTTACTTACTTATTGAACCACTCCTATTTTTGGCTAGAGTGTACTTTTTCAAATATTATATTATCTGTATTAATCATCTCATAAAATTTGAAGCATGTCATGCTACTTATTTTACAGAACAATAAATAGTGTTCTTACTAGTGGACTCAAATTATCTCGTTAAAATATTCGGATCAAGGATCAACCTTTTGAAGCGCTGCAAATTTCAGGAAATCCTGTGTAGTCTATCAACCAGCATAACATGCCAATAAACCATCATAATATGAATTTAGGTACCTACATAATGTTTATAAATATCGTTAAAGTATAGGAAATTTTGTATAATTTATGTCTATGACATTTTTAGTAATATTAATAGTTTAACTGCATGAGCAAATTCTATTTGATTGAGATCGGTCGTGTCTGCATTAATATTAAACTAGTTAGCTACGATTTGACAGATAACTTTATTTTAACGCAGACACGACCGATCTGAATCAAATAGATTCTCATGTAGCTAAACTATTAATTTTAACATAGTATGATACAGTCATGTGTCTGGCCACATCAGATTTTTAAAAGTTATAAGAAAATGTCTGTAACGTAATTTATAATAGTTACAAATTATTGTGATTTATTTAATTTAAAACATAATAATTTATTAATAAAAATTGTTAATAAACCAAATGATTTAGTTTAACTAATTATTTACTTCTTCCTATTAAATACACTGATTGGCACAATTAAAGGAACGCCTGATACTAATTTGCTAAAATTTTAACTTCCATACGTTTTAAATTTTTAACTGATTTTCATTATTTCGGAATATTGTAAAGAATTACATTAAAATTATCAAATATCTTTGTAATTTAGAATACAATTTTTTAAGATCTGATTGTACCAGGTAAACCAAAGTCATGTTTTTGGTCAACTCTGTGCAATATGTGAGGAAATGGAGCAAGTATTCTGTTACAAAGCCACATCATTTTTTACATTTTGTTTGTTGGTACTTACCAATATCTGAATTTTTGCCTTTGCAGTTGAACCTTTGCAATTTGAAAAACGGTTAAACCTGGCGGCAACTGTTACTTGATTGGCAGTATTAGAGTATTGTTTTTAATGCCAGCAATTATTTACCTTATAGGTAAAGACCAAAAATTATCAAATAAACTGATTCATAAAAATCACATTTTAATAAATGATACGTAACGTGCACTGGATACTTTAAGGACGTGCTAGTCAACTTCTTGTAAAAATTCCAGCACGCACTCGACATAGCATCGAATGGATAAGTTTTAATATTCGTTCCTCAGGAGATGCCGAATAATCAGCCTCAATTGCAAAACTCAGTTTTACTAGTACCTATTTCTGGTCCAAAAGCACGTAAAATTTTTCTTGAAACTGTGAACTTACTACTACAGAAATCTAGATATTGGATAAAAAATAACTAAATTAAACAACAAAATGTTAAGAGGGAACCACCCTAATGTTGTTCTTAGCCCGTTATATCAATAACGTTTTGATATAGCACATTAAAAAAACAATAAATAAGTGTCCTAATGATTCAATATCTAACTTAGAGAAAGAAAATTATCTATTAGAACTTCAAAAGCCTTCGTAACTTTTAACCCATGCTCTTGCTGCAATAATAAATCGTTGCTAATATAAATTTTAGCCAGACTGTGGTCGAGTGGTAGCGCGCTTGGCTATCAGTCTGGGGAACGTTGGTTCGAACCCAACGCCCTGCTTTCAGAGTAAAGGTTTTTCTGTGGTTTTCCTTTACTCCACGGCGAATGCTGAAAGCCAAACAACTTAAGACGTGCCACAGACGAGGGCCATAATAATGATAATTCGGGTCTGCCGATGCCCCCGTAGTGGCGAAAGCTGTTGGGGGATGTTAAGGCGTGGATTATTATTATTATTATTATTATTATTATAAATGTTTTACCACATCAAATTTCCATTGAATAGTACTTTTTCCCCACTACTTTCTAATTTCTTTGTTATCGTTCCATTATTTCTTTAGGACATCTCAGTTCAACTGGGACGTTATTGCCAGAACCTCTCCATGGCTTTATTGGTGTTGCGATCCCTCTAAGATCGTGTCGTTATTTCCTCTCATTTCGCCGCCTCCTCTTCTTTTATTATTTTAACGCACGGTTTCGCCTCGAGGGGAATAAATAACGTTCATTAAAAGAGGCCGCGATACGTTATCTGCTTAAGAGTGATCTTGATAAAGGGTTTTTATTGCCTCGCATTCGGGGATGCCGGCTGCGGAAGGTGGAGAAAATGAAAACGATTCATTTTCATTCACCCCTTCCGGTATTGCCTCGGGCTGCGCTTATAACGCCTATTTAAAATCTTCACTGCGAAGGTGGCAAGATTAAGAAAGGGGATAATTCGACAAATAAATCACCCATAAGGGTTAAATTGGACAAAAATTGGAGCAAACGCAGAAACGAACTGCTAAAAATTGGCGACGTAACCATATTTCTTTTATCATATCGTTTGATGTGAGGTTAGGTGGAAGTAATATTTTATACCAAAGTGACATAGTTGAACTCGGTTTAATGTTTCCTTCGCCATGAGGGGCAATGTGTAAATCTCCGATATTAGCTTACACGTTGTTGTTATTCTAAGGCGGTTTCTGATAATAAAAATAATGTACTGCATATTATAAATAGTATAAACTAATCACAAAGTCATAAATAAACAACTGCTCTGCCAGATGCTCGCACGTTGAGAGAGATTCTTAAACTAAAAACATATTCACTGACACTTGAGGAGTTATAAACTAATCCGCCTGAACGTTCAACTGCCCTTCTACCTCAAAGTCTGTATCACTAGTTCAGCGCTGAGCCTAAAATAAGCAATTTAAATTTTTTATATACGTTTTGGATAGGCCAATAATTTGGTAGATTTTGTCAAAAATCCAGACTCCGTACAACCGTGCTGATGTCAAATTGTCAAAATTACTTTCTCGTGGTATATTCTGCTTACCTAAAAATTGAATGGCAGTGGTTGGTTGTGACGTTGTAGCGGTCACTGTTAGTGTTTTGAATTGACCATCTAATACATAATTATCTAAAACTCTGAATTCTCAGGACAGGAGTTTAAAAAGCAGGACAAATGCATAGAATCCAGGATAAATATAGATACATAATATCATTAGGCCAAAAATATCCAGGAAACAAGCTGATTGATTTCGGTAGTTTTATTTCGATCCTTTGAACATTATAACTACTCATCAATCTAACACGTTTGGTGGGCAAAAATGAGATGTTTTTTTATCTCTAAACTATCTATTTCTTAATACATGGATAGATTATTAACAAAATTATAATATTTACTAGAAATATATCCGATATGTGTTTTAAAAAACAATGATCGGCAAAAATAGGGCACAAATCATAAAATTGAAAAAAAACTGATGTTTTCTCTTTTAAAAATCCTCTATTTTTAATGCCATTTGGGTCATTCCGCGGAAGCAGGAATAGCGGAGATTAAAGCTTAAGTGAATTTCTGCTCAAACAATAAATTTACTCCAACACTGATGATAATATATTATTATTATAAATCTGTGTTGTTGTTAATTATAGTTCAACAGTGTTTTGATTATACATATATTACCTTGTAGTGCACTCAACTTGAAATCAACACAGTTAATATGCTATGGGTGTATTTTCAATTTTGGTTACTAAAAGCAAGAGATCGGCTATGCTGGTAACGCCTGTCACAGCTATTTAAATGGGTTTTTCATAAACATTATCAAAGTTTAAACATCTATCTCCTACAATTTTAAGTGATGAACCATCTTTTTATCGCTGTTTATAGGCGTTAAACGGGCGTGACGGGTGTGACACGGAATGACCCGTTTATGTATCAAATTCTAAATTCGATTTAATTTTTCCTTTAATTATGAACTGATCAATGGTTTTTTAATGACAATGCCCTATTGTTTTAATGTTAACGTATGGTTTTCATAAAAGGGAGGTAAAATGTAAAATACATAATATTAGCATAGAAATGGCAGAAGCTCACTTAATAGCTAGACCTTAAACTTTACCACTTAAAACCATTACAAAAACAAACAAAAAGAATCGATTAAACGAAAAAACTCTTTTAGAAATCAGTTTCTCCAACATTTTCTTATGTAAGTCATAAAATGTATGTTTGTATACCTATATAAAAATCAAGGACATTAAGCATGGTGGGGACGCTTTGCAGAATTTAAGCCTAAATCCAGGAAATCCTTGCAAATCCAGAAAATGTGGCAAGTCTACTTATGCCCTTAGCCAACTGATTATTTTTCTATTGTTATCTTTGTGAGAAACAAGTCCTAAGTTATATAAATTCAAAAAATATATATAAATTTGCTTATAACAAACAGGCGTTGTAATTGGTCCTAACTAGGATTTAAAACACGGATTTAACATTTAATAAAAAATTCTCCAAAATTCTTGGCTTTTCCCAATCCTTACAATTTCATATAAAGTTTACAATAATCGAATTCCTATGAGGAAAACTAAGTTAGTTCAATTAATAAAGATGATTAGTTCCTTGTTTAACTTGGAATGCTTGCTTTTAGCATAAAAAGTCGTAAATGATAATATTCAACTTATATAATAGGTAATGAAAAACTCGATCTCGTCTCACAAACTCTGGATTTGCCCAAACTTTCCATACTAAAATAGGGGACCGTAGGGCGATCGACCTGAGCCAGTGGAAATTCATACTAGAAAACTGAAAAAATTCCTTTGGCTCTTTAAAATCTGGCCGAACCGCACCCGACGCGACGCGACGTCGATTAGTGGTAGTTTTTTATTAGTATACCGACTAGAAACTACTGCATGTTTTTATACTACTGAAAATCTACCCAGAAAGTAGTTTTCTACTAAACAAGATCACACTGGGCCAGAGAATTTAGCTCCGGACTCGACGAACACATCATGCCGATCCAGCTGACATCTCTCGGCGAAACAAATGCTGCATTTTTCCAATTTCGAAATATAATTTAAAAAGGTGGTCAAAATGCAATATGATCAGTCATATCCCCATTTCTTTCCTTGAATAGAACTTAAATTATCAAATAAAATTCAAATGACAGCTACAAATTACAAAACCCTGTCATCAAAGCCACGACGTTCCTCCGGCAGATAACGTTGCAGTCAAGGTACACTCAAAATATCAACCGATTTTAGCCAAAACCGCAAAAAAAATCTCGTCTCTCAAACTACATTTTTGCATTACCATTTCTGTAGTTGTTAAAAGAGCGGAAAGGAATTTACGGTAGCCGCTCGGGAATTATAAACCAAAAGTCAGATCATATCTTTAGCGGCCGTAATATTCGGCGAAAATTGTCCCCGATTACTTTCACGTTTTTAATAATAATAGACGTAAGACAAGCGTAACAAATTTTCCTTTATGTAAAATAATGGTAAACAGAAGAAATCTACGTTATCGAGGAATTTTAAAGGTAATTCAATAATGAACGGTTTCAAAGCTAATGTATTTCTTTCATAATCTTGCCGCTGACCGCAACAGAAACGATACGAGAAGACAATACGTTTGAATGAAGGCAATAATAATACACGTGACGGGTATCTCGCGGCTGTTTTCCCTTAGTGCCTATTATTCTTTCTTGATCATTGGGGCAATTAAAATTAAAAAAATTGTGGAATTTCTGTTCGTAAGAACTAATACAAAACAAGTTGACAACATTTATTACTAAAATATAGACAGTTAATTTGCATTTGCCGACAAAATCTGCGCCATTAAATTCAGTTACGTTCTCGTTATTTGTTGGCATAAATATAAACATAAATGTAAGTATGCTCAAGGTGATGATAAGTAAGTTTCCTTTGCCGTCGTCGAACGGGCAAGTTGTCTTCTGGCCCGTCTACCTGTTCGTGCGAAAGGTGAATATTACTATATAAAGATGGTATCTCCGTTTCTGCGGACGATGGGCGGAAACACTAATTTAATAAAGCTTCCAGTCCTCGAGCGAACAGTCAACACTATAAATATAAACCAGTATAATTTTATTATATGTCCCTAATTCGGTCGGGTCGTAAATATGGGTTTTTTGTGGTCGGCCCTGAGAATCGAAATTAAAATACCTTTTAAACTGAAATATTCGGTTTCATTCATCGGGGGTCTTCTTCTGCCCGTTCCCACAAGCTTACCTGACGACGCGGCCTCACTTCGCAGACAGTGACAATAAGAATATGATCTCTTCTTCCTTCCTTTGGCTCATCGACGCTTCCTCTCTCACACCGGTATCACTTCACATAATTTCCTCTCGTATGAGGCTTCTTTCGCAATTAATTTTGCGCCTGGTAATCAATAGGGCCGGTTTTTGCGTATATGCATATCCAACAACTGTAATTGTATAGCTTACCCATTTAGGTCTTCTTCGATACTACCATACAGGAAATAAGTGTGATTATACTAGTGGATATGAACTTTAGACGTTTATATGGACAAAAGGGGAAATGACGATTATTTCGACATTAAAATTCGACATACATACTATTATTTTATACTTATAAATCACGTATAGATTTATAGGGGAATTTATAGGGAATAATTATGTTGATTGAACGAAACGTACGTCTTGCACGTGAAGCATTTAGAGTAAAAGGAAGTGTTGCATATCCTGAGGCACAAAGTAATAAAATAGTGACACCGAGTCACCCTGTCTATCTTAACTTACTAGCATGGATGGTCGGTCAGTGAGTGTCCCATTCACTGACATACATATACGGACCAGAAACATGTGGATGAAATTTTAACGAATCAAGGAAACAAACGACTATAAACCTTGCACTCGCCTACCTTCAATGAATTTTGATCAGTTACAATTGTATATTACGAGCCTATACCCAGCTCTCTGGCGAACGGAACAATTAATATAGAAGAAACGAGGTACCTGAATCCTTTCCGTAACTTGTAAATGGCAAATCTCATTGTATGGTAGGTAATAATACATATATAAACACAACTGCATCGCAAGTATGAATAAAAAACTGCATTATTGGTTTGCGGCCCATATGACTAATGTATCCAATAAAACATTAAACTATCTACCTAGTTATTTATATTTTATACATGTTATTGCTTTTCTCATTATATAATCTGATAATCTATCATATTTTCTTGAATATTACAAGCAGATTTCGGAAACTTTTTTTGGGCTGAATATGAATTCTGTGGCGAAAGTTCCTTATCATGTCACCCACCGAAAAATTTATCAGAAAAATTTACTAATAGTAATTGTTCAGACTTGCCCGGAAACAACAAGAACAGAATTACCCGAAGATTTGAAAAATCAATACATATTTCATTTATAATGAAATATTGAGATTAAAAGCATACTGTAGCAATTGTTATTTTTTTAGTTAAACGTGAAACGTGAATACTACACATTCACATTCAACTTTATTTTGTAATTCTATATTTGTACAACCGGCAAGTTTTTCATGAAACTGTATTTAAAGATTTGGGGTAATTCTGAACAATTGGGGGATAATGACAAATTTGTCAAAAATTGAAATATTTGCTCCCCAAAACCAGTTATCCGAGTTTGATGATTCATTCACACACTGGTAGCCCAACTTTCAGAAATAGTATCGATGAAGAGTTTTTATTCGACTTTCAGTTTTGAATGTATGCAGAATGATGTTGCTTTTTCGCATGAACTTTGAAGGACTATATGGGGTTTTCCAGCTATAACAACAGGCGATAACTGTAATCTCATATTTTATGAAAATTTGTTTTTTTATTCACTTCATTATCTCTGTATTTAAAAGAGACACAACAAGTTATAACAAAATGGCATTGTAAGGTTGTTCTCTTTTATTCACATGTGTGTTGATTCCTCAGCAGTAATACTGTGGCACAAACTTTTGCTTGACTTTCAGGTTTAAACATACACAGGTAAAAGGATTTTTTTTTTATACATTTTTGATAAAAAAATATAAAAAATTGAAATATTCTGAAACTATCGTCGATCGTCGTCAATATCATTTGAATGGGGGTTTGAAATTCAAAGTTTACTGTACCAACTGCTTTAAACATGAAATGAAGGTGTAGTCAAGCTTATAAGCAATTTTGTTTGTTTTCGGGACAATGTAAAAATTAACATTATTTTTAATGGTCATGAATCTTTGTATTTAGAGTTTTTAGGTAATTCTGTACTATTCCAAATGAAATGTGTTTATTTTGTTTTCTCTGGATTTGTGTTCGCACGCGCACGCCAAGTATCAACGGAAAATATTGATGACTAACTAAAATACCTAGAAACTTCTTATAAAATATCGGTTAATCACTTTTTTGAGTCTTTTTTTATATGCGGCCCGCCGAAGTTATGAACAGAATTTTGTGGCCCGCGCCCTAAATGAGTTACTTCACTGAACTACAACCATCTTTGATTGGACTAATGCCTAATCAAATGTCTCCAGAAATCCAGCTGGCTTAGAATTTTGTAGTGAAATCCTAATTAGACTGGGTTATTTAGATAATTTTCAAGATAACCCGGATCAAAATTTATTCGATAGTATTTGAGTTATATGTCCACAAGATATGACAAATGTATTCATATTTTTTCTCGCGACTGTACTAACGTATTATGTTGTATTCTGGAAAAAAAAGGTTGAACGATATTGTCGTAGGCTTCTAAAAAGAATTATTATAAACGTGTTTCAAAAACAGACCACCCGTTTTAAATCGACTAACTGTATAGAATTCGTGATATCACATTAAAAAATATTTAGTAGCATACCATATCTGATTCGATTATTCCGGTCAAATATTATATAACAAAGCCGACAATATTTTGATAAAGCGTTGACGACAAAAGTACAAAGGTTGTCACGGTAAGTCGTTCCATTATCCTCTACCAAGAAACATTATGCTTTACTTTTCGTCGACATCTATTTGCTTACCAGTTTCCAATAAACCGAAAGAATACAATGCGTAATCTAATTAAAAAGCAATAAAAAAGCATCGAAACTCACGTATCGAAACGTGATTTTCCTCCAAAATATATCGAATATTCCGCGGTTTCTTACACGGCTCGCGTTTTTATTTTAATTCAATAGTGAGTGGGCATCTCTATTATGCGTCGGCACCCATCCATCCTCTCTCATTCATCTCTTTCTCAGAAGCTTCGGCATTTTTTCCCCGATGGGCTGCCGGACAGAAAACCAAACAAGCCTAAGTAAATTTAACATGCTTGAACGAGATTAGCTCGGTAAAAAAGGACGCCACCAAAGGATCGACGGATAACTTATTCCGATATTAAAGAATTCCAGGTATTCGCGCCGAAATAATTGATAAAAATGCTACGCGTAGCCACTTCCCAGTATCGGGTAAATTAAGTTATTAGTCTCGATCGACACGTTTCATGCATCAACGCATTGGTTTGACTTTACAACGTCGACTTTGATGATAAGCATACTAGTCTCTGGTACAGTGCTGGTAATGCGATGATGATTCAAATAAAAGAAATTGGGTTTAAGAACGTTCGACTGATCTGGTAGGATATCTTGTTAAAAACTATAGCTTAGAAGTCCATGCCATACATAGGTATGTACAAAGTTTGAGGTTATGTTATCTGAGTATGTCAGAAACATTTTACACATGCCAAGATTTCAAAATATGAATGAAAAAAAATTCGATTTTTCAACTGATTTCATGAGAACCTCCCTTTAAGACGGGAGAAACCGCTAGCATTGTAAGATATTTTCTATTAGTTTTTACAAATTTATTTTAATTATTTTACTACCTTATATGATATTACGATGATTATTTTTGTTTGTTCATATATAGATATTTTCCATTTTTTGTTAGGTGTGTCTCCTCTCATCAGTTGACAGCAATTATTTTTTGGTCCCAGTTTTTGCGGAAATCAAATGTCAAAACGCGTCTAGTAGATTCTTGGCACCAAGCATCTCAAAAAGTAAACTTAGATCCATAATTTCTTACAAGAAGATTATACAGACAAAAGCGTACCAGAATCAGGTGTCATTTGTTCGATATTTTTTGCTATTGGTCAGTGTAGCCTTTTTTCATTAATTCTTATCGTTTTTTTACAGCTTTTAAAAATCGTTTAACAATGTGAAACTGTCCTTATTTCGCTTCCCAAAAAAGTTAATTCCCAAAATGTAATTCAAATAATAGTGATGTATCATACAAATCATAAAAGCAAAACTACATTCATAGACATCAATATTCAATATGGCGAGTTCAAGATCATCGGTTTTTAGCACAAAAACTTCCATATTTCAAAATATTTTTCTAGTTAATTGCCCAACGAAACTGTGGCCCGCTGTGAGGTTTTCATGACTGGCGAAAATACAACATTTTTAACCAAATGGTTCTTAGCCGATTATAAAATGCATTTTAAGTTGAAGCTGAAAACATAAATTGTGAATTGAATCTATCTTTTGAGAAAATCATTGCCAAAAACGCCCTTTTACTCTATTATTACGTTCTTTACACTGGTTTTCTCAAGAACTAGACTCTGAATTCTGGATTTCCGCCTTCAAATTTTCTTAATATATTGTTGTGCGTATGAAAATTTATATAAATTAAAAGTATTTTTGATACAAACTTAATTTATTTCTTGTATCTTTGCCTTTGGTGGCAATACCTAAATCCTCTTTTATTTTACTATAAAAAATAATGTAATTTTTTCTCCCATCATATAATTTTTTGAAAAGGTACTACGTTTGAGAAAGGTATTTTTACCAAAATAAGAAGCGTTTAAGAAGTGTTTAAAACCAAAAACGACAAGACCAACTTAGGATCGTTTAATTCATTGAATGGATTATTATTAACTAATGTAATTAATTAATTAGATGTACCCGATCGTCTTTCTGACAATTATTCAAATCGTGAATTAATTTTTGCACTCTGAGTGACGTTACTGTGATCAATTTCAGAGCCCCACTTCTTGAAATAGGTGTAGAAATTATTCTTAAACAATTTAAGAAGAGCGAGAATAATATAAAATTAATTAAAATATCTATAATTGTAAATATTTCTGTTGTTTTGTTGGTTTGCAAGCATTAGTAAAAATGACCAGAGTATTAATACTTCTTTGTTAAAAGAAAAACTAAACATAAATATTCCCAACAAACAAAATATTGCACATTTGAAGACCAATTTATGCTTTTGATAATAGATATATGTTTATATGTCTTCCTGAACGCCTGTATAACGGATTAGCTTAAAAAGATGAGTACAAAAGTGTATTCTATAAATTATTGGCCTAATCTTTTCAGGCAGAAACAGAATTAGCGTTAAACATTTATAAACAGTAATATAATTCAAAATAGCAGTCTCAAAATCCGTTCGATCGACAACAGTAAATTATATGACGTAGTAAATTTTTGGTAAAGTTCGCAAAGAGTCACCTGTTACGTATACGTGTTTTAATCAAATTGACTTATTATATTATTAACTTGTAGTCATTCGCTAATGATTTTCTTCAATATTTCGCACCTCCTAGTTATATTTAGGTGCAGAGAACCCTAGATTTACTAAACAGTGAAATCTGTAAAGCCTAGTTTCGATGGAGGCAACGGACGGCCGCAGCAACAGGCAACAACATCGGAACATGTCGCATGCTACATGTTGCCCACTGTTGCCCAGGTGTAAATGACAAATAGGGTACATTCACGTGTAACATTTTAAAGACTTAATGATTTTTTATTACGTATATTGATTACACAACATTTATAGAATACACTGTAAAACTTTCACAAAGAAATTTGAAGAATTAACGATCCCCCAGCCTAAAGTCAAACGGCCCTCGAAGTGCATATCTATTTTCGGAATAGTCCTCCTCCTATACCTACATCTTTCAATATTTTTAAGTAATTTTGTTCTTATAATGTACCCTCATGTCTCTTCTTTAAAGTAACGTATGATTTGTTGTGATACGCTTAATAGTTTTGGAGATATTGATAAAAATTAATTCTTCGAATTGCTTTGTGAAATTTTTACAGTGGATTCTTTTATTCTTTTATATTCTTTCGGACCAGTTATATTACTAATGTTGACAACAAGCAAAAATACTGTTCCATGCTAAAAGCAAGTCGCATGCTACACATGTTGCCCACTGACGCTCAGGTGTAAAAGACTTTATAAAAATAATACTGCCCTGGAATAACAGCAAAAAAAAGACATATCACTGATAAAAATTTCAAAAAAATTTCTTAACCGTGCGCTCCCTAACTCACCTAGATACTTAAATAATGACAATTCCCCTTGTACGACAAGGAAATTGAAGGGCGTGGAAGCAAAATTTCTGCGGATGACAATAAGGGGTGAGTTGGCGCGGGGAGGACGCTCCGCGAACGGAACAGCGCGCGTTTTATATAATGCAAACGACAGTGAATTACATGATAAATTAAGCTACCAATCTCCCCCCTATATACAGCTTTAATTTTAAACAATGTGCCTTAATGAAATTGAGTTCGAAAACGGGTTGAATTAGGGAACCGTACCGGTAATACGTTTACTCGCACACGAGCTGAATACTGGCCCGCTTTATGGAGATTAAGATAAAATTTAGCATGCCGGCACTCACGCTGAATCCATAAACAGAGGCACCCGGATGGATGCTGCGCTATTGTGTGTCATCAGCCGTGTAATATACAAATATTGAACACAATAGATGACAGTAACGTTTAAGAGGCTGATTCAGCCTTACTTCAGGACTAGTCTGGTCGGCCCCTAGTGGTCAAATTGTTCAAACTGTACTGTACAGTGCTCGTGTGGGTTTATTATTGAATAATGACAACATCTTATGAGATTACAACAATCTAAATGAAGTATTCTTGGTCGGACTTGCTCGATATTTATTATACCCATGCCCAATTTTCAACAATTGCTGCTGCTCAAAGATAGACGTATATTCGGATGTCGTGATTTCAGTAATAACATTTTAATTATGTTTTTGGTGTCAGTCCGACGTAGTTTCACTTTACGTCAATGTAATATTTGAGAAAATTTCAATAAATCAAAAGAGATAAAGTCACGCCTTTGAAGAATCGGCGTCGAATTTTTCCTAATTTTTCCATACATGTTCGAGTCTAGACAGTATGGCCATCTACGATGTTCTCGAGAACTAGACGTCATTAGACGAAGATTGTAATGGTTCAATCTCTATCTACCATATACCACAAAAAATACCTCTAACCTACAAATCAGATCAAATCTGAAATTGTAGAAAACTTGGGAACACTGCACAAAGACATATTCTAATCAAAATTAGGAGATTACATAAAAATTCTACTATTATATCAGACATCAATCAGGTTTGTGCCTAAAGAAGTATATTATTATTTTATTAAAAACTCCATGTCAATTGTTAGGTTAGCTAGCAGAATATATAATCAGTGCTGTTTTATCCATTCTACTGCCAGAGAATTCTAGCTCGAAGTATGGTATGATGCAGACTCTCATTACCGGTTTTGTAATTGGCTTCAAATTACATTACGGAGAATCAATGTGAGGATACAATGTGAGACCTAATATCGCAAAAGCATTCTGAACTCCTTAAACTACCTATTTTTAAGTAACAAAATTCTTTCCATAGCCACCAAAAACTTCACTTTTGTCCTATCGAACTTGCGTAGGATAATGTCGCTAGAAGACTATCTATTTTAACGTTTCTACTTCATAAGGTGTAGATAGCCATAAAATAAGTTGTGTTATCTATGATGAGAGGTCAAGACTATAGCAGGAAAAGAATATGAAGGCCATGTCTATTTCCATAGGTGTTAGGATCTGTATTATTACGTTAGAAAATAAACATTATTTAACTAATTCTCTCACTCTCTTGTGTTATCATTTTCACAGGTGTTAAGATAGCCAGTTGATCAGATTTGAACTAATTTGTGGTCAAAATTTCAAACCCGTAAGTGTGACAATGGGTACTATGAATAAAACTGAGTATTTATTTTAAGCTCATATAATATATTGTATATACCCAAAATCATAAAAATAAAAATCTGGGGCAGATGCTTACTGTCAGTAACTATTTACTCAATTCTTTTTTATCATAAAGTTAATTCTCTCTCACCCATTTATGATTAAAATTGAGTACATACTTTCAGTCAAAAGAATAAAAGTCTGGAGCAAGTATTTCTAAATATATTCTTTCAGACTACTTACTCCTATTATATATTATATATTTGAAGTGCTGCATTATGGCAATGCTAAGGAGACCGTGGAGTGGTTTGAAAACCAGTGTTTATTTTGAACAGTTTTGAGGAACAAGAGGTGGTGCGTTATCAAATTCACAAACTAAGAGTGTTTTTAAGATATGTGAACAGATATTAAGCGTTGACATTTGAAAATGATGATATTGGATTTGAAAGTAACTAGGTGTTTTCGATATGTTTTTTGTGCTGTGTACAAATACGTTCTAAAAAATGGCCAAGGTATTTCATTTGAGAAGGAATCTATGAAATTCAATTCATCTGTTGTCATTTTCAGAGTTTTAAAATATTGTATACCTGTGACGTATATTGGGAGCATCTGTTCATGCATAAAGTGAATTCGCTATTATTCATACGCACAGGAGCACAAACTTGCACTGTATGCTCATGGTCATGACTACATACTCAGAGCAGAAACTCAGTTTTATTGAAATCTCAATATCACAAACTAAACTAAACTTTTCCGTTATTAGGTAATTCCTTTCTTTCTGTTTGAGCATACTTACGTTTAAAATAATGTCTGCTGTTATTTTGTGCCAATTTTAAAATTTATTTCCATACAATGGGAGATATTCTGGTGGTACTCATTACTTTGTGAAAGTTATAATTCTCAAACATTCTAGTTGTCGTAAATTTTTTCGCAGAAAGTAAATTTAATTTTTTCTCAAGGAAGTAAATATCGTTGTGAGTAAAACGGTTTAAAGGTTATTCATTTTCTCGATTCCTTAAAAAGGTATAGCCGTTTGAAATATTTATGAAACAACCCCAAACATCTCGAATTTAAAAAAAAATCTGATGTGGCCAGGCACATGACTTTATCATACAATATATAAAATGAATATAATAGAATATATAATATAATAGATAAATCGTGTCTGCATTAAAATTAAACTAGTTAGCCAGGATTTGACAGATATTTTGATAGTCAATACTATCAATCGAAGGTATTGTCAAAGCGTCAGCATTTGACACTACCTACTGTCATCAGAATAATAGTTGTTTATCTTACAAGTGCCGAAAGTACGGAATAGCACAACGATCGGTGATGCGGCGCGTCACCGATGGCGGAGCGTCGTCGTCGCATGTGAGCGAGTCGCGCTATGTAGTTTTCGGCAGGAGTGACATCTACGTTTTTGTGTTGCTTTTTGAGAAATACGTATTTAAAAAAAAATCAAAAATGGTTATATTTCGGTATAGAAAATGTTAGGTTGATACCACTTCTACGAAATGTCAAGTTTAAAAAGCTAATTCAAATTCTGACAGATTTATATTCGTTCATGACACTGTAGATGACGTTCCATGCGGTTCTCCGAGTGTGACAGCGTGGTGACAGCCATACACATTTCTGTGGTGACAGCACAAAAAAAAATATTTGTGTAAATCCTGGCTACTATGCAGTTTCATATCAATGCAGATGCGACCGATCTCGATCAAATAGAATTTGCTCTTGCAGCTAAACTATTAATTTTACCAAAAAATGTCATAGGCATAAATTATTCAAAATTTCCTCTGCTTTAATTTATTATTTAACTATTTTGAAGAAATTACAGAAATGGCGGCTCATCTGCGAAATCCTTGAAAAAGGCTTAGAATAAACTACCAGTTCCTTTAGACCCTTTTGAACCAAAAGCTTTTCAGCTCTAAGTTTAGTCATAAAACTTCTAAATATGAACTTTCGTCCCGATACCTTTAGTAGCTTCTCCGGAATCGTCGTCACAAAAATCGAGTACACACATACGCACACACACACACACACACACACACATACACACACACACACACACACACAGACATTTTTTTGTACCTTGGTCAAAAATGTTCAGGGGACCCAAAAAGACCTATTTCCGCTAAAATCTCATTTTTTTTTTTCGGCATGATTACAATATTTTAGCATACTGCGTATGATAAAGTAAAAAAACACTATAGGTCTATTTGAAACTTTTTACTCATATTATTGACATTAATTTAGAGCGGAGGTGGCCGAGTGGATAAGGCGAATGCCTTCCACTCAGAAGTCCAGGGTTCAAGCCCAGGTTAGGCAGGGGATTTTTCAAATACTCCGTCTCCCCGACTGCCGCACAGACAAGCCACTGGCTTTGTGCACATGGCAACATCCCAAAAAAAAAAAAAAAAAATATGAGTAAAAACAATTGAGAAACAAACGGTTAAAAAAACTGGTAAATATAGATTGTTACAATTGAAGTTATCAAAAATTATCCTGAATCACTGTAACGTTACCAAGAAATACCTAGGCATTTAAATTTTTAGTTTTTCTTGTATTTGCAGGTCGTATTTGTTTAGATTTGTAGTAAATTGAAACTCGTACAATCTTATTTTATTCACGATGTTTCAGATCTTTCAAAACAAATTTATTTTTCTACCTCCAATCTCCGTTACAAACCACTAAATCTAAAATTTTACAAGAACCTGTGGTTGTCACTCCATCTCGTGATTTTCCTTCTGCATCGCTGGGGTTCTTCCGATGTTTCCACTCTGGTCAAGATAAAACTTGATAAATGTACTTCGCAACAATATTAACAACCAACAGTTTAATCATGGATTTACTGTAGAACGTTTGCTAAGACGGCGCTAACTTCCAGCACTCATAAACATCAAAATTAATTAGCATATACCGTTATCATCAAAAGACCAATAAACCTAAAGTTTACCTAAGACAGTACCTTATATTTTACATTTCTCGTATAGCTGCACTTGCTTTACAGACAAAATAAATCGTAACTTTTACCTGTGAGTTAATTTCTTGGACTTGCGGAGTCTGCTTGCGAATACTAACTCCTTCGGCAGACCATTAGAAATGCTGGCGCCCCATATACCGTTCCAACCCTTTGAATATGCAATGTCCATGTTCCAGTTATTTCAATTTAGATTCTATAGCATTGCATAACCTGCCGATTCTCACACATAGCGTTACCGATAGTTATCTCGATGTCGTGCTGCTAGTGAGTGAAATTCACGATTAATATTACCATCCACGCGCTGACTACACTGAAATGTCGCTTGGTATTCCGAGAACGGACATCACGATCGCACATCAATCATATAATGGCGTTTTATTGAAATATAAATTAGACACGCCGAGATTTGCGGAAAATGCACAGTACTTGAGACCTTGGCCGCGCATAATGATAAACAACGATAGTTAATAGGAAGTATGTGTAATGTGTGTATGAGTTACTGCCGAGAATTACCGCTGCCATATACACGTCACGATCTGCATATTACGTGAGATAAACAAAAGTTATTGTTTGTCGGCTTGGTAAATAAATAAATTCGCTGACAATAGGAAGGTTAATGTGAATGGGAATGCTAATATGTACATAATAACTGATTAATTATGCAGTCTACATATAGGCTGCGAGATGACTGATATGATCAATGTTCACGTGTGTGGTGCACTATTTATAAACGTAACTCAAGTTTTTTATGGTGGATTTATTATAGTAAGGTAGATAGTAGGGCATTTTGTTGTGCAGTCAGCACAGAGAAAAGAATTTATTTGTTAATAAAACTGTTTTTGAGTAAAAAAAAATAACATTTGATTGAAGTACACTATCATATGCTTTCAATTTTTAATCTTAAGTGAAATATTTTTTTATTTTTGAAATATTTGGGGCAACTTTTTTGTAAAAGATACATTCATAGGTAATATTTTTGTATTCTGCCAATGGTTTTGATATTTCATACGGTTGAACAAAAATATAATGGAAGATGATGGACAATCATAGCAAAATATGGATTTCAACTTCCTAAGGTGTTGTTGCAGATATGAACAAAATGGGCTTAAAATTTGCGAAATAAAAAGGATGAAAAATAAACAAATAAATTAGAGTAAATCGTCTTGGGAGTCTCAACAGTGCGATCTCGGAGGATGGTACCTCTGTTAATGAAGATAGCTTAAACTGATTTCACTCATATATAGAAAACTCGGAGGCGCACATCTTAAAATTATTGGCGTATATACAGGGTGTTACATAAGGTAGAACCAACCCAAACTTATGATTTTTTAAACAACCCATATATCGGCACAATTATGAATTCCTCGCAAAATTTTACGACAATGAAAAATAACTTTACCTACCCTAAACTTTAACCTTTTTGATTTATTGGCATTTTTATGGAAAAACAGCAGTCGAAGAAAGGAGTATATCTCAATACCTGTTTTTAATGTTGTTGCGCCCGCTTTGATTATGATTAAGTAAGAAGCGTTCTATTAGCGTGATTACCTACCATATCAAAATTGTGTACAGGGTAGTCATAATCTGCAACAAAATAACCCAAACCGTTTTTCCTAAGAACGTATTTTTTTTTTAAGTTGAACACCCTATAACTAATAATTTTCTTGGATTCTACGCATCGTGCTGCACAAAAAGTACTAGTACATACTAGTGCTAAAATAAACCATTGCAGAGATAACTAGTCTTCTTCATAAAAGAATCGATTGTTCTATCCATAAGTGCTTCTACATTAACTATTAAACCAGCTAAATATTTTTAGCTTTAGTTTCTCGAATGATTTGATCTTTTTTTTTATTAAAATAAAGCATTTTAGTACGGTTATTTATTATTATAATTTGAAATCAAATTTTACTTATACCCTGTAGGCTATGAAAAACTGTGTTAGACAAGTTATTAAGGTGTCTGTCAGTGGTGGTGATATTGTTAGGGTTGTTAAGTTAGATTTGCTTAATTTTCCGAAATATGGCGGGTAGTTCCCAGGAGGAACTAATTGACATGGTATGGGTTGTTGGCGAACGCAACAAAAACGCTTTATTGGCAAGTAGAGTTGACAGATACCACTCATAGATACTTTAATAACTTCTTTAGCACAGTTTTTCACAGCCTACAAGGTAACATTTTATTTCAAATTATAATATTAAATTCATAAAATGTTTTATTTTATTAAAAAAAGATGAAATTATGCAAGATTACAGTACCTACTTTAGGTAAATACTTAACTGGTTTAATTGTTAATGTAGGTGTAGAAGCACTTATTGATAGAAAAATCGATCTCAGCAATAGTTTATTTTAGTACTAGTGGGTACTAGTACTTTTTTGTGCAGAACGATGTGTAAAACTCAAAAAATAATTAGGTATAGGGTGTTCCATTTAAAAAAGTAACTTTCTTAGGAAAACCGATTGATTTATTTTGCTGCAGATTATGACCATACTGTACACAATCTAAGCGTGCAAAATAAAATCAAAAATAATTATTGAGATATACAGTTTTTCTTAGACTACTGTTTTTCCATCATAAGCGTAAATAGCCCAAAGGTGGCAGGCCTATAATTTATTGTTCGAATTAAAGGGAAAGTTATTTTCAAATCGCTTCAGTGATGATAAATTTTAAAAAGAAATCAGAAACAATATTTTGGAATGAGTTATCGAATGATACATCACACAGCCGATTATAGGTGGTGTTTCAAAAGTTTGGCACTAATATCTCCTTAAACTTCACTTGTTATATCTCCTTAAACTTTAAGATACTTCACTAGTAAAATCTTATACGACGCTTATAATACGGACCGTAAATTATCCTTATTTATTACACTCCGATGGACACTGGAACATCCTATATACATTAATTAGAAACTTTAGATTATATTTAATATACGAATATTTTCGGTATGTTCGTTGCATCATTTTTATAGCCGGTAATTATCATATAACACCAACGAAGCCATACATAAATTAATATTGAATGTAGAAAAATAATATTTACTATTGGATAGGTTAATCGTAAAATTTTATTGTCCGATAAAAACAGATGTATTCATAACAAGAAAATAACTACGTTGTGAGAATGGTCATTGCAACCCACGAATTTAGCACACCATTCTAAAAGCAAAATATTTGCATCTGTCTTAATAACATTAATATCCAAAAACGAAACACAGAAATCGTTTTATTTTTTAACAGTAAATAGTAGCTGTTGATTCAAACTATTAAAACAATATCCTCAGGCAAGGCACAAATAATGTCATCCACGTAGTTAAGAATTAATGAAAAATTAAGCAGGAATTTCGGAATAATGTCGTCTAAAAGACTATTCATAATAAGTTTGGCCAAAATGATATAAAAAATATAATTAATATAAATAATATAAAGAAATAATATAAACCGCTACTGACAAATGCGAGTTTAAATAAGTTATCGCATTTAATCACATATGATAAAAAGTACAATGACAACAATTTTTACTTACAACTACAATAAACTAATAGTTGAAAATTGAAAAAAATCATATATTAGATTTCACTGTTAGTTTATAGTATGTTTATATTTTTTCTTAAAAGCACAAACATGATTAGAATGTGGTTTTCTTTATCTGAGATCTAAAACTCTGAAACGCTTTGTAAAATTGTAAAAATTACACTTCCGTTTTATGGGGCCACAGTACCTACGTATGAAGAAATATACTAGTGGTTGAGTTTGCCGTGAAATTTACTTATTGTCATGCCTGTGAGTTTTGGGAATCAGAATCTAGCAGCATGACAATATTGTATGGAAGTACTGCGAACATGATGGCTTAGCGGGAGAAATAGTGGATTCTACCAAAGATATATTCCGCGGGGCTGTGGGTTGGAGCACTGGGTCCGATGTGGCTTGTACACTCGTGGAATAAAGTATGTTCTGATCCGTATTTCAGCAGTGTGTCGATGTTACATCCATGTACGAGTTTTTTGTTACTCTAGTCGGCCGGTCGGCCGCTAAGTGCATATTATTTGAGAAACCTTGTTCGAATGCTTTGAATTGGTTTATAATGATTTATATATTTCTATTTATTAGCCTCATGTGTAATAAATTAATGTAATTCCTACATTGCAATGTAATTGTGTTTTTATTAAATATAATTTATTATATAACATAAAATGAAAATTTCATTTCAAGATATTGCATAAAACACAACAAACTATACAAACTTATTGCATCTAATAGCTTTTTTTGTTAATAAATACAAAAATCAATTTCTTGTGGTGAATATTTTTACTGAAGGTTATTTCAGAACTTTTATGTATTAACATTTTATTCACAATATAGAAATAAATTAATAAAATTAAATTGCTTTCAATTTGTATTTATGGTAATTTGTTAGTTGTGATTTACTGGTATTTTCGAGATATTTAGCTTCAACGATATTTTGCAGTTTAACTTAATAACCAGAAAGGATGTATTTTGTATAGCATGAATGTATCATTAGAATCTTTTTATATTATTATTTTGTATTTACTTTACAGCAATATTTTTCAAATATCTGACAACTGAAAATAATGAGAATTATGTATATCACTAATTTACAAAAATTGATAATTGCTTGTAGAAGCAAGCTCTAAATTTTCGACGAATTTTGATTAAATGTAAATATGAAATAATTAGTATTAAAAAATAAATAAACCAAAATATACGACCATCTAAAAGAACAGTTAGATGACATTATTGTTAAAATTAGTTCCCTCTATGTCCAAAACTACTACAGATTTGAGATTTGAAAAATGATTTGACATTAATCATTATTGACATAATAACCTAATTTTCAGTATTCTTAAGTAATTTGTTAATTAATTATAAGTAAAATATTAATAATTCGAATTATAAATGAACAAAAGATGAAACTAGAATGTTTTTTTTTCTAGAAAGTAGAAAGTAATAAGTTTTATATGGTTTTATTGGTTTTCTCTGTTCCTTCAGAAGTTGGAGCCGTTTAAAATAAGATATTGTTAATAATTCAAACGGCTGTAACTTTTTAATGAATTGAAAAAGTAATTTGCTTACTGAAAAAATGTTTTGCAGAAGAAACGTGGGACAGCCTGCATATATTCTTGCTATAATTTTATATTGGTTGTCAAGCATGTATTAGATCTCATGAAAGATAATTGAAACATTAACTGCTATAAAGTAAATACAGATATATTTCTATTGTCCCTTCATACAAAATACATGCTCCGTCCTAAATATAAATTTAAATTAAATTTAGAGATTTTATTAACATTTAGTGAATATATT
Organism: Melinopterus prodromus; assembly: GCA_964023965.1. NCBI lineage: Eukaryota > Metazoa > Arthropoda > Insecta > Coleoptera > Scarabaeidae > Melinopterus > Melinopterus prodromus. Next base: position 53,768,199 of record OZ030393.1, read on the forward strand.
TTAATATTACAATTCTGAAATAGTGTATATTCAGTGATAATCCTTGGCAACAAGATGATTTGTGCATTTACTTACTTACTTACTTAAGCCCGTCATCCCACTGCTGGGCAAAGGCATTTACTTATGTAATTAATATGTTATTAGATAAAATAAATTTAAATAATGTATCGTGATATTACGCAATATCTTAATATCAGATTTTCGTATCATATTATCGAATTTTATGTTTATTAATATTATTATAAACGTAATTTTAAAGTTAATTAAATGCACTACTCGTAAACTTAAATGTTGTGGTCATATTACATTTATTACATTGCAATGAAGGTATCACATTAAGGAAAAGATCGGACACGCTCAAAATAAACTAAATTCCGTTACATTACATCCATCGAAAAACCACCTCGTGACGGACAACTTTTTGCGAAGCGGCCGGGCCGAGGGAATATATAACTGAATATATAACCGACATACTATTTTCAAATCCTGCGATAGCGATACGAACATACTTTTTTCCATGACTGTACATTGAAAAGAATAGACAACTTTCTATGGTTTACCAATCAGATGACATCCAGACTGATGATAATATGTACAATGCTGTGTGGACCAAATTCTATCATAAGATCTGGACGAATTAAAATCCCCAGCATATGTATTGCCCTGCGGGATCACAGTGTTGCTACAAATGTGAAAAACCGAAGCCGAGAAAACTCTAGATGAAATCAATAAAACTTGATAAAAATGTAGATAATGCTACCAAGTCGATTTATAACAACTTGTCGAGAGAGTTGCTAGAACGATGTTGGGGGAGGAGAAACTCAAAACAACCTAAAGCTTCAATTCTACTGTCTGGCGCCTCGCACCCAAACATATTTACCGTGGCTCAAAACATATCAAAATTGCGGCTTATGCAACAGCAGAAATTTATGAAAATGATTTTCTGCCGTCCTTAAAACTATGACAACAATAGGAATCGTTATTGGCACGGAAACGAAGATATTTGCAAATGTGCGCAAAAAACAGCGTCTGGTGAGGTCGTCGAGACATGCATTCGAGGCTGCAAAAGATGCTTAATAAACAAGGCAATGAGCAAATATGTCAAAATATATTCTACGAAGTGGTGGAAGGTATAACGTATGGCCCTGGTATAACATATTAGCAAAAAAATACTGTAAGTGCTCGATGTCACCTTATAACCTTCTTTAAAGTTTAAACGTATTTTTCTCGAAACCCTTTGTCGCAAACGGTTGGCATGATACTTCAAAAACTATCTGACCGATTGTCTTCAAATTTTAACTGGATATTAAGTAAGCATTCCTTTATGTTTTGATGAACCAGAAATGCAATATGTTATATACTTATCATTTCATAGAAAAAAACATTGTCAATTTTTATGAGAAATATCGATATTTTGACTTTGACAAGTCACCATTTCCTCAAATATAATAGGATATTTTTTGACGAGTACATAATTAAGGATATAAATCGCGAGATGAAGTTTACACGCGAGCCGTAGGCAAGCGAGAAATCATGCGAGCGATATCGAAATTTCAAAAATGCTGTGAAACTAGATGAAATTAGTTGGAGGCTAAACCAACATTTAGTTCAAAAAGTTGAAAATTGTTAAAATGGCTGCTGTTTGAACTCTAAGATCTATTTTCCACAACTTTTTTTGGTTTTCAAATCGTTATAAATAACATAACTATTTAAAAGTTACACTTATTATGAGGCTCAACCTCCAATAAAAAAAAACTGTTTCAGGAGTTTATTTTATACAGTTCAACGTTTCAAAACATGAAAGAAAAACCGATTACATGAGAACCTCCACTTAATTATCTAAATTGTATAGGAAAATCTCCTTAAAGTTCAAAATACTTCACTGGTAAAATCTTATTCAACGTTTATAATACCTACATCAATTATATTTATGTAAATTGTCCTGTTTATTTATTACGCTCAGGTGTCAACTGGAACATCCTATATACATTAATTAGAAACTTTAGATTATATTAAATATACGAATATTTTCGGAATGTGCGTTCCATATTTTTTATAACCGATAATTATCATATACCACCAACGAAGCCATACATAAATTAATATTAAATGTAGAAAAATAATATTTATTATTTGATAGGTTAATCGTATTTCTGTTGCGCGATGAAAACAGATTGTATATTCATAATAACAAAATAACTTCGTTGTGGGTATGGTCATTACAGCCTATGAATTTAGCACACCAATATCACAACTATGAATATTATAGCGCTATTAAAATGCGAACAATTCTACAAAAATCTTATAATTAACGGTATTGCCACTAAAAACTATCGTTATGTTTTGCGTCACAGTCGTTTTAATAGCGTGAATAAGCTGTTTATTATTCAAGAAATTATATTATTAATATCATTTGAAAGTTGAATAATTGCTATGGACATTCGTCAGAAGGAAAACCTGTCCGTTTACATAGAAATCTTATTATTAGCTTTGTTGTGAGTCGTTTGGAATTATGAAATCTTACTGGATATTTGAGTTATGGGAAGCTTTCACTTATTTGTCTTCATAGATTATTCACATTATGTTTTACGAAATAAATCTTATATCCTCGTAAATCAATTCATTCGATGTGTGGAAGACGAATAAAATACAATTTTCGGTGCAACATTATTACCTACAGAGAATGCGACATATATTCAGATAATACCTACCCAAAATAAAGTGCTATATCATTTTGATACCTCAGCTTTTATTTAATAAGTTCGATAATACGTACAATCTTAATGTACCGTGTAAAATTTATGTCCCTTCTTATCGTCCTGCATTAAAAGCATTTCGTGATATTTCAAAATTATTTACGTGAACTGAAATAACAATGATAAACACAAGCAACATACACGTTACATAATATTGTGCAACCCTAATTTGACATTACGGATTTTGAAGAATAAAATAAATACTAGTAGATAAAGTGTTTTGAAATCCACACAAAGGTGAATTTGAAATTACCAGTCGTACTTCTTGGCAATGTTTTCATGACCGCGATTATGTAAAAAATCTGATGTGGCCAGGGCACATGAGTTTATCATACGATACACCAGTGTCAAACGCTGATGACTGTCAATAGAATCAAAATATCTGCCAAATCCTGGCAAACTAGTTGTAATTCAGATACGAGCGATCTCGATCATGCAGCTAAACTATTAATTTTACCAAAAAATGTCGTAGACATAAATTATAGAAAATTACCTCTTTTATTTATTATTTAACTAAACGAAAAATGGTAAGAATAAACCTCCAGTTCCTTTGGGCCCTTTTGAACAAAACTTCTTTGAGCTCTAAGTTTAGTATGAAACTTCTAAATATGAAGTTTTGTCCCAATACCTTAAGTAGTTTCTCCGGAATCGTCGCTACAAAAAACGGGTACATACATAACTCACACACACACATACACAAACAGACATTTCTTATCTTGGTCAAAAATGTTTAGGGGGCCCAAAAGGACATATTTCCGCTAAAATCGCAAAAACTTTTTTCAACGCGATTATAATACAGTGTCAATACAATACAATACGTATGATAAAGTAAAAGTCAATCAGCAAGGATTGGACCTTATTTTCTTGCAGTGTAGATGCAATTTCCTTCCCAATTTCCTTCCTCTCTTACCTCCAAATCCCGTCGCTTTCCTTACCTACCCATCACAGTATATTCTTTCCCTTAATAAAGCATGGTCCTGGGTCCAATAAATCCTCATAAAAAGGCTTTACAACCACTGAAATGGATTTGGTGGATCTTCCATTTTAAGATGCACCTGACAAAAAAATGACTTATTGGCAAAAAATTGCGCTAGAGGGCCTCAGTATTACAAAATCGACCAGAATCGATTTTGGCAATGTTTATTTGACCAATAAACAAAGAAGTAATTTTTTCGTCGTGTTGGTTGTAAAAATCTATGCTCGATATGTTTTTGTCTTCAGAATGTCATCGTGATTGAAAATATCATCCAAATAAATAGGGGGGCATTTAAAATTTCGATGATGACATCATTTCCGGAACAAGTGGAAGTGATATTGCTCCCAAGAAAATCCCAAAAAAGGCTTTTTGACCTATCTATTCCCAACATTTCATTTGTACAGTATTAAAAAAAAAATAAACGGCAGTACCTATGGCGTAAGTCACCCGATATACATTAATTAGAAAGTTTAGATTCGATTTAACTATTATATTTTTACTACCTGTCTCTTTAGTTATATTTAACATACGAATATTTTTGATATGTTCGTTCCATATTTTTTATACCCGGTATTTATCATATACCACCAACGAAGTTATACATAAATTAATATTGAATGTAGAAAAATAATATTTACTGTTGGACGGGTTTCGTAAAATTTTTTGTTCGATAAAACAGATGTATTCATAATAACAAAATAACTTCGTGGTGGGTATGGTGATTAAAGCATATGAATTTGGCACACCAATATCACAACTATGAATATTAGATACGGAATAGCTACCTATTAAAATTCGAACAGTTCTACAAATATCTTATATTTTTTAAGTTTTTTCGTATATCTAGCATTTATGTTTTTAGAGATGTAGGTGGGTTACCTTTATAAAAACCATTACACCCTCTACATTTTGAGATAATGGTAAAAGGAGGTACCTTCTTTTCATGAAACACGTGATTTTTTAGTTACAAAGGAAAACAAATTATATTTTTTAACACTTTTTCATAGAAAAACTTTCATAGCAAACAGCTTTTTCGGTTATTAATTATGCATCCTTACTAAAGATCAAATCTACCACAAACGAAAACTAATTTTAATTCTTGTTCCCGATTCACAATTTTTGTCATTATGTTATATATATATATATGAAATATCTACTTTAAATACTTTGTCTGTAGAAAAGAAGAATTATGTTAAAATACCGTTCGATCGTGCATATACAAGGGGTTTGAGAAGTATTTTTACATCACAAAATCTCTGTTTAGCATATTCGACTCATAATAGCATAAAGAACCTTCTTGGAAACCCAAAGGATAAGGTAGATGTACTTGATAAATCTGGTATATATTGTATCAAATGTCATGACTGTGAAAAAGAATACGTAGGCCAGACTAGAAGAACAATTTTAACTAGGTTCAAAGAACATGTAGCTCATTTTAAATATAATCGTTTTGAAAAATCTAGTGTGGCTCAACATATTTTAGACACAGGTCATAAAGTAGTTGTAGATGACTTAAAACTTGTAAAAGCTGTGTCAAATAATAGGGAACTAAACAGCTTGGAAAGTATGTTTATTCACTTGAATAGAGATAAATTAATAAATTCAGACAGGGGTCCTATACCTAGTTCGCCATTGTTTGACCTGCTTTAATTAAAACTTGTTTTTTACGCTTCAATGATCAAAATTCACTGAGGCGTGAACAACAAATGGGTATATATAGGATAATTTTTAACATGGACGTCACTTCCACTAGTGATTTGCTTGGAGAATATCCAGTAAAGATACTATGAAGTGCTAATCTCTCTTTTTCTTTTTTTAGGTTCTACTGAAGATGGCAACATAGTTGCTGAAATACGTATTTAGGTTTCTAAAATACTTGTTGTGGTTAGGGGTTTATAATTTTATTATTATGTTATACTCGAAATATTGTGGCATTCACATTCTTAGCAGCGTATTCCAATAATTTTGATGTCGTTTAATTGAAAACTAGTTTAACCTCGTTCAACCTCTGCGTAATTGTTTGTAACAAAAATTTGCACAAATGGTTTCCTTACATTCTTCTTTCTACCGCCTTATATTCACACGGAGTTATGAATTATTATTATAACATTAACTATAAGCCAAAACATTTTTATTTTTAAAGAGAGATCCAATGATACGTCGTACAACCGATTTTTTGTATATGTATCAACAGTTTGGTACTAATAGTTCCTTAAACTTCACTAGTAATATCTCCTTAAACTTAAAAAACAATCGCAGTCAGAAAAAAACTTAAAAATGTACTCCCAATAACACACAGAAAAGTCATATATCATCCACTATTCACCGCACCACACATCAGCTCTTTGATATACCTCTGGGGAGACACCACAGAAAAGCACTTTAAGCAGGTCCAGGCCGTTTATTCGCCGTTTATTCGATGACGAAAGAACTCAACATGACAGACACCCTAACTATGAATAATCTGGTGCTCATTACTAAGATGCATAAAAGAAATAAAATATGCAACTTAAACTCAATGTCAAATTCCACTAATATAAAACCAGGACATGTACACACAAATGTGCACACAAACGCTAGTGACAGACAGTATACAGAGAGACAACAAACCTGGAAATACATAAAAATCTCACAGTTCCGACTTTTAAGTTAAAAATTAAGGACCTTCTGAGAAAAAACAAATAGCTTAAAAAACAAATAATAAAACTAAAAAAAAACAAAAAGAACGGGAAAACAACAAAAAAATAAAAAAAAACAAAAACAAAAACATACACATAATCCCTCCATAGCGGTAACCCCAGGCAGCGTTCAACCCTCATGAGGAGGTGCCAGCCCCGAGGTGAAGACAGAGGGATGACAAGGAAACTATTTACTACTGTATATATTAGTTATACATATTTTGCAAATACATTCAATGAATAAATTATTATTATTATAAAATACAAATCTTTTTGACGTTTATTTATTACGCTTAGATGGAATCTGGAACATCCTATACACATTAATTAAAAACTTTAGATTATATTTAATATGCGAATATTTTCGGTGAATATTTTTTATACCCGTTAATTATCATATGCCACCAGCGAAGCCATACATAAATTAATATTGAATGTAGAAAAATAATATTTATTATTGGATAGGTCAATCGTAAATTTTTTTGTGCGACAGAAGCAGGTGTGTTCATAATAACAAAATAACTTCGTTGTAGGTATGGTCATTACAGCCTAATTCATGCCAAATTCATATGTTGTATGAATTTGGTACACCGATATCACAACATAATGAATATTCGAATATCCGAACAAGTCTACAAATATCTTATAATTTATTCAGTTTTTTCGTCTTTCTAGCTTTTACGTTTTTAGAGATGTAGGTGGGTTACCTTCATAAAAACCATTCCACCCTGTACATTTTGGGAAAATGGTAACACACAGACCTTCTTTCCATGAAACACGTGATTCTTTAGATATAAAGGAAACAACTAAATATATTTTTAAGAACATTTTCGTTGAAAAAATCCTTTACTCTTATTTATTTAGTATCCTGAACAGTATTATCGAAAATTATGTATAAATTCCTGTATTTTAAAAGCAGTAACGATAATATATTAAAATACTTATGATTCTACATCAATATCTAATCACAAATTTTCATGACACATCCCCAGTTTTTCAGATATTTATTATACATGCTTACTAAAGACCAAATCTATCATGAACAAAAACTAATTATAATTCTTTGTTCCGGATTCACAAATTTTCTAATTATGGAATACTCGAAATATTGTGGCATTCATATTCTTGGCAGCGTATTCCAATAATTTTGACGATGTCATTTGATTGAAAATCGGTTTAATCTCCTTCAATCTCAGCGTATTTTTTTGAACAATGATTTGCACAGCCGGTTTTCTTAGATTCTTCGTTCTACCACTCCATATTCCAACCGAATTATGAATCATTATTATATCATCCAAAATAATATTTTTATTTTTAGAAGAGTATTCAATAATACATCACACAACTTACTTTCTGTATGATGTTTCAAAAGTTGGTACTAATATCTCCTTAAACGTCACTAGTAATATCTCCTTAAACAACAAATTACTTCAGTAGTAAAATCTTAATACTATCGTGGCCATATATTCTGGCCCCTCTTTTGACGTCCATTTTATCGCAAATCAAGGGGCGAAAAAATTTCAAAATAATTTGTTGCTGACCTTGATTAATATGCTACAACTCATAAAAATTAGAAAGCTGTATATATTGGTATTTTTGCAATTTTTCCAAATTAAGAAGAATCGTCGCTGTTTTTGCCGCGTAATTTTCATTCGTTTAACTTTAGCAATTAATTACTCCGAAAATAATCCATAGATTTCAACTAATTAATAAGTAAAATAACCCGCGGAATGCTAGCTTTCAATGTGCATTTTTGTAAAATCATTGGATTAGTGCTTGACCCACAAAAAGCTATATTATGCAATGCCAGCAATTCCATTATTAGAAGAGCTAGAATAATGAAATATAGACTATAGGCTACCCACTAATTCATACGATTAAAGTTTATTACATAATCATTTTTTATCTTGCATTTTCCCTACAAAAGATCGAGTTGAAGCATCTCATGATTGCTGCAATTGACGCGGCGCTCTTCAGTCTTTGAGGCGAGCGGGGGAAGGGATCGACAGCAACGCTGCCAGTATTGGAGGATCGCACATTTCATTAGTTACTAGAGGAACAGTGTTTAGGGACACAATATAATGACACGGTGATTATGCCTCGCCAAAGAAATTTGGATATCCGGCTACAGATTACCGAATTAAAAAATAATGCAAAAATGAGTCAATAAAATAACAGCACCACGAACAGGCATTTGAAAGTCCCATCGGAATTCTTGGCAATTTAAATCAGGTGTCCGGATTACCATTTTAAATTAATGAGTGATCTGCAAACAATTCTACGTAAGTTACGCTCAGAGCTGACGTTTGTAATATAATATGTAATATATCAAGAGTTGTATTTATTTTATATTGCCTGTGCATGTATTTAAATATTATTAATAAATAAACTGTTGGAATCTAAATAGTTTGAATATATATATGACAAAATCGGGCATACTTTTTAAATATTTTTTGGGTTTATCAAGCAAACTTAATTTAGTATTCACCACTAGTCTGAAAATCCATATTATTAGACATATCCGCTTCCATCAAAATCTTGTTTACAACCTTATTGTTTAAAAACTGAAGAAAACAGAGATTTATCTCGTACCGGGTCACATATTATAATAAAAATTATGCAAAAATTAAGAATTTAAGTGTTAGTTAAAATTACTACCTTGACAAGTTATCGTTCTTTTTGTGTATTGATAATAAGCAGCCCCGGTTCTCTCACCTGTGTCGGTTCTCTCCGACATCGCTAACACCTGTCTTCCCCGCAGCACACCAAGGACCGGAGAGCGTTGGAATTCACGCGGAGTTTCAACACGATCTTTTGTATGAGAAATGCAAGATAAACAATGATTATGTAGTAAACTTTAAACCTATGAATTATTGGGTGGCTTATAGTCCATATTTCATTATTCTAGCTCTTCTAATAACGGAATTGCTGGCATTGCATAAGATAGCCTTTTGTGGGTCAACCAGTAATCCCATGGTCTTACAAAACTGCACATTGAAAGCTAGCATTCCGCAGGTGATTTAACTTTTTAATTCGTTGAAATCTATGGATTATTTCCGGAGTATTTAATTGCTAAAACGAATGTAATTTACGGGGTAAAAACATCGCCAATTCTTCTTAATTTGTAAAAATCGGGTATACGTCAACATATACAGCTTTCTAATTTTTATGAGTTATAGCATATTAATCAAGGACAGAATCAAAAGTTTTCAAATTTTTTCGCCCCTAGTTTTGCGAGGAAATCGACGTCACAAGAAGGGACATAATATATGGCCACGATAGTACATTAATTAGAATCTTTAGCTTATAGTTAATATACGAATATTTTTGGTACGGTCAGTCATATTTTTTATAGGCGATAATTATCATATACCACCAACGAAACCATACATAAATTAATATTAAATTTAAAATTGCAAATGTTCAATATTATCAAGATATGAAGTCGTCAGAAAACTATATTCACAGTAAAAGATATAAACTTAGTATTTAATGAAGACAGCAAATTATGCAAGTCCTAGATAATTATGGACGTAGCACCGTTAAAAATCGAATATTTAACCCAAAAAATAATAAAAACGAAAAACATTCCGCGCTTATCTCAAAACACAAATTTACTACCTCATAATTTAGTTGAATGTTAATATCTTTCCCGTATAAACCCAAACGGTAATAAAAGTCTGTTATTCGTTTATGATTGCAACACTTATAATATTCGAAAACCTTTTAAGGATTGCGTAACATCTCTCTGTAATAACACATGTATGAATTCATTATTTTTTCATAGTTTTATTCATAGTTTTATGTGTATGTGACATTTTCCTTATTAGTAATCGTCATGACTTTTGCATACGATATGAGAGAGAGAGAGAGGAGGTGATATGGACGTGTGTACCGGTCATAATTAGGTTGTAATTGGCGCCGTATAGAGTTCACAGTCGTGAGATGTACCGATATCTTGCCGAGATTTGCAGACGTTACTAAGTACATGAGGAGTCGCATATGTCCCCAGCCTAGAATTTTTATTAGTTCCATGGGAATCACTGCATCCGTGAGCCTCCATTTGCTAATTAAAAAACCTAAGCGACGGCCGAGCAAAGAATTTCATCCGCGCTTTTGCCACTACTTCAAACTGTACGACACTTTGTGGAAATCAATTCAAATTGCTTTTTGCTGAGGTTATTGACCAGAGGCAAAAATGCATTATTTTAGTTTGGCTTGGAAATAGGATATTAAACATTTTGATTAATGTATGATTAATTTATTCATTGGGGGATAAACGTCACTGGAAAATTTCCAACTACTTAGCTTTTTAAAAGTACAACGTTTCTTCCGTAGAATTTAAGCCTGAAAGCAGAAGCTGTGAAAAACTACACAAAATTCACAATTTCTTAAGGTGAAAATTGTGCTGTAATTTTGTTACTGTAATTTTTTCAAAAGCATAAATTCTACGAAAAAACAAATAGGTATACCAGCATGACTTGTAAGTTGATTGTTAGTCGTTGGTAGTAGTTGATAGTCCTTGTAGCTTTGATATTTTTTAAGTGAAAACGGTTTCGTGAACATAGGTATGTAACGAAAAACCGACACCGTGAATATACCATAGCTTGAAAGGTTTAATAGTTTTGCCATTAAGAGTGACACCATGACTCAATACCGTGTTTGGTGGGACGATAGGTAACGTTAGATGACGCCATTGGCATACACCCCTAATACAGTTTTGACAGTTTTTGAAGTGTAACCTTTTATTGTCTCCTTGGGTGAAAGTTGGTTTCCGGCATTGAACGAATTATAAGCGACACCATGAATATAGTTATTAAACCACCATCACTCTTCACCGTGTGTGGTGAGAAAATAGGTTACATTAGATGGCGCGACTGGCGATGACAGGTTTGATGGGGTGTCGGGTTTGACAGTTTTAACAGCTTTGATAGTTTTAACAGGGGTTTTACAGGTTTGACAGTTATGAAAGGTGCGACAGTTTTCACATTCATCGCGTAATTCTACGCTTTCTCTTGTTTTACAAACTATTTAAAAAATATACTGTATAGGTATATAAAAGTGTTGTTTCGGTATTTATGTTTGTTTGCTTATTCGTTCTTTTTTGTTGTTTGTTCCTTCTTTAAGTAAAAAAAATATTGTGAAATTTAGTAGACAATTATGAACTTAGACGACAATTGAAAAGCACACAAACCACATATAGAAGCCCTCAACATCAGTGGATTAAGGACACTTGTGGCTCAAGCCTATTAGTGTAAGGTTTACTTTTATAAGTTCACGTAAATTTTACCAAAGAACCTATTTTGACATTTTGATGACACACTTTTTTCAACGTTTGTATTCAGCGTAATAATATCTGTCTGAACCGCCCATTCACTTTCTATTCGCGAAATAATACTATATTAGTATTATTATATATAGGTATATTAGTATTTTTAATACTATATCAGTATTCAATTAGCTTTGAAGAAGCGAGCAACATGGTTCGCGAAACGTCAGCATTTACAAATCTTGACACACGGCATAACCCGGAAGCAGTTTATTTTCTAAATGATTCTGGCCGTGAAAGCCTACGTACTTAATTAATACTATATTAGCATTTTTATTTGTCTGTTTCTTTAAAGTTTTTTAGATGTGGTATATTTATATACAGGATGAGTTATTAGTATCCCGGCGGTCGATAGGTACTAAATAGCTGGTCAAAGAAAAAAAATTTTAAGACAAAAGTTGATTGGCTCACTAGTTTCTATGACATAAAATTATTTTCCTTTTATACAGGGTGTGGCATTTAGGCGTGACGTTAAGTATGTACATTTTTTAATGGAACGCCCTGTATATTTTATTATTGTACGAATACTTAAATTTGGCTATCCAACGGTATAGGTGGCTAACTCTCAGCGTTAATAGCACCTGAGATATTCAATTATATCTAAAAAATATGCCCGTTGCACGATCTTCTTTAAAACTATGTAAAATGACATTTTTGCAGGTTTTGCTTTTAAACTATGTCAGACAATAATCAAAGCAAGTAGATAGATGATAGTATCCAAAGATATTAGATTCACTATGCACTATACAGGTTGTTCATAAAACTTAGTAAATTTGATGTTTTTGAAATCGCTTTGCCTTGTGTTTTGTAAATGGAACACCCTGTATTTTATGTGCTAGTTCAAGTGCCCATCAAATTCCCTTTAATTTATGACAAATATTTTTTTAATTGTCCAATTTTATTAGTTTTCGTGATATTTACAATTTAAATAAAAATGTGTAATATTATCTAAATATGCTATTATTTTCTTGTTCTTTCTTTTTTGTTTGTCTCTTAGTTGTAAATCAGTAATAGTATATTCACATATAATTTTTTTAAAGTTTAATACTATTAGCATACTTAATAGCAATACTTAATAAACATTGCACAACAAGTAACTATTATTTTAATTAATATTTGGAAGTTGTTCAAAATGACAAATGTGCAAGCATTAACGCGCTGTATAAAAGATCTTGAGATATTTCTTAACATGTACCTCTTATTTACTCTAAGGTTGTCAATAACATTGGTTATACGATGTTTCATGTCTTCTGGTGCAGTAGGTGTTGATTGGTATACCAGCTCCTTCAACATATCCCCATAAAAAGAAATCGAGTTTGTTGAGGTCTGGAGACCTTGGTGGCCACAATGTAGGACTTCCTGTTCCCGCTTTGGTCACCGTTTTAGTTTTGTGCTGGTAATTATTATCTGTTTCTTCAAATTACGACCGACCCCAGTTTATAACACTTGGTTAGGGATGCCATCGTTCAGAGAAAAGACAAATATTGTTAAAATTTTGATAGCAATAACTTATTGAGTGTCGTTAGATCTCAATTGTTTGTTTCTATGATTAGTTAATGCTAATAGTAATAATTACCGTTCTTAAAGTTGTATTTTAATACAGTATTGCTGATTTACAAATGAGAGGCAAACAAAAAATAAAAAAATAATAGCATATTAGATAATATTACACATTTTTCTTTAAAGTTTTATGAACACCCTGTATAGTGAATCTAATATCTTTTGACTCATCGATCTACTGGCTTTGACTATTGTCTGACATAGTAACATATACATACAATTTTCTATAACACGAAAATCATCCCTTACAAAATACCATCCCTTAAATCGCTCATAGCTCCATGGAAATCAGCAAAACGCAACCCGGAAACTCTGCTTAATTTACCGGAAGAAAACCCGCCGTTTTCTTTTTTCATCCTCCCGCACACCCTTCCAATACCAATCGCATCCCCTCGATCTTTGTCAAAATTATACTCTCAAGTTCATATTGTGCGGACGGGCCGACCGACGCCACACCGGATCGCCGTCGGGGTGCAGCGGGTTGTTGCGGGGCTGTGTCGGGGGCGGGGGGGGGGGTTGAGACTGGCGGCTTTAATATGAAGATTGCTCCAATTGATGGGCGCTTCGCAACTCGCTTGGAGATGAAGTCATTTGCAAATGAACATCGCATCCGCGTCTGGTAATCATTAGGGGCATATTCAGTAGGAATAATTTCGCGAATTATTTCGCCGGGCGGTTCGCTCGAAGGACCTGTGTATAGCTCCGTCTCGTTCTTATGGCAGCCGACGTGCCGCACGGAACGGCTCTATGGAAGCAGCCAGACTGGCAGACGTATAAATGCATAATTAATTTTACTTGCACTCTGTATTAATTAACGGATGCTCCGGTGTTCTGCGGATCGTGTCCGACCCTACGATTTGAGATGTATTTAGGTCTATTAGTGCTGAGTATGGTATTGAATATGAAATGTAATTGCCCGATGAAAAACTTGGGGATATTAAGGATTGGTCACGTACCAATCAATCGTTTACGTTTTAGTAGTGGTAACTGTTTTAAATAATACAATTTGATGAACTTAATCGCTTAATTGATAGAGACTAAGAAGCAACTGGGTCAAAGTAGCGATTTTCGAACTGATTCATTATCTGAAATTAAATTTATAGCACCTTTTTATTAGATTTGAAAATCCAAATAATAACACAACATCGTCGTTAATTTCCATTAGGTTCTTTAACTTTTATAATTTTGTTTAAAAGACCATAGTCTTATTTTGCAAATTTTTTATCATTTTTGTTCATGACAACATATATATATATATATATATATATACAGTATAAGAAACAACAGAATAAGCCATAAAGTTGTTATTGTCGTATTTTATTTTATATAATGTTATTTTTTCTCTGGACAACGTGGAGTTTCCGAATACAAAGTTCATATATGTTCATATGTGTCCAGGAAAGTCCGCATCATATGGAAAAAAGTTTATTATCGATTTCGAAGAAAATTTTATTCTTTATATAAGTTGGCGGCGTGTATGAAACCAAAACGGCAACACAAAGGAAAAAAGTGAAAAATCAACTTTGCATCAAGAAAACGGTAATTTTGCGCTAGTTCTAAATAAACATTAGTTATCATACCAAAATAATACAAAATGTTAAAAATATACTAAAATTTCTAAAAAATAGATTAAAAAGAACCTTTTAGTATCAGTAGCATTCCTAATATTTGTCATAAACAAAAAATTTAAAAAAAACAAACAAAATTGTTTTTAAGATAGGTGGCTGTGAATACTATATATAATTTTTACTTCTAAGCAACATTTCCAAATAAAGTTTATCGATAACAATGAAAATAAAGGTACTTTACTCTTATCAGAAACTCATATATTCGGAATCGCTATGGCACCGAAATTTACATATTTAACGGTTGCAGTTTTGGTTTTATACATGCCGGCAACATTTATAAAAAATAAAATTTTCTGAGAAATGGATAAAAAAACTATTTCCATATGATGCGGACTTTCCTGGACACACTGTATATTCATATAATATTTGATGGATTTCCATACACTGTATACGAATACAGACTAAGTTTCCTACCGCGCAAGGCAAAGACAATTTTTGTGAATATTTAAAATTAGTGCCATAACCAAATTTACTAAATAGCAGGTAGAAAGTACGAACATTAATATTCAATATTTACTTATTTTCCTTATTGATATTTACCTTGATACTCTTTTAAGTTTTCGATTCAACCACTATCAGTTAAAAGAAAGGTAAAATCATAACCGTTGTGAAACTGTTGAACTTTTAAGTAAAATCACAATAATTGTGTTTTCTTGACTATATGAATTGATTTTCCAATCATTTTTAAGTTTTGCTACGCAAACTTTTAGACCAATTTGAGTGAAGAAACAATTGAAAAATACGTTTTCTGATACAAATCAAATTAACGTATAACTATTGTACTTTTTTATCTCATAAATCGTTAGGTAATTTCTGGACCCATGTTAGTTTGCTTAAACAGGGAGAAGTATGTACGTAAAAGTAAAAGGTCATTAAGAAGTACGTAAAAGTAAAAGTACGTAAAAAGAAGTACGTCAAAAACAAACTTACAAAAGTCATGACGCAATATTAAATTTAATCATTCAACGTAAAGTCTACTAAAAAATCGTTTTTGACAAAAAAAAACTAAATTTGGTTTTCAATTCACAGCACATCAGCACATGTATGGCATATATATTATTGAATTTGAATATTTTTTTAAATTGTATATGTTATATGTACATACACATTATAGAATGTGTAGAATGGAGAACTCTAAATATCAGTTTGTGTTAGTTAATAATTCTACTTGAAGTCAAAGTAGTAATGTTCTGAATAAAATAACTCAGTAGCTAAAGCATCTAAAACTGTGGTCTTTTTAATTAAACGTCAAGATTTACTTCATCCAGGAAATCCGGAAATTATTCAGAAAAAAAAGTTGAAGTATTACAGATTAATTATAAAATAAACTATTGTGTTTCCATGTTTACATATTTGAAAAGAATAGCATATATATTCTTCTGGAAAATTGGCTTTTTAAAAATGGCCTTCCTAATATTCTTATATACATATAACAACAAAATGCATACGAAATAACAATAAGTAACCAATTATTAACAATATTAGAAGTTTCGTCTATTTACTCTCATCAACCACAAACAAAGAGCCAATTAATTTAAATAATTTACAAAAATTCATATGGCCTGTTATACTCTTTATTGGTACACACTATACCTATGTAGGATTGTAAATTTTATACACCGTAAGGACGCGACGTTGCCATAAAATAAATAATAAATTCTCAACTATAATACACAATTCACCTATTCCTGTTTAGTTTTATTTGCCTAGTTTTTTATACCGACGTATCGTCATTTATATCATCAATAATAACTAAGGTCATCTCATACGTCAGTAGACAGGTTATTGTTATTTTGGTCTGCATTTTAATTACATTTTTATATAAAACCAGCCTTTGCAAATGTATTTTATTGCGATTTCGTCAAATCAATCAACTCAAATCCAGTGGATTGCCAATTTGTGCTATTATTTTGAAATTTTGTTCTCCAATTCAAAATGCTTCCATTCAAGAGAATGGAAGGTTATATTATTGGTAGGTCGGTTACATGAGTCCTAGAATGGAGAAATCGCCTTACTGATCAAAGAATTTTGTTTTTGAGATAATGACGGAAAAACGTAGACTCCACCAATAGAACGATATCTACGATAAAAAGTATTTATCATTGTACATTTGATGGTAGCCATTTTCTTTTCTTGTTGCTGCCCGCTCGGAAAGAAAGAAGCGAGATTTCGCGAGATAAAACTAAAATACATGCATTATACCGGGCCAGGGCGGAGGAAAGTTTTAATTAAAATACTCATGGACAAGCGGAGTGGTGGAGGCGCCTCTGCCGTCGCCGCCGCCGCCGCCGCTACTGCTGCCGCCTGGCGGAAAGTACGAAAGTTAATAAAAACTTTTTCCAGATATTATACAGAAGTATTTCGCTGGAGAGGGCGCTGGCGCGCGCCAGCCCGGATGGGCCTCTTTTTTCTCCCGTGAGTTATAACTGGGCGTTTAACGTCCTCCACTTGGAAAAACTTTATAGAAAAACGGACAAAAAGGGAAACGGCCAGGTAATGAAATACCTTTAAAATGGGACGGGAGAATTTTCCGGAAGTAATTCGCGCTGGAGAAGGCGACACAAGACAAAACATCGTAGGTATCGTAAATTATAGAGATTGTTGATAACTTAAGGTAATAGAAATCCAATCTTTCATATAATGAATGCCACAATAACAGACAATCCAAAACAAGAGAAGCTAAGACAGCGTTTACCCCGCACGCCTGCATCCGATCGATTTTAAGTTTATTATTGTTTGCAGATACGTTGTAACGCTGAAAATGTGCCACTTACTGACAGATATATTCGTGTCGGTTTAACAATTTTCAATATCCAAATTTTCAGTCGCAGTCGATGTCGCTTATAGTGAATTGACACAAACCGATATATTTATTTACTTTTAATTATTCAAATACGTTTTGCTTTTATAATGATTTCCAAATGTCACTATTATATACTACTATATATATACTAGACTATTATACAGTGTGTTCATTTCAAAAGTATCCAACCTTAATAACTCTTGACCTGGTGCTATTATTGCTTTGAGTGGCAACAAGTCGATTAAGATATCGGGGGGAAGTTTAAAAATGGTACCAAGAGAATTTTCGGTTTCATCCCTTCACCCTCCAGCCACCCCACTACGAAATTTCAATTGGCAACCCCTACCTTGTGATAGATCATTTGAAAGGCCATTCGAAGATGCCATAAAATATTTTCCTATGTCTTATTTTATTATTTTTTTTAAGTTTTCTTTTCTGTTGACTGTAATTTAATTCAACAGTGTATCCAATCCGCAATGTTTTGCTAATAATAATTGATTTCTTACCTTCCATCTTCTGTGTAGTCTATTTTAAGAACCGATCGATCGATTTAATTTTTTAATCAGGGTTGATTAGAGATTTTGTGCTTTTTCAAATGATATATCACAAAGTAGGGGGTGCTATTTGAAATTTCGAAGTGGGGTGGCTGGGGGTGAAGGGATAAAATGGAGAATTCTCTAGGTCCCATTTTTGAACTTCCCCCTCAATATCTAACTCGACGTGTTTCCACTCAAAGCAATACTCGCATGAGGTCAAGAGTTATTAAGGGTTGAGTTATTTCATACCTTCCATCTTCTGTGTAGTCTATCTTAAGAACCAATCGATCGATTTATTTTTGTTTTATTATGGTTGAGTAGAGAATTTTGTGCCCTTTCAAATAATGTATTACAACGGTAGCGTATAGTTGATCCAAAATCCTCTTTAAACAACCACACTTAACATAATGTATCACAAGGTAGACGGTACCATATGAAATTTCAAACTTGGGTGTCTGGGTGGTGAAGGGATGAAACCTAAAATTCTCTAGGTACCATTTTTGAACTTCCCCCTCAATATCTAAATCGACGTGTTTCCATTCAAAGCAATAATCGCATCACGTCAATAGTTATTAGGGTGGATACTTTTGAAATGAACACACTGTATATATATTTACTAGACTATTATATATACACAAACAACACACCAGTAGATATTACTTAATAATCAATTTTTTGACATAATATGGCCATCTCAGAAGAAATAACTCACATACATATCAGTATGTCATAACAAAAGCATCTGCCGAAAACAGCATTAGTATTGTTCATATGTCTCTGAAATTCACTCGCTCTGAAACTACTTAAAAATAGTTTTGTTGTGTTTGGTAAAGTCGAATCACTATTAGTAGAGCCCTAAGAGAGATAGACTATATCGTATATATCTATAAATCTGATAGATATACTATATCCTCGGCCCTCTACTAACAATGATTCAACCATGTACTCGACATGTTCGTGAAAAAAATATTTGTTACTGCTGTAAAATATTTGACAAGCCAACATTAATTTTTAACAGAAATACAGTAATTCAAAATTAAAAAAAAATATTTTGAATCAGTATTTCTTATGAGTTTCGTCAAAAGGTACTACGTCATAACATTTCAAACGTCATAGACAACTACTTTCTACTACACATAATAACTAGGATGATTTGTATTCGGTAAAAAAATTGTTCAAAATATTATATGACCTGAAAACCAATTAATAAATAATAATAATAATAAATACCTACAGTAATTTGAAAAAATATTTAGGGGTAGCGTCCTGCGTCACTGTTAAGAAAATGTATAAACTTTGTATTATAAAAAAGAAAATTTTAGCTACCGTAAATTTGATTACCACAATTAACAGCATAATAACAAAACAATCGAGGCAGTTTTGACTGAAGATCAGAAAATTTCACTGGTTTTGGATTCGTGTAAGAAAAAACAGAAATTCAAACAAAATGAGTATCTTGGCCGACAACGTAAAGGAAACATCTGAAAATATAAATTGTGAATTGAGGGAAAAAAAACAGAAGTCGGGAACGCAAAAAAATTTTTTTTCCAGAACCGAGACGCAATAAAATGTACTACCTTCAGAGTCAGATTGTACGGTAAAAAGGCATCTCAAAATCGGTTGTATCTAGTTTTGATTATTGTTTTTGTCAAATTAAGTCTTTGAAAATGTGCGAATGCTCTGACAGATTGAAAATCTTTTGGATTATTTTTTAATAAGGTTTTTTAAACTACAAATTTATTTAGTTTTGACAGTCGTTAGCGACCTTTAAATATCTTTTTTTATTATAAAAAAAAAAAACAATTTAGCACCCTAACAAATTCAGCGAAAAGTCATTACAAAGTAATAATAATAATAAGAAATGTGGACAAAAATTGTTACAATGTTATCTTTTAGAAAAATCACTGTAATCTGCAATATTCAAATAAATTTTGGGGCATGGGGATTTTTAATTTGATAAAACCTGTATATAATTCAGAATAAAAATTTCAGTTCAAGTTCTTATTGAACAGATGTTCCATAGTCAGTACATAATTATCACAAACAAATCTATATTTTATGAAATAAAATGCCACTTCTACACAGACCAATATTAATTTAATAAAACTAAACATACTCGTTATCCCAGAATAATTTTATACTTAGTAATTATGTCTGAATTTGTGACGTTTACATTAAATCATTTCTTAATCATCAAAATTGCGGACACAATATTCAAGATTAACGACTAATAGCTTGTAAATAGCTAGTATCTGTCAATTCTCAGTAAAACCAAAATACGACTGTTACAAACAAACCAATAATATGCTGACGAACAGTTATCACCTGACTTTATTACTCCTGGAAATAGGCGTAAATCCTTATTGTATACCCCAACTAGACCGAAAACCAGAAGAGATTTAACTCACTGTGCACACACGTTGCACGCTCGTTTGTTGTTCTTCTCTACCGAAAATAGCAAAGACGAAACACTGGCACATCATAAAACATTCCTGCGTGTCCCGTTCCCTCATATGCGTAAAAAGGCGACAGGAAGTGTGGGGGAGGTTTTTTTCTTCTCCTCTGGCGAGAGGGGAACCAGCTCTCGTGGCATTTTTTTAGCTGTAATAAAACTATTATATTAGTTTTTTTTTTCGCTCTTCGGTCGGGGCGGAGGGTCAGTCCCTTGACGAAGTGACCGTGATACATCAAGTAATATCAGTTGTCGGCGTCGATGCCACCCTTGGGCATTACCGGCCCATACATTTCAATCCGGACTGTCGGCGGAAGATGCTTTTTACCTTTGCCAGATCGTCGATCATCCGTCAAGTTTATAAAAAATCGTTACTGGTTGCCTTAAGTATACGAATGATGGTGATTGATTTTCATGAAAATTTTTGGATAGGTGTGAGTTTTTTTTTAAGAAATACCCACTACGTTTGGCGTATAAAATATTAAATACGAGAAAATTAAAGTAATAATTCTATTTTGAATTTAAAGTATTTTTGACATGGCCAATAAGATGTTGTTTCTTATATTATTACCTAATAATTATGATGTCGGCGAAATCTGGTGCAAATGATTTCATTTGGAGATATTGTTATTTTTCCATTGTTATTTTGTTCCTTAGTTGGTCAATAGCATTTGGTGTGTAAATCTTGTTTTTTAGGGTAACTCCGCAGATCTGGGGGATTAAGAATCCTTGATGATAATGGTGATATCAAACCAAGCTCTGTCTCACATATTAAATATTAATTTTGTTGGCATAATTTAATTTCTGCAACTTAAACATGAGAGAATTGTGTTGTGTGCTGAAAGGCATGTTGGTGTGTTTGGAGATGTATTTGTAGTTTTTACTTTATCATACGCAGTATGATAATGAATCAACCAATTTACTATGAGGATATAAGAAGTTATCGACCAGTTATCTCATTTTCAATAATAACTAATTAGTCAAGTACTCATTAGCAACTGTCATAACTTTGCTTCATACATCATACCGCCAGCTCATTCCAATTGCAAAACCCTATTTGTAGGACCTGTCAGTAATACTTGAGGAGTGATTTATTTGCAATTAAACGTGTTGTCACTGCTACTCAAATATATGAGCTAGGATAATAAATAACATCTACAGTGTTTTTTTATAATTGTTAAAGAATAAATACGAATCAATATGGCTACCAAACTAAAAAAAATCTGATGTGGCCAGGCACATGACTTTACCATACAATGTATAAAATTAATAGTTTCACTGAATGAGATTCTATTTGATCGAGATCGATCGTGTCTGCATTAAAATAAAACGAGACAGATATTGACAGTAGGTATTAAAAATCAGCATTTGACACTACCTACTGTCATTAGAATAAAAATAACTGTAAAATCCGGGCTAACTTTATATTAATGCAGACACGCTCACGATCAAATAGAATTTGCTCCTACAGCTAAACTATTAAATTTACCAAAAAATTTCATAGTCATAAATTATACCAGATTTCCTCTATTTTAATTTATTATTTAACTATTTTGACGAAATTACAGAAATGGCGACTCACTTGCAAAATCCTTGAAAAATTCTTAGAGTAAACATCCACTTCCTTTGGACCCTTTTGAGCCAAAAGCTTTTCAGCTTTAAATTTGGTCATGGGAGTTCTAAATATGAACTTTCGTCCTGATACCTTCAGTAGTTTCTCCGGAATCGTCGCCACAAAAATCGGGTATACACACATACACACACAGAAATTTTTTTGTACCTTGGTCAAAGATGTTCATGGGACCCAAAAAGACCTATCGCGCTAAAATGTAATTGTTTTTGCACGATTACAATACTTTCTCATACTGCGTATGATAAAGTAATAAATTAGTTCTTTATCGAAAATAAATTTGCTTACCACAATTACTAGGTTAATAAAAAAAATCTATAAACTTTTGAATGTAGATTAGCAGGACATTTCTCAGATTTCATTTGACTAAAAACTCCTGATAAGCAATTAAAGAATTCTAACAAATGACAATTGATGTGGTTATATTGTAGAATCTGGGTTTGAAAACAGAAAATGTACATCGAGTAAAATTTTTTGAAAATCAGTCCGAAAAATGCAAAAATATAAATTTTTTTAAATAATAAAAAATTACTAAATGTGTTTTTCTGGTCATATAACATTTTGAAGAAGGAACCTTTACAAAAACAATATTTGTTAAAAAAAAACATCCCAAGAGTGTACAGTAAGGAAGAAAATGAAGTGTCAGGTTTACATTTTTTGTGGCAACAGAACTTAAAACCTACCCAACGAATTTCAATCGGACTTTTATATAAAAATTCTTTCAATACCAATATTCAAATAAAAGGATGATCGAAATTAATTTATTACTTTTCGAGCCACAAAACATAACACGAATGTCATTTCTGCTTCGACTGTACATAATATTGGTAAATCTATTATATTTCTACAGTGCGCAGTGTAAAACACAGTTTTATCGTATTTACGTGATTAACTGTATCATCTTCTGTAAATCTCTGCTTCCCTCATGACTCTTAATAACATATTTCAATTTAAAACGCGGCATAAGGTATTACTTAGCAAAATTAGTTAGATTAGGCTATTATAAAAGTACGAATGGTTTCTATAAACGATAGAATTCTTAAAAGCATAAGTAAAATGTATATTGGGAATTATCGATGATGGCAAAAAAGTTTAATTATAATGCAATTCATCATTTTAATTTTAAAAGCAGATTTTAATACCAACATAATTTACACAAGTAGTTAATTTAAACTTTTTTATTATCTGCCATTAAAACTTGTGAAAATCAACCTTGTTTATCTATTGATTTTTATAATGCCAAGGAAATAGTAATATCTATAGAATTTTAATATTAGGTAATCGCATATTAAAATTAGAAACATTAAAATTTTCAATGAATTCACTTAAAATTAAGTAGCACTATTAAGTAGTTCGGATTGCGTCAGAACGCAACGTATCTTCTGCTCCGCTTTACATTTCAGAGCTATTGTATAATATTAGATATACCTAATCTATTTGCATACATTTGCATCGAAATTTAAATTAATTAAACATTTGTTGCGGTCACGGTTCGTGCTGTATACATACACTCGCATGCCCTCGTTACTGTATCAAATTGTATTGTTTCATCTGTTAAGTAACAATTTATATAATTACTACGTTCCGCAACTTTTGTGTGTGTCTGTATTATTCCTACATCTATCCGTTAATGAAACCACAAATTACATATTTCTTTTATTTGGTTTCCTGCCACTCTAGCCGGAGAAAAAATAGCCACTTTTGTAGGTATATTTTTTGCAATATAGTAATTGAATTACAAAATCTCTTTAAAGCACTTTATTGTTCACATTTTGAGGAATATTCACTACAAAAAAAAACAAAATAAATAAAAAATTTAAGCGTTACAGGACATCGAAGGAAACATCTTCCGGCGGACAAGGTTGCACGGCCGGAAAGATTTTGCACGCAGTTTTTCACTTAGCCATAAAAACAAAAAAGAATTTGATTCTATATAAGATTATCTCTGGAAGTATGTACGGAAATTAGGAAATTTCGCTATAAAACAAAATGGCGGACGTTTGAATACAAATTATCACTTTTACTTACAAAATTAGGTTAAAAATTGTTTCTAACAAAAAAAGTTTCGAACTTATCGTAAAATCCGTACGTACTTCCCTAGATAATGTTGTTCTAAAGACGCATATAAAATTTCAAGTGAATTGACGGAGATCAGTTGAAGTTATCTTACCGGCCAGTCTGAAAAATGCGGTTTTGAGAAAACATGGTTTAAAGTATTGTGTAACTTTGATGTATAGAATTGTTATATCTTACTGTAGTCGGCGATGCCTGGACCATATAATTATCTTTTCAAATTAATATTGTCCATCTCTTGTTTCTTTCTGTTTGATTTTGACGACAGACGGGCCTGTTTCGTAGGATCAGTCAGCGATGGCTCTGAAAACATGATGCGCCGTGCGTCAGCCTTCGCGCAGAAATTATTGCTGTGTGGCCCGATGCTAATACATAACACCTCCATAATCTTCATAAGGCTGAATAATGGCATCATTGACAACACATATGGTTATACTTGCTGCAATACCCACAATTACTTTGCCACTTGAAAGTGAAAATGAAAATGAAATCACCAGGTGGACAATGCTTGTGCTGCGGCATTTCATCGGCCAGAATGTATTGAGCAGTGTCGCCCAGATCTATTTTCTTCACACACTACAACTTGTGAAATAGCAGAAAA
The DNA here is from genome assembly GCA_964023965.1 of Melinopterus prodromus. Taxonomy (NCBI): domain Eukaryota; kingdom Metazoa; phylum Arthropoda; class Insecta; order Coleoptera; family Scarabaeidae; genus Melinopterus; species Melinopterus prodromus. Next base: position 53,793,221 of record OZ030393.1, read on the forward strand.
CACAGCAACAAACTTTAAAAGAGTATAATTAAACATCATCCACTTCACCGTTGTAAAAATCTTCAACCGACGGTACTTTTTTGCTGTTTGGCGAATTCAAACGATTCAATGATTATCGTTTTTTTTTTTCAAATATGAAACGGACTGTAGCATATTTCTAAGATCTCAAGACATCACTTAAGCATAAAAAACTCGATTAATTCTTTTGTCACACTCCTTTACCAATTTTTCAAAACCCGACAAAACTATCGAAAATCCTGTATAAAATGGAAAATTTCACAATCTTTACTTTTAAGTTGGTTATTGCTTTTGTTACTTTGAAATAATTTCAGCATTTACTAATTTTTCAAATTCTGCAAGTCAATTATCAAGTTTATCGCTTTTGATTTCACAGGAAATTTTTTATTTAAATACAAAAAAGCAGGTACTTAAACAAATTTAAGAATTTTTTTTTGTTTTTCTTGTAGGATAAACGCAAATCTGACTGTACAGCCTTTTCAGAGTTCCCACAATCTTTATAAAGACGCATTTTACAGAGAAACGTTACAGACAACAATTCAAATTTAAACATGGGTATCATAACTGTTAATGTATAACATATAATGTTATCATAACTGCTAATTTTTGTGATGACATATTGGTCAAAAACCATACAAATCGAATTTTAGTTAACAAATGGAATAGATTAAAGTTTGAATATAGTTGTATTACAGAATACAAGAGTAAATCACAGAGATAACTTGTCCGTTGAAGATGTCTTATTCACAGTACTGCCTTATGGTTTGGAAAAGTTTCGCATCCCTAAAAATACCTATCTAAATCGTTCAGAAGCAATTAAAGTCGCCAATTTTTTTAGTACTGGCAAGAAAGACAAACAAGTCAAAAAATGTAAAATAGAAATAAGTAAAGAATTGCAAAAAAATGAGACTTAGTCCAGCCCTGCCCGTTGGAAATAATCTGTTAAAACGGTTAAAAAGTTCGCAGTAGCGGCGCGCACTTCGGGCAGAAATATTGCCGGGCCGGCTCGGATGATATTCATAAATAAGTGAAATAACGGTGGCAGATGCTCCCCACTATATCAGCTCGGAAATGATCGTTCCCCCGCGCCCTCTACACGGCTCCTACCGCTACTCCATCGAAGCCCTGGCCGCGCCAAGACGCACGGTGATATTTATACGCCCGTCACGGGATCGCGCATCTTTGATCTTATAATTTATTTTATAAATGCGCCTGACGATTTCGTTATGAGCGCGCGCTAAATGAAATACCGACGCGGGCGCATGTTTTGTAAACACGGCCGTTGACTGGTACTGCTCCCGGGACACCAATTATCAAAACATTAGCATCAAAAACGCGTCAAAACGATTATAGCGCGCCTCCGACGAACAACGATCTAAAACGGCGGCATAATGGCCGAGATGAAATATGATTTGACAGGCGGCTTTTACGTTTTACCTCTTGGGGATATGAGTGATACTTAACTGAGATTAATGGCGCTAATAACTTGTTACCGTGAAGGAATTACTCGGAGCAGCGGATAGAATTAGTGTAAGCATTAATAATTAGTAGGGAAGCAGTCATATTTGCACGCCATGTGTTTTATGACATTCCGGACGTTTCGCTCATACCTTGTTTAATTTTGGTTGTTTCTTTTAAGCCTCTTCTTTAAGCCCAAGGAACGCATTGGTTAACATATGCTAATATTTGACATGTTAATGTTTGACAAGATGTTTGTGCGCTCAATATGAAACTGGACTCGGAAACTGAATATTTTAACGAGCTAGAGACAACGAAATAAGAAATACAGTTACTCGAAAGTCAACAAATAAACGATAAAAATGGAGATGGAACGGCTGTCTAATGAGGAGAAAGGGCAGAAAATTCGCAACATAGTGATATATGAAATTGATAGAGATGTTGGACCATATGAGGCCAGAGTTTGAAGATTGGAATATTAAGCCGGGTTTTCCTAGGAGCAGGTTTTTTACGCAACGTACAACGCATTTCAATTTGACAGCTTAATACGCCGCGCATTTGTATTTTCCAAACGTGCAGCATCAGATATTTAGGTGGACTACTTATAGTATGGTCAAGGGATCTTTGCGTGTTGTCAAAAGTGACAGTTCTCTGAGAAGACGTACTTTACGTTGTACGCTGCGTAAAAAACCTGCTCCTAGGAAAACCGGCCTTTAGACTTTTTATTATTAATTTTTAATCTATGAAAACGATAAACTCAAACGATTTAGGATTCCTAGCAAATGAAGACGTCAATTGCATCGACTTTAACTTTTAACTTTACTGTGACTTTAAAGTGAAGAAGATAATAGTAATTTTAGAAACTGCGTGAGGCACTGTTCGTATTATGTAATCATAGGATAGCTGTTTTAAAACTAGAAGCCGATATTACAAGTGTAGGTATAGACAATAGAACAGTAATTCTCAAGATAAGTAATCCTGCAATGCCTCTAGTTGGTTGAGCTATTTGTGTACCCGTAGTAATAATAACAGTTTATTATGGAGTTGCATACGGTTTTATAACTTTATTTGTTTAAAAGTAATATTTGGTACCTGGTACACTTTAGGAAGAAAGAAATATACGTATCTAAATATTTTTTGTACATTAAATCTTGAATTTGTCCTTTACGTAAAGCCAATTCAATTTTGCGTTATTATTATCTGTGATTCATTTCGAATCATATTTTCACTATGTAAAAAAATATTTAACGTCACAACAGAGCATTAAAAATTTTTCAAATAATTTTACTTGGATTTAAAGACCTATTTTATCATAGCTCCGACTCTTCTGTACATGATTTAAATATTTTGACCTAATTGTAAATCGTCCTATATTTATCCTTAACTTGATGTTAAATTTTTAAACGAAATGTTCCGATAGAGCATTCATTTGATGTATATTTACGGTGAACACGGTTCAAATTAATTGTAAGAAACTAAAATGTGGTAACATGTTGGTAGCATGTTGATAAATATTGTTGATAATAAGAATCACACAGAATTATGGTTTCAAAGTCCCGTAACCAAAAACGTCCTCCGGACTCCCGAGGCTAGTCCCAGGAAGTCCCGAAATACAGAAAAGAGCAAATCAGGAAAGAATACGTAATTTTATTTATTTAATTTATTTTAGAAGTATGTATGTATGTATAATAGCGTGCATCTTATTTTATCAAAAGTTCTTTATGTATATTGTCTAAATTCACTTAAAAAATCTAATAATAATGCAAAAATTCAGATGAGACTTGCCAGAATTACCTCAAATATACCAATAAACAATCTCATTAGCATAGCTGGTCAAGTCACCCCGGGGCTGAATTTTTGAAAATACCAGACGTTGGAAATGCTCCAACTAAACAAACAAAATCAAAATCGAGACTTACCGAATTTTTGAGTACGTTGTTTATTTCACAATCCCTCCAGACGCTCCTACTCCCTCCCAGCAAATCTAATCTCGCCAGACTCGGGCATTACATCAGGCACCTGAAATTATTAAATATGCTTATTATTTCATGTTATCTTTTATTTCTAGATAAAGAAGGGTATACAAATACAATACCTAGCAAAGAGGCATTAAAGCGTAAAGACAATCTATTTCTGGCCTTAAATTAAAAATCTGATGTGGCCTGGCACATGATTTTATCATACAATATATAAAATTAATAGTTTAGCTGCATGAGATTCTATCGAGATCGATCGTGTTTGCGTTAAAATAAAACGAATTAGTCAGGATTTGACAGATATTGACAGTAGGTATTGTCAAAAAATCAGCCTTTAACACTACCTACTGTCATTAGAATAAAAATATCTGGCAAATCCATGGGCAAATCCTATATTAATGCAGACACGATCTCGATCAAACAGTATTTGCTCCTACAGCTAAACTATTAATTTTACCAAAAAATGTCATAGACATAAATTATAGAAAATTTCCTCTACTTTAATTTATTATTTAACTATTTGCATTTAACGCATTTGCAAAATCCTTGAAAAATGCATAACAATATTGCTATCCGCAATCCGCACTTGAAATACACATTGACTTTGTAAACACCATAGAAACACCAAGCTGTTTCAGATATCTTTAGTAGTTTCTCCGGAATCGTCGCCACAAAAATTGTTTACACACACATATACACACACACAGACATTTTTCGCTTTTATTATTTCCGCTAAAATCTCATTTTTTTTTCTTACAATACTTCAATCATACTGCGTATGATAAAGTAAAAATCAAATGCTAACACATTATTTCATGTAATACAGATGTCCGATATTAAAATAGAATGAAACCCGAATATTTCTGTATGGAAAACGGTAAAATTACGCAAAAAGACATAAAATCATTTTGTTTAAAGTTTTAGGAGCTATTGTTTTGATAGTAACTATTTCCCCGACAATTTGTTGGGTAAATGGGTATATATGTATATGGATGCAAACAAAATATTCACATTCAACATTAAAAGATGTGCCTTTGTCTAATATGATGAAGCCCCTTCCAACAATTAGCAATTCATTTGTAAAATTTGAAATGGTAACCATTAACCCCTTTAAATACATCAATTTCATGAAATTGAGGAAGCTGGCTGAAGACTACAATAAAAATCCTAACGTAAAACAATATCCCTATGTTTTAAGAAAAGAAAATATACTTTTATAATATCATAACATCCAGGCGTTGGTTTTTCCTTAGTCCGTTTCTGGGTTGTGCGGCTCTCCAGTAGCGAAATGGAATATTCAAGTGGCGGTATTGGGCGGATTTTAAATTTTCAAAGCTTACATATCCTATATTTGCCAGCGGGGGTAAGTGAAAGAACGCCAGCGTTTGAGGTGGCTTCGCTCTCACCCTACGCCATAACCCTCCGGGATCGGTGGTAACCTACTTATTCCTCACTCAATATTTCATCGAGCGGCGGGTAGTCCGCGGTTGGTTATGCCTTCAACTTTGAGGAGTCGCGGATTTTCCCGACACCCTCGCAAGCGCCTCCTAGCGGCCCATCCTTAAACTAATTAAAGTTGAGCAGTGCATAACCGACTATTCCGCGGAGGAACGCAAACGTATAAATTACTTTTAATTACAACAATTTTATAATTTGTACAGGAGAGCGCGCGCGCGCGCGCCAGCGAACTCTTGATTAATTAACTTGCAAGATTAATGGTATATTGTAAATTATCATTCGCGGGCTAAATAAACTTTGCGTGCCCCGGCAAAAGATATTAGTAGAGAGCCGCGGACCGAGTTACGAAATTAATTTGCGATTTATGCCGGAGGTTCTCGGAATTCGGTTAAATTAAACTTTCATTTATCTTGTGGGTGTTGGCAATTTCCTGGAGTATTTCATGCAGCTTTAATAAAAATAAAAGTCCGTTCGATATTCATTTCTGGGGCTCAGAGGTACAGAGTCGTATCCCCTATTATTATTGTCAAAATTGAGGTAATATTAATACTTATGCCGATACATCAGGAACAAGTTAATTGTGATCTAATTTCAAAAATCAAACGTTGATTCGTTTCTGTGATTTAGAATTTACAAAAGTTTGCATTTTAAGATTTTGTCGAGGTAGACAACAGTTTCAAAAGTTAATTCCATCAAAAGTCGTTTTATAAGTAGATGATAACCCATAAATTTGAAAGAAAATGTATTTTGTAACATCTTCTTTTTAACACATTTTGGTTGGGTTTAAGCTTATCACTCGAATGCTATGGGATTTTTTATGACAATTGAACAGATTTTGGAATACTAATAATAAATATAGGTACTAATGTAATTCCTACCCTAATCCTTACAGTTTTTTAATTATCGCCTTATTTGCCAAAGACCTCATTTTGAGAAACAGAAAAAGAAAAGTTATATCTCAACTAATAGATTGATTTCTCGAAGTGATTCATATCCATATTCTATATAGAATGAAAGGTTCTGTCCATTTCAAGAGGTACGCCTACATCTATCAAACAAAGAATACCAATTTTCTTATTGGTTCATCCTGTATATGGTTGCATTTTTGGAGTGTATACAATTTTCGATGGGATCAACCGCTGGTGAGAAAGGTTCATTATAAATGGTTGTAGTCGATATAGGCCATGATATCAAATGTAAAGATTTCTGATTGTCGTTCTATTTTAATGGAATACATGGAAAAGTTAAACTGGTTGCATAGCCTATTTCAAGTTTGAAGTTGTTTGTCTATACCGACAAAATTTTTCTAACGTGGCATGGCTTACTACAATCATTTATAATGACCCTGTATTTCTATGTAGAGTAAAGATATTAAATGGGTTTGGTTTGAATATTGGACGATTTTAGCTTTTAGGAGGTCTTTATATCAGGTTTGATTAGGAATGGTTATTAAACCGATTTTGCCTAAATCTAAGCTCGTGGATCTATACAGCACTAACGAATATTGTACAACTGATGTAAATCTAAAAGGCACTTGACTTTATCATACTATATATATAAAGTTTATGGCATAGCTACATGAGATTCTATTCGATCGAGATCGGCCGTGTCTGCATTGAAATAAAACTAGTTAGCCAGGATTTGACAAATATTTTGATTCTATTAACAGTAGGTATTGTAAAAACATCAGCGTTTGACATTATTGTAATTAAAATGAAATTATCTGTCTATGCCTGGCAGACTAGTTTTATATTAATGCAGACACGACCGATCTCGATCAAATGGAATTTACTCATACAGCTGTACTATTAGTTTTATAAAAAAAAATTCATAAAGATAAATTATACAAATTTTCCTCTACATTATTTTATTATTTAACTGTTTTGACAAAATTACAGAAATGGCGGCTCATTTGCAAAGTCCTTGAAAAATGCTTAGAGTGAACGTCCAGTTCCTTTGGACCTGCCTTTGGAGTACTTTCTCCGTAATCATCGCCACAAAACAAAACGAGTACACACCACACACACAACAACATGTATGATAAAGTTAAAAAAATGTATTAGATGGAATTATCGGAAATACTAAACTGACGTTTTTGGTCTATAATCAAGATACCCTGTGGAATAAGTAAGGAACAATGGGCATGTTTTGAGGTATTCTGTTTCAAAGCCACATCCATTCTTAGCATTTAATTTGTTGTTTCTTTCCAATACCTGAATTTTTTATGAAGATATTCAAGTTTATGTAAACCTCTAGAATTTGAAATGCGGTTAAACCTAGCAGCAAATGTTATTTAATTGAGACTATTAGACAACCATTTTTTATATCAGCAATTATTTAATTTCAAGATTGGTAACAACCAGACATCAACCGATAATCCTGGGTAAATGGCATCAACCAAAATTAATTTAATAAGTGAAACTAAAAGTATACTTGATAGTTCAATAATGTGTATGACCAGTGCCCACCCCTGCAGTAGTTTTACCTGTGTTTCTGGTAGTAAAATATTGCAAAACTTTACTGGATTTTGCTGTTCATTGTATATTAAATCTACGGAGCCCATTACACTAATGAAACGAATGTTAAATCACATCATTCAGGAAAAAGGTAAATAATTATGTTAGGTCCCTTCTAAAATTACTGCAGTTTGAAATATAAACAAAACAGAAAAATAAAAATATTAAATTCATATAAAACAATGCGAAAACAAAGAATGGACGCAAATGATAGACAATAAAATAACAAAAAGTATTTATACATAATTATTCAGGGTATTAGCATTCAAACTGTACCTTAAAGTTAAACTGTACCGTTTGCCAATAACAAAAAAGTACCCAGCTAATTTCGGTTGAGGCTAGCTGATTCTATATTTATTACAGATTCTTTATTTATGACAGACAAGTCAACTGTCTCATATAATTGATGATCACCATGTAGGTAGTCGTCACAATAACACCTAAGAAGATGTTCTTTATAATCAAATACGTAATATGGTAAAAATATTTTTAATTTTGTACAAATATTTAACTAAAAGTTCCTCAATTGGAACTGTTGGAACTGGAAAATTTGCCAGTTCGTTTAGAACAATTTAATTTCTATTTAATTTTTTTAACATTTGGTAGAAGTTTGTTTAGTTTCGAATGAAGATATTCCAAAAAATACTACCTTATAATAATTAATAGCGAGCACGAAAGATAATAATAACACTCTTACAAATAAATATTTTCTATAGATCACGATGAAGTTTAACGTTTGTTTTCCAATTCCTGTAGGGTTATTTCTCCGTATTTTTGGAAGCATAAGACTTCCTTGCCCGCTACTAGTGGCGATCATAAGTTATATAAGGCGGAATATTAGCGTGGCTGCCCCAGGGGTGGCATCAATAAGTCGGCCAGAAATGGATTTTTCATCCTCCTGGTAGTAGGGACAAATGGGCCTTGGAAGTGGGCACCCCTGAGGGCTATCCACTCATCCCATCGATCTCGGTATGAACTAGTGCCTAGCGGTAGGTACTACTACTACTTTTCCTGGACCCCCCTACACCACCTATTCGTTTTATATCGATGCGGATCCGGCTGGCTATCGGACGCGTAAGTTATGACCCGTGCCCGGCCCGCCAATATGGATATGGTCGGGCACTCCTATCAGATTTTATGTATGCCCCGGGGCGGATTATGATATTGAAACATAAGTTTGAGTTACCGTTTCATCAGCGGGGGGATTTGAAAGGTTTACAGCGGACTATCTTTATGGACGGGATAAGGTAATCTCCGGACATGTTTCAGAAATCATCTTTTCAGAAGGCCGATGTAAGAAAATTTCAACGTAAATGGTTTGAACGAATTTTATATCAAAATAGCGCTTTACTGATAGGAGTAGATGTCTGAAAACGGACGGAAAAAGGACGTTTTTTTTGATTAGTTAGTAATTATGATTTTTTAATACAAAAATTACAAATCATCAACTACCTCAATCAAATTAAGGTTGTGGTTCTTGGTACAAGTTTTGACGCTGATTACGCCGGTATGATTTGATTTTACTTATTTCGAACAGTTGGGCACTTATTACGTTCCCAATTATCAAAAATGATGCCAAAAACACCATTACTATTTTTGTATTTTTTTTATTTTTGTATTATTTGAAAAACCGTAATTTCAGCACAACTCGGTTACCATAAGATACAGAGACTTAAGGTGCGCGGTTCGCGAGAAAAACGCGATAAACCGCGGGAATTATAGTTTCCCACTTTCTGGCCAAACCGTACACGCTACGGGGAATCCGACCTCACCGTTGAATTCAGCACATCCCAATGCATAAGCAGGACTACATTAGAATGCTCTATCTCTCAAAAAGTTATAATTGTTTTTTCGGTCTAAATTTAGCACTTGTAAGAAATCACGTATTCTTACAAAATTTTAGCAAGTCGGCAAAAACCCAACTACCTTCAATCAAATTAAGGTTGTGGTTCTTGGTACAATTTTTGACGCTGACTACGCCGGTATGATTTTATTTTACTTATTTGGAACGGTTGGGCAGTTATTACGTTCCCAATTATCAAAAATGATGCTAAAAATACCCATTTTACTATGTTAGAAACTTTGAACGCAAACTGTGTCCGATCTAATCGACCGATGTTGACGGTTCAAACGGTATCAGATGGGAAATTGGCCGAGGAATTCATTTCTGAAAGCCGCGTTGCTCTAAGGTTCGCGGTTCGCGAGAAAAACGCGATAAACCGCGGAAATTATAGTTTCCCACTTTCTGTCCAAACCGTACACGCTACGGGAAAACCGACCTCACCGTTGAATTCAGCACATCCCAATGCATAAGCAGGACTACATTAGAATGGTCTATCTCTCAAAAAGTTATAACTGTTTTTTCAGTCTAAATTTAGCACTTTTAGATAGAAAAAAATTGAACATTGCAACCGTTGGTGATAGAAAGGTTTACCCACCACCAAATGATAGCTCTCGCTGAGTCTATCAAAAAAATGTATAGCTTTATATGCCTAAGATTTACCACTTTCATGTTATGTGGTCCATTTCGCTTATTTTTGTATTATTTGAAAAACCGTAATTTCAGCACAACTCGGCAACCAGTAGAGACAGAGACTTTTCCTATATAAACTTGTAATCAGCGAACCCATTTTAGTAAGATAGCAAAGCTTTCATGTTGATCCGGCGCCTAGTTTTAGAGATAGGAGTGCCAGTTCAATATTATAGTTTAAAATACGTGATTTCTTACAAAATTTTAGCAAGTCGGCAAAAACCCAACTACCTTCAATCAAATTAAGGTTGTGGTTCCTGGTACAATTTTTGACGCTGATTACGCCGGTATCATTTTATTTTACTTATTTGGAACTGTTGGGCAGTTATTACGTTCGTAATTATCAAAAATGATGCTAAAAACACCCATTTTACTATGTTAGAAACTTTGAACGCAAACTGTGTCCGATCTAATCGACCGATGTTGACGGTTCAAACGGCATCAGATGGGAAATTGGCCGAGGAATTCATTTCTGAAAGCCGCGTTGCTCTAAGGTGCGCGGTTCGCGAGAAAAACGCGATAAACCGCGGAAATTATAGTTTCCCACTTTCTGTCCAAACCGTACACGCTACGGGAAAACCGACCTCACCGTTGAATTCAGCACATCCCAATGCATAAGCAGGACTACATTAGAATGCTCTATCTCTCAAAAAGTTATAACTGTTTTTTCAGTCTAAATTTAGCACTTTTAGATAGAAAAAAATTTAACATTGCAACCGTTGGCGATAGAAAGGTTTACCCACCACCAAATGATAGCTCTCGCTGAGTCTATCAAAAAATGTATAGCTTTATATGCCTAAGATTTACCACTTTCATGTTATGTGGTCCATTTCGCTTATTTTTGTATTATTTGAAAAACCGTAATTTCAGCACAACTCGGCAACCAGTAGAGACAGAGACTTTTCCTATATAAACTTTTAATCAGCGCACCCATTTTAGTAAGATAGCAAAGCTTTCATGTTGATCCGGCGCCTAGTTTTAGAGATAGGAGTGCCAGTTCAATATTATAGTTTAAAATACGTGATTTCTTACAAAATTTTAGCAAGTCGGCAAAAACCCAACTACCTTCAATCAAATTAAGGTTGTGGTTCCTGGTACAATTTTTGACGCTGATTACGCCGGTATCATTTTATTTTACTTATTTGGAACTGTTGGGCAGTTATTACGTTCGCAATTATCAAAAATGATGCTAAAAACACCCATTTTACTATGTTAGAAACTTTGAACGCAAACTGTGTCCCATCTAATCGACCGATGTTGACGGTTCAAACGGTATCAGATGGGAAATTGGCCGAGGAATTCATTTCTGAAAGCCGCGTTGCTCTAAGGTTCGCGGTTCGCGAGAAAAACGCGATAAACCGCGGAAATTATAGTTTCCCACTTTCTGGCCAAACCGTACACGCTACGGGAAAACCGACCTCACCGTTGAATTCAGCACATCCCAATGCATAAGCAGGACTACATTAGAATGCTCTATCTCTCAAAAAGTTATAATTGTTTTTTCGGTCTAAATTTAGCACTTTTAGATAGAAAAAAATTGAACATTGCAACCGTTGGTGATAGAAAGGTTTACCCACCACCAAATGATAGCTCTCGCTGAGTCTATCAAAAAAATGTGTACTTTTATATGCCTAAGATTTACCATTTTCATGTTATGTGGTCCATTTCGCTTATTTTTGTATTATTTGAAAAACCGTAATTTCAGCACAACTCGGCAACCAGTAGAGACAGAGACTTTTCCTATATAAATTTGTAATCGGCGCACCCATTTTAGTAAGATAGCAAAGCTTTCATGTTGATCCGGCGCCTAGTTTTAGAGATAGGAGTGCCAGTTCAATATTATAGTTTAAAATACGTGATTTCTTACAAAATTTTAGCAAGTCGGCAAAAACCCAACTACCTTCAATCAAATTAAGGTTGTGGTTCCTGGTACAATTTTTGACGCTGATAACGCCGGTATCATTTTATTTTACTTATTTGGAACTGTTGGGCAGTTATTACGTTCGCAATTATCAAAAATGATGCTAAAAACACCCATTTTACTATGTTAGAAACTTTGAACGCAAACTGTGTCCGATCTAATCGACCGATGTTGACGGTTCAAACGGCATCAGATGGGAAATTGGCCGAGGAATTCATTTCTGAAAGCCGCGTTGCTCTAAGGTTCGCGGTTCGCGAGAAAAACGCGATAAACCGCGGAAATTATAGTTTCCCACTTTCTGTCCAAACCGTACACGCTACGGGAAAACCGACCTCACCGTTGAATTCAGCACATCCCAATGCATAAGCAGGACTACATTAGAATGCTCTATCTCTCAAAAAGTTATAACTGTTTTTTCAGTCTAAATTTAGCACTTTTAGATAGAAAAAAATTGAACATTGCAACCGTTGGTGATAGAAAGGTTTACCCACCACCAAATGATAGCTCTCGCTGAGTCTATCAAAAAATGTATAGCTTTATATGCCTAAGATTTACCACTTTCATGTTATGTGGTCCATTTCGCTTATTTTTGTATTATTTGAAAAACCGTAATTTCAGCACAACTCGGCAACCAGTAGAGACAGAGACTTTTCCTATATAAACTTGTAATCAGCGCACCCATTTTAGTAAGATAGCAAAGCTTTCATGTTGATCCGGCGCCTAGTTTTAGAGATAGGAGTGCCAGTTCAATATTATAGTTTAAAATACGTGATTTCTTACAAAATTTTAGCAAGTCGGCAAAAACCCAACTACCTTCAATCAAATTAAGGTTGTGGTTCCTGGTACAATTTTTGACGCTGATAACGCCGGTATCATTTTATTTTACTTATTTGGAACTGTTGGGCAGTTATTACGTTCGCAATTATCAAAAATGATGCTAAAAACACCCATTTTACTATGTTAGAAACTTTGAACGCAAACTGTGTCCGATCTAATCGACCGATGTTGACGGTTCAAACGGTATCAGATGGGAAATTGGCCGAGGAATTCATTTCTGAAAGCCGCGTTGCTCTAAGGTTCGCGGTTCGCGAGAAAAACGCGATAAACCGCGGAAATTATAGTTTCCCACTTTCTGGCCAAACCGTACACGCTACGGGAAAACCGACCTCACCGTTGAATTCAGCACATCCCAATGCATAAGCAGGACTACATTAGAATGCTCTATCTCTCAAAAAGTTATAATTGTTTTTTCGGTCTAAATTTAGCACTTTTAGATAGAAAAAAATTGAACATTGCAACCGTTGGTGATAGAAAGCTTTACCCACCACCAAATGATAGCTCTCGCTGAGTCTATCAAAAAAATGTATACTTTTATATGCCTAAGATTTACCATTTTCATGTTATGTGGTCCATTTCGCTTATTTTTGTATTATTTGAAAAACCGTAATTTCAGCACAACTCGGCAACCAGTAGAGACAGAGACTTTTCCTATATAAATTTGTAATCGGCGCACCCATTTTAGTAAGATAGCAAAGCTTTCATGTTGATCCGGGGCCTAGTTTTAGAGATAGGAGTGCCAGTTCAATATTATAGTTTAAAATACGTGATTTCTTACATTTTACTATGTTAGAAACTTTGAACGCAAACTGTGTCCGATCTAATCGACCGATGTTGACGGTTCAAACGGTATCAGATGGGAAATTGGCCGAGGAATTCATTTCTGAAAGCCGCGTTGCTCTAAGGTTCGCGGTTCGCGAGAAAAACGCGATAAACCGCGGAAATTATAGTTTCCCACTTTCTGGCCAAACCGTACACGCTACGGGAAAACCGACCTCACCGTTGAATTCAGCACATCCCAATGCATAAGCAGGACTACATTAGAATGCTCTATCTCTCAAAAAGTTATAATTGTTTTTTCGGTCTAAATTTAGCACTTTTAGATAGAAAAAAATTGAACATTGCAACCGTTGGTGATAGAAAGCTTTACCCACCACCAAATGATAGCTCTCGCTGAGTCTATCAAAAAAATGTATACTTTTATATGCCTAAGATTTACCATTTTCATGTTATGTGGTCCATTTCGCTTATTTTTGTATTATTTGAAAAACCGTAATTTCAGCACAACTCGGCAACCAGTAGAGACAGAGACTTTTCCTATATAAATTTGTAATCGGCGCACCCATTTTAGTAAGATAGCAAAGCTTTCATGTTGATCCGGGGCCTAGTTTTAGAGATAGGTGTGCCAGTTCAATATTATAGTTTAAAATACGTGATTTCTTACAAAATTTTAGCAACTCGGCAAAACCCAACTACGTTCAATCAAATTAAGGTTGTGGTTCTTTGTACAATTTTTGACGCTGATTACGCCGGTATCATTTTATTTTACTTATTTGTAACGGTTGGGCAGTTATTACGTTCCCAATTATCAAAAATGATGCTAAAAACACCCATTTTACTATGTTAGAAACTTTGAACGCAAACTGTGTCCGATCTAATCGACCGATGTTGACGGTTCAAACGGTATCAGATGGGAAATTGGCCGAGGAATTCATTTCTGAAAGCCGCGTTGCTCTAAGGTTCGCGGTTCGCGAGAAAAACGCGATAAACCGCGGAAATTATAGTTTCCCACTTTCTGGCCAAACCGTACACGCTACGGGAAAACCGACCTCACCGTTGAATTCAGCACATCCCAATGCATAAGCAGGACTACATTAGAATGCTCTATCTCTCAAAAAGTTATAACTGTTTTTTCGGTCTAAATTTAGCACTTTTAGATAGAAAAAAATTGAACATTGCAACCGTTGGTGATAGAAAGGTTTACCCACCACCAAATGATAGCTCTCGCTGAGTCTATCAAAAAAATGTATACTTTTATATGCCTAAGATTTACCATTTTCATGTTATGTGGTCCATTTCGCTTATTTTTGTATTATTTGAAAAACCGTAATTTCAGCACAACTCGGCAACCAGTAGAGACAGAGACTTTTCCTATATAAATTTGTAATCGGCGCACCCATTTTAGTAAGATAGCAAAGCTTTCATGTTGATGCGGGGCCTAGTTTTAGAGATAGGTGTGCCAGTTCAATATTATAGTTTAAAATACGTGATTTCTTACAAAATTTTAGCAACTCTGCAAAAACCCAACTACGTTCAATCAAATTAAGGTTGTGGTTCTTTGTACAATTTTTGACGCTGATTACGCCGGTATCATTTTATTTTACTTATTTGGAACGGTTGGGCAGTTATTACGTTCCCAATTATCAAAAATGATGCTAAAAACACCCATTTTACTATGTTAGCAACTTTGAACGCAAACTGTGTCCGATCTAATCGACCGATGTTGACGGTTCAAACGGCATCAGATGGGAAATTGGCCGAGGAATTCATTTCTGACAGCCGCGTTGCTCTAAGGTGCGCGGTTCGCGAGAAAAACGCGATAAACCGCGGAAATTATAGTTTCCCACTTTCTGGCCAAACCGTACACGCTACGGGAAAACCGACCTCACCGTTGAATTCAGCACATCCCAATGCATAAGTAGGACTACATTAGAATGCTCTATCTCTCAAAAAGTTATAACTGTTTTTTCAGTCTAAATTTAGCACTTTTAGATAGAAAAAAATTGAACATTGCAACCGTTGGTGATAGAAAGGTTTACCCACCACCAAATGATAGCTCTCGCTGAGTCTATCAAAAAAATGTATACTTTTATATGCCTAAGATTTACCACTTTCATGTTATGTGGTCCATTTCGCTTATTTTTGTATTATTTGAAAAACCGTAATTTCAGCACAACTCGGCAACCAGTAGAGACAGAGACTTTTCCTATATAAACTTGTAATCAGCGCACCCATTTTAGTAAGATAGCAAAGCTTTCATGTTGATCCGGCGCCTAGTTTTAGAGATAGGAGTGCCAGTTCAATATTATAGTTTAAAATACGTGATTTCTTACAAAATTTTAGCAAGTCGGCAAAAACCCAACTACCTTCAATCAAATTAAGGTTGTGGTTCTTGGTACAATTTTTGACTCTGATTACGCCGGTATCATTTTATTTTACTTATTTGGAACTGTTGGGCAGTTATTACGTTCGCAATTATCAAAAATGATGCTAAAAACACCCATTTTACTATGTTAGAAACTTTGAACGCAAACTGTGTCCGATCTAATCGACCGATGTTGACGGTTCAAACGGTATCAGATGGGAAATTGGCCGAGGAATTCATTTCTGAAAGCCGCGTTGCTCTAAGGTTCGCGGTTCGCGAGAAAAACGCGATAAACCGCGGAAATTATAGTTTCCCACTTTCTGGCCAAACCGTACACGCTACGGGAAAACCGACCTCACCGTTGAATTCAGCACATCCCAATGCATAAGCAGGACTACATTAGAATGCTCTATCTCTCAAAAAGTTATAATTGTTTTTTCGGTCTAAATTTAGCACTTTTAGATAGAAAAAAATTGAACATTGCAACCGTTGGTGATAGAAAGGTTTACCCACCACCAAATGATAGCTCTCGCTGAGTCTATCAAAAAAATGTATACTTTTATATGCCTAAGATTTACCATTTTCATGTTATGTGGTCCATTTCGCCTATTTTTGTATTATTTGAAAAACCATAATTTCAGCACAACTCGGCAACCAGTAGAGACAGAGACTTTTCCTATATAAATTTGTAATCGGCGCACCCATTTTAGTAAGATAGCAAAGCTTTCATGTTGATCCGGCGCCTAGTTTTAGAGATAGGTGTGCCAGTTCAATATTATAGTTTAAAATACGTGATTTCTTACAAAATTTTAGCAACTCGGCAAAAACCCAACTACGTTCAATCAAATTAAGGTTGTGGTTCTTTGTACAATTTTTGACGCTGATTACGCCGGTATCATTTTATTTTACTTATTTGGAACGGTTGGGCAGTTATTACGTTCCCAATTATCAAAAATGATGCTAAAAACACCCATTTTACTATGTTAGAAACTTTGAACGCAAACTGTGTCCGATCTAATCGACCGATGTTGACGGTTCAAACGGTATCAGATGGGAAATTGGCCGAGGAATTCATTTCTGAAAGCCGCGTTGCTCTAAGGTTCGCGGTTCGCGAGAAAAACGCGATAAACCGCGGAAATTATAATTTCCCACTTTCTGGCCAAACCGTACACGCTACGGGAAAACCGACCTCACCGTTGAATTCAGCACATCCCAATGCATAAGCAGGACTACATTAGAATGCTCTATCTCTCAAAAAGTTATAATTGTTTTTTCGGTCTAAATTTAGCACTTTTAGATAGAAAAAAATTGAACATTGCAACCGTTGGTGATAGAAAGGTTTACGCACCACCAAATGATAGCTCTCGCTGAGTCTATCAAAAAAATGTGTACTTTTATATGCCTAAGATTTACCATTTTCATGTTATGTGGTCCATTTCGCTTATTTTTGTATTATTTGAAAAACCGTAATTTCAGCACAACTCGGCAACCAGTAGAGACAGAGACTTTTCCTATATAAACTTGTAACCAGCGCACCCATTTTAGTAAGATAGCAAAGCTTTCATGTTGATCCGGCGCCTAGTTTTAGAGATAGGAGTGCCAGTTCAATATTATAGTTTAAAATACGTGATTTCTTACAAAATTTTAGCAAGTCGGCAAAAACCCAACTACCTTCAATCAAATTAAGGTTGTGGTTCCTGGTACAATTTTTGACGCTGATTACGCCGGTATCATTTTATTTTACTTATTTGGAACTGTTGGGCAGTTATTACGTTCGCAATTATCAAAAATGATGCTAAAAACACCCATTTTACTATGTTAGAAACTTTGAACGCAAACTGTGTCCGATCTAATCGACCGATGTTGACGGTTCAAACGGTATCAGATGGGAAATTGGCCGAGGAATTCATTTCTGAAAGCCGCGTTGCTCTAAGGTTCGCGGTTCGCGAGAAAAACGCGATAAACCGCGGAAATTATAGTTTCCCACTTTCTGGCCAAACCGTACACGCTACGGGAAAACCGACCTCACCGTTGAATTCAGCACATCCCAATGCATAAGCAGGACTACATTAGAATGCTCTGTCTCTCAAAAAGTTATAATTGTTTTTTCGGTCTAAATTTAGCACTTTTAGATAGAAAAAAATTGAACATTGCAACCGTTGGTGATAGAAAGGTTTACCCACCACCAAATGATAGCTCTCGCTGAGTCTATCAAAAAAATGTATACTTTTATATGCCTAAGATTTACCATTTTCATGTTATGTGGTCCATTTCGCTTATTTTTTGTATTATTTGAAAAACCGTAATTTCAGCACAACTCGGCAACCAGTAGAGACAGAGACTTTTCCTATATAAATTTGTAATCGGCGCACCCATTTTAGTAAGATAGCAAAGCTTTCATGTTGATCCGGGGCCTAGTTTTAGAGGTAGGTGTGCCAGTTCAATATTATAGTTTAAAATACGTGATTTCTTACAAAATTTTAGCAAGTCGGCAAAAACCCAACTACCTTCAATCAAATTAAGGTTGTGGTTCCTGGTACAATTTTTGACGTTGATAACGCCGGTATCATTTTATTTTACTTATTTGGAACTGTTGGGCAGTTATTACGTTCGCAATTATCAAAAATGATGCTAAAAACACCCATTTTACTATGTTAGAAACTTTGAACGCAAACTGTGTCCGATCTAATCGACCGATGTTGACGGTTCAAACGGTATCAGATGGGAAATTGGCCGAGGAATTCATTTCTGAAAGCCGCGTTGCTCTAAGGTTCGCGGTTCGCGAGAAAAACGCGATAAACCGCGGAAATTATAGTTTCCCACTTTCTGGCCAAACCGTACACGCTACGGGAAAACCGACCTCACCGTTGAATTCAGCACATCCCAATGCATAAGCAGGACTACATTAGAATGCTCGATCTCTCAAAAAGTTATAACTGTTTTTTCGGTCTAAATTTAGCACTTTTAGATAGAAAAAAATTGAACATTGCAACCGTTGGTGATAGAAAGGTTTACCCACCACCAAATGATAGCTCTCGCTGAGTCTATCAAAAAAATGTATACTTTTATATGCCTAAGATTTACCATTTTCATGTTATGTGGTCCATTTCGCTTATTTTTGTATTATTTGAAAAACCGTAATTTCAGCACAACTCGGCAACCAGTAGAGACAGAGACTTTTCCTATATAAATTTGTAATCGGCGCACCCATTTTAGTAAGATAGCAAAGCTTTCATGTTGATCCGGCGCCTAGTTTTAGAGATAGGTGTGCCAGTTCAATATTATAGTTTAAAATACGTGATTTCTTACAAAATTTTAGCAACTCGGCAAAAACCCAACTACCTTCAATCAAATTAAGGTTGTGGTTCCTGGTACAATTTTTGACGTTGATAACGCCGGTATCATTTTATTTTACTTATTTGGAAGTGTTGGGCAGTTATTACGTTCGCAATTATCAAAAATGATGCTAAAAACACCCATTTTACTATGTTAGAAACTTTGAACGCAAACTGTGTCCGATCTAATCGACCGATGTTGACGGTTCAAACGGTATCAGATGGGAAATTGGCCGAGGAATTCATTTCTGAAAGCCGCGTTGCTCTAAGGTTCGCGGTTCGCGAGAAAAACGCGATAAACCGCGGAAATTATAGTTTCCCACTTTCTGGCCAAACCGTACACGCTACGGGAAAACCGACCTCACCGTTGAATTCAGCACATCCCAATGCATAAGCAGGACTACATTAGAATGCTCTATCTCTCAAAAAGTTATAATTGTTTTTTCGGTCTAAATTTAGCACTTTTAGATAGAAAAAAATTGAACATTGCAACCGTTGGTGATAGAAAGGTTTACCCACCACCAAATGATAGCTCTCGCTGAGTCTATCAAAAAAATGTGTACTTTTATATGCCTAAGATTTACCATTTTCATGTTATGTGGTCCATTTCGCTTATTTTTGTATTATTTGAAAAACCGTAATTTCAGCACAACTCGGCAACAAGTAGAGACAGAGACTTTTCCTATATAAATTTGTAATCGGCGCACCCATTTTAGTAAGATAGCAAAGCTTTCATGTTGATCCGGCGCCTAGTTTTAGAGATAGGAGTGCCAGTTCAATATTATAGTTTAAAATACGTGATTTCTTACAAAATTTTAGCAAGTCGGCAAAAACCCAACTACCTTCAATCAAATTAAGTTTGTGGTTCCTGGTACAATTTTTGACGCTGATAACGCCGGTATCATTTTATTTTACTTATTTGGAACTGTTGGGCAGTTATTACGTTCGCAATTATCAAAAATGATGCTAAAAACACCCATTTTACTATGTTAGAAACTTTGAACGCAAACTGTGTCCGATCTAATCGACCGATGTTGACGGTTCAAACGGTATCAGATGGGAAATTGGCCGAGGAATTCATTTCTGAAAGCCGCGTTGCTCTAAGGTTCGCGGTTCGCGAGAAAAACGCGATAAACCGCGGAAATTATAGTTTCCCACTTTCTGGCCAAACCGTACACGCTACGGGAAAACCGACCTCAACGTTGAATTCAGCACATCCCAATGCATAAGCAGGACTACATTAGAATGCTCTATCTCTCAAAAAGTTATAATTGTTTTTTCGGTCTAAATTTAGCACTTTTAGATAGAAAAAAATTGAACATTGCAACCGTTGGTGATAGAAAGGTTTACCCACCACCAAATGATAGCTCTCGCTGAGTCTATCAAAAAAATGTATACTTTTATATGCCTAAGATTTACCATTTTCATGTTATGTGGTCCATTTCGCTTATTTTTGTATTATTTGAAAAACCGTAATTTCAGCACAACTCGGCAACCAGTAGAGACAGAGACTTTTCCTATATAAATTTGTAATCGGCGCACCCATTTTAGTAAGATAGCAAAGCTTTCATGTTGATCCGGGGCCTAGTTTTAGAGATAGGTGTGCCAGTTCAATATTATAGTTTAAAATACGTGATTTCTTACAAAATTTTAGCAACTCGGCAAAAACCCAACTACGTTCAATCAAATTAAGGTTGTGGTTCTTTGTACAATTTTTGACGCTGATTACGCCGGTATCATTTTATTTTACTTATTTGGAACGGTTGGGCAGTTATTACGTTCCCAATTATCAAAAATGATGCTAAAAACACCCATTTTACTATGTTAGAAACTTTGAACGCAAACTGTGTCCGATCTAATCGACCGATGTTGACGGTTCAAACGGTATCAGATGGGAAATTGGCCGAGGAATTCATTTCTGAAAGCCGCGTTGCTCTAAGGTTCGCGGTTCGCGAGAAAAACGCGATAAACCGCGGAAATTATAGTTTCCCACTTTCTGGCCAAACCGTACACGCTACGGGAAAACCGACCTCACCGTTGAATTCAGCACATCCCAATGCATAAGCAGGACTACATTAGAATGCTCTATCTCTCAAAAAGTTATAACTGTTTTTTCGGTCTAAATTTAGCACTTTTAGATAGAAAAAAATTGAACATTGCAACCGTTGGTGATAGAAAGGTTTACCCACCACCAAATGATAGCTCTCGCTGAGTCTATCAAAAAAATGTATACTTTTATATGCCTAAGATTTACCATTTTCATGTTATGTGGTCCATTTCGCTTATTTTTGTATTATTTGAAAAACCGTAATTTCAGCACAACTCGGCAACCAGTAGAGACAGAGACTTTTCCTATATAAACTTGTAATCAGCGCACCCATTTTAGTAAGATAGCAAAGCTTTCATGTTGATCCGGCGCCTAGTTTTAGAGATAGGAGTGCCAGTTCAATATTATAGTTTAAAATACGTGATTTCTTACAAAATTTTAGCAAGTCGGCAAAAACCCAACTACCTTCAATCAAATTAAGGTTGTGGTTCTTGGTACAATTTTTGACTCTGATTACGCCGGTATCATTTTATTTTACTTATTTGGAACTGTTGGGCAGTTATTACGTTCGCAATTATCAAAAATGATGCTAAAAACACCCATTTTACTATGTTAGAAACTTTGAACGCAAACTGTGTCCGATCTAATCTACCGATGTTGACGGTTCAAACGGCATCAGATGGGAAATTGGCCGAGGAATTCATTTCTGAAAGCCGCGTTGCTCTAAGGTGCGCGGTTCGCGAGAAAAACGCGATAAACCGCGGAAATTATAGTTTCCCACTTTCTGGCCAAACCGTACACGCTACGGGAAAACCGACCTCACCGTTGAATTCAGCACATCCCAATGCATAAGCAGGACTACATTAGAATGCTCTATCTCTCAAAAAGTTATAATTGTTTTTTCAGTCTAAATTTAGCACTTTTAGATAGAAAAAAATTGAACATTGCAACCGTTGGTGATAGAAAGGTTTACCCACCACCAAATGATAGCTCTCGCTGAGTCTATCAAAAAAATGTATACTTTTATATGCCTAAGATTTACCATTTTCATGTTATGTGGTCCATTTCGCCTATTTTTGTATTATTTGAAAAACCATAATTTCAGCACAACTCGGCAACCAGTAGAGACAGAGACTTTTCCTATATAAACTTGTAATCAGCGCACCCATTTTAGTAAGATAGCAAAGCTTTCATGTTGATCCGGCGCCTAGTTTTAGAGATAGGAGTGCCAGTTCAATATTATAGTTTAAAATACGTGATTTCTTACAAAATTTTAGCAAGTCGGCAAAAACCCAACTACCTTCAATCAAATTAAGGTTGTGGTTCTTGGTACAATTTTTGACTCTGATTACGCCGGTATCATTTTATTTTACTTATTTGGAACTGTTGGGCAGTTATTACGTTCGCAATTATCAAAAATGATGCTAAAAACACCCATTTTACTATGTTAGAAACTTTGAACGCAAACTGTGTCCGATCTAATCTACCGATGTTGACGGTTCAAACGGCATCAGATGGGAAATTGGCCGAGGAATTCATTTCTGAAAGCCGCGTTGCTCTAAGGTGCGCGGTTCGCGAGAAAAACGCGATAAACCGCGGAAATTATAGTTTCCCACTTTCTGGCCAAACCGTACACGCTACGGGAAAACCGACCTCACCGTTGAATTCAGCACATCCCAATGCATAAGCAGGACTACATTAGAATGCTCTATCTCTCAAAAAGTTATAACTGTTTTTTCGGTCTAAATTTAGCACTTTTAGATAGAAAAAAATTGAACATTGCAACCGTTGGTGATAGAAAGGTTTACCCACCACCAAATGATAGCTCTCGCTGAGTCTATCAAAAAAATGTATACTTTTATATGCCTAAGATTTACCATTTTCATGTTATGTGGTCCATTTCGCCTATTTTTGTATTATTTGAAAAACCATAATTTCAGCACAACTCGGCAACCAGTAGAGACAGAGACTTTTCCTATATAAATTTGTAATCGGCGCACCCATTTTAGTAAGATAGCAAAGCTTTCATGTTGATCCGGCGCCTAGTTTTAGAGATAGGTGTGCCAGTTCAATATTATAGTTTAAAATACGTGATTTCTTACAAAATTTTAGCAACTCGGCAAAAACCCAACTACGTTCAATCAAATTAAGGTTGTGGTTCTTTGTACAATTTTTGACGCTGATTACGCCGGTATCATTTTATTTTACTTATTTGGAACGGTTGGGCAGTTATTACGTTCCCAATTATCAAAAATGATGCTAAAAACACCCATTTTACTATGTTAGAAACTTTGAACGCAAACTGTGTCCGATCTAATCGACCGATGTTGACGGTTCAAACGGTATCAGATTTGAAATTGGCCGAGGAATTCATTTCTGAAAGCCGCGTTGCTCTAAGGTGCGCGGTTCGCGAGAAAAACGCGATAAGCCGCGGAAATTATAGTTTCCCACTTTCTGGCCGAACCGTACACGCTACGGGAAAACCGACCTCAACGTTGAATTCAGCACATCCCAATGCATAAGCAGGACTACATTAGAATGCTCTATCTCTCAAAAAGTTATAACTGTTTTTTCAGTATAAATTTAGCACTTTTAGATAGAAAAAAATTGAACATTGCAACCGTTGGTGATAGAAAGGTTTACCCACCACCAAATGATAGCTCTCGCTGAGTCTATCAAAAAAATGTATACTTTTATATGCCTAAGATTTACCATTTTCATGCTATGTGGTCCATTTCGCTTATTTTTGTATTATTTGAAAAACCGTAATTTCAGCACAACTCGGCAACCAGTAGAGACAGAGACTTTTCCTATATAAATTTGTAATCGGCGCACCCATTTTAGTAAGATAGCAAAGCTTTCATGTTGATCCGGCGCCTAGTTTTAGAGATAGGTGTGCCAGTTCAATATTATAGTTTAAAATACGTGATTTCTTACAAAATTTTAGCAACTCGGCAAAAACCCAACTACGTTCAATCAAATTAAGGTTGTGGTTCTTTGTACAATTTTTGACGCTGATTACGCCGGTATCATTTTATTTTACTTGTTTGGAACGGTTGGGCAGTTATTACGTTCCCAATTATCAAAAATGATGCTAAAAACACCCATTTTACTATGTTAGAAACTTTGAACGCAAACTGTGTCCGATCTAATCGACCGATGTTGACGGTTCAAACGGCATCAGATGGGAAATTGGCCGAGGAATTCATTTCTGAAAGCCGCGTTGCTCTAAGGTGCGCGGTTCGCGAGAAAAACGCGATAAACCGCGGAAATTATAGTTTCCCACTTTCTGGCCGAACCGTACACGCTACGGGAAAACCGACCTCACCGTTGAATTCAGCACATCCCAATGCATAAGCAGGACTACATTAGAATGCTCTATCTCTCAAAAAGTTATAACTGTTTTTTCAGTCTAAATTTAGCACTTTTAGATAGAAAAAAATTGAACATTGCAACCGTTGGTGATAGAAAGGTTTACCCACCACCAAATGATAGCTCTCGCTGAGTCTATCAAAAAAATGTATACTTTTATATGCCTAAGATTTACCACTTTCATGTTATGTGGTCCATTTCGCTTATTTTTGTATTATTTGAAAAACCGTAATTTCAGCACAACTCGGCAACCAGTAGAGACAGAGACTTTTCCTATATAAACTTGTAATCAGCGCACCCATTTTAGTAAGATAGCAAAGCTTTCATGTTGATCCGGCGCCTAGTTTTAGAGATAGGAGTGCCAGTTCAATATTATAGTTTAAAATACGTGATTTCTTACAAAATTTTAGCAAGTCGGCAAAAACCCAACTACCTTCAATCAAATTAAGGTTGTGCTTCTTGGTACAATTTTTGACTCTGATTACGCCGGTATCATTTTATTTTACTTATTTGGAACTGTTGGGCAGTTATTACGTTCGCAATTATCAAAAATGATGCTAAAAACACCCATTTTACTATGTTAGAAACTTTGAACGCAAACTGTGTCCGATCTAATCTACCGATGTTGACGGTTCAAACGGCATCAGATGGGAAATTGGCCGAGGAATTCATTTCTGAAAGCCGCGTTGCTCTAAGGTGCGCGGTTCGCGAGAAAAACGCGATAAACCGCGGAAATTATAGTTTCCCACTTTCTGGCCAAACCGTACACGCTACGGGAAAACCGACCTCACCGTTGAATTCAGCACATCCCAATGCATAAGCAGGACTACATTAGAATGCTCTATCTCTCAAAAAGTTATAATTGTTTTTTCGGTCTAAATTTAGCACTTTTAGATAGAAAAAAATTGAACATTGCAACCGTTGGTGATAGAAAGGTTTACCCACCACCAAATGATAGCTCTCGCTGAGTCTATCAAAAAAATGTATACTTTTATATGCCTAAGATTTATCATTTTCATGTTATGTGGTCCATTTCGCCTATTTTTGTATTATTTGAAAAACCATAATTTCAGCACAACTCGGCAACCAGTAGAGACAGAGACTTTTCCTATATAAATTTGTAATCGGCGCACCCATTTTAGTAAGATAGCAAAGCTTTCATGTTGATCCGGCGCCTAGTTTTAGAGATAGGTGTGCCAGTTCAATATTATAGTTTAAAATACGTGATTTCTTACAAAATTTTAGCAACTCGGCAAAAACCCAACTACGTTCAATCAAATTAAGGTTGTGGTTCTTTGTACAATTTTTGACGCTGATTACGCCGGTATCATTTTATTTTACTTATTTGGAACGGTTGGGCAGTTATTACGTTCCCAATTATCAAAAATGATGCTAAAAACACCCATTTTACTATGTTAGAAACTTTGAACGCAAACTGTGTCCGATCTAATCGACCGATGTTGACGGTTCAAACGGCATCAGATGGGAAATTGGCCGAGGAATTCATTTCTGAAAGCCGCGTTGCTCTAAGGTGCGCGGTTCGCGAGAAAAACGCGATAAACCGCGGAAATTATAGTTTCCCACTTTCTGGCCGAACCGTACACGCTACGGGAAAACCGACCTCACCGTTGAATTCAGCACATCCCAATGCATAAGCAGGACTACATTAGAATGCTCTATCTCTCAAAAAGTTATAACTGTTTTTTCAGTCTAAATTTAGCACTTTTAGATAGAAAAAAATTGAACATTGCAACCGTTGGTGATAGAAAGGTTTACCCACCACCAAATGATAGCTCTCGCTGAGTCTATCAAAAAAATGTATACTTTTATATGCCTAAGATTTACCATTTTCATGTTATGTGGTCCATTTCGCCTATTTTTGTATTATTTGAAAAACCGTAATTTCAGCACAACTCGGCAACCAGTAGAGACAGAGACTTTTCCTATATAAATTTGTAATCGGCGCACCCATTTTAGTAAGATAGCAAAGCTTTCATGTTGATCCGGCGCCTAGTTTTAGAGATAGGTGTGCCAGTTCAATATTATAGTTTAAAATACGTGATTTCTTACAAAATTTTAGCAACTCGGCAAAAACCCAACTACGTTCAATCAAATTAAGGTTGTGGTTCTTTGTACAATTTTTGACGCTGATTACGCCGGTATCATTTTATTTTACTTATTTGGAACGGTTAGGCAGTTATTACGTTCCCAATTATCAAAAATGATGCTAAAAACACCCATTTTACTATGTTAGAAACTTTGAACGCAAACTGTGTCCGATCTAATCGACCGATGTTGACGGTTCAAACGGCATCAGATGGGAAATTGGCCGAGGAATTCATTTCTGAAAGCCGCGTTGCTCTAAGGTGCGCGGTTCGCGAGAAAAACGCGATAAGCCGCGGAAATTATAGTTTCCCACTTTCTGGCCGAACCGTACACGCTACGGGAAAACCGACCTCAACGTTGAATTCAGCACATCCCAATGCATAAGCAGGACTACATTAGAATGCTCTATCTCTCAAAAAGTTATAACTGTTTTTTCAGTATAAATTTAGCACTTTTAGATAGAAAAAAATTGAACATTGCAACCGTTGGTGATAGAAAGGTTTACCCACCACCAAATGATAGCTCTCGCTGAGTCTATCAAAAAAATGTATACTTTTATATGCCTAAGATTTACCATTTTCATGCTATGTGGTCCATTTCGCTTATTTTTGTATTATTTGAAAAACCGTAATTTCAGCACAACTCGGCAACCAGTAGAGACAGAGACTTTTCCTATATAAATTTGTAATCGGCGCACCCATTTTAGTAAGATAGCAAAGCTTTCATGTTGATCCGGCGCCTAGTTTTAGAGATAGGTGTGCCAGTTCAATATTATAGTTTAAAATACGTGATTTCTTACAAAATTTTAGCAACTCGGCAAAAACCCAACTACGTTCAATCAAATTAAGGTTGTGGTTCTTTGTACAATTTTTGACGCTGATTACGCCGGTATCATTTTATTTTACTTGTTTGGAACGGTTGGGCAGTTATTACGTTCCCAATTATCAAAAATGATGCTAAAAACACCCATTTTACTATGTTAGAGACTTTGAACGCAAACTGTGTCCGATCTAATCGACCGATGTTGACGGTTCATACGGTATCAGATTTGAAATTGGCCGAGGAATTCATTTCTGAAAGCCGCGTTGCTCTAAGGGGCGCGGTTCGCGAGAAAAACGCGATAAATCGCGGAAATTATAGTTTCCCACTTTCTGGCCAAACCGTACACGCTACGGGAAAACCGACCTCACCGTTGAATTCAGCACATCCCATTGCATAAGCAGGACTACATTAGAATGCTCTATGTCTCAAAAAGTTATAATTGTTTTTTCGGTCTAAATTTAGCACTTTTAGATAGAAAAAAATTGAACATTGCAACCGTTGGTGATAGAAAGGTTTACACCACCAAATGATAGCTCTCGCTGAATCGATCAAAAAAATGTATACTTTTATATGCCTAAGATTTGCCATTTTCATGTTATGTGGTCCATTTCGCTTATTTTTCTATTATTTGAAAAACCGTAATTTCAGCACAACTCGGTAACCAGTAGAGACAGAGACTTCTCCTATATGCATTTGTAATCAGCGCACCCATTTTAGTAAGATAGTAAAGCTTTCATGTTGGTCCGGGTCCTAGTTTTAGAGATGAAATGTTGGTGATAGAAAGGTTTACCCACCACCAAATGATAGCTCTCGCTGAGTCGATCAAAAAAATGTATACTTATATATGCCTAAGATTTGCCATTTTCATGTTATGTGGTCGATTTCGCTTATTTTTATATTATTTGAAAAACCGTAATTTCAGCACAACTCGGTAACCAGTAGAGACAGAGACTTTTAGTAAAGCTTTCATGTTGATCCGGGTCCTAGTTTTAGAGATAGGAGTGCCAGTTCAAAATTATAGTTTAAAATACGCAATTTCTTACAAAATTTTAGCAATTCGGCAAAAACCCAACTACATTCAATCAAATTAAGGTTGTGGTTCTTGGTACAATTTTTGACGCTGATTACGGTGGTATAATTTTATTTTACTTATTTGGAACGGTTGGGCAGTTAGTACGTTCCCAATTATCAAAAATGATGCTAAAAACACCCATTTTACTATGTTAGAAACTTTGAACGCAAACTGTGTCCGATCTAATCGACCGATGTTGATGGTTCAAACGGTATCAGATGGGAAATTGGCCGAGGAATTCATTTCTGAAAGCCGCGTTGCTCTAAGGTGCGCGGTTCGCGAGAAAAACGCGATAAACCGCGGAAATTATAGTTTCCCACTTTCTGGCCAAAAATGCTGTATCTCTCAAAAAGTTATAATTGTTTTTTCGGTCTAAATTTGGCACTTAGTATTAAAATGTGCATAAACAATCTGATGTATTGTTGATGAATTACAAAAAAATAAAGCGGGTTTAGTGATGTAATGTGTTAATTTATTAGAGCCAGGGTATGACTAAAACCGATATAGCTCCTATTAAATTTAAAAGGGAGATTTCCCTAAAAATAACCAGCCTGCACCAGCAGTATACCAGCGTACGGAAATAGCCTAATTGTTTACCTTCCACGGTGGAGATGCTCTTGACGAATTATACTTTTATTTTTAGTCATTCCACCAAACTTATTTAAGTGCATTTTTAAATGGTGTATATAAAAAACGCATTCTACATCCAGGCGCAGTTACAGAGAGCCGCAGTCATCTGGTTGTAACTAAACGAATCCACAGTTTGTCCGATCTCACTATAAAGAGGGAAACTGGTCTGATTTACCGATAGGGTAATTTTCCGAATTTCTGGAGGGTCGCCTCTATTCATACTGGCTGCGGGGAGGCGGGCGGAGAGGACTTGTAAAGCGTTGCTCATCTGAGCGCCCATTATTTCGAGCGACGCGCTGCAGTTGTGCTTGCTTAATTTTATAAATATAGCGAACAAAGATTTTAATGTCTCTCTGATGGTGGAGTGTTTTGTCCCCTTCTACGCCCCGCTCAACTCCTCTCGCCGCTCGAGTTAAATTTCTTCATTTGGGGAGGCAAGTAGCCGTGACAAAACAACATTTGAAACGTTTTTGGATGTTTTGAACAGAAATTAAGTAAATGTAACAATTTAAACTATGTTATTAGAATATTCTGTAACTATGATGACCATAATAAACTTGGGGTTAATGTACTTACATAATAAAAATAATAACACGAATAAATTTTATTTCTCAAAACATTAAAGTTTACAGAAAGACAGAAAAAACGTTTGGTTTCTTCGTTTGATTTCTATCGAGGGTCGCATGTGTTTTTATCGATAATGCAAGCAAAAATTTCGCGTGAAAGTCGAAACAGCCTACATATTTTTATAAAAAAATGGTATAATAAAAAGTTAAAAATTCTTGTTGGAAAAACCTATTCATCTTCTTTTATCAAGCTCTTAAAAATATTGACATTGTCCATAATTATATCCATCTTATTTATTAATATCATTGGTCATTCAAAAACGTTTTTCATTCACAAGAAAACATGGGACGTTTGCGACCTCACATGAATATAAAAATCATTTTAATTATGTATTAATATTATAGATTTCTGTTTGAACATTTCCGTTAAAATCCGTCTACAAGTTTGGATGGAAAACTGTTGATGACGTCGTATGCCAAACAATTGAAGGTTGGATATTGAATTTGGTGTGCAAATGTGTACTGCGATCACATTTGTGTACGTGTCCGAGGATTTTTTAAATAAACAGTTTTAATTTTTAGGAGTTTATTCCATACATTTACCGCTGACACCATAGATATGACATTAAACATCCTCCGAAAGTGATATATTTTAATATTAATATAGTACGCTACCAGATTCTTTTAGAATAGTGGTTTAATTCGATGCGATGTACAAAGCATAGATATATTTTGGACTTATTTTCTATTTGGAAGTCGTTTCTATTCTCTTAACAGTGGTGTCAAACTCGTTTACGGACGGCGGGCTACAAAATTCTGATCTGAACTTCAGCGGACAAAAAAAATACAAAAAAGTGATTGGCAATACAGTTTTTTTGACTCATTAGATTTTTTTCATTTTACATGTTTTTTATCAAACATTTTTCGTTTAAAATTTCGAATTACCTAAAACTCTATTTACAAAGTACCATGAACATTAAAAAATAATTTTTACAATTTAACGAAAATCTTACAAAATAACATCAACTAAAGACGAGCATAACAATTAATCCAGGTGAGGATAATGGATGGTTGCTGGTTTAAACCCAGGCGAAGGTGTTTTTCCAAAAATGTATCCTCACCTAGATTAATTATTTTTGCTTCTTTAGTTGATTCTACATTACTGACGACTTTACGTAATAAATTTTCCCTTGAATGTATCCAAAGTAGCTTATAAACTTGACTACACCTTCACCTTTCATGTTTAAATACAATCACTACAGTACGCTTTTAATCTTAAACCCCCATTCAAATGATATTAACGAATATATTTTTAAATAAAATCAATTTTTAATATTTTGTTGTCAGAAAATGTGTACCTACTAATTCCTTCTCCCCATATACGTTTAAAACTGAGGAATCAACCCACCTGAGAATAAAAAATCATTAAAACCAGTTAATCAGTTCTAGAGAAAATCAACTTTGAAATCGTACTATTTTACTATTACTGTTCTTGTTGTATGTCCTTTAAAAACAAAGATAATGAAGTGAATGGTGAATCAAATAACATGTTCAAAAATGATTACTGTGTCATTCCAGTTATTGCCAGTTTGTTATAGCTGGAAAACTCCATATAGCGCTTCAAGGTTCAGGTTAGGGAGAAAATCAACTTTCAAATTTAACATATTTTTCATTAACCCCTAATTCTTTTGACCAGTTTAGTTCAGAATTACCCCAAATCTGTAAATACAAAATTTCACGAACATTAAAAATCTCAAAAGTTTTAATCTCGAAATCCCATTCAAATGATATTTACGAAAATCTATTAAGAAAATTTCGATTTTTAGTAATGATTTCTAATTTTACATTTCAGGAAATTCTGTTCATGTTGTTTTTGGGCTATTACCTGTAAATATTTTTAGTAAAAGATTGAAATGGTGTTATACTCTTCATAGGTGCAGTTGCATAACAAGTCGTAAAATATCTTTGGTTTCATATTTTAGAGTAAAATTTCGCTACGATGAACAACACAAGTGGCTGCCTGGACTGAACTTTTTGGTCGATGACATTATAGGGAACTTTAAACACAAGGTTCATTAGCGCATAGAATGTTCTGAAAACTCCTTGTGGCGTTCATGAAAGTTATGTTTTGTAAATTTAATTTGAACGATATATTTACGAAAGTTTCACCTTTAAATTATTTACTTTCTATATATAGGAAGCCAACGATGTAATGTAGGAATACCGAAATAAAATGGTTACTGCTTTGGTACCTAATAAGTAATAACTAGTGTCCCTACACCGAAGCTCATTGCAAACTTAAATTTAAGAATATTACAAATCAGTTTTATATTTTTTAAATTTGATTCTATTGTAATATACGATCTAAAAGACTTATTTATATGGATTTTCCTCGGCTTTGCACAATATTCTAATATAAAAACGCAAACACAAAAACTGTTTTATACTTGTCTACAACTAGAGTATTTATTACAATTATTACATTAAACTTTATATTTTTGCTACTGTATGAACTTTAAGTATGTTTATGTATTTTAAAAAATGAAACAAACAAATGAAACAAATGAACCACTGGAAAAGTGAGCGGAATTAGGTAGGTACTAAATTTCCAAGGTAAGGTTTATTTTGTTAAATACTGGAAAAAATTTAACAATACGTTCTACATTGCTGGAACCAGAAAGAAATGCCAATAACGGCGTTTGTAAGAAATAACAATAATATGTATGTAGACAGTTGATGATAATCAGAGAGACACAAATCGTTTAAAAAATTCAACACGATTCTTCGTGAGTAAACAATGACAACGAGACAGTGTGGTTACGTTTCAGGTACTATTTAAAACAACAGAGCTAAAAAATAAGAAACAAATGCATATATTTCCTATTATCGGTAATATTACAAATGTCAAATGAGTCTCTCACCACAGTTTATTGCTCGGTGTAAAATTTAGCAACCTTCCTAAAGTTTCCTTCCTAAGAGACGCTCTATCTCCACCCTCTATCTTATAGTGATAAGCGGGACCCACTTACAGACCCCTGCTTATGACCCAGTTTCTCATAAAAAATAACAATTCACCGTTTTCGTTTAGTTACAAAACACAGATTCATTTAAAAGCAATCATAGAATTGATCTATTCATCACATACATTGGATAAAATCAACCAAAATTTAAAATTTATGTTTACCACATTTAACGTCAACTGATTTCAAACTTTCGACTAGCACCGTATAACATATGACCGATTCCCGGCTCGTGGGGATATTTTAAAAGCCATCAGTCAGCGGCATAAAGTTTGACAGGGCGCGGAATATATAAATGCGTAAGGAGAGTGCCGGAATATGTGAGAGTTCCGCAGGCCGGAATTGCCCATGGGACGGCGTCGATTTGGACGGCCGAAGGAGCCCCTGAGTGCCCGCGACGCTCAGGGACCACTAAAATCTTACAGGACATCATAATAGCGCGCGTCTGCGGCCCGTTACACATAGACAAAAATGCCGACCTCACGGAACTTGTCTCTATAAAAGATTTTATGTACTCGGTGGTACGTGCTCGACGGTCTCGAGATTTGCTTCGGACTTATACCGGAAGGTTGGGTTATTCGTACGGTTATGTCACGTAAATTACCGCACGTAAGCCTGTCCGATGAATTTATCGTTTATTGGGTAATTATGGTGCATTACAAGGGCAATAAACATTAATAAAACGGGGTATGGTTGAATAACTAATGTTTTATTTGTCACTATAGTTGGCGTCAACCCTTCGACAAGAAATTGGTAATTTATAACAACCAGCAAATGTTGTTGTGAAACTTCCTTTTTTAGTAGATATAAATTCAGTTACTAGCGGGACGAAATAAAGAAACAATTGCTAATGTAAACAATGCACATCGGCGCGCGCAGCCGTGCTATCATTGACGTTCACAGGCTCCGACCAGTTGAGCTATCGATGCCTGTGGATTTATAGGCAATTTTCCACACATTGCCCTCAACTGGAGTAATTGCCATTCGTATCCTAATTAATATTTCAAATTTCTTGACGAGTTATTCATACTGAATTCCTACAACTCACAAAGGAACTCTACCTTATATAACTAGTTTGTTAGTTTACACCTCATCGATTTCCAGATCCTACTGATGTCGGTGTAATCCTCACGATTGATTTTCTTGGGACGCTTAAGAGTCAAGAGTCAACGGCGTCTCTAAAAAGCCTTTGATGATAATTACTCAACCATCCAATATCCTCGCGATATATAAGTCCATCATGTGCCTGACTCTCTGCTTTGTGTTCTTTGTATCTGCAATGCGAAGCTTCGTCCAGTCTGTACCACATAGTAGTACATTCCACATTTGCACGTCAGCTTGTATATCCCGTCGCTCTATGGTGTGATATATTTTGGATCAGGCCCTTAACTGGTGCTCTTTACCATATCATGATAACAGATTTCTTCAGTAACCTACCGATTCTTTCTGATGTCCATCTGTGGGACTTGCGGTTTTCTTTGTGTGGCACCACGTATGTCAGACTTGATGATAGATTCTGCGGTAGGACTCACTCCAAGTGCTGCCGTTCGTCGTCTAAGGTATTGGAGTCGCATACCTCCAGATTCACTAAACTTTCTTCCATCCATCCCTAATAGGTGCCACGATGGGTTTGTTTATGTTCCAATCGCTCATTCTTGAGGTGACAAATTCCCCTATGAATTTCCACTAGCCTCAATAGCTCAACTGGTCAGACATCTCAACAGTAAATTAAAAGGTTCCTGGTTAACATCCACGTCGAGGTTATTTTTCCAAAAATTATCTTTACCGGGACTAATACCATTTGCATCCGTCATAATTAATGTTTATAATTAATCTCCTGATGAGTTACAAGTAAGAAGTACTTTCTTTTTATTATTTATAACTATATTTTGAAGAGACTACGTTGTGGTGGACCTCTAACTAAGTTATTCTCTGTAATTTTAAATTGTTGTTTAACTCGCCACTATATTGTAGGTTAAGCACCGTTTAGACCAGCGTTTTCAACCTTTTTACTCTTGCGGAATCCGTGAAATTGGGTGAAATTGTAGCGCTTTTCCAGTAAAATTTCATAAATATTCTGTACAATTACGGTGTTAATGCTGTATTTTCACAAGAATATGTATGTGGAATATGTAGGTACAGCATTATAGCTGTTATCAAATAATCAGCGATGTTCATTTTTCTTTTACAGCATTTTTTGTTGTAGTTTATTACATTCATTTTCTGTAACTTTGCAGATTTTGTCCCTGTAAGCATACAGCACTTACAAGAATGCGCATACAACTAGCACCGTTTAAAATTCGGCTCAGATTGACATTTACGTTTTGAAAATAAAGTTTGTGAATAAACACCCAAGTAAATATGTGATGATTTCTATAGAATAGAATATAATAGAATAGTATATTTGCTATCAAAATTACAAAGCACGTAATTGTTATTTTCTCTTAAAATTTGTTAAATAAGAATACTTACTCATATATAGACAATATTGAAAACTGCACTAAGCCCCAGGCGAAAATTTTATGTTAAAACTAAATTTTTTTAACTTTTGTAACCTTTTATTAGTATTTACTTCTATTTAATTTAAATTTTTTCTTCACGGAATTTATAATTTCACTTCAGTTTCCAGTCCGCTTTTACAGAAACAAAGCATTTTTTAATTATAGCTTTATAGCGATTAACCATATAATTTTTCGCCTAGAATTGCAAATCGAATATATTTATTGATTTCCTATGAATTCCTTGAATGGCACAATTTCTGTCACAGAAGCTCAGAACTAGTTTGGCAATAGATAATCTTATCTGGAATGTAAGATCACATTGAATCTACGATCCACAATTCTGATCTATGATCAGCAAATTGTTGGTTCATTTTATCACACATATGGATAGGGGAAATGATTGAAGACAAATTTGCTAGATTTTGACTAATCATTCTGCCGGGAGTTGTTTTCTAGAGACTATTTTGTTAATATGTATCAGATAATCTTGTCATTTGCAGTCAGTAAATATTGTGCCCATTAACCGATATCCGCCACTGCTGTTTTTACGCGGAACCCCGCTTGGGAAACGTTGGTTTAGATAGAGCAAGTTCAGTGGCAAAAAGTGCTGTCTGCCACTCAACCTGACATGTTTAAATCATAGAGAAGTAGACTTTCTATAGAATGGCAAGTACTTTTCTATGGTTTAGATATTTCTGCCACTAAACTTCCGCTATCAAAATGGCGCTTTAAGTTACAAGCTCTCACAACCGCTCTCGGCTTGTGTCAAATATGTTACATGTTAGATATTGGTGTATTTTTCATAAAGCAACAATTCCGATGTAATAAGATTTTGTCCATAATTTACTGCATATATAGCCAACTTTTAACCTGTGTCACCAAATTTTGGAGACGGATTTATTAACTTACAATACACGTCATGTTGGTTTTGCAGGAAAACCTAACCTACCACTAATGTAAAGGCTATAAGAACACTGATCACTGCTCAAAGACCTTATCTGGATAGGAATCCCACTCTTAGCCCATCAAGAAGATTCTAATGCATAGCTCAACAAACATGTAAAGCGTATTCAGGCTAAAACAGTACCATGAAAAGCGCAAAAAAAAAAAACGCGCGTGCATTCGTGCGTCAATTTCTCGGATCGGTGTAGTTTCAATTGTGGCGATTGAACGTGACACAAATCCAAGATTCCAGTACTGTTCCCCGTCGATTTTTTCGATGCGGAGCCCATCTCGTGCACATGAAAGATCTATCCACGGTAGTGAGATGAAGGCTCCATTGCCAAATACGGCTTCGATCTCTTTGACTTGCGGCCGCCACAATCTGACGAATTTCATGCATCCAGCCCGACATGTATTTCTTGTGATTGTCGCTTTTTGCGTCGCTTCCAGCGAGCAGTCACGCGGGTATGTTTGCTGTCACCGGGGTATGTCCGTGTAGGTATCGAGGTGCCGATACGTCGAAAAAATGATTTACCGTCGTCGGAGTAGTGCGGATGAACGCGATTGATTAATTGGGATATAATTGTGTATTGGGGGTCTCATATGGTCCGGACGCCACTGCCCCGGCATTAATCATGGCGGCGTTGACGTACAGCACGAGTCTGTATCATTAATATACTCGGACATTTACCCCGTGGAGCAAAACGGTCATTTCTTGCACGTGGTCATGCGTATCGGTCCGATATTTTAAAACTTCTGAATCCACCAACAAGTAAACATTGCAGAGGTATTTTTAACCACTAATCGATAAATAGACAAAGATTTTAATAGTTTAGCAGTGAAGATGATAATACGTAAATCACCAAAAAGAATAGTTTATCTTAAAACTTGTAGTGTAATTTTTTATAAAAGAAAAGACCAATATCCTTGGCTTTTGTCTGCACAGTGTTTTATTATAAGAAATATAATATAAACAGGACATCATAATGTATTCAACCCAAAGCGCGCAACAGGCAAACAAAAATATGGTGCGCTTGCGCTCCTTCGCTAAGAAAATCGCTCCAAATTACATGCAAAAATAAACTCACCGATTAGCAGAATTGTAGCAGATTTCTCTTGCATCTTTCTAATGGCATCGCTTGTAGGCACCCAAAGTGTGTACGGGTAACAACAGTTTGTCAAACACGGCGAAATTTGCACCAAAATATTCAAGTAACCGACGCGAAAACGTAGGAGCAACACTGAACACTACTCTGTTGTCAGATCACGACGCTTTGTTTGTATCGAGAACAACCAATCACGGCGCGGCTACTTGCGAATTGTAACCGCGTTAGTCAAGCTGTCAACCGTGTGGTCAAAACTAATAATAAAAGAATCCGTAATAATAATAAATAAGTTTAGATTTTAACTTCGATGTTGTTGTTTAGTTTGTTATTTGTAATTGTTGATATTGTACAACGAGGTTTGCCTAATTGTTTTTCTAATTACAATAGTTACGAAATATTAATTGTGGTTATGTATAGTATCGCTATTAACAACCGCGTTTGATTTTGATGTCCGTTCCACATGATTGCAAATTACAGTCAATCCCAAAAGTCTTCGTACACCACACAAAAATGCGAAATTTAAGAAACTACAAAATAAAACTAATAAGAAAAATATCTTCAGCCGTGCTGAAGTTAAAATATTTGTAAGAGATACCTAAGCTTGTATACCAAATTTCAGATCAATTACTTCAAAATTACGGTAGTTATCAGGTACACAGACGCACAGACAGACGGATGTTGTGCAAACTCAATACACCACAATAAGTGTGGGGGGTATAAAAATAATTTCCTTTTGGATGTTAATTGTTGTACTCAGGGCATTAAAGGAAAACGAAGAGAACTAATTAAGAGATTAAAGCAAGATAGATGCTTTGAGAGCAGAGCCAACAAATGTAGGTATAACAACTAGAATTTCATAACGTTTTCATTTTTTAATATTATATTTTGTTATAAACTTATAGACTTTCTTCAGCTGTATATCATTAAGGGTGAGAATTATTTAGAACATCAGGAGTGCATTCTTGTGTATTCTTTCTAATATATTGATCGATTTTTTTTTTATTTTCTTGATTCAAAGTTGACGCATCATTGTGTCGATAATTATAATCATGGAATAACTTTTGAAAGGGGACGATTTACCTTTTATTTTATTTCTATTTATAATTATGAATAGGTGATTCGCGATTAACGTTTTGAGAAACTAATCGTACCGAAAATTCCCAGTTTTGGCCAATAAATATATATACCTAGAAATGAAAAATATTGTTGATCATGCGTAATCATGCTCCATCATGATTATCGACTACATAAATATTTCTTTATCATACGTAGTATTATAAAGTAATGTAATCACGCAGAAATAAATTGAGGCTTTAGCGGAAATATGTACTTTTGGGTCACCTGAACATTTTTGACCAAGGCACAAAAAAATGTCGGTGTGTGTTCATTAGGGTGTATCAAAAAACGTTGTTTTCGAAATTCAAAATTTCAAGTTGATAAAAGTTGTCCCTGTGGACCCTCATATACCACCCAAAAAAATGGCCCAATTAAATTATATTTAAATTTTTTCATATTTTTTTAAATGAAATATTAGGTGGATTTTCTTTTTCCAAGCCCACATGTCTGTACATAATAAAAATTTAATGACAAATAAACGTTTATAAACAGTTAAGCAATTTTCTTAAATTATACGAAAATAGTCATTTTTCTAAAAATGTATCGAAACTAAATAAACTGCAGGGGATCTAAATATTGCATTAAATTAATATATTTTTCGTATACGGTAATTTCACACCTTATTGATCAACTTTTAGTATTTGAAAAAGAAAAAAAAAAGAAAGAACAAAGGTCTAATTCTTAATGCAAATTATAAACTTTAGGCCTTCTGCGGGAGACCTAAATATTTTTCAATTGCGCCAATATTGTTTAGTATATGTAGGTCCATACAAACAGCTTTTTATCAACTTGAAATTTTGAATTCCAAAAAATACGTTTTTTCGATACACCCTGGTGTGTACTATGTATGTGAGTGTACACCGTTTTTTGTGGCGGCGATTCCGGAGAAACTACTAAAGGTATCAGGACCAAGTTGGAAGTTTGGTAGTTTTTTTACCAAACTGAGAGCTTAAAAGCTTTTTGTTCAAGGGAACTGGATGTTTACTCTTAGCATTTTTAAAGATTTTGCAAATGAGCCGCCATTTCTGTATTTTCGCCAAAATAGTTAAATAATAAATTAAAGTACAGGAAATTTTGTATAATTTATGTTTATGACATTTTTTGGTTAAGTTAATAGTTTAGCTGCATTACCAAATTCTATTTGATCGCGATCGGTCATGTCTTCATTAATTTAAAACTAGTAAGCCAGGATTTGACAGATATTTTCATTCTAATGACAGTAGTTAGTGTCAAAAGCCAATCTTTTCGCAATCCTGGCTATTAGTTTTATTTTAATGCATACACGACCGATCTCGATCAAACAGAATCTCATGTAGCTAAACAACTATTAATTTAATATTAATTTAATTATTTGAAATTATGTTAATTCATAATGTATGTTTTTTAATTAATATATTTGTGTTAATGGTTAATGTTAATGGTTTTCTAGTTACAACTTAAAGTTTGACTTAAATGCAAAGCATGAAATATTGAAAAACAAAAGGTTTATTTATTACTCGAAACCAAATACGATAGCTAATTGAACGATAGCTAATTTTGGTTTTCATTTTGGTTAGTCTCGAAAAAATTACTTCAAGTCAAGTATTAATCCATTTATCTATATAATTAAGTGACTGAGTAGGTACCACGATTGTAACACTCGGTATATTGATTCCGAAATCGTATTTTAAGAAAGAAAAGAAGGCTCAGGTTGAAATCTAACAGAAATTTATTCAAGTTAGTTATTTACTTTCAATAGTTATTTTTTGTTTATCTATATTGTCTCTATATATATTTTTTGGCACTTCAATCGATAAAATGCTTTTTCAACTTTTCTTGACATCTTTTACATATACATTTGTTCTATTAACCTCTTCTTTTTACCAACATCGCCTCTAAATCTGGTGCAAAAACGGCCTAAACCAGAACATTTGTAGACTGATACCATGGTCGGTAGCTCTCGACGCAACCATTCGTCACCAGAATAAATTGCGGGCACTTCAGGTGCAGATACTCAAACAACTTAAACAACCGGTACTGGGGGACAATCTTTTCATTTAAATAAAGCCATCACCGCGGACAGGGTCTCGGTGAGGCGGGGCGGGGTGGGCGGCGGCGGCAGCGGCGACCGGTATGGATTTCCGCGGGCGGCGAGGCCTTGCGGTCGAGGCAAGAATGATTCCGAATCACGGGGCGGCAAATTGGACTCGTATTTAATGTTGTTATACGGATTAGAGGTGCCGCCTTATCTCTATCTGCCTGCAGCGCCCTCGCACTTAATCTCTCCGCGCCGCAGCTCCCTCTGACGACCGGCGACCGGCGACCACTCACTCCATACGCCGAAGAGCACCGACCGAACAACAACAACAACAACAAACAACACATAATTCCCATTGTTTACGTGTGCGCCCGCCTTGCGTTCGATTCGATAAGTTCGATTCCATTTGTGAGGAGCGTCCGCGATGGATTAACTCGGCTTCTTGGTCTTTTATCGGGTAGATTAGTTTTCGTTATTGGAAAATTATCTTTGGAGGGGATGTGGTTGAGCGATTGCAATTTTTAGCATTTGTTTCAGAGAAATGGAGCTTTAAAGACGCTTATTATAAATATTGCTTGATATCCACGATAATCACACTTACGTTAAGATGATGATAATAGAGTGAGGGTGACACTAACTGAGAACCGTAAGGTTCCAAATAACATTTTGTGCATTTTCTGCTACATCGATTGTACGATATAATTTTATTTAAATTTAATTAGATACCTAACCCAACAATCCCAATTCCACAGGGTTCCAACTTCCTAGTGCAAGGGTGTTGACCAAAACAACAATTCTAGCAAATGCTATTTAAGAATGTGCTAGAATCACACTGCAAAACGTTTCTAATTCCTTTGGAAACCAGCACCTACCATGTCATTTGCTTATTATGCCACAGTATAGGTATGCAAGAATACCGTTCATATGTATTAAACAAAGAACGCCTCGCCTTAAAAAAAAAAACAATCGTATATATTTCAGAAACTATCCACTTTGCGGGATTTCATCGAGACACAGTTGGATAACTTTTTGAGTACATATTTGTATTGTGTTAAATTCGTTTCATTAAATATAAATAAGACATATTTTCTTGCGCTACGATTAAATACAACACCCTATACAAATGAAAAAAAAATATTATAGAAAATTATGGGCCAAACAACTTTATAAACTGCCGGACGAACGATGTTGCTGTTTCCATCTTTCTCATTCGTTCCTAATGACAAATTTGCATAACTCCATCATTCGGATCATTCGGAAGGTTTAGTTGTAAGCTCCAACAATATTACAGCAATATTTTTGAAAGATTTATTTATTTCCACTATGAATTCATAATAAAATATCATATACGTAATTTAGGTTTTTGTAAAAATAATAAAAAAATTCTCTAGTGTTTCTCCGGTACAGATCTACGGAGTTCTAAGTACAAGCATTTCTTTGCAATTTGTAGTTATTTTGTCAAAAGTATTTATTGCCCTACCAGTATACAAATATCAGTAAAATGCTGTGTCAATTAAACGCAAATTGGGATATTACTTAGTTTTATTATTTTATTTTATTATTATTTTGCTTTAGTCCAACTAATAAAGTATAGATTTCGTATAATAGTCTAATGGTCTTATATTTTTGTTGTTATTATTACCAGAGATGGAAATTACTCAAATAAACAAAAATAATAAAGTATATTTAATGAAATTGTAAGAACCACTGAGAGGAATCTACGAAGACCCATTTTTTAATACATCGTTTTTGGTGCCTGAAATATTTCAGACCCCTGTCATTCGAACTAAAAAAAATCTGATGTGGCCAGGCACATGACTTTATCATACAAAATATAAAATTAATAGTTTAGCTGCATGAGAATCTATTTGATTGAGATAAATCGTGTCTGCATTAAATATAAACTAGTTACCCGGGGTTTCACAGATATTTTGATAGTCAATAGTATCAATAGTAGGTATTGTCAAAGCATCAGCATTTGACACTACCGTCACTACTACTGTCATCAGAATAATAGTTATTTATCTCACAAGTGCCAAAAATACGGAATAGCGCGACGAGCGGTGATCCGGCGCTTTCGGCAGGAGTGACATCAACGTTTTTTGTGTCGCTTTTTGAGAAATACATACGTATTTAAAAAAAATCAAAAATGGTTATATTTCTGTATAGGACATGTTAGGTTGATACCACTGATACCACGAAACGTCAAGTTTAAAAAGCTATTTCAAATTCTGACAGATTTATATTCGTTCATGTCACTGTAAATGTCACATCCGTACCAACATACTAAAATATAACTACACTCATCGGTATACTTTATTTACAATTTTCTCAATTTATCGTTTTTACAATTAGATATAACAACGGGTTGATATTTCTTATCAACAAACAATCAAATTGGAGATGTTATTTTATTTGAATTTTGTATTTTGTACTTTGCTGCACTAGAGAGGCAACGTTCCATA
Source organism: Melinopterus prodromus (assembly GCA_964023965.1). Taxonomy (NCBI): domain Eukaryota; kingdom Metazoa; phylum Arthropoda; class Insecta; order Coleoptera; family Scarabaeidae; genus Melinopterus; species Melinopterus prodromus. The sequence continues at coordinate 53,836,197 of OZ030393.1, forward strand.
GCGGTTCTCCAACCTGTGATGAAATCAGCTGTTTTCGAGTGTGACAGCCATAGACATTTCTGTGGTGACAGCACAAAAAAATATTTGTCAAAATCCTGGCTACTATGTAGCTTCATATCAATGCAGATGCGACCGATCTCGATCAAATAGAATTTGCTCTTGCAGCTAAACTATTAATTTTACCAAAAAATTTCATAGGCATAAATTATTCAAAATTTCGTCTACTTTAATTTATTATTTATCTATTTTGACGAAATTACAGAAATGACCAAAATCGTTGAAAAATGCTAAGAGTAAATAGCCAGTTCCTTTGGACCATTTTGAACCAAAAGCTTTTGAGCTCTAAGTTTGGTCATAAAACTACTAAATACGCACTTTCGTCCCGATACCTTTAGTAGTTTCTCCGGAACCGTCGTCACAAAAATCGGGTACACACACACACACACACACACATACATTTTTTTGTACCTTGGTCAAAAATGTTCAGGTGGGTCCCCTAAAGACCTATTTCCGCTAAAATCTCAATTTTTTTTTTCGGCACGATTACAATACTTTACATACTGCGTATGATAAAGTAAAAAACATTTACTCTAAATAATATAAGCTAGTTAGTAGTTGTCATAGCTGTCATAATGAAATAGACAACCAACTGTGAAAAAAATAGCAAGTTCGGTCCAGAAGTCTCCGAGATATTCGGTTTAACGAGTGTTTAAAAACTAATTTACCGTCAACTTCGCGTGAGTACGTACCGCAATCGCTATTGGCTCGCCTCAATCGTATTTCGCAGTTTTACCACAACTACCAACTGTTTAAGGTAAAATTACTCTAGATTGTAAGATGACAGTCGCAATTTTCAAAATTTATGTAAAATTAATGTCGCAAAATAGAAAAAAATGGTATATAACACTCGTTTAATAAGACGTCTTATAAGACTTGTATTATAATATACTATTTTCTACGAGAGAATTTTTGTCTTATAAACATTGTATTATAATATACTATGTTCTACTTTGCGTTCGTTATTAACTCATACCGAAACCGCTTTCGGTGTCGTTATGAAAACACTAGATCATAAACTTTTAATGACTTTTGTTCTCGGAAGATTTATGCTATTGACGTCAAGTGTCAAATAAAGCTGAAATCTCAATCGCTGTTGGCTCGCCTCAATCGTATGTGTGAATTGTACCACAACTGCCCACTGTTGAAGATAAAACTACTCTAGATTGTAAGATGACAATTACAAATTTCGAAATTCATGTAAAATTTATGTCGCAAAGTCGAAAAAATATCATTTAACACTCCTTTTATAAGACGTATTGGCGCACTCGTTCCAAAATAACTCGTGCGCCAATTTTTGTCTCACTGATGAAATATAGGTACTGAAAATTGTTTTTTTAACTATGAATATCTCACAGAGACGTATTGTAAAAAAAATACAGCAATCTCCAGTATGAATTAACCAGCGATGTTAAAATAACGCCGTTTGTGAATTTTCTTTTAGTTTACAAATTTGACGTACTAATTACATATAATAATACAGCATCAACCAAACAATATAAATTATGATCAGCATTCTTACTCTTATTCCGAAGAAAATTAAATTCGTTGAAAATAAGAAACTTTGCTCCATAAAACAAATAAACTATAGACGAAATAGTAATAGACACCCTCAACTATCTAGTATTCTACTATATCTTCTCCTGTGTTGAATAATAGGTACAGTGTTTCATTTCAAGCTACCAGGGCAGTTAATACTTACTTACCGTGTTAATAAATCAGCATTGGTTTGTTTTCGTATTAGGTAGGAATTTTTGATCGAGCAGGCTTCGGTTGTTATTCTATTAATAGGCGATGGAATAGGCATAGGCAGGCATAGGTACGGTAGAGAGGAGAGTAGCGACTGTTTGTTAATTGAGTAACCGACTCGACGGAAACAGTCTGTGATTTCCTCCGCTCTTACATTAATCCGAGCCCGCTGAATTGTTTATGCCATTGTTTCTTTTTCTTCCCACCGAAGTGAAACGCTCGCTCCTGCCACTGCCGCCACGAAAGAGTAAACAAATAGTTTCAGTAAATTTGAAATCTTTGTGATCGTCAAGGAGTTGAGGTTCGTTGAGACGGATGTCCTGCCACGCTTCCTTCCGTTTCCTAATAGAACTGTCAATAAATACTCATTTGAAAAAATCTAATTAGAACGATTTAGTTTCATTGTCTCGCAACAAATTTCTATGAAAAAAATTGCATACAATTTAGAGTCTACTGCTAAAATACTAATAGAAGTAATACGGTAGTTTTTTCTATATTAGTGACTCAATTTTATATAAATTTAAGAATTGGGGTTAAGATATGTTAGGCTACGGTGTCATGTGATGAACGCCGTCTATTATCAAACCGAAAACAGTGCCACAAAGTGTTCATAATGAAACCAAAGTAGAAAAACATTGATTCGATCTAACAAAACAATGAAAAATCTATCGAGCCCCTCAGTTAACAACGACAGGTTTTAAAAAACATACATGAAGGATGAAAATGAGCAGAGCAGTATAAACGGCCAACTCAATTTACTCAATTATCACGTATACGCCAGAGTATGGAATATTTAATTTTTTTGCGTTGCCGCGAGCGCCAATGCTGCAGTTTTTCTATCTCGCCGTGAACAATGACGTTATGGGCTTTTGCTATAACGACCGTTTTTCTCCAGTCTGTTGCGAAGGTTTAATGGTTAAAGGCATCCCCTCATGTCCAAAATGATAGTCAGATGCGCGTATAAGTATTCCGAACGTAAGAGGATCTCGAATGGGAACTGAACGTAATTATTTGACGCCACGGTGGCTTTTTAACAATAAAGTAAATACCGTATTGACAGAGCCTATATTTTTATCATAGTGGAAAAAAAAAGCAATGGTGTCCTTCTACTACTAATTAAATAGAAGCATACAGAGATCATATATTTCTATTTTTGGTATGTTCTTAACTTCTAATTTCTCAACATGGCGTAATGGTCTCTATAGATTCCTCTCCCATCTTTCGAACATTCTCCCTTACTAAATTAGGAAGATAATAATTATCAAGTGAGTATAATTCTTGGTAAAAATACCTCGGCGTGGATTTGAACCAGTGGAAACGTAGAGGCAAATTTGTCAGTTTACGGACAAATGCAAATTCAAATTTCCACTGCCTTCGTAGCTCAACTGGGAGAGCTATCGATCGAAAAATGGGAGGTTTATGGTTCAAATCCAGGTAGAGTTTATTTTTTCTATATCTTTTGCACCTATGTCAAATTGGACAATCTGTTTGACTATTTTCTAAATCTAAAAATATCTGTCCGGTGTTCGGTGGCGTATTGCAGTGATCAGGAGGGCCAAAAATCATGTTTGAAGAAAAAACTTGCTTCTTCACGAAGTTTAATGTTAGGGAACAATTTAAATCGAATTTGCTGCCGTTCTTGCCAATCTCAATTCTATAGGATCATTAGAAATCCTTTGTTTAATTGTTTGCGCAAGTCAAAGTTTAGAAATAATCAGTTTGTTTTGTTAAACAATTCGTAGTGAAACCTATAGACTTAGGTATTTAAAAATAATGCTCTAATTGCGCCTATTAGGCTTATATCGTCAGCATTTTGGAAACCACAGTAACACAACCAAAAAATAAAAGAATTAAAAATAATCGACTTGGTCGCAACTTTTACAATCACATATAATTGAAACGTAACTTTTCACACACATATATGTAATTGAAACCAAATTAAAATTTCGGTGAAGTAGTTTATTATATCAAATTGTATCACCAGAATTAAGACAAAGTCGCAAGCGATGTACAAAAATGAATAAGGTATTTTTATTGAGACGCGACATTTCAGATGAATTGTAACCTATTATACCTTGGGTACGTGAGTGCTTGATGGCATCAATGATAGAATGCTTGTTTTGAGCTTTGTAATTCCCTTGAAAGTGCCGAAGCTGATTTTTTAGAAAAAAGATGTGACCGCTCCTCCACCAACGACTCTACGGTAGTATATTCCAAATTTAATCTCAACTTTACACTAGGAGAGACGTGTTTTTAAAACATATTGAATTAATTTATTTTTATTCGTTTCAGCTAACATTAGCGACTAGAGTTCTATAGAATCTACCAATGGACCTGTTATAACTTCCGATTAATTCATCACTGGTATTAATGAAGCTGCTGTTGTCAGTTCAAATTTTTCAGTTACCTTTTTGTTTTATATTCAGTAAACGCGTTATTGCCCACATACAATACCGCGACAGTGATCGAAATCGTGGTAGATATGGCACAGGTTTGTTCTTCGCATAACTTGTTATTTATTTAAGTAAATGTGGTCCTTATATAATACTTACCTGAATAGGGGATTTGATATATAAGGTGTGTTCGCTTGCTGGCCGCGATTTGTTCAACTGAATCGGGTTTCGATCTTTTTGATCGCAAATTTGAAATACTTGATTTCGCATTGGTGGAATCAGTTTGTGGAATCAGACGTCAAACGAGCGATCAACCGGCATTTTAGCCAAATGATTGCTAATCAGATTGAACTGAACTGATCACGGCCAGCAATCGAACACAAGTATAATTGACTAGAATAACGAACGATAACTGAACTAGTCTGTTGTTCATCGACTATATTAAGAAGCTATTGTTTTAATGCGAGAAGATCATTTAACTCATAATACAAAGAAACAAATTGTGGCAATATTCTTCTTCTTAAGAAATGCTATCGAAATAGGGACGCACATCATGCTCAAAGGCCCCAGTCACAGTATCCTTGAAAAATCCACACACAAAAATGTGGTTATAAATGCGCTTTCCCGTTTGACGTCTACTCTCAATGCCACAATTTAACGAAAGTACTTACAAAAAGCGAACAAAACAAGAGTATAGTATATTATATAATACAAGGTTTATAAGACAAAAATTGGCGCACGAGTTGTTTTGGGCACGACTAGCGTAGCGAGGAGTGCCCAAATGGAACGAGTGCGTCTTATAAAACGAGTGTTATATACTATTTTTCTACTTTGCGACATTAATTTTACATAAATTTCGAAAATTGCGGTTGTCATTTTACAATCTAGAGTATTTTTTTTTCTTCAACAGTTGGTAGTTATAGTAAAATTCACAAATACGATTGAGGCGAGCCAATAGCGATTGAGATGTCAGCCTTATTTGACACTTGACGTCAATTTCATCAATCTAGGAAAACTAAAAAAAAACTGAAAGTTTGTGATCTAGTGTTTTCATAACGACATCGAAAGCGGTTTCGTTATGAGTTTATAACGAACGCAAAGTAGAACAAAGTTTTTCAGAGTATTTGATGTGGGACCAACGGGAAATACAAGCAGAGAAAGGCCCAGATAAAGTGATATGTTTTATACCTAATACTGGGCAGAAGATGAAACGGGTGTTAGAATCATGATAGTCAGAAAACTTTATGACGAACTAAAAAAGGTAAAGAAATAATCGAATAATTAAAATGCAGGATGGAAATTAAGTAACGGAATAATTCAATAATTCTGTTAATACCTAAAATACCGAAAAAATCGGACAAGCTAGTTTCATTGATTGTCATCAATATTGTTGTGTTATGACGTCATCGATATTTTTTAAATGGTAACCAATATTTTTTATTTTGATACTACTTTTTAATCTCTTGTCAACAGTATAAAAATTTTATTATGTAACATCAGAAAATTTTCAAGAAAAATTAATATTAAGAACTTTTTCATACTGGTTATAATAATCGAAGTAATCTTGTTGATTAGCTCTAGGAGTTAGTCACCTTAGTTACTTGTTTTGAACAAAATCCCCATAAATTGATGGTCATAGAAATTTAATTCTGTGTTGATGAATTGGCATTTTTTATTAAAAAATGACCATTCATTACATTACATTTCATTACAATCCATTACATTAATTGTTCATTCACTTCTTCCGAATACGAAAGTCAAAATTTAAAAATGATAACAAAAACTAATTTAAAATTTATCTACAAAATTACGAAAATCCACGAGTGTGGATTTTCCTCAAGATCCAACAAAACATCCAGTTTTACTTCGTCCGTAGCTTTTTTCAGGCGTCCAGACCTGGATAAATCGCGTACAGTTCCTTTTTCCCAATATTTTATATCAATTCTACATACCGTCGACTGGCTAATTCGTTGGTCTGGATATTTTTCTGAAAACAGGTTGCAGACTTCTGCATAGGGCCTAATTCTAATCTCGTAACCGATCATATGAGAACTATGCTTCTATTCTCTGCTACTCTGTTAATCGTCACATTTTGTGCCAGTTACTAACAATGCGATATGTAACGTAACTATGGTAATTCATTCTCAAGACATCAAGCACGTTGACTTGATTTTAAGATTGTCTTCTTAATATGCTTCACCTTTAAAGTCCATTTTCATGAAAATTTTCTGATAACATAATAAAATTTGTTTGTATACCCTTGAAAACAGATTAAAAACTACTATCAAAATAAAAATATTGGTTAACACTATCTAGATTGTAGACTTATTATTGGTTACCATTTAAAAATATATATTTAAAAATTTAATAATATCGACGACGTCATAACTCTTTTTGATTTTTTCGATATTTTAGTTATTAACAGAGTTATTGAATTATTGCGTTACTTAATTTCCACCCTGTATATTCTTCTTATGTTTTTTGGCTGGTATGCAAGGATACAGCACCAATGGTCCACCGAAACACAACGTTGAGCAATTCTTATCACAAATGCGTCTGTCTGCCCATTGAATGCGTACTTTGCATACCTCGGAAGACATTCATAAAGCAGATAACCGCCAAAATATGCGTTCAAAGAGAAACCAGCAGTCAGTAATGCAAGGATCTGGCACATACGCGTTCGATTAACGTCTTTTACCGACAAATTAACGCCCGGTGGGCTCTCGCGGTGGTTCGTGAACAGCAAGCACCTGCTGGGGCCGTTTGTGGTGCGTGGGTGGGAAAGGCAGGCAGAGCAAGCAGCCAGGGGGCACAGGTGAATCGTCGAAACGGTCTGCGTGCACACGACGGAGCATTAGCACTTTATCATAGGCCCGTGACGACCGCATCGTGAGCGGACGAAGCCAGGCAAGCACCTTCCGCCTACGCACAACTTCATATTGTATGCAAATCATACAAATATGCCAGGGCAGATGCGGAAACGGCCGACCTCGTAAATCCAACAACAGGTACACATAGCGTACTCGTACTCCATGCTGGGCTAATGCTCGATTTGTGTACTTATACTGCGACGGCGGGCGGCGGGGAACAAACGGGACGCGCTGAACCGTCGCTGGTAGTAAATCGTACGCCGCCGCCAATCCGCGGCTAGTCCTGGGTTTATTACCAATTTGCACAAGCATAAGTTTATGAACCATTAGAATAGGAGGTCGGCGCATGCGGATTGGGTGGTGTGGATGGATTGGTTTGATGGGATGTGCGGAAGAATTCTTCTTCTTGGGAAAAGAGAACGAGGAATAAATTAACTGCGGAGTTCCGGGGAATCTGACAAGAATTGGTCCAAATTTCATTACGATGTTTTGCAAAAATGAATTTGTTATCGATCAAACTGTTCTGAAATAATGGGGAAGTATGGAATTAAATGTGATTTAAAAACAATGATATCTATGTTGAGCCTCTTAAACTAACGAAATACTGCATCTACCAAATTGCATGTGATGATTGAGTATGGTACCTGGAAGACTCATCAAGGTTAAATATCTGAACATAGTACGGTAAAACATACTACTTTTAGAAACCGACCATCATTGCATCAATTCTCGAATTACTCAAATGGAGAAAGGGCTCCAGTGTGACAAGCTCTATTTAAATATAGAAGAAACACATATCATACTTTTTAAAACAAGAACACCCAACGGCGCAAAATAGCAATTCATCTGGACTTAACATTCTTGGGTCATATACAAGCACCAGCTAGTGCTTGTATATAAAGTATGGAAAGCATTCGACTATATCAGTCGCATGAAGATTATGATAACTTACCAGGTTGTTCGTTTTCAATTATTTTCTCAAATAAAAATTGCCAATTTTTCATCTTTCCACCTGCATCTCTTTCTAATAAGCCAATATTTTTAAATTATGACTGGTAAATTCTCCAGAAAGTGTTTTTAATTAATTCTAAGAGACGTTTTATGATGCCAAGTCATCAGGTAGTTCATTAAATTCAAGTACAAGTCACCTGTAGAGCATGGGGATGAACTTAATGGGGAAGCGAGAGTGTTTGAAACCATATTTTCAGGCACAACGGTGGTGGTGATGCACTGTCGCACAACGGATTTCGAATGATCTTGCTTTTTGCAACATTCTTGAGTAGTCATCCTGTAAAATTGCCATCACTATCACCCACCAAATCTCCCTCCTTCAAATCTCCATTGACAATGGGTCATATGCATAATGATAAATGCCTACTATAGACTCATATTTTTATAGATTGTCAGTTTCAAACCTTTCATTGAGAGACGTCATTATGTCCAATATTTGGTCGTCCCAAATAATTTTATAAGTTACTACTACCTACGGTTGATGACTTTATTAAGTGCTGAAGATGAACCAGGTAAGGTGTGGGCAGTACTAAAGAGAATCATTGGCAGAAATGCATGTTTATCCCGAGAATGTAGGTTGATTGGGGCCTAAACAAGCTGAATTTGATAAGGGTACAATTGATAATGGTGAAGAATCCTTCAAACTAGGATACACCATAGTTAAATAATTCTTATCATCGTTTCTCGTATTTTTTTCGGGATTTTCTGGAACTGCATTCAAAACAGTTACTTAAATATCTGGCATTCATAACGTCTGGTTTACGTCTGGCTCTTAACGGGAGGTTCTCATGTAATCGGTTGGAAAATAAAAAAAACAATCTTTCATATTTTGAAACCTTGAACCACATAAAATAAGCCCCTGAAACGTTTTTTTTTTTTATTCTCGCAATTTTTATGGTTTGATAGCCTATGGTATTCTGCGGTCGAAATATCTTGCAATAAGGCGCTACAAATACATGTGTTCTTTCAATTGATAATTTTGTGAAATTTGGATATAGTGTAGAACACGATAAATCTAGGTGCTTATGTTGAGCAAATTATTATATTTTAATGAATTCATATAGAAAAGGAATTTTAAGAAGAACAATGTCTCCACCTTTTTTTGTAGTTTATTACAGTGTTACAGCGATACAATCAAACTTACATAGACGTTTACGTTTGAATCGTTTAAGTTTGAACTATTGTTTTTTCGTTAGAAAAAAATACGTTTTATTAGAGTCTGAACCTCATATAACATTGAATTACATTATTTATAATGATTTGAAAATTCAAACAGCAATCGCTTTGGTCAAATTTCAACTTATTACTAAAAATAACTCTAACTAATTTAATGTCCATGCAGTTTCACTGTGCTTTAGAAATTTTGATTTTTGGTTATTTTACAGCTACTATCATGTGCTGTGTTGAGACAAACACATCGCGCAGCACCTGATAATTTCTACAATAATATTCATTTCTTATGTATAGTTTCTTTATGGCACATCTTTTTGTACACTAAAGTATAATGAATATTATAGCAAAAGAAAAAACACAAATATCTCTTACTATACATTTGATACACTAAGTTAGATATCAACTTTACTGATACCTGGCATTTTATTAAATAAGGTTTATACGGAATGTTTGGATGTCAGACTCTTATTACAACGTTTACGATACAACATCTTAATATGTCAGTTGTTTCGAGTGCAAAAACACTGATTAAATTATCATTAATCTTGGTCTTTATTGTCTTTATTTTATTCATTATACATAAATGACATTTAATAATATAGCATCTATTGCAACATAAAAACAGTATTTTTACAAATACATTTAAATATTGTTAAACCACCAAAGAAAAGTACAGAAAGTTTGTGTATTTGCTCATGAATAATGAATATGAATACCTGCAAATTTTGCATTACTGGTGGAAAAGGACTTTACGTCACTAATACGTACAGTTATGAACTGAATTATAACAAAATATTGTCTCACGCCATAACGTAGGAGCGTCTTGCTATTTGAAAACCTTGAGTTTCGGACAAAAGATATAGTTTAATCAAGGCGATTCAATGCTGAATATGATTATTGAACGCTTTAAATCGTCATCATCTGGCTATTTCCACACTACATTGAGTTACCAGAAAATTATAGTGTTATATCTTATTTAATAGTATGTACACCAATGTATAACAAATGTTTTGTTATAGTGAAACGCTAAAAGAAACTCTAAAAGTAAGAAAAAACGACGAAGGAATCGATTTTACTCTTATATAATAGCTCACTCAGAACTCTGAAAGACTGAGGAGGGGCCACGTTGGACATAATCCATGAATCCATAGATCCATTCCACGATATCAATAACTTTATGATGCGTTTTTATCCCCTGACAAACGGCCGGCTTCGATCGGGAACGAGCCGTCTCCCTAGTAGGTAGTAGGAGTAGGTATATGGGTTATTGAATCAGCATTCCGCACGATATCGGTTTCAGCTGACCGCCCGGTCATATCATAACTCTTGGGGTCGCGCGCTACCTCTTACGTGATTAGGGCAATCCATCAAATATATTGTGCAACCATCAAACATTTACCTCGGGGTCGAATAGCCCTCTAACGCCCTCTCCCTTTCGCCGACGTAAACGCTGAAGGATGGAGAGAGTGGAAAAATTGAAAAGCCTTATTTTCCGTCATAAGTCAGCCGGGCATATATCTTGGGGTTGGTGCTACTGCTTGATTTACGTTGGTTTTTGCGGAACGATGTAATTCGAAGTAAAGGAAAATCAAGAATAGTATCGACGTTGGTAGTTGGCAACTGTTTCATATTGGTATAATATATCAAAGATTATAAAATGACTTATACTAGCGGAAACGTTGGTTAAACCTGAAGCAAAAAAACAACCCAATATTAAAAAATAATTAGTTAAAAAGCTTTTTTATTAGCTTGTTTTTATATCCTCCACCTAAGTTGCTCTACATTTTGTTCTTCTTATGCCCATATTTTAATCATGCCAATCCGTCAGACAGTTAAAAATTGTTAGAGACCATTTTAAGTATTCTGGGGCCTTTTGGCTCAAAATGTTAACGATATAGATTGAGGACCAACCTAAACGCAGGATATAAGTACATTCACAATATACAAAAAATCGATTTGGAGACTGTCCAAGACCTAATGCGAGCTGCTTACACACAAAGGTTCTGTTTGTGAATTGTTACAATATTTACCAAATAAGAAAAACATTTGAAAGTAGTATATTTAAAAGATGTTATTGTTTTTGCCTCAAAAGGGAACAAAAAGGTGAAATGAGTGAAGTATGTCAATCATCCTCCTGATCATTATTAGCGCTTTTAAAATAGAATTGTACCAATTGCACAAACCTTGACAAGCTCTCACAAAAAGTTCTGTGAAAGAGGAACTTTTGAAACTAATAATACTTAAGATGAGGTTCTCATGTAGAGACCTGAAAAGTCACGCAACTTTGGGATAGTGACGCTAAGTTAGATAAAAATGCTAGTCTAAGTTGTCTAAGCTAGCTAGTTGACGCTAACATAATTTTTTTCATAGTAGATGAACGTTTGAATCCAATATTTGATGGTACTTTTTGTCACTAATGATTTTTGCAGCCCCTTATAACCTAAAATCAAGGAAATGATAAATAGAAAAAGACAAATAGATTGCACCTTACTTGTATATCGCATGCTTTGCATCGCATGTGACTTTGTGAGAGAATTTCTGGCACCTGGCTTAAAGTCATTTAATTATTGTGTGCAAGAAGCAACAAATTTGTTACGTGAGTAACAATATTCGCCCTGTGTACAGTACGGAGTGGGATACTGAGAAACGATGTAGATGCCCGTATCGGAAAAATCTATCCCGCCAGCAGTTTTCTCGGTCACCGTTGCACGCAAAAGCGTTGTAGTCGACTTTGTAATTTCTTATTAAAATTCTTCAATACAACGAAAGAAAACGCGGCTTAATTTCACTACAAACCACAGCAAACACACTACTTGCTTCTACCAATTTACGTACAACAACAACTTTAGTCGACACGTTACAGGGAACTACCATGTCGGTGATTACTAAGTACGAAACTGCATAAAACAGCACCATTTCTGTCGATATTGGACAATCTGGTGTAAGCACCCGGCCAATATTGCAAATCATTTTCGTCATATTTACCATTAGCAATAAAATACTTTAAAATAGAAATTTGTATTTGACACATGGAATGATCAAACTAATTTTCAAACTCTACAAAGATATATCTCGGATGAGACTGGAAATTCAAATTAAAGAAAAAATCAAGCTATATAATACAAACATTCTTATTGACTCAAATTGAAAGAATGTTGTACAAAAGTTATAGAAAATGAATTGCTGAGCTGAATATGTTGTTTATTGATAAAAATGTTTTTACGGATGTACTTATATATATATATAAGAGTCGGGATGTTTGTTTCTTTGTTTTCAGTATCTGAAAAAATTCAGTTTTAGTTTCCTTATTATGTACCTACTTTTTTTGTTTATTTAGTTTTATTTTTCTGTTTTACATTAGACGGGGTTAAGTATGAAAGCAGAGCTTTTGTGCTCTGAACTTCGCCCTGATCAGCACCTTATGTTTTGTATTCAATGCTATTACTCAATAAAGACTATTATTATTATTATTATTATTATTTCGACGATATTTTGACCATGCTCCTTTCAGTAGTGTGAATTTGGAAAGAGCATTTTCTTTGTTGTTTCAATTGCCATTCGAATGAAAAATGTTACATTGAAAATGTTTTATTTAATAGTTATTCATAAACACTCTGAACTACAAAAACCTCTTAAGATGTAAAATATGCATTAGAGATATAATAATAACTTTTTCTACGTGATTTAATTTTGATTTTATATTTGCTTTAATTAAGAATAAGTTAATAACATGTATTTTCATGCATAAACTTTGGAAATCAAAACAACATAAAAATCATTAAAATTGGTTCAGGATTAACCACTAGTTCTAAAGAAATAAACCAAGCCGATGGGGATAAACTATAAATATGAAGCAACAACAACCAACTGCTTGAACTTGCTTGATCTGCTGTGCTGCAAATTTTGGTACAATATTTTTTGTACCACTGCCATAGTCACAAGAATTCGGCATTTCTTGGATGTGATTTAAAAATTTCTTTATCTAAATTAACGAGTGAGCATTTAATGGAAGCAATAGCACAATGTTGATATAAACATCGAAAAATCATCAATTATCAAAGCTATTGAAACCGACAGTTGTGAACAAAAACCATGCTACAAAAACAAGACACACGTATACATCTGTAGATGCGAGTGGAAATGATTGCCATATCAGATCATCATCATCATCATCAACAACTATAGAATACAATGAATTAGCAGCAAGTATTGAAGACCACACGTACCAGGGCAACACTAAAATTGTATGACATGGCCATGAATAGCTCGCAAGGTACATATCTGGTAGTGACTACCGTTCTAACGAGTAACAAGATACCAAATATATAACAGAGCTCGGCTGCACTTCGACCTTTACATAGTACATACATAGTAGATAATTACCTATTGTCCGGATATTCCGGCGACTCGAAATTAAGTTATTAATACCGTTTTACATATTACTGCGCTTGTAATGGTACAATCGTGTCCTGGGAATCATTTGCGGCCGGGCTTCTCCTATGCCGCGCATAATCGCCACGGGTTAAATGTAAATATCATGTCACGGCACCAGTTGACCGCGTATTCGTTCCATCAACGCCCTCCGCCCCCTACCGGTCGCGTTCGAAAGCTTCCATAATTATTGTGTACGTTTGTATAACGCTTTCCGATTTTATAATGTATACTGGGTGACTAATGAAAGAAATATCTGGAGTTTGTCCTTTAATTATGCTAATTTAACTGCTTTTGCTGTTTTTTTTTGCGGAGAATTTATATCTTTATGCGTTTTATGTGCAACGCGACTAAATTTGTATTTGAAAAATCTCCGGAACCTCTGCTGCATCCCCACTTGACACCACATGACTGAATGCTTGGTTGTAGGTATAGGGTAGGTTTATATGGTATTTATAGGTATGCTTATTATTTTCATTTACCACAAATAAAAATAGGTGTAAAGACCTATTTCATGTTTCCTATAAAAAATATATAAATGCTTTGTTTAGCATTCTCAAACACTTTAAAGCAAAACAATCATGAACAATAAAAACGACAATGAAAACTTGACAATCAAAACTCAACGTACCTACTTGTTCCTACATAACACTTTAAATGCTGTCTAAATGTTGTTATAGATGGACTTTTAAATAAATAATCAATATAACATTTTGTATCACATTTTCATATCGTCGCGTCGGCCTAATACGAAATCAAAAATAATTTTACAGATGGAGCTCAGACAGTGTTTCAGAAATATGAAATTTAATACTGAAAACAAGCAGCACTAACAAACTGGGGCTTCTTTTATGAAAACATCCAGAATCGTTTTCGATGTATGAACAAAATTTTCTTATTCGTGAAAGACTTATATCGATTATTTATTTGTAATTTTATTTATAATCACATCAAATACAATTAGATAAAATTTGGCTCAGTTCCGGGATTATGGCGGGCCAGGCCAGTGCTTCTACACGTTTGCCTTTGTTTTCTTTTATTTTTGGCAATGAAATCTTATGCTCAAGGGTCCCTAAAAATATTGAGACGTGGAACGCCACACCCTGTATGATATGCAGATTTTTCCTTATGCAGGAAAAACTTGCATAAGATTCATTTGATTATAAGTTTTCGAAATATACTTGATGTAGTCATAGCTGCATCGGACATAGGTCGTGTCTGACATCACTGAATAGGTATTTTAAATTGAAGCAGTTGAGAAGCAACATTAAGAAACCCTTTAAATTCACCGTCGCGGATTGTCAGACACATCAATTCTATATAATTCGGTGGTACTGTGTCGATCCACGCGCAAAATTCATTTTTTACCCCACAAAATCAAAACTGAAACAAGAAGCTCCACGAATAAATGGTTAAATCCTATACTAAACAAAACCCGTTTAATATCTTTATTTCACATAAAATATAAAGATGCGTTTGTTCGAAAAAAAAATTTAAGTATGACAAAGTATTGTAACCGTGCAGAAATATTTTTTTTTTATTTTGGCGGAAATATATCATCGTGTGTGTGTGTGTCTATATGTGTGTATGTGTGTGTATGTATGTGTGTGTGTGTACCCGTTTTTTTTGTGGCCACTATTCCGGTGATACTACTAAAGGTATCGGGACGAAACTAAATATTTAGAAGTTTCATGTCTAAGCTTAGAGCTGAAAAGATTTTTGACAAAAAGGGTCCAAAGGAACTGACTTCTGTGCTTTCGTCAAAATAGTTAAATAATCAATTAAAGTAGAGGAAATTCTGAACAATTTATTTCTATGACTATTTTTGGTAAAATTAATAGTTTAGCTGCATGAGCAAACTCAATTTGGTCGAGATCGGTCGTGCATGCGTTAATATAAAACTAGTTAGCCAGGATTTGACAGATATTTTCATTCTAATGACAGTAGGTAGTGTCAAACACTGAGGCGTTAAAAATAACTACTGTCAATAGTAGTTGTCAAATCCTGGCTAACTAGTTTTATTTTAATGCAGTCAGGACCGATCTTGGTCAAATGGAATCTCATGCAGCCAAACTAGTACTTGTATGATAAAGTCAGGTGCCTGGTCACATAAGATCTTTCTTGAATTCATATTTTTCACCAAATCTAACCGTATACAAGATATTCGAATACCCTGTGTATGGAACCCTCCTTTCTAAATAGCATTTGGTCATGAGTTACTTCAACAAATTACTGGTACTCAAGATACAACTTGTTTCTTAAAATCGATAGTTAAGCTAAGTGCATTAGTGCACTCAATCAATTCAAAATAAATTCCAAAAAAATGCTGAAATTAAGTAAAAACCATTAAAAACATACCTCCTTTTCGCGACAGTAGCTCCATCTATAACAAAACCAGTAACACGGCCTTGTGACCGATTTCAAGCAAGAAAAGTTTTGTATATTTTTAATATTAGATTAATAATGAAAGATTAAAATTGACCACCGATAGATTAATTATTATTGTTTGTTTTTTATAATCATTTGTGAGCAGATTCCAAGCATAAACAGCTAAATTTAAATTAATATTGTTAATAACAAGGTAATAAAAAACACAGTTGCTTTAAAATTTAAGGGTTCATTTTTAGTTCTTATTTGCTCATACTTTTCTGCAGTTTTTGGATGCGAAGTGTCAAACGTGGATATACCGGGGTGTGTTTGTTTGTTCCTCATATTTCAAAATACCATCATCAGTTATGGTAACACATAACTGGTAACATAGTAACATAGTACAGTTATGGTGCATCTCCTGAATAATATTTTACCATTCCATTAGTATGTTCTTTCTTACTTATAATTTTTCGTATATTTGAAAGTATAGTAAATATTATACTCACAAGGTTCCAGAATCATACACCAAACAAAAATAATGATAAAAAATAACCCCTTGTTATGGTAATGCTAAGAATTTTATTAATTGCAGATTTGTTCAATTCTGCCATATAAATGAATTCGCTACAAAAAAATGTTCGACATCATGATAAAGTAAATATAGCAACCGTTTTAACATCCAAATAATAATAAATAATGGCATCATACAATGAAATAACTAAACCCACATTTTAATCACAAGAAGCGTTCTTTTTTTAACTGGATACCCAGTATCAACTCCACCTGGCGTAACGTTATGCATGTACCTTCAGAACGTACTGAGACCGGTAGTTACCTGTTGTCGTGTCTTTGAATACTGTGAGACCCCACCGATTTATCAACGCCTTTCGCTATGTTACGTCTATATGGGTACATACTATACATAGCACATAGTGTGTGTGTGTATGCGGTGTATTAAAAACCGACATGATTGCCTACCGTGAATTTACCTAGAAAGCGCATTATCGTAAACACCAAGGAAATGTATTGTGAACGGTAGTTGATTATTAACAACTAAAACACAAACGAAGACATTTTTCTTTAAGTACGATGCGCGATGTATGGAAAGCCAGGATATCCTGATTATAAGTGGATGTTAAATGTGTAACAAAGTTGTAATCATTCTGGAAAGGAACTTAGATAAGGACGTTTCTAGAAGTTAACAATATGAAAGATTTGTGTGACAATTCAGTACGCAAAATGTTTAATTATACACCAGTATTCAGTTTGGAAACATGTATAAATAAATTAAAGCTAAATTTTAAGCTACTCTAGTAGCTACTCTACTGAGGCCTATGAAATTTACATCCAGCCTGTTTGTCACCATATTATTAACCTATAATATTACTCTGACAAATGTATAAATGTATCATATGTATAAATAATATTCTGACACACTATATTGCAAAACAGGCAAATTAATCACAAAACAAAATACCAAAAGCCCACATACACGCTCTCTCTTCCTTCAAGAGCTAGCATTCACCTCCATCCAGTATCGTCCATCATGTTTGATGGCGACATTAGGCAATCACATAAAACTCACATAATGGCTATCGTTTTTATTAATCTTGGTAGAATAATGACACTCGCGTCGGGATTATTAATTACTACATTACCGGCGGACCGAGCACACCGACATAGGTATATGTGACCGACAGGCCGTCGTCTTCTGCGTCTTCTTGTCGTCTATTAGTTTTAAAATGCGAGACGCAAACGCATGCTTGTCAGTGGCGAGCACACATTTAGGATAGTTTGACAAAACTCGATAATTTCAATCAAACGGAAAGAAGCAAAATGGAAAACGATGACATTCTGATTTGGTTTTTAGCGCGCTTGTTAAATGTTATAGTTAGTTAATGTCCAATACAAATCATGTGGGTTACGGTAATTGATAATTATGTGTTTAGTTAGTGTATTAGTTGATAATTATGACTCTTAATTTGTGAAAATATATTCATTTGCGTGAAAATGGGCTATAAATCAAGTATAACAAAGTAGAACAAAATAACGTTTTAGTTGTTTTCGTGAAAAATAACTACATACTTACTTTTATACGAATATAAATTTATTTAAATTTGCGTACTTTGACCGAAAAAAGTCTAACAAGATCCTGTTATTCCCATTTTTTTTATATACAGTGTGTCCAGGAAAGTCCGCATAATATGGAAACAAATTTTATTGTCCATTTTTCAGAAAATTTTATTCTTTATAAAAGTTGGCGGCTTGTAAGAAACCAATACGGCAACAGTCAAATATGTAAATTTCGGTACCGTATACCAAGCGATTCAGAATATATGAATTTGTGATAAGAGTAAAGTATCTTTATTTTCTTTATTATCGATAAACTTTATTTGGAAATGTTGTTTAGAAGTAAAAATTATATTTAAAAATGAAATCACCGCCACCTATCTTGAAATTTAACTTTTTTTTAATTTGTACTTTTATGACTAATATTACCTATTTTTTAGAAATTTGAATACAATTTTTCCGTTTTTGGATTATTTTGCTATGATAACTACTGTTTATTTAGAACTAGCGCAAAATTACTCACTTTCTGGATGCAAAGTTGATATTTCACCCTGTAGATAATAATAGATCATACAATAATTAATACATGAGCGTGAGTTATTTCTAGTTCAACTAATATTAATGACTTTGGATATGTTTATAATAGTAGTTATCCATCTACAGAACTGTGTAAAAGACGACGACAAAACCCCAAGAAGGAGAAGAAGAAGTGGAAGATGACAATATAACCAAGATAAAAGATGATTAATGAAGATAACACAGTATTTGAAAATGAGTTTCAATTACTACTTTTCAAATAATTAAAAATAT
Source organism: Melinopterus prodromus (assembly GCA_964023965.1). Classification (NCBI taxonomy): domain Eukaryota; kingdom Metazoa; phylum Arthropoda; class Insecta; order Coleoptera; family Scarabaeidae; genus Melinopterus; species Melinopterus prodromus. The sequence continues at coordinate 53,855,131 of OZ030393.1, forward strand.
CAATCATAGATATATACCTACCTAAAGGTACCCACAACATATTTTCAAATGTTTATTTTATTCGATTCTATGCTTATCGATTCTATGTTTAAACGTATCGTGCCATGGTGACGCTGTGCAACTCTCATTGAGTACGAACTGTTGTGACAATCATTTGATTGACTTTAACTAATGAAACAGTTTTACAAATATAAACTTATTATTATGTAACCAACACTATTTATCTACAAATATCCATATTTCTGAAGAAAAGTTCAACGGTTTCTTTCGCCCGTACATCAATATATTATAAACTTATAATGTTACTTGTAATGTTAGCAATTTATCTAAATTTTCGCTTTCCAAAAATAATTTTTGAAGGTTGGCTTTGACTCATGAAATAATGATTAAAATCCAATCATTAGGATTTGTCGTATGGTCAAACAATATGAATTGCATGAGACCAAAGGCAACTGAGCATATAGTTTGGTTCGAATGTCAAAGTAGTTAAAAAAGAAGTTCAAAAAAGTCCTGTGATACCACACATGACCCAATTTAAAGATGAGTATGCTTCTGAGGAATGTCAAATGTCGACTCAAATAAAAGTTTTTAGATAAGCTTTAAGGATGGTATGACTTTGTTTTTCCTTTTCGAAAATGACCGAATATTGTGAACCATAAATAAAAAACAATCAAAAAACCTTTTAGTCCTTGCCTTATTGTTCCTAACATTTTGAAATAATTTTATTTTAAATCAAATATCAGCTACCAAATCGCACAATTTAATTTTGAAAAACGACCAAATTGGCTAAAATTATTTTTAAATAAGCAATTTTACAAAGGCCAGATATTGGAAAAAATTAAAATACAATTTGTATCGCCTTGCACACTTTGCACAGTGCGTTCTTGAGAAACTCGAAGACAATAATCAAAATTACAAAGGTTTTAAACGTCAAGTTTTGCGAAATATTAGGCACCGTTTTTTTGTACAACAGAGTGAATTTATTAAGTTGTAAAATTCAGTTATAAGTGTAAATTAGTTTATAATGAAGAAAACATTAGCAGTGCTAATGTCCATTTTCGAAGATTATTAACTTTCTAAACACTGGTTAATAAAGACAACAAAAGTTCCATCCATTAGCAACGACAATAATTAAAGAACACACGTTAATTAATGTTTTTATGATTTAGTTTAAGGATGTGGAAAATATTGATTTTTACATCATTATTCAACAAAATCTACCTAAAATAGCATTGCTATAAGTACGATTGAATTTACTATTCGCTTATTTGAAAGTTCAACGTCTTCAAGCTTTCCCTACACCATAAACTTCTAATAGAAACAATTACAGCCTTACAATTCCATTGTTTATTGTTATTCAAATGCAGTGACCGGATAATTGCCGGTATTCTGACGAAACAAAATTGGCGGTTCTGCCTTCTTTCTGTTATTTTTTTGCCTCTTCTTCTTCTTCATTTCGATAAGAAGACAGTGGGCAAAATAATCCGTAACAGGCCGTTGCCCAATAATAATCGACTCGGTAGAAGTGTAGAGAACGGGCAATAGTAACGGACCCGGAGGATGAAATTGATTTCCGGACTCCGGCATTCAGAACTCAAAATCTAATTAACGTAAATTAAAACAACGAACCTATCAGAGACAATGTCGCTCGCGTTTGAATTATGCACTCCGGGTTTTAATTAAGATATAATTCAGCCAGTTCTATCTACGGACAATGAATACATTACAGCCGAATAACGAAAAAAGTACGCTTGTGCTGTGAAATTTACATTTTTATGTCCGGCTGACGATCTAATTTAAAGCATTTTTCGCCCTCGTTGCCCGGAGCGCTTCAAAAACCCAAAATAAACGAACCAAAATGCGGATGTGACCAAATATATGTCCGTTCCAAACATACAAAATTAGAAAATTTATGTCAGCTCAAAGTTTGTAAAATTAATACACAGTAGTGGTCCTAAACGACTACCCTGAGGAATGTATTTATTTTATTAGAGGCCAGGTCAAGTCCTAAACGCAGATATTTGTAAAATTAGTAGTTATTCTTGCTTTCTTCGTTGTTTTATTTTCCTCTGCCATAAATAATTTCTGTTTATACTATAATTTTTTTCCTGTCGTCTGAGTGAAAATGTCAACGCTCTATTACTCGCGATTCTTTTAAAAGTGTTATTGTTCCCGAAGAAAAATTTTATCTGCCTCGCTCTGTAGGAATTATATTGTTTTTGTTGGCCCGGTGCACTTTGCCGGGCAATTTTTACAATGGGCCAGTAAATCAGTAAAAAGTGCTGCGGGATTCTCGATATAAAGGATTTTGACGCCGAATGTTTGGCTATTGTTCTATAATTTCGGACGGCGAGGTGATTCAAATTGCAAAAATAGAACGACGAAAATAATTTCGAAGAATTTTAAGAAAACAAGAATAAAAAATAAATTGATTAATCGATGTATTGTTCAGAAGTAGGGTAGAGTTATTTTTAAGTCATGAAAAACGTTTTTATTATATCTCTTTCTTTACGAAAAAAGAAACCAACTGTTATTATAAACCATATCTCTTAAATAAATAGTTTTCTAAAATTTATAGTAGCAACAAACTTGGACATTAGTTAATCGAGTGATTGAATGATGAATAGATCTATTGATGATCAATTAATTATTATTAATTTACTCATCGCTCATCACTCACAACTGCTGCACATTATTGAATAATCATCACTCGTCACTCATGATTAATATATTAATAGAGTATTAAACATTTTTACAGAAAACATAAAAAAAACAAAATATTTTTCTAGGTCAGATGAATCTGAAAATAACGTCACTGAAAAGCTTATACATCTCCACAATCTTAGTATTCCAACGCAAAAAAGAAAAAAGCGTTTTTGGTAGTCGTTTTTGTTAATAGTGCAAAATTAATTGCATTTCAGTATTATTTTAACGTATAATTGATGTCTACATGTATGTGGTCGAATATATGTTTGCTAGAGGTGTCGTATTGTACGGTTCATGATGCTTCCAGCCAACATATTTTGCTGGATTTTTGATGGTATTAGATGTTCTTTTGCCTGTCTATGTATTTTAGTTGTTTTGCTGATATCTACTCAAATATTTCCCTGCATTTATGCGGTAGTCCGTCATTTATTTGAGCAGTTGTGGACGGTGTCAATTAGATACACATCTAAATATTTTCTGATCATATCGTTCATCAATTCACTGTGATTATAGTCCACTCGCTTTCGTTTGAAAATATCGTCTTGGTATTTACAGCATGTACACGACGTCCGAAAAGTAATGGGTAATTGTATACGTAACCATAAAAATAATCAAAAAGGCCTTTATTTTACAAACTGTATACAGATATTATGTTCATAAAATGCATTTTTTTTTTCGAGAAAAACGCAATGAAACTTGTGCAGAGAGAAACTCTTAGATAATGGAAAAAACTACCTATTGGTGCCAAATCTTATTTCACAACTTTAAAAAGATTCCCAAAATGCATAAAATTTTACTTTAAACATTTTGACAGTATTATTGCACGAAAATATGATATTTTGGAGATCGCTGTTAAATATATGTCGATATATAAACGATATTTATACAGAATTATATTTATTACAAAATTACAGTTGTGGATAAGATTTAGCCAGAATGAACAAAATGTTAATTACTTATTTTGGAATAAAAGCACAATTCAGTTTGAATAAGTATGTATGGTGTGGACTGTGGATACGTTATCAGGCAGAGGCGACTCTAGTTCCAAACGATTCAATGCTTGTCATATTAGTTCTATTTGAAAATCTGCTGCCTCCTTTCGACTACTTTCATTCACGATTTACTCCGAGTATTCACTAATTATTTCTGCTATTTTTTACCTACTAATCAAGAACAACACACGTTAGATCAGACAGCTATAAGATTATGCGGTTAGCGTCAGTTCAACGAACGTACCGAGGATATTTCCTCAAAATATTTGTGTTTTATATTATTGTATGTTATATTTCACACCATGGATGTTATTCCTCCAAATAAGATAAGAGCGTATAGGTCTCTAGGCTGTAAACTCTCACGCTAAACTTTTTGCATACGCTCAGCTAGACACTTGGTTGTACGTTCATAAAATAAGCATTTACATTTTTTTTTTTCAAATATGAAACGTGCTGTACCTTATTTCTAAGATCTCAAGACATAATTTGAGCCAAAAAAATCCGATTTTTCAACTACTCTGTTCTTAAGTCAAATAATATACTCTTAAAATTTACAGAATTTAAGTATTACTGAGGATTTCCTTCTGTCAAATAGTGTCTAGGGAAAAGATACCGAAATGATGTGCTATTCCTTATGGGAAACAATACTAATTAACACTACCATTGCTGAAAAGATTAGGGTAAAAAGCGACGGACCCAACCCTAGAAAACTGTCAGTTTTCCGGATTTATGTGAAGAAAGTTATGTGAATACCATAAGGAAACTAGAATTGGAATGCAATCGGTGTAAAGTTTCTTCGTAGCAGTGAATCAATTTCCGCACTATATACCAACTCGTATGTGAATGCCAACATAAACACAAACCATAAGAAAGTAATGACATTCAACGTCTAGAGTCTAGACGTATTGGTCTACCTACTTGAAGTGATAACTGCGTTATAAAACGCATTTGAAGAAATATGTTAATTTTTATTTAATGATTAGAAAAAGTGTGTGCGACTACTTACGTGCGGTTAATTTATGACGTTTTGATGGACAAGCGCTAGCATAGCGGTCATAATTAGCGCTGACATATTGGCTAATTAGCGCACTACCAATTTCCGCTAAATGGAAAAAATAACCGAGTGCCAATTACCATCGAACGGGTGTTATTAATAATTTGTGCATTAATAAATGGCTTCGCGCGAACAACAAGGTCGTTTAATTGAACATAGAAAAACATCAAACCTAATTAGATACGATGCCGTAATGGCACCGGCAAATCGATTAGATTTGAAATGTAAATATCTACATACATCTTACAAAACGACACGTATGCTAAATGTTTAAACGTGGCCATTTATATAAATAAATTTTCCCCGGAATCGCTTGTTTGTTGATAGATGGGACATTAGTATTCATTTTGTTGACATAAATAAGTTATGTTAAGTGTGGTATGGCATAAATTACTTTTTGAATTGCCATCTCTACGTGGCGTTTATTACAATCTGACAAGTGAAAACGGTTTTAGAAATGAACGTCTTTCTAGATTATTGCTTGGATGGCTCTTAACTAGAATTCCACGCTCGATTTGTCTTTTACTACGAAACAGTTTTATGAATGAGCTCGGATATTAAGAAGCGTGACACCCGATTCTACCAAATTCTCTTTGTACTCTGCCGATGCCGCTGTGGATTTCTTGTAAAAATCAGTCGGAATAATATGTCAAATAATATTCGGTCTGCGATTACATTGCGATTCCCATGAAATGTCGGAATTGATTATCCTTCACGGAATTTACGACGCTATGTTATAGTTCTAAATTCAAGATGTACGCACGTTCTTTTATATTGCCCAACACTGAGAATATGGAGATGAAAATGGAGCATTATTAAGAATGAGGAGTGACCAATTTATAGTTTTAAAAGCTATTTGAATTTCATCATTGGAAAGCGTGTATTTATGGATTTGTTCCTAAACGTAGGCAATAAAGAAAAGGCAATAAAACAACTTCTAAAATCAAAAATCTAAAAAATTATCCTGCTCTACTTCTTCTATCCCACAATGTCAGTGCCAGTTTTTGTTTTGATACAGTTAAGCTTGAGGCATCATATATAATCATTGTTTTGTATTGATCAAAGTTGCCCTTTACAAATAAATTCAAATAGGCGTTTGGACAGCTTTTCACCATGTTTTGCAGTACATAGTCATGATTCATATCGACATGTAGCAATAGCAACAGTTTTATCACAAAGATAGTACCTAATATCACCAGAAAACTGTCCTTGTGTGTGTGTGTGTAATTGTATTATAAAAAAGGCTTATTTGCTCAACAATATTTCTTGATGTGAAACCAGCTTTTGATAAGGTTTGGCACGAAGGATTGATACACAAACTAAAGACTATGCTACCTTTACAATACGTCGAGCTGCTTACATCCTATATATCTGATAGATTATTCAGAATAAAACAGATTGATGAATACTCGGAACTAAAAGAAGTAAGCTGGGGTACCCCAGGCTATCTTGTTCCTATCTTGTTATACAATATACAAGGAATCCAGACATACCAAATTAAAGTACTAAGGAATATAGTTAACGCTCCTTGGTACATTCGGAACAATGAACTACACCGTGATTTTGGTGTCCTACAAGTCATCCAGGAGATAAAAAGATTCGCCACTAAGCATGAATCTCGCCTAAGCCACCACGTCAACGTGGAGGCCCTGCAGCTACTGGACAACCAGAATCTAGTGATAAGACTAAAAAGAACTAAACCCTTCGAACTTCGAAGCTAATCAGTGAAATGTGTAAAAAGCAGAGCACAGTGAGTGAGTGTAGGTGTTTCTTGTTTAGGACCAAGTAAATATAGGATATCAGTGGATAGCTTATTAGAAACAAGTACCTAGTTTTAAGAATTTAGATTTAAATTGATGGGTAATCATTTAGATTAGTTCCAATATGATAAGCATCTTATGCTTAAAAAAATATAATATACATTAACCCATTTCACTACTATTTTTTCACATCGCGTTTTCTCCCTTTCAGATTCGGATCGAGGAATATGTTATCATATTCCAGTTGTCCTCTGATTGTTGTGTTTTTTTTATATTATCAGATCTGCTTTATTACCTGTGTTCTTACACTTACTCTTACTTCTCTGTATCTGAATCTTGAATGGTATAGCACAGAGAAATATAATATTTGCGAAATGTTCATGAGAACTTATCAAGACACTAAAGAATGTGACAAGCTAACGTTTAGATAGTATTAAATACACGCAGATATAGATGACGTCATTTATCCCACGTCCATTATTACTAACAGCGTGAAAGTTATCGGGGACAATTTTGGGGGAATATTGCGGCGGCAAAGGTTATTAACGGACTTTTTGCTTTATAATTCCCGACCTGCTACCGTGGATTCCTATCCGTTTTTTTTTAACCATTACAGAAATGCTAATGCAATAATTGAGACAATAATTGAGTCAAAATGTGACAGGGTATGCGAATGAACAATAAAGCGGGCCTGAAAAGTGAATTTTGCTTATATTAGAAGCAATCGGTAATTGGAAGTATGAATGTTAGGTACACCTTTATGAGTTTTTTTTTTTTTTTCAATTCCGTACCTATTCAATGTGGCTCAAGATTGCTTCTTGCGGCAATTTCAGCGACAATTCTACAAATGGAAGGTTAGTTTGTCGCAATATTCATCGGAAAATCAGTGCATAAGGAATTTTAGCAATTTTCAACTAACATTTAAGCGAGATTTGACAATTCACTGGCTTATGGCCGATCCGACCGTCTAGTATTGTTCACTATTAGATGCCATTGAATCTCGTGGTTATGTGGCTATATCCACATATTTGGCCATAATATCTCATCCATAGGAAACCACTTTCTGCTTTTGCAATCCACCTTACTCACTAAACACCATACGAGCTACAAAAGCGAGGAATTCACGGCACAGCAACGCAGAGGAAAGCCCACCATTCCGCATCGCAAATAAATCTTAACAATTATGCCTACATGCAAATCACCGTTTCAAAATGGAGTCTCCAGTCGCCGGAGCGTGACAGGAATAACGCTCGGGATTATATCGTTGTGTAAACTTTTAATTATCCTCCGCGTTTACGAACCGTATAATGAACGGGCCTGTATAGGCTGTATAATCAGCGTATAATCGCCATGAGGGATCATAGCAGGTCCCGCTGTCAAAACAAACGATTACGGAACAAATTCATAATTAAAATGGCGTTATTAAGTGCTTGTCGGCAATTAACAGGTACGAGGCGCGTTGATACAGTACGTCGAGCGCGCCGCGCGCCTAAGTTATGCAAACAGCTGCTGGGAGTGCGGGAAACAAGACCGAGAAATGTGAAATGCGATTATGCTTTCTGTCCCTGATAAGAATCTAAGTTATGGTCAGCGGTGACGTACTCCCACACCGCCGGCGGGGCCCTTCCGGTCGGCCGCCATCTTGCTTTTAATTCATGCAAACTAATTACCCACCTTGGACGGCGGTAAATCGGAACGGCTCGGACTCGGTAGTGGAATATTAGAGGTTGAGGAGGAGGAGGTAAAGGGAAGATATCGTCGGTTGGCCTTATCGTTGTCGTTATAATATATAGCCATCTCGTAAACCTATATTATACGTGTAGATGTGCTGATTTTGATAAATTCGTCCATCTTTGTGGGGTTTCGCGTGTTTTAGGACAATAGAAGAATGGAAACGTGGACGTAGGATCTACAAGAAAAGGTTCAATCATCAAGCAAGTCCTAGAAAGAGTATAATTTATATTTCCATGAAAACTGACGAAGGAACCAAATAAAAGTTCCTGAAGTGATTAGAAGATCGCGTGCGTTTTTTATTTACTAATGATATGTGTTGATTCGTCTCCTACCTCTTGAAAAATCGTGGGGTTTTGTCAAATGCTATACACAAATGATGCATCATTCACTTCCTAAGTAATTTGCCCCCAAAATTGCTAGAGATAGGAACAAAAAAAAACTTTTATCGTTCCACCAAATTTAAATGGTAAACTATCTTTTCAATTTTGAAGATTGTTGTGGTATTTTTGAACAGGGAAAACTTTGTTGAAGTAATGAAAAACAATAAGTATTACTACACTGATGAATTCTATCTTTAAACTGCTTTCTGAGAATAATTAAAGTGGGTCTTATGTTAATTTGCAAGTTTAACCAAAGTTATATACAATATTTCACTTACACACAGAAAAAATTGCATTTTCTGAGTTCTTATCCATAAGTGCATACCCAAGTCATTGGAAGCTTGAAGAGCATCTTGACGCCTGTTGTATATTGTCAAACTGTCTAAAAACGTTTTCAATTTTCTTGTTGTTTTACAAATGTCCTTCTATGAACCATTGAAATTTTGACAAAAATACAAACGTTCAAATATTTTCCTAATTGAATACATCAGATTACATACAACAGAATATAGTCTTGAAAATGTAGTGATAACAATGCTAAACTTGGAGGTTTGTTGTGCCTAGCTCAGGGGTGGAGTAGAGTGAAGAAAAAACTGCAACGTTGTAAGTGAATGCCATGTTCTCATAATATTTAGTTTGCAATTTTCATCTTCTTCCCCCTTCCTTCCATGAAAGCACATGGAAACAGTATTATGTATGTATTATCAAGGCGTATATCACCTCTTGAGTTAGTTATTACATGATTTTAATTATCTATAAGTATTTTTTATTATATATCAACTTTGCATCAAGAAAATTAACAATTTTGTTCCAACATGACATTAGCAATCGTAAAGAAGTAAAATGCAGAAAAAGAACACGTGCACTTAATTAAATAAAAAGGACATGTTCTTCCTGTTGAGGTTTATTTGAAATTATTTACGTAGTTACTTACATGTTTGACCCTTTAAGTCATCGTCAGATTACAAGTCAAATTAATCTGCAAAAGGTGCAGGGCAAGTTGACGGCGTGATTTGCATAATTTCCAACTGCTAATCGTATTGAATCTTCAGTATTCACCTGGGGTGCTATATATTGTCGAACACGAATGGTTTATTATATTTTGCCTGCTATACAGGGTGTCGCAGCAGTGCGATCTCGGAAGATTGTGGCTCTACTAATAAAGATATTTTAAAATTGATTTCACTCACATATACAGAACGCCCAGGCCCAAATTTTAAAATAGTATCATATCTGTATACAGTGTGTTCCATAATTTTTTTTATCAAATTATGATTTTACGCTAAATAAGAACAATATTTTGTCCGAACATTTTTTTCGTACGATGTATCTATTAAAAGTTATTGACGATGGAAATTTGTGGCGTCTGCGGTAATTACGACCGCTGCCACTACATGGGATACGCTCGCCGTCTAGCAGTCAAAGCGACGACCGCGTAGACACTCATGGTACAACGTAAGAAGGTATTGCGTAACCGGGACACGTTTTGGTATCTCGCGCGTTGCGCCATCATGCGCATAGCGTTTGTTAACGCACGAAAAATGCATCGTACGAAAAAAGGTTTCAGACACAAGATTCTTCTTATTTAGCATAAAATCAGAATTTGATAAAAAATTTGGGTATTCCCATTTATAAAATTAAGTTAGCTTCATTATCACCGATTGAAGCACCATCTGCAATGAAACTGATATTGCCATCTCATTTCCCCCTTTCAGTCCTACAAGTTTATTTAAGACACTTTTGTCGTGCCGTGTATATTTCTCGAGATATTTAGGAGACTCAAGTTAAAAGGACCACCCGGTATATGAGCGAAATCCGTTTTAAAATATCTTCATTAACAGAGGCACAATCTTCCGAGATCGCACTGTTAAGACATCCTATAGAAGGCTATTCTGGAGTACGCATTTTCTATGAAAAGTAATGAATTTTAAAATGTTTGTTTAATGTGTATTTGTAGACTGAAGATGCCATAAAGATTGAAACATGTAAGTATGTAAATAATTTTATATAAACCTGAACAGGACGTACATAACCTTTTTATGTAATCAATCATATCACAATATCACGAAATCACGAACATATAACAAATTTTCAAAAATTGGTTATTAAGAATCCGTAGAATTGAATCAAAACATCAGGATAGGTATGTATTTTGCTTTGCGCTGAATACGAATTTGGACTAAACATGTGCAGTTTTTATTTTTTTTTTAGTAGGCTATACATACAAAAGAGAATGGAGAAAAAGATGGAGAAAATCACCCAAAAACACCAAAAACCCATAATTACTATAAGATAATGACGTTGATATCAGATGCTGTTCACTTTAAGCAAACATACAAATATTAAACATACATACTTATTAGTTATCGTCCTGTCCATATTAATGGAGCGCTGAAAACACAGTATATCTCTCTCAGATTTAGGAAATACACGATATAGTATATCTCTGTCAGCGCACAACTAACTGTGATCCAACCATATAACCATCAAACCGTCTACAATAGTCTGCACATTTATATGATGAATCAAAGGAAAAGCCACAAATGCAACAATGCAAATAGAAGTAATAGAGTAAGAAAATTGTAGAAAAGCTAAGCTTCTCAATTGCTGTTGTTGGATTTAGAGCGGCAATGAATTGGGTATCCATAATGTTGTTCTCATAGAAAAACTTCTGATCATGAATGGCTTAAAACGACCACAATAGCAATATGCGATTAAGGAATGGACGATATCAATATTCAATACTGATAAACAGTATCTTTTGCTGTTATTTAATATCACCCGCCCTTAATCAAATAGCCAATTGCATGTTGTTGGGTGTAACCGCAACTCCATATTGTTGCCTCCGGACCGGTGGTTTATCGCCATACAGATATAAATCCGCTTGTCGAACATTGTTATAAATTTTACTGCAAATTGTTTTCCGGGCTTTACGAGCGACGCGGAAATTTTTATCGCCCCTCCACCGACGGCGCTCCCGATGCATATAAAGTCGCGCGCCGAGGTCGGATTTCAAATTCAATCTTTAATAAAAACTTTACGCGCCTTATTATATATTAGAAGATCGGATTTTTACGGCCCGATTAAATCCGGTTTCCCAATTTCTTTCGAATATACGCGCGTTTAGTTGCATCTTGTAAAATTTTTACGGCTATAAACTGGCGGCAAACACGTGCAAATAAAAACATTTACGATTTCTACTGAGTTACTATATATTCCGAAAATAAAATCTAATATAAAGTAACATAAATAATATATTATACTGTGGACGTGCGGCTAAGTTGGCTCGCTCATTTCCGAAGTAAAATCAATGATAAATATGTATGAGAAAATTTTCAACCTATAAGTTTAAAAAACTAAACTTATGCTCATTCCTAGAAAGAACGATTAACTGAAGAGAAATAACAATCTAAGGATATAATGTAATTATCCCCAATTCTAAGGCCACTTTGCATGACACGAAAACAGACTCAAAAACATAAAATGGCGGGACTGTTTAGAACTTCCCTTAAATTGATTATCATTTTAAGAATTTGGAATGGGAATACGATTTAAGTTAAAGAAAGGAAACAAAAATGAATTTACGTGTTAATTTTCAAGTTATAACAAAAAAATCTTATGTGGCCAGGGACATGACTTTATCATACAATTTATAAACTAAATAGTTTAGCTGCATGAGATTCTATTTGATCGAGATCGATCGTGTCTGAGTTAAAATAAAACCAGTTAGCCAGGATTTGACAGATATTGACAGTAGGTATTGTCAAAAATCAGCATTTGACACTACCTATTGTCATTAGAATAAAAGTATCTGTCAAATCCTGGCTAACTAGTTTTAATGCAGACACGATCTAGATCAAATAGAATTTGCTCCTACAGCTAAGCTATTAATTTTAACAAAAACTGTCATAGACATAAATTATACAAAATTTCGTCTACTTTATTTTTCTCATTTAACTATTTTGACGAAATTACAGAATTGGTGGCTCATTTGCAAAATCCTTGAAAAATGCTTAGAGGAAACATCCTTCTTTTCAGCTCTAAGTTTGGCCATGAAACTTCTAAATAAGAACTTTCGGCCCGATACCTATAGCAGTATCTCCGGAATCGTCGCCAGAAAAATGGGGTACACACATACATACACACAGACATACACACACGCACACAGACATTTTTTTGTACCTTGGCCAAAAATGTTCAGGGGACCTAAAAAGACCTATTTCCGCTAAAATCTCAATTTTTTCGGGACGATTACAATACTTCATCATACTGCGTATCATACCTAATGTAAAAATTTTGGATACAATATTTTTGCTTTCATACCTAATTTAAAACTTGAAAATAAGCCTATGGTATACCCTGTCGAAATTTCCTGCATTACATTTCCTTTGATGTACATATGGATTCAATGTATGAAAAGATTAGGATCTAGGTGCTCATGTCGAGTAAATTATGAGTTTTAATGAATTCATATTAAAAAGAACGTTGAAAAGTAAAAGTAAATAATGCTCACTGACAAAATGGTTTTCGTATTAGTGAACCTCTAATAAGAGAAACTTTGAAATTAATTAAATTTACAGCAACTCGAAAACAAACAAAAAAGCTGTGAAATGTCGTCCTAAAATTTCATATAGTTGATCCAAGCTAAAACAAATTTTATATACCTTTACGATTTTGAAATTTTTATTTCTGGTGAATTTTGCAGGAGCTACAACGTCCGCTGTTGAGAAAAACAAGTCGCAGAGGACCGGATTTTGCCTACAACAGCATCCACATCTTGATAATTTGGTTCTATGTAATAAATTTATATTGTACACTTAATTATAGTAAATGTATAGTAAAACAAGAGGCATATTGGTGTAATGCAAATGTGAAATAAAATGTACATAATCAGCACAAAAATATAAAAGATGCTTCTTTATTCTAAATGGTGAGGAAACGTCATTGGATTTTGGATTAAAAATAAATAATAAAGATAAATACCTACAAAATTTTAAAACAAACCTGTATTTATATCCCTAAAACTAAAAAAAATCGTTTAATTTAGAATGTTCTATTTATTATAGTCTCTTATAACTAACGTTCAACTAACGTTCACCAACGTGCAAATTTATGCAGGTTTTACATAATCCTAAAAACCATATGCAGTAGGATGGTCCATATTTAATTTACAAAAATCCAATAATCCATTTACGTGACTTACCTTACTAACATCGAGCAAAATCTAATAAGTGAAAACTTTGTCATACATAGGGTGGGTTTAAAAAAAATCATACTGCGCATGAGTAAAAATTTGAGATTTTAACGGAAATATGTCCTTTTGGGTCCCCTGACAACGTAGAGCAAATTATGAATAATTTATGTCATGAGATTTTTTTAGTAAAATTAATTGTTTAGCTGCATGAGCAAATTCTATTTGATCGATATCAGTCATGTCTGCATTAATATAAAACTAGTTCGCAAAGTATCAACGTTTGATACTATCTGCTGTCATTAGAATGAACATATCTGTCAACTCCTGGTTAACTAGTTTTATTTTAATGCAGACATGACCAATCTCGATCAAATAGAATCTCATGTAGCTAAACTATTAATTTTATATATTTATAGTATGATAAACTCAATCTAATCTGAAGGCAGGAATTCCGATTGTGGGCTAGATTTTTGCGAAAGTCTTTTTGAACAGGAATTAACTATGGGTATAAAAGAACAAATTGAGAGAGTCCCGCAAAAAAATAAAAGTTTGATTTGTACTATATAAATAAGTACTACTCTATTATGCAGTATGACTTTTCTTGATCTGTTAAATTTATAAGATGCAGGAATATGACAAAGAATCTACAACAATCATATTAAAACACTACTGCCTAGTAAACTCAATATTTTAATTAACTGAGCAGTACACATGTTCTCACAGCATGTTTTGCAAATATTTAACATTTATTCATCATTCTGTCTAACTTAATGTATATTAATTATTGTTAATAAAGACTTAAGTCTGATAATGCTTCTGATTTCAAAGAATTTTTGCTTTAAAACAATTTTTTGCATTAAAAGTTTTTGTGTTTGGCTGACTGATAAAACTGATAAAAAAAACATCAACTAATTTATAACGATAATTTCCGGATTTGAGTTTATGTTGCCCTTTATGCCACAGGCCCACCTGGGTCAGTAACTTGACAAAACGTATACATACTTTAACATAATTGACCAGTTAATGCTAGAACGTAATAAATCATAAGAATGTCAAAAATCAGGATCAAATCGAAACGTTGTAATAAAAAATGACTGATGAATACTTAAACTTAATGACTCAAATATCCCAAATCCATTACGGCCGTAGGGGTCGAATTTTGTTAATATCCATTATAAGGCCATCAAATTCGCCCAATGAAATTTACAAATCGGCTTATTAGTGTACACGGCCGTCCCCAGGCTACCTACTCGAGCGCCCCCCCTGCAGCGTAAGCTGCGAAATCCCGCTGCGAAAGCGTCAAATTCCATACGCAGATTTATAACGTTGGGGGAGAGGGGTGTTTAATACGGCGCATTAAAGTTGACGGATTTTATTAATCAAAAACGAACGGATTTGAGAGTGAAATTTTAGCCGTGGAGGAGGGGATCGGATTCCATTGTCCGTCCGGCGGACAAATTGAAATTGTCGATTGGAAGTAATTGATTAATTCATTTTTCCAGTCAATTAAGAAGAGCTGATACGGTCGGCAGGTGCAAAATGACAGAAGAAGTCAAGTTAAAAACGATAACCTGATTGGTATCGAAAGCATGGCGATCGCCTGGAAATATTTCGCTTCTTTATTAAATTTAAATCAGTTTTTTTTCTGTGTTTCGTTGTCGTTCAGGTCCCGTGCCGTAGTATAAAATTCTTATTGATTTCATGCGCGCTTTTTATTTATTTTCAACGTTCGAATGACTCGAATTATTTTCACGATAGGACGGTTCGTAGAAATTTGCTATCCGAGCGTTACGAATTCTCTTGTAAAATTATTATTTCTGAGCAGATTTTTGTAACGCAAGAGTTATATTATAATTCCAAGAGGTATGCAAAATGTTTTAAAAAAACGACAAGTAAGAAGTGTGCAGGTCAATAATTATGGCGAGAAAAATTGTTAATGGAACACAAAGAAAAATTTGGTAAATATTGGTAAATTCTATGGAATAAACTACTGTAAATATGCTGTAAAAGATTTGGTAATGCTGTAAGAGAAAACAATAAATAAACATTAGCTATAAATAAGTTGTATTTTTTTTAAGAAAGTTGTTTAGTTTGTTAAATACCAACACAATGTTTGTACGGTGTGTACGATCGATATATTTTGACATTTTTGCAATGCATGCATAGCTTTATTTCAGATATTGTAGCACCCAGATGCAATTATAATTTTTGATGGTTTTATTTGTTTTGCCATCGACTAGTACTAAAAAGTACACTGTTTTTCTTCTTATGTTTAAAACCACTAATATAGGTCTTGAAATCGGTGCTAGTTTATATTTAATCCTTATCAACCTTTTACAAACTCATAATTGAATTTGAACTGAAGAACTATGAGTAGCAAGTATTGTATGGTCCTTTAAATTACTCAAAAGTTATTGGGGAATATATATTGGGCAAATTAGACAAATTAGGTATTCTCAACGACAAACAAAAATTTTATAAAAACATAAATAAAATTTATAATATTGTAGTTAAATAAAGACACAAATAAATAATAATCTTTACTGAAGTTGTTTGTTGTGAGTAAAATTGTTCATAGTTAGGTGACAATGCCTCTCGATATCAAAGCATTTCACATATTTGAGAGTACTAAATTTTTCAAAAATACAATGGTCGAAGTTAAATGACTATCATGGCCAACAATCAACAAAATCGAACAAGTGAAAACTCTTTTTGTAGCGTTTTCTCCATAGACTGTTCGATTGTGTTTATTGATGGCACTTAGCTTAGATTATTGTATTTTTGACAAATTAGGTATCTACTTGGATATATGTGAAGTATTGTCGTTGCTCTGACTCAATAGTTCATTATTTATTGGGTTAATGTACTGTATCGATCGATCTCAAATTTCATAGCAATTAAGTATTGATATAAATGAATAAATCCTGCATAAAAGATAACAGTACAAAAAAATAAGCACCACCATTGACATAATAAGAAATGTTACAGGGTAAAGACCATGTTATTATTATACATACGGTCAAACTTGACTGTAAAAAGTACTAAAAATTGAATTTTTTTTGCAGCTGACAAATATTTTAGTTAAAAAGATCATATCAATCAAACAAGCAATTGCCGACAACTGTTCGATTTCTAGTTGTATTTTGTTGTCTATATTATCTCTAACTCAAATCATATATAATTTATAATTATTACTTACTAGAAGAGTGCCTGAACAAAAATTATTCCCTACATCCTTCTGCGAACTTAAAACAAATTACACATAACCACACTTTTAACGGTAGCACACTGTATGAGTATGGAAGAAGTATGGAAGAAGAGAGAAATTTTTGCTTGATTCAAATAAATATGCATTGACTCAAAGAAATTTGTTGTTTCAATAGAGGCAAAGAAATATTTATTTGCGGATAAAAACGCATTTATTTGAAATATTTGTTTGGTAGAAAGAACGTTGATTTGTGTCAAACAACTTATGCTTCCAGTTAAAAAGTTTGCAATTTGTGTATTATAAGAAATAAGATTTATTTACTTCAAATAAATATGATTGTATTGAGTGAAAGAATTAAATTTTTTAAAATTAACAAAATTGTTGGTCGAATTAAAATGCTTAAAATTATTAATTTGTTGAAGGAATTAATAGACAAGAATTTTTCGGAAGACTCGCCTTGTGTCGGCTCCTTTTTGGGATGTCGCACATCCTCGACCAGTGCTTGGTCTTCCCAACCCAACATATAGTCAAGGTTAAGTTAGTAAAGTGTACTCTGATTTGGAAAAACAACTTGAACCTGCTGGCAATGTACTCTATAAGTTCTATACTGTCGATCACGCGGCTTTATACTCTCGATATGTACGAAGTGCGAGGAGAGAGTTTACAGCGCCATCTAACAATACAGTTAGATGACATTAAAAATATAATTATTTGAATCAAAATATGATTTCTTTGGTGGAAGTAAACCTATTTTAAAACCAAAACAAAAATATTACTTTAAAGGAAATAAATCTCTTCTTGTGTAAAAATATATCTATTTTAATCAAAATATGATTTCTTTGGCGGAAGTAAACCTATTTTTAAGCCAAAGACAAAATATTACTTTAAGCGAAATAAATCTGTCCTTATATACAAATTTATATGTTAGAATCAAAAATATATTTCATTGGTGTAAAGAAACGTTTCTTTTAAATCAAAACTAAAATATTACTTTAAAGGAAAGTAATTTTTGTTTGTATCGATATATATTTATTCCACTTAAATAAATATTTCAAATAAATTAATATCTGCAAGCAAATAAACTAGAGTATTCAATGAAGTAAATATTGTTGGCATCAAAGAAATATGTTTTGATCCAAAAGAATAAATTCAAACAAATACATTTCTTTGAAACAAGAAATCTTTTCTATCTGTGATGGTTGGCCTAGAGGTGCTGCTTGTCATAGTGGTGCCATTTAACGTCTTTGAGGTTAAATCACATAGTTTGGTGATTTTATCGATTAAATGCAAATATTGTCGTTCATTTCCATTCTCTGTTGTTACAACATATATTATGCTGTTTGTTTACATTTTCTGTCGTTAATAGACATATTTTGTTGTTAAAGTACCGAAATTTGTCGTGACAATCCCTAATTTGTCGGGCCGAAAAATGCCACCTAAATTTAATTACCTAATACTAAACAGTTGTAGGTAATTGCCAAATTTCCAATCATTTCATTTTCAAATTATGTGAAAAGTAGTTTTTTATTTTATTAGTAATTTAATTTATTTGGGTGTGTTCTTATTTTCATTGCCATAAAAATCGTGAGTGATAGTCTATAAACAATCGTTGATTGTTTGACCAAAGTTTCATATAAACGAGATAATATGACGCACCTTCTGCCACACTCCATATAGACATACATAGGTAGGTCAGTGCAACGAAAGCGAACCCAGCCTGCTAGCTCGACCGCTCCGATCGAAGACACGACTTTTATCCACCCGCTCGATCAAGAACGATATCAGAAGCGTGCCACTGCATGATGTATGGCAGTTTTTTATTGCCGCGTATAGACGTCACATATCGACCGTATAAAGAAGGGCAAAACTTGTAATAGCCATGCCGATAATATCGTCTGATAGATTGCCTTTGATTCACGAAGGTGATTTTTATTGCCAACTTTGTATGGAAAAGTTGAAAGGTTATGGCTTATTGAATGACGGGGGCGGATATAGACGGTCCGCCGCCACCGACGTCGGCATTGCGGCCCCACCTATTCATATATCCGAAGGTTTTATCTGCCATCGTGTGCTCGACGATATTATTTCTATAACTTTTGCCAAACGACCGTATTGCCTGAACGAGTCGAGTTATATACCTTTTCAATTTTCGATACAACCTAGCATAATGTCTTATTTATATTTATAGATTTTTATTATTGGATATAGAGGTAAGGAAATACATTTTTCGTGGTTATACAATAATGAAATTCTTTTCTTTGTATCTTCCAAATAGTCAAATGCTTTTTGTTGAAGTAGTGATGATATTAATTGAAGAAGATGATAGGCAACAATGTTAGTTAGCAAAACAATTAATGTTACCAATTAACATGACAACAAATCGTCTAACGGTTTGCGTTGGGAGGCTTTTAAGTAAATTTATGCAAAAAGTGTGTTCATCGTCTTTATTATAGTGCGATTTCTAAAAAGGAATTGTGTCTATTCTTGCTTAATTCTCTTTCTTAACCGGAAGTCGGCCACAATCACGCATCCGTTGCTTGCGATTGTTAAATAGCGGTGTAATAGCGAGCATGACTTTTCCATTATGTCACAGATACATTCATTTCTTATTTATATTCCTTGGACCGTTAAATTTATGTTTACATTTTGCGATCGCACAAAGAATTTAAGGTAAACTGCTTAATCAAAACTTTCTCGGTGCAATATGCAAAAGCAATTCAATAATCTCGGCACCTCATTACATATATTCAAACAAGACGATGATTTATAGGTTAGCTGCGTTAGAGATGATTATGCTGTGTATTTAATTCTATTGACCTATCAAACCTAAGCAAACTATTTGTATCTATCATGTATGATGTATAATAAATAAAATGAAATTTTACTTATAAATGGTTTGTTGTTTTACAAAATCCTCGGATATATCAATTGCATTCTATACAATTACTGATTTTTATATCAAATATGCTGAATTCCTGAACTTTAATATTGTTCGAGGTATAGTGTGACGTCATTAATGAGCTCAAACCAAAAAAATTTCATTTAGGCCATCTTCAGAATTTACCGGAAATAAATCGACATCCACATCCAATAATTCTTTTAGTCTGACGTTCGATAATAAGATACCAATAATTTTTTTTCTATTTCGTCGGCTTCAGGAAGAAAACAGCTGAGATTGCTGAGAGATCTGACTACGTGATAAAGTGAAGTTCTTGTTGAAATGGTATAAATTCCACCTCAGAATTTGACAATTCTGGGTTCGGGAACTCGCAAAATGCTAACAGAGGATGGTAAATTGTAGGTAAATTTTGTTTTTCGCAGTTTTTCGCATGAAGCATCAAAGTTTTCTTGATGCAAAAGTAACGATCTATTGAATGAACAATTGGTGTGTTGGAACCAAGCCTTGAAATTATACAGGCTGATCCACTTTCTCCCCCTTTATTTTTTCAGAAAGCTCTAAATACATCATTCTGACTGACTATTCTCAGTAAAAAGTTGCATACGTACTATATGTTTTTCCAATTCAAATAGTTATAATCGTTTGAAATGTTAACAAAGTCATATACTAAACGGCTCGAACTTCTTAAGGAATTGAAAAGAAGTCAAAAGTAAAAACCAATTGATGGTCTGAAATTGTATTTGATATGAAAATTTATATGTTGATAATTAACAATCGAAAATTCAGTGTATTTGAAAAGAGTGTATGCAACATTACTCTAAATTGCGACGTGATGAAAACATTTTAATAACGTTTATAAGGTAAACGACCCAAATTCAGACACTGTCCTAAAATATGCACCCAACGGAAAGTATATCCAGGACCAAGACACTATGTAATGAAAACAATGTTCAGACTTACCATATATATTTATTAAATTAAATGTATTTCGGTTTTAGTCTTTTTTTATTCTTTGCAAAAAATAAAACCTTCAATGAAGGACCCATTTCACGAATGCAACAATATTTATTTGAGTAAAATAAATATTCCCAAACACATATAGGTACTACAACATGACTACATGTATATAACAGTATATTTAATGAAGTAATTTTTATGTGTCTGAGAATTAGTTTTCGGTCCAAAATAATAAATTCTTCTTAGACAAAAAGTCTTTGTATGCAAGTTAATTAAGCTAAACGTCCCAAATTCAGCACTGTCCTAAATTATTCCAACATGTTTCTGTTTAGTTGGATAAAATAAGAAATCTACAATATTGAACTATATTTTAGGACATCCGGTTTGTTGATTTGACATTACACTTATAGTATAAGAGTATAAGAGTATAACATAGAAGTTTGAGTGATCTTGATAATTGAGTGTTATGCTAAAAGTTGTCCTGCAAGTCGACTTCCTTTTACATCGCTACAGGATAACAGTAATTCAGAATTGTAATAATATCTATTTAGGGCTTAGGCTGACTAAAAATACTTTATATTTTGATAATAATACGGTGTACTGCTCTTTTAACCACTGTTATTTACTAATTTAGAGCTGTCGGAATTAGGTACAAGTAAGTGTAGTCGGACATGTGTGTCGGAATTGTGTACATGGTTAGAATGAATACATATGGCTCTATTGCTCTCTTTACACAAGAAATATACATATTTTACATCGTTTAAGAACTCACGGTCAACTTGGTAAACAATTCATAATTCATATTTGTTATCATCTATCATACCTATTACATTATTTATGGTCTTAAACTTTCTCTCTTCATTATATAAATACCAGCCAATAATAACACGAAGCAGCACTTAAACAAAAGTCGCCTAATTAAGATAGGTATCGTTACAATACGCTGACATGCGATTAATAAAGTCATCGCCTAGCTAATCTCTCACAGCTTGACAGCGTATAATTTTAGCAGATGTTCGCTTAGTAATTAGCCGATGGGACGTGTTAAAAAATCCATAAATGCGATTTGCATACGCGACGTACATATACACGCGTAACTGGCGACCCCTTGCGTGCATAATTGAAAATTAATGTACGTACATTAAAATCGCGCCATTAAGTAGCCTGGCGATTTAGCCGGGGACCTGTTTTGATGCATGTCCTCATTTAAATTTCGAACTGACAGCTGTGACTCCCTACCAATATGCATACTGATGCGTATAACTCCGCGCGTATAACTCTATTAGTGGGCGTCGTGCGGAAATTATCCCCGCTGAGAATTGATGTAGATAACACGTGACATGACAAATAGACTGGGTAGGCTAAAATATACTGAAAGAGTAATATTTCTTTTTTATTATCGACTATTATCTCGCCATGAGAGTTTGCTCCAGGAAGAATTTTAGCATAGTTGCATTGTTAATTATGACATTAGTCTTAAGGCTACACCAAACACCATTTGAATGTTTGGACTTTTTTGCTCCTTATTTTCTAAGACCTCTCTCATGTTTTCTGTTAATATTTTAGGTATGTTCTAATTTATTTGGACAATAACTTGTAAACGCAGTTATTCACCGTAAGCGTCTAAGTGAGCATGTGTGCATGACCAAGGGCATATGTGTGAAATTACTCCTTTTTTGACTTGTATGACATATACAGAGACGTCTTCCTTGTTGCCGATCAAAACACCCTGGAACCTTTCAGGATTTAGCAGCAAGGAATTACTTATTGCCCAGCAGATATGCGATAGGACTGCTAGATCTAGGAGATGTTGAAGAGCAAAGGACCAAGAACTAATCCCTGAAGCCTGAAGTTAATATTAGTGTTGTTCATTTCTCAAACTAGGCACTCACGAACAGGGCTGTTATAAAAACTTTTTTTTATTTTACACTAAACAAACATGTTATTTTTTATAAAATGATGTGTTTTTAACGAAACAATGTTTTTAAACAATTCGCAAAAACACACGCCTAAAAATAAAAAAAAATGTGTTCTAAAAACACATGTTTTAAATAAGGAATTAAAATTGTTTTAAACATATTATAAATCACGCAATGGTTTTATATGTAAACATTTTGATCGGCGTCTTTTCATACCTCAGTCCTCAGAAAACACAAATTTGTGTTAAAACATGTTTAAAGCATTGTTAAAACAAAATGTTTTAAACATTTAAAACAAACTGTTTTAAAACAAAATATATGTTTTAGAACATGTTTAAAACAATATTTTAAAGCATAACAACACTGCTCACGAAACCGGTTTAAAACAGGACTATGAAACTCGATAACATTGCAGACTACAGTAAAAGCTGACTCTATCCGAAGACCTTTACCATAACGAGAAGGACCGGTTGCACATTTACCCCCTTTGCACTTTGACCAGGTTCTATAATTCTATAATTTCATAAAAACTCAACAATTTTTGTTAAAGTAATTCGACGGAGATGCTGGATGTACGTTGTCTGTGAGAATTTATATTCTTTGTTATCTAAAAATTTATGTTTTGGGTATTTGATGATATTTTCTCACATCAGATACACAGGCAGAGCCAACTTATAACTTATATGACTTTATAAACTAAATAACCAAACTTTTGTTTCATGAGTTTCACTAGATATACGTAATAAAACAAATCGTTGTCTTTTTATTTAAAAAGGCCGCTTTATGTAAAACGCTATCAATAGAAATTTGATCCGTCAAACAAAGCGATTGCAAGCAAACTGTTATATTAAATTTAATAAATTTATACGCTGTATAAATTGCACTATTGGATTACTTATAACAAATGAACCCAACAAGGTTTTAGTTACAAATGGTTAGTACCATTCACTTTGAACATAAAAATTAAACCGATATTGATATCCTTAAATTTTGAATAATTATAGTCAATATAAGAATTGCACTTTTCGGAAATTTAAAACAATTGTTCGATCACATAGTAACGGTTTTAACAAACACATTAAAGATATATTACATCAAAATCTGCAATGCCAAAATTAGGATTTGGAAGTACTGAGGACTAAGCATTAGAAATTGCGGTTAGAATGTTAGCCGTAAGGATTTATACAAAAAAACTGACTTTTGAAAAACGGGTTTTCGAACCCACAATTTAAAAAATGTCCTGTGAATAATTACTTTTCATTTTCATTTTCTAGATGACATTTTTCTAGATACAACTTTAAATAATATATAATAAATAAAAAATAATCTTCAATTGGCTACTCTAGTTGGTTTTGTTATTCTCAGAGCATTTCTACAGTTATTTGGTGTCTCCAATACTGAAATTTTCGCATTCAGTGTATTTGAACTATTACTTTCTCCAGGAAATACCATATTAATTACTTTTTTCATTACTTTTAATTTTCCCATGAGCATTTCTAGTGTTATTTCTAAAATGTTATTGGCTTTTCAATTTTATATGTCTCTAATTTCTCAACGCACTGAAAGAAAACAAATAAATCGATATGAATTGTTGCTCACTAAATTTACATTCTAAAAAAATCTGATGTGGCCAGGCACATAACTTTACCATACTAAATATAAAGTTAATAGTTTAGCTGCATAAAAATAAAACTAGTAGAACTGGATAGATATGTCAATTAAATTGACAGAGGGTATTATCAAAACATTAGCCTTTGACAATACCTACTGTCATTAGAATCAAAATATCTGACATCATCTGGCTACTAGTTTTAATGCAGTACGACCGATCTCGATGAAATACAATTTGATCATGCAGGTAAACTATTGATTCTACCAAAAAATGTCATAGTCATAAAGTATTCAGAATTTCCTCTACTTTAATTTATTATTTAACTATTTCGAAAAAATTCTAAAAATGGCGGCCTATTTGCAAAATCTTTCAAAAATGCTAAGACTAAACCTACAGTCCCTTTGGACCCTTTTCAACAGAAAGCTTTTCAGCTCTAAGTTTGGTTATGAAACTTCTAAATATGAAGTTTCGTCCTGATACCTTTAGTAGTTTCTCCAGAATCGTCGCCAAAAAAATCTGGTACACACATACACGCAGACACACATACCAACATACCTAGAAATTTTTCCGCTAAAATCAAAATTTTATTTTCGGCTTGATTACGTATAATAAAGTAAAAATCAAAGTGAGATTTTATATAGATTTACATATTTCTTACTTCAATTGTTTAATCCTTTTATATTTATTATTTTTAAATGTTTTACTTATATTTGTTAATTTATTATTGTTGTGATGATAAGTATCTATATTTCAAACAACCGTAACTTTTTAAGATTTTGACAAAAAGGCGAATAGGTCAGTATAAAAAATGTTACTCAGAATGACATATTATGTACAATATTTGATTGTACATACCTTTTTTTACATATATTAAAACCAAAACGGCAATTTTTAATCAAATACCTCATTATTTTTACATATTAATGGTAATTTTAATTTTTGTAAATTGGTTTTGAATGTGTCAAAAAACCAACAATCCCAAGCCGTAACCATGGTTACCATTTCATAATGAAAACCGTCCATTATGAAACCGAAAACATTGTCGCAATGTGTTCCTTCTGAAATGAGTATATTTTAAGCATGTCGTCTCTTATTCGTGTAAACATCATCTCAAAAGTAAGGACTAGATCATAAATGCAAGCGGACGAAAATCCGGATTCAGTTCGCGTGCCAAACATCGTAAATTCGCCAATCTTGTAGAGCACTTCATAAATTCCACATATTCTACGGGCTCAATATCAATAACCTACAAGTCAGAGGGCCCTATAAAACCACGTAAACATAACGTATCGGCGGCCGGGTCACCCCTCGATATGATATTTTAGCGGCCTCCCCCACACCTGTAGCACCTTATATCCTTCAGAAATGTTTATTTACCGCCAACGCGGCTCGTCCCCCATCTTTCTCCGTCATCATCGACGCCCGTACGACCGTCTTCTTTCGCCGAAGCGTGCCCCAACGCGGGCATAAAGGTAGATATAGAGGAGCTGCCGAGGATGATTGAGAGCACTGACGGGCTATAACATCATATTACCCGTGTTCTCTGGGGTGAGATGATTTGTGTGCGGCTTCGCCACGAAGGCATGGCGGTCCTGGGGCGAGGCACGTCACACGTGACTTATGATTTAGGCTGTCGATGTAATACCCGACAGCCGCGATTGACTAATGTGTCAATATGTCGACGGGAGATCTCAATTCATTAGCGATAATGTTTTCCATCTCGCAGGGATTGTCTCGGGTAGACAGGAGGCCTGCGTGGATTGAGGAGAGCGGTGTTGTAACAAGAAGATATTGTCTTGGTGTTCTTGGATAAAGTATGAATTTATGTGATTAGACTGATTGATTATATGGCTATATTATATGGGATCTAAGTTTAGACAGATCTTCAGCCAGCCAAATCTAATAAAAAGAGCATTAATACTTGGAAGCCAGAAGACAATAAAATCCTAGGAAAGAAATTCACAGTTAACCAAGTAATAGCTTATGAAAACATTGATTTTTAATGTATCCTTATTCTGGTACTCTTATATTCTGGAGCTCCAGATTGTGTCTGGGCATAGTCTTTACTTTTGAGATTACGGTTTGATATTTTACGTATAATATTTTTTTATGAATGTGCGCGAATTCCGTAACGCGTGGACCGGATGTTGTTGGATGTTTATTTTCTTATTTGAAATGTTGATTTTTACTGGCTTCTCGATTTCACCTATAAAAACGAAAACGAACCCTACACTTTGCAGTTTGTGGCCTCTGGAAGTGGCTAGGGCTGCCACCCGTCCTCGTTTGGCGAGGAGTGTCCTTGAAAACCAACAATTGTCAACTTGTCTCGATGTTTGGTAGTAGTTGTAAGCAATTTTTAAATTAGTGATTACGGTTTATTTTATTATATATTGATAATTATTTTTATTGGAGGAAAACTTGTGGAAGCTGGCTTACAAATTGTGTGAATATAAGTATTTAGTTTCTAGAAAGTCGTCACTTGACAACCTGTTGAGGTATTTTCAGTCTCCAAACACCCTAGTGGCACCTCAAGTGGCACATATTCAAAACGTTCTATGATACGAAAACAATTGCAGCATTTCTACTCTTACTGTTCTTCATAATTTTAAACTAATATTTGGATGCTGATGTGTTCAAATAAAAGTTACTAGAGCGCTGAGAGAGATACAGTACTTATTGTATTTCCTAATATGTGAGGGAAATATATGAAAAACTTCAACGTTCTACGAATAGTAACTCGACCATATCACTAGTTAAACCTAATTAATATCAATAATGTTTTTATCTATTAAAACAAAAATAAAATTTTGGTGGATGTTAATTTCATAAGGAATGTGATATATGTTTTTTTCCTAAAACCTAGAGACAATTCATATTTTCTTACTTCGGTTTCAGATAACATATACAGAAAAAAAATCGTACCAGAATCACTTGTCATTTGTCCATATTAGTTTATCATACGCAGTATGAAAAAGTATTGTAATCGTGCCGAAAAAAAATTGAGATTTTAGCGGAAATTGTGTTTTTGAGCCCCTTGAACATTTTTGACCAAGATACAAAAAAATTTCTGTGTGTGTGTATGTGTGTACCCCATTTTTGTGGCGACGATTCCGGAAAAACTACTAAAGGTATCGGGACGAAAGTTCATATTTAGAAGTTTTATGACTTTTTGGGTCAAAATGGTCCAAAGGTACTGGATGTTTCCTCTAAGCATTTTTCAAGGACTTTGCAAATGAGCTGCCATTTCTGTAATTTCGTCAAAATAGTTAAATAATAAATTAAAGTAGAAGAAATTCTGTATAATTTATGTCTATGACATTTTTTGGTAAAATTAATACTTTTACTTGTACAAATTCTTTTTGGTCGAGATCGTGTCTGTATTAAAATTTTGTTAATCTGAATTTCGACAATTATATTCATTCCGACAGTAGGTAGTGTCAAACGCTGGTTTTTTGACAATCTGGAAACTTGATAATATTGACAGTAGGTCAATATTATCAATTAAAATATCTGTCAAATCCTGGCTACTTGTTTTATTTTAATGCAAACACGATCGATCTCGGTCAAATAGTATCTCATGCACCTAAACTATTAATTTTATAAATTGTATGATAAAGTCATGTGCCTGGCCACATCAGATTTTTTTAAATATTGGCCCTTTAGTGGTAAAAAGCGTCTCAAAAGTTTTTAGAATATCAACATTGAAACAGATAATTAAAATAAATTTTAATGAAATATGAAACTTTTAACATACCTCCCAAATTTTTTTAACTTTATAAGCAAAAATTATCGAAGACGTAGTGTGGCTGTTGACGGTATCGTATCACAAGCTAAGTACTCCTTCACACAATCATCTTTCGATAAAACTGGTTAAATCTCAAGTTTCCAGATTTTGCTCTGCATACACCCCACTTTTGATATGATATGGTTTTGAGACTCAACCAAAAGACGTTGAGCAACATTAGCTATTTAAAATCACTGTGTTGGCGAGATCCAAACTGCCCTGCATGGAGAAACACAGAAGTCGTTGGAAGAGACAGACCTACATTACGTGAATAGATACATGATAAAGAACCACACATGCAAGTAAAAACAAAAGCAAACAAAAATAATCTGGCAGAGGTATAAATAGATATTCGGACCAGAGAAAAAACGCTTAATTCCACTTTATGCCGTAATTGCGTTAGCGCCCGACGATCGCATAAATTTCTCGTACCTACGTTTAATTACTGTACACCCCGCCGTGGGGGCTAAATCTCGGAAGCAATCTAAAGTTTCGCAAATTTAAATATATCCGAACGGGATATCTCCCGGGACGGGACTATTAATTATTTTATTGAACGGTTTAGCGACGGCCGGGGCTTATGGGGGGGCCCGGCGTAGGTCGGTCGGTCGCGCCAACACTGCCTGCACACGGGGGGTAGGTGGCATAATCCGACGTCTCTAAGCAACGAAGCATAAGAGGCAATTTTGTCTGTTTTTGTGTGTGTGGCATGGCATGCACGGCAGCCGTGCGGCTCTCTGCTGGCTCTCCTGCCGTCGCCGGCCGAAGTAATATGGAGATCGGATTCCCGCTTAGTCCTAATCCGTTAATAGAGCGTCGCAGCCGTCCGGCGTCATTTCACGCTCGGCGCCCTCATTAATACGCTGCCGAACGCCCTCTGTCTACCGTTGAGTTACCCCTCCGTCCTCCTACACTCTCACACACTTTCGTATACTCGACACCATTATAAAATCAACTCGTGTATTGTCGAATAATCCAGCATAAGCGTGATGAAGGAGCTGATGACGTATTCCTGGAATTTAGACAAATTTAAACTGGACGAGGAACTTAAATGACGAAGAAAGAATCCCGTTGTTCTGTCACCGTGTCCGGTCCATTTCCACTTGATTCTGTTCATCCGCTGAAATACGTGTTTCAATTCAACTTTTAACCATTGGTCGTCATTTTTAATAGAATTTAAAGATATAACAAGCATTGAACCTGCTATTTTGCGTTGTCCAATTTTAAGTTTTTATGTTCAAATGGGAACGGGTCAGACATATTATTAGTCTTATTAATTCCTTTTCCCGTTAATGTTGGCCTAGTACTGAACTTATATCTGAGTCTTTTATTGTTGACCATGCAATGTATGTACTCTATAGAACGGTCAAAGGGATGAGCAACTTTAAAACCGGTACTCCGTTGTAGGGTGTTTCCATGCATTTAACAGGGCACCAGTCGAAGGCAGCAATACTACCGAGGTTCATAGAATTAATTAATATTAGATCACAAAATTATAAACTTGATAAATGTAATCAATAAACCTATAAGGCCAGAACAGCAGCAACATCAAGTGTCAACAACGAGAGATAATGAATATCAAGCTATTCCTTTCTGTCGCTTGTGGATCCTTCAGATACAATTGGGACCCGATGCTATTTTCTTTCTGCATGCGTACCTATACACATTATTAAAATTCACATGACTGTTAATGTTTTTATTTTATACTTCATAAAGACAAATAGCAAAGGATACCAACGCTGCCCCCAGGCTCCCAAATGCCTTAAAAGTTGGTTAAAAACTCGTTGTTTTTTATTTTGTCACTTCTACATATAAATCTCTCATGGATTTTGTTTGTCCAATCTAGTCATTTATCTGTAAACAATAACCTATTAACAAATCATTGCATTTATGTTTTGTCAAACCATCACAATCCCAGGACCCAATCAAAATATGCAAAATTATAAATATAAATAAAATAATAAATAAAATAACCAGTAAATTTCAAATTGTTAGATATCTGTTGTTTTTCTATTTTTTATTATTTTGCAAATTGTTTAATAACGTTGGTTTACAAATTTATGTATACAATTTTAGAAATAGTAGATTCTCTTTACTTTCTTCTGTGATGTTGAATAAAAAACACACAGTTTCAAACAGAACTTATATGATTTAAAAAAGATCTATTCTATGATGTTTTACACATCGTATTTTTATACCCCCCACATTTACTGCGGTGAGGGATATATTGAGTTTGGTACAAATGTTCGTCTGTCTGTCCGTCTGTGTACACGATAACTGCCGTAATTTTGAAGTTATTGATCTGAAATTTGGTATACAAGCTAAAACTTCGTGAATGGGCAAAATCAGTTAACTTTTTTATGTTTTACGGTGACGGGTATTTTATCATCAGCACGGCTGACGATAATTTTCTTACTAGTTCCTATACACTCTAAAATGTTCTAATGTCATCACTTGCACAGATACTTCCAATTCCCTTTATTTAGATTCAGTGACGTTATAGTGTATTATAATACAAGTTTCATAAGACAAAAATTGGCGCACGAATTGTTTTGAATGAAAACTAGTGCGCCAATACGTCTCATAAAACGAGTGTTATGGACTATTTTTTCTCCTTTGCGACATTAATTTTACATAAATTTCGTATATTGTGGTACTTTGTTCTTTAACAGGTGGTAGTTGTTGCAAAATTCACAAACACGATTGAGGCGAGCCAATAGCGATAGAGATGCCAGTCCTATTTGACATTTGACGTCAATTTCATCAATCTTGGAAAATTGAAAGTTACTAAAAGTTTGTGATCTAGTATTTTCATAACGACACCAAAAGCGGTTTTGTTATGAGTTGAACGCATAGCAAAAAAAATAAAAAAAAGTTTCAAACAAAAGTGATTTGTTATTAAAATATAATACCGTATGATACCGCACGCGACTTACTTTCCCTATGTTGGGGTAGAAGGAGATAGACCAGCTACGGTTGCAACTGTTAATGGTTTTCTGGACATTTCTATATAGCAAATCATATTTTTTTTAAATAAAATTTAAATTACGACTGTGGTCAAAATATTTAACAAAATGAAGATTTGTCCGGAGCTTCAAAGAGTCTACGTTCAATTGTTTATAGTTAAATTACAAAGCCGAAGCTTTATTGTGCTACAAACACAAGAAGCCATGGCTTCATATTGATATCATTTGCAGCAATGATGTACATAATACTCAAATTAGAAACGAGGTAGCACCCAAGAACACCATATATAAATTGACGGATGTCTAACTCCTTTTGTTACAAGCCATTCCAAAAGTAGTAGACCAGGCAATAGAGATTTTTGCGTGACAAAAATACTATCGAGAAGCCGATGGTCCCAGGTCACGTGGAACAGTCCGTATATGTATTGTGACGTGTTTCCTACTCGCAAATGTCATTTTTTAATTTGTTGTAAACAAAAAATCCCAAAAAATTGTGTTTATTTTCGCTTTTCGTTTGCAAAAACTGAACCGACGGAGTAGTCTTGATGCTTTCAACAGATGCAATATAGAGAACGAAAAGACGAAAAAAATTAATATTGTACGGACTTGATTAAATTAATATTAACGGAGGAAATACGGAAAAGCCTGAAAAATCGGTAATTTTTCAAAAATTATTTACTCCGCCATTTTCAAAGTTGTGGTGGAGGCTTTTCGCGTGAAAGTAGCAATCGATGGGTACTTTGAGTGTGCACAACCCAGGCGTTTTCCGATGATTAGTTTTTGCACAATTGCGAATTGAATATTTTTATGTTTCGACGAGCCTGGATGAGGATACCTATAGTAATTCTTTTAGTACGGTTGACGATGATGATTGTTTTATTGATTGTCGAATTATTGTTATTAAATATGAATTACTATAATAAAATATATGTATATATTTTTGGTGTTTTCTTTATTAAGCATCAAATAAATTGTCTTCAAATTTTAAACAGTGTTACAAACAAAAGGTACACGCATCTATATGATTTGTTAAAGACATACTCGCTTCCAAATTATGCAAGCCGTCTTCAATTGAGAATGAAAGGACCAGAGAAGTTGTATCCAGATCAACTCATACAGACCTCTCTGCCAAACTAGCCTTACACCAAATAGGACAACTGTGAATTTTCCATTGTATGAAACGTCAACAATATGACTATGCATTGTTTGGGCTCGTTCCAAAGGAAATTTTCATGACGTTCTATCAATCTATTCAAATACCCATTAATTAGACGTACTTAGAAACAAATAAATCGCTCACCATTGACAATAAACAACCCACTAGAATACGACATGCCGACGATTGATACGTATCATTCGTCGCAAACGTCCAACGAAAAAAAAAAAACGGTTTCCATTTGTAAATCATATAAGTAATAATCATGATTGCGGGAGACGTCATTTGTAGCAATTACGGTGATTGCGCGGCGAGTAAATTGCGAGCCACGGTCCGCTATAAAAAACCTTTATCTCTCCGTACGATGTAGCGGTAATGAAATAAAAATTTCCCAATAGGAATAGACATACGTACGTTCAGGTATAGGAGCATCCGTAGGAAACATAAACAACGGCGTTGTATAAATGTGGATGGGCATGCATGCTTTGCTGGGTGCTCCTTCAGCTCTTCAGCGTTTCCCTCTTCTTATTAAACAGCGCAAGGTAGACGTAAATACGCCTAATGACATCGGGCCACGTCACATGGACAAAAAGAACCGGGAGAGATATAGAAACGGAAACGAACTGTGACAGTGTATCTATTAGAGGCGATTTATTGTTATCTAATGCCCATTGAACACTATTACACGGTCTCTTTTAGTGGACTAATCTCAAATGAAAGTACAATGATCGTAATTACTATTTAAGAGCCGATCGAGAATAAAAAATCTCGAAAGAAAGGTGGCGTGTAGTTTCTAAATGAATCGTGCTGATGAAATCTAAACGTCTGCAAAACTTCTACATTTAAATTATGCAGTAGTAGATTTTTAGCGGAATCTTCACCATCGAGTAATGAAGTTTTATTTGCATGGTACCTACCATATCATTGCCACTTGATAGCAATATGCAGGCATTATACAAACAAGGGTTAAATGTAGATTAGAAATCATAAACTCGACATAAAAAGTATACATTATGAATGTTCTACCTCTATGTTGAATAAACTCTTCGACGGGTTATAAAAACATATATTTTTATTGGTATCTGGCGCCCAAATTCTACCACTCAAGCAACGAAGCCCATTAGAAATAACTGCAGCTTGTACGATAAGATGACACGGAAGATCAAAAGTACCGAACATACCTTTAATTGTACAGGTTTTTATCTAATACATATAAACTGAGTACGTGTTTAATGCTATACTAGCCTATATAGGTCCATTTGAACCGAAAATGGGATTTGACACCAGCTTCCACATTTAGGGTGACTTTAGAATTGATGGCAGAATTGAATGCAGAATTGCAGTCAGTGGAGTGTTTCACAGCTTCCTCCTAACCAATATTTCATAAAATTTCCAAACCTCCATTTGTGTTTACTTCCGCAACTTAACGCATCACGTTCGTCTTCTTTTATCGTCTCTATTTCTTCTAAGTAATATTTGTCCCATCCTCGCATCTTGTTATCAAGAATCGTCTTCTTGTATAGTCTTAATTTCTTCATCATCATCATCACTTTGATCATCTTCCTTGCCTTCATCGTCAGTTTTAACTCCATTTTTTTCCTCATCGTCATGGTCTTCTTCAGCCAGCGGCCGGTTTGACGTCAACCTTAACGTTTTCTTCAGGAAATGTTGCAAAATGTTTTGATTGTTTAATTCAGCCTGATGATGAAGTTGAAACGTTTATCGGCGCAGTGTTTAAGAAACGAATACAAGCATCACTATGTATCAAGTGGATAACCCATTTGCAAGGAATCTGCATGTAAACCCGAGAGAAACTTACACAGTACAGCAATACTTACAAATAAAAATATAAAAATTTATGTGGCGTTGTTGTCTTTTTCAATTCCCCCATTAGCTGACTGTTTAAAATACCCTTTTCTTAATTTTTCAAACGGTTGTCTCCGTCCCATTGAAAAGACAATTACGTCCATATGAAACAATTTTATCAGAATGACATTTAGTAGTGCTGTGCATAATTACAAGTATAATTCTTTGTTATTTTTACTGCGTAATTTCAGTTATAATACAGTTTTTCTGTATATTCTGCAATATTGTTGGATAATTAAAAGTTTGGTCATACACATCAAACATTAAATACTGCACTAACCGTGTATTAGTGCAGTTTTTAACTTTTGATTGGTAATTTATAACTTAAAATTTACTGTACCAGGATAAACAAAAAAAAAATGAGAAATAAATTTTATTTATTTTGCGTTGCTAAGCTTTTATTAGAACATTTTATGCAATGTAAATGATAATTTACGAAATGAATATTTTTCGGGTTTTCAACTCGTTTTAATTTTTGTATACCCAGTTGTTCCTGTTGTTTTGTTTATCAAATTGACAATTAAACTTCGATTTTAAATAAAATTCAGTACCATGGTAGTCATTGTTACATGTGCATGAGTATACAAATTGTTACTGTTGTAATATAAATTAATTTTTAGTTTATCATCCATAGTAATTGTGATTTAAGCAGAAATATATGTCCTTTTGGGCTCCCTAAACAATTCTGGCCAATATATAAAAAAAATCCGGAGAAACTACTAAAGGTATCGAGATGAAACTTCATTTTTTGCAAATGAGCCGTCATTTCTGTAATTTCGTCAAAATAGTTAAATAGTAAATTAAATTACAGGAAATTTTGTATAATTTATGTCCCTGAAAATTGTTGGTAAAATTAATAGTTTAGCTGCATGAGCATGACTTTGTTGGATTTGGTAAATGTTCGAAAAATTCTATTATGCGTTTAATTTTGAGGTTATACCAACCTACATTAGTCACTCCTAGAATTTACCTCATGGTATTGGTATAAGCTAGTTTTAATAATTCACCAAACCAAAAGTTACCGCGAATATTTTGTTAGCTCTGTTCGCGAAAATAGTTTTGTTATGAGTTTGTGTACTAGTTATAATGAGTAGGTAAATTACATTATCCATTGTGAAGCGGGTACGAGTGGGTACCGCAAAAAAATATACCACACAACAAACACACGATGATTCTTAAAATAAAAATAAATATTGCGTAACATTAACCAAACTATAACTATAACTCTTGTTTATGTGGCAGTCGATAATATTTTAGATATAATATAAGCATTTGTTAAGGAATTTCTTTGGCATGCATGTATCGAAAATCAACACTAAAACGACTTGAACACACCAGCATCCAAACAAAAGCAACAGCGATTACGCAATAGAATAACATTCTTACCTTATACCGGCAATTTGTCTCTTCAAAATCGTCGAAGAATGAACAAAAAGTCAATTGGAACACATTTAACACTCAAATGTCACACGATTATCACGTTTTTAAATCAATACACCGATACCTTTGATAGCAAACACAGAGAGACGCGTAAAAATTACAAGACACTATCATCTTACTACGTACCGGGGTTTACTAACGGGTTAGCACGGACGAAAACAAAAAACACGGACGGACTGCAAACCAGCTGTAAACGCACATTGACACGCATAGTCGGGTGTGCCTATTATTGGCGCGTTCTTGAATAAAAGGTGAAGCCAGGTACCTGGTGGGTATTATTTTGAATTGTGATGTTGTGTGTTTATTATTGCTGTTCTAGTTTTACTAATACTTATTATATGTGTATTGATTGAATTATCTATTGTTGATAAAACTTAATTTTGCATTTTAATGAATTGAGATTTAATTCGGATTCAAATATTGCATAATATTAACCAATCATAACTCGTTTTTATTTGGCAGTCGATAATATTTTAAATATAATATTAGTATTTTTTAATGAATCTCTTTGGCATGGCTCAAACAACTGCAGATATAGCACAATCGATTCAATACATTTTTTGTTATTTACGGTTAGCTTCCTTAAAAGTTCTTGTTCACATCTGTGGCCCTAAGCTAGATGTGTATCATGTAGGGATATACAGATTTTTTTATTACTGTAATTTACAGCTTAAATTACCAAAGGCAATTTACCGTTAATATGTATTACCGTTGGTAATTTACTGATATTTATAATAATAAAAAAGCCGGAACAATAATTAGCCATTAAACAATGTACTTTATTTTTGTTTCTTTATTATTTATTTGTATTTTGTGGCTAATTTGACAAACAATAATCATTTTATTGTCCGGATATTATTTTAACACATGTTTAAATATTCTAAAAAAACATGCGAGATGGACGTTGCCTCAGTTGACAGTAAACATATAAAACTAAACATTCTATTAGGTCTTCTACAAACTTTTTCTTTTAGTTCATCTTTTACTTACATACATATGTAAATATAAACAAAGTACAAAACGTAGTTCTGGCTTTGCCTATATGAAGTAATTATAATTTAAAACAATACTACAGTACCACAATACTACTAATAACAAATCAGATATCAATGCCTACTATTATCAAAAGTGATCCGGCAGAAATTTGAAAATTTAAAAACATTTTAAATGAGATTGAGAATTAAGACCGTTCATCTAAGGTCAATGAAGCTATATTCGTTTATACTAATAATAATAATAATAATAATCAATTTATTCTCTCAATCACACATAATACAAAAACTACAGATACATTATACATATTTCAACAATACATTGATTGAAAAGGGAACCCTGCGGTAAAAAATCATTAAATATGCTCATAACTTTTTTTTTATTTGTGGTCCGTTTATTATTTACAATTGGATGGTGTGAGTTTAAATTTCTTTTGACAAGAAATTCGCTGGAAACTTCTGTTTTTCTTATGGGTTCAGCATTTTCTGTAAGTAACTTGATATGACACAAGCCATATATTTAAGACAATCAGATACTAGGATACTAGGAGCAATTTAATTTATAAAATTTATTTCTTGTTTCCTGGAAGTACTTTTTTATGCTATACTATTTTGTACTATATATTTTATAATTAGTTGATTTTGTTTTTTGCCCTACTATACGTAACAATTGGTGTTACACACCAATTGGTGTTACACACCAATTGTTATATATTTTATATTAAGATGTTTGACTGTCTTTAAATTGCTGCTGTAAATAGGATTTCTAGTACCTATAGTGATTTTTATAATGAATTACTCCTATGAAATTAGGGAAAGCACCAGACATTGGTAGATATCTACAGAATACGTGATGAACTACCAACCAAGAGGAAACCCAGAAGGAAAAGAGGTGGAAAATGCATATTATAAAGAAAAAATCAAATGTTGCAGACCCACCCCTTCTAGCAAAGACATCCAGATAGACGTACAGACTCCAGGTAAGGACTGAATACAACCCTGGCTAAACGAAAGAGTTGTTAGAGTGATAGAAAGCGCGCCTCTTTCTGATATAGCTCCGCATAAATATCTCCCCTCCACCGTCGCGCTCCGGCAATTGTTTACAATCCCCGCCAGGGCTTAAAAAGTATAAACGCAAATAAAACCCCGAATTCGGGGCTCGATTTTTTAGAGGGATCGGGGAGAGAGAGAGACCGTTTGGGCCCTGGGCGCATAAACGTTAACTTTTATATAAATAACCAGGCCGTTACCGCGCTAGCAGTTTCGTTTCCTTTTACTTTCCACCCTAAGCGTAGTCGCGTCTCCGGTTCCCGTGTTATTTTCTTCGGACGGGAGGAGGGAGGGAGGGGATGCGGATGTATAAATATCGGAAATTTGGCCTACCTGATTCTGATTTATCAGCGTATCTGGCCTCGGTGAGGCCGTAAACGCGGGGCGGGGGTGTTTATTGTCCACCCCCACGCCGGGGCGCCGCGACGCGGCAAGGTACTGACGCGGGAGAATATTTTACAATGCCGGATTTTATTCGCCGAGTATTTACATTTTCGCGAAGGGGCGGATAATAAAATTCGGAAACCCAATGCTAATTTCCCTAATGGAATATCTCGGGTTGCTACCCTCGCAGATGGAGATTTTTTTCGTCAGATATGGTATGGATACAATTATGGTGTTCGCGTTTTCGTTTTCGGACACGAAAAATTACCGATGTCATCAAGATATCTTTTAAGATAATCAGTATCGAACTCGAAGGAACATCTTAATACCTTTCATGAGTAGATGACTTCTAAAGCCATTGAATATTGGTTCTGCCTGTCCATGTGTGCTTTTAAATTTTAGGACAAATATTTGTATCGTCATTTGAGGCAGAGTTTCCCTCATCTGTGTTGCTTCTGTAATAAGCCTTTTATGATAGTTACTCACCTTCTGAAAACACAAAGTTCGTTGTGCATGTGAAGTTCAAGTTGTACATCCCTTCTGTCTGCAGTATGTCTGTGTCCTGGATCAAGAAGGGCGTATCTGCAAAAAAAGTAGTTTCAGCTAATTGAGAATTTGTAAGAAAATTAAATAAACGATTTATTTTCATGTTTCTGGTCTAATTGCAAAATCTTTTGACAACGTGTGAAAGAATGTACAACAATTTGAAAACATGAATATTTTTGATTTTTTGTACGGTCTAAAGATTTTTAATCTAAGGAAAATTTCTTTATATCGTTATCCATTTTAAATGCCAAGACGAAATAAAAAGCAAACTATGAACACACATGTAAAAAATACTTTTTTCTACATTGCATTCACAATGCACACATTGTAACACTGTTTTCGGTGTTACAATTAACAAATTGTAACACCGTTTTCAGTAACTTTTGCTAAGATTGGTATACTTTGATACAAATGCCATTGAATGTCATATGTCAAACGTACAACACAACCTGATATAATCACACAGTGCCCCTTTTTAATCGCTTGCACTCGCATAAACTGCGAAATATCAATATTCTACACAAATTTAAACATGCGTGTAGCCTGCTATAGTATGGCCAAAGGATTGGGAGTTTCCTAATTTTGCTGTGTTCAACAAAATGAGCCATCATGACGTTTTCGGGTATGTTTTGCGACTCTGGTAAGTGATCGTCATCATTCTTTTCGACTAAACATCAAATCCTCTTTTCAGATATAATTCAAGGAGCCCATTTAATAAGGTATTATGCGAAGATCAACCCTACATCGTAGATATGAACGATTTTAATTACTGCTGCGGGATTGTATATACGCAATAAATGGTTTATTGAATATCAGCATACACGCAGGAAGCTATAGTACATCCATTTAAAGTGTTGAGGATTTGTTAGTTTATGTAACGGACCGAATTCTGCTCAGTTCAATACCGTACTCGATTTTGTCCATCGCTTTGGACTTCGTCTTAGTTCTGGCTGTGTGCAACGTACTTGTATTGTACCTCCATCACAATAACTTTCACGTAATTTTTCTAAGTATAACTCATTCTAATAAATTATTAGAAATTACAATTTAGCTTCAATTGTACGTGCGTGTAAATTTGTATAAGCCAATGCTACTAGGTAGTAGAAACTTTTTCTTAAACGTTCACCGTTCTAACAATTCTTTAGAAATTTCTTATTCTTTGAAGTAACTAACCAGTTACCGCCAAACTCGTCTATTCTGATTATTATAATTATGAAACCACTATTTTAAAAGTAACTTTTTAGGTTATGTTTCATGTATTTATCACAGTAGGGTTAAAAGTGTTGCCCCAAGCTCCATTATGATCATAGTTGCGACCTCGCTGACTATTTGTAGGCTAAAGTAGAGTAAAATTATTCACGTGCCCAAAAGAACTCGTGCGCCCATTTGACGTCTTATAAAACTTGTATAATAATATACTATTTTGGAAAATCTACATCATTACTGTTCTTCGCTGACTTCATATACACGTAAAATAGCTTCAATTAATATCGTCCATACCACAAGTTGAGTAGTTTTTGTAAATCAAGACGCACTTCATTTGACTGTCTTTTTACTTTATCATACGCAGTAAGATAAAGTATTGTAATCATGCCGAAAAAAAAAATTGAGATTTTAGCGGAAATAGGTCTTTTTGGGTCCCCTGAACATTTTTGACCAAGGTACAAAAAAATCTCTGTATGTGTGTGTGTGTGTGTGTGTGTGTGTGTGTGTGTGTGTGTGTGCGTGTGTAAACGATTTTTGTAACGACGATTCCGGAGAAACTACTAAAGGTATCGGGACGAAAGTTCATATTTAGAAGTTTCATGACCTAACTTAGAGCTGAAAAGCTTTTGGTTGAAAAGGGTCCAAAGGAACTGGTAGTTTATTCTAAGCCTTTTTGAAGGATTTTGCAATTGAGCCGCCATTTCTGTAATTTCGACAAAATAGTTAATAAATAAATTAAAGTAGAGTAATTTTTGAATAATTTATGCCTATCACATTTTTTGGTAAAATTAATAGTTTAGCCTTTCAGCTTATTCTAAGCCTATTTGAAGGATTTTGGAAATGAGCCGCCATTTCTGTAATTTCGACAAATTAGGTAATTAATAAATTAAAGCACAGGAAATTTTGAATAATTTATGCCTATGAAATTTTTTGGTAAAATTAATAGTTTAGCTTCAAGAGCAAATTCTATTTGATCGAGATCGGTCGCATCTGCATTGATATGAAATTACATAGTAGCCAGGATTTTGACAAATATTTTTTTGTGTTGTCACATTCGAAAACAGCTGATCTCATCAGAGGTTGGAAAACCACTATGGAACGTTGCCGCTGTAGTACGGCAAATTATAAAATACAAATTTCAAATAAAGTAAGATCACCAATTTGACGTTTGTTGATAAGAAATATCAACCCGTCTTTATATCTAATTCTAAAAACGATACATTGAGAAAATTATAAATAAAGTATAGCGATGAGTGTAGTTTTATTTTAGTATGTTGGTAGGGATGTGTCATGAACAAATATAAATCTGTCACAATTTGAATTACCTTTTTAAGGTGCGTTTTCATTAGTGACGATGGCAGTGGTAGCCGACGCCGTTATAGTATTTCCAATAGAAAATTGATAGTGACTCATGTTTATGTACATGCAAACTAATATGTGTCATTATCACGATATGTAAGAAATACTATAATTTCGTATTCTACCACCGCCATTAGCTACCATTACCTACCAATCGGAACGCACCTTTAAACTTGACGTTTCGTCTAAGTGGTACCAACCTAGCATTTACTATACAGACATCATTTATTTTTTTTAAATACGTATTTCTTAAAAAGCAACACTATAGACGTTGATGTCGCTCCTGCCAAAAACTAGATAGCCGACTCGCTCATATGCGACGGCGACACTCCGCCTTCGGTGACGCGCCGCATCACCGCTCGTCGCGCTATTCCGTACTTTCGGCATTTGTGACATAAATAACTATTATTCTGATGACGTAGTGTAGGTAGTGTCAAATGCTGATGCTTTGACAATACCTACGATTTATCTCAATAGAATAGATTCTCATGCAGCTAAACTATTAATTTTATATATTGTATGATAAAGTCATGTGCCTGGCCACATCAGATTTTTTTCCTTTCTGTTATTACCCATACTCTAGTTTTCATTTTATTTATTTGTATAAAATTGTTCCAGCAACAACTTTAATTCCCCCTTTTCGCTTATGAACACTCCTTGAACACTCCTTACCAGCGTAGGTAGACCAGCATATGGGCATCAGTATATCCATGACGGTTGTGTCTTTGCCCTTTCAATTCAGGCATAAATTGAGTCTGCCTTGAGGTGAGTATGTCCGAAGATAACAATGTTGTAGTTAATTCTTTTAGATTGGGACCAGGTGTGGCTGGAGGAAAATTTAGGATATATTTTAGAAGATAAGAAACAATTTTTACTAAGTATCTAAACAATTAATAACGGTCAGAGATAGCATACGCCCAATACTTTTAAAATCACTTGTGCTAACTTGCAGTTAGGCCCTATGGAGAAAGCGAAAACAAGAAAAAACAAAAAGGCACAAAAGTCACTTACATCGTTACTTAAGCTTACCATCTACTAGGTACTGTATAAGTAGTTCATTTGAAGGCAAAAAATAGACATAAGACGTTTCTGACATCTCACACTTAGGTCATTTTTACAAATTGATCCATAATTTGCACTTAGGCGCTTGTTCATCCAAAGCCACAGATGTTTGTTCAATCGGCCTCCAATGCATCGTAAAAATTTAGCGGTGATGTTATAAACCTTTCAAAATTCTTGTAACCATACAAGTAACAGCGGCAGAGCAACAAATATAGTTCCCTATAATCGAAATAGTACTGCATCATCAACATATATCGAAACAATAGCTTTGCTTTGCAGGAACTTACCCTAATGTCTTGTTCCTCAAATATCTAATTGTTACTTGTTACTCATGTCTCAATAAGGAGACACGAGTACGAAATCTTCATATCTAATAACTAAACACAGTTTAATTAAATTAAAGTGCTTAAGGGACTTCATAGTCGCGTTACGTGTCTTCATCATCCCTTTCGCAACGTGAAGTCGAGTCTCGTCGCGTTCGTCGGGTGCCGTCGGTTTGTAGCAAGGAAGATTGACTCGGTTTCATTATCGGGAGAGCTCATCATATTTTAAAGGGGAGTGTAATTTCATTTGCTCAATAAAATCTAAGCCGCTCTAAATCTGCCCCCGGTCGCTCGCATATCCTCGTGCGAGCGCGCGAGGGGCGGCATATGCGGAGGAGGAGGGTATATAGTTCACGGGCGCCCATTAAATATGAGCTTACTGAAATGTAAAACAGTCGGGGGTTTTGCATTTCGAGGCATAAACTGCCGACAAAACGGGGTCCCGGGATCCAGTTTATGTGGACTGAGATATGTCCCGCCGCCGCCTCGCCGCCCCCTCCCCGCGTCTCTCACCTACCCCTCTCGCCCTTGTTAATATTCCGGGGGGCAGGCATCCCACATAGCAGTGCAGCTAACGCGACGAGCGACGCCACCTACCGACAGCGCGCCCCCTATCCCATTGGCCCGAGCTTTCGGACGCGAACCCCGAGCATAATCTTCGCAAACGACACTTTACGATGATTTTCATGTTTACTGCATATTTAATTAATAGGTTGTTTCGGAAGGGTTCTCTCTCGCCTCCGGCTACCAGGCGTATGGATGGAAGCTTTATAACGCCAACAGGGACGGACCCAGGCGAAGATGTTTTCATGACAATATTCAACCCTTCTACACGAATCTTTCTTTATTAATGTCCAAAGTATGAACAAAGCTGTAACAGGAAAACTGACAGAATAAGTGACATTCTGATGTACTGAACCTCCCATAGTAATTCTTCGTCTTGTACAGACTTAGTTTCTTCCTCATCAACGTTTTCGGTTTCTTCTTTTTCTTCATCGTCACTGACATCTCCGTTTTCTCATCCTCATCGTCGTTATCAGCCCGTGGGTGGTACGTCATCAACTTTAGCCCTGTCTTCCGCAAAACTTGTTAAATGTTCATGTTCTGATGGTGCGATTCAGTCTGGTGATGAAGTTGAAAGGTTTATCGACGCAATGTTTAAGACATGCACAAGCATCGCTGTCGAGCATGCGTCACGAAGATTACCCATATTGTTGACTACTTTTTACAATGACATCAAAATTTCGATAAAAAATGCGAAACTTTTTAAAATTTTTTCGTTTTTTATTTTCACAAAACTTTCTTAAATTTTTTTCAATTTGATCAAATGTTGTGAATGCATGTCATAAACAAGTAAGAACTTTTTTATATAAAACAAAATCAAGAAGTTTTTGAGATATTCTGTTTCTTCCAGTGCTCTGGAGTCGGAGTCTTTTAGGACTTTTACAAAGTAGCTACCTACATACTTATGTAAATACTCAAATTACAAAACACGTTTTCCAGGCGAAAGTGAAGACGATTAACAAATGTGATCTGACAGAAATTTGAAAACGGAAATTTGATCAAGAGAGAAAAAATGAGATTGAGAAGTAATTGATTTTAGTATCATTTATTCAGAAG
This sequence comes from Melinopterus prodromus, assembly GCA_964023965.1. NCBI lineage: Eukaryota > Metazoa > Arthropoda > Insecta > Coleoptera > Scarabaeidae > Melinopterus > Melinopterus prodromus. The sequence goes on from OZ030393.1 coordinate 53,899,300, forward strand.
TTATACTTGTAGCCATAATTATGATTACTTTCGGCCTTGAAAATAATTAAAAATGATTTAAGGGCATCTGTCCAGGAGAATTAGTTGGAGCTATTTTGTCCCTCACAACAATTTTCTAAACGTATATTGCACTTAATTTAGTTTTTATTAGAATGAATTTTATTTCGTGTTATACACTGTATCTTATGGGTGCTTTTGTTGTTATTAGAGATGGAAACTCCGTTAAATAGCCAAAGTCGTGCCGATTTATATGTTCTCTAATGAGAAAACAGTTTAATACTTAATGAGTTTAGAGATATTTTGAATAAACAAAGAAATTATTTTAAAAATAACTTTTTATATGTAGTCCGTTTATTTGTGTTATATATAATTTATATAATTTGTTTATTTGTGGTCCGATCAATAGGCCTTTTTGATATCTTATAGGCCGTTTACAAATAAAACATCTGTTCTTCCTATGTTTAATACAATAAAAAAAACTCGAATGGACATTTAATTTATTAAATATGTTTCTTTTTCTTCCTGGAAGTTTCTTTTTTATATTTATTACACTGAATTATTTGAAAATATTTTTGTATGCAATTTTTCTGGAGTCGGAGTCGGCGTCGGACCACGAAAACGATCTGAAGTCGGAGTCGAGTATTTTTTTACCGACTTCGCAGCCCTGGTTTCTTCAGTCAAAACTTTTGTATTTAAATAAATTATGTGATGAAAAATCATCGTACAGAGTTCTTCCGATGCTATTCTTTATCGGAATGTACTTTTTGATACAATAATAAAAAATAATAGAATATAACAACAGCCTTTGCAGATTTTTTCATGATTTGCAGCTTTTGTCTTGGGTACTTTTAAATTCAGCCACAAATAATTATTTAAGAATAATTATTAATTAATAATTATTAAGCCTAAGGGCTTACTTTCGTGATTATTATTGTTCTATTGTTCTAATGTAATGTTTATAGCATTACTGTAAAAACATAAGCCAAACAAGAGTGTTTCTTTTGTATTTTTATGGCACAATTGAATGATGTAAGAGATTTTCAATTTTCTTACAAATTTACACCAATCATGAAGATTTACTGAACAATTCATTGTCGCAAAAGTAATTTTATTTATTTATTTCTTTAGTTGCATCAAAAAGCTCACGTAATAACAAAAAAAAACTTGGAATTTTGTATATCAACATTGATTTATTTTTGCGAAAGAGAAAAATATAAAACAAAAACCATTTTCTTTTGCATTTTTCTCGTTAATTTTGATGTGGTAGTAAAAAACAACCTTTCTGTAGGATTTTTTTTATAAAACGTCAAGATTCTCCGGAAAACTTAATATATTTTGCACAGCCTTGCATTTCTTTACGTTCAACCCTTTTACGTTTCCAATTACATAAATTCTGTCTACACTTAATAGTAGTTTTGGCTTCTAAATCAGGTAATTTGTCTACACCAGATGGTGAAGAGAGATGAGAAGCCTAATGTAAAGAACTAAACTAAAAACTAAAGGGCAAAAAGCATTTTCTGAACGAAAGCATATTGGTATAGTTGATAGTGAAAGGCAAGAACTAATAAGACATCTTCATAATCGATAGGGAATTTCCAATAGATACAATCTGTCACACAGAAAACTTGGATACTATCGGGTCCGGTTCGACTTCAGGTCCATTCCATCTGTACAACTTGAACTTCTTCCTCATCACCAATAAAAAGAACGTGGAATTTGGAAGCAGGATTCAGCACCATGAGTTGCTTATAACCGAGCTAAGGGTAACTGCCAAATTTTCGATTGCAAAGGATAATCAAACACAGAGGAAATCACCAGTAGAAAAAAATAGCTAACTACTTCACAGTTATCCAGTTACTTTATACTTACGCTGCACTCAACAACTTCTCAAACCACAACTAATTATTGAAAGTGGGTACATATCAAGCACGCTGAAATAATGTTCTTTTTTTTGGTAATGTTCAATTTTCCTTTTTCTACACCATACCCACCGCACAACCACATTCACCATATTACCAACTTTACCAGGTAAAATCAATATCCACCTTATCTCCAGGTACTATCGACAATGTATATTGTGCGCTTTTTACGCACATGCAACGGGCAGCAGCGGGAATATGCGGAGCAGTGCGTCGTCGTGTTTTTTCGTGCCGAGGCACCAGCAGCAATTTATCTAATTGGACGTGACAGTGCATTGATAGTGGCGATGTTAAATAAGGTTTTATTGGTTATACGGACTCTCGGCGATGCCAGCCTACCTCCGCCGCGCCGCCGGTTAGGACTGCGAGGCGCGTTCTCGGTGGTCGTGCGTTAAAACCTTTCATTAGTAATTTTTGCCGCGCGCTGATTTTAATACGTGAAAGGTTTTATAACAGATTAGTACCGTACGGTCTGCTCTAGACATGTTGCTCTACAGCCGCCATTCCATCGGCTTCTTGCGCAACGCTGCAACCGTTGAGAGAGCGGCGGGCGATAAAAAAGATCCAAACGTCCGATCAGGTGTTTTCTATGTAGAACCATGTAGAACGAATACTGTAAAAAGATTAAGTTAAGGACTGGTAATATTGAAAGCTACTTGGCTAAGTAACAACAAGTCAACACATCGTCCAGTGGTTTGTTGATTTCAGAATACATTTTATGATGTTGTAAGAAGAAGAAAGAAGAAGAAACATTGCAGTTCTTAAAATAAAGCTAATCTTGTAAGTGGCTTCTCATGTAGTTTCAGTAATAAATGCATTGAAATGAATATTAGTGCACGTCGTCTGTTGGATTTTTAATCAAAACTCTTATAAATTTTGGAAATCGTCTTGTTCTTCTTCGCTGGCGCTATAGTCCAGTCTTGGTGTCGACTTTTTTGATAGTTGTTCACCAGACCGCTGTGTTTGAACATAGTATTTTCCACCTTATTCTTACTCCCACCACTTTCCCACCATCTTCTTCCGTATCTTCTTCTTCGTATTGCATACATATTTCTCCTGGAGTTGTCCGTGCTCCTTGTTTCTGACGTCTTCCAATCCACTAGTACTTTTCGTACTCTTGTATACCTCATTGCCATCAACTTCTTACGATTTTCATGAAATGTTATGGTCTACGGTGGACTACCTACTTACTGGTGGAGTTATATTTGTATAATCCAAGGTAAAGCACATGGCTTTGATATCTGTAGATTTAGTTTGTTTTCTTCTAAAGGCTTATTTTCTGGGTCCAGTTAGTCTAGTGCGTGTTTAGCAGGCAGTAGTGCTACGTCAGGCTGATATATTTCTATGGCATGGCTTATCCCACAGCCTTTCACCGTAGCTCAGTTTGGCGAAACTTCATTAGCGATGAATTGCTCCATCATGCTGGATGTAGTAGGAAAATAAATAGTCAGATTCCAGTATTTAATGAATAAGCGGTTAAAAATCAGTAGTAAGAAAATAAGCAGTCAGATTTCCAGTATTTGATGAATAAGCGGTCAAAAATCACCTCAAAATGGGCAACCTTTACTTAACTATAGAAACAAAATTAGTACGATGAATAAAAGTGGCTTTAATAAAATCACCTGTAATGATTGTTCTCGATTTTATATCGGAGAATCTGGACGCAACCTGGGTAAACGACTGAAAGAACATCAAAAGAGTGGCAACTCTAATGCTTATAAATACCTCCATGAATATGGATGAATATAAAATTGATGATGCGTCTGTCGAATTTATTCATCAGGCCACAAAATCAAAGCGTGTGCATCTTTTGGAGGAACTTGAGATATTCAGATACCACAATAGAGCCCCAGACCTGCTACTCAATGAAATCACTGACATTCGCCACAATCGACTATTCAAGAAACTTTTTAAATTTCCCGCCAGACCAGACACTATTAGAAGATGGCTGACGCGCGTCTATCTAGCTTTTTTCTACTTCGCGTTCGTTATAAACTCATAAAGAAACCGCTTTCGGTGTCGTTATGAAAACACTAGATCACAAACTTTTAGGAACTTTTAGTTTTCCAAGATTGATGAAATTGACGTCAAGTGTCAAATAAAGCTGACATCTCAATCGCAATTGGCTCGCTTCAATCGCCATTTGTGAATTTTACTACAACTACCAACTGTTGAAGAAAAATGTTACTCTAGATTGTAAGATGACAACCGCAATTTTTGACATTTATGTAAAATTAATGTCGCAAAGTAGAAAAAATAGACGTATTGGCGCACTCGTTCCATTTGGGCACTCCTCGCTACGCTCGTCGTGCCCAAAACTACTCGTGCGCCAATTTTTGTCTTATAAAACTTGTATTATAATATACTATAACGAATGTCCTCGTGCTTTTATTGGTATTTGTATAAAATCGTGACTACGTGGTATGTTCTTACTATTGTAATTTCGTTCAGTGCATTTATTGTTTACTTGTGTCTAGGTTTAGGCTGGCAATTTTGACTCAAACGCGTATACATTGTTTTTCGGTGTTCCATAACCTTAATGTTGACAACTCGATACGCAATTGACGGTATTTTTTGCAATTTTATACATTTTGTATCATGCTAATTTATTTCGTGTCTCGTTTTCCTTGCTAATTTATTGATATATTTGACATCTTGGTCTGAAGACGGGTTAACCCCCGAAACACTGTAACCAAAGAACTTGTTTTTTCATTAAATACTGGAATCAAAAGCTGCATCACATCCTACTATCTATTTGTCACATTCTGATCATGGCGTACATGGTCATTGGTAACATAGCTGTGATGGCATTGACGTGATGCATGTAAGGTGGCTGTCCAAGGTGATACCCAATAGTTTCAAAGAGATTCCAGGAACCTCGGCGATTGCATGTCTTTGTAGATAGAGAGTTTAATATGCTGAGTTCTGTCTTAATTGTGTCCTTGTTTCAGACCATATTCCTCGAAGCAAGGATTGTGAGCAGTATTGCTAGGAAGAAGCGTTTTGTCGTTGGCTTTAGCAAGTTTACTGGTTTCCCTCTTATGTCTATATCGCTCCGTCTCCTCGACTGATGGTGTCGAAGGATTCTGAAAGTGCTGAGTTTGTTCACTCTATGGATCATCATCTGAAGTCAAGTAGGAATTCAGCCACGCCGACAGTACTTTGACTTTTCGCAAATCAGTGTTGGTTGCTGAGGATCTTGTTTCCCTCAAGGTATGATACCAATCTTTGGAGTAGGCAAGACTTTTGAAGATGTAGGAACGATTGGAATTGACCAACAGCTTATGCATCGAATAGAGTGGTCAAAGTACGAGTTGATAACTTCATTTGTATTTTATTATTTTGCTGGCTTCTTATGGTGCCCAAACGTTTCATCAGTACCAATATCATTTAAATTGTTTCCAGTTTCACCAAGGTCTCTCGGAGGCAGACTAGAAGTTGCTGTTGTGAGTGATGTAATGTAGTAAAGAAGATGTGCTGGAGATGTTTCTATGTTTATCAGTTTCCAAATTTTTGATTGAGCTTTCTCCCTTCGTCTCTTGTAGATCTCTTGTATATGGTGAATGTATGGATGAGTTTATCTTTTATTAAGTCTGGTTACTGATTAACGCTCTGTCAACGTAAATAAAGTAGACCTAGAAGAATGTTTTGACTTCGAAGACGTCTCGGCAGTGAAGTTTTGTCAGTTCTCATCCCATACCAGCTGTTCGAGATTGCGTATCAGTGGTTGGAATTTTAAACATAGCAACTTGACAATTTAGTCGAGTTAGGAAATACCGTTGTGGCTGGTGCCGACACATGATTTGAATACTAGACATGTATACATTTTGTATCATGCTAATTTATTTCGTGTCTCGTTTTTCTTGCTTATTTATTTATATATTTTACAGCTTGGTCTGAAGACGGGTTAACCCCCGAAACACTGTACACAAAGAACCTTATTCATTAAATACTGGAAACAGACTGCTCGTCTTATTTTCCTGCAAATCCATACTAGGTACGATAAGCTGCATCCCGTCCTACTATTTGTCACATTCTGATGATGGCGTACATGGTCATTGGTAGCATGCTGCAATAGCATCGACGTGATGCCGCAATGTAAGGTGGGTGTCCAAGGTGATACCAAAGAGTTTCACAGAGGTTCCTGGTATGTCTCTTTGTAGCTAGACTGCTAGATAGTTTAATATGCTGAGTTCTGTCTTAATTGTGTCCTATTTCAGACCATATTCCTCCAAGCAAGGATTGTTAGGAGTCCCTGAGTAGTAGCTCCAAACTGGTGTTGCTAGGAAGAAGCGCTTTGTCGTTGGCTCTAGCAAGAGTACTGGTTTCCCTCTTATGTCTATATCTTTGCATCTCCTCGACTGATGGTGTAGAAGGCTTCTGAAAAGTTATATATGCTGGGTTTCTTCACAATATGCATCACCATACGAATTCAAGCAGGAATTCCGACGGTACTTTGACATTTCGCAAATCAGTGTTGGTTGCTGAGGAGCTTGCTTCCCTCCAGGTAAGATACTAATCTTTGGAGGACGCAACGTTTGAAGATTAGGAAAGCTTGGAATTGACCAACAGCGTATGCATTGAATAGAGTGGCCAAAGTAGGAGTTGATAGCTAGATCTGTATATTAGTGTCTTGCTGGCTTCTAATGATTCCCAAACGTTTCACCAGTACCAATATCATTCAAATTGTTTCCAGTTTCACCATGGTCTCACGGAGGCAGATTAAAGGTTGCTGTTGTTATTTAATGTAGTTATTTAATGTAGTAAAGAAGATGTAATGGAGATGTTTCTATGGTTTATCATTTTCCAAATTTTTTATAGACTTTTCTCCCTTCAGAGATATATCTCTTGTATATGGTTAATGTAGGGATGAGTTTTATCTTTTGTTGATTCTGGTTACTGATCAAACGCTCTGTCAACGTGAATAAAGTAGACCACTAGAAGAATATTTTGACTTCGAAAGTGTCTCGGTATCATCAGTGTTGTGTCAGTTCTCATTCTATAGCAGCTGTTCGAGTTTGCGTATTACTGGTTTGAATTTTAAACATAGCAATTTGACAATTTACTCGAGTTATGAAATACCGTTGCGGCTGGTACCGACACATGATTTGAATGCTAGACATGAATCAGTAATCCGTAGGTCGTACCATAAGACTATGTCTTGAGAAATACGAAAAATGTGTAGGCATCTGAACGTAGTTTCTAGGTACACGAGAGAGGCACGGTACTCCTTCAGCCACCATTCAACATCCGGCCAGTAATTAACTCCATTACGTTTGGAGTTACGCGTGCGTCTATATATTCAATAAGCGCGCAGCGGATTGACAATATGCGTACGCGGTCAGATAGATGTGTCGGCGAGAGCGCCGCGTACCGGCACGTCTCGCATACCCATATTTTTCGTGTTCATAATAGTAAACACTCGGGGCTCGGGCAAAAACCGATGTAATCGTATCTTGACAGCGTGTACGGTCGCATAAAAATGACCGGCGCGCTGCATACCGAACGTCGTAAAGCACACCTCTTGACACCTGGAAGGTCGCACTGCTCCCACGGATCGTCTGCCCCACATTTTATGGCGTTCGGCTATCGACACAAACAGTGCCCCGCGTCTGCCTCCTCGCGCTCCGGAGACCGTCCGCCGCCTCTCGACATATTCGAAAAGGCGTGAATTTGCTTGTTATTTGTACGCGCCTTGTCACCGCGAGATCGACAAACGCAATTGCCAACAGAACAAATATGTACGATATCGAGTTGTTTGCTGGTTCTCGATTGTGATCTTCATGGTCTTCGAGAATCTAGGAGGTCCGTTGTGTGTTCTAGCATGAAACTGTTGGTATTCGTTTCTGGGAGGGTTTGCTCTATCAAGGTTTATCTGGTATTAGTTTGTACGACCTATGGATTCCTGATCCATGTCTAGCATTCAAATCATGCGTCGGCACCAGCCGCAACGGTATTTCATAACTCGACCAAATTGTCAATTTGCTATGTTTAAAATTTCAACCACTTTATACGCAAACTAGAACAGCTGCTATGGGAGGAGAACTGACAAAATTTGAATGATGAAGCCGGTACATGTTCAAAGTCAAAGCATTCTTCTAGTAGTCTACTTAATTTTCGTCGAGAAACCCTTTAATCAGTAATCAGAATCAACAAAATATAAACTCATCCATACATAAAGCATATAGAAGGGATCTACCAGAGATAAAAAGATAAAGGAAGGAAGGTTAATAAAAAATTTGGAAGATGATAAACCGCGAAACATTGTCATTATATCGTCTTTACTACATTACATCACTTACCACAACAACCACTCATCTTCCACCAAGAGACAAACTAAATATTGGTGAAAAAGAAAATTGGTGAAAAGGGATATTGGTAGAGGTGAAACTTTTGGGCACCAGTAGAAGCCTGCAAGACACTAAAATACAAATGAAGTCATCAACTCCTACTTTGGCCACTGTTTTCATATATTCATAAGCTGTTGGTCAATTCCAATCTGTCCTACATCTTCAAAGGTCGAGGAGATGGAAATTCTTAAAATTTTTAATGTTTTTCAGTCTTTGCTACACAATGAAATGTGTCATAAAAATTTACTAAATTTAGTTTTTATTAACTTTTGGACTATGCGCATATCATCAAATTTTATCGTGCACAGCGAGTTTTGTCAAAAGAATTTGCGAAAGAAACCCACATTCGAGCGTTCATCGGAAAATAATATTCACTAATATAAGTATTCAGCGCGTATAGCATATCATCATTCAAGCCGTCCTCGGACGACAAGAGACAAACTGGTCATGTATATATGAGTGATGACCCGGTAGTCGTCGAAGATGAATGGACACGTCCGTTGACGCGACGGCATACCTGCATGTGTGACATTAATATGAGTGACTGCGGCTGTAATGCACGGCTTACGGTACCGAGAGACGGGTGCCGTACTCGAAGAAGATAGGATCGATCCGTCGGACGGTCCGCGGTCGCCGGAGGTCTTCTCCTCAAGGTTGCGTGGGCGCGAGGTGTCATTGTCGCCGAGATATGACGCGATCAAGATCTCGAGAACTCGTTACCGACACCAGGTAACCGCCAGATCGCTATTGTCAAGATATACGATAGATGTGCTTTGTGGATGGCGATAGGATAAAAAAATGTTGATTTTATGCTGATGATGGTGGAATTATGGTGGAAAATTGCTCATCATTATTTCTTATGAGTATTTCTAGCTGTTGAACATGAACATGAAGTTTGAAAGCTTCTATACATTTCAGGACTCAATCCACAAATGTTTTGGATGGGAATTAAGATTAAACTCAGAACCTAAGATGTCGTTCAAGTACAACTCCTAGACACCCAAAGGAGTACACAAGGATACATAGGATGGAGTAATTGATGATAATGGAAAGACCAGAGGATCTACCCTGCAAGATGAAAGAACCCACATTGCAAGATCAGATTTATTTTGAAAGGTGTCATGAAGTTAAGGAGGTAGATAGAAATCACACATGTCAACATAATCATCAAATAGCGTCCTCCGTCCATCATCGGATGTATGCCTCCCTCAGCTGTTTTCAGTAGTTTCGATTATTTGCCATTTGTATCTATTTTATTTGATATTTATATGCCAGTCTCTCAATCTATTACTGTCATTAGGTGATCGTGTTTCTTCTTATTTTATGCTGACTAGGTTTATATTTCACGATAATGGCGTTCAAGGTATGTTGCATGTTTTAGATTTAAACGTTATTTGCAATCTTACCAAGGACGCCACCGCCAAATAAGTTTGTCTTCTTATTTCAGCTCTTAAGTTATTGAGAGCTTGTACCAACTATATGCTTGTATCATGTCTTTCTAGTATGTTTCCGTTTTTCATGAAATGATTTTAGCAATGTTCATTCTCAATACAACATCCTTAGAGATTTTACCCAGTTCGGTTAACATTTCTTGTAGCCTCTATTCTGATTAGGATGACCTGTTATCCAAATCGTGAGTGGCTTGCACCATCACGATCATAAAAAAAGAGTACCTTCACTCAAAATATGCACTAATTGAACTGAGTTTTGTAATGTTCCTTGTAATGTCGATCGAAAATCGATCACAAGTTTCCAAGATCGCCCACACCTAGTCCATAGCAGTCTTTAATGTTTTGATTTTTTAAATATGTAGTTTTAATAACAACAGTCATAAACTTTATACTATCAAAAAATACAGATAATATTAATTATCTGATCGATCTGATCTTTTGATGATACGTATGTCACCGGACACGTATCGTAACTATATAGAAGAACTAAAAATCGATCATCAAACGCTCGATCTGATCGATCATGATCAATAGATCGATCAGATCGATTTCCAGTTGTGATTGAAGATCGATCACAACTTTCCAAGATCGCCCAGCCATAGTCCATAGCATGCCGAATGGCTGCGCAGCTACTGACAAAAAGTATTGTAGCTTTTCTAGTGTTTTATTTTTTAAATAGTTTTAAGAATAACATTCTTATAGATTTATACTATCCAAACAAACAAAAATAACGAAACCAAAATAATTCAAAGTTATATAACGCCTTAAGTTTAGCAGAACAAATTATACGTTGTACGAAAAACTGGAATATTTGAGAATTGTATATTAATAAATATTAACTTTGATATGGCAAATTTTTGCTACTTAGGATTTATCTCATAATATTATGGGTAAATCTTTGGTGTTGTCTTACATTCACCCGATGGGAGAACACACAAAAGACCACATTGTATATGTTAGATAAATATTGCGAATTTTGGACTTCGAACATCGAAATCACCGATTCGATTATTTGTTTGGATAGTCTTATGATGCTATTTAGTAATGCTTGATGGTATTTGGATTTGTAGAATATTTATATCTTTTGCGGCAGCAAGCAAGATTGGTTGTTCATCCCATTCCTTTTGCTTCAGACTTCAGTCTTCTAAATTCCTCTGTCAGCACTTTTTCTGTTTTAATTATTATATCATCAGCAAATGCTAATATATGTACCAATTCCATAAATATACCTCCCGGCGTTTGTATTGTTGGCCACATAAACCAATAAGCAGGATCTTTCATGTCGTATTCTAAAAGCTCCTTCGATCGTGATAGTACGCATTAGTAACATCGAGCTATGTTTAGAGGAATACAGCGTATCTTTACATTTTGTTAAAACTAGCTAAGATCAGCAGTCTTCTGGACAAATTGGTATATATCAATCACACGTGTGCGGGAGAAGCGCGGTCGAACCCGTCTATCTATCGTCCGCTTGCTTACGGGCGGGTGAAGGAGTCGTCAACTGCTAATGAGAGAGGTCGCGACTCATTACGAGGTGACAACAACTTAAAAGCGGACTGACGCGGTGTGTCGGCCGCCTGAACTGCGTGGCCCCTATCCATCAGCGCAACCACCGCTGACAGTAGCTCTAGCTCTGCCCGGCAGCGATTTAGAAGGTAACGTACGCCACTCACCTGACGTTTCGAATTAGATATATCCCACAGTCGCTATAATATTTTTCCAGCACGGTTTTCCCCCGTGTAATATTCGCATGGATCGCAGGAGCAGCTCTGCTTAGAGTTACGCGATTCCTCACGTAGCATCTTATCAATGGTTACGATGCGGATGCTGGGGCGATGCCCGATAGTCCCCGGAGAGAGACTTCTTAATGCTTCGCAATTGTCATCGGGCTCGCAGACACGATTCCTGTTATAGTTTTGTCGATATGGGACCGTGCGGCATCGGCGTTGATACTGTCTACTGGCCGTAACAATACCATAACCGAGGACGATTATGTCCCATTCGCCATTGAGCGTATACACACTACGACCGTGCCGATTTAATCTTAACTGGTCGAGGTACGGTTTCTGTGAATCGTTATTGCAATAAATAGTTGATGCCCTATCGAATTTGTCGTGGAATTTGATGAATATCGACATTCCATAACGCGGAAGGCACGCATTTAATCATTGCCACTACGCTCCGTACGTTTATGTTGCAACCGTTTAGATCAGTGGTTCTTAACCGGTGGTCCGCGGACCACTGGTGGTCCCTGAAACCACCCGTAGTGGTCCGCGAAGCCAGAATGCACTTATTAAATAAATTAATGACAAAAACGACGAATTGACGACGCGAAGACTACGAATATTTATGAAATACTTAGTTATTTTATTACGTGTGTAAACCAAAACTAGCTTTGTTTGTTATGTTACATATAACTAAGTATGTTAAGTAGCTAGGTACTGTAATGTCCTGAACATCCTGAAGTTACTATACCAGGCCACAAATTGTTTTGATTTATGGATTTGATTACCAAATCTGCTAGGTGTTTTATCTACTTGTGATTTATTTTATACCTAGTTGCCGATGCTTGTGAATTGTCATCGATTTTATTTGTGTTTTATTCAATCCAGTTTCACAGCTGGCAGCGAATCCTGTTGGGTATAAAGTTGGGATTTGAAAGGTAAAAAAGTGACCGTTTGTATACATTTAGGCGTGGTACAGTGTACTTAAGTAGAATCTGCGAATAGTTAAGTATAATTAACTTAATTTGATTTTAGAAAGAAAATGCACGTATGACCACGATTATATTAAATTCCGCTTTCCCTCAATAGAAATAAATAAGAAGATTACACCTCAACACGTAATACGCGCAATTGTTCTTAGTAGTGATGCTTGAAATCCGGGAAGACTGGAACGTCAGTTAAAAACCGTACATCGTAATTAGTGTAACCGTCCGCGAGAATTCTTCGAGGGCAAACTATAAATTAAAAACAATAAAGCTTGACCCAGTAGATCACGATATGCAATATCTGAGAAGACATTGGCTGTATTGTTTGAATCTCTAGTTGCAAGGGTCACGAAATTTGAAGTTAGAAAGCATGACCAACATATTTTTCTTTCATAATAAATTCATAAAAATTGAGCGATGCAATCAACAAATAGAAGATAATTTTTCTGCTTTTGATACGCTAAATTCAGTTTTTGACGGACTGTGTACTGAGATAAAAGACGAACATTAAACAGAACATTGCTATAATTACAAAAATTATAAAATTAGTATATACGTTATTTGAGTGACCTGACTGCGAGGACTAAGCTATTCAGAAACTGATTCGCAATGCTTTCATTGTTAATATTACTGAAGCACCTGCTGAAATTCAAGAAGAGTTATTTGAAATGCAATACGATAGTATCTGCAAGTACACTTTCGAGAGACAAGAATTGAAGTTTACAATTTTAGAGGAAAAAAGCGAGATCATTCTCTAAAACCGAAAAATTGCTTTACGTTACATAACATTGTTATCTACCAATGTGAGCAGGGATTCTCAACCTTTTTGGTTATTGAAAATAAAGACCGAAATCGTTTGGCTGCCAGTGCCGATATGCGTTTGAGCAGTACTTCATTACTAAAAGGTTAAGAACCACTGATTTATATCCATAGAATTTAAATAGTGGGGTTTGAAACGGGTTGACAAACGGCAGAAACATCATAATAATTACTGGAATGACAATACTTCCTATCTTCTTTAGCATCTTCCTCACTCTTTGTTGATGCCTCTTATCCAGCTTAATCTCTCAGTCTTTATGAATTTTGCGACATCGGGAAACTTTACCAATTTTTCAGACCCGATATGTATTCCAAACCGTAACTTACACTTTATGTTCTAGATGGATTCCTCTTACTACCGTTATAATGGTATTTTTTCCATGCCCTAGAAAGATATGTGATGGTCACTGCAACTAACCAGCCAGTCCAAAATTCCTTGGAAACAGCACGTCAGAAATGTAAAGAAGAATATACCTCGAAAGCTGGTGGTAGTATATGCACTATATGGAAGATATGTAATAAGACATTCGGGCAATAGCCCAAGAAGATGAAGATGATATAGGCATCCATATGAATTGTTAGACACGCTCTCGATATTACACTGTTCCATGTCTGATTCTTTTTCAATTGCCATGTTCCAGGTCTAACATCGTCTATAGCCTTCATATACTTCATTTTTGCTGCATTTTTGGTATTGATTCGTGCTCCAACTGGCTCTTAACTCCCTACCAATGCTTCATTTATATGTGTAGATAGGAGTCCATCATAAAGCAACCCTCTGCTGTATAGACAATTAACTCCAATTACTTGATGAAGGAAGTTCGAGATTGGAAGAAGTTGGGACAGAGGATATTAGGGGTACTTTGAAATGAAATATCTCTGGCTGCCACAAGGTAGGAATAATGGAAGAATGCCTCGGAGAAGTCTGTGTTAACGGGTGTGTCTTTAACGGAAGGATCTTTAGATAAAGTGGAATCCAAATGCTCTCAGCTCTTGCAGCTGTTTGGATAATTGTCATCATAATAACTGTCATCATCTCCGAGGAAGTCTGACCAGGAAGGTTGATGAACATTGTGGACATTCTAAATAACAAAATTACAGGAAATCAATTCTGACACGTACTTCGATCTCGCAGTTAAGTAGAAGTTAGGTAACTCTTCCAGCAGAATGACGTTTAGGTTTCAGTTGGTCGCTAAAACTTAAGATATAACTAAAAACTCATCAAAATCTCGCATGTCTTTGATAATAACAGTAAAGACACTAGTCATAGTAAAGTGGAAGGCTTTTAGCATACTGAACAAAGGCACTGATCATATGTAAACTATACTGGTCAGAAGCTGGCTTGTTAGGCATTACTTCTGGACGTTATGTTACGGTTTGAAAGTTTTCACACCATATCTTCAAAATACAAAAAGGCAATCCAGTTTACCGAGTATTTTCAAGTTTGAAGGACGATTCCTTCAATATCTCTTAACATTACAATTCTATTAAACCATTCGTATTGTAGCACTTTGCAGTATCATCTTGATGCAAATCATACTTCAGATATTAGAATATAATTTGACACCAACGAATGGTCGACAGGTTTTTTTTATTTTCACATTCAATTTAACTGTAACACTACTATAGATATTAGTAAAGAGATAAAACAGCAAAAAGGAGACATAATCAGTTAACCAAATTACTGAAGGTATATCATTTGCAGTGACCTTGATGACCATTGCGTCAGAAGTATCTCTCTGTCTTTGTCTATCTAGGTGCAACAAACGCGAAAGTAAAGTGCCTCTCCTAAATGTTAGTTTATTCCAAATTAAATCGGGAGCCGACGGGAAAATATTTTTACGATAGGCTGGGAGGGAATTATGTGGTAGTTGGAAGAGTGACCGGCCGTATTTATTGCGTGTAGCTGTTGCCGACTCGGATCTCTCGATATTATGTTTTAGAAAAAGCGTTGCCGTGGTCGTTATAGTTCGCGAGTTATGACGTCGCTTCGCCCTCTGTGCGAGTGCGTTTGAATCGACACGCCGACAGCGATCCTATCGCGACGGGTCCTTTTTACAGGTGCGGACTGTATAAAATTTCACCAATTGGAGATTTAAAGGGGATTAAACTTATATGTTTGGATAGCATAACACATAACGATTGTTTGTTATATTATAGGTTATGTACTTACTTGATGAAACACTGCCTGATTGTATACTGCTTTTACGTAATGGTTTACATGTTCCATTTCATTACTTAAATCCAAAAGTGTGAGTATGTGTAATATGAGTGGTGAAGTTCTGATGACGTGCTAGGTATTAGTCTATAGCACGTAATATTTTCTCAGAAATTGCACCACTTCCCCAGATTCATACCCTTGGTTAGTCGAACAATGTGAAGGCGACAAGCAGTTGATAACATAAAAAATGGACGATCTCGTGTGGTATACGAACCTGTCGCAGCAGGAGTTATGCTGACAGTAAGAATTAAAAAAAATTGAAGATGTTGCACCAACCAGCGTAACCAAATAAGTCTAAAAACATACTGATACACTATTCTTGTAAATTGCCACTATCTAACTGAATATTGTAGCAAGCCAGATAAATTACAGTCAGTCCTAAGAATGGACAATTTAACACGGTAAATATCATTGTATTCTTATTTTTTGTATTCTTAATTTAATTTCGCACTTTTGTCCAACCATAACAGTGGCTCAAACATATAAAGGAGATAAAATACACTCAGACAAATATTTAGCATTAGGTAGTAAGATTCAAATTTGAGGAAAACCCTGGCGGAGTCTCCTGTATTAGCGGACTTTGGCGAAGTTACACCCGTATTTATACAGATTAATTATCTATAAAGAAGCTATTAGATTGTCAACAAAAAAAGTCAGTTGGAATTTTATTTTATTTGCTTTCCTGAAAAAAAAATGAAAGTGCCAGTTATACACATACACATTGTAATCGCAACATTACCTATTGGTACACTTTTTTGCAAGAAATCCAGTAGCGCAATTTGATTTAACATTACTAAATTGGCATTTCCTCTTATCATTTCTCGAATTGGCATTTCTTTTCTATTGAGTTTATGAATTGCATAATATTTTATATTTATAGATTATAGACGTATTTGTATTATATTTGCATAGTTGTTTTTATAAAGAGGCCTTTGGAACTAGATTTCCAGGTTCTTTTGTTTGAAGTAGGGTTCCCAACATTGTACCTATGCTGCCCCGGAGAAAAATAATTATATTATGGAACATAAGTTTAAATTAATAACAGTTCTATCTGCCTCTTATTGTCGCTTTTTACGACACATCAACATGAGACAGAATGCCAATATTAACACCTAAACCAAGCATTAATTTTGATGTATTGAAAGCATTTTTTAAGGGATCATGTGTTTTTGCTTGAAGTAATTATATCTACACGTTCCCTAACTAATTTTAAATTTTCTTTAGCGTTTTGTATAAACCACCATAGTAAATGTGTCTCTAAAATGATAACTATATTTCTCAGTCTATGTAAATATATAATCTAAATAATACTAAAATTTTCAAATAAACGTATCACAGTCGTCATCTCTATAATTTAAAAAATACTGTTTTATGGTAGACCAGTATGATATTATTTTGTCGAAGTGCCCTGGACAAACTCAAACATATTGTTGAGACATTTCTTATCATCTGAACAACATACAGATTAAAATAATCAACGAAAGTTCAAAACATATTTTGTTAATTAATGTATCATTATTGAATGTTGATGCTGATAAGCAAAATTCCTACGTTTAAACCCGTCTTTTTGAAAACCATTTATAATATTATATTTGTCTCAGTCTTTGATCATCGAGACAGGATACTATCTTCTGCGATCGTCGTACCGCTACAGAATTCCTACTGTATTCACTAGACATGTGACAAAATCTAAAAATGCTACAATTGCTACCTTCTTCTCACATGCTCTCAAAAAGTAAAATTAAATTGTTGTAAAGATTTCCCTTTTTTCAGGGGAAATCGCTGCAAACTGTATGATTAGAATAACAATTACTGTACTATCATAATTTTACAAAAATATTTACTGGTCGTTAGAGTTTCTCAAAAGATCGATGATTACCTTTAGTTAACCCGGAGAATTTAACTGAAAACCCGTAGCCCGGATAATGGTTGCCAAACCCGAAGTCTCCGGGCCAAAATGACCACGTTGGCAATCCTAGTTTGAAGGTTGCAATTTTTGACATGTCAAATATCTGCTGTTAGAACAAAATAAGTTGGAAATAAAATAAAGTAAAAAAACGAAGACGGCATTTGTTTAATTAGTTATCTTCTTCTTTTCTATCTTTTGTTATTATTATTTTTGATTCAAACAAAAACATTCACATCATTGAATTCAGGATAGTAGAGTACATTCGAGATCATTAAAATATCATCAGCAGATGTGTGTATCCCTGAACTAGGTAATAACAGTCACGTTAACACGTCATGTTAACGAATAACGCATACCTCTATCTTTGTCAAGCATATACGTTTTTCCATAAACTCATCTCTTACGGTATAACGGTCCCGTGTTATATTTTACGTGTGTGGATACACACTTGGACTGAATATAGCGTCTAAAATAAACGTAGGCTTTGGTTTATCAGCCACATCGTACCGGCAATCAGGACATCTGTATTCAAATCCCAAGCGAGGCTGTAGTTTCTTAATTTAAATACATGTTTTTAAATACATTTCTTCGAAGATTTGCGAAGTCAAATTGGAAAAATCCCGAAGATCCTAGGATTAACGCGCTAATCCCAGAATGATCTGAAAAATGATCCAAAAGAAAAACAATATCGTCAAAGTGTCAGATCTAAGTGTAATTTCAAGGAAGTTAAAGATAAGTCTAAAAGTCGAATACCGCTTTACACATTTTCCTTTTCCTTATGGGTTTCATATATACTTCATTCGACACTGCTTAGTATTCCTTCCTGATCGATAAGCGGCATTTCTTGTATGGTGGTGGTAAAGTAGGCATCGGGAACAAATTCTATCAACATAAAGGGAGAGTTAATTGTACCATCTCTCGCGTTGATTGCTGCCAAGGGTCCGAGGACCTGACTAAGACTTTTTCCTCATCCGCAGGATTTCAAATCACGGATTCGACGGATTGATGCTATCGGATGGACGGGCGCGCACTGCCCTCCAGGGACTTTGATAATTGTTGACTTATAGGCCTGTCGGTCGGTTTGTCTGCGTTATGGCCTTCCCCGGGTTAAACGAAACTGATTTAGGAGCTGATGCCTACCGCCACCGCCGCCCGTACAGTTCCCGCTGCCGTGCCCATTAGTATTAATTGCCATTCGGACAGGGAAAATCATTAATAAGTACTCAGGATACTCTTACGTTCCAGCAGGATCTAATAAAACCTTTATGAGCTTATCTACTTCCATCCGATACGGTCTGACAATCAATGAGAGGAATCTCAGAGGAAATTATCACTGACGTCTCTTATACGTCTCGTTATACAACGTTGTTACTCAATGGAAATTTGGGAAAATTTGTGTAGGTTCATATGAGTTTCAATAAAATAGGGTAAAAAGGTAAAAAAGTAAAGAATTTTTTAGGTAGAAAGAAATTCAGAAGGCATTTTTTTATTTTCTTCTGAACGTCCATCAATTCATTCGAATAAATTAATAAATGATGCAATCTGGATGATAAAAAATCATGTAGTGCAAAAAAACTGGATATCAAGGATAAAATTAAGAAAATTAGTGATAATAAACTGCAAACATGCATTTTTTCATATACAATTCAGAAATTTGTTATTAGATTCAGATTGTGCGGAAAAGAGAATATCAGAATCTGTTTTCACTTGTTCGGTTTTGTTCATTTTTTACCAGATAGTCAGTAAGTACTTGGAAATATATGAAATGCTATGGTATCTAGACCCAAAATTGAATTGAGTACAGACACGGTATAAAGGAATATGTATCGGCAAAAGCATGAAATAAATTCATTAAAATAAAAACTACTCACAATTTAAAAAAAATCGTGGACGTAAATTTTTAATTATCCTACCATCTAGAGATTTTTACTTATTACGTCATCGACATTTTTACTTCATCATAAGTAGTATGACAAAATATTTTCAGATTTTAGCGGAAATATGTATTTCTGGGTCCCCTGAACATTTTTGACCAGGGTACAAAAAAAATCTGAATTCGTTTCATCACCAAACTTAGAGTTGAAACGTTTTTGTGCAAAAAAGTCCAAAGGAATTGGATGTTTACGATTTTGCAAATGAACCGCCATTTCTGTAATATCGTCAATTAGTTAAATAATAAATTAAATTAGAGGAAATTTTGTATAATTTATGTCTATAACGCTTATTAGTAAAATTAATAGTTTAGCTGCATAAGCAAGTTTAATTTCAGCGAAATCGCTCGTGTTTGCATTAAAACTAGTTAGCCAGGATTTGACAGATATGTTAATTCTATTGTCAGTATTGTCATAACGTCGACGTTTGGCAAAGTTTGACACTATTTGACACTGCTTTACATTATGATAAAGTTATGAGCCTGGCCACATCAGATTTGTTTAATAGACAAGTCATTTTCCTAGTTGTCTTGAACATGCCCTTAATTTTCATGACGGTAGATAATAAATTTTATGGCCATACACCAGAAAATTTTCGAGAAGAAGGAAATTAAAAATTAGAAAACATTATCATTATCATTATCATATTTATTTGAAATCCTGAAAATTATCTGGAGATTTTGTTTGACTCAAATAAATCGTTGTTTGAATAGAAGCCAAATCATATTTATTTGCTACAAACCATGTTTATTTGGGTCAAAGAACATTTGTTTGTAATGAAGTAATATCTTTTTGACTTGAATAAATATTACTTATAGCAAATAAATATATTTTTACCTCTATCAAGCAACGATTTATTTAACTTTAACTAAATTTCTACCATTGTAGAAAGTAAATATTATTCTAAGTAAAAAATTTCATATAGACTTATTTGCCAACTCTCGATAACACTGCGCAAGAAGTTAGAGCCTTTTATATACAATTTTCAAATACTGCAACTTTTTAGGGAATTATAAAAATAAATAAGCCCATATGAAATCTTTTAGTCAGAATGACGCTATCTATGCTTTCTAAAAAGAAAAGAAATACGAAGAACACAGTATGTCACTGGAAATACCAATGATTTGGCAAAAACACACAAACTATTCAACGGATTGTTAGTTATGCATCAAGAAACATTAGAGCATCATGCAAAATTTAGTTTTGCAAAATCTGGATCAAAATTTACCATAACTACTAGACTGACCTCAGTCAGTTCCAGTCTCAGAACTTTTCCCGTTCCCAGACCGAATACAACACTATGGGAAGTACAAATATAGTTGGATCAAGATATGGCACAATGTTGGTTTGTGGTTATCAGAGATCAGACCAAAACAAATATTGGAAGTAGATGAGTAACGTTGGAAAATTACTTGGCACGTCAAGTTGTTGAGGTTTTATTGTGCTAAATTCGTAAGAAACGCAAAATAATGTATGAAGAGCACCTTTTCACTTTTTATTCACACAATCGGTGCTTCCAAAGTTAGCATTATATGTTTAATTTTCAATGGCCTCTTATTAAAAAATTGTCTTTTTTACATAGACTGGTGTTATTAATTATCACTTGACAGTTGTGGGTACACAAATAGTCTCACCATTTGAAGAGAAGCCATATTTGTAGTTGCTTCTGATATTTCTATTAACTATCTAATGTTAACTAATTATCCTTACCGTTACATTCTACTTCTATTAAATTTATTAAAATTCTGGATTACAATCAGTTCATAAAATGTTGTCATATTGATCTTCCAGGGTACTATAAAGAACGAAAACTGCACACTCGCTTCTCCAGAGTTCTATTTGCGCTAGGAGTTGGGACGTCGGAACAGCTAGTTGTAAGTGAGTCCGCCAACTCACCGACTCACTGCCCGTCATAATCTGATCCCGTGAGACCGGCTACACATAAATATTTTATGGATTTACGTTGTTCAGTGCATTATACTTATCGTGTTCGCTATTTGATCTGTTGCGACGGTAGTGACAGTTTCCCGTATCACTTCCAGGGCTTTATTGCCCCAAAACGGGTGCTGTTTCTCCCAAAAGGATTTAAGGGATGACGCGACGCACGAGGGGGCGGAAGGTGGCGAAACCACCCTCCGCCCCTCGACAAAGTCAGATTCTTTCGAACTCAATTAATAAGAGCAAATAAAAAGTGTGCGAAAGGCAGATTGACCCCTCCTTAATAATTCACCAGATGAATAAAGTGTCGCCCATTATGGGAAGCTGCATATGACAATGGGGTAGGAGCGCGCCCTAATCTCTCCCCCAAGCTTTGTCGGGTATGCGATTTTAATATTTAGATTGGTTACACCTTTTATCTGTATAGGAAATAATTTAGCGACATCGCGTCCGTTGTCGGGCTCCCCCTCGCGTCGAACGAAAAAAGCGACCCGCACCCCTTGTTTGTTTTTGCACTTGTTCCTTTGATGGAATGATTAATAGACTGTTATAACGTCTAAATTGAAATTGTTTTGAGCGGCGCGTGACTGACGAAGGACGGTTCTTTCGGCTGTGGCGCCCCTATGTTAACATTACGTCAACATTATGTATAAATAATGGAATTTGAACGAATAACTCGATGTCAGCGTACTATGAGATAAAAAGACTATATATGACAAGATTTGAAGCATATGTTAGTGTTGATCATCTTTTCTAAGTTATTTTCAAGAAATCCTCCGTTCTTGTTAGGTTTATATAAAAATAATTCCATGTTCACTCACTTATGTCAGGAATTAAGTATGATGAACATTTTAAATGTTCTACAGGAATTAGAATGAATAAGACCCTTCTTTCATATGTACATGTGACGTCACAAGTTACCAAGTTGATTTTTTATATGGAATACGAAACAAATAAATGCAAAAAATAGTTTCGTACGATTTTGGCACTCTCACACACTTTTGACAGAATTCATAAATTACTGTGGCGTAAAAACAATATCAATTTTAAACATTATTTAAAATTAAGCTACTTATTGCTTTATTTTACTCCAGTCAAATGGTGTTTTGGCTAAGAAAAATACAGAAGTTTTTTTCTCACATTCTATATGTTTTTTGGGATGCTGAATCCAAATATCAACTTTGCTACTTCCCACGGATATGGCTTCACAACGAAATATGCAAAAAATCTAAAAATTTTCGACTTTTCTTCAGTTTTTTGCGAAAAAGTCATAGAACTATGCACTTTTCGACGTAGTCAATATACTGGGTTACCCACGCCATAGGTACTCCCGTTTATTTTTGTTGTTTATAAAGTTGGACGAATGAAATTTCGAAATGTGTTAATAGACAAAAATGCCATTCTTTTGGATACTCATGAAGTTAATTTGACTTTTTTTCTGAAATGACGTCATCATTGAAGTTTTAAATGGCAACCTATATTCGTTGTGTGATATTTTCAATCAGGATGACATTCTGAACACAAAAACATATCGATCGCCAATTTCTATCACCAAGGCAACGCAAAAATAACTTTTTTGTGTATTAATCTAGGACCTAGGTGGCTAACTAAATCGATTTCGATCGACATTGTATTCTCGATTTTTTTTTCTATACGTTATTTTATTATTTAAGGTCTTGAGAATGTGTGGTCAACAATTTTTCCGCTCGAGTTAAAATTATTTCAAGCCAAGCGATCTTGCAGTGTGTGGTTTATTATTCTATAAAATTCTCTCGTGAACAGTCATGGATAAGAAACACTCAAGACAAAACTCCTTCACGTGCTGATAGACAACAAAAAGAAAATTTTCTGGGAATTCACACTCGTAAAAGAAAGCATTTGCTAGACCGTCTGCGGATATATTGTCGACAGCGGACGACGAAGAAATTATAGTGCATGGGTTTGGAGACGGAATATGGAAGAAGACAGATTAGGTACACTTCCGTTACATGGGATCACAGTACCTACTTATGGAAAAATATACTAACAAAGTGGTTGAGTTTGCCGTGAAATTTTTTGAGAATCAGAATCTGGCAACATAACAATTGTATCGAAGTACATACAGACAACTGTACTACGAACATGCTGGGTCAGCGGGAGAAATAGTGGATTCTACCAAAGACATACTCCGCGGGGTTGTGGGTTGGAGCACTGAGTCCTATGCGACTTGTACATTGAAAAGAATAGGCAACTTTCTATGTTTTACCATTCAGAAGACGCCCAGACTGTTGATAATATGTCCATGCTGTGTGGAAACCGAAGCCGAGAAGACTCTAGATCAATTCAATAACACTTGATAAAAATCACGATAATGCCACCGAGCCAATGTACAACAACTTGTCGTCGAGAGAGTTGTTAGAACGGTGTTTGAGGAGGAGAAACAAAACAACAACCTGAAGCTTCAATTCTATTGTCTGGCGCCTCGCACCCAAGTATCTTTACTCTGGCTCAAAACCTATCAAAATGGCGGCTTATGCAGCAGCAGGAGTTTCAAACAAGGCGTAGAAATGAACAAATATGTAAAATTATTTTCTACGAAGTGGAGGAAGGGATAAAGTATGGCCCTTGTATAACATATTAGCAGAAAAATACTGTAAGTACTCGATGTCACGTTACAAACTGCACTTGAAACTTTAAACGTGTTTTTTCTCGAAACCGTTTTTTCGCGTACGGTGGCATGATATTTCAAAAACTATTTGAACTCAAATTTTTCAAATTTGTTAAGTAAACATCCCTTTATCGTTTTATGAACCAGAAATGCAATATGTTATATACTTTTCTTTCCATTGAGAAAACAATGTTATGAGATAAATCGATATTTTTGCTTTCACAAGTCACCATTTCTACAAATATAAATATTTTTATTTTCTACAAATGATAACTACTTATGTATAAAGTATGCAGCTATTCGATATTTTTATTTCAGATCACCTGGAGTGGTCCAATCATGCCAACCCCTTTAAAACAAATCATCGAGAACAATAATAATAAAAATAATTTTCTTTTTATTGTTCTCGATGTATTGTTTGATTATTGTCATAGATTCAACCGATTAAATCGTTTCAATTAATAAATCAGTGGCACGAAACGAATTAATAATAAAAACAAGGCATCTTAATTTCGGTCGATTTAACTTAATTGAATGAACTGGGCATCCGCAGTCGGTGGCGCCGCCAGGTAAGTCTTAATTTACATATTTCCCTGAAAGCGGCGTTTCCTCCGTAGTTGTTTACTCGAAAAATCGTTAAATAAAACGCATCACAGGATGCGTTATCAAGATGCGAGAAGAACAGAGACCTCCTCGGGCTTTTTATCTTAATTTAATACTCCTAATTAATACGCTCGAATTACATAAACAGCGCGCGAGTAATTATGAAAGAATATTGGGAACGCTCCCTCTTTCTAATTACCGGCATTCATCTCCCTTCCCCTCTTTTAACTCCTTAAATACCACGCGTAACGAAGATCTGAGATGATTAGCAAGCTTACAGAATGAGGACTAAACTGTTATTTTCGTACTTTGATTTTTATGTAGTTTGATTAAATTAAGTTCCTTATGTGGGATTATAACGTGGGATTAGATAGAATACACCACTCGCTTCTATTGAAAAATAGTTTCATTATGCAAGCAATTAGGAT
Source organism: Melinopterus prodromus (assembly GCA_964023965.1). Lineage (NCBI taxonomy): Eukaryota > Metazoa > Arthropoda > Insecta > Coleoptera > Scarabaeidae > Melinopterus > Melinopterus prodromus. Next base: position 53,924,226 of record OZ030393.1, read on the forward strand.
GAAACTAATTTTATATAAAAACAGAGCCAATTAACTACGAGAAATGTTAATTATGTGCTAACATTAATTGTAGCATTTAATTTGAATCGCGAGGATTGATGTTCTTAATATGCTAAGGTAAGATATTTATCAGCTGTCGGCTTATTTGGATTTAAACTAGAAGAAACAATAAAGTTGCGTGTGTACGTTTTGTTTTACTATTTCTATAATTAGATCCTAACTAGGTTCAAGATACAATTAGTTGTAATTGAAAATACACCACATTTCTTTCTCTGCTATTTATCTTCACTCTTTATGGTGTAGACTTTATAAGTTGACATATTTTCGATCTAAAGCTTTAGAAGAATCATTCAAAAAAATAACCTAAAAAGCCTAAAAATTACCAAAACTAAACCTCCGCAGTTCATACGAAGCAGCATGGAATTTGGGACGTGCAGTGTTCTTATAACTAAAGCATATATTGAGAATTTCCTTTGTAACTAAGAACAAATCCATTGTATTACAGGTAATAAATGCAATAACCGTAAATCTTACAAATATGAAAAGTGTTAATAAGATACCATTTTAAAAATAAACCAAACATCCTGAGCCTGGTTTACCATTTTGAAAACATCCAGTGATATGATAAAGGTATGACAAGGAATGCTATTTCTATGACCATGCAAATGCTTACAATAAATGCATGCGATCTCATGACAAATGTTTAAGTGTTGTCAAGTCTCTCAAGTATGGAACCTTAAATGAGAAATACAATTTTCAAAAAATCCAGGTAATGGCATGCAAATTTTACATTTCTTTTAATGATGATATGCATATGTTAAAAACTGTAGCTTTTGTAGCAAAAATTAATAATTTGAAATAGCCGTTTTACCATTTTTTTAAATCTAAGGCGATAAGTAAAGACAGACGTGGACGTAAAAATCCATTTATTTATATTCTCTTTTAAAATAAACAAAACGCATTAAGTGGCTTCATTGGGCTATTTCATTCAATAGGTATACTAGTACCTAGAAACTACCCCCGTGTTTCAAGCTCAGTAAAATTGAGAGAAACGAACTAATTCCTAATCACCAATTTGGTTTTAGAGAAAAGCATTCCACTATAGATCAAGTCCATAGAATAACTGATATCATATAGAAAGCATTAGAAGAAACGCATATTTGCTCAACAATCTTTCTTGATGTGACACAAGCTTTCGATAAGGTTTGGCACGAAGGATTGACGTAACTGTCGCAACATTCGCAGATGACACGGCTCTAATGGCAGTGGGATCAACTATTGGAGAATATACTAGCAATCTTCAACAAGCTAGTAATAAGATATATAAATGGACCAAAAACTTGAAGACCAAGCTCAACGAACTGAAATCTGTCCACATTAACTTTACAAACAAAAGAAGCCTATTAGAGACAAGTACCTAGTTTTCAGAATTCAGTTTTAAATTGATGGTTGTTAATCTTTTAGATCAGTTTCAATATGATAAGCACTTTATGCCTATAAATAAAAAAATTACGATAAGACAACTGGTAAGTTATAATTCGTGAAACAAAATAGTTTTTTAAAACAACTTTACCATAGCCCAATCTCCACTACTTATATCCAAAAGAAGAATGTCGACTTGCTTTTAGAAACCTTTTTAAATATTAAAGTTTGGTCTGAAGATGACATTTCACGTATCAATGGTATTATTCTCAAATCAAGTTTTTGGCAGAAGACATTCCTCCCCCGAACTGATTAAAAAGGGTGCTCCTTCCATAGTCGAACCTGAAAATATATAACTTTCCTTTATTGGACATCTCAATTTGCAAATACAAATAAATCAGTCCCGTCCAAGCGAGGGGTCAGCGATATGAGTCGCACAGCAGGGCGAGTATGCTCTGCAAAATCGCCATACGTCACTAAATGCACAAGGGAAATATTAGGTGGAGTTGCTGTGTGTCCGGGTCGCGATTTTATTGACAGGCCAGTAGATTGTTCCCCAATCTAGTGGCCGCTGGACACCCGCTATAACTCGTCCCGTTGCCGATATATGCGCAGGGGATGTCACCGTCGGTTGTCGCCCGCCGGATCGCAAACTACGGACGACCGCTCAAAACGAAAAACGCGAAAAAAAGGGAAAACGAGAAAACGAAAAAACAAAAAAAGAAAAAAAAAACGACGAACGACGGCAGCGCGCATCGGGGCGAATATTTATTTGGGCGCGCATAGTTTTATTTTTATTGGATATTGGATCGCTTCTACGCGAATTGTTTTCGTTTTATGTCTGTGTTTCATGCACCGTCACTAATTGCCAAACGTTTATTGGACCCACATGCACCTCGCTATCCGCTCTCTGCGAGTACTAGTAAATTTAATCACTAACGCCGTTACTATGATTTGAGTCAGAAGGCAATTGGAAGCTAGCTAAAAGTTCTTTTTGTTATTCGAATGATCGAAAATTGGAAAGGTCATGCCGTCATGATTCTAAAGTAGTTTTACATGATAAATCAAAACTTAATTGATGCCCAAACAATTAAAATGACAGATGATTTTTAGTTCATTGCTCAAATTTCCACTATTACACAAGCGACTACATAAGCCTTACCGCAAATCATAATTTATAACAATTAGTGATCTAAAAAATATAATCCTCTAAAGTGTTAACGCTTTGGACGAGTAAACACCAGAAACACTGCAAAAAATCAGTAACTTTTTGTAATCAGATTTTGACACTTCAGTATAAAATTATAGGTATATTATTTTACCTACTTCTCTATGTCCAATCGAGTTGTAATTTAACACGTTTACAGATTTCCAGTGACAATACATGAATAAATGACAATTTCAATAAACACATTTTGGAAAATATTCCACAATTTTCAAAATTTGGAATATTTGTCCAATTGAGTTGAAATTTAGTATGTGGGCAGATTTTTGGTGACAATGCTTGAAAAAATTAAAAAATTTAGAAAATGTTTCGAAATTTGGGACCATTGTCAAAATTTTGAAGGTTTATCCAATCGAGATGAAATTTTGTATGTGGACAGATTTCCAGTGACAATGCAGGAACAAATAAAAAAAATCCAAAATTTTTAACATATGTCCAATTGAGTTGAAATTTTGCATGTAGACAGATTTCCGGTGATAATCCATGAATAAATTAAAGATCATCCGAAAATTTTTCATAAATTTCGAAAGAAAATAAAAATTTGGAAGATTTCTCCTATTGAGTTGAAGTTTTGCATGTGGACTGATTTCCGACGGCCATGCATGAATCAATGAAAGATTTTTAAAATTTAGTTTTAAAATTAAAAAATTCTCTAAATAGGCTGTCATACAAACTTGAATCTTCAATTTAAACCTTTCACTGATTTTCCCCTTGTTCCTGTGAAGTCAGGATTTCACTTCCGCCTTCTTAGATAATTCTGTCAGGTCACATTACTTTTTCCTTCTCAAAAACGTGATCTAATCGTTTAATGCGTTTAAAATCCCGTTCCACATCATAGAAAATATCACAATGCGTTCACTCTATAGGCCTACTTAGAGAATTCTATCATTTTTTAACTCATTTTTTAAGCTATAAACAGTACCAAGAAAAAGACTATTAATTAATAGATTTGTGATCTAAGCGGGAAAATCCTCCTCTAAACCCTATATTCATTTAGAGACATGAAATTTGACGACCATTATGGGAAAATAATCCAAATCGAAAGGCTTGTGTTCTAGTCTTTGTTAAAGTTTACCCTAAGGATGAACAAATCCCGCGTTTTTTTATTAAATTACAAAATTAAAGCTAAAATTACACATTTTTATCGTAAATGTAGCTTTTCAAACGTTCAGAAATTGGGAAGAATCACACAATTGATATTGTGAATGTTTATAATTGTTATGGAATATGTAATGCACATAAGAAGATAAACTGGCCGAGTTCCATCATTTCTCCTCAGGGTGTCTGATGTTGTTTGACCACCAAACCATAATTTTAGTTTTTAATTTTAAGTCTTTCTCTTTGAATTTTCTTACACAGTGATAATAAAATCACTCAAAATCGATCAAATATTCCAAAAGATATTGAACATCAAGGCAAACAGTTTGGTTTGTAACTGTATCTTTTAAAATATGCAGAGGTGGAATTAATCAAGGAAGAAAATGTTTGGTAAAAAAATAGAAAAGTTATTGACATTAAAGATAACATTGCGAATCATATTCGCAACTGTAGGTTTAAAAACTGAACCTGATGACGTTTCATACTTTTCACAGTATCTCAAACTTTGACCACTAAAACTTATTTTTTTTCTTCCGCTACAACAATGTAAATTGTGATACAATCATCCAAATCAATCAAAGGTTGCAAAAGATGTTGCATATTAAAGTTAAACTTGCTTAAAGTTCAAAATGTTGTTTGTAACTGCGCATCTTTTACGAACAAATAGATATTAGGATTAATCAAAAAGAAAAATGCTGAACAATCAACAAAAATGAGAAACTGCGCAAGTTCCTTAATTACTCCACAGGGTGTGTTGAACTTAAACCACCTAAACATTATATTAGTTCTCCCGCTATAATATGCTTTAAACATTTCATTTGTTTTAATTTGGCTGTTGAGTCTGACAGACCAATATTTTATATTTGAATAATATATCTTAAAAACAGAAACTTCGAACGTAACTGGAAATAATTAAAAAACTACTAAAGTTTAGAGACCCAATCAAAAACCTGAACATTTTAAATTGGTAAAGTTATTCAGCCTATTATTTAAAGTTATGGAATACAGTGCAGTGCAGTACAGTGCAGGAATATCATTATGTTGAACCGAGTCATAATCAGGCCAATAAATAATGTCAAACGTGCTATAACAAATACGTTGTACATATATGCATGAACTAAATCAAATAAAATTCAATACATTTCCATTAAACGTAACTAAGTATTCAATGTGCATCTACGCAGATAATAATAAAGCATAGTTTTGTGCGTTAGTACACAAGCATTTTTATGTGGGTATGTATATGATATCCACTTATTATTCGAGCGACATATGGATGTACAGTTCATCCGCTGCTATGCTTGCGTATTGGAATTTCCAGTGGGAACCAAAATTCACTACTCTTGCACACGTCAATAATTTTCAGGTTAGGTCGGTAATATATTCAAAAGTTGTATTACTGTATCATATTTTATATCTATAATACGTTAAACTCAGAACAGGGTCAAAAACTAAAGAAAAAAACTGATGTGGCCCATGACTTTATCATACAATATATAAAATTAATAGTTTAGCTGCATGAGAATCCATTTGATTGAGATCAGTCGTGTCTGCATTAAAATAAAACTAGTTAGCCCGGGTTTGACACAAAAATAAATAATTAATTAAATAAATACATATTTTATTAACATTATCCCCCCTGTTGAGCAAACAGACAACACTTCACCTTTCCCCCAAAACTGTTTAACGATAATTTTATCATATCTTTCCTGAGACCATTGTATATGTGACTAACCTGGTAAGAGTATGAAAATTGTATTACTGTATCATTTATATGTATGATACGTTAAATTCAGAACTGGGTCAAAAACTAAAGAAATAAACTGCGGTTTGGTGTATTTTTCTTGGACTAGTCCATCAAAGTCTCATATTATAATGTCGTATGCAAATCCCCACTTTTTAGCAGATGTGGCCATCTGCGCATGATGGCATGGCTTTATCTGAATCGTATTATCGGTGTTGTTGTGTATAATTAAAAATAAAACGTAGCGTACTTTATCGATTTACCAATACTAATTCTCAAACTCCTGCAAATTGATTCCATATTTAGCAAAATAACGTCCGAAATAAGAAATTAAAATTCCACTTGAAGATTGCACTTAAGCTTAACGATAATCGCCCGACCACTCAAATTGTAAACATCCACCTCACACTGTCGCATCTGTACGCATTATCTCCGTATGCTTCCATTAGTTTTCTACCTCGGAGTCGCAAATATGAGACCGCTTGTATGTAAGTTTTAAATGGCCCACGAGTTACCGGGCAGGTGTGTTCGTGTAACATGAATACATGGAAACCGGTGTACAGACGTGCTGTCACTAAAAAACGGACACCTTATTATCGCCGCCGTATAGGCAAGTATTTTTATGACGTCCAATTCTACATTTATTGCTGTCATATGACGATATTTCGCTCTGTTTTAATCACCATCGCGTCCCGTCACCACTCACCACCTCAACACATTTCCATCCAGATAGTGTCTCCATTATCCGTTGCTTACAGGTGATGATAAAAATCAGGAAATTGTCTTATTATCAAATTCTTCCCGTTGAACTTTGGTGGAATCTTAAACAATCAATCAACAATCCAACCATCCAATATATCATCCCATATTTCTGGGCAAATGCCTCCCCTTCGGATCTCCATCTAGGCCTTTCTGAAGGGATGGTAGGCGAAATAGGCATAACATTATGAGCAATTAATCCATATGTATCCAATAATTGTTTGTCCTGACTGATATGCCGTAAGATTTTCGAAAATTTGGTGGCTTATCCCACAATCCGTAGAATTAACTTTCAAAGCATTCTACCAATAGTCTCTACAAAGATTTTTCAATGTGTCTTGCAATGTGTCGAGCAACAAACAAATCAGGCGTGACGTTATTGCAGTGTTTTGGCGTTCAACCATGGAGCATTGCTCTACTACTGACCCAGCGTGCTTTGTTAGGAACGAAAAACCGTTATTCTCGGCAACCAGCTGATCACCGCTGGTTGTCGTTAGTACAGTACAGTATAGCATTTAGTAAGAGCATAATGGTCCACCTATCAACCACTGGAAACCTTCCACATGCTTGCGTACACACAGAGAAATGGTTGGCTAATGTTAAGAAAATAACAGTCTTAACATAATTTGTTTGTTTTAAGACAACACATACTTATAATAAGAATATTTCTTTAGAAAATAAACTACTTCCGGGTTATGCCGTGTGTCAAGATTTGTAAATGCTGACGTTTCGCGAACCATGTTGCTCGCTTCTTGAAAGCTAATTGAATACTGTATTCAGTTTTCAGTACTGTACCAGTATTCAAGTAGCTTTGAAGAAGCGAGCAACATGGTTCGCGAAACGTCAGCATTTACAAATTTTGACACACGGCATAAAACGGAAGTAGTTTATGTTCTAAATGATTCTGGCCGTGAAAGCCTACGTACTTCATATTTCTTTAATATGAAACAACCTAAATATTTTCTTTAAGAAAACGTTTGTTTCGATTTAAGAAAGTCATTGTTTTGAAAATAATGTGAAGGATGCCGATAGATGGCGCTTTAGGTTCTCGTGGTAAGAGAGGTCGCCAAGAGAGTAGATATATAACCGCATACATGTCTATGCAGTATCAGTGATTGTGCTATTATTCCGTCAATGTACCTGACGTAGAAATGTCCAACAGCTCAAATTTTGGTGGACAGAGGCTCAGAAAGGACAACACCGGGTGTCTTCTCTAGTTGGAAAATAACAATATTCTTTCTGGATTTGTTAATTGCATTCCATATAAAATATTATTGTTTTCATAATAACATGTTTATATATAGAAGAAGTCCAAGAATGTGATCTGATTAATCTTCTCAACTTATTGATTTAGAAGAACAAATTCTTAAGTCAAATGAGTATAGTCAAATAAGTATAGACAACCGGTCAAAACAACGGTTTTCTTAAATGAACGATATATATTCTTGCGTATATATAAAAGGCCCATTGTTTTGGATCAACAAGGGTTGCTTTAAATTGGGACTACGTTTCGGTGTGTGTATAGAATATTATCGTTAACCATTCAAATAACAAATAAAATGCTTCATAAAAAAAAATAATAATATTATTGGAAAACTCTCAACAGGAGAAAATATTTCTTTAGTACAATGAGCCCCATTAAAATAAAGGAACGCCATATGTTGCTTCCTTGGGCTATTTCCATTTTTTTTTTCATATAGGGTTATAATATCATTTAGAAAACCAAACTTAACAGAAATTAGATAAAAACTTGATTTACCATTACCTAAATTCCCACTCCAGCAGTCATTCTATAAGGTTATGATAAACTCAATTCATCATTAGATTGAAGCAAGGGAAGGAGAAGGAAAAACTGAGAAGTAACAACTTGTATACTTTGTGCAAAAGCGAACAATGGGTGGCGAAGTATGTGATTGGTGGAAACGGAAAAGTCCATAATGATAGAAAAATAGGAAGAAGATGTAACCAGAATATCCGAATCTGAATGAGAAACTGCCACCAAGCTTGAAGAACACAAAATCGCGTTAGATGGCATAACAAATAAAGTTGATAAAACTGAGGTCAAAAAGTTCACTTTGCACCTACAGCAAAGCCAGATCTAAATTGAACCAAGTTGAGAAAGTTTTGGTTTTGGTTTATATTATAGGTAATTTTATTCTTCAATTGGTAAATGTATCACAAGGACTAAATTCTTTCTACTCTTTAGACAGATTCCAATTTCGGCAGAATTTAACGCATATTTCTTCCAGCAAATTTACCTGTTGAATGTTATAAGCCGCGTTAGTTTAAGATGTTAAAAACGTCGGAGCAGCAATGCGGGTATTTGGGTTCAAATCCCAAGCGAGGCTGTTGCGTTTTATTTAAAAATGACTGCCCTCCAGTATTACCTATTGAAAATTTGTTAATATGATTAAACTTTTTTTGTTAATCATTTTAATATCCGCTTCTAATAACTGCGCACAATCGTGATTTTGTTGGTTTTAAATGAAATCTATTCTCAGATAAAAAACAAGATATGGTTGTATGCTAAAATAAGTGTTATCAGTATCACCGAGGTCATCAGATGGAGCTCAAATATTGGCGATACGGAGACATGAAATGTCTGAAAAAAAACACAGAAAAGAGAAGAAGAAGAAAAGTATTTGCTGTAAACTCAAATATTCAGTCTTATTCCATTCCACAACTTGTAAAAGAAAGAGATTTTCCAAGACCCATTGAGTACCAAATAAATAACCCGATCTCCACATGTTTGGAAAGGGTGCGAACCGTACCTCAACAACTGAATATTTCTTCCACTATCGAACAACAACCAATAAATTCCTATCAAGATTTGTGAAAGTAGGTCGCTTTTCACGTATTATGGATTAATTTTCAAGTAGAATATCCATGCCCAGGTTAGCCAAAGATACACCAAAGTTAAATTCGGTCTGGTTACAGTGCGCAGTTTGCATGGGGGCGGTAACTGTTATAGTTTCGTAATTTGCGGTTCAGGTTTGTTGCCCGAAAGGCTGCTGCGGGACGCGTTAAGAAATATATCTCCGGCGACCGCAAAGTTTGTTAAGTGCCTCTAATACCCATCAATTCAGGCTAAAATCACCAACTGTGTACACGTTCATTTTCCTATTCACTGATTTAATTAATTAGGCAGCCCAACCGGTCGCAGGTAATCCTTCGCCCTCAAAAATATATTGCCCCTTCTGATGCCAACCGATCCGGACCCAACGTAAAAATAAAAGAATTTTCTCTCTCCCGTTCTCCAGCTTACTTTTTTCTCCTTTTCTCTCTCTCCATCCCCACTGGTTTATGTCCGTATGAAGAGAAGAAAAGGGAAGAAAAAGAGCAGCACAAACCCCCCCATTTGGATACGAGCGCGTATAATACAGTGAGTTAATTACTTAATTAGTTCCGATGCAAAATGACGAGCGCGATGCTACTTTTGCCTCTCCATTAAGATTTTGTTAATTAGAAATCAACACCGCGCTTCCTCGCCCCCAGCCAGTGCGAAGGACCAAAGTTTAAAAAGCGCAGCGCGCGCTCCGAGTTTGCTCTTAAAAGGCTGTTTATTGTTTTATAATCCAACAATCATTCGATTAGAACGGGCCGTTTCCTTTGCTTCCTAGAAGTATTTCATCTCGATGCAGGTCGTTCTGAAGCCCGACTACAATTTTTTTTTATTTTTTTGTGTTTAACGGATATTCTTCCATGAGATCTTCACAGCATAGCGTGTTCGTCAAAATTTGAGTATAACGTTAGAGCCAACGTTATGCGTTAGGGGGAAATTACAACCATTCAAACCTGGTTGACGTAATTAAAAATAAGGTGTAAACCTGAATATTAGTGATTTAGAAAAATATCAAGGCAAGTATTAAAATTTACAGTCAAAACAGGTCATGGTTTATTCTTTTGTCTCCAAACAGCCTTTCAAAATAAACACCAAGTTCTCAGCCTTCGTACCCAATCCTCCCTCCCATTTCTGGTTAGACATACTAAGTGGATTCTTTCCCTCTCGTAGTTCCCGAAGATCTTCTCCAGATACCTGATCATCTGTCATTGCACAGTTGATTAAGAAAACTATTATATGCAATCCCATGAGATCCGTCCAGCAGTTTGAAGTTTTGCTCACGTATTCTTGCTCCTATAACTAACTGAAGTGTGTATCTGTATGGTATGGATCGATGTGGTTAAAAATATTTCAGCGAGATTACTTGTTATCTCCTGTAAGTGTAAGTATGAGGAATTTTTCCAAAGCTCCCACACAAAAGTTAATCAATACCATAAATAATAGATTTAAACAACAGATAACTATAGATAAATAACATGGGATGATAAGATGGTCCTCCTACGTGTTGAAAAGCATTTTAGGAACGTGGTACAGTAGCATTAGAAATAAATTACAAAGGAAGGGAATAAATATCAGTCTGAAAGTGATGAAACGGTGTTTCGTGGTTGGCAACTATGGACGCAGTAATACAGAACAAAGCCTTTTGGAACTGGAACACAAAAATGGCAAGTCAAATGATCCAATTAACTAGACATTTGCTACTGCCCGTTAATTGCCAAGCCTGCAGTTTTAGTGTATTGTGGAATCGCAATTAATTGGAATTATCAAAATTGCATTATTGAAGTCTAAGAAGTGGTTTGGACTGAACAACAATAACTGGAAACTTCAAAAGGACAAATAGCTGAAGCTCTGAAGCTTGCGAACTCGGCAGCTCATGGAAAGTTCAAAGTAACATTACCACAATGTACTATATTGTCACCCTGTATGAATCCAATCTACTTGAATATAGTTTTGACAGGAATAGAGCTGAGGCTTCGATTGAAACGTATTTATGACGCTGTTAAACTATAGCTGATAACGATGGAGATGAATACCATATTAGGTAAACATATTTCGGCGTAAGATTAGTGTAGTTGAAGACTAAGGGGTTATTTTTTTTTAATTAAACGTTTTAGTTCCGCTGTCCACTGACTAAATTGTACTGGAGAGCAAGAAGCAGCAAGTTTGGACTTATTACATATAAATGTTACATATTTCTATATGAACAAATCGATGGCGACTAAAATACAACAAAACCCACAATATACAAATAAAGATAAATGACAATCAAGTACCTTATTCCAATGCAGTAAAACACGCCGATTACATTAGTTATAACGCGACATTGAAAAGTAAAAGAAGGAAGGAAATACTCCACGTGATGTATATGTCATAGGCAAATGGTTGTTTTAGGCAAAAGGTTTTTGCCTAGCCAAACGCTATTTGTCTGGGCAAATAGATATTGGAATTTATGTTTTTAAACCTTTTTGCCTAGGCAAATGTATTTGCCAAGACCGTTGTTAGGCAAATAGCATCAGGTTTTCAATCGCGTTTGTTTTAAAATTATTTGAGGCTATCTGCAATCCGTGCATGTTAGTTCTCAAAGACGTCATAGTTAAGTCGTTGATTACTTCTAAGTAATATCGTATTCTAATCATCATGATTCGAATGAAGTTACGCCTGATTTGTTCTGACAAGCGTCAATACTCATGTGTTCGAAGATACGATTTCATATGGATTCTATTCCACTAAAACAACACTTTTAGGTTAGGAAAGTTTAGTTTCCCTATTACCAGAAAAAAGTTATACTAGACTGAAAAACCATAGATTTCAGAATTCTTATCGACGGGACGATTTCACGCGTCGATGCAGATGATGATATCACCGAACTCATAGTTTGCATACGGAAATCATGTGTAATAAGAAACGGAGATGAAGTTAATAACGCTGTCAACAATCACATAACCTCACTTAATTGGAAAATCCAACAGTATACCGTCTGCTGACTATGCGCACAGCTCTCTCCAGTTCGTCTAACCGCACACATTTCATGGTCACTTGCGATTACGGTTACACTATGTTCGCTAAAACCAGTCGCTTAAGTAATCATTTTTACTCCGTATGAATCGAAACAGCACAGAACAATAAAATAATATTGCTGCAATGTGTATGGCAATGCCTGTAGTCAAAGAGTTTTTGTTATACAAATGAGCAAAACCGACAGAGAGGAAGAGAGAGAAACCGATAAATTTCTATACAAAATGATATTTGCCTAACGATGGCTTGGGCGAATACATTTGCCAAAAGGCAAAAGCCTTTTGCCAGAAATAACAATTTGCCTGCGACATATACATAACACGGTTCTCCCATATGGTCAACACCTCTGGGGTTGTACCAAGAGAATAACATTAACATCTTCCAAAGATTTCAAATCAAAGGGTCATCATAGACGCAACTTCAGGATCAATACTGTAGACAGTGTAATGGGAAGCTATGCTTGATGTCATGAAGGAAGAGTACATCATCATCAACGTCTAGGTAATCCAGCTTATCGATATTACTGTAATAAATAGAATCAATCAGAGGGGAATAATAAGGAATTTCGTCAGGTGTGGACGAAAACCAAGAAGAAAATTGCTGCAGAAAGAACCCAATCCAAATTGCAGTTATGCATGTGGCTGTATTCCATAAAAACGATAATTTTTGGGTAAACCTCCTAAAAGAGTCATGGATATCAACATCATGCAGCAATGCGTTTACATGCCTAAATTAAGAAGAGGAAGAAGAATAGAATCCTCAAGAGCATTATTCAGATTATTTTGTGGTGTGGTAGTGTTAAAAGCAGTAGTGGACCGATCTCATGAAAGATTTGATTCGAAACCGCAACAACAAAAACCAATACGCAGCTTGTAACCAATTAGGCTTCCCTCCTGCGGTTGCAACGGCGCGGCGGCGTTTTAGGCCGCGAAGGTATTGGAGAAGCGCACATCAATGTCCGTTTACATTTTGAAGTCGGTGGTGGCATCCTTCGTTCGGACAGATCCGGTTCTGAACACACCGATCTGTAACAAGGCAATAAAAGTATAGGCAGCGCCGCGTCTCTGATTGACGTGATAAACGGGCCGCAACAAATTCTTCCCGCGTGTAGATCTAGTTCTATTAAGTACCGGGGTTGTAGGTAACTTTGGCCATAACAAGCCGCCATATGATTGCGATGCTCGGCATGCACAGAGAGCGCTGTGCGCCGCTCCGTGCCGCAGGACCGGCCCTAGCGTTTTTCCAAAATGATTTGTACAAAAAAACAGATTTTTACAAAAATCATGATCCAGAAAAATACAGTCAACACTCACACAATATTTACGAAATTTATTTGTATTAAAAATACAACCTTTGGGAATTATACTAGTACAAACAATACTTTTAAAACAACAAACAATAAAGAATTCTAGTACAATATACAAAGTTTAACCCTAAATTAAAATAACCTCTTTCGAACCTTTTTTTTCTGCAATATCGCGAATAACTTCTTTCAGATCTAATGTATTACTCAATTCATATTCAGTGGCCTTCATTGCTAACCCATTAAGACAATTTTAAGTAGACATGGTTCTTAAGTACTTTTTTTTATTATTTTTAGTTTAGCAAACTGTCTATCGCCCGCTCCAGTAGCAACAGTTATAGGCAGGGTTAGAAAAAATCTGCTAAGCAATGTTTAAATTTGGCTCAATGTCAATGAATTTAGAAACGCCAACTGGACCTACTGGAAACAAGGTCTATGGACCCAAAATCATTTAACATCATAACTAATTTGCCCGACTATGAAAATAGTACCAATGATACCATCAAAATGTTTACAGAATGAAGACATTATCATTGAAATGTATTAAAAATCATCAGTGATTATCAGTGAAATTTGTCATGAAATACTTGCATCAAATATCTCCGAAAGTATTAGGCTTAGCAGAACAGAATGTACACCATATTATAGATGCAAAGAATTACTTAAAACTATTGAAAGATGTAGATTTGGGAAAAGGTTAAAAAACGGGTTTTCAGAACCGAAATATTGTGACAATATCTGCACTGTTAAGTCATCTGTCGTCAGCAAACTTGTGTCATTTTTGACAGAATAGATATTGACATAATATCTCCGTTCTTTACATTTTCCCAAATCTAAATCTTTCAATATTTTTAAGTAATTCTTTGTTTATCATGTACCCAAATCTTCATCAAAATTTTATCTTTAATATGATTTTTGGAATGTGCCAGTAATTCAATTTTACTTATAATATTTTCTTTAAGTGTGTGGATATAGTATAAAGCAAAAGAATCGTTAGGACTATTTTATATTTCTCTTTTGATTTTGGTATAGGATCAATACACTACACTTTATTTCGTTAGCTAACTTTTCTGCTTCTATGATAACGTTGTCAAATATATCCGACCTTAATTCTTAAGAGCAATCCGTACTCATCGGGTCTCAGTTTCTAGGCACTGGGGGGGTGTTTAGAGGAAGCGGGCAAAGGCGGAGCCTAGTCGGCGGGTGTACATTCGAAGCAAGAAGTAGAGCTTAGCCACGCTTAGCCATCAGGTCGCCCGTGCCCCGCTTCCACCACAAGTGCGATATCAGTGTTCTCACTCATCGCGGACGTCGGAGAGAGACAAAAGATACTGCTGACGGAGCGGGCTGTCGCCTGCCGGGTACCCGGGCGGTTGGCAAAATATAACTTTGGACAGAGCTCGCTCGCTATTATAATATTTTACCTTACAATAAACGCGGTGACATTGAACATTTTTATAATTAAATATTGTAATATTTCCTATATGCATAATACAAATTTAAATTTATGACAAAGTGACTGTTATTGCTGTTGTAAATTGAATTAGTAATTCATGAAAACTACTGGCCTATGTATGACAATAAACAAAAAGTACACAAAAATAATACATATACAATATACTCATACACACATACACTGTATATTTACAAAATTATCTACATCTTGTTATAGGATATTATAGAAAGGTATTTCTAACAATATAAAATATTTACAGTATAATATAAATACATATAAATATGTACTTACCTTTTGTTTAATAAATAATCTACTTTAGTGGATGCAATATATTCAAAATGGTAAATTCCCGGGCCCTAGGTAATAAACCCGTATTTTATGAAACCTTTTGCATCGTGTATCAAAGACAATATTAAAAAAATTTACCAATTTTGGGCGCTTGGCATATTTTTGAATTAAAATTTTTTTTTTAAAATTGAGATTTTGTATAAAAACGAAATAACTCACTTAATTTAAATAAATTTGTAGAGCCACAAAAATACTGTCCAAATAGGTACATATTGGAGATACTGATTATAAATGTAAGATCAACATAAATGTAATGTCAATTCATAATAAAATGGGATAAATAGTAAAATAAATATAAAGTGCTAAATTTTTATTTTGTAGGTAGTTAATGTGCAAAATATTCTCGGAATAACATCAAATTTCGAAATACGTTAATCTGCAAAGTAAAATAAGAATTGTTAATAAGTAATTTAAGGTAATTACATATTATCAAATGCACCTGTTCTGTTTTGTGCTTCGACTATATACTGAGGATCTCGAATTTGCATATTCCTGGTATGCCTAGGATCGACTAGTTCTGGCAACAAACAATCCATATAAAATGCAATAAGTTTCGACTCCATCTTGCACTTCCAAAATGTGTCGTCTCTCTGAATTTCCTCGATTTTCATCTCAGATTGAGTCCATACACCTAATAAACACACTTTCCGGTTTGCAATGTGAAGTTGGCCTTGAATTTGGTAATACCAACTGTGGTGTTGGTTTACCTCTAGTTGTAAAGTACTTTTATTTCTATGCCAAAATGTAATAGATAGACCGTTAGTGGATGGATACGACCACTATAATGTATGTGTTTGCAGAACACCCAAACAGGATTCACTCATCTGTAAGCTAATCTTTTACTAGCATGTATTGTAAATGTATTTTCCGTCGATCGTTTATTTATGAGTCAGTTTAGTGAATAGGAAATCGTTTATTAAAGTACTCCATTAATGCACGATTTCTATTAATGTATGATTTGTTATAGCCAATCACAAGACGCAATCACGTTGTTTGATTGGCCAATCGAACATATGTGAAATGAAACCTTCCAATCAAAACATACCGCTCTCTAGAACTGTCAGTGTCCAGTTACGTAAATTGTCATATAACCTAAAAAGACATCGGCGAAGAAAAATCTATGTTGAAGTCGCTAGAAGAATACGATCGACGGAAAAATTTTGTAACCAACTCGAATATTAAACAGCGATTAATGATCTCGACAATTAACGCGCTCGCTTCGCTCGCGCGTTAAACAGTCTTGATCATTAATCGCTCTTTTTAAAATACTTGTTGGTTAAATAACTATTAACTTGAATCAAACTAATTGCAAAAGTTATTAAATTAAAAATATCGGCTTCAAATTTAGCGAGTTAAAACGCGCTCCTATGCGACCCATAGGCAGTCGAATGCAGGCGTCGAATAGCCAGTCGCTAAAATCCTCGCAAAAGAGAGATGACGGATATCATGCGCTTTCTTTTTCGGTTTCTGTTTTCAGTGACTGTACCCGATTGCCGCGCTTGAACGTCATTGGTTTATCCAACTCTGTCGCCAAGAATGCCGCTAGAGTGCGTAACACGACAATAACAACTTTTACGCCAGAGCACCACATGTAAGGGTAAAGTTTTGAGTGAAAAAAGCATATCGGGTATTGATATTTTTAATTGAAACTTTGTACACTTATAGAAAAAGGCGTAACTTAAACAATTCTAGTGGTACTTATTTCAATTTTAACTTGAGTTCTCCGTTAAAAAATCGTAAAATCAGTCAATTTTATGTCAGATTCAGTAACAGATTTATCAAAAACAAACAAAAATATCAAAAATCTACCACTAGAAGCACAATTATATACTTTTTATCTTTAATTTGGTGTATTGTATTTACGATTCTGTCAACTAATAGCTAAGAAAACCCCTCAAAACTTTTCCGTGTTTTGCCGGTAGAAAGTTGGGGGCACGGATTCCTCTTAATAAAATTTAATGAGCTAGATAGATAGAATACATTTTATTCCAGCAAACTATATATACAAATACAACACATGTTACAAAATCGAATATATGTAATTAAGTGTTCTTCTCGCCTCGAAATGGTCATGGACCGTGTAGTCTTTTTTCCCGGTATTCTCATCTATGGCATATTTAGCACTATAATTCCTTAAGGTTCTTGATGGTGTCGAAGGTGGTGTGTTTGGGGTGGGACATGCGTAGTTGTGGATCTTTTTTAGGAACATGTGGAATAGGGTTTCTGTGATTTTTTTGGATGCATTCAAGAATAGGGGTTTTAGTCTGGTGGTAATTGGGATAATCTTTGTTGAATTGTACAGGTGTTCATTCGAGGGATTGTGGAGAGGATTGCTGGGGTGACATAGTCTGGTGATGCTGCACAGAGCGCATCGTTCTCCAACGCTGATGTTATTGGTTGCCTGTTGGGGTATGTCATTGAATAGGAGGCAGCCGTATTCTAGGATAGAACGACAGTTTTGGGTCTATTAACATTCCGAGGTACTTGCAGTTTCGGTTGGAAGTAATCGTGGTGTTGTTGATTAGGATCGAGGCGGAGCTATCCTGGATACGATGGAAGGGGACAAGAAATTGTGTGTTGTACAGGTTTATTTTTATTCTCCATGAAGTACGCCAGGTGAGGATTCTGCGTACCAAGGCTTTCAGATGAGTAACTGCTGAATTTAGGGAACGGGAATAGGATATTATGGCGGTGTCGTCAGCATGCAAAAGGGCGTAAAGTTAAAGATTAAGTTGGTATTGGGATATTATATGTCGTAGCAAAATATGTTGTATAGAAGGGAAGATATGGGTGATCGGTATAGATATGGGTTCGGTATAGACGGGTTGGGAAAGGGATGTGCGGATTTTGACGCGTGAGGATCGATGGAGAAGGAATTGTTGAATTATTTTAGTGATATAAAATGGGATATTGAGGAGAGAGAGTTTACATAGGAGACCTCGATGCCAGACCGAGTCAAATACTTTTTGAATATCTAGGAAGAGTACCGCTGATTGTTGTTTGTTTTGGTGCGCAGTTTGGAGGTTGGATATAAGGATGGAGAGAGGATGGATGGTTGACGTTCCTTGGCGGATGCTAAACTGGTAAGGTGGAATGTGTTCATCAATGTGTTCTAGGAGGCGGGATTTCAGAAGAGTTTCGAAAAGTTTGCCAATGACAGGAAGTAGGGAGATTGGGCGATAATTGCTGGGATGCTCGGGATCTCCGTCTTTCTTGGTTATGCAAGAAATCACAGCTGTTTTCCAATCGGTGGGAAAGATTTGATTTTCCAGGCAATGATTCAACATCTTAATGATAATTTTGGTAATTTTGTTTGTTTCCCCTCTTTCCACATCTTCTTCTTCATGACCTATTTTATTAAAGTATGTCTATTATTGGCTGCTATGCATCTTAAAATATAGGAATGGCCTGCAGCCTGTCAATTCAGATTGTATTAGATTGTATTATACTATTCCTTTTTTTTCTAGACTTAGGCAATATTTTAGAGCTTTTTTTTATTGTAGTTCAGTTGGTTTTGCAGCCGTAGGCAGTTGCCTACCTTGCTTACCGCCTAGGGCCGGCCCTGCGACGGTGGTTATACCGCGAGCGTAGAACAACAGGTGTTTTTCCGATGCGACGCTGCCGCCACTCGTTAGGGACTTTTTGCCGTCCGTTATTTATTATTATTTTATATGTGACGATTTTTTGCCGCCGATATATCATAGCGCGCCGGTCGGGGAAGGCGAAGTGGCGATCGCCACAGCGATAAGACCACGCGGACACCATTCCATTCAGCGGCTTCTCTCTGTGTTGTTGTGTAGAGGAGGCGGCCGGAGTCGCGGCGAGAGGCATCCGTCGATATAGCGAGCGGGCTTTTTTGGGTGCGCATCTGGCCGACACCGATGAATTTTTGACATTTTTATCGCACTCCGAAGCCGCACTTGTCCGGCCCGGTCCCGGGGCTGCCAGTTTTGTTAATTAGCTGTCGGTACGTGTTATTGCGCGCGGCG
This sequence comes from Melinopterus prodromus, assembly GCA_964023965.1. NCBI lineage: Eukaryota > Metazoa > Arthropoda > Insecta > Coleoptera > Scarabaeidae > Melinopterus > Melinopterus prodromus. Next base: position 53,943,427 of record OZ030393.1, read on the forward strand.
ATACAGCTTGTTTTCCGTTAATTGGGAAAAACGGGGAATTGTGTCGGTTGGTTATCGATATAGTAGAATTTTGAGTATTTCTATAAAGTAATTGCGATAATTTTGATACATAGAGCCTTGGACAAGTCAAAATTTATCTTTAGGCGTATTTTATTACATCATCGGGAACAAAAACCTAGAATTTATTCAATGGATAAGATTCTGGTGTTTTAGAAAATATGATTACCTGTTTGCAGGGAAAGATCAGAATACCCAAGTACCAGTGTGAATCAACAATAAATTGGGAACTTTTTAAAAGGACACACGTTACACCAAATAAGATCGATATTGTACTGATATTTTGAATTGAAAGATCGACGTGATCATGTATGGATCATTTGATCTGATCGAACACTCGATCCTCCCAGCCCTGATGTTGTGCAAGTTGCAAGTTGTGCCATTAAAAATGTCTTCGATACGAAATTTACTTCTAGACTGTAAAGATGCGTCTAGATCCGGAAAATGTTGACAAATTTGTTCGTTTTTTATGCTTTACCTATTTTATAGAACAAACCAAATAAATAGTAAGCTAGAATAACAAACCAAAATAAATATTAATCAGTTTGGGTCTTCAAATAAGCTGGATCGTTGCCCAACATTTACTAGTTCAAATATTAATAGAAACATTTTAATTTATATTAAATAATATTAGATAAACATGCGGCAAAAATTCAACGGGGTATTCCTTGGCCTATTCTAAGAATATTTTGTCCTATGATGGTTTTTGTAAAACCCCTTTGTTTCGAATATACAGGCGAACAAAATTTGCGACAACCATATTCGATATTCAATGACGAGAAGATTGAATGCTTGTACCCAGGCTGGAGAAAGTCATTTCGAACATTTATTGTAGATTGAGCAACTTTACACCTACTTTTTGATAATAAAATTTTGTTGCTGCCGCAAATTTTGTTCGCTCTGTATCTTCGAAACAAAGGAGTTTATCAAAAATCAACATAGGACAAAATTTTCTTAGTATACGCCAAGGAATAACCCGAATGTTTGCCGTATATTTACCTAACACCATGTAAATTATAAACCAACATAACCAAGATTGGGTCAGTTGTAAGTTAACGTTAGAAAAAATATGTTCATATTTAAAACTGGGCGATTTAAAAATAAAAAAAAATCATAAAAGATGTAGATTGCACTTTTGTAGATTGCAACTATCAAAGCGCCAGACATCAAAGTAGCGGATTTCCATATCTTACTAAACATCCTTGCTCGCTTATTGCTTGAATCTCGACCGGGCAAAACTAGCACAACTCGTTGCCACCCTAAGCTATCGATTGGTGCATAATTTGTTAAAATCACCGTTGCACCCGACACTGTCCTTTCTCAATTTTTCCGGAGCACAAACTTAATGTTAATTATTCTTGTTCGCTAAATGTTTGAACCTAGACCGGGCAAAACTGGCATAACTCGTTGCCACCATAAGCTATCCATTGGTGCATAATTTTTTCAAATCGGATGACAGGAAGTGCTTAAAAAACTTGCCTTTATTCACCGTTACACCCGACACGGTCCTTTCTCGATGTTTCAGGAGCACACATTTTTATTAATTATTCTTGCCCGCTAATTGTTTGACTCTCGACCAGGCAAAACTAGCATAACTCGTTGCCACCCAGGGCTATCGATTGGTGCATAATTTGTTAAAATCGGATGACAGGAAGTACTTATTGTTTACGCTTTTGTTGATCGGTGTTTAAAGCATGCGGTTGCACTGTGTTGTTCAAAGCCCCAGGACGCTAGTACTTTGTAATTTTTTTTTCAAGCTGTAATTGTTATAATGTCGATCGGGCGATGGGGAGTACATGAAGACTTGTGCTTTCGATTAATGTATTGCTCATTATGATCGGTTAAGTCATAGCCAAGATATGATGCCGAAAACTTTACCAAATTGTCGAAAAAGTCAACTTTGATTTTAATTTTAGGGCACTAATTATGATTTGATCGACCGGGCAAAACTCGTGGGGTATCAGGACGTTATGGGCTTTAAAATTATGTATCATTTACTAAAATCGGTTAAAAACAAACTTATTGCTAACTTTTATTGCTAACTTCCCCCGGATATTTATTACACATTAATCCAACTATATGGAAAAACCGATTTATTTTGTTTTTTCAAATAGAAGGAAAAATACAACCCAAAAATGAAGAATATCGTTCCATCGAGATTTAACAGTTTGTCATTTGGTGGATTCCTCATTCATCGACGGTCGACGGCAGCAAAAAAAGCTGGTCGCGGGAAACAATGGTAAAATTTTAATTGTGCCCGACGTGGATCGGCAAGACCAGACGACGACGACGACGACGCGAGCGACCAATACCGAACCCGTACACGCAGTATCTCTGCTCCCGTACACCGTATCTGATTTTTGCCGGTTGCGGCGGATTGGAGTTTTTTTCCGACAGCTCTCTGCGAATTTTCTCGTGCGGTAATTACCGCGGAGCGACGTAAGGCGACACGTGCACGGGGCAGGCCCGCGGGTCGGCGGCTACCGCGGCCCGCCACATACGTCGAAGAATTCAAATGGGTCCGGCGGACAAATATGGCGCATTTAAGGTAAAATCGTTTTATTTATTGGAATTATTTAATGGGCCGCTTCACAATCGGTACACGTCCGAGCCGAGCCTGGACAGATCCCCCCTTTGGGATTTTACCGGAATTGTAAATCATTAAAAACTGTGTGTACCTCGTAAACGGTCAGATCGGCGCACACCGGATCGGCTGTGCCTCTCCTCGAGGCTCCATTTTTAATCGCACGTCTCACTGATTCCCCACTACCGGAGTATTCACCAACTTTTTATCATACCGCACGGACTCTGTATATCAACGAAAATCTACATCGAGCGCATGCTGCCGTCTCTCACGTTCCATCCTCCAAGACCATAAAATCTGTAATGGCGTTTGCAGGTCCTATCAAGGCATCAAGACTACATAGATTAATCATCAAGTAGAGGTAACTGTATCTGTGCTTTTTGTGTACTTTTTTAGTAATATTTATTGATCCTTATGTTTGCCTTAGAAGGTAAGTTTCCTCTTTCAATATTATTTAAAAATATTATACAAAGATGAGTTAACAAGTGAAGAAGAAGTAAAAAATATCGAACTATATTGAAGCGCCTTGGATGTTCCATTGCTCACTCTCATTTGACGTACAGTCAACGATTTTAAAAAATAAATGCGTCTATTTGTGAAATGAACTAAAAATAGTCGCTAGATAACACTGAGAATAGCTAAAAAATCTAAGCATTAAGAAATTGTTTTGAGGAGTCAACAAATTTAGGGATAAAATTCTAAAACCTTGGGAAATCTAATATACTTGCAAATATATATATATAAAATGACTGAAGTTGTTAGAAAATAAGTTTGGTCTAAAACCTTGTGAAGATAATAATACATATTATTCGTACAAATACAAAAAAACAGTAATAAGAATGTATATGTGTGTAAAAAATTTTATGAATATACTGATATACCTATAGTTGTGAACACAACTACCTTAGCCTGAAACCACTGCCTGAAATTCTAGTTATTGGTATGCAAGGTAAATCGGTGACGCGGCATCCTCCAAATATAACAAGAACAAGAATTCTAGAGATCTAAAATTGTTTAATCAAAAATGAGTATCAAGTACTACAAATAATGTGATAATAATTATATTTGATATTTGCATGTGACGTCACAGGCTGATAAATCTCGTTCACAGATCCCCAAATAAAATTGTCCAGAGGACTTAAATCAGAGGATCTAGCAGGTCATTCCACCATTGCACCATTACCAATCCAGCGATTTGGAAATTATTGATTCAAATAATTTCGTAGAACTGCAGAGTTTGACTTGTGCGATGTTTGTACGGTTTCAATTTCTTTGTTTGTACTGCCCTGCAAACACGTGTTTGCTGCAATTCCAAATGAAGGGCGACATCCCACTTAGAAATCCGCGGGTCGTCATTTATCTGAAAACCAGGAGTAGAAGCATTGCAAGTTATGGTAATCTAACGTTTACCATTTCCAAAATATGTCTTTGAACACTTTCAACATTTCTATGAGGATTATAAGAATTGCGGGGTTTACTAAACGATCCATGGTCCGCTAAATTTCCGTCCAATGTTAGGAATATTGTACGATTGGGTATTTCTATGAGAACAATAATAAATCCTTAACATATCACGCTTTTCGTTATTGGTAAACGGTATTTTACATCCACAATCAACCACAATTAAGGTTTATTTGGTTAAATGGCAAACCCAACGCTGAGGGCGCCGCTTGATCCAAGTGGATTCTGTTGACGTTGCTTGGCAACGACTCCGGCGGTCTGTAACCAAGCTCCAGTTGGGTACCTGAAGGTTTTTTTTATTATTACACCAGTATTTAAAAATAAGAATACTAACATGTTATACATTGCGGAAATGAAAAAAGACACGACTATTGGAAAATGCCAAACATGGCGCCCATAAGAAAAATAAAAGTTGGCCATGGGTACGCCGCCATCTTTAATGTTATTTCAAATTACACTGATTTCCTTGTTAAAAATTAGCTGTAGAGTGTTGTTGTTTCAAATGTCTAGCTACAGTTGGTTTTGAATAAAAAACTAATAACGATATATTTACATTTCAGTTCTTTTGTGGATATCTTTAAAATGAAAAGTGATAGCTTAAATTTCTTTTCAGATAATTGATCAACACTATAATACTAAACTTTGCCAAATTTAAACATAGGCTCTATCTCCACTAATAAGCGAGATCCCCATGGTCAGCCTCGAAATTGAATCACCCGGTATATTATCTACATTTTAAATTATGTTTTGGAATTTTTATCATAAAAAAATAGATCCATTTAGCATAATCGAGACAACAGAATGTGACGTCACATGTGACCGCAAATAATATCTTTTTCGACAAAGTACTGTAGTATGTATTTTTAATCTAATGTGATGATCCAAAAATTTTGTGAATAGGCTAATTAAAACATGGGCACAATTTAATACAATATTTATAATCTCAAACAAACATTTTTCCTTACACAACTTTTGATACTCCAAAAAGATAAATAACTCAATATTTAGCATAGAAAAATGTATACATGATCAACACTAACCTTCGCCGGCAAGATCCGCGGTTGAAAATGACGCAATATGTTTAATTCCGTTTCAACACGATGTCTACGTAAATTTAAAATTCTACTAGTGAAAATCACTTATTTTGGTAACAGATTAATGAACGAGTGTTATCGTGTTTTCGTTTTATTGATAACATAAAAAGGTACGGTGTGGCATGGCGTGGCGAAAAAGTGGCAATGGCGTGGCGTAAAGGTGGCAATGGCGTGGCGAAAAAGTGGCAATGGCATGGCGAAAAACTGGTTATGGTGTGGCAACAAAGTGGCAATGGCGCGGCAACAAAGTGGCAATGGCGTGGCGTAAAGGTGGCAATGGCGTGGCGAAAAAGTGACAACGGCATGGCGAAAAAGTGGTAATGGCGTAGCAACAAACTGGCAATGGCGCGGCAGGAAAGTGGTAATGGCGTGGCGAAGTAGTAGCAATGGAGTGGCGAAAAAATGGCAATGACGTGGCGAAAAAGTGGCAATGGCGTGGCAACAAAGTGGCAATGGCGTGGCGAAAAAGTGGCAATGGCATCGCGAAAAAGTGGTAATGGCGTGGCAACAAAGTGGCAATGGCGTGGAAAAAAAGTCGCAATGACGTGGCGGTTTTTGGCCACCTGAGCAAGAGTATACACAACCAATGTAAGTACATATATGGTATTATCCAAAAATAACCCAATATTAGGTTAGGAAAACATTGTATTTCCTGACAAATTGTTAATAGCTGGACCGTAATGTAAGACAATTAACATATGCAAAATCAAATCTAGTCACTTATTTTGTAGTATCAGATTCCGAATTTGATGGAATATTGTAATATGTTCAATTTAGTCATCGCCCGGGTTAGGCTTTTTTACCATGACGTTGTTTCAACTTTTTAAACACTATCTAAACTCCAGAAATAAACAATCCTTGAAAATCAAAAATTCTATTTCAGTTCCTGGTAATTATCCTGCTCCGGGAAAACCTAATTAATACAGTATTTTATTTCGCCCCGTTGTTCGTGTTGGTTCGCAGAGGAGAAAAGGCCAGTGCAGGAGAGATACCTATAATCAGGGCAGTACTCAGGCAGTTTTATCACGACTTCCATCTGGATCACGGAAATCTCCTCGCGAATGAAGGAGGAGAACCAGGGAACCATTGCGTGCTGCTATCTACAGCGGCAATAATTAGCCAGTTCGCTCGTAGCTTGCGAACGCCATGATGAAATAACTTTCTCCTTTTTTTTTCCTTCCTTTATTTCTTTCGTTCTTTCATTTCGATCGCTCTACTGCACGGTTTCGCCGAGACGATCAGAAGTTTGTAGGTAATGCTCCATCCACACTGATGGTCCGCAGTAAATCAGTGGCGTCCCAAAATTTGATAATCCCCTTACGAACGACGTCGCTTGTTTCCGATTAAATGCACAGAGCAAGCTTGCTAGCTAAGTGAGGGCCATACGGCAGTTAATTCTATCCGGCGAGATTAATGAAGTTCTCGGACGATCTTCCAAGTTTGAATATCTAAGATTAGCAGTCGGACAGTATCTCACGTTAATACCGCTGTCAATTACGTTTTATAACTTCAACAATTCGAATAATTGCTAAACTTCCTTGATGGACGCTCCCCGCTTACATCTCGACCCTCATAGCTGTTAGGAGGAGCTTATACTAACGAGTGTACTGTAGTAACGTAGCAACTATTATTTTTTTGTTGGTCGCCATACGAGAATAGAGCTTTAAGCTTCGATTGTAGTTAATTGATTTGCTAGAGTACTAGGTTTCAATTATAATTCAAAGAAAAGCAATTGCAAGTAATTTGCAATCTATCTGTTACTACGAGGTTAGACTACACAGTGAGATTGAGAAGTACTATTGTTCTATGTATGTTACGATGAATATAATAGTTCACAATATTTAAAAATATTAAATAAATCTCTGCAACGTACATCCCTCAGCTGACACAAAATATGCTCTTGCAAAATATAGACTCTGATAAAATAGATTGCTCCTGAACATTGCAAGTTAACATTACTATGATTTTAAACTATTCTGAATATAACATACGAAATGAATAAGTGCGGACACCCAAATGTTTTACACCGTTCAACTAAAATATCGTTAATTCTCACAGATTGAAAATACTTCAAATTAGGTTCTGAAAGGTATCGGGGCGAAACTTAGAGCTGAAAAGCTTTTTGTTCTTTACGCGCCAAAGGAACTGAAGGTTTACTCATTTTTCAACGATTTAGCAAATGGGCCGCCATTTCTGTAATTTCGTCAAAATAGTTCAATAACAAATTAAAGTAGAGGAAACTTTGTATAATTTATGTCTTTGACATTTTTTGGTAAAATTAATAGCTCAGCTGCATGAACAGATTCAACTCGAGATCGGTCGTGTCTGCATTAAAACTAGTTAGCAAGGATTAGACAGTATTTAGATTCAAATTTGACAATATTGTCAAATGTCAGCGTTTGAAACAGTTTGACAGCATTTGACACTGCTTTACAGTATGATAAAATTATGTGCCTTGCCACATCAGATTTTTTAATCGTTGTAAGTTCAAATAACTATAGAAAAATCAAATCTTTATAAAAATGGAATGCTTATATAATAAGAATTAAATTAAATGAAGGGGATAGTGGACAAAGGTTTAATTGTATCACATTTAAAAACGGTTAGTTAAATTCTGGTTCATTCCTATGCATCAAGTATATTCCAACAGGTTTTCGATTATTGAATACATGCATTAAAGACAAAATAATAATATCAAGTGCTAAGAGATTATATCAACGCAGTTTACTTATGGAAACAAGTTAACTGTGATAAATAAAACATAATAAAAGAAATAAAAACAAAATTAAAATTCGACAATCATGATCTAAGCCCGTATTGATAGCAAATATATGGTGTTTTGTGCTGTGTTTTGTATCTCTTTTTCAACAATTCATTATTTCTCATAATTCACAAAACTTGCCGTTGTAAAAAGACAAGTAGTTTCCTTGCTTGAGCATTAATTACTTGTCGCTTCCTACCTAATGTTTGGTTTGCAGGCATACTATACATAAGCGATATAAAAACAACAAGATGACCTTACTATTTCGTATTTTCAAACTTGAGTTCAATCACAATTAACTGTGTTTGTGCACACTGAGATTAAAAAACATAACCTCCAAACATTGATTGCGTTCATGAATTCATTAATTTTATTATTATTCATTAGGATTAGCTTAAAGTCGATGAGAATGTGTCTCAAACTTTGACCACCAAAACGTGATGTCGATTCTCCCGGTATAAATCCTTTATTAAGCTTTTCATTTTTCAAAATTGTGATAGATTTACTAAAGTTTATCAACATTTTTTAGTCGGTGAAACTAGTTATGACAATGTATCTTCTTTATTTGACGAATGGACAACACTGCCATAGTCATCGGCACATATATATATATAGAACAATTGTATTATTTTTATAGCAACCCATGTTTCAACATAGGGATAGTTTCCTCGCCCAAGTCCTCGTATTTATGATGTGTCGTGGCAATTGTGGTTATGCAGAGACACGATGATTTAGGTCGTTCCAATATCCATAGAACAGATTGGAAACGAGAGGCAGGGAAATAAGAGTGAAGGTTGTAAAAGAACGGAAAAGGGACGGGACAGTGAGAGAAGTGGCCGCGCGCATAGCCAGAATAAAATCTCTCTATGAGTATCACCGCTGTTCGGGAGTAGAGAAGTATTCGCGCTGGTGGCTAACAAATCGGAACTCATACATCGGCAATTTCTTTAAGGTTCCCCGGGGAGTCGCCGACCCCGGCTGGACATCAGCGTATTCTCTTTATGTCTTTAGGAAATTATACCTTATGGCCTCCCCCCTGATACTGCTGCCCGGCACGTAACTCGCACTCTGCAGAGAGAGAGCCTGATTCCGTGTCCACTTACACTCCAAAAACTTATTGCTCCAGACCATACCAGCCAACCAGCCATCTTTAGCTTTACTTCGTTTCCGCGCTCCAGTCATTATTTTCTTAGCTCTGTATTATGTATCCAGCCGGTATAAAAGGTATATAAAATTCGTTAGATGGGTGATTAGATTAATTATATTACATATCTTGTTCTGATGTACAGAAACGACAAAACATCCCAAAAAATAATTTCAAGAAATACTGTATTAATATTAAAATGCGTTGTCGTCAAACCTACCAAAGACATCTCCCTTATATACCCAAATTTACACCTCGCTGGGCACATCTGGAGCTACCGCTCCCATGTGCTTTTCCACCTGAGCACGTTATCATCGATTTCCAAACCCTACTAATTTAAATGCTGTCCTCGCGATTGATGTTGTCGGGATGTTTGTAAATTTCTATGGCTTCTCTAATAAGCCTTCGATGATAATTGCCCACCCTTGCCAACATCTTCACGTCATCGAAATCCATTGTGAGTCCCAACTCGATGCAGTGCCCTTTGACTTGACATTCGATGCTTCGTCCTGTCTGTCCTACATAGCATGTGCTACACTCACATGGTGTCTTGTATACGCCTTCGTTCTTCAGGAGTGGTGTGTTATCCTTTGGGTTAGGCAAAATATCCTTTACTTTAGCTGGTGATCTGTACCTTACAGTGATACTCGATTTCTTCAGTAATCTACTGACTCTGTCTGATACCCCACTTACGTACGGTAAGCAAGCGAACCCCTTTGACTGTTGCGGTTCCTGTGAGACTTGCTTTTTTTTGGGCGACAACCCGTATGTCAGACTTGGTGTATCCATTCTGACGTAGGGCCCACTCCAAGTATTTCCGGTCGTCGTTTCCAAGGTGCTGGAGTCACATACCTTTTCGGCCCTGTTGAACAGAGTGTTGATAACACTTCTCGAGCATTTACTAATCTTGTCGAACGGCAAAACCCCGGAAGCAGTTTATTTTCTGTAGATATAGGTATAGATATTCATCATAGAAATTCCTGGGTGTATTAAGAAAGTGTTTTTTTTTAATTTCTTCAAGTGTTTGATGAATGAACAGTTTTTGCATTTCTCATGCTGTTAAAGAATATTGATGGGATGGTGGTCAAAAATCCTCGGTCTATTTAGCAATCCTTGAGCTTGCTGCAACAACTCATTTTGAGCCATCAGCTCATTCCACAAAACAGTGGCGGTTCCCGATGTAGAAATAGAGGTAGAAACTTTCTGAGTGCCAATTTTCACTTTTTCAAAAGAGAATGTGCTTCCTTTTAATGTCCTATTATTTGGTTATTGCAACCAATGAGTCTCAAAGCTGATATCATTTATTATTTAGATAAACACTCCATTTATTATTACTAAATTAGTACAACTGAAAGACGCCACAAAAACGCATATAACTACAATTGTGTTTAATAATGTACCCATTTTGGGCACACTTTTTGATTGTAAAAATGACAAATTACCTTTCTCCTTTAATATCTTACCGTCGATAAACCTGTTTTCCATCTGTAAAAATGAATGTTCTCCAAATAATAAGAAAGGAAACAAAAACGACTTTTCTACGTCATAATCACATTAATCTACTCATGCTTCTGATTAACTTCTTATTAACTAATGCTGATTAAATGTTCTATTATATGTTCGATTATTAGTTGACACCAAATCTGTTTCTTACAGTCTTTCTGATGGAAGGTTCTGCAGCAAATGTATTTTTTCTGTTTATTTCAAGCAAACCTGCAACCCTATGTACGAGTTTCCTGCAACCCTATGTAGGAGTTTCCACAACTACAATTTTGTTGGAATGTGTGGTCCCAGAAATGTCTTCTATGAATGACAATTAATCTGGTAGCTAAAAATATGCATCCAACTTACAAATAATACGACGATTGAAATCACTAACTAGGCTGTAATAAAAACTTGAACTAAAGAATGTGTGAATGTCCTTGAGTTAGCCGGGTGCCTGACAAATTTTGTCGCGTCTTTGATAGAAATGTACAGAAATACCACTTCACAGAGTTTTTCCTGCTTTCCATGCTTTCATTTAATTCATTGCATGTACTATTTTTTAGGGTTATTTTTCGCTAGAATTCTATAAGTAGGCTAAAATAAAGTCTCAACTTTGAACATTATGTTGTATCAGTTTGTGGCCCCGTGTTTGATCGCACGGAAATAGCACTTCGTTGTGTTACAGGACTTTTGTTGTATGGCTTTTCAAACTTTGATCTTTTAAAGAATTCAGTTACGTAGCAATAATGTTTTGGAGAGAATCAAAATATGCCAAAATTGCACTTTAAGCATTTTAAAAAGTCATAGTGCATTTTAAGCAAATTGTCATATGTGACGTGATGGAGACTATCGGATTCCAGACATTATATACGCAAAAAATAACGTATGGAAACCATCTGTCACACCTTCACGAATAGTTTCATCTTTTGATTTAGAGGATGTCCTCTAAAACTTCTATGAATATGGACATGTTAAGATTGTTAAGATTGCCTACGACTCCTCGGTGACCTAACGTTGGCGACAATTGGTCTAGAATTTTTTTAATCTATCCTTTGCAACTGTCACCATGAAATAATGTAATAATAAGATTTTGTTTATACCAAATTACGAAAACAGAGGTATCGTCTTGCCACAAGAACTGTATCTAAGATTGACATCACGATGATTCTTAGAAACGATATTATCTAAATTCTGAAGGATTCCTGCGCATTATAAAAATTGCATTAGGACGAACAGTAGCCAACGAAATCCGTGAACATGTGTCAAGGATTGGAGATCCTTGGAGTGCCCTTAGAGGTAGTAGCTGCGGCTGGTGGCAATCCGAGGCAGATTTTTGCGCTCCGTCTCACTTTTGAACAACGATAATCCGGTCAAGGAGGCCGCCGCCGCCCGGTTGCCTGGCCCAGGACCCTAACAATCCTGGAACTGGGATATACAGACTAAGCCGAGCTTTCGTTATCCGCCTTATTACTGAACCGCCACTGGTCTACAGTAGATAACGCAATGCGGTCTCAGATCATAGCGCGCCTCGGAACATTGTTTCCCGAACAACAATTATATATATATATATATATATATATATATATATATATATATATATATATATATATATCTGTGTATTATGGCCTGCGTAGGATTACCTCGGGCCGATTTTGAGGATTAAACTCAATTGCCTGCGTGCGGGGTTCAATACACGACCAGAAATGGCCAGTGGAATTGATGTCCATGGACTGGGTAGATGGACCGGAAACTGCAAAAGTTCTTGGAACTAGTCTTTGGGCTATATCCTCACGGTATGCTATATGGCCTATATGAATTGTATGCTGAAAACTTAACCAGTAAATCTTCTGAAAGGAAAGGATATATGTTAGGGTTAGGGTTAAAGTGCGATTATTGACACATTAAACAAATTTGTTGTGTCCTCTTTTATTTAAGATTTAGAAAAGAAACATTACGGGTTTGCTTTTGGATTAAAATTTAGAATATCACCAGCTGTAAAAACTATTCAGTGCATCCGTACTGATATTTGACTATCCTGTATTAATTCAAATTGCTTATCCGATATATAGTGAGCGCGTGAAGTATGGAAACACGAGAGAATCTCTAAGACGGTTAGTTATTAAAACGAATAACACGATTTTTTATTACTAAGTATGACATTTTTGTGTAAAAGTCAATTTCCAGCTGTTAATTGCCCCTGAATTATGACATGACCGAAACTTTTTTAAATGGCAACCCAATTTTTTTCATTGGTACACATTGGTAGAAAACACTTCATAGTCTTACATAAAAAAAAATAATTAAACATTAGGGAACATGACTAATAAATATTAGTGACTGAAATATGAAATTCGCGTTTGGGGTAGAATTATTTGCCCTAAAAACAAACCTGAAAAATATTCTGTCGTGTAGGGTTCGAAAAAAGTGGAGTAAAATGCAAAACAGGCGATTTTAGAGGACAAAAACAGAAAAATTGACCGATTTTCATTAATTTAGATTCTCTACATTCTGTTGAAATACCGGTCTAGCCAGTAAAACTAGATAAAAAACGAAGAATTGAAATTAAATAATACCAATAACACACCCTGCCACAGTAGATCCTGCTATATTTTGGCACTCCCCAGTAGTCGATTTTGTTTTTTGTAAATAAACAATTGTCGTCACATAGGCGGAAAAATAGTAAAAAATCTCAGCTATATAAGGAATGTTTTCAGAGGATGAAAAATGTGAAAATCTATGGCATAAAAATTCTAAAATATTGTGAGTATGATAATTACTATGATTACAATACTTTATCATACTATGTATGATAAAGTAAAAATCTAAGTAATAATGGGGATGATTTTGAGAGCGTTGATATTGAGAAATAACGCATTTGTTAAAATTGTGAAATCATATGATAATATTATAGCTACAAATATATGGTATCATATTATTATATCTGTAAATATAACTAGTATGTATTACATATGTTAGGACTATTTCCTGGTTATATGAATATGAGATTATATATGAGATATATGAGATTCGGGAAGAAACTAACATAACATAAGCCATCGTGAAGACTTTAATTAAAACAATGTTAATTTTCGGATATCTACTAACTAACTATATAACTATAACCTGTAATGTTCGTCATAATTACAGTAAATGCAGATAGCATAACTGATTATGTTATATTTCGTAAAACAATTAATAAACAATTTTTTCAACCAAATGTTTCTTATTAAAATACTTATGTAATAGTACCTAGGTTCAAGACATAAAGTCCACCCGAATGCTGTTAGGTACCACTACTTTTGGTATATACTGGAAATCAAAAGTTATGTTATGTCAATTTTCCTGAATCTTTGTGACGTTCTATAACCAAGAAAAAAGCGGCACTAAAAAGTATTTAATGAAAATATGACAATCATATTTTCGTCGTCTTGTAATCTCGTAAGTAAATATCCAAATTTTTAATATAAAATCACGTCACATCCTCAGACAATCCGGCAAAATTAAACTTTACACCAACGACATTTACAATCAGTTGGTAACAAATTGATAAACACAACAATCGAGAATTGCTGCAGAAGGTCAAAGTTAGTACAAAAATCTACAACGGACTATAGCCCGTTCTTATACGTTATCTGAACTTTCCAGGAATGCAAACTTTGGTTTTAGGTCAAAATTGGTTTTAGGTCATTTGGTTATCTTAGAACATATTTATCAGTTCACTTAATATTTTTATTGAGACCATTCGGATAGATATGACATCAGGTTTAAACTTTTTATTTTTTATAATTGTTTCCCGATACATTTTCCACTTCCTGCATCCTAGCTATTTTCATCAAGCACCAGGATAAAATTGCTTATTATTTATTTACAACTTAGTTATTTTAGTGATAATCATTCTTTTGCTTTAGAAATTAAAGTTTCAAGTTCCACCATGTTAAATTCAAGTTAAAACGACACAATATGTTGTTACAAACAGAATATTGTTTAGAATATCAAAAGTTAAAATGAATAAAGAACATTTTGTAAATTTAGCTTTGTTTGCGTAATATTCCAACTAAAAGTAACAAAAAATGAATAGAATAGAAAGAAAATAAAAAATATACCACAATAAATACTTGAACATGAAATTTTAAATCGATTTCTGAGATATTATTTAAATTTTTGTGATTCTGCTTCTAAATCTTCAACTTTCTATTTCTGTTTATAATTTTCTTGTCGTTAAAGTCTAATTTGCGAAGATTGCGAACTTCGAAGCATGATTGAACATTGGGCAACAATAGAAGAAAAAAGAATATAGTACGTTTTGCTACAATATAACACCAGAAACGTTCAAATCTCAAATTCCACATAATTACAATTTGAAACCAGAACTGTAAACTGGTAAAAGTAAATATAATCATAACGTCTGAGACCACTTTTAAGTTTCTTACGTAAAATAAAGCTCAACACAAATAAATAAAAACTGCTTTTTGATTCTTCATTGTTGATATAGCGACAAATTAAAATTGAAAACATCTTGGTAAGTCGTCAAAAACGAAATACAAACTAATTCAGCATAGATTTTAATCAACCTCCGTTCCAGCTATAATCTAACGTTCAATTTCGACTTCTGCATCCAGCCGTAATTACCGTTCTTCTCCCCGAAAATGATAACAGATGAAACCGTATAATCATTAGCGTTGAGGCCCCCTTCTCCTCTAATGGGGAGCAATAAGGTTCGCTCGCCTAGCCGGCGTATGGAAAGGAGGAACAATAATGACGGTAGTGATTAAATAGTAGGGTGTCTTAGATAAATGAGTGACAGCTCACGTCGATCCGCTTCTCCCGCTGGTGTATTTATATAATGATAGAGCCCGGGACGGGAAGAAGACCGACCGGCCGCCGGGGTCATAACCTGATCCCTGATCTGCTCAGCACAATGGACAGGGTCAGGGGTGGCGGGCCCAATTACCGGACGATCACACCGACGACGCCATCTAACCCCCACGTATTGCTCTAGCTACTTTCGACACTAAAATACCCTTTGTAGAGTCCCAGTCACTTGCGCGACTATCGTTGATATCAATGCGGTCCTCCGAGCAAGAGGATCGCAGAAAACTAGGATCGAAAGTTATATGATAAATAAATAACCTTTACGCTTAGTAGTCAGATCTTGTATTGCTACTCTCCCTTATTTTGTCTATTATACAGGCTGTACATTAAATGAGTGCAACAATTTGTACGGGTTAGAAATCTTGATAGTCAAAGTAAAAAATCAACTACTCTATCTAACACCAGTTATTAGTAACTTATTATTGAAAATGACGTTTTGAGGATGTTTTGTAGTTGACTTACAAACTCCGCAATCGGCTGAACCCGACGTGCGAAGGCCCGCGTTTACGCCAAGTGTTTGCGTCGTTGGTGATTGTCTGTTTCGGGTTTTGTTATTTCACTGTGTTACAATCTTTGTAAAATTTGACTGTTTGACTGTTGACTGTTGCATCATCAAACATATCGTTATATATGCATTTCGTAAAAACTGCGCCTTCAAACACAGGATTCAATATTATCTAAACGTGAGATGGTCACCAAACAATTTTGTTGATAAAATTCAAGACTTTTTCGTATATTCTTTAGAAAAGAATCGGCTTTCGATACTACGTTCTGAGAAAATATATTTAAAAAAAATCTGATGTAACCAGGCACATGACTTTATCATACTATGTATAAAATTAATAGTACATGAGATTCTATTTGATCGAGATCGGTCGTATCTGCATTAAAATAAAACTAGTTAGCCAGGATTTGACACATATTTTAAAACAATAGAAAGTGGCCGGATTCCTTATTTTTGTTTTTTTTTAGTAATCGCTACATGTTTCGTCTCCTACTGGGCACTTCGTCAAGCGCTATTGGTAATGAGATATAAATTACACAATTGACAATCAAATCAAACTCCAAAAAACTCAATTGTAGAAACTTACATTTCTTCAGGCGCGGCCCGTGGAGAACATAAAACAACATATCAAGGTCACAAACAAACATACAGTGTGTCCCACTTAAGAGTAACACCTTCATATCTTTTTTATTTTTAGTCCAATTTTAGTAATTTTTTCTTTCAAATATAGAACACATATTGCTCTATTTACTGCCAAAAATTGTTTTCTTTAAATGCAAAGCACCTGGCGATGGCAAAATAAAGCGCAAAAATGAAGAAATTACTTCAGGGATTTTTTTAACGAAAAATTTTTCTAGTAAAAATTGTTTAGAATTGCCCAAAAACCCTAAATTCAAAATTTCATGAAAATTAAAAAATTTTCTTCAAAAATAATTCCAAGTCGTTAAATATTACTGGCATAGGCAGCTACGCTTAAAAAAGTGTGCTGTGGAAACTTTGTTTGAAATAAAACCTGAAGGGTCAAAGTGCTTCCGCTGCTTCCCTTGCTGATCGCGTATTATCACCTACTAATCTTATTATTTCCATCTTTTCGGCATTATTATTCAGACAATACTTAATTATGACAAAGCACTTGGACAGTTCAGGTTTTATTTCAAACAAAACTTCCATAGCACACTTTTTTAAGCGCAGCTGCCTATGCAAATAATATTTACTTACGTAGAATAATTTTTGAAGAAAATTTCAATATTTTTTAGTTTTCATGAAATTTTGGATTTAGGCTTTTTGGGCAATTCTGAACAATTTTTAGTAGTAAACATTTTCGTTAAAGAAATCCCTAAAGTAATTTCTTGATTTTTGCGCTTTATTTTGCCATCACAAAGTGCTTTGCATTTAAAGAAGACAATTGGTTTTTTGGCAGTAAATAGAGCAATATGTGTTCTATATTTGAAAGAAAAAATTATTAACATTGGACTATAAATAAAAAAGATATGAAGTTGTTACACTCTTAAGTGGGACACATTGTATATGAGACTGCAGAACGGATTTTTTTTAAAAGATATTTTTACTATTGACAGTAGGTGTTGTCAAAAAATCAGCATTGGGCACTACCTACTGACATTAGAATGAAACTATTTGTCAAATCTTGGCTAACTAAGATGCAAACACGACCGATCTCAATCAAATACAATTTGCTCATGCAGCTAAACTACTAATTTCACCAAAAAAATGTCGTAGACATAAATTATTCAGAATTTCTTCTACTTTAATTTATTATTTAATTATATTGACGAAATTATAGAAATGGCAGCTCATTTGAAAAATTGTTAAAAAATGCTAAGAATAAACATCCAGTTCCTTTAGACCCCTTGAACCAAAAGCTTTCAGCTCTAAGTTTGGTCATGAAAGTTCTAAATATGAAGTTTCGTCCCGATACCTTTAATACTTTCCCCGGAATCGTCGCCATAAAAATCGGATACACACATACACACAGACATACACGCTAAAATCCCATTTTTTTTCGGCACGATTACAATACTGTGTCATACTGCGTATGATAAAGTAATAAGTATTTAATAGCGGTGAAATACTTGTTTGCGCGACTTATAGACTATAGAATAAGAAGTGTTATATGGATTTATTTGGTTTTCTCAATTCCTTAAAAAGTTACTGACGTATGAAATATTTACAAACACGTATTTTAAATGGTTGTCTTCTTTTGAGTTGTAAAAACCATAATATCCATTTTCAGGTGGACGTGTATGTTTTTTATGATTTTTTCTTTGTGTGTCGATTGATTATTATACCATTATTTTTTTACTTACTACCTAATGTACTCAAGTTTTATTATTGTAATGTTATATTTTTTGTGTTCTTGCTTCGTTTTCACATTGTTTGAAATATGTATTTGCACTTCTTATTATCTTTCAAGCCATTGATCCGTATGAAACTTTTTACACAGAATAAAAATTGTGGGCAGAAATTGCGACTGTCTAAGTTTACGGTACTAATGTGTAATTAATACTATAATAATAGTGTCTCCGTGATATCTCTCCTGCACTAGGACTAGTCACCTGAGAAACAATTACTTACTGCAGTCTTCTATAATTTTATAAATATATTCAGGGGTCGTTGCCGGCTGGCAAGTTAAGAACAATTAATTAAACTTCAAAGAAATTTAGATTTTTGTATTTTTACGGGTTTTTGTAATAGTTTTCTCAAAAACTGTACGTGAAATAATAATTGAAATTTTATTTGTTATCGTTGTTATTTTTCATTATAAAATTAATTAATTTTCTTGTCAGGTGATATAACATTTAGAAGGGTTCGCCCTTAAAAAATGTTTACAACATAAAAAGTTCCCTAATGCACCCTAAAGCAAAATGTAAAATGCATCAAAATGCAAAATGTGTGCATATTTCAAAAATAACTACTCAATTCTACCACCAATTTGTCAAAAGATTCAATACTTAATCCATACGTAACTCATCGATCCATGAAAAATACCTGGTATTCACACAAAGCAACCGCAACATAACAGTATACAGAGTATACCGAAAAGGCCGCTGCCATTGAGAAGGATATTATCCATGGTATTTAGGGCACTTGGTCGAAACACGTGAGCCATCAAAAAAGGCACCGCCTATCACCAAACGAAATCTATATCGAGTAATGTTTTCGGCTGTTGTGTGAAAAAGTCTACTTCGGCCGCCGGAATGGCCACATGATCTTCTGAAACGGCCCGACGAGGACTCAACAAACTTACAAGTTTACAAACATACCTATAAGCGGGGATTAAAAATAATCCTATTGTTGTGGTATATTTTTATGATTCGGTAGGTAGAACTGTCGACACCTGTGATGGAAGGAGGCTATTATATTGGTTGTTTGTTGTCGGTGAAGTTTGAGGGATAACCGCTACCAACTTTATTATAGCGACTGTAAAATATGTATATAGAAAGAGAAAATTCGATGAGGATGTTTGAAATTAACTAAACAAATCTATTTTAGATTAAAATTACGAACAAAATACAAGCAAAATCTTTATTTTTTTCTAACCGTGTTGACTTTTTAAAAGAGTGGTAATGATATTTGAATTATTTGGCAATATGTTTACTAAATTTAATATTATTTACAGTTTTTGATGTTTTCTGTACTCTAATCTGTAAATATTGAATAGAGAATTATTTACGATATATTTTTTTTAAATAATTAAAAAATGTATAGTAATTATACGTAGTATGTCCCCAGATGAGCCTAGCTATTGATATAACCTATCATATTCTTTTCTCTAGAAAAAATTCTTGGATGTCCTAGAGATTCCAGAGCATAGATTTTAATTTAACTAACAGGCTGGTTGCAAAAGAAGAAATTGTAACATTTTCCACAGAGTAAGCTATCAGTATTTTTACAGTCAAATTTAAAACGACAAGTAAAACATTTATTTTAACTTTAGTTTATGCTCAGATTTAAAAGGTGCATGTCGTATCTGATATTATTTTTAATTTTATAAAATGATGTACTAAACATTCAAAGAATAATAACACAGTACTTCACATCACGATTTTACCGAAATCGGTTATGATTTAGTATTTTTAGCCCTCGTAAAAAAAGAAAATGTTATTGGAATAACCCTGTGTGATAAAAAATAGAAATGGTGGCTACTGGCATATTCTGAGCTTACACAGATAGAAATATACGTTTAACTCAAATAAATGCGTGTTTGAATATAAAAATATATTTATTTGCTACAAAGAATGTTTGCTTCAAATAGCATTTGTTTGGAATAAAGTACATAATATTGTATTGGTTCAAATAAATATTCTTTGTTGCAAATAAATATATTTTTGCTTCTCATCAAACAAATATTTATTTGAGTTAAACAAAAATATCTATCTGTGTAATAATTTTGAAAACGCCAGAAAAGGCGAATATCTTGGGACCATGCACATTAGGGGTGGCTTTTAGGGTGTATATATCAAATCTGTGTGTTATAAAAGGATAAAAGTATACAACGTCAATTTTGATTTATCTGAATTCACGAAATATTTACTTTTGAAATGCAATTGTTTGTTACTTTTGACCTGATAGACGTTTTACTTAAAAATATTCTCGAAAAAAATGCCTCTTTTCCTTTGTATAATATATTAAATTCTTAGGTACCGGTTGCGTTATTTAAAACATCATCAGCCTAAATCTACAATTAGAAAGCAGTGGTAAGAAAACAAATAAACAATAAACGTGTGCCATGTGTGTATGACGACGAAACATTGACATACGACTGGAAGTTAGCAAGAGGGATAGCGAACAATTTTTGTTTAAAGTAGGCAACTTAGAATTAATAATTTTTAAAATTATTGTAAAGTAAACATGAATATTGGTTTTTGTTGGAACTCCAATTGATCATTTAATAAAGTTATGTTGTGATTCTTTTATGTTTTTCTATCTCGAGTTGTTCTAATAAGTCTAACTTGTAGTTTTTTTTTTACATTTGTGAAGAAGTGTAGATTCATTGTATTTTATACAAACACCTGTCGAAATTTTGTGCTGATAAATTGTGGAAGAAGTTTTGGATTTGTATTCCGCTATCCGTTTTGCCAACTTCCTTCCGGTTTGACCTACATAAGCAGCATTACTTTTGGGTCATCCCTAACTGATTTAGGGTTTTTGACATTTGAAAGTAATTTGTAGATAGTATAATTGCTTATAAATGCCGGATAAATGTAAAATTTTGATAACATTTTTTTGATTTAAATTGACGTTATTGTAAGTGTAAGTTTTTTAGGTACGTAAAGTGGGTTTAGAGGTTTTTATAATTTATTTGTAAAAGGGGGTTGATTGTAAAGGGAAAAAATTGTTTGAAGCAATGGGTTTCTTAATGGCAACTGCACATTTTCTATATTGCATTTGATAGATTTCTTAATTGTAGCATACAAATTAAATAGTCTCTTAAATGATATAAATGGTTTTGAGAAAATACAGTGGAAAATCAGGCCAATAAATAATAACTTCTGTACGTGAATTCAAATCTGAACTTGACTTGGAAGTTGCATATGATGTCATGTTTTTGCGTTTCCAGCGGTACCATCGCTGTCGATGATGATGGGTCAAAACCACATTATAAAAATTAAAGAAAAAAGTACAAAGTTTACCACAAGACTCTTTTGAAATTTTAGGAAATTGGGTTCACAAGTTGTAAAAATGCAAAGGTAGCGTAATTTTTTGCCTTTTGATTTTACTTTTTTCGAAAATCTTACGCGATACTCAACTTTTGAGGTTGGAATCGTTTTCATTGTGCAAGAATTCACTCCTGTTATTCTAGACAATTTTGTAATACAAGGCCATAAAAGTGTATACTACCTGTAAGAATTAAAACGACTATAAAAATCAATCAGAAAAATATAACGATTTGATCGATTTTATGTTTCCATACTTTAAGCACGCCTTGTATATTATAATATAAATTATACAATAATTAGTTACACTTTTTGTCTACTTGGCCAGAGGGATATAACCGTACAGTTTGACATGACAAACTACTACTGATGAAGATGTCCTGCAACTATTATGCAGCAATAGTGTCAATTCCATCCCAAGATGCATTATAATCAATATTGGCCTGCCAAATATTTGCTATTTCCAGGAATTCTCTTGCTGAAATTATGCAGAAATTATGTCCTTCAAGCCGGATGCAATACAGAGTTATCGAACATCCTTTATTTATGCAGCTTTACAATTAGATTCATTAATGCCAAAGTAAAGCAATTAGTCCTCGAATAAAGTAAGCGGGAAAGTTATGAGCAAGTTTTAATTAATTCCAATTGCTTCGTGCGCATCGGAATAGCGACCGTCGTAAGCACCAGGGAGGAGAAAAATCCAACAGCAAAAGAAAACACACGGAGACCATCGGAAGAGAGTGGAAAATATCTGGAGAGCGAGCGAGACCGTGAGAGTGAGATTCGATCCCCTCCGTGTCTATTATTATTTGGGATTCATTGCCGTCGATTCGGCTGTATATTTAGGGCAAAAACGAACAATGCCGAATACGAAAAGCGCATTCAAATGTCTGCGCTCGCCCCGATGATTGAAATAGATTGAGGAAGAATGCGCATTAAATTCGGCAAATAAATGAGTTACAAAATAATTGAAAAGAGGCACGCAGACGCGGTGCCGTGAATAAAAATGCGCTCGCGACGAAACAAAGGAACGACGAATACGTAGCCTACGCCGATTTACAGCCGAATTATAATTATGGATCTCTCTCTGTTTCTCGTGATGATCTGGAGCGCATCTGTTCGATCCTGAGCCCATAATTGCCCGCGTATGTGTTATTATATCGCGGTGTGGCCCTTCCGCTGGACGTTGAGACAGAAAAATTAGTAATCGCCAGTCTGGACGCCGCTTATTCGTAAAATTATTCAAATTAACCCCTCGCGAGGTAAAGCTCCAGAAAAAAAAAGCGATAATTATATAGAGGTTAACGGGTGAATGACGTTTTCCTCGGCTCTGATCAAAACTAACAAGGGAAAATGACACGGAACGCAAACTGGGATGAAGATTTAATTATATTGATAAACATAGATTAAGTAAAGCCTATAATAAAGACGAAAATCTTCATAAGGCCCTTTTTATTTCTGATTGCATTGATTTTTTCTCAAAAATTTGTTAACAAATTACTATTTTTCAGTGGTAGTTTAATATAGCCTTTTTTTCTGTTCACATCATAGAAAGTAAACATTTGTCTGTGATAAGTTCGAACAATCGGCTTTTGATCAAAATCAAAATCATATCAAACATCATGGTTTACATATTTGTTTAGTTTTCAGTTTTTCCGATAAAATCATATGAGGGAATGATTTTTCTTTTAAAACTAAATATACAAGAATATGGCAAATAACTGAAAAAGGCATCTTAGACCGCATGAATCTGCAAAGCAAAAGCTCAATACTTCCTATAACTCAACATTCTACTATTTTTATCAAACACAGATACGACCTCTGTACGTAATACGGCAGAATTATACATATAGAAACGTGAAAAAAATGCATTTGTAGTCATTCGTTCATGCAGCTTAACTTTATAACTATCCGAAAAAAATGCGATTTTTCCCAGTAATATCAAACGATACCATGTTAAAATTTTGGACAGGCTGGACAGCTCAACGCAGAATCTCGACTCTAGGGAGTGGCACTTACTCTATAGAACATTTTCGATAAACACATCTCAGAAAATGATTAGCACTATCAGTAATGTGCAAGTACATAAAATACCATTATTCCGTCTGTTGGTTTTACGCGGTAGCTTCTCGCGGTGTTTACACGGAGATAGAGGCCGATAATAAGGGGAAGAGAGTGGTAATCGGGCAGGATAAACAAAACAAAAGAGAGGTCGCATACCCTTCCACATACCCAGCCTACTGGCTGCGACCGCGAAGTGACAACAATGTTAATTTATAATTGCCTTCGATACTAAAGCACATTTTGTGTTGCTGCAATAAATGGGAATCCTATCAAAAATAAAAGAGAGGAGCGAATCGGCGAGCGAGAGGGAAAGAGAGGCGACAGCAGCCAGCAACGGAGCGGACGTCGACTTTGCATACAACCAGTTCGCGTTTTATATAAAAAAGGACGTATTTATTGGCGACACACTGAATATAACATGAAATACCAGCGACGAAGAGAGCGACCCGAGCAAGAGCCAGCGGTCCCTAGGTCGGTAGAGTGGTGACGGAAAAATCGCATACATATAATTTGAATTCTTTTATTTTAATGCGGCTGCCGGTGGTGGTGCCGCGGCGCGGCGTATAATATCGCGGTGGCTGCCGTGAATAGTTTCGTGAAATTTACACCGAGCCGGAGCCACGGATCTCATTGTTCGCGATGAATATGCTAAGCGATCGGACGGAATGCGACCGACGGATTTCTAAATTCACCGTGCCGCGGCCCATAACTACCCCCATGCCCCCTCCTTGCGCCGCCGCAACGGCCGGCGATTTATTCTTGTAATTAGTCGGGAATCTGGAGATGCCGATACGCGAACGATGTGTTTGTTAAAATATCTTGCGGGCGATTCGCTCCTACTCTTCGGGCACCATCGCACATAAATACTATTCGGTTTTCCATTTGGTTTCTTTATGCGAAACGGTATAGGAAAATGTCGAGTGAGGAGGATATAATTCAGGTATGAGAGATGTTAATCGGAATTTGAAGGTTTTGCGAACGGATAATTGAACGGCGGTATCGCAAATAATTCGTGCTTAGTCTCTATGAAGTATTGGTGCTTTTTGCTTTTATTTCTGTTTCAAAATATTATGATTACATATGGTGCTTTTCGATGAAGCTCAGAACTGTTTCTATATTATATATTCAAACAAGAATGTATGAAAACAATTTTAAATAACTTCTTTTCTCTAGTGTTGTCAAAATATTACATTTTGAAAAATATTTCAAAAGACAATAAAAAATGCATTTGTCACTACTCATGTGAATCAAAAAATATCATCAAAAAATTGTCCTGTAATATTTTAATTCTAATTCCTCAAATATTTCAGATGTGCATGGTTTTATTCGTGAAATATGTGGTGGATGTCGCTTAACAGATTCACCCTTATTATATTTATTACTTTTAAAAAGATTCGGATACGTCAATTAAATGAATATAAACATTTTTATATCCAATTCAACTTCTGTCATAGTTATTTTGTACTTTACCTTTATTTGGTTTACGGGTAACATAACACTGTTGTGTTATATTATATTTTGTTTTAACTAAAGGTAATTCAAAATTAGAAAATTTTGATTGAAAAAGTAGAAAATTGGTGTAGCGTAAAACTTTTATTTAAAGAGCTTCTGGAGTTTCTAGAGTATTGGGTTTATCTCCCATAAACGCGCAATTATTGAAAAAATTACGTTTTTACATTTTAGCATTTTTTAGACCACCTTAGTGTCTATTCGATTGCCCTTCACCAAATAGTTGTCCCTCCAGAGTTGTTACTAATTTCCTATTGTCTTTTTGTCGAAAACGCCATAAAATACATGTACTGAATGAATCACGTTCTTCGTCAGTTCAACATCAAATTATTAAGAAAATTTGGCTTTAAAAAAGGAATAAAATATAATGATATTTTTCAGTGAATTAACGGGGTACGAAGTATAAAGAAGCTCTGATGAGAACCATTAGCGTTCGTGCAATTTTGACATTTCATTGATTTTAAGGGTGTTCACTGCGTATATTCTTATGTAAAAGTGAATTGGGTTAAAGTAATCCAAGCAGTTGTTACAACTACAATAGAAAGTGCAAAAGTAACCAACGAGTTTAGACGAGTCCAAGCAATTTCCTCCCTAGATAACCTTCAGGAACAAGATCAACAAAATTATTTGGTTAAGTAGATACTATTCGGTTATTAGAACTGGTATGCTATATGGGGCGCCTGTGTGGGACAACGTATCAAGAACAAATTTGAAGGAAGTACAAACACAGCAAAACTAAATTATTGGTGCTATAACCAGGACTGCGCCAGTCGGTAAAAAAATTCTCCAGTCTGGCTCCGACTCCGATTCCAAATATTTTTCGTGGGCCGACTCCGACGAATTGCATACAAAAATATCTTCAAATAATTCTGTGTAATAAAAATCTTACATGTGTAAATAATTTGGCGCAGTATACAACCGAGCAACATTAAATTTGGTATGAAACCAAAAGCACTACCAGAAAAAAAGAACCAAATTAAATAAATTAAATTTCTATTTTAGTGTTCTGGTATCCGATGTTATTAAACATATGGCTTGTGCATATTAAATTACTCATAAACAAATGCTGAACCCATAAGCAAAACAGAAGTATTATTTGTGTCCAGCGAATTTGTTAGCAAAAATATTTAAACTGACAAACTAATTGTAAATAAAAAACGTGTAGAAAATTGTTATGTTGGTAATTCGTGTTTGTGAATTTATAGTGGGTAGAGTTATGTTAAAGTTTTATGTTTACTGTGAAACCATCTTGAAGATACAGGGCACTGGATTCAGGCGCAATAAATTCACACAAAATGGCCAGAATTGCAATGTTTACCTTTTCGAAACCGTTACGCGATACCAAACTTTTCAGTCCGGATTCGTGATCAGCGCAATGAAATCTATCGAAAACGCGTTGCACCCTCCTTTCACAAAATCTATGGTGGCCAGACCCAATGTTTTATAATTTTCAATGGTCCCTTTCTCGAACATTTTCTTAAATTCAAACAATTTGAACATCATTGCATTCACAAATGAATCCTCTACTAAATTTTGTAAAAAAATACCATCCCATACAAAATAATAGTTGATATACGATTGTCAAGAAGACACTACTAGTTTATACTGCTGAATAAGCAATTACCTAAGTTATGGCTTGTTCCGCTTTGTTTTTGATCCAGCCTGTATATATAAACAACTGAACAAATTCAATGTTATTAAAAGAACAAATTTGTATTTGTCTTAGATTTTATTATCATAATATGTCACAATAACTAGATAATAAATTTAGTGAATAAATTTTCTGATAGTAATAATAATACCGGTATCCCGGTATCAAATATTTTTAATACCGAATACCGTTATTAACAATTTAGTTCGGTATTGTAAGGCTTAGTTATAACACGTTAGATCCTGGTTAGCCCTGAATCATGATCAATAATTATTCAATAATTACCGGTAATTACTCGTGGAATTTATTACAACAGTTTCTCCCAAGACTCCACGCGCTCTGAAAAAATAGTTTATAAACACAATTTAATGTTCTGCCATAAAAAAAAGATCGCACCGTCGTATTCGTTTTAACCGTTTACAGTTGTGCCACAATGCAAGAAATACTAGAGGGTTTCAATTAGCGCCCGTCCATAAATTAGATTAATTGAGACAAACAAAACGGCGCCGGTACGCGTAGAGAAACGCCAAGAAAGGCGGCTAGCGACGGTAGTAAGGCCCGTGCGAAGAGACAAATATAACGAACGGTACAGGAATGGGTATGACATGGCGCGCGATGCCGAGATGAGGTGTCAGGTGCAGACGGTAGAGCGTCCAGACGTGCGATGCGTCGCTCCTAACAAATGCGCTGCTATATTTCGATTGTTTCAAGGAGGACGACGCGTCACTGAAAAAGACAGCCACGCTGCAACTGCACTCCGGTATTCCATGAAAATGGATTATACTTTCTGTCTGGCCGACCGAAACAGGGACAAATTTAAATTCAAAGAAATAAACGAGTAGTCTCTGTAAAGTTGTTATTATTTTAGTACATAAAAACACTCCAAATTTAGGACTCTGTCCATATAAAAATAACCATGGTTATATATAACCATGTTTACAGTTTCGTAAGGAAAACTGTCCATTATGAAACCGACAGCAGTGTCACAATGTGTTTATTATGAAACCAAAGTAGAAAACCTAATACCAGATGATCGCGTCAAGTGCAATCATAAAAAATTCTCTGAGGTTGATATTTTAAAAAATCATCGAACAAGTCATTTTTTAATTAACACTTAAACATTTATTTCCAACTTTCTATTGATACTGGCGTATGACGTCATAATTTTTTAATGGCTATCCTATATTTTTCTAATTGAATTTGGTAGAGCATTTAATTATCGATAAAATTTTCGAGAAACACTCAATTGAATATAGCAACATGAAAATGCGTTTTGGATAGAATTATTTCCTCTGAAGATGAGTTCCTATCGCGTAAGGTTTTCGGAAAAAGCGAGGTCAGATTGTCAGAAAAACGCCATTATAGCAACTTTTGTAAATTTCTACCAGTTGAACCCAATGTCCGAGAAATCTCAGAAGGGCCTTATAGCACACGTATACTTTGTACTTTCACCTGAAAAATAAAAAATGCAATAACATACTGAGGTCAGCAACTTGTAAGTCCGGGTTTATATCCAGCACAAATAAG
Source organism: Melinopterus prodromus (assembly GCA_964023965.1). Classification (NCBI taxonomy): domain Eukaryota; kingdom Metazoa; phylum Arthropoda; class Insecta; order Coleoptera; family Scarabaeidae; genus Melinopterus; species Melinopterus prodromus. Next base: position 53,971,816 of record OZ030393.1, read on the forward strand.
TAAAAGTAATCAATATTAATCCCTAATTTTGTTGTAAATTATCTTATGTAATGCCTAAAATTAGTAATATATTTTTTTTACATTAAGACAGTTAAGAGATGTATCAAACAAGATCAAACATGTGGTTGACATTTAAAAAGGGTTTGATGACGTCATAATTTAAAAAGCAGATCGGGAATTTAGTTTATTTATGCACGCACTGTACATGATTTTGGTTATAGATTTGTGTAGAAACGAAATCAATTCCGGCAGATATTTTTTCATCCTTTGAATCCAAAAATTATTACTGTTTTGACTTTAAAAGTAAATAATAGCATAGAAAGAATTTTGCAATGCCTCAACATTGGGTAAAAGTACCTACTCTTTCTCTTTCATTCTGTTCATTGACGTAAATAAATAAATATAAATTTTTATCGTTCAAGGCATAATAATGTTTTTTCTATACAACCGCTTTAAGTTTCAAATTATCTTGACGCCTAGAATTTTTTCGAACCGCAATTTGCACAATAAGTTTTTTTGCAAGTTACGAAAAACTATTTCATCCACAAACGTAGCTTTCCCTTCTAATAATTATTAGATAGGTGAATAGACTGCCCAAAAACGTATTCTCTATTTGAAGAAAACAAAGAAAAACTAATACTTTCAGTACCGAAACTACACAAAATAAAAAAAAATACACAAATAACAAAATAGAGTAAAACTGAAATAGGCTAAATACAAAAGGCAGAAACGCAGAAAACCTAACCGACACGCACGGAAAGACGTGGAAAAAAAAACGATACAAATAATTAAAGCAGCATCCACTCCTTGCGGTGCTATGCCACACTGTGCTAAGCTATGCCAGCCAATTATTGCGTTTCCATACGCAGCCATCCACTTATTCTATGCTTTGCTGTTTTAAAACATTACAAACACTACTTCAAAATGCTTGCTGGCATAGTATGCTATCACAGCGTAGCATAGAATCGCAAACAGTGGACATCGGGATTTAGAGAAAGAGCTCGTCGGTCGACGCTAATTGTCAAAATCACCGCCACACAGTGAACTCTAATCAAACTGGAAGGGACCCGCGCGCTACATTAGCTGGCGAGGCAATTGAGGCAGGTCCAAGCAAAAAACACAGAGCGATGATGTGTCCGTATGAGATAGAAAGAGATGGCTACCCCACATCACTGCGGGTTGTATACCAAATGGATTTGCTTCACTTATTCACCATGTCGCGTCCTTTAGCATATAATTTCTATTGACAATTCAGAGTTAGTATTGTCAAAATACACAATTAATCGTCAACTTTGCAAATTTGCAAAACAAAATAGGAGCTTCAATTTAAAACAAAAATCATGGAAATCGGGATCTGGGTCTAAGCCAGAAACAAAGTGCCACATGTTGTTTTTTTTTTGTTCAGTACAAACCATAATCCGATAAATTCACGATTTATGATTTAAATAGGAATTAAAAACCCTAGCCTAATTTTTTTAAATACATAGGTTGTTGTTCCGTTCTTAACAAGTGATCATCACAAAAAAAAACAAGAAACATGTAGTCAAAAGCTTGGCTTGATTGCATGGTATAACTTTGAGAAGGCCAAAGTGCTTTTCTGAACTTCAACGAAACCAGTGATTCCAAATGAACTTATCTCATCTTATCGAAAGACCAACCATGTATGGATAACACCGTGTTGGGAAACAAGTAAATATTGTCATTTAACATGACATCGTGAAAACGCAGACTTTGATTTACTTTGGTATTTCGTCTATCACGCGTATGAATAGAAAATAACAAAATTAAATATAATAAATTGAAGCCTAAGCATCAAACACTAGCATTGTTGAATTGTGTCTATAAAATATGTCTCCTATCTTTTCTTTGCGATCTTAAAATAGATCTTAAAACCACGTGAGTTCTTTGTTCAATATATTATATGAAACAATATAAAATCGAATATCCAGTTCTAGAAATAATTATTTCGGTAAAATATTTATTGCCCGGTTAGCGTTCTCGACAGCCGGCCTGACATCGTTTTAATGGCGGTAATTAGCCATTTTAACAATCGGTGTCGCTCCGTCAAGGCCTACTTCTCCTAATTGGCGATGTGCGGCGCGTCGTATCATATGAAAAAAATGTAATAACGCGTTTCCCTTTATTTGCTCTCTCGAGCGAACCGGGCTACTATTCGATAAATAAGGCGGTGATTGAAACACCATTGTTTTAATAAAATATGTCACGGACAATTATGGTTTTAATGCATCCGCGAAAGAGCCGAGAGCTCGGTCCCAGAGCGGCCTGCCGCAGCTCGCTTTTGTTTAAATATGGCGCGCGCATATCGGCGATTGTCATTTGTCCGAGAGTTATTTTAATTGCGAGTGACGAGCGTCTGCAATCAATGTCAATCGATGTGTCACAGCATTGACATCTTATGGGCGACTGACAAGGAGAATATTGAAAGGAATCGGACCGAATGGGATATAGGGGGAGCTGCCTACTCGTTCGACGAGGGGAATATAAAAAGCGTGTATTCGAAAATGTAAAATGCATATCGAATAGATGCGAAAATTTTGTTATGAAACCACTCCGGGCTATGGCGGGACTATCGCTTGCTACTTCTTAGGATGCGACGTGAAATACGGAAGAATTTCCCATTGGAAGGTGTCACCTTTCAAAACTGTGAAGGGATTGCCCACTGAGACCCCGGAGTTTATTGAATTTCGTCCGGAATATATAAAATGATACCGATTTATTCAATCTCGGCCGGCTTTCGTATACTGACACAAAGTTCTGGCCTATCGAATCAATAAAAGAACACTTTTAAGCTGTATGGCTATTATTTGTTGTTTTATATTATGTTCAAACCACATGAGTTAAAAAAAAGAATACATGACAGTCAATGTTTTTTAAAATAGCTGAGGTTTTGAATTAAACATTTCGTCAACTTTTATCTTGTTTGGTCAGACATTAGTAAAGAACTAATGGTTTCTGTTTTGTTTCTATTTCTGCGAACACTGCGACACTTATTAGATCATAATTGTTTTTGCTTTCTTCATTTATTATTACTTATTGGTGTTTGCTAGTCCACTGAAATTCCTATTGTTATGAAACATTCAAAAATAAATAGTGCACCTTTACAACCAAAAAATACCGTGCATATGTAAATTAATGAAAGACAAACAATCTACTGAATTCATATTATTAATTTCACGAAAGCATCAAATGTAAATACCAAAATTTACCATTGAATGACCAATTTAACAGAATACCAGAGTAGTTTTTTTCCGTAACGATACTTTTTTGAATTACTAAATGAAAAACAAACAAATGAAAACAATTGGTGTTCATAATAAACAATAACATCGGAAAATAAAAAATCCAAGTAATTTCATTTAATTCAAAATGTTAGTTAATTCTTTCTTGATAAAACACCTTAAAAACATACAAAAAACTACATTTGTTTTCAATTCCAATTTAACATTTTACCTTTTTACCAAACATGCCCTGCATAAAAGTGGGTCATTTTCAGACCTATGTTGATTAAAAACTTTTTATTTTGAACTCTTAAAGGTTTGACTTATAAGTTAGATTAGCTTGGTTTATACGTCCGGTATTTAGGCTGTTTTCTTCTCCTGACAAATGAAGCGAGTTTTAGAAGTGCAAATTTAGACTTATAAGTAATATTTCTGATTTAAGTATCCAGATAACTGTTTTCGTTTGTAGACGATGAGGTTAAAAAGACTTACTGTAGACTGTAGACTGAGATACGTACGGATAAGAAATTCATGAAAGCTGAAAATGGGTAGGAATACTTCAACAAAGTAACTTTACAATAGCAACTAATGTTTCAAATATCAGAAGTCAGTTTTTGATAAGGTAAACCCGTTCTTCAAAGCATGCTATCAGCTTACCTACTTTGGTCATGTACTGCTTGAAATGTATATACTCTGGCTGCTTTCTACGTTTATGGTATGAATATTTAAGATCCGTCTTTCAGCAGTTTCCCTTTCACAGTTTGGTTTCCTGTCACTCCTAAGTGCAAGGCCGTGGTTCACTGTTCAATACGTTGCAGCATCCACGAAAAACGAATAAAATGAAACCACGAAACAACCGATGACATCAAACATTCAAGACAAATACGTTATCACACTGGTGAACACTGAACATTGTTGACATTTTTGTATAGCTAGAAGTAGTCGTCACACATTTGCACAGTACGGAAGCTACACTTCATTATTGTCACAGGTTTGTCTCTTCATGCTATTCAAGGTCAACTTCAACATTTCATTTCTATCTACTTCCATAATTGTGTCAGAATTCTCAAAGTACAGCCAGAATAAAGCTTAAACCTTCAACATTCAATATATGAAGCAAAACAGATGGTAACTTATTTCCACACAGTTAAAGGAAGATGCAAAACATGCCACATGCTTTTGGCTTCCTAGTTTTGAAGTTCAAGAATCAAAACTGCAAGAAACGTAATCTTATTTTATTGCTTTTCTCGCGGGATATCATATAATTTGTTTATTAATTTATTTCATAAGTTTAATTTGTTCATTAAAAATGATCATTTTTGGAAGTTTGTTGTGGATAAACAAAAAAGAAATGGACGGACGCTTGCTCATGAAAAGCACAGTGGGAATTTCAATAACTATACAGGTAATTTCTCTTTTTCTTTTAAACCAGTCTCCCCAATTCCACACAGTGCTGTCGATTGACTGAACATCGAATACCTGCCCGATGCACTTATTGTACCATTCCGACGTTCCATATGCCAAAGTGGATTTAGAAGTTTTACTTTGGAAAACATTAAATATGCATTGCATTTACATACGGCCGCCGTATGCTTGCCCGTTGCTCTACGCAAACATGCACGTTCGTTGCTGCGGCCCAGCTTTGCTTGTATCAACATTTCGTCAATGATTTGTGAAAGGTAGGTCCGGACTAGCGGCGTAACATTGGCAGAGCGCACACTGCTGCAAATTCGAATTTATCCCTGTTTTCGATTTGCATCGCAAACCAAACCAAACATACTCTGGCCCGCAAACTGAAGTATTTACGAAGTTACTCATTGCGATACATAATTATTCCCGGACTCTCTCTGTTTATACAGTTACTCCTGAATACACATAAATCGCGCGTCCGTTAACGCGCGTTCGGGCGAACGAGGAAAAAAATCGCGCGGTTCGATACGCGTACGATCGAGTTGAATGTATTCAGGATGGCTTAGGTAAACTATCGGTTCGGCAATTACATCTTACTATCATATCAAACAGGATCGGATTGTATTCCGTGCGAGAGTATAGACGGATTATTTCAGGGGTATTTTCTATATGATCGATAACATTTTGATTGTTAATATGACTCAAAAGAATAATGATAGATATGATTAATAATGTAAATTATAAGTAGAAGGACAAAGCTATATAAAAATTATAAGAGAATGCCCAGAAGAAGAGACACCTATGCATGTTTCAAAAAGAGAGAGAGATGGTAATGGCAAAAAATTAAAGACATTCTGTGATATCCCCTGAGAAGTGCAATAAGAATACTAACCAATATAAAATAATAAACAGTAAACAACGATTTTATTTTACTCAACATTTCACGACACCTGTTTCACAGCGTATACACAAATACTTAACCAATATTTGTTACCAAATGCGTTCTAAGTTCACCAAAAGCTTACATGGAAGACATACACCATTGTACGAATGGTCATGAAACCTACTCTTTAGCAAGCATTAATATTGAATTTTCAGGACCAACGCACCGAATAAAAATGGCTCTGGTTACTTCACTCTCATTCAGAAACAATAAAATTATACGTGGATAGTTCTTTGTCGGCATCGACCACAACCTGCTGCCGGCTGGTCTTTTTGCTATATAAGGAGCCCTTTTTAATTTATAATTAAAAAACTTCAAGTTTACAGTACACAAGGACATATGTCAGAGGCATGAGGAAAATTGTGTACGAAGTTTGTCATATGGGTACACAACACAGCGACTTTCAGAGATTCTCAAGGAATACTAATTTTCAGTAATTAAAGTCTAGTCAATTTAGATTTTGGTAAACAATAAACATACAAAACTCTCGCCTACAAAAAAAAATACCAATAGATTCAGAAAAATGTTCTGAACTTCATATCGAAATGTTTATTGTAAAAATATTGAAAGGCTTGGTAAAAGGTTAAACAACGGGATTTCTGAACCGCGATAGTAAGTCAATCTAATAAGTCAATATAATATTTTAGCAGGTCATCTGTCATCACCAAACTTCTGTATTTTTTGACATAATAGATGTTGACATAATGTCTCAGTTCCAACAACACGTTCTTTAAGCTTCTACTAAATCAACAAACTTTGAATATTTTGAAGTAATTTTTTTGTTTATCATGTACCAATATCCTTAGTCTTTAATATAGTGTGTACTTTCTTGTGTTAAGTTTAATACTTTCGGCGATATTGGGGCTCACATAGGTGGACACCTTGTTAAAACGAATTTGTTAATCACTGATAGTTTTAACTAATTTCAATAACAATATCATCTGACATTTAGTAAACAGTCCGAATTGATGTTCAGGAAATTTTACTGAATCTACTCGTATTTTTTTATATGCGGGCTTTATTTATGATGTTCAATGACTTTGCGACTATCTAAACTTAACATTTGACTTATATCAAATTAGTGACTTAGAAAATAGTCGGTTGTTTCATTTGGTTTCAGCAAATTAACTGCCGAAAAAATTTCAAACTGACTAATCTATTGCAAATAAAAAAGTGCCTATTAGGAATGTCAAAGTGGCATCTTGATCAGTACCTACATAAATGTAAAAGAAAAAAAAATGTTCACAAAATATCTTTGAACCCATTAGGAGGAATTAAACTGCCTTCTCAACGAATCATTAGAGAGCCGACAAATCAACACTAATTTGTTCTTTTAACCGACTGTTATATGTAATAATAACAAAAATACCCATACAATCCAACGTCCCGTGAGACACGCGGTACATATATGCTGACCATATTATGACGTTGATCGAACACTGCTGTGTAAAATTGAGCTCTATTCATCACTGGCATCCGGAATGACTGATTTCCCTATTTTAATATAAATAAATTATAAATTAAAACCTTTTCGATCAATAATTAAAGAAACTACAATGTAAATATGGGTGTAGGAAATTGAAATATGGACGAAGTTGAACATGAACATTATTCAGATATTCAAAAATAAATTACTAAAGACCATTGTTGCTATGCTATGGTACATCAAGAAATTCTTCATCTTCTTCATCTTCTTCGATGACATCGAGAACTCTTCGCGTGGAGATGGTAACCACAGCAATATCAAAAATTGCTAAGAAGCGCGACGATTGTCGAGTCTACCACGACAAGCTATCCAGCTGTGAGACAACAGTGCGCTAGTACGTCGCATGAAAAAGCTAAACTATCATTCGACCTAGTGACCAAATATTAAATATTTAATATTTAAAATAATGTATAATTGAAAATGCCTGCAGAGAACTTAGATGATAGAAAACATCAGATTAAAACAACAAGAGCAATTGTATAAAATGTAGATATCAAGAGATAGGTATTAGGTTAAGATAAAATAACTGATTAGTCGTAGAGTAGATGTAATACAGCACCAAAACTCTGTTTTTTGTTATTTTGTTTGTTTTCGTAAAGCTTTCCAAGATTCATAGGCAATAATGATAATGTATCGCACTTATTTTGTAGGTACATGATGTGAATGTTACCATAATTGATGCTGTGCTGTTTCTAGAAGATTCTAGGTGGAACTTTAAGGACAAGAGTCAAGAATTCAAGAGGAGGGGTGAAGATATACCAGATCTTGTGCCTGTGTCAATATTGTTGGACAATGCCTATAAGCAGCCATTCAAGGAGTATTTTAAAAACGATAAGGATGATAATAACCAAGATGGAGACATTGAGGAAAATGAAGACGACCTGAGTCCAAGTGGAAGTGAAGCTAACTCTGTGTATGATGGAAATAAGTCAGAACTGGAAAATCCAAATAGTACGTGTCTGGCTAAAGAAACTCCTGCTCGTTCTCTGACAGCAATTTGTGTAAGCTGGCCATACTGTAACAGACAATTTCATTGGATACTCTTTGGGCTGATGACCCACAATGTCCAACAACTTTTAAGTAACTGTTACTCATTTCTTTTCATCATAAAATACAACTTGACAGACGAAATGGTATCTCTGGGTTTTATATTAAATATAATAGTTATTGTTACTTCTGGTCTACAAAAAAAACTTTTAAAGGAGTATATATTACTCTGGAAGAGTCTGGAAGGACTGGAATAGGTATTCCAGTCTCACCAATATAGAAGAATTTCTTCAGTTTGTCGTTTTTCAGCATGGTCGTTCTAATCGACCCGAAAACATAAATTATTTGGTTTAAATCTATACTCTGTTGATTTCAGAACAGATAATCCAATAAAAACTACATTGCCTCAAAAAGAATTTACAATATCGCGTTAACTACTGCTAGCACGCGGTGGATCCGTGTCTTCTTTCCTTGTATTACACATGCGGAAAGAGCATCTGATCTACACAATGCATCAAGATGCCCTTTCACCAAAGGACCTATTTAAAGGTTTCCCGTGCTTCGTTAGAACACATCGGCGGATATGGACATCAGAAACTGAGAACTGAGGAGCTGTAATCTGTGCACACGTCCTGTCGCGCCGCATACGGAGACTTGATGCGAAGAGCAGCGCGGCACTTGTAAATATCGCGAAACGAGACAATGCGGCCTGCGTATTTATTCATCGCGGTTGAGGCTAGATCGCCGCTCCACCTGGTGGCCCCGCGCGATCTAATCAATTGTCCATTTCAATTTATTCTTTATAATCAATCACGGCCAAATATAGCCATTCGGGATTAGAGGGATAATTGGCAGATTACCAATTTCTTTGCTTTGATAAACTCCGATGAATGTATTGGGAGTAGATTTGTGTGTGATTCTAGGGTCTAGTTTTGGTATGAATCTGCTTTGTTAAGGATTACCTACTAATGTTTTATTATCCGTTTTTCTTTTATTTTGACAGGTGTATGCTATGGTTATTGAAGCCTGGCATTTTGATTATCGACTAGAATCAAAATTGTGATTGATCAAATTTCAAATCTCAAATTTTGACCACCAATACTTAATTTTTTGGTTCATAGTGGTGATAAAAATCATCAAAACAAATCGGAGATTGCAAGAGAAATTGAATAGCAAAGCTTTTGTTTTTAAGTTTTTTATTGTAATTTTGTCTTTAGTTTTTTATTGTAATCTTCTACGGACACTTGGATTTTGTGTTATACATCACGTCATTTACAAAAAAAAAATCTGATGTGGCCAGGCACAAACTTCATATTTAGAAGTTTCATGACCAAACTTAGAGCTGAGAAGCTTTTGGTTCAAAAGGGTCCAAAGGAACTGGTAGTTTATTCTAAGCCGTTTTCAAGGATTTTGCAAATGACCCGTTATTTATGTAATTTCGTAAAAATAGGTAAATAATAAATTAAAGTACACGAAATTTTAAATAATTTATGCCTATGACATTGTTTGGTAAAATTAATAGTTTAGCTGCAAGAGCAAATTCTATTTGATCGAGATCGGTCGCATCTGCATTGATATGAAACTACATAGTAGCCAGGATATGTCAAATATTTTTTTGTGCTATCACACTCGAAAACATCTGATTTAATCAGAGGTTGGAGAACCGCTATGGAACGTTGCCGCTCTAGTGCGACAAAGTACAAAATACAAATTTCAAATAATCACCAATTTGATTGTTTGTTGATAAGAAATATCAACCCGTTGTTATATCTAATTCTAAAAACGATAAATTGAGAAAACTGTAAATAAAGTATAGCGATGAGTGTAGTTTTATTTTAGTATGTTGGTACGGATGTGACATCTACGTGTCATGAACAAATATAAATCTGTCAGAATTTGAATTAGCTTTTTATACTTGACGTTTCGTAGAAGTGGTATCAACCTAACTAGTTCAATTTTAATGAAGACACGATTTATCTCAATCAAATAGATTCATTCTCATGCAGCTAAACTATTAATTTTATATATTGTATGATAAACTCATGAGCCTGGCCACATAAGATTTTTTTTCTAAAAGAGTTATCTTGGCAATTTTTGCTAGTTTATTCCATCTGAATGAACCCATTGTCATAGAAAACTCAAAAGTCTCATAGCAAACCATAACTTTTACCTGAAATCCTGAAAGTTTCACAACTGTTTTTGAAGACAATACAAACGCTTGTAGCGGTGTTGGGACGCTTTTTACACATAAAACGAAAACAAAGGCAAACAAACAACCGGCAACCCTAAACACTCCACTTCATTGAAGGTAAGTTTAGGGTGACCAGATGTTAAACTATGAAAATTGAAAACGGACATGTTTGTTTTTCTTTCAAATTTCGCTTTTTTGGGTATGGTGTATAAATTCGGTATCAATATCCTTTATTTGGCATTACATCTTTGAATCGAAATACAGCAGAAGAATCAGAGGGGTTAAATTTGAGACAAGCTTAACTAATTAGACAAGCTTAAGACTAATTAAAAACCCTCTGTTCTCAATAATTATTTTAAAAACCCCATCATTTCATTATTTGCAAAAAAATAATGGAAATAATAATGGAACAATAAAAAACCAATACAAATTATTTGATTATGAGAATAAATGAGACTTTGTTAGAGAGCACCACACCATTTAGGTCTTCCCAGTATAACAAGATTTAGACGATTTTCGTTACAATGTGCAACATCGGTGAAGAACATCATAATAAATTAAAAATAAATTACATATTTGGGTTAGCTTGTTATTTAAAAAATAATCATGGTTTACGTCCTTTTTATCAATGAAAATAGATGTTTTGATATCAATATAAATTCATCTACAATCTTAAATAATGATTGAAACTTTTTCGTCTCATTTCATTTAAACCTAATGGCAAGTCAAAACGAATTAAAGAGGAAATCTCACTCAAGTATTTTCATCTTACTGTCTTCGCATAACTTTAAATTTACAAGTATAACTTTTTTGGCTGTTATCCATTTGTTGTTTTACTGGACACCCGATACGCATACCGTAATTTTAGGGCACTGTTTAATTAGTGAAACAAAATTGTTTACATATCGCGCCCCCCGAGGTCATAATTACGAACTACTTAGCGCTGTTATCGTCGAACGGAGCAGCCAGCTGTCGTAGACAAAATAAACGAAAGAAGCCAACAAAAGGAAGTTTATTATATCGCCATAAGATGGGGAGGGTGTGTGGGGTTGTCGAAGTCGCAGAAGAAGAAGAAGAATAAGAAGCACCGCGCGGCCGTATTTATAGATACGCGCAGAAATAACAAGGAGGAGGCGTAAAGAGCATGCACCCTCCCGATGTATGGGGATAATTAATCCCCATGTTGCACATAATATTGTTTCGGTATAATTACCGGGCATGTACTTGCTGTCTGCCCGTTACAGTCGGAGTTCGCTTTAGTGCCTGGCCATTATACGGATTCGAGCCGGCTAGGGCTTATGTTTATCGCGGTTGGTAGCCCTGGTAAAGCTTGTACCGAATTGACTTATGCAACCTGAACCGCCTCGATCTGTTTCATTACTTTCCAACCACTCTCTGGGTTTGCCGTCACGTTGGCTTTGTGTCGTATTTAACTTCACGGTCCGCATATATATTCGAACAACTCTGTGTGGTATTGTTGTAAATTCTGTTCAGGCTCACTTCACATTTGAGTCTTAAAATAAAGGTAGATGATGTGAGTGATGGATCCTAAACTTTATATGGCTTGAGCGCTTTTAGAACATGTTTGATTTTGTCTGCCTTCCTTTCTTCAGTATTAATGATGTCAGTTATTTGTCGTGTTGCAGATATCAGGAATATATAAATTTGACAGGATCCATAAAATTTTGTCTCGGATAAAACATCTAACGTACTTTTAAAAGTCATAATTGTGTACTTTGATTATTAAAGTACACGTGTCCGGGATACTTGAAAATAAACAGTTCATAATTATAAAAAAATATGGGATTTATAAAACCTTTTTTGTGCTGTGACACTCGAAAACAGCTGATTTCGTCCTAGGTTGGAGAACCGCTATGAAACTTTGCGCGATCTAGTGCGGCAAAGTACAAACAACAACTTTCAAATAAAATAAGATCACCAATTTGATCGTCTGTTGATAGGGAATATCGACCTGTTGTTATATCTAATTCTAAAAACGATAAATTGAGAAAATTATAAATAAAGTATTGCGATGAGTGTAGTTTTAGTTTAGTATGTTGGTATGCATGTGACATGTACACCACAGTGTAATTAACAAATATGAATCTGTCAGAATTTGAATTAGTTTTTTAAACTTGACGTTTTGTCGAAGTGGTACCAACCTAACATTTTTTGACCTAATTTTACCATTCTATGTTTTATTTTTATAACAAATTGAATACTGTCCTGGATTTTTTTTTAAATTGTTTTGTTTTCTTCAAACATCTGTCCAGGAAATTTAATTTTTGAAACTGGGAACCCTAGACGTGTTGAACAACTCAACTCTGGGCACAAAAGTGTTAATCCGTTAACCGCTAATTAACGAAGTTAAATTTTTATTTAACGAATTCACTTTTAAGTTAACTTTCAAAACCAATAACGGACAAAAACAATAACTTCCGCTACATTCGTAATCCATTAATTCAAGTCCGTTAAATCAAAAATTCCATAGCTAAACATTACAAATTGCTATGGCATTCTGTGCAAGTTTGGATTTGGTTTTGTTTACATGTGTGACATATGTGTGAGCGTGTCGTGCTACTTTGTGCTACGCGGCGTCCGGATATAAAGTACGTGCGCGGTTTGTTTTGTTTTTAGCTTCCCAATTCTCAGTGGATCCCGGTATTATTGTATATATGTCGTAGACAAATGGTTATTTCTGGCAAAAGCGTCTTGCCATGGCAACTAGATATTAACTCTTCATTTATATGTTTAAAGCTATTTGCCTAGGCAAATGTATTTGCCCAAGCCGTTGTTAGGCAAATAGCATTTTGTATAGAAATCGAGCGGTTACGTTTAGCTATGCTAAAATACAATCCGTACGGATAGAGAAGTCCGTAGCGTCATCAATTAATGGGTGTCTCTCTTCCTTCCTCTCTGTCGGTTATGGTCATTTGTATAACAAAAACTCATTTAGCAATATTTTTTTAAAATTTTTCTGTGCCTATTTGATTCATTCCGAGAAGAAAATGATGACGTAAGCGACTGGTTTTACCGAACAGAGTGTAATCGTAATCGCAATGGATTTTCAAATTAGCTGAGATCAACAGGAAAAGCTATCGAAAAAAATCTGTTTCTTATTGAATAGTTTTGATCAAGACTATGACTGGGAGTAAAGGAGCCTGAATAGGCTAGAATCCCATTTATTTCCCTGCACAATAAGAAGAAGAAATTATGTGAGGTTATGTGATAGTTGACAGCGTGATTATCTTCATCTCCGTTTCTTATCACAACAATAGGCACTCGGTTCGTCTACTGTATTTGGAACACGACAGTTACCTCCGCAGCATATCGGTGAACCATTATGAACACATACGAAACGTTTCAACAAACCAAATGTTTACTGATTTGTAAATTTGTGTCGCATGATTTCCGTATGCAAAATAGGAGTTAGGTGCTATCATCATCTGCATCGACGCGTAAAATCGTCCAGGCGATAAGAATTCAGAAATGTAGTGTTTTCCAGTAATTTTATAAAGTTACATTTATAACAAATGAACGGCCCTTAATAACATGATTAACACTTTCCTCGGTAGCTACACAATTACCTATTAAAGAACCAGTAGACTATTAAATGGACAAGGTCATCTTGAAATAGAACCTGTTTTAAAAGCATACTTTGATGCTTTATGTTGACACGTGACGTTTATGATATTCTGACATGTGATGGTGTGAGATACCCTATGCAGACGAAAACACTCACATTTTCTTACTTTATAACACCTTAATACAATCAACAAAAGTTCCACACCAATCCACCTCGCATATTCATCTTTTACTCTAACCAGCTCTTCCTTCGCTTGATTAATCGCAAGTGCGTATCTGGAACTTGCCCAATTACAATTATTTAATTAAATTGATACCAGCGCTAGTCGACGACGTCCGTACATACGGGAGTCGGCCGGTGCGATAGCGAATGCGACACAATCGCAGGCAGGGCCCAGGCAGCAGCAGCATCGTCGAGATCGACTGTGGCGAAGGAGTACCAGACGTAAGTAAGTCCGTGGACCACACTGGATGCCCGCACCACCCAACCAACCGACGACCATTAATGACCATTCGATGTTGGTATAATTTATGTGGCCGTGTTAGGACGCGAGTGGGAAGCTAACGCACAGCAACGATACTTATTATCTTAAGTATTAGATATGGGGCGATGGCACCCTACTCCGAACTGCCCAGTAATTACCATCGGTGAGCTTGGAGGATGGAGGAGGACGTTTGCCTCCTTCTTCTTCTTCTTCCTCTTCGTCGCGAGTATTTAGTGTTATGGCCGGTGAGGTCTTTAGGAAGTTAATGCCTATGACTCCCTGTTGTTTCCTTGCTGTGGTGCGTTTGAGATGGTAATCAATGCAGCTAAATCGACGTGGTCTGATGGTAGGGTAGAAAGCGATTATGATGTTTTATTTATATAGGGTGTCATGCAATTGTGGGTATAGATTCAGGAAAGTGTTAAGCAAGTCATTAATATAATGAATCTTTGTGTTTTTTCCTAATTAGGTCCTCCTAATTAAAAAAAGTGTCTGCGGATCAAGTTATAAAGAGTAAAAATGGGAGTTTAAAAAGTATTATGGTACTGTTGAAACATGTTTTTCTATCGTTACAGAAACAATCCACCAAAAATATCCGGATACAAGACTATTTTTAAACGCGTTCTGTATTAACCATAAAGAAGCAGAAATAGAAACTGAATTAAGAAGACGCTGCTTCTCTAATAGCATTACAATCAGTTTAAGAAAATCCAAAATTATCCCTTCGTTGAAGAGCATTACAAATTGAAATTAGTCAATCGCATGTATCCAGTATTTACGAAGAAGAGAAAATTAAACCATTTAGACCACAATTTCGACACACTTTGAATGCAGGCGATGATACCAAACGTTTGGATTTATCGAGATTGGTAACAAATTGTTAAACCGAAATTTTCATAAATTTTTTCGACTGATAGCACCTGTCTAAGAAGTGGCATTGTTTCTTCACATGATTGTCGTTACTGGAGTTTACTAAGTCCACATTTTACATTCTATAGACCAAGCCAACATTCGAAAAAGTTCACGTGTGGTGTGCTATGACATATCACGGGGCGTAGCTACGGGGAGCAGTGGGAGCAAACTGCTCCAGGCGCACGTGTAGAGGGGGCTCAAAATTGGAAGAGCAATAAAAAAAATTTCGTGCAAAAAATTCTATTTGCCAAATTTTCTAAATAAAACTCTAAGGACCTAAATGTTTTGTGATCTTGTATTTGTACATATCGATGGCCTAGCTGCAATACCACGTATCACCTATGCTTTAACCAAGGTGATACTTGGTATTGCAGCTAGACCAGGGTTTGCCTGAACGGGCCCGACCCGAAAAAAACCAGTGGCGTTTTTCGGGTTGGGCCCACTTGAAAAACCACACGGGGTTTTTTCGGAGCACACCATTTCGAAATAATCCGGAGTTTTTTGAGTTGGGCTTGCTTGAAATAAACAAAGGTGTTTATTGAAAACTCGTTACGAGCAAAAGTATATTTCAAAGGGTAATACAGTTTTTATTTTAGTTTTAAAACGCAAACAAAAACTATAGATACTTTCAGTTAATAATTCAAAACAAAACTTAAGTTATATTCTTATTCACTCAGTCTTGTGAATAAGTGTGTTAAGAAAATACCAAAAACAAACACAGCAAAAACACTTGCACCAATTTTTCGACCTGGTGATTTCAGTTTCAGTATTTTATACACGTTACGGTTAAGTGTTTTACATCATAAAAAATAAAAAATTGCCCACTTTTACCCGAAAGCGTCCGAAAAAACCGAAAAAAAAACGAAAAACCCGAAAAAAAAACGAAAAACCCGAAAAACGGGATTTTTTGAAACCCTGAGCGTCATCGATATATAATTTCATGTACATTTATCTTCTGTAAATGTTGTAGCTATTATTTTACTAAATTAGTGTGTTTTTTATTCATAAACTTATGAGTGATAAGTGGTTGGAAAAAATTGATTGGACGAAATGGTCTTATTTTATGGCCTTCCTGATCTGACTAATATGGATTTTATTTTTGGGGACGATTGAAATCAATTGTTTACAGTGAACAATTACAAGAACTATTAAGACTAAGAACAGAACTATTAAAACTAAGAGTAGTGAATGCGATAGAATCTCTACTACCGGCGGAAATTCAAAATTCTTCATCGAAAGAATTTAAAAATGTCTTCACATGTATGCCGAATTAGGTGATTTGTTTGAATAGTTGCAACGTTTCGTTGTGTGTCTGGTTTCAATTTTCACTAAACAAGCAATTCGCTTTTTGAAATATTTGGCAAAATATTATTTAAAATATTCCTAATTAAAAATTTTGCAGTTTTTTTTATGTTTTTTTGTATGTGTATATTAGATATATTTTAAGAAACAAGCAAAGAAATCAATTAATTAATAATTCATTCATAGTTCATAATTGAATAATAATTAATCATTTCTGAAAAAAATACATAATAAGAAGCCCGTAACCATTGAAACGCCTTTATAAAATCATAGCACCACAAAAATAAATGGAACGGCAAAAATTGGAAAGTTGCAGTTATGATTATCAAAATAACAATATCACCTAGGAAGGATAGACAAGATCTTCGGCAGACGCCCAAAACGCTGATTGTATTCCTGGGCCTTAGCAAACATGTAAGGTGAGAAGTCTAATCTTGATTTTCCGACAGTGCCAGAAAAGCGAGTGAGCAAGAGAGCAAGTTTGACTTCAACGTAAAATTTTCGCTGTACTGTGATGAACTGCAATGCGTGTGGTCCGATCTAAAAACTAAGTTCGATAAAAGAAGTTCGTTTTGTATATCAGGAGATAGTTTAAGGCGCAAAAAAAAGTCTAATAATAACAATCCTTTCCAAAATGGAGAGTGCGCCACTAATGTGGCGACTGGCGCGCATTTCCGTTATGGTTGGTTGCGATTAGCGCTACATAAGTTTCTATATCTCCTCTGCGAACGTTCGTATTGGAGTCACAACACGGTAGACGATTATTTCGCGCCCGTTTTGGCCTAATGGGTAGATGAGCGCGATATCTCCCGTTATCAGAAAATTTTAATTGATTTTACAGAATAAGAGGCACGTTTCACCGCACCGTACCGGTTATACTTCCGCAAAAGTCTATCAATATCCCATCATTTTTTTTTGCCTCATCCTGTACGCGTACTCTTAATTATAATTCTTCTTAGAAGATGCGTCTACAGTCGGACTATAGGCATTTCTACGCGTAGCCTCCATAAGCAGTTCAGCACGTGTACTTTGCCGGCAATGTCCTGCCTATTTCTGACCAAAAACGTACAGCATTTATGTTTCCAGTAGCTACTTGCGTCCTGGTGTATGTAGTATATTGTGGCGTGCCGCGATCGGCATTATCTGTTCACGGTTGCATGTTATTGTTATGTTTACAGGCATATTTCGTGTTGCGCCGTTTGTCGTTGTTGTTAAATTTATATATATTTGAACAGAAGCGGCCGCGGTTCTGATTATGCCGCCGCGCCTTTAGGTAGTCTATTCCGGTTTTATTTTAGCTCACCTACGCTGGAAAATTTCTAAACAATGGGGATTTATGTGACAACCGCTCTAATAGCTACTGCCGCAGTAGTAGTAGCGCTAACAGTTCTCTTCCAACGTTTATGGATCTCACCCGTGGAGATATTTAAATGTCACTGAGATTTAAGATGAAAATTTAAGGGAAATCAAGACTATATAGAAACAAGCAATAATAATAATCATCTTTATAATAATAATAATCATTATAATAGTCACCTTTATTCTACTTGGAAGAGCAATAATTATGTTTCCATTTTTCAAATATTTTTCAAACATACAGATCGCTTTGTACTTTTTAAAGATCCAACCAAAAATTTTACATGGTAGGGAATAGAAAAGGGGTGAGATCGCATGATACAGGCGACCATTGGATGAAACCAATTCTGAAAATTTTGCGTTGAATAGTTTGTTGCAATAAATCATTTCAATGGCAGTGGGGTTTTGAGACATATTTATCAATTATATTATATTTGTACTGTTTATAAATTTGTAATTCTGTTTGTGCCTAAAAACTGTGTGCCAACTTACTCAACGATAAAATTTGTACTCCATACAATTCTGCCTTTATAATATAATCCTGCATTCAAGAGTTCAAGAAAAAATAAACATATGGAAAGCTTGATAGCAAGTGACATTTGAAATTATTATTAATGTGAACTGTTTGACGACATTATTTATACTTACGCTAGATTTATAAGTTTTTTTTATTTGTAAATTCGAATACTTCCTAGCATGGACACAAATTTCTAAACATTGACAGCAACACTCTAAAGTACCAAATCCCGATTTGAATAATGGCCAGTATGGCTTCTTATTATGCCTTTGTATTCTCCAGAATAAAATACGGCATTCAGTTATGGGGAAATTGCGTAGATGCACCAAAAGTTTTCAAAATGCAAAAGTCGTGTTTGAGAAATATCTTCCAACTGAGACCACGCGATTCCTGCAAAGTAATCTTTAAAACATGATGAAAACATGTATGATTTGTAAGACATACAAAGTAGTTTTATGGGTTTTTATGTTCTACATGATCATAAAATGACATTTTACATCTTAGATACCGGGGCAAAAACTACTCTTAACGCCCGCGCGGGGATAAAGGGTTACCATGGTTCTATGTCAAATATATCAAATATTTGTCACTCAAATTGTAAATTTTAAATCGTCAATGTCAATTATTAATGATTAAGGTTATAAGTTTGACAAATAATTGTCTGTATTGTCACTCAGCAATGTCAATTATTGGCGATTAAGGTTATAAGTTTGACAATTGATTGTCTGTATTGTCACTCAACTCCGAATTGTTGGTATTGTTATTCAACTCTGTAGATACGCATGTCACTTGATAACGTCAAATTTTTTTATAAATATTATTCAAACGGAGGAACAAAACCATTGTAGGACATACAATTTTGTATGTACCACGGGCATTACTTGATGTTTATACCCTCGGGGCATAAACATCCGTTTAATGCCCTTGGTACGTCAATAAGTGTATTTTTCTGTTGTCAAAATGTCACTTTTTATAAAATAATTTTTTCCCCGGGAAATATTTGAATATTATATTACCATATTTATCAGACTATTTTTACAACCAAGATGAATCTGCAAATTTGTATTACATCATGCTTGCCAATATCTTCTCAAGATGTCAATAAGAACTATTATTAGTGTTACATACGATACATGCAACAATAAAAAAAATAGCACACAATAAAAGTGCAGTTATCAGGAGGACATACATGCAATATGTATTTTGATATTATGAATTTATGTTTAATTTACCTGAATTGTTGACAGTTAAAGTACAATTAAACCCAACATTTTTAAGTATTTTGTTTATAGTATAACTTTACAAAGTATTTAAACCGTTTCTTTACTAATTAATTGAACAAACTCATAAGTGACAACAAAAAGAAAACATTTTAGAGCAGAACACGTAAAAACCAAATCTGTCCATGCGGTCAATCTCATTTGTCATCTCTTCGTCGCATACGCCTTTGTCGTTATGCATACCTAACTTATCGATCTTAGTACATATTCAATTATGCAAAAGTTGTTGCGAATACCTAATTTGTCGGGCTGAAATATATTCCTCGTATTTTTTTATAATTAAACGGAAATACTTATATGTTGCTACCGACTAGCGGCTGTCAAAGTTACAAGAAATTACTGAAGCTTATATAAAGCAACGTATTGTATAGGAACACAAAATTTGTATACAGTGTATTTTAAAAAATCATAATTGCAGACAGACGTTCTGAATTGATTTTACTTTTTAAGCAAATTTATGCGAAACACGTTATCGTAAATAACGCGTCTGTTTTGCATTTGCTAAAAAACTACACTCAATT
Organism: Melinopterus prodromus; assembly: GCA_964023965.1. Lineage (NCBI taxonomy): Eukaryota > Metazoa > Arthropoda > Insecta > Coleoptera > Scarabaeidae > Melinopterus > Melinopterus prodromus. The sequence goes on from OZ030393.1 coordinate 53,992,030, forward strand.
CACAATTTCTGACTCAAATTCAGGTTCTACGGAAACGACCATATGTTATTAAATTTTAAGTAATTGGAAATATCTTGTTGTTCTACAGTACACGATGAAAAGTTATATTAATTCTCTTATTGCGGAAGAAAATTATTACTTAATAATTATTGATTAAAAAAATAAGAATATTTTGATATACAAAGATTATCATTTTTTTGTAATATTTGGTTAGCTGATAGCAACCCCTAATTTTTTATAAAAAATAATCACAGTAAGCACAGTACGTTTTGCATATGATAGTGAGGAATCACCCATAAAAGTTTTAGAAGCCTGAGTTATGACAATTTTTTTTAAATATTTTGCTTTTGATTTGTTGGCTATATTTGTTCGCTTTGGAGACACTTGATTGGAATTAAATGATATGGAACCGATTTTAAATATGTTTAATAGGTTTGTAGTTATAATATAAAAATGTAGAGAACATTTGCCAAAATAATCATTCAGTATCCTAAAAGATTAAAAACAGAATGAAGAATCTTGCACAACAACGTACAAAGTTTTAACAATAATTGCTAATAAAACTTTAACCTATTTACATATACTTATTTTTCGTTTGTTTTCACACAGTATCATTGTTGAAATCGCCGTGGAAACACCTGAGCATATAATTGCGCATAATTGTGAGACGGAAAAGGGCAAAAAATCGCCGTAATAAAACAGGTGAATAATCAGGTCCGAGTTTAGCTACATGACTTATCAATTTGTACCGACCTCTTTATGATGCAATATAATTGTACAATTTCCATTGTTCTTGGCCACATCGCGGAGTGATTCGAACGAGCACACCTGGACATCCGCTCGGTGCGCACCTACTACAAGCAAAACACTTTTGCATGATGTACTAGGCTAAATGCCCCTATACGGTTCAGTACAGATCAGTTCAGTTCCTTAGTAGTAATGTCCGCTTGATAAACAGTCCGAATCTTCCCAAGGGAAGTCATAAATATTTGTTCTACTACGATTTAGAAAATGTAGATACGTTCGTTCAATAATATAGTACCTACTGTAGCAAAGAAATTAAAAAAAAATAATACTTTTAGTGCTATATTTTTCAAAAACTAGAGAGTAGAGACTAATTCTGTGTTTAGAACTCTAACAACCAAAAACCGAGGTTTAAAATTGTCACGCTTTTTGGGAAAATGTTAAAACTCACAGAATTACCAAAACAAAATAACAGAAACGTACTTTTTCAACAAAAACTATTTCTATTGTATTTTAAAACAACATTTTGGGGTCATTTTGGTGACATAGTGATTGAGCGACTTGTGAAAAGAGAAATTAGTGTCTTTTTTTACAAAGAGAGATATAAATTGCGTATTTTAAGTAACTATACACCCCAATAATTTAATAATATTGATGTGATTCTTAGATTAGCGGATCACCAACAATACGCTGAATGATTACAATACCGTTCATTTTGCCATTTGCATGTTAATATGATTTAGTTAACAAGATACAATGAGGACTGGTATATACAGGGTTGCCCATAATTACCGAAACACCTAAATAAATCGCCAACGGTAAGAAATTTAAAAAAAATTATTAAAACAGAAGATTTTAGCTTTAAACAAGCTATCGTTTAAATATATTTTCAAAATACAGGCTGTTCATTTTATTATAGAAATTTGCAACATATCTTTTTTTTTAAATAGAACGGCCTATATATTATTATATTTTTTAAGACTAATTCCAAGAATTTTGTATAGGAATCATTTTTTATAAAATGCATTATTTTTTTAATTATAAGCTCTTAACCAAAAATAGTCAAAATTACCGAAACACCTAAATAATCCTCCAAGTGCAAAATAATCAAAAATATTTTCATATTAAAGTTTTGTGGGTTATACAACCTCTAGTTCAAATATAATTTTAATATACAGGATGTTTATTTTATTATGGTAAATGGCAAACCTTTTATTTTTCTAACGGTGTTCCCTTAGAAAATGAAAGGTTTATGTATATTTTACATTCTTTTTATGTAGTATTATGTAGTATTTTTTTAATTAAAGGCAATTACTCAAAAATCATGAACTATTACTTTAACAACACGGGTAAAAATTTTAAAATTTAAGCGAAAATAACATCACAATTAAATAGAATTAAATTAAATGTTCAAAATGCCACATTAAGATAAATGTGCACGTATGTGGGAAGATAGAACTTGAAGATCAGGAGTTTTGATTAATAGCTCATAACATAAAAAATTAGATATATAAAATTAATTTTTTTTTAGGAAATGGAACGGTTTTCTAGTTCTCCACAATACGATGAACACACTGTATATTAAAACATTGTTTAAACGTGAGGAAGTTTAAACCCAAAAAAATATTCTTATAAAAAATTCTCAGAATTAAAAATAAACTTTTGTTACAATTTTTTTAATTTTTTACCGATTAGAGTTATTTATTGTTTGTACCTTTAAAGCATGGCAAAAATTAATTTAAAAATTCGCATTACTGCTTAATTGAACCTACATAAAGTTAATAATATACATACAATATTCGAAAAATAACTTTAGAACAGTATATTTGACAAAAAAGTAGAAATTTCTTTAGTTTCATTTTAATCTCTCCAGAAGTTGTAACTCTTAAAATTCAATCAAAACTACAGTAATAATATGTAAAAACCGTATTTATTTGTTTTTAAAAAGCTGAGACGGAAACTGTTACTAAAGTATTTTTGCTATGTTCTTTGCCCTTAAAGTTTGTTTTATTAACTATAAATAGGTAATTAATATTTCTCCATGCCTCCACCACCATTTTAGCGTTAAGGGAATCCCTAGATGGTCACGCTAATACAGAGGCAAAATTTTGTTTAATTTAAATAAATAAGTTGTTTCAACAGTAGCATTTATTTTAGCAGTTATTTCTGGACAAAAATATATTTACTTATTTGCAATATCTAGTTGGAACAAAGTACGTACAGAATTTTGTTAAAGATAGGTGTTAAACATTACAATCTACTGCACTCCAAAGGTAAAACTCCATATTTACATACAAAATTGTACACGAGCCGCAGGCGAGTGTATAAACATGCGAAATGAATTCTAGAAAACGCGTTGTGGTAATTTTTGGCACTGAGTTCCTCAAAACTTAGACATAGTTCAGAATTTCTGCCTTCAGATTCAGAATCTACTTAAATCCATTCACCCAGTTAATTTTTGTTATTGTTTTTTTTTTATTATGGATAGTTTTAAATTATTAAAACACTTTTTCTTCTATGTCCTATAATAACTTTTAAAAAAATAAAGAAACACCTTATATAACGCCTGATTTATAGCAAAGACCTAGCAACAATTTTGAAACCAAACAACTACAGAAGAACATAAATTCCCTCTTTGTCTTACTGGCGTCATGGACGAAGAAGAAACTCGCTCCATATCTTATAGTTATAATTTAAACGCGCCTTGATTGAGCGACCCTTGGGAACTGATATAACGTAGCCGGCTCGAAGGACTATATTACAAAAAGCATGATGCGATCGAATTCTGTGAACCGGAGGATTCTCGTCTTCAGTCTCTCTCTCGTTGGTCGTTCTTTTTTTAATGGGCATATGCAAATCGGTCTAATTTTATGCGCACAGCTAGTGAATATACATATCTCTCAATCTGGTGCAATAAACGGGGCCCGAGCTCAGGCCGGCGCGGATTGGCTGGAAGCGTCCTGCTCGGTATATCCGCCTACGCGTCCCCCTATATTAATTAATCGTGGAGCGAGGCAAAGAATTCGTTAAGAAACAAATATTTATGACCTTCGGAACAAATTTAATTAGCCGGTTGGCGAACGAAAAACAAAAGCGTCCCCTACCGGCAAACCCCGACAAACCTGTGTTTCGAACATTCTGCCTCTTCGAACTCGAAGTTAAATTAAAAAATTCGTGGTGTTTATTATATTGTTATACTTTTCTTCTATACTTTTCTACCTACTCCAAAATTATTGTTCTCCCTGTTGTCATGTAACACATATATTTGAGGGTGATTAGATTACGTCAGTGCCATTGCCAGCTCTGGCTGAAACAAGAGTACACAGTTTCTGGAATGAGCATTTTAGATTTATCGTTAATAATATGCAGAAATATAATAATACAGGATAAATATTATCTACATAACTGATATGATTGCTAACGGTAGCTATAAAAATAAAAAGGTCCGATATCTACAAAGATTTGTTATACCAAAAAATCGCTTATGAAAAGTGAACCTTGAAACAATTTACTCAATGCCGTACTGTTGTTATCAGCAACAATTTTGATTTCAAAGTTTTAGGCAAAAAACTGGTTTTGGAACAAAAAAATTATATTACCAAGTATAAAAATTGAAAGAATTTATTTTAATAACATTTGATGTTTGGCTGCAATAGATAATATTTTACGAAAGAAAAGCATTTAAAGGATTTGAAAACAACTTATGAAAATATTAAAAAATACACATATTTGTAACAAACTATCTTTTCAAGAAAACTACAGTGGCATATTCGGATAATAAATTGTTGATAACTTTTGGTTTATAACACATACCTAACACATACCTTAAAGGCCCTAAATGCTCCAAAAATATTTGTGAACAGTGAACACTGTTTCGGATATTCAGGTCAAAGTACAAAGTTAAAGATTTACTTATGATACCGCTTTCACATGGTGTACATTTACAAAAATTGCTAAAATCACGTTTTTCTCTTTTTTTTCACATTTTTACCTCACATACACAAAACAAAAAAATCGATCCAAAACGCACTTTTACATTCCGTTTACAAACTCCATGTTCCCCATAACAATATTAACCCTGTCCAAAAATTTGTCTTAGATATGTCAATTTTTCTTATTCATCTTACAATTTTTCTTATTCATACACACATTTTGCATACAAGTTTTGATGAGACAATTTTTAATCGACTACTTTGATCGGGTTTTTGAGTGAGCAAAAGATATTCGCTGATTAAGCTAAAATTTTCTAATTTTCTTATCGTTGTCACTACAAATTGTCCACCTCACGCTCCACCATCACGCTATGCAATTTTCACTTTTTACCCTCCCTATAGGTGGTTTGACATTTTTTGCAAAATCAGATATGCTAGAAAATGTAGCAAAAACAAAAGTCAGTTAAAAAAGTGCAATTTTCTAGTTTCTCTAAATTTTAAACCCACCCTATAGGTGAGGTGGTTTGATTCTGAGCCAAATGAATATAATAACAAAATAATATTTCAAGTTAATTCTATTACTTCATTCAGATTTGCAAAATTGAATTTTTTTTGCAAAAATTACGTGTGCTAGAAAATATAACAAAAACAAAAGTGAGTTAACAAAGTGCAATTTTCTAGTTTCTCTAAATTTTAAACCCACCCTATAGGTGGTTTAATTCTGAGCCAAATGAATAAAATATCAAATAATATTTCAAGTTATTTCTATCACTTCATTCAGATTTTCAAAATTTAAACATTTTTTGCAAAAATCAGGTATGCTAGAAAATATAACAAAAACAAAAGTCAGTTACAAAAATGCAATTTTTTACTTTCTCTAAATTTTAAACCCACCCTATAGGTGGTTTGACTCTGAGCCAAATGAATATAATATAATAATATTTCAAGTTAATTCTATTACTTCATTCCGATCTTCAAAACTGTTTTTTTTTGCAAAAATCAGGTATGCTAGAAAATATAACGGAAATAGGACAGTTAAAAAAGTGCAATTTTCCAGTTTAAATTTTCCAGTCTAAATTTTAAACCTACCCTGTAGGTGGTTTAATTCTGAGCCCAATGAATATAATATCATAATAATATTTCCAATTAATTCTTCTAGAAAATATAACAAAAACATAAGTCAGTTAAAAAGGTGCAATTTTCTAGATTCTCTACATTTTAAACCCACCCTATAGGTGGTTTGATTCTGAGTCAAATGAATAAAATAGCATAATAATATTTAAAGTTAATTCTTCTAGAAAATATAACAAAAACAAAAGTCAGTTAAAAAAGTGCAATTTTCTACATTCTCTAAATTTTAAACTCACCTATAGGTGGTTTGATTCTGAGCCAAATGAATAAAATATCATAATAATATTTCAAGTTAATTCCATTACTTCATTCAGATCTTCAAAATTGTAAAAATCTGAACCCATCCTATAGGTGGTTTGATTCTGAGCCAAATGAATATAATATCATAAAAAGATTTCAAGTTAATTCTTCTAGAAAATATAACAAGAACAAAAGTGAAAAACTTCAATTTTCTAGTTTCTCTAAATTTTAAAGCCACTATTAAGTAATTTTTAAATTAAAACTAATACCCAACTCATAATAGGTATACAACAGAGCTTCCATACTCTTATGTCAATGTCTTCCTTCAGAAGCAATTCCTTCAATGTCTCCGCACACCTACTATTGTGGATGTTTGTTTACGTTATAAAACCAGAGTACCTGATTTACGGTAACGGCACTTTTTAATTAGTTTAAATAAACCAGAAGCGGTAGTAAACGCGGCACGCTGCATATAGTCTAATTTTAACCACACGGAACTGAAAATATTTAAGTAACTGTAACATTCCTGAAAATTGATGGCGGTGATTTAGGGAAATACAGATAGCGCGGGAGCGTTTTTATTTCTATATAAACCACCAGATTTATGCGGTCTGAACTATTCACAGCGCGGGAACTTCGGCTCTTCGGCGTTCTTAATTTTATTTTTATCTTTAATTAACATTGTTCGCCGAGATAAAATATTGTGCAATTATTTCGAAATACTGTGGGTTTTTAATTGGAATTATATACAGAGAATTTAATATACTATTAAATAATACTATTAACAACCCAGGATTTTACAAATGTTAAAAATAATACTCCAAATTGTGTTGTAATGGTATTTGAATTATAGTAAAGTTATACTGATGTGGAATTTGGCTTCTTATACATATAAAGTCATTCAGCATATATGTCGATGCAGATTTTTATCGTTCTATGTAAAATTGGTTTATTACGAATACTAAAGCTACAAAAGGTATAACGACAAAAGACAAAAGAACTTTATAATAAAGACAATACATTTGTTCTGCAATGTGTGATATTAAACATTTATGTTTTACCATTTTTAATGAAATACAGTATAAAAGAAGTCATTAATCTTTTTAATCTGCCCTCTTTACGTCATCTGTATTTTAATATTTCATGCGTCCAAGTAATCCTAGTTTCTGCCGCTAGTGTAATAATTAGGGAATATTGATGTCCAAGTAATTCTAACAGTCGTGTCGGAATTCAGACAAAATACGTAAAGACAGCAATAGAGCCATATGTATTACTTCTAACCAAGTACACAATTCCGGCACACATGACTGATTTAAGGATATGCTATATTTACATGTACTGACACCCCTAAATTCGTAAACAATAGTTGTTAAAAGTGTAGTACATCGTATTATTATGAAAATATAAAGCATTTTTAGTCAGCCTAAATATATATTATTAGAATTTTCTAAATTAATGTTATCCTGGAGCGATGTACAAAAAAAGTCGAATTGCAGTTTCCTTATAAGGTAAAAATTGTTAGCATTAACGCCTTATCATACCTTACCTGATACAGCTCTACAACGTGCACAACTCGATGCAATGCATGAAAACGATCGCAACACAGAAGAACTGATCAAACCCTCATGTATAATCACAAGATCTAAAATAAAGCAGCAATTCCGTTGTAATATCAAACAATTGTGTAAAAATAGTTGAAATTTCCTGCAATTATTAGACTTCCAACACTTTGTACATATAGTAATTTACACAATGAGTTGTACGTTATTTTACAACAATTTCTCGCAGTGTAGCCTAAAAGGCAATAAGCAGTGTAAACTTCTAGAAGGAAAATAAACAATATATAATAAATGAGATGTTAGTTTATCTTTGCATTTTTAAAAGCGCTTTTGTTTGAATTTTATATATTGTAAATAATTTGAATATACCTATTTTGACTGGGAGGATGTGAAGTTTTGTGCTTGGATGTGAATACTCACTTCTACTGTGCAATAGCCCTATCTGTCCTCTGATATTGCAGCAATTGCAAAACTACTTGGATATTGCTATAATTTCACAGAAATTACTCTACACACTACCCACAGTACTTATCGATGGAATCAAAATCTGTACATCTGCAATATGAATTTAGAAAATTTACGAATTCTCGTTTAAACTTTACAGTATTAAGGTTACTTTTACAATATTTTTGCTGTAACTTTTTTACATTTTTAAGACTTAAGTTTTGCTTATGTTGCAGGTTTAAATCCTGCACAGGACAACGTCAGGTTTTAGGACCAAATTCCTTCTCTAATACGCAGTTTAACGTTATTTATATTATTATTTATATTATCAGGCCAGCCGTTTGAACCACGGTAAGCTGTAGATTTGTACGCACATTAGTGATAATTTCATTGTACTTCTGAGAAAAACGTCGCACTTAATAAAGAAAGTAGCATCTTTGTTACCCGAGATATGATACTCTACTTTGATGAAACACCGACCTGAGGGATATAGGACAAAGACACGAAAAAATACCCTCAATAATGGAGAGAAACCCAAGGAAAACAAGACGAAAGAATTCAATAGTTTATTTTAAAATAATAATAATTTATTTGTCATACATCGTGGTACAGACATTGACAATTGTCATGATAGATGCATATATACAGAGTAGATACATGATGGTAGACAACAATTAATGTGCAACATATGAAAATACAATAAACACAAGTAATGTCACAATGAAACCAAACTTAAGGCAGTGTCATCAACTTCTGTTCCCTAAAATGCCCCCTGCAGGAATGTTATGTAACGCGATGGCATCTTAAAAAGTAGGAGCGACACAGCATAAGACCCCCAAATAATCATGTAATACCTCAAAACAGACCCAATACTTGCTACATAATACATATTGTCTTAGAGACCTTTGAATATACACCCCAAGAAACTTCACAGTCTCAATTCCTTTTTATTTTATCAGTGAAATTGTAAAAAGTTATCCGATTTGCGAATACTAAGAGCAGTAAGAGTGTAAAATTGCTTTGCAAGAATTCACTTCAAACGCAATCCATGTCAAACATGGAAGTGTACACGCAATTTTCTGAAAAAAAAACTGATAAAAAATGCGATAAACCGCAAACACGCGATATTATTCAACGCAAATCTTCTTGCACAACTTCTGCACATATCCGTGGAACAATTTCATCATTCACCTATCGACTCCAAATCAAGACGATCGGAGATATTTTATGAAAAATGTGCCATAGCGATCGGCGGATAGAACACCTGTCCACGTTCAGATGCAAGGACGAGCAATCCCAGAAAGAGCACACTCTCGACGCGGGACTCATTAGAAAAAAAGCATAAATACTGATTTCGCAACTGCAATTATTTGATGCCATAAACCGCGCGCCGTTTTCATTTTATTGACCGCGCGGCCGAGTAGTGCACGTATATGTATATACTGTACGTACGTACGTACGCCACTGGGTATGGATAATAAACGGCCCCGCTGTTTTACATATGGGGACACTCCGCACTGACATAAATTTCATTTATGTCCATGAGCATGCATATCGACTATTACGGTTATTGTTTTCAAATCTGCATCACATGTTGGTTCGCAGATTTACTGGGTCGCATACTACGGCAATAATTTACGCGCTGGCCACTACGCGCATATGGCTTCGAATTGATGGTTTGATTGCTTTTGGTTTTGGTGCGACCATAAAGTCTCTTCGACGCGTTCACCGTGCCAAAGGAAATTAAATGACTAAATACGTTCAAATTGCATGCAGAGGAACGCATGTAAATGTAATCGTATGTAGTCTTTAAAGTGAATGATTAGCCGAAGTAAATGTAAACTGCATTCATCGTTCTTTTAAGAATCAGCGAAATGTATACTAGAATTTCCGTTCTCAATTCTCTTTCTTGCGTTTGTAAGTGAAAGAAGGTGTCCATGTCACTGCACCAGGTCTCTACACAGGCCCTAGTGGACCCCCTTTTGTCGCCAAACTATCTCCAAACCTAACCTCTTGAATAATCTGGTGATGTTGCCTTATATCATCCAAAATTGGCCAGCGTTTTCCCAGTATGACTTATCTTATTGACGATGGCAGGACGGTCATACAGAATGTGTTAAACTATTGCATCTTCCTGCTAGCACTCACTCAGTAGGGTGGTCCATTTTTTTCAAGTATAAAATTTTGGCTCCCCACAAACTTGTTATTATTCCATATGTGCTAACTAACATCTGTGTAAAATTTGAGCCTAATTACGTAATATTTAGAGGTCGCTAGGATTAATGGTTTTTGGGGTAAAGGTTAAGGTTTAGAAACAATCCAGTTTTTACGCTTTATAATGTATTAGAAATATACTAAAAGCTAAAATAGTCATTCTAATAAATCTTTCACGGTTAATACATTGCAGATTTTATTGGTTCATAGTCGTTTTCATAATATTGGCCTTAGAAGCATTGGGGAATTTCTCCTTATGAAGATCGACTACGCGAAGCAAATATTGTTTCTGTTGTTCATTTTTTGTAATAGCCAAATTAAATTTATTAACCAACGCTATCCCTCGCTCTGCGAACTTTTGCTTCAATTGCAATGTAAAATTGATCCTCGTTCCAGTCTGTAGCATCTTTTCTAAGAAATGATATGGCATTTTCTCTTCCCTAATGTATTAACAAATCAAAGAGACTGGTTGTACGTTTGGTTACAAAAGATTCAAGAGGATTCTGATGATTAAATGTTTTTCCGTCTTCTTAACGCCTTTGCTTTTGGTCTTAACAAAAGGTTTTTAGCCATTTTCCTTTTAGTCGCAACTGTTACTCGCGACTCGAAGAAAGCTAAACCAATCAGATATTACAATCATTACATTAGGATAGTTATTGATAAGTTCAAGAAGATTAGCATCATTTAGAGGGGCCTTTTTGTGGCTATGGGGGCTTCATTCCAATAACGACTGTATACTAGACTCACAACTAAAAGATTTTTCGCCTTTTTTCTCTGCTTCAGTAAGGACAAATTGGTGCTGAAGCATATGATTAAATATTTATACATATTTAGACAATAAATTACCCGTGCCATCCAACGAGCTTGATGGAAAGCACCAGGCGCACCAGCCTCAGTTTTATTTGGACAGCCAAGAAAGTTTTGATACAAGGTTCAGAGTTCGAGGAATCGTCTCTAGGCTGTTGACTTTTTATAGCATCAGCATAGTAACCATGCATTTCTTGGCGTTCTAGTTCAAGCAAATTCTAGGTTTAAATAATGAATCGTTTCCAACCACAAAAGTATTTAAGTCTATTTTCGGCCAATGTTTCTGAAAGTGCCTGAATAGTTGAATATCTGGGCCACCGCTTGATCCAAAAACTTCCTTCAAAACATTAGACAGCATGACCTCAAAAATATGATGGCGGGAAACAACCCATATGAGCTTGTTGTCAAGGGCCAGTTCAATTAAAATGCATGCACTCAAGTTTAAGCCTGTGTTAGAAACCGTAGTGTCAAAGCATAGACGGCGGATATAGTTTTGTAAAGACTAAGTGTCAAGAACTTGCAAGCATGCACTGTAATGTTGTTCGTCCTACCTTATAGATTTTTGGAACTGATAATAGTTTTTCTAGTCCACCTCCACTGACTAGAACCGCAATCCTATCTACTTTTTGTACTCCACCAATAATATCGGGTAGTAAGAAGTTGAAAATCATAGCGACCTCTAAACGTGGTTCGTACAAGCCAGATTTTGAAATACACACTTCTTTTGATGTAAGGAATACAAACAAGCTTGTGGAGAACCAAAAAGAACACGACAAAAAAATCTCATTACGTCGTGGACCACCCTAACTCACTGCAGTATGATAATGCGATTATCATAGTGCCATGGCGGCCTTTCTGCCAACTTGTTACTACTTACTTTCCGTCTATTTCTCGGTTACCAATGCATTCAGCATGTTCTACCAATACCACTCCTATGACTATAATAAGTAGTCTTCTATAATAAAATATCCTAATCATTACCAAAATCGGAACATACCAGTTAATGTCGGAATTTTGTGTTTTTTCGAGATATTTGATATCGTGACATCAGTGCTCAATATTCTTGGTACTGAGGGAGATTTTGCACAATTTGAACCGAGCCGCTGGTGTTGTGGGAATCTTTATGGATCTGTCAAAGGCATTTGACAGTGTCGATCATGGCTTGCTCTTAAATAAGTTAGCTGTTAGAGTACAAGGGATTTCGGGGTCATGTGCTAACTCTCTCTTGAAATCATACCTGTCAAATAGATCCCAACGTGTAGCTGCTTCTTCAGTCGAGTCAGGAGAGACATTCTATGCGGAATGGCAGCCCATTAAAACAGGAGTGCAGCAAGGTTCGATATTGGGTCCCGTACTTTACATCTTATACGTGAATGCTCTACCTTCTGCCCTTAATCATCGGCTTAGTATGTATGCCCATGATACGTCAGTTATCATAGGTGCTACGGAGGGCGAACTGGCTGTGACAGTAACGGATGCCCCTATCACGTGCGAGCAGTGGTTTAACAAAAACAACTTACAGCTTAATACTGAAAAAACCAACATAATGAAATTTAATATTAGCAAGGCAACGCAGATGAGTATCTGTTACAAAGAGGCAATGCTGACCTCTGTAGAGGAAACAAATTTTCTTGACCTGGTTGTTGAACTTTCTTGGTACATTTATGCTATAAGAACCATCTCTACCATGGTAAAGGACGAGGCGCGCTGTCAGCATACTACGGGCTGATTACGTCTGGAATAGCCTATGGAATTATGTTTGAGGGAAATTCGGTGAATTTGGGGAGAATATTCAAACTCCAAAAATCCTGAGAGCCTTAAAGAGCGTTTTTCGCCTAAAACCACGCAACGCCTGCAGAGAAATCTTTAAGGCCAAAGGCATACTTACAGTTCCATCTACGTACATCAAAGAGAGTTGTTTCTTTGTCAAAAAGAATTATTCGGAGCTGTTCCATATGTATGAAGCTAGTCATATGTACCAAACTAGAACAACAGAGTCATCCTTTTTAAAGATCCCTCAGTCAACGTCAGCTAGGATCCACAGGGGTGTCGCGGTGCAACCCATGAAACTATTTAACCACTTGACTAGCCACATAAGCCGACTACCAGATGGGAAGTTCAGGGTAAAGCTCTCAGCGTTTCTTGCAGAACGGGGGTTCTACTCAATCCAGGAGTTCTTCGAGAGCAAATATTAATTTTCATTACGTTATTGTGCTATCTATGCTGTAAAGCTTTTTGTATTGAATAAACATATTATTAATATTATTATTATTATTCCATTTCATAGCGATGAAACCTTCGAAGAATTGAGACAATTTCCCCGAAAGTCAGTCTTACAATGCTGAAAAGCTCCGGTTCAGTCCTGGAAAGATATAGATGATTGTATCACTGTCAAGTTTTATGGTAGTTGCAAATCCAACATGATATTGATAGGTACTCACCTATTCAAGTAATGGACTGCGAATTTGCGTAAAACAGCTGCATTCAGGTTGTCGTCGGCTACTGATGTTATTTCTCCTAGAACCAACCAAAGTTGACATTTTGGCGAATTGGAGTACTGCACACAATACTCCTATTCCATACGAATATGGTGTGCAGTAGGGGAGACGGGGGCAGATTGGGACACGGGACACATTGGGACAATTTAAATTCACCGCCTTAATGACTTGCGACTAAATGCGCATTCACACAGAATATGCGTCAGCGAATGTAAATAATATCCAAAAAAGTTTCCAGCACGTTAGTGTTGAAACTACGTTTGTTGACTAATGTATCAGTTTTTGGTTACCAAGTAAGTATTTTCTACGTCTGCTCGTAGGCTCTCCACAAGTTTATGTTATATTGTATAATATTATGTACATTCATACAATTATACATACATTTTTCATACATTATCGCTATTGGCGGCTACCAAATCATAACCGTCAATTTTCTAGAATTTTTCAATTCATAAAACTCATGTTAGGGCACATTGGGACATTTCAACTGGGGCAGTTTGCGACAGGGAAATAAGGGGAAATTTATTTATTTATGCGAAATTTACTCATTTATGCCATTTGCGATTCGGTGAATCATTTGAGGTTAAAATCGTCTCTTTTCCTTGTCGGCCGAATATTTGAATAATAACTTTAAAATATTGTTATGCTGGTTTTGAAATTCCTCAACAACCATTGTAGGTAGTTCATATAGCACTTTGACCTTCACAAGGTCACACCATACAAACAAGTCGCCGTTAGGCTATATGTTCCTTGATGGTTTTGTTCATAAAATAAGACGCTCTATCACCCCTCCAATATTCGGGACGTGGAACAACACAGTCTGTATAATAATATAGTCTGAAATGACAGAGTTAGTTTGAAATTATGATATTTGTGTTACATATTTTGAACATCCTGTATAAGATATAATAATGAACTTAACGGCATTTTGTTTGTCCTTCTTGATGGTTTGTACTCACCAAACATCAAATAGGTATCTTGAATAATAACCAAGATATTCACACTGTCCCAATGTGCCCCATGCCTGTCCTTTTGTATCATTTTGATGGGCGTTTTGTATCCGCGATATCCAAAAAATTAAGTTTGTTCACATTCTACAAAATATACCATGGGAACAGTATTAAAAACCCGCTCTTTACAGAGTTGGTTCATCCTTCATAGCATTAAAGCTCAACGTCAAAGTACTCATTTCAGGTATCTTAAGAAGTTAATTATTTTTAACAATGAATTAAAAAGTGCCCATAAACGTTTTTTTACATACTGAACCCGATTTATTGAAAATTTTGACGACATAGCGTTGTGGTTACATGGTCCTAATCTACCAAAAATTTTCAATTAGAATCATCAATCAGCCATTTAGGGACAAAAATCAACCATAGTTGAATAGTGAGAACGCCGCTAAAAACCCAATATGTCGCTTGTGACTAATAAAGTAATTTTTTTATTAACCTGTTGGAGTTATGGTGGGTATACAGTAGTAGTGAAGAAGGTGACAGGTGTGTGTACACTGTGTACAGTATTGTATTCAAACGTTAGAAATGCGGCTGAAAATGCTGTAAACGCGCGAGTTATTTCAGCTTTTCCTTTCAGTAGGACGCAACGTGCACCGTTTCATTCCCATTCGCATACATTTGAAAGTTGGTTTATGCCTCTAATTATGCATACGCTTTCATACACATACATACGTTCTTATGCATTTGATATCGGAGGAAAGCGGACATATGAAAACGGCTCTTTATCGCCATCTAGCGTCGTAAATATCGGCATTGTGTGCGAAATGCCCAAACGCTACCTGCTCCGCGCTCGGAACCGCGGTGAATTATTATTACTTTTACCGGCTTGCCTTATTAGAAACTGATATATTATTAACTGGCCTTTTAGCATGGTTCCCGACCTAGCCGCAATAAGATCGAGTAGCATATCCAATACCTATTACCAACTAATTATGCACACGTACCGGGATTTAATGCTCGCTGACTACTGGGCTAAACATGGATACACCGATAAATATATTTAGCGGCCGCATAAAGCAGTATTGTTTATTGAGCTGGCTTATTGGACTAGATTTTACTCAAATGCGTTCATGAATGTATATTGCTCGTTAGAATAATCTTATGTAATGCCCCTTTTACAATTCCTTCAATTTCTGCGTTTACTCCGACTCAAACATGTATTCAGTGAATTATATTTCGCAAGTAGAGATCAGTGAAGCTACAACACATTTGCAAAGTATGTCTTTTGTTTTGTCTGTCATCCTCTATTAAACACAGAATCTACTGGTCCAATTATGACCAGTCAACAGCCTTAAGTGTATTTTCAAAACCTGGAGAATCTTTTAGATCTTGGAAACAGGGAAACTGATGGTTTCCTTTGTTTCTTTATTGATTGGCTATGACTAGTTGATTCAGAGAATGGAGTTGGCTCCTGTCCCAGACAGAACTTTGTTCTTCCTTGATTGCAGTACCTCGAACACACAATCTCCTTCTCTGTGTTTGGTTTTAGGTTTTCTGATTGGATTATCATTATGACGTCTAACACTGCTTCTCTTTTTCATGCTTATTGTTTCCATTGCAGCAGTGGGCATGTTCTCATTGGTCAAATAATGTCCAAACATATCAGATGTTGTTCCAACAGACAATGAAATCGTTGTGGTGGCTTGTCTTATCACCGTAATGTAGAGCCAGTAAATCAGCTAAAGGCCCCAGTTTCTACCAAACAGTTTGTTGCATAACCAAGTTGCTGTTGTGGCTTTAGTTATGGTCATGTGAGCTTTCCAGTAAATTCTCTGAGCAATGGTAATACCTAGATATTAGACTTCTTTGGAAAATTTGTCTATCTCATTCAATCTGTGGGATTTAAGATTAAGCCACCTTGTTTTGTGAATGGAATTATATCGCACCACCTGCTGTTGTTGTGCATGTCCCTCAGAATGAGAACCAAGTCATCAACGAAGACCTTGTTTGTCATAAGTTTCATTTGCCAGCATCACCTTTCGTTGGTCAACTACCAGTACAACCACAGTATCAGTGTCTTCACCAATAGGTGTCATCCGGTCTACCCATTTATAGGTCAACGGATTTATAGGTCGTTGTTCTTGTTTTTCTACTACACGCTGTTCTATATGACTTTTGTACTGCGAAGAAATTGGTATTTGTAAAGCAAATGTATCTGAAGATATATACAACAGACAACAGCTTCTTATTCTGTAGAGTGTAGACAATCAGTTTCTCAATTGGCTTCAGCAGTTAACTTTAAAGTCTATAAACAACATAATTATGCACGTGCATAGAAGAGCCACCAAAACTTAAGAACCATGTCATCAATTTCGGTATCTTATGTTTACTTCTTCATTCTTTCTTTGTGTAGCTTGTTCAACCATACTTCCATCTAGCATGTCTTTATAGCACCTGGTTTAGGAAGACGATCTGATCTGTTGTCGATCTGTTGTATTTAGGTTACGCCAGGCTAGATCTACTTTATTCCATAGAGGCGTTATTATCACACTGCCTACTCAACAATAGTTTATTCTTTCGGCATATTCCATACTAGTCTTATATTGTCTGGTATACCTAATTGCATTTCTTCTCCAGTATTTGTTATTTCTCAAACAAGTATTTGTTATTTCTCAACCAGGGATGATGTTCTTAATTATTCTTCGGAGACGGCAGTTGCACTTCTTTCTTCCTCTTTTGAGGTTTCCAGTTCTTCTTTGTTCATTGCATGTTTTCCTTGTTGGCTATTTTGGTAAAGTCTGCGCTGATACCTGGTTTTCGAATATTTCATATATTTGCAAAACAACACATGATAATTTATTTCTGCCTATATTTGCTTTCGTTCCTTGCTCAATCGCTTATAGCCTCTTTGTTTGTCTTCCAAGCATTTCATTGGTATTTTAGAACTGGTCAAACTAAAAAATTCTTATCAAGCCATAACATCCGCAGGCATCTATTTATCTAGATTTTGACAGAAACGAAGACCTCAATATCCAACGAAGGAACTTGGTACTCCTTTTATTATGACTATGAGCTCTAGGCAGATAGTGGCTGCTAGTCAAGATCTTACATTTTATCCACTAGAGCCCATTGTATCTCTTTTGAAGAAAGAAAGCCACAAACTTGGCGAAAGAAAATGGTGGTGAATCTGCTACGGTCATGTGTAAAAAATCTGATGTGGCCAGGCACATGACTTTATCATACAATATATAAAATTAATAGTTTACCTGCATGAGAATCTATTCTATTGAGATAAATCGTAGGTATTGTCAAAGCATCAGCATTTGACACTACCTACACTACGTCATTAGAATAATAGTTATTTATGTAACATTTATGTAACACAAATGCCGAAAGTACGGAATAGCGCGACGAGCGGTGATGCGGCGCGTCACCGAAGGCGGAGTGTCGCCGTCGCATATGAGCGAGTCGGCTATCTAGTTTTTGGCAGGAGCGACATCAACGTTTATTGTGTTGCCTTTTAAGATATACGTATTTAAAAAAAATAAATGATGTCTGTATAGTAAATGCTAGGTTGGTACCACTTTGACGAAACGTCAAGTTTAAAGGTGCTTTCCGATTGGTAGGTAATGGTAGCTAATGGCGGTGGTAGAATACGAAATTATAGTATTTCTTACATATCGTGATAATGACACATATTAGTTTGCATGTACATAAACATGAGTCACTACCAATTTTCTATTGGAAATACTATAACGGCGTCTGCTACCACTGCCATTGTCACTAATGAAAACGCACCTTAAAAAGGTAATTCAAATTCTGACAGATTTATATTTGTTCATGACACATCCATACCAACATACTATACTAAAATAAAACTACACTCGCTACATACTACATCGCTATACTTTATTTATAATTTTCTCAATGTATCGTTTTTAGAATTAGATATAAAGACGGGTTGATATTTCTTATCAACAAACAATCAAATTGGCGATCTTACTTTATTTGAAATTTGTATTTTATAAATTGCCGCACTACAGCGGCAACGTTCCATAGTGGTTTTCCAACCTCTGATGAGATCAGCTGTTTTCGAATGTGACAACACAAAAAAAATTTGTCAAAATCCTGGCTACTATGTAATTTCAAATCAATGCAGATGCGACCGATCTCGATCAAATAGAATTTGCTCTTGAAGCTAAACTATTAATTTTACCAAAAAATTTCATAGGCATAAATTATTCAAAATTTCCTCTACTTTAATTTATTAATTAACTAATTTGTCGATATTACAGAAATGGCGGCTCATTTCCAAAATCCTTCAAAAAGGCTTAGAATAAACTAAAAAGCTAAACTATTAATTTTACCAAAAAAAGTCATAGGCATAAATTATTCAAAATTTCCTCTACTTTAATTTATTATTTAACTATTTTGTCGAAATTACAGAAATGGCGGCTCATTTGCAAAATCATTGAGAAAGGCTTAGAATAAACTACCAGTTCCTTTCGACCCTTTTGAACCAAAAGCTTTTCAGCTCTAAGTTTGGTCATAAAACCTCTAAATATAAACTTTCGTCCCGATACCTTTAGTAGTTTCTCCAGAATCGTCGTCACAAAAATCGTTTACACACACACACACACACACACGCACACACACACAGACACACACACACACAGACATTTTTTTGTACCTTGGTCAAAAATGTTCTGGGGACCCATAAAGACCTATTTCCGCTAAAATCTCAAATTTTTTTTTCGGCACGATTACAATACTTTATAATACTGCGTATGATAAAGTAAAAAATGTAACCAAATTGTTTCACCTTCAGCTTTCTGACCCATAACCGTTTATACATATATACATAATTGGTATGCGGCGAGGTCTGGCCTGTTGGTACGGTCGCATCGCCACAAATCACCTCCGAATCCAGTTTTGGGGATATAAATCTATATTATATCGGCCCACGGGCCAATTAGATGGAGGTTTGTTTAGGCCGTGGACGGGCTGACAGGGCCAGGCCGGCGGAGCGGCCCTGTCACAAAACTAGTTTACTTGTCTCGCGGCCTGAGTTATTTCGGCGCACTTACCAAAACGACCATTTTTATCGTGGGGAAAAGACTTAGGGCCCTGCAAACAATACAGCCGATCGGACACTGAATAATGCCGAACGCTTCAAACCTTCCACGGAATACATGAAAGCTTAAATTCGACGGGCAGAATTCGACGCAAAACTGAGACGCGAATGCGTCCGATTCCGAGACTAAACATGATCTAGTTTGTGTTGAATCGAATCAGAAGTAAGTATTTTGAGTGGTGACGTGGCATTACAGAAACGAAACTTAAGTAGAAACCAATTACAGGTTGCAGGAGAACTTTTTTCTGACAGAAATGAGTTTGACTTGAATATTCTTGAAGGAGGGATGTAGCTAGGTGTGACGAAATACGCAGGCGCCTGAGTTATCTAAACAGCCGAAATACGATTTTTTATCATTTTCGAATGATAGCTGCGAGTTAATAGTGTGAACCACAGGTATGAAAACCTGTTAGGTATATATAGTTGGAAGATAATAGAATTCAATATATTGGTTTGAGTAATAGTGTCAAAACTGCAGATATCTTCTTCACTATTCACAACTAAATAAATATAAATGTTTTGAGTGCATGAGAAGTATTTTTGCACTAAACTGTGTTATCGAGTCACATGTTTCAAATACAAGGCAAACAAACAAAATCTGAATATATCACGTCCTAATGAAATGCTATGTCAGCCTAAAGTAGATCATTTCATTTCGAAAATAATTTTTATACGTATATCCAATTCTCAAACATGAATTTTTGGATAACGATTTGGATACTTTTCTTTGTAGATAATGGTTTCTTTTTAAAATCCAAGACTAAACATTCAACTACTTCAAGGAAACTTGTACATTTTGTCTACTCAGTTGTAATGAATTTAGGTAAACATACCAAAAACTACAATTTTTTATGTTTAGCTTGAAACCTTGAAAGTTTCAAAACATTGCAATTTCCAAAAATTACCAAAAACACCTTTTTTATGGAATATAGAAACATAATGAATTTGCATGTAATTGAAAAAATACATAAAAATATTCGTTATTGACACTACAAAACTGAATTTAAAATTTTTCCTTTGCAAACATTTTTAAGATAGTAATTTTCTCCACTGAAACATTTCTTTTGAATTTATTATTTTGGATCAAAACATTTCTTTGGTATAATATTTACAGCATTGAACACACCTACTTTTTTCGTTGTAGAAATGAATGTATTTGGAATATCTATTTAAGGATACGTCCTGGCATATAATTTTCAAAAAGAAATGTTTTGATTGCGTATTTTGATGATTGCGCAATATTTTAAAGATTACAGTCGAGCCGGTCTGAAAGCGCATAACTCAATTTTCGTAATCTTCATTTAACCTCCTCCCACACCAACATCATTCAATAGTTATATTATAAGTAATTATTCTTTGCTATGTACCCACATTCCTCCTCTTTGAAATGAGCTTAATAGTTTTGGAGATATCGATAAAAACTTGTGAGGGCAAAATTAAAAGCTCTGGAAAGTCGTTGCACGTCTAAAATTTAAACGCAGTTTTCTCGAAACGTAATCGAGTTTGAAAATTGTTGCAGCATTGCATTCGTAGAATGACTACACAATGGGTAGAATACTAAAAAGAATTAGGTATTTCAAAATAATTGACAGATGCTTATTTTTAAAAATTTTACACCAGTATGTACACTTAAGTGTAATAAATCTACATACATATTTGGATACAAACAAAAATTACTTTCCTTTAAAGTAATAATTTTGCTTTTAGTTTAAAGTACGTTTCCCTTGCCAAAAAATCAAATTTTTATTCAAATAATATATTTGTATGTTACTGGCAAAACCCGTTTTCAGGTAGAACCAGTTTAACCTAGGTTAAACTAGTTCTTCCGAAGCGCGTTAGGTCGAACTATTTTAACCTAGGCCAATCTAGTTTAACCTGGTTTGTAAACGCATACTCTAGGTCAAACTGGTATGGACTAGGCCAAACTGATTTTGATTAACGGTATTGACATGTACTATTATAACGGGTGATTCACGCTGTTATTTGTGGAACCAGAGACTTAAAATTTGAATTTTTGGGACATACTTGATGTCAGTATGATTTGACTTTTTTCCGGAATGGACCTTATCTTTGAAATTGCAATCCGCACACCATACTTTGCATGCAGTAATTTTAATAGGGATGATACTAAAAACGAAACACATCGATTGACAATTTTTTTCTTCTACCGGTTTTTCCGGAAATGACGTCATGTTTTACAATGTAAACTGGAGGCGTCATGTTTTATTTTCACTGTTCACTTCTTATTTCTCCGAAATATTTCTTTTTTCTCTACTAAAACCACCAATCGGCCAACGCAATATTTTCCCTTTTTGGACACTTTAGCAATCTGGAGATATAAGCTTGACGCTTTAGAATAAATTTCGGGGGGATGGTGGAAGTGGCTGGTGGGGTCCCGCTTGTCGCGGTGGGACTTTGACGAGGTGTTCGGGATTCGCATGCGGGGCATTCCTTGCGCAGGGCCGGATTCACATAAAATAAATAATTCATACGGGATGCTTCAAGGTGATATGAAAACAAGTTGGTCGGCATGTGTTTTTCGAACCATTGTTGTGTGGAGTTATGCGCCCCTTCAGTAAGCGCTATCGCCGCCACCGAATCTCCGCGCACAAACACGTGTGTTCGCCGCGCTGCCCGATACTCATAATCGGCCAAATATGACGTTCCAAAAGCAAAAACGCGACATCTCCGGACCCATAGAGATCGTCCACGATTGCTAACCGCATTCTCTGATGCGTACCCTAACTTTAAAACAACGCCGAACACTCTGTAGGATTGAAGATAAAAGAATACCGACGATATAGAATTAATTGAGATGATAAGAGATACATATTGGCTGAATAAATCAGTAGTCTGTCTGTGAAATGCAATTTATGCAGAACTTGTTTAAAATTATTGGATTTCTGAACAGGAACTATCAATAAATATTACATCTAATACCGGGGAAATGTATAATATGGTGTGATTTAAGTTTATTTATCTACGATTTAGTCCCTTTAGTTCGTTGTGTTTTCGTGTTGTTTTTAGATTGTTTTGAATATGAATCCAGCCACAAACACTTTAGAATGTCATAACTAGAAGTGATATAATTAAAAACGTTATACATCTTATTGCAATCACGGTTAATGTTATCACTCGGTTATTGTTATCACTTTTGCCAAAAACGGGCCGGCTATATATTATCACATACGAAACACACCGCTTATTGGAATAATCACATTGGCTTATGTTATCACTTTTTCTTAGGTCGGTTCTTGCGTTGAGCTACGAATAACCAAATAATAAACGCGCACCGAGGTGGTATAATCAAATAAGCTGTGTTTGTTTTTGTGAATCGAGCTGTCATTCGTTTTGGCACGTCAGCATATGCTTGGCATATGCGCCGTAACTACCGCGGAGCGTCCTACAGAAGATGAAATTTGTTAATCTGTAATGTTTTCAATCTCCCAAATCGAATGTGAACAACAGGAATTTCCAATTTTTGTTTTTCTCGGCTATTATTATCAATCGGTTATTGATATCAAAAACCCCGAGTCCCGATGTGATCACTTTAAGCGGGGTGCACTGTAGTAGTAATTACTCGTTATTTTATTTACACAATGTAAAGTAGGGTAACCAACAGTTACAAATTTATCTGAGCCATATCTATAAAAAAAACTGAAATATTTTCTATTCATTATACATGAAAAGTAGATACAAATTATTATTCCTTATGAGGGTTGAACTAAAATTTAATATAATTTAGCCATGAATGACAACTGACCATTGATGTCAACTGAGTCTTTAAAGATTGTGTTCAATAGAATGAATCGGATGTTCTAATCATAGCAATGCGGCGCAGCAATTCACAAAAAAATGATTAACCTATAGCAATTGACTTTAAAGCTTGGAGTGTGTTTTGAATTTACTCAAACAGATTTTAATTGAGATCTTAATCGATATATTTACTTGTAATAAAAATCTACAGGAAACGATTGGCAACGAAAACAAAACAGAAAATTATTATTATCGGATTTTTTACATCGGTTCGATATTTTACAGGTAATTTTTAATTTTCGTAGGGATTTGCGGTTTGGACAGAAAATGTACATTTAGCGACAATTTAAAAAAACTCCGTTATTGAAAACCAAAAGACAAAATTTCAAGTCGGATTAAACATAAAATATTTGTGTTGGGGCAGTGTTGGTAAAAGAAGTGAAATAGAATAAACGTTGACGATGTTCTGGTAAGTTAAATAAAACAATTGGAAGAATTTATTTTTGATTGATACGAATGTCATTTTCATATTTTCTGTGCTCACTTCTCATTCAATATAATTACGATGATATACAGACAGTATGTACATTTAAAATTATATTGAATTTAAATCCAACTTCGTACCAACTTTTTATTACTCCAATAGGTCCAATGTTATGGCCTATTGGAGTAATAAGAAGTTGGTTATTCTAATATACAGGATATTTTAGTATGTAGATAAGAGTACTAATTTGTTTTGTAATATTAATTACCTATATAATATATACAGGATGTCCCTTTTTTCGGCAAAACTTTCTTTTATATAGTATATGTGAGAGACAGGAAATAGTTTATATGGAGTTATTTGCTTTAAAAACTCCTGTACAGCCATTTGAAATATTAACAAAATCGTATTATAAGAGGCTATAACTTCTTAATAAGTCGAAAAACAGTCCATGCAAACTTTTTATTCAGATAGACGGTTAGTTTTAAGAAAAAAAAATCATTTAGTAGTAGATATCATATTAATTTATTTTTTCTTTATTTGTTCATTCAATTTATTTTATATCTTGAATTCGTTGAGTAAATATATTTATTTTTTATTGTTGTAATGGATATTGATGATATTTCTTCGCTTGATGTATTTTATCAGTACTAGCCACATTTCATAGCAATCATCCCTCTACGGTGGTCGATTATTAATTAAATTTCTACTCTCCAATAAGTGATGTTCTGTTAATGTTAAAAACGTTAGAAGTACGTAAATTTTTGCATATACGATTATATTTTATTCAATTTTGGTTCGGAATCATCTACCTAATTCAGAATCAGGAAACCTGAAACACTGGAAATCCCTTATAAACGTCGTATTATAAAGCATCCTTCTTAACTTCTTATGTTTTTACACTGGTACCTTGTCAAAATGTGTAGGTATAATATCAGAAATATATTTAGTGGTCGCTACTAGTTGTCAAGTTATGAAAAATTAAAACTAATCATGAAAAAGTGCCCCTGAAAAGTAGATTTCTTGCCAAAATAAAAACTAAACACCCTAACCCTAACCAATAAGAATGTTTATTTTTTGTCTTTTTAAATGGTCCTATGACTTTTGGCCACTTTTTTCTGTCCATTATGTAATCTTCAACAGTAACATTTATTGCAACACCTGCATACAAACCGGACAAGTACTTATACCAATACGAAACAATTTAATTCCTCTATAATTTCATTACTACAACATAACCAACATACTCAATATTAATTCAAATTACAACGCCAACGTGGATGTGCCATTTCTATTATCCCGTATGTCCATTTACCGCTAAATGCCATCGCATTATCATGGTAAGCACTGAACACTGTCATAAGACCGCCGTTCTCCGGTTATACGTATAATGAAGACTAACGATTATCGTCGGAATTATAAAAAAATATTCATATTTATTGACCCTCATTACCCAGCGTATGCCCGCGTCCGAACAACGCAACTACGAGTGCGGCGAGCGTCCTGCGTGTGCTTGTTTAGTTGCATGGTTGCATTGTAGGCTGTTGCGATTTCCGTTCAGTTCGCAGAAGTGCCGTCATAACGCGTGAATTTATTGAGATGTCACTTCGCATCGGAATGCCTATAACTGTTATGATAGAGTTTGTCGGTCGATTGATGAGTTAGTATTGTAAGGATAATGATGTTGGAAGGATGCTCTTTAGATATTGGCGAGTTATTGAACTTATATAATAACTAACAGAATATTTACATAATTACTGTTTTATTTAGTAAATGCAAGTTATTTTATAGCTGTTAAACATACTTTAAAATATACCTACATAATTAAATTCTTAACGTATAAGTCACTATGTTTGAATGCCAATATACTGGTTGTATATCAAACATGAATTATGGCTCTTATTGTTCTACTCAGTTGTAAGTTAAGACAATACCAGCTTATGTCACCGCGGCTTTGTACAATTACACGAAGTTCGTAATGCGGGCAATATTTTACAATTAATGTGTTATGAGAATTGCCACCACTATAAAAATTGCCCGTTTCCTCAGCGTGTGCAACGCTGAGGACAGGTTCAGTTGGCAGAAACTAAAAGAATATTAAGATACTGGGCAAATGGTATATCACTTTCTATATAAATTTGTGAGGCTACGTCAGTAGAGTAAGTACCTACCACAAACTCCGTTATGCAATACTTGGCGTAAAAAGTAAACCTGATATCAGAAGTGGGATTACTTAGTCCACGGGCGATTAACAATGAAAGCACAGTATTTTTAATCTGAAGGGTTTAAGTATTAGACTCTAGGTGTAAGAACCAACGGTTTGTGTTTTTTTTATATTACCTAGGTATTATACTTTTGCTGATGTCATATGATAAAAAAACCATGTCTGTATACGTATTTAGGTGATATACGTATTTACTGAAATGAAGGATTTTGTAATAAGTATATATATATATAGAACAATATATTTCCAAAAAAAAATTACATATTTTATATTGTTTATGACATGGTGTTTATTATTTTTTTTGTAAATTCTTCGGAAATGGCCATGGACCGGGGTGTTTCAGCCTTGACTGGTCTTCTATCGGAGTCGTCGCATTTCTTCAACGGTTTCAAATACTGTGGGATTGGACTGCATTTGGGTACGTTGATTGGGGATTCGTTTTAGGAACATATGTAATAAATTTAGGGGGAACTTTTTGGGTATTTTTACCTAGAGGGGTTCAATTCTAGTGGTGATGGGGTTTATATTGGTGGTTTCATAAAGGAGTGCGTGGGAAGGCTTGTAAATTTCCGGTTGAATAATTATTGGACATTTTGTGTCATGTGAGTTGTTTTACCGTTTTTCGACAGACTTTTATCTGTGTTGAATTGCGCAATAGGTTTGAGAAAACTTAGAACTTACGACTAATTCGCAACAAAATCCAAAGTTTCAGTAGTATTCGAATCAACTAATATCAGACCATAAAAGCCGCACTTTGTATGAAGCCCCCTAGTTGGAACAGGACTACAACTGAATTCTAGTTTAAAGTGCTATGATTACTGTTTTATAGACTTAATTATCGTAATATATTTTATGATTGAGAATACTTAGTCCAATACTACAACTCAACATTTGTACTAAAGTGGGACTAGCTGCACCTATGATGCTTGGTGATTCAAATGCTTCTATGTATCGATCTCATATTACATATATTACCACTTTTTGTTCTTTTTTTTCACATCGTTGTTCTTTAGGATTGCCCTTCCTTTGAAAAGTATTATTTGCTCAGCACAGACAGGTTATCCTCTGTTGGAATTTTCAATCAGTCACATGTTCTGTGTTCCAAAACTGGAATTACTTCATTGAGCTTACTCTGCTTATCAGTAACGTCAGAAAAATGCAAAAATCATCAAGTATGATTATGATAAGAGCGTAGCTTCTAAAAAGCCGGTGTTAGCGTTCACCCCTTCTTGTCCAGGTAGCTTTTTATGCCAGTTCCCCTCGAGTTGTTGTCGCGTGAGCAACAACTCTAACATAGGATAGAATCAATGGCATGTGCAGTATTTATTTCCTCATCATTGTCAACCACACTTTCATATTGCTATGGCAACAGCACTAACCAGTCAGAGCAGTGCAACGAGTAAGAAAGTTGGAAAGTGTATAAAATGGTAAAAGCACCACGTTAAACTGAAGAATTTTTGCAGCGATGTTCTGGAAGGATAAAGGGAAGATAAGCAGCGGAACATTGAGAAGACGATGAAGAGAACTGATGCTGGACGATTTGAAAGAGGTTGAGGATGGTAGTAGGAAATTGTTCATTTCTCTGTCAAGCTGAATGTCTTAAGAGCCTGTGAATCAGCTTCAAAAAGGTTCCAACATCTTTCTAATCAGATAATGTCCTGAATTGCCTTTTTGGGATACTTTTAGTTAGAAGTGGTTAATGGTTATATTTGGCGAAGAAGAAAATAAGGAGACAGAATTTGAAATGAGTGTCGAATTATGATCAATAACCAATTTATACAAATACTTACTTACATGAAACCAATTATTATTAAGTATATGATATGTCAGATTGAGTATGAATCAAAATAATCGAATCCTATCGACATTAGCGGATCACTCTGTGATGAGATCGAGGCTGACAGACGGCATGGCGAAAATTGCGCGTATTTCCGAAGCGTATTCGCCGCATGCGGCGGCTGTTCGGGCGCAACAACAACAACAACGGCCAGTCATACATAATTTAGAGGAGAACTCTGGACGTATAAGACAAGTCTCATGCACATGGATGCGGCAATCAAACTGTCACCGGCTCAGTCGTTTACCGAATGGGACCGCTAATAAGCGGTCATACGGAGAGCTTGTTAGATGTCGCGCTTGTTGGTATTCCGCGACGGGACGAGCCCGCAGAACATGTGTAACCTGTGTCCGGTCCGATTACCTCCTCGGAGGCACTTGTTCCGGCCACGGACTAATACACCGCGACTGGGTTATCAACGCTCGAATGACCAATATGCTACTCGCCACGACGTGTCTTGATTGGGATCGATTTTTGTCGATGTTGTTGTTTTTGAAAAGTAGAATGTTGAAATATACCGATGTCTCGATGGGAGAATAACATTAGAATAGTATTACTGATGGAAACGAAGAGAAGCGTACTTACTAGAGTACTTACTTCTGTAAATGTAACCAATGTCCTTTTATGAATTTACTATGAATAATCATTAAAATAAATTGACACGTATTCTTCATTAAGGCCACCAATAATATTCTTATTCTTTTATACTTATTTTTGCTGTTTGTCTTCCGTACTTGTTTAAAACTATATCATTAGATTGCCATGATAATTATTTTTGATTCTTTTCTGCGACCTCGGGGTACCTGTCTGCGATGTTTTCTCCTGTTCCTCTTTCTTCTGTTCTCGTTTCTCGTCTTCTCTTCCTTGACCAATTTTGGATCGTGCAAAAATTTTGGTAATACTTTTTTTAACACTCTTCTTGGTGGCATCAACCCTAATCTGACAGACTGCTGAATACGTATCATGGGTCAGAAGATGACCTTCAGGTTTTTGTATACTATGACTTCAATATATCAAAAAAAACTATTGTTCCCTGAACATCATGTTTGGCTTGAAAGAGGGTGCTATACTAACACCGTTATTTTGGGAAATGAAAGTGCATAGGCGTCATCGATACATTTCTTTGCGCAGAACACGAATCCAAAATCGAAAATTTCCAAGAGAACACAATTTGAACATCATTGCATTCAGAAATAAATCTTGTTAATTTTAAGGAAAACAATATAGACCGTCCTCTTTGAAAAACAAGTTGTCTTACGCCTGTTAAAAAATAAGGTGGTCATGTAGATTCTACTTGCACTAATTTATACTATCAAATAAATAGGTCATTACGTTTATGTTTTGGTTTACATCAATCAGATGATTCACAACCACGATCTGTCTTGTTCAGTTTTCTTTTTTGTACAACCTTAATACAAATTGTAAATTTTTTACTGCCATTATGACTATCTCGACTGTCTTTTCGTATGTTCCCCAGATGTTTTTTATTTTTATTTTTTTTTTCCTTTTATCCTTTTTATCCTTTTTTCTACTTTGCGTTCGTTAGCAACTCATAAGGAAAACGCTTTCGCTATCGTTATCAAAACACTAGATCACAAACTTTTAGTACCTTTAGTTCCTTTTTGTTTTTGAAAATTGATGAAATTGACGTCAATTGTCAAATAAAGCTGACATCTCAATCGCTATTGGCTCACCGCAATCGTATTTGTGAATTTTACCACAACTACCAATTGCTGAAAATAAAACTACTCGAGATTGTACGATGATAACCTAAATTTTTGAAATTTAAGTTAAATTCATGTCGCAAGTGGAAAAGAATAGTATATAACACTCGTTTTATAAGACGTATTTGCGCACTCGTTCCATTTGGGCACTCCTCACTATGGTCGTCATGCCCAAAACGACACGTGCGCCAATTTTGTCTTATAAAACTTGTATTATAATGTACTATTTTAACACTCTGTGCACCGAAGAAGACAGGAATAGTCCTCACTCCAAATTATATCTATATACGATCTAACTATAATTTGTTGTGTTGGTTTTATTGTTTCTACTAATATCCCCAAGTACCAATTCGGTTTTCGCCAAAAACTTCCACAATTCATCCCTTATCCATTTTCATATCCAATCTTCAAACCGCTTATATCAACAAACAACGATCCGCCGTTCTATTCCTAGACATACAAAAGGCATTTGACTCTGTATGGCATCGAGGTCTTCTTTACAAACTTTCTGTCTCCATAGTTCTACATAGTCAATATCATCCGGAAAATCCTACAACACCGAACTTCCCACGTAAAATTCCGTTCATCTATTTCTCACCCCATACATCCTGAGCAAGGTGACACAAGGTTCTCCCATCCATCCGTTACTATACAACATCTTCTGCTACGATATTTATAATCCCAATCCCAATGTACTTCATCCACAGCTATATTCCCTCCTTTATGCCGACGATACAGCTCTTATTTCACACTCCCATTCACTAGACCAAGCTACTAACCTCCTCAGTTCCTTACTACAAGAATCCTCTCATGGTCCCGCAAATAGAAAATAAAAATCAACCCACTCAAAACCCAATACCTCATTCCATTTCACCGGATCCTAGACACCTCTCCTTCAATACAAGTCCATAATGCCACCATCACTCCATCCCCCTCTTGTGGATACCTCGGTATATCCATCTATACAAAGCTAAGATTCACCGGGCACACAAAGCAGTGTAAAATCAGAGCAAAATGCAGAGCAATGCACTTTAGATCACCCACCTACAGAAATCGAGGAATTAGCACCAAGGGAGCAGTGAATATTTACAAAAGTGTTTGCCGCCCAGTTTTGGAATACGGGTGCCACTTATTCAATAAACTACCTAGAACATCACGAAATAATATGTATGTGGGCGAAAGAAGTTCTCTCCGCACAACAGCTCGAATGCGACACCAAAACAACCCCCTCCACAAATTGTCTTTGCAACAAAGTCTTCAAACCTACACCAAAAAATTCCCATCCTATAATAATCCACGGAAATCATATACTTACCCCAGTAACCGCAAAATAAAAAAACCATCAGAACCGGGTTTTTATCTCATAACATGTGACACTTTAAATTTCCTTAAAAGGCCATTGTTAAGATGGAGAACCTATGCAAGCATCATTTCGGCTTACATATGTGGTAATTGTTTAGAAAACTATGGAGGTAGTTTTGGTTCCCAACTCAGGGATATATACCAAGAAATAAAGCATGCTGCTAGGGCAATAAGTCTATAAACTTCACCAAAGTTGTTTGAAAAGCTTCTATGGTAAATAGGTTGGAACCAGTGCTAGAAGAAAGACACAACTATTTGGCAATCCACAAAAGAGCAACGGTAATAGAAATAACATTAAAAGAAAAGATATTTCTGGATGTGGATGGGCCTTTGACAAAGCTTTGGTATAAGAAACTAGTCTCTGAAAGCAGGAATGTATCTCTCTGACAGATACCTACTCAAAAAAATGACTAGGTACTTTTTTATAGTTAACAAAAGAGCAACTGCTATAGCCAACTATGGCCAACGTGGTAGAACAAACATTTTCGTTGTTAGAAACATTCACAAGTACGTACTTGAAGACACAAAGTCGGTTCTTATATGGTCGTTGATAGCGATTTTCGCACACAATTTACCAACCATTTACAAATTAACCATGCGGACGTACTCCTCAGGTCGGTTATAAATTAATTCGAGTCGGAGAGACGCGTCGTCCCACTGAAGAATTATAGGTAACCATCATTTGTTGCCTTCTCCTTTCGTTCGCAATCGATCGTCCGGCTGTCCGCGGCCGGAGTCCCGCTCTCTCTCTCTCTCTCCCGCGGACCAGTCCTGCCGTCATATCTCTTGGAATTTATGCGCTCTTTCTTCTCCGGGTATTAATATTTCCATAACAATATTATGTATCTGTCATCGGCTACCGCGAACCGGGCCTTTGTCCGCTGCCGACGCCCATTCATTATTGGTACGTCCGCCATCGTCCCGTCCATCTGCTATCTGCGACGCGAAATGCCCGAATATCATAGAAACATTTGCATGCGGGCAGGCAGCAGCGGCCCTGGCCGCCTTGACAGATTTATTGAAAAAGTCAACGGGAAAGTCGCGTACTAAAGTGGTTATTGTTTAGCGGTGACAGGCGGATGGGAATGCCAACGATGCCACTGTTGCTTTGCTGCGCGATCCTCCTCTCCTATCCGCTGCATATCATATGAAAGTTGTGTCAAGAGCTCAACACGCTGACTACAGTGCGAGGGCTATCCCCAGCTAAGCGTGTGTTAAGATTTGTATAGGGTTGGAGGCACGAGGATACCAATCCGCTATTAACAAAATTGTATTTCAAATCAACTCCATGATGAAGTAAAATTATTGTATTATTGTTATTGTTGTTAAGTTATTGATTCATGAGAACTTGTACCTACATCAGGTGGGATTGCATTAGTTCGATTGAATTGAGTGTAGCCTGCTCGTAGCGTCTGTGACTCACCGAGGACATGAGGATGAAGAAAGGAAATACTTCGATTTGCTAATTAAAAACATCCTCAGATCTTCCTACAACATAATTACCGAAAGGCAACAAGTTGCTTCATGCTCATGTTTCTATATTTGGAATGCCTCTAGTAGATCAGCTACCAGACACTTGTGTTTAAAATATATACGAAGTACTCAGTATTCAGGTAGCCCTGAAGAAGGGAACAACATGGTTCGCGAAACGTCAGCATTTACGAATCTTGACACACGGCGCAACCCGGAAGCAACTTATTTTCTAAATTATTCTGGCAGTGAAAGCCTAAGTACTTACTTAAGTTACTTGATTTCCTATGACAGATTTTTGCTGTTTTATTTGCAGTTTTGACGCATAATTTCCTTATCTTTCCTTCCTGTACGGGACAGTTTGATGTTAGTAGGATGTACTAACATTGATGGTACTAACCATTAATTTACCCCAACACTCCTCCCATGGTAGGTACTGCTTTTCGGGAAAAAACAAAAGTCAGTCAAACCCATATTCGGGCAACAGTCCATCCTCATCCCTTCCTCTCCATTCGCCCTTGTTCCCCGAATAAATATTAAATCTAATTTTTGCATTTGTAACATGTATAGGTTTTTGAGGTATATGTACGTCATTAAAAAATCTAATCCCTGGTTATCTTTTTGATTTAGTCTCTTTTTAATCGTGTTATTGTTCACTTCTAAAAATCGTCATAAAATGAAAGAGTGAGGGTGCTTTTTCACTCCTCGAACTGAATTTTTGGAATATCATAAAACGTGTATATTTTAATCAAAGTATTGAAGATGGTGATATCCAGGCGGGATGCAAATTTTAAGTAAATCAAAAATTACAGCCACAACCTGGATTTGAACCAGGGACCCTTGCGTTTCTAGCACAATGCTCTGCCATCTGAGCTATTGAGGCCTATGACATTTGTGCATTGTGCTAGAAACGCAAAGGTCCCTGGTTCAAATCAGGTTGTGGCTGTAATTTTTGATTTACTTAAAATTTGCATCCCGCCTGGATATCACCATCTTCAATACTTTGATTATTTCATCATTACGGTAGTAATTCCGTATGATACGGTATTTCCGTATATTCAATTCTAGGTGTATATTTTAATTTTTACAAGATAACCGAAATAGAAAAGTTCACGCAGCTCTATTTACTTGAATTTTACCCTTTTCAAAAATAAAATTAACTTAAAGAAATATGGTAACACATAACTCTAAGAACAGACTAGTAATATCATATGCACAAAAACAATAAGACGATCACAAAAATTATATTTCTTAATTTTTCACAAATGATATAAATTTCTAGTAGGTGTTTTGTGGGCTCGTCCAGGCCCACTATGCAAATGTCTGAACAAAAGCATTTAAAATTATTTAAAGGAACAACAGAATTACAAAATAACTAATAAATAGCTTAACAATATAAAAATCTAAATTCGTAGCAAGTAAAATATATTATCGTAATAACGGGCATTCTTAACTAATAAATATGTTTTTAATATTTTAAATATTTCAAAGACTGCGATTGGTCATTCTTAAATACGCCCATCATCAATCTATAGACATGTCCTCTGAATATATACTTATTAAATTTGTGGTGCAGTTTTCATAGTTTCTTGAGATGGTTCTTTTAATAAAATGTAATTTTCCATTTCTTTTCCTAACATTGCCTAAGATGTCGATTCCATATCATCATAAAAAATACAATTATTCCGAATGCCTTCTGCTATACACAGCTTTACCAAGAATAAACGTAACGTGTCAATATCTAGCCATCAGAGTTTAGAAGAAAGTAACGAAATAAAAGGTTCAGGAAAAGACTTGAGCTAGAAACTTGAATTACTTTTGAAAATACAAGGTTATGTAAGAAGCAGTCAAAATTCCATTGTTTTATTATAGGCAGCATCCTATATATTGTTCCTATTTTTTGATACTCTTTGGAATTACAAACTGTGAAAACCGCAAGTCCATGAGTCCTTTATTTCTACCGTGTCAATAGCTCGTCGTTTTTGAAAATGACTGAAGTTACAAATACGAAATACTTTTGAATACAAATTGTTTTCATTTCTAAGCATTCAAATATGTAGCTTAAGCATTTTCCCAAAACTTTTTTATATACACTGTGTAATAATAAGGACTTTGAAAGATTTACAACATTTTGCAGATCGGAATTTTTATTTTACAGAGTTTTTTGGAGCATTCATATTTACAGTAAAATAGAATTCAAGAACAAACACAAAACTGTCGACTGAAAATCTTCGAAGAATTCATACAGTTTTTCTCTTCTAACTTAGTCAAGGGCTTCTGATTAGTGTCGTACAATATTAGATATAGTTGCTTTTATGGCAAAAAACTGCTAAAACTGCCTCCACTCTCTTCCCATAGACAAGACTACTCTAAAGTTCAATTTGATATTCTTACTACGGTAATTAATTAATTAATTCTAAGCAGCCTATATACTATGATATATCAATACCCTTTTTGTTTGTTATACCTGTATTGTTATCTAGTAGTACAATTTACATAAATAATCACTTCCTTCTTTCTAAAGTCACAAATTTATTACATGCAAGGTATAACTATGTCTTGTTGTCGGCTAAATTTATTCTTATTAATCCGTAGGATCCCTACGATAATACGATTATATATCACCACCAAGAAACTATCATCATATCAAGTGTCTGCACTTGTTTCATCATTCCCACAAAACACCTTATTCCCAAATTGATGACCATTCCAAAAACATAATCCAACGTAGTGCCGTGTAGTTTTACCAAACGATGAGGACTTGAATGAAGAGAACCTTCACGCGGTATCGTCCCACGTGTCCGACGTGGCCCATTAACGACTTCTAAAGAAATTTAAAACCGAATGATACCCTTCCGCTGGACCCGGCTCATTATTAAACGTCCATTGCTCGGTCCCAGTGAAACAAAGGGTTCATATATGTTTATTAGAGGGGACCGCTATAAATTAACATTGATTAGGATTGTGTGATTATATCAGATTGTCCACAGGATGACCCATAAATAATGTCGCGCTCTTATACCTGCAGTCGGAGACCCTCCGCCCCAGCCAACAGATAACGCCAAGAAAGCATAACGATGTCGCCCACGGTCTCGCTGCTCTCTTTGGGCGAAACTTTACCCGGTACAAAATGGCAATATATTTGCTACTTAATAATTGACTTCGTTCGGTTTGATGCATCGTTCTCCGATTGGGCCGGCCATTATAATAAATATGATGGTGTTTCGTAATGTAGGGACTTGATACTGGGCGCTTGAGTTATGGGGCTTGTGGGTACGTGTGGAACACACCACTTGTCAACTGTGTCAACGGCGAAGCGGTTTTTATGAGTGCAATTTGGAAAATAATTATTTTATCTATTAGTGATACAAACTCTTGAATGTGAATAACAAGAACTTTATATAATATTAAACCGATTTAAGTAAAACCACTAAGAGGCAGTCGTTTGTTGAACATAATTCGCATTTTAACTTTTCCATATACAGGGTCCTGCAACTAAGCTCCCGTCTTCTGTAGCTTACTTACTCATTAAGCTAAGAGTTTGACATTTTGCAAGCTTACCCTGTACTTCAAGGTACAATTCAAGAAATTATTTTTTATTGTACAGGATGTTCCAAAAATGTGCAACGCCATGGTAAAATATTTTTTTAAATTGCATGCTATACATTTTTCTACACATTTGCAAGCCTTTTATGGTTGCCTACATATCACCAAAATTTTATTGAAATCGGTTGAGAGACAGCAGCGGAAAAAAATAAAAACCAAAAAAAATTGATTTTGCATCGTAGGCTTTAAAAATCAATAAAAACCACAAAATGCACCTCGTTAATAAAATTTTACGACGTGCTTATTAAGTTAGATGTAATAGTCTCGTTAACCAAGTGACATTGATCCAAATTATACAGGGTGACCAAAATCGAGTGTCAAACTTGACAAACTTCAAAGTGTGTTATTGTTCTTATTTTAAATTGCAACCCATAAATTTTTTTATGTGAAATGATGCAGAATTAAAAAATAAACATTGTTTCTAAATACAACCCCATAAGAATTCCCAAAATTTTACCATTTATTCGCCAAAAACTCATTTTTCAACGTTTCCAACGGCAATTTTAGGTAATAAATATCGTACGACGCTTTGAAAAACAATTTATTTCATAAAAAATAATAGACGTATTTTAGATTTGAGTGTACTTAATTAAGTAGTTATTCAAATGCTAAATTTACTGCATAATTTACCTATAGCGGTAAGGACGGAAATGTGGCTATAGGTAAATTTTGCAGTAAACTTAGCAATTGAATAACTACTTAATTAAGTACAGTAAAATCTAAAATACCTCTCTGCGTTATATTTTATGTAATAAATTGTTTTTCAACGCCACGTACGATATTTATTACCTAAAATTGCCGTTGGAAACGTTGAAAAACGAGTTTTTGGCGAATAACTTTTAAAATATTGGGAATTGTGATGGGGTTGTATTCAGAAACAATATTTATTCTTTAATTCCGCATTGTTCCACCTAAACAAATTATGGGTTCCAATTTAAAATAAGAACAATAGCGCGCTTTGAAGTTTGACAAGTTTGACACTCGATTTTGGTCACCCTGTATAATTTGGATCAATGTCACTTGGTTAACGAGACTATTACATCTAACTTAATAAGCACGTCGCAAAATTTTATTAACGAGGTGCATTTTGTGGTTTTTATTGATTTTTAAAGCCTACGATGCAAAATCATTTTTTTTTGTTTTTATTTTTTTCCGCTGCGGTCACTCAACCGATTTCAATAAAATTTTGGTGATATGTAGGCAACCATAAAAGGCTTCCAAATGTGTAGAAAAATGTATAGCATGCAATTTAAAAAAATATATTACCATGGCGTTGCACATTGTTGGAACAGCCTGTATAATAAAAAATAATTTCTTGAATTGTACCTTGAAGTACAGGGTAAGCCTGCAAAATGTCAAACTCTTAGCTTAATGAGTAAGTGAGCTACAGAGGACGGGAGCTTAGTTGCAGGACCCTGTATTCCTACCATATCTTTTAAATGGTTTATTTTACGACGGAAACAAAAGTCCAATTATTAGAAATACGCCGGCTACAAAATCGCTGCACATATAGTCTTCGATAAAGCATAATATACCATATACTCACTACTTGTGAAATTATCTATTTTGGTTTACAAAAAATAACAAAACCCGATAACCAGGAACGACACAAACACTGGGCGCAAACACGGGCCGAAACCGATGACCTCGCAAATGAAATTTTCGGCTTCATCTGCAAATTTTAAAATAACAGACATTTTAAATTATGGACAATTGAACAACTATTAACCATAAACATTTCCAAGTTTAATTTATTTTACAATGGGATTTAATAAATACATGTATGTATATCCCTACATCATCTATACAAATGTGTCGAATTGATAATCTCCTTCATTTGTTTAAGTCGGTCCAACTAAACTAAAAGGATTTCTAGGCTGCCGTTTAACAATTTATTGTGTGCGTATTGCCTAATTATGCAGTTAGCATGGACTTAAATGAAAGAAAGTCTGAATTGTGTAATATCAACAACAATTACACTTACCTCTGTGATTTTCACGTTTTCATTGCAGAATTAAAGTGTTTGTAGCAAAAAGTTGAATGACTGAATGACCTGCAATGTATTCACAAAAAACAAATATGGAAAAAGACATCAAACCTAAATTAACTTGAATTTTTTATTTCTAACCAATGCTTTTAACACCAATCATACGTCACATTTGTTACCCCATATATAATGCACAGATATAAAAATATCCCATTATAATCGGGGTGGTAAGGCAAGTCAGTGGATTATGCAACCGAACGGGCACTCTAGCACGTGCGAAAGCCCGAAATACACCATTCATAAAATCCTTGCCAAAAAAGTCACTCATTACATAATTTCTAAGGGCCTTAGTTAACATGTATCCATAGTGATTAGATATTGGACATACCACAATCCGCATGACGTCACTGCGAGAAGGATGTTGACACAGACACCTAGGCAACCAAATATATCCTTAAGTTTTTGATTTTTAAACCCCCCCCCCCCACATTTACTGTGGTGAAAGGTATGTATATTGAGTTTGCCACAAATGTCCGTCTGTCTGTCCGTCTGTGTACGCGATAACTGCCGTACTTTTGAAGTTATTGATCTGATACAAGCTTACCTATTAAAAAGTAAGGATAAGTTCGTGAATCGGCAAAATCAACTTTAAAAAACTTTTAAAAAAATATATTTTACGTGGGAGTTATTGTTACTTCAGCACGGCTGAAGATAGTTTTCTAGTTGTAGGTGATTTAGGTTAACAACTTGACAACTATGCCAAAGCTTTAATTGTCAAAAGAGCTTGAACGTAACAATAAGATATTTGCTTACTGTGGTAACGAACGCTACTTCTCGCAATGACGTCAGCGCATATATATCATTAAAACCGTGACAGCTAAAATATTTACTACTAAAGCAGCCATGGAAAATATCGCCATATTACCGCTACTTCAGCTTGCTTCTCGCACTGACGTCACTTGTAGGCGTGACCGCTGCGCGTAAGCAGACCGGTGATATGTAGATCGTGGGACATATCAAGTCTGACGTCAAAATATAATATACTATATGTTTATGGGTTTTGGGAAGAACTCAGTTTGTAATCATGTGTAAACTTTTACGCTTTTATTCAAAAGAAAACTTCTTCCAAATGCAATTTTTACCAACAACGCAAAAATAAGATTATGATGATAGTTTCGTGTTATATAAATATAAAACATCCAACGTCATAGTAAAATACCAAACTGTCATCCACGTAAAGTTATGAATATAATTTATAAGATATTTAATTTACACCTTTTCTTATTGGGTCTACCACGTCGGATTAGAACATGACAATTTGAGAAAATTTAACACAATTGACACTCAAAATGACACCAGGCAGCACTCAGATAACAAAACTGAAAATTTCCAACGGATAATTTGCTCACATGTCAATCTTATAACATATTGTAAAATACATGTAGAGTATTGGCCCAATTATCGATTCCTGCGACACCCCCCATTAACTGGAATCCGCACGGTCACTTACGTAAGCGTAAGCGACCCTAAGTGACCGGATTTGATTCACTAATATTCATGCGGTATAATAAAGATAAATCAAAAAAAAAACATTTACCCTTTATATTATGTATAAAAATCTGTACATTTTCCAAGATAACCAAGCGATGTTTGGGTAACTTATCGTACATACGTCAATATATCGGCATATCCGATCATTTATGCGGTGCACGATACTACAGTAACAAATCTCACCCAATATCAATGTGTTGAGCAAACACGGGCGTGGGACCGAGGGATCATTTTTCTCCCCAAAGATACAAAGTCCCGAAGGGATTTCCTGGATATTCAAGTATTTCATAAACGAGTTCCTCGCGCACACCCTCAAAAACAACCCCATATTTGCAATTGGAAGGGTTGTTATATGTCCAAATAATGGAGTGTCAAAGAAAAATAAGGTCTGATATATTAAATAGATATGAATCCTGCTTTATGTGAAGACATAATAAGGGCTATTTGAGGACTAATATTGCTATTGTCCTGTAAGATAATAAATAAATAACTCATTGCGGACTCATTGGCATAACAGTATAATACAATTACTATCAGAATTTGGCTTATCAGTAATTAATTCAGTCATAAAATCCGAACTAATTAATTATGCTGTTAGTTTATTTGGTTAAATCTTATTCAGGACATTCATTGTAGAAACATACTTTCAAGAAAAGCAGAATTTTGAAAATATATTACTGTTTTCATGGACTGTCACTGGTCACAATTTCTTATTCTACACAAACAGAAATTTTTTTTAATTACAAAAATTAATTTGAAATATTTAATGGAGTGAATATTTTTTGTACCAAAGAAATATGTTTTGATCCAAAAGATTAAATTTAAAAGAATATGTGTCTTAAAAACAAAATATCTTTTCTATCCTATGTACCTATGTAATTAAGGCGCCGCCAAAAGTATGAATCAAATCGAATGAGGCATATAGATTCCTCAATATTGAATAAATGCAAGACAGGCGCTGCTACAGGTGGTACGAAAATCGATTTGATTTGTAATAGAAACTCCCGAAAGATTAAACTACACGAATCCTACGGCAATACTTTCTCCCATTTTGCAGTTAATATTAGCAATGTATATAAGAAAAAATGATTTTTTTCCTAAAACAGCCAAATACAGATTATAGCTTGCGTGGTATTTTGTAAAGAGATTGGGAGTTTCGAAACATTTATCAATGTTGACTTAAAAATTTGTTCTTTTAACTCAAAAGGTTGAAAATATGAACATGTTATCATGAAAGCAATAATATTTGACATGAAATGCAATTAACGCATCCAAAGAAGAATATTGTTATTTTCGAACTAGAGAAGACTCCCGGTGTCTCTTCTTAGTCTCTTTCCATCAATATTAGAGCTAATGGGCATTTCTACGTCAGGTATAATAGCACAATCACTGATACTGCATAAACAAATATGCACAAAAAAGATTATGATTATAGCTAAAATTTTATGTTATGAAGATATAATATGTGTTTTTCATAACAATTCGTTAAGAAACTTGAAAATTGTAAACTAAATTTCAAAAAGGTTGTCCAATGTTTATTGTTGAAATGTGTTCATACAGCAACATGTTTCGGGTTAACACCGTCTTCAGGCTGAGCGTCAAACTGTGGTGATAAAAAAAGTGATAAATAAATATAAAAATAAATAAAAATATAGTCAGTTGAGATAGGTACAAACGAAAAAAGATAGACTAATGACTTTATTTTCGTGGAATCGAGCAATTTTCAAATTATCTTCAAAATCTTGTCTTCAAATTCCGATTCTTTCAAAAATAAACATTAGAGTCAAGTAATTTGTTGTTGGTCTTCGAATCTTGCGAGTTTGACAAATTATTTAATAGAAAATCTGCCGCTGTTCCGACATCAGAACTGTTTGAAAAGGTGCCAATTAAATCAAAATAGTTTTGGATCAAAATGGAACAATAATGGAACAATATTATTGGTGACACACAGTTTAACACAAAATATGCTTACTGCACTGCGTAGGTACAATAGCAAATCAACTATAAAGTAACCAAAATAATAAGTCTGTTCCAAGACAAAACTAAATATTGTTGCTGGTAATGTTACTGCTGGTGGAAACGTCACTGCTTAAAAGTTTAAGACATTTCTAGTTTTTCCATGAATCGAAAAGACCGAGGAATGGAATAATTTACGACTAGTACCTAGTTATGTCGGTTAAAAGAAAGTAACGTAAAAACGAAATCGCACAAAAAAGTGCATACAATTTGTTTATTCGGATTAATTTGTATTCTGTCAAAATTAGAGAAATGTATTCCAAACTTTTAACTAGACAGGCAAACAAAAAAGTGAAATTACGACAAGAGACTGAAATTTCAACCCGAACCAAGCTGTCAGTGCAACCGCTATATTCAACTCGAAGGCTCTTATCGTACCGGCTCGCAGGACAAAAATTTGTGTTGCAAATGGTACAATAAGCACGTGTTCTTTTCGCGACCTCTTCAATACGATACAAATAGGCGTTTCGACCGGATAATAGATCGTTCGAAATGCAACGCCTTCCGACACATCGCAAACCAAAGAAAGGTGCAGTGTTGTTGTGGTCCGGGTATGTTTTGGCAGTGCGGTGCATATCGGTGATTTATGAATTGGTGCTGAGTGGAACGGGCAGCCCACTGTAGTGGAGGAGTAGCGCTCTGAATGAGTTCCCTTTCCACGGAGCGCGCCAGGTGAGGAGGGGGCGTGGCCTGGGCCGTGCTAAGCCGCACCGGAGGCTTCACGTTCAGTCTATACCTCGCTGCGACAATATTCACCCACGTTGTCGTCGTTGTTGTCTCCAAACTACAGACCAAAAGAGTCTCCAAACGAACCACCAGAAGAAGGCTTGGGGACGAAAAAATCGCGGAACTTCTTCTCCTTATCAGTGTTCAGTGGTTGAATGAAGTTCGGTGATAAGTGGTGCGCGTGCAGTCCGAGGGTTGCCGAGGAGGGGCGGCAAGGACCGAGGGTGCAATCCCGCCCCATCAACCCCCACCACGAAGAGCCACACTGACAGAAGGCATCTCCACGCCGAGTTAGTTGCACGCCTAGTGGTGAACGGTCATGAACACATCATAACTAATATTTTTCCGGAGATAGGCGAGATCGTCGAAATCACCCATCCACCGGCGTGACCATGTTGTGCAGTTTGTAGTTTTTGTTGAAGTTGACTGACTGTCGTCAGCAGTGAGAACAGTGTTTGTGTGGACAGTGTGGTCGAAATGTCGCGACGAAAACAATCGAGACCTATAAGGCACCTAGAGGACGAGTCCTCGCCAAAACCAGCGGTTTTTATCGCAAATCCCGGTAAGTCCTAGTCTTTAAGCGAAGTGGCTCTTCCTCAAAACGCTTTGATTGCCCAGATCCTTGAACTGATGGATTAGTATCAACCAAAAGAAAAAACAACAAACAAAATAAAGGCTCCGATCTAAAATATGAAACGGAAGATAGAAAATCTTTATTTTCCAAGTTTGATGAAAACCGCACCTGGATCATTGATCCTGAAAGATTACTCACCATTAAAAAAAAAAACAACAACCTCCTTATTCATTATCTTTGTCATAATCATCTTAACTTATAAAAACATTGAAGGCAATAGGAGAAAGGACAATATGCTGCAATAAAAAGTGTTAGTTTTAGAAACGACAATCCTAAACAAGTTAGATTGAAGTTTATAAAGTTTTACGTTATTAAAACGTTCACCAGTTTTTTTTTTGTTCAAGAGATAGGTGATTGTAAAATAATCAAAACTTGCTAAACTTCTAAAAAATATCAGTTATCATCTCGCTTTAATTCACGAAAATTGTTAGAAAACAATAAACTTGAAGTTGGATAGTTAGAAAACAACAAACAAAGAGTTGGTTAGTTTTTCTGTGTTCAGTTTCTGTGGAAGCAAATAACATTAGACACAATTTCTCTTGATGAACATGATTTTTTAAGTTTATTTTTCTTTCTCACAAAACCGATTTCTGCCACAAAAAAAAACTTTAAAATCAGTGTAATCAGTTTTAATCAGCAATGGTGAAAAATTTCTTACTGTTTTAGTATTTTTCAAAATCCACCCAACAAAATCACAAAAATTACAAATCTTCCTCTCCTCTAATAAAAATAGAGTCGCTGTCTTCACTAAATTGCACCTTTCTCGCGGTCGGTTGCCGTCGGAAGTATCCTTGGTCTCGCTGCCACCGACAGGCCGGCGTAGTTTTTTTTTTGTTCGGCTCGGTTTGTTTCGCGAACAAACAGTAAATTAAAAATATCATTGCGATATAAATTGGTCGTAATTTGTCCTTATTGCGGCAATTTAGTCGGCGTTCGAGAACCGCCGGCTCTTCGGCATTCGAAA
The DNA here is from genome assembly GCA_964023965.1 of Melinopterus prodromus. Classification (NCBI taxonomy): domain Eukaryota; kingdom Metazoa; phylum Arthropoda; class Insecta; order Coleoptera; family Scarabaeidae; genus Melinopterus; species Melinopterus prodromus. Next base: position 54,036,027 of record OZ030393.1, read on the forward strand.
ATTGAAATTCCCTGGCCGTAACGCGCTGGATCAAACAGACCGAAGGCAAGCTCAGCGACAGAGTCCAAACACGAGCGCACAGCATACACACCGCTCTCCACTCGGCGGCAGTACAGATCCAAACCATTCAACGCGTCGATTACTGAAAATCGCCCAAAAATATCACCGCATCCCGAAACGTTTCTAGCTGGTGTTACAACAGCGTGAACTCTATCCAAACGCTTCCACTCGTGTAGTATTTGTAGCTAAATTCCGAAGGTATTGTTAGGATAACCTAAAAAAATATTGGTTAATTTTGACAGATCAGGAGTCTATTTTGTAAAGTGTTATCAATTCTTGATTGGTTACTAAGCAACGGGGGAAAGTCAACAAAATTTTTAATCAAATGTCAAATGTTAGTACAGATCCAAACTATTCAACGCGTCGATTACTGAAAATCGCCCAAAAATATCACCGCATCCCGAAACGTTTCTAGCTGGTGTTACAACAGAGTGAACTCTATCCAAACGCTTACACTCATGTAGTATTTGTAGCTAAATTCAGAAGGTATTGTTAGGATAACCTAAAAAAAAATGGTTAATTTTGAGAGATCTCGAGCCTACTTTGTAAAGTATTATCAATTGTCGATTGGTTACCAAGCAACGGGAGAAAGTCAACAAAACTTTTAACCAAATGTCAAATGTCAGTACAGATCCAAACCATTCAACGCGTCGATTACTGAAAATCGCCCAAAAATATCACCGCATCCCGAAACGTTTCTATCTGGTGTTACAACAGCGTGAACTCTATCCAAACGCTTACACTCGTGTAGTATTTGTAGCTAAATTCAGAAGGTATTGTTAGGATAACCTAAAAAAATATTGGTTTACTTTGACAGATCAGGAGTCTACTTTGTAAAGTGTTATCAATTGTTTATTGGTTACCAAGCAACGGGAAAAAGTCAACAAACCATTTAATCAAATGCCAGTACAGATCCAAACCATTCAACGCGTCGATTACTGAAAATCGCCCAAAAATATCACCGCATCCCGAAACGTTTCTACCTGGTGTTACAACAGCGTGAACTCTAACCAAACGCTCACACTCGTGTAGTATTTGTAGCTAAATTCAGAAGGTATTGTTAGGATAACTTAAAAAAATATTTGTTAATTTGGACAGATCACGACCCTACTTTGTAGAGTATTATCAATTGTCGATTGGTTACCAAGCAACGGGAGAAAGTCAACAAAACTTTTATGCCAATGCCAAATGTCAGTACAGATCCAAACCATTCAACGCGTCGATTACTGAAAATTGCCCAAAAATATCACCGCATCCCGAAACGTTTCTAGCTGGTGTTACAACAGAGTGAACTCTATCCCAACGCTTCCACTCATGTAGTATTTGTAGCTAAATTCCGAAGGTATTGTTAGGATAACCTAAAAAAATATTGGTTAATTTTGACAGATCAGAGTCTACTTTGTAAAAGTATTATCAATTGTTGATTGGTTACCAAGCAACTGGAAAAAGTCAACAAACCTTTTAATCAAATGCCAGTACAGATCCAAACCATTCAACGCGTCGATTACTGAAAATCGCCCAAAAATATCACCGCATCCCGAAACGTTTCTAGGTGGTGTTAGAACAGCGTGAACTCTAACCAAACGCTCACACTCGTGTAGTATTTGTAGCTAAATTCAGAAGGTATTGTTAGGATAACCTAAAAAAATATTGGTTAATTTTGACAGATCAGGGGTCCATTTTGTAAAGTGTTATCAATTTTTGATTGGTTACCAAGCAACGGAAGAAAGTCAACAAAACTTTTAATCAAATGTCAAGTGTCAGTATACAGATCCAAACCATTCAACGCGTCGATTACTGAAAATCGCCCAAAAATATCACCGCATCCCGAAACCTTTCTAGCTGGTGTTACAACAGAGTGAACTCTATCCAAACGCTTCCACTCATGTAGTATTTGTAGCTAAATTCAGAAGGTGTTGTTAGGATAAATATTGGTTATTTTGACAGATCATGAGTCTGCTTTGTAAAGTGTTATCAATTGTTGATTGGTTACCAAGAAACGGGAGAAAGTCAACAAAATTTTTAATCAAATGGCAAATGTCGGTACAGATCCAAACCATTCAACGCGTCGATTACTGAAAATCGCCCAAAAATTTCACCGCATTCCGAAACATTTCCAGCTGGTGTTACAACAGCGTGAACTCTAACCAAACGCTCACACTCGTGTAGTATTTGTAGTTAAATTCAGAAGATATTGTTAGGATAACCTAAAAAATATTGGTTAATTTTGACAGATCAGGAGTCCATTTTGTAAGGTATTATCAATTGTCGATTGGTTACCAAGCAACGGGAGAAAGTCAACAAAACTCTTAATCAAATGTCAAATGTCAGTACAGATCCAAACCATTCAACGCGTCGATTACTGAAAATCGCCCAAAAATATTACCGCATCCCGAAACGTTTCTAGCTGGTGTGACAAGAGAGTGAACTCCATCCAAACGCTTCCACTCGTATAGTATTTGTAGCTAAATTCAGAAGGTATTGTTAGGATAACCTAAAAAAATATTGTTTAATTTTGACAGATCACGAGTCTACTTTGTAACGTACTATCAATTGTCGATTGGTTACCAAGCAACGGGAGACAGTCAACGAAACTTTTAGTCAAATTTCATTTCTACAGATGCATTTCACACAAAATAAATTCAGAAGAGTTAAAACCAATCAAAGAAAGAAATTTACATCCATTATGAGATCATTGAACCAATTGTATACAATTATGTCCCAAAACTAGCTTAAGCTGAAAACTGTTCCAGATGGTTTAAATGTTGCAATGTCTGTTTACATAAGTAAATACCCGTATAATTTGTACACGATTCAGATATTTTTGTGGTTTCACCAGAACTACTCTGGTCCGTTGAAAAGAAGAACAAAACTTCTGGTCATTCTTTCAAAAGTTGGTAACCTGCGGTTAGAGCAGACCACAGACGGTTGAACCACCCACATGTCTCCCTAACATTTACACGATTCCGCTGACATTAACTTAGAACAAAACTGTGAATTTAGTACTTGAACAATCGAGCTACCACAGAGATACACCATGCATATATTACAGCCACTCTGGAGATCTCGATAAGCTGCAAGAACTGCACCCACACTCGGGGCCTTATGCACGCCGTCTCGCCGCTATAAAGGATATCTATCATAAGCGCTGAAAAATACCTGTCCAATGTCCTTGGTATCCCCGACCAATTGAAGGCATCTATTTCCGTTTCGCATCCTGGCCGCAAAAACTGGATAAAAAACGTAGTGTCGTTAAGATCGTGAGAATGCTGCGCCGACAGCTAACCGATGTAACAGTATATCAAATCATAACCGAGCTATGCCTCATGCCGCGGACTGTTGCCCGCTGAAAAACTTGCCTCCGATCTTAATTGATGATGGATGAGCGGCCTGCACAAAGGCTCATAATTTGTTGTCAATTTCTGGAGATATTGACGCTCCGACGGCGACTTTGATCTCCGGCGGCAGTAGCAAGGTCCATCGGCAGGAAGCACCGGTGGTCTGACGCGTCAAATATCGCCACTTTCGGGAGTATGATTGGCAAGCGCCTAAGCATTTCTTCCAGCGAGTCGAGAGCCTCGGGCGACTCGGACCCACTTACCGCAGGACGCGTCTGCTTTTTATCAGGTCGCTGAATCAACAACGCAAATCGATTTGTTACGTAACCCATGACAACAACAGAACGAGCACCCAAAACACACGCGGAGATGATCGAAGGCAATGAGATGAAATTGATAGTTCCGCGGGTTCCTGTAATACCGATTGTACGCATAACTGTCAAAAGATACTATTGTAACCTATACTGGAGTAAGCAGATTTTCAAGTGGCTAATGCTGGATTACAAATTATGTTTGTAGACAGATAGGAAATTTTGTTTAATTCAAATAACTTTGTATTGACTAAAAACTAGTCTGTTGCTTCATTAGATGAAATAAATATTTTTTCGCAGAGTGTACGATGATTTGATTCGGATTTGGTTTTTGAAACTGTGTGCTTTATTATGCCAAACACAGGGCCGTCTTACCAACTTTGCCAGACGCACGACGTTAACTGAGTGGCAGGCTTTCACGAGTCTATTTATATACTGAAGATCTGGTCGAACTGTTAGGAGAGAGTTTATATCGCTTTACAGCGCATTTACACTAATATTACCGTTATTTAAATCTAAATCGGAATGCTTTGCCGGAAGTAAACGTATTTTTAAAGCAAATTAAAAATATTTAATTAAATATTTATTTAAAGGAAATAAATCAGATCTTGTAGGTTTACAAATTTATTTGTTTGAATCAAAATTAAATGTCCTTGGCGAGAGGAAACCATTTTTTAAACCAAAACAAAAATATTTCTTTAGAGGAAAGTAATGTTTCTTTAACTTCAAATAATTTTATTTCTAGAGTATTGAAATAAATATTTTTTTTTATGCCAAAGAAATATGTTTTGACCCAAAGGAATATACTTCTTCAATACAAAAAATCCTTTGTCTCTGTAAAGATTTGTTAAAATTATATTATACAAAACCAATTTGTTTATGCTCAGAACATGCAATTTTATTCAAAGCCTTATGATTTAGGTTAAACATACCTATTATAAGAAAATAAAGCCTAAATGCATTATTCCGAAAGTAATTTACTATTTCGATGATGATTCCAATGCTTTTAAAATGTTCTAAAAGATTATTTTTGCTTTACCATCGAAAAGTAACGTGGTTTTGATTAAAGTCTCTAGACATATGCTGATCTCAACCCTTCATAAAAAGTACACTTATCACTTCACGATTCAGGAGACAGATTTTTTTGTCCAATTGTCAATTCTGTGGGATTAGTAATGCCAGATTTCACCACGATTTTATGAATATAATCATACATATACCAATATGTTATTATTTTCTGTTATCAGCTGGAACCAACTTTTGAAATGATTATGATAAAATTATGATAATCCACTTGTTGGCGTATACATACATTGATTTTTTTATATAACGTAGGTACATCAGTTTTAAATGACGAACAGAAACAATAAAATTAACATAGAAATTGTTGCCAATCATAAACTATTAGTTTACATACCAGAGATGGTTCAGATGGTTCAGACTAATGTTGGTAAGTCTACAGATGTGTTTTTGAAGTAATTAGGCATTCATACCAAAGTAAAAGGGCGGCCAAGATAACCAACCATCTTCTCATAATGGTACACTGACCAAGTAAATACAATATAACCTGTCAAAATATTTAAGTAAGGTCAACGTCCCAAATTTCCTATTCTGCCGATGTTCTAACGGCCAGAATATAACCTAAAAGTTTGACTGATCTTGATAATTGAGTGTTATGTTAAAAGTTGATTTTTTCCTTATGATGTAACTGCAATTCGACTTCTTTTTACATCGCTACAGAATAACAGTAATTAAGAAAATTCTAATATTTAGGCTGACTAAAAATGCTTTATATTTTCATAATAATACGGTGTACTAATCTTTTAACCACTATTATTTACAAATTTAGCAGTGACGGGATTAGGTACATGTAAATATAGCACGTTCTTCGATCAGACATGTGTGTCGGAATTCTGTACACGGTTAGAAGTTATACATATGGCTTTATTGCTGTTTTTTTTTGCTGTTTTATTGCAAAATGAAGTAAAGAAACTGTTCTTCTGTAACATTATTATCTAATGCTTGGAGAGAATATTAGTCAACAAAAACGAAGAACGCACAAAAACAACAGAATAATGAAAAGCTGCAGCAAGTAAAACACAGATGAATAATTCCAGATGAAAGAAACATTAAAAACAAATGAGGGAGAGAGGGCCTTAAATGATGATCTGGTTTTTGACATACTTAATAAAAAATGACATTTTTATGTGGTGCGTAATACATTTCTTGATGTTCTTCTGGTGACCGAAATGTTTATTTAAAAACCGAAAGCTAAGGTCACAAGATTAGTCCAGTATTTGAATGTAAAATTTTGATTGGATCAAAAAGCTTACATAGAAGTTCCAGCATGTTGCAAAAATTTGCCCATAATCTAAAGCTAAACATCAATTGCCCATTTCTTCGGGTGTCCATAGCGCAGAGTGTTCATTGGAATCAGAAAAGACAAATTACACAACTTACAAAAAAAACTTACTAAAACTATACAAAAAGACATGGTAAAGAGAGTAGATACAGAACATGGAAAGCCAACGGATAGGCCTTTATGTCCATTAGTAGAATGGAGAGGTTTAGACTAAAGTAAAATAACGACTTTATAGTTTGAAAACGCTGAATAAAGCAACTGCTAAATATATCACCGATTGCTGACTTATTGGCTATTCATATTGGCCAAGCGTGTGGGTTTCAATTAGCGTTGATAGGTCATAGTAGTCGCTGATTGGGGCGGTTGAAAGTGCGAGATGAAGCGTGTGGCCCGGGGATGTTATAACATCGGCGTATTATTAATCAGGGGCGGCCATTTTGCAACCCTTGCTGTATCATAATCCCATTAGACGGGTGTCTGGCAAAGCCGGCGATGCATACTCAAATAGCGGCGTTAAAACGGCTATGAAAAGGGGGTTTAACCGGGCAGCGGGTCACAGCGTGGGGCCGCCCCACTGATCAAAGATCGAAGAAGGGTTGGCGGTTGGCGCGCCGCCCTTAGCCATATTAAACATATGTAATAATAACCACCCCACGCAATTAAATTCCTTCTCTGTCTCTCTCCGTCTTCGCGTTGCTAATTTCCGTTTACGGCTCTTTGAAATTTGATTTTCGCCCCTCCACAAAAATTTAACTCACCCTCTTTCGGTGGGCCAATTGTAAAAAAAGCGGCCAATAGCGCTTCGGACAAGTTTTAAATAATCCCCATGGGTAATGATGACAATCGTAGATTATATTCGATTCTATGTATTGTCGGGGTGAGGCCATCCGTGAAATAAGCGGGGCCCGTAATGTTTATTTTGACGTTTCGTACAATGCGCCGGCCGTGTCCTAGCATCTGTCACAATTGCGAAATTATCATATCAAAAAGCGAGGACATATGTAACCGCTACTTACCCATTATGGACCTTTGGATAGATGTGAGCAAATATGATGACAACACCGTATAAATTGATTCCCACGAATCACTGAAGTGTGATAAATTTTCGAATACTGTTTCCTTCTGAAGTTTGAATACTGAAATTTTAGTTTTTTCTTCTAGTCTATCATGAAATTGTCCATCAAATCAACAATAAATGACCGATGGTACATAAAGTCAATCCACAATTTTTGGCCACCATTTCAAAATAAGGTACATGATTGAGATCAAGACTAACACAGGTAACGCATCACAAAACGGCTATTTATCGGCATGTGTATACAATACGTATGCTTATAAATCTATACTTGTAAATACTGCACTTAATAAATAATCTATTATTGAAAAAGTTCTCCTATTCGTTTATTGAAACACAGACCTTCCAATAAAGGATGAATGTGCACAAAAGCGATTGGATCAAGAGAACAATTTGGCCTTCAAGAAAGAAATAAATCTTCTCACTTCTAATAGTTTTGCGGTATTTTCCAGTGTCACTAGAAAAATTAATTTGTGAGCGTTAACAATATACTTTATTCACCAGGAAATAATTCTTGTACTTAATTTAAACAGAAATTGCACATAATGTATTGCATAATCACACCTTGCACTCTAGACATTTCGTGCACAATGAATGTTAATTTCTGTATTGAATTAGTAGAAACAATAAAGCGGTATATTATGATAGGTATTATAATGTACATAGTATACAGTCGTGGTCAAAAGTTTTCGTTACGTCACAAGTTTGTGTAGAATATTCACTAGAATTCTCTATGTAGGCTGAAACTAAAGATAATAGCCTTATCCTCATTTTGCTGTATCAAATAATCAGCAATAAGTCGGTAAAGAAACGCAGTTCAATGTTTCAAATTTACGTCTACTGTCCATATTACAGTGTTTTTCCCGTAAAATTACCTGAGAAAATCCTGTAAAATTAATTATAATACAGTAGAGCGTCGATAATCCGAACCTCGGTAATACGAACGTTCGCTAATCCGAACGCCCAAACAGAAATAATAGTAAACTAAATCACTGAGTAACAGAGGAAAAAGTCATTTTTGTCGACTCCTGTTTACAGAAAAAATGTTGTTTGTTTTATATCTTGTATATACACTGTGGACAAAAAACGATCACTCGATCATTCATTTTTTTTCCTATACAATATGAAATATTTAAACAATGTTTTTTTATTGTTTTCAGTAAAAACCAGTGGAATATGACGTTTGTAACAAAAACATTAACAGCAAGAGAAATCTAACTGTGTACTTCGTCGGTCCCAATTAGTTCGGATTATCGACGCTCTACAGTACTGCAATGTCAAAGAAATATGTATATGTATGTGAATTCTGTAAAAACTATCCAGCAAAATCTATTGTTTTGTTACAGATAATTGTTTTTTACGGCATTTTTTTGTAGTTTATTACATTTATTTTTTTTAACTTTGAACATTTTCAATTGCTTCAAAAATTACAGCCCTTTCAAGTAGTACCAAAGGAAGGAAAAAGAACAGAGATAAGCTCTTATTCTGTAAGAAGTTAGACGGCTTTGTTAATATGATATTATAACACCTGTAATTTTTTTATTGGATTGAAAAAGTCCACAGGAAAACAAAATACTCAGCATGTCATATTTACATTCTGAGAAAAAAACTGTGGCAATAAATCCAAGTAGAAGATATTTGTACACCCTAATTTCATTTATAACAGATCATTTATAACATATTTAGAAGTTTCATAAGCCTGGCGACACCAGGTTCTTTTTAATAAAAGCACGTTTTTTAACATCAATTTTATAGAACTCAGAAATATTTTTTTGACAAAAAAATAATGAAAAAAAATACCAAAAAGCGCCTACAGCTAGATTTGAACACACATTTGCGATACACCACAACAAACACCCCAAAACCACAAAAATCTCAAAAATTAATTGTAAAACCACAAAGATTTCCGTCAACTATAAACTGTGACAAGCATTATGAAGTTTTCTACTAATTTGTTGTATAATTTCCTCAAAATAATGCGACGTCACTCATATTATATGCTGGAGGTATGCCATGCGGCGCGTTCAAGAAACCGCAGTGTAAACGTCTAGAAGGCGAATTAACTACGAAATGCAAACAAGTTGTTAACTTTGAAAGAGGTGTTGGGTTTAAATTTACTCTCCTCTAACTAATGATGAAGACCCCGAGGATATAATAGATTTATGCCGGCGTAATATGGCTCATAAGGCCGACCCATCCTCGGTAGATTACCTCGCTCATTGCGACTCCTTTCAGTCTATTAAGATCTCTTACGTTGCGTTATTATTAATTAGAATACCCCGCCGGAGCGTTAACTACGCCATTAAACACTTCAAGACTTCATAAATTGTTGGCAGAAACTTGCAATATGCATATTTACCTGTATATGAGACTTTTTAAAACAGCGATCTATATGCGAAATGCAGATGTGTGGCACTCTCAAAGCGAAAACGCCACAAAGGGACAAAAGGTGCTGTTTATGCTTACGAGGCCTTCTGCATATCAAAAAATCGCGGATGGAAATCTATTTTTTAGGTTGGAATTTAGTGCGTCCTTACCATGCTAGAATTTGAATTTTGTTTCAACCGAATACGAAGTTCTAGAAAATGGTAAATCGTTATTCTATGTAAGATGATCAAAGATTTATATAGGCTATTAATCGTGCAGAACAATGCACGTTATAGTGCGATCTAAAAATAATTGTGCCCGCTAATGTTGTGTGTATAGTATCGTTCCAGCATGGTATGACATTTAGGTGTATTTTTAACTTGTATTATAGATGCGGGAATCTAAATTAGAACGCGATTAAATGTGTCACGCATATCGGTGCCGACACATCTTCTGTTACCGAAAACCACAATTAGACACTTACATAAACATATAGACAGAGAAAAACTGGATAAAATTAAAATATCGTAAAACACTACCTAGTAAGTTTTTAGCCTATACTATCCTAAACTAAATATTTCATTTATTTTAAGTCGTATTAAATTATTTTTATTATTTTAAAACAAGTAACGTAAGCGCCCGAAATTCTGGCAGGTTAAGGAATTTTTGTTCCATTTGTAACTGTAGAATATTTATTCATGTGGGGTTAAGAAATGTTAAACATTTATGTGTTACCATTTTTAATGAAACACAGTATAAAATAAGTCCTCAGTCTTCTTTAGTCTGCTTTCTGTATTCTCATCTGTATTTTAATTTTTCTTGCGTCTGTAATTTTTAGTTTTATCTTTTTTTTGCGCAGCTTTTAATATGTTCCTTTTTCGCTTCCTTTTGTATTTTATAGAATGATTGTGCTAGAGTGATGTGCTTCCTTCCTTTTTATTAACAAATATTCTCTCCAAGCACTAGAGATAAAGTTACAGAAGAACAGTTTTTTTACTTTGTTTTGGGTGTTGGCCAGAATAATGAGTTTTTAATGGATATGGCATGAGTTCAACTGTTATCTCCAAAGGTGGTGTATTAATGCCAGAATTGCTACTTTTTGCTACTTGTGATGCATCATTCTGTCTTATTTCATCATCTCCTATGATTCCTGTCGATATTTATGACGGAATAAGTCAGAGATTATTGATGTCCGTAATTCCGACACTCGTGTCTGAATTTGGATAAAATGGGTACAATTAATATAGCAAACTATTTAAATTATGTTATTTTCTTGTGTAAAGACAGCAATAGAGCCATATGTATAACTTTCAACCATGTACACAATTCCGACACACATGTCTGATTTACGGACGTGCTATATTTACATGAACATAATTCCGACACCCCTAAATTTGTAAATAATAGTGGTTAAAAGAGTAGTACACTGTATTACTATGAAAATATAAAGCATTTTTCGTGAGCAATATTGATATTATTAGAATTTTCTTAATTACAGTTATCCTAGAGCGCTGTAAAAAGAAGTCGAATTGCAGTGACCTTATAAATAAAAAATCAATTTTTAGTCAAACTTTTAGGTTATATTCTCACCTTTAGAATATTGGTAGAATAAGACACGATTGTGGGTTGATAAGTGTAATGTGAAATCAACAAAGCGGATGTCCTAAAGTAATGTTCAATGTTGTAGCTTTCTTATTTTATCCAACTAACCAGAAATATGTCGGAATTTAAGACAGACAATTATTTTTAACAAACTAGAGTTGACATTTGGTCACAAGAATATGACTTAAAACAAAAATCTATTTATTTATATACATGTTAAAAATAATAAATTCTTGCATATATAAAACACATACATGGGCGCCGCTGCAAAATGTTCCAGGTGGGGGCAAGACTTTGTTTTATTATTAATGGGTGCTAAAACCGTTTGACTGAAGTTGTAGTTAGTTCTCAAAATATTTTAACAATCTGTTAATGAAACTTTTTCAAAATTTCGAAAATTTCCACCTGCAATCATTTTAGTCATTAAAAATATAATTTTATTTTTTAATTATTTCTGTTATTAGCTACACTATTCCAAAATAAATATGTCCAAAAGACACATCATTTGTTTCGTTAAACTCAAATTGTATTCACACTGAAAAGTTTACATCGCTGTAATGGTTGTTACAGTTTTTACAGCTCTAGACAAAATGCTAATAAAAGACACTTAACTTTCAAATTTAAACATTCTTTCTCCTAAAATTAGTGACCAATATTATCGCCTTTCTACTGTGCTCGATTAACGTGAGCCAACAATTCTTATTGCAAATTAATAAACATTAGAATGACAACAATATTAATTGGAATTCACTTAGTTATCGAGAAAGAATGTTTCAATCTGTTCGATACAAGTTATTAATATTATAGTAAGAAACAATACAAAGGCGAAAATATTAGTTGACTATTTTACAAAAGTATTTGAACGGTACAACGATAGAAGAATTTTTAAATTCAAATTGATGTCTGTTGGATCAATGGAAGCAAAAAAAATAATACTTTGCGGATATAAATGCATTTGTTTGGTAGAAAGAATGTTTATTTGTATCATTTCTTTTTAATTAAAATGCGATTGTATGAGTTTGCAAAAAATTTTTGTTTGATTGAAGAAATTATTAATTGATGGAAGGAATTAATGTGGACTTTTTCTTATCAAAAACTTTTCGGAGGGTACAGTAGAGCAAAATGTCCTCGAGCTTACAGCGCCATCTAACACTGACAAACAGAAGTATCATAGGATGGTTCTTTTAAAACCAAATAACTTTTATCTGAAACGTCAAGAGAGTTAATGAGAACGAAAATTTTATAATTTTGGGCCTTTCTTACATTTATGATACATCAAATAATTAGATTTCTTTCTCATTAGACCCTAGAAAAAGAAAACAGAAATAAATGTCGTATGCTGTGCTGGTTCTCTTATGGCGTGAAACATAAATAAGCTTTGCTAGCTTCGATGGCTACTTAACAGTGATATGCGCTGAATGGCAATATTGAAAGGCAAGATTCCCACGTGTGTGATGCGCATATTGATGCATGTTTATAATTTTGATATCGCCCAGGTCTGCCACTACGTGTCAGACACGGGCGAACTAACGTTTGTGACATAGTTCCGTCACGTACAATCGGCCCGTTATGTATAAGGTCGTTTCTGCGGAATTTTTTTATTAGTTCTCTCGCCTATATCTAAAAATTTTTAGGTTAGAATCACCAGATTCTATAATTACACTCCATTGGTGTGAATTTTATAGTCATGAAGCAAATATGTAATAAGAGGTTTACTTCTGTAGCGTGTAGTTCAAAATACGTAGTTATTACGTTTGATTGTATATTGAATATTTTTTTATGTTTGTATATCAATTATCGAAACTATACAAATTTATTGACCGTGAAGAATCTGTATCCAAGTGATTACTAATGAGGTCCTTGAGTTCAATTAGGCAAATCGTGGAATTATAAAATCAATCCAGTTACCTGCTGGCGGTCGACGAAAAAAAAAAGAACGGTTTGTTTATAGTGATGTAATCGAATTCAGCCAAATATTTACAGCCAGTAGTAGTAATATCAGTTAATGTTTCATATTCATTTCCTCTTAATATTCCTTTGACGTTCGTTTTTTATATTCGTTCTTGTTTGTGTGTGTTTACACTAGCCAATGCTGCGTATACGAAGAATTTAAAGTAGCCTCTTAATATGTTATATAGTTATGATTGACATAGAATACATAACATAAATAGACTCTTTATTTCATGTAGTTTTAAATACGTTTGTTATGTTGTTTCTATACACAGATAGAAAATCTAGAAAATCTTTACTTCATTGAATACTCTAGTTTATTTGCTTGTGGAGATTAATTTATATGGAATATTTATTTAAGTGAAAGAAATATATTTGGATATAAAGAATAATTACTTTCCTTTATAGTACGATATCTGTTTTGATTAAAAAAATAACGCGTTTTTGCACCAAAATAATATAATTTTGATTCAAATAAATATATTTGTATACAAGAAGAGATTTATTTCATTTAAAATAATATTTTTTCTTCGGATTAGTAAAATGTTTACTTCCGCCAAAGAAATCATACATTTATGCAAATAAATAGAATATATTTTTAGTATGAATACCTCATGCAACTGTATTGTTAGATGGCGCTGTAAACTCTCTCCTCGCAGTTCGGAGCGAATAAACATCATAAAGGAACGCAATTAACAAAAAAAATTCTTTACAAAAGTTGGAGGAACAAAACCATTATAGGACATAAAATTTTGTATGCACCTCGGGCATTACTTGATGTTTATACCCTCGGGCGACTTAAAAAGCTCTCGGGCCTATCAGCTTTCGAACTTTTTAAACGGTCACCCTCGGAGCATAAACATCCGTGTAATGCCCTTGGTACATAAATAACTATTCAGTCTGTGTATTCAGTTATAATTCAGTATGGATATGACAATTGATAGATGACATTTGATAGGTCTACGTCAAGATACGTTACTGTTTGGTAGTAACCTTCTACTTCCTTTTCTTGATTTATGACAATTATATCTAACAAATGTCATAGGCCTCAGTAGCTCAGATGGGAGAGAATTGTGCTAGAAACGCAAAGGTCCCTCATTCAAATCCAGGTTGTGGCTGTAATTTTTAATTTATTTAAAAGTTTACGGAAATTATAACTGAAAAGTTGTTTGACACAAATAAACGTTCTTTCTACCAATCATATATTTCAAACAAATGCATTTTTACTCGCAAAGAAACATTTCTTTGTCTCTACTGAAACAACAGCTTTCTTTGAGTCAATACATAATTATTTGAATTAAACAAAATGTTCTATCTGTGTAGTTAAAGTGTCAAAACTACACAACAATACGTCGAACCCAAATTATGCAGATTTCTCGCTATGTGCATTATATCAACACTCTATCATTTACACAAACATTGTTCAGACTTAAAAACTACCTATTTGCAGATACGATTTCTACGCTTCTATATTGTGGATAGTATTTTATTAAAACGACCTTCCATGGAACCAGTGAACCAAAAAAGAATTACACAAACCGTCAATGATACATAATAAACCGTCAACTTCTAACGCATTGTAAAACATAATATGTTCTCACCTTATGAACTGAGAGAGCGATCCGCGCGCATCTCTACACAGCATGGACCTGGTGCCTGGTGACATATGCCCGGTGACAAGATACACAGATACCATCTCTGGGAGCGCAGCTGGTCCTTTGTATCCGAACAAATTTTAAAGTAACATTAAATATATCTGATAGCAATCGGGCTAAGATCGCCGGTTCCCTTCAAAGGATATTAGGAAGGACCTCGCGCGTCTGGATGATGAACGACGCAGAGAAGCCAGTGACTAATTGCGCCCTCTACTGCCTTCCTTACAAATGGTTGCATCTGTATGATTAACGATACCCGCGCGCAGTAAGTGATACAGACAAAAAGTGTTTCTTATTTTCTTGCACCTTCAATTTCAAAAGCGATAAATCAAAATTGTCTTCTCGTTCGTTTTTCGAGGATATCAGATTACGATGGCCGGTTGTTTATAATAAATAATATTACGTTATTTCGATTTAATTATGAGGATTTTGGGTATTTTTAAGAAGACGCACACCCATGCGATTAACGCCGACAGATAAAAATCGTATCAGCTCCTCTGTCACCGCTTCCAGCTAAAAATATCCCAGACGCGTTTCAAATTTGGACCATCCGAGTGAAATAATAGATGACTTAATTACAGTTTTGTAACTTACTGGCCTGCCTTCGCTCCAAACCAAACACAACATTGTCTAGACGGCGCAAGAATGCAAGTTTCCTGTTTAGCTAATACCTATTTTCTTTTCACACTTTATGCAACAACGTCTGGACTTAATAATAGGACAACCCAAATATACGACAAACCCGACAAACCATATTCATAATGCCAATAAGACACAGCCTAGAACCAGGGGTACCGCATGGTCGTTGATTTGGACCTCCATTATGCCATTCATTCGCTTCATCAAGCACCATCGCATACATATAGACCTCGCAAATATGAAATAAACCGTAGTTCGGGGGGTTTTTAACGACAAGCCGCGCCCGACCCGATCGACAATGGCAGATTAGCCATAATATTGTATAAATATGTCTCCGGAAGGGCTCGGTGCCCTATTGTGTCGCACGGATTACTTTTTTCTCTCTACCGCATTCTATTAAATTTGCCCGGGGTATTTAGCACCACGCTGTGACGAAAAATTGCCCAGAACCGTTATGGGTGTTGCAAATTTTTGAACATCTGTCTGATTCTTGTCTCGTCCTCGCAGAATTCATCCAATTTTGCATTTCGGGCTAAGTGCGGCTCTGTGTCTTTATTAAATTGACCGGACGGAATTTTTGAAAGCTGCCTCCGCTGGTTGCGCTAAAAAGAATGATGCCCCAAGTTTAAAGACCGCATTGCTGAGGTGCGGCTCCGTGCCACCACCATAAATTCATAAAAACAAATGCCATAAACGAGGAATGCAGCGGTAATATTCACCTTTTTCGCTCTTCTTTTGTTATTTAAAAAATAAGGGCCGCAACGCTTAATATTTAGTTTGCATACGTCTTCATGTTTCAACTCCATTGAACAGATTTCACTAGAAATGGGGTTAGCAAAACACATTTTTCAGTATAAAAGACCTTGAAGACCACCTGGTTAAAAACTAGTGATGGAGATATTCTACGGCAATGTTGTATCTCATCCATTGACAATCTAATTGATCCTCGTATTTCAAGACTATTTTATGTATCCGCAAAAAAGAAACATAATACAATTTCAAGGTTATTCCTCCAATATTTCAATGATTTGTTGTGCCCATCACTAGCGGAAACCATTCGCAAACTTTCTACTGTCCCCGTAAATCATAGCTACGTTAACAATGGCTGGACGCGATATGTCACAAAACGAGAACACCAGACTTGCGTATGCCTCGGAAACTGTCCATCCTTCAAATTAATAACTGTTCAGGTATAGTGGTAGGCTTAAAATAGGAACCGTATACGCAAGAAAGAGCTTCTCCACAATGGGTGCTAGATTCCATTGACTTTTCATAGTAGAGCACAGCATGCAGTGAGTTTGACTCGTTCACAATACCGTAGTTCGGAACTGTCAGTAAGGAGGTCACTTATTGTGTGTAGAAAAATTGATAAATTGGATAATCTTAGTCATAGTATTAGTCAGAGTATTGCATGAATTTGTTGGTGGTGTGCTGTGAGAAGCAGCCTCGACAGTTCTTATCGTCGTTCGCTTGTTCTACACGGCTGGACTCCACGCCTGCTTAGTTCGCATCCTTCGCTTCAGCCAGCGAGAGTGGACATCTAATATTAAATATTATCTGCCAGTTGAAACCTACACGTGTACCGAGATTAGCAACTTCATGCTAGAGTTCACGCCTATTTGCTTTACCTCCGCAGGTATTTAAATTAATTTCTCCAAGATTTATGGGTTAATTTTGGCGCCATGGTAAACACTGCCAAGACTGTGGTCATCAAAATGTTTACGATCTTTCCGAATCTTCAGATATGACTACACTAAAAATAATCAAATGGAGCCAAAACCAATCTATTATGGGGGAAGGTGTCGCCAGACATTGTTTTAGAGAACAACATACTGAATAAGAATAACTCTGAATAAGAAATTATTGTTTTTTTCTAGTTACACTTTGACACTTTAACATCCACCAGTGACCCAAAGCTGGATGACGTATAACCAAATGGGTATTAATACTTTACAGTTTCTTTCCAGAAGCCAGTACATTTCTCTGTATTTGAGGCCAAGCTCTACTCTTTTCTTCATATCGCGTTCTTTCCACGTTAGCGTTGTATCCAGAGTCATACCCAAATACTTTACAGTGTTCGCATATGGAACTATGACGTTGTTAATCTTGACATGAGGTATGTCCTTGATTCTTTTGTTTGTAAAGTTAATGTGGACAGATTTCAGTTCGTTGAGCTTGGTCTTCCATTCTTGGTCCATATATATATTTTATTACTAACTTGTTAAAGATTCCATTAGAGCCGTGTCATCTGCGAATGTGGCGACTGTTACATTTTCCAGCTGTGGTAGGTCACTTGTCTATAGTAGATAGAGAATTGGTCCCAAGAACCTACCCTGGGGTAACCCACCTTTGATGTGATGACGTTTAAATTTCGTTTTTGCATCATTCAAGATCAAAACCGAACATAGGCGATGAAAGACACCTTGTGGCCCATCGAGCAAAATTTTCAAATTGCCTTGTGAATAACTAAAGCATCTCTTTATGAATATTGCTGGAAATAAACATATTGCAAATCTCCATTGGTCCACAAATTGTGGGTCTGGACACTATTGAAAAAACTACAAGTAATATGTCTAAATCCAAGTCTTTCGATGGATAATTGGAGAACATTTTGAGAATCCTCGATAAATAGCCTGCTTTGGAGTCATTAGCATTGGATGTAATGTAGCGAGAATGATGCATACCAACTCCCGACTAAGTATTAATTAAAATATGAGGGGAATGCAAGAGGACAAATGAGCGTCGCCACCGTTTATGACAGTTAGGTTAGCTCGGTCGGTAATTGGCCTAAGCGCCACCTACCGGCGAGTTTCCCATAAATTAAGCGGTCGTCATTTTTGCGCATCCCTAGTTTATTAACGCTGTGAGGTTATGTCGCGAGCGACGGAGAAAGGGGAGACGGAGTCGGTTTCAGATCTATTTTTAAGCACCACTCGATTTTAAACGCAAACCAGTTTCGTGTTTATTCTGTCGAGTCCATCTGTTTCTTTACTTCTTTCGTCGGATTGATACGTTTCGGTAATGGATGCAGATATATGCCCTCAGTTGGTAATACAGTTTTCACAATATAAAGTAGAAATGACGTTTCTCATAATAGAGCACCCTCTATCGCAAAAGTCCCGAAGCTATCGCAAACTGTGCTGTTCTGTCGGGTTCTTAAGTCCTTTGATGAACGTTTCATAAGCCTGCAATAACGTTGTGGCACTTCCCGAACCACTGTCGCCCCCCCTGCGGGCAAGTTTGAATTGTAATATTATATATCGGCTGTTTGTTCAACTGTCGAAATTGGGGGATATTACAGTTCGGCGCTATCGCCTGCAGCGTTTTGAATTTCATATTTGCGGAGTTAACATTGACGCGCCACCTAGCGGTCGCGCCTGGAGTTAATAATGACGTTTGATACGTTTTACACCTCGTATCTGAATACTGATCGGATTAAACTTTGCTGTATGATAAATGTATGCATAAAACGTCTGTTTAAATTGTTTTAAATTAAAGAAACCCGTTCTTTTTGGCGTTCTAAAAATACTGGTCAGGAAATATATTACGAAAACAAGTTATAAATAAGACAAAGGTGTGGGATAAAGAGAAATTTAATATTTACTGTATTGATTTGAGATGCAAATTATGATATTTAATGTTAATAATACTGCCTGGTAACTTTATGGTTAGCAACAAAGACATAACATAAAAACTCGGTAATTAACAATACAATTGCGCAAGTCTTATGGTCAATTATGTGTACATGTGTGCATTACCTTGCCGGGTCAATTGTCCAACTCTAAAATATTATTGGATGTTCCCTATCTCAATAATATAATTAAATAAATTGTTAAATAATGCATGCATTTCTTAATTGGCTAATAATCAGGCTAATGCATTCTCAAGGCCATATTAATTTCGTTAAATGCAAGCTGAATACTTGATTTGCATGAAGTATACATTTTTCCATGAGCAAATTTATTTGATTATTCCATCAATAGTGGAGTTTAGTAGAAAAACATAGCAAAATAAACACAAAAACTCGTTTTAAAATGTTTAAGCGTACCAGGGTTTAGTGACCCTGAATATTTCATGAATGGATGGTCTATAACTTTTTACTTTATTATACGCAGTAAGATTAAGTATTGTAATCGCGCCGAAAAAAAATTGAGATTTCGGCGGAAATAATTCTTTTTGGGTCCCCTGATCATTTTTTACCAAAGAACAAAAAAATGTCTGTGTGGGTGTATGTAACTATAGGTATCGGGACGAAAGTTCATATTTAGAAGTTTTATGACCAAACTTAGAGCTGCAAAGCTTTTGGTTCAAAAGTGTCCAAAGGAACTGGCTGTTTCCTCTAAGCACTTTTCAAAGATTTTGGAAATGAGCCGCCATTTCTGTAATTTCGTCAAAATAGTTAAATAATAAATTAAAGTAGAGGAAATTTTGTATAATTAATGTCTATGACATTTGTTGGTAAAGTTAATAGTTTAGCTGTATGAGCAAAATCTATTTGATCGAAATCGTGTCTGCATTAATAGTAGGTAGCCAGGATATTTTGAAACTTTTGAAAGTATTCAGAACGTCAGCGGTTGCGAAACGTCAATTCAACACGCAAATGCATGGAGAATGCAATGAGGAGGAGAAACACGCGCGCACGTACGCTATGTGAAACAATATTGAAACAGCTTGGTGTTTACAAAGTCAATGTGTATTTCGAGTGCGGATAGCAATGTTGTTATGCAGTTTTCAAGGATTTTGCAAATGAGCCGCCATTTCTGTAATTTCGTCAAAATAGTTAAATAATAAATTAAAGTAGAGGAAATTTTGTATAATTTATGTCTATGACATTTTTTGGTAAAATTAATAGTTTAGGTGTAGGAGCAAATTCTATTTGATCGAGATCGTGTCTGCATTAATATAGGATTTGCCAGATATTTTTATTCTAATGACAGTAGGTACTGTCAAAGGCTGTCAATATCTGTCAAATCCTGGCTAATTCGTTTTATTTTAATGCAAACACGATCGATCTCGATAGAATCTTATGCAGCTAAACTATTAATTTTATATATTGTATGATAAAGTCATGTGCCTGGCCACATTAGATTTTTTAACCTTAAACCTTTTTTAATGATTATTTGAGCACATTATAAAGAAACTACGGTAGAATATATAATCAAAAGAATCGCCGATAACTCAGTAATGTAAAAAGTACTCTTGCGGATAGTTGAAGACATAATGACGTTTGTCGGTCGATTAGGCTTCTGAATAAGCATAACAAGTAAGCAATTTGTGTTGAATTGCCGTGGAATCCGTACAAAGGCCGGTCTAGTGGAGACATGCGAAGAAGAATGTCGCATAAGGGTCCGTATTTGCCCTTGTGTACCGATGACAAACCATAAAAGGTAAGGAGGGTACTTCTAATAATACGGGGTAAGATGATCCTCCTCCTTCACGATGACACTAATAACAGAAAAATAGTTTTTAAAACTGTCCTTTTCAGGCCCTATCAATCGTACGGATCTACGAAAAGTGTGCGTATTCATTACATAGATGCAAGAATGGAGACACGGTACGCCTCAGTGGTTTGAGATCAGCCGAAATATGTCGACGACCCACGCCCTTATAGGTTTTATTGTCAGCTTCCACGGTATATTTGATATTTTGGCCCCGGGGGTTGACAATACTAGGACAATCTATTTAACAAAAGCGGGCGTACAAAAGGCACCCCACCGAAGTAAAATATACGTCCTCGGAAAGTTTTTATAGGAAGTTATAAAAACAAAAAGCATAAATTATCATCGCTGCTACCGAGAATCAATTTTATTTATGGAATTTAATCTGCAGAAGAGGCTCTATCGATGCGCCGGTTCTAATCAAGTGCTCTCTCATAACGACACACCCCATTTACTACTACCCCCTAAATACCCGGGACGAACGCTGTGTATACAAACTTTAGAAGACATATGGTTATTCATAAACTCACAGGAAATTAAAATATTTTCGTACGCGTCCCCTTGTTTTGGTCTGGAAATGGGATACCGGGACATATGCTACGCTTCATCTGGAGATAATCGGTTTATTTGGAGTAATTTGTCATGAAAACGTATAATAAGTCGTCACCCTCATAATATTTGTACCAGTGGTGTGCTTAGAAAGCAAGTAAGCATGAGAAACTCATTCCAATTTTAGGAAGTATTCTGATTAGAAATAATACCAGTCAACAGATGACAACAGATTTAAATACCTAAAGGTAAATAAAATAAAATAAACGATGGTTATTCGTATAAAAAAAAACAAACGCACTTTACAAATTTCGAGCATCCAATTCATACCGAATAAAAAACAATCACACTTATATACCTACTTAATTTTCACCGACGTCGGTAGCTTAATTGGTTAGAGTTCCCAACTCGACATTGCGGAGGTTCCTGGTTCAAATCCAGACCAAGGTTATTTTTCAAAAATGTAATCTTACCTGGAATCGCTTTTTAACAGTTTTTTCCCGCAACAGTTTTAAATCTTCAAATTGTTTCAAATGTTTTATTGCAATAAACTGTTGCTTTAGAATTAAATAGAATATTTTGATTTTAACTTCACAGATTTAACTCTGCGGAAAAATATATGTTTATAATTTAACATTCGATTGTTACAAATATTTCAGAAAATTAATGTTTTGAATTGGTTAGAAATAAATCGAATAATTCTGTTTAAACTTGACTATATATATGACTTTATATCTAGGGAAAGATATGTATCTCTAAATTAATGTTCGGACTGTTTCAATGGTTTCATTGAAAAAAATTAATGTTCAGAACCATATATAGAATATTTTGATTTAAACTTGATTAATTTGAATTAATTAAACTCTTTTGAATTGTTGAACTATCGACCTTAAGTATATGAATTTAGAAATAATTTAACGCTTTACAATCTCAGAAATATTTAATTTCTTGTGCCACAAACTTTTCTGACGTTTCGGCCAGTAAACTTTGGCTTCATCAGAGCCTACTTTTCTTCAAGCAACATCTTAAAATCTGTGAAGGTACACACAACGAAACGTGAAATCTGTTGTTGTAAAACAAACTAATTATGTTAAGAATGTCATTTTTTTAACATTAGACAACCATTTCTGTGCGTGTAGATGTCTTTAAATTAATATTAAACTTCTGGTTTAAAAATAAATAGAATATTTTTTATCATTTTATTATCATTCGGGTCCTCTTTTTTTCAAATTACTGATGAGTTATACACGTACAAGTGCTTCCTTTGTATATTATTCCACTTAATTATGCTAACAATGATCCCTGCTGCACCCTGTTGGAAAGTCGGGATAGTTTCCTTGAAGTGACAAATTTTGCTTATCAATTTCTACCGACCTCGGTAGTTCAATTGGTTACACACAAATTGACCATTATTTCAGTTTGTTTTGTCGATCATTGGACAAGACTTTAAAGATTCTGATGACTCTAAATATAATTTTAAGCAGTTTTCAAATTACCTTTCAAGCGTTTACTAACTTTTGGTGGCCTTTTGAGAGAATTGTAATTACACAATTTGCATAAAATTAATTTGAAAGTTATTTGAAATCTTTTTGATTTGTTATGGCTTGGACAATTGCTATCACACCAATATTTTGCGTAGTGTGAATTGAAACGTTGGAGCAATACTTTTTAAGTCCATCACTTAAGTCAAATCGAGATTATGCAAACACTATTGGAACCCGTAACCATTGCCGGAGGAGATTATGATAATAACTTATTATGATGTCGTTCAGCATGAGATAAATCGTCGTTGCAAATGGCACAAAATCAAAGGTTAGTTTATTATTTTAGGAAACGATAGTCAAATATGTTTGGCAAAAGAAATAACAAAAACCAAGTATATGAATCTATCGGTTTTTATTTGTTGAATAGAAACACCAGAGAGTAAATCCATTACCGTCAAATTAATAGCTGTCAAGATCGTGTGTCATGCGACGTCTTTCGTGGCCGGTGAAAAATTGCGGTCCGCTTTGGATCGCATCCAATAATTCGATTTTTTCCGCTCTTCAACGGCATCATTAGCCTATAACAAATGTGCCCGCGAGGAAAATACCCCGACTTAGAACATGTAGCGTTTTCGATAGGCGCGCGCTTCGGATTTGTACGCAATTACTACGTCACTTTATTCTTAGCTCGGGTTTGTTGACTTTTTGTAGCCCTGCCGATTTTTTGCAGCGGCCTCTTTGTCTTAACGTTTGCGTCACGGTTTGTTGTTGCGTGAACGACCAAGACAATCGTTTACGCGTTCTCGAGAACGGTACTTTCTTTCGGTATGAGAAACTGAAGTTTTTTTCTTTATTTTTCGACGATTTCAGAGCTATTATCTTGTGGAGCTGCCTTGGCGGGGTCAGGTGGTGGGTCGCTCGCAGCTATTAGGTTGGACCCCCATGTTGGTGGCTTACGCTGGTCCGGTTTAGGTGGCCCACCTAAAGGGGTGAACGGTTTCTCTTTGCCTTGTGCTTTTAAGTCTCTACAAAAAACGTGATTTAAAGGTGTTAGAGGTTGTATTGGAACCTACTCTTCTCCAGGCGTCTTTTGTGACATCTTCAATTTGGACGTTAACCATAAATATGTCAAGACGACAGATTTGAAGTTAGTTTTTGTCTTGTTTGAGTAGCTTGGAGTAGCTTTGTGGGTACTAACGTGGAAAGTCTACAAATAGACAAGTTCTTTTGCAGAATATTCCGTTTATATTGTCACAACAGTTTGTACACATTTTTTCTAATAACTATCTAGGCTTGACCTATATGATGCCGTAAATCTACGAAAACAATCAGTATAATTTTGGGCTTTTAATTTTCGTTTTTAATTTTGTCTCAAGAATTTTTTTTTCGAGGAATTTAAAAGTATATATAATTGAATTTGAGAAAACTTGGTCATAGCTAACATTCTTGATGTCATATTGAACTGTCTCGAATGGTATGTTGCCATTAGTATTTTAGGAAAAATTTTCTTATTATTGTTTTCAATCGCCATGTTTTTTGTTTGAAACTGAACTTTGACAGTTTAGTTAAATTATGAAGACAACAGAGTAACTTTATGACGTTTTCTGATAATGGTATTCATTTATATCGTTATCCCTCTTTGCATTATAGTAAATTTCACGGGTGCTGCAAATTTCTCATTCCTTAAAAGTGTACGAACCAATATTTAGACGTACGTAGCGTGCAGATTGTTCCTGGGATAGGCAACCGAACATAGATGGCAGTAAATGCGTAGCCTACCGAGACGGATATTATCGGAATTAAATTAATATCGCTATTATCGAAATTTTATTATGCGAAATGTCACGTTCAATATTTACATTAAGTATTAGAGGTTGGAAATGTCATTTTAAGAAAAAACGTACATTTTCGCTGGGCGCATTTTATTTGTACAGCAGAGGTATAAAAACAATTGCGTTCTAACGCTTCATTTTATAGGAATGATCTGGAACGTATGCGGAAAATACCAGCAGAAATCGATGAATACTTTGGAGCACTCGATCTGTGCAGCATAAAAATGAGCAACTTTAAAATCCTATAGCAGCTTTTGTGTTCCCTTTTTGCATCAGTAATTTCACAGCATACTTACATCTTGTTTGCTAATTTATCAAAAGCAGGTTTTTACAAATAAGAATATTGAAAATCTACAATTGACAATAAGGCTTGCTAAAAGCCCAAAGTACGTTAATCCTAGATTGGCCGTTTTCGGGCTTTTACAGTAATCAAGAGAATGTCTGAACAATGAATAACCTAGAAATGTGTCTTATTTCTTTGTTTTATCCGTACCTCTGTATCAGATCCAAGTATTAAAGAGATACCTAACCTAAAAACCTGTAAATTGACAGTTCAGATCAGCTGACGAAGATCCGCCATGTTGGTTTTACAATGCTACGTGATCGCACAGGACATAGAGAATGTAAGTTGAATGGTTCAAAAGTGTACACTAAAAGTCACTCAAAAGTCACCAAACAATTCTAGAGATGAGCCAAATACATAATAATGGTATTAACTACCACCATGCTTTAAGTTACCATCTTTGACACATTGACTAGTAACATAACCTTATCAATCGAAAACGATCACAATGGAATCTCATTACAAACACTAAACCGATTGTTCGGAGGACATCCAATTTTCGTCGAAAGCGACGAGGAGATAAAGAAGCGAGCGGGTCGCTGAAATTTAATCAAAAACGTGATAAATTGAGGTGGGCATAATTGACATATCTGGTGGCATTCGCGTGTCACGGTCGTACTTGGCTACGGAGTGGCGTGACAGAGTACAGTGCCGCCCGCAGTACTACCAACCTACCGAGGGGCATTAGCGGTGTTATAGCCAACAAAACACACCTAGTTATTGCGGCCAAATTCACGCGAAACAAACGAAGACAAGTCTCAGGCGTGTCTGATTAATCAAATCCGAGATCACGCACTCCGTATCGGCAGCGCGGTAGCCTTCGACCGAAATTGATTATTACCAATTTGCATTTCACGCTTAAATGGTTATATTAATAAAGTATTTTTGCGGGCAGGTAGCCCTGTTTAACCACTTAATCGATTTAGCGTTACGTTCTATTGTCTTTTTACCGACGTTTACTTCGATTAAGTAAAAACCAACACAAAACACCGTTAAGCCTAATCGCAATGGGCTCTGGTTTGACTGAATAGTTTTCGTTTTTCCAATAACTAATAGCACTTTCTTGTGACGGTCTTTTGGTGCTCTATTTTGTTGTGAGTTGTTGACGCTACAACTTATTTTTAATCATAACCTATGAATAAAGTGTGGTGTATTCTTTATTCAAGGGAACATGGTTATTACGTAAACTCGTCAGTAATGTAGCATCAAGTAAAGAAGCGAATGATAATTAACCCAGGTGAGGATAAGTTTTGGAAAAAAACACCTCCGCCTGAATTTGAACCAGGAACCCTCCAATTTCCGGTTGACAGCTCTCCCAGTTGAGCTACAAAGGCTGTGGAAATTTATAGGTTTTATTTGTCACTGTCACAGTTTATTTCTCCTGGTTCAAATCCAGGCGGAGATGTTTTTTCCAAAAATTATCCTCACCTGGGTTAATTATCATTCGCTTCTTTAGTTGCATTCTTTATGTTGGTAATAGCATTATTATATGACAAGACACGAAGAAGACAGAAGTATGCAAACTTTATTGCACCAGTGCGAGTACAGTTGCATACATCTTAAAGCGAAGAAAAACTAGTCAAACAAAAGAAACGCCAAACATAAATAACGTGTGTATGCAACTATTCTAACTCGTCGTAAGTTCTGAACGGAACTGGAAAGGATTTGATTCTTTACCACTTTCGGACTGAATTTTGTTAAAGGTTGGTTCTCATGAAAACTGGATGGATAATTAAATAAAAATGTATTGATTTCATTGAACGCGAGCAAGTGTCAGATTTAAAAACAACAACAGAGGGCGCTCGGAATTCATTTAGTTAAATTTGCAGTTCGATAGTAAATTATTTTTATTAAATTAATTAAACGATTATGCGACGATTGGATTTGTCCGCGGCGGAAACAAACAAAAGCGAAACGCGCGCGCAAACATCCGATGATTTAATTAATTTATGCGGGATTGAATACACACCGATGCGGGAATCGGACGAAAAAAAGTTTAATTTCACAGATGCAGTATGAATCGGCCGCGCCACTGTCGTCTCTGATTTATAAAAGAAAGAAAGCGCCCACTAAAAATATCATTCTGGAGGGGAAATGGAATTAAAATCTGAGAGAGCCCTCGAATCTCTCCAAATCAAATAAAATTATATTTCCGTCCGAAATGAATTAAACGCGTTCAATTTATTTTCAACAGTGATTATTTAAATTCCTTAATGGATTATTGGAGGCGTCTCCCCTTACGCGCCCAACTGAATATTCAACGCCGAGATAATCATCTCTATTACCGACCGGGTCGCGTCTAACCTCTCAACACTCCAACCCAACAACCACCGCCATCTTGCGTACACATCGGCGCGGCGTAATTATTGTTCGTTTCGATGCATAAAGGCGACTAACAAGTTATGCTTATTATGGCGGCCGTAAAAAATGCCTTTTGTACTTCACTTTTAAGAGTTTTATTGATACTCGGTCTATAAAACCGGCCTCAAATGGACTTATACGTAAGTTATTTATCAAAATAGCCGCGCGCTGCATCTCAAGGCCCAAATTATCATTTTCCGAACATAAAACCTTCCACTCGGACTCTTTCACCACTAATTGGTCTATCCGAACTCTTAAAACGAAGACAATTTCTGTTACCGGTCAGAACAATACCGACAGAAAAGACAAATACCTGATATAATAGTATACCATTACGCATTTATTTTGTATCGTACCACACTAATGTATGTATTTTCCTTTACTTTACAGGCAAGAATACCGAATGCAGTGAGACGTACCAGACCATACCCAATGAAGGTAATTAATTTATATTAATTAGATTATAAATTATTGTAGTTGCATACACCTGCGATCTTAAAACACATCGACCTCTTATGTTTGTTGCCGGTTTTCATTTTTAAGGTTATATTACCATCAGCCATAAGCATTTCTTCATTTGAAGTACCACGTCTTCTTCGGTACATAGCTCTATTTTGTTTTATGATGATCCACTCCATTATATCCAGGCCAATCCCTCTGATTTTTGTTATTATGTAGTTTCTGAACTCATGCAGACCCAACAAACTATTTCTGCGCTTTTCTGTTATTTCGCGAAATTCTAGTCCAGATAGCAAAAGACTTTGAGGGTATCTTTGGCATGAATATTGTCGAGAAGAGAGAGAAGCAAATTATGAGCATGCTGGGGAATTTAGTATGAAGGAAGAGGTTGTTCATCTCTTCAGACAGATGGTGACCATGTTAACTTCTTATGGGATATCCGTAAGTTCGCTGATTGTAAAAAGGGACAGAATAATAGGAAGGGTATAGTGCCGTCTCGGAAGTCTGCATTCAAAGTTGGCCAGAAAGCTGTAATATGATGAGAAGATTGGCAGACAGCCCACGTTAGTGTTATGGAAATGATTCATAATTGAAGAAGGTTTTTCCGTGGTCCAAATAATAGTAGGTATATAATTGTCCGTCATTCTTCTGGGAATTTTGCCGTACAAACTTGCCCCATCTGATCCTCTTCTTGAAAAGCTTCTTAGTGTTCTTCCATGTTTTATCTTGATATCTGTCCTGATCAAGTAGGGCTTTTTATTAGCAACCTGCTGGACCTATTGGGCTAATCTCTCGTCGGCTTGTGCTGACTATCGATTTTTGCCGGAACCGCCATGGACAGTGCCAACCAGTGTTGTTGTCACTCATAGCAATCCGTCTTTGAAGGAGGTAGGTTTTTGTACAGTACTCGGTTTTTGTGGAGACGATTCCGGAGAAACTACTGAAAGTATCGGGACGAAACTTCATATTTAGAAGTTTCATGACTAAACTTAGAGCTGAAAAGCTTTTGGTTCAAAAGGGTTCAACTGGACGTTTCCTCTGAGCATTTTTCAAGGTTTTTGCAAATAAGCCGCCATTTATGCAATTCCCTCAAAATAGTCAAATAATAAATTAAAGTAGAGGAAATTCTGAATAATTTATGTCTGCGACATTTTTTGGTAAAACTAATAGTTTAGCTGCAAGAGCAAATTGTATTTGATCGAGATCGGTCGCATCTGCATTGATATAATACTATATAGTGAGCCAGGATTTTCCAATTATTTTCTTTCAGTCTAATGACAGTACCGGTAGTGTCAAATGCTGATGTTTTGACAATATCTCACTATATCTACTGTCAATAGTAAAAGATCTCATATTGTGATATGTTCTGTTTGTTTTTGGTTTGAGGAAGTATGATCATGTATCGAATGGGCTAGGTGACTTAGGGTGGTTGAACATGGATAACACTAGGGTGTTGCATGCAGCAATATTATATCATAAGTTGCTATCCAAGAGGATCCCACAATACCTCATGCGGAAGATACGCTGAGCGGATGTCCATAACCTTAATTTAAGATTCAGGGGTTTGTTTGCTCCACCTACCCATCGCGCTGAGCTGTATAAACGGTCATTCTCTTACACGGTTAGTCACATATACAATGGTCTCAGGGAAGATATAAAAAATTATCGTTAAACAGTTTTGGGGTAAGGTGAAGTGTTGTCTGTTTGCTCAACAGGGGGGACTTTAGGCATTGAGCGCACATCGGACATTTTTATGGGCATGTGCGATGTTTTGTTGGGTTGGATTTGCTGCAATTACGTGTAATTAGACTCTAGAGTAATTTTTTTGTTTGTTTTTGTTTTGATAAGTTCTCGGAATTATTGGCACAATTATGTCTTCGCTGTGCTGATCTTCGCCCTAAATATAAATATTATTTTGTTGCATTTAATATTGTTTTATGTTAATAAAGGAATTATTTATTTATCTGTCAAATCCTGGCTAACTAGTTTAATTTTAATGCAGACATGACTGTTCTCAATCAAATAGATTCTCATGCAGCTAAATTATTAATTTTATATATTGTATGATAAAGCCATGTGCCTGGCCACATCAGATTTTTTACTATATGACTTTACTATTTGCAAGTAAAGTCAAGTGCCATTTTCAGCTAATATGGGCGTGAGTGGCATTCCAAGGAACTAAACTTACCGTTTTTATAAGAAATCAAAATCAAATCCATGCATAGTATTCAGTGTAAAAGCACTAATTAATAGCTTTGAAAGCGTTTGCTATTCGAGATAAGGAAATCGCGTTCTGGTCGGTCATGTTTTACTACCGTTTCGAACACATGTTGTTCAGTGGCACGTTTACACGAGACCCATAAATCAACGGATGATAAACCAACAAATAATTTTATATCTGTGAACACTTAGTAGTACGACCCGTTCAGTTAGTAAATAGCAGCCGACTAGAAGTCATCTAAATAGATGCTGCACTCAAGATTATTAGCGCGTTTACGAGCGGTGCGTTGTCGTTCCTGTAAATATTATGGTAAAAACCTAAGTGAGCCCTCTATGCTGTTCACGGAACTGTAAAATATGCTTTATTGTGAGTTTTTATGGGCGACATATGGCTCTCCCAAAGGGTCACTTGTCATAATTTCACGATTGAACGCCAAGCCAGACTACATAGATGCCGTTGTCTGTTGTCATCGAACAACTGTTCGTGCGTCGTTAAATGGGACACCAGTTCTGTTGTGTTATTTTTTGTCGATATGGGTTTTTTCCTCACAAAAATGCATTCGCATTTGTTAGTATAATCGCCGGGAGTTTTGAAATTCAGATTCGGTCGCGTTTTAAATCTCGCTAGGCGGCTAATAAATTTATGAAAATCTTATCCTCTGATGCAGACAGCTATGCGGAATTATGAATACAATTTCCTGTTCGGATTTATTTGTGTTAAAATGACTGACACGTGCTCTGCCCGCCGGTTTTTACATCTGCGCCTTCACGTCATCGGACGTCCGTGTACGGGGTTTAAGTGCGGTTTGGGTAAATAAATATACACAGGGTGAACAATATCACGTAACTGTGGATATGTGAACCTTTCTGCAAAATCATACATTAGAGCAAAGAAATAAATATGTAGATTCATGAATTGTAATTGTTAAAACATTTTGTACTGTATATCAGACAGATTTTGTGCTGACTAAAACGGTTAAATACATCATTTAATCGGCCCAGTTCATATGACGTGGTATCACGCGTAATGCGGGACAATGTTTCCTTAAAGCTGTGAAACCAATCAGCGTAAAATGTGCTCCTAGACGAAACGATTCCAGTGGCGTAGACTAAGGCCGTTCATCAACCGAGGAAACTAAAACAACCTGATTAATCGCAGGCAACCAATCGTTCGCAACTGTTGCATGTTTATTCCTTCATTAGAAGATTTTTCACATATTTTTAACTAACTTTAAATGAAATATGACGTCGTACGAACATTTTTAGGTGCATCTAGATTTAAAAAAAGACTCCAGAAGAAGAAGAAGCAAAGCGTTGGTTAAAAATCGCTAGTACTTTTGAGAGAATGGTAAAATTTCAAAAACTTATATAAGAGGCTTATACGATGAACAATAATTAAGAAGTATGCCAATTTTTGATTTACAACCGGTTGATTTTGTCAATTATATTTGACAAATTCAAATTCGATACTTTCAAAATTTTGGTATTACAGTAGTGTTTCCTGCAATTTCAGTTGAAAATAAGGAAGAATTATCGTGTTGGCAACTAAAATTTCTAAAATGTATTTTGTCACATCGTAAATATTCTTCATTATTTTTAGAATATTCCGATAAAAAGAGAACAATCGTATTTCGTTTTGATTTTCCCGGTGAACGAACGACCGAATAATGGTAGTACTTTTGAAATGGTATAATCGCCTACAACCACTCTAGTCGCTAGAACAGTTGCTTTATTGTCCGCAATTGATCGCGTCGTTTTAGATTTGCAAGAAGACAAACCAAGACCGCTCATCCACCGTCAAAACCAGTCGCAAGCGATCAGTCGCCACCAAAAAACATGCGAATGTCAAATATTCAAAAATTGAACTGAAGTTTTAGCATAATTTCAACCGCGTCGGAAACTAAAAGTAATACTTTAGCGGGTTCAAAATTACAAAATCACATATTTTTCTTGGAACCAATGTCGGAACCAATGTGGAACCAACATAATCAGCAACATATATCAAGCAAATATCAGAAAGAATCTATATCTAGCAATGCCAATGTTTACACCTGTGGTATATACTGTAAACAAAGCCAGTGATACAAAAAGGAAAATAATAATTGCAATAAATAATCCTGAAACTAAACTAAATCCCAAAACCAAAAACAACATCTGAGCACGGCCAACAATACTTACTCTTTGCTGTCGGTACTATAAACATAGGTACAAGCGAAAGGGTTTCAATAAAATAAAACAAAAAAGCAGTTGATAACAACATCAACAACGAGAACGAAACCTAACACACACAACGAAACGTTGTCTCAATTCAAAGCAACCTTTGTTGATCAAACATAACGGTTGTATTATCTATACGCAAGAATATATATCGTTCATTGAAGAAACCCGTTGTTTTGACTGGTTGGCTTAGTTTAAGATTGTACAATTTTAAATGGATACTATACTAATTTATTTTAAGATTTTGAATCTTTTAAATCAAAAAGTTGGCTAAAGCTCACATTCTTTGATTAAACGTTCACCAACTTCTTTTAAATGTAAACATTGGAAACATTGTGGATGCAATAATATTTTACATGAAATCCAATTAACGCATCCAAAGAAAAATATTATTATTTTTCAACTACCGAAGACTTCTTTCCATCAATATTAGAATTGTTGAACATTTCAACGTCAGGTACATTGGCGGTATAATAGCACAATCACTGATGCTGCATAGACATGTATGCGGTTATATACCCTCTAGGAGACCTCTTTTACGACGAGAAACTAAAGCGCCATCTATCGGCACCATTCACACTATGTTCAAAGCAACGATTTTCTTATATCAAAGCAATCGTAAAGTTCTTCTGTGCCTTCTGTGCCACGTTTTTTCGGCAAAGGCTATGAAACATAAGATCTTAAATAGTGTAGTTCATCGATTTGTCTAAGAGACTATTATCTTAATGCGATAAAATCAAATAACTCACGATACAAAGAAACAAACTATGGTTATATTCCTCCTCTTAAAAAATAAAGGCAAGATGGGGACAAGATCGTACTCAAACGCGCCAGCCACAATATCTTCTTGAAATCATCACAAAAATTAGGTTATGTATGCGTGTTACGTTTTACATTTATTATTAATGCCACCAATTTTACAAACCTAACAGTTACTAAAAACATTGTTACAATTTGCTAGTTATAGCACCGAAAATAGTACTACAATGTGCCAATTGTGAACGCAAAGTAGAAAAAAATCAGGTATGGTCATGCACTGTTGAGAGAGAGCTCACAAAATTAAACTTCGGAAGAGTAACCAAGATCGGCCAAACGAAAAAAAGAATAAAAATAAACGCCGGTAGATTTGCATACGCATATGTGGTGATGGAAAGAACAATGGTGGAAAAGCGTAAGGCAGATCAAAATCGGGACGACAACGGATGAACAGTGGAGCCGGCAGACGTTAAACATGACATGGCCGAAGAGGGAAAGAAATAGCAGAAGGAGCTGGCGGACGAGAAGTAGAAGAGAAGGCTGTGGTCGGAGGCATCGAGACATCCCAGATTTCCAGTCGGACTGCCACCGTCGCCAGATGCTTTAAAATATACTAATTGGACATAAGTCCGTCGTATGGCCTCCGTACTTTTTGCAGGTTTCAATGCTTGATTTGATATATGTAATATCGGATGGTACAAGTGTCCGTTGCGGATCGATTTAAAACCGACAGAGATGGACGACGAGCGCATCACACGATACCACCACCACACCATGGTGGCGAAGGGGAAAAATGCAATATACATAGTAATCCTTGTAATGCTATTTGAAATAGGTGCTAGAAGTGCAATTGGTAACAGGATCAACGGATAAGGATTGTGTGACATAATGCTATCGTACGTTTACGTCGTTGTGCTAACCCTAATTAAATTCAGGACCAATTTGTCGAAAGTATCCAGAAATTAACATTCCACGGTTTAGCACCTGTATATCTTATCCGAGCGGGGACCAGAAATAATTTACTGTATGCATAAGTAACCTTAACGCAATTTGACGGGACTGTTGTTACAACCGGAAGTTTTAGACATAACTCCGCGATATGATAATATGAACGCGTGTTCACCAATTTACAAAGTATAATTAGTAATTATAGCGTTTTGTAAACGCCTTATCGTCACTTTTATATGCACTTTATTTATTACTGTTATACTGGCTTTATTCACTTCACACCGATACATTAATTATACGATATGCATAACAATCGGTTAAATTAACCCAAATTTTTATGAGCATCTATGGAATACATGAATACTTGATGGACTACGACTCAGTGGTGGCAAACTCATTTATGGGAGCAGGCCACAAAATTTTGATATAAACATCTGCGGGCCGCATACAAAAAAATAGTCAAAAAAGTAAGTAACTGGTAATATAGTTTTTTGTCTCATTTGCATTTTTTATTTTACATTTGAAATAACATCAACTACAGAAGACAATGATAATTAAACCAGATGAGGATACTGGAGGGTTCCTGGTTCAAATCCAGGTGAAGTTCTTTTTTCCAAAACATTATCCTCACCGGGACTAATAGCTTATAAACTTGAACCTTCACCTCCACCGTTCAAGTTTAAAAACAATTACAACAGTACGCTTTTAATCTCAAACCCCCATTCAAATGATATTAATGATGATATTTAAAAAGAAAACAATTTTTAATATTTTGTTGTCAAAAATGTATACCTACTAATTCTTTCTCCCCGTATATGTTTAAAACTGAGGAATCAACCCACATGTGAATAAAAAAATCATCTAAACCAGTTAATCGGTTCTAGAGAAAATCAACTTTGAAAACGTGCCATTTTATTATTACTGTTCTTGCTGTATGTACTTTAAAAACCAAGATAATGAAGTAAATCGAAAAATAACATGTATTACTGGTCTTTCCAGTTATTGCCGGTTTGTTATAGCTGGAAAACACCATATAGTGCTTCAAAGTTGAGGCTAAAGCATAACATCATTCTTACACCCTGTATTTATTAAAGACTGAAAGTGTAAGTAACAATTCTTCGTACGTACATCTTCTGAAGATTTAGGCTACCAGTGAGTGAAAGAATCATCAAAATAGTTGGGGAAAAAATCAACTTTAAATTTTTAACATATTTTTCATTAACCCAGCTTTATTATTTTGACTAGTTTAGTTCAGATCTCTAAATACAAAGTTTCATGAACATTAAAAATCTCAAAAGTTTTAACCTCAAAATCCCATTCAAATGATATTAACGAAAATATTTTATGAACATTTTGAGTTTTTATAATGATTTTTGAATTTAAAATATTTCGGGGTGTTCATATTGTTTCTGGGCTATTACTAGTAAACTTTTTAGTACACTGTTGAAATGATGTTATATTCTTCATCGGTGCAGTTGCTGGACAAGTAGTAAAATGTCTATAGTTTCATGAAATTTGAGAGTAAAATTTGGCTACGATGAACAACACAAGTGGACGCCTGGGCTGAACTTTTCGGTGGATGACTAAATAGGGAACTTTAAACACAAGGTTCATATTTAGCGCATATAATGTTTCGAAAAGTTCTTGTGACGTTCATAAAATATATGTTTTGTAAATTTCACTTGAACGGATATATTTACGAAAATATCAAAATATGAACAAATATAAATCTGTTAGAATTTGATTAAATTTTTAAGCTTGACGTTTTGTCGAAGTGGTACCAACCTAACATTTCCTAGACATAAATACAACCATTCGTGAATTTTGTTAAACAAAATCATATTGACTCAACAAGCAGCACAAAAAACGTTGTATGTCACTCCTGCCAAAAACTACATAGCGCGACTCGCTCACATGCGCCGCATTACCGCTCGTCGCGCTATTCCGTACTTTCGGCACTTGTAACATAAATAACTATAGTTTCTATTTATAGTAAGCCCAAGTACCTGGTGTCCCTACACCGAAGTTCATTGCAAAGTTAATAATAAAAGAATGTTAGAAATCAGTTTTATATTTTCTAAATTTGATTGTATTGTAGCAGGTTTGACATCACTGGACTACGTAATAATAAGTGACAAAGTAATTCACTTGTTGAATGGTTACATGTTGCCAACAGTCCTTACAATCTGTCATTAGTTGCAAATAAAATAACATATCATTTCAATAGATTTTCTTTCATAGTACGAAAGTACAAATTTTGATTGAAATAAATATATTGTTAGTGTAGAAACATCATCCAACTGCATTGTTAGATGGCGCAGTAAGCTTTCTAAATACTTAATATTTCTTTGCCTTTATTGAAACAATAAGTTTGTTTGAGTCAATGTATGTTTATTTCATTTGACAAAAGTTTCTGTCTGTGTGGGCTCCAGTGCACGTGTTTTTGCACTTCGTGCTAAGAAAGTATTTCCAAAACATATTTCCTATCTGTGTGTAAAGTCATATTTTTTAGGAAATGGATAAAATAAAATAAAACTTGACCTTCCAAAGAAAGAATAAAGGCACGTGATAGAATTATCTAAGTAGACTGAAAATAAAGTCAGAACCTTTAGTGTTAATACTATAAATCAGCTCAATATTCTACTGTCATCAGTTCATAGACAAAGTTCTATTTACCAACAAACTTTAGGTTACTTTAGTAATGAGATGGCGCGTTGATTTCGAAGCAGTCGCAGAAACTCCAACAAAAGATCTTATCTTGTCGACGTCGAATGTCATAAAGAGCATTGAGCAGCGTTTACTGTTATGAATATACATACTTTAAAGATGTCCATATGCATTGCACTTTGTGTGGGTTTTCTTCGGCTGCTATTCCACCAAGGTTGCGTCAATTTTAGCCCGTATCGCTCGAAGATCAGACAGTACAGAGTGAATTCTATTGTCGAGTGCTGCCATAGGTAGCTGAGGTCTTAGGTCCTCCCCACTATTATAATTTAAAGTAAAATATGCCAACATGCGTCGAGTTGTATTAGCATGCATTAAGGTATCCAGTACTTTAAAAGTACTAGCTTTAATTATTATTGGTTATTCGAGGCATTAGCGTTTTCCCCCAGCCTGTGTACACTTCTGGTCAATACAGCTGGCTATTATTGGAATTCCGAGAATGGTGTATGTCACGGTGCAAAGTGGTAAAAGACATGATTATACGCGTCGTTTTTTGTCGCATATTTACGTTATTATTGTTTACTTCTCGATTCTATATGACTGTATGAATTTCCACACGAATTTCTCTCTTATTTTGTT
Source organism: Melinopterus prodromus (assembly GCA_964023965.1). Lineage (NCBI taxonomy): Eukaryota > Metazoa > Arthropoda > Insecta > Coleoptera > Scarabaeidae > Melinopterus > Melinopterus prodromus. The sequence continues at coordinate 54,073,296 of OZ030393.1, forward strand.
CAATTTCACGCCGGGTATTCACGAATTTTCCCAGAACTGTCCAAAGGAGTGACAATGTTTGTTCCACTGATGACTATTAATAATTTTCTGTCACCGTGTACTTTATAATTCTAGGAATTCGTGTATAAAGAGTCTATTCGTTTGGGAAAATTAATTGGAAAGTCTGAACGCCGAGGAAACAATAGTCTTTACGCTGTATGAGTTATTCGATTCTATTACAATGAAAACAAAAAATATGTCGAGGTTCATCATAGAAACAGTAACACAAAACATGGCGATGAGTATTAATTAGCTGTCAGGATGATAATTACAAAGCTGTCATCTTTAAATCTTCATGTGTTACAGTCATTTCTGTGTAGGTACCAGAGCGTCCAATCCCGGACAATATACTGATCCCGGGATTTCGGGATTAAACATTTTGTAATCCCGGGATACCGGGATTCATGAAAAAAGCGAGAATTGCCGGGTCAAAACACCATCAGTAAGAGACGTCTAAAATATACTTTATTGGACAATATCTTTTACCCCGAAACTTTATCAACGTTTTCAAATTTTACCTTACAAGTACAGTTCCCGGTTCCGTTCCGGGTCCGTTCCGGTTCCGGTTCCGTTTCCGTTCCGGTTCCGGTTCCGTTTCCGTTCCGGTTCCGTTCCGGTTCCGTTGCAGTTCCGTCTAGATATGTCTAAAAACACCAGAACATACTATTCTTTGTATTTTCAAGTAATATTATGTAATTTTATTTCTTTGGTTGAGTTCCCATAAAACAGTATACAATACAACATGGCTACCAATTAATTTATAATTACCACTTTATCGTTTCGGTAAGTGAAAAAAAGTGACGACTAGTTTAGGCCGTTTTTAAACCAAGCGCGTATAAATGCAGATAATTGCTATTTATGTTGCGTATAAAATTTTATTGCTTGAATTGCGAGTATCTACCAGTGGCATTATGCATATTTAATGCACAATTATTGTCATGATTAATTAAGTAATAGCGCGGTAATGCACACCGTGCTTCCAGCAATCATAGCAAAACATGTGTATGCTTTTAAGCCTCACGCGCGATCTTATGTTTTACATTAAATTATTATAAACTTGTTTTTGATTGTATTATTTATACAAAAGCTATAATATTTGGTTAAAATTGTACTTTTACATAAAAGTCTTAATGTTTGTCCACAAATGTTTTTGAAACATTTTGAGCAATGCTTTAAGTGGACTGCAGGTGCTGTCACAAATTAAACAAGCAATAAACTGTAATCACGGTTAATGTTATCAATCGGTTATTGTTATCACTTTTTCTTACGTCGGTTCTTGCGTTGACCAACGAATAAGGAACATAATAAACACGCGGCGAAAATCCGAAGTGGTAAAATCAAATAAGTTGTTTGGCACGTCAGCATATGCGCCGTAACTACCGCGGAGCGTCCTACAGAAGATGAAATTTATTAATCTGTAATGTTTTCATTCTCCCAAACCGAATGTGAGCAACAGGAACTGGACGAAGATACTGTAGAAATAGTGCCAGCTCCAACAAATAAAGAAATGCGGAATACTTTAGAAGTTTTGCATAGTGGTATCCAGCATAGATCGTCAAATTTTCGCCCGCATTATGTGTAGGAACTCTACATAAACGCACTTCTTCGCAACCACCTGAGATAAACAACTATTGAGGATTATTTCCTATTTTGTTTGTATACCTACATACCTACCTCAAGTAAAACATTAATATTAGTTTTATTTTGTTGCAATATTAACTTCCTGGACAATGCTTTTTTCGAATTTTTGTTTTACTTCGGCTATTATTGTCAATCGGTTATTGTTATCAAAAACTCTGAGTCCCTCAAAGGAAGTTCTTTTTCGACCATGCATGGCCATTATTCTTTTAAAATGTCCAACTACAGTTTTAGCATGTGAAAAGTGAAAATACATCCAAATATATCAAATCGTGTTCCTTAGGTAAAAGAAAATCTGCTTCCTTAGTATTATTTCGTCTCTGTATTATTATAAATGATCTTATACATAAAAATATAAAAGTAACTACAACGAAATTCCTTTTTCGTTTGGTGAATCCTTTGAACCAATTATGAATGCGAGCAGCAGCATGGGAAGGCCAGGGCTCGTATTATAAATCGTACGTTCCGTTTTGGCATTAATTAAATGCCGGAGATTTATGCCTTTGTCAAAAATAACCAAAGCTCGAGGCCCTTGATAACGATCTATACGTGGCCAAACTGCGAGCATATTTAGAACTGGGTTTAGATCGCTCGCTATTGATATTGTCGGTCGCTTCTTCGCGCTCGCTCCTCGCCGTAATGAATGGAATTATCTAATGCACTTACATTAGTAGTGGTGTAAACACGCCCTCGAAAATAGAACCTGATTTAAGGGTTTATTAAAACCTTTTAAAGCGTGCTTTATGGACTTTTTATACGGCGACGATTTATGACCGTACTGTCGATGATTACACCTTGCCACGGCATTAAACCCTTTTGCTTTTTTATAGGTAAACACGTAAAAATAGCTTATGACGGTAACACGAAGCATCTTCACCTTAATTAATGGCAATAATAGAAGAAATGGTTGGTATATTATACCGATTCCATTAAGGGGGTATATAGTTTGGATTAATGGCCAACCCCACTAATTTCCACTAAATTATTTGAACGTGGAAAGAAGAACATTGCTATTACTGAACACGCTGATGAGTTTTCTTAATAACTTAAGTCCATTAACGATATTACAGATATTTGTATTGGTCAGAAGCCAAACAAAAGACAGGCAGTAATGCCTTATTTACATAGATAATAACGTATGTCTATTGTACCAGCAAGAGCTACTTAAACTAAGAGAGATTATGTTCGTTATTTAGTCCTTATAAATGTTCAGCCCAGAAACAGAAGACGATCAATGGGAAACCATCAGCCAATCAGAAGTAACTAAAGCTGTGAGAAGACTTGATATAGCAACACCCCACGACATCCATGGAAGAGGAGAACTACAATCAGGGTTGTGGAAAGCTGTTAGCATACGTGGTCATACAATAGCCCATCTTAAACCCCTAATGATGTGATAGGATGAGGTGAAAAGAAAAGACGAACCAACACGCAGAAGATGTTAATTTTATCCTGATAATCTGTTGCTATTTGCGGCCTGTGAGACTGAAATAACACCAGTCGTAGAAGAAATTCAAGAAGGATAGAGGGTTACGACATGGGACTGCTGACAAGAGTTGACGGCATGACCCGGATGGGCAAGACCAGGAGTGATACCATTAGAAGCAGAGATACATCAACTGGGTTGGCTTGGTCACGTGGTGAGGATGAGTAAAGGTAATATGGGAGATGACAACATGGAAAAAGACAGACAACATGGACGACCTAGAAAAACTGAAGAACACAAGCCTTATCTCCAAACAACTAAAGAAGGGGCAGGTGTCAAACAAGAATTGATGAAAAGGATTACAAAGGATAGTGAATCAACACAATAAGTAGAAGAGGTTTAAGGACATTGGGTTTTGGTCAAAATTCTGCCTTCAGAAACAGAAAATTCTTCCAAAAATATCCCATTCTAAATAATATCTCTAGTCTCTTCTGTATTCATACAAAAACTTGAAACATAACCTCTCAAGCATATGTCCCATGGCTGTCCTTAAGGACCTTCGCGGCACCTCAGTAATTATGATATTAAATCCGACTTTACTGCCTGTCTTTTATTGCTCTAAAACAGTCCGTTGCGTTTAATGCGCGCTCGTATAACTTTAATAAAGTAAATGAGCAATTTATGTACGCGATAAAATCACTATGAGGAGTACCTACACTAAAAACGAATAAAATAATTAAAATCGCCGAGAGGGGGCGCGGGCGAAATTAACGCACACTTCGAGTCGGTATGGGCCCCGCTATGCGACGAAAGGAGCGATACCGTGCAGTGAAGCTGTTGACAGGTATCCTAACATGCGACGAGATATAATTTACGTACTATGCCGTTCGGGAAAATTTTGTTCGGTCAGTGTGTACTGTCCTTCAGAAAATTTCGAGTTTTAACTACTGAAAACTGAATATTTTTTGTGAGATTATGTTATATTTCGTCGATTACTAATTGCCTATTATTAATTCGAGGAGATATGTTTGTTAATTAGCCAGCTTGATCGACTTTTTAGAAAAAAATCAAGGTGTGTACATACTGAACGAGTCGATTTTTTTTTCGTTTCGTGGCGTCGAATTCTCGGAACGTATAAAGCTGACATCAGTTAAGTCGAGCGTCGTTCCTGGGCTGGAATATCGCGGTAGACATCGCGTCTGGTGACCTCGCGGCTCGGCGAACGTTCGCGGGGCGCTCAGATAAGTGTTTTATATAGCGCACGTGTGCGGCGATGGCCTTTGCGGGTCCACAAATCGAGAGTATCTTCGGTTTTACTAATTAACTAAGAGCGGCTAGAAAACTCCATACCTGGCCGGTGGACGTTCGAGCCTTATTTGTAAAAAGAGATTAAAACCGTGTGTGCGTGTAATTGTAAACGGCCCTAATTGAATCCGACGATTCTAATATAAGTTAACTGCTGCCTGGATAAGTGTTATAACTGCCGATTTTTCATTATAGGACGTTCTCTCGGGTGCACTAAAATTTGCAAGGGAAATCTAACTGGACTCGGGCGAAGTGAATGCCTCGTCTATAGCAAAACAAATCGCATCGGTAGCGATTCAATTTAAAAAGGCAATTTATGGCAGTTTTCTTATTGGCTATATGCCTTTAAATCTCTACACACTTTTGAAAAAAAAACTAAAAACGTGTTATACCTATAGGGTTTTCTAATAAGAGGCTTCATTTTGAATAGCCTGCTTTTTGGGTCTGCTGTCAATTTTGAAGCTGTCATCTTTTGACATTTGACAAGTAAAAACTACGCCATTACTAAACATGGCACAATACACGCTTCTTCTTCGCTGATTGGGTCCATTACATGCATCAAAATGATCCGGATTTTCATCGAAAAATCAGCTTCCTCCATGCCTTGGAGGCTACGTTAATAAGCAGAATTGTCGTATTTGGGGCTCAGAAAATCCAAGAATGATTGTTGAAAAGACTCTCCATCTTCAACTTGTCGCTGTTTGGTGCGGTTTTAGTGCTGGCGGTGTGATTGGACCTTACTTTTTCGAAAATGAGGCTGGTGCAACATTACGGTGAATGGATTGCGCTACAGAGCTATGATTAATGATTTTTTATGGCCGGAATTGGAAGATATTGATGTGACCAACGATTATTTTCAGCAAGCCGGCGCTACGTGCCACACAAGCAACGAAACAATCGCAATTTTGCAATAAAAGTTTCCTGACCGTGTTATTTCTGGAAGAGGTGATCACAATTGGCCATCGAGATCTTGTGATTTAACACCTTTAGAGTTTTTCTTTGGAACCACGTGAAAGATAAGGTCTATGCCAATGCTCCACAATCGATTCAATACCTTGAAGATGGAATTCGTAAAGTTATCGAGGACATACAGCCGCAAACGTGCGAATTGGTCATGGACAAAATATGGTGCTGCAAGCGTAGCCGTGGCGGCCTTTTGGCTGATATCGTTTTCAAATGTTATGTTGTTCCTCTTTACAATGAAAGAAACTAATATTGATTTCTCTTAAAAAATACTCGTTTTTTATATCAAAATGAAACCTCTTATTGGACAGGCCTTTATTATTCTTTTCATTTAAAAAATCACAAAACCGTGAACGTTAAACATTAATCTCTGAATTAAGTTGTAACAGTGCTTGGTTATCTATAGTGAGTCCTGAAACCATCGGCGTGTGAAATTTAAGTACATATCTTAATTAGTCCGGTGGAAACAATGAGAATTAATAATTCCAGTGGCGTGGTCGGTTGGGGGGGCGGCGCCAGAAGACCATTGTTGGGTGGTGGGCATGCGCTTCGTTCGTTTTCGCCGTCACGCGCCGTGTAAATAAACCGCCGTAATATACTGGCCAGTTCGAAATTAGTGTAATCTTGACGCCGGGTTAACTGCGTGTGATATCGCCGAGTCCGCAGTGAGCCTCATAGAAACGTGAATTGATTACTAAAATTAAAATAGAACCAGATTGCCTGACTGTTTCTTATCTTCCAGCTCTTCCTCATCGTGCCCGCTCGCCGAGTCACCGCTTTATATATTCCTTCCGAGCGAGCGGTTACGTAAAACGTTATCGCGAGCAAATGAAACGTATACAACAATATCGGTAAATGTCAGCCATCTCATAATTTCATTGTTATTGTTGTGAGAGACACGACTCCGGTACCGACCGACCGGAGCGCCGTATGCATGATCGGGGATATTAGAAATGCCCCAAGTGACTTACGTCGTCCTCGAGTAGTGAGGATAGCAGTAGAGAGTTGAACTTTTGCGTACGGGGCACAGTTAAATTTAATGCCCTGTAGATTCCGCGATACCGGGAATTATTATCCTCATGCCATCAACTTGCTAGTAAAGGGAGCTTTTTACTCAAACGCACCCGACATGACCGGACATTGATGAACGCTTGACACAATCTCTATCTTAACGATATTTCATGAAGACACCGCCAAGAAAGGTGTCATGCAAGATAACAACTTAAATTAATACGATGTCTAAATGTTCTTCCACGGAAGCTTAAGCGTTTCATCAAATCTCTCCACAATCAAGGTGCAGAATACTACTCCTATATAATGTTTAAGAAACAAATCTGCTTCCTGATCATATCTCCTTAAATAATGTAATGTTTGACTTAAAGAACTATCATAAGCATTATCCCCTCGGGGGCAATTGTTTCTTCATCACCTGTCCTTCCACATAAGATCAGCTGCTTACTGTGAGGTAGTCAGTTGTTCATTTGAATATTTATACACCCCCGCACACTCCCTGTTCCAACAACACCTGTTTTCTTCGACGACTGTGCGAGCACCTCTCTCCTTTATAAATTTATTTGAGTGCTAGCGCACCCAGGACATAAACCGGGGGTGCATTTCAATACGCGGCCAGCAGCGGATGATAGATAAAAAGCGAAGGCCCTCGGACGAATAAACGGTTGGGTAAATTGATTTACAACCGCAACGGTTTTAACACGGCCATCACATAAATTAGCCCAATTCCCAAAAGAAGAAGATGACCGCGTAAATTATAAAATAATGCACGCGCGTCCGCCACTGCCGAGGTCCGGTTAATTTATGCGATATTTGTATTCATAACAAGCGATCCCAGATTTAGATACTTTTACGTACGAAATATTTCACCCCGGAGAGGCGGTTTATACTTGCAAATGCATGTCGTATTTATAGCGCAATCTAGCTTTTATTTTGATGACGGATAATGTATTCTGAATTTTTGCTGTGTTCGGTTCACAGCACGGTGTTTTATCCCAGCGGACCTTGTAAATAGTTAATGCTTATTGTTACTGCCTTCAGAATTCTATTGTATTTGATGGTGTTCTCTGGGTTGGTTATGGATATGTGATCTTCTCCAGATATGATCAAGACATCAATTCTGTTTAAGAAGCGATTGGTCTGATTCCAGTATTAAGAGCAGCCCATACTCCAACATCTCGATGTAACGATTTCTCTTCTTCTTCATAATTTAACCCACAACCCTCATAGTCTTCAGCTATGGGACAAGCTTGAGACTATCTTCTGTACATACTCAAAACTCATGTCAAAGCTGAGTAAAGGATTTTTTAACGCCGGCGCTTATTATGCAAATCAGATGTAATATTACACCCCATTTTTACGTGAGTGTAGTTTCCTTTCATGCGCTTTGGAGTTTTGCTTTGCGCTGGCCGCAATGATATTAATTGAGCTATCAACGAATCTTGTCCTCCCTCTTTTTATCGGGTTACGAGTCGCGTATGGTGGCCTGAGGATATCAGATGGGGACGTCCTGAAGGGCAGCGGAACACCGGCCTGTTTACCATAAACGCGCCGCGCGAGAACCACGAAATCATGGAAACGGACCTCGTGGAGGAGAGCGCTCGCTTATTACCATATCAATTTCGTGTGCGCCCAGGGCATAGCGCGTGTTGCCAATTAATCAAGTTTTCTTTTGTTGCTTTATGTGTGTGGGAGAGGTGTGCAGGTGTAGGGAGAGCCCTCTCGCTCCTTCTTTCTCTTACCATTTCCGACGTTTCTTATAATGTACGATTATGAAGACAATAAATAAGGTCACGTGACAGGTGCCCCGACGTATGATGCAATCGGCAAGACGTATGAAGTCGCGGGCACGACCGCTGCCCATTAAGGCTTAAACGCTCCCCGCGATCAGGCAAGCCAGCTCTGGACCTCTGGGAAGATAGAAAACCGTCACGAAGGCATACAGGCCTGGATTAAGCATGCTAATATTTAAATAGATACCGGATCGGGAACCCGGTATTATTTACTGGATTTCGCGGTGAAGGCGAAGTCTATGGTACGTACGGTGCGATCGAAATCTGGGACTCCTTCCACACACACGTGACCTCATCCTAATCTAAGTCATCGGCCACTCCACCAGCAAATTGCTACATATTTCTTTGCGAATGCGTGCCTAGATTAACACATCTGACTCCGAGGAATTTCTAATTACGTTTCAACGGACCCAAGATCGGTACGATTTGATACAACAATGACTTGATGTGGTACTCGATGATTGTTGATATTTACTAACGTTTTAATACAATATATGACATATTGGGCTAGTGGACTTGGTGTAAACTGTGTGGTTTCTTAGGAGCCAAGAATTTGACTACTCAATATTTGATTTGAAAAAGGAGGAACCCTCTTTCCAGCAAAATCTTGTCCATAGTCCAAACCAGAATTTAGGTCGGTGTCTTGCGCCCTTTTTGTCAACTCATATACCATTGCAACTTCTTCTTTCTTCAACACTCACCTTTGCCTCTTTGTCCCAACGTTAACATAATGGCTGTTGCTCACACTACTAACAGACCAGCAACGTGGACAGAGCAGCAAAGTCTGTAGATCACCCAACTTAAAAAAGGTGGATCACCAACATCCCGCTTTTAATTTAACTAACTCCCGAAAGCAATTCACCACATTTAGGTTTTATTGTTACAACTTTAGTTATCTTCCAGCTTATTTTATTAGTGTTGTACATCTGTATTATTATAATTAATAGCCTTTCCTTTATTTTTCAGAAGAACCACGCATTGTTACACCACAGCCTGTGGAAGAATTTCCAAAAGGTAACTAAAAATTAACCAGTTCTCTACTTATTTTAAACTCGGCTTGAACCAGTTCAACACAATTGGCAATAGAAACAAGTCGATGACAAAAAATATTATTACCGAGAGACACAAAATATCGCTTAGTCATCGGTCAAATAAATTGGTTATGTTTTATTTGTGATTGTCACATTGTTCCGTGCAAAATTGGAGCTCGACCAAGCAAGGCCGGGATCGGTCGCAATAATAGCGAGGCGCTCGCTATTTTTAACCCCGCGTAAAATCGCAATTGATGAATTTAGCATGTCAAAAAGTGTCAGGTCGGTTATCGCAAATGAAATTTTATTATTCCCGGTGTATGTATTTCGGGGCCCCGAACCGGTCGGTCGGCCCCGCAGCGGGGTTGCCGGGGGTTGAACCGAATCGATATACGCTCCTATGAAATATACAACAGCGCGCGGAGTGTTTTGTTAATTTCATTTTATTGGCCATGATTTACATTTCCATAAACGTAAATTTCGCGATTCGGGCCGATTTTTATTTCCTCGCATAGCGAAGTTTTATGTGAAATCACTACTTTACCGATGGAAACTTTTTGTGATCGTCGGTTTTTCGAGTCACTCAGAAAATTCAATTCGAAGGTATCAACTTCTGAACGAAATTTTCTTTATTTTATCGTTTTACAGCATTCAAATGTTCTCATATTATCCAAATAATCGCAAGTGGACGAAGCAGAATTTAAATCACATGATCGTGACAGCCTCTCAATTCATGTACTTTCCTCTTAGATAAAGCATTCTTTCCTATAGCACAATTTTAAATTGATGTTATACCTCTTATCCATATTCTCATGTCTCTTGTCTACGCAAACGTGGTAATTAATTAAAGTGTTCCCTACGTTATATCAAGCTATCGTAAGGAGTCACAAAAATTTCTTGATATACGACTCAATTTGGCACATCCGGAACGTCCATTATGAAAATTTATAATACAGGCGTGTTGTTTTCCCATAGAGATGCAAATCGGAGGCCGCGAGAAAATCGGTCGAAATCTCGTGGATCTCTGGTTGCTTCCCGGTCATACTAGATGGCGCGCAGCCATCTGCCTTCTCGTCTTCATTAGGAGCTGGCAAAGCGGATCCGATGGCCACTAAGCCCTAATGATGTTATATCTGCAGCGCAGAACCGTCCAGACATGATGCTACAAATTGACATCTGGATATTTCATTCAATTATTCAGTTCCGTACGCGGCGAGTTTGTTGTAAACGTCACACCGGGCACGCCGTCTCACGAAAAAGGGTTGACGGTCCTCGCACTCTCACTTATGAATTTTACAACTTAAATTAATCGGAAAGCGGACAGGAAGGGAGTGTCTCACTTCTACTACCTGTCATGCCAGGACAGTAGATTACAAAGGTGATATAAATTGTTGACATAATAAATGTATCGTCATATGAAAAGTTACTCATCTAAACTTAACATATTCTGCAACAATTGATATTTAGCAGTAGCACTTAGGTACTGTCTTTGCTCTTTCAGTTTTTATTGTATACAACCCCAGACACCATACCTCCACGTGGGTTTCAGAATTTGTTGGCATTAGTTGTCTGTCAAAAGATTCAAACCGACAACGACAAGTATTAATTTAGGACAGCCCTCAAATGTTGTTAATTTGTTGGAGTTTGCCTTAGTTCGTCGGGATTCTATCCAAAACAACTACAACTGACAATTAACTTCTTATCTTTAGATAGCTACCTCTCAAGTTTGGCTTCTCTATAATAAACACATCGTGAATAGATTCCTGTCAAACGTATGTTTCCCAAAATTGTGCTGTTGCCTGTTAAGGAATAGAAATACATGTTCACAATACCGATGAAAATAAAAATTGCCCTATAAATAAGCGTAACTGTGTCCAATAAAGTAATTCAATTAATTAGCGGACCTCAATGGTGGAGAATGCTAGCTGGCCCCGAGTAGGGTACATTATGATATAGATAAAGTTATAGCCTTATTAGTGATTGGTGTGCTCCATTGTACCAGACAGCTATATGACCAATAAAAAACCACACCCAGTCTAGCCGGTATCTCCGAGCCGTTGATAAATTAAAATGTTGTGATGGTGCCCTCCTACGGGTTTCCATTGAGACGCTCGCCACTGACTGCCCGCTAGATATATTTTAAGCTTTAATTAGTAATTTAGGCAAGACGGGCATCGATTTTTCCTACTCCTCTGCATCCAATATTAATTGGCCTCACAAGGACGCAACTTGAAGATATTTCGGACGTCCCTTCCACCGAACGCAAAAAAACAAATTTATCACGTCATAAATATATGTCGTAAATAGCGAAATTTCACACTGAAATAAAGTTGCTTTATGGTCCGCTTCTAAGAAGGCCCTTTAGAAATGTGGACAACCCTTTAACTGTAACAATATAACCGGCCTTCCACTGATTTTTTTGTTCTGTCTTAGTGCATTCGGATCTATTGTAGGCTGGCTATTGGGCAATTTGTGAAATATAACCCAACCTAATTAGACTTGATAATGTTTAGTATGTAGAACTTTTAGTGTTGGTATATTCACATCTTGTCACTAACTGGACACAATGGCCAGGTAATATAAGCTTGCTGTGTCTTCCCCTGTCTCCACTGACTTAAAATCTATGAATATGCATTCCCTGTTTAGAATCTTCTTCTTGTTTTAATGTCCTCTTCCACTCTCTTCACTGAGTATATGTTCGATTTATTTCCTAATTAACCAAACTTCGCACGATTAGTTCCAGTTTACCTTACAGAGAAGTCACTGCTTAGTACTCTGCGCGGGTTAACCTCATGACAGTCAGTCATTGACATGGCCGATTAGCATATAGATTGGGGCCTTCTGGCGTGTCGAATATGGCGCTATTTCTACTGTGCAGTTCGCGCTTTTTACGATCTGGAAACGTAACCGTCGGTCGGCTTAACTGCAAATTCGCTGGCCGGTCATTAAGACGAACCCGGAGGGCGATGCGATCTTTTCATCTTTCATTGTTGGTGCGCTATTATCCGGAACTAAATCTGGACGTAGTTTGGGGTGCGGGGGTGGCGGTCGCGTGCCCTTGCTGACCACATGCCCAAAGGGCAGCTGTTCTCCACCTATTGTCAATTGTCACCCACGCACCTCTCTCTCAATCGGTTTTGTGCGGAGAGTCTTGCCATCACCTAATTTACTGCGATTTCGGCAGGGCATCCCCCAAATAATTCGCACATCTGGGTCTCTAATATTTCCGGGTGTGTCTAGCACGCGTCTAACTGTTAAAATGAGAGGACTCACCCCAATTTCTACCGTTGACAAACGACTTCATTTCGGGTTATTTTCAACTAGTCGCTGTCAGAGGGAAGTTATAACGTTGGACAAGAGTACCTACGCAATAACCAGAAATCATATCTATGGAGACAATCACCTGGTGTATTCTATTTTCGTTTTCCTGTTCCAACAATTTCATATAAAAACCTTCTTCCCCTTATGTCAACCCAAAAATACCCGCGACCAGACAAAAAATATATTATGCGGGGAAACAACAGACTAAATATATATATTTAACTGCTCTTTTTCTGGTGGTTCGGAGGGAAACAATTAGGGCCTCGCCGTCGGTTGGATCGGGTTCCAGTTCGGGAAAAAAGTGTCACACGACTCCCCCATAAGTCTGGTAATTCCTCCTCCATATGTTGCGCGTTGGGCACGCGTCTAATGCGATATGACGTGAGGCAATTTTAGGGGTCGAACTTCAACGCCACAGTCGTCGTCGTCTGAGGGTTAAAGATCGCGACCTACCTTCAGGAATTAGCCATGTTACAGTTAGACATAATATCGGGCGACAGAAATACCTTGGCTCGAACTCCGTCGATTTCCAACGTTTATTTATAGAGGCGAAAAGGCGGATATCCTAAGCCACCGCCTGCCTTGACCCTAACTAAATCTAAATTTGCCCACGGTATACTCATGAGTTCAATGGTAGACTTGATTATCTATCGAATGACATGTTATTTTCTCTGTACTTATCCGCGGCTAGTCAAGTAGTTTATATCATGTGAGATGGAGTAGATTAGGGTGTTCCGCAGGTGAGTTTTTTTGTCCCACTGTTATTTTGACTATCTGGTGATACTCGGTTGGATGTAGGCTTGACTGTATTCTCTGACGAAACAGTGCTTTTTCTACGTGAGTGTGTCTCCTTGCACAATTGTGTAAATATTTTTCCACCTGATCTGCAATAAATTTGTTATGATTCCCAATTCTCAAACCTATTTTCATTGAATTGTATATAAAGCGATAAAAATGTTTGGGAACGGATTTCGTCATGATGCCTGAGGTGTAAATATTTACGCGTAAAGAATTTTCGATATTATTTCGAAAGGTTTTATTTGGTGGACCTAAAAGGTTGCGCCCGGCGTTGTTGTCGGGATTCCAGTTTGTCGGAGTGTATTAAAGGCGAAGACAGCGCGGTATGTTAATGGTGATTAACGGTGGTGGCATTTGTTGGGAAGTTTGTGTCCGGTAAATGTGATCAACCATCGGCTGTCGCATATCTTCGGTACAACATGAGAAATATTCAAATTATCCACGAGTCCAACAATAGCTTTGTTTCAGAGGCGGTTTAGGTTGTGGTGCCTGGCTAGTGTGTGGATATGTAAATCCTGACTGGACAGTATATTAACGCCTCCTTTAAGTGCGTTCCTCTGAAGCCTCTGAAAGCGGAGGAATATTATATTATGGCGGCGCGTCCATAAAGCGATTTACTTTGACCGGACCCAGGGTAATAAATATTAATAAAACCGCATACAAACTGCATACATTACTTGCGGACCGGTGTAAATTTTAAACGCTGTCCCAGCAGAAATATACAACCGTCCGCCGACATTATCGGTTTTAATTGGTCTCCTCGCATCTTCTCTTGCTTATACGGTCATTGTCTGTCGTCCCGTCCCGGACGTTTTTTACACTTCTTTTGCTCGCTTTACCTGGCACGAACATCCACAATCGCGAACGGCAAAAAATCGCACGATTTATACTCCCAAAATTTTAAGTTATTACGTTGACATTTTCGAGTACATTGGAACCTCTTTAGATTGAACATTTTTTACACATTCTTCAGGACCGTACCATAAACATTATTGTTAGTTTCGAGGGGTCGCTATGTTTAATCTACTAAGGCTCACACAACAACGTTTCAACTCTCGCTAAATCGCCAATTTTCTTGGCACTGCTTCATAAAGGCCTCTTGTTCCTTCTTTTTATGTATTATTTTGTTAATTGATTGCCCTGTTCTCCAGAATGCTGAATCATTCGCGTTGTTTGGTAGCTTCTAAGAGCTTTTTTTAAGATGAAGATTTAAGGATGAGCGATTGAGTAATGATGGCTTCAATTAATCTGGGAGTAAATCAAAATACCGACTTGTTGCCGTGTGCTTTATGGTCCTGCTGGTTGTTTCTTGGTCTTCGGTCTGAATAATCAAGAGTGGCCATTGCTGCGGATATTCGTTGCTGGTGGCATTGCTCCAGCCCAAGGTAATCGCAGGATTCGATCAATACACTCTCAGCAGAGACACACATATACACACACACATGCAGAAGCGCGTGCATTCGAAGGTAGCAGATCGGAATACATTTAATGATCGCGTTCGCTTAATTAAAATTAAAATACGGAGGTGCGGGTTATTGTTGGCGATCTGGGAACGGAGCGGCCGAGCCGGGCCGGACGGTGATCGTCCGAGAAGGAGAGCGAGAGGGGGAGGAGGGGGTGTGGTAGTGCGGTCCGGTGGTCGGAGTCATGTCGACCGTGCCCAGACTTACGACGTACACGCGCCATATCTCCACCGGGTACATATTGAGCGTTGTAGTGCCCCGGTCGGGTCTCCAATATGATCAGTCTGGTTTTTTCCTCGCGCCTGAACGTGACGCGACTGCTCGCCCCGTAATTAAATACGGCCAATAACACTTCGTGAGGTCCGCGCGACGCGACGGCGTGGGTCGGGGGCCCGCCGACATCGGCGCGATTCACGATTCTGCAATAATGTTGATGTAGATTCGCCTCTATCGATACGGACCCCCATAGGATAACGATCCTCCGCATTGTAATGTTCGCATTTAACAAGTAACCGATAACCAGCGCCAGCCAGCCAGCCCGCTCCCATGCTACAACACAACACCCTTCTCACACTACCACCCTCCCCGATACGATAAATAAAGCCGTATTGCCTCGTCCGCCTAGACTCCATGCCCATTTGTACTAATATGAACCAACTACCGCGTACATACGTTCAATCGTTATTGCTGTCCATTGACAAGCAAGCCCAACCGACAAATATCAAACGCATCAGTATTGCCAATATCAAGATAACCTGCAACAACAACCTTTCCTATTCCTCGTAGCGCTCCATCCTACATAGGCTTCATCATAAGGCCTGTTATTTATTAGTTTATCAAGGAAGGTGTCCAAGAACTTGATGAACCCTTTGGATGGGCTTAGATTCTTTGATCAACCAGGTTTTGTACCGTAGCGTGAATTAACGACGTCCGATTTGAGAGGATAATTGACCGTGTAGATCCTCGAGTTCGTGGCGATCGATGCTCGAGGTAGAGAGGTCCTCTCTCTTTACCTCTTGCATTGGTGCGCTTACGTTGGAGGAACGAGTGCATACATACTACACACGGGACGGAGAGTCCTGGGCCGTCGTGTCATTACTATTTTATGTGACTGGTCAATGAAGAATGCGAGTTCCCATTGGTGGCCTGGGCGAGTTATGACGAAGTGAGATTGGCTGCACCTGGGCTCTGGCGCCGCCCTCCCTACCTGGCCCGCTGGGCCTCTACTACCTGGTCAAGTACCATAAGCGGCGCTGGCTTTGGTTTATTGCTTGAGGCTCGGAGTCGCGCATGGGTATATACTGTGTGCGTGTGTGTGTGCTGTATACATGTATATAGAGACGGTGCTCGATGGGCCGGTTGTCTACAGGGTTGTGTATGATCCTCAATAACTAGATAGACACGCGGCGAAATATAGAGCGTCCGTAATGAGGAACGTAGGAGAGGCCGGAGAGAACCAGTTTTCTGGTAGAGCTTAACATGGCCGTTTGATGGGACCGGTCTAAAACAAAGAGAATTCCTGTTCCTGATCCGAACACTCGCATTCATCGACAGCCTCCGTGCGCTCCTTATCAATTCAATGCAATGCCTACATACGTATTCATCTGAATTTCTCAAAAAGTTAATTGCTACACATCAGTTTGGCCTTCTTATCCAATGCTCCTTCTTTCTCATGATTATGATCCTACACACCCATCTGCATCCTGAAACCAAAGAAAAACTTTTAATCTATGTTTCCCTGTATTTCCGTGTTTCTTGTGCTGGGTATAGAGAGTAAATTGTTCGTGGAATTAACCTGATTTAGTATTATTTTATAATAAAAAAAGCTAATTGCTCCAGCTAAATCTCATCGTGATAGTTTCAGGGTATAATACCACCTGGGGGAGCGCGTGTTGGTTAATCGCGATTTCAGCATGCAACGCTGAATTTGTACTCGGCAACACGTGTACGTACACCGTAGGGACCGTAAAAATAGCCATCGGAGCTCTCGATTATTTAGCGTATTCGCTTTTTTACAGAAAGAGCTGTCCCAGGTCGCCTTTATATTTTCCTTTGTGGTCTGCGCTTAGTTTGCGGAGGTAAACGTACAGGTTGCGCTGTCAGACGGCTTAAGTTATGTCGCGGGCCGCTGCGCGACAACACCGCCATCTAGCTGGGGCTTTCAATATGCAAGAAAAATAAATGCTGCCTGCGCCCCGAGACTCACATCCATAGAGCTTTATAATTAGCGGGAAAGACTTTTTTCAAACAATGCGCTCGCCCGATGCATGTTCCCGGGTTTATTTTTGTGTTATCCGCGGGCATATAAAACGGATTTATATACGACGCTGATGCCATTGATTTATTTTATTATTCCTGGAAGCCTAGCAAGCTAGTAAATTAATTAGGATTTGTTAAGGTCGCCATGATGGCCTGCCAGCCTTAGAAACGCTTAATATTAGTCCGTTGCTTGACGATTGTCGCCACGAGATGACGGACAAGATATTCTGTAACAATTTTCCATTGGCCAGTCAAAGATTACTTCTATTCGCATTCCGTGTTTGCTTTGGAGCTGTGCCCGAAAAAATGGATGAATTTGTGTCAAAATTCGTAAAAATATTCTCTTATTTTTAAGTGGTGATGTTTACCGATATTATTTTAAACGTGAGGCTGCCGAAAATCTGAAAAATATCCTTTGTTGAGTTTATGAATATATTCTTAATAGCCCAACATAAATTTTATCGAAATTGTGATCAAAGTCACGTCTCCGCAATTCACAATTTCAATAAATTTTACTTTAGCATTTGATGCAAACACATAACTCTACTTTTGACAAACATAAGTACTTAATAGTACATAATGCTATTCCTTTGTACGTAAGCAGTGGTTTTCCCTTAGGTAAAGTAAGAGTAAACAGCATCTTGTTCTGCCTATAACAATATCCATGTTGCTGTCGCTGGTGATGGTCAAGTTCATCCACAAATCGTTGAATGAACCGCGAAATGTCAACGTACCGCTAAAATATCGAAACCCATCGTTCTCCGCGGCAGTGCATTGGACGTTAAACTGTCTGATAATTACAGCGATAGCTACCGGAGGCAGTTTATTATTTGAGAACAGTGAAAACATGTGTGCTAGCAACGTAGATTCTTGGCAATCGGCCCGACCGGACCGCAAAACAATTTGCAGAACACGGGACGAGAGGCAGCGGGGGACCACCGCGAACAAAACGCGATCGAACGCAATTTAATAAACACATAATTCTGGCTCCGTTTAAACTATTTATATTTTACCGATTATTTGTGTTCGTTTTAATATCGGCGCCCGCCATCGTTTCATCTCTATAGTCCTTTGATCGCGTCGTACGATTCCCAGAAACCGATGGAGACTAAAATTTGCCATCGGGCTTTTGATGATCTTGGTTGCTACTCAAGTTTACAAAGGCCCATGAAAGTATCAATAGGACAGAATCAACAGGTATGGGGAACAAAACATTATCCAGGATCCAATGATAATTGTGGTGAGTTTCCTGTCGTGGAACAGGTTGCGCCATGGTCTTCTTCGACGACACGCGGTTTCTGGCAATGAAAAGTTCCTCTATTATCTACCCTGAAAGAAGGTGCGCTCGGCATGTAATACGAGCTGCCCTGTACCCAGGTAGGGCAGCTCTCCAAATCGTTGCCCCATGATGCCGTTGTTGAAGACAAACAAGCGCTATATTTATGTCATTGTAATGTCACCGGCGACGCATTGTGCCCTAGATTATGCGCAGGTACAGTCCGTTACAGGCACTCCAGGTATTTCGGTTCTTCTCTACACAGCTGCGCCCACACAACCTCTGTAGTGACGCAATCATCGTTATATTCGACAATAATTTATCGATTTGATGCATTATCTTCGAGCGAGGGTGGTTCGTTTCAGCATATGGCGCGTGTCCCTAATGTCGAGTCGATTTAAATTCTGACCATACGCATGATTATTTCCCTCAACGTTTGTTTTTTGTTTTGTTTTCGTGCAGTATCTTCGGTTACAAGTGCACGGTAGCGCCGGTTGCTTGTTGCGGCGTGACTCGCAACCGTCTGCTTCCCTATTTGGATACTAGAATACTCGCTCCGGTGCACGACCATTGTTGTCATTAAGTATATGCGTTACATGTATATTTGCGGGCATACATTGCTTTGTTACAAGCAATTTATTAGGGCATTTTAATCGAACAGTGGCGCACGCGCGCAGCGGTTACGTTTAAAACACTGCACTGTAACTCAGAGTATGATAATCTTAAACTGCCAATAACACAACGAAACTATTTATGTTAGCAATTCGAGATCTAACCTTTCACTCATTTATTGAAATTTAGAGAATTGCTTACACATCATGGCATTATGTTACGTCGCATGATAGATTGAAACCTGGAAACGCTATTTGGGTAAAAAATAAAGACTTAACGTTTCGTATGTCTTGAGCATCAAATCTTTATATTTCCGGTAAAACTTCTAAAAATACCGTCGTACGCTGTACACAGGGGGGGGGGGGGGGTTGACAATCCAGGAAATATTTTATAAATACGGAAGGGGAGGCCTTTCCCTGAATACGAAACAAAAAAGCCGAAATGATAGGGGTGGCGACTTAATAAAAACCCGAGTCGTCTCCAATAACCCGGTAAATTAACAGGAAGCGTGCGGCGTAAAATATTCCTGTTGAGGGGGGGAGGACGGCAACATATGACAGCAGCCTGTTTCCAGCTTTCCGAAAAACGGAAACCCGGGCTTCCATCAGCACGCGCGAGCCCATATGAGCCGGCCCATTTGTCTGTCAACTGCGACCCCTCCGACGTAAACACGCCAGATGAATCCACGGTTTCCCTCATCGCAAGGAAAAAGCACGTGCGTCGGCATATCGCGACGTCGTCTATTTATGACGTTCTAGTTAAATCACCTTGACACTAACGAACTCAATACAATGCAAGAATGCGCTAAATATATACACGGAGAGAGGTCTTTGGAACCGGCTAAAAGCGACTACGGCCATCTGCCCAGTACGTCTAACCTACGAATTATAAACAACCCGGATTTTAAGTACCCCCATTCATAACACAATGGGATCGCAGGGTGGGAATGAGAATATGAAAATGGGCGGGTACTAGGGCGGGGATTATCATACTCTGCAAGTGTGCCTTATTTATGAGTGGGTATAGCTCCTCCCACCTGTCATAACCGGCCTTGCAACTGGTCGAACGACGGGTCCTTAGTCATAACCGGGCCTGCGCGTGGTCCCCCTCATATATCCCTTCCCATTTCATATCTCATTTAATAAAGCCTGGACCTATGCCAGTCTTTCGTTAGCTTCTCGCGCGTTGGTTCGCTCGACATCCGTTTTGATCTTTTTCGTGCCTTCCTCCAACTACTTAGTACGTAACATTTTTCATAACCCCATATTAATTAATTATAATTATATTATTTGATTACAGAGGAACCCACGAATGCGCTAAACTTGCAATCGTACCAAGAGCTGATGTGTCCGAGATGTCAGGAGCAATTCACTGATGTCGATGAATTCCTACTTCACAAACAGGAATGCTCTGAAAAGGCTAAAAAGCACGACGAACCGGCTCATTCCGATCCGGAGGATATGGTTGTCTCTGAAGACGACGACGAAGAAAGTGAAGGCAAGAGTGACGAGAGGATGATGAGGTATAAACAAGATGCCGCAAATAATAACAGCCTCGCTGAGCAATCTTCCGAAG
The DNA here is from genome assembly GCA_964023965.1 of Melinopterus prodromus. Classification (NCBI taxonomy): domain Eukaryota; kingdom Metazoa; phylum Arthropoda; class Insecta; order Coleoptera; family Scarabaeidae; genus Melinopterus; species Melinopterus prodromus. The sequence goes on from OZ030393.1 coordinate 54,093,806, forward strand.
CTGAAGATACACCCAGACTCCCGGATTTTCCGTTTCCTGTCACTGTACCAGGCCACGTAACTTTAGAAGCATTAGAACACACCAAAGTTGCCGTCGCTCAGTTTGCGGCCAAAGCAATGGCAAATAGCGGCGATGAAAACGCTATGCAAGAATTAGCGGTACTCCAAAATACGCTATTCACTTTACAACATCAGCAGGTACTACAACTTCAATTGATAAATCAGTTGCAGCAACAATTATCGATAAATCGACCTGATGCTCCGAGATCTCCCGCGTCAACAAGTGAAAACGAACCTGCTGAAGAAAAGACACCTGAGCCTTCGCCGACGGTCATTGTTCCACCAACGGAACCATCACCTATAATCGCACCACCTACAATTCAGCCGAAAATAGAGCCTTTACTTCCCATAGCTGTTCCACCTACGCCATCTATTCCTATGATGCAGCCTCATATGCAACCTCTCTGCGGGATCTCATCAGCATTTGCATCAACTATCATCACGCATGACGATCCACACTCGTCACTTGATGAACCGAATACTCTAGAGGTGTTGCAGAAGCGCGCTCAAGAAGTACTAGATAACGCGAGTCAAGGTTTATTAGCCACGAATTTAGCTGACGAGTTAGCATTTCGGAAAAGTAAGGGATCCATGTCCCCATTCGATCCAAAGGGACGCAATGAGCCCTTCTTCAAGCATCGGTGTAGATACTGCGGAAAAGTGTTCGGCTCGGACTCTGCTCTTCAAATACATATCAGGTCGCATACAGGTGAGCGCCCTTACAAGTGCAATGTGTGCGGAAGTAGATTTACAACCAAAGGAAATCTCAAAGTGCATTTTCAACGACACAGCCAGAAGTTCCCCCATATCAAGATGAATCCGAATCCAGTACCAGAACACTTGGATAAATTTCACCCGCCACTGTTGGCTACGTTGCCGCAATCAGCTGCTTTATCACCAGTTGGGCCACCACCGCCTCCACATATGGGATACCCAGGAGGTCACCCTTTTCCAACGGCCCTTCCTCCATTGTACAGGCCTGCAGCGCCTATCGCAAATGAAGTGATGGGCACACGACTACAACCGTCTCCATCGCATCGTCCTCCAGAGCCATCGAGATTATTTCCATCGCACCAACTTTTCATAAACCGTCAAGAGCAGGAATTACCAGAGAATCTGAGCAAGCCAGTTCGTAGCCCATCGCCGCCACGAGAACCAGAAAGCTTACCGCCGGAACCTGTCAAGGAAGAGCCTCATATAAATCAACCGATAACTCCTAAACAAGAAGTTGATACTGATAACGAGCAGCAAGAACGAGAAAGGTTTAACACACCTGGACCCTATGATGATTGTAGTGGTGATAGTAGCAACAGTAACGAAGAAACCTTAGGTCAAAGGATTAGTCCCACCATGGAGGCACATTCAATTCAAGAAGAACCGGAGAATTTATCGCAAAAGGGAAATTCGATGGGACCTTTGAATGTACTGACAGGTCAACGATTGCCTGGACTTTTTACGTTTGGACACGCTGCGACATCGCCACAGAGTAGTGCTTCCTCCGGTAGCTTAGGACATTACCCGTCCACGCCATTAGCGGATCCAGCAAGAGATCCAGCAATATATACAAATTTGCTGCCCAGACCGGGAAGCAATGACAATTCATGGGAAAGTTTGATAGAAGTTACCAAACCATCGGAAACAAGTAAATTGCAACAACTGGTTGATAATATAGAGCATAAACTATCCGACCCAAATCAGTGCGTTATTTGCCATAGGGTGCTTTCCTGCAAGAGTGCTTTACAGATGCACTATCGCACCCATACGGGAGAGCGCCCTTTCAAATGCAAGATATGCGGAAGGGCATTCACCACGAAAGGAAACTTGAAGACTCATATGGGGGTTCATAGAGCGAAGCCACCAATGAGGGTGTTACACCAATGTCCCGTCTGCCATAAGAAATTCACGAACGCTCTAGTTCTACAGCAACATATCAGACTCCACACCGGAGAACCAACCGATCTCACGCCCGAGCAAATCCAAGCCGCCGAAGTCAGGGATTTCCCTTCGCCGGGTGGTTTTCCTCAGCTACCCAATTCCATGAATCCATTCCTAAACCAAACTTTTCACGTTCCCGGCATGTCGCCGTTAGGCCAGGGGTTTCCGATGAACATGAAGATGGAGATGGATCGAGACGTGAAGTCAGAGATAGACTACATGGACGATGATGACGACGACGATGACATGAGTAATTCCGAACATATGGCTTTCTCAAGTGCTTCGCCTCTGGACCATCACCAGAATTCCATGGTGAATACGACGGTACAGAAGATGATGCAACAGAGTACTAGTTGTACACCGGAAGACTTCTCTAATAGAAATAGGGTATCTCCTATGATGAATGGACTCACACCGCCACCTGCAACAGCCAGTCCTAGTGCAGCTGAAAATCTGGCATCACCAACAGATATGTCAAATACCGTCCAGGTAAGTTGTATTATTAAATTAGTTATTGAGACGTATTTTAATGTATTAACTTTACATAGGTGAAGCGTCCGTTAACACCAGAACCTGCGGCAAGTCCAAATCCATCTGAATCAAACTCTCTCGGAGCTCTGGATCTCACACCAAAAACGTCACAAGCTCCTATATCGTCGAGTCCTGGACCTCACCCATGTCCTCCGTCAATATTTACCTCCTTTGGGCTGATGCATCCAGGGCCGCCGTCAAGGGAATCATTGATGAACACATCGCCACTAATGACATCAGCTTTATCGTCTTTGACCTCTTCAGTACTTACGTCGACCAGTTTTAGCCCGCTTAGGTTAGCAGTCGGACCTGGAAGTAAATATTAATCTCTTTTTTATAGGTTTTTATACTTATTCGGGTTTTTGTTCTAGTAAGGGGAAATACGACGTGTAACTTGTGCTTCAAGACTTTTGCTTGCAACTCAGCATTGGAGATTCATTACCGCAGTCACACTAAGGAACGACCTTTCAAATGTACCGTCTGTGATAGAGGCTTCTCAACTAAGGTGAGTGACGAATAATATCTTTGTCATATTTTGTTCGTCGTATAGTTTGCATCAAAAATATGTCGTCTTCAGCTCTCTGCAACGATCTTTTTAGTGATGATATGCATTATTCAAGTAAACAGTCTCGTATATACCATTTACTATGTCGTGTAGTGCGCTCGGTGCAGTGAATTAGTTAGAGCACGGCTAGACAGTCATATTGTGAAAGGTAATTTGCGAGTGAAGATGTGACAAAGTGGTGCTGTCGCGTCCAGAGGCAAAATTTGTCGCGGCGCACGGCATTATGCACGCGAGATATATTTAAAAAAGGAGCAACGCCGGTCCGTCAGAATGTAAAAAGTGAAATTCTTAATCGAAAATAAACCACTCAGACAACTGACATAACTCACCGCTGGCCAGAGGCCAACGCGTTTAATTCTAGATAGGACACTCCTCAAATGTAGTATTGTCACTCCCGAAGGGAGACGGGGAAAATTTCACGATTTAGATGAAACGTTTTCTTTATTTTGTTGTTGCCCTTGATGAGCTGGGTAGGTTAACAACAGAACGGAAAGGCTCTAATCATCATACTTTCTACTATAAGCCAATAATAACATTCAAACTATTCTAATAACAATTCCAAACAAAATGTCAAAACAGATATAATTTTTGCAGACGGGCGAAGACTGTCTGTGCGGACAGAGGCGTATCCAGGCGAATGGAGGCGGGGAACACGTTCGAAAACGCAAACAGCCCGCACAGTCTCAACACAAGAAACCCTCAGTACCCTCAGTATTCCCGCTGCCGATGACCCCTGGATACGCCACTGCCTCGACCCCATCCGTGCCGATGCCGCACTGGAGTCAACTCGCGGTAAGCAACGCGAGGACTCCCATCGCAAACATCAACCACTCACCACAACTAATTTACTTTACAGGGCAACATGAAACAACACATGCTCACGCACAAGATCCGCGACATGCCCCAGCACATGTTCGAAAAGCCACTCGGTGGCGAGGGTCCACCTCAACATCCTCAGCCACCACTCCCGCAACAGCTGCCCCAACAGCAAGAGTCGAGCCAACCAAATCATCAACCAACACATTCGCCGCAGATGCAGCCCATACCAAAGGAAATCAAGACGGAGAATGAGCCCACTCCGACAGTGTCCACACCACAAAACAATCATCACAGTGAACCCTCCATGGAGTCTCCAACGAAGAGGCCGCCACCTCCTGAAATAGACTTGCCACCAGCTAAACGACCACCTAGTAAGTCTGATGATAAGAGACGTAAGATGTCTGAAGAGAGTTGTAAGACACGAATAGCTTATCAAAAGATAATCAATGACCAACATCCTTGGATCGAAAAGACATTTGCGTTTTCAAATAATTTGACCATCATTAGGCCAAATTTTGTTGTTCCCCGACAATTCGACAATACATCGTTCACACATCAGTACGTTTCGCATTCGTAAGATTTTTGCAAGCACATTATTTGGAAACGTAATTGGGTGTTAGCGTTGTATTCTCCCTATGTTATCAGATGATGCATTTAATATATTTGTTAAATATTACCAACAATGCAGCGTTGAAGCATTATTTCCACTGTCACCTGTTGGCTTGAAGGCCTGTATGCATCGTCTTCTAACATCTAGTTGTCTCCATCCATAGAATTCTAGTACTGGAAAGTCCCTCTCATGACATGTTAACCTCATTGATTGCTATTAATGGGCAAATTTGTTGACCTCTCGTTTTAAAAACTTTGCTTGCACTAACAATAGCGGTTTCGGGGCTGATGTGTGTTCGTGTGTGTGTTTGCAGGCTTACAAGCGAAGCACTTGTGCCACGTATGCAATAAGAATTTCTCGTCCAGCTCCGCACTGCAGATACACATGAGAACGCATACTGGTGACAAGCCGTTCAGATGTACTGTCTGTCAGAAGGCGTTCACCACAAAAGGAAACCTGAAGGTACGTCCAGAACGATTAAAGTTGCATGGTGTAGATAGTAGAAGTAAGTAGGCGGTTTTCCGTAGCTTGAGGCGCTTGACTAACGCGTATTAATTTCTCTAATGCACGTAATATGGTTGACCCATTGGTTTTTGATAAGTCTCCGATGGTTTGCAGGTCCACATGGGCACGCACATGTGGAGCAACGGGGCGTCACGACGAGGGCGACGCATGTCCCTCGACCTACCGCCAATTCCAATGAGCCCAAAGGATTCAGAGTTCCTCCAACGGAGACCAGAGCTTTTCTACCCGTACCTACCGGCTCCATTCCTTAACGGAATGCAGCAGAAGGTAAGTCATATCCAACATTTAAAGCTCCGATATTGAGTTTTAGCTGGAATAAAGAGAATCTAAGATGGCTTCCGATGTCAAATGAAAAAGCAATAAGTATTCAAATGTAAATCTTGTCTCTTGTAGCCTGTGTTAAAACCTGTAGCATAGAAAGTAACACGATATGATATGACTCTTACATAGAGACAAACATCGCTTGATGCGAAAATTGAATTCAACTATTACAACTGAATATCAAAACAAGAAGTCCATAGGTCACAGGTATGGACTTTAGTGTAGAAACTAGACCAGTGTTTGTTTTTTCGAAAATTTATGGTTTTCTTTCCTCTTTTTTGATTTTTTGACCTAAGACTATCTGGAAAAGTAAGGTGATTACTAAATATCAAAAGGAAAGGAATTTGGGGTTGGATATATGTCTATCTATACACTGTATAGATGGTTCTGTTCTTTCCACGATATTTCTGTTGTCTCTAACTTTCTGGGTTTATCTCGTTCTCGTCTTTTGCTGATCGCCTTCGCTGGCCACACCTCCATCACTGGTCTATTGTTGCACATTCTAGATAGATCTTTCAACCATCTGAGCACATAGTTGTCTCTCGATCTTCGATCACTGGCTTCACTACCAGTAGTTCTCGCACGTAATCATTTTTCCTTTGCCACTTCTTTTTATTTTATGTACACTTTCATGTTTGTTCTAGAGCTGGTCTCTTTAGTCTTCAATAGATACTGCCATTCTCAAAACAAGACCCAGCTAATTCAATTCGTCGAATTAGTGGTTCATCCTGGTTCCTTCTAGTTGATCATCCCATTATTAAAGAAAAATATTTTTTATACCCATTTCTACATTTTGCATTTGTTGCATAAAGAATCAATCTAGCGCCACCGAATGATGGTGCATTAATAATTATTTCCACAGAAGGCTTCCTGCTTTTTAAAGCATTTGACACAAAGGAACTTAGATTCTTGTCTTCGATTTCAGCTCTTCTCCAACAAAAATCTATAACATGAACCTTTTGCATTCACAGCTGAACGACATAACCATGGTGCAGAATCAGCAGAATGGTTTGAGCGGAGCTGGAGGAGGAAAATTTAATCTGCTCGGGTTCGGATACCCGCCGACAGAGGTGCTGCGCTCGCAGACGAGTTCTCCGGAGCGGCCTCCTTCGAGACCCGCAAGCAGGAGCGACCCAGAACGGCTCTGGGACCTGCATTTCGACCGCAAACCTTCGGTGGAACCATCCAGGGAGGACCATCTGCCAACCGGTAGGGAGGGTCTGGCGGCATAAGCCGCCAACGCCCTCTATGTTCCTATTTCAAACTAGTCTAAGCGTGCGGAGTTGGGGCAATGATTTCTGTGATAACACCGGCCGGCAACTAGCGACATGACCGGCCGTGTTAAATTTTAAACCCATTATAGTTTTGTATCATATAATACGAGAACTGAACTGCGGAAGCGTTTATTACACAACATGCAGTATGGTAAATATATATAGAGAGTATTTATAAGTGTAAGTAAAAGTTTTCTAAGTATATATTTACATATTGTGCAAGTATGTAAATATATATATCTGGGAAGACACCATCATCGCCAGTGTAGCTTATGAACGTGACCGAATTGTATATAAGATTTTAGGCGCATTTGATGTATTATTATCATTATTGTCGTCATTATTATTATTATTAACTAATATTATTGATACGTCTGGAGTATTACGCATGTTTTTCGGGGCAATGTTACTTTTTGTTGCCGGAATAGGCAATCTTGTGGTTTATTTCTTTTTTAAAGACTGCATCTTTATGTATACAAAGATTATTATTATAATGTGGAAATTTATCACTTCTTTTCTACTTTAGGCATCTTTTAGGGTTGCTGTTAGTGTAAATACGTTTTATATAAATATGTTTTTAACTTTGTGTTCAAGTGATTTAAGTAGGACAATGGCCAATATGTACCTATCAGATTCTAATTTTAATTCTTCTTCGAAATCTTCGTACCTATCGTCTTTCATTGTTTTACTTTTTAAATATGTACAAATTTTTATCTTCCTGCTGATTCTCAGTGTGCGGAACTGCAGCAAACTAAGTTATTGTTTTGTGTTGTTTTTAGATGGCAGCATTTCAGGTGCAAGCGTGTGTTGCAATTTCTGAAATTATCTAGATGAAAATCATCTAGCTATATACAGTTATGTAACTATCAGAATTAAAATTGCACTTGCTTTTAAATTTTTATTCCAGAAAAAATGTCTAGTCGTGGATTCGAAATGGTTTGATGCAGTTCTTAAAAAATCCTTTTATTTATTGACTATATAGTTACTTAATTCGAACTTTACAACTATTTTGTACGGTCCCAATTCATGTAATTGAATGTTCTGTTATCTGTTTCGATGTAGATAAATCTGAGTCCACTTTATACAATTAAACACTATTACTTTCAATTAGTTAAAAAAAGAATTATCCGCCTGTATACTTGTATAGTATATTGATCAGTGTCTTGTGTGTTGTCGAATATTTCTTTTTGTATCGAATTATTTTATTTTGTACATAGTTATCCGAGGCTAGAGACCTTACGAATATGAACTACTCTGTAAGAAAAAAAAACCTGTAAGTATATGAATGTCCTATTCATTTTCAGAATAAATGTACAAATATTTTTAACTGGTTGTAATATAATGATGTAAACGCCACTTAAAATACGCTGATGAACTATGTCTTGTAATTGTAAAGTTCGAGCCAGTTAAAACCTGTTTAATTATAAATTATAAATATTTATCACATTCAAAATCGTGTGGTTCTATTTCTGTACTCCCCTCATACCTGACAGCTCCTGCAGAATACATGTCATCGAATCTATGAATCGTCCGATAAATCTACTACTGTATAGTTCGAATTATAAATTATTTCTGGGACGTTTCGGATAAATACTACCGAAAACTAAAATAGACTCCCCCAGTGCACTATTCGGATGACTGTTTACATTCGCCTTCGAGATTAATGGAGTGTTAAGTAAGTGGTTTTCGTAAATAGTCTGCTTTAGGTTTGATTAAATTAGTACAGTTGGGAAAATGAACCACTTATTAAACGAGTAGTTTTATTTATTATATTTTTATTTCAGATTGGTCAATAGCTGTACCTAACCCATGTGGGTTGAGTGATAATTTTGAAATTCTAAATGATAAGCAAGTAATAATAAATTAAGCTAATTACGCGAAATTATTTCCAAAAGATCACTTCAATTAACGTATAGTCTACTGAGGTAATTGTTTGATAAATGGCTTGTTTAATAATAATTCGTTATGAATGTATATTCGTTATGTATAATTTCGAGTTTAATGAAGTTCTGTCAAAGTAAGTATATATGAATTATTCTGTTTTACGACTGTTTTATACTGTCTAATTAAAACAAAAAAAAATGGACCTATAGACCTGTTTATTTCTGTAACAATTATCAAAATCACTGTCGATCCAAACTGTTTGCTAAATTGTCAAATAACTTGTAATGTTAAGTGAGTGAGAAGTACTGTCACAAGTACCTCCAAACCTAACCTCTAACTTCAATTGAATTCAATTATCATGCCTCAGGAAAGTAGGCGTTTCTCGATTACGCGACGTCTTTAAACTTGGTATCATCTTCAAACTTTCTTTAACACTCTGTAGCATCCAAATGTTACTTACGTTGTTGTAGTTTTTTCACAACTTTTTATAATAGTCGGATTCTCTGGATTCTGGATTTGTTGGGAAGGTAAGCCCGCAGCACTTGGGCCACAGTAGGCCCCTGTATAACTTCCCCAAGACGGTAGGCTTAGCCGTCCAGCCAACGCACTTTTGTGGCGAAGGCTAAGACTGTGTCAGGCTCCGCCATCCTGATTCCGCTCGTTCCAACCTCTATAACTCCAAATATGGAGTACCTAAGTTCTTGAAGAGTCTCGCAGTCACATAATATATGTCGTGCTGACTCTTCTTCTTCTCCGCATCCTCTGCAGATGTCCGTATCACTGTAGCCTAGGGTGTACATGTGCTTTAGAAGATGCCAGTGTCCTGTTAGTAATCCAGTGACTAGTCGTAGATTCTTCCTAGACATCCTCATATATAGGGCAGTCCTCTTAGCGTTGGGGTAGCAAAGCATTTCTTTCGCTTGACGACTACCTGGTAATTTATTCCAGTGGTCTAGGAACTTTCTCTCAGTTTCTTTGCTTACTAATCTGCAAGCGCTGACATAGTTAGAGCGAGGTAGGTTCTGGCGAGCATGGGTTCCTGCCGGCTGCTTTGCGTGCCAGCTTGTCCGATATCTCGTGCCCAACCTCTCCTGTGTGCCCCTTTACCCAGCAGACCATCACATCATTCCTGCAGGCCGCCTCACTGAGGGACTCGTGGCAGCCCACTAGCAGAGGTGATGCAAATCGGTTCCGTCCGAGTGCTAGCACTGCTTGTCTGCTATCTGTGGTTATTATGACTTTCTTGTCTCTTATTGACTGTACTATTGTGTTTGCTGCTAGGGTTATTCCAGACAGCTCCGTCTGGATGACCGTGGCGTATTTTCCCAACGGTTCTGAAATGTTTATTTCGGGTTTGCCGCAATATACTGCGGCCCCCGATCCTAGGGAGTTTTTAGAACCATCGGTCCATATCTGAGTCATGGTACAATCCTGATTTCCTGGGGCACAGGTACATATATTGTAGGGCCTATCAAAGATGAAGTGTACCGATCATCAACCCGACTTGCCAGCATCGGTTGTTGTTTGCAAGCTTCTGGCAGAACATGTTTTGCTTTGTCCCCGCACCTTGTCGAGCAGTGCGTGCCTAAGGCTTGCAGCCGAAACATCGCTGTCAGCGCCACCCCGTCAACAAAGAAAGGAAGGGGCGGTAAACAGAGGATATTTTCCAATGCATAAAAGTCGGATTACTGCAACTATTTTCTAGATTTGATGTTTCATTATTGAATTAAGATTGAACCGGCATTCATTTTTGTTGAGAAATTAATAATATGAAAGTTTTCCATTTAGTAGCCAATTTTTCTAGGCATGTTTAATTTTTTTTCTTTCGTAAAGTAGAATAAATAGGTACTGTTCGAAAAACGACATCAAAATAAATAAAAAATTGCTATAGTAATAGTTGACCGGAATTGTCCAGAAACCCTGAATATTTTTTACTTTCGAATCTTTACAACGCGTTAATGAAAGAGACAGTGTAATTACCTAATCTCAAAAACTCACTAAAATATTTACGAGCTTAGTGTACTTTAACAGTAAATGTATTTTTTTGTTTTTACAATCTTTTGAATGTAAGCTGCGCTAGAAACAGGCATTGACAACCAAATGTATTTCATAACTTTTAGTATAATTCACACCTAAACATGCAGTTGTAGTGTAATGGGCAAAAATGTTTACCAACCTGGTAGATAAATATCGGGTATTTACCCAAATTTTAGTTCACAGCTAAAATGAAGAAAAAATGTCTTCACATATTTGTGTTCTGTTATTAATATTGATTAAGTACTTGGTTAAATAAATAACTATATGTGTTTTCAAAGTAAGTGTTACGTGTTATTAATTTTATATAAAATAAACAAAACTATAAGTTACTTAAATATTATTTCGAAAATAAGTAAAGCTAATAGTTTAAGCGATATTGAATTTTTATAAATTCCATTTTATGCAAAATATTTTAAATTTGTTTGACAATAATGGCGAGGCGAACTGTTAAATGACTGTCATCCACGTAGGGTTTGACAGACTTTGACACTAGCGTTGTATAATGATGACAGTTCATTTAAATACTGAGGTCATTATTTGAACGAACTGTCATTATTAACGCTAGTGTCATTATAATCATTGGCGCCTATAATGATGGGGGTTATATGGTCATAGATACGTATGCAATGAACTTATTATATGTGAGTCGTAGATAAATAACATTATTAAATAGAAACAAATGTTTATTAATTTTTATATCATGTAAACACATACTTATTATCAGATTAAAACGTAGCTGTTCATGTAGACACCGTAAAGCACGCATAAATAAAATCAATACTTCAAATCAGGAAGGTTCATAATTAAATTATAACGCTGCAGTTGGAATAACAGTCAATCGTCAGTATATTATCACTCAGTTCCATGTTATAAAGTGGTTCGAAATGTGTCCAAATAAGTTGTATTATTTACTATTCATTGCTATGATATCACAAACGGTACAGTAATTTTAAAACACAATGTATCACATCTTGAAGAATAAATTCTAGCTCGCTGCTGAACATAAAGTCACAGACCAAGTGTTTTTCGACATATCGATAGGCAACGAAGAAATTGGTAGAATCGTAATTGGATTATTCGGAGAAGTTGTTCCAAAAACGGTCCAAAATTTTATAGTGCTTGCAACTGTTGGAATTAATGGTTTAAATTATACAGGTACAGAATTCCATAGGGTTGTCCACAAATTTATAATTCAAGGTAACGTAATAAAACATTATCGATTGCATCTATAATTGAAAACACTCGTTCTTAGGAGGCGACATTTTATACAAAAACGGATCTGGCATTACAAGCATATACGGTTATTCATTTGAAGACGAAAACTTTGACGTAAAACATACAGCTCCAGGATATGTTAGCATGGCAAATTCAGGTATGGTCAATCACTAATAAATTATTGCCAAACTGAATTCCAAATTGTAATTTATTTATATTCATAGGATCAAACAGCAATGGTTGCCAATTTTTTATAATCACTCGTGCAAATTCTTGGTTAGATGGTAAACATGTTGCTTTCGGAAAAGTATAACAATTCATCAAGCAATCAAATTATTTACCGATAGTAACACGAACACAATTTTAGGTAATAAAAGGTGAAGCCATAGTACACACAGTCGAACACGTGAAGACAGATGGTGACGATAGGCCTTTGAAACCAGTATTAATAACAAAATCAGGAATTATACCAACACCATACCCATTTATCATTAAAGACGATGCTTACACGTATGTGAAAAAGTAAAAATAAATGCATTTTGTTCACAAAATTACATTGTATCTTTCAGCTTCTGGGCATGGATAAAAGCTGGTGCAATACCACTCATCTTTTCATTCGCTATACTAGCCTTCTTTCATTGGGCAATAAGAAAACTTGATAGCTTCAGGCTTGCAGAAGAAGGCCACCATTTAGATTAAACATTGTAATTAATAATCATGCTTATATATATATACATACATAAAATAGTTGCTTCCTAAAAATAAATCTAAAAACGATCAAGTTTCTTTTCCATCTATCGGTCATTGAGAGAAGTTATAATAACCTCAATCCTCTACAAGATGTCGCACAACTCAATCGTAATCTGCATAACATAGCGTCAAGCTTCGGCTACTCCTCACTAGATGTCGGAGTCCGTCACTATCTTATGTGAAACTAATTTCAGACATATTATCATTATCCGTCAGAAACAGCTGTTTGGTGTCAGCATACAAAATTTCCAAAACAATGAATGAAGAAATTGATGAATCTGAGTTTTACCATCAAGATTTTACAACAGCTTCAGAATGGGAGATGTTTATATCCAGATTGGAGGAGGTAATCCATGAGTGGCGTATAGAGGAAGTCAAAGCAGTGGATAAAGAGGTTGTAGAAAGCAAGTGGTGGGTGAAAACGGAGACAATTCACTTCACCGATGTAGAATTTCATTTAAGTTTATACCGATTATGGTCTGCGATAAGGGATAAAGATATCATCGAAGATGATTTTGACGATGACAAAAAACCTAAGAATCCGATTGATTCTAGGTTTGATTTTGTTTTAGACGATGGAGATACGTCAAACCAGGATAAGTGTATTTATACGTGGTATGGCTTGAACGAATATCTGGTGCTTGCACCTACCGATAATGGAGCTTTAATATCGGAGAGCCGGATTAAAATACTTGCAAGTTCTGTAAACATAGCCATAGCAAATTTAAACTGCGATATACCGATTTTTGTGCAGATTAGAGAAAAGTGGCAGAAGTTATATTTGGGTGTACACGAAGGAAACGGAGTTAGGACCAATTACGATATGATACATTTACGGAGAAGCCCACAGCATTGTAAATATTTAACCGGATTGCTAGATTTATTCAAGACAAAAATTTTATCTCCGATCATGTTAGAACCGATAGTAATCTCCGTACAATTGACTTTTCACCTAACAGACTTCGGAAAATATATTTGGAGGCAAGACAGTGTTGACGTTGATTCAGAACATTTTGATAGTAACTCCCTAACGGTTCTACCCTTTGGCGTTACTTATGATCCAATATCCAGCTTAATTCTAAAAACTAAATGGTCACGTCTCCCAGACCATTCAATAACCGATACAGAAAGTTATTCAGATTTCGATCCGTTACACGCACCGTTATGGACGTTATCGACCCAGATGACGGAACAACCAGTTTGTATCTTAGCCGAGTGTTTAACAGAGTTTCTACATTTGTTAAGTAATCATTCGACCATACATGACATCCTTGGAGACTACGCAGTAAATTCAGCTCAGGAACATGAAAATAATCCGTTAGATTTATTAACGGAACCGCAGATCCCGACTATATCGACAGTTCTGAAGAGAGCAGCCAGAAATTCAATTGTTAAACAAAGAAGAGGAGGCGCACCGCTTTCTGAAGAAACTTTGGTACCTTTGCTGTATTTCCTGTTCCCAGATGCCTCGGAGGACCCTTTGCACCTTTACGTTGATAAGCAAGAAGTACAAGCTAAGGATGTAGCTAGCGCCACCTTTCGAGAGGTAGGAATATGTAAATTTTTAAAAGTCTTATCAATTTTACCTTGTAATAACTGTTTGTATTTTTTTTTTAAATACTTAAAAAATAGGATGATTGTAATACATACCTTACTAATAAAATCCTGCAAAAGTTTCAATGTTACTGACATAACCTCACATTTTCAAATGTCACATTTATTTGACGTCTGTAGTCGACCACTGAGTTCAGTGTACACTTTTGCACTTAAATTAATTATCACAGTTGAGTGTGTTGAATCATTTGAACCATTGAGGTCTGAAACAATATTCCGCGAACTTGAAGGATTTTCGTCTCTCTATCGTTGGCACATAGGGGCGGTTATGGGGAATAGTAGGGTGCGAAGGCAACCCACTAAGCAGTGGGGCTATTTGAGTTGCATACGTAACTGTTATAAAATAAGCATTACATATTTCTTTGGCTAGTTTTCTTGAACGCTGATTGTTTCAGGATCGTACTAAGACAATTGCGGAGCTTTTCAAAGGCTACAAGACTTGCGGAAATGACTCTCTGGTATGGCGATTGTCCATTGCCTTAGCGCAAGCTTTGGATACTCTTGGAGGTGCTCGAGCTTTGGCGCATCTGTGGTTTGAGTTTGTCCAGGAGATGAGGTACCGATGGGAGAAGTCAATTACGATTCCAGGGTGAGTTTAAACTTACTTATTCTCAAAGTTTTATTAAATGATTATTTTGTACGTTGACTCATTATAAATGATTGTAGTCGAAGCAGGCGCTGAAATCAAATGTAAAAGTTTGTGGTGTTTGCCGCTCCAAACAAAATAAATACCGGTATTCAACCATCAACACACGGTTTGTTAAATTGGTTGCATAACCTACTGTAAGTTCGATACTTGTTTCGTAAAGCGGTACAAATGTAGTAACATGGGCATGGCCTACCTGGACTACAATCATTTATAATGACCCTATACTTTACGTTTAATATTTGCAAACCTTTTATGTACCTACTTTTAATCGCACTTTTCTGTCGATGATTTTGTTTTGTGAGTCATACACGCTCCTGCAGCACGGACTTGACTTCTTGGTGCTTCTTGATTTTGTATGGATTGAATATATTTGATTGATTGTTTTTACATTTTTGAGTCTTTTGCTTGAATTTCTGGGTTCCATCCTATAGATTTTTGTGCATAATGTCCTGTTGTTTAACTAACATTCTTGAAATTTTGGTCCAGATATTTTAACGTTAGCGTCCAATTGTATATTATATTGTTTTACACCAAATGATATGGTATTATCGATTTATGGAATGTTTGTGAGTACATTTGTTTTGTTGAAAATGGTTGAAAAAAAAATAGTATACAGAAGAATAGTAACAGACCCCCCCGTCCCAGCTCAAGCTATTCTTGGTTATATGATGTCATTGAGGGTTCAGGGAAAGAAAAATAGCATAAGCAGAAACAACTTTGACTGGAAACGTTTTTTAGACATTCCTTTTTTATCATGAAATATGGTTTAAATAGCAAACATTTCAGTAATTTAAAGCAAAGTTTGCTTTTTTGTTAGTATTATATTCACATTAATTTAGTTTTCGAATACTAGTTTCGGAAATATTAAGTTCTTGGCAATCTCAAAATTACTCTCAAATTAACATATAATATAAAATTTTAAAATCGGTTTAAGATTCTTATGTCAAGCTTTATAAGTAGCAATGCCAAATTTAATTCAGTATGTTTCTTTTGAATCCTAAAAAACAATATTCGGGACTTTTCTTGATCAAAAACTGTTATTTGTGATAGTTTTTTTAGTATTAGTTGTAATAGCTCTTCAGGAAATTTTGTGTTAAATACAAAATGGTATGAAAATTAAAAAGCATGAAATTATTGAAATTAGCATCTTTTGATTTTTTTACAAAACTTGACAGGCCCTCATAGTTTACGTTTTTTTAAACAATTGGCAAAGTACGCTTCTCATCTGAAACCTCCATTAAAATGATATTTAGGGACCTATAATTTCTTGATAGTTTTTCATTTATTTTCATATGGCAGGAGGTTTTACAAATGTAAATAATGCTATGTTCAGAGGAGGGCAATGTAATGATGGTCGGATGCGTATAATCGATTATTCACATATAAACTACGTATTTGAATGATGTAATACAATAATAAAAATAATCAATGCTTATTTTTTTAAAAATAGATCTAAATACACTAAAAGATAATCCAAATAATCGATTACCAAATCAATCAAGTACTAATAATTCGATTCTACAGATCATTCGATTATCCCCATCACTAGGCAAATTATTTGAAGATAGAGAGAGAGAAGCATGCCGTTCTCTCTCTCTATCTTCTCTATATCTATTGGCAAAGCCTCTTTCTTTGATATCGTCTTTTCTAAATCCTATTATTAATTAGCTGCATGGAGGTCGAGAATTGAAAAAGATAGGTATTCATAGAAAACACACACTATTCAATTAAATTACTTAATTTATTTTGTATACATACCAATATATACATAGTGCAACTTTTCGGCAACGCTTTCTAGCATCGCCGTCTTATATCCGCCATTCGCATAAATCTCTAAATTCCAACAACAAACAAACAAACAAACAAGTCTTTACAAAAAAAAACATAATTGCACATTAGAAAACGCAAACACCCAATCAGAAGATCACACGCGCACTCTGGTCGTCTACGTAAGTCTTGCTTAAAATTACTATTTTTTTAACTCATGAGGTCTAAATTTGAGCGTGAGGACGGAGTGTCTATAACGGCACCAATCCGTTTCTGGTCGTCGGATTCCTAGCCATATATATCTCCATGTCGTGGTCGGTCCAGTTGTCCGAGTTATCGCAATAATTGTTCAGCGTATGGGTAGAGCCGGCCATGCTGTACCTGCTTCCAGGTCTGTGGTGATCTCTCGATCTCGACCTGGGTCTTGAGCGTCTCGTCGAAGATGTTATCGAATGGGGCGGGCCGTGGTGCTGCGGGATTCGGCTCAAGCGATCGGTCTGCATTGCTAGAGATTGCCTCGATTGGCGCAAATCTGGAAAAGGATTTGTTAAATTTGTCGTTGCTTTGTGGATGGTGTAATTCTTTCTTTATCACTTAAGTCTGAGTTGACTGAATATACTATTATTCTAAGTAACAACTGTGGTAAGGGTGTGAGAAAGTGTAATTGACGGAAAGAAATTAGACGATAGAATCGTGATATAACTTAGTTTTAAATTATTGTGTTGTTTAAGAATAATAGTATATTCATATGCATCACTAAGAATATAAAAATAAATATTAGACGATACAAAAACAACTGTACTTTTGATTATTTATAATAAGTGGGACGTACGTACCACCTTAAAAGGTTTGCTTTGTGTGGAAAACTCAAATTTGAAGGGGAAGTTGAAAACTGGTACCTAGAGAATTTTAGGTTTTATCCCTTCATTCCCCAGCCACCCCACTTTGAAAGGGCACAAAATTCTCTACTCAACCATGATAAAAAAGAATTAAATCGATCGATTGGTTCTTAATAACTCTGGACCTGATGCAATTATTGCTTAGAGTGGAAACACGTCGATTTAGATATCGAGGGGGAAGTTCAAAAATGGTACCTAGAGAATTTTAGATTTCATCCCTTCACCCCCCAGCCACCCACTTCGAAATTTCAAATAGCACTCTCTACCTTGTGTAATAATACCTTGTATAATGGTGCCATTATTCTAGTCTATCTTTAGAACCAATCGATCGATTTTTTTTATCGCGGTTGAGTAGAGAATTTTCTGCCGTTTCGAATGATGTATCACCTAGGTAGGGGGTGCCATTTGAAATTTCATAGTGGGGTGGCTGGGGGGTGAAGGGACGAAACTAAAAATTCTCTAGGTACAATTTTTCAACTCCCCCCTCGATATCTAAATCGTCGTATTTCCACTCAAAGCAATAATCGCATCAGGGCAAGAGTTACCCTGCATACTTTTGAAATGAACACACTTTATATATATAAAAACTAGTCCAGACAGAATCATCTACATTCTGACAATCTTTTCTGAATTCACTTCCCTACATTATTTTATTAGTGTTGTGCCATTTAACATGCGAAAATAATTTTCAAAATTTGCTAATTTCTTCAAACAATACTAACAAAACAAGCGGCTTATGGAAAATGTGTTTAATTATCTAATTCTGTTATGACTCGTCGATATATATATATATATATATATATATAAAAAGTGAAAAAACTTTTAAATTGGGGAATCCAGCAAACAATAATTGAAACGACTATATGTTTAGTACGTTCTTTATTATTTCACCAATATTTCGCATCAAATAGTATGCTTCATCAGGGTCATCTGAAGGACAAATATAATTAAGTAAACAATCTTAAAAGGTAACAAGTTACTTACAATTGAACGTTAAGTGGATGGCTGGTAAAGCGTTGAACAGGACTTTCACAAAATAAATTAACATTCACGGCTACACAGCTGAAGTCGAGTTTTCGGCCCGACAAGGTTAAATATAAAACATCAGCAACTGTCTACAGCCAACTGATACACTGCCTATGCGCTTCGGGGCCAGCCTTCAGCTATCAACAATAAAACGAAGAGACACGCCGACATAAGACGAGTAAACCGAACAAACATAAAGGGGGAAATTTGAGTGCTTTGAAAAACTAAAGTGGACGGATAAAAAGAAATTACAGAATTTTAAAATTCTGTAATTTCTTTTTATCCGTCCACTTTAGTTTTTCAAAGCACTCAAATTTCCCCCTTTATGTTTGTTCGGTTTACTCGTCTTATGTCGGCGTGTCTCTTCGTTTTATTGTTGATAGCTGAAGGCTGGCCCCGAAGCGCATAGGCAGTGTATCAGTTGGCTGTAGACAGTTGCTGATGTTTTATATTTAACCTTGTCGGGCCGAAAACTCGACTTCAGCTGTGTAGCCGTGAATGTTAATTTATTTTGTGAAAGTCCTGTTCAACGCTTTACCAGCCATCCACTTAACGTTCAATTGTAAGTAACTTGTTACCTTTTAAGATTGTTTACTTAATTATATTTGTCCTTCAGATGACCCTGATGAAGCATACTATTTGATGCGAAATATTGGTGAAATAATAAAGAACGTACTAAACATATAGTCGTTTCAATTATTGTTTGCTGGATTCCCCAATTTAAAAGTTTTTTCACTTTTTATCTTCAACGGCAAAGACTCGTCCTTAATTTTTATATATATATATATATATATATATATATATATATATATATATATATATATATATATATATATATATATGAATTTGATTTACAGCAAATTAATTTTATATAAAGTAAAAATTATATTTAATTTAAAAATCACTCATTTGTATTTTTGTTTAGGATGACAGGATACAGGATAATCACGTAGCTTAGATTATTATATTTTTGACAAATTAAGTACATATTTGAAAATATATTAAATGCTCTGATATCACGACTCAAACGTTGATTTTGTTTTCTATTAAGTTAATACCTGTGGTATGATAATAAATTCAATTTATTGTAGTAAAACCAAATAAAAAGCTAGTTTTATTATTTTTTATATTGTTAAATGACATACTCGGTGTTGAGCCGATGAGACACGTGTTAATCAAAATAAAATTATATACCATTAATTATAAATTTAATTAAGTTTGAATATAAAGGAACTAATTTAGAGGGTTCTGAAAAAGAAGAAAAAGAGAAAACGTTAAAAGTTGAAAAATAAAGACCACCCTGGAGTATATGATAGCTTACTGTGACATTTAATTCAAATATATATACAAATGATATTTTCAAATTATTCAACATAACCTAATTTTATTTTATTCAACATTACCTATATTTTATAACGAAAACAAACTACTTAAAGTTTAGAATATGATGATTTGCACATAATTTCATAATTTCGTTTTGCGAATCGTCACCATTTATGAAGAATAAATTGAGAAATAAAGAAATATAAAAAGAGAGTATTTACAATATAATTAATTTCCAATTTTAATTAATGTTATAATTATACAAAATGTATTGAAGTAAATGTTTCTGTTGTAAATGATTAGTTAGTTTTTAAATTCTTTTATACGCTTTATCATATCGTTAACGTTTCAATGATTTTTTAAAGGTTGAAAATAACTTAATAATTCATACCTTATAATGTACCCGTTACTCATATTTAATAACTAATCATTTATTTGCATGACAAAAAATATTGTTTAAGTTTACCTACTAGTTGATCAATAGAACAATGCTGACCATAGAAAACGGCAACGGCATTCGCAATTAAATTTTTATAATTTCCTAATCGATTTCAGATTTCCACTCCCAAATCAAAATATTCCACTTTTGGATCACTTTTAACTTTATGTGTTTTGAGTTTAGCCCTAATTTAGATCAGTTGTTTTTGTATCGCTCTGTGTTATGCATTGTTAAGAAAGCTTGTGGCCGTCTTAATGCCGGCACACCTGAGCACAACAATATTAGTTAATTGATTACAATATAACAAAGGAATGCGTTCACAGATTAATGCTAAATTGCAAAACGGCAGCGTGCTGAAATTGTCTTATAATAGTATTATTATGCGGTGATTGCGAATACGATTACTATATTCGATATCTTGCGGTGATGTGACGCAAGGCTACGTGCCAGAAATGGTGTTAGTGCTTCGCTCACGCTTTGTGTTATTCCACCCTTTATAATGTTAGATACACCTTGTCTTATTTTTCTGATAAGTATGTGAAGTTCAAGTCTTTGTTGGTTGGCGAAAATTAGTTCTTTAATAAAATATTTCAAGTTGAAACGAATTTTCAAGATAAATTGCATAAAATTAAAATCAAAGTAATAATTGACCACATAAGAGAAATACCTCATTCTAAATTTCGCAAACCAATCTATGTGTAAATATGTGCTCACAAAATGCAAACATATGGAACAGTGATGCAACAAAGTTAGCAATCCCATACAGTGGTGCAACATACAATGTATTAATGTTGCGAGTGATAGCAACTTACTCCCATACACTGTCTAAGGACCTTAAGGACCCTACGGTCTAAGGTTTTCCCAATCTTCAACGGATTGAGCTAGAAAAACAGAAATACACTCTAGAGACCCGCATCTTCGTACAAAACAAAAAAAAAACGTTGAAGGAAGAAGAGAAAAGGAGGTGTCTGAAAGCTGAAAAATGCGTACCTTGCCTAGATGCTAGCAAATTACTGGGGAAAACATTTGGCGCCATGAACCTCCCCGAGTGGTTTGAGAAGCTGTGCTGCGATTGGCCGTCGGCTATTGACCGTGTTTTGTTACCTTTCGAGCTGAAGTGCGACCGCAGGTCGTCCTGCAAGGACGAAGGCTGCTCCATGGCGTACATCCTCGGACGTTGGGTACTGTGGGTGCTGTACCCAGAAATCTGGTCCCAGTCCTATGGGAAAAGAAGAAGAAAACATGTTTAGGATGGATGTATGACAGAATAGTCCATAGATTATTATTTTCATGGAATAAAAAATGGTTTTATAAAATTAGTGTAATTATTTCCGAAGAAAGAGACTTGCTTGGAACCTCTAAACCATCGTTCACCGCAAAACTTTTTTTTTAGAAAGTTAATTAATCAAACTGAGTATATGTAAATAAATTTTGGTATACAAAATAAAAAAGAAAAAATTGAATAAAACAATTAAGAGGTAAGTAAATTAATATGAAACTATTTAAAAAGTTTCTGATGGACTTCTGAACTAGAATTATGTAGAATTATGTAAGTAAGCTGAAAGTCAGTTTAGTGGTATTCCTTACTGTAAAACAAGGTAATAAAATTGGCACGTGTTCAGAAGTTTTGTTTGTTTTCTTTAACCTTTAAACTTCAAGTTTCAACCTTTCATGTTTGTTCTTTGGCATAATTATATCCTGCAATAGTATATTGTGTACCAAGCTGAGAAAGTGGTTCTTTTCCGGGCCGAGAGAAGAGTTGTATAGGCTAGCATAGCGAGCCTGGGCACTACTTGAAACCCGGAAAACCACTTTCTAGGCGTGGTGCACTAATCACTAATCACGTTACTAATCACTGACATATTGGCTTTTGACAAATAAACAACGTTGACGTTTTAATCGCAAACGTCAAACTGAATCGAATGCTGTGTTTTGATTGGACAGACCATGCGGTTGCCATCTGTTCAGGATATTGTGTACAATTTTTTTTCGTGACTAGCGCTGAAAATTGTTCATTACAGCCCTGGCGGGCGAGGGTATAGTGCTTTTTCGTTTTAACCCCATTAGAAAATGTGACGTAATACAGTGCTAGGTGGACGTATGAAGAGGAAAACAATTCGACAATTCCACTCAGTACTATTTTCTTTCTGTCAAACGTGGGAGCAAAAATAACATGTACCAGGTTTAAAAAATAAAGAAAACAAAACGTTTGTTGCACTCATTTAGTGAATTTTTACATTTTGTTTTCGCTCCATATGTGGTATTAACACTTCAAAGATTGAAGAAGAAACATTTCATGTCAATATACATAAGGAAAAAAATTAGGAAATGTAATGGAGACGTTTAGCTATCACGTTCAGCCACCATCACGATATTTTCTTTTGAAATAAGGTTTAATCCTTCTGAACACCAAATACATTGGCCCCAAATGAACCCTTAGTAACTGGTCCTGAACATCTTTTCTTTCTTTAAAAGAAAGTCTCTTAAGTACCTACAATTTGAGGTATGATAGAAATGTATACAAACATTTTTTCAGAAGTTAGAAACATTTTTCTGTGGAAACTGATTGAAATACGTTAGCTATAGGAACGAACACTATCGCGATTTAGGGAGGCAAAACTCTGAACGTCATAGGGATATTAGGTCTCTTAATTACCTACAATTTGAGGTATGATAGAAATTTATTTAAATATTTTTGCAGAAGTTATAAACATTTTTCTGTGGAAACTGATTGAAATACGTTAGCTATAAGAACGAACATTATCGCGATTTAGGGGGGCAAAACTCTGAACGTCAATGGGATATTAGGTATCTTAATTACCTACAATTGGAGGTATGATAGAAATTTATGCAAACATTTTTGCAGAAGTTATAAACATTTTTCTGAGGAAACTAATTGAAATACGTTAGCTATAGGAACGAACACTATCGCGATTTAGGGGGGGGGGGGCAAAACTCTGAATATCATAGGGATATTAGCTCTCTTAATTACCTACAATTTGAGGTATGATAGAAATGTAATCAAACATTTTTGCAGAAGTTATAAAAAAAATCTGTTGGAAATTGATTGAAATACGTTAGCTGTAGGAACGAACATTATCGCGATTTAGCAAAACTCGGCTCATGTATAAACTTCATGCTCGCGATTTATATCCTTAATTATAATCTCGCCCAATAATATATTATTAATGTCACCTTTTATACCATTTTTGTTGGTTCATTAATCTGTCTCTTCCACTCCATGTTTATCATATAATTTTCCAAAATAACCCAATAAGATTATAGCTAAAACTTACCTTGCTGTTGTTGAAAGCGCTTATGGTCGGTAGTGAAGATAATGGTCCTCCAGGACTGGCAGTAGCGCAGCAGTTAACCGGCAATCCCGCGATTGGTATTCCTCCTTTGAGTCCCAGTTTCTGCTGATGGAGTTCTCTCAGCTTCTTCGATCTCCTGCGTGACGCTATTACGAAAACGATGACCGCTATGACAATGGTGCCGCATATAGCGGCACTCGCCGATATGGTGATTTTGTCCATATTCGAGGAGATTGAAGTGACTGTTCGTACTTCACGACACTGAGAGTATGGAACCGTTTCCGGTGTAACGTTAATGTCCTCGAGCGAGACCACACATACCACCATACACTCCTGGAAGAAAGGTATATTAGCATTTGTAATTTCACTGAAAGAGGGTCGTAATTCTACACGGAACAGGGTGTAGATTTTGATCTTTCACTCATACGTAGTTTAAACATTTATATAAACGATGAAAGTATCATATTTTTAAATGTCTCGTATTTCGCTTACAAAATATTTAATCATAACTTTCCTTGTTGATGGTTTTAATGTATTGTAGTAAGCTAGTAAGTACAGTTAACCCAAGGTCTTCGATTAAAATTTGAAATTAAAAACTGTACAATCTGTATGTGTGATACGATCTGCGAAAAGGTACCGGAAAGAAGGTGTCGGAAAACAAAATTTTACGATATAGCAAGAAAAGTTGTATCAAGTCAAAATTGTTGCATATGTTTCTATGAACTTTTGACCACATTTTAAGATATATAAAGCATAATAAGTATCCGTATGGTAAGGTATGGACGACATTTACAACCATGTTCACCTTCTAATTGTTTGAACATTTGTGATTTTGAAATAATTTTTTAAGTAATATACCAGGTTCTCTATGATATATAGAAAGCAAAATATACGTGAAACAATGTATCTATGAAGTCACGCATATGTTTGACGTCATATGAGGAATTTTAAATTGCACCTTATACGTTTTTTCCAGAAATATTTGTTACTGACAAGATATTAAGACAAAAATAGATACGACAAAAAACAATTTGTGATTAGTTTAATTCACGTGGCCAACAATTGGTTAAAATAAGTCTACTATAATAAAATTACAACAATTCTGGCCGGTAATATTTTCTTTAAACTGACTACTGGGTTTTACTGATTCATGTTTTTTTGTTACTATATCGGTGCATTGTTTTTCTCGAAAATTTACGGTGATTTTGTTTATTTGTTAATATATGACAACTGTTAAATAATAGAAATGTTTTCATTCACGTGCTCATCAAGTTACCAACAATAAAAAAGTTTTGAATAAATCAAAATTTATCTACTTCTTAACTTAACTTGTAATTCAATTGATTGCGGAATCAGATTAAGATAACTCTCAAACCTACAAAATCCAAACTAAACAAAAAAATTTAGTAAAAAATGGATGAAATTTTGTTTCAGATAGTTGTGGAACATATACAGAACAATAGTTTGAATCTTTGCACATCTCTTCAAATAAGCGAGATTATCACAGTATAATTATCACCGTATACACGGTTCGTATACATTCGGGCCCAACTTAATGACGAATTTGGCCTTATTTTGATCTCTGTTACATGTATATTGTTTTTACCACCCTGTATTTTCAAATCACCTCATTTTTGCGAATTTTTTTCAAGAACTGGTTTTTGTTAGTTATAAATACGATTATCCTTATAAAGGACGAATGCTTACTATGCCATTTGATAGTAGTGATTAAACAATTTAGTAACACAATTTGAAGTGTAACCTTCTCAGAACAGAACCTTGAATTTATCAAATTTAGTTCTCTCGTTTTTAAAAAAACAGTCCGTTTCAAATAAACAGTTAACACACGAAAAAAAAATTCTTGACATATGGTACCTTTTACCAGATAGTATCACATATGTTTAAATTCTTCTCAGTAATTTAGAGCATAAAATATTTTAAGCAATCATACCCTCATTTCTATAGTTTTTGAGTTGTTGCTTATTTGTCCAAAAAACAGTAACTACATATTTCTATTCTAAGAATTTCGATTTTCTTATTGGACCTGTATAATGTTTCATTTTTGAAAGGTATGTATTTTTATGGCACCTGTTTGAAAACTGGCCAGGTTTGTTATAAACCCTGAATGAAAAATCAATGGGCAATTAAAAATAAACGCCCTAATGATTCCTAACCACAAATAATTATATTTTTACTTTATCATACGCAGTATGATACTCTTAGCATTTTTTAACAATTAAATAATAAATTAAAGTAGAGAAAATTCGGAATAATTTATGTCTACGACATTTTTTGATAAAATTAATAGTTTAGCAGCATGAGCAAATTGTACTTTATTGAGATCGGTCGTGTCGGCATCTTAGTTAGCCAAGATTTGACAAATAGTTTCATTCTAATGTCTGTAGGAGTGTCAAACGCTGATGTTTTAACAATACCTCTACTGTCAAAAAATAATCTGTTCTGCAGTCTCATATATGTTTGTTTCTAACATTCGTATGTTGTTTTATGTTCTCCACGAGCCGTGCTGACAAAATGTAAGTTTTTACAATTGAGTTTTTTGGAGTTTGATTTGATTGTCAATTGTGTAATTTATATCTCATTTCCTATAGCGCTTGAAGAAGTGCCCAGTAGGATACGAAACATGTAGCGATTGCTAAAATAAAACAAGAATAAGGAATCCGACCACTTTTCTCGATCAAATAGAATCTCATTCACTATTAATTTTATAAATAGTGTGATAAATACATTGGTAATATATTATTTTTTGACATACAAAATGTTTATATTTAGCTAACTGAAAAAAATCAAAGAGTTAACTCTTAATTATACCAAAACTATATATCGCCATTTCAACTTATTTTGGGTATTTTTATAAATCTCTATGTCTCTAAAAGGGAAAGCTATTTGCATAAGATACTACCAGGATATTTACAGAATCAAAGTCAGCCGCGGTATTATTGTCCAATTATACAAATACCCACACAAAAAATAAATATTATGAACCCGTAAATAGGCTTTTAGCTGCCTTTAATTGCTAACGATTCCACTTAAATATATAATTAGGTGGGCATATAAAATGTATCCAGATTTTAAAACTCAAACTATCTATTAATTTATTCGTGAGGAATCCATTTCCTTATTACACTTTTTTAGCGTTCGCAGATCACGATTTGAAGTTATTAATTGAAACGTTGCTGAAGAAAACTATAAATTATCATTTGACATGTTTTATTATAATTACTAGTATGGTCATTAATATAATACCAGTTCCGTTTATGTGGTAGTAATTCTAAAAATTAAATATTTGATAATAATATTTTGAGTCAATATTTTTCTCTTTCTATTATTTTCAGACTTCCTCTGTATTTTCGCCATTATTATAGTTGCCGTAAACACCAATGGTTTAGCACCAATACACTGCATATTGCTTGCGGTGCTAATAAAAAATTAGCAGTAAGAGGCAACCAGTTCATATATAAATATAACTATACTGTTATTTTTCTACTTTTATAACATACGCTTTCATACTTTTAAACATCGTCCATTAAATCACCAGTAGAGAAAGAAATTAAAAAAATATTCACCTGTGATGGAACATTCTTTATTTTGAACTCGCGTTCACTAGCTTCCAATGGAGGTCCTTGCTTGAAGCTCTTATCTCCAAACAGCCTATACACCACCCTAAATCCAAGAATATTCGCCGTTTCCGAGACCCACTTGATCACCACCGAATTATCCTGCCTATAAGCGTCCTTGACTATAACCTCTTCCGCATCGTCCTTGGTCCTACTGAACCCAGTAACCAAAGAAGGCCGATAACTAGACTCCTTCCTCCAAGGTGGTGACGTCCCCTTCGTTCCTTTAGTCGTTTTAATCGTAGAATTAACCGTAGTTAGTTCAGCTGTCGTCGTCTGCGCTGTTGTCGTTGTCGTAATCTGCGTTGTTGTTGTTTGCGTCGTCGTCGGTAACGTTGTGGTTACTGTCGTCGTAGGTGATGGCTTAAACGGTCTTGGTTTACTCAGTGGTTCTTCTGGTTCTTCCACAATTGGAGTAGCAACACCGAGAGGGTCGTTGGTACAAGTCAGGGCTTCTGGTGTGATGCTGTAGAAGCCTTTGTCTCTAAATTGCGGTGGACTCCCGCAGAATTGAGGATTCTTCTCCCTGCTGGTGACCTGGAGGTCTCCGTTCCGAATCCAGTCTATAACCCAGGATAATCTGCAGTCGCAGTGAAGGAATCTTCCTCCTAAACTGAACCCTCGCAGCGTTCCGTTGAGATGAGCCAACGCTGCGTATGGAATTGTTGGAAGTGGGTTGCCGTCTAAGGCCAAGAGGGTCACCGATGGGTTTCCTAGGAAGGCGTCAGTTGGTAGCTCTGTAAGTAGGTTGTAGCCTATATCTAAGACTCGCAGCTCAGTTAGGGTCATAATTGCCTTAGTTGGGAAGTCAGCTATGAGATTGGTCATCAAGCTCAAAGAACTTAGCGTTGATTTTACCCCGAAGAATGCGTTCTCTTCTAACTTTTGGATGACGTTCCTTTCTAAGTTTAAAGCCGTTAGAGAATCTAAACCTTCGAAGGTGTTGATCCCCCCAGGACCTGGTAGCTCCTTAATTCTATTATGTGATAGATCTAAGAACGCTAGGGTGCTCAAGTCTCTAATCGCCTCTGGAACATCCTTCTGACTAGTGCCCTTTAAATTAAGATTCTTCAAAGAAGATTCAAGCCCTGCGAAACAATCCTTATCCAAGGTCATGTTATTATCAGATAGCTTCATAGTGGTTAGTCTCCCCAAACTTTCAAACGCATGCCCCGGTATTTCTTCTATTCTATTATTCGACAAATCCAACAGATGCAGATTCTCTAAATTCCTCAAACTCTCGATTGGTACCCCCGTTAAATCGTTATCCTGGAGGTTCAGATTCTTTAGGTGCGGCTCCTGTCCGTTAAAAGCGAGCGGAGCTATGGTTTTGATCCTACATCCTGATAACTGCAAACTGTGGATTCTCAGGTTGGCGAATTCGTTGTTCCTCAGTGTGTTCACCGTTGAGTTGTTGACGTACAATAAATCTATTGCCGTTGAGGTGGCGTATCGTTCTAAAGCACCTAATAGTATCTTCCAATTCACTATATCACACTGCACTGAGAGTTCACGTCCCAAATTGTACGAGCACAAACACGATGAGCTCAACTCGGCTAGGTTAACGTCTCTGTGCCAAGGGCATTGCGAGGAAACTATTGGCAGCAGGAGGGCTGCGAGCAAAAACGTGGAAACTCCTTTTCGCTTCATATCTGGAAAAGAAAAGAAAACACGATGTTAGTCATGCGGAAGTATTCGTAAAGAAAAACAATGGTTTATTCATATAGTTAAGTGGTTCATGATAATACCTTAAGCGCAAGAAATATGAAAGTGTGACCAGGCTAGATGAGCTTGACATTTCGTCTTTTGAATGATATTAGCATTATATTAGCAAGTGGTTGCGTAATGGTTTGAGTATTTGGTTTAATGGGCCTCAGGTTTGATTATTTATGGGAGGTGACCAGGATTTTCGGGTTATTAATGGAATTGGATCCACCAACGCTTATGGGACTAATTATATGGCAATTTATTCGGAATTTCGTAAGCGAAACTCTGAAATATTCATGTTGAGGAGAGATATTTGGTAATTTTCGGTCGGCAAGGATTTTTAGGTGCGGATGTATATATATTTGGCAATTTGGTGGTTTGCTGTACAGGTTTCATCAAGTTATTGAATTCCCAGTTAGCAAGACGTACACTACCTGTTTTTACCTAAATTTTTTAGCTATGTTACCAATTTTCGCACCTATCCCACAGTATTTTGAAAACGGAAAAAATATTATTTTTCTTGTTTGTTATGCATCAATAAACAGTATAAAGGTCCTACCAAGACATAAAGCTCCCTCAAAAGGAAATGCTATTTTTTTGAATTTATCGAAACAGCCATAATTTCAATATAAATCGTAAACAAATCATAACTCTAAAAATGACCTAAGAATTTTTATGAAACTTGCTAGGATTGTATATGATGAATCAATAAACAGTATGAAGGCCCTAACAAGACATAAAACTCCCTCTAAAGGAAATACTGATTTTTTAATTTATCGGAACAGCCATATTTTCAATATAAATCGTAAACAAATCATAACTCCAAAAATAACCTATGAATTTTTATAAAACTTGCTACAATTGTTTATGATGCATCAATAAACAGTATAAAGGCCCCAACAAGACAAAGCTCTAACAAAAGGAAATGCTGATTTTTGAATTTATCGAAACAGCCATATTTTCAATATAAATCGTAAACAAATCATAACTCTAAAAATAACCAAAGATTTTTTATGAAACTTGCTACGATTGTTTATTATGCATCAATAAACAGTATAAAGGCCCTAACAAGACATAAAACTTTCTCTAAAGGTAATGCTGATTTTTTGAATTTATCGAAACAGCCATATTTTTAATATAAATCGTAAACAAATCATAACTCTAAATATAAATTAAGAATTTTTATAAAACTTGCTACGATTGTTTATTATGCATCAATAAACAGTATAAACAGTATAAACGATAAAATAATAGCCATAACGTCTTCATTTATTATTCTATTCAGAAGCCGTTTGACATCATAAATGTACCTTATATAAATTTAGAACGTCGTTATGTCATACTCACTATTTCGAAATATTACAAAACAGGCCTAAAAGGATAAAATGAAAATAAACACGTATATCTGATGCGTTCTTGGAAATGGTACTATATAAAAATGGTGAACTGGATAAACCTTTCGATATATCAAGAAAATATTCAAATGTTGAATCTGTAGGGTTTTGCCACTTTAAGTTATCTGATTGCGCAATCAAAGTCTTTAGTTTGTGAAAAGAATTAGATACAAAAATTAAAAATATCAGATTTTCACAGGTTTCTTCAAAGGTTTACTATTTTAAAATTTTAGAGAGATTGTTGCAAGTTTATCAGCCTAAAAATGCGCTCCAATCATCATAACAAAAAAGACACAACTTCTCCTATATTGTAGAGTACCCGGTATATTATGTTTAACATTGCAATTGCAAAAATCAAAACATTACTACATTGTTTCTTTTTTTGCTTCAAAGATCAAATGTTGTGTTGGTTTAATAGCGTTGGCAGCACTCGATTCAAATAAAAATCCATTTCATCCTTGCTGACGTTTCGATTAATTTAAAATCATATTCATAGCTCAGATGGAAGGTATTAAAACTTAAATTAAAAATTAATTAAAAATCATTCTGTGATGTCTGTCGACCTAAGCAAATGCGCATTTTGATTAGTTTTAATTTAAGATTTAACACCTTCCATCTGAGCTATGAATATGATTTGAAAATAAATCTAAACGTCAGCAAGGATGAAATAGTTTTTATTTGACTCGAATGCTATAACGCCATTAAACCAACACAACGTTTATAGAAACATTTTCTTCTAATAAAATCTAAAAATCGACAATATTGACTTTAGTTTTCTTGCTTTAGTGCCAATTTTGTTGCTTACAACAGTACGACAAATGCAAAATGTTTAGCTGGCTAGTTTTTTTTTAGGATTTAGCTTTTGTTCGAAGTATGTGGCATAGGCAAGTTTTAATACAACTTTTACTGAAGCAAATTGCTGCATTATCCTTAACAACGACCAGAACAGTATGACGAAAGACAAAAACATATACTTATTGAAGACACCAAAGTGGTTCCCAAGTATGAGGTGACCATGGATTCCATGATAGTATAGATGAATCAGAAGATGATCGATGACCTACTTGATGGCCCGAGAGTCTCTTGAAGCAGGTTTTAAACTAGAATATCAATGATGATCTGTCGTTCGACGAGAAGATTAAGCAGCAAATGAAAGTAGCTACTTAGAACGACTCAAGAATTATTCCAGAATTGGTGGAGAAGGCAAAGGTAGTGAAGGAAAATAAAATAGCGATTATTCTGGTGATGCAACGCACCAACAAGATGGATAAGACACCATGAGAGCATGGAAGAAGTTTCTGGGTATCGCGAAAATGATAAAACTTTAAAATTAACTTAATGGGTGCTGTGTTGCTTTAAAGATAAAATAAACACATTAATATCTTATGGCGTCATTTTTGACGCCCGCTAACCATCTGCCACACATGTACACCAAAAACTCCGAAATAATTTACGGTTTATGTTGAGAAAACCGTTACTTGAAGAGTTACTTCTCAATTGAGCAGAACAAAATCTTCACCGTGGTGCAGTGGTTCATCATTAAAACTTCTTCCTATTGCAGTCTGTATCCGGATACACGAAATATCCAGTTATTCGACCAATTAGCTCCCAATTTGCAAAAGCAGACGCTCGCCCACTCTCTAATTTTACAGCTTTTTAATCAGAATTCAATGCTAACATAACTAGCTCTAATTCCTATGCAAAGTATATTAACCTTATATCGAAAACAACGTCGGCGGTGGATCCTGATCCTTAGCAATTTTCCGGCGCATTAACACAACTGGAGCACGCTAATAGCTACTTTCCACATTCTGTTTGGTTTGCACTTCACGCTCGCGATCGCGTAGACGCGCATATCCGGGCAGCGAGCGATAGGCTTGAGGTCCGCGACTAGACTGAACGCCAGCCGTACTCATCTGCCTTGAGGAGCTCAGGTGTAGGCACGGAAACGCCTCTGAAGAACCTGCTCTTGAAGCGTCTGCCGCTTAGTAGGCTCAGGAATTTGAGTTTTTTTTTGTCGTTTCGTTCGTTTGTTCTACAGCGCGAGCCACAATCTGTTTATCGCCTGATCCGTTTCAACGAGTTTGTGGATTTCTTCGGGAGGCATTCTTTGGTGGCATACCGAAGAAAGTGTTTGTTTGTGTTTCTGGATGGTACTTACGTGCTAATGAAAATGAATAATCTTTTTAATATGCGTGAGAGTGTTGAATACTCTTTCTAATATTACGCAGTGTCCTAGCTGGCGTCATTAATTTCGAATCGAGAGTTTCAGAGAAGATTACAGAATCACGCGTCTACTTCTTTCTAGGAGCGTCGAGAACGGTCGTACAATACTTTGAAGTTGTGTTCTCTAAAATGTCAGTACTGTAAATCTGTCTGTTCTAAATAGCTTTTAGCTTCGTTTGGAATCGAGGAGATACGATTATAATTTTAACCGGTCCCAGCCTGAATTCCTTTTCTGGATGAAACGTTCAATAAATAACGTGCGAGTTTATATCATCAGTATCATCACATAACATTAGAGTTTATTGGAAGGATTTATTAAAGGAATTTGTTACACTTGTTACACTTTCCCTTTATCCTAGGTTTTTCTGTTCTTGCGAACAATCAAAAACTGCAAAAAGCATTCCTACTGCTATATTTCAACAGTATACCGGCTGATTCAATTTTGAGCTTCATCATGGCTTATTAGTGGAGATAGAGCCTTTGTTTTTCTTATGGGCGCCATGTTAAATTTTGGCATTTTCCGATAGTCGTGTTTTTTTCTCATTTCCGCAATATATAACATGTTGGCGGTAGTTTTTAGAACAATGGTGTAATAAATAAAAACAGCTTTCTTCTTTTTCTCGTTGTTTGTCGTGCTTATCAGGTACCCAACTGGAGCTTGGTTACAGACCGCCGGACAAAAAGCTTATTTTTATTGTGATGCGCTTCCCCGTCTTGTTGCCACCGCATCATTCACATTATCCACATTATTCTCATTTGGTC
Organism: Melinopterus prodromus; assembly: GCA_964023965.1. Taxonomy (NCBI): domain Eukaryota; kingdom Metazoa; phylum Arthropoda; class Insecta; order Coleoptera; family Scarabaeidae; genus Melinopterus; species Melinopterus prodromus. The sequence continues at coordinate 54,127,086 of OZ030393.1, forward strand.
CACACAACATCGTCAAAATAGTCTGCTTTGGTGCGCAGAAGATTTAAAAATCGTTCTTCATTAAAGTTTTCCTGGAACATGAATGGCCCAGTTGAAGAATTGTAAGAATTGCGGGGTTTAAACGATCCACAGTAGCTGTAGAATGTTTTTGTTTCAAATGTCTAGCTACTCTTGATTTTGAATAAAAAATAAAAACGATCTTAATATTTCAGTTTTTTGCGGCTATCTTCAAAATAAAAAATGATAGCTTAAATTTCTTTTCAGATAATTGATCAACACAAAAATACGAAACTTTGCCAAATTTAAACATAGGCTCTATCTTCACTAATAAGCGAGATCCCCATGGTGAGCTTGGAAATTGAATCATCCGGTGTAGGTAGGGGAAGAAAAAAAAGTGCTAGACATCCTAGACATCTCCATACGTCAAATAAAATAAGGTATTTTTGAAATTTCTGAGAACGGTGCAGTCATTCATATTTTTTTCCTAGAAACATATTTTCCAAACACGATTATACAACATAAAACATTTTTCATAAAATATTCGTTTTATTAGTTTAAAAAGTGATATGTTTCTTGCTGGTCTAGTTTTTGCCCCATTCTTGTCTTGGTCCCATTAACAGAGTGTCCCTCTCTTAACTGGGATATTCTGGAAAACCAACATAGTGTTTAAATTTTGATAATGTAATATTGGAGTTGCAAATTTTGGTCTTTCTATGTATGATGTAATGATGAACTAAACATTAGTATGCATTTCAAAATCAGTAAACGTTATTAGTATGGGAATTGAGTATTTGAAAATAACAGGCGACATACTCGAGCAGAAGTTTCATTGTTCATAAAAGGTTTTGTCCAGACGTGTAACTGTTGGCTTCAATAACAAGCGACATTTGAGTTAATTTTAAACGTTACAAAAAAGGGCCTAACGCAATCCATAATTGATATGGTGCGGAAATACTTCATACCTCATTCATTGGTAAAATTTTCTCTCCCTAAGCATAGTTGTGACCATGACCATCATGCTCAAGTATCTATGTTGCAGATGATTAATTATTGTGCGATAATTCTAATTTTGATAGTAGTTATGGTCACTGTCACTCAAAATTCTGTAGTCGGTTTATTAATGTGAAGAAACATACAAGGTGTTTCAAAAATAACGGCTAACCTTGAAGAAGCATATGCCCAAAGACGTAATAAACTTTTTTTGTCAAATAACATATCTTCTAACTTAATATGTACATTCTAGAGAAAATTAGTAAAGAAAAAGGGAGTCCGACCCTGTCCAGTGCAACGAAATCGTCTACAGCCTATCGTCGATATGTTGCAACTTGTGGCAAAGCAACGCCGCTGACAAAAAATTGGTCGTCCTCCACTCTGGCGTTATCATTAGCATATCATCGTAGTTAGCTGTTCGTTGGTGTATCTGCAATAGGATTCTTTTGGATTGTGGAATCTTTATGTGGGTGTGTTTGAGTAATACCAAAGACAATGGCGATTGCACGATGGCAGTTGTGTGCGACGACTGACAGTTGTGTACGACATCTGGCTTGTATGCGAAATAACTTTAATGACTTTTAAGTGTATATAAACCAGATCACTCTTATATTAAAGCCCTTCAAAATCCTTATTAATCGAGCAACTCTGTAGAAGTTTCTAATTTTTAATAATTATTTCTTTTAGTATTTTTTTAGTTTAAAATATGTAAAAAAATCAAGGTCTTGTGTTATTGATAACACATAATAAAGGGTATCTCCTTTAGTAACACCTAAAAATAGATTTACTCTGCCGTACTTTGTTTAAAAACAATAGATTGGATAAACCAGACCCTGCCTCTCAGTATTGACATTTCATTTTTTTTCTTCTTTCGCTGGGAATGTAACCTTTACGCGACCATACCCCTGCAGTGTACAGTGTACACTCCCTCGTCTTGCACAATCTTGCTCATCCTTATTGTTATACTGCACCGTGACTCTGACTTATTACCGAATAAAAAGTCGCATTACACGTTGAAGGTAAATCGCCATTTTTGCAAACGATTTGTCACTATTTCTCATTGACCCATATTTTGTATTAAGCCTGAACACTTACTTATTGAAAGCCTTTCAATTACGACAAAAGGAGCAGTGCAAGTGTTACATAACCATTAGATCTATCTATATTTTGTAAGAAATCGGAAAATACGGAAGTAAACGCAACAATATCTGTGGCTAATACTAATTGTTGTATTTATTGGGAATTGGCTGGCAATTCATGCTGGGAAAGGATACCTATGTTCGTTGTGCAAGTAATTTATTATACTCGATCGTAATTGTAGATAATTCGCTCTTAGAAAGGATGGATTTTTATAATTGCCAACGGTTAACTTATGGAAGCACACAAAGCATCATTTTACAATAAAGGTGGACAGCCAAAGGTGGGTTATCCGTAATAAATGTAACTATCGCTTTTACTTTTCTCTTTCATCTAGTGTTGTTCGTCCAATGGGTTATAGCCAATTATAATTGATTTTGAAATAGTTAAGTGTTTATATTCACCATTACCTAATTATTATCCCATGGCAACAATTGCGGTTTGCGGTGTAGTGTTGGTATGCGAAGGATACCACCAGTTAAGAATTCCGGGTCAGAATTTCTTATCTGGTGTACCACAGGGCTGAATACGGGAACCAAAACTTTTCTTTTCAAATATAAGTTAAATATAAGTTAAATATAACTTACTTGTGCAAATAACTATTGCATATGAAATATTATTTATGTTGGCCGTAGCATCAGTCCTAATTCGGTAAATTTATTTCATGCATGTTGTTTCATTTTGTGCATGTTGTGCAAGTTGTCTAAGATTATTCATGATGAATTTAGATAATTTACTATATTTTGAATTTAACATTATTTATTCCAAGCCAATATTTACTCTGTCTATACATTTGAAGAAATTGTATTGAACAAGTCATATTTCTGTATGTCTTCCAAACATTAGTTTTTGCTATACAATAGCGTGTTAACTGAAGTAACAATTCTTAGTGCAGGTTACGCACCAATTTGTAACCTACTTTTACAATCCAATGTTCATAAGTTCTTGTTCAAGAAATGTGTTGCTATAATATTTAATTATCTCGGAAGTTTCCAACAACCCCAACCCTGTAAAAAATATTGTGGATCTACTTAGATGTAGAGCGTGTTTGAAAAAGTTTGTAGATAAAATATAGAGAACCTATTTTGTTTGTTTTTGCACAGGCCTCTATATCTTTATGTAACTATCAATCAGAACAAAAAATGGTTTGAAACGTAAGATTAATGAATGATAAATAATTTGTTAAATATACAATGTATAACAGTTTTATTTAAAAAGCAATTAATTTTACCTCAGGGAATGAAATAGAGTAAAAAAGGTTGTACAAAACTTGACACAAATCGTAATAAAAGCCCAAATACGAAGTTTGCAATTTGCATGTTGCAATTTGATAACAACCATATTTGGTTTAATTTTCAACTCTATTGATCTTAAGTCGCATACAAATTGTTAATAAATGAAATATTTTAGCAATGACATTAATTTTTGCGGTATTCATTTTCCATATATAACTTTATTTGAAACACCACTTCTTATTTTAATCATAGTTTTCCAGATGTTGACTTTTAAACAGGGTTGTTATGTTTAAGGCACATGTTTTAAAACAAATATTTTATTTTAAACTATTTGGTTTTAAACATGTTTCAAACAGTTTGTGTTAAATGTTGTGTTTTAAACGTGTTTTAAAATACCGAAGTTTGAACAGTTTCTGTTGTATTTCGTAACATACAATATCAGTGGTAGCAAGTAAAATTAGGAATGAAAAGACGCCGATTAAATTACAAATAAAATGATTGCCGGATTTAAAACATGTTTAAAACAAGTTTTATTGCCTGCTTAAAACATGTTTGTATGTGTGATTTAATAGTATTTTATTTGACGTCCACATATAGGATATAAAAAGGATATAAATAAGGATATAAATCGCGAGCATGAAGTTTATACGGGAGCCGTAGGCGAGCGACGGTAAAAAACGCTTAAAATATATTTGATTCGACAATATTTTTTTACTTCGAAACATGATCAACGTTTTCAAATTTTACCTTACAAGTAGAAAACCAAAATTGTAGGTTTAAATGGTGTCAAAGTATGCGTATTGACATCAATAATAAACAAAATTTAAACTCTATGAGAATCTATCAAGAATAGTCACGGCAAAAGAAATTATTTGATCGAGTCGAATTTTCAATTCTTTATATGAATGCCTATGAACATTTTGATGATTTATTATTTTCTTTAAGATGAAATTGGATAACTTTAGAATTCCGACGTCATGGATGTTTATTATTCAAATAGACTAACTGTTTGCATTTTAAATAAAACGATTTAAAAAACAGTCTAAAAGCGTTTTCGAATAAACCGTTATTTATTGTTCAAAATTGATCAAATATGCAGTGCAAGTTTTTAGAATATTAAATATTCAATGAACAAAATGAAAATTACATGTACGTTTTTCTATTTTAACAAATATAGTTCAATTAGCTCAACCCACATTATAAAAATACATGTTTTTATATAAGTACACTTTTTGACAAAACTTTTCAATTAAAAAAGCGATAATTATGCGATGAAGAAATGTAAAAAATAACCATATTAGGTACCGCTGTCATAGCTAATCACAAACTCGAGATATTTTAACTGAGACGCAATTTACGACGTAGACACACACCATGATAGAGAAACATCGTACCTAAATATTTCGTTTTTTCGTTGAAGGTAAGATCCTTAACCTGAAAGAAACTTGAAAATCGGAACAAGAAATTGCATTGTTCACTCGATTGGAGTGAACCATCGAAACATTAATAGAAACAATTAATTGAAAATCATGTTTGTTACAATTTGGGTTTCATTTTACAGTTCAATATATCGGCATTAGTTTGTATCTTTATTTTATACTTATTTTTCAATTTTGTTTCGCTGTATTTTATAGATATTTTTTATATTCTATAGTACATCATTTAATGCAGGTAAATAAAACCAACACTATTTTTTTATTTTTTTGTTTTTCTTTCTGTTTTAAATGCACGTATTTTTGTTGAGGTAACTGAAAAGACTTAAGCAAACTGAAAGGGTTCATGTTTAAAGTACTCTACTTCCCCTAAAAATGATGCATTTTTGTGACCTTCATAAATAGTAAAATTGATTTAAATTTAAATAGAAGAGTTATTTACTTCAAAATTTGTCTATTATAGTATCCCTTTTCTGTATGCTACGTAGGTGGAAATAATACTATAGTAGAAAGAAACAACTTACAAAGAACTAAATACATTAATAACTTCCTGAGCAAAAAAAACTGAAGAAGAAAAATATTAACATTTAAAGTGCACTATTATATAATAGACCGTTTATCAACAACCTTCCCAACTCGTATTAGAGTATTCCATATTGGGCTTAATTTGCATAATTTAATACCGTCTTTGAAGTACTCCTTGGAACTCTTAACCAATAACTTAATATCATCAAATAGCTAAAACCTATCGCATTGAATTGAATATTTACTACTCAACTACAATAGAACAATGTCTTCGTGTCAATGCAAGAATTTTAATCGGCAAAATCAGAATACATTGCCAATTCCATCCTGTCATCATTTGCCATTATTCGTCACTTCCGTCCTGGGTCCTCTTTTGGTAAGGTGTAACGGTTGTATAACTTCACCTATAGCCCACGGTGATGAACGGTGACTCGACGAGTGCATCGATCTTAACCGGATCTCTTCGAGTTATTTTCACCTGCGACATGCAGCCCCGGAGTGGCGAGCTCCTCGGCCGATTCGGGCAACGTCAAAGTCGTGAGATTAATTATGGTATGTGTCGTGGGATAGTACGAGATTCTCTCGCGTTCCATGCCACGCGAAAGCAAAATTAATAACACGCTTTCGTGGAAATGTGCACGTAATTAGTATTTTCATTTTTCCTGGGATTGTCTATAGATATGATTTGATCTTAGGTATAATAGTAAGTATGTAAAGATATAGTAGTCTAGTGAAAAAAAAAAAATAACTTATTCTATACAACTAGATACCATAACTTTTTATTTAGTGATCCCTTCTCAAGTCTATAGCAGCATCAGCAAATTTAAATAAACTGTTTGTCAGATGGATTGTCTTCAATAACGGTACAATAATTGTGGAACGAAGAACAATAAACCACTGATTTGCATCATGTTTATTGATTATTTTTTGTCGTTTGTCATTTGCTTAAGTGGGTACACAGCGCCGTTGCCACGGTATTGACTCATTCGTATTCACAAAACGTGATAGTGTCTCGATTATTCACCTTGGTACGAGTTGGAATATAAATAGAATCCGGATTGAAGACCCGGACATACCAACCCAAAAAAAATCTTCGTAATTTAGAAAGTTTGCGTTTTTTGGTATGAAATATGTTGCTGTTATTGTCAGCAACATATCTACAACTGTAGTTTTTTAACGGAACTCATAAAAGCACAATTTGTCAAACGACATATTGTCGTTTGGTTTTCGAGTTGCAAACAATGCAAACAAACTTTGTTTAATTACAGGAAAAAACATTACACGTTATTATAGTTTATCCACCCTGTACATAATCTGGAAAAGGCAATCCTAGAAACAGGATATGTGGAGGCTTGTCAGTGAAATATGTAATAACTTTCTTTGAGTTCATGTTAACTATCACTAAAACTACTATTTTTGAACACTGCTAAAATAAAATATAATAAGTTACATTATAATCATGAGGAGCTGTCAGGTAGTCCGAGATATTGAGTGACATCAAACGTTCTTGTTAATATTTCTTTCTGTTACTAAAAGTTTTTTTTTCATCCATATTATGTAATATCCTATTAACTAAACATTTGTTTTGAGAAGATACAATGGCGGATAACATAGACTATGATTAGGTTTGGTATGATGTGCTCATTAAGTTAATCGCATTTTTTTCTGCTAGACAATCTAAAATAATAATTTCATTAAACAAGAATGACTTTGAACTGTGTTGAACAATATGAGCTATATTTTCGACTCGTTTACTACTAATAGTTTTTATGGCAAATCCGTTAATATGAAAAAAATTAACAATTTAAAAAGAAAACAAAATATTTATCCCTGAGAGTACAAATGTTTTAGGGTACAAAATAAATTAAAACAACAAATATTCCTAACAAAACTCGATGGCTTACAAACTAATAAAGTTATTACGGTGTTTTACGGTGGAGTGTTTCATACAGTATGTAACTGTGAGAATACAGTTTTGGATCAACATTTAAAACGGAATTACTCTGAAAATTTGTTTTTACTGAAAGACATTTTTTTATTTAGAAACTGACTATATGATTTTTTATCAAAACATGATGATTTGACCAAATATTATATAGAAACTAAACAAAGTTCGTATTAAAAAAAATACTCAGTAAAGTTTGTGTCAGAAAATCTAGCACCTATAGAATGATTATTTTAATAATACAAAATATTTAATAATGTTACTACATCAACTTTGAACCGATTTGCCTAGAATTTTCTGAAATCATAATAGTATATTATAGTACAAATTTTATAAGACGCAAATTGGCGCACAAGTTGTTTTGGAAATGGAACGAGTGCGACAATACGTTTCGACAATACGTCGTCTTACAATCTAGAGTAGTTTTATCTTCAACAGTTGGTAGTCGTGGAAAAACTGACAAATACGACTGAGGCGAAAGTTACTAAAACCTAGTGCTCTAGTGTTTTCACAACGACACCGAAAGCAGTTTCATTATGAGTTTATAACGAACGCAAAGTAGAAAAAATGAATAAATAATAAGAACACTTAATAAAAACATACTCCAGGCAAAAATTTGATTGGTCCAGAATTAAATACCTTATTCTGTACTCCGTTACATAATAAAAAAAGAAAATCGTAGGTAACTTCATTCGTTTACATCATTGCGATTGAAAGGAGAAATACGGATATTTAAAATAATGTGTATTCTGTTTTGTAGAGATAATTTGCAAAATTACTTGACAAATAATGACAACATGGAAGTTGAATTGAAATTTTCGTATCATGCCATCAAATTGATGTCAAAATCTGAAAAAGGTAGATTTTCTCGATTCCAACTTAAACAAACCCAAACAATGCGTGCATCTATCGTTTCATACGCATTTCTTTTATCCTTTTATGTCCTACATGATCATAAAGTGACATTTCCATCTTAGATACCGGGGCGATAACAGCTATGGTTTATATTTCAGATACATCACATATTTGACAATCGTCAATGTCAATTATTGATTTTAACAACTAAATTAGTACTACTAATTTTAACTACTAAATTAGTACTACTAATTTGAACTACTAATATAATCGATTATCAATATATCTCGACTACTAATAATCGATATCAATATATCTCGATTATGCCCATCACTAATTTCTATCCCGGCTAGGAATTTCTTACATATGGTAAGCCGAACTATGATGATATTGTTCTAAATTTTCTTTCTTTGTGTATTTGTTTTCTCGTTTCTCTTTTGAGCTTTGATACTATCAGTAGAGTTTTAAAAAAATACACCTTATGTGTAGTGCCTATTAAGTCTCATTAGACGACAGTGGGCAACATGTAGCATGCTGCTTGCTTTTTGTGTTGGACCTGATCTAGTCGTCGGTATTTTTACTTGAGTTGTCAACAACAGAAATATCTCTGGTCCGATGTTATTGCCTGTTGCTGTCGCCGTTTTTACACTGATCTAAATTAGGCTTTACTATTATTACAGAAGTCTACCATTGACTTAGGTTCATTAATAATTGTCAAATTTGATCGTCGTTATGTCGCTAAGACCTATGATTCACCTCTGTAGTGTTCGGCATTATCCAGAGGACAACTTTTGATATTTTTGGTTAATTCATTGGTAGTTACATACATACATGTTATGCAGTATAATAAACATTTATATTTATATATTTTTTTTATTTATTTATAATACCTATACATTTATACGCATTTATATGCCATATAATACAGTAATAGTGTAATTTATTTATCGCTGTTTTCCCATTATTGGAAATCACCTAAACAATAAAATACCCATTAACGACTAAATCTACGCGGCGTATTCCCTATTTTACAACAGCAATTAACAATCGAATTGACCACAATCGCAGTGGATTATCCTCAATAACGGGAATCCTACAATCGCCAGACAATAAACCACCGATTCGCCTCGTGTACGTCGATTATTTATTGTCGAATCGTACGTTCGTGTAAATCGAAACACTGTTAGCCGCGAAGCAGAAGACTCTCATTCCTATTCAGGAAACGTAACAGTGCCCGATTATTCACCATGCGAGCCGTCACGCTCGGCACATTGAAAAAGTCGAATCCGGAAAAAGAAGACCCGGACTGCTGCGAGCGGGCCCGCTCGAACCGGACGAATCCGCGCTTGCCGCCTGTGCTCACATTTAAAAATACTGTTACTTGACCATCCCAACCGCAACTACAAAACTGTTACGGCAAGGCGGCTACGATGCGAGAGAAGTTGTGTGTGTGTCGTACAACATGCTACGAGAACTTCCACCTCCAATCTCACGGGAATCAGGTCACCGTCTCAATGTTCCAGTGGTGAGTATAGATAAGCGTGGTTCTCGTACAACCTGCGCGGTAACAAGTGGTGTGTATTCTTGGTGCTTTTGATTGTGAAAGCAAACTGAAGAAATAGGGTTTCAGGAAGACTTTGTTTTGAAATTTGGAGTATTCATATTTAATTGTCAATCGAGTCAATTAATTTCAAAAACAGCACTCAAAATTCCGAAGCAAACAGAAGCAAAATATGTCAAATCCCAAAATTGAATTTTTTTATTCATATGTTGTTTGTTTCATTGTATCTTAGTATTGTTTAAGCAAAGAAACTGCTTTTTCTACTTTTCGTTCGTTATAATCTCATAACGAAGCCGTTAGTAACTTTTAGTTTGGTGATATTGAAGCCAAGTGTCAAATAATGCTGACACCACAATCGCTTTTGGTTCGCCTCAATGATATTTGTGAAGAAACTACGTGAAGGTGGCTGCTCCTCGAACTGCAAACCGCTTCCCTTCCTAGCACATTAAAGCTAACCATGGTCAAAATAAGTAGGTTGGTGTGCATGAGCAAATTGGTTGTTTCTTAAACGTTAGTCGCTTTTTTCTGGCTCTAGTTGCTCGGTTGACATTGTGTCTTTTCCTGATATTAAGCGCTTATGTTGTACCAAATTAAAATCACAAGTTAAAATATTTCAATATTTAATCATTTTAACAATTACTGGGGGACGCCTGCAAGAAGGCAAGTCATTTCATTGTTTTGAAAAGATTTACCGGATTTTGAAAAGATTGACTGGTGTTATTATCGTTGATGCAACGTTTACAGTTTTTGAGATATAACCTCAAACGTTTGAATTTGAAATATAACACCCTGTATATTTTGAGATTTGCTGTTACAGTCTTCCATTGCATATTCAATGTTACTACGCTTGTTACAGTAGTATATCAAAAATATCTAGATATTAACAAAAACCGTTATTAAGGTCTAAAAATGAACAAAGAAAAATTGATAACTAAAAATTACAACAAAAGGTAAACCGATCAATTTTAAAACAATGTGTTCTTGCCAATAGTTAAGATTCCTCATAAACCAACTAGACTAGTTGCAGTAGAAAATGTAAAGATGTTTTGTTATAATTTTTTCTTTTTTAATTTTTTTTTACCTTAGCAATAAAGGTTTTTATCTACGACTCACATAGAATAATAATAAGTTGATTACATACGTATCTATGACTATATAATCCCCATCATTATATGCGCCAATAATTATAATGACACTAGCATTGTATATCAATGACAGTTCGTTCAAATAATGACCTCATTATGTGAACGATCTGTCATCATTATATAACGCTAGTGTCAAAGTCTGTCAAAAGCTACGTGAATGATAGTTATTTGACGGTTTGCCTCGCCATCATTGACAAATACATTTAAAATATTTTGCATAAAATGGAATTTATGAGTCGTAGATAAAACGTCGTATTTGACTCGCACATAACGAATATAAATCGCTCGTATGATTACACGCTCGCCTACGGCTCGTAAACTTCATTTATATCCTTAATTATGTGCTCGTCAAATAATATACTATTGTTAATTTGTAGATGTTTTTGTTATAATAAAGACTCAATGAAGACTGTAACAGAAAATGTCAAAATATACAGGGTGTTCTATTTCTATTTCAAGTTTGAGGTTATATCTCGGAAACTGTAAACGTTGCATCAACATAGTAACGCTAGTGACTTCACATGGTTGCGAAATAATAATACTTAATTCCAAGAATTCGTTGAATTCGGTCGACCTGTTCCAGAGATGTTGTTACTTTTATTTCATAACCTTCAATTGTCTCTTTCTCGAAATTTTTTTTATGTAATGCCAGAAAAATATTATAATACCAATAAGACAATTAAAGGATCTGTAATTCATTAAAAAAATACCTATAGGGTTTTCATTTAAAAAAAAAAATCGATGACGTCATTGGTTAAAAACAATTGAAGGTAAAAAAATTAATTTATAATGTGTATTTTGATAATTATAAATCGAGGATTTTTTAAAATAGCAAACCGTCCTTGAGATTTTGTGATGTTTCCATTGTCATCCTTTGGTTTATATTTATTTGGTAGATATTTAAGAAACAAATACCCTACCAAGATTAAAAATCAACCAACCGCTAAAAAACAATATTTTGGTACATAAGTTTGTCGCCGAAATATTTTAGGGTCACGTCTTCGACTACAAGACATCGTGTAAAAAATATATATTTAGTTCAAGCATAAGATAGACTAACGGCTTTGGAACAAGAAAGTTTTAAATTTATTAATAGTGTATAATAGATGTTATAATAGTGTTATAATAGATATATTTCTATTTCTATTTCTATCAGTCAACTTCAGAGATAGTTTTAACCAGTTTCCACTGCGAATATTGTAATTTATTTATTCCGTTTCTGGGTTTCTGTTTGCGTGTTTTCTGGTTTGGTCATTTTGGTTATGTATGTCAATGTAGAACCTTACCGCCAAGTGTCTTTTATTTATGTCTTCTGTACCTTATGCAGCAACCGTCAGTTGCAGGAGCATTTCTCGTTTTTTTTCTGTTATCGCATCTGTTCAATCTATTTCTTGGTCTCAACAAATGTACTGCTAAATATCACCATGTATTTTTACAAAGATCGTTCATTGTTTTATGTAGGCTGTATTTCAGAAAACAAACAATATTGCATAGAGATAAATAGGGTTCAATCGCCTTAGAATTGCCTAAATAGTAGTAAAAGTACTAAAAATTATACAATATTGCAGTTTTATTTTGGAGATATCAACGATACGTTAGACAGCGAACTGTTCTCAAACGCGTAGTTCTCAATCGACATATTTTTGACATATCGCAATGACATATTTTTGTATTGATTAAATTAACAGAAGAAACCAGGATCAAACCTTAAATATTCCTGTTTTCCTTCATGTTTACTCGCATATCTGTCATACTTTACATATTATTACGTCTCCTCCTTGAAATATCTTCTATATAAATAAATATTCACCATTTCGAATTCTCTGAATTCCGCGTTAGATACCGCAACCTTTGACCTTCCAAGCCTCATGGTAAGTGTCGATACCGTCACCATTGTGTAATCCATCCTCACACAGATGCATACCATTGGAATACCTACGTCTTTATCCGTTACCTAACAGCAGCTACCACATATCTAAGCCTACCGACAGAAACAACAATACCATTCTTATTATTATTATTATTACCATCCCATTATCATTTTCACGTACTTTCATCACGACATCTACAAGCACGTTTCAGTAACCGATATCGAGTGTATAAGAAATGTCAACACCGTGATAGCTTTTTAAGGTCAAGGTAAGCTCGTAAAAAAGAACAGTATAGGCGGTCTAATCAAATGATTACACGGTAAAATATTATATTAAAGCGGCCCTCCTATTATTGTTCAGCGAAATAGTTCAGTTAGTCGACATACTTACGAAGTTATGGGAAAGAATTTTTTCGGTGGCGTTGTTCGCCACTTCTGGTCATTGTGTTCGGGAATTTTCAAACTATTGTAACACTTAACAGTCTTACATAAAATATGTGGAAAACGAAATTTCTCTCCCAGCTAGGTACACATATAGACCAATTTTAATCTGGGAATCACACATTGTACGTCCTATCGTTACGACATCACAAAAAAGAAAATTAGTTATGCTTATACTGACCTAAAATTGTAGTTTTTATGTCACCGCTCAGACCATGGTTGCAGCATCTGAAATCAGAACGAGAATGTAAATATACACACTTCAAGTCACATGCGTAAACGTTTGGAAATTGCTTGTTTATACTCGTAAATATTAGCGAGCTTACGAAATTAGCAAATATTCAATGCATAGAAGAATTATACAATACTTATTGATGTCTGTTTGTTGAGGTATGGCTTCAGGAATTTTTCTCGCCTGACTCCCACTCAAGGCTATTTATCCTCACATTTACATCGAAGATGAGCTCCTGCTTGCTGATACAGTCATTTAAGCGTTTTGTCAACATTTACTAACGTGATAACTACCATATATTTGTCGAGAATTATGTAAGAGGCGCACGTTTTTTTTTAACCGTTTCAGTTTTCAATGACTGAACTGTTATAATCTGCAATAATCTGCTCCAAAAGAGTCTTAACGCCTGATCGAAATGTCATAGAAAGGACGCATTTGTACTGATGCCTTAAGGCTTGATACTATAAATTAATTATAAAGTAATAACAGTTATTCTTGTGCAAAACGTGACAGAATTGTAAAATAACGGTGTGCCTTTCAGTGCGATTAATCAAGGTTATATGTATGTGTGTAATGTGCATCTAATTGGCAATTTGAATTAACACTTGAAATAAATGTGTTGTCGATCGAGCTATGCGGGGTGATTGCGAAAATGGTGATTTTTTTTTGTGGGGCGAAAGGCTGAGGATTGAAATTTAATAATTAAAGATAAATGTCGACGGAGAGGATAGTAGGAAATGGCCTTGAACCTACGGCATCGGCAAATTAACACCAAATTTTGTTTGTTCATCGAGGATTTCGTAAATACTGGAAACAAAATTTATTGATTTTGTTTGCGTTTTTTTTTTACAGAATCAATTAACCTTTCTTATCTTAAGGCAGGGTATTTGAACAAACGTAGTGAATGCAAAGTAAATATTCATGAATAATTATTATTTCTTTTAAGTAATTAATTCTTATATCTTTTTTAATAGGCCTCATAATGGTCTACTTGCCAAAAACCATTTTCCAATATGATCGACAAAACATATATCAGAAATTTTTTCATCGAACATTTTTATTGGTAGTAGTTGTTCAGAAATAGCTTTTGTTTTGATAGCTTGTCAGCTAAAGTTGTAATAGTTGTAATAAGCTAAGTCGAAGTTCACGAAGGTTGGGCTCTGTCAAACGGGGTGTTTCAAAATGTTTGGTTATACATAAAATTTACACTGTTTATTTGTGAAGGTATGTATTAGAGTGGGTCTTATTTTTACTTTTCTATTCATTACCCTCTCAATTTCTTCCTTCATAATTCTGGTAAAATTTGGGATCAATCAATAAATATCAACCCGTTCCCAAAGGAACTTAAAATCGAGAATAAGTTTATTCTAATCTTCAAAATAAAATAATCATTGCACTTTTGAGTCTAGATATCTACATATTTCAAAGTACTAAGTTGACCAATTATGATCAAAATGAAACCTGTAACATTTGTTTCTTGTTTTCTAATTTTTGAGGCTTTTGCAGTTTTTTATCACTGCCCTTTTTCAAGAATCCATTTAGAATTTCTCGTTCAGATTCAGTTTAGATGGAAAGCATGCATGCATACCAGATAGGGTTCACTTTTTCATTTTCTTCATTGTTGGCCATCATAGATCTAACATTATTGTATTTGACAATTCAATTACTAGGAAACATGTAGAATGCTGTGATATCTATACTTCAAAGTTATTTGATTATATGAGTGCCAAGGACCGTGGGTTAATATGTGATAGGTCTGAAAATGCTCAGAAATTAAGTATGGATATAAAGACTACCCTAGAATGTATGTGTGGATGAGTAAATCACTTTCAACAAGTAATTTGTAATTTTCTTCTTGTAAATATAGGGTCATTATAAATGATTGTAGTCGAAGTATGCCATGAAATCAAATGTAAATATTTCTGGTTGCCGCTCTATTTGAATGGTATACCACTGTTCTACACACAAAAGTGACATTGGTTACATAACCTATTTCATGTTTGACAGTTGTTTGGGTATAGCGGCACAAAATTATTAACATTGAGACGGCCTACTTCGACTACAATCATTTATAATGACCCCGTATAAACCTATTAATTTAATATAAATTTTACTAATTCAGTAATTTTATCAAAAAATAAATTTTTCTGGTCAGTGCTAACAGGACAGTGAATATTTTAGCAGTTGTTTTGATACTTAGTCCTGAAGATGCCTCTTGCAACAGAGTGCGAAACGTCGACTGCTTCAAAGTTATCAACGCGGTTTCCATCCGGAAATCAGTATATCGTTTATTAACATTTTTTAAATAAATAAATAAAATACACGACTATAATTTTATAAGGATATATATAGGCGTTTTTAAGTAAGAGAATTTACTTTTTATTTATGTTTGAAGAGTAAATTACTACTTTTTGTAGTAAAAAGTTGGTACTAACTTTTTAAACCCTTGAAAAATGAATGCTTGAGCCCAATGAAACTATTTACTTAGTGACCTTAGCTTCCTAAAAAGCATTATCAGTTCTTGCATATCTGAGTTAAACAAAATGTTAAATTTTAAAACCAAAAAGAAAAATGCAATATAGTTAATTGTTACAATATGAGATTATCGTGTTTTTACAGGTAATAATATGTTTCAATTTTTAAAACATGGTATGGTTTTTCGAAGTTAGATAGATAAAGAAATAAGCACTCTTATGTTATCTTTCAAACTTGTGCGCTCTATCCCTGCAGTGTCCCTGCTTTGCCAACAGGTCAACATTTAAAAAATAATGTAAAGAAAAAACATTTTTTGTGTTGGGAGTATTGCAACTAATTATTGTTACAAGATTTACTCCCTGCTTACTTAATTCATCTATTATTCGCTATTATACACAGGTTCATCATCAATCATATAAAACTCTGCAACAGTTACACCATCGACATCCTACAAGATGATTGGGCCAATTGTGACTGAGAAATTTATTAGGTGTCCTCAACTTAATGAACGCTTATAGTTCTAGCGGACAGCACTATAAATATCTTCGCCCTAGCTTCCGCGTATGTCCAACAAGCGGCACGTTAATATTTCATGACCATGGGCAGTTTAACATGCGTTGATATTCAATAAAAATTTAAAAAGAAGACCTGGGAAAATAAATTTAAAAAAGGTACTACCCGACCTAGGTTCGAACCAGAGTCCCCTGTGTTGCCGGTACTCGTATATATATATTACTACTTATAACTATTGAGGATTATAAAAAAGGGTAGTTAAATATACCATGAAGACTAGACGAAAGACAGCAGAAATGACACATTTACAAGACAAATGGAATTATGCAAGATTTTACCTTTCATTTATTGCACATTTCAGAAAGCGTTTCATCTGCAGTGGAAAACTGGTCTCTATTGATATAAGATCTATCTATATATCTCAAGCTATGGTTTCTAAGCAGCGTTGTTAACAGAATAAGTACGCCGTAGCGTAACAAACCACAGGCCGCGATGGTAATTATTGGTGCTGCTATCATAAAGGTCCGCGGCGCTGATCTAATCGTGTCTCGCTCCGTAGGTAACATTTCGGAATTGGGTGAGTCGTGTCGCTCTACTGAGAGCGAGCTTATTGTAACGTGAATCTCGTGAACTTGCTCGGCGCTTTTAGGTTCTAATGGCGAATTTTTAGTTCGGAGGAGTTTGAAGGTTTTGTTAATGGCGACAGGGGACAAGTGAAAGCGGATATAGTAGGTAGATTACTAGAGCAAGTGGACGTACTTCTTTCATGTGGGTACAAGATGTAGTGCATATTGTCGGGACAATACGTGATGTCGGTCTTAAGTATGTTATTATACATAAAATGCTGAAGTCCCTTCTTGCGAATTGTGTTTTTTACTCAAATCCCTGTTCATTGTTATTCTTGGGTGCTTCTTTTCAGGACAAAATAATTAACTGTAACAAAACAGTAACAGAAAAATATAAGCTATTCTGAAGAAACCCTATCATATCGAATCAATAGTGGAGGCGAAATTAACCATTTCGACACCTTTTCCCATTCCATGATCTGCAGATATTAATTGGGATGTTTTTGATCAGTAGAAGAATCTAAGTGTCCATTTTCTAGTAAGGAGTATGTACATGGTGGCCCATTTTGATCTTAACATTTGATTATCTTGAGAAGTACACATCCAACGAAGAAAAGAATAACAAAACTTTCCTTGAAGGGGAGGTTCTGATGTAGCGACATAAAAAGTAGCTCAACTTTGAGACAGTTTTTCAAACAAATTGTAAGGGATATTAATATTTTCTCTTTTGCTATATATTTATCATACTTTAGTGTACAAAAGGACATCAAAAACTATAAGCAAGAAGAGGATACTGTCGTAGGAAGTATAAGGTCCAATGCGGCGTGCTTGTCTCAATGACGTGCACATAAGATCCTATAAAAATGAACAGAAATTAGTTGGAGGCTAAACCAACATTTAGTTAAAAAAGTTGAAAATTGACAAAACTTATTATGAGGTTCAGCCTCCAATAAAAAGTATTTTTTCTAACGAAAAAAAAAAGGAATAACTCGATTCGTTAAACGATTCAAAAGTAGTCGCGCATTCCAGTTTGAAAGATCGTGTTTCTAGATAAACGCGTCGGTTGTATCGGTGTAAAAAAACTCTACAACAGAAGGTAGAAACATGGTACTATTTAAAACACATTTACTATATACATTCATTGAAATATAATAATTTAATCAACGTAAGCACCTAGATCTATACGTTCTCTGTACTGTACCCAAATTTCACATTCCTAATTTAAAGTGTTACCGAAAATTATCATTTGAATAGGCACATCTCTTTGCGCCGCCTTAATGCAGGAAATTTTGACCGGAGAATACCATAGGCTATAAAAACCGTAAAACTTGCGAGAATCAACAAACTGTTTCAGGGGCTGATTTTATTCACTCCAATGTTTCAAAATATGAAAAAAAAATATTTTTTCTACGGCCATGCAACGAAATTTTATAAATTAGGGACAGCTGTATGTCACTATGACGGTTTACAGGATTTTGACACATTAAAATTGTTTGGTGCTCTTGTCACTTAGCGACGTTGTCAATGCCTTGACAATGTCGCTAAGCAGTGTATCAACAATTTGGAAATGAAAAATCCAGAGCTGTGATTGGTTCTAAAGCCGTGAGGAATGAAATATTTCTCACTACTGGCGGGGTATGAGGAGCCAGGAATGAAATATTTGTCATGTGTGTGGGGAATGGTTAGTATTACTTATCATAAATTGCCATGATAATGAATGCATTCCTCAATAGGAGTAGAAAAAGTATAGTATTCCATTCGCAAGTAATGGCAATTTCTCACTCGAAAACTTCGTTCTCGTGAGAAATTGCTTACATTACTTGCTCATAGAATAATATACTATTTTCCACCGATTACATGAGAACTCGTTTTATTATCGATTTGATTGATTTTATTATTGAGCTAGTGTTGTGATTAGCAGGTCAACTTCAGTTTTTTAAAATTCCCATATTTATGTGTATTTTTGCATTCTTGGTTGAATAAAACATAGTTCTACCCTATTCCTTAGTTTTTGAGTTTTTACTTTATTTGTCTAAAAAACTATTAAACAATTCCATTTGATGAACATCGAGTTAAAAGAAAACACAGTGTACATCACTCTTCATTTTTGAAATCTACGTATTTTTTACATATAGCATACTAAATATTTTACACATCTATAGTTGTGGAGATACCTGCATTTTTACGTCGATTGCATAAAACCTGGTTGCTTGATTTGGTTACATGGAAAAATAAATTTTTCTTATGATTATTATGATTCTACATTAAAAATAAACATACTTTTGTTTGAAACATTTTCTCGCGTAGTGTTTGTACCGACCAGATAGTACCGACATAGTATTTGTATTTGAAAAATATCCACATCCCAAAAATGTACCTAATCACATACAGCGTGTTCCAATAAAAAATCGATATTCTTGGAATCGAAATTGGAAACGCAAAGTTTGGAATGCTGTGTCTTCAAATTGATTAAACTTTCCATTCGAAGTAGAATTTCGTCATAAACCACTTCGTGTAAGTGTGTGTAAATGTAGTAGAGATATAATGTGCTTCTTAAAGTTACACAAATAGGACAATTAAGACAATAACTCAAAACCAGTAAAGATAAGGGCAGGACTATCTACTTTTTGCACTAAAATATTGCAAGAATGAAATAAAACTTCCATGCTAAACCAAATTTTAATTTGTAGTGATTTTTTTAAAGAAAATGTATTTTTTACATAAAATAATTATATTTACATTTTTCTCTACAATGTCTTCAATGCGCTAGTAGTATAGGATCCCGTTTTCAACGTCAGTATGTTAACAATCCTAAGAATACCTTCTTTGCTACTCGTTCTTGGGTTCCAAGGTAATCAAGGTTGAATTATAGAAATATTCTTCTCGATCTGATGCCCACAATCATATATCGATTGCGGCATTGGTAAAGACATATAAGGAACAAGAATGTTACGTACTAGATTCAAAGATAGAACTATTGTCCTACTAGCACAATATTATTAAAGGAATTAGGCCGATTCAGTATATAATGTTCAACAATTATTATCGAATACCTTTATCTCGTCTTAGTTTTTAAGAAAATTTGATTTTTATATAAAATGATTTCCATTTACTTCGTTCAAAATATCCAATTATCTCACGTTCCAAGAAATACATGCACATTTTCAACCAAACCTTTCGATGTGAGTATTTAGACACAAGTGGTATTTAACCAGCAATATAATTACGTGTTTTTAACTGCTAGCAGTTATAATATTATAGGTATTTAACTCTTTTTATGCACATTGACTTTACTATTCACTCATTACTATTTATACTCATAGTTCTAAGCTCAAATTATACAAACAATCAAAATACTTCCCACAGTTTAAATTGCAAAATGGGCAAATCGCCTTTTAAGCACGCCCATTCATCAACGAAATTTCCCAAAGGTTTTCCTTGCGAAAAATTTAGCCAACACCCCGAAAATCTCACTTTATTAAATCTTGCTGAAATATTTCATTTGTATAGCTCTGCATAAGGAGCCGAATTACATCATGCGTTGCGATTGTCTTATTGCTTGGCAGGTATTTCTTGTTTTTTTTTTTCCTCGGGAACCGACAGTAACAGTTGCGAAGAGATGCTGCTGCGATTGCGTTCCATCGCATTGTGCCCAGTTCTCACACAAATTCATCTTGTTCACGTCCGTTTTATGATTGTATTGCGTCAAGTAGCAAAAGCATTTCGCGGTTTATTTACCACACCTAAGTAGGTTTTATGTACAGTGCGCGTCTGAAGAATGGACCATATTCATTTAAATTTAACCTGCTTGTTTTTAAGAAATCGTCGGTCATTTTATTGTAAAAAATCGCGTTTTTTTTATCAAATTCACTTGAGTTTCAAAGTCGATTTTTTTTGCTCTTAACTTTACTAGCAGCGCACAATCTTGGGCTTTAAATATGAATATTTTGCACAATTTAAGTGCTGAATATACTAGACAAAGCTTCATTTTCATTGAATTTTCAGGAAAATAATTTTTCATTACTGTTTTTTGATTTTTGTATAAACAAAAAATATACCCGCTTATGAAAATAATACCAATAGATTTAGAAAAGTGTCTTGAATATCATAACAAAATTATTATTGAAATTTATTAAAAACTAACACTGATTAAAAAATTGGTCATGAAATATTATATCAAATTTTTCACCAAGTTAGAGACGAAGGATGTGCGAAGAATTACTTCAAAATATTGAAAGATGTAGATTTGGGATAAAGTAAAAAAAGGTCAGAGGTATAAAAATAGTATAAAAACCCTTTTTTAACCTCTCATACCTACATCTTTCTCATACCCATATAGTTTTTAAATAATTTCAATAATAATATAATCACAGATTCAGTAAACATTGTGAATAAATAACTAGAAAAATTATTAGGTGGTTTGTTTGACAATTATTAATGAAAATCGACAAATAGTAAAGTAGTCAGTAAAAATGGCGATTGCATCATAATTGACTGTTAAATATTTGTTAAATATTAAGACTGCGCTACTTAAATTTAGTTTTTTTTTTCTAATTAATAAATTTCTTATGTCTTTTTTATGAGTTTGTATGAGTTTTTGGACTAATTGACCTATTGCTTTTACTTTATCATACGCAGTATGATATATAAAATGTGCGGCAGTTAAAGACATGAAAAAAATAGGTGTTTTATTTAATTCATTAACTCACACCTTTTCCATGATTGCAAAAATTATATGATATTTATAGAACAAACAAAAAATAAAAAGAAACATCAAAAATTAAAATAATTTTAACGCGTTTGCGGCAGTACAAAACATGAAAATAAAAAAAATATATTAAGTGTTTTATTTAATTCATTAACTCACACCTTTTCCATGATTGCACTTTCCCGAATTATATCATATTTAAAAAAACGGCAATTTAAAACATCAAAATAAAAAAAATGGTATTTTCTAACCCACAACTTTTCCATGACTGCAGAATTTTCCCATGACTCCAGAATGTGAAAATTTAAAAAAATCGGCCCACCCTAGTGTGTGGATGTGTGTGTGTGTGTGTGTGTGTGTGTACCCGTTTTTGTGGCGACGATTCCGGAGAAACTACTGAAGGTATCGGGACGAAACTTCATATTTAGAAGTTTCATGACCAAACTTAGAGCTGAGCTTTTTTGGTCAAATAGGGTCCAAAGGAACTGGATGTTTACTCTAAGCCTTTTTCAAGGATTTTGCAAATGAGCCGCCATATCTGTAATTTTGTCAAAATAGTTAAGTAATAAATTAAAGTAAAGGAAATTCTGAATAAATTATGCCTATGACATTTTTTGGTAAAATCAATAGTTTAGCTGCAAGAACAAATTCTATTTGATCGACATCGATCGCATCTGCAGTGATATAATACTGGTTAGACAGGATTTGACAAATATTTTCAGTCTAATGACAGTAGGTAGTGTCAAATACTGGTGGTTTGACAATACCTACTGTCAATAGTTACCAAAGATCTGTCAAATCCTGGCTAACTAGTTTTATTTTAATGCAGCTAAACTATTAATTTTATATATTGTGCCTGGCCACATCAGATTTTTTTTTAACCAGTTGAGATTAATATCCAATAGTATCTTTAGAAATATTTTCTCTGTATTCACATATGGTTATTTGGTAGACATTTTGTTAGAACAGCCGACTAAATTCTTAAACATTTATTAAAGTTTGTCATGTGGTAAGTTTTAAAATGAACACTCTGTAAGATTTTACATACTTATTATTTAACAATGTATAAAAATCAGTGGAATAATGCCTGAAATTTACGAGAAATAGGCGATTTTGATTGTTTTTTCTCAGTAAATACCAATTCTTATTACGTTATGGTTTTCCAAAAATATGAAGACAACAAGTCAAATAGATTATATTCGTATGTTGGTGTTCGTATTTATTTTTGTATGAACCCATGTCATAGTAACGTTAAAACGGGCCTGCAGGTAACTTTTTGCATCATACTGAAATTTGTTCATATACTCAAGCCGCGCACTGTATAAACTATAAAGACAGAGACACAGATGACAAATTTCTAGAAACGTGACAGTGGCCTTAATAAACTTCGGCCGTAAAATGTGCAATATTAAAAAATATGATCTTTAACACGTCCAGTTGCAAAATAGGTTAAGTATAACAAGATTATCTCATCTAGTCCACCTGTTTAAGTTGCAAAACAACAGACATTTCCAGTTCGTTCCCGTAACATGGGCGGTTCAGAATTTATAGATTTACACTAATTTAAATCAAATGGAAAGAAAATCGGTGAGGTCAAGAGGCTCACACTTGTATCACATTCGCAGAACAGCTTGTGTAACAACATTGTAAATTAATTTATTGATACGAATGAACCACTTTCACTCGGCGGCGTTATGTTATTATTTCGCCTAACATTTCATAGCGTAATTGTCCGTGTGAGATAATGGATATTTTTAGAGGCGTTCCTATGACTATTTTCACAGCTACATGAGAGAGGTTGGTTAGATTGAATATATCGAGTGAAGGTGATTTATTGTTGCATAATTCTTGGTGTGTATTAAGTGAAGTATTGATAGATTAAAGGATGCGTTAATTATTCATTGCTAAATATATGGTTTTTAAAGTAATGCTTTGTATCGTGTTAGTCGGTTAGAGCGAGAAATGGAATTGAAAAGGTTAAAGTAATAGAGGATGTTGCGTATACTTTATCCTGTTCGGAATTTTATTATTACTGAAAAAAGAGATAATTAAATTCGTCATTTTTTTGGTAGCATCTGTTGCAATAAAAAGGATACTCAGAAATATTACCTTCGACATTTGTGTCCGCAAAATAATAACAAATCTCGTTTTTTGCACTTTTCTCTTGAATGCTGACAAGAAAGTTTGAACATTGTGGCAGTTTTAATTTTACAACTTTATGGTTAATGAAATACTTGATCACAGCTCTGGAGAATACTTATTTCTAAAACTTTAAAGTTCTTTAAATGGAAGCTAAAATTTTAAACCAAACGAAAAAAAAATTAATAGAAATTTACGGTCATTTTCAGAGGGCCTTCGTTTGATAAATACGTCTAAGAAGCTGATCAATATTTGTCAATTTGTCACTTGGATGTAAGTAAGCACTTTTAGGTGAAAGAATTAAAGAATATTCATTTAGAATTATTAGAAATTCAATTAAATAAGAAAAATATATAGTGAAATATTATGCATTGAGGATGACAATGACAACGATTCGCAGCTCAAAAATGTTGTTATTTTATCCAAAATCCCGACAACGGACCCAGATTCCATTTACAAACCTTATTAGTCTTTTTAAATTTGTTTTTTTGCCATATCTATAGTTTGTATGATGTCATGAATACAAATAAATCTGATGTGGCCAGGCACATGAGTTTATCATACTAGACAGCAGTGTTTCCCAACGCAAACGCTGATGTTCTAACAATACTGTCAATAGAATCAAAACATCTGTCAAATCCTGGCTAACTAGTTTTAATGCAGATACGAGCGATTTCGATCAAATAGAATTGACTCATGTAGCTTAACTATTAATTTTACCAAAAAATGTCATTGACATAAATTATAGAAAATGTGCTCTACTTTAATTTATTATTTAACTATTTCGACGAAATTACAGAATCCAGTTCCGGTGGACCCTTTTGAAGACAACTTCTTTTAGCTCAAAGTTTAGTCATGAAACTTCTAAATATGAAGTTTCGTCCAGATACCTTTAGTACTTTCTCCGGAATCGTCGCCACAAAACGGGTACACACACACACACACACACACAGAGACATTTTTTTGTACCTTTGTCAAATATGTTCATGGTACCCAAAAGGACATAACTGGTAACATCTCAATTTTTTTTCAACAGGATTACAATACTTTGTTATACTATCTGATCTTTTATCATTATTGTATTATTACAAGAATAAATACCAATAACACATTAATAAGACTCGGCAGAACCCAAACATTGGGCCCTTATCGATCCCGAGCCCGTGACAAAAGTGTCAGGTGCGGCAACTCGTTAAAGTGGGATGTCAAAAAAATACAAACGATGTCACAAAAATTCTTCTAATTTAATGTACCACGGTTACAAAGTTATTACTCCAGTCTACCTAAAGAATTCTATCGCTTCTCATGAAGCAGCAAATTATAAAATCAAAAAAATCACATCACAAAGTATGGATTTTCGCTTTATATTAACTTTACAGTTTAGGATTTCATTATTTTGTGGGAGCATGATAAAGTGCAAAATACAATACTTCGACTATTTGGACAATTTTTTTTTCCAAAAAAATAAACTGGGTGTCAACTGGCCAAATTTATTATGGAAACTTTGGCTGTTCCATTAGGTATCTAATTGTCTTTCAATTCATATTCATCTTTTATATAATCTTGGTCACCTTATGTGACAAACTAGAGTAAGGAATATACATATGATATATATGATAGTAAAAATGACCTGCGGCAAGGTAGTTTGAAATCATGGTAGTAAACAGACGTTTTTCCTTAAGACAAACGGCTTTGTTTTTAGAAATACATTTTTAAATTAAGCCATTTAGTCAAAAACACTATTTACAAAACACTAACCGGGCTCTCGTGGTCCATATGAACGAATAGGATAAGACATCTTAAAATACAGTAATAATTGCTCAACTGTGGTCAAACGTAGTCAATTGCCTTGTCAACAAATTATTTTATTATCACGTTAGCTAGGTTAGATTTTGAGAACGTCTATTTGCTATAGCTGACAACCACTGTTGAAGATATTACAACACATAATATCATTAATATTTTCTGCCTATATTGGGATATTTTAGACACCACAACCATTATAACAAATTAGCCAACACCCATTAGCCACATAAGAGATGAATAAAATTCTAGGTAAATAACGGGCTTGCCGGTCTAGATATTAACCGTTCGTGATTTTTAATTCGATCTATCGTCATTAGGGTGCAGCCAGCAATCTCTGACCGATTTTTGTTATTAATCGAAACAATAATCTCCGTACCAACTGGAGTGAAGATAGTTAACTTTATAGTCGATACTAAAACGTAGGCATGCGGGGCATACGTTTTAAACTGCCATTAACATTGAACCGGAGAGTGGCTTAATAACTGTTAGTTGTTATCATAATGGTTGTAGTACATGCCCGGCGTTACCACGAGTTCAGTTTGCCATAGCATATGGTGGTCTATTAGTGTGGAGATAAAATCGGGAATGGTCGCCGTAAAACGATTATAACCTTATTTTACAACATTAGTGTAATATTGTAAGGTTTACTGCAGTTTCTACGATTACAAAGTTTGGTCGTTCTAGAGCAAAATCTCAATTTCCTACTTAGACTACTTCGGCGTGATTGCATCATAAATATGTTGTGTTCAAAACACTTAGGATAACAGTATTATGAACATCTATATTTGTTCAGCAATTTATTCAATTGTTTCTAAAAATGGCAGTGGAATGCCATTTTCAACAACTATGTAAAACTAAATTTTTGTAGATGTTGTCTTACAACTTGGTGTATATTCTTTGTTGATTGAAATTTCTCAAAAGTTCTCTTTAATCTATGTGAAAGATATCATGCTGCATACAGGGTGTCTCACGGAACTGGTACATTAGAAGTTTCTCATGTTCTACTATTTTTCGACACATGAAATTTTAGAACTAGAATTTACTCAATCTCTTCAGCTAAAATATTCTCAAGTTAACTGTCACGTCCGGTCACCGGAAGTTGGTATCAACTTTGTTATTTTTAATGGAAGGATATAATATTTATTTTATTTTTGGTTTCTATGTATTAAAATATATAATTTTTGATAATGTTTCCTCCCTATACCTAAATATCACCATTTTTTTGATTGTACTATTTTTTGTTGTGATTTTTGCGGTTACGTGTATAATTGAACATCTCGGTTATTATTAAAATTAGAAGTTTCGTAATTGGTGGTCCAAAACTAGAAACACAACCAAATAAGACTATGTTTATTTCATCATGATATCTTATACAGGCTGTTCAAAATTTACAACACAATAATTGATATTTCAAACGTAAAAACTAATTTTTTTCAAATGGAACAGCCTCTATACCGATACCCCATTCTATAGGAAATCTTATTCCCTATCAATCAATATTAGGGTTCCCTATATCTGTTTAATAGTTTTTGAGATATTGTCAATATAGGTAAAAGAATGCAAACTAAATTCTTCATTTATGGGAATGAAACAACTTGTTCCAAAGTGCAGTAAAACAAGATTTTTTTACATTCTTGCAAACGTTGCGGTGAACGAACCTGGTGACCTACAATCTTCAAAGTGCACCTTACAACATGTACTTTTAGGTAACATTAAGTAAAAATTTTCTTTTTTGAATGAACAAAATTGTGAAAAGCTGGATCGAAGAAAAAACAACCAAAAACATTTACTCATTTTTGTAGTTCATTGATTCAAACTACGTTCCAAGAGACAGTTCAAAATTAGGATCATATCTACACAGCTAGAAAAGATTTTTTGTTTTTGAGAACCATATTTAGGTACTTCAATTTATTCTTTTGGACTAAATATTTTTTTTAAATTTTTTTGCTTAGGCTGAAAAATACCTTTGCTTTCGTCAAAGAAATCAATTATTGGTCAAATAAATATATTGTTAGTGTAAAAATCTCATCCAACTGTATTGTTGGCAGGCGATGTAAGCTCCCTAATCAAGATAACTTGTTTAACACAAATAAACGTAGTATCTACCAAAAAAATACATGTATATCCGCAAAGAAAGAGAGATCTGCTTGAGTCAATGCATGTTTATTTGAAGTAAACATAATTTTCTATTTATGTACTGGTTAAATAGATGACCTCTTCTATCGCTTTTAAAAACTTTCGTCAACTAACGTCAAATATCCCAGTGACCTAAATATGGATCTATATACATCAAGGGTTACAAAGCAATATATAATATTGCCCTCAAATTTTTATGTTATAATAGGAACAATCAAACATATTTTATGTATAGAAATAGAAAAGTTATAGCAAGAAAAACCCTGTGTTTTGGGTAAACGTCGGTATAATTTGTTCACTCAATAATAATATAGCAATTTATAACTAATAAAATCAGAACTGTAAATATATAGGAAAATATCCTTTTTATAGTACAACTTGTAGATTATATATTTTTATAATATATTGTTTGTTGGTAGTGACTTAGCCGCTATAATGATAGTAGTAAATAAATAAAAATAAGGTCCAGATATCCAGAATTGTATCAATTGTGTCGATAAGTGTATGAATCTCACAGAAACTAGCAGAAAGCGACCGACTGACGTCGCGACATAGAGAAACTGTAAACTGTCTAATCACTTAGTACGTCGAGAGAAATCAAAATCGTGGCAAATCGAACAAAATCTCGGCGGTCTAGATATCGAGAAGCAAGTAGGTGCGCAGTACGGATATACTACGCATCCAAGTAGAGCACCCCCCCATATTCCATCAAAATAATTACCTACTAATCTCCAACTAACGTATTCCAGAAATAATGCAAATTATGGCTTTGCGAAAGCACACACACACACACACGTGAAGAAATGACCTGCAAGTTGCGGCGGAGACGCAGTTCCCACAGAATTTCCCATGGATATCACACGGCGGACTCCATTTGTAACATACTGTTGACATGTTCCGTTGCGTCACAACGCTAAGTGTATGGTATTAGGGCGGAAAAAGTGCTAGCTAGCTTTTCTTTTGCGTGCTTGTACGCAAATTGTTACGATGACTTGCGTAAGATTCTCATCAAATGTTTTAATAAGGAAGGACAATGGATAGGAAATTTTACTTTCCTTGCAAACATGCCTTCATTAGACGAAGCAAGGAAGTGACTTCGCCTTGGACATCGAGTACTTTTAAGAATATAGTCCAGATTTTCTGATAAGTAATGACGAAAAATGCTATTTTTTATTATGTATTTGCTATTTTTAGTGTTTGGAATCATAATATCTCTAAGAAATAGGTATTAGTGAGTTCATCAATAAAATAGGACTATCTTTAAGATACTATAATACCTACATAATGCGGTTTTACAGCCATTACCACGTATCATCAATATATCATCAATATAAAACCCTGATTGAAGACCAACAGAACTGTATTTATTTTGATGACATGAATTGTATTTTTTTTGAGTCGTAACGTTTTCATATTTAATGAATGACATATCTACTCTGGTTTTGGGATTGAGCACATTCTAAATTGTGGCGGGAGGGTCATGTGCTGGCTTTTGGTGACTGAAAAGCCTGGAGCAATTTAGGCGAATTCAGAAACATCTTCAAAAATAAGCCGTTTTGTCGCTTAACGCATCATCGAACTTTCTCTAACAGAACCTAATTAGGTACAAATATATTAAAAATATTTTGCTATTTACGATATATACGTTTACTTTTTAAAAAGAAAATAACTGAAAGCTGTTTATTTGACTCATGATGTTCTCATATTTAATGAATGGATACTTATGTATACACAGAGAGAAATTTTTGTTTAATTCAAATAAATATGCATTGACTCAAAGAAATTCGTTGTTTGAATAGAGGCAAAGAAATATTTATTTGCGG
This sequence comes from Melinopterus prodromus, assembly GCA_964023965.1. NCBI lineage: Eukaryota > Metazoa > Arthropoda > Insecta > Coleoptera > Scarabaeidae > Melinopterus > Melinopterus prodromus. The sequence continues at coordinate 54,156,621 of OZ030393.1, forward strand.
ATAAAAACGCATTTATTTAAAATATTTGTTTGGTAGCAAGAAAGTTGATTTGTGTCAAACAACTTATGTTTCCAGTTAAAGTTTGCAATTTGTGTATTATAAGAAATGAGATTTATTTACTTCAAATAATTATGATTGTGTTGAGTGAAAGAATTACATTTTTTTAAATTAACAAAATTGTTGGTCGAGTTAAAATGCTTCAAATTATTAATTTGTTGAAGGAATTAATAGACAAGAATTTTTCGGAAGACTCGGCCCTGTGTCACCTCCTTTTTGGGATGTCGCACATCCTCGACCAGTGCTTGGTCTTCCCAACCCAACATATAGTTAAGGTTGAGTTAGTAAAGTGTTCTATGATTTGGAATCGCAACTTGAACCTGTAGGCACTGTACTCTATAAGTTCTATACTGTCGATCACGCGGGTTTATACTCTCGATATGTACGAAGTGCGAGGAGAGAGTTTACAGCGCCATCTAACAATACAGTTGGATGACATTAAAAATATATTTATTTGAATCAAAATATGATTTCTTTGGTGGAAGTAAACCTATTTTAAAGCCAAAACAAAAATATTACTTTAAAGGAAGCAAATCTCTTCTTGTGTACAAATATATTTATTTTAATCAAAATATGATTTCTTTAGCGGAAGTAAACCTATTTTTAAGCCAAAGACAAAATATTACTTTAAGCGAAATAAATCTCTCCTTATATACAAATTTATATGTTAGAATCAAAATTATATTTCATTGGTGTAAGGAAACGTTGTTTTAAAATCAAAACAAAAATATTACTTTAAAGGAAAGTAATTTTTGTTTGTATCCATATATATTTATTCCACTTAAATAAATATTTCAAATAAATTAATCTCTGCAAGCAAATAAACTAGAGTATTCAATGAAGTAAATATTGTTGGCGTCAAAGAAATATGTTTTGACCCAAAAGAATAAATTCAAACAAATACATTTCTTTAAAACAAGAAATCTTTTCTATCTGTGTATAGTACAAGCATTTTTTAGTTTTTAGGTTAGGTACATTCTGTATTCTGGCTAGAGGGCGCTTTTGATCAGATAGCGTGGCCTCAGAATTAAGAAACATGTCTAAAAGTAACACATTTGGTCGCTTAACGGATCATCGAACTCACTCTACTAGAACCTGATTAAAAACCAAATCATAAGTATTTCTTTGTAAATGTCCATTAGAAAATAGGATGAAACTTAAAGCAGTTTCTTTGAATCATGGTACACTCAGTTCAAAGCAAACTGTATTGATTCAAGATCGTTGTTATTTCAATTTAATGTGAAATTAATCAGTTGTAGTATCCCTAAATTTTTTTTCCAAAAAAACTTGTTTGCAATATTTTTAAAACTATTGTTACTTCATCAGGCAATCAAGAATAACAATTTAAAAAAATAATATAATACAATAAAAAAACATTACATACTACTACACGATCGATGAAATTACATCATTTCAAGAAAATGGTAGGTACTGCCTTTTGGTCTCAGTTTTGCCTTGTAGAATGTAGCCTTGTAGAACATCTTAAAAATAAGACACTTTGCCTCTTAACGCATTATCGAACTCACTTTAATACAACCTTAATTGGAGACAAAACCACAAACATTTTATTCTGATGGAAGCTGACTAAGAACCAAAATATTACAATTATTTCTATTGAGACTCGGGATTAGGCACACTCTCAATTGCTTTGAGAGGGTTGGGTGCTGCCTTGTTTGAATTTTGTATCTATTGAAGATGGTACCAATTCAAGAAAAATATATTATGTCGTTGAACGTATCATCGAACTCACTTTAATAGAAACCGATTAAGGCACAACGCTATAAATTTTCATGATCTAAAGAAATATGGTTAGCACTGACAGGACATTTGGTTCCCTATGTAACTGGCAAAACTCTTCTCATCAACTGCGAGCTCAGATGATTTAGGTTGACGTAACGTTACCAATGATTCGACTAACATCTTTATTCCCATTCCGCGAAATGTAAGTCAATTGACTTCTACGGTTCAACTTACGGTACAACAGCTCGGCAAGTTACCAGACCAATTCAGCAAACTCGCGCAACTGTGTTTTCATTCATTCTTTCAGCACCAACTACATTCTTCTTACAGTGCACTACCATAATCCGTCTCTCTATTTGTTTGTTATTTGCTTACCAACATGCTTCCCATTCCACCATTTCCACGACTTTTGTCGCATCATAGTCACACGGTCTTTAGATAAGTAACATGAATATAGGATAGGCGACAGTATTATTTAATTATGTCGTAGGTTGGTATGAAGAGAAAAGTATGAATAGAAATTTCAATGGAACGGACGTGGACGTTTATCGTTTCCTTTGCACTTATTAAGTGCAAGTATGAACTGGTTTCATTGCCGGTAGACGATAATAACGCTTTTCCTTTGCGTCTACGTACCTATTAATGAACGTGAAAATGACGTTCACTAACAGAGATGTAACATTTTAGATGCTGAGGAGGTATAACGGATAAACAATATTGGACCTTAATCCTTCAGTTCTTAAGTAAAAGCCTTGTTGGGTCCGAACATACATAAGAAACGCGAAAATTGCGAGTGAGATCGATGATGCGTTAGCCGACGAAACTAATAATAATAATAATTATTATTATTAGTATTATTCTTATTATTTTTTGTTAGATTCATTTAGATCACCATAATATCGTCAAATAACAATACAAATAGACCTTATTCCTGACATAAAACCAATATTGCGAGGAATTTCTATTATCCTTACTAACAGTACCCACAACAGACAAAGCATGTTGCCACACTATCAATAACACTGCATTAATGTTTTAATGCATAGTGCGTCGTGCAGCGCGGTAACGTATCAGTAAGCCATGCCATATATATTATACATGAGTTGTGGTTTATTGCACGGCGTCATCAGGTAGGCTGTGTGTACGCGAGTGACCCGTTATGAGTCAACGCACCGGCCGGACAAATGTGAATTTTATATGGGATCGAGGATTGAGCCATGTGGGCAAGCCGAAGACCGGCACTGGCAAGAGGCCGATATTAAAACTTCTTGCATCCTTGCCTTCCCTAACCTCATTGCGAGTCAGTGGTTATCGGCGATAACCTGTTGGCACAGCTCGTGCCTGGCCCGCTAGATCGGGGAGCGTGTTATTATGGTCCTGCTGACCCAGAGAGCCGGTCGTGAATCGGACATATTCTCGTGGATTCCACTGTTGCGCTTTTAGTATTTTATTTATATGTAGATCCTTTTGAGTTATTGTTAAAATTGCGGAAATCCTTAATGGAAGGTGCTGCTTTGATGTTTGCAGTTTTATCAACCAACTAAGCATTGCTTATGTAAAAACTTATTTTCAAGGGTACAACTACAATCCTTGCAGCTATAGGTACCCTTGCAATAGTATTTTCTCTCTGTTCACATAATGGAATGGGTGCGATTGCGTACATTATTTAAATACACATATGCATTAAAATAAATACTTCGAGCATTAGATTTAATATTTTGTGCATTCAAATAATAAATATTGTGCATTAATAGTTATTTAACCAACAAGTATAACCAATCTGCACTTGAAAGTTGTATATCACGTCTGATTATTGCGTTTATTTTACATTTCTTCCGGACATTGCATAAATAATTGATGTAACAGCTCCAACAGTAGTGACCAAACTTTTAGAATTCAGGATTCAGATTAGGTTTACTGATTTAGAGTTTTCTAGAACAATATGTCCAGGTGGTATAGGTACATTAGTCAAAATTACCAAAAGCCCGTTATTATAAAATGTTTTTTACCCCACTGTTTTTCGCAAACATTGCACAATAGAAAATTAAATTCTTTTATGAGATTGGTTTTCAGGGCATTTAATTCTACTCAAAACGCAATTTCATATTCAACTTATACAATCCATTTTCCCTAAACTTATCACGATTTTTACTTTATCATACGCAGTATAATAAAGTATTGTAATCGTGCAAAAGACAAATTGAGATTTTAGCGGAAATAGGTCTTTATGGGTCCCCTGAATATTTTTGACCAAGATACAAAAAAGTCTGTGTGTGTGCATGTGTGTATGTGTGTGTGTGTAAACGTTTTTTGTGGCGACGATTCTGGAGAAACTACTAAAGGTATCTCGACGAAAGTTCATATTTAGAAGTTTTATGACCAAACTTAGGGCTGAAAAGCTTTTGGTTCAAAAGGGTCCAAAGGAACTGGCTTTTTACTCTTAGAATTTTTCAACGATTTTGCAAATGAGCTGTCATTTCTGTAATTTCGTCAAAAAAGATAAATAATAAATTAAAGTAGAAGAAATTTTGTATAATTTATGTCTATAAAATTTTGTTGTAAAATTAATAGTCTCGCTGCAGGAGCAAATTCTATTTGATCGAAATCGTGTCTACATTAATAGTAGGTAGCCAGGAAATTTTGAAACTTTTGACAGTATTCAGAACGTCAGCGGTTGCGAAACGTCAATTCAACACGCAAATGCATGGAGAATGTGATGAGGAGGAGAAATACGCGCGCACATACGCTATGTGAAACAATATTGAAACAGCTTGGTGTTTCCATGGTGTTTACAAAGTCAATGTGTATTTCAAGTGCTGATTGCGGATAGCAATATTGTTATGCATTTTTCAATAATTTCGCAAACGGGCCGCCATTTCTCTAATTTCGTCAAAATAGTTAAATAATAAATTAAAGTAGAGGAAATTTCGTATACTTAATTTATGTCTGTCATTTTTTGGTAAATTAATAGTTTAGCTGTAGGAGCAAATTCTATTTGATCGAGATCGTGTCTGCGTTAATACAGGAATTGCCAGATATTTTTATTCTAATGACAGTAGGTAGTGTTAAAGGCTGATTTTTTGACAATACCTACTGTCAATAACTGTCAAATACCTGGCTAATTCGTATTATTTTAATGCAAACACGATCGAACTCGATAGAATCTCATGCAGCTAAACTATTACACATGATAAAGCCATGTGCCTGGCCACATCAGATTTTTTAATTTTCAATTGTCTATTTCTCAAAAATGTTCTCTTGTAAGGCCATAAAATATTTCCGCTGCATTTACCCAATTAAATTACCTACCAAATTCAGTAAGAAAAAAACATTGATGACGTCATAACTTTAAATATGTGTTATTTAATAATTAATAATTTTCCTATGTTTCCATACTTTATGCGCTTACTGTATGTGCGCTGCAGGTTGTAGAACTTAACGCACATTATATTCTTCCTAGGGTGCATTATAATATGTAGTTTTATTGTTTACTTCTTATACATTCTATTACAAACGACTATCACATGAATATATAATCATAAAAACATGGTTTTCAACCTTGCGCTCAATAACACTTCTGCACTTTTGTGATTACACCGCTTTCTTACAACCAATTACTAGTTAATCAATACCCTATTAATTTTGTAATAAAGTTGCTACGATACACTTAAAACACAATTAAAATATCGCTATTATGCTTACCGCAGTCAAATCAACAAATAACTGAACAATTACGAAGCCAACAATTATGACTCGAGCACAATGCCGAGTAATTATAACTGTATTTCAGCGTATATCAGAGCACAACTAATGAATTATTTATGTATTCCAAGTTCATTAATCTCTCAGGTATCCCGCACTACTCACGAGCACACTCAACTTTTACGACAAATTGTCTCTTAATTAAACAATTACGTCACATTTATTTATGTTTACAATGCAATTCACACGAAAAATGCCACTATTTCGGAAACGAGGCCAAAACTATTCGAATTTGTACAATTGTTTATACCGTTCCGAGCTAATGCCTCTTAAACTATCAACAATAAGTTGCTGTTAGCGCAAAATTAACGATTAACTGTTAACCGATAAGTGGATTAATCTAACCAACGGATATAGTGACCATTTCGTCTAATGAAACGTTAAATTAAGTATTTAATTTTACGGTAAGTTCAGCTCGAAATGATCAATTGTTACCGCGGCGGTCCAAATAAGGTACAGGAAAGTATTTATAATTGAATTTCGTTCGGTTTCGCTTTACTTTTAATTACGGTACAATTTTCTGTTTAATGTCCCATTTATTTCGCTTGAACTTTGGGTGATTGTTCGTACATGGTATATAAGGGGGTTGCACAATTTTCTCGGGAAGATTGACAGAGATTGCGGCATAATTTAGGTCTTATATCGAACATGTAGGAATCGTGCTTTACAAAGTACTGTGGCCTATAAGTGAACGTTACATTTATGTTAATAAGCGTACCAAAACTTTCAACGAACATCACGACCAGGAGTTTTTTCGCTACTTACACCGTAAAAATTGTGCTCACATTGCTAAACACGAATCAATTTTGACGTGAGCAACTTGTATATGTTTTTATCGTATGAATGTGACATAATTTATGGCAATGTATGATATAAGAAAGCTTGCATTACTAGAGATGTTTTTAGAACGTTTATCTAAAATATAAAGTAGTAATTTTATTATTAAAAAGAGAACGCAATTCTGCGTAAAGATACCTAGATTTTGGGCAAAAGTTTTTGGAGATTAGTAAAGATTTCTGTCTATTGTTTGAAAAACAAAACCAGAAAGAATATTATAGTTGAATGAGCCATTTTAGTCTTAACAGTTGATTAGCTTCAAAAGTATACATCTAGTGGAAAAATACACATTTTTTTGATGAAGAGGTCCACAGGAGTGTCACTAGTTTTGTTATAGATAGCGCCAGAGTCTCGAAAATGAGGTCACCTTCAGTTCTTTTAAAATGTGATGGCCTATATTTATGTATATTTTTAAACACTACAAAAACTACTAACATAATCGTACTCTATTTCTTATTGTTTTTGAACGTTTGCGTTATTTGTCGAAAAACTATCAAAAACATCATATAAACCAAACTATTACTGAACTCCTAGAATCCGGTTTGAGTGTCTTATGATTAAATTCTATGTAGACTGGATGGTTCTTACAATTTTAACATCTAGGACTCGTTTTGTACGCAAACTACGTGTTCATTATATTGTGCTATATTATATATTTCAGACTATTTTTATTCCAAAATATCGAGCTTTTTATGGGTACACTACATAATTTTTCATATAAAAAAGTACAATCATTTATTTTGTTTTTATTAGATGGGAAGATAAATTTTCTTTTGATTATACATAACAAATAAATATACTTTTCGTTAAAACAATTGTTCGGATAGTATTTGTACTGATAGATACCAGTTTATATACAATCCACGTCACAGAAAATGTTTTTCCAAAACAGTAGTTTTTCGCACTATAGTAGATGTGATAGTAGTTCTGGTATGTGAGATATCTCTGCATTCGAAAAATGTAACCATATGCAGGATGTTCCAATAAGGATATTGCTATTTTTAAAACGGAAATTGTTCGATATATATATTATGTGGTCTAAAATTATGAACAGGATGTTGCAATCTAGTCCTGTGTCCTGTGAGATATAACTTGCTTCTGTTATTAATTATGTTTTTTAGACAAATAAGGGAATACCAAAATAAGGATTATGGTTGGACTATCTAATTCATTTGCAACATGCATAAAAATGTTGCAAAGAATTCAAAAATATACAGACATACAGGCCATTCTATTTAAAAAATGAAACTTCGGCTGTCTACAACAAAACTGATAACATCTTTTTGTGCCCTTTCGTAGTTTATACTCCTTTTTTCGCGTACTTTTCGAAGTAATACAATGTGAAGATTAAATTGACCCATCTTGTATAATGTATATTATGCTACCTATATGAAAGTAATAAAAAAAAAACAAAAAGCCATGCAGTGCCGGACAGGCTTTTTATCCTGACAATAACAATCATTACACATGCCGGCATGAAGATCAAGGTTCAAACAATTTTGAGCTATTATTTCTTTAAAATTTGTTTTAAAAGGCTTATATGAAAAATACATTATCATGAGAATCCTGCGTTTTAAGGTAATAATATTAAAAAGAATATATTTTTCTTAAGAAGGTAGAAATGACAGTTTAAATCGCGAATATGAAACAAATGACAACTCTGTGATGTTGTATCATTTGAGAGAATACATAGACAATCGTATCATAACGCAACATTTTATTTTTTTGCTTAAAAAAATGCATATAAAAGAGTTGAAAAAGCGAGATATTTTTACATTTCGAGCCAATTTGGCTCCTGTAATGATTTGAGAACGTAACATATTTGTTACGTTCCGAGATCATCTGGCAAATCTTGACCTGTGTTCTTCGTGGTGCATAAATCTTATTCGGTAATTTTTGTTGTTTACCGATTATGTTAATAATCCATTTTTCTGCAGATAAATACTTTTATTGCCAATTTTTGTACTAAAAATACAAATATTATGGTAGCAAGCTTATTCTTAGAATGCTAGCTACTTCATGTGTTTCAATTGAGTTGTCTATTGTTATATTAGGAAAGAATAAAAGTGGGCAGTAGATATTTTTAGGTAATGTGTTAGAGTTTTATTATTATTATTATCATCAATATTAACTGGCGACATTGTTAAAAGCCAGAAATACAATTAGCAACATTTCTTGTCTTGAGTGCTCATTTGGTGTAACTGTTCCACTTACTACTTTCTTACAAAATCATCTTAACGTGAGACTAATGCATGAAACCAAATAAAAATTACGTATATAATAATATAAAGGTTTAATAGCATATATAATATAATAGCGTATATAATATAATAGCGTATATAATAATAATATAAAGGTTTAATAAAAATCTATCATCTTAAATAATAATATAGAAAATGAACGTGCTTCGAAGTATAGTAGTGTAGATTTTTAAGTCTTGTCTAGTAGTTTTAATAGTCAAAAATTCATACTGTGTTGTTTCTGATCTAAATTAGAATCAATAATACAACTCATTTTAGCGTGTCTTGCATATTATTATACTCTGTATATAGGATTGCTAATTGACACGGGCTTCTTAAAATCTTATGGTGTTAAATTTGCACTGTTTCAAAGAGTGTTCTTGTACTTATCAATGTGCCAGTATTCTATGTATAGCCTATCTACATTAGAAACTAGTTGTAGCTAACTAAGTTGTAACTCTCACTAGTTAACACCAACATGACCCAAAACACAAAACGTACACGAAAGATCTCAATCGATCACCTCAAAGACTTCTCGAAGACAAATCAATTCATTGTTCCTTTCCACTCGTCACTTTCGAGCTGCAAGTGCCCACCCAACCTTGACACTAAGAAATTCCGGTCGGCTTAGAACACAGAGAGCATTCCAAGAACGAGAAAACGAAATCTCGGTACGGTTTTTTTTTAACGGCCGGCAACTCTAACCTAAATATGGAGACAGGTGGGTCAGCAGTCGAGACAATTGGACGCTCGGACGCTCATCGCACGTAAAAACTAACATCGATTCGCGACAAATACCTATACGTATGTTGACGTGATTCGAAAGACGGCGAAAGACACATGGGTGTGTTTGAATACCTTGAAAGTGATAGAAGAGGTAGGTATTTGACTTGTACGTTTTCAACGCCAGTTGAGTGTGAGCGGTTGGGATTATGGCATCTGTTTATGAGTGTCATGGACGATGACAGACGCTGTTCGATTGTTTGGTTCACTGTTTACTGTTAGATAAAGATTGGAGTATTGGTTTAATTATTCATAGTTTAGCATGTGTTATCAAATTTCCAACATGGAATAAATAAATAAGGTTGAAGATTGTGTTGTCTCATATGTTGATGATTATGCTACTGAATTAGAAAAAGAATTGAGAGAGGCATTGATTCAAACAAGCAGAAAGGCATTTAAAGCACCAGAAACCTCGTTCTTCTTTCTTACAGTTTATGGTTCGCTATATATTTGTCTGCTATTAATTCTACAGTTGATTCTATTGCTGGTAGAGATGGATACACAAGGAAACAAAAACATGATATCAATTTGTTTGCATTGTCAACTAGTTTTTCCGATGTTCTTTTCTGGCTTTAAGCCACAGTTCTGCAGAATATTAAGCACTGATTTCGAGTTGATTCAATATCGGTCAAATTCGATTTAATTATTGTTCTTTGATAGTTTGAAGTATTCTTCTTGGTGATGTTTAAAATTAACCATGGATGTTTTTACGGACAGAATGGCCATTGTGATTAAAAAATATTGAAAGAAACTACGTAACTATGACAGATTTTAAATAAAATTCTAGTGGGATCTTACAAAACATTTAAACTAGATAATAATAGTAGCTTAGTGTTTCGTGTGCCACAGCTATAAAATTCCATATTCTAAGTTTATAATTATAATTAATTTTAGGGGAGAGTGGTACACAATGGAACAGTTTTTATTATTGTTTGGATATATTTTGTTAATTATTCAAAACAAAGTGAATAGTATTATGTACATGACAAAGTGAATAGCATTAGGTATGTACATGACATGACATACACCATAATAGTTAATATTGAATATATAGCAGCTTATTTGTTCGTTATTTGTTTCATTATTTGTAATGACAAAATAAAAATTATTTTAGAAAACAAACATAAAATAACAATAAATATTTCACTATTTTATCTTAAATGCATTATTTTCAAATTGCATTTAAAATTTTAAAGTAACAAGAACATGTTTTGCTGCACGGAGTAAATATCTGGGACAAAAGTTGACAGGGCTCGTGGGAGATAAACGATTATTATATTATTTGATTATTTATTGATACGAGATTTGGAAATAATCTAGGAAAGAAGGTTGTATGAGGTAACATCGGAAAGCAATTTTAAATCTAAGTTAGGTTTTCATTTCATTTCAAACTTTTCTTTAATTTGCAGATTATCTTATTTATTTATTTAGGAGCACTAAAAAAACTCCAGTTATTCTTTAGTTAACGTGATCCGATTTCAACAACAAGCGATAGATAGCTATCGAGATGATAGCCAATGCATCATTCTATAGATAGCTGTTTATATTTTGTTGGTTTAAACACGGCTTACGCCAGTATAATTAGTCGGATAGTTGATGCCAAAATAAGTAAACCTATGCCACCTGCCATTGGTTAATTTGTTTGTTGCTATATTTTGCCAGTACTAACTGCTTATGCTGGTGTTTATAACAATATTTATTTATAGGTGGTTTAAAAATGTTACAACGTGTTTTGTGAGATTAGAACTTCAGACACAGTTTAATATCACCGGTGATATTATCAGGCCACCATTCAGTTGTGTTAAATAAATACTAAGTTTTTGTTTTTTTTTTTATTAATTAATTATAAATTTATTTTATTTGAATTCTATATAAGGAGAAACTAAAGCTCCATCTATCGACCCCGTTCACATTATTTTCAAAACAATCGTTTTTTAAAGCAAATATTTAGGTAGTTTTATATTAAAGAAATATTCTTATTACAAGAATGTGTTGTTTTAAAACAAACATATTATTTTAAGAACGTCATTTTCTTAACATTAAACAACCATTTCTCTGTGTGTATTTTGATATTTTATGATTTTATTATCAAATAAATTCTACAGTAAGTCAGTAAACATTGACAATTCAGCAATAGTTTATTTACATTTTGGTCTAAGAAAACAAAAATGTACAAGCCAATTTATGACCAACCCTTTTAAAAATACCTGTATTTTTAAATCGAATGTATTCGATTTACACGTTGGAATTTTCTTCATACTTGGAGAAGCATTTCTTAAAGAATAAATATTTATATCGCGAAATATAGTGAATTATTTAGTATTGGTTTTGTAGAATTGAGAATGAAAACCATCTCCAAAGAAGTATCTCTAAAGAAGTATTGGCATTTTCGTGAACAAGACGTACCAGTTTGGTCGCTGGTAGCATCGAACTCACTGTAACATAACCTGATTTAAGCTATGAACATTAAAAATCTTTTGAATGTTTATATTATAAAAGCAATTCGAAAATATTTTAAGATAATAAGACAACAACAAACTAACTAAACAAACAAATTATTATAACAAACTGAATCAAAACAAAATACCTACTCACCGACAGTATCCATAACCACCTCAACAAAATTCACACATACCCATCGTCACAATGTCTACGTCCTTCATAAAAAGACAATTATCTAAGTAATCCACAAACAACAAACACGAATTGTACCGGCTTAACGGCTTCCTCAAGCTTGTGCTACGCGCCACCAGCTAAGTCGCGTTCTTCTAATAGACTGCACCGCTTTGCCACCTGTTTCCATCTCCAAACCACCGGGAATTGGAAGAACCTGCGGTAGAATACGACACCGACTTGATCGCAGATGAAGATAGTTACTAACTGTACAAAACATAAGCGTATTATACACGTGCTATTTCATATCGATATTAAACCATGACAAATTGTTTGGATGGTGCTTGGTTCCTTCGTAATGATTATTGCTTGGGTGGAAGATTGGTTCGGTGTATAATTGGTATGTTGGTTATACGCAGTTATTAGAACGTGTATATTAGATTCTCTCTAATTGAAGGGTGATTTATATCATGGAGAACCGTTTGTTTTGGTTAAAGAACGCTTAGTGCTAATTTGTGCTAATTTGAGTGTAAATTGAAATCAACCAATGTAGAACAATGTAGTTGAGACTTATTTTTATCACTGTATCTGAAACTAGACAGTGTGTAGATCCGAGATACAGATAATTGCTTGCAATTATTGGCTGGGAAGAATGCTGATATAAATAGGACAAAATAAGTAAAATAGTAATAGTGAACGAACACAGAATATCGAGGTTATTTGGTAGTTCAATGTACATTTTTGAAGGAGTGATTGAAGAGATCATGGAGAACCTATTGAACCAAATAATCCAGTGAATGATTTGCCATTTTTCAAGATGTGTACCGGACCTGACTTTGTGGCTCTCTTGAACGTTTTCGCTTAAGAAAATTTTGCACAGATAGCGTTTCTTTGTAGTGGTATATATACTCTATCTAATCTCATCTACTTTTTAGTAGTGCTGGGTGTGAAATTTGGATATAGGTAGTGTAGAAAACTATGAGATCTAGATGCTAATTACAAAGTAAATTAATTTATTTCAAATAATGTCTACTAGTTTTCCCTCTTTTCGTTTCTGCCTCTTATTGTCTATTGCATTACGATACAACCAACATGAGACAAAATGCCAATATTACCACCTAAACCAAACATAATTTTGATGTACCAACAGCATTTTTTAAAGGGATCAGATTTGCTTGAACTAATTATCTACGCGTTCCCTAAGTAACTTTAAATTTTCATTTTATTCCTACAATATTGGCATTTAGTATAAACCCCCATAATTAATGTGTCTATAGTCAAAAATGATAACTATATCTCTCAGTCTTTGTAAATATATAGTCCACCTAATAATAAATTTTCAAAATATAAAAATGCTATAATTGTTACTTTCAAAGTTTCTCACATGCTCTCAAAAACTAAAATTAAATTGTTGTGAAGATTGAGTAATAGGGTGCTTCTTAATTTGAGAAAAATTCCTTTTTTAAGGGAAATCGCTGCAAACTGTATGATTAGAATAACAATTACTGTATTATCATAATTTTTAAAAAATATTTAGAGTTCTCTACAGTTACTCAAAAGATCTATGATTACCTTTTGTTAACCGGGAGAATTTAACTGAAAACCCGTAGCCCGGAGAATGGTCGCCAAATCCGAAGTCTCCGGGTCAATGTTGGCAACCCTACTCTGACCTGAAAAATCAAAATAAATACTTTTAGATTTGCTAAATATGCAGAAAATTTGAAGCAATTATTATTATTTTAAGCAGATTTTACCTTTTTATTATTATTTTTGATTTTAAATTATTAGATATCACTTATTTTCTTTGACATTTTTTAAGCGTTTTTTACCACTATCTATTTTCCATTATCAGTTTTTAAATATTACCATGTTTTTTTTTTCATTCTATTAACATTTTCGAGGTCTTGAAAAACAAAAACATCAACTATTTTAATTAAATTGGGTATGTACTTGAAAAGTTTGATGTTTTGAGCAGTGTTCAGAATAGAAACATGGAGTGGATATTATAAATTCTGAAGAACTTTTCGTAATAACTTTATAACGTAATAACTTAATAACATGTTCCAGTATTCATAGACAGAATAGTGTGCTTTTGAGAGTTGCACAACACGTTAATATTAGAAATCAAAATCGTAGAAGATTACAGTAGTATGAGTTGTGTCCGTTTGAAGTGGGACATGCTGTATATGAGGAGTCAAATTTCTATTTGCCTAAGGGTTCCAGACACCTTTGGGCCAGCCTTAGTATTAAATCACACAAATACTTCATAAAAAAACAACAAAAATGCAATGGTTAAATGGTAGTAGTTTGCATATAACTTTTTGATTTTGTTGCAATAGCATCCAACTTCTTTTTTTCGAACAGTATATTTCTGTGACATTTAGTGGTTGCATTGTTTTGCAGCTGTTTTACGACTTTTTTTTATTGTCGCATTGCATAAGAACGTTTTCGACAAAAACACGGAGGAACATAGATTGTGTGAAATTAACATGAAGAGGTGTTTTTGAAACACTTTATCTGGATTCAAAAGTTACCGATTAGGTGAGGTTTTCAAAAAAGTTCTTATCAAAATGTAAAGAAAAACGTAATTTGGCTTTTTTAGCTGTACTTTTAGCTGAAACTAAAAGGTAAATTTGTGTGAAGTATGTATCCTTCATCACTGCCAGTGTTTACTGTGGGCTCGGACATTCAAACAAAAAAAACATAAATTCGCAAAAACCTGAACCGGAGATTAAAAACTTTAAATATATCTCGTATTTTCAGACTTAAAGCATTTCATTGGGTGTTTAATATACTAATTCAGTTTCAATTCAATGTCTTTAGACAGCAAACCGTTCTATTCTCAAACCAACGGGCAAAATTCTGACAGTATAATTCCAAAACGCATGCATGCGTTTGTATTACCATTTCTTATTTGGTCAACACATTTTATCCAGCTGCCCATTTATAATTAGGTTCTAGATCTGAACAACAATTACGTACAACGAAAGCATTTATGTTTCAAGCAACATTTCGTTATTTCTCGACAAAGGAATTCTATTTTTAGTTATGCATACTTGACATTGATTAAATACCTTCGAGCTTATTGAATATTTAAATACTCCCTGCATGTTGGCGGTAACGGCAGAAAGAATCCAGGGAGATTGCAATCATAAAAAGGCGCGTTCGGTATTCGGAATATATACAATACAATCGTGGAGTCTTTGGCTTGGTTTGTGAAGGCAGGTTGCTGCTATGACGCAACTTAACGTGTACCTGCGGAATTTACAATTGCGGATAATGCTAAAACGATCGCCGCAACATTTTATCCATTGTTTATGCGGCGCGTGGGGTACCGCCTTCCGATTATTACGCCCGTTTCGAAAGTGTTGCAGAACTCGTTAATTATTAGAAGATACTAAACAGATCTGACGAAAGTCATCTGGTGGGATAATCGCAAACAATTCATGAGGAAATATTGAAAACAGTTGCGTGGATATTTTTTTTATATAGATAGTGTCCCCATACTTAGTTGCATACATTTTTAAAATGTATTTCCTAATTGTCCCTCTACTGCCTTAAGCCTCATTTACATTGGTAAGTAGGAGGGCTAGTAACTTGTATGCCTACTAGCCTTGCAAGTTTACTGTCCTTCTAGTGGCGGTTAAGTTGGTGTTTACATACAAAACGGCATTTCTCGTCTTAGTGCTAGTTATGGTATGGTGAGAACAACATGGTTCGCTATCGTAGTCGTGTTTCTCGCTCAAAATTGAATTATTGGCAAAGTCGCCTGAAATAGGCGACGCAATCATATAATGATTGAGGACCGTATTCGCCCAAAAACACATGAGACTGGACTGGCAGAAGAAACACCAGAGGAACGTCAGCCCTTCTATTAAACGAACTCTCCATCGAAGATCCTGTTGATTTTTTGCCGGGTCTCCGCAGATGAAAAATTCCTCCATGCCCATTTCCTCAATGGAATGTTCCTCCATACCCATTTCCACAATGTTTACTTTATCATACAAAGTATAACAATAATAATAATAATAATAATAATACACGCCTTAACATCCCCCAACAGCTTTCGCCACTACGGGGGCATCGGCAGGTCCAAATTGTCATTATTATGGCCCGCGTCTGTGGCACGTCGTAAGTTGTTTGGCTTTCAGCATTCGCCGAGGAGTAAAGGAAAACCACAGAAAAACCTTCACTCTGAAAGCAGCTGCGCCACAGTATGATAAAGTATTGTAATCGTGCTGAAAAAATAAGAGTGTCTGTGTGTGCGTGTGTATGTCTGTGTTTATGTGTGTATGTGTGTACTCAATTTTTGTGGCGACGATTCCGGAAAAACTACATTACTAACTACTTACATTACAGAAACTTCATTATTAGAAGTTTCATGACTAAACTTAGAGCTGAAAAGCTTTTAGTTGAAAAGGGTCCAAAAGAACTGGATGTTTCCTCTAAGCATTTTTCAAAGATTTTGCAAATGAGCTGCCATTTCTGTAATTTCGTCAAAATAGTTAAATAATAAACTAAAGGAGAGGAAATTTATGTCTTTTTCTTGAAATTAATTTTAAGAATTTTGTTGGTAAAACTAATAGGTAGTTTAGCTGTATGAGCAAATTCGTTTTGGTCGAGATCGTGTCGGCATTAAAACAGCTAGCCAGGATTTGACAATTATTTTGCTTCTGACATTAGGTAGTGTCAAACGCTGTTTTTTGACAATAGCTACTGTCAATTTTATCAAAACATCTGTCAAAACGTGGCTAACTCGTTTTATTTTAATGCAGACACGATCGATCTCGATCAAATAGAATCTCATGTAGCTAAACTATTAATTTTATATATTGTATGTTCCTGGCCACATCGGTAATTAAAAGAAAAACACTCAGAACGACCACGCGGGTGTGCACTAGGTATATCGTGTTTGTACTATCCCCAAGCGTTTACATTTAGGTTAGTTGTATGGCAAGTAGCCAGGACAGTCAAAATATTGGCAGTGGGGGAAGCCTAGTGGGTTAGTAAATAGCTTGGTCATCTATTTACTTACCTGTCCTCGCTACTGGTACAAGTACTGTCACAGGGGGTTTCCACTGGGTTAGTGTGGGTTAGTTACCTGTCCTACCTCACTAGCAAGGCAAGTACTAACCCTCCTACTTACCAATGTAAATGGCGCTTTAGAAGCTATAATACGAGAACTAGTTGTGAGTTATTGAAAAATGATTTTTTTCATAATATTATGATATGCTTAGCATGCTCCTAAATATATGCCACTAAGATATGAATTATGAAACCGGAAGTTATCATCATTTGTACTTTTTCTTCCTTCTCTTCCTTCCAACGAATCTAATTACCATTTTTTACGAAACCACTCTAGTTTTCGAGCCCTTAAGTCGAATTTCAGACAATTGTTAAACACATGTTGGTTTATTTTTAAATAATCTAAATACCAATTTTTAAATCTAAAACATCTATGAGTTCTTGAGATATACGTTTGATGTTTGTTTATTAAAATCATCACCGCTCTAACTGGATTATGATATTTATTTAGTTTTTTTTAGTCTATACCAGCTGGCCGCAATGCCTTAGAAACCTTAAAGGGGTCATAATAAACTTGAGACTTTGTACTTTTGCCTGAAATACTAATTGGTTTGAGTACTTTGCGGGCGCTATCAAAGATAAACAAACAAAAGGCGCAAAAACCTGATTTTTGCTATAAAGACAATTGAGAGGTCTATCAACACAGTAAGAAAAATATGCTAAGTAATAAGTAAAAAAGCAAGGTCTGAAATTGAATTTGATATAAATTGTGTATTTACTAAAAATAATAAACCGATCCAGAGATTTTGCCATGTTACCACCATACCTTATTATGCGCAGATTGTATATAGAGATTATACTTCTTTATTGTATTTTTGAAGCTGGATCCTCTTAATTTCTTTATTTATAACCATAGTTATAGTAACCCATGCCCAAAGGACTCAAAGTCAAGAATAAGTTAATTTAATAATGAAAAACATTTCTATTTTGTTTTACTACGATAAATTTAGATACCACATTTATTAACTATTGAAAACTCGTTCTGGTATGACTTTTTCGTAATTCTCAATCTGGAAACCTAGAAATTAAAAAACTACGTTTCTAAAAAACTTGACAGAAACATATTGTTTTCACTTCGATTTTATTATTAGCCGGGATGATCACTTAATTATTGTATTTTAGCTTATTTTATTTTATGCTTGTAAATATGTGGACTGCTCTTACATCTTACCTCAAAAGTTTAATTTATGACTGTTTTTATTGTTATAACTGTGGTAGGTAAATACACAGTGGGCCAAAAAAACGGTACAAATTTTTAATCACTCGTATTTCCAATACTATTTAGTCAATTCAAATATTTCCTTTAAAAAAATATTGCTTGTAGTGTGAAGATTGAAACCATACCATATTTGTAATAACAGAACCTTTCAATCCAAAGTTATGTTGCTTTATGTTTGGCTATGCAATATTTCTGATAACATCGGGCCAATTTAATGTGAAATGAAAGGTGTAATAAAATTAATAGGTAATGACATTTGTTTTCTTTTGGTCAAAAGGCACAGAAAAGCATCTTATAGCATAGTATACAGGGTGATTTTTCACGTATACCGGGTGAAATTTTGAACCGTCTTTTTTGCTGTTTTTCCTCAAAAAAGAAGTGGAATTGCAAATATGGTATGTTTTCAATCCTCACAACATAAGCAATTAGTTTTTCAAAGAAATACTTGCTTGCATTTACTTAAAATCTTTGGAAATATGAGTAATTGAACATTTCTACCGTTTTTTTTTTTTGGCCCACAGTGTATATTATGGTGAAACAAATAAAAATTCTTTTTATCTTTTTTTAATAGTATTAAATTAAGGGGAGGTTCTCATGTAATCGGTGGGAAAATATTTTTTTTCTTTCATTTTTTGAAACCGGTGATTCTCGCAAGTTTTACGATTTTATAGCCTATGGTATTCTCCGGTCAAAATTTCCTGCATTAACGCGGCGCAAACAGATGCGTTTATTCAAATGATAATTTTCGCTAACGCTTTACTAGGAATGCGAAATATGGATACAGTATAGAGAACGTATAGATCTATTTCAAAGAATTCATATAGAAAAGGAGTTTTAAAAAGTATAAAGTTTCTACCTTCTCTTATAGAGTTTATTACACATACATAACCGAGGCGTTTTTCTGGAAACACGATCTTTCAAATTGGCACGCGGATGACTTTTGAATCGTTAAACGGATCGAGCTATTATTTTTTTCCAAGCTTTATAAATAATTATATTATTTATAACGATTTGAAAACTAGAAAAAGGTGTAAAAGATAGATCTTAAAGTTCAAACAGCAGGCATTTTGTCAATTTTTTACTTTTTAAACTAAATGTTGGTTTAGCCTCCAACTAATTTCATCTAGTTTCACAGCGTTTGAAATTTAGTTTTCTGTTCATTATTATAGGAGCTATGATGCACGTTGTTGAGACAGGCACGTCGCACAGAACCTTCCTACAACAGTGTCCACTTCCTGCATATAGTTTTGTATGGCACAATTTCTTTTTGTAAGGCAATAAGTAAGTATAATAAATGTATAGCAAAAGAAAAATATTTATATCTCTTACAATTTATTTGAAAAATAATCCCAAAGTTGAGCTACTTTTTTGGTATCTACATGAAAAACTCCTCTTAAACTTGTTCTCGATTTTGGCCCCTTCGAGAACAGAAATTTAGTATCAATAACGGAAATATTTGGTTCTTACATAACATATGGGTCTTGCATAAAATAATTTTAAAGTTAAAATATAAGGACCACTATAATGCGTGGTTTAATGATTCTTGTTGACCTTTAGAGGTTATCTTAGAATTTATTTTCTTACCAAGTTGTTGGACGCGCCACATGTACAAAACAAACTAGCAAATATACTGTTATTACGAATGTTGTTCTTACTAAATAAATGATAGAGCCCATGAAATGTTGCTTCAAATTTTTTTTCTGGATGCAGGAAAATTGGACTATTGAGTAAATAAACAGAAAATACCGTTTATAAGCAGACAAATTACCAGGTGGCGTTTAACATATAAAATATTTTGAAATTTGAACCTATAATAGTTTTCACATGAACTTTTTGAGGTGTACATTTTTTTTTTTTTTTGAGTATAAACCATTTCGGAATATAAACCTAATTTTGTCTCTAAATTCTAAACGCATCACGTCGTCCAAAAACAAAACTAAAATTTCATATTGCGACCCGTAACCAAACCACGTGAGTGAGCATAACGCACCAACAATTGACTTCTCCACAAGTCCATCACTCTCACAGTGCCTCTCCACACTATACTCAGTGTCAGTCGACTTGTCAATTATCCACTTCTATCTTCGTCACGAGACGACCATTCAAACCCACGTGCCAGCAAATAGCAATAATAAACTTCGCCTCATTGTAATCCCAAGTACTTTCACGTCGCGTTTTTCTCTATAATGCTAGTATCTTAATTGCAAAGGTCTGCACACCTCCACATGCATGATTCATGACTAGGCACACCTAACAGGACAACGAATATTTGCATGAGCTTTGCTCGCCTCCGAAACGCTTCTGCTGTTCAGATCCGCGATATAAGCACGGGGCGGACACAAAATGTGGAGCAAAGTGAGGAACGTACGAATTGTGATGCGTAAACTAACCGTACACCTATTCCGAATGTAAATGAGATTTAAAAAAAGCTAACCGACGATAAGTGGAGCAAGGAATGCACGCTAGCTGTGGACACGCCTTGTGGTCAGGGGCAACCTTTCAAGCGGCATCCACATCTTGCGAAGAAGACCTTCAACGGCATTGATGATGGTACGATTCGATGGTTAATGAACTCTTATATAAACGTTATTTTTCTTTGAATGAAGGATAAATAAAATAATCATCTCCTTAGAGACGATGATGGTACCCATGGGATTTAATTTTGGAAATGGTAGAAAATACATAATATGAAAAGTATTCATTGTTCATAAATCAGTTAGTTATGAGCTGCGTATTTTGCTATGAGAAAATTATTTTACCATCAAAAGATGTGGCTGGTTAGTTGAATTGACCTCCACAGTGGGATGTTGCTTTGTCTTGTTAGAACTTTGTCTTATTAATTGTGGCTTATTTAGAAAAAAAGGGCGATGAACAAATAAGAAAATAAATAGAAGACGCTGAAACGTGGGTTTTCTTGCCTTTTGATAACTGTACAGCGATCTGATACCTCTAATAGAAGATGAAGAAATAAAACCAGTTATTCCCAACGATGTTGTAGAGTGAATAAGAGCTAAAATCTGATAACTAATTAACTACTATTGAATGCTGCCTTCATATTGATAACTAACCAAACAAAATACCATTCGAACACAAATGATAAGGGCTAATTTATGTAGAGCCAGTAATACCAAAAGCCGCAATTAACTCTAAAATCAATCATGTGGTCTGTATACTCTAATAAATAATAAGTTGATCAAGTTGGTCTATTCATATGATGTAATGAAGAACTTTTTCTAGATGCTTCTCATCGGTTTGCATTTAGTTTTACCGGAATCCCGACAAATAATGAGTTTTTTCGGGATCCCGGGATTATAAATCTAAATCCCGGGATCCTAAAAAAGTTAAATCTAAATTATTTTCTTATTTTTTGTTAATTGGCTAAATGTGGGCACTGACCTTCAATAAATTAATTGAGCTGCTATTTTTAAGTATGAACTTCAGTTGTTATAGACTTAAGTTAATACTTAAAAAATAGCACCTCACTTCACCCTTTCTGATTAAATTAAGTATCAACTATAAAATGTCCGTCTACACCAACATGTTGCTATAATAGGAAGAAAAGATTTTGCAAGAACTAGATATAATTCAATATGGAGACAAACATAAACCTTTTCAACTTGCCTTCCATGGCACAATTATCGCTTTTTTCGCCTTTTCAGTGGAAAAGTTTTGTCAAAAAGTGCACTTAGATAAAAAATCTATAATGTGTGTTCGGCTATTTGACCTGCATTTGAGAAACCGAAACACGTAAAAGTAATATTAAATTTCTTCATGACAAAAAATTGATTATTTAATTTTCTAAAAAGTTGCACTGAATATTTCATCAATTTTAAACAATAAATAACATCTTCACTTGAATAAATGCCCATGACGTATGAATTTTAAAGTTATCTAATTTTATCTTAAAGAAGAAAACAAAAATTAGTCAATATGTATTATTGGCATCAATATGAAAAATGTTTAATTTGGCACGATCAAACAATTTCTTTTGGCGTTACTATTCTTGAAATATTTTACAAAAATCCAAAATTTTTGAGCAACTTTAAGGTGTAAGAGCGAGTTATTATCTAATAGACAATAAAGTTAGTTTATTATTGATGTCAATGTGCACTTTTACACCTTTTACCTTTAAAACCGTCAATTTTGGATTCCTACTTGTACGGTAGAATTTAAAAACGTAACGTACGTTTGGAGTAAAGGATTCGGGATTGGAAACCCTAGTGGGTACTTTCTCAATGTGTTTCTTTATATCAATACTTAATTCCTGCGTAGAGTTTGAAAGCAGACATTCTGCATTGTTTTAAATTGTGTTCCGCCAACACTTAGCTTAGACTATTGTATTTTGATATTTTTTTACATCAAATCCCTGAAAATAGGTGAATTGCTCTACTGTTTTGAATTCAAAATTACTTATAAATATTTTTGATTAAGTTAATACCTGTGCTATTTAAATTTGTTGATTATAATAAGATTAAAATTGACTTACCTACTAGTCTTAATTCACCAAAACTCACCAATTTTTGGGATATACTTGATGTTAGTATGGAGATCTTTGCAATTGTAAACAGCACCCTATATTTTGGGGAATATTCTGGATACAAAAACATATGGATCGTTGATTTTTATCACAAGGAACAAGTCAACGAACAAGGAAAAGCTTTGATGTATTCATTATTCCATTGTTTTTATGTATGACTTCCTAGATTTTTGAAAATTTTTGAAAATTTAAATTACATCCTATGCATTATTTGCGAGGTACTTAATCAGGAGTATTGAAAATATAGTTTCTTAATTCGTTTTTGTTTTGGTATCTAATCTAGGTGGTTATGAATTGATTAAAATAGTAAAAACGGAGTGGTTCTATTTACAGAATAATAAGTATTTTTTGCTTTTTGGATTTTTTTTTTCAATTTTGCGAATGCCATTATATTCAATGCCAAAGATGCTCGTTTGCTCCAACTTCACAGATAAATGTTCACAATTTATTACACATATAGAAAAGTCAGTATAGTTTTCATAAGAAGTACTTTGAAGAAGGGGGATGCACATGACAATTTATATAACATTTACCATAAGTTTTATACCAATGCTTAACAATTGTGGAGATATTTATGCTGCACCCTGTTGATTGTGTTATTTGGTTAAATCTTTTTATTTTTAGGTTATTGATTGTAGTCTTGTAACAATTGTAAGGCATTAGTGTTAATTAATTTAAAGCAAAGTTTCTTTATAATTATGGCAATTCTTCAGACATCAATCATAGTATACAGTTAATAAAATACAGTAAATAGGTTTCTAATAAATTCTATAGTTACTATTTTATGAATTCGTTCTTGAATTGGTTGTTACAAGATTTTCAATAGTTTTGTTTTGTAAGCAGATTTCTAATAAATTCTACTCTCCTTATTTTACGTATTAGTTCTTGCATTGATGATTATAACGTTTTCAATAATTATTTATCTGTCTTGTTTGATGTATGTGGATAGTTTTACATAGATTTCTAATAAATTCCATACTTCCCTTACCACTTATTATTATGTAGTTTTTATTACTGCATAGCACTTTCTTAGCCTGGGACATTTTTGATTTTGTTAGATTTGATAGCAACAAGATTTGATAGCAACAAGAAGAAGTATTTCGTCCCAACCTTATCGTAATGGTCAAACACTTAATTTTCCATTTTTATTAAGTATTTTTTAATATAACCAAGCGCAGAATATTTAGACGGACATTTCAAATCAAACATATATTAGTGATATCTCGAATGCTGAATGCTTTTGATGATGCAATACTGAATAGGTGCTAAATATGTGCGAGTGCACCATGTTGCGACATCATAACCTAAAGGCAACTGTACATTTTTACAGTTAGCAGTAGAGCCGATGCCGATATGGTGCGGCCGTAACCGTTTTGTCTATTATTAATTGAACAGTTGGCCGCGTGGCTGATTCATGTAATATTGTGCAAAGATATTATTATGGGAGACTAGACCTGAATCGAATAGTTTTTAATTAAGTATAATGGAAGTACAATAGTTGTACAAATACGAGTAATAAAAAATATAAAATGATTTACGGATATGGATGTTTTTATAATAGGAGTGAAAGGGACTTAAATATTAAAATTTAATTAAATTAAATTCAGACTGTATAATTACAATAAAAGAAAATTACGCTTTTCTATCTGGATGAGTTTGAATTTATTTGCATTCAGTTCCATTGGTTTAACGTTTTCTACTTTTCTTCTAGTCGAAACTAATAGCTTCAACAATGAAACTATTTATCTTAGTAAGATTTGTAATCGTAAAAAGTAGATTAAAATACATAAAAACTCGTTCTACCTATTATAAATAATGGAATTTTGTTATTCTTCGAATAAATAAATTAAACGTGAATAAAAAACTTATTATTTGGTAGAAAATCAATTGCTTTTGTACCATCTAAGCAGCACACCTAACTATGCCGGGATATCTGACTCCAATATTATTGATAGCAATTTATTTGTCCGTAAACACTCAAATTTTTTGTTTGCTCATGTCGACGAATCTTACGTTTAATCTATTCATTCTTCTATGAGAAAATATACGTTTGAAAATATACAATAATAATTTTCATACAACACAATACTGACCTTGACAATACCTTAGACTTTGCTTTGCTTGAAAGTATCGTGTTTCCTATTCAAGATGAAGTCTGTCCCCATATTTGACAATTTGGAAGTACCATCTCTTCTTTTTGTTGCCCATTACCAATTGCACAGTATAATAGTATGTCCCACAAAAAGTTAAGTGCCTCATCGATTTTAGGTGTTATTATGCGAATAAGTTGTAGACCATTCGTATGCGTCCTTGTACTGGAAAATTATTGTCTCATTATATTGCAATAATTTTTTTAGTAACCACGTTGGTAGCTGTACTAACCACTACTTATGTATGTTTAACCTATAGTATTCGGCTAAAGTATGAAACGTCTTAAAATTTAAACATTGTTTGAAACTGTTTATTATTAAAAAATGGCGCTTATCGACTTGAGATTATTGAAGAGCATATTATATGAGAATTAATTTCCGACATTCAGGTAAAATTGTCAATAAACACAATGAGTTGAAGTATCGACGAAGTCAAAACTTGTGAAGATTGAAAATTAAATTTAATACACCTTACGGTGAATACGAATCCGGACTTGATAATTGCATATCACGTTAAACTTTGCGTTTTTTCTTTTTCTTTTCTTTTCGTGAGGCGCACATTTATACACACTTTCAAGTTTTCAGATACAAGTAGAAATATTTTAATGATTTTTCGAAAACCTTACGCGATAGATTTTGTTTTCATGATCAATTTCTTATCTAAGTCCATAAAATGTACGCTACCATTAAGATAAGTAAAAGATCTACCAAAACAATAAGAAAACTATGTGGCTGCTGTTAAAGAAAGTCGACGACGTCATAAGTCAGTAAGAATTGAAGTCAGAAATTAAAATTTTCTATAAATTAAATAACCAATAGAGATTTTTTCCATACTTGTGTTTCTATCATTTAAGAGCTTACTGCATACAGAAGTGTTTTACTTGATCAATTACGAAGTAAAAACGTAAAAACAACTAAAGGTATCGGGCCGAAATATCATTTTTAGAAGTTTCATGGCCAAACTTAGAGCTGAAAAGCTTTTGGTTCAAAACGGTCCAAAAGAACTGGATGTTTACTCTCATGCAGCTAATCTATTAATTTTATATATTGTATGATAAAGTCATGCGCCTGGCCACATCAGATTTTTTTTCTAATGTTTACATAAACACTGTAATTGATATATCATACGCATTTTCTAAACGGAGATATTTTTGAAACCCAATAATAAAGATTTTTTTCTTTGTAACTCAATACGGGGACATACTATATAGGCATTCCACATTTACATCCAACTCTACCTATTCTGGGTGCTTTTCTATTTATGATTTTCATCTTCTTATTTTTCAGTAATTTTGTTTCTGCGAGATAATACCAGTTTTTCTGCGCTTATATATTTTATGCATTCATTTATATTGTAGTATTGTAGTTTATGATAAGTAATGCTAACTATTTGTTGTAAGTTTGGCATTTCATTGCTGAATACTTAAACCAATCACCGCTCTGGATCTTCATATCTGGCGGTTTTTATTCATTTATTTATGTGTTTTTTTATATGCGCGATACTAAGTAATCCAAAAGATATAGATTAGAAAATTAATGTTTGCACCCTACTGTATGCACTCAATCCAGTCACCACTAAATCTTCCATTCTTTATTTCAGATTATCACCAGGATTTCCAGACCCGAGGACATGCCTACTCCACCAGAAACTTCAAATGCTGAACTGCTGCATCGAGCGCAAGGCGTCCCGCGAATCCGAAGCCAGTCGGTCCTTCGAGTCGGCCACGGATGAGGGATCCTCGTCCACAGACGACGAAGAATTCTACGACTGCGACACCACCGAAAAATCTGAAGACGACCCACCGAAACGCAAGCACAGCTACTCCCTATGGAACCAACCAATCGGGCGACTAGGCAAATTCGAAAACCTAAAACTCATCAAAACCGGAGAATCCTTATACATTCCAGTCACGCAAGAACCAGTCCCGAAGACCGAAGACCAATTAGAAGAAGACACCGACGTCTTACTAAAATTGGGTTCAGATGCCCAAGGATCCGAGTTGAGAGCGAAGATGATGAGCGCTTCTTTGTTGTCGGATATGGAATCGTTCAAAGCAGCTAATCCAAATTCGATTCTAGAAGATTTTATAAGGTGGTATTCCCCGAGAGATTGGATTGAGGAGGAAGGTTTGGACGAATGGGGTCAGAAGAAGGGCCACTTGAGTTCGAGGATGCTAATTTCCGATAATACATGGGTGGAAATTTGGGGTAACGCTAAACCCGTTCCAGCCCATCGACAAAAACGACTTTTTGACGATACCAGAGAAGCCGAGAAAGTCTTACACTTTTTAAACTCGCGCGCCATCTCTCAGATAATCGACCTACTCGTCGCTGTACTCTCGCACGCTGCCATCTACCGCCTAACGGAAGAAATAGAAAACCTTCACCTACCGAACTCCTACGAACAACTGCGACAGATCGTTAAAACAGGCGAGCGTCTATCAAGAGAGGGAAAGATCACTACGCGTCGCTACGAGATATTAATCCAAGAGATGGCAGCAGTGGAGCTAACGATTTCCCAGGCGAATTCCCTACTTTACAAGTTTAATCCCTCTAGGGACGACGATAAGGAATTGGATAAGATCGTGCAGAGTGTTATTTCTGGTTCGGAAATTGAAATAAAGGGAAACGAGGCTTCGAGAGTTGGCGGTAGTTTGACGAATATGTTTAGCGAGGCTCAAAAATCGGCGAATATGATCGTGCAGGATTACGAAGGTGATCCTGGTAAGGCGGCAAATGCTAGTCCTTTCCCTCAGGCGACCGAGAGGGAGTTTGTGATGAGGGTGGCCGCGCATAGGCCGGCGCTGTACTCTGCTAAGAGCCCTCAGTATTTAAGGGCGATCCTCTCAAAAAATGAGTTCCGCGTAGCGGCGGCCTTTTCTGAGGATATTGTTTTCTTTTAGACGATGCGAACGATTTTTTGTGTGGAGATTTAGAGATTGTGTCTTATCGAGTGACGTCGATGCAAGTTTTCTTGCTTTTTCTGTGAAGATGTAATCTTTTCTGCTCTCTTAGGAAACGTTGATGATTGTTATTGAGATTAAGAGGGTAGAGTTTAGGTCGCTATTTTTATGGCTTTATGGTTATAGTGTTTTATATATACATTTATGCAGTATTTGAATGAATAAAAATAGGTTTTATTATAGTTTGTGGTTTATTTGCGTTCAAACCTGATCCCACTTTAGTGACGAGGAACAACCAAATAAAAATGAAGACCTCTATGGAAAACTAAGAAATATAAGGTAAATGCTCTGCTGTAACACTTCCACAACAGCCAAATGTCAAATATAGGATACCAGATATCTTCCTAAAGATTGAATGATAAACGTTATAGTCCCATTCTTTAAACAGGCGAGACAAGACCCGGAAACTAAAGGTGTTCATCGTAGTAGGTAACCTTTTCACAAAAATTAATAACCAGCAAGCTGAGCAATGTGATTGAAATGCCAGACAATCATGGCATGGGTTTGTAGTTCTAATTCAAGCAGTTTACAAAGTCGGACTGGAATATGTGGTAGATGGCTGATAGATGGTAGATGAAAGGTGTGCTGAAACCAAGGCAAATCGACCTATAACCAGTAACACTAATTTATCGCATATCAACCTCAACACCCACAGAAATTAAACAAGACAGAGCTAGTACATTACATTATAGTAGTAACTGGGATTTGCCAAAGAAACATCGTCTTTCATTTAGTTATCAACGGTGGCAAGGACCTGAGACCCATGTCCAAACATTTTTATCTAGATCTCGAAATTCCAAGGAACGCATCCGCCCATGACAAATACGTCTTTGAGTGTCCCTTATGTTTCCTTTGTAACAACTATTACACTTCAATGGCGATTCTCTGAACTGATGCCTTTGATATATTTTACATATCGATTAGCATCTATAGTTAATTCGCAAGATGCAAAAGTGAGAAGCAGAATAGAAGATGTTTTCCGATGTATATGGCAAAAACCGATATGTATTCATTGCCCACGTAAACTGGATGGGTAAGAAGAGACTAGCAAGAATTAGTGTAAAGCCACTTAAAAACGTTATCATAACTGTAATAGACATCATAGGGATCACCCTTCATGACTGCGAAGAACAAGTTCTCAAAATAGCTTTGAGATACTTTACACGATTGACTTTTGTGTGTTGAGGTTTAAATTTGGGTAGACAGGTGACCTATTACTGACCTTTAACTTTTGAGTGGTTGCCTCATGAATGAGTAATGGGCATACCCAAATAACCCTCGAAATTTCACACGGGACCGGTGATAAATCTGTTTTATGCTCGGCAGTCATATTTCAGTCACGTGTATAATAATAATAATAACATCATTATCTTATAATTTATTAATTACTAGTATATTTGGTGTCGAAAAAATAAGATTAAGCAATTTAAAGAGTATAAAGAGCTATGTTATATATGGAATCATCACAGTTTAAATAGCTAAAACATTTCCGGAAATGGACCGTTTCGAAGTTGCAGATACATAAAGAGAACCCAAAAATGCCAAATTTATACCACCAAATGTAAAATTTAGAGAAATCATCGGTAAGTGTCAGATGTTTCTTTATTAAAACCAAATAGGTTTTATTTTAGATTTCTTTATGTTATAAGTGAGTTATGAGTTATTAGTGTATGTATGATGGAAGACCTTATAATACTCTAGGGTGTTAAGGTGATAAGTACCACTGCTTTTAGTCGCAAAACGCGTAAACGACTGAAAAAGGTCAATTTTCTGGCGGATTTTTATTTCTTGTTTGTTCATGATAAATCTGTCTGAGAATCTGACAAGAAAATTATGGAAAACTTAGCCCAAAGTTGACAAACGTACGAAATAATAGATAATAATAGATCTAGAAAACAAAAAAATAATATGTATATGTATATATTTTGTTTTGTTTAGCAAAACTGTACTTATCACTGAATTTTGTTGCACCATTTAGACCCGCTGAATCAATTTGTTGACTATCTTTTTGGAGGTAGAGGATGGTGTCACTGTACGGAAAAATTCTTCACGAAATGTTGTCCATCCAAGTTTCTATCAATATCTGCAAAACTATTAAGCAAATGTTGACGCAGAATAAGTTACCGCTTAATAGGCGATTTCATTTAAGTAAAGCAATTAGTTTGGACAACTAATTCTGATAACGAATTCCTTTGAAATATAATATAAAATAAACATAAAGACGATAGAAAACAATATAATACAATATTTTACAATTAATCCAAGTACGTACTCCAGCATATGAGCATTAAGTTACCTTAGATAAGATAAAACCTTAGATTAGATTAGTTAAAACCTTAGATAAGTAGATAAGGGAGTTCTAATATATGTCACCGGTTTTTGGACAAGATTTTCAAACTGCTATTTTTTTGACTATGTATAAAATGCACAACAGATGAACTGCGTTTAATAGAGGCCTTGAAAATGTCTAACAGAAAATCAATAACTGAGCTTGAAAAACGGACGGAGTTTTTGGTTTACTAATTTACGCGCTTTTTTTAGAAACTAAAACATGACAATTTGTTAGACCGCATTCGTATTCAGCAAAGAACATCTATCGAAAACGGCCAGTCACTTTCAAGTCCAATAATACCATAATTTTCAAGATTCAAATGTTATTATGTGTTCACTAATCATAAAACCATTCTTATTTTATCTATTTGATAATGCACCACTTCTTCTTTTCTCAAACTTGGTAATCATTCTACATTCTGCTTACAAATTCTATATAAACCTTTATTGTCTAGGGCATAGGTGGTCGTGCTGTGTTTATAATAAATTCATGGTAAGTAAATTAAACACAAACTCTACCATGATAGCTACGTGCGACTTCAAATATATGCAGCACAAACTCCGGTAATTGAGGCATAAATCTAATATTATTCAGTGTGAAAACGTTTTTGATCTTGATTGTATACTAGCAAATTTGTGATTTTTAGGATTATAGAGCTTAAATAAGGTGTTCTTAGTTAGTTAGTCAATATTTCGCCAATAATGGTTTGCCTTTCTCAGGAACTTTACACTTAATTAACAAACAACAAAACGTGCTAAACTGCTTAAAATTCAGCGACAAGCATGGACTTTAAAAACATTTTATCAAACTAAACAGAACACACACGTCTGTTACGAACACGCAAACTAAACTGACCGCTGTGGGCATCGGAAAAACTGTTTTCACAAAAAACGGACAACTCCATTTTATTCATACGAAATATAAGTATTCACTCACAGAAAATATATTTAGAAGTGACTGCTCAGAGCTCACAGCATCGCTCCAGACTTTTATTCTTATGACTTTACATATTTGCTTCAAAATATTGTGCATAAAGTACATACTCATTTTTATTCTTGCCACAGAATGTATGTCGCTAGTAAACGTCCAACTTTAATATAAGCAGTTCAGTGACGTGTACATTTTATGCATTGTTCACTTTATGCAGTCGTAATATAAACATTTACTTAATATATCTGGGCTCTGCAAATATTATGTTTAAATAATGTGTTACAATATGCAACAATTAATTAATTACATTATAAATTATAACAGTTTGTTTTTGTATTAATATGACATTCCATTGAAATATAGCAAAGTTGATATCTTCTTCCGATAGAACGGAAGCGACTCTAACAGAAGTTAAGAGTGTCTATTTTAATTTAAAAGTTCAACGCGAACAGCCCCTGTTTCAAACAGTTTTAAATAGTTCAAACATCTAAAACTTTCTATGGTTTTAACACTTTCGTGAGATAATTTATCGCTACAATTTATCTCTACTCACAGTCCACCACAGTTAATGAACATATCAAGTTTCTTTTCTTGGTTGTATTCATACGTCTTTTATTATAAAAACCGCATGCTATCCCAATAAATTTCAGTCAGGTTAGCAACCGATATACATACCTATATAATACGTCTTATGGCCTTATGGGGTAATGCCAGTCTAGACTTTTTTTTTCTTGAGATCTTAGAAATAAGGTACAAAACGTTTCATATTGGAAAAAAACATACGGCCAAGTGTCTAGCCGAGCGTACATGCAAAACGTTTAGCGTGAGAGTTTACAGCCTAGAGACCTATACGCTCTTATCTTATTTGGAGGAATTACATTTATGATGTGAAATATAACATAAAACAATAAAAAGCACAAAGATTTTGTGGAAATATCCTCGGTATGTTCATTGAACTGACGCAACCGCACAAAGTTATAGCTGTGTTTTATAACGTGTTTTGTTCCTGATTAGTTGGTTAAAAATAGCAGAAATAATTAGTGACATTCCCGGAGTATATCGTGATCGAAATGAGTCGAAAGGAAGCAGCAGATTTTCAAATAGAACTAATACGACAATCATTGAATCGTTTGGAACAAGCGTCGCCTCTGCCTGATAACGTATCCACAGTCCATACCTGCAAAAACTAATGTCGGTTCAAGATTATTACAACGTTGAAGTGGATGACGTTTAATTATCAACTATTGAACGTTGTCGCTGTGTTTTCTGCTATTTCACAAGTTGTAGAGTGTGAAGAAAATATATCTGGGCGACACTGCTCAATACATTCTGACCGATGAAATGCCGCAGCACGAGAATTGTCCACCTGGTGATATAATTTTCATTTTCACTTTCAAGTGGCAAAGTAATTGTGGATATTGCAGCAAGTATAGCTGCCATATGTGTTGTCAATGATGCATTAGCCAGCCTTATGGAGATTATGGAGGTATTATGTACGAGCATCGGGCCAAACTACAATAATTACTGCGCAAATGCTGACGCCCGGCGCATCATGTTTTCAGAGCCATCGGTTTTTTGTTATAAACAATTTTTACCCTAATTTTGTACCCAAAAGTAATAATTTGTGTTCAAAGGTGTGAGATTTTGTTTTAAAGCGGAATTTTTTAATTTACCTATGTACTTCCGGAGATAATCTTATATAGAATCAATTTCTTTTTTGTTTTTACGGTTGAGTGAAAAACTGCGTGCAAAATCTTTCCGGCCGTACAACCCTGTCCGCCAAAGAGGTTTCTTTTGATGTCCTCTAACGGTTCAATTTGTTATTTATTTTTGTTTTTATTTTATTGTGAATATTCCTCAAAATATGAATAATAAAGGGCTTTAAAGAGATTTTGTAATTAATTTACTATATTGTAAAAATATACCTAGAAATGCGGCTGTTTTTTCTCGCGCTAGAGTGGCATTACCCCTTAAATCAGATGCTAATAACACATTCCATCAGCGTAAAACCCTTCCGCCATCCATTAGCGTTCTATTTTTACATCCGACTGGTTCCCTCCTGCAAATATTTTCATATTTTAATAACGAAATGCAACGACTGTGCATATACTCCCGGCGCATCCACCATAATTACCAACCTGAATAAACACAATGTCCCGCGTTCTCCAGCACGTACCGAACGTACAAATGAGTCTCTAGTTCGTTGCGTTTTGAACTAATTGCGCATATCTGTTTGGCATGTTGAAAATTGTGCGAACTACTATATATAATACGGATGGGGTGGTCGAATAGGGTTAATGGGTCGCATTTATCGTTATGCTAATTTTGTAAACTAATTTCCGAGTGGATTCCTCTGGGATTGGTACAAATCCATAATGGTTAACATTCCGTGAAGGAGCATGATCACGACTGAAATAATTATGATTAATTCGTTCACGGGCCACGGAAGAAATACTCCTGGGGTTGCGCTTCCAGAACAACGTACAGACTGCATTAAAATGCTGCTTGCTAATGTAATTACTTCTCTTTCAAAATAGCTGACGGTTTGCGGTTTGTAAATTGTGTTTGAGGAGGAAAAAGTTGTTATTGTATATAAAAAATATGCAGTGTTTCAGTCATGATTAAGAGTGAAATTATGAGCTCTGCTCTATCTACTAATGACTTGGGAATAAAAAATGTAAATAATGTTCATTAATTCATACCTATGGTAAATTCACCTTGATTAAAACCATCTCGCAATTGGCTATTATAACAATAGTACTTCCAAGAGATGTTTCGAATATCAATAAATTCATAGTCATATAAACAAGGGCAGGTATTGACTTTTTTAATTGTTGATTTTTGTTGTAAGAATGTCTTGATTCAATTAAAAAATAGACAAAAATCTATGGAACTAAGCAGTTTTCAGTGAGACATTCTTAGGACATTTTTATCACTTTCCTTCGCTCATGTTTAAACTTAAGGGCGGAAAATGTTGAATGTCAAACATTTTATGTCGAAATGATTCAGGAGTATAACAGACTTTATTTGATTTTTTGTTGAGTAGTTTAGAATTATGAGAATTATGATAATACTTGTAGAGTAGTTTTAGAATTATGAGTACGTATATTTGTAGAGTTATACGCGCTGGTCAAAACACAAGAAATTATGAAATTTTTTTAAGAGAACTGTAGCTTTTTACATTTATATTAAACATATCTTAGAAATAGTTCTTTTAAATGTAATTGTATGTATGGTTTTATGTCAAATTTGAATGTTGAGAGTTTGAGTTTCTCAGATATCGGTGATGTTTTGGGCAATTATGTCAAGCGACACGTCCATTATTAAAAATAATAGAGATCTAAAATATTGAATGTAGAATTATAATCAACATATAATCGATGAGGAGGAGAAACACGCGCGCACGTACGTTATGTGAAACAATATTGAAACATCTTGGTGTTGTAGAGGAAATTCTGAATAATTTATGACTATGACATTTTTTGGTAAGGTTCAGCCGCATGAGTAAATTCTATTTCATCGAGATCGCTCGTACTGCTTTAAAACACTATAGTATTAAAATTAGTTAGCCGGGATTTGTCAGATGTTGTGATTCTAATGACAGTAGGTAGTGTCAAATGCTGGTGTTTTGACATTACATACTGTAAATATAATCAAAATATCTGTCTAGTTCTAGTAGTTTTATTTTAATGCAGACGTGGCCGATCTCGATCAAATAGAATCTCAAGCAGTTAAACTAAACTATTAATATATGGTATGATAAAGTCATGGCAACTGTTCTGTTGTGGCTTTCCAATGCACAAGAGATAGGGACGGATTGGGAATTATGATACGTTAAGGCAGATACTTGGTTCGCTGTCTATAGCGGGGTTAGAGTAAGTTGGTAATGTTATTTCTGTGGATTTTGTTGTAAACTGTTTGTATGTCCGAAATTGTATAGCCGTTGGCAAAAGCAATCTGCATTATTGTGTGTAGTTCAGCTTTAAAATGAAAGTCGCTTAGCGGTACACGGAGTGCTCTGTGAAATAAGTATCGAAGAACAGCTTGTTTTTAGTTGTTTGAAGTGTAAATAGCCTATATACAATGACGTATCTAGTCGTGCGTTTGCGATAGTTGTTGGAGGTTATTTTGCCTTGCTCTCTGTACAAGGTAAGATCTAAAAAGTTAAGACATTTGACGCTTTCTCTTTCCAGATGTATTTTCTGTTAATTTGTAGTTTGCTTGCAACTGATGACGGAGGACCGGAAAACTAGTTATTGCGAAGCAAGATATCAAAATAAATGTCGATCATCGATACAACATTTTTCTATTAAAAGTGCAATAAAAACCTCTTTTCCTTTGTTAATAATTTTATTTTAATGATAATTTTTTATTGTTTGAACTTTACTACTTCTACTGATGAACATTAGAGCTATCGCTATCTAATGATATTTTACATTCAATTTCGAAAAAGTGCGAATTTACTCTTGAGCAATTTTAACTGTTTCTTGTATGCAACCAGCCTGTGTGTTAAATCACCTTTATAACTATGGCAGTGGCGTTTTTAAAACACAAAACCTTCTATAATGAATAAAAAATTTCGAGAAATATGGGTAGTTAACTTGAAATTGTTGTCGTTTCTCAGTGATGCCACCCGGACAATGTTTTACATCGTGATTAAAATGTCTTTATTTAAAGCTTGTTTGCGTTTGGCACACGCGGGGTGAAACATGCTGTATATAACTATGAAGAATTACACAATAATCGATTGTATTGCAAGGAAGCCTTACGTCACTATCAAAAAAACACAGGGTCCACCTGATGTGGGTGTCAGGACATGAAATAATCAAAGAAAATTCTACTGCTGATAGACAGCAAGGAAGCAAGGATCTAAGCTCCGTTTTACAGACCGAGCCTTCTTTGGCATAACCCAACAGCATGTCAAGCAAAAGATTCAGACTTGGGAAAAAACAGTTAAGAACTAACTATAGCTGGGTTCATTCGTGCATGAGGCTGCGATAGGAAGACATAGGAACGATTACAGGTCCTTTCACGTGACACTGTCTACTCAGGCACCACCTATATGGAATGGGTCAAACAAATGATTATACCTGCAGATCCTGCGATGAAGCACTGCGGAGCATAATGATACAAGTGCTTCCTCGAAGCATAGTCTTCACAAAAAGGCTATCCGTAGAAGAACTAACTCTGCACACACAGATAGAAATTTTTGTTTAATTCAAATAAATATGCATTGACTCAAAGAAGTCTGTTGGTTCAATAGAGGCAAAGAAATATTTATTTGCGGATAAAAACGCATTTGTTTTAATTATTTGTTTGGTATATAAGGAACGTTGATTTGTGTCAAACAACTTATGTTTCAAGTTATAGCTTGCAATTTGTATATTATAAGAAACGAGATTTATTTACTTCAAATAATTATGATTGTGTTGAGTGAAAGAATTATATTTTTTTAAATTAACGAAATTGTTGGTTGAGTTAAAATGCTGTGTTTTAAGGTTGCAATAGATGGTTGTTTGATTAAAGAAATTATTAATTTGTTGAAGGAATTAATGTGGAACTATTATAGACAAAAAAGGAGGGTACAGTAGACTCGCAACGTGTCACCTCCTTTTTGGGATGTCGCACATCCTCGACCAGTGGTTGGTCTTCCCAGCCCTACATATAGTCAAGGTTAAGTTAGCAAAGTATACGCTGATTTGGAATCGCAACTTGAACCTGCAGGCACTGTACTCTATACTCAACGAGTCTCGATATGTACGAAGTGCAAGGAGACAGCCAAAAGAAAAATATTACTTTGAAGGAAATAAATCTCTTCTTGTGTACAAATATATTTGTTTAATCAGAATATGATTTCCTTTGGCGGAAGTAAACCTATTTTTAAGCCAAAGACAAAATATTACTTTAAACAAAATAAATCTATATACAAATTTATATGTTTGAATCCAACTTATATTTGTTTGGTGAACGTTTGGAAATGTTTTTTTTTAAATCGAAACAAAAATATTACTTTAAAGGAAAGTAATTTTTGTTTGTATCCATATATATTTATTTCACTTAAGTAAGTATTTGAAATAAATTAATCTCTGCAAGCAAATAAACTAGAGTATTCAATGACGTAAATATTGTTGGCGTCACAGAAATATGTTTTGACCCAAAAGAATCAATTCAAACAAATACATTTCTTAAAAAACAAGAAATCTTTTCTATCTGTGAGGGGGAAATTACAACAATCAAACCTGGTTGACATAATTCGAAAGGCACAAAGCAACATAACAGAACATAACATTAAATGACTCGATTTTCACACAATCTCACACAATCTCGTCGGTTCCCCATAAAAATCAATAACATGGATCGATCACCAGCAATAAATCATAAACCGGAAACAAATAACCCTACATTATCCGGGTAAGGAGGTCAATTTACATCGCCGATGTTAGATTTATCGACTGAAGACTGAAATATTCGATGACAGAAAAGGTTGCTGTCGGTAAATTTTCAATAGGCGATCCATCGACGGCGTACGGGCGCACGTGAAATTAATTGATGTTTTGTGAATGTTCCCGCGCGTTGCCATGGCGAAGCAGGTCGATCTAGTGATAGCCACTGCGCCGCTTCCAAGGGTTGCTCCGCTCCCCAGATGATCCCGTCGTCATAGCCTTCCTCGATGCATCAGTTTGCTAGGCATCGCCACCGCCACCGCCTACTACTCGATATCTGCCTCCGTTCCTTCTAGCGTCAGATACGCCGCCACACTGCGCGACTTTTCACGGCCCACTATCTGCTCTCTATCTACCTATCTAACTTTTTCGAGTATGCTACAAACAGTGAAATGTGAGGGATACTAAAAATACCACGACGGCCCACTATTTCTATAAATATATACCATGTGAGTATCAGCTGTATTTATTGAGTTTGTTTGGTAGTTTACCTGTGTTGCTTATTTGTGTGTCATGTGTTGTGTATTTAATTGTGCTCATCTATCTCGCCAGATTTATATGCTAGCCATGTTTAAATACGAATTTATGGATGTTAACGCGTACTATTTTCGTTTGTACATGGGCGCCGTTATAAAATTTTCGAAGTGGGTGGGCAAGAGTTTTGTTTTACTGTTAAATGGTGCCGTTTAAATTTAAAACTTGTGATGCGGTGCTGGGTATTTATATTTTTTCATCACTTCAATTAAGTCTATGGCATTTTGAATTATAACTGTTGTTAAGCATTTTAGTATTTGAATTGTGGACCTAAAAGTATCTAAGATTCACATCAGAGTGCTAAAACCGATATTTGAACTGAAACCGCCATTTCTGTAACTTCCTCAAAATAGTTAAATAATAAATAAATGAAAGTAGAGACAATTCTGAATAATTTATGTCTGTGACATTTTTTGGTAAAATTAATAATTTAGTTGCAAGAGCAAATTCTATTTGATCGAGATCGGTCGCATCTGCATTGATATAATACTATATAGGGACCCAGGATTTTCCAAATATGTTCAGTCTAATGACAGTACCGGTAGTGTCAAATGCTGATGTTTTGACAATATCTCACTATATCTACTGTCAATAGTAAAAAGATCTCAAATTGTGATACCGTGTACTGTCCTTGCCTGACGGCGTCGGATAGGCAGCGTGTTCAGCGTGTCCAAAATGCATGTGTTCTGTTTGTTTTTTGGTTTGAGGAAGTATGATAATGTATCGAATGGGCTGGGCGATTTGGGGTGGTTGAACATGGATAACACTAGGGTGTGTTTTGTTGAGTTGGATTTGCTGCAATTACGTGTAATTAGACTCTAGAGTAATTTTTGTTTGTTTTTGTATTGATAAATTCTCGGAATTATTGTTCTATTATTGGTACAATTGGCTTAGTTCTAGTTTGCGTAAGGGGTTGAGTGGAAGAGCAAGGCAATTGGAAACAAGTGTGCTGATCTCCGCCCTAAATATAAATATTATTTTGTTGCATTTAATATTGTTTTAAGTTAATAAAGGAATTATTTATTTATCTAATTATTTATTTATCTGTACAATCCTGGCTAACTAGTTTTATTTTAATGCAGACACGACTGATCTCAATCAAATAGATTCGCATGCAGATAAACTATTAATTTTATATAATGTATGATAAAGTCATGTGCCTGGCCACATCAGATTTGGTTTTTTATCGAAGGTTGAAAATGACCGACCATAATTGTAGACATTTAAATATTGTTAATTTTTCTCGGTATTTTTGGTTGTCGGCTTTCTTAGAGAAAATGTTTAAACATTACAATGACAACAATATTAGTTGCAATTCATTCAGTTGTCAACGGAAAATGTCAACAGGAACGGTCCACCGATAAGTATTCTTAATATTAAACTAATAAACAATAGAAATGCCAGAAGATTATAAATTAAATTATCGCGAGCAAATGATTAAAACCGAAGTTACAGACACAAATAATGACAATTGTATAATCGTGTTCATCAAGCCTCTGTTAATAACCAATTGATAAATAATATAGAATAAATCATATTATTTAACAATTTACCGAATTAATGAGAA
The DNA here is from genome assembly GCA_964023965.1 of Melinopterus prodromus. NCBI lineage: Eukaryota > Metazoa > Arthropoda > Insecta > Coleoptera > Scarabaeidae > Melinopterus > Melinopterus prodromus. Next base: position 54,196,413 of record OZ030393.1, read on the forward strand.
CCAATGATTCAAAATTGTTATTGTTACTATTATAGTAACAAATACTTGAAACACTTGACAATATTAGGTGCATGATAATGAATTATTAATTTTTACTAATATATAAGACATAGGGTGTTAAATATTAGGGTAGAATATTTAAAGGGTTGACAGAGGGTCGTATCACCCATAGCAGGCTTTTGATATAGAATTCATGTTCGGAAACGCACTCTTTGCAAGCTGCAGAGAGTTTGAGTCAGGTATCATATAATATAATACAATAATATACAAATTACATTGACCCCACTATATTACAATCACCGTCGATAGTATCTCTTCTGCATAGTCCAAGAATAGGCAAGCCGTCTCTGATCCATGGAATTGAGGGCACTGAGGCACATCGGGAGGGGAGCGAATGAGAACCAAAGTAATAGTAGTTTTAGTGAATATTATGTTATCCGTAGTCTTTGCAATATTTGGTTTCAAAAGTGCTATTCTTTAAAATGTCTGTACGAAGTTATTATTTTTCGAAGTTATTCGTACTCATACTCATTATTTTTCATTTTGTGCCATTTTTGCATTCTCGTCAATATTTCTAATAAAAATATTTTGATGACTGACCTTCTAGGGTAGCTTCTATGGTAATATTTCTGACACTTAATTCAAGTCTTCAAATTACAATATACGTTACGTATTTCTGCACAAATAATTTGTTTTTACAAAGTTGAGGAAAACGTTGGGTCTTTAATATGTAACATAATTTGTCATATTACGATCAAGATATTTCAAATGATTTGACTTCAATTTATTTACGCGGATTTGGTCTGGACGAAAATAGTTTGCACGGTAATTTAATTGGAAGTTATTTGTATATTCCGCTACTGTAAAATTCTATGGTAAAAAGTTCAGTGTGGAGTTGTTTAGTAATGAATCAACGTTTTCCGCTAATGTAAGTGTTCGGACTTGTTCGCTTGTCAACCTGGTAAGCAACATAAATTTAAGGTAAATTTTCAGCCATTTTATACAATCTAGGGTCAATTTGCAGCCTGAAAGCATGTCGCAGCTAAGATTAAAGTTTCCGCGCCACTAACCGAAGCACTTTTCCGATAAAGTACGCAAAATTGCTCGAAATGTTGTGATGCTGGAGTGCTTATTTTGTATTCGGTTACCTGGAAATTGCGTTCACCCCACTCGGTGAATTTCGTGGGCGTGTTATTATCAATATTGAGTGGTTCCCTTCAGTTTAAATGGTATTTTATCGATGTAGTGAAAGAGGTTTGAGTCAACATAAAATTCCAAACGTTAACCCTGAGTTACAGACCGCCGCTATACGTTCTTGTCGTATTACGTGAGTTAGTGTCCTGGTATATGTTCGTTTAAGAGGCTTACTTTTGAACTTTCGTTAGCCGCTTTGCTTAAAATTGTGTAAAATAGTTGGTATGCTTGTCTGAGGTACATTAAGTACAAGAAATTGATAAACACGATCCTTCCATATAGAAAAGTTGTAGAAACTCATTCGCTTAACAGACAAAAAAAAATATTGTTATGCATACAGGCTGTTCCACAACTAAATACTAACACAAGCATGCTTTTTTATGAAACACTAGGTGAATTATTGCAGTTTTCGATAAAGATCTATTATCCTATTCGTATTGAAAACAACTTTTATAGAGACTATTAAAAGGTTCTGAGATATTGTGACCTTTATGTCGAAAACGTGCATTTAAAAATCATTCTGTGGTAACTAATAAGCATAAAGAGACTCATGTTGGCCAGCAAAAATCTCACACTTTTACATAGTATTGATTTGCGATTCTAATATGATTTATCCTGAATAAATTGAGGTTTGCTACAAGTCAACTAACTTAAAATTTATAATTGGAACACCCTGTTAACAGGGTCAACGGTTTTCCGAAAATGCCTAACTATCTTCAACACTTCAACTTATTAAACATCTAATTTCACAATTATGCAAAATAATTCATAATATAAAACTTCATAATATAAAATATCTATTTGCCAAGAAGAATTTCAACTATCGCACAAATGTAATGATTCTTCTCCTCAACAAGTAGTTTTAGCAATAGAAAACTGCAACTATTACTTACACAAACAAATAATTTATTATCATCAGTCGAAAAATTATTATTACTTATCTACGTTATGTTCTAAATAATTTGAAGTATGAGTTCTTGGGTGGGTTGAAGAGGCCCAACGCTTTAGCCAGATAAAACGCCTGTTCTATTTATTTGTCTTTTGGGATATTGTCACATAAGGTCATTCAAAGCATAAAGCATAATCAGTCGCGAGGTTAGTTAGTACTAATCTTTATCACATCAGTATGTAATCAGTTACTACTAATCTGACAAGTGTAAAGTACAACAAATCAACTGTATAACCGTTTTGAAGAGTCTTAATACCATTGGGGACGCCGCTTAATACCATGGGAGACGCCGTTATCCCGATGGTAAAAAACTAGAAGTGCTTCAAAATTAACATCACCGAGAACGGAAGAAGAACCAAACCAAGCCATAATGTCTAGCAACAAGAGCGACCACGAAGAACAAAGTAGAAGATGCAACTATGATGAAGGAAGTAGAAGCGACAAGCAGAAAGAACAGAAGCGACGAACAAGAGTTTTTCGGAAGATGGAGGTCTGTCCTGTCTGCTGACCACCTAAAATGATAAATTCAAACATGCTGCCCATAACAACACGAATGGTTGCACGATCTTTGAAGATAACTCAAGTACACAGTTAGATTTCTCGTTGCAATGTTTTTGTTATAAACGTCATAATCCACTGGTTTTTAGCAAAACCATTGTTTAAATATTTCACCCCGTATAAGAAAAAATCACCCTGTATACGATGATATAAGATCTCTAGTGCCGGTTTTTACCAAAACAAGACAAGTGTCATTACCCATTGATTTTAATACACCTTTCTTTTTATAATAAATGTTGCATAGTCAATCATAAAATAACATAACTTTGGATAGAAACGTTCTGTTATTGCGAATATGGTGTGGTTTCAATCTTCACACTACAAGCAATTAGTTTTTTACGGAAATATTTGAATTGATTGAATATTATTGCTAATATGAGTGATTAAAAATTTGTACCGTTTTTTTTTTGCCCACAGTGTATAATCGTACTGTGGTCAGTTGACATCGTTCCCTTATATGACTACAATTTTATCTACAACTATGAAACAACAATTTTATTTAAAAAAAGGTGAAAGTTAAGTACTCAAATCAATAGGCACTAGACGTTTGTTACAAAAACATATCGGAAGCACCTTTTTTTGCGACGAATTCAATAGCGTACTTGAGTTATAGATAAGTTTTAAAATGACCAGAGTTCGTTTTTTTAACGGTGAAATATTGATTTTTTAACATTTTCCAGTATTCAATGTTGCCTTATATCTTATTTCAATGACATATCGCGTGAAAATTGAAGAAACGATCACAAAATATCCTTTTACGTCCAGTCAGAACGATTCCTTCTGGATTCACGTCGGTTGTAGGATATCAGAATGGCGGATTTGCAGGACAAAATCCCTCCGGTTTGATAGAAGGTGACCGTAGAAGGGATTTTGTATGTCCCCGTGAACGACGAGGGATCGCTGATTCGGACCCGACGTAAGCACCGTGGAAGAATGTTGAGTGACGGGATTTACAAAGAACCGCAATCGGATAGATTTTACTGTCAGAGCCTGATGGACATTTAGATGTCGCAGCAGGTAGGTACTCTGTCATGAACAAGCAAGGATATGGACCGAATAAAATCTGTAGTTATGCGTTATGTAGATTCTATTTATAGTTAATGGAAGTGTGTTATGTAAATATGGATATTCATAAACACTTGTGGCTGTTTTATGTAGGTAGCTGCGTTTGGTGAATAAATTATAAACCAACAGGTGTATCGAATATTTACCAATAATCCGTGAAGCAACAAACAAGTATCGTCAATATTGGAAAATATTGGTGCATTAGTGAATAAATAATTATAGTAATAACTATAATAATGAGTATTGATCAATTGGATAATTACATATAATATATTAATATATACAGTACATCGCACTTGAGTTATTTAAATGAGTTTGTTGATAAACTAATGAAAGAATGGAGTTTCTTTGCAACTAGCTCATGAGGTATTTGATTGTATAAAAAAATAACTTTAAATTTTCTAAAGAGTGAGATGCGAATTTGAAGAATGAAAAACGTTTGAAGTTTTTATTAGAATAATAAAATTATAAACCCCTAACCACAACAAGTATTTTAGAAACCTAAATACGTATTTCAGCAACTATGTTGCCATCTTCAGTAGAACCTAAAAAGAGGAAAAGAGAGATTAGCACTTCATAGTATCTTTACTGGAAATTGTCCAAGCAAATCACTAGTGGAAGTCACTAGGATTTGCACTGGAAGTCACTTCCACTAGTGATTTGCTTGGACAATATCCAGTAAAGATACTATGAAGTGCTAATCTCTCTTTTCCTCTTTTTAGGTTCTACTGAAGATGGCAACATAGTTGCTGAAATACGTATTTAGGTTTCTAATTCTTTTTAATACTTGTTGTGGTTAGGGGTTTATAATTTTATTATTAAGTTCGCCACAGTCTCCAAAATATTGTAATTTTTATTAGAATGATAAAAATATCGTTAGAAATTTCTGCAGAAATAACACTGATAAACACCCAGAGCTTTTCGCTGTGGAAACGTAGTTGTGTTTTTGTCCATATTTGAGAACCGCGCGAAGCAGATGTGCAAGGAACTTGGGAAACTTGTCAAAGTAAAGCTTGAACTTCGCTCTTTCATGCTATTTATAATTATGGCAATATCTTGCTACAACGTACTGACAGCGTTTCTTTTTATTCTTCCAGCGTATGTCCTCCTCCAACTTTCATCTTAATCGATGCATAAAGTACCCCATTAGTTACGAATCCCGAATCTAAGCATTAAACTATGTATATGATCTAGCTGTTAATAACTCTTTTCCTGTGAAACATATCAATAAGCTTTTTCAACGTATAATTAAAACCAATGACCCTGTATTCATAGCACAAAACCCTCCAATTAAAATCTAGAAACTTTTCACTCCTAATAATATCAATATAAAACTAAATAAAATTTGTCCATAACGCAATATATTTCCTGCCTTTAAAAGTAACAATAGCATATATAAACTTCTTTCAAATTTACAACTCCCAAACATATCATGGAAGAGTCATACGTTTACTCTGTCAAGTGTTCCGATTGCAATGCACTTTATGTCGGTCAAACCGGAAGGAAGTTGGAAAAACGAATAGCGGAACATAAAAGCAGATCTTCATCAAATTTATATCAACATAGACTAGATACAGGGCGCTGTATTAATTACAGTGAGCCAAAATCAATCGACAAATATAAAAAAAATTTATAAGATGAGTCCTTTAGAACAACGAGAGAACGAAATAAAAGAAATAGAAACGTCACTTTACTAAACGATCAATTAATTTTTAATAACAGACCCCTATTTATGTACACTTTATTTCGCTAAATTTTATAAAACTGGTGTCCGCTATCGTGTTGCTAAGTCAATACGCGTGCCCCTGTCATTCTTGTGTGTTTGTTTAAATTGAACGTATGTGTGTTGGGTTTTACCCAAAGCTGGGCAAAGTTAATCTGAAAGTTAACTTCGTTAATCGATAATCCGTTAACGAAAAAGTTAACTTCGTTAACCGATAGTCCGCTAATTTGCTATAAATGTAACGGAAGTTAACGTTAACCGCTAATCGTTAACTTTTTATTAAAAAAATAGGTTATGTAGAGGATAACATAATAAAAACAGATCTTTCGGTTGCATAAGTTAAAATTGCCTTAGGAATTTTTCAAACTACCCACAGTGGTAGGTAACTAAAGTAACTACCTTGCGAGAAGTATTATTTATAAAAGACATTGAAAAGCCCAACTAAGGTGGTAGAAGAAAAGAATTTTCAGAAAGTTTCTTCTTAAGTTTAGATTTATATTTTGAAACAATTGGTATTTACTAAAAGGTAACAATATTAAAAATAGTTAAATATTTACTATTACATAATAAATAGGTATACTCGCTGAAAATATTAATAATAATAATGTCTTTATTCCTTCTTAACATTCCTTCAACTACATACAAAGAGTGAGATTAAATAAGTACGTAGGCTTTCAGCCTACGTACAAAGAAATTTCACATAGTTATACATACAATAAACGCGGCTCTGCTCATATTACGTATACATAAGAAAATTTATGGATGAAAGTCGGATCAATCCTACATGTACGAGACATACATGTAGGATGTGTACATACAAAAAGAAACTAAAAACTAAACAATTCACGCACATGCTGTATGTACGGACGCCGTGCCGCACAAAGTAGTATGTCATACAAAACCAAGTCCGAACATGCACGGAATGTCAATAGCAGTTTAAAATGTTTATCTACGAATTACATATAATAAGTTCATTGCATACGTACTATATAATCCCCATCATTATACGCTCCAATGATCATAATGACACTAGCGTTGTATAATAATGACAGTTCGTTCAAATAATGACCTCATTATTTGAACGAACTGTCATCATTATACAACGCTAGTGTCAAAGTCTGTCAAAACCTACGTGGATGACATTTATGTGACAGTTAGCCTCGCCATCATTGACAAATACATTTAAAATATTTTGCATACAATGGAATTTATGAGTCGTAGATACAACGTCGTATTTAACTCGCACATAACGGATATAAATCGCTCGCATGATTACACGCTCGCCTACGGCTCGAGTGTAAACTTCATGCTCGTGATTTATATCCTTAATTATGTGCTCGTCAAATAGTATACTATTAATTCTGATTTTTTAATGAGTCCGTTAATGGTTTTAAAAGTTAACTTAAAAGTTAATTCGTTAACGAAAAATTTAACTTTGTTAATTAACGATTAACGGATTAACGCTTTTGTGCCCAGCTTTGGTTTTACCTGTGGTTTTTATAAACTGACCGTAATATACCATGTAATTTTTTCAACCACATAAGATGCTATTTATTCCGTTTTTAGATTGGGGCTGAAGATGTCTAAACGAGAAGGTTTTATTTTCTACCCATAACATATATATTTTCACCTTTGTACCAACATGGGCAGCTTCAAGATTTCTATATAATATTGTGACTGAGAAGCATTGACATTGTTTCTTTACGTGCAGCGTGCATAATAAAAAATCTGATGTGGCCACGCACATGACTTTATCATACAATATATAAAATTAATATTTTAGCTGCATGAGAATCTATTTGATTGAGATCAGTAGTGTCTGCATTAAAATAAAAGTAGTTAGCCAGGATTTGACAGATAAATAAATAATTAAATAAGTAAATAATTCCTTTATTAACATAAAACAATATTAAATGCAACAAAATAATATTTATATTTAGGGCGGAGATCAGTACACTTATTTCCAAATTGTCTTGCTCTTCCACTCAACTCCTTACGCAAACTAGAACTAAGACACAATTGTACCAATAATATAACAATAATTCCGAGAACTTATCAAAACAAAAACAAACAAAAAATTACTCTAGAGTCTAATTACACGTAAATGCAGCAAAACCAACTCAACAAAACATCGCACACGCCCTTAAAAAATAAAAATTAAAACAGCCTCTGATGTGCGCTCAATGCCTAAAGTCCCCCCCGTTGAGCAAACAGACAACACTTCACCTTTCCCCAAAACTGTTTAACGATAATATTTTCATATCTTCCCTGAGACCATTGTATATGTGACTGACCTGGTAAGAGAATGACCGTTTATACAACTCTGCGCGATGGGCAGGTGGAGCAAACAAACCCCTGAATCTTAAATTAACGTAATGGACATCCGTTCTACAGCGTATTTTCCGCATGAAGTATTGTGGGATAGCAACTTTAGATATAATATTGCTGCATGCAACACCCTAGTGTTATCCATGTTCAACCACCCCAAGTCGCCCAGCCCATTCGATACATGATCATACTTCCTGAAGCCAAAAACAAACAGAACTCATGCATTTTGGACACGCTGAACACGCTGCCTATACGACGCCGTCAGGCAAGAACCGTACACGGTATCACCATATGAGATCTTTTTACTATTGACAGTAGATATATTGAGATATTGTCAAAACATCAGCATTTTTTCGGCATGATTACAATACTTTAGCATACCTGCGTATGATAAAGTAAAAAATACTTTCAGTTTATATTTCAGTATTTTCGTATTCCATCATAAACTGTTAAACTTGATTACGTAATCTCAACAATACACTCCTTGTAAAAACGCAAAGATTTTTTCGCAAATTCCGCTGTGGCTTGTTTTCTGAAAAACAAATATAAGAAAGTGCGGGACCCTACTACTGTAGCTTACGTCACCGGATGACCGACCAAATAAAAATTTAATCAATCTTAAATTTGCACATTATAATTTCAGCCTCTTAAAATCATAATAACCTGTAAATCTTTACAGCAAATTGAACAGTAAAATCTATTCAACGACTGCGTGGGCTGGCGGTGTTCCAAATTGGATATCGCATCAATGATTTTCTTCGCCCGTCCAAACGCAAATTTATGAATGAAAAGGTTAATTGAAAACTCCCCTTCCTTATTTACCGTTACAAAGGGCGTAATTCGGGTTGTTGAACAATAGATTTTTTTTTGTTTGTCCTCGAAGCACTCGTAAAAAAAGTTTAAAGTTCACCGCGACGCGTGCCTGTAGCGTTTGCTGCGAGCTTTCGTGTGCGTTAAAAGACGATCACGAAGCCCTATTATGGTGTAAAAATAATATTGTGGGTTTTATTCGAGAAAAAGAGAACTGAACCTAATCCGCTCTGACGGAAGCGGAAAATTTTAAGTAGCGGCCGGCGTTTCCATGTCGCTGGAGAATTGCGATTCCGAGATGTTGAGCACCATTCATAACATGTGGTTGAAATTACATTAGATACATTACATACACATTTTAACTGCAGTTGGATTTTGTGACTGGAGATTTATAGTAGAACAACATTAGATAATTTAAATTTCAAATACTTGTCTACTATTCGTCAACAGCTGAAAACTGAAATACTTAATACTGAAACTATTGATTGTGTGTTATATGGAGCATATAGAATAGCACTTCTCAACCTACTTGTACCTACAGGTCCTACTTGTACTACGTATGTTTATACCTCCCACATTTACTGTGGTGAGGGTATATTGAGTTTGCCACAACGTCCGTCTGTATGTCCATCTCTGCATACGATAATTAAAATAATTGTGAAGTCATTGATCTGAAATTTGCTCTACAAGCTTATCTCTTAAAAAGTAAGGACGAGTTAGTGAATGGGCAAAATCGGTTACCATTTTATTAAATATTTTACAGTGGGGGTTTTTTAACTTCAGCACGGCTGAAGATAATTTTCTTACTAGTTTTTAGTAAAGGTTATTACGAGGATACTATTTCATGAACAATATTTGTGGACCAATTTCGCTGTATTAAGTAACCTGCAACATGTCTGCAAAGATACTCAGTTCAATTGTAAAAAAATAACTTCTACTATTGAATTATGTTAAGTTGCAATAATGTCCTGTAAAATTACTATGATAACGCTGTAATTTTACAGGAATATCTCAATATCAAATGAATCTTATCACGTGTAGTAAAAATATAAAGCTATATGGCTGGTAACAAATAACAGCATTGATTGAGTATAAAACGCAATTTACTGCAAATACTGAATTTTTATCTGTAATTTATTACATGTGAATTCGCTATAATTTTGCAGTATTAGCGTTCCTTTCACAGTATTTTCTGTTTATTACATTTAACAAAAGGAAGAAGAAGCAAATACATACCAAACTATGCGAAAACAAAGTAAGAAATGAATAATGAGCTGTAAATAAATGAACAAAAATAAATAATGTAAATTAATGTAAGTTTCAAATAGATTTTCATTTCCTTAAGATGTGAAGCAGTTTAAAATGCTGTTTTGTTAAGATAAATACATGTATGTTAGACTTTACGTTTTAAAAGATATGCGGTAAAGAACAACTACAATCTTATTTGTTTGTTAATTGCATCAGTACATATAGTTTATTTCTGCATTTTCTCTGAAAGTTTGTTCAATAAGAAACTCCTGACACACACTAAAAGTTTAAATACTGCAAAAATTAAAACTGCATGTTTATTTTGTCATTCCAGCTAACTGCCTGCATAACTCGTAAACTCTTATTTTTTAAGGATTCGTGAAAACCTTTTGACATAAGTAGATATTTTAATAATTTTTCTCAGTTTGTTTACAATGATTATTCTTTTTTAAATAAAATTCTGTCACAAAATGTTGAACTTTACTGTTTCCTCCAAAGTTTATTTGTTTTTAAGTAACAGATAAGTAAGTTTGGCTGACCCTTTTTAATTAATTTGGTCGTATATTACTGAAGCTAACACATTCCAAGGGAGACACACGATTGTGATACTACCAGTTAATGGTTTGAACCGGAAGTTGATAATATTTCTACCAACTCTGGAAATATTATCATCTATCGGTTTGGCCAGGAAGTTTCAGATTTTTAAACTGTGATTCGAACCCAGTGGAAGGTAAGCTTCTTACTACTGTATCTCCATACTTTCAGTGATATTTAACCTAATTCATTTAAATGGCCCACTGTGTATAATTTATTGTTGTTCCGAAACTACTATAGCTGGAGATTAAAAAAATACTGGTATTAGTAGTAACTATACGTAAACTTTATTATAAGAACTATTATGATATGAATATAGATATAGATATTATGAATAGCTATAGTTAACAAACCACATTAATGGGGAATAACTGATTTAATGAATAACACATTATTCATACAAAATATCATCAAATATTAATTCAAATTATCAAAAAATCCGCGTTTTAAAAATTAATGAACAACTTGTGACGCATTTGTGACGTGACAACGTGAAACAATTAGAGTAGACCTAATGTCAGAATGGAACTGATATCATACATAGAAAATTATGATAGAAAGTTTGCTGGTTTACTATAGTTAGGATTGGTCTAATAAAGAACTTGAATGAAAATAGGGTAGCTATTTGCTAAATATTTGAATCAATTAACTTATAGAAATAGGAGTGTTTTTAAACACACGTAAAATCGATATATGTCTTGTTTCTGAAACACACTCAACAAATCAGACATATCTAAAGCTGAATGGATATCAGGTGTATGAAGCATGTCATCCGGATAACCAAGCTAGAGGAGGAAGTGCCGTAATAATAAAAAATAGCATAAATAACTATGAGGAATGCCATGTCAAGAGCGCAGAAGTACAAGTTACGGTCGTTGGTATAAAATCAGCCAAACAGAATTTTACTGTGGGTACGACATATTGCCCCCCAAGGTTCAATCTCAAGACATCCAACAGATAAAAAGATTCGCCACTAAGCTAAATCTCGCCTAAGCCATCTAAGCCATCGCGTCAACGTAGAGGCCATGCTGCTACTGGACAACGAAAATCTAGTGAGAAGACTTAAAAGAACTAAACCATTCGAACTAGTGAACCAGTGAAATGTGTAAAATGCAGAGCACAGTGAGTGAAGTGTTAGTGCTTCTTGTTTAGGACAAAGCAAATATATAGGACATCAGTGGATAGCCTATTAGAGACAAGTACCTAGTTTTAGGATTTCAGATTTAAATTGATGGTTAATCTTGTAGATTAGTTTCAATATGATAAGCACTTTATGCTTACTAATAAAAAAATTAATTTATTACTTTAGTTTTAACAGATAATAGACAGCTGTGTTTAAAATAGTTGTCGGAATATAAATGCCTACAGATCTGTTCAACTAAAAGTTTCATTGTGAATATATCCTAACTAATTTATATCACCCGGTATTAAACGAGGTGGTATATCTTTTTGCGAAACAGCTTGAAAGAAACAACTTCCTGGTTCAAGAAAATTAACATAATCTCACTTTAGAATATTCTCTTCCCCTCTTATGTCACTGTTCCATAAAACAGTTTTAATGGCTAAGGCTGGTTTTTCCGACGACGAAATTAAGTTTCGCCTGTGTTAACTTCTTCGTCACAATTTACATTAACTTTAACTTTTTAATTGAAATCCTAGTTAATTATTCAGGAGAGCTAGGCAGGATTCTACGGAGAATTGTACAAGAGACTTTTATAGCAAAACTTTGAAATTGATTATAAATTAATTAAACGACATCTACGAATAACCTCATTTAAAATTAATTTCTTACATTTTTTATGAAGTTAGCAGAACATTCATAGTGTCTGTAACCTTAAATCTTATAATATTATGTTATTATTCAATCCAATTCAATGAACTAACTAATACCAATTTAATGTCTACGTTATTGATAAATTGGACGATTGTTTAAATAACTGGCATAATAAGAGCGAAATTATAATTTAGAAGCATTCATGTGCTATACTATGAATAGAACTTGTCCAGACACAGCATGTATGCTACTGCTAACATATATTTCAAATACATGTGTTAGTAGTTATTCCATCATGAGGTTTAACAAACACAAACCTCGTTTGGCAAATTATGGTACGATCACAACTCATTACACGTATCTGAATTAAGATTGTATTCACATAACCTTAATACTCACAGTTCATTACCATACAAATTTTGATAAACAGCCTACTAATGTTTTAATGAAAAGCTTTGTAGAGATTTAATATGCAAATTTGACAAGATTCTCACCAAATGCTCAACCAAATGCGGTGTGTGGTGGCCTGGTTATGCATGAAATTTTACAGTGATGTGTTGACAGAAACAATGTCCTTTAATTGGTCTCATCAACGTCAGGCTAACTTGGCCGGCTTAAATTGAAGATTTAATTAGTAGAGTTAAATGACTAGTTCCTGCATGAAGTGTTATCAGTGACACTAATTTCGTAATTGACAGAATTCGAAGGCGCAATGATCGACTTTCGCAGAAACGTATGTAGTACTTTGTTATGTAAAATAATACGTATATTCCAAACTGTAACCATCTACAGGTAACGCTGGTTTAGTCGTTATGAATGGGACAGATTACATTAAAAATGTTTGAACTACAATAGTAAGGTATATTGTATACCAAGCCGAGAAAGAGGTTCTTTTCCGGGCCGAGAGAAGAGTTGCACAGGCGAGTGTAGCGAGCCTGGGCACTTCTTGAGGCCCGGAAAACCACTTTCTGGGCGTGGTGCACACATAATTTTGTATCCTACACAACAATATCACAATAAAAACACCCGTTTCTAAAGACTAATCACTGACATACTGGTTTTGCCAAATAAAAAACATTGACATTTTAATCGCAAACGTCAAACCGAATTGAAAACTGTGTTCTGATTGGGCAGTGTAGAATGATTTTCGTGGCAAGCGCTGAAAAGTGTTCATTACAGGCCTGGCTGGGACTGGTGGGCAAATAGCATCTTTCGTGTCTCCATAGAGACGCGAAAATAACATTTTCGCATCGTGTAGGATAAAGAAAACATTGAATGCTATGAGTAGAAAAACAAAAGATATTAATAATAAGTAGTCAATGGACACTGTCTTTCGTGTAAGGTTTTTATTTAAACTGATGAGTTACTAGTTTCGCTTGCGCATCATCAAAGTCTCCTGCAAATTACACATACAAATTCAATTAACCTAACATTAAGAAGTAAAAATCACTTACGTGTCAAAAAGATAAAACAAAAATGTAGGTACACTCACACATATGCTAAAACTGACAAACACTATAAAATTGGTGTAAATATAAAATAAATTAGGAATAAATAGTTGTAAATGAATATAAAACTGCTCTAGATTGTAAGTTAACAAACTCAATGTTCGAAAATTATGTAAAACTAATGTCGCAAAGTAGAAAAAATAGTATATAACACTCGTTTTATAAGACGTATTGGCTTTTTTCTACTTTGCATTCACAATGCACACATTGTAACACTGTTTTCGGTGTTACAATTAACAAATTGTAACATCGTTTTTAGTAACTTTTTTCTAAGATTGGTGCACACTGACACAGTACACACTGATTGTTGATATCAAATGCCATATGTCAAACGTACACATAACCACACACTCCCTCTTTTTAATCGCTTGCTATCGCATAAACTGCGAAATAGCGGAAGCTATAGTACATTTAAAGTGTTGAGGATTTCTTAGTTTAAGTAACGTATAAGTTTTCGGTATCATTGTGGACCGAATTCGGCTCGTTTCATTACCGTATTTGTTTTTGCCCGTAGCTTTCGACTTCGTCTTAGTTCTGGTTGTGTGCAACTTATTTGTATTACCTCCAACACCTGTAATTTTACTAAGTATATTCTAATAAATTGCTACACCGAAATTAGAACTTGGTTTCAATTATAAGCCTGTGGTACTACGTAGAAACTGCTGTTAAATGTTAACCGTTATAACAATTATTTAGTAAGTGCTTATTCTTTGAAGTAGCTAATCAGGTACCGCTAAACACGTCTATTCAGATTATTATACTTATGAATCCACTCTTTTAAGGTTACTCTTTAGGTTATGTTATGTCTTTATGTTTCACGTATTTATCACAGTAGGGTTAAGTGTTGCCTCCTGCTCCCTTATGATCATAGTTGCGATCTCGTTGATGATTTACTAAAACTTGTAGATACATCGAGTGTCATGACGTCACCTATATCATATATTACCGTATATGACCTGTGTGATCTGTGAGAACGACGAAAGATTGATCAGCCAAAATGTAATTGACGAAAAGGGTCTACGAGCAGACAATTTAGTAAGTCTAGACTTAGACGTGATAACAATAAATAAAAGGATCTTTCCGTCTAACATTTACGGTCATAAACACCCACCAAATCTACACGCAGTATCTCATCAGCTATACTCCACGTATCAACTGTAACACGTAACATTTTATACACTCAACACTAACCACAAGTCCAGTAAAAATCACACCTCGCGATACACAGACATCCAAATCCCACCTGGGCCGGTGTAATAGCAAGCGGAATGATTTGTTTGGCCGTTATGTATTCATGAATTCCGCCAGCTAATGGAATTACGACGACGGCCAAACACTCTCATCGTGGCTATTCCGGTTCGATACCAATAGCTGCCGATAAATTTTACAACCCCTTCCTCGGTGGATAACGTTTAATGGCAGGATTCGATACTGCCCACTGACACCTATCGACACGGAAACGCGCGCGGTTATTTTGATAATTAAACGTACGACCGTGTCGCACATCCACACTTAAGGGTTTGATGAGGTCCCAAACCACAGAGAGTTCTGCGAGGGTTGTGCATCTGGTGTGGATGCCGATGGGAGACCATTAGAGTAGACGAGGTAGGTAGCTAAGAGATAACTGAATTCGAAGGGAAATTTCGGAACTGATTGAACCGGCGTATTTCGTTAGAGGGGGCTAGGTACTGCTGTTAGGGGTTACGGGAGAAACTAGGGTAATTCGGTTATATCGTCGATTTGATGGAGATTGTGTTGATGGTTGATGATAGCACTATGATTTGGGGATTACACTGAGGCACAAAAGTAATGGTTTTGTGGAAGATTTGGGAGTTATTTCGGTACGTTTAATAGCTGTGATTGACGAGTGTGGAATTGGTTTGGTCAAATTGGCTTAAGTTCTTCAAGTAGTATAAATCTGCAAATTTGAATTCAAAGTTTATACAATGTTATTACTTTATTTTTTGACTGAAAATCAGCACACACAATTAAAAGTAGACTATGAAATTAAAATAACTAAATATCTTTTAATCATAATTTCAGCACACATAGCCTGGTATTGATTTCAAAGATTCTAATTTTGTTTCAAACATTCTTAATTTTTCACCTCAAATTTTATTTAAAAAAGAACAGTTGACAACTTTTGACGACACACTTGAATAACCAAAATAATGTGTATCACATAGTCCTGTATTATTTTGAATCTTCTTGGCGGTCAGGAACGGTACAACGGTACGGGAGAAACTAGGCTAATTTGGTTATATCGTCGATTTGATGGAGTTTGTGTTGATGGCTGATGATAGCGTTATAATTAGGTGATTACACTGAGACACAAAAAGCAATGTTTTTGTGGAAGATTTGGGAGCTATTTAGGAAACGTTTAATAGCTGTGATTGGCGAGTATCTAATTTGTTTGGTCTATCTGGGTTCAGTTCTTAACATAATAACTAAACACCTTTTAAACATAATTTTTCAGCACTCATGGCCTGGTTAATTAATTTCAAAGATTCTAATTTTTAGTCAAAAACATGGTATGAGAAAATAAATAGTTATTTAGAAACATTTTTCATTTGTCACGCTCAAATTCAATTAAAAAAAATAGTTGAGAATTTTTGGCGAAACATGTGGATTAACTTATGTATTATTTTGATCCTGATTACTGTTCAGGAGCAGTATAATATGATAGATATACCAGATACATATACAATGTATCCCGGGTGAACAAAACTATACCCGTTAATGGACCAACATTTTAATTTCTTGATAAATAGTTATTCTTTCTAACGAGTTTGGTTCTAAAAATGCCATAGCCGTACAGTATGGTTCCAAAATTAGAAACTGTTAAGTTTTCCGATGAATATACCATAAGCTTTTCACATTTCAAATAACAGGAAAAAGGTTATATCATGTTATCGTTTGTTGTTTAGTCAACATAATTTTTAACAATTATATAAACAATTCTGGCTACTGAATTTAATAATGTGGTTTAATAAAATATAATATGGGCCTTGCAGGTTTTTAATTAATTCTTTCTTTGTTTCAATTTGTTTTCTCAATGAGGCGATAAACTGAATAAAATAAAAAATGTATTACCTAATTAAAAATTATAGATAATTAAGATCTCAGTGTAATTACTCAAATGACACTTAATAGACTCGTCCAGAATATCGTATTTATATAGAATAAATAAAATAAAAAACTTAGTTATTCTCTGACAATTCATATCCATACTCAATTCCTGTGAAATTTGAGATCGATTAAAACGTAACCCTTATCCCAAGGGGCTTAAAATAGAGAATAAGTACAACTTAATAACATTATAAAGAAAAAAAAATGTTTAACCACAACCAATTTGCATACCACACTTGCTAGCTTAATGTACAAAAAATCAATTTACTTTTGAGTCTAGGTATTAGAGCATTTTATATATCCAAGCACGTAATTTTTTTCAAATACACTAATCTAAGCTAAGTGACTATGGCCAACAAAGAACAAAATCGGTGTAAACTGATATGTTTTTTTCCCGTGCATTCTGAATTTCCAAGCAAAAATTCTTAATTCTGTCTACGAAAATAAAGCATACCAAAAACAGTTGTTAATTTTAATCACTTCTCAGATTTTAATAATTGTTGGATAGTCACATAGCTTCGATTTATTATAGTACACTTAACAAATAAGTACTGGAAAATAAGTGAAATGCTGAGATATCTAGACTCAAAATTTAAATCTTTAATTTTTTTCCATTATGTTAATTAATAACTGTGGTATGTATATCTATTGTAGTAAAACCAAATAAATTTTGTTGATTATTCTTTATATTATTAAATTACCTTTATTCATGATTTTGATTTCCTTGGGGCATGTGTTAATATGTATTCCTACATTTCAAATTTCACAGAAATAAAGTATGGAAAAATTTAACGGGTCCTACAGAAAAAAGTTGAAAGTTTAAATATAAGGACCACTAGAACAAGACTTCGTTAGCCAGTGTCTAGACACATCCACATTTCCTGCCATATCTCAGAAAGAATTCGGTATTTTTTCTCATGGTCAGTGAAAATCGGTCCACATACTACGAAACTGTGAGCGAACACACATAAAAGAATATCCCTGTATATATTTGCGATACCCTTCTTTCTTTAAGTCTGTTAAAAACGTTTGATTTTTGCAACGTTTGCGAATTTAAACCGGCTGATCTCAATATCCTAGAAACTTCAAAAGGGTATCAGTAAACCTTTAACTTTACACTTTAAAGCTTTGTACTTTTACCTTAAATCCTGGAAGTTTGTTCACAAGTATTCTTGAAGCATCGACAGCGATGCGGGCGCGTTCAGACAAGGAGAAAACAAAAACGTAAAAACCTGTTATGAAAGACCCGATGCGAGTTCTATTCATTTATTATATATCTATTTTTATATTTACTTAACTAATTTAAAGAAAAATCACTTATGACGTCAAAGGAAAAATAATGCGAAGCTAAATAAATAAAATGACAAATAGATTCAGTTTTAATTATTTCATTTGTTATTTTTGTCGGCCTCTGTTTGTATAGCTACTAATAATTGTATTGGGTTCCTTTTTAGCGAGTTGTAGATAACTGATATAAGCCAAACAGACTAGAAGTAGCTGCACTATGGATCTCCACCGGACTACTAGAGAACTTGGGAGTATCTATGGTCGAGTAAAGACGAAATATATAATTCATCGACGCTGCTTTAAAATCAATTTATGAATAATATTCAAACCGCAGAGTTTTGAGTATTCACTAAGAGGAAATCCTGCAATACTTTTTCTTGAATGCGAAATTTCTCGGTTTGAACATAAACCCCCTTGTGCTAAGAACCGGGGCCGTGCTGACCGCTGTGTTCGTGGGTGCGATGAACACGGGCGGCAAAATACCAGGGGTGGCCGAATCTGATGAACCAATTAATTATTATTTGAAAAATGAAAATACAGATATAAAAACTGTCACCGTAATGACACCGGAAGAATACGGTGAGATGATATTAATATGGGTGAAATATCTCAAGAAATTGGTTACTCTATTCTTTGTCTTGAATAGTATTTCTTGTAAATATCTCTGGTTTTCAAATAAGGATTTTTACACTGGCAACTTGTGCTCCAATTTTTATTAAGTAAGAAAATAATTTAAAAAAATTGTTGAACAGAAATGACGAAACACAATAATAATTTATGATATACAAAGTAATTGTCGATTTGAGTAAGAAGAAGGCAATAATTAAATTAATTTAAAGAAGATTTAATTAAGTTACCGCTTTTTTAATATTTCACACAGACACAGTATATAGAATTGGAGAACATCAAGTTCATATGAAACGCCTTACACAAATTGTGAATTACCTTCTACAAAAGCAAACAAAAAAAGTCCAGTTCATCATATTTGTATTCAATTCATATTTATTATTCGTTATTTTGTGACTTATAAATTAATTTATTTACTTTTTATTATTCTAACAAGTATTGTTTGTGTTTTTCTTCGATTTCCATTATTTGACATGTAATCTGTTACTAACTTTTTTTTGTTTTGTACCTATTTCAAGCGACGGTAACTTTTTAACGAACTAAAAGCCAAACCACACTTTATTCAAAGTAACATTTACTTTATAAAAAATGCTCTTGGAGGAATGGAAAATATTCTTAAACTGAAATAACAGCAGTGAATTTATAAATTTTATAAACTATTTCAGACCATGTTCGAAGAATTTCCAATCTCCTGAAAGCAAATACTGCGAGAAATGATCCCTTAACACCGACAGTTTCTGTCGAAAATAATTTTATAAATTAAAGTAATTAAAAATTCTATTAGATAGTTTGGCTCTGTCAATTGTAATATGATTTGGCTGAAACTTATAATTTATGCACAATAATATAAAAGATTAAAACTGAAAGCCCAAATTGTTTTATTATATATATATATATATATATATATATATATATATATATATATATATATATATATATATATATATATATATATATATATATATATATATATATTACTGTTTATAATATTAATATCGCGTTAGACAATTTATATTTAAAAAAACGAAAGTTATATAGAATAATAAATAATGCGTACCAAGTATGTACTAAAAATTATACAAATAGCAAAATGGTTGAAAAACAGTGTTTTACTTTTGTGCTTTAGTTACTTTGAAATGTGTATACTATAAATAATTAATACTATGATATAGGGCTAAGTAAATTGTCTATTTGTTGTATGCATTAGTTTTGTTTTTGGGACGGCATATTCCTTTTTGTACATGGGCGGCCAATATCCCCAGCGCTGCCAAAGAACTCGTCTGACTTCAACTGAATTCGGTCGTTTATTGATCTCAAATAACTCGCATTCCGTCCTATATTCTGGCGGTATTGCTCAGAAACCACCAATAACACAAAATACTTATTGTTCAAGTAGGAAGTCGAAACCCAGCCGAATAATAAACATGGCAGCGGTTATGTTTTAACCACTCTGCCAACCATAACAACTAAGATACGCGCAAAACCTCGACGCTCGTGTTTACAATATTCATATACATACCACCAAAAAATAATTCATTCATGCGTCCCTGGATATTGTTTATTTAGACTCTGCATACTTTCTTCACAAATTTCTAGCTAAATATAGCGCGGGCCCGCTGTATACTCCAACCGAGGAACTCATATACATACGTGTATATGTGTTTACATCGACGGTGTAGCTACGTGTGCATGCATACACTCAGAGACCCACGCATAAAACTCGCGTGGCGAATTTAAGATGCGTCTCACGTAGTGTTTCGGAGCGTCCGCGAAGTTCAGTGTAACCGCGAAATAGGTGAAATATCCATCTGGAGCGAAGCAGATCGATGGGGATATATATTTTCTATAGCAGGCTGTAAGTATAAGTGAGGTACTTTGAGGGTTGAACCGAGAAAAGTGCTTAAACGGGACCGTAAAAATGTTATGTGGCTTCAAGCGTTTAATGTATGCTTTCCGAGGTAATTACCTGGTTTGCCTGTATGAAATCACAAATGGATGAAAGATTTTCCCCTTACGTCGTTATGACAACGATAACTTACAAATCAAATAGGATTATTATACGAAATGTGTCTTAAAAATGCAATTGATGTTGCGGTAAAGGAATGGAATCTGAAGACAATCAATCAATGTTCAAATCACCGATCTAATTCTAAAATTAACCAGATTAGTGTGATTAATCGCCTTGCTATTTTCGTCAGAATATAAATTAAAAGGTTACAAATAATTTACAATCGAAACACGTCTCATACGCTAACAATGAAATAATGAGTATGCAATATTGTGAATGCGTGTATTGCTGTATTGAATTAGTATTTTGCGGACAAGTAAGGCTCTTTTATTTTTCTAATAGGTTATTAAGTACAACTTATCTGTTTGAAAAAAATATGTGCTCGACAGAAAATGAAATCAATGCCAAACATAATTTTATTGTTGTGTATTTACGAAAGACAATTTTGAACTAATCAGTTTTTGTTTTCATTTGGTACATATTAATTTAATGATATACATTTTTAATAATAAAGAATCTAGTCCACAAACTTATGACCATAGGATAATATTTCCCTTTTTGAAAATAATGTTTTGGTGATCATAGTGTCCGAGACATCCCGTATGATAATTAAAGAACTTGATCTTTGTTTATGCATCCCAATTTGCGAATTTCGTGTTATTTTTTGTGGAGTACAATTGCAAGTACAGGATTTGCAATGTTTCCAATGCTGTTAACCTTGCGGTAAATGTTACTTAGTTTAGAGTATTATACTACTGTTTTCAGTACCAGCATTGCATTAATTTAGAGGTAGGTACTAACCAGAAACGAATAAATAATTAAATAAAGTGTTGAATGTGTTGAAATAACAGCATGCTATCGATTGCATAAATTCGATCGGTTTATGAAGTAATATCAGAAAAACATATGCGGGGGCACACGCACTATAGATATATCTGAAATTATAGTGCGGGTATGTGTCGATACACAGTTATACACACAAAATAAGTATGTAGATACATTGTGTTTGAAAAGAATTACGTGTAATCGCAAAACCCTTACCAATACTTATGGTCACCGATCATTTTCTCATGGTATGATAGATTATGCACTCATCTTTCCTACGAATAACAATACATATCATATAGGAAAAGAAAAAAAAACAAAACAGTTAATAGGTTATTCTTTATATACCAATTTACAATTTATATAGTATTCATAGAGATATTATTCAAGACAATAGAGACGCAAACTTTTTAGTATTATACACGCGCGCTAATATTGGCCGAAATGTTACGGTAGATTTCTGTTATAGATATTTTCAGCGTTCTGTGGATTGTACTTGATACAACCATATATGTATATATCAACTGGAATAAAGCAGTAGCACGATATTTTCTGAACATTTTGATTTTATGATTCAAATCAATTTCACTCTTACTACAGAATAATAATAACAATGATGTCCCGTTGTCGTCAACTGGCTAACAACGTACCGATCAGTAGTTAGTAGGTTGAGGGAAATTAAAAGAAATGATGATGTAGATGCTAGTATCAAGATAGATGTTTTTAGAACACAAAAAGGTCACACAAGCTTTTGCGAACTTCACTGCTTAAAGTTGATTGCTAACATCCCAACTTCTTTTACAATAAAATAATGCCTATTTTTACCATATTTCTTTCGCACTAATTGAGTAATACAAGAAATACTCACTAATTGACGAATTTAATTTACTAGGTTTTTTACCCGCTCACATCATGTCATTGTTGTTCTTGTTGTAGCTTCTTTATTAAAAGAGAAAATAATGTGAATCATTAAATTGAAAATGTTCCAAAAAGATCGGTCTACTGTGTGATTCCAGTTGATGGTTTTGTCAGGAGTACTGAGTACCACAGAGTACTGCGAATTTCGATAAAAAAAAACTTACATTAGTTCTTACATCCTGTATATCAGTGGTGTCAAACTCATTTATGGACGCGGACCATAAAATTCTAATCAGAGCTTCGGCGGGCCACATAACAATACAAAAAATTTTAACGTTTAAAATGGTAATAAAGATTTTTATGTTTCGTATTTGAATTCTTCATTTTAAAATAAAATATAATACATTGTTTTAAGAGTTCTTTTGTCTGTAAATTTTAGCATTGCTTTTTATAAGGCAGTAATAGTGGTTTTAAAAATGTCCTCTTAGATATTTTTTTCCACAAACCCGCAACATATAACAAATTATATGGCTAATAATCGCGAAAAAAAGTCCAGCTATATTAGGTTTTTACGTTCTATTTCGTGCCCTGAATAACTTTTTATACTAAAAGTCATAAAAAGTTCCTGTATCTGCGTCATGTTTTTTGCGATATTTTACTCCAAACTACCCTACCTTGTCTGACATCGCTTATAACTCCTTCAAATATGGTATTTACATATTAGATTTATGGGATATTAGATATTATAGATACTAGATATTTAGGAGTTTAAACGTTGTATCGGAAAAAAAAAACAAAATTGAAAATAGCGGATCCAAGAAAATGAAACTTATGGTAATTTTCGGCGAAATCTAGTTTATAAGCATTTCTATGGGCTTTCGCTGATCGCTGATCCAAAAATGGCATAAACATTGCAAAACTCAAAATGGCGAATGCAAAGTGACAGATTACAATTATAATTATACGAAATTTCTGCAAGAATTTTGGATTTTTAACGCCAAATACAAATGTGACACTTAAATTGAAATATTCCAAATAGTGGAACCAAACTGGCAATAGAAGCTAATTAAAGAATTAATTAAGGACAAAATTTGCAATCTAAATGCCGCATTCGGAAACTGTCATGCAATTTTTTTGTATACATTATTAACGGATTTTTTTTTTTCAAAAAGCTTACATCATAAGGAGTTTTAAACACAGGGTTCATATTCAGCGCAAAAACAAGCTCAAAACTCCTAGTCACATTCATGAAGTCCGTGTGCCGTAAATTTGACTAACAATGGACAATATATTTAACAAAATTCCACATTTTTTAAATGACTTACATTGTGGTACTGCTTACTAGCCCACGTATTATAGGAATATCCAAATAAAAAAGTTTACGGTTCTTTTGCCTAATAAATTATAACTAATGTTTATACGCAAAAGCTCCGCGCAAACTTAATTTTTAAAAATGTTTTCAAATAGGTTTTATTTGATTTTATTAAACATAATCTTTAGCTCGCGCGCCACACCTTGAGGGCCGCAGGTTTGATATAACAGCGACCAAAATTAAAATTGCTATAAAAAATACTACCGAACGCTGTTCTTGTGGAAATATCATCCAATTAAACAAGCAATCATAAATTTTTTTAACTTGGCATATCTTTTAGATGGGTCGACATTTTGCACTCCAGTGTAAACATAAATATTCACTCAAATCAGCCCAATCCTCTTGTTTGGAAATCCTTTTCCACCAACAAAATAGTACGTACGGTATTTTGATGCTCCGTAATATATTTTGACTCCATTTACAAAAACCTGTAAAAACCTTATGCAGACCCTTATAATGTCAAAGCGTTAAATTATCTGTTAGTAGAATGGATAAAACAGCACTGAGATTTCTCGGTTCTCCGGGCTTCTTGGACATCGTAAATGGCGTATTCGTCTAGAGTCGAAACTTGATAGAAAAATGCGATACCTTGAAAATGTGCCGCCTTTATGTCTGTTCATTTATTTTACTTTTCACAATAACATTTACCTAAAGGAGACCTATGTCGTTATTCCTCGAAAATACATAATTGTTTAAACTTGGGCATTGGTAAAATACATACAAACCAAACCCGCCAGAGAATTCAGGTTGTTATAAAATGGTATCATTATTCAATAATTAACCAACAAACCCAAAGTGCAGACTTGAATAATTGGACCAATAGGGCACCAGCAGAACAGTCCTGAAGTTATCTTGAACCAACTTCTTAAGCAATGTATTTCCTTGAATATCTTTTTAGCTTCTAGTCCAGATAAGTTGTATTACCTACAAGTGATTTATTAAAAGATAATCTCCGCAGAGATTACATAGCCATTCGATTGAACATAGAGAGAATGAAATATTATCGACGACGTAAACACTTACAACTTCCGACAACTGCTTATCGAGAGAAAAAACTTACAGAAACGCTCGTACGTTTTCATCATCGGTATTTTTGTGGTGCCCTCTGGGGTCAAAGCCTCGATAACAATAACATACCGACCCCCAAGGCATTCAACCGCCACCGGGACTGTCCGCCGATATCCCGCGCTGAAATTTATTATAGAGGAGCAAAAAGCACGTCGACCTGTTTTGATGCGTGATCAAGGAGGCCGTCGTGGGCGTTCATTAATCAACCGTTAACGTGTTGGTAACGCTGTTAGCGAATATTGGGTAGCTGACGATGCCCAGATAGCTGACGATTAAAAACGACGCCCACGCAAGTCGGTCGATCGGTCGGCGCGAAATTCCTAAGGGAACGACCTGGAGGATGTTTTTCTTGGTAGTTGTTAAATATTATGAGTTCGTAAATCGAGTAAAAAGCTTTCTCATAACATAACCGCGATAATATAAACACAATAAAATATGAAAGTTTACTGTTTTGATAAAATGTTTAAGAATAGGTTTGGAAAATTAAGTGGTGTACGTGTAGTAAATTGTGGAAGTTGCTATAACAATGCGTTATGTTTAGTTTAAAAGTCTGTAGTTTAAATAGGTAATTTGTGGCATAAAATTATTACCGCTCTATCTCTCAAAAAGTTATAATTGTTTTTTTCGGTCCAAATTTAGCACTTTTAGATAGAAAAAAATTTAACCGTGCAACCGTTGGTGATAGAAAGGCTTACCCACTACCAAATGATAGCTCTCGTTGAGTCTATCAAAAATATGTATACTTTTATATGCCTAAGATTTACCATTTTCATGTTATGTGGTCCATTTCGCTTATTTTTGTATTATTTGAAAAACCGTAATTCAGCACAACTCGGTAACCACTAGAGACAGAGTCCTTTCCTACGTAAATTTGTAATCAGCGCACCCGTTTTAGTAAGATAGCAACGGTTTCATGTTGATCTGGCACCCCTAGTTTTAGAGATAGGGGTACCAGATCAAAATTATAGTCTTACTTATCATATTATTACAAAATTTTAGCCAGTCGGCAAAAACCCAACTACCATCAATCAAATTAGGGTTGTGGTTCTTGGTACAATTTTTGATTTTACTTATTTGAACATTGCAACCGTTGGTGATAGAAAGGTTTACGCACTACCAAATGATAGCTCTCGTTGCGTATATCAAAATATGTATACTTTTATATGCCTAAGATTTACCATTTTCATGTTCTGTGGTCAATTTCGCTTATTTTTGTATTATTTGAAAAACCGTAATTTCATCACATCTCGGTAACCAGTAGAGACAGAGACTTTTCCTATGTAAATTTGTAATCAGCGCACCCATTTTAGTAAGATAGCAAAGCTTTCATGTTGATCCGGGTCCTCGTTTTAGAGATAGGAGTGCCAGTTCAAAATTATAGTTTAAAATACATGATTTCTTACAAAATTTTAGCCAGTCGGCAAAAACCCAACTACCTTCAAACAAATGAAGGTTGTGGTTCTTGGTACAAATTTGGACGCTGATTACGCCGGTATAATTTGATTTTACTTATTTGGAACGGTTTGGCAGTTATTACGCTCCCAATTATCAAAAATGATGCTAAAAACACGCATTTTACTATGTTAGAAACTTTGAACGCAAACTGTGTCCGATCCAATCGACCAATGTTGACGGTTCAAACGCTAGCGGATGGGAAATTGGCCGACGAATTCATTTCTGAAAGCCGCGTCGCTCTAAGTTGCGTGGTTCGCGAGGAAAACGCGAAAACCCGCGGAAATTATAGTTTCCCACTTTCTGGCCAAACCGTACACGCTACGGGAAAACCGACCTCACCGTTGAATTCAGCACATCCTAATGCATAAGCATGACTACATTAGAACACTCTATCTCTCAAAAAGTTATAATTGTTATTTCTGTCTAAATTTAGCACTTTTAGATAGAAAAAAATTGAACATTGCAACCGTTGGTGATAGAAACGTTTACCTACTACCAAATGATAGCTCTCGTTGAGTCTATCAAAAATATGTATACTTTTATATGCTTAAGATTTACCATTTTCATGTTCTGTGGTCAATTTCGGTTATTTTTGTATTATTTGAAAAACCGTAATTTCATCACATCTCGGTAACCAGTAGAGACAGAGACTTTTCCTATGTAAATTTGTAATCAGCGCACCCATTTTAGTAAGATAGCAAAGCTTTCATGTTGATTCGGGTCCTCGTTTTAGAGATAGGAGTGCCAGTTCAAAATTATAGTTTAAAATACATGATTTCTTACAAAATTCTAGCCAGTCGGCAAAAACCCAACTACCTTCAATCAAATTAAGGTTGTGGTTCTTGGTACAAATTTGGACGCTGATTACGCCGGTATAATTTGATTTTACTTATTTGGAACGGTTGGGCAGTTATTACGCTCCCAATTATCAAAAATGATGCTAAAAACACGCATTTTACTATGCTAGAAACTTTGAACGCAAACTGTGTCCGATCCAATCGACCGATGTTGACGGTTCAAACGCTAGCGGATGGGAAATTGGCCCAGGAATTCATTTCTGATAGCCGCGTCGCTCTAAGGTGCGCGGTTCGCGAGGAAAACGCGAAAACCCGCGGAAATTATAGTTTCCCACTTTCTGGCCAAACCGTACACGCTACGGGAAAACCGACCTCACCGTTGAATTCAGCACATCCTAATGCATAAGCATGACTACATTAGAACACTCTATCTCTCAAAAAGTTATAATTGTTATTTCTGTCTAAATTTAGCACTTTTAGATAGAAAAAAATTGAACATTGCAACCGTTGGTGATAGAAACGTTTACCTACTACCAAATGATAGCTCTCGTTGAGTCTATCAAAAATATGTATACTTTTATATGCTTAAGATTTAACATTTTCATGTTCTGTGGTCAATTTCGCTTATTTTTGTATTATTTGAAAAACCGTAATTTCAGCACATCTCGGTAACGAGTAGAGACAGAGACTTCTCCTATGTAAATTTGTAATCAGCGCACCCATTTTAGTAAGATAGCAAAGCTTTCATGTTGATCCAGGTCCTCGTTTTAGAGATAGGAGTGCAGTTCAAAATTATAGTTTAAAATACTTGATTTCTTACAAAATTTTAGCCAGTCGGCAAAAACCCAACTACCTTCAATCAAATTAAGGTTGTGGTTCTTGGTACAAATGTGGACGCTGATTACGCCGGTATAATTTGATTCTACTTATTAGGAACGGTTGGGCAGTCATTACGCTCCCAATTATCAAAAATGATGCTAAAAACACCCATTTTACTATGCTAGAAACTTTGAACGCAAAGTGTGTCCGATCCAATCGACCGATATTGACGGTTCAAACGGTATCGGATGGGAAATTGGCCGAGGAATTCATTTCTGAAACCCGCGTTGCTCTAAGGTGCGCGGTTCGCGAGAAAATCGCGATAAACCGCAGAAATTATAGTTTCCCACTTTCTGGCCAAACCGTACACGCTACGGGAAAACCGACCTCGCCGTTAAATTCAGCACATCGTAATGCATAAGCATGACTACATTAGAACACTCTATCTCTCAAAAAGTTATAATTGTTATTTCTGTCTAAATTTAGCACTTTTAGATAGAAAAAAATTGAACATTGCAACCGTTGGTGATAGAAACGTTTACCTACTACCAAATGATAGCTCTCGTTGAGTCTATCAAAAATATGTATACTTTTATATGCTTAAGATTTACCATTTTCATGTTCTGTGGTCAATTTCGCTTATTTTTGTATTATTTGAAAAACCGTAATTTCAGCACATCTCGGTAACCAGTAGAGACAGAGACTTTTCCTATGTAAATTTGTAATCAGCGCACCCATTTTAGTAAGATAGCAAAGCTTTCATGTTGATCCGGGTCCTCGTTTTAGAGATAGGAGTGCCAGTTCAAAATTATAGTTTAAAATACATGATTTCTTACAAAATTCTAGCCAGTCGGCAAAAACCCAACTACCTTCAATCAAATTAAGGTTGTGGTTCTTGGTACAAATTTGGACGCTGATTACGCCGGTATAATTTGATTTTACTTATTTGGAACGGTTGGGCAGTTATTACGCTCCCAATTATCAAAAATGATGCTAAAAACACGCATTTTACTATGCTAGAAACTTTGAACGCAAACTGTGTCCGATCCAATCGACCGATGTTGACGGTTCAAACGTTAGCGGATGGGAAATTGGCCGAGGAATTCATTTCTGATAGCCGCGTCGCTCTAAGGTGCGTGGTTCGCGAGGAAAACGCGAAAACCCGCGGAAATTATAGTTTCCCACTTTCTGGCCAAACCGTACACGCTACGGGAAAACCGACCTCACCGTTGAATTCAGCACATCCTAATGCATAAGCATGACTACATTAGAACACTCTATCTCTCAAAAAGTTATAATTGTTATTTCTGTCTAAATTTAGCACTTTTAGATAGAAAAAAATTGAACATTGCAACCGTTGGTGATAGAAACGTTTACCTACTACCAAATGATAGCTCTCGTTGAGTCTATCAAAAATATGTATACTTTTATATGCTTAAGATTTAACATTTTCATGTTATTTTCGCTTATTTTTGTATTATTTGAAAAACCGTAATTTCAGCACATCTCGGTAACGAGTAGAGACAGAGACTTCTCCTATGTAAATTTGTAATCAGCGCACCCATTTTAGTAAGATAGCAAAGCTTTCATGTTGATCCAGGTCCTCGTTTTAGAGATAGGAGTGCAGTTCAAAATTATAGTTTAAAATACTTGATTTCTTACAAAATTTTAGCCAGTCGGCAAAAACCCAACTACCTTCAATCAAATTAAGGTTGTGGTTCTTGGTACAAATGTGGACGCTGATTACGCCGGTATAATTTGATTCTACTTATTTGGAACGGTTGGGCAGTCATTACGCTCCCAATTATCAAAAATGATGCTAAAAACACCCATTTTACTATGCTAGAAACTTTGAACGCAAAGTGTGTCCGATCCAATCGACCGATATTGACGGTTCAAACGGTATCGGATGGGAAATTGGCCAAGGAATTCATTTCTGAAACCCGCGTTGCTCTAAGGTGCGCGGTTCGCGAGAAAAACGCGATAAGCCCTGGAAATTATAGTTTCTCACTTTCTCGCCAAACCGTACACGCTACGGGAAAACCGACCTCACCGTTGAATTCAGCACATCCTAATGCGTAAGCATGACTACATTAGAACACTCTATCTCTCAAAAAGTTATAATTGTTTTTTCGGTCTAAATTTAGCACTTTTAGATAGAAAAAAATTGAACATTGCAACCGTTGGTGATAGAAACGTTTACCTACTACCAAATGATAGCTCTCGTTGAGTCTATCAAAAATATGTATACTTTTATATGCTTAAGATTTACCATTTTCATGTTCTGTGGTCAATTTCGCTTATTTTTGTATTATTTGAAAAACCGTAATTTCAGCACATCTCAGTAACCAGTAGAGACAGATACTTTTCCTATGTAAATTTGTAATCAGCGCACCCATTTTAGTAAGATAGCAAAGCTTTCATGTTGATCCGGGTCCTCGTTTTAGAGATAGGAGTGCCAGTTCAAAATTATAGTTTAAAATACATGATTTCTTACAAAATTTTAGCCAGTCGGCAAAAACTCAACTACCTTCAATCAAATTAAGGTTGTGGTTCTTGGTACAAATTTGGACGCTGATTACGCCGGTATAATTCGATTTTACTTATTTGGAACGGTTGGGCAGTTATTACGCTCCCAATTATCAAAAATGATGCTAAAAACACGCATTTTACTATGTTAGAAACTTTGAACACAAACTGTATCCGATCCAATCGACCGATGTTGACGGTTCAAACGCTAGCGGATGGGAAATTGGCCGAGGAATTCATTTCTGAAAGCCGCGTCGCTCTAAGGTGCGCGGTTCGCGAGGAAAACGCAAATACCCGCGGAAATTATAGTTTCCCACTTTCTGGCCAAACCGTACACGCTACGTGAAAACCTAGCTCACCGTTGAATTCGGCACATCCCAATGCGTAAGCATGACTTCATTAGAACGCTCTATTTCTCAAAAAGTTATAATTGTTTTTTCGGTCTAACTTTAGCACTTTTAGAAAGAGCTCTTACATCCTAAATTTGTTCAAAAATTTGCATTTTTGTAAAATGTTTCATGAATAGTCACGGCAAAAGAATTTGTTTAATCGGGCGAAATTTTCAATTTTTCATATTGATGCCATGTTGACGTATTTTTGTTTTCTTCTTTTAGATAAAATTGGATAACTTTAGAATTCATATGTCATGGATGTTTATTCATGTGAAGACGTTATTTATTGTTCGAAATTGATGAAATATTCAGTGCAACTTCTTAGAATATTAAATATTCAATTTCTTGTCATAAAAAAATTAATATTAGATACTTGTACATTTTTCGGTTTTCTCAAATACAGTTCAAATAGCCCAACCATACATTATAGATATTTTTTATCTAAGTGTCCTTTCTGACAAAACTTTTCCACTAAAAAAGCGACAATTGTGCGACGATGAAATAACAAAAGTGACCATATTGCCTCTGTCACAGCTCATCACAAACTCGAGATGCTTCGTACCAAAATATTGTTTTTTTTAGTTTATGGTAAAATCCTTAAACTAGAAGAAACTGTTTCGCTGTATTTTATTACCTATTTACATTATTTATTGGGATCCCGGGATCCCGTAATCCCGGGAGTGGAAGCCCTAGTAGCTACGCGGCTATGTATAGATCTTCTTCCAGGAACGGCCATTGATTCAGTTTCATCTATTGAATGCTGTATGGTGTGTGGTATTATGGATTCCGATGAGATTTCTTTATAGGAATATATGGAGTAGTGTTGGGGGTTTCAATTGTGGTGGTCATGGGGATAATGTTGATAGTTTGATAAGTTCGTTGCAGTTCGTGGGTTATGGAGCGGGTTGTTAGTTTTCCATATTTTTTTTTATTTTCTCGCTTTTATGTTATTTTGTCCAGAACCGGATTGTAACTGGTCATAATCGTTCACACTCTCTTCGAAACTTTTCTCATACCATTTCTCTGGGACCTCTTTCTTGATTCAGGATATCTTTCTTAATTTCTCTTCTTCCTCTGAGTTATTTTGCTCCTTTTCTTAAGAGGGTAACATTAATATTTATGCGGTGTTCGTCGATGGGTGTTGCTTCTCACTTTTGTTTTAGGGTTTTTGCGAACAACTGGAAGTTCTTCCCTGTCTTATTAATCTTTGTCCATACGTTCCTAAACTTCATCTTCCCCACCCATGCTTCCTCTTCCATTTCTACCATATCTTCATTCTCCTCATTATAACAAAATTCTTCACGTGGTATTTAAGTCTGACTCCAACGCAATAAATCCTCTAGTCTAAACAGTCGGCGCTGCAATTGCCTGTTGCTGCCACCAACTGTGTCTTGGTCAAAACGTACACTCGTGGAATAAAGTATGTTCTGATCCGTATTTCAGCAGTGTGTCGATGTTACATCCATGTACGAGTTTTTTGTTACTCTAGTCGGCCGGTCGACCGCTAAGTGCAAAAGATTGTCCGGTTACGCTGCATACTCGTATATCGGAAATTTATTATTTGAGAAACCTTATTCGAATGCTTTGAATTGGTTTATAATGATTTATATATTTCTATTTATTAGCCTAATGTGAAATTAATGCAATTCTTACATTGCAATGTAATTGTGTTTTTATTAAATATAATTTATTATATAACATAAAATGAAAATTTCATTTCAAGATATTGCATAAAACACAACAAACTATACAAACTTATTGCATCTAATAGCTTTTTTCGTTAATAAATACAAAAATCAATTTCTTGTGGTGAATATTTTTACTAAAGGTTATTTCAGAACTTTTATGTATTAACATTTATTCACAATATAGAAATAAATTAATAAAATTAAATTGCTTTAAATTTGTATTTATGGTAATTTGTTACTTGTGATTTACTGGTGTTTACGAGATATTTAGCTTCAACGATATTTTGCAGTTTAACTTAATAACCAGAAAGGATGTATTTTGTATAGCATGAATGTATCATTACAATCTTTTTATATTATTATTTTGTATTTACTTTACAGCAATATTTTTCAAATATCTGACAACTGAAAATAATGACAATTATGTATATCACTAATTTACAAAAATTGATAATTGCTTGTAGAAGCAAGCTCTAAATTTTCGACGAATTTTGATGGAATGTAAATATGAAATAATTAGTATTAAAAAATAAATAAACCAAAATATACGACCAGCTAAAAGAACATTTAGATGACATTATTGTTAAAAAATAGTTCCCGCTATGTCCAAAACTACTACAGATTTGAGATTTGAAAAAAGATTTGACATTAATCATTATTGACATAATAACCTAATTTTCAGTATTCTTAAGTAATTAGTTAATTAATTATAAGTAAAATTTTAATAATTCGAATTATAAATGAACAAAAGATGAAACTAGAATGTTTTTTTTTTCTAGAAAATAGAAAGTAATAAGTTTCATATAGTTTTGTTGGTTTTCTCTGTTCCTTCTGAAGTTGGAGCCGTTTAAAATAAGATATTGTTAATAATTCAAACGGCTGTAACTTTTTAATGAATTGAAATAGTAATTTGCTTACTGAAAACAATGTTTTGCAGAAGAAACGTGGGACAGCCTGCATATATTATTGCTATAATTTTATATTATTTTGGTTGTCAAGCATGTATTAGATGTCATGAAAGATAATGGAAACATTAACTGCTATAAAATAAATACAGATATATTTCTATTGTCAGTTTCATACAAAATACATGCTCCGTCTTAATATAAATTTAAATTAAATTTAGAGAATTTATTTACATTTAGTGAATATATTTTAATATTACAATTCTGAAATAGTCTATATTCAGTGACAATCTTTAGCAACAAGATGATTTGTGCATTTACTTACTTACTTACTTAAGCCCGTCATCCCCTGCTGAGCAAAGGCATTTACTTACGTAATTAATATGTGTATTAAATAAAATAAATTTAAATAATGTGTCGTGATATTACGCAATATCTTAATATCAGATTTTCGTATCATATTATCAAATTTCATGTTTATTAATATTATTATAAAAGTAATTTTATATTTAATTAAATGCACTACTCGTAAACTTAAATGTTGTGGTCATATTACATTTATTACATTGCAATGAAGGTATCACATTAAGGAAAAGATCGGACACGCTCAAAATAAACTAAATTCCGTTACATTACATCCATCGAAAAACCACCTCGTGACGCACAACTTTTTGCGAAGCGGCCGGGCCGAGGGAATATATAACAGAATATATAACCGACATACTATTTTCAAATCCTGCGATAGCGATACGAACATACTTTTTTCCATGACTGTACCTAAACAACGCTGAACAGAATGGAGCGTTCTACAGAGCTCCATTCTGTTCAGCTTTGCAAATTTTTAGACGTCAACATCCAACACCATTACATTTTCGACTTCTTCCCACATATTTTACCCTCTCGACTGTGCTTTTAACAACATTATATGGCGTGGCGTAGAGTTCGCAGCAGAATACGTAGGTGTAGGTATATATGTTAAACTAATTTAGTTGGATGTTTGAATGCAAAGCCTCACTCAGGCGACGCTTTGTATGTGAATAATTCGCATGAAAGTCACTAAAATTGGTAATTAATAACGCTTTTGAAGCTCCGTTGGCCGTAATTTAGTTTGCTCAGTTTGCCGGCGTTTGCACGAAGGAGTGAAAATCGGCCTGACATGAAAGGGAGAACTCTAAATGTCAACGGGTGAGAGCACGTAACTGCGGCATCACACGTGCAAAATGTCGGTCCTTACGGTAATTGAGTGTCTCAATTAGGGTCCCAAAATCTAAAGAAAATATTCTATCCGCACATTGACGCTGTGTAAATGAACCAACTTTAGCACTAACTCGACTGTAGCGCTTATATTTATATTTATTATAGTATAGTGCCCTAAATGAACGAAAGCGTCAAGATGTTTTATAAATCGAATGTAATATACTGTTTTTTTTTACTTTACGTCATTAATTTTATATAAATTTAGAAATTGTGGTCACTATATTAAGAATCTAGGGTATATAATATCAATGTGACCAATCTTTGAAAAAAGTTACTAAAAACGGTGTTACAATATGATAATTGTAACACCGAAAACAGTGTTACAATGTGTGCATTGTGAATGCAAAGTAGAAAAAATATATTATTTGACGAGCACATACTTAAACATGTAAATCATGAAGTTTACATCTAGTTAAATGCAAGCGATTTATATCCGTTATGTGCGAGTCAAATACCACGTTTAAATAGGACTCATGAATTCCATTTTAAACCAAATATTTTAAATGTATCTATCAATGATGGGTTGCAAATTGCAAAGCGTCAATTAACTGTCAACCAAGGAGGTCTTGACACTAGCTTGGATTAAAAATGACAATTCCTTTGAAAAAAGAGTAGATACAGTATATTATATCATTAGTTCTTCCAGAATTTCCTTTTCGAAAAGTTCTTTCTATGTCTAACGACTATAACGTCTTGGTATTGCTTTTCATGTTATGTCTAGAACGCATTAGTATCGTTTACAGTTGTTTTAATTATATGAACCCAAATGGATTTCACAAGCAAGTGGAGTTTACTACGCTACCTACTTAATGTCTGTGTATGTTTGGTACGATGAGATGCCATCTAGCGGCTAATAGTCTGAACTTTTATTGACATAATCTGTGTCGGAAGGTCACCCAGTTCTATGAACTTTTTAGTTTGTATATTTAATAAAGTAATTCAAACCAAATCACATAACAAAATATGATTTTTGTGAATTCGAAATTTCATTAATCACGAAAATTAGTAAAATTTAAGAAAATTTTGATTTTCCAACGCTGACTTAGGATTTCCATCATATCCTTTACGTTATGTACCATCATGCTTCCAATGTCAATGTCTTTTCGCCCACATGTTCGATCTCGTAAAACAGAAATCAATTCCGAAATCAAGTATTTACTTGTCGTACGCTTGGTTTTCGCAGTATCGTCAGGAAACGAAAGTCCCTTTGGCCGAGATAACTAGTCTCTGGCGACAAACTTTATTTCTCAACTCTATGACATGTTTACCGGCTTCCTGTTTATATTCATGGATTTCAGAACTTTGTGTAGTCGCACTCTGTTGATTTTATCTTAACTTTCCTCGCTTGCTTTTGTACGCAGCTTCCCGTGAAATATTCTTGCACATTCAATATAAACAAATATCTAGTATCAAAAATTGTAACCTGTTGTTGTTACGTCATTATTTTCAACAAGGTTTTGTTCACTGAGCTTTCAAATAGAATTTTAATAAGTACATCTATCTCATAGCATTTGAATGCATATATTATGGCAAAGGAATACGTCGGAACGCCAAGTAGTGAAGTATTGCCCTGAATATTTTGGTCTTTTGTATTGTTATACGTAAATGTACCTAAATTTATTATATGTAACAATTCGGACATAGAGAAGAGAGGAGTACAAAGCATTTGACTAAGCAGTTTGTCGTTTTCAAGAATTATCCTGCTTACTAAAAAGTATATTTGCTCTATCATAAAAAAAGTCTTTAAACAATCGCTTGGATTATACAGGTTCAATTAATGTATGACATAATATAGAAACCGAACAGATTCCAGCAAATCAAAACTAAGACGGTGGCAAAATTTTTTTCACTTTAAATTAAACAACAGTCAAATTCATTCAAGCTATTTTTATTAATTTTCGCCAAAAGGTATCTCAACAATATTTGGATTACAAATGTCTAGCCAAGCCCTTTGAAAGGAAAAAAAATATATTATTATTAAATACCAAAAAGAAAAAACGCAAAATCGCGTTTGACACTACCTACTGTCATTAGAATGAAAATAATAGTCAAATCCTGGGATGAGATCGTGTCTGCATTAAAACTAGTTAAGTTTTAATGCAGACACGATCTCGATCAAATAGAATTTGCTCATACAGCTAAACTATTAATTTTACCAAAAAAATTCATAGATATGAATTATACAAATATCCTCTGCAAAATCTTTGAAAAATGCTTAGAGGAAACATCCAGTTCCTTTGGGCCGTTTTGAACCAAACGCTTTTCAGCTCTAAGTTTGGTCATAAAACATCTAAATATGAACTTTCATCCCGATACCTTTAGTAGTTTCTCCGGAATCGCTGTAAATGCTTTGTAAATTTTAAAATATTTGTGAACAATCTTCCACCATTTCAGTACAAAGTTTCACGTTTACTATGAGAGCATGAGGTTTGTAGGACACTGGGTTCAGTTATATAATTATGACTTTTGACTTTTGATATTTTAGTTACAAAATTTGTCTCTTCAAAGTACGTACGTACTTTAAGTTAATTCAAAAATTTCTTTTTCCTTCTTTATACAGGCATTTTACTATTATTACTTTCTCATTAATTTATTCTCACATTTTAATGTTTTATCGTTCTGTTATTAATCTACATACCCCCTATAACTATATTTGCATCAGATGACTGCCAACTGCGAGCACTGAGCGTTGAATTTTCATGTCAGGTCCAACATTAGCCGAAATCCCCGCAAAACCCAAAACCAACACAAAAATTCTCGTCACCTTGTTGGGACATGTTGCTACATACGGCTGGAAACCGGTGCGTTTGCCGCGCCAGCGAGTAAGTTAGTTAGTTAGCAGATGCTGCGCAAATGTGGTTTTGGAATCATTCGGCCAGCAAATAACTAGCCTACATATTCCCGGCTGCGAACTGAACGCCACGGTTGGATAGTTGGAACGTGCGGGGTGATACAAAATTACAAAACTGGCGAGCTTCCATCGCTTTATCGCGATGGCAGTCCGTTGTTGCGGTCCACATGGTATCTAAATGCGTTTCGAACCAGTATCGTGCGACCCGAAATGAAATTTAACCTGATTTTACTGATGAATATATGAACCCATATGCCTGCCTGTTATTTGTATGGCCGTAGCCCGTAGGTATATGATATGTGTGTTCAGTATTCGCATAGCACGCCCAACGATCTATAATATTGTCATGAATAATAATGTCAACATAAAGTATAAATGCTTAGGCGATTATGGTATCTAATAAATTCAAATATTTATGTCACAAGTAATGTAAACTACGTAGGATCAGTAGTGGATTCAAGTTGCCAATTCAACAAAATAATATAGATAGCAAAACTGGTATTTTATTAACGAAGAAGAGAATTGACGCCAACTGGTCACAAACACGTTAAAACACAAATTATTCAGAGATAACATAGAAATATGCACCGGAAATAACTGATTCTAACCCTGAAATATAGCAGAATGCAGAATCCAAGCCATTCCAATGGATGTGACTGACTTATGTGGGACCAGGTGCCAAACTACCGCCATTCTGCCTATATGATTCACTCCAGTTTATTTAAAAACCAGGAAGAAGCTTTCAAACTTGTTCCTAATGACAAGGCTAGATCCCACACTGTTTTACACAAGATTAATTTACGATATGGCGCTGAATAGGTAAGGTAGCATGTTAAAAAATATTCAAAACGATCTGCATTGACTTGTTTGGTACTATTTTTGACAGTAATTCTGTGAAATCTACAACACTGATGATCTGACGAAGACGCGGGCCATAATAATGATAATTCGGGCCTGCCGATGCCTCCGAAGTGGCGAAAGCTGTTGGGGGATGTTAAGACGTGGATTATTATTATTACTATCGTATCATATTAAAAAAAAATGTAAAAAATTAAAATAATTTCAAACCCTTTGGTTAACATGAAAATAACAAAAAAAATTGGGGTTTTATGTAATTCATTGACTCACACATTTTCCATGATTGCACATATCAAAAATTAAAATAATTTTAAAGCCTTTGCGGCAGCTCAAAACAAGAAAATAAAAAATAAATTAGGTGTTTTATTTAATTCATTAACTTACACCTTTTCCATGATTGCACATTCCCGAATTATATGATATTTAAAAAACAAAAATAACAATAATATAGAAATTAAAATAATTTTAAAGCCTTTGCGGCAGTTCAACACATCAAAATAAAAAAGTAAATCAGGTGTTTTTCTAAATTCATTAACCCACAACTTTTCCATGACTGCACATTCCAGAAGTTGAACATGTGCTCTTTTATAATGGTTCCAGCTAATTTGAAAAAACCAAAAAGATGTCAATTTTTAATAATGATGATAATTTCTTTATTTGTAGTCCCATCAAAAAAGCGTTTTGACATTATAAAGGCACTTTTTTGTCTACAATTTGATTATGTCAGTTTAAAATTTGTTTCGCCAACGTATTCGGCAGCTACACCCGAAACTTTTGTTTTTCTTACGGACGCCATATTGGTTTTATACATGTTTGGATTCATCATTTCTTTCTGTGTAATTTGGTATGTCACATGCCATGTTTTGATTACAATAAGATAATAGAATTGACTGAAAGTTGTACACTTCGAGAATTGCTGAAAAGCGCATGGTGCCACGGAAGACGTTTTGTGAAACAATGCGATATCTACCCAGCTGTACCGATCTGTTGAAAGGAAATTGGTAAAAACCCAGAATTTATAAAATGTATTTATGGTTCGATGAAACATATTTTTCTGCGGTATTTTGAACTGAAAGAAGACGCACTACTGGGCCCGCAAAAATCAGCACCTTTTTGTACCGCGCCATAATCAGGTGTGGTTTGGTTTTAATGTATGGTCTCTCAGGACATGGAAGAAAGAATGGACGATATACCGTTGGCGTTGCGATAAGGTATGTGGTTCCAACAAGACGAAGCACCTAAACATAGTGCCCGAATAGTGAGGAACTATTTAGATATAAGACATAAACGGAGAGTAATTGCTACCTATTCAGAAGTACCATGGCCACCAAGATTTCCGGATCGTACACCCTCTGATTTTAATCTATAGAGTGACTTAAAAAATAAATAAGGTATATGGTGTTAATAATTTTGGCAACGTTGGAGAGTTACGTGACACCGTCATTGCCGCTTTCAATTCGATTAACAAAACAACCCTTGGTAAGGTCATCATATTACGTAATGCTGTGAAAAATGCCTTCATGTAAATGAGGAGATTTTTGAAAACATTACTTAGTTTGTTAAAATGTTGTTACTTTTTATGTTGTCTAGTTAGTAAACATAAACACATAAAAAAGCACATAAAAGACACAAATGTGCTTTTCATGGCTCCGATCATTTCAGATATTGAATAAAAACTTCAATTTTGACGGATATTGTATTCTAAATACGCAAGTGGCATACCAAATTACTCAGAAAAAAATTCTAAATTCAAACATGTATAAAACCAATATGGAGTCAATACCAGAAACAAATGTTTCGTTTGTTAGAAAGAAATTATGATCATAATAAAAAAAAATACATTTTTGGTTTTTTCTAAATAGCTTGGAAACCATTTGGAATTGAACTGTTTTCTGAACAGATTACGAAGGAGCACATAAGTATGCACTACTTTGCCCATTTAACCGACTTTCTATCTCTATTAATAATAAAAGTACCCATACAATCCAACGTCCCGTGAGACACACTGTATATTAATTTCGGTTGTCTGTATTTAGTTTCAACTTGTGCCATTTTCAATCGCCGTTTGTACCTTTTATATTTATTTATATGCAATAAAGCATTCTATTCAAACATTCCAGTATCTCACGAGAGTTTCCTGTCATATATCTTCATATATCTGTAGTGTACTTTGTGTACCAAAATTACAACACAGCCCAGTTTTCGTGCTTTTATACAAATCACCGTTCGTCGCCGTTGCTGCGTTCCACAACGCATCGTTCGACGTTTCGAAACCCGTATTGTTCTCACCAAAATGGAATTTAACGAGATTTCCCCCGAATGCAAATATGATTTTGCGCTGGTACGGCGATTGATGGCCGCCCAACGTGTAACAATGGGCCCAGACCGTCCGAGTTCCCAACCCCATAAGCAAATCGCTCGGAAAACAATGATTTTCGAGTTTGTTTACAGGGCTTTAAATGTCGAAAAATTGTACACGTTGATAATTCGGCTACAGGACGACAGCGCTCTGATTAAATTTCATGTGCGCGCTTTCAACCCCCTCCGTCCTCGTTATATGGCATACTTGAAATTTTTCGCTGGCACGTTCAGCGTGGCGATACGTCATTACCGGGAATCGACTATTCCAATCATCCCACGCTCAAAAAATTCCGTATCGGCTCAATTTCAAATCATCCCTTCCCGATGTAGAGATAAAGGTTTTATTCTGGGGTAGCATTACGCTGAAATTTAATCTGCCTACTGGACTGTGCTTGAGTAGCCTTGTTAAAATGTAATTAGTGTCGAAATTGTATTCCTAGAACTTTGAATATTCCTAGAAATACTCTGTCACTGCAAAAATCGTCTTCTTCATACCCTATCGTCTAATTAAAAACGAGAAGAAATTTTTCCTGAGGCCAGATTCGCACTAAGATAAAAAAAATCAATCAATGTAACAAGCAGTTACATTGAAATTACTTTAAGGGTAAACGTATTTGAAAACTGTAACGATCTTTTTCTCTCCTTAAGACTGTAAAACCTTCAAACGTGCCTAAATATGTCGAGTGGGTGCGTAGTCCCTCCCGAATCTTACAAGGGTGATAAAAGATATATAAAGATAATTATATATGTAATATATTACAAGTTTATAGCTTTTTGTGATTGCTTTTGGTCGTCTTGGCCAAAATTTGATGAGAATTTTCATGGTGCGTAATAGAGCAAACACTAAAAATGCATCAATCATTATCGTCAACTATAATACAAAACAAATCACTACCGTTAATAGCATTAATACCAGTAGTGGTTCTAGAATTTTGTCCACGATTACATCTAACGTAATTTTTTCTTCCTCCTTTTTGATCATCCTCAGAATGATCAAAACCAATTTGTACTGTTCATTTCTGTTTTAATGGCTTGAAAAACAGGAGGTCTAATGTCCGATAATTTATATGTGGTATTCTTAGCTGCTCCTTAAGCTCTTTTAATTGGCGTAACATAATAGCTGGGGCTGATATCTGTTTGTATGTAGCATGATAAAGCTTCAGCTTTGTAATAATACTCTGTTCACTTGAAATTAATTTTCGCTATCAGATTGTAAAATAA
Source organism: Melinopterus prodromus (assembly GCA_964023965.1). Taxonomy (NCBI): domain Eukaryota; kingdom Metazoa; phylum Arthropoda; class Insecta; order Coleoptera; family Scarabaeidae; genus Melinopterus; species Melinopterus prodromus. The sequence goes on from OZ030393.1 coordinate 54,238,471, forward strand.
CAAACGTTGACACAAACAGCAAATAAAACTGAACTAAAATCAAGAATAGCACCGAACAAATTAAGGCAAGTCGTTTTGAATGTTTGTTTATATGCGACCTAACCTATTGAGTGCCATGACGTATTTTTACCCGATGTAAAGCCCTTCTGGCTTGTGATATTGGGAGGGTGCGTGATGCAAGCGCCTCTCCCAGTGTAGGCGAGTACTATGTCCACGAGGCGTAAATGGAGCAGTTCGCAACTATATGTTACAGTTATCTGTAGTATTTTAGTGGTCCAATCAAACTTGTATTATTATATTGTTTTTGGAAAATAACTGTTAATAGTGAACTTCATTAACTTAATTTCATTGAACTTAATTTAATTTACAACATATTATAAAATATTATTGTAAACAACTATTAGGTAAGGTTATGTTTCATGTACAATTAGTTGAGGTTAAGTTATTGTTTTTTGAGTAATAAACTAGCAAGGCTGTGCTGTAAGGTCCGAGATCTAGCTCATAATCGCACAGTCACTTTCAATTAGCCTGCAAAACACGTGCACAACACAAAATGAGGTTAGTTTATGTTTTGCGACTTTTAGGTTATATTGTAATTATGTAGAACACGTGCACAACACAAAATGAGTGTACTTTATGTTTTGGGACTTTTAGATTATATTGTAACTTTCTTATAAAACAAGCAATCGAACTAGACAAACCCTTTTATTCAAACTTAATAATAAGATTATATTGCTGACTTCTGAATGTAATTTGAAAATAAATTTCTTTTTTAGCTCAACATGAGTGTAATAATCTGGAAATCTATAAAATTTGCATTTCTTGTTCTTTCTCCTATTATTCGTACATTTTTCAATACAACACTTATAGTGTCCCTCCATTACGAAGTTATCGATGAACGATCTGTTGCTGTGAACCACAGAATTGTATACTTATGAGTTATGACAGCTAGGCATCAACATAATGCGCCGCAAACTACTGAACCTTGAAACTACTGCACATCTGTAGGCCGATATTTCTCCGCTTCTCCGCCACGGGCGCCTAAACCGATTTTCGTCTCCCTTCCACGGGGCATGCACGGTGCCAATACATAAAGAGTAATATTTGTTCAAATTTTGCTTTGTTTACCAGTTAACTGAACTAAATGTTAATTAAAATAACCAGAAAACTTTTTCACTAATTAAAACTAAACTTTCTGTCACCATGTTTCGTTATTGATAACAGATCAACCTAGTGTGTGGTTAGGGTTGCCAACCGTCCGGTTTTCGAATGTATTGTCTGTTTGAAGGTGCAAACTGGACGTCTTTTCTCAAATTTTCACGTACCTAACTTACTTAACATTAAAGAAAACATTATCTGTGTTAATCTTTCATAATTGCAAACAATTGTGCCTGTGGTATATTTGAACGGATATTATCACCTATTCAGGGGTTGCAGTCCATGGGGCAAAACTCCAACCGTCGAAGGGCTATTAGGCATTCTAGTTAACTACAATTTAAGGTATCATAGACATTTATGCAACAATGTTTGCAGAAATTGTAAACTTTTTTTATAAACAAATTTTTCTGTGGCAACTGATTAAAATACGTTTTCTATTTGAACGGACATTATTGCCATTTAGGGGTTTAAAATGTTTAAAATGTACGTAGCTCCGGTTTCCGGTTACCATATTTTTTGGTGTTGGCAACTCCAAACACAACCCATGATTGGTTCTCGTTTTGCATTGCCCTGGAAATATTTCGGCAGGTGCCTATGGATTCAGCAAATCACAAACAAGGATATCCTAGTGACAAAAATGAAAATTTTGTCCGGGTTTTCAAATAGATTATAGTAGAGTGTTGAGATTTGGGTCAAGTGTCTCAAGGCCTTTATATTTGCATTGGTAGCTTCTGGGTTACTATAGCTTCCTTCATCTTTGGCAATTTTTCAACAGTGGCTACGTCTGCAATTCCTTAAAGTTGACCCTTTACAATATATATGTGCGACCAGAGTAAACAAACGCGTCAAAAGTATGGTTGTTTCATGTGTTTATTTACCTCGTTTCTAACCTGATAATTGCATTTATAAATTTCACCTAGTTTCCAAATCCTTAAACTATCTCTATCTGTTTTTTTATGCCAAGCGAAATCCGCGGCAGTTGATTCACCAAACGAAGTATGACTAATTTTCTGTTGACCGATTTGAAAACAATACCATTCGAGAAATCGTTCTCGGGTTGGCTTTTAACTCCTTCTTCGCTATTGTAAAGCATTCGTATAGCTTTGCGGAGATTTCGACTACAAAGGTACTGCAAAATCATTCGATAACGCTGGTTAGGTAGCGGTCCGTCTTAACAATGCGAGAAATCCCAAATTTCTAACTACCGAAGATGTAATCGATGTTCCGAAACAATCCCATGGTAATTGAACGTTTTGTTACAAAGCAACGTTCGTAACGTAACAATCTTAACATAAAAGTTTTTGCTTTGCGTTTTTATATTATTGTGTAATGGTTTTATTGAAAAGGAACCCTTACTATAGACTGTAATTTTATTTCTAACTTACGAAGGATATACGCCAGACAGAGCAAGGATTGGAAATCACTAATGATAGAGTTACCTTTATTCTATTTCCTGCATTTCCTTCATTCGATATCCTTAACGATGATTTAGTTAGTATGTTTAGGCCCTAGAACTTTAATAACAATTTAATTATCAAATAATCATCCACGCCTTTCTAAGTGGTGCTTTTTGTTATAGGGAATAATTAATTAGGAATACATGAATAATTGCATCAATTTTTTTTAAATTGCAGTGTTTTGGGTAATTCTGTTGCAAATTTTGAAATGTTTGTGTTGTTTATAACTTAGCAACTTTATTTTTTCCCAGAAAATGATATATTGATTTCTCATATGTTTAGTATGGAGTTTTGTAACATTGCAACGATGACAAATTTTATAGCCTCACATAAAAAACAATCGATAAAATCGTAAAATATTGATAACACTGGGGAACATGGTTTATTAGCGATGAATACGTATCCGAGCTCACAAGTAGTGCCAGGATTTTTGTTTGTTTGTTTAGTGTTTGTTCGTAAATTACTATTATTTATACATAAACAGCAATTACTATTATTTATACATAAACAGCAATTAAAAACTTTGTAAATATCATTCTTGCTTAGTTTATTTACACCATGTACACTAGTGAGATTCTTATTTGGCTCAATCAACTTTCATTCGGCTTTTCAGCGGCACCATTTCTAGGATTTATGTTTACTTAAAAAAAAATTGGAATCAGTTGTCTTTATCCGGTCTAGTTTTGATTCGTCTTTTTTTCTGCAAATTTAACGCCGGTTACAACCAACGTATAATTTTTTAATTATAAAATATTCAGATTATTCACCACTGATCATATGCCGTCAGAAAAATTGTGAAAAAATGTGGTTACCAAATATAAACAATTCACTATTCAGCAAAATACTCCGGACACCTAGTTTTGTTTTCTTCAATGACTTTCTATATATCTGGTTGATTAATTTTTTCGTCAATTCAGTAACAATTATTGCAAGGTTTACCGACACTTCAAATTGCAAAACTGAACTTGAAACTGTCTCTATGTCCTAGAAAAATTCAAATATTTGGGATAAATCAAACATAAAAATGATGAAAATAGATGACGCTTTGTAACTTGAGTTTATACTAGACAGCCTGACCTATTTCCGCAGTTATTCCCTAAATATAAATATATGAAATGATTACAAAATCAAACTAATAAACAATAAAACAGTACATAGCTGTACGATATATTATCAAAAATGTTATACATTTCCTAAATTAGTATAGTTTTATGAAAAGAATTTTTGATTTTAAATTTCCTAATTTAGCGTTTCATTTGCTTGACCTTCAATTATAAAATATATAATTTTGAGTAATTTGATTTTCTTCCGAAACATATAATATTTTATCACACGTGTTTGGTTGTTTAAATATTATAGAAAATACAATACAGACATACAATCTGACATACATTATAGCACATGAAAATATATGGTTTAAAATATCTCAGTTCATCGGGACATTCGCATAAAAATCTGAATATCTAATTTCACCCCTTAGGGCTTCGCAAATTACCCCATCTTATCCTCAATACAGGAAATTCAGGCCCCAGTGCGATACCGCAACCTGAGCCCATCAATAGAACATTAAAAAAGCGTCTGCAATATAGCGGCGGAGTGCGATGTGGTAGCCAGGTTCACAAGGAACAAATCAATACTTTCCATGCGGAAATTATATGTCGACGAACGGTGAGTTTGTCGAAAATTCAACGTGCCTACTATAGCAGGAAAACAACCACCTGACTACTAGCCTATGGCGGAGAAGTCCTCTATTATTTCGCATTCTAGCAAATCGATATCGAGGGAGAAAACTTGGACCTGTTCCCTGCGATGTTATACGCGACGTGTTTGTGCCCAGAGTTGACAGGGCGCAAAATGTAATCGAATACCTTTGGGGAAGTTGCCGGGGAAAGATGCGAATCAACGGAAACGACACGATATTGATGATAGATAAGTTACTAAAGTTTTTATTGGCGAGTTGATGGTTTTATTATAATCGAATTTGTGTTTGATGGAAAAAGTAATTTTTGAGGAAATTATGTTTATATTACTGCTGTATTAAGAGTATTATCGGTATTAGATATTCTCCCAATTTCATCTTCTTAAGGTTCCCGTATCCGACCATAAAACGAGAAAAACATCAAAACAGACATGTTTACAGTTGCGCCATCTACATGTGGTGATTTTTGTATTTCGAAGCTTTGGAGAGAAGTTCGGTACAGTTTGCTATTGGAATTGAGATGGGAGCCTAAAAAAATAGGATGTACGTATCTGTAAAAACGGTATTCAGTTTTCCAGCAAGCTATAAAAGGCAAAAATTAAATTAATTAAATTACACATTTTTTAACTACAATTTATTATGAAGCTATAACTAACAACTGTATAATTGTACCAACATAATTGATTATTGTTTACATCAGCTAGACTGTGAGACAATTTTTATAATAAAATCTCCTGTTTCAAATTTAACAAATTGGACCAGAAACTCATTTTACGTTTTATAAAGTTATTTTGGTGTTGCTATGGGCACTTATTAAAATATATATTCTTCTTATAAAGATCTTGTAGAAAGATATTACAGTATAAGGTTAATACTAATAAGAGGTCTCCATATCAATTGTAATACATTGAATAATTCAGCAGTAGTGAGACATGATGATTTACCTGCAAACGTGACCGATATTCCTAGAAAATTATTCGAGATAGATATATGAATATGTTTCACGGCTCATTTCAACATATTGATTTTGTTAATAATCACTAATTTACTACTTTGTTGCGTACAGGGTTCTTCAAAACGGTAGTGACAATATTAAATTAGTATGTAATTTCCATAACGGAACAGGATAATAACAGAGAGCTGTTAGTAGCTCGCCAAAATAGAGGCTTAAAAAACCATGTACTAAATGAGGGTGTGCAGTAACACATATAGAAGATATAAAAAGTGAGGATTTTAAATATTAAACAGAAAGATACAAGCAACAACAGCCAATATAGAACCAAAAATTTACCCTTATCGTGGCTGGATTATATTCTGTGCGCAGGCATTCGACTTAACTAGGCTTTAAAAACAATATGCCCAAATTGTTGTATGTTCGAATTCTTTACGTTTCTTGTTGATATCAATACACACATTATCCATGACACAGAAAACGTGGACGTGTGTCTCGTTTCTGAAATTTATTTCACTAGAAAATCTATTTCACTAAAGGAGCATGTGCAGTAATAAATACAGGAAATATAGAAAAATGAGGATTTTATATGTTGCGGCGCAATAATTAGTTATTTAGTATAATTTATATGGCCAGAATGTTTGAAACAGGTTTCATGCTTCCCCTCCTCCTGTCTCCATATATTTTCTGAGTGTGAACACATGCATTGAATAACTATCTCCCACTCTCTCTCTCTCGCGAACGGTGTATTATTTGGCCCAAAAGTGCATTTAAGTTACGTTAAGTTAGCCAACCCCTGGCTCCAATCGCTACATACAAAACCAGCTGGTTTGGACACCATCCGGCGAAACAGCAACCTATGTACGTAATCGTAATTCGTAATTCGCCCTACTTGCATTCGGTTATAACATCAAAACTGCTCAAACTATATATATAAAACAGAAAAATACAAGCAACAACACTCAAAATAGAAACAAAAAAAACCATAGTGTGGCAGGATTATATTGTGTGCCTAGGCATTCAATGAAGAAATATGATTTTTTTAGATTCTCTTGGACAATTCGGAAGCAATTCATAGTTGGAGGAGGGTTTAACTGCTGAAAGAACAAATGAAAATTGCTGTCAACTCCTAAATACTGACCAACAGCCCGAGCAAAAGATTTGCTTTTAACTTTCTAAACTTAAAAATAACAGCATAAAGTTCCCACAGTTGTGAAGACCTAAAGTTCTGATCACTCTTCAATACTTTTGGCCCTTAGTCAAAGCTCTTAAAAAACAAAGTAACTCAATATTGACAAATAAATACACTGCCTGGGTAAGACACTAGAACAAAGCATAAATCTGACTAGGTACAACACAAAGTAATGAAGAACAACTAGAATCATAATTGGAGATACTTGATTATGATAGACAACAAACTACCTGGGAGAACACTCCTGATAGACGGAAATGGTTCCACCAGAGCTTCACGTGAGAGGAATAGATTAAATAACCTCACACAACAACTAACCAATCATTGCTTACTGAAGGAAACTGTCCAACACCACTGAATCGCCACTATTCGTTTTGGAAGGCAACCAAACACATTAACATGCTGGGCCAGGAATAACGAAAAAAGCGACATTAGCGCCAAAAGAGCCCCAGATTATGAATTGATAACTGGAGAGGCAAATATGTGGATGGTGGCAGAGTTGATCATGATACTGAAGCCAGGGAAACCTTTACACGAAACAATGTCTTATAAACCTAGGCTTGTCTCAGACGATCAGTTATGATTTCGGAACAAGTGCTTGCCTATTGACCAAGTACACTGAATAACGAACATGATCGTAAAACCGTTAGAGGAAAAAAGGTTTGTTCTGCAATCTTCCTTGATGTGGTAAAAACTTTTGACAGTCTGGAATGAAGAAACTTTAGTAGAACAAGGTCGTGCATGGTCTATCATTAAGGAAATCTCGAAGTTTTACCTATTCTACAATAAAATTTAACACATTCTGGTTACTATTAATAACCAAATAGGACTCAAACACAGCATGACATTAGACGGAATACTGCACTAGAATGTCCATGTCAAAAAGAACAGAGAAGAAGTAGAATTTCGATACAGACAGGTGTATTGACTGCCTAGCAGAAACTGAAAGTTATCAGTAACTAAAATAAGAAGAATCAAAACTTCCTCCATATTTACCATTATTTAGTAAAACAATCCCGGCGCCGCCACCATTATTGAAAGAACATAAAAAACATCTATTCTGCGAATCTAGGCAAATTATTACGCCAGCTGTACGAATTGGAACCAGTTCAGGATTCCCTGCGATTCAATTACATATTAATCCTATTGGTATTCAGCGGAAAAGCCTGATGTTATAACTTATTCAACTTTAGCCAAATTATTTCGATGCGGAGACGTTGCAGTCCTGGCTCGCTCAATTTCCTTTTCCTCCTTCCACTCGTTACAACCCCCTTTCTCCACCTCCAGGGCGGAGGGGAGCTAGCGTAAACAGGTTCTCAGCGTTTCTGGAGGCACGCTAATTGTCGCTATTTGCTTTCCGGTATTAAGAGCAGTTTTACCGGTGCCTTTTTCCATCCTGCTCCCGCTTATTCAATTTTAATTTGGGTCATTTACTCCTGAGCCCCTCCGTCCAACTCCGTACCTCCCGCGCCAACTTTTAAATAGTTTGTAACTCTGGCAGGATAATGGAACTGGAATAAAATCTTAAATTGTCACGGTCGTATATTTTTTGTAATCATTTCCAGATGTAATCGCCGTGATGCAAATGCCTCAATTAAAAGTTGAAGTTGACTTGGACGCAGTCCAGATTAAATATCCTTGTATAAGCTCAGTTATAAAGCCTATTTTTATTGTACTTATATTTTTCATGTGGATGTTTGCTTTTAATGGTCTAGTACATAATATAGTACATACTTGTTATGAAGATAATTGAAAACAACATTATTCTAAACAAATCTGACGTGGCCGGGCTATGACCTTATCTTACTAGTTATATAGGTATAAAATTAATAGTTTAGTTGCTATATTTTGATGCTATCGTCGGCTGGTATTGTCAAAACATCAGCGTTTGACACTAACTACTGTTATTAGAATGAAAATGTCTATCAAATGCTGGCTTATGATAGACATAAATTATTCAGAATTTCCTCTACTTTAATTTATTATTTAACTGTTTTGAGAAAATTACAGAAATGGAGGCTCATTTTCAAAATTGTTAATAAAAAAGGAGTAGACATCCAATTCCTTTGGACCCTTTTGTTCAAAAAGCTTTTAAGCTCTAAGTTGGGTCATGGAATTTATCATATGAAGTTTCGACCCGATACCTTTAGTAGTTTCTCCGCAATCGTCGCTACAAAAAAAAGGACACACCCACGCACACACAAAGAGTTGTGTTCAGAGGACCCAAAATGACATTTCCGCAAAAACCTCAATTTTTTTTTCAGCTCGATTACAAAACGTTATCATACTACGTATGATAAAGTAAAAAATCTGATGTGGCCAGGCACATGACTATATCATACTATATATAAAATTAATAGTAAGTATATTCTATTTCATCGAAATCGGTCGAATCTGCATTAAAAAAAAGTTAGCCAGGATTTAACAAATATTTTGGTGGTCGAATTCCTTATTTTTGTTCTGCAGGCGTTATAGGAAATGACATATAAATTACACTATTGACAAACAAGTCAAACTCCAAAGCACACAATTTGAAAATCTTACATTTTTTCAGGCGTGGGCCGTGGAGAACATAAAACAACATACAAAGGCCACAAATAAGCATATATGAGACTGCAGAACCAATCTTTTTTTTAGATATTTTGGTACTATTAACAGTAGGTATTGTCAAAACGTCAGCGTTTCACACTACCTACTGTCATTAGAATGAAAACATCTGCCAAATCCTGGCTAACTAGTTTTATATTAATGCAGACACGACCAAATATAATTTGCTCATGCAGCTAAACTATTAATTTTACAAAAAATGATATAGAAATAAATTGTATAAAATTTCCTCTACTTTAATTTATTAATACATATAACTATTTTGACGAAATTTTAGAAAGGGCGTATAGGTACTCTCTCCACTGTATGTAAACACTTGCGCTGGCTATCCCCATAGCACGCTTGCAGTAGATTGGGATATGATGCGACCTCCAGCACAAAATATTTGAATAGAGATATTCCTGCTCAATCTACATTACGTATATGTTATATTTTAAAATGTCATTTATGTATAATGAATAAAATAATGACAAACGTTGAGTTTTTATGCACTGAATCAATTTTGAATTACATTTGTTTTTTTTGTATTTTCACATGGTTTATACGCAAAAAGTTTATATGGTATAAATAAGAATGAAAAACAAAATGTAACAAAATTCACGTAGGTAAAGAACATAATTCTCAATAAAAATCAAGGATTAGATAAATATAGGAATACTGTTGTATTGCAGTTTATTAAAATTTTGTAGTGTGATATTTATTGTAAAACTACCTCAAATCATTAGTTTTCAGAACTACTAAATAGATAAATACGTTTTAACTTACGATATTTTAACTATTTTTCAACCTTCTAAAAACCAAATCTCATTATAATCAACTGTCAAAGGCAGTGGTAACTTCCGTGCTGTGTAATTATTTAAGGTCTGCTAAATGCAGCAGACAGTGTTAATCGCGCCGGGCGACGCTGCAAATGAATAAAATATCCTACGTCAAGTTACACCAAACAGGTGCCGTCGGCAGCAATTTATATTTAATTCCAACTAATCCGACCTCAACAAGGGGATTAATGTGAGGAAACTGGAGATTTATTATTTATCCCTTATTCTTTGATAGAAATTGTTTTATAAAAGTGTACTTATTTTTTATAAAAAAAATAAGTAATTATAATTACGTGTTATAATAGGGTATTTGACTATTATTGGAAAACCATGTTAGTTTACCAATGTTAAAAAGTCCGATCGCTATTATACAGCCTTGAAATAGCAGGCGTAGACAAAGGTCGAAGTGTTATGCGACAGTTTGCGTCCTTAATTTGGACGGCCGGCTTCCGGGCCCCCCTTATCGGAAGTTACGTGTATAGAAAAATGCTAATTACTCGAGTACCCTGAGAGATATCACAATGGAACTAACACTGGTCGAACGAGCATTTCTCGGTCAATCTAAAAGTGTAAAGCTGCGATCCGAAACATATAAATTAGTATTCGTAATTAATTAACAACTGATTAGGTGACACAAAATACTAGCAAAAATCGGGTTATTCAATAGTCTGTATCTCGTTAATCTTAATAAAACCAACACTATTCGATTCCCTTGTTGTTAAACTACAGGAATGTCAAAAAGTCCGATCGCGATTATACAGCCTTGAAATAGCAGGCGTAGACCCAAAGTTCAATATGTCGAATGTATATCGAATGTACCAGTGCAAACGTTCACCCATGTGTTCCACAAACTGTGTTTGAATACATTTCAAACTGCACTAAAACAGACAACATCCGGAATGTCGCAAAATTAACTCTGCGGAACAACTTGCCAACCTACCAACCGACTACGTTAAACCAAAAAGGTACAACATGATATAAGATGAAATATAGACTAACCTGAACGTGAACAATTTTAAAAATCAATTCGCTATTATCACCTACACCCACGGTAGTATTATTAGCGTACGTTGAGTTATTATAATCCAAATTTAGTTAAATACTGTAGATTTTACTAAAATTTTCCGTGTCCGATCGGTCATTTTATTCCCACCATCTCCAAAAGCAGCGTCAAGCGGTTGATATGTTTCTTAAACAGTATCTTAACGTTATCCAAGTCGATACTATGGTTTTTATTTGTAGCATGCTGAGACAAAGCTCTTGTTAGTTTATTGTTTCTAATATCAAGTGAGTGTTCGCTCATTCTAGTCTTCAGCCAATTGGCGGTTTGGCCCACATAACTAACATTGGACTCAGCACACGGCACACAATAAACGGTATTGGACAGATACTCTGATGGAGTTTTCTGTTTCAGGTTGGTAAAGAATATCCACACTGCTCAGGTTGTAGTATGCCAGTTTCAAACTTTCAATGCAAGAAAAATCGATGAGGTGCGAAAAATCGGGTATGAGGGGAAATTTATTTGTTTCATTATCAAAAATAGTGTTAAAATATAATACTTGCAGTCTACAGTACTGCAACCACTAAGGTTTACGATAACTAATTACAGTTCAAACAGACCATGTTCGTCATTCACATATTTGTTATTGGTAATTGAATAATTCAACGAACTAAATTATTAATTTATAGGACCTACAGACTATATTATTATTTTATGTAAATATACGTATAATTGGAATCTGGTTATTAGTATATAGATTAGTTCGTTAGTTTCCGCTATTTATTCTCGCAATAACGCAATTATATCAAACAGATTATTCACATCAACACAAATATTACATTTTAACGAGGGAATTAAAATAAAGCCTATGAAACTTATTAAAACATCAAACGTTGCACAAAAGCCATAATTTGAAAATTGTTACCTACGCTACGCACAGATTTGTTTCCGAAAGTCGTAAAATATCAAAGAAACCAAATTCATCCGTTTGAAACACACATTACATTAGGTTCCTAAAAAAAGCACGAGGAAAGGCGGGTGTAAATCATAATTCCGGCGGATGAATTTGACATGTTTGTTTATGCATGTCTTCATGACAGCAGCGAAGACAGGGATCTCGCGTACGCTGATTTCCGTATCGGAGATGCGCCGCTACACCGTTTCTATTTAGGCCTCCTCTCCAGAGCGTCAGCATCGATTTTTAATGCTAATATGGTGGTAAATTCACGTGCGGCTAAGTGTGGCCCCAATCCATCCCTCAAACCGCCGCACCCCATGCTGTCAACTCCAAAATACATGTAAAACATTTTACTTGCGAAAGTGCGGATAAAGCGTTAGCGTGCGACTCGGCGTACTCTGAATGACGATACGAAATTGCCGATTGCAAAGTGGTATTAGGTACCATAAATGTTCGATTTTTTGTGGCAATTGGAAAGTAATTCATCTGTAATGGACGTGTCTGTCTGTCGATATCCACGTTACACCAGACTTTTTATCCTAGCTCGAAAACATCGGAATCTTTTTGTTAGTTCTTTAGCTTGGATGAACAAGGGCCTAAGTGCAAATTGTTGACAAATTAGTTTTTGGGATTATGTTACCAAACTAAATGCTTCTTCGTTAAAAGATAATATACAGTGAGCGCGTGAAGTATGGAAACAAAAATACCTCTGAGGCGGTTTATGTTTTCAAAAAATGCTCGAACACGTCCATTTTTAATTAAAAATAGATATTTCTGTGAATAGTTTAGTATCCGGCCATCAATTGTTATGTTACGGATGGCCGGCCAAAACAAGAATATTTAAGTTACTACAATGCTTGATTGGTCTTTGATCTTTTGACAACCTGATTTTTTTCTAAAAGAAATTAATCAGTCATTTTTAATCTCCGGACATTCGCAGCCTCGAGGCAGACTCAATTCATAGCTCAATTGAAAAGGCAAGGAAACAAATCATCATGGATATACACATACCTAGAGACGGGTATACGCTGGTTAGGACTCATCTTCTGTAAATAGAAAAAAAAATAATACAGTATAGGATCTGATGTTGTTTTTGAAAGTAAACTATTTCGTTACTATTTCGTTATATTCCGCTTTCTCGCGAGCAATGGGTAGTTCAAGTTACCTGAAGTAAGGTGGAGTATGTCATTCTCGTGACAAACTTGTTACATCATGCATCACAGTTACCTCGAGTAACCTCGTTGGGGTTACTGAAGCTTACCTGACTGCTGCCAGGAGTAAGCAACGTCAAGCCCGTCGATATTAGAAAATGGTTATCTGTACGATTACAGTACTAGACAGGACGGTGAAAGTTGTATCAGTTTAGTCATAGTTTAAGTTTTGCGTTAAGTATGTATCTACCCTTGTAGTGAGGAAGAAATATATAAATAATAGATGATATCAATAGAACAAACATTTTTAGGAACGGAAGAAGAAGCAGTTCTTCTAATCCGTTTGAGGTCAGCCAAAGGAATACCAATATCTCAGAATACAAATGGTATTCATCGTCTTTTTGAGTTATGGCTTTCCATAGCCAAATGATCTATGGTATACGCTTATGGGATGCGTCTTGCCATACGTCCACCTTACTTACTATAGAGAAAAGAGCGATAAGAACAATTCAGCAGGCGACCAAACAACACACTGCAGACCGATGTTTAAAATGCACAAAATCAGTACTTCTATGTGGCATACATTTACCAACAACGTCTACAAGCTAGAGAAGAGCTCTCAGCTCAGGCACAAAAAAGTGAGGCCATCTACTGGAGTCTCATGAATACCGAAGATATTACAATATACCGTATCATAGAACCAAAACAACGCCAACCAGGGACATATCATCAGATATGTCGATAGAAGAATTTGAAACCTGCGTGAAAAATGACCCTCAGTAACAGAATGCAATATTTTGATGAAGTTTTTTGCAATACATTTAAGATTTATTATGTAATATTTGGTATTTAGTAAATAAAGATTTTTTTAATGTGTCCAGTTTGGTGCAATGTTGAAAATTGTATTAAAATTCTATTAAGATTCTTCTTAGATATAGAAATCTACTTTGCAAAATAAAGAAGACTTTCGTGTATGTGATATACCAAAACAGAGACAAGAACAACCAATAAAGCGCGTGTTATTTGAGAAGCACTACACAACCCATAGTCTCCCCCACTTTCGAGAAAAAAAAAATTGGACGATATTAAAAACTTATTGTGTTACATATTTCCCAATAGTCAGCTGTTTTACATGAACAACAGTGTTGAAGTAGATGAAGTTTGCCGTATGATATTTTTTACATTATGTAATAATAACTTTACTGTTCACTTCCTTTTGGCATTAAATATGTGTAGCAGCAAAACTCTGTTTAAAAGAAACTTTCATACAATGAAAATGGTAAAGTATTTGACAGTCATTGTAAAACCCTGCTTATGAGTAATTTTTCTTAAATAAAAATGGTAACAACTTTAATTTATATTATTGTTTTACTATGTGCAATGTGCATGAATACGGCAAAAAAAAAAAACGTTTTTTTTGCATATATGCCCTTGGCTAAGCGACACTCATCTAAGCCACAGAATTGTCCTTTATGATTTGTTGTTTATTTATAATATGTTAGGTACCTACACATTTGTTTACATGTTGTTTACAAACTCCGATTTTATTATAAAGTTGGTATTTCCTGATCTAAACTAGAGTCTACTTTTTGTGGTGCATTTTAAAACTGATAAGTTGCAGCAGAATTTGATTCCAATATGGCTAGATTGATCAACAATAGAATGAACATTTGACCAGATTATGTATTGCTTGTGAATTATGATCATTCGCCCAAGAGTAGCGTTTTATCAGGTACTCCTCAGGGACCAAACCCTAGACCTCTGTTGTTTATTTCATAGATATTAACGACCATCCGGGCGGACCATTTGCCCAGCCACACGTTATTGTTTGTCGATATCGCAAAATATGTGCTGAGCCCAGAATCGTACGGCTTCAGATAGCTCGATTCTCGTTGTGATTGCTGTGATATGTTCAGCAAATGTTTCTTTATTGACAATTCCCGATACAACTAGAAATTACAGTGTAGGTTGGGATGCCGAATATTTACGTAATATGTTCTTTTGATAATAATAATTACTTTTTGTGGCAAATGACGTTATTGACAACCCTTCACGACTTCAACTGCGCCAAAATTGGAAAACCCAAGCTTCTATAAATGCGCATTAATTTACCCGTGAATATGAAATCCATTATGCGGAGCGAGAGCATATAGATGCAACGATTAACATTTTCGTGAAACAATTACATCGCGAATTCAATAGATTCCGCATGGCTGAACACGCTGATAGAGAACGCTGCAAGCGACTATGAAACACAATTCAATTCAGTTACTCTTCAATATTACAATATAAATATTACAAAGTAATATTAAATATTACAATAAGTAATATTACAATATTACTTCATTAGATTTTGTCGAAAATTTGTATCGATTTTTTTCAGTGTTGTGTTTTCCTCAATACAAAAAGAGAAACCTGACATTAACGTGGCGAATTCTTGGCTAGGCACGTACGTCACTTACAGAAAAAACGGAAAAAGGATCTACAAGAATCAGAGAGTCATGAAAAATGTCATCAATTTTCGAATCTAACGAGGTGACCAGTTGCCGTGTGATAAACCAACTATTTTCGCGGATGTTTGTAAGCGATTAGTCCAATATAAAAGTATTGCGACTATTCGGTCGTTTCACAGGGAAAATCTGAACAAGCTACAGCTGCTCACGACAGAGCAACTAAACCGGCGATTTGTTGTACGTGATTATTCCATATAAATTAAACGCTTTCCACATTGTGTTTGCCCACCTGGACAATGAAGCGACGACTATATCGTAGTCGAGAGCGATTGCGCCCGATTAGCAGGCTTTATCGCTCCGGCCAAAATAGTTGTGTAGTTGCTCACGATTATCAGCAAGTGGGGCCTGTTTCTATACAATGTACTATACTGAAATGTCTATGCATAATGTTCGATTTTTTTATACCATATAAAAGAATATTCTAGAAGCAAAAATATATTGATACAATTCTTAATAACGCTACCATAAGATAATTGAATACCATGATCTACAATCAAAACTGTTATTTTTTGAATATTCTTAAATGTCTTTAATATTATTTACAGTGAGTTGTGCGTTACATGTAAAGTACTTTTTATGATAGTATTGTACTTAAAAATGGTGGGTCTCTATAATTATTTACTCATAAAATGACGAGGCGCCGCTTTCCACACAGCCTCCATCTTGTATTCTGATTTTAGAGTTAATGTGTCGAGTATTCCTGTTAAGTTTCTCATTTATTTCCAGTAACTACAGTTTTGTACTAAAAAATAAGTTATTTTTCTATTATCTATCTATCTTTTGTCTGTTTTATTGCTTTATTTGTTTTATTAATGTTTTATTAATATTAAGAATTTGGGCGGAGTAATCATTACACTTTCTTGAATTTTTCCTCTCTATTTAAATAAAATTATTATTTGCGTACGTAATATGAATCATCGTATAGTTATAATCAAATCTCCTTACTTTAATAATATCAAAAGCCTTTCTGATATACAAATTGCATCACCTGTAGTTTGTATCCTTTTTAAATTTGGTTCGTTCTATAAGCGTCTCAAGCTACCGAAAAGATCCCCTACTTATATATATTTTTTTATTTACCCCATCGTAAATCTCTTTGGTACTTTCTAAAATCGGGATATACCCAAAAATCGGACAATAACTAGAACTGAATTAAAGTTAATAATAGGTGAAAAATCTCCTTTCAGAACGAATAATCAGGTAAAGTTGCTAGCTATTATTTTCCGGCTATTATTCGTAACCGATAGTTTTGCTGGTGAGGGAATTACCTCAGCTAGACCAAGGTTCAATTTTCCCTGCTGACCATAAGAGACACTTCTTCCAGAACTAACTTTATTCGTCTTAACAACATGTTGAATCTGCAGTTTCAATATTTACCATCTGACAACAAATTTGACACCAGTGGCTTATAATATCCCAGGAAATAAGATTTATGCATATCCGAGTTTCATTTTTATATATTTTTAGTTGATATCTATGGATAGGCAAACTGTGACGCACATATTGATTCAGCTTCGAATATCATATGGAAAAAGATTTATCCAAATGTGGCAACGTTTTTACAATATTGACCACCATATTATATCCACCAGCATGCACTTCGATAATGGGACTTTATATTTGGAATTAGAGCGTTTAATTTTTAACCTTTGGCTTGGATTCAGAAAGCTTGAAATACTCCATAAAATATGGTACATGCGAATCTGACAATCTTTTTACAACGAATTTTAAATATGTTTCTAAAGCATTTTTCGTTTTATCTTCGTGTGTGTTTCAAAATTTATCCGCCAAGCTGTTCGCTCACTGGCGGGTAAATCGTAAAGATTTCAAATTTGTAATTACAATTTTGCATAAGCGCCCACGGCGCAAGGCACCGCTTGTTTTATAGGATTTGAAATATTGTTTATTCATACTGTGTATTTTCTTTAATTAGTATATTTGTGTTAATAGAATCTCATGCAGCTAAACTATTAATTTTATACTCCATGATTTTATATATAGTATGATAACGTCGTGTGCCTGGCCACATCAGATTTTGTAATTTTTGGTCGACATATGTAATCCATCATTTTGAACTAATTTTGAAAATCTGACATGATCTTTGAAATGTGCAATCCTCATATATTACGGGGCAGTGTCATGCAAAACCAACATATTTTACATTTTTGGTCGCCATCTTGGAAGTATCTTTTTGTATTTGAAAAAAGCACATTCAATTTGAAATCTAGGTTCTTCAAATATTACAGCATAGTTTCATAAGAAGTCAACATTTTTCCACATTTTTGGTCGCCATATTTAGTCCGACAACATGAATTTTGAAAATCTGATATAATATTTTGTATCAGCATACTTCAAATAAGTTTCATGCAAAGAGAAGAATGTTTTTCATATGAAGTTGCCATAATGACTCTGGAATTATGAATATTGAAAAAAAAAGGCTCCAAATATCACATTTGAATGTTAAATGTGGGTTTTTGATTGAAAAAAAAATATGAAAACGGATTTGGAATCACGACCCAAACAACACTACCTAATTGTAATCAAAATAGTATTTGAATGAATTAAATAAACAAATATTGTAAAGTGTATGCTGTTTTCACATTGATTTAAAACCTGTACATATCCATGATGATTGTTTTAATCATAGGTTTACTCTTAATAAAAATATAAATAAGGCTAGTATGCCTTGTAGCTATATTACATCTAGCGAGGAGGATGCACAAAGGGCCTAATTATGCCAGTTAACATCTCACACCAGCAACTACATATACATAAGTATACAATACAGGTAAATAACGAAAACCTATCTGATACGAAACTAATGATTAGATTTCTTATATTTTTTATAATCAAATATAAAAAATAATATAATAAGAGTTAATCTTACTTCATAAGAAATAGAAATACGCACCCAATAAAGCATAATTAGAATTTGATAAACTCAACCAGCAATTATAATTGTATAAACTCTTAATCTAGAACAACATAAACAAATAATACCCCTAAATTAAAATTAAATAAAATAGAAAGACAAGGTATACATATTCATAGTAAAAGAGATAAAATAAATTAAAAACTGGAGATAAATAATAACTATTAAAATTAGACATAAAAGGATAAGTTTGTTCTTTTGTAAATAATTTAATAGCATCTCTAGCTGGATTTAACAGATATTTTCATTCTAATTCTGTAATTCTAATACTGTATTAACCTGCATAATACTTTTTATCCTACGCTCGGTTGGCATGTCGAAATGCCACATTAAAACCGCACCAACTAATACAGCCATAAACAAATAAAACTGCATTACGTCACAACACAACCTCTTACTCCTGGTTCGCGAGCGAAGTTAGTGCACTTGGAAGCACTCCAATAGCTCGTAAAGAAAATGCAGTTCTGCAGCACTAATGCACAGTTTGATACCAGTCTAAACACTCGACAGTAAACACAAAGCAAACTGACATCTATAATTCACGCCTCGGTCGGCAAGAAGTGCAATATGCCGCAAAATTCCTGACACATATCATCTTGTCTCATATATTGACTCTCTCTCTCGGTAGCGGCGTACCACCTATCATGTTATTGTTGCGGCACGCCCGGTTATTTGTGACGGATTCCCCCGGGATACGGGAAGTGTCTGTGAACGCTAGCGTGTTTGTTTAATACAATTAAACTCCCGACAGACTCGCACACCAGCATCTCCTGCGTCAGTCTGTACTGATAATATTTGGGGAAGGTAGAATTTGAGATGGGAGCGATTGCAAGGTAAAACTTGGAAAAACATTTCGAACGAATGTTTTAATCATTTTCAAACACTTCAATCGCTTGAGTTGAAAAGGTGTTAACGTCATTGGCCGAAACGCCCCTTTTTCGAGTGTTGAACAGGTATTTATTTTTAGGTTTAATGCTGTGCCAATGTTTAGCTTCCACCGGGTGCACCAGTTTATAAACTAGCATAAAGCAATTTCGATGCCAATACTCTTTATGTAAGCCGTAAATTACAAACCATAACATGAAAATACTCATTTCGTTTGCTTTTGAACTAGACTAACGATCTATCGATAGGAAACATTATAGAGTTTTCCTAAAGTTGCAATTGATCAAATAGTTGAACATAAGAATGTTATTTACTTCTAGGTAGCAAAGTATGTGTCATTAATGTGGAATCATTTGTTTAAATCCAGTGTTCAAATACGACGTCATAAGTAATTTTACACAAATTTTGACCAAGTTCGCTGAAGACAAATAATACAGATTGGTTGTCATTTTTGAAACAACACCGCTGCTTTACGTGGAGCGCTTTTAAATCTTTGTTGGTAGCTTTAACTAATAACGTGCAAAATGTGTCTTGAACATTTATATTTTGTTATACCGGGTGTTAGCTGTAACTTTGAAAAATACTTGGTAAATAACGGAAAAAGTTTATTTAAAAATATGTGTACAAGCATAAGAAATCTGTTTGCACTGTCAAACGCTGATGATCTGACAATACTGTCAATAGAAGAAAAATATCTATCAAATCCTGGCATTCTGGCAAACTAGTTGCAATGCGGATGCGAGCGATCTCGATCAAATTGAATGTTTTGATGTGTGTAGACTGTGTAGTCAGTCGGGTTACCGCTGGTTCGAATAAAAACTGCTAACGTTTCACTAAACTATTTATTGTATATATGTCGTAGGTAAATGGTTATTCCTGGCAAAAGGCTTTTGCCTGCCTAGGCAAAAGCTATTTGCCATGGCAAATAGCTATTGAGTTTGGATTTATGGGTTTAAAGCTACTTGCCTAGGCAAATGTATTTGTCTAAGCCATTGCTAGGCAAATAGCATTTTGTATAGATATCGATCGGTTCCGTAGCGTCATCAATTAATGGGGGTCTCTCTTCCTTCAAAAATGATGACGTAAGCGACTTAATTTAGCGAACAGAGTGTAACCGTAATCGCAAGTGATATTGCGCATAGTCAGCGTAATCTGTGGTCAGCATACTGTTGGTTTTTCAAATTATGTGAGGTTATGTGATTGTTGACAGCGTTATTAACTTCTTTTCCCTTTCTTATCACAACAATACGCTCCGCAGCATATCGGTGAACCATATGAACACATGCAAAACGTTTCAACAAACCAAATGTTCACTGAGTTGTACATTTGTTCCGCATGATTTCTGTATAATCAATAGGAATTAGGTGATATCATCATCTGCATCGATGCGTAAAATCATCCAGTCGATAAGAATTCAGGCAAATAACTTTTGCCTAGGCAAAAAATTTTTCCTAAAATAACGATTTTCCTAGGACATTCAATGTTATGCACGAAGTTTACGTTATGTACGAAGTTATGCTTTCAAAGTTAAAGTTTGCTCATGCAGCTAAACTATAAATTTGACAAAAAACAGTTTTTTACACGATTAAAGAAGATGCCAATGACAGAAGCATTTTTTTGTGAAAAATTGTTGAATTTAAATGCAATTAAGGCAATTTGTACAGAAATGACGGAAACATAAATTAATAATGAATAAATAGACTGTTTACTGACTTACAACCTTTTCAGGTTTTATTTAGATGGAGTTTATGAACAGCTTATCAGCATAAAGAACATTTGCAGTATGTGATATCAGATGATTGCATATTTAAAACTATTACAAAATTTATTTAATAAATACGTATTAATTCCTATGTAATTTTAGATCTATCAGTACATATTAACCCTAACCGACAATTCCAAAATCAACAGATTCAATAATATTTAAATAAAAGTAAAAACGGTTTTGGCTACACTGCGCGTCAAAATTTACGAACCGCTGAAAATTGGTCACAGTAAAGACAGGCATTCTCACTTGAATCATACCATAGTCAAAGTTCTCAAATGGCACAGGCAGCCGTTCAAGGTCCCTGATAACGAGTGCACAAACGTCAAAGGAACCGCCAGGAGTGTCGGATCTTATTGTCTTTAATCTTTTACCGCGTGCTCAGTTTTGTCATTAGGTACTGTTCTTGTAGTATCTCGATGTTCTGACGTACAAACCAGAACGTGTTATAAACTTTAACCAAAAAATATCTTCATTCTTGTAGCCTGTATATGATCAAAAATTAAATTTGTATAAACATTTCTACCACGATATCATTACTGATGAATCAACCCACAACTGTACGAAAGAATCATCAAAATCGTATGAGCTGCTCTAGGAACCAAATCTGTGTAGAATATACTCCACGTTAAGTAAAAATTTGCATTGTGTTGCACCTGAAAAACTAGTAAAACTGCATTTTAAGGTACAAGCAAAGGCTGGCATTGCAAAACTTTGCTTGAAATTGTGCACTTTCTACAAAAATTCAGATATTGGGACGAACTAAAGAATTGATATAGCTTGGCAACAGAGTATTTTTCAACTTGACCAAGAGCCAAGATTATTTCACATGTCTCAAAAGTAGAAAAAAAACAAAATTACGATTTACTTGGTGTAAAATTCTTATTTAGAAATTATGATGGTATGTGACAATCTTGATAAATATCGAAACAATGTATCGAAAAGAATGAAAATGAATCACAGGTTAAAAAAATGGTATGAAGCATTCTTTTAATTGTGCCGTCGCGTCAGTTTAAAATACCATAGCATATCCGGCAAGAATATGCAGAAATTAATAACAATCTAATATATTTTTAACAACATATAATAAATGGGAACAGTCTTCACATACATTAAGAGGGACCTCACAGGTAAATAATTACTTCATTCACCATTACCTTCTTTTATAATAAGGGCAAATTACAATAAAAGAATGAAATAAATTATCTCTAGGCTTTGCTTGTAAGAATTTACATTGCAACGACTAATGCGAAGGGTCTCTGTATCAAAAATAGCTGAAAACCTGAAATACGACCGAGCCTATCGCAAATAGCCATTCATATGAGATTTTTCACCGGAATCTTCTTTCGGAAACTCCAACGTCGACGCGTAACATGACAGCGGCACCGGCTTTTTTGGCCTCAATAAATCTGACCTCCAGCGTTTCCCTACACGCCAACTGGGGTGATAAATTGTGATGTCACGTGTCCTATATTCACTGAGAGTATGCAGATTTATATTTCAGTAATAATTGGTATTCCGAAATTCAGCCCTTCTATTTTTATTTCAATATTGATATGTCGGTTATTTTGAAGACAAAATTAGCACGCGAGAACAATTTTGGCAAGTACGCCGATTCACGTCAGATTGGTAGATATTTCTGATTGAAGTTATACCTCTTGACAAAAATCCTATTTGGTTTAAGTGCATGTTGGGAATTGTCCAATGGATTATTTGAGGTGCTGCTCTTTTAGTAGCTTGAGAGAAAATTAATACCAATTTTACAATATCCAATAAATAATAATAAATATTTTGAAATAAAACATGAATTTTGGTGTTAATATCTGACTAGTAAAGGTTTCAATTATTTTAATTAATTAATCAAGCTCAGTGAACCTAAAGGAACCATCCTCTGTTTATCATTGCAACGTTGTTCATTCTTGTGAAAGGGTAAAAACTATTCTAGATGAGAATCAATACGGAAACACTCATTTTTAGCTTGTTTGTTATTGCGTCTATATACACAGCCTAAGTAGATACCGTCTTCTATCCACCGCTACTAGGAATAAATACTTTAAATTTATAAAACTTTATGTATTTAGATACTGCGCTTTACCATTGGACCACATCGTATCTCGCTACAGGGCAAGTTTTACACGGCGTTTTGCTATAAAGACCTCTTGGAGTTATGACAAGGTCTCGTTTTACTGCAAAATGTTTACTTTATACGGTATTAAAACTCTCCCGGAATAAGAATACAGGATCAAAATTTAACATCAAAATTACGTCATTATTAGAAAAACATACCAAATAATTGTAAGCTACACGCAATACTTTCCATGAGATAGTTGCAGTAGGGATGATATTTTAAATATCGATTATCAATTTCCCTTGCTTCCGGATTTCCAAATGTTTCGCAATCTTTGAAATTTTAAACTACAGGCTTTAACAGCAGGCTTAAATTCTTTTATAGCTAATCAAAATGTCATTGGTGTGGTTCCACAAATAACGACGCGGATCACCCGGTATTACAGTACATTTCATTTTGAGATAACAGGACAAACTAGTTTAGCCTGTTTAGCCCCACATACAAATTATTGATAATTAAAACCCCAAATTGTTTACGCAGTACAGTTTGTAGACTCGATAAAAGTATTATTGAAAACTGGTGATTTTTTAACTAAAGACATGTTTAAATACAAAAAAATTTGAACCTATGTAGTCTACGAACTTTGTGTGGATTTACACTGCAACATATTGTGACATTAACAGAGGGTGGTTACGTTTTCTTTCCCCGAATAGATTAGGACTCTTCACACCGGTTAAACAATCGATTTATTTGTTGTATTTTACAATGGTATGGTTCTCAATAACTCTAATGACTGCTTAGCAACTGGATGATAACTAATGACTGAGAACATACTGGTGTAATACAGATTAGTACTAACACCGATCTAAGTATGATTACAATTCAAATTGTTTTAATCCTTTATAGTAGCTCTCCACGGTTTTGGGTTGTAGCAGACCTTCCTGGTGTCGACTTATGTTTGTTGTTTTATCGCTGCACATACCTAGAACAAGGTTTCCAAAATACAAACTAACCTCGCGACTGATTATATTTTATGCTCTGGATGACCTTATGTGACCATATAATTATAAGTTCGGCATTTCGCATTACCGCCATTACTTTTTCGGAGCGCATATAGACTCTATATCGAGATAGGGCACGAATCCATGTGACACGTTTTTTTCACGTAAGGCCATAATGTCAAACTTTTTTTGTAAATTTATTGCGCCTGAATACAATGACGTAGAATCTTGAAAATGATTTCAAAGTAAACATGAAACTTTATACTTTTAACCACTATAAATTCACAAACATTGCCAACTTAAAAATTCTTGACATTTTAACTCCAAATTTGTCGATGATATTACGTGATAGTAAAGTTTTGAGTCTGCATTTGTATTGAACGCAAATCTATTTAAAATGCCTATGCGCATTCCATTCACAAAATGCACATTGCCCAATTTTCAACACAATTTGAACAGCATTCAGAAATATCCACTAGTAGAAATACACTAGTAAATTTTGTAGAAACAAATATACCATCCCATTTGTAAAACAAATGTTGACATACGCCTGAGTTATGCTTCCTTCCTTGTAGCATTTCTTACATTTAACCAATTGCCCATCGTCTTTATGTTAGAAAGTGACGTCAAACGGAAACTTTATCTTTTCCTTTTCACGCTATTTAAAGTTTTTCGTATCCATGGTGTATGATATGTCCAATATTTGACCTATGTGAACAATTATTGAATTAATCAAGGTTAAACTTGTGTGTGTCCCTTTTAGGTTGTATAGGTAAGTTTAAATTACGAATTCTCCTCACCAAATTTAAATATGTAATTTTATGTACTTTTTAATTTTTTACCGAAATACCGGCATTTTTACATCAATGCCGTCCGAAATCCCTGGATTCCAGTATTGTAATCGCTAGAGTGCCATTATGTATCTAAATTATATACAACATAATACACAATAAAAATTTTACGAACCCCAAGTAGTACGTTTCACTCATTCTATCTAATTCGTAACGTATAGTTAAAATAACCAGCCTACGGAAATTTTTCCACTTATGGTGGATGCGCCTACAATCATAACTATTCTCGATGAGAATTTCTGCGGAAATACTAGAACCTTTCGAGTTTTTCCATTACTTCCACATTCACTGCACCGAGCTCAAACAGAATTCAACCCATCGAATAGAACAGCGAATTCAGCGTTCTGTTTTCTTTCATTTCAGGTCAAGCGTGGATTTATTGCAGCCCATCCCGTTCAAGAGCCAATGATGTCGGAATGAATGCAGTCTGCCCGTTGTTCCTGCTCTTTTCGATCGCAGCGGCCTCCGACAACACATCATCATCGACGATCGAGAACAATGAGGTCTGCGCCTCTAGAGCCCTGCACCAGCCAGTGCCGCCGACCGGGTTGACCTTCGACGTTTCGGTTACCATCAACGACATCCTCGGAGAAATCCAGTTGACTCCCGCTAATTTCTCTTCGATCTCGCGACGACTTCTAACTTCTTCGCGTGAAATCGCCGGTGTTATCTTGAGTTCCGCGACGAATTATCCGTTACTCGCTTTGAGTTATAAGGGAGGTATTAAGTTAGTCTATAATAGAACGGAGGACACTGAGATGTTCTGGAAGACGTTCGACTCGGCGCAATTGAACGGTTGGGCGCCGCCCTTTCGGGAATGTAGGTTTTTGCCGAAGATTTGGCTGCACGCGTACGTTTTGAAGAAGACGGATGTGGGGCTTGCGTTGTTCATCCCTATGAAGATCAATCAGTGCGACGCTCTGTACGGACTTTATTTAGGGGACGCGCACAAATGCGATCGAAAAACTACAAGGGTAAGCAGCTGTATCTTAGTTTTATTATTGGTTATAGTCATATAGAAAACTTAATTGTCAATCAAATCTAATTTTCAAAACAAATATTTATTTGTCTATTGACATTTATAATTATCAATGATACTTGAACATTTCTACTTCATTCGACAGATTTCAGCAGTACTTAATTTTAGAATTTCCGAGACTATTTTATTTAATAATACAGCCAATTGAATGGATGAATTTCATTTCCTCTACGGCTTTCCAATCCCGGACTCCTAATAAAAATAATAAACTATTTCGTGGTACAGGGATAAAAATATACCTCCAGGGACTATTTTATTCACTCAAGCACTGATTTACATAAATATCAATTGAAATAATACTAAACCAACATCTGACAGTGCTTTCAGTTATTCTACGCTACATTTAAAGTCTGAACTAAACTATTAATAAGAATACAACATCTAAAACTGAATAATATTCAAACCTTATTGACAAAACGCAATATTCCCTTTAAGATTAAATTTAGCATAAAGCATAAATGTTTATTATAATCAAAGCTTGGAATATATTTGGCAGCTCTTTCCAGCTGTTTGTATTTACTAAACCTCCACAAATGATACAGGCTGATTTCAAAACAGGATAAAGCTACAACTGTGTCACTAATTATCCGACTAAAGTAAAGCAAAACCAATTTTCTAAAATTCAATTATGTGCGACGTTTGTAATACGTCATATTACAGACGTATAAAGTAATAAAACCAGTACAAAGGAATAACTTGTTCATAATAATCCCGCTAAGGGATTGGACCACTCCAACCAACCCAAAAACTCATTAATAAAAATTCTTTAAATAATTTAGAATATAACGGAGATAAGTATTAAACTATTTTAAAAAAATTAGTACTGTTTTTAAACGCTAACTCTTGGATGATTATAAATTATTCATTTGAATAATTCATAGTTGCCGTTTGCGGTTCTTAAAAGTTGCTGTACAAAGAGAATAATCATTGCATTTGTGCGATTCTTGAATTTTGTCGTGGCAGCTAGATATTTTATTAATATTTTTTTTATTTATTATAAATTTATGAATTATTGTGGAAAAGCCCAATCCGAAATTTGTAAATTAGTATTCGTAATTAATTAATCACTAATTAGGTGACCCGAAATATTCACAAACATCGGGATATTCAATAGGCTGTATCTCGGCGGTCTATTGTTCAATCTTAATAAAACCAACACCATTCGATTCCCCACTTCTTAAACTATAGAAACGTCGAAAACTCCGATTGCGATTATACAGCCTTGAAATAGCAGATGTAGACAAATGTTGGCGTGTTATGCGACAATTTGCATTCTTAATTTAGACGGCTGGCTTCCAGCTTCCCTTATGGGAAGTTACGTGTATAGAAAAATATTACTCAAGTACCCTGAGAGATATCACAATTAAATCGTTATTAGTCACCTCAGAATGACATTAATTTCTTAAATTAACAATATCTTAAAACCCGTTGATACTAACCCAATACAAGTTGTCAAATCGATTAAGATACAAATATTCATAAAACATTGCAATAATATACCTAGTATTCCACTTAAAATACCTGAAAATATTTTCTGTCTGTAAATGTTTATAATCTACAACTCGTCTATATTGAAGGTTCGTGTATTTTGTACTGTACTTTCCTGTATTTTCTAAGGTACTCTAGCGTGGGACAACTGAATAGATAGCAGTTATTTTTTTGTCTATTTTGGTTTATTATTTTTTTTATTATTTGGTTGTTATGTTTATTTATTTGGTTATTTTGGTATTTTGATTGTGGCGAAGGCGCCGGAAATAAAAGTCATAACTTTGTATTTAATTCTTCGGAAATACGACTATCAATTTATATTTTAGAATAAATTTTTGAATTATGTTTCGTCCTTTGGAATCCCTAAAGGACGACACATAATTTAAAATTGTAAGGAAATCAATACGAGTTACTCTAAGAAGATGATGTCTATATATTATCAACATTCATTTTTGGTTTGTAAAACAATAATTACGTAAAAGAGAAAAGTAAATTTATCAGAAAATCACATTATCGTATGCAGCGAAGTAACCTCTGTAGAACACGTCATGTCAGTTGCAATGTTCTTAATATGGTAAAACGCAATATCTAGATGAAAGATAGCTTATCGATGGGAAAGTATCGCATATGTTTTCTTGGTCATGTCTTACTGCCGAGACGCAGTATGGATCCAATTTACTTCGTCCTTGTTTTCTCTTTGGTGCTTAAATGTGACATTCATTAGTAATAGATAGAATTCGTATGCAAAATAGTTTTTTACTCGTTATCTATAATCTATATCACCTAGTAAACAACTCAAAGCTTAGATACAAAGTGGTCCAATTTAGCGTGGATTAATAAAATAGGTTATATTAAGTGATCACACTACCGAAACAAGAACACACTTTATCGCCCTAATAACAAGTCATTTGATCGTAATCTAAAATCGAATCCCCGATAATTTGTCCGGCTATAAAAACCTAATTGGAACCGATTATATTTATTTCATTTCATTCACCAGCAATCAATTTCTCTAATAGATTGTAGCACACTATTCTAAGGTATATTGCCCAGTCATTTAAGCAACATAATCTACTAATTAATTAGATTAGATTCCTCATTTTATCCTTGAACAAAAATATATAACAAATCTAAGTGAAATCTATATGATAATCTATCTTGGAAAGTACGACTGTACCAAACAAATACTTAATATGAAGGTTGAAAGTTCCGCAATATCCATTTTCGGACATGATGGAATCAGCATTCGAGAAATTGCTATTGAATTAAGTGTAGGCAAGAGTACCGCGAAAAATAACATTGTTGAAACCGGAGCAAGTTTGTAGGTTGATAAATACTGTCAAAGTTTAAGATTCATACGTTAATAAATATTGTCGATGTAACTGTTAAACAGCTACAAGTGTTAAGAACATAAGTGCCTAATTTCACGTTGCTGTCCTCGTTTTTTATGCTCGCGGTGCTGCATGGGCATCTCGGAAGCTACGACGTCCGATGCGCAATATTTTTGTTTTGATTTAAAATGATATTTCTTTACACCCAAGAAATCTAAGTTTGATTCAAACAAATTTATTTGTATACAGGAAGAGATTTATTTCCCTATAAGAAATATTTTTGCTTTGGCTTAAAGATATGTTTACTTCCCCCAAAGAAATCATATTTTGATTCAAATAAATATATTTTTAGTGTGAATACCTCATCCACGATTTATATTTAAGATAAGGCCGAACTACGAGTGTTTACAAAGCCATTTAATAGTTGGATGAGGTATTCACACTAAAAGCATATTTATTTTAATCAAAATATGATTTCTTTGGCAGAAGTAAAGCCAAAGCAAAAATATATTGCAAAAATAATTGTCCTCTTGTATACAAATATACCTGTTTAAATCAAACTTAGATTCCTTTGGTTTAAGGTAGTATTTTTAAAACAAATTAAAATCTCGACAAGCAAATAAAGTAGAGTATTCAACAAAGTAAATATTGTTAGCGTCAAAGAAATATGTTTTGATCCAAACGATTCTATCTGTGTAGCTACATTGTCAATAACTACGACGTTTTTTTGCGGTAATTCCATCTTTTAACACCTCAGAGTCTGAAAAAATTTACTTAGGTCGTTATATGAAGAGGTGCGTCGCCACGTCAATCATGTCGGCCTATCTTTAAAGAGCATCAGGTAACGCCACTATGCTGTCTGTACATTTATAAAATTTGCAAATACGTTTTTAAAAACAGATTCCATCACAATAAGCGAGCGGCCCACAATTATGAAACTGGATGCAAAGAGTTGCTCAGGGAAAAAACAAACTTGAGTGTGTCCGACAAATCTCCAAACGCCCTTGGAATAAAAATATTTAATATGATCCCTGAGGAAAACGCAAACAAAAATATTATTCAATGCAAATGTGAAATTAAAAATGTATTATTGAATTATATGTTTTGTGATAGAAAGGAATATTTTGGATGCTTCTGGAGCTAGTGATGCATACATTGTAGTATATCTATGTTATCTGTGACCTATCCCATAATGTGTAAATTCTCTGAGAATAAATAAATATTATTTTTATTAAGGATAACTAAATTTATCACAAGTAATATAAGAATTCGGTAATATTTATCAAAAATCTGTGGCCTTAGCCCATATTTGAATAGAAATACTGAGTTATGTTTAAAAAAGTTTTAAACGAGCAGATTAAAAGCATATTAATTAAGCATTAAGCATATTAAGCATATTATAGTCATATATTGAGTTAATACTACTTGAAAAAACCTATACAGAAAAATGTTCTCCTAATTGGTTTGGGCTGTGTAGATTGTACGTAAAAGACTCTTTTACAAGTCGTAGAAACTGCTAAGGTTACTAGGTCGTCATGTTCCCAACAAGTATCCAATATTCCTTAGTTTTATCGTTCTTTTTCTCTCCAATTTTCAGTGCGAGCCGCTCCAGGAATACGGCGAGCGACGCGGAGGATACCGATGCGTCTGTAGAAATGGATATTACTATCCTGGGGCAAATATCAGCTGGAGAGGGTTCTCAGGCGAAGATATTGAAAATGGCCTTATTGCCACTCACAGGTAGGTAATATTTTTGCGTATTGTCACTCAGTAATATCTTACTGCATACTTCCATCTCGATTGGAGAGCGTTTCCTCGTATTCTGGCTGAAATAGTATTTTTATATTGTGATTTTTTTCAATTATTACCTCGTTCTAGTTGAATCTGAGGAATACTGGATTTTCAAAACGTTATTGGATCTGTTATTTTAAAACCGCATGCATTTAATTTTAATTAAAAATTAATCGACAATTTTCAGAGCATCGTAATTAAAAAAACATTTAACACATTTATATTTTTACAAAACTTCCCCTATTTTGTTTCATTAGCGTTGATTTCTTTAAAGCATAGTATATTCGGGAATATGTCGTTTTTTGGCGTTGGATTAATAGCTGTTTGCTGCGTGACTGCAAATGACATCACAAAAAAATGAGTGATGATAGATCGCAAGAGAGGGGCAGACACCCCCGATCAATCTACAGCTTATTGCTTTTATTCGTATAGATATTCTTATATTACATATGGAGTTGTACTTCCGAGTCGATACCAAATGGACCAGAATAGAACATCAACAAGGTTGAGTGTCTCAAATAAGATATTGGCTGGAAAATAGCACACACAAATAACAGGACGTTGAAAGCATTCCCAGATTTTACAAGCTTCTTACAAATATACTTTGTGTACTGTAGTATAAACGTATATCCTCCACGGACACTGTTGACATAGTTGACAAACAAATAGTATTACAAAAATTCATATTCTATATAGGAATTTCACAATTCATTGTTGATAAAATATCCTCCGTTTTGTTTTTCATGTGGAAAAATACATCCTACTCACTTTCACAGTTCACTGATTCAGAATGGGTTATTGTTCTGGAGAGACAATTCAAATAATATGTACCTAGTATTGATAAACTGAATGGTAAGTTAGTGTTTTCGACAGGGTTTTTCTTTAACTCTGCAGGAATCCGAATGGAATGTGCCTATGTGTGATCTCGCCTTTTTGCATTTTTGTTTTTGTACGTGGACGTGGACGTTTACAAAGTTCAATTTTCTTAAAACTTGATATAAAGTTGTTAATATCGAGATTTAACACGAATACTTTGCATATGGATAAACATGGTTAAAAATAGGTTCTAAGTTACCTCTTCTATCATCCTTTCAAATTAAAAGTAACATTTTTCTCCAAAAGTTAAGGTACACAGAAAATTTTCGACAGGAGGGCCAATAAAATGGTAAAATATTTATTACTATGCGAAACGTGGATTTTGGAAATGTCATTTTATTATTAAAGATAGAAGGTCGGTTAAATAGACAAAGTCGTGCCGATTTGTATGTTCTCTAATGAGAAAACACTTTACACGCTTATTGACTGTTTATCAGTTTAAATATTTTTGCCAACAATTGGCAAATTAGGACACAAATAGAACTTCTGTTCTTTCTAAAAATTTCAGAATTTGTTTGTGAGTAATTTCATATGCACAAGACATATGTTTAATACAATCAGAATACTCGAATAAATATTTAATTTATTCAATTTGTATTCAATTTCTTCTTGGTTGTGTTTTTGTTTTCAAAGCAAATTTAATGTTAAACGGTTGTATTATTCTGTGTCAAATTTATAATTATTTACATGTAAGATTTTTAGTAGTAGTAGTAATAATCTTTATTCCAACATTCCAGCTTTCTACAGGTTTATTACATATTTAGTTTTATTCATTCAATTTCATTTGGTGTTCGAACGGGGTATCGACCTTGGTGTTTCTGCCCTGCTCCATGTCTTATTTTGAGTGTCTTATTATCTGTTAATTTATGATTCACTCGTCGTTTGATTCTTCTTCAAGGGCAGGTTATAAATGCGTATAACGTTTTCTCTGGGGTCTTAAATTTAGGAGGATTATCACTGCGGGATAGAAATAGATTATGTAAGGTATTGGGAAATCGGAAATGCTTTTTTTTAATGAGGAGAGTTGAGAGTTCGTTAAATGGTGGTTTTCTGGTTTTTTCGTATAGTAGGGCATTAGGCGGGTTATGAAGTGGGTTGTTGTTCGAATATCTTGTTCGTGTGATAGAGCTAAGAGCTGTTCTTTTAGCGATCATTACGGGTTCTATGGTTGATCTGCGCTGATTACTGCAAAGTATTGCCCTATATTCGATCATAGGTCTACATATGGTTTTGTATATGTATATGGCTTGCTGTCTACACACTGATTCCCTGGATTTTGTAAGTTAAACTTCTATTCTACAATGATTCTGAGATATTTACAGGTATTGGATGGTGATATAGTTTGGTTTCTTAATGTGACCGTACGGGAGGAGTTTCTAATTTTATGGTTACGGATGAGGAGTTGGGTTTTTGTAGGGTTTGCGTTGACTCTCCATAAGTTAAACCATTTTTCCGTGCGAATAAGTAGGTGTTGTAGATTGTCGACTGCGCTGTTGGGCTTATGGGAATGGGAAATTAGCGTTGTGTCGTCTGCATATTGCAATAAATAGGAAAGATTGAGGTATAAGGGGTCATTATCGTAGATATCATAGCAGTATATGTTGTATAGTAACGGGGAAAGTGGAGAACCTTGGGGAACACCTTCAGAGGGGATGAATGCATTGAAAAATGAGTTGTGGATTTTTGTTTGCAGGGAACGGTTGTGAAGGAACGCGCTAATAAATATCTTTCAATCTTTAATTGTAATTTTTGGCGAAATTTTCCTTATTATTTTAGAAAACTTTAAACTAAGAAATAGCCATTACTTATTTACTTATTGGTTCACATCAATCGTGTTAACAAGAAGATTCCACAAGAGGTATGGAATTGCTACTAAACAACAATAACGCAACCGCCAAAACGAAAACATCTCTCTAATTCACAATTGACAATTCACAAACTACTATATTTATTGCTTTCAATGGAATTTGGTTAAATCCTGGTTCTTATTTGAAAATAAATACTCTGAAACTCTTTAAATCTCTGAAAATAAGAGCGGTCCCTGAAACAATGCTGAATAATTAAATATAAATAATTTGTTAATGGTGTTTGTTAGTATGCGGGTTTTCGGTTCAAAAACAGGGGTAATAATTGTCGAAATCTTCAAATATTGAAAATTGAAATTATGTAGATAGTTTTCAAATACGCAATTTACCGCACTCGTTATTAGTTTTATATAATTACTTAAGTAATTAATTTATTAGTATTAGTTTAACGAAACTAATACTTTTTATTTTACATCTGATAATTATTTTAAGGCTGAGTGCGGTTTATAATCTTTTCTTGTCGTGATAGACGCTAGGCGCTTACAACCTTATTTAATGTTTTTAACTATTTAATGTAGTTAAAAGGTTAAAAGTTGTAAGATAGCTCTTATTTATACAGAAAAATATTATTTTCTACGGGATTCTCTCAGTGGGTTCTTACATAATCAACTTAATTCTTGAAAAATTTAAGATCTATCTAAACATATTAATGACAATATTTTGCAGACTGTGGCGAACTTAATAATAAAATTATAAACCCCTAACCACAACAAGTATTTTAGAAGTTTGGAGTTTCTTAGGGAATTATTGAGCAATAACAACTTTGACCCGTCAGAAATAGATGAAAATGTAAGATTGACTGCCCTTTGTATGTCTCAAAATTGTTTTGAAATAAACGGAAAGTTTTTTGAACAACTTGAGGGAACTGCAATGGGTAACTGTCTCTCACCTTTTATTGCCAACTTGTTTATGAGCAGATTTGAAACCAATGTAAAGTCTATAGCACCATATTTCCCTAAGACTTGGGTTAGATATGTCGACGATATTTTTGCCTATTTTGACACCAAGAAGTGCAGTATTCAAGATTTTACCATTAATTATTTCACCATTAACTTTACTGTAGAACAAGAAGTTAACGGCCAACTTCCATTTTTAGATACTCTGGTAGTCAGGAATAGCAAAAATATAATAGAAATTGACGTGTATCGGAAAGATACTAACACAATCAGGTTTATCCCTAATGATTCGCAGCATCCTTATCAACAAAAATTGTCTTTTATTAGTTGTTTAGTAAATAGGTTATTCAAATTTCCATTGTCCGCAGATAGATATCAGCAAGAATTATTGCTTATTAAGAATGTTGTCATACATAATGGGTACCCTGAGAAAATAGTTGATAGAATGATTAAGAAGCAGAATCAAAAAATAATCAAATTGTAAATCAAATATCTACTTTAAATACTTTGTCTGTAGAAAAGAAGAAATATGTTAAAATACCGTTCGATTGTGCATATACAAGGGGTTTGAGAAGTATTTTTACATCACAAAATCTCTGTATAGCATATTCGACTCATAATAACATAAAAAACCTTCTTGGAAACCCAAAGGATAAGGTAGATGTACTTGATAAATCTGGTATATATTGTATCAAATGTCATGACTGTGAAAAAGAATACGTAGACCAGACTAGAAGAACAATTTTAACTAGGTTCAAAGAACATGTAGCTCATTTTAAATATAATCGTTTTGAAAAATCTAGTGTGGCTCAACATATTTTAGACACAGGTCATAAAGTAGTTGTAGATGACTTAAAACTTGTAAAAGCTGTGTCAAATAATAGGGGACTAAACAGCTTGGAAAGTATCTTTATTCACTTGAATAGAGAAAAATTAATAAATTCAGACAGGGGTCCTATACCTAGTTCGCCATTGTTTGACCTGCTTTAATTAAAACATGTTTTTTACGCTTCAATGATCAAAATTCACTTAGGTGTGACCAACAAATGGGTATATATATAGGGTAATTTTTAACATGGACGTCACTTCCACTAGTGATTTGCTTGGACAATATCCAGTAAAGATACTATGAAGTGCTAATCTCTCTTTTCTTTTTTTTAGTTTCTACTGAAGATGGCAACATAGTTGCTGAAATACGTATTTAGGTTCTAAAATACTTGTTGTGGTTAGGGGTTTATAATTTTATTAAACATATTAACCTGAATAAGTTCTGTTTAATAATATACGTAAAATAATACCACAATAAATTTACATACTACTTCCATTAGCCTAATTATTCCAGTCACGTTTGACTCTAGATGGCAGATCATTTCAAATATTTCCGTAATCCGTACATAGTTTGTTAAAAACACAATAATCTAAGCTAACTGACTATCCTGACAAACAAAGAACAAAATCGGAGAAGTGAATACTGTTTCTGGTATGCGGTTTTTGTCATACAATATGAGTCTTAAAGCAGAAATTCCAAATCGTGTCTAGTTTTTGAGAGAAAAATGCATTTTTAGTAATTATTTACAAGTGATTTTTAAAATGCATCACATGCAAACACTGATTTGTTATGAGCTTTTTAGAGATTAAGACAACAAAATAATAATACAAAGAGAATCTATTACAGACACGAATGTTTTGAAAGCTTTACTGGAACACTTAAATGCGATTGAATATACATCCAGTTCAAAATCCAAACATAGACCGAACCAATCTTCGAAAAGCGACCATTCTCGATTTAGTGTCCGCGCAATCAAAGTTTTACAAGCGAAGTTTCCGCCCGCCGGATAAGTAAAACTGGGAGAGTGTCCCCACATAAACTCCCACCGTAAACCTTATTGACCCTCCTTATTCACGGATCCGTGGAATCGACGCCATGACCGACGGTCGCGTATTTCCAGCGGGGAAAACTCTACGGTAATTTGGTTAAATATTTGATTAATCCGTCCGAAGCGAACACGCGCGCCCGTGTCGAGTGTCCAGCCCAGTCCGACAGAGTCAGGTGCTAGTCGTGATAAACGATTGTTGATCGACGTTACGTAAACTGATGATGTATGTTCACATTGGTCAATGGTCGCAGAGCGGGCAAATACGATCGGCAATTCTTTAGGATAATTTCACGGTTGGTTTTTGATGTTTGCATAAGGTCGCTACCAGTTGCGGGTGTAGCCAAACAGGGCAAAATTATTGTTTATCCTGTATTTTTTCAAGGCAAACATAAGCGAATATGTTAGATCAGCGTTTCTCAATCTTTTTACCCTTACGGAACCATTTAAATTAGGTTCAAACTTGAGGGATTATACGCGAAAAAAATAAAATAAAAGTGCATTTATTATAAGCATTTGTTAAAATATTTGACCAATACCAAAAATATTTGTCTAATACAAAAATAATTGAGCACTGCAAAAAAATACCTTTAGAACAAGTATCAGATTTATCAATATCTGTACACAAATTGGGGTTGCCATTATATAGCGTGTCGATGACGTCATAAGTTGAAAACAATTGAATTTTTATATAATATAATATGTAGGGTGGCGTCAAAATGAGATCAGCGTTAATTTTGATGTGCAGTAGATCTAATGCTGAATATTTATTATTTTAATGCATAAGTTCATTTTAAGGCACAATATGAATAAAATATTGCTCATTATAACATATTTCACATGTTCATATTTATTGGATGCTCGATATGCATTATTTTAATACACAAGTTATCCATTCTAGGGCACAATAAAAGCATTTAATTTAATGCACATATCTATTTAAATAAGGCACGCTCAAATCGCAGCCTTTAGTTATTAATAAGAAACATTAGATTAAAATCCATAGTAGATTAATGTGTTTAATTAAGTAAATGAAACAACTCTCCCTTGGTGCACAGTGTTTATTATAAATAGTCTATATAGTTGACGTCGACAAACAATAGTAGTCAAGTAGATAAGTAGGATATGAACACATCAACATTTTAAGTAAATAAATGCGAAATAAAAGATTCTGCGGAATGTTGATAATATTGAAAGTGACTTATCGATAGCAGTGTTGGAATGGAGTTAAAAAATGACACTAATCGTACATAACTTATCCTTATCTTTTCTATATACAGTGTGTCCAGGAAAGTTTCTCAGAAATTTTTATTATTTATAAAAGTTGGCGGCTTGTATATGTATGAATTTGTGATAAGAGTAAAGTGCCTTTATTTTCAATATTATCGATAAACTTTATTTGGAAATGTTGTTTAGAAGTCACACCCACCTATGTTGATATTGTTCTTTTCTGTTTTTTTTTTTTAATTCTTACTTATGATAAATATTAGTCAATGCCAGTGGTACTAAAAGGTTCGCTTTAATGAATTTATAAATTGAAATAATTTTTTTACATTTTTTATTATTTGGGTATAATAACTAATATTTATTTTGAACTAGCGCAAAATTACTCGATTTCTTGATGCAAAGATGGTATTTCACCCTGTAGATAATAATAGTTCAAACAATAATTAATACACGAGCGTGACTTACCTGTAATTCAGGTAATATTAATGACTTTGGATATGTTTATAATAGTAGTTATCCATCTACAGCAAGCGATTAGTCGATGTTGCTGATATTTTCAATGAAAGACATACGGACAACCAAATTACCCACCCAACCATTTTTAGGATAATCAAGAAATTCAAGCACACTGGGTCGGTTGAAAATCTCTTTAAAAAAGCACCTCCAAAAATATGTTGCCGAAAATAAGGAAACAAGTTTACCAATGTTGCAAGCGGTAATCGAGCATATAGAACGACTTCATTCGACAAAATGCTCCTCACACTCAACGAAGTAAATCAACAGCACATAACATACAAAAACTGAACAAAACTCACCTTTATAAACCAAAATAACCACTAAACTAAAAGCAAGAGACTATGGCATTTGGTATGACTTCATTATTATCGATAAACTTTACTTTTAGATGTTGTTTAGAAATAAAATTTAATAATTTATAACCTACTTTCAGGTTTACAGTTCTTTACGGTGTTTAAAAAAGTGTTAACACGCTGTTCAGGAATTAAAGTATTAAATATACATTTCAATTTTAACGAAAAACATTTGATTGTTAACGAGAATAGTACTAATATCGGAATTTTACCGTAAAATTCGGGTTTTCTTGTGTCCACCAACGGCTATTTTGTGAAAAAACAGTGCTATTTGACGTAAATGTTGCCTCGCCTATTCATAGATTATTAACAAATAAAATCTGTCCTATTACATTTCCCCCTCAAACCAGATGGCGAAGTCATACCTATGGCGTCAGGTCTAATGTCATAAGTATGGTACTGATGCCATAGGGTCTTTGCTTTAGTGCTTTTATAAATTTCGTATGTTTTTAAAAGTGATATTTGTTCAGTTTTAGTAAGTTATGTGCTGTTGACTTACTGCATTGGGTGTGAGGGGCATTTTGTCCAACGAAGTCGTTCTATGCTCGACTACCGCTTGCAATACTAGTTGGTTTCTTATTTTCGGCAATATATTTTTGTGTTTCTTAAAGAGATTTTCAACATACCCAGTCTGGTTGAATTTGCTGATTATCCTAGAAATGGTTGAATGGGCAATTTGGTTGCCCGGGTGTTTTTCATTAAAAATATGAGCAACATCGAGATAATCGCTTTTCTATAGATGGATAAGTACTATTATAAAAAATTTCGAGATAGAGGGCCGTGATTTCATATTTGCATATAATTTTTACTTCTAAACAACATTTCCAAATAAAGTTCATCGATAATCATGAAAATAAAGGTACTTTACTCTTATCACAAATTCATATATTCTGAATCGCTTGGTATATGGTATCGAAATTTACATATTTGACTATTGCCGTATTGGTTGCATACAAGCCGTCAACTTTTATAAAGAATAAAATTTTCTGAGAAATGGATAATAAAAAAAAATCCATATGATGCGGACTTTCCTGGACACACTGTAAAATTGGTACGACTTGAAGACACGACGGACGCCCCACATTTTCTCTTTCTTTCTATTTAATAACGCCGCGGAATACTAATTATTGCACGCAATTTCGCGTATTTTCTGAAATTCTAATATCATAGAATTCTTCCATATCAATTCAGTTTATTAATAAGTACCGAGCGAGCGAAACTAATTCAATATTGAAATTAGCCGCTCCAGCTGTCGTCTTTTATCGTCGCACAGAGTCGCGAATTAATTGCATTTCGGCTCGCAATGAACGGCCAGCGAGAGGAAGGACGCTCTCTCAGAGATCGAATACCTACGTAGCCCATTAAAATTGGGACTATGAGCGCGCCTGAATTTATCAGGCGCGCGGTAGAGCCGATCTGGAATTTGTAAAATTATTAATAGGCTGTTCGCGTCAGAAATTCGATTACGGCGGTCCTCATTAAAACCGTTCGAGCGGAATTTATGAAAATTAAGGCTGTACGGCTATCGGGTCGAGCCAGGTCTCTCACGCCTAGAATCGGAAGAATGCAGGCAACATCGACTGCCTCGTCAGCAGGTTGACACTTGACGCCAGAGTCGTAAAGTTCACGTGCTTTTATCAACGAACGACCTCAGTGCATTCAATGGATTTTTGATGTTAAGTAACTCTTTCGGTATGGAACGAATCCTGGGACTCTTTAGTGTCAAATACTTATAGCTACGTATAATGCTAACAGATAGAATCCATAAACTCCGCAGTAAATAATATTGGCTTTCAGTATTTCTGGTTGAACCTCATAGAAAATTAAAAATGCTAAGGAATAGAAGGATTACCTAATAAACACACATGAGAGACAATTAGCCAAATAAAGATTAAATATGGCGACCAAAAATGTAAAAAGAAATTTGGGTTCTTATGCAACGTATTTGCTGTGACATTTGAAGAGCGTAGATTCTAAATCTGATGTCAGATTCTAAACGTTCAAGATGGCGATGAAAATTATAACGAATGTCGTATTTGCATGAGACTTATTTTCTTTATTATTTCAAGTTTACTGACTAGAAATGTCATGCCCGTTATTCAAAACTCAAAATGGCTGATTAAAGATGGCGCCCAAAAATTTAGAAACATGTGGAATTTTTATGCAATTTATTTGCTCGGGTATTTGAAGAGACTATTTCAAGAAATGTACATCCAATATATTGACAAGAGATAAGTAAAATATGTTGGGTTTGTATAGAACTTATTTCCCAAAACATTTGAAGATGATATCTTCAAATAAACTCAAAATGTCGGATTTAATATGGCGATAGAAAATGTAAAAAAGCTCGAGTTTGCATGAAACAGAGTTCATGTGATATTTGGTACTCTCTGATTCTAAATCCGAAGTTGTATTATCGACATTCAAAATGGTGGATCCAATATGGCTACCAAACATGTAGAAAACTAGTCTGCGTATAAATCTTATCGTAAATGATATTATAATCTCAATTATTGAACATATTTTCACTTGTATTATTATTAGTAATTTTTGATGGATCAATACAGCCCATGCCCCAAGGGGCTCAAAATTAAGAATCAGAATAAATATTTAATTATATTAAAAACTTAAAAAGTATGTTACTTTACTACAAAGATGCTTATACATCGTACAGGCTGGCATTTCAAGTATTTCAAATGTACATAAAACATTTTTTCTTTCTGAAGTGCATATATCGAAAACCACCAACGTTTGATATGTATTGGTTTTTGTATCATAAAATATGATAACTCTTAAAATGACCCTATTTATTTTAGAGACCTGGATTGAGACTTGCAGTGTACACACAAAAGAGGAATGGAACCTTTAATGTGGAAAATTAAGATCTATCAATTTCAATTTAATCTTGATTGTCGTCTGACCGTCTTTTTTGTCATTATCTTTCTTCGAATGGTCTGGCCGGAGTAAAAACAACGATCAAATTGCTAGATCTTTTAAAAAAGACAATAATATTGGTATATGCATTTTGTTCGTTCTTCTGCAATATGACTGAAATGTGTCACAGTCCAGTCAACCTCGTAAAATGTTAACAGCGAATTGTTTAAATTAATTACAAACAGTGTCAACGCCAAAATTACGCATAGTTTCAATTTGATTAGTAGAGGAGCAACTTATCTACAAATTTGAGGCGGGATCATTTATTTACCTTTTGAGTTTTTAGTTTTTCTGTTTAATTAATGATCGGTTTTGCCACACCAATTAAGGTAAACGTCCCAAATTCAGACGGTGTCCTAAATTCCGACATATTTCTGTCTAATTGGATAAAATAAGAAATCTACAACATTGAACTTTATTTGAGGACATCCGGTTTGTTGATTTGACATATTACACTTATCAACCCCCAATCGTTTCTTATTCTACTAATGTCCTAACGGCCAGAATATAACCTAAAAGTTTGACTGATGTTGATAATTGAGTGTTATGCTAAAAGTTGATTTTTTCTTTTTTTTTTGTTCTTTTTAGGTTATATGACAATTTATATAATTTGACATCATATCACTAATGTTCGATTGGCCAATCAAACGACGTCATTACGTCGTGTGATTTGCTATAACAAATCATGCATTAACCCTGCAGCACTCACGCCTTAAAAAATGACGTGAGCACTCGCGCGTGAGAATTTCTCTCACACCACTATCTCTTCCAGATTTTGTTCAATATTATTGATTTTCTTTTTCTTTTTGTAAATAAAACAAGACTATTAGTAATACTCATTCACTTATTTGAAAAATCTATCCAAAAATAAATATAATTCATTACAAAATGAACCAAGTAAAATCAAACATCCATTGCAGTGAACAAAAATGCAATTCTCGTTCATTTTATTTTAAAACCATATAAAAACAAATATTGTATTTAAGTAGGCTAAAACAAACTTTATACTAACAAAAAACCTAATCGTCTACTGCATCACATTTATCATTTACCCCAGAACACGTGGGACAGGTGAAGGTGGTATGCTCTGTGCAAATTGCATCATTGCATTTAACACATCTCTTCTTTGACTTTCTATTCTTTCTTCGTGGACAAAATGCACAAAACTCCGACATAGCTTCTTTATTTTGTTCAATTTGAGGCATATTTAAATGTTCTCTTAATAGAAATCGTGCATTAATAGAGTTGTTTAATAAACGATTTCCTATTCACTAAACACTGACTCATAAATAAACGATCGACGAAAAATTACATTATCGCTGCGAAGTGGGTACGAGTGAATGCCGCAAGAAAATATTTAGTACTTTTATGTTATTAAATGCCACACAACAAACCCACGTTGATTCTTAAAATAAAAATAAAGATTGCGATTACCCAAACATAACTCTTTTTTATTTCGCAGTCGATAATATTTTAAATGTAATATAAGTTTTGTTATCGATTGTAATTTTAATAAATAATAGTTGTATGCAAGTTGAACGAAATATAATAATAGCAGAACAATATTAGTAATTACAATGCACGTCTTATCTTTATCACAAACTAGCTAAGAATAATCAATCGCCCCGGTAGACGATACAATACTCTCCAATATCAGAAAAACAGTCCACCAGTTAGTCAACGTTGGGCAGGTTTACGAAACAGGGTTTTTCGCCGGCATCAGCGGAGACTCAAGGCCTGGATGTCGCTTACAGTTCTTTTAAAGGAATTTCTTTGGCTTGTATTTATCGAAATCAACACTAAACCGACTTGAACACACCAGCATTCAAACAAAAGCAACATCGATTACGCAATAGAATAACATCTTACCTTATAGCGGCAATTTGTCTCTTCAAAATCAACGAAGAATGAACAAACAGTCAATGGGAACACAACTCACACCAAATGTCACACATTTATCACGTTTTAAAATCAATACACCGATAGCTTTGATAGCAAACACAGAGAGACGCGTAAAAATTGTAAGACGCTATCATTTCACTACGTACCGGGGTCTACAAGCGGTTTAGCACGGACGAAGACAAAAACAGGCACGGGCTGCAAACGCTTATTGACACAGCATAGTGGGGACGCCCGTATTAGCGCGTTGCTTGAATGAAAGGTGAAGCCAGGTACCTGTTGGGTATTATTTTGAATTGTTGTTGTGTATTTATTGTTGTTGTTATAGTTTTACTAATATGTACTTATTCTATGTGTATTGATTGAATTATCCAACGTAACATTAACCAAACATAACTCTTTTTTATTTGGCGGTCGATAATACTTTAAATATAATATAAGTATTTTCTAAGGAATTTCTTTGATATGTCTCACACAACTGCAGATATAGCACAATCTATTCAATAGATTTTTTTATTTTCGTTTAGCTTCCTTAAAAGTTTTGTTCAGATATGTGATAATTTATTACCTACAGTTAAATTTACGAGTTAAAGAGATGTTCATAGTTTCTAAAGCCAAGTGTTGTTGTTTTGTGAGTCGGTAAAGAATTCAGTTATTTTATACTATAATTTAGATGTTTGACTGTCCCCTTTATAAATTGCTGCTACAAATAGGATTTTTAGTACCTACTTGTAGTCTTTGGTATGATTTTTATAATGAATTACTACTATCAATTTAGGAAAAGCACCAGAGATTGGTAGATATCTTCAAAATACGTGGTTAATTCCGTGATAAATTAATATTTGAAATTAATAATTTTACGCACCTACTCCGGCAATTTACCGAAAAATATAATTACCTACCGAAATTTGGCATCCTTGGTTTAATCCACCTATTGTCTTTAAAAAATCTGTATAGCTCACAAAATAACGTACGTTTTCACATCCAGGAATGACAATATTTCGGGCTTTTACAGTAACAGATATAACTCTATGCAAAAACAAAGTTTTCCGATTTTCGAAGAAAACAATTTATTACAACTTCCTTAATATGTGAGCCAAAAATTAACGAATTAAGATTACTGGGTGTTCACTTAAGTCATAGTATAATATATCGTAATACATCTCCTATTTGTTTTATACTTTAATCCAGGGTTCACCATACTGGTCATATAAACGTCAGTCAAACGTACTCAATACTAATCATTTATTAATTGTAAATGAACCACTTTAATAATTAGGAACACCTCCCCTGATTCCAGTTGCAAATTGTGCCCGAAGGACTGCGACATGTGCGGTGTAGGTGGCGCTTGCGACGCGGACAGGAATATCCACCTGAGGACGATAATCCTGAGCGTCCAGCTGGCCTGCATGGGAATGACCGTAATCGTAGCCCTTGTCGTCTTCAGGCAGAGAAAATGCAAGGTAAGATTGCGGACGTTCAGTTCACCTAATTAAAAGTAGGACTAGAGACGCTTTGCCGTCG
Organism: Melinopterus prodromus; assembly: GCA_964023965.1. Classification (NCBI taxonomy): domain Eukaryota; kingdom Metazoa; phylum Arthropoda; class Insecta; order Coleoptera; family Scarabaeidae; genus Melinopterus; species Melinopterus prodromus. The sequence continues at coordinate 54,283,091 of OZ030393.1, forward strand.
CCTATATTGAACCTCTTTTAACTGTTTCGTTACGTTGGGCTTTATCGTTGCAGACAATCGCCTCTGGGATGTGGACCGTACTCGAAACGACGCTACTCGGCATATTTCTTTTGTACGCCACAGTAAGTATTAATTGACACACATCACGGTACCGAGAGAATAGAAAGAGAAAAAAGCGAATAAATGGCCTTCATAACGGATATTCGCACTCAATATGAGACCCGCATACCACAATTTCATTCATTTTTAGTTTGTGTGTGTGTGTGCGTCTTGCTGTAAGTCTTGTATTGTTTGAAGCGTACCTAATAAGGCGTTTTTAGTTCATCAGCTGACAATAGTTATTAAATAAACAATGAATTTCCTAGTCGTGTATAATACTAAACATATGTATAGACCTGTACGCAAATATGAGCATTTAATTATTGTATGTTCACCAAATTTGCAGCATTTCGATGCAGATTATGTATAACCATCCACGATGAATAATATATTGAATTTCACTTCTCCGATTGCTGCGGACTGCATCACTTTGTTTTAGATTAAATGTATAATTAACTTTGAAATTTGAATATTAACATAATACATCGAAATCAGTCAAATAGAATCAGTAATCATACGACTACAATCTGCATCGCATTACTGAACAATATCGAAATACGTACTGGTAGAAATTAATGTGGAAATTGAATTGTTTACAGCCAGTCTATCAAACTACCAAATCATTTATTATTTTGAATCACAAATTCAAAGTTGATTTTCTCCCGAACCGTTTATTCCATTTTTGATTACTATTTTGTTCAAGTGTACATTCCTTAGTTTCAACACAGGGGCGGAAATTATTCGAATTTCACTTTTAAGCGTATTTAGTGTGCTAGAATGCGAATATGTTGTTTGACGAAATTTGTAACACTCTGGGTTATGTCAGATCTGAATACAAGTAGATCTTATTTAGGAAAGGGAAAACTTGGGTTTGCATACTCATCTCCAACCGTCCGTCATGGCGAAATTTTCCATCGGCCAAATACGACATATACATTACAATTCAGCCAACTTTGTTTTACATAGGAATTCGACCAAGTTTTACATTAGACTGCAAACAGCTTTGGTTGATATTAAAATTAAACCAATTTCGACAACGTAATTCAAACAAATTTTACTGGAATTCAACCAACTTTGACATTAGACTTCATACAAGATTATAATTTTGACATTAGACTTGTTACTTTTTGACTTGTTAATTTTGTTACATTAGAAATTAACAAACTTTGTTTGACATTATAATTCGACCAACTTATTTTACATTAGAAGCCGACCAGCGTTGTTTGACATCAGAATCGAAGCATATTTAACAATAGAATTCAAACAAATTTGACAATAGAATTCAACCAACTTTGACAGTAGCGTACATCCAACTTTTTTTGACATTATACATAAGTCAACAGTCATAAGTATTTGATATTAGAAATTAATCAACTTAGTATAAAATTATAATCGAATACAATTTTACATTAGACCAACCAATTTTGCTTGACATATGAATTGAACCCAAATTAAACAAAAGACTTAAAAAGTACATTTGATTTCAACCAACTTTATAAGTAGAGTTAATCCGACTTTGTTTGATATATTAGAAGTTCATCCAATTGTTTATATTAGAAATTAACCAATTTATTTGACATTAGAATCGAACCAAATATGACATTAGATTTCAACCAACTTTGTTTGATATGAGAAATATGAGTATTAAGCCCAGTTTGTCAATAAAAGCCATACAAATTTGACAATAGAATTCCAACTTTGACATAAGTGGGTAGTTCATCCAACGTTTTTCTTAATTTTGATATTTATGATGCAAAAGATTACATTTGATAAATGTATTTCAAAGATCATATAGTACAATTTATAAAATAATAAATAAACGGTTTTAATTAATTTGCTAATATTTAGAAGTAACAATCATCGTATTTCTCAGAAAATCATATTCTTTATAAAAACGCAGAAGCAAAAATCCAAAATTATTAAGTTTTGTACTGGTCACATTTCAGAAAATATAAATTTGGCTATTGTCGAATATTGTTATTTGGACTGGTTGTTTAAAAGTAAGAATTATATTTAAATTCGAAATCATAGGTATTAGTAGCTACTATTGACTCTAAATTGGTCATCTAATATATTTCTTTTTCTTATTCAGAGTTCATAAAAAAGCAGAACTGAAATATGGATAAGTATGGAATAACAAATTTAAAAGGATCCTGCATAAACAAATTACTAGTAAAAAAATAACGAAACCCTGGTCGATAATGTTATTCACAATACGAATTCTATTATTCTGTAGCGCCAAAAACCTGGGCTCTATCCCTGAACAAAATAACCCGTCAGTTCTGAAAATTTCTACTGACCACACACCAGCGTTGTATAGTTACTCAGACTCATGTTACTCTATAGGTCAACCAACAATTTATTGAAAATCAAAATCAAAGTCACAACTCTATAAACGGTTTGAAAGAAAATTAACTTTGAACTGCGACATATTCTTAGTGGTGCGTTGTAATTTTGACTTGCTGAGTACATAATGCTTTTCTACATGTAGATATATTTCGTAACTGTAAAATGTTATTTAGTCATTGTTTTACAGTTGGTACTCCATTTCTGCTGTACGAATTTGTATGCATCACATGAAGGTGCATAAAAGTACCTATATAACACATTAACGTTAGCAGTGTTTTTACATGAAATGTTATAAAGTAGAATTTGACAGTTCCTGAGAAGAATATAAAAAATTATATGGCAATTATCACTTCAAAAATTGGTTCGAAAATTACAACAACATTTAAAAAATCAATTGTTATAAATTTAAATGTTGCCCAAATAACTACAAAACTCCAAAATTAATCAAGTTCAAACAGAATATCATTTTTAAATCAAATAAAATGCTCAGTTTTTAGAATAGCTTTTTCACGATTTAAAGTACGTTATCTGCTTTCTCTGAAGAAGCTAAAAAAATGGTAACCAAAACGTCTGATACTATGAAATTTGAGGCTTGTTTGTACTTCTTTCAAGAAGCTAATGTCAATTTCTTACCATGGCCACCATGTACACCGGATCTTTTCCCTATCGAAAACGTGTAAATTTTTCAATATGCCAATACTTCGAATAGCAAAAACATTTGGGCAGTTATGGCTTTCAAAATTCTTTATATTTATGTAACTATTTCTAGGTGGTAATTCAATTCTTCGAACCATCAGTCATCCAGTGCATAGCAGAGCCTTGGTCGAGAGAATTGGGCTTCATAGTTTGCTATGGGGCGATCATTCTAAAGCTGTACAGGCACCTCATGGAGTTCAGGACGAGAAAGGCACATCGATGGGTCATCAAGGACACGGACCTGCTCAAATATCTGCTCATCATGGTCCTGTCCGTCTTCGCGTACATGTCCGCGTACACATCCATCAGCCTGAACTTTGTCCAAGAGAACTACAGCCTCCTATATGTTAGACAAACCACGGATGGTGTCACGTACCAAGCTTGCAAACCACTCTGGTGGGATTACGTCACCGAAGCTGGAGAGATGACCATCCTATGCTTTGGTATCCATCTAAGCATCGGCAGTAGAAATGCCAGGACACCTTTTAACGTAAGTTATAACTGTTATACAGAAGTGAAGATGGAACTTCCAATATTGCGAATTTGTCAGTACACAATCCATCATTTCCACGCTCGACCCCCAGCAAAACTAAAGAGAGACGAAAGATGCCATGCCCCGTTTGACAGAAAAAGATAGCGCTTGATAGCATTCATCTCTCTTTTTGCGCTGTCTTTTTCTGTCAAACATGACAAGGCATCTGTCGTCTCTCTTTAGTTTTGCTGGGGGTCGAGCGTGGAAATGACGGGTACCAAACTCATAAAATCAACCAGGATTCCAATTTTGTTGTGGTAGTCAAAAAAAAAGCGCTTATCCCTCATCTGCATAGAAAGCACCCAGACAATTCTCATTGTCTTTAACAAAATCCAGGGAGTTATGTACATGCAGTCAGTCAATTTCAGTAGACAATTCGGTGAGATAATTGAATGTTGCAATTATCAATCAAATCGATCAGATATAGGACAGTGGTACGAAGTGTAGAGCATTAATCAGCTGTTAACGTCTGGTCACGCTTGTCAATTAGCGAGGGTAATACCGAGACATAATCGATCCTAACACTACATATTCGTTACTGGTTCATTTGCATGTGGATGTCGGCACACAAATCAGCGTCATGTATGTACGTGTATAACACCCGCACTGACGTTAATGTAATAGTTAGGTAAATCTACTATCTCGAGTGTTTGACTGTACTGTTCCAGAAATGTTGTTAGATTTTGTTTACTTTGGTGTATTTTCAATTCAAGTCGACTTTGGTGGAAATGATAATATAATATGATTTGTATTATATTATATACCAGATCTAAATAAATTCTCATTCAACATAAATCTTGGAATAAATTGTAAGTTTCTATTTCCCATGCATTATTATAAAAAAAAAAAAAACATTAAACTTGAAAAACAAAATCTTAACCGTCATATTATGGAGATCTAGCACATTTGAACATATATAAAAGCGCGTAAATTGGTACAAGAATACTAATCAATTATCAAAAAAGAAATTTACGAGTACCTACTTTGATTTTGAATATGAACTACAATTGAAAGTATTACTTATTATCTGTTTTGATTTGTTTATAAAACAAAACTAGACTCTTTTTTAACTTGAATCTATAGTTAACTTGTTTATCTGCAAGCAGATAAACCATAATTAACTGTTGTTTACTTATTGATATAGAGGATGTTGATACTTTCTGATTCCAATGGATTCAAACTTGATATTCGAGAGTTCCCAGGAATATTTTTTTTGTTTGAAGATCAATGATGACATTTCACCTGCAAAATTACCGGCTGTCGTTTTTCGTTCAATATGTTAAGCTTAAAATAACTGTAGTTTGCTAATTTGCAAATTATGCAGTGTGAAAATTTAGTAGCGGATAAAATTGAAAACATTGTTGTGAAAAATTATATTACACATGATGACACTATTTTTTAAATTTTAAAAACATTTTTTAGAATATATCAAAAATTTACAAATAGTCTAGTTATCTGAGTGTAAAATGAATAATAAATTGGTTTTACGTTCACATTTCTCAAGTTATCGGAATAAATGCCCAAACAGTCGACCCTGCACCAGCTGACAATGGCCAAGCCGCCGCTCATAAAATGCACGTGCCAAGCCGCCGGCGCCGCCGCGAGAACGTTCACGAGTGCAAAATTCTATTGTTTTAATCAAATAATTATTTCTTGTGATCATACTCAGTCTCTGGCCAATTGGTGGATCAATCCTATTTTATAGAGTTGACATTTTTGCACTTTTAGCAGTTTGTCAGATTGTACTAAAACAATGTTTGTGGGAGATATGTTTTCAATAAAATATAGCAAGCACGTCTTGGGTTAGTTTCGGTTACAATCGCAGCTAGTGCGAGACTTTTCGAATGGCTATGAGACAGAGTGGGGATATCAGCGGTTGCCCTCTGTTTGGTACGTATCTATGGGCAAGTTTGCTTGTTGCTAAGAACAATAACGCACGCGCCACTCCCATACGTTAGATTGGAAAGTCAAAATAATCAGAACATTTGTTTGAAACCATTTTGAAACCCTGATATCTACATACACTACTGGTCATTTAAATCTACTTTATGATTATATTTATTGTGACGGCTTGACAACTGACAATATCAAAAAAAATTGTTAGTTTTACACCCTAATAAATGGGTTATATAAATGGTTTTTCTTTTCTTCTGTAACCTATTGCAAATTTTGCCGTTGAATAGAGATTCAAAAATCCTATCGAAATGGGAAATAAACATAGTTGCCATTTCAAAAACTCTCGATGAATGCATTGCTGTTAAAAAATGTAGATTTTAGAAAAATTCTAAATATCGTGTTTGGTTCATATCTTCAAAGCAAAAAAGGCTACTTATATGCTATACTTATTTTAACATAATTAATCAACATTTAAATGCCTTTTTTTACCTTGTATGTCACTCATGTGGTGTTATCGAGTTAGATCCTCCCAAGTGAGACAAAGAAGCCAGAAACGTGAACATTACTGCTAAGCAGTATTAAACATAAAAAAACTAGCGTTCAAATCGATAATCTTGGCTTCTTGTTCGCTTTTCTACTTAATTTCTTTTCATAAATCGCGTCATATACGCAAAAATATGGAATAAGTATATTTTCACAATGTTTCAAAAACTGTCGAAGGTGGTCAGGGAGTGTACTCTCGTCATCTTTTTGAAGCGAATGCGAGACTTCGCGAAGGGTTTGGTGGACGGAGTGGGGATATCAGCGGTTGACCTGTGTTTAAAACGTCTGGGCGTGGCTCGCGCGTTATGTTCTTAGCGACAAGCAAATGGGCGTGGCGCGTGCGTTATTGTTGTTAGCGATAAACAAATGGGAGTGGCGCGTGCGTTATTGTTCTTAGCAACAAGAAAACTTGCTCATAGATACGTACCACAGGGCAACTGCCGATAGCGCCACTCCGTCCACCAAACCCTTCGAGAAGTCTCGCATTCGCTTTAAAAAGATGACGTGAGTAGACTCCCAGATATTCTTCCATATTGCCTACTACTTAGTCGAAATTATATTACGTCTGACTCTATTCAATCATAAATATCTATATAAAGATTCTTTGTTTCCAGGAGCGTATCTACTTATGCGCCTCGATAGCAATCGAGCTGATAGTCAGCCTCGTCTTCTACGCAGTGAGGATAATCGTCATGCCAGACCTCCATCCCGACATGGTCCTCTTGACATACTTCGTGAGGAGTCACACGACGACCACTCTGACACTCATCCTAGTCTTCGGCCCGAAATTCTGGTACCAGCAGAAGCAAGCCAGGTCCTTGGCGCAGGACTACTCCTGTCGGATTCCAGTGGACGCTTTCAAGGTAACGTAAATATTCATATTTGACACATCGGTAAAAGTGCTGCTGGCTCTCCGCCATGCATGTCGTATTCGGCGGTATTTTACATCCACAGCTGCGAGTGACGCGTGTTCTCGCCCGAATATTGTTAGCTTATTGCTTTATTGACAAACTCTGAAAGGCGTCGATGCGATAGAAACGCTCTGAAAGAGGCGCAGCTGCCTGCTGAAAATTGACGGGGTTATTAGGACATCCCGTAAAGCAGAAATTCGGGTGCTCATGTGTGTGTTTTCTGTGCTTATAACGGCGTATTTTATGTTGGAGAATTTCAAGAGGGATTAGAACTTTATAGGGAGATCTTAATTTGATTAGCCTGACAGATGATTACAAACGCTCATCGTATGCCGAAAGGCATGCCGTAAATCTGTCAAAACACGTAAAGCCATATCATACTTACACGTGTATGTGTTCCGTACGTTTTCCGGATTTGTTATATTTACATGCGTTGTGAGTTGACCATTAAAGTTAGAAGTTAAACAACTTAATCGTAAGAACGCTATTTCACAAGAGTTCTGACAGCTTGTTATATGCCAGTCCTCGATAAATCTTGGAAATCTGAGCATCTCTAAGCTGGAAGGTGCGGTTTAACACTAGACTCGGGTGTCTAGACTTACGTCATTTTGCTGCGCGGTTTATCATTTTGAAGTATTATCAAGCAGATATGTTTCTAATCCATTTTCATTAGAAAATACCATTTTACTAAAAGCCAATAATTGCTTAAACATAAATTCTAGTTAAAAAAAAGTAAGTAATTATTACAATTTGTTTATGAAACACTTCTTATTTTTATTCACTAGAGAGTGACCGGTTTCGCTATTAGCATCATCAGACCTTCCTGCAATTTAAATAATTTATTCATATTTATTATTTAATCTCTACAATTTGATGTCTAATTTTAAAATGTTGGTGACTGGGTTTAATTTTATATTTTATATCTTTGATACTTAAGTAATTTTAATGTTGTGTTTAAATTTCGATAGTCAGGTTATGTCTATTTTTGTAATTGCAGGAGAGTCTGATGAAACTAATAGCGAAACCGATCACTCTCTAGTGAATAAACATAAAAAAAGTATACAAGAAACAAATTGTATCAATTATTTCCAACGAAACACATATAATCTAAGATACACATATATAATCAATCATATGTATATAAATAATGAAGATTCCCTGATAAAAACTCAGAATGTAATAGATCATTCGATCAGAAAACGTGTCAGCAAATTAAGGGTAATTTCCGGTGTAAAATTATAGAAAAAGTATTTTTTATTAATTTATTAATTTGGATGGACAATATTTATAAAATTCACTTGAAATAATTCAATAAGAAATTCGAAGAATTGGCGATTCCACAGTCTGAAGTCGAACGGCCCCCGAAGTGCATATCTATCGATAAAAAATGTGGACAAGATCAAAAGTTCGGCAGGGTCGTTGTTACACTTCTAAATTGTTTTTCTGGAAACCTTGTCTTGTTGAGCACTTGACACGATTTGTGGACATTTTTTATCCAACTTTTCTTAAAAAATACGTCATCTTTTCTCATAATATTCTTAAAACAAGCGACAATTTGACAATACTAGTTTGAGCTATAGCGACTGAATCCACGAATACAAGGCAATGAAGTTTTAAAATCGATTGGGTAGTTTTTCTGAAATCGTTTCAGCCGACTAACAAAACATTTCGAGAAAACCGTCTTTAATGTAGACGTGTGCAGACTTTCCCGAACTTTAAATCAAAACTATTAAACTTAGCAAAACAAACTATACATCATTTTGAAGAAGAGGAATCTGGGTACATTACAAAAGAGAATTACTTGAAAGTATTCATATAGATATGAGAGAAAAACAACAAAAACACTATAAGCTGTGGAATCGTTAATTCTTCCAATTTATTTCAGAAATTTTACAGCGTATTCTCTAAATATTGTGCAACAAAAATATGCAATAATAAAAAATGATTTTTGAGAATTTTACACCAGAAGAACACCAACAACATTGTTTCATTTCATTAGTTATTTAACTCTAATTACAATACTCTATGTCTGGTATAAAAATCCTATATAATGTTTACATAATTAAACAAAAGATCAATGGACTACATACCTACGCCCTGTTTCAAGATAAGAAAGAAACGGATACCCGGTATATCCAACATTTTTTTGGGCTAAAATTAAAATTAAAAGGAAATCTGGTCACTTACTTTAAAGGCATCTTCAGCTATGAGTTTATGAAGTGGACCACATGTTGCGTGATATTCACCATTTGCAAGATGACTTCTGGAGTCTTCCTGTGCGAGTTCTGGCTCGGTTTCTGACTGACCTGAGTACCTTTTTGCTCCACACCAGGAGAAATATTATCTGCTCCACCTGCATCACCTCGGTTTCGCAGTATAATTTTTCCACCTGAGTCGGCACAGCTTTTGCACCAAATTTTTGAGCCTTAGATTGTTCACCAAGTCTTGCATCTAGTGCTTTTCTGAAGCCATCTACATCAAAACCTCTTCTTCACCAGTACTGTTTTTACAACCAATCTTTTGTACCACTACCACCACGTATTTCTCTTGGTTGGCCAGGATTTCTTGGTTTTTACTCTGATCCTGTTGGTACATCAATTGCTTCCAAAAAAACTGACGTCTTGCCATAATTTTGTGCTTCTTCTTGACCACTTCTCCAGACTTGTTGCCAACAACTTTCTTATTTTCTGGTCGTGGCCAGGAAAAATATACGTAAAGATCAAGGCAAAACTGTTATTCAGAACAACATAACAACTGCCAAAAGAACGCTGAAACTACAAGAAAGCCAGTCTCTCCACTGAGTAGAACTTTATGAGGAATACTGTATGCGTGTATGATAAGATCACACAGCAAATAATTCTGTACCTTGGTGCAAGAACAACCAATTTAATTTTTGCTAGTCATTAGTTTTGAGAGCTTTTTTTACAGCTACCTTAAAAATCAATTTTTTTGACATGGTCACCTCTGTACATTTATGTAAGAATAATCCATGTCAAAAAAATTTGATTTTGATCCTCGAAGAAACGCTCTCAAAACTAATGACTAGCTTTTGCACAAAAGTACAGAATTATCGTAAAACATCAGGCACAATAAGCACAATAGCTCCAAATTTGTTTAATTTTTATCCTAAGCGTAGAAAAAGTACACCACAGTCGACAATTCTATTTATACATCGATCGGCTGTCCAATTCTCTTTATAAATAATTTGCCAAGACGGCGGTGGTTCTGTGATGGGACGACACGAGCTCCCCCATTTATTAATTCGGCTTATCGTCGCCGGTTACAAATGCGTGCCGTAGCGACGGCGGGCGCCTTCGTTTCGCCTGGTGGTTTAAAATGATTAAAAGCTGAACCCCTGTAATGTATGCTAGCCGTCGCCCGTTAGATGGCACTGAAATGATTCATTGAGCCGGCCATTTGGTGTGTACTAGATAGCGCCACCTTAAGGAGAAAACAGAAGGGAAAGAAGCGGGGAAATGGTGCATTTAATCATTGCGTGCACGGAAAATGAAGTAGGTGGATTATTAATGAAACACGGGAAAAGGGGGAATGAGGAATGTGGCAGTTAGTTGATGTAAGCGGATTTATTTCCAAGCTGGAAGAGATTATTATTAAACAAGTTGGATTATCTTGATAATGTCTAAAATAATGTGGAATAAATTGTTGTATTCTGGAATGATTGATGGTAGTCCGTTAATCATTTTTATAGCCATATCTGAAGCTCAATTCTTAACCATAAATAATATTTTTACTTTATCATACGCAGTATGATGTACAATTGCATTATCGCATAATTGTTAAATAAATGATGCAGTAATATTAGAAGTGTTTCGTTGCTTGCACCCTTCTAGAAACTCAGATAAAAACTAAATAATGTCAAATGATTTATTTTTTCAAATGTTTATTACTTTTGTTTCAGAGCGATACTAACGATTAATTGACCTGTTTATTTATTACAACAAACTTATTAAGATTAACTTCACAATTACAGCCGTAATTTATTTATGAAAATAAACAAAAAATATCAGTTTGTTAAAATGCTGTTATTAAATAATTGTGTCCAAATTTCAGGCGTTCTGCGTCAAGCAATTTGTAATTGAATGATTACTATTCAAACAGATGGATCGTGGCCACTAGTTTATATTGATATTTTCAATTCCATCTGAATATCGTATAACACTCAATCAAATAGAAACACTTTTGCCAATATTTGCATTGCTTGCTATAGGAATGTATACATAAAACGCGTCACAGAGGTTTAGTTAAATATTTAACCAACCAATGAACAATTTACAAGTGGTATAAAATTGTCATAAAATATATTGAAGATAAATTGAGAGAACACCAATTGATTACAAAACTTGTCAATACAACCTAGCCTACATATAACTACAACCGCAAACATGAATTAGTACTTGTCGCTATGTCTCCATCACTGTGAAAAGCATTCGCCATTGAAGAATCTAAAAAATCGTGAGTTACAGCGACTGGCAGAAGTATGAAATTGGAGTTGTAACTGATTTAAAGAATTGCTGATTTACAGATTGTTTAAAGGATAAAACATTATGTCACTTAGAATAAAAGACATGAAGTTGAAACGCAAATAAATATGCAAACATTTGTCTTTCGAAACGATATAGGACAATCGAGAGTTGTATACTTAAATCACTGAACTCCGAGTGTCCGCCAGGAGCATGCTAAAATATTCATCGCATGGAAGTGAGTTTTCAGGTTACTGCTGTTGTTATATAGTTCTAACCTCACGGTGAACTTTGACCCGTTCTACATTTCATGTTACATATTATTAGGTCATCTATAATAATCGTTAAGTATTCTGTCTAATTATATTTATGATGCTCTATTGTCAATTCCGCTTACTTAAATTGTTCTTGACCCTGAAAAGTAGTTCAAAGTTTCAGTTGGATACCCATTATTACTTATGGTAATTAATTTTGTAATCTCCTTTAATGTGTCAAGAACTTCAGCAGTATTATTTTTTAGCTGCAGACGTACATACGTCGTTTCTATTACAAAAAAAACTGTTACTTTTTGGGATAATCGCTTTGGTTTCGCTTTGGTTTGTATTTTTTTCGTTTTATGTTTAAAAAGCTGTCGATTCAATAGGGACCTACGATGAGTAATCAGTGTACCCTTTTGAATTATCATTTCGGATGAATTGAGAATTTGAAGGCTAATGACACGTCAGATTTTTGCAAAAAATTGTAAATTGTTTGATTGACATTAAAAACTATGAGGAGGCAAACAAAACTATTAAACTACAATCAAGGATAAATGAGGGACCAACAATGGTATTTGTTTAAAAATTTTGATTACTTCACTAACTTCACAAGTTAGTAGGTATTTAAAAATATCGTTTTAATGGTTTTACACATTTTCGTCATTTTCGTCGAGATATTCAATTATTTGTAAAAAGAATAGCTACTGCAGGCCTATTTTAAATACTACGTGAAAACTAGTTTGCAGATATTGCCTTACCAATTTGTCAATCACCAAAACCAGTAGGTTGATGCTGAAAAGTTTAATACGTTATACAGGGTGATCCTACCATCCCTTCTTGAGTTTTTTAAATGGGACACCTTGTATAATAGGTATATCATGGCTGTAATAACCCTCTACTTTGCTCCACTGGAATGTCATACACTGAATAGTACAAGTTTTTGTTATATTTGTAATTTAATTAAAATGTAATGTAAGTGCTAACCTTACTATTGGGCTGTATACGAGGTATTTGGTAGTTTAATGTAGTGTTTTAAGGTGTAAAGGGGCGATAGAAGAGGTAATTTAGAACCTATTTCATCAGAATTATCCTTATAGTAAATATTGTAGTTATCAACATACTACCAATTTGATGTCAAAGTTGATGTAATTTATGTGCTCACACACAAAAACCAAATATTCAAGAAAACAAGGTATCTTTAGAGTCGAATTTTAATTCAGAACAAAAAAAATCTAATAATAACACCTTTACATAACACATTTCCGTTTACGTTATCGATATTACTCATATTATCCCATTTTTGAATTGTCTCTCGAGAAAAACAACCAATATTAAATCAATTAACATTGACAAATATTTTCCGTTCTCAAACATTTGAAACCATCGAAATTTACAAACATCCTTCCAACATCAATCGTGAGCACAGCACTGACATCAGTAGGGTCTGGATATCGATCCTAACGTGGTCAGTTGGAAAAACACATTAGAGCGGTAGCTCCAGATGTGCGCAGTGAGGTTTAAATTAGGTGTATAAGGGACATTCCTTTGGTAGGTCCAGGGCCGGCCCTAGCGTTTTTACCGCCGTAGGCAAATCTCAATAGTGCCGCCCCCCTGATTGATTGATTAAGTACTTTTATAACAAACCAACTGCAAATGATTGAAATAATTATTATCAAATAATAAATTCATGCATCATGAGTCCTTGCGTGTATTATCTTTTATTATCTTTTGCAAGACGCGTTAGTAATGTAGCGAAAACAAACATCCTTCACACTACGTACCAAGATATTATTTTCTTGTCGAAAGTAAAACGTATTAAGAATTCTATAGCGCGAAAACGATTTCTTGCAGGCATAAGAACGTATTTTTCACCGGTGCATTCATGCGGCATTAATATGTTTACCTCAAATAGTCTGCCAAATATCGGCGTAGAAGGCATATTTTTACGGCCACAGAACTACAAGTTTTTGTCGAGCCAGCCGATGCGTTCGAGACCTTGCAACGTGTTTGCAAGTCCAGATGTGCGATGTTTTGAATGGGCATTCTTGAAACAAGGTCTATGGACGCAAAATCATTTGACATCATAATTAATTCGCCCGACTATGAAAATAGTACCAATAATACCATCAAAATGTTTACTGAATGAAGACATTATTATTGAAATTTATTATAAATTATCAGTGATTACCAGTGAAATTTGTCATGAACTACTTGCATCAAATATTTCCGAAGTTATTAAGCTTAGCAGCACAAAATGTACACCATATTAAAGATGAAAAGAATTACTTAAAATTATTGAAAGATGTAGATGTGGGAGAAGGTTATGAACGGGTTTTCAGAACCGAAATATTATGTCAATATCTACACTGTTAAGTCATCTGTCATCAGCAAACTTCTGTCGCTTTTGACAGAATAGGTATTGACATAATATCTCCGTTCTTTACATTTTCCCAAATCTAAATCTTTCAATATTTTAAGTAATTCTTTGGTTATCATGTACCCAAATCTTCATCAAAATTTTATCTTTAATATGATGTATAATTTGTTCTGTTAAGAGTAATATTTTCGGAGATGTTGATGCAAGCATTTCATGGGGAATTTTTTAACCACTGATACTTTTTAATTAATTTCAATAATAATATCATCAGACTCAGCACATTTTAATATTATTTTTATAGGCGGGCAAATTATGTGTCTACCCAAATAAAAATTAACTAGCTTACCATTTCGGCAGCAAATGCTAAACCGTTAAGATGGAGGATTCGCCAACTTTTAAAGCCATCTTTGGAATGTGCCAGTAAATCATTTTTACTTATAACATTTTCTTTAAGTTTGTGGATATCGCATAAAAACTCAAAAGGATCGTTAGGACTATTTTATATTTCTCTTTTGATTTTTGTATAGGATCACTACACTACAGTACACTTTCATATTATTTTTCCTAATTGATCATATATTTTTCCTAATTGATCCTCTTTATAAAAGCTAATGAGCTATTTTATTTAAGTATGCCTATTATTGGCTGCTATGCATCTTAAAATATAGGAATGGCCTGAAGCCTGTCAATTCCGATTGTATTTGATTGTATTTTACTATTCCTTTATTTTCTAGATTCAGGCAATATTTTAGAGCCCTAACATAGCCTTTTCTATCTGTTAAGATAAATACAGTATCGACCAACGCGACTCTAGTGACTCATCCTGTATATGTATGACATTTACCATGAAGCGAAAGTAGGTCAATGTAAAACAGACTGTATTAAGACTCAGCATTAGTCAGCTTTAGTCAACTCAGCAAAACTCCGATTCCAAGAACCAACGCGAGTTCAAACAATTTTTCTCATACACATGTTTTTTTTCTGTTTTTCCCTTCTAGCATGAGGCGAACGCACACGGACCATTAGCGTCCAACAATAGCGACGTCGACGTCGGCGAGGTGACGCTCGCCGACATGAGTCCGGACGACATCCGGGCGGAACTGAAACGGCTCTATATGCAATTGGAGATCTTCAAGAACAAGACCATCTGCAGGGACAATCCCCACATCTCAAAACGGCGCGGAGGAAAGAAAGCACAGCACCGGAGGTTCAGTTTGCAAGTAAGACGACCCCCCTATGAGCATTCCCGGCACGCGATCTTTGTAACCCCCCAGTGACGCCCCCCGACCACCCCTATGTGTGCTCTTTGCGCGCGAACTACCCCTGTCCGTCGGCGAGAGCGCAAAGTGCCTTTTAATACAACCCGGCTTCAATACGGTGGACAGCGTCAAGTGTAAATGATTGATGATCTCCAGTTTTTTTTTATTATGGATATCTTTTTCATACTAAATTGATTATGAGATTAAATCGATTAATCTTTTACCCCCTCCTCGTGTGTAACAAACGATATGGATGTGAGTCGGTGTAGGAACTCAACGGAATAAAATCGTGGTTTGCAAACATAAATACAGTTGTTACATTGTAGAACCAAGCTTTTGTAGTAAGATTATTACTGATATTTTTTCACTGATATATTTCATTTACAAATATTGTATATTTGACTAGATTCAGCTCATACGGAGTTCTGAATTGACTAGATATTTCTACCTACTCATAAAAATTGAGAAAATAAGCACTTTTACTGTTGTTGGACTAGTTTTAAGTTCGAACTTTACAAGTACTCTACTTTTAAGAAATTCTTTCTGATGCCTTCAGAAAATATTTTTCAACTGCTCATCTCGGGAACAAGAAAATAAAAAACAAGTCAACTACAGACATTTTACCGTTTTTATTTTAATTAAATTTTGGGTGGATGCGCCGGGAGGTCTTTGAACAATTGTTTAACCGGGCATCAAAATAAACGCAAAAATTCAAGAAATATTAAGTATTTTTATAGGAAAAAAGTATCTAAGTAAACATTCATTTGAGTAAATTTTTTAAATTAGTTTATTTATTATTATTTTATTTATTAATTAATTAATTAATTAATTTAATTTAGTATTATAGTAGAAGTTTCCGATAAAAAACAAATCCTTGATATGATTTTGTGATTTTTTCATTAATTTTGGAATCTCAGACAGAATGTTTTCTTAGCCAAACGTATATTTAAGTTTTCAAAAAAGAAAAAAAGATAAAAGTAACAAACAGATCTTTTACAGAATAACGGGGAAAAAGAAAAGGCCCTCTTCTGCGAACTAGTTGTTTTATTTATATGCTGTGGTTAGTAATTTCAAACGATTGTGGTTATCATCAGACCAGCTGAAAAGACAATAGAATAAGAGAAATGGTGATGATGAACTTAATCGTTTGATATTAATAACCCGAGCATATAAATAAAACAACTAGTTCGCAGTTATTTCTTTCCCCGTTATTCTGAATTATCAGCGAACTAATTCATTGAAACCATTCGAGACATCTTTTACACTTTTAAGTGGTATCCTGTATATGGAGTGTTGGGTATTCATACTTTACACAATCATAGTGTTTGTCGTCTTTCTTTATTTTTTAAACCGTTTTTTTGTGACCGATTTTTTATATCAGTTTGCAATTACAATTAATAATGTAGAAATAATCAGATAATTCATCCAACTTTGCCATTTTGTCTTTAAATAGGTAGAATATTGAACATATTATTCATTTCTTACGAATAATAAATATAAAAGTAATAAACAAATGAACAAAATAAATAATATCTAATGTTTTTATTTTAAATTATTTGATTTTTTTAGTTACCATGTTAGAGTATAATAATAATAATAATAATAATAATAATAATAATAATAATAATAATAATAATAATAATATACTTTATTTCACATCAAGTTATATAAACATACAAAATAGATTTTTTCTATTGCTCTGTTAATATTTCAAACGGCAGTAAAAAACAATTAAGTTTATATGAAACATTTTACTCAGCATCTACCGACATTTGGTATCTGAAAACAAAATTTCGGGAAGAAAGTCTATCCTAAATAATGACATGATCTGACACATTTTTGCCTTTTATCGACTTATTTTATTATAACCCCTCTGTCTGTTGACATACATGAATATCAAACAGCGCAATATTTACACTTCCATTAGATTTGTGCCAGAAATCAGACATTTTTCATATGTTGCTCCTGTAAAATATACCCACTTTTTAGATGCTCATGGGAACGTCTACATAGGGTACATAGGGTATTTCACCAATTGTAGTGAATTGAAGACAGTGAATGCAGAAATTTCAGTATTTGAGTCAACCAATAAACACCAAATAAAGATATAAATGTTCTGCGAACCATAATATTTAGGGAAATATAGGGAATTTTCTATTTATTATCAATATATATTTTATTTTGTATCTAGTATATGAAAACTATTAGTAAATCACTCACAGGACATTTTATGAAAAATATTAAAACCGGTTTCACCAGGTCTTGTTTTTGGAAATTGGGAATTTAAAAACCCGTTATTTTCATAAGTCTGTTTTTGCGTAAAGACTACATGATAACAATAAATCTATAATAAAACTAAAAACGTAACTAAGTTTTCGTTACACAAGAAAAATCCTTACTTATATATTACACATCCTGTATTGATAAAAGTAGCATATGTATTCAAATTTGTTTTACGTTGTTATTTTATGAAAACTGTGAAATAAACACTAATACGAGTAGTTCAACGCCAGTCCCGAACGCAAACAGCAACTCACCTTTAACCTGACAAACAGTACACGTTGACTTTGTATTACAGTACAGTACATAATTTGAGTTTACTTATTGTAAGATATTAGCATTATCATTTTATTAACGTTAGTATAGGCAACACACATTTCGTGTTTTGGGAAACCAGTTTTCCAGTTTTCGCTATACGTACGGAGTACTTGTATTTTATGTACATATGTTATCGAAGAGTTGAATAAAGCAGTTGTATTAAGTTGTATCGGCATTGTATTGAGTAACAAGTTGTTACAAATTGGCGACGAGTGAAAGAAATTGGAAAGCGGGAAGAAGTGATAGAGGGAATTCAGGCGGAAAAAAAAGAAGAAATGGGTGATGAACACGCGCGAGGTACATATGGGCGACTTCGCGAATTCGATCCAAATGTGGATGAATGGGCCATTTTTCAAGCGAGGTTGGACAATTACTATACGGCGAACGATATTGAAGACGAAGAAAAGAAGAAAGCCATTTTACTCAACTGTTGTAGCGAGGATGCGTACAAGTTAGTATACAATTTATCGTTCCCAACCAAACCCGAAAAGAAAACGTATCAAGAGTTATCAACCATTATGGACACGCATTTTAAAAGTGCCCAAACAGTATTTCCTAATCGTTTCAAATTTTATATGGCTCGGAAAAAACCGGAAGAGACGGCGAGAGAATGGTCGGCGCGGCTATGTTCTTTAGCGTCAAAATGCGACTTCGGGGATGAACGGACGATTATTCTCAGGGATCTTTTCATTATGGGCTACGAAGGAGGACTGGTCCAGGATCGGTTGCTGGAAGAAAAATCTACGGTCACGTTCCAGGAAGCGGTTACGATGGCCACAGCAAAAAGCGTGGCTTCGCACGACGCCATTTTGGAGGTCAAGAAAGAGTCCTGTTTCCAGGTAGGCCATACCAAAACGACGTCACATCCACCCCGGCCGTGGAAACCGGAAAAGGGGACGCCATCTTCGCAGCGGGCAAACAGGTCAACCGGTGTGAGTAGAATTAAGCAAAAAAGAGAATGTTTTGCTTGCGGAAATTTTAACCATATGATCGATACCTGTAAATTTAAAAATGCTATTTGTTATAAATGTAATCGCAAAGGTCATATCGCATCGTATTGTAAAACTAGAATTACAAAAGGTTATCAAAATTATTTAGACGATCAAATTTGTAGTATTAGTCCTGATAATAGCCCGATTATTGCAAAAGTTGAAATTAATAATACTTCTATGGAATTTCATATTGATACTGGATCTTGCATATCTGCTTTTTCTGAAAAATTATACTTAGATAAATTTTCAAGTTGTGAATTACAGCCGACAGATAAAATTTTATATGTTTATAATAGTCAGGCCGTAAAGCCTTTAGGTAGTGCGAATTTAAGAATGAAATACAACAAAAAGGAGGCGGTTTTGAGGTTCTATGTAATTAAAAATGGTGGGCCACCAATATTGGGTAGAGATTTTTTAAAAATATTCAATTTAGGAGTGCAGGAAAACGTTAAAAATGTCAATTTTGTTAGTTTAAATAAAGAAATGGAAAAGTTACACAAGGATTTTCAAGATGTTTTTAGTGAAGGGCTAGGAACGTTTAAAAATGGCAAAATCTCTTTAAGGATGAAGTCCGAAAATGTAAGCCCTAAGTTTTGTCGTCCTAGACCTCTTCCAATCTCTTTAAAACAAAAAGTAGAAGAAGAATTGGATAGACTCTTAAAGCTTAGAATAATCAAACCTGTCTCATTTTGTAATTGGGGAACTCCTATTGTGCCTATAGTGAAAAAGGATGGATCAGTAAGAATTTGTGGGGACTTTAAAGTCACAATTAACCCAATTTTGGAAGTAGAGCGATATCCGATTCCGAGAATTGACGATTTGTTTAATAAATTACAAGGTAGCACAATATTTTCAAAAATAGATTTATCTCAAGCATACCAGCAAATATTGTTGGAAGATACCTCCATCGAACTTACAACTATTTCAACACATAAAGGCCTGTTTCAATATACACGATTGCCATTTGGTGTAACATCAGGGCCTGCTCATTTTCAAAGAGTCATGGAAAGTTTACTACAAGGTATTGAAGATTGTGTTAGTTTTTACGATGACATTTTAATTGGTGGAAAAGACATGCAAAAGCATTTGGAAAATTTAAGGAATGTTTTGAGTAAACTAGAGGAACAAGGATTTAAAATTAAAACGGAAAAATGCAATTTTTTTGTCGATGAAATTTGCTATTTAGGGTATAAAATTAATAAAGAAGGGTTACACACTACAGAAGAAAAAATAAAAGCTATACAAGATGCTCCAATTCCACAGTCTGTAACAGAATTAAAGTCTTTTTTAGGCTTAATAAATTATTACGGTAAATTTGTACCAAAATTGTCAACCATCTTGTTTCCATTGTATGTGTTATTACAAAAAAAATTCAGAATGGATGTGGTCAGAAAAATGTAGCCAAGCATTTGACCAAGTTAAGAAGGTTTTGATATCTGCTCCTGTTTTGGTGCATTTTAATCCCGATTTGCCAATTGTCTTGACGTGTGATGCAAGTAATTACGGGGTAGGTGCGGTATTGTCGCACATTTTTTCGAATGGACAAGAAAAGCCAATAGCTTACGCTTCGAGAAAGTTAAATAAAGCTGAAACCAGCTATTCCCAAATAGAAAAGGAAGCGTTAGGTATTATCTTTGGAGTTGGTAAATTTAATCATTTTTTGTACGGCCAGAAATTTTTATTGCGAACTGACCATAAACCGCTGGTAACAATATTTAATCCAAGTAAGGGAATTCCCATTTATTCCGCAAATCGGTTAAGACGTTGGGCCGTTATTCTCAGTAATTATGATTATAAAATTCAGTATGTCAGGTCGGAAAATAATGTTGCTGATGCACTATCCAGAATACCAATAAAAGATAATAGTCAAATAATGGATACGTGCACTGTAGACTATATAAAATTTTTTCAGAGTATGGGTTTGCCGATAGATTATTTGATGATTAAAAGAGAGACAGACACAAGTAATGAGATGAAATTGTTATGTAAATATATTAAATTTGGTTGGCCTAGAAATATAGTGAATAGAGAAGTGTTAAAATATTATAATTTTCGTAATGAACTGACTATTTGTAAAGGTGTAATTTTGTGGAATAACAAAATAGTGGTTCCCAGAAATATGAGATATAGATTACTAAATGAATTACATGTTTCTCACATGGGGGCTACAAAGATGAAGGAATTAGCACGTAATTATTTTTGGTGGCCAGGTTTAAATGGGGAAATCGAAGCAAAGTCGCATAATTGTGCAAACTGCAAAGTAGTAAAAGATAATCCACCACAGCAGCAACTACATTTGTGGGAATGGCCAAAGGAACCGTGGTCAAGAATACATATCGATTATTGTGGTCCTATTTATAATAAATATTTTTTGGTGGTCATTGATGCACACTCTAAATGGTTGGAAGTATTTCCAACATCTAAAACTGCGAGTGCGTTTACAATACAAGCTTTGACGAGTTTAATTGCCAGATTCGGTTTACCGCATGTTGTTGTTTCCGATAACGGTCCACAATTTAAGTCTGGAGAATTTTCAATGTTTTTGAAGAGCATGGGTGTACGTCATATAACCACGGCACCATTTTCACCAGCATCTAATGGCGCAGCTGAAAATGCGGTTAGAACTGTAAAAAATGCGTTAAAGAGAGTCTTGACAGGTAAAAACACATCCGATGTATTTACTGCACTACATAATTTTTTATTTGATTATCGTAACACGCCACATACCACGACTAAGAAATCACCATCATCTTTAATGTTTAAAAGGAATATTAATTTTAAATTTAATTTAATTCACCCTAAAATGTATTTACCTCGAAAGAATAATGTTGTGAATAATAATGTTGCCGAAAGTCAAAGACGGCAACTTAAGTATCATAAAGGGCATAGAAAATCTAAGTTTAGTTTAGGTCAAACGGTAATGATTAAAGATTATAGAATACCTAATAAAGTTAGATGGATCAAAGGTAAAATAATTAAAATATTAGGAAAGTGCGTGTACTTATGTAATGTGCCGGAAATCGGTAAAGTGTGGAAACGTCATGCTAACCAGATGCAATTTTGTCACACAGTAGAAAACACATTGGCACCTTTACCGATTGTCGACGCAACCGAAGATACTGTAGAAATGCAGAATTTTCATGATAAAGCCGATACCGAAAATAAAAATTTAACTCTTAGACCGAGAAGAGATATCTAAGGCCACCGGACCGACTTGTTTATGACTAAGAGTTGTATATTATGTTATAGATTTTTTGTGCGGGAATTGTATATTGTATAAATAATTTAGTTGTAATTAAGGGTGAAGGTGTAAGATATTAGCATTATCATTTTATTAACGTTAGTATAGGCAACACACATTTCGTGTTTTGGGAAACCAGTTTTCCAGTTTTCGCTATACGTACGGAGTACTTGTATTTTATGTACATATGTTATCGAAGAGTTGAATAAAGCAGTTGTATTAAGTTGTATCGGCATTTTATTGAGTAACAAGTTGTTACACTTATAATCTCGTAATATGTGTGCCAGGATATAGAAAAGAACCAGTGCCCGGAAATGAAGTTACCTATTAGTATTTTCAGAAGATTCAAGAAGTCATGCTTGAGATATGAGAGGCTCTAAAGAGAAATAATGTGTGCGGTGCAAAAGAAAAATAACTTGGACACTGTTTCAATGCTCATGCATTTGATTTACTACGGTTTTAAGGATCATTTTAGATTAACAAAAGCTTTTAACTCCTGAAAAAACAACAACAGCAAACTTAGCAGTACGCACCCTAGCGGTGAAAGTATGTATTACAAGATACAAAAAAGAAAATTTAATTTTTTGTTGATGATTTCTTACGATAACAGCGCTTTCTTACAGCAAAGTGTAGGCCAGTTGATATTTAGATTAGATATAGCGACATTGAAGTACCTATATTTTTTTCGGCTGTTTTGGAAAAACCGATGATACGAAAATAGCATTCGAAAAGCAGCTTTTCCAACTACGTAAACCACAAACCGTAAAATTAATAATTGAGGGACAATTTGTGAGGTCGGTTTAGTATTTGTTTACATTTAGAATTCATGGATTTATTATTGATATGATATTTAGTTCAAATAGCGCGGTTTATTACCTTTCCAACAAATACGTATGTGTGCATATGAAAATTTTATACCCTGAATATTTATATATTTTTATACCAGTTTTGCAAATATTTGCACATTTTATTACAGGTAATAGTTTCATCGGTCATGCGGAAACAAATTTCGCAGTTTCACGTACATGCAATCTCTGCAATCCTATTAATATCCATACTTTGCTTGTGGAATCATTTTCTCTGTAACGAGTACGGGCATAGGGACACAGTAGAAATATTCTGAACTTAAACCTGAAACTGCATGACTCACCGTTCTACTTTCCACTTGGTTGCAACGGTTCGCCACAAAGATGAACAGTAAGCAGACCGGGCTCACTTGCTTTCCGGTTCAGTTCAATGTTTGTCTCACAGACGTATAATTCTGCAGTTCTATATACTTATGCACGTATAGACAAAAATTCAGTGTGAATATTAGATTCATCTTTTTGCAACTCTTCTTCTTATGATTTCTTTTGATTTCTTATGATTTCTTATGATTTCTTACGATTTCTTATGATTTCTTATGATTTCTTATGATTTCTTATGATTTCTTATGATTTCTTATGATTTCTTATGATTTCTTATGATTTCTTATGATTTCTTATGATTTCTTATGATTTCTTATGATTTCTTATGATTTCTAATGATTTCTTATGATTTCTTATGATTTCTTATGATTTCTTATGATTTCTTATGATTTCTTATGATTTCTTATGATTTCTTATGATTTCTTATGATTTCTTATGATTTCTTATGATTTCTTATGATTTCTTATGATTTCTTATGATTTCTTATGATTTCTTATGATTTCTTATGATTTCTTATGATTTCTTATGATTTCTTATGATTTCTTATGATTTCTTATGATTTCTTATGATTTCTTATGATTTCTTATGATTTCTTATGATTTCTTATGATTTCTTATGATTTCTTATGATTTCTTATGATTTCTTATGATTTCTTATGATTTCTTATGATTTCTTATGATTTCTTATGATTTCTTATGATTTCTTATGATTTCTTATGATTTCTTATGATTTCTTATGATTTCTTATGATTTCTTATGATTTCTTATGATTTCTTATGATTTCTTATGATTTCTTATGATTTCTTATGATTTCTTATGATTTCTTATGATTTCTTATGATTTCTTATGATTTCTTATGATTTCTTATGATTTCTTATGATTTCTTATGATTTCTTATGATTTCTTATGATTTCTTATGATTTCTTATGATTTCTTATGATTTCTTATGATTTCTTATGATTTCTTATGATTTCTTATGATTTCTTATGATTTCTTATGATTTCTTATGATTTCTTATGATTTCTTATGATTTCTTATGATTTCTTATGATTTCTTATGATTTCTTATGATTTCTTATGATTTCTTATGATTTCTTATGATTTCTTATGATTTCTTATGATTTCTTATGATTTCTTATGATTTCTTATGATTTCTTATGATTTCTTATGATTTCTTATGATCAAATGAACGCCCAAATCAATTAGTGGACTACTCTCTTTGGAACAATTTAAAATTAGTAAGTAATTTGTCATTCTTCATCATTCATTAAGATAATCCCGTTGTCATTTGTGGACATTTGTGGTAACCAGGTATTGTGGCTTCTGGGTCCCTAAATTAGATAAGACATTTTCGTAAGCTCCTGCCCTGGTTAGCTGAATTCGGAAAAATCGGACACTGTGGTGATAATGCTTAGGTTCTCTCCAGGGAGGTAAGCCAATTACACTAATTTCATCTCGTCCCCCAAATAAAGCCTCATGACCCCTTGGAGACGGCCTCCACGTGTACGAGGACACAGAATTCGTGAATCTTATCTCATTTCAGCACTCCGCCAAATAAAAATAATATTCTATCTCGTTAATTGCATCGATCGCAGACAACAGTACTAATCGTACTTTTGTAGCAACCACGTTACTATCTAACAATATGTCATTACATAGGCATTCGATTTGAAACATTTCGTCATTTCAAGTATCACCAATTATATCTATGCATCTGTTACCAAGTTCCCATCTGGCCAAACTTTCCCATATTACGAATATACTGTCTGTATCGTATATGTTGTTAGGACTATACATGGTGCTGATAAGTTTATAAACTTCACCGAGGAGTGGCATTGTTAGAACTTTCTAACCAAAATAATAGTCGTCCATAAACTTGTGAGAATTGAGTGTATCGCATCTTGCTATCTCGACATCGTACTATCATCAAAATTACTTCAATTTACTCCAGCAACTAGATTTCCAAAACTTTATCATACTTTGAAAATTTAAGGTAAAACGATTGCAAATGTTATTAAACAATAAAATCCATCACATCTTTGTTATTTACAAAAATCCACAATTTTTAAGTAATTATTAAAATACACACATATCAAGTTACACTTATATCAGTTTCCGACTTTCAATTGCCATCGACGTACTTTTTGTTTATTGATTCTGATGATTATTCATTGTATGGATAAACTATGTATCTATATACAATAGACGGTTAGAAGAAAAATCTGATGTGGCCAGGCACATGACTTTATCATACAATATATAAAATTAATAGTTTAGCTGCATGAGAATCTATTCCATTGAGATAAATCGTAGGTATTCTCAAAGCATCAGCATTTGACACTACCTACACTACGTCATTAGAGTAATAGTTATTTATGTCACTAATGTCGAAAGTACGGAATAGCGCGACGAGCGGTGATGCGGCGCGTCACCGAAGGCGGAGAGTCGCCGGCGCATATGAGCGAGTCGGCTATCTAGTTTTTGGCAGGAGCGACATCAACGTTTATTGTGTTGCTTTTTAAGAAATACGTATTTAAAAAAATAAATGATGTCTGTATAGTACATGCTAGGTTGGTTCCACTTTGACGAAACGTCAAGTTTAAAGGTGCGTTCCAATTGGTAGGTAATGGTAGCTAATGGCGGTGGTAAAATACGAAATTATAGTATTTCTTACATTACGTGATAATGACACATATTAGTTTGCATGTACATAAACATGACTCACTATCAATGTTCTATTGGAAATACTATAACGGCGTCTGCTACCACTGCCATTGTCACTAATGAAAACGCACCTTAAAAGGGTAATTCAAATTCTGACAGATTTATATTTGTTCATGACACATCCCTACCAACATACTAAAATAAAACTACACTCATCGCTAAACTTTATTTATAATTTTCTCAATGTATCGTTTTTAGAATTAGATATAAAGACGGGTTGATATTTCTTATCAACAAACAATCAAATTGGTGATCTTACTTTATTTGAAATTTGTATTTTATAATTTGCCGCAGTACAGCGGCAACGTTCCATAGTGGTTTTCCAACCTCTGATGAGATCAGCTGTTTTCGAATGTGACAACACAAAAAAATATTTGTCAAAATCCTGGCTACTATGTAATTTCATATCAATGCATATGCGACCGATCTCGATCAAATAGAATTTGCTCTTGAAGCCAAACTATTAATTTTACCAAAAAATTTCGTAGGCATAAATTATTCAAAATTTCCTCTACTTTAATTTATTAATTAATTAATTTGTCGAAATTACAGAAATGGCTGCTCATTTCCTAAATCCTTCAAAAAAGCTTAGAATAAACTAAAGCGCTAAACTATGAATTTTACCAAAAAATGTCATAAACATAAATTATTCAAAATTTCCTCTACTTTAATTTACTATTTAACTATTTTGACGAAATTACAGAAATGGCGGCTCATTTGCAAAATCCTTGAAAAAGGCTTAGAATAAACTACCAGTTCCTTTGGACCCTTGTGAACCAAAAGCTTTTCAGCTCTAAGTTTGGTCATAAAACTTCTAAATATGAACTTTCGTCCCGATACCTTTAGTAGTTTCTCCGGAACCGTCGCCACAAAAATCGTTTACACACACACAGACATACATACACACACACACACAGACATTTTTTTGTACCTTGGTCAAAAATGTTCAGGGGACCCAAAAAGACCTATTTCCGCTAAAATCTCAATTTTTTTTTTCGGCACGATTACAATACTTTACATACTGCGTATGATAAAGTAAAAATAAAAATATTGATAACTGGCGAAATGGATTTTGTGAATGGAAATCGGGTAGGCATTTTCGATTAAGGTTGCTGTCATATAACAAAGTGTTCTGTGTTTTACATATCGCCTAGATACATAGTTACATGTTTATTTTAGTGATAATAAAAAGAATATATGTCAAGATATTGTAGAGAGTTCGAGAGTTGCAAATAAAGATTTATGGAATCACTCAACAAATACTAGACTACCCCCTTACAATAGTTGCCAGATTTTCCTCCTTAGAACACGTGATTTTGGAAATTCTATGATGTAAAGCAATGACATTGTTATACCACCATTAATGTAAAAACTAGCAAAGGCCGATTACTTTCAAAGGTCTGAAATTATGAAAGTTATAAAACATATTTAAAAATGTAATATATAACAGCTGTGTTAAGGTATTGTTAAAAATTGTAAGCCTTCATACAAAACACCCGTTTGAGTTAGAGCGAAATATAGGGTCATTATAAATGATTGTAGTCGAAGTATGCCATGAAATCAAATGTAAATACTGCAGGTTGGTCTATTTGAATGGAATACCACTGTTCTACATTGTGTTCTACACATAAAAGTTAATTTAGTTAAATAACCTATTTCAGGTTTGACAGTTGTTTGGGTATAGTGGCACAAAATTATTAACATTGATACGGCCTACTTCGACTACAATCATTTATAATGACCCTGTAGTAACAATTTGATGAACTAGATAAAGCATTGTACATTCCTTTAAATACCTATCAAATTTTTGACGTCTTGACGTCTTGGGTTCTTTATTTTGCGCTCATACTGATGGCAACTGATGATTCAGTTGGTCATACAGCTCTAGTCATGTCAAGTGTTTTTTGTTATGAGTCAAATAAAATCCAAGCGCTCCGAATATTTTAAAATACCAAACAGTTTCAGTTGTAAATAACGATAAGTTTTTCTTGACACACAGCTATCTTTTGAGTCATCTTGGATACAGTTTTTTCCACAAATGTCGATTTTTTTTTATGGAAAGAACAATGTATGAGCTTGGTAAACTGAACAGTAATCAATGAATAAATAAGTGAATGATCCGGTGTCATCAACCCAGGCTTTCATCTTTTGTAGGGCTTTTTTATTGATAAAAGGTTAGCGCTTCCGTTCTAATTCAAAGCAATATCAGACCTAAAAAATACATAAAACGAGAGACAAACACATTATATGGGAGAGTCTAAACATTTTTTAAAACCTACTGGCCACAACGGAGCCATATTATTCTAAAATCAGTATATGGTTACATTTTTTAAATTAAAACCGTATTATTTTATATAACAAAGTGATAACATATTTTTGTGCAAAAATCTATAGTTTTTGAGATAATTAATTATTTCGTCAAAATTGTATATTAGTAATCAGTTACTAATCAGTTCGACATTATATGTGACACAGATCATTTCAAAAGTCTTTATCAAAATTTGAATGTGAAATAGATGTAATAGAATTCGGCAAGTAGACTGAAATTAAAGCTTGAACATTTAAGCTATGAAGAAAAAAGTTTTTAGATTTAATTCTGTTTATTTTTTAAGCTTTCATTTTTGCCTACTTAGAGAATTCGATTGCAGTGACTGAATTCACTTCCTTGAGTGTATCAAAAAACTAGAACAAAATCTGATATAAGGGAGATTTCCTTGGTAGGTGTTCAGTATTCAGTTAGCTCTGAAGAAGCGACCAACATGGTTCACGAAACGTCAGCATTTACATATCGTGATACGCGGCACAACCCGGAAGCAGTTAATTTTCTAAAAAAAATTTGATTATTTGACATTTTACTAACAATTGTGATGTGATGATGACTTTTGATGCTTGTTTTATAAACAATACAAGAAAATTTATTGATATGACATGTCAAATGTTTTATGATAAACTCTACCTTGACCAGTAATAAACGCTTGATTTTCGCACATTACTATGTTAGTACTTTCTTATGTAAAAGATGACGTACACTCCAAATATATAACCACATACAGGGTTGCATTTAAAGAAGTCGTGCTTTGTATGCAAATGGTCTGTTTCTATATCATTACCTGACATCTCTAGTAAGATAATTTCTTAATTGCTTTTTCTACAAAAGGAAGCAATATCTCAAAAACATTTGGTTTTCCAGTACCATACTATCGTAGTATGGTAGTATCGTAGTACATCGTAGTATAGTATACCCCAACAACTTTCAATAATCATTGCCATGCTTCTTTTTAAATTACCCGATATTAGCTTACATAGCAAAACGTCTAGAATACATCCAGAAAACCAAACATTCCTTGAAAATAAACCGAAACAAAGAAAACTCACACCACAACGTGCACTTAAAACAGCCACGGTAACATATGTACGTACATAAAACTCCGTCAGTCTCATCATTTCGCTTTTCTTGTACGCTCTACGCGAGCATATACAACAACAGTAGAAGTTAACGTATTGTGTGGAGAAGAGCACGTTTCCCGCTTACCCGACCGGGTATGCAATTTCATTTTCGGAGTTTATTGACTCCCCAGAGAGATGGAATAATACCCCATGAAGAAGACGAGACGTTATTAGTGCTACGGGTCCTACCCTCTCCTCCCAAAACCTCCTCCAGGCATCCGTATTGCGCAGTTGTCCTCCTTATCCTTTCGAGAGAAAGAAAAAAACGTGCGTCGCACAGTGGTAGATAATGAGAATCTAGCCGTACAAAATTATTTTAGCGGTATGTTCGAATTTAATCCAAACTGACATAAATATGTTTTTAGATAACCAAATGGCCTAAACCGACCAGTTTGCCACACGGGAATATTTAGATAACGTACAGTTCAAGTCTGATGTAGATTTTTGGACTAAATTCTAATTTCCGCATTAATTATGAATTAGTTAGTGATTACGAATGTGCTTCGTGTAAACTGTAATTTACCCGGTTTGTCTGAGGACGAGACTTCATGTTACATTAAATAATGATTAATGAAAATTTGGAAATTTAATAAAGCTTTTTTTGCAATAACTAGAAGTAATTTATGCAAATTTTTCCTGATAGGGTGACCATGTAGATATGATTGTCACAATATGTCACATTTGCTTTATATTTTGTTTTTACTGTGGCCCGGTGGAACCGCTTATTGGAGGTCACTAGATTCGTCGACATACACGTATATAGACTTTTTTCTTGGTTATATGACGTCATAGAGGCTTAGGAACTAATTTACATAACATACAAATATGTTACGTATTTAACAGTTTTGATATCCAGAATATACCGACAGTAGTGATAACTGCATGGGCGTGGAAATTATAACCAGAACCTAGATTGTGTGTGGTATCATTCGATAGATATTTTATTAAGATACAACATTAGTTGAAAACATTCCTTATGAATCATAAGGTTGCTTTAGCTGCCGCTAATGCAGGTACAATATACTTAGTACAGAGGCCAGTAATTGGCAGTCAACTCTCAAAAAAATAAGTTTTTCCATAATCCGATATCATATGGTTTATTTCGTAAACCGTATGATTGAGTAAGATTTCTTTTCAACGAAAGATGTTGAGGTTTTATTTTGAAATATCTTTTCTATGATGCCACACACACACCTAGCTTTTAATGTGAAATTCTGAAACTGAGTGAGCTACGACTACTTCCGGTACATTCCGGAAATGCTAATTATTATAATTAAAGTCTTCAGCATGGCTTATTTAATGTTAGTTTCTTCCCAAATCTCTATGACGTCATATAACCAGGAAATAATCAGAGGCTAAAACTGATTATATTTATATCTAATAACGTCAATTTAAAACTTAACAAAATTTTACGAACATTTATCCCACCTTCAAAAGCAATAATAATACTTTCTACAAATTACTTTCAAATGTCAAAAACACGAAATCAGTTATGGATGAGTCTGCAGTCTACTCAGTCAAATGCTCTAATTGTCATGCTGTTTATACAGGTCAAACCGGAAGGAAGTTGGCAAAACGGATTGCGGAACACAAATCTAGGACTACTTCTAATATTTATCAGCACAAAATCTCAACAGGTCATTGTATAAGACACAATGAACCTACGCTTCTTCAAATATGTAATAAAAACTACAAATTAGACCTTCAAGAACAACTCGAGATAGAAAAACATAAGAGAAACCACAACATAACTTTATTAATTGATCAATTGGACTTCCAACAAAAACCATTATTCATGTTTACATTACAATAATTTAAAAAATATTGAACTTTAAGTTGCCTATCTTGAACCAATTTTTCACTATTTTTGATATCCCACTTGCTAACTTCCAGCCGTATGTCAATAGTGTCGTGGTCATTGACACATGGCACACGTACTACGCTTGTGTTTTTAATTACCTGACCGTGAGTAATCTGTTAAAATGTTGTAACC
Source organism: Melinopterus prodromus (assembly GCA_964023965.1). Classification (NCBI taxonomy): domain Eukaryota; kingdom Metazoa; phylum Arthropoda; class Insecta; order Coleoptera; family Scarabaeidae; genus Melinopterus; species Melinopterus prodromus. The sequence continues at coordinate 54,314,671 of OZ030393.1, forward strand.
AACGAAACCGGTATATACCTATAGAATTTTAATAAATTTTACAAAGGAATAAAGGCAGTTTTATTTTTCGAGAATATTATTTATTTCCCACATAAACTAATTTCTATTAATAAGCCTTAGATTTTTTGAAACATTTTATGGGTATTTGCAGCTATAATATTATATAATCATGGACATGGTTTCAGAATTTTAACACACAGTTTATTTCTTAATCCCTGCCCTATCAAAAACAACCCCATTGTTACCTAGAATTATTTTACTATTTTTCTTATATTCACAGATGCACTATTATTATACTCACCAGGTTTCGGATTAAAACTAAATTTGTATCTAAACCACCGTCAAACCTCAACCCATAAGTGCTTGATTTCTTTTACTATTTTGCCTGTTTTGCAGATAGAATTTTATCATACCCACAAGATTTCAGAATCTTTACGCCAACCATATCTTTCAACCCCATTAAAACATCCCCTATAAGGCTGAGATTTAATTCACCATTCTTTCGCCTATATCTCACGACTATTTTAAGTTCATTTACAAAAGAAAATAATTTTGATCAGCTATAAGTGCAAAATCGACCACTGTGCGTCGCTTTGAAGGAAAATATCGAATCGAACGGGCAAGCTAGGATGGATTGTTTACTCACGTCCATCCAACTCGGTGATAGGCGTCATGGTACGCCATCTACCTCAATAAACTATTCAGTGACTGTACTATAGTCAGCCCTAGGCCAGATGATCTTCCCATTCCAGGCCTCCCACACACGGCCCTAGAATAGACACGCGCAGAAAATGAAATTTTGAATATTTTACGAGAAGGGCGGTGGATTGCCGAGGGGTGTTGTATCGGCGATCGCCTCGCGATGTTTGCTGTTGATGTACGCCATGCGAACTCGCTTGAACTTTTGTTGATGTTTGCTTTAGGGTACACGGTGGGGAACACTGGTTCTATATGTGGTGAATATCCCAAAGGTGTGGGTTAAAAGTAGTTCCGTGTTTCTTTTTAGGTATTCTGTGGCAATAAAGGAGGGATAGGAAGTTTATTCAATAACTTCTTCGCATTGTTTTTAACTTCGATTCCCTTTGCAACATTTTAACCTCCTCAGTAATTTCAAAATTAAGAAAGAAAAGCAGATTTTTGAGGCCATTTAACCCAATTTATTTATATGCAACTGCTTTTTATTTACTTGTTATACTGCTTCAAAGTTCACTTTCCTTAAACGGCTTGTTTGTTATAACGAATTGGTCGATTTGTTTCATATTTGGAAAAATAAATTTGGAAGTTAGAACACATTTTTTTTGTTTCTCTTCTTTTTTCCATATATATGTATAGAAGTTTTTCATTGTCCCAATAATAATGGTTAATGACAAAACCAATCAAATTGGTAGAAAATTGTGCAATACCGGCGGGGCGTAAATTTTATATAAATTAAAAATTACAGCCAGACCCTAGGTTTGAACCAGGGACCTAGCTCAATGCTCTAACCAACTGACTACCTACTGTCAAATACATTATTTTCATGGAGGTAATAATGTTTGTGCCAGAAGTACAGAAGTGCAAACAGTTTGTGATAGAAATATAATCTTCAAAATGTGGCTTATTGGTTGCCATTTAATTAAAAGAAGAAACAAGTCTACATATATCTAAATTATATAGCATTCCTTCTGAGATGTCAAGTAGCTCAATGTACTTTCCATTTCAAAAAAGCATAAAGTTCTCCGGGAAACACATAGCCCATATGGAAATTGGCTATATTATTTTTTATGAATCAATAAACACTGTTTTTAATATCGTATGAAATAAATTTTTACACAAACAAACTGTTATTGTTATTTGTTATAGAGGTTAAATCTGTAAGCAGGCAGTCCATCATCCCAAAAATAAACGAATGTTAAACATATTATTTTATATTACATACCCGCAATTATGACACAACTTGTTAAAACGATTAAAAATATTAAAAATGTAAATAATTCTCGAATGCGGTAGAGTAGGTACGTATATTGTTAAAAATGTTTCGAAAACTTGGGTTAGGTACATATTTTGATTTAATTGAATTGCAAAAATTACAGCGAAATATATTTAAGAATTAAATAATTTCCGTTTGCACAAAAAATATAAAAAAGATGTTATAGATAGATACAAAGCGTTTTGGTTGGGACCTAGAAGTACTTCAAAATATTTCATTTCCCTTAAATAAATAAGCTAATAGACATATTCTTGCAGTATTTAATTCTGTTCTCCAGAGGCATTTCCTTCTGTAGACTGACACGGCTTATCCTATAAAATACTGTGGTGGGGATTGCATTTAAAATTCTTCAGGAATAAACTGGGGCTGAGGATGGCATATACCGACGGTGGACAAATGCGGCTCTGAGAACCACATTCGAGTCTTTGTCGAGTAAAGTGCGGCTCCCATTAAAATAAAAAATTTTAGTTTGTCACAAACTGTTCAGTTTTGAAGCATAACTTGAACTGTTTACGATCTTGAGAAGAGAATATTTACTTGTGTGTGGGGGAATATCAAAGTTGAAAATTTAAAAAGATGTATATAAAAAAATAAAGAACAAACTGCGTAGTTTGTGAACCCATATATTTGTGACATTATTAAACATGAATTTACAATTTCTGACATAAGACAAAATATCCAAACCTAAAAAATGCTGCTTGTCGTCTATTTTCTATTTTTGGGTCAACATATTCCTGTAAATCTTTGTACTCCACAATGAAGTTCGTGAAGGAAAAATCGTCCACAGTTTCCACAACTAATATTACCCAAATTTTTAAAAATGATATTAAAGATTATCATTGGGTGTTATTATAGTTTTTATTAATAAATATAATTATATTTACTGTGACTTTTTTGTTATATTTAAATATTATTATTTAAATTTTGAAAGAATTATTTTGTTTTTCATAGTTATATTACTTTATCATACGCAGTATGATGAAGTATTGTAATCGTGCCGAAAAAAAAATTTGAGATTTTAGCGGAAATAGGTCTTTTTGGGTCCCCTGAACATTTTTGACCAAGGTACAAAAAAAATGTCTGTGTGTGTGTATGTGTGTGTGTGTGTGTGTGCGTATGTGTGTACTCGATTTTTGTGGCGACGATTCAGGAGAAACTACTAAAGGTATCGAGACGAAAGTTCATATTTAGAAGTTTTATGACTAAACTTAGAGCTGAAAAGCTTTTGGTTCAAAAGGGTCCAAAGGAACTGGCAGTTTCCTCTAAGCATTTTTCAAGGATTTTGCAAATGAGCTGCTATTTCTGTAATTTCGTCAAAATAGTTAAATAATAAATTAAAGTAGAGGAAATTTTGAATAATTTATGCCTATGATATTTTTTGGTAAAATTAATAGTTTAGCTTTAAGAGCAAATTCTATTTGATCGAGATCGGTCGCATCTGCATTGATATGAAACTTCAAAGTAGCCTGGATTTGACAAATATTTTTTTTGTTCTGTCACCACAGAAATGTCTATGGCTGTCACACTCGAAAACAGCTGATTTCATCAGAGGTTGGAGAACCGCCATGGAACGTTGCCGCTCTAGTGCGGCAAAGTAGAAAATACAAAATTCACATAAAATAAGATCGCCAATTTGATTGTTTGTTGATAAGAAATATCAACCCATTGTTATCTAATTGTAAAAACGATAAATTGAGAAAATTGTAAATAAAGTATAGCGATGAGTATAGTTACGTTTTAGTATGTTGGTACGGATGTGACATCTACAGTGTCATGAACGAATATAAATCTGTTAGAATTTGAATTAGCTTTTTAAACTTGACGTTTCGTAGAAGTGGTGTCAACCTAACATTTCCTATCCAGAAATATAACCATTTTTAATTTTTTTTAAGTACGTGTTTCTCAAAAGGCAACACAAAAAACGTTGATGTCACTCCTGCCGAAAACTACATAGGCGACGCTCCGTCATCGGTGACGCGCCGCATCACCGCTCGTCGCGCTATTCCGTACTTTCAGCACTTGTGAGATAAATAACTATTATGCTGGTGACAGTAGGTAGTGTCAAATGTTGATGCTTTGACAATACCCACTATTGATCGTATTGACTATCAAAATATCTGTCAATTCCTGGCTAACTAATTTAATTTTAATGTAGACACGATTTATCTGTATCAAATAGATTCTCATGCAGCTAAACTATTAATTTTATATTTTGTATGATAAAGTCATGTGCCTGGCCACATCAGATTTTTTTTTATGTATTCTTATGTTCTTGTATGTGACTTGTGAAAATATGCTATTACATTAACAAACAAACAATGTTTATCTACATGTGGCTCTTTATAAAATATAAAACCGGATATGGCTCTCTTTGGCCCCATATGTGCCCACCCCTGGCGTATACAGTTCTATCAGCAGTGGCAACTTTATGTCAAAAACTAAAATAAAACAATTTTTTGTTTTAATTATACTGTGTGTTCTAGAATACCACGGAGAGTATACGCATTATAAACTCATGTGTATATGTACATATATAAACAATGAGCAGGGTTGTGTAATTTTGTTCCCTGTATTTTCCGTTTTAAACGCCCTTTTCCAAAAACTGAGTTAATTCCAACTAAAATCATCGTTTTTATTTATTATTAATTTGCTATGAAGAATTGTTATTGCAGGCTCAATGAAGACGATTCTAGAATATTTTAATTTGTCATCTTTTCCTGTATTTTTAATCATTCTGTCTCGATGACTGACTAATAAAACTAATAATATTGAGGTAAAGGTTTTTTCTCCGATGCACCTGGGCCCCATTTGGCCCTTTGTGCTTACCCCTTACTGCTATTCTATCATAACGACAGCCAGAAGTGTTCTATGGGTATCGGGAAAAACGGTTTTTCGTCTATTCTGAAAGAAGACGGACAAATATTTTCGGCGGTCACCTGAGTGTCAACCCCGGACCTCCTAGTCAGAATAACGGTCTTTCAATTGTTTATTACTGTCTAGTTAAGAATTACACTTATATTTTACTTATAATTATACACTAATTTCCACAAGGAATGAAGGAACATCACAACAACCCATCAGAATATTGCTGGATTGCTACAAAACAAAATTTTAACTGAGATTCCGCAGAATCTTAAAAGCATTATTTTAACAAATGTGCCCAAAATTATTTAACCAATCATTTTATATGTATGACACTAAAATTTCTTATTATTTTCACGCAGAAGAAAGGAAGTAGAGAAAAGGTAAGAGTTTTTGAGCATTATATTGCTTTCACGCACCTATTTATTTTTAGGTCTGATAAGTAAACGCACTGATTGGTTCTGATTTCGAAATAGCACTGTTGACGGATTTCTACCTCATTGCGATTACGTAATGAGTATTTGAATGCGCTTTAAACTTTATTTGAGGAATGCACGTTACAATAGTAATGTAATCTTTTGTGCGAATATTTACGGATCAATTTGTATTTTAAATTAATCCATCCTTATTTGGCAAGACGCAATTCAAAAGCTCATTATTTGAAATCGATAAATCGTACGTACACTAACGTATTGATTAAAACTGTCGAGTCAATGTTTACAGTAATGTTCCAGTTTCGCTACTGTAAACCGTTTTTCTAGCATAAATCTCGCATTAATTCACTACTCTATTGGCTGTTCAACACCTGCGCTTTACTATCTATACATTATGATTGCATTTTCTCTTCTTCTGTCTCTTCCTATCTTTCTTATTATATGCTGAATTTTATTACTTCTCAAATAGCGTAATTACACTTCGAAAAACTCTGCTACGGCAATAAGTGTAACAGTAAATCTTATAATATCCATCAGGACTTCGCGGAATCCCCATAATACGCTATAAAAATCACCTACTGATGCCACTTTTTCTTATAATTGGCCGACCTCAGCTGTCTGTTTACAGCAGTAACCATCGCAGTCGTTCCGGTGGAGCTTGAGGCAGCAGTGTCTCTTTTCAACGTAAACCGGTAACTTATTGTTCAGCGGATACTGTATTTACTTGTGTTGTATCTATACAGGGCTAGCCAAAATTACCGGAACACCCAAATAATTCTCCAAATGTAAGAAATTTCAAAAAGAAATTCAAACAAAAGTTCTTTTACCCTAAAAAATCCATCGTTCAAACTTATTTCGTAAACTCTTTTTTTCAAGTGGAACACACTGTATATTTTTACATTTTGTAATTTTAGGACTCCAAACATTGTTTATTAAAATAATCTTTTTATAAAATGCACAATTATTGAATTTTAAGCAATTAATTAAAATTAGTCCAAATTACCAGAGCACCTACATAACTCTCCAACCGCAAAATTATTTCTCAAAAACATCCAAGCAAAAGTTTTTTTAGTTTAAACAAGGTATCGTTCAAATATATTTTTGATATACAAGATGTTCATTTTTATGGAAATTCCGTGAACTTTTTTAAAAAATGGAACACCTTTTAAATTTTTACATTTTGTAATTCTAAGACCAATTTAAATTAATTTATTCATATAATTTTCTTGTAGAATGCATTATTTTTGAGTTATAAGCAATTTACTAAAATTAGTCATAATTACCGGAACACCCACATTATTCTCCAACCGTAATAAACATATTTTTAAACAAGCTCTGTTTAAATATACTCTTAATATAGAGGGTGTTTACTTTATTATGGAAGTATGGAACAGCCTGTACATCGCACAGCTGCATCATTTTTTAATTATCAGCAATTAATCAAAACTACAAAACATTTATTTTGACTGAACAGATAAATAATAACAAATTCAAGAAAAAATAACAAAGTAATTAAATTAAATTTTCAAACAGCCATCCCTGAACAGCTTGACAATATCGCAACCTATCATCAAATTCCCGTAAACAGTTTTCTAAATATTCGACAGTAATACTTTGAACTTCGTCCACTATCCACTGCTTCAACGCATCAGTATTTTGCGGCCTATTGGTGTAAATCTTGGACTTTAGGTGTCCCCAAATAGAAAAATCCAATATTAGCAAATCCGGCGACCTACGTCGATGCCTCAATGCCTCAATGGATGCTCTCCCTCCAATCCACCTCTGCGGAAAATTTGAATTTGATTAATTTCGCACTTGGACACCGTACTGCGGCGGGGCACCATCTTGTTGAAACCAAATGCTATTTAGTTCTAAAACAGTTTCCAGTAGTTTCCAAAACAGTGTTCTGATAAAATCAATTTATTGCTAGCAGTTTTTGGTTACTTTCAGTTTTGTACGATTGGCGATATCGTTTGCAAAATAAGTAAATCTCAGGTAAAAATACATAACCACAACATGGATACCAATAGACACTTGAGTCTTGAGTAGACACCAACTGTCGCAGGCAAAAATTGTCTAATACGCGATGTAACATGTCCGAAGTTTCTAAATTTAATAAAATTAATGTACCAAACAAGAAAAAATAGTTTATCCGTTTTATTCAGACAAATTGGTATGTATTTGGGAAAATATTCTTAATTTGAAGTTCAGGAGTTTTGATGAATTGCTTATACCTATACAATTATGAAACATAAAAAAATGATTCCAATAAAAATGTTTAGAATTAGTCTCTCGAATTATAAATGACAAAATATACATGGTATTCCATTTTAAAAAGAAAAGCTTGCCAAATGTTGATAATAAAATGAACATCTTGTAAATTTAAAGCATATTTTAATGATAGCTTGTTTAATGTCAAAAAACGTTTGTTTTAATGCTTTTCTGGCAATTATGACTGCTTTTAATTAATTGCTTAAAACTCAAAAATGATGCATTTTATAAAAATATATATGACAAAATATACATGGTATTCCATTTGAAAAAGAAAAGCTTGCCAAATGTTGATAATAAAATGAACACCTGTAAATTAAAAGCATATTTATTATTTTTATTTATTTTTTATTTATTTATCATTAGATAGCTTGTTTAATGTCAAAAAACGTTTGTTTTAATGCTTTTCTGGCAATTGTAACTGCTTTTAATTAATTGTTTAAAACTCAAAAATGATGCATTTTATAAAAATATATATGACAAAATATACATGGTATTCCATTTGAAAAAGAAAGGCTTGCCAAATGTTGTTAATAAAATGAACATCCTGTAAATTAAAAGCATATTTATTATTTTTATTTATTTTTTATTTATTTATCATTAGATAGCTTGTTTAATCTCAAAAAACGTTTGTTTTAATGCTTTTCTGGCAATTATGACTGCTTTTAATTAATTGCTTAAAACTCAAAAATGATGCATTTTATAAAAAGATTATTTTAATAAAAAATATTAAGAATTAGTCCTAAAATTGCAAAATGTAAAGATATACAGGCTGTTCCATTTGAATATAAACGTTTACGAAATTTCGATAATAAAATAAACACCCTGTATATTAAAAATATACGATTTTAAAGTCAAAAAACTTTTGTTTGATTTTTTTTAATTTCTTACCGTTGGCGAGTTATTTAGGCGTTCCGGTAATTTTGGCTAACCGTGTATATATACACATTATACACACTGGATGATGGAAAAATTTACAGTTACTATAAACGATAACAAATCGGACCGCCATTGCACACGCTGTATACAGCGTGTAGTAACTACGGTATCTCACGGGCGCTAGCTGCGAATGTATAATTCATGGTAAGCCGGAGGAACGGATGGAACTGCCGGGCGAAAAGAAAGACGCATACTTAGTGGCCGTGGCTTAGAGTAATGCTGTTACAATGGAAATTATCCCGTTCTTTGTTTTACCTAGTGCCCGTACTCTTGAATAAAGTGTGCTCCGTGAGCTGTTTAATAATATACAGAGCGAGAAATGGATGTTTGTATAATTGGATATTTTGGTGCGCCAACGAAACAGCTATTATATGTGTTATTAATGCCGATATTAGCATTTATACATAATAGGTGTATGTCTTCATTAAAAACAAAGGATAAAACTGTTTTGTGTGTGTTATTTTTTCGTTAGACGTTATTGATTTGGTTAATTTACGTTGTGCAACAAAAGTAAATTGGAATTTGCAAGAAGAGAATAGATTTTGCTTCATTTAATAGCACGAACGTACCATAAATATTATTAATGCTAATTATCATAACATTTCAAATGAAATTAAATAAGTTGATCACAATAACCACAACATTTAGATTCAATTAAAAATTAAATTAAATGAAAAATACATTAAATCATCATTATTAAAGAATCATTAAATCATTAAATCATTATTAAAGAATTTTTCAAATTATAATGAATATTGAATATATTTAGTTTAACGATATAACGTTTCTAGGAAGAATAACCAAATACAGAGTAAACAATTTTATATAGAGCTAAGAGTTTTCAATTCATTAAAAAGTTACACAGGTTGAAATATTAAGAAAATCGTATTGTAAACCTCTCCACTGTCCTGTTTACTCTCCAAAAAAATCACTGTTTATCCAATTTTATTTTAATATTTATGTTTTTACTTAAATTTATTTACTTTTTATTGTAATAGATAATGTTTTCAGTTTTGCATTGATACATTGATTTCCGGGTGGAAACCGCGTTGAGGACTTTGAAACGGTCGACGTTTCGCGCTCTGTTGCAAGAGGCATCTTCAGGGCTAAGTTATCAAACCAAGTGCTAAGAAGATCTTCCTCTTCTTAGTCATCTTCTTAGCACTTGGTCGGATAACTTAGTCCTGAAGATGCCTCTTGAAACAGAGCGCGAAACGTCGACTGCTTCAAAGCCCTCAACGCGGTTTCCACCCGGAAATCAATACATCATTGACTCAGACCGCGGAAGTCTACAATCTAGTTTCGCATTGTTTGTCATGTATTTTATTGTGAATTTTTCTTTGTTTTGTTATATTTAAAACGACTGTAACTTTTTAAGGAACTGAAACAACAAATAAGACCATATAACATGTTATCCAGAATAATTGCCATAGTTTTTTAGAATGTTTCTTTTTAAAAAAAGATGATCTTTGAATAAAAGTGTTTTTTCTCCAGCAAGTGGTGTCTTTTTGTTTATATCTTAATTCGGGTTTGTCGCTATAGCAACATTTTTAAATGGAATTATCTGTTTATTTTGCTCCCTAACCTTTAGGATTTATAAAACCTATATTAAAATGTTGTGGTCTTACATATTTACGTACATAATGAAGTTTTTTGAAAACTAGAAATCAACCAGTTTTTTTTTTTTTCAAAACATCGTTTTTGGTGCCAGAAATATGTCAGTGGCCAAAATATCGAACGAAAAAGAAAACAAATAATATAATAGTTTAATAAAAATTTATTTATTATTTTTTTGCCTTACAGAAGTTTCTGACGCCGGAATAAAAGATAATAACATTAATTTGAAAAAAATTATTTGCTGAAAAATAATATGCACATCTGTTGTGCAGCGAATGAAGTCCATTTCCATGAAAAAACAACCAATAATATTTACACATGGCGGAGATACACGCAATCTACTAAGACCCATTTTGTCGAAACAATATTGGCCCACAACTTCTTACGCTCATATTTCTGGCAGTTTCACGAATAGTTAAATAACATTTTCAGGCAAAAATCTTCAAACATAACACTATCGAAAAAATATATAAATAATAATACAAATAATGTGTAGATTTCTCGAGTTTTATACTTTCTAAAGCTTGTAGCACAGATGATCCAAATCGGATCAATTTGACCAATTTGTTTGCTTGTTGGTATAGTGTACTTCAAGCTTTTGGGGAACTATGATCTCAAACATTAGAGCCAGTTTCAAAATATTCAACTGATTTTGTGACCGAAAAGATCAACATGTATTCCATCAATTAGTTTGTTCTATTTGTGATAGTCGTGTGTGTGTGTGTGCGTGTCGGTACTAAAATAGCCAGATTCCCGAAAATAAATATCGAAATTAGTACTGTTAGACAGGAAGACGTTAGCCGGATCCCGAAAGCAAAACTGCTGTATCGCAGTAAATTGATACATCCATTTAACATTTGACGAGTCGAACTAATTTAAATAATCTAACATGGCATGTTATCCAATAAAAACATGATGGACGAGCTCCCGTTACTCGATAAACTAATTTATAGCACCTGACAAATTAACTCACTTCGCCAGATAATGGAGAATGCATGAAATTCTACACGAATTCAGGTCAGATTTTAACAGTTAAGGGAATGCGTTCTATCGTAGGTATACCTGTCAATGCACACAGTTCCATGTAAGGAACCGTTTAATTTCCAAGTCCCCAGTTAATCGCGATAAATTCATAAATCAAAGATTTAGAATAAATTGCCGGTCAGTGTGTTTACCCGCGGAAGAGTTATTAACGGTATTGAAATACTGCTCAAAGTTAAAATTTACGGGAATAAACACCTTTCGAAACTAAAACGTATAGGATTAGTATGAAATACACGCTCCTATTGAGTTAAAGAGAATAAGAAGACACGTTGTTTATAGGTGGTTGAATGTTATGATTACGCTTCATGTGCGATTACGGGCAAAGTAGTTGGGATACAAATTATTATTATACACATTTATGGATCAGATACATTGGGTAATTAATTCTAAAAACTACAGCCCTCTATCTATTTTAGTTTGTTCAGGAGGATTTTTGAAACTTAGATTTTACGTTGTTTTTAGGTGGTTGAATGTTATGATTTCGCTTCATGTGCGATTACGAGGAAAGTAGTTGGGATACAAATTATTATTATACACGTTTATGGATCAGATACATTTGGTAATTAATTCTAAAAAGTACAGCCCTCTATCTATTTTAGTTTGTTCAGGAGGATTTTTGAAACTTAGATTTTACGTTGTTTTTAGGTGGTTGAATGTTATGATTTCGCTTCATGTGCGATTACGAGGAAAGTAGTTGGGATACAAATTATTATTATACACGTTTATGGATCAGATACATTTGGTAATTAATTCTAAAAAGTACAGCCCTCTATCTATTTTAGTTTGTTCAGGAGGATTTTTGAAACTTAGATTTTACGTTGTTTTTAGGTGGTTGAATGTTATGATTTCGCTTCATGTGCGATTACGGGCAAAGTAGTTGGGATACAAATTATTATTATACACGTTTATGGATCAGATACATTGGGTAATTAATTCTAAAAACCTAACCTTTACCCGTTAGAGAAACCTCATTATCACTGAATGCCCAGTTACATATTGCTCTATAACAAACAACATACTTTTAAGACATTAAAACATTTAAATTAGTCAAAGTATAGAAGATGGTGATATACAGGCGGGATGTAAATTTTAAATAAATTAAAAATTACAGCCACAACCTGAATTTGAACCAGGGACGTTTGTGCCGACCTTTTGACCCTGGTTCAAATCCAGGTTGTGGCTGTAATTTTTAATTTATTTAAAATTTACATCCCGCCTATATTTCACCATCTTCTATACTTTGATTATTTTCATCATTACGGTAAGTCCGTATCATACGCTATGTTCGTATATTTATATCTAGTAACATTTAAATTAGTATTTCTAAACATCGACCAATTGAAATTGATTACTGATTACAGACAGTTCACGAAGAATAGTTCTTTAGTGTACTTAAAAACTAAAGTGATTGCTATTAGTTCATTTTGGTCATTGGTATTTGTTTTGTGCTTTTATCTATGACTCCCATACACACTGTCCAGGACACACTGTCCTGGACACACTGTCCTGGACACACTGTCCTGGACACAGTGTCCAGGAAAGTTCCGCATCATATCGAAAAAAATTTATTGTACGTTTCTCAGAAAATTTTATTCTTTATAAAAGTTGGCGACGTATATGAAACCAAAACGGGAACCATCAAATATGTAAATTTCGGTGCCATATACCTAGAGATTCAGAATATATGAATTTGTGATAAGAGTAAAATACCTTTATTTTCATTGTTATCGCTAAACTTTATTTGGAAATGTTGTTTAGAAGTAAAAATTATATTCAAATATGAAGTCACAGCCACATATCTTAACACATATCACATATCTGTTTGTTTTTTTTTTTAATTTTTCTTTTATGACAGATACTAGTAAATGCTAGTGAGTAAAAGGTTAAAAGACTAAAAGGTTCTTCTTAATCTAGTTTTTAGAAATTTTATACATTTTTAACATTTTTTTTTTTTTTGTAAAATAACTAATGTTTATTAGAACTATTGCAAAACTACTCATTTTCCTGATGCAAAGTTGATTTTTCACCCTGTAGATAATGATAGATCATACAATACCTAATACAGGAGCGTGACTTACCTTTTATTCAATTAATGTTAATGACTTTTGACATTTTTATAATAGTGGTCCATCTACAGAAAGCAATTATCTCGATGTTTCTGATATTTTGAATGAAGGCATCCAGACAACCAAATTGGCCATTCAACCATTCCTAGGATAATCAGAAAATTCAAGCAGACTGGGTCTGTTGAAAATTTCTTTAAGAAACACAGTTTTATTTACTGCTTTTGTGTTTCTTTACTCTACACACTTTTCCTTTTGGTAATACTAGTATAATCGTAATTTCTTGTGATTCGTCTTGGGCGGTAGCTTTCATTTGAAATCCCGGATATCTAGTTTCTGTCTTGTAGAATCTAGAACACGCGAAGTATTTTTGAGTTGGCTTTACTTGAACGTGTAATTGTCTGCAATAACGTTCGTGCAAGCAGCTCTGGTTCTTATAAACCCGTCTTGTGCATTTAACCCATAAATCGATGACCTGTTTTGACCGTCAGTTCGAATGCAACTTCTCACGACGATTATCTGGATTTTTTGATACATATAATATAACTCAGTCAAATCCGACAAAAAAAAACGGTGAACTTCTAAACCAGGTAGATGTTTCTACACACCTTCGGTGACTGTGTTGTCAGTTATTGAGAATATCGCCTAAACTGCTATCTCTCGTTTCGAGTATATGGGTCCTGTGTTTGAAGGCTCATAACTCTAAAACTACTGAACAGAAAAAAAACTAAATAAATATATCATAGTCCTGAATCATTTCTACATAACTTGTATGACTATCAAAACTTTTTGCCTCTCAGTTTAAACAAGAGCGCCAGAGTAAAAAATCAAAAATGTACCCGATGTTTGCAATAAAAAAAAAAACGCTAGCCAGTGTTTTCTTTTTTCCTCCTAAACCTCTTCCATAAAAATACAAATTTTTGTTTATGTTTCATATAGAGTCTCTTCTATAGATTTGCATTCTTGTTTTCTTCAGTTTTTGTGACATAAAGGTTGTGAACAAGATTTTTATATCGCATTAACGAATATTAGCACGACAACGCAGTTAGCACGAAAACAATCCTTATTTACTGCGATACGTATCCCTTGAATCTAATGATATTTCAACTATTTGTTAATTTTTAAGATGGAACTAAACCTGAACAATATTTTGCGCTGATATGGCTTCCCTCGCGCGTGGGTTTTGTTGCGAGGCAGTCGAACGAGATGCAAAATGTTAAGGCGGTCAATGAATTTGTCTGCTTTACTAAAAGGTAAAGCATCATTACTTAGAACTAATTCTACATATAAATTCATTTTGCTATTTTTAAATCGCACTACTAATCGAAATTCCGAATGTGTGCTGGTCATAATTAGTAAATGCTCACAATATACTGTCCCAGCTACGTTACCATTAATAATACCGTTACGATTAACGTAGTCCAGCTGCGCGAAAATTATACCATTTATATAAATCGCTTAACAAAATTACTTAAAATCTTCTATGCGATTATTATTTTACAGCCGCAATAAATAAGACATGACGATTATTTACGTGGATATCCCGTTATTGTGCTAATATTCGTTAGTGAGATAGCCGCTTGCACCAAAATGTTGTTTACTACTTTTATTACATGAAAATTTAACAAGAAAAACCTCCAATCTGTAGAAGAGACTCTAATTGAAACGTGAACACACATTGAAATTTTTATAGTAAGCGGTTTAAGAGGAAAACAGTCGGAAAGACGAGAGTTATTTTAAAACAGAAAAAATCGGGTACCTTTTACTTTTCTCTTACCGCGTACACGGTAACTCTTACGAAGAAGATGGGAGAACCTTTATTGTAGAAAATTAAAAGATCTATCAATGTCAATAAACCTTTATTGTCGCTAGACCAATAGGAAGCAAGGTAATCTCACATACACGATTTTGACCATCTTTCAAAATCGTTTTTTGTCAATATCTTCCTTCGCATTTTTTTGCTGTCAAATAAACTTATATGAACATCTACAGAAATCGAAAAACAGAGACTTTGTTTACGTCATATATGATCATCCTATGCTTTTAAAAAGTTAAACAGTTTGTATAAAATTGTTTCAAGTTTAGTATTTACACTATTTTGTGCCCAAAAAAAAAACGGTACAAATTTTCAATTGCTCATTGTTCCAAAGATATTAAGTAAATTCAAGCATTTCTTTGATAAACTAATTGCTAATATTGTGAAGATTGAAAACATACCATATTTGCAATCATTGAACGTTTTCATCCAATGTAATGTTGCTTTATGTATGGCTATGCAACATTTCTGATAATATCAGGTCAATTTAATGTGAAATGAAAGGTGTAATGAAGTTAGTAGGTAATGACATTTGTTTTCTTTTGGTCAAAAGGAACAGTAGAGATTTTATAGCATCGTATACAGGTGACTTTTTTTAAGTATACAGGGTGAAATTATCAAACATCGTTTTTTTTGCTGTTTTTACTCAAAAAAACAGTTGTACAGGACATTTGCATGCATAAAAAACGAATCCATTACATAGGCACGAAAAGTTCAATTGCGAACTTGAGTTATCTTTAAAGATGGTGGAGAAACTATGGCCAACGTTTAGGTTTCTTATGGGCGCAATGTTAGATTTTGAAATTTTTGAAGGATTTTTCTTACCTGTTTTCCAGATTGTACTACAATTATTGGGCAGTAGATTTTTTGGAAATTTTTATGTCTTTGAGAAAAAAACATAAAATTTTAAAAAAGGTACAACACAATGTATTCAGGCTGATGTTGGAAGTGCTCTTTATTTAAACATGACATAAAAATAAAAAAGGAGACTTGATTTGAAGTGATGTGACATACTCAAAAAAACGTTGATTCCAGCTCCGATTCACTCTTAGCAAAACAACGAAAGAACAAGTCATGAACGTCTAAAATTTACAGCTAAACAATAATTGTGAGCCATCATAATTGAAACAGTTGAATTGGACATTTGCATGCATAAAAAACGAATCCATTACATAGGCACGAAAAGTCCATTTGCGAACTTGAGTTATCTTTAAAGATGGTGGAGAAACTATGGCCAACGTTTAGGTTTCTTATGGGCGCAATGTTAGATTTTGAAATTTTTGAAGGATTTTTCTTACCTGTTTTCCAGATTGTACTACAATTATTGGGCAGTAGATTTTTTGGAAATTTTTATGTCTTTGAGAAACAACATAAAATTTTAAAAAAGGTACAACACAATGTATTCAGGCTGATGTTGGAAGTGCTCTTTATTTAAACATGACATAAAAATAAAAAAGGAGACTTGATTTGAAGTGATGTGACATACTCAAAAAAACGTTGATTCCAGCTCCGATTCGCTCTTAGCAAAACAACGAAAGAACAAGTCATGAACGTCTAAAATTTACAGCTAAACAATAATTGTGAGCCATCATAATTGAAACTGACGAAACGACCACCTACAATGATAACTTCATGGTTTCAATGGTTTCTCCACGGTCTTTAAAGATAACTGAAGTACACAGTTAGAGATCTCTTGCCGTTACAATGTTTTTGTTACAAACGTCTTATTCCACTAGTTTTTAGTAAAAACAATAAACATGTTTAAATATTTCATCATGTATACAAAAGTATACGATGCTATAAAATCTCTAGTGCCCTTTTTTTACCAAAACAAGACAAATGTCATTACTCATCGATTTTAATACACCTTTCATTTCACATTAAATTGACCCGATATTATCAGAAATGTTGCATAGCCAAACATAATGGAAGATAAGTTTGGATTTAAACGTGCTGTTATGACAGAAATATTTAAGTTGACTAAATATTAGTGAATAATGAGTGATTAAAAATTTTTACCGCTTTTTTTGGCCCACCGTGTATATCAAGTTCTGGGAGACATTGTATATTCTAACCTTAGTTGGAAAACACTTTTTTGATCGACAATATTTTATACATTGTATACCTATATTTCTGCTTTCCTTTCCTCAAAAAATAGAAATGCACCTTACCTAGTGACAAAAATGACGTGCAAGATGTGGTATTAACTCCAGACCATCGAACCAATCTACTGGTAACTTGAGGAACCAGTTAAAAATGTATGATTATGAAACCGCAATAGTTTTAGAATACTAGATTGGCTCGTTTTCCAACTATTTTCTCCGTCTGTCAAAAGTTGGCCCAACCATACCACCTTTTAACTTGCAATTTCTTCTTCATCCAATCTTCTGCAGATTACAAAAACTTGAAATGTATGTACTTCCTGATGATATTTCAACATAAAACGTCTCTGAATGCATTAATAACACGATATGTATCAAATTTACTGAAGTTTTGGTTAAAACGACGAAAATTGAGAACTTAAGAAAGAAGATATTGTGCGATCAGAAAACAATTTTGCAGGTGCAAAAGTGATACGAGTGGGCAACTTTTACAGCATCGGCCATTCTAATCAGAGAACAAATTTGAAAAACAAAAACGAGCCACCCTATTAGAATACTTTATTTTCCATTTAAAATTAAATTGTAACTCCAAAACAAATCTATTTCTAAATTTCCCAATTTATACTTTTCCAGAATCTCTACGGCAAGCACAGGAAGCACGTGGAGCAGGATATGAACGAACCAGAACCATCCAGAACGCCGGAAGACTCGGTTTGTAGCACGGAAGGGCCCAGCGGAATCTACAGTGATCTACCTTCAACGCACACCGACCAACGACAATGACAAATAAAATGGTAGCCGGTACGCAGCAAATCACTCAAAACTTGAAGTCACTGGTCAAAAGTCAAAAGTGTTCGGTGTAATCAAATATTGTTAACTGCTTTTACGAAAAGAGAAGCTTTGTATCATTCTTTTGGACAGACATGAGAAACTGTTCATGGTCGTCAGTTAAGAACCCAGCATTGTAATACTGTGAATGTATAAACGTTTAAAAAAATAAACTGTTAAAAACCCGTTAAAGCATAGGAAAAGAATACAATAGAAGGATTGAATCAGTATACAAAAAAGAAAGAATTTACTTTCGAAATGAATGTTTCTAATTAAATCTAGAAATTCCCCTAGAATAAATTCACAGTAATGGACTTAAATTCTTTTTGACTGTGCTGATTCAACTGTCACTAACTAAGGTAAAAACCGAGATAGAGAATATGTAATCTAAGGCTATCCTAGCTAATCCAAATCCCGGGCGAGAAGAGTAGTGGAATATACCGCAATAAAAACCCGACGAGATATTTACTGCCTATTTTAATTTTCATCGGGAAAAGAGTGTTGTTTCTTTGTTCGGTGCGCCGAGAATATTTTGCGGTTTGTTTGATGGCACGTTCCTTGCTTTTTATGTGAAATAACTGTAAAGAGTTTAATCGTTTTGAGAGTATTACGCAACTAAGTCGTGAGGTTGGTTACTTTCTGGTTTTCGGTGTACAGAACGTTTTCTATCGTATTGTGCAATAAAAGGACCACCTACAGAGTATATACAGATGAATATATATTCCAAACACGCAATTCGGATTAACAATAATTTGAAATTGGGATATTTTTTGTGGATCCAGCAGTATTTGAGAAGTTTAGCTGTCAACTTCATTGCAAGAGTTACATTATTTTTACTGGCAAACTCAATTCAGTATGTCTAAAAGTATACTCAAAAACGTTTGACAACAAATGTTGCATTTGAGATCATCTATTTCATAATAAGTCCCTCATGTCAGCAAATAGAAATTTAATGCCATCTATGAAAACTGTTTAGTTTACAAACGTGTGTACGAAAAAAGACTATTATTTTTTTGTGTGAAATATCAGCTTATTCTGATGTATACTTACCCTAAATAACAAATAAATCAACGAAATTCGACAGTATATTATATGTTACGGTTACTGTGATAAACTTGGTTTGTATTAATAATTGTTTTTTTCTGCCAAAATGCTTTTGCCTAGACAAAGGTTATTTGCCTGCTCAAATATATATGGAGTCTCCATTGGTATGTTTAAAGCTATTTGCCTAGGCAAATGTATTTCGCAAAACCGACCTTAGGCAAATAGCATATTGTTTTTAATCGCGTTCTTAATAATATTATGTGAGGTTTGTGATATCTGCATCGTTACGTCAAATCACCCAGTTGATACGAATTCAGAAATTTACTGTTTACCAGTCTGGCATGTCTTTGCTAGCTTCCTTGTAAAAGGAAAACTAAACATTCCTAACATATGCATCTTTTTTAGGTTATCATATCTCTGCACTCATGAGTATTGACGCTTTTTCACATAAAATCGGGCATAACAGGCTGCGTGGAATACGTTATTACCCAGAAGTAATCAGCAACTTATTTTTAATTAAGACGTATTTGACAACAAATATGCACACGTGCAATCAATTACAAATATGCGTTACAAACGCGATTGAAAACAAAATGCTATTTGCCTAACATCAGTTTTGGCAAAAACGTTTGCCTAGGCAAATAGCTTTAAAAATATCAATGAGACTCCATGTCTATATGACCAGGCAAATAGCTTTTGTCTAAAATAACCATTTGCCTAACGACAGATATACAGGTACTTCGGAAACTACTGGATATAATTCCATTATATATAAAAGCAAAAATGTTATTTGTGTACAGTATATTCAAGGTAACCATGTTATTATCAATAGCACCCATATTTTATGCGTGTGGATAGTTTTTGTAAATGTGCTTTACAATTTATGAAGTAAATTCTGATATTCCCAATTATGTTGAAATTTTGCACTTTTTATGACGCTGGACGAAGAAATTTTGAGAAGTGCTTATAGACCAAAAAATATTTTTTTGGTATACTCTTAGGGTACTATGACTTAAGTGTGACGTAATCTTTGAAATTTTAAATGCCATGTGTGTGATATTTTCAATCAGGATTACATTCTGAACACAACAACATATCCATCGCCAATTGTGGTCGCCAAGGCAACAAAACAATTTTATCGTTTAATAATTAAGGTACTACCTATGGATTTGTGAAAATATTGTGTGGAATTTCTGTTTGGCAGGGAAATGAAGACAAATATTGGGTTAATGATCAAAGTCACCGTAGTGGATGATGCTAATTGCTAACATACGAATTCAACAGTACTATGCATGACGTGTCACCGTCTTGGTGCAAATTAATAAAACATTTCATAGCGAACATAAATTTATTTAATAATAAAAAATATATACCTAGCAATAACCACACACAATAAGCAATACAGAGAATTGTCAGATTCGGATATTTGCATTTATCTATAGTTCACTACGCTGACTTTGATCATTAACCCAATATTTTATAGTTCTATTTCCTCACTTCAAACCATATTTCCACGCTGCTATTTTCAGAAAATATCCAGAATTTGGTGTCGTTGTAATCGGAAAAATGTTTTCTATCGAATAATCAGGGTATACCCGTGAAGTATAGGAACAAAACTTACTCATTGGCCAAAAACCAATTAAATGAAGCTAGATGGCGTCAGTAATACAAATTAGGCCAAAATTGATTTAGTTTAGATCGTGTTTATTTCACAATTATCGACTATTTTCATGAATTCATACCCACCAAGATTATTAAGCAAAAAAAATATTTTTTGTTGCATTGGTCATAAAAATTAACGATCGATATGTTCTTGTGCTGAGAATGTCATCCCAATTGAAAATGTCACACAAATTATAAATCGTGTCATTTAAAATTTCAACAATGACGTCATTTCCGGAAAAATCGGAAGTAATACTAACCTCAAGAATATCTCAAGAAATTGATTTTTTGGTGTGCTAACACCTCTCAAAATTTGAAATTCCAATCTGAGGCTCTATATTGTTGATCACTTTCACCTCGTAACTTGACTATTATTAATAATAACTGGCAATTATTAATACATAATTAACCTATTAATCACTATGACCGTAACATATATAAATATAAGAAGATATAAAAAAATGAATAATTGGAGTAAGAAATGTCAGTTTAAACTGTTTTATGCAAACGGGTCGGTCGCCGTCTAGCGGCTACATTTGGAACTAATTTATTTTGTGCCTAGCGGTGGATATTGTTCATTATACGCCTCACGAAGTTCATAAAGTACGAAGAGGTAAACGTAGTGAGTCAGGAATGAGACGCAGTAACATTTATTTATAACCACTGTATAAGTACAGTATAACCACTGTTATTCAGTAACATCTATTTTTAACTGAAATGTGACGTCACTAACTTAATTGGAAGGAACAAGATTTCTTTAAAGAATGATAACAATATCTAAATAACTTATTATATTAAAACGTTGCTATGTTTACATTATTCTACGTCGTTTTTAAACTGAAAATCATCACCGAAAGTAAGAACATGCTGGCAAACAACTTTAAACACATTCAAAATGTATGTGCTGAATAATTATCTAAATACAGTTATAAATTTTATTTTAAAGCCTGCTCTAAATTTCTTATAATATTAACAATAAACACATTATCTTAAAAAAAATTATTTACAAAACTTTCATTAGATAAAATGCTACATTTTTTACATTCGTATGATAAATTGTTACTCAATTATATTTTTAAACCATAGGAACTTATAGAAGAAACTGTTCTAGCTAATGAACCGAAATAATGCAGCCCTAACCCCACAACAGCACCAAACTTTTAGGGTAACACTGACATCATAAATCATGCAAACGTTTTCGTTTATATTGAACATACAATGCAAAAAAGCAGCCAAAACATGATAAGGTAGATTAGTATAATACAAACAAAGAGATAACCACAACATATCGAAGCATTTAAAAAGAAAGAAATACCTCACTTACTAGTTGTAACCAAAACAAAACCATTGCATGTATAAGTACGACAATTACATAACTCCAATAATTCTGTTGTTAACAATGTTCACAATCCAAAAAGTATTTTACAGTGCCAAAATACATATCACAAACAGTAAAATAAACAAGCTAACAAAGAAACTCTATTATATATATAAGTATGTACTATAATGATAACCGAAGCGCACAAAATTAATCCTAAGTAGTTTTATATCATTATTTTACCTTAGTTAGTGATGTAACATAAAAAGTAGTAATATAGAGTGCTAGAATCACGTCAAATATACAACAATTCATGCACAAGGTAATACGTCCAAAGGCAGCGTTCAGAATTGTAGTCGAAACAGTTTTAGAACTGGAATCAAACTATTTCTAAAACGGTCAGGATATGTAGTAAAATGATTAAAATTAATTGTTGTACATAAAACTGACATAATAAACAAAGTATTTGTTAAATTATATACATAGATATTTTATACGACATACCAGAATAGATAATAAGTGGATATCTAGGCTTGTATAGCGTTTCTGTTTCCAGTCTGTTAGTTTTAGTATGCGGGACCAAGATGACTATCGCGTACCAGGTAAATTTGCCAAATTTCGTTTCCGGATTTCACGTTCCCACCGATATGGTACTCAGCATGTTCGGAGTCACTGGTTTACTATATAGTTTTTTTTTCGCGTCAAAATATACAGTGTTATCGTCTCGAGCATCTATAATATGATATTCCGCATGTATACCATGTGCAAAGCTAAACTATTAGTAGTATCTTAGGCTTAGTCTACGGATATACTGAAATCTAGATGTACAGTATTTATGTGTATATATCTGAGGAATTAATTATTTGTACAGAAGAATATGTGCTGTATTTACCATTCGATATTATTGAATTTGTTTAATATATATTTATTGTTTCAAAAATTGCTGTTGTAGTTTGATTTTTAGGTTGCCATTTATTTCTGAATCCTTTATACAGAAACAAATTCAAGTAAGTTTTCCAGGATGCCAAGATGGACTCCAGTTCATTCAAGAGTTTAATCGTTTTTGGCGTTACATATTATGTCAAGTTGTGATAGAAACCAAAACATGCACCAAAATCATGACATGATAAAAATCAAAACATGAAACCAAAATGCACATTAATCATAATTTCAATGTTTACTATTTGCGTTATACGACTTTTTACCCGATTTAAAATATACTTTATAAATTTCACATCCGTCACATTACATAAACGGCGTTTTTCTAATGACTATATTATGCACATACATTTCAAATGCTAACGCAGGCAATATGTTTTAGTTGTAAATGCGGAAACTGCTGCAAGAAAACAAAAAGACGAAAAAATACAAAGAATTACAATACATATAAATTCACTGTTATGTACTTGACTTGAAAAATTTAAACACGTAAAGAAAATTAGAGTAACAAGTGGGAGAAAAACTTAATAATATATTCCATTGTCCAAATATTTTATATTATATATTTTTGCTTGTGCAACAAAGACCGGGTTTTATTCAAATTTACACTGAGTAGCAAAAATGTGGAATAAATTTATGAAACATTCAAATTATGTGTTATTTTAGTAAGTCCTCCAACAGGTTCTAATGATTAAATTTTATGGCCTCACATACAAAATAAGAAAATGTTCGAGGAAAAGTGTAAAAAGAATAAAATATTGAAGAAATGTGAACGTCGTATTCGATATGTTTACTTTTTGTTGATTTTGTCGCCCGAAACCTTCACAAAAGTAAACTAAATTGCCAAAATCAGGATTTTTAGCCTTGTCCCATGTTTCCAAACTTTACGCGCTTACTGTATGTGCGCTAGAGGTTGCAGAACTTAATGCACATTATATTCTTTCTAGGGCGCATTATAATTCTCATGGTACAACTTAGATTATTAAGTGCGCTTATAATATTGTCAAAAGCTGATTTATTTAAACTATTGAACATATATATGTATCAATTAACAAGTATTTTTTAAGCTGCTCATTATATTTTTATGGAATTGTATTGCAAATTTATTTTAGTGTAAAAATATAAGTATTATTGAAGGGATAAATCAAATATATAAATGCACAATTATTTATTCCGAAGTACATTTATATAAATTTATTGCACATTTATTTTTTTAATGCACAAATAAGTGTATGAATAACTCAAATATTTTTTGTATTAGATAAATGTTTTTGCTATTGGTCAATTATTTTATCAAATACTTAAATGCACGTTTTATTTTATTTATTGCGCATATAATTAGTACGGAAAAAAATAAAGTCGTATATTAACTGCGATGCACAAATATGTATTTTGGTTATTAAAACTCGAGCATTTCTAGAAATAGAATATATTTTACATTTTATTATTTATATTTTTTCCGCTCACTGTACAAAAAAAAACACATTTGAGATATTTTTTAAAACATCAAAATAAAGCTGACACGAGCAATCAGCTTATTACTAAATAAATTTGCCTTTTTTAACCAAAC
Source organism: Melinopterus prodromus (assembly GCA_964023965.1). Taxonomy (NCBI): domain Eukaryota; kingdom Metazoa; phylum Arthropoda; class Insecta; order Coleoptera; family Scarabaeidae; genus Melinopterus; species Melinopterus prodromus. The sequence continues at coordinate 54,339,149 of OZ030393.1, forward strand.
TTTACTTTTGTCATTTGTACTGCTTCTTTAAACCGCCCGCCGCCGCACCGTCCTGCGAGTTGAGTTTATAGACCTGGCAAAACCTAGATGCAAAGAAAATGCGAAATAGATGAACTAACGTCAAGGCCGGCCCTAGCGTTTTTGCCGCCGTAGGCAAATCCCAATAGTGCCGCCCTCTGATTGATTGATTAATTAGTTTTATAACAAACCACCAACAAACCTGCAAATGATTGAAATAATTATTATCAAATAATAAATTATGCATCATGAGTCCTTGCGTGTATTATTTTTTATTATATTTTGCAAGACGCGTTAGTAATTAGCAAAAACAAACATCCTATACACTACGTACCAAGATATTATGTTCTTGTCGAAAGTAAAACGTATTAAGAATTCTATAGCCCGAAAACTATTTCTTGCAGGCATAAGAATGTATTTTTCACCGGTGCATTCATGCGGCATTAATACGTTTACCTCAAATAGTCTGCCCAATATCGGCGTAGAAGGCTTTTTTGACGACCACAAAACTACAAGTTTTTGTCGAGCCAGCCGATGCGTTCTAGACCTTGCAATGTGTTTGCAAGTCCAGATGTGCGATGTTACGAATCGACATTAAATGATCATATTTTCGGTACTTGCGGTACAAATATTTGACAGTGCATATCTCGCAGTGCAATTTGCTTAGATTAATAGGATAATAATACTCGAAAACAAAAGACGATAGCTAATTTTGGTTTTCACCATTGAGTTTCTCTCAAAAAAAGACGATCTTACTCATTTTTCGATATCTCTTATAGTTACCGAGACCTCCTATAGTAACATCGAATTTGGCCCACCTGTACATACTTAATTAATTACATACTTACAAAATAGCAGCTCAATTGATTAATTACTACTTATTATAACAAACTGCAAATCATTGAAACAATACTGGAGTGACGTTCAACAGTAGGAAGTTTATCTAACCTTGACAGATATAAATCCATAAAGATTGTACATAAAGCTGAAAAAAAGTATAAAAAAACAGTCAGTTTACCTATATTCATAACTTGGTAAAAATACTGTTAACTGTTAACCATTAACAATTTACATTACGAATTGACATTAACAATTTAATGTCAATTTGTACTTAACCAAACTAAGTTGTGCTGGCCAATCCCGTACAAACTATTGAAAATCCTTCTTATAAAACGTGAACAATAAAATAAAAACGGATGCTCTTTTCATTTCGTTTTTTTATGTGGTTCCACAGTTATTTATACTACTCTCCCAAAAGAAGTTGTCCACTTCATTAAAAATCGAAGGTGTTGCACTAGGTTCCGAAGTTTAGATGACCTGTTAGTATACAATTTTCAATATTTTGTTGCATGTGTTTGTTGCATGTATTGTTGTAAGTAAATTAAAAGTGTTAACATATTAGTGACTACACGAATTACAAATGTGTAGTAAAGCTATTTATTGCGGTGATGTTATTGAACACAGACGGAGCAGACCACATAATAGTTCACCAGGTACTCACCGTTGACGTACAAAAGGCAATGACATTTTAATTGATAATTAACCCTTATTACCCGATGGCAATCTAACAACTGGTAGTAATAATGGCGGAATTATGCATAAATGTACAGATAGGTTAACAGTTATAAGTGCGCTCATGATAAAGTGGAGATTCTACTGCATGTCAGAGTAAAGAACTGTTCATTGACCAGTAACGGAATTTAAAATGTCGCCAGCATTTTAATATTTCCAGAGTACAGCGGACACATAAAAAGTCATAAAATCCTACCGTCGAGGAATGAAATAATGCGAATGTTATGTGCTGTAGCGTCTAGTTTGTCGACACTGAATTTATATTAGCCTGGTCAATTAAAGAATATTTCAACACTATAAATCCTATATGAAATTATTTCTATTGCTTTGTTTAAATGTTTCTTATACTACATTCTAAGAATATAGGATATGTTTAACAAGAAATAGAAAATAATGTTGTTAAATGTTTTTTTTATTTAATCAAAAATGTTCATGTGGGTTAATTCTTTTATGACGGAAATTAAAACAAAATAGAAAAGCACATCTAGAATAGCAAAACTTATTTCATAATAAATGACCCTAATGTTTACTATGTCTTTTTGCGGTAAACGTAAAAGTTTTCCTCAAGTATTTATACACAAAATTATAGGGTAAACAATGTCAAATTTTCGGCCTTGAGTGGAAATAAATTGCTGATTTTAAAACTTTTTCCTTAAAATAGTTGATATTTGAGCATTCATTGACATTTATTTTACATTTGTGAAAAACTAAAACTTCCTATTTCGCAAAATTAACATAGTAAATTAATAATCTGTCGATGGGTGTGGCATTCTTAGGACTCTTTTTAAAGGCTGAGTTTCTCGAGAAATGAAAATATTTGTTCTTTATATTATACATAATATAGAAAAGCTAAAGTTATATAAAAGATAATTTATGCTTTTCAGATATTGTGCTAGATAATTTTCCAATTAAATATCAGTCATCCTATATTTATAATAAAATCAGTCCAATTTATATGCGCAATAAATAAAATAAAACGTGCATTTATTGTAAGCATTTGATAAAATATTTGACCAATACCAAAAATATTTTTACAATACAAAAAATATTTGAGCAAAATAAAAAATTAGTTGTGCATTACAAAAATAAATGTGCAATAAACTTATATAACTGTACATCAGACTAAATAATTGTGCTTTTATATATTTAAATGTTTTTCTTTCATAATATATTTGTACACTTAAATAAATAAATGTGCTATACAATTGTTACCTCTATAAAATATAACGACCAGCTTAAAACATTCTTGTTCATTAAAAAAAAAATATATTTCCAATGGTTTAAATAAGTCATTTTAAAAATATTATAAGCGCATTCAATATATAAATTGTACCATTCGAAAATTATAATGCGCCCTACAAAGATTATAATGTGCATTAAGTTCTGCAACCTGTATGGCACATATAGTAAGGGCGTAAAAAGTTTTGGAAAAAATGAGGTAAAAATGTAAAATACGCGATTTTGGTAATTTTTACAAAATTATACCACTTAAACCAATTGTTCTATAAACTTCAAAATGTCTTCATAGGAGGCCTAAAAACCGCAATAATCTAACGTGATATGCAACTTTCAAGCTCAGATTCGTATTCAGCACAAACAAATCAATTGTAAACGCCTATACGCATTCCGTAAACAAATAAGTTATCAATTCTATTCATAAGTCGAAAACAATAGAATTTTTATTTAATATAATATATTGGGTGAGTCATTTGAATTAATTAATAAGGTGGTATATTATTGAAAGTGCCCGCAACCATTAACATACGAATCGTCCAAATCAGATCAGCGTTAATTTTGATAGGCAGTAGATCTAGTGCTCGATATTTATTATTTTGATGCACAAGTTTTTGATTTTAGGGCACAATATGAATAAAATATTGCTCATTATAACATTTTCCATGTAACAAATTCATATTTATTGAACGCTCAATATTTAATATTTAATTTTAATAAATAATTTTATTTATTTTAATGCTCAAAGTATTTATTTTAATTCACTATTTCAATATAGCACGCTTAAACCGCACTATAATAAAATTGAAGTAATATAAATGTTATGTGAAAGTTATCTTAAAACTAAAGAAACATATATGTTCAAAATGGCAGCTTATATTTTTTAACGTATAGTTGAAAAGTTGTGACAATTATACACTAAGTGGGTTTTCATTATTTTCAATGCTGCTAAAGCAATCTACATATAGGCATATAGAGGATTTATATAAAGTTAGGCATAATGGCAATTGAAGTTTTTTAATTGTGATATCTAACAAAAATATTTAAAGAACGGTTTTGTGGGCAATTCTGCTACAGGTTTTGAATTTTTTCCTTTGTTTATACTATTTTTGTATATTTTTTGAGGACTTTTGTTTCAACAAAGTCCAAAATTATCACGTAACTTTGTATATTGATAACTTTTAATCTGTGTATAGAGAGTGAGTGGATGCTTTCGATAGATTTAACACTACGCCAAAACCAAATACGAAAAAGGACTCAATATTTTAAAATTTTAAATAGTTTTTCTCCAGCTATTTCTTATATAATATACTATTAATTTCTTTTAATTCAGAAAAATATACTCTCTGATTTCGGAGAAAAAATATGTGGTATTGAACATCAAAACGTTTGGCAACTCCTAGTCTATATTCTAGAGACAAATAGTCCGCTTATGCCAACCACTATATCCACCAAGCATATTCAATCTATAAAATATTTGGTTACAGTAATACATAACCTTTCACTCGCCATAACATCTCCTCTATCTTCCATATGACCGAGTTATACCCTGCAATAAAATATGCAAAAAAATCATCACGACCTAACGGAGAAAGGATTAAATTAATTTGCACATTGGTGATTGTACGCCAGCTATCATCATCCGATGCATAAATAGATTACAAAACGCGGTGAATGTCATTCGATAGTATGTTAACAGTTAAGGCGCAATTAAAACCTCCTAGGACTATCATTTTTCGAACTCGATCCACATCCAGACATCTACCTATTTGCATTCCACTTTGAGCTACCTCAGATGGCTACAGGCCAAGTCCACAACTGTACCAGCATTGTTTCTTTGCCCATTTAATTGCGTACGTCTCTTTCTATGTGAGAAACCTGTGGCACAATTATCTCATTGTTGCCGCGAAGAACCATCATCAACACTTTAGCGGTACAATAAGCCGGCTTGGATCATCAGCGTGATGGAGGTAATTTCGAGCAGTAGGGCCCACGGTTATTAAGATATCAAGTTTTACAGTTTTAATCGGATGATGGGTACAGTTAACGTGTGTCGACTACGCGGTAGCAATCCGTGTAGTTAATCGGATCGGTTTTGTCAACATCGATCGTTGTGTTGCCAATAGATCATTGGTCAATCATAAACACCGTATTAAATGGTTAACTTTTTGCACCATGCGCGATATCTTAATAATGCCTATGATCTCATTTGTAGCAAGCACATGGGCATTGTAGGACTATTTCATTATCACATATGACAGACTATTTGCAGAATAATATTGTCTATAGCAGGGGTCCTAAACATTTCTGTTCCCTAGTGCACACTCTAGAATAATAGGGCTGCAGGAATTTTTTTTCGTCAGAACAAAGTGTCAAGTTGGATATTTATAAATGATAATACTTATTACACAAATACTAATGGTTTCAGGAATATATAAATTATTGTTTATATTCTTAGAATAAATAAGTACGTACTTTAAAAATAATAATATAGACAAATTCAAGACAAGGTGATCTTTTGCTTTGCTTTTTGTTGGCCAGTCCGTTCCAGTTGGTAAACAATCATCAAGATGCTCATTTGTTAGTCAAGATCTATACTTCGATATTATGATATTCATGGTTGAAAATAATTAATTTTTCGCACAAGCATGTTGCACCGACAAAACTTCTTTTACAATCCTGTATGCTGCTCTTTTTAAGTATGGAGAGGTTTTTCCATCTGGTGTATAGGATTTTGGCGTAATGTTGTTCTGAAGATCCAAGATTTGTAGTTTTAGGTCTTCTGAATCTGATTCTTTCTAATTTTATTGTTTTTTAGTTGCCTTGTTTATGGAAGAGCCCGTACACCTCTTAGGGAACCGCTGTAACGGATTAAAAAAAAGTTGATCAAATATTCAGTATTTCAGGTGTTTCTAGAATATTGAGTTCAGATGGCATATATTTTACAGAAATTGCCCAAATCGCGCTTATTGACAATTTGACCTCACTTGACTATGACCTTCAGGACATATTATTTTATCCAAACCGCATTGTCTTATTTCATTCAGATACCCCATATTCCTTAACAATCCTTTACAATTTTAATTGACATTTTATCAAAAATTTTCTTAGGTGAGGCTAAAAAAAAAACTCTATCATTGAAGACAATTAAAAAACTAGTAGAAAATTATCTTCAGTCGCGCTGAAGTTAAAATACGCCACACCGTAAAAGAAGTGAACCGACTTTGCCCATTCACGAACTTGTTCTTACTTTTTAAGAGATAAGCTTGTATACCAAATTTCAGATCAATTACTTAAAAATTGCGGCAGTTATTGTGTATAAAGACGGACGTACATTGTATCAAACTCAATATACCCTCACCACAGTAAATGTGGGGGGGGGGGTATAATGGACACAGAAGTCAGAAAGAAAAATCTGGCGTTGACGTTTAAAAAAAAGATTGATGACTTCAAGAGTCAGTAACAATTATTGTAGGGTGAATGTATTTTGGTTATCAAAAATCAACAAGTTTGCGGACTTTTTTTAAATACACGCTATTTTTGACGTACGTATTTACATCATTTCTTTAAATTTTAAAAATACAGACCATTTTAGGTTTAAATGAGTTTTCAGAGTCCATCGTTTAAACCATATGTTTTTTATCTCTTACATGATCATAAAGTGACATCTTACATCTTAGATACCGGGGCAAAACCTGTTTATTAATGCCCGCGAGGGCGTTAAGGATTCTTCACGCCCACCGGGCATTAAGGGTTGCCATGGTGATAAGTCAAATATATCAAATATTTGTCATTAAAATTGGAAATTTTAAATCGTCAATGTCCATTATTGGCGATTAAGGTTATTCTGTTAGACAATTAATTGTCCGTATTGTCACTCAACTCCGAGTTCTTTGTATTGTTATTCAACTCCGTAGATACGCATGTCACTTGATTACGTCAAAATAATTAGTAATAATTTATTCCAACGGAGGAACAAAACCATTGTAGGACAAAAAATGCTATTGGCGAACGCGTGCTCACAGAGTTGAAGACCTCTAGTCTATAGTATGCAAAACTGGTCATTAGTACTCCACTTATGATATTTTACAGAAAATTTAAACAACATAACGTATTAAAACGTATTAAAATGTCTCTGAAGTAACTGCTAAACTTGAAGGAATTGTTTGAGGCATTACCACCTAGACCAGAGCACAGTACCAGTTTTATGGACGAAAAATATTTGTTAAAAACATGGCATCTGGCCAACTTATCACCATGACGTCTATGATATATTGATTTCCGGGTGGAAACCGCGTTGAGGACTTTGCAGTAGTCGACGTTTCGCGCTCTGTTGCAAGAGGCATCTTCAGGACTAAGTTATCAAACCAAGCGCTAAGAAGATACTGTAACAGTACTGTAACAGTATCTTCTTAGCGCTTGGTTTGATAACTTAGTCCTGAAGATGCCTCTTGCAACAGAGCGCGAAACGTCGACTACTTCAAAGTCCTCAACGCGGTTTCCACCCGGAAATCAATATATCATTGACTCAGACCGCGGAAGTCTACAATTTAGATATGACGTCTATTATGGCGTTGTTGGTACAGCGGCCCGATAAACATTTTTCACTGTAAAACTGTAAACTAGGTACTCACCTAATCAAGTAATAGGATACGTATTTATAAAATTGGGATTGAAAAATCTGACGTTTAGCGGATTCACAAAAGCAGATAACTGCGTTTTTTTTCGCGTTCTGTGGTCAGCCTTGTAGAAGCTGAAGTTGAAATATAAATACACGAGATAGAATAATATAGGAGGAAGAAATTACATAACCTATGTCTGTCTGACCTATTTAACAATAGCTAGAATTCTTTAGTCAGACTCTTGTACGTCTGATCTATAGTCAGACCAATAGTAGCACAAATCACGAGCTTTTGGCTAGATTGGCCAGAAGTCTTTTACTATAGAAAACAAACAAAAATAAAATACTGGTCTTCATAGAGAAGAAGCGTTTGTCACAATATTCCAAAATAATTACGTCGACAGATAATTCCGCTAATCAGAGCCACTATCCCTCACAAGAGACCAATAAACAATCCCGTTTAGTGCTCGCTTTTTTCTTGTCCGAAGATAAAAACCATAACTCGTAGATCAATTTGACTACAAACAAGAGCACAGCATACCGTCCTCGTCGACCTCATTGACTAAGTAGCAAATAAAAGCATAAATGGTAGACTAATGGCGACTAAATAATAGGAATTAATAGCAATAAATAAGCGGCCGCTCAGAGAGCGTATGATCGACGAGTGCTCTGGGCACGCAAAAATTACCCATCTATCTATCATTAAACCACTTACCGGATCACCGTCTGAACCGGTTCCCGTAATGGTACGATGCTTAGACTCGCCGGTTATGCGCTTTTTTCTTCCGAGAATTTTACGTCCAGGCCATACGCTGACCGATAAATTTATTATGGAGACCGTTTTTGGACCGCTCGCGATCGCCAAAACAGATTACAAATTGTAATAAGTTCAAAACTAAATTAATTAACAGTACCTACTGGTGTATGCTGTAGGTACGGTTTACAGTGTGCTGACGTAGTAGTTCCGCAAGCTGGTTTACTAGCGTATTCTTAGCAAATCGAATAAAACCACACGGCGGAAAGCGGATGAGATGTATAAGACCAAGTAAACCACTTTGCATGTGTGTAGGTAATAAATAGGTATGGAGATCAGGCTTGAAAGACTGACGGAAATCTTCAATCTTAAATGATTACATCACTGTACTGTGGCTCTGAAAAATGTGGATTATTTTTATCAATTAAAACATCATGCAACTTTTCATTCACGGCATATGTTTAGGGTGTTCGTGCCATTTTAATTAATTCGTTGTGTCAAATCTTCCGATACAGAAATTTAGCTGGTATCCAATAACCAGCGATGTTACAGTTAATTCTTCTTTACAGCTTTTTTGGTACTTTATTACATTCATTTTCTGTAACATTGCAGATATTTCTCTCTAGGTATAAACTTAATTTGTTCTTTTTAGTTCCTTTAAGTATTACCAAAGGAAGGAACAAGAAAATTCAAATCAAACAATGCAAAAACGAAGAATAAAAAGGTACCTTTCACAAATTTTTAAATAAATAACTTCATTAAAAAATGATTGGTCAAAATACAAAAATTAAGAAACATTTATTCTGATTGTAAAGTTTCATATGGACCTGTTGATAACAAGTTAATATTCCTTAGGAAGTTAGAGCCAATTAAAATACTGTTTTATTAATATTTTGTTATTTTTTAAGGTATTGAAAAAATAAATAAGTTCTTATGAAACATTTTTGTCAGAACAATAATTACGTTCTGAGAAAAAACTGTCGGAATAAACACCCAAGTAGAAGATATTTGTATACACTAACTTTATCTATAACAGATGATCTCTATATTTTCTCTTAAAGTTTGTTAAATAAGAAAAAGCTTGCTTATATATACACAATGTTGAAAACTGAACTGATACAAGGTAATTTATAACTCGAGGTAAAAATTAAATGCAAAAACATACCAAATTATAAATAAATATATGTGAAGCATTTTTAAATTTGTTCATTGTCAAAATTAGTACCTACTTAATTCAATTTAATTTCATTATTTTTTATTTAGTTAAATGCGCTCACGAAATTTTAAAGTACACTTTAGTTTCCAGTCTGCTTGAATTTTCGTCTATAATTGCAAATCACTCTGTATATTATATTTATTGATTTAATGGGACCGACATAATTTTCGTCATAGGAGCTCAGAACTTGTCTGGTAAAAGGTTAGTTATCTTATCTGGAATGTAACATAATAATGTTTGAGTTTGACCAATAACTTTGCCAGTTGTTGTTTTCTAGAGGTTATTATGTTTTTATGTAACAGATAATTGTAAGTAATATCGTCAGTTGAAGTTAATGAATAATCTAGAATGTTGCCCGTTGGATGTAATATAGAAACAACAGTGGTTTATTGGGTTAGAAGGGCGCCAAATCAAAATAATTCACGAAGTGATCTTCTTTATTAATCCAATATTTCAAATAATAATCCCATGCTAAAATAATACATAAAAATAACAAGAATAATGTGCCCATGAACCGGCGACCGCCACCACTATTTGTTACTATTTTTTTGCGGAACCCCTGACGAAATCTCACGGAACCCCGGTTGGGAAATGCTGCAGACACAGACATAGCAAGTTTAGTGACGAAAAGTGCTATCCGCCACTAAACTTGCTATTTCTAAACTATAGGAAAGTACTTGCCGTCAAACAGAAAGTTTCCTTTCCTCTGGTTTAGTAGATGAACAAAAGATGGCCCAAATGAAACATTAAGTTGAAAGAATAACGGCAAAAGGAAAAAATTTACAGAGAAAAACCAAGGATTCTGTGGAAATTTCGTGGAAATTTGTTGCAATTGCAGTTTTGGTGCATTTAAATTTTCGTGAAACCCAAACGTTGTTAGACAGAGGCGTATTGTCAGTTTAAAAGTAAATGTAACAGCCTAAAAGGACCCGAACACTTCAAAAACTCTCTAGGCTTAGGCTATATCGGGCAAAAACTTCTTTTTACTTCTTTTTTGGTTACGTATGGTACTCAAACATGGTCACTACCACGCTAAAAGGTGATCATGATAAATAGGGTTTATTGCATGCTAATGAACAAAAGGTAATTATAACACTATGCAGTGATTTAAAATACGCTTCAATATATAGAAATCAAAATAAAACATATCTTCATATCACAAAGATTGATTGAGTATATCACGTTTAAGTGATTCCATGATCACTGAGATATTTGAGTCTTGAACAAAACTATCTGCCATGGAGATACTCTCCAAACCAGCTGAGTAAGACCAAAAACGATGTCGAGTGGCTGGTGTAGGATCTTACAATATCACCTAGAATACGAAGATGCCGGTTTTTGCCAGTATCGCGTACATATACACTTATACAGAAACGTATAGGTACTGTAATACCGATAATTTTGCCACATTTACTCACTTGATAGACATGGTTAACGTCTAACAATGTCGCCAGAAAGTCAAAAAATAGCATACTAACATCTCTAGAAAGGTTGGGTACAACAGATTTTTGTAATTGGTTTTCTCAAATACAACTCCAAAACTTTACAGAATGTTGATCACTGACAAAATTTATGACCTATTTTAGAACAGAATGTCATCAGGACCAAGGATGGAAAGGACAAATCAGTGTTCCAAAAATTGTACATTTAAATTTAAGTCGTCTACACAGTGTTGCCAAAATGCCAACATTCAAAAGTCATAAAGCCGACCTTGGGTATTGTGGCTTGCAGAAAACCGGCCAAACTTTTATGCTTCTTGTCAAAAATCGGAAAAACAGACACAAAATGTGAAAAAACATACCATTTTTAATATCCTCCAAAAAGATTAATCCTAATACATTAATCAAATTCACATATTCTCTAAGTAGGCTGAAATGAAAAGTCAATCACTTAAAACCTATGAAGATTGTGAAATAGTATCAACCAAGCTTGCCAGACACCAAAACCGGTTGGCAACGCTGCACCCTGATAATATGATGATGTCTTTCAGCTCATAAGCTGAGCTCCCGAAACGTTGAACTCGTATTTGGTGGTAGAAACTATCGTCAACTGTCAACAGAATCGTTGTCTCCCCATAGGGTTGCCAACCGTCCAGTTTTGACCCGAACAGTCCGGTTTTCGAATATATTGTCCAGTGTCCGGTTGAAGTTGCAAACCGGATGTCAAATGTCCGGTTTTAATATACCAACCAATCCGACATTTGCAAAATTAAAAGACGTACTCCGTGGGAATCTTTTATAAATGCATATAAAGGTGCATGCAAGATCACTGCTCCCACCATCCCGACACCCTACCTAATAATTAGAAATTATACAGGATGATTTATAATTAAATATAATTAGTATTAACAGTGACTAAATATAAAATATAGATAAAAAATGGTATTTTAAGCAATTTATCTAACATTCTGACTGCAGGTGTTGTAACGGTAGCCGAGTTGCCAAATCGGCAGTGTAACCAGTCTATGTAACTGTCTACTGGCGTGCTGTTTTAGTACAAGTATATATAATTGTTTATCAAATATCTAAAATTTGAAAGTATTGTAATTAAAAACCGTAACTTGAATCTAGCTACCGACGTTGAGAAAAATTAATTATATATAAATATAATATTAATATAAATTAGTATTTTAAAAAATGCTTTTTATTACCTACAATAATACAAGCGATTTTGTCGTAGTCGTATTCTAAACAAAACAAAACAATTTACAATTTCTTTTTTCAGATTAAGATTACACGAAAAAATGGCATATCAGAACCACTTGTCAGTTGTCAGACTTTTGTGTTGGCCGATGTATAGTCCTTTAGCTTGAATTATTGTGTTTTTGCCAAATTAACTAATTGGAGAAATTTTGTGGTAATTCCGTTCAAAATTTTCTTTTTGTACTACCCACAGTCCATATTCCACATTTTTTTAATCCTTCCATAAAAACTATACAAATATTTCGTAGCACACACAGTTGCTCCACCAAAATGGTATGGGTGACGAAGTTAACCATAAGCAGAAGACAGCTGACGAAGAAGACGAAGCGAAGAGCATCGACCCCTTCTTCTCCATAGGCGAACCATGCATGCAGCCCAAAGTTTTAATCAGTCTTTGCGTACCTGAGCCAAGAGCTGGTCGTCAACAGTTGTATTCTACCAAACGTGCTAAACATCGCGACCGACTCCACAAAACTCACAATTAAATCCAATAAACAAAATACAGACAAAACGTTAAAAAAACTATTTTAAATATTTAAATATCCTTCGGTTCATTACAAAATATTATTTTTATCGTTTCGTTTTAATAAATGTGTGGTTAATTGGTGTGAAAAATGTTCATCCTGGCCGTTTTTTCGCTCCTCTGCTTCACCACGGACGCGGTTAATAACTCAGGTAATATTTATGTACTTAAGTGGCTGTTTGTCGATGTTAACGTTGTGGTCATTAGTTAGTTAGAGCACTATTACTACCAATATAACAAATTATTGAGTCTGTTAGTTTGAATGGAGATATTTATAGTTGTAAATCGACGCTAATAACTTAGACACACCTTTGATCTTGCATGAATGAATATTTTCATATGTATGTCTACATTGGAAAAAAATGAAACATGTTGCTGAAAATTGTTTATTTTGTTAAGTTGCGATAGTACTAATATTATCTGTAACAAATCACAAAATCTTCAATGTAGATTGTAAATTGTTTCTCTAGTTTTATCTGAATTATACCTTCAAACAAAAAAAGTTCAGTTTTGTTGTATTTTATTTTTATTGTCTGCTTTTATCGCAACAGTCTGGTACAGCTGCAAATTAAAACAATATCATTTTGTCAACATTTTTGCAGTGCCCTCCGTAGTAAATAAAGTAACTAAAAAAATGAAAATAGTTGTTTTAAATGTAATAATGCCCAAATTTCAAATTGGAATCTCTTATATCAATCTTAGATATCAGTCCAGTTTAGGGCAAATCTATAAAGCGGTGCCCCAAAAATAATTTGTATGTAACGTCAAAAGGGAGCACATGATATTTTAAGATAGAATATCTTTGCCCTTTTTCCTTGCAGTTCCAAGGGTTTTTCTGAAATAATATATTCACAGAATCGTACAAGCAATACACCAATTTAAAGATACAGAATGTACAATTTTCCGTCTTATAATGAATCTTTGATATTATTGTCAATTTTTTAAAAATTAACAATGGAATCTGATAAATGAATTTTTGCTTTTAAGACATTTTTAACATTATTGTTGTTAATGCTAAAGTTGGCTTCAGATCAACTTATAAAATAAGAACAAAAATAAAATATTAAAATTTATATAGAGTATTCAAATTTGATATCTGATATCCAAAAATCTATATGAAGAAAGGCTTTTTCTCACACTGCATAGAAATCTAGATACTATACCGGGTGATCCACTCCATATGTACGCCAGTTTATTTTCGGATGAATGAAATTTTCTAAGAGCTAATACACAAAGAACGCAATTTTTTGGGCTACTCTTGAAGTTAGTTACTTCCGGTTTTTCCGGAAATAATGTTATCATGGAAATTTTAAATGTCAACGTATTTTATTTGTGTGATATTATATATTTTCAATCAGGATGAGATTCTGAACACAAAAAGATATCGATCATCATTTTTTGTCACCAAGGCAACAAAAAAACATTTTTCTTGTGTTTTGAATCTAGGTCGCTATGAAATGGTGAAAATAATCTAAAATTGTCAAATAAGCACTAACTGAATCGATTTTGACCGATACTGTATTACTGGCACTCTCTAACGTGATTTAATTAATACTTGATATTTTGCTGAATATCGTAGCATGAAAACAGAAAAAGAAACGATTTATTTTTTGTTCGAAATGTCATCCTGATTGAAAATATGACACAAATAATACAGGGTGCCATTCTAAAATTTCAATAATCACGTCATTTCCGAAAAACCAGAAGTTAAACGCAAAACATAAGAATTTCTCAAAAAGACATTCGTCCAGCGCCATAAATAAAACATGAAAACATGAAAAACATGAATTAAACAAAAATAAACCGGTGTACCTATGGCGTGTGTCGTCCAGTACACAATACAATCCAAAACTATAAATTTATTAATTTTAAAGTCTATCAAAACTGAACTTATTTGAACACATAAATAAAATTAAAATAAATAATAAATAATATCTATATATAAATCTATATATATATATATATAAATAAAATCTGATGTGGCCAGGCACATGACTTTATCATAATAAGTATAAAATTAATAGTTTAGTTGTCTGCATTAAAATAAAACTAGTAGAACTAGACAGATATTTTGATCATATTGACAGTAGTAATCACAATAGCTGACAAATCCTGGCTAACTAGTTTTAATGCAGTACGAGCGATCTCGATGTAATAGAATTTGCTCATGAAGTTAAACTATTAATTTTACCAAAAAATGTCGTAGTCATAAATTATTCAGAATTTCCTCTACTTTAATTTATTATTTAACTATTTCGACGAAATTCCAGAAATAGCGGCCTATTTGCAAAATCTTTCAAAAATGCTAATACTAAACCTCCAATTCATTTGGACCCTTTTCAACAGAAAGGTTTTCAGGTTTAAGCTTGATCATGAAACTTCTAAATATGACGTTTCCCTATGGACCCACACATACAACAAAATTGGCGCAATTGATAAATATTTTTTTTTTTCAGTGTATCTTATTCAAATACAAAAAGTTTAACAATAAGGTGTGAAATTATCGTATACAAAAATATATTACTCTAATGCAACATTTAGATCGCCTGCAGTTTACTTAAATTCGATACAATTTTCAGAAAAATGACCAATTTCGTATAATTTAAAAAATGTGCTTCAATGTTGATAAGAGTTTATTTATCATTAAATTTATTAGTATGTGCGGACATGTGGGCTTTGAAAAAGAAAAACCACTCAAAATATAACAAAAGAAAATATGAAAAACTTAAAGAAAGTCATAACCTTAGGCCTCCTGCGGGAGACCTAAATGTCATTCAATTAGGCATTTTTTTGTTGTCCATATGGACAACTTTTTTCAACTTGAAATTTTGAATGCCGAGAAAAACGTTTTTTCGATACACCCTAATACACACGCACAGACATTTTTTAGTACCTTGGTCAAGAATGTTCATGGGAACCAAAAAGACATATTTCCGCTAAAATCTCAAACAAGTTTTTTTGGCAAGATTACAATACTTTACATACTACGTATGATAAAGTAAAAACATTCTATATTCCTCAAATGTTATCTGGTGGTGTATTGTTATTTATTCAACATTAAGTTGACACTTTCTTTTCAACAGCATGTACTGCTACAACAAAACATGTTTCAAACTAGTATAATTTACTGTGAAAACACAATATTACTATGTTTTCACAGTATATTGTGTTTTAAAAATTTGTTCTGGTAACGCTAGTATAGTAGTAGATTATTATTGATGGACAATCAAAAACCATTCTTAAAAAATAATTAGCTACGAGTAATTAATTACAAAGAACCCGTTTATAGTAATTAGAACCTTCAACGTGTAAAGTATTTCTTCCTATGAACATTGACCAATAAACATACATATCCCCGTTACTTAGACCTGTCTCATGTTTACCCCACAATGGCTCTGAAGGCGAGATTATATATAATCAAAGCAATGTTAACACGTCTTGTTCGCTAAAATACGACTACCTGCATCCTGCAGCTGTACCTTAAGCGAAACGTACAAGTTTCCTCGTTTCTTACCCATTATAATGGCAACAATCGTGGCCATAAACCCTAGAGAATAATACCGTATGTATTCGACGCTAAATAACACTCACTTTAATGGTACCCAACGGGAAACTCTCCCTCGGTTTATACATATTTATCTTATAGGTAACATACTAGACTTGGAGGGCATTAACATCTTTCTACCATGTGGTTTGAACGAGATGACACCACCTGTCATCGAATGAAACGTAACGCGCATTGATTTGCTTCTTTTGTTATAAAGGAAATGGAAAGTTTTTGTCAAGTTTTTGTGGAAGAGTTAAATGAACAGTCAATCATTAAAAGGCCTGAAATTAGTATATTGTTATACGAGTTTTATAAATCATTAAGGGGGATTCCAGTTTTCTGATGATCTTGCTATTTTGTTATTTAAGGTCTTAAGAATGTGTGTACGAAGTTTCAAGACAATATTTGCAAAATTAGCCAAGTTATAAGCAATTAGCCGACAGCGTACAGGTCCCAAAAACACGAAGCGCGCGGATCGGTCGGATCGCGTGATCAACAATTCTTCCGCTCGAGTTAAAATTTGTTCAAGCCAAGAGATCTTGCATTTTGTCGTTTATTATTCTGTGAAATTCTCTCGTGAACAGTCATGGATAAGAAACACTCAAGAATAAACTCCTTCATGGGGTTGGAGACGGGATATGGAAGAAGACAGAAGACACTTCCGTTGTATGGGATCACAGTACCTACTTATGAAGAAATATACTAACAAAGTGGTTGAGTTTGCCGTGAAATTTTCCTATTGTCAGGCCTGTGAGTTTTGGGAATCAGAATCTGACAACATGACAATTGTATCGAAAGAACTTACAGACAACTGTACTGCGGACATGATGGATCAGCGGGAGAAATAGTGGATTCTACCAGAGACAAATTTCGCAAGGCTGTGGGTTGGTGCCTGGGTCCGATGCGGCTTGTACATTGAAAAGAATAGACAGCTTTCTATGTTTTACCAATCAGAAGACATCCAGACTTGATAATATGTACAATGCTGTGTGGACCAAATTCTATCATAAGATCTGGACGAATGAAAATCCCCAACATATGTACCTACTGCCCTGCGGGATCACAGTGTTGATACAAATGCGAAAAACCGAAGCCGAGAAAACTCTCGATGAATTCAATAACACTTGATAACACTGTCGATAATGCCACCAAGCCGATTTACAACAACTTGTCGTCGAGAGAGTTGCTAGAACGGTGTTTGGGGAGTAGAAATTCAAAACAACAACCTAAAGCTTCAATTCTACTGTCTGGCGCCTCGAACTCAAACATTTTTACCGTGGCTCAAAACCTATCAAAATTGCGGCCAATGCAGCACCAGGAATTTATAAAAAAAAAGCTAAAACAATGACAATAAAAATCATTATTGGCACGGAAACGAAGATATTCACAAAACAGCGTCTGGTGAGGTCGTCGAGACGTGCACTCGAAGCTGCAAAATAAGCTTAAACAACCCGTAGAAATGAGCAAATATGTCAAAATATATTCTACAACGTGGAGGAAGGAATAAAGTATGGCCCTGGTATAACATATTAGCAGAAATATACTGTAAGTAGTCGATGTCACGTTATAAACTGTACTTGAAAGTTTAAACGTGTTTTTCTCGAAACCGTTTTTCTCGCAAACGGTTGGCATGATATTTCAAAAATTATCTAAAAAATAATCTACTTATTAAGAAGCTAATGTTTTAATGCAACAAGATCAAATAACTCACAAAACAAAGAAATAATTTGTGGTTATATTGTTCTTCTTAAAAAAAACGATAGAGATAATCATGCTCAAAGATCCAGTCACTGTTTTTACACAGCTTTATTTTGATAAATAGAAGCGTCTACCTCCAAGTTGCTGCAGAATATTATAAAAATATTGTGTACAGTTTTAGGATAAAATTCTTGAAACTGTTGGTGTATTGTCCATCTTCCTTATATACTAAAAGAGTACGTTTCAAAACATCTGGGTGAAAACAATTTAACGACTTTTACGAATATGATCTAATTAAAGAGATTATACCATCAAAACATGCCGTTTCAGCGAAATCCAGTACTACGTTAACCGGCAAATATTTAAAACTACGCCAATTAACACTAATAAACCTGTCGGTGGTTCTTTGCAGCTTCAACGGTTAGAAACTCTCTTCCAATAAACCGAACCGAGTTTCCAATTCGCCAAACAAACAATCGATTCACGTATAGCGCGAGACGCACACGATTCCAGAAATAGAGCACCTCGTTTTATTTACATAATGCGACATCCGTCCGGCGGCAGATAAATATAAAGAAAGCGGATGGGAGTCGTTTGCTTCGATCAACATCGATGGCAATTCCACTTTAACTTGCTAATCTGGATTGTATGCAATTACCCTTCGATGTAATGCGATGTAATCTAATTCGTCGTTTGCTTATCGTCTTCTTTGTGATTTGACCAAAAAGGAACGATGGTCGATCTCGTTCTAAAGGTATAAATTTATAATGAATCAGTTCGATAGGAGTGGAAACGATTAACTTAATAAGTAAAAGTCCATCAACGAATCATCACTCCGATATGAGCATGTATTAAATCTTATACATATCATCCCATCATTAATCATCAAGCTCGTTAGGCGATTGCCTATTCACTTAACACTCCAGCAGCAGTAAGGATATTCAGACATTACTGACGTGATTTTAGGTACGTGAGCCTACTGTACCTAGGATTGAGCAGAACTGGTACTGGAAGCGCTTTGATAAAAAGATCTGGAATTCGTAGTCTTTTTGCTACAATTGAGAGAAACAGCCGATTTATTGGAAGCGTAATGTTCATGATTGCCAGAAAATAAGGTGTATCATCGTTGCTTTGAAGTCCGAGAAACTATTACTATATTTGTGTTTAGACGACCATGATAACATCGGGGCTTCATCCAGAATGGATACCAATCATCACCATAGTTTTGGCAGTACATAGTTTGGCGTATTTGCAGTTAAAATATTATGGCAATCGAATACTTTTTCTATGAATTAAAACGTCACCTTCGGTGCACATTGATCTAAAGATCCCGTCTCTTTTTGGCATTACAGTCCGCTTTGGACCAGGCCTCCTTTATTATTCTCCCTCATTCGTCCCTATCCCGCACTTAGTCCTTTATTGTTTGTCTTGGTCCTCTATTGTTTGTCCTCTTCCTTGATGACCTGCTGAGGTCTTTTCCGTGTCAAGTTCTGGCATACTCTGACAACCTCAAACTTTTTACGAGGAGGAGTTTGGTGTCCTTAAGGCTGGATTGCAAGTGTTGGTTCACTGGTGAGCTAGATTTGGCTTGAAGCTGAACACTGCCAAGTGCTGTGTAATGTCATTTGGAGACGCGAACCGTTTGCTGTAGGCTACGAGATTGACAGTGAACCTCTGCAACGTGTGGATCAGGTGAAGGATCTCGTAGTGACCTTTGATCAGCGACTCAGTTTTACTAAGCACATTTTTAATATCTGCACTTCCTCGTCGCGACTGCTGGGCTTCGTCATGTGAACTTGCAGGGTATTTCCTGATGCCGACGAGATGAAGTCCATCTACTTTGCGTATGTTAGGAGCAGACTCGAGTACATATGCTACTTTCGTCTGGTATCCACACTATACTTCCCACCAAGTTGAAGTGGAGCGATGCCGGCGTCGTGTTTTGAAGTACCTGTCATATAGGAAGACTGGTGGTTACCCCGAACGTGGTCATCGAGGCACCACGGCACATTTTACCTTCGCCCTGAGCGTACCAACATTCTAGCTGCGTCGCCGGTACATCATATGTCAAGGAACGCGGAGAAGCATATTCGCGAAATAATTCAGTGATGCTCCAGAGGTGGGTGTGTTGGGAGAGTTGTCGCGGTGCGATTGGGATGCGGTGCGGTTACGTTGCGGTGGCGGTTGCTGAGCGGTTTCGGTGCGGTTGCGGTGTGGAGAATGACATTCGTTCTGGTTGGGTATCTCTAGGTGTATTATTTCTTTAATATTGTTATCTATTTTATTGTTTCTAGTTCTTATGTTTGTTATAACATTTTATCTTATAATTGGATTAGTTCTGTTGGGCAAATAAAGTTTATTATTATTTTCCAATCGTCTCAACTTACTTCGTGCTTCCTTGGCAACTTCCTGCCTTTCTTCAAGTACTCTTCTTGGTTGTCTTTCATTCCTGATACCGAATGCATGTCACAGAAATATTTATATGCTTTGTAACTTTACAACCTCTAATGCTGATGGTTATTTCTTGCATAGTGTTCCTAGTTAATAAATCTTAAGTTAATATCTGGACCTCAAAGCTCCCTTCTTGCATTTTGTGGTCAAATATTTTCGTTAGGATTTTGCTTTCCAAGCATTCGATGCATTATAATACCCATACGTCAGATACGTATGTCAGGATGAGTCTTATTATGCTTTTATAGACTCTCAGGCCGAGAGTAATAGTCTTCTCTCAGATCCAATATTGAGATCTACTTACGTGATATCGTCTCAAGATGCGAATTGTCGCTTGAGATGCGATTACGTGAGTAGACACATGTCATTCAGTTCGCATCTCAGGAAGCTTTCTTGACTTGAGGCCGGGTTTTTATGGATTCTGTAATTTCGTGCGATGATTTGGACATTTGTTTCCCATGCATGCGAAGATGTAGAATAGCAAAATGCGTAGAGTTGTGTCAGTTGACAGATGCACTTAAAATATGTAGGCGTCGATTATTGGTATCCAAGATGATATCAGGCCTTTTCTTTAATATTCATATAACCTTCATCTACAATTCTTCAAATCTTGCATACCTATACTATGATTTGGTTGAAGCAAAGGATTTATTTTTCCATATTTAAACGCATATTAAGTCTTTGTGAGTTGGAGACATCCACCTATTGCCCAGATGTACTGGTTTTGGTTCGTTTTTTCCTTTCAAAAGTAAACCAACAAAATTGAGAGCAGCTATGTAAAATAAAATATAACACAAGAACAATTCGAATCTCATCCTCCTCACCAGTACTCCTACTGAGGTGTACTCCCAGATATGCAATCTTGGTCTTTTCACTATTTATTTATTTATTATTTTTTGTGAGATTCACTTCATTACCATTATCTTTCAGGTATAGGTCAATCACTCTAGCAGTTAATAATGATACCTACACATAATATACACAAAATTTTCATGGGTTGCTATTTGTGATGATTTGTTATTCAAGTCGTTTCTGGCTTTAAGGTCATTTCTCTGACAACAAGTCCAGGGTGATGTTAAAAAATAAGAGAACCAGCCTGTCACCAGACTATGCCAAGCGTTAGTTTGAAAGGCTCAAAGAGAACACCACCATTGACAAGTATGCAGTTGTTCAGTTGTTTCTGTCATAGTCACCTTCAGCAAGTTAACCAGTTTTGAAAACAACCAATCTCTATACTTAAGCCTCACGCTGCTGCGCCAATACGCGTAGAAATATTACTCAAACGTCAAATATAGAAATGATTTGTGGTACCACACAATATATTGAATGGCAATATTATTGTATCGGCAACCAACGACACAGAAGACAGAAGGTACCAATGCAGAAAAGCTTTTCTGATTTCATTGTTGATTTCACGTTAATTCTTATACGCATTTGCCATATTGAAAACCAGTTTTTCTAATTAATGTACATGGCCATTTCTGTTTGTTGTTTATCAAACTATTGCGCTGCAATGCAGAGATGTTGTGGTTTAAGTTACGTCACCTATAAACAAGAATCCACACAGTAAATTTTGCGTATTTACGTACGGAAATTGTTTTCGCACTACCGGACAACCTTGCAAAACAAAACATCTAATTTGCAAGTGCGCGCTATCAGAACGTCCGATCACGACGCTGGGTACAGTAATCGGCATTACCACACATAAAAACAAACGCAACATCCGTTAACGACAAGTCAAAACGGATGTAATTTCCCAGGCGACCACCACGGCCGAATGGGTCTATCAATCATGGTACGGGACCCAGTTCGCCGCCATGCGGTAAACAATTTCCTTACGTGTAAAATCGCTCGCGATGCAGAGTGCAGACTTTTCTGTACCGGCGACAGCAGCGGAAAGCAGCCGCCGCCGGAGCAATTAACTGTCGACCCAGTGCCCTCCATGCTCCAGAACGAACAATAAATCGAATCAGATGCTCATTATCCTGGGTGTAATTTGGTGGAACGGAATTGAGGAGGTGCGCTCCGGTGTTCGATGAACTCTAACAGTGGTATTATTGTTGTGGCAGACGGTTGAATGGAGCGCCAGCTGATGTTATTACAAAGAGTCGATGTAATACGAAGAATCGTTAATCTATTTCCATTAGGAAAATACACATAACTTAAAAGTAATCGATTCCAGTGACATAAAGCACCCCAGGTGGCAACAACATTTCTAGCTAGAGTTATTGTATCGAACATGGGTTGTCACAATGATACTCGAAATGCATCTTCTGGATGTAATTTTTCCTAGCTCTCAAAGCAAGAGTACTACATGCACCAGTCTTCAGTTATTTAATTAATAACTTAACTTTTCTCAACACCAATTTTGGAGAGAAGAATTTCCACCAGTTCATACACAAAGGACCAAATTACTCTATTACCTGTAAAGACCAGAGTTTTGCACATCATAAGATTATCATTAGTAGCGCAAAAAATACGATTAATTAGCTAATTTAGTTATCAATTATCATTCTTGTACTCAGTTTGTACATTTCTACGTTTGCGTCATATTAGCCATAATTACATAGTCATCGAACTAACAATCATCTATCAAATATATTATACATTTCTGCACAAATCATTGGGTTTTGAAAAGTAGAGGAAAAACTAGTTTTCATTGTGTAGACTTTAGCACTAAACAATAACAAGCGATTTTAGGCACGATTTATCTTTATCCTTCATCTGTTTCTTTGTTGCTTGATTCTTTCCCCATCCTGGAATGGTTTTGGCTTACAACACAGACCTGCAGGAACCACTATTGGCCAATTGGGCCATTGTGAGTCTTGAGGTGGGCTAAATTAAATAGGAAGTTTGAACCATCTTCTAAAGTAAAATCGGGATTTTCAATAGGCTGTATCTCGTTGACTATAGGAATGTAAACTTTAGAAATGCCAAAAAGTCCGATCGCGATTATATAGCCTTGAGGTAGCAGGCGTGGACCGAAGCCAGCTTGTTATGCGACTTTTTGCGTTCTTAACTTGGCGGCTAACTTCAGCCCCCCTTATGGGAATTCACGTGTATATAGTAACGCTAATTACTCGAGTACCCTTGGAGATATCGCAATGAAACTAACACTATTCGAACGAGCATTCTACGGCCTATCTACGAATGGAAAAGTCCGAGCCGAAATATGTAAACTAGTATCCGCAATAAACTAATAACTGATCGGGTTACACTGAATATTTGCAAAAATCGGGATGTTTAAGAGGCTGTATTTTGTTGACCCTTTGATCAATCTTAATAAAACCAACACGCAAAGTTAATCAGAAAGTTAACTTCGTTAGCAATAAGCCGTTAACGAAAAAGTTAACTTCGTTAACCGATGTCCTTTAATTTGCTATAAATGTAACGGAAGTTAACGTTAACCGATAATCGTTAACTTTTTATAAAAGAAAAATAGGTTATGTTGAGTATAACCTAATACCAACAGATCGTTCATTTGCATAAGTTAAAATTGCCTTAGGAATTTTTCAAACTAGCCACAGTGGTAACTAAAGTAACTACATTGCGAGATGTAATATTTATAAAAGACATTGAAAAGACCAACTAAGGTGGTTGCAGTTAGAAGAAAGGCATTTTCTGAAGGTTTCTTTTTAAGTTTAGATTACTATTTTGAAAGAATTGGTATTTATTAAAAAGTAACAATATTAAAAAATAGTTAAATATTTACTATTACATTATAAATAGGTATACTCGCGGAAAATAGTATCTACGTATGTATACATCATCAAATTTCTGGATGAATTTTGGATCAAATTTCGTTTGGTAGTTACTGAGTTACATGGAAACAAGAAATGTAAGATGTGAACATATTTTTTTCCGCGACCGTACATCCAAAAAGTAACTAAAAACTAAATAATTCACGCACATGCTTTATGTACGGACGCCGTGTCGCACAAAGTAGTACGTCATACAAAACCAAGTCCGAACATGCACAGAATGTCAATAGCAGTTTGAAGTGTTTAATGATGATATTTTCGATTTAAAGGACTTGAATTAACGGATTAACGCTTTTGTGCCCAGCTTTGCCAACACGATTCGATTCCCCTCTTCTTAAACTATAGGAATATCAAAAAATCTGTTCGCGATTAGATAGCCTTGAGGTAGCATTTGGACCAAAGTCAGCGTGTTATGCGACTAAAGTAAAGTAAAGTAAATTTTGTTTCTCTTGTACATACAATGCATGAGACAAGTCATATTATACTGAGAAACAACGGGAATCAAATGAAATGAAAATCAATACAAAGCAAAATCAAGAAAGTCAAAATAAAAAAAAATCAATAAAAATTAAAAACTAATATAACAACAAACAAAAAAAGGGTGAATAAATAAATCAATACAAGCCTTAATCTTTTGTCAGCACCATATTTGCCATGTTTGCACCATTTTTTTGTGTATATACCTAACTATTTTTGTATTGTGACGAAAAGAACGAATGTCCGGAAAAGATGTCAAAGCGTAGAATGTAAAAGCTGATCTTGTAGACGCTTGAAAAAAGGGAAGAAACTTAAAAAGACAGATGCGAAGAGATTAATCAGATGACAGATTTTCAAAATTCAATATAGGAACTAAAAATGTCCTTGTCCTTGCGATATTCGAAGCTGGAGAGGATAGAAGTGTCTACATTCAAATTGGTAAACCTATCACAACGGTTAAAATATAGCAGTTGTATAAGAAAACAAAATAATACTACTAAATAATGTTAAACCACCTAATGTATGTGACAGAGTTGACATTTTACGACAATGCAAGCATTTTCATCATATAGAACGTTAGCGTTATGCCGGTGCTACACGATGCTACAAACGTCTTCCAACGTCAAACGTTTGATATAGTTTATCGACTTTATCGCATCGTGTTGCACCTGTTTATTCCGCTTTTATGTATGCGTTTTTTGTTGGTTTTTATTGCCATCGTGACAATAAAACCCAACAGAAAACGTCTTATGTTTCACTGTTTGTAGACATGATGCGACATCCTATCAAACGTTCGACCTCGGAAGGTGTTCGTAGCATTGTGTAGCGCCCACATTACATTCAGGCCCGATGACTCAATTGACACATTGTGGGATGTTAGTACGTTCAGTATAACTCCAAAACTTCCCCAAAATATTATTCTTCCATTGATTAGAGCTCGTTGTCCACACAACGTTGTTTAACATCAAATACAGTGGATGTTTTTTAAATCTACCCCCAACACTATGGCCTAGAATTAACATTAACATGTTTGGTTTTGCCTCATTTTGCATCTTAATATTTCCCCAAAAAGGCATCGAACTACTAACTGACTGGCCCAAAGTTTGCTGCTACCTGGGCTCTTTTGTAGTGTCATTGGGTTCCATTGGGCTAACATCATACACACAACAACATCTCACATTCGTAGTTAAAGTTTTACATAAGCAAAACTAAATATTAAACTAAGTATTGTTAAAAGGTCAACTGCCATCTTATGATTATCATTTTATACCACAACATCCAGCTGAAACGTTGCACAATTTTGGGTAAAGCAAAACGTAAAATTAGTTAGCTAAATATAAGATTGACGTTAACTTTCTTGGAAATAAAATTGGTACACGATATGTGATTTATTATCTTTACGGGATCCTGTTTATTGAATGTCACATTATTTATAGATATTTTCAATAAATAGCAAATGGTAAAAGAGAATCTATGCAATACATTATTTATAGCTATATATTACGTATAAACCTAGGATAAATTGTCGAATAATTATTGTATTATCACAACAATTCATATCTCGATTTTATTAATTTTATTTTACATAACTTTTCTCGTTCCAAATGTCATTACCATACAAACTTCCCGCATATCTAAATAAATGAGCATGTACATAACTGTTATGATCATTGTATAACCATTCCTCATTATCAAAGTTTGCTTTACCATTGAAATCTACATCCCGGAACAAACCAATCGTTTCTATTGTTCTCAAAACTCATCAAAATACAATTGTTTCAGACGTGAAGAACCTAATAGGCGAGCCGGACTATAGAAAAGTTCGTTTACATTGGGACGTCGAGGAATCACCACCAACCGGATACCAGGTTAGGTACTGCGAGTTGCAGTCATGGGGTGCGCAACGTTGTCGATTGAAGAACGTCGACGAACCCAACCAAAGATTAGACGATAAGATGTTCACCTACGAAGCTGACATTGAAGGTTTACGTATGGCCACAACGTACACCTTTGAAGTCAGACCAACCAAGAAGGAATCAAATGGCCGTGAGGACAGGTCCGATGGTGACGATAAGAACCAGAATTTGATTGTGATACCTACTAAAGGCTGTAAGTAATGCTTTTGTCAAAATTCACAAGTTATACGCTCAGTTGTGTGTAGCTTTGTGCTAACCACATTAATTGGTGCCAGCGGACACTGGGGCAAAATACCTCAATTGTTGGCATAAATTCATTTTGTGAACTTTTATCATGGAAATTAATAAAACAACATATAGGTATTAATAATAGTTTAGTAAACATGTTAGATTTTAAGTAGATATATCTCACTGTCAGAGGAATTTCAGGTCTCACTACCACTGTTGGTGGGTGGGTTCATGGAAAATATGTGAATATTATAATACTATCTTTGTTGGAGCAGCAGTAAAAACAAGAGGTTTTGGAAGGGCTATTGCGCATGCGCAAGAGAGCGCAAGAGTAAGAATATGCTTTATGAACTTATTTTAGTTCTGCTCTAAGAAACCTTATATTAGGTGGCATCAGTAGCTCCTAGGTCCAAAACTTCCTTGTCCAAGTTTCTATGTCTCCTGTTGTGATGACAGTGTCCCATGATATGGGAAGTAAATTTAATACGTCTTCATTTGTTGTGACTCGAGATATTTTACGAGATAAATAGTATCTGACTATCTGTACTCTCTCAGGAACTCCTTATTCTTAGCTTTTTGTAACTGGTAACAGGGGAAGCTGAATACTTCGGGGGAAATGAACTAAAAGCATTTTAATTAATGAATTTAGATGATTCTTGTCAACATTTTGTCAACACAACAAATTCATCAAGGTTATCACACACATTTGCAATTCTAAGTTTGAGACATCTTGTGAAATATCAATATATTAATTCTCAATAAATTGATTCATCCCCACATCTGAATGTTTGTAACAATTACAGATTTTCAAGTAAACCTTTGCAATTTTAACGCTAATGTTTAATGATATTTGTGAACTTTAACCGGTTTTCATTATTTTTGGGAACATAAGTCAACAAATTTATCAAAGGTCTAACGCGTACATGCCAATTTTGAAAAAATAAATAAATAAAGCTTGCAGTTTATTACCCGGGCCAGTGAAAATAATGTTCTGATGGCAATTGATTGTTAATTGGACATCTGGGCAAGGCCAAATATTATTCTTTGATTTGTTTTAATATTTTTTTGTACATTTGTAATCGGAATACATAAATCGTGTTACAAACAATAAAATGCTGAACAAAATGAACTAAAAAGCGTGTTTTTATACAAAATACCCGCAGACCAATGCACAAAACTAAATGTTTTTGCAGCTATAACAAGCTGCAATTTTTATTTCTTTCAAAATTGCGCAAATTGCTGTTTTTACAAAATTCGGTTATTGGAATGAATCAAAAACAAAAGAAGTTGCGAATTGATATAACATTTTAACGAAACCTAACGAAACCTCTACGAAACCTAATCAAGTATGTTTCCACACAGAAATTCTTACACTTGGACCACCAAACCATGACATTGACTCTCCCGGTATAGCAACTGTAAGAAGTTGCTTCTATAAAATTCCAATAATGAATTAGTTTACTATTCCCCGAAAGAACCATTAAAATCGGTAAAAGATTACAAAAGGTATTCAACATCAAAGCCTCAAAGTGTCGAATTCCACTAGTCACTTTCATCACAAAACATGTTTTGTGACTTTCTGACTCTTTCCGTAGCGTACACTCGCAACAGGACTTCTTTTGTGTGCGATATGCTATGTATATCCAACTATCGTTCCAGAAAATATTGGAGGTTTAACGCCATTTTTAATTTTATAGTTTATGCCAAGGATGCATAGCTTTAACCTTTATGCACAGCGATGGGATAAATAATCATACAGCTGACACCAAATATGGTGAGTCAATTTTGGTGCTACATTGATGAAATAAAGTGAACTTCTATAAGAACATGTAAACCAACGTCCTGTTGTAGAAAATAGACCAACACATTTACCTAGTAAACTGATTACCGATCTTAATATAAAACTTTAAAGTTAATTCGATTTAATTTCATATCCTGTACTTACCCCAAATCAAAGTAATGAGAATTTCCTTGCTGAGCATACCAAGCAATCATAATTAATGTATTTGCGGTATTTGCGGTACTCTACGTACCACCATAATTTCCCATGATGGCCAATTGAACTATACAAGTAATTCGTGATTTAGACCACAATGGTCAGAGCCCTCAGGCTTTAGGACGTTGAATCACGAAGTATAAGTGTAACTGTACACGCTTTGGTGCTCGGTACTACCGTTCACACCTCCAATGCATATCAAACAGTAAATCCAGCGTTGGAGGCTTGGAGATAATTCTTTAAACACGATTCGCGGTAATGCGCTCTCGCAACTATTGAATGCGTGGCTTGGACTGACTATACGACTGCACGTGATCAATTGCTACCAGAGGCAGTAACTTTTGAAAAGTTGGGAAGCATGGATAATGTTTATTATCCCGGTAAGACATGAAATGGTAGATATAACATAACCACCAACGCGTGTTCTGCTTGTTAAACTAGGACAGTTTATTGCATTCCAAACTGGATGTAGATTGTAGGTAGATAATAAGCTTGGACATTTTTCTCGTTATTCAAACAAGCTATTGACCCAGAGTAGTTACAGTATTATACGCAATAATAAATGATAAGATGTCATGTCATTTTATTATAGAACTCTGAACGTCATATGGATATTAGGTCTCTTAATTACCTACAATTTGAGGTATGATTGGACCACTATTATATGAAAGTAATGACGTAGTTTAAGAGATTCTACAAAAGTCTTCTGCGCTTCTGAAATCAAACTAAAACTAAATTATATGGTATATCTGACAAAATGACAAGAAAAATTTGATTATTTTTGTCCACTGAAATTGAAGAAATGTGTATGATAAAAATTATTTATTTTTATATGAATTGATGATTCATTAGATATTTTAGGTTTCCCGAACATCATTTATTCACTTTTAAAGTGGAACACTACCACTAGCTCGTACTCATCTCAGCTCAGTAGGTATTTAAGTTTATGCCGATTTATATTTGAATAACTATTAGAAAATACAACACCATTAGAGAAATATATTTTCATGTCTCTAACCATTTCATACATGGCGAGAGTAGTAGACATTTTAGAATAACTCAGAAACCACGAAGAAAGCAGCTTCAAATACTGTAAAGTGAATCACGCCATTGAAATAAATAAACACAATAACGCATAAATAACTAGGTTGCAACTCACTTTTAACCAATTATACTCTCCAAACCAGAAATGTTGGCGCTATAAATATGGTAACAATATACTTTCTCGTGCTTCCGTAAACATTTGGTAAACGGTGACTCATCCCTGCTTTCTATGCCGCCAAACAGAGCGTGTCACCACGCAAATTGTTGGGCACGCTCGAAAAAAGACCGGCGTACACTTTAATTCACTTAATCTTATGTCGAACTAATTATTTCCAGTTTCCGCCAAAGCAACGCAATGCCTCCCACAAGCGAGCGAGATAGAAGTCTCAACAGGACCGTACTTCGCTGGAAGAATTGCTGTCGAAGCTGCCGATGGAGAAAGATGCGCATTGGACGGTGAACCAAATAGTCCAAGGGACACCTATACCTTAAGGATAAACCATTTAGAATGCGGAAGTAAAGTTAATGATACCACTGTTGCCACTTTCGTACTCGTGCAAGAGAATTTACCAATTTTGACGCACAGTACGAGAAGATTTTTAGTTTTGTGCTCGTACCAACCAGAAACTTTGACTGTCAGGGCTGGGTTGAGCTTGCCATCTAATAAGCACGTAGGCCAAGGGCATGCTTCTGTCTCCCATGAGGAAGGAAGTCAGTATTCGAGGAGGTCCAGGCAGATGAGGAACGAGCAAAAACCACAAGCATTAGGTGAGAAAGAGTATAGTAGTTTTATAATAGAGTTTATTTTCAACCAAACCTATTTAACCTGTATAGCCCAGCCATGTTAGGTTTCAACCCAAAAGAAGTAAAGGAAAATTGCTAAATATCTTCTTTGTAGTGCCCTGAATAACATACTAAAAGTCTTAAAAGTATCTGCGACTTACTTTTTTGGGGTACTATACCCGAAACTAAAAGAAATGTTGTAAACTCGATTCACAACGACTCGCCAAGAAAGTGGCTAAAAAGTGTTTAGGTCGCGACAACCCAAATAATAACGGAATCTTCCAAATACTAATAAACAAAAGTTTCCAAATACGAATAAACAAAAAATAAACAATATTTTATTTCCTAGATACAAAGGTATAATACACTGAACCAAAGAGAAAAAAAAAAAACACTTTACATAACCAAGAAATTTAAATAGTAGTATTAATCGAAACGAATTGTTTTCTATTGATTAAATATAACTGGAAGAGTTCCAGTGACTTCCCTAGCGGTCAGCCTGTCCCCCACCAACGTCAATCCGTAGTCACCAGTTATAGGCGGTGTTTGAAGCTCCTGACGTCAGATGTCTACACCGGTCAGCAGTAATATAGGCAAATAAATACATTTCTGGCAATTACGCTTTATTATCGCAATTATAAAGTTTGGGTTGAAATTGTACGTTAATAAAAAATCTATTTTTGTATATTTGAAAAAAGCCAAAGATGTTGAAGTAAAATTAATTTTTATCTTTGCAAAACATTATTTTTCTTCCAGCCCACCTTTATCTAAGAAGTTATACCGAAAATTTCATAAACTTTTAACAATGAATAACGTTTTTATTTGAAAACGCGTTTTAGGAGAGGTAGGACTGGGTCTTAAATGAGTTCCCTATGGTTCAAACTCATCAATTTCGCGGAATATTTAGCAGCAGGCATTTAATGAACGATATGAATGGGACATAAACAAAGATATTGGCATAGGTGCACGACAAACAGCGTCTGGCGAGACCGTCGAAACGGACACTCAAGGCATCAAAAGAGGCTCGGTCAAGGCGGAGAAACGAGCAAATTCTCGAATTCTTCCACGTAGTAGGGGAAAGAATTCTCGATAACCCTGGTATATCATATTAGCACTCAATATGCCTCCGAAAACTGGACTTAAAACTTTAAACTCGTTTTTCTCGAAACCGTTTTTCGCGACTGGTTGGCATGACATATCAAATCCTATTGGTCCAATCGACTCGAAATTAGTACTACATCTTCAACACACATTGTTTTATCGTTTCATGAACAGGAACTCAATACGGAATTTTTTATTTAATAGCTAAAGACATTCTCAAATATAAATATATGTGTATGCCATTCAGCGTCGTTTTAAAACCCCATAAAATTGCTAAACCAGATTTGGCCGAATATTCCTTTATCTATTGTTTTCTGGTCCGCTATTATCGTTCCATCAATTCAAATTTTGCAATGTAAATGCCATATTCGGTTTCGGCGTCATTCAAACCCCGTACACGCCATGTTTGAAGGAGTTATGAGCGATTTCAGAAAAGGTAGGGTAGTTACGCCACTATTTTACCACAAAAACAATGACGCTGACACATGGTTTTTTAAGATTGTTAGTATGGGCACTAAATAGAGGATTATTAGCAATTTGCGACAAATTGACAACTCTAATTTAAAAAATTAATATTTGGCGGCAACTAGCAAGTAATATACATGTGCTCTGTTAAAATTTGTCGGTTGCATAAAACGGTCAGTAGGTATTATTAACATTAGAGGGAAACTTGGCTCACCTAAATAACTAGGAACAGTAAATGTAGAACCAGGTTCGTCACGATTTTATAACCGTTTGCGAAAATTAAAACAGTTGCAATAGGTAAACGACGTAAACGTCTCTCTAGCGCTCTAGCATTTAGGTAGGGTAAATGCCGAGAAGTATGCTCGCTCATAGTCTCACGAATTCGTAATGACGGCAAATTGGCTCTTCACCTAAAGCGGTGCTACTTGCTGCCCTATCCGCTAGATAACATGTCTGTTCCTTGTAATTTCGGCTTTACAGTTAACGTTTTCAACGGCAAGATAAACAGCCGGTAATTTCGAACAAACTCGTGACTCGTAGGCATATTTGGCATTAACAGGTATTTACTGGAAATATGAATAAGTAGTACCTTCAGAAAATGGATAAGTGCATAAAATTAAATGTGTTCTCATTAGCACATTCTATAATTCTACAAAATTGCCTCTAATGCTTAGAATTAATTTCACAAATTATATTTAATATTCCACAAATGCTAACTTCTAAATGCCAAAATTAAAAATACACACACGCTGAGTTATTAGAGTCGTCGCGGATGAT
Source organism: Melinopterus prodromus (assembly GCA_964023965.1). Lineage (NCBI taxonomy): Eukaryota > Metazoa > Arthropoda > Insecta > Coleoptera > Scarabaeidae > Melinopterus > Melinopterus prodromus. The sequence goes on from OZ030393.1 coordinate 54,372,032, forward strand.
ACTGCATCTTCAAATTTATTATTTGTTTATTTATTTATTATTATTTGATTCCAATTTCTGAACCGATTTTGTTGATATTTGGAATATCACATTAGAAAGTTAGATCACATTTTTGCAATGATATCGCGTATCATTGTACCTTAGTGGGAAACGCGTAAGTACCATGTGACGTAGAAGACTTTTTTAAAGCATGGTGGAAATATTTTGAATTTTATTTTCAAATAGATATCTTTTGAACTTTTGAAAGCTGAACGTATAAATAAATACTACTATTTCTACTACTACTATTTCTAAATTAGTTAGGCTAGATTTAATGTAAAACCTTTTTACCACAACACCTAAAAAAATTTTTTTTTGTAATAGTCTCAATTGGATTCGAAATGAACCACAGTTACTCGGTACTCTCTGCAAAACATTGCAGTGAGTACCGTTCAATCTTTACGCAGAGGAAAAAATCGACAGTTAATTTAAAAATAACCTTATATGTATATTAGAAATACTAATTTAAATAATTCCATGATCATTCTTATTTTATTTTTCCTACATCTTGCTACAAGGAATATATCGAGAGAACCGCTATAAACAATATAATGTTATTAAGTTTGATCGATCAAAAAAAATATCAATTTATTGAGCGTTTGAGATTGACTCAAAATACGACGGATATTATTTTGTAGGCGGCCATATTGAGTTTTTGTACATACATTAGGGTTCTTACTAGGGCTTCCAATCCCGGACAAAATTTGATTTTGTAATCCCAGGGTCCCGGGATTGATCCCGGGATTCATGAAAACCCCAAAAATTGCCGGATTAAAACGCCGGGGATGCCAAACGTTACCAAATCTAGTCAGTGAGAAACGCAATAAGAAACGCCTAAAATAAACTTAATTGGACAATATTTTTTACCCTGAAACTTGATCGACGTTTTCAAATTTTACCTAACAAGTAGAAAACCAAAATTTATCATTTATAAACAAAATTGAAACTCCATTAAGATAATAACTTGCTCTTCCATCTTAAATTTTCGTTCTTGGAGAATCTTCAAGAATAGTCACGGCAAAAGATATTATATGATCGAGCCAAATTTTCCATTTTTTTCTATTAAGGCCAATAAATATTTTGATGATTTTTGTTTTCTATTTTAAGATAAAATACGACGTGGGCTAATAATGGACAAAATAATGAGCTTTTGTGGGATCCCGGGATTCCGGGATTGGAAGCCCTAGTTACCACCTATATAAAACTTGTCATAAAATTAAATATAGCGGGGCGCAATATTTTGTTGGTCAACTTACTAAAAAATAAAACTTAAAGATATTCTTGTTGAAAAAAAATAAAGACTGAATGATTTTTATTTTGTACTCAAAATAAATCTCAAACTCTTATTTATGTAATATTGCTATCTCCGAGTGTAGTTTTGTTTTCCTGTTTCAATTGACAATTACCTATCTGGATTAAATTTTTACTTTTTTTAATTTGTTGACATCTCCACCAGTTTCATGTAAAAAGGAAATTTTCAGATGATTTAAGAAATACAACAATTGAAGACAAAAGACTACACTGGCCAACAACGTAAAATCTGAAGTCAGAAAATGCGATTTGTTTGCTCCTGTTTCTCTCTCTCTCCAGTTGTTGAGCAGTTCAATGCAGAAATGTCCAAACGCATTTTGGCATTTGTGTTCCTCAAAAATTATAGTCAACTAATTTTCTATTTCATTTAAATAAGCAAAACTATATTTATTTGATGGAAGTTTGACAACTGGTAGCAACGTTTAAATGTCATTTCCTTTTTGTTAAATGTTTAGAGACATCCTAATGAAACAGGTTAGAATAACTCTGTCACACTATTACATTTCTCGTACAAAAAGTACCATGAAAACATCTATTTCTTGTTAATATCTTCAAACAAAACCATAAGGACTGACTCACGAGGACAATCCTCAATTCATATGTATACATGTTAACAACATCGAAAAAAAGGCTATAATTTAAAACTTGTCAAAATGCCACATCTTACCTTTCATAATAGATCGAAATATCTGCCTTTATTTATTTATATTATTACCGCAATACTTTTCCTTGCAATCATATAGAAAATATGCAAAAACTGCAGATTGAAAGATTGATACTGTCATACAATGTTGCGCCTTGTGTATTCTATAACTTACAAAGTTGTTTCAGGTAATTCAGATAATTATTTAAATAGCGAGCGACTAACCACACTCACCTGTATGACAAGTAATTTGACAGCAATTTTAATGATACCACTAATGGACATACGCTGTAATTTCAGTTTTTAACAACCGACAATAAAATCAATGTAGGTAATATCCTGAAAGTTATGCATTAAAAACATTCATTTGATTCAACAGACCTATAAATAAGCCATTCCGTAGTATATAATTGGCTTATTAAGTCCAGCGACGACAGGTATCTATTAATGTGATTCGAACGCGAATTCATGTCCATAAGAATGGTAATATTAAGTCTTCAGGCATCAGACATTATCTACACACTTATGTTATTAATATCTTATGCCAACATCTAATGCAATTACTTGCTAATAAAGAACGATTATCATTTATAATTACATTGTAAGGAACCAGGATTGCAAAACGTGGCTTATGTGTTTCTCTGTCATAGTTCTTGCTTTTTTCGTTTTGTTACCCTACAATTCAATAATAAACTTTTATTCTTTTCAGTTGATGATTACCCAGAGTCATATCACAACCACCACAGGAGCAACGCACTTCCAATCACAGTGATCACCCTTTTAATGGTGGCAGCAGTGGCAGGATTGGTGGCAGCTTCCATACGATGGAATTCTAAGAAGCAATCTGAAGAACTAGACAATATTTCAGTCCATTCGACAATTTCAGTGAGCAGCACGAGCACTACGATAGACGCAGATATCTTCGAGAACAATTCATAATGTAAACCTACCAATTTTAATATAATTACCCCCCCCCCACCTAATAAAATACTATAACGGTGACATACGCGCGTTGCATGTTGCAGACGTGGTGTGTGGCAACCGCACTTAATTTGATAAACTTTTTAACGTACTGTGATAGGTTATATTAAAAATCGTACGTATGGGATTTTCTGTGTGTAATTGTTTTTTTCGGGTGATATGTTCCTTATTCTAAGTCCGCTCCGTTCTTACTTTACTATTGCATCACACTGTATCACTATTGCGTATTTATTTTATGATGTACTGGGCGTTGTGTGTGCCAAAGGCTATAACGCCCCTGTACAGTACGCAATTGTATTTTCGCAAGCAATTCTGTTTTATCTAAGTAGTAGTATTTATTTATAGAAACGTTTAGGAGTTAAGTTAAAAATTAATAAAATTATTTTAAGAAAATGTGTTTGTTTATGTCCTTCAATTATTTGTAATTAATGGATTAAAAATCGAAAAGAAGGATAATCCACATTGAAATTGACTAAAAAGGAGGACATCATAAGTGGCAAAAGTATGGAATAAATTAATTGAATTGTCTTAGCCTTTTTGACATTTTGTTGCACTATAATACAATTTTTATAAGGGAAAAATGGGTTCCATTTTAGTAAACCAAAATTACTTGCAGCATTTTTGAGTTTGTGTATCTTAAAACCAGTTGCAGTCAAAACTACAAAATCTTCTCAAAGTAAACCTTAACCCAGTGGCGGCTGTGCAGGGAGGGCAATAGGGCAATAGGTATAAGTGTGTAAGTGGTTTTCAGTATTTTATTGTTAATATGAAACACATAATGTTACTTATTTTAAAAGAAAGAAATTGCCAATCCCAAATTTTAATGCTAGGTAAAAGTTTCAATTGCCTGAAAAGCTATCTTCCAAATAATTTTGACAAAAATTAATAAAATTATTTTTAAAAAATTGTGTTTGTTTATGTCCTTCAATTATTTGTAATGAATGGATTAAAAATCGAAAAGAAGGACAATCCACATTGAAATTAACTAAAAAGGAAAAACTAAAAAGGAGTATATCATAACTACCATAAGTGGCAGAAGTATGGAATAAATTAATTTAATTGTCTTTGCCTCTTTGACATTTTGTTGCACTATAATACAATTTTTATAAGGGAAAAATGGTTCCATTTTAGTAAAGCAATATTACTTGCAGCATTTTTGAGTTTGTGTATCTTAAAACCAGTTGCAGTCAAAACTACAAAATCTTCTCAAAGTTTCAGTATTTTATTGTTAATATGAAACACATAATGTTACTTATTTTAAAAGAAAGAAATTGCCAATCCCAAATTTTAATGCTAGGTAAAAGTTTCAATTGCCTGAAACGCTATCTTCCAAATAATTTTGACAAAAATTAAAAAAGTCTTTTTGAGGAACTTGACACAATATCCCTAACCATCATTTGCAGATACGTCAGATCCAGTGCTATGCTACGGTGCATGAACTGTTAGACTCATTTCTAAGAAGATGGATGCAAGAGTGTTCTTCGTGGTTCTTTGTGGTGTGACGACTTTGCCTTTAGTGTTGACCGCCAAGTGCGTACCAAAATGGATAAAGCAGGTCAATAAAAATAGATTTAAGTGAATTGATTTGTTGTATCGATATTTTGTGGATTATTTTTATTATTAGGTTAAGTTTCGTTATCATTGCGAATGTTTTAAGGTTTAACATTTATTTATTTGGTTACTTGCTTATTAGAATGGTTTTAAACTGAGCTGAACATTTTTTGCAAATAGAGAAATAAATTAATAAAAACAATACATCTTAACATAGTCAAATTATAATCTCCTTCGTTCTTGCATGAACACTCGGTATATGGGACGTCGAAGGTGACTGTAATTTCGTATTTAATACATTCTAATATATTGAAATACCTTTTTCAAATAACATTTTTGCATATCTTTGAGCATAAAGGTACTTTACTCTTAAGGGGTTTTCATAGTTTTGGTAACACCCGGTACATGCAAGGAGATAATTAAATTCTAATACTTGCGTATTAGGTTTAAGAGAGTCCAGAAGCTTTTATGAAGAATAAAATTTTCTGAGAAATTGATAATAAACATGTTTCGTATTTACGTAAAAAAATATTGTACGGCTGGGGTTACGGTTCAGACCGGGCATTGATCTCGGAGATTCAAATGCGCGGTAAGCGACAAACCCGCTAATTCCTATTGTAGTATATTTTTTAAATTTACAAGCACATGTGAACACATTTGAAGAATATTTGGATTATTTTTTGATCTTTTTTGAACATATGGGCAACTCGGAATGAAAGTTTGTTCATAATTCTCACAAGAAACCACGGTTTGAAATCCTAAATCACGGTTGCCATTTTCGGCCAATTTCGCATTTGATTTGCACGTTTTAGACACTACAACTTGTGAAAGAGCAGAAAACACAGCAACAATGTTCAAAAGATGATAATTAAACGTCATCCACTTCAACGTTGTAACAATCTTCAACCGACATTACTTTCTTGCAAGTGTGGACTGCGGATACGTTATCAGGCAGAGGCGCCTCTAGTTCCAAACGATTCAATGCTTGTCATATTAGTACTATTTGAAAATCTGCTGCTTCCTTTCAACTCCTTTTGATCACGAGATACTCCGGGAATGTCACTAATTATTTCGGCTATCTTTTACCAACTAATCAAGAACAACACACGTGCTGCAGACAGCTGTAACATTGTGCGGTTAGCGTCAGTTCAACGAACGTGCCGTTGCTTATTTCAGAAACTACAAGGTATTATCAGAAGGTAAAATAAAACGAAATTAATATATAATTTAATAATTTTATTTTCTCTTTAACGTAATAAAAACGCCTTGTTCAACTCAACATAGAAACTTTCTTGTCACTATGAAGCTTAGGTGTTGGAAACACGAATTTCTTGATGTTCTCGTCGAGTTCCTCGAGGGCCAGTTGGGCCTGTAACCGCATGACGTCATCCGGGTCGTTATTATATATGTTCTTGATCGTCCTATAAACCTCCAGCATGTGTTCCTTTAAGAAGACAATCATGTCAGCCTCCAGACCGGCCAGCAGTTGCCTTATAACTGTAACCGCTGCCCGGCGTGCCTCCACGGCTTTGTCTGTTGTGATAATCGCGTGAACGCAAACCAGTACCTGAGAAAAAGAAAAGACCGAATGCTAATGGTTCATTACAGAAGTCAATTTGTGAATACTTGGAACTGATGACGAAAGAAATTATGTGAGATTCGTTCAATAAAAGATGAAACGGTATTTCAAAAGTAGAAGGAAACTAGTTTTAAATTACGAATAAACAAAATATAAATTAATAAACTTTTTACAACATAAAAAAATAGTGATGATCTTGTACATACCTCTGTAACTATGGAGCCCAACTTATAGCCGAGGACTCTACAGATTTCTCCTAAATTCGATAGGCTAGACGCTCTAATGAGATGATCCTCATCCTTAGTTCCAACCAGAAATGTGTTCAAGAGGACGCTTTTGTATTTCGGTGCAGTTTCACCTAAAATTAATTTTTTCTTTTGTAAAGGTGACATGATATCGGACAAAACAAGATTCTTAATTGTAATCCAGGACGGTGAAGAAACCAAGGTCAGCTTTAATCTTTATTTAAAACTTGGATGTTGATATTCTCATAAGAGTCGTTTTGACTTTCACTGCTATATGCACGATAGCACACTGTTGTTAAAAAGCTTTGAACTGGAATCAAACACTTTTACTTGAAGCCATATTATGACAGCTTCATTGAAATCTTCAAAGGTCCTTCACTTATTCGACAAATGAAATGTAATATTCGTTTTTTGGGGTATTTTTTCATCAGATATATCCAATAGCCACTGTAAATGTCAGCGCACCCATTTTAGTAAGATATCAAAGCCTTCATTTTGATCCGGGTCCTTGATTTTGTGATAGGTGTGCCACTTCAAAATTATAGTTTAAAATATGTGATTTCTTACAAAATTTTAGCCAGTCCGCAAAAACCCAACTACCTTCAATCAAATTAAGGTTGTGGTTCTTGATACAATTTTTGACGCTGAGTATGCCGGTATAATTTGATTTTACTTATTTGGAACGGTTCGGCAGTTATTACGTTTCCAATTATCAAAAATGATGCAAAAAGCACCCATTTTACTATGTTAGAAACTTTGAACGCAAACTGTGTCCGATCTAATCGACCGATGTTCACGGTTCAAACGGTATGGGATGGGAAATTGGCCGAGGAATTCATTTCTGAAAGCCGCGTTGCTCTAAGGTGCGCGGTTCACGAGAAAAACGCGATAAACCGCGGAAATTATAGTTTCCAACTTTTTGGCCAAACCGTACACGCTACGGGAAAACCAACCTCACCGTTGAATTCAGCACATCCCAATGCATAAGCATGACTACATTAGAACGCTCTATCTCTCAAAAAGTTATAATTATTTTTTCGGTCTAAATTTAGCACTTTTAGATGGAAAAAAATTGAACATTGCAACCGTTGGTGATAAAAAGGTTTACCCACTACCAAATGATAGCTCTCGTTGAGTCTATCAAAAATATGTATACTTTTATATGCCTATGATTTACCATTTTCATGTTATGAGGGTCATTTCGCTTATTTTTGCATAATTTAAAAAACCGTAATTTCAGCACAACTCGGTAACCAGTAGAGACAGAGACTTTTCCTATGTAAATTTGTAATCAGCGCACCCATTTTAGTAAGATAGCAAAGGTTTCATTTTGCTCCGGGTCCTTGTTTTTGTGATAGGTGTGCCACTTCAAAATTATAGTTTAAAATATGTGATTTCTTACAAAATTTTAGCCAGTCGGCAAAAACCCAACTACCTTCAATCAAATTAAGGTTGTGGTTCTTAATACAATTTTTGACGCTGAGTATGCCGGTATAATTTGATTTTACTTATTTGGAACGGTTCGGCAGTTATTACGTTTCCAATTATCAAAAATGATGCAAAAAGCACCCATTTTACTATGTTAGAAACTTTGAACGCAAACTGTGTCCGATCTAATGGACCGATGTTCACGGTTCAAACGGTATCGGATGGGAAATTGGCCGAGGAATTCATTTCTGAAAGCCGCGTTGCTCTAAGGTGCGCGGTTCACGAGAAAAACGCGATAAACCGCGGAAATTATAGTTTCCAACTTTTTGGCCAAACCGTACACGCTACGGGAAAACCAACCTCACCGTTGAATTCAGCACATCCCAATGCATAAGCATGACTACATTAGAACGCTCTATCTCTCAAAAAGTTATAATTATTTTTTCGGTCTAAATTTAGCACTTTTAGATGGAAAAAAATTGAACATTGCAACCGTTGGTGATAAAAAGGTTTACCCACTACCAACTGATAGCTCTCGTTGAGTCTATCAAAAATATGTATACTTTTATATGCCTATGATTTACCATTTTCATGTTATGTGGGTCATTTCGCTTATTTTTGCATTATTTAAAAAACCGTAATTTCAGCACAACTCGGTAACCAGTAGAGACAGAGACTTTTCCTATGTAAATTTGTAATCAGCGCACCCATTTTAGTAAGATAGCAAAGGTTTCATTTTGGTCCGGGTCCTTGTTTTTGTGATAGGTGTGCTACTTCAAAATTATAGTTTAAAATATGTGATTTCTTACAAAATTTTAGCCAGTCGGTAAAAACCCAACTACCTTCAATCAAATTAAGGTTGTGGTTCTTGATACAATTTTTGACGCTGAGTACGCCGGTATAATTTGATTTTACTTATTTGGAACGGTTCGGCAGTTATTACGTTTCCAATTATCAAAAATGATGCAAAAAGCACCCATTTTACTATGTTAGAAACTTTGAACGCAAACTGTGTCCGATCTAATCGACCGATGTTCACGGTTCAAACGGTATGGGATGGGAAATTGGCCGAGGAATTCATTTCTGAAAGCCGCGTTGCTCTAAGGTGCGCGGTTCACGAGAAAAACGCGATAAACCGCGGAAATTATAGTTTCCAACTTTTTGGCCTAACCGTACACGCTACGGGAAAACCGACCTCACCGTTGAATTCAGCACATCCCAATGCATAAGCATGACTACATTAGAACGCTCTATCTCTCAAAAAGTTATAATTATTTTTTCGGTCTAAATTTGGCACTTTTAGATGGAAAAAAATTGAACATTGCAACCGTTGGTGATAAAAAGGTTTACCCACTACCAAATGATAGCTCTCGTTGAGTCTATCAAAAATATGTATACTTTTATATGCCTATGATTTACCATTTTCATGTTATGTGGGTCATTTCGCTTATTTTTGCATTATTTAAAAAACCGTAATTTCAGCACAACTCGGTAACCAGTAGAGACAGAGACTTTTCCTATGTAAATTTGTAATCAGCGCACCCATTTTAGTAAGATAGCAAAGGTTTCATTTTGCTCCGGGTCCTTGTTTTTGTGATAGGTGTGCCACTTCAAAATTATAGTTTAAAATATGTGATATCTTACAAAATTTTAGCCAGTCGGCAAAAACCCAACTACCTTCAATCAAATTAAGGTTGTGGTTCTTGATACAATTTTTGACGCTGAGTACGCCGGTATAATTTGATTTTACTTATTTGAAACGGTTCGGCAGTTATTACGTTCCCAATTATCAAAAATGATGCTAAAAACACCCATTTTACTATGTTAGAAACTTTGAACGCAAACTGTGTCCGATCTAATCGACCGATGTTCACGGTTCAAACGGTATCGGATGGGAAATTGGCCGAGGAATTCATTTCTGAAAGCCGCGTTGCTCTAAGGTGCGCGGTTCACGAGAAAAACCGATAAACCGCGGAAATTATAGTTTCCAACTTTTTGGCCAAACCGTACACGCTACGGGAAAACCGACCTCACCGTTAAATTCAGCACAGCCCAATGCATAAGCATGGCTACATTAGAACGCTCTATCTCTCAAAAAGTTATAATTGTTTTTTCGGTCTAAATTTAGCACTTTTAGATAGAAAAAAATTTAACATTGCAACCGTTGGTGCTGGATGTTTTTGTTGCTGCGATTTCTGGTTGGAAGGATGGGTCCGATGACCGTTTCCCGCCAGTATCAGCTGTACGTTCGCACTGGCAAGTTATGATTTTTAAAATGCCGTCACCTGTGTTGAGTGTAGTTATGTTTTGAGACTATTATTTGGTAATTTATTAGGTTCTGTGCATTGTTGAAGTGTTAGTTAATATATTTGTATCGTTGTTTTATGTTGTTCCTGACGAAGCCACAATTATTGGCGAAATATTGGACGTAATTAAAAGGTCAAAATAGCAACATCTTTAATTGAGCCCTGCTAACCCAAGATTTAATTAACAATACGTATTAATAACATATATTACAGTATTATAATGTTTATGTTTTGCTGTTTTAAGTAAATAAACCATGAAATTAACTTACCCAAAACCCTGGTTATCCTAACCAAACATTCACCCAATTTCATTCTCAATACGTTTCCATCTTCACTGTCCTTTTTGGTAAAATCAGAATATTCCTCAGTCAACATTTTAATCACAATATCAGGAAATACATCGCCCATAGCCACCAATCCATTAATGGCATTTAGGTATATGAACGAATCATCATTCTTCAAGTTTTGCTAAATAAAAAATATTGTAACCTGTTCTAAATGTATTTTTAGAAATTAACTTACCTGGAATATGTTCAAAATGAAATTCTTTTTCTCCATGGCATCTTTATCTTTTGCTTCTATCAATTTCGCCAATGTTAATAGACCATGTCCTCTTACAGGTAACAATGGATCACATACATCATCTATCGCTTTATCTACTTCGGTTTTTATAATTGTCGATTTGGTTTTGTGGTTATTAGTGGAAATGACAGCCAAAATTGTTTTTAGGGTTTGTTTTAACTCTAAATATAAAGTTTCCTGGTAGATTCGTTCAACAATATCGTACAATGTCTTATAATGAATCAAGTTGGACTTTGTTGAATTCATAACTAATGCTTTTAACGTTATAACCAACGTGAAAAGGCCCTGGAAGTTTTCGTTTTCGAAACCCGTGGTTTTGTGAATGTTACTTTCTAAAGCTTTAATTAAAGTGATTTCAAAATACATTATAATACTTTGAGGATTTTCGTTTATGTATTCTTGAATGATAGCATCATCAGCTAAATCTCCCAAATTCTGATAAACAATCAGTTTAGTTTGAGTTGTTTGATCTAAAGTAAACTCGTCCTCTATATTTAGAAGATCCTTATTAGTTTTCGATTTAAAATATTTGTTCGGGTCACTTAAAATTTTCATGTAATATAAAAATAAGGAAACGTACAATTTTTCGTTTTTCTTACATAACTTTTTGATAGCTATTGATTTTTGAGATATGTTTATTATGGAGTTAACATCTAATTGTTTTATTGTGATATCACTAGTAAACTCAAAATAAATATTTTTAGGAATATCCATAATGTTTTTGTTTGTAATTTCAAATAGGAAGCAATCAAATATTTTATCGATATCTTCGATCGATTTTAGATACTTAATTATTATTTCTTCTAGTTCGTTATGTATCATTTTATGAGAAGAATCAACTGATGCTGTGTATAAGCACATTAAAATATTAATTATTCTCGTTAAATTCGCTATTGGCAAATCGGTTGTTTGTAAATGTTTTCCATAAAAACAACGATATATCATATTGACTATTTTGTTAATGTGTTCGGTTACTATTTCATTATCCGAGAATTTTTCGGAGATACCTTCAAATTTTCCTAAGATAACCGGTATAAATATTTTTTCACAGATATCCTTATCAACTAAATATAACCTTTTAACAGATAAACAAAACAAATCAACCCCCCAGTCATTATTAGTTTCTAACAATTCAATAACTTGTCTACAAATATTAGTTTCGAATTCTTGTTTCTTAGAACAATTTAAAATTAGTTTAACCAACACTTCAAGAATGTTCCAATTTTTTCCTCTATCCGATTTAGCTGAATCAATGGTAGAATCTAACATAGCCCAAGCAATTGTTTCAAGACCTTTATCGGAAAGTAAAACAACGTCTAAATTGGAGAAAATAGCTTTTTTAAACCAAACAGGTGAGTTATTGCCGATCAACAACATAGTTTCTCTAACATACAATGCTTTTAATAGAGTTTTTGATAAATAATCAAACTCGATTTTAAACTTTTCACGATCAAGTAACAACTTTTTGTAAACCTCTGTGGTCATAATAAAACCATTTATGTTTTCATTACTTGGCTTTTGTAACGGGCAATAAATAATTTGATACAAAGCGTTTAAAATCGGTTTAAATTCCGCTAAAATAATACTCCGTACTTTAGTCGATTTAATACATTGAATTAGTTGGTAAGTCGTAAAAGCTAAAGTATCATAAAAGTTTAATAACGTCCACCCTTCTTCGATGTAGGATGTAGGCAATTTTCTGTAACACGGCATATTTGGCAGCAAGTTTGAGCATATTCCGATATTAACAAAATGACAAATAGCATTTTGTAACGTTTTATTTTGTTGAATGCTTAGTATATCTGATGGTGGGGTGTCGTCTAAAGATTTCGTTAATTGTTTCAAAAGATAAGCGTTTAACGTGATATATTGCCATAAATTAGATTTATCGTCTTTATTATACTCGTTTGACACATTGGGGAAATTCAAATTGGTATGATGTTTATGGACAGCAGACAGATTTATTGCTAAGAGGACATTAAGGTCTCCATCACAATCTAAAAAGAATATTGATAAACTATGGAAATAAACAATTTTTTAGGTTAGATGTTCTTTCAAGGTTTGAATTAGTGTTATCGTAACAACTTACCTGAGGGATTGTTGTTATTCAATACACCCAAACACTGAATAATACTGGGGCCTATACTGGTACGATTCATTATTAAATTTTATTTAAAACACTGCGCTTATAAAAGAAATGCTTTGTAATTTGTATGCTACTGGCTTCGCTTCACAGTACTCAGTTGATAATGCAGTTTACAATTTTGGTGTTAAATTTCTCAAGAAATAACAATTACATACAAAGAGAATAACAAATAAATAACCTAGTATTAAAAAGGATTTTGTGAAAATAAAGTCGTAACTTACAAAATAGGATATATTAAATAATGTTATCGGTAGCCATTAACAATGGAAATTATACAACGGAGGATCCACCACGTAGAGCTAAAACTAAATGTAACACTGAGCCCCCTTGGACTTTGTAGTCCTGGGCAGTTTTCTCATCGTTCCTAAAAAAAGGAAATGTTAGAAAGCCGATATCAGAATGTCAAACGGTAACATACATTTGTTTGCCGGAAAAGATCAAACGTTGCTGTTGTGGAGGAATTCCTTCCTTTTCCTCCACTCTTTCCTTGATCCTCTCCACTTTGTCGGTGGGTTCAATATCAATTTCGATCTCCTTACCAGTTAGCGTCTGCAATTTATTGAAAGAAAGCCGTCAAAAGTCTCACATAACCTCAACTTACCGACCTTAACTTTAATCAGCATCTTTGTTTATTACTTCTACAACACTACTGTATAATATGATAAAATTTATGGGGTAAAATTGGTACGTAACCACAGATTTTAGCGTAAAATCAGTGCATTTATATGAAAAAACCTCGCAGACGTCTCTGACAAGTCGGTACTGCAGATTTTGATAATTTGATAGGTCGTATACCGGGCCAGTCAAAAGTGCTGTGAACGGGAATATTTACAACTCTCGCAAAATCTGCAGTACAGTTTCTTTCTTCAGTTTAGCTGTGATAACGGCAGGGCACCCGCACTAAATCCGTTGAAAAGATTTATGGGCGCCCTTAGCGGTCAAAAAATAACAATTTAAACAAATAATGCCAGGGAATACTATTTAATTTATGAAAAAAAAAAACTTGACAATATTTTCTAAATTATTATAAAATAGGTTTGTTCGAGCAGCAGTAAAAGCAATTGGGTATTCTTCTGCGCATGCGCAATGAATGTTTTGGACGTGTAAACCCCCATTCTGCATGCGCATAAGTAAGAATAAAAATGTTTTTGCTTTAATTATTAGTTATTGTTGTTTTTTTGTTTTGTTACTAAACATATCACTTAACAGGCGCAAATTTTATTTTTTATTGCCATTTGATGTGTGTTATCGTTATGTATACAAAATCTTTTTCAAATCTAAAGTTTTATATATGCCAGAAGCATTATATAAAATAAAAAAAAGTTCTGTAATTTCGTTTTCTTACATTTTGTCTGTTTAAAAATGGTAAATAAGCCGTTTTTTGACCACATGGCGAAGAAGTCGTCGCAACTAACCCAAAGTAAGGAAGTCTCGGAAGGTGTTTACTGTTTGGTACTGTGAGTAGAAACTAAAATAACAGAAATTGAGGAATAGAATACATTTATTTGATCTGAACATTTACCTACATGTATATAAACGAGAGAGGTCATTGGAAGACAACATAGTTTAAATCTAACAAACTTAACACACCGAATATACACTAACAAACGACCTAACATGTATAGTAATACTGTTTTGAGTATTGTTTATATAAAAACCACATTTATATAGTTAGAATGACAATTGCCTGAGCGTTTTATTTGATTTTGAGACACACACACTGATGCGTAACATCGATCTTTCCTAATAGGTGAATTCGCAATATATTAAACTACGGGGTACATATTATGTAGATGAACAAGGGGAATAAACGTATTTTATTCATTTTTTTCTACAAAACAAAGTAGAAATTCTACGCTCGTAACCCATAATGTTACTCTTTACACCCTGTAACAATAATTATCATCACAATCTTATTTAAATCGAAATAAGAAAAACAAAAATTAATTCTTGGTTTAAGATAAAAATGCTGTTATCATTCTTTGTGGTAGTTTGACCACGCTCAAAATTCTCCCGTAATATAATCATCAACAATCAAAGTCCTAAACTGCTAAATTTGCATTGGTACTACCCCAAATAATTGCACTGGTTATACCTTAATTAAGTAAAGATTTGCTAAGGTTTTCAAATTTACATTCTTAAAAGTTTACTTTTGTTTTATTGTTCAGTCAAAATAATTAACAAAAGATAATTTGTACTCTTTGTAGACACGATTAAAGAAATAGTACAGAAGGAACCATTTTCTTTAAAAATTCTCATAATATATATTTTTATCAAAGTGATTGAAAATTGTCACAAAATATATGCCTTTCATGCTTAAATTATTCGTTAATTTTTATAAAACTAAATTACGATCGTGGTAACTATTGAGGAAATAAAAAATAAATTGTAGCGATTATTCGTATGGCATCAACTATGTTATACATTATCATGGTACACAGATGGTTACATTAATCTACGTAGCCAACATGCTGGGTAAGAATATATACATGATGATGAGTGGACAGGGCCGTAGTTTTGTTTTGTAAACTTAAAATCTGTTTTAATAAATTAAACAATACAATAGTCTTCTTAAGTCAGTCTTCTTTGCTTTTGGATTTCATGTATCTGTCAACAAAATTTATTACAAATCATACCTATTCATATTTGTACAGAAAGGCAAGAATACACTATCTTAAACCAAACAACTTTTTATACAGAGTGTAACAAAAAAAGGGCTGACTATAAAGGGTGGAAATTAACAAGTATAACTTTCTAGAGTATACATGGAAGTAGGACATAGTAGACCAACTTTTAGAGAAATCGGCAGGTTCTATGTCTAAAAATAAGAAAAAAAAGGACTTACAGGCTATTTATTAAACCTTTGGCAAACGTTCAAGGGGTTTTTCAAGGGGTACTCTGACGATATTTTGTCATTTCATGATTTTTGAAAAGCTGTTTTGTTGCAAAGAAACAGGGCAAGAAAATTTTGAGACAAAACCAATTGTAATTTATTAAAGAAACTTGTAATTTTTGGTAATAAACTGCTGCTATTGTCAAGAATCTTTTTGCCATGGATCTTCGAAACAAAGAGGTTAATGAAAAATCATAGGAGAAAACAGTATAAATAAATAAAAAAAAACTGAGTTTTTCTGAATTTGCTTTTCTCGAAACCAAGAGTCAATTCAGTTTCTGTTTCCAAATTCAGATTATAGAAAAACAAGCATATTCGACAGTTGTAATTTAGAAAAAGGAAACGATGTTGAGTTTGTTCTGTACTGTTCTTTATTGTACATTGTTATCAGACGACCGGTTTTGTCCTTACAGCAAATTTGAAGTGAAAATCTTTCTTAAATTAATATATAAATGAGTGAGTAGATGCAGAAGATGCTCGAAACAAACCACCTCTAACCTAAGATTGCGAATATAAATTAAAATGGGTATAAACAATGCACGAAGGAAAACAAAACGAGGTTTGGTGACGCGTTTTGAATGTTATTGTTTTCCTTCGTGCATTGTTTATATTAATTTTAATTTATCTTCGCAATCTTATGTTAGAGGTGGTTTTATTTTGAACATCTTCTCCACCTACACACTCATTTATATGATAATTTAAAAAAGATTTTGAAAGAAGATTTTGAAAGACTTGAAAATGTCTGTAAGGACGAAACTGGTCGTCCGACAACAATTTACAATAAAGAGCGGTATAGAACAAACTCAACATCGTTTCCTTTATCTACTTTAGCGACAGTTTTGCTGCTCTTTATTAAAAAAAAAACTTGTCATTTGTTCGATATTTTTTGTTGATGTCCAGTGCAGTGATTTATATCTTCAACTCATGTCTTTTTGACAAACGGGATATCTGCTGCTGTTTTAAAATCTAGACTCAAAAGTTTACTGATTTATTTGTATTCATTGAATGAATAATTGTAGTTGCAAATTTAATAAAATGAATAAACACAAACACAATTTTATATATTATTATTTTAAACATTGAAAGTTATGAGCAGAATATACAGGGATAGCCAAAATTATCGGAACACCTAAATAATTCTCGAACGGTAAGAAATTAAAAAAAATTTTCAAATAAAAGTCTTTTGGCTTTAAACAAACTATCGTTTATATATATTTTCAACATACTGGGTGCTTATTTTATTATAGAAGTTTGGCAACCTTTCCTTTTTTTAAATAGAACATCTTATATATTATTACATGTTTTAATTGTTTAATTCTAAGAATAATACAATAATATAATAAAATGAAAATACTGAAAATATATCTAAACGATAGCTTGCTTAAAGCCAAAAACTTTTGTTTGAACAATGCTTTAAAACTTCTTAGGGTTGGAGAATTATTTATGTGTTTCGGTAATTTTGGCTAACCCTGAATATGACCTAAATAAGAACCAGCCTAATAAACATTATATCTTAAAATGGCTTGTTGATTAGGTGAGGATGCAATGGAACCAACTTTAGAAACACCATATAAAATATAGGTCATGTGAGGTATCATAGAATAGCTCTCTTAATTCCAAAATAATTTTAATTTTTATTAAAATCTTTTGTTTTCTCTATTGCCTTTGAAGACTTGAAGAGAATAAAATTATCCTCCATTAGCGAGGGTAGTCCACCGTTAAGACCTTAATTGTTTATATTCACATTATTAAGAATGAATTACCTTTACCTTTTTAACCAGCCGCAAACAGCCAACATGTCTTTCTTTTCGACAAAGTATAATGGTCAGCTTACATTAACTGTCTTCATAAATATTTTCACTAAAAAAAAAGTTTAACAGAAAACTTATTTAGTTTTAAAACATCTATTACGAAAGTATGTAACAAACCACACTAGGACATATATTTTTAACATTTAACAACATAACCATTTTGTTGTTACACCCTCTACAAATTTTTCCTAAACGTGTTAATGTCATCGACAAAATCATCTGTTGTTTGTTTTAGTACAAAACTTAGTACAAAAAGCTACGAAAGCAATAGAACTTTTGATGTACTTTACGGCCCTTGAATGCAGAACATCCATATTGGTATACATCGAATGTCACAGTACGGAACGGATTGAGTTTCAGTCCTTGTCAAAGAAAATGGTTTTATTCATTAAGTATGTACACTGATTAACCGTCGGCGAGCGATGGGGTGACCCAACCGTACTTCTCGTGCGTCTTGACCAGCGACCGAAAGCTCTCCTCCGCCGTCCTTCTGCTAAAAACTTTCTGGCCCTTCGATTTCCGCTGGATACGGCCCTGTCCCTTCACCACACTCGCAGCGAACTGCATGATCACAGCTTCCACCGTATAAGCACTGGCCCAGCCTCTGGGCGTGAGCAACTCCATGCAAATCGCTCCACCCTCCATAACAAAACCCTTCTCGATCCTCGGAGTGATCACCCTCATAAACGGCGGAGCAAATGGGAAATTCTCGGGAAATATCAGATGCAATAATATATTATTGATGCCTAATTCGTTCATATCGTTCTGTAGATCGCTCTCGGGATCCACCCTCAACAACCTAACGTGCCATTCAAACAGATTATCGTCGACTAATTCTACGCTAAATACGGGATCGGGTCGCGCGCTTTGTATTTTCTGCAGGTCCTTGAATTCCTTCATGAGGCGCCTCGCCCGGACTGTCTTTCCAGATGGTGGCTCGTCGAGGGGCGCCTTTCGGGACGCCAAGGCGTTCGCGTACGACGGACTTCCGGACGGCGCGGCTGGAGATACCGAGTCGCGACAGCCGCGAAGCAGCCTTCGCGCTGGGGAACCCGAGTTCTGCTCGCTCTGCTGTTTGCTGGAGCCCTCTCCGTTCTTGCTAGAAGATTTGAACAGCTTCCGAAACATCGCTGCCATTTTGTCTTTGGGACGGGACGACATGGTACTACGAAGGAGTTGGCACTGGAAAGAAACATTGCGTCAAGTTTTCAGAATTTAAAGGAGTAGGCTATCAAAAATGTTACATCATAAACTAAACATCATAAGTGTGGTAGAAAGCTTGAAATAACATAAGTCTTGTCTGTTTTCGGAATCGATCAACTACAGAGTACATGGTTACGTTTCGTAATATGGTGACACCAGTAAAACCAACAAATCAAACAAAAAAGAATCATACATCATTTCTGTAATAAGGCCAATCATGAAGGAGCATACGTCCACGGACGAAATAAACATGTTTTGTCAAATAACGTAGGGTCTAACTAAACGCATTTTAAGAAAATTAATAAAGAATAAAGAAGTACGGTCCTGGTCAACACAAGAAAATCGTCTACTCCCTACAGAAGTTGTGCTACAACTATGGTGACATAACAACGTCGCCTAAATATCGGTCTCCCTCCAGTCTGGCATTTCTCCCTCACGTGACATTGACCTACATTAGTCTGTTCATGTTATAGTAGTCAGCTGTTCGTTGGTTTGTAGACAATAAGAATCGTCAATAAATCCCGTAGAATCCTAATATGGTGTAAGTGTATGTCACGGATGTCACTTGATTACGTTAAAATATTATTAATATTATTCAAACGGAGGAACAAAACTATTGTAGGCCGTAAAATTTTTTATGTACCACGGGCTTTACTTGATTTTTATACCCTCGGGCGACTTAAAGCTTGAGGGCGATAGATAATAAGGGCATAAACATCCGTTTAATGCCCTTGGTACATAAATAACTATTCTTCTCTGTCCATGGCGGATATCCGAGTATAAGGTTGGCCGTTATTTCAGAAACGACAGGTATATATATCCCTACGTATCTCCGAATAACAGCTAATCATGAAAGAGCATATTATGCCCCAAGCACATACAAACAGTTTTTGCCAAATAAAGTTACCTTAACTCGTTCACGAGAAAATTAATTATGAAAAAACGCGGCCATCCCTGGTATATCAGAACTCAGTATCAGATTTTCAGAAGACCCTAGGAGATATCATTGGATATATATTTAAAACATAAACCACTTTTGTTGGAAACTTTCTTTTCTAAGTCATTTGAATTAAGAAATACATTCACTTTTCTTGGTTACTGATTGGTTACTCATTGAGGTTCGGGAACAAAACTAGCATAACATACCTGAAAAATTTATAATAATGATACTAGTTATGATTTATAGAAGAAACCGTAAGTTGGCGTATGTGCACTCAAGGCCAGGTTCAAATAGTCTTTAGGGTTTATTTCGTAAACCAAACGTTTCACGCAAAAAATTGATTAAATTATTTCTTTTCGAAATATCTCTCCACCTAGATATGTGCAATAGAGTCCATACCTAGGTTCCCATTTGAATTTCTGGTTGTATTCTTTTCTTTATAATCGCGATGGTACCTTATTTGCAACGGGCAAATTAAAAACCTCACATTTTTAAGTCGGTTAAGAAATCAACCTTCCGCCACAGTATGGAACATTTGAAAAGAAGCAACAGAATACGACTGATTTCCAAATATAAAATATTTTTCTTAAAATTGTTGATAACCAACTGCTAGTGGATATTATCATTAACCATTATTATTATTTGTACCCTATAGGCAATGAAGCAGCTTAATTTTGTTTATTTGGAATACAAATTTAAATTAGGCATTTCCTTTTTGCTTCGCTAAATTCATTTTCATAAATAAAATGGGATTTATTACAATTTTACATTTGGTATTTAATTTATTTCTTCATACGTATTTTATTAAGTGCAATTCGGGCACCACATTTTTTATAGGAATTATGCTGCGACATGTTTTCGTCGAATTTGTAAATAACTTTAGATAAGCCTGATGATGTCGAAATGGCGAAATCGATCGCTCTGCCTTTAAAATAAAAATCATATACTCGTTTTTACGTTTTGGGTTTTCTTTAACTATTGTAAATAACTGGTTGATGTTGGCTAATAAATAATAATCTTCTTTTAGAATTTATAGTGAATAATAAATAATTCATCAGAATTTGAACTTTGAACATACTATATTGATTTTGGGTTTTACCCGTGTATGTGTCCGTATAAAATAAAATAAATACACCGTAGACATACATTTTCACAATAGCCACTTCGAAACTGGAAATTGGTGAATGTTGTAACAAACCTTTCGAAATAGTCACTTCTATTAGGCACAATTATAATCTTAATTAACATAAAATATTACAAAACGATATTAGATGTCATGAACGGGAGTTACAGTATCTAAGGATAACGTTATTTCCCAAAATAGCAGAAATCAGTTTCTAGAAAAATTCTTTTAGAAGACAAACTAATATTGTAATACCATAAACGCTATATGGGGAGTCATTTCGTACGATTTCAATTGCGTACACCACAATAGTACTGCCAGCAGCACCGCTGAATGTGTGGTCATAGCCATAAAGACCGTGTATTCAAAGCGCTCCTATACCAGCGCCGCTATCAGCACCGCTAGAAGCACTGCTAGCAGCGCCGCTAGTTGTTTGTCCGTGCACAGACTGCCACAAGTTTATTGATCTCGGTGCGCGGTGATTATTATTTTTATGTCCTACATGATCATAAAGTGACATTTTACATCTTAGATACCGTATTATAAGATATTTCTGTAAGACAAAACTTCAATAAGAAGTCGATTTGAAAACTCTTTGTTGAATTTTTGCTCCCAACATTACAACCGTAATAGTAATATAAAAATAAAAGCAATAAATAAATATATTGAATTTACATCTTTAATATTGCAAGACTATGAACAAAATACATACGTCCCATTTATGGAAAGAGAAGTTTTTAAATACGTTAATTGAAAAGGTACATAACCGCGACCTTAGATATTGATTTGCGATAATATTATCTACTCCCTTACATCAAAAGTGAACTTTTTAATCGTCCCTAATGATTTTCTAATGACTTATGACGAAATACAGGCCATTTATCGAAGGAAAAGCCGATAAATGCCATAGTTGACTATGTACATAACCTCAATCTTTAATTTTTATTTGCGGTCAAACTAATATACTCCCCTACATCAGAAGTGGATTTTTTAATTCTCCCTAACGATTCTTTAGCGGTTTATTGCAGAAATACGATCAATTTGTGTAAAACATAGCCGATAAATACATTAGTTATGTCGGCTTCCGTACTCTAAGTTAATTACTGATTTGCGGTCAAATAATGAACTCTCTGATATAAAAAGTGGAATTTTTAGTCCTTCCTAACCAATATTCTAACCGACTGTGAAGAAATGGGTAAAATGTATTGCAAAACAAAGCCGTTAGCGCAACTTTCCGCCGGTAAAAATGACGTTATGTACTAAACAATTATAGTGCTTTGCAGTTAAACTAATTACTCCCAAACGTCGAAACTAGACTCCCTAATCCTCCCTAACGATTTCCAAACCATACCAATAAAAAATTACAAAATGT
This sequence comes from Melinopterus prodromus, assembly GCA_964023965.1. Lineage (NCBI taxonomy): Eukaryota > Metazoa > Arthropoda > Insecta > Coleoptera > Scarabaeidae > Melinopterus > Melinopterus prodromus. The sequence goes on from OZ030393.1 coordinate 54,394,185, forward strand.
GATAGTTGGGGGCCAAGTTGACGGTACAAAAACAATTTTCATTTTCTCAAAAACCAGTTCCTCCCAAACGAAAAAAGTGTACTCCCAAACGCTCCTTAACGATTCCCAAACGATTTGCATAAAAATTTACTTAAAATTCACAAAAGCATTGATCCGTCAATCGTTAATTAACGAAGTTGACGTTTTGGTTAACCACTTAACTTTAATGTGAACTTTAACAATCAGTAACCGACTTAACTTCCGTTACGTCATATACAGTTTATTTAAGTCCATTTTTTTTTTAAACGAAGGTAGACAAGTTGAGACAATTTGTGGTTTTGTGTCGATGCAATCATAACAAAGCACATGTGCAAAGTGTAAATTTTGTCAGCTGCGTGACTGAACTAATTTGGATTTAATTTAAAATTAGTCTAGATGTGCGAATTATGAAAATGAAAAACAATGCAACATAACATATTGTGGTATACCAAGAATATGAATCAGCTTCTACCAAGAAGATGCTGATTAGGTGTAGACAGAATTGCCATTGTCTTTTCTTACATAATAATTTAACAAGAAAACATAAATGCTTTTTTATGTTACCATCTAAGTCAAACTTCAAGCGGATATTGACATACCCTTTTTTTCATCATTGATCATACGAAAATTTCGCGGAGCACCAAGAACATTGACATAACTTTTACTCAAAATTAAAACGATTATTAAATAACAGTTACAAAATAAAATTAATTAGAAAAAATATAAACATATTAATAGTCTTTTTTTTTCAGCAGAATTAATTTTTAGTAATCAAATGTCATTTTGAGTATCATGTTTTATATGGTCTTATATGTTTTTTCTATTGCTTAAGAAGTTACAGCCGTTTGAAATGTTAACAAACAAAGAAAAATAAAAGATAAAATAAATCAAACAATGCGAAAACGAAAAAATAACATAATCGATACCCATTACAACAATAAAAAGTAAAGAAATTTAAGTAACAAAATAAAATCCACATAAAACTTTTTACAGATTTTCTTCTATAAACTAAATGTCATTCCGAGTAAAAAGGTTCATATTGACTAATTGATTTTCTCAATTCCTTAAGAAGTTGTAGCCGTTTAAAATACGGTTTTATTAATATTTTTATCAGCTCTAACTTTTTACCGAATTGAAAAAATGAATACTCGAATGAAGTTTATTTGCGGCGAAAATCATTAGAGTCTGGTACAGAAAAGAAAAAGATATATTTCTGTATAAATTTAGGACATAACGGGAATTTTGGAATTTATTTCTACAAACCAACTCTTGGAATGTTTGAGGGAAAAAGCGCTCTCGATGTACCGAATTCCTTCCGAAGTTTTCTTTTTGCCCGTATTCACATAATTCCACATTTTGTGTGTGTGTATGTTTTGATTTTCTGGCCCCACAAAATTTAGTTCGTGAACTATCACCTGGTGGTTCTCAATGCCGCTACCTATTTGGTATATTGTGATAGTTCCTCCAAGCATCTGACATGTTCGCGGTAATATAAATTTAAAGATAATATAACTTTCAAAACCTTCTTAGTTTGTAAAATATTTAGGTAATTTGGCTAGATCTTTATATTAGCAGTTACGTACCACCTAATCAAGTAGTTTCGATAAGCTCATTCTTAATACAACTTTATACTAATCTAAGGCTTAATAAACCCGCTCCATAACATGTGGATGATATGCAGATGAGGGCAAAATAGTATATTATAATACAAGTTTTATAAGACAAAAATTGGCGCACGAGAAGTTTTGGGCACGACGAGCGTAGCGAGGAGTGCCCAAATGGAACGAGTGCGCCAATACGTCTTATAAAACGAGTGTTATATACTATTTTTTCTACTTTGCGACATTAATTTTACATAAATTTCGAAAATTACGGTTGTCGTCTTAAATCTAGAGTATTTTTATGTTCAGCAGTTGGTAGCGTGATACCTGTCAAATAAATTCAAATACAAATATTCGAATTTACGTATTGTGTAGTTATTGTCTATGTTTGTATAGTAGTTGTCGAAAAAACGTGAAAAATGGACGAAATTGAAATTAGTTCCACGCCACCCGACGTAAGAAAGGCCGCCGAGGAAGTAATTAATAATTTGCTGCCAATTAAATCAAAAGCCGTATATGAAAAAGAATATGCTGGTTTTACTGCATGGTGCAGCAAGAATTCTGTCCAACACATTACAGAAAATGTTGTATTGGCATATATTAACGAAAAAAGCAAAACAAAAAGACCTTCTACAATGTGGGTGTGTTATAGTATGTTGCGGGCTTGCTTAAATCTATACCAAAATATAGATATCTCAAAGTTTGCTCGGCTTCAAACATTTTTAAAAAGACTATCTAAAAATTATCAACCCAAAAAGTCGAAAGTTTTAGAAGCGGCCCATATAAATACTTTTATTAATCAAGCGGATGATATAAATTATCTTGCGGTCAAGGTACGTACAGTTGTTCAAGCTAAAATTCAACCACTATTCGAAATAGATTTATTAAAAAAAAATACAAATAATAAATAAATTGATTACAATACAATAATTAAAAATAAAATAAATTCCTTACGTAACCGATGATCATGATCTTTTTTAAATTATTTGGTTTTTAGATCATATTAATAATGGGTTACGCAGGTGCTTGCAGACGTGAGGAGTTAACAAAAATGTCAGTTAACGACATCAACTATAAGGATGCAACTATTATCATCTCCATTCCACAAACTAAAACAGGCATTCCAAGAACGTTTGCGATTGTTGATCAACTGTGGATTGCATTAGTTCAAAAGTATGTGAATCTTCGCCCTGCTGGGACAACTAGTAATCGGTTCTTCTTAACATACCGAAATGGACACTGCATAAACAGCCCAATTGGGATAAATAAGATGGGCCAAGTGCCAAAGATAATTGCAACTTATTTGAAGCTACCGAATCCAGAGCAGTATACTGGACACTGCTTCAGACGTTCAAGTGTGACTAATTTAGCAAATAGAGGGGGCGATTTGCTTATGATTAAACGTCATGGAGGGTGGAAGTCCTCGGCTGTGGCGGAGGGATATATAGAAGACTCGACTAGTAAAAAGATTGAAGTAGCCGAAATGCTACGAACAGCATCGCCACTGCATCTTCTACCCTTACCAGCGACGTTTCTAATAATACACATATCGACAATGATATAAATGTTAACAATGTTGAAGGCGATACAACATACACTCAAAATCTTATTACTCAAAGTTTGCCGGGAATATCAATCAACGCCAAGGACACCTGCCACATAAATATCAATGTTTACAATAACTGCACAATTACTGCAGACAAACAATAAAGTTTATTTGTTTTATATCTGAAAACTAAAAGTTACTAAAAGGTTGTGATCTAGTGTTTTCATAACGACACCGAAAGCGGTTTCGTTATGAGTTCATAACGAACGCAAAGTAGAAAAATATATATTTTCTACTTTGCGTTCATTATAAACTCTTAACAAAACCGCTTTCGGTGTCATTATGAAAACACTAGATCACAAACTTTTAGTAACTTTTGGTTTGCCAAGATGTATGATATTGACGTCAAGTGTCAAATAAGGCTGCCTATTGGTTCGCGTCAGTGGTAGTTGTGAATTTTAGACTAACTACCAACCATCTACCAACCAACTGTTGAATATAAAATTACATTAAATTGTAAGATATAAACCGCATTTTTCGAAATTTATTGAAAATTAATGTCGCAAGGTAGAAAAAATAGTATGTACCTATATAACAAAACAACTCGTGCGCCAATTTTAATCTTCTAAAACTTGTATTATAGTAGTAGTAATAATCTTTACTCCAACATCCAGCTTTGTACAGGTTTATTACACAATTAGTTTCATTTAATAAATTTCATTTGGTGTTCAAACGGGCTATTGATCTAGGTCTTTCTGCCATGCTCCATCTACTATTTTGGGTATCTTCTTGTATTATAACATACTACAATTGTTAGTTTTGTTGAAGTTAGAATGTTTTGAACGTTAATAATATACAAATATAAATATTATTATTTCAATCACATACGGCAAAATGACTCAACAATTTCGGCTTTCATAATTTTGCGGAGCACTTGAAACAAGCTCGCGGAGCACCAGTGTTCCGCGGAGCACAGGTTAAGAACATAGTGCTGTAGAGTGTAGACAACTACACAAAAATCTATTAATATTAATCTATGATACGAAAACCGAATGTACCAATAATAACAACCAACAATATAGGTTACTCATAAAAGTGCTTCTATAATTATATTTTAGAAACGCCTTCTATTGATTAGATGGGAATATCGGAAATGCGAACATAATTAATGCAAATGTACCGGACATATCCGTAAGGACAAGACAAATGAAACATGTCATTTTTTCACATTAAATAATGACGACTATTGCATAGCAATTGCAATTATTATTGTGCTCATATCTAAATAGGCTCTATTGAGTGCAGTATATAAAGATAACAATAACAATTGCGCTTATGAAAAGTGTTGAACATGGATGACCCACGAGCGTCAATCTGACGTCAGTGCAATGTTTAGAGCATTTTCTGCGATTCCAATAAAACTTTTGAAATATTTCTTGCGCTTTCTATCGGCTGTTATGTAAATATTTCCAGTAGCACACTAGCACGTATCTTATGTAAGATTTATTTTTTCGGAATATTTAATCCGTATATCTGTGAAAGTGCAGATTTTTCGATCTGTCAAGATGTACTCACATAATTTGAAGTAGAAAACTTATATATGCGGTAGCCAGCACGCTACGGCGAATTTTCCCTTGGACTCCATGGTTCTCTGCCGATTTTCGACGATGGTAACGGAAAAAAAATCGCGTGACATCCTACATTTTACGGAGTGGTTGTGTATGACGTCTCTCACGTCTGTACAGGCACTGACAAACTGACTTTCACATTGCAGATTGCAGTCGATTGCAGTTGTGGTGTGTATGAAAGAATTACCTTTACGGTTGTTCGGCGGCAGGACTTTCCTATGCCATTAGCGTGCCTTTTGTTCGCATCGTACTGTTCAATTTTGGGACTGGAATTAGCCGGTTTTGCTCTGAGGATAGCGTCAGACGGAACCACCGCCGCTCCGGTAGCTTTGCATTGCCGCACTACTGTACAATCGATTTTATGCCGGCCAACATGGACGTGCGTTTGCGGACTAACGCGACTGAAGTGCCAGTAATAAGATCCCTCGTTTCAGCCGCTTCAGAGCTGGAGTGACGATGCCTCCATGGGCCACTGATGATTGATTGGGATATTTTGCACTTCGTCGCAATTACAATGTGGGAAATCGAATACGGTTTTCCGCACGGGCAATTTACTTAATCGGTTTCCAATTTTAGGATGGGTAGCATAATATACTCTTCTAAATTAGGTTTTTGTCTCCACACAATAGATTCGTGCTTTATACTGGGATATTAACTCAGACCGAGCGCACTGAATTGTCAGGTGTAGCTTAAATTGGGCATGTATGGGTTCTTCAGTCACTGTAATGTTGTGCATCACAATTTCATTGTTGGGGGTTTCTTGTTCTCTCTTTTTCCTATGACAGACCATTGGCATTGTCAAGTGAGCACCTATACTAGACACATAATCATTGTCTTCAGGTATTTACTTGATGGACAAGTCTCCAGTCTAACGTTTATTGCTCAATACAGATCCTATTGCCACTTAAAGATATCAGGATTCTCACCTTATCTGAAAAGATGAAATCACTATGGCATTAAACAATGAGGAAATGTTTTATTAAAACTTCCCCCTCGTTGACTTCATATTAGAAGAAAAAGGACCACAAGACAAGTTAAATGAAATGTGTAGCTTGCAAGCCAGTTGCCCTAAAAGCATAAATATGTCGCTCAGCAGTATATTATACAGTTTATGACAAACGTCATAAATCTATTACCAAAATAAGCCCTTAAATGCATGGGAATAAACACCATTAAAAAGTATCACAGGCACCTCGTGTAGAATAATTTATACTATAAAAAAAGTACAGATTACAGCCGCGTAATCGCCCGTCAAGACTATGGTATCGAATTACATTTCGATAAGAATGTCTCTCGCAGACCAACGCGCGATAACGTTGATCCCATAAACAGAGTAATAGCAATCATCAAATTCCTCCCCCGTTAAATAAAATAATTATTACAAAAATAATGCCAATTATTACATTCTATACCACCAAATTCGGTTCCAAATGTGAAACGTGAACCGATGAACAATCAAATACACAAAATCTCTTACAAGAACCAAGTAATATGTCATTTCTGATAAAGCAATAACACGGTTATTGAAACGTCAAACTTTGTGAACAATGCCGTGCGCACTTTGTGCGCGTTTTCACATAAATATATGCGTTTATAATATCCTGAAGTATGGAATATTAAATATGTGCGTTTATGATATCCTGGAGTATGAACAGGGTTGCCAGGTATCCGGCATTGCACCGGAGTGTTTTTCATTCTTGTAAATAATATTGCAGACTCAGACATATATTTTATTGAGTTTGCCATATATAGTTCAAGAGGAACGACTTTCTCTGAATTCAATGTAATTTAAATCATTTTACACTGCGCAATTTATACCGCAAGAAGTTCTAAAAATTTTTAAGCACTCAAAAATTGCGTTCACAATAATGTAAAGCGGCCATTATACAGTAAGCACCGTAAGTATAGAATCGCGACCAAAGCCCAAACCTAAAAACTCCTCGTACATATCGCATTATCAAAATACACATATTTCTCGTAAACTAAATTTTCGAATTGTTTACAATTATGACGGCGTCAACAAATTTTTTAAGTGGCAACCAATGGCTTAATGGCAGCATCCATTTTATATGGCCGTACATATGAACATTTTTGGAAAAACGACAATTGAAAATAAGGGTAACATTTTTGTTAGTGAATGGAAAGCAAATAGGCGTTTTCGATTAGTCTGTTTGCGGTGAATATGAATCCGGGCTTGTGTTGTAAATCACCTCAGGTTGTCGAGTTTTTGTTCTACAAGAATCTCTGTAAATGCTCTGAAACATTTAGTACTAAACTTTCAGAATTTCTGATAAAAAGTTTAACAAAGTTTGTATACTATGAGACCCTTTTGAATTGAAATTTGCAAATGTTGCTGAAATAACGTTCTTGCCATTTTGATCTCTCTTTTCTGAAACAGTTACGTGACTTTTTGAGCTCGTATTCTGGTTCAGAACAAATCTAAAATATTCTGCAATTTTCAGAGGATGAATCCAGATTAAAACAATCATATAGGGAACGGTTTCGAAAAAAAAATTGTCCTCAGTTTTTTGGGAGCACAAAAAATGTCAAAAGTCGTTATGTTTGAAATTTTATACAAGCTGAACGAATTATCCTAGAAACTTCAAAAGGGTCTCAAAAGAAAGTGTCAACCCCAAATGCATATTCAGCACATATAAATTAATCGAAAAGTGAAAGCGCCTAGTCGGTTTTGGTTAACAAACAAAAGTTGTCAATATCTGTTTCTTCAAAAATGTATATTAAGTCATAAAATTTGTATGTTACCATTAAGAGAAAAGAGATCTATAACAATTAATACGGAAAACATGGGCTTGCCATTAAAAAAAGTTTAAAAAACAGAATTGGTGGGTAGAGCGCAGAGTAATTTATTAGTAGTTTGTTGTTAAAAAAATATATTGAGTTAAACCGTGTTTCAATATCCCGTTTTAATACATGCATTTAATTCAGAGTACGTCTTAACAAAGATTTAAAAGATAAACATTTTGTTTTCGTGTTACGATAAGACCTTAGCAGATGCATGACAACCGTCCGAAAAATCACCCTGTGTACTTTGAAATAAGTTCCAATTGCCTCCAACCATATGAACTTTACATTCAAAACAAAAGACGTGAATAAAACAACGTAGGTAATTCAACTCGTTTTTTTTTTGTTTAAACAGATTTTAAAAATATTTACTTGGAGGGGTTCCAATTGGCACAGCTTGAAAAGCGCGACTTAGCAAGTCTCGGTATACAAAAATTTGTTCTGGGAAAAGCGATATAATATTTCATTAATAACTTGTGAACACAAAAGCAAATTAAAATTGCCCGAATAAATAATAGTCACTGTGATAAAACTTCTAAATTTGAGCTGCTGTATTACATATACAGTATGCTATCCGATTTTTATAATTGTTTAATTATTTGCAATGATTATTATAGCGGGATACTGATTAATTAGTTCTTTTTTAAATTGGTTATTGACATTTTTTAATGTGACGTCAAACACCGCAAATTGCACCATGCGCGAAGCGGTTAGGGACAACATAACCTCAAACTACAATCAACATACAAAACTAATAATAGTAATATTCTGAATCGTAACTGCACTTACCTAAGCAGGGGTCTTATATTAATATCACAGATATGCTGTATCACACGTAGTAACATCAAAACATCATAAAAGCTTTCATTTTTACCACTTATTTCTTCACGAATTCCACACAATTACACAGTAAACAAACTGAAGTTAGCTACTTACCAAGGTTAAACTTACCAGTTATCCACCCTTACAATATTCAATATTTTCTTGATAAATTTCAAAATTATTTCGAATTTTGATACCACAAGTAACATTGTATGTAGTTGATATAATACCACCCAAAAATCTTTAATAAAAATATAAAAAACTACAGCAACTGTAAACAATTTATTTCAAAATTTCTCGGCTACAAAAGAATTTAGATACATTTTCATTACAACTAAATCTATAATGGAACATGCTAATAAAAGCAATTTGGAAGATATAAACGACAAAGTTGGACTTAACACGCACTTTGGGAACGGCACCAACAACAGCATTACGTATACTTAAAAAATTCGCATACAATCAGTATTGTACCTCTAAAAATATCTAACTACTAATCTGTTGTGCCCAAAAAACTCATCACCAAACATCGTCGTTCCCGTCAAGACAAGGAGAGAGGAATAGGTATTCCCTAAAATAAACAGGGAACACATTTGAATAAATATTGTGCATTACCATTTAATCATATTCGTTCAAATGGGTTGCCTGTATCTTAAAATTTAGAATATTATTGCATAAAAATATTCCTTAAATTAAAAAAGCTATTAACTAATTACAGCGCTTTAATGTGCGTAAAACAATACAATAAATTAATTGACTATAGTCGGAAGGTAACATAGGTAAACAGGTCACTTACAAAAATATATCAAGACTAGTTCGTAGCTCAGGTAAATTAGTAACGTCTTTGTGTGTTAGGTACCCGATATAAATTCTCGTTACGTTACGTCACATCACAGAAACGATACAAGACAATCTCAACTCAAAGAGACATCTATCTATATACACATTTATATATTATATATTTTCATTACCTATGTACATATTTTTAAACTCATTCGAGGCATATTCAGGTCGCTACCTACGGATACATATTCAGATAAAATATCGCCTAAATAAGAACACTAAGGGCCAGTATTTTCACCTACCCATAAAGTCCTGAATAGTCATCTAAAGGATAAATACAACAATGGCCTAGGTGCAATACCACGTATCACCTATCCTGTAACCATGATGATACGTGGTATTGCAGCTAGGTCATCAATATTTGCAACTGTTAAGAAAAGCATTCCTGCTATTAAAAAACATAAATATTTCTTTGTTTTAACGTTATTTATAGGTTATGTTTATTTATTACAATTAGTTAAGTTATAAAACAAATGTAAAACATTTGGGCAACAGGTAAAAGAGATTAAAATAATAATTCTTGATGAACAAGGGTCCAAAAGGGAACCATTTATACAGGTTTTATATTATCTATAGGATAACTATCAGAGAGTTTGATGAGAGCTGAAAGTACGGGCCCTAAATTAACGTTATTTTACTTAAGGCAGGATGGCTACTCGAGCCGGGTATACTTAATGTTACTGTAAGTTTTTTTTAACTTAACCTAGAGGAATTGCTTAATCAATAAAACTTTAAAGACCGAAAACTCGGTAGTATCGTAAATGCGAAACGGAATGTTCACCGCTCAGCTGGAAGCTATCTTGAAATGAGCCATATTGAATAAATAAATGGCAATTAAGATATGTACAAGAATTATTGTTGGGGGCAGATTATTACTTACTAAATAATTATTATTATTATTTAACATTTGTTTGGCTTACGCGCAAAATGTCTGTGTATTATCAATTTATTGCAAATATGAAAATGTGCATTCTAAGGAGCGATATAAAGAAGTATATTTAAAATTATCGTAAGATTTGTACTACAGGATAGGCCTGACGAAACATGGAGTTTTCATTCAAATGCACAAACACGTGACTAAATAGTGACTGTTATTCAACTGGCTTGAGTTTAGGGACCTCAGTGTTTTTTTTTGTCAACTTACTTACGTCGTTGTACAACAAAAAAACGCAATTTTGAGATAAGATGTAAATGGATTTACCATTTCAGTTCTTTAGTTGCATTATTGCATAACAGTTTGTATATACAGATGTGTATAAATAAATAAAAATTGCTTTTTTAATGTTATATAAAGACTTAAAATAATAAGACTTTTAAAGCTAGAATCATTTGCAAAACAATGTTTCCAAAAAAATATTTATTTTGGAAATGTTTTGAGTTGTTAATTTGTTAATCCCAATGGGTTTATAATAAATAAAATAAATGCTTTTAACTAATCAACGCACATAAAATTATTTGTTGTTTTAAAAAATACCACATTTACTGTGGTAGGGTATATTCACTTTGCCTCAATGTTTATAACCCGCTTTAGGAGGCATATATAGAGTTATATACAAGCTGCCCCACTTGTTCCCTGTAAAAATTGCTTTTAGAAAGTAAATGGCATTTGTAGTAATACAAATGGTCTTATTTGTAAAATAATCCATATGAACATTTTTAGATAATATTTTTCTACAAATAAATGTTATTCTGAGTAAAAAGTTTTATGTCAACTTATTGTGTTTTTCAATTCCTATCGAAGTTAAATAAGACACCCATCAGCATGCTGGAAGTTTTGTTGTTGTTCCGCAGTGTTATAATAGCACCTAAAAATGCAAAATCCATAAAAAATAACGATGTATACAATAAATAAATGCAAATTACGGAGAAAAATAAATTTTCTCTGTTGTGTATGACCATTTTCTTACATACTAAAAAAAATATATTAAACTACATTTTGAATTAAAACTCCACAAATCATAAATACTTGCCATTACTAACTTATTAACCTACAATTAGCTGCAATATTGTCATAACACTAATACTTCGTCTCATTAGGAACTACTTTTAAAACAGCAGAAATCGAACAATAATACACAGACATTCCTCGTACCCAAAACAAACCGGCGCAATTAACTAACAAACGCAACCCTCAATTGTACTAACTTGTATGTGCAGCTCATTAAAATTCGTGCGTTTTTCGTTGACCTAACCTCTAATTTTAAAAACCTCAAACAACAAATCGACAAATCGTACCGCGCCTTTGTCATAATGTATGCCTGTGGATCAACATATTCATGCGTTTCGACTTCCTAAGCTTAAACTTGCCGGGGCCCCCCGACGGGGCCCCGTGATCACAATTTCCGTTATTACTCACTACGATTACGCGACTGGCGAGCGAATCGCGCAGGCTCCTTTCGTTGTGCACCTCCGCCAGGACGTCCAGCCTGTTGGCGGCGCACTCCGAGGGGGGGCTCGCGGCCCCGTTCGCCGCCGCCGGCGACTGTTTCGGTTTGTGCTGCTCGATGCTGTTCGCCCTCGTCTCCCGTACGCTGCAGTCGTGCGTCCATATGATAACCACTCAATCCCCCCGGTGCGGGTCAGTGCGGACTGGTTCTGTGTTGCCGCGGTACCAGTAGACCTGCAGGAGGATCAGGAAATCGATGGATACTTGGATGCAGCCGCACACCCAGAATTGAAGAGGCGCGTTGCGGAACTTGAAGTAGAGGGTTTTGAATATGTCCCCGCAAGTCCAAAAGGCGACCATCATTATACTGAAAAGACAACGTTATTAATAATTATATAAACAAATCTGCCTTTTTAAAATAATCAGCCCAATTCTATAAATTAATTAACTTAAAAAGTAAATAACATCAAATTGCGATGTACAGATCTTGAAAAGTCACATTCAAAACATCTGCCCAAGTGAAGTCAGGTACGCAGGTTGATGGAATAAAGTTCCTAATAAAACAGTCGACAATAGGTGCGTTCACTAATTTCCCTGTTCGTTATAAGAAACAAATGAAAACATACCAAAAAATGTTAATATTTAAAAATCACCATCCACCATCAAAAACGTATCTAACTTTTCTTGGCAGATGTTTTGAATGTCGCTTTTCAATGTCAAGACAAAACAAAAAGTTAAAAATTAAGTTTGTAATTTCATTTGAAGTCAATTGAATTTTAAATTAATTAGATTACTAAAACGAACTGGCCTATAAAATGACATGGAGAATTTAATCGTAAAACCTACTGGCATAAAGTGCAACTCATGATGAGATTACAAACATTACAGTTTCCCTATAAACCACAAATGCAGGTATCTAACAACCAAATTAATTTGTTTTATGAGCCGTACACAATAAGCATGGGGCAGTGACAGTTTATAGCACAAATTTAGATAAGCTAATCTGCTTGTAATTGCAACGCAAAGCCTACTTAATACACAATTACATAACAGTATCTTGACTTGATAAAACAATGTGTAATTTTTTGTACATATATAGGTCAATGTTTGAAAACTTTAATAATTGAATGCCATGTGAACCAGATGTTTCATATGATTCTGCTTAGCTACTATTGTCCATTTTCCTTTTCCAGAAATTTTTAATTTTTTTCATTTTTAGAAAAATATGGGTGTAATTTTAATTTTTATGTTTTCAAGTCACCGATGTTTCTCTATCAGGTGATATTTGATGGGTAATGAGTAATGACTGTCATTAAGACAAGCAAAATGGCGAAAAACTGCAGACCTAGATGTCAGTTGGTTATTTGATTAGGTTGGTTCGATTTTTTTGGTTTTAAGCAGAATTTCGAAATTACATATGCATTTTGTCCAAAATATCTAATTTTCAGAAATAGGGAAAAGCTGTTATTATCTGTACAATTAAAGGAACGCCTGACGCCTGTGTCAAACTTTGATCATAAATAAGTATTGTAATCCTTGGCCAATTATCTTAATATTTTTGGGAAATTTTAACGAACTGCGTCAAGATTATCTCACACTATTGTAAGTCCAAAAAACAAAATTCTTCATCTAATTTATAAAGCGTAAACTAAAATTATGTTTTTGGTAGAACAAAATGAAAACAAAATTTAAAAGAAAATAATCAGTTTTATGAAACTAATATAACAAGGAAGCTAAATGTTGTTATACACAAAGTAGCTTATCATTTTAATAAGCGGCTAATTGGTTGATTAGTTAAACTCTTATCAATTGCCACTTTAGTAGATTTTACAAAATTGTAATGCACAAACTCAGACTAATGTTCACTTTTTTTGTGGTGGCTAATTAAGCATATTTGACAGAAATATGTAATTTTTTTTTTAATCTATCCTAAAGCTTGAATATCGTAAAATGTAGGAATAAACATATTTAAAAAAAAAATTCTTAATGCTTTGTAGCTCACCTCATGCCTTCGGTGGATTTGCTGCGATAATTCCTCACGAGCTGCGGTGTACCCAGCATGGCTTCCGTGAAAACAGCCAGGAAACCGATAATTTCGACAAAAACTTTGTAATCCATAAAAATGTACATGAGTAGCGACGTGAGTATGGAGAAGACGATCATACAGTCGATGTACGATTGGAAGTCTGACCAATTCCAGAACTCCTGCATCTTGAAATCTACAAATCGGGGCCATACTCGGTTAAAGAAAATATTTGCAGACGAGTGGGCTAAACGAAACATGCGATACACAGGCACTAATCTAGCTTCTATTACTTCTATAAGAATTGGGTCTTTGATTTTCTTTTTATTCTTAATATATGCAGAATAAAATCTAAAATGTCTTATAAAATATACTCATTATTAAGAAAAATAAAATACATATAAATTAACATAACACTAATTTGTGTTTAATAAATATATTGAACAAATAGTGTTTCGGATATCAAGAAGAAATTGATAATTAAATGATAAGTTAAAGTAGTATGCTTTGAAATAAAGACATGTATAAAATATGCTATTGTAGAGAAACATCAAATCGAATGCCCAGATTAATGCTAAGGGTTATCAGAAATAATGTGTAGTCTGACCTTTCGCGTTAAAACTAAATAAACCATGCATATAGTAGAAGGGAAGACACTTCAAAATACAATTTATTTCCAATGCAAGCATTCCAAAGGTTTGTTTATTTCTAGAAGACATTAATAAAATAGGCGTATATTATTTAAAACTATTTTTTGTTGTATTTTTGAAGTGTAACTTCACCTTATGTAATTCCATGTTAAATCAAATAACTACATTTTTTATGCCGAGTTATTCTTAGTTTAAAAAAAACAATAAATAACAATTATAAACAACATTTAGGAATATTTATAACACTAGTAAACATTTTTTATCTAAACTGATAAATATTGACAAGCAAAATGCAATACCTTTTTTAATATTATTTATACAGGGTGTTGAAAAACAAAAGTAAAATATGAGCCCAACACTTAAGTCCTTTCATGTATATACAGGGTTAGCTAAAACTACCGGAACAGCAAAATAAGTTTCCAACCGTAAGAAATTTAAAAAAATAGTTAAAATAAAAGCCGTTTGTGTTTAAAAAACAACCTCTCGTTCAAATATATTTTTATTATGGAAATTTGTAAACCTTTCCTTTCTCTAACAGAACATTCTGTATATGTCTACAGTTTGACTTTATCATACGTAATATTATAATATTATTGTAATCGTGACAAAAAAAATGTGAGATTTTAGTGGAAAAATGTCATTTTGGGTCCCCTGAACATTCTTGACCCAGGTACAAAAAAATGTCTGTGTGTGTGTGTGTGTCTGTGACCTGTGTGTATCGGGATGAAACTTCATATTGAGAAGTTTCATGACTAAACTTATAGCTGAAAGAAGTTTTGTTCAAAAGGGCCCAAAGGAACTGCAGGTTTACTCTTAGCATTTTTCAAAGATTTTGCAAATAAGCCGCCATATCTATCATTTCGTCAAAATAGTTAAATAATAAATTAGTAGAGGAAATTTTGTATAATTAATGTTTATGAAACTTTTTGGTAAAATGAATAGTTTAGCTGCAAGAGCAAACTTTAAAAAAAGTATGCATAGCAGGTGACTCTGTTGGTCGCTCAGCGCTCTGTGCATTATGTATATACAATAAATAGTTTAGTGAAGCGTTATAACTTTTTATTTAAATCAACGCTAACGCGTCTAGACACATTAAATATTCTATTTGATCAAGATCGATAGTATCTGCATCTCAACTAGTTTGCCAGGATTTGACAGATATATTGATTATATTGACAGTATTGATACTGCTGTATAGTACAATGAAGCCATGTGTCTGGCCACATCAGATTTTTTAATGCTAAGATTGATACTAACAATTGTATGTAGGTATTATTTTTTATAAAATTCATACATTTTTAGTTGTAAGTAATTAATCAAATCTCATAATAGGATGCACAATTTAAAAACGAAAGGTTGCCAAATTTCTATAATAAAATGACCAGCCTGTATATTGAAAATATATTTAAACGATAGCTTGTTTAAAGCCAAAAAAATATTTTGAATTTTTGTACGGTTGGCGAATTATTTAGGTGTTCCGGTAATTTTGGCTAGTCCTGTACATTTCTGCTGCGAAAATAAAAACTACTGTAACAATGTGTTTTAAATATCCAAGGTTGATATTCATTTATTTAGAAAGTTCACAAGATTTAACGTGGAATGACAAATATTCATGCAATTAGTAGAAGAGTGTCTAAAAAGCAGAAGCGTGCAAGCAAATTTACCGCAGATACTGTGAGTCGAGCGTGACGGTTTCGACTGAAGCAATCTGACCACCTCGCTGGGCGACGCTGCCAAAAATATATACAACATATAGAAACGGAAAAAATAAGAAAATTAAAAAAATAATAAAGGAGCTACGTTATTAGTCACGCTGGAAAGTTACACTCAAGAACTTCGGAAGCGCTTCGCAGTGGAATAACCGAAAATATACCTGTGAAGACACGCTGACGAGCCTGCGATAACTGGTTGACATTACGGACACGAACGCACAAATGTATCATGGCAAACATCGTTATGTTCATGATGATGCTCTGTACGAGGAGAGGGTACTCAAAGTGTTTACCGAACCTGGAAATCTTACGATGATCACTTTTGAACGCATGTGAGTTGTGCGAAGACTTACCAAAACAGTATACGGAGCGTGTTGGCTACGAGCAATGCTAAACAAACTAATAGAGAGAAGCCCTCTGCGTTTCTTTCGCGTTTTATCTGCCTGTACTGGGGGATGTAGGGGATGACACCCCCAAGTATCATGGCCCCAGCGCTCACCCATCCGACGACGTGACCCACGGTAAGGGATAGTTCGTCCGATATCACCCAATCCATCGTGTCGACTATTATTAAAATTTATTGAAAGCACTTAACATGATTTACTGATCTATTTTTAAAATCCGTGTCCGGTGACCGGCATACAAAGCGAACGGGAAATGTCAACAGAAATGTCACAGTCTCGCGCATTTATATCGGTTTATCCTTATCGGCGTCGTCGATTTTGTATCGCCCCATCTCTTTTCCCCGGAAAGTTCACCCAAAGGCCGCTGATTAATATAGTCAGTAGCGTACCCAAAAATATTATGTACTAAAATTAAAGCAGTAAAAAATCTTGGTGGAGTAAGGTACAAAATTTTTCATTCATTTTCATGACTAAAAAAATCCATTTTTAATCAAATATTTTAAATGTATGTACTATGCGCGCCAAAAATGTCGTACACCACATATGCAAGTTAAGCAACCAACCAAATATAGCTTTGTAACTGGATCTTTCATAACCTATATGCTATATGCTGTCATTCTGACGTTAATCATACGCATGAAACAAGCACCAACTGTCAAATTGACAAATAAAAACAAGTCAGTATTACACGATGGAATTCCGAATTATTACCTGTAAAGACGTTTTTTTAGCGCGCATTGGCGCGCATGTTTGTAGCGTCTGGCAAGGCAAACTGTCAAGCAACTGACAGTTAGTAGGTAGTAACACCCCAACCTAACCCATAGCTACAAAACAAAATTTTCTGATGGTAGTAATATTTATTAGTCTATGGATTAGTGTATTGATAGAAAATCTTATCTTTTGTATTTTATTTAGCTAAACACGTTCCTTCTGCATCTATTTTGTTGCTAATAACAGGCAGTAATAATTTCAATAAATATATTTCTGGAGTTTGTGCACATACGTCCAGAAAAAAAATATGTAACGCCACTGACAATTACAAAATTATCAATTGCCCATTACGAAAATGTAAAAATAATACTAATTGTTATCCTTATTCGCGTGTTATTACGAAGCGGTGAAGACATCAATAAAAATCGAACTAAACCAAAACCAAAATTGAAGAAATTTAACCGGTGACTTACATAACCTCCATGTTGTCAAATACAGTAAAGTAAGGTTATATTCATGGCTGGACGCTGAAAATTATCTGCAATATATCAGAAAGTACATACGGTAAATCATTGGAACAATTTAAATCAATTCATTGCAATATATTTTAGGCACAATGACGATATCCAAGATAATATCACCATTATTGCGGCACAGTAAATTTTTATTTGAGTATAGAGCGTTTCCATTGCTCGCAGTGAATAGATCGAAGAGTAATAAGGTTGTAACGACAAGTTCGCGTTCAGATATTGATACAAACGTAAAGCCGTTAGGCGAAAAAGTTAGGGAAACCACGAAAACTGCGTCGTACTTAGGCGTAATATTATTAGGCGTAGGCGTAACGGGCACTTTGTTTTATGCGGTTTTTCAAGAACTATTCTCGAGCAAAAGCCCGAATAATGTGTACACCAAAGCTGTCAAGAAATGTTTAGCAGATACACGAATCGAAGATAAATTAGGAAACCCGATTACTGCGTATGGGGAAGAGACGAGAAGAGGTAGACGACAACACGTCAACCATCTTCTGTATTTAAAAAATGACAGGAAACACCTGCGGATGAGGTTTTATCTACAGGGTGCTTTTCATAAGGGTACAGTGCATTTAGAAATGGCAGAGGTTTGTTTTTTTTTACTGCAGACGTTAATTTCAAAACATTTCTACTTTGATACTTGACTAGAAATTTTGTTTTGGTGTTGATTTCTGTGAAGAATGAAGAATTATGTATTGATAATTTATTGTTGTAGAACGATTCTGGAAAGTATGAGTACAGGTACTTGTTTGTGGAAGTAAATGACTTGCTGAACACAAAAATTGTTATTGAGGATAACATAAATCCAAAGCCTGTCCTCCCACCGCCAAGTTTTTCGTTCGAGTAAATGTACGTGTCACGGTATTGAAGAGTGTTATATTTGAGGTAATATGTATTGATAGTTTTGTAAAATGGTTTGTTTACAAATATGAAACTTATGTATGAGATTTTACCCTACAATGGAACAGTGATGTGATGTATTGTATTGTAAAGAACAATCATTTTTTTGTGGATAAGAAAATATAGTTTTATTTTTAAAAAGAAATTTTAATGTTATTTATATTTAAACCTTCAATGAATAGTATGTTAAACTTACATGAATGTGTTATTTGTATACCTCAAAAAATATATTTTAGGATCACTACTAGGTGCGAAAGCTACAAGAAATTAAGGAGCTTTGCGTTAAAAAAAATATACTATTATTTTGTAACTAAAATTAAATAAAGAAAAATTTATATGTGCTGTATTCTTTGCTGATTAACATAATAAATAAATTTATGTACCCACTAAAGAAAATACGTTTGAAGATAAATGGCATAACCATAGCACACAATATAAAACAAACTATAACTGTGTGTAGGTTGATTCTTTTATTTTTTTAGAATCGAAAGCTAAATATGTTAATGAAGTTGAGTCTAAGAGAAAATAAAAAACCTAGTTCACAATTATTGATTTTACAGATTCTTAGGTTGTTGTGTGCCAATTTATTGTAGACTAGAAATAAATTGTTGGGTAATAAGCTTGTAACTTTACGCAGCAGTAGCAATTTTTTTATTATAAAAATAAAATACTAATTGTTTTCCTGATTTATCATGATTAAAAAGCAATTTTGACAAACACCCCAAAACAAATTATTAGAAAAGAAACCAGCTCAATAAATAAAGTATTGGAAAATTTGTCACAACTGGACAATATCTCATTTATATTTTAATATTTTGTCTTGGTACAAATAAAAAATCAATATTTATCTTTTACTCAAAATGGAGATTGTCGCAATGTATGATTTTAGAAATCTGTTCTAGTACTACGGGTTATCAATATACAGAGGTTCAAATATTTGAAGCATGTGTTTTTTTACTACAGTTGATTGATTCAACTTTTGTAATAGGGATTTCAAAATTGAATTTAATGAGATTTTGATAAAGATATTGTTGCAAAAAAATATGGCACCTTCATTTTTTACATAAATTACGCACCTTCATTTTTTACATAAATGACATAAATTAAATCTTTTATGCAGTTTAGTGAAGTGCAATCAGTAGATAAATAATATAATCGCTTTTAAAATATTGACCATTATATAAAATATGAAGGGTTTATAGATTTTTTTATTATCATTATTATTTTAGGCAACCAAATATACACAATTTTAATATTTTAATAAAATATTCTTTGTATTTTAACACATATGTATTCAATATTTTAGCTTTGTAGAAGTCTTTTTTTTAACACTCTCTATTAATTAACTGACATATAAAAAATGAATGCATTTCAAGATGAAAAATGGTCTGTATGACTTTTTTCTTGGTGTACATGGTACCCCACGTAATAAAAAAAAATATGAACAATACTTTATATTAACATATAAAAATCAAACACAACACAAAACAACATAAAACGATATAAATATCAATCTTCTTTCAGCTTCATCAATATAGGTTTTTCAGTATGAAACACAACCAGACGATTATCAAAGACAAATTTCTTGATTTTGTTCAAAAACCACCAAAAAACAATAAATATCGAAAAATACTGCATCCAAGCCCATTTGATCACATGCCAAAATCTTGGCTGGTAATATACCCTATGATCAGGATATTTAACTTTTAAATTCAATTCAAATCCTTCATGGGCAATACCAAAAGTTCTATAAATCGAACTTAGATAAGTTGTCACTAAAAATAGAAGAAATTAAAATCTTTGCAAAATATAGGAGAAAAATAATTACCATTTCTTTCACTGATGTCGTCAAGAATATTATTAAACTTGTAATCATCGATATTGGCATCATTGGGGATCACAGATCTGTTAAAATGGGTATTTCTGATTTTAGGGTGGCAGAAGATTGGAGAAGACTGTGATAGTTGAAGAACGGACGCAATACCTAACTGACTGATAAAATTATTAACGAATTCTTGTATTATAACCGCGGATTGCATATGTAATCGACAGGTTCCCTAAGCAAAACACCAAAATTAGAAATGCAAATTCGTACATACTTTTTTATACTTACATGTAACCTGTAATCAATTGTAAGCAGTAAATTGAACCGCACAATGTGCATTTCTTTTGGAAGATCGCTTAGTTTTAAGTCGAAATGCAGTTCGTCAATTTTACCGTCTACATTGTTATCTACTTCTCTAACCTGGAGTGAAATAAAGACAGATACTTACAAAATATTTTATTTTATTTCACACACCGTTATCTCTGCGCAATCATCTTGGAAGTTGTCATCGTAATAAGCAAAATTATTGCAAATTATCTTGTGACTTATGTTATTTGTGTATCCGATAAACAGATACTCACCTCGAAACTTGACATCGGGCTGCTCGTATATCGTATCATGTTTCAACCAGAAACCTACAATAAGTGTTGGAAATATAAAAAAAATAATAAAATGTACGTAGGTATATTACCTCTGCTATTATATGCTATGAAGAATGGGACTGTAACGTTGATTAATGTTATTAGAGCTATAAAAATTGTTGCTTTCGAAAATAGATAGTATTTATATCTGTATCGTAAGCATGTTGAATATAATTCAAGCACAACCATTATTGTAACATAAACACAACAAACAAACAATGCACAACCATGCTGTAAATCTGTTTATTTGTATCCTAGGGTTGCTATGGCAACTTGCCTTTGCGGACTATGAATTTGTGCAAGAATTTGTGGACTATTTTAAAAATGTTTGAAATTAAGATATCTATGTAGATTTATTATCAATTTATGAGACTATTTAATAGAATTTATTTATTTTTGTTAATTTGTTCGTTATTTACCTATTTAGTTCGATTTTACTCAATTCAAGTGGCGCCATCTATTGACGTGGTTTTGGGATTCCCATGTTTAGCAAGATACAGGGTACGGCCAAAAGTTTTCTATATTATATTTTAAATTGATTATTATTTGTAAAGAAGTTTTATATTATGGAATGTTAGCTGATTTTATTTAAGAATTTTGTGAATTTTAGCACAACGAAATAATGCAATTCGTTTATTTTACTTATAACTTATAACAGTATAGTTTATTTGAAATTACATACTCTTTAAGAGGCTTTGATTTCATTGTTGATCATCCGATATTTCATAGTTTAATGTAATAATTGTATTTAGTATTATTTTAATTTTCAAACAGGGGCGACGGGATAGAAGAAGTGATTTTGTAATAAACTTGAAATTCTTACTCAAAATCTAAATCAATATCGTCCGTTTTTTAGCTACTTCAAAGACAGAGAAGATTTTTAGCAATTAGACACGTTTGTATGTGTTGTAGGGATATATACACAGTACACACCTATACATATTTATTTTATGCATGATATGCGCATAATTCCGTAATTCCTGGACCGGTTTGGATGATTATTTTCTTGTTTGAAAGGTTGTTTTTACTTGTTGTACCTTTTGGCACATTTTTAAGACAAAACGTAATAAAATATTTGGCGTCTACAAGTTTATAATGCATTTACTGGTTATCACCATACCTGGAAATTATATGGATGCGCAGAAAAGTACGTATTCTCAATTGTTTTTTAAGTTCTTATTTCGTATTGTGTAGCTTCACATATCAACTAAATTTTCGACTTGAGTAGTAATTTGCTACGAACTACGAACTACGAACTTCTATGCAAAAACCAAGAGTATGTTTATTTACATACATATTCATCATTTGTATAATGGAGTCCAACTTTTGTATAGCAATAGTTTTAAAGTTACCGCAATTAACCATATGACTATTGCACCTTTATTTTTTTATTTATTATAATTATTTCTCATTTCTAATTACGAAGGACCTTTAGTATTGGTTATCGATTTTTCTATTTTGCAAATTCTGTACGAATATGAGATTAGACAAACTATGCTACTCTATTAATACAATTTTTAACTGCCACTATATTACAACAAACACTGCATTTTTTGCTAGCTTTACTGCATTCCTTAACGCCGTGAAGGGTCTGTGAACCCACTGGGTTAAAATACTCAAAGAATAATGACATCTCTGAAAGTTAAGACACCGTTAAATGCCGCTTGTCCAAATTTAGCCACCAGAACAACGGTATCACATTTCCATAATACGAAGAAATACTAATAAAATAACGGTACTAATACCAAAACAAGCAATTATAAGACGATGTAATTACTGCATATTGTTGATTTAATAACAAATCAAAAGTAAAATACATATTTTAAATTTTGTATAAAATTTGTAGCCACATTCGATAATGCTCTTCAATTATGGCATGAATTCGATGGTTGCCTGTCGCATAGGCTTCTTGAAAACTATAAGAACTAACAGGTAAAATAATTGACTATCTATAATAATACAAGAATGACAAAATGAGACAATGTTCACTAACGAGGATGTTGCTTTTCACCAACTTTTCAAAAATGCATAATTGCATAAACGCCAGTTTAGTGTAACCAAAAGAATTCCTAAAAAATTACGTTGCGTTCCAGTTAGTGCTGTGTGGTTTTGGGTTACAAGATGTAAATTATAAAACGCGAGAGGTTAGAGCTCATGTCGCAGTTGGTGGCAAATGATCGTAGGAGTATCTCATATCTGAAGAGAGCTAAATCGAATTAGATTCAGGAGTCGTACTTATCGCCCTAAAATTAAGGTTGTACCAGTAATATGGCGATGGACCCCTTGGATGTCCAAGGGTTTGATTTCTACGCAAGAGATAATTCCCGTGAGCACCACACCGAGCGTTACGACCTAGTGGCCCTGCGAGATAAACCGACACCCATCTTCAGGAGAGGCTTCAGTTTCATCTTTACTCTACGATTCAACAGGAACTTTGATGAATCCAGGGATATTGTCTACATCGCCTTTAGTTTTGGTATAATTAATGTTAGCAGATCCATAAATAACTTTTATTTATGTCCTTTTTAACAGGGCCTAAACCTCATGTCACAAAAGGAACGAAAATTATATTGCCTCTGCTTACCAGAGAAAAGCAGATGCAAAAGGAAATGTACAGATGGAACATGACCATGCAACGCCATGAAGGAAACACCGTCACCATGCAAATTCACATTCCAGCCAATGCACAAGTTGGTACCTGGAGATGTGAGATCCAAACTGAAATCTTCGGTGGAAGGTCTTACGAGGCTTACCGGAGAGGCGAGCTGTACATCGATGGCAGAGAAAACTTGAAACGTGACGATTTCAGAGTAAGTTCAAGAAATTACCTAAAACGACCATCTAACTGATTTGGTTTAGTGCGAGGAAGACATCTACATTTTGTTCAATCCATGGTGTAGAGACGACGGGGTCTATATGGACAGGGAAGATGAACGTCAGGAGTACGTGCTTAACGACAGCGGCAAGATCTGGTGTGGAACGTACAAGCACCCTAAAGGAAAGCGTTGGATTTTTGGGCAATATGACGAAATCATTCTTCCAGCGGTTCTCTTCCTGCTAGATAAATCCCATCTGCCTTACGCGGATTGGGGATCTCCAGTGTTGGTCTCCAGAGCTATAACTCAAGTCGTCAATGCTTTTGACGATGAAGGACTACTAGAGGGGAAATGGGACGGTGATTACCGCGGAGGAACGTCTCCACACGCTTGGACCGGCTCAATTGCCATCTTGAGCCAATTTTTAAAATCAGGAGGACGGCCTGTCAAATACGGGCAATGCTGGGTCTTCTCGGCTTTGGTCGTCACCATCTGCAGAGCTCTAGGCATACCATGCAGGTCAACGACGAACTACGTTTCTGCTCATGACACAAACTGTTCGTTAACTGTAGATAGATACTTCGATTTACGTGGAAATCGTTTGGAATATGGACCAAGGGGTGAGATGTACAGATACAAAAGGGTTACACCGTACCCTCACCCAAGGGTTAATGACGCAGAGAGACGCATTGAAAGGTACGATGCCTCTAAGGATCCAGAATTCCAAGATTCGCAATGGCACAGAAAGGCTTATTCTGATAACACCGACAGATTATTTAGGAGGTACCCATGGTCCAGAAGGAATTTTTATAGCCCGGAGTATATACCATACAGATATGACGGAAGTTGCTGTTATGATGAAAGACGGGGAAGTCAGGATCACGATGGAAGAAAGGGAGGTTACCCGCATGACAAGAACAAGAGTTACTTCGATGGGAAAGGATATTCCGATTCCAGAAGTTACTTTGACGGAACTGGCCCTGGGAACAGAAGCTACTTTGACGGCAAGGGTAATTATTACAATTATAATCGTTGGGCACAAGATACAAGTAAGAGCTATGATGAGACCAAAGATGCTGAGAACAAGAGCTGTGGAGATGGAGCCCTTAGTTGTTGTAAACCAAAAAGTTGCTGCGAGGGAAAGGACAACGGCAACGGACACAATAACAAAAGCAAAGGTCACATGGACGGGAAAAGTTACTGTAATGACGGAAATCGGACCTACTTTGACGGGTATGGTTATCGCAATAGGAGTTACTATGATAATAAAGGATATGATTGCAACGGGAACAAAGATAATTGGGATAGCAAGAGAAACTACTGGGACAGCAATAGGAATTACTGGGACAATAGTAGGAGTTATTACGGATGGAACAAGAATTATAACGATTGTAATTGGGACTACAGCAGAAATTGGGACCGAAACAGATACTGGAATAGATCAAAATACGAATCCAATTGGGATAACACCAGATATTGGGACAGAAGTAATCCTGATGATGTTAATGTAACTTATAGGGATTACTTCGATAGAAACAGAAATATGGCAGGAAATCCCAGTTTTTACGACGGAAACTATTGGGACAGCAACAGGTATTGGGAAAGGAATAAGGACTATGACGAAAGAAGCCCTTGGTACAATGGAAACACTGGTAGTTTCTTCGAGAAAGACCGACGTCGGTATGGCAGAGGATATTGGGACGACAAAAGAAACTACTACGACTGGGAAAACAAGAACGGGGACGGAAGAGATGGATGTAAGCACTGGGATTTTAGAGATGGAGGAAACTGGAATGGAAATTATAGGGATAGCAGAGGTGGCGGTAGAAATAATGGAGATGGACGATACTGGAATAGATGGGATGGTGATCGGTCATATCATGACAAATACGGAAGTAACTACGATGGAGGCAGGCACTGGTCAGGAAGCTACCAATATCCAAGTCGCTTTAGAAATATGTCCTGGAACCGAAACTACTGGGACGATGACCACCCCAACATCCGCTACTGGGGTCGTAATGGATGGGACGGTCAAAACGATTACAGGAGCAGACAATGGAACCCGGAATGCAACAGAAGAAATTGGTACATGGATTATTGGCACAGAAACCGAATCGATTATAACAGATGGAAGCGGTGGGATAGCGATAGCAATTGGGATAGAAATCGATACTGGAGCAGAAATAATGGAGACGGTGACCGAAACTGGAACTACTATGCTTGGGGTAGGGGTTATACCGATGACAACAAAGCTTATATTGATATGGATCGTAGGTTTGATCATGACTCTGTCAGATATATGGGATACAACGATTATTACAGAGGAAGGTATAGCAGAGGAGATTGGGATGATTACAACAGGGATGCCTACAACAGGGATAACCGATGGGATGGTAGATGCGGATTTGATGGTTACAACAGAGGATTTGATGGCAATTACAGCAAGAGTTTTGATTACAACTACAATAAATTCAACTATGAAGGTCGAGCCAACGGTAACAGATACTACTCCAGGAACTTCCCAGAAGGCTATTACGATCACAACTACAACAAGGATTACGGAACTTACTACAACAGAAGCTACAACGATCGTAACCACGATACCCGCTACAAGAACATGGATTCTTCCAATTTCTACAACAGGAACTACTATGACCGAGATTACTACAACAGGAGATATTACGAAGGTCAGGATAATCGTTATGATTGGAGATTTAATAGAGATTACCACAGCCCTGATTACAACAGGGACTATTACAATACCTGTTGGACCTTCCATGTTTGGAATGAGGTTTGGATGGCCAGGCCTGACCTTCCTCCAGGGTACGGTGGATGGCAAGTCATCGATGCTACCCCACAGGAACAAAATGATACAATTGTTAAATGTGGACCAGCCTCTGTTGAAGCCATCAGACGGGGAGAAGTTGGATTCTTATATGATACTCCATTTGTATTTGCTGAAGTCAACGCTGATCTTTGCCATTACCAAGAAGATCCTAGAAGCGAATGGGGATACAGCAGGTTGTGGCTTGATCGCTATCAGTAAGTACTAAACGATTTGGGGGAATTTATTTTATGATGTTCTATTTAGGGTTGGACGTCGCATCGTCACTAAACGTGTCGATATTCAAGACGACGCAGGTGAAAATGATTTATGGGATGTCACTAGGGAGTACAAGAATCCAGAAGAAGCTGATGCTGAACGGTTTGCTGTTTACAACGCCGTTAGGGGTGTACCAAGGACTCACCCCATGTACGAGTTACCTGAAGAATGCGTCGCTCAAGATGTAGAGTTCAACTTGATTGATGTTGACGCTGTACCAGTTGGTCAAGACTTCAATGTTTTGATTAACATATGTAATAACGCGAACGAACGACGCACCATCAATGCAATGATCTCCTTGTATTCTGTCTTCTACCACGGAATGACTGCTGGATATATCAAGCGTTACCAACATACTTTTAACTTGAAGGCAAGGGACAAAGAAATAATGAAGCTGCACATCTCGGCCGCGGAATACTTGGGTAAATTGGTTGATCATAGCATTATGAAGATATACGCCATTGCTCATGTTAAGGAGACAAATCAGACATGGAGCGAGGAAGATGATTTCACTTTGATGAAGCCTTATCTACAGATCCATACGGACCAGAGATGGATAGCTGGACAAGAGAATCGTGCAGAATTCAGGTATGGGAGAATTACAAAAAGTCTAAACAAATTCTTATTTTGTCTTTGATTGTAGTTTCCGCAATCCATTGAATTGCCGGTTGACTGGATGCTCATACACTGTGGAAGGCCCGGGACTGCAGAAGACCAAAGTTAACCACCATAGGGATGTCCAAGCGAATGAAGTGGTTACCTTCAACGAAACCTTCTTCCCGCACAGAGGCGGTGATAGAAGAATTGTTGCTAATTTCAATTGCAAGGAGATTGATGGTATTAACGGTAGTCTCACTATACTCGTCCAGTAAGGCTTTAAGTTTGTTGCGATTTCTATATCCATGGCTTCGGTGTCAAGTACAATTAAATGTATACACAATGCCGTTAATACTCAGCTCCAGCTCTCTATATCTGTATGTATTATTCTGTCGCCTTCTGGCTATGAAGCCTCCTATTTCATTTTCCGTGGTGTCTAATGTCTTGAAAAGTACTTTTCCGAGTTGGAACTGGTGGTTCAGAGCAATCGTGTATACCCGCACTGTTTTAGGTTATTAGTGTTTGTATTTATGAAGGTTGCAGATGAACTACATATTTTGGTGTATTGTGAATTTATATCTATACGATAATTTGGTATTCTTAGGACTGATTTATGAATTAATAAAGTCGTCAATGGTATGGAGGTTTTTTTTTATTGAGTAGATTTTGTTTTAATGTTTTGGTCTTTAGTTATTTACTCCATTGGGGAATTCCCATCCTCGGCCTTGTCAATAACTGGTTACGATGTAATGTCCAACAGTCCAAGTAAGGTTCAATTACTTAAGTTTTAACCCAGTGCTCTCGGGCGATCATAACTTTTTTTTCTGATGACCCCAATTGGTGAAATTACTATCTTATAAAAGGCGTTTTAATTATTTGTGATGTCAAATGTACAATTTATTTTATTTGCAAATCTTTATATGATATAAGTAACGGGTCCCAATTCTTTCTTTGTTAAAGGCATTAAGATTTTATCAATAACAAAATTTAAACCAATGTATTAAATTTTTACCGTAGTCTCCATTATAAGAAGGCCAAAAATGGGTCGAAAATAGGCAAAAATCTCTAAATATCTCAGGGTGTTTAGCAATTTTTGATGCTGACCACATGATGGCATAAATGAAACCTTAAAGTTTTGCCATGTTTAGGTTCCCCGTTTGGCCCTTCTTATCATAGCTTTGAGGTTCAAACTTTCATTCCAACCAACTTAGAGAATTGTAGTTTTGTGAGATATTAAATCTGTGAAACAAAAACATTTAGCAGGCGTTTGATAATAAGGAAATTTCACCTCAAATAGCGAAAAACCTTGTGATAAAGGTTTTCGCTGCAGACCTTTAATTATCAAGGATCCGGATTTCATGAAAGAATTATCCTCGCATTTTTAAAGAAGTTTGATGTAGGTACTCCAAAAGATGACGCGAAGTGAGTCAATTCCTTAAGTAGGGCGAAATAAAAGGGGAAACCTTCAACTTGCACTTGCATCAGTTGAATTTCGGTTGTGATATTGAACGGTAGAGTGCTTGAAAGAGATAATAGAGGAAAATTGGAAAATGGAACCTCAAGCCAAGAAGAAAGATGACAAGAAGAGTCTAACCAGTAAAGGAATAAAGATGAGCCGTTCAGGCCCATCAGTTATTTCCTTGGATTTCTTCCTTCAGTTGTTGGTCTCTTTTAGGTCAAGTGTGGTCATCTCTTTCCTCTTCACCCTAGTTTTTATTCTTCGTTTAGGCACTCTCTACGGTCTTACTGCCCAGCTTGACACAATTAAAATCGTCTGGAAGGTCCTTTGTATGCTCGTCTTTTCCTTTTCATTTATTTTAAGCTATTGGCCAAGATCACAAAACAACAAAAGTAAACAAATTCGCGAAAAAAATATTTCCAAGAAATATTTAATATACCTACATGATCTGAATTGTTAAGAGGATGTTCAGCCGTATGTCAAATCCATATTGCAATTTCAGAAGTGTGGCAAAAAACCCGAAACTGTACTCCAAAAAAAGGACTGGAATTGACAGACCCACCGGCATTTGCAGTTTTCAAGAACACGTTGGCAGCAACTTAATTTTGATGCGTAGTATTGTAGTATAGACAAACTATTAAAACAAAACATGCAAGACAATGAAATAGGTATGTTGTTTATATTGTTTATCTAAAAATAACTTAAGAGCAAAGTTTTATGCATTGCATTCTTAAACTTCAAATTATCATTCCATCAACACATTATCTTACGAAATCACTAGTAAGGAATGCAAGCGTCTACCAAGGATCGCCTTCCGTTTATGAATCGAACTCCCACCATAGTATGAAGAAGTTCTGAAAGTTACTCAACCGTTATACTAGAAACACAGTGCAGCCGAGGCTGCGGTACCGAGAATACTCAAGAACGAGAATACCGACCCAACTGGTCTCGCAACATACAACAACAAACAGACGACCGAGTTTAGTAAACTAATCCAGACATGGGTAGAAAAAAGTGGTACAAATGTAATTGTTTCGGGTGCACCCGCGCAAAATATCGTGTCAACGATGGTACACCTCTTCAGCAACTTCCAAAACCAAAACAAGCCGGTAAGATAGACAATTTGCTTAAGGAATTCTGCAATTTTCTGCGAACTTGTTTCACATAACTTCTCGATGAAATCATAGCGATAAAATTAGAATTTGAGTATTGATTTTCTTATCGGTATTGCTGTTGTTGTAACTTTGTATGCAGCGAAGTGTTATTGTCAAGGTAAACATAAAACTTGTAAATATCCGGTTCTGTTTCGAACGAAGAGCTTATGGCGCGCTTCCTGAGGGGCATAATCTATTTTCTCACGTTTGAGGCACGATGCAGCCCTTTGAATTTGCGTCGCATTGTGCTGAAACAATCATTAAAGGTTGAAGGTGTAAAAAAAATTGTAATCTGAAAATAAATATTTATGCCAGTACTTACTTGAAAACATGTTATGCGTTGTTGATACTAGGAAATTGATGATTTCCAATATGTTTTTCCAGACAAAACGTTTTTTATGCGCTTATTTTGTGCAAATATTAAGATTTTCCTAGCACTATTAACATAGTAGTCTTTATTTAAGAGTGTTTCATACTATGTCAATATCAAAATAAACTGAAAAGTTTTAAGTTAAAACCATACAATTTAAAACTGGAAAAATTAGATGGTGTGCGGTCCTAAGACCTAAAAATCGTATGAGGCAAAAGCTTTGTGTTCGACTTATAAGTAAATAGATTGAATGAAAACATGTTTTTGGGTTTCTTTAAAAATCATCAAGTGTAATGAAACTGTAAATAAAATTATTAAGCTAAATTTTATATGTAAATGTAATCTCCTGCATATTGCAGTTCCCTAAGAAAAATAATTAGGCCGCATGGACTTGACTAGATAATTATTACCTAATAGAAAAGAAAGATAACGAATAATATAACGAACTTGAAAGAAATCAATAGAGGAACTTTAAAATATAATGTATATGTTATTGTTTGTTACTAGCTGCTTCATTTTAGCTCCATTCGCATAGAAAATCAAATAAGAGATTAATATTTTGTTTTAGAACCGTTTAAACGAAAAAATAAACGCTTTTTATTAGTTTTGAGCAAGATTAACAGAGGCCAATTTTGCTTTTCTTTTATTTTTTTTTTTTAATTTGAACGATTGATTGTCATATTCGATGAGGTAAAACTTTGACTATCAAAGTCAAACAATACACTATTTTCTAATTAATCCGGTAAGAAGAAATCAATATTTTTGTTTAAGAACCGCTTTTTAGTATAAAATTTTAGTTTTGTGTAGTTATTTAAAAAAAAACTTTTAAGCTGACCGCGTAATTGATCAGCATACAAAACTGCAACATTTTGCGTATTTTGTTCTACAAAACCAAATGTCATGATTGTCAATGAAATGTCAATGTAAAAAGAAAATAGAAAACACAAGAAACAAATTTCGTTCAGTTGTATGAAATATTAAGAAATAAAAAAATAAAAGCATAAACAATAGCCGCTACAATAATATAAATCAAGATACGAAATTTAAAAAATTTGATGTGGCAAGGCACATGACTGTATCATACTGTCAATAGAATCAAAATATCTGTCAAGTCCTGGTAAACTAGTTGTAACGCAGATACGAGCAATCTCGATCTCGATGTTTTGATGCCAAGGTTTCACTAAACTATTTATTGTGTAATTGTGTAAAGTATTTGGCGAAGTTACAGAAAACAAAGTAAACCTCCAATCCGTTTGTGCCCTTTTAAACAAAATTTCTTTCAGCCTTAAGTTTAGTCATGATACTTCTAAATATGAAGTTTTCTCCCGATACCTTAGTAGTTTCTCCGGTATCGTCGCCACAAAAAAAGGATACACACACATCCACACATACACATAAACACACATAAATACATACACAAAGACAGACATTTTTTGTTGCCTTGGTCAAAAATGTGTCCCAAAAGGACCTATTTCCGCTTAAATTTTAATTTTCTTTTTCGGTACGTTTACAATTCTTCTTCATGCTTCATATGATAAAGAACAAAATGCGGAAAGAAGTGGACAGTCTACGTATGAAGTGGGACAGTCTGCGTATTACACACTACCGCAGATAAAATTTAAGATTTTGGAGCGTACAATGAGTAAATTGGCTAAATTTTTAAAACAAATTATCTACATATATACAGGCTAGGTCTGTGAAGCGACCCCTATAGTATCTCAAGAATTAAAAATAAATAAAATTTTGTAGTTATGAATTAGAATCAAAACAGCAAAGAATACAATTTCTTGTTCTACTTTGTTTCATGATGAACATATTGTGACACTGTGTTCGTTTTTATAATAGAAAACATCGGTAATTATGGTACCATAATTTTTCAATTTATATCAAATTAAATTAAGTAAAAGTACAAAAAAAACTACGCATTACACTCCCATTATCACCCCAACATTTTGGTGCATAATAGCTGCCATTACCACTCTGTTTTGCTTATTAACATATTCTAATTTTCTATGGGAATGTTCTATGTTTACTATCTCAGTGGTTTAAGAACACATTTTCAAATTAAAATGTGTACTAATAATTAAGAATTTACGAACCCAAAGTTTTTTAGAATTACCAATCATATCTCATAAACTAGTGCTACCGAGTCAATCATTGAAATCTGTAATTAAACATGAGAAATTATCCTTTATTATAATATATGCCCCTGGTCGCAGTGTCAATGTAGTGCAATATAATAGTACATAAATTTAATAGTCAAATAAACCGTAATGCGATATTTCATGTTGATAAATAGTGCCTACTGTATACCAGTACCTATCGCAATTTACAGTCACTAGTAATAAAACTACATACTTAAACGTTTGCGTTTTAAAACTGAACCACTATAATTTTAAATAATTCTAGTTTATGAAATTAATACTGTAGGATTAATAATCATAACCTCAGGAATTGGCGTGTTATTCATACATAACTTAACGTGGGGTATAATAACGTCTGTAAGGATCGTTATATTTACGTGTGACACATTGCTTTATGTGCATTTTAGTAACGCCTATTTTTGGAACTATTGTTACTTGAGGATGTGAACCATTATTGCGGATGTCTGAAATAGATGCAAAATTTATAGCCAATTTTGCTAGGTCGTTACAGGACAGTGATGTCATCGCAATTCCAAAAAAAAAAAAACGAAGGATACTGACTACTATCCACACATTTACAATACACAGTTTCGAGTTGGTATAACCTGAACAGTGGTTATGTTTATTTTTTCCGCAATCTGCAAGTCTAATTATACTGTAAACTGAATTACACTTTTATTTACTACTACTGATCACCACATCAAAGGTTCCAGCATTGACAGACGCCGATTTGCAATATAAAATCAAGAACATCCTACGTCTATGACGTTCAGTCTATTAATAATATTTGCATGTGGCTAGTTTTTTCGTCGGACATAATCGATGAATACATTTAATTTAAATATTTCGCATGAATCATTTCATGGACGTTTGTTGAAGGACTGGCCGCTGTGTATACCGTAATATTTAAAATTAAATTGATGTATTTTTGGAACAACTTCCCCTTTTTAATGGTATTTTCAATCCCAAAACGTATAATAAATTTTGTGAATGGATTTGATGAAAAGTAATGTGAAAACGGAAAAAACGCTACGTGAAAGCTGTATGGATATTTCTTGTTATAACACTAAAACTTCTTAATAATTTATTGAAAAACTCTATTAGTTTACCTGTCATTACCTGAAATAAATGACATTAAATTAATTAATGACTATTAAAGAACTATAGTCAATCTTGATGGAATAAGACCAATAATGACAGTAACACTATTGACTGTATTAGTGATAGTTTTTATTGTAATTTCACGACTAAGATGTCTGTTCCTAAAGACGACTATGTTTGATTTGATTAAATTGTTTAAAGATGACAGAAAATATGCCGTTGTTGAAAGAAATTGGTACAGTCATATAGTAGGTATTGAAACCAACTGAACTGTCTCAGATAAGATAACAAATATTTGTATTTGGAAACCTAATATTGCAATAGTAGACTACAGAGTCAATAATTCATATTGTTTTCTGGGAATAGATATCATGAACAACATTAGCAATTTTGATATTTGGGCGGTTTTATGACCGGAATTATGCTTTGTTGTTATGTTTTCGTCCTGAATACGATTTCGTGTTTAGAAGTTCGACAATACGTCATGTTTTCCAAAAAAAAAAAACTGGTATTTGTAATGGAAAGTGGTTCTCCTCGGATATGTCAATTTTATATGAATAAAATACACATTTTTACATCAATGTTATTTAACGACCGTCTATTTTTATTATTGATTTTGTACTTCAGATAAATTGTTGAGAAAAAGGCCGTTAAAAATTTAGAAATATTGTTGGGAACATGGGTTTAATGCATGGTAAGCAAAGTGGGCTATAAAATCCATATGCTGCAATTAAAGAAAGAAGAAAAACAAAGTAATAAAAGAAAAGTAGAATACGTAAGTATAAAAATATGCGATTGTCATTTAAAATGTCGCTGATGTCATAAATAGATGTCCGATGCCTTTTTGAGAAACATTAAAATTAATTTATTAAAAAAGCTCCTGTCTTAAAACTTGTAAAGCTCGTACTCTTACTTGTGGTTGTATTTTTGGCAACATTCTAACAAAATTGAAACCAAATAAATGACTATGACTATTTGGAACTGTTTAGGAACCGGTTAGTCATAACACATTCACATAAAAAATTTCAAATGTTATCTTCAATACAAAACAAACATGTAATTGTTTTAAAACACTCAGCGACTGAATAATCAATATGTGATCATGCATATTATTAGCTTAATAGTGAAAATGAAAAAAAAAATGCAATCATGCCAAACGTCATTGAAGTCATACGTTTATGATTTGATATAGAAATGTGTCCTACACTGTTGGTTAATTTTCTACAAACAAAAACGCTGCCAGTAGATTGAAACAAGGCAGAGACCTTTTTCAATATACATTTTTCATTTATACGTTGTCAAATATGGGAAAAAGCATTATTTTTGTAATATTTTAGAATGTTTTTCAAACGTGACGTGTTGACCAACTTATAAGCCCGCATTCGCATTCAGCACAACAAAGACTATCAAAACCTGAAATTCACTTGCTAAAACAATCTAGAAATGCTCCCAGTGAACTATTATCCAAGTTTTGGGTGAAATACTTCATCGTAAGACATACGTATTACCGCATAGTTCGCTCCTAGTTATGTATTCTTTAATTCAAGTTGTTTATATGAAACATCATACCTTACAGATGATATCACTTAATAATTCGTTATATAATTCGCTTTGTTTTCTTATCTTATTGTAGGATCTTCTCTTGTTGAGTTATTATGTTATAATTAGTCACGTTGTATTTAAACTCTATGATCAAAAACATGAATAAATTAATTTGTACATCCTCTATCAATACAATACAAATTTCCATTCTTCCAAAAGCAGTTTTGCAGAAATGTACTTCAAAAGTTATTGTGTACTAGGCACAGAATGAGAGGGATCTAAAACAGAAAAAAGAAAAAATAAACACCTATAAAATCTACGAAAACACGCAGTGTAAAACTACCGTTTCAATTTTACTTTCAGTGCTCAGCACAAGGTCAAATGATGACCTACATCCCACATACATAACGATATTTTTCCTCCACAGATGTTTTAAATTATGTACTTAACAATTGGTTTTGACGATGACCAAATTAAAAACTCGAATTTAATTAAAAATAATAACTTCTTCTTCTTGCAGATGAAACTGACGGTGTCCCGTTTATTGATTCCGAAAAAGAAGCCGACATTTTGATTATACGGAAAGTGGACCCATGTATATCAGTCAACGGTGTGTCTCATAACACATCTAGGTATGAGCTGATGACTAGATCACTTGATCCCCAATTAGTGGTGCGGAGAGGTCAACAATTCCAGCTGACTATCCAATTAAGTCGACCGTATAATGAAGACAAGGATGGGATATCGTTCATCTTTGTCGTGGATGGTATGATTATAACATTTTAATATGACTCAGAAAGTATAAAACCAATCGTCCATTTGTATTTTAGATGAAGACAAGCCCAGTTACGGCCAAGGCACCCTAGTCGCAGTACCATTGCTCAAGAAACTCGATAAGACATTATCATGGAACGTACTCTTAGAATCGTCCACAGAAGACACAATAACAGTCCAGGTGATGTCGTCCGTCGACTGCCCAGTCTCGAAATGGAAGATGGAAATCGACACGAAGATAGTCGACGATGGAGCGTATAGATACAGCTGGGATACAAGCATTTACATCCTCTTCAATCCATGGAATAAACGCGACCAGGTGTATATGAAGTCAGAGGAATGGAGGACTGAATCGGTGATTAACGATGTTGGGTTGATATGGAGAGGCACAGCTAATAGATTAAGACCGACCATATGGAAGTACCACCAGTTTGATAAAGACATCATGGAATGTTCTTTATATCTGATCAACCGTGTTGGGAAAATCCATGGTGCAGCGAAGGCTGACCCGGTACAAATAACAAGAGCGCTAGCTGCAGCTGTGAACAGCATTGATGATGAGGGTGCTATCATGGGCAATTGGTCTGAGAATAACGCAGGGGGAACTGCACCAACAAAATGGTTGGGAAGTTCTGAGATTCTCCAGAAGTATTACAAGAAGAAGAAGCCTGTTAAATATGGACAATGCTGGGTGTTTGCTGGCGTTTTAACGACGAGTAAGTTTTTGTTGTATTGTTTTAATTATGGAATGGGTAATTACGAGTCCATTGAATAGACCAGGCACGATGCAGGTTGACCTTGGCTGACAAAACCGTTTGGTATTTCGATATGCAAACATTGGCGCATCCACGCTAGCATAATGTATTAGCATTCATGAGATGCTGTAAGCGATCACCTGCAAGTAGATGCGTTATTGTGCAAACATGCGTGACAGGACAACTCGTATTAAGTACATATAGGTATATTCAAATTTAGACGGTTGTTGAATGCTTGATAACTTCTGGAATGCATTGTTATATAAACAAAAATGTTTTTGTAGGACGATCCATGTTTTCTTTTTGTGTCGTGAAACGAATATGGTTCACATATTTAGAAGCCTGTAATTGTTTACGTAAAATGATGATAAGCAGGGTATGATACGTGGATGATTATGCAGCATTATTCTCAAAATAAAATCTAAAGACAATACAGCTTTATGAGTGGGATAATTTATTGTACATATATTAAATTAACCAGTTTTTATGAATGATAGTTTAAAAATATAGCGTTTCACCTTTACCATTTTGATCCCAAAATCTAGTCTCACGTATCAATATACAATTTTATCGTCAATGCTAATTTGAAAATATATACTGTTAACCACATAACTGCTGTTAACACTCGTATCATAAGTGGATAGATTCCTATTTGGATCTATTTTCGGATATGTTGATCTTTGGAAAATTCATTAATGAAGCTTTGGCCTTTCTACAACTTTCTGTTATGTCATGTTTATATTTATTCGCGTTTGGACCAAGAAACTTTAAATATCTACAAAATTTTAAATCAAGTTGGTTTTTGATTGATCATAAATGGCTCATGATAGCTGAAATTTGCTGCCATATGGTGGTCACAATTGAAAATGTCGCATATCCTTCACCTACGTTTGTTCACCAGGGTATTCGACACTACAAATGTGTATACCAACAGAACAGCACTAAACACTGTGGTTGGCATTTTAGCTAGAACCTTACGTTTAAGGGGTAATCTTGGTCCTGTTTTTGATATTAATAAAATACTATTTATTAGAATTATCATTGATTCTTCTCTTCATGGTTTGTTTAATGTTCAGCCCTTCAATGTTCGAGTTTTATTCAGCCTACCTAGAGAATTCTGTCTGGCCGCGTTAATATTTTTGTAACTAATCTAATAACCCAAATTTATTGCAGTAAATTGTTTAAAGCTTAAACTTTCGCACAATCTTTGAAATCCTAAAAAGACCAGACAGATTTTTCTCGGTAGGCTGAAATGAAAGTTGAATATGAAATATATGAAGCCAATAAACAAGTCTGTCCACACAGCTGCCATGGCACATGGGTTTCCGAATCAAAAAGTGCAAAAACGAGATATTTCGATATTTTGGACTTATCTTAGCTTTTGCCAAAAACAAGTTCTAGCAAAGCAATTGCGATATCTGGTGAGTGAATTGGACAAGAAGCGTATATCGTTCAAATTATATTAAAAGAGACCCAGTACCAATTATTGTCTGATGGGAACCAAACCACAAAAGTTTAACAATTTGATCCAGAATCAAGTAAAGAAAAGGTGCAAAGTGCTTTCATTAGAGTATTTACACAAAATGGTCCTTTAGCAGCTTCAATTACTAAACGCTGCTTAATCAGAGGGAAAAAGATATTGAATTAGGTCTCCTGTCTCAGAAGCAACAAAGAAAAAAAAACACAAATAAATTTTTCTTTTTGTTTGTTAAGTTTGCAGAGCCATTGGAATACCATCAAGAGTGGTCACAAACTATTCTTCGGCGCACGATACGCAGAGCTCATTGACAGTTGATTACTTTATGGACGAAAACGGAAAAGTGATGGAGGATCTTAACTCTGACTCGATTTGGACATTCCACGTATGGAACGAGGTGTGGATGAGGAGACCGGATATTGGCGACGATAATGACGGTTGGCAGGTGATAGATGCGACTCCACAAGAGCCTAGCGAGGATATGTACCGTTGTGGACCAGCTTCAGTTGCCGCATGCAAACGAGGAGAAGTTCTTAGACCTTACGATGGCACGTTCTTATTCGCGGAAGTCAACGCTGACAAGGTTCGAATATTCAAATACTTATAGCGTTAGTTAGAATACGTGAAAATTTGCACGGAAACAGGACATGTCCAAAAATAGATGGAAGATGATTTTGATAATTGATAATGGATTGGTTTTATGCCAACATTTGTTTGATGATATTGTAATTTGGGTATCAAACCTTTAAAGATTTTGTATATACATACAATTTTTATTTTGGTAGCATTTTTTAATCTGCATTCAACAGTACCTATATAATTTTTAATAGGTGACACCAGAACAAAAACAAGAAAAAAGTCGTTAAAGTTTTACTATTAAAGATGAATGACTACTGAAGATGGTCCTAAGTTTCCACCTTGGGGTTTTTTGGTAAATTGCTTCGAGGTTGATATGGATATGCACGTTATGACCCAATATCCACAGGCTTAATGTATGAGCAGGGCTTGTCGGTGACTGAATTGTAGGACCATACTTTTTTAGAAATAATTTAAATGTTCAGAGATCACTTTGTACAATTTGACCTGCTACCTGTATTAGCAATATTATTTCCGATTAAAAACTATCTTAACTTACCAAACAATAATATTTGGTTACAACAAGATGGTGCTACGCCTCACTACGCTGTTAATATGTGAAGTGTTGCCAGGAATATGGATAGCAGGAAGAACCCCAATGAAATGGCCGGCTAGGTCCCCTAATCTACCTCCATTAGACTGTTTTTTTCTGTGAGGCAACTTAAAACCCAATGTGTAAACAAATCGACCCATCAATTTAGATGATGTTAGGGAATGAATTTGACATGAGTGTCAGTTAATAACGCATGAAACCATTCACAACGACCAACGACTGACGAAGTCAAACCAACTCTTGGTAACTTTTTAATTTTGGTTTAATAACACCCGCATAGTTTGTTCATTTCATACATGAAGGTATCTTTTGAAAAATGAATGAAAAAATCTTTTAGATTTTTACATACACTATAAGCATATAGTATTAAAGTTTAATTATTCTTCCAGGTATTTTGGCGATATACTGGACCAACCCAACCATTGAAGCTACTTGGAAAAGACATGTTAGGTATAGGAAAACTCATCAGCACCAAAGCTGCTGGAAGATTCGAAAGGGAAGATATAACGTACAGTTACAAACACCCTGAAAAGACAAGAGAAGAACGGACGACCATGTTAAAAGCTCTCCAACAATCTGAAAACTCGTTCTCCAGATACTATTTAAACGAAGACTTCAACGACATCCATTTCAACTTTGAGCTAAGGGACGACATAGTGATAGGAGATCCTTTCACTGTCTGCTTGGTGATGAAAAACCGCAATAAAATCAAAGATTTCAAGGTATCCATAACTTTAAGAGTTGATGTAGTCGCATATACTGGAAAGATGTCGGAACAGCTAAAGAAGGACAAATTCGACGTTACTGTAAAAGCTGATTCCATACACGAGGTCAAACTTGAAGTATCTTATAAAGAATATTCCAAGAAGTTAAAGAGTCAAGACAATTTCAATGTCGGTTGCTTGGCTACTGTCGAAGACACCAAATATGAATACTATGCTCAGGATAACTTCAGAGTGAGGAAGCCGGATATCAAAGTAACACTGCCTGAAAATCTTCAAGTGGATAAGGAGGTGATTGTTGATGTCGAGGTGGATAACCCACTTCCGGTGCCGTTGAAGAAGGGTGAATTCCTGGTTGACGCTCCTGGAGTTCGACAGATCAAAATAAAGATCAAGGGTGCAGTGTTGTCAAAGCAGAAAGCTGTTGCCCAATTCAAGTTTACTCCTACAGAGGTTGGCAAGCAAACCATTGGTGCTAAGTTCACCTCAAAGGAGTTGGATGATGTGGATGGGTTCGTCAATTTTATTGTTTTGCCAAAGGAAGATGCACCAGCCTCTTAATAAGTTGTTTTATTTTTTTTTTGTCAAAGCGTATGTATTTATTCTTTTATTTATAAGTAGCACCGAGTATGCATTATTCTTTTTTATATCATTAATTGCATTGAAGTGCTTTATTGTGTCATCATTCAATATAATAATATAATATGTCGATATATTGTATTTGTTGAATAAATTTTTATATTGGATTAGTTTGGGTGGATGTTATTCAACCCTTGTAGATGAGAGGAAAAGCTTGAACGCTGAAATTGCAGTTGGTTGTACATTAATTTTATGATAAATGGTCGGTTCAAATTGTCCTTTTGTTATTGTGTTGGTAATGCAGGTAGTTTCATGCGTGGTAACGATCGTTAAATACGAAATCTAGACAATAAACTGGTTTCTATAATCCGACAGTCAGATGCGCGCCGTGTAAGTCGAGCTTTGGTATTCAGTTTAACTACTTGATCAGAGATGGCGCTAGATCCATCATTTAAGCATTATACAGTCCAGCCACTAAAGCAGACGAGTCACGTCATAACCATCGTCATAACTGCCATTTCTTTAATTCGACTTACTGTACTGTTGATGCTTTTGAGGGGTGATGGAAAGAATAAAAGAGTTTAAATATGGACTTTTAACATTAGCAGTTTTTACATTCTTACAAGAAAATTTTACAAAAAAAGACTTTACTAAATTAGCAAAAAATATGATATATTTTGGCTTGTGAATGGAAACTGAATAGATGTGCTAACAATAGATTTCTTTGCGCTGAATACGAATCTGAGTGCGAAAGTCCCATTTTGGTTTTTTACTTTTGTGATTACGAGACCCTCTTGAGGTCATTAGACTCTTTCTACACATCTTGCATAAATTCAAATTCATTGCTCAAAGTCAAAATTGCATTTTGACCGCAGTTTTCTTGTTCAAAGGTCTTAGGAAGCTTTTGAATTAGGATTAATAATAATAATATTTATTTAGTGCTAGTTTACATACATAAGTACTTACACGAGTCAAATCAAGAAAACAATAGTAATTATACAAAAATAAAATAACTCAAAATAAATCAAACATATAAATCTATGTTACAATTAAGAAAGTCATCGAAAGAAAACGGTGCT
The DNA here is from genome assembly GCA_964023965.1 of Melinopterus prodromus. Classification (NCBI taxonomy): domain Eukaryota; kingdom Metazoa; phylum Arthropoda; class Insecta; order Coleoptera; family Scarabaeidae; genus Melinopterus; species Melinopterus prodromus. The sequence continues at coordinate 54,436,088 of OZ030393.1, forward strand.
TCTCCTACAAGCATTCTCTTCACAGTGACTCTAAATTTCAGAAAGGAAAGTTTCGAATATCCTGCGGTAAATGATTATAAAATTTGACACCGGAATAATGAACACCGTTGCGGGTTTTATGTAGTCTGCTGAAAGGTTTATAAACATTGAAACCCTGACGCGTCTCATGGGGATGAACCGTATTAATATTTTTGTACCGGTGGATAGTTGCCTTGATGTAACATAAACAGTTATGATGTACAAACTGGGAAAAGTTAAAATGCCCAGTTCCTTGAACAGTGGTCCCTTATCGCCTCTATAACATCTCCCACACACAAAAAAACTCGGACTATCCACCGCTGAAAACCAAAAATCCTTTTGGACGATGCCGAGTGACCCCACACTAGAATGCCATAACACATCACGAACTCAAAGAGACCATGGTACGCGGTAATTAATACATCATGAGAGACAACCGACACCAAGTTCCGGAAGAGATATATTAATGAGGCCAGTTTGTTTGCCGTTGCATCGCAATGGTGAAACCATGTTAACCCGGGATCCACAACAAATCCAAATACACACAGAAAAGTGATTACTCGAAACAAGAAAACGTAATTTCTTGAACTTACTTACTCGATTCAAATGCATAATCACTTGGACGAAGAAAATTAGATATATACAAGAAAATAATTTCTTAGTTGAAGACAATTATCTCTCGACAATATACGAACCTACCAACCACTTCATCCAAGTAATTCTCTCTTGTTTCGAGAGATTACTTTTCTGTGGGTAGAGTAACGGTTTCAGGGTTTTCGTGGTCAATCATTGGTTTGTTTGCGTTAAAACCACTGTTCAAGGTCTTTCTGGATCCGCGACGTCCCCATCAAGACCGACTCGAGAGTATCGCCACAGTTTATGGAAGTAGTGTCATCAGCAAATAGAATTAACTCACCCTCCGCAATGTATTTCCCAATATCATTAACGAATATAAGGAAAATGAGGCAAAGTTTCAATTGTTTTTTTCTCGAAAATGTTTGCCATAAAATTTAACTTTTAGGCGTATCCAAGGCACTAAGAAAGGTAGGAGATTACAATTAAAAAAAGTCGATGACGTCACTGGTAAAAATCACGAGACCTTTCAATACAAAGAAGTATCATTGTTTTAATATGGAGATATTGAATTTTTTCCATTTAGTTCATATGTTTACAATACAATATAACAAGCTTCATGTTTCATTTCATCTTGTTTATAAAATTTTATTACATTATGTTAATATCTTAAGGGGTCCTTAAAAATTTTCAAGTTTTAGATTCCAGTATTGGTTTCTTGTATGACAAATGAACTAATTTTAAATGCCGATATAACCACCAAAGTATCACATCAGTCACCAACTTTAGCAAATGTTCCTTTGCTTTGTCACCGTTTCCATCTGAAGATCAAGTAACAATGATGCTCATAGAGAAAAGAGACCAGACCAAAAATAAACTATAAAATAGGAAAATAACTAAATGGGATATTGTGAGAAGAATATAGCAACAGAAGCTTAGGTGGTTGGGACATGTGATGAGAAGGAGTATATACTGGTAACTAACAATGCTAGGATGGAAACTAGTGGAAAACTCGAGATGACGGAAAGAAGATCCAGATAAACTTGTCTGGAGAAGCTCCAAGAAGATAGCTTTGAGAACCTCTGCAATCAGAAACTCATAGAGATTTGGCTTTGGACAGACATTAGCAACAAAATATAAACACGAGACAAATGCTGAATACAAATTTCGCTGAATATGTAGGCTGAAGTTACTGGAGACAGTGGCGTAGTCTCCAGTAACTTCAGCTTAAAAGCAACATGTGAAGACATGAAAATAAGATTCACACGACTCGTCGGTCTTTCTAACGCTTCCAGAATTTAGAAGCCACTTATGCAAAAAGTTAACGAAGGCACAAAACCCATAAAGAGAGATAAATACCCATCATTATAACAACTTACACAAGTACTTAACTCTCGATGTGTATGACTAAACATGATCGATTAATTATACAGCTTCACATCTACACGTAAGTCAAGCTCGGAACTCAATTAAAGAAACAACCCGCGACCGATTATTACACGCACTCCCTTTGTCCCGTCGATCCTCACCAAACCTCCGAGAGTCTTCGGGTACCTACGTTAGACGGTGCCTCCAGGCCTTAATATAAATCGTAATTGTTGTATACAAACTCATTAGAGATAATATTTACAGCGAGCGGTACGAGGCAGGCAGGCAGGCCAGGCCTGGCGGGGTGAGGTGGAGGGTCGGTGTCGGCCTCTGTCGGCCTTAAACGGTTCTACGCTTCGAGGGGATATTAGCGCTAAAGGGGGCGGTTCGGTGGAGGTGCGAGTGCGGCGCCACGATATAATTACAAGGCATGGCAACCGCGATATGATGAATTAGTCGCTTCCTCGGCGCAGTCAAGAGAGAGAGAGAGGACGCCGTGAAATGCCCCGTGCGAACGGACCGAGCCGAGGCAATAACGCATAACGGCACACAGCGCCGATTAACCGCAGCTCTTTTGTTTTTGCTCCTCTCGGCGAGCGAGCTCGCCGCTTGCCGGCTTTGGTCCTTCGAGTCGGAGATGATGCCGCCCGCGTCTTCTTCTTCTTCATCGTGTTTTGTTGCTTCTCGAGATGTCATTCCAAAGTTCGCTCGGTCTGTCTCTTGGGAATCACTTTTCTTTCCAATTATGGATGCAATTGTTGCTATTTAGTTTTATTACATGTAATTAGCCATGGCCAGAAGAAACACCAAATCGGTCGACACCTGAAAGCCTAGTACAGAATGACTAGAATGTTTAGAAAGCATTTAAGGAAGAAAGAGGCATACAACCTTACACACTTAGAATATCAAAATGTCATAACTCACAAAAGATAAGCATTAAACGAGCTTTATACAACCAACCCCAGACAATACCCATTACCAAATGATTGATGCTCAGATACAAGAACAAGGAAAACTTACGAGCACTTCAAGTCTAATGGTACTTGGTGTACAAGAACAAGAATTGCTACGCCACGGGCAAAGGCTAAGAAAACTGATGGGCCAGGGTTTCCCAAGAGCATTTTTTACCTTCTGGTCTTCTAAAGCTTGGTATCCACGTAGGTTGCGTCTGCTGGCAATCTGCATAGCTGCATAGATGTCATAGTTGTCGTGATGGATATCCATCCTACCTAAGTGTATCTTTTGCCAGCCTATTTAACATTGCTTCTGGAGAGCCCTGCAATCCAGAGGATGTTAATTGTAATTGGTGTAATTGGATGATGTTAATTGTGTTCTTTCTAGCTGCCTATATGCGTGACTTGTGGCATTCTTGTGCTAGCCCCGAAGTGAAACGTCATCCTTCGAGAGCCAGGATGGATTCCCTACTGTCAATAAAAATTATAATGTTTTTGCCTGGCCCCAGAAACACCTAAATCCGAATTACCCTTAAAAGGGACAATCAAAAGTAGAATACAAGGTAAGAGACATATGGACAATGATCAATGGAAATCAGTAAAAGAATTGTGCACGTGGATGTTGTGGATGAGGGTGTAAGGAAGTTGTGGGTGGCAGTTTTAAGGACAATTGTAGTGGGAAACGGATGAAGGGATAAATAGTTGCAATAGATCGAATGTAATAAAATAGCTACCCTTAAGGTAATCATGAGAACAACTAAAATGAGAAATATAAGAGTATTAAAAACAATCTTTAGACCATCTGATGTAAGCAGCAGGAACAATCACGATCACTGTGGAGAAAAGAGCAGGAGTAATAGGGAGATAACTGTGGTTCAGCCATCCAAACGTGGGCGTTACACCAGGGACCCTATTCTCGATAGGGTCCCAGATCACAAATGATATCTGAGATAGCACAAGAGCATGATGGGATATTGTGGATACAGAAAGCAACAGAGGGTAAGGTAGTTGGGACGGGATCTATACTGCTAACTGGAGTGGAATAACAGAAATGCTCGAGCAAATCAACATGGCTTCAGGATGTGCAAGAAGATTTGAGAATGGTTGGAATCAGAAAGTGGAAGAGAAAGGCATACAACAGAGCATTTTTGGCGAGAAATTTGCATGCAGTTATTTACCTAGTTGTTTGCTAATGTTAAGATGAATGCAGCTAAAACTCCAAAAGGAAAGGAAGACAAAGAAACAAACCGTGCGATGGTATGGAATGGTACGGTGTTGGTATGGTATGGCGGTCGGTTGTATGGCACCTGTGTCCTCCGGTATACTTTGACCTAGAAGATCTTTGGCTGTCTCTTATCCTTTGATGTTCCGTCTGTTTGCTAAGTCAGCAATTGCTCGAGGTGTACGTTTTGACAATTTTGTTGAGATTATATCTCCATTGCGGTACGAGCATATACAATGCAATGTATAAACACGAATAAACAAACGAAATAATCGTTGAAATCTCATAATTGTAACGCTGCTTATATTGGCCAAACGGGCAGGAGGCTGGCGGCACGTCTTAGCGAGCACAAGTACCAAAAAACATCTATTAGTTACAAACATATGGTTGAAACCGACCATAAGTTTGATTATGATAAAGTTAAATAATTGGTTCGTAAATGTCAGAAGGCCTATAGGTTGGACCTTTTGGAGCAGCTTCAATTATTTATTAATAACAATAGTGCGACACAAGAAGTCTCCTCATAACCTCAGCAACACCAGGACAGATTTTTTCTATAGACCTTTATTTTCATACCTTTGATTTTCAAATTTTTATTCAACCTTTCATTCTAATAATTGTTTCATTTTCGGGCTTCACCCACTTTTCAGTCTGGTTGTGGATTTTTGGGTTTTTTGCTCTCATCCCCCCCCCCCTCCTTGTGAGGTTTTTAATTGATAATTTTCATTTGTTTTTCTTTACCATCTTGCCATGAACACTTGTTGTCGGCTTCATGTGATGTTTTGCTCACGTTCTTGTTGTCTTTTGATGACAGGTTTAAATTTTGTATTTTTTCTCGGAGGTTCCCCAACCCAGGAAGTGTTGTTGCATTATTTTTTCGCCCCCCCCCCTTTTTATGTTAGAGAGCTTTTTCAATTCACCAACTTGATAGCTTATCTTGTGTTGTGTATATGTGTTGTGTATATACATTTATATTTATTTTTTCCTGTTGAGCTGCGACCGTTTATGGGGTAACACACATAATTATACGAGCAGATACATGTCCAATGACGAGAGCTGTGTCTTTACTTATTCCATGCCAGTTAATGTTTCCCAGTAAGCTCGCTTAGCTTTATCTTCCCAGTTTTGTACCATTTTCCTGGACATTGGTTTTAGTAATACCGCAACAAACTTCAGCTTGATAAAGAGGAGTCTTAGAGCCTTCTCTGGCTAGGATGTATGCATGGTTATTACCTGCGATCCCTGAAGGCGCCGGAATACTGAATGCCCACATCACTGATACCATGTTTTCTTTGGCTAGCCTTCGATTACAGCGCTGTCAACGCCGCCTAGCTGTCTGCGCATATTATGTAGATGTTTGCTCTTTGTATGTTCCTATGTGTATATTCTTGGGCACATTTGTCAATAGCCTGAGCTTCCATCTTGAAGATGGTTGGAGTTTTGCCCAAGGATTTGGATAAAGACAAATATGGTTTCTGATCTGTCTGCGCCTCTGAGTTGCATTTTTGCGTTCTATGGTGAATGACCCTCTTCTACTGCCTCCTGTCGTAGACGATGGTGCATAGTCTATATGGTGTTGGCAATGCTGATCATAAACCTGGCTTGGCTTAAGCTTCTCTGCCTGGATTATCCCTATGGCTTCAAAAGCAGCCTCTCTTTTAACATGCGTATGCAGAGATGTGAGTATAATAGTGTTAGTTTCTTAGCGTAGCGTTTAGATTATATGACGAATTGCCGCCTGAACCTACAGCACCGTCGCAGTCGGTCGTGCAACTGCAAAAACATCGTTTATTTCGATCACGGTAGTCGCCGTGTGTGGCTGGCAAATTGAAACTTTTACACCCTTCGCGGATCTGTTTTAAATCGCAATTGGCGAGGTTTATTGCCGTCCGTCGTCGTAGTGGGCGACTGCAGTGAGCGCCCCCTTGCGACGACGACCGTAAACTCAATTAATATTAAATGAACGGCGACGGGTTAGTGTCGCGTTTCGTCCTTCCAGAGGAACCTTCTCGTATGGCAGAACGCATTCGCACCACATTCAGTACTAGTTCAGATGTCAACGTTATAAATCTTAACCCGGTTAGCCCTACAAGGCGGCCGTGGTACGTGCAGAGGCCCAATGCGCGACCACCACTGTTTGACTTCCACGTGAGTTATTGCCGAGAGCGACCAGTAAATATAAACGCGATTAACGTCTTTTAATAAACGACTTCCCTCCCCGGATTCACGATCTCTCCCCTTCTACGACGCAGATGGAACCTTACCGGCAAGACCATGAGGGAAAGTGAGTTGATGTGTAGCCAATCTGCTCAATCTTTTATCAATTTGTTTTTCGATGTTAATGAAGGACTCTATTGGATAATGCATAATGATTTAAATGGGGAATTGTAATGGTTTAACCATGTGCATGAGTTCACTTTTAAGATCCATCGAGATGAAATTGAACGAAAGGAACATTTATGTAGATTGGCACATTTTCGAATACTAGTGATCCAGTAGACTATCTTCTAACGCTTTGTGAGTAGATCGCTCTTTTTGATAGATTCTTTTTTATATCGCTTTTTGAACTTTTGTGAACACAAAAATAACCATAAATATGTACTTGGTGATGATTTTTCGCTTTACTGTTCAGCTTTCTATTTACTTCGAATACATGTTAGGTATTTCACATTAGATATTCCTGGATAATGTGGTTAAATTAGGGTTGCCATACGTCCCGGTTTACCAGGACATATCCCCTTTTGAACCGGTTTTGTCCCGGTGTCCCGGGCGAGCTGTTAGAAGTTCCGGTTAGGAAAGAAAATTTTTAACAATTTTGACATGTTGATCATCATACTTGCACATTCATTGCTTTTCGTTTGCTTTTCCCCACCTTGTCTACTCTCCGCGAGATGCTACTCGCTGTCAAAACAACAAATTGTGGTCAAAGAGGTCAAGAACAGTTCTAGGAAAAACAAACTTAAAATAATTTAGATAAAATAGAAATCCATTTTCTGTATTCATATTTGATTGTATCTTTTAATGTAGATATCGACCAATACTACAAAACGGCTTATGAATTTTTACAACAGTGTAGTCGTCATTTATCAAAATTTGGTATGTTTTCATGGATAACCCTTACCGAAGCACCACAATGGCAAAACACTGAAAACATAGTGCTTACTTCTGAGAAAAGGGGGTAATTTTAGTGGACAATTTCTTAGAAGAAATATTGTATTTAAAAACTTTATTGACATGCGAAAAGAAGATGATCTTTAGACAACAAAAACCATTCACGGTAAATAAGTATTTCTTTGAGAAAACGGACGTTTTCTTTCCAAACAACCCTTTTACCGGATGTCCCGGTCGCCGCCTGGACACATACGGCAACCCTAGGTTAAATGTATGTAAAATGTATGCACCACCAAACTGTCGCTTTTCAAATTGCAATCTGCTTATGCTTTTGATATTGTCATTATTTTGCGCTGTTATGTTATTTTATTACCGGTACGGTAAAAAACATCGAGAGATTTCATATGGCAAGGATTGCAAAAGGTAATATTTTTTGAAGAATTATGCATTAGATCGTAATTTTTCGATGAAACCATAACACGGATACCAACAATCACAATTACAATGCTCGCCTTTACCGACCTTTGTGCGCGATTTTTAGGTCAATAGAAGGTAATTTTGACAATTTGACTTAAACATGGTTGTCGCTGCTAGGTAACCCATTATATTGACTTCATATTGCCTTTCACGCTCTCGATTTGTGAAAAAACCTGCAATAGTTATTTATGTACCAAGGGCATTACACGGATGTTTATGCCCCGTGGGTGACCAGGTATAATCATCAAGTAATGCCCGAGGTGCATACAAAATTTTATGTCCTAAAATGTTTTTTTCCTCTGTTTCAATATTAATAAATATTTTAACAATACAAACAGTTCGGAGCTGAGTGACAATACAGACAACGAATTGTCAAACTTATAACCTTAATCGCTAATAACTGACATTAACGAGTGACAATAAAGTCAATTAATTGTCAAACTTATAACCTTAATCGCCAATAATTGACATTGACGATTTAAAATTTACATTTTAATGACAAATATTTCATATATTTGACATATAATCATGGCAACCCTTAATGCCCGTGCGGGCGTTAAGAATCCTTAACGCCCTCGCGGGCGCTAAGGAGCAGTTTTTGCCCCGGTATCTAGGATGATAAATGCCACTTTATGATCATGTAGGACATAAATTACTTTATTAGTCACTTTTTCTTCTATATATATTTTTAATCTATTATTTTTAACCTCTACTAAATTCTGTAAATTTGATATTAATATTGATTTGATCAATTTTTAAGAATTTTTATCGTTTTTTCGCATGTTTGTCCGACGTCCATTTAGTGACTGTATTTTTGATTTTAAACATTTTCTCTCGGTAATTTATAATCGTGTTTCATTTCTATTGTTCTCTTTTGTAAATTTCTAAAATTATGGACCATTTTGTCGACAACCGAGTGAATTCCACCTAATAATATTGTCGTATTTTTAATGGTTATTAATTTGCTTTATTGGAATTCACTCCACTTATCGAGAGAGAATGTTTAAAACCGAAAATGTAGAAAAAGGTGGGTAACGTTTAAAAGTCTATAATTCTGTTTATCGGACCTCTGATAGAATAGTGTTAACACATTAAAACAATAGAAAGGTGAAAATAGTTTTAGTTCCTTAAACCCAGCAAAATTGTAAATTCTAAGATAAGAGATCATTGATGCTGAATTAACCTATAATTATTTTAATGGCACCATAATAAACGATAGAAAGGCGTTAGAAATTGTTAAAATTGGTTCAATTACCGAGAGCGAATGTTTAAATTAGAAAACACAGTGACCAAAAAGAATTCCCTATACATTTTGTCGAGCAAACAGGATCACGACTATGGCTAGTAATGTGGAAAAATATGTACGAAATATCACAACCATAAGAACAATGTAGGTCATTTTGACATATTTATTTTAGAATAGTACCTAACAAACAAGATAAATAATAAAAAAAGGTCGTTCAGGTGATAATTTCAAGCGATATAAAAATAGACATTCTGTAGAAGTATTCCAAAACATCTGAGTAATGCTATATTTTGTAACATTGGAACAATGTTAAACTATTTTAAGCAACCAGGCACTTTTAGCTTTAAACAGTTTTAGCACTCCCATGATAGTTGTAGACTTGTAGGTCAACAATATTGGCTATTGCGTAGCTGATCTAAGCTGGCTCAACGCGTCATATCGTATGCAAGCAGCACCGTCCCCCAAAAAACGACGATATATCTATCTTTTGTCTGCAATTTGGACTTTGGACTTTGGACAAAAATCGATAATGCCAAAATTGACCGTGACGATAAAATTCAACATGGTGTGACAGCAATTTTGAAAACTCCTTTAGGCATCAAATACGTTTTATTCAAACACTATAATTTCACCAAAGTAACCACTTTCTGGTCATTTCTGACTTATATTGACCCATTGTGTTTTGCCTTTTTGTCCTGTTACCTTGCATATCATCAATAATTACTATTTCAGAGGCCAGAACTACGTATTTTGCGTGATTTTCCTAGAACATCTATCCAGGTATGCACGTAATTCGCGTCGAGGGCTCACGTTCCTCCGGCGAGTTCTTCTGGCGAGCGGTTCTCTCCTCTCCGGTGAATGATGGGCGAACATTAGTATTGGCGATTGGGGCGGACGGGTCCGCGGGCCCGAGGCGGGCCGGCTCTTTGTTTCACACCTCCGACCCGTTCGGCCGGTTAATTAGTTTCAGCATCTAATTATCGAGGGCCCCGAGTTTAGTTTTGAGAGGCCGAGAGTCCCATAAATTAAATGGGCCGCAACGATGGACTATTAGGCCATTGTCGGCCATCCATCCTAGCGGCGCGGTCCCTTTAAACATTCAGTGTCGAAATCATTACTTAGGTGTAAACTTGGAAGGCAATTACCCCAACTAATAATTCATTATGGCGACTACTACGATAGCCCCGGAACCGACATAAGCGAGGTATCGGTCAAGACGATGCACGGAAGACAAGAAAAAAGATATTAACACCACTGATTCGCCTAGAGTGTCCTTGAGTTGAAGGGTGATTGAGAGGCGGAACCAGTTAGAGGAAGATGCGATCGAGTTAATAAGTTCTGACTAAATTAATAGTTGGAGTCAGTACTTAACTAACCGGTGGAATCAGAACAGACACGGTGTCTACATGTTCACGAAGCTTTTCCAGCTTTGGTTTACAACATCACAATCCCTGTTCCTCAGATTTTGCAGTTTTGCTCACTCACGATGATTTTATTGAAATACTTACGTTGACTTCTTATTTTGTTCATTTGTCGTCAAGAAGTGCTGGGATCTCGACATATTGATCATTGCCAATCAGTGCAAAGTGATGACAAATTATAATTCTTATTTATTTCGTGGGTAATTTCTTAAATGGTATTACACGATACAAATTACAAATTGCGCGAAGTAAGTATAAACATTATGAACACAGCGTATGAATGATTATAGTATTTCTTTATGTTACTTGATTACCAAATAAACGTCATAAAGATACAAAAAAAAATTCTTTAATGTCTTCCTTGTAGATATGATATTTATTCCGGGTTTTTACTATGAACCGAGTTTAGGTATGAAGGATTGTATAAAAAGGTGTTGGTCAGTAGTTTAGGTATATGTCCAAATATTGCAAATTGTTCATTTTCCTGAAAGAAATATTACTTACCTACAAATGCTCTTTGACTCACATAAACAATGTTTGCTGCAGATAAATATACAGTGTGTCCTTAACTTTACACAGATAGAAATTTTTGCTTAGATCAAATAAATATTTGTTATTCATTTACTACTTTTTCAAAAACCGACAAAACCATCGAAAATTTCCTATAACTCAGAAAATTGTATATTCGTTAACTAGATTTGGTGTTTTGCTTCTATGATTTTGTGAATAAGTATCTTGAGAAATCCCTTACATGTTTTAAGACAATATACTGTTTTACAAATAATAAATGCTTTTCAAGCAAGAAAAAATAACTTATTTACAAAGCAGGGTCTGTATAGATGTTATTTAGAAATAATTTCCGTATTCTGTTTTTATTTACAGCTTAGTCTATCTAAAGTTTGTTGAAAAAATGCAAAATCTGACTCAAAATCTGAAATCTGAATCATTTTTTGGAGATAGTCTTGTAGTAGTTTGATTCTCTTAATTATGGACGCTGAAATCTGAGATTGAGATACAAAATTTGAGCTTAAAACTTGAGCATAACTTGAACAGTTAAAACAATTACTTCATAAGACGACACGGCTATCCTAGCTGTTGGGAACAGCAATGAAGAAACGACGAGAAAACTCCAAACAGCTCTTGGTCATTTTCAGGTCTGGACAAAGAAAAAAAGAATCAAACTGAACGAGCTCATGTCAGTACATGTGGACTTCACCAACAAGAAGATACAACACACCCAGGTTACTATTAATAACCAAATAGTACCGTACGCAAACACAGCCGAATATCTCGGCATGACATTAGACGCCAGGCTCCGCTGGAAAGCCCATGCCAAAAAGAGAGGAACTAGGAATTCGTTATAGAGAGATGTACTGACTGCTAGGAAGAACCTCTACGCTGTCTGTACATAATAGGCTTCTCTTGCACCAGCAAATTCTAAAACCCGTGTGGACGTATGGTGCTCAACTCTGGGGTTGCACCAAAAAAACCAACATTAAAATTGTCCAGACCTTTCAAAATAAAGTATTGAGATGCATTGGCAATGCGCCTTGGTACATTAGGAATGATGATCTCCACAAGGACCTGAAAATGGAGTTTGTGTGCAAAGAAATCCAAAAATTAGCAAGAAGTCACGAGGAAAGGCTTCATCATCACGTAAACGTTGAGGCCATCCGGCTCCTCGACAACACCGCATTAGTGAGAAGATTCAAGAGAAAGAAGCCTTTGGAGTTAGTGTGAATGTGAGAAAGTGACAAAAGCGGACTAAGTGCTGGTTGTAGGTGTTAGTTCGAAAACCAGAATCAGTGCTACGTAGTGCGCAAGAAAGACGTGCCCAGTATACCAGGACTAACTGAGAGACATCGATGGGTGCCTGTTAGGTTAAGTTATACTAGTAAAATAACTTAGAATTCCGTTACGCATAAGTCAATCATGACCAGATTGTAATGCTCCTATTGAATAAAACATAGTAGAGACCATTGTAAGGTCCATCTGGGGACACTGTATTTGTGCTTTTTTTTCAAACGATTTAGTAAAATTAGTGACATTGTCTCTGTGTGTGTAAAACCATAATGAAACTAAAATTTTGGTGGCTGTTACTTAATATAATTAGAATTTGTTATCAAAAATTTACAGCTATAGAAGTATAGCTTATTGCTAGCGGCTCAATTACGTCATCGAGTTTAGTTATCAAAGGTTTTGTAAAGAAAGTTAACGTATGGTGAATAAAGGAAACATTGGTAGAACAAGGAATTTCTCGGCAGGAGAAAAGTTATAGGTGTCGAAAATCTGATATTTAATGAAACAAATTCTGGGTTTATAGTAATTATATTAAAACACAAATGTAAGATATGGATCTGGTAATAATTTAGTACAAACAACAATAAGTTTAACTTTAATATCCTTGACAACTTATCAGCATTATATCAGAGAGTCAGCTGCAGCAGACCTAATTCACATTTTTAAAACCTAAACACATTTGAACACAATTGAATTCGATAATTTTAAAGATGACCAGTTTTGATTTCTTCCAATCCGCTATCTTTGATTTTGTTTGTCTGTAATAAATAATAAATAGCGATGTAACTTTGATTTCTACACGCCACGCATTTACTTTAGGCAACATAAACGACTTATTCACAGTAAATTCTTCGAAGGATAAAACCATTAAAGCAGCAGAAGCGATGTCGAACCGAACCCTTTACAGTTGATTACCACTCCAACCGGCACAAATCGTTTTTTAATGTTGCCCATCCGTCTAACACCACCGAAAATTACAGGTTTGCCAACATTACGAATCTATAAGTATAGGTTCCGGATATTGTTTTCGTCTAGAATATTAGAACTTGTTTTGCGCCGCACTAATTCAACGCAAGGGAGCACCGAAAGCACCCGACCAAACTTAATCAAACTTGATTGAACTGTCTTTATGGTACAATAATTAAATAGTAAGTGAAAAATATGTAAAATGTCCAATCTGAAATGGCGATAATTACAAAAACAGTTTGTACTAACTACTTCTTCAAGCAATATCATCCATGGCAACAGCCAACTAATGTAATAGCACATTATTAATGACAATTACTACTTGTAATGGAAATTTGGTATTGGTATTTGTAATGGAAAAATAGTAAATAATATTGGTAACTTCTTTTCTTGATTATTGTAAGTGAATGTCTTTTGGTAAGACGACGGAGCAACATTGATCTAACCTACCCATTAAGTGCTGGGTAGCTATCTATCGGATAAGTCCACTAGTCGCCATATTTCTTATCTATTGGTTAAGATATCTGACGGGAGATAAACGATAGATGATAATACCGGTCCTAAATTGACAACAACGTAAACAGTACAATATTTAACAATTTATTAACAAAGGTAAGCTTATAATGCTCAATGCAAATGAATAGGGAATAAGTTCAAATTTCTGTTGGGATGCTGATAAATATAGATGTGTTTTCATGTCATGTAAGCTAAATTTTACTGATATAGTATTGTTAATTTTTTCGTTTCAGTTATCCTAGCATATCTGCTTCTATATTCATTACAATGCGAATTCGATAAACATATACCTAAATTGGAAATGAATTTTGGGATTCGAGAAACATAAAACAACAACAGCAACCGAAAGAAAATGTACGGAAATGTCATGGAAATTTTGAATCTTTCTGTATACAAAAACCGGTATAGTACGTAAAATCTCTGCCTAACCTGGGCTTGACCCCTGGACTTCCTAGTCGAAGGCATCCACCTTATCTACTCGCCAGTTGTTTGAGTATTTCTTCAAAGTCAGTTTATTTTTTTATTTACATTTTTTACTATTCTAAGTAAAATTTTGTTTTCCTACTGACTCTAATAGCTTTTCCAATGTGTCGTACACGTCTAAATAAGTATTTAAATAAGAACCAGTTATAGTTTCCAACATGTCATACATTGCTGTAATCGGAAAGAGTAGAAACAACAGAATGTACAGGAATCAAGCTCTTTTTTAGAGAATAAAAACATCTTTGCATTATAATGTAAATGATCCGCCAGTCCTATCCTTTTATTTCCATAATATATTTATATCATAATATGTTAATGCACATGTATTACATTTTTTTATTGTATTATTTGAAAGATCCCCAAAGAAGACGAGAATCCAAATGACACCAACTGGTCAGGCTTGTTACCAAAAACACAATTTTTTTTATAAAATAATGTTTTTTTATAAAATGATGATTTCTAACGAAACACTGTTTTTAATCACTTCACAAAAATATGGTTTAAACATGAAATAAAACATGTTGTAAATCACACATAACAGAGTTGTTTTAATAGTATATTGTGTACCAAGTCGAAAAAGTGGTTCTTTTCCGGGCCGAGAGAAGAGTGGGCACTTCTTGCCCACTCATACATAATTTTTTATCGTACACAACAATATCCTAATAAAATCACCAGTTTCTAGACTAATCACTGACATATTGGCTTTTGACATATATAAAAGGTTGAAGTTTTAATCACAAACGTCAAACCGAATTGAAAACCACAAACTCTATATGCCATATAGTATATGGCACGACTTTATCAACAAATGGCCTAGCAATAAAGTTGTACTGTTCCTAATGTTACTAGATATCAGATAAATATAATATAGTAACGTTTGGTTCTGGTATACAAACTTTTTTCTACTTCTGCATTCACAATGCACACATTGTAACACTGTTTTCGGTGTTATTGATATTATGATTGGTACACACTGATACAGTACACATTGATAATTGATATCAAATGCCATGTGTCAAACGTACAACACATAACCACACACTCCCTGTTTTTAATCGCTTGCTAGCGCATAAACTGCGAAATATCAATATTCTATACATATTTAAACATACGTGTAGCCTGCTATAGTATGGCGAAAGGATTGGGGCTTTTTAGTTTTGCTGTGTTCATACAAATACGCCAGCATGACATTTCGGTGATGTTTTGCGACTCGGGTAAGTGATCGTCATCATTACTTTTCAACTAAACACCAAATCCCCTTTTCAGATATAACTCAAGGACCGCATTTACTTTAATAAGGAATGCCCAATAAATGGTTTATTGAATATCAGCATACACGTAGGAAGCTATAGTACATTTAAAGTGTTAACGATTTCTTAGTTTATGTAACGTATAAGTTTTCGGTAACATTTTGGACCGAATTCTGCTCGTTTCAATAACGTCTTATAAAACTTGTATAATAATATACTATTGTCGGGCTTTATTGGACCATTTTTCATTGAGCCAAAGTAGCTGTTAAGTCTCATTTACACCTGGGCAATATAGGGCAACATGAAGCATTTGCATTGCTTTTTTTGTGATGGACCTTATCAAGTCATCGCTATCTTGGTGTGAGTATACAAGAACAGTAATATATCTGGTCAGATGTTGATTCCTGATGCTGTCCCCTGGTCTAAACTAGGCTTAACCAGTGTGGTCATGTTAGATGAGTTCCTTGTTCTGGTCAACACAAATCGACGTCGATCAAAACTCCGTACCTCAAAACCCAATCAACCGTGATCGAACTATGTCTTCACAGCGCAAAAATGGAATTGAGCAATCACAATTTTTCACAAAAATCCGAAAAGAATAGAGCGTTTCTCTCTGATCTAGCCGCCACTTACGTATCTTGCGGCCAAGTCAGGAAAAAAACCACCTCAGTCGTGGTAATTGCTCGGTGAATGCACCACGTACCACCGGCACGGGAAAGGCGGTAGGCGGTCAGATATTCTCTCTTCTTCTCCCATAAATCGTGAAAGAATTGTTCGCAATCACATCTCTCTGTGCGCCACGGAGGAGTCCCGGTATCATTATGGTGGCTTCGTGCCGTACGATACCATAACAGTCATTAATTAGGTGGGCCTGCCGATGCTCGGTCCCGTTCCAGATGACCTGCCATCGTTTTAATCGGCAATCTCCGTGTGGAGATGCACTCTCAGTGGGCTTATCTACCGCCCGGCTTATCTATACTGTGGAACTGGTCGGATCGAATGCTTAGAGATGCTCGTCGGTCATGTCGATTATGTTTGTACATGTTTAGCCGCATTGTAGATCTAATCGGCGCCGGTACTTTGTAAGCGAGGGGTTGCAAACGCATTATTAACTATCTGAGATACCAATAGTCTTCTGTCAGTTAAAGAATTGTTCTTATATGTGGTATTTATTGTAGTTCAGAATCACGATATAGGTTTGTTGTGTGTAACCAACAATAAACTGAACAATCAGAGATGGATAAAGACAAGAAAATTACAAACCTTTGTGAAGTGATGTAGCACAGTCAGCGCCGCGTTATGCCATCATGGGGACCTGGGCATTTTTGAATTTCGGAGCCCCCATATATATATAATGCTGAATTAAAAAGAATTACTTTTTTATACATAAGTAATATATACTAATAATACTGATATAACATTTCGAAACAGTTAACAAAAATTATTAATAATAGGTAAGGTATTGACCTTTTTGCAACAACAATTAATATAAGTACAACAGATGATTCTTAAGAATTAAATTATTCATAAAAATTAAAATATATTATCTTAATAAATAAAGGCTATTGTTAACAAATAAATATATTTTAAATATTTTAAAAACTGCGATAGTTCATTCTTAAATACGCCATCATCAATATATACATATATGTCCTCTGAATATGTACTTATTAAATTCCTGGTGCAGTTTTATAGTATTTTTGAGATGTAACTTTTAATAAAATATAATTTCCAATTTCTTTTTCTTACATTACCTAAGATTCCGATTCAATATCATCAAAAAATACAATTATGCCGAATGTCTTCTGCTATATCAGTTTTAACAAGAAGAAACGTAAAGTATCAATCTTGTCCTTAAAGTTTAGAAGAAAATAACCAAATAAAAGGTTAGGAAAAGACTTAAGCTAGAAACTTGAATGACTTTCCAATAGGGGTATGTATTTGTAAGAAGCAGACCAATTTCCATTTTTTAAATATAGCATCCTGTTATTTTTCCTGTTTTTTTAAAACTCTTTTGAACTACAAATTGAACATTCAAAACCGCACGTACCAGAGGTCATGCGCTGTAAATGTTTTTCTTGTAAAATTTTTAGAAAGCAGTATATTAAATGGCTTCCTTTCTTTTTATACCCACTGTGTAATAATAAGGACTTTGAAAGATTTACAGCATTTTGCAGAATTTTTATTTTACAGGCTTTTGGAGCATTCATCTTTTCAAATTAAAAAATAGAAAAAGTGTTGACTGAAATCTTCGAAGAATTCATACAGTTTTTCTCTTCTAACTTAGTCAATGGATTCTCATTAGTCTCGTACAGTATTAGATATAGTTTCTTTTATTGCAAAAATATGAGTTTAACTGCTAAAATTCCCTCCACTATTGGACTCCATAGGGAAGACTACTGTAAAGTTCAATTTTATATTATTACTACAGTATCATCAAGGAACCATTACTATTATATACAGCCACAATACACGGCCCATGGCTTGCCTCTATCTGGCTGTAAATTTGAAAGTTTAGGCTTTCATTTCAGCCTAATAACGTCAAAAAGCTGATTTTCAACATTGAGAAAATCGCTGTAAAAGTACGCGTACATCATTGTATAAAATACAATATTGTAGTGTTGGAAGTCTAAAAATTACTCGGAATTCCAATTATTTTCACTATTCTGATTGCTATTACGACGATATTCCTGTTTTATTTCAATTACAATGTGTTATTTTATATAAATTATGTTGTCTTTGTAGTTAACCAACGACGACGACCAGCCACTATAGAAGTGCTGATGTCTTAACGTCACGCTTAAGCAGTGCAAAGCAGGGTCTACTACGTTTCTCCTTGAAAATTTGCTTTAAAAATTTAAGATTTTTATACATAGAAAAGAATGTTCAAACCATCTGCGAAGCAAAATTAGGAGAACAAAACAATATGTAAAATCATCTTTTTAGGTTAACTTCTTTTGTATTTATCTAATATGTGTTATTTGCAGATAAACATGCTGAACATCCTGTATCAACATATAACGTACTTGTCAGAAACAACAGGTTATGGAGTGTGGTTACTGAAAACGATGGTAATTGTATTTTATATCAATATATTCTACAGTTATTAAGTTTTTAATCAAATTATGCAAATTAAAATTATTGCATATTTCCTTTAATATTACATTGAAATAGGTGTAAAATTATTATGCACCTTTTTTTATTGGAAATATAACATTTAAAATTACATTAAAATCGGTGTAATATTACCGCCAAATGCTTGGAACTTATAGTGTGAATATACACTGACAATGTAACATACAATTGAGATGTAAATTACACTGATTCTCGAAGGGGGAAAAAAGTGTTGTGCAATGTGTTAAAATATTGTTCTTAATACAATAGATTGTTCTTTATATCATTGTCGTCTATTTCACTCAATTCATAACCAATTAATTGAGAAATAAGACATAAATAAGATAAGTTGTAGTGTGCAATTTAAAAGGTCGAAGATGACGTCTTAATTCCCAAGAAAAAATCATAACACAATCTCAAAAATAAACCAAATCTTTTTTGTCCATTATTCCGTTGCCAAAAATTTCCTTTTGCCATCATTAACTTGCAATTGGACCTTGGACCGCAGACTACTGAAGTAAAGCGTCGACTGACGGCCACGAACATAGCAACGAACGCACTACTCTTCTTCAAAATACCACACCCCACCACTTTTCAGTTCTCGCTGTACAGTGACATTGAACTACTCGGAGATCGTAATTATTGTCAGCTGTTTGTCGTTGTTCGGTAATTCATATCAAAATTCGGTACATAATTTGTTACTTAATGTATTGTACTCAACAGTGTGTGTAAAGTGAATGTGCCAACTGACAAGTTTTTGTGACCGTAGTGAAATAACTTTGATCGGCTGTCCGATTCTAACCTACGCAATCGGCGCGCCCCTGCTAATTAGTGCGAGTCTTGAGAAAATCACGTAGTAATCACAATTTTATAAAGGTGAGTACCCACAATTTACACATAGTGACAATTGCGCCGATATATGATCATCACATTCACATACATAGGCAATATGTTTAATACAATTTTGCAATATATTATACGTTATTTGAGTAAAATTGCTCCTTTGGCGCTAGCAGATGTGCTCCTTCAAGGTTAACCGTTATCTCAGGAACTCGGAAAATCTTTGTCTAGAGCAAACCTTGGAACGTGAATTTGAATGCTACTATAGGGGAATTTGGTAACAATAAGAAATATTGGAAAATGGATTAAACACTGCTGACGGTTACATCATTGGTGAAAGCCAAAATTAGTTAAGGTCATTTGTTATCTTTTGATAAACAACAGATCTAAATGAATATCTTACTGCTTTGTAATTAAAGATTATAAATCATGTTTATGAAGTCGATAACAAAGGACACAGCTAATTTTTATTTTAGCAATTGTGTTACCACGTATAGCTACCAAAAGTAACACCAAAATTTGGCCACCATGTTTCAATTCGAACAATTTCCACCAAATCATCAGATAAAATTGTGGAATCTGCTTAATGACCGTACTCCGTATACAGCAACACGCGGGGCAAGGCAAATTTGACTCGGGCGCATTAGCAAGAACAAATTAAACCTTAACTCAACATTAGGGGTGGGCCCGGGATCCCCCGTACCCACAAGTATCAAATTTAAAGTCAATTGTTTAAGTGTTATGCAAATGTCGGGTTGGCATATTATGTAAATCGCGTCAATTTTTAAAGGCACCATCACTGCCCGTCGCGTATCTGGGGGTCGCGTACCAGCGCGCATCGGGGGACTCTTTGTTTGTGTAAACAAGACCTCAAAGGGTAGTAATATCGGAGCGACATCTGTGTCGCATTGCCCCGAAACAACTGTACGGTATGTGCGTGAAACGCGCATACTAATGAGGGGGTAATTTGCATGTAACACGCAATGCGAATACCGCGCCCCGTTCTTGTTGACACAGCCGCGCAAACTTGCCGTCAATCATTTCTATCGGTTGGAGTTGGCAAAGGATAGAACCATTCTATACTTCCGTTACTTCCGAATGTAGGATACAAGAATTGTATAAGGCTACATTTTCTTTTGTAGCCACCAGTTTCCAATTTTGCATAAGTGCCTAAATTGTTTTACATATCTTCTAGATATGTTTTTTCTCTGGAGGTGTCGCCTATGGATATCGATGGTTTTCATTTCTTTACTTTAATGCATTTAGTAATTCGCGTCAAACATTTTCTATCCCTGGATACATCATTCTTGGTTCTTCCCACGCTTTTCCTTTCCACCGCACTGTTCACGTTTTCGTTTCATTCTACTGAGAGAATTCTACGTCGCATTGTACGTCACATTTTTGCTTCAGGGTATGAAAAACTGAGATATAACACTCCAGTTTTTTACATTTTAACTCAAATGATTTTTTGTTTTAATGGAAACTGATGGAAACCTTTGGTTGTCATATTTGCAATCTACGAAAACAGGCATATCGAATGACCTGTCATATCTACTGGAAAACACGAGTCACTTTTTTATGTCCCTGGTCACATAATTATTATAGGTTATTCTCACGCTTTTTCTTTCCGCCGCACTATATTATTTTGAAGTAAACTTGTTTATCTACGACTCTCATATAATAAGTTCATTGCATACGTATCTATGACTATATAATCCCCATCATGATACACGCCAATGATTATAATGATACTAACATTGTATAATAATGACAGTTCATTATTTGAACGAACTGTCATCATTATACAACGCTAGTGTCTAAGTCTGTCAAAACCTACGTGGATGACAATTATGTGACAGTTCGCCTCGCCATCATTGACAAAAACAATAAAAATATTTGATATAAAGTGGAATTTATGAGTCGTAGATAAAACGTCGTATTCGACTCGCACACAACGGATATAAATCGCACGCATGTTTACACGTTCGCCTACGGCTCGCGTATAAACTTCATGCTCGCGATTTATATCCTCAGTTATGTGCTCGTCAACTATTAAAAAATGGTACACCTCGCACTCTTTGGGCCTGTCGGACTAGCATATGTTGAATGTTTTTGTAAAAATACGATATGTTCTACATTATATATTTATTATTCTGGACAATAAGTTTTCTTGGGTCTTGATTCTGTCCAATGTGATTCTGTGGATGATTTGGCTTTGATTAAGATAACCGTATGATAGAGCATAAGTAAAATACTCTTCTTGGAAAATCAATATTTCAAACTGAAAAAAAGTTGTCTCTTTGGACTTATATATCTCATTACAAAAATTTATCCAAGTAAAAAAATGGTCTGCACTTAAGTGGCATAAAGTTTAACATTTCTTGTTGAAGAATGGTAATTAATGTTGAAATAAAGGTATAAGAAATATTACTCTAATGCAAACATTAGGTCTCCCGCACTTGGCTTAATATTGGATAATTTTAACAAATCTAGCTTATTTTCTTATAGTCCATGTAAATTAGGGCCAATGGTGCTGGGAGCGACAAATCCAACATTTGTCATTTTTCTGAGAGTGTTTTCAAAGATTTATTCATATTTCAGGTTCATTAATATGAACCTGAAAAAAAAAATGAAGCCGTTTTTAACAACAAATTTAGCTTATTTTCTTATAATTCATGTAAATTAGGGTCAATGATGCTACAAACGACAAATTTAACAATTGGCTTTTTTCAGAGAGTGGTTATAGATATATAATATGACTTTATGAACTTGGGATTTTGCTTTTCCAAAAAAGCTGTCTTCGATACACCCTACTGTATAAAATCTCTGATTTTACCAACAAGAGATAATTAACTATCTGTTTGCAAACGCCTATCTTCTAGAAATGATTAACTTAACGCCATATCTGTTGAATAAATCACAAATAAAGTAATTCCTAGATTCAGGACAGTTAACCGTTTATTGCTGGGAATGCAATGACTGTTGATTTTAACCTAAAAATATTATAAAACATATAATATATTAATATTTATAAATGTAAATACCTTAGCATTAAAGGATTTTTTTTAACTAGGTACAATAAGCTGGTACAAAAGCAGTTCTGTTTCTATGTTGATTTTCGCTTAAAATAGACATAAATCACATACCACAAGTTTCTATTATTATTATTAATTGCCAATAAGTAAAATGTTCTGACATCTACACGCTTATTGGTTATTTTAATTTTTGTATGTCCTACATGATCATAAAGTGACATTTTACATTTTAGATACCGGGGCAAAAACTGCTTCTTAACGCCCGGGCGGGCATTAAGGGTTGTCATGGTTATATGTCACATATATCAAATATTTGTCATTCAAATTGTAAATTTTAAGTCATCAATATCAATTATTGGCGATTAAGGTTATAAGTTTCACAATTAATTGTCTGTATTGTCACTCAACTCCGAATTGTTTGTATTGTTATTCAACTCCTTAGATACGCATGTCACTTGATAAGGTCAAAATATTTATTAATATAATTCAAACGGAGGAACAAAGCCATTGTAGGACATACAATTTTGTATGCACCTCGGGCATTACTTGATGTTTATATCCTCGGGCGACTTAAACAGCTCGAGGGCCGCTAGGCCCGCGAGAAACATTCAAAAATCTCAAAAAATCAGAGACAATTACCGTAATTGCTTTCTTGCCATATAACATTTTGAAAACATTCTTCTTGACAAAACAAAAGATGTTTTTACACTCAATCAAAATGGAGGCAATCCCCGATTAAACAACATAACTGCCAATTAATATTAAGTATGTATAACTGAACTGTAGTTAACTGAATACCCATTCGCGTTGATGAAAAAAAAACATTGCTTATCCACAGATAAATCCTATCAGACAGATAGCTAATCGATTTATCTCTTGTTTGTTGGATTATGGAGTATAAATATTAATATAAATAATATATAATATATAGTACTAATCCACTACATATGTTTAATTTGTAAATGATTAATAAACAATACAGAAAATTCTGAATTCAAATCAATAATTTCGAGATTCAACAAGGTAACGACTCTTTACACAAATTTCAGTAATTTGTTGACAAAATAAATCACAATAATTCAACAAAAATGACATCATACATAGTTGTCATGAGTCTTTATATGTTTTGAATAGCGGAACAGTAATAGTTCTAGCTCATACAAAGATCAAACAAGTTGAAACAATGCAATGATTTAGTACCCATTTTCTACTATTTAATATCACTAACCTGACAGAATTCTACAACTGAGACGTCAGTGTTAATTCTGTTATTTTTTGCGAATACTATAAAATATAACTCATGATTTTGAGAACAATTACCTGCAGTTTTCCTAAATGAAATAAAAATGTTACCTTCAGTGAAGTTTCTTTCAAAATATTTCATTATTTTTTTAAATAAGTACTGATAGTAAAAGTTATGTCCATTGACACAACCATTTAGGTGAAAATGGACAAATATTTATTTGAAAATTTTAATATTTAGGAAAACAACATTTTCTATAAAATAAACACAGTATTGGTGATAATTTTTTGATTCGTCTGGTGACGATAGTAGAAAATGATAATTTAATAGAAATCTGACACTCCCTGTCTTTCTGAACAAACCCTTGTCAGTTTACAGTAGATACTGCTAACTATCCTATAATTGTCCACTTCTCAGACTGAAACGCTGTGAATTATTACCTCTTTCCTCACAATCTGATATACTATCTTCATGGGCGTGCAGATACCATTCTTAAATCGACTAATAAATGCCTCCACTGTATCTCATATGTCATTCTATTAAAACGGTTTACATAATGTAGTAGCGCCATGCAGTACGCAATCCTCGTCGCCAATTCGCATACCTAACAAGCCAAAGCGACCGGTATTGTTGTGAAGTAGCGGCCCAGGCTGTTATTGTAAATCGCCTCCACGCATTTCATGGCACTCGTGTGTGTTGGTACCCCGCCCAACGAACGCGTTAACGCCGTGTGTGGTACCATTTGTATACCTCTTCTTGTACACAGACTTAATTGTTTATTAAATAAAGCGAGGCAGTAATATTGTGGGCGGTTCCACGCAACCCAGCAGCAGCCATAATCGCATTTTGTATGTGACCCGCGAGATTGCCCATTGTTTGAAATTCTCGGCTCGAGACTAACTGGACCAGTTATGCCTCAATGGCATTTTCAAACTTTCGCAAAGGTATTGTGCAAAGTTAAGGTGTTCTTGCTTCGTGATGATAAGTTATGCTTAGATGTTATGACTTTTTTTATGGACGGTGTGTGGTTTAAGCTTAGAGAGCTCCTCACCAGTGGCGACAATTGTTTGTTTTATGTAACCAATGAAAGTATGTGGTAGTCGGTATATTTTTATAGCTGTTCATTTTCAGTTTAAGAGTTGTCACTTGCACGAGGAGTGTTGTTTATACTAGGACTCTAGGAGTGTCTCCAATTCTAGTGGTAGTGAAATGAATTCCATGCAGTTAATTATATATTTATATTGAATTTCTATTTTTAGTTTTTTTGACAGAAAAGGTACAATTTGAATAGAACTCAATTCAAGTTGCAAAGGACTATAAATTGTACTAAATTCTTAAATTTGTTAGTCTATTGATGGTATCACTCAAATTGTGTCAATCACGTTTTTGGATTTAAGCAAAGCATAACGTTTTCTGAGTAGCTAATTAACAATAAAAATGTTTCCTATATGTTTGTTTCCAACTTCCTGTCGGACCCTGCATAAACCGTCCATTTCATAAAAGCTTCTCCATTGTCTTGAACCTAAAATGCAAATATTAGAATGCAATTATGCTTGTATCTTTGCCGTGAAATTGTTAATAAAAATGTTTTGTGTATTTTGTGTATTTTAGATTACTCTCTGGTTACACTCAATATTTTATCCGTCAACTTTAAAGACATACTCATGTAAATATTGAGAAGGTTATGCATAATTATGAAGTGTGTGTGTGTGTATGTGGGAATGAATATTCATTTGAGGAATATAGGCTTATGTTAAATAGGAAATGTTAACCGAAGGATTTGTTTTAATTAGCAAGAAATGCTTTAACGGTAAGATGATCTTCTTATTAAGAAGATTCTCAATACATAAGTCGTGGTAATACGAAGGTAGCACGAATCATGTGTTGCTTGAAAGGATACACTAGAACACAAACAGAGAATCATTTTAAGAAAAACAATTTGAGAAAACATTTCAGAAAGGCAGAAAATGTAATATTTTGTTTTTCAAAACTTTACCTGTCGGTCCCAAGACAAACAATCCAACTTTTGAACTATCATGTTGATTAATCCGTAATTATTTGCGATACTTATTTTACCTAATTAGGCATTAATGTGTAATCGATATGTAATTTTTTCTTAATATTCCCAAGATTTCAATTATAAATTTATAAGTTATTGATTTGTGTGCCTTGGCACCGACTTCAGCTATAGTTTTGTAGTCATTACCGTAGTTAATTAAGTAGGTTAAATGCATAAATTATTTTCTGCCATTTAGTGCTTTTGTTTGGAGTTGGTTCAACTTTTTTACAACGTTATTTACTATCCACTTTTTGTTGGTGCTTATGTAAATTTCTTTGTACCTATTATCCAAATCAGTAATTATTACGTTTAGACATCTCTACATTCCCTGTCATATCTCAGATACCATTAATTTTTTAGCTTAAGTGGATTTTTATATACATATTTTCTTCTCTCTTAGATATACATCAAATATCTTATTAAATTTATTCTAGAAAAGTTTTCATGTCCACCTTCAAACTCCATAAACTTCTGAGTTCATAGTTAGATTTAGATTACCATCAGTGAAATCAAACCTTTTTCAAAAATGCCAAAAGAAAGTCGTTTTCAGCTGAAGCACATCAAAAACGCCTATTAACTATCAATTCATAAAATAGACGTTTACCAGAGTTATAAACATTACATTTTTTTTTGTTCTTTTATAAAGTATATTTAAGTAAAACACTGTAAAATCGATTAAAAAATAATTAACAAATGATTATATCTGTCGAACTAATCAAATTATTTTCCCACGGTTTTTAACCATACTTTGTTTCACAGGTAATATAATAAATTCTATGTGAAGTCAAGTGAGGTATAAATGCCAAAATACATATATTATTATTTTTTATTTATATCGGCTGAAACCAATACGGCAAAACCCTCAATAAGTTTCAAAGTAAACCTTACAGTTTCTACTTTCATGTACATGAATATTTTCCCAAGTATTCTTAACCACTGCATTTTAATAGTGATCCAGAGAAATTAGACGAAAAATTGGGCATTTTAGTACGGTGACATGAGACGAACAATGAGATTTTATACCCAATAGGTACAGTTGTCCTTTTGGGGTTCAAAGTTCTAAGCCTGTTTGCAAATTTAAGTGCCTGGAACCCCTAAAAGCCACCTAGAACGTACGCGTTCTCGCGGATTTTCGAACTTTTACCAAAAAACGGCCCATCGATTTCGAAATTTTTGCTCCTCAAATTCTTGTACATAATCCGCTTTTTCTTAAATATAGTGCAAACTGCAAGCGCTTTAATGTTGGGATATTATAAATTATAATATATAATAATGAAATATTTTTATTATGTATTATCAAACTCGTAATAGGCCAGTAGCCACCATTTTCAGGTATGGCCATAGAGGGTTATTTCAACATCATCCTTTCCTGTTATTTATAATTCTGTATTTACACTAAATTCAGTAAAAAGAGACAGATAATGTATTTTGAATGCATGATCCATATTTTTATCCAGATTTGTGGTTAACTATTTTGCTTTCCTTTCACTTCTATTTTACAAATCTTACATACTTTCTTTGTTTCTTTCTATCATTTTCGTTATCACTTTCTATCATCTTCGACAATGTCATTACTTTATTCTACCATTGTATTCAGATTTAAACATTTCACAAATTCTTTCACACAAGTTTTAATGATTTCAATGAACATAGCAACATTGTATGTTGTGGTAAAAAGTCATTAATCCATGTTAACGTTCTTTATTTATTCAATGAATGTCAATTATGTGAGCTCAGTGAATGTTGGTCATGGTGGTTTTATATTTAATGGAATAAAAAAGGCTCACTAAATTTATAGAAAACTAAAGACTACGTCAACTGAGATAGAATCAGAAACAAGAAGTCATGATTTATGATATTTTTCCTTTGAGTTGACGAAATTAGTTGGAAACTTTCCATATTTAATCTTTACAAAAACAAAGAAAAAATTTAAAAAACAATATTTTACGATTTTTAACATTGTGATCGAAACGTGTTGAGACTTTCATAATTACAGCCACGAAATAAGCAACTTCCGGATTGTCTATTTGATCTCAATTCTCTACCATTGTTTGTTACACAAACAAAAAGAAAATAATAACCGAAAATTGTCCACTTCCTAGACAACAACCCGTGTACGCCAACAAATAAAAACAAAACCTGACGAGATAATTCGGAAATCTATCATTTTTGACAGTTCGGTTGGTAGCCCGTAACGACCACATCTCAATTTCCCTGATTGCCTTCGATGTCCGGGAGAGAGGATGCTTTTTTTTTTATTACCATTCCTCCTCCTTTTTCGTTGTATTGTGACCCTCCGAGTTGTGGATACATCATCGGGTAATTTTATTATTTTCGCTGCGTACGGGCGTCCGTTGCGATCGGAGCGCCTCTGTCGCGCCGCGGGGGGATGACGCAGCTCGTCGGGGTCCATCTATCTACATCACGTTTAATTCTTCACGGAGATTTTGACCGCAGCCAGCAAGCAGTGCTCTCCGCCCGGTCTGGCAGCCGTTTGGTCCGTCATGCAGTGGAAATAAATCGCCCGTCCTTGGTGCCTTGAATCAAATAATACTCGCCCGGACACAAATCATGGATTATGGGAGGCCATTCCGATGAATTTGCATAAAGATTTCGATCGGGGCTGATATTTTCATTGAGGGGTATGCGTGTAGACTTGTAGTAGAAAGCTACTTTGCGCGAAATGGCATGAATTTGTTTGAATTATTGTGTTTTACGATAATCCTTATGATAATAACTTATTCTAGATCTGTGGCAAAATGTCAAAAGCTTAATTTCGGAAGTAGGCACTACTAAAGATGACATGAAATGATAATTTGTAACTTAATGGTGCACTGAGAAAACTGTATTATAAAAAACGTATTATAGCCAAAAGTATTTTAAATTCTATGAAAGAGTATGTTAGAACCACATATTCATTTACCCAACTCGGTAACCAGTAGAGACAGAGACTTCTCCTATGTAAATTTGTAATCAGCGCACCCATTTTAGTAAGATAGCAAAGCTTTCATGTTGATCCGGGTCCTAGTTTTAGAGATAGGAGTGCCAGTTCACAATTATAGTTTAAAATACGTGATTTCTTACAAAATTTTAGCCAGTCGGCAAAAACCCAACTACCTTCAATCACATTAAGGTTGTGGTTCTTGATACAATTTTTGACGCTGATTACGCCGGTACAATTTGATTTTACTTATTTGGGACGGTTCGGCAGTTATTACGTTCCCAATTATCAAAAATGATGCTAAAAACACCCATTTTACTATGTTAGAAACTTTGAACGCAAACTGTATCCGATCTAATCGACCGATGTTGACGGTTCAAACGGTATCGGATGGGAAATTAGCCGACGAATTCATTTCTGAAAGCCGCGTTACTCTAAGGTGCGCGGTTCGCGAGAAAAACGCGATAAACCGCGGAAATTATAGTTTCCCACTTTCTAGTCAAACCGAACACGCTACGGGAAAACCGACCTCACCGCTGAATTCTGCACAACCCAATGCATAAGTATGACTACATTAGAACGCTCTATCTCTAAAAAAATTATAATTGTTTTTTTGTTCTAAATTTAGCACTTTTAGATAGAAAAAAAATGAAGATTGCAACCGTTGGTGATAGAAAGGTTTGCCCACTACCAAATGATAGCTGTCGTTGAGTCTATCCAAAATATGTATACTTTTATATGCCTAATATTTACCATTTTCATGTTATGTGGTCCATTTCGCTTATTTTTGTATTATTTGAAAAACCATAATTTCAGCACAACTCGGTAACCAGTAGAGACAGAGACTTTTCCTATGTAAATTCGTAATCAGCGCACCCATTTTAGTAATATAGCAAAGGTTTCATGTTGATCCCGGTCCTTGTTTTTGAGATATGTGTGCTACTTCAAAATTATTGTTTTAAATATGAGATTTCTTACAAAATTTTAGCCAGTCGGCAAAAACCCAACTACCTTCAATCAAATTAAGGTTGTGGTTCTTGGTACAATTTTCGACGCTGATTACGCCGGTATAATTAGAATTTACTTATTTGGAACGGTTCGGCAGTTATTACGTTCCCAATTATCAAAAATGATGCTAAAAACACCCATTTTACAATGTTAGAAACTTTGAACGCAAACTGTGTCCGATCTAATCGACCGATGTTGACGGTTCAAACGGTATCGGATGGGAAATTGGCCGAGGAATCCATTTCTGAAAGCCGCGTTGCTCTAAGGTGCGCGGTTCGCGAGAAAAACGCGATAAGCCGTGGAAATAATAGTTTCCCACTTTCCTGCCAAACCGTACACGCTACGGGAAAGCCGACCTCACCGTTGAATTCAGCACATCCCAATGCATAAGCATGACTCCATTAGAACGCTGTATCTCTCAAAAAGTTACGATTGTTTTTTCGTTCTAAATTTAGCACTTTTGGATAGAAAAAAATTGAACATTGCAACCGTTGGTGATAGAAAGGTTTACCCACTACCAAATGATAGCTCTCGTTGTGTCTATCAAAAATATGTATACTTTTACATGCCTAAGATCTACCATTTTCATGTTATGTGGTCCATTTCGCTTATTTTTGTATTATTTGAAAATCCGTAATTTCAGCGTAACTCGGTAACCAGTAGAAACAGAAACTTTTCCTATGTAAATTTGTAATCAGCGCACCCATTTTAGTAAGATAGCAAAGGTTTCATGTTGATCAGGGTCCTTGTTTTTGAGATAGGTGTGCTACTTCAAAATTATTGTTTAAAATATGAGATTTCTTACAAAATTTTAGCCAGTGGGCAAAAACTCAACTACCTTCAATCAAATTAAGGTTGTGGTTGTTGGTACAATTATTGACGCTGATTACGCCGGCATAATTAGATTTTACTTATTTGGAACGGTTCAGCAGTTATTACGTTCCAAATTATCAAAAATGATGCTAAAAACACTCATTTTACTATGTTAGAAACTTTGAACGCAAACTGTGTCCGATCTAATCGACCGATGTTGACGGTTCAAACGGTATCGGATGGGAAATTGGCCGAGGAATTCATTTCTGAAAGCCACGTTGCTCTAAGGTGCGCGGTTCGCGAGAAAAACGCGATAAACCGCGGAAAATATAGTTTCCCACTTTCTAGCCAAACCGTACACGCTACGGGAAAACCGACCTCACCGTTGAATTCAGCACATCCCAATGCATAAGCATGGCTACATTAGAACGCTCTATCTCTCAAAAAGTTATAATTGTGTTTTCGTTCTAAATTTAGCAGTTTTAGATAGAAAAAAATTGAACATTGCAACCGTTGGTCATAGAAAGGTTTACCCACTACCAAATGATAGCTCTCGTTGAGTTTATCAAAATATGTATACTTTTATATGCCTAAGATTTACCATTTTTATGTTATGTGGTCCATTTCGGTTATTTTTGTATTAATAGAAAAACCGTAATTTCAGCACAACTCGGTAACCGGTAGAGACAGAGACTTTTCCTATGTAAATTTGTAATCAGCGCACCCATTTTAGTAAGATAGCAAAGCTTTCATGTTGATCCGGGTCCTAGTTTTAGAGATAGGAGTGCCAGTTCAAAATTATAGTTTAAAATACGTGATTTCTTACAAAATTTTAGCCAGTCGGCAAAAACCCAACTACCTTCAATCAAATTAAGGTTGTGGTTCTTGATACAATTTTTGACGCTGATTACGCCGGTACAATTTGATTTTACTTATTTGGGACGGTTCGGCAGTTATTACGTTCCCAATTATCAAAAATGATGCTAAAAACACCCATTTAACTATGTTAGAAACTTTGAACGCAAACTGTGTCCGATCTAATCGACCGATGTTGACGGTTCAAACGGTATCGGATGGGAAATTGGCCGAGGAATCGATTTCTGAAAGCCACGTTGCTCTAAGATGCGCGGTCCGCGAGAAAAACGCGATAAACCGCGGGAAATATAGTTTCCCACTTTCTAGCCAAACCGTACACGCTACGGGAAAACCAACCTCACCGTTGAATTCAGCACATCCCAATGCATAAGCATGACTACATTAGAACGCTCTACCTCTCAAAAAGTTATAATTGTGTTTTCGTTCTCAATTTAGCAGTTTTAGATAGAAAAAAATTGAACATTGCAACCGTTGGTCATAGAAAGGTTTACCCACTACCAAATGATAGCTCTCGTTGAGTTTATCAAAATATGTGTACTTTTATATGCCTAAGATTTACCATTTTTATGTTATGTGGTCCATTTCGCTTATTTTTGTATTATTTGAAAAACCGTAATTTCAGCACAACTCGGTAACCAGTAGAGACAGAGACTTTTCCTATGTAAATTTGTAATCAGCGCACCCATTTTAGTAAGATAGCAAAGCTTTCATGTTGATCCGGGTCCTAGTTTTAGAGATAGGAGTGCCAGTTCAAAATTATAGTTTAAAATACGTGATTTCTTACAAAATTTTAGCCAGTCGTCAAAAACCCAACTACCTTCAATCAAATTAAGGTTGTGGTTCTTGATACAATTTTTGACGCTTATTACGCCGGTACAATTTGATTTTACTTATTTGAAACGGTTCGGCAGTTATTACGTTCCCAATTATCAAAAATGATGCTAAAAACACCCATTTTACTATGTTAGAAACTTTGAACGCAAACTGTGTCCGATCTAATCGACCGATGTTGACGCTTCAAACGGTATCGGATGGGTAATTGGCCGAGGAATCGATTTCTGAAAGCCACGTTGCTCTAAGGTGCGCGGTTCGCGAGAAAAACGCGATAAACCGCGGGAAATATAGTTTCCCACTTTCTAGCCAAACCGTACACGCTACGGGAAAACCGACCTCACCGTTGAATTCAGCACATCCCAATGCATAAGCATGACTACATTAGAACGCTCTATCTCTCAAAAAGTTATAATTGTGTTTTCGTTCTAAATTTAGCAGTTTTAGATAGAAAAAAAATGAACATTGCAACCGTTGGTCATAGAAAGGTTTACCCACTACCAAATGATAGCTCTCGTTGAGTTTATCAAAATATGTGTACTTTTATATGCCTAAGATTTACCATTTTTATGTTATGTGGTCCATTTCGCTTATTTTTGTATTATTTGAAAAACCGTAATTTCAGCACAACTCGGTAACCAGTAGAGACAGAGACTTTTCCTATGTAAATTTGTAATCAGCGCACCCATTTTAGTAAGATAGCAAAGCTTTCATGTTGATCCGGGTCCTAGTTTTAGAGATAGGAGTGCCAGTTCAAAATTATAGTTTAAAATACGTGATTTCTTACAAAATTTTAGCCAGTCGTCAAAAACCCAACTACCTTCAATCAAATTAAGGTTGTGGTTCTTGATACAATTTTTGACGCTGATTACGCCGGTACAATTTGATTTTACTTATTTGAAACGGTTCGGCAGTTATTACGTTCCCAATTATCAAAAATGATGCTAAAAACACCCATTTTACTATGTTAGAAACTTTGAACGCAAACTGTGTCCGATCTAATCGACCGATGTTGACGCTTCAAACGGTATCGGATGGGAAATTGGCCGAGGAATCGATTTCTGAAAGCCACGTTGCTCTAAGGTGCGCGGTTCGCGAGAAAAACGCGATAAACCGCGGAAAATATAGTTTCCCACTTTCTAGCCAAACCGTACACGCTACGGGAAAACCGACCTCACCGTTCAATTCAGCACATCCCAATGCATAAGCATGACTACATTAGAACGCTCTACCTCTCAAAAAGTTATAATTGTGTTTTCGTTCTCAATTTAGCAGTTTTAGATAGAAAAAAATTGAACATTGCAACCGTTGGTCATAGAAAGGTTTACCCACTACCAAATGATAGCTCTCGTTGAGTTTATCAAAATATGTATACTTTTATATGCCTAAGATTTACCATTTTTATGTTATGTGGTCCATTTCGCTTATTTTTGTATTATTTGAAAAACCGTAATTTCAGCACAACTCGGTAACCAGTAGAGACAGAGACTTTTCCTATGTAAATTTGTAATCAGCGCACCCATTTTAGTAAGATAGCAAAGGTTGTTTTTGAGATAAGTGTGCTACTTCAAAATTAATGTTTAAAATATGTGATTTCTTACAAATTTTTAGCCAGTCGCCAAAAACCCAACTACCTTCAATCAAATTAAGGTTGTGGTTCTTGGTACAATTTTTGACGCTGATTACGCCGGTATAATTAGAATTCACTTATTTGGAACGGTTCGGCAGGTATTACGTTCCCAATTATGAAAAATGATGCTAAAAACACCCATTTTACTATGTTATTATCCGAAGTAAAAACTAATAGTTCAGATGACTGATCCTCGATCTCAAGAACTGAAGACCAAGATTGTAGATTTGCATGCAAAAAGGACTAGTATTTGTACGACGAAAACCCAGTATTGATTGATCTTTACGGCAATTTTCCATTAATACCTACTCTTCGATAAGCTATTTCGACATACGATATACAAACGCGTGTGCTAATTAAAATCTAAAAGTAAACCATACCTGGTAAATATGAACGATCTGGCGTGCGTCAATTCCAAATTCGCAACCTCCAACATTTTGTTGATAGCTACCTTGACTGGTAGTTGAAGCATCTCACGCAAATTCCATCATCGACATACATCATCATCGTCGGCAACGTGTTCAATATCCTTGAGCGCAAATTTTAAACGCTAACGTATAGAAATCAACGCCTGTCGCCTCAATTGTAAATTTACATACGCTTAGGTGTTATTTTTAGCGTTAATTAGTTTATGTTTACCGTGGAGGTTGGGTCGTGCGTTAATTCGTCGGCCGTAAAAGCGGCGTGTAAACGTTGCCGTTATCTTGCTGCCCATGTGTACAACAAACGCTTTTGAAGTGGTATTTTTATAATAATAAAGCATTGTGTTTGGACTGAGGCGGAGTAACGCCACTGTAAACACGGTGGCGCGCATATTTTCATCTTTCGAGTTAATAAATTCGGCCTCGGTGAAATCCGTGTTTATAAAGTTTTTACTGCTCCGACTGATGAAATTTAGAATTGAATTATTATTAACTTCTTTTAGGCGGTGATGTTGATCATCGCGTTGCGTAAGGCCGCTATGTTTTTATAGGCCTGAATTTCTAAAAAAAATCTAAGATGTTTTGTGGTATTGAAGGTTGGAACAGTTTTATAAAATGTTATTGTGTGTTATTAAGTTTGATTCAATCTGTAATAATTTTCTCCATTAATTCACTAATTTAGTGGGATTCTGTTACACTTTGTTCACAATTTCTATGGATGAACTGTAGCAGATTATTTTCTTATTTTCTACTTAAGACAAACGTTTTTAATCGTGCAAGTTGTGCAAGTTTTCGGTTGCATCTTTTCTTAATTTTGTGTTAAAAAATATAAAGAATCGAAGAAAATTAATCAATATGTTACAATTTTTTTATAATTTTAACGACGGCAGAGAAAAACATCAAAAGCGCTTTTCTTTCTTAATCGACGAAAGGGGCGAAAATAATTAGGCGCTTTCGAAAAAATTCAGTTGCCAATCCGCACCGGTTTTGTCGCACGATTAAACTACTTACCTTGGTATCAATCGGCTCTAAAATATAACATGAAATTTTATAATTTGCATGTAGAATTGAAATACTACAAGGCAATATCATAATTTTTTTTTAAATCAACATGAGATAATAATAATAAATAAAAAACCGTTTAAAACCTTCAATAAATTTTTATGACTTTATTTTACGGCATGGTTTTAACTTCGGAGTTTTGCTGTTTAAAACGCTATGCTGTGCTAAAACACCACAAAAATTTTGGTAAAAAAGTTATTTAGTACTTCTTTCCCATAGATTTTCATATTTTTCTAAAGTTAAAAATACCATGTTGGCATCTTGTGATGTCACAATATCTACATATAATTATGATTTTTTTTGTGATATTGCCATGTTGTACTTTGATTTTAACTTCCATTATTGTAATTAATGTCTTTGACAAGATTAGTGGCAAATTTATATGCTTATTCTAGCTACTACACATTATGCAATGATGACTACACATGATGACGATATTACAGAAATGGCGGCTCATTTGCAAAATTCTTGAAAAATTAGAATAAACTACCAGTTCCTTTGGACCCTTTTGAACCAAAAGCTTTTAAGCTCTAAGTTTGGTCATGAAGCTTCTAAATATGAAGTTTTGTCCCGATACCTTTAGTAGTTTCTCCGGAATCGTCGCCACAAAAATCGAGGACACTCATAGATACGCACAAACACACACACACATACAGATATTTTTTTGTACCTTGGTCAAAAATGTTCAGGAGACCCAAAAAGACCTATTTTCGCTAAAATCTCAAATTTTTTGTTCGGCACGATTACAATACTTCATTATACTGCGTATGATAAAGTAAAAATACTGCCGTTTCATATTATTTAATCCAACATTGATGTCAATGTACCGAGATAGCAACATTAAACTCCCATGGTAAAAATGAGCGTTATTTCTTAGCTCATCAATGATGAAGTCTGATTATTGTCAATGTTCAAATTCCAAAGTGGTGTTGGCTAGGGGGGGGGGGGTGAAGAAGTGGAAGATAAATAAAAATTTGCTTCCCTCGACACGTTGTCTTTCTCATATCTAAATTAATTTAAGGAGGCAGGTTCAAGAATAACCAATAACAGGGTCCAGAATAACATCTCCACCAAAAAGATATTTTTCCGTCGATCATTTATTTATGAGTAAGTTTAGTGAATAGAAAAACATTTATTAAAAAGCTCTCTAAAATGCACCATTTCTATTATTGCATGATTTGTTATAGCCAATCAAACGACTTCATTATAGCCAATCGAACATACGTAAAATAAAACCATCCAACCAAAACATTCAGTTATCCAGGCACACAGTCCAGAACTGTCAGTGTCAAATTACATAAATGGTTATGACACCTCAAATGACAGCTACGAATAAAATCTATTTAGTCGCAGCCAGAAGAATACGACCGAAGAAAAATGCTGTAACCAACTCGAATATTAAACGGCGCTTAACGATCTCGACAATTAACGCACTCGCTAATCGTTCGTGCGTTAAAAAGTATCGATCATTAACCGCTCTTTTTAGTATACTTGTTGGTTAAATTAATATTAAATTATTATTATTAAAACTATTAATATACAAATATAATAAAATTTGATGAATAATTACTACTAATTCTACGTAACCCCCAACCGAAAATGCATATTATAATAGATAGGTACCATGCAAACAAGTGTTTACGATTGCCCACAAAGATGAAAATTAAATGTATAGCAACAACCGCGGAATACTTCATTTACCTCACTTGCTCGTGCTAATTATGCAGCATGCAATTTATCTTGCATGCCTTCGTAATTCTCTAATAAAGTACAACATATTTTTTTACCCTCTTGCGTGCTTGTCGTGTGCATAATTAAAGATATGTGTGCACAGGTAGGTATTATTATTATTATTAAACCATATTTAAATGTGATAACTTCAAGGGTTTATAGTTGGTGTTAATATTTCTAATTGCAAATGAGAAACATTAAGCAAAGTTGTTGTAAATCGATATCTAAATATAATCCAAAATCCTTTGATTTGCTTTATATGTTTATCATCATCCTAAACGCTATTACAATCAATGTTTCCTAGGGTGCGCTAGTGGCCATATCGTATAATATAGATTTACCGTATATTGTTATTTAGCGTATCCGTTCGCCTGACGCCGTAACGTGTGAGATTTTATTACAAATAATTGAAAGGATGCCGGTAATCTGGCAGTTTACGCGGCAGTACGATGTCCTTTGGGGCGCGATCGCAAGGATTCCGCGCGCCGACACAAATACACAAATCGGTAAATTACGATTTCCTCTAGGAGCTGTGAATAATGCACAAAGTATGCGTGCGACGGGAGACCACTTGGACTCGTTCCACAGTGGTCAATTTAATAATATTGTGTGAAGAAAATTGCTTTATTTAGAAGATAATTTTTTTAATCTGTTTCATTGTAATTTATTGTTTTAGATAGAGTGTTTGTTTTTATTGTTTACTTGGATTCAATAGATTAAACTCATTTTTTTATAATTGCATACGGAAAGAGTTGTTGGGTATGAAAATCCTACATGAAAATGAAATGCTGTAATCTTTTGAATTAGCTGGAACATGTTTTTCCTAGTTAGCCTTCTAAAAACCTGAAAATGACTGACAACAACATCAGTATGCTTTAACAGTATAGAATAATGTAAATATGTATATTAATTTAATATAATGAAAGTATCGACGGAACTAATTTATTTCTGGAATATTTATTCAGTACGTATAGGTTTCTTTTGACACAGAGCAGTTTGGATTTGTAGGAGGGACCTAGGTCCCGCCATTTATTAGTAATTTTTCACCTACCAACCAGTTTATGACTCATAACAACTCTGATACAGCTTGGTAATTTAAAAACAAATCAATGTTTAATTATCAAAATTCACATAATTATATAAAACTTAATTTCCGACCTTCAATTGGTTTTAGCTTATGACGTCAACAAATTATTTTTATATATAGCAGACCCCATCATTTTCCGTCCTGTATGGGACAAATATCTTATTTGTCTTAATTGCAAAAAAAAAATTCAAACTTTCGTTTATGGCTATGGTTATGGCGCCCTTTATTGTAGGTTTTATATAGCGCCCGCACACCATGTAAACTTTTTAGATTTCTGATGAAAGTACAAAGGTAAGGTTTATTATGAGATGCTTTTGAGATTACTAGGATAATGGATCCAGGTGGTAACCAGTGAAACATTTAAAGAAAGCTAACGATCTTCTTTGCAGTTTGACCGCGGTTTTTTTGAAAATCTTATGAGGTACAATATATTTGTTCGGATTCGTTTAGTTCTACAAATTTCATAATCCATTCACAAAATCAATGGTCTCTGGACATATGAATATTTGAAAGCTATAAGTGGGCTACCATAAAGACAGCTAAAAGATCTACCTAAATCTGTAAGGAAAATATATTGTCAGTAACAATTGATAGCCGAAAATTAAAATTTAAAAAATGTGCATTTTAATAGATAATAAAAAATCAACGTTTTTTTCTTTAGTTAGCAAACAATCTCAGTACTTGCATTATCACTGCGTTTCCGAGTTTTTGACATACGTACTTGTTTACCAATTAACATAACAGCTTACAGAAAGACCGAATTCAAAAGTATAGAAAAATACATAAATAATTTCATGACTACGCTACTATTTTTATCAACAAATTGATTCTAAAGCAGTTTTGACCAGTAATAATACTTTCCCTTTCAACTGAAAATTACGTAGTCAACACAAAATTATGAAAAAGTATCTACAGTACCGCATGCTAGTGCGGTTATTGAATAACCGTTTTCATATAAATAGTTTTGAACTAAATTAAAAATAACAAATAAACCCGACAGACGACTGATTCCATAAAGGTTTTATCTTAACTTTTTTAGTACAGAATCCGAAAAATTAAAATATGGGCATATAACGTCTCAAATGAATAAAAATGTTTTAAAAAAAGATCTACGTGAATAACTGAGAAGTGCACACTGCACATTTAATAATTATTTAAGGTGCATTTTGGTCAGCAAGAACGCACTAATTGCAATATTTGTACGAAAAATCGTTATGAACCATAGTTAGCTAAATTAGGTGTAACTGAAAAGGTCGTGCCTACGCCCGTTTTAAATTTTAATTATACATATTTTGATTTTTAAATTCGAAATAATTTACAAAATAATTCATTTACTGGTATTCTACACTACTTATAAAAACTAATGAATTGAGCTGTTGAGGCATCAAATTCATATTGTGTGGACCATAATGTAGGAATTTGCTGTATTTTCAAGTATTTCTGATTTTTTATTGAGCAATTTGTCAAATAAGTATTTTGTTTCCTAGTTTTGTTTCCTAATCAATACATTGTAACACTGTTTTCGGTTACCGTAATACCTAAATTTATATAAAATTATATAAAAAGTAGAGGAAAATACTGTAATCACTCGTTTTATAAGACACCTGGCGCATACGTAAATTTGAAACTCGTTAATACTATTTTATACTTTAATTTAGTTTGGTGTCATAACGGACCCATTGTGGCACTGTTTTTGGTTTTGTAATGAGTCGGTAAACTACAGCTAAAGCTACAGCTAAAATATCCTAACCGAAGTTTCTAAATTGTTTAAAATCAAAATGACGATGTTTGTGAATACAAACAAATATTACAACAAATGGAAGATTTTGACTCCTTGTCATTATTGTTGTATTATATATTTTATATTTCATTTCAATCATTTAATTCAGTTGTCCAATGCCGTGGAATATAACTGCTTAGAGATTATGTACTAACTTTCTTCAATCAGTCACGTTCACCAGCTATTATGCAAAATATTTGATTTTTAATTTGATGCAGTTTACTTCTGAAAGTGTTAAATTGACCACTGTGCGTCGTATAGCCGCATGGCGACTCTTCAGCACGCTAGATTCTGCATGCCTACCGGGCGCAGCGAAACCGATTTCGCTCAGTTTTTACTGCTTTGCCACCGGCCAATCGTTCCGTGCTAACGACGAATAAACTATGGACGAATTACCTCGTATCCAGAAAAAATTGCACTCGCGATTCGCAGAAATCGCAAGGCGACGGCGTATGTACCTTCGTTCGTGCCATGGAAATATGACACGGGAACATGAGGAGCATGATGTAAATGTCAGTTTACGGCCTCAAATACTGCAACGGTACCGTAAATTAAACGAGCATGCCCCGGCCAAGGTGTGCAATTTACTATGAATAGGTAATTTATATTTTGAGAAATGGACGAGTTACCGGGCAATAAATTGTATAAATGTAATTGGAGAGCGAGCTATACAGGCTATACATGCAGGAATAACGTTATGATTTGGATCTTTACTCGTATAAAATATTTTCTACGAATTACGATTTAGTAAATGTAATAATAGTGTTCGTGTATAAAATATTGCCTTATGAGTTATCTTTCCCTGTAAATATTTTTTTGTGGTTTCTGGAAATATATTTGCTTATTATTAAACACATAAATCCATTAATATCTCGTTATCATTGTCTAATGAGTAATTTAACTCTGACTTGTGTAACACAATGTACTTTCTCTTGAGCTGTTTTATCCATGCAGTCTTTTTCTGGGAGATGGATGGCCTCAGCATTCACGTGATGATACAATCCTTCTTCGTGTCTTTTTAGTGGAACCTCAGGTTCCAGAACTTGCTGGTGCAAACGCAGGTGATTGTGCACTGACATCATAGAGGTTCTTTCAAGTAACAGGCACATCTCCCTATGTCAAATCTCGAAGCACTGTCCAAGCTTTTCTCTATTCTTTCCAGCAGATGCTTGTGTCATATATGACATGCCCAGATGTTTGACTGTTTTTGCGTACGCTGTAAGGTTACATTTTGCTAGTTTTTCATAATCTTGCTGGTTATTATTTGGTTGTTATATTTTAGTTAAAATGTACTGCGGTCCTTAACTTATTCCATTTCTTCTCTGTCCAGATGTGAAATGGACCAAAAGCTCTTTCCTTGTCGTTGCTTCACTGCTACTACATACAGCAAAAATAATGGTTCCAATGGTTCCATAGAATCTAATGTTTGTACTACTTACGCAACTAGCATTTATCAACAAACAAGAAAATAAGAAGTTTGTCTCTTTAAAACTATGACAATGATTACACTAAAACCATAGTCATTAACTCATCATTGCTGTATACATTTTGCTGAAACAGTTGATTGCACACTGCTGCACACAAACTGGCCGTAATCCACGCCAGATAAATGCTACAATATAATGGCTACCAAATCGTTTAAGATTGTCGATTACAAATGCGAATTTTGCATCTTGCCTTTAAAGCGTTTTATGTATGGGTCAATCCATATGAAATGGTCCAGAAACAATAAGTTGGTTGCTTGGTTGCTTGACCTTAGAAAAATCACATTTTTCTAATGACTTTGCCTATGTTCTGGGAGTGCAAAACCATTGTTTTTTTTTTATTTTACTGTGTTCAG
Source organism: Melinopterus prodromus (assembly GCA_964023965.1). Taxonomy (NCBI): domain Eukaryota; kingdom Metazoa; phylum Arthropoda; class Insecta; order Coleoptera; family Scarabaeidae; genus Melinopterus; species Melinopterus prodromus. Next base: position 54,477,804 of record OZ030393.1, read on the forward strand.
AAATGGCGACCAAATGTGAGCGAATCTGACATTTTTGACATTGGTATGTGTTTGCGTTAAACGAAATAACTTTGTTTGGGTTTGTCACAGAGTGTGGAATATTAAATTATATAATACATGGTGTTTACGCTTATTTTCTGTTAAAATCTTAAAGTTTCCTTACGATAGTCTATTAGTAACCATTATCATGATTTTCTTTTGACCTGAAGAGATACTTAATTTGTCAATTCAATATTTTTATTATATTATTTTTTTATAACTTTGTATGCAAAGGGCTTGTAATAAAAAAACAGCTTTCTTACACCTTCCCCCCATTAATATCAAGCTATTGAAATTTGAATATTTCCTATTTTCACGATATTTCATGTCAAATATCTGTGATGGTACCAGGAAAAAAATCCTGCCCCTTTAAAAATGAGAGAAAAATCACATGACACTAAGACAAATTTAATATAAAAATCCTCAGTAAATACAAATAAACACTTTTTCTGATGACAAATGTAATACTCTAAGTAATTTCCATATGTTTTTGAAGTTGATGTGATGTAACATCTTAGGACACATTCTATTATTTCTATTTCTAAAGGAGAGAATTTGTGAAAACTTGTAGTTCCTGTTATTTTCTTGGATCTCTAAAATGTATCTTCAAGGGCCCTAAAGACATTTTTTGAATCGGCTTATGAAAAAAATACAAAATACAGACAACAAAGATACTTATTTTAAATAGGCAATAAGCTTTATAATTGTGCATGTAAACATTAAAGCATTTTGTATATTTACCCTAACCTTCTATAATCATTAAAATATACAAAAAGTAAAATAAGCTAATATGTTATTATACATGTATCAAAAAGATCTCAGTAACTTTTTGTGTAGATTTTCAAGGCAAGGTACTTCTGGTATATTAGAAAGATACCAAAATAAGTGAAACATTTCATGTGACGAGTTTTTTTTTTTATTTCTGTCAATGGAAAACATTTTTCTGATGTAAAAATAGTATATTATTAGTGTTTCAGTTCATTCGTGTTTTTAGTTATTACTATTTATTATTCAAATATTCCGGAATACGGACGGTAGGAGCAACAAACCTCGTAAAATGATGTAAATTATTAATATATTAAGTAATATGTTCTAATTCATAATGAAGACAATATACATGTTCATCTTTTGATATATAGGCATGAATAACAATGATTATAAAAAGCAAAAGGTAGTTTTAAGCCAACAAGCAATGATAGTATTTTGTCACTTATTTGACAAGTGTTTCTTCCTAAAAATGCTCAGCACCTTTACGTTTGTAGATATACCCTGGTGTGGAAAACATATTCTGCTCTCACTGACTTCATGCTTCGCAATTTGTTACGTACCTAAGACTTTCTTAACGCTATTTAATTTAATGGCAAATAAGAAAAAGGCTATCGCTAGGCACGTAGTTTCATGTGAGGCTTTCAAGACTTCAGTATAATAATGACCTCTGACGTCTACAAGAAAAGTATGTATTACATTTAGAATTGAAAACTAATATAAAATTACGTTATTCAATGTTAATTATTGTCTAATTTCAATGATTTAGGTACTACAGTGTTACCCATACAGTATTATAGTACAACTTTACTGTATCTAGAGACAGTAAAAGTCATATTTTACAGCATATCATAATACTCAAGCCATCCCTAGACAAATAAATCCACGTCACTTAAGGCGGCGTATCCCGCACAAAAGCCACCCCCATTTACGACGAACAGATTTTCAACTATGCCAGCCGATACATGCCAAGAAATAATAAATATTTGGCAGTTTCTCGTGCCTGGCTGGCGTCAACTTTTCGAATTTACCGAGGGCACGTTACCCGGCTAGTAGTGGCGTTCACCCCTTCCAGCAAACAAACAAAAAAATAAATAAATACATCGATATACCTGTCTCATACGTTCGAGCGCGAGCTATGCGATCGTACCCGCTTTGATGTGGCAGCGAAATTGATGTAGCAGGCGGCTTTGAAAATAATGTAAACAAGAGGGCGACACCGCGCGCTCCTTTTCATCCCCCGCCCTCGTCGGTCCGCTTGTATACATGCATCTCATACATATTTATCCGAATATAAGCCGTCCTTAAACTGATATTATACGTAAACTCTACGCCGGGGGTGAACAGATTAGGGTCTGTTTTTTGTAAAATATGCCGTTACACTTTGTAGGGATGATAAAATTGTGACAGACAGGGTGGACTCTGCAGGCGTGCGGTCTAAGCGACGATATTTTATGCTGCTTTATCGGACGGATGTAATTGGAACACTGTTGAAAAATAAAATACTGCCGACTTTTGAGGCTGCAGATATATATGTGTATGTATATTTGTCACGGAGGGGCGTGATTTATAGAAAAATAATTTATAGGCACGGATGTGTGCTGCATGGTATAAATTGATAAAAATTTTATTTCGCGGAGCGTCCGATTCCACGGAATTGACAAACACCAGCAGTTATTTCAACATTTTTACACACATCTTTTAGTATCCTGGTTATCAAAAACTGGCGTCCAAAACGTTGGCTATCGGGGAAAGTTCTTAAAATTAGTAAAAGGCAATATCGTAATTCACAATTTCTACGTTTTCAGATACAGATTGTACGGAAAAAGGAAAACGGAAGATGAATATTTTTTTATATCTTCCCTGAGACCATTGTATATGTGATTGTCCTGGTAAGAGAATGACCGTTTATACAGCTCAGCGCGATGGGCAGGTGGAGCAAACAAACCTCTGAATCTTAAATTAAGGTTATGGACATCCGTTCTACAGCGTATCTTCCGCATGAGGTATTGTGGGATCCTCTTAGATAGCAACTTATGATATAATATTGCTGCATGCAACACCCTAGTGTTATCCATGTTCAACCACCCCAAGTCGCCCAGCCCATTCGATACATGATCATACTTCCTCAAACCAAAAACAAACAGAACACATGCATTTTGGACACGCTGAACACGCTGCCTATCCGACGCCGTCAGGCAAGGACCGTACACGGTATCACAATATGAGATCTTTTTACTATTGACAGTAGATATCGTGAGATACTGTCAAAACATCAGCATTTGACACTACCGATACTGTCATTAGACTGAAAATATTTGGAAAATCCTGGCTCACTATTATAGTATTATATCAATGCAGATGCGACCGATATCGATCAAATATAATTTGCTCTTGTAGCTAAACTATTAATTTTACCAAAAAATGTCGAGACATAAATAATTCAGAATTTCCTCTATTTTAATTTATTATTTAATAACTATTTTGAGGAAATTACAGAAATGGCGGCTCATTTGCAAAATCCTTGAAGAATGCTTAGAGGAAACATCCAGTTCCTTTGGACCCTTTTGAACCAAAAGCTTTTCAGCTCTTAGTTTGTTCATAAAACTTCTAAATATGAACGAATGTTTATAGTTTCATTTCGTTCTACGTAGAAGCATTTCTTTTGTTGACCGGTGTCAATTATGGAGCAAAACTATCTAAGCAATCTCCTCTGGGGGAAACAACCCCTGGTGACTTCAGATCAGGGTTGTCAGATTTAAAAATCATACATCCGGACAGTCGGCATTTCGATTAAGGAAAGTCATTGACTGTACAAAATTTCAAATATTTCCTTTTCCGTATTGTTGTTTTAATATTTGTTTTATAATATTGTTTTATAATTATTTTATTAATACCACGCAAATATTTTAATTAAGTTGTCGATATTCAGTATATATTTTGTATCCAGCAAATTTCAGTTTTTCTTTGCCAATCAATATTTAAAAATTCTTAGGGTAACTTTGGTTCAATTCGTGGGTTTGTTAAGTTAATAGCATATTCAGTTCTAATGTCAATTGACATAATAAGATCCTTAATTAAAAAAATAAACAGTTTTAGTACAAACAACCATAGAATTGCCAATAATATTTGTTGTAGAAATAAAACATTATCTGATAAAATGTTAAATATCCCGTATATTATCCTATTAGTCTTAGCAAATTAGACTGTAAGTATGATATTTTCTAAATAAGTTAACGCTTGAAAATACCTAAACGATAAATGTATTTTTCTGTAGAGCATTGACGATATCAGTTTTGACGTTTTGCTAAAATATTTTAGCATTCGTAGAACCAGAAAACAACTCGTTTTTTGTCCAGCCCGTTGCCGAGGCCGGTCGGTTCGAGAACTTGGTACGTGTGGAAATTCACATGTGCGTTGTGTTGAATGGATGTAACGTTGTTTTTTTTCTAATTGAAAGAAGTTGTTATCGGGTCAGTCCATTTTTATGTTTCAGTTTCAACGAGAAAATATTGTAGTAATATTACATACTACAATATTTTCTCGTTGAAACGCACGTGTTTGTTTTTGCTGCATTACTAACACGTCTCGCAAAATATAATATTATGCAATGATTAAGGAATTTATTGTGCGATAATAACTAGTTAGATCATTTTCGGTTGGTGTGAAATTTCTGTTTTTTAATTTCCGTTCTTTAATTGTTTGGACTTATGACGTCGTCGATTTTTCTTTTATAACATCTCCCTTTTTTGTGCTTTTTGTCATAATAGTTCTAATTAATTCTGTTTTTCCCAGTAAAATAAGGCCTCCGGTTCGGAAAAATTTAAACCCAGCTGGATTTTTCTATGTTACATTAAAGCGCATTTTTTTTTTTCATTTAACTTTATGTGTATTTTTGTTTCCATTCATGCATACTTGAATTTATTTTTGAAATAAATATTTGTCCATACTATTGTAATTAACTGATTGTGAGAACGGTTTGACATTGATATTTCGTTTAATTTGGTAGTCTTGATAGTTATGAATTTGTTGCCTTCTGGATTAATTAGCAATCTATTAATTAGGCAATGAAAGCATAAGAAATGTTATAAAAGATATGTTGATAGGTATTCTTTTTTAATAAAACTGATGGTTAATATATTTCAAACACTTTTGAGTTACAAAAAATCCATTGCGGTTAAAATTATTACCTTTCAGATGTTTAAACAAATTGTCAAATTACCAGTTGTCCTGTATCATAAACAAATGATCCTGTAGGAACAACGAATTATTATAAACAAATTTGTTCTATTGTGCATTCAGTTGTGACTGAAATAACGTGTATCTGGTTCTCCTTGTATAATCAGACAATATTCTTAACGAATTTTCTTGTCCATGAGTTTATTTATTACAATACATGATTAATAAATACTACAACGTGGTGGGTACTTTGAATTACATAAACATTTCATTATACATCATTATTCTGCTTTGGTATTTTTCAAAACATTATGTTCAGTGGTTGTTCTAGGGACATATATAATAAATACATAATAAAACTATCGATTGGTATTTTCCCATCGCATTTCATTCATAGGCTCGATTACATTTATGGTAAATATACAATAATTGGTTGCTGTATTATTCTCTTGAGGTATGGAATGGAACCCTAATACATACATTAAACATATAAATAACATATAAAAATTTAGGTTGACTAACATTTGTTTTTCTTTCTATGTCTTTATCACATCTGCATCTATACAAATTCTTACATTTGTTTATCAGTACATATTGCTAGGAATGCCTACACAGTAACTGAATTTTAATGCATCGGAACGAACCGCGAAATAATGGCACTCTTATAAATATTCAGTTCGATCTTCGCCAATGTCCAGCCGGTCGACTGCCGTCGAACAAAACGACATTTCTCGCGTTTTTGCATAATTGGCCGAGCACGGTATTAAAATTAATTTATGGGTCCCCATTAAGCGTTATTCTGGTCGACGTCGGTCGCCGTCAGCGCGCTCCCGCACCCTCCTCGCCCGATTTCCTCGTAACCTTTTTCCCGGTGCCCGGCGGCGGCCATCTTGGCCCTCGGACGCGCGATATCTCGAAGCCCGTAAAATCTCCCAAATTCGCGATGGATGTTAATTTTAACCGGTAGACCGGCAACAATCGCAGCTGTGTACCGATGAATATTAATAAACCGGGTCATTTTCGCCGTCGATTACCGCCTTTGATCTTCGGCCCAGTAATTGCGGTATCCGCCGTTGACGTGCAGCGCGTGACCGTCGCGAATCACCGGCTCCCGGACACGAGGTGATGTTGGGGATACGCGGAACCGCCGATGGGGTCTCCCCCCGTCGTCGTCGGCAGCGTTGCTCCCGTGCGATCTCGCGCGAGGGGTGAGCGGTAGGTAGCGTTGTTTACAGCCCCATAAACCGAGCCGCTAGGTGTTGCCGCCCGGGCGTCACTACAGTGGGGTATTCAACCAATTTTACTGGCCAATACGCGATAATCTCAAAATTGGTTATTGATTTATTTCTTCTATTTAATACTCTAGTTGTCTTTTCAACTAAATGTTCAGAGCTGTTGGCGTCTACTCTCGTTATCTTTTTGACGGGAATGCGAGACTTCTCGAATGGTTTGGTGAGACGGAGTGAGGTTATCGGCTGTTGCCCTGTGTTTGGAACGTATGGGCGTGCGTTATTGTTCCGACAAGCAAACTTGCTCATAGATACGTACCAAACAGAGGGCAACCGCTGATATCCCCACTCCGTTTCACATAAACATTCGAGAAGTCTCGCATTCGCTTCAAAAGGATGACGAGAGTAGACTCCCAGTTCTTATTTCATCGCAATGGGTCTTTCAAGTAGTTAATTCGTATTGGACAAAGGACCATCATCTCTTATCATACCAACTAGACGTTCGCTATGCATCGTTGACCTGTAGTCACTTAATGCTTTATGTTTTGGGCTTCTGTACGTTCTTCTGGTACGTAGAGGAACATCGGGTCAGTTAAACTATTTCGACACAGTATTAACTTTCAGTTTCAGCTTCCTTACTTTGTAAGTTTGTTGAATGGGGTTTTTGGGTAAGGTCATGTGTTACCCATGGATTTCTTGCATGTAGGCGTAATGATAGTACTACATATTTCTGGCCAACACTTTTTTTCAACAGGCTTTTGAACTTCTTTTGTAATTCATGTCTCTTCGATGTTCTATTATGCCTTAAGATTTAAGGTGGGGATGATCCATACACAGAGAGAAAAGATTTCTTGTTTCAAAGAAATGTATTTGTTTGAATTTATTCTTTTGGGTCAAAACATATTTCTTTGACGCCAACAATATTTACTTCATTGAATACTCTAGTTTATTTGCTTGCAGAGATTAATTTATTTGAAATATTTATTTAAGGGGAATAAATATATATGGATACAAACAAAAATTACTTTCCTTTAAAGTAATATATTAGTTTTGATTTTTAAAAAACGTTTCTTTACACCAATGAAATATAATTTTGATTCTAACATATAAATTTGTATATAAGGAGAGATTTATTTCGCTTAAAGTAATATTTTGTCTTTGGCTTAAAAATAGGTTTACTTCCGCCAAAGAAATCATATTTTGATTAAAATAAATATATTTTTACACAAGAAGATATTTATTTCCTTCAAAGTAATATTTTTGTTTTGGCTTTAAAATAGGTTTCCTTCCACCAAAGAAATCATATTTTGATTCAAATAAATATATTTTTAATGTCATCCAACTGTATTGTTAGATGGCGCTGTAAACTCTCTCCTCGCACTTCGTACATATCGAGAGTATAAAGCCGCGTGATCGACAGTATAGAACTTATAGAGTACAGTGCCTGCAGGTTCAAGTTGCGATTCCAAATCAGAGACACTTTACTAACTTAACCTTGACTATATGTTGGGTTGGGAAGACCAAGCACTGGTCGAGGATGTGCGACATCCCAAAAAGGAGGTGACACATGGCGAGTCTTCCGAAAAATTCTTGTCTATTAATTCCTTCAACAAATTAATAATTTTAAGCATTGTAACTCGACCAACAATTTTGTTAATTTAAAAAAATGTAATTCTTTCACTCAACACAATCATAATTATTTGAAGTAAATAAATCTCATTTCTTATAATACACAAATTGCAAACTTTTTAACTGGAAACATAAGTTGTTTGACGCAAATCAATGTTCTTTCTACCAAACAAATATTTCAAATAAATGCGTTTTTACCCGCAAATAAATATTTCTTTGCCTCTATTGAAACAACAAATTTCTTTGAGTCAATGCATATTTATTTGAATCAAACAAAAATTTCTCTCTGTGTAACTACTGACAGGTTATCGCTAAAATATCATCATCAATCATCATTGTCATGTACTAGCTTCCTTAGTTATTTTCAGTCGAAAGCTATGTAAGTACCTAGTTCGCCAAAACATAATTTGATCCGATATATTTCCACCCAATTTCAACAAAGACACGCAAAACACAAACTAGCAGGTTCGGAATTTTATGATTATTTTTATGCCAATCATTAGAGAGAATTTGAAACGTTGTCTCAATTCAAAGCAACCTTTGTTGATTCAAAACAACGGTTGTTTTATATATACGCAAGAATGTATATCGTTTATTGAAGAAAACCGTTGTTTTGACCGGTTGTCTTACTTTAAGATTTTAATTGGTACAATTTTAAATGGATACTGCACAGACAATAATCAACTCACATTTTTGGATTAAACATTTTATTTTAAATATGAATATCTCATTATGAAGGCAATAATATTTTACATGGAATGCAATTAACGTATCCAAAGAAGAATATTGTTATTTTCCAACTAGAGAAGACGACTTTCTTAAATTAAAACAATCGTTTCCTTGAAGGAAATAGTTCGGTTGTTCTATATTAAAGAAATGTTCCTATTATAAGTTGATATGTCTTGTCTTAAAACCAACAAATTATGTTAATAATGTTATTTTCTTAACATTGGACAACCATTTCTCTGTGTGCATTGTCTTCGTTTCGGAGTAAATTTTTTATCAGAAAGTGAAATCGTTGACTCTTATTTCAGTTGGTAAACTAAAAAGTTGAGTTATATACAGATCTAATAATGTTTTGTATTTATTTGTCTATCTTTCTTGAAGACCACTTTGAAGAGTCACTTTCGACATCATTATCCGTCTGCAGCTCGTTCTGCATCATTATCCCTGGAATTTGTTTTTCCTTTCTATAGATCTTCTTCCATTCCTTAGGGATTTCTGTGTCAAGAATTTTTTTTGGTACGTATCTATATTATTCAATTTATTGTAATGATTTTAGTAATTTTACCAGATCAAGCTTCAATTTGGTTGTTTAAGTAATGGTTATTGTTTTGTCTTGTTTGAATTGAAGCATCAAACTAAAACAATTTTCATCGACAGCTTAGATCGACTGACGGGATTAACAGAATAAACGCCGAGGGCGCAGAAAGGTTCCAATGGAACCAAGGTTCTACCGAGTTAATCTACAACTACGACACTTTTGAAAAAAAAACATCAAACATTTGTTCTGGCTAGCATTTTGGGTCGAATACCGCACTGTAGGGTGTACGTAGGTACACAATGCGAAACGAGCGCGAGTGAGGCAGTAGGCGTCCGTCGTAAACACCGAAATAACGAACACCTCCACGGCGATTTGCCGATTTCCGCCGCTACGTGTCGCCGCGCTCGCCTAAAGATAGAACGATTCTTCGGAACAGTAAACCTACATACACCTGACGTTCCGAGAACGACGGCAACGGCATGGCAATTTGCTCGCAGCTATCGACGATACACAATAAAAGCGCCAACTGAGCAAAACTGAACGAAACAATAAATTGTGAAACAAATTTCAGCTCCATCATTCCGCTAGCAACTGAGGTAGTCCATACACAAACCATTGTTGAGTATGTCATTCATTGCAATTTGCGAAAATTAAATGATTTCCCGGAAAGGAGGTCTTGGGGCTACTTGGGTGTTGGGGTGATACCAGTTACAAAATTGGACAATACTTAACGTAACAATACGTAAAAATAATAATAATAATACCTATTTCTACAAGAATCTGCTTCAAATATCTGCCTAGCTGCCTAGCAGCTCCTAATGATTTTGTATCCCCAGCATCTTGTCGCCAGGTGACAATTTCACTAAATACACCACAAAAGGGGCATTTTGAGCTTCATATAGATCAAGATCTGCGCGAACTTGTATTCAACAAAAGACATGGAGACACCTCCCTGTTTCGTAGTCAGCAATCAGCATTGATAAGACAGAAGAAGTGAAGTAAAAAGTACATTAAAACAGGTCAACGAAAACAATAATGCATCTAAGAATACAAAATTGGCAAAACTGGGGCCAAACTCCATCTCCCATATCTGTTATTCAATAAATTGCTTAAGACCAGCACCAAAGTGGTGTAAGAATTCCAAGAATATGCAAGCTGTCACCAGTTCAAGTGAGACTGACTTAAAGGCTATAGCAGAAAACAAATTATACTTATAAATATGGCATAATAATTGGACATTATAGATTCTTTGTACAATAAGCTATTACTTAAAGTGTTGCATAATTGTCTGGAGTTGACGGGCACATGATATTGAAAACAATCGCAATCTAAACAATCGAGAAACGCAAAACGTCAAGATTACAGGTCTGTAGACCGCAGAATCTGTTGAAACAAACTATAGAAATGGTGGGCCTATTCTTAACTACAGTGAATGATGTAAAGGAAATGGAACAGTACCTCATTCACTCGAAAAAGTAATGGTAGACAAAGCCAAAGGTGGAAAAGTTTCGGAAAGCTTGAATGTGATATGGACTGCAAAACTAGGTGTGATTTTAACAGTGCTGACTGCTGATAGGGGTTCTGTGTTGTTACTGCTTTACGTTCTAACGAAACTTGCTCACTAATAGGCTAAAGTGCAAGCAAGTAGGTATTGCAGTTGATTGCAGTCTCACTGTAACAACCAACTATATATACGATGTAATAGTGAAAACATGGTATGAGGAAAGTCTTGTTGATTGCTGTGGACATAAGAGCAATATATGCAGTTGATCTGGAACTTGGCCAATAGTATTTTCTTCTTGATGAAGTAATGCATAATGTGGTTTGAGCATTTTGTAACCATGACGCGAGTTAACAACGACGACGTGAGTTAGTTTTGCCGAATTCCATTTTTTGTTCCTTGTTGTTTTTTGTTCTCCATTCTGTTGAGTAATTGTTATCTGTTGATGTGGGGTTTCTCTTCAAATGGATTTTCAATAACTGACTCTTGGCATTGTTTTGGAGTTGATTTGAATCTATTCTTTAAAGATGGGAAGTTTAGTTTGTGAAGAAGGAGAAGTAAGACATAGGAACTAAGAAGATAGTAGTGGAGTTTATGTTATATACCTAAAGAGGATCATGTTGAAACTCTGGATACTCCAGACGTTTGATATGGTGGTGGTTAGAAAGCAGAAAAACCTTGGCCAAACCTGTGTTGACTTACAGGTCATATGTTTGGGTGAAGATTAAACTTAAATGCATAATAGACAATTCGTCAGAAAATATGCCATGGTCCAATTTCTATTATTTATTTAATTTTAATGAGAACAATCCAAACGAATTTAGAGCACCAATTTATCATAACGTAAAACTTCAACCCTTTTCCTCATCATTCACCCTCCAAGGCCGATTGTCAAAATATTATCGCTAATCCTCGGCGAACAATTCATATCGCGCGATGATAAAAAAGCGGCCTGATTTATCATCATCATCAGACATTCTGGGCGTTTAATCCGTCCCGTTAGGTGTCCAATTCTGACAAAGTGACATCGGTATAGGGTTTGCTTGCACAATGGTACTGCCGGGAGGGTACGTCTCGGGTTGATGCACCCCTGGGCATATCAAATTAGGGAGGTGGCGAGACGACACGGCATCCTGCGGGATAGACACCGATTACCATTATCGTATCATACGGATGTTAGTTATTAAAAGCGTGGCCTGCGTAGCTAATCGCGCTAATGGCCGGGGCGGGCGATAGGGCGCGCTGCAGTCAACTTTACAACAACCCCGCCGAAGTGTAGCGTCGAATCGAGGATGGGGTTCGACGACAAATGGGGCTGGATGTCGTGGAGTTTATCGATTGATTAGATCTATCTGGTGAGCATACATAACAGCTCAATACGATACAGTTGACGTGGATAATTAAATTATTGGATGGTAAGACTTTGACGTGACAGATCAGATATTATCTGGATGATTGTATAAGTAGGTGTAAGGACCGTACACTGGAGATCTTTTGATTATTAGTTTTTTAATACAAACGTCTTTTACTCTTTTCTCTTTCACTTTCACAGAAGCAAATAATAAGAGAAATCATGACATATAGGTTTTGCCTCCATACACTCTTTTAAAATGTGAAAGTGAACATCTAGTACCCTCTTAATCGAGTTTTATTCAAAACTGTTTCCCATATTTGCTGCTTCAAGGGCATATGATCAGAAACACACTTAATTACTTATTTTACAATTTTAAAAAGATCTTTAGTGGTAGAACAATCAACAAGAGAAACTGACAATCGATTTTGGCATGATTATTTCTGTAGAATCTCAACCTGATTGCAGAAATTGTGAAGTGAGTCTAGCTTTCGAGAAAGGAAGCAAAGAAAATGCTTTAGACTTATAGATTAATTTTAAATTTTGGCCTTCAGATTCAGGTTCTAGTAGAAAGACATTTTTGACAGCCATCTGTAAACTTTTGTTTGAATTTTTGTTGAAACTTTTTTCTGCGTGCAATGATGTTTAATTGTGTGGCCTTACATAACAAAATGATCTACAAAATGAACAAACGACAAATATTTTAACTCTGGAAAACGCAGATTTAGTGGATGGATTTTTAATAGCGCTGAACACGTTAAATAGTGAAAATTTGCGAATTTGTTTCAAGTTAATATGAAAATATGAACATTTTAAAGTGATATGTATTCTTATCTTCGGACATGTCAAGTTGAAACCTTCAAAATACACGTATTTAGAATAAAGTAAATTTCCAACATAATTTTTTTGACGTATGACGTATGACATCGATTTTTTTTAAGGGCAAGCCCGAACTTTTTCTTACTGACTTTGATAGTTCTTTTAATTATCTTAATGGTAGCAAACATATTTTATGCCTTACATACAAAAAATCAAGAAAAATGCAATTGAAAATTAGTTTAACTTTTAAACTTTTGTATTGATTAATTTAATTGCATTGAATATGAATCTTAAAGCATATCACATCCGGTTCCAGTATTTCTGTTGTTTCTCCTTTAATCCTTAACAAGTTGTTAACAAAGATTCAGAATTTCAGTTGAAGGTCGATTATTGAATTTTACATAAAAATGTATTTTGATAGTCCAAATTAAACATATCCGAAGATTTTTTAAAATAACAAATTGTTTTAGCGACTTCCCATAGTTCCCATAGTTTTTGAAGGTTTCTTTAGATTTCAACCGAATAAATGAAAAAAGTTGGTTGCCAAAAACCAGTTTTTCTTTAGTAAGTGATAACGAGAACATACACAAGAGAGTTCGAGCTGCGTTCAATGAGAGAGTGCTAACTTTATCACAGAAGCCCAACCAACAATAATATATGTCAAAAATAAACGAACATGTTTGGGAGAAAACGGAATTGTTTTTGAATATTTATTATAATAGACAAAAATAGGGTTTGGAATTTACTTAACCTATCTTCTTTTATTTTTAGTTTTGTCTGTTTCAGTGTTGCTACAATTTTATAAAGACTGATTTGATCAGAAAGACTAAAAACCTTATTAATTAATTTCTTATATTATTATAAGAATATACTTGTGAAGTTGTTTTACAACTTAATCTAGATTTGGCAATGTTATCAATTTCTATTGTGATGTTTAAATATCAATTTAAGTAAGTAGGTAAAAATGTATTTTAGGTATAGGACAGTTTACACAAAATTGTAATAGTAAAGATGTAATAGTTTCTATTATACATAAAAATAAAATCTGATAGGGTTGCCATTTGAAAAAATGGACTTTTAGTAGTTTGCTCGAGTTTAACTTCGATCTTATAATTTGATCGCCCTGTATAAATTTTTGAAGAATTCTACCGATATGTCGATTTTATGTTATCTTCACAACAATAACTTTGCCGGATAACCTTTTTGCAACGGTCACAGTGGATAGCTTATAAATAATTGAAAGTTTCCTTGCAGCAGTCATTATTTATTGAAAAAATTTAATATCTCAAAAATGACACATGTTAAGAATAGGGTATGTAACGTACAATCGACCAAGATATTACCAAAGATTTAAAAAATGTTATGAAATACAGGGCGTTCCATTTGAAATATATAAGTTGACACTAATTCCGGTGTGTCCGGAAGTAACCAAAACCTGAAAACATTTTAAAAACATCGCATCCAGCAACATAAGTCCACAAATGTTCAATTTTGTGATGGCAGCTGGTCCATCACAAAAAAGAAACCCGAACGTTATTTTCTTCGTGTTGGAATAATATGAAAGAGTTCCTTGAAACAAATTTAAAATAATCAAAAACTACCCAAATTCCTATATTTTATACTTCAGCTACAAAGACACTAGATCACAAGTGTTCTTTGAATCACACAACCTTCGATTGGCAGCCGGTACAACATGGCGCAGTCGCTAGGATATTTCCAAATGCTAATTGATTAGCATTCTCACGAAAAGAAAACCCCCCGGTGCATAATTTAGATTTCCCAGCCATCTTCACTGTTGTAATACCCTCATTAGACATTTATGGAATTCGTAAGTAGGCGTGGAGCAGAAGGTGACGTATATGGGTACTGCAGTGATTGCAGATGTCGGGGGCAGGTGTGTCAGGGTTCCGGTATCCGGTTAATAGTCCGGATTTTTCCGGAGCCGCAGCAGATTTGATAGTAATTCCGGAGGAGGGAGCGAGCACCTGCCCTCCGGGTGCTGCGACCCTTATTAGATTGGACGGATTTTCTTCTGTTTTCGTGACGTGGATCACCGCCAACCCCGACGAAATACTTACACAGTGGGCCTTTTCCGGAAAAAGCTTCTCCGGCTTATTTCATTCTCATTTATTTGTCCAATTCCACGGAGGTTCATCCTCCTATACGGTGTGGGTGGATATTTTGCTCGGAATTGTTTAAAGTTTGTAGGCAATGCACTCAAACTATAGCAATTTGGAAATATTTTCTCACTAGAAATTTTGTTAGTAGTCGTTTTAAAATTGATTTATTTAAAATAGATACTCAAAATATTTACAGTAATTGACAAAAAGAAGTTTTAGCAACCATACAACACGCCATCAATTTTACGACGGGACATGTCTAATATCGACACGTGGTGCTGCTGTTTATGCAGTTTCCTGCTTAGTAATCACCCACGTCGTACTTCCCTGTAGCGTGTCGACTAAAGTTGTTGTTGTACGTAAATTGGTAGAAGCAAGCAGTGTGTTTGTTGTGGTTTGTAGTGAAATTAAGTCGCGTTTTCATTGGTTGTATTGAAGAATTTTAATAAGAAATAACAAAGTCGACAACAGCGCTTTTGCGTGCAGCGGTGACCGAGAAAACTTCTGGCGGGATACATATTCCACCACGGGCATATACATCGTTTCTCAGTCTCCCACTCCGTACTGCGCACATGGCAAATTGCGGAATATGTATTCTAGGCAAATGTTTTGTCAACATAAACACGTATAAGGTTATAATTTAAATAAAAACACGCGTTTCTTAACTCTTAAAGAATAAATTAAATATTAATTTTCAAGACTGTAAGTAAGGTCACCTTAAGGTTTTGAACTACGTTCATAAGCAACATCACCCTTAAATTTGAAAATGGAAAAACAGATGTATCTTTCTTTTTAAACGACAGTGTAAATGCCGATGTGGGAAAAAAACCACGTCCATAGAACATTACACCCATTATAAGGTTTTGAGCTATGCTTATAAGCAATATCACCTTTACTTTGAAAATGGAAAAGAGATAGAAAAACATTGAACATTGCAACCGTTGGTGATAGAAAGGTTTACCTACTACCAAATGATAGCTCTCATTGAGTATATCAAAAATATGTATACTTTTATATGCCTAAGATTTACCATTTTCATGTTATGTGGTCCATTTCGCTTATTTCTGTATTATTAGAAAATCCGTAATTTCAGCGTAACTCGGTAACCAGTAGAGACAGAAACTTTTCCTATGTAAATTTGTAATCAGCGCACCTATTTTAGTAAGATAGCAAAGGTTTCATGTTGATCCGGGTCCTTGTTTTTGAGATAGGTGTGCTACTTCAAAATTATTGTTTAAAACATGTGATTTCTTACAAAATTTTAGGCAATCGGCAAAAACTCAACTACCTTCAATCAAATTAAGGTTGTGGTTCTTGGTACAATTATTGACGCTGATTACGCCGGTATAATTAGATTTTACTTATTTGGAACGGTTGAGCAGTTATTACGTTCCCAATTATCAAAAATGATGCTAAAGACACTCATTTTACTATGTTAGAAACTTTGAACGCAAACTGTGTCCGATCTAATCGACCGATGTGGACGGTTCAAACGGTATCGGATGGAAAATTGGCCGAGGAATCCATTTCTGAAAGCCGCGTTGCTCTAAGATGCGCGGTTCGCGAGAAAAACGCGATAAGCCGCGGAAATAATAGTTTCCCACATTCTGGCCAAACCGTACACGCTACGGGAAAGCCGACCTCACCGTTGAATTCACCGCATCCCAATGCATCAGCATGACTACATTAGAACGCTCTATCTCTCAAAAAGTTACGATTGTTTTTTCGTTCTAAATTTAGCACTTTTAGATAGAAAAAAATTGAACATTGCAACCGTTGGTGATAGAAAGGTTTACCCACTACCAAATGATAGCTCTCGTTGAGTCTATCAAAAATATGTATACTTTTACATGCCTAAGATCTACCATTTTCATGTTATGTGGTCCATTTCGCTTATTTTTGTATTATTTGAAAATCCGTAATTTCAGCGTAACTAGGTAACCAGTAGAGACAGAAACTTTTTCTATGTAAATTTGTAATCAGCGCACCCATTTTAGTAAGATAGCAAAGGTTTCATGTTGATCCGGGTCCTTGTTTTTGAGATAGGTATGCTACTTCAAAATTATTGTTTAAAATATGTGATTTCTTACAAAATTTTAGCCAGTCGGCAAAAACTCAACTACCTTCAATCAAATTAAGGTTGTGGTTCTTGGTACAATTATTCACGCTGATTACGCCGGTATAATTAGATTTTACTTATTTGGAACGGTTGAGCAGTTATTACGTTCCCAATTAACAAAAATGATGCTAAAAACACTCATTTTACTATGTTAGAAACTTTGAACGCAAACTGTGTCCGATCTAATCGACCGATGTTGACGGTTCAAACGGTATCGGATGGGAAATTGGCCGAGGAATCCATTTCTGAAAGCCGCGTTGCTCTAAGGTGCGCGGTTCGCGAGAAAAACGCGATAAGCCGCGGAAATAATAGTTTCCCACATTCTGGCCAAACCGTACACGCTACGGGAAAGCCGACCTCACCGTTGAATTCAGCGCATCCCAATGCATCAGCATGACTACATTAGAACGCTCTATCTCTCAAAAAGTTACGATTGTTTTTTCGTTCTAAATTTAGCACTTTTAGATAGAAAAAAATTGAACATTGCAACCGTTGGTGATAGAAAGGTTTACCCACTACCAAATGATAGCTCTCGTTGAGTCTATCAAAAATATGTATACTTTTACATGCCTAAGATCTACCATTTTCATGTTATGTGGTCCATTTCGCTTATTTTTGTATTATTTGAAAATCCGTAATTTCAGCGTAACTCGGTAACCAGTAGAGACAGAAACTTTTCCTATGTAAATTTGTAATCAGCGCACCCATTTTAGTAAGATAGCAAAGGTTTCATGTTGATTCGGGTCCTTGTTTTTGAGATAGGTGTGCTACTTCAAAATTATTGTTTAAAATATGTGATTTCTTACAAAATTTTAGCCAGTCGGCAAAAACTCAACTACCTTCAATCAAATTGAGGTTGTGGTTCTTGGTACAATTATTCACGCTGATTACGCCGGTATAATTAGATTTTACTTATTTGGAACGGTTGAGCAGTTATTACGTTCCCAATTATCAAAAATGATGCTAAAAACACTCATTTTACTATGTTAGAAACTTTGAACGCAAACTGTGTCCGATCTAATCGACCGATGTTGACGGTTCAAACGGTATCGGATGGGAAATTGGCCGAGGAATCCATTTCTGAAAGCCGCGTTGCTCTAAGGTGCGCGGTTCGCGAGAAAAACGCGATAAGCCGCGGAAATAATAGTTTCCCACATTCTGGCCAAACCGTACACGCTACGGGAAAGCCGACCTCACCGTTGAATTCAGCGCATCCCAATGCATAAGCATGACTACATTAGAACGCTCTATCTCTCAAAAAGTTACGATTGTTTTTTCGTTCTAAATTTAGCACTTTTAGATAGAAAAAAATTGAACATTGCAACCGTTGGTGATAGAAAGGTTTACCCACTACCAAATGATACCTCTCGTTGAGTCTATCAAAAATATGTATACTTTTACATGCCTAAGATCTACCATTTTCATGATATGTGGTCCATTTCGCTTATTTTTGTATTATTTGAAAATCCGTAATTTCAGCGTAACTCGGTAACCAGTAGAGACAGAAACTTTTCCCATGTAAATTTGTAATCAGCGCACCCATTTTAGTAAGATAGCAAAGGTTTCATGTTGATCCGGGTCCTTGTTTTTGAGATAGGTGTGCTACTTCAAAATTATTGTTTAAAATATGTGATTTCTTACAAAATTTTAGCCAGTCGGCAAAAACTCAACTACCTTCAATCAAATTAAGGTTGTGGTTCTTGGTACAATTATTTACGCTGATTACGCCGGGATAATTAGATTTTACTTATTTGGAACGGTTGAGCAGTTATTACGTTCCCAATTATCAAAAATGATGCTAAAAACACTCATTTTACTATGTTAGAAACTTTGAACGCAAACTGTGTCCGATCTAATCGACCGATGTTGACGGTTGAAGCGGTTTCGGATGGGAAATTGGCCGAGGAATCCATTTCTGAAAGCCGCGTTGCTCTAAGGTGCGCGGTTCGCGAGAAAAACGCGATAAGCCGCGGAAATAATAGTTTCCCACATTCTGGCCAAACCGTACACGCTACGGGAAAGCCGACCTCACCGTTGAATTCAGCGCATCCCAATGCATAAGCATGACTACATTAGAACGTTCTATCTCTCAAAAAGTTACGATTGTTTTTTCGTTCTAAATTAAGCACTTTTAGATAGAAAAAAATTTAACATTGCAACCGTTGGTGATAGAAAGGTTTACCCACTACCAAATGATAGCTCTCGTTGAGTCTATCAAAAATATGTATACTTTTACATGCCTAAGATCTACCATTTTCATGTTATGTGGTCCATTTCGCTTATTTTTGTATTATTTGAAAATCCGTAATTTCAGCGTAACTCGGTAACCAGTAGAGACAGAAACTTTTCCTATGTAAATTTGTAATCAGCGCACCCATTTTAGTAAGATAGCAAAGGTTTCATGTTGATCCGGGTCCTTGTTTTTGAGATAGGTGTGCGACTTCAAAATTATTGTTTAAAATATGTGATTTCTTACAAAATTTTAGCCAGTCGGCAAAAACTCAACTACCTTCAATCAAATTAAGGTTGTGGTTCTTGGTACAATTATTCACGCTGATTACGCCGGTATAATTAGATTTTACTTATTTGGAACGGTTGAGCAGTTATTACGTTCCCAATTATCAAAAATGATGCTAAAAACACTCATTTTACTATGTTAGAAACTTTGAACGCAAACTGTGTCCGATCTAATCGACCGATGTTGACGGTTGAAGCGGTTTCGGATGGGAAATTGGCCGAGGAATCCATTTCTGAAAGCCGCGTTGCTCTAAGGTGCGCGGTTCGCGAGAAAAACGCGATAAGCCGCGGAAATAATAGTTTCCCACATTCTGGCCAAACCGTACACGCTACGGGAAAGCCGACCTCACCGTTGAATTCAGCGTTTCCCAATGCATAAGCATGACTACATTAGAACGCTCTATCTCTCAAAAAGTTACGATTGTTTTTTCGTTCTAAATTTAGCACTTTTAGATAGAAAAAAATTGAACATTGAAACCGTTGGTGATAGAAAGGTTTACCCACTACCAAATGATAGCTCTCGTTGAGTCTATCAAAAATATGTATACTTTTACATGCCTAAGATCTACCATTTTCATGTTATGTGATCCATTTCGCTTATTTTTGTATTATTTGAAAATCCGTAATTTCAGCGTAACTCGGTAACCAGTAGAGACAGAAACTTTTCCTATGTAAATTTGTAATCAGCGCACCCATTTTAGTAAGATAGCAAAGGTTTCATGTTGATCCGGGTCCTTGTTTTTGAGATAGGTGTGCGACTTCAAAATTATTGTTTAAAATATGTGATTTCTTACAAAATTTTAGCCAGTCGGCAAAAACTCAACTACCTTCAATCAAATTAAGGTTGTGGTTCTTGGTACAATTATTCACGCTGATTACGCCGGTATAATTAGATTTTACTTATTTGGAACGGTTGAGCAGTTATTACGTTCCCAATTATCAAAAATGATGCTAAAAACACTCATTTTACTATGTTAGAAACTTTGAACGCAAACTGTGTCCGATCTAATCGACCGATGTTGACGGTTCAAACGGTATCGGATGGGAAATTGGCCGAGGAATCCATTTCTGAAAGCCGCGTTGCTCTAAGGTGCGCGGTTCGCGAGAAAAACGCGATAAGCCGCGGAAATAATAGTTTCCCACATTCTGGCCAAACCGTACACGCTACGGGAAAGCCGACCTCACCGTTGAATTCAGCGCATCCCAATGCATAAGCATGACTACATTAGAACGCTCTATCTCTCAAAAAGTTACGATTGTTTTTTCGTTCTAAATTTAGCACTTTTAGATAGAAAAAAATTGAACATTGCAACCGTTGGTGATAGAAAGGTTTACCCACTACCAAATGATAGCTCTCGTTGAGTCTATCAAAAATATGTATACTTTTACATGCCTACGATCTACCATTTTCATGTTATGTGGTCCATTTCGCCTATTTTTGTATTATTTGAAAATCCGTAATTTCAGCGTAACTCGGTAACCAGTAGAGACAGAAACTTTTCCTATGTAAATTTGTAATCAGCGCACCCATTTTAGTAAGATAGCAAAGGTTTCATGTTGATCCGGGTCCTTGTTTTTGAGATAGGTGCGCTACTTCAAAATTATTGTTTAAAATATGTGATTTCTTACAAAATTTTAGCCAGTCGGCAAAAACTCAACTACCTTCAATCAAATTAAGGTTGTGGTTCTTGGTACAATTATTCACGCTGATTACGCCGGTATAATTAGATTTTACTTATTTGGAACGGTTGAGCAGTTATTACGTTCCCAATTATCAAAAATGATGCTAAAAACACTCATTTTACTATGTTAGAAACTTTGAACGCAAACTGTGTCCGATCTAATCGACCGATGTTGACGGTTGAAGCGGTTTCGGATGGGAAATTGGCCGAGGAATCCATTTCTGAAAGCCGCGTTGCTCTAAGGTGCGCGGTTCGCGAGAAAAACGCGATAAGCCGCGGAAATAATAGTTTCCCACATTCTGGCCAAACCGTACACGCTACGGGAAAGCCGACCTCACCGTTGAATTCAGCGCATCCCAATGCATAAGCATGACTACATTAGAACGCTCTATCTCTCAAAAAGTTACGATTGTTTTTTCGTTCTAAATTTAGCACTTTTAGATAGAAAAAAATTGAACATTGCAACCGTTGGTGATAGAAAGGTTTACCCACTACCAAATGATAGCTCTCGTTGAGTCTATCAAAAATATGTATACTTTTACATGCCTACGATCTACCATTTTCATGTTATGTGGTCCATTTCGCCTATTTTTGTATTATTTGAAAATCCGTAATTTCAGCGTAACTCGGTAACCAGTAGAGACAGAAACTTTTCCTATGTAAATTTGTAATCAGCGCACCCATTTTAGTAAGATAGCAAAGGTTTCATGTTGATCCGGGTCCTTGTTTTTGAGATAGGTGCGCTACTTCAAAATTATTGTTTAAAATATGTGATTTCTTACAAAATTTTAGCCAGTCGGCAAAAACTCAACTACCTTCAATCAAATTAAGGTTGTGGTTCTTGGTACAATTATTCACGCTGATTACGCCGGTATAATTAGATTTTACTTATTTGGAACGGTTGAGCAGTTATTACGTTCCCAATTATCAAAAATGATGCTAAAAACACTCATTTTACTATGTTAGAAACTTTGAACGCAAACTGTGTCCGATCTAATCGACCGATGTTGACGGTTGAAGCGGTTTCGGATGGGAAATTGGCCGAGGAATCCATTTCTGAAAGCCGCGTTGCTCTGAGGTGCGCGGTTCGCGAGAAAAACGCGATAAGCCGCGGAAATAATAGTTTCCCACATTCTGGCCAAACCGTACACGCTACGGGAAAGCCGACCTCACCGTTAAATTCAGCGCATCCCAATGCATAAGCATGACTACATTAGAACGCTCTATCTCTCAAAAAGTTACGATTGTTTTTTCGTTCTAAATTTAGCACTTTTAGATAGAAAAAAATTGAACATTGAAACCGTTGGTGATAGAAAGGTTTACCCACTACCAAATGATAGCTCTCGTTGAGTCTATCAAAAATATGTATACTTTTACATGCCTAAGATCTACCATTTTCATGTTATGTGGTCCATTTCGCTTATTTTTGTATTATTTGAAAATCCGTAATTTCAGCGTAACTCGGTAACCAGTAGAGACAGAAACTTTTCCTATGTAAATTTGTAATCAGCGCACCCATTTTAGTAAGATAGCAAAGGTTTCATGTTGATCCGGGTCCTTGTTTTTGAGATAGGTGCGCTACTTCAAAATTATTGTTTAAAATATGTGATTTCTTACAAAATTTTAGCCAGTCGGCAAAAACTCAACTACCTTCAATCAAATTAAGGTTGTGGTTCTTGGTACAATTATTCACGCTGATTACGCCGGTATAATTAGATTTTACTTATTTGGAACGGTTGAGCAGTTATTACGTTCCCAATTATCAAAAATGATGCTAAAAACACTCATTTTACTATGTTAGAAACTTTGAACGCAAACTGTGTCCGATCTAATCGACCGATGTTGACGGTTGAAGCGGTTTCGGATGGGAAATTGGCCGAGGAATCCATTTCTGAAAGCCGCGTTGCTCTAAGGTGCGCGGTTCGCGAGAAAAACGCGATAAGCCGCGGAAATAATAGTTTCCCACATTCTGGCCAAACCGTACACGCTACGGGAAAGCCGACCTCACCGTTGAATTCAGCGTTTCCCAATGCATAAGCATGACTACATTAGAACGCTCTATCTCTCAAAAAGTTACGATTGTTTTTTCGTTCTAAATTTAGCACTTTTAGATAGAAAAAAATTGAACATTGAAACCGTTGGTGATAGAAAGGTTTACCCACTACCAAATGATAGCTCTCGTTGAGTCTATCAAAAATATGTATACTTTTACATGCCTAAGATCTACCATTTTCATGTTATGTGATCCATTTCGCTTATTTTTGTATTATTTGAAAATCCGTAATTTCAGCGTAACTCGGTAACCAGTAGAGACAGAAACTTTTCCTATGTAAATTTGTAATCAGCGCACCCATTTTAGTAAGATAGCAAAGGTTTCATGTTGATCCGGGTCCTTGTTTTTGAGATAGGTGTGCGACTTCAAAATTATTGTTTAAAATATGTGATTTCTTACAAAATTTTAGCCAGTCGGCAAAAACTCAACTACCTTCAATCAAATTAAGGTTGTGGTTCTTGGTACAATTATTCACGCTGATTACGCCGGTATAATTAGATTTTACTTATTTGGAACGGTTGAGCAGTTATTACGTTCCCAATTATCAAAAATGATGCTAAAAACACTCATTTTACTATGTTAGAAACTTTGAACGCAAACTGTGTCCGATCTAATCGACCGATGTTGACGGTTGAAGCGGTTTCGGATGGGAAATTGGCCGAGGAATCCATTTCTGAAAGCCGCGTTGCTCTAAGGTGCGCGGTTCGCGAGAAAAACGCGATAAGCCGCGGAAATAATAGTTTCCCACATTCTGGCCAAACCGTACACGCTACGGGAAAGCCGACCTCACCGTTGAATTCAGCGTTTCCCAATGCATAAGCATGACTACATTAGAACGCTCTATCTCTCAAAAAGTTACGATTGTTTTTTCGTTCTAAATTTAGCACTTTTAGATAGAAAAAAATTGAACATTGAAACCGTTGGTGATAGAAAGGTTTACCCACTACCAAATGATAGCTCTCGTTGAGTCTATCAAAAATATGTATACTTTTACATGCCTAAGATCTACCATTTTCATGTTATGTGATCCATTTCGCTTATTTTTGTATTATTTGAAAATCCGTAATTTCAGCGTAACTCGGTAACCAGTAGAGACAGAAACTTTTCCTATGTAAATTTGTAATCAGCGCACCCATTTTAGTAAGATAGCAAAGGTTTCATGTTGATCCGGGTCCTTGTTTTTGAGATAGGTGCGCTACTTCAAAATTATTGTTTAAAATATGTGATTTCTTACAAAATTTTAGCCAGTCGGCAAAAACTCAACTACCTTCAATCAAATTAAGGTTGTGGTTCTTGGTACAATTATTCACGCTGATTACGCCGGTATAATTAGATTTTACTTATTTGGAACGGTTGAGCAGTTATTACGTTCCCAATTATCAAAAATGATGCTAAAAACACTCATTTTACTATGTTAGAAACTTTGAACGCAAACTGTGTCCGATCTAATCGACCGATGTTGACGGTTGAAGCGGTTTCGGATGGGAAATTGGCCGAGGAATCCATTTCTGAAAGCCGCGTTGCTCTAAGGTGCGCGGTTCGCGAGAAAAACGCGATAAGCCGCGGAAATAATAGTTTCCCACATTCTGGCCAAACCGTACACGCTACGGGAAAGCCGACCTCACCGTTAAATTCAGCGCATCCCAATGCATAAGCATGACTACATTAGAACGCTCTATCTCTCAAAAAGTTACGATTGTTTTTTCGTTCTAAATTTAGCACTTTTAGATAGAAAAAAATTGAACATTGAAACCGTTGGTGATAGAAAGGTTTACCCACTACCAAATGATAGCTCTCGTTGAGTCTATCAAAAATATGTATACTTTTACATGCCTAAGATCTACCATTTTCATGTTATGTGGTCCATTTCGCTTATTTTTGTATTATTTGAAAATCCGTAATTTCAGCGTAACTCGGTAACCAGTAGAGACAGAAACTTTTCCTATGTAAATTTGTAATCAGCGCACCCATTTTAGTAAGATAGCAAAGGTTTCATGTTGATCCGGGTCCTTGTTTTTGAGATAGGTGCGCTACTTCAAAATTATTGTTTAAAATATGTGATTTCTTACAAAATTTTAGCCAGTCGGCAAAAACTCAACTACCTTCAATCAGGGCCGCGTTAAGGCATGATAGCGCCCTAGGCATTTTTCTTTTTGCCGCCCCTTATATAAATAAAAATTGATATTTTCAGAATAGTATAACTTTATTAGAAAAAAAAACTTCAACTCTGGGTGACAAAAACAGAAAATATAATAAAAATTTATAAATTTTGTTTTTAAACAAAACTTGCCGCCCTAAAAAAGGCTGCCGCCCTAGGCAGCTGCCTCACTCGCCTAATGGATAAATCGGCCCTGCCTTCAATCAAATTAAGGTTGTGGTTCTTGGTACAATTATTCACGCTGATTACGCCGGTATAATTAGATTTTACTTATTTGGAACGGTTGAGCAGTTATTACGTTCCCAATTATCAAAAATGATGCTAAAAACACTCATTTTACTATGTTAGAAACTTTGAACGCAAACTGTGTCCGATCTAATCGACCGATGTTGACGGTTGAAGCGGTTTCGGATGGGAAATTGGCCGAGGAATCCATTTCTGAAAGCCGCGTTGCTCTAAGGTGCGCGGTTCGCGAGAAAAACGCGATAAGCCGCGGAAATAATAGTTTCCCACATTCTGGCCAAACCGTACACGCTACGGGAAAGCCGACCTCACCGTTGAATTCAGCGTTTCCCAATGCATAAGCATGACTACATTAGAACGCTCTATCTCTCAAAAAGTTACGATTGTTTTTTCGTTCTAAATTTAGCACTTTTAGATAGAAAAAAATTGAACATTGAAACCGTTGGTGATAGAAAGGTTTACCCACTACCAAATGATAGCTCTCGTTGAGTCTATCAAAAATATGTATACTTTTACATGCCTAAGATCTACCATTTTCATGTTATGTGGTCCATTTCGCTTATTTTTGTATTATTTGAAAATCCGTAATTTCAGCGTAACTCGGTAACCAGTAGAGACAGAAACTTTTCCTATGTAAATTTGTAATCAGCGCACCCATTTTAGTAAGATAGCAAAGGTTTCATGTTGATCCGGGTCCTTGTTTTTGAGATAGGTGTGCGACTTCAAAATTATTGTTTAAAATATGTGATTTCTTACAAAATTTTAGCCAGTCGGCAAAAACTCAACTACCTTCAATCAAATTAAGGTTGTGGTTCTTGGTACAATTATTCACGCTGATTACGCCGGTATAATTAGATTTTACTTATTTGGAACGGTTGAGCAGTTATTACGTTCCCAATTATCAAAAATGATGCTAAAAACACTCATTTTACTATGTTAGAAACTTTGAACGCAAACTGTGTCCGATCTAATCGACCGATGTTGACGGTTGAAGCGGTTTCGGATGGGAAATTGGCCGAGGAATCCATTTCTGAAAGCCGCGTTGCTCTAAGGTGCGCGGTTCGCGAGAAAAACGCGATAAGCCGCGGAAATAATAGTTTCCCACATTCTGGCCAAACCGTACACGCTACGGGAAAGCCGACCTCACCGTTAAATTCAGCGCATCCCAATGCATAAGCATGACTACATTAGAACGCTCTATCTCTCAAAAAGTTACGATTGTTTTTTCGTTCTAAATTTAGCACTTTTAGATAGAAAAAAATTGAACATTGAAACCGTTGGTGATAGAAAGGTTTACCCACTACCAAATGATAGCTCTCGTTGAGTCTATCAAAAATATGTATACTTTTACATGCCTAAGATCTACCATTTTCATGTTATGTGGTCCATTTCGCTTATTTTTGTATTATTTGAAAATCCGTAATTTCAGCGTAACTCGGTAACCAGTAGAGACAGAAACTTTTCCTATGTAAATTTGTAATCAGCGCACCCATTTTAGTAAGATAGCAAAGGTTTCATGTTGATCCGGGTCCTTGTTTTTGAGATAGGTGTGCGACTTCAAAATTATTGTTTAAAATATGTGATTTCTTACAAAATTTTAGCCAGTCGGCAAAAACTCAACTACCTTCAATCAAATTAAGGTTGTGGTTCTTGGTACAATTATTCACGCTGATTACGCCGGTATAATTAGATTTGACTTATTTGGAACGGTTGAGCAGTTATTACGTTCCCAATTATCAAAAATGATGCTAAAAACACTCATTTTACTATGTTAGAAACTTTGAACGCAAACTGTGTCCGATCTAATCGACCGATGTTGACGGTTCAAACGGTATCGGATAGGAAATTGGCCGAGGAATCCATTTCTGAAAGCCGCGTTGCTCTAAGGTGCGCGGTTCGCGAGAAAAACGCGATAAGCCGCGGAAATATTAGTTTCCCACATTCTGGCCAAACCGTACACGCTACGGGAAAGCCGACCTCACCGTTGAATTCAGCGCATCCCAATGCATAAGCATGACTACATTAGAACGCTCTATCTCTCAAAAAGTTACGATTGTTTTTTCGTTCTAAATTTAGCACTTTTAGATAGAAAAAAATTGAACATTGCAACCGTTGGTGATAGAAAGGTTTACCCACTACCAAATGATAGCTCTCGTTGTGTCTATCAAAAATATGTATACTTTTACATGCCTAAGATTTACCATTTTCATGTTATGTGGTCCATTTCGCTTATTTTTGTATTATTTGAAAATCCGTAATTTCAGCGTAACTCGGTAACCAGTATAGACAGAAACTTTTCCTATGTAAATTTGTAATCAGCGCACCCATTTTAGTAAGATAGCAAAGGTTTCATGTTGATCCGGGTCCTTGTTTTTGAGATAGGTGTGCTACTTCAAAATTATTGTTTAAAATATGTGATTTCTTACAAAATTTTAGCCAGTCGGCAAAAACTCAACTACCTTCAATCAAATTAAGGTTGTGGTTCTTGGTACAATTATTCACGCTGATTACGCCGGTATAATTAGATTTTACTTATTTGGAACGGTTGAGCAGTTATTACGTTCCCAATTATCAAAAATGATGCTAAAAACACTCATTTTACTATGTTAGAAACTTTGAACGCAAACAGTGTCCGATCTAATCGACCGATGTTGACGGTTCAAACGGTATCGGATGGGAAATTGGCCAAGGAATCCATTTCTGAAAGCCGCGTTGCTCTAAGGTTCGCGGTTCGCGAGAATAACGCGATAAGCCGCGGAAATAATTGTTTCCCACTTTCTGGCCAAGAACCCGGAAGAAATTTACTTTCTAGATGTATCTTTGTTTTTACAGGACAATGTTATGCAATTAATTGCAAATTGTACTGTCCATTGCTATATCTGTAAGGCAAATATTGAGTGTCACACAAAATGCCAATTAACTCAACACATTTTTTTCAACATATCATATTATCCCAACCGGACCTGTTAGAATTTTTTAAATATTTTTCTAGGGATATTCTTACTAATAGAACCCAAAATATATAAGTTTTATTCCAAAGCAAAAACTATGGTTGACTAGTGTAATTGACATTATTGTTAGAAATTTCTCCCTTCTACCTTTCTACCACTTGAATTCTTTTAATCCTAAAAATTTTTTTCACAAGTATCCTTAAAGCGCTGACAGCGTCTATTTAAATGGTGTACGGCGTACGCGGTCAGCCAGTTATTGTCGATACTTATTTCGCAAAAGGCAACACAATAAACGTTGATGTCACTCCTGCCGAAAACTAGATAGCGCGACTTGCTCTCATGCGACGGCGACGCTCCGCCTTCGGTGACGCGCCGCATCACCGCTCGTCGCGCTATTCCGTACTTTCGGCACTTGTGACATAAATAACTATTATTCTAATGACGTAGTGTAGGTAGTGTCACATGCTGATGCTTTGACAATACCTACGATTTATCCCAATAAAATAGATTCTCATGCAGCTAAACTATTAATTTTAAATATTGTATGATAAAGTCATGTGCCTGGCCACATCAGATTTTTTTTATTTACTTTATTCTTTTCTGAAAAATATTTTTCAACAATTGTTGTTTCGGTTTTGGTGTAAACTTCTTGACAAATTGTGAAGCAAAATACGTAGGTACCTACTAAATTAAATTTATTAACCATGTTTACCATTTTGCGCCAATAATCGTTTATACATATGGGATACGTCTTTATAAATAGAACGGTACCTTGCTTTTAGAAACTTAAAACAGCTCAACGCGGTTAACGCAATTAATCGGAATTGTGTGTGGGTCTTGTTTGCCCCTGTGGGGGGAAGTGTCGTACATGGGTGTACTTGGGACGTCCGACGCTGTCCGAAAATATTTGAGTGACGTCCGCTCGCCGCAAGAGCAGCCGCGTCGGGAATCAAATTCGACGCGGACCCTCTTCACTGTCACCTGTACAATAGGTGTGGACTCCACGTATGAAATATTCATACGCGCAGGCCATCACAAATTCCCGAAATTTACATACAGCCAGATGGATCACCGATCTGGCTGCAGCACCAATGGATTACCCGCCAACTCGATAAAGCAGTTAGAACCCCGAAGAAACGCCCTAACTGACAAGAGTAAAACGCATTCGAATACAAACAATACCTTTTTTTGTGTCGAATGTATTGTTGGAGAGTTGACTTCTGTGAGAATTTGTTTTAACATGAGTGAAGTCTAAGTAAATATGGCGCACCAATGTGCATAATCTGACCATTGCACAGTGGGGTATTTGACCTGAAAACCTGGCCAAAATTATTTTTTCACCTAAAAAGCTTTAGATGTGTTGTTTTATTTATGTATAACATTTTACCCTTCATACTAAGAATTTGAAGGGTAATAAAAATAAACACAATAAAACAGTACAAAATAGGAAAACGCAAACTGTATTAAAAATTGTTCTTC
The DNA here is from genome assembly GCA_964023965.1 of Melinopterus prodromus. Lineage (NCBI taxonomy): Eukaryota > Metazoa > Arthropoda > Insecta > Coleoptera > Scarabaeidae > Melinopterus > Melinopterus prodromus. The sequence continues at coordinate 54,507,902 of OZ030393.1, forward strand.
ACTGCACTACACCTATCGTAAATTAACTACTGCTGCAACATTTGTCATCAATATTTTTTTGGGATTTTATTTCTATTATGTTTTACCGTGTCAAATTCATAAAATAATATATGGCATGTCCAGTTTAAATACGCAGTATATACGGATTTAAAATTGAACAATACATGTCCTTTTTGACTTATATGTGATAACATGTTTGGGTCTGTGATGTTGTAAGAAAATCCTGAAAAAAGTTTTATTTTTAAAGACCAGTGGTAGAGGAAGAAAATGAAAGTTTACACCAGTCGATATTGTGTATTGAAACGTTACATATGCTATTCATGCTGTTTTCCGTTCGATGCATTCCTTTTAAGACGTGATAATAGAGGCAACTAAGAACCTATTTTACCATATTTATCACTATAAAATCTATTATTTTTTGAATTATTTCAAAATTGTCTAATATTTATACTTATTGTTTCCATGAAAACTTGATCATACTTCAAGCTGAAACGGTCTTTTTTTAGTGGTATGACCCTAATACGCATGTTTTGAACCCGCATTCGCATTCCGTATAAACCCATTTATCGAAAACGCCTAACCAGTTTCTATTCACAAACTTACTATTGTCTCTCCTCATTGTCTCTCCTCAACAAGAATCCATTTTAAACTAGTGTACTGTGCATGCGAGCTTTCGATGTATTTTCTTGCCGTGAATATGAATCCAATTGGCTTCAAGCAACCAATTTCCAAGAACTGCATATACAAGTACAAAGTTTAAGGTTTTTTCCGATGATTTTTAAGAGTTTAGGTCATCGGGGTTGTTTGCTATACATAATCCAAAACGGAAAAATATACGTACATAACGGCATTTACAACATACAAGATCCATTGAACATAATGTTGTCAATATCTCGATAACCGTAACCATTTGTATATAGCTAAATATGGTTAAATATGTTCTAAATTATGTCTACTATCACGGTATCAAGAAATTGCACCAAATTACATATAAGCCGGTACATCAATTTTTGGATTTTCCTTTACAACGTATTAGAAATAAAATCACAAAAACCGCATCCGCACCTATCCGCAGCAGATTTTCCAGTAGTTGTAATGTCAAATATGTATACTATAATTTGAACCACTTTCAAAAGCTTAACAAAGCTAAACACTAAACTAATAACTGACAAAATATGAACCCATGATGAGTGACGACAAGAATGCATGACCAAAAATGATGGTTTGGTTTGCTGTAGCACCGTTTTGCTTATGGACCAAATCTTTGAAGAAAAGATTAGGGCTCCAGCATCAATTCCAATAGCGAACTGTAGCGAACTTCTCTACAAAGCTTCTAAATAAAAAATCCCCAGTGGTAGATGGATATCTAAAGAAATTCATGTATTGTTTTCGATTTGTACAAATATTCAAATTGGACTGTTTCAGTTTTCCAGTCGCTTATATAGTACTTTCACAATCATCGCCATTGTAAACATAGTTACCGACTCACTAAAAACACCCACTACAATACTCCAGAGTGCAAGTCTAGAGAAGTTCAGAAGAAAAGAACTTGTGCTCTTGTCGTTAACATTTAATTATATTTTAGAATGTATTACAGCAGACAATAATGAAACGCAACTGCCATCGAAAAGAATTTCTATATTTGTAGTCCATACCAAAATTTGCATAATAATTTTCATAAATATTGTAAATTCCTTTCCGATGGCAGTTGCACAAGGACCTTCAGAATCGAATGGTAGCGAGCATTTCACGATTGGTGCAATAATTATGAAAAAACCACTGAGCTTAAAAACACAAGATTCAGAAGGTAATTTGCGTTTGTGACACAGGCATCCCGTACGAGGGAGAGTTTTTCGAAAATTCCACTCCTAAAAGGGTCAAAATAAAGGCTGATGTTTAGATTCTCCTTTAAAAATAAATTAATACATACATTTACCATTTAAAAAAAATCCAGGACGAAAATGCATATAATCGTACCTATAGCTGAAAGCCTACTACCACTTTCATTTTCCTGAAATCCAGTTAAGGTAGTGCAAATGGGGGTGATTTTCTATGAACCTCCTTTCTTACGAAAATTGGCATTACATTGTCGTGTAAAAACAAAGATACATCTAGAAACTAAATTGCTTCCGGGTTCAAGATACATCTATCTTTATTTGGTTTTTCTGATCAGAGTAATGATTTTTTAATGCAGATGGCATGAGTTCAACTATTATTAATTAATAATAAAAATTAAATAATAATTAATAACTAATATTATCTCCAAAACTGGTGGATTAATGCCAAAATCGCTACTCTCTGAAATCTCATACTGTCTTATGTCATCATCTCCTATGATTCCTATCGATATTTATGACGGAATTAGGGACTATTGATGATCCTAGTTTCGACACCCTGTAATAACTGGGGACTATTGATTTCCGTACACGAGTGTTGGAATTTGAACATTTTTTATTTGTTATTTTCTTGTGGAAAGACAGCAATAGACCCATATGTATTACTTCTAACCATGTACACGATTCCGACACACATGTCTGATTCACGGACGTACTATATTTACATATACCTAATTGCGACACCCCTAAATTTGTAAATAATAGTGGTTAAAAGAGCAGTACACTATATTATTGTGAAAATATAAAGCATTGCTAGTCAGTCTAAATAGACATTATTCGAATTTTCTTAATTACTGTTATCCTGTAGCGAGGTAAAAAGAACTCGAATTGCAGTTACCTTATAAGTAAACAATCAACTGTTAGCATAACAACCAATTTCAAGATCAGGCAAACGTCTAGGTTATATTCTGACTGTTAGAAGATTGGTAGAAAGAGACACGTGTTAATATGTATTCATCAATATAAAATTTCACGGGAATTAAATGTCTTGGAGAAGGAATTAAAAGTTGAAAAATAAGGACCAAATAAGGATATAACTATGTATATATGTAGTACAAAATCCCTTTCAGCTAGCCTCAGCCGGTGTGATTTTTGACAAGTGTTCATTGTCGTTTTTTGACCTATTTACAATTACAAATTCTCTCTGTTTACATTTCGTGTAGACAGTGAATATAGTTGAAGATTGAAGATTCAAGTGCAACAAATAAAAAAGTTCTTCTATGTCTGTAACAAAATGTGAAAAACAATGTTTCGACAAAATAGCGAATGCGCAAATAATTCAAATTTTTCATAGTTCAGGTGGGCTCCCAAAAGCTCAGGGGCCCCAAAATTAACGATCCGCCCATGCGTTTACTGCATATAACTGTCAATTAACGAACCACCTGAATCTACAACCCTCTGATCTAGAATATCTCGCATCCTCTGATCCTAGAATATCATAATTGATGAGTAAATTGCAGCTACTGACAAATGCATGCTCATGAACAATATGTTGGTCGTCTATTTGGGGGACTGCAAAATTATATCTGTTCCCAATCATCTACTCGTGACAGCTTGTCATTTAATCGTATTTAATATCTAATTTTATAAATTCACTGTTTCATTCAAAATCAACCAGTAACTGTAGACTATCTTCAGTAAAAAAAAAACACTCTTTTACCTAATATGAAGACAACTCAAATAGTGAAAGTACGCTTAATCTATGTCCGATGTAAGTTAAAATTATAATATTTTATAACCAATAAGAAAACTAAAACACATCGGATTCCAGTTATACCATCTCAAAAGCAGTTAAGCCGCATAAACAATTTCGACAACAACCGCGCCTTTCACCAAATCCGAAATTCCCATGTAAATCCGTCCGATAATGAGGATCCATTAAGCCCCACGTATCAACCATGTTTTAAGTCGACACTTAACGTTGACGACACGGCATTAGAATATAATTTTTAATGAAGCCGCAACATGCGGACCAGCCAACCTTACATTTCCCTCCATACGTATCGACCGTTATTAATAAATAACGTACCTACATGTGAAATCCTCGGACGGGAAAACAGTTGCTACGTCGGTGAACATTAAAATAAGTATAAATATGGCAGAGTGACATTTAATGTAAGCTCGATGCTATTTACTGCATCCGTCTCCACTTTCAAATTACCGCTTAATTTTCAAAGGGCGCACCTGGTGGATGTTTTAATATAATAACTTTATAGATATATAGATGATTCGTTCAGATATACACTTATATATGGTATAAGCGATGCTCGCTGGTGCGTGGAGATTATACTGTGCGGTAATGGATAGAGTAGAGTCAGGATGATGAATACGTTGCATCGCTATGCGTGTATAATTAAAAATTTACTCATTGTCATTTAAATAAGATCTGATACGGCGCTGTGCGCGTGAGTATTTATTTTATAAAATAAATCATATAAGCGAGCGTACGTACTCTACGTAACGGGGCAACTTATCTCGGTGTCTCATTAAGGGAACGCATTAACATTTGCATTAACTGATAAAAATGAACGATCGCGAATGGAAATATTTACATATTGCAGAAATTGAATTATCTCACTTCCCCGTCTTTAATTGGGACGTCTCATTTGGATGGGAAGGAAACGAGGAGTGGGGGGTCTTCCGCCGATAGTACAGGATGTTTTTTAATACTGTTTGTGTTGTTATTTGAAATCCTGCGTGATCTAATGTAGGAGTCTTCATTGTCAGCGTACCTACTGATTATGTATGCAGAATTGCAAAAATTCTATGTTATTCTTGCATAAATTCTGTCCAGATATAGTAACTGAACACCCCAGGATTCCCAGGAATGACATCTACTTTTGGAAAACTAGCAACAATCTGACAATAAACCCCGAAAAAAAACAGTTTGCAACTTTGTACTAAAAACAAACAAAAACAACATTCTGACACATAGATCTTGTTTAATGATGAACCTCTAAAAGATGCTAAAGAACTAAGATTGTGGAATCAATATAGCATAGATCTAGCAATGTGGATCAATATTCCAGTCATTATGGTGTATTCAAAAGATATTATACTACAAATTTTATAAGACAAAAATTGGCGCACGAATTGTTTTGGGCACGACGAGCGTAGCGAGGAGTGAGGGGAACGAGTGCACTAATACGTCTTATATTTTTAAATACATTTCGAAAATTGCTGTAGTCATCTTACAATCTAGAGTATTTTCATTTTCAAGAGTTGGTAGTTGTGATAAAATTCACAGATACGATTGAGGCAAGCCCATAGCGATTGAGATGTCAGCCGTATTTGATACTTGAGGTCAATACCATCAATCTTGGAAAACTAAAAGTTACCAAAAGTTTGTGATCTAGTGTTTGCATAACGACATCGAAAGCGGTTTCGTTATGAGTTTATAACGAACGCAAAGTAGAAAAAGACTGTTTTTCGTCGATCGTTTATTTATGAGTATGTTTAGTGTTTTAGAAAATCATTTATTAAACAGCTCTAATAATGAACGATTTGTTATAGCCAATCAAACGAGGTCATAATAGCCAATCGAACATACGTAAAATGAAACCATCCAATGAAAACATTCCGTTATCCAGAACCGCAGTAGAGAACTGTTAGTGTCAAACTACATAGATTGCCGTATAACCTCAAAAGACATCGGCGTAGAAAAATCTATATAGACGCCGCCAGATATATAGACGCACTCGCTAACCGCTCGTGCGCTAAACAGTCTCGACCAATACTCGCTTTTTTAAATATACTTGTTGGTTAAATAACTTTTATTCTGCTGTTTTGTATTCGGTACTACAATTTTAATCCTGTTATTGTTTATTATATTGTATAACGTATGATTGTTACGTTTTGTTTTTGTTTTTGAGGGGTGAAATAAACAAAATAGAAAGATTGCAAATTTAGCACGCAATGACTTCATCAAGTTTATTTATAATGTAATTTAATAAAAGTTAGTGATTTAATCACTAAAAAAATCTTGTTTTCATGTTTCCTTTTCTGTTTTGCACAGCAGTACAGCACACATTTGTTTTTCTGTTCACAAGTTTAAAGTTCGAAGTTTAATTTTCGCCTACATAGAAAACTCTGACAGACAGCGTTACTTCTTTAGAGTACCAATCATTAAGAGGATAAACGCGCTAGGTATGACGAAATAAATAATTGACATAAGACGTTTGACTACGGATTAGGAACAACTACAGCTTTTCATTTAATGCAGAAATAACCGAAATACATGTGAGTAGTGCTATGGAAAGTCGTGGATTAATTAAAAATTGACCTGACAACTATTAACGATTTCTTTAATATTATATCTATGTTCGTATTGTGTTACAAAAAATGAACAATAATATTAACAATTAACACCAGTACCACGAAATACGTCGAGTTTTATTACATGTAAGTGTGATCTCTTCATGTAAGAGTGTTCTAGTCGTACAGCCTTGATCAACAAACTGTAAATAATTCTACATATTTTGACACAAAACATGGTTGGCAAATCGCCCCTACCCTCCACACTTAATACCAAAATTTCAATTTAAATATTCAATCTCGTCTCTCGACGCCCGTTTCATCCTTTAAATTAAACATGCTCCGTGGCGAATTTCACGGGTACACACGGGCATAAAGTCGACCGGGGCTTATTTTTGGGGAATATAATTTAGAATTCTGATTCGCCGGGCCCTTTTCTACCACCGTACCGCCGCAGCATCAGGACGGTTTGCAGCAACGCGATGAGCGGCAGACGGCACACGGGTCTCGTCCTGAATACTAACGTCGGCAGCGTCCGCAACCGCAAGGGGGCGCCCGCCGCCCGCTGCCGTGCATCCAGAGCATTCTAATCCACCTGATCCCTGGCCCACCCCCCAAAAACAAAAATCCCCATCCTTGCAAGCAGACGCACCGCACGATTCGTCATAACTCGAAAGGGTCTGAATCGCAATAACCGCAGGATTATGGTTTTAAGGACGAGGTCCTGATGCGAGTCCTGCGATTGGATGAGGACGTAACGGCGATCCGAGAATTTGAATGATGCCATCCAATGCCCATACTGGAATTATAAGTGGATGAGATGCAGTATAATTTGATAGTGTAACGTAGGTTGGAACGATATTTTTTTATATCGCCAAGTAATCAGTGTTCTGGATCGCTTACGTTCCAAACTATTTATTTTGAATTATTTGAAATTAAAATTTGAACAATATTGTTGGATTCATTGGATTCAAGATTCTTTCAGTTTTATAAAAAAAAAATTATATAACATGCAATTTTATTCAATAATAATATGTAATTGCAGAGAATACCGTAATAAAACACACAAACATCAATACACTCTCGGCAATACCAATCCGTTCTACACCCATGCAGACTATGGAACGGTTAGGAGTTTTAATTATTTCAAATTAAAATTTGAACAATATTATACAATTGGATTCAAGATTCTTTCAGTTTCTTTTGTGAAACAAAGTTACTGCAGATCATTCACAGAGAGAAAGGTCTTAGATATAATTGCAAATTAAATAACATAAAATTGTTTACAATAATAATATGTGATTGTAGATAATACCATAACAAAACACACAAACATCAAAACACAATACACTTTCGGTAATACCAATCCGTTCTACACCCTTTCAGACTATGCAACGGTTCGGAGTACAAACTTGGCTGTTGGTACCTAGCAACAGTGTAATGTGATTTTGGTGTTCAGATTCAGAGCAAAGTAAAGAAGCAAGGGTTTCGACAATTACCAAGGGTATACTGTAAGCATAAATTAATTCTTGCTGCCTTATTTGTTCATTGCTTACTTGCATACAGCACAAATTTTGATTGATTCAATACATTTTTGGTTTATTAGGGACAGAATAATATATAATTTACAATGGCAATTTTGTCAACGAACCGTTTTTTTGAGCACAGCAAATATTATTTCCACTCAAACAACCGTTGTTTCTAGCAAATGAATATATTTTTGCATCTACCAAAAAAAGGTTTTTTTTTATATTTTAAAAGTGCATTTGTACATTTTGAAGTGGCATATAATATATTTATGTCCTACATGATCATAAGGTAACATTTTACATCTTAGATGCCGGGGCAAAAACTGCTTCTTAACGCCAGCGCGGGAATTAAAGGTTACCATGGTTATATGTCAAATATCAACTATTTGTCATTGAAATTATAAATTTTAAATCGTCAATGTCAATTATTGGCGATTAAGGTTATAGTTTGACAATTAATTGTCTGTACTGTCACACGTCAATGTCAATTATTGGCGACTAAGGGTATATAAGTTTGATAATTAATTGTCTGTATTGTCACTCAACTCCGCAGAAGCGCATGACACTTGATAACGTCAAAATATTTATTAATATTATTCAAACGGAGGAACAAAACCATTGTAGGACATAAAATTTTGTGTGCACCTCGGGCATTACTTGATGTTTATACCCTCGGGCGACTTAAAAAACTCAAGGGCCGATAGGCGATCACCCTCGGGGCATAAACATCCGTGAAATGCCCTTGGTACATAAATAGCTATTCTATAACGATAGTTTCATTTTTTTTTTTTTTGGGGGATGTTGCCATGTACACAAAGCCAGTGGCTTGTCTGTGCGGCAGTCGGGGAGACGGAGTATTTGAAAAATCCCCTGCCTAACCTGGGCTTGAACCCTGGACTTCTGAGTGGAAGGCATTCGCCTTATCCACTCGGCCACCTCCGCTCCCACTCGGCCACCTCCGCTCTATATTTAAATTCCATTTCACGTAAAACAGTAAATGCCGAAATCTGATCTAAGCAATTGCACGGGAACTGTGATAATTTTGCAAACCTATGTTGCACTACCAATCATCAAGTGTGATACATTTGGAATCCGAACAGAAGACTACATTCTAGAATATCAAAATTCAAGATTGTGTCAATAAAAAAAAGTCATCCAATCGCCTCGTAATTTTTGTGGTGTGGCTGTTAGAAGAATGCTACAGTTACAAGACTTAAATTTTACAAAAGAAAATCTAACAAATGACAAATGATTATGGTATGATTTTTTCGTAGAACCAAAACAGATTTTCTCATAAACCAGATATAATAGAAATATCTTTTAGAGTATATTCCAGAAAGAACAATATAATGACACTTGTATTAAAAATACGTTGATCTCCGTTGCGATTATGATTAAGAATTATTGTGTGTATTATTGCTCCATCTCTGATAATAAACGAAATGCATGGACAGGGTAAATCACACTGTATATAACCCCATCCATCATTTTATGAAATCAGCCACATTAAAAACTTCCTTTGTGCCACAAAATTCTGTACCCGACGACCAACATTATCCACGCTTACGCGCAAATTATAGAAACTGTTACCCTCGAACAACTTTTGTATCTCAATCACCCCCCCCCCCTCTCAAAGAACTCCCACGAGATAACAACACGAAAAAAAATCTCCCGATTCCAATGTTTCCCACGTTCGCCATTCACCGTAATTTTTTCGACGCTCCCGCCGTTCCGGCCCTAATGGGCGGCGGACGCTACGGCTAATCAGCTATTTCGTCGCTTAGTCGCCTGTCGCCTTCGTCACGGTGACCCAGGGGCGTCCGTCGCCCGGGGGTACGCAGGGAGCGACTTTCGAGCCCCTAATTTGCATGCGGCCCCCAGATCTCGGCGCCGAGCGCGAAAATAGCCGCATTAATTAGCATTTAGATTGTTTAATGATAATTAGAGTAGCGGCGGCGGCGATAGGGGGGCGTTCGAGAAGCAGCTTGGGGGGATAAAACATGGCGGCGCCGTGGGAAATGGTGTGAAAAGAAGAGCCGCCCCCGAATTATCGCCGTAGTCTGCCGGATGCGAAATCTCGCCGCTAGGTGGCGGCAAAACGCTTACTCTCGACGCCCCCGTCGCCCGCCTCCGTGACTCCGGTTCATAATCTTGCGGTAACGGCACGCAAAAAGTAGATAACGCCGGGATCAGCTCGGGTAAGATGGTGTACGCATTCGAGAGTTGGAGTTTTAGGACGTTATAACGAAGGAACTTGAAGCTATAAAGTGAGAGCTTAGATTAGATTTTGGGATTTTGCACGAAATTGGTGGAGTATATTGCTGGTGCAAAAACTCATCAATCGTAGTGTTATGTGCGAATGATGGATCAAAATGTTAATTTTCTAGAAAAAGCAAGTCGGTTAAATCGTTTTCTTCTGCTGCAGTTAGCTTGTGACGTCAAGCTACAGCACAGCTAGTAGACAAGTTGATGTGTTGTTCAGTTTTCAGCCGTGCATGGTCGTTGATGTGAGAATTACGAGAACAGAAAAAAAAACTTAATACAAATCATTAGGAACAATGAATATAAGGGAACAAAACTTTTGGTTAACGGATTAACGAAGTTAACTTTTTGATTAGCGGTGCCCTTTGGCCTAATTTATATTCTGAAGAACTGATATTTCGTTGCGATTTTTTTTTGCTGGGCGTGGTCAGCCTGTCCCCCACCAACGTCAATCCGTAGTCACCAGTTATAGGCGGTGTTTAGAGCTCCTGACGCCTGGTGTCTACACCGGGCAGTAGTAATTCGAAGTATATTCGAAAAAAGCTAAAGATGTAGAAGTAAAATTAATTCGTTATATATATAGAAGTTACACTGAAAATTTCATAAACTTTTTATTAGAGTTAGAACTGAGTCTTAAGGGTAGCTACTACAATTAATTACCAAGAATTTGAGATATCAACGAAGGTTATTCAACAATATTTGTAAAAGTAAATTTGATAGCATTAATTAGACGATCCATGAAACCTATTCGTCAGTTTTAAAAAAGTATATGGTGGGTTTTTTAGGGGTAGTGCGTACATAGTACCATTACGAGATACAGATTTTCATGGGCTTTGCAAATCAGCATAGCTCTATGATGTCGTCACAAAGAGTTAAATCCAATTATTTATACGGACACGAGTTCTTATTAAGTGACTTATAAAATGTTTACATTCTCGAGAAAAACTCATTCTTTGTAAGGAGGTTTGGATATGTAAGAAAAAACAATACACCGATAGCTAAAATGTTAATTTTATATACAGGCTACTGTATATTAAATTATTGTATTACTTTTTCACAAGTAAATGTAAAATATAATTGAGAAAAGATATTTGAAATTTAATTTGATGCTCAGATATCAAATTTAAATATTTTGAATAAATTTCACAATTTTATCTTTTATTCGCATCGTTTGTTCTTATATTATTGTCTAATCTTCAAAGTATCGAAGTCAACATTATTATTAAACAATTGCAAGGAACTTCTTGTTATTTATTCAAAATACATTTAGAGACAATAATAACAAGAACGTTTGTCTTGCTACTATGGATAGCTTCACTATTTTCTTCAAAACCGATAAAATATCTAAATGCCAGAACTACAGGAAATTCTACATTATTTACTTTAATTACTAAGAACTACTTGAGAAAACCCCTCAAAGCGGAGTTTTATGTGTTTGGAAACTTAATGTGCTGTTTAACATATGCAAAATTAGCAAAGGAGTAATTATGTTTGTTAGAGCACCACCAAATTATGTAAGTGCAGAAAGCTGTTATTCATTTTGTTTTAGTACACAGTATTAATAGTGATTTTCAAATTCAAATTCTGACTTTGGCTAAGGGCTTTTTAGGGCACCAGAAACTCCTTATAAGCAATAACATTGTTTCGAGAAATTAAAACTTGGGTCCATTATACGAATAATTAGATCCACCTGGACCTTTATATATTTACATGAGGGATTTTTTTAATCTAACACGAGTTTGATTATTTAATTTATTAATTAAAAAATAGTAAAATTGAATAAAAATAAAGAATAAAATAGTAAAAAATAGAAAAAAAAGTTTTTAATGATTTTTTGTTACTTACCTACTAAAAGTATATTTGTTGTATTACTCATGATCGACAGGAAATTCAGTTATCATTAAATTAAATCGCATCATTAAGCCTTGTTTACATCCACTTAACTTAACGTACAAAAACTTAATAAATAGTGAAAGTTGAACACCATTGAATTATATGTGTTCGTTTACATTCACTTAACGTACAAACTTAACGTAACGTACGGAAGGGTTCACTCAACCTCAACTTAACAGAATCCGCGCGCTAGGTACACCAATCCCAGGTCGATGCTGATAATTTGTATGGTGGTGACTGGTCCTTAAAATTAACTCATGTGTCTTGGACTTTGTTGTCTTTGTGTTGGTTTGCAATATTTTTAGCTCGGATGAGCATGGATGATGGAACTTTAATCAAACTTGTGTGTACAACAACATATTTGTCTGATAATTTTTCGTACGTTAATTGGATGTAAACGATACTCAACATCATGTAAACGATACTCAACACCGATTCTGCTCTGATGAATTCCGAAATAAAAACCTTTGTTGACCACAGATAATAAAATTAAGAAGTAGGCAACTAGTAGATACCATTTTGGATAATAGTTGACCATTAAAGCGTTTTTCAATCATACACTTCCACTTATCTCTAAAAATATTGACTTTGAAAAAATCTGTCTAGGATATGCTGTGATCAACAAATACAAGATCAAAAGCATCGAAGATTTTCCCACGTCAAATAGCGTATTACCTCGACATTCCTACTATTTTCTAGTATATTAGACACACCTACGTCATGTGGTTAATAAAACTGCACGATCGCAAAACACCATCAGCTAATACTGGTTATTGCAGACTTTGCTAACGTCTGCGATGTTACGATGCGTTTGAAGGGGCTTCAATAGCTTAATGACGTTTTTATCGTTTCCTCCATGGTAATGTAATTGCAAGTGGGATTGTTTCTGCTTTATTTTGTGAACAAAAAGCGGATTGCCACGGACGCAGACGGACAATGGAAATTGACTGTTAATGTTATTCATGGCCTCTTCGGACGAGCCGACTATTCAAATCATTTTACTACCATCGCTAATTATTCTCTCGACGATACATACCGCCGTTAAACACCTTCCACATCCGTTAATGTCGGTAGTCGACGTATTTCAACTTCCAGAGGCAGTGTGTAGACGACCATGGATTTTAGAATGAAAAAATATGTTGTGTAGGTGGCAAATAGGAACTATAGGTATCAATAAGCTTTAAGTCTACCTACATAATTCTATCACTTCCTTGTATGATACCAGTAAAGGAGGTATTATCAATACAAGGTTAACATGCTAACTCTAAGCTTAATTTGGGTTAACTCTTAACTATCAGTTTACGGTATTATAAGTATATTATAGGTGTGTTATAACTGCAACTTACTTATAATACCACTTAAATAGTAGTTATTCTAATCATCACTTCGTTGGAAATAGAAAACTATAACTTGAGCAGTGAATTGGGCGCATTGTGATATGAGAATCATGCTATTTCTAGATAGCCCAATTGACAGTATCTGTAATTTTATTTTCATTGTCTTCGCTATTTGCTAATCGTATATCTAATTAATATGCTTCGCTGTTGTCAAATTTGCACCCTTCTAACTTTTTCCTTCTATCTTTAGCGACTTTTTATGTTTTATACTAAATGGCAAACGTCAAATTTCAAAGTGAACACCAGCAAAGGTGTTTTCTCATATTGGCTACACTGCATTATCTATTGTCAACTGCGCCCAAACCGATAGTGTTGATAGTTCAACTACGAGTTTAGTGAGCATTGATAATAGCAAAATATATCTAACTGGGAGTTACCATTGACTCAAAGTTAGCTAACTATCAGTTGTAAACCCTACATTGTTAATATCGCCCTAAGCCAATTAAAAGATCAACAACGGTAAAAATAATATTGAGTTGACATTTCAAAAAGTTTGGCAATGATGTCATAAATATAAAACAATTGAAGAGCGGAAATTGATGATTTTTTATGGACAAGTGTATTTAGATAATTAAAAAGCAACCAAATATGACGACCCAAACTGTAAAAACAATGGATTTGCATGAAACGTATTATCTATGATAATTTCATGGCGATCCAAAATCTAAATCTTTCAGATTCACCTGAAATTTATTCCCTATGACATTTGAGGATCTCTAATTCTAAATCTGATGGCAGACTTCCAAAATTCAATATGGCGAACTGAGCTGGTTTACGCAATGTCTAAAAACTATTCACTTGAACCTTATTTCCTGTCATTTTGAAGCTGTTGATTCGATATCTGATGTCAGATTTTCAACAAAATTCACAGACTCATAAATTGATTTGATTTTATGTTTTTCCGACTATTGAAACTTTGGAAAGTTGTAGAGCAAAAAAGCAAACAAATATAATGCTTCATATTATACACATAGATACACTTTTGCAGAATAGTAACATTCTTGTGTGAAAAAGAACGTAGAGGAAAGAAAGTTCAACCATATACACGTTGTTCTATTTAATAACATTGACTGTTGTTGCAAAAGCTGTTTACAAGATGTCAACCAACATTGTGAAATCCTGTACAGACATTGTATGTTCTCTGTTCTTAAACTGATAGAACAATATGATTGAATTTTCCTCAACTGCAGTTTTGAAATAAAAGAAGCATTTACAAATAAACATTTGTGTTCAGAGTACTAATACCTTCTGCTTGATAATGAAAAATTAGTAAAAAATTTAAAAAAGTACGGAAATATAGCTGTTTCATTTAGAGAAAATGAATTGAATCTTTTAGGTCATATGCCTAATAATTTTAAAATATTGCCCAAACGTTCCTCATATCAAGAAAACATCAGTATACTAATAATCTGATATCTATGTGACCACTCTGTATATTTAGAAAATAAACTACTTCCGCGTTATGCCGTGTGTCCAGATTTGTAAATGCTGGCGTTTCGCGAACCATGTTGCTCGCTTCTTCAAAGCTAATAGGATACTGAAGACCTACCAAGAAAAATTCCCTTATATACCTAAATTTACACCTCACTGCGCACATCTGGAGCTACCGCTCCCATGTGGTTTTCCACATGACCGCGTTAGGATCGATTTCCAGACCCTACTAATGTCTGTACCGTCCTCGCGATTGATGTTGTCAGGATGTTTGTAAATTTCGATGGCTTCTCTAATAAGCCTTCGATGATAATTACCCACCCTTGCCAACATCTTCACGTCATCTAAATTAATTGTGCGTCCCGACTCGTGGCAGTGTTGAGCAACAGCGGACTGTTGAATCTTACGTAGCCGGGTGTCTCTACTGTGCTCCTTGACTCCACATTCGATACTTCGTCCTGTCTGTTCTGCATAGCATGTTCCACACTCACATGTTATCTTGTATACCCTTTCGTTCTTCAGGAGTGGTGTGATATCCGTTGGGTTTACACGATGTCAACCAACATTGTGAAATTCTGTATAGAAATTGTCTGTTCAGTTTTCTTAAACTGATAGAACAATATCTCCTAAGTTGAATTTTGCTCAACTGCAGTTTTGAAATAAAAGAAGCATTTATTCATGTACTAATACCTTCGTGCTTCCTCACATCAAAGAAAACATCAGTTTTATAATAATCTAATATCGCTCTCACTGTGTATATTGATAACATTTATTGTAATAATGTACTGTAATCCAGCCTTTAGATAGAAGAAGGTACACTGTAGTGCTTGTTATTTTTAAACTGAAGATCTAATTTGACTGCCTACTAAACACACAGGATTACTTTTTACAATATCTTTTAATTACTTTTGGTCACACATTTTAGTCTCCTTACCTATAGTCGATAGTGCATAACAATAATACAGTCCATCAGAATATCCGACGACTAGATTTGCGTAATTACCACAGAACGGGGCATAAAACTTTTCCAATAACCCCAGCGAGAAGGGTGATGGTGATATCATGCGAGGGCGTACCAAAAATTGGAAGTCCGCCGGGGTCATAAAGTGGCTTTAAGGAGCCTCGCGAAGATCAAAAGTGCTGAACGTGTTCCCGACTTCAGGCGGGACGCGGAGGGTCTCCGCCGGCATAGATCAGTCGAGATAACAGCCCTTGACCAGCGGCTCCGCCATTTAGGACGTGCGCCACCTACCAACAGGATCCTGCAGATGGCGCGCTCGCTGACCGACCACCCATCTAATATCTCTTTATTTATCTATCAGCGCTCGGCAAAACATCGTCCTCTCTTCGACATTCACGTAAGTAAATGCAAAACGGGGCCTGTTATCTAAATGGCTTGACCACGTTCTTCTCTGTGTTCCCTCTCTCTCCGCCTCGGTATGGGCTTCTGAATTCAAATCCGCACTTTATGTTATTGTTATTGCCTCCCTCGAAAACACACATCCTCCGGAGGAGCCAGCTTTTATCTGCACGCGTCGACCAGCGGCAGTAAAATATATTTGTGCCGGATGCGGATTCGGTCTGCCCTATCCGGAATCGAAGCAGAAATTGAGTAATGTCGAGTTGTTTTGTAGCGAAATCGGGGACGAGAGCCCGCCCGGTGGAAGCGGATGGTCAGAGTCGGATTGTAGAAGAAGTCCCGTATAATATTGTCGTAAAATCGAATGGGTCGGCGGCCGTTCGACTTTGGCGCGATTACTAACGATTCCGAGATATACAGATCATCTCGAGGTATTGGTTTTTGTACGATGGGTTATCTGCTTCAATTATGTTGGGATATAAGGCCAAATATTGGATTGCGATGCAATCAGTTTCTTTGGTTGTAGATAGGACAGTTTCTGGGATATGATTTTCATATTCATGAGTAGGTCTAAACCTGTAATTAGGAACGTGTAATACATAGATTGAAACGACGAGTGATTAATTTTACCATTATAAAGAAAGGATTTGTGGAAATAGGCATGACAAACAAAAACAAACCATAATAGAATAAATAGAAACGATATGATATACTAAAATCAAAGGAAAGAAGCTAAACAAAATTATAAATGAATGGAATTAAGAAAAGGTAGACCAGAACGGAAATAATATTTTATTATTTATATTCAGTATGTCCTATATCTATTTGTAGTTTTCCATATATTTGCAATTTAAACAGTAGTACGCTGGTATCTTAATATTGCTCTGAATATAGTTGATTGGCAAGCTTGATATACAATATTTAAAGGGTTTTAGAAGAGGTACCTTAGAATATATTTAATTATGTAGATTTAATCATATACAAAGTATTACGGTATCGAGATATGAAGTGCATCAATCACATTAAAGAAACGCTGTCAAATGTTCACGCTACTTAACCTAAAAGTACAGGGTTTAGGGTTTACTTTAGTAGTTATTGATCCGCAATATATATTTACAAAATTAAAATTGTTAACATCTTAAAAACGGCATGTTTTTGAACCTTTACTAAAATGGAAAAAAATTTTTGGAATGTATACTTAATCGATGTTCTTCTTGATTACAGTAATACTGGATAAATACTGTATGAGGATAAATCTCGTAAAATAGGTTCTAAATTATCTCTTCTATGGCCCCTTAAAAACTTTACATCAAACTATCAAATACCGTGTATACATGGCAATATTAAGGCTATTTAGTACTGACATATCACAAAAACTTTCGGTGTATAACATACTATCTATAAATTGAAGATAAGTAAAGAGTTATTACAGCCAACACATATTATACAGGGTATTCCATTTAAATAATTCAAGAAAAGGCGTTTAGACATGTTAAAAAATTAAAACGTGGTAGCATCTACCTTCTGGTTTTCGTGATGATGTAAACTGCATTCCATTACTATAAACAAGCTGTATAATTTTCCTGCTACGCCTATATGCTACATGCCGTATAAATAAAAATAATTTGGTGAAAATTATAGGCAAAATAACTTTTGCATAAATTATTATTACTTTATCATACGCAGTATGATAAAGTATGTGTGTCTGAACCCTATTTTTGTGGCGACGATTCCGGACAAACTACTAAAGATATCGGGACGAATGTTCATATTTAGAAGTTTCATGACCAAACTTAGAGCTGAAAAGCTTTTGGTTTGAAGTGGTCCAAAGGAACTGGATGTTTCCTCTAAGCATTTTTCAATGATTTTGCAAATGAGCCGCAATTTCTGTACTTTTGTCAAAATAGTAATGTCTATGTTTTTTTTTGGTAAAATTAATAGTTTAGCTGTTTGAGCAAATTCTTTTAGATCGAGATCGTGTCTGCATTAAAACTTAGTTAGCCACGATTTGACACTTATTTTCATTCTGACAGTGTCAAACGCTGGTTTTTTGACAAAATTATCAAAATATCTGTCAAATCCTGGCTATCTAAGTTTTAATGCAGATACGATCGATCTCGATGAAATAGAATCTCATGCAGCTAAACTATTAAACTATCTCTTAAGATAAATGCTGTATCAACCCCTGCGATTTATCAACCATTCTAGTGACCATCCTGTATAATAAACTAACTAGCACAAGAAACATAAGTAACTGTGTTTCTAGAAAAATGCGTCGGTAGTATCGGTATACTAAATTCTACAAGAGACGGTAGAAACATGACACTTTTTAAAATTAGGTACTTTTCTATATGAATTCATTGAAATATAATAATTTAATCAACATAAGCACCTAGATCTATACATTCTCTGTACTGTATCCAAATTTCTAACTAAAAGCTAGATGAATACACATCTCTTTGCGCCGCGTTAATGCACGAAATTTTGACCAGAGAATACCATAGGTTATAAAATCGTAAAACTTGAGAGAATCAAAAAACTGTTTCAGGGGCTGATTTTATACACTCCAAGGTTTCAAAATATAAAAGGAAAAAATTATTTTTCAACCGATGACATGAGAGGCGTCCCTTAAGTTCTAATTGATCTTCATATTTTAGAGAAAACATGACAATTTTTCTTTTTCCAACATTTAAGTTAAGATTGTTTTGCTGAAATCATTTCTCAAGCTTGTCTAAACATACAGTAACTTCTTCTTCGAGATGTTTTTCGGTAATCGCATTAATCATCACCGACGTATCGTCCGCATACTTGCCCAAGTGATGATTAACAAGTTTTGACTATAATATGTAGAGAACAGGACCTAGTATAGACCCCTGTGGGACTTCCTATTTGAAAATCAGATACCCGTATCTCCTGTCTCTCCGAATCGGTCACTATTACGCGTTGTTCTCTGTTGCTTAGATACGATTTCAGAAGGTTTAACATCGGTCCTCGGATTGCCATACGTTCCAACTTAGATAAAAGAGTATCGTGATCAACACTATCAAAAGCCTTTGATAAGTCTAGAGAGATCCCAGCCGTCTTTTCTTTGCTATTTAGCCCTTCCAAGATAGAGCCCACTGCATGGTATATGGACCGAGTAGTTAATCTACATTTTATGTCAGCATTCTGTGCTGGTGTAGTTATATTGTATTTCTCGATAAAAGAAAAAAATCGACTAAGTATCGCTTTCTCAAAAATTTTAGACAAAATGGATATTAAGGCTATCGGTCTATAGTGTCAGATATCGCTTCGTACTCCCTTCTTAAAAACCAGTGATTGGTTGTAAATTGATGGAAGAATAAAGATAGAATAACGTAATTCTTTCAAAAATTATAAGTATAGGCAAGGGGGTATACTTGATCATCGGGCTATACTTGAAATTTTTAATTTTTTTGCTATATTATATGAGAAAAAGTGGTGCCAGCCGAAATCAATGACAGGATTGCTTTTGATGTATAAAGAGAACAATACCTTATATCAGATTCTTTTTTAATCGTTTCATTATGCAGGGTTCCCTTCTTTAATAGTATTGTAACGAAGTAAAGTAATGGTGCAAAAATTTACGACGACCGTGAAGAGGGAGTACAACTTTTTCAAACGCGCCGCGCCGCCTGCCGGTACTGCGATAGAAGCGCGCGGACTTGGCTGGGGTGTATTTAATCTTGATAACATAATAACGGGAGATGGGTCCCCTGTCGCGCGTCCGTCAGATATATGGCGAGGAATAAATTGGGATTTGGTCGCGCGGATTATTGGCTAATTGTGCGCGGCGCGCCCCCTCTCGCTACTTTTTTAATGGCGTCGCTAGATGGCGCGACAGTCTCCCGGATCTGACAAAGCTCCTTGTAATTGAGCAGCCAGCCAGCTCGGATCTTCTTAATTCTCGGCCAATTTGTTTCGACTTTGTAGCGCCTTCAAAAAGTTTAAGTGCCCGTTTAAAATTTCAACTTAATGCACCCCTCCCCAACCTCCCCAACCGAGTATCTACCCGCCGCCCTGCGGGATAGTATCTCGAAGGCATTTACGGAAGCGACAGTTCGGGCATTATTTTTTAATTAACGACCGCCTTTTTACGCGTTCTTTCATTGGACAAGGTATACACCGGAGAATTATGGCGGAAAATTAGTTGTAATTAACCTTTTTTGGTTAATTATCGGTTCCCGGGATTAGTTTGCGAGTATAAATTAATTTGAAGTTTTCAGGAGACGCCCCTTGGGTAATATGGACCTAACGTACAATTAAAGTAATGAGTTCGTTTCGTTGTTCGCTCTTTTGACGGTTATTTCAATTAACAAGAATTTATCATGCTTGTCCGACAAAGTATTTTGTTGTTTTTAGGTAATAATCTTCGCGGATAGGCGCAATTAAAGTTATTAATTAATTTTCAAGTGTATAAACTGTACCACATTTAGATAAATTTACTCTTTACCGGCTATTGAACTAATTGGTATGTTTGGATATAGACTAGAAAATAATGTACCTATTACTATATGCTGATTGAAATCAGTATTAATTTAATTTTAATAATTGTTAATTAGTTAATTACGGTATGCGTCATTTTAATACTACTCTTAGTACTAGTATTTTCGATTTGGGCGAAATAAAACTCTAATACGATTTGGGGACAAGTCACATGCTTACGTAGGCGTTGGTCATGGTCCACCTGATGCATTCTTGCATGAACAATGAACATACATTAAAATATATTAATAATTGATAAATGAATCCGCACATAATGTCCCTGGTTCAAATCCAGGGAGCTGTAATTTTCAATTTAATTTAAAATTTACATCATTTTTCTACCATATTATGAAATATAATATTAACTTTCACTTAATCATACAAAATAGTATACTGTTGACATTGTGTACATATTATTGTTGATTTTTATTTATTTATCATCATACTTAGGCGAGGTTTCAATATAGCATTCTGATCTGACGATATGATTTTGGCATTCTTTGCAAATATGGCGAAGCTGATGACTAAGAGATTTCAAACTGGTCTTGAAATAAAAGTAAAGTTATTTGAGTACACCCCGTTGTGGTGAGGCAGATGGGCCATTTGTCCTCAGAGACAAATACAAAAAAACTGAAGTATGTATATCTTGTTACTGAATCATTTACAATGTAGGTCGGTATGGAACTTTAGTATCTCGAAATTCAAAAAATACACGATTTTGACCAGTAGGTGACTTTAGAGGCAAAACTCGATTCTGTTTTCTGTTTCGACCTACGACGTTTTTATAGAACACCGATGATAAACTTTAATGTGTAACCTCCACATATTCTCATGTGATAATCTACATTTTTGTTTGTGGCAACAAATAACCAGTCATAGTTTGTATATTTTTGCGAACACTGGCATAGCGGAGAAACTACAGCCAGAACCAGACAGAAACTACAGCCAATCAGCCCTCAGATGCAACTGAAAAGTGTTGAAGTATGTTGATACGGTTACTGACTTTCAGTTACATCGCGAGAATACAAATAATTAGTTATGTCAAGTTAGTTATGTGAAGTGACAAATGTATGGGTGGTGTGTTGGTATTATATACTAACGTAACCTAAATCTTCATACTTCGTAGCAATTGTCAGCCGTAGATGACGAGGGTGGTTATTCTTGGTTTTGTGGAATTATAGTAATTGTAATACAACTTTCAACTTTGTACCAAACTGGAGACATTAAACAAAAACTTTATTTGCTAAATACGAAGAGTTACATAATAATACTTAAATCTATTGCAAGAAACTTCAGGATAATATAGCATTCTGTTACTGATGGTTATTTTTCACGTAGGATTCAATTCTTCAATTTCATAGAAACTCTTCCTGTCCAGCTTATGCTTTAACTTTCTTTTGAAGGCCCCAAGAACTTTTGTAGCCTGTTCCTTAGAAGCTTGTTAAGGAGCTGATGATATGTCCTTCGAAGGCGTTGTTTTGGTTCTATGGTACGTTATTGTAATATATTCTACGTTTCCGACCCTCTGCTGGGTGGCTTCGCATGAATTGAGAGCTTTTCTCAAGCTTGTAGATGTTGATGGTAAATGCACGCGCCCATAAAAGTAAAGAAAAGTCTGCAGTGTGTTGTTTGGTCGGCCTGCTGAATTGTTCTTAACGCTCTTTTCTGTACAGTAAGTATTGACGTATTGCACGACGCACCCAATAGCCGTATACCATAGGGCATTCTGCTATGGAAAGTCATAACTCAAGAAGATGATGAATATCATCTGCATTCTGACATGTTGGTATTCCTTTGATCGACTTTATAAAGCCACCGGGTGTTCACTCGGCTTGTCAAATCCTAATCTAGCTTTTGTTTGGGACTGAGCAATCACCGGCAAATGTCGACGAGCAGCCAAAAACGGGTAAAGAAACAACTCATTGTCAATACAAAGCAATATTAAGTTTAGTATGTTCAAACATAGTTTTAATATATGGGAAAACAAAACCGCTGAAGGCCAAAATGCATGGCCAGTGTGAGATTCCAGGAAATTGATGTTCATGAACAAAAGTAAACAGAATAATTCAATGACCATAAAGTACCATTACATATGATGTTTAGTACTTGCCCACCTTGCACGGTTTGTCTTGAACCACCTCAGTTTGTGGACATAATAAACCACTCACCTAGAACATTCTCATTGCTCAACCACGAAATCGCTTCTGATAAAATGTTGCTAAATGTACTTTGGTCCATGGCGAGTTGATGGTTAGTTGATGGTAAACATTTGGTAACTTCCATTACAAAAAATATACAAACAAGTATCTGAGAGAGAAAAGGGTAACTTTATTCTGAATTTCACCCTGTTGAACTTTTTTAAACGAGAAAAGATGGATTACTACTATCCCTCAAATCACAAAAATTAATGCCTTCAACCCTAAAACTGTTTAGTTACATCTGATACTTATGTTGATTACAAAAAGTTTTCTTGAATTTCTAGGGTTTGGCAATATATCAAGGTAATACAGTTTTTATATTCTATTTTGATCTTGTTGTCTCAAATTTTGTTGACTATCGATTTTTAACATGCTATTTAAAACCATTTACTGGAAGAAAGAGGGGCTTTCATCATTTGCCACGCTTAATTCGCAGATTAATCCAAATGCGACTAAACCAGAACGCCCTCGGTTGCGTTTTGTTAGCAGATAAAAGAGCCTCCTAATCGTGTTAAAAGATGCACAGGGCATCCGCATAGACAGCAGCCAGCCATTCAGCTACCATTTTTCCTCCTGAGCCTGTAATTACCGTGGCCGTGTGTACACAACGCACAAAGAGAACTGGCGAGTATTCTATTCATAAAGTAGGTGGTTTATTTGTGGTGGGCTCATGAAGACTCGAACCAAACTAACCGTGCCTAAGTTCCGTGCGTATGTGTGAGTCGACTAACCAGGCACAGTGAAGGCACACCATTCGTAATGGCATAGGAATATATCCTTCTCCTGGGCTACGGGTTGTGTATTGCCATTGTCCGTAGACTATTAATCATAGCGTTAGCGTATGGCAATATAAACAAGTCTTTTTCATGTCATCGGATACCTGACACATCGGAATAATGCCGTGTTTATCATTGCCATCATCACCACGGGACCCGGTCCACGGCATTCCTCTCCTCTTTTTAGCCTCCATTCAGGATTTAGGCTTGTGGGTGGGCTTGGGAGCAACCATTGATATTCATAAGTTAATTCGATGTTTTTCACGTCTCCTCGCATATGTCTGTGCGTGTGCTTTTTATTCTTGTTGTGATGGTTGTCTACTGCGATTTTTACAGTCGAAATCTTTCGGTACAGTCCGCGGTAAACTATGGGATATTGACAAAAGATTATGATGTAGATTTGTTTTGTGCTCCAGGAGAAGAATTGGGTATTTGCTCCGATATATTTTGAGGTGCGTCGTTATGATTTTGACAGCCAAAGAATCATTCCTTCTGCCAAGTAAAAAACAAATATGATTAAAGTTCATTTAGTATTCTTTAGTACACTATTTTGGAATATTTAAAATCTATTTACACAACCTAAAAAGGTAAAATGTCCGCTTCTTGAAACAGAAAAAGGTAGGAATTTTAAAGGTTATTATAAATGATTGTAGTCGAAGTAGGCCTTGCCCATGTTACTACATTTCTGCCGCTTTACTCAAACTAGTATCAAACTAACATTAGGTTATGCAACCAATTCAAAAGTTGCGCATAGAACAGTAATCTCATAGTAGTATTCAATTCAAATGAAGCGGCACATACACATTTTTACGTTGATTTAAAAAATAATAGATTAGATAATTTATAAACTATTTTTAACGAGTTTTAAAATGACGCTACAGATATATCTTGTTGATGATATAGCTTATTCAGTGTATGTGTATTAATGACTGGTGACCAAAATGTAGAGTCAAATTTGTTTTACTGGTGTTATGTTTAATTATATTGTGTTACTGTGGTATCTATACTTACGGTCTCTGTATTACATGACGATGTCAATATATCAAGATCTAAATAACAATAAAGAGGCATAATCATTATACAAAATACACATGCAATAATAAAAAAATACCATACAATGAGAGATCGGTTATCAGGAGGACATACATTTTCAATGTGTACACAGATAGAAATTTTTGTTTAACTCGGATAAGTGCGTGTTTAAACATAGCCAAAACTATATTTATTAGATAGAAAGAATGTTTATTTGAGTCAAATAAAATTTGTTTAGAGTAAAGCGATTGTTTTGACTCAACACAAATTCAAGATATTTTCAAAGACTGGAAGCAATAAATACAAAAAATGTAAAAATAGGTAATATTTAAAAAGCATATGTTTGAATACTGGTATTATTGAAAATCAAAACAAAGAAATTGTATGTTCTTGCCCATCATATTTAAAAAAGTAGAAATGAAAAGATGCACTTGAATTATCTTTATAACTACTGGTAGGGAGTATCTTCAAAATTCAAAATGTCAAAATTGTTTTTGTAGTATTGTTCTTATTCTTAGTTTTTTTATGCGTCGTTTGTTTATTTTGCAATGTGTGCTAGTATACTCTGTGGGCAAAAAAACGGTACAAATTGTTAAATGTGAAAATTGAAAGCATACCATATTTGCAATAATTGAACGTTTTAATCCAATGTAATGTTGCTTTATGTATGGCTATGCAATATTTCTGATAATATCGGGTCAATTTAATGTGAAATGACAGGTGTAATGAAATTAGTAGGTAACGACATTTGTTTTCTTTTGGTCAAAAGGAACAGTAGAGATTTTATAGCATCATATATAGGTTAATATTTTTTAGCATACAGAGTGAATTTTTGAGACTTTTTTTTTCTGTTTTTACTCAAAAAAGCAGTTGAATTGGACGTTTGCATAGATAAAAAACGATTGCATTGCATAGGTACGAAAAATCCAATTGCGAACTTACGTTAATTAGACAATATTTTTAATTGCAGTTTGTCTCTATTATAATATTACAAGCCAAGCAGATACTCAAAAGCGTTTGATAATCTCTCATATATTAATTTAAACTCATAAAAAGCAACAAAAAACATTTGACAGCAAGTAAATATACACAAATCTGTCGTGCAGTAGACATTAATTGTCGTTAAGAAGCCCTAATTTGTCGTTATGAGTACACTTTCTGTCGTTTACTCGTTTGGCGTTACGAATACCTAACTTGTGCTGACACAATGACAGAAAAAAATGAACTATAGATGTTAAGCTTATTTTCGTGCAATGTGAATCACAATCTAGTTTTAGAAACAAAAATTGGAAACCCTCTTTTCTTGGTTTTTGTAAATTTTTATATATTGTTTTAGAGGACATGCATAACATTAAAGTGAGGTAATAGAACCTGCTAAATATAAGACTAAATAAAACACTAATCATTGCCACATTAATCATCAAATATAAGCCTAAGCAACGTTAATTATCCACAATATTCGTACCACTAGGTAGTACTAAGTACTAAGTAGTAATATTAATACTATAAGTCTCAAACAAACCAGGGAAACAATGGTAGATTTTTGTTTACTCACATAATATTTTTTTTGTGCTTAACATATTGAAACTAATCTGAAAGATTAACCCTCAATTTAAATCTGAATTCTTAAAACTAGGTACTAGGTACTCACATAATATAACACATAATCTTATTTAAGTACATAATATACCAAGGCGTGCAGCATCGGTTAGATGCGTTCTTATAACATACATCCATATCTACAATATCTCATTATTCTTAATTATCGCTCACTTTACCCACGGTTTAAGTATCCAATAACTTAACGAAATTATCGTTTAATTAAGAAGTTTACATTCGATAAATGTTCACTGGGAGTCTGAAAGGCAAGGTTGTGCCTAATTAAAGTCCGCGGCGCTGTTAGATAAGCCGACGTGCTTTTTAATTAAGATAACTTAGGTTAATAAATATTTTAATTTGATCACCATTTAGTAGATATCACTTTTTGCTGTTTCGACAAACACACAAGTATTTTTTCATTGCTAAACACTAGCAGGTATTTTGAGAATAGTTGTGACAGATGAGTAGACACAAAATGTCGCGCAAAATTCAGTTATTTGCCGCTTGATTTACATGATTGTTACTGACGACAGACACGTACTGCATACTGTAAAAATTTTGCATATTTGGAATACCTACTTTCTATTCATTATCTATTGTCGATATGTTTTCGTCAAACGTCAACGTATTTAAACATATAAATCTGAAGTTAAGTTTCAATAAAACTTCACTGTAACAATAACATCAATCAGATAGGTACCTACTATACGAATGCAAAAGGTCTGATTTTTTGAGAATGAGAAGGGAATTGTAGCATATCAATGTGTGCAGTTCCCTCTAGGAACTTTGCAGGTGTCATCTGAATAATGGTATATGTACAAAGGTCGGTAGTTACGAAGTGGTAACTGATACTATGAGAAAACCAGATCAGGGCCACTTCATTATGTGTGAACCCTTGCTGAGGGTTGTTGTGAGATCTTGGTGTGTTTTGATTGGTGAATGATGGATTGTAAGCACATTTGCTGTGTGGATCATCCATCATATTAAAGTTGAACTTCCTTATTTAATATGGACATAATTTCAATACCTACTAGACGTTTTGGATACATTCACACGAAAATAAACAGTTTTGTAGTTCTGGTTAGTGGTTAATATGTACCTAGGTATAATTGAAAATTTGAATGAGAACAGAAAAAGAAAGAAACTTTAAAACCCATCATATTATCTATTCAGAACAACAAGTTCTGATATTACCCATTTTTGACGAAGAGTAAAGTAATGATGCTCAGTAATTTAAGAAAAGATAGTCTTTTTGGTTATATTGTCTACTGTTCCAATACACGAAATTGTTAACACCGCCAAATGCGAAGAGTTTTGGCCTATAGCAACGTGTTACCAAAACTAGAACAAATGCTAGAATTCATTGTTATACAACAACTCACTGATGGAAATACTTGGATGAAAATAATTATTACTGACCAACAGTTAGGGGTTCGTGCTAAGCATTCTTGGGAGACGAGAATTAGAATCGGAAAAACGATAGGTTCAGTTTTTGGAAACTTGAAAAGAGCCTTTGAGACTATTGTTGTTAAAAATTATTACAAAAAATGTAAACTTACAAATTTGAGGAACATAATTGAAGTGGTTTGACAACTGTTTAACAAAGAGGTAAAAGGTTAAGGTTGGAGAAAACGAGTGAACAGCTTAGGGGTACCACAAGGTTCTGTTTTTGGACCTGTTGTATTTAATTTATACACAAACGACCTTGCTTCAGTAGTTAAATCTTGTGATGGGCACCAATTTGCAAGCAAAACCTTTATATAGATTGCAGGAGATCGCTTACCTGATGTAATCGAGACATTGAATTCTGAACTGGTATCAATATCAAAATGCTATAAATTAAATAACTTATATTTGAATGTGTTAAAAACAAAAGCTATGAAAGCTACTTTCAAAAATAGTTATCGATAACATAACTGTCGATACAGCGGAAAAAGAGAAATATTTATGTGTCATATTACAAAACAAGTTGATATTTGCTAGTAATATAGATTATACAGTTAAAACGATGAGTCAAAACATTAGCTACTTTGGAAGAAAATCTAAGCTAAACGCTAAAGTATCTTTATTTATTACGGTGCACTCAGCATTGTATAACATTGCCCAAGGTTAACTAGAATTGAAACAATGTTGAGGAAATAAAATTAATTTCTTAAACATTAGACAAGGAACTTTATATCAGGTAGTACTTTAGTAGAAAATGTATAAATCATAAATTACAAATTATATAACTAAATATTTAACATATAATAGTCAGCAGCATGAATACGACAAAAGGAGCAAAAGGTCAACTTCAGATTGCAAAAATATACAAAAAACAGCGTAGAACTGGTAGTAAATAT
This sequence comes from Melinopterus prodromus, assembly GCA_964023965.1. NCBI lineage: Eukaryota > Metazoa > Arthropoda > Insecta > Coleoptera > Scarabaeidae > Melinopterus > Melinopterus prodromus. The sequence goes on from OZ030393.1 coordinate 54,536,373, forward strand.
GCTGTGTTTTTAAATCGTAATGGCGGGTTTATATATTCGCCAATTTTAAGTAGTTGATAAGTTTTTTACTAAGGAATTGTAATTATTAGTTTCTAAATAAATATTAATAAACTAAATAAACATTACAAGTGCAAAATTATAGCAAATAAAATATTTCAAAGACTTGGAAGTAGTACGCATATTTTTTTAAAATTTCCATAGAAGATGTGGATCTTTAAAACCTGTTTCCCATATATATTACATATTATCGATAACATAACCTGGAATCTTCGTATACGTATAATGAAATAGAATCCAATCCCATATATCGTAAATTGAATATAACATTATGTAACTTCCTTGTCTAGTTAGTATTTAGAACATTTGATCGAGCTAATAAATATCCAACAATAATAACGATATGATATAATTACATTTTCAAATGGGGGCCCGTATATTGACAGGTACGGCTCTGCGTCGTTAATAATAACGATAATCCAGGTGTGCTGGTCCCTATATCGAGCCACTAAGCCTTCCAACGGAAAACATAAATCAAGATGACCCCGCGTACAACTTGTAATAATCGAATAATATGGTCCTTCTACACCCATCGAAATTACCGATTATTTATGATATACATTTTCAGGATTAAGTCCTTTTCTCCTGCTCTTATTTCAACCCATTTCGTTACGTATTCATCCCGAATTTAACCGATTAAAACTCCAATAATTACACCAGAACATGATGCTACAAAAAAAGGTGGATTTGAGCACCTTGCGAGATTCAAGCGATATAGATCATGGGCGTTGTTATATGGGTAAGAGGGTCAATATTGTCCCCTTAACCATATAGAATCTAATATGCTATATATATAATTTTAAAATAAATAAAACTAAATAACTGATCCGATTACTATTAGCTACTGTAGGTAATTGATAAAAATTAACTTTAAGTTAAATACTCAACTTTGTTAATTAACAATTGTGCATAAAAAATGCTCAACCGACGAAAAAATTCACGGTTGTCAGATTTCTAAAATCAACGATTGAACACATTTTGAGTTAGGGCATTTTTTTAATTGACTTATTGCGTTCATTTCATGTTAAATAATTGCTTCCCATCAAAGTATAGTTTTCGAGAAAATTCAAAAAGGTCAAAATATCAATTGGCAATTATCAATTTTTATGATAATTTGTTCAAATCACAAATACAGCGTATTTTGATAGTTTTAGTAAATTTCCCTACCCCTTTTTACGGCATCCGAAAACTTGGATTTTTTGAAGGAAAATGCGGGACTCAAGCTTTTTGATGAACGGTCGGGACACACACAACAAAACGTTGTTTCAATTCAAAGCAACCTTTGTTAATCCAAAACAACGCTTGTTTTATATATACGGAAGACTATATATCGTTAAAGAAAATCGTTGTTTTGACCGGTTTTCTTACTTCAAGATTGTACAATTTTATGGATACAATAGTTTTTTGATTTGTGAATTTGCTCTTTTAAATTAAAAGGTTGGGTACTTAGATTAGTCAGCTCACATTCTTGGATTAAATATTTACCTACTTCTTTCAAATATGAACCTTGTTATTATGAAACCAATAATATTTTACTTAAAATGCCATTAAGACATCCAAAGAAGAATATTGTTATTTACGAACTAGAGAAGAGACCCGGAGTCCGTTCTTAGTCCCTTTTCCATCAATACTAGAGCTGTTGGACATTTGTACGTCAGGTACATTAACGGTATAATATATAGCACAATCACCGATGCTGCATAGACAAGTATTCGGTTATATACCCTCTAGGACACCTCTCTTACGACGACCAACTAAAGCTCCATCTATCGGCCCCGTTCACACTATTTTCAAAATATCGACTGTCTTAAATCAAAACAATCATTTTTTTGAAACAAGTATTTAGGTTGTTTTATATTAAAGAAATATTCTTATTACAAGAATGTCTTGTTTTAAAACAAACAACTTACAAATCCTTCGGAAGTTACAGCCCCTTAAAATATTAACATATTAAGGAAAATAAACAATAAAATACTTATGAAACAATGCGAAAACGAAGAAAGAAGACAAGCAACATAACAACAATAAGAGTAAATAAATTTAAGTAAAACATTTAAAATATTAACATTAAGTTGTATAAGCAAATGAAGGAAGAAAAATACTTATGATACCTACTTTTTACTACAGAATTTAGAACTGTTTAAAATACAGGTTTGCTATTATTTCAATTGGCTGTAACTTTTTAAGGAATAAAGGCAATACAGAAGTCCGGATGAAGCTTTTGCTCAGCGTGAAATTTACTATCTGGGAAATAGTAATGCGGGGAAAAAAGTGGGACACCTGTATATAAAAATAAATTTAAAATACAAAACTTCCTATTGACGATAGTGATTATTTTTTTGTCCTGATGATATTTTATAGGGGTGCATCAAAGTGTCAATTTTATACGAATTTTCTAATATTTTCTTATCCGCTCCCCCTGTAAAATGTTTGAAGGGCGCCCATGTTACCAAGCTCTTAGTTTACGACGTTAAGTGCGCTCCCGTGTGGGTAGATGTCGCACCCGTTCACTATTTCTGGGAACCGGAGCGCGCGCACGCTCTTGGTAGTAAGTTATTTATTAGAGCCGGTTTGGTTATAAATACGGTTTGTTACTAATGATAATATATCGACGGGCAGGACGCTAAACAGATTCTAAAATACGGTGTGTGAAAAATATTTACTGCCGAAATGTTTACGTGTTTGGTGTTTGAGGAAACCGTACAGGTTATAGGCACGGGGCCTTATTTATAACCGAAAACTAATTAGAAGAGCCGTTTTATAACCGGGCCGTTAAACCAAATTTTCGAATTGGAGGTGGAGCCATCTGTATTAGCAGAGCTGTGTGTCATACGATAAAAATAAATTAGAGTTGTCGAAATTAGGGCGGCCAACGATTTTTAAATTGTCTTCTATTTGTATTTAAACTTTGCAAGTAGGAATTTGTTTCTCAAGTTTGTTCAAGAAAATATGTTATTCATAATAATAAAATGATCTTTGATAATGACTAAACTTATAATATTTAATTTAAATGCAAATCATATTTCCTTTTGCTGGATTTTCTTTAGTGCTGGAAGTTGCATTGTTTGAGCTAACTTTAAATTTTTGTTTCCTTTTTTTTAAATATTTTTGTTTTAGTCGATGAGTGTGAAAAATCATTATTCTTCAAAGTTTCTTTTAAATCGCTAAATGTCGTTCAAGGTTCAAGCTTTTATTATACTTATTTATATTTAAGTGTCACTTGGTCTCTGGCCGCTAACCATAGTTAACTTTACGGTCCTGATCAGGAAAAATTACATATCTTTATTTGTGTCGACTAAGTCATAGTGTGCTAATGAAAGTTCATAAGAAACACGTCACATTTAGTATTAGTTCTTTACAATTTTTGATAATAAGATAGGTTAATATAATAATGTACAATAATCCTATTCAAGTATTTTTTAACTTGTGGTACTATTATTGAATTTGTATCATCAAAATAGGGGGAAAACTCTGGATACTTAAAAAGTAGCATGTGAACACAATGGCGCAGTATTAAGAATTGTGTTTATTTATTGACGAAGTTATGGCTTAGTTGTTGATATTATAATTAAAATAAAAAATAAGAAATAATACATAATAATACTTCGAAAAATACAAACTTTTTTATTTAGTTATACTAAATGTACATTTAAACAACAACAAATAAATAAATAGGTACAATAGTTTCTTTGGTACGGCTCCATAATGCATAAATGTTTAATAAAGGATAAGAGATAAATAAGAAACTTTTAATTTTGCAAGAATGTTTACTTTAGGACTAGTTTCGATCAACAGATCATCATCACCCAGAAGAACATAAAACAATTAGAAAAAAAAAAACGAAAAAGTGTAACACAAAAACTCACTCAAATATGCTTTAAAATTGTATAAAAATGTATGACTCACAGTTAAAGGAATTACAGCATGATGCGTCAGTGATTTTAACTGACCGTGGTGTGCACAAATAAATTATTCCTCAAAATCAAGAAACACTTTAAACAAGTATAAAACATAAACGCCAGATGTCAACTGTACATCGGAGCTACATCACGCTGTAAATAAGTTTGCCCAAAGGCGAATTCAAATTGACGAACAAATAAGTATGAGCAAAAAAAGATCTGATCTGGTTTCCGCTGGGTTATTTATTGGAAATGAATATACGGACATACCGTATCATACACAATTACTACCGTAATAATGAAATAATCAAAGTATTGAAGATGGTGATATCCAGGCGAGATGCAAGTTTTTAAATAAATAAAAAAATTAGAGCCACAACCTGGATTTGAACCAGGGACCTTTTTTGTCATACGTCTCAGTAGCTCAGATAGGAGAGCATTGTACTAGAAACGCCAAGGTCCTTGGTTGAAATCCTGGTTGTGGCTGTAATTTTTGATTTATTTAAAAAATTGAATCCCACCATCTTCAGTATTTTGATTATTTATTGGAGTTTAAAGAATGCATAGGTAAAAGTCCGATCAAAATTTGCTGCTAGTTTTTGAATTACACGTAAATTTGCAAAGTTTTACAATTTTTCATTCTTTTTTTCAAATATTAGGGTGTGCGCTGCACGTATCGACCGCACGTTACTGATTGTTATAGTTTCTAGCTAATAATTAAGATAGATCGGTTATTTTGATTTTAATTCATTAATTTATAACAGAAAACATTAAAATTTGAGTTATAAAACCAAAAAAACATTGGTTTTGCTTGACTTACTCGATAATTTTGTCTGTGGACTGCAACAACACTTTACAAGAAAATTGTTACACATGAAACAGGGGTTCCATATAAGGGGCTGTTTATTGAAGTTGACAATCGTCCTCCTGCAAAATGAAAATTTTGAGATGTTGACTTTTCTTGTGCACCAACGACGTGACGGAAATATCCAAACACTATTTTTGTGTTTCATGATTACATATCATTTCTTTACCACATGTTATTAAATCATTGGGCAATATCTTACTCAATACAACAACATGTAAGTTCCAATTCAATCTCTTATATTAAAACCCACCGTGATTGCCTCGTTGTGGGCCAAATTGTCCACCGATTTATCTGCAGCGGAACGCAACGCTGTTCCATCGAATAGGCCGATATTTATCTAGATCGACAGCAATAAATCAGACGTTTATGGGCCCATTTGAAGTGATATTTGTACGGGCAGAGAAAGCGTGTGAAATGAACGCATTATACGCGAGACCTCCAGGTGGGCAAACCGCTTAACATTTAAATCCGGGGAAAAACACGACATCGGAGTAATCCCCCAGAACGCTCTAACTGGCCGTTCGCATTTTTTTAACAATCGGTCGTAAATTCTCTCGTGTTTGCCCTGTTGTTGTCCATTAGGCCTTTTAGAGATGACATCGGATTCAGGGTTGCGCCAGGCCCACCTAGGTCGTTTCTGGAGCGATGAGTGGTGGCGCGGCCGGGTTTTAGAAACTATGTCGCAAGCCTATTTCAGCACAATGGCTGTTTTTTTCTCCGGCTGTCCGTATAACAAATATATTGTGCGAAGATTGAATATCTGCTTAATTGGCCGTTGAGGGGTGTTTTTCGGGACGATCAGTATACGGTAAGCCGGAGAGTCCTCTCAACAGGGCAAACCCTCCTCTGGCACCTCAGAAGACGTCCTGTGGCGTTTACAATAAAGGCCCCCCGAGAAACCAGATATGTATACATGTGGTCGTCTCGCAGAATTGCCATCCCGCTTGCGGTTTTGTCCAGACTAAATGGCGTATAAACGCGATCCTTGGCTCCGTCGTATATATATAGGTATAAGATTGAGGCTCTATTCACCCATTATTATTACCTGGGCTGACTGACTCCTGACTTCTGGTCTCCCCCCCCCCCTAATGTAAGAATGGAAACCGTTTCAACGCTGTGTATATACTCGAGCCCCCTTGTTATGTACCTACATAACTTACCGAGACTGAAATCCGATAAATGGAAGTTAAAGACGTGACAGGACGTTTGCATATGAAATAGGCATTGTTACGATTGTGTACGCACCAGATCTGCATACTGCCTTGGTGCTAACGCCAAAAGTTTTTGTGGGTTACTCTTTAAGTTATTAATAATATTAAAATCTGTCGCTTCTTTTGGAAGTTTATAGACTTTATAGGAACTAATTGTTTATATAAAGACATCATCGGTTATAAGTACTAATACATACAAATATATTGAATGTGCATCATACTATGATACACATACATGTATTGTTGACATTTTTATTGTGGGAGGTTATTTTTTAAGCAAAACACTCCTTCCAACGGCCACAAGTATCCACAATGTTCATTAAATATAATTCTTTATTGTTTATTATTAGTAAGTATATCAATTATTATATATTGCAAATATTGGAAAAATGAAAAGTTTTTAATACACATTTTATTAAACATAATAAAGATACCTAAAAATAAAATTCTGAAGTAGCCACGCACATAACTATATCATACTATACAGCAATGTCCAACTGTCTCAAATACCTACTGTGTTTTGGCAATACTGTCAATAGAATCAAATATGTAGCTAAACTATTAATTTTACCAAAAAATGTCATAGACAGAAATTATACAAAATCTCCTCTACTTTAATTTATTATTTAACTATTTTGACGATTCTATAAGTACTAATACATAACAATACTTTTAATGTGCATCATACTATGATATACATACATGTATTGTTGACATTTTTACTGTGGCAGATTGTTTTTTGGGCAAAACATTCCTTCCAATGCCCACAAGTTGTCAAGATCAATTTTACAAATTTTGTTTATTCTTCTTTAAATATAATTGTTAGTTTATTATTACTATATTAATTATTATATATTGCAAAATATTGGAACAATAAAAAAGTTTTTTTGATACACAATTTATAAAAGATAATAAACACACCTATATAAATAAAAATCTGATGTGGCTAGGCACATAATTTTATCATACAGTAGTACAGTACTGTCAATGGAATCAATTATCTGTGAAATCCTGGCTAACTAGTTTTAATGCAGATTCGACCGATCTCGACTAAATGGAATTTGCTCTTGCAGCTAAACTATTAATTTTACCAAAAAATGTCATAGACATAAATTATACAAAATTTCCTCTACTTTAATTTATTGTTTAATTATTTTGACGAAATTACAGAAATGATACCTCATTTGCAAAATCCAGTTCATTTAGACCCTTTGGAACAAAAATTTCTAAATATGAAGTTTCGTCCCGATACCTTTAGTAGTTTCTCTGGAATCGTCGCCACAAAAAAAAAAAACGGGTACACACACCCACATACATACACACACAGATAGTTCTTTGTACCTTGGTCAAAAATGTTCAGGGGACACAAAAGGATATATTACCGCTAAAATCTCAAAATAATCTTTCGTCGTATTACAATACTTTGTCATACTACGTATGATAGATAAAAATAACTATTCTTTTCCTTTATTTATTTTTCATTTTATGCATTTTTCATTTTAAAACATAATTATTACAACTGAGTATTTAAACAATCTTATGTCGGCTGTACCACTGTAGTTTACCGATGTTCAAGTGTTTTTCGGTATAGATTGTAATATGCTTTGTAGATACTATGAAAAAACACGAATGAATGAGCAAACGAGGCTTTATTTTGTACTCACAGTAGTCATGTTGTAGGTGTAGAGTTGTAGACCAGTTGTAGCCAGGCTACTAGAAATAACCAAAACTAGCAATATTGCTTTTATCTCAACAATAGTTGCTTTAATAGGTGTGCTGTATTAACATCTAGATCATACGATTTAATACCTATTTTGATCAATTTAAAAAACAAATACTTTTATCAATTCGTATCTGTGTTCGCATATTCGAGCTGGTGTGTTCAGGCCTGTTCATAACAGAGTAAAACATAGTTAAAATTGCTAAAAGAAAACTTAAAAATTATAATTAATAATTTTAACAATGCATTATATTGCAATATTTGTTTGCTAAAATATTTAGCCACTGTAAATGTTTTTACTGAAACATAATATCATTTGTCAATATTGGAAATCGCATGCACAGAGTTTTTTGTTCAGATTTTCAACGATTAAGCGCTCAAATAACGCGTTTTCTCATGTTTTGAGTACCAAAAAAAAAACATTCCATTTTGGTGGTGAAATTGAAGGCAAAAAACAACAAACAACAAAAAATTGTGGCAAATATGAAACTGACATGCCACAATTGAAACAATTATAGCATAATAAAAATTCAAAGTAAGTCCTCCATCTGTAACAGATTACATCTGTATAACAAAATACATTCGTATGTTATTTTAATAAATTTGTACCTTTGTTTGTTTGTTTTTTCTTACTCGTTCGGCCTTCAAAATAGAGACAACCATATCGTATCCCAATCGGAGGCAACCATACCTAATGCAATTCGTAACGCCGTCCAATAAGGAGCACGTTCTACTGCAACAATTGCGAAAATTGACACTTTAACCCATACAAGAAAAGACAACAAAAGGTGCCCGCAGATTCCGCAAAGGGTCCGACCGACCCTTTCAGCCAACGTTGAAGGCCGTAAAGAGACCTAGCTAGCCAACAACGCCAACAGAATCTGTCACAGACCATAAAGTGTTTCGGGATGATCGAAGAGCTCCCGATGGGACTGATCATTTGACAACGTCAGGAAGGCCGCGTGGAAAAGACAACACCATGACTTGGCAAGTTCATTGTAATTAACTACTGAGAAGGAAAGGTGGCATCTTCGGTAGTTTCTAGATGGGGAATATCATGACTTCGACTCCTGATAATCCTATTTAATGGTTTTTCGACAATTGGGCATGGCAAATTGTCTGTTTGTTAGTTATCTGTGGATTAGTGTCTAAGGAAGGTAAATCTCAATGTGGTGCGCTTCTGGGGAATTTGGTGACGTGCTTTATGTTTACTTCAAAGTGGTTTTGTAGTTCCGCCTCTTGAGAAAGTTGTTCAATATCACACATAAAAATTTTACGGAGAGAATTTGCACGTAGTTAGTTGTACACAAAAAAGAGTGATTTTTTCTCCGAAAATCAGTTGATTGTGTGCTAAAAATTGTTGATATACGTAATATCGAAGTTAATGTAACTACACAGCACGGACTTGAAAATAGTTTATATCCGAAATGGTGAAAATCTTCACTGGAGCTGTGAAATGAAAATTAACACCATGCAGGGTGTTGAAATAACTGACAAAATGAGAGAAATTACACTTTTTGGAGTTGATATGACTGAACATTGTCACGGAGTGATAAAATCCCTAAAAGTAAACATTAATTCCCTGTGTAATATTGATTGATAACTCCGTTTTGGGGTGAATAATCTCCAAAAAGGTAAGATTTATACTGTAAAGGCAAAAACTTACGGTTTGACAACAACAGGCGTCGACATGTCGCCACCAAGACGATTTGCAGTTTGCTTCGCAGTGTGTTGTGGTCGTCACTTATACTCCTAAGTTTGCGGGGTGCAGTTGAGAGTGAATTTCATTTCTATTACTTTTAATATTTTATATGTAGGTAAGTACATTATTATTTCAAATGGAGCAGTGTATTTTCATACGAGTTAAATACGGACAAATAAAAAAATGGGTCAGAATTATCAACGATGTACTAAATTTCGACACAATTAATACTACAGGTAAGTTACTTATATTACTACATATGTATGTATGTACGTAGACATATGTATGCGTGTACATTACTTATTCGTTGTGCTCACATGCTTTTATAATTTTGCAGTTTATAAAAATGTTACGCACACTACTAATGTACTATAGAAAAAAGCTTGTGAAGATACCGGCTAGTCAAATGCGCAGTACGTTTGTTGCCGCATTTGTGGTACCTTCATACCGAGTATGACACTGCATTGTACCTACAGAATGCATGTCGATTTTTGTGTTTTTTTTTATGAAGTAGTGTGTACTCCTTTGTCCGGCAATGCGTTTTTTTTTATTTTTTCTATTTGCCTTACAACATACAAAAATACAACAATTCTGCACATATTTCTTTTTTTATGTACAGTTGGCAAGCTATTTAAAATAGCAGAGACAAAATATCAAGATATCAAGTATTATGATGACGCAAGTTATGAAATCGACAAGGAGTTATTGGTAGACTTCATATGGCACAGTCAACGAGGAATTACTTTGGTAATAAAGATGGGCGAAGAGGATGACGATGTTTGGGATTATTTGTTTTGAAACTTTAGTTCCATATGAGGTACACATTCCTTATAATAAGGCGAATGATATGTATATAGTTAGCAATTATATTATATGTACTTAGTTATTAATGAAAGTACTCTAGACTTTATGTAGTCTGTTATATTTGATATTAGTTATTAATTTATTATTATTAATATTAATACGGAGATTATTGTTATATTTAGGATAAACTGTATTTTATTTATTGAGTATTGTGCAAACATGTATATTCATTTACATGTTTTTTCGAAAAATAAATTGTTAAAATGTATTTTTGATTTTTAGTGGTCCCCGTCATATTCCTAATAAAGATAAGAACCGCTCTGAAAAAAAAAACAACTCTATTTGGTACATATTTAACTTCATTACGTACACAAACAACTCTTTTAGGGAAAGAATAATTTCGCCAATAAAAGAAAAGCACCCCGCAACAGGGTAATTTTAACACTAATAAAGGAGTTACGTAACATCTCCACGGATGTATTTCACTACTACAGAAGAACTTTTGCACTCCGGAACGCGGAAGTTTGACACACGGGGAGATTATTGTCCATAAAGGAGTAAACCTGCATTTCCGTAAACATATATTTTCAACTCCGTTACAAATAATAATAACTATAAAAAGAGTGAATGAGCTCTGTAAAAATTCAACTCCGTCTGATTTAACTACATGCGCAAACGGTCGCGAGGGAGATCCATAGCGGTGTTGAATCGGTGTTAAATCCAACTCCGTATTTTTATGTGTGATAGTGTTCACTGTATAATGTAGCTAAATAAAAGAAAGATTCAGAAATGTTGCTCAATTAAAAATTATTAAAGCATTACAAACAAAAGAAATAAGTTTTTGTTGTGCTTAAGAGATGTGCTACTAACGCCAGTTTAAAAGGAAAATCAGGCTACTGTTAGTATAAAATAAAGCCTCGTTTGCTCAGTCATTCATGGTTTTTCATAGTATCTACAAAGTATCATTTTAAAGGCCAATAACTTACATACACCCATCCGCTAGGTAACTCATTCACATTTAGCTTATTGTTTTAAGCGCGCAGTATATTAATTGTTCGAAAGGATGTAAGCGATTATATACCAATGTATTTTACGGTCGATTCCTGGAATGGTGGGCATTGTCTTCGTTTTCATGGGTTTTCCACCCCGCCTGGCAGCAATTTTACGTCTTCATGTGAGTGTCTATTAGCGTTAATTTATTCGGACGCATGTGGCATGAGACTGCAGTTCTGCCTATCTAATCTACAACCCGATTTCATTTTTCTTTTCGTTTCGAAGGAGGCGTAGTCACATTAAAACGGAATTAAAATATGGTTACGTCACTTCCGTGTTTCTTGTTTCAACAAAAGTGCCCTTTCACCTTAATTAAGCTTGAAGTTACCCCACAAACGCTGTGGAAATATTAAATATTATTATTCAGCTTATTAAGCTCAAGTCATAACCGTTTTAAATATTTGTATTGTGGAGTTACCTATAATTCTTTTTTTATTATAGCAATAGGAATAGCTAATTAGAGCTATTAAAGTAGGTATATAAATTGGTCAGTACATGCAGGCGTTGTTATCTTTAAATATTTTTTGTACCTATCGTTTAGTTTATTGCTGTGTAAGCGATGTTTCTCTGTAGTTTTTATTTTGCACCTAGTCGTTATATTTGCTGTTTTACTCATTGTGTTCCATATAAGTGTGTGCAGTTGTTCTATTGTGGATATCGCAGTTGGCCATTAGTGTCTGACTAGTTTTTACTTATTGGTTTTGTATATTGATTACTTTGCACATTATTTTGTGTTAACTCCCATATACGTAGTTCATAAGGCATAATTTATAATTGACACAAAGTTTCTTATTTAGTAGGTACCCCAGGTTAATTTAGCCTTAAATTGAAGCTCTTATTGCGCAGATGTGCTTATTTTCGTGATTAAAATATCAATTCCAAATAAAAAGATATAAGAATCGGTTAACAATAAGTGGTCCCAACTTCACTGGAGTCGTTTTGAAAGTGAATTTTGGAAATATGACAATGTAGAAAATGTAGGTAAGTGTAAATGTGTAACTTTTACTTTTTCATACGCAGTATGATGAAGTATTGTAGTCGTGCCGAAAAAAAAAAATAGATTGTAGCGGAAATAGGTTTTTATTGGTACCCTGAACAAGGTACAAAAAAATGTCTCTGTGTGTGTGTGTGTGTGTGTATGTGTGTGTGCGTATGTATGTCTGTGTGTGTAAACGATTTTGTGGCGATTCCGGAAAAGCTACTAAAGGTATATTCAAAAAAAAAAAAGTTCATATTTAGAAGTTTCATGACCAAACTTAGAGCTGAAAAGCTTTTGGTTCAAAAGGGTCCAAAGAAACTGGCTATTTACTCTTAGCATTTTTCAACGATTTTGCAAATGAGCTGTCATTTCTGTAATTTTATCAAAATAGATAAATAATAAATGAAAGTAGAGAAAACTTTGTATAATTTATGTCTATAACATTTTTTGGTAAAATTAATAGTTTAGCTGCAGGAGCAAATTCTATTTTATCGAAATCGTGTCTGCATTAATAGTAAGCCAGGATATTTTGAAACTTTTGACAGTATCCAGAACGTCAGCGGTTGCAAAACGTCAATTCAACACGGAAATGCATGGAGAATGCGATGAAGAAGAGAAACACGCGGGCACGTACGCTATGTGAAACAATATTGAAACATCATGGTGTCGTACACAAAGTCAATGTGTATTTCGAGTGCGGATAGCAATGTTTTCAAGGATTTTGCAAATGAGGCGCCATTTCTGTAATTTCTTCGAAATAGTTAAAAAATAAATTAAAATAGACGAAATTTTGCATAATTTATGTCTATGACATTTTTTGGTAAAATTAATAGTTTAGCTGTAGGAGCAAATTCTATTTGATCGAGATCGTGTCTGCATTAATATAAAGTTAGCCAGGATTTGCCAGATATTTTTATTCTAATAACAGTAGGTAGTATAAAAGGCTGATTTTTTTACAATACCTACTGTCAATATCTGTCAAATCCTGGCTAATTCGTTTTATTTTATTGCAAACACGATCTCGAAAATCGATCTCGATCAAATAGAATCTCATGCAGCTAAACTATTAATTGTATATAGGTATTGTATGATAAAGTCATGTGCCTGGCCACATCAGATTTTTTTGCTGAATGTCGATTTTCTAACTAGGTAATGTGAATTCAATTTATACTGGAGATGACAATTTGTGAAATATAATTTTATTATATATTTTTTCTGTAGCATTTCCATTGCAGCTCAAATATCATAAAGGTAAAATATTAAAGCAGCGTTGGGTGGGTATAATACATGAGGTAAAATACATGGTTTATTGATTTATTGATTTCTATCAAGTAGAAATCATGTAATTTACATTAGACAGTTTTTTTACATTCAGGTAGGTAATCTACATGTAGAAAATTTAAAATATTAGTGATTGTTGAGAAGTCATAATATGGGAAACAAATATTTTTTATTTTATTTATTAAACATGAAAAGACGATACCTATATGTATCTATCCTAATATACAATATAGAAAAAGTAATAATAGCAAAAAGGATCGGTTGAAATAATTCACTAATCATCACTTGTTACTATCTTTTACTTTCAGAGAGTAGTTAGTAAATGTGAATGAGTTTCTTTGCTCTATCAGAAGTCAAACGGTTTCGATGTTGTGAATGCCCATATGACCAGTTGGAGAACAACCTTTCTATTTGCGCTGTAGAGCCAGGTACCCTTAGTAATTTACTTAATTCTGGATGATTTCTTTCGCATATGCACCAAAATGTTTTCGGAGAAGAGACCTTTTTCTGAAAAAGCACACCAAGTTTTGTGCTCATTTGGTTTTCGAGTTATTTTCAATATTCGGTTAGCGGAAGTCAACAATAGAAAGGGTTACTATAATATATGTATACCTACACAAAATGGCAAAAAAATTACAGGCTATTTATCATTTATTTGTAAAATCGGGCCTATATATATTCATAAATTACGTACATTTATAAACCCAATCTTTCTAAACAATAGAGTGTTAGTTTTACAATACCAGAATGCCAGTAATACATACCAACAGATGAAATATTGCCTTTGAGATTTATGTTATAATTATAACAATATTAATATGTGTTACATAACTATCAAACATCTGTGACAACTACATATTTGTTAAGTGATAATTGCTCAATGATCGTTTATTGTAGCGACGAGATTTGGCATTATGAGATTAAAAAGAATGCATAATATTAAGAAATAATATTAAATCTTTGTGACTTTATAACTAAAATACTATTTAACAAAATTTAATCGGAATGCCACGTGTCCATCATTCAAGTACAAAGAACAAAGAATAAAACCCCGATAAAAAAATTAATGAATAGTTTTTAACTTATATAGCCACAAACAGTGGCGTTAAACTCGTAGGTACGTATATGCATTATCAAGATGCGTGCGGCCTGCGAGAAACCGGGCCCCGGACGAAAGAAAGAGACGGATAGCTCCCAAGTAGAAAAATGCCTATAACTCAAAAACGAAAAGAGCACAAAACATCTGGTTTGCGGCACAAAACAGCACAAAAGCAGGGTTGGTTACAGGTCCACGTCCACAGCCCGCCCCCATTCGAAATTTCAAAATTTTCTTATGTCAAAATTTTGTGCTGTTTTGTGCTGCAAACAAAAACATTTGTGTTCCTTTCGTTTAGGAGTTATAAGCAATTTTCTGAAGTGGAGCTGGGGACATGCCAGCCACTTTCCACTTGCGCCACTTTCGAATTTCGGTTTTTTTCTAATGCCAAAGTTTTGTGTTAGTTTTGTGCTGTTTTGTGCCGCAAACTAGAAGTTTTGTGCTCCATTCGTGTCCGAGCTATAAGCATTTTTCTGAAGGGGGTGTGGACATGCCCACTCTCCCACTTTGGAATTACGATTGTTTTCTAATGCCAAAGTTTTGTGCTAGTTTTGTGCTGTTTTGTGCCGCAAACTAGAAGTTTTGAGCTTTCTTCGTTTCCGAAGGGGGCTGTGGACATGCCTGATCTATCTTCCAAATTCGAAATAAAATCAAACTTTTTCGATTCTAAAGTAGGTATTGTGCTACTTTTAACTCCAAACAATGCGGGTTTTCGACAAAGATTTTATATTCGTTATTTTGTGATCCGAGGATACATACATAAAGAAGTACTAAAATAACGTATTATATTACGTACTATATTTTAAAACACTATCAAAATAGAAAACACAACTCATCTCTCGACAATCACGGAGACTTTACGTTGCGATTAACGACCGACAGATGGCACGGCGGCTCGGATGATTAATTCATCTTAGCAGTTAAACAAAAACGAACATTCCCGCTATTAGATTCGACTATAGGAGACTAGAGAGGTCTAGCCGTGTCGAAACGTTGTAAAAACAGTGGCG
The DNA here is from genome assembly GCA_964023965.1 of Melinopterus prodromus. Classification (NCBI taxonomy): domain Eukaryota; kingdom Metazoa; phylum Arthropoda; class Insecta; order Coleoptera; family Scarabaeidae; genus Melinopterus; species Melinopterus prodromus. Next base: position 54,552,053 of record OZ030393.1, read on the forward strand.
TAGGTAGCGCGAAGGCAGCGGAGAGGGCCGCCGCCGTCGGATTGAATGAAACGCGTGCATAATGCTGAGCAATGGCCGTGCGGTGGTGATTGCCGTGGTCAGCGGTGTGTGGCCCGCGGGCCGGCGGGTCGGCGGGGGAGGTCGATATCAAGTGGCTGTCTACAGAGCATGTCGCCACTGCGACCGCACAGTCCCCAGATTGATGGCCAAGCGGAGCGAAACTGATATCGGGACCACACACGAGGCCACGCCCACAAACCCGCCGAAGCCACGCCCCGCGAGCTTGATCCGAACGCTAAGCCACGCCTATTACGCGACGAGCAAAACTCGGGGGAACCACTACCAAGTCAGTCTGTCCTTAGCTACAACGGTAATGTGTTGCGTAGAGGGTACCAGTGAATGGGCATCTTCTCAGTGATTGTTAGCGCGGTTTTGGATTATAGCATGCCCGTCGCTTGGTTTTTAAGGATTCTTGCTGACTCTTGATCATCCGCGTGTGGTTTTTTTTGTTGTTGCTGTGATTTTTCGGGATAATGCCAGACGAAAGTGCCGCTATCCTCATGCCGACGGCGAAAAGTAGTCGCGCCACTGACTTTTCTATTGCTGCGATTATGGCCAGTCCAGCCTCCTCTTCGCCACCACTGGTCAGGAACACCGAAACACCAGACGGTAAGTCTCGATTTTCGATTATTTCGACAAAATACTGCAGACATAGCATAAACATCACCACACCTAAGCAAAAATCTTGTTCAACCCAATCTACAGATATTCTAAACTGGTTTGTGCATTAAATTCTAATGGGAAAATCATAAAATATTGGGCAAAACTGCAATAGACCTTAAAAATATTGACATTTAGCCTTCGACAGCCAAAAAACATCAAATAATGGACACGCTATTCTAGTCCCTTTCAAACAATTTCTCTTTTCTATATCTACAGTTACCCGAAGAACTTGGGAGTGTTGAAAACTAAACTTTTGCGTTCATTATAATAGCACGGACAATTCTAATAACGGTACGATAGTTCTATGAGGGCCTATAAATCTCTTGGTCCCCACAAGAAAAGTCATCACTACTAACTCCGGTCATACAAAGAACCACCATACAATAGCTTACTGTTCGCAACAACAAAAAGAATCGACTCTTCAATGTACGTTATTGCAAATTTCGTCCATTCAGGTAGCCGTAGTTGTTTATTTGAAAAGCTGAAGAATTGAAAACCCGTTAGATTTCAACAAGAATGATTTTATGACTTCTCAATTTGTCGGATTAAAAACTATTGTAATACAGGTAGCTGTAACTAACAGAAGACATGAGCTTGTAGAAAGTTGAACCAGAAGTGTTACCGTTAGAATTTTTAGTATTCTGACCAAATCCTTTACAATGGTCACCCAAATGACATAAGCATAAGCAACTTCTTGTTTGTTGCAGTGGTCTCAAGATTGAGTTCGCCAGGTACGATAGAAGATGACGAGGTTGAGGTTGACGTCGAGCAACTCTCAGATGTCGACATCTCCTCTAGAATCGCGAATAGGGAACCCCAATCTCCGGTATCTGAATCAGGTTCGGAGGCGACAGAAACTGATAGGGATACGCCGGATAAAACCATATCGAAAATACCGAAAATCCGTTGCAACTGTGATGAGTTACTAGCCGTCGAATGCCACCTAGAAACCAAAGATCTCTGGGATAAATTCCACGAATTGGGCACGGAAATGATCATCACGAAGACCGGAAGGTAAGAGTCTATTTTATATGATGTCGACCGTTGTAGCTTTACCCAATTACATGGGATTTGATCACCCTCTCTCCGTGAAGTAGCAATTTAAGAGGATATATTGCGAGAGGGTGTTTCTCCCCTTGTAAATCAGTAATCTGGTGGTGTGATTGAAATACAATAGGGATAACAGTAGTGCAGAAAATCCACCCCAATTTGATTCAATACCAGCCAATTTAGGCGCAATAGCGATTATTTTTATCGCCCACGGACTGTAACAAGTTTATTACATGATCCATTGAACCTAAAGTATTGACTTTCTGGCGGATTTTATCGCTTTTTAATCCGCTGTACCGACAGTAAAAAATGACCGCAGCCGAACCAACAGTAGCCGCAACTGGAATGCGTTTTCCATAACACAAACTGTTAATTAAACTGTCAAAATTAATTCTACGAATATTTTAAGCGGTTAACCGTTATTTTTCATCGCTCGACCAAAAAAGAAACTACAATTCGACTTATCGTTGCTTTAAATGCGTTGAAATCCATCCGAAATATGCCAAGGATACATTCCATCGGTTAGTTTCAGAGCCACCTGTCGGGCACGCTATCAGTTTACAAGATCTGACAGCTTGTTTTATAAATCTGCGCCTATTAAGTAGGGTTATGTCTGCGTCAAATTCGAAACAGTTTTTTATTCATGTGTAACGTTTTAGTGCAAATCGATATTGCGTGTTTCGCGAACTATTGTGTGTTTGTTGCCAACCTTGACCTTCAAATACACGAGCAAAACTAATTTTCGTTTTGCTTAATTCAAATAAAGGTGCATTCAGATACACTTTATGCAATGCGCACGCAGTGAACTGTCAAATTACTGACTTAAGTTTTTGAAGTAAGGAACATTTTTAGGTTATAAATCTAGAAGCAACTTTAGTCAATATGGGATTTTCTCGCATGCAATTTAATTATACAGTGTAATTTTTCTGTAGGTTTTTAATTCATGATGAACGCCAATTATCTAGTTTATATAACGAATTAGGTGCTTTTAACGTAGAAAACCGCTGATTAATCAGTTCACTGAGCATCAACAAAGAGGCAGTATTTTTGCAACAGCGGATGCATGCTTGCACAGAAAACACGCAACCAATTGTATAACTATATTTGTTGCACTTAAAGTGCAGAAAAATACACCGGAAGTTAAACTATGTATTATATTTGTTAGTATTCCCATTTATAACAGTTTAACTGAAAAAAAAAAATGGGATGAAAATTTAATACGCGCGGCTGCCGCATCGGTGAGCTGTCATCCTGAAATTCTTGAGGGCTTAGAATTTTGTGCCTCTCAGCGAAAGGCGAACAGTGACATGGATGACATTTTAAATAAGAGGCACAGCGGGACCCAAATTTCGAACCTGCGGTACCCCAACGTGTTGAAATTAACTTTAACAAGGCGTATAAGAAAGCGGTGACGGTAATTTTAAAGCCGTCGTTCGCTTATATATGTTCTTTTGTTTCGATTTTTATTGCCCCACAAGCTGGCAATAAAACGCAGGTACCTACTATTCGCGTTGACGATTAAAACAAATATTGCGAAATATCGCAAAATAGAACTGGTGGATTCCCACTACAATGAAGTATAAGTATGTATAATACGCAGTCGCTATTAGCATAAGCAAATATACAAGTCCGGAAGAAGATAAAAATATGCGAAACGGGCCAATTATTATTAATATTATGCGTAGCAACTGCAAGAAAATGAGGTGGTAACTTTCGCGAAACAATTAGACATGCAAATAAATATTTTAACACGTGAAGAACATAACCTTATCGCGAGGTAAAGCGGGAACGGCTTCATACATACCATATACATTTACAATTTACAACGCTACTGCAAGTACAGCAAAACAATTATGTCAAATTGACATAATGCCGAGTGCGAACGGTTACTAACAAAAATATCTGATAATATATTTGTGTCCTACATGATCATAAAGTGACATTTTACATCTTAACTACCGGGGCAAAAACTGCTTCTTAATGCCCGCGCGGGCATTAAGGGTTCCCATGGTTATATATCAAATATTTGTTATTCAAATCGTAAATTTTAAGTCATCAATGTCAATTATTGGCGATTAAAGTTATAAGTTTGACAATTAATTGTCTGTACTGTCCTCGGCAATGTCAATTATTGGTGATTAAGGTTATAGGTTTGACAATTAATTGTCTATACTGTCACTCGGCAATGTCAATTATTGGCGATTAAGGTTATAGGTTTGACAATTAATTGTCTGTACTGCCACTCTGCAATGTCAATTATTGGCGATTAAGGTTATAAGTTTGACAATTAATTGTCTTTATTGTCACTCAACTCCGAATTGTTTGTATTGTTATTCAACTCCGTAGATACGCATATCAATTGATAACGTCAAAATATTTATTAATATTATTCAAGCGGACGAACAAAACCATTGTAGGACATAAAATTTTGTATGCACCTCGGGCATTACTTGATGTTTATACCCTCGGGCGAATAAAACGGTCGCCGTCGGGGCATAAACATCCGTGTAATGCCCTTGGTACGTAAATAACTATAATAATAACCTAAAACTCGTAAAACAAAGTTAGCTGTCACTGTATTGTCAGGTGACAGGAGCTGTGTTAGTTTTGCAGAAGGCTGTGTATATTTTTAATTACAAATTACCGACATATTTGGATTTGAATATTGATTTAACAAAAACTTCACATAAACGTGAAAGTGACATGTATTTCTGACAGCAAATTTAGTACCTACTTGTCTAGAGGAGTTCAAGCTATAAACAAAACAAATATGAAACGTTTTATCATCACCGCTCATTGTACCCTAACCTAAATCTAAAAAAGGCTGAATAACGTTCGGATATTTTTGGGACAATATTGTGAAAATAAACCTTGCTTTGTGTGAGGGTGACGCTATTGTTCTGCTATGATATGCATCGGTCTAGTAACGAAAGGTTTAGGTCTGAGCGTTCTGTTTACAAGATAAATTTGATTTAAGCCAACGACCCGTTTGGATTTCTACGCTCCATTCCCTCGCATTCATTAATTTTTCTGGCCGTTATTAATTTTCGATGATTTGTTATGTAAACTGTTTTCACTATTCGTTCTGGTTCTGTTACGTGGTGAAATCATCACATCTTGAATAAACTGTGAAGTCCTCTCGTCTATATTTAGTGGGTGCAGATATAATTTCAATTCTTCAGCTTGTTTTTTTTTGCCTTTGCTCGCAGAAATTGGTGTTTTGACTTACCAGTCTTTAATATAATGGCATGGGCGAAAATAGTTTAGCCTCTAGCCAATTGTCTTCTTCTGCATTCGCCAAAACTTAGCTCGAAGGTGTTGGTACTATATATTTAGAGCCGATTTCAGCTAACTGAAAATCCTCTGGGTAATTTTACGGTCTACCTTATGTTTTTTCGTCGAAGAACCAGAGATTACCAATGTGCGAGGTGTGAAAATGATCTTGTGTGCGCATAATCTGCCACCTGTCTGCGTTAAAATTCGGCTATTACCGACCCGCAAACGTATAATTTCCAACCGACTAATAACCATCATCGGGCGGAGTGCGTTTTTCGGTAATTGGCCACGATGACTCTTTGAGGTGGAACAACACACCGACTACGACGGCAGACCGCTGCGGTGTGGGCAGACTATGTTTTTGAAAACACCTCAGCGAAGCGGTTTTGGGTTGACAGATGTTCGCATGGGCAACAATGCCGGTAACGAGATGTCCTCACGGTAACAATTGAATGCGAAAACGCGTAACAGAGAGGCCGTTACAAGCTATTATGTGCCAGAATCTGTGGGCTCGACACCTCTAAAAGGTCACCAGACCACGTGAAAATCACACAGGAATCAATATCTGACCTTTTAGTATATTTTGGGAATCGTCACCAATGAGAAGGACATCATCGTCAACCCTCTTACTAGATTTAGAGTGTTTTACATGGTTTTGAATACCCTACAGCATGGGCGTATGCAGCTCAAATCGGAAGAGGGGGGGGGGGAAGGTGGGACTGCTGTCTAAATTTAAATTTTTTTGTAATCTTAGAAAGCAACGATCCCCTCAAATCGTTTCCAAATCCATGAAAAGTTTTGGCATTTTTCTAATAATTGTTCAGGGTTTGGGAAAACTTAAGATTTCTTAAGGACTTGTAGAGGACTTTCCAAGGAAGAATTTGACCTATTATACATATGGATTTGACGCCCCCAATCCATCCCCATAGTGCCCTGAAAGCTACCCTTAAATGGAAAAATGTTCATTCTTCAGATAATGGATCCTTCTAATCAGTTCAGTCTCTTTTTTCTCATTGAAATTATTGCTATAAGTCTAACGGAATGTTTATAAACATCTGTCATTTAATTTACATTTGTCATAATGTTAATATCTTAGTGACATTGTTCATTAAAACGTTTCTTCCTATTGTTTAAACAATCAATTATTATTATTCATTTTAAATTTTTTTCTAATTATGGTGGAAAAGTCTGCTTTTTTGTGAACTTATATATTTGTGAACTTACAAATTTCATGTGTTCGAGATATCTAACAAATTCCATTTGTTTAAACAATTTTTGTTCGCAATTCACTTAAAATTAATTTTTTTAGATCGTTCTGGCCGACTGTTATTCTCAAGTAACAGCATTTATATTTTGGAACGATTTGAAATCCTTTATTTTTCGGGAAATTGGAATATTGGATATTTAAAATGTTAAATTTCCTAAAGTCAACAAATTTTATTAATCACATTTCTTTCTCCATTTCTTATTCTGATTTCCTACCAGTGTGTGTCGCAAGATAATGTTGATTTGTTGCTGCCTTGAAACATCGAGGTCTATGTGTATAATATAATCTGGAGGTATAATGCTGTACTCCCCACCACAACAAAAACGGGTCGAATTCAAATTAGTTCTCATAGGGCCATACAGAGGGCCAACGCGCGTCAAATTTAAAAATTTGAATTTAACTTTTACTAATTTTAAAAGGTTTTAACGGTGACATGATTGTTTTTGTTATGGTCTATTTTTCGTAATTCAAATACACAGTAATATTCAGTTTATAACGAATAACATGAAGTAGAGACATTGATTCACAACAATACTGATAGAAATACAATATAAATGCCTACATTTCCTAATTAACTTCTAATTAAGACATGTAAGGTTTTATATTATCATTGAAGCAATATTGATAGTTATTTTTAAAAGAAATTCTCTCAGTGGAAAGGAAATAGATTTGTTCAAAATAATAGAATAAAACAGCATTTTTGAAACAGTAGGTACAGTATTTTATTGGTGACTAAAAAGAACAAGTATTCTTTCAAATAAAATGGTATTCTGTATTAAAATAATACTAGGGTTGCCAATCACTATAACGTTAAAAACCTCCGTTATAAAAACCGTGATGGGCAAGAGTCTGCTTTCAACCTTTTACTTCTCGCTGGATAACACTCTTGCGTAAAATGCATAGAACAAATAAATATTTGTTTCTTATCCAGGTCCAACTTGTCTCTTGCAATCTCCTTCCACACTTTACTAAGAGATGGATTTAACGGTACACTAAAAAAATAATGCTGTTTTTGATATGTAAGTACGTAGTAAAGCAAAAACATCCTTCCTTGTGAAAAGATAACTCCTTATTTTCTTTGGAATTGCTGCCGCAATTCTTTACGAAGCATCGGTTTACCATGTTTGCAAAATATTATCCTCGATTTTTCTCAGAAAAAAATCCAACGCAAATCTCAAACACAACACTCTTGTTTATTTATGCTGCTGATAGATTAGAAACCATTGGAAACCATTAGAAAATACACCTGAAGCTAGATGTTCTAGTGATTTTTAAATTAGTAACTTTTGAATCACTAGAATACCTATCTTCAGGAGCCTACGAGGATCCCAGGATTTTTGGCCGCCCCCACTCCTTCTACATGCTTCCTCCAGATTATATTATAATATTATCCTTGTTGTACTCTAATATAATGAAATATTGAAAAAGATATTATTTTATTATTCAAACATTGGAAATCATCCAAAAATATAAATGATGTCACTTCAGAATACCAATTGGCAAGACCGATCTAAAAAAATAATTTTAGGCGAATTGCAAAAAAAGTTTAAAGAAATAGCATTTGTTTAAATAAAGGTGTGTTTATTAAATAATGCAGACTAGATATCTAGAACATGAAATTTTTAGGTTAATTTCACAAATAAACTGACTTTTCTACCATAATCAGAATAAAAGTTGGAAATGAATTATACAATTATATTATATATATAAGTGATTGCTTAAACTAATAAAAATAAAATTTGTTTAAACAATAGGAATTTAACTGACAAATGTTATACTATATATAATATTACATATGTTACAAACATTCCACAAGACTTATAGCAATGATTTCAATGAGAAAAAAGATAATGAAATGATCAGAACAGTCAATTTTCTGAAAAATGTACATCTTATCATTTTGGTAGTAAGGGGGGGGGGGGGCAGCTTCCCCCTTGCCCCCCCTCCCCCCACCTTTGGATAGCCCATGCCCTACAATGTTTCATGATGTTTCACCAGAGAACATTATGGAAGATATTGGAAGATGGGCAATATTGGCCTTGGTAACCTATGAAATGTGTAAAAAAAATAGTATGGAGACAAGAAGCTATGCTATATATGGCATAAACACCATAATCACAATTAATACCTTGATAACACGAACGTCTTATTTGTTGACAAGCCGGTCTATAATATCTCCAGACGCCGACGTCTAACACAATATGTTAAGTTTTATAAGTCTCATAAAAAACATATCCCACATAATTACTAGGTGTGGATATCACCAGTGCTGCTCCGCGATGTGTCAACGGAGCAACACAAAAAATAGGTTCTACCCGGCGGATAATGACGACTAAGTCGAAAATACGATGGTCTAACGATGGTTAGCTCGAGGCGGATGCGGCTACACTTGTTTTTGTCGACGATGAAAACAGTTGGGACATGGTCCTAGGGAACACGCGAACTGATCGTCAGTCGGTCCGGCGACATTTGTGGTTGGCATCCCCCTTAACAATGACAATAATTGCGCGACACCCGGACGCGTAGTCACACGCGTGAAGACCGGTAAATTGCACCTCTCTGGCTTTGGTGCTGGTCTCCGTATATACGCCGAATGTCAGCGGACCATTGTGCGCCGGACACAAAACCCAGAATTATTCGATCATAATTGAAATTTACTACGCCACCAACTTCACATTCGCCGAGAACTGCTCCGGGGCTACCTATACAATTTATTGTCGTATTTATAGCCTTCCGTAACACATGCGGAAACATTGACAACGACACGGACGCACTGGTCAAGTACAATTGTTTGTTCGATACTCCTACCATAAGGTTGTTGCAGAATAAAGGATCAACTATAAAAACTGATACCATAAACTCATACATTTGGTGATACATTTAATTCATGTATCCACGATTCAGTCTTATGGTTGAATGAGATGATAATGTGGATAATGTCTCCAGTAGGGAGGTTGAAAAATGCATTGCAAAATGTTTTGTGATGATAGATAGCAACGATCCCCCCAAATAGTTTTCAAATCCAAAAAAAGTGGACACGTATTTTCTTTTTCTTCGTAATTTTTATTTTTAATGGTGCCTATCGATGCATCAAATTTACATAAGAAAATGCATGGGAAAAAGAATTCTTTTGGTATTTTTCGATAATGGTTCGAGGGAAAACTTAAGATTAAAGTTATAGGACTTGCCAATGAAGAATTTGAGCTATTATGCATGTGGCTTTGACGCCCCCAACCCACCCCCACAGTGCCCTGAAAACTACCCTTAAATGAAAAATGTACATTCTTCAGAAAATGTACCCTTCTAATCACTTCATTCTCTTTTTTCTCATAGAAGTCTAGTTGAATGTTTATAAACATTTGTCAGGTAATTTCCATTTGTTTAAACAAATTCCATATGTTTAAATAATTCGCTTTTGTCGAAACTCCGTCGGACATCTGTTTTCTGAGTTCGAAATGGCAGTTTATTATCTTAGAGTGAGTTTATTCATTAAAAAATTTCCTCCTATTGTTTAAACAATAAATTATTATTCATTTTCAACTTTTTCAACTTATGCATAATGGTGATAAACAGGTGGTAGGTATGTAAATTTTAAAATAAATTAAAAATTACAGCCACAACCTGGATTTGAACCAGGGACCTAGTTCATTATTAAGTGAAATATTATTCTTTTTCAATACCATTTGTTCGAAAAAATTGAATTGATATCGATACTCGACTTTGAACCGAATAAATGCGTGACAACTCGAAAAATCGAGTGATCGGTTTAAAAAAAAAATTTAAACGAATATGGTTTTATTAGATAATTTCTCTAACAAGCTGAATATTTACCATAATAAGAAAAAAGTTGAAAATGAATAATTTATTGTTTAAACAATAGGAGGAATTTTTATTTAATGAATAAGGTAACTCTAAGATAATAAACTGCCATTTCGAATTCAGAAAATCAGGCGGATTTTTGAGAAAAAGTAATTATTTAAACAAATAAAATTTGTTTAAACAAATGGAAATTAACTGACAAATGTTTATAAACATCCCACTAGACTTATACTAATGATTTCTATGAGAAAAAAAGCGAATGAAATAATTAGATGGGTCAATTTTCTGAAAAATCTACATTTTTTCATTTAAGGGTAGTTTTCAGGGCACTGTGGGGGTGGGTTGGGGGCATTAAATCCATATGTATCATAGGTCAAATTCTTCCTTGGAAAGTCCTCTACAAGTCCTACATATTTAGGCTTAAGTTTTCCCAAACCCCGAACAATTATTCGAAAAATACCAAAATAAGTCCTTTTCCCATGCATTTTCTTATGTAAATTTTAGGCCTCGACAGGCACTATTATGAATCAAAATTTCGAAAAGAAAAGATACGTTTTCACTTTTTTTGGATTTGGACACGATTTGGGGGATCGTTGCTCTCTAAATAGAAAAGGTCAATTTGAACCACCCTAGTCTCCAGTATAGAACTAGCCTGACTACTGCAGATCGATTCTTGAGATGACCACCACGAGGCCAGAGGGAGGTAATCATGTTTCCATTGTCTACATTATATTACCAGTTTTGACCTCAGAATCCTCCGCGGTAAGCTTCTTCAACCATCAGTTCGTTTCGTCCACGGTCTTTGCAGTAATAACAATAGGGGGTTTTCCTGGTATCCGGTGACGAGGTGTAGTAAGCCAGACGGAGGTTACGATGCGCGCCCTGGTCGGCGTCGGCACTTTCGACGCCGATCGATACCGGGCATATGCTCACCACGCCCCGCCGGGAAGTTCAGCTAGCCTGTCACCAATCCGCAGCTGTAATTAATGTATGTGCGGCCGGCTATGAAACGCTAATACTGCGATAATGGAACTGTGCGACCTCTCGCCTCCAGACCAGATGATGCTTCGCGCACCACACGGATTATTATGTTGTTTATACGGGTCCAAATTCATTTTGCAATTTTAGCCACATCAATATCGTTGATGTGCAAATGGACTAAATGAATGCTTGCATGGAAAACAGGCAGATTCTTTATCTTCTGAAGCCAGGTCCTAATTCAGATAGCTTATTGATTGATAAATCCTTTTATTTCTGAAGACTGGAACACTCCTTTCCCTCCTTCTGTCGTTCTTCCTTGATTAATGACCATAATAAGCAAATCCTCAAAACTGGAGATGGTTCTTCTTCCACGTCTTCCACTTGGTGTATGACATTGGATCAACTTTTTTTTTAGTGAGTACATATGCTTTTTCACGGCCAGAATCATTTAGAAAATAATCTGCTTCCGGGTTATGCCGTGTGTCATGATTTGTTAATGCTAAAGTTTCGCGAACCATGTTCTTCAGAGCTAGCTGAATACTGGTATTCAGTATTCAATAATGTCAGTACATTTTTAAGCATTTGTTAAGCATTTCCTCGCGACTTCTTGTTTTTTTTTTTGGGTTTCTTTGCACACAAAGAACAACAAAAATTTTGCTGTTACAAGAGAAGCTTATTATGTACAGGCAGCGTGGAGTTTCTTCCTAGCAGCCAGTACATCTCTCTGCAAACGGATACCTAGTTCCTCTCCTTTCTTTTTGACATGGGCTTTCCAGCGGAACCTGGCGTCTAAAGTCATGCCGAGATATTTGGCTGTGTTTGCGTACGGCACTATTTGGTTTTTAATACTAACCGAACAACTTGATGATGATTTAATAACTTCAGGTTGCCTAGAGATTAGATCTCTATAATTTCACGAACAAGAACCATCGGTCGTGCCGTAAAAATTCCTCCACCTGGTGGCTGTATGCCTTTTCCGGAAAATTTACAACATCCTGGGTAATCCTGATGGTTGTTACCGGGCCGTCAGGCACATAAAAACTTTGTAACCTAATCAAAATCGTCCGTCAGCAGTAAAAGTCGCGATTGCCCGTATGGCGGACGGTGGCTATCCCTTGCAATTAAGACGTGTAGGGCCCTTATCTGTGGGTCCGTATCGCGTACGAGCTGGGCACCTGTAGTATCCATGCCAACGGCGCTACCTTACGTCTCAATCGTAAACTCGCCTACTCGATTACAGGCGCAGATAGGCGGACAAATTTGTTTTTAATACCCGTACGGGTACCGTGGTGCGGTTTCTTTGTCTCTTCCGAGATCTCGATATAATTACGGAAATCACCGGCTCATCTAATCTCTTCGCTGCCTCCTAGCTACCGTAATTACCGTCATTTTTGTAATTCGTGACAACTATGTCCCATTTTTTAACAGGAAATCATTTTCCTCACTTTGGAAGGTACTTGTTTAGTAATCAGCTAGAAGGTCGTTGGACATGAACCAGAAACAAAACAAAACTTTTTTTTTAAGGAAAGAGCATCTCTAACAGGGATTCATTCCCATTATGACAGGCGATTGTAACCGCAATATATTGCTCTAAAAATAAAGCTAAGGAGCCGAAAAATATCGTTCCATAATCGTAAACAGTGGCAAATGGGGGAGATTGCCTACAAAAGGCCCGAGATACCGTTACATATACACAGACACACGCTCTTGACGTGATGTTAATATTACGGTTTGTTTTCTTTGAAAACGGTACGGCGTCACTTAAGATAATAAAGGGAACGGGCGCCAAATTTCTTCTGGAGACACACTTACCCCTACGTAACCTATAGGCGCATTAACCTCTCAAACCCATCAACGCAGCCGGCCTCCGTTCGATATACACTATCCACCTGATCATAGAACACAAAAACATAACCTGCTGGAACTGTTAAAAACTCACAGTTCTAAACATCACGTACATAACCTTAAAGCTGCAAATTGACAGTTCTCGGCTGGTCAGCTGTTAGTGAGCGGCCATCTTGCGTTTGTGAGATAATAGACCCGCATGTATAAACGTGCTCTCTTCGTGTATTTCCGTGTTGCATTGTTGCGATGTTGTTAGTAACCTAATAACCTAATATTTCATCTCGTTGCTATTGGACTTGTTACCTTGTTACTTCGTCATTTTGTCATGACATAACTTTCGGTCGTTTTGATGTGTCGATCAAAATTCTAGTCGGACCCTTTCGTTCATGGTTAAAATCTCGCGTCGATCATGAGATCTAATACCAACGAAACCGGGTCGCCAGTTCGTTCCAAGGAACGGCCGCTGCATTGGCGTAAGTTCGCGACTGAGAATTGGAGTAGAGTTCTGTTTGTGATGTACCTGGCATTCCTCTTCGCGGTCGGCTTTTTCTATCTCGGTTGTGCCGCGTACGTGTTCCTGAACAAGAAAAACATCGATCCGGACGACTATCTCGGACTGGATGTTCTCGGGGCCATACTGATCATTGCGTTTGCTGTCAATCTGGCGTCGATCGCCTACGGTATCCTTGGGATCATGCAGAATAAGGTTTTGATGTACGAAGTTGAGATATTCTTCAGTGCGTTATGCGTAGTTCTATTATCTTTGGTGCTCGTCCGTCTCAAATTTAACATGTTTCCCGAGTTCGATACGGCTTCAAAGCGAGTGCTTCTAGGACGGTACGCTGATTACTATAACGACGACTCTGCCAGACAGAAGATCGACGATCTGCAGATTACTTATAAATGTTGCGGTATAAGCGGACCCTCGAGCTTCCCTAGGAATAAAATACCGGCTAGTTGCTGCGAAAACGACGAGGCGAACTGCTTGTTCCCTAGAATAGAACCGTGCCTGTCATATTACACAGACGCTGCCCACAAGAACCTGCGAGAATGGGTATGGGTTTCCATTTTCTGTTTAGCTGTGCAAATGTTTAATATGTTCATACCTGTTATACCCATACTATCGATTGTTAAAGCACGACCGATCATACAAAATATATAACTAAACCACGTGATTGTTTGTTTCCTTTCAATTGGGTGGAATTATTACACATTTCTTGACAGGCCTACAAGAATGCTTTAACTTCAGATAACTTAGCACAGTAATTATTAGTACAGTAACTTTGTCCTTGTTAAAATCTTTTCATCTTCATCTCTCTCTGATATGAGATGATGAAGATGGGGCATGATCACATCCTAATGACTGGTGGTCGGTGTTCCATAATTTCGTATGGTAATCGGGCGTGTTATATGCTGAAAATTGCGCGAAAACTGGTCGCGTCCGAGCGTTATTAAGCCATATAATGTGATTACCGATCGTCTATTACGTTAAAAAACCAGCGAGACTCTGAGACACGACTAACTGTATCATTATAACCGATGAACAGGGATGGCCGAAGGCGTTGGCAGCATGGGACTATCGAGAAACGTGCTCAAGAATGATTCGATGTGATCTGAGTTTCTTGTAGTTCGTTCGATGTGTTTATTAGAGTGGAACTCTTCAACACTCACGGAATGAGTGCTTGACCTTTAGTCCTTTTTCAATACTTTGGAACTCATTTAATTTTTTAAGCTTCAGGAAACGCACTACAGAGTATTGTCTTTGTGTTACCAACATTTAGAACTCTTAGCACTTCATCTGCTTTTGTCACTATCACATTTACACTAACTCAAAAGGATTCTTTCTCTTTAATCTTCTTATCAATCCGGCACCGACTTGCATTTGTTTTTATTTCGCCGTAAACGCGGTCCATTTTCAGGCTCTTTTGGAGGTAATCATTCCTAAGGAACCTTATGTGTCTGCACAACCTATGGAGTGTGATTCCAAATCTTTCTTCAGTTTTAAGTTAGAAGTCCTGTATAATTATTTATAATTAAAAATTGTTTGGATTAAGCTGGGGTTTGCAAAAATTACAGGGAAATTCAGTAAAAACATCATTAGTATTCTATTGGAAGGTGTTAAACCACTTCTTTAAATCATAATTATAATTATAAATGATAAATAATACACTTTTTTTCAGTGGCCGGGAAAAATGACGATTTTATGTTGAATTAGTTATTTATGTACCAAGGGCATTACACGGATGTTTATGCCCCGAGGGCAATTTAAAAATGAAGTAATGCCCGAAGAGCATACAAAATTTTATGTCATACAATGGTTTTGTTCCTCCGTTTGAATAATATTAATAAATATTTTAACGTTATCAAGT
The DNA here is from genome assembly GCA_964023965.1 of Melinopterus prodromus. Lineage (NCBI taxonomy): Eukaryota > Metazoa > Arthropoda > Insecta > Coleoptera > Scarabaeidae > Melinopterus > Melinopterus prodromus. The sequence continues at coordinate 54,567,383 of OZ030393.1, forward strand.
GACATGCGTATTTACGTAGTTGAATAACAATACAAATAATTCGTTGAGTGACAGTACAGACAATTAATTGTCAAACAATTGTCAAACTTGTAACCTTAATCGCCAATATTTGACATTGATGACTTAAAAGTTACAGTTTGATAAAATAAAATATCAAGTATTTGGTATCATTGTAATCGGAAAGATGGTTTCTATCGAAGAATTAGGGTGTGGCCATCCGGGGAAAAAAGTTATTTCGTAAAAAGTGACATTTTATTACCTGTCAACAGAGATAAACTGTCAAACTTTTTTCCCGTCACTAGAAAACATATTTATGATATAATTATAAACATAATTATAATTATATTTTAACCACAGAGAAAGGTTCTTCTGTGGAAGTTCCTGAATTGTTTTGTGTTTCTTCGATACACTCTTGAAAGTGCCAAGGTCCGAATTATAACAAACTTCACCTCTTACTACACGGTGTCATTTTTCATCTTCTTCCTGATGAGCAAAAATCGTTTACAAGCTAAAAATGTAGAATGCCAGTTGCCACTGTCCTGTGATGTGCAAAATAGAGGAAACAGCTGCTTTGAAATCATAACCAGTACATTCCCAGGAAGTAGAAAGCGAGCGGTTTCTTGCTGGGCAAGAATGATGGTTGGTTTTTGACACATGTTTTCGACCGGATTGTGTTGGATTCGTTCAAAATCGCTTTGTAGGGTGAAACAATCGACCAAGTCCTATCAAATTAAGCAAAGAAATACTTTCAAAAATATAGATTGAGCTGGTTTTGATACTAAACGCCTCCGTTTATTTTGGAAGGTTTGGGCACAAGTACTACAGCCACCCTTGGAATCTGCTAAGTACCTACCTCTCAAGTCATCAAGCCATAACATGTGGCTCCTTTGGGTTTACTGTCGCTTTTAATGAATTATTATCATTATTAATATTATTAATCAACAAGTTCTGTACTTCTGTTGGTATTGTAAGGACGATTTCCTCACTTGATGAGCACGCTTTGTTTTCATTTTTACGAAGGTTACCCATTAATGATAATAATATGACGGATGTTGTTGATAATCATTTCCAAACAAATTTCCATCGGAGTATTTAGTTTTCGAGCATGTAGATCGGTATGGAGATACGGTATCAGCATGGACGATTAACAATGCCGTCAATTATTTTTGCATTTCACGGTCCGACAGATCGAGCATCCTACTCCACTCAACCGCCGATTATTTCAATGTGGACATTATTTGTCGGAGGACACGATATCCGACCAGATAAAATAAACAATGCGAACGCGAAACCGGCGGCTCAAAATCAACAGCAAATTATTGCGATTGTCCACTGGCGGCATTACGATAAATGATATATTATCGTTTGCACAATGCTGCGCCGGTTGCCGCTAATGCGTACGATTACCGCGTGATTTAATAGGTATTATGTGCGCGCAATTTCCTAACCAAGGTTGCTCTTCTTGGTGCTTAGACCGATTTCATACATGGGAAGGTTATAGCGTAACGTGTTGGGGTGATGCTATGCAGTGATTATGTAATAAGGTACTGCAAAAAAAAGTACGATAGGATTATGTGTAGAGTACCTATCTAGAATTTGATACCATGTAAATACCAGTTGTGTGTGGCTGTGATAGATTCCCTGGGAAATATGTTGACATGCGAGGAATTAATTCCTAGATAAAGCAATTATAATTAGTATTATTCATAAAGATTTAGTTTGTATTAAATTGACTAATAATAATTTGGAGTTAATATCGTTATCCATTATCTTTACAGATACCTATTGGAAATAATTGCAATGGTTTTCTTGTTTACATTATGTTGTATGAGTTTCAAATTTTGCTTAGCCGTGCTTGTGGTAGGTTGACCAGACCTACAGCGCGCTGGACGTTCTTTTTGCGCTGTTGTCTAACATTCAAAACCGTCCAGCAAAACGTCCAGTATATAAAGTTGTAGATTCTTACGCCAATCAATAGTCGTGAACAGAAATTTCCCATATAATTGTTAGTACTGCTTCCGGGAATGCTTTTTATAAAGGAAAAATCTGATGTGGCCAGGCACATGACTTTATCATACAATATATAAAATTAATAGTTTAGCTGCATGAGAATCTATTTTATTGAGATAAATCGTAGGTATTGTCAAAGCATCAGCATTGGACACTACCTACACTACGTCATTAGAATAATAGTTATTTATGTCACAAGTGCTGAACGTACGGAATAGCGCGACGAACGGTGACGCGGCGCGTCACCGAAGGCGAAGCGTCGTCGTCGCACGTGAGCGAGTCGCGCTATCTAGTTTTTGGCAGGAGAGACATCAACTTTTTCTGTGTTACTTTTTGAGAAACATGTATTTAAAAAAAATAATAATGAAAAGGTTGGTACCACTATGACGAAACGTCAAGTTTAAAAAGCTAATTCAAATTCTGACAGATTTATATTTGTTCATGACACTGTAGATGTCACATCCGTACGAACATACTAAAATAAAACTACAGTCATCGCTATACTTTATTTACAATTTTCTCAATTTATCGTTTTTAGAATTAGATATAAAGACGGGTTGATATTTCTTATCAACAAACAATCAAATTGGTGATCTTATTTTATTTGAATTTGTATTTTGTAATTTGCCGCACTAGAGCGGCAACGTTCCATAGCGGTTCTCCAACCTCTGATGAAATCAGCTGTTTTCGAGTGTGACAGCACAGAAAAAATATTTGTCAAAATCCTAGCTACTATGTAGTTTCATATCAATGCAGATGCGATCGATCTCGATCAAATAGAATTTGCTCTTGCAGCTAAACTATTAATTTTACCAAAAAATTTCATAGGCATAAATTATTCATAATTTCGTCTACTTTAATTTATTATTTTAATATTTTTACGAAATTACAGAATTGGCGGCTCATTTGCAAAATTCTTGAAAAAGGCTTACAATAAACTACCAGTTCCTTTGGACGCTTTTGAACCAAAAGCTTTTCAACTCTAAGTTTGGTCATCAGATTCTAAATATCAAGTTCCGTGCCGATACCTTTAGTAGTTTCTACGGAATCGAATTAACAAAAATTGGGTACACACACACACACACACACACACACACACACACACACACACACACACACACACACACACACACACACACACATACACACACACACACACACACAGACATTTTTTGTACCTTGGTCAAATATGTTCAGGGGACCCAAAAGGACATATTTCCGCTAAAATCTCAAATTTTTTTTTCGGCACGATTACAATTCTTTACATACTGCGTATGATAAAGTAAAAAACAAAATTTTGGTCACTATTTTAACACATCCAGAAAAAAAACGAGCTCAGATTTCACACTGGAAGGTGGTATAGTATAGTATACTTATTATATCTTTAGTTGTTCGTTTTGTTTTATGTGATTATAGAATTCATTTAGTCGTAGATAGGCTTATCAAGTTTTTGTTGCAGGGACTGTTGTGGTTCAAGGGTTTCTATTTCTGATTCGAACGGACAATTAATTGTTTTTTATCGGTTTTAACATACCAGTAATCATGGATATGATTTTTGATTTGTTGAATGGCACAAATTTTAATAGCGGATCTATATTCAATTTGTTTTGATTGTCTTTATGGAAAAAATCGAACAATAAAGAAACACGAGTCCTACGTTTGATTACGTCCTACTTAATGGTATTTGCCATTAATTCAGTATGATTTTCTCTTAATTTATTTATGAAAATATATTATTATTTTCTATAACAAATCTACCAGATAATTTAAAATTTCAGTTTTTTCTATTAAACGTAGCACTTAAATTCACTTAGAGTTTTATATGTAGCTGTTTAATGTGTATTGTATAACTGTTGTATTAAATTTGTGTACCATGAAATTATATATCTAATGTGTTTGCAATTCGCGAAAAAAATGATCTATCCTAATTTCTTTGTGTCGATATGACCCATAAACTACCCAACAAATTTTAGTCGGATTTTCACATAGAACTTCACTTTGTATTTTAGAGAATATTCAAGATAAATTATATCAAAAAAAAAACATGGAGTTGGGCACATTCTAATTAATAGCACTATTCGGTTTAATTGAGAGAGTTTCATTTTCAATCTTATCATAATGTTGAAATTTCGAAGCTTAGTATCTGTTCACATATATTCTCTTAAAAACACTCCTATTTTATCAATTCCATCACGCGCCACCTCCTTTTCCCCCCAAATTCCTCACGAAAAAACAAGCGATTTACAAGCCACGTCAGACTTCGAATTAATGGAGTAGAGACTCCGGTTATTGGGACATGAACTTTATTTCATTTATACGAAATATGAGTATTAACCTACTCAAAAAGAATATAAGTATATAGAAGTTTCTGATGACTTATAGTCCAACCAAATGGTGTTTTGGTTAGGAAAAAATATGGAAGTTTAGAAAACACTCTCACAACGAAAATCGTAAAAAAATAAAAATTTTCGAGTTTTCTTCGATTTTATGCGAAAAAGTCATAAAACTATGCACTTTTCGACGTAGACCACTACACAAAAATTAAGTACACTAAACTTCCTATAAAAAGCACCCTCAAGTGTATTTTTTGGTTGTATGGTTTGGCCGTTAAAGCACGCTGAAAGATGGCTAATTTTTCTTAGTTTATGTACGTGCAATTACAAAACAGCTTAGATTCTGATTAAACCACTTTAAATTCCCTACAAATTGGATAACTTAATCAGTTATTTTGGCTGTAAAAAACAAATACATTCGGGCTCTTGACGTAGCGACTTCGCTTAGCTTAATATGACATAAAATATCAACCAGTTCTCCAGGCTACACGGTTTGGGCAAAATAAGTGATTAAGATGTGCAATGTGTAAGGAAATTAATGTAGTTTTAGCACAATCCTAGCCATTTTAACTAACTAAGTTGGAGACTGGGTTTTACACAAAATTGGAAAATTTGGCACTTTTCAGCACAATCTAGCTGCCAAACAGTTCAACCAAAAATGCGTTTCAGCGGTACTCGGAAATTTGATGTACTTTACTCATTTTTATCTATAGGACCCATGGCGATTCGATAGAGACGGCTAGTTTTAATTTTTTTTTATTGAATTGTCTTCAAGCATTTCTTTCATTCAAGTCGTCCAGTTGGGGCTGTTGGGGATCTGGTCACCTTAATCTATAATTTTGTGAATTATTTGGACAATGAGAGAAGTAAACTTTTTCTGGTTTTATAATAAACGTTTGCTGGATTCCTTATACTGACATTTATCTTAGAAAACAATACTCCAGTAATAATTATATTAAAAAATTACTGAATCTTGACATTTGTCAACAGAATATGCCACGAAATCAATGGGTTACAGAAAATCCTAAAGATTCTGCCTTCAAAACAATATCTAAGAAGCCACCAGTAGCTTCAAAAGGTTGTTTGATTGGTTTCTGTTCAAGATTAGAAAATCTCCACTCCTATTAATGAAACTAAGGCCATTAACCTTTTAGTTAACGGTTAGTTAATTGATAATGTTTACATTAGAACGCGCTTACTGTTCTCCGCGACCACAAGATGTTATTTATACCAACAAACGGAGAGACGATCTGCGGTTTAGCTGTAATTGAAAATCGAGGGGACCACCCGAACGATAAGACCCGGTAAATCATTGCGCATCGACTAATAAAATTGATGCTGCTTATAAGTATTGTCTTCGGTAAGCCACCGAAGAGGATATATTAAGGGGAGGGAGGGAGCCTGTAGCTTGGAAAAAGCAATTTGGTCGGCTTATTGCTGCCACCGCCGCCGCTGCCGCCGGAGAAATCAATGGACGGGTAAGTGGTGGGGACGGGCCGGGATCGGAATTATATACACTTCTGACTGGAATTACTCGTCGGAAATGTGTCTGGAAGAGACTGCGCTGCGCCCTCTCTCGGGAGATTTTCATGCTTAATTGGGGTTGAAGCTGTCTGTAAATCAAATCGTTTCCCAGTAACAGCTTGCTCTACACGAATCGCTCTTTATTTAATCGCCATCCCGGAGATGATTCTTCACCCTCAACCGGCTTCAATTTACTAATGGAATCTCTTCTCTTATAATCATAATTAGTTTTTCCAACAATTAAAACTGTTTTTGTTAATTAAAGAAGGACTTTATTCTTTCAATCCATATTTCAGCTTATCGTTGTCGTCTACATCATCTCGTTTTTGGTCGCCCTGCATTGCCCCACACAGGCGCCGCATATAATATTCCCTATGTTATTATTCTCTAACCATGCTCAAGTTTCAGTTGTACCGCATACAAATTTTCTGAAAATCAAATCGTTTACAACAGCTTGCTCTATACGAATCTCTCTTTATCTAATAGCCATCCTAAGCTTCAATTTACTAATGGAATCTCTTTCTTATGATCATAATTATGTTTTTCCAACAATTAAGACTTTTTTTGTTAATTAAAGAAGGACTTCATTCCTCCAAACCATATTTCAGCTTATCGTTGTCATCTACATTATCACCATATTATACTTTTTTATCGCATTGCATTGCCCCACACAGGCGCCGCATATAACATTCCCTATCTTATTATTCTCTAGCCATGCTCAATTTTCAGTTGTAACCCATAAAAACTGTGAAAATCAAATCGTTTACAGTAACAGCTTTCTCGATACGAATCTCTGTTTATCTAATAGCCACCCCAGAGATGATTCTTCAACCTCAACCAGCTTCAATTTATTAATGGAATATCTTTCTTATAATCATGATTAGTTTTTCCAACAATTAAAACTTGTTTTGTTTAATTAAAGAAGGGCTTCATTCCTCCAAACAATATTTCAGTTTATCGTTGTCATCTACATCAGCTCCATCTTCAACTTTTTGATCGGCCTGCATTGCTTCAGACAGGCGCCGCATACAACATTCCCTATCTTTATTATTCTCTAACCATGCTCAATTTTCAGTGGTAACCCATAAAAACTGCCTGAAAATCAAATCGTTTACAGTTATAGCTTGCTTTACACGAATCTCTCTTTATCTAATAACCATCCCAGAGGGGAGTCTTCAACCTTAACCAGATTCAATTTACTAATGGAATCTGTTTCTCATAATCATAATTAGTTTTTCCAACAATTAAAACTTGTTTTGTTTAATTCAAGGACTTAATTCCTCCAAACCATATTTCAGATTATCGTTGTCATCTATATTATCTTCATCTCTTACTTTTTGGTCGCTCTGCATTGCGCCACATAGGCGCCGCATATAACATTCCGTATCTTAATATTATCTAATCTTGCTGAATTTTCAGTTGTAACCCATTAAAACTGACTGAAAATTAAATCGTTTACAGTAACAGCTTGCTCTATACGAATCTCTTTTTATCTAATAACCATCCCAGAGATGAGCCTTCAACCTCAACCAGCTTCAATTTACTAATGGAATTTACTTATAATCATGATTAGTTTTTCCAACAATTAAAACTTGTTTTGTATAATTAAAGAAGAACTTCATTTCTCCAAACCATATATCAGCTTATCGTTGTCATCTACATAATCTCCATCTTCCACTTTATGATCGCCCTGCATTGCCCCACACAGGCGCCGCATATAACATTCCCGTTCTTATTATTCTCTAACCATGCTCCATTTTCAGTTGTAACCCATAAAAACTGTCTGAAAATCATATCGTTTACAGGAACAGCTTGCTGTACACGAATCTCTCTTTATCTAATAACCATCCCAGAGATGAGTCTTCATCCTTAACCAGATCCAATTTACTAATGGAATCTCTTTCTTATAATCATAATTAGTTTTTCCTACAATTAAAACTTGTTTTATTTAATTCAAGAATGACTTCATTCCTCCAAACCATATTTCTGGTTATTGTTGTCATCTACATTATCTCCTTCTTTTTCTTTTTGATCGCCGTGCATTGCCCCACACAAGCGCCGCATATAACATTCTCTAGCCATGCTAAATTTTTAGTTGTAACCCATAAAAACTGCCTGAAAATGAAATCGTTTACAGTAACAGCTTGCTCTATACGAATCTTTTTTATCTAATAGCCATCCCAGAGATGATTTTTCAACCTCAACCAGGTCTAATTTACTAATGGACTCTCTTTCTTATAGTCATACTTAGGTTTTCTAACAATTAATACTGGTTTTGTTTAATTAAATAAAGACTTCATACTCCAAACCATATTTCAGGTTATCGTTGTTACCTACATCATCGCCATCTTCTACTTTTTGATCGCCCTACATTGCCCCACACAGGCGCCGCATATAACATTCCCTATCTTATTATTCTCTAACCATGCTCTATTTTTTTGTCACTACATCACCATGAGCTTTGTTGATATCGCCCAAATTTCCAAAAGGCGTTCTTGTGGTCGGACTGTGCGTGGAGTCCGGGCGTGATGGTCCTCTCCTTTTGTCCGGTGGTAACGGGGCTCCGGATTTTCCAAGAAGTGCGATTAAGGATTGATGTATTGCGGATGCTCTCGTTGTCGATGGTCCATTCACGCAACTAAAGCGACAATAACTCGAGGTGACCGTAGATAGAAAACAAACAAAATAGAAACGATTGTGCGGTGGCCAGCGGGTGGCGTGGCAATAAATCGCACGCGTCAACAACGCCAGAGGCCTCGACTGCGAAGTGGGTGGTATATGCGAGAAGAAGAGAAGATGGTACAATTATTTCTCAAAACCGAGAAGGCTATACAAGGGGATCACTGTAGGCGGTACTGTGCAGCAGGTGGTTAAACGTACAACGTTAGAATTAGTTTACTATCGATTATTGGATTAATAATGTGGAATTTGACATAAAACTCAGGCAATTTTGACTTTGGTTCTTTTAGAAACTTATAAGAGAATAATACATAGTTGTTGAGTCTGATGACCACGCAGGCCATGTCACAAGACCCAGCAACCTATTTACCTTTTACTTTAGGTAATTTTCATGCTGAAGAAAATATGCTGGGTAGTGCCTATGTTGGAAAGTGTAGTATGATTAATGTTTTATAACGATTTTTCTTTTATTGGAGTTTTCTTTTCACAAATTAATGGAACTCTATGCAGTCTCCGACTACTTCCATTTAGGCCAAAATTATTGTCGATAGGATTTTAGATGGCATTATTCTATTGTGGATGACATTATTTATGCTTTGCCAGAAACAAAATTCTTAACATTAAGTGGTTTTAATAGATATAATCAAACTCCTCACTGTTGAATAAAGGGAAAATAATTTTAATGTACCTTTTTCAGATATTTAAGTTATTGGGACTAAGGATACCAATTTGCTTTTAGATTGGTCTAGAAGAGAAACTAATTCTGGCAGTTATGTAAATTATCCATTGAATCATAAAATTAATACAGTTTATTAAAGAACTGAATAGCAACAATTTGCAGCGCCAAAGTTAGAGAATTTCAAAACTTTTAGATTACAATTTTCTGTTGTGGATGAGTTAATTTGTCCCTAATCTTTTGTTTTAATATCCATTAAATGATAAAAGTAATACCTACAGTTTTGACATTAAAGAATCGAACACAAAGAATTTGTAATTCCATACATGTAAAACTGTTAATATACATAATTTTAATACATACATATAATGAAAATCAGTTTTCGTTGTCAGTTTACTGTTGAATAAAAAAATATATGAATGTATTTTTTAGATATTGAAATTGTTGGGACTGAGGATAACATTTTGCTTGTAGATTGGTTTAGAAAAAAAGTAATTCTGGCTGAAATGTCATTTTTTTATTATCTAATCATATAACACTTAAGGCATATTTTCTATATTTTATTGAATTATGGGTTTCAAAAAAAGTTTAGATGTTTTTTATGTTTTTTATTTGAACGTCATAATGTTTTGTACCTAGCTACAATCAATTTCGAATTGCAACTTTTTCATATGGGATTGTATTGTTTCTTGTATTTCAAAAATATGTAAAAGATTTACTTCTGATGCAATGGCGAAAAATTGTGTGTCTATTGGTTTTAAATTCTAAATTGATTAAAAAAATTGATTATTTTTTTAAATAAAAAACCTTCTGTTTTTTATTTGTGAATTAATGTACGTTGGACAGACTGGGAACTATTTAAAAACTAGAATTTCATTACATAAATCCGATATTAAAACTAATAAATTATGGCATGCGTTAGGGGTTACTTTGCTTTGGGAAAACAACAAAATGTACCTTGAAAATGTAAAAATTTTAGGATTTCCAAGTATTTATAATTTTTATTTATCTAAAAAAATGATTTTTAATTTGCGTTGTCATGAAATCTTTTGTTTTTTGTTCCAAGGAGTATCAGTTAAAACGCTTTTAATGTAGGGTTTTCAATGTTAGCAATACAAAATATGTGTTTATTATAAGTTCTTTTTACATTTGTTGTTAGATTAGTTATTAAAAAACCAGTATGTAGCTGAAGAAGCTAAAGATTTTTAGAAGAAGTCCTGAATTTTAAAAAGTATGCCATAAGTTTTCTTATTTTTATTGCAAATACAATATTTAATTATTAGGTACTTCACACGGCAAGTATTTGCAATTGGGACCACTTTTTCCATTCTTGTCCATTCTTGAGGACTTCTGTATTTTTTTCCAAAATGAAGTAATCTTTAAAAGATCACTTTTATGTTTATTACGCTAGGTGGTGAAAATAACCAAAAACTGCCAAACGATATCATTTCCGGAAAACCCAGAAGTCATACTTAGTAACCTCAAGAATATTCAATGTATTTTAGCTCTTTAGTTTGTCATTTTCTTGCGTAAATAAATACCTGCATATAAGTTACAGTTTACACAAAAAAAGAAAGATGGTCGTACTTACTAACAAACCGATTTGGTAAAACAGAGTAGAACAAATCAGTAGAAAGCCAGCACCTAAGTAATTATCCTTAGTGGTAGATCATTAGTGAGCCTTCACTTACCGGCATAACAATATAACAATAGCCTGAGTACATATCTGGCTGTCAGTCAGTTGTAACCCATAAAAACCCACTTAATACCAACGGTAACCGGACTCGAGCATCATCGACAGCAAACCTGCATTAAACAATTGTTACCGGCCGACCAAGTCGTACAGTTAATCCCTCCTAATGGATAACTGGCGCGCACTTCGACGATAATTAATCAAAACCGTTTTAATTGGTACGAAATAGCGCCCCCATCGAACATTTTAAAGTCGATTATACACCTCGACGATGCCCGCCGGACACATACGATCATTACCTGTGGGGGTATCATTAGCCGGCATTACTAAAGACAACACGGAGTTTAGTGTGTAAAAGCGCAGGTCGGCAGGTTTCCGGTCTCACATGCACCGTAACCCCGTTTCCGTTTCTTAGATCTCCGTTCGGATAAGGGCTATCGTCTGGTCAATCTGTAATTTAAGGGTCATATATAATATCCAACTGGGCTAAACGCATATGACCAAAAAAGGGTTTCTTTCACGTTTAAATATGTCGATTATTTATCACTGACGACACGACGGACGAAACAAAAAAAAAACGAGACGTTGTTAAGTTTGTATGGGTAATAATGCCTTTAGAAAACGGTTCTTTTGTGTCTCTTGTTGAAGAGATATTACGGTATTCCTGTTTCTATGAAAACAAAAAAAAAATAAGGAACGAGTAACGGATAAGTTGAGTGCATAAAAAATCTTTTGATACTACGAAATGTGTGAGTCGGCTTTTGGCCTCTTTTCTGATATCTAGGTCCTGTAGCATTAGACACTATATTTATATATTCATATTAACTTCAGCAGTGGAATAATTGTAGAATATGTATTAACAAATAAAGTTTGCATGTTCAAATTTTATAACATTATCAGAAATTTGTTCAGAAAAAGACAAGTCCCAAAACAGATAAAGAAAATCCCAACATTTTGATACATCTGGGAAACTATTTTTTGAAGGAAACATAGCTAGTTGTTTTCAATAGAGTTTTTTTGTTGTTCTGAATACAAAACCAAACTTAAAAGATATCTAACAAGCAGGATTTTCCAAAAAGTTGAGACGCAAATGTAAAAAAAATCCCGCATGAACTTTAAAGGTTCTAATGAAACCGTTTTGAAATCTCGTACTTTTACCAGAAACAGGATATACAGTTTTACAGCCCGGATTCGTATTCAGCACATGAAAATCTATCGAAACGGTTATTAAATAAACCAATTCACAAAATCCTTGTTCACTTTCTTGTAAATTTTTTGACAACGATCGACCTCGATCAAATAGAATTTGCTCATGCAGCTAAACTATTAATTTTACGAAAAAATGTCATAGACGTAAATTATTCAAAATTTCATCTACTTTAATTAATTATTTAACTGTTTTGACGAAATTACAGAAATTGCAAAATAGCAATTACAAAATCCTTAAAAAATGCTTAGAGGAAACATCCAGTTCCTGTAGACTCTTTTGAACAAAAACCTTTTCAACCCTATTTTTGGTCATGAAACTTTTAAATATGAAGTTTCATCCCGATATCATTGGTAGTTTCTCCGGAATCGTTGCCACAAATAAAGCGGCTACATACACTAGTTAGCCAGGATTTGACAGATATTTTCATCCTAACGCTGATGTTTTGACAGTAGGAATCAAAACATCTCTCAGATTCTGGCAAACTAGTTTTATTGTAGTGCAGACTCGACCGATCTCGATCAAATAGAATCTCATGCAACTAAACTATTTATTTTATAAATAGTATGATAAATTCATGTGCCTGGCCACATCAGATTTTTGTGTACCTTGGTCAAAAATGTTCAGGGCCTCTAGTACAAATTCAGACTCAAAAATGTACAATTTGACATCCATTTGCACAATACAATGTTTATATTACAAATTACGTTCTGTCCCATTGAGACGAGTAGTTTTTTAATATTTTTTAACAATGTTTTCGATACTAGTTTAAACCAAAAATTACTGAGTTCAGCTAGATTGTAGACTTCCTGTATCATAATTCACTATTTCAAGTAAACTAAATACATTTACAAATTATATTTTGTCAACAGACTTTTTTATTTTTAAGTTTTTTGTTTGTTTTTCTTTTCAATATTATCAACCTAGGTATAGTGCCGATGCTGTTGGCAATCTAAACAACTTGGTCTAGAACAAATGGTATATCAAACCTTTTTGTTAAATAGACAAAACAAAAACACACGTTACATTAAAAAAAGTTGAAAACATCGCTCTTGATTTAATTCTCTAAGTAGGCTAAAATGACAGCTTGAACCTTGAACTTAAACCTCGGAAGCGAACTTGGTACTTACTGTCATTGACAGCGAGGCAATACCACTTCACACTTGACACCAAGTAATTTTGACGAAATAGTATTTGATCGTTCACTTCTCTCAGATTTGTTCTTTTAATTATAGCTCCTCATAAGACTGTAAAAATTAATGGGGAAAAATCCAAGATTGTTAATTAAGCCTCTTAGATGTTTCACGCACACAAACGAAAACGTGGCAAACAAACACTGAGCACTGGCTAATGTCCGTAAAGTCTATTAGCGTTAGCAACTCATCATAGCGTTTCACCGTTACACTTACGCTAATAACCGACTATTTCTTCTCCAGTTGAACGCGCGTGTGATCTTCTTCGGCCTCTTAAGTCGTAGAATTCGTTGGGATTCGCCAAGAAACGTTCCCAATGCATTAGCGGCGCTAAAATTACGTGATTAAGAGCACCCAGCTATTTGCACATTCTCATAGGACCATTATTTACCCATGCGCTATTAAATATACGGAAGAAGCAGAAGACGATGATGATGAAGCTACAAGTGCAAATAATATCATGAATTATGGTAATAGTACTTACCACCCAGAAGGAATAAATATTTTACCTACGACCGTATGTGGAAACGTCCCTTACGCCTCGGACTGACACTCGAGCTGTAACATATATTACATGCTCGTCAACAAAGACAAAGTTCTCGTAGTTGCACAGCTCTTGTACTGTAATATGTGTGTAATATGTTTTAGATAGAATACGTTATGGCAAAGGTATTCCAACATTTTAGGTGGGTTACCATAAAGAGAAATCGAAAAAAAAAAAAAAACTAATTCAATAAGTTACTGATGCAAAAAGTAAACTTTTGCGCGATGACGCTTCAAACTTTTGGAAAGTTATTATTTCATTATTCCGTTTAGGTTTTATAGGTTTTTTAATCTTTAGCGCCATTGGCCTGGGGCTACAGAATAGTTTAAACTAGGTATCTTCATCTCTCGAGTCTCAAGAAGACTTAAGCAATCTCGTAAGGGGTTTTTGGGGTCTCTGATTCCAAATCTGATTTCGGATTTTCAGAATTCATAATGGCGGATCTAATATGTTGTAAATTTTGGGAAAGTTTCCAATTTTATTGCTATGCTTCATGTTTTGTCACCGGAAATCTGTCCACAGGCTAAATTTCAACTCCATTTGACACTGGGAAGTAGGAAAAATAACGATTATAAGATTTGAACGTAACAAACAAACAAACACCAAATGAAGTTAATATAAGCGTAGTAATTGTCCCGGAATATTATACAACTTTGTAATTATATTTTGTACAAAAAAGTTTATAAACTGCTATCATACTGGCATTTGTTTGTGCTGTATGCGGCAACAGCGTAATGCGCTAGAGCATAACGTGATATCGACAACTGGTCCCTTTTTCTTTCGCAACAAAAACGCATTTTTTTCATGCGTTTCCAACCGCAGATAAAAAGCACAATAAAGGGACTAATTACCGAATGAATCAAAAATGTGCATTTTGAACCAGTTTAACTTTATTTGCGATTATCTGCGTAACTAGAAACTGCCAACTGGTCCCTTTTCACATCCACGCACACATATACACACATAAAAATACGGAGTTGGATTTAACACCGATTCAACATCGCTATGGATCTCCCTCGCGACCGTTTGCGCATGAAGTTAAATCAGACGGAGTTGAATTTTTACAGAGCTCATTCACTCTTTTCATAGTTATTATTATTTGTAACGGAGTTGAAAATATATGTTTAGGGAAATGCAGGTTTACTCCTTTATAGACATAAAATAATCTCCCCGCGTGTCAAACTTCCGCGTTCCGGAGTGCAAAAGTTCTTCTGTAGTAGTGAAATATATCCGTGGAGATGTTACGTAACTCCTTTTTTAGTGTTAAAATTACCCTGTTGCGGGGTGTTTTCCTCTTATTGGCGAAATTATTCTTTCCCTAAAAGAGTTGTTTGCGTACGTAATGAAGTTAAATATGTACCAAATAGAGTTGTTTTTTTTTTCAGAGCGGTTCTTATCTTTATTAGGAATATGACGGGGACCAGTAAAAATAAAAAATACACTTTAACAATTTATTTTTCGAAAAAACAAATAAATGAATATACATGTTTGCACAATACTCAATAAATAAAATACAGTTTATCCTAAATATAACAATAATCTCCGTATTAATATTAATAATAATAAATTAATAACTAATATCAAATATAACACACTACATAAAGTCTAGAGTACTTTCATTAATAACTAAGTACATATAATATAATTGGTAACTATATACATATCATTCGCCTTATAAGGAATGTGTACCTCATATCAAAACAAATAATATATTATTTATAAAAATTAATATTTACTTAAAGGATTTGTATTAACATCGTCATTCTCTTCGCCCGTCTTTATCACCAAAGTAATTCCTCGTTGACTGTGCCATATGAAGTCTACCAATAACTCCTTGTCGATTTCATAACTCGCGTCATCATAATACTTGATATCTTGATATTTTGTCTCTGCTATTTTAAATAGCTTGCCAACTGTACCTACATAAAAAAAAGAAATATGTGTAGAATTGTTGTATTCTTGTATGTTGTAAGGCAAATAGAAAAAATAAAAATAAAAACGCATTGCCGGACAAAGGAATACACACGACTTCATAAAAAAAAACACAAAAATCGACATGCATTCTGTAGGTACAATGCAGTGTCATATTCGGTATGAAGGTACCACAAATGCGGCAACAAACGTACTGCGCATTTGACCAGCCAGTATCTTCACAAGCTATTTTCTATAGTACATTAGTAGTGTGCGTAACATTTTTATAAACTACTAAATTATAAAAGCATGTGAGCACAACGAATAAGTAATGTACACGCATACATATGTCTACGTCCATACATACATCTGTAGTAATATAAGTAACTTACCTGTAGTATTAATTGTGTCGAAATTTAGTACATCGTTGATAATTCTGACCCATTTTTTATTTGTCCGTATTTAACTCGTATGGAAATACACTGATCCATTTGAAATAATTATGTACTTACATATAAAATATTAAAAGTAATGTAAATGAAACTCACTCTCAACTGCACCCCGCAAACTTAGGAGTATAAGTGACGACCACAACACACTGCGAAGCAAACTGCAAACCGTCTTGGTGGCGACATGTTGACGCCTGTTGTTGTCAAACCGTAAGTTTTTGCCTTTACAGTATAAATCTTACCTTTTTGGAGATTATTCACTCCAAAACGGAGTTAGAAATCAATATTACACAGGGAATTAATGTTCACTTTTAGGAGTTTTATCACTCCGTCACAATGTTCAGTCATATCAACTCAAAAAGTGTACTTTCTCTCATTTTGTCAGTTATTTCAACACCCTGCACGGTGTTAATTTTCATTTCACAGCTCCAGTGAAAGTTTTCACCATTTCGGATATAAACTATTTTCAACTCCGTGCTGTGTAGTTAAATTAACTCCGATATTACGTATATCAACAATTTTACGCACACAATCAACTGATTTTCGGAGAAAAAATCACTCTTTTTTGTGTACAACTAACTACGTGCAAATTCTCTCCGTAAAATTTTTATGTGTGTACTATTAAGCTAAACATATATGAAATATGATATTTGGGTTTTTTAGGATTAAACAGGATTGACGTGTACGAGAGAATTGATGATTGATGATTGATGAAGAGTGTGCGGTTGTTTGAAGACCTCCGTGTTTGGACACTGGATTTCGCATAAAATTAATTACGTTTTCCATGGCCGTGGGGGCGAAAAACCTAATTACCTGAGCTCTCATTACTCAAGCTAATTGATGATTTACAAATTGTTATTTGGTCTCATCGTTCATCGGTTTATACGCATAATTACCGTATGATATAATAATATTTTAAGTGACGGCTGAATCTGAGCCGTTCCTTGTGTTGGATTTTATATGGTCGCGGCAGTTGATTAATGAGCGCCGTAACAATCTCTTGAGACGGCCGGGAGCAAGAATTAATTAACTGATGCGATTATGCGTATAAAGGAATAATTAAACGGCAGTTTATCGAAGTGTTTTCGTCTAAATTGTAATGTGGGGAAACTTGTCAGTGCAATTAGTATGTGTCGCAGTGACAACGATTTGATTTATGGGTAGGAGATTTTTATCGTCCGGCATAACGTGTTGTCATTTGATACCCTTATCAGGCTCGGTTGTTAATTTTAACATAGAAAAATTGGTTTGGAGATAACGTGGCAGTAAAATCTTGTCTGGGATAATAAAAATTCGGCCTCGTTTTGAATTTTTTAGGAGTTTACGGCGCCCGGATTGTAACCTTTGCTTGTTTTAAATTGAATTTCGATAATGTTTTACGAGTTTTTAATTATCCTTGTAGATGTAGCGCAACTTATTGTTTTGATTAGATTTGGGAGCAATCATAAAACTTATCAAACTAATATTTTTTTACTAATTCCAATTGCTGTAAAATAAAATTAAATCGTCCATAACGAGGGCGTTCCATTTGACACATTTACCACATTCGTACTCATCTTTCAATATTTAGATTGTTAAATCTCAGTTACAACTTGTAACAAACTAATGAACATTAAATTTTGAAAAAGAATGATAACACACGTTTTAAATAAAGTCTTTTTTATTAATAATTTTCAGTGGAAGTTCTTAGATAAATAGGAAGTTGGACTAGGTGATAAAATATTTTTTTTTGGCAAGATAAAAATTAATTTTACTTCTGCATATTAACATTTGACAGACATTTTAATACAATAAAAGGTGGTCGGATTCCTTATTTTTGTTTTATTTTAGCGATTGCTACATGGAAATGAGATATAAATTACACAATTGACGTGGCCCGTGGAGAACATAAAACAACATACAAAAGTCACAAACAAACATATAAGAGACTGCAGAACAGATTTTTTTAAAGATATTTTTATGTTTATGACTATGACAGTACGTATTGTCAAAACATCAGCGTTTGACACTACCTACTGTCATTAGAATGAAACTATTTGTCAAGTCTTGGTTAACTAAGATGCAGACACGACCAATCTCAATCAAATACAATTTGCTCATGCAGCTAAACTATTAATTTTACCAAATAATGTCGTAGACATAAATTATTCAGAATTTCCACTACTTTAATTTATTATTTAACTATTTTGACGAAATTACAGAAATGGCGGCTCACTTGCAAAATCAGTAAAAAATGCTAAAAGTAAACATCCAGTTCCTTTGGACACTTTTGACCCAAAAGGTTTTCAGCTCTAAGTTTGGTCATGAAACTTCTAGATATGAAGTTTCGTCCCGATACCTTCATCGATATAATGTATTATCTATTATAATTTATTAATATTAATTACAAAATTGAGTTTGCATTACTCTAAAGTTTAATGAATAAAATGGCCTGTTGTCATGATGTAATTCATTAAAAAACATTAAAAAATGTGTAGAACTTGATCAAAAAATCCTTTTTGCATTTATAAAGTTTTATTTATCAAATACATTCTTTTTCATCCGTGTTATTTTTTCAAGTAAAACCTATTTCTTAAGAATACTACAATGATACAATTTTAAAATTTATAGCTTTACATAAGATAAAATGTAAATGAAAATGAAGAAAATATAGCCCATCTGCACATCATCCGCACTTGCGAACTGTCCAATGTTAAAGGTGTATACAAGGTGTACAAGTCATACAAAGGGCCCATTATGGCAGACTACAGAATATCCAAATACCCTCGATTTTTTATCCATTTTAGCAGATATACAGCATGATTCATTTCACGATTAGAAAAATAAAATTCATCATCAAATTATCCGATCTGCTTTTGTTTTTAAGATATTGAACCTTAATGTTCCTTAGCCATGGAGAAAAAATATACAACAAATCCGCAACTGTAGAATTTGCGTAAAAATTATTTTGTCTCTCTAACATGAAAACGCCGCAGTCGGGTTGTAATGATATCAAATCAACACACGTAATTTTTCAACATTTTCACATAGAATTGGCAGCTGAAAAACAGAAAAATTTTCTTGAATTATAGGCTACATTGTCCAATATGTGCTTGTCAAATAATATAGTTACTATTAAACAGCAATTCCCTTACTCTAGGTAGATTTCGCGTAATTACATTTTATAATAAATATGTAAATCAAAACGTGTATAGAATATATTTTAAACCGCATAATTTAGATCCTTCTTTGTGTATCAAGTTCACACCTTTATTTTATCATAAACGCGATCAAATTCTCAGGAATCTGATAATAATAGCCTATAGTTTTCAGAAAAATGATTTGAATAATAATGTTATTAACTTAACACGGACTATCCTAGAATAATAAGTGGCTAAACGACGTGATATCGAGCGGTTATTAGTTATTACAATAATTCTTTAACGACCGCGAGGGTGCAGCACTGAGCTGTTAGAGCTGGAGTCCCTCCAAGAGATATGGTATAAAATAATCCGCGTAATGGCTCCATAAATTTCGCTAATTGTAGTTGAAATAATTAATATTCTCTGCGGTGTAGATGTGTTATAAGCACCTGTACACTGACAATATTTGCGTGTCCTTTCGGTATGGGATAATAAGTCTTTTAATAATAGATGTGGGGTTTGTACATCTGTGGAGTATCAAGTTTTTTTTTCGTATTCATCGTGAGACATGCTTCCAGTAGGTATCATGTCTTCTGGGACAAGTTTGGGGATTAGTAACTGTTAAGTTGAGGTGTTCGGTTACGTCGAGGGCCACCAGGCTTGAGGCGAGTATGATTTAATGGTGACGGTCAGCTGTATCTTCATTTAAGCCGGACAAATAACTTTTCGGTCTTCGTGATGGCTCACAATAAAAATAGATTAATAATTCCGACGACCGTCGCGTCGCCGGACGAATGTAAATACGCGGTGTAAAATATTATAATAAGCAGATATTTATCATAATTTCCTCTTTTTGTTTTATGAAGGGCGCTCATAACTTTGACGGGCAGCTGCCGCGTCAGCTGGGACCGCTCGGGCCTTCTCAGCATTAATGATCGTTTTGTAATTAACCACTCCAACCACTATAACACTAAACATACCACCACTGCCGTGAACAGGCAGGCCTACCAGTCACACACCATAATCGGTTACCATTCTGAAACTACCATTTACGCTATTATTGGAGCTGACGATTACTACGAACGGCCACACTTCGCATTATGGCGTACATGTCGTAAATTTAGAGATATTACCCGTTATGCGTTCAAAAGGGAAAAACCGTAATGACCCATATCTCATTCGTACTCATATCTTCAAAGAACCCAAGGGAAACGCAACAACCGTTTACTTATGCGAACAGAGATAAAACGACCTTAATTGTTTTATGCAGATGCGGTGGAGTGAATTATTTGACTTGTTATGAGGGGTAATCATATCTTCTTCAAGTTTAAAAGCAACCCTAGTGAAAGAAATAAGTGCAATGCTTCATTGGTTATAATTAGGACATATTGTTCCTATTTTGTTTAAATAGCAAAATCGTTTAAGGCTTTACAAATTTTAAGTTATTTTTTTATTAAAAAAAGTTGGAGCTCGACATTTGCAACCCAAACGGGAAAACATTTTTTTTTCTGTATGGCTACGAAGAGAGGTATAATATAATTCTGACCGGATTGCCACTTTTTGTCATAATTCTGCTTTTAATCGAAAAGGGTCAGTCTATTTCGTAGACAGTCAAAAAGCAAACAATAAACAAAGAATCTGATGTGGCCTGGCACGTGACTTTATCATACAATATATAAGATTAATAGTTTAGCTGCATGAGAATCTATTTGATTGAGATAAATCGTGTCTCAAAAAGACCTATTTCCGCTAAAATATCTTTTTTTCGGCACGATTAGGTAATATAGTTTATCATATTGCATACCTATGATAAAGTAAAGAGTCTAAAATCCACAAACTACTAGACTTTTTAGCAAAAATTAACTAAAAATGTCAGCTCCTTGATCGTATATTCAAAACAAAGAAAGATAAGGATAATAACACAGGGAATATAAATTTTGTAACTTGGCTGTAACTATGTATTTTAGAGATTAGAGTTTTTACTTTATCAGACGCAGTATGATAAAGTATTGTAATCGTGCCGAAAAGACGACTTTTCCGTAGAAACTACTGAAGGTATCGGGGCGAAACATCATATTTAGAAGTGACCAAACTTAGAGCTGAAAAGCTTTTGGTTCAAAAGGGTTCAAAGGAACTGCAAGTTTACTCTAAGCCTTTTTCAAGGATTTTGCAAATGAGCCGCCATTTCTGTAATTTCGTCACAATAGTTAGGTAATAAATTAAAGTAGATGAAATTCTGAATAATTTATGCCTATGACATGTTTTGGTAAAATTAATAGTTTAGCTGCAAGAGCAAATTCTATTTGATCGAGATCGATCGCATCTGCATTGATATACTAATTAGGCAGGATTTGACAAATATTTTCAGTCTAATGACAGGAGGTAGTGTCAAATACTGCTGCTTTGACAATACCTAATGTCAATAGTATCCAAAGATCTGTGAAATCTTGGCTAAGTAGTTTTATTTTAATGCAGACACGACTAATCTCAATCAAATAGATTCTCATGCAGCTAAACTATTAATTTTATATATTGTATGATAAAGCCTAACCACATCAGATTTTTTCCCTAAATACGCACACAAATGGGTAGCACGTCAGGTTGTTTGAAAAAAATGAGGTAAAGTCACAACTTTGCTGCCTGACTTAGCGCACATCTTATTTTTTTTTTTGGCGTACTGACACTATTTCTTTGTAGAGATGTGCGTTTTTGAGATTTATTTATATTTAATTGTCTTTGTAACTTTAGATAACTTTTAGATGCATTGGATAAGGTAAATCATAGGCTGGATGATTTATAATTATAACATAAGATAGCGTATATTCAACCGAACACAAATATAGACACACGTGATACGGATTATACGGAAAAATACCAAAATATAAATTCATTTTATCACAGTCTTCATGGTAACACGAAAAATAGGTCGAAATGTCTTTTTTAAATGTCAAAAATGCTTTGTGAAATGTAATTCATGTCTAATAACAAAATTATAATAATTTAGCCCGAAGCCTAATTTTTTTACGTATTTTATTTCCAAAATATTCTGATGGAAAAAAATAAAATGTTTAATGCTGCTATAGAAACAATTATAACAGCATCCATTCCGGTGGAAGGATATATATTTTGTATGCTGCCATGTGTGTTTTCATCAAATAAAATTGACTAAGTGTAATTTTTCTGATAACGTTATTCAGCATAAAAATGCACAATTGTGGCGGAATTCCATATCTCTCAAATAAACTTATTCTGTTTTTAATAAATATTAAATTTTGCACGGAATTATGTTCTACGAATCACACCGAGGACACGAGGACACCAGAACTTCTTAAATATCTACAGTTAGGAATAATATGTTTAAGACAAACTAACAACTTGTCTTTTGCCAATTTGGAAAGAGATTAAATTTGATATAAAAAACTTTTCTTTGACCTTTGAACCTTGGGAACAAACACCAGCCAGAAACGTCACACCGAGATGGCTCGACGCAATTTCAAAGAGATTGCACGTTGGTTTCTTGTCTTTGTCTTTCTCCATCACTTCCCCAATTCATCTTAATGTGCCATTTAGACCAACACTGTGCCAGGTCCAAAGGATTCAGTTTTTCTATCTTGCTTGAACCAAACAGTCCTCAGTTTTTTTTTCTGACAGCGCTTACAAGAAATGACCATAAAAGCTGGAATATTTACACAATTGATTAGTATTGATAGAAAAGACTTTTATCTCTCATCGACATACGTACAATCAGCGACATATAATGTATTCGTCGATTACCATACTTTCATCGTGTAAGTAATACATCGCCGTCACATCGCCGTTTTTTACGTTCTCCTCTTTTCTCCTACGTCCATAATTTATGTACCACTTCCTTTGTTGACACCGGGGACATTAAATACACATTAATATCAAACTCCGTAACGACCAAGCGACGCCTCAAGTACCACTGGCCTCTCTCCATCATACTAACAAAGCGTCATCACAGAAAACAATGTGATTTTTCCATGGAGGTGTATAATTAGCAGCATGGTGACACGGTGTTCGCGACGTTCCGTTGTTAAAACAAATGACAAATTATCCACGAGCTAGCGAAACGCACGCCTGGTATCGATTGGCGATAAAAAGCTTGTGTAGGCATATGTATAACATGTTGCCAAGCGCTATTTCCGTTTTATACACGTTCACCTGCTACACTCTGTATACACTTATACAGGTTACGCAAGATTATCGCTTGCAATTTGTCCGCGAAATAATAACGCTGAATCCATTGCACCCGGTGTTCCACGGGTCTGAGTTTTGGGTCCCTTAAGACGCGTTAAATGTGCATTTTAGTGATGATATACAGGATAAACACGTTCTTCACACCGAGCTGCGCCACCGGGTGGTTCAGATTATTGCCTATTACGCATTCCGGCGGGTTTATGTCCCGTTTATTTCTCGAATTTTAACGACGCCCGTACGGGATAACTTTCGATGAGACTCGTGTAAGCAATCATCGGTTTAAACGAAACTTAAACGAGTAAAAACGGACAAATAGCCACTCACTCCGGCTTGTTGAATGATCCTTTCTACCGTGTATTTATACGTAGTTTAGATCTGGGTATTTATGGTCAAGTGATGATGATCAGTAGCTCAAAGTATCAGAGAAGCGTCACCCTTCTCTACACTTTTTGTAGCAATATAAGTTTTATTATAGAAGCTTCTAAGATTATGTCATGTTTGGCTGTCAATAATACTAAATATACTGTAACGGCGGCGGAGTTTACGCCTTCCAAATTCCATTTTGCTGTACTTAGGAGAGTCGGATCGTCGATTTTTAGCGCCATTTTTGCAATTATTAAGTAAAAATTGACGTACGGCGAAAGTGGATTGTATGTTCTTCTTCCAGTAATTCGATGCATGCAGGCACTCACGGAGTGTCTGTCGACTTTTTGTCAAGAGGTCTGCTCTGCGAGGAATTCCATTTTGCGGTGCAGTGCCGGATAGCCGCATTTTAGCGTCCTTTTCGTTTACTTTTATGACAGATCGACGTACGGCAACACTGGATTGTACATTTTTCAATTGAGGTTATGTTGCGCTGTTTCGCAAGGTGGTTCATGTCCATATATGACGACAACATACATACTAAACGTAGGTGCATGAACACTTCGGTCTACATGCGGTCTACCTAGATCGCCGAATAGTTTTTAATCTTCAATTGTTGCTTTGCTGGCTTATCGACTTTTCTGGTATATCAACTGTCGGAATTTGTTGGTCTGTAGGACTGTTAGTCCTGTCATGTCATGTTCATTTCTAAAAACTAACAATGTTACTGACAATAGAAGACCTTGCTGCAAAAAGGGACTAAAAGTGACCTTTTGAGTAAACAAAAAATAACGTTACTCAATTTAAAATTCAAAATTCTAGTGTTCCTAATTTCTTGTTGCAATTATAGTATTCTAATGTAATGATGACAATATTGTCTATATCTTATGTGGATCTTACGACAAACAATATTTATTTATTTATTTAATTAAAATGACAGTTGGCATTATTTTATAAATAATTTTTTATTAAATATTGAATATATTTAAAATAAAAGCAGAATACTACTATTTTTAAGCCTTTTTACTTTTTAATTATAATTATTCCCTATTTGAACTTCTAGTAGCACCATAATATTATTTAGTAACAATTATGATAAAATTTGGTATTGACAATATTTGTATCAACTTTCGAAACGACATTGGGCAGGTAGGTCAAGTGAGCGATAGTTCTTTTAACACTAAATAATTTTCGTCTGAAATTTTTACTTTATCATACGCAGTATGTGCAAAGTATTGTAATCGTGCAAAAAAATTTACATTTTACTGGAAATATGTCTTATTGGGTCCCCTGACAATTTCTGACCAAGGTACAAAAAATGTCTGTGTGTGTATGTGTTTGTGTTTGTGTGTGTGTGTTTTGTCAGATATTGTGATTCTAATGACAGTAGGTAGTGTCAAACGCTGATGTTTTAACAATACCTACTGTCAATATAATCAAAATTACTCTCTAGTTTTATAGTTTTTTTTTAATGCAGACATGGCCGATCTCGATCAAATAGAATATCATGCAGCTAAATATTAATTTTATATATGGTATGATAAAGTCATGTGCCTGGCCACATCAGCTATTTTTTTATTTAACGTCACAGACAAACAAGAAAAAATGTGATCTGTATGAAAGCGGCTATAGCAAGTAATAGATTCGTTAAAAAAAAGATTAAAATTTAAGGAATTGGCAAGAATCTAACATAATGTTTCTATCAACTTTTATAGCACAAAAAAGTCAATTTTATTGTTTTGTATTGATTTTACTACCAGTTATAGAGGTATGTGTACTGAAGGTATATGCCGAATTTCAAATCAAGTGGTTCCGTAAATATTAAAATTTTATGGCAACAGTTCTGAAAAATATGGTTTTGAGAAAAACGCTTTTAAAGTTTTGCATGTCGATTTGATGAGAATTGTATTACATTATTTAGGTACGTTCGTACCTACTGTTAATCAGGTATCCCAGGTCCATAAAGATCATCTTCTTCATATTCAAAGAAGCTTCGATCAGCTGATTTTAAGAGAATCGGGATTTCTATACCGAGTGATTCCGAATCTCAATAATCTGATAGTCAGGGCCAGGTTAAAATAGTTTTTATGATTACGTAAACCTTAAACATATATTTTCTTCTTAAAATACTTATCCAATGATACCACACACCACAGTTCATCATTTTAAATTCTGAATCTGAATGCAGTTACGACTACTTCCGTCATCTTCATGAAATAAAAGCTAATGTCGTTTGATTCTTCAGGGAGGGTTATGGTGAGTTTATCCTGAAATTCTACGTAACCTAGAAAACTGTATATCAATCCAAATTTCGTCACCTTTTCACTTAACGATGCTCTAATAATATAGCATAGAATGGTTACTTTGTAAAAAATATAATAATAATTTAACTTAACCTCTGTACATTTGTATATTATGCTGTCGAATTAAGTATCATCGGAAGTGACATGGGGGTCTTCTCCCGGCAAATACCTTTTCGACACAAATTTATGGAGACTGTCAACAAAAAAATATATTTCCTCAACATTATTTTTCTGGAAAATGCGTCTAAAAACAATGAAGATATTCCATTATTTTTACCACGAGGGTAGCCGTAGCAAAAAAAATCGCTTTCTAAAAGAAGACCTTATTTTGAGCATAACTGACAGGCGAACCCGATTATTACGCTAAACATTTTCTAACATATGTTGACACGTACGGTGCGGCAGTTGGTGCGCCGCTGACGTGTCACGACATCGGTGGAATATTAATACGTTTTTTCCTCTTTCCCGCTCGGCGAAATCGCCGCGAACTATAATTTTTTACACCTCGCCGCATCACGCGAACATCTATCTCTCGGCCCGCGAGACAGCCAGGCTATTCCCTCTATGGTAGGAAGCCGTAATTACGGGCTGTCGACCCGAGACACGGGTAATTTGGGCATTTTAACGCTGCGGTTAAGTCACTTTTTCCACAAAAAAGAGATTTTTTCAACTGTTTTTTCGCCGACGTGCGTGGTACAACAAAGAAAAGTTCGTGGGTCGCGTTTTTAAAGTGAAAAAATGGGATTCTTTTTGTAATTATCGGGAGTGCAGAGTGGTAGGAACATTCGTTAATTATTTTCGTAATTAACGTTAGGCATATTTCTCTCCTGACACGTGAATAATATGCACCTTTTACGCAGTAAACGAGCTGGCAATTAAACAAATATCACGCCATGCCTCACGTAGGAAGCATTTGATGCTTCAGGTATTCATGTTGCTGTTGTAAGCTTGCTTTCTGTAAGAAAAGATTTGCTAGTTAGATTGTGTACATAATACTATTTCTAGCATTTAAAGGTATGGAATTATTCAATAAAGTTCTGCAATCAGAAAGTTAGCTAGTTTCATATCTATGGTACAATATATGTTTTGACTGTTTTGACTTCTGGATTGGAACCAAGCTAAAAGCTAGAAAAGATAAGTAATCTGGGAAGAGTGCATGGCTACAACCTAACGACTCTAGACAAGATATTTGAAAGAGATAGGAAAAGGAACCAAAAGTTTTCCAGTTGAAGAACTATAGTAGAAGCCAGTAGAGGACCAGTTGGAGCCAGTATGGCTCCAACCATGGGCGTACCATGGGCGTATTAGGGTAGTTCAAAAATGCTTGGGAAAACATGGGAAAATGCTTGGGAAGAAGACATTTTTTGGTATTTTTCAAATAATTGTTCGCGGTTTGAGAAAACTTAAGATTACTTAAGGACGTGGAGAGGACTTTCCAAGGAAGAATTTGACCTAATATACATATGGATTTGACGCTCCCAACCCATCTCCATAGTGTCCTGAAAACTACCCTTAAATGAAAAAATGTATATTCTGCACATAATTGATCTATCTAAACATTTCAGTCTTTTTTTCTCATAGAAATTATTACTATAAGTCTAGTGGAATGTTTATTTTGTTAACATTTGTCAGTTAATTTACATTTGCTTAAAGAAATTCTATTTGTTTAAATAATTCGTTTTTCTCGAAAATCAGTCTGTATTCTGTTTTCTGAGTTCGAAATGGCAAATTAATATCTTACAGTGACATTATTCCTTAAAAAGATTCTTCCTAATGTTTAAACAATCAATTATTATTCTTTTTCAACTTTTCTTCTAATTATGCTAGAAAAGTCAGCTTATCTGTGAAATTAAATTATAAATTGCATGCTCGTGATATCTAACAAACCTATTATCTATATTATCTAATAAACCCAAATTTGATTAAACAAATTCTATTCGAACTGCAAAAAAATGTTTTATAGAAATGGCATTTGTTCTAACAAATGCCGTTTAATACAGACTAGATATCTCGAACATGAAAGTTAATTTCATAAATAAACTGATTTTTCTACCGTAATTAGAAAAAAATTTAATATGAATTATAATTGATTGCTTAAACAATAGGAAGTAATTGTTTAATGAATAATGTCACTCTAAGGTAATAAACTGCGATTTCGAACTCAGAAAACAGAATTCAGACGGATTTTCGAGGAAAACGAATTATTGAAGCAAATAGAATTTGTTTAAACAAATGGAAATTAATGTAGATAGGTTTATAAACTATCCAGAACACTTATAGTAATAATTTCTATGAGAAAAAAGATAATTTATAAAAGATAATGAAATGATTAGAACGATCAATTTTCTGCAATTTTCAGCTTGCCCCCTTGGCCTCCCGTGGATACGCCCATGGCTTCAACTATTCAAGGATCAGCAGAGTAAGGGTTAAATATGAAAGAAAATTCGTATTCAAGATCAGTCATTCAATTCCGACTTTGCTTATTTTGCATTTGCGACCAGTTTCGGCGTATTAACAAACCATCTTCAGGCAAAAAAGGTTAAAAAATGTATTTGCTGGTCATGTTCTTCCGAAATCGGTCACTAATCAAATCAGTTATGCCCATAAGAACTCGTTTTACTTCTAGTCTTTATTCTCTGCACAAAATTAGAACATTTATAATGTATAATATGTATACACAATATATCTCTTTGTAAATCGATTGTGTTGTTTGTCGTTTATTAGATGCAGTTTGAAAAGCGCTCAACTCAATTACTCACACACTGGTAAGCATAAAATGCAGTGTTAACGGCGATGTAACAGGAAAAGACATCGCTAAACAATTTGCAGCACGACTCCTGCGTCTCTGCATATATACGGGCAGCATATAAGGCATTATGTATATCAGGCAATTAATAACCAATTACCAGTCATCGAAAGGCCGCTGCTGCACGTTAGGCCTCCTTCCGCCTGATTATTTATTTAAAAACCCGTATGCGCGTACAGCGGCCGCTATATCGGCCGCAGGTAAAATGATACATGATTTCCTGAACTCATTTGTAACTTTTCGCAATATGGGAACGCGCCAATATGCTCGAACGTCGCGCTCTTCATTGCCGACCTACTAGCTATGTTTGCTCTTCGTGACAGCGCAAGATATATGTCCCGGGACCGTTTCTTACATTTCAATGGGCCCATCAATAATAATTATACTGGCTACCGATACGAAATTTATGCATATTTCGCAGCGTGTCTGGCTAATGTTATGCGAAACTAAATTAATGGTGCTATTAAGTAATTTCTGCTTAATAGTTAAGGTAATCGTTTGCAGGTTATTTTGTAGACGTATATTTTTTGTTTTAAGCGGTAGACTGTATTTCTGACTATGCTCCGTGAAGCCCAGTTGACATACGATTGGTTGCTTGTAATATAAATCTTAAAAGCTTCAATCGAAATAAACGCATGGATCACGAACGCTATACCTATACTCCAGCAATAGTAGTGGACCAAGACTTGTCCCCTGTGGCAGTCCCGATGTTGCTGCATGCAATAACCGGTTGACCACGCCATACAAAAGTAGAAATATAGACGAATAAATGATGTTGTAAAACAAAAAAAGCTATGAGAAAGCAAAAGGAGTATCTGTATACTAAACTGGAGCACGTTTATTTTGTAGACGCCTATAAGACATTTTATATTTCTCCTGTTAACAGAATATAATTAACAATATTTTTATAGTGACTAAGCGTCTTTTTCCTAATACATTTTAGACACTCTCGTGGAAAAAAGCTTAGTGCCGCAACCCACTTCCGGTAGCGTTAATTAAGAATTCATACGCTGTAAACGCGCTGCTGCAACTTTTTTGATTGACTTAACATTGTATCGTAATTAAAAGGATGAGTTGTTAATTTTCAAGATCTGATAAACGGACGTATCCATTGTCTCTCCTGAGGCGTCTTAATTAATGCCGCCACTTTTCGTTTGACCACGATCGAAGCCTGCTGACTGACGAAACAAAAAGTAAAACTCACAAAGTGTAAAAGTTATATACGCGGCCAACTTTCATCGACCGGTCCGTAATAATTACTCAAGAGTCGGAACATAAATAAAGCACAGGTGCTTCGCACAAGGAAATGGTAATTGGTTCTTCCTTGCAAATAAACCGTCCGAATTGAGTTATGACGATGAAATTTATGTTAAACATTATTAATACCTTACGTGTAATACGCAATTTACATTGCTAAACAAAAGTGGCCTCAAAGTAGAGTCTTGAGGAACCCCAGACGAAAATTTATTAACACGATTCTTTTCTTTGTTTCAGGCGAATGTTTCCGACGCTTCGAGTTTCTTTCACGGGGATCAGACCAGAACAACGGTACGTTGTCCTATTGGATATCGTACCAGTTGACAACAAGAGGTATAGGTACGCTTATCACCGGTCCTCGTGGTTGGTCGCAGGAAAGGCCGATCCTCCAGCGCCGATAAGGATGTACGCTCATCCTGACACGCCGTTCTCCGGTGAGCAACTCAGGAAGCAAGTGGTTTCCTTTGAAAAAGTCAAATTGACCAACAACGAACTGGATAAAACTGGCCAGGTACGTAAGGTACGCGTGACATGTGCATCCTATTTGCAGATGTTTCCACACAAACCGTAAAAAATATAAATAATTACCCGTTGGCATCGAACGCGTATAGATATAGGCATTCCATCGTTGGAAGAATGTTTGTTTAAAAATGCTCGTTAAGTCTACAACACTAGCGAAATTGTTGCGATTCTTTTTGTTCGAGTACGATAATTAGTTTTTCAGTAGAAATTCCTAACAGTTTTGAAAGTTATGACGTAGAAATTTAAAGACAAGTCACCATGCGACATATTTTCTTCTGATGGTTCGTTTCGTTGTAACATCAACATTAAACACGCACAGAAGTTGGGCTTCAAATTATATCATTTCACTGACACGAGCGTGGTTGTCCTCGCTGGCATATTTTTCTTATCATCTGACTTCTAAACACTTTATTTCGTTTGATCTATTCCAACTTGCACAGAAACTTTTCCATAGCACATAATAGTTTAAATACTTTAACGTAAATACACGAGAAAAGTGTTAAAAGCCGCTAGATATTCGATGACAGCTCAAGAAATAAACGAATCCCACCAGCGCTAAGAAGAAATACTTAAAACTCTCGAATATTATTTCCGAATATTATTTATTTGCTCTGGAGCGCTTAGATCTTAGGGACGCTAAAGGGGCATTGTAAAATCGGCGTAACACTGAACGTCTGTTATTAATTTTGAAATACGGCCTCCGTTGAAAGGTAAGGCAAACAACTGCATTGTTGAAAGTGTATTTTCCTTTCTGTGTCTAATTATAGCCGCAGACAATGCTCCTGCCAGAGGATCGCATTCATAGTCGCGCTAAGTTGGTGTATGGCCATTACTCATAACGCCCAGCTAGCATACTGGTCATTATTTTACATACAGGTGGAGATACGACTACCGTGCCTTCAGAAAAACTCTTGAATTTGAAATTAATTATTCAAATTACCTACATTTTAAGTATGCATGGATCAGGAAGACCAGCAGGAAAAGCTGACCAAACGGTTTGCCTTTAAAGAAGAGCTGAAATTAACGTTTCTTTTGTCCCTTTTGCATAGACCACATGATTATGTTCATAATCTTCAAGGATAGAGAAGATTCCTTGGAGATGCTTTAGTTACATTTTGGTGTCAAATAAATTCTGGACAAAGTACCTTGTTAAAAGGTGAAAGGACGACCAATAACTTGGTCCATTGTGTCATACGCGAAGGACAATGGTGTTTGTTTTCGGCTGGTCTTCGGTTCGTAGCTGCAGCCTCCATGAATGGGCAATGGGACTGGTCGTAATTTTGAGCGTGCGACGTGAGGTGTTCGCCACCAGGTTGCTTTTATTCATTAAGCTGGTCGCCCTTCAAATAAATAAGGGACATTATGCCTCCAGACCGCGTTTTACGACCGCTGCGGGCCGGTTGTTTATTTTTCACCGCGCTACACGTATATTTTTTCCGCTTTCATCGTTTTCGACCTCTTCGACTGCTCTGTCACTGGCCATATCTCGGACTTTACGAGACTTTCAGCATTAATTTTCGTATATTATGATAGCCTGCAGCGGGTTTAATATTCTTAGTGGCGGACGGTGCACCAGCAGGACATCGGTCGAAAGGTGTTTGCCTTTATTGCTGCTCAGAATTTATAATCCCTTTAACACTCTTGAGGATGTGCTAAATTTTGATTTGGTCGCTGTGTAGTAGCTGACTCAAAATTATAAACGTTTTTTTATTTACGTCCACTTTTAGGTGATGTTTAGATGACCCCAATATAAGTTTTCTTTAAATTACTTTCCTAACAATAGACTCCATCGCCTTGTGACACTTTTGCCCTGTTCCGGGGCAGTTTTAGGGTAGACGCGTATCACGCGCTGTCCCCAACGATATCCATTAGATGCGAAACAGTGCTGTGCTTATTTTTAAGGGTCTGGCATTGCCATGGGACTTGGTTGCTGGGAGGAGATAGGTCTGAAAGTTTTGACTCGCAAATCGTTCCGTAATAATAATATATTACATTAGATCAGATGCGATAAAATCCATACCTACAAGCCTCAACCGAGCAGGTTTTCTCCTCATTTTTCAAAAGCTTGCCGGCCGTCGCCAGAAATTACTGGTTCATAATCGTCGGGCGATAACAGCGGCCTCTATCGCTGCGTGGCATCTGCATCGCGCATTAATCCCGGGCCCATGAAGAATGCCCGAAAACGCGTCCACGACAATGGCGGCACATGTTTAGTCCTAATTTGTGAGCTGGGTTAATGCCACAGATCGGGCGCGAGATAGCGCTCTCTCACGTCGCGCGCGCACACTACCTTCGCGCTCATAACTCAACGCTGACGTCGCGTATTAGTCAACCTTATGTATATACCTTATAGTGAGGCATATCAACGGTCGCTGAATTTATCAGGGACCTAACCTCTATTCTTGCGACAGACGACTTGTCCACTAATTACTCACTCCCCAGATACGCTCCGGTATCGTGTTAGCTTTACCGGCGGAGATAACCATCAAATTTTCGGGGAAAATTGATTTAATACCGTGTGGTTCGCTGTATGTGGAAAGTACCTGTTCGGAAAGATGATTGATTACGGCCTGGTTCGGTTCGCTAACGCGATAAACTGGTTTTGATGTAAGAAACGTTAAATTCTACAAAAGTAACTAAATAGTTGAAGACCTGATGGTTAATGACTGATTACAAAGGCCTTCCTAAACAACCCATCTCATAACTGTTATGGGATTCTTTTTCCATCAAACTTCATACTAGATCTTGCGTCTCCTTCCAAAGCTCTATGAATTTTGACAGACAAACGCCTAGAGTTAATATCTACCATAGGAGTAGATAGTTGAAGACCTGATGGCTGATGACAAAGGCCTTCCTAAAGAACCCATCTCATAACTGTTATGGGATTCTTTTTCCGTCAAACTTCATACTAGATCTTGCCTCTCCTTCCAAAGCTCTATGAATTTTGACAGGCAAACGCCTAGAGTTAATATCTACCATAGGAGTAGATAGTTGAAGACCTGATGGCTGATGACAAAGGCCTTCCTAAAGAACCCATCTGATAACTGTTATGGAATTCTTTTTCCATCAAACTTCATACTAGATCTTGCCTCTCCTTCCAAAGCTCTATGAATTTTGATAGGCAAACGCCTAGTGTTAATATCTACCATAGGAGTAGATAGTTGAAGACCTGATGGCTGATGACAAAGGCCTTCCCAAAGAACCCATCTCATAACTGTTATGGGATTCTTTTTCCATCAAACTTCATACTAGATCTTGCCTCTCCTTCCAAAGCTCTATGAATTTTGACAGACAAACGCCTAAAGTTAATATGTACCATAGGAGGAATGTTTTCGTTATAAGAGCAGTGTTGGGGATATTGGTCTTTGTGGTTGTGATTGTGTTAGTCTTACTGGTGGTGGTGGTAGTTGGTTGATGTCGTGAAATGCACGGGCGTACACTTTATGGGATGCGTTTAAAGCATTCCATCGGGTCGATCGCGTCATTGGTGAATGGACCCCCCCGTCGTTCACGCTTGTATACAAACGGTCATATTTCAATCACCGTGAAATGGATTTTAAACGAGTTGCCTTGTTAGACTGTAGGTGAGAAATTTGTTGTCCACTGCGGACGCCCCGCGGCGTCGCATACGCACCGGGTACCGTGTTTAGGAGAACCACCACCAGGCGTCCGCACGGCGCTGCAAACACACACATATTCAAAATAGGCGCTCGCCCAGCGAGCGAGGGGATTACCAGCTGCGACAGGAGACGGTCTCCTCGCTTTTTACATTGTCACATAATCATAACTCCTGATTTTAATATGCATGACTTTCCTCTACCTTGCCTCCTTGTCCCACCTTTGCTCCTTTCTTCGTTTTTTCTTACGGTCCACCGTACCTCTTCTTCTTCCTACCCATTGATTAATGATGAATTGACAGATTGTAGGCATCCTTCTGGTATTCATGCGTATTTGGATTGGGCTCACCATTCATTAGGCTTGGATAATTTATGGGCCTCGGAGATTTATATTTTAATTCTTTGGAATAGTGTTGATGTCCCTTTATTAATAATCGGTTTTTATTACCTGGGTCCACGGATATTTTATGTTCGGCCAGCGGAGGAGCCGAGTCGTAAATTACGCCGTTTAATTGGGCATTAGGTTTTTTCGAAGGAGTAGTGAAAATACGCTATT
The DNA here is from genome assembly GCA_964023965.1 of Melinopterus prodromus. Lineage (NCBI taxonomy): Eukaryota > Metazoa > Arthropoda > Insecta > Coleoptera > Scarabaeidae > Melinopterus > Melinopterus prodromus. Next base: position 54,602,366 of record OZ030393.1, read on the forward strand.
TTATTGATCGTTACCGCAGTCCACATGAGTTCTCTATGTTGGACATTACTTTTTCATTGGTTTATTATACATAAGAATCTGAAATAGAAATTATTTTTGGTACTTACTTTAAGATTGGGACTTTTGACTCTAGCTTTGGTCTATTGTGGCCATGCTTATCTATTTTCCTTCTTCTCCCGACTACCCTTTTCATATCTTCATCACAATTCATTGCATGTATGGTCTTGCACTGTCAGCATCCAGTGAAGACATCGAGGCCACAGCTTTTGATCTTGTTCCATTTTCTGTTCACACTTAATTGTTTCTTATCTACATATGAATGTCTTAGCATTCGTCTTCTCTATTGTCTGTCTTCCAATTTGATTTCCTTTCCAATGGACCAATGACGTCGGTAGACAAGAGAAGTCGGTTGAGCATTTCTTAGAAAATCTCCAGTAGCTACCAGAGGTAACAAAATGAATTTCTCCGGTAGGTACCTATATTCCACTCATACAATACAGAGCATCTCCTTTACATCGCCATCCTGGCCACGCTTTCGCGGTCTGCAAACTCTAGACTTCGTAATTCTCAAAGAATATCAAGTTCGTCGTCCGTTCGTTGTTCGTCTGGTCTAGGAGGCCGCGGAAAGCGCGCGGGGTTGCGCCTGCGTTCGTTCGCGGCGCTGAACGCGAGCGCTCCCCCGCACTTGACCGTTGCCTGGCAACGCACTCGTAACTCCTGGTGGCGCTAATGATTGGCGGCGCCGCGACTTACAATGGCTGCCTACTCGGCACGCGATAAACGCTATGCACACGGTCACCGCTCACTCGATGTCGACGGGAACCTTTCTTCTATCGTTTGTATGAGAAAGCGCACTCGTACCTATACTACTACCTATGCAAATTAAGTTCACGCTCGCGTCGCTTGGGTACAGATGGCGCTGTTGTAAATTTATTTGTCCTTTATTTGTCCTTTATTTGCCCTTTATTTGTCCTTTATTTGCCCTTTATTTGTCCTGTATTTGTCCTTTATTTGTCCTTTATTTGTCATTTATTTGTCGGTTATTTGTCCTCTATTTGTCCTTTAGTTGTCCCCTTTTTGTCCTTTATTTGTCCTTTATTTGTCCTTGTATTTGTCCTTTATTTGTCCTTTATTTGTCCCTTATTTGTCCTTTATTTGTCCTTTATTTGTCCTTTATTTGTCCTTTATTTGTCCTTTATTTGTCTTTTATTTGTCCTTTATTTGTCCTTTATTTGTCCTTTATTTATCCTTTATTTCTCCTTTATTTGTCTTTTATTTGTCCTTTATTTGGCCTTTATTTGTCCTTTATTTATCCTTTATTTGTCCTTTATTTGTCCTTTATTTGTCTTTTATTTGTCCTTTATTTGTCCTTTATTTGTCCTTTATTTATCCTTTATTTCTCCTTTATTTGTCTTTTATTTGTCCTTTATTTGGCCTTTATTTGTCCTTTATTTATCCTTTATTTGTCCTTTATTTGTCCTTTATTTGACCTTTAATTTATTTAATTACACAAAAAATCGCAACGTATGTATGTGGGTTGTTGACGACTTTGAATGTAATGTACAGAAAGTGCTGGAGTTTAGATGCTTTGATGTATTGCTCTTCGTTTGGCACAATGGTATTAACTTTTTGTCTTTTTTCGTTGCAGATAGTCCTCAACTCGATGCATAGGTACCAACCTAGGATACACATCGTGAAATGGAGGGAACATGGTGGTCCCATAACAGACCTGGAGCAAGAGCAGTATAGGACGTATATTTTCCCGGAAACTGTGTTCACAGCTGTGACGGCGTACCAAAACCAACTCATCACGAAGCTGAAGATAGATTCGAATCCTTTTGCGAAAGGTTTTAGGGATTCGTCACGTCTGACAGATTTTGATAGGTAAGTTATTTTGTTTGGGTGTACGTGTGGTTTTGATGCTCGGTTTTGATGTCCGTCCGGGTGTTAGACGTAATTATTTGAGCGTTATTAGCGAACTGGTTTTATAGGTCGTAAACTGGCACAGTAGCGGTGCGATGGTGGGCATCTGTTACTGTGAGAGGTACGCTGGTACGTCATCTGTGACTGTTACAAGTCCGAAGGTGTCTAGAACTCGTAAAGTACCCATTTGACGACGTCGAGCTGGGTTAATGAGAACGCTGGATTTGCGCTCCTGGCCGGGTTATAAGCCCGATTTGTCACGTGTCGGGCAACATTAACCGCGCAGGTTGCTCATTATTTCCTCAAATTGAGCAGTTAAACAAAAAGGAGGACCGTAAAATTTACGATGCAAATAGAAAATATGTTTCGAACAACGTAGAAATTCCTAGTCTGGTTGTAATGCTGGAATCTTTTCTAATTGTGTGCGCGTTTCAGGTCTCTTTGATGTTTTGACATCGCTTCTTACATTTGTTGAATACCATGTTTCATGTAATCTACCTACTACAGAATTATGTCGTCACTTCGCGTCACTGTAAATTACCATTTTCAGTGGTTCAGTTATCACACTTATCAGTTACATCGTCATCTACGATATGTTGCAAAATACATTCATGGAAATTGGTTTTTCGTTAAATCGCTTAAGTAATTTAAATTGCAGGTTATGAATCGACGCTTGCAGAATATTCACAATAATATTGTTTATTCCATCGTGGTGAAACTTTAATTGCAGGTTATCAATGGTTGAAGCATTCTAAGAGTTATTCACAAAATATCTTATAGAAATTCATTCAAGTATTATTGAAAACAGTTGACGTGAACAGAATATATCAAACCAATTTAATGGAAATCTGCAATATTCCCCATTGCTGCTTATTTTCCATAGATAAATTGTTGTGGTGTTTTGCAGGTTATGAATGACTGACGTATGGTCAGAGTTGTTGGCATGCTATTTTGTAGAAAATTCATTCAAGTGTTATTGAAAATTGTTGACAATCCGCAAAATAATGTGCAGAAACACTTCATTCTTGTAGTTCGCCACTAATGTTTCCTTGCCATTATAGTGATCGCTGAACTTAGTAACTCGCGGCAATTTTGTCTGCTTTATTTTAGCCCAATTGTCTACCTGTTAGAATCATTTAGAGTACCACCGGTTAATAGTAGGTAACTTATTATATAGATGCCCTTTTTACTACCGTGCGCAACAAAAAAAGGGACCGATCACAATCCATCATTGGAAATCGATCGGTATCTACGGACTGCTGGAATTCATCTTATAGCCGCAATTAGCGGGTAATCTTCTGGCGCGTCCCCGATGGCAATCGTGATGAGATGAGAGGCTGTTTTCCCGGTTATTTTCTCCGGTTTCTCGGCGTTTTTTGTTTTTGTACGTGCCGCGCTGTCGACCGTGTGACGTAAGTGTGTGCCGGCCGCGCCGCGCCGCGGCGAATGCCTGTAATTAGGGCGGCGAGCGACCCCTGGTGGCGGCCCGCGGCGATAGGCGGGGCTCCCGGGCCTCTCATTATCGGCTCACCGCGCCGCCGATCGCTCCATCTCAATATTATTGATTGTTTTCACTAAGCGCCCCGCCCACCGCCACTCACACCTCCCTCGCCCGTTTCACGCCGAACACGGCCGAAGCCGGCGATCTAGCCTAGCCTATTGCGATGAGACCGTTACGATTTCCCGAGGAAAGGCAGGCAGAGGCGTTAAAAGTCGTGCTTGCACGTTATCTATGTATGTATGTCCGCACGTATTCCGACCAGGACCGGACTGGACGTAAATTTGATAAATAAATTAAAGTGGCTTTAAAATGTAGCAAGTTAGTACCACGCTGCAATCCGATCGAGCACTGAAATTTATCTGATTTATCAGAATATCCGTTAACACTCAAGTCGTACAAACGCCGCGCTCTTAGATCGCATGAGTAGTAATAAGAAAAGATAATAAGATGCAAAAAAAGATGCTGCTTATTGTCCTTCTCAAGCTTTTTCATTCCTTCTTAAAACAAATTCAGATGAATTAATATCGTTAACCTCACTATTACTAGTTTCTAACTTCACTCAGGTTAGAATGAGGTTAGCATCTACTTAAGAGAATGTAGAGTGAGGCTAGAAACGACGCGAGCGCACGTGATAACCTTGCCCACACAATACTGCTTACAAAATAAACAAAACTGCATGATACGTCACTGCTAAGGTAATTTCTATTTAACCATCTTCAGTCTTTTTATCCATGCTGCTTATGGTCCTCTTCGAGCATCTTTATTCTTTCATTAAAAAAATTCAATGAATTGATATCATTAAAGGTAGAAATAGATTGCCTCACGTAGTTCTAACCTCACTATTACTCGTTTCTAACTTCACTCAGGTTAGACTGAGGTTATCAACCTCGTAAGAGAATGTAGAGTGAGGTTAGAAACGACGCGAGAGCAGGTGATAACATTGCCCACAAAATACTGCTTACAAAATAACCAAAAATGCATGATACGTCACTGCTAAGGTAATTTCTATTTAACAATCTTCAGTCTTTTCATCTATGCTGCTTATGGTCCTCTTCGAGCATCTTTATTCTTTCTTTAAAACAATTCATTGAATTAATATCATTAACGGTAGAAATAGATTACCTCACGTAGCTCTAACCACACTATTACTCGTTTCTAACTTCACTCACGCTAGAATCAGGTTAGCAACAGCGAAAGAGAAAGTAAATTGAGGTTAGAAACGTCACGACAGCACGTGATAACAGTGTCCACAAAATAGTGCTTACCAAATAACAGAATGCGTGGTACGTCACCGCTTCTATTACCTGCTGAAAAACGGAGGCGACAAAACGCGAGCGCTCGCCGCGGGCTATTCGGTCACTAAACGCGCTCAGGTTGCGTGAGCGGTGTGTGTTGCGCCGCGCCGCTACCACACCACCGTTAATTATCTGGTGTATCGCCAGAGGGCGCGCTGGCCTTTGTAATGGAAATCCGGCCTTCGACGGCAACACTTTACACGCCTGTCCGCCGGTGACATCCGACGCTCACGCGCGTCCACGGACGTCTGTCTGATAATCTTAATGTTCCTTAAAACAGTTTTTAATTCGGTGGTTCGTCACACCGCCGCCAGGGGCGCAACAATTAGTTACCCTTTCTCACAAAGACAAAAAGAATAAACGAAGCTGGCAACAACATAACCAAACTTTTCAAAATCATCTTCTTCGGATTCCATAAATTGTAACCATAGCGGTGATCGTTTGCGCAACTCCTCATTACAATTTCAATTATACACCGTTCGTTTTTTTTGGGGGGGAGAAGAGCATTAAAAGTGAAGAGGTCCCAAGTGTGGACCCTGGGACGAGACCAGTTGGTCGGGCCGCTCTCGATAGAATTTAATTTACGCGTTTCAATCTGTAGCGGTGTTGGGTGGGCGTGTCGATGGAAGCCGCCCTGTAATTTCAGACAATCGTTGTCTTCATGAGGACGGCTTGATGATATAATGAAGCCGGCGTATTTTCTCACACCTCGGCTCAGGTACTGCGCTGAGATGTGCGGCTATTTCAGGCCACCTCGAGCTCGACACGACCACCAGTGGCGGACTCAGCCCTCCCAACCCACAAAATGACCATTTGGTCTCCACATCGAGCCATGTCAATACAAATGACCATCCTGATGATTAATAGCAAATTTGGACATTTGACAAATACACAGCTGGAAGCAATTATTGGTATGGCGTTGTTTCTTAATCAACCAAACGACAGATGGATGTTCTTTAGTTCTTTAGTTTTCAATATCATAATCTAATGTTGAAACTCATCACGAAACTAAATATCTGATTATTGTTTCTTCTTTGTTACAGAGAACCACCACTAGATCCAATCTTCATGGATCCTCATTTCCTTAGGACGTCATTAAGGCTGTACCCTGACTACGATGGTGACAACAATAATCAATCGGTCTTCTCATCAGCAATGATGGAGAAGGCTAGAGCGCACATACAACTCTTCAGGTCGTATCCTCCGATGGAGTCTCCGCTAAGTCAATTTTTTCTGGGAAGTCAGCCTTCTCAGTTGTACCTGAGGCCTGGGATGTCCCTGCCTGGGAATATCTTCAGCCAGGTCGGTGCGTCATGGCATGGTGGTCTTCCTCCTGGGTTGTTGCCGCCACCGCAAGCTCCGAGGCCTAATATCACCCCGCCGCCATGTTCCACGCCTAGTTCCTCTGGCTCGCCGAGCCCTACTTCCATAAATACTTCTTCCAACGATCTTCGGTTACCTAAGGCTATGTATCAGCCGTCGTTTAATAGGTACAGTCCGTACCATCCTATCCCTAGGCAGGTGAACTCCAGTCCCATCTCCAGGCATGCGCAATGATGAACTGAAGTCAACTGTTTTAGAGACGTTTATACCAAAGATAGTAGGTACCTAAAATACTTTTAACTTGTGATTTGGTGGTCTCGGGATGGACTTTAATGACGAGTTTCTTTGGACATAATAAAGACCATCTCAGATTGATTATCAATTTATTTTATCTAAATTATTTTCATGTATATTTTTTTTTCTAATGACAACTCGCAAGTTAAAAACCTAAACCGTTACTATACATATTGTAAATATAATTGAATTCAGAACATATATTGAATCAGAAGCGGACGCACACAGAACTGACTGAATTAAATGATGTCTTCTCTATTTCTTTTTATATTAGTGTTATTTTTCTCTTTAATTTAGTCTGGTCTGTTTGTTCTGCTGAGGGTGATGTAACTTTTGCTGTACATAGTTCTGTATAATAAAAAAAGTATATATAAATGTGTATTGTTGTAATTTATTGATATTAATATGATGGACGTGTAGATTATTTATAGAAATTAAGGAATTCTAGTAACTACTAGTGTGGTTCTTCTCATGAAAGACTGACGTTACGTCTTTTTAAAAGTCGTACAATGGTTCTTTGTATATTAGGATGAGTAGTGATAATGTATACGTCGCTCTGACATGAGAAGGGCCCTTTAGGTATCCGCGGTATATTTTTTACTAGTAAGCAAGCAGTATTAAGGATATTGTGTACTATAAGATTATATGATTTTATTGTCTTCTTCACTATTTAATTCATACTTCGTTTTCCTGTACTGTCTTTCAAATACCTCAAATTTGATTTTGTAACTTTCCAGCCCTATGATAAACATTTTAGTTGGTTTTTATTGTTTTATTATAGTTTATCATCAGAACTCTTTATGAAATTTTGTTTAACAAAGTTATCAAGGTGGAAATTGAAATGATGAAAAATCTGTTATTTTAGTTTAATTGATTATGTGATGTATATGTGTGATAAAATGCTCCACTTATGACAATTCTTTTCCGAATTTTAAAGAAATCCTTTATATTTTTCAGCATAGAGTTATCAAAAGGAGAGCGTTTTTGCATGCAACTTAATAAATCCTAAATTCGTTATTTGTTTATAAATATTCTCGTCAGATGACCTCAGTGTACAGTTAGGTGCTGATGTGTACATAATGTGTTATTATTATTATTATTATAACAAGTATGAAACAAATAAAAATAACAATATGCAAAGCATTCTCTTGTTTTATTAATTACATATTGAGAACATTGTACTTACCTATAAAACATATTAGATATAAAAAAAGGAAATAAGTGATAAGAAGGTGAGTACATTCTTTTATTATTTTCTCATAATAAATAAACATATTTATCGATTACATTCAGAAATTAAAGTACATGGATCGGATTGACTAATTTATTTTTTTTCTGAGAAATCGCAATATTCTTAATTTTATTTTATATTAGTGGCAATTGTGACATTTTAATGTATTATTTCTCAAACTTCATGAAAATTACTGAGAATTAATAATCGAAACGTCGATATTAAAATATATGTCACAGATAGAATAAGCGCAAAAGATTTTAAGTATCGATTAACATTTAAAATAAAATTTGTAAAAACTCAATTCATATTTTAATAACATTTAAAAATCCATTGTAAAAGTTTCATCGTTATTTTTTAATTTCCCAAATGACTATTCCACAAATGAAATTCTACGGTTTGCACTTAATATTGCATATGTATTTTAAAATTATGTATGTTTACTACTTTTCTCTTGTAACGATACATTTCCATTAGGATATTTACAGCTTTAGCAGTGGGAATATTAATTGCCAGTTATGGAGTCACTCAATGAACAAAAGAGTTGGTTCTTAGACTTATCATTATAATTTTTCAATTAAAATCATAAGAGTTTTTGATATCTACCCTAATTTTGAAGCTAGTTAAATATTTTTATATATCTTTTTAAAAGTACAGTTAGAAACGACTAGAAAATATTTCAGTAGCTTCTTTGAAAACATGGTTCATTTCAGAGTACGAAGACACTTTCCTATGCTGACAAAATTATTATAATACAATATAGAAAATTTATTCTAATTGATGGGTGGTGTCTTGGAAAATATCGACATTAAAATACAATTTTAAAAAGCACTTACCTTACTGACGCTCGTTGTGTGTCAAACGGTTGTGCAACTTTTGCTGCCGGGCCCTTTTCAATGTCGGGCCCTTGACAACAGTCACAGGTTTCACCCCTTCTCGGCGGCCCTGCCAATCAGTATAAATCCCCAATATTTTAGTTTTTAATTCATGTCAATATCTGAGTTTTCACAGAACATGCAGATTTAGAAGTTATACTTTACAATGTTAGCTTTAATGTTCAATAATTTTTGTAAACTTGAACAGATTTTTATTATATTTTCTGCACATATACACATGTTTAATAAGAGTATCACAAGGCTTTCAAATTTTGAGAAAAAAAGTAATCAGCAGTATTTTGATACCGGGACAACATAAATGATGTTCTGCTGGTCCAACGTTCAGCCCATATACCACCAACCACCAAGCCGATCAACTATATAAACAATAGTGTTCCTTCTTGATAAGAAAAAACATCTCCAGAACATTTGACGTTGACTATTACTCACTAACCGTACCACGAACCAAATCTCCAAACTGTCTCAAATTGACAGCATAAACTATTGTTTGTAAACTGGTTTCAGAAACTGCTTTTTTATACGTTATTAGAAAACAACACTATTGACCATTATGTTTCATCCGAGACCTACAACATTGTTGCATGTTGTTGGCCCTCCTTGTCATCAGTCATTCTGGGATGAAAAATTCTAAAGGCTGAACCATTTTATGATTTTCTAGTCTCGATTGTGATGACATCGTTTGCCATAATATTTACTCGAAAATAGTCGAAAATAAGTTAACAATTGTGACGATGCATATATTTTAAATTTGTTCTCTATTCTTACAACTAACATGCATTTGCTCAATTTTATTTTACAAAATCTGTAATATAATCATTCAGCAATAGACGTACGTATATTTTGCGAGTTGTAAAGTTGTGCAAACAATCGGAAAGGGTCATGGTGCTTGAAAGAGGAGATTCCCTAGAACAATTACGCTAATAGTTCCCATTGTCCGTTGATCGATTAATAAGGCAGCGCGCTTCGTAATACCTGACCTACCTCTATGGGCTGTCACATCCCATCCTGAACTCCGCACCTGAGACAGCTACTTCCTGCTGGCGGCCAATCGACTGGATTAAACTAATTACCCGTTTTGCAACTATCGACGGAGAGGTTAATTATCCGAGATAATTGCGACAAAATCGTGCTTTCATTCCGTTACTCAATTCGTACGTGATTTATTGAGACGCATAAACAAGCGCGCTCAATAGAAATGATCAGAAAGTCCGACAAACAAAAATTTCCTTCTCTGCAAATTATTATCTACAGTTAACATCTTCTCAGAAAATGTTATTGTAATAAACTTAGACGGCGAGTCAAAACTAAAAATATAACTAGTTAGTTACATCTTAAAAATTATCTAAGGTCGTGGAACAAAATTTATACAATCAATTTTTTCTGTTGTTTTTCCCCGACTATATACCGGGCAGTCCAGAACAAATAAATTTGACAGAAGAGTACCGTACTTTTGTTTCCAATAGTAGTACCATTGATTCTACGGATTCTTTTTAATTAATTGGTATATTTTTTTCTTGTTTTAGAATTTTTGTACTTTTTGAAATTTGGTTCTTTTAAATTCTCGCTAGAATATTTAAGATATTATTTTTTTTAAAATTATTAAATATTATTCAATTATTATTGTTTGCAAGAAACTCCAAGTAATTTCGCAGGGAACGCCGTCTCGATCATAAAAAACAAGTTCAGGTACATTATAGACCAGTTACATACTTGACATGATTCCGTGAAAAGTCGTTGAGGTTACACTTGGTTTGTTGTAGTGTAATATCGTACGCGGATCCTAAAACAGAGCGTGCCGACTAGCAACGATAACGTTGCAAGCTACTGTTTTCTATGGTTCCTTGTCCGCAGCTTGCTCCACAAAAAGATAGAATTTTAGTGTGATTGATTTTTTGTGCATGTCTCTAGTGATGAGATCAATATCGCTGAATGGACAGTATTTGTAGACAGTGCTTTTCACTTATGCCCACAGAAAAAAAAATATTTTAAAACGGAACCTGCATCTTCAGCAGCTTCTGATTTACCCCTTATCCAGTGTTTCAATACTAACATCTTGAAAAAGAAAAAATAGAAACATTACTCATTTGCAATAACGGTTTCCTTGTGTTTTATTGATATTTCTTGTATGTTTCCAGGATATTTTGAATGAACAAGAGTCCACATAATCTAACATACTCTCTATTAACCTTAACCATTACACAATCCTTGACAAAAGTAACGTAAAAGGTAAATATGTTATCAACATCAATAATCTGCTGATATCAAAATTATTAGATATTTTTCTCAAAAGTTCGAGTTTGATTGGGAGCCCGCAGAATTATTTCCAGGGGCTTGCAAAACCTCGGTTTTTGGGTTGGGTTTATTGAACACATTGCACATTTATCATCATAAAATACCAATTTGTGTGCTTACCAACAGACTGGTTCTTAACAATCTTCCTTAAGTGTGAACTTAACATTTTTATAATTTTAAATAATATTAACGTTGCTATCGGCTGTCAAAATTAATCATTGTAATAGATTTGCATACCATAATTATTTAATAAAAAAATACATTGAGTAAACTTTCCTGTAAATGTCAAAAGAATGACTGATTTCTAATTATTGGTAATTAGAAATGCAATAAATAAGTTTTATTAAATAAGAACAAAAAAGATAATGTCAAAATCACGGTAAAGAAACATGCATCAAAAACAAATTACTTAACCGTTCAAAAATTTTGAACATATGCTAATCGATTCTGGAATGCTTTCTCTGTACCATCTGAATCTCAAGGTAGTAATACTTAATTGCCTTTAATTTTTCAGAAAAACAAATGCTAAAAACATGTTATTTACATTTTTTGCACTAAACACTACGAAAAAAAGATGCAAACTATCACCAGTTGCCCTTTGTTAAGAATTTTTGATTTCCATTCTTGTTATTTTAAAAACATTGATACTGCAAAGTTTAATACTTAATTTCTATATTGATAAAATAGTGAAATACATATGTATATTTAAAAGAATAAGCTAAAAGATTTCAAGAAGACACTTCCCTACGAGTAACACGTTTGTAATTTACTTGTTTTATAAACTCATTCAATTAAATTAGTGTTGTGTATGGGAGCCATACAAATATAGAGTTTTCATGTTGTGGAATGTAGGTACTTTTCATGATAAATGATTTATAATATTTTTGTTTGCGAGTAAATTTTCAGAAAATTCTATTTACTTATGTATTTTCTGTTTTTCTTTAAGCATTGCAGGTTTTTTAATTCAAGTAAATATTGAATCTAAAGTATATTCAAAATCCTTCTGCCTGAAAACACCACCAAACAAGTAACCAAAAATGTCTAGTCCATTGTTTTTTCTGCAAGAAATTAAATATTAAAATTTACTATAGTTTTAGCTTAGCTTAGTATTGATTTTAATCTTAAGATAAAAAAAAACATGTGGATAAAATTTATGAAGCACAACTTTACCCTAAACCGTTTTGTTGGTTTTGTTTGTTTGTCTATAAATAAACGAAGTTACAATGTATTTCTCACAAAAAACAAAGTATATCTTTACGAAATAATTTAAGTTTTTGGGTAGAAATAAAATCATATAATAGATAATAATCATATAATAAAAGGTTTCAATTGTCAATGCAATGAAAAGTGCTATACATTTTACATGACACTTTTCTAGTGAATCTTTCACTAAAAAAAAAACCCCAGGAGCCTGCATCCTACTGCTGGCGCCCATGTAAGTTTGTACAATAAGGTTTTGAGATTTGAGCGACAATAATTCTTTTCTATATTACAGAAAAGTAATTTCTTTTTTCCTGTTGTTTTTACTTTGATTATTTTATGTTGATGGGTCGCTGACCCTGGGGTATGCACACACAATCAGATTGTTTTCGATTTGAGAAAATTAGTCCATTATGTTTCTTATTTTTATTTGAGTCTTTTTCCTTAGCTTGCTTTAACTATTAGGAATTTTAATTATTTTAAAGATAATCATTCTATGTCCATCCATTGGCCCAAATCATCAATGGCAAAAACATAACAATAAAATGGGCATATAATTAATAAGAAAACAACTTTAAATTCAATTTGACAAGCCCTATACATCACACATATGTGGTGTTCTTTAATGGGACGCACACACGCAACAACAGGATACCTTTTTCTGCCACAAAACTAGATATTCTCCAATAATTATATTCAATTTACACAACGTCATTACACAGCCGGCATCACACCAGTTCCTAACCAATAAAAACGACAAAGTTCTCGCCTCAAGATTTCATGATGAAGATTCGTATAATTAAGTGTAATGATAAAAATGGAGCACACGATTTCATGGCTTTTTTCTTGACTCATTTGGCCTAAAGACGGCGTTGGTGGTCGTTTTTACACCATTAAATCTGACGGTGTTGCCGGCGACCGATAATTTTCGTTTTTGTGCGGAACGTCAGGTGGGTCTCTCTTTCTCGTCTAAGTTATAATTATTTATAATAAGGAGGATGTCTTTGACGGTGTTATTCCGGATCCAAACAGGGAAATTCTTACGTAATAGCAATGGCATGTTACACTACAGAAGTTTCTTGAGAATAGAAGGTATAACAATTTTGCTTGGAACATTTGGGACCAAACTAATAATTTTGTCCAAAATTCACACAAGTAGAGGTGATCGAACTTAATCGTTACAGTTGTTGTTAGTTTACAACTGCAAATTGGTCAACAATTATTATATTGTAAAACGTCTTCGATAATAATAAATGTTTATCTGTAAAAAATATGATTCCTGTGGTTGTATTACATCCAGTAGTGATGTCCAAATATTTTGCACACTCTGTATATTATATGATGACAAACATCATTTTCTTTGCAACCGAGATATTCAATTTTAAACATTACTGCGAAAATCAACAAAAGAAAATACCTCAGAAGTAGGCGCATTTAGCTGTATGGAAAAATGGCAAAATTATATATTTAATAGTTATTGAATTTTCTTACAATGAAATTATTTGAAAATGTGTGGGTTTCCGCACATGAGTTTTTGTCTATTTTATATATATTCGGTGGTCTATAGATGAGCCACCCTTGGAGAGGCTCTTTTTTATTCTTGTAGCCACAAGAATTAATTTGGATGATTGTTAAACGCACACGAAGTATTTTTTTTTTTTATAATTTTAGGAAGTTATATGGTTCTTTATAAACAAAGTTATAAGGTTCTCAACATTGTTAAGACACGTTCCCACATTTAATCGTATGCGCAGTCTTAATTTGCGAAATCCTTAATTCAGTACATATATCACTTTCACAGTAAAAAAGGACATTTTCCATTTTATACCAGGTTCATTTTTTGGTGTAACTTGATTAAGATTTGGATCCCATTTTCGTCTTTTTTATATGTAAGGCAATTTTACACTACCTTAAATTTCTACCACTCTCTATTTTAAAATCGAAGAATAATGGTAATGACATATTTTTTGTATAGTATACACTGTGGCAAAAAAAAAACGTTACAAAATTTCACTTACTCTTATTTCCAAAGATATTTAGTAAATTCAAAAATTTCTTTGAATAATTGCTTTTTTATGAAGATTGAAAATAGCCCATATTCGCAATAATTTAACGTTTCAATTCAATGTTATGTTGCTTTATGTATGGCTATGCAACATTTCTGATGATATCGGGTCAAATTAATGCGAAATGAAGTGTATGAAAATTAGTAGGTAATGAAATTTTTGTTCTTTTGGTCAAAAGGAACAGTAACGATTTTATAGCATTGTATACAGGCTGATATTTTTAGTATACAGTGTGAAATTTTGAAACATCGCGTATTTGCTGTTTTTACTCAACAAAACAGGGAAATTGGGATGTTAGCTACGATAATATTGCAGGCACGAACAATCCAATTTTGTACTTGAGTTATCTTTAAAGGTGGTGGAGTAACTATGAGCAACGGTTAGTTTTCTTATGACGGATATGTTTGCTTTTGAAATTTTTGAACATTTTTTCTGTTACATATTGCACTACTTATTGGGCTGTAGATGTTTTGCAATTATATCTGTTGTTGTTTTTGCAGTGTTTTGGAACTAAAATCAACATCTTATTTATTGAACGAAAGTTATAGCAATTTACTTTAAAACGTTAAAAAATTAAGAAAAAATAGGAGTAACACAATGTCGTTGCAATTTGTTTTTTACAAATGTCCAATTCCGCTGGTTTTTAGTAAAAACAAAAAATAACATTTTTATATGATGCTATACAATATCTACTATGTCATTGGCTATTGATTTTCATACACCTGTCTTTTCACATTAAATTGACCCGATATTATCAGAAATGTAGCATAGCAAAAAATAAAACAACATAACTTTTGATTCAAACGTTCTGCTATTGCGAATATGGTATGAGTTCAATCTTCACACTACAAGGAATTCGTTTTTTAAAGAAATATTTGAGTTGACGAAATATTATTGGGTAATACGAGTGATTAAAAATTTGTACCGTGTTTTTTGGTCCACTATATATATTATATAGGACTCATAAGGAAAACAAATGTTAGCGTTTGCTTTAAAGTTATATTGTATCTAATTGCACTAAAGATCCTTGAAAGAATGTACCCAAGCATGTATGTTTTGCATTTATCTACAGTAAAAATATAAAAGCAAAAACCGGTTTTCCATTCGTATTAAGAAATAAAATCCAATTGGTCATATTTCTTTTTAGAAAATTTATCGCCGTAAAAGGACGCAAGTTTGCTGAAATTTCACCATCCTTATGTATTATCACAAAAAAGAACACATTTGGATTTCATAAACCTTTAAAGATGGCGATGAATCGATATTGGCAACTTTTGGGCTTCCAAATACGTAATTTACACTCCTTAATTTAGATCCGATTCCTAAATTATAATCTGCCAAATCTTAAAAAAAAAAATTAGATAGAAGATGCTGAAGTTAATCCAATTTTAAAACGTGTCCCATGAAAGCACAAAAAAATTAATGACTACAAAGAAAAAGCATAAAATTCATTGGTGCTGTTACTCAATTTTTTTACTTTTTAAAAGTGTATAATTCTAATAATTCTAAAACATTTTTGTTACGCAATAACTTATTATCTTCAATAGTCTGTAATCTAATCTCCTTCTTACAAGTTGCAAACTAAACACCGTCAAATATCTAATAGACTTTTGTAAATTTGCTATTGCACAGAAGCTGTAAAAATCTAAAACAAAAAGTTATTTATTTGTTTTGTTATGAATGACTTGTTAGCTTTATTGTTCGTACTTAAGCTAGTATTCATATTATTTTTTAGATATAATGGATATTAATTAAAACCTCTCTGCAAGCCGTTAAAATAATTACCAGAAAAATTTAATAACCAATTATGGAGATCGCATAACTCATAAATAGCATTAACCTAATTAGGATAGCCGCAAATAAGAATACCAATAAAGTTAATTATCGCGAGCAAAATATCTTAAACCAATTAAAAAACAAATTAAAACAAATAAATATACCATTAACAGTTCGTGCAGAAGATATTCGATCATTGACGGCGAAGTGAAAGTCCATGTGGAATTGTGGAACAACACCTATACCTATACACAGCGAAGTCCGTTAGTTAGCTCAGTTTTGCTGTTATTATCTCAGGTTTGCCGGCAACTCGTTCATATATACTAACGTTATACAGAGACAATAAAAGTGCAAGGAAAATTATCGCTAAATGTTGCGAAACCATATGCATTATCGGCTTCCTGTTATTACGGTCTGTACGAGCGCACTTATTGGCTAAAATCACTTTAATTAAATTAATAAGGAAGTGCCGAGTTAAGTGCTTTTCTGTATTAAATATTTCTGACGAAGAAGCAATTACATGGGTAATGGTAATATAATATTTACTGTTAACATCATTTTCAAGTTTTCGACATTTTTATTACCCATATCAGATCATACAAGATTTTTGTAGGTATCTAATTATCTAGTCATTGAATTCCGTTTAAGACTAAACGAAACAAATTAGTTTTATATATCTTTGGATTAATATTTATCTGGTGTCTCATACAAAGACGGATTTCTGTAAATATACAAGTGGCAATAGCAATGTTTTAAAATAAATGGAAAAAGTAAATTATATTGTCACACGAGGCCGATCAAAATGTAAGACCAGGAGTAACGTCAGTTTGTGTTTTGGAACATATCTTTTGTGGTAAGATTCTAAACTCTTTGGAACATGATAACATTATATCTGTAAATACAGAAAAAATAGTAAATGGACCAAAGTATGTATGGGGTGGGTTAGATAAATATAGTTTTAAAGTTCTGATACCAGGTGAATACAAGGAAGTTGCACCTGCAAAACTACAAAAATAGAAAAAACAATTACCACGAGGTTGAGATTGAGAAACGAAGATTGTTTTAAAATTCTGAAGCCATATGCAGTTAATAATAATATAACCAATGTACCAATTATATTATACCTGTACTTACCTTACCATTTGGTAGTAGCTTTTTCTTTGGTAATTCTGCTGACAGTTGTTGCATCTTTTTGCTTATAGCTTAATTGGGTATGTTGCTGTAGTAATCTGTTGATCTTTCCAAATGAATGGTATGTTTTCTCTCAAAAATGTTATGGTTTTAAGTAGAGAAAATTTTCGAAAGTCAGATAATATTTATGACAACGGGGATATCAAAAAAATTGCAAAATCATAGGCCTTTTCGATGCACTTCTTTGCGTTGAATACGAATCCGGTTTTCAGTATTTCCTGGACTTTTCCTGAATCAGAAAGGTTTGAGATCATCGGGTAAAAATACAATGTGTGAGGTTTAACAACCGTTGTTTTGGATTAACAAAGGTTCCTTTGAATTTAGACAACATTTCTTTGTGTACAAGCATTAAGTCTTGAAGCGCCTATTGAATTTTGATTCACACGATCCATCTTCCCCAGAATTATTAACATTTATATTTTTTAAATGCTCTTAAATGCTCCGTCTCTGGTACTACACAAACACTCTCACATTAAGTTTCAATAATCAAAACGATTTTCGGATAAACCAGCGAATAACTAACACTAGAGTGGAGGGAGACCGATATTTTTCCGGCGGCGTTGTTTTGTCACCAGTTGCAACACAACTGCGGTAGGATGTTAACGATTTTCTTGCGCTGAACAGGGTCGAACTCCGTTATTTTATTAATTATCTCAGGAATGCGTTAAATTAGATCAAACATTATTTGACAAAACATGTTTATTATGTCCTTTGGCAGACGCTCCTTCAAGGTTAGCCGAAACATTCTATATACATTTAGAAAATAAACTGCTTCCGGGTTATGCCGTGTGTCAACATTTCTTAATGCCGACGTTTCGCGAACCATGTTGCTCGCTTCTTCAAAGCTAATTTAATACTGAAGACCTACCAAGAAACTCTCCCTTATATACTTGTATTTACACCTCACTGCGCACATCTGGAGCTACCGCTCCCATGTGCTTTTCCACCTGACCGCGTTAGGATCGATTTCCAGACCCTACTAATGTCAGTACCATCCTCGCGATTTATGTTGTTAGGATCTTTGTAAATTTCGATGGCTTCTCTAATAAGCCTTCGATGGTAATTACCAACCCTTGCCAACATCTTCACGTCATCGAAAATCATTGTGTCCCGACTCGTGGCAGTGTTGAGCAACAGCGGACTGTTTAATCTTGCGTAGCCGGGTGTCTCTACTGTGCTTCTTGACTCGACATTCGATACTTCGTTCTGTCTGTCCTACATAGCATGTTCCACACTCACATGTAATAATTATGTATACATTTCTGTTTATGAATACGTTTATGGAAACTAAATTTAACGTACACACTTGCAAACAGCGGCAAACAATTAAGCAGTGGCGGGACGAACGCGAGGACGCCCTAAATGCGGCTCTGGCATCAGCAGAGTGCGGCCCGAATAGTATTTATGGTCGGCGGGCGAGTGTATGCACCTTAGCTAATTCATAATGAACACCGGCGGCGAAACGGTTCGGAATCAATTAGTCCAGCAGTTTAACAGATAATTCACCGACAAATTCCATTGCAAACCGACCGCCATTATTCGTCTGGTGTTGGTACCGCTCGCTCGCCGACTAAGATCTATTACACATTTTTGCCCCGGCTATTAACCATAAAGCGAAATTATAACACACGGTTGCGCCAGCCTGCCGAATGAGCTACGAAATTGCTTTCTTCTCGATGGTGATTGGCCTCTCATCAATTTGAATGAACTGCGGGTAAAAAGTTCTCTTCGTTATCTAGACCTGTATACAGAGTGTTCCCTTACTCTATATACCAATAATGAACATACATTTTGACTTCTTGAGATAATGTCATTTTTTATACAGACAGAATTTTGATTTAACGTACCTAATTGTTAAATTTGCCAAAGACTAAACTATCAGTTTTTCACAGTTAAATTTAAAATGCCATAAGATAAATCTGATCTAACGATGTTCTCAATTTAACTTTATGGTCAGAGATTAGATTTGAATATTTTATGTAACAAGATCAAAAACAATAGAATAAATCTAGAGGCCGCAATTATAGTGATATCGAAGTCAACGTCAAACTCACGTGATGTAGTAACAGCACTTTTTTATGGTTATCAATAGAAAATACCCTGCGGTAAAAAATAAAGAAACAGAAGAAAAATTACAAGATTTATTAAGCAGAAGTAAAAGTCACTTATAAAAGATTTTTCAACCACAAATTTACTCGTATAATGAGCTAATGAGAGAACAACTTATGGCAGCTAGATTTTTTGTAGAATAAGCCATTTTTTTGACAACGCGACGCGATATGACGTTCACCACAAGCGGGATTGTCAGCTCCCAGAAGGGACTGTTCATAAGAAAATACAAATTTTCGAATGGCAACGCATTCTCAAACGTACAAAAAAAGGAAATGTTTGAGGTTGGATTTATCATAAGCAAATAATTCTCAATAGTACTCTCCATTATCAACACGACAGTTGTCCTGCTAATGGCGTCTACAAGTTAAAGAGTGGTTAGACGGATTTTTTTCCAAGCGATGGATTTGATCATTCGGACAAGTATGCCACCGCGCTTACCAGATAATACGCCTCTTGACGTTCTTTTCTCTGGAGACACTTGAAGCAGAAGGTGTATGATAACAAAATTAATGACTATGTAGAAAGTCTAAAATTAAAAACTAGAAGAGCAATAACATATAAATGGTAATTATAAATGATTGTAGTTGAAGTATGCCGCTCTATTTGAATGGGATACCACTATTCTACACGCAAAACTTAAATTGGTTGCATATCCAATTTCAAGTTTGACAGTTGTTTGTATAGCGGCAAATATTTATTAACATAGGCATGGCGTACTTCGACTACAATCATTTATATTGGCCCCTGCATATCAGGCAAACAATTGGTTAAAGAAAAACAATTAATTAGCAAATTATTCTTTAAATGTTTTGTGAATTATTTTATGAATAAAAATAAATGTAAAAAACTGACAGCTTACTCTTTTTTGGGACTTCAAAAATCCTTATAAACAATAAATTTTTCTGTGAAATAAAAATGTTGATCTATTATAAGGTGATCATTATTAATACTGTGTCCTGCAGAAAGTTTGGCACTAATGGGAAACAAACTAGTAAAATTTTGTTCTCCATAAACGATTCTGGATTATCTTAACCCTTAAAATGCAAATATTACAATGTAATTATCTGCCCATATCGATAAGTTTAATCAACACTATGAAAAATTCTGACGAGTGAAGTACCTTTATGTTCAAAGCCATGCAAATATTTTGTTTTAAAAAAGTATGAATAAAAATATCAGAGTTCATCAAATACGAAATTATAATCACCATCTCCATTGCATATACCGGGTGTGTTAATTAACAATTAACTTTTTTAACAGTTTCTGGAAAAATCTAATTCTTTATAAAAATGCCGGGATTAGTATCTTAAACCTAAAATGAAAATATTAGATTTAGGTGTTTGCTTGCGTGTACCGGGTGTTTCCAAAACTGTGAAAACCACTGAAGAGTAAAGTTTCTTTATAGTCAAAGGTATGCAATTATGGCATTTGAAAAAAAAATTATTTTGGAATATTAGAGTTGTTTAAATACGAAATTATAATCCTCTTTTCTGTTGCATATACCGCGTGTTGCAAAAAAGAAGAAAATGGTATACGGGCCGAGTACTTTCATCTTCAAAGCTTTGCACAAATATTATTTTAAATTCGTACTTAATGTCCTTCTAATATTTCTGAACACTTTTTCAAATAACATTTTTGCATAGTTTATAAAATAAAGGTACATTATTTTTAAAAGATTTTCATAGTTTTGGTAGCACCTACAATCTACATGCAAGCAGATAATTACATTCTAAAATTTGTATTTTAGATTTAAAACAAACCAAAAGCTTTACGGAAGAATAACATTTTTGAATTAATAATACCCGCCTTTGCGACTTCTGCCATCTCAAGAGCAGCGACAACCGGTGCACTTTTGGTTAATATCGGTTATCTCAAGAATCACACACGAGCCACGGAGCAACGTTAAACATTTCAACTTTAGGCGTAATACAAAAAGTACCAACAAATTTTGCTCGGACTTTTATCTATGCATTCAAGTTTGAAAATTAGAACCACCGTAATGAATTGACAATACTTTTTCGAAAGATTTCTTTAATTATTGGTTGTTTTTAATTATTTTAAAAGTTTATTTTTTTTTTGTTACAAAAATTATTAGTTCAAGTTTGAAGTATTAAAATAAAAAAAGCATGTGAAAGCGTGTGCGAAAGCCATCAATCTTAATCCAGCACCTAAATTATGGCAAATTTCAAGCCAATTTTCTCGGCGGTAGTTAGCTGGTGGTACTCCTCCACTTGAAACCTATAAAGCCATACAATTTCCGAAGCAGAGCCAATCGATTCGATTCAATTTGTGAAATTGGCACTTTACCGGATTGCAGGCCTAATGGTGGCAACAATCGGAACTCAGTCCGCCGCGGGACATTTAATTCAAACCAACACATACGCATTACGAGAGAATTTATGATGTGAAGATCGAACTAATGCGCGAAACTACTACTGCCCGCCCGTAACTACCGATAATTAATAAAAGAGCATGTTGCTGTCTTGCAATCAATCATCGGATCGACTTTTGCAGCAACGGTACACCGCACCGTCGTTCGGCCGGTTGTTCGTGACGTCCGAACCCAGACAAACGCCATAAACTATACCTTCAACAGATCGGAAAACGCGAATGCCAACCACTTGAGAAGTAATAACTCACGACTGACGTCCTCAATCATTTTAATGCTGAGGTTATTCGATACGTAATCGAACGATGAGAATGCGAATTACTAAAATTAAAGGCAGCAGGTAATGAGGATACACGCAGTTAGGGGCAACACTTGCTCACTTCAAGTACATCATCATCGATTTTCCTATAGTTTCTAGTTTTATTCGATTCTGGTAAAATATTATTAAAATATTTATTTGAAAACTATGCTGGTCCATTCATGTTATTTACATACTCTCTTCAGATTTTGGGTCCTAAAATTTGTATCGGATACATGCTAGAAATTGCAGACACATAAGAAGATATTGGCGGTAATGGAAAAAGATTGTCCCTTCATGAAGGATGTTTGAAGAAGCTCTTGAAACTTACAGACCCAAGAAGAAGCAGTGAAGTGGTAGAACCCATATCACTTTCTAAATGTACAGCTGTCAACACTGCTTAAGACACAACGCTGCGCCAATTGTCGCCATTATGAGCACATTGAAGAAGCCTGTCGTAAACTAAACGATGTACCCAAGAACCCTGAGAAAGTGGTGACAACAACGGCGGTAGTTGAGCAAGTGAAGAGGTTGATAAGCAAAGACGTTTCGAACAGGACATTGTACGATATAGATTTAGGAAAACATTTATAGAGGAAGGATATCTTCTTACGCAAGATTTCGTAGTTAGCTAAAAAATTATATATTATGTGTGTATATACACCATAAACACATATTAAGTACTATTTCTTTATATAAACCATGTAAAACTAATTTACTCATAGATTAATGATTGCGGTGTCCTTGTCCGGTTTAATCACTTCAGATCATTGCTACAACCGAGCGCTCCCATCCCTATATCCGCCTTTGCGACTTCTGCCATCTCAAGTGCAGCGACAACCGGTGCACTTTGGGTTAATATCGGTTATCTCAAGAATGACACACGGCACACGGACGAACGTTAAACATTGCAAACTTGTAAAACAAAAAGTACCGTCAAATTTTGCTCGGACTTTAACCTGTGCATTCTTTAAACTCCAATAAATAATTCAGAGGGGTCCAGATCAGATTTTTTTATTTATTTCGCTCATATTTGTTTGTTTGTTAATTTAAATTCGCTTTTGGGCACACGTATATCCAGCGTGCAGCAGCTCCGATACACAGTTGACATTTGACATCTGTTTTAACCTTGTTTTGGAAGTGTTCCTTGACATGTTTTTATTATTTTATTTAATAACACAATAATTTTGATAATAAGCGAATATTGGTTAATAAGGCATAGGAGTTCAATAAAACCCTCTTAATTTTGTAAGAATATTTACTTTGGTACTAGTTTCGATCAACAAATCATCATTAGCCAAAAGCCAGAAAAGCACAAAACAATCAAATGAAATAACGCAAAATTGTAACATAAAATATCACTGACAAATCATGATGTCTTGTGCCTCTTATAATTGATTTTGACTGTAAGTTTAACATTTTTATATATTTTTAAGGCAATTTTAAGTATGTTTTTCTGATTAATTTGTCTTCATCTGGCTGTTGGCTGATGATGACCCTTGATCGAAACTAGATGTAAGTAAATAATCCTGCAAAGTTAAACGTTTTTATTTAACCTATCCTTTAAACATTTTTGCATTAGGGACCCAGACCAAACTAACTATTGTACCTATTCGTTTATTTTTTTAATTTACATATTTACATTTACAAATTTACGAAATAGTTTGTATTTTTTGAAGTTTTAATATTTATTCTCCACTACACATCTTATGTAGAAATGCACCCCTGAAGGAAATGCTTTGGAGAACCACCAAAGAGAAGAGAAAGTAGGGACGCACAAGGTGCTCGTGATCCACTTTTGACTCTCTTTGACTATCACTTTCAGGGTTTCCAACCCCAAAAATCATAATACAGTCTCTTTTTTTAACCCTGAACCTATAATATCAATAATAATATAAACGGTAATACCGGTTGTATCAAAAAAACTGAGGGGCAATAACGTGGCTTCTATAGCATGAAATACTAAAATCCCCTAGCCATCATATTTTTTAAACAGGTCTCGGCCAACTTTTGTTTTTTTTTAATGGCATGATATATTACTGCTTTTCCACAACGCTGTGGCCTCACATAAACCTTGAAGCAATTTATTTTCTAAATGCTTCTGGCCGTGATTTTGTTGCAATTTATAGCGGCTAAAATCAACGCGATAAACAAACCTTCAAGATAGCAGGAAAAAGTAGACATGAAGTTTAAGGTTTACTCAACTTTTTCGATTATTGTTCAGCGCAAAGAAATCTATCGAAGAGTCACCAACACCTTACAATTTTCATTCGTGGTTTTCTAGAAAATGATCTTATATTAGGCCACACAAGTTTAGCATCACTGGATTTAGAAAAAAATCCTATACTATGTTTTCGAGTAGAAATATACAATCAAGTAAGGTGGTAAATGATATGTAGATTCTACTTCCACTAGTTTATACTTTTCATACTTTACCAGCATTGGATTTTTTGGCACAGTTCATCGGAACAGGTTGCTATAGTTTGTAATAGTTCTTCGGAGCAGGTAGGGTTTTTTTGGCACAGTTCTTCGGAACAGTTTGTAATTTTTTTGTAACAGCTCTTCGGACCAGGTTATTGTTCCACGGAATAAATGTGTAATGGAAGCTAATCTATTAGTTGAGAACGATATAAATTTGCTTTATAAATATTTGACCTGTGTTTCAAAATAACCATACCACTTAATATTTGTCTCAATATCAAATTTGATTTTCTCCAGAACCGCTCATCCGATTCTGATGATTCCTTTGTTTGATTGAAGGTTTGATTCCACGGTATACTGTGATGTAAATAGCTATTCAATTGGCGAGAATGATGATAAGATTGTTTATAAATTACAAAAAAATAATACATTGGCTGGAAGCTTGATCGATGATAGCTTTCTTTTAACCATTTGTCATCTGTTTGTCACTTGTTTGAAAAACAGTCAGAAAGTTTCAAAACAGCTGTCTTTTATTCCGGCCACAAACGTTAACACGCCATGAGAGAATTCTATAGGTAGGCTGAAATAAAAGCTAGCTCTAAAGTTAAAGCCCATGACCTAATAGTTCTCTACCTCACAGAGTTGTCAAATGATTCTGTTTGCTGTTTTTTTTTTGTAATATGACTATGTGTTAAACCGACTTTTTTCTTAAATATATGCATAAGACGTTGTTTTCTTTTTCGAATTGTAAGAATAACAGAGGATGTCAAAAAGTTAATAGGTATACTGTTTCTATTGAGATCGAACACCATTAGACCGCGCTATTCACGATTCCAAAAACATACTCCCTCGGCATTTACATGCATAATCAGCGAATTTAAAGGGGGGGCTCAAACTGGCCTATCGAATTTGCGATTCGCAACGGTCTGGTGTATAACAGGAAAAGGAAGAGAAAATCCGTTCCGTTTAATAACTCACCCCGGGGGTTGGATGAATGCGAGCTCATTAAACACTGATTGAATGTGGAAGGAGGAAAGCGGAATCGTCGCGACATTCGCTTTTTTTGCAGGGGCTGTTGCCTCGCGCAGCACGGGAGAGCGGGGGTGTTTCCCTGATTTATTGTTAATAGACGATCCGCCCCACTTTAAATTGAGATTTAAATTAGCAAGCAGCTGATGGCGGTGCTGGTCGGCCGACACCAGAGTGAGCCACTCGTGACCCCCGTAATATATCGACGGCCAATAACCGGAAAATTGAATTTGGACACTACCAAGTCAATGAGCGGTGGTTATTGCCGAAACTTGCCACCCTCCTCCACACCCAATCTAATGCGGTGGAAGTTATTGTTGCCGAACTGTTTGCTCATTCAGTGTTATCGTAATTGCAGTCATTTCAAGAAAAATAGGGAAATACTAGTACTAATGCTAGAATTGCCAGTAAGGCTCAAGGAATCTGAGACATTTATCTGGGCTCAAATCTGTTCGTTGGTTTATCTACAGTAAGAATCTTTTTGATTGTGGAAATGTTCATGTGGGTGTACTTGTGTAGTATCAGAGATTGACGGTTGGCAGTTGTATATATGCGCCGGATGACTCGTATGCGAATTAACTTCTATCAACAGCAGTGAGCAGTTGCGATGTTAAGTCGGTTTGTTTTGTCCGAAGGAAATCAATTTGCAATCAAACAAACTGTGCGATATTGCTTCTCTGCCGTTGACGGATATTCTCCTTCAAGGTTATCTATTATTTCTGTAACACACTGTAGAAAAGTTAGGCATTTGTATATCGTGTATCAGTAAATTGTTAGTTAGTGACTTTCTTCTTGAAGCCGACGATATTATATACTTGATATTTACATCAAATTAAAAACATTGGTGTGCCAAATCAGAAATTACAACTTTGTAAATTTTCTTTTCTTTAATAGGTTGTTCCCTATTCGCCTGAATGACCAAATGTAGACGGCGCTGCAAAAAAATAGTTATGGCCACTCTGAACGGGATACGTCATACAATAACAACATACAATAGTCGATATAATTATAAATCAATCAGTCTTAGCAGCATTTTTAGTTATATACAGAACAAGAAAGACTAAAAAAAAAGTACTTTGAAGAAGGCAAAAACTGTTTGCGGCTGACAAACTATTGGTTGCGGTTATATTGGCGAAAATCGCGAAGTGTCTAACCTCAAAGTTAGCAGTTGAGGGGCATATTGTTGAAATTCTATTTTAAAATGCAAATGGTATGTAATGATAATAATCTTCGTAATAATTTTTAAGTAGGTACAAGTTACTGGGTTTCAGATCACATGCAGTGGAAATGCAGATGCTCTGCAAATCCCTGCAAATCGGGTGCAAGCCATAAATGCAAGCATAATGGGGATACCTTCATTATTTACAAGTATTTAAACATTGTAGAGTAAAGCAACTATTATCCATAAAATTGTTTACAGCTTCGATAACCTGACATGTTACGTTATACAGACGTCAAACAAGTTTGGGGAAAAAAGGAAACGTTTGTATTGACAAAGGATTGTTAATTGAGTGTGCAGAACAAAACATAAAATTAATTTAATCCCCTTTTCTAAGAAGGAAAAACCAATTAAATGAATCTGAAATTGCTAGAGCAAAAGTGCATGTCGATCGAGTCATTCAAAGAATTATACTTTTTCGATTGTTTCGAAAGGTAACGACAAATGTAAAAAATTTATTTAAGCGTGGTCCGTCCACTGAAAAATGTTTGTAGCGTACATATGTGTAGTAGTAATGTAAATTTCATACAGTTTCAATAAAAGCTCTATTAAGTTTGTTTTTATTTTATTAATTCAGAAAAAGAGAACACTAATGAATATAAATACATAAAACGTAATATTTTGTTAAAGAAAATGGTTGGAGAATCAATCAAATCGGGATTGTAAAATTGGACAAATTGGTTATGCAAGAGGGCTTCCATCGTCCATATCCATATCCATCGTCCATACATTTTGTTTATGTAAAGCCAGCACCTGCCCCGATTAACTCGGATAATCGAGAACTGTTATCTTCATTACAACTGTTGACATAATATTTTCCTTGGTTATTTCTTCTATTTGTCTATTACGATCTCTACAAAAACATTAATTATTTAATTAGACTTCACAAAATATAGTTACTTATCTACCTCAACGATTTTTTAGTGTTTTCTCTCTACTTTCTACCAAAAGTGCATTACGCTTTATTCCAAACGACGTTTTTGGAAGGTACAAGATGGATTGTTCCTCTCTTCAGCTTCCGATTTTGTTAGGTTAGGACTGCAATATTATAATAATACTGAATTTGAATAAGTAATACCCCTATGGAGAACTAAAGTGATGCCAAGTACTCACCTCGATTGAAACATAGTCCTCGTTTTTAAAATGTTTTGCGCACAACATGTGGCTTGATATCGATTTTCCAATTTGTAATACACGGCGCCACTCATTTTGTAACGGTTTATCTGGAGAAATTTGTGGAATGACAATGCCCCACTATAAAATGAACTACATTGAGGAACACAACAATAATTGTTGCTCTTATTGCTTATTTTTATTGCGCTTTCCATGTTTTCCTTCAATACGTATCCTGACATATCCCGTCCAGAGTAACTCACTCTTTTACCACCAGGGGGCGACTCTTTCGTTCGTTTTAGCGAATTAAATCATCTGAATTATTGTGCTCTCAATTATAAATAAGTAAACGTGCTTTAATAAAGATATTTAAAAGAATATTCAGATATGTTGAGACAGTACTGATTTCAGCAAATTTAATAACTAATTAAACTAGTACTGGTATCGTTTCTCCTGGAATTGCATAATATATAAATGCCCTTGATCTCAAATTAAAATAAACTCACATAAAGAATTGTGCTTTTCAGGAATAATTTAGGAATAATTTGGTTTATCTGTTAAATGGACATGTGAATAAATGATCATATATTGGCCTGGTGCGGATACAACAAGGCTATCTGTCTTACCACGGGACATATCTAATATCAAGACGAACGCGTTGTTTATGCAGTTTCCTCCTTAGTAATCATCCGCGTGGTAGTTTTCTGTAACGTGTCCACTAAAGTTGTTGTTGTACGTAAATTAATAGAAGCAAATAGTGTGTTGTGGTTTGTAGCAAAATTAAGCCGCGTTTTCTTTCGTTGTACTGAAGAGTTTTAATTAAAATTACAAATTCGATCACAGCGCTTTTGCGTGCAGCGGTAACGCTGAAAACTTCTCGCGGGATTCATATTCCGCCACGGGCATCCAAATCGTTTCTCAGTCCCCCACTCCGTACTGTGCACAGGGCAAATATAAACATATTTATCACGATAAAACACCAAATCTCCTAACGTTTATATAGCATTTTTAAAACCAAATTTAAGCGATTATATATTTAAGCGAAGTTGCTGAAATTCGTTTAAAATTGCTGAAATCGATGAGTAACTTTGAATATTTTTATTAATCCAATAGGTAAAGATATAAAGACGGAATCGAGGTCATTTATAATAGTATTACAAAAAGCACACCCACTTTATACAGGGGGTGTGGCAATAAATACGAATATAGGACGTTCTGTGAAATAACGTCTGGCCTAACCAAATGTTGAAAAAAATATATACAGAAAACGAAGCTCGGCCCTGTTTAGCGCAAGAAAATCGTTAACACTCTACTGCAGTTGTTCTGAAATTGTTGAAACTGTCGCTTACAGAGACATTGACCTAACTTCAGTCAGTTCCTTTCATCGTAGTCGCTGTTTGTTGGTTTATCTACAGTTAGATTGGATTGTGGAATCTTAATGTGGGTGTGTTTGTGTAGTACCAGAGATGGATAGATAGCAGTTGTATGCGACGGATGACTCGTATGCGAAATAACTTTGATCGACCGCGATCAGTCGCTTTGCAGTCACAATTTTTGTAATTCCGCATCACAATTCTGGATTAGGTACATACCAATCTTGCTAGTTAGTACTGAAAACTTTGAATACACAATACCTTATTTGATAAAAATTGCTCCTCTGTCCTGGTGGATATGCTCCTACAAGGTTAGAAGTTATTGGTACAACACTCTGTATTTGATCACATTTATAGCATAAAAAACAGCAAACAGAAAATATATGGTTGTGGCGATAACTTCACCGTACTTCAAGTTTTTCATCGGTAGGTATAAATAAGCGTCAGTGAGAGGTATGAATGTAAAAACCGAACGAAACCTGGCATGCACTCGCTGAACTGTGGTGCTAATGGCTATAAGTGCCAGTGGTCGTTAACATAATTAGCGCTAATTTTCCTCACCGAAGCTACAAAATACCGTATAAAATTCAAATCGAATTATGCATCCGTGATTATACACTTAGGTGCATGCTGCATGCCTTCTAATTGCGGTTTTGCGCCTATCTTGTCGATTTGGAGTGAGATCTGCACAGAAAAAAAAACGGCGATGGTTTCTTGTTTTTATTTGTTTTTTACGAAACGATGAAAAGATTGTGCGGTGAATGAAGCCTATAAAAAGGAGTCGATCTTTGAGAAAGCGTTACTTGATGATATTAAATTGCCAATTGATATTAAAATAAGAAATTAGAAACTGTAAAATAAAACTACCAAGACAGCATGAAACGATTGTATTGATAGGAGCAATGTGACAAGCAATTGAGCTATAAACTAAAATATGACAGGTTGTCGTACTAGCAAATTACAGTTAAAAGTTCTAATCAGCTTGATCACCGTTTCTTTATTGATATTGATAACTGCAACTAACTATGCCGTTAATAATATATTTTCTGAAAAGTCTTGCCAACAATTATTTTCTTATTAACTAACAAATATTGTAGTGGTGGTATTTTAAACCGGAGCTAATTACTTAGAATAAGTATTTTTTAATTTATTTTAATTTTATAATAGCTTGTTCAACATGAAATATAATATTATTGAAAATTATGTTTTTTTATTTAAGAAATCGAGTACGAAATATTGTATTACGCCCAGTGTATTATTCTATTAATCATAATAAATTTGAATGTGAGATTAATATTTTGAAAATAAGTTAATACGTGCAAATACGTTAAATATAAATATTTTGGATACTTACAACACATCGCATCGCACATGTGGTTTCCAAACACCTTTCAAGTTCTCGAAACAATGACAAAAAACCTGTTAGTTTAATGCCGTAAAATAACTTATACGTCGCAGTTTGTTAAAATATTTGAAGAAAACATTTTGATGCAGGCAATACTCCGCGGAAAAATACTTTTTTTCTACTTGCAAGAAATTTTGTGTCAGGTAAGTACGTTTCAGGTTCGACGAGAAAATAATATCTTATATTTAGAAAGCCTTGCAAGAAATAATAATACATCATGTGCAATGATAATGATGATTGAATTTATTGCTTCATAATAATTAGTTCGATAATAAATTATTCATACGACTTTAGTAAAAAGTGTTAACTAATATTTAGAGGCGGGCTTCTTTTCCTGAATACACCGCATACAAACAAATTGAAAATAAATATAAATAATGCAAATAAATTAGTCTCAACGAAAGAAAAGTAACAAAGTCGCTCCAAACTTTGAAGAGCAACATACAAAATAATATGTCGAGGCATTTTCTGAAGCTGTCCATAAAATATATGAGATTTTGGTAACTCAATATGAGATATGAAATTGTATTAAAATATATGATATCTGCCAACGTTACTTATTAACTTGTTGTTTGAGAATGACAATAACGTTGAAGGAGCATATGCCCAAGGACGTAATACAAATAATATATATTCTAACTTAACGCATTCTTGAGAAAATTAACAAAGAAAGATGGAGTCCGTCCCTGCTCAGCGCAAGAAAATCGACGACACCTCACCACAGTTGTGGTGCAACTAAAATAGACTATAGGTTATTTGACCAAAATTGCTTCTCTGGCCTTGGTGGATATGCTACTTCAAGGCTAGCCGCTATTTCTGCAATAGCCTGTATATTTCAGACAAATGTCTGAATTATATTATGCGGACAAACACCGTAATCATAATGGGAAGTAAGTAAAATTTAGCGTACGCTTCTTTAATGTCAAATTTTGATATACATACCATATAATAATATGCCAATTTTGTTGACAGTAAAATCGACTAGAAGGTGTGGTATTTTTTGCAAGCTTCTGTAACTAGCTTTTGTCAACAGTACTTGAAACGTTTTTCAGAAGTGTTGTTTAGGTGTTCCATGTAAGATGCCGCCTGATTCTGAGGTGTTTTTCGTACAATCTGGATCTGAAAAATTAAATTGTTAATTGAGTCTAGTTTCAGTAAGTTGAGAAGTGCCAAACATTCAAAAACACGTTTTTTCTTTCGTGCCAAAAACTAAACATAATTTAAAAAAAATTTACTACATATTCAGAATCTACCATACCAGAATCGGTTGTAACTAGTTTGATTTTTTTTTGCTGTAGGTCACGGTTGAGATTATTGTATTTTTAACAAATTAAATAACCGTAAAAGTTTTTGCAAGTTTTAAATATAAGTAGAAGCTCCTTAATGCACAACAAGTGTAACATACTGTATTCTGTATATTATTTGAATTTTAAAACATAATAATATCAATAAGTATTACTTAAATATTACTGAATAATTTGCTTTGAAATTTTCATTACGTAATATACAGGAACTATAATTTTGAATAAACTTTGTTAATTAACATTTAAACCAGAAATAATTATGTTTTGGTGCACAGATTTATCTATAGATTTATTTATAGATTTTAGCACAGATAATTTATAGCAGAATTGTTTAGCCAGTGGCGTGCGGTGCATTTGTGCATAAAGTGTGCAGTGAAGAATAAATATGAAAACTTCCAAAAATAAAAACTATTTTATACAAAATGCATATTTAACAACAAAAAATAAATATATAGTAAATGGTGATATACCGGCGGGATGTAATTTTTTTAAAATAATCTAAAAATTACTACCACAACCCGTATTTGAACCAGGGACATTTGTGTCGCTAGCACAATACTCTACCAACTGAGTCCGTATTTTCATATCTAGTTAAAAATAAATAAACACTATAGTTACTTTGGTGCGAGTCCATCATGCAAAAATATTTTATAAAGGATGGGAGTTCAATAAAAACTTTTAATTTTGCAAAAATATTTACTTTAGTACTAATTTCGATCAACCAGCCAAAAGCCAGAAAACCCAAAACATTCAGAAACCATTAAGCAAAATTGTAACAGAAAAAACTACTTAAATATGCCCTGAAAACGTAGAAAAGTGTAAAACTTACGTCAAAATTAATTATAAGAGGCATAGTACATCTGGCAACAGAATGATCCGTCTGGGATTTTAAGTTACAGTTTTGCGGAATTTCTTTTGATTGTTTTGTACTTTTCTGGCTTTTGGCTAATACTGATCGGGACAATGTGTACTAGTCCCGATGTATCCCGATTAAGCGGAATTGGCTGTATAAGTAACCGTTTTTTTTTTTAAACTAAATAATTTAGGTATTGTTGCTGTTAACTTGTCAATTTTAACACTAACGTAATTCGTTCTCTACAGTGATAAGATAAACATTTGTCACACCCCGCATTCTTCTAGTTAGCTTAGATAGATGAATTCTACCCGACTCCCTATAAAGTAGGGCATGTAGAAAGGAATGCCAGAAACTCGAGGTGGCCGTGTACAAAACCTGGTCGTTATTCATGCAGCAAAAGATGTGTCACAATATCCGAAGTCAATGTTTCTCCCGGAAAATAGTATAAGACTATGCGTGGTATGCTCGCAGCATATGCTTGCTCACAGGCCTCGTAGCACAACACCAGCCAGCACCGGGCGCGTCGTCTGGCTGCTTAGTATCAAGTTAAAGACCTGGGGATCCGCTGTCAACTCTCGGGGCCCGTTCTGGTACCGAGAAAATGATTTACTGCGATGGGATTCACAGTTCATCTGTCACTAGATACATCATCATAACTGTGTCAACTACACCTCCGGACTTGTCTCCTCTCCGTCTATCCCAAACGAACGGTGATATATAGACATCTCGGTTATTACAGGCAATTAAATGAGAGGAAGAACATTGTGTGTGGTCCTACGTCCTCTCAGAGGTGACGTTACAAATTAATTTCACGTTTCGGGCTTCTTCTTCTTCGGACTCCTGGAATAATTTGCCACTTCCTTCTATTCGTTGCGTTCATTAGCACCGAGACCTCTTATACCATTACGCCTCTTAATGGTCACTAATTATATAGTATTGCTAAATAGTTTCTAGATTTGTTACACCGAATCAAGCCGGCGAGGGGAATGTATACGCCTCCTTGTGTTATTGATGTGCGTAAAAAGTTGTGATGTGTTCGCAACGCGCTAAGGGAGTTATTAGGAATCTTGACGGGAGAATTTATATGAGGATTCTCGGTTGAGTTGGAAGGAAACTTGGAGTAATGACAGTGAACGGGAGTAATAACATGGAATTAACTGGTTAGAACTAAGTCTTATACTCTTATGGTTACTTTTTTCCATTTAACGAGTATACTTCAATAAATTCACAGATACAAATCTGCAGATATCTGATATTTTCTAAATATTATACATACAATGTGGCCAAAAAAGTTAATTACGAATGAATTATTAAAAATGTATTCTCAACAAAAAGTCCTGGAGCAATTTGAAATCATTATTCAAGCATAAAAAATTCTCGAAAATAGCAGTGTTATATCAGTGGAGTGATAGTCTTACCAACTTTAAATAAGGAAAATAATCCTGAAACGTATCGTTTGGTAGCAGTAGAGCCTTTCAGAGTAGTAAGGAAATCCAGCTTTTAACCAAGTACTTTTAACCAAGTTAAAAATAAGTTTAAGGCAAAACTTAATTGGGTTTAAAAGATTTATTCTATGATACCGCCCTAACACCAATAATAGTCAAGTTATTCTAGAGTTTGAGTCAGAAATGTAAATGCAGTCCCTGAAACTGATACCAATCAATAGCTTATGGTTCCCGTAGCAACATATTAAATAAAATATTATGGCCCACCTGCACTGCTGAAACTTGATGTGACACTTAACTAAGCTCGGCTTAGGCTAAAGGCTAAGAACTGCTGCACCGTTCATTTTTAGGGTTAACTTAGTGAAGCCTTAGCAAAGTTTTGAACCGTTAGTAATTTTACATGTTAGGAGTTATAGGTTGGTGGTTTTTGAAATTCCCGCGCATAAACTGACAGCTTTTGGTAGTTTAAAGGTTAATATTTGTTTTACGCACTAGAGAGATATTTTAGTTTCACACATGCATCAACTGATGATCAATTTCTACGATTGAGCCAACTGACATATTGTTGCTCAATATGTTTGTTTATATAATTATGGTATCTTAAGGTTTTGAGTTAGATTAATAAATATATTCGTGTATTTCATAATTCACATTGATATATTGATTTATTTATTGATTTGAAAATTATAATTTTATTGTATATGCAAGTCAGATTTTCTATTGAATTCATAACAAACTCTGCACACTTTTTGGTTAATCTATTTTATAAATGCACAATTATCCAGATTTACTACATTATGGATTTGCTATGAACTTTCGTAGATAAAACCGAACACAACTATTTCAGCTCCATCTATTGTACATTGTCTATTACATCATCTACTATCGTAATATAGTCACAAGTTTTCAATGGTTATTAATTAATTAAATATTTTTCTATTAAATATGTTACTACTGGAACCATCAATAAGCTATCGACTAGTATCAGTTTCATCGACTGCAATAATCTTCGTAATACAACGTATATGAAAAATCTAGATAGACTGGACAATAAATAAGCCTGTGGAAATACTGGATTTTTTCAAAAAACGGTTTAATTGTTTTTGCAGTAATATTATTATAGGCACATGGTTTCACAATTTTAAAACAAACTCTGTATTTCAATATCAACCGCGATATAAACAGCTAGTACTTTATTTATGTTTAAACCAACCTCATAATCCACCACATATATAGGTACCTAGATTTTTTTAAAAATATAATATACAGTTTTTAGTTGATAATTTATTGTCGCTACCCACATGTTTGCATAATGTGTTTATTACCGATGGAAGTAGGTGCCTTAATGCATTTTCAATAACAACTAATTACTCAAAATTTGTGCGAGATAGAGAAAAAGCTCGTGCAAAAAGTATGGAAGCATGACTGAAAAAAATTCAATTGAAATCGTTTGCTAGTTGAGAAACTCCTCGGGTACGTATTTTTATAATTATCAAAATTGTTTTTGTCCTATGAAATCATGGAATATTTTTTAAAGGCAAACGCTATCTTTTGTGATTTTTAGATCTCTTGAATAATGTTTGACAAAAAGATAGTTGTTTCTCTTTTTTCACTAGTGGAGGCGTCCTCACTTAAAAATACACCTAAAAAGTCGTTGTAAATGCTCCAAAAACATTTGTGAACAAACTTTGAGGTTTACTATGAGACCTTTTTGAGGTTTCTAGGACAATGGGTACAAGTAGTATACATTTTTAAAAAATTGCATAAACTGTTTTTTTTTTACATTTTGCCCTAACTGTTTTCGAAATATTAATGCGATATTCTAATTCGCCTTCAGAGCAAATAATTGTACCCAAAACGCAAATGCATACTAAATTTACAAAATCTATATTCGTTGTAATTACACTAGCCTGCGACAAAATGGCGCTTTTAAAAGCAATAGGTGGTTTCAGTTTATATTTATGCGTAGAATGCAAAAATGACATCATTTTCTTTCCATCACGTAACGTTTTCTAAATTTTCTACATTAGACCAGGCAATAGTGCAGAAAATGACTGAGTTCGTGACAAAAATAGTATCAGGAAGCCGAGGGTACCAGATGACATGGAGCAGTCCGTAGATGTATTGTGATGTGTTTTCGACTCGCAAATATCATTACTTAAATCGTTATAAACAAAAAAACTCAAAAAACGTGTTTTTGATTGTTTTGCCCTTGTAAAAACTGAACTTATAGAGCAATCGCGATGCCTTTAACAGACGAATTGTAGAGAATGAAAAGGCGAAAAAAATGAGCCCCTACATGGATTCGATCGGATTAATATTAACGGAAAAAATTTGGAAAAACCAGAAAAGAAATTTATAACTCCGTCATTTTCGCCAAGTTGTAGCGCAGGCTTTTAGCGGGAAAGTAGCGACTGATGGGTACTTTGAATGTGCACAATCCAGGCGTTGTCCGATGATTAGCTTTTTCACAATTCCAATTTGAATTTTTTTTATGCAATATCTTTCGGTGAGCCTGGATGCGTCGGAGGTGTGTCTGATTTGAACTTTTTTAACGGATTTTAAAAGTAGAAGTATTGTGCTACAAAACGTCAATTCTGATTTTGTTTTAAAATGTTGCGAAATAGGCGAAAAATGCTTGCAAACATGACCGAAAACGGCCATTACCTACCATTACATTAATGGGGACAGATTTCAGTTAGTTGAGATTGGTCTTCCATGTTTTGACCCATTTATATATTTTATTACTAGTTTGTTGAACATTTTATAGTAGATTCTCCAGTAGTTGATCTCACTGTCATTCGCCCTATCAAGCCCTATCACCTGCAAATCTGGCGACTGTTACATTTTCCAGCTGTGGTAGTAGGTCACTTGTATATAGTAGATAGAGTTTTGGTTCCAAGACACTACCCTGGGGTATCCCAGCTTTTACTTCTTTAAGTTCCGAGTATTCATCAATCTGTTTTATTCTGAATGGTCTATCAGATATGCAGAATGTTAGCAGTTGGAGGTATTGTAAAAGTAGCATACTCTTAAGTTTGTGAATCAATCCTTCGTGCCAAACCCTTATCAAAGGCTTATGTCACATCACGAAATATTGTTGACCAAATAAGCATTTCTTCTAATGCTATCTCTTTAATATCCGTTATTCTATGGACTTGATATATATATATATATAGAGGAATTACTTCTCTAAAACCAAATTGGTGATTAGGAAGAATTTCCTGATACTCAATGTTTTTAGTTTTCGTCCTCTTTAGAAGCACCTTTTCAAATAGCTTCGATGTCATTGGTAACAGTGATATTGGGCGATATGATTTCGGTGGTTTGCCTAGTTTTGGTATCATGATAACTTCTGCTACTTTTCAAACATGGGGGACGTTTCTTAATCTGAACGATGCATTTATTAGATACGTCAGCATAGCAATACATTTTTTATGTAATTGTTTAAGAACCTGTCATCTGCTAAGATCATATCCAGGTGCCTAATTCGATTCACGTTTGTCTTGATTTCTATGGCAACTTGTTTTGATTATGCAAAAAATGTCACCAAATGTCAGATGCAAAATTGAAAGCGAGTATATTTTTGGACCACACTTATCGGAGTTGATATAAGATGTAAATGTTGTTAATGCTATGGAACCCGTTAAACCTAGTTTGGACTTATTTTCAAAAGGTCGTAACAAACTTTTTTGGAACTACAAATTCTACTCTGGGTGTTTTTATACAGATTGTTAATAAATACATACAGGTGTTGATAGCCCACCAAATTTTAAAGCAAAATTATGTCCGAAAACGTACACGTTTGGAAGCTAACAACAACCGGAAGATTACACAAACTAAAGGAGCAGGATGAAGAATGCTACATGAATTACAGTAGAACAGCTGCGCTATGATACTACACGACCTACTTTTCCTTGCCTGTTTCTAAAGTTGATATTACTTATTCCTATTCCTTTTATCTCTTTGTAGATTCCATAAGGGGCGTTTCTCAATATACGTTCCTTATTAAATTGTCTCTAATATGAATGCTCGGTATGCTCTCAACCCATGCTCCATGCTCGCCAGAACCTTACCTCGCTCTAACAATGTCAGCACTTATAGAATTAGTAAGGAAAGAAACTGAAAGAAAATTCCTAGACCACTGGAATAAATTACCAGGCAGTCGTCAGGCGAAAGAAATGCTTTGCTACCCCAACGCTAAGAGGACTGCCCTATATATGAGGATGTCTAGGAAGAATCTACGACTAGTCACTGGATTACTAACAGGACACTGCCATCTTCTAAAGCACATGTACACCCTAGGCTACAGTGATACGGTCATCTGCAGAGGATGCGGAGAAAAAGAAGAGTCAGCACGACATATATTATGTGACTGCGAGACCCTTCAAGAACTCAGGTACTCCATATTTGGAGTTAAAGAGGCTGGAACAAGCGGAATCAGGACGGCGGAGCCTGGTACAGTCTTAGCCTTCGCCACAAAAGTGCGTTGGCTGGACGGCTAAGCTTACCGTCTTGGTGAAGTTAGTACAGGGGGCCTACTGCGGCCCAAGTGCTGCGGGTTTACACCTGCCTTCCCGACATATCCAGAATCCAGAATGCTCTCAAAATTTGATCATGTACTGCTCATTAAAATACTTTGAGAGAACTAAAACTTGTTTCTTTCATTTCCAATATAAAAAATGGCGACTACTGTTTTTTTGGCCAAAAAGATAACAAAATTCATTTAAATCACAATTTTGTAGTCGTTTTAGTATTTGTTATAAGGATATAGATTCTTAATTTAAAAGTTAATTTTTAGTTATATTTTTTGGTATTCCAAGAAATTCCTACGTGCAGGAAAAAAACGAATATTTGATTTTAGATCAGTAAGTCATATTGATGTAAAATCACCATAAAACTTTAAAAGCGCCGGCCAAAAATATTTTTTCGCAGGCCAGTGTTATCAATATTTAAATTTTCAATTGTTTTTTCTCAAAAGTTTTCTTAGGTATGGCTGTCATTTAGATACGCTATCATTTAGAGAACTAAAAGATCTACCAAAATCAGGAATAAAAAGATGAGGACGCCATTTAAAAAAAGTGTCTAAGACGGCCTAAGTCAGAAAAAGCTTTCCCCGATTTTGGAGATGTATTTACATTAATCACTCATGGTCCACGTAAAGCAACTGG
This sequence comes from Melinopterus prodromus, assembly GCA_964023965.1. Lineage (NCBI taxonomy): Eukaryota > Metazoa > Arthropoda > Insecta > Coleoptera > Scarabaeidae > Melinopterus > Melinopterus prodromus. The sequence goes on from OZ030393.1 coordinate 54,641,489, forward strand.
TAATGTCACAATGGTATAATTGTCTTCGTAAATGTTGATTTATTTAATTGTTTAAAACCTTGGATATTGGTTTTGGTAGTTGTTAGCCGCCAACAATATAATGGAATAGATAAGCGGCGATACATCAGCACTGGTGAAAAATCTACACCAGAAATTTCTGACAGATAAGATATTCATAAAATTATTAGTACATATTCACCAATCGAATATATAATCATTTGCCAAATAGCCGTTATTCACTTAGTGGTCACCTTAAAAATTCATTAATTAACAATTAAACCAATCTACCTGCCGTGCAATCAATGTATCTTACTTCGGACATTTCAAATCGTTATAAATAAGTCGGTGTAATTGCACCGTAACATTCATCACGTTTTAAGCGATAATTTATGAACTGCAAACGTAATCGATGTGCTACAGAAGTTAGCGGTTAGAGTGCTCTCTGGGCTTACTGACCGTCCAATAAAAATGGGAAACGCGTGAAGGCTTAATTAGCAGAATAATGACGTATGTTGCGCGAGCCATCGGCTCGCTCAACTGCAACAAAATGCGGGCACATAGTTAGAACTGCAACCCGAGATGACGGTTTGCTAATAACTGGTAATTACGCTGCTCCCTATTAATGGGTAAGTATCTGCGTCTATAAATAATGTCCTGTCTGGATTAAAATTGTTACCGTTTGTATCGGCGAGGAAACAGATATTTCACTATTGAGCAAAACAATTTGGTTCTTGACAAGCATATTATTGTTTAGCGTCAATACGACTCTGAATGAGTTACTAATCCTGCAGGATAAACCTTAGGGTTAACAATTTTTAACAAATAAGATTTCATCTAAATAAACGCATCCTTGAGTAAAGTCATGAAGACAAATAACCTAGTTAAAGTGAAGAAGTAAAACAACTCAAAATGGAAGGGCATAAAGATAAAATATATCCTAGTCTATAACTATTTGCAAACAGAGATGAATTGTCAACGCCCTGAACAGATACTGGTCTCTCATGCATCATGTTAACATAATATGCTTAGATGCAACAACAAAGATAGAACAATGGTTTGTTCCATTTTTGTTGAGCATACTGCGGAAAGATGAACTTAAAGTATCTGAGTTGCGTTTGTAACTGGTACAGCCGATGTGACAAAAATTAACAGGACAACAGAGAGATGGACAAAAAAGCATGTTAAGAGTGAGATTTTACACAGCTCGCACAGTTGATCTGCGTCGTTATCTCTCTAGTCTTCCTAAAAACACAAAGCGCCAAATTCTGCATTATCAATAATTTAATACACAAAACCGGTGAAGATAGAGAAAAGAATTTTTGAGTTTTTAGTCGAATTATCAGAATCTGTAACCTTTAGAAGTTATTACCCTTATTTCGTATACAACCTGTCATATAAATTTTAATAAATATATATTAAATTTTAATTTTATAAATTGTTGGTAATCATCATACATTTGTACATGTTTTGGTGAAACAGTTACATTGATAATGTATCGCTTCTAAAATCAGAATTCTAATAAGTTAGTTTATATTTGTACGTCAAGCAAAACCCAAACCTGTATTTTTTGTCTCCATATATACGAATTTAATGATGTTGGAGGATTTCGTGTAATGTTTTAGTTTATGGTTTTAATTATCTAAAAAAATATTGTATGAATTTTTTTACAAATCCGTATGTTCCCCATTAGTGACTTGTGAATCTAGTAAGTTTTAAATAATCCAAATTTCAGTTTGTTATCTTTAATCAGTGCAGATAAAGACAGACGGATAAACGGGTGATTCCATAAGGGTTTCGGTTTATTTTATTTTATGTATTGCTGATTAGCACATGAAGATATTGCTCACCAAAAAGGAACTTCCAACACGACGACACGCCAGGTTTGACAATGTCATATTCCCCCATTTTTATTATTATGAAGATATACATTCATATATTAAAACTCGCAATATAAATAAAATATAAATTCGCAACTTAATTAACATTATTACACCGGTGTATACGGCGCTATATCGATCAAGAAGTTGATCGAACGGAAGATAAGGGTCCGTTGGCAATGTTATCGCTTCTGGTACAACTTGAACGCTCGACATAGGGGTAATTTGCCGTCCACTGGTGACAAACAATTAATACGTAGAAAGTAATAAAGCATAAATATCAGTTTTTAGTCAGCGACCTATGTGACAACGCGTTAGCAGCGGCGAAAATTGCTATTACGCTCAGCGGAAACGGTCTGCCATTTCCTGTAAACGTATACTTAGGTACACATACAAGGTACACCTAGTAGTGAACCTTGCTTTATGCACGATACTCGCTGTCAGTGGCGTTCGTTGCAAACATGTGCATCCACCACTTATCTACCTGTTGGACCTCTAACTAACGCAGTAATGACTGGGTAAATTAGATAATTCCAACATGCATGAACGTAGCCACGGATACTGATATGTATATACATATTGTAAGTTTATATAGGTTGCAGTCGTGCATTTTCATGCACACAAATGTTATTTTATCAGTTATCTAGGAAGGTGTAAGCAAATATGGTTTGTTCTACCACATGCTACATAGTACAGCATATAGATTTCTCCAGTCCCCTCCCGATTTTTTTCAATAGGAAATGCGATTTCTTTTGGTGGATTCTGTGTTCCAGCCTATCGTTTACCTCCTATATACCAACACATTCATAAATGGTAGGTGATCGTTTTCCCCACATTAGCCAATAATAAAATAAAATTAAATTTAACTACCAATTTCTGCAGTCCATGCAGTCTTAGGGCTTGATCGTCAGTCTCAGAAGATTGTCATTGAATATGTTCAGAAATGCTAATGGACCAAAGAAAAAGTAGACGCAAAAAAGGAAACCTCAGACAATGTTTGAGGTTGTTCGTGCATAAAGAAAGAACCCTCATAATTAATGGAACGGAAGGTTACCCGTTCAAATAATGAATTGCAATCGTTCATATTTTGGCGTCTTATCTACCAGCACATCCAAGAATATCAGCTGATCGTTCAGTTCTAACTTCATCGTAAGTTTGATTTAACGAGTTAGAAGCTTCGTAAGTTTGCCTCCAACGTGGGACCACACCACAATGGTAGGCATGTATCATCGACATATGGAACCTACAGCTTGAACTTACATGAACTTGACCTAATGGCTTCCTGTAACTAATTTCTCTCCTACATGTTTACTTATGTAGTCCATGAATTCCCTTGGCCAGTATTAGAAGATAGTCGTGAATTTTACGACAAATAGAGATTTCAATATGTAGGTAAGCTTTAAGAAAATAGAGATTTCTTTAAATGTTTTAATAGGTAGGTCGTTGAAACGTTGTTTGTTTCAAAAGACCTATCCTTCTTAGGCCTATCGCGTATAAACATACTCTCATATTGAATTCATATATCCAGGACCTTTTGTTAAGAATTTTTTTGAGAAATTAATAATAAAAAACTTCTATCTTTGAGCCGATTTAGTTTTTTTTTTTTTGACAAGTTGTAAAAGAAAAGACGAACAGTGAAACCGATTTTGAGATCCAATAATAAAGAACACAGAGAAGAAATTTGGGAAAAGTGTGACAACTACAGATTAATGGCTTAACATGATAATAGCTTTCATTTGAGCCAACTTTAAGTATTCTATCACATCAAATATTTTCAAAATATTAAGAAAATATCAAAAAAGCACGTGCCTTTCTGATAGCCTTCAAAAATATTGCGCCACTCGACCGATTTCTCTACGTAGAATGAAATAAAACCTTTAATACCATAGTTTTGACAACACAGTCGTAAAATGCCCATACATAAAATCCATCAATTGGTACTGTTAATAAATACTCTTTTTCTGTCTACGTTGTCACATGAGTTGTCGCTTCATAGATTTAAACTACAAGGTTTTATGTCAGCCTACTTAGAGAATTCTATTAGACCATATTATATGGTTAGAGCAGGTACGTCAATTCTGCCACCTTCATCATTATACAAATTGCAATTGTCTTACGTTATGTTAAATCGGTTCGATTAATTTAATGGCAATCTTTGCATTTTTTCTACGTATTTAACAAAGTACTTTAAACAGACAGACATATATTAGTAGTACTCCAACTCCAAGTGTCTATTCTATGATATGAAAATTGTCCTTATTGTTTAAGTATAATGACTAATTCAGAGCACAATTAGGAAAAAAAAATCTGATGTGGCCAGGCACATGACTTTATCATACAAAATATAAAATTAATACTTTAGCTGCATGACAATCTATTTGATTGAGATAAATCGTGTCTGCATTAAAATTAAACTAGTTAGCCAGGATTTGACAGATATTTTGATAGTCAATAGTATCAATAGTAGGTATTGTCAAAGCATCAGCATTTGACACTACCTACTGTCATTAGAATAATAGTTATTTATCTCACAAGTGCCGAATGTACGGAATAGCGCGACGAGCGGTGATGCGGCGCGTCGCCGTCGCATGTGAGCGAGTCGCGCTATGTAGTTTTCGGCAGGAGTGACATCAACGTTTTTGTGTTGCTTTTTGAGAAATACGTATTTTAAAAAATCAAAAATGGTTATATTTCTGTATAGGAAATGTTAGGTTGATACCACTTCTACGAAACGTCAAGTTTAAAAAGCTAATTCAAATTCTGACAGATTTATATTCGTTCATGACACTGTAGATGTCACATCCGTATCAACATACTAAACTATAACTACACTCATCGCTATACTTTACTTACAATTTTCTCAATTTATCGTTTTTACAATTAGATATAACAACGGGTTGATATTTCCTATCAACAATCAAATTGGTGATCTTGTTTTATTTGAATTTTGTATTTTTTACTTTGCTGCACTAAACCGGCAACGTTCCATAGCGGTTCTCCAGCCTCTGATGGTATCGGCTGTTATCGAGTGTGACAGCCATAGACATTTCTGTGGTGACAGCACAAAAAAATATTTGTCAAATCCAAGGTACTATGCAGTTTCACATCAATGATGCGACCAATCTCGATCAAATAGAATTTGCTCTTGAAGCTAAACTATTAATTTTACCAAAAAATATCATAGGCATAAATTATTCAAAATTTCCTCTACTTTAATTTATTATTTAACTATTTTGACGAAATTACAGAAATTGCAGCTCATTTCCAAAATCCTTGAAAAATGCTAAGAGTAAATAGCCAGTTCCTTTGGACCCTTTTGGACCAAAAGCTTTTCAGCTCTAAGTTTGGTCATGAAACTTCTAAATCTGAACTTTCGGCTCGATACCTTTAGTAGTTTCTCCGGAATCGTCGTCGCAAAAATCGGGTACACACATACACACACACACACACACACAGACATTTTTTTGTACCTTGGTCAAAAATGTTCAGGGGACCCAAAAAGACCTATTTCCGCTAAAATCCAAATTTTTTTTTTCGGCACGATTACAATACTTTACCGTACTGCGTATGATAAAGTAAAAATTACAAAATTTATAATAAATAACCACATGTTCAATGACTTAACAAACTGACCAACAAATTGAAATATATAATGATGGACAAATAATATTTTCGTACATAAAACGAGTTGGAACATAAATGATAAATACTGGAGTTGTTTGTGTTGAACCAGTGGCAAAGTTATTACTTTGCTCAAAGTCTGCTGCAGCAGTCTGTCTACATTATCCGTAAATGATCATCATATCTTACCCACTGCTTGCGAAATTATCCCCTTTTATCACAGAAAATAACCAAACCAGACACGGGCAACCAGGAACTATGAAACACAGGACTTCACACGCCTCGCTCAGCTGAACGCTGAATAAGTCTTCGACTTCGTCTTCCTAAAAAAAAAATTTGCATTTTTAATAATTCATTACTCAAAACTGGTGCCAGATAAAGAACAACAATTTTAAATACTAAACTAGTACATTGATTAGATTGTTCCAGATATTTTATCATGTTTTCATAATTTAAACCTTTTTTTGTTTTGTCGAATTTTTTAATGAGAGTATAAGCATTTTTAAATATTTCATAAAAACAACAATTACAGTGCACGCCGCTTAATGTGATCACATTCGGACTCGGAGTTTTTGATGACAATAACCGATTGATAATAATAACAAAAATTCAAAAAAACCTTTTATTCCGAAAGTTAATATTACATACATATTATTCATAAAATATTAAGATAAATATTCATGCTTTACTTGAGGTATGTAGGTACACAAACAGAATTAGAAATAATCCTCAATAGTTGTTTGTCTCAGGTGGTTGTGAAGAAGTGCGTTTATGTAAAGACACCACGACGCAAAACTTCTAAAGCATTCCGCATTTCATTTATTGTTGGAGCTGGCAATATTTCTATAGGATCTTCGTCCACGTCCTTTTGTTGAAATTCGGTTTGGGAGATTGAAAACCATACAGATTAACAAATTTCATTTTCTGTAGGACGCTCCGCGGTAGTTACGGCGCACATGTTGACGTGCCAAAACGAATCACCGCTCGATTCCAATGATTCTAATGAGCGGTGCTTTTCCTATGTGGTAATACACAGCCGGTCCGTTTTTGGCAAAAGTGATGATAAAGTGATTATAATAAGCGGCGTGCAGTGTATTATGTACTAAAAAGGACAAATCAGTTTAATTAAATGGTTTATTATCGTGACAAATTCTATAAGAAAAAAAATATTATGGATCTTATAAAGCCCTAAAAAGTTCGGCACAAGTCGAACATGTCTGGTTTAGAGCATTAACAAGTCCAAAAAAGTGTTATATATACAGCTTTAATAATTAATATGTGGTTATAATTAATGTTTTCAATTTAGATCTCGTATTTAATGGTACCATAACGCATACAACCCATAAAACGAACTATTATTCAGCTCGGAAAGAACAAACGGCCGGTAACCGTCGCTCGAATTCGCGGTGCGAAAGTTCAGTGGCGTGCGGAGGGCCATATAACGGCGCAATAAACATCAATTCGGGCCGGCAATAAACCGGTGCAATATTGATATAAATTCGTCCGTTGGGCAATAAATACACGGATAGCGGGTGTATGCAAAACGTACATACCGCCACGGCCACGTATCATTTTCCATGCATTTTAATCCGTACCTCCAAGTTTATGGAAAGCGTCCGCGCTCACCCGAAATTATTTATGGGGGTGGAACATTAGGGAGGCTCCGACCGTAGTCGCATTTTTATTACAATAACCGGCAGTAAGCACCGCGCCACGCAGGGCGAAGCTCCCAACGCGCGAATGGCACGTGCTAGCATGAAAATGGAATACGGACACATGAAAATGATATGCGGCGTAGCGGCTGTGCCTGGGCGTAATATTGTAAATTGAATTTCCGCCAGTGACATCTACATTTCAATAAGGAAAACAGCGCCGTCGCCGACCTTTTACTGCAATTTCACGCGCCCTACGCTTCGAGCGGAGTATCGTCACAAATGGTCCTACGAAAATACACCTGTCTTTTATGCCTTCTACACTGCAGAGGTAACAGGAAGAATATGACGTTTTTCGTGCATAAAAATTGTTTATTTCCGTCATATTTTAACGTAAATGTCTTTGTTTAATTAAAAGTTTCACACTTCAGTAAGTCTGTCAGATCGTTCTACGTGTTAATAATGTTATTGCTAGTTATATCCGTTTAATTTAACGTATTCCTGTCGCTGTATTCATAAAAAGTTTTTGAGTTCTTTTTCGATAACACACGCAACCATTTTTCGATATTTTATGTGTACCTAAAGATGACATATGACCCAATTTTGACAGAAAATGACTCAAAACGACGCGACCTGACTTCTCTAGGTAGACTGAAATGAAAGATGGAATCTTGAGTTTCGGATCCATCAAAAGAAAAACTTTGTCACTGTGTTTTTCTTCCATGTGTGGTCCGATCAAAAATTGCAAAAACCGTGATTAATTGACATTTTAAGTGACTTTTGGTTGGAAGATCGAAACTATTGAGATTATCGAAATCAGCTGTCATGTACTTTTGGATAAAATCAAAAAGTTGATTAGTTATAATTGAAACTTGATATCAACTTTGCAATTTTAAATGGAATCATACAATTCTTATTTAATTTTTAAGACATTTTATAAAGACAAAATGTACTTCGGAAATTTTCTTCTTTTCTTTCATGGGACTTTTGGCTAGCCCATACCGCATTTTTATTTTATTAATTTATAAAGTGGCATAAATGATTGTAGTCGAAGTAAGCCATATTATCAAATATAAATATTTCTGGTTATTTCTGGTTATTCTGGTTATTTCTTGCTACTCTATTTGAATTGAATGCCACTGTTTTCCCCGCAAAAGTTAAATTGGTTGCATAACCTATTTCAAGTTTGACAGTTGTTTGAGTATAGCGGCAAAAATTATTAGCATGGGCATGTCCAACTTCGACCACAATAATTATAATGATCCTGTATCATTCGTGAACATTTTTGACCCATTACTACAAATTGATATTGCTGAAGCAATGTAGAATGTAGATGACTAATCGATTTCTGCTAATACTTGCCACTTTCGTTTCAGATTATTCCTACAAATTGATGTGTGTTAGAACGCACCAGCATTCTTTTCATACCTCTGCTGTATAAATTAAATGCGCCCAGCAAAAATGTACGTAATTTCTTAGAATGACATTTCTAACTTCCAATACTGAAGGTACAAAAATATTAAACGTGACAGTATTTTAACCAAAATGTTTTCGTTGAAAGGAAAGTAGCTTAATAAAAATTTATGGTGATGGTGACGAACATTTAAAATTATTTTCGTCGTACAAGTTTCCGGTTTTTAGATATTCATATTCTTCGTTTTGAGCAAATTCTCTGTTCTTTGAAGCATATTTTTGGTGGCTCTGAAGGTTATTTAATTAATATGGATAATAGCAATATTAATGTCATTCGGATAACATCCGTCTCAGTCGGCAACGCATTCACTGCGATATATGTTCCTTTGCCTATCTACTGAACAAACTACGCGTTACGTCCAAATGTTGGTTCGTACACTCACAAGAGATGAGAAATTAACTACAGGGTTTTTGATGTTTGAAAATGTAACACTTGAGTTGCAAATTTTGCAAACCAACAAAATAGTACGAACATCAAAGTATGAATTGAGGTGTGAAACCTGATGAGAATAAGAAAACATGATAAAAGTCAATGTATTTTCATAGGTGGAAAAAAATAAATAAAAAAATTGTTGTTTTCATTTAAAATAACAAAGTGATATCACCTTCCGGTAGACTGGAACATGAAAGACCATTTAGAACTAATGGAACAGTTCCTGGAGACAGCCTTCAGTGTACTTTTTGTAGGTTTTTCTGACCTGGAGCAAAGAAACGTTCTAGTGACCAAACAATTAGGTTTTAAGATTTTGTCTGAATCAGATACCGATTAAATTAGCTACCTGATTATGCATAAAGCTCAAAATCGATTATTTTTCATAGAATATTATTAAGATCTGTATTTAAAAAACTTCTATCTTTCCCCAATAGGTGTCACGACGGTTTTGTTATCGGAATTGTTTCACTGATTTGACAAATCAGTCTATAAATTTCCTCTGGGTCGGTAGCTCAACTGGGAGAGATTCTGACTGGAAATTGGAGGGTTCCTAGTTCACACCCAGGCCAAGGTATTTTTTCCACAAAATTATCCTCACCTGGATTAATTATCATTCGTGCCTATTTCTGAATATTAAATTGCAATCAATTGAATTGGATGATGAAGTCATCGTTTTTGGTATTTAGCCATATGTAATAATCATTTACAAACTTCCATTCAAAACCAAGAGTATTATTTTCCAATTCCATTGTTGGTGCCTGCTGTTTTCAATTTCTTTTTGAAATCTTTGAAGTTAACTTCTTCAAACTGAAAATAAAGAAAATAGAAAAAAATATATCACGGCATATTATTATCACGGATATTTGTTCTTAGTACTTATAGAACTTGCAAAAGTGTTTCCCTTGGGTAAAATCCACAAAACTCGCATCGCAGATACGAAACCACCGCATCATACCAAACCACAACTATCTCACGGACATCAAAACTAACTATTAACCCAATACCTTTCCCACAGCCATAATAAAACTTCCCCAATTTCCAAACCCACCAGAGACCTTCACAGAAACGCAACAATCCACGATTCGCACGCGTATCATTCCTCCCCGAATATCCGAAATACGCAGTGACGTCCGTCAAAATTTGCCCCGTTTTTCGCGTAACCCCGCTCGTCAATACGCTAGCTTTTTATGACAAGTCAATACTCGGCGCGTCCCTAAACGTGTCGTACACGCACCGAGCATCTCCCGCGGGACGACGTTAAAGTGCCGTGGAACTCCTGGGAAATCTCTTCATATGCGGTCTTCTGTTCACCCCATTTGGGAAACGAGCAGCGATTTATTGGTTGTCGCGGCAAGGCTAATTGACTTGAGAGCGTAGGAGAAGACATGCTTAGCAGAAGGCAAGGCAGCTTCCGCTTAGGTGTACTACCTACTCCTTACTGCTTGGTTACTGCTACAGTGGAAGACTTACCGGCTAGGCAGGATATGAGGCTGAATTAACTGCGTAAGGAGTCTCTGCTTTGGTTAATCTTCGCGACGCTGTTCTACGTCAAACTTGAAGCGTACGCCTTAATGCCTCATTTAAATCGAAGATTATCATCGGGATATAGTTGCTTCAATTAACTTTGAGGTTGTAGAATAAACGTATGTCTGTGTGATACAATTGTTTATAGCTTGTTAGTAACAATAATTCATTACATGCACCAGTTTAATAGTATATTATTTGAGTAGCAGATAACTAAGGATATAAATCGCGAGCATGACGTTTATACGCGAGCCGTAGGCGAGTGTGTAAACATGCGGGCTATCCACTGATGTCCTATATTCACTTTGTCCTAAACAAGAAGTACTAATACTTCACTCACTGTGATTTTTCACATTTCACTGAATCATTAGTTCGAAGGGTTTAGTTCTTTTTAGTCTTCTCACTAGCTTCTGGTTGTCCAGTAGCTGCAGGGCCTCTACGTTGACGTGATGGCTTAGGCGAGTTTCATGCTTAGTGGCGAATCTTTTTGTCTCTTGGATGACTTGTAGGACACCAAGATCACGATGCAGGTCACTATTCCGTATGTACCAATGAACGTTAACCATATTCCTTAGTAGTTTATTTTGGAAAGTCTGAATTCCTTGTATATTGCAGTTTTTCGCGCAACCCCAAAGCTGGATGCGGTATAACCAAATCGGTTTTAGTATTTGGTTGTAAACTTATAGTTTGTTGTGTACTGACAACTGAGAGTTTCTTCCCAGAAGCCAGTAGAGTTCTCTATATTTAAGGCCAAACTCTACTCTTTTCTTCTTAACGTGTTCTTTCCACCTTACTTTTGTATCCAGAGTCATACCCAAATACTTTGCAGTGTTCGCATATGGAACAATGGCGTCGTTAATCTGTACATGAGGTATGTCCTCCATTCTTTTGTCTGTAAAGTTAATATGGCGTGGCGAACTGTCACATAACTGTCATCCACGTAGGTTTTTGACAGACGTTAACACTAGCGTTGTATAAAGATGACAGTTCGGTCAAATAACAAAGTCATTATTTGAACGAATGTCCTTATTATACAACGGTATAGTGTCATGATAATCATTGGCGTGTATTCATTGACGGGGATTATATAGTCATAGATACGTATGCAATGAACTTATTATATGTGAGTTTGTTTATACATCGTTCTTACTATTAGAATATTATTAATTATAATATTGTTAATATCGGATGTAGTGTTTAGTTTAGAGGATTCTACCAGAAATTTCAACCTCCGAAATTATTTTTTATTTTAAAATGTTATTGGGACACGGAAACTACACAGTTTTAATCTAAAAACTTTTATGTTAATATTTTATATTGGTAAGTAACAGAAATCAATGTAAAAATGTTTTTATATCACGCGAAATTAAAATAACATAATAACAATTATAGTCCTTTTATTTTAATAACAAATAATAAAATAGTAAAAAATATTTAGACGTTATGTTAGGGATAAATAGGACAGGCCTATTATGGATACGCACTGTATGCATGTCTGTAATGACTCATGGTGTCCCAGGTACCGGTCATACCCGGTCGGACATCAGTGGTTAATCATGAGCCTTGCTGAACGCAGTGTTTATTGCTTTAGAGTTATAAGGTATAGTTAACACTTATAACTAATTGTGTACATCTATTATGTACATCTAACATCAGAAGTGGAATTCGCCCAATTTGCAATTTTTTTTTCTTAATTTACGAATTTCAGCGACATTTCAAGAACAAAGAAAACCGGACCGTATGCGTCATACTTGGTACATTGGAAAATTTACTCGAGCACGCAGGTTGTTGATTTTATATAACTATGTGCCGGCTGGAAATCCTGACAAATTGCGATAATTTGTGCCAAGTTGAACCATAGCAATAGGCGGACTAAATTTCGGAGATGACTGTTTTGTGGGATGGAATTACGTAACTATTTGTATTGTATCAGCTGTTTTTGATGTTTTAGTACTGGTGAGTTTGTTTTTAATTATTGGAGTATCGTAGACGTACGTTGTTGGTTAATTTGGAAGCAGATTTATGTGAAAGAGGTGCGTGTTTTGATTATTTGACTCATGATGCTATGATGGATAGGTTAGATGTCATATGAATGTCCGTTATATTTGTTTTTCGGTAGTATAATGTGGCAAACGCTAAATTCAATGTGCGTTTCTTTCTTACATGAACAGTTTTGAGTTTAATCTGTTGTCGGCTTAAAGATCCAAGATTGGAAATTCAATTGACCTCTGTTGGACATTGAACTATTGGTTCTGTGGCAGTTAAGTTCGCGTATGCGACGGTGTTTTAAAAAAAAACTGAAAAATGTAGCTATAGGAAGTTACTATGTTCCAATTGATAAGCAAAACGTGAGCACGATGCTGCACCTGCATCAGAGATCGATTTAGCAGACCACAAAAAAATCTTTCAAAATCAAAATGTATAAGACGACCGTTAGAGACAGTTAGATCTCATTTGGCGGGAATATTAATGAAGAATCTCGTTTTAATTATCTCTTCTTACCGATGATTTTTTTTTTAGTATTGATTAACTGCATAAAATGTATACATGGAAATAGAGTAGAGATATAAACATCCATACTCTGTTAAACCGAACACACCGACCATAATAACTAGCCACGCGTTTTATAAATGTTTTATAATATCAACGTTTAGTATTAGTCTGAAATCAATGGCAGTACGTCGCCATATATTGGCTATTTATTATCCAAGTCTCATCCAATTGAACTAACTAAATATAGAACGTAGTCGCGGTTTTGGTGAAATTTCAGGTTTTACAGATTCATAATTGACTTGAAAGCGGTGTCATATTTTTATAACGCAACGACAGATGCAGAAATAGGTTTTTTTTTTTCAAAATAAACGGAAACGTATGTGAATGAAACGGTATGTGGACCATATCGGTGATAGCCGATGTTGGTTTTCACAAGTGTTAATATTTCACCATAATGACTTTGGTCTTTTTGCTGACATGTATTGTGGAGTATTTGTCGTGGCTTTTAAGTGAATGTTGGCCGATGTCATTCTGAAGTGTAACTTTATGCCGTTTTTCGGCGTACTTTTATTTTTGTCTCTGTAGACACGCTATGTGGAAAGAGAGCGTTTGTCGGTGATGGGTTCGAGCAAATGGACTGAGCCTTTATAAGTGGCCTCAAACATTGTAGATACTTTATTGTTTTCAACGTTACTACTGTAAGACGTTTTAAAAGCCGTTAAATAGAAGTGCAATTTTGTTTATCGTGTGATCCAAGATTTTGATTTGGTAATCGAACATAGGTACAACTGGAAAATACAGAGTCACTTTATAATTTACATGTCTTTTCAATTTATAGGGGTAAAAATAAAAACGATTGTATTATTTCTATACACAGTATCATATCTAAATCGACATCGCTGACTAACTCTAACAACTAGCTGGTTTTGGGTGTTTCGATTATTTTAGTTGTATAAATAACACCAACTTCAAAGCCAATAATTATAATTGTACGACTGGTTGTAGCTGAGTTTGAGATTTTAGCGTTTGGAGTTTGTGTATTATGATTTGAACATTGAAAATTAATGTTCGTCGTGATTCATAATTAGAGAATTGAAGTTTATAGCTTTGTGTACCTGAATCTGAGAATTTGGAGTTTATGTGTTTTGCTGTATAATAATCAGACACTTATAAGATACTGTTCTTCGTGTGTTATAAATTGAGAATGGAAAGTCTTGTCTATCAAGTAGTTGAGTATTGGTAGTTATCAATGTTTTGTGATTCATAATTTATGACGTAAATTTATGTTCTTTAGGTATTATAATTGGAGAACGGAAAACCCTTATGTTTTGTCTAACATATTTTGTGAAATGAATTGGCCTTTGCACATTGGGCAGATGAATAAGGTATGTGTGGTAATAGTTTTTTTTTAGTTTTTTTAGTTTTGAGAGAAATATAACATCATTTTGTGCCAGACTACGGTTCCTGCGTTTAAGATGTAAAATTAGACCACATGTAGTTCCTGGCTAGGAGCCGAAAAGAGAAGATATAGAAATGAATAGTAAGGTCACCATTGTTGTGAATATGTGAATGTTGATACGGCTCTAAACCTTGTTAAAGCAGTTATTGTGATAACTCTAAACTTGGTTAAAGCAGTCGGGGTTTGTTGTTGCCTTCTGGCGGATATCACACAGGGCAGGAGTACTGCAGTGTTGATGCTTGGGCGTTTGTTGTTGCCTTCTGGCGGATATCACACAGGGCAGGAGTACTGCAGTGTTGATGCTTGGGCGTTTGTTGTTGCCTTCTGGCGGATATCACACAGGGCAGGAGTACTGCAGTGTTGATGCTTCGGCGTTTGTTGTTGCCTTCTGGCGGATATCACACAGGGCAGGAGTACTGCAGTGTTGATGCTTGGGCGTTTGTTGTTGCCTTCTGGCGGATATCACACTGGGCTGGCGTACTGCGGTGTTGATGCTTGGGCCTTTGTTGTTGCCTTCTGGCGGATATCACACTGGGCTGGCGTACTGCGGTGTTGATGCTTGGGCGTTTCTTGTTGCATGCTGGCGGATATCACACAAGGCAGGTGTACTGCAGTGTTGATGCCATTGCGAAATGATTAAGCTATTGTTTGTTTTGATTCTAGCTGTTTCAGTGACTGTGAGAGTCAGGAAAGAGCCGAGAGGATTGGGCCGAGAACGTCCAAACGTCAGGCTGGCCGTGTTAGAGATAAATAGGACAGGCCTATTATGGATACGCACTGTATGCATGTCTGTAATGACTCATGGTGTCCCAGGTACCGGTCATACCCGGTCGGACATCAGTGGTTAATCATGAGCCTTGCTGAACGCAGTGTTTATTGCTTTATAGTTGTAAGTTATAGTTAACACTTATAACTAATTGTGTACATCTATTATGTACATCTAACACGTTACCAAAATTATTAAGTTAATAAAACAAAATAATCCATAAACTTTTGGCATAGATTTCAGAACATATCAAAATTGCCAATTACTTACTACAATTAGTAAAAAATACAAAAAATTGAAACTAAATGATTAACCTGGCTAACAATTAAAGAACTGATCCTCGTGTACGGTCGTAGAATCTGAATTTGAAGACAGAATATTTTGTTTCACTTTTTTTAGATCATGGAAATGAAATCTTTTTTTATCTCTTGTTAAATAAAATTTGAATTCATATTTCTCAACGTATCCCAACACGACCCCAAAATATTTTTTTTTTCAAAGATTTTTTGGCGCTAATTTATTTTGGTCCCTTTTATATGTTCCCTAAATTTGTTGTATCGCAACATGATCAATAACATTGTATCAGATATTAACTAAGAGATGGAAAAGGTTTATCGACGGTAAGATATTCAAGGAAAAAGGTTATTTATTTTTAATAGTCCGAAACACGTGTCTACGGTTGCTTCTTCGAATGACGGAATTGCCCGATAAATAACCTTTTTCCTGTCATTAACTAAGAGGTTTAACTAGGTGCTTGATTTCTTTAGATTAGAACACATGTCTATCATTTCATCATTACTGTACACATGGCATTTTATTTTTAAAAACAATTTTTTGACACACAAGTTGGCCGGTACACGGTCAGCATAAACAATTTTGTACGTTTCTTCAGAGCTAATTGAACATCAGTTAACAAAAACTTTTTCCTATGATATTTTTAAGTTAAATGTGAAAAAAACAATTATTTCTCTTGGGAAAATTGAACAGTTTTAGATTTTGCAACAATCCTTTATGTTAAAACAAAGTTCAAGCTAAGACTAAAGAGTTTTTGGACAACCAAGACTTTTTGTCGACAAATGAAAATTTAGGAGAATGTATGGAATTGAATATGAAAGCAATTTAAAATAATAATGAGCTCTAGTCTATCCTCTCCTGACAACTGTCAACAAAAAAGAACCTTCCGCAGACTTACGCCCCTACAGATTAACTTTATTTTATAACCAAAAGAAGGGATATTTTATGTTAATTGAATGGACATTATACTCATTTAGTGTATTTTTCTATTAATTGATGAGCAGATTGTAGGAACATTTAGTAAAGATAAAAATTAGTTTATAATTATCCTGAAGGACCAGCAGGGCAGAAGCCATACAGAATTAAAAAAAAAATCTTATGCGTTTAGTTGGTACTACCGGAAACTTCCTGCTCGTACAATATCTGAAGATTGGTTCAACACGACATGCAGTGTTTTCCAGTTAGAACCACGATGCTTGGCGTTTCAGAGGTATAGCAACTGCTTGTCGATTTCGGTTTACTGATCTGACCTGATCTGTAGTAACAAAATAAGTTGAGTTTCACGTTCTCATTCCAGATCTGAATATTTCCCAGCAAATTCCATGAGACATCTTAATAAATATCTAACTTGTGCTCAAATTGAGAATAGAAACCATCTCTGGAGATTTTATCATTAGGCAATTATCTTATTGCCATATAAGTAATAATCCTTTTGCCATTTCAAATGCGCGAAAGTAACGCATACATCACCCACAACTACCTCCTGGTGCACTTATTTTAATGGATTTTGAATTATATGAAAGACCGTTGCAACTATGTGGGACTTATCATTAACAATGCACGATTACGTAAAATTAACTGCGGAGCATTAAAAAACGGCACTCTGTAGCGTAAGTACAGGAAACGCACGGTTTGCGTGAATTGACCCGGGAGAACAAAAAGAGGAGAGAAACAAAGAAAAAACGTAATGACACAAGAAACTTGCGTAATGCACTACCAGTTTTTTCCTATCCCGTTTCTTGTGTTAAAAGGATTTGTGGGTCTCATTCCTCCTTGTTATAAAGCCCGTTTCTTTGTATTCGATAATTTTCACATTACCGTTCCACGATTCTAACAATGAAATCTGTAAATAATGATTTTTTTATTGTGTTATATCTACATTCGCTTTATGGTTAACTGTTTTTTCTTTAGCAATTTGCGAGGAGACGGAATGGTTTGTTCAAACTTTATTTTCAATATCAGTTGAAGAAAATATAATTATCAGAAATCAAGTTTTCATTTCATATATTTGACAAACGTTAGACTTTTGCTAAATCCTTTTTTGTGAAGTATTACCATTGTTGCCAGTAGTAACATACTACTGGGCATTTAGTTTATTTTATGTCCTACATAAAGTAACATCTTCGATACGGTGACGAAAATTGCCCCCGTATCGATGATGGAAAACTGGGGAAATTAAAACTTAATGCCCGCGCGGGCATTAAGCGTTGACATGGTTTATACCTATGTCAGATACATCAAATATTTGACATCATTGGACATACAAATTGTAAATTTTTATCGTCAATGTCAATTATTGGCATCATATTTGTCAATTTTATGTAACAAAACCATACTGGGACATAATGTTTTCATTATCAAAGCATGAGATTTTTACCCAAATAAACGATAAACTAACAATGTTTTTAAAATCCACTTCGGAAGAGCCAACTCCGTATTGGTTGTTGTTACTCAACGCCGTAGAGACCCATGTCAGTTGATTACTTTAATTTATTAATATTATTCATATTTAATTCATTTACGTCATAGTTATTAATATTATTCAAATTGGATTGACAAAACCATTGTAGAACATAAAATGTTGTATGCACCACGGACATTATTTAATATTTATACCCTCTGGCGCAATAAAACTTTTAAACGGTCACCCTCGGGCATAAACATTCGTTTAATGCCCTTGGTACAAAAATAACTATTTCTTTGTTTATTCTCAATAATTTTATTCACAGAATCCAAGGTCCGTAGTTTTACACAGTGTCATCACTCTCAGCTGTCATAAGGTCGTTCCACAGATGTTTACCTGTAGCCGTTTTGATATCGTGATTTTCTTTTAATGCAATGGATTTAGGATATTTAATTTATACGGAATAAGTTTGCTGTCACATTTTAATTTTTTTACTGTAATATTTTATGTAATAAAACATTTTAATACATGTTTTTTAACTACTCCGTTTTGTGAAGTTGTGCAGGTCTTTGAAATTTTAATCGCTGAAAGATTTATGAGTGTTCATCGATTAATTTGTACATCAATAGATTTTGGGTTCAACTATGTAAAATAAAACTAACTAGTAAACAGTTAACTACCTCTTAATAGTGTAATAACTAATTAATAAATTGTAATAAACATTCTGTTCATAAGGTACCTTTATTTAAATTTGTGTTCAATTAGTAATTCAGTCAATTTTACCAAATATTGTCGTTTTCAAGTGTTTGTGAGTTTGTCATCTTTATCGCTTATCGATTTTTATTAAGAATTTTTGTCGGACGCTTAATTTTGTCCATTTTCAGTCGATATTTTCATTTTGAAACATAGCTCTCAATAATTTAGTTATTAATGTTGTTGCCTTTCTATTGTTTATTACTTTGTTATTAAACATTTTTATTGGTGTACCGTCTTACCTTCTCTCTTGTCTTAACTGATTGTAGTCTTTCTAATGTTTGCTAATTTGCTATAAGAGTTCTGGCCCGTGTTAATCGAGGACAGTAGAAAGGCAACAATGTGATTGCCTGGCTCCATTAACACAATTCTTATCGCCAGTGAACAATTACTCTAAGTATGTTAATAAACAATAAAAAGGCTGGTTAAAAATAGACAAAATCATAAAGTAAGGTATTTCTGATTTTTAAATAAATAATTAATAAATTTAATAAATATATAATATTGCTAAATTATATAGTTACTAACACCACATTAATAAACAATAGAAAGACAACAAAATTACTCTCTTGGGAATCTTCGAGAGTTTCAGGACAACATTTTGCAACATTGTATTTCTGAGATAGTTCCTACATAGAAATTTTTTTTTGAACTACAAAAATGCTACAAAACCGTTATAATTCGAAAGGCTATACACTTAGGTGGAGGTAGGAAGAACACACTTTTACGATTGGTTAGTAACTGCTTTATAATCAAAACATCTCTGGATGTGATATTAAATTTTCTTTAATTAAATAGGTATATTTCACAATTACCGGTTGGTATTTCCAAGGACTGCATCACAAGTTTTAAATTTAAACGCGTCTACCAGAGATGTTTGTGGACCAGTTTCTTCAACCTGTAGTCTTAGATATAAATGATGAAATACCCCATCAATAAATTCCAGTTTGCCACAATACGCCTCGATATATATGATGTTTACATTCCACCAAATGCAATAAAACAAACCACCAATAAAAATCCCAATAAATCAAAGCATAACTTCGCCGGAGAGATGCCGGTGGTCCAAGTAACCCAATCGCATGTTTACCAAAAATCACCCGAAAATGTTACCAAAATAACGCTCTTAAATTTTATTCGGGTCTTGATCAAAAACCGCATAAGTAAACGATGTTTTAACACTCGCGGTACTGTTACCTTCCAGTAGCAAGACGACGGCAGCCACGGGTGTCTTGTGGCTGCACGCACACACACATACATACGGCATACAGGACCGCAAAATTCGAAATAAAAGTGATATATTGCCGAAACGACTGCGGCGTTAATACGATGAGGTGTGCTCGCATACACCGGGTCGGCAAGTTGAGGGTTTTTGGTGGGCAGGGCCTCGGTATCAAGTATCGGCGACTAGGGTGGCCGGTAGCAGTTGTAGCTGCCGTGCCCTGCATCTAGTGTGCCACGGTGCGCCCCGCCACGGCCGACGCTAATAATAATTACCATTTGATGCCTATCTGAAACCGAAAGCGAATGATATATCTGACACTCGCTCTCTGTTCGGATCTGTGCGCAGCGGCCTGTCATGCGGTCATGATCGATTCGAAACGTGCCCTTTATGCACCTCCACTTCATTTCCAGCGGTACTTAAACCACAGGTTCATGTGATCAGGCTTCCTGCACATTGCCTTTCTCTTTATGGATGCGATTTGTGGTCTTAACTTATATGTTGTCTCAGTCTAGTTCCAGTTCCTCTTGGTCATCTGCTGTTTCTTCTTCTCTTTAGAATTTAGTGAATGCTCTGGGTGGTAATTCTGCCTTGGGACGGTTCTCAATGATGGGCATCATTCTATATAACCTGCTATTGTTGAGGGCCATAAAGGTTTGAATATTCTCTCCTCTAATATTGTTGCGAAGTATAGTTTAATTACATTGTATAATTGAGGTCAGGTCATCCAACCCATCCAACAAGCGGACAGTTGCTTGGCCAGAAATGCAGACGTCAGGGTTTTCAAATTGGAACAAAGACATTCCTTTGTGGCACGCCTTCAAAACGTGCAAATTAACATTAATTTATATCAAAGGCCGTGTGCAAAAAAAAAATGGTGTCTAAATAGTGTTGCGCAATTGTTTGCATTTCAAATAAAATGAACAGAAAAAAAATCTTCCTTAGCTTTGATTAATCTAGGTATGGATATTTAATACTAACTAGATGATTCTCATAGTTATGAACAGTGTCTTCTGCATTCAGTACTATGATGAAGACAAATGTGGTAGTTGAAAAGCAATCTAAAATTACAGTAAAATATTGCTCAAACTTATCAATACGGAATCCTGAGCGTGATTTCAAAAAGAATTAAATGTCCTTCTCAATAATTGTGATTGGTGATTGACTCCATGAAAAGGTCCTTGGTGTTTCCCATAAGTAGTTGTCTATAGATGAAATTGCAAGATATAAAGGTGAGATGTATAGCTGTTACGTAATGATTTTGGATACAAGACTAACAAAACCATAAAAATGTTCAATTGGATAGACCTCAACTTATGACACCACATACGCCCTAGGTTCTCATTTGAAATACTGAACTTGATTGCACTTCTTCTGGTTTATTCCGGAAATAAAAACTAGTATCGTTATCATCTGTCATGTCATTATCCCAACTCGGGTTCATTCTACACGTTGGGCTACATTATGCTGTTTTTACAATATCATACGTAGTATTATAAAGTATTGTAAGCGTACCGAAAACAAAATTTAGATTTTAGCGGAAATATGGAGTCCTTTTGGCTCCCCTGAACAAAGAAATGTCTGTGTGTGTATGTATGTGTCGTATGTGTATATATGTGTTTGTGTGTGTGTGTGTACCCGTTTTTTGTGGCGACGATTCCGGAGAAACTACCGAAGGTTTCCGGACAAAACATCATATTTAGAAGTTTGATGAATAAACTTAGAACTAAAAAGCTTTTTGTTCAAAAGGGTCCAAAGGAACTGGATATTTACTCTAAGCATACAAATGATTTTGCAAATCAGTCGCCATTTCTGTAATTTCATCAAAATAGTTAAATAATAAATGAAAGTAAAGGAAATTTTGTATAATTTATGTCTATGATATTTTTTGGTAAAATTAATAGTTTAGCTGCAAGAGCAAATTCTATTTGATCGAGATCGGTCGTGTCTACATTAATATAAAACTAGACAGCCAGGATTTGGCAGATATTTTCATTCTAATGACAGTAGGTAGTGTCAAACGCTGAGGTTTTGACAATACATACTGGCAATAGAATCAAAATATCTGTCAAATCCTAGTCAAGTAGAATCTCATGCAGCTAAACTATTAATTTGAGATATAGTATGATAAAGTCATGTGCCTGGTCACATCAGATTTTCTCTCCAGTACTATGTCGTCATATAATCAAGAAAAAGTTAGGACGAGTAGTCTGATATATTCGGTAAACTGGGGGTTTATTTCCTAAAATTTTAAGATTTAGAAAAAAATGTTTACCTACGTGCTCTTATGAAAGTGTGATTCTTGAGTTCAATTATGAATACTTCTGGTATGTTCCGGAAATCAAATGTACTATCATTAAATTCTTCAGGAAGGCCATTGCTCTCCTGAATCTCTATGGCGTCAGATAACCAAGAAAAACCTTGACACGGGTGGTCTGTTGAACACCCTGTGGATTGAGGAAAACAATTTCGTTTCATTCATAGTTTTTGCGTTTCCATATTCCAGACCACATCAAGGTGAAGCATTCAATTCTTTTTTGTCTTATGTCTTCATTAACTTATGTCGCGTTCCATCTGCTTTCTGGATATTACATTCCTCACTTATTCCAGCCTTGATAGTCTGGTAGATTAGAATAAAGTATCGATTTCTACATCACAGAGCCTCTGTTATTAAGTGTCTGGTTCTTACGCAGCTTCATTTGTTTTCTGATCAAATGCTTTTGCAATTCACAAAGTTATTTTGCACTATTACTAAATCCCGAAGAACTAAACTGGTCATTAGCAAGCTCCAATATACATATAAAAACGACTGCCATCGCTTAGGGTATATTTATCATGCATTCACAAGAAAATCATCATAGGACAAAGTTCTAGAAAAGTTCTCGAAAAACAAAGATGGGTAACTATAAGAAACAATTAATGACATTGGACTGATGATGTGGTAATATGAAAGATTTGAGGAAGATCACCTTTTTGGCAAAGAAAGTAACATTTAAAGAAACAAAAGGAGACAAGAACGAACAATAAGGGCTAAGGAATTAACGTTTAAAGCTGAAAGAAAAGATACCTGAGTAAGATACAAGAAAAAAAACAATACTAATCAGGAATATAAATGGTGTAATAAAATAGGAATGGTGTTTGACAGGCTGGTATGGAAATCGTAATGCTTGAACGCGAGAAGATAGGGTCAAAACTATCCATTTTTCCCATCCAATGTCTTTATTGTTTGGACATTAATGCTTGGATGATTCTTAATATGTTGTCTACACAAAGTAGAAACCAGCATTATCGTTAACATTGCAAGTAATCATTTCAGTGAAACTGTTTAATACTACTGGTCCAATGGCCACAACGCATTAGTTCAAATAGTGCTAAGCCTCTAACTGTGAGTCGAGTTTTGTGTGTTACGCGTAATGCATCGGGCGATTACGATCTTGACGGGCTAAGGATTGAAGTGGTCCTTGCATGACGACCTAAGACTCAAAGAACCGTGCCACAAGCATGGTTGTTCATAGTCCAGTACGGTAACATTCGCGGCCGATCTCGACCGATAGGCACCGTATGAAATTTACGTCGTTTATCACACACTTATTGCTTGTCAAAGGCTTGATCGAATTATGGCTCGAATCGGTCTTCGTATTCGTGAACGGCCACCAATTACTTAACGTGTTGGTCGTGTTAACGCGCTCTGACAGATTGAAATGGCCTAGTCACCGCAGGTAGATTCGCTAAGATGGATTTGATGGAATATATCGGAGAATTTCCTGACTCACATTGTGGACATTCATGGGATTTTTTAGCACACTCGTCACGCCAGTTGTCGTAATGGAGACGATGGGTATGTTCCAAAATATTATCAGCCCGTTGTGCTTTTTTATGCAGTTAGTAGCTATCCAGTAGAAGACGACGAACAACTGCAGACTAGCTAAAACAAAACATTGCTATTGTTGAATATCATGTAATCTTGTTCGATTGGACTACCAGTTCTAAAACGTCTCCAGAATTGCAAATCATAAATATGGCAAACTGCTTGCTTAAAGTATTATCAGTCTCTCATCAGCGATGACAATGTTCAGCTATCTTACAAAGTTTGACGAACGAAGGGCGCGAAGGGGGAGAAATAAGCCCACATGATCTCCTGGTACATTGAACGTATTTATTATACATTTGATCCGTCTGTGGCCTGTCCATCGTATAGGCACTACAGCAGTGTTCACAACCGTACTTTTATGTTTGCCTAATAAGTTTATTTATCCTCAGTGTTGCCAAGTGGTGATAATACTCATTTGCTATGTAATTTTACAGAAATCTAATTTGAGAAAATGACAAAAATTAAATTTTTGTTGATTTGTCGGTATTTTTTCTATCTGTACTGTTTCTTATTAATTTCGAGGCAATATGAATGACGTTTTATTTGGTAATATTATTTTTTATGACGTCCGCCCTGTCGACATGCATATTGACTATAGATGTTCCTTATTTATTCAGTTTTATTTGTTTGCATGGCCCTGAAGGTTGAGTTTGTTCAATACATATTAACCCGTGCTCCGGGGGTATCAACATACAGAGTAAGTTTAATTTAATGATATGAAAAACAAACATTTTGTTGCTATAATTTTGCACACAGTATTTCACATTTTTCCTATCCTGTTTACTGGCCAAGAATGAACCAATCTCCTCTGGTATGTCAAAACCAAATTTAGTTTAGTTGTTTTTTTTAATAGTTTTGGTTTATTGGTGTTATAGTATCTCCGATTTACTCAAAAACTAGTGTCAACTCGGAATTTCTCTCTTCAGATTCAGATTGTAAGGAAGAAAGCATACCAGAAACGCTTTTATTTGTTTTTTGATTCAGTTATTTAGTGTGTTTTTAGTGTTACTTTAACGGGTTATTATAAATGATTGTAGTCGAAGTAAGTGGGGAAATCAAATGTAAAAACTTCTGTTTGCCGCTGTTCTGTACCCAATTTGTTAAATTGGGTGCATAACCTACTGTAAGTTCAATACTTATTTCAATCAAGCGGTAAAAATGTATTAACAAGGGCATGCCCTACTTCGTCTACAATCATTTTTAATGATCCTGTCTTAGTATTGTACGTTTAATATTATTGTAGAATTAAACCTAACCTAAATTTTGAGCCTCTTGGGTCTCTGGTTAATATGTATTGATCGATCTTATATTTGACACGAATTAAGTATCGATATACAGGTACAAAGTGTTTTATGTCTTGTATCAAGGTATCTTACGACTTGGTAATTAAAAGATATTTAAGGAAAATCTGGAAATATATGTACATTTACATACGTATTATATCACAAAACTGTGAGTATTTTATACTTAAAATATTCGATATTTTGCTAAAGAATGTTTGTGTTTGTTATTAGTGTTTCTAATTGTATGCAAACGGGTTGGTTCATATTTACTTGCTTTGATTTACCCCATATATCTTAACACTTTATATCTATCAGGTAGCAAAACATGTTCTTTGCGGCTTGGTTCAAAACAGTCCAAAGGAACTGGATGTTTCCTCTAAACATTTTTCAAGGATTTTGGAAATGAGCCGCCATTTTTGTAATTTCGTCAAAATAGTTCAATAATAAATTAGCGTAGAGGAAATTCTGAATAATTTGATTTGACAGATGTTTTTATTCTGACAGTAGGTAGTGGCAAAGGGTGATGTTGTCAATACCTACTGTCAGAGGTTGCAGCGTCGGAACCACCTGAGCAGCCTGGGGACGAGCGCGAAGGCGATGCGGATGCAGGACCTCTGCAACTAGATGCTGAGCGGGACGTCAGCGATAAAGATGACGTTGAGCCTGATCAACGAAGGAGACGGCGAAGGCGGTGGCGGTAGCTGCGTGTGCGTGCTGTGTCTGTTTTATACAATAATTTTTAGATCAAAACGTTTTACCTCCTTTTAAATATTTGTGTAAAGCATTTTTTATCATTCCATCTTCGTATGGTTTTAAAAATTGACCCGCCAAGCTGTTCACTCACTGTCTATAAATTGTAAAGATTTCAAATTTGTAAACCAGCTTCGACGGCCAGTTTCAGCTGTCTACCAGCCTTGTCGGTCTACTGGCTCCAGTGGTTTAACAGCTCTGGGCATTTTCCAACTTTGGCCGTACATGATCTGATCTGGAGATCTGGGCGTAGTTACTGGCACCATTATGTCGCTGAACTGAGGAATGGTTCTTCCAGTCCATCAGTACTTTCGCATCTCTTAGTATCCTGTTAAGTAATTCCGTTACTTGTCTGGTTAAAGTTTCTCCTTTATGTTTTAGAAGCTTGTTACGGATGACGTCCAGCGCAGGTGGCTTACTGAGTAAGTATTCAGACCATTTGTGTGACCCTAGGATGTAATTATGCTTTTCGAACCATTCAGATGTACCTACTCTACCCTTGCTTCAACAAAATAATAATACTAAATTCGAAGTGACGTTATCCGATAATTCTAAAGGCAAGATTATGCAAAAATGTAATTGCAAAGTTATCTTAACATAAAAGAGGAGTTTTCCCGGTGTGGTGGTAAGGCGTCGTCGTCGGTTGCCATCATTTCCACCTTCTAACGCGACCGTTCTGGCATATCCGCAACGGTGCCATAAACGTGTCAGGAGCGTAAGGATAGCGCGGCGGCGATCCCCCGGAATGGGAAATGGGGGTTCGGGGGGGGTTCCGCGTCGATACCATAGCGACGTCGTCGACGATCCACACCTCGACGCCGAGCGACCAATCAGGAGGTCCGAGAGGACCGGGATGGGGTAAGGAAGAAGGAGGAAGAAGATGAGCATCCAGCCAGATGCATTATTGAGATAGGACGAGGAAATACGGGGGCAATTCCGCGAAGGCGCGATAAGACGCTAATGGCTTCAACTTTGCACTCTATCGTGGCCGGTCGGCGCGTATCGGCGCCCGTCGGCACCACACCGCAGCTCACTTGATGGAATTGACTTCCACGAAAGCAAGGGTAGGTATGGAGGCGAGGGCATGCCCGAACCGCCCCACCCCAGGGGAAATCTATCACCCTTTCGAATTATCCATAACTTATCCAATATTAATCTACCATGAAATGAAATGTATCCGCCGTACTGGTTCTCTCTCGCCGTCCTATATAGACGGCTAACGTATCTACTGAGAGTAGATGGAGAGTGGGTATGCGTGAGCTTAATCAATAAAAGGCTTGTAGTTATTATCTCGTTCAGTGGACTGACGGGAGGGGACGCTTTATGCCCCATGGGTTCGGTACCGACTAATACAGGGCAATTACGATTTATATTACGCCAGAAGTGGGCATACTTTACATAATTGGAAGCGATTACTATGTACAATACGTGCGCAATTTCTTTGCATATTTGTCATACTTACCGGACGCTCGCGCTCTAGGTGTCTAAGGATGTCGATTTCTCATCAATAAATAGTCAGACGTATTTACAATAATAATAATAACAATCTGTCTTAGCAAGTTCTAAGTTGATGTACCAACATTTAAAATAAAACACAAATGGTCCATGGTTTTCAATAGCACACAGTTTTTCTCCGAAAAGTTTTCTTCTAGAAATCCCTGTTCACCAAACTCCCACCTACCAAGGTGTCACGGCGAGATTGTTAATGTGTTTGAATTTCTGAATTCTTACCCTAAAGTGACAAATTTGCTTGTCTATTTCCACTGGCGTCGGTAGCTCAATTGATTAGAGCTTCCGACAGGAAATTGCGAAAGACTCTGGTTCAAATCCAGGCTGAGCTTATTTTTCTAAAAATGTATCCTCGCCTGGACTACTTATTGTTTGATCCTGATTTATGTATTGACGAGGTTAGAAAGGTCACCCTTTCATCGGAGGATGGGTGCACCGTCGAGCACGCTTACGCTGAGAACTTTACCACATGTCATCTATATCAGCGGCTCCTCATTCCCCACATACGTGGGGAATAAACGTCAGGTGGGCTATAGCGTCTATCTGCAATTGCCTTAATCCCTATTCGGATATACTAGATATCAGATCGTTAAGTCTTCAGGATGGCACAACTTCCAAAGGCCCCGTTTGATGAGTTGGTCAAACAAAGTTTAACATCACGCCTTTCTTGAAGTTTCCCGTCATTTATCTGTGGAACACCATAAAATCTTGTATTAGTTCAAAATTTTATTTTTGAGTCTTACTTTGTCCTTGGTGGTTTGCACCAAAGTCGTCATGGTCCTGCCTCTTCTGTGACATCCTTTACTATAGACACCACAAACTGTTCCTATCTGATACTGTTACTCAAGTATGGTTTTGCCTTTCCGTTTCATCAACATTGCTCTGACCTCCTTGGGGGTTCCAATAGAGTGCTGTTTGTAGGGTAACATCCATAGGACGCTGAATGGTGCGCAAGAGCAAATTGGTTTCTATCTAGGACTTGCACAGATTGCCGTTAAGAATTTGCCCCGGCGATTATATAGGGAGTGCTTTTGTCACCTACCTGTTGTGGTCATCATTGAACCAAAAATACGCACATTAACATAGAAAAGTATTGATTTCAATTTCATATTTTCACTAGGTATCAACTTTTAAACGCATGTTTAAATTTGTGATGGCAACTGGGCTCTATTTGCCTTTACCACAGTTTCCTGATATGTGTGTCTTCACTAGTACTAATTATCCATCTGTGGCTTAATAATACCATTTCACACGAAAGGTCCTGAATAGACCCAAAATAAACAATGTTCTTAAAGTTTACAAGTGTCGAATGTCCAAACCCTTTCCGAATTACTTCATTTGATAATTGATTACTTCTATAACGTCTTCGTCCCTAATAGCTTATTAATCAACACAAAATGTCATCGTCGCTGCACTATCGGACGTATTAAAAGCATATTAATTACCATAAACACGCAACGTAGGAAAAACCAACACACACACACACATACATACGTACAAACTAAAAAGCCCGCCATCGTTTATAATGCGCCTTATCTAATTCCCGCCATACTTACACGTCAAAGCCTCCTTTGATCGGCTCGTTGATCTCACGACGAACACGATAAGAGCGACGGCAATGACGACGGACCGTTCCGTCGAAAAAATAAAGTAACTTAACGAAATTATTCATGTAAATCTACCGGGGCAATAAAAGACATTAAAGGGTAAACATATCCACCATTAATTAATTTGCTCGGGCTGGCTGCGTGGCCCCTTCCTTTCTTATCTGCGAACGGTAATCGTCGTTTAAAATGCAAGAATGCAGACCGAGAGAGAGAGAGAGAGAGAGATGCAGATGGAAGAGTGGAGGAGGAGAAGGGTTTCGTGTCAATGTCTAGCGACCATTAGGTTTCCCATCTGATACGACCCATGTAAACACAATACGCTGTGGAGATGAGCATTGAAGATAGACGGACACGCTGTCCTCATCGGTTGATGGGGTAGTGGCCGGTGGTGGTGGTGGGGAGCTGATTTTAATGGAATCCTCTGACGATGTAACGCTACAAGGTTACGATGACGACGAGTGACTTGCCTCTGGGCTTCTACAGATGTTGCTGTGAGCTACCCGAAGCCCATTGCCGCTCGTAAGCTTAACTGGTATATACTTATGCCGCCACATATATCTTGCGGCGCTTATCACTGGACCGTTTTATTGCCGTTTTTGGGAGGGGGACTACTGTCCCTCGAACTCCTGCTAAACGTGGTGCAGGATCGTCCAGGACGATCATTATTCCACCCATCATATCGCTGCTACTACCGGGTGTCTGCCAATTCTGTTTATGTCTTCGACCTTATCTGGCCGCTCCACGTTTTACATTTATTCAGCTATGCAGTGCCCAGTAAACATTCTCTTTTATACATTCACATACAAAGTTATTCCAATAGAATTATTGCTTGGTTCCAAACATTGTTGAGTTGGAGATGGCCGGCTTAATTGATTTTGGATTATGTCGGCAACCTTTGCAATTCTGGTCTTTAGTTTCAACCACTGATACTAATGTTTAGTTGGTGGATTTTATAGTGAGTGGTATGAGTGAGGAATCCTATTGAATGTAACCGCAGTGGTGTCTCTAATGGTCACATCATTCAAGTTCCAAGTCATAAACTTAAGACCAAAATGAACCAAAAGATATATTATCGTTGGTAGTCTTGCTTCTGTGATTAAAATTGGGTGCAGTTTTGTCAGTAATCGGCAATTCAGTACTTTATGATACAGGATTCTATCAAATATTTATTCTCGTTGACCAGAGATGTGCTGCTTATGCCTCCCAAAAAAAAAACTGAGCCCAATGGCATTCTCTTTATCACAACAAAAATATAACTTACTTTTACCTTACATTTAGGTATCTGCAATCCTGAATGTCGTCTGACTTTTTAAGACATCGACAACAATTCTTGAGGTGTTTAAATGGATTCAAATAAAAAATAAAGAAGCAATATATATACATGTATACTCGTCAAATAGAGAACCTCCTCCAGTTTTTAAGTCGATTAAATAAATTCTTAATCAGAGTAAAAACAAATTCAACAGAGACATCGGGAATAATAGTTCATACAGGGTTGCCAGATTTAAAGAATTACTGAAAGTATACTGAAAGTAATACTGAAAGTATTACTGAAAGTATTACTGCCAATATTTACTGATCGGGCCAGTCACCATTTGTCCAATTTGTTTTTCTACCCCCACTGTGGCCAGGGTCGATTGAGTTTACCACAATGTCCGTCTGTCTGTTCGTCTGTCCGTCTGTGTACACGATAACTGCCGTAATTTTGAAGTAATTGATCTGAAATTTGGAATACAAGCTTATCTCTTAAAAAGTAAGGACAAGTTCGTGAATGGGCAAAATCGTTTCACTTTTTTTCGTGGGGGGGGGGGCTTGTTTTAACTTCCGTACGGCTGAAGGTAATTTTCTTGCTAGTTTTTTATTGTAGTAATGATTTAGTGTATTATTTATATTTTGTATTTTAGTACCTATTGTTGTAAAACCATGAATATTCATGTACCAAGGGCATTACACGGATGTTTATGCTCCGAGGGTGACCGTTTAAAATGCTTCGAGGGTGACCGTTTAAAATGCTCTGAGCCCGTGTTTACACCCGGGGGTATAAATACCAAATTTTATATCCTACAATGGTTTTGTTCCTCCAATTTGAATATTAATAATAATATTCAAATATTAATAATTTTTTGAGTTGTGACAATATAGCAATTAATTGTCAAACAGAATAACGGTAATCGCCAATAATCGACATACAATTCGGAGTTGAGTGGCAATACAGACAATTGTCAAACAGAATAACCTTAATCGCCAATAATTGACATTTCATTGACATGATTTAAAATTTATAATTTGAATAACAAATATTTGATATATTTAACATATAACCATGGCAAACCTTAATGCCCGCGCGGGTGTTAAGAAGCAGTTTTTGTCCCGGTATCTAAGATGTAAAATGTCACTTTATGATCGTAGGACATATTAGTTATTTATGTACCAAGGGCACTACACGAATGTTGTAAAGTTAAGTAATGATCGAGATGCATACAAAATTTTATGTCCTACAATGGGTTTGTTCCTCCGTTTGATAATATTAATAAATATTTTGACGTTATCAAGTGTCATGCGTATCTACGGAGTTGAATAACAATACAAACAATTCGGAGTTAGTGACAATACAGACAATTAATTGTCAAACTTATAACCTTAATCGCCAATAATTGACATTGCCGAGAAACAGTACAGACAATTGTCAAACTTATAACCTTAATCGCCAATAATAGGTTCGTTCGAGCAGTCGCCAAAACCAGTCAAAACAATTGGGGATTCTTGTACGCATACGCAATGCAGGCTTTTGCAGGGCAAAACCGCCATTTGGCATGCGCAGGAGAAAGAATAAGTGCTTTATGCACTTATTTTGGGGCTGCTCGAACAAACCTAATAATTGACATTGATGACTTAAAATTTACGATTTGAATGACAAATATTTGATATATTTGACATTTAACCATGGCAACCTTTAATGCCCGCGCGGGCGTTAGAAAGCAGTTTTTTCCCCGGTATCTAAGATGTAAAATGTCACTTTATGATCATGTAGGAGATAAATTTATTTCCACTTAATTTAAACATCACTGGATTCAGACAAATATGGTTGGTATGGTGTTTCAACTCCCACTATTTTATACCATAATATAAGCCATTGCGTTCCATTTCTGGTTCTAATTGGATGATCACCAAACGCGTTATAGCTTGTTAATTTTTTTATGCGAAAAGTAGATTTTGAAAAGCCACTTATAAAAGAGTTTTAGCTTAAATAAGAATATAAAAATGTGTACAATTTTGGTCCTTAGAATGGAGTAAAGTAACTATTATGACAATGTTGGAAGCTATCCACACTATATACCAGAAAATATGTTGTTTTTAGTCAATTTTCACTTCGATAAATCTCGAAAAACTCTCTTTTCAAAGTGAATTCAAGTAGTTACGGTAGTGCATTACAGGGCAACTTAATAATATCTGAGTGGCAATCTTACGACGCTTAAGTATCATCGTTTTTATTATCCCGGGGTATAATTAAGCGTCTCAAAGTAATTTAAATCATACAGCGGCTTCGCGGGCCCAGCCGGCGGGTCGTTAAGCCCCGCTAATTTATATTTATGCCGGTCGCAATGTGTTTCGAGTCAGTTAACGGCTCTGATTTCGACAGTAGATTGGTTAATTAGACCGACAGAGGGCCTACTAGTAGGACCGAGGACACCCGATTCGCAACTTTACCTCAAACGTCACTCAAACTCCTGTAAAGGCTTTTACGATTCATAAAACTTCGCTTTTTTCCAATAATTAAGATCGCTCGCGAAGGATAGCTACAAGGTGTCCTGCGTGTAACATGTAAATTTCCAGTCGTTTATTACTGCGAGGATAATAAGGATAATGTATTTTATGGGAGCGCTAATGCGTGTTCATTCGTTTAAAGAGCGGCCTGTTTAAAAATAGAAGCAGTTTAGTCGTAGTTTTCAAATTATTATAAATATATTTATTAAGTGGGTTACTTGTATTATTTTTGCCTGTAATTTTGTTTATTTTCTTGTAGTTGTTCTAAGCTTTAAATTAGAGCTTTAAAACTTTGGAAGCTGTAAGTAGAAGCCGAGAAATTCATCACACCATCCAGAAAGAAGCCTGGAACTCCACCTGCAGAACTATAGGAAATAATTATACTATGAACATTAGAGAAATGACCAAACAAAAAGACGAGCTAGGGAAGTTCTCCATGTTTAGAAACTAACAGAAGTTATCATGATACTAAAACTAGGCAAAGCACCGAATGAGGCCAAGTCATAACGCCCTATATCACTGTTACCAATGATTTCAATGATATCAAACTTCTTTAAAGAGCTGCTTCAAATGAGAATGAATCCAATAATTGAGAGAAAGAAAAATTAATTCCATATCACCAATTTGGTTTTAGAAAAAGCAGTCCACTATAGTCAAGTCCATAGAATAACAAATCTAATAGAGAACGCAAAAAGCATATTTTATCAACAATCTGTCTGGATGTGAGATTTTGATAAGGTTTGGCAAGAGATATTGATACACAAACTAAAGTATGCTGCCGTTTCAATATGCCGAGCTGCTAGCATCGATGTAAAACAGATAAATGAATAGTCGGACCTAAAAGATGTGAAAGTTGGGGTGGCTCAGGGTAATGTCTTGGGACCACTTCTCTATCTACTATATACAAGTGACCTACCACAGCTGGGAAGTGTGATAGTACTTATTTTCGCAGATGTAGGCTCTAAAGGCAGTGGTGTCAACTGTTGAAGAATCTACTAATCATTTTCAACAACGAACTGTAGTCTGTCTAGATTACATTCACAGAAAAAAATATGTAGTGACTTATTCGCTATTTCTTGCCTTTCTTGCCGACTAGGGCTTACCCTCACCATCAGGCTTCGTGTGTGTTTTTATTTACTACATCGATTGCCGTGGTGATAGGGGATATCCTAAAACTAGTGATCAAGGGAAATATAAGTAAAGAAACTAACTTAATAATTCCTGCATTTTCCTACCGTAAAGCGTCAACTGTTGCTCCATGATAATAGACCAAATAAGTCTGCTGTTGTTCGTCACTAGCAAAAAGACATGGTTGAGTCAACGTTGACGATAAATGCAAGGTGTATAGGTATAAAGAGAGAAAATAAGTACCTAATGGCTAAGTCGAGCAATTTACTAAAATTGCTGCGATGTAAATGTGGAAGCAATTTTACTAAAATTGCAGGTTTAAAACTGCCGCTTCTAATTGCATAGGTGTAAAAGCAGATTTAATGTCGTGTAAGGTTGTGCCGAAAGGCATTACAGATCATTATAGTGATATTGCTACTTACTTTTGCTTATTATTTTATAAACTAAATGTGTTTTCTTATCTTACCTCTTGCGGAATTTCCATAAAAAGCAACGATTGTTTGGTTCAAGTGATTTCCAGGATATTTTTCAAGGATTTAATATATTTCTTTTGACATGACATTCCACGTAGCAACTTAAATTTTATTTCTTTCTCCCAAGTCATCCAACAAAATCGTTGTCATTCGTCACTAAGCACCATTCGATTTCATCCGTCAATATATTGCTAGTTTTCAAAGCTATTGGTGATACGATCTAAGTCCAGAGATTCTACTACTCGATACCAGCGTTCGTATGGATCCATCTATCACCAATTTCACGCATTTGTGAGAAACGATGCCGGTGGTCCACGCCATAATATTACAAACTGATAAGCCAGTTGTCTGCAGTGTTATTTTAACATGTAGGTATCTGAGCCAGTTTCACACGCTGTCGTGTAACTTTATTGATATTTGAATATCAGAAACTAAGAAAAAAATAGAAAATATATGGAAATGAATTGAAGACAGGAAGAATAGTTTGCAAATAAGAGAATGCAATTAACGGCTTGCATATAGCGGGCTTTCATCAAAACTATAGGAAACAAAAAGTAGCAAAAAATGGCTCACCTAAACTGTATGTCAATTTTAAAGTTAAAAATCTGTTGAACCAATTGTCCAATTTTTTCACGTATTTGAAGAATATTTCTTCAACAACAGCACTGGGATATTTTTATTGAAATTATAGTTTTTTTTTAAATACAGGTTGTAAGAATTAAGGTAAGTTTCTTTTATCGAAATTTGAAGCGCTCTGTGGCGACAGATAAAACCATAAGTATCAACTGGAATCAGATAATTGCCTGAAAATTTTGATTATAATGATTCTTATCATATACTTTCTTAAAAAACAAGTTACAATAAGACAAGCAATGACAAGCAACGGTTCGAGTAGTAGTGGGATTAGTGGGCTGTGGGAAAATAAAAGGAATGGTGAGTTAATTTATTAAACAAAGATATTGTTTGTTGACAACGAAAGAAGAAATTCTAAACAGTAAATAAATACTACACCCGAAGAAGCTGCACAACTTGTTGCCTGACGTCAACGAGGTTTAAGTCAGCGTCAAGTTGCTCACTTGCTTTCATTGATAAGGCAAATAACAGATACAGAGTAGGAGGTCTGTGCTCAGAGGTACATTGAGGAGATAGATTCTCACTGACTATGTGGTACCATATCATACCATACCATAAGTTTTACTATCTGCATCAATTCTCGACTGTCGTGTTGAACATTTTGTTACGTTAAGTGATTCCTGAATACTGTAGGTGTAAACTTTAATATGGCCGGATTGTCTGGGGATGACACTTGATTTTATATGAAATATTCTTAAATTAAACTTTGGAATGCCTTGTAGGCATTCCTTCATGCAACAGGGGTAGGAGATCGGGGACGTCCGTTTCATCTTTTTGGCTTCATAGATTGTTTTCTTGAAATTTCTTCGAAGGAACTGATGCTCACTCAATTCTGGTTTCAATGTTGCAACAACTTTTTGAAATTATTGAATAGCAGGGAGTTCTAATCAGTGTACAGATAGTTGCTTTTATAGGTTTGAACTTCTCCTTATTCTCCTTATAAGGATGATATTAAAAAGGGGAGAACGATAATTTAATTTAATATTCAATCAAATTGAAGACTAGTTAGTTGGTGTATGACGAACCTCTAAGTTCATAGTCACACGTTTCTTTTTCTTGGGTGTACCTACCTTATGTTCATAATTATCCACCTTTAATGACGAAATAAAACGCAAATTGAAAATGAGAGGTATTTTATTAATTTCTTTTTTGCTTTACATAATTATTTATACATTTTTTTTTCTCGCATCGAGACCAGAGACTGCGCGGAGTAACGGAGAGCAGACGTGAAGAGATCCGGGGACGAGACGCTGTCCCCGAAACCATCACCGATGGGGATAATTAATAACCGGGAGAAGTCGAACATTCTGCAGCGCAGTTATCGTGTCCTTCATCGGTGCACGTCTTATTGTAAACTAAGGATAAATAATGATCCTGACTAATGCCTCCGCTGCTGAGAGACACGGCCGACGTTAACTTATATTAGCCTTTCAATTATAATAAATTATACTTTAGAATATATACACAAATATTGTACACACTTCAATCTTCTCCCCACCATACTCCATTTACCCCTTCCACAAACGACAACGACCGAAATAAAGCGAACATGATTCACGATTGCACTCTAGGCATCCTCAGGAAACGACATAATTTTTTCTATTTTCCGAGCAACACCCACATGCCGAGTTTTTTTTACATGACTATAATAATATATAAACATCTATTAAGCTCCACAATTACAAAAAATATTAATACTCGAATTTTTTTTAAATAATACATTTTGATGCCATATCACATGTTTCTTGTTGTCTCCTAAGAAGGGCTGTTGGGATGTTCGTGGTCTTCCCTCAGGCTTGTGTCCGGCGATGACCTGGATGGAGGAACGTACGGGGAGTATCTATGCTGCGCTAGTGGTCTGGTCAGGGGCGACAAGGGCGATTGGAGTTGCGAGGACCCAGCAGCTGCCACTGCCGCCAACTGATGCTGATGGGCCAATATGGATGGACCTAGGCAAGCCCACTGGTTCCATAAAACCCCTGGAGGAACACCCTGAGAACCACTAGCACCGTACAAACCACCCATTAACGTCCCGTATGGTCCAGCAGCTGCGGCTGCTGCAGCACGGAGGAACAGTTGAGATCTAGCAGCGAGGATAGCCTTATCTTCTAACGACAAGTTGTTGTTGTGGGTATCCAACTCAACGAATGGTCTTAATGGAGATCTCAAGTAGTGTTGCTCGGCCAACATAGACTCCATAGTTTCTCTAGAACAAAGAAACAAATCATGTTTAGACTGAACATCAGACTGGATGCAGAAAAGAGCTGCGTTTAGTGTCAACGATGGGCATGATTTGAAAACTACCAAGTCAGGATTTTGGTATTTTCAGTGTGGATTTCTTGTAGGTATTAAACAGCTTCTTATATTTAAATACCTAGTAGTTAAAGTGAAAGTAACTGATCTACTAAATTCTGGTTTTGCAACGCACGGTTAAGCATAAAAATGAATTGTAAAGACAACTTACTTAGAACTAATTTGTTAACGCATGATTTGGAACATAACTGTCAGTAGTAAAATGTAACACAGAAATGTTACTACTGGTTATATTATGGATAACCTAAATCATAAAGCCGAAAAGATTGCAACTGATAGCGTTGTGATATAAATGTAAATTGTTGTATAATATACAAAACTGTCCTTGGCCAATGCAAGTCATTCTGATGAAAAAAAATCTATTAATCACATTTTGTGCCTCAATATATAAAACAATTTGCAGTAGTATTATTGCAAACTGAGCACACCTATTTATCCGACAGAATTATTTTAGGAGAAAATATGTTGTGAGCTGTTGTGGTACACGCTTTTCAACAGGACACACTGTGGCAATCTTGGTCCTGCATTTGGAAATACCACTTTACAGAATTGTCACTGGCTTTTCTCTTTATTGTTTTAAAGTTGAAGAAGTTCAAGCTTTAATTTCAGATTACCTAGAGAATTCTATGAGGTCCCATTATTTTTGCATGCGTCCATTATAGGCGGTAGTCGATATTATGAAACATCGAATACTGTGTAGACAATCGACTCTCTGAATACTGTTTAGATTGATTCTTTTTAAATTTTCGCACCCCTATTGATGTTGAAATAAATATAAATATATGTTACATGATCTGTCTCCTTTTTATGTTTTTATGTTTTGTATCTCCTTTTTGGTTCTACTTCCAATTGCTGCATATCTTTACAGTGACGTTCCCGATACTTGTACCGTTTGTGCTTGTGCGGATATTTTGGATTTGACTGTTGGTTTGTAGGTTTTTTGTAGATTATGTGCCGAAGATGACAGTATAAACTGTCGAAACTTGTACGCATAGTATATTTAATAAACAGTTGCAAATATATAAGAAGCTATTTTTCTACAATATCCATTTACTTTGCACAATGGGCTCAAACCAACTCCTAATAATATGTCTAAGAACCAATCTTACAAGTAACTACATTACAGTGAACCAGTAGAATAGCGATTCCCAGAATTAATAATTCTGCGCCGCGTCCCGTTAGCAAAAATATTTATGTTACCATAGTAATAACAACTTATTCTGGCATTTATACCGGTATTTATTTATACCATGGTATAACGTCTTTTGTAATATCGGTCCTAAGAAATAAATATTTATTACTTTTGCTTTGTCGTATAATTTTGCTGGCCATCCTTTTTGCTATATATTCTTTTGTCGTCGGTACTTTTTTACCATTGTTGATTTCATTTTTCCTTTTACTCTGTGCAACTCAAATTTGTACAGATGTTCTTGGTGCAAAGAAAAGTACACCAACGATAGGTACATCAAAATTCGTCATTTTTGTGCTAAATAATATTGCAAAAGCCTTTATTTTTATCAGAAAGAGAACCGGTAGACAGAACATGTGTCTTTGGGCGCTAACAATGGCTAATTTAACTTTTCTGGTTACTTAAATAGTAGTATGTCACTCCAATGGCACAGTATTTAGAATTGTGTTATTTTTGTTGATGAAGTTGTGTGTTTTAGTTGTGATATCCATAATAATTAATTAAAACTAGTAAGAAAATTATCTTCAGCCGTGCTGAAGGAGGATGACTTTCCTTTTGCAATACTTTTTAGCCATCAATAAGTAAGCAGCGTGTGTCATATGAATATGGTATTATCATGAACTCATATGACTTCAGTTAGATAAAGGTTCAATGAGTTAACTATCTCTCGACAACTGAAGAATTCGTGTACATTGTTGACAGTTTTCTGTCCTTTGTGAATCGAATAGATCTGTCATAGCTTTTGGGACAATAAGTTGATAGTGGCAATCAAGTTAGAAAATCTAGTAATAATTAGTCACGTAATGTTATATTTTGTCATAAACGCAGTAAACATTATTTTGTTTCGTCAGCTAAATGAATTGTCTGAATGACTCCATAGCAGTCATCAGAATTTGAACAACATTTTGCCCACTCATGACTACTTTAAACACCAAATGGACCATCGACCGGAGTATTTCTCTCAACACCGGACTCGATGATTCGATATGCATAACAACTGAATGACCCAAGTTCATTCGAAAACAACTCACCGTTCAAACTCTGTCAGACGTGAGGAGTCCCTGAAGCCCTTCGCAAATGGGTTGCTGTCAATCTTGAGCTTGGTAATCTGTAACAACAAGAGAGGAGCACCCATTAATAAAATAATATCACGGCGCGCATAAAATTTCGAAACGGAATGCGTTATTCAGCGTTTTTTCCGTTCTCGCTTTTTTCTCGCTGCGTGCCGCTTGCTAAGTAGGATTAATATGCCATTGATTTGTTGTGGCTCGTCCGCCTGGTGGACAAATCCAGCCTTATCTGATGACGGAGATCAGCCTTCTCTCGGACGATGACTCGAACGTTGATGATTTTTTGATACAAAACCGCGATAGTGTCTCGATGGGTATCGGTCCAGACTTTTTACAGAGAAAACGATACGCTGTTACCTGGCTGGTTTTATATCAAAGGATTGTCAAATGTTAACAATGACTAAGGGTATTTTCAATTTCAACTTGTCGATCAAATCAATTGTTAAAATATTTAGTGTGCTTTTTGGTACATATTTAATGGATGAAATAGTTTGTTCTGGAAACACTGATAACTGCGCAAGCGAGTTTCCATTTGTCTTTCCTCAATCGGTGGAAGTAATTTGTTAGATTTGTTTGTGGATCTTCAGCATGATCTATGTATTATCGGATAATTTTATAATAATTTACTGTAATAAAGTAAACATACTCAAGGGCGTCGGAAAATAAGGTAATTTAGGAAAATATTCGGGTGTGAATGGGGTTTTGCTCCAGCCATGTCCAGTCCTCACTATTTAATCGGCTTTTGAAGAAATAGAATTTTTTGTTGATTTTGATGTTATCTTAATTTTTAATTACAAAATCTATCTTCGGTATTTGTACTTTCGTTGTTTGCTGTCTGTTGAAGATCTAGAAAACATCTTGTACTTTTTAGTTTTGTTTTATTCTAACAAAACAACTTCGTCAAAATACAACAGTAATTTTTTAAGCAATTATTCGATTGGTTTGCCTACACATTGCCTTTATTGACTTGAATTGTAAATACACTATTTCTACATCTGCAGTCAAGTGGGTATCTAGGGCTTCCTAATATTAACTTACTTGGACAATATATTTGCCCCCGAAACTTGTTAATTGTTTCCAAATCATATCTTAAATATAGAATATTTTTGCGTCTTAAATTTCCTAAAAGAAATTACTTTTTCGTGAAATGTCTTAAGTATAGTCACTGCAAAATAAGTTTACTAATTTTATGTTGTATAGTACAAATATCAGAAGAAAAATTTGTGTAAGTAGCAGTTTTGGTGTGCTCAAGTAAGCTGGAAAGAAGGTTAGCCTTTGTCTTCATATTGACTTAAATCCACTTCTTGCTAAATCTGTTGTTCCTAGCTATGATTATAAGATGTTGGTGTAAGAGAACATTTTATGCTTGATGCTTTTATGCTTTTTAACCAAAAATGGACATGCGACTTTTTATGATGTTTGAAACTTATCTGATTTTAGTTCATCAAAGTTCATCAGTTAAGAAATAAAATAGTAATATAATCCCGAAATTTTGATTGATAATCCCGGGATGCTGTAAAGTTTTGTCTTTGAATGAATAGATAATGTAAATTGTTCCTTACGTGCATTTTTTTCTTTTTTTTTTGTTGTAAACGTTGTTCTGAGTAACACTTTTCATATGGACCTATATGTGAAACAAAGCAAAAACGTTTACTATTACAACAATAAAAATAAATAAATGAAGAAACAAATGAGTCCAAATGAACTTCTTGTTGATTTTGTTCTGTAAAGTTAATTCTATTAAATAAAGAGCTATGGACTATCAATTGATGGCTCTTTCTTGCTAAAGCCGTTTAAAATTCTTGCTAAGGAATTGAAATGTCATACTTATGATTTCCTCTGGTAGACTAAGTTTATAGTAGTCTCTGTTCAATGATTAATGTCCGATGTTATTTTGGCACATTTTTGCCAGTTTTCGACGTTTTTTATAACTTTTCCCCCCGCTGACATATAGACGTATATAAAACAGCACAATATTTATACGTTCCATTAGATTCATGCCAGAAAACAGATATTTGTCAAATATTTCTTCTATAAAATTTAGCTTACTTTTTAGAGTTACCAATATTATAGGAAACCAGCGATATTATAGACGCAATGCTAATGAGAAAATCAAAAGTAGATAATGAAAAAATTAGTTCATAAGGTATTTCAAGAACCCACATAGTTGTTGGGTGGTAAAACAGATACAAGATGATAACAAACACAAATAAGTCTGAGCGATAGACAACGTTTGATTTGGTCTAAAACACAGGTTTCCTTCAGTTTCACGTAATACAATTAATTGAAATGATAATCTATATCGTGTCAGTTAGTGTTACTCCAGATACTCTGGAACAGGTTCTTTACGTTGTTCTTTATTTAAGCCATTTCTGGGTTGCTAGTCATTTTTTCTATTTAGCTTTCGATATTTCTGGTATTGGAAATATTCTTTTATCATTCTTTTCAATGGGAGAAAACAGACTCCACCTCTGGTGATTGTAACATCTGAAGAAAAAGGATTTCATGAAGTTGGCAAAGAAGTAACCAAATAGTTTCTGTGGTAATTAATTATAGATTAAAAAAATCGTGCATGCGTAAGTAAAAATGAAACAACAATCATGTTTTGCGGAGAAAACCGCATTCTTTATTTACATACAAGAATACGGTAAGCAGGTATGACGTTCTGGTCTTATGATGAAATACACTAATATTAGGTATGAAGAGATACGGAACGTCCTACTTTAGTACTCAAGTTCGTTTTGTTAAAAATATATGTACCCTTAGACCAAAACATATCAACGCGAACGCAAACGCTCGACAAAACTGGATGCCGTAGTGTGGACGAATCTTGGAATACTTGGGATTTTTCAGCGTAGTCTAAGAACCTAAAACTCCAACGCTGGGGAGGCGGCGGAGGAGGTAGTTGGATCCCCGCGGTGCGCGAATGCTTTCCGCCGAGCGGAATGGCAAAATACACTCACACCAGACCAAACCAGAGAAAGAGACGGAGTCTCGGGCGCATTCAATTCTGCATAAGTAATGTATTACATGCATTAAGAATGCCATGGGCCGGTATCTCGCGTCATCTACCGGGACTCAGCGGAGCTGTCTCATGCATCATAAGAGAAGCGAAGCTGCGGAGAGAGGGGGAAGAGGACGAGCGAGGCAGGGGCAGGGTGTCCTGCACGCGGGAAGCCGCATTCCGAGCATAGTATATCGGGTGCTGTCACTCCCCGTGAACAGATAATTGGCCCACCCCAGGAGTCCAGTCCTGTTTGTTTTACTGATTCGTGCCTCTTATTGATGGGCCACGTTTAAAACTAATTATTTATGCTGTACACATATGGAAACATTTATCACTCAACGGTGGACGATTCGTTCGGGATCCAAGGATAGCGGAGTTTTCGCGACCCGACCGCACGGAATGGACGCGTTTAGCGCTCAAGATTCAAGTAGTCTGAGTGCAATTAGCATAATAATGTTAATTTTTATCGGCTCGCTCATGCGTATACAACTGAACAATATGCTAATGAAGATTAAGCGATTTTTGACAGCAATGTGGGCGTGGTATTCAATTTGATGGGATTTAGTTTACCATAAGCGAATATGCTAGTATAATAATGCGTGAGATTACACAGAACCTGGGTATATATTCTTATTCAACGCACTCGTGAGATTGGTTATAGTAGAATTTGTCACCTAAAGACAATGGAGACCAGAAAACTCTATAGCAGGACTTGGAACTTCACTAAATGGAAACAAGTTTTGGCATCTAAAGATGTTCAAAGGATGTCAAAGGCAATCGAATGTCACTTAAAGGACATCGAATGGCAGTCCATGGACATTCAAGAAAACTTTATTAATCCTGTGGGTTCTACACTGCGAGAGAATAGAGTACTAGGAATTGCTTCTGGGTTAACAACATAATAATGTTAATTTGAGAAGAAGGAGAAGAAGGAGAAGAAGGAGAAGAAGGAGAAGAAGGAGAAGAAGGGGAAGAAGGAGAAGGAGAAGGAGAAGAAGGAGAAGAAGGGGAAGAAGGAGAAGAAGGAGAAGGAGGAGAAGAGGGAGAAGAAGGAGATGAAGGAACACAAGGAGAAGAAGGAGAAGAAGGAGAAGAAGGAGAAGAAGGAGAAGAAGGAGAAGAAGGAGAAGAAGGAGAAGAAGGAGAAGAAGGAGAAGGAGAAGAAGGAGAAGAAAGAGAAGAAGGAGAAGAAGGTGAAGAAAGAGAAGAAAGAGAAGAAAGAGAAGAAAGAGAAGAAGGAGAAGAAGGAGAAGAAGGAGAGGAGAAAAAGGAGAAGAAGGAGAAGAAGGAGAAGAAGGAGAGGAAGAAGAAGGAGAAGAAGGAGAAGAAGGAGAAGGAGACGAAGGAGAAGAAGGAGAAGAAGGAGATGGAGCAAAATATTAAGAGACGGAAGAGAATAAGAAGAAGGATAAGAAGAAGAAGGGGAAGACGGAGACGGAGGAGAAAGAGAAGGAAGTCCACGTGAACTGATTGATGGGATAAGTTTAAAACTAATTATTTACTCATCATGTACGAGAAGATAGAGAAGAACAAGAAAATGGAGAAGGAAAAGATGGAGAAGAAAAGGAAGGAGAAGGGGAAAAACGAGCAGATGGAGAAGAATGCGAAGATGGAGAAGGAGCACAAGGAAAAGAAGAA
The DNA here is from genome assembly GCA_964023965.1 of Melinopterus prodromus. Taxonomy (NCBI): domain Eukaryota; kingdom Metazoa; phylum Arthropoda; class Insecta; order Coleoptera; family Scarabaeidae; genus Melinopterus; species Melinopterus prodromus. The sequence goes on from OZ030393.1 coordinate 54,685,696, forward strand.
AAAGAATGAGAAGAATGAGAAGAAAGAGAAGAAGAAAAAGAAGGGAAAGAAAAGAAGCAGGAGAAAACGGAGAAGAAAGAGAAGATGGAGAAGGAGAAGAGGGAGAAGCAGGAGAAGAGGGGAAAAACAGAAGAAGCAATCATAATTAGTTCAGAATCAGGTTAATTTATTGAATTATTATCATCAACCACTAGAATCAAGTAAGTAATACATACTTCCTCCAAATAACCATAAATCATCCTTTCCACTATGAGCATAATTAATATTACGGTGTTTGATAATAGAATGTCTTTATTTAATCTAATCCTAGTTCATCGAGTTTTCTCATATAAACTTTTCAATTTGCTCTAACGCCATTACACGTTATAGAAGTCGATCATCTCAGGCTCGATTGTAAGCGCACCTTACACCACAATTTATCACACATTCCGCCTGCCCGTTGCTTTTTGCGGAGCAAATTGACACTCGGAGTATCAGTTACGCGAGGTGTATGCTTAACGGGTACATTAAGTTGAAACGCGATCGTCAAACCAACGTCCTGGGGCAACGCTTCACTGAGCAATAGAGCCTGGTCGCATCGTTACTGGTCATAAACCGCACCACTTTTGAATTAATACGTGAAATTATGGACCGGCGGTAAACATGATTCATGCCTGCACGGTCATACTACCGTATTTATGAAACTGGCTACGGGGCTGTATCATCTAACGCTACAAGAAAAATAGGTATAAATGTGAACTCATGCTGCTAGCTTAAGTAATTAAAAACCCATAAAAAACAATTATAACATTGCTAAAGGGTAGAAGAGGTTTATGGCATTCCTTTTTAAAGAAATCCTCCCAAAATTATGTCAATAACACTGAAAAATGCCCATCACTGAATGAGTTGATGAAGACAACTTGAAGCATGTTATCTATAAAAGAGAGAAGAAAGTAAAACATGCCCATTTTGTCCACAACCAAACAAAATAATACCCGAAAAATCACCCATAACCACCTCATGTGGGAACAGAGGTGTGAGCAGGGTACTCAATTTGGACCTCTACTTTGTGGTTGGATCGTAAAAAGTCAGGCGCAGCTTCGCACTGTGTGGCCGAGTTGGCCGATCGACGACGGTGGCGACAAATTGCGAGCGGCGGCGGCGCACCGTAGCAATAACGCCAACAACAGCAGTAGCAGCAGCGGAGTTTGGCTCTCTGTGTGCCGCAAATCAAAAGCGAATTAAGGGGGCCCGCCCGGTAATTGAAATCGGCGCTTATCCGGACGGTCGGTGGCGCATTTGTCGCCGTGGACTAATCTCGGATTCGATTTTACGGTGGCCGTTTTTACGATTCTCCCGCGAACGGAGGACGAACGCAGGAATAAACGTTAATTAAAAAAAATCCGCGGCATGGGCGCGACCGCCTACCAGCCAAACCTCCCCTCCAGCCCACCTTTGCGAACTCGAAAGAGCATAAAGGCCTCAGGCTGACATCACCGTTGGGAATAATTGGAAAACGCGGCAGCCGCACTTGTAATGGAATTGGAATGCATAAAACAATGTCTTTGATTGGTAATTATCGTGCCTGATGGGTTATATGGTCTCGACTCGTGTATTGATAGTTTTTTTAGAGAAAGGAGCTGTTTGGTGAATTTTCCAACTTATGGCAGAGAATGTCGTGCGTGCGTTGACACGTTGACCGTTGACAAATCAAATATTCGTTGTTTTGTTCAATGAAGGTCTTAAAATAATTGGTTTTTAGTGTATTAGAAGATGCAATGAGACGTAGTTAGTGTGGTGGGTTGATCATCGATTTTGTTTTGGAACGTTTTGGAAGTACTGTAATTTTCATATAATGATGAGAAAAAATACATCAGTAGTATACAGCAGAGTATTTGACTAGCATTAAAGAAGAAGTTGAAATGGAATTAGAACTAATAAAGTAATATAAAGAGAAACAAATTTAGATGGATCTAAAAACGGTAATTCGTTGAAGTGGTAAATAACCCCAGTATCTCAACTCAGGGGACGACTGGTGAACAGATGATAAGAGGTTTGACTTGTACACAGAGCATTTCAGGTTCTAATCCTGTCTAGGCCAGAAACTTCACTCAACGTCTCCAATCACTGCTGCTTATAAGGTGATGTCAGGAAGCATTGTACCAAATATGTAGTTCTATTCTATAATTAATTAATCGTTTATAAATATAATTATATTAATTAAAGAGCCTTTAGCTAGAAAAAAAAAATGAGGAATACTATGTCTATTCAATTTGTTGTAAATAACTTCACGTTTGCAAGGTGCATAAATATCATCTCGTGTTTTAGTTCGCTAATCTTCGGTCATATTAAAGTGATAACTTTCAGTTTCAAGAAAAGTAAAAACTAAATTTGTTTCTGGTGAATATATTTTTCAGCAAAAACCGAAAGTGCTTTAAAATACTTTCCTTTTTGCACTTAATAAAAACCGCGATATAGAAAGACAAACAACGTAAACTGACAAGGCTTTGAAGTTGCGTTTCACATCATTGCTCAAACTGATTTAAGATTACTTAAAGAATTCTAACCAAATAAGAAACAAACATAAAATCGCAAAATTACACAAAAAAATAACGCGACCTGACTGTACCGTGATATTAAAGCTTGAACCTTGACCAAAAACCATTGACAATTGTAGTTCGTCATTTCCAACTTCTTATCTGCATACATAAGCTAAAGAGTGTGTTACCTTTACAATACGCCGAGCTACTAACATCCTAACATCTGATAGAGTATATTTAGAATAAAACAGATCGATGAATACACGGAACTAAAAGAAGTAAACGCTGGGGTACCCCTAGGTAGTGTCTTGGGACCAATTCTCTATCTACTATGTACAGATGGCCTACCACAGCTGGGATAAGCTTGAATCTCGTCTAAGCCATTACGTCAACGGTACTGGACAACCAGAATCTAGTGAGAAGACTAAAAAGACCTAAACCCTTCGAACTAATGAATCAGTGAAATGTGTAAAAACGAGAGCACAGTGAGTGAAGTGTGTTGTTAAGGAAACATTTAAATATAGGACATCAGTGGATAGCCTATTAGAGACAAGTAGCTACCTAGTTTTAAAAATTGAAATTTAAATTGATGGTTAATATTTTAGATTAGTTTAGCATCCTATGCTTATTAAAAAAAAGTTTGTGAATTCCGATATTAACATTATTTAAAATTATATTTTAAAAGGTCATTGAAGGCAGTCCTTGAGAGTTGATCATCTCTAATGCCATCAACCATCAGCTGTAGTGAGCAATCTCATCCCAGATATTTTCTAGTGTTATTATCTTTTTTTTTTGTCGTGGTGTAGGATAATCGAGGAAAAGGACGACAACCCTGCGTGACGTAAATTCGCTACTTGGTCCGTGTCGCCCGTTAAGATTATCCACAGCGAGCCGGGGGCGACATGAATCAATGGCCTCGGAAAAATAATATCTCCGGGGCTCGGAGTTCGGCGGCGCGAGAGCGAGAAGGAGTCGGAGGAGACAGAAGGCAGGAGAGCGTCGAGCAACAAAAGTGGGTGTCGTGGAACACCGGTCGTAAAACACCTTCACACATGCGACTGGCGCTACCTCTCTTTGCCGCTATATTTCACCGACTGTCTCCCGGTGCTTCCACGTGCGTCCACCGCGATAAAGATAGCGATCTAGTTGCCGACGATCTTCTCCTTCTTCTCCTTCTCCTACTTCTTCTTCTGCTTCGCATCTCATTCCCTGGAAACTCCACGCATTTCTCGCGAAAACAAATGCCGTGACGGCAAAAAACGCGCCATTTGATAATGCCACCCAGGGAAGGAGGGAATTTATTGTCTGTATTTCTTTTGGGTGTTGGTTGTTTGTCTCGTGCTTGTCACTTCGAGCAAATATACCGGCTTTATAGGCGTCAGAAAAAGATAATTAAGCTCGGGGAAAAAATGGAAATATTCGTGGAAGGTAATAAAAGAGATATTCGTTCAAGGTATAAACATCTTTCCCCATGGTATTTTCAACACACATCATGTCACACAATTCCTTTGACTTCTAAAAATGCAAAAAATGCTTTACCTAGTAAAGTAGAGGTGAGATTATTCTTATACTCCATTTGAGACAATTCTTTCTTTTAGAGATTGGCCTTCGTTTCTGCTTCCAAATATTGTCCTAACGTCGTATCTTTAATCTAGCCCAATATTTATTTTGTCTTCCTCACGAATTTTATTAAACGGTAGGTAGGTATAGATGGTTTAAAATAAAAAGAGGGTCTGACGTCATTTTTCGCGTACCTATGTGCAAAGTCGTCCATATTTTGTTCGGTGGCGTGGGTATTTATGAGTCCCTCGCCTGGCATGATTAGTAGAAAAAAAAGTTGTTGAAAACTTCTGAACGATTTATAGTTGAACCCAATGAATATAATAATAAAACTAGATGGAATCGAAACACAGAATTACGAGTCAAAAATATACTCATTCCTCATTCCTCTCATGCTGGTTTGAGGTAGTTCAATACCACAAAACAATCTAACGATTTGAAAAAAAATATGATGTAGCCAGGCTCACGGCTTAATCATACTATATATATGTTACGGCTAAAATGGATACTTGGCTAGTTTCAAAACTAACTAGCTATTTTGCAAACTAACTAAAAGCGCAGTTATTTTGAAGGATTTTGTCGTCTGTTGCACAATAGCTGGTAAACAGCAGTTAGTTTACAAACTAGTTAGCATGTAAACTGTATAATCGTTTTGGTTAATGTCGTTATTTTATACTATTGTTTTAATATTAACCCAGTATTTTAGATAGTTATTAATCGTTTTAGTCACCCAAAATAGCAAGATTCCTGGCTAGTTTAACATTAGTTCACTTCCACTGTCAGTGTGGGGTTATATAGAAAGTAGAAGGTTGTTGTAGCAACTTTTCTCGCGCAATTAATTTGATATTTGTAATCAGTAATTTTTGTCAATTGAAGATGTGAAGGATACAGAAATTACCCTTCGGGCTGCAGCTGGGTGTACTTTAGTCTCGGGATACACTCAGTTTCGTTAGATGTCAATGTACCAAAAGGTGTATCAACAAGAAATGTAAATGTGCAAGCTCTGGATTAACATGTAACAGTAAATGCCACCAAAGCAAAGACTGCGCTAATAAACTAAATCTAGTTAGTTTTTTTTTTTTATTTTATATATAGTTTATTAATAAAATTGAAATGTATCATACTGCTTTGAACCTAACCTACCTACCCACAGATTCCACATTGATAAAAAATGGAATAAATTTTGTAAACTACCTGGAAAGTATTAAAACTAGCGGCTATTTTAGTAAACTTATATAAAATCCCCATTTTCACAAAATTTTGTATACAGTTAGCACAGTAACCAGCTAGTTTGTAAACTGGCGGCTGGTTACCCGCTATTTTGCGAGAATGAGCGAATTCTTTCAAAATAACAACGCATTTAGTTAGTTTGCAAAATAACTAGTTAGTTTTGGAACTAGCGAAGTATCCACTTTAGCCGTAACATATATAAGATTAATAGTTTGGCTGCATGAGATTATCGATATTTTCCTTTTGTATGTGATACGATTCCACCTTTGTCTACTTACTCCTTAATTTAATTTAATTGTTTATAGAAACCATTTTATGAATATTTCATTGTATCATTCTATCTATCAATTCTATATAATATACAAGTATTTATAGTTATTAGATCTTATGATTATTAGAACGTGAATAGCCATTATCGTGATATAAGAAGACATTGATATTGGTCTAGTAATTTTGACCTTACTTGTTATAAATAAACTTCAGCTTATTGTTTAGTCGAATCATTTCAACATAAGATACTACAATTTCCAATAGTTTCACCTTTAAAATACCTAACATAAATACGATTTTTTATCATTTTCAATCTTACACAATCCTTCTGAAGCAAGCCGCCACCTATGCATTCCCTTATATGGGCATCTCAAGGTTATAATTTTGTTCTCGCTCTTCTTAGTTTGAAACATTTCTATGCAATTTCTCTAGATTTGCCTGTTATCACGTACCGTAAGACAAGAGTCTTTCCTCATTGTCATTTATGGTTTTTCTTACCTGACTATCTGTCCCTTCTGGCTTCTCCTTCTATGTATTTTTGTCTCTCTTTGCTTCCAAACTGTTTTGCCTCTATTATATTTTACAACGGTATTTAAACGTTTTTAGATCAGTTCAGTTCAGTTTTTGAGTTCAACATTTTATATTACATTCACCCTGTTGTGGGTTTTATCCTTTTCTGAAATTGAAATTCAGTCTGACCTTGTCTTCTTCACGTAATAACTTTCAGTAGCTGAATATCGCCCACCTTGTCTTCGTACCATCTCTTTCTGGATCTGCCCATGGCTAAACGGACTATTATTTGGTGTTGGCGAAGTTGTGGATCACTGACGTGCTGCCATCTTCTTCTTGAAGAGCCTCATATATTTCCTAATAATTTTGCGCTCAAACATTCAAAATTGTTCTTCGTCAATTCTTGTTAAGCACTATGTCTGGCATCCACTTCATTAATTCATCACAAATTGTCAAACTTCATTAATTCTCATTTAACTACATCCCACCGGCTCTCCCCTCTCTTGCCGGCGTCTACTTTTAGCCCTGTCGTAAGAAACGTCAAACGGTCTCCTATTCCGCCTCGAACCGACACCGGCAATGATCATTACCGATGGTTTTTAACACGGCGCGTCGAATATCTGTTCCAGGCGTTTTCCCTTCGGCATCCTCGACTCCTCTCGCATAGATCTCATTAGCGGTGCCGAGACGGGCATCATCTCTCTCTCTCCTCCCTTCCCTCATCCAGACTCCCTCGTCCTCTGGTATAGCAGATATACACAGCGGAGTAACGAATGTGTGTTGTGAAATGTGTCATGTCGGTGCTCGTGGATCGTGGTCCCCTCGGCAATCCGTCAGTCGGCGAGGGCATCACATCATGTGTCGCGCCACACACGAGCTCTCCTTGTGAAACGTCCTGTCTCATTTAAAAACTATTATTTATGTTTACTTTGGGTCGCGCGCGGAATGCTACCGTGCCGTGTGCTCGCCTGGCCTGCCTGCGATGCTGGAGCGAAAACGGAGAGAGTGAAAGAGATGGAGCGTGATGTCTCGAGCTCGTTCCACCGGCGTGTAGTGAGTGAGCAGTAGGAAGGAGAGGAAGGTCTGGTCTGGATGATGGTGTAGTTCGCGTACTGTCCGGGCATGGGAACGGTGCGATTCCTAATCACCACTGACAGCGAACAAGGAACCGAACAAGATGTTCGTTTACGATTATCATTTATAAAAGCGGGTCGCGAGCTACGAGGACCGGTTCGATTCCCAGAAATTCTCGACAGTTTGTAGGTATCGAATGCTTTAAGGAATTCCGACATTCCAAAGAGAAAGGTGGCACTGCAACCTTTGTAATAAGAAATCGGTTAGTTACTTATCAACAAATTAATGTTATGGGAAGGAATTAAGAAAATTTATTATTTTTATGGACAATTTAAAGCCAAGGAAATTGTTGGGAATACCGGGGCAATGGTAACGCAGTTGCCAACAGCCTGGCAAATCATTGATAGGTGTATAACAGTTCCTTCAAATGATCATTGATGGAGTTATATTGCCAATCCACAAAAGGAAAATTAAAAAGAATGGAAAAATGATAGAAGGTAGAGAGAGACCAATTATAGAGATCTCCGAAGCAAGTACCATGAGTAGATGGAAGAATAATGCGTGACTTGAACGAAAAAATCTTTGTATATGACGAAGAAGAAAATGAGAGTTGGTTTCTTTGGCCAAAATAAATCATAGAGTGAAGAAGTGCCAAAAACCTGGCAATGGTATACTATTCTGTGCCTACGTCTGTATTATGAAACATATTTGAAGCAATGACTACACGGACATAAATTCATAAAAATAACTATATTCAACATCGAATGTGCTGATAGGTAACTACCTCATCGAAGAATGTGTTTTCACCAAGGGAAGACAGACGCTGTACATCGTCGTTGCTTAAAATTAATACAGTCTGTCCACAGATAGACCTAAATGGAAACCGTTAATGGACCAACATTTTTATTTCTTGAGAAAATGTAATTTTTATAAGATATCGTAAAAATGCCATAGTAAATTGATTTAACATACAGGTTGATTGAAAAGCAGACAACAGACCAACAGATTTTTCTTACAGTTAAATTTAAAATGTTATAAGGAAAATTGTTCTAAATTTACAAGAAAACATAAGATAAAATGCAATTCAAAATATATAGGGGCCATAATTATTAATATCCAAGATTGTTGTTGAAAATTTCGTGGTTCAACATTTTATTCTTAATAATTATGTTGAAAAGGTTTATTTAGTTAAATGCATACGGTATAGGTGAAATATCCTAGCGATATCTTGATTGTAGACTTCCGCAGTCTGAGTCAATGATATATTGATTTCCGCGTGGAAACCGCGTTGAGGACATTGAAGCAGTCGACGTTCCGAACTCTGTTGCAAGAGGCATCTTTAGGACTAAGTTATCAAATTAAAGTGCTAAGAAGATGGTTTGATAACTTAGTACTGAAGATGCCTCTTGCAACACAGCGCGAAACGTCGACTGTTTCAAAGTCCTCAACGCGGAAAGCAATATATCATTATCCGATCGATATGTAATTGCGGTATATACCCTGCAGTATATGTTTCTGTAAATAGGTTTCGCAAAGTGGTGAAAAAAAACATAAAGGTGATTCAGGAGCATTGCCTAGACATAGATTAAATAGAAATTCATAAAAAAGTCGTTGAGATACAGATCGCAAGATTTAAACATAAATGAAAGACACAAAGGATCATTTAACCCGTATAAACCTGTGCTGATCCATCTTAGTAGAAGGAGAAATTATAGAATTCGAGATAGGTACGTTTTTTCGACGAAAAAACGTTCGCCACAAATCGAATTTTCAGTCCCAGAAATGCTGTTCACAATTCACAAGAAAATACAAACTTCCAAATTACCACGCATCTCAAAAGCCGAAAAAGTTATTGTTTGATGCGGGATTTCTTCTAATGAAGAACAAAATCTGCTAATTATTTTTGACGGAACTTTAAATCAGAACACTTACCTAGCGATGTTGGAATTTTAAGTTAAGAGTGGTTAGAGAGACACCCAGTAGGATGGCCAGCGCGCTCCCCCGACTATACGCCGCTTGGGTTTTTTCTATGAGTAGAAGGTATGCTAACGATTTTAAAAACAATGTAGAAATTAAAATTAAATCAGTGAATTCTTTCAATGTATTGTAAATCATTTTATAAAAAAAGAATCAACATTTACACATGATATCTGAGCGTTAAATTAAATTTAAAACAAACGCATCTTTTACTCTTCGGAAAATATCATAATTTCTTGTTTTGCAACTATCCTGTTGAATTAAATTCTGACTGGCTAAAATGCCATACTTTAGGACAACCCAGAGCATTTGAATGTTACATTTGATGAATCTGACACGGATGCCAACAACATAGAATGCGTATAATACAGGACGAGAAAGTAATCTTGTGTTTAAATTGAATACTCTTCTGCATAGAGCAAACAATATGGAATACACATATTCATAGCAAAGTACTATCTATATGGAGCAGAAACAGGAAAGCTAATCGAAGAACTAATCTGGCAAAGTTTGCAGCCGTGGAGATGGAAACGATGAGAAGGGAACTGCACAATGCACATCTCGAGAATATATATAGCATAACAACTGAGATTGAAGCGAACTCTGCAGTCGAAGCGCACTGCAAGAGAGGTAGTCCTAGATTGGAATGACAGCGACAAGGAGCTGGGAGTGAGAGAAACCTATGAAAACCTTTAAAACAGGATGAAATGAAAATTAAGCTTTGGAAGATATTTCAAATGATGGAGAATTGTCACTTTCGTGTTGCTGGTTACATCACTCTAATCATGGACAATCTGTCATACCATCGGTCTGATGAACGTTTTCCAGTGATGATTTTTGTACACATTTCTTCACTACATGGTTCATGGAGAAGTAGACTTTATTTGCAAGGGTTTAAAATTGAAATTGTCAACGACTCTGGCGTTATAAAGACGCCAAGTTTTGCTCAAGTAATCCACGTGCTATGGAGCATCAAAGCGGAACGATATTTTCTTTATACTAGTACCAAATGGCCGCATTAACAACATCGTATTACGTATCTGTAAATAGTGAGTGCACAGTTAATCCGCACTGAGTGCGTACACATCAATCCGGGTGTCATTGCGATTGTTTACGTTGTCCAAACACTACAAAGCAGTTTTACGAGCGACCTCTACCGTCAGCGACGACGACGACGGCGGCGGGCGACGCGCGGCAGATGTCAGAAAAAGCGTAAAGCTCGCAGCGTCCGCTTTGATATTTTTAGTGAACTTTATATAACTCCATAAAAATTTAATACGAGGAGCGTGGACGAGCGACCGTGGTACGTACCTCTGCCGGCGGTGCGGGCCGAATTTACGGCCCCAGGTCTTCAGGCGAGGTGGACCACCGCCGTCGAACGTATTCTCTTTGTATTTGGAGCTATATTCCGCAATGAATGTATGTATATATACGACGTATCAAACAATACGTGTGTAGAAATAGAACGGGGAATTGTGAACGTTGGTAAGTCGAGGATGAAAGCGTAATTTCCTCTAATGTTATTAGGTACACGAACTGGAATTGTGCATTGTTCCGTTCGTTATGTCTTTTCATAAACCTCAATCATTGGCCTTGTGCGGATTGTGCATTAACTATTTTGCAAACTGATGAACTTGCTTGAAGATGTGTGGACAAAAATTAGCTGTTTGCCTTCTTTGCTTTGAAATCATGTGATTGACTAATGATATAAAAGAAACATTCTGAAAAGACTACTAGAGCCAATAACAAAGCGGAATAGCTGGATAAACCTCAAACTATACCAGCTGTACGGAGACACCCCACGCTTCAGATGCCAATAGTCCAGTCAAGTCTGCAAATTGGTGTATACCTTCTATTTAGGCCTCTGAACACTATACTAAAAATCCTACATCCTAAATTCTGGGACTTTTTGTTTGAGTGATATAGCGGCGTAACTACCCTACCTTGTCTGAAATCGCTCATAATTCCTTCAAATATGGCGTTTAGAGGTTTTAAATGACAATGACACCAAATATGACATTTAAATTACAAAATTTAAATTGGCGGGATAGAAAATTTTAATTAATGGGGAACTGCGTGGAGGTATGTGATCTCTGGTTGCATGGTTTCTTCACTCTAGGCGGTCTGAAGAAAAAATGTTGAATGTCGTTGTATTTTGTACGTAAGTAGTTATCGCTTGCTGAATCAGAAACTTTTGGTGACTAAAACTACAGGGTTATTATAAATGATTGTGGACGAAGTAGGACATGACCATGTTATTATTTTTTTGCCGTTATACCCAAACAACTGTCAAACTTGAAATGAGGTTAAAAACCAATTAAACTTTTGCGTGTAGAACAGCAATATTATATTCAAGTAGAGTAGCACCTAGAAATATTTACATTTGATATCATGGCCTACTTTGACTACTAATCACTACTAATCACTACTAATCATTTATAATAACCTAATAAAATTATTGATATAGCTCAAAAATTTCAAAATGTTTTGTTATTAAGTAAAAAGTACATAACGCTTTGAGTTTCTGGTTCAAAAATCGTTAAAAAAATGGTTTAAAAAAATGTACAAATTTCAAGTTGATCGGACCAATAGTTTTTGATATATCATGCCAACTAGTCACGAAAAACCCTATTAGACCGGGCAATAGAGCAGAAAATGACTGAGTTTGTGAAAAAAATAGTATCAGGAAGCCGACGGTCCCAGGTCACGTGGAACACTTCGTAGATGTACTTTTATGTGTTTTCGACTCGCAAATATCATTACTTTAGTTGTTATAAACAAAAAACATCAAATAATCGTGCCTTTTTCCGTTTTTCGCTTGTACGAGCTGAACCGATGATGGAGCAACCTTGCTGCTTTCAACAGACGAATTGTAGAGAATGAAAAGATGAAAAAATCAACCCTACGCGGACCCGATCGCATTAATATTAACGGAGGAAATTCGAAAAAACCGGAAACAATCTGCGCTTTGGAGCGCGCAGCAGTTTTCGGACATGTTTGCAACCATTTATCCCCTACTTCGCAACATTTTAACGCAAAATCAGAATAGACGTTTTGTAGCACAATCCTTCTACTTTCGAAATAAGTTTAAAAAATTTAAATCGGACCACCTCCGACGCATCCAGGCTCGCCGAACCATATTGCATAAAAAAATTCAAATCGCAATTGTGCAAAAACTAATCATCGGACAACGCCTGGGGTGTACATACTTAAAGTACCCATCAATCGCTACTTTGTCGCGAAAAGCCTGCGCTTTGAAAATGAGGAAGGTATCAATTTTTGAAAAAACGCAGATTTTTCCGTCTTTTTTTCAAATTTTCTGCGTTAATTTTATGCCATCGAGTCAGTGTAGGGTTTAGTTTTTTCGTGTTTTCATTCTCTACAATTCGTCTGTTGAAAGCATCAAGATTGCTCCATCGGTTCAGCTTTCAAACATGGCATTTAAGGGTTCTTTATGACGCTGAATAAGGCATTTAAATTGCCATTTTCAATTTCATTTTCAGACCCGCCATTTGGGTTCAGGTATTAAAATTTAATTTAAAAACCGTACTTGGGATACAGCGTGATTTAAACCCCATAAATGACAATTGTTGTTCAAGGACCTCAAATAAAAGTTAAAACCTAATATTCCTTTGATATAAACTAGAAAGGTTAGGGTTGGCAGGGCATATTACGACAATGAGAGAAGAAAAGATTCCTAAAAGACTACTAAACGGTAGAATACTTCGAAGTAGACCTCGAACTCCAGGAAGTCCAAGAAAATGATGGGAGGACGCTGGTTTGAGGATGTCAGAAGTATGCTTAAACTGCAAAAATTCGAGGAAAGTGCCAATAGGAGAGAATAATAGAGGCTGAAGTAGGTTATGGCCCAAACTTGGCTGCAGTGTCTCTAAGCAATAGATTATTTCAAAGATTTTCAACTTCTGTAGCAGGTAATATTTTGTGAGGTATAACAACGTAAGCCATCGAAATTTCATCTGTATAGCTAATCAATTTCATCCTACCAATTTTTCATAATGCACACGAATTACGATGCGTTCATAATCCACAATACGAGTTACAACATCGCTCATATAGCTTTACAAATTAGTTTCTCCGAAAATTAAAACCGCACAATGAAACCAAAAACGCGTCTCCATAGATTACGTAAAAAATGACGTATCTAACGACCTAACTAATACCGTTGCGATGAAAATCATCCGTTTTCCAATTAGGCTTCTCCATCGCCTTCGCTCATAGTATTTATTGGTAGCCGTAAAGGCGAATCACCAGCAGATAGGCATCTATAGCGGCCGTACGAGTCCTTAATGTACACTTCTAAATACTTTATCTTTGCTCGTACGGACATTTACTGATGTTGCGACAGGGGCACGACAACTCGGGACTTTTAGATGTATAGCCACTAGAGAGAGAGAGAGCGGACGCGCTCTCGCTGGCATCTCTAGAGGCATTTTATCCTCCGCGCACCTACTCACGGGACACCTCCGGTGTCGAACCCGAAATGTGTACGACTCTCGGTAATTAAGATATAAATCTTGGTGCCGATACCATCTACCAGCAATAAACTAGCGGCGCGACACGGCCCAACATCGGTTATATCTTATATCGCTTCTTCAGCTCGACGTCTAAGATGAAGTGGGAAAGACGAGGAAGAATCTAAAGGTTGGAAGTACATCTATTTTTAGTGGATCCCTCTGGTAATGCCGGTTAATTGTGATAGACGTAATGTGTATTTGGTTACTTAGACTTTCTTATATTCGTGCCGCTCTTTGATGGTTTATAATGCCATTTCATCAGCAAATGTGGTGTAACACTTAGAAGACCCTTAAAGAGGAAGATGGGCTAGTCTGACTTCTGTTTAAGATGGAACTCGACAAAACTATTAGACTTCCGCAATTACAAACACGAGAAACTATAGTTGATAAATCCATCCAACTGTTAATATTTAATAATATTTATGGTGATGCCAAAACAAGTATAAACGCTAAAGAAGTCATTGTAAACATTGACAATTGTGCCATCCCATGGACAACAAAACAGCCAACAGCCATTGAAGCAGTATCAGAGATGTACGTCAAAACTTTCTGCATTTACTAGTAGCCGTTATCAGAAGAAGTACAGGTTTTTGGATGAAACTATTACAAAACATTACTTCAAAGAAGTAACTAGGGAAGAATTCATATAACAACCAAACTTGAGTACAACATACATAAAAAATACAAGTGTAAAAAGACTGTGCTGGGTAGAGCTATTAGTGTTTATATTTAATCTTGCAAGCAAGAAGAATTATTTTCGAGATAAATTAAAAATAGATATATAGATAATACAGGGCAGCTGGAAGTTGTAGCTGGAACTTACGCTTAATTTGATTCGACAAGCGGCAATACTCGGATGACTCGGAAGTTAGGAATGTTTAGTTTCCATTTTACAAGGAAACAAAGTCGTCCTAGTCAGAAAAACAGTAAATTTTTGAAATGCTATCGACTGGGCGATCCGACGCTTTGATGCACACAACCTGGTGTACAGTCTCCAGTTAATATTTTTATACAACTTGATGCAAGTGCAGATGAAGGAGAATGTTGTTTATTAAAAGATTTTTTTGATGAAGTTTACACTATTTAAATGGAATGTTTACACTAATTTATAGACAGTCGATAAGAATTCAGAAGTTTACTGTTTCCAGTCTAGCACGACTTTGTTTCCTATCTTGAAAGTTCTGTTTTAGTGGCATTAAATAGGATGTATTTGAAAACAAACATCCACAAAATGACATTTGCCTAACGGCTTTGGCAAATACATTTGCACAAGGAAATAGCTTTAAAAATATGAATGAAGAGTTATATCAATTTGACCAGGCAAATAGCCAGGCAAGTCTTTTGCCTAAAATAACCATTTACCTACTTGCAAAGACCGACAAAGTAGATCACTACATACGTACGTTTGATCAAGTTACTGTAGACTTCACCAGTTCATTTAATCTTATTTAATGCAAAGACCACTTGCACTCAACATTGGTAACGTAAAATCCCATTTCTATACCAGGTGTGGAGTGCCACAAGGTAGTAATATTGGACTACTATTTTTTATTTTTTTACTTATTTATTTTTAATAATGATCTTTGAAATCGCTAGGAGCAAAGTGAAGAATCTTGGTGTAATTTTACACCTTACCCTAAAATTTATTAATCATTATACGTTTATAACTAATAAAGTTTTTAAAGCACTCGGATTTATAATAATGTAAACCCCCAAATTCAGATAGGTTAAGGAATGTTTGTTACATTTGTTAACTGTAGTATTTCTGTGGTATTTATGTACAAATATTGCTTTCTAAAGATGTGGCTTGTCATTTTTAGAGAAAATGGATACTAGGTCTGTAATTTATAGTATATTTTATAAGTTTAACAATTGCCCCTAATTCCGACACTAAGCGAATATTTTGATTCCTAGACACTTAGTTAGACTTGACTAATCTTAAACGTTTATGCTCTTTCATTTTTAATTAAACAAAGTATAAAATAAGTCCTTAGCCTTCTTCAGCCCGCCCTCTCTCCCGCCACAGTATTCTAATGTTTCTTGCATCTGGAATTTTGTGTTTTTTGGGTTTTTTTTTGGGTTTTTTTTTGGGTTTTTTGTGTTTGTGTTTTTCTTGGCGCAGCTTTTTATTATGTTCCTTTTTCGGTTCCTTTATTATTTCTTTAGAATGGTTTTCTTTTGTGCTTTCTTCTTTTTTATTAAAAAATATTCTCTCCAAGGATTAGATAATAATGTTACAGAAGAAGTTTCTTTTTACTTTATTTGGATGTTTTGCAGAATTTTGACAAAATGCTTAAAGTTAATTGTAATATAGTAAACGATGTAAAGTATGTTATTTTCTTGTGTAAAGACGGCAATAGAGCCATATGTATTACTTCTAACCATGTACACAATTCCGACACACATGTCTGATTTAAGAACGTGCTATAATTACATTTACCTATTTCCGACACCCCTAAATTTGTAAATAATAGTGGTTAAAAGAGTAGTACACCGTATTATTATGAAAATATCAAGCATTTTTAGTCAGCCTAAATAAATATTATTAGAATTATGTCGGTATTTAGGACAGTGTCTGAATTTGGGACGTTTACATTACATAACAGTAAATCGATTAATAAATATTTCATCTGTGCTTTTTTGTTAATAATATAAATAACACTGGGTTTAAATGCTGTAAACGAATACAATTAATTAGTTTTAAGATTATAAACATACATCTCTTTACAAGCTTTATATATGTAATTTAGTCCTTAAAATGGTTGTTTTCAAATCTGTAATATTTCAGTCAAGAACATTTCTTAAACAACACTAACATTTTAATACTGTAACCTTCAGCTTTATTTGTAAGTATTTCTACATAACTATTTAAACAAAACAAAATAGAAATTTCGAGTTAAATATTTAGCACGTTATGGTGGTTGTAGATTGTAAGAAGTAACAGATAGTCCATAATCTATATGAAGTATATTTTTGTTCAAAATAACTAATAGAACAAACACATGACATTAGTTTCCTCAAGGAAACCCATATATAATTTTTATAGTGACAAATTGGTTGTACCTGAGAGAATTGAGCATGATTTACGTCGATCGGTGGCCTACCATAGAATAAATTACCACGTCCATTAAGATTCAATGTTACGCAGCGACTAGGCTCGTGGTTCTACCGCCTAACCGTCCCCAACCTAGGCCCACGATACCAAAAAGCCAAGCGACCTAATCTAAAATGTAAATGAAGCAATTTGGGTTTGAGCTCACCGCGATTCATCACCTGTTCCCTGGTCTGTCATATGAGAGGCGGTCTTCCAGGTGTATACCTGTGCCCCCTGTGCTGATAGAAGATGTGCACGGACATTATGACCGTATAGATGTCCCATCCCCACGTCCTCCGCTGCAGAAAGTCTATCCCAAGTTCGAGAAGGATCTCCATGCCCCTGCGCGGTACAGGCGAGCTTCTCATTCACATTGTAAATTTTGATAATTGGTGCGGTTGACGCGAGCATCCGTCAACTGTCAAAGCACTAACGAGACGCGACCGCGTGCGGTTGCTGCGTATGCTGGATGATGGATATTACGGGTGCTTCTAATTTGCATTATTTGTCGATGAAGGAATTTCGATGGGGCTCCGGATTTTTTCGTTGGGTTTGTGATGTGGGTTATAGAAATGGATATGATAATTTTGATCGTTGTCATTCGAGCGGTTTTCGGGCGGGGGGGGAGATTGATGCGCGCCATAGGCTACTACTCTATTATGTAGGTAGTGGTGTATGTTGAAAGGAGAGTTGATAATGGAAATTTAATACTTGGGTATTAATAATGGATATAGGTATGAATAGATTAAATGCACTATTTTTATATACTAAATTAATCGTTCATTTTTTTCGTATAGGTTTCGGAATCGTTTTGATAGTAAATTTGTGCACTATAATGTTGTATTTTTGTTTTTACGATTTTAATTAGTGAAATTCGAAAAATGATGGATTAAATTCTGACAGGCACAATTGTTCGATGGTTTTTCATGAATTATAAATTTTCCAATTACCTATGATTTGTATAATTCCAAATATTTTGATACGGGAACTATAAGCTATCGTTTGATACCAGTTGTATCGACTTCATTTGACGTTTTCTTAATACAGTGTACATCAAAAATCTAGAATGACTGGACTATTGAGAAATATGAATGTAATTTTTCTTCTACAAAAACACTTTTATTATTAATCATTTTTACATTCAACTGGTGTAATTTATAGTCCAGAATTATTACTTTAATAAAAAAAATTTGATTTGTCCAGGCTCATGACTTTATCATACAATAAGTATCATGAACACTCAAAAACTGATTTTTTTAAATTTTGTTGAAATGATACAAAATAACTCTCACACTTCATGTTTAAAAACAATTGCTACAGTAAGCTTTTAATCTGAAACCCCCATCCAAATGATATTTACTAAGATATTTTAAGAAAATTTTGATTGTCAATATATTATTATCCAAAATGTATGCTAAGTTTTTATTCCTATATATGATTAAATCTGAAACTCAAGCAAAAGTTTTTTCTACCGTATTACTGCTGACGAAACAACCCACATGTGAATAAAAATCATCATCAAAATTAGTTAAGAAGGGGGTCCAGAGATAATCAACCTTCAAATCGTGCCATTTTGTTATTACTGTTCTTGTTTTGTTCTTTAAAAGCAGAGATAATGAAGCGAATCAAAATTCAAATGTTTAAATAATATCAGATTACAGTTGTTATTATAGCCTAAAAATCCCATATGGTGCTTTAAAGTTCAAGCAAAAAAAACTTAACATCATTCTTACAGCCTGTACATACTACCATGGTTCTGAATATTATTTTTTTTTAATTTGTGTGTGTGTATTCACATTTCAAGTTTAAATAAAAGCAATTGCTACAGTGTGCCTTTAAGCTCACAATCAAATTCAAACTTATATTTACGAAAATAAATTATACAAATTTCGATTTCTAATAATATAATAATTAGCTAATTAATTTAATTAAAAAATTAATAATTTGATTTTACAAATTTCGGGCAACTATTACTAGCAAATTTTTGTCAACAGTTTGTGCCTGTCGGTGTAAACATGAGCACGAGAGAAATTAGAAAACGTCACCGATTTTTACACTTTTAAATTAAATTCGTTCTTCCATTTTTTTCCCTCGTAAACTGCGTGCTACAAAATTTTCAATTTTTGGGCTGGTTTTGTTTAAAGCCTCTTGTATGCATTGGCGTTTTTGTTTCCTTTAGTTTTTGTGTAATAAAGGTTGCGTACAAGATTTTCACGGAAGCGGATTTCTCACCAACAAATATCTGGATATGCACGTAACGAATCGTCATATTTTATGTAATGCGACTGTAGAAAAAGAATTGGATAATAATTATTAAGTAATTTTTAAAGCGAATTAATGTGAATGGTATAAATTTCGTGCAGCGCGCACTACGTCAATCGTAACGGTAAATGGAAACGTAGCTGGAACTGTGGAAGATTATTAAGTATTAGTACGATATACGATCAGAACAACTTTATTGCATTTTAAACAAACAATGGTTTACTATGACCCATTTATATACCTAAGGGACGACCATATCATTGACCAGGGTGTTACTCATTGGTATATCTGAAAATGTTGCAGACTATTTCAAACTTATTAAAAGAAGTAAAGTAGTACCAACAAAGATTACTAGACACCCTTGAGACAAGGCTTGTACGACCAACATAAAGACTATGGACCAGTTGGTGTAATAGGAATTGGGAGAACCTCGGCGTTTTCCAACTTGACACCACAAGAATTGTCAAAGTGAAGTACTTAGGATGGATGAATCAGAATTCCTACTGAAAATACAGAGTTTGTGAGGCCCATACTTCAAACGGTACTTGGAAGACTGAAGACCTGGAGTCGATGGAGGAAGATCGTCATGGGTTATATATAGCGTGGAGAAGATGTGCGTTGGACTTAGATGGACGTAAGAATGCTAAAGATGAAGCCATCTCAGAGCATGCCAGTAAAGGTTACAGAGCTATGAAGAAGAATAAAATCATTAAGTTTTAAAGGTCATACGAAACAATGTTTTGTCCGTGAAAAACAGTTTGCAAGTTGTTCTGACTATTTCGCTCAATTGGTCTCCTAAGAAATCTGTGTAGTCTGTGTAGTCTCCTAAAAAATCTGCCCAGTTTCATGAAATTCTCCATAAGACCTTTTTAATATGTTTTTAAAATCATCATTACTAAAGAAGATTCCTACCAATCCGAAAGAAAATTGGTATTAAGTACTTTGCTCAAGTCAAATTTGTAATAAAAAAAATCGGTAGCAACACATCGGTACGTGTAGACTTAACTTCTTTCTCACGTCGTTATTTCCAACTTGCTAAATTTAAAGAAGCGTCCACAACGGTCATTAGAATAATCTACAGTAGGCATTAAGTATAACGCGTCGTTCCACAAAAACGTGCAACTCAGGTCGTAAACATCTGAAAGGGATATGTTCCTGTCGCGAGGCAAAAGGACCAAGAGTTCATCCACCAGTTCATCGTGGCAGACGCGACGTTAAAGAGACCGTGTTAATGTGTGGTCGACGCTGATGACCGCCGCCGCATGCCCGATATATTCCGCAGACCGTGGATTGGTAAAATTGTCACTATGACCGGCGTCATTTATTCAGTTATCAGCACCCAGCCGTTGGGTGGCCTGACAGCTCAACTGGCACGCATCCAAGCCGAGGCTCGAACTGCTGCAGCCACGGCCCGGTGTTAATTGAGAGATTGCCGTTCGGTGGCGTTGCAACAACAATATTTTTGTTTGCGGACAAACTTAATCCGTGCGCTTATAAATACTGTCGCCCGTCTGCGACTTATGATTAAAATGCTGCATGTGTCCCCGCTCGCTCGCTCGCTCTCTACCATCCTTTTTTCGATGTTTTGCGACATAAATTTCGTCCGGTACACCTCCTCAATTTACACGCCGGCCCAGACCTTGTTTTTTACGTCGTTACGCCAACTCGTGTTAACCTCTCTAACTGCATATCATATTTACTAGCGGTCGCCGGCCGCAGTAAGTTTCGCTTAATTAGCAAGCATGGAAATAGAAGATGGATTATGTCGAATGGTTTAGTTGTATATTTGTTGTGGTATTCACTGGTGAATGGACGTTCGTTATGCTAATCACATATTTAATGTCATAGACATATTCATTATAATATTTTTAATAAGAAATAGATAGTTATTGAAGCAGAAAACAGAATAGCGACAAATGCTCGAGCCGCTTCATGATGATTCCACCGGGTTGGCTTGAGAATGAATCTCCAAAAGACAAAACTCCAGAAGCTCTATATCCGTTGGAAACCAAACCCTGGAAGTGGTCCAGTTTGGCAAAAGTATCACAATAGGAAAAGCCAACAAAACTGCGGAGGTAAATGACATATCAAAACATGGAATACTTTTTGAAGGAGTGAAGTTAAAATCCATTATGCAAATGTTCAACAAGTGCTGAAAAAGAAAGTCTGTTCGATGTATTTTAAGTTGGAGAAAATCTACGGTTGTAATATTACTAACATTTCTTGGAATCTCAAAAAAGTAATTAGCGTTCTTTTAGACCATTCCTCTCAACTTGTTGGCATGTTTTGTTGTATTATTCAAAACCAGTAGATTAGAACATTTGTCTTGAAACCTAAAATATTTATTACTCTTTTGTGTACTATTAAAATCTTACCAGACTGAGAGATACTTTAGAGTCAAACAAGGTGATGCATCCTCTCTCCTTAAGGAAATAAAAGCAGGAGTGCCGCAAGGTAGTGTTTTAGGACCGGTCCTTTACCTACTCTACACCAGCGACCTCCCAGCACTAGAAAATAATACTGTCGCAGCTTTTGCAGACGACACTATACTATCTAGACACTAGGCTATCCTAGCTGTTGGGAACACCAATGAAGAAACGACGAGAAAACCCCAAACAGCTGTTGGTCATTTTCAGGTCGGAACAAAGAAGAAAGTAATCAAACTGAACGAACTCAAGTCAGTACATGTTGACTTCACGAACAAGAACATACAACATATCTCGCTTACTATTAATAACCAAATAGTACCGTACGCAAATACAGCCAAATATCTCGTCATGACATTAGACGCCAGGCTCCGCTGGAAGGCCCATGTCAAAAAGAAAAGAGAGGAACGAGGAATCAGTTACAGAGCGATGTACTGGCTGCTAGGAAGAATCTCCACGCTGTCTGTACATAATAAGCTTCTCTTGTACCAGCAACTTCTAAAACCCGTGTGGACGTATGGTGCTCAACTTTGGGGTTGCACCAAAAGAAGTAACATTAAAATTGTCCAGACCTTTAAAAGTAAATTATTGAGATGCATTGTCAATGCGTCTTGGTACATTAGGAATCATGATCTCCTGGACTTCGAAATGGAGTCTGTGTGCAAAGAAATCCAAAAAGTAGCAAGAAGTCACGAGGAAAGGCTTCATCATCACGTAAACGTTGAGGCCATCCAGCTCCTCGATAATACCGAATTAATCCGAAGACGCAAGAGAAAGAAGTCTTTTATAATTTAAAAAAATAAGTTTTTTCATTCGAGGCAACAGTATATGTTGTTTTGCAATAAAGTGTATTTACATATTCACAAAATCTATTTGATAAGTAGAAATATCGTATATTTGACGAAACTATGCATCAACGAAAAGGGTTAAAATATACATGAAGTATTTAAAAGAATGAATAAAGCTCAATAGAGATACAGTACGGTGTATCCAAATTTTCTTTTTAAATAAACACAAAGTTATTGTTATCATAAAGACATAAAGTTTCCTTTATGGGCCTAATATATCACAAACATACAGAAGCAATTGAAAAAAGTAGGGTTACCGCAAGAGGCCTAAACTAAACAATTTAAAAAAAAATCACAGCCATTTATCTAATTGTAAGAAATATGGCAAAACAAAGAATGTCTACAGTTTTAGGTGTTAAATAATTATGTTTTCAATAAAAGTATATCTATCTCAACTCAAAATCATATTGATAATAATGCTTATGTCCTGCTTTTCCTTAATCAATTCTGGTCACCTTAAGTATGTACCTTTATAATTTATTACAAATTAATCAAAATCTTTCGTATAATCGTCAAATTGAAAATTAAACTATCTTTATATCCTTATATCATGCTGGGCAATCGTTGGCAGGCCGGTATGCGACCTGGCATGAGTAACCGTCTTCGGTGCCAAACGGGCACGTCCAGGTGTTTACACGTTGACAAAGTATTTCAAATCACCTTTCGCTACGACGTTCGCAAGCGTCCAAAATATGGCACCGCCGCTTTGATCCGAAACTATTCGATGGCAGCGATGCGCTTTGATCTTATTTTTTCTTCTCAATGCGGCGTTACGCAACGACAATGGAACGGTAAGGTCGCTAGTATAGGCAACTAACGGCGATTATCAATGGTGTAATTTTCAATTTTGCCGTTTGCCGATCGGCGTACGGCGATAATTGACACATCCTCGGCGGCTATCCGTCATTAACGGTTTGGATTGTCGTACGGGGAAAGGCGCTGAAAATAGAAGATGCGGCTCTTCGTTCCGGCTCTAAAATAACTTTACGGGAAATGAGCGAAACGCGACGCGGGCATGCCTCGCTCGTCGCGAAACTAAATATCTTCATTATTTACTTTTAATTCCCACATCAGGGGACACTCCACTCGCTAATACGCAATTCTTTTCAATTATTTATAGATGGAAACGTTCGCTTCCGTCTATAACCCAAGAAGTTGATAGAAATAATAATGGTATTCTATAGAAGAGGCTTAAGTCACCGTACTGATTTCTGTTTATAGTTGGTCAAAGTACATACATCAATACTAGCCCATTTCATGGAATTTCAAGTAGACTACACAGGTAGCGTGGCGATAGCATGCCGAGTGGTTCCATGTCAACACTGTTCACGATATAAGTCGATCTGCATATTATTTTGTTATTATTGACTTTTATGGTGAATCAAATGGAAAACTATAAAAGTTAAAAGACATAACAACATGTACATGTATTAAAAAAATGCAGAAGAATACGAATTTGCGACGTAAAAACATAAAACTTCAAAAGTCATTTTACGACTTCTGACTGATCAACATGCGACGTCTCTGCATTTAAAGACGGTCTATACCTATCAGTTAATTCTAGCAAAACCAACGACCAGTGAACATATTTGTACTTCATGAACTAGTTTGAAATTAGCACTAGAAAACCTAAAAGCAGCTATAGGCGTCAGAAACTTATAACAAGGATAGCCAAGAGTATGCGGTGCATATACAGGTGTACCAGGCTACCCGCTTAGTTTCTATCACGGTAAGGAACAGAGCACCAGCAAAGGTAAAGGATCTTTTGCCCAACCCAAAGGATATCACACCCCTCCTGAAGAATTATGGAAATGTCTAATGCTTTTTCTGCTTTGTGCTATCAACTCCGATGTGGCTCTTAGTTGTACACAAATGGCGTTCTAAAATGTGAGTGTGGAACATGCTATGTAGGACAGACAGGACGAAGTATCCAATGTCGAGTCAAGGAGCACAGTAGAGACACCCGGCTACGCAAGATTTAACAGTCCGCTGTTGCTCAACACTGCCACAAGTCGGGACACACAATGATTTTCGATGACGTGAAGATGTTGGCAAGGGTTAGTAATTATCATCGAAGGCTTATTAGTGAAGCCATCGAAATTTATAAGTATCCTAAAAACATCAATCGCGGGGATGGTACTGACATTAGTAGTGTCTGGAAATCGATCCTAACGCTGTCAGGTGGAAAAGCACATGGGAGCGGTAGCTCCGATAATTACCAACGATGCAAATTACGATGATAATTACCAACCCTTGCAAACATCTTCACGTCATCGAAAATCATTGTGTATCCCGACGCGTGGAAGGTTGAGCCACAGCGGACTGTTGAATCTTGCGTAGCCGGGTGTCTCTACTGTGCTCCTTGACTCGACATTCGATACTTCGCCCTGTCTGTCCTACATAGCATGTTCCACACTCACATTTTAGAACGCCATTTGTGTACAACTAAGAGCCACATCGAAGTTGATAGCACAAAGCAGAAAAAGCATTAGACATTTCCATAATTCTTCTGCGGCGTGTTCCAAATTGAAATACATACAAAAAGAATTAAACATTGACCATAAAAGGTTAGTTCAAAATGTAAGAACTAAGTCGAAGTTGTTTTTTTTTCTTTCGACAATATGGTACCTGGCCAAAGGCGAGCTGTAACTATTTTTGTACCTGAAAATAAGAAGACCCTGCTTCGGCCAAATCCCTCTCCGGTGCATGCATAGTTTCAAGTAAAATTTTGCATTGTTTTTTGTTCCAGAAAGGCTGATAAAACTGTATTTTTAAAACATATCCATTCGATGCCACGTTGATGACATCTCATATTTCAGCAAGATGGACATACACATTATTGATGTATTAAGTACAGGTAACAAGTTTCACATATTAACCTTTATGTTTTACCCATCGGTTTACCAGTGAATTTCTGTTCATTATTAAATTAAATTAAATCGAACACTGTCACTCCAGTTAATTTTGCTGCAAGGCTTAGAAAAATCGCAACCAATCGCAAAGGTTTACTTGAAATCGTGTATCTTCTACAAAAGCTCAGATTTTAGAATGAACCAAAAAACAAAATGCGGAGAATTTATATAACTTCGTAAGAAAGTACTTTAGAGTTATCCCAAGCTACTTCGTTATTCCACAGCGTGTCCCGAAAGAATCATTGGATAGCTACAAATGATGCCACACAAGACCTAGGTTCTGGAATGAAATGTTGCAGCCTTCATCATCAACTTTTCAGATAAGCTACTGCGTTAACCTATTTTTTTTCTTCTGGATGATGTGGTGTCTATATAAAAAAAATTCTTTGGGGGTTGGTCGTCTGACACCATATATACTTTACCACCTACATTGAAAAGAACATGGGGTTGCCATTGTTAAGCGTTGGTTTTACTGACTTCTCTTCACAAAGTGAAGAAACGTCTAAGGACTGAGCCCTAGTAGCTTTCATTGGTAAAGATTTTTAATTGTTTTTCGACAAAATCATAAAAATGAGCTAATTTTTAACCATGAAAGAAAATATCCATATTTTTTATGTTTTGACGATTTTAAATACCGTTACACGTAATGTTCTACATAGCTACAACAAATTCAACATTTTCTGCACAGATTCATAAAAAGAGCTTCCTTCGTATACAAAATTACTACAAAAGAAAACTTACCAATTGATTTTGATACGCCGTCACAGCCGTAAACACAGTTTCAGGGAATACAAACGTCTTGTACTCCTCGTTCTCCAGGTCGTGCACATGACCGGAAGTACCCTCGGGCCTCTTGACTATATGAATTCTAGGCTGATACTTGTGCATAGAGTTCAATACCAACTGTAACGAGAAAACAAACAAAAACCATCAGATTACCGATCGTCAAAAAGTGACAACGTGGATTGTATGTAATTCAACTCTATAAATACGACCATCTGGATCTAATTAAGATTTTAGTGCGCGTCATAAATCCCTTCGAAGAGAAGTACGTAAATATTTCGATGGGGCCGTTGTGATTTGCCTTGATGGATTTATTTGTTAAGATTGAGCGGTTGTCTCATTGTTTTATTTTAAACTTTGAAGAACACTTTCTCAAGTACAAATTATTAGCTTTGATTGCCTAAATAACATCTTTTAATAACACTTGTTAAGCAAAATCAAGTATGAATAGTACAAAAACGTCCAGATTTGGGCAAGGATAATAATTTCGTTGCGACTTTGTTGTTCTCAAATGAACACTGTTGGAATTATTGTAGTCTAACTACTAATAGAGTATAAGTTGAAATAATTTACTACCGTAAATTAGTATTATTAGCAAACAAATCCGAAATGACCACAAGCAAGCAATAAGTGTTCATTGTGTATACGTCTGTATAATCAACGGTAGGTAATAATTTTATCTAAAATGGCACTTTGGAGTGTGTTTTAACAATTCTACTCGCACGTCAACATATTTCACACTCCCTTTGAACACTAATTCACTTCGACGGTGATATATCTCGCACACGTAGCGAATAAATAAACAGTCTAAGCAACAATGGGACGTTAGTTAGCGAAACGACACCCTAATTACTGGCATCCTTTGTTTTCGCGCTGGCAAAAATTGCGCAGCAAAACAAACAGGCTCATCTTTTAGCACCCGATATATTATTATTTTAAAAATGATGTTAAGTAAATACGAAATCGTTTTCTGGCGTCCCATTTCGCTTTGAGTTTTATTTACGTCACCTGTATTGGGTACATTCTTTTCAAAATGTTCTATGATCTAAAAAAAAACAATCAGAGTATTCTATTTTTATTTTAATAAAATTATTAATATTTTTAATGAGAATTATAAAGAGTAGAGTGTAGATATCTAAAGAACGGCATGTTTTCAATTATGTAATTTATTAAAAAGACAAAAATAGAAGACAATCCATTCTGATAGGATTTGTCACGGTAGAATATAAAGACACAAATTTTTGAATTGACTATAGTTTTCAGAAAAATTACAGATGCAAAAACGAATATTTGGTATACGGTTGTTGTATTAAGATCGAATAGCACCGACGGAACGTTTCAAAATTGAATTTTAGAAAAAAAAAATTTTTTAATTATAGAATTTTTTTAACAGGGAGATGTTTGTCAAATTTTTTTTTCTTCGATTTGGTCCAATTTTGCTCCACATCGATCAGATTGACTTCCGGTTGTTGTATTAAGATCGAATAGCACCGACGGAACGTTTTAAAATTGAATTTTAGAAAAAATTATTTTTTAATTATAGAATTTTTTTAACAGGGAGATGTTTGTCAAATTTTTTTTTCTTCGATTTGGTCCAATTATGCTCCACATCGATCAGATTGACTTCAGGTTGTTGTATTAAGATCGAATAGCACCGATGGAACGTTTTAAAATTGAAGTTTAGAAAAAAAAATTAATAATAGAATTTTGTTAACAGGGAGATGTTTGTCACATTTTTTTTCTTCGATTCGGTCCAATTTTGCTCCACATCGATCAGATTGACTTCCGGTTGTTGTATTAAGATCGAATAGCACCGATGGAACGTTTTAAAATTGAAGTTTAGAAAAAAAAATTAATAATAGAATTTTGTTAACAGGGAGATGTTTGTCACATTTTTTTCTTCGATTTGGTCCAATTTTGCTCCACATCGATCAGATTGACTTCCGGTTGTTGTATTAAGATCGAATAGCACCGAAGTTTAGAAAAAAAAATTAATAATAGAATTTTGTTAACAGGGAGATGTTTGTCACATTTTTTTTCTTCGATTCGGTCCAATTTTGCTCCACATCGATCAGATTGACTTCCGGTTGTTGTATTAAGATCGAATAGCACCGACGGAACGTTTTAAAATTGAATTTTATGAAAAAAATGTTCTCAAAAACTAGACATAATTCACTTTTCATTACTGAATTTGCGCCTTTAGATTCAGATTAAAGGAAAAACAAAAAATCAGATTAGTTGCCATTTGTTCGTAATGAATTAATATTTAAGATGTTTTGATGATGGTATACAAAATTCATGTCACAAACTGTTCACTTGCAAGTATTTTTTCAGATTTTTTTGAAAATTTTGTGATCAGATGTAATGACAGTTGCTTAAAAAATTGTTAAATCATTTATTTCAAAAACACTTATACAGAGCGTTCCAAATCGCCCCTCACTTAAACGGCTTCTAAATTTTTGTCTTTTAAGTCATAACAATTAATTTATTTTTCATTGAAAAATATAAATTATTAAATATTAATAATATGGTGACTTACAGGCGGGATGTAAATTTTTAAATAAATCAAAAATTACAGTTACAACCTGGATTTGAACCAGGGATCTTTGCATTTCTAGCACAATGCTCCCCAATCTGAGCTACTGAAGCCTATGACATTTATTAGATATAATTGTCATAAATCAAGGAAAGAAAGTAACGACTACTTTGATAATAGGTCGTTAAACATTTTTAGTTATAAATTATTAAAATAGACATGAAAGTATAAAATTAAGAACATAAAATTAATAAATGTGTAAAAATATCGTGATATACGCCGGAAAAACGTAAATTTTTAAATAAAATTAATTGTTCAAGGTGATTTTTGCTTTTGCATATACAGTGTGGAA
The DNA here is from genome assembly GCA_964023965.1 of Melinopterus prodromus. NCBI lineage: Eukaryota > Metazoa > Arthropoda > Insecta > Coleoptera > Scarabaeidae > Melinopterus > Melinopterus prodromus. The sequence continues at coordinate 54,714,584 of OZ030393.1, forward strand.
ATATGAGATAGTTTCTGAGATGATTCGGGATTTTAAAAAATGCCGTTGATTACAATGCACATTTTTAGGTAAAATTCAACAAATTCAAATAAACAAAATTCAATTTCCTGTCTTCAATTGTTAATGACTCTTGGCGTCATCGAATTTTTTATTGGCAAGCCCGTATTTTTCTAGCTAATTTTGGGTAACAGAAATATTTTATGACCTTAAATAGGAATATTTTCAAGAAAAATTTAGCTGAAAATTGTACAAAATTGGTAATACTAGGGGACATGGTAACTAGAACATGAAATTACGTTTTGGGTAGAATTATTTGCCATAGAAAGGAATCTTGATCTAACATTCCTTATCGTCTAAGTGTAAAAAAAATTTTCAAATTGCAAACTTTTGTTTTTTTTGCAAAATAATACCAGCTGAAACTACTGCAGTAGAAACATCAAAAGGGCTTTAAAGTAAACCTCAATCTTTTAACTAAAACCATTCACTTGAATTCATATTCAATTGATATTTAGCACAAAAAATACATCGATAACACCTATTTGGTATCCATTAACAAACAAATTTGTAGGTTATGAATTCCTAAGACAATCTAAAGATCTATAAAAATCAGTATCAAAAATATGGGGTTGTCATTAAAAAGAAAATGTCGATGACGTCATAAGTCTAAAACAACTGAAGGTCATAATTAATTTTGAAATTAATATGTGTATTTTGATAAGTAAATCTCTAGGTCTGACTGAAAAGACTTTTTTGTCATTCATTTGTTTGATTTCCAAGGTATTGCGACTAATTTTGAATAAATGCAGTTAATTTCAGTTCAGAATAATTTTTGTTAAATTTGTTGATAATTTAGTAACCGTTTATAAACAAATGAGCGAATCATTATTAACATTTCCAACAAAAAAAAAATTAACCAAAAATGAAGAAGTCCTTAAAGTTATGCCCATACCTTTTCAAACACCCTGTATGTCTTTATTTTGGTGTTCTTTTGGCTACCGGTATCGGGAAGCTACATACAAAAAATAAACAATATATCAGTACAAACAATATTTTACACATTAAAATTATCAATTTAAAATTAAACCTCAGATTGACGTCGTTAAGGGGAGTTATTAGAACTGGTACGTCCTACAAAACAAGCATTCATAGTGAGCTTATTTCTGTATAAATTCTCATCATATTATAGATAAAGGTGTATTACTTGTTGTGGTATTAATTGTTGTAGTATGCATGCGACGTGATAAAAATTCTTGATTCTCTTGGAAAGTTCATGTAAAGTTTTGAGTGTAAAAAGATGAGGTAAAACTGAGATAGCTGAAAAGATTCCTCGGAACTTGTGTTGTGTGAGTACGGATTCCTCTTAAATATGTATCCTAAATTAGGGTTAAAAGCTATATTTTTAATTTAATTACATATTTATTTTCATAGGCCCGATGAAGCGTAATTCACACAACCGATAGCCAAAAGCTAATCACCAAATTTGGTATAGGAAATAAATATTCGTATTGAAAGCAATTGAAAAAAGAATACATCAAATACTTAGAATAGTATAGGAACTGACATTGGTTATAGTTGCCCGTATATTTGATAATTTATTTAGCTCTAAACTAGTCACGAATTGTCTCTTTCTATCTTCATGCAATAAAAAACTGTTCGACTGGCTGCAACGACCTTGTCAAATAATATACTCAAGGACGATCTCCATCTTCATCAAATAAAATAAGTAATATTGATGTACTCACGTGGCCGTGCTTGTCCATCTCATTGTTGGTCAGTTTGACTTTCTCGAAGGAGACGACCTGCTTCCGGAGCTGCTCCCCGGAGTAAGGCGAATCCGGATGGGCGTACATCCGACACGGCGCTGGCGGATCCGCTTTTCCAGCGACGAGCCAAGATGACCGATGATAAGCGTACCTGTACCTCTTGTTATCGACAGGAACGATGTCCAGGAGGACGGCGTACCTCTGGTCCGGTCTGATGCCTGTGAACGATACCCGCACCGTTGGAAACATCCGCCTACAACAGAAGGATATTTAGAGTTAACTGGTTATTGTGCTACAATTATTAATAATTGTCAGCAAGAGCGCTTATAATACACATCATACATATAGCACACGTTTCCTTTGTTATTGGTGCTTGAAAATTAATTGAAAAAAATAATAAAATTTCAAATATAAATGTTATTAAATAACTAATTTTCTATATTTAAATCAAATATTTCTGATAGATACTTCTGGACAAAGCTAGAGATTAAGTATGCAGCACTCAAAAGTATCAAAGCTGAGAGTAACATAATGTAGTGCACAAGGTCCAATTGTATATATTCTCTATACACATGATGTTCTGCAACCAGATGAGCTCCAGGATGCTATGATTGGATGTAAGAGTGCAAATTTTGAGACTTGCTAGTTTCCGCACTGCTACCATGGTGCTTCAAGCTGTTGTTTGGGTTTTGCACCATGAGAGATATAGAGACATCGAACTGGGTAAGCAGAACTGGAGTATTTTTGGACATAAAAACCTTATTGCAGAGACCGCAAGACCTCAATAAAAAAAAAAACAAAAATGGTTGGTGAAAGGTCAAGAAAGATCAGTATGGCATACACTCTCAAAGCAGCTAGGTCTGTTAGAAACGTAGGGCGAGAAGAGTCCAGATTACAAGAATCATTTTCTGGCACATAGTATAAAATCTACTCTACAAGCAGATAAACAAGTAACAACTGTCTCATGTAGTGCCTTAAAAATAAGAAAGCACTACACTGACTACTGTGCATATCTTTCTGTAAGTTATCGGTTAATAATTGGGCGGATTCCATGTAATTTGCTAACAATCGTCTCAATGCTCGACCGATTTAGTATGTTTTTACTGTATCATACATAGTATCATAAAGTACTATAATCGTGCAGAAAAAAAAATTGTTTTTGGCGGAAATAAGTCTTTCTGGGTCCCCTGAACATTTTTGACCAAGGTACAAAAAATGTCTGTGTGTGTATATATGTGTATATATGTGTGTACCCGATTTTTGAAGCAACGATTCCGGAGAAGCTTCTAAAGGTATAGGGACGAATCTTCATATTCAGAAGTTTCTTGACTAAACTTAGAGCTGAAAAGGTTTTTGTTCAAAAAGGTCCAGAGGAACTGGATATTTACTCTAATCATTTTTCAAGGATTTAGCAAATGAGCCGACATTTCTGAAATTTCGTCAAAATAGTTAAATAATAAATTACAGTAGAGGAAATTTTAAATAATTTATGTCTATGACATTTTTTGGTAAAATTAATAGTTTAGCTGCATGAGCAAATTCTATTTAATCGAGATCGGTCGTGCCTGCATTAATATAAAGCAAGTTAGCCAGGATTTGACAGATATTTTTATTCTAGTGACAGTAGGTAGTGTCAAATGTTGATGTGTTGACAATACCTACTGTCAATAGTATATTTGTCAAATCCAGGCTAAACTATTAATTTTATATATAGTATGATAAAGTCATGTGCCTGGCCACATAGATTTTTTGTTAGTATGATATATCAAAATTGTTTGGATTAGATTTTAGTTGATTGTTTGACGATCCAATCTCGGTTGACGGCAATGTTTCACATAAAACTAACATTTTTAAATTAAAAACAATGAAGATTAACACACTGAGTTTATATGCTGTGGTAGATTTGTTTTGCTTGCTTTTGTTGTTTGTTTTTGTTTATTTTTATATCGTCAACTTTCTTCTCATTGTGGTGCAACTATTTTCGCCATTATTTGGCAATTAATTTTATGTTCTGACTGCAGTATTTTTTCATTTAATTATCAAATAATATTTTGCGATTTCAACCATCTGTCAAACTTAATTGAAAATAATTAAATTTGTGTTTAACAAATTTAATTAAATTTAATTTGTGTTATGTTTATTTATTTTAATAAATTTGCAATCCACTATTAAACTATTAAACTATTAAACTATTAAATCAATAAACTTTTAAGTGGAGTTCTCAAAATAACCGACAATCTACATTTATTTCATTTTTTTAGATAAGAAATTATATATTCCGTTAGAAATCTTGTTTGTCAAATTATGTTACATAATATTTAGTAATTTAAACATATATACAACTTCTTTCAAAGACGGCCGCTGACGAGCGAGAGTCGAAGATAAATGATCACAATGGCCAATAACAAAAAATATCTGTGGCCAATAACTAACTCTGGTGATTTTTTCCTGTAGACTACGAATCTGGAGTCAGAAGTTGTAAATTATAGTTTTCTTTTAAGAAAATCAATGCCAAAAAGGAAGAGAACGTGTTTTGATATTTGTTTCCTTTAAAAATTGGTGTCAATTCATCATTAAAATTACCAAACAGAAAAAAAATATATTTTTTAATTTTTTTAAGTAAATATAAATTTTATATATTTTAAAGCAACCTCTACCTGTTTTCAGGTCATAGAACATACTGAAAAGGTGCCACTTAGAGACACTCTAATGAGAAACTGAACCTAAGATTTAATTCAAACAATTGTAAGCCAACGGTTATACGTTTGCTTCAACCAAGAAGTATCATCATAATATAATATAACATAGTATCATTAAGAAATTGCGCAAAAACTACAACCAAAAACATACAGACAACACAAGCTGATAGTGATGGCGAGCGTTGAGGAAAAATGTAACACGAAACCGTCACTTTCTTGTTACGTGACAACATGACAAGGCATCTTTCGTCTCTCTTTAATTTTGCTGGGGGTCGAGCGTGGAAATGATAGATTCACAACAAATTGGGATCAGTTGAATACATATTTTCTAAATAAGCAAAACCGCATCGTAGGCTTGGCAAGGCTTCGTGGTTTGTTTTAATTTCTTGATTTCTAAAAATGCTTCAGAATGAAATGTATCTATATTATATATTATTACATCGCGATCACGGTAACATGTTGCATATTGAGTTCTTGATATAATTGAGAATAACTATAACAACGAACAACTCTACCAACTCGTCTCCTATCTGCACGGTAAAACCTAAGAAACCTACCTAAGAAACCTAAGAAAAGTAGCTCTACCGTTCTAAAAGAGCTCGAAAGATCACCATTAAAAACATCAGTTCTACAAACAGTTTAAAACTCTTCTCCTATTGTTTGATAAATGATAATAATCCACTAATTGCAACTTTCGAATTCAACGTCGATTGCCCACAATTTACATTAAACTAATGCCATCCAATCTACTGTTTCTTTTTCACAATTTAAATGCCTGGAAGTGGCAATTAGGTGTGCATAGAGCACGTTCGGGCTGTCAGTCGCGGTCCTTTGATGAACACGTCGCGCGACACTCGAAGTGAGACCATCACGGGCCATTTGACGTGTCACCCGGTCTGCCGGTCGTCGTCTCTTCCACCGCGTCCGCTCAGCCACTGCTCACTGCTCAGCTCAGAGTCAAGTGCTCAATCCTAATTAAAACACGCGCTCTTGTCGCTTTTAAAAATACCCGCGGCCGCCGTCGCAGCTCTGCGTATATAATCAAAGGTGCCCGCTTATGCAGCGCCCTGTAATAACGGCGATATTAATTGCCGGCCATGGACGATTGATCGCCACACGCGCGGGAATGCTTTGTCTTATTAGCGAGTGAGGCTGAAAATGCGAGCGAGCATTGCCTAGCGAGTCGGCGTTTTCGACACGTATCATTTACCGAGGGACTGTTTCTGGAATCGATGGCCATTTTGTGCGCGCCGTTCGACTTCCGGATAATCTAGCGATAAGATCTAATGGCGGAGAGATAAGAGACGATGATATCTCGTAATTACACGTTGCCATGGCTCTGTTTGCTCTCTTTGTGACGGGCGATGGATAGCACGCTCGCCGCGCTAGATGGTCTGCTCGGATTTCCCCGGATACGGAAAAATTCTATTACACGGGTCCAATTATAAAAGCATTAATTTTAGGTTTCGAGTTTCTGCATCGTGCTTGCCATCTGTGAATGTTATACCTGAGGATTCATGATACCCTTCAGTATGTACGATCATGCACACATATTTACTGCATTTGATGTACTAAATACGTTTAAATGATAATAGATTTAATAGATCTTTGGTTTGAATGGGTATTAGGTTTAGGTATTTAATTAATCAACTAAAGAAGCGAATGATAATTAACACAGGTGAGGACAATTTTTGGAAAAAACACCTCCGCCTGGATTTGAACCAGGATTCGAAACTCGGATTGCAAGTCCTGAAGTGACAAATAAAACCTATAAATTTCCACAGCCTCTGTAGCTCAACTGGGAGAGCTGTCAACCGGAAATTGGAGGGTTTCTGGTTCAAATCCAGGCGGTGATGTTTTTCCAAAAATTATCCTCACCTGGCTTAATTATAATTCGCTTCTTTAGTTGACATTACTGACGAGTTGACCATTTTCCCGTGAAGTATTCATATATTCATATAAGGTTGTGGCAGTATTATCTGCCACAACCTTATATGAAGAAGATGTTGCGTTATTAACTTTCTTCTTATACCACGTAAGAAGAGGCGGTCTTGTTTACAAATGTTCAATATTTTCTTTATGATAATTGGTTTAATTTTATTATTTTAGTTTTCAAGAGCTTGAATGCTTGAATGTAGTAAACTATAAGCGATAGGGTTTAATCCGTCTTTAGTAAGTATTTCTTAGTTTCTTTATCAGATGGATAGTTTAGCTCAATTTTTATTACTGAGTTTTGATGCATTTTCAAACATTATTATGATAAACTGTATAGCCACTATTGATGTATGTATATGTGCTTTATGGTCGTCAATTTTAAATGTTGCATGCGTGTTCTATGTATCTTAAATTATAGCATTACTGAAAATTAGTTCTCAAAAAAAGTACTTTTGTTTAGACTTTTGTTATTTTTTTTTTTTTGATATATACGTATTCTACTTGAAAATGAAACTTACTATTAAGTTGGATATTATAAAGAAAACCGATCGTCGCTTAAAAGTAAAAATGATAACTAGCTTGAACAAATGTGAGAGTTCACAATCATTGGTTCAGTGGACATTACTTTTTGTCATAGGTATGCTTAATTAAATAAACTTGAAAACTTCTTAGCCTAGCTAGAATAATATATCGTTTGTAAAACTTCACATATGTTTATGCATGTATAAGAAAGGCACTATTTCTGTTGCTGCGATAGCAATACCAAATAACGTGTCACCTGTCAACGAATTTGATGGGGCAGGAAAAGTGGCCATTCGTGACAGCAAAAATGCTAGTCAGATGCTCAAGCAGATCAGAGGCCCCTCATTGCTGTGGTCCACTGATAGATCAAAGATCGTGTATGGGATCGTGTAGGGGTAGGCATTAGTTTACCAGATTCTCTCTATCCAAATCCATAGGCCATAATCCAACGATCTTCCAGGCAGAAACGGACGTTATTGTCATATTTGCCCAAGAATTGACCCTTTAGAAACTTATCTACATTTGATTAGACAGCCAGGTAGCGTTAAACGAGCTGCAATCGAAGGACAATAAGTCAAAAACTGTCTGAAACTCCAAATTCTCCCTGAATAAACTGAATATACTGATAACCAAGGAATCATTGATGAGGGTTTCAGGGCATTCAGGGGTCGAAGGCAATGCACAAGTCGGCATCCTAGCCAAAGAAGGCTGTAAGATACCCTTTTACGGGTCAGCAAAACTAGCAAATACCATAACCTTGCTGCCTCCAACGCCAAACAGTATCAGCATACAAGATAATGACAATTGGGAGCCGCCACCATTGAGCTAGCGGACTTAACACAACATACTCCACGAGACATTTGCTGACTTAAAAGACTTAAAAGACTTAACATCAGAGGATTCTGAAGTATAAACGAACTGCAAAAGATCGTCTAGTCTAGTATATCATAGTATATCGAAAGGGACAAATTCCATACTGTACCATCTCCAAGCGCGACATGTTCTGCAAAGCTTTTGAGGATTACCTTTTTCAAGTTTTTCGTCTTTTAAGTAAGCTTTGATTTAATAAGATTGTTTAACTCAATTTGTATTACTGAGGTAGGGGTTAGAGGTGCATTCGCTTTCATTGTCCGTTTTCTTTTAATTGGTACTTTTTGTGTCTTCTTCAAATTTAATCATTAGGTATATTCATAACACGTAGGTACCTATATACATACAATCACTGATACAAGAAATGAAATTGTCAATAATGGGTATTTAAAATTATACAGAAACATGTACTACCTCCCAAAAATTCACAACCATCCAAGCATTAAAACGTCCAAACGGCAATACGTCGCACATGAAAACGCGCACATGTGGAGGCTGATATCGGAAAACCGGAGCGCAAGCGTTGATTGGACGAGAATGCGGCAGACGGTGGAGTAATTCTCGGATTTAATGGCAACTCGACAATACGCGAATGGGAAATTATAAATCATAACTGACACGGTAATCCGCGTATAAATCTTGCGCAGCGGCGCACGATACACGCTTCCCTTGAGGTAAGTAAAAACCTGTGTCGATTTTATCAGCGAGCGTGCGCCCGTTTAACGGAAAAATCATTACTATTAAGAGCGTCAAACCATCAAGAAATTTTTAGTGACGTTGCTACCGCTATAGATTACTAGCGATTCTTATCTGAGATTGTGGCGCTATTTTTCGTGGAACTTGTTTAATTCACAGCTTTAAGTTGTTAAAATTAATAGGTCCTGTCATTCTGTCCATCTGTCGGTGCAGAATATATGAATATAACTGTTATTGGCATAAGTTGCAATAGCAACGCAATGCAATAGTTCCTCAACTATTGAGGAACAACGAACTCAAGCCTACATCTCTGGTCTAAAGCGCTGAATTTTAGGTATAGTTCAGACATCTCTACCCACATTTGACAAAACCTCTCAAAAATTCATATCTGCAAATTGGTAGGTGCATATGTTTTGTTTATTGTCCTGGACAACAAACTAAAAGTCCTAAAGGCTTCTATGTCTACGTCTAATTTTCTTTCGTGTAATTTTGGGTTGACGTCATGTATCGTCTAAAATCAACAGAACTAGTGGAAAAAATAATGGTTCCGCTCATAATTCTTGAAATTCACGGGTTCCAAAAAATACATATTTGCTGATTTATAAATCAAGTACTTTAAAAAAATTTAGAAAAACCGTTTGATATAATTTCAGGATAAAATTTTTGAATATTATTAAATTGAATCTCCGCATTATTTGGTAATGGTTTCGTAAAAATACTGAACAAATGATGGTATACTTTTACAAAAAAAATTGTATTCTAATAGGACAAGCCAGCTATATAATTATTTATATCAGATCTTAAAAACATAGAACCGATTTAAAACAGTGGCTCTAAAAGATACTGTTTCGCAATAGTTTAAAACGGGTTAGAGATATTCGTTAAAATTTATTAGTAAACCTTCTTCAGAATCTAATTACAACTCTATAAACCTGATTTTAAAAAAACATAAATTATATTAAAGTATTATAGAATGTATAGTCTTCATGAATTAGCTTACTTGCAAGCTAATTCTCTCACAATTTTTCTACCGCAATAGAATTGTGGAAAGCATACAAATTACAAACAACTTAAAAAGCGCGCATTTTGCATTAAAAACACTGTCTGCCAGGAGACAAATTTAGTAAATGTGAATTTATGGCCTTAATAGTCACCTAAATATCTTTAGAATCTTTAGATTCAAGTCAAGTAAGTACAGTATGATATGAAGCTCATGATTTTTGTCTCTGTATCAAAATTCAAATCTCTACACCTAAAAACAAAATAAATACGGGGTAACCAGAAAACAAGAGGACAAGGCGTCCTCTTTTAAAGAAGTTTAGAAATACAAATTTTTACCTTAAAATTATGTTGATTTTTGAACTCTTTCTTTTAAATTTTATACTATATCCTCAAAATATAATTTATAATTTTTAATACCAAAAATTGTAGCGAAACAAATAAACACTTGAGTCCACCAGCTAATATGTTTCTGGATCTTTATTCTAAGCATTTTTCAAGGATTTTGCAATTTTCTGTAATTTCTGTAATGTCGTCAAAATAGCTAAATAATAAATTTAACTAGAGGAAATTCTGAAGAATTTATGCCTATTACATTCTATGGTAAAATTAATAGTTTAGCTGTATGAGCAAATTCTCTTTGATCGAGATCGGTCGTGTCTGCTTTAATATAAAGCTAGTTAGCCAGGATTTGACAGATATTTTTATTCTAATGACAGTAGGTAGTATGAAACGCTGATGTTATGACAATACTTACTGCCAATAATACGAAAATATCTGTCAAATTCTGGCTAACTAGTTTTATTTTGATGCAGACACGACTGATCTCGATCAAAAAGAATCGCATGCAGCTAAACTACTAATTTTATATATTGTATGATAAAGCCATGTGCCAGCCAACGTCAGATTTTTTTAATTTCTATACTTAATCCTCAAAATAAAATAATTCAGTATTTAATATTGAAAATATTATCTAAACAAATGAATACTTGATTCCACCAGCCAATATGTTTCTTGTTTAAAATGTAATCGCACAGTAAAAACAAACATAAATGCACTATTTCAACTGCCATATTTCAACTATAAAGTCCTTAAAACACCTTATAATCATACTTTGCTAAAAGTGTCGGTAATTTTTACATTTTCTGATCTGCCATTTTGGTCCTTTGCAAATTAAATTCCTGATTTTATCTCTAGATATGTTGATCTCAGATAACACATACATGTCAGAGATAGTATGATGTGTAGGTCACTTAATAGAAACAAATCACCAATTTACAAATCCATATGTTTTTTGGGGCTAAAGCCCAAAATGCCTTTGTTATTACTACACAATCTTGGCTAGCATGAGGTAGCATGGTAGTTTGTTCGACATCTGTGAACATTTTAGACATTTGAGAAAGCATGGGGTCTACTGTCAAGCAAATTATATGCAACCCATAATGTGCAAGAGACGATTATAATAAATGAAGATATCATGATAATGATGCAACTATAGATTAAGAAAACGACCAAAACTAGAGAAGGTAATACAATCTCCAAGCAATCTTGTAAAATGATTAGCAGGCGATCAATTGATAGAGATAACCGGGTCGGAAACGTAACAGGTACTAGTAATAGGACAGGGTGAGCTTCGAGAGGGAGTAATCCTCACACCTCTCCGACGCTGGTACCGTGAGTTATCGGAGTTTGATTTGTGTTGTTCGGCGAGTTTGCAGCGACGGCATCGGATCGGTCGGCTTCGGCATCAGTATCCAGAGTGGAGATTCCTCGGAGATATCGAAACAAATTAGCGCTGAAATTATAGGCTTTTAGGAGCCGCTATCTTCATCGGCTGCGATTTGCCGCGGGTGCGATCGATTATTATTACGATCCGGGTACGTTCGGGATATCGGCGATAATAAAGCCGCAGAGTGGGCTATGGCCAGATGGCCGGCCATAATTCAAATTCTCGTATTGCCGTTTGCCGCAATGTTCCGAGGCGGACAGTTTCCACAGTTGATTGTGCTTTTAATATACATCGATCATTCTCAAACGCCGCGAAACGGCCCGAACCACGGACAACTTTCTCACACAATGGCCACGAGAGCTTAGAGAAACGAGTGTGGATAATTATACCTGTCACTATTTATTGGAAATCCCCTCGTGATTGTTATTAAGTTATTTTCATCGTTTTGTAAGCCACTTACTGAATGTTTGAGGCGATCTATCTAATAGAATCTTCTCTGCAATTTCCAATTTCTGCGATACTATCTGATGATACTTGTTCAAATCAATGAGCAAGAAACGGAGATTTTATTTCAATATTATTCACAATTATTTACTAACACTTGCTGCAACAATTCAGACAAAATTGATTGAAGACTGCAATGCATTAAACCATCTCAGAGACGGTTTGTTATTTCAAAAATCCGCTTACCATCGATATTGACTGATGATGACATTGTTTTAAAGGCCACCCCACATGTTTCTAACTGATTATAGGATAAATCATTTAATTGTCTTAAAGGGTGCACATGTCAAAACGCGCGATTCTGGCGAATTTTACCAACTGAACTCTTTATCCTAGAAACATCAAAAGAGTCCCACAGTAAACCGAATAATAAAGAAAAATTTAGTCAGACCCTGTTCAACGCAAGAAAATTGTTACCATTCTACCGCAGTTGTGCTGCAACTGGTGACAAAACAAGTCGGTAACAAGTCGGTAAAATATTGGTCACTCTCGCATTTCTCGCTTTCAATGGCATTAGTCTGTTATCATCATAGTCAGCAGGTTTATCTATAACAAGAATTTATTGGATTGCGGAATCTTGATGTGGGTGTGTTTGTATAGTGTTTTTTTGTAGTAACAAGGCCGTTAAGTAGTTTTTGGTGTGTACAAGTTTTTGGTGTCTTAGACGATTTCTTTAATACAATTATACCTACTCACAGGGATGTTAAATTACGATAATTAATTTTTTTCGTAAATACCGCTGAAATTAAGTCAACTGCTTAGGTGGGGTGGGGTGCATTGACGCAAGTACTGATGGAAGGTTTTTGAAATTAATTTATAAGTTGCGGTAAATTACCAACTGTAATTAAAATGGTCGCTAAATTATCGGTAAATTACCAACGGCAATTTAAATTGACGATAAAAAACCATCGGTCATTTACCCCGTAAATTACGATGATTCAAAATCTGTAAATTACCATTAATTACGGTAATTAATTTGGTAATTTACGCGGTAAATTACGCCTTTACATCCCTGCCTATTCATGGTAATCAGTATGAAATGTATGGAGCTGCCACTTACAGATAATCTATGTATTTGGATTTTTTGAAATAGTAGACCGTTTCGGAAATGTTGCAATATTTCCATACCCTGGGCGCTTACTACATACATAAATATGACTGTCCTAAACCTCCATAAACTATTCGACAAAGTATCACAGCTAAAATTATCAATTTGTCCAGCTCAAATAATTTGTCGCCAATGTAATCAAATGTTCTAGCTTCTAGAACTAAATAAAGTAAATATGAGAAAACCTGAATAAAAAATTACATTCAAGTGTTTTGTTTCATCAAATTGCTAAATTTGCTTAGATATTAGGCATTTCTGTCATTGTTGTCGGTTGTCCAGATTATTTAACTAACACAAGTTGTCACATCTCAAAGCATGAGTGTTGCAATTCATGTGTCGCTCATTCGGTGAAAATCGCATGTTCTTGTAATTTAATGCACATGTGTCTTAAAGGCCACCACTAAACATGCCAACCCAATTGTTGCCAAATCGGTATATTGTGTAATTGATGAATATTTAATTTGGTATTTCAGTAGAAAACTAACATTTTAATGGGTTTAAATGGTTAAGATACAAAAAAATATGTACAAAGAAAGCTTAGATTCTGATAAAACTACATTAAATTCCCTACAAGTTGGATAACTTAATCAATGATTTTGGTCGAACTGTGTAGCCGCTTGAAGGCGTTGAAATTGTATGTCACATTACGCGAGACCGCAATAACAAGAGCCATTCACCAAGAAAGCTTCAGTAGAGACCTATATTATTACTATTTATTTATTAAAAGCTATATATTTGCAGTTTTTAATTATTACTTAATGTATTTTGTATTTTTTTGTTTTCTTTAACATTTGAGCTCTTGACTAAGCGGCTTTGCTTAGACTTCGCGCATATTTGCAAAAATACCCCGACTCCAACATTTTTGTAATAATTTCGATATTAGTTTTAAGATTTTTAGTAGAATCTATTATTTCATTATTCCGTTTAGGTTTTATAAGTTTTTTAATCTATTGCGCCATGGACCTAGGGGCTACAAAATAGCCTACCTTAAGTAACGAATAGACAAATTTTCTAAATTTTTGCAATTTTCGAAAAGTTTTCAATTTTTTTATTGATTCATGCATTGACGCCGGAATTCTGACTATATACAAAATTTCAACTTGATTGGAAAAATGTTTAATTTTTCAACATTTTTGCAAATTTTTGAAACGTTTCCAGTTTTTTGTTTATTCATGCATTGTCACCAGAAATCTGTCCATATGCAAAATTTCAACTCGATTGCACTCTGGGAAGTAGGTAAAATATGCTAATGCGCAAGAGCGTAGCGTGATATAGACAAGTGGTCCCTGTTTCTTTCGCAACAAAAAATGCATTTTTCATGCGTTTCCAACCGCAGACGGGGTTCACACAAACACATTTGATAAAAAACACAATAAAGAGACTAATTAGTAAATAAAACAAAAATTTGTATTTTGAAAAAGTTTAACTTTATATGGGATTATCTGCGTAACTAGAAACGGACAACTGGTTGCTTTTCACATCCACGCACACATGTATCAACCCAATCTCGTGGCTTAACGGTTTTGCCAAAATAAGTGATCAAGATGTGCAATTTGTAGGGAAAATAGTGTAGTTTTAGCACAATCCTAGCCTTTTTAACAGGCACCCTCGGGAACGATTTGACTGGACTAACAAATGCCTTAAGCTTGATGACGATTGCTTTTGTGTTGCCTTAAAGTATATAACTACTGATACTGTATGGATAATGCTTACATATTACACTAACGGTCAAGAATAAACTCAACAATAAATATCATTCAATGATATGCCTAAATATTAGTAGTACAATTTCAATAATTGGACAGGTGTCAATAATTACCCCACATTACTTCGTAAACCGTCGCGTCGGTGGCCCAAATCTGTTGTTAAGTGTTTGAACATACAAATCAAACAATGAACAATCAAATTTTACGCTTAGTAACACGCACTAATAACGTACGAACCGCGCGCCAACGAAAGGTGCGCGCGTAAGAAATATCATCGCGACAGGTGCTCGAAAAAAAATCAAATTACCTGCGCTATGCAAAGACCCATTAGACGTATGGCTGCGTTCATAAATACTCCACTTAAATTTTAGATACGGCCTACTATTAATCAAAAAATACGCGTATATACCAGTGTGTACACCGGTATTAATTTAAATTTTTAATTACTGAGCCGTGCGCCGCACGCTTTTTTTCGGTTTGTTGCATTACCGCGATTGCGATCTAGATTAAAACAAATACATTTTTACAATAATAAATGTATCCTGAGGGGTGGGGGGGTTGTTTTAAAATTAGTTTCGGCGAATGTGCTCGGCTCGACACGACGCACACCAACGTGCGGTGGTCCAAAATGGTAAGCAGATGTTGAAATTTTATGCCAATTAACTAGGGAGATCAATCTTTGGGTAAATTGGCTCATTTATATTATTAATAGTGCAATTAAAACAGAGCGGTCCCGACGTGTGGCAATTAAAGTGTGCAAATGAAACGGACATGGGGAAATTATTAACACTCTACGGCGAATGTCGTTTGTCGATATCGATCAATTAGCCGATCGATATTTGCATCAGATATATGCCTTCTAGCCATCATCAGCGAGAGGAAATAATTTAGTGCGACGAGATAATAAGCGAAGCAAGTGCAAGAAGAATTAAAGAAAATATTTGTGTGATACGGAATCTTATTAAAAGAACCATTTGCTTGACGTTTGCAGATCCAACTGTCTTGAGGGAACATAGAGTTGTATGCAAGAAATGCCCTATTTTTAGTATGGTTACACCAAAATGTACCCTAAATACTAGCACGTTGTACAATTAGTACCAGTTAACTCATCAAAATTCGAAAATATAATAAATGAATAATACTGAAAAATATAGAGTTTGAAGATTGAAATAGACTTGAAGTTTTCAGTAGATTGAATACTAATTATCGCCAATCCATAAATAAAAAATCTGTTGTGGCCAGGCACATGACTTTATCATATAATATATAATATTAATAGTTTCGCTGCATGAGATTCTATTTGATCGAGATCGATCGTGTCTGCATTAAAATAAAACGAATTAGCCAGGATTTGACAGATATTGAAAATAGGTATTGTCTAAAAATCAATCATACAGCGTATGATAAAGTTAAAAATACTATTTATGATTATAAGCTAGATTTGGCCGAAACTTAACTAAACGTAATTTTGGAACCGCCTTTTTTTAAATTTATCAAATTGATAGCCATACTGGATACAGCGTCAATCAAAACCTCAAATGCCATTTTTCAAGGAGTCATAAGGGATTTCAACCATGGTAGGTTGGGGTAAAACAACCCAAAAAAACATGACGCACATACAGGAGCTATTAGGACATCTAGTATGTTGTTCAGGACACTAAATAAAAGGTAGGTATTTACGAATTTGCAGATTAACTGCCGCCAAATATTTCTGCACCTCAAAATAATGATAGTTATCGCGCTCTGTATATAACTGAGGTGGCATGAGAATCGTCGCAGCTTTGCAGAGCACGGCTACATATACGAAACAACTACTTGGTTTCTCCAGGACACACACTGAACATAACTGTTCGTTTCTCCATGTGTTATTGGAGTTCGAATATATAACCACCTTTCAGATACTTTGAAACGTGTTAGGCTGCATCTGTTTCAAAAACAGCTAAATTGATGTTGCTGCAACACTGCATGTATACCCTGGACCACTGCATTTATTCTTTGTCATAACTTTTGTGTACACATACATATATGTATAACAATGATCCTATATTTTTCTTTTTTCTGTTTTGGTGTCATTGTGTGGGTTGTAATACGTTTTGTATACGCGATTACAGCTATTTTTATATTTTTATGAATTTTTTTCATGTTTTATTAATTACTTATGCATTTCCTTTTCTCGTATCTTCTTTGAATTGACTATATTTTGACATGTCTCATGCATCACAAATGTACCACGAGATTAATAAATTTTATTATTTATTATTATAACTTTATTTTTTGAGGGGTAAAACCAGGTATGATATACGTTGTGAAATTTATTGACTTTTAGTGACTTTTAGTATGTTGTTCAGGGCACTAAAAAGAATGCATTTACCAATTTGCAGATTTAGTTTAGTTTTTTCAGGGGTAAAACCAGGTATGATAACCGTTGCGAAATTTATTACAGAACAAAAGAATAAACGTTTAAGGTTGCGTTAAAAACTTGATATGTAACCATACATACTTCGTAACTGTAAATCAACTTTACACCTGAATGTTCAAGTATCTACATTCAAACTACACGTTAAGCTGAACCTTTAATCTTTGAGTCAGTTTCAGTCAATCTTTCAGTCAGTTTCAGTCGAATCCAGGTAACGAATTTTATGAATATTGGTCTATTTACGATACGGGTATTTTTAGGTGATTTTTTAGGTGCTAACAGATAGTTTGAATGCACAAACTAAAACATTCAGGTGAACATCCTAGCGGTTGAAAATTGTGATTGCATTTCCTTTTTAAACGCCACCATAATATTGCCCTTTTACATGGAAAACATACGTTGTGCCCTTACAAGTTCTTAATTAACTCTTCCTACTTAACTCTATCATTGGTTTCATTAGATTGTTTCAAGTTTTCACCTATTGAAGAGTATGGGAAATAGAACAAAATAGTTTTTATTTTTTACTTAATTAGATAATTGTGTATTGGGGTGTTTCTTATTTTAAATAATTCATAATTAATAAATTTTCTTACCACAATTAATAGCCTTAGTTAGTTATAAGAACATATCACAGATTTCTAATTACTTAGTTTGTCAAGAATACAATAATTGATGTTTTTCTCAATTACTAGTCACAATTTAAGAATCTGACTGCAGATTCAGAATCTACGGAGTGAAGTACATCAGAATTTGTTTAATTAAGTGTGTTTTATTTTTTATTCACTAAATCAATATTTGACTATAATGCCAGATCGGTGTTATGTTATCTCTAATCACCCAACTGTCCATAATGTCGCTGGTGTATTATTCCGGATTAATGTCTCCGTAGATACGTACAAGTGTATAAAAGTTATGCCCAGAGTTGAAAATTAGAATCGGTGCCCTTTAAGCATATAGGATAAAGTTCAAGTTTTTATGTCATTCCACTTGGTAGATTATTTTGTCAACCAGTTTACTTTTGGCATTGCAGAATTCGTCCAAAATAAATTGATTTCCCTTCAGTTCTTTGAATATAATCCATCACTTTCAAACTTAAACAAGTCAAGTTTTAACTACAGCCTTTAACCCTTAATTTTTAATCAGTCGACTTTAGCCTGAAATTTCCATCAAGACGCCGCTCTAAACTCGTTAATCCTCACCTCGAAGAACGCAATCTCGTCGGAGCAACGAAACAATTAGGGTAAATAATCTCAATCAGACTAATGCGCAGCAATTTCATTAAACCATCGCTGCCTCGCTGCCTGACTGGCTGGAGGAGATCAAAACTCCCCCGACTCTCCATCTTCCCCTGGAGAATTAACGGAGTGATCTCAATTATTTTAGCGTATGAATTTTAGAAAGGGTTAACAGACTCCATGGCCCCTGCTCGGTTCGCTACGCCATGTTGACGTGACCAAACTTTAATTTCTAGCGCCATTAAACTGACAGCTTGTCAGTGCTTGGTGACTGTAATGCGACGTACAACGCCCTGCCTCGTACCATGATGATGTTGAAAATTTGAGAACTCTAAGTTATTAAAGCATTTGTTTTTAATGACAACCCATAAAACACATAAACTTACATATGGAAACAGTACTTTATATCTTATATCTTTGGCGATGTTTTGAAGAGAAATTACAGTCAATAATAAAACCTGCTTCTTAAAAATTCACAGAATTATTTAGGAAATGCCTGATGGCAAGTCGCTTTATTCATTTTCGTGAATATTTGACATGGAAATTTGATTACGGGCACGGGAATAAATGTTCCTGGAATTTTATAGTGACAACGGCGTCAACGTCAGCCCCTGCGGTAGACGACGCCGGCGGACAGCCGCGCGACCGCAGGGGACCGCAAGGGACCACGCCACCGTTTCAATTTTCATGATGAAATTTTTACTAGAGCTGAATTCACGTCGCTCTTTATTACAAGGGAGGCGGGCGACGGCAGCATTTATTAACCCAATCTTGGAGGAAATTCAACGGAAATCGCTCGTCAGAAATCCTCTTTAACTTTCCCTTTGATGCATGCTCGAGCGCGCGCGCCCCCACTGAATAACTGATGAGTGATAAAATGAACGGATACCAACCGCAAATTATGGTTTTTCGTCTTGGTTTATTTATTAAAGATGAATCGACGGATTGTGCAAGCTTTGCGCTATATTGAAGGTTTATTTCTTTGTCTGGTTTCTTTATCCTATGGATGTTTGTAGATATTGTTTTGTAAATAATCGATTTCCGCAAATAAAAGTACCGTTACATAGTTTTCTTTCGTGTTACAGTAACATGGTAATGCTTGTCTATCTTAACTCTAGAAGCTGCATCATTTTGTCGTGATAAGCGTCATTTTTGGGGTTCACAATAAGTTGTCTAAGTCTGTATTTGGTTTTATCTCTTTATTCCTCCAAGTATATATATATTTGGAAGTTGGAATCTGCTTTTGAGTTTGCTCCTTCCATCGGACTTTTGATTGAATTATCAAAACTACATACATTGTTCTTGACAAAAGTTGATACCTGCAGTGTGGTCTAGTGTTATATTGCATGAAGGTGACATTTAGACGCCGACCATAAGCAGCAGGAGTAATGAACAGGGTTTCTCCGGATTTCTATTATCCAAAGCTATGGGCCCAACGCAAACCATCTTCCAGTCGAAAGTGCTGCAATCGAGGGCCAAGACTGTCTGGGGCTGCAAATTATCCGTGATCAAATGGATACCTGAGCATTCAGGGATCGAAGGGAATGAACAAGCCGACAACCAAATCAGAGAAGGCTCTAAGACTCCCTTTTATGGACCTGAACCTTATTGCGGTATCACAAAAAGCCACATTAGGAAAATGCTACAAAACTGGAAAGATACAGCTAAGCGAGCTTGCTAGGAAACATCAACTGACATGAGACAAGCAAAGGCTACTATTTCCTTCTCTGGCTCCAAGGACGAACACTGATCACAGGTCTCCTTACAGGATATTCTCCATCCAGATGTCATTTTAAAAACGCCAGCAAAGCTGACACTTCATACTCCTCGAACACTTACTGACTGCAAATGTTAGATTTATCAAGAAAAAATATCGAAAATTGGGCGAATTCCACTTCTGATGTTCGATTTAGCCAGTAGTTATAAGTGTTAACTATAACTTATATTTATAAACCACTAGCATAACATACAACTCGACTGCGTTCTAGAAGGCTCGATGTCAAGCTGCCATGAGAACAAGCATGAGTAATAACTATATCCTCACGGTGAGGCACCTCTTGGACATGATTACATACAGCCCTTATCAATGATGTTTATTTCTAACACTGAAAAGACCCAACATCGAAGAACTGTGAAGTATAGAGTAAATACAAAAGATTTTCTAGGTCAAATGATATCGAACGTCCCAACTCTACCATACCAAACAGTATCTTCCATACGAAGCAGGAACAACATATTCCACTACCACTATAGCGATTGAACTGAAGTTTTTTTGCAAATCCATTCTGAACCATCTGGTTAGAAAGATTTCGTTCCTGAATCATCCTTACGAAGAATGAAGAATGAGGAGGATGTTTCTGAATTTTGGTAGTTATTAGTAATAATGTCTTTTCATTTAAATCATTAGAATATTATTGACCATCTATTGACCACGGTATCGTTTCTTCGTTCAAGTTGTCTTATAAAGACATCTATCATTTTTGGAACCGCGGAATAATAATGGCACATCATGATTGATATTAACACCTCTTGTAACATTAGTGACCCGATTCTCAACTGAGGGAACAGCAGTTTATCTCAAGATCTGGTGCGATTCTTATCAGTCCAGGATACAACTACCTCCATTCATCTTGCCTTTCTATCTAAACCTTGATCCTCCGGACTCAGAGATAGTCAGTATTCTTCTTGGTGGGCAAAAGTCTTTGGGCGTGGTATAATAACCTTTACTTTCCTGGCAGGTTCTGACTGCGCGTGATTCTTCTCAAGCCATGTAGCATTTGCCTGTAGCATGTTGTATGTATATATTTGCGAGGAGGATACTTCCTATGACGTCTGGTTTATCCAGGGCAATAGAACAGAAGGCATACTAGTGCGAGACCACTTCTTGTTGAGCCTTCACCCTGCACCCCACTTTGGCTATCCCCATCCTTACAACTGTTTTGACCTTTTGAGGTATACTAAGCTGGTCTGAGTATCGGAAGCCACTCATCAACCCAATAGCTCCTCCATCCACACCTGTTGAACCAGTTTGTAAATCCTTATGTTATGACTTATGGTATGATTGCGTGTTGTTCTCGATGTTTTGAATGGCTTTAAGCATCATTTGTACGTGATTTCATTAGCTAGTTGATCTGTTTGTATTTTTCATCTAGCTCCATGCTGAGCGTATGTTCATGTGACCCCACCACATAGACACTCACCAAAGTGCTCAGTCCATCTTTTGATAACTAAGTGACTTTTGTAGAGAAGGTCCTTGCATTATGTTTACTCTTGACTTGCGTTCCTTCCTGGCACATTTTCTTTCACTTGAGCAGGTTTTGAGCAATACATCTGAGATTCTTGTTATTCTCGCAGTCTATTATAGTTAACCAAATTTCACAATGTTTTGGATCGGCACTCACCTAATTAATAAGTGTGCCAGAACTAGTGAGTCATGGGTCATTCGCATTCTCACTTTCGTACGCTCGAAGCCGTTCCAAAACGTATCCCCCGCCAATTAATTCAATTTAATGGTCAGCACGTTAGCGTACGGTCCGTCGCGTCCCGTTGAACGGCTCGTACGGTGCGTCGCGTGAAAATAGTCGCAGATCAAAAGCGTCGCCAATTCGGCTCTCCTAACGCCGCGCCGCGCGGCGCGTTTTATAAATGATCGGCAACGCACAATTAGGCTGCCAGAGGCACGTCGCCACGCCTGAGCTCGCCAACTGACGTCCGCGCTACGCCCGGATTGATTCATTACGCGTACATACTATCGCGTTATTAACAACCGGCACATTATTTAGTTGTCGCCCGCGATTTATGACGACGGATACGTCGCAAATCGCCCGTGGTCCGGCAAAATCTTAAATAGATTCATCCCATTTTGATCTGGAGTATGGGCAGAATAGCTTAAAAGACTCAGGTACGTCCCATGTTGGGAATATACGGTTAGAAGTCGCGTAACAACGATGAGATGAGAGATAAGTGACCGGTGTTGCCAAAAGTTTGTCCTTAACCGGAATAGGGTCCATTGTGATGAGCCCAATGACTATCAGGATGGTCAAAAGTAGAGGAAGAGACAAAAGCCGTATAAAAAGCACTGGAATTTACTGTATCCAAGGTGATATAATCAAAAAGGAACCATTTGATGACAACATTCAGAAAAATCATAACAACTTGATATAGACACAAAATGGGAGACAATACTTTGGGAGAACAATACTGGAGGATGAATTCAGTGACGGTTTGAAGACAAAGAAAACTACACTGGTAGCGCAGAATAAAGGAAAACGGAAAGAATTGTCGGAAGTGCTGAAAAGAAGAGCACTGTGAAGTTGAGATGGACTGAAGGAAATGGAGACGGGTACGGAACACGCAAAGGAAGAGTAACATGGACATCATAAAACAAGACTAGCATCAGCATCAGTGGGAAGAAGAAACGAAGCAAAGAGGATGTACCCAAGCATGGGCGCCGTTACAAAATGTTCCAGGGGGGCAACGCTTTTTTAGTAATAAAGGATGACGTAGAGTGAATGACTATGCTATTACCTATTTTCGTCTTCTGTTATTTGTTGTAAATGACATTGATAATTAGAGACCTTATTCATATTTATTAGTTACTATTCTAAAATGAGACATAACAAACATGAACATACAAAAACATACAAAACAGCCCATATTGTACGTTAAACTTAAATTGCATTGACCCGGTAGAATCTCCGTTGCTTTTATGGTTGTGTCATGTTTTACATATTACATTATGTTATTAGCCACGGTTGTGACTCCTGTATGCTTGACAACTTACCTATAGCATAGTGATATTCAGTGAATTGCAAGAAAACTTGCTGCTTTTCTATCGTTTATTAATGTATAATTAATAATTTTATTAAGAATTGTCTGCACTTATATATTATTTCAGAATCATTGAATTTATCCTGATTTTTTATTATTTATTATCTTATATTCTGTAGTATTTTTAATTTCCTATATGTATTTCCAGCTCATGTTCATTGAGCAAGGCTTAATGTATAATAAACAATTATCGCCTTTCAATAAGCACGATTATAGACTTTTCAATGTTGGCCATTTTGTCTGCATTTTCGGGTTTAAACATTATTGCTCAATATTGGAGTGGTTGCCAACTAATATTCTCGTCTTTCTACTGCTTTCGATGAACACTAGCCAAGAATTATTATACAGATTTAATAAACGATGCAAAGTCAATATTAGTTGGAATTCACTCAGTTGTAGAGAATAGAGAATGATTAAGACCAAAAATACCGGCATAAAATAAACACAATTGATAAATGAATTCTATAATCGTGTCAATCGAGCATCCTAAAAAGTCTTAATAACAAATTGGTAAACACCAGAAACGCGACAATATTATTTTAAAATTGAGCCGCATTAACGTGAAACAATGACTAAATATAGAGAAAAACTTGATAAATTTGATAATTCTGTGCTAGCTATCATCGACAAAGAAATACAAAATTGTTATTATTACTATTAAACGTAAACACTTGAAAGGCGACAATACTAACTCAACTAATTAATAATAATTGTTTTATATATGTATAACCTGTATGGGAAATCAGATAGAGACCATTGTAGACAAATTTTTGAATGAACTCATGTCCGGAAATGTATTGTTTGAACGCTGGAGAGTCGGAAAATGGAACCAATTTTACAGACAGCATAGGGAAAATTGCCTCGAAAGGTACCCACCCTCCGTAAAAAAATCATTTTTTTGTTAATCAATATAATATACTATGTAAAATGTAAGAGTTTTTTATTCAGGGCGGGAAGGCAAGCTCCAACTCTTCACTGAATAGTTTGGGAATAGTTGGGTTCAATATCCAGGGAGGGGGGGGGGGGGCAAGCGCAAGATTAAACAAAAATTAAGCTATATAATTTTACCGACAAATCGATAAAATATCGATCTTTTTAATCTATTAAACTATTTTTATGCCTGTACATTTTCCATGAATCATCAAAAATATCATCAAAAATAAAGGTTTAAACTTTAAATGTCCAAAAACACGTATCTTATGCTCCAAAAACCACAAATAGGTAAACGTTAACAACTGCACTTCCATGTGAACTCCTGAAAGCTTTTCCAAAATGTCTTAAAAGCAGCATCTTAAGAACCAAATTATTTCTGAACTAGTAAAAATATGTTTTAACTTTTTATGATTATTGGACTACGTGTATCCAACAATTCAATTTTAAGATTGTCTATTTTTTATTGGAACATCCTGGGAAGGATGTTATTTTTGTAAGTACAGGCAGATAATTGCATTATTACGCCGATTGTATGAAACTTGGTCGCTTTATTTTGTTACATGGCAAGATAAATTTTTTCTTGATTATTATGATTCTAAATAGAAAGTAAAGACGTTTTGTTTGAAACATTTTTTACACGTGCCTTTTTTTCAGGCGGTGTATTTTTCGAGATAATCAAATGTTAATATCAACGTGACACACACAGCCTGTAGATATTTATACAGTAATTACTGGCTTCGCATCAAGGTAGCTTACAAAATACACAACATAATTCAGTATAATGTAAAAATAAAGTGAGTACCGGAAAATAAAAATGTACAAGATCGTTAAGTGTCAAGGGAATTCTTTATTTCATCTGGATATCGCCGATTAAAACCGACATAAATTCGTATTAGCATCGACGACGCGAAACAACTGCCGAACGCGGAGAACACATTGCGCCGAGGACATGCGAAATATCGCTAATTGACGTTTAAACAGACAATTTCAGGTCTTAATTAGTTCGCGTTATACCTTCGGGCCATCACCATACCAACAATAAAAACGAACAAGAAAGTTAAACAGATCCGCGACTTAGATAACTCCAGCGCTACCATCGGCATTTTTTATACTCGTTCCGCTTGTTCAATTGTCACAATTTAAAGGGTTTAAGCGTGCATTAATTAAATAGATAAGTGCATTAAAATAGATACTTTGTGCATTAAAAAAAGAAATAATGTGCGTTACATAAAATATTTTATAAAGAGCAATATTTAATTCATTTTGTGCCCTATAATGAATGGCTGACTTGTGCATTAAAATAATACATACTGAGCATTAAAAAACATGGTACATAAAAAATTTAATAATGAGCCATATTTAATTCATATTGTGCCCTAGAATGGCTGACTTGTGCATTAAAATGATACATACTAAGCATTAAATAAATACCAATATGTTACATAAAAAATATTATAATAAGAAATATTTTCGTCTGTCATGTTTCCCTAAAATTGGTAAAAGTTAACTTAAATCATTAATTACACAGTCAGGAGAACAAATATCGAAACTAACATTGTTTTTGTATTACTAAATTTAACGTCTACATACCTACATAGCGATATTAAATATAATATTTTCATGTGTACGCTCTATCTCTATTATCGGATTCATAAAATGATACATGGTCATGTTATGAACATAACCCAAAAATATAATTTGAATTAAAACAAAATCTGATGTGGCTAGCACATTACCTACTTTATCATACTATACAGCAGTGCCTCGTCATGGCAATCTCGACGCATCTGCGTGTCGAATTCGCGTGCAACGCAAACGCTGATGTTCTGGACACTACCGTCAAAAAAATCAAAATATCTGTCAAATCCTGGCTAACTAGTTGGAATGCAGACAAGAAAAATAGAATTTGCTCATACAGTTAAACTATGAATATTAGCAAAACATTTTATATACATAAGTTATACACAATTTCCTATAGTTTAATTTATTATCTAACTAACTTGACAAAATTACTGAAACGGCGGCTCATTTGCAAAATCGTTGAAAAATTGCTAAGAGTAAACCTCCATTTTACAAGAAATTCCAACCAATCCTTATGTAATTTAGAAAAGATTTTTTTTCCATTAGAAAACAAACGTTTTCATTAATTGTTTATTGTAAAAATATTACATTGTTTTTGGAATGTTATGTATGTTTTGTATGTATAAAAGACCCCGCACAGGTGTTATGTATGTTTCATTTTATAAAACTAATAATTATTAGATAGCAAGTTAAAATTGTATACGGAACAAAAATATTTGAAACAAAACATACGGCGTAATGGTACTTGTCTACTGAAATACAGCAGAAAAGCCAAAAGGTACTACTATTAAACAATGTTGATTATCATAGCAACCAAAAGGAAAAAGCAATATTGACAATTGTACGGCATTTAATTCTACTAAATATGTGTACAAAAAGAATTTTTATTATATGTCGTATTACGACAGTTTCTTAAACAATAAAAAATAAACAAGTATAGCAAGCAGTAGAACAAGACGTAGGATACATATGATACAACAACACACATATTCTTATACATACTATAAGGGTTTAAACTATTACTAAAATCGCCTTTCCTCAAACGCGCGCGATTTGGTATATTGTTATGATTGTACCTAGAATTATATTTACACTATGAACTGATTAATTCAAAGAAAATAAAGCAGTTCACTTCCCTGTCAAACTAATTTTTATGACTCAGTTATAAAGTTTTATTTAGCTGACACCAACACCACAGAGCAACGACAGGACTAAGCTGTACGATACACATAAATGCGCCATGGGTTGCAGAACTTAATGCACACTATAATCTCTCCCGTACAATTATTTATTCTGATGCACATATTATAAATATATTGCACAATTATTTTTTTAAATGCTCAAGTCATTTTTTGCATTGCTCAAATATTTTCTGTATTGGTGAAATGTTTTTTGTATTGCTCAAATATTTTATCAAATGTTTACAATAAATGCACGTTTCATTTTATATACCTATTGCGCAAATAATTTGTACTGCAATTTAAATGCAAAACTGGGAGCAGGAACAGGTGTCATGGCAATTAGGCCGAGTCACATTTGGGCAGATTCATAGTGCGGTGAAAATATGATACGGCGAGGTTCTGTGTGGGAAGGGAATCGCCGGGAAGGGAAGGGCGTAACAGCAGACGACGGTGGCAATATTCTCGGGAACTTGACCCCGCTAGTATTCGAGAGGTGGTTACGAGTGTATGGGTAACGTCAGGCATGTGCCGTAATGTGCAGACGGACCACACACATCGCCTGCCAATAAACCATGTTCTCATTAAACGCACCCACATTATGGACGGTTTTTGTTTACGTGCAATTTGTAATCCGTCCCTGCGCCGGGGCATGAGTACGGCCAGGATTTAATCTCCTGTGAAATAATACGGAACACAATGGGGGGATATGAAAACTATAAATAGGACGAAATGGGTACCAATGAACGCAACGTGTGTATGCCGGGGTGTACCATATCTTTAGAGGATCGATTGTCCAAGAACGTGACAGGTTTTAGTTAGAAAAGACCAGATAGAAAAGTATTGCTCGTTTAAAACCTATTAAGTTTTGCCTAAACCTTCTTTTTATTTGTGATGTGATGTGATGTGGTGTGATGCGTTTCTTTTTATTTAACGTAACTGAAGAGCATTAATGCTGAAAGGTAATTTCCATATGGAAAGTAGGACGTATGATGTATCATAGGATAGCTCTTTTAAGTTGCACAATTATGTCAGCCCATCAGTTTTGATATGCCCAGTAAAAGTAATAACCATGGTCAAAACAAACTAGTTCAAATCAAAATACTGGTAAATAAAAATATAAGCTGGAAGAAGAACTCCCGACCTGTAGTGTGGTCTTGAAAGAATGCACACCTTATCCTAATTGGGATCATAAACCAACTGCAGCAAGGACAGCAGGCTGACAACGGAAAATAAATGAGATGAGTCGAACATGTATGTAGACAGGGAAACGCCACAATTTCAGAGAAAATGACCGGTTGACCAAACGGTTAGAGCCAAGCTAAAGAAAAGATGTTCGTTTTTAGAGAAGATGGGGATGTTAGAGGCGTTCTAAAAAGCCTGGCCTTCAAAATATTGGAGAAGAAAAAATGCCACTTATTGGCAAAGGTTGGAAGAGAATCCTCAACGTACTTCCTAGATAACAAGACGACCTAGATTCGAGATAGACAATTGCGCAACGCCAATATATTTTCCGCAGTGACGCAGGAAGAATACACATTGAATAGAAACGCATTCTCAAAACCATCAATAAGGGTATCGGTGGGCTGAAATGGTGAGCAATAGAAGCAGTTGGTCCAGATCTGACACCTCTTGACTACTTGGGAATGTATAAAATTAACTAGTCTTGGCAATAGGTAGTTTGAGCTTGCAAAACGTCGGACAGAGCACTTAGCAGGTATGTTCATTTTGAGCCCCCAAATGAAAAACCCAAATTTCCGTACAATTCGACAAGGACGAGAAGGTAAGCGACTCCAACACCTTGGACGACAAACGGCAACACTTGGAGTGGCCCCTACGCCAGAATGGATACACCAAGTCTGACATACGTGGTGTCAAACAGAGAAAATTGCTTACTTAGTTCGCTTGCTTACACATCAGTGTGGAATATTCTATGTAGACAGGACATAGCATCGAATGTCGAGTCAACGAGCACAGTAGAGACACCCGGCTAGGCAAGATTCAACAGTCCGTTGTTGCTCAACACTGCCATGAGTCGGGACATACAATAGATTTCGATGACGTGAAGATGTTGGCAAGGGTCAGTAATTATCATCGAAGGCTTATTAGAGAATCCATCGAAATTAACAAACATCCTTACAGCCTCAATCGTAAGGACGGCACGGTCATTAGTAGGGTCTGGAAGTAGGGTCTGGAATCGATCTGGAGCGATGGTTCCAGATTGGCGCAGTGAAGTGTAAATTTAGGTATATAAGGAAGATTTCTTTGATACGTCTTCAGTACGTTAGATAAACTATCACTTTACGACTTCTGCTACAAAAATTAGAACAAAATAAAATAATTGATTCGTACGATATTATGTTAAGAATAAATTTAACCCCTTATCTTGTAAACATTTCATTGCTAAACTGATCTAGGAAAATAGCTTTAAACATATCAATGAAGACTCCATATCTATTTGACCAGGCAAATAGCTTTTGCCTAGGCAAAAACCTTTTGCGAAAAATATTCGCCTAGACTACTGTCCATGGGAAAAGCAAAACTTGCAGCGTCTATGACCAACTACCCTGATTAAATATCTACAATGTGGCGAATAAGAAAATGTTAAGCAAGAACTTTATCAAAAATTTTAAACACAATATGTTCTTGCCTAGCAAACCTCTAAATGGCAATATTGTGCAATGGCTGCCAATAGCGTCAATTTTTGGGGCATATAGATTTTAAATTTTCGATATACGCTGTGGGCCAAAAAACCGGTAAAAGTTTTTAATCACTCGTATTTCCAATAATATTTCATCAATTCAAGTATTTCTTTAAAAAACCAATTGCTTGTAGTGTGAAGATTGAAACCATACCATATGCGCAATAACAGAACTTTTCATTCCAAAGTTATGTTGCTTTATGTTTGGCTATGCAACATTTCTGATAATATCGGGTTAATTTAATGTAAAATGAAAGGTGTATTAAAATCAATGGGTAATGACGTTTGTCATGTTTTGTTAAAAAAAAGGACACTAGAGATCTTATAGCATCGTATACTGATTTTTTCTTATACAGTGTGAAATATTTAAACAATGTGTGTCCAGTGGAATATGACGTTTGTAACAAAAACATTGCAAGGGCAAGAGAAATCTTACAGTGCACTTGAGTTATCATTAAAGATTGTGGAGAAACCATTGGTGTTGTTATGGGTGTTTATGAATTTATCATTTTAGGTGGTCTTTTCGTCAGTTTCAATTATGATGTATAACAATTTTTGTTTAGCTGTAAATTTTAGACGTATTTTACTTGTCCTTGTTCTTTTGTTTGTTGTTGCGAAGATTAAATCGGAGCTGGAATCAACGGTTTTTCAGTATGTCACATCACTTCAAACCAAGTCTTCTTTTTTATTTTTATGTCATGTTTAAATTAAGAGCACTTCCAACATCAGCCTGAAGCCAGCCTGAATACATTGTGTTTTTTTTTGCCCACACTGTACATAAAAAATACTAAAATTCGAGAATTTTGAATGGGCACTGAATTAAACTTATTTCCTTAT
Organism: Melinopterus prodromus; assembly: GCA_964023965.1. Lineage (NCBI taxonomy): Eukaryota > Metazoa > Arthropoda > Insecta > Coleoptera > Scarabaeidae > Melinopterus > Melinopterus prodromus. The sequence goes on from OZ030393.1 coordinate 54,744,826, forward strand.
TGTAAATTTTGCAACAGAAGTTCCACTAAACATCAAAACTGTCTCCAAGTCCCTGACATATACGATAGAACGGATGCGAGGTCTACTACAACTTATGGTCGTTTTTTTTTTGTTCTCCAAATGCAAGTTAAATTACGTCGGAAAGTGTTTTTTTTTTTTGTTACCGAAGCCATATTTTTACGGATCTAATTATAGCGGGACCGTTGTTCGTGTCATTAATTTTCATCACTCCTTGGTGTTCCTCCTGCGAGAGAGGGCGTCCTTGTCGCTCCACAAAAAGGAGCGCTGGTTAAATATAGTAGTGTCAAATTGCCAACATCGGCAGTCGCGGGCTCTGAGCCGATCATTTTTCACCGGGCGCACCGCGTAAATGATACAGATAAATTAATAAAATACACTAACGGAGTGCGGTAATGAACCGTGCCTAATTACGGTTTAACATGCATAGGTTACGATCTTTGAATTCAATTTGGGCAGTCATTACGAGAGCGCGGCCCTTGACTCAAGATCGTAGATTAACCTCGGCGAGCACACGAAATTAAGGAACACTTTTTGATGAATTGTCGGGAAATTAAAGTGTTTCATAATCCTGTCAAGCGGTGGCAGCGTATCGTTGACGAGCTGTAACTTTGTAATCACTCTTGCGCGACGTAAAGGCTACATGGCAACCAGCAGAAAATATTTCCATTTATATGCTGAGTTAATATTTCACGAGAATATAAAAAAAAACACACAAATGTGTATACCAGGTTTATTATGAAGCAGCAAAGAGTCCGAACCATTACTCCGAAACAAATCCTATATTCCCAAATAAACGGAATAATAACAAAGCACACAGATCAGTGGCGGTTCGTAGATTGGTTTGGAGGTTTGCGCAACCCCCAAAAGTAACACGGACACAAAAAGAGTTTAATTGTATGTAATCAATAGTCTAATAGTCAATATGCAACGATCTATAACATATAATCGAATAAAATATCGAGCATTTTATCGAGAATTCCAAGCGCAAGCTGAAATGGTTGCAAGTATCCAGTGCACAAAAACTACTATCATAAAAAGGCTTGGGAGGCCTAAACCAAATCTAGTGATAAAACAATGCGTGTCGACCAAATTTCGATCATTTACAAGGACATTTAATGCTGATTTTTACACTAAATATGGGTGGATTTGTGGGTGACGTCAAAAATTCTTTTTTTTTGTTTTCCTTGTCTATTGTTTGGAGCCAATGACCGGTGGACAAAAACAGATATTACAGATTGAAATCATTTAACTGACCGAATTAATCATTAATCATGTCAGCAAAACATATGACAAATATATTAAAATATATAAAAGTTTTTTTCTAGAAAGTAAATGCCATTCCGAATAGAGCCGTTTAAAATAACGATTTGTTAATATTTCAAACGGCTGTAACTTTTTAATGAATTGAAAAAACTTATAAGTCCATATTAAACCCTTTACTAAGTATGAACATTTACTATCTGAACAAAGTTCTGCGGGAAAAAAGTGGGACACCGTGTATAGTACTAAACAATAACAGGGATTTAAGACTCATGGGACGTAGCAGCCAAAGGTAATTAATATTAGAGTATTTAAGAATAAGAATGAGCCATTTTTTAGTGCACAAATAAAACAAAACTGTAATTTTGCAATCCAATAGTGGAACCTTTTGGATACAAGATGTTCCACCCCTAAGATTATATTACATTGGTGTCTGCGCTAATCATTGAAAAATTGTGGACCTAACACATAATTCTCAAAAATTCGTGACAGTTTGTGACAGCAATCTGTACAAAACTTCTTTAAAGTTTACAGTAATACAAAGGTATCACCATGCAGCTAAGTTTGGCCGTTTGCATTTAGGATAATCTGACGTTATATGTTAAAGGAAAACACACGTTCCCATAATGTATTAAAGATTGATGGTTAGTAGTATCATAAAATTTTGATTATTTTAAACAAAAAGTTTTTTAAAACGCATTTAGTTTTTTACGCAATTACTGGACGTGGGAATGTGTCGTACTTGTACTCAACTATATTTTTTTTTTTCAATTCGTAAATTTATCTAATAGTTGGGAATGTTTGTACTAAAACAAGTAAAAGACACAAAATACTTGGGTTTTATAGTAGATTCCATTCCGGATTTGCAACTTATCGATCAGCTGACTTTTATAAGAAAGTCTTGTGGGACAAACCGCAAGAAGCGATTGTGTGATGCTTACTGAACTTTAAAAGTAGGTAAATTACATTTCCACAATTAAATTAAAAAAAAATGGCATCAGATTTTTGGAAAAAACTATGCGAAATAGAAACACCAACAACAACAATATCAATATACCATACTCCAAAAAGAAACAATAATATTGAGAGACGTTACAGATTATTTAAGAAGCTTAATAGGGTACCTAATACCAGCAACCGAGAACATTTAGATGAATATAAATGAGAGTGGAAACATCATTGGTGTCCATCAAGATTTGAGTAAATTTGATCTGTTTGACAGCACCGACAATTAAAGAAACGTGAAGTAAAGCTGAATAAAGCTTTTACCAGAATATATTTCGGGAAAAGATCGGTTCAAAATTGAAACATTTTTAAATATACTAACTACAGTTTAATCGCTGCAATGGCAAGTAGCTTGCCTCCACACAAGCTTTTGCTTTATGGTTTCATATTATGAGTTGAATTTACAACGCAAATAATTTTATATTATTTGGCAACTGTTATATGAAATAATTTGTATTGTTTTAAACGAATAAAAAACAAACAAAAAAGCTGGTGTGGCCATCAACATGACTTTACCCTACTATACAGCAGTGTCGAAAACGCTGATTTTTTTACTATACTGTCAATAGAATCAAAATATCTGTCAATCATTGCTAACTATGTAGTTTTAATGCAATACCAAAAAAATGCAAAAATGTCATGGACATAAATTATACAAAATTTCCTCTACTTTAATTTATTATTTTGACTAGTATTTTGATACTTTTGTAGATAAACTATATATAAATCTACGGTATCATGAAAAGCAAATAGGCAGAATTGCTTTACGTAGACAACGTACTAGTCTAAAGTAGTTTAAATTGAATGGACTTATCTCATGTTTTAAATATATTCTTCTGTAAACTTAACTATAGATTATAAATAATACAAAGCTTTTAGGTTTAGCAGATCAAGAAACTGTAATTCTTTCATCTGTCATGATTTTATCGAAATAGTAAACACTGAACAAATTTGCAGTTAGCACCTCTATGTTTAACACAATAGTATAGTAAAGACAAAAATGAAGGAAAGAAAAAACAACTAACGGTAAAATAATTCATAAAATAATTATAAAAGACGTTATGGCAGTCGTTTAAGTCTTCTCCACGGTAAATACTCTTACAAATACATTATACAACATTTTGACTACTGTCATTTCCTTCTACCAGCAACAACCGCAAGTCCAACACCGTCGTGGCTCACCGTTCTGTAATTGCGGCCGATTATATTGTTGAAAACGGTCTTCGTGTCTGAGCTGCCTTATTTATTTTTTTCTTTCGTTCTCGTTCATTTTTTTTTTCTCGTGCGTTCCGTTTGTGCCGGGGCCGCACGTAGAGTAATTTATGGGCGGCGCGACTTAGAAGTGGCTCGGGGTAGCGTCGAAACGTCGATATAAATAAAATTATGAGCCGGTGCACCCCATAAATTCACTCAACGTACTGATTAAAGGTGTTACCTTTTTCGGGAGGTGTCAAATTACGCGCGTATTTGGCCGTTTAAAATCGTACCAATCATTCCTCGCCTTCTCGGCCGTCGAGATGGGTCGCTTTGTTGTTGCCGGCCGGCTGCCGGGAGCGTTGTACGAGATATTATCGCGGGTTGATGTGGGAGGCGCACCCGACTTATACTGATTTTGGGGTTGCGCCCTGGAGGAGGATCGAAAAATTGAACCAGTTGTGTACAGGGTGTCCCACGCTAGAAACAACGTAGACGAATTGGCTTAAGAACTCGAAATACACGTTCCTTCCAGATGTAAATGTTGTAGATAATCATTCGGTCTACAACCAGATAATATTATTATACTTACAGGATGTCCTTGTATTGCACTTTGTGATTAACAATAATTGTATCTTAATTGTTTTGACATCAACTTGTATTAGGTTTCAAGTGTTTCTGAAATATTGTGAGATTAATGCCAATAATGGGCATTTTTCAAGACATCATTCTGAGGTAACTAACAAGGATAAGGAAAGAAGCGAACTCGTTTTGGATGGTAAAAATGTCACACTTTTCGATAGTTAATGTTGATTTCAGATTCTAGTATGATTTAACCGGAATAAATGGAGGTTTGCTATATGTGAAAGGGTGCGATTTAAGGTACTTTGTGCATTAAACTAATAAATATTGTGCATTAAATAATATGCCCTAGAATGGATAGCTTCTGCATTAAAATGATACCTAATCAGGATTCAATAAATATAAATATGTTACCTAAAAAATCTTATAATGAGCAATATTTTATTCTTATTGTGCCTTAAAACGAATATATTGTGAATTAACATAATAAGTATTGAACACTAATGATAGATCGTACTTTCAATGATAGAAAACCTTATGATTTAATTGAAATGGCTAATGGCAACCCCCATACTTTTTTGTCCTGATTTAGATAGATTTGTTCCTGATATAGGAAATTAATATGATATATGGCCTTAATAAAAATAACATAATAACATTTGCGACAAAAAGACAGTTGAAAATTAGGATAGTATTATTAACTTATTTGTTTATAGAATGCGAATAGCCTTTTCGATTGATATATTTGAGTTAAATATAAATATGAGCTAAAGGACTGAGGATTCAAATTAAGGATTACCATGCGACTATTTTCAGGTTTCTAGGACAATGGGTTCAGGTGGTATAAATTTGTAAAAATTACTAAATTCGCGTTTTCACGTTTTTAACCCACCTTTTTACGAAACCATTGTGCGATAGAAAATTAAATTTATTAGATTCGTTTTCAGAGCAATTAATTCAAACCCGAAAGGCACTTCATATTCAATATACAAAACCCATTTACCCCACACTAATCAATATTTTCAATTTTCAATTGACTTTTCTGAAATATTTTCTTATGTAAGACTATATAATGTTTCCGATGCCATTTCCACATTAAATGATCTACCAAACTTAGTAAGAATGCCGTTGGCATTTACAAAGGTCGATGAGGTCATAACTCAGTAACAATTGACTGAACTTTTTACAGAAATGCCTATTTCAATAATTAAAAATCGCCGTCGTCATGGATTTTTTTAAAATAAGAAAACATCAGAAATTTTCCCATGTTTCCATACTTTATGCGCTCACTATATGTACGCTAAAGGTGCAGAACTTAATGCACATTACGTTCTTTCTAGGGCGCATTATAATTTTGTTATGGTACAGTTTAGATTATTAAATGCGCTTAAAATATTTTCATTCGCAATTATTTATTCTGATGTACATTTATATAAATTTATTGCACATGTCTTTTTAATGAACAAGTAATCTCTAGCATTGCTCAAATATTTTTGTATTGGACAAATATTTTTTGTATTGGTCAAATATTTGATCAAATGCATACAATAAATGCACGCTTTATTGTTTACATTGTACATATAATTTATTAATTTGTACTGTATGTGAAATAACTTTCGAAATTTAAATGTAACGCCCTGTATATCTTGAAATACTTTGAAAGATCAGTAAACCAGCTTTCCGAAAATGCCTAACTCGGTAGGTCTATCCTCAACAGCTACAATGTTAGTAAGAATCTAATTTAACATTTATAACTCTTGCACAATATTTCCTAAATTAATATCAAATTTCTAGTTGCCACGATGAAATTCAACAACTACGCAAGAAAATGGTAAATTATTATGTGTCGGCGCTTGGTGGCTTTATTTATTTATCCTTGGTAGTTACTTCAGGATATTTTTATGAAAAATGCACGTTTTTCACATTAGTTTTACAATATCACAGAAACAGTTAATAATACCCTCATACCAGTTGATTAGGACAAAAACCTTCAAAAACGAAAATCAAAAACTGCAATAATATTCCTGGTGTTGCATTTAAAAAACATAAGTTTGTGTTGGTACGTATATACGTTGTTGTGGGATTGCCTGTAAGCTAAAAAATTTGTGGCTGTAGAGCAAATTATCTACAAGTTTTACATATAGAAGAAACGTGTATTTGCATTTCTTAAGCACATCAATGTAATTTTTTCTACCGTGGGACACCCTGTACAAAATCCCCACTTCAACGTCTGATGTAAGTACCTACCTACATGCTTCAAAGTTGATCACATCATACACAATTACTCGTGTACTTTCACACGGTGTGGTCGATGAATGATTGATACCTGTCACGATCGTCCGATAAGAATTAGACCTAGGCTAAACGTAACAAGTCGTGAACCTGCACCGATGATAAATAGCGGGGCATTACGTTGAGTGATGCGAACCTGTCGATTGCCATCTACGTGTAGCTGTCCCCTTTCAGATTGTCATTTGTTTGGACGCGCAGTTGGTAGAAACGGCAATTTGCCGCGCATAATTCCGTAAGTTAACTGGAGACGTCATCATCAACGGATAAATTGCAAGTATTCATTTGTTCGACTCCATTATGTAGGCATTATAATGACTATGATACTACAAAAGGAACCACGAATTAAAATACAACAATAGACCGCAAATTTTTAATATAATATAATTAAAGCGCGATCTGAGAGTCAGAAGAGAAAAGGGTACCAGTTGAAACATGATAAAAAAGGAATTTTGAAAAAACGGTGAAGATCGAAGAAAAATTTCAGGGTCCAACATATCGATGCATATCTTTAGCGGGAGAGCCAGAAGGAGGTCTTTAGCTCTTGGAGGAACACAAAAAGACAATTGGCATGCCGATGGCACAGGAATTATACGCATAGGTTAGATTAGAAGCCATATAGATTAACATATTATATCAAAGAAGGAAACAAAGAGATAGAAACTGCCAATATGAGCCAATATAAGGTTACCCAGATGTCGGACTTTAGATCAAATTAAATTAAAAATTGAATTATTTAATTATTAATTATTAAATTAAAAATTAAAAAATATTAAAAATAAATTAGTTATTAAATTAAATTATTTCATTACAATCATTACTATATTGATTGAAATCATAGTTAGATAATAACTAATCTCCATCTGAGATTGTGAATGTCTATAGTGCCGTGTTAGTAATAAAGGTCGCATCAGCAAAATTGTACAGTTTTTACTTTTTGCGATAAAATCAAAAGATAGAATATATTAAAGCTAAAGGATATACGAACAGGACAAATAATTTAAGAAAATTATATTTGAACACTATCTGCGAAGTAACACTACAGCAAATTTTTAGACTTAATATTTTAAAACTTTTTATATAGTAAATACTGTATGCTTAACATGGCACTATTCGTATAATTAGTATTGAATTGAAACATATTCTAATAAATAAAATAATATGTATTAGTATGTCATATTTTGCACAAGTGCTAAACGAATTTTTAAATAATGTCCTTGTTTAACTACTGTTGATGCCCCCTTTAATGCCCCCTTTTAACTACTTTTGACTGAGTTGTGTGAATTATCAAAATAATGCAATAAAAAAACTGAATAAATAATAGATTGCTGAAACTGTCATTATATGTGCCAATATATAAACGCGAACTCTGCCAGACTATTTGTTGTATTTAATTTTTATGTAGAATAAGAAAAATATTTCGTAATCGTTTACAGTAGTAAGTATATCGTATGGACTAGATATAATTATATTTTTTCCGGTTGTTGTATAAACCCTAGTATTTATATCTTCTTCCAAGTTCCAGCATCCACGTGATAACAAGTTTATCATTGCAAACACGAAAGATCTTTCAATAAGTTGTTAATTTCGGATCATGGATTTTGGATCATGGCAATTTGGATAGCTTTTTGCGTTGACCTGCGCTGTCATGTCCGATTTTTTTTAAAACAGTAGTCCGAAATGCAGAAAGGACCTTTTTGAGAAATTGGCATAGCAGATGAACCCAATGTTCTTAAAGCTTCGCAAAGCTCACAAATAAAGATTTAAATTTTGTGAACTGTGCTATCTATTGATTTCATTCCGATTCGTCTTCAGCACAAGAAAATTAATAAAGCACTGGTATTTTCTTCATCGAGGAAAATTAATAAAAAATTTGAAGATGGTAATCTAAAATGGCGATCTCGGAAGATTAAAAACTAAAAGTGTGTATTTTGATAAATTTAAATGGCCACTTCTAGTATTTTTCAAAATAAAAAAACATTTGCATACGAATTTGTGTTCAATCATGGGGTGCAATGCAGTGGCGCCTCGCGCGGTCTGTTGCAGCCTTGCTGCTACTATACCAAATTTTCACTGCGATATCAATGGACACCGAAACAAAGTTTTCTGGACAGCTGAAAATCTATTCAGCTGCAAAAATATTTAGTTTGCTACATTATTGACCGTTTCGTTAAAAGTACCACAAACAAGTACAAATATTTCAGGTTCACTTTGAGATCTTTGAGATCACGTTGAGAGTTCACATCAAAAGTGTATACAGGATAAACGGTTTTGAAATAAACATAACAAATATTTGCATAATCATTTGATATTTCTGTTGTTCTAGTAGGGAAAGTCCTTAGACTGGAACCTGTTTTGAACAGAGAGATTGGTCAATTGTTGTCAACTTAGATTGAGAATAAATGTTGTAAAATGCTTCTGAAAGTTGAAAAACCATGGATCAATCTGATTGGAAGCCCTAGTAATTTATCCATAGTAAACTTTCCACGAAAGATTATTTTATTTGTTGATGTATACATATAAAACAAACTCCATTTTTTTTATTATTCCCGGTAAAACGGGATATTTCCAAACCTTTTGATTTACATAGAACCCAGTTCGCAACCGTAACACATTAATTAGTGCACACACACAAAACCGGCCATCGCGCTTTCGATAGGGAGAACCATAAATATTTTATTGGCATAATTAAAAGCGTTCGAGCGGACGGATTTATCGCCGCCATTGTGTTTTTCTCGTACACGCGACGCGGCGGTCGAGGCAGCGAGCGGCGGCCGCGGCCGCGCGGCAGAGGGAAAAAGATTGATTATAAGGCGAATAAAAACCGCTACGGGTACGGCCCGGGCGCGGTAAATCAATTTGTATCAACAACAAGTCATATAAATCGTACGTAACGCGCGTTAGAGTACACCTTTCCTTGCGTAATCGACGAGGTACCGCCGACGACGACGCCCGCCGCGCCACCTCGCGCCCATTTATCAAGTACGCGCGCTCGTTCTCCTTCGTTTTTATTTGCGCATCAATTAGGGCGCTGAGTGATTGCTTTGTTTGTACAGGAGTTTGCGCACCGATACGATCAATCACCGGATTGTAATTACATTAATGCAGGAACGTCTTGAATCGAGCGCGCCTCCGCAATCGCGATTGAACTGAACAGCTTAGCGCAGTGTGGCGACATCTAGCGGTGAAACGGTGAACTGCGAGCCGATGACTTCTCTTTTTTAGATCTTCTGAATGGGCTGTATAAAGGAGACCAGGCTTTCGTCCTTTGGGGAAGGTAGGCTGTATTTTTATTGTTGTCGTCCTTTGTTGGGGAATGGTTTCGTTGTCGTCCATGTATTCAGTCTTTTATGTGATGTCCTAAATATTTAGTTTATGGTTTCAATGAGTGCAAACTGATCCTTGCCAACCGTTCAAGCTAAACTAGTATTCTCGGAACAGAAATTGTTTAATTTTGATACATGTAGTCAAATATTATAAACACACTCTTTGCAAACTAGCTGCTCAGTATCATCAAATTGATAAAACCATCATTCTGAATACATTTCATGGTAAACCACTTAAACCAAATGTCTCGTAAGTAGTTAAAATAAAGACAATTAAGCCAATTAAGCTCAACAGATTAAGGTTGAACTATCGTTTGCACTAAAATGTAACAACAAAACGTAACTAAAATGCAAAAAAATCGAAAATGTACAGGAATTAGGCCATTCCATCTTAAAAAATTTCGGGTTAGAGATTCCTGAATAGTTTTTGTATTTTGCATAATCTGTAGTGTTCAAGAAGTTAACAACATTATTAAAAATAAACCCTGGAAAAAACAAGAATGACGCTCGGCATACACGGAAAGCTATTTGTTTTGTAAGTGATTCCTACATGAAAAAATCGTACTTGTTTAGTTTGCGTATTTCCAAGAATGGTGCATTATTATAGGTTGCAACAAATATGCTCAAGATACTACTCAAGTTTGTAGAGTGTTGTGATTTCAATCAAATTAAGCCTCTAAGCATAATAAAAGAGTTAATCCATACGATACTAAAGGAATATATCAGTTATCACTGATATCATTAAATAAAACTGACTTTGCAGTGTTTTTATTTCTGTTTTAGATATTTTGGTATAGGTACTAGATGCTCTTCTTTTAACAAACTGTAAACGGTATCTTTGTTCAACATAACTCAATGCAGAAATACACAATTTTTATTACCATTATGATCTGCCAAGTCATTCGACTGGATTTGTGACAAAGGCAATATCTTCCAAAGACATCGATTACAATAAAACCCCACCAACCAAACCCTCCCGAAAGTCCTCGGGACATTTGCGCGTCCAAAGTCCATTAAAAATTCCCAGAATAATATATATTCGCAAAAGGGAGCGAGAGAGAGAGAGAAAGGGAACTACGAGCGAAGCCATTTCACCCCGAGAATAAGAAACTTTATTAATACCAACCTCCCGCTCTTGGTGATTATCATTTCCGTTCCTAAATCGTTGAACTTATCCCATAATTCCTTCGTTTCTAGGTGACAGGTAACGTTCCTGAGCTCCTCGCTCGTGCACTTCTCCTGCAGGAGCGGATTCCTATGGCTGGCGGGCGACCTGCGGCCCGTCGAATTGCAAGCGACCGACGTCTCCGACGTCGAGGAGACGTCCACGGGAGAATCCCGGCCACTCTCCGCCTGCGGACTCGTCAGCGGACAGTCTAAGCCCGAGGGTGGCTCAGGTGTTGAGGTCACCGATGAGGCAGATGTTTCTACGAATTTTTCTGAAAATAAAAACAAATACGATAATTCATATGAAGTTTGCTGTGGTGAACTTGTGATGATACATAACATAAAGGTTTCAAGTATGTAAATATGTTATGCTTTTCATATTATTTCTCTTTTGTTTAGGACAACTCAAACAGCTCTAAAATTGTCTCTCTAAAAAGTTTAGAGTAACCATATAGACATATGAAAAAGTCAGATATACTCAAGGAAGAACGGAGAGAAGCTATTTTCAATATGGCTGAATAAATGGACATTGTCGAGCATATTGTCTACAAAACAAAGAATTAGAAAACTCTTGGTAAACATGTAAAGATAAAATACAAAAAATAACGAATTAGAGCATATTATAAGAAAGATTTCTTTTGTTTTATTCGAAATTAATATATAATTTTTAAAAAAATAATGTGACTGCAAACAAAGGGGTCAAAATCTGAAATGTTTGTCAACATAACCCTCTCAATTTGTTCCTTTATTGGTACCTAATTGGTACCTAATTCCTGCGAAATTTCAGATCGATCAACACATGTTAACCCATGTTGTAATATTAAAAAAGTTTGTTATTTTGTTTCACAACAATTAATATACATATCACACTTATTAACTTGATAGAGAAAAATTAATGAATTAAATTTGAAATCCTTTCACAATTTTTCTAGTACTTAATTTGTCAAGTGACTATCCTGACCTCAATGAACATAATCAAACAGCTGAACAGTTCCTCGTATGCTTTTTTTCCATAAAATTTGAATCTGAAGGCAGAAATCTTGAATTGAGTATAGGTTTTGACAAAATCAGCGGTAAAATTCACAAAAAATCCAAGTTTCAATTTCTGAGTATAAGAATTAGAGATTGTCGGTTTTATTATTAAACCGGTTTTTGTGATATTCTGTTTTTATATTTAAGAAACTTCGATATTATGTAGATACAATATTCTTGCTATTTTATCAAAAATTGCAATTTTGTCTTTAAATACGTCTTTAATTTTTGTGCACATTATTTACTTCTTGTACGTAAACTGCTGACAATACCTCAATACATATAAAGGTGTCCCACTTTCTTTTGTCTAGCAAGACGCTTTTTTAGGCCGCAATTAAAATGTAAACAAAACAAAAAATACAAGAAGATAAAAACACATGTGAAAAACGTCTACAACAATAAAAAATCTGATGTGGCCAGGCACATGACTATCATACTATATATAAAATTAATAGTTTAGCTGCATGAGAATCTATTTGTTCAAAATCGGTCGGGTCTGCATTTTAAAATAAAAATAGGTAGCCAGGATTTGACAGATATATTGATTCTATTGCCAATTAAACTAACCCAACTTTAGTTTAATTTTTCCAGTTAATTGCCAGTTAACTTAGTATTGTCAAAACGTCAGCGCTGGACACTACCTACTATCATTAAAATGAAAATATCTGTCAAATCCTGGCTAACTAGTTTTATATTAAAGCAGACACTACCAATCTCAATCAAATAGCATTAATCGTGCAGCTAAAGTACGTATTTTACCATAAAAATATAGAATATAAAAATCTATATAAAACTTTTTAGTGATTTTTCAGAATGTAAACTTCATTCTAAGTGAAAACCTGTATTCTGACTTATTGATTTTGAATTTCCATAAGAAGTTAGAGCCGTTTAGTTAGTCTGTTAACATTTCAACCGGCTGTAACTTTTTAAGGAATTGAAAACCACATGAAACGTTTTAGTGCGTACGATATTTACTATATGAGAAAAACAAGTTCTGCAGGCAAAAAGTGGGACAAACTAAATAAATAATATATCATATAATTGCATTAGCTTCATTAGCCAATATTTTTCAAATGCTTCCCCTGTAAATTGTACCGATTTTTTAACGTTGCACCACTGTTATACCAAACCGGCGATATGATAGAAGAAAAGTTGTAATTAGCAGAGACATGCTCATGGAAAAACCAAAAGTAATGGGAAAATTAGTTCATATGTTATTTAAAGAACTAGGAAAATTGATTTAATTAAATTTTTAGTATTATGACAACCAATAAACTAAATAAAGATAGAAATGCTTTGAGAACAATAAAACCAAGTTAAGCTGCCAGTTGGTGTTTTTAGTTTTAAAAAAGCCTTTAGTAGCTACATTTTATTGATATGGCTTGCAAAAACTCAAAAATCGGTTTAAAAAGTTTTTTCTTTGGAAATTGGAAACTCAAAAACCGTTTTTTTCTAAAGTGAGAAAACAGTACATGATAAAATATTGATATACAACCAATTTTATTGCATTTCGTGCTAAATGTACAAATAAATCTACCCAAATTAGTGGTTGTTAGTGGTTTTGGAGTTTTTATAGTTAGGAGCTTTAATTTGACGGTATAATGCTTTAATAATGCACGCTAAGAGAACAACAATTAACAATTGAAACTGACTAGTGCAACTCTGGTGAAATCTATAATTTACTACCACACCTTTGATTTATCATTAAAGGTATAAAACTAAAAACAAAAGTATAGCATCAATAGTAATTATAGTTTTTATCATTGCCTTAAAAGAAAAATACATACTCGTGCTAAATATCATTACCATTACATTGTGGTGAATCAATCATTTGCGTTAGGCTAATCTGTTAATAGGAATTGATTTATCATTCTGACTACAAGGTACCACAAACCGCATGCTTTGGTATTAAACTGAACATAATTTGGTTTTCTTATAAGTTGTAGAACGAAGAAATATCCTTATGGATTATTCTTATTACTCACACAAATAAGTCACCAAAATCAACAATTAACAGGGATATTCTTATATAAACTTCCTAGAATCACTTACTGTTGTTGACTTGGTGACGTGGTCACCGACTCAACTGTCATCGCAGTATAATATCCCGTTGACTTTAAGTAAAATTAATCTCTTTTCCGTGTCAAGTTTTGTTTGACGACAAAACAAAACAACACAATATTATCGCAACCGGAAAAGACGGTCTCAGAGCGTTTGGCCAACGATCCATTACCCAATATTCTGGATCGATCCCAAGGGGCACCACTTCTCGTTAGTAGCATCGTATCCCCGCGAGGGAATCTCAAAAATCTACACAAATTCTTGTCAACGGCGCGCAACCACAAAAGAACCGAGCAACTCTTTGATGAAGTGGACCGAGTCCCAACAATCCAAAGAATTCGAATCATGCGTGTAGTGGTAAAAATAAGTTCTAAAGCGCTATTTTGCTGGGTCCGTTAAATGACAAGGTGACAAAATATAAATTCGGAGAAATTTGCGAGAAGCATTCTTGGAACAAAGTTTAGAGAAATCTTGAAAAGGATATTGACCTTTTTTGTTTAGTATACCAAGCTGAAATAATAATAAGAGTTTTATTTTCCCGAGAATGATCGATTAGCCGAAGGTTTTGGAAAAGAAAATCGGTGAACATCCTTCAAATGTAAAAATTTTAAAAAACGTATACCTCTATGACATATGTAGAGCTTAAGTTAAAGTAGTAATAGAAACATTTAAAAAGTGTTCTATGTAAAGTTCTTTACAAAAAACTAAAATTTTAACACAGAATTGGATTTTCATACTGTTGGATTTAGTGCAATTTGAAAATGAATAAAGTAACAAACAAATAAGGTATAGAGGAAGTAAAAAATTATTTATTACAAACCGGTAACAAATTTTGCCATATGGTATTAGAAATTTCTTTATATTTTGTAACATTTGTAAATATTTTCTTGCTCCATATTTTTGTCTCATATGACTATTTGCAACATATTCAACTCAAAAAAATGCACCTTAATCTCCATAATGGCGTGCATAACTGGTTAATGCTTTTAGTTATTTGTGTGTATTAACTTTAAGTGCAAGACATAGTATGCAATGTAATAACTAAACAATAATAATAAACCTTAAACAATAATAATGACACCAGAAACAACACTTTTAGTATGACTGATCATATGCCCTGGTTAGTGGTATCTGATTGGTTAAACTGGATTTGCGTGAGTTTATTACTTTTTGCAACTGATTATTTCAAACAACTTCCACAAACACATGCACCTTAATTATTTAGGTATATGAACTTAAAGTGTAACACAGAGCAGGCAATGTGATATCTGAGATTATTTTATTTTATTAACACTCAGTTACAAGTTACAAACATAATAATAATGACCAGAAACATGGCTTTTATTTCGGTTGATCACATGTCCTGGTTAGTGTTCTCTGATTGGTTTAAGCGTCCCCCAAACCGGCGCGGTCGCGGTGGCGGCCACGGTGGCGGCCGCGGTGGCGATCAGATGCACCAATGTAAAGTCCAGATCGTTGCTGTCTGAACGTGTAGATCTAACGTCGTTGTTGAATATGATCGCCACCGCGGCCGCCACCGTGGCCGCCACCGCGGCCGCGCCGGTTTGGGAGACGCTTAAAGTGTATTTAGTTGAGTTTGAAAGTTAACTCAAATACATTTAAGGGTCGGTTTCTTCACTTCCAGTTAGTGTCTGATAGTTTAACCACCACATAAGTAATAGGGCAACCAATGGACATATCTGATACATACCTATGCAGAACTTTATGATTAGGTGAATATACCAGCCCTTAGTGGCTTATGAGGCTATAGCTACTTTTCCAGGGATATTCTAAACGTGATTTGATAGCTGTACTCTGTGTTTTAAGCATTTTACTGAACTAATGTCAAGAGTTCAGTTCTTTGTTCTGTCCTCAGATGACATCCAGTAGCTGCAGGGCCTTTGCGTCGACGTAGATGGCGTAGATGAGATTCATACTTGGCGGCGAATGTTTAGGATGACTTGTGGATTCCGAGGATATTTACTCTTTTTACCACAACCTAATGGTTTTGGTAGTTGATCTAAACTTGTCATTTCTTCTGTACTGACAATTGACAGTTCCTCCCAAACTTAGCTCTTTTCTTCTTAACGTGGGTTATTTCCCGTTTACCAATACAATCCGGCAATATATTCTGAAGAACACGGTAGGCAAACCAAGAATGAAGTAGGACCTATATGCAATGGTATATAGGTAAGATGAGAGATCGAAGATTTGTAACGAGGGTTCGTAACATCGAAAAAAAGAGAGGTTGTAACGGAAGGGTTGTAACGGAATTCCGCATCCGCTTCCGCGACTGCGGAACTTCCGCAAATTTTTCCACTTCCGCTTCCGCATCCGCACTTTTGAAAACGCATCTAGATGCCGAGCCTTTGAAGTCGATGGATGGATGTCTTCCGCACCCGCATCCGCTTCCGCAAAGGTCACTTCCGTTACAACCCTAGTATACACCATCAATAAAATAAAGGTCAAGTGTTAAAAATTGAACATTATTCCGCGGTCGGTTCATCATTGACGACTCAGCCCAGTGAGTTTAAAATTCATTATAAACCACGTCCGCAGTGCTCCACCATACTCAAACATCACCAAGATGCTTACACTCAAACAATATTACGAAAAACAATCGCTACTCTACGTAGAAACAAAGGAAAGTAAACAATGTAGTAGTAACGCTGCGAAAGCACATTTTACGGAATAATTAAAACTGTTTGTAATATATTAAAAGAGATTTAGTGGTCTGGTGTGAGTTACGGCATCGGATGACGGGCCTGTAAACTGCTACCGTAAGCCCCGTAAACTCTTAACGAAAACAATCTGCCGGTTTTGTGCCGGACCGATGCCGTGTATAATCAAAACACAGCGCGCGGATGACTCACGCAGCCAATGATACCTGCCGTAAACGAATCAACCGTAAACCAACCGAGAGAGGACTGCTTGCTTATTTACGTTCGCGCGTTCCGGGAACGAATCCGATTCGCTCGCCCCAGCAATGTTGTAAATCTATCCGAAAATTTCGAAGTAAACGACCCGATGGTTGTAAATTTGCAATATTTCAACGCGACCGGCAGCAACATTGTAAAATATGACGTAAATTTGTGTATTTTGTACTGTAGAACACAAAACTACAAATCAAGAGTACCATAACATGAGGTACACTGTCTTAAAGGACTACAAACGAGGTATTACTATTTAAAAATATAACTAATAACTTTAGTAAAAGTGATGATTGGTTTTGTATTTTCCTGTTTCCCTAGTAGCTTTGGAAAAATTATCATAAAAACTATTGTTTTAATGAAGTTTCCTTGTTGCCACCTTATACCAAAGGTTATACCAAACACCCACACCACACATATTTGATATTATGAATTTAAATTAATTTAATTTAATAACAAAATGGATAAGTTCTAATCATGATGATTAAGTTAATCTAAATTAATGAGATTTTCTGGCTTTCTTAATATAATGTGAAACTCTATATTCCTAACACGCTCCTGAACAAAATAAAGAACGGAGAAAGCTGTAATTTTCAGGATTTATCACCCAATTTATCTGTCATCAAGGGATACACGATAATACTTTCTATCCCAACTACTTTGGTCACAATCACACATAGAGCAGCATTCAATCGTATAAAATCAATCAAATCTCAATATTAGAAAAATTCTCCTAAACAAAAGACATATGGTGGAAAACTGTAATTTTCAGGATTGGTAACCCAATTTATTTCACAGGGATTGCCCTGTTTTATCAAATGTTTAAATTAAATTATAATCTTAAAAAAGTTAAATTACTGGGAACTCTATATTCCCAACATAGCCCTGAACAAAATAAAGAACGGAGAAAGCTGTAATTTTCAGGATTAATCACTCAGTTTATCTATCATCAAGGGATACACGATAATACTTTCTATCCCAACTACTTTGGTAACAATAGCACATAGAGCAGCATCGTAACATTCAATGGTATAAAATCAATAAAATATCAATTTTAAAAAATTCTCCTGAACAAAAGACACATGGTGAAAAACTGTAATTTTCAGGAATGGTAACCCAATTTATATCACAGAGATTGCCCTGTTTTATTAAATGTTTAAATTAAATTAGAATCTTTAAAAATTAAATTACTGGGAAACTATATTCCCAACATGCTCCTGAACAAAATAAAGAACGCAGAAAACTGTAATTTTTAGGATTAATTACCCTATCTGTCATCAAGGGATACACGATAATACTTTCTATCCCAACTACTTTGGTCACAATCGCACATAGAGCAGCATCATAACATTCAATCGCATAAAATCAATAAAATCTCAATCTTAGAAAAATTCTCCTGAACAAAAGACACATGGTGAAAAACTGTAATTTTCAGGAATGGTAACCCAATTTATATCACCCTGTTTTATTAAATGTTTAAATTAAATTATAATCATAAAAAAATTAAATTACTGGGAAACTCTACATTCCCAACAGTCTCCTGAACAAAATAAAGAGCGGAGAAAGCTGTAATTTTCAGGATTAATCACCCAGTTTATCTATCAACAAGGGATACACGATAATAGTTTCTATCCCAACTACTTTGGTCACAATCGCACATAGAGCAGCATCATAACATTCAATCGTATAACATCAATAAAATCTCAATCTTTCAAAAATTCTCTTGAACAAAAGATACATGGTGAAAAACTGTAATTTTCAGGAATGGTAAGCCAGTTTATCTATCATCTAAAAACGATACAAAATCCGTCTTTTAATAATTCTCCTGAACAAAATAGTGTTGGTGGTAAGCTGCATTGTTTAGGATTAAGTACCCAATTTATCTGTGACACATGAGTATATGATAAAAATTTCAATCCCAACAACTTTGGTTGCAATAGTATATGAATTACCCTGAAAAAAAATAATGTAGGTGGAAAGCTGTATTTTTTTCAGGATTAATTGCCCAATCTATCTCTGACCCATGCGTATATATGACAATAATTTATATGCCAACAAATTTGGCTAGAATCGCGCATGAAGCAAAATCAAAACGATACAAAATCCATCTTTTAATAGTCTCTTGAACAAAATAATGCCGGTGGAAAGCTGCATTTTTTGAGGATTAATAAATATTAACTAACCAGGATTAATAGCTCAATTTATATGTGACCCATGCATATACAACCATGATTTCTACAAACAAAACTACAAAAACACAACCAAGAAAGCTTTAAAAGTTATTTTTTACTTCATTGCTCTCCATGTTCACGCTTGAAACTTTCATTTTAGCATACTAGTAGAAATCTATCATTCTTTAAAATTGGCATAAAATGTCAAACACAATTCCCTTGATATTGTTTCAAAAATGATAATGCAACTTGACCAAGTTCTGTCAGTTGCATGAAATGTGTTGTGGTTTTTCTATGGTTTTCCTCATTCCACGGTACAATGCTGGAAGCACAGACGCTTCAAAAAGTTCTCACGTAGTTTTTCGTTTCATAGCTATAATGTTAAAGCGTTGATAGCACAGCAGTACTAAAAATGTAAAAATGTAGTATACTACAGATTTCTTTTACCCACTAAATGATTGGGTTTTATCAAAACTATATGAAATAACCTACAGCTCAATTTTTACTATTACATCAGTACATCTCCTTTTCGGACACTTGGCAAATCTCTTAGTAATACCCGGGAAATAACTTCAAAACAGTGTCTGCATCCTTTCGTATTTTATTTACATCGTTAAATCGAATTGCGATAGCAAATCCAGAGAAAAAAATAACTATTTTGCCAACTCTGCCATAAAATACGGCACCATCATTTAAGCCTTTCACATTCACTTGTGTATATTTCTACCTTCTTCTATTTGTAAGTAGCGGGTACATAAAACTCGAACGTGGCCCTCTTCTCAATGTTGGCAGTTAAATTCGACATGTGTGAGTATGGGCGTAACGGTTAGGTGTTCTGAGTCATCGAAGGTATTAACACTCCTTCTCCGACACCTGGATTTACACGAACGGCACTAAAATAATAAATAAATCCACCAAACCGGTGCGATTCGTTGATGTCCGACTATCATCATTTATCGGATGAAGTCCAGAAGACCATCGAGCAGGTTCTGTCAATAGCTCAGAAAGAGATATACCAGGCTTAATCAGAGACGAGATGGCATGTAGATATTTACACTATTATCCGAGTTTTTCAGAAAATTGAATTTTAGAAATGGTCTAAACCAGCATCATTTATTTAATTTTTTATATAGACACGTTTTGAATAACAAATGCCTTGTCTAAAAAGTTTTGCAAGAAAATACCAAATTACATGAGAGATCTTCTAATCCTTCCATCGCTTTTCATAAAAGTATTTTAATTATCCATGATTAAAAAGTTTTGAGTCCAATATACCTAAAACAAGTTTAAACAGTTTTCCCTGTTGTAAATTCCATTGCAGTCAAACCAATATAATAGCTTTGATAAAATAGGTGGTGTGGTATATCATAGGAACGATCCTTAAAAACCAAACAAGATTTCCATGATTTTTTTAAAACATTTATGTCCTGATTGTGCTTAAATCATCACAATTAATAAGATGATCTATCATTTTCTGACATACAAAAACGACAACTCGTACACAAATTTGTTCGAAGCTAATATTCTGAGCTAATCAGAATTAAAAAATCTAAAGATCAGCAACAAAAATAGGGGATTACCATAAATAAAAATGTCGATTTCAATGAAAAGTTGCAAAGTGTCGAAAACTATTATAGATCGGAAATCTAATTAGATATGGCAATGTGTATTTTGTTGATGGACGTGTTCGCGTTATTTATATAATATTTTATATTTAATTAATATTTTAATAATGCAGCAAAAACAAACACGTATATTTTACATACCAAGATATTATTTTCTTGTCTGAAAACTGAAAGATATAAAGAAATCTCGAAGTGACCCGACAACAATTTATTTCAACTATGCAATAGTTGTACCAAGGGCATTACACGGATGTTTATGCCCCGAGGGTGACCGTAACTTGCCCGAGGGTATAAACATCAAGTAATGCCCCAGGTGCATACACAATTTTATGCCCTACAATGGTTTTGTTTCTCCATTTTAATAATATTAATAAATATTATCAAATGTTATCAAATGACATGCGTATCTACGGAGTTGAATACCAATTCAAACAATTCCGAGCTGACTGACAATACAGACAATTAATTGTCAAACTTATAACCTTAATCGCCAATAATTGACATTGCCGAGTGACAGTACAGACAATTAATTGTCAAACTTATAACCTTTATCGACAATAATTGACATTGATGACTTAAAATTTGCAATTTGAATGACAAATATTGGATATATTTGACATATATCCATGGCAACCGTTAACTCCCGCGCGGGCGTTAAGAATCCTTAACGGGGCGTTAAGAAGCAGTTTTTCCGGTATCTAAGATGTAAAATGTCACTTTGTGATCATGTAGGACATAAATGTATTTTATGTCCTACATGATCATAAAGTGACATTTTCCGTGCGGGCATTGAAGGTTGCCATGGTTATATGTCAAATATATCAAATACATATTTGTCATTCAAATTATAAATTTTAAATCGTCAATGTCAATTATTGACGATTAAGGTTATACGTTTGATAATAATTGTCTGTATTGTCACTCAACTCCGAATTGTTTGTATTGTTATTCAACTCCGAAGATACGCATATCACTTGATAACGTCAAAATATTTATTAATATTATTTAAACGGAGGAAGAAAACCATTGTAGGACATAAAATGTTGTATGCACCTCGGGCATTACTTGATGTTTATACCCGCGGGCGACCTAAAAAGCTCTAAAAAAGGGTCTATCGGCCCTCGAGCTTTTTAAACGGTCGCCCTGGGGGCATAAACATCCGTGTAATGCCCTTGGTACATGAATAACTATGTCATTCAAATTGTAAATTTTAAATCGTTAAGGTAAAATATTGGCGATAAGCTTATTCTGTTTGACAATTAATTGTCTGTATTGTCAGTCAATTCCGAATTGTTTGTATTGTTATTCAACTCTGTAGATGTCACTTGATTACGTGAAAATATTTATTATATTATTCAAACAGAGGAACAAAACAATTGTAGGACAAATTTTGTATGTACCACGAAAATTACTTGATGTTTATAGCATCGGGCAACTTACGCTCACCCTCGGGGCATAAACATCCCTTTAATGCCCTTGGTACACAAATAACTATTTCTGTGGACCGCTGACGGTATCAGTTGGTTTTGCCAAATATTCCATAAAACAACACGTTTTGTATCCAGGCGGCCGCAGCGGTTTGAGAACTTCATACGTGTTTTGGAAATCCACATGTGCGTTGTTTTGAATCGATATAACATTTTTATACTTTAGGTATTTTCAAGCGTTGACTTAATTTATAAAATATTAATCTCACAGTCTAATTTACTACGAGACCAATAGGTGCCAATATACTGGGTACAAAACAACTTGTCAGATTTATTTTTGATTTCTTCAACAAAAAAAAATAGAAAATTCTATTTTAATTATGAAAAGTCTATTATGTACTGATGATTAGGCCGATATGTGAGTAGAGACCTTACAGCGCCATCTGACAATACAGCCGGATGAACTATTGACAACAACAATACATTTATTTGAATTAAAATTTGATTGCTTTGACGGAAGTAAACGTATTGTTAAACCAAAGCAAATATATTAAGTATACTTTAAAAGAAAATAATTTTGTTTGTATTCAATTACAGGTATTTATTTCACTTAAGTAAATACAAATATCGCCTTTGTCATCTTATTTTCCATGTTTCACTGGACAAAAATAACATTTTCTATAAAAAAAAAAATCCTCTAATAATATAACGTGCACAGGCGTAATATTTCATATTCCATCCTCAAATTCTAAGCAGCGACACAATAATCTCTCCCCTCGCGTGAACTGTCAAATTCGTCGCGCAAAGGAAGCCGTATTTCTTTTTTATGGCGCCCATAGCCAACAATTAACGGTTTAAAATCGACGGAAGCATATAATTTTCAAATATTCCTCACCTACCGTAATCGCGATCTCGTACAAACTGTGCGTACAAATAATATACATCGCTTGTATAGGTTAAGGTGTACGAATTTTCAGACAGATACTAATCTTAAGCTCGAGAGAAATGAGTTATAATATTTACGTACGGCTCTGTATAATGTGTGCGTCTAGATGTAGGTACGAGATGATTTATATTTTATTTTAAGTCGGTGCTTATTAGTCTTATTACTTTATTTATGGGGTCGAACGAATGTACAAATTATATACTGTGAACCTTAGATCGTGCAAATTATCGCACGATAAATTGCTATATTATTTAGGAGAACGTAGAATTTCAGTGTTTGTAACGACAGAATAATTGAATTCATTATTGGAGGTGCATAAATTAACTAAAATTCAATAATATCGAGAATTAATTTTGTAGATGTGGGTGTGTCCTTGCGTGCGGAATTATTTTTGTGGAATATTACGCACAATGAAAACGGGTATAGATATGGACGCACCCTTACATTACACTACTTTAATGGGGTGGGATTATCTCCGAGTGAGACAGTTTGACGATTTCACGGAAATTTAAAAAGCGTTTTAAACTCGGAATGCATATCCAATTCAATTTTATATTCCCTTTCACACACCAAACAGATTTTATAAAGAGATTACTGAAATTGCCTATAGGGATCGTTATCGTATCTGTAAGCAAAACGACCGTCGATTCGTTTCAGGACTAACAGATAACTGTCCCTCTTTTTCAGTTACAATTTTAAATTGCAGTTGATATTACAACTAGCATTGGTTGTATCAGAAACAGAATGTAGACACCATTTTTAGGTAAACTGGCTACGATTTTTGATTTCATCTAACTATTACTATCACTGTCACTAGTTCTATTGCAAATGATGTAGGAATAATGCTTTTTCGTTATACATTAAGCGTGTAAAGTATGGAAACATGAGAAACTTTCTGAAACGCAATGTTATTTTAGAAAATCCAAAACACACGTATGACGTCATCGATACTTTTTGAAAAGACAATCCCGTATTTATCTTACTTATTTTGATAGCTCTTCTAATTGTTCAAATGACAGCGGAAATATTTTATGACCAGACATACATAAGAACATTTTCAAGAAAAAGACAAAAGAAAAGGTGAAGTAAACCGCGATTTTGGCAGTTTTTACAAATATATGCCAACTGAACCCAATATCCTACATCTCAAGAGGGCATCACTCTAAACCCTTAACTTTTCGCTTTTACTGAAACAATAAAAATTGCAACTAGCCTACCTGATATGCAACTTTCAAGCCCAGATTCGCATTCAGCGCATGCAACTTTCAAGCCCAGATTCGCATTCAGCGCAAATAAATCTATACAAAAATGCTTATTTACTTTTCATTCACAAACAAAAGTTGGCTATATTTCATAATTATCTTTTTCTCGAAAATTTTCTAATGTAAGGTCATAAACTTTGTATGTTATGATAAACACATTAGAAATTAAGAGACCTATCATAACCAGTAAAAAATATGGGTTGCCAATTAAAAATATATGTTGATGACGTCATTTCATATAAGATATGTACTTTGATAATTAAAAATCGACGTGTCCGACACTTTATATCATCATACATAGTATATGACAAAGTATTATATTCGGGCTGAAAAAAACTTTCAGATTCTGGCGGAAATATGTCCGTTTGGGACACCTGAACATTTTTGACCAAAGTACAAAAAAAAGTCTCTGGGTGTATGTGTGTGTGTAACGGGTTTTTTGTGGCTACGATTCCGGAGAAACTACTGAAGGTACGATTTTTTAAATGAGCCGCTATTTCTAGATTTCGTCAAAAAAGTTAAATAATATATTAAAGTAGACGAAATTTTGTATACTTTATGTTTATGACATTTTGTGGTAAAAATAATAGTTTAGCTGCATGAGCAAACTCTATTGACCGACATCGCTCGTACTGCATTAAAACTAGTTAGCCAGGATTTGACAGATATTTTGATACTATTGGCAGTACTGTCACATGAGCGTTTGCGTTGGGAAACACTGCTAAATAATATGATAAAGTTATGTGTCTGGTTTCATCAGATTTTTGTTTAATAACAAGCTTTTTCAGAGATTTTGCTGTTTTCTCGTTCACTGTATATAATCAACTTTAGTTCGTAGCGGATACGGAATTATTTAAAAAAAACATAAAGCAACAAGTTTGTAGAACAGTTAGCTGACCCCAAGATTTATTTAAACAACAACCAATAGAAACAGTACTAAACCAGAAAAAACTGCCATTAAAGCCACCTGAAAAGTAATCTTGTTTAATACAATTTCTGATCGATAGAATCACCCTGCCGATTTTCAGGAATGACGAAGAAACAGCGCAGAAAATTACTGAAGTACCACTCTTCGAACCCACAATAATCATCATCCGGATAGACATCTCAGAAACCCAACAAGGCTTTAAAGCAAATTGAATAGAATTCTATAGAATATGGAAAGCCTGAAATGCTTCATAGACTTGAAGAGACCGTTAGTTAAGGTCCGAATATTTGATGTCAAAATATGCACTTGACAGTGAAGAAACTGTTGTCACATATTTCTTTCCTCATAGCTCTATTGTTCACGATTTAAGCTATCATTTGAACGTACAAGGCAATTCTATGACGACACAGTCAACAAAAATTCTCGTAAAATACGTTCAACCTTTAATTTGAACCTACAAATCTACAAACTATAACGTCACATAAAAAAAGAAACAATTTGTTGAAAATCTCCGAATTCTCTAAGTAGACTGAAATGAAACCATGAACCTTGGACTTCAAAGCTATGGAGAAAAACACCAATGCCTGTACGAAGTGGCATTTCCAGATTGTCAGACGCCATACTTGTCAAACTATTTTGAAAACAACTTGAATAACAGGCGTCTTCAGGGGTAATTAACAAAGTTACAGAAAACAAACAAGAACAAATACGACATCGAAAAATAAAAATAACAACAATTCAAAACACCACACTTTTCAATAGTTACTCATAATTTGCTATTGCAATATGATTAAACAATAAACATTAAACATTAAAAGAACCCTGATCATTGAAACCCCAAAACAAAAACACTTTGATGTATGGAGGCACTTAAAAATGTTTGACTGTCGGATGTTATCTACTATTAAGATTAAAATGTTTACGTTCCGAGTTCAAGGTGTTTACACTATTATATTATGTTATCAAAAGAACAAAAAGCGCATGTAGATTACATATTGATGATAGATTAATCTTACCTGGTAACGCGGTGTTTACAAAACCGCTACAAACTAAAAAAATGAGAGCGTGGAAAGTATTAATTATTATCTACAACGCTAAAGGCCAAACCAAAAATGTCTTAAATACCATCGACCTAATTTCTACAAGAAGACAAAATATAAATAAAAGAAAAACCCAAGCGCTTTAATTACCTATTTAAGAAACAGTTTTAATTGTCACCATGGCAACGTTAATGTAAATAACGTGGACAATTGTCGTTGGATGCCTTCAAATTCCATCAGTGACTCTTCCTCTCTCTCTCTCTAACCAAGCCTCGAACATTAAGTGCCAACCGGAAGCTGGTTCTAATGTTTTCTGGCACCAACAATGCTGAAAAAATGATGATAATCGCAGATCTTATCTGTTAATACCGAGTCGTGCGTATGTAATGACAATGTAAATTATACCCTAATGATTCCAGTCCGTTTAGAAAAACCAACAATTATGTAATGCGTGTACCAGCGATTCCATTAGACGGTCTGTTGGCTTTACTGGGCTAGCATTAGATCTCGGGATTATTTTGTTTTGCACGATTGTAACGGGTTATTGTTTCGTGTTGTGTTTCGTGTAGCGGTAATAGTTGTCATTAAATAGTTCACAGAGTTTGTAACTGTTTCTATCTGGCGGATTTCTATAATGTTGAAATTTTAGTTGGTTTATATTTCGAGCAAAACGAAGAGAACTGTTAAGAATTTTAAAATGTGACGTTATATTATGACTCATCCGTAACCAATCCTTTCGTTAGAGTAGAATTTTGACAATTGACGACAAACATGGCACGAATAAAATTGTTAAAGCCAGTACATTCTTGAAATATTTAACTTATTATTTATTATCCATTATTATAAGTATTCAATAGCTATATGAGATATCTATCAAAATGGGGAAAATCAGTCAAAATCAGGGTTGTTATAAAAAACGTTTTTTTTTAAACAAACCAAACATGTTTTTTTATAAAATGATTGTTTTAAAACAATGTTTTTAAACACTTCGCAAAAACGCATGTTTTAAACATGAACTAAAACATGTTTTAAATCGCACACAATAAAAAAAACAAAAACTGTTTAAAGATCGGTAGTTTAAAACACGTGTAAGACACAACATTTAAAACAAATGATTTAAAATGTTTAAAACACTGTTTTAAAACAAATTGTTTTAAACATAACAACCCCATATATTTGGCTACTAGTAAAAATAAATGAGATCATGAAAATTGTTATTCTTAATGAGTTCTTCGTTTATTTCTTAAAAACTATTCTTAAAATAATAAATACAAAAGTTAACAACTACCACTAAAATATTAGACAACGTCTGTCTAATACGCAAATGGCTTAAAACCAAAATAATAAAATTTACAGTATGTATAGCAAATGACGGTTTAGGATTGTATAGAATCAGATGGAGACCAGCTACGATATTTATTAGGAATGCAAACATTTATGATATAAATTATTAATATAATTTTTCATCTTATAATCGATAAGTAATTTGCTTATCAAATAATTCAAACATTTTTTTCATGAAACTATATCCAAAACTATTACATTGGTGTTTATTAGTATTACATTAGTGTTAACTAACGTAGTAATACAATAAATATTGCAATAATATGAACATACATTAGTTTATCATACTATACAGCAGTGTCAAACGCTGATGATCTGACAATACTACCAAAAGAATCAAAATATCTGTCAAATCTTGGTAAACTAGTTAGAATGTTTGATGTTTGTAGTTGGGTTAGCGCTGCTAATGCTTCACTAAACTATTTATTTAATTGTGTATACATAGTGCTGAGCCAGAAGCAACTGCTATGCATGACTTTCAAACTTGCTCATGTAGATAAACTATTAGTTTTACCAAAAAATGTCATGGACATAAATTATACAAAATTTCCTCTACTTTAATTTAGTTTTAAACTATTTTGACGAAATTACAGAAATAGCGGCTCATTTGCAAAATCGTTGAAAAATGCTCAGAGTAAACCTTTACTTCTTTTGGACCCAAAAGAACAAAACTTCTTTCAGCAAGCTTCTTTCAAGCTAATTGCTAATTGCTGATATGTATTTTTTAGTTTATTTTAATTTCGTAATAACTTATTCATTAAACATGAAATAAAATATTATTGAAACTGATGATTTTTTTTAATTAAAAAGTTAAGTATAAATTTTCGTATCTGTAGAATAAGTATTATTTGAATATGTAGTTTGAATAAGACATGACAGGATCAGTCGTAGTACGCCCAGTATATTATTCTATCGATATTAGCAAATTGATTGAACATTTGATACCAATTCAAGCCATCGAGACATCACAAATGTGGATAAACACGTTTCAAGTTCTCCAAACAAAAAAACTTGTTATTTTGTGTCCGCAAAATAACTTCTATGCCGAACTTTGTTAGAATATTTGAGGAAAACTTATGCCGTCTATGCAAGAATATTTCTTCATACGTTTCAGTAATAAATAATATCTGGGTATGTGTATGTCTTGCAAAATATAATAATACATGAGTAATGAATTAATGATGAACGCATTTATTGTATGATAATAATAGGTTTGATAATTGTTTATCTGACTGTAGGTAATCAAAAGGTGTGTACTAACATTTGACAGAAATAACCTGGTATCAAATTTTGCAATATACAACATAGATGGAGGCGTTTTCTGGACATCTCTGGAGAAGCTTAAGAAGGTGTCCATGAAATATATGAGATCTGGCGACCTTAGCTTGGGCAGGAAGGCTTATATAGCAATAACTGATCAGTAATCACTCAGATCAAAAGATCGATGCTGACCTGTAGCCATCTAAGAACAATTATTGTCAAAATTGACGCACAAAGGAGTGAATACTACAATATTTTAAAAGTCCTACCGGTTGGTCGGTAAAACACTGATTTGTACCTTTGATTCCAACAATTAGAATTATAAAGATAGAATTTTAAAAATGTACAAAGGCGTCAAGTAATATTTTTCTGCTTTGGGAAGTGATATTTGGTATGCTTCACTTTCTATCACACCAAATTGTGACGAAATGAGTTTTATTGTGTCTTATTTTGCACAGCCTTTGTTGTTGTTTTGTGTGTCAATTACGAGTTGTTTGGTTAGTAATACAATTAAAAACAAACTATCTGTCTCATCGTTTCTGACAAATAGAGCTACTACTAATCGGTTTGAGTAAATATCGACTTCAATATTGTTAGTAAGTTGTAGCGATCCGTTAATTTCATTCGTAAGTGTATTTGTAAGTGAAATGTAAAACGTAAAAAGCATACCTTAAGCCTCATTGTGTAAACATCATAGTGACCTCGACTTAATACAATTCATTTTAATCGACTGTAGTTAGTGGTTTTCCCAATATGTCACTTCAAAACGTGGATCTAGTTACATGTTTAATTAAGTTTCTTGACTTGTTGACAGCCTTTCCCATTGCGGGAGACTGATGAGTCAATACACAGCAGAATATGCTGCAATCATTTGGAGGGGGAACCAAAATCAAACGCCGCGCCGTTGCCAATAGCGAGACTATTCGTAAATCATAACCACACTTAATACAGTTACAAATAACAAACTAAACAACAACATCTAAGATAGAAATCCTAACTTCAGCAGATTATTATGTATGTATTCATTGTATTCCTTAATTATAGTTTTGACGGTTGACAGCTTGACTACCGCGGTTGAAGTTTGCAAGATGCCGCGACGTGATTGGGTGTTCTCGATACAAACAAAGCATCGCGGTGACAGTTCAGTGAGGCTGCTGTGTTTTCGCGTCGGGTATTTGAATATTTTGGTGCAATTTGACTCGTGTTCGACTGATTGTTGTTACCTGTATCTACTTGTGAGTGCCTACAAGCTATATCATAAGAAATATGCAAGAGGAATCTGTTGCTATTCTGCTAATCGGTGAGTTTATTTTTGCGTATAATTTGGAGTGTTTTTTGTGTGTGTGAAGAACCGCATAGGCCAAGCGTGTCATATGGAATATTTTTGCTTGCCTGTTGTCAGGTTCGGTTTGAATAAATTATGACGTTTTGTTTTGTACTCCATGTAGTAGGAGTCGCTGGTTTAGTGTACGTTTTTGTTATTTTTGCGAGTTAGTTGCGGTTTGTAGATATATAAAACATGTTTCAGTGCGGTTATGTCTGTACTAAATCAGTTTTTCTTTTATTCCAATAAGAATTTGATCCTTATTTTTGTATTGGTTTCACCAGTATGCCACTTTTCATACTTCATAATTAATGGAATCTTATACGAGTGTATTAAATCAATAACTTCCCCAATAATAATAATAAAGAAACCAGCCGGTCAGCAATTGTGTAAGATATACTCTCGTCGTATTAAAAATTGATGGAAACTATCGGCCGTGTAAGTGTAAACGTTTAGCTCCGGTCATAACCTGGTAATACTAGGATATTTCACTACCTAATGTCGTAATTTGTGGCCCGCCATTGACACTCAATAGCTGAGTTAGATATTTGATGGCAATGCTAATGTCAAAATTGCATGTCGCGTAAGTGCTCGCCCGGCATTTGTTACAAAATAACAATAACGCCCGATAAAATTGGTAGATAATTGACTAACGCGCGGGGTTGCTATTACGTGATACCGATTTCAGGCACAGAAGCAGAACCGTACCCGATTATTTATTAGGAAAGCCACCGGGCAACAAAATTTACAACGTTGTAAAAAGTATTTTTTTATTAACTAGACATGATTCTGTGTTTCTAAAAAGGGTTCTTCACGCTTAACGGAGGTCTTTTTGATAAGTTCTTAACAGACTTGAAGAAGACTATGTATCGCGGCAACGCTACAACAGCTCTACAAGAAAATACTTTTAGATTGTCACAATAACTGTATTAGAATATGTTAAATATGACTAAAATAGTCTAGATTATTGTAAATATTCTTTAGTAATCTTTAATCTCAACATGGAAATCAAAACTGTAGCCCTAATGGGATTTATTTTCTATTCTTTTGACGATTTCATGTAATTTGTTATTTCTTAATTGTTACTGTGTGGATTACAGTAACTTTCTAATACTACCTTAATAAGTACTATTTCTATGCAATTAGCCAGTTATTTAGTTTTCATCAAAGGTAGGAGTTTTATTTTATGTTTTAATTGCATTTGCGGTTTTCTTTTAAGACAGCATTATTCTTTTGTAGTATACCTACGTTTAAATCTTCGTTTCCTGCATTCTAAATAATTCCTATTGTCTTGGTTTGAACAATTGTGTAAGAAGATATAGCTATTCTTAGTTCAGCTTTAACAAGCTTCCTGCTCAATGGCCAGCATTTACACGATATTAGGGATAGTCTTTGAAATTCCACTAATTCTATCGTGCTAAATCATATCGAAATAACTGAAAAATCATTTAAAATTCAGTTTAGTTTTATTTCTATATCCTTCCTCCTTTGATTGAATACATATTATCTACTGTGTTTTTAGATTAGGTCTGGATTAGGTATGGATTTGCTTTCTTTATGGGCAACATCTTGGATTTTCATTTGTTCTAAGCTAGGTAGTTTTTGTTTCTACTTTCATTTTTTTGGGGCCAAATTATTTATGTGATTAAAAATGAATATGGAGGAGTAGTTGTAATTGGTAAATTTGGTTAAAAAAGTTTTTAGGAAAACCAAGAAAGGATTTCTTTTTTTACGTTTGGATTTTACTCACACCTAACGTAATCAATCGTCTGTGTCCATCAATTAGTTTGCCAAAACTTTACACAAGTAATCTCCTAAAAACAGTAATTCCTTTGATGAAAAATATAAATTTTGGAATGTGTCCATATCGACAAAGGTATATACATATATAAAATAAAATACGGAATAAAAACCTCTTTCCGTTTGTAATAGGTTTTAATTGCTTAGGTACCGGTTACGCTTTTGAAAAAACATCCTCAGCCTAAATCTACAAAAAGAATAGTGGTGGTAATGTAATAAATAAATAAGGTAACAGAGTACTCACAGACAGATAAATAAAAACATTTAAAACAATATAGAATAAGTGTGCCATGTGTGAAAGACGAGGACATTTAACACAAAGCTGGAAGTTAGCAAGAGGGATGGCTGAAAATTGGTATAATGCAACTTAAGACTCAAAAATTTCAAAATTATTGTAAAGTAAATATGAATACCTAAAGGTTTTTGTTGAAAGTCTTATTGATCATTTAATAAGGTGATATTGTGGTTTCTTCTATACTTTTCTATTTCAAGTTGTTCCAATAAATCTAATTTGTAGTTTTGATTACTTTTGTGAAGTAATGTAGGTTCATTGTATTTTATACAATGAGCTATTGAAATTTTATGCTGATAAATGTTAGAAGAAGTTTTATATTTATGTCCTGCCATCCGTTTTGCCAACTTCCTTCCGGTTGTTGTGATGCTGTATATGTTGGTCAAACCGGAAGGAAGTTGGCAAAACGGATGGCAGAACATAAATATAAAACCTTCTACTAACACTTATCAGCGTAAAATTTCAATAGGTGATTGTATAAAATACAATAAACCTACAATACTTTACAAATGTAATAAAAACTACAAATGAGATTTATTGGAACAACTTGAAATACAAAAGCAAGAAAAGAAGAACTTTTGAAAAACATAAAGAGTGTACTTTGTCAAAAGAGTCTAATCCGTCCCTGTTTTACACCGTTCCTCATACAATCTAGAAGAATCGCATTGATTGAACACAAATCGATGGTAATTCACTCATCCATTAGATAGACAGTATTTAATTCAATCATCGCGGCCGTTCGTTGCATTCATTACACGAGTCGAAACAAAAGAACATCGCGTATCGATGATAATTTGTGATTGTAGCGGAGTGTATTGCACATGGTAATTATTATTGATGGAATACACAACTGGAGAATGGTAGAATGAGTAGTAATTGCCGTTGAAAGTGCAACAAATGGAAAATAAATTGCATTTTTTCGACGAGCTCACGTAAAATGTATACCCTTTTTACTTACTCGAGAGTTTAGATAGTGGAATTAACATAATGATCGCATTAATATTCTATACGACAAGTGCATTAGATGGAGCGGCGGACTAAGTGATTCGGTATTTAATTTTACAATGAAGATAATGGCAGTATTACTGTTCTTTTGTTTTTTGAATGGATTTAAGCGTGTTTCGTAGGTTTTACGATATTCAATTGACAATCTACGTCGACAGGTTCATGATATTAAAGTGAATTTTTACAAACTTCTGGCCGTCTAGAAAAATAATTGATTAATCATCTAAACGTGTATATAGTGATCTACTCAGTTATTAAATTATAACACAGGACCGGATAGAAAAGAAAAAAAATCTGATGTGGCCAGGCACATGACTTTATCATACAATATATAAAATTAATAGTTTAGCTGCATGAGAATCTATTCTATAAAGATAAATCGTAGGTATTGTCAAAGTATCAGCATTTGACACTACCTACACTACGTCATTAGAATAATAGTTATTTATGTCACAAATGCCGAAAGTACGGAATAGCGCGACGAGCGGTGATACGGCGCGTTACCGAAGGCGGAGTGTTGCCATCGCATATGAGCGAGTCGCGGTATCTAGTTTTTGGCAGGAGCGACATCAACGTTTATTGTGTTGCTTTTTAAGAAATACGTATTTAAAAAAAAAATAAATGATTTCTGTATAGTAAATGCTAGGTTGGTACCACTTTGACGAAAGGTGCGTTCCGATTGGTAGGTAATGGTAGCTAATGGCGGTGGTAGAATACGAAATTATAGTATTTCTTACATATCGTGATAATGACACATATTAGTTTGCATGTACATAAACATGAGTCACTAGCAATTTTCTATTGGAAATACTATAACGGCGTCTGCTACCACTGCCATTATCACTAATGAAAACGCACCTTAAAAAGGTAATTCAAATTCTGACAGATTTATATTTGTTCATGTTCGGGCAGTTTGATGGGATACTGAATTTGGTTATACACTTAAGGCTTGGTAAAATGGGAGAACCACTTACCGACGTCCTCTAGGTGCTTTTGATCAAATGGCTGTTCGCAGGTACACGTCGCGTCAATTCGGGTGGATTTCTTCTCTAACACAATGATGGGGTGCACTGTTGCACGACAATGAATAACACACACAATATTAATGGGGCGCCAAGGTGCGCTAACTCTGTTCACGTAATACACTTTTGGGGCGTTCACACGCGGGCAACTCCTTCTATATTAGGGTTTTGGGGCGATCATACGCATTCAAACTCTCTGAGAAGACTCTATAATGGCACTTCCTTCTTCTTCCGTCGGAGTGGTGGGAAAACCGGAAAACTAAGGCCTAGGTCATAGAGGGGGACACACAAGGAATATGCCCAAATTAACCCTGGTCCGTAAGCAACCAACATAGCATGTAGAAGCGCCGCGACATAGCCGCCCACCAAATTTCCTCAGAAATTTCAATAATAAAAACAAACACGAGAAAAAAAAACAAAAAAACAAAGAAAGAGATAATTTTCAGATCTTGTCGAGAGGGGGGAAGGCAACAAGCTTCCTTACTGGGCGTTTATAAAGTCCGGAACTAGTCTGTACCTCTACCACACGGACTATGCCATCTTGGCCAGGGTAAACGGTTCTAATAATGCCGCAAGGCCAATTTAACGGAGCCGAATTTGGCGTTATCAAGAAAACTAAATCACCAACCGATAAATTTTGAGAACGGGTGGTCCACTTGGACTTTTGCTGTAGGGTTTGCAAATATTCAGACGACCAGCGTCGCCAAAAATGCTGAGCTATTTGCCGAGTGAGTTGCCAACGCCTTGGCAGTGTGACCGTATCCTCAGAATTAGGTTCGGGATGAGCCAACAAGGGCGCGCCAATCAAAAAATGACCGGGCGTCAGGTAATCTATGTCTTCAACGTCGGAGGACAGGGTGCAGAGGGGCCGCGAATTTAACATGGCTTCGATTTTCGCTAAAACGGTGGCGAATTCCTCGTATGTAAGAAGTCGGTCTCCGACAACACGAGTCAAGTGATGCTTGGCGCTTTTAACACCAGCTTCCCACAGTCCTCCAAAATGAGGAGCAGCAGGGGGGATAAAATTCCAATTGATATTCTGCTGGGCCATCCTGCAACCGATGTGCCGTTGCACGTTCTTGTCGCTCCAGAACTCATAGAATTCGCGCAAACACCGCGACGCACCGACAAAATTTGTTCCACAATCACTGTGGATATTACTGCATAATCCCCGGCGCGCAATAAACCGGTCAAGAGTGGCCAAAAATGCGTCAGTTGACAATTCCGTCACCGCTTCGAGATGCACAGCCTTCGTAGCCATGCACACAAAAACGCACAAGTAACCCTTATATATGCGGGCATTTTTACGGGTTGATTCCTTTAATCTAAACGGCCCTGCAAAATCTATACCGACGTCAGTAAAACAGCGGCTCGGGTTAACACGAGAAGCGGGTAAATGACCCATAAGAGGGGTAATTATTTGGGCTCGTAATCTGGAGCAGACTAAGCATTTCGAAATGCATCGTCGAATGACGCTTCGCGACGAAATAATCCAAAATCGTTGACTGAGTAACGCTTGCAAGGTGCGAGTACCCGCGTGCATATACACGGTGTGATAGTGACTCACAATCAAAAATGTCAAGTGAGCGTCCCTTGGTAGTAAAATGGGGTGTTTCGCATTGTAGGGTAGGTTAGCAGATTGAAGTCGGCCGCCCACCAATAAGAGGCCTGCGGGGTCAATAAAGGGCGATAATTTTAGCAGGCGTTTCGAAGCACTGCGCTCTTGTATTGAGAGGAATTCTTCATGAAAATAAAATGTTTGGGTATACCGAATCAAACAGTGGAGGGAGTCTTTTAATTCGAGGGTGCTAATAAAGCTTGTCTTAATCGACGTCTTGCGGCAATTTGCAATAAATCGCAACACAAATGCCATACTAAATTGTAATTTTAGCAGGCTTGAAAAGCGTTGGGTCCAATCAATCCAAAAATTCGAGGGTTGGGCAGCTACACAGCTGATACTATCGGGTTTCGTATCGGGGAGATCACGAATGGAAGGGAGAGATAGGTTCCGTATTGGCCACAGATCTTGAGGCTGTGTCAGCCAAGAAGGACCTTGCCACCACAAAGTCTGGGAGAACATTTGTTTCGGAAACAAACCACGAGAAGCGCAGTCTGCGGAATTAAATTCTGTCGGGACGTGGTACCAATCGTTTATCCGAGTAGTGTTTGTGACTTCCACAACTCGGTTTGCCACGAAAGTTTTCAGCTTATAAGGCGGGGTCCGTAACCAAGACAAAGCAATCGTGGAATCGCTGCACAATACAAATTCTGAAATTGCCAAACGCTTAGTTAAAGGCAATAGGGACTGAAGCAATCTTGATAAAAGAACAGCAGCACACAACTCCAGACGGGGAATGGACACGGAACGCAAAGGAGCGACCCGCGTCTTTGACTTCAACAATGCAATCACAACGTCATCGGGACCCGATGCGGTACGCAAGTACGCTACGGCAGCATACCCATCCTGAGATGCGTCACAAAAACCAATAATTGTAAAACGAGAAGGGTTCGTTGGGAGAATTAGTCGAGGGATCCGAACCTCGGAGAGCTTAGGCAGCTGTATCTGAAAGCTCGACCATAACCTTACGAGAAATTCCGGGAGGGGATCGTCCCAATCCAGACTCGCCTTCCAAATGTCCTGCATAACACGCTTGGCAAGAAAAACTACTGGAGAAATCCAACCTAAAGGGTCAAAAATGCGTGAGATACTGGAAAGTACAGACCGTTTAGTTGCTGGTCCCGACGTGGGTGAGACGCTGTAACGGAAAGAATCTGATCTGGCATCAAACCGAATACCCAAAATCTTAACGCAAAGGGAATCCGAGGAGGTGATGCTTAAAGATAGTTCGCGATCCTCCTCCGGAATCTGTTCCAAAAATTCCATTGAATTGCTCGTCCATTTCTTCAGGGCAAATCCACCGCTCGATAAAAGCGCAACGAGTTCATTTTTTAAACAAAGGGCGCCCTCCAGCGTGTCTGCACCAGTGACAATATCGTCCACATACACGTCGTCACGGAGAACCTGAGAAGCACGACGAAAACGCTGTCTCTCATCTGACGCCAGTTGTTGGATGACTCTCAAAGCAAGAAATGGTGCGCAAGAAAGACCATATGTTACGGTGTGGAGTTCAAACTCCTCAATGGGTTGGCTAGAGTCATCTCTCCACAAAATATGCTGGAACTTGCGATCGTCAGGGGCCACCAAGATTTGACGATACATCTTGCAGATATCAGTCGTGAAAACAATCTGGTGACAACGAAAATTCAAGATAATGTCGCATACATCACGCTGCAATTTGGATCCTGGCAGCAAAACATCATTTAGGGCAACGGCCGGTTCCGAGCCGGGCCAAGGTCTCGCCGAGGCGTCAAAAACTACGCGAATCTTAGCAAGAGATTGAAGATTCTTGTATACGCAATGGTGGGGAATGATGTAAGCTCCACGTCGTGGGGATCGAGTCATGTGTCCTAATTCAATATAATCCTTCATAAAGGTATTGTATGCTAAACGTAAAGGAGGGTTGCGATTAAGGCGAGATTCGAGATTAAATAATCGACTATGCGCTAATCTACTAAAATGACCAAAATCTAAAGGGGTGTCCTTTTTAAAGGGCAGAGAAACTACATAGCGACCTTCTTTGGTGCGATAATGAGTTTTAACAAAATGTTCTTCGACTTCAATGTCGTCAGGATTGCCAAGAATATCCGTGTGTGGCTCCTCCAGTTCCCAGAACTGTCTCAAATCCAGCTGCAAACGATCAAGTCCTATCAAGGAGGTTGCTGACTCCGATGAAGAGGGGCTATCCTTAAATTTTCCTAAGAGGATCCAACCAAAAACCGTACCAATTCCAGACAATCCACAAGAAAGAGACAAAGACTCTCCACCTCGTAGAATCTGGGGGAACAAATCAGCTCCCAACAAAAAATCAATGGGGCCGGGACAGTCAAAGTCGGGATCTGCGAGTAAAACATGCTGTAATTCGCAACGTAGGCGTGGCGGCAAGCGCGAATTTGGGAGATCAGATGTGATCTGGGGTAGAATTACCGCGCAAGTGGACAAAATAAGACGAGGGTCTCGCGGAGACTGTAATTCACAGAACACTTTCCCTTTCGTCCACGAGATATTAGAATTTCCTAGTCCTGAAATAGGAGTGCTCTTAGGATCGACAGTTAATTGCAAACGTCTTGCACAGTTCACCGTAATAAATGACAACTGGGATCCCGAATCCACAACCAATCTAATTGTTTGGTAATTCCCATGACCATCCCTAATGAGGGCGCTTGCTGTACCAAGCAAAACGGTAGCAGGAGTCGAACATGATAGAGAGTGGGGCACAGAGAGGGGAGCCTCTGGCGAGCGATCAGAGGGGACTCCACCGGGAGCGGAATTGGGAGCTCGATGCTGGCTGGTATCAAAATGCAATAGGGAGTGATGCTTGCCACTGCAAACCTTACAACTATATCTAGATTGACAATCCTTGATCATATGGGAACTCGCGAAGCAATTGAAACACAACCGGTTTGTTTTTACAAAGTCGCGCCTTTCACGATGGTTCGATGCCAAGAATTTTCCACAATTTGACAGACGGTGAGGGCCGTTACAACGCGGACACGTCATGGTGTTCTCCGCGGAGTAAAGGGAGCGTTTAGGGCTAGTGGAGGCGACCTTGTGCTTCAAACTTTGACGGGGTGTCATATGAGAGTGGGACATTTCCAACGCTTGACACCTTTCACGCAAAAAACCCAAAAAATCCTTAACAGTGGGGAATTGCTTCTTCCCGAAACGTAATTCAAAGTTTTCCCGCATTGAGCAATCCACACGTCTTAATAACAATGACAACAGAATGAAATCCGATAAATCGGGAACCCTAGAGTTGCTTAGCGCGATAATATTATCGTTGGCCGCATTATAAAACGATTGCAAACTCTCATATGAACTGTCTGTTAGTGGTCTTAAACCGAAAATTGAATCCAAATAATGCAGGGATAAAACGCGAGTGTCATTGTATCTCTCCACGAGAGAATTCCAGGCGGTACTATAATTGGCAGCAGTCAATGGCAGAGAACTAACCACACTATTAGCAGTGCCCCGAGTGGACAGTACCAAATAGTGAAATTTATCGATATCCGATAAACTAGAGTTCGCGTGAATTAGCGAAGAAAAGGTGTCGTAGAAATATTGCCAACCTTTGAGGGTGCCATCGAACGTCGGCAATTGCAAATCTGGTAATCTAATTGGGCGATAAGGCGCGCTGGCGGCGGCATTCGAATTAGACGCGAGAGCGGCGGCGCTTGACTCCTTTTCCAGCTCCGTTTTCGCGGATACAATGCCATAATACGCGGTTTTATATTCTTCGGCCTTTGCAACGTCATCCTTATACTCATCTATTTTCCCTAACTTTACACAAGTACTGCGTATATCCGCGTGAGTACGGGTGAATTGATCAAACGACAAATCCAAGCTCTTACAACGAGCCAAAAACAACGAACGCGGACCGGCTTGCGTCGTCGATTCTATCAACTCGCTAGTTGTCTGAACATCCACGAGAGATTCAGCCCGACTGAGCCGTAACTCCGCTAGGTGGAGCTGCAGACGCTCTACATCGGCGCGCGACAACATTTTCAAAAGGGGCGGGTTCAAAATCAAGATCCAGACTAGAGCGGGCTGTGCGCAAAAAACACGGAAACTCAAGGCACATATGCTATCCAAACCAAATCTGAAAATCACCACGAATAAATGAATTGAAATTAAGCAACGTAAACCTGGTAAACAACCATCCGCGACTCGACGGACCAGAATGTTCGGGCAGTTTGATGGGATACTGAATTTGGTTATACACTTAAGGCTTGGTAAAATGGGAGAACCACTTACCGACGTCCTCTAGGTGCTTTTGATCAAATGGCTGTTCGCAGGTACACGTCGCGTCAATTCGGGTGGATTTCTTCTCTAACACAATGATGGGGTGCACTGTTGCACGACAATGAATAACACACACAATATTAATGGGGCGCCAAGGTGCGCTAACTCTGTTCACGTAATACACTTTTGGGGCGTTCACACGCGGGCAACTCCTTCTATATTAGGGTTTTGGGGCGATCATACGCATTCAAACTCTCTGAGAAGACTCTATAATGGCACTTCCTTCTTCTTCCGTCGGAGTGGTGGGAAAACCGGAAAACTAAGGCCTAGGTCATAGAGGGGGACACACAAGGAATATGCCCAAATTAACCCTGGTCCGTAAGCAACCAACATAGCATGTAGAAGCGCCGCGACAGTTCATGACACATCCCTACCAACATACTAAAATAAAACTACACTCATCGCTATACTTTATTTATAATTTTCTCAATGTATCATTTTTAGAATTAGATATCTTTATACGGGTTGATATTTCTTATCAACAAACAATCAAATTGGTGATCTTATTTTATTTGAAATTTGTATTTTATAATTTTGCGCACTACAGCGGCACGTTCCATAGTGGTTCTCCAACCTCTGATGAGATCAGCTGTTTTCGAATGTGACAACACAAAAAAATATTTGTCAAAATCCTGGCTACTATGTAATTTCATATCAATGCAGATGCGACCGATCTCGATCAAATAGAATTTGCTCTTGAAGGTAAACTATTAATTTTACCAAAAAATGTTATAGGCATAAATTATTCAAAATTTCCTCTACTTTAATTTATTAATTAACTATTTTGTCGAAATTACAGAAATTGCGGCTCATTTCCAAAATCCTTGAAAAAGGCTTAGAATATACTAAAAAGCTAAACTATTAATTTTACCAAAAAATGTCATAGGCATAAATTATTCAAAATTTCCTCTGCTTTAATTTATTATTTAACTATTTTGACGAAATTACAGAAATGGCGACTGATTTCTAAAATCCTTGAAAAAGGCTTGGAGTAAACACCCAGTTCCTTTGGACCCTTTTGAACCAAAAGCTTTTCAACTCTAAGTTTGGTCATGAAACTTCTAAATATGAAGTTCCGTGCCGATACCTTTAGTAGTTTCTCCGGAAATGAATTAACAAAAATTGGGTACACACACACACACACACACACACACACACACACACACACACACACACACACACACACACACACACACACACACACACACACACACACACACACACACACACACACACACACACACACACACACACACACACACACACACACACACACACACACACACACACACACACACACACACACACACACACACACAGACATTTTTTTGTACCTTGGTCAAAAATGTTCAGGGGACCCATAAAGACCTATTTCCGCTAAAATCTCAAAAAATTTTTTCGGCACGATTACAATACTTTACATACTGCGTATGATAAAGTAAAAATCATTGTGACTATATTATACTCAGTGTAATTTAAATTAGGTAATAATCATTTTAATTAAATTTTGAGAAAAGGGTATAATTAACAAGGTATTAAAAAAGTATATATAACAGAATCTTCTTTTGAATTTTTTTTAGAAAAGACCCAGCAAAAAATGAGAAAAGTAGCTAAAAATAAATCTTGCAAACACCTTTCTTAATAGCTGTACAAAATTGAACAAAGAAATGCCAACCTGGCGTGACTATTGATGAAAATGGTTATTTCGTTGTCCCCAACAACCCCTGTTAGCCACCATTTTTACGGGACAGTCTGTATATTTTCAAATATAGTTATTTATGAACCAAGGGCATTACACGGATGTTTATGCCCGAGCGTGACTCTCGGGTCTGTCGGCCCTCCAGCTTTTTAAGTCGCCCGAGAGTATAAACATCAAATACTGCCCGTGGTACACACAAAATGTCCTACAATGGTTTTGTACCTCCAATTTGAATATTAATAAATATTTTGACGTAATAAAGACACATCGGAATCTACGGAGCTGAATAACAATATATGGAAAAGGTTTATCGACGGTAAGATATTCAAGGAAAAAGGTTATTTATTCGAATGACGGAATTGCCCAATAAATAACCTTTTTCCTTGAATAACAATATAAACAGTTCGGAGTTGAGTGGCAATACAGACAATTAATTGTCAAACAGACTAACTTTATTCGCCAATAATTGACATTGATGTTTAAAATTAACAATTTGAATGACAAATATTTGATATATTTGACATGTAATCATGGCAACCCTTAATGCCCGCGCGGGCGTTAAGAAGCAGTTTTTGCCCCGTTTCAATATTTCAGTTTTTTCTTTTAAGGTTAGGTTTGAAAACTTTAAGCAAGTTTCGGGGGCAAAAGATATTGCTCGATAAAGTTAATATAGTTTATGTCCTACATGATCATAAAGTGACATTTTACATTTTAGATACCGGGGCAAACACTGCTTCTTAATGCCCGCGAGGGCGTTAAGGATTATTAACGCCCGCGCGGGCATTAAGGGTTGCCATAGTTATATGTCAAATATTTGTCATTCAAATTGTAAAACTTAAATCGTCAGTGTCAATTATTCGCAATTAAGATTATTTTGTTTGTCAATTAATTGTCTGTATTGTCACTCAACTCCGAATTATTTGTATTGTTATTCACCTCCGTAGATACGCATGTCACCTGATTACTTCAAAATATTCATTAATATTGAAATTGGAGGAACAAAACCATTGTAGGACATAAAATGTTGTACGTACCACGGGCATTACTTGAAGTTTATACCCTCGGGGGACTTAAGAAGCTCTCGGGCCTATCGCCGGTCCTCGAGCTTTTTAAACCGTCACCCTCGGGGCATAAACATCCGTGTAATGCCCCTGGTACATAAATAACTATTTTAACACCCCAAGCGTTTGGATTCGACCATTTTCACTTTGACACTGTAATGTGCAGTAATTAATTAACAAACTAGTCTCAGTCGTAGATACAATAATAAAAGCATTTGTCGACAAAATTATTCTTAGTCTTATCTTTTCAAGAGATAAGTCATTTCGAAAATTAAAAATCAAACGCTTTTATTCTTATTCAGTAGTTATTATTATCAATTTCTCACAAAGAGTTCATTTCATCACTATTTTTTACATGATGTACTAGACACGAACCAAATTCCTTCCTGTTCTAATAAATCGCGGTCGTTCTTAACGATTTATGTTGGCATCTCATCGATTTATTTAATTATAAATACTCTTTGAGTGTGGCTATTAGCTGACGACGCCAACATCCGCTTCTTGCCATCTTTACGCGATTCTCTTGTCTGGCGGCTGTTAAAATCGCATCCGCGCTAAAATAGACAATTGAATGGCATAAACAAATACGA
Organism: Melinopterus prodromus; assembly: GCA_964023965.1. Lineage (NCBI taxonomy): Eukaryota > Metazoa > Arthropoda > Insecta > Coleoptera > Scarabaeidae > Melinopterus > Melinopterus prodromus. Next base: position 54,788,409 of record OZ030393.1, read on the forward strand.
GATGTGCGTCCAATAAACAATTGAAATACGCCTTACACCATCCAGCCATTGTTTGCGCTGACGGACAAATGCCAACTGAACAAATATAAGACATAGCATTACAACAATAATAAAATCCGGCGTAGTAGACGATTTTGAAATAATATTAAAATAGGAGCATCAACAGTTATTTTATTCGAGAAAAACTCTGATTAAGTATACTAGTAGACTCATTTTTTCCGTGTCATAAATCGTATTATTTGAATTGATACAAAAAAAAACTGCCGCAATGGTTTTATTTGCAACTGTCACTGCTCCAACACTAAATGCTCCAACGTTGTCAGGCAATGGTCAGACTGTAAAGAATGGTTGTCATCAGTACACAAATCCGTCAGCAATACTTATGAATATTAACAGTATTGCCAAGTCGTTCATTGGTGGTTCAAACTGCATTGTTTGGTAAATTAAACAGCAATGTGTGATATTTCATATGTAAAAATACAAAGAGAAAATTGTCTCTAGAACGAAAAAGGAATCAATTATATGTAATAGTTGGTGGGTACTTATTTCAATACAATATTATTTATTACCTATTATGAATATGTAAGATCAATTTAAAGATGAGTGAGAAGCTGTCGTTTCTCTATTATTGTCTCGATGTTTGGCTATAGATTTTGGATACATTTTTAAAATAATTTTGTAAAATGTTGGCGGACTACCTTAAAAGTGGAGAGATCATTTTTTATTTGACGCAAGAGTATGACAGTTGAAAGTAAATTGATTCAAGAATTAGATCTCGACTGAAACAATTAAAGTATATTTTTACATAATTGTAAAGTAATATTTAGAGGTTTAATGTTTATTTATTTAAGTAAGAACATCTGATATGCCTTTTCCGTTTAGTTCGAATCTGAACCTGAAGAAATTATGAAGTGAAATGCCAAGGTTTATGTACCTACATTTTTGGAACCATTTTTTTTTTCTTTTAGTTAAAGACAATTCCAAATTTCTGACTTCAGATTCTACAGAAAAGAATTACGCCGATACACCGGAAAGTGTAATTGAAATATAAAAGAACATAACATATTTAGAAGGCACCGATGGCATAGTTGGTTGTGCATTTTACGAAATACACAAAGGCCCCTGGTTCTAATCCAGGTCGTGTCTGTAATTTTGAATAAATTTTTTTTTAAAACTCACATCCTGCCTGTTTGTTTAAATACAGGCTTAACCTATGATTCCGGCAGAGATGATGATACAAAAATGAAAATAGTATCTTTCGAAAATAGTTTATTTTCTGCCAAATGTTTCACCGCCACTATACCTGACTATTGTCAATGTTTAATAACTTAGGACGTTAAGGGCTTTGTACACGTGATGGATTATAAAATCGATTATTTTTGTCAATTGATTATTTTTTGACGTTTCTTAAAACCAATGAAATGCTTCTTTATTTGTCACAAGGGTAAGTTTCAACCAATTATGTCATTATTATAGTGGGAATAAATCTCTTGTGATTATTCTCGGGAATAATCACTGTAGCTTTTATTTGCCTAGCAACTGTCAGATAATATATTCACAATGTGTCAGCGATATTTTCATATATTGTAAGTAATAATTAATTAAATTAAATTTTTCAATAATTTTATGATAGTTTTATTGTTATATCTTTTTTATTGTAAAAATTTGTGAATCAAAAAATAATCTAGTCAAATATAACTCGAGAGTTCCATAAATTAGAAAATAATTTGACAGATTTTGTTCAAACTTGTTGCCATTTGGCAATAGCCACTCGAGCCCTGCGGGCTCTCGTGACTATTCCCTGGCAACAAGTTTTCAAACAATCTGTCAAATTATTTTCAATTTATTCTCACTCTCTTGTTATATTATTACTGATTATATCTCAAGTTCATATCATCTGTTACACAGTTTGATGATTTATCTTTATATGCAATAAAGCACGTAATTTTGCTATTATAATAATAAAAAAATATCCTTTTCAGGACGCTACACTATTCAAAGCCCTTAAACCAATGGTTGTGATATGCAATATGCCTTCACCGATAGGAAACAGACCGAACAAAGAAGCATGCTCTATCCGACTGGAAATTTAGCTCCTTCATCCAGTAATGGAATTTATTGTTAATTAATTGGCATTTCAGCAGTTATCATTATTGTAAGCCAGTTTTAGATCTAGGAAAAATGCCTGCAGTAACATGTAATGATAATTAAAAGTAGGTACAGGAAAATTAAAGGCCTCTTTGTTCCAAGGCGTATAATAAATAGTATTACTTCGTTTTAACTTATTCTGCAAGTATGGATTTCTCACGTATATTTAATGATAATTACTTACATTTTTTGTATTCAGTTTATTTAATATTAATCAGTTGTGTAGTGCTAGTTATTGGCAGTACCTAGATTTTTTTTACTAAAGCCAAATATTGAATAAAATTACTCAATTAATAAATTAAAAACACAATTCGCATTTTAAAACTGTTTGCAATAGATTAATCATTGTTTTTTATTTGAATGCTGCATTGGTGTGATTATAAAATACCATATTATGTGTTGTTTTTCAAAAAGATTGTTCAAGAAAGTTGTACTCTCAAAAAGAATAAGTAGGTACAATATTATTCAGGAAAAAACATGATCGACGTTGTCAAAATTGAAGGTGACATTGACCATTGATATATACCCCCACATTTAATGTGGTGAGGGTATATATTGAGTTTGATCATCGAGATAGTATAGAAGAGGAGGAGTCATATCAGCTTAAAATTGGGATCACTTTATGTCAAATCATACCGTCCGTTAGTCCCATAGTGTCAAATTGACAAGCCGATACATTATATACGTTTAAATAGTTTCTAGTGCGCTATAAGTATTTTTTCTAACTAATTAGCATGACAGTCTGTGATATAAGAAGCTGTCGCAGCAGAAAGGGTCCTGGCTGCAATAAATCAGCGGGAATTACGTTTCATCGGGAAGTGACGTTAGATGTCAGTCAAATGACAATGAACAGGCCCGTATTCAAGAAAAATTTGACTTAATTTTTCGTTTATTTAACAATTAAATGTAGGTTTCCAAAGATTTGTGCGCAGCAGGAATTATGGATACAGATTGTAGACCGATGTAACTGGAAGCGGACAAAGTCCAGTGTTGTTTGTTCGAAACATTTTGTGGAGCTATGTATAGACAGAACATCACCAAATCGCATCAAAATAATAAAATGGTTTTGTTTACAGGCCAATAGGTTACAAAATGTATAATACTTATTTGGTCATATTCATATTTGTTACACTTATAAGTTTCATTTTACATTAAGTTAAACAAATGCAACATTTATTTTACATTATTTGTTATAACCTTAATCCAGAGTATTTTTGTGTTTATTATATATTTTTACTTTCTTTAGTTGATCAAATATATGTGCTATGTTGCACTGTCTGCAATATTACAGAAAAATAATTATAATTAGTCCGGGCCTGTGCAGACCGACCGTCGTATAGTCCCATAAGCCACACCTACTGACGCCGTTTTGAGTATATGAAAAACGTCGTCATAGCGTCTCCTTTCTATACTATCTCGATGAGTTTGATACAACATTTGTAACACCCTTAAGACCCAGTTCTACCTGTGCTAAAACGCGTTTTTACTAACGGCGTTATTTATGGTTCAAAATTCATGAAATTCTCAGTGTCAAAAACTAATTTTTTGGAAAGATAAAAATGAATTTTACTTCTACATCTTTCTCTTTTTTTCAAATATAATACTCCTAGCCAAAGTCAAAGTACAATAACAGATTTTTTATTGCGATGTTTTTACAACGGAGCCTTAAGGAGGCGTGGCAGATATAGACTTATATATGGATTTGATCAGAATTGAAAACAGAATCGATTTAGCTATGTCCGTCTGCCCGTCTGTGTACACGATAACTGCCGTAAGTTTGACAGTTCGTGAATGGGCAAAATCGGTTCACTTGTTTTTTTAATTATTTTACTGTGGGGGGTATTTTAACTTCAGCACGGCTGAAGATAATTTTCTTACTAGCTTTCTATTAAAATGACAACTAAATTAAAAAAATGTATTTTTGATTCACATCTTCAAAACTTTTTTTTTGTATATTTGACCGGAATCCACTGAAAACCCATTGGATTTTTATATAGTACATTATTTTATAGTTCCTTTATACCTCTTATTTATTCTGCTAACGAAATATTAACAACATACATTAACGACCACTAATTACATCTTACGCTTTCATTAAGATCCTACTAGCGAATCGTAATTATTTAAAATCCGCGATACCAAGACGGTAATTATCAGCGCATAATTCCCGCAATTTCATCCTTGCCGACAATATTAAATACATTTAACTGCAACAATTACAAGTCTGCGTTTCCCACATCAACAATTAACATAAATAACCCATAAATTATAATAATATCAATGCGTTTACGTGCTCGAAATTGAGCGTTGAAAATATTTTGTTAACGTATGCGAATGAAACGTTCGTTTTCCGTAAGTCCGGCAGGCAGGGGTGAACATTTTTCCGACCCCTGAAATTGATGAACGGCTGAAACGGGTGAACCGTTCGAACTAATTACCGGCATCGATTTTGTATTAGTTCATAATCTGGGTGCCAAATCGACAAACTGGTGATCGGGGTGCGCCCCGGAGTTTACTACGGCAATTTATCTCCATTTTGAAAGTCAACCCTATATGACGTACGCACATACGTGGACCCGAATCACAAATTAAACTGAATCCAATACGCAGGCGATTTCGTGAAATGTGTTCGTATACAGGGTGATTTGTACGACCTACACTAAACCATCCATATACTGTGCTTAATATTACATCAATTCTTACATGTTATATATCAATTTATAGATAAAGGTCTCCTGCATGTGGTGGTAATTTCAGTTTTATAATTTCGCTGTTGTTATATCCTTTTCAAGTGTCTGCAAAGATGTCAATAACTAAGTAGCACCATTTGTCATTGTTTGTCGCACATCAGACCAGAAAATCAACAAAATTACATTAATACAACATGTATTGTGGCTATAAGCACATATGTAAAAGCAATCACAACAAAATTTTTATGTAGTACTTAGTCAATTACCAATGCTTCTTTGAGTACCTACATGAATCAGACATGGTTTTATTAACTTAATTTAATCAGATATTCACATAACGTGGATACATCAACAAAATTAATATGTACCTACATAGACATTTCCACAACCAGTAACTTTTGTCTATAATTTGATGTATGACATGTGAAAAATGTATACAAAGGATTTACATATTTATTTAAGGTTTAAAATATGAAAGAGTGAAGTAAATTCTGACATTTTGAGCCCAGTTTTATCAACAATTTGACTGTAGTGAATTTTTAACAAATTAAACACTAAAATAAGGCGTTAAATTAAGGCAACATATAAATTGTTGCCTTAATAATAAATTATTCCATTTTCAGGGCAATTAAAAAACTGTGTCGTGATACGGGGGTTTTGTAGCCAGATTTACTTGAATCTACATAAATCTTAAAAAATACAATCATTCTAGATCACAATCGGAGGCTGTATAAGTTTTAAACTTGTTGTTTAAATTTGCTTCTTCAGTGAGTCAACGACTTCAAAATGAGTTTTCTCTGTGTTGATATGTTTCAAAGAAAGTGGACATTTGACGGAGATTAGATGCCAACTCTTGTTGAAAAACAATATACAGTGTGTACAGGAAGGATATTATCATACATTATGGGAAAAAGTCACTAATTATTTAACATTGGTCATTCATTATTTTTGACAATACGTCCAAGTGACACTGAAATATTCCTGTGAAATTACAGTAATTTTACATTATATTTCCGTAATTATTTTAAGTGTCTGTAATTTTACAGAAACGGTACGGTAATTTTACAGTTAAAGAGACGTTTTACAAAACAATTGTGTTTGTTTACAGACACTTTACGGTTATTTACTACGAACGATATTGCTGTAATTTTTGTTTCTCAACGAGAACAAACAACAAACTATTTTTATGGTTACCAACCATTAGGTATTGCTTTTTTTCGGAAATGTAACAAAATTTAAATCTGCCATCTGCACAGATAGATAAAACTTAGTGGACGTTACTTTACAGTATTATGGTATTACCGTAAAATTAAAGTAAATTATAATGTAATAAATTACAGCAACAAATATGTAAAAGAAGAATTCGCAGCTATTTAGCTGTAAGAACGAGGTATATTTTTTATAAATCTGAAATTGTATATATTTTACAATGCAATTGCGCTTTTTTACAGCAAATAGCACTGGTTATTTAATACAATACAATACAATACAATAATCTTTATTTCCCAATACAACTCCACTGGAGGCATTACAGAAAGTCACAACAACAACAATACCAACAATAATACCAGCGATATTGCTGTATTTTTTATAATACATCCCTGGTATATTGCGATATTCCTATATTACCTATGGCAAATATTACAGGATACACACAACAAAACGTTGTCTCAATTGAAAGCAACCTTTGTTAATCCAAAACAACGGTTATTTTATATATACGCAAGAATATATATCGATCATTGACGAAAACCATTGTTTTGACAGGTTGTCGTATAATTTTAAACGGATGCCATACTTATTTGATTTTCGAATTTGTTCTTTTAAATCAAAAGGTTGGGTAGTATGGAATGCAATTAACGCACCCAAAGAAGAATATTGTTATTTTCCAACTAGACATGCTGTACCTATAGACACGTATGCGGTTATATACCCTTTAGGAGACCTTCATTACGACGAGAATCTAAAGCGCCATCTATCGGCATCCTTCACATTATTTTCAAAACAACGACATTCTTAAATCAAAGCAATCGTTTTCTTAAAGCAAATATTTAGGTTGTTTTATATTGAAGAAATATTCTTATTATAAATAGGTATGTGTTGTCTTCAAACAAAGAAATTATGTTAAGAATGTTATTTTCTTAACTTTTGTGTTTATTTCTGCAATTTTTGTTATCAAGGTATTAAATTTTTTCGGGCCTATATTAATTATTATACTCATTAAAACTTTTTCTTCGTTTAACATGACATATACAGTCCGTATACTTGAATTTAAGTAAATGATTTGCATGTAATTGTAGGTATGTCGTAAAATTTATATTTTCTGTCATATGACAATGTATTCTGACTAATGTCAATTTATCTAACATAATGCGACATCGCTATAAAGATAGCAAAGACATCTTTAATACTGAATTAAAATCGATGCAACGTATAATTGAACATTTAAACATTTATTTGTTTTTCATAAGTTCTAGCACGTCTACAATCTTACACGAAAATACCTGTAGCTTTCAAATCACCTAATAGGTATTATAAAAATTATAAAAATATAACACTTCAACAACATTCCAAAAATAGATTGGAACATCAGGTAGAAGAGCTTTTAAATTTAACCTTTGCTAAATTTATTCATTGAGTTGACAGTTTCGGTAACACATAAATAAACACATGCATAATAAACCTCTAAGCTTCTTGCAATAATAGGTAAATTTATATCTGCTATCGAATTGTTGCCGTTATTCATCATTGTGCATACATCATTAAATAGATATTTTTACCATATTCTTCCGCACATTTGGGAGTTAGGTAATATTATAGATAAATCCACACAATAACAATACATTAATTTGACGGTTTAAGTAGCACATAAATAAACACAGCTCGCCATCAAAATCGTCATCAAATTTCTACACGTGCTTTAATTTATCTTCTATCGTACATTTTAAATTATTAAATTATTAATATGACAACAGTAAAGACATAAATATCCATCATAAAATTCTTACAGGTGTTTCTCAACAAAATTATGGTAAAATCTATTGGAAATTCGCCTTACCTAGTGGTGAAATACTATCCGGCGGGTCCTTCTCCCTCGCGCACCGGCTTTTGGCGCGTCCGTGGCGCGACATGATCGCCGCTATGCTAAAGTCTGTGGCGCACGGCCTCAACGTGCAATTGTCTTCCATAACCTCACCTAGAGCACCATCACAATCAACCATCATACCGACCGACGAAACACCGAAAAATTCAAACTAACCGGACGCCGCGGATGGATCTCGACGAACTAACCCTAGGTGGCAGCACGTCACGCGACTATCAACGCAGAACAACCAGCAGAGCGACCCGAAGAAACGACGCAAAACGATCTTTTACCGCGAACGGCGACATCGTAGAGACACGCGTGGTCGGGATTACGCGTCGGCACAACAACAGAGCAAGAGAAGTAGCAAAGATGTTTTGACAGAATGAATATTTAGAATCTTTTGACTCACATTTAACGAGATTAGTGCGAGAAGTCGCGAGATTGGTCGCTCCCACTCGAGGGAGGCGGGCTCTGAACGGCGTGCGGTGGGCAAATTGATTTAGGTTAGGACTGCCTAGAGGTCTGGTCGGGCCGGCGACGTCGGCCGCTTTAGCAGCGTCGGGACGCGATCGGCGATCGGAAGGTCGAGTGCGGCTAGCGTCTGTACCGCCGCGCGCGCTGTGTGCGAGGCCGGTGCGGTGTGCCCGCTGCCGCTGCTGCCTGCCATTTTTCGGCGGTCGCGCGACGGCCGATCGCCCGTTCGCCTGCGATGACAGCACGCCGTAACCACCCCCCTCCGTGCCCCACTACCGCGAAGCGCTCCGTGCACGCCCACCAGGGACGGAGTTAGCGCTAGCGTTATTTGAGACCGGTGGAAAATTTGATTGTAAACATTCAATTTTAAATTGACTGTTAGGATATTTTCGTTAAAAAATTACAATTTATTTTAAATTTAAATTTTTGATAAATTCAAAAAAAGACGTCTGGTGGTTCTTAGTTTTCCTGTTTTTCGACGTACATAATAAAAGTCTGTTAAATATTAAAAAAATTGATGACATACAACGAAATTACTGTATAACACTAATATAACTTTAATCTACTAAGAAAAATTGCACAGTTCGGGAAAAGTTATAGCATTTCTACAAATGTTCTACAATATTTCTACAAGCGTAACATTAAACATTAGTTTAATGTTAAATATTACTTGTTATTAATATCTAACTTGTAAAATATAACTTGTTAATAATAATAAAAATAAATAAAATTTAAAATTATTATTATTAATCTGGTGGTTCTGGTGGTTCTTAGTTTTCCTGTTTTTCGACGTACATAATAAAAGTCAGGGTTGGGTAAATACGCGTAGAAAACTGTTTTCTACATTACGCGTAGAAAACGACGTCGAAAACTACTAAAAATGTAGAATACGTATGATACGTAGAATACCACCGTCCTGTGTTGTATTTGTGGTGATAGTCATTCCTACTTATTGGTGCTATTAGAAGAGTGTTGCAGGTACATGCGCCTATTAAACAAACAAATACCTAGTACAGTGCACGCCGCTTAATGTGATCACATCGGAACTCGAAGTTTTTGATAACAATAACCAATTGCCAATAATAGCTGAAAGAAAACAAAAATTCGAAAGAAAATTTGTATTCAGAAAGTTAATATTACTTACATACATATTCTTCATAAAATAAAATCAATATCGATGCTTTACTTGAGGAATGTAGGTACACAAACAAAATTAGAAATAATCCTCAATAGCTATTTGTCTGAGGAGGTTGCGAAGAAGTGCGTTCTAAAGCATTTCGAATTTCTTTATTTGTTGGAGCTGGCAATGTTTCTATAGTATGTTCGTTCACTTTCTGTTGTTCACATTCGGTTTGGGAGATTGAAAACATTACAGATTAACGAATTTCATCTTCTGTAGGACGCCCCGCAGTAGTTACGGCGCATATGCCGACGTGCCAAAACGAATGATCGCTCGATTCACAAAAACAAACACAGCTTATTTGATTTTACCGCCTCGGTTCTTCGCCGCGCGCTTATTATATTGCTTATTCGTTGCTCAACGTAAGAAATCGATCTTTTTTATTATTACTTTTTCTATATTGTTATATCACATATTAAACTTAAATAGGATAGATAGGTACATATAGGTATTGCATTTTCAAGTATATACCTATATATAATAAATAAAACAAAAAATATAGCTGTTTCATATATTATGACGTTGAATAATTTATGACAACACTACTTCACAACAATCACTAGAATTTGGAGTTTTCTACACGTAGATTACCTGAATGTAGAAAACTGTCTACTGTAAATTACATGATTTCTACTTGGTAGAAAACCATGTATTTTACCTCATGTATTATACCTACCCAACCCTGATAAAAGTCTGTTAAATATTAAAAAAAATTGATGACATACAACGAAATTACTGTATAACACTAATATAACTTTAATCTACTAAGAAAAATTGCACAGTTCGGGAAAAGTTATAGCATTTCTACAAATGTTCTACAATATTTCTACAAACGTAACATTAAACATTAGTTTAATGTTAAATATTACTTGTTATGAATATCTAACTTGTAAAATATAACTTGTTAATAATAATAAAAATAAATAAAATTTAAAATTATTATTATTAAAATTATTAAAATTACATAGTTGATGTCACGTATAACTTAATTATTCTATAATATTTTAAGAAAAAATTATACAATTTGGTAAAATTCCATTACATTTGATATAGGTAATAAACTACAGCAAAATGACTGTAATATAAGTGGTAATACTAAAAACGTAACATTAAACTACATATAATAATTAAACCATAACGTAAACATTGTTGATAGGTACATAGTTGATAACGTATTTAACTTAGTGACATGGATCCTGTTTTCGTACTTATTATATTTTAAAAAGGTGATAAATAAGACACCTTAAATTAAAGCGAGCTAAAATTAATAGATAGTTGAAGCTGTTTTCACGTTTATGCCACCAGAAAATAGGTACGAATAAAATTACACAGGGGGCTTCTTTTAGCAAAATTACTGTATATATCTTAAAAACAAATACACAATTGGGCAAAATTATAGTAAATTTGATGTAATAAACTTCTTTACAAATTTCTGTAGAAGATATAGTAGTGCTATAAAAGTTCTACAATATTTCTACAAACGTAACATTAAACATGACTGTAAACCATAACTTAAACTGTTAAAATTACATATTTGATGCCATGTTTAGCGTGGTAGCATGGGTCCTGCTTCTTTTTTATTGTTTATGTGTTAAAGAGAAGGTGTAAATAAGAAACCTTAAATTCAAGGTAGCAAAAATTAATATATAGGTAGGTAGTTGATGTCATGATCACATTAGTGCTACGAGAAAACGGAACCAAAATGACATCAGCGAACGAAATTACTTTATAATAGTGTAACAAAAAGATTACATATTTTGATCAATTTATATTAAATTTAATGTAATAAACTTCAGCAAAATGACTGTTAAATATGTGGTAATGCTATAAAATTTGTACAAATGTTCTACAATATATCTACAAATGCAACATTAATCATTTGTGTAAAACATAACTTTAAAAGGGTTGAGATTACATAGTTGCTGACGTGTTTAACTTAATGGCATGGTTCCTGTTTTCTTATTTATTTTATTTTAAATAGGAAATAAATAAGAAACCTTAAATTGAAGCAAGATAATTAATAGACAGTTGATGCCATATTTACATTAGTGCCACGAGTAAAGACGAATAAAATTACATTTTGGGCTTCTTTGACCGAAATTACTGTTCTAAAAAAATTCACAATTCGGTAAAATAGTAGTAAATTTGATGTAATAAACTTCATCAAAATTTCTGTAGAAGATATAGTAGCTAGTGCTATAAAAGTTCTACAACCGTTCTACAATATTTCTACAAACGTAACATTAAACATGGCTGTAAAACATAACTTAAACTGTTAAAATTACATAGTTGATGCTATGTTTAGCCTGGTGGCATGGGTCCTGTTTCTTTTGGATTTATTATATTTTAAAGAGGAGGTAAATAAGAAACCTTAAATTAAAGGAAGCAAAAATTAATATATAGTTGATGCCATGATCACATTAGTGCTACGAGAAACCGCAAAGAAAATGCAATAGGGGACTATTGCAATAGTGTAAGAGAACAATTTTTTTATCAAATTACATTAAATTTAATGTAATAAACTCCAGCAAAATTTTACAAACGTTCTACAATATGTCTACATACGTAACATTATACATTATCTACTGTAAAACATAACTTTGAAAGGGTTGAATTACATAGTTGATAACGTATTTAACTTAGTGGCATGGGTCACGTTTTCTTATTTATTATATTTTAAAGCGCATATAAACAAGTTTGAATTTAAGCGAGCTTAAATTAATTGATAGTTGATGCCATAATCATTTTAGTGCGACCAAAAATGAAAATAAAATGACATAAAGAACATTTTCAGCGATATCATGATAATACTCTACAGACTTTGGTAAAATTACAGTAAATTCTGTAAAATTAAGTTTTTCTACAAAGGAACTACAAACGTTCTACAATATTTCGACAAACTTAACGTGAATGAAGTGCATATGTTGGGGGTTAGTCCGGTCCTGTAGCGTCCGTGCATTGTATGCACCTGGGCGTGTACAGGAGCGATCGCAGCACGCGGTGATCCTTTCTTTCGGTCGGTCGGGCGAGGGGAGGGTCCTTGGGGAGACACGCCCCTGGGCAAGACAACGCGGCCCGGCCTATTGCGATTTAGCTCGGCTCGAACACTGCACCGAGTGAACAAGGCTTGCTCGGTCTACCTCCACCTGAGAAAGAAAGGATATCGTTCCTCCGTTCGCATCGAGGACTCTTATTTTTAATTTTATTGCGCGGCCGTTTCCTTTCCCGATGTCTCCCCTCTCCGCACTCATTCTGAGACCCTCGCCGATTTTTATTCGCCCCACGATAAAATGATCACCGGTTTTTTCTTACCCCCTAATCAGGTTAGAACGAGGGTCCTATTTTTTAAGGGAGGGGGAGATAAGGAACCTTAAATTAAAAGGTGGAAAAATTAATAATAATAATAATAATAATAATAATAATAATAATAATAAAGTACTTTATTGTTAAACACATTACAAAGAATAACAAAAAAATAGTAAATAGTTGATTCCATGTAGGTGGGTATAGAATAGCGGTATGTTTCATCAATGCTTTTGATTCAACGGAGTACCAGAAACAACGAAGTCAAATGAAAATATTGAATTTGGTGACATGTATAGATAGTATTCAAAAGTTGACCAAGAACATCCTTGGAGTGGAAAATCCGTTCTCAATTTTTCGCACTGGGGTCTGAAAAGAAATTTCACAGTGGATAAAATGATAAAAAATTCTAAATCTCTTACAAGCTACCAAAACGACGGTTCTGTTCTTTTTTTTATTGTGAATTAAAATAAAGATCCTTAAATATAAAGGTACAAAAAGTAATAAATAGTGATGCCATCTATAAAATAGCAGCATGTTTCATGGATACTTTTGATTCGACGGACTACCAGAAAAGACGCAGTCTAATGAATACCATAATATGAATTTGATGACAAATACCTAAAGCTTCTAAAAAGTTTTCAAAAAACATGGAAGGAGTGAAAAATCGGTACCTACCTAATCAATTTTTCGCACAATTCTTTCTAACAGCTTAACAAGCTAACAAAACAAGGGTCCTGGTTTCGTTATTTCATTTTGAGTAAAAATAAGGAACATTAAATTAATGAGTGCAAAATTTGAAAAATTGTTGTTGACATGTATAAAATAGCGGCATAGATGCTTTGACTTCGATAAACTACCAGAAACGACAAAGACAAATGACTACAGAAATAATGAATTTGATGACAAAATGCTTTGAAAGGTTGACTTAAGAATATGGAAGGAGTGGAAAATCGTTACACAATTTATTGCACTGGTCTACAAGGAAATATTGTGTGGAGCAGTGGATAAAACGATACAGCTTTTTTTCTAACAGCTTAACAAGCTAAAAAAACAAAGGTCGTGTTTTTTTTGTATAATTTGAATATATTTGAATATAAATTCGATAGGTAGATTCCCAATTTTTCACACTGTGAACTAAAAAGAATATTTTAAGTGGAACAGTGGATAAACGATAATATTTTCTAACACCTTAACGAGCTAAGAAAACAAGTGTCATGTTTTTTTAAAATAATTTTATGGTGAATTAAAATTAGTAACCATAAATTAAAGGGTGCAAAAATTAATAAATACTTCGTTAATGCCATGTAGGTATAAAATAGAGCCATGTATCATAGATGGTTTTGATTCCATGGACCAGAAAAGAGAAGACAAATGAATACTGAAATAAGAACACAGAAGAAAAATCTTTTTCATTAAGAAATTTGATTTAAGTCAAACATACCTACATGGCTGTTGAATGTCAGCAAAGAAACTTTAATTTGAAGTAAACATTTTTCGTTAGTTAGTTATATCAAAGCAGCAATTTGCTTAATACAGCAAAATATTTATTTGTTATTAACATATATTGTTGTAGGCCAAAGAAATATTATTTTGTAAGTAAACAGAGTAAACTGCACACAACGAAACGTTGTCGCAATAATTTTTGTTAATAAACTTAAAGCAACCTTTGTTAATCGAAAATAACGGTTGTCTTACTTTAAGATTCTACAATTTCAAATGGATACTATATACATATTTGACTCAAGAATATGTTGTTTTAAATCGAAAGCTTGGGTATAGTTAGATTAATCAGCTTCTTGGACATTCTTGGATTAAATATTCACCACTTCTCTTAAAAATGGACATGTTAGTATGAAAGCAATAATATTTTACATGGAATGCAATTAATGCATCCAAAGAACAATATTGTTATTTTCTAACTATAAGAAGGCACCTGGTGTCCTCTTTTTGTCTCTTTCCATCAGTATTAGAGCTATGTTGGCCATTTCAACGTCATGTACATTGACGTCTGATGTTTTGTTTTATAATTGTTTGACTTGTAGCTACAAACTGTAGTTAACTAATAAATTGTCTTTGCAGCAAGGCCTGAGGACGAAACGAAATGTTTCGAAACATGTAGCCGAATAGTACATAATATATAACTACGATTTTCTTAAGGCAAGTATTTAGGTTTTTTTATATTAACGATTGTTATAAGTAGGTATGTGTTGTCTTAAAACCAGGGTTGGGTAGGTATAATACATGAGGTAAAATACATGGTTTTCTACCAAGTAGAAATCATGTAATTTACATTAGCAGTTTTCTACATTCAGGTAATCTACGTGTAGAAAACTCAAAATTCTAGTGATTGTTGAGAAGTAGTGTTGTCATAAATTATTCAACGTCATAATATATGAAACAACTATATTTTTTATTTTATTTATTAAACTTGAAAATGCAATACCTATATGTATCTATCCTATTTAAGTTTAATATGTGATATAACAATATAGAAAAAGTAATAATAAAAAAAGATCGATTTCTTACGTTGGTTCTTGCGTTGAGCAACGAATAAGCAATATAATAAACGCGCGGCGAAGCACAGAGGCGGTAAAATCAAATAAGCTGTGTTTGTTTTTGTGAATCGAGCGATCATTCGTTTTGGCACGTCAGCATATGCGCCGTAACTACCGCGGGGCGTCCTACAGAAGATGAAATTCGTTAATCTGTAATGTTTTCAATCTCCCAAACCGAACATACTGTAGAAACATTGCCAGCTCCAACAAATAAAGAAATTCGAAATACTTTAGAACGCACTTCTTCGCAACCACCTGAGACAAACAGCTATTGAGGATTATTTCTAATTTTGTTTGTGTACCTACATACCTCAAGTCAAGCATCGATATTGATTTTATTTTATGAAGAATATGTATGTAATATTAACTTTCAGAATAAAAATTTTCTTTCGAATTTTTGTTTTCTTTCAGCTATTATTGGCAATCGGTTATGGTTATCAAAAACTTCGAGTTCCGATGTGATCACATTAAGCGGCGTGCACTGTACTAGGTATTTGTTTGTTTAATAGGCGCATGTACCTGCAACAGTCTTCTAGTAGCACCAATAAGTAGGAATGACTATCACCACAAATACAACACAGCACGGTGGTATTCTACGTATCATACGTATTCTACGTTTTTCGTAGTTTTCGACGTCGTTTTCTACGCGTAATGTAGAAAACAGTTTTCTACGCGTATTTACCCAACCCTGCTTAAAACCAACAAATTATGTTAAGAATGTTATTTTCTTAACATTAGACAACCATTTCTTTGTGTGTAACATTTTTTCTACCGCCCTAACACAGTACGAAACCGAGGGTACTATTTTTTTTAATTTTCTTGTGAGTAAAATAAAGTTCCTTAAATACAAAACTACAAAAATAAATAAATCGATGGTGATGCCATCTATAAAATAACAGCATCTTTCATGGATGCTTTCGATTCGACGGACTACTAGAAAAGACGAAGAATAATGAATACTGAAACAACGAATTTGATGACAAATAACGCTTCTAAAAAGTTTTCTCAAAACATGGAAGGAGTGAAAAATCGGTACTCAATTTTCCACAAAGTGGTCTAAAAGGAATATATTGTGTGCAGCAGTGGATAAAACAGCTTAATTAGCTAAGAAAACAAGCGTCCTGTTCTTTTTTCTTAATTTTATTTTGAATAAAAATAAGGAACATTAAATTAAACAGTGCAACATTTAAAAAGTTGAAGACATGTATACTTAAAATAGCAGCATGTTTCGTGGATGCTTTTGCTTCGATAAACTACCAGAAAAGACAAAGATAAATGAATACTGAAATAGTAAATTTGATTGCAAATAAAGCATTGGAAAGTTGACCAAAGAAAATGGAAGAAGTGTAAACAGCTTAACAAGCTAAGAAACCAAGGGTCATGTTTTTTTATTTTATCTTAATTGAATCAAAATAAGGAACCATAAATTAAAGAGTGCAAAAATTCATAAATAGGTAGTTAATGCCATGTATATGAAATAGTGGCATATATCATAGGTGGTTTTGATTCGATTGACCATTAGAAAGACGAAGACAAATGAATAGTGAAATTGCAGCACAGAGGAAGAAAATCCTTTGTCAGTAAGAATATTTTATTTAAGTCAAATATAGGTACATATCAACAAAGAAACTGCTGCTGTGATATAATTAACCAAAAATGATAAAGTACTTTAAATTACAATTATACGACGAGAAACTAAAGCTTGTATTATGTTAAAGAGATATTGTTATTACAAGTATTTATCTGAAACCAAACAAATTTTGGAAATAATTTCATTTTCTAAACATTAGACAATAATTTCTCTGTGTGTGAGCGGTGACTCAATATTTCCGTACTATTTAATTATTAGTGTTTTAGTTTCAAATAAACAAATTTTTGTTATTGTTACCAAATCATCAAAAAAATGTGTTTATTTGAATCAAAACGTGTCTTATTCTCATTCTTATAAACAAAAATCTATTTACAATAATAAAATATCTTGCTAGGGCAAATAAGTATATTTTTTAAGAAATGGATTCTTTGATTCAACACTGGTTCTTCTCTCTATGAATTCAATGACAAATAACGCTTTGAAAACTTGAGTAAAAACATGCGGAAGGAGTGGAAAAGGGGCACTAAATTTTTTGCACTGTAGTCTAAAATCATGCA
The DNA here is from genome assembly GCA_964023965.1 of Melinopterus prodromus. Taxonomy (NCBI): domain Eukaryota; kingdom Metazoa; phylum Arthropoda; class Insecta; order Coleoptera; family Scarabaeidae; genus Melinopterus; species Melinopterus prodromus. Next base: position 54,805,995 of record OZ030393.1, read on the forward strand.
TTTTTAACATGCAACACTGTAAATATGGTAACACAGAAAAACGTAGGTACTTTAGTGTTGCGTACTTTCCTGATTCCAATAACAATGACTGTAGAAGAAAGGTTATGCCCAAAAGTAAACTTTAAATTATTTCAAAATAGTTTAAACAAATTCTGCGTAATTTTAACTACTTCATAAGAGAACTTATGTAAAAACAAATCCTTTAGCCTCCACGAGACTGTCAAACAAAAGTGAAAACATCAAGATAGAATAATGATATAACTAAGTTATAATGGAACTCAGTTTATGCCTTTGACAGATAAATATTACGTAACGTGGATCTGTGAAATTTTCGGAAATCATTTCTCACGTCATAAAAATGATGAAAGAAACAGATAAACAAAACGTTTTAAAAATATACTATTGTGTTATCTGATTAGCAAAGTCTGTCATATAAACATTTCATGACGTATTCATATTTAGCATGTTTGATTTATTAGAATAATTTACTATGTACCACACGAAATATTGCAATAATATTTTCATATTTTATAAACATTTACCCAATATTTCTCCAATATAATTAGCCACATGACTTATCTAACATAATCTCTTTGCAAAAAAATATTGATTGTTATTACTAAAGAAATCCAATTGAAGCAAATATTCAGTTTAATATAAAAGGCCAAATAATGATAAAATGCACTTTTGAAATCATTTAACAGATTGATGTTAAAAGTGCCTTTTATCATTATTATAACAATAAATACCTAAGTTAAATTACCAACCAATCTCAATTTAAGAAAAATAATCATAAATAAGTACATTCGACATTATTATCTATATTATAGGCGAGAAAAACGTGCATGCGTGACAGTTTTTCTGTTCACGTAAAAGTCCAGAAGCAAAGTGCATATATAGGAGGCGTGGTAGTTTTGACTGAAATAATAACGTATTTAATGAATTCCCGCAAAAACAGCCGTAAGTTGTTATAATTAGAGGTCTAAATGTACGTCATTTGCTGCTAAATTGCTTCATTAGCCAGTGGAAGCATAACTTATTACGGAACTGAAAGGCCGGACGATTATTACAGGTTGGCAGAAAATTGCCGGCGACAAAAACACGGAGTCGTTTTTAGGACATTCTGTGGAATAGTTATTCCTAACCACTAATCCTAATATTGGCAATATTCTTGTTTTACTTTTATATATATATATATATATATATATATATATATATATATATATATATATATATATATATATATATATATATATATATATATATATATATATATATATATATATATATATATATATCTACAAGGATTCACTGTTAATTAATCATCAACTTAATTATATATAAGGGTAAATAAAAAGTTGTATTACATTGTTGGCACATGTCGTTGTATGTAAATGAGTAAAATGCCCTTAACAAGGGTAGCGCATGTTGCACATCGTTTATATGCTTAGTACATTGCAGATAAGCGATGTGTTGAAGTAATTTCCGCCACATAATATTCTCAGGCCAGGTGACGACCGGCAGACGCTCGGTTAACCTACCCATATAGCCTAAATGTACCCGCACTTTACAAGAAAGTAATTGTATATGAACGGTGTGTCGATGTCATCATTGTTAAGCCGTAATTATAGGAAAGAAACAGAAATATTGTATTTGATAGAAGATATTAAAAATTATATTACATTTTACTCCGTAAACTCCAAAAACTTTTCTCATTCTTTGATATAGGATTTTGTTTATTGGCAAACAAATTCTGTTAAAATACGGCCAAATTGTTAAATAAAAGTTGCGAAGAAAATAAAATATGAATACAAAAAATAGTTGTTTAACCAAGTATATTAAGAACAGCAATTAATGGTCGAGACTGTTTAACGCGCGAGCGATTGGCGAATATTGTATTCTTCTGGTGGTCTACATAGATTTTATTCGTCGATGTCATTTGAGGTTCTATGACTGTTTTCTAGAGCTGTTTAATAAATGATTTTCTATTCACTAAACATACTCATAAATAAAAGATCGACGGAACAACAATAAACAATAATATTAATAATATATATTATATTATTATTATTACCAATGAAGAACCATACCATATTTAAGCGGGGAGGGGTGTGGGGTAGACATATAGACAAATTGCTAAATTACTGAAAATATTTAAACAACAGAGTTATATTTCTGATTAGAAACAAACAGTTTTATTTGTTTCCTACGAATTTATTACGGAAAAATACCTAACTCTAATAATAATTAAAATGTAAATAAAAAGGTATCTGTATATAAGATGTCAAAACGCGTTGATCAGAGGACGCTTTTAGATTTTATATAAAAATATCTTTGCAACCATTACGAATTGAAAACTTTAACGGATTAATAGAGAGTACACAAATCTGCACTACTTTGTCCATTTATGTGTTATATAAAAGCATTTTATTGTTTTAGATTTACTTCTTATTTTTTGCCTTTTTATGGCTTTTTAATGTCATAATGCTCTACATATTGACATTGCTATATTCTTATACAAGTCCCAAGCGATACAAAAATGAATAATAAAAAGAACAATAAGAAATCGTATTAGGGATTTTAGGGAATATTGTAGTGATAATAAATACAAAGCTGTGTGAATTTTGTATCATGTAGGTAAATAATGGGGTTTTGGGATTAGACTATAATAAAATAGTACTGTGGCTTTTTTAAATTTGTATGTGTTGTCAAGTTTGTAAGCTATTTTGTTCCAGACAAAAGTACTAGAAAATTTTAATATTTTATCATTTATTGTTAGTGCAATATTTCAACAATAAAATAATAATAAGATTTAATTATATTTATAAATTTACATATTTTTATCTCTATAGTGAATAGTATTTTTTGTCAAGAAGTACAGCATTGTGTTCTTTTATGCAATAAACGAATGAAATAGGATAAAAATTTAAATAGATATAAGCGTTTAACACAGAAAAATAATTTTAGTTGGGGTTTGTATCGACTGTGGTGATGTGTTGGAGGGTGTAATAAAAAGCCGCTTGTCAGTCAGGGGTTGTTTTACTTCTTAAAAGTTTTCACATTAGCCTACGTTTCGCCGTTTTGTTCTCCGGCTTCATCAGGGCTGGTGTGTGTAGGTGAAAGGGAGGTTCGTGTGAATGAGGAGGCAATCGCGGAGTCTCCAGACGAGTTGTGTGACTTGAGCGTGAGTGCAATGTTCAAACGAGAGCTCATTACAGTGACGTAACAGACATTTCATTGCAATTGACAAGAGACGCCAGCAATTAACAACAGTTGGACTTTTTGTTGGTGGCTTCGGGTTGCGAACGCCATCTAGCGAATTCTTTGTCAGCATTGTCAGTAATAAACTTTATTTGACTTAGCGGGTAGTGCCACTCTAGAGGGAGAAAAAATAGCCTCTTTTGTAGGTATATTTTTTACAATATAGTCAATGAATTACAAAATCTGTTTAAAGCCCTTTATTGTTCATATTTTGAGGAATATTCACAATAAGAAAAACAAAAATAACGCACGTTTGAACAGAATAAATCACTTTTAGGTACAAAATTTGGTTAAAAATTGTGTATAACAAAAAAAGTTTCGAACTTATCGTCAAATCCGTACCTAATTTTCTAGATAACGCTGTTCTGATACAGTAGAAATTTCAAGTGAATCGACGGAGATCAGTCGAAGTTATTTTTCCGGCAAGTTTGAAAATGCGGTTTCAAGTAAACTCGGTTTGAAGTATCGTGTAACTTTGATGTATAGAATTGTTACAGTTTACTATAGTCGGCGATGCCTGGACCATATATTTATCTTTTGAAATTAATATTTTCCTCCTCTTGTTTCATTCTGTTTGATTTTGACGACAGACGGGCCTGTTTTGCAGCATCAGTCAGCGATAGCTCTGAAATCATGATGCGCCGTGCGTCGGCCTTTGCACAGAAATTATTGGAGTTTGGCCCGATGCTCATACATAATACCTCCATAAACTTCATAAGGCTGGATGATGCATCATTGACAACACATATTGCTATACTTGCTGCAATATCCACAATTACTTTGGCACTTGGTAGTGAAAATGAAATCACCAGTTCTCGTGCTGCGGCATTTCATCGGTCAGAATTGTATTGAGCACTGTCGCCCAGACCTATTTTCTTCGCACACTACAACTTGTGAAATAGCAGAAAACACAGCAACAAAGTTTAAAAGATGATAATTAAACGTCATCCACTTCAACGTTGTAATAATCTTCAACCGACATAACTTTTTTGCAAGTGTGGACTGTGGATACGATCAGGCAGAGGCTACTCTAGTTCCAAATGATTCAATGCATGGCTTATTAGATCTATTCGAAAATCTGCTGCTTCCTTGCGATTCCTTTCGATCACGATATACTCCGGGAATGTGACTAATTATTTCTGATATTTTTACCAACTAATCAAGAACAACACACGTTACATCAGGCCAAGTAAATATTTGTTTAAAATAAATAAAGTCTTCTGTTACAATTTGCAAGATATCTTCGACTGGGACTCCTGAAAAAAATTGTTGGCTGTTACTCATCGATATTGACTGAATTTCTGTTACACTTTGACTCGACAGCATCTCATCATTAATATCTCCAGCAATCTGCTAACAATAAATAAAATTAATACTGTGCAATTGTTACAAGTGGTACAGAGAAACAATATACAGAAACTTATCGGACCGCCAAGATACCTGAAGGAAAATGTAATTTATCAACAGAGACTTGTATCTAAAAATGTTAATTAATGGAAAAAGTTTTAAAATGGACTTGATCGAACAATTAGAAATAGAAAAGTACAACAACAACCAATCACAAACAAGTTAACATAAGTTAACATAATATAAATGAGCAAATAAAAAAAAATTCAAACTTTCGAGGATAGAAACGTACGTAGGTATACACGGATCAACCGATAGCCCGCAAACTCAAACAAAAATCGAAATAAATCGAATAAGTCTGAAAATAAGTTTCTTCAATCGACCTCGTCATCGGCGTGACTCACTAATCTCTTCCCTTCTCAATTATCTCTTTAGTCATCAAAGTCGAATGGGGATCGTTTTATTTTACATACAAGCAGTTAAACCGGCGGAGCGGTGCCGTTTACAGGGCCATTAAGTTTCTTTCAGTAGCTCGTTGAAAATTGACCTGAAAACGCTAGTCGATACAGAGAAACTAGCAACGGGCCAGTTTGCCCAATCGGTGACGCGTCTTACGCCTCTTACTCATCGGCGCTAAATTTAAATTTCGGAAAATAGAATCGTAATCGAAAATTATGTAAGTCGAATTAACGGTGCAATTTCTCGCCTCCGGTTTTCTGTTTACGTCTTCAATCGACGGCGAATAAGGCGTGGCCTGGTTGCTTATACTCGCCAATGATACCAACCGAATCGGACGAAATTAATAATAGTTCCAGTCACGCCACGCGAAACGCCAGAATTTATGGTCAGCAGCGAGCTGTTTGCTTTAAAATTGGAAATTTACGGCGCTTTTCATTAATCCGAGTTGCCGATTACAAAGACTTGTCGGTAGCTCTTAATCAATACAATTCCATTTATTTATTTATCCCAGTTTGCCACAAAAATAATGTTATGTATTCTGGGAATAGTGATATCAAAACTGTTCGGCTTTCGAGGTTTTCCACAACACTCCGCTAGAAATTTGGAGAGGATTACTTGCACGTTTTTGTGGTATTTGCGGAATTGCTTTCAAATAAGTATTTCGAGAATGCTTCAACTTAAGAATTTTCGATAATTGCCCACCAAACAAGAATTTTAACTACTTTTGCGGTTGTCACACCTTATCTGGTCGGCAACAAAGCAAATATTACGCATTCTTGACAGGATTGAAGTATTATCCTTCGAGTCGTTTGTATTTTATAATATACAAAGTTGTTTCAATCTGTACTTTCCCATTGTGGGTACTTTACTCACAAACATGTGAAGTTTATTCAAGTCTTCATTAGCTTCTTCTTTGGATCAAATAAGATTGAATAAGGGTCATTTCTTTTTAACTTTCCTGACAATTATATCAGTCGAATACTTACGTCAGTTACAGAAATTTACAGATCATAAATAAGTTCCTGTTGAATTCTGACTGCATTTGGGTTTTCAATTTGTTCATATGGGTTTGTATTATTTTATATTTTAGGTCAATTAATATTTTCAGTTGAAATTACAATTTGTATAGATATTATATGTTGAGTGAAAGTTTTATGATTTTTAATTAACAAAGTTGTTTGTATTTTTCTATGATTTTTATGAAAATAAATATTATTATTATGTCAAGCATCGACTGCAAAAGTATTTTTATCTACGACTACCATGTAATAAGTTCATAGGATACGTATCTATGACTATATAATCCTCATCATTATACGCGCCAATGATTATAATGACACTAGCGTTGTATAATAATGACAGTTCGTTCAAATAACGACTTCATTATTTGAAGGAACTGTCATCATTATACAACGCTAGTGTCAAAGTCTGCCAAAACCTACGTGGATGACAGTTATTTGACAGTTCGCCTCGCCATCATTTACAAATACATTTATGAGTCGTAGATAATACGTCGTATTTGACTCGCACATAATGGATATAAATCGCTCGCATGATTACACGCTCGCCGACGGCTCGCATGTAAACTTCATGCTCGCAATTTATATCCTTAATTATGTGCTCATCAAATAATATACTATTATACACCTCTTCATTTCAATTAGTGTAGTTGTTAACAATAAATAAATCCACATAATTGGTGACCCGATGTCATTTGAACACGTTTTTATTGCTAGAGGAAATTCAAATTATTGGAAAGATCTCCCAATAGTTCTTACTGCTTTAAGATCCTCATTAAAAGAGGACGTATGATGCTGTCATGCAGAACTGGTTTACAGACAATCTTTGCGTATTACAGGTAAATTTTTCACAACATCTTACAACTGAAATACTTTCCTTTCCTGACTATTTTATGTGAAACCTTTCTGAATTTGCAACCAACTTTAACTAATCATCATTCTTCTCTTAAACTTATCGTTCATAAACATTTATTTGATTTTGTCATTTTATCCGACTTTGTTTTTCTTAGGGTACAAGGTAAGAAAACTTTTTTACAACCTAGATATAATGGTCCATTTGAAATCCTCAAAAAAATTTCTAAATTTGTTAGAGTAAAATGGAAGATATGTTATAGCAATCGCTAGTGATTGCTTGAAACCCTCTCTTATTTATATACCTTTTATCTTCGCGAGATTTAAAACAAAGAAAAAGTTACTTTCGCCTATTTTCTTGCCTTTTTTCCAGTATAATTTATGTTTTGTCTTATTTTTCTTTTGGATGGGATCTATCTGTAGCGTAACTACAGATTCGGCTATGGAAATAAAACTTTTAGATCAACTTGTTTTGGTCTCCTGATTACGGTCTCCAGGTATGTTATGAAAATTAACATTATTTTTACATCAACCATCGAACACGTGTTTTTACATCTTTTCAATTTAATTTATGTGAATATAAGCAATTTTTTCGAAATTAAAATTTCAAGTTGATTAAAAGTTGTTCCTATGGACTCACATATACCCAAAAAATAGCACAATAGGGTATTTAACTATTATTGGAAAAAAATCTTAGTGTGTTTATTCCTTCACTCTACTTTGTAAATGCATTATTTTTCGTCATTATTTCCTCTTATATTCCATAAAAATCAGCGTTAAAAATTGAATCACAAAAAGTCCCACCAAAACGATACGTTCTGTTATACGTAGATCACGTGATTCTTTGAAACTGCGAAGACAGTGGTTGAGACAGGCTCGTAGAAATCCAAATGAAATAAAGGCAATATTAGGCCTAATTTTCCATAATTTTCTTAAAAAACTTGATTTTTTTAAATAATATTAAAAATATAACTTTTTAATCATATCATCTTATCGTCTTTTAATTTTTCATTCAACTTTTAATTGGTCAATCCTGCACATTGGCCAATTTATAGCTGTATATCTATATAACGCGTATTTCATCCAGTGTTACTTAAATATTTACTCACACATCAATAACTGATTGGAATATACAGGCCCTGTTTACTGAACACATCTAAACATATTACGGAACTAGAAAAATAAATAGCTTGTAAACACTACAAGTTCGAACAGACAAATTGATTGAAACTGAATTAAGTATACCAGAGTATCTCTCAACAACATCATTAGTGTTAAAATGTAAAACGAAGAGAGAATTACAAATGAACATGACTCATAAGATTATTCTCTAGTTTAACAAATAAGCCAACTTAATTTTGACTTAAACTTCATTTTCACGTACAGCATACCTACTCTTACAAAAATTGCACTTGTTGGTCTCCAAGACTGTAAGATGTTGCAGAAAACTCTCGAAAAAATGTATCATTGTATCTCAGATTGTTTATTCTATTTTCTCTATTTATTTCATGCATTTACGACTGTTGGAGAAAATTGGCTCGATCGAATTCCCTGGTGGAGGTTTATAGTAGCGATAGCCTCCCTCGACGCCCCTCAGACTCCTCGCCCCCTCGTACTCTCTTATTCCAGTTAATTGCGGACCTGATGCAAAGCCTCGAGCATATCGGATAAACAACAATCTCGAATAAGGGAGAGAATTTGTATAATGTCCCATTCGGCGCTGTTCTAGAGGAGACCGAGTAAGGACTCTTATCTCAGTTAGCAATCCTTCCAGACAACAAACTTTGCCGCCATCCGTTCTCCGCCTCTCTTACTGGCATCAACGCCGACGCCACGGTTTCCAATGGTTTCACTCTTGAGGCATCTCTGTTAAAACAACAGATATAAATTTATAATAAAAAACAGTTCTTAAGACATTCTAAGTTTTTATACAAGTTTTTTCGGGAGCCCGGAATTATAAATCTAAATCTCGGGATCCTAAAAAGTTAACTTTAAATTATTTTCCTTTTTTTGTTAATTAACGAAATGTGGGCACTGACCTACAATAAATCAATTGTGCTGGTATTTTTTAAGTGTGAATATCAGTCTATAACAGCACCCTTTCTGATTAAATTAAGTGTCAAGCATAAGATGTTCGTTTACACCAACATGTTGTTGTAATAGAAAGATTCGATTTTGCAAGTACTAGATGTAATTGCTTAAGTCCTTTTAGTTACTTTACCCTCAACAACAGGAAAAAACATAAACGTAAAAAAAAGAAATTTGTGGCGGATATCTTGACCTGGGTTCAGTGATGTACTACAGAATATAAAGTTAGTAAATAGGTAATAAAATACAGCGAAACAGTTGCTTCCAGTTTGAGGGTTTTACCATAAACTAAAAAATTTAATATTTTGGTAGGAAGCATCCCGAGTTTGTGATGAGCTGTGACAGAGGTAATATTGCCACTTTAGACATTTCTTCATTGCACAATTATCGCTTTTTTTAGTGGAAAAGGTTTGTCAGAAAGGGCACTTAGATAACAAAATCTATAATGTATGGTTGGGCTATTTGAACTGTATTTGAGAAAACCGAAAACGTACAAGTATCTAGTATTAATTTTTTTCATGACAAGAAGTTGTACTGAATATTTCATCAATTTTGAACAATAAATAACGTCTTCACATGAATGAACATCCATGACGTATGAATTCTAAAGTTATCCAATTTTATCTTAAACAAGAAAACAAAAAAGCCTCAAAAGTTTTTATTGGCATCAATATGGAAAATTGAAAATTTGGCTCGATCAAACAATTTCTTTTGCCGTGACTATTCCTGAAACTGTACAAAAATGCAAAATTTTTGAACAAGTTTAAGATGTAAGAGCAAGTTATTATCTAATAGCGTACCTATATATTTTGTTTATTATTGATGTCAACACGCACACGTTGACACCTTTTACCTTTTAAACCGTAAATTTTGGGTTTCTACTTGTAAAATTTGAAAACGTTGATCAAGTTTCTGGGTAAAAGATATTATCCAATAAAATATATTTTAGGCGTTTCTTACTGACTGGATCTGTCATCCCAGGCGTTTTGATGCGGCAATTTTTGCTTTTCTCATAAATCCCGGGATCAATGCCGGGATCCCGGGATTACAAAATCTTTAATCCCGACATCCCGGGATCAGTATATTGTCCGGGATTGGAAACCCTACTCGCATTTTAAGTGGACTCAACTCGATGCTGTCGTTATATTTCATGAATTTATTTTCAAGTTTTTGGTTGTAGTACATCTTCTCATTGAACACGATTTTGTGTGCTGGAGTTAAATTTAGATTGTTATACCGGCTAACTGGGATCACGCAAATATGCTCTTTTTACTTTCACATACATTGTATGATAATGTATTGTAATCGTGTCGAAACAAAGACATGTGATTTTAGCGGAAATATGTTATTTTGGCTCCCCTGAATAAATTACAAAGATTGTGATTCCCGTCGGACTACAGAAAGCGATATACGCCGCAACTGCGCACCGTTGTCGATCAAAGATATTTCTTTCTTTCTTTCTTTCTTTCTTTCTTTCTTTCTTTCTTTCTTTCTTTCTTTCTTTCTTTCTTTCTTTCTTTCTTTCTTTCTTTCTTTCTTTCTTTCTTTCTTTCTTGCTTTTGTTCTCTCTTTCTTTGCTCCTTTCTTTCTCTCTTTCTTTCTTTCCTTCTTTCTTTCTTTATTTTTGGTCATTTTTGCTTCTATTCTTTCTGTCATCTTTTTTCAGTTGAAATTTGGAATCTTGCATCAATTTGGAATCATGTTTAAATAATCTCCTTTGGCGTATTACTCAAATTGTAATCTTATACACAAGTTCTTAAAATAACAACTTACTTGACAATTGTCAAATCGAAATAAAACTGATTAATGGTTTGTCTTAAAAAAATAAATCATTGAGAACCAATGGTTTGCAGAAAGACAGTAATAGCTTCAACACATTTTATCTTCGTTTTAGGAAGAGTATCCAGTATCTTAGACACCCAGAAAATAATACCCACAGACCAGTCTACCTATCTAGGAAGCCTCAAAAGATCCAAGATAAAATATTTCCAAAAATCCATGACAGTTGTAATACATATGCGTGGGTGTGTTTAGCTTTCGGTGTGAACTTCGAAACAACCATCTACCACCTAGTGCTCCGACCATGAAAGGGACACTGAGGGTTGGGCGAGGATCCGACGTGTAGATGGCAATGATGGAGCTGCTGTCGGAGATGGCAAGGGTTGTTCAGCAATGTGCTAATGAGGAGGTCTCTCGGCGGTGACCCCATCCGTCAACCCCCGACACCTACCCGGGGCCACCCACGCCGCCCGGCCTCACTAAACGCGTTAGCAGTGGCGGCGCTACGATCGCGTCAGCCCACCGAGCTCCCTAATAAATTCTCCAAGTAACAAACACCCGGACCGGTGGCGCAGCTAAGCGGATTGTAATCTTTCCCACTGGTGATATTTCACTACCCCCGGTGCCCGGCTATCTATATCGCCCCCCGTGACGTGAAAATATCGTCCCCATTTTATATTTCGATTCTATAAGGGCAGCGCGGCCGAATCGTCAGGATTGGGTAGGCGGCGCTTTCGACAAATGTCTCTATTGTTTCAGCCGGAGATATCTCACTTCTCTCGGATTTTGTTTTCGTAAGCATAACTTCAGGACGACCGTTGGCTGCAAGTGGCTACATGCCTTATAGGGTGGGCAGACGTGGCGTATTTTAGGAACTTGCCTCTTCTTCCATAGTTTGTTCTATAAAAACAAAACTTCTTCCTTGTGGATGATGGATGTGCATATCGATTAAGTGTTAGTTAGGAAAATAGTTAGGAAAACACGTATTTTCTGTTAAATATTTAACATTGTCGACGTTTTGCCAATAGAAGCCCAGGAGATGCCAGGGACCAAGTGGAGAAAGATCAAAAAGGTTAAATAGACAATAGAAAATAACACAAGGCATTACAAAGTTTCCTTGGTGTATTTTTGTTTAGCTCATATAGTGCAATGCTTGGGGCAAGCTTCAGATAGAAGAAACCCAGTTAAGAAATTTGAAGAATGCAGTGCTATAATTGAACTGAATATTTGGCAAGAACACCACCAACCGATTGACAGACAACCTGAAGGCAACCGCAGTAAATATGGGAAGAGTAGGCTTAGTGGAGAAGAAAGTGGATGCAATTGTACGGAGCCCTATGTCCAGCAATGGCTGTATTGACTACAATATACAGGGTGTGTAGAATACAATGCAGCATTAATTCAGCGCAATAATTCATAAACTCTTAGTTACTTCTATGTTACACTTTAAAATGATTGAGATTCTTGGGGTATGGTTTCCCATTCCTCAATTAGGGTTTGTGTCAGTTCCTGTATGGTAGTGGTGGATTAGGGCGCTTGCGAACACATCGGTCAAGCTGATCCCACACGTGTTCAATAGGATTCAGGTCAGGACTTAAGTTTCTGGTGATGCCGGCGGTATGTGGCTTTGCATTGCCCTGCATTAGGATGAAATTTTGACCGACGCCATTTGCAGTAGGCAACACATGGTCCTCCAAGATGTTTTCGATGTAATTCATGGCATTTATCCTACCAGGAACCACAACAAGATCAGTTCTGCTGTCTATACTGATTCCAGCCCAAACCATCACAAATCCACGACCAAATCTACCCACTTCCTGTATAGTGGCGGCTGCGTAGCAGTCACCAGGACGTCTATATACACATACTCGACCGTCGCAACGAGTTAAACGAAATCTCGACTCGTCTGTAAACAGTACAGGCGTCCAGTGACGAAATTGCCAATCTCTGCAATGCAGAGCAAACCTCATTCGCGCTTTGTGATGCTACGCAACGGCGTGGTGAGCCCACAGCTCTTCTTGGTTTCAATTTCGCTTCTTTTAATCTGTTTCTAACAGTTTGATCAGAAATGTCTATTCCATGTGCTCGTCTTAGGTCGTTTAGGAGGTCTCGTGCTGTGGGAGTACGCTGACGTAGAGAGGAAAGGAATCGGCCTTGATTTTGAGTAGTTTTTCGATTTCGGCCTTGTCCAGCTCTTCTAACATACTGGCCAGTCTCCCGAAACCGATCCCATAAACGCTGAATAATAGAAGCTAACAGTTCAGACAACTCTTGATATCATACATACCAGATTATGTTATATCTAAGCTTTGAATTACGGGGCTCAATATATTAACCAAAGATTATGTGAAAAAATCTATATTTGGCAATATAAAATGACCTTTTCTGCGCTCACACTTGTTAAAACTTAAAACCGTCTTGTAGAATGTCGCAATATTAAGAATGTATGATACCCATGTTCTAGAACCTGAAAGAACTATTGAAGTCATTTTGGATAAATGCTTAAAGCATTGGCAAGAATTGGTGCCGTGAGAGCTTGTTTTAAAAAAGAGAAAATGTGAATTTGAGATGTGTATTTTGATAACACGCAATTGACCGATGATATCGTCTCCATTTTATAAATATTTCGAATCAGAAAGGGCCAGATCGCGAGGAAACGGGTAGGCGGCGCTTTCGACAAATGTCTCTATTGTTTCAGCTAGAAATATCTCACTTCTCCGGGATTTTGTTTTCGTTCGCGCGGCCGCTGTGGATGGCGGTCGCATGGCCGCCCTCGATGTTTGTTTTCTCTGAGCAGAACGGCCGCCAACAATGGACTAATAAACGTCGGCTCGTATCGTATTGTTTTCTTAAAGTGGAAGCGTTTTTTTTTTATTCGCCAGAGGAAACGCAAACAAACAGATTTGCGCGGACGCGCACCGATGATAGCTATCTGAAGATGGTGCACGAAACCGCCAATTAAACTTAATTTACTTGAGTAAACAGTATGCGCGATATCAACGCAATGAACGATACTGTCTCAGATGAACTTTACAGCAAACAAAAGGCTGGATATAATAGCTGGCTACATAGTTCAATGGAGTCATATAATAATAGTTTTGCTCGCTGAGCGTATCCCGATTCCCGAACAAGTTCGGATAGTCTTCTATAGTGGACCAATATCTTGTTCTGATTTCCCTACTGTTAACACACTAACACATCTGGTCCAATGTAAATTACGACCCGAACACGTTCTGAACGCGCTCCGAATGTGCTTAGCGAAAAAGGCTAGTATTCCCCCCAACCCCTGGATTTTCAAAACACTTGCACTAGCAAAAGTAATAAGATCTACATAAATGATGCCCTCTGCAACTACCTATTAGCTATTGCTACCAATCGTGAAAAAGTTCGAGATAAAATGTGATAAATTTGTGTGAAGTTTACAGTATAACTATTTTTTATTTATTTTATCCTACTTAGAAGGTTCCTTTAGTGCACTATTTTCTTTTATTGGTCGTAAATACGAACGTAAATAATGAAAAGATATACAGTATGATCACTATGGATGGTACATTTTGTTTTCTTTTACCACAATAAATGTATATTCTAAAGTTATTAGCTTAATCTAAAAAATGTCCCTTAACTTGTGAGTATAGGTATCAGAGCATTTCACATATTTCTAAGTACGTAATTTGTTAAAAGCATAATAATCTAAGCTAAATGATCACTTCTGATTTCACTTCTGTTCACTTCTGTTCTGGTATATTCTTGTTTTTCGTATAATCTGAATACGAAAGCAGAAATTCCTAATTGAGTCTAGGTCTTGGGAAAAAAGCTTTTTTGCTTTACAGATTGTTGACACTGCTTTTCTCAAAAACCAGGTTAAAAAGTTAATAGAAAGGGCCACCCTAATGATCATTGTACACCAAGTTGGTAATAAATTCATGAAACTTGCCCTGAAACTGAATTGGGAAAGTAAGTCATGCCAATAACATTGCATTGCATTTTAAAAATAAAAAAATATACATATATATTTCTTTTTTAACACAGAAATTATCGCATATTGGCTAAAATTGGTACCAAAATTACAATACTTTGGTTTTCAGTATAACTAGTCATTTATCATTTGGTCTAGTCATATGGTTATAAAAGAGATATCCTATGATACCCCACACGACCATGTTCCACATGCCGCTTCTAAAGTTGGTACCATCTTCCGAATCTCTAACTCTCGGCAGCCTGCAAACTGATGGTTTATAGACAAATATTTTCCTTTACTTTTTAACATCCTGTACATATTGCAACAATAAATAATTCAGCTATTTTGTCAAGTAGTAGTATTATCGCCTTTCATGTGCTTATTGGTATAACATTAATCATAAAAATCTGATGTGGCCAGGCACATGACTTTATCATACAATATATAAAATTAATAGTTTAGCTGTATGAGATTCTATTTGATCGAGATCGTTCGTGTTTGCATTAAAATAAAACAGGATTTGACAATTATTTTGATAATATTGACAGTAGGTATTGTCAAAAAACCACTACGTTTGACCAAACGTTTGACACTACCTTCTCTCAGAATGATAATAATTGTCAAATCCTGGCTAAGTTTTAATACAGATACGAAAAATTATCCTCATCATCGAATGTTCAAATTTGTCAATTTTCTCCTTACAAAAAATAAACTGCTTCCGGGTTATGCCGTGTTCCAAGATTTGTTAATGCTGGCGTTTCGCGAACCATGTTGCGCGCTTCAGAGTATTCAGCTACAATAGTAGTCAGTTAGCTCTGAAGAAGCGAGCAACATGGTTCGCGAAACGTCAGCATTAACAAATCGTGACACACGGCATAACCCGGAAGCAATTTATTTTCTAAATGATTCTGGCCGTTAAAGCCTACGTACTTACTTTCTCCTTACATTTTGAACATAGCATCTCGTCAATTCGGTAAATTTGAAAATATGATTCTTGCCTTTTTATTGTTCATCAATTTGTTATAGAGAATTGTTATCTATATAAAGTTACAATTTTGTAATTGTATTTTGGAATTTAAATATTAGCTTAACTAACGTTATAGCAAATTAACACGCATTATCCTTAATCAAAAATTCTACAACAAGACTTCAAGACATTAATTCTAAAATAATTAATAATAACATAGTAATAAAAGATAGAAAGGCGATAACATTAGTCCAATTTCACTTAATTACCGAGAGAAAAAAATCAGAAAATACAGTGATAAAGCATTTTGTTTTGTAGTTTTATATACATACACACAGGATTTGCAAGAAATGTCATGACTATAAGAGAGATTTCTCAGAGTTAATGCAGTTTGACTTTAACAAAACAAGGAATTATTTTATTTTAATTATTTATTATAGAATGGTAAACTAACAGATAAGAAGGAAAATTAAAAAAATTTCCAATGAATAAAATGAAAATGGCCAAGATTACAGATGGACATAAGGACACTTGCAATATGTTCAGGAGTTTGCGAAAACTACAACGTTTAAGGTTTAAACTAATCGATCAGTTATCTCCTATTTTTATCCTTTTTTACTGGGTAAATCCCAGTCGGCGAAGTTAAAGCGAGCTCGTCGATTCATCTGGGGAGTGGTGGTTTGCTGGAGCAGCAGCAGCAGCAGCAGCACCAGTAGCAGCAAAAATAAGAGTGAAGCGAGGAGCAAACAAATAAATCCTTCAAAGTCGAGTCGTCGGGCGTAAAAACAGCCCCGAAACAAGCAAGTTTCGTCTGGACATTGATTGTCCGGGACGAGCACATAAGTCTTCCCCCTCGGGGCCCGTGATTTGTCCGCTAATCGCAGTAGCCTGGGGACGCGTAATGGAGCCCATCTAGAGCGGCGGAGAGGACGCCGGCCCGGCCTATCTAGATTCTATAAGTATCCGTCGTCCCCACGGATCGAGTGGGAGCGCTACGATCGCATCGGGCTTTTTTAGCTTTATTATCTAATTGGATTCTGACATATTAATCATGGTTTATTGTCGCTTTTATAACCCAATGGCCGGCCGCTTTTTGAGTGAGGTAAACGCCCGATCTTTATGGGTTATTCGCTCAGTCCGAATTTATTGGCGTTTCGCTACTGCTATCTGTCAATTGAAAATAGAACAAACGCTGAAAAAAAATCGGTAATAATAATGAACGATTGTGCATAAAGTGATCAAAATAATCTAGGGATTACTGGACGTTTTATACAAAGAGATGTGCCCCAGTTGGGCCCAACTTTATAGAGCTTTCAGTGCTTTAAAAAAATATAGCCACTGAATTATGATTTAACATAGATGTAAAGTTCAAATGTCAAATTGGCATGTTATATTTAGAATTTGCTGATTTTAGCATTATTTTTACACTGAAAACACACATTATTATTATTATGACTCAGTGATCACTACCAATAGCATCTTACCATATTTTGGTTCCTATAACAATTTACAGTTAATTATGAAAAACTGTTACTTTACTCTTCCCCGATATTAACAATGCTCTTGTTTTGCAATCACTTTGGTCTAAATTTTAATTAAAAGTTAATTAAAACTTTGTGTTTTTACAAATTTATTTACATCAAATGGTAAAAACATTAGTGCAATCTAACAATATCTTTTACCCAAAAACTTTGTTCGACAAAAAGATTCGAAAAAAATATGTAATTGTTGAAACAGATATGCACATTTTGCTTGTTTTAAATTTCCATCCGACAATTAGTGTTTCTAAAACTAACTAAACATTTTTAAAAAAAATTAAGCTACGGTGAAAAGGTTTAATCGTTTTTTAATCACCCATTTCAGCCAGTTTTATTTTTCACTCACTATTTTTATTATTAAATTATTAATTAGTTTTGAATTTCCAAGGTTATTCCATTGTTATTATAGACAA
Organism: Melinopterus prodromus; assembly: GCA_964023965.1. NCBI lineage: Eukaryota > Metazoa > Arthropoda > Insecta > Coleoptera > Scarabaeidae > Melinopterus > Melinopterus prodromus. The sequence goes on from OZ030393.1 coordinate 54,823,676, forward strand.
ATGAATCCCATTGAACTGTACACCTTTGAGGAAAGAGGTATCTATGCATCTCCACAAAAAAGTTAAAAAAGGCTTTAATTTAACCAAATCGATTTCAATCAAGTTTTACTCTACTAAAATAATGTGTTTCTTGTGTCTAAAAGAAATCATCATTCTATCATCTAACTTATTTTACTAATAAAAAATCTGATGTGGCCATCAGCGTTTGACACTACCTACTGTCATTAGAATGAAAATATCTGTAAAATCCTGGCTAACTAGTTTTATATTAATGCAGATACGACCGATCTCGATCTAATAGCATTTACTCATGCAGCCAAACTATTAATCTTACCAAAAATGGCATAGACAAAATGTCGTCTACTTTTATTTATTATTCAACTATTTTGACCAAATTACAGAAATTGCGATTCATTTGCAAAATCCCTGAAAAATGCTTACATGAAACATCCAGTTCCTTTGGACTCTTTTGAACAAAAACCCTTTCAGCTCTAAGTTTGGTCATGAAGGTTCGTCTCGATACCTTTAGTAGTTTCTCCGGAATCGTCGCAACAAAAACGGGTACACACACACACACACACACATAAACACACACTGACATTTTTTTGTACCTTGGGCAAAAGTGTTCAGGGGACATAACAGGACATATTTCCGCTAAAATCTCAAAAAAAATGTTCGACACAATTACAATAATTTGTCATACTACGTATGATAAAGTATCTCATTTTGTTCACTTTGTTTAATAGTATGTTTGTTTTAATAGTTTTGTTTAATAGTATGTAATGTAATTCTAATAAAAAAATCGTAATCTCAACGTTCTTTTTTATAACTAGATATGAATATACGGATATGCCGTATCATACGTAGTTACTGTAATGATAACATCATCAATGTATTGGTGATATACAGGCGGGATGTAAATTTTGAAATATATTAAAAATTATTTATTATAGGTACTAATTGTACTTTGAATCCTAAAATTCTAGGACGATAGAGATCGATTTAACCATATTATGCAACTTAGTTTGGTTTCTTTAAATTTCAAGACGATTATGGCAAACTTATGTATATGCAAAGTTGCTTACTTATCGGCCTTATATTGGCCCACATCAAAATCAACAAATGCAATTTTATAAAATTGTCAGATTGGAATCAGAATCAGAATGGGTGACAACGTTGCCAGTTTGCGGCGAGGAAGAACGAATTGTTGAGATCAGCTGGATCTTCCCTCGTTCAAATAACATACCATAATATGCACCAAATGCTCCAAAATATGTATTCCCAAATTTGAAAGAAGGCATTCCAATTGAAATAAAAAGGACCAAAGATATGAGAGGTGCACCATTGGATAGGTATAAATGGGTAAAAATTTTGTGAAGACAAAGAAACAAACAACAACTTCAACCCAGCGTCTATAAACAAAAGAACAAAACACTAACAAAATAATCGATTATCATGCATGCCCAGCTCATCTCCCTAGATAATCTTTGTACATCCTCCACAGCGGTACATAAATGCCAGATATTTTATAAATAATTTTAATTCAGATGAATGCACGCCTCTTCATTTACCCCCAGGGGAGGCTAGTGGTAGCCAGCGGTCTCTCGATCGCCTGTGTACGAGTATACAATCCGTCGTACATGATAATTTTCACGCTACCAAATACGGTGAGCAACATGGCGCCATGGACCTCACACTGTCTCATTTGCATCCAGCTCCCATATGCAATTCAAATACCGACTGTCTGCCACGTTTTACATATTGTAATACAGCAATCTGTTATTCAAAGCATAATTCAATTGTAAGGAGGCTCGGTTGCATGGGCCTAATTTGACAGCGCCAACACTACGCACCACACTTTTACTATCCTACGCCTCCTTTTGCCATATTGATAAATATTTAAGTCGGTATAATACACCTTAAGGTTGTGGTTTACAAATTTCTTGAAGTAAAAATGTTCTTTTACTGCAGTGGTTCTTAACCTTTTTGAAGACGAGAAATTCGCGGAGCACCAAAAACATTGACATAACTTTTACTCAAAAATAAAACAAGTTAAAAAAAATATCAAATGTCTTTCTGAGTATAATGTGTTATATGGTCTTATATGTTTTTTTCTATTCCCTAAGAAGTGTTTGAAATGTCAACAAACAAAGAAAAATAAAAGATAAAAAACAATGCAAAAACGAAAAAATAACGTAATCAATACCCATTCCGACAATAAAAAGTAAATAAATTTAAGTAACAACATAAAATCTATATAAAACTTTTTACCGATTTTCTTCTAAAAACTAAATGTCATTCCGAGTAAAAAGGTTCTTATTGACTTATTGGTTTTCTTAATTCCTTATGAAGTTGTAGCAGTTTAAAATACTGTTTTATTGATATTTTTATCAGCTCTAACTTTTTACTGAATTGAAAAAATGAATACTCGAATGAAGTTTATTTACGGCGAAAATCATTAGTCTGATACAGAAAAGAAAAAGATATATTTCTGTATAAATTTAGAACATAACGCGAATTTTGGAATTTATTTCTACATACCAACTCTTGAATGTTTGAGGGAAAAAGCACTCTCGATGTACCGAATTGCTTCCAAAGTTTTCTTTTTGCCCGTATTCACATAATTCCACATTTTGTGTATGTGTGCATGTTTTGACTTTATGGCCCCACAAAATTTAGTTCGTGAACTATCACGTGGTGGTTATAAATGCCGCTACCTATTTGGTATATTGTGATAGTTCCTCCAAGCATCTGACATGTTCGCGGTATAATAAATTTAAATATAATAAAACTTTCAAAACCTTCTTAGTTTGTAAAATATTTAGCTAATTTGGCTGGATTCTTTATATTAGCAGTTACGTACCACCTACTCAAGTAGGTTTGAAAGCTCATTTTTGATACAACTTTATACTAATCTGAGGCTTAATAAATCCGCACATAACATGTGGATGATGTGTAGATGAAAGCAAAAATATATATTATCAAAACATCATAGGATCTTTATTTTAGGAAATATATTTAAAAATTTTTACATATTTTCAGAACTTTTTATGTGGCATGTGTAGCAGAGCTATACCCATTTTTATTTTAATTGTATTATGTTCTAAATTCTTTATTTATTTGATTCATATTTATTACTATTTGAAAATTGTAAATGTTTTTTCTACTTTGCGTTCGTTATAAACGCATAACGAAACCGCTTTCGGTGTCATTATGAAAACACTAGATCACAAACTTTAAGTAGCTTTTGATTTTCCAAGATTTATGATATTGAAGTCAAGTGTCAAATAAGGCTGACATCTCAATCGCTATTGGTTCGCATCCGCATTTTACGAAATTTATGTAAAATTAATGTGGCAAGGTGGAAAAAAAATAGTATATAACAAAACAACTCGTGCGCCAACTTTTGTCTTATAAAACTTGTATTATAGTAGTAGTAATAATCTTTATTCCAACATCCAGCTTTGTACAGGTTTATTACACAATTAATTTCATTTAATAAATTTCATTTAGTGTTTGGCAATTGGCCTAGGTCTTTCTGCCCTGCTCCATCTCTTATTTTGGGTGTCTTCTTGTATTATAATATACTATAATTGTTAGTTTTGTTGAAGTTAGAATGTTTTGTACCTTAATAATACAAATACAAATATTATTATTTCAATCACATACGGTAAATGAGTCAACAATTTCGGCTTTCATAATTTTGCGGAGCACTTGCAACAAGCTCGCGGAGCACCAGTGTTCCGCGGAGTACCGGTTAAGAAGCACTGTTTTACTGTGACAACAAACTCACAAGAATGCATAACAATAAGGAAAATAAACCACTGTTGTATTATTTCGTCCAGGTTTTAACTGCATCATCACAATACTTTTTTATAGTCAAATATATAGGTATATTTCTTCATTCACATTTACTTCATATGTATGTCTAACGCATGTTCTTTTTAGAATAGGTACATATTTTGCTATAATTATTGCTACCATAACAGTACGACATTCCTAAACCAACACATACGTACCGACATATTCACAATGCATTAATTGTTTGCAACAATCTCAATATTGTCGACAATGCCAAACATTTTTGTTACCTACCAAACAGCTTTGTTACCTACAATAGAAAACGACAACAATGTGCGCACGTGCATATTTTTTCGGAATAATTTATCATTTGGTGGCACATGTTTTTAAGATAGTACGTCAATCAATTTGCCATGTCATTATATGGAATGTTGAATAAATTATCGGTTTGTCGTATATTATACAATGTTCAGTGCTCGGCCAAAGGTACCGCCAATTTGTCAGGACGAATAGTATCATCAGCGTGTTTTGCAATTGGCAGCTTTAAATGTTTGGAAGGGTTTGTAAGGTACCCATCATTTATGGGATCACTTAATTATTTTCAAGTTTGTGAATACTTTTAGAGTATAGAATACTTTTTTATCTTTTGGATTCTTGCATAGGAATTGTTTTTTATTGGCTCAAAATGCCCGTATAGTAGAACATTTTGTATCCCTGACCTAGTACCAGTGCAAAAGAAACATTATATTACTGATTTTCATGTTTTTCATACCTAAGTCACAGTTTTTATTGTAAATCAGACTAAGAACATTTTCTTTAAATTTGGTCGATCAACCTTCATCGATCAGGAGGAATCATCTGACCAGATTCTATGTGCTCACCATACAAGACTATTAACAGTCTGTCATTTTTATCTGTATTATTTCTTATTTGTTATTAGATGATTCTGCCTTTCATTTTTGTGTGGTATTTTCTTTAATTTGAACATTATAGAATATAGACTCTGTTTTTCAAACTTCACAAACCTGTTATTCGTCTATTGTCGTTAAACTTGAAATAGCACATAAGCTTTGAATATTTCTTCACTGGTTCTTGCAAGCTATTAACCAACTTAGGAAATCAATCCCACATTTGGTACCTTTCCTCGTTGTTTTCCTTTCCATATGTTGGTATCGGTGCCCTTAAGTAGTATTTTGCAAAGATTTCTTTATGTGTATCTCGCGGTTTATGTTCTTGGCTTTCCTGCCTTTTGTATTACCTAAACCAGGCTTAGTCGTTTGTGATTTCCCCCCATAGTGTAGATTTTCTTCACATCCTACTTAAATGAGTTTTTACTCTTCTTTTTTTCAACATCTTGTGATCTATCCTTTGTTTTTCTTTTACAAAAAATGAACACACAATGGCTTACTTGTTACAATAGTTATTTAAGTACGTAATAAAGTACTATAAATTCCTTATCAACAAACAATCAAACTTGTGATCTTAGTTTATTTTAAATTTGTATTTTGTACTTTGCCGCACTAGAGCGGCAAAGTTCCATAGCGCCACTCCAACCTCGAACGTAATCAGCTGTTTTCGAGTGTGACAGCACAAAAAACAATAATTTTATCAAAAATTTGAATGGTAATTACCTAAAATTAAACCTTAAAAATAGAGTTTCAAAAGAATTATAAAAATAGTGTACATAAATTTTTGCTGCCATGTTTTTCTTGGTCTTCCTTTATTCTGCTAATATGCCTTCTTTTATCTCAGATCCATTCGTCAATTAAGGTCAATTAATAACTTTACTAATAAATGCCCGAAAATTTTAAGACCCAGCTCTACTCCTCCGAAAACGCGTTTTAAATTAATGGAGTTATTTTTCGTTCAAATCCTGTGTACCTACCAATTTAGAAAATCGGCATATTCAGTGACATTAAATAAAAAACTTCATGGTTGAGACCCCACACGACTACACTGTTTTAAGATACACTGGGAATCACTTTGGGACATTATTTTTATTGAGACTTGTTTATTTCGATGAGTACTACCTACCTCTAAATGTTACTACCACTTTCTTAATACCCTACAGGGTATTAGTAAATAAATTTATATTTAAGTCTAAAACTAAAAAGCTTTCATTATCAAACATATTTTCGTGTTACTAGTTTGTTATTAATACCAGTTCAGGATTTAATCTTGAAAAATTTCTTCTCCTCTGAGTCACATCTTTACAAATAGTGTTGATAATTTACGACGACAAATAGTCTCAAAGATTCTTCACAAATCTACAAAACCAGCAACTATCGTGTTCCTAAGTTCTTATTCTTTTTCCAACTTATCAATATGTACTAAAATTACATGAATGCTTATCACGAAAACAAGACCGTTCGTCAGTGATACTTTTATGTTCATACAAATAAAATTATCACTGGCTAAATAATAGTCGTTAAGTATCGATTTGACTTCTTGTCTCTTCTTGCAGTCATTAAATTTCTGATTTATAGTTTTAGTTTGTTCTTTTACAATTAACATGCAACTCCAAATTTATTTTTTTAACGTTAACTGAAAACATTCTTAGATACTACTATGCAACTAATAAATGCATTATTAAAGTTATTACTTTTAATTTTTAATTAAAGTTTCCACAGGATGGGCACATTTTAGTGAAACTCATCAAATGTCATAAAACTGACAATACCATAAGAATCTAAGAGGTTAGTTAATTATTTAATTACCCAACCAATGACATTTTACACACACCCATTTATTATTTTTATAATTATATACCTATTATTTTTGTTCATTGTTGTTTTCTGATGTTATGGCAGAAATTATAAGTTTACGCACAAGGTGGTCTAAAGACAAAAGAATGAATTTGAAAAAGCATTGACGCTGTTCATTTATGAGTTTCTAATACAAACCTTTCACACCAACTTGTTATTATTATCTTTCCTACATTTTATACCAGACGCTTTTGCATTCGCTGGCTTATTGTGTCCGAATTGCCACTGAAACTCTGAAGATGTCTTCAAATGGTGAAACATCATAAAAGCCCAAACCAATCGTGTTAGTCACTTTTAGAAACGAAAGTCAAGCCTCTCCCTTGCAAGCACCTGAATGGCCTCTAACTGAGGGTAGTCGCTTAAATAAAACTTTTTCAATAAACCGGTTTAACAGCATACATGCACGGTCCTGGCCCATGTTTGGCGGGGCAGCAGTAAGGGGAAACAAGCTTACGGGAGGTGGGCTCTGGGAATATGTCATCATGTGGAAGGGAGTTTAGACACGCCTATCGAGTATAATGGCGCTCGTTCTGAATTTTTATGAACGCGGCGTAACAGGAGGGCAGTAAATACGAGAAGATCGTATGCACTATGTAGTACGAAAGTGATTCTAGGCCACCTGTCGACCGCAAAACTGTTCTGACTAGATATATTTCATGTATCCGGCGAGCAGAATACCAATAAGTGACAATATTATTGTCGATACATTTTATACATTTTTAAATTTTCGAACCAGTAGATAAAGATATTAGGAATGAGAAATAAAGCAATTCGAACAATACAGAAGCACAGATTAAATGTTTTTGGTTTTTGTTTCTATACATCTGACATATGAATTCAAATAAGATGGCAAATCAAAACAACTAGTGAATAAGTAAATCAGGTATAAATATGTACAATTAATACTCCATATGTATATCAAATATTTGTGTACCTAAAATAATCAACTAAAACACTACAGTAAATTATATCCTATTCAAGGCAACTACAATAGAAGTGAAATGTTCGTAGAATGTATATAACATAATTATATACCTGAAATAATTAACTAAAACCTTATAATAATTTGTTTAGGTATATACAAGGAAATACGTTTATATATATATATGTTATATAATATGTTTATATAATATGTTTATATATTGGAATCAATCAACAAATTCATTTACCCATTTCTAAGGTATATCGGCCCATTTGTCAAACATGGTCACATATACAGATATCCGCATATGCGGATATCTGTATTTTATTCTGATACTTTCAATTTCACGGCACTCGGGAGTGGTAGCGGTAAGAGTCAACTAAAACCAGTACGAATACTCTTTCCATATTATGATCCCCGGATAGTTCAGGAACAAAACAAACAAATATCGCGTCATTTAGGGGGTCAGTTTATTATGAACGAAATAATTAAAATCATTTTGTGCACCGAAAGAAGTTTTATTACGGTGTTCGCGTCGGATGTTTTGTTTAAATCAAAATATCAAAAGTTTTTCAATTTTTTAAACTCGTTGCAAATTTTACGCGGCCTGTATAAAATATGTACCAAACATTATAATTTTGTTGATCATATTTTGCGTAATCTATATATTCTACAAATAAACATATAACTGTTAGCATGAATAATAACCAAGATATTTCAATGTAAAACGATTCGCAAAAGTCAAACAACAAAAATGTAGTAAAATTAAAATACTCGTGATTACTTTTGGCTTTTAGGTATACGTACACATGATAAAAACTTGGTGTATTTTGATAAGTGACAAATTTTATATCAACTTCCGGGTGACCGGAAGTGGCAGTCATTTGAGAGCATTTAAATTGTTCGAATCGAGTATATCTCGATTCCATTTCCGTGATTCTGCTCGAGGCTACGAGCCCGCCGCGCCATGCGATCGCTACGTATAGGTAAGTTAAGTATACCTCCTAACATATTCTGTTGCCCTGGTCGGTCGGACTATCAAACAGCTGCAAATTCAGGACGAAAAATATCGTGACTTGATTTTAATTGTGGGTTTGCAATATTATGAAGGAAATAATAAATCTTTGAACATATTGGGGTACAATTTTGGAGTCTGTCCCAAACTCGCAGCGTTAGAAGTGGGTTGTAACTTAGTTTTTACGTAGACCAATAGAAATGCTGGCAGCGAAGCCAGGAATTCTAGAACAACTAGCGCCACCACGCAGAGGACTGCCAAACCCTGCAAATTTCACTGATGGAAACACATTTTTGCACAAAACATGGTGTTGTGGTCTATTTTATGCCAAAACCGCTTTCTCAAAACCTGGGGGATACTGTAACAATTGTATTTATGCATAATCCATTCAAATTGAAGCATTATTAACTTGTCAATCTTGATTTGAATAGTTGAAAATTGCCCATCTTTGCGATTTTTTTTTGGAAACCTATCAGGTTTTTTGAAAAAAAAAAATCTCTTACGGAAAGAAGGCATCCTTCTTGCGTGTGCTCTATTTTTTTGATTTCAAGATTCGAAAGGGTTTGGATAGATTCTTGGAGTGGGCGACACCTGTTTCGGGCATTTTTTGAATGTAGGCCCTTAATCCAGTCATTAAGTTCTCGTATTTCCAGTAGTGGCAGTGATTTCCGACAGAGGTCCGCCGTCGGCGTCGCGAAGGGAATTTATGCGTTTGACCCGAGGTCAGAATCGGCCCTTTTAACCGATCTATTAAAGAAATTTATCGTTCAACGGATATTTACATCAACCCACCGCCGAAATAAAATACGTGGAGGGTGTTTTTTTTTCCTTCCTCTCGTGTTGTGTGTGTGTTCTTTTTTTTCTCTTTCACGGGGGACTGGTAATTACCAGTTACCAGACATCTGTTTTAGGGTGTTATCTGGCCTTTTAAATATCGGCCCTTTTGGGGCTCCGAAGGCGGCATACCGGCATCAAAGGCGTAAAAGCAACAGAAATTTCATGGGGCCGTTACGGCGTAATTAAATTGGGGTGGTTTCCGTAAACAGATAAGTGAGAATAAATAAATTAAGAAAGTGGGCTGCGCTGCTGCCGGCATAATGCTTGTTTTACATGCCTCTGATAAGATAATACGATCGTTTAGTCGCTTCAATGGGGCAAATATATATTGTCAATATATTGTCTACGAACATGTTAGTAAATATGTCGTTCTTAAGATATCTTTTTCATAAATTTTTAACATAATCTACACTTGATGTGAATTTTCAGTGGGAATATTTTCTTGCCTTTGCTTTTCTAGATCCCAATAATTGTCTTTTTACATTGTGATTTTACAAAAATTGCCTGAGTATTACACCTATTTTAATGTAATTTTAGTTGATATATACATGGAGTAATTAAGATTAATTTGTATGATTTCATTAAAAACTTCAAAATGTATTTATTTAAAATATGTTGCCATCACGCCTTCTAGAAAGAAATCGCACTGCGTTATCGTGTATATGCAAATTCTCTTTATCTGCATATAGTTATACTTTAAGATTTTTAACTATTTGCTAATGAGCAGTGCATTGAAATAAAGCAGCATAATCGTTGTAATATCGCAGAGATTTGAAATAAAGTGGTCGAATTGTCTGCAATTTTTAGAATTTCTATACTTCGATTTTTTGGACAACCTGTATATACAAGATATACAGGACAGCCTGTATATTTTTACGTTTCTTAATTCTTATATAAACTTCAAGATTTTTTTTTATGGAATTATTTTTTTTTTAAAAAGTGTTTTTTGTGTTATCAACTATAAATCATAATTAGTCAACTTTATCACCTAAATAACTCTCCAACCGTAAACAATTTTCAAACAAAAGTTTTGTGGTTGAAAACTAGCTATCTTTTAAATATATTTGTAACACATTCATTGATTATGGAAATTTTGTAATATTTTCTAAATCATGTTTAATTTTAAGATTAATTCTAAGAATTTTTTGTAGAAATAATTTTTTTTTTATAAATGGCGTCATACATTCATTATTGAGTTATAATCAATTTATCAAAATTCAAGGGTTTGGACCCTGTATAATGATCTATGCGTAGTTTTACAACCACTTTTTCAATGTGCTTACAGGTACCAAAAAGTGTCATGTATATTTTCAGTAATTGTTGTGATAAAGTTTTCTAAATTATCTGAAATTAAAGCTGGAACTTTGAATTTCAAAGTTATTAAGAGAAATCCCAGTAACAACTGTAAAGTCGAATTTCGTCACAGTAAAATGCAAAAATTAAATTTGTATTATTCTATTAAATGTTATTATAAATTTCTATTTTCAAAATTCCCCTGTCCGTTATGTGACGTGATAGAAATATCCAGTTGATTGACAGTCAAAATCCGTTCTGCCGTTTGATGTTGACAAGTATTACCATACTCGCATGGTCACTAGCCAAACTAAACCAGATAAATAGCAATTGACCTGCATTTTCATGTGTTGGTATCTTTATATCCATATATTCCAAATATTAAAGATCGTTTTAGAGAACAAGACAAAAAGTTATAACTATGAATATCAAAATTATAGAATAATGATGTCAGAGAAGCTATCATTGCTTCTTATAATAAAGCAATCATAGTTCTTATAATTTATATCATCTGAACCCAATATCCTACAAACTCCCAACAGAATCTCACAGTAAAACATTAAACTTTTGATCTTTCACAGAAATCTAGCGATTTCTTACCAAAAAAATCAGATGTGTGTGGCCAGGCACAGTACTTTATCATACAATATATAAAATTAATAGTTTAGCTGCATGAGATTCTATTTGATCGAGATCGATTGTATCCGCATTAAAATAACACAAGTTAGTACGGATTTGAAAGATATTTTGACAATATTGACAGTCGGTATTGCCAAAAAAATCAGAGTTTGACAAATCCTGGCTAAATATGTAGTTTTAATGCAGACACGATCTCGATCAAAAAGAATTTGCTCATACAGCTAAACTATTAATTTTACCAACAAAATTTCATAGACATAGATTTCCTCTACTTTATTTATTATTTAACTATTTTGACAAAATTGCAGAAATGGCAGCTTGAAAAGTGCTTAGAGAAAACATCCAGTTCCTTTGGACCTTTAGAACCAAAAGGTTTTCAGCTCTAAGTTTGGTAATAAAACTTCTAAATATGAACTTTTGTCGCGATACCTTTAGTAGTTTCTCTGGAATCGTCGCCACAAAAATCGGGCACTCACACACATATACACACACAGATTTTTTTTTGTACCTTGGTCGAAAATTGTCAGGGGACCCAAAAATACCCATATCCGCTAAAATCTCATTTTTTTTCTCGACGAGATTACAATACTTTATCACACTGCGTATGATAAAGACGCACAAACTTGACGTGATTGCTAGCTTCCAAGACCCGATTGGCATTCAACTTAAAGAAATAGAAAGCCAAATTAATAAGCTATCCATTCCCAAGTTTGTGATTTAAATGTTCTTTGAAGATTAAATACAATTGAAGGAGGATAATTGAATATGATATAATAGTGTATTTTGATGATTCGGAATTAAGAACTTAATTTTTATAATACTTATTTATTTCGCTCTTAAAATAAAACCCATGAAAATGACAGGGCCACAAAATCATCCACATATGTCTTCTTTCATTCGTCTTCTTTCATTGACCTTTAAAGGTAGATTTCCCATTTTGTGAAATATTAGCACCCCCACCGCTACGTAAATAACGATAATCATCTAATTCTTCGCAGCCCATCTGCCTCAAGATCAACTCAAGCCCCTCAACAATCAAAACTATCCAACGCAAACCTAATAATCTCTAAGAGGCACTTCAACCACAAAGGAGATATCATCTCACTCCGGCAACAGATGAAAAATAAGCCGTTCTGTCGAATCCAAACCCGCATAAAATCCACCATTAATCTTCCACCTCGGACAATGCAAAGTGAAGACTTTTACCTCTCGATCGTGGTGTCATCTCTTCGTCTAATACCTGGATATATGGCGTCCCGCCCGGTCCATTCAATTACTTTATTCGTATATGGGAGGCAGCCTCCTGTATTGGTGAGGACTATCCCTGTAACACTCTCTTTATTTCTGACCATTTGATTTAGGGCGCAGTGGTCGCGTGTTCAAAGCACATTGAAAAGAACAAGCGAGCCACTGACCACCCCGATGCCAGGACGGACATAAATAAGGCATTATTGCGGTAAGTACCAACATTTGCACAATTGGATGTGTCCGAGGACCGGTTATGACCGGTCGGCTGAGCAACTTATCAGTTTATACTGCCCGTAGTGACACGGCTGTTGCTGCTGGACAGACACCCATTCTTACTTGGAGAGAATTATGCTATTTTTAACTGACTTTATGGCTAATGAAGAATGCGTAATGATATTTTTGAGTTTCCTGTTTTCTTGGCTATGTTGGGATAGGGCGTTCCTAGGAGTTCATTATAGCTTAAGGCTCTTTTTGCTGTTGCATAACCAAACTGGGCATATCCACCTTGAATGAGTAGGGTTGTCGTATTTTGTGGTAATACTGTCGGTACATTGGAGATGGGGAATATATATGTGTGATTTGGAATTGTACTGCAATTGAACCTTAAAACAATAATAAATAAATAAATAATTAAATGTAAAAGTAAAACTAAAATAATAAAAAAACAAAGCAATAAACATATGAAACAAATACATCGATATGAAACTTTATTTACTTTTAGTATGTAAATGAAATTCTGAGTAAATAGCTTTATACGTGATTGGTCTTTTCAAGTCCTTAACTCTCGATGGGATTAAATACAATAACAATTTAGTCCATTTGAAACTTTTTACTCAGCACGACATTTACTTTCTGAAAAAAGTTTCTATAATAGCGTTTTATAATAACTTTTGTCTCTGTTGACATGCACGATGACATGCACGTATATGAAACACCACATTATCTATGATTACGTTAGATTGATTCGCGCCAGAAAGCAGATATTTTTCAAATATGTTTCTCCTTTCAAATTTACCTTATTTTTAAGGCAGAAAACTCACCGATCAGATAAGCTACCAGCGTTGCGACAATTGTGACAACATATAATATGAATTTTCTACCTAAACTTGCACCAGTAATTTAATTACAAACCAGTGATATAATAGTTGAAAATTCTATAATTTTATCAAAGAAATTGCTCATGGGAAAATCATAATTAATGGAAAAATTAATTCATAGGGTATTTCCAGAACCAGGAGAAAAATTTGTTGGACACTGAATGCAGTGAATGCAAAAATTTCAGTGTTTGAGAAATAATAGTTCGATGTCATTGAATGCGACTTTTTTATAGAAAACTAAGTTAAGACAGAAATGCTCTGAAAACAATATTGTTTTTTCTATATATTATATTATATACACTGTGGGCCAAAAAAACGATACAAATTTTCAATTGCTCATCTTTCCAAAGATATTATGTAAATTCAAGCATTTCTTTGTTAAACTAATTGCTTATATTGTGATGATTGAAAACACCATATTTGCTATACTCGAACATTTTAATCCAATGTAATGTTCTTTTATGTGCGTGGCTATACAACATTTTGATAATATCGGGTCAATTTAATGTGAAATGGAAGGTGTAATCAAATTAGTAGGTAACGATATTTGCTTTTTTTCAAAAGAAACAGTAAAGTTTTTATAGCATCGTTTGTTTTTAATCAAAGAAACGAACGTTAGCACAGAAAAAAAGCGATTCCTTTGCAAGGTCACGAAAAGTTCAATTGCGTACTTGAGTTATCTTTAAAGATGGCGGAGAAACCATCTAAAGTTTAGTTTTCTTATGGGCGCCACGTTTGATATTGAAATTTTTAAAAGATTTTTCTTACCTGTTTTCCATATTGTACTACAATTATTTGGCTGTAAGTTTTTATGTTTTTGCAACTAAAACATGAAATTTTGCTATTAAAGTGATTTGGTACTGAAACCAATATCGTTTTTTTATTGAACGAAAATTATGGCAGTTTGCTTTCACTTGTCTGACGGTCAGTTCTTTGCTGTTCGTTTTTCACGTAAAAATTACATCTTCAAATAAAAAATATCTAAAACACAATGTATTCAGGCTGACTTCAGGCTGATGTTAGAAGTGCTCTTTACTTAAACATGACATTAAAATAAAAAAGAAGTAGTTTGAAGTGATGTGTCATACTCGAAAACCTTTCATTTCACATTAAATTGACCCGATATTATCAGAAGTGTTGCATAGCCAAACATAAAGCAACATAACTTTGAATTGAAACGTTATGTTATTGCGAATATGGTACACAGTTTACACAGAGGGCAAAAAACGTACAAAATTTATTCATATTTCCAATCATATTCAATAAATTTCAAGCACCTTTAACCTCTCGATCTGACTTTTTTAGTCTATTTAATGTGAAATGCAAGGTGTAGTAAAATTAATAGGCAATGACATTTGTTTGCTTTTGGTCAAAAAGAACAGTAGAGATTTGGTAGCATCGTATACAGAGTATTTCTTTTAGTACACAGGGTATTTTTTTAATACACAGGATTAAACATTATTTACTTACTTTTAGTTACTTATTTTTTACTCAAAGAAACAGTGGCGTTCGGAAACGTCCATGATAAATATAATTTCGTACTTGATTTAAAAATTTAACCTGCTATAAAATATCTACTGTCCTACTTTAACAAAACAATTTGTGTTTTAAAGAAATATTTGATGTAACTAAATATTATTGGAAATACGAGTAATTAAAAGTTTGTATAGTCTTAATTTTGTCTTTAGAATATGTATTTTTGTTAATTTTCTAAAGTTTTCTAAAGTTTTATTTATTTCCCCTGCAAAAACTCAAAAGCTGGTTATCCAAAAATCGGTGTTTGTCTAAACCTTAATCTGCACGAACTCATTTTCTTGTTTTGTTACAATTAATATAAGATTGTAACAAAGAACCCTTCTTTTACAAACTAGCAATAATCTGCTCGCAACTCCTGTTCATTTTATTGCCTTAACGCGAGCGACTTTATCCGAATCGAATTAGGAGCAAAGTGAATTCGGGTGTGAGCCAATGAATTCTGCGGGGTAATCCGGGCCGTCGGGTACGGAAACTCGGGCTCCTCTTAGCAAGTTGGCGCTGCCAGCTAGCCCGCCGGTCCGCCCGCCCGCCCTACCCGGAGAAACATAAATCGTGCCCGGATAATCCGATCACTTCATTAACATGGATCTCGCAGCTGATGTTTGATGATTCACTCAGATAACGCGTGCCCCGAATTGCAACCGCTAACAATACTCTAAATGCCCACTGGTCAATCTGAAAGACTCCCCGCGGTTCGCATAATCGATCTACTCTACTCGGCCAACTACCGCACGATGCTGCCGGACAACACATCTGCCGGTCGATCCGCAACGTGGAACGCTTCAGTCGCGGTTGTTTCGCCCGAATAATCGAATTTGACCGTACCGGGAACAGAGGTTTGTTTCTTTCGTGTTATCGTCGTCCGATCTGTTAATGGAAAATTACCCTTCCAGTATTGTTGGTATTCTTAGTATTAATTGTGGTATCGATCTGATTTTGAGTTGGATACTACACACTACACAGATTAAGAAGATTAGAAACGTATTTGTTTACAAAAGAAAATATACTTCGTGGAATACACTCTACAGTTTACATAGTCTATATTATTTAGATTAATTGTTTTGGAATAAGCATTTAAACTAAATACCTAAAAATTTAGTTAGGTACAGTGCGTTTCCCTTTTTTTTTTCTTAAACAGAAAAGGTTTATATACAAATGCCATTTGAGTAAAAAGTTACATATGGATTTATTACTAGAGCAAATAAAAATAAGATAGGAAAGTACTATAGCGATTAAAAACCTTCTACCAAATAAAGAGTGCAAACAAATTCCTATCCACAATTAAAAAAAATAATCAAATTAATGCAGTGTGTCCCCCACTCCTCAAAAATACTTTTATCTTAGAATATCATAGTCAGAAAAGTGATTTAACAAACAGGATGGTCGGAAAGCAAGAAATTGTTTGCTTTTTTTTCGTTGTTTAGTCAACATTATTATTAACAACAAATTGTGACCCATTAAAATCAATAATATGTGATTTAAGCTAAAAAAAATCACATCAAATAAACAAATGCTTCTTTTTGTAAGATTCCTTTACTAATTTCGCAAAACAATCAAAAATATCAAAAATCCACTATAAGGAGGAGAATTCATTACATTACACATTCATTAGTTTTAATTTGGTGTCAATTTGGCTTTTAGGATTCGGTGACTAAATGTTATGCGAGAAAAAGTGTTACGTATTTTTTTACAAAAAAATACATATTGTTTTTTACGCAAGAAAAACTATTATATGCATTTTACAAAATATGTTCTGTACCTACACTTTCAAGACAATTAATTTTGGTTTGCGACGTTAGTTAGGTCACATGCAAAATATGAATTAAAGAAATTATTTGCAGTAAATCGTCTAATTCCACAATTTCAGATCTCTATTATTCAGTTCACCCTGAATGGGTGCGATATCTGAGTTTTAAGATGCAGCATTATAATTCCTATTCCCTAAAAATTTTTAATATGCTATGGACATTTTAGAGCGACATTTTCTCGTTATGTCGAATAACTTTTTCTCGAGAACTTAAAATTTATCCGTCCATTATACATATAGTTAGGCCCATCTGCGGATACACTGTATACAGGGTGATTCTTAATAACAAGCTAATACTTAAGGAGGTTATTCTTTGGCCATTGTGAGGAAAAAAAATCATATGAACATATGTCCTAGCTTTTAACTCTTGAACTACATGGTGCTAACGTTTTAAGAAAAAATTCTCTTTTTATCTCGTAACATTGGTACGAGTCTAGAAAAAAAAATTATTTAGATTACTTTCATTTTATAATTTTACGATTTAAAAATTATTTGCTTTTTCTCGTAAGAGGTTTAGAGATGCAAATGAATGTATTTTACTTTTTAATGCGAAACCCGTACGTTAAACAAAAAAAATCAGGATACCAGTTTTGGTAAAAAAGGAATGAGGATTTCAAAAATAATTGTTACTTTAAGAAATAGTAGTGGCGTATCACTTTTCTCTTTGAAATGATTCAGTACAAACCCCGCACGAATGCATTAGCAAGAATAAAAATAATTGTTGTACAGTTGAAGATGCCTTTTGATGCATCGAAGATGCGTACTAAGTTTTACAAAAATACCTAGAGTCCTACCAAAGTTACCATAAAAAAAAATATTTTTTCTTAAATCTTTAGCACCCTGTAGTTCAAAAGTTGAGACCTTTAGGACTTATGTTCATATGAATACTTTTTTTCTCAGAATGGACCCAAGAATATCATCCTTAAATATTAGCATGTTATTAAGAAACACTCTGGATATAAATTATAATGGGTCATTATAAATGATTGTAGTCGAAGTAGGTGGGGATATCATATGTAAAAATTTGTATTACCCGCCAGAAGAATTAATTTAGCTGTTCTGTACGGAGTTTGTTAATTTGGTTCCAATAGTAGAAGAAGGGAATCGAATGGTGTAGGTTTTATTGAGATTGAACAAATAATATTATTAAATAATAATATTTTGTGTCACCTAATCAGTTATTAATTAATATGGATACTAATTTAAATATTTCGGATCTGACTTTTCCACTTTTAGATTGAATGCAGAATGCTCGTTCGAACAGTGTTAGTTTCATTGCGACATCTGTTAAGGTACTCGAGTAAATAGTCTTTAGTGAAAATGTGTAACAGACATGGCCTACTTCCATTACAATCATTTATAATGACCATATTTGTATTATCAATGCCATTTTGATAGCGGTTTAAGATTAAATAACAAAAAATAAATAAACACAAATTTTTGTTCACTCCAAAAAGCGCCACGCTGGTATAATGTTAAATATTGATTCGGACTGTCCTGCAAACAGCAGGGAATTAATTTTCCACACCGGAAAATTAAATAAAACGGTTTAGCACAAGTGTATATTTTTACACTCCTTTTTACATCTTACTTTTTTCTTAATTAATTATGATTCATAAAGTATCACAATGCAGGATTTCCTCATAATTTATACATTATATTGATCTGGTCTTCTCTCCTTTACTCCTTGAGTCCACCAGCAAACTTTACGAGTCGGAATTTAAAACAGCCTCTCCGCTTTAACCGGATTAACGATTGGAGAGCCGTCGGAGAGGCAATCGCCTCCAATAAATAACGGTTGGTCCCTTTTCACCCTCGAAAATCCTGATGTTATAGAGATCGGAAAGCAGCTAGAGTTTATCATGGGGTGTTGGCCATGCGAATTGGGTCCGGAAAGGGTGCGAGGGCGAACCGCGCCTTCTCGACTCGGGGGGCGGCTAAAAAATGCTCGGCAATAAGTGGCGGAGCGATGTGGCAAGGCTGCCAACTTGGCAGTGAGAAGCTGTCGCGACCTCATCCGGCGGACCGTGTAATTGGATGGAGTGCTGCGATATCGACAGCAGACAGTCCAGGAGACGACCTATCGCTGCTTCTTTGCATACCAGGGTCCTTGACAGTGAATACACAGAAAAAAAAAATAATTTTCTAAAAGACTAAGGCTTTCTTTCATCCAAATAAATTACTAGTTTGCGATTGGAAAGGTGCACCACGCCAACGCCTCATAGCGGTCTATATATATTGGGCATAGGACTCTCATAGTTGTAAATGTATTGCTTTTTTGGCATTCTTGGGCCATGTTAAAAAATGTGATAGAATTCACTAAGTAGGCTGAAATTAAAACCTACCCTTAAACTTTACACCTGTGTAAAATAGGCAGAGGGTCAATTCTGTTTAGTGGTATTTATTTACTGCCAAATGGAGGACCAAAATTGGCACACGACCTGATAAAAACAGACTGCTACGTCAACGTATTTTGCTTCGTAGTATAGACTTGGTTGCCACATCTCATATATTTCATATGACTCATATATTTTCAGAAAGTCTCACACTTTATATTGAGATGGCAAAATCTCATAATGTTTTAGTATAGGTCTTTCGTTCATTTATGTTAAAACGTAACAGTAAAGACGAGTAGTATGATTTCCATTAACGTTATTAACGTTCATTTTTTTCTCACAAATGTATTAATTATATTGACTGTAGGATGGCCATATTTCATAAATTTGGTATGAATCTCACATAATTTAACAAAAGAGCTCCTCCAGAAACGTTCAAAAAAGACCTTAACCTGTATATTGTATGTAGCTCTTCAAATGCAGCACTTTGTTACTTTAGAGACTACAAAGTTTGAATTGAATGCACTATGATAAAAAAAACATTTCATACCAATAATTTAAAAATTTGTACAAACAAAGCCGCTTTATGTTGGAATTTATAACTCAAGTATTGTTAAAGATTACCCATGAAAAATACTTACCTTAAGCGTTTTATTACATGTATTGCGATAAAATATAAAGTAATCTTCGAAAGGCAGAAATTGGCAATTCCTGTAGTTTATGAATTACTATAACTTCCCGTATTAGGTAATAACTTGGAGTAATAAATTGCCAGCCTATGATGAAAATAGTTTGCCTTTTGCCAAAACTACTTTCTTATCACATAATACGATAGGCAAAATAGTCAAATATCTATTATAGTATAAATCTTTGCATGCTCAATAAATAAAGCAGCCGTGTTCCATCTGGTTCTCTACAAGTCATAACCGTTTTTTTTTGCTCTACCGTAAATTTAATTACGTCAACATTTTAGTTAATTTTTATTTTATGTATATAATTCTTTAGAGATAATCAACAAAATTCAGGAAATAACATTAGATAATTGAGTAAAAGATTATTAAAATTTCTGAAGAAATAATACATCAAAATCTCTTACTTTCGGAAACAATTTTATAATATAAATTAACAAAATAAATAATGATAAAAAAACAGCGTAAAGGACATTATTATAAAAAATAATGTGTTTTTGTGCAACAATGAAACCGTGATAACTTGATTAGTATCTCATATATTCATGTATCATATGTTTTCCTGATCTCGTATATGTTTGCCAGACGTCTCAATATATTGTTTAAATAATAGTTTAAGTCTAGCAGCCCTAAGCATAGATGCCAAAGAATCTATTAAAAGTAAATAACCACTGCAGAAACGTTATAAGTAGTAAAAGGGGGCAAAATTGAGTTTTTTTTGTGCGTATACAGGAAGTTATCAGCTTTTTGGACAAGGTGATGCTAATCAAAATGTAGTTCATAAATTTACCACAGAAAAAAATTTCTTTCAGTAGCCAACTAACCGTTTCAGAGATAAGGACGTGTAAACGCAGTTATGAAAAATAAACACAAAGTGAACATTTCTTCGTATAAAAGATTGTTTCATATTACAGATTGATAATACAGATTGTTTTTAAACAATATATCTAATGCATTTTGCGAATAACTTGTAGTATACTAGGTTTACAGTAACTGTTTACTATTTTCTATATAACATTATACAATATATAACGAGCTACAATTTTGAAAATAGTAACTTACTGTAAAAGTAATTATTTACTAATATCACCTTTTATCTATTCCTACCCATTTCAAAACGGCTCCCAAATCAACTCTGATGCCAGAGTCAGCTGGCTAGAACAATGCCAAAAACTTCTGAGGATGTTTTCAGACGTTTGAATCTTTGAAACAATTAACAGAACAATCACACCTTTTCGATAGGAAATAGGAACTAGACTACAATATTGTCATAATAACCACTTTTTGAGAAAAGCAAAAAAATATTACACTGAATTTTGTCTCCATTTCCACCATAGTTTTTGTTGTGGTGGCAGTTTGTTTCAGACTTTTGAGATTATTATTATTTTTCGTATCTACATTCACACTCATATATCCCTGAAAATGTTAGTCATATAACAAAAGACACAATTAGAAGAACAATTTTGGTAACCATTATCTTGGCCATCATACATTTTGGAGCAGTTGCAAAAGTAAAAACTAAACAAATTTGCTGATGCAACTTCTGTACCTCTAAACATAGTAGGTAGTATAACTCTAACACAGAAACAAAATTTTTGGAGAGAATACTATTTTTGACGTATGTTGATAAAAATGTAACATTTCTAAAGTACATTGGAAAGAAAGCATGTCATGCTTAGGCTGGTTTAGCCAGTCCTGTCCAAAGACTTTTATACTCACATCATACAGTTTAGGTTATTTAGAGAACCTCTGGCTAGCATCACCAGATTTGACACTATGTAATACCTACTTCATGTCTGTTGTTTTATTTTCAAATATTTAAACATTGTTCTCATATCCGTGTGTTCTAATAAAGTGTCTGTGGAAGCGTGCCTGGCTTGATGGAAACGGTGCAACCTTCTTAATTTGCCTTCTGGTTTCGTAGATAATCGGAAGACGCGCAAGATTTAGTGGCAGCACTCTGGTAGGCAGTAGCAGGAAGCGGACTGTTTATATTTAGTAGTGGGCCCTCCGTGCACACGCACTCAGGCCCTCCTCGTCGCACACGGCCCGATTAGAAATTATAATAAGGCAATTTGTCAATATAAGTGTTTTGTTGCGTCCTTCTTAGGGCGCTGTATACCACTGCCATCCAGCAGGTACAAAATTAAAAGTCGAGAGATAAACAGATACGGCCACTTGATGTATTGCCAAGGGAGCCCAGACCACTCGAAAATCCGTTGCGGCCTTTTGTTGCGCGGAAGGCTTAGGCACTGCCGAGTGCTTAAGATTTTTTAAAGGTGTCCGCACCTGTTTAGCGTCAGCAAGAAATATAAAAGGTATATAATGGGTTGATATTCAACCCCAAGAACAATCAACTCGGAAAAGGACTTTATGTTAAATTTTTCTCATTCTTCTTGCTCTGCACGTTAGCTTTCGGCAGTAAACTTACTTATTCCAATTGATTTTTCTTTTGTCAGTATACTACTTTTACAGGATCTGATCATTGCAGTACCTATTGACAGCGAACTAGATGTCCTTCTTGGTGACTTCTTGCAATTTTCTGACCTACAAACTCTATTTTTAGGTCTTTCCGGAGCGCATCGTTTCTAGTTTCGTGTATTTGGTACTTAATTTTGGAAGATGGGTTTACTATTATGTTATGCGTGTAAGGTACAACTCTAGGATTGACCATAGTTAGGCTTACCATACATCCCGGTTTGACCGGGACAGTCCCGGCATCCCGGCCGGTTTGGTATTATGTCCCGGCTAAAATTCTTTCGTGGAATTTATATCAGTAACAAATCACTCAGATCAAAAGATTGATTATTGTCAAACTAGTGAATCAGGTATTATTTTTGATCGGTAGAACACATCTAGCTTTGAAACTTGCAAATGGTAGAATTTTGGAAATCTAAATTGTTAAAAATTACATATCTTTGCTTCATATGACAAATTCGTTAAGTAATTAATCGTTGTATTTAATCATTGACGCTGAGACATTTTCTTTGTGGCATACAACATACAACCCCTAAATCACAGTAATTTTTGCTCTACTTATTTCAGTATTGCGGTACAAATTACATATCTTTACAACAGAAAAATGATCCTTTTACAAAACCTGTTTAAATCCTTTTCTCTTAGGCCAAATTGTAGGTAATTAATTGGGATTAAACTTTAAATGATTACATTAAAAGCTGAAAAGCCTCCACATTACTATATTATGTATGACACCAAGTGGAGGGAGTTGATACTTTGGTTGGCTGTGAATATAACAACATGTTTATATCTTTTTATAAAAATATTATATAACTTTCCACCGTATACTAAATTATATGTAAAATTAGATGCGGTAGTTCTATTCATGAATGCAAAATGTTTTGCTCTGAGGTGAAGAACCCCTACATAACGATATTGTACTTATGTTGTGTGGCTTCAACTGAACATTACTTTGTTCTGATTTAGCAAATTGTTATAACTTTTCTAAATGCTGTTCTATAATTTTCTGTCGTGCGTTAAATTAAAGATCATTGCTGGGGGTTAAATCCTTTGGTAGTCGATTTCTGAACATTTTGTTAATACATGCTATGATTGTTACCATACACAATTTAATAATATAACAAATGTGAATATTTATAAAAAAACAAACGTCAATTTAAATAATTAGTATAATTACACTTATTCCAGTTTTTCTTTTGTCACGAAATGTTATATGGACATTTCATTGCACTTTTTATTTATAGATGACGAACCGGGAAGCATCGTCTCCATCACGTCTTAGATTTGCGTTACGCAGACTTCTTGGTTTGGAATCTATGAAAACAAAATTGAAACGATATCTCACATCTCTTGTGACAAAATCAGTGTCACCTTCACGTTTTATCTGTGCACGGTAGCTTTTGCTGTTTTGTGTTGAAATATATGCATTATTTGGTATTCAAATTTACTTTTGTCGGAACGTCCCAATTGTTAATAATTTTGGTATATATGTTCGGATTATATAAAGACGAAATACATAAGAAAACACTTAAAAGCAGAAAAAACTAAAATAAGTTGTAAAGCAAATCAGATCATCCCTGGAATAAAAAAAGAGAATATCAAAGTCCAAGAATATGCTTAAAATGAAAACAAAAGTCGGGAAAATTTTTATATTCACTACAGTTAATGTTATAAGGAACAGTAAGAACAAAGTTAAAGTTATTTTAAAACCATGTGCGCTACTATAAGCTCTGTATTAAAAAGAATTATCAATGTTGGATTACGAAAGTCTAGTAGATTTTCTAGGTTTCCTAGACCTATGAGAAAAACACGACGGCTTTTTTGTTGATGGGAATAGTATAACCTAGGATATTGATTCATTTTTGAAACCACACACACCAAACTTATTAGAATACCCAATATCTTAGTTTCCAAACAATGAAAAAATCATCTACTGACATACTAAATGCCCATCCCAATAGTCTGACCGTAAATACCTCGAGAAGCGAGCGAATATGTCTCTTCTTTCTCCGTAAAAGCAATTACATTTTAAATTTGTTACCGTCGTATACTCTCTTCGGCGAAAATACTCGGTATTACAGGGATATCGTAAGTAAGCCAGTCGCAGGTGTTCTTCGCAGGATTGTCTTCTTAAAGGGCTTACGCGAGGGTCTCGGGAAAAAAGTACAAAGATACGCCATTATAAGGAGGATGTCGCAAAAACTTACTTGCCAATAACTCCACTGGAGATTACAGCGCAATGTTGCCTCGGTGTCGCAAAAGATGTATTTATACACTTGATGCTTAATAAAAATCATAATTTTAGCGGTGGTATTCTTTGATAAAAAATAAAAAAATTGCGATGGATTAGAAACGCGATAGAGATGAAAGCATTTCTGCTGTAAATAGTATATTATTTTACAAGTTTTATAACAAATAACTGACAATACGAAGAAACAAATTGTGGTTATAATCTGCTTCTTAAAAAACAATGGAAATGGGGACAAAGATCCTTGTTCAATGATCATGGCAAAAGGCTTTTGCCTAGGCAAAAGCTATTTGCCTGGTCAAATAGATATGGAGTCTTCATTGATATTTCTGAGGCTATTTGCCTAGGCGAATGAATTGGCCAAAACCGACGTAAGACATACAACATTGTGTTTTCATTCACGTTTGTAATAAAATTATGTGAGGTTATGTGCAACTACATTTTTGTTTTTTTCTGTGTAATAATGTATTCTAATCATCAGGGTTCTAACGAAGGTATGCCTGATTTGATGTGACAAGTGTCAATACTCATGAGTGCACAGATACGATTAACCTAAAAGAAGATGTTTAGGTTAGGAGTGTTTAGTTTATCTTTTGAGTTGTACATCAGTTATACATAGTTTTCTAATTCTAATTCAAATAGGAATTAGGTGATATCATCTGTATCGATACGTCAAATCGCCCAGTGGATAAGAATACAGAAATTTACTGATTTCCAATCGAGAAATACGTTTGATTGTAAAAAGGAAACTAAACATTCCTAACCTAAAACTTTTCTTTTACGATAATCTGTAATCGTATCTGTGCACTCAGAACTATTGACGTTTATCATATCAAATCAGGCGTAACTTAGTAGAATCATGAGTATTGGAAAACGTTATTACGCAGAAGTAAGCAACAATAAAGTTTTAATAAGACGCATTTGCAAACAAATATATGCTTCAAATAATTTGATTTCGAACGCTATTTAAAACAAAAAGCTATTTGCCTGGTTATTTCACCAGGCAAATAGCTCTTGTCTAGGCAAAAGCCTTTCCCTGAAATTACCATTTGCCTACGACATGCGGTTTTACGTTTGACGTTTAATATCAATGCCACCAAATTCACGAACCTGAAAGTTATTAAAAACACCGAAAACAGTGTAACAATGTGTCAATTATGAACGCTAAGTAGAAAAAAAACCTACCAAATATTAAAACCAACAACTACACTTCCTTCCTCTCTTGGCAATTGAACATCTACCGGTAGCTATATCATGTTAATATCCGTCAGTTTTAAAATTAATTGCGTCGTATGAAAGAAATTCGAAATGTACCGGTCACGAATAAATCTGGTTTTCACGGGGACCAGCAGCCCCGGGGCCGGTTTGACAACAGTCCATGGTACCCTGCGGTATATATGACAATTGCGTAATTGCGGCCTATCAATCCAACGGAAACCGCTGGTTTGCAATGCGTATCTATTAAAGTGATGGATACGCGACCGCTCTTTAACAGAGGAGTGATAAACCTCAACAGGACTTCAATATGTCATTAAAAAATATTACCTCCCCTTTGAAAGTCATTGTGGCTGACGTGCCACCGCTATCTCCATTAATTATGGCCCTTGCTGGACGAAAGGCTTAGGTACATAATCAATTTCATGCATATAACGCTGTTTGTGTTGTTTATTATTTAAATATCCTAGCGGAATTGGGTGGCTTGTCCAACATCTAGTAGTGAAAATTGTATCAATTTATTTGTTTTTATTTTTCGCTTTTTATTGTAACGTAAGTCCGTTATTGTTTAGTCACGTGATTGCAATTGATTTGCAAATAAACGGCCAAAAACGGTAGATACCTTTACAGTGATACTGGAAAGTATGCTGTCACCAGGTTTTCCAGATTTTTTAAAATCACTGATCGGGATAGTCACCTTTGCGACGGACAAAAAATGGTATTGATTTTCATATTGAAGTATTCTAAAGTACAAACTCAAATAATAATTAATAGACTTTTGAGTTTAGATGTCAACACTATTTAGGTAATCATAGAAAAATAACTGATTCTGGTGTGCATTTTTCCGTAGATCTGAATATGAAGAATCAGTAGAATCATAAATAGTGAATTCAGTAGTTTCTGACAAATTTGCTTTCGGATATTCTATCAAAGTAAGCTTCATTTTCAATTTCTGCCTTTATTTTCCACTATTAAATCAATAAATAATAAATAAATCATTAATAAATCATAACTCATAATAAATCACAATAAATCATAATTAAATTATAAATAAATCCCTTCGATATCCCTTTGATATCGGTTGGATATTCCTTCGATTTTGACATTTTTTACACAAAGAGATGTTCTCAATTCAAAGCAACCTGATGCTGCAAAGGTATATATATTCTGTTATATACCCTCTACGAAACCTCTCTTACGAGGAGAAACTAAAGCTCCATCTATCGGCCCAGTTTACATTATTTTCAAAACAACGACTGTCTTAAATCAAAAGAATCGTTTTTTTAAAGCAAATATTTAGGTTGTTTTATATTAAAGAAATATTCTTATTACAAAAAAGTGTTCTTTTAAAACATACAAATTATTTTAAGAATGTCATTTTCTTAACATTAGACAACCATTTCTCTGTGTGTGTCATTCTTATAGTGTATGAAGAGCGGAATCGATTGGTGTTGGTTTTATTAAGATTGAACTTCTATCCAATACTCGTATTTTCTACTATTTAGTTGTCATATTTGATAATCCGAACAATTTGATAATCCGAATCGCCTTCGGTCCCAATTAGTTCGGATTATCGACGCTCTACTGTAGTTGTATGTTGCTGATAATAGAGCATTGACAATTAATTCGAGAACAATTTATTTTGTCTGTTTAGAATTGATTTAAATTTTACTGGTACCCATCACAATTTATATTTATGTCTGGATAAATATATATTTACGTATTCAGTAAATCTATTTGGTACAAAAAACATATTATAAGAAATTAACGTAAGGAAAACAGAAGAAAATGTAGATTTTCTTTTAAATGGTATGATTAAAAAGAGTTTTTACTTTTATTTTAGTATGTAAAGTAAATACTTCAATGGGTAGTTTTTACTTATGTTAGAAGGATAAACTAGTAGTAAATGCTAGAACATATTTCCAGGAACAAAATTGTGAATTTCGGAATTGCGCCACACTCTGCTGTCATGTACGCTTCTTGGCGACGACGCATCCACAGACGAGAAAATTCCTTTAGAATTGCATGTAGCTTGCACATTAATGCTACAAAATACTTTACGATTGAAATATTCTTCCCCATAAACTTTTGGTTTCATTATTCTGATATGGGTACAAACTATAGCTCCTATTGGTCAGATATCATCCAACCCTCTTTAGCGAATTCAATTTTTAGAGCATTTTGAAGAAAACAAATTCAAACATGTTTCTTCAACACTATTTTTTGTGAAACTTCACTAATTATTTTTGAAACACTTATTTGAAATGTTGAATGTGTGGTTCAGCAGCCATCCATTCAACATTTTTTGCATTGAAGCCAGGAGATGGTGCCTTATACTATAAAGTTATCTAAAATAATTGACCTATCAAAATATTTGTCTATACAGTTACCCCCCCCCCCCATGCATTCTACAATAATATATTTCCCTCCTTGTCCTAAAATCATAAAAATAGCCATTTGTTACACTTTTTCAATTGAAGCAATAGATGTGACGTTGCTTGTAAATACTAGACAACAGTAGTAATTACTCTAGTATTGACTTCTAACAACATAAAGGATTGACTTGAAGTAAAAGTAAATAGTTTTTTTGATCATACCACTCAATATAAAGTGCACGTATGGATTTGACGTCACTGCAAATTTATGCCCCTCTCAAACCGTTCATCTTACATGAAACGCACAGTACTAACATTTTCTCCAAAGATCCCGGAATATGTTCCTCTATTCTACGCTATGCTAACACGATTGACATTCTTAGCAACTAGCATACCATTTGACTGGTTTCAGTGTATAGAAGGTAACATTTGTAATGGTTAAAAAAAGCCAAGTTCATAAAATGCTTAGGTTTTATATATTTACACATATATTTAGACAGATCACGAAGCTCAGTGTGATTCATATAAAAAGTGATCTACTGGTTCACTAGTACCTTCTGCAACTATGTTACTAGTCGGAAATCCAGAAGAGGAAGAACAATCCCCGTGTTTTCCCGAAGATCTATTTTTCCATGCCTTCAAAAGAACTGACCAAGCAACGTGGACATGATTTCACAGGGATTTGCCATTTTATTGCAACATTTCGTATCAAATATCGAATAGACGAGGGTAATTTTTACAACTACTACTGACGTCTGCACAGTTTTAGGGGGGAGATGAGATGAGATGATACATACACTCGGTCTAAGTACGCTAACAACATGGGCGTGTCCAATCGGCTATCATTCCAGACGCACGTTGACGACGCTCTGTAACCTCGTCGCTAGTCTCACCCTCCCTAGATCGACGTCAGCCAACTCGATAATATTATACGGAACAGTGATGCGGCTCATTAGGTTAAATGGAGTGCGTCGGATAGACTTATGCGCCCCCCTAACCCAAACTCTTTCATTAATCATCGGATTAGGGTCCCGATCCAGAACGACGGCCTACTTGTTTCTCTGCGGGTATTAACAAACAATTTTACACACTTCGGATGGACGGATGAGCGCGGGTCGGAACGGTGTCGATCTTATCGACCCGTCACTTGTCAGATCGTCAGCGCGGATCACTAATTATATTATTAGATTCGAGTTTGCGTCTACAACCTATCGATGGGCGGTTAATGATGTTACCCTTCAAGAGGTAAAATATCGACGGGACGTGACATATAATTATTAATTATGTCTTCATTTTTGTGTTATGGAGTGTGGTCTAACACTAAAACAAAACGATTGAAACGGTTTGTAGTTTGTATATCGTAGCAAATACAAAATTACATCACTACTTCAATTTTTATTCGTCTTTAGCTTAGTTTAACTTATAGACAATTTCTTTGAAAGATTGCAACCAAAGTTGATAATTTTATTGTTTTAATGAAAGCCAATACATACAATATTTGTATTGTTTTAACAATTTAAAATGACTACATGGTTTAATTGAAAATATCCCTAACCCTTTCTACAACAACGCCACCTAATCTAGGTGATATTCAGGAACAATTCTAAATCAGCTATTCCAATTGGTTTTAAGGAAGAAACAATAATACAAGTTTTTTAGTGGGTCGCTGAATTACAATGGTTGCTGTCTGATTATCATTTGTTAATATCTGAATTTCAGTTAAAATATTCTAAATTACTATTGGTACTGTCTGGATATTCTTTGTAATATCTGAATATCAATTACAACTGCCTGAGTACCATTTGTAATATCTGAAAGCCAGTGGTGCTACTATCTAAATATCATTTGTAATATCTGAATATCAATTGCTGCTATCTGAATATCATTTTAATATCTTAATATCAATTGCTACATTCAGAATACCAACTGGAAAAGGTGTAGTAGACTTCCACAATAATAAACAAATGCACTATTTATAAGTATTTTTATTTTTATTTAGAGTTGATCTCATCATAATCAGTGATTAATTATAATGAGATTACGTTTACTTGATTACAATTGTGCCTTTCTAAATAATATTTGCTCGTTAATTCAATCATTTTCAGAATTAAATTTATTGAGATTCTTCAAATTAAAATTTACGGCCGCTGAAATACAATGGACGTTTTCTCAATTATAAATAAAAAATTCATATTGATAAATCTTAATTTAGATAACCATAATTATATTTTACAATTTCTGAAATACAATTTACTGATTTGAATTACATTGACGTTTCTGCATTACAGTTGACGTTCTCTGAATTACAATGTCTACTGAATTATTACCTTAACAAATAAAAGTAATTAGTAATTTCTATGATAAGTACGAATGAGGACCTCGCTTACTTACCGTTTCTATGATTTTAACAATTTAAATACTAACTAAATGACTAAACAGTTCAATTCAAAATGTCCCAAATGCTTTCCAAAGTAATGAAGTATTTTATAGAATAGTGAACAAATGTACACGGTATACGTTTTTGTATGTAGAATTATGTAGAATCTCATGATCAATCATCAGACTTGTTGTCCATTCACTTGATTACAATGACCTTTTCTGAATTACATTTTACAATTGAATCGCTTTCTAAATTATAATTATTCTCATTTTCTAAATTACAATTTAAGTGATCTGAAATACAATAGATGTTTAACAATTAACAATTAACATGTTACAATTAGTAAATTCAGTCTGGTAAATCTGTATTTACAGTTGACGCTATCTCAAGTACAATTTTCGTGGATTAGTATCTGCATTAT
Organism: Melinopterus prodromus; assembly: GCA_964023965.1. Classification (NCBI taxonomy): domain Eukaryota; kingdom Metazoa; phylum Arthropoda; class Insecta; order Coleoptera; family Scarabaeidae; genus Melinopterus; species Melinopterus prodromus. The sequence continues at coordinate 54,854,778 of OZ030393.1, forward strand.
AGTTGATGCTTTCTGAATTTCAATTTTCTTATGTGAGTTACCGTTGGCGTTTCCTGAATTACAAATTATTGTGCTGAATTGCAAGTTTCTTGTCTGAATTATAATTGAAGGTGATGTTATGTCAACTGACACACAACTTGACATTGTTGTCACGGGATTAAAGTACCCATGATTAGTGTTAAGATTAGTTACTAGTTGTCGCAGTAATGATGGACAACGTTTATTCATTAATGTTATTTTTGTTACAGATGATTCTGGATGATGTTGGATTGTTGGAGTTCTTGGAAGATGAAGAATTATTAAAGTAAGTGTTAAAATAAGTAGTTAAATAATGTGGGTTCCAGGCCACGGGTATATCTGCTATACTTGTCACAAGAGTCATCTCACAAATTTAACATTGCTATTTAAAGAAAGGCAAAGTACACTGTTGTCAACAGTATCTAAAATATTCTGTAATTAATGTCAAATGCAAGCATTTCTCAAAAAAATCATTGTTTGGTAACTAACAAGGATGAAGGAACAATAGAAGTCGTTTCCAATAGTAAAAATATCACACTATGTTCTTACATAGTGTTCTACATAATCAAGGAAAGTCGCAAAACTTTAACGTCGGATACTTTTATAGAGAACCAAATAGTGTAAAACCCCAGGTTATTTACATTTTATTTCATCTTTTTTCAAAAATGTGTTGTATTGGAAAATTTTAATGATACTTTAGTGATACACATGATCCTATTTTCCTAATTTTTTTCGTTTTTATGCTATAGAAGTTTGTAGCAACTATAATAAAAAAAGCTTGTTGTTTGCCAAGAATATAAATTATTATCCAGTTAAGGAGTGAATGATAATTAATTCAAGCTGAGGATGTGCTTCTGACCGGCAATTAGAGGGTTCCTGGTTCAAATCCAGGCGGAGCTATTTTTTCCACAAACTATCCTCATTTTATACGTAAGAACTAACAACCATTATCCTTGAATTAATTAATTATTAAATTCAGTTCAAAGTAAACGTCGCACGACAGTTGTAGAAAGTACAAACTTAAGAAAAATGAATTGCCAACTAGAATAAGTAATACGATTAATATTAGATTTAAATTTAATCGTAATATCAATTTTCTGGCAATAACAAAATATCCCAGTTGATTTATAATGAAAAAAAATCTTGTGCAAAGTAGAACCTGTTCGTGGTTCTTTAATCCCATTGTATCTAATTTCTATATGTATTGCCTAATAATTTTTCTTTAAACTTCCATGATTCTTGGTTAGAAGAATCGTTGGACGGGACCGTATTAGAAATGAGAAATCTTTTTCCAGATACGAGAGATATAATGTGATTCAGAGGTCAGAATGTTTGTAGAAGTTTGTTGGTTTCTAAATTATAACAAAACTATTGCCCAATAGGTCCCTTTTAATGCCAAGGTTCACATAGCCAATATTCACTAACAAACAGTAGATATGATACCAGATACAGCACATAATATATTCAATTGGCCGCAAAACAACCTCCGCAGTTACGAGAAAACATTCTCAGAAAGGCAATTCACTCCCAAATTACTCGGTTTTACGGGCATCAGTTGACGCGTTTAGGGTTGTTGTGAAGCCTCGGCGTACCGCAACAATGTGTGCCCAAGAAACCACACACCACCAAAACTCGCGCATAAAAGAGCGCACAATGGTGGCAGATGACTTTTGTGGCGATATAACGACAGCTCCGTGTACACACACACAGATCCGTCACGCGGTTATGACAGGTCGGGCTGTTATACTCCGCCGCAGATCCGCATTATGTAATGTGTCGCTAAGTGGTGCGCAGCCGGTTCGGTCGCTTTGTTGGACGCATAATAAGTGTCATCTATTGACACGCATTTAAACTGTTGGCCGAAATTCAAAGTGCCACGGGCCCTCTGACTGATGTAGGTCCCGCATATGTATGAATATTACACACTAAGCGAGCCTTTAAATGTGTTTGTTACCTTAGGCTTTGTTAACAGGAGATTACAACGGACCAGCGTATGTGAAACCAACGTCGTTTCACACTTTTATGGTGGATAAAGTTTGCCTTTTTAAGCACAGGTCAAAATCAATCATTCGTTGAAATGTTATCAAAATATTTGTATGAAAGTCAACAATATATAAGAATAATAAGAATACAAAAATATATTTTTTTTTTATTCAAATAAATCACAAATCATAATTATATATTTTTTCGGTGCCTTTTTTTTGTCTCGAGGTATGAGTCATCCTGTATATATTTATAACAAAAATAAAGTTAATCTATTACTAAAAGTTACTTTATCTGTTAAGGTAAGCTCCCTTCAAGTTATAAATACTTTTAGACAATAGAAGCAGTGGCGTAACTACATATTCAGCGCCCTAGAGCAAGAAAATCTCAGCGCCCCCTTGTTTTCGGAAGAGGTCTGGCATTTTCGATCATAATTTAGTGTATACCACTTTCAATTGCAATTTTTCAATTCCAGATTGAACCAAAAAAGGTTTTATGTTAAAAACCGACTTTATATATACAAAATCCTTGAGGAACTCAGTTTAGGGTTTTATGACAATAAAAAAACAATTAGTCAACAGCTGGCTGTTTTCCATTTCTAACAAATTAAAATAATCCAAACATTCTTCAAATGTGTTCACATGTGCTTGTAAATTTAAAAAATATACAACAATAGGAATTAGCGGGTTTGTCGCTTACCGCGGCATTTGTATCTCCGAGATCAATGCCCGGTCTGAACCGTAACCCCGGCCGTACTACATTTTTTTACTTAAATACGAAACATGTTTATTATCAATTTCTCAGAAAATTTTATTCTTCATAAAAGCTTCTGGACTGTCTTAAACCTAATACGGAAGTATTAGAATTTAATTATCTCCTTGCATGAACCGGGTGTTACCAAAACTATGAAAACCCCTTAAAAGTAGAGTACCTTTATGCTCAAAGCTATGCAAAAATATTATTTGAAAAAAGTATTTCAAAATATTAGAATGTATTAAATACGAAATTATAGCCACCTTCGACGTCCCATATACCGAGTGTTCGTGCAAGAACGAAGGAGATTATAATTTGACTATGTTAAGATGTATTGTTTTTATTAATTTATTTCTCTATTTGCAAAAAATGTTCAGCTCAGTTTAAAACCATTCTAATAAACAAGTAACCAAATAAATAAATGGTTAACCTTAAAACATTCGCAATGATAACACAACTTAACCTAATAATAAAAATAATCCACAAGATATCGATACAACAAATCAATTCACTTAAATCTATCTTTATTGACCTGCTTTATCCATTTTGGCATGTACTTGGCGGTGAAGACTAAAGGCAATGTCGTCACACCACAAAGAACCACGAAGAACACTCTTGCATCCATCTTCTGAGAAATGAGTCTAACAGTTCATGCACCGTAGCATAGCACTGGATCTGACGTATCTGCAAATGATGGTTAGGGACATTGTGTCAAGTTTCTCAAAAAAACTTTTTTTAATTTTTGTCGAAATTATTTGGAAGAAAGCGTTTTAGGCAATTGAAACTTTTACCTAGCATTAAAATTTGGGATTGGCAATTTCTTTCTTTTAAAATAAGTAACATTATGTGTTTCATATTAACAATAAAATACTGAAAATCACTTACATACTTATAACTTTATGAATAAATAGCACACCAATGAAGTAAAATAATAGCAGTAATTTATACTTATTCGTTTTACCATCAGCGCGCGCGACCCCGATCTTATACAAAAACCGACTACGAGCGCCATCTGTGAGTGCTTCAGGTGAACTACATACCGTTACATAACTAATTTCTTTTAAAATGTTGATGAATATTATGGATTAATATTGTCTTTATACCGTCCGGTCATCAACATTCGAATAAAAATAAAAATATACTTTTGTATCAACACATTTTTTAACAAATATCGAAGAAGAACAGAAGAATTACTTTTAGTCTAGTCATCCCTTCTCCGACCCGACGAGCTTGTAATTAATGGATTTGTGCTTTCATTTATATTTAATGAATTCAGCAAATACATCCTGACGGGCAATTAAAATAGCTCAAGCACTGGCGCTCAGAATTTTTGCATATTTTAATATCGTTAATTGTAGATTTAACGAGATTGCGGCCTATTAGCGATAAACACCGGATTCATAACTGCTCCCTCGATATTGTTTTTCACGTCCACAATTACCTAAAAAATGTTATTGGCCGTCATTAAGCTGACGATTAATTAAATATCATGAGCGGGTTTTATTCATTTTGCCCGCATAACGCAGTAATGACGGCAACGACGATTTTCCCATTTTGTATTATTTGTGGAGTGATAATTTAAATTAACAAGTTATAATAATTTCCGGAAATGTCCATTGTTTCGTTATTGGCAACATAAAACTTCTATGTTGTCTAACTTTTGTAATCCATATAGGTATATAGAATTTTGAAAAAATAAATGTTAAAAGTTATACAGTGTAAACCAAAATGGTGTTTTTTATATATGTATGGAACTTGACAAAGATCACTTGTACAATATTACAAATTCCCTTATTTAGCATTTTTGTAGAAGATATTTTCAAATTACACCTATTTAAAAATAGATTTTTTTCTTTCAAAGTATCCGTACAATAATTATTCTTTTCCCTTTAAAATTTGGATTTGGGCAGTTTTCATGTCGAATTTTGAACAAAACAATAAATATGCAAGGTACATTTTTAGATCTGTAGCATGATCTACCGCTGTCGAGTGTTAAAAGACCCAAGAATGTTGTATATTTAGTATACTCTGGGGCACAAAAGAACTGACATTTTGCAGTACCTTCAATTTGAATAACATTTGTAGTTATTGGTGGATTTAGATGATTGTTTCAACATATTGTAAATAAATTTATCCAGATTATCACCAGCATCTGCAATGTTAGTACGGGGGAATTAAAAAGTAACATCAGATTGGCCAATAATGGTAACAACTCCAATATAGGTGCCATTTTGAGATCCGATGCGGAATGTCTTAGATTAAAATATTCTACGGCATTGGCAAATTTTAGAGGAGTCTTAACAACCAAGAATTATTAAAAAGTACTATTAAACTTATAATATGGCAGCAACCGCCATTGTATTGTTCATAAATCTGTATTTACATTTAATTCTGGCAATAATATTTATAGATTTGTTTTAAATTTGCAACAAGAACATCTGTCCAGAAATAGGTATTTTTGGAACCCCTGAACATTTTTGAGCAAGGTAAAAAAATATCTGTGTGAGTGTATGTGTGTGTTCGTGTGTATGTGTGTATGTGTGTACACGATTTTTGTGGCGACGATTCCGGAGAAACTACTAAAGATATCGGCTTTTTGTTCAAAATGAACTGGATGATTACTCTTAGCATTTTTCAACGATTGAATTCAAATTCAAATGAGCCGCCATTTCTGTAATTTCGTCACATAGATTAAATTAAAGTAGAAGAAATTTTGTACAATTTATGTCTATGATATTTTTTGGTATAATTAATAGTTTAGCTGCAGGAGCAAATTCTATTTGATCGAAATCGTGTCTGCATTAATATTAGTTTTGTACAGAAGCTAATAATAAAATGAAAAATTAAATAAAATCGTCATTGCCAAGTCGTGCTTGTTTTCCGCGGCGGAATTTTATTTTGTCCCAATACCTATCTAAACATTTTTAAAGTTGCCCAGACAAACCAAGCATTTTCTTTTTAAATTGTGCAATTTGTTAACGCGTTTGATTTAAATTTAATTTGGAACAGTAATATATTTGATTGATAGGTAAACCCTCAAAAGTTATAGATATGGTCACTAAATAAAAATAAAGTGTCATGGCTACTTGAATATTTTTGAATACTCATAAATCATGTATTACAAACAACTAAATACTGAAAAATTTAAAACATGCCAAAAAATACTAAAAGTGCAATTTTTCCTTGATTCATTGCGCAAACTTTGCAAACATTCAGATATTGTGACCAATGCAAAAACAAATTGCTGGAAATAGATATGCCTTTGTAACAGAGTTCTTGATAATCTGACTAAGAATCTTAATTTCTTCACAGGGTGTCTGTATCTTGGAGCACCGAATGCTCCCCCTGTATAATAAGCTATACGTTTATTTGTTTTTCAAAAGCATGGTAAAAAGCTCTTACTGGATATTTTATAAACATTCAGATATTGGGACAAACAAAAACAAAAAGGTTACTTTGTTAAAATTTCCAATGCTGGTCATAATCGTGATGAATTTATTTACATGCCCTGAAAGAATTTTAAATATTAGAAGTTATATGACATCAAATTTCATGAAATTATTAGGTGCACGTAGTGTATTAATCTTTAGTATAAAGGGAGTTTCAAATTCCTGTAAAATGAAGATTATAAAATGGACGGTGTATTATTTACCCACGTACGTTTTCAAACATTAAAATAGAAAAAAAACGTATGTATAAACTTGTATGGTATCCATCTTTCATGGTATCTCATACATAGTAATTCCACGTGGGTCGCAGCCGTTTCAGAACTGCAAAGATATAAACTTAAATCAAGTATATTGAAAATGTCGACGGGCGATACCACCTGGGTTGGGGTGAATATATTTCAGTTTGCGCGATCCCCCCTTTATAGACGGACGTGTCTCAGTTTTAATATTTTCTTGACGTTTTGTGCACGTTCCACGACAGTCTACTCCGCGACTAAATATGCATAAGAGTTTTTACTATCGCGCGGTATTAGACCCGACGCTGTATAGCGAGCAACCTACCGCACACACTACCGCCCTCTGTGAACGGCTGTAGCACTTACTTCTTCGCCTTCTGCTATCAAGATACATTTACATATACATTCGACAAACGCCTTTGTAGCCATTCTTATGCTCCACTTACTAGATTGCATCTACATGGGGGCCCTACTTACAAGGAACCCAGTATCTATATATGAGATGTTGACGTTGTCCTTTTAGTAATTTTCAGATTCAAATTTGTTGCTTGATGAAACTTTGTTACTTTTTAGTTAAATTTTTAACGCGCTAAACCGCGGAAATTATAATTTCTCACTTTCTAGCCAAACCGTACACGCTATGGGAAAACCTACCTCACCGTTGAATTCATTCTTATCCCAATGCATAGGCATCACTACATTAGAACGCTCTATGTCTCAAAAAGTTATAACTGTTTTTTCGTTCTAAATTTAGCACTTATAGATAGAAAAAAATTGAGCATTGCAACCGTTGGTGATAGAAAGGTTTCCCCACTACCAAATGATAGCTCTCGTTGAGTCTATCAAAAATATGTATACTTTTATATGCCAAAGATTTCCCATTTTCATGTTATAGAAAGGTTTACCCACTACCAAATGATAGCTCTCGTTGAGTGTATCAAAAATATGTATACTTTTATATGCCTAAGATTTACCATTTTCATGTAATGTGGTCCATTTCGCTTATTTTTGTATTATTTGAAAAATCGTAATTTCAGCACAACTCGGTAACCAGTAGAGACAGAGACTTTTCCTATGTAAATTTGTAATCAGCGTACCCATTTTAGTAAGATAGCAAAGTTTTCATACTGATTTGGGTCCTAGTTTTTGAGATTGGTGTCCCAGTTCAAAATTATAGTTTCAAATATGTGATTTCCTACAAAATTTTAGCCAGTCGGCAAAAACCCAACTACCTTCAATCCAATTATGGTTATGGTTCTTGATACAATTTTCGACGCTGATAACGCCGGTATAATTAGATTTTACTTATTTGTAACGGTTCGGCAGTTATTACGTTCCCAATTTTAAAAAATGATGCTAAAAACACCCATTGTGCTATGTTAGAAACTTTGAACGCAAACTGTGTCCGATCCAATCGACCGATGTTGACGGTTCAAACGGTATCGGATGGGAAATTGGCCGAGGAATTCATTTCTGAAAGCCGCGTTGCTCTAAGGTGCGCGGTTCGCGAGAAAAACGCGATAAACCGCGGAAATTATAGTTTCCCACTTTCTGTCCAAACCGTACACGCTACGGGAAAGCAGACTTCACCGTTGAATTCAGCACATCCAAATGCATAAGCATGACTACATTAGAACGCTCTATCTCTCAAAAAGTTATAATTGTTTTTTTGTTCTAAATTTAGCACTTTTAGATAGAAAAATTTTGAACATCGCAACCGTTGGTGATAGAAAGGTTTACCCACTACCAAATGATAGCTCTCGTTGAGTGTATCAAAAATATGTATACTTTTATATGCCTAAGATTTACCATTTTCATGTAATGTGGTCCATTTCGCTTATTTTTGTATTATTTGAACAATCGTAATTTCAGCACAACTCGGTAACCAGTAGAGACAGAGACTTTTCCTATGTAAATTTGTAATCAGCGTACCCATTTTAGTAAGATAGCAAAGTTTTCATACTGATCTGGGTCCTAGTTTTTGAGATTGGTGTCCCAGTTCAAAATTATAGTTTCAAATATGTGATTTCCTACAAAATTTTAGCCAGTCGGCAAAAACCCAACTACCTTCAATCAAATTATGGTTATGGTTCTTGATACAATTTTCGACGCTGATAACGCCGGTATAATTAGATTTTACTTATTTGTAACGGTTCGGCAGTTATTACGTTCCCAATTTTCAAAAATGATGCTAAAAACACCCATTGTGCTATGTTAGAAACTTTGAACGCAAACTGTGTCCGATCCAATCGACCGATGTTGACGGTTGAAACGGTATCGGATGGGAAATTGGCCGAGGAATTCATTTCTGAAAGCCGCGTTGCTCTAAGGTGCGCTGTTCGCGAGAAAAACGCGATAAACCGCGGAAATTATAGTTTCCCACTTTCTGTCCAAACCGTACACGCTACGGGAAAGCAGACTTCACCGTTGAATTCAGCACATCCAAATGCATAAGCATGACTACATTAGAACGCTCTATCTCTCAAAAAGTTATAATTGTTTTTTTGTTCTAAATTTAGCACTTTTAGATAGAAAAAAATTGAACATCGCAACCGTTGGTGATAGAAAGGTTTACCCACTACCAAATGATAGCTCTCGTTGAGTGTATCAAAAATATGTATACTTTTATATGCCTAAGATTTACCATTTTCATGTAATGTGGTCCATTTCGCTTATTTTTGTATTATTTGAAAAATCGTAATTTCAGCACAACTCGGTAACCAGTAGAGACAGAGACTTTTCCTATGTAAATTTGTAATCAGCGTACCCATTTTAGTAAGATAGCAAAGTTTTCATACTGATCTGGGTCCTAGTTTTTGAGATTGGTGTCCCAGTTCAAAATTATAGCTTCAAATATGTGATTTCCTACAAAATTTTAGCCAGTCGGCAAAAACCCAACACCTTCAATCAAATTATGGTTATGGTTCTTGATACAATTTTCGACGCTGATAACGCCGGTATAATTAGATTTTACTTATTTGTAACGGTTCGGCAGTTATTACGTTCCCAATTTTCAAAAATGATGCTAAAAACACCCATTGTGCTATGTTAGAAACTTTGAACGCAAACTGTGTCCGATCCAATCGACCGATGTTGACGGTTCAAACGGTATCGGATGGGAAATTGGCCGAGGAATTCATTTCTGAAAGTCGCGTTGCTCTAAGGTGCGCGGTTCGCGAGAAAAACGCGATAAACCGCGGAAATTATAGTTTCCCACTTTCTGTCCAAACCGTACACGCTACGGGAAAGCAGACTTCACCGTTGAATTCAGCACATCCAAATGCATAAGCATTACTACATTAGAACGCTCTATCTCTCAAAAAGTTATAATTGTTTTTTGTTCTAAATTTAGCACTTTTAGATAGAAAAAAATTGAACATCGCAACCGTTGGTGATAGAAAGGTTTACCCACTACCAAATGATAGCTCTCGTTGAGTGTATCAAAAATATGTATACTTTTATATGCCTAAGATTTACCATTTTCATGTAATGTGGTCCATTTCGCTTATTTTTGTATTATTTGAAAAATCGTAATTTCAGCACAACTCGGTAACCAGTAGAGACAGAGACTTTTCCTATGTAAATTTGTAATCAGCGTACCCATTTTAGTAAGATAGCAAAGTTTTCATACTGATGTGGGTCCTAGTTTTTGAGATTGGTGTCCCAGTTCAAAATTATAGTTTCAAATATGTGATTTCCTACAAAATTTTAGCCAGTCGGCAAAAACCCAACTACCTTCAATCAAATTATGGTTATGGTTCTTGATACAATTTTCGACGCTGATAACGCCGGTATAATTAGATTTTACTTATTTGTAACGGTTCGGCAGTTATTACGTTCCCGATTTTCAAAAATGATGCTAAAAACACCCATTGTGCTATGTTAGAAACTTTGAACGCAAACTGTGTCCGATCCAATCGACCGATGTTGACGGTTCAAACGGTATCGGATGGGAAATTGGCCGAGGAATTCATTTCTGAAAGCCTCGTTGCTCTAAGGTGCGCGGTTCGCGAGAAAAACGCGATAAACCGCGGAAATTATAGTTTCCCACTTTCTGTCCAAACCGTACACGCTACGGGAAAGCAGACTTCACCGTTGAATTCAGCACATCCAAATGCATAAGCATGACTACATTAGAACGCTCTATCTCTCAAAAAGTTATAATTGTTTTTTTGTTCTAAATTTAGCACTTTTAGATAGAAAAAAATTGAACATCGCAACCCGTGGTGATAGAAAGGTTTACCCACTACCAAATGATAGCTCTCGTTGAGTGTGTCAAAAATATGTATACTTTTATATGCCTAAGATTTACCATTTTCATGTAATGTGGTCCATTTCGCTTATTTTTGTATTATTTGAAAAATCGTAATTTCAGCACAACTCGGTAACCAGTAGAGACAGAGACTTTTCCTATGTAAATTTGTAATCAGCGTACCCATTTTAGTAAGATAGCAAAGTTTTCATACTGATCTGGGTCCTAGTTTTTGAGATTGGTGTCCCAGTTCAAAATTATAGCTTCAAATATGTGATTTCCTACAAAATTTTAGCCAGTCGGCAAAAACCCAACACCTTCAATCAAATTATGGTTATGGTTCTTGATACAATTTTCGACGCTGATAACGCCGGTATAATTAGATTTTACTTATTTGTAACGGTTCGGCAGTTATTACGTTCCCAATTTTCAAAAATGATGCTAAAAACACCCATTGTGCTATGTTAGAAACTTTGAACGCAAACTGTGTCCGATCCAATCGACCGATGTTGACGGTTCAAACGGTATCGGATGGGAAATTGGCCGAGGAATTCATTTCTGAAAGTCGCGTTGCTCTAAGGTGCGCGGTTCGCGAGAAAAACGCGATAAACCGCGGAAATTATAGTTTCCCACTTTCTGTCCAAACCGTACACGCTACGGGAAAGCAGACTTCACCGTTGAATTCAGCACATCCAAATGCATAAGCATTACTACATTAGAACGCTCTATCTCTCAAAAAGTTATAATTGTTTTTTGTTCTAAATTTAGCACTTTTAGATAGAAAAAAATTGAACATCGCAACCGTTGGTGATAGAAAGGTTTACCCACTACCAAATGATAGCTCTCGTTGAGTGTATCAAAAATATGTATACTTTTATATGCCTAAGATTTACCATTTTCATGTAATGTGGTCCATTTCGCTTATTTTTGTATTATTTGAAAAATCGTAATTTCAGCACAACTCGGTAACCAGTAGAGACAGAGACTTTTCCTATGTAAATTTCTAATCAGCGTACCCATTTTAGTAAGATAGCAAAGTTTTCATACTGATCTGGGTCCTAGTTTTTGAGATTGGTGTCCCAGTTCAAAATTATAGTTTCAAATATGTGATTTCCTACAAAATTTTAGCCAGTCGGCAAAAACCCAACTACCTTCAATCAAATTATGGTTATGGTTCTTGATACAATTTTCGACGCTGATAACGCCGGTATAATTAGATTTTACTTATTTGTAACGGTTCGGCAGTTATTACGTTCCCAATTTTCAAAAATGATGCTAAAAACACCCATTGTGCTATGTTAGAAACTTTGAACGCAAACTGTGTCCGATCCAATCGACCGATGTTGACGGTTGAAACGGTATCGGATGGGAAATTGGCCGAGGAATTCATTTCTGAAAGCCGCGTTGCTCTAAGGTGCGCGGTTCGCGAGAAAAACGCGATAAACCGCGGAAATTATAGTTTCCCACTTTCTGTCCAAACCGTACACGCTACGGGAAAGCAGACTTCACCGTTGAATTCAGCACATCCAAATGCATAAGCATTACTACATTAGAACGCTCTATCTCTCAAAAAGTTATAATTGTTTTTTGTTCTAAATTTAGCACTTTTAGATAGAAAAAAATTGAACATCGCAACCGTTGGTGATAGAAAGGTTTACCCACTACCAAATGATAGCTCTCGTTGAGTGTATCAAAAATATGTATACTTTTATATGCCTAAGATTTACCATTTTCATGTAATGTGGTCCATTTCGCTTATTTTTGTATTATTTGAAAAATCGTAATTTCAGCACAACTCGGTAACCAGTAGAGACAGAGACTTTTCCTATGTAAATTTGTAATCAGCGTACCCATTTTAGTAAGATAGCAAAGTTTTCATACTGATCTGGGTCCTAGTTTTTGAGATTGGTGTCCCAGTTCAAAATTATAGCTTCAAATATGTGATTTCCTACAAAATTTTAGCCAGTCGGCAAAAACCCAACTACCTTCAATCAAATTATGGTTATGGTTCTTGATACAATTTTCGACGCTGATAACGCCGGTATAATTAGATTTTACTTATTTGTAACGGTTCGGCAGTTATTACGTTCCCAATTTTCAAAAATGATGCTAAAAACACCCATTGTGCTATGTTAGAAACTTTGAACGCAAACTGTGTCCGATCCAATCGACCGATGTTGACGGTTCAAACGGTATCGGATGGGAAATTGGCCGAGAAATTCATTTCTGGAAGCCGCGTTGCTCTAAGATGCGCGGTTCGCGAGAAAAACGCGATAAACCGCGGAAATTATAGTTTCCCACTTTCTGTCCAAACCGTACACGCTACGGGAAAGCAGACTTCACCGTTGAATTCAGCACATCCAAATGCATAAGCATGACTACATTAGAACGCTCTATCTCTCAAAAAGTTATAATTGTTTTTTTGTTCTAAATTTAGCACTTTTAGATAGAAAAAAATTGAACATCGCAACCCGTGGTGATAGAAAGGTTTACCCACTACCAAATGATAGCTCTCGTTGAGTGTATCAAAAATATGTATACTTTTATATGCCTAAGATTTACCATTTTCATGTAATGTGGTCCATTTCGCTTATTTTTGTATTATTTGAAAAATCGTAATTTCAGCACAACTCGGTAACCAGTAGAGACAGAGACTTTTCCTATGTAAATTTGTAATCAGCGTACCCATTTTAGTAAGATAGCAAAGTTTTCATACTGATCTGGGTCCTAGTTTTTGAGATTGGTGTCCCAGTTCAAAATTATAGTTTCAAATATGTGATTTCCTACAAAATTTTAGCCAGTCGGCAAAAACCCAACTACCTTCAATCAAATTATGGTTATGGTTCTTGATACAATTTTCGACGCTGATAACGCCGGTATAATTAGATTTTACTTATTTGTAACGGTTCGGCAGTTATTACGTTCCCAATTTTCAAAAATGATGCTAAAAACACCCATTGTGCTATGTTAGAAACTTTGAACGCAAACTGTGTCCGATCCAATCGACCGATGTTGACGGTTCAAACGGTATCGGATGGGAAATTGGCCGAGGAATTCATTTCTGAAAGCCGCGTTGCTCTAAGGTGCGCGGTTCGCGAGAAAAACGCGATAAACCGCGGAAATTATAGTTTCCCACTTTCTGTCCAAACCGTACACGCTACGGGAAAGCAGACTTCACCGTTGAATTCAGCACATCCAAATGCATAAGCATGACTACATTAGAACGCTCTATCTCTCAAAAAGTTATAATTGTTTTTTTGTTCCAAATTTAGCACTTTTAGATAGAAAAAAATTGAACATCGCAACCGTTGGTGATAGAAAGGTTTACCCACTACCAAATGATAGCTCTCGTTGAGTGTATCAAAAATATGTATACTTTTATATGCCTAAGATTTACCATTTTCATGTAATGTGGTCCATTTCGCTTATTTTTGTATTATTTGAAAAATCGTAATTTCAGCACAACTCGGTAACCAGTAGAGACAGAGACTTTTCCTATGTAAATTTGTAATCAGCGTACCCATTTTAGTAAGATAGCAAAGTTTTCATACTGATCTGGGTCCTAGTTTTTGAGATTGGTGTCCCAGTTCAAAATTATAGTTTCAAATATGTGATTTCCTACAAAATTTTAGCCAGTCGGCAAAAACCCAACTACCTTCAATCAAATTATGGTTATGGTTCTTGATACAATTTTCGACGCTGATAACGCCGGTATAATTAGATTTTACTTATTTGTAACGGTTCGGCAGTTATTACGTTCCCAATTTTCAAAAATGATGCTAAAAACACCCATTGTGCTATGTTAGAAACTTTGAACGCAAACTGTGTCCGATCCAATCGACCGATGTTGACGGTTCAAACGGTATCGGATGGGAAATTGGCCGAGGAATTCATTTCTGAAAGCCGCGTTGCTCTAAGGTGCGCGGTTCGCGAGAAAAACGCGATAAACCGCGGAAATTATAGTTTCCCACTTTCTGTCCAAACCGTACACGCTACGGGAAAGCAGACTTCACCGTTGAATTCAGCACATCCAAATGCATAAGCATGACTACATTAGAACGCTCTATCTCTCAAAAAGTTATAATTGTTTTTTTGTTCCAAATTTAGCACTTTTAGATAGAAAAAAATTGAACATCGCAACCGTTGGTGATAGAAAGGTTTACCCACTACCAAATGATAGCTCTCGTTGAGTGTATCAAAAATATGTATACTTTTATATGCCTAAGATTTACCATTTTCATGTAATGTGGTCCATTTCGCTTATTTTTGTATTATTTGAAAAATCGTAATTTCAGCACAACTCGGTAACCAGTAGAGACAGAGACTTTTCCTATGTAAATTTGTAATCAGCGTACCCATTTTAGTAAGATAGCAAAGTTTTCATACTGATCTGGGTCCTAGTTTTTGAGATTGGTGTCCCAGTTCAAAATTATAGTTTCAAATATGTGATTTCCTACAAAATTTTAGCCAGTCGGCAAAAACCCAACTACCTTCAATCAAATTATGGTTATGGTTCTTGATACAATTTTCGACGCTGATACGCCGGTATAATTAGATTTTACTTATTTGTAACGGTTCGGCAGTTATTACGTTCCCGATTTTCAAAAATGATGCTAAAAACACCCATTGTGCTATGTTAGAAACTTTGAACGCAAACTGTGTCCGATCCAATCGACCGATGTTGACGGTTCAAACGGTATCGGATGGGAAATTGGCCGAGGAATTCATTTCTGAAAGCCTCGTTGCTCTAAGGTGCGCGGTTCGCGAGAAAAACGCGATAAACCGCGGAAATTATAGTTTCCCACTTTCTGTCCAAACCGTACACGCTACGGGAAAGCAGACTTCACCGTTGAATTCAGCACATCCAAATGCATAAGCATGACTACATTAGAACGCTCTATCTCTCAAAAAGTTATAATTGTTTTTTTGTTCTAAATTTAGCACTTTTAGATAGAAAAAAATTGAACATCGCAACCCGTGGTGATAGAAAGGTTTACCCACTACCAAATGATAGCTCTCGTTGAGTGTGTCAAAAATATGTATACTTTTATATGCCTAAGATTTACCATTTTCATGTAATGTGGTCCATTTCGCTTATTTTTGTATTATTTGAAAAATCGTAATTTCAGCACAACTCGGTAACCAGTAGAGACAGAGACTTTTCCTATGTAAATTTGTAATCAGCGTACCCATTTTAGTAAGATAGCAAAGTTTTCATACTGATCTGGGTCCTAGTTTTTGAGATTGGTGTCCCAGTTCAAAATTATAGTTTCAAATATGTGATTTCCTACAAAATTTTAGCCAGTCGGCAAAAACCCAACTACCTTCAATCAAATTATGGTTATGGTTCATGATACAATTTTCGACGCTGATAACGCCGGTATAATTAGATTTTACTTATTTGTAACGGTTCGGCAGTTATTACGTTCCCAATTTTCAAAAATGATGCTAAAAACACCCATTGTGCTATGTTAGAAACTTTGAACGCAAACTGTGTCCGATCCAATCGACCGATGTTGACGGTTCAAACGGTATCGGATGGGAAATTGGCCGAGAAATTCATTTCTGGAAGCCGCGTTGCTCTAAGATGCGCGGTTCGCGAGAAAAACGCGATAAACCGCGGAAATTATAGTTTCCCACTTTCTGTCCAAACCGTACACGCTACGGGAAAGCAGACTTCGCCGTTGAATTCAGCACATCCAAATGCATAAGCATGACTACATTAGAACGCTCTATCTCTCAAAAAGTTATAATTGTTTTTTTGTTCTAAATTTAGCACTTTTAGATAGAAAAAAATTGAACATCGCAACCGTTGGTGATAGAAAGGTTTACCCACTACCAAATGATAGCTCTCGTTGAGTCTATCAAAAATATGTATACTTTAATATGCCTAAGATTTACCATTTTCATGTAATGTGGTCCATTTCGCTTATTTTTGTATTATTTGAAAAATCGTAATTTCAGCACAACTCGGTAACCAGTAGAGACAGAGACTTTTCCTATGTAAATTTGTAATCAGCGTACCCATTTTAGTAAGATAGCAAAGTTTTCATACTGATCTGGGTCCTAGTTTTTGAGATTGGTGTCCCAGTTCAAAATTATAGCTTCAAATATGTGATTTCCTACAAAATTTTAGCCAGTCGGCAAAAACCCAACTACCTTCAATCAAATTATGGTTATGGTTATTGATACAATTTTCGACGCTGATAACGTCGGTATAATTAGATTTTACTTATTTGTAACGGTTCGGCAGTTCTTACGTTCCCAATTTTAAAAAATGATGCTAAAAACACCCATTGTGCTATGTTAGAAACTTTGAACGCAAACTGTGTCCGATCCAATCGACCGATGTTGACGGTTCAAACGGTATCGGATGGGAAATTGGCCGAGGAATTCATTTCTGAAAGCCGCGTTGCTCTAAGGTGCGCGGTTCGCGAGAAAAACGCGATAAACCGCGGAAATTATAGTTTCCCACTTTCTGTCCAAACCGTACACGCTACGGGAAAGCAGACTTCACCGTTGAATTCAGCACATCCAAATGCATAAGCATGACTACATTAGAACGCTCTATCTCTCAAAAAGTTATAATTGTTTTTTTGTTCTAAATTTAGCACTTTTAGATAGAAAAAAATTGAACATCGCAACCCGTGGTGATAGAAAGGTTTACCCACTACCAAATGATAGCTCTCGTTGAGTGTATCAAAAATATGTATACTTTTATATGCCTAAGATTTACCATTTTCATGTAATGTGGTCCATTTCGCTTATTTTTGTATTATTTGAAAAATCGTAATTTCAGCACAACTCGGTAACCAGTAGAGACAGAGACTTTTCCTATGTAAATTTGTAATCAGCGTACCCATTTTAGTAAGATAGCAAAGTTTTCATACTGATCTGGGTCCTAGTTTTTGAGATTGGTGTCCCAGTTCAAAATTATAGTTTCAAATATGTGATTTCCTACAAAATTTTAGCCAGTCGGCAAAAACCCAACTACCTTCAATCAAATTATGGTTATGGTTCTTGATACAATTTTCGACGCTGATAACGCCGGTATAATTAGATTTTACTTATTTGTAACGGTTCGGCAGTTATTACGTTCCCGATTTTCAAAAATGATGCTAAAAACACCCATTGTGCTATGTTAGAAACTTTGAACGCAAACTGTGTCCGATCCAATCGACCGATGTTGACGGTTCAAACGGTATCGGATGGGAAATTGGCCGAGGAATTCATTTCTGAAAGCCTCGTTGCTCTAAGGTGCGCGGTTCGCGAGAAAAACGCGATAAACCGCGGAAATTATAGTTTCCCACTTTCTGTCCAAACCGTACACGCTACGGGAAAGCAGACTTCACCGTTGAATTCAGCACATCCAAATGCATAAGCATGACTACATTAGAACGCTCTATCTCTCAAAAAGTTATAATTGTTTTTTTGTTCTAAATTTAGCACTTTTAGATAGAAAAAAATTGAACATCGCAACCCGTGGTGATAGAAAGGTTTACCCACTACCAAATGATAGCTCTCGTTGAGTGTGTCAAAAATATGTATACTTTTATATGCCTAAGATTTACCATTTTCATGTAATGTGGTCCATTTCGCTTATTTTTGTATTATTTGAAAAATCGTAATTTCAGCACAACTCGGTAACCAGTAGAGACAGAGACTTTTCCTATGTAAATTTGTAATCAGCGTACCCATTTTAGTAAGATAGCAAAGTTTTCATACTGATCTGGGTCCTAGTTTTTGAGATTGGTGTCCCAGTTCAAAATTATAGTTTCAAATATGTGATTTCCTACAAAATTTTAGCCAGTCGGCAAAAACCCAACTACCTTCAATCAAATTATGGTTATGGTTCATGATACAATTTTCGACGCTGATAACGCCGGTATAATTAGATTTTACTTATTTGTAACGGTTCGGCAGTTATTACGTTCCCAATTTTCAAAAATGATGCTAAAAACACCCATTGTGCTATGTTAGAAACTTTGAACGCAAACTGTGTCCGATCCAATCGACCGATGTTGACGGTTCAAACGGTATCGGATGGGAAATTGGCCGAGAAATTCATTTCTGGAAGCCGCGTTGCTCTAAGATGCGCGGTTCGCGAGAAAAACGCGATAAACCGCGGAAATTATAGTTTCCCACTTTCTGTCCAAACCGTACACGCTACGGGAAAGCAGACTTCGCCGTTGAATTCAGCACATCCAAATGCATAAGCATGACTACATTAGAACGCTCTATCTCTCAAAAAGTTATAATTGTTTTTTTGTTCTAAATTTAGCACTTTTAGATAGAAAAAAATTGAACATCGCAACCCGTGGTGATAGAAAGGTTTACCCACTACCAAATGATAGCTCTCGTTGAGTGTGTCAAAAATATGTATACTTTTATATGCCTAAGATTTACCATTTTCATGTAATGTGGTCCATTTCGCTTATTTTTGTATTATTTGAAAAATCGTAATTTCAGCACAACTCGGTAACCAGTAGAGACAGAGACTTTTCCTATGTAAATTTGTAATCAGCGTACCCATTTTAGTAAGATAGCAAAGTTTTCATACTGATCTGGGTCCTAGTTTTTGAGATTGGTGTCCCAGTTCAAAATTATAGTTTCAAATATGTGATTTCCTACAAAATTTTAGCCAGTCGGCAAAAACCCAACTACCTTCAATCAAATTATGGTTATGGTTCATGATACAATTTTCGACGCTGATAACGCCGGTATAATTAGATTTTACTTATTTGTAACGGTTCGGCAGTTATTACGTTCCCAATTTTCAAAAATGATGCTAAAAACACCCATTGTGCTATGTTAGAAACTTTGAACGCAAACTGTGTCCGATCCAATCGACCGATGTTGACGGTTCAAACGGTATCGGATGGGAAATTGGCCGAGGAATTCATTTCTGAAAGCCGCGTTGCTCTAAGGTGCGCGGTTCGCGAGAAAAACGCGATAAACCGCGGAAATTATAGTTTCCCACTTTCTGTCCAAACCGTACACGCTACGGGAAAGCAGACTTCACCGTTGAATTCAGCACATCCAAATGCATAAGCATGACTACATTAGAACGCTCTATCTCTCAAAAAGTTATAATTGTTTTTTTGTTCTAAATTTAGCACTTTTAGATAGAAAAAAATTGAACATCGCAACCGTTGGTGATAGAAAGGTTTACCCACTACCAAATGATACCTCTCGTTGAGTCTATCAAAAATATGTATACTTTTATATGCCTAAGATTTACCATTTTCATGTAATGTGGTCCATTTCGCTTATTTTTGTATTATTTGAAAAATAGTAATTTCAGCACAACTCGGTAACCAGTAGAGACAGAGACTTTTCCTATGTAAATTTGTAATCAGCGTACCCATTTTAGTAAGATAGCAAAGTTTTCATACTGATCTGGGTCCTAGTTTTTGAGATTGGTGTCCCAGTTCAAAATTATAGCTTCAAATATGTGATTTCCTACAAAATTTTAGCCAGTCGGCAAAAACCCAACACCTTCAATCAAATTATGGTTATGGTTCTTGATACAATTTTCGACGCTGATAACGCCGGTATAATTTGATTTTACTTATTTGGAACGGTTCGGCAGTTACTACGTTCCCAATTATCAAAAATGATGCTAAAAACACGCATTTTACTATGTTAGAAACTTTGAACGCAAACTGTGTCCGATCCAATCAACCGATATTGACGGTTCAAACGGTATCGGATGGGAAATTGTCCGAGGAATTCAATTCTGAAAGCCGCGTTGCTCCAAGGTGCGCGGTTCGCGAGAAAGACGCGATAAACCGCGGAAATTATAGTTTCCCACTTTCTGGCCAAACCGTACACGCTACGGGAAAGCAGACTTCACCGTTGAATTCAGCACGTCCCAATGCATAAGCATGACTACATTAGAACGCTCCATCTCTCAAAAAGTTATAATTGCTTTTTTTGTTCTAAATTTAGCACTTTTAGATAGAAAAAATTGAACATTGCAACCGTTGGTGATAGAAAGGTTTACCCACTACCAAATGATAGCTCTCGTTGAGTGTATCAAAAATATGTATACTTTTATATGCCTAAGATTTACCATTTTCATGTAATGTGGTCCATTTCGCTTATTTTTGTATTATTTGAAAAATCGTAATTTCAGCACAACTCGGTAACCAGTAGAGACAGATACTTTTCCTGTGTAAATTTGTAATCAGCGCACCCATTTTAGTAAGATAGCAAAGGTTTCATACTGATCTGGGTCCTAGTTTTTGAGATTGGTATGCCAGTTCAAAATTATAGTTTCAAATATGTGATTTCCTACAAAATTTTAGCCAGTCGGCAAAAACCTAACTACCTTCAATCAAATTAAGGTTGTGGTTCTTGATACAATTTTCGACGCTGATAACGCCGGTATAATTAGATTTTACTTAATTGTAACGGTTCGGCAGTTATTACGTTCCCAATTATCAAAAATGATGCTAAAAACACCTATTTTACTATATTAGAAACTTTGAACGCAAACTGTGTCCGATCCAATCACCCGATGTTGACGGTTCAAACGGTATCGGATGGGAAATTGGCCGAGGAATTCATTTCTGTAAGCCGCGTTGCTCTAAGGTGCGCGGTTCGCGAGAAAACCGCGAGAAAACCGCGATAAACCGCGGAAATTATAGTTTCCCACTTTCTGGCCAAACCATACACGCTACGGGAAAACCGACCTCACCGTTGAATTCAGCACGTCCCAATAGATAAGCATGACTAAATTAGAACGCTCTATCTCTCAAAAAGTTGTAATTGTTTTTTCGGTCTAAATTTAGCAGTTTTAGATAGAAAAAAATTGAACATTGCAACCGTTGGTGATAGAAAGGTTTACCCACTACCAAATGATAGCTCTCGTTGAGTCTATCAAAAATATGTATACTTTTATATGCCAAAGATTTACCATTTTCATGTAATGTGGTCCATTTCGCTTATTTTTGTATTATTTCAAAAATCGTAATTTCAGCACCACTCGGTAACCAGTAGAGACAGAGACTTTTCCTATGTAAATTTGTAATCAGCGCACCCATTTTAGTAAGATAGCAAAGCTTTCATGTTGATCCGGGTCATAGTTTTAAAGATAGGAGTGCCAGTTCAAAATTATGTTTAAAATACGTGATTTCTTACAGAATTTTAGTCAGTCGGCAAAAACCCAACTACCTTCAATCAAATTAAGGTTGTGGTTCTTGGTACAATTTTTGACGCTCATTACGCCGGTGTAATTGGATTTTACTTATTTGGAACGGTTCGGCAGTTATTACGTTCGCAATTATCAAAAATGATGCTAAAAACACCCATTGTAGTATGTTAGAAACTTTGACCGCAAACTGTGTCCGATCCAATCGACCGATGTTGACGGTTCAAACGGTATCGGATGGGAAATTGGCCGAGGAATTCATTTCTGAAAGCCGCGTTGCTCTAAGGTGCGCGGTTCGCGAGACAAACGCGATAAACCGCGGAAATTCTAGTTTCCCACATTCTGGCCAAACCGTACACGCTACGGGAAAGCAGACTTCACCGTTGAATTCAGCACATCCAAATGCATAAGCATGACTACATTAGAACGCTCTATCTCCCAAAAAGTTATAATTGTTTTTTCGTTCTAAATTTAGCACTTTTAGATAGAAAAAAATTGAACATTGCAACCGTTCGTGATAGAAAGGTTTACCCACTACCAAATGATAGCTCTCGTTGAGTCTATCAAAAATATGTATACTTTTATAATGCCAAAGATTTACCATTTTCATGTTATGTGGTCCATTTCGCTTATTTTTGTATTATTTGAAAAACCGTAATTTCAGCACAACTCGGTAACCAGTAGAGACAGAGACTTTTCCTATTTAAATTTGTAATCAGCGCACCAATTTTAGTAAGATAGCAAAGCTTTCATGTTGATCCGGGTCATAGTTTTAAAGATAGGAGTACCAGTTCAAAATTATGTTTAAAATACGTGATTTCTTACAGAATTTTAGCCAGTCGGCAAAAACCCAACTACCTTCAATCAAATTAAGGTTGTGGTTCTTGATACATCTAGTTATCTTACACATCATTACTTCTTTTAAGTATTCTTCCTTTAACATCGCCCCATACACCAAATTACAATCAATTCCAATTCACAGTTCTAGAGCCGCGTAATTCCGATCAGGGGTGCCATAAAAACAATTGAACCGACTTCCTCCCTTGCGATTTGACGCGTTCGGCCGACGTTCGGTCCAGCAGAGTCAGGACGAGGGGCGGCAAATCTATTACATATTAATCCGGACGCACGGCGGCAACGACCGGCCGACCGGCCGGCACGGCTAACGATAATGGATATCGAGATTGTCCGGAATCTGATTTATGACATGGAAAACAAATCTTGGGGTCGGTCGGACAAATTGAATCAGGTCAGCTGTCATGTTCCGTTTGCATCGGCGTTTCGCCCGATCGTAATTGGCAGGATAACGCCGGACGGCCGGCCGGTCGAACTAACCGGGCAGTCTCGACGGTTCGCTACCTTTGTTTGTTCCTTTTTCGATACCACCCGCATGGTGGATGCCGGTCTACGCGTCGCGTCGGTCGGTACGATCGAAATCTAATTACGGACTTACCAATGTCCGAATAGTGTGTATATCTGCATTGGAGTTGGTGATTTTTTTGGTTTGCTTTTGTTGATGTCGGTGATCGGAAGGCTGAATTGACAGGAATTGCGAAGTATGGGTATAATTACAGTACGAATTGACCATGAATGCTTCAAAGCGTATAAAGAATAAAATAATTTGACAAGAAACTCCATGACTGTTATTAGTGTTACTTTTTATTGTAAAATTGAGGTTTGTAGCAAATATATATAATATAATATTGTGCAAATCCTTCATATTTCTACCTACACAATATTGCTAGTTAACGGTTCTTGCTACACTGCTTCAGCAAACTTACCTACTGCATGCAATGATGGCAAATGTGGAACACCTGTCCATGTGGTCCTAATGTCAAACGTTTTGTAAGAAAAACTTTCTATTATTTTTATTGACCTCAGGGCATCCCATAATAGACATAGTATCTTTTTGAGTTCATCCCATGATCGTTCAACAATTGACAGATAACTCTCATCATTTTAATTCAATTAATAAGCAATAATTCTTTAAATCTATCAAAAAGCAAGCGTGATTGGAATCAGAAAAACCAGATATCAGAAACCAAGAAAAAAGACATAATTCTTTTGAGTTATCTAAAAATCCATTCACTTTTTTAGATTCCTCGTAGAAAGGTGTTTTAATAATGTTTGGGTGGCAAATGTGTACTTCCGTCATATTTTTAGCTAGAAAGTCTAACACTGAAATCCAAAAGACCTTTTAATAAACTGTAGTAGATACCATAATGAAGCAAAAAGTCTGCGTTTTAGAATTATGGAGATATTTGATGTTCAAAATTAATGACTTTTTTGTGTAACGCTTTTATAATGCTAGTATAAAATAAAGAATTACTATTTCAGGAATAGCTAAAGTCGCTAAAGTCCGCTAAAGTCTCAAATTTTTATTTCGGCACGATTACATTACTTCATCATACTGCGTATGATAAAGTAAAAATAACTCTGTATTGTTAGAGTCTTTCAAATCACCGGTAATTTGATTTGTCCCAGATTGCTTCTTGAACTGAAGATTGTTCTTTCTTGATACAACAAATTGTTTATTAGAAACTAGCTCAGCACAATGATAACAAATTATTACCTATTTATTTAAGATACAATAATTATAAATAATATTAAAAACAGTTCTATTCTGTTTCACAACTGATGACTACAACAAAATAACAGAAAGTACTGAGCAAAGTTGACTTGTGTCAACTTTTGACTTTTAATTCGACCAATAAGAACAAGAATAAGTCCAGTATATCTGCTATGCCACATAATTTTATTGGTTTAAGATAATCCAAGTAGGTATTAAGTGTTCGCTATTCGGGTATTAGTATTTGGCAATAGTGTAATTCCAGGTATATACCACTATTATGAAAACGACCCGAAAACTTATATTATATTCCAATAAGTACTGTTGTTTAGTTCAACCTCACCTTCACCGCAATATCGTATACTTTCTTAGACTATTTCGTCCCAGTTTTAGTCTTAGACGTCTTTATAATTTATAATTCTTAATAGTTTGTGCTTTATATTTAATATTTATTGTTTCATAAAAAATGGATTTTATGGATCGCAACTTGAGGTTCGGCTGTTGTCGTTCAGACGAAAACAAAACACTTGGTACCAACATAATGTCAATCGACACACAAAAGTTTTATAATTATTCTTTAGTTACAATGACGTTTAAAGAGAACTTGCAACCAAATACGTTGACTTCCTCTTTAAAGCTTTGCTAATGACGAAAAATAACACGGGTCATTTGTGGTCAGTATTCCGGTGTAAGAGCTGATAGAAGGAGTGCATTCCAGTCTAGTCCCAGAGAACAGTCCACCCATACATGTGTCACGTCAGAAGACTACTCCAGCTTCACATTTTTTAACGCAGTGAAATCGTATTCTCGACGGTGTACAGTTGCGTTTAATGAAGTCTCCACTGAATAGTCGACTGCATCATCTGTATGTCCCCCTGTTGGGCGCGAGTTGGACACGGTCCAATATTAAAATCCCACGTAGCATAAATTGAAAAAGATTGAGCGAGTTATCAGGCAGGAGCCTTGCTGGGAGGTGCGCCGGACGTCGTGGCATAAACAATCGCCGTCCGTTGAAAGCGACAAGTGTGATCGGACGCCGCGGGGGGCGCCACAGCTCCCCAAGTCGTCGTCGCGTCCTCCGTGCGCTGCGCGACGAAAAAAAAACAGAAAAACGAACAAATAAGAAGACGGGCTAGTGAGGGTCCGGGCGGGCCATTATTCGGAATTTACGACTTATTGAAATTTATTCAAGCGTTTTGACAATGTGGGCTCAAGTTTCCCCGCAATTATTATAAACAAATTACGGGCCGTATAAATCACATTATTTTCATGCTGTTAAAGGACCCGTTTATGGTGGTCCGGGACAATAATTCGTCGACGGGCGGACAGTTGTGGCTACTGCTCATTCATCCACCTCTGGCCATTGTCTCGGAGTAGTCTGTGTAGTCTGGACGACACGCAGGTGGATCTACGGATTCCATACATGTGTCATGGATACCAGGTACCTACCAATTTGAAGAAGGTGGTCGTTGTTTAAAAGTTATTGGTATAGGTGCCTCTACGCACTAATTCGGTAAATCATTTGGGCAAAAACTTGACTGTGATTCATATAAATTTGATGAATTTGAAAGAAGTGTGAACATGCAGACATCCGATCACCAGACCCCTAAAATATATGCAACTTAAAGGAATGTAGAAGAAAATGATGAACTTACCAGGCAAAATACAACTCCAAAACTAAGAGCACCCACATTCCGAAAACACCGAGATTTCCTTTGCTGTGAAGGTGTAAATCCTAACCTTGGTCAGCAAACTAAGATGGAAAGGAAATCAGTATGATAGACCAAAAATCATACATATCCTAGCAGTGTTCTGGCATTCTAGCGGCGATAGAACTAATGCAAAAATCTTCAAAGGGTCAATCACACAAATCTCGTTACCATGGAAGAATTTATCAAACATATCTCTTCTTCATCTACCACCAACGTTGTCCCAGACGATTCGAGATTCGGAAACTACTCGTGGACACACACCTGAATACAAAATCGAGCTACGCAGGGACAGTACCCGACTATTTAAACAAAAGCTGATTGATTTCATCACAATCACAGCTACAACTATAACCCAAAAATGAATTGGAAGCAAAAAAACGTACTGATCTTAACGGAGAGAAAATCATCAACACATGAGGTAACTAGACCACTCATAACCTCAAAAGTTATGCCACAATGCACCGATGCATCTTTTGACTAGAAGGAAACAGGGATGCTGACCGCTTGCCACATACAGCATTGTAGCTTCTTAGCCGAAATGGGGGCCTATTTGCTTTCTCAAGATACTCAGCGTACCAAGGTGGCTCTTCCTTCTGGGATCATTATCTTGACCAATGCCATGCCTCTGTTGTTGAATGATTTATATACTATTGTGGTTTCAGAGAACGTCCTTGCGGTCAATAAATGTGCACATCAATTGGGTTGTGTAAATCATATTTGGACATATTGAAATTGGTCCTGTTGCGTTTGGTGTTGGGTAATCTGTCCTTTTGTTTACACATGCTGTCTCATTGGACATTAGAACGTATTGTTTTGTTGTTGTTGTTTGTATTCTTTCACAAACATTGGTATTTAAATCACCTAGTATTATGTGGTCTTATCTTCATTTTGTTTTTATTGCTCTTCCTAGAACGCTAAAGGTGTTTTGTAGACGAGTGATATTACGGTTTGCGTCATTGTCATTGCAATATTTTTGACATTTCTATGTGTAACTGTGTATTTCTTTAAACCTTGTAGTCTATATTTTTATTAACATAAAGCGCAATTCCTCCCGCTCTCTCCGATCTTGAATTAAATTCTGCACTGTATCCGCTTCGGTGTCGGTGATTGACCTAAGTAAGGTGTGACGTAAAATAAACCAGTTAAAGAAGCTTTATGCTGTTATTATAGGGCTAAGGTCATCAATTATTCTTACCTTACTTTATTTTATGGCACTTCCATGCTTTTTGACATACGCGTTTCCGTACCGTGTCCATAGCGATTCGAATATGTTGTCCTTCATTAGTTAGTTTGCCTGGTAGTAAAGTTTGCCACGTTGTTCGTTTAGATATAGATTGTCTCGCTTCCAAATTAGTAGTCTACATATGTGTCGACTTTATTTCAACAAAAATTGGATTTTTTACCTCTTCTGTCGGGAGTTTTTACCACATATCTGTCCTTGACATTCACATTCAGGACCTGCACAATTATTGGTATTTTCTTTATACTATTGGTCTCCAATATATTTTCTTTCCATGTGTTCCATAGCTATCTCCAAACTTGTGAGTCGATTTGTAAACAACTGTTTTTCCTTCTTTTTCTCGTTTGAAATCTTGCCAGGAACGGATCCAGGAAATTACCCTGGGTCCGTAAAGTCCTGGATTATGTCGTCAGCTGTTTAGCCATGAATTCAGTTGTTTCTTCATTTGCTTTATAACCTAACCACATTGACAAGGACCTGGACAAAGACCTCCTCTTCCTCACCTGATTGGACATCCTTTGTTCTTCCTAGGTATCGATTTAAGATAAAAAAACTTCAATATCGTATAAATCTGGAAACCAGTTTGAGAAACGAAACCTATCCTTGTATATATCTGGGCTTCAGATTTAAGGCTTTATTATCTAAGTCTAGGGACATTCATCATCACTGCATCATCACCAATCCTACATCCTAAGAAATATCCAAGGCAGTAAAACAATGATCTTCAGTCTAACATTCTTTGTATTATCTCTACGTATGCCCAAAACAACATCACAATATAGCAGCAAATAAGAGTAATAAGAAACATTTAACGTCACCTTTCCAGCATACCAGAAATATGAACGCCACCATTAAGGAACTTCTAACGTATTTGAGGACCTGGAATTGCTTTCTTATTCAATGAGATCACACGTTGGTATTCCGTAATTTACCCAACACAATCAAATAAGAAGGAAAAAGCGCGATGGGTCAAGAAGAGTGTGATGCGACGGGGGTTCGGCGTAAATAAAATTTCAATATTAAAACGATGACACGGAGCGCAGGAAACATAAATTCCGTGAATGTGTTCCGTCAGGGGGCGATAGCATCGCAGCGCTCCACGGTGGCACCAATAACAATCTCTCGTCGTATGAATTGTTATGGTCCTTGCTATCATTTATGCCGTGCTGGACAACTCATTCCGGACACCACCGCTCGTAAACACACATCATCTCCAGGGTCCAGCGGGCCACCATCCTCTCCATTCATATCTCCGCGGAGGCATTCGGAAAAAGAAGACGACGTACGCGCATAATACAAGACGTCCACCATATACACCAATTTAATAATGAACGCCGCTGAGCGTTTTGTTTTTGTCGCGTGAATTTATGGATTTCCGTTGGAATTCCTGAAGCACGATTATGGCTATGGGACATGAAGGAATTCTTGAGCGGAGAAGATGAAGAAGGCAATAAGAATGCCATCTTACAGTTGCAGAAAGTAAAATATTCGCTCAATTACCTAAATAATGGCAAAGGTGTTGCTGGTGAATTTTTCCATCAAATATTTTAATGGCAGACTTATACAACCACCGTGTAAACCAATTGGTGAAGACGCGGGCGCTTGATTAAATATGCTAAAAAATGCTCTTTTTAGGTTTAATTTAATTATTTATTATTATATAACACTTTACTTATAATTTCATTCTTTTACTTTTGAAATATTCATAATTAAAGAAATGATTACCACATTTGTCACATCACTATTTATGTAATCTATTTATATAAGAATTTTGCTCTTGGAATGCGTAATCCAGCTTATACCATACCACTCACACATCGCCTTTATGTGTCCTGTCCTGCTATATTCTAACATAATCGGAGGACATCAAAGCGGATCGATCATTGTGTAACTCCGTCCCGATTACACCGCCGTGATTCGTGTCCACAAATCGAACAACACCTGTTCGGCCGTCCCTTAACATCAGACAAGACAGTTTCGGAGATCCCGACGGAATAGCAAAGGCGTCAGAGATCCACCCTGAGGCAGGCCGGCCCGCGCGTGATAAGGAGAGCGATTCAGTTCGGTGCTACGTCAGATTGGATGTAGATACAGGGACGGACGGTAGAATGACTGGCGAGTACTCGCCCGGTGCTCCGGTCTACCATTCATCCTTATCACTGTCAGTCCTAAGCAGATTATGTTCTAGTGACGCGTGAAACCGTCTGTAATCCTCGCACTGACGAACGTTACTTATGTTCCAATCAAACGGCACACGTGGCCAGTGTTCCCTCGCCCCGGTGGTATTGCGCGATCGGGCTATCCCTCGCTGGTGGATGGAGATAATCCGGTTGTCGCCTTGGTTTTACCGATTCCGGGATTATGCCGGACGGTCGATACCGGACCCTCTTGAACCGGAACCGATACGCGAACCGTGCCAATGATTGTAGGAAGCTTCACGTCGTCGTTATTGGGAAAAATTGAAAGTTTTATTCGGATAGGGGAGAAGATACAGTTCAGTTTCTTTTTATTATTTGTACTTGGCGGAGATTATGTTTCAGATCTCTGCGATCTACCGACCTCGCCGACGCGTACGTCTATTGTGCCTATCCCATTTACTAATTTTAACATAATGGCATTGTTTGTGGTTATTACTTATTAAATTATGTACTATTATTTCGGCCGTCAATATTATTTAGCCCCGACAGGTTTTCCTCAAATTGTCGTTCAATATGTGTACTTCAATTGTCTCCAAACTGTTGTAATAAATAACAAATTTAATAACAATAACAGTGACAACTTTATTTCATTCTAAACAACGGTATCAGGAAAACTTATTTTAATTTTTGAAAATGCGCAAACCTTAAATCCGAAAATAATTCTATTGTCTGTTCATTTGCTACATTTTCGTTTAAAATTTTCTCTCGAGAAACAATTTTATAAAAATTAGCCCAATTGAAAAAGAAAATCACATCCAAAAAGCCTACAATTTATAGTTGTCTGCAAATTTATATTTATCTCATTATAGTATATTATAATACAAGTTTTATAAGACAAAAATTGGCGCACGTGTTGTTTTGCCCAAATGCGCCAATACGTCTTATAAAACGAGTGTTATATACTAGTTTTCTACTTTGCGACATTAATTTTACATAATATTTTGAAAGTTACGGTTGTCATCTTACAATCTATCGTTAGCATCTATCTTTATCTTTAGCAGTTGGTAGTTGTCTTAACATTCACAAAATTCACCCGTTGTTATATCTAATACTAAAAACGATAAATTGAGAAAATTGTAAATAAAGTATAGCGATGAGTGTAGTTTTATTTTAGTACGTACGAAAGTATAGTCGTCGTCAAAACCTACAAGGTTGACAGTTATGTGACAGTTCGCCTCGCCACCATTGACAAACACATTTATAATATTTTATTTGAAATGGAATTTATGAGTCGTAGATAATGCGTCGTATTTGACTCGCACATAACGGATATAAATCGCTCGTATTTACTGCATAAACTACATGATCGCAATTTATATCTTTTATTATGTGCTTGTCAATAATATAATATAATATGTACCTAAAAGTACATATGTACATACGTATAACAAGTATTCCTCTTCGACCAGTTTCTTTTCCGTAATTATCAAATGTTCGCCATCCAGAAACGGTTGTTCTCAACGAT
This sequence comes from Melinopterus prodromus, assembly GCA_964023965.1. Lineage (NCBI taxonomy): Eukaryota > Metazoa > Arthropoda > Insecta > Coleoptera > Scarabaeidae > Melinopterus > Melinopterus prodromus. Next base: position 54,885,808 of record OZ030393.1, read on the forward strand.
AATTTCAAAAGCAATTGGTCGTCTCACTTTGGTTTGAAATTTTTGTTTTCATTGCTGCACGACATAAAATATTGCAATCATCATTAAGTTAGTATTTTCTCAGATTTGCTCTTCTGAAAGAACATGAAAATGTTAAGAATAAGTGTTCTTATATGCTGTGATTATGTATTTCACTAACCATAAAGTGAGGCATTATTTGCTGTTAATATGAATGTGGTGTATGCTTTTTAAGTAAATGTTTAATGGTTTAAATATAACATCATTATTATAGAAAAGTGATGAACTTTTTGTGGGTACCGGACACTTGTCCCATGTCTATTATTACTAACAGCGTGAAAGCAATAGGAGACAATTTTGGGCGAATATTGCGGCCGGAAAGGATATGATCGGACTTTTGCTTTATAATTCCCGACCGGTTACCGTCGATTCCTATCCGTTCTTTTAACCGTGACAGAAATGATAATGCAAAAATGTAGTTTGAGAGGCGAGAAATTTTTTCGATTTTCGCTAAAATCGGTTGAAATTTTGGGTATATAGTGTAGACTTTGTATGACGTTGCCCAGCTTTTTGAAAATCTGGCCGCTCTACATATGAATTCATCTAAACCTATATTACATTTTTAATTAAAAACAAACAAAAAGCATTTGACATTCCATATAAAATTCCCACACGAGATGGATCCTCAAGACAATGAACTCTATGCTTGTAATCTTTTCTTTGTTATTAAGTAATAAATGAGCGAGCATCGCAAAAACCTCACATATTGATCCGACAATCTCACGAAACTTTTATATCGCGAAATATCAGCCATAAAACTGACAAGACGTAAAATTTTATTCTTTGCGCTTCTTAACCACGAGCTTCACAAAATTGACCAGCACTATGTACTGCGGTTAGCTCTAACCTCGCGCGAAGAGCTTCCAACGGATAAATTTCATAAAATTTAATGCACTTTAATGACGATTATCGAGCCCGAATTCAATTTCGCAGACTGAACGATTATCAGGAGTTTACAACAGCGGATCATAACACACACACACACACGCACACATACGGCACTCCACTGGGAATCACGTGTAAAACATAACCGTATAACTGGCAATAATTGCCGCCGAAAAGAAGCGGACCGAAGTGGATTGGTCTCTGTGCGGTCTGCACGGTGCATTTAATCAGCGTTCTCCCTTGATTAGAGAGCATTAGGGACCCCTTGTACTACTTACCTGCCATTATTATATTGCCGATGCCGCCCTCTACGCCGTGTGCTCTCAAACACACCCACAACGAGACAACTTTCAATTTAACAAAGTGCTGACCCAAGTGGCCGAAGCATCTTCGGGTAATGCCTTCGTACGTCCCACTTATATTGTCTTCGTACGTTCCTGAATTTGCTAAATGTTTCTCATCGGTTAATCCCTGTGGAGATAAAACCGCAGCGGTTGTTTTTTGTTCGATATAAAGTAGATGCTAAAGATTGCTTTGCGGTATTTGACGAAAGAATCGTTTGATATGCTCGCCTAACGTCCTGACAAAGTTAATTACAATACATTAAGTCGTTAAGATAATTGAGTACTCTCTAATATTCAATACTGAAAAATTCGGACTGTGGGTATACAACAGAAGAATTGATCATGTGATTTACAAATCGTTTACATCGAATGGTGACAAAACATAGAATTGTATACAATGGTCCAGAAGATATAGGCACTATACCAGCGTTTCCCTTCCGGGGTTGCGCGGAACCCTGGGGTTCCGCGAGATGTCGTCAGGGATTCCGCGGAAACATAGTAACAAATAGCGGTGGTGGTCGCCGGTTCATGGGCACATTATGTGTTATTTTATCAAGGGATTATCATTTTAAATATTGAATTAATAAACAAGGTCAATCCATGAATAATTTTGATTAGGAGCACTTCTAACCCAATAAACAACGTCATTTCGATATTGCATCCAACGGGCACATTATAGATTATTCATTAACTTCAATTTACATTATTACTTACAATTATCTGTTACATAGATTTGAATATGATCTCACATTCCAGATAAGATAACTAACCTATTACTAGACAAGTTCTGAGATTCTATGAAGAAAATTATGTCGGTCCCATTCATAGAAAATCAATAAATATACAGAGTGATTTACAATTCTAGACGAAAATTTATGCGAACAGGTAACTAAAGTGTAATTTCAAATTTCGTTAAAGAAAAATAATTAAATTGAAGTAAGTACTAATTGTGACAATGAAACTAATTTAAATCTTCACATATTTTTAATTTTATAGTATTTTAAGTATGGCTCTAACTTCTTGAGGAATATTAACTTGTTATCAATAGGTCCATATGAAACTTTTTACTCAGAATAAATGTTTCTTAATTCCAGTATTTCGACCAATGATTTTTTTTATTTTTGAATGAATTTATTTATTTAATTATTTGTAAAAGTGATTTTTTGTATTCTTCGTTTTCGCATTGTCTGATTTGAATTTTCTGTTCCCTTCCTTTCATAATACTTGAAGAAACTAAAAAATACACATAAGTTTATACCTAGAGAGAAATATCTGCAAAGTTACAGAAAATGAAAGAAATAAACATCGCTGGTTATTTAATACAAGCAATATTTCTGTATTGTTTTTACAGACTTCACATATTCTATATACATTTTCCTGTGAAATTACAACAGTACCACAGTAATTTTACAGGGCATTGTTAAATTTTTCAGGAAAAGTAGTTTAATTTCATAGTAGCCAGTAATATTCAATCATTTAGCTTCGTTTCTTAGAGACTTGTATCTGGTTACTTGTAATGCGATACAAGTTTTCTATTTGCAAAAAATAGGTACTCGAAATGCCTTGGATAGGACATTGTATATTTTTGTTGGGCGTTCCGCCAGGTTCCAACCCGATTTAAAGTGTTCCGCAAGAGTAAAATGGTAGGGAAATGCTGCTCTATACAAACAAATAAGACTGCAAGTAAGTCTGCCAATAATTCATTGAACTATACTAAAAAACGGTATTCCAAAATTGAGAAAGATTTGTGGCTTTTGGGGTTGCTGATTTTACATTCGCCGTTAGAAATTATAATAAAAAGCAAATATGGATCAAATATGGCATAATTAGCTGAATTTCAATAATTGGGTGATTTAAAATCTGACGCCCAAAATTTAAAAGAAAATGAATGGAGGATTGGATATTATTTCGAATTGCGCACTTAAATGCGCAATATTAAATAATAAAAAATTCTACAATTTGGTATTCCTGATTCATCAACAGGACTAGGATTTGTCGTTTTTGTAAGTTATACAAATTGAGGAAAAGTCAATAAATACACAAATATGAATCCTAATCCTATCAATTGTATTTTAAACCAAACAGAAGAACTTTCCTAAAAGTACTTAAAACGCGAATATTCAGAGAATTTGAAATTACAACCTCAGTATTCATAACCACAAAAAACTCAAATAAAACGTTCGCAAAACGATTCAATTAAAAATACAGAACTAACCGGCGTTTTTTAATTAAGGTATCTTACGTTGGCGACCGGTTTTTATTATTAGCGGCGGCGATAATAATTGGCCAGGCCCGAATGGCGAATAGATGCGCGGGCAATGAAAAGATTAATTAAATTGCGAAATAAAAATACGTATTATCTTGAATTTAGAGCAGACAATGGGGCCGGAGCGGCAAACCCACTGACGCGGACAATAAAAACCGGCATCGAGATATCACTCCGCGAGCGTATCCTGAAATTGCAAATAATTTCATATTTCAACGGCGCGATCTGAACGCGCACGCCCATTGGTGGTCGCCGTACCATAAAAAAAACGTGTACAGCGCAACGTTCAATTACATATCTCACCGTGGAAGTGTTATCTGCATGTTCAAGTATGGAGTTGTGTTATTATTTGGTTGTTGGTATTGCTGGAGAGCGAACAATGGTAGAGGGCGGTACCACTTTCCATGTCTGGAATTTCAGTTGATAGGGTTTCACCACTTTTATATATATGGGTGCGATTTCTTTTGATTCTTCAATTCAGAAAATCGTGATGAAAATTGAAAATCTAGTGCAAATGTCAACTGATATTGAAAACTCCATTACTATAGGATCATCAATATTATATGTTCTAGAATATTTTAGATATTTTAGAATAATTACCGCATAAATGATTGAAAACTGTTGAAGTATCTTTCTTATGTATTAGATATCAATGCCTACCGAATGAGAAGGTGTGCTTTTACCTCCACTTTGTAAACACTACTTATTTGTGCAGAAATATATAACATGTTCGGAAAGTTGCAGAGATTAAGAGACAAAAATGGCAGCCTAGAAGTTTATTAGATCAGTGATCACAAATTTGTTATCAGGATTGCTAACTTCAAAATAGCAGAACTAACGTCGCCTCAAACGCAGAAATTGGACGGTCGAACCGCTGTTACTAGAGAGCTTAGAATATATTACATCTCTCTCTACTTATGCTTTTTTTTCGAATAGTGCTTATAGGTAAAAAAAAGTACACTAGTTTGAAATTTATTTTATGCTTACTTAACCAAGTACTGCTCAAGATCCTTAGGTGACTTGAAGAGCATGTGTGTTATCTACTTTAAGTAGTAGATAGTAAGTATTCGTTAGCACAATTAGCACAATGCCACCTGCAATACATATACCATAAAAAGTTCAGTTTTGGTTTTAAATTAATATGAACATAAACAAAAACATTTAGATAAGAAATATACACTGTGGGCCAAAAAAACGGCACAAATTTTCAATTACTCATATTTCCAAAGATATTCAACAAATTCAAGCATTTCTTTGATAAACTAATTGCTTATATTGTGAAGATTGAAAACATACCAAATTTGCAATATTTGAACGTTTTAATCCAATGTAATTTGCTTTAGGTATGGTAACGCAACATTTCTGATAATATCGGATTAAGTTAATGTTAAATGAAATATGTAATGAAATTAGTAGATAATGACATATGCTTTCTTTTGGTCAAAAGTAACAGTAGACATTTTATAACATCGTATACAGGGTGATTTTTTAGTATACATGGTAAAATTTTGGAACATTGCTTTTTGCTGTTTTTTACTCAAAAAAGCAGCAGAATTGGATGTTGCTAGACGAAAAAAAAACGATTCCATCGCATAGGCACGAAAAGTCCAATTCCTCCAAATATAGCTAAAAAAGGAACAACACTGGTTTCAGTGGCTGGCTTCAGGCTGATGTTGGAAGTGCTCTTGATTTAAACATGACATAAAAATCAAAAAAGAAGACTTGGTTTGAAGTTATGTGACATACTCAAAAAACGTTGATTCCAGTTCAGATTCATAATTATTATATGTTATATAATATATTATATAATTATTATATGTTATACAACATAATTGAAACTGACGAAAAGACTACCTAAAATGATAAATTCATAAACACTCATAACCCACACCCATAACAACGCTAATGGTTAATCCACGATCTCTAAAGATTACTCAAGTACATACACTTTTAGATTTCTCTTGCCGTTGCAATGTTTTTGTTACAAACGTCATATTCAACTGGTTTTTACTAAAAACAATAAAAAAACATTATTTAAATATTTCACTCTGTATAAGAAAAAAAATCACCCTGTATACGATGCTATAAGATCTCTTAGTGTCCTTTTTTACCAAAACAGGACAGATTATCACAAATGTAGCATAGCCAAACATAAAGCAACATAACTTTAGAAACGTTATGTTATTGCGAATATGGTATGGCTTCAATCTTCACACTACAAGCAATTCGTTTTTTAAAGAAATATTTTAATTGACTAAATATTATTGGAAATACAAGTGATTAAAATGTGTACCGTTTTTTTGCCCACAGTGTATAAACTATACCGACGCAGAACAATAATGTAAATGTAAATGTAATGTAAACAGTAATGTGAATAACCTTCTAGGCTGAAAGACTCATTTTATCATAACAATCGATAAAAAAAAATATCTGACTTATTTTCATATAATTGATGACGTAAAATCTCCAAAGCAGTAGATTTTGGACAATAGTATGTAAGCACTTTCATGTCTGAAAAAAATACGTAAATTATAAACATGTAACCATATACAGGATGATTGATGGATTGGTGAATTTTATGTTCCAGGTTAGATTAATTAATGGGGTTTTCAACACTCCGACGCCGTGCTTTGGTAGGAACATAAAACAGGTGAGGAAGGTCTTTAGGTTTAACGTTCATGTGTTATTAAAAACAGACATTGCGTCAGTTGATGTTAAACCAACATCAACTTATAGATTTAAAAAATGTTATGGCATGCTAGAGATAAAAATTTTTGGTCAAATATATCTCTGATAGCTTTAGCCCATCCAGGTAAAGTGAACTGTAGTAGAGATCAGACAGAAGGGTCCCATAAGTGTTTCATTCTATTCTTTTTGAGGTACTGAACCCTATTAACTACACAAGAGTAATATGACCAAAGAACGTAAGTAGCATACATAACCATATGTCTTTATCTGTCTTTATCAGTCTTTATCTGCAAACAAGTTCTTCAAACCGATAAAGCTCAATACCTGTGTTAAAAGGAATGATGATAACTAAAGAGACGACATAATATTCAGTATAATAATCTCAGCATTGGTTGTAATATCAAGTCTAGGTATGGAACGTGAAATACATCACAAACTGCAGAAATCACTAATAGAATATAAAAGTGCGATAAATTGTCACTACCGAATTAAGTAACACAATACATTAAGCTTTTGATTTATATATTACGTGTTTTGCTTTTTCTTCATTTTGTATGGCTTAACCTTGTACTATTATTAGGACGAATGCACATAACAATTTGCATGCATAATAATAAATTCGTTTCGTTCCATAAGCTTACAAATTCGAAACCATCAACATGGCCGTTATTGCCCGATAATCCAAAGAGCACCAATACACTTTATCGGGAAACTTCGGCACAAATTTAACTCGACCGATTTCATATTTTCAGCTTCAGCGCCAAGGCTGAACGTATCGCAACGCTTTTCAAGCTTATTACACGATATTTTATTGCCGGCCATTCGGCACAAAGTAATCTATAAAGCCGACTGAGTGTCTTCTTGAAATGTTTCAGCTATCTGGCCGGTAGCAAAGTTTAACATCGTTCTCGTTAGTAAGAGAAAATATCTTTCCAGACTAGCACGTGGTGCACGTGTTCGAAGTCGGTGCGATATAGCTGATAGTAAAGTTTTTAAAACGCTCCTTGCTACCGTTTGATGTTCGGGCAATAATTTAATGGGTGTACGTTTAGATAACAGGTCTGAAAGGAGTCAAAAGGTCCTGCATTGCGGATGTGGTGGCTTGACGACGTCGGTACATAAAACACGTAAACACCAGACGTCTTCTATGGCGTACCATATGCTGTACCTACTTACGAAAGTACTCGCTAATGGCGCATCTTATCATAGAGTCTCAAGATCACTAATAGACTTGGTTTACTTACCATAATCTTGTTTATGTTTGCGCCAAGACCGGTAGACACAATATAATTTTAATGTACTTCTATATAAACTGTAACTTATCATAAACATTTTCTATAGTCAATAAAGACAAATCCGTTGGTTCCAAGGTACGACGATAACGAAAATGTATTCAAAAAATGCATTCAAACGTAGTTCTTTCTTGTATAAAATATATTTCTTTTGTGCAACCGGTTTCGGCTAAAGAGCCATCATCAGGCGAAAATTGTCAAAGGGTTAAAATTCTCGTGGAATAAAAGTAACAAACATAGTACATACATAGGTAAGTGTCCTTGGAAAACTGGACAGTCGGTAACAGCAACAATTTCGGCAATCCAAACAATACCTTTTCGTTATTTTCTATTGTGATTCATCTCGAGGTATATCCTGCCTGAGTTTGTTATTTAATGAACGCACTATGTAATCTATAACTTTGTATTGTAAAACAAAAAACCGTTCTTTATTTTTTAAATATAAATTTTGGATACAAGTTTATTTATGGAATTGTTTCTTCTTTTCATATTTTAATGTGTAGAATTCTATTTTTGCAGTACCCTGTATAATATAATAAACGTTTTAGGATAGCAGGTTGAGTGATAGTACTGAATACAAAATAAAATGTGAATTAATATTTATTTTATTTATTTAATATCAGTTTTCAAAATAACCTATTTGCGAATATAATATAAAATCTGTTATACATATATTAAATAAAACTTGCTAGCGTTTCTTGAATCAATTAGACTAATATACTGAAACAAATTATAATCACAAATGTGTAATTTATTTTTGATGATCAGTATGAGTTTTAAAATTTGAAATTTTACTTCTGTAAATAAATGGTATGTATATTTTGGGTGCTCTAAAATGTCCATGGTACAGTCACCCTTTGATTTACCATTGAAAAATTGTTAAATTTGCTCAAGAGTCAACTACCAACTTTAATATTTGTGAAAAATGTCATAGTAAATAGTAATGTTATGCTGAAATATAAAATTAAAAGACAAAATATAAAATGTTTTATCTAAAATCTCAGATATCGGTCAAAGCAAATCCGTAATAAAAAATACATTTAACAGATATTTTGATAATATTGACAGTAGGTATTGTCAAAGAATCAGCGTTTATTTATTACCTACTGTCATTAGAATGAAAATAAGTGTCAAATCCTGGCTAAGTAGGTTTAATGCAGATACGATCTCGATCAAATAGAATTTGCTCATACAGCTAAACTATTAATTTTACCAAAAAATATCATAGACATAAATTATACAAAATGTCCTCCACTTTAATTTAATATTTAACTATTTTGACGAAATTACAGAAATGGTAGCTCATTTACAAAATCCTTGAAAAATGCTTAGAGAAAACATCCAGGTCCTTTGGACTTTTTTGAACTGAAAGCTTTTCAGCTCTAAGTTTGGTAATAAAACTTCTAAATATGAACTTTCGTCCCGATACCTTTAGTAGTTTCTCCGGAATCGTCGCCACAAAAATCGGGTACACACTTCATTTTTTTCGTTTTTATATACTCGAGAAACAATTACTGTATTTTTTCGGCTGTCAGAGAAAAATGCATCAAAAATTTATTAAATTCATATAAAATACAAAAAATCCTTGTATAAATATATTACCATTATCTAGCAAATTTATTATAGTTAAAAATAAAACTATCATGAATTGGAGTGGCACAGTTACTAGCTTCATAAAAAATAATCCATAAGTTTGATTATCGATATCAGAACATTTCATGATTTCCAATTGCGAAATTTGTCAAGAATACAAGAATTGAAACTAAGTTAGCCTGGATAACAATGAAAGAAATCGAACAAGTGACAACTGATTCTGGTGTGCTCTTTTTGTAGAGTAGTGTATTGCTCTGTGCGGCAAAACGCAGAACATATAAAACAAGCGTTTTTCTTTCAAAACTAGCCACAATTCAAAATGTTTAATTTCATGTTCAGAAGCTACAGAAAAAAACATATACAAGTCGGTTGTAACTTGTTCGATTTTTTGCTGTTAGCCTGGGTCAGTGACTCAGTTTACATTATTGAGTTTTTGATAAATTAAGTAAACGGATATTACACTATTATATCTTAACTCAAGAGTTTACGTTAACGTTAATTATTGGGTTAAATATTTAGTCATTATGTTTTTTCAAAGAAATTGTTAAATCTAATAGAATTGCGTTCGATAAACAGGTTTACTATTCTGCACTCGACTCCGCCGGTGCTGACGTAGCGCAATATTACATTACTATTACTGGCAATATGTTCTATATATTGTTTCCACAGTTACTTTAAAAACAACTCCGAAACTGTTACTTCCACAGGGAGTTGGTGTGCTAAACTTATAGATGACACTCAAGTGAATGCAAGAACTACCCACAACTACAATTTTCGTTTAACCGCAATGTTTCTTTTTCTTAATTTCATCATATAAGTGTAACGCATTGCACCCTTCAGTATCATTCCTTCATTGTCACCTCTAAAGTATAAGTAACGCATCCTTTGACAAAACTCTCTTCTCTAAAGACCCGTCAGTATAAAATTAAATTTGACCGTTCAACTTGATCGATCGGTGTCATGACTGTTTCGTCTGAAACCCCTATAATCGACAGTTACTCCTCTCCATATTTTTTTCGACACCAATTCATCATCAAGTTGCGTAACGGAAACCACACAAATCTTACATAACATGTTAGTGGTCGATAAACGGCCGGATCAGTCGATACGCTCCGAGATGACTATAGTTTCGAGATGCCACATCGTGACGTCAGCTGATATTTCATCCCGGTGGTCCAGCGATGACCGATCGCTGCTCACTTTTGACAGATGGCGCTGTACGCGCCAGCCAGACAATACCAAATGTTCCCATTCATAATGCATGCATAAACTATCCTATTTATGTTTCGGGTATTTATCATACCAAAAAAAGAAAAAAAATAAAACGATACGTCGAGAGGAAGGTTTCGAGATTTCATTTAGATAGTGGGAGCCACTGGGTGATGTCCCCGCCGACCGGTGACATGTGCAGGTATCCCCGAGACGTGTAGAAGTGTAGTCCCAACAATGAGCGCTTTAAAAAACCATTATGGCGGACCCGTCGGACGGATTCCGTGTCCCAGATGGTGATGAACAATGGGTTGACGTTAACTTTCATAGGTCGGTCGGACGCTGATGCCTCGGCTGAAGACCGTTTCTGATTGATTGCCGTCATCATGGTTTTAATAGTTGCATTATTTATGCGCACCAGAAATTATGAAGTAGGTTAACCGGTTGCTATATACGTATGTATGTATATGAGCTGCCACAAACCACCTTGTTAAGCGTTAAATCTAACCTAATGTTAGAATATATTAGCAGAAGTTTTGTGGAGCTGGAGAGATGGGTTGTTCGCAATGTCAGAAATGTATATAATGGTAAATCAAAAACAGACTAAAATGTTATATTTAATAGCAAGGTACATAAAATATAAGAGATTTACTTAGTCTACAAATTTCCTGGTTATTAAGATGTATGTATGTCTTTATTTTAAATCTTAATTCTCTGTGACTACCCCAAATAGAAGTTGTTTGCTCTTTTCAACGGTATGTGTAAGTGGAGTTCAAAATTTTCCAATGAAAGAAGAAGCTATGTTCTACATCAATTTTAACTTTACTTCCATAGATATATGTCATTTCAAGTAGAGGAGACCGGGGCACATTGGGACGGATTTAGACATCCGCATATAGTTGCCTTATTTTTCATAATAACTTCTTTCCAATTTGCCGTTTGTCTAAATATGCCCCGGCCCGGGGCACATTGGGACAGGCATGGGGCACATTGAGAGAGTGTGAATATCGTGGTTATTATTGAAGATACCAATATGATGTTTGTGAGTACAAACCATCAACATGGACAAACAAGATACCGTTAAGTTCATTATTATATCTCATACATGGTGTTCAACACAAATATCACATTTTAAAACTAAACAAATTCATGCTTTAAATTGACGTCGTGTATATCTATCGAAAAAAAATCTTGTCCTCTGTCATTCCAGACTATACCTGATAAATAAACTTAAAATTTAAATAGTTTTTATATTATTATACAGACTATGTTATTCCACGTCCCGAATATTGGAGGGGTGGTAGAGCGTCTTATTGTATTAACAAAAACATCAATGAACATAGCCTAACGTTGACTTGATTGTAAGGTGTGAACTCGTGAAGGTCAAAGTGTTCAAAGTGATGAACCAAACTGATAAAAAATAAAAAGAAATCAAGAAAAATATAACAAAACAATTAATTGGAATTAAATTAAATGTTCAAACTGCCCAATTAACATAAATGTATATGTATGTGTTAGTGGAGTTTTGATTAATCGCTTATAACTCAAAAATGATCCATTTTATCACAAAAATTATTCCTACAAAAAAAATACAGGTTGTTCTATAAGAACATGGAAAGGTTACGAAATTTTCATAATGAAATGAAACATCCTGAATATTAAAATACATTCACACCAAAATACTATTGCTTGAACTTTTTTTGTTTTCTGATAATTATTTAGATAATTTTGCCTACACCTGTATTTAAAATTTTAGAATATACTCACAATGAAACTTGAAATACAACGGAATACCAGTTGACTGCCCTACCGATCGAACAAGAACAAATATCAACTATGTTATTTGAAATAAAATGATATGTTTTTTATTCTACGTTTGGTTTCCAGGTATCAAAATACATCAGGTTTCCCTATATGCCTACATATCATAATATCTGAGTTATTTTCTTTTTTTTACCTTTCGATGATTTAACTTAACTTTAAACATCCTATATTATAATAATGAAGTAAACATCATATTGTTAGTCATGTTAACGTAAGCGTCCGCCAAGCCTGAAACTGTTAGTAACAACAAAGATATAAAATATCAAACATTGACACGAAATTAAAATAAAATAACAAAGCTGATTATCGACTTCCGGTAGACAGGAACGCAGTTAATTTGAGATTATTTTAGTTTCAAAGACTCGAGTAGATCCTGATTCCAAACATTGAAATAATATATAGAAATAGTAAAACATAAAACCTAATGGAATTTTTCCCATTATATCCCTGTCCAAAACGGCCCCAGTTGATATGTCCCAATGTGCCCCAACATGAGTTTTATAAACTAAAAATATCTAGAAAATTGAACGTTATGATTTGGTATGAAGAATATATGTATAAATGTATGAATGTAGATAATATTATACAATATAACATATAAAATTATGTAGTGCCGTACGAACAGACATAGAAAATACTTACTGGGTTAACCAAAAACTGATACATACATCATCAAACGTAGTTTCGACACTAACGTGCTGGAAACTTTTTTGGATATTGTATACATTCACTGACGCGTATTCTGTATGAATGCTCATTTAATCGCAAGTCATTAAGGCGGTGAATTTAAAGTGTCCCAATATGCCCCGTGTCCCAAACTGCCCGATATCCCCTACTGTAAAGTCATCTTTGAATTACCATTCCAACCTATATATTCAAATAAATGACATTTTAGTAATATTTTGCTAATTTTGTTACTCAAAATCACTTATTTGTGAAAATACAACATATGAAATACCCTTAAAACAAACAAATTATCACGAGCTTTGAGCGTTCTGGCACCTTTTACTAGACAATAATTTTGTTGTCACCCTCAATTCGAGTTAAAAATTGTCACAAAATCCCCGACTATACAGTAAGTATTATCATTGGTTTGGTCTATAGAAGGTGCTAAGAACTTGCATGTGAAAGGTAAGCAGTATATTAGCCTATAATATAAATACTACTGGTGGATATTAAGTTTCCAAAAGATTGACTCCCTAATGCACCAGAGGTAATTAATTCTAAAAATATAGCGCGTAATTGTTCAAGCACAATATGTTTAGCTGTAAACAGCATGGCGTTGGCCTATAATTCTGGCGGTTAGTTTCAGTTCGATGGGTTTAATGGAATAGAAATGAGGATCGGCAGCCTAGTGTAATGCGTTTTTTATTTAATTCGATTTGTCCATGTGTTGCGACACGGCATGCAAGCCATTTTACCACCCTCCCCCATTCATATTGATTGCCCCCGACAAATGTTACGGTTTGGCTTTCACGCTCACGACATTACCCCAGAGAATTAGCAGTTACCCGGCTGAAGAACAAAAGACCGCCCTAATTAAGACAAATATATTTGTTTTCGCTTCTCGCTGATCGCCTGACAATATCAAACTGGTGAAAGTATATATAATACATAACATTATCTATACAAGGTATTTGAGGATTTATGCGGATTTATCTGAAACTTTTGAAATTTCTGTACGTCAAAAGTAACCGTGGACTTTGTGATTTTAGATGTGAGAGACCTTGGTCAAAGACTATTTATGGAAAAGTTAATCTTTAAGTTGAAGAGTTTAAACAGTAAAGATTATGAGTAAATTAAGGTTAAGATTAATAAATCTAGTATGCATATTATTATACATTTGTAATAATAAATATAAAAACAATAGTTACAAAAATATTACAAAAATTTTAAAAAATAGTGTGAGTTGATATGTAGCCGTAACCGTGGTTACCCAATGCTTTCATTGTGAAACCGAAAACTGTGTCTTTATGATGTTCAAATAAAACGAAATGTAACTCCAATGCAATCGAATGACATCATTCCATCAATATTGCCTTTGGACGTTCCGTGATAATAATTAGAGAGCAGGCTTAATAATAAGCTTGTATATTTGGAAAACAACCGCCTTAAATAACCAGAAAAAATAGGAATAACAATTAGAAAATCACTAACAAAACCTAACGTTGTATGCTATGTAATATAATTTTTTTCAGGTTTTTTTTCACACTTTTTTCTCTACAGAAACCTATTTAAAAAAGAAGTTAAACCATAAATTACCAAATTACCAAACAACATTTCCAAATTTTTGTTATAAATCTTATAATAATTTACCGTAACCAAAGTTAATAATATTATTTGAATCCTGTAAAAATACGAAGTGTAACAAACTGGTCAAAAATAAAAACAAAAAGTAATTAATATGGTATAATAATTGGTTAAGTGCAACGTATGCAGATTGTTTTTTTGTTTTTAATAATTTGTGAAAGCCCTTAGCAGGCAAACTAAGTTGTCTTTTTACTAGGTGTATATTAACTTCGCTGAAAATTTGTTTAAGAAGGTTGAAAATTTGAACTTGGACAGATTTCCGGTGAAAATCCATGAATTAATAAAAAAGAGTTGAAAAACTTTCAAAATTAGGAAAATTTTCCAAATTAAGTTAACATTTTGCATGTGGACAGATTTTCGATAGCAATGCACGATTCAAAATAAGAAATACTTTTTTTTGTAAATTAGGCAAAATTATATTATTATTCTACATAGAATAAAAATTCCAAAATTTAAAAAAAAAATTTCAACTGAGTTGTAATTTTACACGTGGGCAGATTTCCCGTGAAAAAAAAAACAGCGAAAAATTCTAAAAAATATTAAAAACATTTTAAAATTGGGAAAATTTGTCCAATCGAGTTAACATTTTGCAGATTTCCGATGGCAAAGTAAGAAACAAAATATCAATCGTCTTTAAAAATTTTAGATTTTTTTTATAAAGCGTGGTTTAAAAATTATTTTTTACATAAATGTATTACCATTTGCCTTAAATTATATTATTATTCTACATATTGCTGATTATAGCAATAAACATTTAGCGATTCCCGTTTACCAAACTTTCAACCATCACCAACAGGTGTCACCACGGTGTTCTTATGTTCAAATCTCGGCATCTTTGCCTGAAGTGACAAATCCGCCTATAAATTTCCACTATCTCTCTCTATAGCCTCTATAGCTCAATTGGCGAGAGCTTCCGACTGGAGATTGGACGGTGTTTAGTTCAAATCTAGGCCGTGGTATTTTTTCCACGAATTATCCTCACCCAGATTAATTATCATTCGCTTTCTTAATTAATTATCTTAGATGTTCAGCATTTTTAATGAAAAATCCACATAAAATAATAATAGAGACAAGATGTCAAAAAAATATCATCAGTATTTTCCCAGTTTTCGGAAACGCGTGATCACAGTAGCAATTTAGGCTTTTAGGTTTATACTTAGTCGTGTATAAACGCCGCGACATAACCGAAAGACCATAAAATAAGCACGTATATAACAAAATAGATAACAAAAAATGCAAACTAATCAAAATAAAGATAGTGATTTTTCTCAGTTTTTAGTTTTTGATACTACTTAGTGATAATGTTGTTACTTTTAAGTAATATCTCTTAGCACTTATCGCCATCAAAACCAAATCTTCAAACAAAAATGTACAATTGCATTTATAGAAATGCGTCAGACTACATTTAAGAACAAAGAAGCAATACTTATCGCACTAACCAATAATGTTATAATTTTATAACACTTCTCACAACAACAAAAAACAACCAAAACGAACAAGAGCATCCAAAATGTATCAAACATCCTTCATTGTTCCATGTGTCCCAGCAACGTCACAACAAACAAAAACCGCCACGTCCTGGTGGCGAGTAGCGAAGTTATTAATTATTGCAATGATCGTCTCGGCGGCGGTGATATTACAGGGCGGCAACCGAAAGTATAAGTTACCTCGAATAAAATTACCATCGGCAAAACAATTACCATATCCGCGTTCACCCATTCTCCACTCTTGTGTCTTCGCGGCATCCGCACAGTGCACAAAAAGCGGACAACCAACGAGCCTCTCCTTCTGCTCCTCTCTGCTCTGCTCAGTGCTCAGCTCAACGGTCACAGAAGTGACGCCTGGCAGCTCACCTCTCTCGCAGAAGAGCAATTAGCCCCTTCGGATCCTCTGATAATCATTTGTTATTAGCGGTGCTAAACACCGGCATATTAATCCGTCCAGAGATGAACTATCTGGGTCAGAATTTACCAAGAGGAAATAGTTTTGTGAGAGGTACAAACATAAACAATGGGTAGGAGTAAAAATTATTTCAGGAGTTCTTCAACAATTACCTATAATACTATAATTACGTATAATTTTTATGATTCGTATAACATAACTTATTTTACAGAGGCCAATTATAGTTTAATGGATCATTAAAAATCATTGAGCTATGGAATCCAGTGTGCCGAACTAATGGCTACCAACACACTTATACACGTTCGCGATAGGACTAGCGAGTAGAGTGAATCAGCGCCATCTCTACGCCACTTGTCGCTACATATACCATATCTTGTCCTTTCCTCTCTACGTCAGCGTACTGCCACAGCACGAGACCTCCTAAATGACCTAAGATGAGCACATGGAATAGAAATTTCTGCTCAAACTGTTAGGAACAGATTAAAAGAAGCGAATTTGAAACCAAGAAGACCTGTCAGCGCACCACGCCTTACGTAGCATCACAAAGCAACGCGAATGAGGTTTGCTCTGGATCACAGAGATTGGCAACTTCGTCACTGGACGCCTGTACTGTTTACAGACGAGTCCAGATTTCGTTTAACTCGTTGCGACGGTCGCGTACGTGTATATAGACGTCCTGGTGAACGACACGCAGCCGCTACTAGACAGGAAATGGATATATTTGGTCGTGGATCTGTGGTGGTTTGGGCTGGAATCAGTATAGACAACAGAACTGATCTTGTTGTGGTTCCTGGTAGACTAAATGCCATGAATTACATCAAAAACATCTTGAGGACAATGTGATGCCTACTAAATCCTATTGAACACGTGTGGGATCAGCTTGACCGATGTGTTCGCAAGCGTCCTAATCCATCACTTATACATCACTTATACACATATAGGAACTGAGATCAGCCATGATTGAGGAATGGGAAAGCATACCCCAAGAATCTCTTCGCAGACTAGTGCGAAGCATGCCACGCAGATGTGAGGAAATGATTCGTGCTCGTGGAGTGCTCGTGCTCCATTTTGTTTTTCGTTATTAATATTGACATTTTTAAGTGTAACTTAGAAGTAACTAAGAGTTGGAAAATTGTTTTTGTAACTTTCTTGTGTTAAATATATGCCATTGAAGTATACGAAATTTGATTTGCCTAGAACCATTATTTAAAAAGTTACGGGTTTCGAAAAAAGTGTTCCCCTAACTTTCTTGAGGAGTGTAGTAAAGTTCTTGGGTTATTGGGCCAAGCCACTACAAATTTACAAAATATGCCAAAATCACATTGTTTGACATTTGCAAAATACATCGAAAATGCTACTTCGACAATATGCGTCTCTATAGCATTCTATGCATTCTCTATAGTCTATTTCAAAACCAAGAAGACAAAAGAAAAGAAAGGTTCACACTAGGAAAAAATCAACACAAATGTCCCCACATATTTTAGTGGTAAAATCTAGACAACAAATGTACATTTTACTAAAATAATTTTAATTTAATAAAAATAATTCATCACTCATCATCGCTAACTGTACTAAACAATAAATGCTATCGCTATCAGTATTAATATCAACAGACAATTTTCTCATGAGTCTCATAACTATATATAATTCCACTTTTTTGTATCCTCCTTTATGATATTATTCACATTTTTTTTTCTAATTTGTGCATCTCATTACTTTTTGACTTCGTTAATTTATATGTGGTATCCTTAGCTGCTCCCTCGTTTTTAATTTCCGTAACATAATTGCGGGAGCTGATATCTGTATGAAGCCACGCTCCTTCGCATACGTGGCACGACTAAGCTCCGGCGATTTTTTATTAAAAAAAATTTCCACAGTCTGAATTTCATTTTTATTACAACAACCATGTTATTATTTTCCATATAGAATTTTTCACAAAAACGTAAATATGTAAATATAACCGTAAATTTGCAGAACTGTATGGTATCTAGCATGGACGAGGTTGTTTTAGAGACTAATTTTGAAAATTCCTGTTGGTTAAATAGACAATAGAGTTAACAATATTTTACGATTCTCAATTGCATTTTTCTATAGAATTTACTCATGAAATGCTTTGAACAAAAACAAAAAGAAACTGTTAATATAATATGCCTATTTAAATTAAGCCTTGTTTTTATTCAGTTAATCGGATATTTAACAACAATGTTACAGCTACAACACTGTTTATCTTTTAAAACCCAACATTGCAGTCAGTTTTACTATAATAAATCGGAACTCATTCTTTACCTCATTCGAAAGTGGCAGGTTAAAACTTTGAATGTTTTGTTCAATATTATACTGTAATTTTTTGTTCATTATTACAAAATTGCGATGCCACAGAATATTTTTGCAAATACTGGGTCATTATAATTGATTGTCGTCGAAGTAAGCCATCTCCATGTTAATAAATTTTTTCCGCTATACACCAACACACAAATTTCAAATAGTTTATGGAACCAATTTAACTTTTACGTGTAGACCAGTTGTATTTTATTCAAATAGAGCGGCAACCAGAAATCTTTACGTTTGATATAATGCCTTGCTTCGACTAAAATCATTTAGAATGGCCATATATCAACGCAGTGTTCAAGTGTTGGTTTCTGTTGGTTGAGCAAAGAGTCAGTCTTTCAGCAACACATACAGAACTACTTGACCTGTTTTGTCGACATTTTCCGAAATCTTCTACCGCCGTGCTTCGGTAGGCACGTAAAGCCGTTGATAAACGAGCTCATCATAAATTACAGGAAAGAGATAAACTAAACTAGATCATCAACTAAAACCAAGTACGTTATTCATTTAAAACAAAATTACTCATTTCTTTATAATAAACTTGAGCAATCCTTGAAAATACGGTCCTGTCTATACCTCGTCGCGAATATCCTGTCTACAATTCGCAATTTTCTCATCTTTTTCTCAGGCGATCCGAAATTATCTGGTAACAGGTAAGCGATGCTTATCGTCACAGTAATTACTGGAAACACAGCCTTTAAATTCAATTTGGGTCTAATTGAAGATGTAAATTGACGTTTCCATGCGACCGGCAAAACTGGCGGCCGATTCGCCGCCCCTTCTCCGCGCTCGCCCCCTTCCGGTCCTATTTTTTTACGGACGCACCAGCGCAAATTGATAATTAATGTGAGCATTAAAAAGACCGGGCATTACACATACTGAGCGCGTTATGTTACGCTTATGGGCGTCATTATGGTTCATTAAGCCGAAAGTCCGGTCTGTGGCGAAGACGGTCGGATGGTAGCGCAGCGGACACCTGATGAGCGTTTTGTACGATTTTGCATATCAATTATGAGTGTTACGGGAGGCGCACGCACTTAAAATTAATCAAAGTGCGCCGAGGTAATGCGACCACTATGCTAAACATGAATTATTAAATTATCATAATTTTTTATGTGGATATTTAAATTGTAATTTTATTATTATTATTATTATTATCGGTTACTGGTAGCCCTACTTGTGCGTGGATCGTACATGAACAGATCGTGGAAAGCGTCGATAAAATAATTTATCAATTTCATGGCCTGTTTGTATGATAAAATAATGTGATGACTCATGGTTTGGATAAAGAGTGTGTACTTCACCACTCCTGTGAGTTAGGAGACAAATTTAAGAAATTCTGGTAGTAAACGTGTCACTGTCTTCACGTAAAATGAGTTATCAAGGAAAGTAAATCCAATACAGTTGCCCCCAGTTGCTCATAATATGCCACAACCGCCGTTTACAGGCTCCATCTAGCTTGTAATTTGAGAACTACTGAATACAAGAAAAAGAGTTAAATACCTTTTTTTGTCCAGAATTGTAGAAGAATCATTTTTGTACAGAAGTTTAATTTGCGAATACGTGTGAACGTTTTGCGGTAGGATATGAAAAACTGCATTTTAAAAATACAGGCTAATCTATGACATGTGCGCCAAACGACAAGTGATAGGGATGTCATTTTGTTTTTATCCAACAACGGCCAACCGGCTAGGCTTTGGTGCTCACCTATAACAATTTTAAAGTTCTTCTTTTGAAGAACACTTGTGGTTAGAGCATTGTACTAGCGATACAAAGGTCCCAGGTTCAAATCCAGGTTGTGGCTGTAATTTTTAATTTATTTAAAATTTACATCCCGCCTGTATATCACCATCTTCTATACTTTGATTAATTTCATCATTACGGTAAGTCCGTATCATACGCTATGTTCGTATATTGATTTCTAGTAACTTGTGGAAAAGTTTTTATCTATCACATGATAGCGCAAAGTTTAGGGTTTACTTTAAGACCCTTTTGCAGGTTTTAAGGACAATGGGTTCCGCCGCTATTATAAATTAAAAAAACAGCTAAAATTACGTATTTTGGCATTTAGACGTCAATGTCAAAACATGTAATTTTGGCTGAACTTTAAAACTGCAAACTTTGGAAATTTCGTTTTATTGACATGTTGGAACGTAGATTTTTCCTCTATTTCTGATATTGCATTATGGTGATTTTTGCAATGAGTGTTTTGCAACTGCGACGTTATTTTATCCGGTAATTACAGCCAACTTCGTATTATTGTAAACTTAACAGGAATTGGCGAAGGTTTAAAAAAGTCGCCAATTTTTGAGAATGTGCATTAGTTTGACAATTTTTCGGTTAAATACTTATGCAGAGTCAAATAATCTCGGTTACAAAACCATATCCGAGTACTACGAGCGTTTCCTAGAGTCTAAAAAACGCTCGCAGTACTCGCAGTACTAAGACCACCAGAACTCTACAAAGTGATGTCTTTCTGCAGGTACTTGTGACACATGGATATGCACCTGTCGTTGCTAAGTACCGCATTCTAGTGAATTGAGGGGCGTTCACATCATACTCTGGTTTTGTGACTGGCAAATGAAAAGAAAAATCGGAAAATATAAATTAAAAGAGCCTAAATATCCCTTTTGAGGTTTGTTTCAAAAATCGACTGGACGTAGGATTTTTTAATCGGTCCCTTTATTATCAAGTTTTCTATCCCTGAATCTGGTGAATTTACTTTACTATAATAAGAACAAGTTGACAACCATGCCAGCGCTTTAATTGTCAAAAAGGCTTGAACGTCACAACAACATATTGGCTACCATGGCAACGAACGCTACTTCTTGCAATGACGTCACCGCATAAAGTCATCACTATTAACATTGGCTACTTCTGCTTCTTTCTCGCACTGACGTCACTTGTGGGCGTGACCGACGCGCGTGAGCCGACCGTAGTAGTGGATCGTGCCATATTCCAATTATGCTTGTATGTAAGTAAGCATTTGTACGTAACAAATACTAATTCCAATCAATAATTTATTATTATATATGTACATACAACATGGTTATAGGTTTCTCAAAGGTTATTTGTGGGGACGAAGAGTTTGCGCTTTTAGGCGCCCGCAGATAATGACCTACAAATAGCTTAGATTTGTACATACCTACTGCAATGTGAATAGGTTATGGTTGCGTTTTTGACGTTTCTAGGTGGCAGCCATGACGACGCACAATAAATAGCTACTGCAATCTTGAGGCGCTTTCACAAAAATCGGAAAATTTTGAAGCAAAAACGCCGGGAGGCCGTTTTGCGGCCACTTCGAAAACTCATGCAACGTAGAATGGTTCATATAGTGCGACGGACCAAAAAGTCCTCTCCAAATTTTCCATTAGCAATTAAAACCCCACTTTTTCGCTCGTGAATTGGTGAGACAAAATCGTCAAAATCAGTTTATATTAATATAGACTAGTAAGCAATTGAAGAAAGTTGTCCATCTGCCAATTTTTACGTTTTTCAACAGGGTGGCTGTTGAATATTTGGGGCCATCATTTCGAAGACGGAATTAACGGAAAAACTGATATAGCAACCTCAAATATATTCAAGGTTTTTTTTTTAATTTTCAAACAAGTTTTAAATGTCGTTATTAGAAAAAGCTTTATTATTACTTCTCCAACACATTCATTTCAAGCACGTAATTCATACTTCTGAAGCAAATCGAATTTACGATGATATGCCTTCTCCATTACTGGTAGTTCGTTAACAATGTAAACCTTCGCACAAAATTGACCATTCATATTTAAATGAGTCGAACTTTTCATAAACTTACAATCCGCGGAAAAGTTTCAAAACTGTTTCAATCGATGCAGGCACGTTTACCGGAACGGCCAAGAAAATCGAGAAAAACGAAACGCGAACACGTCCATAAGCATAGAACAAGAAGGAGGAGGGCGAACTTTAAAATTTTCAGAAGATATTCAAGATGATTACTGCGTCGGGGCGCCGCATCCGAAGATCCAATAAAGCCTCCGACAGAGGGCGCAGCGGCATTACGCGGGCCCGTCGTGAATTGATGAACAAATTCCTATTAAATCCGCTCGCTCGGCCCCGGCCCAACTTCTTTTTATATTGAATAACTTTTAAACGATTTAAAAGTACGTAGTACGCCAAACCGCCCGACCCGCCATCTGGGCCGGATTAAGTTTACTACCGCGGTCGGCCGCGTTATTACTCTCCATATTGCCTCTCGTGTCTCCTCGCAGTCGTCTCGACCCCCTCGGCCGGACTCCTCGGTCCACCCCCAAGCGAACAGACCGATCCTCCGAGCCACCCCTCAAGTCTATCTATTAGGGAACTTTTTACGCCCGTCATATTTTTATAACGACCGCCCTAAGCCGCGATTAATTTGTTTGCGCTCGGTTAATGCATGAACAATTAGGAGGATTATATAGAGGGTGGTCCTCGGATCTCCCTCTGCGTCCTGGAAATTGTTTTACTTAACCGGATTATGGGTATTGTTCTTGATACGTTGCGCAGTTTGTACGCATTGTGGTCGGCCATAATAAGGAGTTCTGAATCAACAATAGAGACACACTGCGGTAGCAGTTGTATAAATAGTATATTTATATACGAGATCTATAAGAAGTCAAATTGGCGCATGAGTTGCTTGAAATTCTGGCTATTATATTGAGTTAAATATATGGAGTTAAACGTTAATAAAATTCAGACACAACAGAACAAAACACTCAAAATACTATATGGAGTAAATAGACCGACTATTGAATATTAGAAACAGTATTACATGTAATACGGGGGGGTCGATAGCGTACAGGATAGAGCGGCTGCTATCTACGCTGGAGGCCCGGGGTCGAATCCCGGCTCGGGCTAAAATCGGCTGTCCTGGTATTTTAGGCAGGGAACAAATACCTTTGCATGCCGCCTTCCATCGGATGAGGAAGTAAAGCCGGTGGCCCCGTGTGCTGTCATGATGCGACGTGAACGATAAAGAACTCTTACTTGGAATTCCTTCGGTAGGACAAAATTCTTGGTTGTGTGTAGCCTACTCTCAGCATCGGTGATTGGCCTAAGTTGCGGAAATAGACCGACGTAAAATAAACAAGCAACAAAAAACACTTCAACTTCAAAGCCACCAGTGTTACAAACCTAAAGTTACTAAAAGACAATGTTACAAGTTGTAACACCAAGAACTGTGCTGCAGTGTATTTAATAATACTTAAAGATTTGTTTATCTTCACAAACCGTTTAATAAACTATAAACATTTAATACAATTTAAATTCAAACGTCATCTTTTTAGCCAAGTAAAATGGCTGGTTTAGTACTGCTCCAGAGAAAGAACCAAAATTTAGTTAAGGCCAATAAAGTTTTAAAGAAATGTAGAATAAAAGCTTTTCACAAAGAACTAGGGAGGTCTAGAAGGATGCATTAGTGTCACATATGATTTGATGACGGTTCGATTTTTATATCAGCTTTTTTTATATCAAAAGCTGGCTTGTATACAATGCAATACAAAGACGGCAATAAACGTCACGACTGTACAATAATTCACATTCAGCTGTCGTGTTATATATTAGTATAATACATAATCGATCGTAAACATTTATTATCGATGTTTATCTTAATATAGGTTGGTTTTACACTTTGTGACGTTTTAATACCATAGAAATTAAAGCTAATATCATGCAATTTAACAAACGTGCACTTTGACGCAATGTTTCAGACTCTCCTTGAAATTCAGATCGCATTCTTAATTCATTCAATGTTTACGGTTTGTGGACCACAAACTTTAGGTATACAAAAGAAGTTATCTAAATCGGAAGAGTGTGTTTATTGTTCTTAAACTAAATAATACTACATGACATGTTGTGACTGCTTTCATAGGTCCGAGATGTCAACATTCCAAAAATAAACAAAATTTAGTTTTGATTTGAATAGACCAGTTATCAATATTATTCTCATTTTTTGGTCATATTTAATATTGGCTAACTTACTGTAGATGTACACTCTGTTTTATTTTGTAGAATATTTTCAGTTTAGTGTGTATTTTGTGTATGTTGTTATCTTTGTTAAATTCGGCGAAAGTTATTCGGTACAATATTTTCAGTGGAGTAAGTGTTTGTGTATGTCTGTTTTCTTTATTGAATGAGGCAGAAGTTATTCGTCTAAATGTGAGACGTAAAGCATAAGTTTATTGAGGGCTTGGGGGAAGATCAGACGGTTTGTATAAACCAGTCTGACCCAGTCCTGTTTAACCATGAAGGTGCTCATATTTTATGTACTATTGATATGTGTTTGAGGTTAATAAATGCTATTATTATTATTATTATTATTATTAATTAACTTTTATATAATTCATTGCTAAAATATTAATTTCCAAGGCACCACTTTTTGCTCTGGAGAGGATTTTCCAAGGCGTGTAAAATTACCGATTACATTACAGAAAATCGTAATGTTGTCCCACATATTTCTAGGAAACGACATTTGTAAACTGCAAAAATGAGACTGGATTGGAATTATTGTCAAAATAACCAATCACATCCGTCCAATTAAATATTAAGATTACTTTAAAGTATAATTTCTGCCTTCCGGTTCTATAGATTCAAGAATTGTTGTAATTTTTTGATATGTTTTGTCGTTGCAAAATGCCCACTGCACTGTTCAGTTATTTGTGTTTTAGAAATTTAACTAATCGTAAATCTGCCGGTGTTCTTACATTAAGGCTCAAAAGTTTATGCAGATGCATCTTTATTAGTTATATAATTTTTCGTAACTTCGACAGACGATAGTAACAACAATACAGACTTTTTTAAAGAAACAAAAAAGTACAAATTATATGCGAAATATATAAAATAAACCGTGCATTTATTATAAGCAATTGATAAAATATTTTTTCAATTCAAAAAAATATTTGACCAAACCAAAAAAAATATTTAAGCAAAGCCAAAAATATAAATGTCGGTAGATCGGTAGATTTAGTGCTCAATATTTATCATTTTAATTCACCAGTTATTCCTATTCCTAGGGCACAATATAAATAAAATATTTCTCATTCTAACATTTTGTATGTAACATATTCATATTTATTAATTAATGTATTATTTGAATGCACAAGTTATCCATTCTACGCCACAATAGGAATAAAATATTGCTCATTACAACAATTTTTATTGAACATATTCATGTTTATTTTAATCCACACATTTATTTAAACATTGCACGCTTAACGATGTAGTCTACCGGAAGTGTACCGTAGATTCGGTATCCTAGCTTTAATACGTATAGATATGTTTTTTTGTATAGATATGAAATTTTAACAGTACTTTTCTAATGTAGTTTTGCACACTGGATAGTATATATCACAGTTATTTTATGAAAATTACTTTCCAAATTAGATTATGAAAAAATAGAAAGGTTTTATCTATGAATTTAGTTTAAACTATTTATCGTTTTACGTGATTTCGAACCCGCGATTTAGAAAAAATATGTTTTTCTAAGACACCCTTGACATGCCGGGTGCCCAAAATAAGTTTGAGGAGCTTTGTTCTGATAAGGGACTACCGATACAGGCTGGTTCTGAAGTAACTGTTAAAGTAAAAATTTTTACCAAAGAAATAATATGGTTTAACTTCACGCATACTGAAGACAAATATAAAAAAAAGTCTGGCCTTGTTCCGCAATAGAAAATTATTGGCATCTGGCGGCTACTGGTGGTAAACTACTCCTCCTTCAACATATCACATTCACAGACATTAATCTGTTCATACCACCGTAGTCAGCTGTTCGCTGTTTGGTCGACAACAAAAATGTTTTGGAGATTGAATCTTAGTATGTTTGTGCGTAATTGTATACACTGTACAGCAAGAAGTGTCTTGCAAATAATGAAACATATTTAGATATCCTGAATATAATTTTGTTAGTAGGTTAGTAGCTAAAACTTTTAAATAAACTGTCTGTAAACGTTAGCTGGCAATAATTTTCTTTCTGGCTATTAAATGCTCCTGAAAGGTTGACAGTTATTTAAAAATCATCG
This sequence comes from Melinopterus prodromus, assembly GCA_964023965.1. Classification (NCBI taxonomy): domain Eukaryota; kingdom Metazoa; phylum Arthropoda; class Insecta; order Coleoptera; family Scarabaeidae; genus Melinopterus; species Melinopterus prodromus. The sequence continues at coordinate 54,912,533 of OZ030393.1, forward strand.
TGTATATCAAAAAGACCGTTTTAGAAAAAAGTGGTGTCAGACCTTTTTCGCATTAGGCCGACGATATTCATTAACAAACAACATCTCGCTAGGTAGTTACAAGTTTAGGAAACATGTTGAGGACCACCGAAACATTATACGTAACCACCATTCGCACTGGTTACATCTCGGTATGGGAGCTTCCACCATGGCGGGTAACTTCGCGGCAAGTAGCATTAATTCACAAGTAATGTGAAGATGTCAAACACCCACCCACACGCAAGCGGCGCGCCACTTGTTGTCCGGGGGCTCCCCGTCCGGCAACGCGCGCGCACAGATTCGCCCGACGGCCGCCAGGGGTCGGGCGAGCGCGGGGGCGGTTCGCCATCGGAAATGAGCAGTTGCATAGAAATTGAGTTCGTGAGACAAAACAGTAATTGAAACCGCACCTGAGCTCGGCTCAAGTGATTATAGTTCTCATTCCGTGTCAATTAGTTTGGTCTGTTATTACGCTCCGTGGCCCGTCGCAGCGAGGCCCCAAGAAGCGGAGGCGTCCGCTTCAAAGCATCAGGGCTTTAATCTATTTCGCAGCTGCTTGCCTACCGGACTGGATTTTCTACCTAAAATCGCCAATTTGGTGTATAATCGCGACGATTTCGGCTTTTTGTTCTTCGTGTTATTATTACGGGAATATTACTTAAGAGAGATTCCTGGGAGCAATGATGTTTTTTTGGGGAGACGGTTGTCTTTATGTAAACACCGCAAATGAGGATGGATGTATTATTGAACATGTTCCAATCATGATGTGATATTAAAGAGCTGATTTTAGATCTGAATCATTAGAGGGTTAGAACTTTTCAGCATGTTGGCATGTACCAAAACTTTGAAAAATCGAACTTTTATGGAACTGCACAGTAAACGGCTAATTTTCACCATGCTCCATTTTTATACTTTTTAGGTATTAAAATTTGTGTTTTGATATCCAATATTTTTTAACTACTATATCGATTTTGATGATTTTTTAAAACGGCATTTGTTAAAATGTGTTACTATTTTATTTCATAAGATGTCAAGTGGCGCTTGAGTGGCCAACTAACCGAATGCGACGAAACGTCTTATACAGCAAGATATCTACAGTATTTTGTTTGAATTTAAATCGTTAATTTTACATAAATTTTCAAATGACGGTTGGAATTAATTAGCAGTTTCAACAGTTACATTATCAAACCGAAAATAGTATCATACTGTCTTTATTATAAAATCAAAAGAGAAAAAAAAAACATTTTTTTAAATTATGCGATGCAATTCATTTTAGTGAAAGTGTCTCCGCTGACTAGTTGTCAAGATTCTGGAAAATCATACATTCGAAATTATAAAACTATGACACACTGATTTCTTTCTTTCATTTAATGACAAAATAGCAAAAAAAAACAACAATCTTAAGGATTTTGTGAAAAAAGGCGGATAGGTAACTGATATACAGGAAAACATTCTTGAATATTTCCGGACATGAAAAGGACTAAAAAATAGTTGAAAATGTTAATTAAAAAGGTGCAAACATGTATTGTTTGTAATTAATTGTAATCTCGTTTCTTTGATTTGAAAGCAATATACCCGCCTTTTTTCTTCTACTGGTATCATAAAACACTATACGATAGTTTTAATATAATTTAATTTTATAATTCTCCTTTTTAATTTTTACTCTAAATGTGGTAATAATGGCAGGTTGAGCTCAAACATTATTAAAGAAAGTTTTATTGTAAACGTTGTAAAAGAATTAGGTTAAAAAATAAAACAACATAGTGTACTTGTGGGTGTATCCAGTACTACTGTCAACTAATATTTTTGGACCCAGTTCGTCTCTGTCTATTACATCATATTTTTGAACAGAAAAATTGCCTAACAAGGTATGTATGTTCCTACGTACATGTTTTTTCCCCTCACGTTTTTATCTGTGTATGAAACAGTGCCAAAACAAGCTTCAATTTATTGATATTGTAAGTAATATTTGTGAGAAGATACCAACGTTTATATATTCTACAACAAATTCACATAAAAATGTCCTGTAATACTTTCTAAAATACAAAAGTGGGTGCAGACTACATTTATGGCCCTAAAAAATAAGAAAATTAATTAAAACTTAATTACTAAAAGAAGTGAATTCCTGAAAAGAACAGAGTAGGTTCTCTATATGCCTTTGTATTTTGTTAATAGAATTTGGAAGAATTAAATCAGAGACCACGTGTTATGAAAAGGTTTGGAGCATCTGAAACAGTTGAAATAGCAATACTGATCATTTTTATCATGTGGGCCTAGGGTTGCCAACATTGTTTCGACCCGGAGAAAAATAATTATATTATGGAACATAAGTTTCGACACATACTTTTAAGTAACGCTTTGGTGTGAAATTTGGATGTAGATAGTGTAGAAAACAGTGAGATTTAGATGCTAATTGCTAAGTAAATTAATTTATTTCAATTAATGTCTACTAGTTTTTACTTTTTTCGTTTCTGCATCTTATTGTTTTTTTACGACACAACCAACATGAGACCAAATGCCAATATTACCACCTAAACCAAGCATAACCTTGATGTACTGGGAATTTTTTTTAAGGAATCATTTGTTTTTGCTTGAAGTAATTATCTACACGTTCCCTAACTAATTTTAAATTTTCATTTTATTCGCACAATATTCGCGTTTTGTATAAACCCCCATAATAAATGTGTCATTAAACAAAATTGATAACTATATCTCTCAGTCTTTGTAAATATATAGTCCAACTAATAATAAAATTTTCAAATAAAGGTATAGATGTCGTCATGTCCGTGATTTAAAAAATACTGTTTTATGTCAGACCACTATGATACTATTCTGTAAACTGCCTTGGACAAACTCAACATATTGTTGTATATTTCTTAACATCTAAACAACATACATATTAAAATAATCAACGAAAGTTCAAAACGTATTTTGTTAATTAATGTATCATTATTGAATGTTGATTTCTAACAAGCAAAGTTCCTACCTTTAAATAATACCCATCTTTTTCAAAGCCATTTTTGATATTAAATGTGCCTCAGTCTATGATCATCGAGGTAGGATACAATCTTCTGCGTTCGTCGTACCGCTACAGAATTCCTACTGTATTCACTTGACATGTGACGAAATCTAAAAATGCTACAATTGCTACTTGCAAAGTTTCTCACATGCTCTCAAAACGTAAAATTAAATTGTTGTAAAGATTGAGCAATAGAGTGCTTCTTACTTGGAGCAAAATTCCTTTTGTCTAAGGAATTCGCTGTAAACTGTACGATTAGAATAACAATTTTTAAAAAATATTTAGGGGTTGCTACGATTTCTCAAAAGTTCGATTATTACCTTTAGTTAACCAGGAGAATTTACCCTATATGGTACCCCTATCTTCGGACCGCGTGACAATGTTCTTCTCCTGAAAACATATTTGATTATGGCTCCAAAAGCAAGCTGTTTGAGAGTCTCTGTTTCGGCGCACACATAAATAAACAAGTCCTCTCAGGCCGCAGTTGGCAAAAATTAACTTACGATCTCCGCTGCAATCGTATTTTGCGCTCAGCAATAAACACATCGCCCTCCGTTGTTTGTTGGAAGAAGATCCTCGTAAATTGCGAAAGAAACGCGCACCTAGATCCTTCTCTTTTAGAAAGCTATGACATTTTCACATTACACAAATCAGTATATATTTAGATCTATAGGAATTATTCTAATAATTACATTATCCTACGTTTAATTTTCTTTCCAAATGGAACGAATGCGCCAATACGTCTTATGAAACTTGTGTTACTATTTTTTCTACATTGCGTTATTAATTTTACATAAATATCAATAATTGCGCTTGTCACCTTACAATCCAGAGTACAACTATCGCAACTACCAACTGTTGAAGGTTCAACAGTTGGTAGTTGTGGTAAAACTGACAAATACGATTAAGGCGAACAAATAGCAATTGAGATGACAGCATTATTTGACGCTTGTCATCAATATCACCAATCTTAGGAAACTAAAAGTTACTAAGAGCTAGTGCTGTAATGTTTTCATAACGACACCAAAAGCTGTTTGGTTATGAGTTTATAACAATCGTATAGTAGAAAAAATATTTTTTCTACTTTGCGTTCGTTATGAACTCATAACGAAACCGGTTTCGGTGTCGTTATGAAAACACTAGATCACAAACATTTGGTAACTTTTAGCTTTCCAAGATTGATGAAATTGACGTCAAGTGTCAGGTAAGGCTGACATCTGAATCGCTATTGGCTCGCCTCAATCATATTTGTGAATCTTACTACAACTACCAACTGTTGAAGAAAAAAATTACACTAGATTGTAAGATGACAACCGCAATTTTTGACATTTATGTAAAATTAATGTCGCAAAGTAGAAAAAATAGTATATAACACTCGTTTTATAAGACGTATTGGCGCACTCGTTCCATTTGGGCACTCCTCGCTACGCTCGTCGTGCCCAAAACAACTCGTGGGCCAATTTTTGTCTTATAAAACTTGTATTATAATATACTATATTGAAATCAAACATCCTATTAATGCAGGACAGGTTTTCTTATTATAGAACGCAATGCTTGTTTAATATGTATAGAAAACCCCCAAAAGGGCTAATGTTTAATTCAGGATGTCTAAATCGAAACCGTTTTTTCGTATTTTTTGCGAGCATCCTCCGGAATAACCGTCGTTCCGTCGGTTGGCGCTATGTGGCGCCTCGATCCGTGTTATTTTTATGCCGCCAGTAAGAGTAGGGGGTGGATGTCGCTTAGCATACACACGACACTCGCGTGACATCCTACCAGCCACCCCGTTCAATTTAATTCCAAGTTATAAAGCGTTAAATTAAAGGGAGCCCTTCGGGGTTTACCCCCCGGCCCAAATGAACGTACGCCACTGCCGGCGGACTTGCGAAATCAACATTGCCGCCCCCGTATACGTACTGGCGGGAGTTAACAAATCACGAAACGGCGCTCCGGCGCTCGCCTTTTTGAAAAATGCAATTTACTCGCAGCGGCAGCCCCTCTAAGCAAAAGGGGGCTAAATTGTAAACTGTCTCGCTCGGCGACCCCGTACGTCACTGTACTCGCCGTAAAATTTCACGCCTCTGTGATTCCCGAACGTAATTTAGTGCGATCTGTCTAAGTGGTTTCGAAAAATACTATATAACTCACAAATGATAAAAAGAAAATAATAGCCAATCAGGAAAGTGATAGCTAATAGGAAATTGTTTAGATTTACTTATATTGACCGTAATTTATAATTGAAATGACGTCAAAGAACTTTATATACAATTCAAGACTATGTAAAGAAGAATTTTCTTGCGGTGTTGACGCTTAATTTCGTCCTTTTTTCTTTTCATTTGTTTTCTTGCCCATTACATCCAGTCCAGTCCCATCTCTTTCCTCCCCCCCCCCTCTCAGCGTTTCCCATCCCTTCACTTGCCTCAATCAGGCGCACGCGTACATTTTTAATTTTTTTTTGCTGGATTCTCTCAATTTCTTCCTTTATATATTTATACTCCATTCCTATGAAATTGTAGTTCTATGAATACGTATTAAAACGGGCCTCAAGGGGTTCAAAATCGAGACTATGTGTAATAAATTAATAACAAAAAATAATAAAAACCTTTTAATTTGCTTTTACTGTATAAAATTTACATACCAATCGATTCAGAGCATTTCACATATTTTCAGGTACAGAATTTATCAATATTCTCGGCTACGTGACATCCTAACCAACAATAAACAAAATGTGTCTGAAGGCAGAAATTTTGAGTTGAACCTGGTTTTTGAGAGAATTAATACTAATAACCTGCAAACACTCCAAAAATGCATTTTTACTTTATCATACGCAGTATGTAAAGTATTGTAATCGTGCCGAAAAAAATTTTTGAGATTTTAGCGGAAATAGGTCTTTATGGGTCCCCTGAACATTTTTGACCAAGGTACAAAAAAATGTCTGTGTGTGTGTGTGTGTGTATGTGTGTGTGTGTGTGTGTGTGTGTGTGTGTGTGTGTGTGTGTACCCAATTTTTGTTAATTCATTTCCGGAGAAACTACTAAAGGTATCGGCACGGAACTTCATATTCAAAGGATTATTCAACGGAACTGGGTGTTTACTCCAAGCCTTTTTCAAGGATTTTAGAAATCAGCCGCCATTTATGTAATTTCGTCAAAATAGTTAAATAATAAATTAAAGCAGAGGAAATTTTGAATAATTTATGCCTATGACATTTTTTGGTAAAATTAATAGTTTAGCTTTTTAGTTTATTCTAAGCCTTTTTCAAGGATTTTGGAAATGAGCCGCCATTTCTGTAATTTTGACAAAATAGTTAATTAATAAATTAAAGTAGAGGAAATTTTGAATAATTTATGCCTATAACATTTTTTGGTAAAATTAATAGTTTACCTTCAAGACCAAATTCTATTTGATCGAGATCGGTCGCATCTGCATTGATATGAAATTACATAGTAGCCAGGATTTTGACAAATATTTTTTTGTGTTGTCACATTCGAAAACAGCTGATCTCATCAGAGGTTGGAGAACCACTATGGAACGTGCCGCTGTAGTGCGGCAAATTATAAAATACAAATTTCAAATAAAATAAGATCACCGATTTGATTGTTTGTTGATAAGATATATCAACCCGTCTTTATATCTAATTCTAAAAACGATAAATTGAGAAAATTATAAATAAAGTATAGCGATGAGTGTAGTTTTATTTTAGTATGTTGGTAGGGATGTGTCATGAACAAATATAAATCTGTCAGAATTTGAATTACCTTTTTAAGGTGCGTTTTTATTAGTGATAATGGCAGTGGTAGCAGACGCCGTTATAGTATTTCCGATAGAAAATTGCTAGTGACTCATGTTTATGTACATGCAAATTAATATGTGTCATTATCACGATATGTAAGAAATACTATAATTTCGTATTCTACCACCGCCATTAGCTACCATTACCTACCAATCGGAACGCACCTTTCGTCAAAGTGGTACCAACCTAGCATTTACTATACAGAAATCATTTATTTTTTTTTAATACGTATTTCTTAAAAAGCAACACAATAAACGTTGATGTCGCTCCTGCCAAAAACTAGATAGCGCGACTCGCTCATATGCAACGGCTACACTCCGCCTTCGGTGACGCGCCGTACCACCGCTCGTCGCGATATTCCGTACTTTCGGCATTTGTGACATAAATAACTATTATTCTAATGACGTAGTGTAGGTAGTGTCAAATGCTGATGCTTTGACAATACCTACGATTTATCTCTATAGAATAGATTCTCATGCAGCTAAACTATTAATTTTATATATTGTATGATAAAGTCATGTGCCTGGCCACATCAGATTTTTTTTCTCAGCTACTAGACCTCCTTTAGTATTTCTGCGTTCAGATTCAAATTGTACGGAAAAACGCATACCTGAAAACTCCTAAAATTAACTTAAATTATTGTATCTTTAACAAATTACGTACTTGGAAATATGTGGAATGCTCGATATTGAGACTATTTTTGAAAAGCTTTTTCAGGAAATAAAAGCCTTTTTAATTTTTTTATATGTTGTTTCGATGGTTTTTGGAAAACTTTCTTCAAATATAACACAAAGTAACACTACTTTATGTTTTTCTAAACGTTATTATTACTGATGATTATTCGTAAAGTTTAAAATAGCCCTAGAAAGCACAATAATGTGTTTCCTTATTTTAAAGTTATAATGTATTACAGAGATAAAAAATAACTCCCTAAACTTTTGGAGAATGGTAAGGTGAGAGGAGAATTGAGAATAGCAAATTACAATCCAATTTCACATCTCCTCCTATATTTTTTAAAAATTGTGCGACATATTGTATATATTTTTACTGTATACTCAAAATGTCAATTTTCAGAAAAAAATATGTTCATGGAAAAATTACCTCAACTTGTCTCTACCCCCCTTGCTTAGGGTGGCCACACGTCCCGCTTTTTCGATACATGTCCTGTTCTTATCGACATTTTGCCCCATTGTCCCACCAAGTGGTTATGTTTGAAGTCGACACAATTGTTTTTTTAATGTTTTATAATGATGAAAAATCTGATGTGGCCAGGCAAATGGCAATCATACTATACAGCAGTGTCAAACGCTGATGGTCTGACAATACTGTCAATAGAATCAAAATTTCTGTCGAATAATGGCAAACTAGTTGTAATGCAGATACGAGCGATCTCAATGAAATAAGATGGTTTCTTTATAGGTACATAATTCACAGACCGACCAACAGAGTCAACTGCTATGTGACTAAGTGAGTATACATGACTTTCAAAGTTTGCTCATGCAGCAAAACTATTAATTGTAACAAAAAATGTCTTAGACATAAATTGTTCAAAATTTCCTCTACTTCAATTTATTATTTAACTGTATTGACGAAATTTCAGAAAGAACAATTTACTTGCAATATCGCTAAAAATGCTAAGAGTAAACCTTCAGTTCGTTTGGCTCCTTTTGAACAAAACTTCTTTCAGTTCTAAGTTTAGTCATGGAACTTCTAAATATGAAGTTTCGTCCCGATACCTTCAGTAGTTTTTTTGGAATCGTTGCCACAAAAAACACGCGCACACAGACACACACACCAACAGACATTTTTTCTACCTTGGCCAAAAATATTCAGGGAAACCCAAAGGACACATTTCCGCTAAAATCTCATTTTTTACTCGAATACAATAGGTACTTAGTCATACTACATATGATAAAGTAAAAAAATTCTGCACCTAATAATAAATACAGTATTAGTTTTTATTTTATTTTATTAGTTTTCTTTACTTGGAAATCCTATTTGTATCAAGTAACATCAACGGTTTTTGAGATTTGCGTTGCTGGATGAAGGGGACCAGAGATGTACACACATCAGAAGTCATGCTGAAAGTAACACGTTTACCATCGAGGAAAAATAAAAAAATATTTGTATATGAAGCAAAATTCGGTATTTTGCTATTTAAAAAAAATAAATAAATGTGTGCACATGTATTCGATTTACGATGGTGTTGAAAATGGGTTTTAAATGCGCAAAACTATCACAAACCCCTGAAATAAACACCGTTAGCTTTGATTGCATGCTCAAGCTAGAATTATATCTTTACCATTGGAATTAAGTGAACAAACTATTAATAAATAACCATAGCAATGGACTGCTTGATGAATAGAAGGAAAGGCTATTAAATCACAAGAATTGTTAAACAAAGTCATCAATAATACGATGTCTGCACGTGTACACACTTTTCGTTTGTATCTACCCACTCCAAATTGGGGGGACGACGAAGATATAATGGGGAGGAAAGCGTGAACCAAGTCGCCTTTTCTCCCCGTAATGCGGCCCAAATTTTCGTTTCCTAATTTAATCAACGGCCGACCGAGGGTGGTTTAATTTCGCGAAATAAAAGAAGGAATCAAATTAGGCGAACGGTAACTTAGGGAACCATTCCGTGCGGGCGCTATAAAAACGAACGGACATTTCGTGGGGCCCAACGTCTCGGAACTAATGCCCCCTGTTCCTCTCTAGGCAATTAGCCTTTCGCTCGTCTTCGGAGTTTTTAATTTTGACTGCGCCATAACCGCTACCCCTTCCTCGAATATTCGACATTCTCAATGGAGTGTAAGTAATTCAACACTTGAATTTGTTTTACAGGATACAATGGTCTTATATTTATTAATAATTGATATACTAACAACTGGGCAACATTTTTCGTTTTTTTTCTGTGTCAAGAGGTTTGATGACTGAGAGAAAAACGTGAAAAACACGTTTTGTGTACATTTTGATTCATTTTGATGTGTGAACTGATGGAATTTCTTTAATAAGCTAAAACAAAAGCGTTCAGTTTTAAAGCTATGAAGATTTGAAGATTTGAAGAGCTTGAAGTATGAAGATTTTAAGGTTCTCCCACTAGAACAATAGCAGGTTTCCATATTTTGTGAAATGTGGACGAAAGCTTACGTTTTGGAAGTTTTCAGGTTCGCTGACTAGGAATTTGATGAAAAATTTACTGTTTAAAATGTCGAATACAAATAGCGACTAAAATGTGAAAACGGAAATCGGAAAATTCGCAGGTATTACTCCGACAATGCTGTAATTTTACAGAAATTTTTCAATTTAAAAAATAAAATTCATAAAAACAATGTGAAAACAAGAGAAGGAAGGAATACTAGTTATATCCTTTACAATAATAAAATCTAAATTAATTAAATAAAGTTAAACAATTAACAATAATAAAAAACGAGTACAAAAATTAAGAGACATTTATTCTATGTAAAAAGTTTGAAATGGATTTATTGGCATTTCAATTCCTTAAGAAGGGAGTATAGTTTAAGATACTGTTTTGTTCATATTTTAAACGGCTGTAACATTTCTTAACCCTTCTGACGACTTCTGACATTCGTAAGACATAAATAAGTCTATGTGAAACATTTTACTTAGCATGTCATTTACGTTGTGACAAAATATACGGAAAAGAGCATCCTCAATCGTGATTATGAATATCGTTCTCAGTTATTTTTACACCCTAATTTCATCCGCAATATATACAGTGTGTCCAGGAAAGTTCGCATCATATGAGAAAATATTTTATTATCAATTCCTCAGAAAATTTTATTCTTTATAAAAGTTGGCGGCGTGTATGAAACCAAAACCGCAACCGTCAAATATGCAAATTTCGGTGCCATATACCTAGCGATTCAGAATATATGAATTTGTGATTAGAGTAAAGTACTTTTATTTTCACTGTTATCGATAAACATTAATTGGAAATGTTGTTTAAAAGTAAAAATTATATTCAAATATGCAGTCATAACCACGTAACTTTTTGCTTGTTTTTTTTTAATTATTTCTTTTATGGCAAATATTAGTAAATGCCAGTGATACTAAAAGGTTCTTCTTAATCTATTATTTTTTAATTTGAATACGTTTTAACATTTTTTATTATTTTGATATGATAACTAATGTTTATTTAGAAATAGCGCAAAATTACTCATTTTCTTGATTCAAAATTGATTTTTCACCCTTTTTACTTTGTGTTTTTATAACTTAGGTGTTTTTATGTGATATTTGTTCAGTTTTAGAATGTTATCTGCCGTTGATTTACTGGATTGGGTGTGAGAAGCAATTTGTTGGACCGAAGTATGCCCGATTACCGTCTGCAACACTGGTAAACTTGCTTCCTTATTTTCGGCTGCATAATTTCTTGTGGTGTTTCTTAAAGAAATTTTCTACAGACCCAGTCAGCTTGAATTTTCTGATTATCCTAGATATGGTTGATTGGCCAATTTAGTAGTCTGATGTCTTCATTGAAAATATCAGTAACATCGAGATAATCGCTTGCTGTAGACGGACTATTATTATAAACATGTCCAAAGTCATTAATATTATTTGAATAAAATGTAAGTCAAGCTCCTGTATTAGGTATTGTATGATCTATCATTATCTACGGGGTGTTAAATCAACTTTGCATCAAGAAAATGAGTAATTTTGCGCTAGTTATAAATAAACATTAGTTATCATACCAAAATAATAAAAAATGTTAAAATGTATTAAAATTTCTAAAAATAGATTAAAAAGAACCTTTTAGTATCGCTAGCATTTAATAATATTTGTCATAAATGAAAAACAAATTTTAAAATCGTTTTGGTTTCATACAAGCCGCCAACTTTTATAAAGAATAACATTTTCTGAGAAATGGATAATAAAATTCTTTTCCATATGATGCGGACTTTCCTGGACACACTGTAGATTGTCTTTATTTTCTCTATTTTTAAAGATTGTTGTAAAAGAAAGGAAGCTCATCCACATAAAAAGTTAAAAATCTGCACTCATATATATAAAATTCTAAAAGTAAAAGTGCGAAAGAAAATTTAAAAGGAAAATTATTTGGGTCGTCAAGCTTTTATTAGAACATCTCGGGGAATATGTCGATTATTTGCTATAGGTAATATAAATAATAATTTACAAAATAAATAGCCGTTATACCGTGGGTTCTCTAAACTGGATGTTTATATACAGGGTGTTAGTAAATAAGTTGTACAAACTTCAGGGGGTGATTCTGCATGACAAAATAATGACAGCTTGCTATATAAACGTATGTCCGCAAATGCTTCGATTTCTGAGATACGGGGTGTAAAGTTTTTATTAAAAACTGACTATTTACTTATTTATTGCCGTGAAACCGGCCGAGATACGCAAATGAAGTTTAGTGGGTTTTAAGAGGTAGTCATCGCGCATTTTTTGACATGCAATTAAGAATTTTATGTTCATCATTGGCGCGCATACGGGTAATGATATCATTTTTTTTAAAGAAAAAAATTGTACGCCACTGGGATATTTCAAATTAAAAATCATTCTGGAATTCCTCGTTCAAATTATGACAAAAATCTCTCTCTGCCTTTTTTCGTAGGGGGCACAGTTTTTATGAAAAAAAAATAAAACATCTTAATAATCTCAATTTTTGTAAAGAACTGTTTAATACAATAACATTAAACTAAAACAATAACAGAAAATAGCACTAATAAAATTTTAAACAGGCGTAAAGCTACAAAAACTGCTGAAAATGACCTCACTCAGACGTGACACAACACTTCAATCGTCAGTTTTTAAGAGAAACTTTAACACCCCGTATCTCAGAAAACGAAGCATTTGCGGACATACGTTTATATAGCAAACTGTCATTAATTTGTCATGCAGAATCACCCCCTGAAGTTTGTACAATTTACTTACTAACACCCTGTATAGTATAAAATAGTTTAAAAGATTGTTTTTGAAGAAATTTAGCTAGTGGCCTTGTTACAAAAATGTTTTAAAGCCAAAGTCATTGCTCAAGTAAAAGTAAATACTTTCTTATCCATATCTTTCTTACCCATTATTTCAATACATCTATGGCAAAACAACTTGATAATTTTTTAAAATAACTTTAAAACCTCCTAAGCCTTAAAAGCGTTCAAAATAATAAAACTCAAGTGTGAACTCGGCACAAGCAGAACTCCCATATAACCCGTAAGTAGAGGGGTGAGTAATCAGTAAATTAAAATCAAGTAGATCCACTCAGGGTTGCCATTAAACCGGACATCGAATCGCCGAGATACGCAAATGAAGTTTAGTGGGTTTTAAGAGGTAGTCATCGCGCATTTTTTGACATGCAATTAAGAATTTTATGTTCATCATTGGCGCGCATACGGGTAATGATATCATTTTTTTTAAAGAAAAAAATTGTACGCCACTGGGATATTTCAAATTAAAAATCATTCTGGAATTCCTCGTTCAAATTATGACAAAAATCTCTCTCTGCCTTTTTTCGTAGGGGGCACAGTTTTTATGAAAAAAAAATAAAACATCTTAATAATCTCAATTTTTGTAAAGAACTGTTTAATACAATAACATTAAACTAAAACAATAACAGAAAATAGCACTAATAAAATTTTAAACAGGCGTAAAGCTACAAAAACTGCTGAAAATGACCTCACTCAGACGTGACACAACACTTCAATCGTCAGTTTTTAAGAGAAACTTTAACACCCCGTATCTCAGAAAACGAAGCATTTGCGGACATACGTTTATATAGCAAACTGTCATTAATTTGTCATGCAGAATCACCCCCTGAAGTTTGTACAATTTACTTACTAACACCCTGTATAGTATAAAATAGTTTAAAAGATTGTTTTTGAAGAAATTTAGCTAGTGGCCTTGTTACAAAAATGTTTTAAAGCCAAAGTCATTGCTCAAGTAAAAGTAAATACTTTCTTATCCATATCTTTCTTACCCATTATTTCAATACATCTATGGCAAAACAACTTGATAATTTTTTAAAATAACTTTAAAACCTCCTAAGCCTTAAAAGCGTTCAAAATAATAAAACTCAAGTGTGAACTCGGCACAAGCAGAACTCCCATATAACCCGTAAGTAGAGGGGTGAGTAATCAGTAAATTAAAATCAAGTAGATCCACTCAGGGTTGCCATTAAACCGGACATCGAATCAATTTAATAACTCTCGTCTCGTGCAGGGAGTTAGGGACCATCCGGCTAGCCTAGCACTCGCCGGGCAGCAATTCGGGACTGACGATTAACTTTTGGGAAAAGGCGGGCGGTCCGCCGTCCCGACACGTAAACGGCAAAGTAATAAAAGGGCAACAACATGCAAACATAAGCATCATCCCTAATAACTGTGATTGCTCAAAACTCTTCAGGGACGAGATTATATATCAATTACCTCCGGGACGGACACCGAATCGACCGCACAAATAAAAATAATAATAATAAACGGCGACAGGTGATACGCCCACATTTGATGGGACGTCTAAGAATTACCGGTAATTAGATGTGACCGTCGGTGTTAAAATCGACCGTAATTACCACTGCCAGATCTGCTGATGATATTTTAATAAAAATTGCAAGCGCTGCCTTATAGGTGCAATCTGCGCAGTAACTCAGATTGCAGAGATTGAGGAAATTGAATTATATGTTTAAAAAAAAAAGGTTGTGGTTGGAGGAATTGATTGTTTTTATTTGATGTGGAGATACACTCACAGCCATTGCATATCATAAATAGATACCATTATATTATCATGATGATGCAGTCTATGAATGTAAAATAATTAATTATTTAAATTATTACCTAAGACGTTTTACTAAAACGACAATTTACCAAACTACATTTAATAATTTTTGTGTTGCTCCTACATGTACGTGTTATTATTTGTTATTTATTTATTTTTGTTTTAATACTTTTTAAATAAGCTAAGTTTAATTGGCCTTTGATCCTGATTCCATGTGAAGAAAAACACTTTTCGAATTTTTTGTTAAAATGGCACTGTTGATATACTTTTTAAATTCTTCTAGTTATAGTGTCCGCTTTATTTATTTCCAAATTGACTGATTGTTTTCAGTTTTAGTTATTGGTAATGCTGAACAAATGTACTATCATCATTCTCTTTAATATTATTTAATTAAAGAATTTAATGAAGTTATACATTAACTACTTATTGATAAGGTGCTTCTTATTTTTTTTAAATCTCCTTTTTTCGAGCGGCACTTTTCCAAAATGTTTGAAACAAAGTAAATAGTATTAAGAGATTTGCTACCGACTGTCAAATATAAGAATAATAAATTGTTTAAACACTTAAACAAAAGCATAAAATAACTAATATATCTCCAGTGCATAATTACTAACTCAATCAATAAAAACTAATAAACTGTTTAATGTTTTTGCACTGGTTTTCTCAAAAACTAGACCCAATTCACAATTTTTGCCTTCAGACTCAGATTTTCATCAGTTCAATATTGGTTGTCAAATTTATTGTTAGATAGTTATTGGGCAGTACTCTAACAATTTACATTTGCATTTTTCAGAAGATTTCAGTCTTTTCAGGTTTAGCCGTTGATCATTTTTTTGCATATCAAAGAAAAATTATCTATTTTTAAAGAGACTAATTAGAAAGCCTTGACAAAGTTAGAAGAGAAAAACAATTCTTCAAAGATTTTCAGTTAACACTTTTTCTTTTGTTACGGAATTATATAGTGCAAATATGAAATTCTCCAAACAAACGTCTGTAACATTAAAATTCCCATCCCAAAATGCAGTAATTTTTTGATATGCTTAATGTTACACAATGTGTATAAAAAGAAATGTAATAAGTCAATATTTTGTTTTCTAAAATGTTCAGAAAAAAAAGATTCAAATAAAAGTTTACAGAAATTGTTTAAGCTACAAATTGAAAATACTTAGAAATAAATCACACTGCAAATTCAAAGTTATGTATTTCGTATTTATAGCTTGTCTTTTTCAAAAACATATATTTGATTTTTCTTCTAAACCTCTGAAGTGGACGAGCTATTGACACAGTATAAATCCTTTTTATAATCCTTTGTAACATTTAATCGAAAGACCTCACTGATCTGCGGTATTCACACTTCAATTTGTGGTTGAGTATAAAGAAACGATAAGAAATCAATTTTGTTTTAAAAAAATGAATTTGCTCTGATTTTAACAAATGCATCACTTTGTATATTCAAAAGTATTTAAAGTTTGTTGCTTAAATCATTTCCTAAGCTTTTTTTGTTTATTTTGTTGTGTATAGCAGAAGACATTCGACATTATTTTTTTATGTAATGGACATGAAAAATTGGCGGTTTCAATAATGTGCAGAAGAAGTGAAATTGTCGCGCAATCAAGCGTGTCTTGTTGTTAAATACAGTATTCGATCGCTTAGTCGCTGAAATTACGCGCTTTGGAGCATATGAAAATATTTTAAATTATTTTGTTATAATAACAAACTTAAATTAAAACTTAAAAGAAACATCTCTAAAAGACTATGAAAACTGCATCACAAATTTAGTAAGTAGATACATATTTAGAGGATATCGATATTGACGATGATTTAAGGATGAACTATTGCAGTTTTGCTATATGAAAAATATTAAAATTTATGTTCCCCTTTGTCCATGCATAAAGCTGTTCAAGTGGGAGTAGTATGGTAAAGTCACTATTAGTAGAGCGCTGAAAATCTAGTATATACATCTCTCAGATAATAGGAAATACACGATGTTGTCTATCGCTCAGCGTTCTTCCAATAATACCATATCTATGTACATTCCCTAAAGTGAAATATTATTTAATTTTATATGTTAAGAAGAGGCTTTTATTGATTATAATAATATATTTTATTTGCTAGGAATTTTGGTTTCTAATTTTTAAGCTATTTATTTCTTATTTATTACATATTTCTTAAGAATATTTATTTGTTGCATTAAATAATTATATACGTATTTATTTTAAATTGTATTGCAAACAAGTCAATACCTTACCTATTATTTATGATTTATGTGTTTGGTAATTACTCATAAATGTTATATTAATATGTACCTATCTTTTAA
Organism: Melinopterus prodromus; assembly: GCA_964023965.1. NCBI lineage: Eukaryota > Metazoa > Arthropoda > Insecta > Coleoptera > Scarabaeidae > Melinopterus > Melinopterus prodromus. The sequence continues at coordinate 54,929,435 of OZ030393.1, forward strand.
CATTATTGTATACAAAAAAATCAAAAATTCCTTGGCCCCAATGATGGCATAACGCGCCGCTGATACTACCTACTGAATAAAATGATTGTTTTGAAATGCACTAACATTTACACGTAGGTTCAACCCAGCAAGCCAAACGAAACCTCTTGGGAAATAAAATCCAAAAAAACTACTTAGCCAAGATTTGACAGATCTTTGGATACTATTGACAGTAGGTATTGTCAAAGCATCAGCATTTGACACTACCTACCGTCATTAGACTGAAAATACGTGTCAAATCCAGGCTAACTAGTATTATATTAATGCAGACACGACCGATCTCGATCAAATAGAATTGGCTTATGCAGCTAAACTATTAATTTTACCAAAAATTGTCATAGACATAAATTATTCAGAATATCCTCTATTTTAATTTATTATTTAACTATTTTGACAAAATTACAGAAATGGCGGCTCATTTGTACAATCAATACAAAATGTTCAGAGCTTTTCACCTCTAAGTTTGGTCATGAAACTTCTAACATTTGCTGACTTTTTTTTGTAGCTTGACCAAAAATGTTCAGTGGACACAAAAGGACATATTTCCGCTAAAATCTGAGTTTTTGGCATGATTACAATACTTTATAATCCTTCGTATGATAAAAAGAAAACCAAAATCGAACAACCAGCGCTAGTCAATAGCTTTCTACTTGAAGAAAAATCTTCATTGAATATCTTTACTGACTTTACAATTACAATTAACAACAATTTTTCATCAGTTTTAGCATACTGTACATCACTTTAACCAATCCAACACCCATCTAATAATACATGTGACGCTTATTCCCTACCATCTAAGACTTTTAATAGCTAACAATTTGTTTTCGACAGTCAAAAGGAGACAAATGCCCACTGGTAGGAAGGTATCGGTCAAGTGGCATTTTACCATATAATCACAAGCAGCATGTCATAGGAGGCTTTCTCACGAGTACCGGGAGGGGGTCCGCGTCCATGTTTTATACGCTTTTTTAATACGCGCAAGGGTTTCCAGGGAGAGATGTCCCCCTGAAGCGCAACGGTGTCGCGAGGCACGACGGGAGGCCGTGCAGGTGCCGAGAGATATCCCTGATCTGACTGATGACTCCCATTGTCCGCTCCATATCTCCGCACAGTTCGGTTATTCCAAATATTTGTCCACCATTTATATATATATGGTTTATGCCTCGGCGAGGCCGAAATAGGCTGACACCTATTCACACAGGTTTAACGACACTTGCTGCTTCTCGGTTTGGTTAATGCTGGAGATTGGTCGTCGCGATAACATTTTCGGGGGTGTAAAATATCGTCCGTATAATTTTACGATCCGAAAGCAATAAAATATTATTGGGGATTAGTTTGAGAAGGATGTGACATCTTTTAGTTATTATTATGGGATATATTTTCATGTTGAGTTTGTAGCTATAAAGTCGGGTCATAATTACGTGATATTATTTTATATTTTGGAACGGAAAAGCTGGTCAATCTGAAAAAATCATCGTACTAAATTTAAATGAAATTTATTGTGGGTTTAGGAAGCCCATTGGAACACTCATCCAAAGAAATAAGAAAAATCCGGCATTTAAACACTATTTTATACACTGGATTTCGAAAACCATAAGAATTATTTATTATTTACGCATGAGCTTTGGAACTACCTTATCAACTATGATATTTTTTTAAATAGTACAAATAGTAAACAGTAATTGCAATTTTGAAAAAATAATGCAATCTAAAAATTACCAAAGTGTTGTAGTAAACCTTTTGAGACACTTTTTTATAGTAAAAAAATTATGGAACCAATATCATTGAATGCATAATAAATAAAATGAATCAGAAAACAAGATGATGACAGTAGATGAGATTTTGTAACAGACAATATGATAGCGCGACCAAGTTGTTTAATTACTATAAAGGGTTTTTCATAAATGTCAATAAAAAAATATTATTTTATTTCTCCACTACAGTACCTAAACTTGAAAACTTTATGCCCCGAATTAATTTACAAAGAGAACGATTTTAGATTTTGGTTGATAAAGGATCCTTCATATCATTCCTTTTCCAAAAACTTCACGTGATTGGAAGGCAGAAGTTGAATTTCATATAAAAATGAGTACATATTTTAATAATCTCAAATCGAACCCAAAGATTTTTTAAAGAACACGTAGTTTCCATTTGAATTATGTTCCATTCCACACCTTCTCAAGATCATACTGTTCTATCAAGTTTTTACCTACATTAGGGTGGTCCATATCTATAAAAGATATATTTTTTTCTATATAAATACGGAATTTAATTTTTTTGTGGATAAATATTTTCTTTTATATCCATACTTATTTCCTGTGAAATTTGAGGTCGAACAAATTCAGACAAGTGAAAACTGCTTCTGGTACCAATGTTTTTGTCAGTACATTCTAAATCAGAAAGCAGAAATTTAAAATTGTGTCTGGATTCTTTTGCAGTTTTTTGTACCGCTTTTATCATAAAATAGGTTCAAGTAAAAATGTAGGTATTCCTTCAGATTCAGATTCTACGGTAAAAACCATACCAAAAACAGTTATTAGCACTTGTTAGATTTTGTTAATGGTTGGTAAGGATAGTGACGAAACTTAGATTATTGTATTTTTAACAAATTAAGTATTTCAAAATATGTGAAATGCTGTAATATCAAGGCTCAAAAGTCAATTGATTTGACATAACTGTGGTATGTAAGTTTATTGTAATAAAACCCAATATAAAGGTTGTTAATTATTTTATTTTTATTAAATTTCACTTATTCTCAATTTTGAGCACATTGGAACACCTTTATATCCACAAGTATGAAAATAAAAGAACGAATTGGGAGGGCGTTGAGAAAATAAAAGTTTAAAATTAAGAATAACGATCACCTTAACCTACATGTCATTAGCATTGATTTTTTTGCTCATCAATTGTGATTACCTTACAAAATAATCGGGAACGACACACCCTGTAGAAGTTCGTCAAAATATTGTAATACATATTATAATAATAACAATAAATTTATATGTACCAAATACATCACAGTTATGGTAAACGCAATAGCGTAGTAAACGCTGCTAATAAAGACTCGTTTTAACCTATTTTCTTTTAATTGCTTATATGACTCAGATTTTAATGATCCGCAATGTATATTTCGATCACACAACGAAAAATAAACTTGCGTTTTGAAAAAATGCCTATTACTAGTCTCATATGATCCAATATTGCAGTGCCTTGCAAAAAGGAAAGCAATTTTTAAATAAATCAAAAAGTATAGCCACAACTTGGATTTGAACTAGGGACCTTTGTGTCGCTAGCACAATACTCTACCAACTGAGGCCTCAATAGCTCAGTAGTAACATATTGTAGTAACCTATTGTGATAGTCTGGCAGGTAACAACAGAGAGGAAAACAAAAAACAGTGCCATAATTTTAGAATTGACATTGGCATTGTAAATATAAGTGCTAGTAATGTCTAATTAATGTGTATAAAGACTACGGATTTTGTACAGTAGGCCTGTATATTTCTTCTCCGTAGTGTAATGTGTCAACCCGGTCAATAAAATTTGATAATTCTGTTAAATTTCAACCGATTACAATAAACAAACGTGTATTACACGCAAATTTAGATAGGTTTCAATAAAAACAATAGCAGAAAATATTACGGATTCAAAACAGGTTCAAACATCAAATTGTTGTTAAAGTTGAAAAAATATGAAAATATTTGGAACGTTTTGAACTTGAACGTCCATAATAACTTTTTGATTTATTATTGGATCTGACCGAACTGTACATCTTTATAATGGTCTATGCTTCCTCGTTCATTTCCATTTCTTATTTTGTAAATCGAATAAAAAATGGCGGAGTTATGAATTTTTATAGACGTGCAAGTAACCAAAAATATTTTTTAATCGAGATTTTGGGGGTGTTTGGAAAATTTCAGCTATGCCGCGTATGTTCAGCTCTACCCGCTCAACAACTTCCGCTATGTTTCGTGAAAAGTATATTTCGTTTCTTTTTGTAACCCATTGTAATTACAATATCAGCCCAAACTGTAATCGAATGTGATTTTGATAAATCAGTCTGAATCAGTTCTAACATTAATTACTTCAAAATCTCAAAAAAGAATATCGTAACACTACAATAGTATACGGGTAATGACTAAATAAGCTAAAACTATTACATAAACACGACTCTCGAAATGTAGGTACAAACCATTTAAATTGTAACCCTATAATTTCCCCCATTTTGGAATATAATCACCAGTTTTCACTATAATAAACGGATTTCGGTTGTTTTTGTGTGTAATTCGTTTGAAAAGACATCAAGGAGATAGCATCGAAATTAGATCGCAGTTTTGTCATTGTGTTCGCGCCCATGCGACCGGGGAGTAAGGGAACAGTTGTTCCGCAATTATGTCAGAAGCAGAGATAATTACCGGTGTGACCGTTGTGTGCACTTCCCGAAATGGCAGACTTTTCATCGCGCTCCTATCATTATCATCATTATTACTATTGCTAGCGGCGCGCACACACGAGACCTCCGACGAATTAAGATACAGGGAGATAAGTAAAATAATGGCGGATACAAACCGCCAACACGGCCATTAAAAGTGTATTATGCCGCCGCTGTATAGATTTAATATCATTGAATCAAATTTACACTGCTGGATTTGTGGTTTACTACTGGTGTCTGGTATTAAGGACGTCAAAGACTTGTTTTGAGGTTCAATAATGACACCAAATTATCCATTAAACTGCACCGAGTCTGAGCATAAATATATGTCAAAAACGCTATAATTTGTGAAAGAATCTTACTCAAATACCTGCCCTCTAACACATGCCAAACTATCTACACACAGTGTGTCCAGGAAAGTCCGCATCATAAGGAAATAGGGTTGCCAGGTGTCCTGGATTTTGCAGCACATCCTGGATTCAACACTAAATTTTTCGAGTCCTTCGAAAGACCTCCGCAGAACGCTTAATGTCCTGGATTTTAGGATGAGCACATAAGATTTAGAGTAGATTTACAGTATAAAGTTGTTAAGACAGTGCCAATAGGATGGTTGTGATTATATCAAATACCAAAAAAACCAAAGGATTACAGGAAAATATTTGGTTGTTGTTTTCACATAAACAAACTTAAATTATCGATAGTTATTTATTTGTACACTCTATGTAATAAAACTAGTTGTTGAGCTAACACATAGCTACAAGTTCTGTCATTGAAAAGTAGAGTAAAATTTTCTTGGCAAATTACCAAAATTGCTGAAAATTATTCAATTTATATTTTCAATATGTATGAAAGAGTATTTTTATTATGCACAGAATCCTGGTCGGAAGCTCGATACAAACTGCTTGTAGAATTCAAGTAAGGGACTTCAAGTAAGACTAATTTTAGATTTTCATGCAAATATTTGTAACACTATGCGCTGAAAACAAAAAGTTGCCATTGCCGAATCACTATTAGTAGAGCGCTGAGAAAGATAAGTATCGTGTATTTCGTCTTATCTGCGAGAGATATATCATACTGTGTTTCAGCGCTCTACTAATAGAGACTCCACCATTCATGGTCTGACAGAAAATATACTTCTCAGTAAAATAATTTTGTATGTTACTTATATTTATATTTCTTAGATGTTTTAACTTATGTTATGAACTTGTGTTTATTAGTTGTATTTATTATCAGTTTATTTTATGTATTTACCAGAGTATACATTGTTTTTTATATTATTTGTATATACATATTTTATTGTATATCTTAAAAAATCTGATGTGGCCAGGCACATGACTTTATCATACAATATATAAAATTAATAGTTTAGCTGCATGAGAATCTATTCTATTGAGATAAATCGTAGGTATTGTCAAAGCATCAGCATTTGACACTACCTACACTACGTCATTAGAATAATAGTTATTTATGTCACAAATGCCAAAAGTACGGAATAGCGCGACGAGCGGTGATACGGCGCGTCACCGAAGGCGGAGTGTCGCCGTCCCATGTGAGCGAGTCGCGCTATCTAGTTTTTGGCAGGAGCGACATCAACGTTTATTATGTTGCTTTTTAAGAAATCGTATTTAAAAAAATTAATAAATGATTTCTGTATAGTAAATGCTAGGTTGGTACCACTTTGACGAAACGTCAAGTTTAAAGTTGCGTTCCGATTGGTAGGTAATGGTAGCTAATGGCGGTGGTAGAATACGAAATTATAGTATTTCTTATATATCGTGATAATGACACATATTAGTTTGCATGTACATAAACATGAGTCACTAGCAATTTTCTATTGGAAATACTATATCGGCGTCTGCTCCACTGCCATTATCACTAATGAAAACGCACCTTAAAAAGGTAATTCAAATTCTGACAGATTTATATTTGTTCATGACACATCCCTACCAACATACTAAAATAAAACTACACTCATCGCTATACTTTATTTATAATTTTCTCAATTTATCGTTTGTACAGATATAAAGACGGGTTGATATTTCTTATCAACAAACAATCAAATTGGTGATCTTATTTTATTTGAAATTTGTATTTTATAATTTGCCGCACAACAGCGGCAACGTTCCATAGCGGTTCTCCAACCTCTGATATGCCTCTGATGATGCTCTGATGATGTCAGCTGTTTTCGAATGTGACAACACAAAAAAATATTTGTCAAAATCCTGGCTACTATGTAATTTCATATCAATGCAGATGCGACCGATCTCGATCAAATAGAATTTGCTCTTGAAGCTAAACTATTAATTTTACCAATAAATGTCAAAGGCATACATTATTCAAAATTTCCTCTACTTTAATTTATTAATTAACTATTTTGTCGAAATTACAGAAATGGCGGCTCATTTGCAAAATCCTTCAAAAAGGCTTAGAATAAACTACCAGTTCCTTTGGACCCGTTTCAACCAAAAGGTTTTCAGCTCTAAGTTTGGTAACAAAACTTCTAAATATGAACTTTCGTTTCGATACCTTTAGTAGTTTCTCCGGAATCGTCGCCACAAAAATCTTTTACACACAGACATACATACATACACACACAGACATTTTTTTGTACCTTGGTCAAAAATGTTCAGGGGACCCATAAAGACCTATTTCCGCTAAAATCTCAATTTTTTTTTTCGGCACGATTACAATACTTCATCATACCTACTGCGTATGATAAAGTAAAAAACTTCTTGCTTGTCTTTTTTTATGGCAAATATTAGATAGTAAATGCCAGTGATACTAAAAGGTAATCTATCTTTTACAAATTTTAATATATTTTGACCATTTTTTATTATTTTGGTATGATAATTAATGTTTATTTAGAACTAGCGCAAAATTATTCATTTTCTTGATGCAAAGTTGATTTTTCACCCTTTTTCCTTTGTGCATTTATAAATTTCGTGTTTTTTATGTAATATTTGTTCAGTTTTAGTATGTAATAGGCCATTGATTTACTGCATTGGGTGTGAGAAGCAATTTGTCGGACCGAAGTCGTTCTATGCACGATTACCGTCTGCAACACTGGTAGTTGCTTCTTTATTTTCGGCAGCATATTTTCTTGTGGTGTTTCTTAAAGAAATTTTCAACAGACGTAATCTGCTTGAATTTTCTGATTATCCTAGAAATGGTTGAATGGCCGATTTGGTTGTCCGGATGTCTTCAATGAAAATATCAGTGACATCGAGATAATCGCTTGCTGTAGATGGACTACTATTATAAACATGTCCAAAGTCATTAATATTATTTGAATAAATGGTAAGTCACGCTCCTGTATTAGGTATTGTATGATCTATCATTATCTACAGGGTGATAAATCAACTTTGCATCAAGAAAATCAGTAATTTTCCGGTAGTTCTAAATAAACATTAGTTATCATACAAAATAATAAAAAAAAATTAAAATAGATTAAAAAGAACCTTTTAGTATCACTGGCATTAACTAATATTTGCCATAAAAGAATATGTTACACTACGCAATTAATCTCGCAAGAACTTCTACAATTTTTAAAGTAATCATAAATTACACAGTGTCGGGCAGAAATCGAAGACGCTAGATGCAAAGCAGCTCAAGCCCAATGCATATCCATTAGATCCATGTTGTTTTCCATCTAGTGCTTTCAATTGCGGTGAATATGAACGCAATTTCAGTTAACTATTTTGTTTTCCCGCACATTTTTGACATTTTGACCTCACTTTTCCGAAAACCCTAAGTGATTTTTAGATCGTTTCTTTAACTGTTCTTCTAAAAAAAAAATTCAAATTTTATGTGAAGCCATAAAATGTTTCCGGTACCGACCATTAAAGGCTATATCAAAATCATTAAGAGAAATATAGGGTTGTCATTACATTAAAATGTGTATTTTGATAGTTCAAATTCGACGTATGCAATAGTTTTTTTTATAACAAAGCTTACAAGAAATTTTCCATAGTTTCCATACTTTACTGCATAAGAAAATTTCTATACAATTAAAAAGAGTTAAATATCTGTAATACTGTTGTACAACAAACAATTTTTGTTTTTGGGTGTGTGAAATAAAACACAGTTTGCGCTAATTAGTCTAATGCGTTTATTCTCAACCTACTTCTGTAGCATTGCTAACGTTTCGCCTAAGATCTTAGGCATCTTCAGGGCTCGCTAATTTTTGTTTTTCTTTTTGTTGGTGTAATCCGCAATTTAGAATCCTTATATTCCGGTAAAAATGCCAATGGGATTCACATTTTGTAATGTAATCGCGAGAACAGAGGAAACTGGTTCGTAGCGACACCTATGGTAAAATACCGGTACGGAGTGCAGTTTAGGCCAGAACCAGCGAATAGCGAGACACCTCTAGTTCACTATTGAAACTAACACTGGCATCGTTTTGAATTCGCCCAGTGGATGGCAACTCTGTTGTAGGTTTTAAACTGCGATAAAAATATTCTTTTAAATTGTGTACCCCTTATTTTTCACTTCCTTTCCTCCTTACGTCTTGTAGTTTTCAACTAAATTTATATATAAAAAATTAAGCAAGAATATATATATATCATCAAAATATTTATTTTAAAGATCAAATCATTACAGGGTAGATCACATATTGAAGTAATAATATATAATTTGACGTGAGTGTGTATATCAACTAGCGTCTAAAAAATTAATTTGTTCATATATGTATGTACATAGCAGTCAAAAATTTAAAAACCTTAAACACAATAATAATTTACAGCATACGCAAACACAATAGTATCTTCGGTATCACATAATGTTACATCACTGCAGCCTATAAACTTTCTTTTCCACCGTATCGACAGCATCTAATAAGCTCAGCGTGTCGTTCAATCTCAAACCCTGACGTCTTAATTCTAGGAAACGTTTCTCAAGCTCCTCTTTATCCCTTCCTTTGACCCACCAAACTTTAATACAAACGTGAAGTAACGGCAAGTATAGCTCTAATAATTCCGCGTCGCTAACACCTTCAAACCGATGTAACGCAATATCCGCCCATTTATCCGCGTTTGGAGAGCCAGGAATTGAAACGCAGCACCCTAATAATCGACACAACGCGAACAAAACCGGGGGGGACCTATCAGTAAATACATTATTTAACAATCTAAATTGGTTTTCTAATACCGAAACAGCGAAGGAGTAATCATTATTTGCGATATACTCTTTAACTTTTGCTATTTCTTCGTCTTGTAAAAAGTTGAGTAATTCCTGAGCTTGGCGTAGCTTTGGTTCCGTTGAGATGTGTTTTAGTAGTGTTTCGAAGCCTGAGCTTCGCGATACTATAAGCGAGTTGTCAAAATTACCTGTTAGCACTTTTTTTGGGAAATTAATTGACGATAATTGCTCCGGGTATTTATTTTTAAGGCCGCTGTATAAATTTGAAAAATTGGTGTATCGTCTTTCGATTGTCGCTGGTTTCGAATCGTGGCGGCCGGAAACATGCCTAACCTGTACGGTGTACACGACGTACTTCTTATCGGCACCGTCTTTCTCGCATATGTATGCCGAGACAACTTCAAACACCAAAGGAGTCTCGTCCTGACCTGTAATTTAATTATTAGCTTTTGATTAATAATCCACACGAGACTTACCTTCGCTATCAGGTGTTTCTGTTAAACTTGTCATTTTATTTATTGCTAGAAGAATGTTCCCTTTAGTTACAATGGTCTCGAGTATTTTCTAAACAAATAAATCCTGAATCATCGTCAATACGCGTTAATATGTACGTAAATAACAAAGTAAACAAAGGTTACCTGGGTATAATAGCTGTAGCTGTAGTACAGATGGCGCCACAACCAACCAATTATCACCAATTTAATCGGAAACGGAATGTTTATATCGGCAGAATTCCTGTTCGTATGTTGTTGATCTCTGGTCAATAACTCAAAACAACGCCAGCACGTCTGGATACATTCACGTGACTGCTATGCGTAAGGTGTGTTACTCATAATGAGTAATTGTTGCAAATTGTTGATAATTGAATTGTGTATATACCGACAAGAATGTTATCTTCATAAACAGTATGGTCATTTATCAAACAGTTTTCTGCATTTAATTAATAAACTGGTGTTGTTATGAATAGTTATAGCAATTACTAATTTTTACAGCACTTACAGGGGTTATCTATGGGCTGTCAGTGGTTTGGCGTTAGTGAGCTGCCACATGTACAAGGTTATCTATGGGCTGTCAGTGGTTTGGCGTTAGTGAGCTGCCACATGTATAAGGTTATCTTTGGGCTGTCACTGGTTTGGCGTTAGTGATGCTGAATATTACCGGCTAACGGCCGCGGTAATACCGACCGCGCACTTTAAGCTACAATAGCGCCATCTGTCGACGGTCCTAATAACTACTGGCCACGCATGCGCAGTGTAATCCCGGGCACCACATCGATAGATATATCTCCGTCTCACATTGGGACCGAGACTACACATTGGCGCCATAGAACAAGCTCCGTATAATCCCTAATACGTATATGGATAATATTGACAGTAGGCATTGTCAAAAAAACAGCCTTTGACACTACCTACTGTCCAGTGGAGGATAAATATTTGTAAATGTTTAGTAAAAGATACTTGTCTTAAAAATGTATAAAAAAAATCTTTCAGTCAAAATCAAGTGCAAGAGGCTCAAGGCATCAGACATCAGGGAGCAATTCTCACCTAGCGCGAGTTCTCACCGTTCGTGAAAAAACGTATGACCAGTTGAATCAGTTCGAACCAAGTTCGAACCGTATTCTATGGGCAGTGTCGACAATGCAGTGTCCTTTACTACCGGTAGAGTACGTCCGTTATGTTTATGTTATTGCGATTGGTAGTAAAGGACACTGCATTGTCGACACTGCCCATAGAATACGGTTCGAACTGATTGCATCCAAGGTCATACGTTAATTCACGAACGGTGAGAACTCGCGCTAGGTGAGAATTGACTCCCAGGCAACAGAATGATGCATCAGTGATTTTTTATGTTACAATTTTGGGTCGTTTGTTATGATTGATTTGTGTTTTTCTAGCTTTTCGCTAATGATGATGTGTTGAGTTGTTAATTTGATAAAATGATCTTAGCACTTGGTTTGATAACTTAGTCCTGAAGATGCCTCTTGCAACAGAGCGAAAACGTCAACTGCTTCAAGTCCTCAATGCGGTTTCCACCCGGAATTCAATATATCATTGACTCAAACCACGGAAGTCTACAATCTAGATAGGTGTACTTTGAAGTTTTGCTAATAATAGTAATAATAAATAAAATATAAAAATACGTGTGTCTCTGCTAGCCTCCAAAAAGTATTTATGAGTGGAAATAGAAAGACAAAATAATCAAATCCTGCCAATTACCAGAGGAAAGTAACAAAAACTACCTACATTCCTTTAATTCTGAAATTTGCATTAATCAAACTCTGAAAAGAAAGTAAAACATGCATCCAGTACATAATATAAAGGGGAGATCATTTGGTTTAGGTGCAGTCAGCTAATTTCTAAGCACCGACCAAAAAGAGTTAGGTACAATAAAATTGAGAAAAAATGAGATATCGTGTAATTAGCTTAATTAAAAATACCCTTGGGCAGTCTTGCATATTTACATCATATACATTTTTATGGTGATGTTTTATTCATGTGAAAAAAGAAGCTGATTTCATAACCTTGAAATACCTAAGTAAAACAAAATTTTCTAAAACAAAATTTTTAGTAAAAAAAATCACCTACATACTATACATTATACATATCATAATATATAACAGCATACAGCTTTATTTGGTCCGTATTATTGGTCAAGGAAATAAATAAAAAAGTAATTTAAGAGGATAACTTCTCTCCGGAGGGTGGGTAAGTGACAGACATAAGCTTCTGCAAAGCTTGCGTAATCTCCGAGCTATACCCAGTGATGCGAAGCGACTTCTTTGTCTTCACAAATACGTAGTAAAATGGAATGCCTGCAAAACCACAAGATTTAAGTACATAATATAACAATACATAAACAATTAACAATACCTGAAAGCGTAATAGCTGCACCGATAACCGTATTCCAAGGCTGAGACGGTATCGGAAACAATATAAGGAAGACGCAGCAAGCGATAAATAATACAGGTATGACAGTGTTAACCTTAATTGGTCTCGGTCTATTTGGTTCCTTCTTCCTGAGCCAAAGCATACCAGCTATGCTGGCGGCAACCGAAAACCACAATATCTGACTGAAGTAGTTTATAAGTATGTAGACATCGCTAACTAATAACATTGCTAGAGATGTCAAACACTAAAATCATAGAAGTTAAACAAATAATAAATAAAAAAAAATTGGTCAAGCTGGTATAACTTACACTGAATATCAAGGAAGGTATTGGAGTCATTCGTTTAGTGTGAATAAACGAAAATAGATCAGGTAAGTGTCCTTCTTCAGATCCAGTTTTGAACAGATGTCCTGAAGTAAAAATCACTCCATTTACGCCTCCGAAGCAAGACAGAGCTACAAATACTGGTACTGTCCATGCAATTGCTGGAAATGCTTTGTATCCAAATGACTAAAACAGAAAATATTTTCGTTAGTTCAAACTGAGGAATATTATTCTTATGGCCGACTATTCCAAGAATAAAAATATTGAACTGTACGATTAGTTCCAGGTCTTATTTTCTACTGGTAAGTCATTTGTTTTTCATAAATTTGGTGCCTGATGGGCGTAGTATTTTACTTTGTGGTTTAGAGGTTGTTTATAGCATAAGTATAGAACGTTTTCAAAAGGATCTGATAGAAGAGAATTTGGAATAGTTACAGATTCTGATTGAAAAGTGTCTTTGTCAAAAACCTTAATTTTGCTGATTTTTTACTGATGATATGGCAGTGCGTGACCAAAAATAAAACTTAATCCAAATGCATAAATATGATGTGATTTAACAATTTCTAGTCTCTGCATAAAAAAAAACAAAAAACATTTTCCCTACACAAAACCCATGTTCACCTGTGTTAAATGTCAATACCATCCCAAACAATTACCAACTACATCAAGTGTTTGCGCTTTTGTTTTGTTTGACCACAAAGAAACCCTGTTAGTTAAAAGATGGTTAATATCTTGACATGTAGAATATTAAACATTGTCTTGACCGTGATCCATCTACTGCAGGGGTTCTCAACCGGTGGTATGCGTGCCACTGGTGGTACGCAAAGGACTTCCAGGTGGTACACAAAAGGTACCAAACTTTATGGGTAAAATCATATTTACTTTGATGATACTGTTTTACCCAAAATTATAACGGCAAAATTAAATAATATTCCATCATTAAATGGTGCCTTATAGAGACGTATTTCCAAAATGGCAGATTGTGTAAAAGAAAGAGTAGTTAAAAAGGCAAAACAAAGTAAATATTTTACGCTACAGTTAAAAGTAAGTACCGACATAAGTTATTTTGAACAATTATTAGCCTTTAACTGATTTGAGGTTGAAGAGGAAATCGCAGAGGAATATTTATTTTAGGAACCTCTGCCCGAAAGAACATCTGGTGATAAATTTTAATAATTGTATGTTGAACAATTCTATTCCATGGAAGAAATTTATTAGTGTCTGCCTTGATAAAAAAATTAAAACAGTAACTCAATTCACTCACTGCAAAATCCATTGGGATTTTCTAGTAGCAAAATCTATACCAGACAGACTAAAAACAGTTTTGGATCCAGCAGTAAAAAGATAACATTGTCTCTCCGTACTTAATTCAGTTCAAGTTTTCCATGCAGAAGCTAATTTTGACTTCAAATATTTTATCTTTGATGAATTGTGAATACTCCGGTTAGCATATTTAGCTGATATTTTTGGAAACTTGAATAATATAAATTTAGTTTTGCAGGGAGAAATGGTCGTTTATTGTTACTGTTTATATTATTTTTTTATTATTGTAAAATTAAGGCAACAATAAAAAAATTAATAAAAAATAAATGTAGTTTATTGTCAGCATTAGATGGCTTTAACCAAGTTTAACAGATATTTTCCAGAAAACTATGACAATGAAAATTGGATAAGAACTCTTTGGAGTTCTTAGTTATTTAGTTATTTCTTAGTTATGAGTATACCAGATAACTTCACTGCCAAAGAGAAACAACAATTGATAGAAACTTCCTCAGACTGATAGAAAATTTTGAGATTAATGCACACCAATGTTTAGATACAGAGGAAGAATTATTTTAAAGAAATTGCAGATTAAGATATTAGATTTTTAATGCCTTTTTGCACCACCAATTTATGTCAAATATAGTTGTCATCAATATTAATTTAAAGGACAAACACAGGACAAAATTAATTATTGAGGCAAATTTGTGCTTGAAAATAACTTTTACTGAGCAAGAACACAAAAAAAAATGTTTAGCAAAACAATCCCAGTCACATCAATATTTAAATTATATTACTTCAATGTAAGTGATGTTTTTACTTTGCTTTTGTATACCAAATGAAGTTTTTGTATATAACTGTTTATTGTTAGACTGTTGCCTTTTTAGAACTTTTTTATTTATTCCCAATTAAACTGCCGTTAAAAAGCTATTGTTTTGGTACAAAATATGTAGGTATGTATATTTAAAATCTGATATAAAGTTTTTTCATTTATGTACGTATTAATACCTATGCATTTTTGTATAAAGGTTGGTGGTACGGAGAAATTTGAATAGTTTTTGTGTGGTACACAGAATCTAAAAGGTTGAGAACCCCTGATGTACTACATAAGATCGCAAATAAATGCTTTTCAATAAAAGATGATAATAAAGTCCTGCTTTGACCAGTTCTACCTATCCAAAAACGCGATTTCGAATCATGGGGTTATCTGTTG
The DNA here is from genome assembly GCA_964023965.1 of Melinopterus prodromus. Taxonomy (NCBI): domain Eukaryota; kingdom Metazoa; phylum Arthropoda; class Insecta; order Coleoptera; family Scarabaeidae; genus Melinopterus; species Melinopterus prodromus. Next base: position 54,944,728 of record OZ030393.1, read on the forward strand.
TTTAAAATAGATGAAAGTTTCAGTGTAACTTCTTAGATAAATAAGTTGGCACAGGCAAAACAACTAGTTGTTCTTGTAGTCAACGACGAATTAGATTTTGTTCTATGATTGGTTTATAATGTGACGGGCGTGACAATTCAGGAACAATCTTAATCGCATAAAGTGAAATAAAACTCAAAAAAGAAAGAAAGAAAGTAGTTATTTATAATAAAATTTGTTGAAAACTTAGACACAATTTTGGGTTGAACTCTTATCCATTGTCAGTGTCGTAAATTTATTCTTTGAATACAAATCAAATTAGAAATTTCAATTTGTATTTATTACCGTATTCATGTTTGAATTAAAATACATCATGTATAAAAAAAAAACGCTATTGAAAAACTGATGTTATGCATTACATTTGAGTTACTCCTGGTCACTGTACTTATAACTAAATTACTACTTTTTCCAGAAAACGTTTTTTTTTGTTCAAATGTTCAACGACCATCAACGACGTAATTTAACATAAAGTTTGCTATAAAAAAGAAATTACAGTTAACTACTTTTTTATATGCCTGTAAATGCGTAGTTTTACATAACGTACTATCTTGCAAGGTTTCAACAGACAGAAAAACTTAAATTTAATAATGGGTTAAACTCAGTCGCTTTGAAAAACATAAATAATCCAATATATTTTAAACAAATTCATATTTAGAGTCATTAAAAAAAAGAAAACATACCACTGCCACTGCAGGTGAGCTGAGTATTTCCTCCTTGGACAAAAGAACAAAATAAGCTACATTAGCTAAAACGTAGACTGCAGTCACTAAAGGCATAGCAATCCATATTGCTCTAGGGAGATTCCTGAAAAAGCAAAACACTACATTTCGACACAATCAACGTTTTAAAAGCTCGTCTAATCGAGCCGATATAAAACTCCCTGAAGCACAAAACTAACAAACGAAAACTTGATGTGAAATACGTGCTTTTTCGCAAACCAACTTACTAAAGGTTTCAATCACAATGATAAGTAACCTGATTCTCTTAAAATCACGTAAAGGTTTCTGGAGAAACAGCGTGAAAGATCCGTAATTCATGGACTATTTCATTAAACATGAGCCTCGCAACACTCAAGATAAAATTGTGGCTTCTCTTGGTTTTCCTCTTACGTACCTATATGGGTCTTTCAGTTCGCCGGTTACAAAATTCAAGTAGTTCCAGCCGCCGAAAGCAAATAGTCCTGAATAGAACGCGAATGCGATCGAAGTGGGGTCGTACTCTCCTTCAAAAGCGTCTTCGAAGTTCTCAACCTTTCCTGTAATTAAATAAAACGGTTGAATGGAGCAATTATACAGTTGAAAGCGTCGCCTAAGGAGCTAAATTTAGCTGTTGCTAGCTTCATTAGGCTAATCTGCTTAGTCTTCCGTCTTGTGTTTTCATAAAGTCGTGAACACTGAAGCGTACGTATACTCGTAATAATATTTAGGAACACTAAATTTAACTTGGATTGGTACGGAAATTCGAGTTACCGGACGTTATTATAGTAATCCATTAAGTGTCCCCTTAAGAAAAGAAGTTGACTTTTATTTCTTTGTCAGCTTTGCAGTAGTCTAAAATCCAATACAGTATTGTTATACGTGATACAGCAACAATTGTGTCGGTATTTTCACCAACAAAAGTAAGCGGTGAGAGATTGTTTTCAGCTTTGAAAATAATAAAAAATTATTTAAGGGTATCTTTAAAGGGAGGTTTGGTTGGAGTTATTCTGTTGCTCAGAACTATCTAAAAAAACCCATTTTGCAATAAAATTAATCTTGTTTTTAGTTTTGAGTCTATCTATCGGAAGTGTTTTGTGTCAGCGAATCAGACATTTTTGATATTATATGTTTGCGTTAAACGTGTTTGTCATAGAGAGTTGAGCCATCTGCATACCAGGTTATAAACAAAAAAATCTGATGTAGCCAGGCACATGACTTTATCATACAACAGATGAAATTAATAGTTTAGCTGCATGAGATTCTATTTGATCGAGATCAATCGTGTCTGCAATAAAATAAACCGAGTTAGCCAGGATTTGACAGATATTCACAACAGGTATTGTCAAAAAATCAGCGTTTGTCATTAGAACAAAAATATCTGTCAAATCCTGGGTAACTTTATACTAATGCAGACACGATCTCGATCAAATAGAATTTGCTCCTACAGCTAAACTATTAATTTTACCAAAATATGTCATAGACACAATTTTCTCTACTTTGATCTAGTATTTAATTATTTTGACGAAATTTGCAAAATCCTTGAAAAATTCTTAGAGGAAACATTCAGTTCCTTTTGGACCCTTTTGAACCAAATGTTTTTCAGCTCTAAGTTTGGTCATGAAACTTCTAAATATGAACTTTCGTCCCGATACCTTTAGTAGTTTCTCCGGAATCGTCGCCACAAAAATGGAGTATACACACACAGACATTGTTTGTACCTTGGTCGAAAATGTTCAGGAACCCAAAAAGACCGATTTCCGCTAAAATCTAATGTAAAAATGGAACAGACAAATAATGCAGAAAAGCCAAACGACCGATAGCAACATAACATACTGCCTGTTCGTTAATATAATAGCGGACAAAAATGTTAGAAACATTGTAGTCTAGTCCACAAACTCGCACTTGTGTTCTGTTATATGAGATATTTGAATAGTTTCTTACTAATTTGATCCAGCAGCTCAAGTTTTTGACATACAAGTGCACCCTAGAATTTTGTCCCAACGAAGTGCATCGTCTTACATCTCAAGATCATTGAGAAGACTGCGATGATGATATGGATAGTGACTTTTATTACCATTTCGAAGCTAGACCGCTCACTCAAAATGATCTACATGACTTGATCAGAGATCTTGGAGTGTCTAAAAAAGCAACAGAACTTCTAGCTTCTCGGTTGAAAGAAAGAAATCTAGTAACACCGAATACAAATATCTCGGTTTCCCGCACAAAGAAAAAGAATTTCTCCCTTTCTTTTCTGGAGATGATGATTTTGTGTTTTTAAACTATATTGCTGGTCTAATGGCTGCAATAGGTTTACAAAACTGATTGAAATGATTGACGTTTATTTATAGACTCATCGCAATACAGTCTTAATTGTGTACTTTTGCATAATGGTATAAAAGTGTGTTCGTTACCTTTTCCACATTCAACCAAAGTTAAAGAAGGATACCATACGATATCTTTAGTTTTAGCGAAAATAAAGTACTTAGAACATAACTGGGTTATTTTTCGTAGATCTGAAAATGGTAAATTTCCTCTTGACTCGGGTCAGCAAGGTGGTTACAGGAAATATCCCCGCTTTATATGCTTTTGGGATAGCAGAGCTAAATCTGAGCACTGGACTAAGAAAGATTGGCCTTTAAGGGAAGCTTTGGTCCCCGGGAGGGTGAATGTGATCAATGCTCCACTAGTGTTAACAGACCGTATAATATTCCCTTATTTGCATAATAAATTGGGGCTAATGAAACAATATATAAAAGCTCTTAACAAAGATGGGAAATGTTTCAAGTACAATACAAAAGTGTTTCGAAAATCGAGTAATGAAAAGACAAAAGCTGGCGTTTTTGATGGTTCTCTGATCAGAAAAATTAATAAAACATTCAAATTTCACTAAAAGCATGACAGTTGTTGAAAAATCGGCGTGGAATGTCATGGCTGATTACTGCTTGAGCATTCAAAGTAGTACTCCTGGGTCGGCTCATGCTAGTAAGTCATATAAAATAAAGTATTATTTGAATTAGTTTTGTGTAATAAAATATATAAACTCAAAAACTTATATTTTTTGTGAAACTTCCCCCCATCATATACCAATAACTAGACCTGCATTTAGAATTAGGTATAAAACTTCATGCAACAAAATCACTGTTTACCAGTAATTAGTATTAGTAGTAGGTGCATGTAAAGTGGACACCACTGTACACTTTATGTTACACCGATACCTATAAGAGTAATACGATATTGCAAAACTTTTCTTGCATCTCAACAAGGTCACTTTACGTTGAGATTGAAATATTGTCCGAGATAAGCATAGTCAGCAGGTGACGGGTATTGACCTGGTTATAGTTAATTCACAATCGTTGCCACAATAATGGTTATACATATACCAATTTATAATGGTTCAATATTAATGGAATTAAGAAATATTACATGCTTACTTCCAAATTTGAAACAGAAATACTTTATTTATGTATCGTTCAAGAACTTAGTGCTATTACCTACTATATAATCATCACTAACAAATGCATTAATAGAAGACTTAGAGAAAGACTTGTCCAGTCAAGAACAAGGAGAGAGTATTGAGAAGCAAAGTCAAGGATGAGCGTCACTAGAAGAGATAACATATCGACATTTTCCACATGTATTGCACAATGGACCATTTAACGATGTAGTCTACCGGAAGTCGAAATACTACTGTGGAGCAGTTGGAGCAAACTGCTCCATACGCACAAATTATGGGGACGTGTAATTATGATTATTTTTTGACGTTTCTTAAAACCAATCAAATGCTTCTTTATTTGTCACAAGGGTAAGTTTCAACCAATTATGTCATTATTATAGTGGGAATAAATCTCTTGTGATTATTCTCGGGAATAATCACTGTAGCTTTAATTTGCCTAGCAACTGTCAGATAATATATTCACAATGTGTCAACGATATTTTCATATATTGTAAGTAATATTAATTAAATAAAAATTTTCAATAATTTTATGATAGTTTTATTGATCTTTTTTATTGTAAAAATTTGTGAATCAAAAAATAATCTAGTCAAATATAACTCGAGAGTTCCATAAATTAGAAAATAATTTGACAGATTTTGTTCAAACTTGTTGCCATTTGGCAATAGCCACTCGAGCCCTGCGGGCTCTCGTGACTATTGCCTGGCAACAAGTTTTCAAACAATCTGTCAAATTATTTTCAATTTATTCTCACTCTCTTGTTATATTATTACTGAAAATAAATGGATTTGCTTTGGATTTTTTTTTGCTTTGGATTTTCTAAATAAATATTTAATCACCTAACTATTTTATGCACTTAACATATCATAATTTTCAATTATGAAAGAATACATTATAAAATTTAACCTTTAATACACCTCAACTTATAAACATGTCTTCGGGGAATCCCAGACATGCATGCTCACATCGGCGCGGAATAGAGCCCAATATTCGGGGAACTTTTTAGGGAAGTATTAGTATTTGGCATTTGGAAAATTAAATTTGATTCTTGAATATTATGGCCTTATAAAAACTTGTTACTATTTTAGTTTATATTTGTATTGTATTCTTTAAGTGACACAGTACAACTTATGACTATGATAATTAGTATAATTTTCATTGTCTTTTTAGTAGTTTGTTTAATTTTGAATAAAAGATTTGTAAAAGTAATTAATGAAAATTAAGAATTAACAAAATATATGTATATTTTTCATGTAGCTAGTTAGATATGTGAAAAGAGTGCTTTAGGAAAGTTACTAAAAGATGAATCTATAAAAAAACCTTAACCTTAACCTTAATAAAATACATATCTTATTGTGGAAATGCCTTTGAAGTCAAATAAATTGTTATTAAGTACGGTTTAAAATGTACATAATTAAGTAGGTTCCGTAAAAATAGGGCTACTTGAAAATGTATGCAATCAGAGGCAATAACTTTGGAATCTGGAATCTGTGTCTGAATACCTTTTTAAGTACTTTACCGTGCTTAAAGTGTTTTTACAGCATTGCTCTTAAAAACGGTCTTTTATTAAATTTTATCCGATTTAAATAGTTTTTGTTTGAAACTTATGCATTTGAAACTTATTTCTTTGTATTAGTTAAGGGCAACTTTTCACTGGCCCATATAAAAACATTTGCTTAGTTTCTATCGAAATAGAATCACATGTTTAGATAACGAATTCTTAGGAGAATAATATTTCGAAATATATTAACAAAAATTCTTTATCAGTTACGTAAAATATTGCAAAAACAATCGAGAATAATGTGTAGATTGTGTTTTGTTATGAATACGCCGACGACCCATATTGATAATCTATTCATGTTGTCTTCCAGTCATGTGTATCAGTAATATCGACTGATTCTTAATAACAAACAACAACTATATCCATAATATAGTTACATCGTTTAATTTACTTTACAGCCTTATCAAAAATTGTCGGAACCTACCTATTAAGTGATTGTACATTTCAAAACTGTTTGTCGGGTACATTAATGCGAGTATATTTAACTAGAACTCCAATTTTATCATTTTTGCTCAAAAAAATAGGTCACCTCTAATCACATCCAATAATAGGCAACACCTAAATCGTCGTTTCACGATAAAGATGATTAATTATTATGCTCGTCTTCCGTATAGCCATTCCAGTATAAATATCGATTTAAGATTAATAGATTTAGATTAAAGTGGACCATGAATCATGACTTCAAAGTATAAGAAGCAACCCAGCAGAAAAATCATCAAGTCATCATTACAGCGTAGGTATTAGTAATACTCACCACCAAACAAAAAGTAAAATCCAGTAAGTATAATGACGACCAGCGCGAACAATTTGGCCATTGTGAAGATGTCCTGTATCCTCATCGACCAACGCACACTCAAGCAATTAATTGCGGTCAGGAGGCCTGTAAAAGATGGAATGGATAAGGGGCTGGTTTAATTCTACGGTTAAAAGCGTACAGATAATATTGGGGCAAATTATTCTATAGATCGTCAAGCTAAGCATTGTTAAGAGTTAGTACAGCACAATTATACAAAATCTATACTATACAGACGTAAAATTGTTGTTTTTCCACATAGATATAGTCACACCATATTTTTTCTGGAGCATACCATATTTTTCTGGAGCATCCGACATAGTATATACAGGTGTCCCAATAGAATGGTCTCAGAACATTGTCTTTCTGCTTTTAATAGAACAAAGAAGTTTTAGGGCCATAAATACTCAGATAGTACTACTCTAAAACCAATTCCTTTTTAAGTATTGCTTCTGTTGTCTAAAAACAACATTTCATATCAAAGATATCAAACATGTCTCACCTTTCTGTCATCTGTCTCAACTGTCAATCCAGGTATTTTTTTTTTATGGGACTTTACAAACATTAGTAGGTACTATTAAATAAGGTGGGAATAAGTAGTGGAAAAGCCAGGGTTTGGATTTGAACCAGGGACCTCCCAATTTCCGGTCGGGAGCTCTCCCAGTTGAGCTACCTACCGAGGCAGTGGAACTTTATAGACGAATTAATCACTTCAAGGATTATTATTAAGAACTTTAAAGGGGTCGATGAAACTGATACCAATCGACAGGTGCTGGTTACAGTAGTAATATATTAAAATGTTTAAAATCATAGCTAATAGGAAAACATGTAATTAATTAAAAACCATTGAAAAATTGTGCCTGACAACTTTTAATCATTCTTTCCTCGAATCTCACTTAATCGCAAAACTCAAAATGCCATATTGTAGAACCTATACGAGATAATGAATTATTTTAATTAAGTATAATCAATTATAATTGATTCAACTAATTTTTGGTATTTCTAATGTCATTTGACCGATTGACGTAAAAATCTAAACATTTAAGATACAAAAAATCAAACGAAACACTACGATGATTGGTTGAAATTACTGAAAGCTCCGAACACATCAGTTTGCCATCACTGGGAGTAGTTTTTCAGAAATCGGGAATTTCTAACATTGATTTACATAACAGTTGTTATAACGTTCGTAGTTTAAAATATGCCGATATCAGAGATTTTCTCTAATTATAAGGATTGACAAATGAAATATCTGTTCATTGTCTCCGGTACGTAAAAACTTGTCTGTAAGCAAGAAGGCCTGTTTCTAGACACTGAAAAAAAAAAAACGCGTCTGGTTAGCTTCAAGTCTAATGTTTGTAAATGCCTGTAACTTCAAAAATATTGATTTCTCTGCTCTGACTTAACGTTAGGATTGCTTAAACAAATAATGTTGCTATATACCGTGTCCAGTGAAAAAAGGTGATTATAATTTAATAATTAGTCCTAATATTTTGAAATATTTTATCAAATAATTTTTTGGCATAGCTTTTAAGATAAAAGTACTTTAGCTAATATCATTTTTATCTGTTTGGAAAAATAAATAAGCCGGTATATGTAATTGAAAAGGTGATTATAATTTAGTATTTGATGACATATAAAGTTTCTAACTACTTTATTCAAACATCATATTTGCATAGCTTTGACCATAAAGCTACGCTACCCCTAAGGTTGTTGCTTTTATAGAATATATAATATATAATTTTATACAATATAAAAATGTTGAAAATAGTTGTTGCCAACTTTAAGTTTAAATCATCCGTCGCAATATTTGGCGTGAGTGGTTCTTTCTTTATGGTTTACGATTGCAAATCTATTTTCTGCACGATGGCGTACCAGCACATTTCAGCACAGTTCCTCATGAATTTTTGGACGATGACTAATATCCGAATTAGTGGGTCGACCAAGGAGGTCCCCAAGCGTGGCCTTGTCGGTCTCCAGACCTAAACCCTGCATTGAATCTGGAGGAGATTTTAGCAATGTTATAAAATCATCCTATAACTTTAAAATTAACTTTTATGATCAGAATAATCAGCGGAAACAGCCCTTAAAGTTTGTCGCATATATGTACTTAGAAATACCCAGTATTGACGAGTGTTCACGTATAAACTATCTCCTTTGAAACTATTGTGAGAACATCTATTGTGTTATGTGTTTGTCTGAGAGAGATTCCAATTAATAGACAGTTTTAGATTAATACAGAATTAGGCTTATTAAGTTTAATTGTTTACTTATAAGTAATACGTAAAACCAAAAGATACACGAACACTTTCTAACGTCATTATTTTTGTTTCTTTTCATAGTTGAATGTTCAGGTCCAAGCCTTGTACAGAATTCTACCAGGTCAAAATAATGCGTCGTGATAGAATTCTGTAGGTAGAGTGAAATGAAAAGTTCAACCTTTAACATTTAAGATAATGAACAGAAAGACATGAAACAAAATGTAACGAATTGCACTGTGAATTGCATTTCCTTACTGTCAAAACGCGGTCACATCCTTCCGGTATAAAACCCATTTGTCATAGCTTTTATTTCAGTCTACTTAGAGACTTCGATCTCGTGAAAAAAAAAACTGTTTTGGTTTGTTTAGTAAGTAGAGGTACAGCTTCCGCAACGACGGAGACGAGACAACCATTGGATAAACGACGCTTGGATGTTATCTTATATTATCAAGTTTATTCAGCATTTAACCATCAATCAATTTTGGTCATGGTTGTATCATCGGAGAGATATATTTAGATTATTTTAAATCGCATCTGGATATCGTTTCTCGTTTCGCTACACATAATAACACCCCTGATGGTCATGAATGTTCTTCCTCATTTCTTAAATGAAAGTCTCCACAGTGGATGCTGGTTTATTAACTCTTCTTCTTTTCGTTTATTCTGGCTTTAATGGTATTACTCTCGACAAGAATTTCAGTTGGTTCTGATACTGACAACAAACAAAAGAAACTGCAGCAACCTGATGATGAAAGTTTTCCAGGATGGACACATTCTATGGACACAATAGTTGATAATATAGTGCTAAATGAAATATATTTTCAGCGTGGTTCTATTTGCTACACCGATGGAAAGCCACACTGTAGAAGTATTGACAATTAACATTTTGAGGACTTCAAGACTGGGTTTTCAAGTCAAGATCCTGACAGACAGCATAACGTCACTAGCATACGTGCAAAATGATTTCGGAAAGAACAAAACAATTCATACAAAGTTCACCTATTTCTGGAACTTTTTTAAGGTTTTAATACTATTAAATTCTATTTTAATTCTATTAAGCCATGAGTAACAATGTTGCAAACTATGTATGCGCGTGTATTGCGCGTCAAACTTTATTTTCGGATAAAACGATGTTGTTATGCTAAACAACGTCACATGAGACGAGGAATAAATTTACATACAGCCGGAAATGACTCGGAATGAAAACGGTAAGTAGTGAAATATTTAGTAGTGATGACAGAGTTTCCGAGAAACTCCGAAATGTGAAGATTGCCAATTAAAACACCCGCCAGTCTCTTCCAGAGTTTGTGACCCTGGATATGTGTTTATATCCTGCGTAATTGTGTTCATATATTTCACGTTCAAGGTTGACTTGATAATAACATAGCACTATATAGTTCGAACACACTAAAAGTGATAAAAACAAGCATAAAGATTACAATGGTAAACCATAATGTTAATAAAAATGAATTATGAATCAAGGCATGAATTATAAATATTTAGGTATATTAGAGATAAATAGTATGGTCTGATTTTAGATCGTATACACATCTACGACGTTATTCATTAAATTTGCATCAAAATGTACTAAAATGCAAACAAAGTTCTTACTCAACTGAATTGTTTTTTTTCCGGTTGCAGAAATCAAATGTAAGAACACATGACATAAATAATGATAATTATGATAAGTAATGAAGATGGTAAATTTATACGATAAAGTCTTCTAGGAGCCCTTCGATATTGTAGGCACAGTTAGTAGGTTTTGGTAGTAATATTACTACAAAACCTGTCATTACGTGGCTTAATTTTTAATAACTGTGTAATACGATCCATAAACTTTAACGCGCTGATGTCAACCCCACGCTTCAAGACATTCAAGGTCGCAATTGCAACACGTTTTTTATTAATCATTACAAGATAATCATAATTATTAATGAATAATAAAAAGTACAATTGACCGGCAAACTGTTTCCTGAGCTAGAGAAATAGTACAAAAATACTAATTGAATAAATAATTCTTCTTATTAGAAGTATTTTTCTAGAAAAGCTGGGACTTTTTCCCCTCAAGATTGGTTGAAAGAAATCCTTTTTTTGTGGATGTGACTGGAAGCAAATTGGATGAACTTGAAGAGAAAAAAATCGAAAATAGTGAAACGTCAATTTGGCTTTGTTTTTCGTCAACCGCAAGAAATATTACGTGCAAATAACAACTCATAAAACAAAACTAAGTGGTCAACACTAAGTGCAGGAAACACTCACCAAACGTAGGTATTATTGAACATAAAAACTCCAAGGACCAATTGAGCAAATTTTAGCGAAAGACGATGCAGAGCAATGTCAATATTGGCAAAAGTTTTTCTATGCTAGTTCGTCAGTACAATAAAATGTATTTCGGAACGTGAGTTAGCTCTTAGAGGAGATGATGATTTGATTGGTTCACATAGAAATGCCGCGTCCTGGTTCTTCTGGAATTGTTGGCGGAGTACGATCCATTTCTCTCAAAGCAATAAATATGTAAATTGAAAATCAATTATCTGTCACCTACAATATGTGGAGAGCTGATCGATTTGATGGGTGAGAAGTCCTCAATGAAATCACACCAGATGAAGCCCATATTGGCCAGGTGGCAGTGGCATCACGCATACATGGAAGGATGTGTTCCAAAGGAAAGATTTCGTAGTTTCATTCCAAATTGTGGCTGTGATGGAAAAATCTACTTGCAATTTTTGTCGTGGTCAATCGTATGACAACGCATCAAATATGAGTGGCTAATACAAAGGAATGCAAGCTCTAATCCTGGTGACGATTGATTTGTCTGTTTGTAGCTTGCTGTGGCCATTCTTAGAATTTTGTTGGCATGACTGCAGCTAATTCTTGTGCTTCCGCGGTTCATGTCGAGCTGATGCAACAAAGCAGTGTCCTAGGTTGCGACAAAATAAAAAAAAACTTCGTGCTGATACATATATCTGATAAGGAGCAGACAGTCGTCAAAGTTAAACCTGCTAGACTTTTAGAGAATATGGGCACCAAAGAAATTGCACTGTGCACTGGACTTTGGAACATTTTGGAGCGAGTTAAGGCCACTAAAAATATTTTACAAGATTTTAAAATGGTTCAAATTTCTGCAATAGAAAAGATGTAATTGCTTAGATTAGTTTTAGATACCAAAGGAGAGAGAGATAGGTTTCGTAGATCATAGGTTTCATAGATTCATAGATTTGTCTTTAAGACGGACTATAATGTCGACAGCGACCCAAAATAGAAGTTTTATTACAAGCTCTTAGATATTAACAACTTTGGCGCTGCATTTCCTAAGATCGAAATTTTATTAAGAATGTATTTAGTGTTGATGGTGTTCAATTGCAGTGGAGGACGTTATTTTTACAAAATAAAAATTATTAAAAATATATTGCGCATGACGATGACACAGAAACGCCTGTCATATCTTTCATTGATTCCAAGGAAATTATTTCTGGTTTCACCGCGACAAAATATCGCGGTGCTTTTGCGTTGTCTAAATAAAATTCTCCACTGTCCACGGGCCCGCAGATTAGTAAATCCGGCACTGGCCGAAACACAGAGATTTAATTTGCTATAAGGAAGGAAAAGCATGGGATTTGCTACTTCCTCAATGAACTGCTGAACTGCTAACAATACAGCCCTATATCATAACTCCCCCAATTTTGTACACCGGTCTTTCATTAAATCATCCCCAAACAGCACCATTGGTATTCACCAGTTATGATGTGCGACTATATTACATATTATTTATGTATTAATGAAAGTGGTCAAATTTGGTTTAAAAACATCCCATCGTATCTTGACGTTCTTTACTTATGACGGCCAGTATATTTTTCTTTATAGGTAACAATTATCTCTTTTGTTCGTATTAATTTAGTATTTTTAACTTGTGTTGAATGTACGCATAGCAATTTTGCTTTTACTCTACGATTGTTGTCACATAGTTTCTACACCAATATTTCAGCAATTTCTCCTTGATAGCAACAACAATATATTTATATGCAATACCTAATTCTTATAAGAATTGTCATTTATGGTGAAATCACTATTAGTATAGTAGAGTTCTAAGAATATAGTAGTCTCTCACAGAGCTCTACTAAAAGTGATTCGATACATATATGCTGAAAAGTAACTGAAGAGGAAGCTGTAGGAGTCTATAAATTTACACTCATCACGATGTTGAAATACATCTTCTAACACTATCACAGTATTTTACAAGTGAACTACTACTGAAGCTTTAAGAGAAATATCCAAATATCAAAAATATTGTTAGGGTAAGTTGTAAGTTAGGTTAGGGTAATAAAGTCCACCCACAGAATGATTGATAACAACAGCAAAGAACTAAATGGATAAATGTTCCATGACAGGTATACTGTATAAAAACCGTCAAATGAAAAACATACAAAAATATTGATTTTTAAAAAGAGACAATCGCGTCAAGCACCATTGGGACACGTAATTTCATCTCGGTTTTCTAGAGCAAATCCACGCATTCGTCGTGAAGCGAGGACATTCATTCAATTTTAACTTTGTTTAGTGCCTGCTAGTAATAAAACGATATTTTTACATCTGACTTAAAAACTGGAGAAATTTTATGTTTCCTACTAACTCCAAAACGCCCGCGTAGATTTGTAATGCCAGATATTCCTTGGATTTTACTTTAGACAAATTTGTAATCAGTAAGCAGTAATAGATTTTACCATCGTTTTCTGATGACAAACACACGGAATTTTATAATTTCACTACCAGCAGGCATAAAAACAAATCTAGACATAACTAAAATCCTAAACATTTTTTTCGATTTGTAATAGCAGATACCCATTAAATCTTACTTTACTAATTGTTAGTAGTGTTAATAGTGTTAACACTCGTATCGCGAATAGTGATAGTATGTACCGTTCTAAGTATGGAAATGAGAACAAAACTATAAAAGAAGAAGATTCTAAAGAGGTCAATCTTTCAAAAAACAATGATAACGCATGCCAACAAAATTAGATCAAGTTTTGTAACACCCACTCGAATTTGGCCTGAAACATTTTTCAGTATTCTGCCATTCTTTATCTACATAAGTAAAATTAGGTGCCATGGCATTAGTTTTTATTGTGTTCTAACAACTATTGTTATTTTCTGAATCTGATCTGACTTCAACGGAAATCCTTTTACGACTTAGTTTGTATTTGCCAGTGACGCTATAAACAACAGTTTCTTTCGACAAGTGTGCTATTTTTGTGTTCCATTGGCGTATAGTTTATGTTTCTTCCTGGGCATGAATGCCTGAGATCGAAGCATAAATTACCCTAGAATATTTAGTAGTGACACATTCTTTTGTAGACTCGTAATAAGTTGTCGCATCAGTCGCATTTTCAAATATGGTCATCCAAATCAAGCTTTCTCCATTTCGTCAATATTTGGTCGCATTTTCATCGCATTTAATCAACAGGTACCGTCAACAGGTGGAGCAAACATGCGTTACGAAAAACATCGCTTATCTATAGATACTAATACGCATAAACCAATAATACTTACATAAACACATAGCCGCTAGGAGTCTGCAAGCATCTTGCGGTGGCTCACATCCAGGGAAGAAGGGTTTCACAGCATACTGGGCAAAAGTCAGAGCGACTATTGTCTGGGTGGTGGGTCTTATAATCAAAATCGCCACCCACAGTCTTAAGAAAGCAGCCAAGGGCCCGAAGGCAGTGTAAATATAAGCGTAATCTCCACCGGACCTGGTGATGGACGTGCCCAATTCCGCGTAGCATAAAGCCCCAAGGGTTGAGAACAGACCAGACATGCACCAGATGATTATAGAAGCTCCTACGGAGCCGGTGCTTTGAAAAACCCCTGTCGGAGACACGAATATTCCACTGCCAATGATGGTGCCGATGATCAGACCAACCCCATTCATGAGGGTGATTTTCTTGTGTTTCTTTGAGGGGGGAGCGGACAGGTCCGCGTCTTCTGTTTTTTGTGTCATGCCAATAGCTGTTTTTGAATTTGTGGCCGCTAGAAATTGGAATTTATCAGTTTAGACGATTACGCGGAACGTTACGTTCTACATGCCGGACGCGTTCAAACTGAGGCCGGTTTGTCGGCGGATTGCCGCGCACGTGGTTGTCGGAAATCGGTGAAGTTGTGTGTATGGCGCGTACCAGGCAAGCATGCGCAAAATGAAAGTTTTGTTTTCAGGTAGCTTTGGCACGATCGAAGGGTCCGGTATGTATAGTGCCGTTCATGAATATTGGGCGATGAAAAAAATGAATGACTAATAATTTCGTGGAAGGAGGAACTGTAAGCAGAGGCGTAACTCGGGTATGGCAGGCATGGCACGTGCCATGGGCGCCAACTAAAGGGGCGCGAAAAAGCGCCTAGCGCATAAATACGAGACCGAAAATAAAAAAAAAATATAGATTAAAAATGTCTATTAAAAACTGAGTATGAAAAAGGAAAATCCAAACGTCCAAGGAATAACGCATGCATTCGTTTTTCGTTTGTTTATCCATGTTCTCCAGGTCTCTGTCTGTCTATAAGTGTGAGTTTGTACTAAAAAATCAAAGAAGTGAGAAGTGGTAGGATTTCTTGAACATTCTTGAAATTCTTGGTTTGTTGAAACTAATTTCTAATTTTGATCCTGGCATAAAATATCACATAAGATTTTGAGAGCTGTCATCGATCCACTTCATATCTTTCACAAAAAAATACGACTTTATTCACATCATGGCATCCACTGTTCGTCATAGTTTGCTAGAAGGAATACGTAAAACAAATACTCTGAGGTAGTAAGATATGTTGACATAACTTTTGATAAAAAACTGTTCAGGTTAACGAATCAGTTCTTGGTTTTGTACAAATAAGCGATAAAGACGCTGCAAGCTTGGTTTAAGAAATATTGAAGCAGTTACAGAAAGACAGCATGAATTTACGAGATTGCAGGCCACAGCGCTATGATAATGCCATGATAATTCCTGGACACAAGACATGTCTACGAATGCATTCGTATTGACCGCGTTCAAAAGAGGTTGCAGGATCCTAAAATGAACTTACATAATGCAGCTTTAGATTTAAAAGGTCTTCAAATTTAATTTTCAGGATGAAGGAGAAGTGTTTGAAGTTAGTGACTCACTCGAAGAAGTAATTAAAATATGCTATGAACCTGACATTGAATTTGAAAGACGTCAAAGAAGAATGAAAAGAATGGATGGCAAAACATCGAGAGATGCTGGTTTATCAGCTAAAGAAGATATGAAAGGGACCGTCGACCGTCTATGCAATGAATTAAAAAGTAGAACTATTCGTTTGCAAGAAATATGTAAAAAAATTGGATTTGTTTTTGATATGGAAGAGTTCTTTTAAAGCCGAAACGAGCTACTTTAAAGAACATTGCGTAACATTTGGAGAAACCTACAGTTGTGATGTGGATGGCATGAATTATATGAAGAAATTTTGGATTTTAGAACGCTGTTAACAAGGCGTGCAAGCCGTCATATTGCTGACAATCGCGGTTTCTATTGCCTGTTGCGAAAGGTAATTTAGAAAATTAAAATTGATAGGTACTTACTCATATTTGAGCGCTTCGATGGGCCAAAGTCGATTATGTGATCTTGCATTGAATGAAAAATGAACGAAGAAATAGACTTTGATAATAGGTACACACAATTAAACAATTTGCGTCAGCTAAAGCAAAAACGATTAATTTGTAATATAGTTATTTATGTTACAAGTGCCGAAAGTACGGAATAGCGCGACGAGCAGTACACTCAAAAATGTAAATTAATAACGCAAAACAAAATAAATTTACTTATGAAAGCCTACTAAAGATGACAAATGAATTTAGTTGTCAATTTTCGTTGATTAGAAGCGCCGTTAGAAGAAAAATGAGGGATCTTAGTGAAGTGCAAGTTGCTCGTGCTGTCGCCCTTATTCAGCATGACCACTTTATTCGACATGTTAGCAGGCACCTTCGAGTTTTCCCTTCTGTTATTCAGAGTTTATGGAATCGGTTTCGGGATACTGGCCAATATGTTAGAAGAGCTGGACAAGGTCGAAATCAAAAAACTCCTCAAAATCAAGACCGACTTCGTGTCTTTTCCTCTCTACGTCAGCGTACTGCCACAGCACGAGACCTCCTAAACGGAGGAGGATGTGGTGCCTGCTGCATATGGCGTAGGTAAAAATTTCATCAACACGTGTGGGATCAGATTGATCGACGTGTTCGCAAGCTCCTTTATACAATCCTATTGAACACGTGTGGGATCAGCTTGACCGATGTGTTCGCAAGCGTCCTAATCCACCAATAACCAGACAGGAACTGACACAAGCTCTGATTGAGGAATGGGACAGCATACCCCAAGAATCTCTTCGCAGACTAGTGCGAAGCATGCCACGCAGGTGTGAGGAAGACATTCGTACTCGTAGAGGGCATACACTGTATTAAACCTCCTCAATACACAGAAAACCCGACTGCCATCGATACTATGACAGTAATTTCCATTTTGTTTTGCGTTATTTATTTACATTTTTAAGTGTAACTTCGAACTAATTAACTCTTCCAGACATATAAAACAAGAGAACAGCCTATACGTTGATAGAACAGTTGCAACCTTTTCTAATTCAATATTCATCTTACGTACACACATACACACGTGAATTTATTGTTTTAACATTTATTATTATGGCAAATGTGTTGCACGTCCATTGCATAATCAATTTATTTTTATATCTATTTCTGCTGTTATTGGAAATAAAATCCAATAATACTTTATTCCTTTTCTTCGTAGAAAAAACTTGAGTTACTTTTGCGGCAGTGGATTATGAATTCGAAAATCTATCGATTTCAGATACAGGATTAGTCAGACGTTAGAAGTCGCAAATGCTATGTTATGTTACATAAGAGGTATGTAGTTGGAAATCCATACTACATTGTCTCCACTGTAGCTTCTTTTATTACTCACTGTTATGCAATAAATAATTTTGACCTGACTTAATGCACATTTTGTCAAGTAAAATGACTGCGATTAAAAACGTATTTAAAGTGCAAGGTTTCTATCAGCCTACTTAGAGAACTCATCACGTCGAATTACTTTGTAGATCATAAGACCATTTTTTGGAACACAAAACGGGCAATAAATGTTATGCCTAAATGTTATGGCTAGCAAAAACAACCCAAAAAGAACGTTTTATGATTTTAAAAAGTTGGCAACCCTAGCGAGTTAACAAGAAATCAAAAGATATATGAGTGTTGGTGAAGTGGTGCGTTAAATATTGTATAATTATGAGTTAAGAAAGTACTCACCGAATTAAGTAACAGCATGCAAATTTACAAAAACTGTGTTTATCTAGCTAATTACAAAGTATTTTTGACTGGCTACAACACTAGACGCATCTAGCCTATTTGAACCTTCATTAAATTCACAAAATGTTCTAAATAGAGCAGCCTATTTTAAATATTAATAAGTTGATTTGTAATAATATACTACAACCGAATGCAGCATGTGCGTTGATTACTTAATAAGTATTCAGTGCGTAGCCATGTAAATCATATCTATAGCGTAAAATACATAATTTAGTGAAAATTGTACCTTGGATTGTTTAACCGTAAGCAAGGACAGCTGTTGAAGTAAGCGGCATGGCATTTCTGGCATTCTTTCACTCACATTTCTCCTGCCGTATGTTCCCGCCACAATAAAAACCTTGAACTATTTGTAATTTGCTAAACACACGATGGGCAAAGACAAAAAGAATTTTTCTTGTACCCAAGCTTTGCTAATATGCACGTCTGGCACTGTACAATAAAAATTAAAAGAAAAAAACTGACCTTTAGAGATAACATGCCTGGATGTGGTGAATGAAACTAGAGAATGTGTAAAACCGCAATTATTAATATGTTGCACAACAAAAGAAAAAAAAATAAGTAAGAATCTGTGAAAACCAAAAGGGACATGTTGAACAATCAATAAGTATTGCATCAGCTTATTCTTGGAATCACGCGAGATGTAATTCTATACCAAAACGGTGGATCGAATTGCAAAAGAAATTAGCGGAAGTAATGTGTAATGCACTGCGTGAACCTTTTTTACAATTTAGTATATTTTATGTTAGTACGAAATAACAATTTGTTACAATAAAACAGGTGTAGGTAAAGAATACAGCTTATTATTTAGAAATACTAAATGGCATTATCAATACAAGGTTCATATTGTTTTGTTTTAGTTTGTTTGTTATGTAATTACCTATTTTATTTTAATTTTCTATGTTTTTATTCATTCATTGCGTGTTTATATGTTTTTGTTGAATGGTTGTAACTTTTTACGAATTTGCAAAAATAGAAAAATCATTATCAAACTTTTTACTCAGAATGCCATTCCATAAGCTTCACTTACTTTCTAAAAAAAGTCCGGCCAAGTGTAGGTTGACTCTCCGCGGATTTACTTCCATCAGTACCGATCAGTACTAAATTTGCAACGATAGTTGGTCTAATGTCAAACCACTGACATATAGTAACGATTGATTGTCATCGCAACACAATATTCAACTACGTTGAAAATAAGTGCTAGTAGTCCAGTAAAATGGTGTTTTGGCCAGGAACAAATACAGAAGATTTAGTTTCTTTTATTCTATGCTGTGCTGAATCCGAATTTCAACTTTGCTACTTCCCACGGAAATTGTCTTCACAACGAAAATTGCATTCTTCAGTTTTTTGCCAAAGAGTCATCAAACTATGCACTTTTCGACGTAGACCACCATATATAAAAATAAAATACCCTAAATATCCTATAAAAAGCACCATCAAGTGTGTTTTTTGGTTGAAAGGTTTGGTCGCTACAGAGTGCTGAAGGAAGCAAGACTTTCATACTTTACACAATGTGCGTGTAATTACAAAAATGCTAAGATTCTGATAAAACTACATTAAAATCTCTATAAATTGCATAACTTAATCAGTTATTTTGGTCAAACTCAAGAGCCATTCATCAAAAATTAAGTAGAGACATATAATATCACTATTTATTTCTTAAAACTGTATATTTTCTCTTTTTATTTAATACTTAAAGTATTATGTTTTTTGCTGTCTTGTTATTAAGTTTGCGGCGCTTAACGGTTGAAGGTCCTGGTTTCTGTTTTTAATTAGAAATTGTCATTTTGTTCTTTAAATAAGTAGAATACTGTACACATTATCCATTTGTTGTATGAAGATTGATATCAATAAATATATGTGTGTCCCACTTTTTTCCCGCAGTCTTTTAGGCAGTAAATATGATTCTCACTAATACTATTCATATGGACCTATTCGCCTTTTTCAAATTCTTAAAAAGTTACTCTTACATTGAAAAGTTACCTTGAAATATAAACAAAACAAGAAGAAATAAAATGCATTTGAGACAATGCGAAAACGTTTATCATTACAACAATAAATATAAATAAACGTAATTAATGCAATTCAAAATAAAATGACTAAGCAAATAAAGAAACAGCATATAAAACGTTTTATTGATATTTTAAAATGTAAAGTTAGTTGTTGAGTAAAAACGTTATATGGTCTTGTTTTTTTTTTATTCCTGAAGAAGTTAGAACCGTTTCAAATATAGTTTTGTTAATATTTCAAACGGCTGTAACTTTTTAACTCATATCTATAACCACAGGCAGAAGTGCTTGCGGAAGTAATTTCGTAACTTTTTAAGTAATTGAAAAACAAATAAGTTCAGATACAACTTTTTACTCAGTACGACATTTCAAATTTGAATAATTTTCTATGTATTGATATTTAGGTAGGTATATATCACAGCACAATATTTACACTTCCATTAGATTCGTGCCAGAAAGCAGACAATTTTCAAATGTTTCTTAGAGCTGCACCTTTATTATAGCAAACCAGCAATATCATAGATGAAAAGGTAAACATATCAGAGAACTGGTCATGGGAAATTCTAAAGTAATTGACAATTTAATCATAGGGTATTTCAAAGCCAAATAACGATAGAAAAGCTCTGAGAACAATAAAACCAACTTGAGTGGCTAACTTGAGTTTTTTTTTCATTTTTTTTATGATGCAATATTTAACTATGTATTTAGAATAAGAAAAATATTAATGCGTAGTAGTAATACTTCACAGGACAATTCGAACAATTCAAAATAAAACCGTCGTGTTTGTCTGTTTTTGTATATATCCGAACTAGTACATTGAATATTAGCCGTGTTATATAACGCTGTTGAATATGGTTTCTTTATAGATTACAGCGAAGTTTGGTATTTTATGCGTAAAAATGGACTTTTATTTTGTATCTAGAATATGAAAAATATTAAGTAAATTCACAGACCAGTCTATGTCATTTTTATATTATACTTTTTTTGTATGGAGTAGGTGCCTACTAGGACTTCCAATCTCGGACAATATACTGATCCCGGCATTTCGGGATTAACGATTATTTTTGTAATCCCGGGATCCCGGGATTCATGAGAAAAGCGAAAATTGCCGCATCTAAATGCCTGGGATGTCAAATCCAGTCAGTAAGAAACGCCTAAAATATATTTTATACGATAATAACTTTAACCCCGAAACTTGATCAACGTTTTCAAATTTTAACAAATAGAAAACCAAAATTGACGGTTTAAAAGGTAAAAGGTGTCATAGTGTGCGTATTAACATCAATGATAAATAAAATATACACTCTATTAGATAATAACTTGCTCCAACATCTTAAATTTGTTAAAAAAAATTGCGTTTTTATAAAATGTTTCAAGAAATGTCACGACAAAAGAAATTGTTTGATCGAGCCAAATTTTCAATTTTCCATATTGATGCCAATAAAACATTTTGACGTATTTTTGTTTTCTTCTTTAAAATAAAATTCGATAACTTTAGAATTCATCCGTCATGGATGTTTATTCATGTGAAGACGTTATTTATTGTTCAAAATTGATTAAATATTCAGTGCAAATTCTTATAATATTAAATATTCAATTTCTTGTTACGAAAAAAAAAATAATATTAGATACTTGTAGGTCTTTCGGTTTTCTCAAACACAGTTCAAACAACCCAAGCCACATTATAGATTTTTTTTATCTAAGAACCCTTTCAGACAAAACATTTCCACTAAAAAAAATGATGATTGTGCGATGAAGAAATGTCAAAAGTGACCATATTACCGCTGTCACAGCTCATCACAAACTCGAGATGCTTCGTATCAAAATATTTCATTTATTAGTTTATGGTAAAACCCTTAAACTGGAAGAAACTGTTTCGCTGTAATTTATCACCTATTTACTAATTTTATATGCTCTAGTGCATCACTGAATCCAGGCAAAGAAATCCGCCACAAATTTCTTTATTTTTACGTTTATGTTTTTTTTTCTGTTGTTGAGGGTAAAGTAACTAAAGAAACTGACTATATTTATAATCCCGGGATCCCGAAAAAACTCATTATTTGTCGGGATCCCGTAATCCCGGGACTGGAAGCCCTAGTAACTGACCCTTAAACTCAGGTTAGATATGTTTTTAAATACCTGACTGTAAGTTATACGTAAATTATTATTTATTTTATTACTACCAGTATTCTTATTGTAGGCTTACGCTGTTGGTGTCGTAACCACGAAGACGCGGTACCTAAGAAATTAAATAAAATTAACAGATTAACAAAAAAAGGGTTTTTTATTCAGTATTTATATTCAATACCTTTGTCGACATGGACACATTCCAAATCCAAAAGATATGTATAAGGTTGTATGAATTACTGGGTCACAAAATCCCATGTTATTTTTTATAACAATTATAAACATTTTTTATTTGTTTAAAGCCAAAAAGAGACAAACATCAAATAACATAAAATAAAAAATTGCTAATAGTCGTAGATTTAATATAAATAGAACATCAAGTTTATTTATAACCTCGGTGTAGATTTGCGACAAGTCGGCCTCATGTCCGCCTAAATTAGAATCATTTAGCAATTATACGGGTTTTGGTCGTTAAAGAACGCTGTAAAATCATCATAAAGCGAGCAAAATTCGAATAAACAAATCGTATTCGGCCGGCTTCCGCCGAAACATGCAACATGAGACACAAAATAGAACAATTATAAAAAAACACGACGCGGGAGAGATACTCTCAAAATAAAACGCCTGCAGTCGCCGATGTCCCCAGATTTAACTAGGTTGTAATACAGCATCACCTGCAAACAACCATTCTCCACGTTTTTCGACCGAAAGACATCATTTTCCGGCTAGAAAACATCGTCGTCCAGGTGAGTTTTGGCAGTTTTCGCCGATTTTCGCGATAATATTAGATTTAACCATGTTTCGTGAGTCACGTTACTCTGCGTACGTCGTGTTTTCTATCAAAATCGACGTAATATAACCCGAAAACTCTGTAACACGCCCGAAATCAACAAAGGATTTTTGTTTATCGCGATAATCGCATAGGGTTTAGTTTAATTGTGGCGTGGAGTCAGTCAAAGTCAGCTTACAAGATATGTTTTGCTGGCCATCTTGTTTTCGCTCTTACCCAACACGGAGATCATGTTATGCTATTTTTATCCGGAAATTACATTAGTATTTTCTGTGTTATTCGATGTAGAAATGGACCAAAGGGTAACGGATATCAGGGAGAGGTCCCGGCGACCGGTCAGAAACAAAAGATACAACAGGTCAGGGCAATTTCCACGATTTTGCAGTGATTGATTTGATTTTTGCCGAATTTTCTCTACTAACGGATTGATTTCTTGTGTCTAATCCAAGCCTGCCTTCTCGCAAGGGACACAGAGACGCGTGTTTTTTTGTTCCTCTGGTCTGACCTTCCTCTGGTTTTCTTCCTTTTTGAGTGTGTGCTGTCACCTGATACCTGGCATCGGTACCATATAAAGTTTCCCTCTGCTGTGCCTTCCAGGAGGAATTTTGGTGAGGACAAACGGCCACCGAAGAGGCTTTTCACTCCGGAAATTAAACGGTATTTGAAAGGATGGCTGGTGAGACGGCGGGACAACCCTTATCCCAACAGAGATGAGAAGAAAACCCTTGCCATACAGACTGGACTAACTTATATTCAAGTAAGATTGTTTAGTTATGCTTTTCATATATCTTTACCTGGGCACTATTGGGGACTATTGTGTATGTACTACACTACTTTTTAAAGTGGAACATTTTTATACATAATATAAATGCAGTCATATGCAGAATAACATGCTGTGCCAAACATTCTTGTGTGTTTCTCTCTTCTGAAGTGAGCTTTTTGCAAAACAGGGCCAGAAATCTATTTTCTAATGACAAATTCATGCACACAAAAATGTAATTTTTTAAATTAGCCGTGCAGTCATTATTGTGGAAATATCAAGAAAAAACTTAATTTGTAACAAAATATTGTATAAAGAACTGTAGGAAAAAAAATTAAAAGCATACTGTAATTCACAAACGACCACAAAATAATAAAATGATTATATACATATTCATGGGCGCCCTAACAAAATTTTCCAGGGGGGCAAGATTTTTTTTTGTGATAAAAGGTGACGTAGTGTGAATGACTATACTATTAATTATTTTGTAGCGTTTTAATTGTTTTATTTGTTGTAAATGACATTGATAGAGACACAACAAACATGAAAATAATAAAAATATAAAAAAGTACCCGATACCCCATATTGTTCGTTAAATTTATTTAAATTAACCATGAAAAATCTCCGCTGCTTTTATGGTTGTGTCATTTGTTACACATTATTGTATGTCATTAGGCTCGGTTGTGACCCTTGTATGCTCGGCAACTTATTGCTTATTGCAATAAAATTTGCTGCTTTTCTATCGTTTATTAATGTGTAATTAATAATTTTTATTAAGAATATTATATGTATTTATATATTTGTTTCAGAATCATTGAACTTTTATCCTAGAATTTTAGATTTGGTCTGATTGCCAGCCAATATTGAAGAATTTGTATTACTTTGTAATATTCTGGAGTAAATATTGTTAATTTTTTATAAGAATTTCCAGCTCGTGTTCATCAAACAAGACCGAATGTACACTGAGCAACTGGCACCTTTCAAAACAAAAAATACAAGCACAAAATGAACACAATTGATAATTTAATTCTATAATCGTGTCAATCGAGCATCCGATAAAAAGTCTTATTAATAACAAATGGGTAAACAATAAAAGGTGAAAATATTATTTTAAAATGTAACCACATAAACGGAAAACAACGACTAAATATAAATAAATGTTGACAAATTTGAAAATTCTGTGATAACGATCATCGACAACGAAATTCAAAATTGCTATCATTACTATTATACATAAACACTTAAAAGTCAACAATATTAAGTCAACTAGTTAATAATAATTGTATGAATATTCCATATGAATTCCATAAGCTGTATGAATAGTCTGTATGAACATAGTAGACAAATTGTTGAATGAACTCATGTCCGGAAATGTATTGTTTAAACGTTAAAAAGAGAGTTGGAAGCAATATCGAAGGGAAATCGAAGGGATTTATTTATAACTTATTTATGATTAATTATGATTTATGATTTGTTTATGATTTATTTATTATTTATTTATTACAGTGGAGTGGTGATTATCTACTTGGGACAGCAGGTGTTTTGGCACTGATTTTCCCAAAAATTAGAGCTTGAAGCTGTTGTTGGCTAGGGAAGCCTTTTAGATTTGAAAATAATTGGAAATCTGTAAACTGTCATGATATCCATTGCAGTAAAAAAAAATCTTCAATAAATTAAAACTCTTAATTATTACTATTAAAATTCGTAAATGCGTTTTTCAAAAAGTATTAACTCTGAAGGTACAAAAATACAACAAGAAAGCAATAAATTACGCAACAAAAACATAAATTTCCAAAGGGCACTATTCTTTTTCATTACCCATAATCACATCAATAAACTCCTATTTTCCCTTCAAAGGCATTAAATAGAAATAATTTAAATACTTATAAACACATGCTATTCCGACTAAATATCCAATTAATATAAAATAACCGCGTTTGCCAACGCGGTTACACTTGATGTCTATAAACATAGAAAGCAAATAAAATTTATTATTATCAAATTACTTACTCTAAACTCGTAAAAACAAACGAAATTGTCCCGCAATTATGCAGTTCTTGAACTTCAAGACAAAATGTGCGATTCTTTACACTAGAAACGAACTTTCAACAATCTTTCTACGTTTCAGGTATGCAACTGGTTTGCAAATTGGCGACGAAAATTAAAAAATGCCGGCAAAGAACCCCAAAGGAAAACCTGGGGTTACCTGATCAAAACCTACAACAGCCAAGTCCAGGGCAACGTCGAGCATTTCAGCATTTGCTCTGAAGACAGCATTTGGGGCGACGATGGCACACACGCCATCGAAATAGAATCTGATCAGCAATATGACGATTACGTACGCCAAAATTTCCAAGACAAAGACCAATTGAACGGCAACAACCTCCTTGATCATTGCTACACAGTCGAGGACGACAAATCGGATCATTTCGTAGGAAACAACAACAATTCTGTGCAACCGCAGTGCTACTACATAAGTTCCACTACAGTTGAAAATGAACTCGATCCAAATACAATTTCACAACCGGGA
Organism: Melinopterus prodromus; assembly: GCA_964023965.1. Classification (NCBI taxonomy): domain Eukaryota; kingdom Metazoa; phylum Arthropoda; class Insecta; order Coleoptera; family Scarabaeidae; genus Melinopterus; species Melinopterus prodromus. The sequence goes on from OZ030393.1 coordinate 54,971,118, forward strand.
AATAAATATAAAAGCCATATAATGGAAAAATATTTAAGAGATTGTCAAAAGGTCGATCATTATCTACCAACCATTGAGAAATTGAAGTATGATGACGAGATTTCAAAACCGTCCATAGTTTCAAAATGGCGCGAAAGCGCGGCCAACTTCAGACCGAGCGAGAATAATTATCTCCATTGGACGCTAACAAAAACGCAGAAGAAAAAGAATAGGAAGTCAAATCATGAACTTAATTATCAACAGCATGGTAGAGAGGAACTAGATGCTGCTGAAACCCTCACAAGACTAGCAAACGCGCACGCAATTCTATGAAACCAAGATGGCGGATTTCTTTTTGACAGATTGGCATTTATCGATTGTTTTTTTTGTACTTGAAAAGGTAGAGATTTCAAAAATATGGTTTCCGGTTTTCTCTAGGCTTATCACTACGTTCCAATATTATTATTAATTATAATTATTAACAATTAGGTTAATGTTTAGCGGGTTACACATAGCCGAAAAGACTTGTTTTGTTGTTGCTCAACTTTATTTATACATGTACTGTGATCGTGCTGTTTATGTTTTCGTTATGTTTGTATTTTGTTAAGCGCGGAGTTGTTTTCTTCCCCCATGAGATTGTTTAGAGTTTTGAATAAACTATTTGAGGTTACACTGCCTTATTTATTATTTATTCGTAAATTTGTTTTCTAATTAAAAAGATCTGACACAACTGACCTACAAGTGAACAAAAGAATCATCAAAATCGAGTGAGCTGTTTGAAAGAAAATTTTAATTGGGTAAAATGTTAAGTGGTGTGTTAATTTTGGCACTTTCTGATTGCTATTTTTTAAAATTTCATTATAGTATACTTATTCAAATATTGAGTTTATAATATCTACAAACTTACGAAATTTTTTAATTTTGTACGATTTTTTAGTCAAAAGGAAGGAACCTAGGTTCCTAATTTAAAAGGTAGGCACTTTTATAATGTTTGCTTCCAAATGTCTAGTTCCATTGTATTTTATTTAAAAAAAAAACTATTATTATTTACAATTATAATTTCAGTTGCCGATATGGTCAATATTAAAAACGAAAGATAATAAATAATTTCTAGAAACAGCATAAAAATGCGCATGTTTGTATAAAAAAATGTGTTCCTTTAAAAAAATGATATCCAAATGCATTTTCCAAAAAAAAAACCACACATCCTGTATATCTAGGGTTGCCGGGACATCTGGATTATGCAGGATATCTTGGATTCAGACTTAAAAAGACTTTTTATATCAAATTTTGAGGACCTTTTGAGATATTGTTTAACATTCAATATCATAAAGCCGATACAGCAAATAATGTTTCTATTTTTTAAGTCACTTTTAGGCATAAGTGATTCATAGTTAATTTTATAATAAATAAAAGAGTATCCTGAATTTTGCTAACCCCAGTCCTGCACATTTGATTTTTGGGTCTGGCAACCACACTCATATTAAAAATAAATATACTTTTAAACTTACCAAAAAACTTTCCGTTTATCACATTAGTTCACTTTTCCAAAAGTTGTCACACAAAAACTACAGAACACTTCGAGTACAGGAAATGGAGAATTATTTTGTGAACCAGTCTTAACATCAGTCTTATATTTTGTACACAATTAATTACACATTATTCATCGTCATCATTTTCTATAACGGGTGCATAATTTTCTTCTGGATTTCCCCATATTTTGATTGTATTCACAGACCCAGTTAACACAACATCTTTCCTAGGATGGATACTAATAGTATTTAACACTTTCCTGAAAGTATGTTCATATCTCTTCACAACTTTCGCTGTCACTAAATCCCAAACCCAAAGTTCTCCGGTTATTGACCCAGATAAAACGTACGTATCATTTGCTATTATCGCACTTTCTACGTGCATGTCTTCAGTTCGATGTCCTACGTACCTATAATTAATAAAAAACATTTTAAAAGTGATCCACTAATATTTTCTACTTACTCTGATAATAGTTCTCCAGTAACTTTATCCATTAATCTAACTTTATTATCGCTAGAGCTTACAACAATACACTGTCCATCGTGAGTAATATTTACAGTCGTAATCGGAGCTAAAATAAAACAACTTTAAATATTTTCTCTCAAATAATAAATATTCTTACCTCCTATAAAATCACTGAACATCTGCCCATTCCTAATATCATATCGCCTAACCGAACAATCAACAGAACCAGTTAATATTTCATGATCGGTAACCTGTACAGAATTAACACAATCCTTCGCATCGTTTAACGTTTGAACAGGTTCATTCCTTCGCGATTTCAAATCCCAAATCATTACCGTGTTATCGTGACTCCCCGATATCGCCAGCGATGACTCCTCGTTAAATTTAACGCACGAAACACTACTGGCGTGGCCGCGTAAACGACGCAACGGCGTTCCCGTAGAAACATCCCAGAGTATAACAGATTTATCCGAGGAGCAAGAGATTATTTGGCTGCTATCGCAAGAGCCTGCAGCGTCGAGGACTTCGTTTCCATGTCCACCGTAGACTTTTAACTGTAGGCTTTTGTAGGGGTTCCATAGCTTGATTTTTTTATCGGCGCCACAGGTAAGACAGTATGCTCCATCAACTAGAATTTTAACGTTAGGATAGAGGGTATTTTAATCTATATTAAAGGAGTTACCATTAAATCTAACTGCTCGAATAGCTCCTTGTTTACAATCGATAGTATTTACACAGTGGAGATCCATATTTTAAGTTTGAAAAGTGAGGTTATGTGGTTAGGCGCTTTATCAACAACGACAACAACTGTGGCTTGTCTTGACCTTGAAAAGTAACAATTGATGATAAAACCAACATAGGACATCAGCTCAAGAGAAGTTAGGTACGCAGGTAGGTGTATAATAAAAATAAATATTCCTAATAAAACTGGAGACATTGCGTAAAAAGCAACACCAAATTCCTGTTTTCAAAAAAGACATGTAAACATACAATAAATTATCTTGTTAACAACTTTGTATAGAAATAATTTCATACTAAAGGATTTCAAAAGGCTTAATTCTAATTAATTTGCGCGTCAATTATTCCTAAATAACGTATTATTATTATTAATTCCTGGACAATTATTTGTTTAGTATGTACATTCATGTACAGATAATTTTTGGCACCACTGTATGTAAATTAATCTGCGCCATATGAGGACCATCTAGGGATATGACAAAACCACGAACAAAACAATATTTTTTGTTTCAATTTTCTTTTATATACATACATATAATACACAAAATTACTTTTCTTCTAATTGTTTTACTCTCTCCTGTAATTGGGATACTAAAATCTGTGATCGTGAATTTAAATTTGATGTCAGTTGACCTCCAACGCTATTCAAAGTTTGTACGAATTGAGCTTGGGCTGTCACAAGATTTGGTATCAAGCTGTACTTTTGTAAATCGGCCCTACTCACAAATTTTCCCTCCAGAACGCCAGCTAAAAATATACATTTTTAATGAATTAATAAAACCGATATTGTTATAATTACCTAGCAAAACAATTTGTGGAAATTTCTTCGTAATACTAATCAATTTCTTAACTTCCGGTTCTGCGCTAAAAAGGATCATACTCTCCGAGACAAAAAGATTAGAAATTGCCTCGTAAGGTGTCCCTTTTACTGCCATTTGTACAGTTCTACGTCCATAATCTTTCAAAACCATATTTTGCCTATGGAATAAAACCCTAGCCTTAAATAGCTGTTCCCCGTTGAAGGGATTTTTGTGAAAGAAGGCAATCAGTCGTGCAGATTTGATTTCATCAAGCAATTCATTTGCCAGGATCCGTTCGTAAGGGTTTTCAAGCGCAGACCTTTCGAAAAACTTAACATCTTTATCGCAGGTCTCATGCAATGGTTTTCTCTCGGGTTTCTTAAAATATGCCTGTGTTAAGGCAATGTATTTAGCCCTTTCAAAATGCGGTGGTTTTGGCTTTTGAATATTTATTTTACCACGAAACCTTTTTGCTTGAGCGATCGCGTTTATAGGTCGAAGAATTTCTAGAAAGTAAATTAAGAATTAGGTATGGATTTATATTTCACATCTATATATCTTGAACTAACCATGTCTTGTTATGGAAAACATTATTTATATCGGGTTTTTTAATCGTGTGGTTATTGAGTTGAGAGTGAGGTTATGTAAAATTGAGGTACGTTCGGTTATTGGGTCGCGTTCTGTTGTGCAGGAAATGCTGGTTGCATAATATTCGGAGTATGGCGGAGGCGCTATATAAGAAAATCAATATCTGGAAAGTGCGACATGCACACGATTAAAAATTGATACAGTTATTAGAATAATTTATGTAAAATTTAATGTAGGTCCAGAAGTCGATCTGCAACTACTTAATGTTCGAATTCCAGTAGACCTCGATGACTAACAAAATAATAAGTGCTTTACACCTTTTCGAAGTAATATGCTAGTAAATAAGTCCACAAATATTCTACCATTGCGTTTATAAGTACTATGAATGAAGGCCAATTGTTTTAATTTACAAGTAAGTATTTTTGTTGGGCATATTTCTCATTAGCAAAAATCAATATGATGCACCTGTGCTAATTATGCGATAATTGCAGATTACCACCTTGTTTCTGTTATCGTTGGTGCCATGGCCGGGTCCGATGGTATTCAAAATCTCCTGTCCCAGAGACAACGCTCGAATAGTACGGAAAATTATTCAAAACAAATGGACCCCGGTATTAGATAAATTCAAAGTATCCATCCCGCTCGAATGTCCGTTTCACCCGCTTAGGGACATTTTCGGGCCACAACAAGCGGCCAAACACCAACACCGACCCTCCCAGTGGACCTGCGGCTTGTGCGGAAAGTCATTTTTTGAAGAACGTTTTCTAGATGTGCATTTTGACAATCGTCATAAAAATTACATAAATATGGTGCGTATAATACTAAAAAATTTGTTGTACCGGTTCTGAAAACTGTTTTATTTTTTATTCAAGGCTGAAGATGCTGTGTGCCTTGCAGATTATTGCGATATAATGCGTTGCGACGTGTTAATGAACCAAGATCAAAAAACGGAGTACCCCGATGGCCCGAATACGGACATAGAGATATGGAGGGAGACGTCGACGTACTCTAAAGCCTTAGCCCCAACGGGGCCCAGGGACGTTGTTAAATACTCCGTCAAGAAAATTGTCGTGCAAAAGAAGCCCCCTTTGACCGCGAAAGAGAAAGCACATTGTAGGAAGTCTGATGCTCCTAATTCTTCTGAAAATAATGGTAGTATGTTACAAATTTAACAAAAAAAAAAACCCTATTAATTTCATTTAATTTTCTGAAAATTTTAACTCTTTGTTATGTTTTTATCTAGAAGAAACGGGAGATGAGAAGTCGCAGAATAATAGTTATAATAACCTGTGCCAGAACGATATGGTTGATTCGGCATTGCCGGCGGCAGGAAATAAGCAACAACGAATTATTGAGTTAGAGAAATTGAAGGCTAACTGTAAACCCGAAGATTTGCAAAAGATCAAAACTAAGTGCGAGTATTTGGTTCATGATTGCGTAGCAAGTCTGCTGATACATTTATCGACAAAGGATTTCAAAGAAGTCGAAGGTACATAACTTTGAGCAACTAGAAAGCTCTCGAATACGGACAGGAAAAACTATTTTGTCAGAGGGAACTGTCCGAAACAGAGAGCTTTCCGTTAAGAGTAAATTTTCTGTAGTTGTCATACATTAACATGAGCAGCAAAACAGTTTTCCTTAAAAAAAATTGGTACAAACGTCATGCTCTTTAATTTTAACATAGAGTCTGTACTTGTCAAATAACATACTATTAAATTTAAGAAACCCACAAAATCACAAAAAACACTGGCTTGTAAACATAACTTATAAATCTTCACACTATTTACATCGGAATTATGAAAATTTTGACATTTAACAAAATGGCCAGTTTTGATAAAGAAAGCTAATAATTTATTAGTTCATAAAGCAACTTTTCTGTATTTATATGAATACAAATTATAAACAAATTCTTTTTATTGTTTCAGAGGAATTAAATCGTGCGGTGTGTTGGTACCTGACCTGCGACCGATACTGGGAGGACTCTCAGTCGGATATAAGGCATTTTCCGTGGGGCCTCTTATGCATGGTGATAATGGTGCTGTCTCTAGGGATATGTTTCTGTTACTATATAGTTTGGGTACTCTTCGAGTAAGTATACGTTTCATGTCGTGACGTTTGGTCATCAGTAATCGGTGTGCGCTTTTATAGTAATGATGATATTAGTGTTACAAGTGCCAGTTTGACCGACAGATCCACGCCTTCGCCGGCGCACTTGGTCAAACACGACCCTGCGTACCCTGACGCCCACCCAGGCTACTCCGAGGAATATTACGCTAATGACAAAGATAACGAGTATATTTACGTTACTTATCCACCTGATCTCAAAAGACGACTACTAGAGAGGTGAGTTATGGTCAACATGTTTTAAGGCAGGTTAAAACTAATCTTTAGTTAGTTGATTCGCTGAATAAATAAAGCTACGTCATAAATTTTTTAACCTATCTCAGACTAATATTCACTTTTCTGTGGTAATCACCAAAGAGTTGACAAAATAGCAATTTTAATTTAGCAATATACACAGTAGTATTTTCAGTAATTTTTATTCTAAAAGATTCGGCTTTTGAGGTAAACAGAATGTAAAATGCCAAAAATACATCCATAACATACAAGAAATGTTTTATTTCATTGGCAATTTTTTTTTTAAGTGAGCTCTGAAGGCTCTGTTGCAAAATTTTTGCAACAGACAGGAAATATTTCTTTTCGACGTTTTCTTTGCTGGGAGGGGTCAGCCTGTCCCCCACCTACGTCAATCCGTAGTCACCAGTTATAGGCAGTGTTTAAAGCTCCTGACATCTGCTGTCTACACCGGGCAGCAGTAATATAGGCAAATAAGTCATATATTCCACATTATGTAATAATTATAAATTAGAAATTACAGCAATTTGGCTCAACATAGATAAAAAAATAACTTTAAACTTTTAGAACATTTTCTCATCACAAAACCTAACATGTTGTAACATACTGAGAAACATGGCTGCAGGCCACTTTCTTTTGTGAAAAGAATTCCTAGTTTTATAACTTTTTAATTTAAAATTTAATGATAACAAAGATTAACTGAATTCTTTTTGTGTCTTATATTTATTAGCAACCATTTCTATGCAACACCAAAAACCATTACATTTCTGGAATATAGAAACTTATAATTAAGTTTCTAGCTAGATTCATTGTTGTATCTGTAATTTTTGAGATCTAATTAAATATATCTATCTATACCTTCAAGAAATAGAATGGTAGAAAATATATGTATAATATATTATATGTTAAAATCAGAAGTCGATGTATGTAGTTGAAGATGTACTCGCATTTATTCAGCAAATCAACAGTATGAATCGTTACATTCAGAACTAATAATGATTTATGCATGTTTGTTTTAATTGACCTAAGTTTTTAAAAAATTAACACACCAAGCACACCATTATTCGGGAAAACACAGAGTTATTAAGTTTTAATCTAATAACAAAAACAGGCTACTAAAGCTTAAAATTTTGGCTTATTTTGTTTACCAAGTCTTTACAAAGTGTCGTGGACTTTTTTTGCTAAAAATAAGTACAAATTTCATATAGGCTTATTTGTTTTCTACTTTAAAAAAAAAATGCATCATTTGAGTTCTTTCTAGGTTTTTGCATTATTTGATACGTTTATTTTTTTGTTGGTTTTGTTAATATTTCATATGGCTTTTCAAGTATACTTTTTAATAAGACGTCATGAGTTTTCTTAAAAAAAATATATGAATCTTGTTTAACATCTTTTTAGAAAAGCCCTTAAAATTGCCGTTCTTTGTTTAGCCTAGGTGTGTTAATTTAAAGACCATAGAATAAGTTTCTTTTTTAGATTTCTCTTCCTTAAGCCCGAACATTAGTATTTTTTGTAGAATGTAGCTTAGAATCGTATTAGACTAGTTTAGTAAATGATCTCTCTGTTTGTCCAGCTGTTACAATAGAACGACACGCTTGTGAAGACTAGAAAACCATAATTTAAAATTTAGGACCCACAGCATTCCAGCATAATAGATTATTTACATTGTAAATTATAGATAGAATACTACTACTTACAACATAGCTAATATTATATAGAAATTTTTCATCAAATTATATTAGGCTAGATTTACTACTAATTTTGTGCAAGTATATTTCTTACGACGCGGAAGTCTACTGTTTTACTTCATAGCCTACTAATAAGAAGTTATCGAGAGCATTTTCCAGTACAAAACACAGACAAGTATACTTGGATAAAACATAATAAAATAAAACCCCGTTAGTTAGTACTTATTTAGTAAGTTTTATTTTCTCATACACAAACAATAAGAAATGATTACAGCTGTGTACATCTCCCTTGTGAACACACATTTCCTCCGCATAATTAAAAAAATCGTCAGTCTCGGATGCTGCACAGACCTCGATCATTTTGCCTGTTTCGCTTGTGAATTAATCCAGAAATAACACATCTACCTACAGAGATTTGTAAACAATCGTTTCGGTGGTAAATAAAGTTTATTAATAATATATCTTTGTCCATTCTTTGTACACTAGTATATAAACGGCCGAACGACACAATTAATTCTACGGCGCGCGCAGCCTTGGCGCAAATAAACCGATCGTAATAACGACGCAACGTCTACGGCGAAAATTCCGTCGAAGTCCCTCGTTGATTTATTTTTTTACGCAACGGGGGCAACGGTACGTCACGGCAAGCTGAAAAATCTATAAGAAAATATGTTATCGCATTCATTCGCTCGACGCATGCACCCTAGCGGAACTTAAAAAGGAAACTAATAAGCTAAGAGCGCGGAGAAACAATTAAAAAAAATAGTAACTACATCAAATCAGCGGAAAAGGGAAATATTTGTGAAACATAACCTAAAAATTCTGTAGAAAAATTGAGGGGTGTAGTGGGGGAGAGGAATTAGCAGAAAATCGGGAAGTTAGAGGCAAATACACGCATCTATGCACACTCCTGACCTAAAAGAAACGCAGATGGGTTTTACCCATGGATCAATCGTACTTTCGACGGTACGGTGCCCCCCGCATGAAGTCCGACCTGCCGCCACCACCACCGCTACCGCGACTAGTCTCCGCTAGCATCTTCTTGTGTTCCGCCATGCGTTCTAACCGTTGCTGTTGTTTTGTTGCAATCTACAAAATTCAAATATTTCTTTATTGTTTTCTACAAAATAGTTAAAAATGCTAAATAGATAATTATAATTAAATTATTCTCAAAGAAAAATATTTAGAGTTCATAAAGAAAGTTCAATAAATATAACAAAATAAATAAATGAATCCGGAAAGTAGAGCTTTCTCTGGGAACGGCCGTAGACCGGGGTGTTTCACACTATCCTACATTATTTTAATAAAAATCGAAAACTAACCTCTTCAGGAGTGAGCGGTTGCCAATATATACTAGGTGTCGCCTTTGTTTTTTGGAACAAATCGTCCATGAGTTTCTGCGGCACCTGGTCCTCCACCTTCTTCCTTTTCTTAGACGAATAATCTACAGTAAGAAAAATAATACTGTAAAATTTTGAAGTAAGGATTCTATAGAAATTACGAGGGATTATATTTTTTTTAAAGCACCGTGAAATAGGGTAAATTTAATGGTGAGAAGCGATGTCTGCCGTGAAACTTACCATGTCTAAGCTATACAAAAGTAAACTTTCTATTTGACGGTAAGTGACGAATTGAATTTGGAAGACCGGCAAGTTTACTTGCCGCCATTTCCGTTTTGACGTATATCTTTTCTGATTGGATTAGCCGATCAATGCAATGAGTTGCTAGTGTTGCTAGACTAGAGGGGTTGTCTCATGCCTCATTTACCAAATAACAGCGATGGCAAATATACATCGATGTTTTCAAAACATCGATTGAAAACATTGATGTATGACAAAAAATATCGTTATAATATTTGTTGTTAGCGGTATAAATTTCACGTGCCATCTACTGGGGGAAACTTGTACTAACATTATTAGGTTGCTGTGTTGAGTGATGCGGTAGAAAACTGTAGTGATTTGCTTTACTTTAGTACGGGATTCCCCAGAAATTTCAAACCGATCCCAATCAAGCGCAAGCAGGTTAGGTTAGCTGATTTTCTAGTTTAGTAAAACATAGTTTCGATGAAGAAGTGTTGGATAGTCACAGAATATTATTAATTAAAAGTATTATAAATAGGTACACACATATTCAAATGTGTTATATCAGAAAAACAAAAATAAATAAATCTGTCAGTATTTGACATCAAAATAATAAAATGGTTTTATTTAATGGCTAGTATGTTACAAAATGTATAATACTTATTTTGTTCATATTCATATTTATGTTATACTTATAAGATTTATTTTACATTAAGTGAAACAATATAAGATTTATTTTACATTATTTGTTATAACCTTAATCCAGAGTATTTTTGTGTTTATTATATATTTTTGCTTTCGTTAGTTAAACAAATATAGTTAATATGTGCTATGTTGCACTGTCTGCAATATTGCAGAAAAATAATTATAAGTAGTCCAGGCGTGTGCAGACCGACTGTCATATAGTCCCATAAGCCACACCTACTGACGCCTGTTTCCGTATAAGAAAAACGTCGTCATAGCGTTTCCTTTCTATACTACATATCTCGATGGTCAGTAATACATTATTTATTTCAGCTGGTGGGAACAAAAATATTCAGATTACTAATGCAATTGCCCAGTTTGTCTATAAAGACAAACATCCTTTTCGATAGTAAACGGTGAAGGTTTTCAAAATTTCATTAGTCATGAGTCCTCTATACAAGGTACCTGCTAGCAACACCATTAAAAATGTAATCGATAAAAAGTATGAAACATTAACAGGTGAATTTCGTGAAAACAATCTCTACAGTACAATATGTGTCACCACTGACAGATCTTCAAACAAAAAGTTTTCTTGGTATGACTGTACTTTTCGTAGAAAATTCAAAATTAATTACAGCTTGTCTGGGAGTTGAAGAATTCTGCCAAAGCCATAATAAAAAATAATAATTTATATAATAATAACTGGAGACATGTGTAATCAACAATTGTATAGATCAATGTATTTAGCATTTCATATAGGTACTTTAACCCCAGTATGCCACTTTTGACTTATTTTAGATAACTTGTATTTTTTCGGTTAAACACGCAAGCTGTAACAGGAAATAAGTGTAAAAATCTTCAAATATCAGTCAATAAATTATGTGTGAATCCAATTTTTTCTATATTTTGTTCTAAATTTTGTATCCGTCATACTTTATTTTGGAAATTTCTGACTTGGTCAGAAAATAACGCTCAAAAGCAGGAATAAAACTTACCGTCGGCTGGGGAGGAGGATCTTCTTGAATGCCTTCGTTTTTCCGAATGCTCGTGGCCTCTGGATTTCGGCCGATGGAGGTCCTCCTTCCCAACGTCCCACTCCCGAACGTGTTCACGCTTTTCCTTTACAGTTTCTTTCTCTTCTCTGATTTTCGCCCGCTCAGACTTCTTCTTCTGTTCCTCCTGCGCAAAGAACACAAAAGTATTAACACAAATTATATAAAAAATAAATAAATTGCCCTAATTAATTATGTCATATTTTTAAATAGCTACTGACCTCGTTCTCCTTGTCACTCTTTGACACCTCGACAACCGGCTGAGGAGGGTTCCTGGCCTTCTCCATCTCCTCTGCAGTGCCGTAGTCGATGATCAGCTTCTTGCTGTTTCCGCTGGGCCAATTGACGCCATGCAAGGCCTCCCTCGTTGCCTTGGCTTCCCTAAACACACAAAAACTGTCAGTTTCTAAAGTTCTCTGTTCTAACTTCATCAAACCACCAAAAAAAAAAAAAAAAATACAAAAAAGAATGCATCTCTTATTAATGTACAATTTTCGAAGAAATCAGAAATTTTAGACAGAAGAACTCAGGCAACTGATTCTTAGAATATTAAAAACAACCAAAATATTTTTGCTTATTTTCTTTTAGTAACTATTGTGTTTATTTAAATCTTCTACTGCTACTTTAATTTTACAGACTTCTGAGCACTTTTAATACAAGTTTAAGTATTCTATAAGACTCATTCATAAGAAAAAAACAAAAAAAACTTACTCTTCACTCTCGTACTGGATGTAGCACTTCGACTTGATCCTGTCCGTCCAGAACCCTGTCTCCTTGATCTTCCCCGTGCGTTCCAGCAACTCCCGGAGGTGCTTCAACGTGAACGGCCGCACCAAATTCGTGATGAACAATACGTCGGAAGGAGGATTCTTAGCGGGGCTGGGCGGCGGTTTGAGATGCTTCACGGAATCGTCGATAATCGAGATCTTCCGATTGAAGGCGATAATATTGGAATTATCCGGCTCCATGTCGACAGATTCGTTCCTGGTGGAGTCATCGGACGTTTGCCGATCATACCCATGGCTTTCCATCGAGACCCGTCGGTCTCTCTTCCCGTCCATGCTCTCCGCGGTGGAGAGTTTCCTGATCTTCGGTTCCGATTCTAGCTTCACCTCGGACTCCTCCAGTATTTGTGCCTTTGGAAATACTGTCTTGACCAGCGTGGAATCTATATCGGCGGGTGCGATGAAAAGCTTCAGGCCGCCGCCCCAAAGGCGCCTGTTGCGGCTTCCCGAATCGCTGGATTCTGAATTTTGTCGGTTAAGTTTGATCTTTTGCGAGTTCTGACGCTCTGGGAGTTTCCTCGATGGTTCTCGTCGCTTCCTCTCCAAAATTGGTTCGGTTCTGGTGTCTTCTTTTGCTGGAAGAGATGGTTTCTTATTGGACTTTTCATTTTCCTCGAAATCCTGCTTTTCCTCGATGGATGATTTGGAGTCATCGAATGATCTCTGGGCCACATCTTCGGTGTTCTCCTGAAGGCTGCGGTCTTGTTCTTGGTTGTCTTCAGGCACGCCGTTCAGATTTCTTGGTGATGCGTTCTCTTCGTTAGTTTTTGATTTTTCTTCATCCTCTGACTCCTTTTCTTCTTGCGTTGTCTCTTGCATGGGTACATCTTCATCGGAATTACTATCTGCTTGTTCTTCCTTAGTTTTTTCATTGGAATTTTCTTCCGGCTGCTCTGGCTCAACAATTTCTGATTCAGGTTTTAGTTCTTCAACCACCTTCTTTGGTGCTTCCTTGATTCCTTGAGCACCTTCAATTTTTTCAATTTCTTCACTAAGCTTAGGTTGCTCGTCAGCTGGTTCTGACTCAGTAATGGGCTGTTCATTACTTTTGTTGTCAGAGTCTGCAAAATATGTTATGGTCAACAGTTTAAAAAACACTTCACATAAATACATAAAATCGCAAACATACAGTGAATACCACTTCAACGAAAGGCTAACAGTTCTTCAAAGACCAAACCTAATTGACTATTTAAACTACGAACAAGCTTTACTTTGCAACTTAAGAAATTTCAACCTTCTCGGTAAAAAAAAAAATCTTTGACAATTGGTTGCCAAGCGGCCAATTATAAGCTGGCGGCCGTATTTTTTTTGTTTTGTTTGTTAGGTAACGGCTATGGGTCAACGGCTAACGGCTGGTTTTGAGAAATTAGCTTCTTCATAGTTAGTGATGTGCGATATTAGTAAAACACGTTAATTATCATTTCTTCTTCATTAAAAACAGGGAATTTAGTGTGACTTTTGATGCATTTTCAACACTTTTGTTGAAAACATTTATTTTATTATTCACCAACCTGATTTCTCTGGGGCAGAGGTTTTAAATGTTATTTTTCAGTGTGGGAACATTGCTATTTGACATATAACTGACAACTGACAGTGACAACATCAGTTAACTTTTGTAGTTGCTAGCGTTAACCATTTTGTTACAGAATTAGGCTGAATACAGAAAAACTTTGCATTTATTCTATGCAAAAAGCCAAGCAACAGCAGAAAATGTTGTTCATTATTATTTTATTGGATTAATCATGAGCTGATTTTCTGTTTATGTGTACTAGCTAAAAGACAAGAAGGCTTAATAACATGACAAGGACTTAAAAACAGCACAATATCTTTTTATCTGCAAAGCAACAACACAGAACACTCTCAAACTCTAGAGTAAGTAATAAGTAAGAGCAATACCAAAAATTTAAGTAATGTTTACAATAAGGTGACATTTATGTTAATTAATCGTAGAACTTACCTTTTTCTGATTCCTGCTTGTCCACATTTTTAATTTCCATATCATTTGGTTTGTCTTCAGCAGTTGCACACTGCTCGTTAGTATTTTCCTTCTCGATTTGAGAATTTTCAGGAATCGCATTAGTTTGCGTTTTTAAATCCTCTGTTGCAGTATTCTCAACAGGTTCAGCAGGTTGATTCTCAACATCTGCCCTATCATCGTCGTCATTATCTTTAGTAGCAGAATCCTTGTCGTTTTCGTCAATATCTGGCTTTACGTCGCCGTTATCATCCGCGGTACGCTCGGTAACAACAACCGCACTCTCACATACAGGTTTATCGATAACGGTTTCTGGTGACTGAGGTGTCACCTGTGCATTTTCAGAAATTTCACTCTCTTTACATGTTTCCGACTGATATTCGGTCGCGTGGTCGCCTTTGTCAACCTTTGACTTATTTTTACCTTTAGACTTACCTTTACTCGTCGCCCCCTCTTCGTTGGCCCCATCCGGCGATCCCCTGCGTTTTGACCTACGCGACACTTTCTCGTCGGCAGCTTCTACTTCACTCTTTCGCTTTTTACCACCGCGAGTTTTCCTCTCCGGGGAATCATCCCTATCACTCTCCGTTTGAGCTTCCTCTCCTTGCGAAACGTCCATTTGGACTTCATGTTCGTCTTCTGATTTGTCGCTCTCAGACGTTGTTGATTTTCTATGACGTCTTGAACTCCTACGACCTTTCTTCGAGGCCGGCTCTGCTTGTTTAGGTTTATCCGGCGTTTTCGTCGAGTTTCTAGTGCTTTTTCTTCTCATATTGATGTTTTTACACTGCAAACAAGATTTATGTAATTTATAGGTTATGCGCAGTAGACGCCATTGCATTTCGGGAAAAAAAGACAACATGGGAATGGTTTGGTAAAAGTTCCATGAATAACGATGAAATACCTGATGTAGCACGACGAATTGTGTTGAGTTATTTCGTATAGAGTTGTTTTAAACGATTCAAAATGCGAAAAACGAGTATTTCACCTTCACGTCAATTTACTATTCTCGATTCTCGGCGTTTTTGCTACGGTACAAATCCGCTATAAACGCAATGGCGCTGCAGACGCTGCACACAAATTGCGGCAAATTCTTGAACTATTTATTAAACCCGGATTCTCACCAGACGATTTTTATTGATCAAATAAAATTGAACAGAAATTACTTTCAATTCAATTTTTGTTACTTCTTGCGCTTTCTCACTCTTAAAAAGAAAATCAATTTTTCAAAACGTTTTCGAGAAAATCGGATTGATTTATATTGGCCCGCCAAAAGCGGCATAATCCAAAATTGAGAAAATGGGATAATATCATAAATAATACAGCAAGGAGTTCCAACAAAAAAAGATACGAAATCATTGCAAAACGGGTAATTACATTTTTTATTTTAATTATTGTCGTAATATTTGACATAAAAATGAGAATAAATAATAATACACGTGACGAGTGTATCTTGAAAACTGAAAAATATTATTTAAATTCTACTTTCTACTTGTATTTTGCATATTTTGAGCGTTTATTTAAAAAATAATAATAAAGTAAACAGCTTTTGGTTTGAATCATCGAGGTTTGAATGGCGTGGCGCTGTTGGTGGCGCTGCCATCGCTAATGGAGATGACATGATGACATGCCGCTCCGCCGTGTTTGGTTAGTCGATGAATGCTAAATTATGAAATCGATATACCATTTCGCAATTTAAAACCTTAATATAACTTTCCATACACGACGTAATTTGTTGTTAATAAATTACCATAAACGGAATATTAGAAAATTAGCAACAAAATTTGAAGTCCCATCCAATATTTTTATACTCGATGGTTTCAGTTTTTTTCGGTTTCCTTCAATCACAATTTCGTGACAGATAAAGCGGCTTAGGTTCCAAAAATACCGTATATTTACTTTAAATCGAACGCACGAATGCAACTAAATTCAGCTTAATTTTTCTTACAAACTCCTACGTTAAAAACAGAGATACACGAGCGCTGTCAGAACGTAAAAATTGTTCCTTTATCTCGTGGTGACGTTTCACATAGTTTGTATATGAGGTGCATACGTATTTTCTTTCTAAACCGTAAGCATGCACTAGAACAACGAAATTAACGGCGCAAATATGAAGGGAATAAGTATTACGTTGTGTTTTGTCCTCGCAACGGTCTGTCACGGATTTTACCTGCCCGGTTTGGCTCCAGTAAACTTCTGTAAGAAGTATGAGCAAGAAGTTGAGTCATGTAAGGTAAATACAGCCGCCGATTATTTATTTCCCGCGGATTCTTACATTTGTTCACTTTTAGACGGAGGTGATGTTGTACGTCAACAGATTAAATACGGACGAATCTGTGATACCTTACGAATACAACCATTTTGACTTCTGCCAAGAACCGAACGACAAGAAGTCGCCAGTCGAGAACTTAGGACAGGTAGTTTTTGGGGAACGTATACGACCCAGTAGCTATAAAATATCCTTCATGACCAATGAAACATGCAAGGAGTTATGCACGAGAACATATACAGGCGGTAAGTCCCAAGACGAACGACTGCTAAGTATCCTTCGAAAGGGTGTCAGCTTGAACTATCATCATCACTGGATCGTCGATAATATGCCCGTGACGTACTGTTACGAATCTAGCGAGGGTCCGTACTGCAAAACTGGCTTTCCTATGGGATGCTACACTAGAAATAATAAAGGCACCTGTTATCCGAACGTTAAGGACGCCTATTATATATTCAATCATGTCGATATAACTATAACGTACCATTCCGGAGAACATGAGGAATGGGGAACTGGTTTTAAAGAGAAAGGAGGTAGAATTACGTCGATAAAGGTCCTGCCGAGAAGTATAAAGCACAAAAAAGAGTAAATAAATATGTAAATTACTGGCAAAAAAAGTTGAATATGATAAGTGACTTATACAGGCTTTATTTTGTTGAATCTGAAATTTGAAACCTAGATAAATAGTAATAGTGAATTGATTCAGGATTTTGGATACAAAAACTATTATAATACAAAGGAAATACTATTGTTCTCTATTTACTGTTAACAATTCGTATTAGTCAGGGTTGTTATGTTTAAAACAGTTTTGTTTTAAATGTTTAATAATTCAGGTATTTAACCAACAAGTATATTAGAATGAGCGATTAATGATTGATACTGTTTAACGCACAAGTGATTAGTGAGTGCGTTGCATCAATCTTTTCCAGTCTACTATTTAGTCTTCAGCTTCAGATTCCTCAGAAAACAAAAGCCTACCTTAATCGAAATCATTTATCTGACAACTTTCTTTCTTGTCCAGAGCAACCTTTATTTCCTTCTATTAACGACAATCATTTGCAGGCCCGATTGTTCGTCAACAGAACAGTTGGAGATTCCTGTTAATTTGCCGAGGAACGAGGTCTACAATATTACGTACAGCTATTCGATCAGATTTGTACAGAACAACACGGTAAAGTGGTCTTCGAGATGGGACTATATATTGGAGTCGATGCCCCACACGAACATACAATGGTTCAGTATACTGAACTCGTTGATTATCGTGTTGTTTTTGTCCGGAATGGTTGCTATGATTCTGCTGAGGACTCTCCACAAGGATATTGCTAGGTACAATCAAATCGATAGCGGAGAGGATGCACAAGTAAGTCTGTTAAAATTATTAGGGAGACATGTTTATTGAAATAGTTGTGTTTATTTGCGTTTTACCGATGTAGGCTAATACATAACTAAATTAATCTGAACTGTGAATGCTATTTAATAAGATTTTTTAAGTTCACATTGTTACTAAACCTTGGAAAGCGCAACAAAGATTACTTTTATGCATAAAGGTTTAATATTATCTTTTAATAACAGGAGATAGTGTAGATTCAAAGTTTGAAATCAAAATTGTGAAAGAAGACAGATTCTACAATACAAAACATGTAGCCATCTCAACTAAGAAATACATTGCATAAACTTGAATTAAAAGGAGAATACAATAAATTTTGAAGCGTTTGATGTGAAGTGATTTTGTTTTCGGAAAAGTTGTAATATATAAGTAAAAATTACAAGTGTCTACAAAAAATATAACTTGTCAGTACCAAGAAATAGGTTTTAGGAAATGCTACAAATTTGTAATATCTTTGAATTTACAGGGTAGTTTCATTACTTCTAAAGTGGAACAGCCTGTATATTGTTGTCCTGTTTTTGACACTTAAATTACAAATTGAACTGTGAAAACAGAATGTTCATAAATAATATTGTTCCTTACATTTTTATTGATTAATATAAAAATAACATGTTTATAATAGTAAGGCTGAAAAGCATGTTGAACGTATGTTGAATATCGGTTGCTGTTTTGGAGTTAGAATTGCTATGAAATTATCCAATTACTGTTATTAAAAACTGACATTCAATATTTTCAACAATGCACCTTTACAAACATCGTCAAACCTTGCAGATACCAACTTACTAATTTTATTTACAGAATTTTAACAATATTATTAAGCAATAAGGGCAATAAGCTATAAGCAATAAGCTTAAGGGGACCTTTTCGCTTGCAGAGAATAGGGTAAAACACACTATACTTCAAAGTAGTAATAGGTCTGTACGAGTGCCTTAAGTTAAAAATAATTTTACTTTTGCAGTCTAGATATTTGAGAGTTAGGTATCAGTTATTTTGATAGTAATCTTTTCACTCATTAGCTAAGAAATTAATGGATGAAAATGTCCTAACCAGTAATGTTAACAAAATTATACCAATATCGGACATATATTAACTATATTAAGGCCAGGTTTTTTTTTTTAAAATAACTTTAAGCAAGTTCAACTCAGTTTGAGACCAAAACTCGGTTTATGGTTTAAACTGGCATGGAAAAACCTTGCCTAACTGTTTTGTTATACATATGGTATCTTTCCCTTTAGGAATGAGGTTTCCACATAACTATTTAAATTTATAATCATAATTTTGTAATATTTAATAAACCTTATTGTAAACTAAGAATTTCATCAATTGGATAGATTGGCCTCACAGGATAGATGCTATTTAACACTTCATTGCAAAAACTTTTACTTACAATATATATCGACCCATGCAATGAAGACTATAGTAATTACATTTAGTTTGTTAGTTAGTTACGATATTCTTTGCTGCATGGGTCGATATATGTAAGACCACAAGGGTTTCATCCATATAACTTTTATTGACCTTCAGCACCACTTTTTTAGAAGAAAAATATCCATTGGATAAAAATACAGATACACCGTAATATTATAGGTTAATAAATAATATGGTGATATATAGGCGGGATGTAAATTTTAAATAAATCAAAAATTACAGCCACAACCTGGATTTGAACCAGGTTAAAATTTATATCCCGTCTGGATATCACCATATTATTAACCTATAATATTAGTTTGACAAAATGTGTCGTTAAACATTTTCATTTGTAATACACTGTAATGATTTATTCAAATTTAATTTAATTTGTTTAAAAAATACATCCCTCCTGTTTGTCACCATCAGCTTAAAATTTATATCCCGTCTGGATATCACCATATTATTAACCTATAATATTAATTTGACAAAATGTGTCGTTAAACATTTTCATTTGTAATACACCGTAATGATTTATTCAAATTTAATTTAATTTGTTTAAAAAACACATCCCTCCTGTTTGTCACCATCGTTCTTTGTAGTTTTTTTTTATTTTTTGTTAATCTTTCTTCAATGAATTTATTATTATTTATTGCTAATACGTTGTGCGTAGAGTTGTTTCAAAATAAGAAGAGTGTGTCATGTGGTGTCCCGCCGATGTATTCTAAAGCAGAGGAAGAGGTTGGGGTACCCTCTTCTTAGTTTGAAATTACCCTACCATCTTTAAAAAGAATATACAGGGAGTTTAGGTCTTTTTTTTCGTCTTACAGGGAGATTTGTCAATAGTTTTGTTAGGATCATTTATTGTATTAGGCACCAACCTATGGAACTAACTTAATTCGCATGCCTAGGTTTGTATGTCACTTCGTTGGTACAATAAAATGCAACATAATATACACGAATATCTTGTCAAATGAAAGTTCACAATGTCAGACCATTTTATCAATTTCCGGAATAATTTTTAATTTGAAATTCTGTATTTTAGGAAGAGTTCGGTTGGAAATTGGTACATGGGGATGTGTTCCGCCCTCCGAGGAAAGGGATGCTCCTCTCCGTTCTCCTTGGCTCCGGCGTGCAAGTTTTTTGCATGACGCTCGTAACCCTGGCATTCGCATGCCTCGGTTTCCTGAGTCCTGCAAACCGTGGGGCCCTCATGACCTGCGCCATGGTCCTGTTTGTTCTCTTGGGCACGCCGGCTGGGTACGTCTCCGCCAGGATCTACAAGAGTTTCGGTGGCGAGAAATGGAAGTCGAACGTACTGCTGACGTCCATGCTATGCCCCGGGTAAGTTTTGAGCGATTTTTGTAATTTGGTTTGTATAAAAATTGAAGATAAATTGTTGTGATAAATTGCAAATTGTAGGGTTGTCTTTGGACTGTTTTTTGTCATGAATTTGGTACTTTGGGGCGAGGGAAGTTCAGCCGCTGTGCCGTTTACAACACTATTGGCGCTCTTGGGATTGTGGTTTGGAGTTTCCGTGCCTTTGACGTTCGTTGGAGCATACTTTGGCTTTAGGAAGAGGGTAAGTTTAGACTCTTGGTTTATTTACTGAATTATAGTATATACAATATTATATACCTCAGTAGTACTCATCAGTAGTCAAGTACTCATCCTGTCATAAAAGTGATCATGCATAACTTATTATTTTTTGTTTTTACAAATTTGGTGGGTTTCCGTTTTATGTTATCTTTTATTAGTTTATTAATTATAATAAAACCTAAATTGACTACTAAAAACTAAACCTTAACTAAATCAACATCATTATGAATGACTGTAGTTGAAGTATACCGTGCTGCTTTGTAGAAACAAATGTCAAACAATTGAAGACCTGAGAATGATTACCAACCCAATTTTCTGGGGATATTTTAATGACTTGGCAATGTAATTTAGTTTAATGATCCATAACTAGATGTCACTGTTTAAAATTCAAATAACAATTCATGCAACAAGCAGTTATAAATTTGAAACACAACTCAAAATTAATAAGGGAAAATAGTGAATAATGAAAAATTTAGGTTCCTTGATATATTAGTACTATGTTATTTTCCATGGTATCATTCCATTTTCAAACATTCTCAAAAAATACAAATTTTTAGAAGTCCATAATTGTGTTGAACATGGCACAAGCATATGAAATTGTTTATAAAAAAATGCTGAATCTAAAAATTTATGATACTAAATATGGCGCTCATCAGATTTACTTGTTTTCATTTGTTTTAAAAATCTCTGAACCTTTTACAATAGCAATTTCTCGACCTTGAAATGGAGTCGAAAAAGCTCCCACCAACAGAAGTTAGTTACCAAGAAGTTCTGCCACAGAACTATTAATTTATTAATAATATAACAAATTACACGAATTTTTTTGAATTAATCATGTCCAGTTTAATTTCAGATCAAATACTGTTTATCAAAAAATGTTGGTTTTCTCACAGTCTCACCGAGAAGGCACACCAACAAGCATAAAACGTTTGAACAGTTTTTAACTATTTGTTAACAAATTCTACCTTCCTTCATGCTTCATACTGAAATAAATATCAGTTGTGACAATGCTGTTTTTATGTAATTCGCAATTTTATAGTAAAAAATGTTAAAACAAAAATTTTAAATCACAGTTTTCTTGTATTTATTACAATTTAACTGTTTTCTTCACCAAAAAAAGAAGAAATAGTAAAAAATTAATGAATTTTTATTCAAATTAAAATTATTTTTATAAGTTTATAACTGTTTTTTTTTCTCAGGCTTTTGAGCACCCGGTAAGGACAAATCAAATACCTCGACTGATCCCGGAACAGTCGATCTACACACAATCAGTTCCCGGAATAATCATGGGCGGCGTGCTGCCCTTTGGATGCATCTTCATTCAGCTATTTTTCATCCTAAATTCGCTATGGTCCGGCCAAATGTACTACATGTTCAGTTTTCTCTTCTTGGTCTTCATAATCTTGGTCATAACTTGCGCCGAGACGACTGTCCTGCTATGCTATTTCCACCTGTGCGCGGAAGACTATCACTGGTGGTGGAGATCGTACCTAACTTCAGGTTTCACCGCTGTGTACCTCTTCTTCTACTGCTGTCACTACTTCTTCACGAAGTTGCAGATCGAGGGAGCGGCCTCGTCATTTTTGTACTTTGGATATACGCTGCTTATGGTCTTTCTGTTTAATTTGCTGACGGGTACGATCGGATTCTTCGCGTGTTTCTATTTTATAAGGAAGATTTATAGCGTGGTCAAGGTGGACTGAGGAGGTATATAGATTGAGTTTATTTAAATTATTTTTTTTTTCATCTCTGTTTTTTTTTTTATTTTTTAAGTCTCCCGTACGAAATTTTTATATGTCCTGCGAGGAGGTCTCGAGTTATTTAAGTATCGATTTTTTGTTTTATTATTAAATGTTGAGTCACACTAAGCGCTAATTTTATTATTCAATATTGCCTTGACGTTCCTTGTTTGTATTCTTCACAGCCCTTCTATAATTAAGTACGTTTTATTTTTTTTATTTCGAACTGAAATACAAAGTTGCATGTGATGTGATTTTTAGTTTGATTGTATATTACCTGTGAGTTTAATAAATGTGTTACACCATAATTATTTTCGTTTTCTTTTTGTTTCCTGTCAATTTAGTAGTCCTGATGGCCTAATTTGACTGAAACTGACCGCCAATTTGACATGGTTTTCTGCTCTTTAGTGTGTTTTCTTTTTCGATAATATTCTCTTGTTCATGTATAATTAATTTAATAATTTTCATCATGGAAACAAATATTGCCACTAATAACAATAGATATTTAGTTTGCATTTATGTGATAATCAAAACCAAACAATTTGAGCATAGCTGGGTCATTATCAAGTAAAGCAATTTTTTTGCAAAAATTAACTACTCGAGATATTTCTTGTTGTATTCCTTTTTTAAGAGTGTGTGGCCTATGAATAGCCAATTTTTGAGAAGTTGGTGGCACAATACCAACTGCATACTTGACGATATTGATTAGTTCTAACCGCTCATTGAAATTGTTTATTTCCAAATCCTATCTACACCCTGAATAATCTAAATATTTTGTGTTTTTCCTTTTGTTTCTTTCCTTTTTTTATCTCTATTTAATATGATTTTTGTTTATTTGTTTACTTTTTTGCAACTGATTTGAAACTGTATCAAGCTGGAATTGTTTTATTAATTTTTACCTTTTAGTTTCTTTTGTTTTGCTATATTTAAAGTCGGATACTGTAAGAAATTAATCCATATACTTACATGGTTTTATAGATACACATATTTTTTTAAAAAAACTTTTATTTTCACAGAAAAATATCAAATCATGTTTATAATAGTATATTATTTGACGAGCACATAATTAAGGATATAAATCGCGAGCATGAAGTTTACACGCGAGCCGTAGGCGAGCGTGTAATCATGCGAGCGATTTATATCCGTTATGTGCGAGTGAAATACGACGTTTTATCTACGACTCATAAATTCCATTTTATGTAAAATATTTTAAATGTATTTGTCAATGATGGCGAGGCGAACTGTCAAATAACTATCATCCACGTAGGTTGTGGCAGACTTTGACACTAGCGTCATATAATGATGACAGTTCGTTCAAATAATGAGGTCATTATTTGAATGAACTGTCATTATTATACAACATTGGTGTCATTATAATCATTGGCGCTATATAATGATGGGGATTATATAGTCAGAGATACGTATGCAATGAACTTATTATATGTGAGTCGTAGATAAAATATATAATAAAATACAAATTAGTCATTACCTACCACATTATAAATAGGTCACTCGGTCAATTAATCGATTGCATATCTATTAAACTTTGAGAGCCAATTTATTGAACAGGATCATTACCTGGGATGGCAGAATTATATCCTCCAATCACGTATTGTACGTCACTTTGGATTGGGTTGTCATCTGCTACGGGATTTGTTGGAATTGGGTTGCTGGAACTAGAGTCGGGTGGTTTAGCCGTTGTGCTTCTAAATGGGTTCAAGTTTTGGATAGCAGCTTGAATTGCTTGGAATGGCCCACCTTGAGTCGATGATTCATCTCCAGCTGCACCACTGGGTCTATTAAATACATTTCCAAGCGCGTTGCTTATGGAATTCTGGATATTTTGAAGTGGTGTACTCGAATTTCCATCACCTGGTTTTTGGGAAGGATTCACAAAATTAGCAAATGCCTGTTGCGCTTTTTGGACGAAACCTTGAATTGGGCCGGGCGGCGGTGTACTAGAAGACTTGACTTGAGC
The DNA here is from genome assembly GCA_964023965.1 of Melinopterus prodromus. Classification (NCBI taxonomy): domain Eukaryota; kingdom Metazoa; phylum Arthropoda; class Insecta; order Coleoptera; family Scarabaeidae; genus Melinopterus; species Melinopterus prodromus. Next base: position 54,995,719 of record OZ030393.1, read on the forward strand.
TGATAGTTCAGCAGTGAATGAGGCTTGCATTTGACCAACACCATTCTGAAAAGCTTGGAATACTTTTTGTGGGAATGTTGGATTTTGGACACTGTCTTGAGGCTTTTTATTTTGACCGGTTACTCCACTGAAAAAGTTGCTGGTGAAGGAGGAGAATTGTTCCAAAATTATGGCATTGCTTCCTTGTCTAAGAGAATTCCTGTCCTTAACCTTCTTTAAGAAATCACTGACGCCATCGTTGAATGAGGTCCACACTTCCGGCTCGACGACTTCTTGCGATTGCTCAATATCCTCTTTGATTCTGCTTACGCCGTTATTGACAATTTCTTGAACTTTATCAAAGAAATCATCGTCCTGACTTGGTTGCTGTGGTTGGACTGGACCTTCAGAAATTTCATCAGGCACAACAATCTTTTTGCTATTGTTTTCTTCTGGTTCTTTTGGTGTATCTTCTGGTTCTTTTGGTGTATCTTCGGAGTCATTTGTAATATCTTCAGGTTCTTTAGGTAGATACCTTAGCGAACCCGGTAACTCTTCTAGAGACAACGGCAATTTTTCATCGTTGCTCTCCAAAGCGTTGGTGCACACCTCTGATGAATCCTCGTCTTTTATTTCTTCCGGTTTTACGATATTTTCAGCGGCAATTTCTTGTTTTACATCATCCTGTTCGGTCTTGTCGAGGTTGCGTATATACACCCTGTGGCTTTCTTCCTTCTCGTAGATTACCTTAACGGGGATGTCACTTGACGGAATCACAGCGCATTGTGCGGCCGACGCCACACTTAGGAATAGCAAGCAATTGAACTGCATCGTATGAACTGATGTTGGTGAACCTAAGATGTTTAGCTTTATACCGTCTCTATCGAAGCAGATAACGCCCTGGTAATTGCGGACCGGTTCCTGCAGTTCTAGTATCATTTTTTTAATGACACAGGCGAGCTTTTGCGGTCTTACCAGGCGCTTCTTCGCAAATGGGCGGATGGACATACATTTGTTGTTGCGTTGGTCAAGGAAGGTGGCGCAATGCCTCGGATTTTAGGTAGACACGTTCCCGATTGTGAAGTTTTGTCCCTGGATAGCAAGTTTTCTCAGAAAGTCCCCGAATTTCATTGCGTTTATTAAATTTTTGGCAAATCAAGCTACAATTACATAAAGAAATCATAAATACCAGGTTTTAATTACATAAAATAATCATTAAAGTAAAGTTTTAGTTACGCGTTAATTCTCTTTGTAAGTGTAAAAACAGTGTAAAATAATGCGATATCGTCAAAAGACAGAATTAAAATTGTTGGTTGAGTTATAAATTTTGTTTCAAAATTGTCAATTTTCACAAAATAAATTTTTATTGAATATCGTACCTATACCCAATACTTACCACATATTTATTTATGAAGTAATAGCTGCGAGTATACCTGTTAAATGATGTGCTATACAGAAAACAGGCAAGGTAAGTCCTGAAAAGGTCTGAAAAAAATCTCTGAAACGGTTTAAATGCCAACTTCATATTTTTCTTACTGACCTTGATAGCGCGCTCAGTTGTCTTATGGCAACATATAAATTTTATGGCCATATATAAAAACATTTCGAGAAAAAGACAGAAAATTATGGTAGTAAAATTATCAATTTCGCTTAATATTATTCCCAGCTTGAAAGTTGCATGTCACGTTATGTTTTTCCGTTTTACTTTTTAAAGAATCCAATAAAATAATAATAACTTGAACAACTTTCAGAATTTCCGGGAAAAGTTTGACCCTTTTCAGGTTTCTAGGCGATTGAGTCAGTTGGTATACATTTACAAGATTTGTAAAAATTACGTTCTTTGACATTTTGACGTTTGTTAGTCGTCTTTAGAGCACATACTTCTTTCCAATTCGTATTTTTATATTCCATTTACAAACACCACGATCCCCAGAGTTATCAATGATTTTGCAATTTTCACTTGTGTTTTTCTCAAAAACTTTCTTATGTAAGGCCATAGAATGTTTCCGCCATCATTTTAAGAATTTAAAGCTGTACGAAAATCACCAAGGAACGAATTGAACGAAACAATTTGTTTTCAGAAATTAAATTGTTCGTAAAATGTGTTAAAACCGACGTGATCCAGGATTTTTTTAAAATAACAAACCTCAGAGTTTTGCTCATTGTTCCATACTTTACGTGGTTGACGTATAATGTCACCTTACCATAATGCGAAACTGCTATTCTAGGGTTTTGAAGTTCCTATAAAATATACAACGCGTCTAACAAAGTTGGCTCCAAAAAAAACTTTCTTCTTATATGTAATTTCTTTAAAAAAGGCTCTTTAGACAAAGTACTGCCTCAAAGCCAAGGCCTTTAAGAGGAGTAATAGTAAACTCGCTTTTGGTAAGGTAATAGTTTGAGGAAACTTATTGTTTAAAAGCTGCAAAGCTTCAAAGAGAGTTGGAAGATGGTTCCCACATTTTAAACAGTGTAGGGATACTATGTCTTATGAGGTATCATAGTTAAATTTTTCTTAAATTTTTACTAAAACTTTTTTTATAAGCCTCTTAAGACAAAATCATAGTTTGGTGATGTGTTAAAAGCAGGCTTTTTTTAATTCTTTCAGTGACGTTAAATAAAAAGGTCTCAGATAAAACATTTTTGTGTTTTAAGAGAGCTATCTTGTGTTACTCCACATGACCTTCTTCTTTATGTTGTTTCTAAAGTTGGTACCATCTTCTAACTCTATTCAACGATTTGCAGCTTACAAACGGTACGTACCTGCATAATGGAGACCCTATAAACATTTTATTATTTTCCCTTTATACCAAATATTTTCCAGAGCATATGCTTTAAAAATAAATTTGAATTGATCCAGAACTTTTTGTTAAGAACCTCTTTTTTTGCGAGACAATAAAAATTCTTCTTGCTATTTGTAACCAACTTTTATTGGGCACACTTTTTATAAAAATTGTTATGGGGGAATTGGGATTATCGGGTTTAACTATTGTTATTTATCGTTTCTCCTTTTATCGATATTAATCTGTAAGAAATTAAAACCAAACAAACAGTTTCTTAAAACTTTTATTTTCACAGAAAAAAATATCAAATCAAATTAAAATAATAAAATACATACTCAATAAATAATACACATTTAATCATTACCTACGACATAATAAATACTACAAAAGTATCCAATCTTACATAGTATCACTCGCTCGATCAATCCGTTATAGCAAAACCTTTCTATGAGCCCGGAATATTCACACCAACGGCACTGGCCACTTGCTGCGCAACACCCTGTACAGGATTACCACCTGTAGGTAGCGGATTACTACTCACCGCGCTTGTAATTTGATTGCTAATACCTTGGAGGGGATTTCCGCTGCTCAATGAACCAGGAATATTAGGAATACTAGGAATATTATTTGAACCACCAACAGCGCTGGAAATTTGATTTGCTACACCTTCTAGAGGATTGGTATTGCTCAAACCAGGAGTTGCTCCTCCGATGGCGTTAGACACTTGCGAGCCGATCTGTTGGAAAGGATTGTTACCTGGGATGGATGGGATTGGGTTGTTCCCACCGGTCACCTGCTGGATAGCACTTTGGATTGGGTTGGACGCTCCTGTGGGTTTTGGAATTGGGTTGCTGGAACTGGTGTCAGCTGGTTTGGCCGTCGTGCCTTGAAATGGGTTCAAGTTTTGGATAGCGGTTTGAATTGCTTGGAATGGACCTTGGTTTGACGATTCGTCACCAGCTGCAGCACCGGGTCTGTTGAATACATTCCCTAGCGCTGAAGATATAGAATTTTGGATATTTTGAATCGGGTTATTAGAATTCTCATCTGCTGGATTTTGGGAGGGGTTCAGGAGATTAGTGAAGCCTGTTTGGATCTGGCTGACAAAACCTTGGATGGGGTTACTCGAAGCCGTGGTAGGACCGTTATCTCCGAGCACTGTGGCTGGGTTTTGTTGACCTAATGTACTAAACGAGTTTGTAATTTGACCAACGCCGTTCTGGAATGCTTGTAGTACATTCTGAGGGAAACCTGGTTGTTGGGCGCTGTCTTGAGGATTCTGATTTTGATTTTGACCGCCAAATCCGCTGAGGAAGTTGTTGGTGAAGCTGGTCCATTGGTCGAAAATTGAGCCGTTGCTGGCTTGTCTAAGAGCATACCTGTCCTTAACGTTCTTTAAGAAATCATTGACGCCGTCGTTGAATGACGTCCATACTTCCGGCTCGACGACTTCTTGCGTTTGCTTAACGTCCTCTTTGATTTTGGTCACGCCGTTATTGACGATTGCTTGAACCCTATCGAAGAATTCGTCCTCCTCACTTTGTTGTTGTGGTTGGACTGGAGCAACAGGAACTTGATCTGGTATTACAATCTTTAAGCTAATGTTTTCTTCTGTTTCTTTTGGTGTATCTTCAGCTTCATTTGTGATTTCTTCGGGTACTTTAGGTAAGTGCCTTAGCGCGTCTGGTAACTCTTCCGGAGACAGCTGAACTTTTTCATCATTATTCTTTATAGCGTTGGTGTATACCTCTGACGGAACTTCATCTTTTATTATTTCTTCCGGTTTTAAACTATTTTCTGCTGCAATTTCTTGTTTTACTTCTTCTTGCTCGGTCTTATCGAGGTTTCGTACGTACACTCTGTGTGCTTCTTCCTTTTCGTAGATCACTTTAACGGGGATGTCACCTTGCGGGATAACAGCGGAGTATGCGGCCGCCACCACACTTAGGAACAGTAACCAATTGAAGTGCATCGTAGGAACTGATGTTGATGAACCTAAGATGTTTGGCTTTATACCATCTCTTCGGAGGCAGATAACGTCCTGGTGGTAGCGGACCGGTTCCTCCAGCTCTATTCTTTATTGTAAAACGACACAGGCGATCTTTCGCGGTGCTGCACGGCGCTTCTTCGCAACAGGGACGGACTGGCGAGAATTTATTTATACGTACATCGATACGTAGGTATTATCGAATAATAGGCGAAAAAGTTAAAACAACAATTAGTTAATTGATAAATCAGTGTAGATTATAGGCCGTAGACATTTATCTGTAAATCAACTTATTTCAAATTAACCTATAGATACATATAACCTAGAATTATGCGAATTGATTTTAGTCTGTCGGTAAGTGAAAGCCGATAAAGCAAGTCAACAAATAATGAAAAAAAAAATCCTCAGGCACTTCGAGTTATAATATATAATATAATATAAATATATAATATCAAAATACACATATTAACACCAAATTTACTTTCAATTGTTGTCATCTTATGACTTCATCGATACTTTTCATGGCAACTCCAAATATTTTGTACTGATATTAATAGAACGCTTAATTGTCTTAAAGGTAATTTACAAAATTTTTGCCTTACATATGCAAATTTTGGAGAATATGGCTGTTGAAAAATTAGAGTTATATTGATAGCTTTTGATTCTTTGTGGAAAGCGACGAGCGGCATGCGTTTTTGATGTTTTTTTTATCAAATATTTGTTAACTAACTTTCAGGATTTCAATTAGTAAGTGGCAAGATTAAAGTTTGCTTACTATGAGATCATTTTGAGGATTCTAGGACAATGAGCTCCGGTAGTGAATTAGAAAATAATTATTGCTATTTTAATATTCTGTATCCCTCTTTTTTCGAAAACCTTGCGCTTTTAGAGCTCGGATATGTTTTCAGGGCCGTTAATTCTACCCGAAACGTAATTTCATAATCAATTCGCAAAATCGGTTTTCCCTAAAGTTGCCAACTTTACCATTTACAATTGCCTTTTTCTCGTAAATGATCTACCAACATCAGTAAGGAAAAATGGAGTTTCAATTTAAAAATAATATCGATCACGTCAAAATTCAGCAACAACAAACGATCGGAAAATGGAACCTTTCACAGAAATGCGTATTCTAATCATTAAAAATCGAGATATTCCAGGATTTTAAAAAATTTCAAACCATCTCAGTGACTTTCTCATGTTTCCATACTGTACGCACTTACTGTATAATTTTTTCCCCTTAGTGTTGTTGACGTTTTTCAGCCGTATAACGTAAAAGCAGTTACTGGTGCATACTCAGAAATTGAAAAACACTTTTATTGCAGAAAATTAAAAGATATACCAATTTTGAATCTACTTTTCACTGCTATCAGACCAATATGAAGCAAGATGTCATATACCTACATGATTTTTCCAATCTTTGGAAATCGTTTTTTTGGCAATATCTATCCTACTTTATATGGTCTGGCGAGAGTGAAAATTAGGAGCAAATGGCTTGATCGTTTAATCCTATGACAAAAATCTAATGTGGCCAGGCACATGACTTTATCATACATTATATAAAATTAACAGTTTAGCTGCATGAGATTCTATTTGATCGAGATCGATCGTGTCTGCATTAAAATAAAACAAGTTAGACATGATTTGACAGATATTTTGATAACATGACAACATTACTTAGACAGTAGGTATTGTCAAAAAGTCAGCGTTTGACACTACCTACTGTCATTCGAATGAAAATAATTGTCAAATCCCAGCTAACTCATTTTAATGCAGACACGATCTCGATCAAATAGAATTTGCTCATAATAGCTAAACTATTAATTTTACCAAAAAATGTCATAGTCATAAATTATACAAAACTTTCTCTACTTTAATTTATTATTTAAAAATTTTGACAAAATTACAGAAATGACAGCTCATTCGCAAAATCCTTGAAAAATGCTTAGATGAAACAGGCAGTTCCGTTGGGCCCTTCTGAACCAAAAGCTTTTCAGCTCCAAAGTTTGGTCATAACACTTGTAAATATGAACTTTCGTCCCGAAAAGGGGACGAAAAAAGACCTATTTCCGTTAAAATCTATTTTTTTTCGGCACGATTACAAACAATTTACATGTAGTCAAAAGTTCGCGGTTTTCCATATATGTTCCTTAGTAAAAACAGTATTTTATAAAAATACCTGCCTTCTTCTTTATGGAGTTTTTCTAAAACTAGTATCCTTTACTATAGCGTAGATTAGACAACATAATTGCATAAGGTCTGGTGCATTTTGGCAAAAACAAGGGGAGTATTAAGACACTTCATAACCTTCTGGTATAGGACATTTCTCGGAAATCATTTTTCCTATTTACCCAATTTAATATTATTGTCACTATTTTGCTTGTTGGTTTTAAAACTTTTTCCAACACGTCGTAAATAGTTGTGATCAGGAAGGAGTATCAAAATGTGCCAATAGTGGCGTCTATTAAATTCATATAAAGATTTACATTGTTGATGATGCTCAGAAAGAGACTAAACGCTTCAAAAAACAAATCTACGAACCCATATTTTAAAGAGTAAACAAGGCAGCGAGAAAGTTCTTTTGCTTTTCAGATACAATTTCAAATAGATGTCAAATTTAGTACATTTGTTAAAGTTTTGCATTGGCCAGCCAGGCCTCGATTTTACTCATTTAAACTGAATTTAGATCTGAAAGAGATTCAAAATTTGCAGGATATTTGCCAAGGTTTTCGTAAGAAAGAACACTGTAACACTGTAACACTGTAACACTGAACCTTCTGAAATCTACCATTTTAGCTCACTTACACTAAAAAATAGTTTTTTCCCTAGCTGTACCTAGCTAATATAATTTGACCCTAAAATATACCATTATGACTCAAGTTTCACTAAGAAATAATTTTGAACATAAATTATAGTCATTTTTTAAAACTAACTGTTGAGCTGAAGACAGACCTGACTCTCTTTCTGTTGGCTTCAGCTCACTTGGTCGGAAGATCTTACGTTGCAAATTAAGGTACAGTGATTATACCTACCTACTTTACGAAACCGCATTTATTACAGCCATAAATAAAGACTGGAAAATAATATGTTAGTTTAGTTTTAGTGCTTATCAGCGAGCAGAACGACTTGATGCCTCCCTGCCTTCTGCATGAGTGTTGAGGTCAAGGTTTGTTTAACTGTACCATAAACCGACAATAAACGTTCAACATTTCTATAAATCTCGTAAAATATAGATAGGAACCCGCGACCCCGTAAACTGAATTCGAAAGGAACCGCTAAGTTTACTATCACAAATGTTGCGAATCCTTAAAATCCACCAGTCCATCGACCGATTGAAAAACAACCGTTTCGAGAATTATTTTTCTTCGCGGCGATTTGTTATTGCGGCATCGGCGAGGTTAAAAAACTCCGGCATCCTCTCTTCTATCCATTTATCGGCATCTACTTGAATATAACTTCTTCGGCAGGTCGAATAAACTGAAAGGCCAATGACTCTACTGCAAGATCGAACGCAAGGTGTTACTTCTTGGAAAGAGGTGTTTTCTATCATGTAAATATTGGCAAAGGCAAATTTGTTTTTGTACCGTTTTGGGAGAGTTGTTTTGGCAGAGATAGCCTATTAAATTTTATTGACTTAACCTAGATGTTATTAGTGTAAATCTGGATATTAGACTCGTTTGATTATTTTAATTTATAAATATAAACTGTGGAACATTAACACCAATGGCTTAAACGGAACATCAGTAAAACGTTTAAAAATTACTTCAAAATTACTGCGGGATACCAAAATGTTCCATTCTTGGACTAAAACTGTTTCTGTTAAATGTAAAGTAGCAATGGTTAGAAACAACCTTATACTTTTTAATTTTTATATATTCAATGCTCACGTTTCGGTTGAGCCTACTTACAGAATTTCTTCGATCGCTTGTCAAGCGTAGACTAGATCCAAGCTATCTGTCAAATAATAGAAAGATATCAGAATACAACTCTCAGAGAAAAAAAAGAAACAGAAAAAAATTACATATTTTTGCCACAAACCATGCGACCGAAGTTCCTAATCAAAAGAAGAGTTACACAGTGTGATCGGTTATCCCTAAACCTACAGAACGTTATCAAATTTTTTATTTTCTGACATAGTCCTTATCGCTACCAATGTAAAATTAGCCAGTAGCTCGAGTACCCTTATACGTCTTCGCCACTCTCGCGAGACATAGCGAGAGACAGCGAATTGGGAGAGTGTGGATGGCACATTCACCTAAATCCGCTAACATTCGAACTGCCAGAAGTCGAATAGTTGGATAAAAATCACGCGTTCGCGAGTGTCTCGCCATAAACCGCTTTATTTGTTCGCATTCGCGTCGATCCATTCGAAGTCGGTCTAATGACGCGGCTCAAAGGCTTTTATGTGTGTACCCGAAGGTATTATTTACGACAGCGGTCTGATTTATGACTTAAACACGGGCGGTGCTTCAATGCAACCCGAAAAGTAGGTACGAATAGAATAAATTATTTATTCTTGAAATAAAAAGATTACAAAATATGGAACACAATAAATTTATATGCAAAATACAAATAGCGTATAGTGATGTTAAATCTAATATCCGATAGCGATTTTTTCTGTATTTGCAACGTCCCTATTACTATAATTTATCAGCAAAAACAAATCACATACGCAAAGTTAAAATAACCACAGCACCTAGATAATTGTCCATCCGTAAACATTTTCAAAAAAAAAATCAAACAAAAGTTGTTAAAATACATTACTTTGGAAAAAAATAAAAAACTAAAATTCGGTGATATTAAAAAAAACAGAAATTATCCGGTGGATACGTGATTATGTATACATTTTTTCATATTCTAGATACAAGATTAAATATTGAATATAATAAATACAAAATATATCCAACTGGCTACTCAATTTGGTATTGTCTTCTCTTGTTTTCGAACGGTCCATTACTTATTATTTTCCTGAGAGAATTCTGTGACAATTGTAGTTTTTCATCTATCATATCACTGGTTTACCATAATAGTTGTGCAACTATAAAAATTCGGTAAATTATACAAGCACAATTTTTTATAAATATCTGCTTTTTGGCGTATATCTAATGGAAGGTTCAGACAGAATTAACTTTACATTAAATATGCCAATAAAAAGATTTATATGGATTTCTTTCTTTCTTCATTTATTTATTTGTTTTATTATTTTTAATTGTTCTACAAAACTAGTTTACTAGTTGTTTTACTACACTTACTTTACATTTATTTATTCATTATTGGTGTAATGGTAAATATTTTTGCATGTTTAACGTTCAGTTTATTATTCTTATTTTCCTATTTCAAACGGTTGTAACTTTTTAAGATTTTGAAAGAAAGACTGATAGATCGATATGAAATGTGTTACTCAGAATGACATCGACTGCCAAAAAAGCCAACCCGTGTAATTATTGAAAACAGTTTCTATACAAGTAATGAATAATATGTACAATTTTTAGTCAAATACCTCTTTATTTTTCCATAATTATAGTACTTAATTGTAAGTTGGTATCTAAAAGATTTATTTAACAAACTAACCATGGAATGGATATCGTACAATGGGAGAAGACGAATGGGACGGAACACATGCTGGAGGGACGAACCTAGGAACACAGTGGACATTTGTGGCGACAACTTGCTAGGCTATGGAATAATTGCGAAGAAGAGGAAATACCTTCGCTAGGGTTTGGGAGGTTTAGCGCCATTACGATTAGGATTGAGTTATCCTCAAAAAAAAAAACGTACATTTTCATGGTTTCATTTCAACCATCTTAGAAAATTCTATTACGTCGGTGTTGCAATATTGTTTGAAAGGGTATGACAACTGTGATTCTTGTTTACAAAATCGTTACAAAATTATGACTTGATATACCAGATTGGTAAGTCAACATCAGAAGCTAGATAGATTTTACTGTGATTTTGCTTTTTGTGTTCAGAATGGTAAGTTAGCAAGTTAGTAACTTGTTTGCAATGCAATATGCCGAAAATTCCTTTCCAGAATTCTGCTCTTTGACTACGTAACAAGAAACAGGAATTGGAGAAGAAATTACAATTACAAATTCTTTGTACGATTCAAGGGTATGGAATATATTTTTATTAATCTTTTAAACTTTTAATTAACAAAAAATATACAGGCATTCATTAGTATTTTTGTTAAATTAATACACAGTATTAAGATTATCAATCTATTGTGACTCCATCTCACTCATGTCTTTGTAGGGCAAGTTCTATTCGGTCGTCCTTTTTGTTTTGTCCGTCTCGTCACAAGCAATGTTTGCAATGCGGCATCCGATCTGGCAGTTCTAATTTAACGATAGTGCCGTGGACTAGTCTAGATCGGTTTCTGGTGAGTGAATGGTGACCTGAATTAAAAAGCATTGTGTGCGAATTCAAATGGCCGTCGTCGATCTTCATCTACGAAAATCGGATAAGAAAGCGTGGGGCTTCAGGTTAGCCGGGGGTGCTGATTTCGACGTACCCCTTACCGTCTTCAAGGTACAGGATAAAAAAAATCGCTTAAAAAATGATAACTGTTGCATTGCTAATCATAATAACAGTACACAATAAATTTCATTTAATTTATAACCGTATATTGTTGGAAAATGAAGTGAATTCAATTTAAAATATCACTTATAAATCCAATTTATAGAAACAAAGTATTCAAATATCGATATATTTATTAATCCTACATCTGTAGGTTAAAGTTAGAATTTATCAGCTCTGCTACAAAAATGAGACATCTAATAGTTTAATCGTTTGATGGAAGGAATATTCCCGAATGAACCAGAAATAAAGTATTTTTTAATTGAATGAGTAAATAAAATTCCAAGTCAGAACTATGTATACAGTGCACACGTGAAATGTGCAAACACGAAAAAAACTGGTAACAGCATCAAATTAAATTTGAATGATGTTGAACTTTTGACGTGGTTGAACATGGGCTTATCATGGGTCCTTTCATATTAGCTATTATGCAACATTTACAGATACAACAATGTTATTTTGTTTTTACTTAATTTAATGTTAATTTGGAATCTTTGATAATGCGGGTATGTGGTCACAGCAACACAGGTTCAATTTTGTTGTCATCAATTTGTTGTTTTTTTTTCAGCGCAGTCTAGTTTCCGCAATAATTGCAAATAAATGATTTTCTTTTTGACCACTCTCATAAAATTACTCTTGCCAAAAATATGCGCAGCACTGCTAAATCTCGGGGCTTTTGATTAATAACTTTTGTTTAATAGTCTAAAGTAAACAGGAAACTTGAGTATTTTACTACTTTTTCAATGTCAAAATCGAATCTGACTGTACTATAAAATCTTACGTCTACATCTTTAAAACGATATAGAGGAAAATACAAATTACAATACACAAATACAAAAATTTTTCATTGCATATTTTAAGAGTTCTAATTTAGGTACCTGATAACATTTTTTCACAAAGTTTCATTGTCAGAGATAATGCATGAAATTTTTAACGTATAAAAATTAAACTGCATACAAGGATTCTAAAGTCTAAAGTAAACAGGAAACTTGAGTTTTTTTACTACTTTTTCAATGTCAAAATCGAATCTGACTCTACTATAAAATCTTACGTCTACATCTTTAAAACGATATAGGAGAAAATACATAATTACAATACACAAATACAAAATTTTTCCATTGCATATTTAGTTTCCATTAGTTTCCATTAAGATATATCTCTGAAAAGGTTAGTTGTCCTATACATATAAAGAAACAAATTATATACATATTATTCAATTTTATTACTTTTTGGGCTGTAAGTTTTAAGTCAAAATGTAATTTGACTTCACTAAGATATTCTTATAATAAAATAAAAAGTCAAAAACTTTTACTAAAATGAAGTGCGTCATAGTGCATGAGCTTGTGAATTTACAGCATCTAACATATACTTTTACGGATATTTTTTCTCTGTTCGGCAGTTTGTCTATTTCCGTAATTCTTGCTTTTGGAAATTTAAGTGCATTTGTTGATTTCTACAATTTTTCTAATTAATACCTAATACAAACGAGAGACCGTCAAAATGTGCAAATTGTGCTAGAAAATTTAAAAATATGCCGGATTATTGAATTTAAAGTGATAAGGTTAACTTATAGTGGGCGGCAAAGTATGGAGACATGATTTTTAATTATCAAAATACCTTTTTAAATGGTAAGATAAACTTATGTGTCTGGCCACATCAGATTTGTTTTTGTACTGAAATTGATAGATACTAAACGATACTAGATACGACGATACTAAACATTAAAAAAGGATTATTATGAGACCCTTATGAGGTTTCTAGGATTTTGAACTCAGAATTTGTGAAAATTACATTACATTTTCTTTGAAACAACACTTTTTTTGAAAAGGTTACGCGATAGAAAACGTTTGGGCCCGTTTGCAGGACAAATAATTCTATCCAAAAGGCAATTTCATATTTAGTTCACAAAATTCGTGTTCCTTAAAATGATCAATATTTTAATTTTCAAGGCCATAAAATGTTTTCCCTACCATTTAGATAATTAAAAGATCTACAAAAATCAAAAAGAAAAAATCGAGGTGTCATTTAAAAAAAGTGTTGATGGCGCCATAACAATTGACGCTCCGAAATTGACAAAATGTGTATTTTAATATTTAAAAATGTGATCGCACTTTTCGGCTTTTTAAAATAGAAAACTTTCTCAGAGATTGTCTCATGTTTCCATACCTTACGCCTTCACTATGTATATCAAAAACAGTAAACGTCAGTAAATATAGTCATCAATATAATAAATATTGATAATAAATAAGCAACAGAAATGATGTGTTAAGCCAGAGATTGCCTGAGTGTTTCAGTATTTTACCATAATAACTGCACGTCCAGAATAATCTACTTCAACATAATTATTGCTTTTTAATATAGTAGGGTAAAACTGTGATTAATTAATGATTAATTTATAGGTAAATGAAGGGAGTATTGCTGAAAATGCTGGTATGGAAATTGGAGATGTCGTTGTTAGAATAAACGACACTGCCATGTCGGACTTGACGCATGCCGAAGCTCACGATGTCATAATGGAAGCGGGAACTGATTTTATTTTTGCTGTGAGAAGGTATTTTTATAATACAGGGATAATCAAAAAGAAGAACTGATCTTAGATAGAGGAATGCTCAAATTGCTTGAAAATTCCCCTGGAAGCCCAGAAATCTTAAGAAAACAAATCTGTTCCTTCTTTTTTTAATAATCCTGTAAATAATATATTATATAATATAAATAGATCATAACATAATACTCATGTTACTAATGTTACACAATGCCTTAAGTTAAGTTTGTATATTACTTTAATCAATGAGTAAATTAATTAATAACAAAACATAGATTAGAAAGATGTTATTTTCCATTAATGAACAGCTATTGCATCAATGAATTATTATCTGCTTTAGTATGTATCGCAATACATACCTGAATTTACGTTTAAAACAATATCCAGAACATTGTAAACTGACAGTATTCTATCATAACTACGATAACGACTGATTATAGTTATCTCTTCGAATTGTATTTTAATGCATTTTTTTGCCATCAGGCGATTGTAATTCTTTTTTCCGCCAGTGACCTTGGGTATTATATACAGAAATATTCATTATTTGCTCACCTTATAATATTATTAAGTACGATTTTGTTAACCATAAATTGAATGATATATTATGTAATAAATAATATGATAAAATATGCCGTTCCTCACACTCTATATGTATAAATATAGACTATAAGGAACGGCTGGTGGAGAAATAAATCGATGTTACTCATTTAAATTATTAACAATATTTTGGAGACTGTGGCGAACTTAATAATAAAATTATATATAATAAAATTATAGGGGTTTATAATTTTATCATTTAAATTAGATAGATTTGATGCAATCGTTGTTTTGTCAACACCTAATTAATTTTAAATTTGCTGTACAAACAAAAGAAAATTGAACCAAAAGCTGTCTTTTTGATCGAGATCGTGTCTGCATTAAAACTTAGTTAGCCAGGATTTGACAATTATTTTCATTCTGACAGTAGGTAGTATCAAACGCTGTTTTTTGACAATACCCACTGTCAATATTATCAAAATATCTGTCAAATCCTGGCTAGCTTGTTTTATTTGAATGCAGACACGATCGATCTCGATCTAGAATTAGTTGAATAGTTGTTTCCTATTTTATACAATTTTATTGTTTTTATCAACTTGTTGACCTTTACATTTAAAAACAATCCAAACAAAAAATAAATAAAAAATATATCAATAAAACAACACATTTAGAACACTTTTAGTTACGAAATAATATAATATTTAATGTAAATGCTCGAAAAAGTAACAAAAATAACTGTTACTGTCATCGTCCTGTAACTTTAAGCAAACTTAAATACTGTTACCTGCATAAGTAAATTGTTTTGAACAACGTGTGTCAATGTGAGGAAAAAATCACGTGTGCCACGAGTGACATAAACTTTTCGCCCGATGGGTGCCAAAATATGCAGAATTGCTAATTGAGAAACTGTTGGCAGTACTGTTCGTTTCAAATAATTAACATTCAGCGAAAAGAATTTAACTGGCACATGCGAACTGCAAATTTCTTTAGGGGATATTTTTCACACATCAACATCGTGTACATAAACTTTGAATGAACAAATAGCGAATCTACTCTTTGCGGTTTGCCTCCCATCACGTGCATATTGAATGGAGTCTAAAATTAATTTACAATAAGCATGATGTTCGCTGAAGTATTGCAAAATGACGATAATCGATGATTATAATATAGGTACTTCACAATGTTAAAATATTTTATCGGTAAGATCTGTATTGTTTTCGATAATGAATTAAAATTAGTTATTAATGATTTCCTAATTGATATCGATACCGAAATAACTTTATGTATTACTTTTTTAGGGGTGACCTATCACATTTGCCACCGAGGTTACTGCTGGTAAGATTTCCACTAAATATAATCTCTGATAAATAATTAATTAATGGTTTCTTTTAGTATGATACGGATACCGATGATGATCAGGATAAAACCCATGAAGAATGTTCGAATATCACAGGTAGTTTTTAGTAATTTTTTAAAAGATATTACACAGTCATATTTTTGTTTTAACATACAGAGTATTCGAAAAACAAGAAATTGTTAAATTATCTCAAGAGCAACTATCATTAATTCATTACATAACATTTATATTTACAAACATTTTCGGTAATAGTTACTTTAAATGTAATTGTATGCTAAAATATTAATTGGAATGTACAATCTCAAATCTCAGATATCGGTCTAGTTCAGAGCGAATCTGTAAAGTGTCAGTAAAGTAATTAAAATATTTCAATCTATTAACTTGATTTTTGTGACAACACCTCTTTTGTAATGCATATTTAGTCTAAAACACGTAAAAGTTCTGAGTACTTATTCATAGAATCTTAAAAGTAACACACCAAACCGTTGAAGAAATATCCGTTATATATTTAGTCATTTTAGCTATTTTGTTTGACGGAAAAGACAGTTTATATTTTGTATTATTGTGACTCGGTTAATACTAGCAATAGTACAAAGCAAACTGTTGTTATAAATTGTTAATGAAAAACAAGAAATAATAATGTTGACTTCTGATCAAACGATATAGTATATTATAATACAAGACAAAAATTGACGCTCGCGTTGTTTTGGGCTCGATGAGCGTAGCGAGGAGTGCCCAAATGGAACGAGTGTGCCAATACGTCGTATAAAACGAGTGTTATATACTATTTTTTATACTTTGGAACATTAATTTTACATAAATTTCGAAAATTGCGGTTTTTCTTCTTACAATCCAGAGTAGTTTTATCTTCAACAGTTGGTAGAATTCACAAATATGATATAGGCAAGCCAATAGCGATTGAGATGTTAGCCTTATTTGACACGACCTCAATATCATCAATCTTGGAAAACTAAAAGTTACTACAAGTTTGTGATCTAGTGTTTTTATAACAACGGAAACAACAAGAAAGCGGTTTCGGTATGAGTTTATAACTAACGCAAAGTAGACAAACATTGGAATAACGTTAAAAACAAAAGATGAAATATGAAAACTGATAGGTACGAAAGGGTGGGGCAGATTTGAACGGTTTTCTTCAGTAGCGATTGTTCCTTTTTTGTTAGATATTTAAGGCTGATAGTAGGATTGATCCATAATGATTAATGTTGTCTCTAAATTCTCTAAATACTAAATACGATGGTTGCTTTTGACAATTGAATATTAAAGCCTTTTTATATAGAAATTTATTTCTATTTTTTATGATACTATGAATGATGATATGAATGATAGTAAACATTTGATTAAATATCATATAAAAAAGAGACATGGATTTTTCTGTAAGAAAATTTTCTGGATTCAAGAAAGCAAAAGGGTTGCTTACTTCAGGTATCACCATGATAACAGCCATAGATGTCATACAGATCAGGCAACAGGATAGTCATGCAATAGGACAATTAACCCACAATTTGGTTGTAGTCGTAAAAAATTACTGAATTGGAATTCCTAGTCGATCCAAATCAGCCCCACGTCATTTGTCAAAGTCTACTAATGCTACCACTAGCTTCGTAACTCAAATGGAGACGGACAGTTCAATTGTCCAAATTTAAGCAAATCTTAAGCAAATTTAACAATTTCTTGTTTTACAACAAGCCTGTATGTTAAATCAGGATCTGACTACACGCTTGTGGGATTTTTATAACATTTAAAACTATAAAAATTTTATAATAACTTGGTTTACTGTCTGAGCTATAGCAGGAAAGCAAGATATTTGAGAGTCTTTGTAGCTTCTACATCAATAATTTGGACTCTGCACAATATATAGATGTGGCTATCAATGTATTAAGTTAACCCCATAAAAACGTGTACCAAGTAGTCCATTTCATAAAGTGATAATGGTGTATTTTGTCATTGAGATCCGTTATTATTGAGTCTTACGTGTCTAGATGTATGTGGCTTTCATTGTAATGTTTGGTGCTAACTGTTAACATTTTATGTAGCTACACGAACTGAAACAGATTTGAACATAACAGACGAAGAGATAGCAAACATTATCGGCGAACAGGTAGTTCTAACATGCCAAGCAAAGTCGCAAGAGGAAAGTGTGGAAATAATACAAGAACCACACCATAGCAAAGTCTCTGAAGTAAGTACGTAATATCTTAATAAATATTTTACTCACGTTTGATCTTTACAGATCATAACAAGCGAAGAAAGTAGTCTAACGCAAGAGAAGAAATGGTCAACCTTTCTTCAAAAACCCAAACACCCCAAACCGATTCTGAAGAAAGAATCCACGGCAGGAAATGTAATAAATCTAAAATAATCTATTACAAACATTTAATATTATTTATGACTTTAGGCTGCACCGTATAGAGTTGTAATAAAGAAACAGCCGAAGAAAGAGGAGCGAGATCGAATTGCAAGAGTAAGTAATCATCATTACCATTTTCATGTTCATCAAATCATCTTCTAAAAGGAACAGCAACTCATTCGGGATAATAGTAAAGATGCTATTGAACAGGAGAACGAAGAAGAGAATAGAGATGACGAGGAACACGTTAGTGGAGATGAAGATAAGCTAGAACAAGACAACGATGAAGGCTATACGGAAATTCAAGATGACGTCCAAGAGGAACTTGAGATGCGAGAAGAAACTGATAGTTTACAAGTCAGCGAGGTTCATGTTGAGGAAATGGAAGAGGAAGAAATTAGAATGCAATCTGAATCTCAAAAAAGTAATTAATATATAGTAAAGTAGTAGTGCTTGAAGTATCTATTTGTGTGTTTTACAGAATTATCAAGGAATTTGGAAGAGCAGTTGGCCCAGGTCCAAAAACAATTGATGGCGTTATCTCAACTGCCGTCTACGATTCAGCAAACGTTGAATGCTGTGACCATGCAAATATCAGAATTGGTGTCTGCATCACAGGTATGTAGGATTTCGAGGATATAGGTGGGCTGGATAAAATTTTTAATTTTAGGAAGTTACTGTGGAAACCAATATTCGCATTGAGGAAGAGGAATCTATTGAAGAGCACTACGCTAACACTGAATCTACTGGTAAGTCAAGTGGATAGTAGTTATTTACACAATTAAAAGTTTCGAAACCTTTTCCTGTACGGTTGTTCATATAATTTTCATTATACAAGGCCATTTTTTAACAACAAATAAATTTGCAATTTTCAATAAAGAAGATAATTATGCACTTAACGTAACAGTACAAAATTTAAAGTTTACTTTAAGACGTTTTGATGTTTTGATTGTTTTGGAAATTTTATATGACGTCGGACAAAAAATGTGTTCTCCAAACTTACCGTAAAACTGGGTGACATTGACCACTCGTTGTATTCCTAAACAATGTCAAATTTTGAACGCAAACTGTGTCCGATCTAATCGACCGATGTTAACGGTTCAAACGGTATCGGATGGGAAATTGGCCGAGGAATTCATTTCTGAAAACCGCGTTGCTCTAAGGTGCGCGGTTCGCGAGAAAAACGCGATAAACCGCGAAAATTATAGTTTCCCACTTTCTAGCCAAACCGTACACGCTACGGGAAAACCGACCTCACCGTTGAATTCAGCTCATCCCAGTGCATGTGCATGACTACATTAGGACGCTATCTCTTAAACAGTTATAATTGTTTTTTCGTTCTAAATTTAGCACTTTTAGATAGAAAAAAGTTGAACATTGCAACCGTTGGTGATAGAAAGGTTTACGCTCTACCAAATGATAGCTCTCGTTGAGTCTATCAAAAATATGTATACTTTTATGTGCCTAAGATTTACCATTTTCATGTTATGTGGTCCATTTCGCTTATTTTTGTATTATATGAAAAACCGTAATTTCAGCACAACTCGGTAACCAGTAGAGACAGAGACTTTTCCTATATAAATTTGTAATCAGCGCACCCATTGTAGTAAGATAGAAAAGGTTTCATGTTGATCCGGGTCCTCGTTTTTGAGATAGGTGTGCTACTTCAAAATTATTGTTTAAAATATGTGATTTCTTAAAAAATTTTAGCCAGTCGGCAAAAACCCAACTACCTTCAATCAATTTAAGGTTGTGGTTCTTGGTACAATTTTTGACGCTGATTACGCCGGTACAATTTGTTTTTACTTATTTGGAACGGTTCGGCAGTTATTACGTTCCCAATTAACAAAAATGATGCTAAAAACACCCATTTTACTATGTTAGAAATTTTGAACGCAAACTGTGTCCGATCTAATCGACCGATGTTAACGGTTCAAACGGTATCGGATCGGAAATTGGCCGAGGAATTCATTTCTGAAAACCGCGTTGCTCTAAGATGCGCGGTTCGCGAGAAAAACGCGATAAACCGCGGAAATTATAGTTTCCCACTTTCTAGCCAAACCGTACACGCTACGGGAAAATCGACCTCACCGTTGAATTCAGGTCATCCCAGTGCATGTGCATGACTACGTTAGAACGCTCTATCTCTTAAAAAGTTATAATTGTTTTTTCGTTCTAAATTTAGCACTTTTAGATAGAAAAAAGTTGAACATTGCAACCGTTGGTGATAGAAAGGTTTACCCTCTACCAAATGATAGCTCTCGTTGAGTCTATCAAAAATATGTATACTTTTATGTGCCTAAGATTTACCATTTTCATGTTATGTTGTCCATTTCGCTTATTTTTGTATTATATGAAAAACCGTAATTTCAGCACAACTCGGTAACCAGTAGAGGCAGAGACTTTTCCTATATAAATTTGTAATCAGCGCACCCATTTTAGTAAGATAGAAAAGGTTTCATGTTGATCCGGGTCCTCGTTTTTGAGATAGGTGTGCTACTTCAAAATTATTGTTTAAAATATGTGATTTCTTAAAAAATTTTAGCCAGTCGGCAAAAACCCAACTACCTTCAATCAATTTAAGGTTGTGGTTCTTGGTACAATTTTTGACGCTGATTACGCCGGTACAATTTGTTTTTACTTATTTGGAACGGTTCGGCAGTTATTACGTTCCCAATTAACAAAAATGATGCTAAAAACACCCATTTTACTATGTTAGAAATTTTGAACGCAAACTGTGTCCGATCTAATCGACCGATGTTAACGGTTCAAACGGTATCGGATCGGAAATTGGCCGAGGAATTCATTTCTGAAAACCGCGTTGCTCTAAGATGCGCGGTTCGCGAGAAAAACGCGATAAACCGCGGAAATTATAGTTTCCCACTTTCTAGCCAAACCGTACACGCTACGGGAAAATCGACCTCACCGTTGAATTCAGGTCATCCCAGTGCATGTGCATGACTACGTTAGAACGCTCTATCTCTTAAAAAGTTATAATTGTTTTTTCGTTCTAAATTTAGCACTTTTAGATAGAAAAAAGTTGAACATTGCAACCGTTGGTGATAGAAAGGTTTACCCTCTACCAAATGATAGCTCTCGTTGAGTCTATCAAAAATATGTATACTTTTATGTGCCTAAGATTTACCATTTTCATGTTATGTTGTCCATTTCGCTTATTTTTGTATTATATGAAAAACCGTAATTTCAGCACAACTCGGTAACCAGTAGAGGCAGAGACTTTTCCTATATAAATTTGTAATCAGCGCACCCATTTTAGTAAGATAGAAAAGGTTTCATGTTGATCCGGGTCCTCGTTTTTGAGATAGGTGTGCTACTTCAAAATTATTGTTTAAAATATGTGATTTCTTAAAAAATTTTAGCCAGTCGACAAAAACCCAACTACCTTCAATCAATTTAAGGTTGTGGTTCTTGATACAATTTTTGACGCTGATTACGCCGGTATAATTTGTTTTTACTTATTTGGAACGGTTCGGCAGTTATTACGTTCCTAATTAACAAAAAAGATGCTAAAAACACCCATTTTACTATGTTAGAAATGTTGAACGCAAACTGTGTCCGATATAATCGACCGATGTTAACGGTTCAAACGGTATCGGATCGGAAGTTGGCCGAGGAATTCATTTCTGAAAACCGCGTTGCTCTAAGGTGTGCGGTTCGCGAGAAAAAGGCGATAAACCGCGGAAATTATAGTTTCCCACTTTCTAGCCAAACCGTACACGCTACGGGAAAACCGACCTCACCGTTGAATTTAGCTCATCCCAGTGCATGTGCATGACTACATTAGAACGCTCTATCTCTTAAAAAGTTATAATTGTTTTTTCGTTCTAAATTTAGCACTTTTAGATAGAAAAAAGTTGAACATTGCAACCGTTGGTGATAGAAAGGTTTACCCTCTACCAAATGATAGCTCTCGTTGAGTCTATCAAAAATATGTATACTTTTATGTTCCTAAGATTTACCATTTTCATGTTATGTGGTCCATTTCGCTTATTTTTGTATTATATGAAAAACCGTAATTTCAGCACAACTCGGTAACCAGTAGAGACAGAGACTTTTCCTATGTAAATTTGTAATCAGCGCACCCATTTTAGTAAGATAGAAAAGGTTTCATGTTGATCCGGGCCCTCGTTTTTGAGATAGGCGTGCTACTTCAAAATTATTGTTTAAAATATGTGATTTCTTAAAAAATTTTAGCCAGTCGGCAAAAACCCAACTACCTTCAATCAATTTAAGGTTGTGGTTCTTGGTACAATTTTTGACGCTGATTACGCCGGTATAATTTGTTTTTACTTATTTGGAACGGTTCGGCAGTTATTACGTTCCCAATTAACAAAAATGATGCTAAAAACACCCATTTTACTATGTTAGAAATTTTGAACGCAAACTGTGTCCGATCTAATCGACCGATGTTAACGGTTCAAACGGTATCGGATCGGAAATTGGCCGAGGAATTCATTTCTGAAAACCGCGTTGCTCTAAGGTGCGCGGTTCGCGAGAAAAACGCGATAAACCGCGAAAATTATAGTTTCCCACTTTCTAGCCAAACCGTACACGCTACGGGAAAACCGACCTCACCGTTGAATTCAGCTCATCCCAGTGCATGTGCATGACTACATTAGGACGCTCTATCTCTTAAACAGTTATAATTGTTTTTTCGTTCTAAATTTAGCACTTTTAGATAGAAAAAAGTTGAACATTGCAACCGTTGGTGATAGAAAGGTTTACGCTCTACCAAATGATAGCTCTCGTTGAGTCTATCAAAAATATGTATACTTTTATGTGCCTAAGATTTACCATTTTCATGTTATGTGGTCCATTTCGCTTATTTTTGTATTATATGAAAAACCGTAATTTCAGCACAACTCGGTAACCAGTAGAGACAGAGACTTTTCCTATATAAATTTGTAATCAGCGCACCCATTGTAGTAAGATAGAAAAGGTTTCATGTTGATCCGGGTCCTCGTTTTTGAGATAGGTGTGCTACTTCAAAATAATTGTTTAAAATATGTGATTTCTTAAAAAATTTTAGCCAGTCGGCAAAAACCCAACTGCCTTCAATCAATTTAAGGTTGTGGTTCTTGGTACAATTTTTGACGCTGATTACGCCGGTATAATTTGTTTTTACTTATTTGGAACGGTTCGGCAGTTATTACGTTCCCAATTAACAAAAATGATGCTAAAAACACCCATTTTACTATGTTAGAAATTTTGAACGCAAACTGTGTCCGATCTAATCGACCGATGTTAACGGTTCAAACGGTATCGGATCGGAAATTGGCCGAGGAATTCATTTCTGAAAACCGCGTTGCTCTAAGATGCGCGGTTCGCGACAAAAACGCGATAAACCGCGGAAATTATAGTTTCCCACTTTCTAGCCAAACCGTACACGCTACGGGAAAATCGACCTCACCGTTGAATTCAGCTCATCCCAGTGCATGTGCATGACTACGTTAGAACGCTCTATCTCTTAAAAAGTTATAATTGTTTTTTCGTTCTAAATTTAGCACTTTTAGATAGAAAAAAGTTGAACATTGCAACCGTTGGTGATAGAAAGGTTTACCCTCTACCAAATGATAGCTCTCGTTGAGTCTATCAAAAATATGTATACTTTTATGTGCCTAAGATTTGCCATTTTCATGTTATGTGGTCCATTTCGCTTATTTTTGTATTATATGAAAAACCGTAATTTCAGCACAACTCGGTAACCAGTAGAGACAGAGACTTTTCCTATATAAATTTGTAATCAGCGCACCCATTTTAGTAAGATAGAAAAGGTTTCATGTTGATCCGGGTCCTCGTTTTTGAGATAGGTGTGCTACTTCAAAATTATTGTTTAAAATATGTGATTTCTTAAAAAAATTTTTCCGGTTGGCAAAAACCCAACTACCTTCAATCAATTTAAGGTTGTGGTTCTTGATACCATTTCTGACGCTGATTACGCCGGTATAATTTGTTTTTACTTATTTGGAACGGTTCGGCAGTTATTACGTTCCCAATTAACTAAAATGATGCTCAAAACACCCATTTTACTATGTTAGAAATTTTGAACGCAAACTGTGTCCGATCTAATCGACCAATGTTAACGGTTCAAACGGTATCGGATGGGAAATTGGCCGAGGAATTCATTTCTGAAAACCGCGTTGCTCTAAGGTGCGCGGTTCGCGAGAAAAACGCGATAAACCGCGGAAATTATAGTTTCCCACTTTCTAGCCAAACCGTACACGCTACCGGAAAACCGACCTCACCGTTGAATTCAGCTCATCCCACTGCATGTGCATGACTACATTAGAACGCTCTATCTCTTAAAAAATTATAATTGTTTTTTCGTTCTAAATTTAGCACTTTTAGATAGAAAAAAGTTGAACATTGCAATCGTTGGTGATAGATCAAGAATGAACGTAAAATAGCAAAGTTAAACCTTAAAGTTGAAATGTTTTTTATTAAAAACTACTTAATAAATTTGTACAAAAATAATTCCATAAAATAAATACCGCATAAAAGTTAGATGTTCTGCATTTTAAACAGACATAATCAAATTGTCTACATTATAGATAGGATTGCCAACGTTAGAAATCATAAAGCGGGCCGTTTGGTTTGGTTTGGCACACCAAAACAATGGGTAACATTTTTCTTTTTCACTTATTGTATCCCAAAAGTGATGACAGGTTTTTTTGATAGATTTTCCCACGTCACATTTAACAAAGTGTCGTTTTTGCACGTTTTAATAGTTTAGATAATGCACAGTGATTGAAGAAAAATGTGAGGAGAATATTCAAGAATATCCCTCCAAGAATATTCATTTGATCTGACAGACTTCTATAAGTAGGCGGAAATAAAACTTTGCAAGTTGCTAATTATAAAATAATATGTTATGTTTTCTACTTGGCAGGTCTTAACGATTCTTGAAGTTTTTCATCAGTAAGTTAAGAACGAATAGTAAATGCTACAACCTTACTTTTATCATGTTGATAAAAGCTTTAAGCTTTATAATGTTATTAAAACTCCTATTTTCAGTTGATTCTTATAGGAAGTAATTTACCAACAGTTCAAATATTCACATTTTTTTCTTGTATTTGGTAATTTATTATATATATTTTTTTATGGTAGAATGTCACGAACAAGCTCTATCAGTACTCGAGGAGGAAAGTTATGAAGACGAAGAGGTGAGACACGTGACCTTTGAGGCAAGAAACGAAAGCGAAGACGAACAGGCACTCTTCGAGGCATTGGAACGCCAGTGCGAGGAACACAGCGAAGTGGAGTCACAGATAATGACCGAGGAAGAGCTAGAGGTGCATCAGATGGAACAGGAAAAACAGGAAAAGAAGGAGAAGGTAAGCGATGTACCGGTCAACGTATTTCGTAAGACCATAAACCGATTAAACGACCATCTTAGTACAGCCGAGCCATATGTTATTCCAGAGGAATTTGCTAATCTACCTACCATACGGGTTGGTGCTTAGCGTCATTTTCCAGACATTGCACCGTACTGAATATGCATAAATATGGAAGTTTATACTACATAACTAGTTTAGCAACATGCCTCTTGATGCTGTCTAGAACAATGCCATTTTTATGGTAGATGATTTCAATAATAAAAGTTTTACCCAATTGTGATGTATCTATTTGTTTGTTTATCTGTAAATACACAGTAACTTCTATGCCATTCAAGAAGATATGTGTACCTACATGAACTAAAAGCGGTTTTTCTAATAAATTCTTCATTGTGATTTAACTTTTGCTAACATTATGGCATAACATTTTTTTGAAATGACAAAATGCATAATACATTCTTTGATAAAATAGATTAAAATGACAAAAACAAGGATACGTATAAAAATATTATTAGTAACGAAATCTATTCCAGTTGTCTATCGTGTTTATACCCAACAACTGATGTATCTATTTGTTTGTTTATCTGTAAATACATAGTATCTTCTATGCCATTCTAGATTTAGTATTTATCTATCTTATTATTATTTATTTTCCTTGTTTTTTTATTATAATCTTTTCTTTATACAAATTTAAACATAGTGATGTGTAGGTACGTAGAAATCATTGATCTGATCTATAAAATGTATTCCAAAAGATAATAGGTGAAAGGTTTTGAGTAAAAAAGTTTATATCAACACATGTCCGATCAGCATTTGTACCCAGCGATAGCAATTGTAAATTTATTCTTTTGTTTGGTCGTCTGCGTAGACCAAGCAATCATTGCTTAAAAAATGCTTGAAGTGCAGGTTTACTTTGAGACGATTCTGAGCAGAGTTCTGAAGTTAACAGACCTCAAATTCGAATTTGTTATGTTATTTCTGAAACTAGGCATGGTTAGTAACCATTGTGAAGGTGCTTAAAACCGTTTGATACATATTATTTAATATTCAATAATAACCTTATCTAATAACTTATCTAATATAATGTTTATAAAATATGCCTAAAAATGCGTTATTTAGCACAATATACAATTACCTTTATTTTCCTTATAACTTCTTCTTCAGTTTTGTTCCTATAGCAACTAAGTTAACTTTGTTTCTTATAATGGAGCAGTTGTTTCTTTTTCGACGAAATAGTAGTAAAACCGAAATAGTAAATAAACCAAAAATATAAAAATTATATTAAATATTGATATCTATGAAGAACTTGGATTGTATGAATGGAAAATTAATGCATAGGTGTCCAACAGAGAGAACAGTTATAAACTTGTCTAACTAAAAATGCCATCTCCTTTCGCTAGTTGCCGTTTGGGCCACATGTCGTGGTCAATCTTGTCATACATTCTTGTATATACAAGATGTTGCTCATTGTTAAAGTTTATTACCAACAATGTATTATTCACAGTTATCAACATGATGTTGTTAGCAGAGTATCGATTATCATACCCAGGAGTTAGCATACAGGAAATATTATAAAAGTATAAATACTAAATTAATAATAAATACTAATTAAATGTTAATAAATACTAATTAAATGTTTTAAAAAACATTTAAAACTATAAGGAATATCCAATTACAAAGTTTTTCTAAACAACTTAATTTGGTATTCACAACAAATTTTAATGAATAGAAGATAAGAATCTATTATTTTAATATCAAGAAGTACAATTGAAAATGAAGTTTATATTGGGCATACAAAAGTACATATGTATATTTATTTTAAATATTATTTGCTCTAATTTCCTGATATGACTCTACTTTTCATGTTAATCACAGTTATCCAGACATTTACTTTTAAATATCCCAGAGAAAGATTATTTATATTAATTATTTAAATTACTTGTATTACCAATAATATATAGTCAATTCAAGCATTTGTTTGGGTTTGGCTAAAAAAACTAATAGTAGATATTTTTTTATAGCATCGTATATGTTTTTTTTTCGTTTTTGATTGAAATTGAGAAAAATCATTATCTATTGCTTTTATTAAAAAATCATTGGAATTGCACGTTTGTAACATATATTTATTTGAGTTATCTTTTAAGATTTTGGTAAAACCATAGTCAACTTTTGTTTTCTAATAGGCGTGGTTGAACTCCATTGGCCACCAAGATTCCCAGACTTTTTCTTATGAGGTCACGAAACGTAAAGAACAAACGCATACAAGGAGACATTGCAAAACATAAACCCAGTAGAATGGTAAACATATGGCGATGAAGACATATTATGTTACATAACTGAAAGACCCAGAAATTATTTTTCTTTTGTCAAACACACCACTAAGAAAGTTAGAACAACTTTTCCTTATTTTATTTACGCCAAGTACCTATAACCTCTTTGAGTAGTTTTTTTACTTGTTCTCAAAAATCTTAGCGTGTGTGTGTTCCTGATTTGTACAACCGTTAATCAAATTACACTAGGTTGGAACAAATTACCTTGAAATTTTACTATTATCAATTATCAATCTACAACTTGTGACTCAAGTTGTTACACCATGATCTTTTTCAAAAACGTAATGGCGCCGAACTATTAACTTCCGGCTTCCATCTTTGCTTCTACCTGTGCTTTCGTGCAGTATCCATGGCTTACCTCGACCAGCTTCAGGCGATAGTCGTGGATTGAATTCATACAATTGATACAATAAAGTTATTTTATTTATTATTTATTATTTATATATCATAAACATATAGATGTAAAACAAGAACGCCACACAGTCCAAAACCCGACAAGGACACTCACTTTCCACACAATATTGTAACACCACAAGGCTTGTTATTGCCTGGGTAATATGACTGATTGTTGAGTAAAAACAAATAATATCATGCCCATACGTTGTATAAATCTCAAGGATTGAAGATCCTAAATGTTTGATATGGTATACTTTCTTTTCAGTTTTCTTAAGCTTATAGTATGGATGTAGTCTAACCTTGAATAACCTCAGATGTAAAGACCACAATATCTTGAGTAAAAACATTGATTCTATTTTGGATTCAGTGGTTTGCTCATTGAATTTGCAGTTGTTCTTAAGAACTTCAATCTATTTAGGCATTCAAATGGCATTAAAAATCAAATAATTTGGACTTCTCATAGAACTCCAACAATATCTAGAACTACTAATTAATATACTGGAACACATTTCAAAGAAAACTCAGTTTCTCAGGGTGTGTTAGCTCCAAAACAAACGCATCATCACTCAGAAGCAGGTTCATCCATAACACTCGCAAAGAAACTTATCCTAGAGCAAGTAAATGTTGCAGGAGGATAGGCGAGCGTCTTGGCAGAGTACCTCGCAACCCTTGACCCCTCTCCAGAGGCCGATAATATTACCGGGTGGTCGCAAGTGGTCACAACCGGACGACGTCGTGTCCAGTTTGAGGCGACCGTCGATGACCGACGAGAAAATAGCTAATACTATCAACCCGTTCACCGAGGTGGTTGTTGGCAGGACAATGGGGTAGGCGCCATAGCATTAGTCCGTCACTTAAGGGGTTGCTCTTTGCAGGTTAACCACTGGAATCATATCTGGCCATGGTGCGACGAGGACAAGCCAGTCTACAGGTAGGTGATTTTTGATAAGGGTGTGAGTTGGTCATTTCAGGTTGGATGATAATTTTGAGGCAGGTGTTTGCTGTTGGTGTGTGTAAGTTATATTGGTAAGAGATATGGAAGGTTTGATATTTTAATCCCTAAACTTTTACAGGTAACTTTTGTTTATTGTGAACACAATTAAAGAAAGTAGCAGGATTCTTAACAGTTCGGAATACCAGAATGCGACGAAGATGTACGTGTGCCATGCTTAAATATAAAATTATAGAATAGGTTTGCAAGGATTACAATAAAACTGAAGGCAAAAATTATTGGATGAAGATTACTGTGCATTTAGATATGTTCATCTTCATTAATTATCGCCATTCTTCTTCAAGCTAAGACCATTTAGTTTACTGGCATGTTGTACTTCAATTTCTCATTGCATGATACCATTTAGAATGTTTTGACCATCTTCCATCTACATTTTAGATGGAAGATGGTCAAAACATGTTGGTACACATTATTGGCGTGTAATACAGGGTTTACCAATCTTAGTAAGCTCCTCAAAAGCTCGGAACTACCCTTAAATGACTATATTGGCGCCTGGCGATTGGACAACAGTGCACTATTGGATTCGTAGTAAAAGCGTGTCTTAGGCTGGCATTTTTTGACTGATTCGCACCATTTTCACAAGAGCGAACTGTGCCCAGTATCAAAGTTTCTAAAATATACAGTTCGTCTGGAACTTTAGGCTGGCCACACACCTTCCATTTGAAGTGACACTTTGTACTGTGCTGTTCAACTGTACGTTTTAACCTTTATGTGTGTGGGTGGCTATTTCAGTATCAGTTGAACTCAACTTCACAGTACTCTAGAACGAAGTACGCCGGCCACACACGTTCAGTTTCCACTGAGAGTTTAACGTTCAGTGTAACTGTACAGTTTAACCTTTATGTGCGTGGGTCTTTTAGTCTCAGTTGAACTCAACTGTACAGTTAAACTGAGATGAATGAAATGTAATTTTTTTAACTGAATGATTGTTGGGGGTTCAACTGTACAGTTATCAGTTCCATTGGTTTCATGGGTTTGGTTGTGTCTTGTAAAAATGTCGCGTAATAAGCCAACCCCAGTGATGGGTTTGATAAAATCTATTGCAGTGTACGGATCGGAATCTTGTATATGGCAAGTAAATAATCATGACTATCATGACCGTAATAAGAAGGAATCTGCATATGACAAATTAGCAACGAAGTTGAACGAAGTAGGACAAAGTTGAACCTGGTGCTGACCAGCAATCTGTGATCAATATAAGTGACGTTTTGAGATCTGCTTTTCGCAAGAGGTTTGCTGTTACATTCGTGTATCTTTCTTCTTAATCAAACGAGAAACAAGGGAAAGCAACTTTTGGTACACTGATTCTGACATGCGCAAATAATTGCCACTGATTCACTGGTTCTTCACTCAACTCTTTTACTAAGCGGCTGTCCATTTTACGTTTTTTTTTTTTAATTTGTAAAAACTGAAGGATTGAACTGAAAGTGTGTGTGCTTCACAGTGTTCGTTTCAACTGAACAGTTCAAACTATCAGTTGAAACTGAACGTTTGGGACCGGCTTAAGGGCAATTACATGCCAGGAAATTAGCGCGGGAACCAGAAAACAATGTAACTAAGGAAATAAACAGGTAAATTACTGACGAATTCAGTTAGCTCTGAAGAAGCGAGCAACATGGTTCGCGAAACGTCAGCATTTATGAATCTTGACACACGGCATAACCCAGAAGTAGTTTATTTTCTAAATGATTCTGGCCGTGAAAGCCTACCTCGTAGGTTCAGTATATGAATCCTATATTTAAGTATCCTTGCGTAGACACGTGTTTTTGTACAACTGCCATTTAGTACACAATTGACACATCAATTTTAGAAGTATGAATCATACAGCCACCCATAAAAGTTTCCTGTTAATATAATGTTAGTGTGTTCAATCTAACATTTATATTTTGCAAAGACTTGGGATGAAAAACTAAAGCTTAATTTGTTACGAGTGTGCGTTTATATTGTTGTGGGGATATTAACCTTTGGTATGGGTATTTTTCGTTAACATTACTGGTAAGATTTTCTGTTAATTTGAACCCTAAAGATGGCCAGAAAAATGGAAATTTGTATCAATTAATCTTAGTAAATGAGTGCAAAGATTACTATCAAAATGACCGATACCTGACTGTCGAGTGTGTAGATTGCATAAGTAAGATTATTTATAACATCAGGCTATTCTACACATGCCAAAAACTCCCTTAATAGTATTTAGGCCCCAAGTGTCTACGTCCATTGGATATCGAGTAAAAAATTAAAACAAAAATTCAAAATATAATTTTTTTTATTGAAAAGCTACATACTGTATGGACGGTTTATTTTTGGACCCATGTCACTTATTTTTGTTTATTTTACATGTACTCCAAATATTATATTCATGCAAATGCATATTAATAAAATAATCATCGATTAATCAATACCTATCAAAATCGATGTTTCAGTGGGTTCCCAGGATTTCTTGACAAATTCTAACATGTCTACATAGTAGGTACTGCGAGTTTAGTTAGCGAAAATCATTATTTTCGTTAATGCTCAATCCTTTACGTGGTTAGGTGAGTACCTTCAACTTACATTTGTTGTAAAGGTTGATCACTACGCTGTAGAAAAACATTATTATCAGCGAGGTTACTAAGGTCGGCGTTAGTCATTTTTTTAATATAATTTTTTAGAGCCTAAAACTTTGAAAGTGACGTGACCGTTTTAACTAAAATTGCTTCTCTGGTCCTGGCAAATAACCTCTATCAAGATTGGCAGTTATTTCAGAGACTTTGTTCGTCTAATTTGTGTTATGTTTTCTAATGAGCGACAAGCAACAGCATTTATGAATGTTAATGGTAGGAGATATTGATTGACTCACAATTTCACTTAAGTTCTTCTTTAAATGGGGTGGAAAGTTATACTATAACTATACACAGTACACACACTTCAATGACATGAATTCACACACGTTTGTACCAGAAAATAAGTGGTTTCTAACAATGAAAATTAACCTGAAACTGATCACTTTCTACTCATTACAATAACGAAACCATACTCTAATCTGCATAAGTAAAACTATCACAACAAATTATTGTATTATTTGTTTATATGATTAGTTTAGTTTCCTGATGAAGCAATTGCCTTGGAGGTAAAGTATGAACAAACTTATTATTAGCGTACGTACCTATTGTGTCGTTAAGTTCAATTTATGGATATTAGATCGTCTAATTGTGTATTAATTTGCAGAATCAACTTTCTCAAGTACCAACCGCCTCCGAAAAATTTGGATTATCTGCAGAACAGCGGGGTCTATAAGCTGATCCACGATATTGAACCTCCACCAAAGGGTATTGTAGCTAGGGACATCAAGGTTTTGGCGGAACAGGACTATTATAGCGGGGTGAGTAGCAAGACACAAAATAATTTTAAAGATATGCCCATTTGTTTCTAATTATTATTTCTACTAAAGGAACAGCTCCAAATTGCTGAGAGAAATAAAATGAAAAAATTAGAAAACAGCACCAAATTATTTTATGTTTTTAAGTCATGGAGATCCTTAAGGATTGAGTGGTGTAATGATATGTCATAAACACGTGTAGATGAATATTCTGGCAATTACCGATTTAAAATAACCAACAATTTGCCAACTGATTTGCCCTGATAAAGTCTGGACGAACATTTTAAAATTATTTTAACGTATACGGATTGTTTCATAAGAATGTGACTTAAGCTTATGATTTCTTAAATGGAACACCCCAAATTTTTAAATTCCTTACTAAGTTTCAAGCCTATGAGGACTAAGATATTAGTTCTTTAAAAACAATTTTTCTATTTTTGAGATATGACCTTCTTTTGACAAACAATTTCGAATAAATTTGAATTTATATATAAGTTGTTCACAATGTTGGCTGACTTGTAAATTGTTTTTCCCACAAAAGTCAATTTTGTAACCCTGTGTTGGTTACATGTTTGGAGTTTAAGTATTTTTTTTCCTATGAGAAATCAGTTACATAATATTATACGAAAATAAATCTCTTGAACAATAATTGATTTTCGTCGTCAAAATTGTGTCACCAACTGTATTTTCATTTATTACTAGTTGAGATAGACTTTTACAAAAAAGAGATAGTAAAAACAAAACGTATGAGGTTATTTCGATACGCCTTTTTGCGCAGATTACGAAACTGGCAGCAATAAGACCTCATCACGTTACAATTCTTACTAAATTGGTCTTCACCTGTAAAAATTTCAGATTTTGGTCTTGTTTTTGATACACTCTGTAAAAGTTAATTCATCGTAATCGAATTTTTTAAGTTGGGGAGAGTGGTAAGCAGTCAAATTACTTCACGTCGAATTACTTGCAAAGTGACGCGAAAGGGTATAGGTTTCTGGGCTAAATTGCTATTAATGTGCATATATGAATACTATGTATTTGTTTTGTAACGTAACAAAGTCAAATTGATGTTAAAAAATAAATTATATAGAATTCAAATAAAATAAAGTAATAATTAATTAATGATTAATAACAAAAACAAAACTTTAAGTATTTATTTAACACAACTGAATGGTGACCTGAAATTATCACCGGTGATATTTAACTGTCTGAAGTTTTGATCTTACAAAACACAATTTTAAATGCAATTTGATAATAATGCATTTAAGATAAAATTGTAAAATAATGATTTTTATGTTGTGTTCATTTACTAAAATAATTGTTATTTTGTCATTACAAATTTATTTTTAGTGGAAATGAAAATGTTTCATTTTATACTACTACCTGTTCCATTCTCTACCACGAGTGACGAAGAATGGAACAAATAATGTGCTGCTATATATTCAAATTAACTATTCAACACATTTTTCGTAACGTCAACTTAGGTTTTATTTATGGTGTATACACCATGTCAATTAGATATAATATATATTAGATATAAACAAAAAATATATCACTGCCCCTAGGCTTAAAGTAAACTATACTATTATCACTTAATGTACTATTGTCTATGAAGACAAAGGTGGCATTTTGAGGTACAGCAATTGCTTTTTTTACAGGACGTGTAAAAAAACAAAACACTTTTTTCCCTTCATAACTTAAAATAAAAGCTTTCTTTTCAATCTGCTTGGAGAATTTTGTATACAAAGAGCCCAATTTATCAGAATGTTAGTTAGTCACGTGATGTTAGTCACGCCCGGTACAACAACAAGTGCTGCAGTACAGAGTTGGCACATAGATTTTCTATTTACAGTGCATTTTAAAGTGCGAGTTGTTAGCAATAATTTCAGGCTACTCAGAGAATTCAATCACGCTGTATGAGATAACTTTTTTGGAGTATATGAAAAACAATAACGTCAGTGATTTTTTACATTTTGAGCACGATTTATTTACAAGTGCGAATTTCGAAACGACTTGTCAAATATGTTGTGTCAAACTCTATCTGGATCATCTACTAATACACAATATCACAATGAGAGTGAGAGTGATAATGCGTTAAAAAGGTAAATCAAAGAAATAAAATGCCCAATATTATTTATTGGTAGGATACTCTGCTTTTGTTTAACTGTGAAGTAACTGTGAGAGTATTACTTATGCAACCAGGAAACGGCTTAGAAACGTGCATACTAGGCATATGCTAAAAAAAGATACCCACCTTCCCAGAAAGTGACTGGAAGATGTGCACAACATTTTTATTCTCTTTAGGCATGGACAGAATACACTAATGTCAGCACATATTTGATTGCAGGCACGCCGTTTGGTAATAGTCCTAAAAAGTAAGATTACTTTGGAGCTTTCAATACAATTTAGTAGTTATATAAAGTAAAATAAGTTACCATATTAAAGTTTTAAGACACAATTTGTGGGTAAAGATGTTGTTTAATATATTAACATACAAAATCCAAAACAAATTTATCCATTCGTACATTTACTTAATATGTAATATGTTACAGGAGCATACTAATTATACTTTTTTGTTACAGAAGAATGAAGGTTCTCAGGAACATCCACAGATGGAACGTTGATAGCGCTCGCCTTAGGCTTTGTTTTATTTATATATTATATTAGGTACTTAAGATGTAGATAGCGTTTCTGTTTGAATTTAAATTATGTAAGTACTTGTAGTGTATATTTTAATCAGCACCTTGTTGAATAGTGATAGAGAGTGCGTATTTGTTGTCAAGTAGATTACCAGAGTGCCAATTGATAACTTAAATATAGTATACTATGTATTTGCGTTGCCATGTCTATTATTTACTTCACTTCACCCACACTATCACAGCAAAAAATATTTTCCACGATCCATAATAATATATGTAAATGATTACATTCTGCAACTTTCTTCGTCTTTTGAACGTGTCAATAATTCTTTAGGTTGATTGGTCTCCAAAATAGAAGATTGACAGCTGATACAAATCAGTATGAAGTCTTCTTAAAATATATTAAGCACATCGAGAAAATATGCTCTGAATGGACCAGATTGATATGTTGCTATATTAGAAATACAAATACAGTACCAATATGTAGACGTCATCATTGAGTTTCCAGATTTTTTATAGTATTTATCTACTTGTCTCCTTTTTTTAACTTAAAAAAGCCAAATATGTGACACGATGATGATAGTCTACAGTTTCGGTGTTTCACCTCTATAGTAACAACACTTATGAAAACACCAAAGCTAGGATATTGTCCATCACAAAATGACGTTTCATACTACGTATCACCGGCTGTTGTATTGTCACTTTACTAGTTGGGGACTGGAGACATTGCTACAACTATTATATTATCTGTAAGGTAATTAGTAATTTCCACTACATCCCCATTCAATATTTTTGTTTGACGTCACTTCATTCACAACAA
Organism: Melinopterus prodromus; assembly: GCA_964023965.1. Taxonomy (NCBI): domain Eukaryota; kingdom Metazoa; phylum Arthropoda; class Insecta; order Coleoptera; family Scarabaeidae; genus Melinopterus; species Melinopterus prodromus. Next base: position 55,031,749 of record OZ030393.1, read on the forward strand.
CCACGTGAAATGTGAATGGGCAAATTAACTTCAATGAATCCATTGATTGAAAATAAGTCACGTTACCTGCCATTCACACTTATTCGCACTGCGCACATGTCATTATTCATCAGTTATGATGAGTGAACGAGAAAGATGAACACGCATGATAAGATTAGCAAATTTTAGCAGGTGCAGAAACGACCTTGAAGTTATTTTTTTAAATCGTGTCGGTAACATCTAGAGACGACTTACAGGCGACTTTCTGGCGACTTACAGTCACGTTAACGTATTTTAAAACTTTGTTTTTTCGATAAGTAGAAAAAAATATTCGTTTCTATTATCCATACCTCTAACGATTTCCCCTATGACATATTTATTCACATATTTACTAGGTTCTGTTGATGGGTACTGGGATGCCACCTTTCAAAATGTTGAATCGACATCTTCAATAGAGCGGGACCAATTTTTGTTGTTAATCAATGCACTAAAAATCCCCTTTGAAACTATGAATACGTTTTTGATGAGGTAAAAGATTACGAAAAAAATTTTGGATTTTAGGATTTATTCATCTTTGAAGTGAAATGTTGACAGTTTGAAGTTGTTTGACTATTCGACTTTGGTTGTTACTAGTTTTTCACAATTTATAATAATCGGTTACCACGAGCTGGCAATCTTAACTAAAAAATAATAAAGTTTTTATTCTATTTTATAGTGTATTCATTTCAATAAATTTGCAAACAAGAATTTTTAAAGAGTAATCCGTCAACTTTTGAGTGTAGATGTCAAAATCGCAGATTTCCACTTAATTATTTGTCAAAAAGACGAGAATCGAAGACAAATGACGACACTGGCCACCAACAAAAATATCGAACCAACTGATTCGGGTATTATTCTTTTTTAGTAGAATCTGTAAGAAGTTGTAAATTATCTCTAGATTTTGAGAAACTCAGTTGCAAACTGTACACAACATGTTTTGTTGAATGTTTTCCTGAAAGCTGGAGTTATTATTGAAATTAACAAACATAAAAATATTTTTTTTTCATTTAGGTTAATATGGCTTTAAACAATGATACATATTTGGATTCGGTTTTTGGATTCATTCATTTTTGAAGTGAAATAATGACAGTTTGAAGTTGTTTGACTATTCGACCTTGGTTGGTAGTAGTTTTTCACAATTTAAAATAATATTTTATTTATTTAAGATAATATTTGCTTGTTGTTAATGTTTAACTATATATTGTGGCGTGGTTATTCTAAGTAAAATCTGAAAAGATTTCGCTCTTTGTAGTTAAAATGATATTCTGTATAAAGTATGTTTATATTTTTACACCTGTTATAAATTATCCTGAATATTACAACACAGCATGTGTATAGTCTAGGACAATGGTCTCCAAAGTGGGGTATGTATATTGTATACCCCAGGAGATGCTCGAGGCATTATGTGCGGCAAAATCTATAAAATTTGTGAAAATAATAATATTAATAATAAATGAAATAATAATAAATATAATAGTATTCCATTTTGCTGACCATATCGTTCATTTGAAGAGATAAAAACGCGTAAACTAGGTTAAATGCTAATCAAAAAGAAAATAAATGTTGCCTGGTTAGGCGTTAAAACGAAAACTAAATTAAAGTTTCAAAAACATAATGGGATATTTACATTAATTAAATCAACTCTGTACTGAAAACTCACACTTTATGATAATATGGAAAACAGGTGTTTCATTTATCTAAACATGTACTATTTTTGGAATGTTGTGCTTCGTAGTTGTGGAACAATCCGTACACACTCGATATATTCGAGTTTTGGGTAATGTTCTAGATGCCTATGTGTGCCAGATAATAATCTCATTAATATGTGACGTTAATTCTAATTCATAATTAATTAATTGATATTTATCTATATAATTGATAGATTACACATTTACGTACTATTCTTAATTAAGTGGTGAATGAATGATCTCTGTATAGAAACAATAGGTACAGTTCTTGAATGAATATTGATCGATTTTAATCTGATTTTCCTGATTTACAAACAAGAACGTATACACATTGCAAAACAACAGTGTTTTTTTTTTTTTTTCGATGGTGTCTGATAGTGATATTTGTTATGACAGAATATGAATTTGTTATGACAGAATATGCTATTGATTAATCTAGACTTTTCTGTATGCAAGTAATAATTATTACATTTACATCAAATTAAATTTCCACCCTTTATTTGTTTTTTTTATGGTTTCGATAGAATTATTAAGTGTGTGCTTTTAAGAGGTTATACGTAGTGTGATTTTTTCCATCTTTTTTATTAGTTTAAATGGCATATAAACAGGATAAATATCTGACATCTTCCATTGTTGAAAAAAAAAGTACTAGACGAATTTTCGAAGCAAGTCGTTATTCGAGCGCTTCAAAATGACGAATTGAGTTGGGATAATTCCTTTTGGGGACCATATTATACCAAGTTCAATTGTGGGCGTGATTTTTGACTTTGATAAACAGTTTCGATAAATTTGCAAAAATCAAGATTTCAAGATATCCGTGTGTACTTCTGTAGCTATATTCGTGTATATCATAACATATTCTGCAAGCCGCGAGTCGCCTAAAAACATTTTTTCGTGCACTGCTGAGCCGCCATTTTGTCATAAATACATAATAAATACAGCAAATTCTTGAACAGCTTTCAGTGATCAAACGTTGAGGGTTTAAGGTTAACTATGGAATCATTTTTAGATTGTAATGAGAATGCACCTTATTAGGAAGAAAATAGGAATTTGTGAAAATTACTAAAATCGCATTTATTTATTTTTTTCTGGCATTTCTTAGAAAATCTTACACGATGAAAGTCCGGATTCATCTTCAAGGCAAATAATTCTGTCCAAAGCGAGTTGTCATATTTTCAATAGGTACCTAGAACATAAAATGTTGCCCATAGTTATCAATATTTTACAATTTTCAATTGCCTTTTTCTACAGAATTTCCATATGGCAAAGATTTACCAAAACCAAAAATTAGGGGTTGCCATTAAGCAAAATTAACTTTGTTTTCATATCAGCTTTCATACTGTTTGTACAATTTTTACTTTTTCATACATAGTATGATAAAGTATTGCAATCGTGCCGAAAAAAATGAGCTTTTAGCGGAAATAGGTGATTTGGGACCCCTGAACATTTTTTACCAAGGTACAAAATCATGTCTGTGTGTGTGTGGGTGTGTATGTGTGTATGTGTGTACCCGATCTTTTGTGGCGACGATTCCGGAGAAACTAATGGTATCGGGACAAAAGGTTATATTTAGAAGTTTCTTGACCAAGCTTAGTGTTGAAAAGCTTTTGGTTCAAAAGGGTCAAAAGGAACTGGATGTTATGACTTTTTTGGTAAAATTAATAGTTTACCTGCATAAGCAAATTTTATTTGGTCGTGTCTACATTAATATAAAATCAGTTAGCTAGGATTTGACCGATATTTTCATTGTAATGACAGTAGGTAGTGTCAAACGATGACGTTTTGACAATACCTACTGTCATTACAATGACCAAACTTAGAGCTGAAAAGCTTTTGGTTCAAAAGGTTCAAAAGGAACTGGATATTTACTCTAAGCCTTTTTCAAGGATTTTGCAAATGCGCCGCCATTTCTGTCATTTCGTCAAAATAGTTCTGTAATAAATTAAACTAGAGGACATTTTATACAATTTATTTAATTTTTTGGTAAAATTAATAGTTTAGTTGCATGAGAAATTTCTATTTGGTCGTGTCTGCATTAATATAAAATCAGTTAGCCAATCTTTGACATATTTCCATTGTAATGACAGTAGGTAGTCAATAGTAGTCAATAGTAGTCAATAGTATCAAAATAGGTAAAACAAATCTGTTCTACAGTATGTTGTTTTATGTTCTCCACGGTCCACGGTAGACAAAATGTAAGTTTTTACGTGTTTTTTTGGAGTTTGATTTGTTTTATCAATTGTGTAATTTATATCTCATTTACTATAGCGCCTGAAAAAGTGCCCAGTAGGACACAAAACATGTAGCGATTGCTAAAATAGAACTAATATAAGGAATCCGACCGATTATATCAAAATATCTGCCAAATCCTAGGTAACTAGTGTTATTTTAATGCAGATAAGACCGATCTCAATCAAATAGAATCTCATTTACTATTAATTTTATATATAGTATGATATAGTCATGTGCCTGGCCACATCAGATTTTTTTATTAGTTGGTAAATGTTATATTTGGCTCAATAATTGATGTTTAGTGGTAGCCTTGTGTACTAGTTTTTCAAAAAATTTCTTCCGGATTTTTGTTCTGATACTTCTGTTTCTTTTGAACACTACGTCAATAGCGAAACAATTTTTTAGTGTTTTAATGCAATTAGACCTGAAATAAACTTTTTCTGTCTTTTTGACATATTTAATTTATAATAGAAACCATTAACTAACAACCATAAAAACAAACAACACGCTTCAAGTCTAATGCTACGAAATCGATGATAACATGCAAAAAATTATGTACTACGTGCGAAATCGCTCATGCTAATTCAAGCACATACAAGCACCTACAACACAAACTAGCCTTTATCAATTAAATCGACCACTCAACGATCGTGTACAGTGATTTTTTAATCGATAAGTAAAAAATATGTATCTTTAAAGCGTTTAGCGTACACGAGATTTTAATCGGCCCTATCAAAATCAGCCTGATAGGTTCGATTGGGTATTTAATAGGTTTTTGCAAGCTACGGAATACATCAGACCGTTCAAGACCATCGTCTTAACAGTTCGACCAGAATTGTATAAACTTTAGTTAAATATTACATCATTGTGATATAGTAGTGAAGACGAAGCAAGATGTCGACCGTTTTGGTATTACTGGTGGCCACGTTTGTACTTTTCTTAGTGCACAGATACTTCAAGAATAAGAGGTTCAACGAGCTTCTCAGCAAGCTTCCATCACCACCAGGTTCGCCCATACTCAAGCATGCAAAGGAATTCAGGAAACTAGATGGTAAGTGACAATCTTTTTAGCGTCTCATACCATCTCATTGTCTAAATTGTGGAAGAATTGTACCAAATACTTCACATAACATACGTGGAAAATGTAGCAAAATTTACAAAGTATAGACACTTGTTTTAACCAAAACAAGTGCATTTCAACACTTACTAAATTACCAAATACTCTTATCGCTCTTCATAGTGCACATGGGAGATAACAGAATTCTAGATGTCATATCTAACAAATCTGGAACATTGTTTTGATGAGACGATTAGCCGTTCAAGTGGGTGACGTTATTCTTTTAATTTGCAGGAATGATGGAAATGATCAGTAACTACTTGGAAAAGTACGATGGTATGGTTCTGTTGCATCCAGGCCCAACCATCAACTACTTTGCATGCGCCGACCACAAACTGATGGAATACTTGTGCACCAATACAAAGAAAGTAATCAAATCGGCGAGATACAGGCTCTTCGTGAAATGGTTGGGAATTGGCTTATTCACCGGCGAGGGAGAAGTCTGGAAGAAACACAGAACCTTAGTAACACCAGCCTTCCACTTCCAAATCTTAGAACAATTCGTCGATACCTTCAACTCCGTCTCCGATGTCTTCGTTGAGAAGTTGGGCGAAACAGCCGATAAAGAAATCGATATGTTCCACTTCATCAGCATGTGCGCCCTTGACATTATCTCAGAAACAGCAATGGGTGTTTCCGTGAATGCCATGAACCAATCAGATTCGAAATATGTCCATAGCGTCCATGAAATGTTAAGAATCATTGCCGTCAGGTCGTTCTCACCATTAAAGGTCCATGACTGGATCTTCAGGTTTACAGAAGACTACCAAAAGGAGGAAGAAGCCTTGAGGATATTGAAGGGTAACACCAACACAGTCATCGAAAGGAAGCAAAGAGCTTTGGATAGTGGAGAAAACAGGGTCATCAACCCTGAAAAGAAGAGGAGGTTAGCTTATTTGGATCTGCTCCTCGAACGTCGTGGTAATGGTATCACAGATGAAGATATCTCAAACTCAGTCGAAGGCTTTATGTTTGCTGTAAGTCTTTAAAAACTTTTAAAATGACGAGTTATTTACTGTAAAATTCTTCCTGTTTAGGGTCATGACACATCTGCAATTGCCATGGGTTGCACCTTCTATCTTCTATCCAAACATCCAGAGGTCCAGCAGAGAGCGTTTGACGAGTTGAGAGACATCTTTGGAAGCGATACTAAACGCCATGCCACCTATAAGGAACTGCAAGAGATGAAATATTTAGAGATGGTTATCAAGGAAGTTTTGCGTTTGTATCCACCAGCACCGATCATCAGCAAACAATTATTAGAAGATTACGAATTCAGTAAGTAGAACGATGACCCAAAAACTCTAAATAGATCTCAACCTTGATACACATTCTAAAAACAATCTTGGCCTTTACCTGTAATCTCAATCAACGATCTAACGATAAACTTTTTAAACTTACAGACGGATATATTCTACCTAAAGGACTCAACGTGCTTGGCATGATTCACTCCATCCACAGAAGGGAGAAATACTTCCCAAATCCCAACAAATTTGACCCTGAAAGGTTCAGTGCTGAAAACCAGGGCAACATCAAGCCTTTCAGTTATATTCCGTTCGGTGCTGGCCATAGGAATTGCGTTGGTCAGAAGTTCGCCATGCTCGAGATGAAAGTGGTTATTGCTCATGTCTTGAGGAACTTTGAGATCTTGCCAGTTGAAGGATTCGAGATGCATTTGGTACCGCAAATTGTGCAGAAGCCTAAGGATGGCATTAAGGTTCGTTTGGCTGCTAGGCAGTACTAAGGACCAGAAAGCGAAATGGATAAAGTTTATATTAAACAGAATCCGTATATTTATTATACTGTAAAGGTTATGTGATTAAAGTGTCTTAAATCTTCAGTTTACTAAACTGATATTGGTTAACTGAAGATGACAATGTATTGATTTAGTTTTGGTAGATATGTAAAGTAAGATAGGTTTATATTTATATTATCTGTGTAGATATTTTATAATAAAATAATTGATGACTGATAAAACGTTGTATTGTGCTTTAATTGTCTATTAATTCAAGTGTATAATTGAAACTATATATTGTGATAAGGTGACGATATTGTTCGAGCCAAAAAAACTACTAATGGCGAGTGATAAACGTTGATAATAGTAGGTAGTGACGGTGCATACAAAATATGAATAAAAGTCTTATTGAAGAAGCGAAATTTCCAAAAACTATAACTCGTACCTAGTATACAAAAAATTTCTGGATATGCATTAATATTAAAGCTTTCGACAAAGAAAAAATAACTAAAAGTCGTGTAGAAATCCAACAACGTTGAATGCAAAGCGACACACTTCAAATCGCTTAGCTAGTAAGCGTGTGATATTAACTTAATATCAATTAAACTTTTGAATTAAGATGAAAAAATTTCGCGGTATTCCAATTACTTATTATTTGTCGAAAATACAATAATGAAGATAAATGACTACCCTGGCCAACGATAATAAAAACAAACAAATGCCATAAACAAAATTTTATTTGACCTTCTCCCAAGATATTAGAAGTTCCGAGTTGGTCCGCTTGGTGACGCTGGATGGTAAGAAGTGCCATCTCCAATAAAAATTAATTTTCTTTAGTAGTCATTATAAGAATTAGAATCTTCAAGAGTTGAAGAAAAGTTGCGATGAGCGTTTACACTTGTAAGGAATAAAGGAAATTAATAAAGAAACTGTTGTTATTACTTATTACCATAAAATAACCATAGTCTTCTTTCTAGGTTTTGCAGTAATTAGGAACGAAATTGTAACCAATTGAATTCAAATCAGGACTATATATTTGAATTAAAAGAATTTACTCTTGAATTATCTAATTATTTATTGTTGATGTCATCTCTATATTTCCTTTAATTTGATATAAACTCCATTAGCAGATTTCAGAACCGTCAACGGAATCAGCTCTGGTTTGAATCCATCTACTGGCAAGATTTGAAAGTTTCTTAATATATGAGAAACGGTAGCCTTCATCTCCAGCATGGCAAATCTTTGGCCTAAGAGAAGATCACATTTAAATAAAAAGAAAAGATTTAAACATTTTATTAAATGCTATACCAATGCAATTCCTAGGTCCTGCGCTAAACGCTAAATAACTGTAAGGATTCCTCTTCGACTGATTTTCAGGAGTAAACCTGTCAGGATCAAACTTTTCAGGATCGGGATAATGTTCAGGGTCTCGATGTACACCGTAAGCAAACACCGCCAGCTGACCCAGTTTTGGAAAGGTACCTCCAACTGAAATATTAAAAATCAGTAAAGTCATCATGTCATTCTAAGGAAATCTGACGCAAACACTTACACAACTCAACATCATTTTCAGGAGATCTCATGAATATAGGAACTGGAGGATAGAGCCTCAAGCATTCCTTAATCACCATATCAAAATATGTCATGGCTTGCAAATCTTTTAGTGTAGCGGCTCTAGTGTCATCACCAAAAATACTCTGTATTTCCTTCACGACTTTTGCCTGGACGTCTTGATGTATAGATAAGCAGTAAAGAATAAAACTTATCCCTGAAGCTGTGGTGTCATGCCCCTGCAAAGGCAAATGATACAACATAATTGACTGTATTATTCGTATTCTACAAACCTCAAACATAAACGTGTCAACTTCTTGTCTTATCTCTTCATCAGTCATCGGTCTTCCATCAATTTGAGCCTCAAGCATTAAATCCAAGAAAGCCAAACGTCTTTTTCTTCCAATGACAACTTCCTCTTTATCAGATAATTCTGATCTTCTTTGTTTGATGACTGAATAAGTATAACCATGTAAGATCTCCAAAGCTCTCTTCTCGATTTTGTAGTCCTTGGTTAACCTGTAAATCGACTTAAAGAATTTTAATGGATTAAAATATCTATCCATGACTATTCTGCACATGTCTCTAACAGCCTCGACATAACTCGAATTCTCGTTGATTTGAGCATGAACTTTTGTTCCCATTGCTGCCTCTGTAATGTAGTTATTGTTATATTTGTGGAAGTAATTCGTTTTTGCTCACCACAAATCATATCTAAAGTGCATAAAGTGATATAAGGAGCGACATCGAAACCTTCTCCACATTTTGCTCGGAAATTGTTTATCAAAATTTCGCTAGAAGAATGGAATACTTGGACGTAGTGCTCCAATATTTGAAAATGGAAGGCAGGGGTTAGGATTTTCCTGGTTTTCTTCCATTTTTCACCTAAAATACTCAGGTAATATTGAGAGGTCATATTGCATACTTTGTCTTCACTATTACTTACGATCAGCTGTTAGCAAGCCGGTACCAAGCCAATTCTGGAGATACCAATAGAGTAGACCCTTATTCAAAATATTCGTTGTTCCCAATAAATATTCCAAGATTTTCATATTTGTGATTTGAAGATTTACACAGCCAATAAACACACTTATCCCAACAACGCCTCCATGATTTTTCATTGCCTTGAATGAGTTGGGGATAATTTCTAAAATTTCCGTTGGTTAAAAACTTGCGGACTTGTCAATGGTTTTAAAAAACTTACGCTTGAAAGTGCGGTAGTCAAACAGGTTCCTCAGTACTGGCAAACCGGTTTGCTGGGGAAATTTTTTGAAGATCACATCGGCTCTGAGGAAATAATAATATGTCTTGGCAGCGTCCGAGTGACTCAAAATAAAAACTATCCATGCTATTACAGCAGTGCACAGCAAAATGTAAAACATTGTATTATGTTGTGGGAACTACTGCAGACAATGTTGTACTAGTCGTTTATAGGAAAGGTTATCAAAGTTATAACCTCACTATTGATTTGTTTTTGTGCAAAATTCTGATAAATTAATAATACATGAAGCTAATTCAGCATTTAAAGAACGTTACTATCATCAACTCTGGCGTGCATAATGCAATTATTATTTGAATTTCAATGTTGCCAATTTAAACTAATTACTATACAACCTTTTAGGTTCTTTTATCTACGACTCAGATATAATAAGTTCATTGCATACGTATCTATGACTATATAATCCCTCCCATGATACACACTGATGCTTATGATGACAACAGCTTTGTATGATAAAGACAGTTTGTTTGAATAATGCCTTCATTATTCAAAAGAACTGTCATAATTATACAAAAGTATTGTCTAGTCCGTCAAAAACCTACTTGGTCGACAGTTATTTGACAGTTGGCTTCGCCACCATTGACAAACACATTTAAAAGTATATTATTTGACGAGCACATAATTAAGGATATAAACAGCGAGCATGAAGTTTACACGCGAGCCGTAGGCGAGCGTGTAATCATGCGAGCGATTAATATCCGTTATGTGCGAGTCAAATACGACGTTTTATCTACGACTCACAAATTCCGTTCTAAGCAAAATATTTTAAATGTATTTGTCAATTATGGCGAGGCGAACTGTCAAATAACTGTCATCCACGTAGGTTTCGGCAGATTTTGACACTAGCGTTGTATAATGATGACAGTTCGTTCAAATAATGAGGTCATTATTTGAACGAATTGTCATTATTATACAACGCTAGTGTCATTATAATCATTGGCGCGTATAATGATGGGGATTATATAGTCATAGATACGTATGCAATGAACTTATTATATGTGAGTCGTAGATAATAGTTATTTATATACCAAGGGCATTACACGGATGTTTATGTCCCAAGGGTGACTGTTTAAAAAGCTCGAGGACCGATAGGCCCGCGAGCGTTTTAAGTCGCCCGAGGGTATATGACTTTAAATTTACAATTTGAATGACAAATATTTGATATATTTGACATATAACCATGGCAGCCATTAACGCCCGCGCGGGCGCTAAGAAGCAGCTTTTGCTTTTTAAGATGTAAAATGTCACTTTATGATCATGTAGGATATAAATTATTTTATATGAATTTTTTATGAGTCGTAGACAAAACGTCGTATGTGACTCGTACATAACGGATTTAAATCGCTCGCATGTTTACACGCTCGCCTGCTGCTTGCCATCATGATCTATTTATATCCTTAATTATGTGCTAGTATAATAATATACTATTAACGATCTTGCTCGCAAAGGAAACATTGTACAAAGCGTTTGTTATAATTTGACGATTTTAACTAGTTACTATATGTTTTGGACTACGCATTCTTTTATAGAAGTGGTTATGAAAACGAAATTGATGTTAAGATTTAACATTTACAATGTTATTCTAAAATTATGACACTGTTTTTTTTTTTTCCTTTTTGTTGTTACCTGCCGGGCTATCACAATATGTTCCTAAGTACATTAGAGTTTACGTTCACTACATTTCCAGGTTATTTTGGTTTAAAATAAATTGCACCAAAAGTAAAGTTTTCACTCGTTTATTGAAACAGTACTGGGTTACTTACTCTGCATCGTTATTCTCAGAAGTGTTGCATTCATCAGCTTTATCGTCAGATTTATAAGATTATTCAGCTTCAGCAGCAAGATGCTCAACCCAATCATCAAGAGCTAATGGTTTCGTTACATTCAAAACATTCAAATGATGGCCTTTAAGTCCGGTTCACAAAAATAGCAATCCTCCACCTTATGCTAATTTTGATAATACCATATCATCGGAGTAGAAAGGGCCATTCCAGTTCTTAAATTATAATTTTTTTTTTTGATTTTCATAACTTCAATTTTGACGAACAAACTACACACACGTATTCTGGTTCATACCAGCGACTTGCTAACAAAACTTATTGCGATTGTTACACATTTAACTTTTCTTATATTTGCACTGAAGCATGCACTAAAGCTGATTTCTTATTGCTTATGGATCAGTTTGATTGTTATTTTATATGAAATTTGGTGATACTAAAGACCTACATCGTCGTAATAGTATTGGCCCTAAGCATACCCCCTGGAATACTGTGGCCTACACTATGTGCAATAGTTTATGGCGCATCGCATTGTTTTGTTGCTTATCTGTCGTAAGTTCACAGACCGTTCGTTGATATCGTCGATATCATCGTAATGGTGGACACAATAAGTGTCAATCCAACGAATATAACCATTCTTAAAGTTCACTACTAACAGCTATTCGCCAAGAAACAATATAATAATACAAATTTGATTGGACCACTAAAACACTACAGATAACTGTGACATATAGTTGCGAACTGCTCTATTTACGCCTTGTGGATATAGTACCCGCCTACCCCAGCAGGGTGCGCTTTCATCGCGCACCCTGCCAATATTTTCCCTGTGCATACACCGTGGTGGGGACTTGAAAAACGATCTAAGCGCCCGCAGCGGAAAAAATACCTAACTAAAATGCCTACATATGTGCAGTAGTTCATTAGCGCATTATGTTGTGATCCAATCCGTCAGAACTAATAATATATCGTTGGTATAAATAATCATAATGGGACACAATAAGTATTGCGTTATCAACTGTAATAATACAGGAAGAAATATTAACAAATGAAATATTGAAATTAATAATATACATCTCAACGGACCACTTATACAGTACAGATACCTGTAACATTTATTAGCAATCTGCCAATAGATAAGTTCGCAATTGATTTATCCATTTTGTTCTCACACTGTGGTTTGGCTTGCGCTTTTGTGATAAGAAGTAAGCACTGTTAGGACTACAGTAATAAACATAAGATTTAATTAGAACTTTATTATCGAATTGCCTTATACAAAGATCTAAATTAAGAAACATTCCATGGTTGATTTCTTCCAAACTGGTGCATATACAGTTCGTGACTATTACATTTTTGCTATGCATTTTTATTTATTTTGTTTATAAGACCTATTATGATAAATGATAACCTTTTCAACTTGCGGTGGTATATTCGCACTGCAGTGTTGCTTTGAACGATATAGAGTTATGTTTCCTTTACTTCTTTATATTTTCCTAGCATGTCTCGTGATTTTTCTGTACAAAAACTTGGAACTTATTTACAATTCGATAAGGGCTGATTTCATTCTTCAGCAGTATCCACAACAAAAAGGTTATCCGATTATAAGGAACTTATTAGATTATATTGACGTAAAAGGTGAGTCGTTTGGTTTTTCAATGTATTTGTTTATAACAATATATTGTAGACATTCTTCCAAATGCATTAAAAGCAATGAGGAACCATGGAGGAATTGTTGCAATGTGCGGTATTATTGGTACCGTTAGCGTCCAAATTACAGACCAGAAGATATTGGAATACCTATTAGGAACTACAAACATTTTGAATAAGGGGCTTTTATATAAATTTATGGAGAATTGGCTTGGCTCCGGGTTGTTAACATCTAAAAGTATTATTTCATTCTTTTATTTTAATTTTACCGTTTTTAATCCATGAATATTCCAGGTGAAAAATGGAGGAAAACGAGAAAAATGTTAACGCCAGCCTTTCATTTTCAAATTTTGGAGCATTACGTTGAAGTTTTCCACTCCTCTAGCTTAATTCTCATTGATAAACTTAGAAAGAAATGCGACAGCAGCTTTGATGTAACAGAAGATATTACATTATGCACTTTAGATATGGTATGCGGTAAGTAAACTTGCGAACAGTTTTCAAGTTGTAAGTTTAAAACTTTGGAAGTTTTTTAGAAACTGCAATGGGAACAAAGGTAAACGCGCAGCTGAATGGAAACTCAAGTTATGTTAGAGCTGTTAGAGAAATGTGTCGGATAATTGTGGATAGGTACTTCAACGTACTTAAAATTTTGATGTTCGTATTGAGTAAGGATTACTTTAAAGAGAAGAAGGCTTTAAAAGTTCTACACGATTATACCAATTCTGTTATAAAACAGAGAAGACAGGAAATGGTATCGACTGACGATTGTGTAGGGAAGAAGAAACGACTCGCATTTCTGGACTTGCTTCTCAAATCTGAACTTGATGGTAGACCATTGACCGATACTGAAATTCGCGAAGAGGTTGATACGTTCATGTTTGAGGTAATCTTAGAACAATCTTATATTTTAAGTATGATGGCTTATATCGCCAGTAAAATTTACAAAATAAGTACTAATAAATATACATAGCTGGTAGTACGGCTATGTTGTGAGTCAAGGTTGATAATACCTGACGTTTTGCTAACAATAACCATATGGAAATCGAGTGTTGCTTTGCTCTGCTTACCAATTCGATGCCCGAAGTTTTCCATCAGTAGTATCAAAAATATATAAAATAGTTAAACACAAAATGAAAAAAAGTAACCTAAGACATATTTAGAATTTATAGCAACTGATTTGTTTGATGTTCTAGAAAGGTCAAAAGCATGTCAAACTAAATCTTAAACTTTGTACTTGTCTGAAGACCATCTAGCTACAGTAATCTAACACAAATTATTGTTGTGTATAGAAACAATATTGTGTTCCTCATTTGTTTAACTGAAATTTAGTGTGTGTGCTGATACTTCAAACTTCACATACTGTAAGTTGTTCTATTTCACTTTGTCTTCGCTAAGGTTGTCAGATCTCATATATTTGATGTGAGTTTTATGTATATTTTAATAGAATCTCATATATCATATTGAGGCCTTCAACCGATGCTTTATGTTGCTGTTTAAAATTTGACACTACTTTGTAACTTTTCTTTCGCTGGGATTAATAGAATTGCTTAATTTATATTCTCAATAATTTGTTGGTTTTACGCTGTATTTTATTACTTTTTCTGCCAATTGTAAATATTTTATAAACATCATTGAATTCAGGTAAAGAAGTCTGCCTCTAAATGTTGGTGATCACTTTTTGATTATCCACAGTCAGATGCATAATTATTGAACTAATCATTGTCAGCCAATAAATGCACTCATTATTAATTTTTTCGTATGTATTATTATATGTTATAACTATAAGACATACTGCATACCAAGGTATTATTTTCTAGTCGAACCTGAAACGTATAAATAAATCTTGTACTAACCCAAAAGAATTTCCTGAAAGTCGAAAAAATATTTTTCTACGGAGCATTTTATGTTTTTCTCAATTATTCTAACAAACTGCTACGTAGAAGTTATTTTAAAACACGTTTTTTTCTCCAGCCATCTGTAGAGGTTCGAGAACTTGAAACGGGTTTGGAAATCCATATGTGCGATGTATCAAATCGATATCATATTTTATATTGTATAGTTATATATAGTTTATATTTTACCTACAAACGTATTTTCAAATAAATATGCCTTATTTTCGAAATGTTAATCACGTTAACACTGAATATTTTCAATAATACTTTGTTTCATGTTAAGGTCTGTTTACACGCTCCTGCCATTTGCACAAACTAGTTTGTTGTGCAGTTGAAGTGAATGCAATGATCGCGTTCACACGTTTAGTTTTGTTGGTGCAAATCTGAAATAAGTAACCGTGGAAAGTCGTCGCGAAACGCGGTATTTACTGTGTTTTTACTCCACTACTTCAAACATGTGGAGCAATTGAGAACCAAGAACTAATTCTTGTCACTGCTGCCGTTTGTATAATGAGAAAATGCTGAAATCGAAACTGGACAAAAGGAAATGGTCTAAACCTTGGTTACTAAAAAGGAATCTGCTTTCTCATGTTAATTTAATTGCTTACCAACCCAACGATTTTTGAAACTACTTACGCATGGCGCAAAATACCATAAATTTGGAACATACATATCTTCTTCTCCGGCACCTGATTTTTCCAATGCTAACACATTTTTTACATTATCATACGCAGTATCATAAAGTATTGTAATCGTGCCGAAAAAGAAATTGAGATTTTAGCGGAAATATGTTTTATTTGGGTCTACTGATCATTTTTGACCAAGGTACAGAAAATGTCTGCGTGTACCCGACTTTTGTGGCGACGATTCCCGAGAAACTACTAAAGGTATCGGAACGAAAGTTCAAAACGGTCCAAAGGAACTGGATGTTACCTCTAAGCATTTTTCAGGGATTTTGCAGACACGATCGATCTCGATCAAATAGAATCTCATGCAGCTAAACTATTAACTTTATATATTGCATGTGTAATTAATTAATTAATTCATTTTGTGGCCAGCATAATGACTGAGAGTCTGTTAGCAGTTGTGTTACGGTTAAGGTTATGTTTTTCAATGCCAGTATAGTTAAACTTGCAATTAAAACCCCAGCCTAAGAGTAAATTGATTTGAATCATGGATTTGAATCAATTGTGCGCCAAGGCGTCCTTGCTGTTTATAGGTTACAAAACTGACTTTTCTTTAATTGACAATTGTCCTCTAGCAATGACATTGTGTTAGAATCTAAGACTTAGATGCCAATAAAAGAAGATACGCTAAAATCTATGTCATCTTTATTCCAATAGTTCTACTTCTTATAGGCTACTAATAATTGTATTTGCCCTTTTGACACTTATTTCTTCTTCTAGGGACATGATACTACGTCATCAGCAATAAGTTTCACGTTATACTGCTTGTCGAAGCATCAACACGTTCAAGTAATATACCTAAATATGTGAATTAAATAAATAATTATAAGACTGCCGCCATTTTTTTAGGATAGAGTTTTGGAAGAGTTGCAAGGAATATTCGAAAACGACAAACTAAGGGCTGGAACTATGCAAGAACTACAAGATATGAAATATATGGATATGGTTATCAAGGAATCGATGAGACTGTATCCACCAGTACCTCTGTTTGTACGCACGCCACATAAAGACATCAATTATTGTAAGAATATCCGAGAAAACTTCATTTTACTAAATTTTTCTGACGGTGTAGGTTTTATTATTTTTATTTCTAGTTGGAGGTACATTTCCAAAAGGTGCCCAACTTGCAGCATTTGCGTTTGGTGTTCACAGAGATCCGAAAAATTTCCCCGATCCTGAAAGGTTCGACCCTGAAAGGTTTACAGCTGAAAATCAATCAACACGAACCCCTTACAGCTATTTGGCATTCAGTGCTGGACCAAGGAACTGCATAGGTATTAAGATTAGATATTTTCAGGAGCGAATAATTAATTATATTTATTTTCTTTAGGTCAGAGATTTGCAATGTTGGAAATGAAGTCAACACTCTCATACATCTTGAGAAATTTTCAGGTTTTGCCTGTCGATGGATTTGAACCTATTTTGATTCCTTTAACAGTGCTGAAGTCAGCTAATGGTGTTCATATTAAATTAAAGGAGAGGATGTAGAAATATTTATTCAGTGATGCTCTGTTTAATAAACAAAAAATAGTTTAATGGCTGTTATTTATTCACTATTAAAACTCTTTAATGAAAAACGTTCTTAGATTTGATTTGTATTGGTTTTTAGCGTTGAAAAATGCTAAAATGCTAAAGAGTAAATATCCAGTTCTTTTTGACGCTTTAGGACAAACAGCTTTTCAGCTCTAACTTTGATCATGAAACTAAATACAATTCCATTATTAGAAATATAAACTCGTTATGTAGAGAAATAAAATCGTTTATTTTAACTTCAATAAATAGACCAACTACAAATAAATTAAAACTATATCGTGCTATCGTTCTTCTGCTGTATTATAAGCCTAAAAATGATAAAATTAATAAATTAAGTGTAGTTATAATAAACCAACTTACGTTTTGTGCAATTTGGTGTAAATTATCAGACATGGCGGCTCCAGTATTTTTAACCATACCATAGAAAACGCCCTTATTTTGCAATAGTTGGTACGGATGATCGAACTCTTTAATTTCTCCAGCTTCCATCACTAGAACCATATCACTGTCTATGATGGTATGCAACCTATGAGCAATTGTCAGTACAGAACAATCAGCAAATTTCCTCCTAATTGTCGATTGGATCAAACCATCGGTCTTAGGATCAACATTAGCTGTGGCTTCGTCCATTATTAATATCTTATTCTTCCTAACTATAGCTCTGGCCAAACAAACTAATTGTCGTTGGCCTACACTGAGATTTGTTCCTCCTTCAGACATCTTACTTAACAGACCATCGCTCATATCAGCAACGACTTGTTTCAATTCCACTTCCTCTAACGCGTTCCATAGCTCAGCATCATCATACTCCTCGAATGGATCTAAGTTCTTCCTCATGGTCTCCGAAAATAAAACAGGTTCTTGTGGAATGATAGCAATTTTCGATCTGAGATTCCGAAGATGCACCGCGGATATATCGATTCCATCTATGAGAATTGCTCCTTCCGTATAGGCTAATTGGAACAATGCTAAGCTTAAGGAAGACTTTCCGGCACCTGTTCTTCCCACAATTCCAACTTTTTGTTTTGGTTTTATTTTAAACGTTAAATTCTTCAGGACAGGCGCTGAAGATGGATCGTATCGTAGGTACACGTTCTTAAACTCAATTTCACCAGAGTTAGGCCATGTATCGATAGGTAAAATATCTCTCTTCTGTATCGTTTCTTCATCTTCAATATCCAAGTATTCGACGATTCGTTCGACTGAAGTCATATTATTGGTCATCTCACACCATTGCCTTATACACCACTGGGCTATCTCCATAATCATTAACGTTTGGGTTATTGCCAATCCAGCAGAACCACCACTTGACTCTAAAATGCAAACCATAAGTGGTGGATGTTAATGTTGTTGACGTGTCATGTTACCTGTTTGCCATATGAAGAAACTAAAGGTTACAATAAAGACAAGTAGGGCACAAAGTGAGTCTATCATAAAGCCAAATGTATGAACACTAGCTAGAAACATATACCACGATGACGTGTGCTGATCTTGATGGACATCAAAGGTCGTCCTAAAAGCATCTTGTTCTCTAAAAGCTCTGATTGTAGCCAAACCGAGGAGAGACGTGTTCATATGCGTGTATACTGGACTTCTAGCTGTAAAATGATGGCATATTAGAGAAAAACTATTGATAAAAGTCAGTATTTACTTACTTATGGCTTCCAGTCGCTTGATAGCGATACTTGTCGGTAAGTACAAGCATTTCAAGCCGTAAAACGTAATCAGAACAAGAATCATGGCAACACATAGCCATGGGTTTACGATTGTTACCAATACAACAACGCCAATAATAACTACAGCGATCTAGAATCTAAATGTTGGATTTGGTTAATTGTTGACTAACAATACATACCATTAAAGCATCAATGATGACAGTTGGTAGATAATCGTCCATCAGGCCAAGATCTTTTGAGAACCTATTCAAAATCCTCCCTGATGGATTCAAGTGGAAGAATCTCATATGCGCTGAGATCACCTTAGCGAATATTGCGTTGTGGAGGTTCTTTGAGCATTGAATGAAGAACATGAAGCAGTATATTGATGATATGATAGCGGTGATCACCAATATGATCATAGTGCCGGAGAGTATATAGATATGGTCATCTCTGGTAGTTATTGTTCCATTGAATGTTCCATTGTTGGCTACCATGATGGAGTCGATGTTGCTCCTAAAAAAGAACAACGATATTAAAGTAGAATATTTTTTCTTTATCGTCCAGGCATTTTTCCTTAGACTCAAAAAATAATTTATTTTAAATTTCTGATAGATTCAATTTTTATTGTAGTTCTATGGAAGGTCAAAGAAGAAAATATGTATTTGAAACTATGTATATTTAAATTGTTTTGTTCTGAATATAAATGACATAGCTATAGTCGAAAATATTTAGAAGTTTTCCATTTTTTTAGGTTTTACTAACAATGCGATATGAATTCTCTATGTAGGCTAAAATGAATGCTCAAACCGCGAAATTTAGGGCAGAAATCACACCGCTGCTATAAGCGACTAGTGTACAATTACATGCCTATACAGGTGTTTCAGAAATAACGGCTAACCTTGAAGGAACATATGCCCAAGGACGTAATAAGCATGTTTTGTCAAATAACGTATGGTCTAACTTTACGCATTATTGAGAAAATTAATGAAGAAAGACGGAGTCCGTCCCTGACCAGCGGAAGACAATCGACCACAATCCACCACAGTTGTGTTGCAACTGGTGACAAATCAACGCTGCGGGGACCATTCGGTCTCCCCCCACTGCGGGCTTTCTCGCTGAACGTGACAATGACCTACATTCGCCAGGTTGATATGAACGATACAAGCGTGGTCATGGTCTGTCAGCTGTTTGTTGGATTATTAACAATAAAAATCATTTGGATTTTGGAATCTTAATGTTGGTGTATTTGTGTAGTGATTTGTGTAATATTGAATTGCAATTCTATGGCTAGAAAGCGACATAACTTTGTTCGGCCGAGACGCCTAGTTGCTGTGTTGAGTCGCTTTGTTTTGTTCGGCGATAACGCTTAATAATCACAACGTTTGTTCGCATCACATTTCTGTATTAGGTAGGTACTAATCTCTCTATTTTTTAATTGTTTGTACGGTCTTTTGCACCCGTAGTCAAGTTATGAGCGTTCGGCTATTTACCAGGGCCGGCATTAGACGAATTCTTCAATACAATTTTGTTAGTACATAAAACTTTGAAATAGACTATAGGTTATTTGACCAAAATTGCTTCTCTGTCCTTGGTGAATATGCTCCTTCAAGGTTAGCCGTTATTTCTGAAACACCCTGTATATATATCTATATATTTCTGTCGCGTATTGTGGTCAATCGTGGCTCTATGTTTTCATAGAGACATATAGGCTGTTGCGTATCGCTCGTCGCTTATTGCTTCGGTGAGTTTTCTATCTAAAATTATGAGGACTTTGTGGTTATTTATTTAAAAAATATGCAGCAATGGAGTCGTTTTATAACCAGGTTTGGGAAATCATGTAGAAATAACTAGTCCTAACTTCTGACTTGTCACAAAATCAACATTGACGTGAGTAATCATCATACAGTGTGTACATTTCAAAAGTGTCCACCACCCTTAATAACACTTGACTTGATGCGATTATTGTTTTGAGTGGAAACACGTCGATTGAGATATTAAGGGGGATTGAATTTTAGGGTTCATCCCCTTAAAAATTAAAATAAATAATAAAATAAGAAATTATTTTATGGCATGTTCAAAATGGCCTCAATTATTTGCTACACAAAAATACATTCTGTTTTCAAATTCTTCGCGATCGCAAATAATAGCGCTCATTATTCTAGTTTATCTTAAGAATATAGGTTGAGTAGAGAATTGTATGCCCTTTCAAATGATGTATCACAAGGGGGTGGTATTTGAAATTTCGAAGTGGAATGGCTGGGGGGCGAAGGGATAAAACCTAAAATTCTCTAGGTACCATTTTTGAACTTCTCCCTCGTTATGTTAATCGACGTGTTTCCACTCAAAGAAATAATCGCATCAAGTCAAGAGTTATTAAGGGTGGATTCTTTTGAAATGAACACACTTGACACTGTATATCTTTCTTTGTATTAAAATTATTCGTCCTATAAACAAAACTGCGTTATTTTCAAGTAGTTTACAGCAATGACGAATTAAAATATTTACTTGTTTACTATAAGCTATGATTCTTTTAAATCTACGTACTGGTCACGGTATATTCTATAGCTTTCGACTGAAATGGAAGCTTGCACCCCTGAAACATGCAAACAATGAAGGAAAACCCCATGTGACAACTGTGTTCACACTGAAGTTACGTAGATCCAGTTTTGTGGCCGAGATTGACTTCGAACCTAATCAGTAACCGCAGAATTATACCCCGTAAAATGTTCAAAAAATCATTTTACAATTTTGATAGGCTGAAATAAAACAAAACACTAAACTGGGGATTGAAAATATGATGAAAAATCAGTGCCAATTGCTTGAACTGATAGTTCATTATTATCAAACGTGAGGCCAATATTGCACACTACTCTAACGATAAACAATGTTTTGTAAACGATATTTTTAATAACAAGTAAAACATGTTAATAAGAAGACTATTTAAGCGATTATTCGAAAAGATTTTTCAGATAAAATTTGTAGGGAATTGACAATTTCTACAATTCCACAAATTGTATATTGATGGCCTACCATATACTATACGATATACCTATCTTTTGTCTATGAGCGGGGACAGCCGGCCAGTCGCTAGTTTACTATATCATCTATGTATATCATTTAGGATGTCAAATAATACCAAACAACAAACTTACAAAACTAGTGTCTTTTTCAAGGTAGTGACTTACCAATAACTGAGAAAACCATCTACAAAAGCAGAAGACGCTTCAAATATGAACAGTGACAGCAAAATTAAGAGATGAACGTAAAATTTGCCACCGGCTGCAAGGTATATTTTATAGACCCTATTGCTGACCATTCCCGAGTCGGTAGATTCTTTGTTCTCTTCTTGCTGATTATTGTCATTGTATTCGTAAGTATCGTCAATGGCACCTCCAGCAATTTTCTCATCGTCGCCTTGTAGAAGTCTCAGAAATTCGACGCCTGAATCTTGAAGTTGCTTGTAGGTACCTCTAGCTTGCAACGAACCATTCTGCAGCATGTAGATGTAGTCGACGTATCGTAAAAATTGTAACTGGTTCGTTACTAGAACTACACATTTATTCTTCAAGAATTTCGAGATGCACTCATCGAAAATGAGCTTAGCTACGTGGGTATCAACAGCTGCTAAAGGATCATCCAGGAGATAGATATCCGCATTTCTGTAGACAGCCCTAGCCAAATTAATTCTTGCCTTTTGTCCGCCGCTTAGGTTAGCCCCTTTTTCTCCTACCAAGGTTAAGTCTCCGTTAGGAAATAGTGACAGATCCCTTTCAAGGGCGCAAACTTTAATCACTGTTTTGTACCTCTCTCCTTGGTAAGGTTGGCCGAAGACGATATTGTCTTTGATCGTTGCTATGAGTAACCAAGCTTCTTGAGCTGAATACGAAATACTACCAGTTACATTAATTTCTCCTGAAGACAAAGCAAGTTCCTTTAGAATGACATTAAGTAAACTTGACTTTCCACTGCCTACAGGGCCAACTACTGCTATGAGTTGAGAACCTTGAATGTTCATGTTAATATTCTGAAGAGTGTTATCTGCAGATTTCTTGTCCCATTTGGCAGTAGCATTCCTAGCTTGGATGTGGGCTGTGTTGTAAGAAGGGGTAATCTCCTCAATTCTTCTGTATTTCTCTTTCATGCCTTTTAAGCTTGCTACCTCACCGTGAGTTAGGAATTCTTGTATCCTCTTCACTGATACAAGTGCCTCGGCAGTTCTGATTATTCCTTGTGGGAAGAAGATATTTACGGAAAGCTTTATAAGGTTGTAGAAGACCACCAATGAGAAGAGGTACATTGGATCTAGGACGTTTCCTTGAAGTACATGGACAATTATACTTGTGAAGACGCCTAACTTTGGTAGGAAGTTGATGAAGGCAAGGATAATTCCCGTTAAGAAGGCCACCATACTGATTTTTGCGATTTCAGACCTGAAAATTAGGAGTAGTTAGTTAGTAAGCTAGTGAGTTGTTAAAATGCTGGGATCTTACTTTCGAATTTTTTCTATAAGTTTGACGAATGGCTTCTCCCAGGTGTACATCTTGATTACTTGAATCCCTGATAGAATTTCGTTCATGAGTCGAACTCTTTCATCTGTCACTGTTGCTATTTTAAGTCTGTACTGCGAAATCTTCTTTCCAACGATAACTGAAATGCACCAAAACATGTAACTATTACAAACAGTGGCATAGGAAAGGCATATGAAACCGTCAAAATACTTTTGTTGACAGGTTTAATATAGGAAGCAATGTTATCTAAATTTGAAAAGGTAGAAAATTGGTTGTTCAGATTTACTTTTCAGTTATGTAATTTAGAACACTTTAAAGAGTGATGCGTTGATAAGTACGACTGGATTCAAAATTTTTGCCTCGCCCGGTTTTGCTTATTTTTAGTTTGGACATTA
Organism: Melinopterus prodromus; assembly: GCA_964023965.1. Lineage (NCBI taxonomy): Eukaryota > Metazoa > Arthropoda > Insecta > Coleoptera > Scarabaeidae > Melinopterus > Melinopterus prodromus. Next base: position 55,055,466 of record OZ030393.1, read on the forward strand.
CATGTTTTCTGATCGGAGCAAGAAATTTAAAAAATCATTGGCTCAAGTCAGTTACACAATTCACAGATTTTACACATCTGACCCCCGGAGTAGTATATGAGCAAGCTTTTCGTCATTTAACAAACTTTAATACAAAGAAAGAAATACACTGGGCAAAAAAAGAAAACGGTACAAATTTTCAGTTGCTCATATTTCCAAAGATATTAAGTAAATTCTAACATTTCTTTGATAAACTAATTGCTTGTATTGTGAAGTTTGAAAACATACCATATTTGCAATATTTGAACGTTTTAATCCATTGCTTCATGTATTGCTATGCAACATTTCTGATAATATCGGGTCAATGTAATGTGAAATAGAAGGTGTAGTGAAATTTGTAGGTAATGAAATTTGTTTTCTTTTGGTCAAAAGGAACAGTAGAGATTTTATAGCATCGTATACAGGATGATTTTTTTAGCATACAGGGTGGAATTTTAGAAATCGTTTTGCTGTGTTTACTCAAAAAGCAGTTGAATTAGACGTTTGCATAGAAAAAAAAACGATTCCATTGCATAGGCACGAAAACTCCAATAGCGAACTTGAGGTATTTTTAAAGATGGTGGAGAAACCATCCAACGCTTAGTTTTCTTATGAACACCTTATTTGATTTTGAAATTTTTAAAGGATTTTTCTTACCTGTTTTCTATATTGTACTACAATTATTGGGCTGTTGATTTTTTTTTAATTTTTATGTTTTTGCAACCAAAACATGACATTTTGCTTTTGAGGTAAAATCAAAATCGTTTCTTATTGAACTAAAATTATGGCAGTTTGCTTTCACTTGTCTGATGGGCAGGTCTTTGCTGTTAGTTTTTCACATAAAAATTACATCATCAAATAAAAAATTTCTAAAAAAGGAACAACACAATGTATTCAGGCTGGCTTCAGGCTGATGTTGGAAGTACTCTTTATTTAAACATGACAAATAAATTAAACATACAAATAAAAAAGAAGACTTGGTTTGAAGCGATGTAACATACTCAAGCCACGTTGATTCCAGCTCCAACTTAATCTTAGCAAAAGCAAGCAAAAGAATAAGAAAAGGTAACATACGTTTTAGCAAATTTATAGCTAAACAACAAGTGTGATACATCATAACTAAAATGGACGAAAATACCACCTAAAATAATAAATTCAAACATGCGGCCTATAACAACCCCAATGGTTTCTTCACAATAATTTAAGATAACTCAAGTACACAGTTAGAATTCTCTTCCTGTTGCAATGTTTTTGTTACAAACGTCATATTCCACTGGCTTTTACTAAAGCAATAAATAAACATCGTTTAAATATTTCACCCTGTACAACAAAAAAAAAAAATCACCCGGTATAGGATGCTATAAGATCTCTAGTGCCCCTTTTTGGCAAAACAAGACGAATGCATTATCCATTGATTTTAATGCACCCTTCATTTCACATTAAATTGACCCGATGTTATCAGAAATGTTGCATAGAGCAACATAACTTTGGATTGAAACGTTCTGTTATTGCGAATATGGTATGATCAAATGATATTAGACCATTTTCGAAATGACATAGTTTATTATCCGACAATAAGGTGGAGCTAAACTTGAATATTTTTTAATTTAGTATTTACTCAGCTTTACAGTTAAAATACTTTTACAGACAAAACAGCTTTGTGGCTACTGCCTGTCTACATACGTCAGACAAGATTCTTTAGACACTGTGGGCGCAACGGTTTACCGAAAAGTGACGACAAACAAGTTCGAGGTCGACGTTGCTACGTCAAAACATTTCGGTTCCCAGAAACGTGAGTTTTCGTCAATGGTTCTATGTAACTGTAAACGCTCGAAATATGGTCAAACCTATGATTAACGCGCTAATCCTAGGTTTGACCAATATGAATTAGTAAATGTCCGAAAAATGCTATTTATCAATATAATTTCGGGCTGTTACCAAGACATAGCGGTTAATCCTAGAATTGACCAATACATAATGGTAAAATCTAGGATTTACTGGTTCGTGTTGGCCTTGTTGGTGAATCTCAGATGTATTTTTTTACGCAGACACTTGCCTGTACTTAGTTTAGACCAGAGCAACACATGGCGACAGCAACAGGCAACAACATTGGATCATATATATTGCTGTTGTTGACAACTCAAATAAAAATATCATTGATCTATAAGAAGATCTATAAAAAATAACATGTCGCACGCTGCATGTTGCCCACTGTAGCCCAGGAGTAAATAAGACTCAAAATAGTTGAATTCTTTACCGACTCTCAAAACAACAACGCTTGGTTTTACAAACAATGAACATCTCTTTAACTCGTAAATTCAACTGTAGGTAAATGGGTTCTGATTTAAAATTTGTGTTATTGGCTCCGCTAAATCGATCTCCATAGCCAAATCCCGTTTCCATCTCTAAATGCATTCAATATAAAAATATTAGCTACGCTTTCTCAAATAATATCATTTGACAGTTGAATTGAGGAGTGGAAAGAAGCTTTGATAACAATAACACAGTAAACAAATATCCCGGTGTTAAAATACTATAAAATACTATAATACGATAAAAAATGATTATTGTTTGTCAAACCTGGCACAAAATAAAAATAAATAATAAAGCAACAAAAATAACGTACATTGTTTAATGGTTAATTATTATTCAGGTTTTTTTATTATTATAAATATCAGTAAATTACCAACGGTAATACATACTAACGGTAAATTGCCTTATATTAAATATAATATAAGTATTATCGACTGCCAAATACAAAAGAGTTATGGTTGGTTAATGTTACGCAATATTTGCATCCGAATTAAATCTCAATCCATTAAAATTCAAAATTACATTTTATCAACAATAGATAATTCAACCAATACACATAGAATAAGTATTAGTAAAACTATAACAACAATAATAAATACACAACAATAATTCAAAATAATACCCAACAGGTACCGGGCTTCACCATTTATTCAAGCAACGCACTAATAATACCGCCCCACTATGCTGTGTTAATGTGCGCTTGCAGTCCATGCCTGTTTTTTGTTTTCGTCCGTGCTAACCCGTCTGTAAACCCAGGTACGTAGTAAAATGATAGCGTCTTACAATTTTTACGCGTCTCTCTATGTTTGCTATCAAAGCTATCGGTGTATTGACTTAAAAACGTGACATTTGGTGTTAGTTGTGTTCATGTTGTGTTCCCATTGACTTCTTGTTCATTCTTCGTCGATTTTGAAGAGACAAATTGCTGGTACAAGGTAAGATGTTATTCTATTGCGTAATCGCTTTTGTTTGAATGCTGGTGTGTTCAAGTCGTACAATGATTGACCGTTTGACCAGGTTTGACCGTATTTCGGGCTTTTATAGTAACATCTACAATAATTCGCTGATATTTTACTCTGCAAATGAATGAATTCCTTAACAGCAGCCGATTCAATGTCTAGGCCGAGCACATCGGGTACTTTGACCGAATAGCAAGGACATCTATTCTTACTTATAAGTTGATTTTTAAGAGTTTTAGATACCGTATTAATTGAAAGTTTTAGACGTCAGAAAGCTATTAAATTAACAGTTAAATACTCACTTTGAATCGGAATGCATAATATAAATAGTACAACTCCAGTAGTTCCAGTCCATCCGGTCTCATACGATATAATGATCAGAATAACGACGGTTTGAATGGGCGACAACCATACGGTGTTCATAAAAACAGCAGCTAAGTCGAATCTGCTGACGTCGTTCGTCAGCAAATTCACCAAATGTCCAATTGTCGTTCCACCCATTGAGCTTTTGCTGATTTTCAATGACTTCCTGTAGATCAGCGAACAGCATGCCACCCTAACCTTCATTCCCATGATCTGATAGCCGAACATATAAAGGTGTGAGCCTATGGCTATACAAAAACCGCACACTGTTAGAATACTAGCGTAGATGTATGCCTCGTTCTTGGTGATGGTCGTTTCAGGATCTGAGAAGTATTTGAGAATTCTCAGAAAGGATAATCCTTGGCCTATTCTGAAACAGAAGTGTGAATGGTTGTGGTCGTTGCAAATGTGGTTCCATACTTGAAAATTAATTCGGTGGCAGTGGCTATAAGGCCGTAGGAAATGAAGCTTAAGCCGAACACTTTCCATATTGCCCTCACCAAGGATGGTTCTGGTTTCGTCTGTTCCTTCTCCCATGCTTCTTCCAAGCGGTCGCCTAAGTAACTCGATGTGTGGTCGGGTAATGTTTTGTAAAGGTCAGGTTCTTCTAACGGCTTTCTGTATCCTTTGATAAGGGTCGGAATAAACCAACTAAAACATAATAGTCTATTTAAATTTGGATTTGACGAAACAATTAGTTAAAGATAGGTTACATGCCAATAATTATTTTTTCGGACAAGAAGATCAAAATTGTGGTTAATGTCTTTCTTTATAATAAAAAATTTCAGAGAAAATGATCACCATCGTATTCAAAACAGTTCGAAACAATGTGAATCATAATCAATATCACTCACCCAAAAAATATAGTGCGGGAAATGGGAGAAAAATAGCTTTTCGAACAAAATGAGAGTTATCCAAATTTCTTTGTCAAACTTGCTATAGAAAGGGTTTTATAATTCCAAACGTACAGCAAGCCCGTTTGCGAGCAAAACGGCTACTAGTAAAATACTTCGTACTCAGGTTGGTTGGTTTTGCAGCTATTTTGTTTGAAAACTATTTTAGCTATATGAAAAATTGTATGAACTTTTACATAGAAATTAATAAAACGTCCATATAATGCAACCCAGGAAAGTCTAGGGTTTAATAATTTTCAATACGTCAAAGTCTAACTTCAGTTGTATGAGCAAATATTTGTTATCTCTTCGATAGAAAATTTTAAGAGCTCTAATATTTATAATAATAATTTTTTATGAAAAACCAATATTTTTAGAAATAATCACACTGAATTTGAAACTTTCCATCCTATATTTGTTGTGGTTTACATAAATATAAATCTGTATACCAAAATTCAGCTTGTGTCAATTTTGCTTTTAATTTGATGCTGATTATTTTTGTTTTAACTATTTTTTTAATACAAGATTTCTTTAATAAGATACACTACTTTTTTATGTTTTATACTACATGCAGTATCTCCCCAAATACACTTAACTACACCGATACTAGACCATCATTTATATTTTTCGTACAAAAGTCATTATTCATAAACAGTTTTAGATGTCCTAAAAATGCAATAGCCATTGTTTTACAACCACCCTGTTTTTAACATACAGGTTGAACAAGAAATTAGAATAAGAAATTATTAAATATGTCCAATAGTAAACTATCAGCTTGTCGAACTCAAAATTAAAATATCACAGGGAAAAGTTGTTTTAAACTCAATTTAGTGTTCAGATATCAAATTTGGATGTCGTATCTCAATTTTAATACTTTATTTTATCGTACATACAGTGTGTCCAAGAAAGTCCGCATCATATGGAAAAAAATGTTATTATCCATTTCTCAGAAAATATTATTCTTTATCAAAGTTGGCGGCGTGTATGAAACCAAAACGGCAACCGTCAAATATGTAAATTCCGGTGCCATATACGTAGCGATTTAGAATATATGAATTTGTGAGTAAAGTACCTTTATTTTCATTGTTATCGATAAACCTTATTTGGAAATGTTGTTTAGAAGTAAAAATTATATTCAAATATAAAATAACTTTTTGTTTTTTAAAATTTTTTTTTTATGACGAATATTAGTAGAGCCAGTGATACTAAAAGGTTCTCTTAATCTATTTTTTTAGATATTTTATATATTTTTAAAATTTCATATTAATTATTAAAAAACACCCTAAAAGTCTTCATTGAAAATATCAGTAAAATCGAGATAATCGCTTGCTGTAGATGGACTACTACTATCAACAAATCAAAAGTCACTAATATTAATTGCATAACAGGTAAGTCACGCTCCTTTATTAGATATTGTATGTTCTATCATTATCTACAGGGTAAAAAATCTACTTTCAAAATCATCAAGAAAATGAGTATTTTTGCGCTGGTTCTAAATAAACATTAGTTATCATATTAAAATAATTGTATTAATGTTAACGTATTAAAATTTCCAAAAAAATAGATTAAGAAGAACCTTTTAGTATCACTGGCATTTACTAATATTTGTAATAATAGAAAAAATTTAAAAAGAAACATGAAAAAAGTTTTTTTGTGATAGGTTGCTATGACTTTTTAAATATAATTTTTACTTCTAAACAACATTTCCAAATAAAGTTTATCGATAACAATAAAAATAAAGGTAGTTTACGTTACTTATCACAAATTCATATATTCTGAATCGCTAGGTACACGACACCAAAACTTACATTTTTGACGGCTGCCGTTTTGGTTTCATACACGACGCCAACTTTTATAAAGACTCCAATTTTCTGAGAAATGGAATATAATTTTTTTTCCATATATTGCGGAGTTTCTTCGACACACTGTATATCAATTTATGTCAGGTCTAATTTATGGTTGCCAAAAAAATTTATTAACAATTTAATTTGATGATGTTCCATTGCTATTGTTAAGTGAGTCAAAATATTAACAATAATGATTGTGGCTTCTAAATTTTATAATTAATTTAATCTGTTTTCGCAGGGTGTGTTACAAATAAAATCTGTAATTCACGTATGGCGTCACATGTCAACTATTTAAGGGGCAGTCTTACAAGTGTCTATAGCCTGTCAAAAACAGGTTCATATGTACTTTTCATGCACATTTTTACGAAATAATTATTGTACCGCATTCTAGATATTGCTTAGAGAACGTTTTCGTAATTTCTTTTATATTTGTGCCTTGCATTTTAACTTTAATCCATGATTTCTAAATTTCTACATCCATTATTTTTAATTACCAATTTGTCATTTGTGAATGCAATTAAACACTCTGTAAGATATTGAGAACTTTACTGCGTAAACCACAAGGTTTTCTAATTAATCAAAGCAGCTAACTAATTAAGAAACTAAGGCGTAGAATGTAATACACAAAACACTGGTTACAAAAACAGCTACATATGGTTGTACATAATGGTTTCAAATTGCTACAGGAACTAAATATTACCTTATTTATTAAGATATACTTCCTAAAGATACTTACGCAAATGTGCAATATGACAGAATATTAGCGCTTTCTCTTGGATTCTTTGATTTGTGTGTGACCATTTTCTGAAAAAGATAATCATTAAAATTGTGATAGTGAATAAATTAAAAAGCAATTTAAATTAAAAACCACATGAGGTAACAATAATCTAAGTATTACAAAAAACAAAACATACTAATTTACAGTTAATTGCAGTCCATTCATGCTTTCTATAAGCTATAATTTAGAAGACCCAGGTCTTCTGAGAAAACTTACGTCTTTTAAGAACACGTAGGTCTTCTAAGAAGACGTAGGTCTTTTAAGAAGACGTAGGTCTTCTAAGAAGCCGTGGGTCTTCTAAGAAGACCTGGTATTTTATGTTATTTAAGCAATGAATGCTAATTACATCCTTTTACAAATGATTAGTACAATCGTTTGTGTAGGAAAATCATTCGATTATATCGTGATGTATTTATTCATGATCTATGTATTCATTTTTATAGTCATAAATGACACATAAACCTGTAGTTTTCATTTAAAAGTACACTTCAGGGCTATAATTGATAATTCTTCTTGTCACCGTAGATGCATTTCCAGTATTATAAATTATTATTTCACATAAAACTTGCAATTCTACATCAAGGTATCCCAGTGTAGTCGTATATCATCGTTTCACTCTAGAATTAGTGATTCAAATTTATTTCTTACGCATTACAATGACCACACGGTCGATTTTGTATGCAAAGAGACATTTATCATGAATGCGAAATGTTACAGCATTGTGCTTTTTGTAATTAGTTGAATTAGTGAAATAGTCAGTACCAAGGCCAGTATTTCAGAGTTATTTTTTTATTTGATGATCGCAGTGCGGCAATAATTAGTATTATTGATCAGTTCACGGTGTTAAGTCAAATGATATGTCACTAACAAATACTTGGGTTTTCTTCGTCGTTCCTTCCAAGAAATAACACTTGTCCTAATTAATTACTTGTTTGGTTTAGTTTTTTAAATATACGCACGTATACAAAATTAACGAGTGACGAAACAATCATTTTTAAATATGAACTTAATAAGAGAAAATTAAAATTGATTTAAACGTAAAAGTTTTCAAAGTGTTTGCATTAAAGTCAATAATAAACGATAAAATTTTTATGTTTCACTTTTAGTTGAACAAACTGTTCCATCTTTACAGTGAAATTTGTCTTGTATAAATAAAACCAGTTCATTTTTCTTGTTTTTTTACTAAGTTTTTTTAAATATTGGCCACTAGTGTTGTCAGACTACCCACATCATCAGGCAAAACTGCTAAATTGCCAAGCATTATTAGTTATAAGAAATAAAATAAAATAAAAGAAGATACAAATAGGAGCACTACATGTTAAAACAGTGAATACTTAAAAAATAAACAGAAAAAAACGAATTGACTACACTAACATCTAAAAACGTTGGTTGCAATTTGATACAAATTAATCAATAACAAGGGTGGGTCATACGTATATCATAGAACAACATTTTAAATTAAATTTGAAGTTTTATTTATTGAAAGTAGGTACATAAAAATATATTTGTTTTTGTTAATTTCATAAAGAATATCGTTTTTCTGTATCTAAATCAGAAAGCATAAATTATTAATTGACTCCAGTTTCCGAGGAAAATAGAAACACGTTTTGGCTTTGAGTTTCTCAAAAACTAGACTTAGTTAACAATTTCTTCAGATTTAGATTATACGGTCAAAATGGTCGTCATCTTTGTTTTTTTTGTTCTTGTCTTTTTGATAGCTTTTGAAAGCTGTTTTTACGTGATACGTTAACAACAACCGAAATTATCGTCCAAAAACTTCAAGCAAACTGTAATCATTTTGCTTCAACGGTGATTCCTAAAGTCTAATTTAAATTAGTGTGATGTATTATTCGGATCAGAGAAACATAGGTTTTGAACACAAGAAAATAAAAACCATTATTCAACAATAAAATGTGCTCCCGCTAGATTTAAGATGTCCTGATAACGAGTTTTTAAAAGCTGGCAGGCCTGGTTGCTGTAGCTGGGTTGCCTTTAGCCTTCTGAATCCCTTTCTTTCATTGAGGCTGACGACTCTTTCACAAACGCTGTTTTTATTTTCTCAATGTGGATTTAGAACGTTGTCGTTATTTGTCAATTCTGTCTTTTGTTTGTCATTCCGCAATTAGAATCGCATATTTCTATTTTAAGGTTTTCTAAATTGAAATTTATATCTTATTTTAATTTTTCTTCAAAAAATATTATTTTATCTTTGAATTTGATTCAAAAGTTGGTATCAGGTAATAGTTCTATAAAATATTTCCCAAAAACTAATTTTTATGTCAGTGGACACTCAAAAATGATAAAATTCTCAACTTTTAGACATTCAGTGACATTCAGTCAAATGTGGAAATAAAAAAATCAAATTAAAGTGTTTCTTAAGCTTGAATAAAATTCATTTCGAATCCATCTTAGCAATTATGTGGTCTCTGATAGCCTGGAACCATCTTGAACATACCATAGCTTATTGGATTAAAACTGAACAAAATGTTTTAGAAAAACCTTAATTTACTTTGATTTTCTTACATAGCACCTTCATCGACGCACACCTTCAATTGTTTGTTAAATAGTGGTGAAAAGTTATTAACCCATACGAAGAAGGACATCATCTTGAACAATTAATTTATTGGCATTGTATATTAACTTTTATGCATTTATGTGTTAATTTAATGTTAACGTTGATAATTTATAATTAATTAATTAATAATTCGACAAAATTTATTGACAACTTTTATTCATAAAGGAAATTTAACAAGACCATTCCACTAGTTGTGACCTTTCTAAACACTCTGTATATTAAACCATAGGTTTTCCCAATCAGTCATGACTCATGATTAAATTATGAAAAGTTTCTGATTTAAATGAGATTTGTAATGTTATTATTATTAGAATTCGTTCTTTATTTTCCTGTTCGCCACCGGTAACAAGTTCTAAAATTAATAAATTAATCGAAAAGATGTTGGACACATTTTTTTTTTAAATGAACGGTAAAGTGATTATAAATGACGACTAAATAAATAAGGTACTGTTTTCAATGTTGAGGTTATAAGGATGAAGCATTTTGGCGCAATCATGGTGTAGGTATAGATATTCTACGCAAACACTAACATACCTAGACGTGTGATAACTCCTATATCCGGAATGGCAGGAAGTAACAAAAAAAAACGAACACCACTGCAACTGTCACATGCACCGCTATCAAGCACAAGTCACTTGTTGTCTAGTGCTCCATTTCGCAAAAAAACTAACGTATTGTCTCGACACAAGTCGCGGAATGCTGCGACTACCTCCAGTGGCACAACTTCTTGGACATATCCGCGGAATTCAAGGCCAACTAGGTATCCCGGTCAGCAAGGGTATACTTTTATGACTGTGCATAGGACAACAAACATAGAATATTCTAAAAATTTTAAATTGACGATTTAGGTATTATGTTATTTCGAATATGAAATTACTGACAAGACACAATTTTATTATGAATTAAAGATATTGACCCGGTGACATTGAAGCTTGATTTCTTTTTTCTCACTTTTTTTGTTGTTGAAGAATTATTTATACTCCAGACAATTACGTCAGTTGGTCAAAAGAGTGACAGTCATCCTGAAAATAAGGTAGGTAAGTGATTCTTGACCGTAATTTGTAAACAATCCCTGTTATGGTTGTAAATTTGTGTAATAAGGGTAATTTAAAAGATTTTATTCTAAAGAAAACAATTTTTTTTTATAAAATTATGGTTTTTAACGAAACAATGTCTTTAAATACATCGCAAAAAAACGATAAACCGTTTGAAACATGAAATTAAACATGTTTTAAATCACACACACACAAAAATGAACAAGGAATAAACCTTGTTTTAAATATTTTTTAAATTATGCAATTATTTTATTTGTAAGCTTTTTAATCAGCGTCTTTTCATTCCTTATTTTTACTTGCTACCAAAAAATGTCTTTATAACATGTTTTAAAACAATGTTTTAAAACAAAGTGTTTTAAACATAACAACCATGGTCCCCAATGCAGAGGATCATCAATCATCACAGCTTAAGGTCTGGTTTGCTTGGTATCGTGTGTTCAGTCTTCGTCATTGCTGTTCTTTGTTATTGATATATCGGTTATTAAAAGAGTGAATGAAATGAACCAAAGAACAAAATGTTTACAAACGATATATGCACCTGTTTTATTTTACTGTTATTTTTTGATATTGTCTTAATAAGAAACAAATTATGATCTTGGAAATAAAAAAAAATATACGTCATAGTTTTCGAGATAATCACAAACGACTGTATACTTACTTCCTATTTAATTAATGTGTTATCATATTCTATTGTTGAAAGGAATTATATCATGCAAGTTTTATCTCAAAAAATAACCATGGTGTTAAACAACTTAGCAACTGTTCTCAACAGATCTACAAGTGAGTATTGTGGTCCAGTAAACATCTTTATCTCATAACAATCAAAAGTGACCTAAAAAAAATAAAATTGGCGTACCTACTGTACGAAGGTACAGGGTCTGGCAACTACGCACTTTATAGTTGCGCAACTGTTTGTTGTCTTATTTGCATATTACCAAACTGAAATGCTGCCGCCTCGTGTGACATTGGTAATAAAATAAAAAAATCTTTTTCAACAAGGCTAACTGTTAAAATGGACAAGCTTGTCTACATGCAAAGCTTGTATTATCTACAGTAAATATAATATCACTTCCTGAGTGTCTCATTTCCTGTTTTCTTTTGTTTCTTTTTGTTTCCTAATTATTATTTAATGAAATAAGAGTTTGGATCCTGTAAAATCTATTCTCATAGACAGCATTTTGGTTTATCATACAGGGTGATCTAAACTAGTAGTAGGAAACTAGTAAACTATCACTTTTTCACAATTAAATCACACAATTATTATTTAAATATGTCTGGTCTCTTTCATTTTCAATTTTTGTGATAAGTGGAAGTGTCCCTTCCAACTCCATGAGAAAACATGTGACTCAGTTACCAGTTATCCAAATTTGATATATGATGATTAAATTACATTTAACGCAAGTTTTCGCATTTTTGATTTAGCTGAAAAAAAATGATGGTTGGCTTTTGAACAAGTGTTACCATTTTTTCTTTGTTGCATACAAATTTCGATCCTATTTATTATACACCGATATATTTTGGTTTGTTTTTAAGAAACATATTTACTGGAATTTGTTCTTTTGTAACAAAACATATTTCTCTACGTTACAAGATCAAGATCTAAAAAATTTTAGCAATACTTTTAGTAGAAGAAAAAATAGAAAAATGAGACTTCTCTCGTACTTATGTTTAAACCGAAGCACAGAAAACTTGGATTGGAGTATATCACACTTAATTTAATTTGCTTTTATAAAGTAGTTCCAGAGTTAAGAGCCATCAAACCCTGTGCTGAACGCTGAGCAACACTGTATTCCAACTCTGTCTTCCGGGCGAGACACAAATGCATTTTTATCTGGAAAGAAATATTTCTTTGTTTCTATTGAAACAATTTGAATTAAACTAAATTTTCTGTCTATGTAGGTATAGCCCATCTGGGGACACACTGTAGATTTCATTAATTTGTGTTAGTTAGTAGGAAGAATGTGGTTTATAACATAAATTTAAGCAACTATCATAGCAAAGCAAATGTCTAATAAAATTCTAATTGTAATAATCCTTGGTTTTGTGAACTTATTTTAGTTCAATGATCTGTTTCTAAAGTTCGTATACTTAAGTGGGGCATTTGGCTATTTATCTCCCATTTCTTTATTTCCATTCGTCCATTTATGACGAAAAAATCCATAGATACAGACTTTACAAACTTCAATTCAGCTTTGCTGTCGTTCAAAAATATTTGTATGCAATTGTAACGTGATTTTTTACTTTGACCACACCTTTGCAAAGGTCTGCATGCCTCATTCACCAATTGTTTTTAAAAATCTTATATAAAATATGTTTTGGAAGCCAAGACTCGCATCTCTTTAACGCCAAATGTCACAATTTTTTCAAATTCTCGTGTGGTGAACTGTACTGGTGGTAGAATGTAAAGCATTTCTCCAACAACCATACAATTTCTTGCAACGCCTGGCAGTTTGTGTTCGTTCACACATTTGTTTTATATCAAACGCAGCAACTTAAATACCAAATGTCATAATTTGAGTCATAAATTTTAAATCATTGCATAAGCAAAAACACACAAAAACTTACTTATACAGTATTAACGACATTGACATATAAAACATTGTAAACCTTAAATAAAAGTTAGATATCCTTTAAACATGTTACGGCCAGTTAACAATTTTATACACAGTTACATAGTCTATAAGATATAATACAGATGCCACAAGAGAGCAACGTTCATTAATTAGCGAACCATTTATACATATGCATTATTTGTAAAAAATGATTATTTCCGACTTCGTTATCCTTGAGCAGATACTTCTCCGGTTACCTGACGATACTTAACGGAACGATACACGAGTTTGAGGGCAAGGTTAAGACACCATGGGCGTAGCAAGGTCAACAAAATCAAATTCCTTAGAGAAAATTCATTGCATGTCGTATAAAAATGCACGAACAACTCGTTTGACACTTTTTTCTGTTTAATTAGGTGGTTTAATTTGATTGATAGCTGGAAAATCTCTATATTAAACTCGTAGAGAAGAGCATCAGAAATTTCTTGCCGAGGTTAGCAACCGCAATCAAGAGGTTATTCACCTGATTGACTACATGTTTCTAGTCTATTCGTTCGTTTGTCCAAATAAGTAATTCTTATAATAATTACAGAGATTCTAGTAAAGTTATTTATTTAAAAATATAACAGTTTACACTTATAATAGAAGATATATTTTGTCTTATCACCTAAATTCTCCACTCGTCACCGGTTCGCCTTGTAATTCTGAAAAAGAAAAAGAAGCCATTACTTATTATATTAATTAATTACTAAATTTCAACTGAAATATATAGAAAAGGAATTTTAAAACAAAATTTAAACATTAAAAAATGCAATATTTGCATGTGTGTGATATTGTTCTGAGCTGCAATCCTTTTTGCAGAGCTTTTTGACAGAAAGATATTTAGGACTCAGTAGAGGAAAGCAAAACAATCGAAATAATGCTGAAGCTCTTAACAGGCAACGAAATCTAACGCTAGATTTTTTTTCCTCGTTAACTCTATATGAGGGAAAAATTCCTTACCGATTCTGCTACTTTACTTAAAGCGTCGGTCATGGATTTCCCGGTCTGTTGGACCATACTGTAGAAGATGCCTTGCTGTTGCAGAAGCACATACGGATGGCCAAACTCCTGCACCTCTCCAGCATCCATGACCAAGATCTTGTCGGAGTCCATCACAGTGTTCAATCGGTGCGCTATCGTCAGAACCGTACAAGAGGCAAATTTTTCCCTAATGGTATGTTGGATTAGCGCGTCAGTTTGAGGGTCCACATTAGCAGTGGCTTCGTCCATAACGAGAATTTTATTCTTCCTGATTATAGTTCTCGCCAAGCATAACAGTTGCCTTTGGCCGACGCTGAAATTAGACCCTCCTTCAGAAACGTTAGTGTTTAGGGTAGCTGGTGTTTCCATGATTACGCTCTTCAGCTCGACGTCATCTAAAGCACTCCAGATCTCATGGTCCGAGTACTCGTTGAATGGATCTAAGTTTTTCCTCAGAGTTCCAGAGAAGAGTACCGGATCTTGAGGAATTATGGAGATTTTCGCTCGGACCATGGTAATGGGGTAGTTCGATATGTCCTTGTCATCAATGAAGATCTCTCCTTCGGTTTTGGTAAGTTGGAATAGTGCTGAGATGAGGCTCGATTTCCCAGCACCAGTCCTTCCGACAATTCCAACTTTCTCACTGGGCTCGATGGTGAAGGTCAGATTCTTCAGAACGTAAGGATCATTGATGGAATACCGCAAACTAACGTCCCTAAATTCAACTCGTCCATCCTCGGGCCAATCATCAGGAGGGCTCTTCTTTTCATGCCCTTCCACCTCTTCCGAATCTAATTTTGTGTACTCCACCACTCTTTCCACCGCGGTCATCTGGTTCTCCAATTCACTCCACTGCCTCATTCCCCATTGGAACGTCCCAGTTAGCATGATTGATTGCGTTATGGCCAATCCAACATTTCCAGCGTATTGATCTAAAACGTCAATATATAAGATAAAGTATTGACATAATTGATAAATTACCTTGGCCAACAATTAAGAAGCTCATAGTAACAGATCCTATATACACCACGCAAATCAAGTCCAACCAGAAGCCGAAAGTCCTCGAGCTGCCAAGGTACATGAACCAAGCAGAGCTGTGCAGATCCTGGTGGTTGTCAAACTCCCTCAGGAGCATCTCCTGAGCTCCAAAAGCCCTTATCGTGGTTAAACCTTGGAGGGACATACTGATGTGCGTAAACACTGGACTTCTGGCTAAAAATAAGAGTAAAGATGATGACCTTTAATTGCTTCCTTAAGATCTTTGATGAAACTCATCAGTAGTCATCAAGATGAAAAAAAGTAACTTACTAATTCCTTCTAATCGTTTCACATTCGTACTGGTTGCTAGATAGATGCGCCTCAGAAGATAAAATATGATCAAAATTGCCGCTGATACCAACAGTAACCAAGGATTTACAGTTGCTACAACACAAGATATGCCAATCACTTTCAGCCCGATCTGAAAGGAAAATCTCACTACACCACAATTTTCCGGTTAGTAGACTTACTTGGAACGTATCGATGATAACAACCGGTAATATCTCGTCAATGGCTCCCATGTCCTTCGAGAAACGATTCAAGATCCTCCCTGAAGAATTCTGATTGAAGAAACGCATTGGCGCTTTGACAATCCTCGAAAACATCGTATCGTGTAAGTTGGTAGACGCCTTTAAGCAGAAGGCGAAGAACGAAAACGACCGCGTCAAAAATATAAAGACAGTAAAGAGTATTATTGCTGCATATATGTAAATCGTCGTCTCCGTGCTTAGGTAAGCCTCGTCTTCAGTAGGTTGTGTTGCTTTCATCTGTTCGAGATTCGTCCTAAAAATATTCCGTCATAACTTCTTGGTTTAGCAAAATTTGACCAGCTAAACTTTGATGGTACTTGGATTCACTTACCAATAACTCAAGAAGTAATCACTTCCACTTGCTGCCATTTGCGCGATAAAGAAGAGCATGATCAGTGTGACGGCGACGACCAGTTTGCCACCAGCTCTAAAGTAGCTCGCGTAGATTTTAGTACCGATACTTCCACCAAATCGTGATTCCTTCATCTGGATAGGCTCCAGCGTGCCCTCCTCGTTATACTCATGCTCAAAACCCTGTTGTTTCTTAGAGCCTTCGGCTTCTTCATCGTCGTCTCCTTCTCCTTCCAACAACCTAGCAAAATCCAGCCCGCTCTCTTGAAGTTCCTGATAATTTCCAGAAGCCACCACGACTCCTCGCTCTAGTAGCACAATTCTGGTTACAGATCTTAAGAATTGGAGTTGGTTAGTGACTAAGATGACGCATTTGTCTTTCAAGTAGTCCGAGATGCAATCGTCGAAAAGTTGTTTGGCCACGTGGGTATCCACGGCTGCTAGGGGATCGTCCAAAAGGTAGATGTCGGATTCTTTGTAGACAGCCCTAGCCAAATTAATCCTAGCCTTTTGGCCACCGCTTAAGGTAACACCACGTTCTCCAACAATTGTCAAGTCACCGTGCGGAAGGAGGGTAAAATCTCTTTCTAATGCGCATACGAACGCTACTCTCTTGTACCTCAACTCATTGTATGGTTGGCCAAATAAGATGTTATTGCGGACGGATGCACCGAAGAGCCAAGCTTCTTGAGATGCGTAGGATATAGATCCTCTAATTGATAAATTCCCAGATATGAGTGGTAGTTCGTTGAGTAAAACGTGCAACAAGCTACTCTTTCCACTGCCAACGTAACCAATGATGGCTATTAGCTCACCATTGTTAGCTTTAAAGGAGACATCCGTCAGGGTGTTTTCGGGCATTGAGCTTATCCATTTCGCGTTGGCGTTTTGCACTTCAACGCCGGTGTCTTTCTCGTTGACGTAACCGTTCTCATCGTGTCTAGGAAGATCTCTCTCTTCCATCATGAGGAAATTCTGAAGCCTACCGATGGAGACCATAGCTTCTGCGCATTGCGTGATTCCGTTTGGAAGATATACGGTCATAGACTGTCGGAGGATATTGTAAAAGGAACTCATGACGAATACATATTCCGCGCGTACTTGGTTCCCCGTCAGGACATAGGTGAGGATGCTTAGGAACAACGCTAAACTCCCCAAGAAGTTTGTGAATGAGAGGATGGTGCCTTTTATGTACGCCGTACCTCGAATTTCTCTGATTTCTAACCTGAAAATGGTGTTACAAGTTATTGAATTGAATTTTGAACTAGGATCGAGGACATGAAGGATATACAATACATACATTCTAGCTAGGGCCACCAGTTTGGCAAATGGAATCTCCCAAGCGTACATCTTGATGACCTGAATACCGGTGATTATCTCGTTCATCAATCGGACTCTTTCGTCAGTTTTGATCGCCACCCTCAGTCTCAATACCGAAGATCTTTTTCCCAGGTATACTGAAAACATATAGAAGAACAACGCATATACTGGCCGTCCACAAATAAAATAGAAAATACTTTCTACGCATATTAGTAAAATACTAAAATGATAGAAAAGGATAGAAAAGGACATTGGTGTTATAATTAATAATCAAGCGTCTGTGTTACATGTGATTACTATATTGGAACAATTCTAGTTTGTTTTGTCAGTAGTCATGGTCACTCACAAGTCACCCAGTTGAGGCGCGGCGGTTTGTTAATGCCAAGAAAAATATAGTAAATTGTTCGTACCTGTTTATGGGGAATTACTTGTAATGTGGTGAGTTTGTGAGTACATATTAGGAATCGAATTAGAAACACCTAAATATATCTTTTAAAGCCTTATGTTAAACGGTTAGGAGCCTCAGGGGCGTAGCTATATACGGGGAGCAGTGGAAGCAAACAGCTCCAGGCGCACGAGTAGAGGGGGCGCAAAATTGGAAGGTAAATAAAAAGCGTTTGTGTCAAAAATTCTATGGGCCAGATTTTCTAAATAAAACACAAAATACTAAATATAATCAAAGTAAAACATCATATAAGAAAAAATAAAAAATTACATATTTATAATATAAATTCTTTATAAAGTGTGCTCAAAAGGTGTGGGTTCAAAGATTTTTCTTTGATTTTCCACCCAGACATTGACTGCTAATATTTTACTAAATTAGTGTGTTTTTATTCCTTAACTTATAAGTATTTAAGTGGTTCTCAGTTTATTCTTCTTAATATGAAACAGATAATTTTAATTATTGTAAAAGAAAGATATTGCATTCCCAAAATTTTAGTGGTAGGTAGGTAAAAGTTTCAATTGCCTAAAATGCTTTCATTCAAATAAATCCTAAACAAAAATCTGTTTAAGAAATCTAAAAAAATTCCCTAAACAACATTTGAATGGGGTTAGAAAAGCGTAGTGTGCCATCTCAACCAACCTTCACCTGAAATGTGAAAATATGTTCAAGGTTCAGTTATTTTATTACTTTAATATAATTTTATTTGATTAAATGCAAAATGTTTAAGCAAATTCAAAATGTAAGAGCAAGTTACTATCTAATAGAGTATACATTTTGTATATTATTGATGTCAGTACGCAAACTTTGGCACCTTTTACCTTTTAAACCATCAATTTTGGTTTTCTACTTTTAGGATAAAATTTGAAGACGCTGATCAAGGTTCGGGGTAAAAGATATTATCTAGTTCGGGGTAAAAGATATTAACTAATATTTTAGGCGCTTCTTACTGACTGGATTTGGCAACTTTAGTCATCACAGGCGTTTTGACCCGGCAATTTTCCCTTTTTTCATGAACTTAGGGATCAATCCCGGGATCCCGGGATTACAAAATCTTTAATCCCGAAATCTCGGGATGAGTATATCGTCGGGGATTGGAAGCCTTAATAGTAATACAAGTGCGCTGCGAGCTTCCACGCCTCTGCCGCCTACCCTCATTACTTGACCGCTTTGGAGCGCGCGGCAGTTTTCGGTCATGTTTGCAAGCATTTTTCTCATATTTTGCAACATTTTAACGCAAAATCAGAATATACGTTTTGTAGCACAATACTCCTACTTTCGAAACACTTAAAAAAATTAAAATCGTACCACCTCCAACGCATCCCGGTTCCCAGAAACATAACATATTCAAATTGTAATTGTGCAAAAACTAATCACCGGACAACGCCTGTGTTGTCCACACTCAAAGTACCCATCAATCGCTACTTTTACGCGAAAAGCCTACTACTTTGAAAATGGCAGAGTTGAGTTTTTGAAAAATCGCAAATTTTTCCGGTTTTTCCGTATTTCCTCCGCTAATATTAATTCAATCGAGTCCATGCAGGGTTCATTTTGTTTGTCTTTTCATTCTCTACAATTCGTCTGTTGAAAGCATAAGATTGCTCCATCGGTTCAGCTTTACGTTTTTACGATTTTTTGAGGTTTTTTGTTTATAACAAATTAAGTAATGATATATGCGAGTTGAAACTTCATCACAATATATCTACGGGCTGTTCCACGTAACCTGGGACCACCAGCTTCCTGCTAGTATTGTTGTCACGCAAAAATCTCTATTACCTGGTCTAAGTAAGAACATTTTGATCATCAATTGTAATTTATTATTAAGTTTAGAGGTAAAGTACCTACTTTTATGTAAAAACCTACCAACCCAATCCACCAACCCATTTAACTGTTAAAAATTGCAAGTATTATTCAGAATGAATCAGTGTATTATTGGTTGCATACTATAGCGTTCATTGCCTGCAATAACAACATATAGAGTGCCTTCACACAAATCTCGATTAGAATAATGATAGTAGTAATGATAACAGTGAGAGGTCCAAAATTTGGTTAGTCACTTTAATTGGCCAGCTGTCAGCGGTGCCAACAACGAACAGAAAATGTATATATAAATCAGCACAAATTCAGAAATTGGTTGAAGGCATATCCACGAAATAGGTGTATATTAAAAGAAAAAAGATTTTGAGTCTTATTCTGAAATGTTTGTCAAACATTATTACTCTTCTAATGAAGTTAATCCAAATAGTCAGTTGGTAAGCATAATGCTTGACGTTCGGTCACTTGCTGTTTTGAGGTAAGAGTTCTTCTTATGACAGCAACTGTTATTTAACATCTTACCAACATGTTACACCCATATACGTATTAACCATTATACTGGCAATGTGTAGTCACGGGTCAAATATGTAATGTGTGACGAAGATATATATGTATTTTTTGTTGATCTGGTGCCCGGGATCAAAATGCGCTTCTGCTAGTGCTGGCTAAAGTAGAACTTTTTTGTTCAGCTCCTTGCTCTACAAATACATAAAAAACTATTTATAGGTACCAATCAAAGTTATTTGGGCTATTATATACCGAAGACAACGATGACATTATCCCGCTTGGAGCGGCCATAACAATTTTTCAGTCATTAAAAAATTCCAATTTGAATTTTGTTTGGAAACACCTGTATGTAAAGTATAAAGTATAAGATGTTATGCCGTATTTGGGGCAAATGACAATGTGAGTTTTATCGCAAATTCTTTACTGCAACACTTTGAATTTCCGACTTCCAGTTTCCTTGTTACAAACTTTTAACAATAGCGTGACGTAACCGTACCTAGAATGTAACCTTGTAGGTCTTGTAATATTTATAAATACATTAGTTGGTGTCTAGGATCTACTAGCGTAGCTATACTCCAAGATGCAGTATTTTTTTAAATTGAAAACTGACTCCAAATTTAGTCTTATTTAAAAATTTCTTTGAGTAGCACCAACCCATTGGGAATTCGTCTTCAAGTACCTCAGCTAACTTCTGAAGAGTCTGAGGTATTGTAGAACGCTTGAAAATGCCCCGTCGAAAGTATTTCGCATATCGTATAGAATACTTCAAATATACTTACTTTGTAATGGAAGAAAGGACAATATGAAGCACACTCCTATAATACCAGTCCAGCCCACGTGAATATGCACTAAGTACATGATCAAAATCATTTGCAATGGGGCCACCCATAAGTTATGTACGTTAATGATACATAAGTCAAATCTATTGACGTCATTTGATAGCAAATTGATCATTTGTCCGGTGGTTGTCTCAGCGAGAGCTACCTTGCTCATTCTCAGCGATTTTCTATATATTAAGGAACAGCAGGCGACTCTCATTTTCATGCCCAGATGCTGAAGACCCATTACGTAGTTATGGCCAAGTAGGACGGTGAGGAACGAACAGAGAATTATAACTCCAGCGTATAAAAATGCGTCCCGTTTTGAGATTTCAGTTTGGCCAGGAGTGTAGTAGTAAATTAGTTTACCCAGCGCCAAAGTTTGACCTACTCTGAAAATATAATTGTTAGTTTGTGCTTGAATGGTAATAGGAAGTACCTAAGTCGTACTTAAATAGAAGCTCGTTTAAGACTGTTGTAATTCCGAATAAGATAATTTTGATACCGAATACTTTATACAACGCTCGTCGAAACAATGGCTTCTTTTTCAGTCTTTCTTTCTTCCATGCCTCTTCTAATTTGTCACCCAGAAAACTGGATTCGTGTTCTGGTAATGGCATAAAAAGATCATCTTCGTCTAGTACTTTCTTGTATCCTTTGACGAACGTAGGTACAAACCATCTGAAACATTATGGCGGTTAACTAAGGTATGATATGATGAAAGACTTCCTGAAAGAGACTTCTGAAAAACTTACGCAAATGTGATGATTGATAATGGGTTTGCCCCTTTTCTGGGATTTTTCGGCTTATCTCGCTTTGTAGGTTGCATCTTCGTCATCAATAATCTAAAAATGACAAAGAAGGCGATAGTTTTGAGGTACATTTGGATAAAATGTTTTTTGGCAATTTCTAAACGTCAATCTATACATTTGTACTGGCAGATCCCTTCATAATTACGCGGGACAGTTGCCTTTGTCAGCTGTTGGTGTCAGATGAAATTGCTATATAGCAACATTTTAAGAAATGTCTCAAAAATGCATGTAATCGGATTAGTAAATTCGATTTCAAGGAAAACAAACTTATCTGCAGCTAAAGAATCGTTTTAATTTTTGGTATATCAGCTAATATTAAAACTACATAATATACAGGGTGGATAATTTTAATCTTAACATTTGATTAATTTTAAAAGTGTGTACATTCCTGTTAAAAACAATAGACTAACAACTAGTGAACGACTTACTTATCCTACTGTATATCGCTTCGAATTTTGCACAAATATACCTTGTAAAATCGGCAACAGATTACAAAAGTTGTGGAATACTGTAGTTCAGCAAGACAGATTTTGAGTTAATGGTTTATTTGTAAAAACAGCTTTTGAAGAACCTTTACTATATAGGTTAGAAAATATACAGGCTGTCTCACGTTTCCCCCGCAAACCTTTGTGTAAATAGTAAATATACTGAGTAAAAAATTCATATGGAGTTACTTGCAGTTTCTTATGAATTTAATTCGCTCTCTATTTGTTTATTTAATTTATTTGTATTATCTTTACTTTCTTCACCTAAATCTATTTACTTTTTATTGTTGCAGTGGGTATTGATGATTCTTTCTTTGCTTTCATTGTTTATTATGTATGTTGTTTTAAATTTTCCTTTGTTTTGTTAATATTTCAAACGGCTTTAAGTTTATAATTTGTAAGAATATGAAAATACAAATAGGTTCTAATGAAAAATTTGACTGTGTATGACATTAACTTTCTAAAAAGTGTTGCAAGTAAAACATTGGGACACCGATATACCGGGTGATTCAATTTTGAGGCGCACTATAGGGATTTCATTTCTTAGTTTCGTATTTTTGTGTTGATCAATTATCTGAAAAGAAATTTAAGCTATCATTTTTGATTTTGAAGATATCCGCAAAAGACTGAAATGTTAAGATAACCCTTTTAATTTTTTATTCAAAACCAAGAGTAGGTAGACATTTGAAACAAAAACATTCTACAGTTGGGTACCTGAAAAGCACGACAACCAACGAGAAAAGGAAGGAAGTTTATTTTTTTATTATTACACCATTGTTTTAAAAACTAATGCCAACATGTTATACATTGCGGAAATGAGAAAAACACGACTATCGGAAAATGCCAAAATTCAACATGGCGCTCACAAGAAATGCAAAAGTTGGCCATGGTTACATCACCACCTTTGATGTTATTTCAAATTAAAAAAATAACACTGCATTCCTTGTTAAAAAGTAGCTCTAGACTGTTTTTGTTTCAAATGTCTAGCTACTCTTGGTTTTGAATAAAAAATTAGAAACGATATCATAACATTTCAGTTTTTGCGGATATCTTCACAATGAAAAATGATAGCTTAAATTTCTTTTCAGATAATTGATCAAGACAAAAATACGAAACTTTGCCAAATTTGAACATAGGCTCTATCGCCACTAATAAGCGAGATCCCAATGGTGAGCCTCGAAATTGAATCACCCGGTATACTGTATTATACTACATACGTGTATAATTTTTAATAGAAAATTAATAAATATTAGAAACGCGATATTATTTGCAATTCAGAAATTTAATTTTATAAAATACATTCATAATTATTTAGTGTGTAATTCTGGCATTCTAAATATGATATTCACTTATATCATTTACTGCAAATATGTTTACTTTACGACGAACCATTGAACTTTGTTTTTCTTTTACAATTGACCTTTACAAACCTTTGTAATGTTTTGTTATCAATTTTCAGTATCTGTTTGTTGTGTTTATTCTTTATTCTATAATTAAAAAAGAAAATAACACAATTACAAAAATGTGTCTGAGAACTTTGATATTTCACTTGTTGAATTAAAACTGATTTTATGTAGTTCGTTGAACCAATTTATAAAATTAAAGTCTATTAAAGATCAATTGATTTGTTTAGGCTTACTATTCAGTTACTTATATGAGACTTGTCATTGTGTTTTTAATTTGTCATTTATATTATAGCGGAATAACATTTATCTGTATCTTTATAGCCCATTTATACTTATAGCAGTTTATAACTTTTACCACCTGATAATTATTGGTTACCACATTACAATAGATCTAATCCCTATATTAAATATCACTAAATCAATATTATTTAAACATTTTGTGTACATTTCCATTACGTTGTGTGCATTTCCATTACGTTTGTATACAATTCAATTATCTTTGTATGTATTTATTTTATATTAAGGATATTTTTCAGTGTGCAGATTTGATATAAAAGTTCAAGTTCAAGTTCAAGCTCCACAAATATAACTTTTGGGTCATATCCAACTATGTCAAACGCATTGTAAGATTTAGGCTTATAGACTCTCGATTTACTGAATAAAAACATAACCTATAAACAATTCGAATGTTAAATAACTTATTGGCATTGCTAACGGTACTCTTTACAACATTTTCTTAGAAACCGTGACTTACATTTCCAATAATTTTGCATAAATTCCAGCGTATTAAACAAAAATGGTATCACAGTATCGTAGTATCACTATATTATACACTTATCACTAGAGAATATCACAGATTATTTGGCAATACGCGTATCGAATGACCGTATCAGCCTCAGCACGCGCTCTGCTTGGTTCTTCTATACATACTACAACTTCGTTCCCGTAATGCCGAACGTCATCATAGCAACAATTCAATATCTCTGTTTACTCCTTGTTTAATTTACGGCACTATTGTCTCAATTAACCGAAAACTGAATACCGGCGAATTCAAGAATTAGTCTTCACATTACATGTTGGTTAAATGGTTGTAGCAATATGGTGAAATATGACGAAATTTTATATCTACTTCCCAGGTGGTTATTGCATAATAGTAATACAATTCGATGTAATAAACCGGTACGAAATAATAAACATTTTATTATGTCACTAAATGTCCACAGTATAAAATCAGTACAAAATACTATCAGCATTTAATTCAATCATAAACCTCACCAGTTGTTTGGCCTTCTTGGGTCAATCTAAAATTCTACAAAAGTTTTTATCAAAAATATGGGAAAGCACATCAGGTCATCTACTTACATTTTCAGCAATTTTCCCTAATTCATCTGCTAATGATTTGCCCAATTGCTGCACCATCTCATAAAATAATCCACAACTCTTTAGGAGAGTATAAGGATGGTCAAACTCTTTTACAAATCCATTTTCCATAACCAATATCCTGTCAGAATCTATAATTGTGTTCAGCCTATGAGCTATAGTCAATACCGTGCAGTCTTTAAACTGTTCCCTGATGGTTTTCTGTATCAAATCATCAGTTCTAGGATCAACATTTGATGTAGCCTCATCCAGAATCAAAATTTTGTTATTCCTGATTATAGCTCTAGCTAAGCAAATTAATTGTCGTTGACCAACACTAAAATTTGACCCCTCCTCTGAGATGATGGTACTCAAACCATGTGGGTAACTATCTATTATGGTTTTGAGTTCAACTAAGGCTAAAACACTCCATAATTCGTGATCTTGGTGGTTGTCGAAGGGGTCTAGATTTTTTCTTAGTGTCCCGGAAAATAGGATTGGATCTTGTGGAATTATCGACATCTTTGATCTTGATGTTGAAAGACAGATATCAGCAATGGACACGTTATCTATCAGTATCCTTCCTTCTATTGGAGTTAATTGGAAAAGTGCTGTTATTAAGCTAGTTTTTCCAGCACCTGTTCGACCGACGATTCCAATTTTCTCTTTGGGATTTATTTTGATGTTAACATCTTTGATGACGTACGTTTCACCATACTTTAGATAAACGTTTACGTATTCTATTTGCGGGTTACTGGGCCAGTTTTCATCAGGAATGAATGCTTGTTTGTTTTCCTCGATGTCCAAAGTCGTATATTCAAGTACTCGTTCAACTGAGGTCATGTGATTTTCAATTTCACCCCATTGGCGTACACCCCATTGGAACTCTGCCGTTAGCATGATAGTTTGTGTGATTAGCAATCCAACATCTCCACCATATTGATCTAAAATACAAATTATAATCATGATAAATCAGGGATTCACGAACAAAATCAGTTACAAAATAATGGCTCTGTCAGAAATAACGGATAACCTTGAAGGACCATTATAGACCCAATGGCGTAATAAACATTTTTGTCATATAAATTAATAAAGAAGAAAGGAGTTCGATACTGTCAGCGCAAGAAAATCGTTGCAACTGATGGAAATAGTATGATCATTTAAAAAATCTCAGCTTACCAGAACCCATAAATAATACACTCATTGTGACCAAGGAGACATAAGTAACACAGATAAAATCCAACCAAAATCCAAAGCCTCTAGACGACATCAGAAACAGGAAATAAGCAGAGCTGTGGTGATCTTGGTGGTCATCAAATTGCTTCAAGGCCATCTCTTGCGCACCAAAAGATCGAATGGTAGTTAGTCCTTGCAAGGATTGACTTACGTGAGACAAGACGGGGCTTCTAGCTGTAATTTTATACTTGTAATTCAGCCTTACAGCATGATGTTTGTCTTACTTAATCCTTCTATGCGCTTCAGGTTTCTACTGGTCTCAAGGTAATAGTTTTTGAGGTAATAAAAGAGTACTACTATCACCATGGACATCGGAACGAGTATTGGGTTTATTATTGAGACTATGATCATAATTCCAAGCACAGTTAAGAAGATCTAGGAAAAAGGATTAGTAAGTACTGACTTTTTGTTCAGAGGCTTTATATCATACCTGAATAGTCTCCAGTATTAAGAATGGCAATGTTTCGTCGATGGTTCCAATATCCTTGGAAAATCGGTTGAGGATCCTGCCTGAGTTGTTATTGTAAAAGAAATCCATAGCAACGCCGACTATTTTCGAAAACATCTTGTCATGCAAGTATACCGAAGCCTGCATGCAGAAGTTGTAGAACGTGAAGGACCTTATTAAGAATATAATGACTGTTGCTATGATTAATGTTCCATAGGCTATTAAATATCGATGTTCACTTAAAGATGGTTGTTGTGTTATGGTATTATTATTTGAGTAGTTAATATCTTCCATATTCGTCCTAAAAGAATAATTTCTAAATGACTTTATTTTTGGGAAAAAGAATGATCACATCATTCACAAGATTAACAACGTTTTGCCATGTACACACAGGTTATGTCTACACGTGCATCTAAAGGAGTGGATGCTCACGACACGTTCAGCCAATGTCAAGGTTTCATTTTTTAGGTTATGTGTGTAAGAAGATTACACGTATATCTCTATCCCTTTCCAAACCTTAGAATAATGTGCGGTTTTCTGTTTAGTTCGATTTTACGTAACGTATTTCTTAGATGAAAATGTGGACGGTATTCTGAGATTGATGCAAAAATTGATGATTCACGATTCTAGATTGAGAGAAAACCATTCAGATGTTTTGATAGGGTGTTGACGGTTCCTTCTAAGAAATGGTATGTTATGGTTAGCAAAACTTCAAGAATGTTTAACTTTGACGGCATTCGTACTTAATAATTTCTACTTTGTAAGTTACTACTTACCAATGAGCTAAGAAGTAATCAGACCCAGTTGATGCAAGTTGCGCTACAATAAATAGGAGAAACACAAATAAAGCAGATAGCGAACTTCCACCAGCTTTAAGATAGCTACTATACACTTGTTTTTTAACCGCTCCCTGTTCTTTAAGGGTTGTCTTCTTACCATCCTCTGGTTTATTCATAGCATACTCAATTTTAAGGTTTTCTTTTGAAGGGATACCGGTATTTTCCCCAATACTTAACTGCTTAAAGTACTTATTCTTATGGAGATCATCGTAAACACCTTCTTCTATAATGCGACCTTTTTCAATCAGAACTATTCTGTTGACAGCATTTAAAAAATGAAGCTGATTCGTCACTAAGATAACACATGCACCGCTTAAAAACGAAGAGATGCATTCTTTAAAAATTGTGTTTGCTACGTGTGTGTCTACTGCTGATAGAGGGTCGTCTAGAAGGTAAATGTCCGATTGTCTGTAGACAGCTCTAGCCAGATTGATTCTTGCTTTTTGGCCACCGCTTAAGGTTAAGCCTCTTTCGCCGAGGATGGTCAGGTCACCATCCGGGAAAAGAGACAGGTCTGTTTCTAGACAGCACATGCTTATGACTTTTTGGTATCGGTCAACGTCGAATACATCACCAAAGACGATGTTGTCCCTTACTGTCCCGGCAAACAGCCAGGAATTTTGTGAACAGTACGATATAGATCCATTTATGTCTATACTTCCGGAAGTCAGAGGAAGTTCTCTTAGGATCACTTGCAATAAAGTGCTCTTTCCAGAACCAACATGGCCAATAACAGCCAATAAGCCAGTAGTTACTTCTAAATTGATATCAGTCAGGCAATCAGTTTCATCCCATTTGTAATGTCCGTTCTCTATTTTAACACAAATTTTACTGGTGTTATCAATCTGATGGTGAGGTTGTATTTTGTCTTCTAGCAAAAGTAATGTTTGTATTCTTTGCACTGACACTCGTGATTCGGCAATTATTTTCACACCTTTTGGTAAGTGTATTGTCATTGCTAATCTCAAACTGTTGTAGAACGAACTTAGAACATAGACGTAGGCAGCTGATATTGTATTTCCTGTACAGACATATGCTATGATACTTAAAAGCAGGGAAACATTTCCCAGTAGATTTGTGGTGGACATAACGACAGCGTTCAAGTAAGCAGCTGCCTTCACTTGTTTTATTTCCAACCTTCTAGCTTTGTCGATCAGATGGATAAAGGATTTTTCCCATGCGTACATTTTGATTATTTTTATGCCGTTGATGATCTCGTTCATTAGCTTCACACGGGCATCGGTCCTCGTTGCTGTTCTTTCGCGCAATGTTGTTATTCGTTTCCCCAAGAATACTAAAATGGTTTACGAAGATGTAGGTATATTAAATTGGAATCGTCAAATTTCATTTGGACATCCTTCTGCTATAGGGATGTGGATACTTTTTTTAAGAGACTGCGCATTATTCTTTACAATACAATATAAAAATCTTGAATAAATGCATTAAAATTGTTAGGTAACCTGTTTACCGTTTATTTATGAGATTTTTTGTCCAAAAATAACAGTACGGATTGCATAGCATCCTATACAGAGTGATTCTTTCTCGAATATAGGGTTTATTTTATTTTTTAAGTCTTCAATTAAAACACAGTTAAACTAGACATAATTCCGAGTTGAATGGAGCTTGGAGAAACCATGGCCAACCTTCCTTGTTTAGGATTAGGAAACAATAAAAGAATCCGTCAAACATGCTCAAACATGTTAAAATGTAACAAGAAAATAAGAAATGGCCGTATTTTTTCTGCCATCTTTAAAATTAATTCTATTTCAAGAACACAATTGGATATCTCGTGTCTGTACAATGTTTTCGTTACAATCATCTATTCGTTGCATTTAGTTCAAAAATAGAATGTTAAAATTTGTATCGTCCTTTTTTTCTATTGGGCAACTTGGTATGTACAAAAAGTTTTTTAAACAAAATAATAATTGAACGTAGATACCTTTCAAAACAGTGAAAATTATAGGTGTATACATATTAAGAAACTGTACGAAGGCATATTTTTCGATTATTAGTAGGCCTTAGAGAGAAACTTATTATAAGTACTTATTTATATTTGGTATTTGCAAATACTCCATATTTTGTATGAATAGTGTGTTTGCATTGTTTTTAAAGTAAGTATTTATTATACCTAAATGAAAAGAAGCATAACATCATCTATATCAGAGGAAATAATCCTTTTGCTGTATCATTGTATGAGCTGAGATATGCATAATTAATTTATCAATGATGTAAATAATTATAAAAATTGTAAAGTATATAAAAGTTTCTGAACTAACGGGTAACCTAGATAGGAGCTTACATAATGCATTGTTGAGAAAAAAAATTGTTGGCAAATAAAAATGAAGTCCAGCCCTGTTTAGAGCAAGAAAATCGTTAACAGCTGCCCGCTATTGTGTTGCAACTGGTGACAAAACTACAAAGCCAGCAACGTGTCGGTCTTCCTCCTCTCTGGTGTATCAGGCTTACAGAGACATAGACCGACATTTTGCTGTACATTTAATCGTAGTCAGCTGTTTGTTGGTTTGTGGATAATAAGAATCTGTCGGAATATAGAATATTTATGGGTGTGTTGTAAGAGTTTTGTGTTGTAAGTGTAAGAGACAATCGTGTTTGTTTTGTGCGACGGAAATCAGTTCGCAATCACTATGTTAGCCGTTATTTTAGAAACACCTGTATACTCAACACTGTCTCTCATCATCATCAAATCCATGTCAAATAAGACTTGGTGGTATTGGCATATCCTTGCTCGTACATAACCTTCTTTATGTGAACATACATTGAAGTGGGAAGAACACCAAAATGAAGCATATTCCAACCAGTCCAGTCCAACCAATCCTACTGTATACCAAATACATGATGACGATCGCTTGTATAGGAGCTACCCAAAAGTTGTGTATGAATAGAAGCACGGAGTCCAATCGACTTACGTCATTGGCCACCAGATTTATTATTTGACCAGTGGTGGTTTTCTGATGAGCCATTCTGCTCATTGTCATTATTTTTCTATAGACCAACGAGTTGCATCCAATTCGTATCTCCAAGCCTAACCTCAGCAAGCCCATAAAGTACTTATGGCCAAATAATACATTACTAAATGCGCATAAGCTTATTATTGTTGCGTAGCCAAACGCTTGCGTTTTCGATGTGTCTTGTTGATCTGGTGTGAAGTAATGTATAAGGTTGCCCAGTGCTAATGTTTGGATTATTCTAAAAATAATTTGAATTACAGATATAATTAAGTACCATTATACCAGTGGAGTCAAATTAGTCAAATCATATTATAAATACAACATTATAACAAACAGAAATCATTACTAAAATAATGGACCACCTTCATTAATTATATACCATTTGACGTTTGACAAAAAATGTTGCACACCCTTTTGTAAAAGTTATAAACATTGTGTTAAACCAGTACCCATGAATGAAAAAATGTTTTGCCATTGTTAATTACTAATTCAAAGTTCAGTAATATATGATATTAGCTGTTTAACTTGTCCTGGTCATTACATTGGTCAAACCAAGCAGAGGTTGATGGCACGTGTTGCTAGTCATAACAGTGACAGTAGAATTACTTGGTGCTTGCGCGATACAAGTATACAACTACAACTTCAACTTTCATGATGTCAAGGTTTTGGCCACTGAAAAGAGCTACTACGGCCATGACATGCAAAAACTTAAGAAATTCAAACCGTTATATTTACCGCCACCACTTTTTCGTCCACCATTTTATTTTAATTATTTCCTGTTCCATTCGTTCATACTTGATGGTGTGTCAACCAACAAACAAGTAATTCTAGTATTTTAATGTGTTACTTTATTTTAAACATAATTAACTTAGGAGAATGGCGTCCTCCTCCTCGTTTTGATCGAGGTAGTTGAGGTAGTAGCCGAACGTTTCTGAGCAGTTGTGGTTCGAAAATTCAGTGAGAACAGGAGGCCGGTTGTTTGTTTACGTGTGCCCCAACATTATCAAAAATTATTGCATCACTTTCCTTCATACATCAAATTATAGGTAATTAATTGGGGTAATCGCATATGAATTCAAACAGACGAACAAGCAACCCTTCAATCACAATATTGTACTCAAATTTTAGACCTGCAACTGGTCGCGGAA
This sequence comes from Melinopterus prodromus, assembly GCA_964023965.1. NCBI lineage: Eukaryota > Metazoa > Arthropoda > Insecta > Coleoptera > Scarabaeidae > Melinopterus > Melinopterus prodromus. The sequence continues at coordinate 55,087,365 of OZ030393.1, forward strand.
TACATTTTGTGTCTTTTACAAAAAATGCTGCAATACATACTTATTTAATTAATGAGGGTTATAAAATTGTAGCATTTTGAACGGGTTTAGAGCTAACGAAGTATTAGTGTCTATGTAATTTGACTCCACTATACGTTTTTTGATGTATGTTAAGAAAAGAATTAATACAGATAACAAGTAAATATCATACTTAAATACCAGTTCTAGTAAGATCGTCGTTATGGCAAACATCATAATTCGTCTTCCGTATACCCTAAATATTGTTTTGGTCAAGGAAGGATTTGTTTTCCGTTTCTCTTCTTCCCATGCTGTGTGTAATGTCTCACCAACGGTGCTAGATTTGTGGTCAGATAGCACATCAAAGAGGTCTGCTTCCTCAAAAGGTTTTCTGTGACCATTTCGATAAATTGGCAGAAGCCACCTTTAACAGTTAAATGTTAATATTATGATATTCTAATTTAACTACAATATCGTTACTACTTACGAAAATGTTATTCGAGATAAGAAGTTGGCACGTTCCATCGGGTTTTGTTTATTTCCATGTTTTGTCGTAATATTATTTAACATCCTGTAAATAAATAATTTGACGTGTATAATTTCAAATAGATTGTTTTTATATCTACATATAACTCCCAAATACATTCATACATTAAGTACGTGTTTTATGATGACAGATCGGTGGTTTATGAAATGTGACATTTACACCTGTCACGACAATGACGTTACATAATGTATGAGTCACAGCTAAAGGATAGTTATAACCTAAATAATTTACTCCTTATTCTTCTTCCTCTTGATAAATTGTAAAATTAGTATTCGAACCTATATAGTCGTTTGTTCCCAGACACAGCCTTTATTTATATTTTCAACCTTATACGGTTGTTCGTATAACCACTTGTCCGCACACTGCGTTATATAAATTGGAAGAATTTTAAGTTTAGCGATTCGGAATTTATCGGACCACGAGCAACCACATTTAAATGTACCGCCTTTTCTTGTAACGTATCACCTAATGCATGTGCCACGTGAACTACACGCGACCACAGACAAACTCCGAATGAGGTCCTCCAGTCCTCGCATGATGTAAGAATTAAATTGTATGCTTAAAACTCGCCTATTTTTTGTTCCGAATCGACCTCCGTCCATATGTAAAAACTAAAATAATTGTTTCGCTCCGGTTGGCATAACCGACATGATGAAATACAGTTAGGTTTGTTCTTGCTTTGTGTTTGAGTCTTGCTTAGTTTACGCTTTAGTTTATTAGTTTTGCGTGTTAAATACTATTGCTAAATTTGTAGTTCGTTTTGTGTCTACATGTGGCGCGATGGGCGCGCCACAATATGACGTCACTATCAGTTCATCGTGGTCATACAAGCGCGATGTTACTTGTGGGTTAATACGGAATAAAGTTGACTCTCCAGCTCTGTTATCGCGAGTGAAATGTTTGTCGTTCCTACGTTTTCTAGGTGCTTAGGTGCTGTGTAGAGAGCGCTGCTGACAGACGTGTCTGAACGGGAATGAACTTGTTGTAGACATTTTTCAGTAATTTGTGTTTCTCTGATGCACTTTTGCCTATTTGGTACTTTGTTATAATTAATTTGATAAATTTATTCATGATCTTCCTTATATTATTCATTTACTTACTTATTACTAATTTTGTCCTGTATAATGACGCGCTGTTGGGCAATACATATATTATTATTATCATTATTATTATCACCACTGCGAGAAACATGTCGAAGGGAGGAAGAGCAACCACATGAGGACTTCAGATTTGAGGATATTGAATATGGAAAGCCTATTCAAATGCAGAATTATCTTGAAAAACTATAATAATAAAGACTATAGAAGAGTCGTTAACAGTAACTACGAACTAATGGTACAAGGTTCTTGCAAAGAGATAGGACGACAAAAGAAATATGGTGAAAGATTAAGAAGAAATCTGATCCTATTTATTTTTAGCTCTGACAAGCTTCTTGAGCTTAGTGCTTGCAACTTTTGCTCAAACCTGTTTGTTTATTGTTTTTTAATGTATAATGATAAGATTGGTGACCCCGCTTTTGAAATTTTGTATGCTTTTATTCGTTATTGATGGCTTGACTGAGTAAATGCCATCGAAGGCACCAACCAAGTCAATTGAAAAACAAAGATCTAAATCATTTCCCTCGCTTCTACCTCTCTTCTATGATCTCCTCTATGTCCTATGTTCTCCTAATCGACGACTATTTAATCTAATCACTATGCTTTGTGTTCACAATAAACTGATTAGAACTCCCGTATATTGTATACTGCACGTCTCTAATTGCGGCATAAGCTGTCGGAGAACATCCAACCTAAGGTACAAATTACCAGAAGTTCATTGATATAAGTTACACAGAATTCCCAGAAACTATCTTCTTTGGAATAAAACGCTCCATAACAATAATAATGCCTTTATTAACAAACACAAAGTTGGGGTACAGTTAAAGTAAAACTCATAGGTACGGAATTAAGTAACAATCCACTTAGAGTTTCAGTTTAAATATACAGAAATAACGCAAGTTGGTGTATTATTTCGGGGTGGTGAATAAAAACCTCTTAATTCTTGCTTCACTTTTATTTTAATTTATATAACGTACATGTTTCGGCTTCTCATAGCCTTTATCAGCCCTAAATTGTCAAACGGGGAGAACAAAAACATATAATATAAACAACTTGTAACGATTTATGTTCACAGAGGACATGTTCATTGTTTCTAGTTATGGCTCTGGCGAGGCAAAGCATCTGTCTTTGGCCAACACTGAAGTTGGTACCACCTTCAATGACGTTACTACTCAAGCCAGCTAGTAATTCAGCTACGACTTTCAACCTCAGCAATATGCTTGGTTCTATACATACCTACTACAAATTCGTTCCCATAATACCAAACGTCATCATACCAACAATTCACTATCTCTGTTTACTCTTTATTTAATTTACGGCACAATTGTCTCAAATAACCAAAAAACTGAATACCGACGAATTGAAGAATTAGTCTCCACGAAACATATTTGTTAAAAGGTTGATGAATTTTGACGAAATTTATTATCTAGTTCCCAGTAGGTTATTGCATAAAATGAATACAATTAGATGTAATAAACCGGCAAAAAATAATAAACATTTTATTGTGTCATTAAATATCCACAGTATAAAATCAGTACAAAATACTATCAGTATTTAATTCAATCATAAACCTCACCAGTTGTTCGGCCTTCTTGGGTCAATCTAAAATTCTATAAAGATTTTTATCAAAAATATGGGAAAGCACATCAGGTCATCTACTTACATTTTCAGCAATTTTTGCTAACTCAGCAGCTAACGGTTTGCCCAACTGCTGCACCATGTCATAAAATAACCCACAACTCTTTAGGAGATTATAAGGATGATCAAACTCTTTCACAAATCCATTTTCCATAACTAATATCCTGTCAGAATCTATAACTGTGTTCAGCCTATGAGCTATAGTCAATACAGTGCAATCTTTAAACTGCTCCCTGATGGTTTTCTGTATCAAATCATCAGTTCTAGGATCAACATTCGATGTAGCCTCATCGAGAATCAAAATTTTGTTTTTCCTGATTATAGCCCTAGCTAAGCAAAGTAATTGTCGTTGACCAACACTAAAATTTGACCCCTCCTCTGAAATCATGGTACTCAAACCATGTGGGTAACTATCTATTATGGTTTTGAGTTCAACTAAGGCTAAAACACTCCATAGTTCGTGATCTTGGTGGTTGTCGAAGGGGTCTAGATTTTTTCTCAGTGTCCCCGAAAACAGTATTGGATCTTGCGGAATTATAGACATCTTTGATCTTGATGTTGATAGACAGATATCAGCAATGGACACGTTATCTATCAGTGTCCTTCCTTCTATTGGAGCTAATTGGAAAAGTGCTGTTATTAAGCTAGTTTTTCCAGCACCTGTTCGACCGACGATTCCAATTTTTTCTTTGGGATTTATCTTGATATTAACATCTTTGATAACGTACGTTTCACCATATTTTAGATAAACGTTTACGTATTCTATTTGCGGATTAATGGGCCAGTTTTCATCAGGAACGAATGCTTGTTTGTTTTCCTCGATGTCCAACGTCGTATATTCAAGTACGCGTTCGACTGAGGTCATGTGATTTTCAATTTCACCCCATTGGCGTACACCCCATTGGAACATTGCAGTTAGCATTATAGTTTGTGTGATTAGCAACCCAACATCTCCACCATATTGATCTAAAATACACAGTTTAATCATGGTAAGTATTGTTTTTACGACTAGGATCAGTTATAAAATACAGGATGATTGACAAAAATATATATATTATATAGCTTCTGGGTTATGCCTTGTCAACCATGGTGTTAAGCTGTTTCAGAGATAACTGAATACAAGGTTAGGTTATGGAGATATCCAGATCGAAAAGGTCTTAAATCCAGAATTTTTTTGGCATATCCTGGACCAGAGGAGTTCTTGTCTTCTTTGGCCACACTGTTCGTCAGAAATGATGACGTTGTACATAATCCGGAAACTATTAAGCTTAAGTGTTTAAAGAATCTCAACTTACCAGAACCCATAAATAATACACTCATTGTGACCAAGGAGACATAAGTAACACAAATAAAGTCCAACCAAAATCCAAAACCTCTAGAGGATGATATAAAGAGAAAGTAGGCGGAGCTGTGGTGATCTTGGTGGTCATCAAATTGCTTCACGGTCATCTCTTGCATACCAAAAGATCGAATGGTGGTTAATCCTTGCAAGGATTGACTGATGTGAGACAAGACGGGGCTTCTAGCTGTAATTCTATACTTGTAATTTAGGCTTTCAGCTTTTTGTTTGTCTTACTTAATCCTTCTATGCGCTTCAGGTTTCTACTGGTCTCAAGGTAATAATTTTTGAGATAATAAAAGAGTACAACAATCACCATGGACATCGGAACGAGTATTGGGTTTATTATTGAGACTATGATCATAATTCCAAGCACAGTTAAGAAGATCTAGGGAAAAGGATTAGTAAGTACTGATTTTTTGTTCAGAGGCTTTAAATCATACTTGAATAGCCTCCAGTATTAATAATGGTAATGTTTCGTCTATGGTTCCAATATCCTTCGAAAATCGGTTGAGGATCCTGCCTGAGTTGTTATTGTAAAAGAAATCCATAGCAACGCCGACTATTTTCGAAAACATCTTATCATGCAGGTATACCGAAGCCCTCATGCAGAAGTTGTAGAATGTGAAGGATCGTGTTAAGAATATAATGACTGTTGCTATAATTAAAGTTCCATAGGCTATTAAATATCGATGTTCATTTATAAATGGTTGTTGTGTTATGGTATTATTATTTGAGTAGTTAACATCTTCCATATTCGTCCTGAAAGAATAATTTCTAAATAACTTTATTTTTGGGTAATACCGATCGTCAAAGTTGATAGTTTCTGAAGTTTTGCTAACCATGTCTTTGAGAATGTGTATTTTTGACGGCTTTCGCACTTAATAATTTCCAGAGTAATAATTAATAATTTTTAATAGTTACTACTTACCAATGAGCTAGGAAGTAATCTGATCCAGTTGATGCAAGTTGCGCTACAATAAATAGTAGAAAAACAAATAAAGCGGATAGTATACTTCCTCCAGCTTTAAGATAGCTACCATACACTTGTTTTTTAACTGCACCCTGTTCTTTCAGAGTAGTTTTCTTACTATCCTCTGGTTTATTCGTAGCATACTCAATTTTAAGGTTTTCTTTTGTAGGGATATCGGTATTTTCCCCAATACTTAACTGCTTAAAATACTTATTCTTATGGAGATCATCGTAAATACCTTCTTCTATAATACGACCTTTTTCAATCAGAACTATTCTGTTGACAGCATTTAAAAAATGAAGCTGATTCGTCACTAAGATAACACATGCATCCCTTAAGAACGAGGAGATGCATTTTTTAAAAATTGTGTTTGCGACGTGTGTGTCTACTGCTGATAGAGGGTCGTCTAGAAGATAAATGTCCGATTGTCTGTAGACAGCTCTAGCCAAATTGATTCTTGCTTTTTGGCCACCGCTTAAGGTTAAGCCTCTTTCGCCGAGGATGGTAAGGTCACCATCCGGGAAAAGAGACAGGTCTGTTTCTAGACAGCATATGCTTATGACTTTTTGGTATCGGTCAACGTCGAAAACATCACCAAAGACGATGTTGTCCCTTACTGTTCCGGCAAACAGCCAGGAATTTTGTGAACAGTACGATATAGATCCAGTTACGTCTATACTTCCAGAAGTCAGAGGAAGTTCTTTTAGGATCACTTGCAATAAGGTGCTCTTTCCACAACCAACATGTCCAACAACTGCCAATAAGCCATTAGTTATTTCTAAATTGATATCAATTAGGCAATCAGTTTCATCCCATTTGTAATGTCCGTTCTCTATTTTAACACAAATTTTACTGGTGTTATCAATCTGATGGTGAAGTTGTATTCTGTCTTCTAGCAAAAGTAATGTTTGTATTCTTTGTACTGATACTCGCGATTCGGCAATTATTGTTACGCCTCTTGGTAAGTATACTGTCATCGCCAGTCTTAAACTATTGTAGAACGAACTCAGAACATAGACGTACGTAGCTGATAGTGTATTTCCGGTACAGATATATGCTATGATACTCAGTAGCAGCGAAAAGTTCCCCAGTAGATTTGTGATGGACATAACGACAGCGTTCAAGTAAGCAGCTGCCTTCACTTGTTTTATTTCCAACCTTCTAGCTTTGTCGATCAGATGGATAAAGGACTTCTCCCATGCGTACATTTTGATTATTTTTATGCCGTTGATGATCTCGTTCATTAGCTTCACACGGGCATCGGTCCTCGTTGCTGTTCTTTCTCGCAATGTTGATATTCGTTTTCCCAAGAACACTAAAATGGTTTACCAAGAATTATACTAAATTGGAAGCGTCAAAATTCATTTGGCTCATTTGAGCCTCCTTCTGATATAGGGATGTGGCTAAAGATTGTGTATTGAAATTGTTAGATGACTCTTTTAGTGTTCAATTTTCTTAAAAATAATTTTTTATGTGTCTAATTGTAGGCAATGAGATTTTGTTTGTCCAAAAAGAACAGTACAGATTTGCTAGCAACCTATACAGGGTGATACTTTCTCGAATACAGGGTATCATTTAGAATTTCAATTCTTCTATTAAAACGCAGTGAAACTAGACATAATTCCAACATTTTGGTTATACACACTTGAAATTAGGATAATTTTAAAGAGGTTGGAGAAACCATGGCCAATCTTCCTTGTTTTTCTTATGATAACCATATTTTATTTTGACCTTGCTAAGATGTTTTTTTTCGTCAGATTTAATTGTAATGTTAATTAAATTAATTATAATGTGTCACAATTGTTTGTACAAATTTCGCCTGTTAATTTTTAACGTAAACCTCACATTTGCAATTGAAGACAATGCGACAAATAACAAATAACTAACACAAAATAACTGACAAACAAATGAGATACATTATGGAAATCAGAACAAAAAAATGCGTCAAACAAACTGAAACATGGCGCTTAAAAGAGAGTAAGCGCCATAGTCTGTCTGCTATCTTTAAAATTAATTCCAATACAAGCACACAATTGGATAACTTGTGTTTGTATAATGTTACATAATAAATATATGTACTATATAGTATATAACAATCTGTACAGTCCATTTTTTTCTATTGACCAATTTTGTGCAAAAAGAAAAAGAGGTAAATATTAAGAAACTGTTGAGCTACTTTTCTATGCAATCTGAAACTGCAATTTTAACGATGCGATTGTTCAAAATCGCATTCAATTTTATGACAATTTGTCTACCGTTTATAACTGTGCAACGTTCGTAAATCGCATGGCTTGAGCATAAGTGATTTTATTTTTTCACAACATACATTGAAGTGGGAAGAATACCAAAATGAAGCATATTCCAACCAGCCCAGTCCAACCAATCCGGCTGTATACCAAATACATGATGACGATCGCTTGTACAGGAGCTGCCCAAAAGTTGTGTATATATAGAAGCACGGAATCCAATCGACTTACGTCATTGGCCACCAGATTTATTATTTGACCAGTGGTAGTTTTCTGATGCGCCATTCTGCTCATTGTCATCATTTTTCTATAGACCAACGAGTTGCATCCAATTCGTATCCCCAACCCTAACCTCTGCAAGCCCATAACGTAGGTATGGCCAAAGAATACATTACTAAATGCGCATAAGCTTATTATTGTTGCGTAGCCAAAGGCCTGTGTTTTAGATATGTCTTGTTGATCTGGTGTGAAGTAATGTATAAGGTTGCCCAATGCTAATGTTTGGATTATTCTAAAAATAATTGGAATTTAAAATATGGTTAATAAAAGTACCATTACTACTGGAGTCAAATTAGTCAAATCATATTATAAATACATCATAATGGTTAGAAATCATTACCAAAATAATAGACAACCTTCATTAGTTACCTACCATTTGATGTTATGCAACAATTTTTGTAAAAGTTATTAACATTTTGCTAAAGCACCACCCATAAATAAAACAAATCTTGCCATTACTAATTAGAAAGTCGTCAAAACATTTTGTTGTGTCTACTCACAATATAAGCCTACGTTTGTGGCCTGTTCATAATATTGTAATTTATGGGTTATTTACTAAGAAGGAAACATTTAGCCTCTTATGCTGATTACATTGATTACTTACCTACATTTTGATGTATATTCAACATTCTATATTAAATTGTAGGTAGTTAGTAAGTGATATGCTATTGATAGTTACTTTATAATAATTGATATATAGTTATCATAGTTGATAGTTCCTTGATACGTTAAAAGCGTTGTATATATGTAGATATACAGTGTGTTCATATCAAAAGTATCCACCCTTAATAACTCTTGACCTGATGCAATTATTTCTTTGAGTGGAAATACGTCGATTTAGATATCGAGGGGAACTTAAAAAATACCACCTAGAGAATTTTAGGTTTCATCCCTTCACCCACCAGCCACCCCATTTTGAAATATCAAATGGCACCCCCTACCTTGAGATACATCATTTGAAAGGGCATAAAATTCTCCTACTCAACCATGGTAAAAAAATTAAATAGATCGATTGGTTCTTAAGATAGACTACACCGAAGATGGCAGGTATGAAATAAATTATTATTAGCGAAACATTGTTGATTGGATACAGTGTTGAATTATATTACAGTCATAAGAAATTAACAACATAAAATAAATAATAAAATAATAAATAAGAAATTATTTTATGACATGTTAGAAATGGCCACCATTATTTCCTAGACAAAAATACATTCTGCTTTCGAACTGTTCAGAACTGTCAAGAGTTATTAAGCGTGGATACTTTTGAAATGAACACACTGTATAATCCCTAAATGACGATAACTCCCAATAAAGGTATTGAAAAAATGGAACCCAAATGACGATATTATGTAGCGCACCGAGTCAACTTTATCAAAAACTACTGTATAACTTTCCTTTATACATCCTATTGTAGGTAATTAGTTGTGGTAATCACACATGAATCCAAACAGACGAGCAAGCAACTCTGAATTTAAAAAAAATGTATTAAAATTGCATGCCTGAAGCGGGACGGGGAATACCATTCGTGTCTTTTACTAAAAATGTTGCAATACTTTTATGCATCAAAATCGTAGGTAATTAATGAGGGTTATAAAGTTGTAGTATTTCAACGGGGTCAGAGATAACGCAGTATTTGCGTCTATATAATTTGACTCCACTATACTTTTTTTTATGTGTGTTAATAAAAGAATTGTTACAGATAAGTAGATAACATACTTAAACACCAGTTCTAGTAAGATCGTCGTTATGGCAAACATCAAAAGTCGTCTTCCGTATACCCTAAATATCGCTTTAGTCAAGGAAGGATTTGCTTTTCGTTTCTCTCTTTCCCATGCTGTGTGTAATGTCTCACCAACGGTGCTAGCTTTGTGGTCAGATAGGACATCAAAGAGGTCTGCTTCCTCAAAAGGTTTTCTGTGACCATTTCGATAAATTGGCAGAAGCCACCTTTAACAGTTAAATGTTAATATTATGATATTCTAATTTAACAACAATGTACCACTTACGAAAATGTTATTCGTGATAGGAAGTTGGCACGTTCCATCGGGTTTTGTTTATTTCCATGTTTTGTCGTAATATTATCTAACATCCTGCAAATACATAATTTAACGTGTAACGATTCAAATAAAATTCTTTTGTATCTACAAATGATAAATATGTATATTTATTCATTACGTACGTGGTTTACGGTAACAATTACGGAAATTACGTTACAACTGGTACCCACAGTAATATATGAGAAATAAGAAATGTGATATATAAGTTATAGATCAAAAATAGTTATAACCTAAAAAATGTGCTCGTGTTTCTTCTTCTTCTTGATAAATTTTAATATAGCGGTTTACAGCCTATACTTATCTTTTACTCCCAGTCACAGCCGTTATTTGAATTTTAAACGTTTTACCGGTACACGTATAACCACTTGCCAACACACTGCGTTATATAAATATGAAGAATTTGAAGTTTAACGATTCGGAATTTATCGGACCACGAGCAACCACATTTAAATGTACCGCTTTTTCCTATAGCGTATCAGCCTAATGCAGGTGCTACGCCAACTACACGCGACCACAGTCAAACTCGGAATGATGTCCTTGATGATGTAAGAATTAAATGGTTTACTTAAAACTCGCTCCTAATGTCCGTCAAGTTGTTCCCGAAGCGAATTGCATGCCATGCGTAAATACGTAAATAATTTTTGCCCGCCTGTTGGCAAGACTGACAAGAATTAATTCGGTTTGGTTTCTTCTTGCTTTCTATTTATTTGTGTTTATATCTTGCTTTGTTTTGTGAATATATGTCCATTGTGGAAGGAAATAAATCAATGTTGAATTTCAATAAAAGCCTCCTTGTTCCTTGCAAAATTATTTAATTATCTGTAGACATGTTTCGGTGGACACCACCATCATCAGTGCGTACAATCTACAAAAAGGGAAAACAGCGAAATAACTAATGTAAATGAAAATAGAAAACTCTTTAAAAAACTTACTGTCAAAAGTTATCTAAGCGGATCATGAAGAGAACACTATCGGGAACAAGCTAACTCGGACGAGCACAAGAAAACACAGTGTCAGTCAGATGGTTTGAAATAAAGTACATAATCAATTAAAATCAGGAGACACAGTTAAAATTATTATGAATGCAGAGCGTGTTTCAGGTACTACGTGTTTATTGCATGGCAGACGAAAATTGCGCGCAAAAACGAGTACACTGAATGTAGATACAGTAAATATCGACAAATTCTACCACGACGTAAGTGCAAAACAAACATTAATAACTAAATTAAATTTATAACTCCGCCGAAACGGTTTGGAGAAACTATAAGAAAGAAAATAAAGGTTTGTAATAAAAATTACTTTGATCATTAAGAAGAAAAGTACTGGGGAGTTTTTTGTGTCGTTCTATTTCAAATTGTTCCAAAAGGTCTAAGTTATAATCTTTAATTTTACCTTTAGCCATAAACAATTAAAACTGTTTGAGTGCAAAGGAAGTCGAATTTGTAAAATCAAAATTCAAAAGCAAAATTTGCAGCACTGTATAAAGTACAAAACTATGTTTTCAACATTTTTATGGCCCGCCTCATTTCAGTTTCTGATCAGATCTCATTGCGTGGCGTACAGCCAGTTTTGAGCCTAAAAACTGGTGGTCCGCGATATACAGGCTTGACAGTGTTGTTTTTTAACAACATCTTGTTAAAAAGTCAAAAATATTTTTATATTAAAGTAGGTAGATTAAACTATTATTTGTCCAAACATTTTATCATTTGAAACGTTGAAACTGGTTATATAATTAGTTTTGAGGTCGCTGATAACGAATCTAAGCTCTAAATTGCCAAAAAGAATGTCGGACCCAATATGGCGGACGACTACATCATGATTTATTTGTGACGTGGCATTTTTTGGGTTTTTTTTTGTTAAAATTCCTATATATTTTATTGTTGGTGATTATGAAATTCAACTCGAAATTTCCGAAAACGTAATGGCGGATCGAATACAGCCGGCAACTACATTAAAATATATTTTGATAGACTGCAAAGGACTTTTTCAGGTGTTTTCGAGGGCGCTGATTATGAATCGGTACTCTAAATTAATGTACACAATTTTGTTTCATTTGTTTATTTTAAACGTAACGTATTTGTTGTTTTAGTGGTTGCTGATTATGAACAGTAAATGCATTATTAAAAGAAAATATTTATTTTTTGCTGTTTTGAGGACTAGTAGTCATAATTTAATTGTGTACTGCACATTTTTTATAACAAAATGAAGGGCCCAATATAAAACCAATTGGTCTCGTGGGGAGTGGGGTACTGGGAAACGATTTAGATGCCCGTAGCGGATAGTAGTTCCTTGATAAGTTTTCTCAGTCACTACTGCACGAAAAGGCGCTGTGATCGATTGTGTTTTTTCTTTCAGTTGATGGTATGTTTTGTAGAGAAATATGTGACTTTTGTTAAATTCCCTCAGTACAACGAACGAAAACGCGGCTTAATTTCACTATAAACACACTGCTTGCTTGTACCAATTTACATACAGCAACAGCTTTACAGGTACATATACGGTGCGCTGTACCAGGCTAAAGGTCTCTACCAGGTGGGTGACTACTCAGTACGGAATCGCATAGTGAATACAAAATCTATTTTTGCACCGGGGTAGCAGCGCACTATGCGCCATTTTGGTTTATTACTGTGAGTCAATGCGTTTTATGCGAATCGTTTTATGCGTGTTTAATGAATTAACATGTTTACTTTGATATAAGAATAGGATACAGAATTGAACTGAATTAAAAATTTGTAAAATTGACTGTTGCCCAACAGTCAACAGTACTTCTGGATGCCGAACACAAAACGGATTTTTTTTTACTTGTTTATTTTACGTCGGTCTAGTTCCGCAACTTAGGCCAATCACCGACGCTGAGGGCAGGCTACACACACCCAGGAATTTTGTCCTACTGAAGGAATTCCAACCTCCAGTAAGAGTTCTTTAACGTGCACGTCGCATAATGACAGCACACGGGGCCACCGGCCAAAACGGATTTAAAAGCGTGTTAAAACGTGTTAATTCGCGACGTGTGAATAATGTGTTCGTTCCTTTATTTTCACGTGTAATATATCGTTGGTACGTCAGTGGGCAACCACTGAGCTCGGAGCTGAGTCTGGCTGAACATCACCATAATTAGTACATTCTTACATTTAAAACAAAATTATTTGATCGATATCAAAACAAATTATGAGATTGGTGGTTTAGACAAGCAATCTCATAATTTGTTTCCTAAATCTGCGGTGAGATACTATGACTTATGAGTAACTTACGGTGTTTTGCTGTTATTATTATCCATGACTGGCTATATTCTCCACACAATAAGAAGTTTGTTTTTCTAAAATACACGTACACGTGGTTGCTATAATTTTGAAACTTTGAATCTATGGACACAATTGTCCATAGATTGACAGTTAATCTAATCTACACATAATCGATAACAATGTTGCAGTTGTAATTGTTGGAAATGTAACTGATAAATAATTAATCGGTTGATAAGATTAATATCTGCCGGTCTTCAGGTGTTACGAAATAACTTTTACAATCAATTGGACACGTGTCATTTACTACTTATAGATAATGTATATCAGCGACACAAATCAATAGGAAACACTATTTTTAATATACACTGTGGGCCAAAAATACGGTGCAAAGTTTTAAGTGCTCATATTTATAACTACTCTCCCTAAGAACGTGAGGTGTTCAAAGCTGCATTTTCAATAATTAATTACTTAAAACTGGTGCCAGATAAAGAATAAGTGTTTGAATTTTTACGAGAATAAAATAAGTACGATTGAGCAAGGAAAATACCGAAGGAAGAAGGAAATCAAGAGACGCTGATAATAATATTGGTAAAAATGAACTCTTTTCGGCAATCAAGGTAATCAAGAGACCAGTAATTATATAAAAAAATGTTACTTTATTATAACACATGTCAATGCGTATAAAAATATAAACACAGCGAACATATCGAATTAACAATTTTATTGAATGAGTGTTTTTTATTGATGCCTTGCTTCATAATGCTGTAAAATAAAACCAAAATTATTAATAATTATAAATGAACTCCGACGAACAAGATACTTACATGTTGCGCTACAGTTCTTAAATTTTTCGCTGTTGTCTTTCCAGTGGCTTCAACCATTCGCGATAAGTACCCATCCTCGTTCTGGAGTAAAATATGCGGATGGCTAAACTCGATCATTTTCCCAGAACTCATACAAAGAATTTTATCCGAATCCATGACAGTGTGAAGCCTATGCGCTATAGTTAACACAGTAAAATCTGCAAAGTTTCTTCGTATCGTCTTCTGGATGAGCCCATCTGTGTGTGGATCAACATTGGCTGTAGCCTCATCAAGCACCAAAATCTTATTGTTTCTAATTATAGCTCTAGCGAGACAAACAAGCTGTCTTTGGCCAACACTGAAGTTTGTACCACCTTCACTCACGTTACTACTCAACCCAGCCGGTAACTCAGCTACGACTTCTTTCAGTTCCACTTGTTCCAAAGCACTCCAGAGGAGTCCATCGCTATACTCGTCGAAAGGATCAAGGTTTTTCCTCATGGTACCGGAAAATAGTACAGGCTCTTGTGGTATGATCGATATGTGCGACCTCAACAGATCTAAAGGAATCTTTGTCGTATCCACATCGTCAATTATTATCTTCCCTTGGATATCGTATAATTGAAATAGTGCCGTTATTATGGAAGACTTTCCAGCGCCAGTTCTTCCAACTATTCCAACCTTCTCGCCAGCTTCTATCGTAAAATTCAAATTCTTGAGAACATTATCCTCACTTGGATTGTAACGTAGGTAAAGATTTTCAAAGGTAATCTTTCCGAATTCTGGCCATGATTTAGATTTAGGACGTTGCGATTCATCGCGCTTTGGTTCCATATCCAATTTGGTGTATTCCAATACCCTCTCTACAGATGTCATTTGATTCTCGAGTTCAGTCCACTGGCGAATGCCATACTGGAGCGCACCCATCAAGCCAATATACTGTGTAATAAGCAGACCCAAATCTCCACCATAGGATACTAAAAAAAGGTAATTCCATGAAAAAAAAATTAGAAAGATATCAACTAAAAAAGACTTACTTCTATTTAAGCTTAACATGCTAAGAATAACCACAGCAACAAAAGCCGTACAGACTGCATCCACCCAAAAGCTAAAACATCTGGTAGAAGCAATAAATAGGTGCCAAGCAGAACTGTGCTGGTCCTGGTACTTATCAAACTCCTTAATGAGGATCTTTTGGGCGTTGAAGGCACGTATGGTGCTTAGGCCCGTCATCGAAGCAGTCACTTGCCCAAAGATTGAGCTCCTATCTGCAAGTAAAAGAATCACCAGTGAACAAGTAATCGGATATTAAAATTTGACTTACAAACTGACTCCAGCCTTTTCACTGGTCTGGACGTCTCCAAAAAGATTATTCTCATAATGTAAAGTATGACAAGCAGCACGACAGATGGTATAGCCAACCATTGGTCTACGATTACGGACAATGCTAAGACACCGAACAGTGTTAGTGCAACGTCAATTACATCGGCAAGCACTGATGGTAGATATTCATCAATGATTCCCAAATCTTTTGCGAATCTATTCAGGATCCTCCCGGAGGAATTGGTATTGAAGAACCTCATCACAGCATTGGAAACTTTAACGAAAGTTGTATCATGTATGCTAACGGAGGCCTTCATCATGAACCGAAAATAGTACAGGATATGCCCAAACGCTAATATGATAAGAATGGCGATTGACCCCGAATAAATGTATACGATTTCTTCCCTGGTCACTGGTGCGACGGTGTCATTGTGAGAGACTAAGTCTTGCTCTAGATTAACCCAGTAACTCACGAAGTAATCTATCCCATTGCCGACACCTTGACACATAACAAATAGGGTTACTAGAAAGGCTATCGATAAAATACTACCACCGTGTCTGAAGTAAGCCTTGTAAACTGATAGATTAATTTTTCCTGTTTCCATAAATTCTTTGTCATCCAAAGGTCCTTCTTGGTCGTCTTCAACGTCTTCTGATTCTGTCATTTTTCGCTGCTTCGCCGTTTCTATATCATCTTCATTGTGGAATTGTTTCAATAAGTTTGCAAAATCTAGTCCACTGGTTTGTAAATCGTTATATGTACCCTGCTTTTCAATAGATCCGCTTTTTAGAATGACTATTTGGTCGGAATTGCTTAAGTACTGCAATTGGTGAGTTATTAGAATTCTAATCTTGCCTTTTAAGTGTTTCTTGATGCACTCATCGTATAGCTGTTTCCCTACTTTAGCATCCACTGCCGATAGGGGGTCGTCTAATAAGTAGATATCAGCTTCTTTGTAGATGCATCTAGCTAAGTTAACGCGTGCCTTTTGCCCACCACTTAACGCTTTTCCACGTTCGCCAACCATGGTGCGATCACCATAAGGCAGTATGGTTAAGTCTGATTCTAATGCGCATACCCTGATCACGTTTAAGTACCTATCTTCATCGTAAGTATCGCCGAAGAGGATATTCTGTCTTACGCTTCCTGAGAACAGCCAAGGTTCTTGGGAAGCAAATGAAATTTTACCGTTGATGTCCAACCTTCCGGAGAGTATTGGTAATTCTTTTAGGATGACGTTAAGAATGCTGGTCTTTCCGCTTCCAACAGGACCTATCACAGAAACTAACTTATCATCAGTTATATCTAAATTGATTTCGTTCAACGTGTTCTGTTTGGATTCCGGTAACCATTTAGCGTTTAGGTGTTGTAGTTTAATATAAGGCGCCTCTGTTTCGGTTTTTTCTTTTGTTAAACGCCCGTTGGTGAGTGCACTTTCATTGATAGCTAGGATCTCTGGTAGTTCGTCGTAGCACAAAAACTTGTGTATCCTACTGACTGATATGTGGATCTGGGCTATTGATGATATGCCTAAGGTGAAGAGCAATGTGATTATTGGTCGCATTACGCTGTATATGGCCGTCACAGCAAAGACTTTTTCCGCTGTGATATCATTGCCCGTTTTGATGTAAATTAGGATGCTGATGAATATCGATGTTCTGGTGATGAATAGTTCGAATGAGAACATGGCACCGATGAGGTAAGAATACCTCTTTATGGCATGGATTTCTGTTTTTCGGGCCATTGAGATCAGTTTTGCAAATGGTTTTTCCCACGTGTACATTTTGATCACTTGAATTCCAGTGATTATCTCGTTCATTAAACGCACCCTCTCATCGGTTCTTAAGGCTGTCTTCAGACGAACATTGGAGGTCCGCTTGCCCAAATAAACTGTGAAAAGTGTAGAATGTATTATAATGTTGTATACCAAGATCCATAATTCAATAATACTCACTTTGCGCGGGAATGAACAGCAACAAGAAGACAACTCCACCAAAAGCCGCAACCCCTATTTCCCTGTATAGCATGTACGTGCCTACAGCAGTTTGGATAGGCCCTATCCAGATAAAAATTACCAAAGCAAGGGACTGGTCAAACTTGCTAACATCATTTGAGAGTAAATTGACTAACTGACCGACTGTCGCTTGCCCAAGAGCTGTACTAGTCAACTTTAAAGTCTTCCTGTATATCATAGCACTACACGAAAGCCGAATCTTCATGCCGATGTGCGACAAAGCCATTATGCTTGGGTGACTCAGGAAACATTCAGTTAAGAAGGCTGAAATGATTACAGCTGAATACACATACGCTTCTTGCAGAGATATATCTGTTTGGTCTGCCCTAAAATATGCTACTACCTTTCCAATTCCTATTGGAAGCAATGTCCTAAATAAGAGAATGTTTATTTGTATGTGTGTGTGTGTGTTTGTTAATTAAGGAGGGAGCGTCGTATAGATGGGTGGAAAAATCTGCTCTTTTATTGTATAAATAGAAAGTATATCATTTTAAGAATAGGTTGTTAAAATTTCAAAGCGAATTGCAAGCGGTTGCTTAGATATAGGTACTTTCGCTAAGGACCTTCGGTGCGCTGAGAAGAAAGAAAGTAATCAACGTTATTATTTTTTTCGACGCCCTTGAGTAAAAAATTTGAAATAAACATATTGCATAGTTTGTTCAGAGAAAAATCCCATAGTTTTCCTATTTTGTTTGCCATCTATACGAGGCTCCCCGCTTAAGAAGAATCTTACACCAATGATAGTTCGTGTATAGTTTTCACTATTCCTATCAGCATAAACTTGAGACCAAACATTCGAAACAACGCCCTGTGTAAGGCGGATTTTTTGTGCTCCTTGTACTCCTCTCTCCATATTCGATCCACTTTATCTCCTAATTTGCTCGATCTGTGCTCCTCCAAGGGTTCATAGAGGTCGTCTTCGGTAAGTCCTCGTTTGTACGCTTTTTTGAAAACTGGTAGGACATATCTGGAATAATTACGGAGATGTCAATTATCAAGAAAGTTTTCGAAACTTTGTAGATTTGGGTGTCTTGAGGCTTGGAGAATACAGGACTGTTATAAATGCATTGTGCCGGTTCGACTCAGTTTGGTGTGCGCAAAACTCTACCCCTTCCCCTAAAATATGCCTCAAGTTCAATTGAAACGAACTGACCGTACCAACACGAAAAAATAAAACATTGTCCCCTTCGTTAGAATGTCTAACATGAATAAATTAACAGTTTGGTTTGTTCTTGGTTTGTGTTTGTTCATAGGATGATGTAATTATAGATAATGTGCTTAAAACTCGCATTCCGTACTTATTTTTCGTCGAATACCAACCGGAAAAAGTACGTTACGTTCCTCCCCTACAAAAACTGGCCCTTCGTACGTATTTGAAAAAATGGTTCTTATAAAAGCAACAAAAGTATATTCAAAAAGACACAAAGGCGTATACTTCCGTTGAAAACGAATAATATCCAATGTTTCTGCACACTGTATGTACTGTTAAATGTCTATGCTTGTCACAAATACACACTTTAGTAACCGTTTTGTATTTGATTTTAAAATTCTTACATCTTGTTTTGTATGTAGTTTTATCGAAGTGCAATATTCAACGTCAACATTTAAAGCGTTATAATTATGACAAAAGGAAATCTCGTATACGTATATATCATGGAATAGTGCTTAAAACTTTTTACAAATTATGAATAAGCCAAACAATAATTTGCTGGAACATTTCACGTTATTGAAATAAGAAACTATTTAGAAAAATAATTAAATTTAATTACTTCCGCGTTGTCGTTTGAAAATTCGTAAATGTTGACGTTTCGCGAATTATGTTGCTCGCTTCTTCGGAGCTAACTGAAGTTTTCGAATATCTGAAAAAATTACGAAGAAAGATATAATATTTAGAATTAGAAGAGATAGATTACTTTAAGGACTTAATGTTTATTCAATACCATAATTAATAAGGTACAAATCAACAAGCTTAACATTATTTGTGTTATTTTGTTAGAACATACACAACCATCCCTTCAAAACTATCACTTTCCATGGCAGACTATGCTTCGGCTTATTATCATTATCAGCTGTAGGCGGATGAATTCGATGAGATTGCCGAGCTATCACAGTTCAATAATGACATCCCAGTGGTTTTTTGTTTTGTGTTATCACAGTCTTAAGTTTCTTAGTATATGCAGAATAGTGCACAAAAATTGATGTGGCCCAACTTTTCATTTGCTGGTCAAGGCAATTTTTGAATCGATTTCCAATAGTAGATAGACTACTGTGTTGATAAGGAAATTTCTCCGCAGTAGTTTGTTGTATTTTTCTTTGGAGAACTTTTATGTCCTCTGATATTTATATTGCGACTTTAATGGTAGAGGTTTTTCAGCTTCTATCTTTTTACTCTAAACGTGTGTCTCAGTACACGGAATGTGTTCTTATCAATTCCCTTTTTGAAAGGCAACTCGTTCGTTCATGGGCCAAAGATTCACTTCAAAGGTTGCAATGGTGCTGTATTATTATAAACTCCAAAGTTAATGTCATATGAAATATTGTTAGGATTCATCTCTATAACAGTGCTATTCCTGCAGTGGTGGGTGACGTCATTTCTTTGGTTTCGATTGCAGATTGTATTGCTGCTAATATACTAGCTCTCATTCCTTAAATTAAATATTATATTATAGTAATAAAACATTACCATGCTTCAAAATAAAATAAAAACTGATCGAACAAGCCAGACTGTAGGCACTCTAGATTACATTTGAATTGATTTGAATATACAGCGCACGTGTTTACAAGAACAAAATTTTACTTTTTCGGGTTGGTATTTTTCGTGTTGGTACCCGCAGGTAATTTTCAACTGAATTTGAGAGGAAGGGGCAAAAGTTAAGTCCTTACATTATGCTTAGCACACACAGACATCAACGTTCATACATAACCTAAGAATATTTTGTCGGTTAAACAGCGAACAGCAGATAAATACAAAGCACGCTCCTTCAAGATTAGCAGTTATTTTATCACATAGTTCGGTCAAGTAAATAATTGTTTTCAATTGTGGTTAAACGATAAACCGACGAATATTTCTTTGTGGTATTATTTTAGTAGATCGCGATCTTGACACAGTTAACAATACCGGGTATTCCGACAGAACAGACACGTGCTAACGCATAACTTTGCATGCTTATTATTTATTGTACATAATACATAACTTTCAAAAACATCTTTTTGCTAAAGATAATTACTTACAAGAACATCAAAACAGACAGAAAATTTGCCTTCGCCCTGGGATTTGTTTTTTTATTCACTTCTTCATAGGAATCCATTATAAAAATTAAATTTATTATGTATCTAAGATTATATCACAGATATGTATGTTAATGTGGACGTGTACATTCGACTTAAAGATGTCAGCGCATTTAGGAAACAAATGTGAAGTTAAACACAATATATTACAGCGCCGTCCACTACATTGAATACCGGTCCACACACTGAACTTCAATCGTAGTGAACTCGGCATTTAATCATGTCAAATCCATGTTACCAGCTGATCGTGGTGTGTCACTACAACAGCTTGCAAAACACTTAAATTCAGATACACATTATTCATTATCTTATTTGTATGTATGTATATTGAGATAAAAAATGTCAATAAACCAAATTATGGTTTCTACGATGAAAATTGTTTCTTGTTTTACTATTATTTTATATTTATTAAGTAGAAGAATTAATACTGTCATTAATTAATTTAATATATAATTTAAGTACCTACTTAATTTTTTAATAGTAAATGTTTTTAATTTAATTTAATATTTAGGTCAAATAGTAAGAAAATCTTATCTATAAACTACTGATCAAATTTATCATTTTTGTATTTAATGCACATTCCCACTATGCGGAACGCCTGTAGTAGTATTGCGCCGTGTTGTAATATTGCGCAACTATTGAAATACATCGGCTTTGAGCAGACAACCTATAAATAGTTGATTGAGATGAAAGTTCCGATAAATTGTCTAGTCTCAATTGCTGATAAAAACGTTATTGATGAAGTTAACTCAAATTAAATCATGTAGTGATGTGAAATTTCATCATATCCTTTCTTCAACTATTAATTCTTAGATTATTGTAATAATTTTAATGATAATTAAAATACTAAAAATATAAACTGCGCAGAACGTGTTTGTGAATTCAATTTTCATTTTAGTCGAAATAAAAAAATAAAGTACCACCATTAATTTTTATTAGTTTTAATAAGTTTCATTTTTAACATGTTGTGAAAGTGACTCTTCAGTCATCTTTCAAGGCTAGTAACTTTATTGAAAGGAACTAATTTTATTGAAAACTAATTACTACTACAATATTTGTCGTTGATAATTTTATTCTGTTGTAATTTCCTTCACGTTGTATTATGCACGAAACATAGACAAATTAAAAACAATTACTGTAAATTCTAAGTTGATTAATCAATATTATTAGGTCTGTTGTTCTTACAAAAAAAATTTCCAAGAAAGTTTTATTTGATTTTAAATCAATAATAGATGTAGACTTTAGTGTAGTCAATATTCTACACGATTAATTAATTCTGGTAGATATTCTTTCAAAATGGTCTCAAAGGAGAACTTAAACTTTCTACGTTTCCTTGAAAACGCTGTAAATGTGATAGTACTTCATGCTGTAACAGAGCTTGATTATAGTGGTATTACTCTAATGTACACGTTTTGAGTCTGGATTCGTATTCACACTAAAAATCTGATGTGGTGAGGCACATGACTTTATCATACTATAAATATATAACCGTAATAGTTTAGCAGCATGAAATTTGATCGAGATCGGTCGTGTCTGCAGTAAAATAAAACTGTTAGCCAGGATTTGACAGATATGTTTATACTATTGACAGTAGGTATTGTCAAAATCAACGTTTGACACTGAAAAATCCTGGCTAACATGCTTTATATTAATGCAGACACAACCTATAGCTGCTCATGCAGCTGACCTATTAATTTTACCAAAAATGTTATAGGCATAAATTATTCAAAATTTCCTCTACTTTAATTTAGTATTTAACTATTTTGACGAAATTACAGAAATGGCAGCTCATTTGAAAAATCCTTGAAAAATGCTTAGAGTAAACATCCAGTTCCTTTGGACCCTTTTGAACCAAGAGCTTTTCAGCTCTAAGTTTGATCATGAAACTTCTAAATATGAAGTTTCGTCTCGATACCTTTAGTAGTTTCTCCGGAATCGTCGCCACAAAAATCGGGTGCACACACACATACACACATACACACACACACATAAACACACACAGACATCACAGACATTTTTTTGTACCTTGGTCAAAAATGTAACGCCCTCGCGGGCGTTCAGAAGCAGTTTTTGCCCAAGTTTCTAAGGTGTAAAATGTCACTTTATGATCATGTAGGACATAAAATATATTTTTATATATTTTTTAGAAGGGATACCACTTAAATACTCTTACATATATCTGAATGAATTTTCTCGTTTATGTATGTCTCTAACCCGATTTGGCTGTAAGTTGACAGAAATTCTTGAAGGAATAGAATGCTATTAGTTAGTACTGGCAATAGTGCCTTGTTCCTGAAGCGAATATGAAGAGACCAGTAAGTATAACAAAAACGCAGCTTTAAATTATTAATGTATTTATTAACGACTAAACAATAATTGGGTTACTGCTTAAGAAAAGCTTAAAGAAGATCTCATTCAAATATATCACGTCAATCTGTATAAAAAATAAAAAAATACTGCGTAGATATGAAATTATATAACTATTGACTGAAGTATTTTATTAACGTCTAGTTTCTTCATAATGCTGCAAAATAAAAGCAAAATTATTAATAAATATAAAGTTACTTTCACAGCAACAAGAAAACTTACATTTTGCGCCACTGTTCTTAAATTTTGCGCTGCAATCTTTCCCGTGGTTTCAACCATTCGCGATAAGTACCCATCCTCGTTTTGAAGTAAAATATGTGGATGGTCAAATTCCACCATAGTACCAGAACTCATACAAAGAATCTTATCCGAATCCATGACAGTGTGAAGTCTATGCGCTATGGTTAACACAGTAAAATCTGCAAAGTTTCTTCGTATGGTCTTCTGGATTAGACCATCCGTGTGTGGATCAACGTTGGCTGTAGCCTCGTCAAGCACCAAAATCTTATTGTTTCTAATTATAGCTCTAGCGAGACAAACAAGCTGTCTTTGGCCAACACTGAAGTTTGTACCACCTTCACTGACGTTACTACTCAAACCAGCTGGTAATTCAGCTACGACTTCTTTCAGTTCGACTTGTTCCAAAGCACTCCATAGGACACCATCGCTATATTCGTCGAAAGGATCAAGGTTTTTCCTCATTGTACCAGAAAATAGTACCGGCTCTTGTGGTATGATCGATATGTGCGACCTCAACACATCTAAAGGAATCTTTGTCGTATCCACATCGTCAATTGTTATCTTCCCTTGGATTTCGTATAATTGAAATAGTGCCGTTATTATGGAAGACTTTCCAGCGCCAGTTCTTCCAACTATTCCAACTTTCTCGCCAGCTTCTATCGTGAAATTTAAATTCTTGAGAACGTTATCCTCACTTGGATTGTAACGTAGGTAAAGCTTTTCAAAGGTAATCTTTCCGAATTCCGGCCATGATTTAGATTTAGGAAGTTGCGATTCATCCCGTTTTGGTTCCATTTCCAATTTGGTGTATTCCAATACCCTCTCTACAGATGTCATTTGATTCTCGAGTTCAGTCCACTGGCGTATACCATACTGGAGCGCATCCATCAAGCTAAGATACTGTGTAATAAGCAGACCCAAATCTCCACCATAGGATACTAGAAAGACAAATACATGAAAAAAAAAAACTGTTTAACGGAATAAGAAAAAAAAAGACCTACTATTATTTAGACCTAGTAAACTAAAAATAATAGCAGCAATAAAAACCACGCAGATTGTATCCGCCCAAAAGCTTAAACATTTGCTGGTAGCTATAAATAGGTGCCAAGCAGAACTGTGCTGGTCCTGGTACTTATCAAACTCCTTAGTAAGGATCTGTTGAGCGTTGAAGGCACGTATGGTACTTAGGCCATTCATCGAAGCAGTCACCTGGCCAAAGATTGGGCTCCTATCTGCAAGTTAAATAAAAATCATTGAAAAATAATTCAGACATTAAAGTGTGGCTTACAAACTGACTCCAGTCTCTTCACCGCTCTGCTCGTCTTCAAAAAGACCGTCCTCATAAAGTAAAATATCACTAGCAGCACAACAGATGGTATAGCCAACCATTGGTTGACGATAATAGACAGGATTAAGACACCAAAAAGTGTTAGTGCTACTTGAATTACATTGAAAAGTACTGTTGGTATATATTCATCAATGGTTCCTAAATCTTTCGCAAATCTGTTTAGGATCCTTCCGGAGGAATTGGTATTGAAGAACCTCATCACAGCATTGGAAACTTTAACGAAAGTTGTATCATGTATACTGACGGAGGCCTTCATCATGAACCGAAAATAGTACAGGATATGCCCAAACGCTAATATGATAAGAATGAAGATTGACCCCGAATAAATGTATACAATTTCTTCCCTGGTGACTGGTGCGACGGTGTCATTGTGAGAGACTAAGTCTTGCTCTAGATTAACCCAGTAACTCACGAAGTAATCTATCCCATTGCCGGCACCTTGACACATAACAAATAGAGTTACTAGAAAGGCTATCGACAAAATACCACCACCGTGTCTGAAGAAATCCTTGTAAACTGATAGCTTAACTTTTCCAGTTTCCATAAATTCTTTGTCATCCAAAGGTCCTTCTAGGTCGTCTTCGACGTCTTCTGATTCTGTCATTTTTCGCTGCTTCACCGTTTCTATATCATCTTCGTTGTGGAATTTTTTCAATAAGTTTGCAAAATCTAATCCACTGGTTTGTAATTCGTTATATGTACCCTGCTTTTCAATCGACCCGCTTTTTAGAATGACTATTTGGTCCGAATTGCTTAAGTACTGCAATTGGTGAGTTATTAGAATTCTAATCTTGCCTTTTAAGTGTTTCTTGATGCACTCATCGTACAGCTGTTTCCCAACTTTAGCGTCCACTGCTGATAAGGGGTCGTCTAATAAGTAGATATCAGCTTCCTTGTAGATGCATCTAGCTAAGTTAACGCGTGCCTTTTGCCCACCACTTAATGCTTTTCCACGTTCGCCAACCATGGTGCGATCTCCATAAGGCAGTAAGGTTAAGTCTGATTCTAATGCGCATACCCTGATGACGTTTAAGTACCGATCTTCGTCGTAAGTGTCGCCGAAGAGGATATTTTGTCTTACGCTTCCTGAGAACAGCCAAGGTTCTTGGGAAGCAAATGAAATTTTACCGCTGATGTCCAACCTTCCGGAGAGTACTGGTAATTCCTTTAGGATGACGTTAAGAATGCTGGTTTTTCCGCTTCCAACAGGACCTATCACAGAAACTAGCATATCATCAGTTATATCTAAATTAATTTCGTTCAACGTGTTTTCTTTAGATTCCGGTAACCATTTAGCGTTTAGGTGTTGTAGTTTAATATAAGGCGTCTCCGTTTCTGGTTTTTCTTTTGTTAAACGCCCGTTGGAGGTTGCACTTTCGTTGATAGCTAGCTTCTCTGGTAGTTCGTCGTAGCATAAAAACTTGTGTATCCTGCTGACTGATATATGGTTCTGGGCTATTGATGATATGCCTATGGTAAAGAGCAATGTGATTATTGGTCGCATTACGCTGTATATGGCTGTCACAGCGAAGGTCTTTTCCGCTGTGATATCATTGCCCATCTTGATGTAAATTAGGATGCTGATGAATATTGATGTTCTGGTGATAAATAGTTCGAATGAGAACATAGTACCGATGAGGTAGGAATACTTTTTTATGGCATCGATTTCTGTTTTTCGGGCCATTGAGATCAGTTTTGCAAATGGTTTTTCCCACGTGTACATTTTGATCACTTGAATTCCAGTAATTATCTCGTTCATTAAACGCACCCTCTCATCGGTTCTTAATGCTGTCTTCAGACGAAGATTGGACGTCCGCTTGCCCAAATAAACTGTGAAAAGTGTATAATGTATTATAATGTTGTATACTAAGATCCATAATTCAATAATACTCACTTTGCGCGGGAATGAACAGCAACAAGAAGGCAACTCCACCAAAAGCTGCAACACCAATTTCTCTGTATAGCATATACGTTCCTACTGCGGTTTGAATAGGCCCAATCCACGCAAAAGGTATCAAAAAAAGGGACTGGTCAAACTTGCTAACGTCATTCGAGAGTAAATTGACTAACTGGCCGACTGTCGCTTGCCCAAGAGCTGTACTAGTCAACTTTAAGGTCTTCCTGTATATCATAGCACTACACGAGACCCTCATCTTCATGCCGATGTGAAACAAACCCATCAGGGTTGAGTGACTCAGCCAAGATTCAGCTAAGATGGTTAAAATGATTAAAGCTGAATACATGTATGCTTCTTTCAGTGATATATCTGTTTGGTCTGCCCTAAAGAATGCCACTACCTTCCCAATTCCTATAGGAAGCAATGTTCTAAATAAGAGAATGTTTATTTGTGTGGATGTGTTAATGAAGAAGAATCTTACACAGTTGTTAGTTTGTGTATAGTTCTCACAAGTCCGAATAGTATAAACTTGAGACCAAACATTCGGAACAACGCCCTGTGTAAGGCTGATGTTTTGTGGTTCCTGTACTCTTCTTTCCACAATCGATCTAATTTATCTCCTAATTTGCTCGATCTGTGTTCCTCCAAGGGTTCATAAAGGTCGTCCTCAGTAAGACCCCGTTTGTACCCTTTTTTGAAAACTGGTAGAACATATCTAAAATTTATTGGGATATTTCAATTACCAAGAACATTTTTGACATGTTCAACAATTCTTTGATGGGTGTATTTTGGCAATACGATAATAATTGATCGCTATTTGATAATAATTGACGTTTTAATTCTTAGGTAGGAAGGGATGGGAAAGGAATGTGAAAATAGAATAAAAGTTAGTTTCTATGACATATTTTTATATAATACACAATACGCGGTAGACTTCTTTATTTTCCAAAGTGTTTTTGATTATTGGGCACCTTTTCAAAATGTTTTATGATCAGAAACACAATTATATTAGTATTCTTACTACTCTAAAAACTATTTTTGGGTTGCTAGCAGTCAAAGCTAAGATAAATAAATTAGTTTTGATCAAGCGATAAAATTTTATTTAACACACTGGATGAGTAGATCCAGTGAAAATAGTCAACTTTGCATAACTCCAGTGTATGTGAGATAACTCGGCAACCGAGCAAATAGATACTGTTTCATTATTACTTAAAATAGAATTGTGTTGACGAGAATGAAATTTTTATCAAAAGTTATATACCGCTGTATAAATTTTAATTATTAGAGATTGTTACTTACAAGAACATAAAAATAGATAGAAAGTTAGCCTTTGCCCTGGGGTTTGTTTTTCTTTTCGCTTCTCCACAGGAATCCATTATTACAATTAAATTAACTATGTATATTAAATTATATCCCAGATATTTAAACGTGGTGGTGTGTAGACTTAAAGAATTAAATGCACTGGTATTTTTTTCTTGACTTCATAAATGTAAAATTTAACAGGATATTACAGCAGCATCCATCACATTGAAAGACGAGCCAAACACTGATCTTTTGTTTGAGTGAACTCAGCTTTTAATTTGGTGTACTTCATGTTACCAGCTAATCGTTGTGTAAAACAATTAAATTCAGATAGCTATACATTATTTTGTTATCATTTTTATTTTTATATTGAGATAAAAAGTGTCAATAAAACTAAGTTAATAGTCGTTTCGAATCAGTTGCAAATCTCGCGAAAATATGGCGGCATTGTTAACATTTCCCTATAATATATACGCCTATAAATGTGAACAAATTCCACTAATTTGAAAAAATATATGAGGCAAGATAATATATAAGCTGGTAACTATATGTAAAACGGAGAAAATAAAAGCGTCGATATCCTTTGTAGTTAAAATAGATTAATGGGTACCGGTTTCAGCAGTAATTAACATGCCATCATCAGCCCAAATCTACAAAAAACATAAAACATCAGCACTTACAAAATGAAAATAGGGGAAAAAATACTTACGGTCAATAAGTCAAATCGTCCAAACTAAACAATGAAAAACACAGCCTCACAATACATTACAATTATAATTTCCGTCGAAATCTTCAACCAAATATCACATGTGCAAGCTTTGAAGGGCAACTGAGCGGGTGAGTACAAGGATGGACGAAAAAAAAACATGCAAGGTCACACACCGAGCATAAACTATTTTTAAAAATATATGTACAGGTCGGTCAGAAAGTTAAATATGAGAAGGCTGGTCTGAAAGGAAAACTAGTCTGATCATTCATCAACGTAACGTTGCATGTCTTTTTCTGTTTTTCTATTTCGTACTGTTCCAAATGGTCCATCTTAAAGCCTTTGTTGCATCTATGAATCAATTTGGTGTTATCATAATTAATTTTATGTCCAGTCTGTATCTTGTGTAGATATACATTAGAAGCCGAAAGATTCTTATGTTCTGAAACTCTTTTTGCAAGGTTTCTTCCCGTTTGACCTATGCATAAGGCATTACCATTGGCACAGTCAATTGAGTAGACACCACATTCATCCATATATGACCTGGGTTGATTGAAATTCGACAGCAATTTGTACAGTTGGTTGTTTGTATTAAAAGCTGCGACGATATTAAATTTCGCCAATGCTTTACTGACTGTGAGATTGGTACCGTTATATTGAAAGGGTCTATATATTTTGTTTTCCGAAATCTGAGGTGTATAAAGTGGACCTGTTCTTTCAATAGTTTGTCTCAATAAGTGGTGAATATGTTTAACTGGAAACCAATTGTCCTTCGCAAGTTTAAAGATGCAATTTAATTCATAAATCTTTGAGTCGTATGAAAGCGGGTATCTGACACATCTATTAATTAAAAAGCGGAAAGAAGCCATTCGATGCGAAAAGGTTGTTTTGTAAGTGCTTGATGTTTTGTGTTTTTTTGTAGATTTGGGCTGAAAAAAAAAACTGTCGCAGATTAAATATAATTGATAAATTTTGTTTTGTTCCAGACTATGATGAGATTTAACTCTCTCCAGAAATGTTAAAGAAAGCAAAAATTCAAACAAAACTTATTTGTTTTTAATAAAACCATCCTAGGATGTCTATTGTCTAGCTGTTCATAGTAGTACTTAATTTCGCCCTGTCACATGATTAAGCAATTATTGTGGAAGAATTTTGGTACGCAGCCCTTGTTGTTTAGATTATGCAGGGTGTCTCACGGAACATGATGTACTATCGCGAGCATAAAAAATGGGGACACTTAGCTAAACCGGTACGTTTATCATGTCACATTAATGTTATCTTGCATTTTGGCGTAAGAAGTAAAAATGCCGCAATTGAATTAATTTTCAGAAGGCAGTAATTCAAACTCGACTGTATGATGGAAATTGCTACTTAATTAAGTGTAGATAAGAATACAATGAAGAATAAAATTGTTGAAACCGAACAAGTTTGTTGGTTGGTCAAAGTTAGATGTCATTGGTTAACAAATACTGTGAAAGTAAACGTTACACAACTAAAATTGTTGACAACAGTCTAACTGTTAAGTAGGACAAAAGTTGCGTAAATCTGGACCCCTTATAGACGAGCTTTTACTTTTCAAACATTTTGCAGGGCTTACTAGATATTATACGGAAAAAGTAACAACTGTCAATTTGTTTTTCTTGAATAACTTTGCTATTACGATAAATAGAAAGTATAAATTTTGTATTTTTACATTAAGAGCATACTCTGAAGCCATGCGTTTGTCCATAAGCTTTAAGCGGGCGATATTTAACTTTTTTTATTTCTTATGGTCGCCATATTGAATTTTTACAGAGTTAAATAGTGTATTGAAATAGTTTTACAACCATGTATAAAGACGTGTAATAAATTATCACAAAATACATTGAATGTCCCGTTAGGTGCCCTGCCAGATCGCCCGAGATAACCCTCAAAGATATATAAAAGCTAGCGTCCGGAAACTGTGTTATTGTAGAGGGGCTTCAGGCGCTAGAAATAAAAAAAGTTGAATATCGCCCAGCCAAAGTTGATAGTGTCCATTGTTAATGCTCTAAAAGACGTTTTATATTTACTTAGACACCATTTTTAAATTACTATTGATTTGGATTCAGCGAAGGCCACTTAATGTAATTTATCATTATTGCATTAGAACAAACTCTTCTGTTTATTTTTAAAAATTAGAAGTTGACATACGGCTGTCGAAAAATATGGTGGAGATATTCTTCTTCCACTATTTATACTGCAAATCCGGCAAATGCTAATGTCTAATTATTATTATGTGAATGATTATTTCTTAATTAAAGCAGAGCATAATAATAACCTCAGAGTAACACCTTTTGGTAGCCAGTGCCTAGTAGAACACCATTTAAAAAATTGATGTATCATTACAAAATATCTCAATGTGTACTCAATTTGGCCAGAGAACCGGTAATTATAGCAAAAACACAATTTTAAATTAATAATGTATTTATTAACTACTAAACAGTTGGGTTACAGCTTAAGAAAAACTTAAAGATCTTACTGAAATATATCACATGTCAATCCGTATAAAAAATAAAAAAAATACTGCTTAGATATGGAATTAAGTAACAATGGACTAAGTATTTTATTGACGTCTAGTTTCTTCATAATGCTGCAAAAGAAGCAAAATTATTAATAATTATAAAAGAACAGTAACCAGAAAACTTACATTTTGTGCTACAGTTCTTAAATTCTTCGCTGTTGTCTTTCCCGTGGTTTCGACCATACGCGATAAATACCCATCCTCGTTTTGAAGTAAAATATGCGGATGATCAAATTCGACCATGTTACCAGAACTCATACAAAGAATTTTATCAGAATCCATGACAGTATGAAGCCTATGCGCGATGGTTAACACAGTAAAATCTGCGAAGTTTCTGCGTATGGTCTTCTGAATGAGACCATCTGTGTGTGGGTCAACATTGGCTGTAGCCTCATCAAGCACCAAAATCTTATTGTTTCTAATTATAGCTCTGGCGAGACAAACAAGCTGTCTTTGGCCAACACTGAAGTTTGTACCACCTTCACTGACGTTACTACTCAACCCAGCCGGTAACTCAGCTACGACTTCTTTCAATTCGACTTGTTCCAAAGCACCCCACAGGACGCCATCGCTATATTCATCGAAAGGATCAAGGTTCTTCCTCATGGTGCCGGAAAATAGTACAGGCTCTTGTGGTATGATCGATATGTGCGACCTCAACAGATCTAAAGGAATCTTTGTCGTATCCACATCGTCAATTATTATCTTCCCTTGGATGTCGTATAATTGAAATAGTGCCGTTATTATCGAAGACTTTCCAGCGCCAGTTCTGCCAACTATCCCAACTTTCTCGCCAGCTTCTATCGTAAAGTCTAAATTCTTCAGAACGTTGTCTTCATTTGGATTGTATCGTAGGGAAAGATTTTCAAATGTAATCTTTCCGAATTCCGGCCATGATTTGGACGTAGGCAGCTGCGATTCATCCCTCTCTGGTTCCATGTCCAATTTGGTGTATTCCAATACCCTCTCTACCGATGTCATTTGATTCTCTAGTTCAGTCCACTGTCGCATACCCCATTGTAGCGCACCCATCAAACCAATATACTGGGTGATGAGCAGACCCAAGTCTCCACCATGGGATACTGAAAGATAGTATATTTTTAGTTTTTTAAAGGACGGAGTTTGGATTTCAGGCAAAATTCTATACAGGCAAACTCAGCACGGTAATCCTCTGCAACCACATTTCCATACCCACGCAGATAACGCGCCGTTATCAGTTTGCTGTTTGGTTACACGGATATGAAAATGTTATCATTAAATTCCCGCAATATAACGCTTTACGAGATTGATTTTCTTTAATAGAAAACGAAAATGAACATACCTCTATTCAAACTTAACAGGCTTACGATGATGACGGCAATGAAGGCAACGCACACGATCTCCAACCAAAAGCCAAAACATCTGGTGGAAGCTAGGAATAGGTACCAGGCAGAACTGTGCTGGTCCTGGTACTTATCAAACTCCTTAATAAGGATCTTCTGGGCGTTGAAGGCGCGTATGGTGCTTAGGCCATTCATCGAAGCAGTCACCTGGCCAAAGATTGGACTCCTAACTGCAAATAAAGGAACCATCAGTGACAAAGAATTCGGACATCCAAATTAAACTTACAAACTGACTCCAGCCTCTTCACCGCTCTGCTCGTCTTCAAAAAGATCGTCCTCATAAAGTAAAATATCACGAGTAGGACAACAGCTGGTATAGCCAACCATTGGTCCACGACAATAGACAAGGCTAAGGCACCGAAAAGTAGTAGTCCTACTTCGACTACGTCAAAAAGCACTAGTGGTATGTATTCGTCAATGATTCCCAAATCTTTCGAGAATCGATTCAGGATTCTGCCCGAAGAATTCGTGTTGAAGAACCTCATCAGAGCCTTGGAAACCTTCACGAAGGTTGTGTCGTGTATCCTGATCGAGGCCCTCATCAAGAACTGGAAGTAGTAGAGGCAATGCCATACGGCCAATATGATAAGGACGAAGATCAACGCGGAGTAAATGTAGATAATCTCTTCCCTGGTTACTGCAGCGATGGTGTCATTGTGAGAGGCTAGGTCTTGCTCTAGATTAACCCAGTAACTCACGAAGTAATCTATTCCGTTGCCAACACCTTGGCACATAACGAAGAGGGTCACTAGAAGCACAATCGACAAAATGCTACCACCGTATCTGAAGTAAGCCGTGTAAACTGATAGCTTAACTTTGCCAGTTTCCATAAATTCTTTGTCGTCCAGAGGTCCTTCTTGTTCGTTATCCACGTCTTCCGTTTCTGACATTTGTCGTTGCTTCACCGTTTCTGAATCATCTTCATTGTGGAATTCTTTCAGCAAGTTTGCAAAATCCAATCCGCTGGTTTGTAGTTCGTTATATGTACCCTGTTGTTCAATCGACCCGTCTTTTAGAATGACTATTTGGTCTGAGTTGCTTAAGTACTGCAATTGGTGAGTTATTAGAATCCTAATTTTGCCTTTTAAGTGTTTCTTGATGCACTCATCGTATAGCTGTTTCCCTACTTTAGCATCCACAGCTGATAAGGGGTCGTCTAATAAGTAGATATCAGCTTCTTTGTAGATGCATCTAGCTAAGTTCACGCGTGCCTTTTGCCCACCACTTAACGCTTTTCCACGTTCGCCAACCATGGTGCGATCCCCATAAGGCAATATGGTTAAGTCTGATTCTAATGCGCATACCCTGATGACGTTTAAGTACCTATCTTCATCGTAAGTATCGCCGAAGAGGATATTCTGTCGTACGCTTCCTGAGAACAGCCAAGGTTCTTGGGAGGCAAATGAAATTTTACCGTTGATGTCCAATCTTCCGGATTGTGTTGGTAATTCTTTGAGGATGACGTTAAGTATGCTGGTTTTTCCGCTTCCAACAGGACCTATCACAGAAATTAACTTATCGTCAGTTATATCCAAATTGATATCGTTCAAAGTGTTCTCTTTGGATTCAGCTGACCATTTAGCGGTTAGGTGTTCTAGTTTAACATAAGGCAACTCTGTTATGCTTTTCTCTTTCGTTATGTCCCCGTTGATGATGGCCATTCCGTTGATAGCGAGCTTGTCTTCTGGTAGTTCTTCGTAGCACAAGAACTTGTGTATCCTGTTAACTGAAATATGGACCTCGGCTATTGATGATATGCTTATGCTGAAGATCATGGTGATTATTGGTCGCATCACGTTGTATATAGCCGTCACAGCGAAGACTTTCTCAGCAGTGATCTCCTCGCCCATTGTGATATAAATTAGGATGCTGATAAATATCGATGTTCTCGTGATGAATTGTTCGAATGAGAACATGATACCGAGGAGGTAAGAATGTTTCCTGATGGCGTCGATTTCGGTTTTTCGCGCCAAAGAGATCAGTTTTGCGAATGGCTTCTCCCAGGTGTACATTTTGATGACTTGAATACCGGCGATTATCTCGTTCATTAAACGCACCCTCTCATCCGTTCTTAATGCGGTCCTTAGACGAAGATCGGAGGTTCTCTTGCCCAAATAAACTGTAAAAAGTGTGAAGTTCAATAGATGAATATCATTGCAATACGTTTGTTATCTATATTGAGAAAGATGCGGCTGGTAAATATTATTGTGGCATTAAAATGCATTTTCAGGTTAATTGTTAAAAAAATACACACATTGAAAAACAGAATGTACATTGCACAAAGTCATATGCTCTCAATATATGGCTCAGTAAAAATAATTTGAATAAGCGGAAGTGTTAAGCAATATTCCTCAATCAATAAAACAACACGACGCACTGGCCGTTATCGCGTTAATATTCTGTATTTTGGTGGGCTTCCTATGTTTATCTTCTGCACGTGGATGGTATGACCCTTCGCCATTAAATATAAAAGCAATAATATCTATATAACATATATTATTTCAATATAATTGCAAAACAGTTTTAGACCAGGCAATTGAGCAGAAAATGACTGAGTTCGTGACAAAAATACTAGCAGGAAGCCTGCGGTCCCAGGTCACGTGGAACAGTCCGTAGATGTATTGTGATGTGTTTCCTACTCGCAAATATCATTTCTTAATTTGTTATAAACTAAAAACCTCAAAAAATCGTGTTTCTTGCGTTTTTCGCTTGTAAAAACTAAACCGATGGAGCAATCTTGATGCTTTAAATGAAGAGACGAAAAAAATGAACACTGCACGGACTCGATTGAATTAGTATTAACGGAGGAAATTCGGAAAGCCTAGGAAAATCTGCGTTTTTTCAAAAAATCGTAACTCCGCCATTTTCTAACCTGTAGCGGGCCCAGGCATTATCCGATGAATATTTTTATGCAATATGGTTCGGCGAGCCTGGATGCGTCGGACGTAATATTTGACTTAGAGCAAATCTTCAACAAATGGCAGGACGACTATTTTATAGTATATTGGTGTAATGTGTAATAGTACAATCAATATAGCTTTTTACTTTATCATACGCAGTATGTAAAGTATTGTAATCATGCCGAAATTTTTTTTTGAGATTTTAGCGGAAATAGGTCTTTATGGGTCCCCTGAACATTTTTGACCAAGGTCCAAAAAAATGTCTGTGTGTGTGTGTGTATGTATGTCTGTGTGTGTGTAAACGATTTTTGTGGCGACGATTCCGGAGAAACTACTAAAGGTATCGGGACAAAAGTTCATATTTAGAAGTTTTATGACCAAACTTAGAGCTGAAAAGCTTTTGGTTCAAAAGGATCCAAAGGAACCGGCTATTTACTCTTAGCATTTTTCAACGATTTTGCAAATGAGCCGTCATTTCTGTAATTTCATCAAAATAGATAAATAATAAATTAAAGTAGAGGAAATTTTGTATAATTTATGTCTATAACATTTAATGGTAAAATTAATAGTTTAGCTGCAGGAGCAAATTCTATATGATCGAAATCGTGTCTGCATTAATACTAGGTGCCCAGGATATTTTGAAGTTTTTGACAGTGTTTGGAACGTCAGCGTTTGCGAAACGTCAATTCAACACGCAAATGCATGGAGAATTGCCATGAGGAGGAGCTAGGTGAAACAATATTGAAACAATATTGAAAAACAATATTTCGAGTGCGGATAGCAATGTTATGTTTTTGCGAATAAATACAAGAAAGATTGTAAGACGGTATGTTAACCTTAAAACTTATTTGGAATATTGAGCATAATTCTTTATGAACTTTTGTAGTTAGCACTGAAAACTCGAAAATATAGTATGCTAGAAGCCAATATAATATATTAATCATCAGAACCAGAACCGTTTTACTTTATCATCCGTAGTATGACAACACTCCATATTTAGAAGCTTTCTGTTGAACTAAGGGTCCAAAGGAACTGGAGTTTTAGTCTTAGAATTTTTGAAAGATATTGCAAATAAGCCGCTATATCTGGAATTTCGTCGAAATAGTTAAATAATAAATTAAAGTAGAGGAAATCTGAATAATTTATGACTATAACATTTTTTGGTAAAATTAATAGTTTAGCTACATGAGCAAATTCTATTTCATGGAGATCGCTGATGTTTTGACATTACCTACTGTAAATATAATCAAAATGTCTCTAGTCTAGTTCTAGTAGTTTTATTTTAATGCAGACATGGCCGATCTCGATCAAATAAAATCTCATGCAGCTACACTATAAATTTTATATATGGTATGATAAAGTCATGTGCCTGGCCACATCAGATTTCTTTTGTATGCGGCCTGCCGAAGTTCAGATCAGAATTTTTTTTCGGCATGATTACAATACTTTACCATACTGCGTATGATAAAGTAAAAATGACGAGAATTTGGATATGTTTGGAACAATTTTTGTTGAATTGGTCGAAAATGTGTAAATTTATTTAACCATTTTAGGAATAAGATATGCCTTCAAACTTACATAATCTATCTAGAGGAACACCAAGAAAAAAACGATAAACAAGCTGTAGTCAGAATTTAATTTGATTTAGCTTACAGGGTAGCTGTAAAACGAAAGAAATTGATAAATTTGCTAAGAGTAGGTACTTTCTAAAATAAATTTAATATTGTAATATTATAATTTAATATTATAATATATTATAATATTCTCCCTATAGGGAGAAGTTAATTTACTAATTAACTACTGGTTTTGACTGAGATGAGCCTAGCTAACTAGCGATATGACGAAAAACTATCACTATTACAGCAATGCTCGTGGAACAATGTAGGTTATATGTTGTTTAAAAAACTCGAACTATTCATAGATTATATAATACCAAAAGAACAACAAAAAACTTACATTAGCGGTTTATTATTTCACTTTTTACTTATTGTAATCGTATCGAAAAAAAGTTTTGAGATTTTAGCGGAAGTATTCCGTTTGAAACCCTTGATTCTTTTTACTTTATCATACGCAGTATGTAAAGTATTGTAATCGTGCCGAAAAAAAAAATTGGGATTTTAGCGGAAATAGGTCTTTTTGGGTCCCCTGAACATTTTTGACCAAGGTACAAAAAAATGTCTGTGTGTGTGTGTGTGTGTGTGTGTGTGTGTGTGTGTGTGTGTGTGTGTGTGTGTGTGTGTGTGTGTGTGTGTGTGTGTGTGTGTGTGTGTGTGTGTGTATGTGTGTAAATGATTTTTGTGGCGACGATTCCGGAGAAACTACTGAAGGTATCGGGACGAAACTTCATATTTAGAAGTTTCATGACCTAACTTAGAGCTGAAAAGCTTTTGGTTCACAAGGGTCCAAAGGAACTGGTAGTTTATTCTAAGCCTTTTTCAAGGATTTTGCAAATGAGCCGCCATTTCTCTAATTTCGTCAAAATAGTTAAATAATAAATTAAAGTAGCGGAAATTCTGAATAATTTATGCCAATGACATTTTTTGGTAAAATTAATAGTTTAGCTTTTTAGTTTATTCTAAGCCTTTTTGAAGGATTTTGGAAATGAGCCGCCATTTCTGTAATTTCGACAAAATAGTTAATTAATAAATTAAAGTAGAGGAAATTTTGACTAATTTATGCCCATGAAAATTTTTGGTAAAATTAATAGTTTAGCTTCAAGAGCAAATTCTATTTGATCGAGATCGGTCGCATCTGCATTGATATGAAATTACATCGTAGCCAGGATTTTGACAAATATTTTTTTGTGTTGTCACATTCAAAAACAGGATTTTGACAAATATTTTTTGTGCTGTCACACTCGAAAACAGCTGATTTCATCAGAGGTTGGAGAACCGCTATGGAACGTTGCCGCTCTAGTGCGGCAAATTACAAAATGCAAATTTCAAATAAAATAAGATCACCAATTTGATTGTTTGTTGATAAGAAATATCAACCCGTCTTTATATCTAATTCTAAAAACGATAAATTGAGAAAATTGTAAATAAAGTATAGCGATGAGTTTAGTTTTATTTTAGTATGTTGGTACGGATGTGACATCTACAGTATCATGAACAAATATAAATCTGTCAGAATTTGAATTAGCTTTTTAAACTTGCCGTTTCGTCAAAGTGGTACCAACCTAACATTTCCTGTACAGAAATACAACCATTTTTTTATACATATTTCTCAAAAAGCAACACAATAAACGTTGATGTCACTGCTGCCAAAAACTAGATAGCGCGACTCGCTCACATGCGACGGCGACACTCCGCCTTCGGTGACGCGCCGCATCACCGCTCAGCGCGCTATTCCGTACTTTCTGCACTTGTGACATAAATAACTATTATTCTAATGACGTAGTGTAGGTAGTGTCAAATGCTGATGCTTTGACAATACCTACGATTTATCTCAATAAAATAGATTATCATGCAGCTAACCTATTAATTTAATATATTGTATGATAAAGTCATGTGCCTGGCCACATCAGATTTTTTTCAGTAGGCTTCAATGATTTTAGGTCACATTAAAAATATTCACGTTATTGAATTCCAATATTCCAACAATACCATTGCAAATGGAATTCCTTTTCCCCTCAATTGTCATGATCAGACAACTACACGCCAAATTTTCATTTAGATTATTTATTGCTTCGTTAGTTTTTGTAATACGTACTTAATATTTTACAGAAAAAGTCTACATATATAATATAGTGAGATCAAAAATGATTGACCTGCCCGCTCGCATGAAACGGGGTTTTAGTAAAAATGTGCCATATGCACCCATATACAATATGTTCAAAAAACAAAAACGGCACAAATTTTCAATTGCTCATATTTTCAAAGATATTAAGTAAATTCAAGCATTTCTTTGATAAACTACTTGCTTATATTGTGAAGATTGAAAACATACCATATTTGCAATAATTGAACGTTTTAATCCAACGTAATATTCCTTTAAGTATGTCTATGCAACATTTCTGATAATATTGGGTCAAATTAATGTGAAATGAAAGGTGTAATGAAATTAGCAGGTAATGACATTTGTTTCCTTTTGGTCAAGAGGAACAGTAGAGATTTTATAGCATCGTATATAGTGTGATTGTTTAGTATACAAGGTGACATTTTGAAACGTTGTTTTTTTTTGCTGTTTTTATTCTAAAGTGCAATTGAATTTGACATTCGCATAGATACAAAAACGATTCCATTGCATAGGAGCGAAAAGTCCAATTGCGAGCTTAAGTTATCTTTAAAGATGGTGGATTAACTATGGCCAACGTTTAGTTTTCTTGCAAACTTTTGTGTTTTTGTAACAAAAACATAAAATTTTGCGTTTGGTGTGCTTTGGTACTAAAACCAAGATTGTTTTTTATTGAACTAAAATTATGGCAGTTTGGTTTTACTTGTCTGACAGTCAGGTCTTTGCTGTCCGTTTTTCACGTAAAAATTACATCTTCTAATAAAAAAATTACTATAAAAAGGAACAATACAATGTATGCAGGCTGGCTTCAGGCTGATGTGTAAGTGCTTTTTATTTAAACATGACGTAATAACAAAAAAGAAGACCTGGTTTGAAGTCATGTGACTCAAAATACTCAAAACACGTTGATTCCAGCTCCGGTTCAATCTTAGCAAAAACAAACAAAAGAACAAGAACAGGTCACATACGTCTAAAATTTACAGTAAACAACAAGTGTGATACATCATAACTGAAACTGACGAAATGACCGCTTAAAATGCTAAATTCAAACATGCTGCCCATAACAACACCATAAGTTACTCCACGATCTTTAAAGATAACTCAAGTACACAGTTAGATTTCTCTTGTCGTTGCAATGTTTTTGTTACAAACGTCGTATTCCACTGGTTTTTAGCAAAAATAATAAAAAACATTGTTTAAATATGTCACCCTGTATAAGAAAAAATCACTCTGTATACGATGATATAAGATTTCTAGTGCCGGTTATTTCCAAAACAAGACAAATGTCATTGCCCATTAATTTTAATACACCTTTGTTGCTTAGCCAAACATAAAGCTACATAACTTTGGATTGAAACGTTATTGCGAATATGGTGTGGTTTCAATCTTCACACTACAAGCAATTAGTTTTTTAGGGAAATATTTGAATTTACTGAATATTATTGAAAATATGAGTGATTTAAAATTTGTACCGTTTTTTTGCCCACACTGTATAAGACTATTTAATAAGACCGCACAGGTCAATCATTTTCTATCTCACTGTATAAAATAATACATAATTCATAATACTCACTTTGCATGGGAATGAACAGCAACAAGAACGCAATTCCACCAAACGCGGCGACACCAATTTCCCTAAATATCATGTACGTGCCAACAGCTGTCTGGATAGGTCCAATCCACACAAAATGAGCCAAAACGAAACCCTGGTCAAACTTGCTAACATCATTCGAGAGTAAATTGACTAACTGGCCTACAGTAGTTTGTCCAAGAGCTGTGCTAGTCAACTTTAAGGTCTTCCTATATATCATAGCACTACAAGCAACCCTCAACTTCATGGAGATGTGCATCAAGGCCATCATGCTCGGATGACCCAGAAAACATTCGGTCAAAAAGGACAAAATGATGAAACCTGCATACATATACGCCTCTTGCAGCGAAATCTCAGTTTGATCAACTCTAAAGTATGCCACAACCATCCTAATTGCTATAGGAAGCAATGTTCTAAAAAGGGAAAAGCTATTACTTTTTGTGTACCTATGCCATGTTAAGAAGAACTTACACCAATGTCATTTCGTGTATCAATTTCACTATGCCTAGTAGCATAAATTCGAGACCAAACATCCGGAATAATGCCCGATGTAGGGCAGATTTTTTGTGTTTCCTGTGTTCCTGCCTCCATATTCGATCTAATTTATCACCTAGTTTGCTCGATCTGTGCTCCTCCAAGGGCTCGTAGAGATCGTCTTCGGTAAGGCCTCGTTTATACGCTTTTTTGAAAATTGGTAGCACATATCTGAAAGAATAACGTAGACACGTTAAAAAAATGTTTAAGGTGTCAGAGTACTTTTTGAGATTATTGACAGGTAACGTCAAGTGTGATGCATGTAGGAATACTCACAGAAAAATTCTTATAAACGTAAAGAACATAACTATTACACTGACTGATTTGTGTGTTGATGGAGTCTTGTTAAATTCTACTTATTTCACAATTTGTTCCAGATAAATTGTGTCTATCATTACGAGTAATTTTGATGTTTATTGGTCAGTCTTTTACATCAGCGTTTCCGAAAACACGTATTAGATAACTTTAAGAACGGATTAACATAAATAAAAGTAAAAACTTCGTTGGCTAAATAATATATTGACTAAGATCTAGCAGTGGATTTACTTAAGGTATTTTAGTAAGGCTGAAAATGAGTAGAATAGTGCCGAGTAAGCCATTGAATAGATAATCGTGCATTTTACACTCGGCGTCGCGCAAAACAGGAGCTATTTGCTCCTGAAGGTGAGAATTTTCATGTATGAGTTTGTTATATTAGTTAGGTTATATTAACAGCAACTGACCTTTAAATGTCAGCAAAAGTCAGTTTTCAATTGAAATTTTGCAATTTTAGAGAAACTCTAACCTCAAAACAAGCAACTGACGTTTAACAAACGTCAAACAGCATGCTTATCAACTTTCGGACTTTGTTCATGACCTGATTGATATATAGCATGCTGGTTATATCAAAATGTGTGGTTATACCTTGAACAGTGTCATACATAGGACTTAAAATATAGGAAATATACGGAACAACAGCTGTCGCTTAAATGCACCACTCAAAGAAATTTTTATTTAACTCAATTAAATATTTGTGTCATAATTAGTGTTTATTCGAGTTAAAGGGATATTACTTTACTCCAAACAAATGTTATTAGACACAAATAAACATTCTTTGTAGCAAATAAATATATTTTGCCTCTATCCAAACACGCATTTATTAACAATAATTACTATCTGTGCAGTACCTATATGTGCGTTTGATTTCTAGAATATATTCTGGAAATTTGATTGACCTTGGCTACTGAGTGCTGTGCTGAAACTTTCAGTTTTCATAAGAATAACTAAGACAATAGTGTAATAGTATCTTTATATATTTAGTCCGTTACAGGAAGCGTTTATGACTAATCCATTAAAAACGTATGAAACAAGATTTTGACCCAGGGCGTAGATTGTCCGATAGATAGACAACCAAACATACACCGCTGTTGCATTACCGTGACGCCCTAACGGAATTATTATTGTATTATATTAATTAATTAAGTATTAATCATTTTGAGAAAATCAAACCATTCCTACTTCGTAATTCGTACACATATTCCTGGGACAAAAAGAGTTTTAGAGAGTTTTTTTGCACGTTTTTATCATACAAGATAACACAATTTATTTAACACGCTATCTTCAATTTGAATGGCAATAGGTTTAAAAAACTGAAAAATGGAGTAGAGTCTAGGCAGTTTAGATAGATTTTTATCAAAGATCCTTCTGTAACTGCCTCTAATCCTTTGGAGAAAAATTTTTTTTTAATGAATGGAATACAAAACAAAATAATTCAGAAAAACGAAGAAAAAAAGCGGAAAAGGGGTACAGAACTAAAAGGCATCGAAAGAAAAGAAAAACACCAAAAACTCAATAAGAAAAAAATTTAAATGCGCTTGAAGTAGAAAGGGTAAACTGAAGAAGACTTTATTCATACTTAATTTCTTTAAAAGTGTTGACGTCTGAATTTTGAACCTTTACCTTAGATATCATTTGGGTACGAGACGGTATTTACAAGTTATACCTCTGAAAACCAAAACTAATTAAAATTGATGAATACTTTAAACGTCAAACGCTATATTAATGATTGTTATTGGCCTAAATTGATTGTGTAGCGCCATGCGATTGATGATAAATGAAAGTTAATGACAATAACGCAGCTGTGTCAAAGCGATGATTAATTTAAAATGCAGTTTAAGGCGAACATTATCAAAGTTTACCGCTGTCGGTTTTATAATGCTTTAATTGTAATTGTGTTCAATTATTCCAAGTATTACAAGCTATAATATTGCAAACTGACTTCAAACTTATTCGAATCGTAGAACAATGAATCTTGTAAGTAGCGAATGTTTACAGTACTAAATTATGGTTAAACGGCGCGCGGCTATTGTGGATGATAAAATTCATTCGTCAGGAATGTGCAGATTTTACAACAATGGGTATAGGAAAAGTTCGTACTTGGAAATGGTCAAGGATATTTAGATTAATTAAGTAACAAGTTATTATCTAAATTGCAATATCACAAAGATTGGCCTCTTTAAATAAAAAATTCTGATGTTTGCAACGACTGCTAATACGTTCGTTTAATACAATATTAGCCACGGTAACAATGCAATGCAATATTTGTGAAGACGGCAATATTTGTCAAGTTTATTGCCTATTTTTTCCGCGTACAATAACCCAGCAGCCGCTATAAATAATTGCATTATACTTACATTAATAAATCTCGTAAATTTAATCTCTTAAATTCATGGTTTTATAAAAAAACAAATACCTGCTACCGGCTAGAATGTGATTTGCTCGGAATAAATTATGACAAATGTTATCGTTATTGCAATTTTGACCGTTGTGGAACCTGTGTTAGTAAATGTGTTAACACGTATTAACTCGTCACGTGTGAATAATGTGCCGGTAGCTTAAGGCATATACCACTTAACACCAAGGCTACATGGTTTTTCTCTTCATAGATTTAAAGTTCAAGGTGCAAGCCTTCATTTCAAACTAGGGTATCGTGTTTTTGGCATTTTAGGGTCATATTGGCTAATCCAATAGTATATTATTATACAAATTTTATAAGACGTTAAATTGGCGTATGAGTTGTTTCGCCCTAACTGAACGAAAGCGCCAAGATGTTTTATAAACAGATAACGGGGAGCAACTATGAT
The DNA here is from genome assembly GCA_964023965.1 of Melinopterus prodromus. NCBI lineage: Eukaryota > Metazoa > Arthropoda > Insecta > Coleoptera > Scarabaeidae > Melinopterus > Melinopterus prodromus. The sequence goes on from OZ030393.1 coordinate 55,131,878, forward strand.
CACAATGGGGGTTGGGGCAACAATAATAATAATAATCTTAGAAAAAGTTACTAAAAACAGTGTTACAATTTCTCAATTGTAACATCGAAAACAGTGTTACAATGTGTGCATTGTGAATGCAAAGGCGAAGAAAGATATTACACCACTCCTCGAGAACGAAATGGTAAGAAGATAACGTGCGATTATGGAACATGCTATGTGCGACAGACAGGACGAAGCATCGCATGCAGAGTCAAAAAATGCAGTAGAGACACCCAGCAAGAGTCTGCTATTGCTGAACTCTGCCTTGAGTCCGGATTTTAAATCTACTTCCATGACGCGAAGATGTTGGCAAGGCTGAATTTTTATTAAAGGCTTATTAGAAAAGCCTTTCGAAATTTACCAACATCCAAATAGCATCAATTGTGAGGACAGCACTAACATCAGTTGGATCTGAAAATCGATTCTAACGCGGTCAAGTGGAAGAACACATGGGAACGGTAGCTCCAGATGTGCGCAGTGAGGCGTAAAGTAGTATTCAGTCTTCAGTTAGCTCTAAAGAAACGTCAACAACGAAAACAATTTATCAGATGATATACAAGAGCAGTTTGCAAATAGCGGTAGTTTATAGATATTCTATTTATTTGTTCTAATATTGCCATATTTTGGACGTTTATCTCGTCATTGTCGCTAAGTCAGGGCTAAAAATACATAAGGGAACAGGTGTCACAAGAATTCAAATTTGTAAGTGCAAGTTCAACTCACAACTGAACACTAAACTGCTAAAGCATATTAAGTGTCTGCCGGCACATAAAACAATTCCTTTTCTATTGTATTTATTATTAGTAATTGTAAATCAACAATTAAGATTTTAACAAAATTTCCAGCATTGCAACTTTCGAAGATATAGCGAGCTAGAACCGGAGGATGATACCAACCTTAAAAATCTGATGTGGCCGGACACATGACTTTATCATACTATACAGCAGTGTAAAACTGTGTCAAGCTGTAATGTTTTTACAATACTGCCAATAGAATCAAGATATCTGTTAAATCCTGACTAACTAGTATTAAAGCAAACTATTAATTTTACCAAAATACACTAATTATATAAAATTTCCACTACTTCAATTTATTATTTAACTAGTTTGCCGACATCACAGAAATTGCGGCCCATTTGCAAAATCATTGAAAAATGCTAAGAGTAAACCTACAGTTCCCATTGGACCCTTTCGAACAAAACTTCTTTCAGCTCTAAGTTTAGTCATGAAACTTCTAAATATGACGTTTCCTCCCGATATCTTTAGTAGTTTTCCGGAATCGTCGCCACAAAAAACATGTATACACACACAGAGGCATTTTTTGTACCTTGGTCAAAAATGTTTAGGGGACCCAAAGTCTAAACACTTTTGTTCAACACGATTACAATACAAAGTTAGTTTGATAAAGTAAAAAGTATCCAACAAAAACGTATTTGGTTATAAAAGAACTCTGTTACCGTACTTAAGGCTGTAATTTGCTGCATATATACTTTTTTTATTATTCATTAAGAAAATGCACTACATAAAGGACTGCACAATAGTGGTGGGTAATTAAAATTGTAATTACAACCTCAAACAATAGTAAACACTGTGCGGCCACAGTTTAGAGGTGTAAAATTTATTAAAAATACTATTAAATAGACTTATTATGTTATGTCATATTCGTTTCGCATACTGTCTAAACTGTTTGCCAGTTTTTAATTATATTGCGCGAACTATGTTATATGTCTATAAATATAGTGGAGATATGCATGTGAAATCCCAAATACAGTGGCCTCGCCTCGGGTTACTGTGCAGCATGTATACCACCGGTAGTATTATGTGATAAGATAAGCAACATAATGAAATATTATGCAAAAAAATAACGGTAAAAAAATACAATTAAAATATCTCATGTAGAAAGGGAAACATCCACTGTTGAGATTGATTCACGTTCCACAACGTGCTTCATTTAGTGGTTATGTAGCCGTCCCTTGGTTAAAGTTCAAACGTTTACTTTAAAAAGAATCTTATATGTAGTTGTAATGATGATTCTATAACCTGTAACTTTTTAACAAAAACTACTCAAGCTCGCATGAGAGAATCTCTGTTACGCCCATTGTCCTCGTTTTCGTCTGTCCTGATGACATTTCTTTCATGGTTTGAGCCGGATAGTTGCACGAAAGAATAGACAGTAAAATAGCATTTAAAGCCATAGAATGTTTTTTACTTTTGTAAGATTTATAATTTACCTGCATACCTGGCTTGAGCCGGGTCGAATGCATGACAACTGATGCACGATTTTGTATGGGTCTGTGGCCGTAATATCCATCATTCAATATAACCAAAGTCAATATTTTGATTCTCTGAGTGGTGAGTCTGAGAAATATATATCGTTTCTTTTCTTTTGGGTTGGATGAAAGATTTTACGAAGAGCATGCTAATTCACTTGAAATCGTAAGGAAGACATTCCAAGAAGTGCAATATTACTTTCTCAACGCTTTCACAAAACCTGGATATGTGTTGTGCTTCCGAAATAATTATTGGTTGTACAAAAGAAGATTATACTCATGTAAATCCCTAAATAACAAGCTAAATTATTACAAAACAGTGTCATTTATTTTTTTTTGTATTGATGGCAAACAGCACTTTTTGAATTATCTTTTTAAATGATCTGTGTGTGAGAGTGCTGCCCAACGTTCAGGTCAGATTCTGGTAAACAAAATCATACATAACTTATTTGGATTTCACAACCTGTAATCAATGAATACACTCTAAAAGAAATATGTAAATAAGTTCCTAGAATTACCGATTCCAAAGCCAAAACTCGAGCGGCTCTCGAAGCGCATATTCTATTTTCGGAACATTCTTTTAACCTCCTCCCATACCGATATTTTAAAGTAATTCTTTGTAACGCACCCACAGTCCTCCTCTTTAAAATGAACTATCATTAGTTTGCTAAGCTTAAGCGTGGAGAAGATTAAACGTTTTAAAAAAAATTTCGCGTTTTTGTTAACATTGGTATATTGGTATAAATGGAAGTTTGGGTACAAAGAATTTCTTACAATACGTTGAAATACGTGAGTTATTACGCGTTTGTCAAATTTCTTTCTGATTTTTTCCGGTGTTCTCTAAATGTTCTGCAATAAAAAATAAGTAAAAAAGTATTTATTATTGAAAATTGTACACCAGAATGTCCCCTTAAATCATAATTCTAAAATTTATTATAGTGTGTTCATTTCAAAAGTATGCACCCTTAATATAACTCTTGACCTGATGGGATTATTGCTTTGAGTGGAAATAGGTCGATTTAGATAACGAGGGGGAAGTTAAAAAATGGTACCTGGAGATTTTTAGGTTTCATCCCTTGTCCCCCCAGCCACCCCATTTTGAAATTTCAAATGACACCCCCTTTCTTGTGATACATCATTTGAAAGGATACAAAATTCTCTAGGCAACCATGATATCAAATCTATCGATTGATTCTTAAGATAGACTAAACAGAAGATGGAAGGTATGAAATCAATAGAATTATTATTAGCGAAACATTGCGGATTGGATACACTGTGAATTAAATTACAGTCATAAGAAATACAAAATTAAAATAAATAATAAAATAAGAAATTATTTTATGATACGTTCGAAATGAATTTGCTAGATAAAAATACGTTTTCGAACTCTTCTAAATCGACGTGTTTCCACTCAAAGCAGTAATCGCATCAGGTCAAGAGTTATTAAGGGTGAATACTTTTGAAATGTACACACTGTATAATCTATTAAATTTACTAGGAATCTCTGCTTTAATACTAAAAAAGGAACCCTCAAGTCCCTTCTACATTAAGTCGCGACGATACGTTTTTGTTGTTAACTGTAAAAAATGACAGTAATTAAGTATCGACAATGACAAACGTATCCGTTGCGACTTAATGTAGAAAATTGAAATAATTTGAAAATCTAAATATTTAAACAGACTTTATGCGAACACTCTTTTGTCAGTCTGTCTATTTGTCAGTCTAATTTATCCCCACTACATAAAGATATCAAGCTGAAAGTATAATAAAAAAGCTTACCAACCCGGAAAAGTTTGAAACCCCAAACCAAATATATTTTATTCATTTAAATATAATTCATTTTAGCTTACGGATCACGAAACATTATTATTATTTCTCGAAAACCAAAAGGTTTTCGAGAAATTATTAATAGCTATATTGGATTACTAACAATTTTAATAAAAACTTCGTTAATTATAGCCAGCTATACGTCATATTATACTGCTATTATACTGCTGTTAGATCGTGTTTGTTGATCTACTGAAATTCAATACTAATTTCAATTTGACATGGGAGAATGCGGTAAGGTTACAATGAATACAATACCGGAGAATTCCTCGCAGCATTACTTCCAGCAATGAATATTCAGTTTCGTTTTTCAATATTCTGTATACGATATTACACATAGGGTGAAACTCAACAGTATTTAAAAGCTAGGGTGCATAGTGAATGCACCTGGAAGTGGTAACTCCGAGAATATTGATTTAGCATACACGGTAGTTACAAAACGAGCAACGTTGAATTTGCTCAGGAGTACAGACTTTGATGTGTTTTAATAGGCTTATTTTTCGAAAAAAAATGATACTTTTTATGAAATAAAATCAATTGTTTTTTTTTTAAAGTAAGTACTATAAAAGTTCTTTACTAATCTAGACGATACTAGATCGTCAAAAGTTTTCCAATTATGTAAAATTATATTTAAAACAATTATCTTCAGCAAACTTAACAGTTTCTTGTTGTTTGACCAACGTTAAACATTAAATAAAAATTCACCAATTCTAGAAACTGTATTTTTTATAACCGAAAGGTTCTTTGTATTTCTTGATTTTCTGTCCAACTCTCTTCAGCTTCCAAACGGTGCGTTTTTGGATTTCCTGTCTTTATCATCGGGCATAATGAATTTTTGTGATAATCACGTAGAAACCGCACAGAATAATTATATTTATTACAAATTGTCAAGCCTGAATGAATACATAAATCACATCATTCACCAGACAAATCGATGCAAAAGATATTATGAAAATAGTTATTACAAAACCACGCAGAAGAGAAAGGAACAGTTGTAAACCACAATAATTGTTTCTTTTCTCATTCACAAAACAAGAAAGATAAAAAATGCACTCCACTATATTCATTTATATAGAAATATAATAAGTGGTAAAATATTTTGGTACAAGACATAAGTGGCTTGCACAAGGATATCTAAAATTAACTAAAAAATTAAGCTCTCCAGGTTAATGAACTTGCTGATAGTAATTCAGTAAGTAACATTTTCAAATGTCTTCTATAATAGAGTTAGTTATCTTAAATGCGCCGATGAAATATAAAAATTATAGCTAAAAGTTATCTATAGCTTCTTGCTTGAAAGGGCCAGAGAATGCTTAAAAACGTTGCGTATGAATGCAATTAAAAATAAATTACGTACTTGTCCTAGATGTGACATTTTGAAAGTCAAAATTATCGAGTAGGTATTTGGTGGTTTAATTTTAGTAGACCGCGATCTTGACACACATAATTATACCGGGTATTCCTACAAACACGTGCTCACATATAATTTACCACGAAGATGATGATGTTATAATGCAGACGGCCTTAATTATTATTGCTAAAGATAATTACTTACAAGAACATCAAAGCAGACAGAATATTAGCTTTAGCCCTGGGATTCGCATTCCTTTTCACTTCTTCTTGGGAATCCATCATAAATTAAATTAATTTTATACGATTATATCACAAATATTTAAACGTGGTGGTGTATATATTCGATTTATAGGTTCAAACTTCACCCGTTCTATTTCGGGAACTTCCTAAACGTGAAGTTACACACTGGCTACAGCCGCGTCCGCCACATTTGCAGGCGAGCCAAACACTGAACTGTTGTCTGAATGAACTCGGCATTTAGTCATGTAAAATCCATGTTGCCAGCTGATCGTAGCGTGGCTGCTACAACAGTCAGCAGCGGTATTGATTCATCGACCCGGTCAACAGCGCCAGGTAAACATACCTACAAAACACTTCAATACAGATAGACATTGTATTGTTATCGTGTAGGTACTGTGGTCTCCATGGTGCAGGTAGCTCAACGTGGCTCAACGTTGTATCAAGAACTGGAAGATTTTCAAATTTATAAAAATTTTATGTGTTTTAATATAATAGAAAAGTGCCACCTTAATATTAATCATGATAATATCCGAAATATACAGTAAAAAAACCCAAAACACATCTGGAAACCCTATTTTTGTATTAGAGTTATTTATTTAGTTTCTATAAACTATTTCTTGTGTTACGTTTGATGCTTTTTTCTTATTTTTACCACCTTGTATTTTTAAATCAACTCATTTTTGCTATAATTTATTTATTATTAATAAATATTATTAATAATTTTACCCTTAAAACGATTATCTGTTGTTTGATATGGTATTTGATAGTTGTGAGTACACAAATAGCAATACTCGTTGCAAAGGACACACCTTAAAATCGCTTTTCACAAAACTGTCATTTCAAATCTTTATATTAATATTTTAAACTGAGCTCTCTTTACTCCTCACAATCGAAAGCAGCATTTCTCAACATTTTTTTCTTGCACTCCCCTTGAAAAGAGGTTCTAACCCGGTAGAACCCCAACAAAAAAAATACGAAACCTTTCTCAATATCATCTGAAGTCAAAAATTTTGTACACACAAAAAAATGTGTCAAGAAATTATGCTGTATCAACTAACCAGCATATATAAACACAGTTCAATGGTTGAAAATTGTTTATACTGTGAACATTGTAAAAAAAACTGATGTGGTCAGGCACATGACTTTATCATACTATATATAAAATTAATGATTTAGTTGCGGCTTATTTGCAAAATCTTTCAAAAATGCTAAGACAAAACCACCAGTTCCTTTGGACTCTTTTTAACAGAAAGCTCTTCAGCTCTAAGATTGGTTATGAAACTTTTAAATATGAAGTTTCGCCCCGATACCTTTAGTAGTTTCTCCGGAATCGTCGCCCCAAAAAAACGGGTACACACATACATATACACTCACACACAGAGACATTTTTTTGTACCTTGGTCAAAAATGTTCAGGGGACCCATAAAGGCCGATTTCCGCTAAAATCTCAATTTTGTTTGTGGCACGATTACAATACTTACTTACCATACTGCGTATAATAAAGTTAAAATCTGATGTGGCCAGCATCATAATTTTATCATACTATATATAGAATTAATAGTTTAGCTACATGAGGTTTTATTCGACCGAGATCGGTCGTGTCTGCATTAAAATAAAACTAAGTTAGCCAGGATTTGACAGATAGTTTGATACTATTGACAGTAGGTATTGTCAAAACATCAGCGCTTGACACTAGCTACTGTCAAATCCTGACTAAGTAGGTTTATATTAATGCAGACACGACCGATCTCGAACAAATAGAATTTGATCATGCAGCTCAACTATTAATTTTACCAACAAATTTCATAGACAAAAATTATTCAGAATTTCCTCTACTTTAATTTATTATTTAACAATTTTGACGAAATAGCGGCTCATTTGCAAAATCGTTAAACAAATGTTAAGAGTAAACATCCAGTTCCTTTGGACTCTATTGAACAAAATGCTTTTCGGGTCTAAGTTTGGTCATCAAACTTCTAAATTCGAAGTTTCGTCCCAACATATAGTAGTTTTTCCGGAGTCGTCGCCCCAAAAAACGGTTACACACACACTCACACACATACACACACACACACAGACATTTTGTTGTGCCTTATTTACAAATATTCAGGGGACCTAAAAGGACAAATTTTCACTTAAATCTGATTTTTTCGGCACGATTACAATACTTTATAATACTACGTATGATAAAGTAAAAATAACCAGCGATGTCACAGTAGAAAAACGCAACTGAAAATTCTTCTTTTACAGCAGTTTTGTTGTAGTCACATTCACTTTTTGTAACTTTCCAGATATTTCTCTCTGATTATAAACGTTAATTCTGTTTCAATTCTTTTTAAAGTTACAGCTGTTTCAAGTATTACAAGTATTATAACGAAAAAAAGAAAACACATATTGGAAATAAAACTATCGCTGTATAGTCTGGGGGTAATTTATTCCTCTACGAAGTCATAAACTACGACGTTTAGCTCGGTTGATCTCCGGCTTCCTCAGGGCAAGTTAGGTAAACGTGGAGGTCGTCCAATCACCATAGATAGTCGAAAACCCGAACCAACATAGAAAACACATATAGCAAACAGGTTAAATAAATTCGATGAAACGTTAAAAAATGTTAGTGGCAAAAATAAAATTAATATAAAAGTGAAGAAACATTTATTCAGAGTAAAATGTTTCTTATTAATAAGAAGCGAATTTCCTTAAGAAGTTAAAGCCGTTTATAATAGGGGTTTGTAAATATTCCAAACAACTGTAATTTTTTAAGGCATAATAAAACAAAAATAGTATGAATAAACACCAAAGAAGAAGATATTTGTACACCCTAATTTCATCGATAACACATGATTTGTATATTTTCTCTTAAAGTTAGTCAAATAAGAAAAGGCTCATAATACACAATGTAGAATCTAAATGTATATAAAAACACTAAATTCTAAGTAAATTTTTTTAAATAAATGTGTGTATATTCACGCTATATATTTATTGATTCGCTATGAATGGTACCGAAATAATTTCTGTCTTCTCTGGCGAACGGTTAGTAAACTTATCTGGAATGCAAAATTATATAGGAATTCATATCCCATAATCTGCTCTTTGCCTTAGGTCAAGATTCGATTATAGGTTCATTTTTGTCTCACATTTGGAAAGAGACTATAGAAAACAAATAATGTAAACTTTTGCAATAATTGTTCCAGACGTTGAGTTTGTCTTGTTGTTTTTATGTAATAGATAATCCATTCAAATAAATACATATATTCAAAAATATATAATCTGCTGAAAAATATAAATAAATAAAATAAATAAATAAATAAATAAATAAATAAATAAATAAATAAATAAATAAATAAATAAATAAATAAATAAATAAATATCTATCATTCAGTCAGTAAAATCGATCATTTTCTACTAATATGCCTACAAGAATAATAGTTTATCAGCTTAGTTAGTTAAGGTGATATTTGTATTTCTCGTGCTAAATATACGATATAATCAACTGAATTAAATACATGAGAAATATCGATTCTTTTGGCTAAATTGAAATGTCAAATTTCGCAATAATTTTCGATTTCCAGTTTTTATAAATAAGTATCTATTTTTTGGATTTTGTGACAAGTGACTAGGTTACAAGTGATTTTTCGTTGCCTTGATGATGACAATTGACGATGGATTTGTTTTTGTGGTGAGATTGTCATCATGATTAAACATATCACAAAAATAATACATTTCCGGAAAAGCCGGAAATAATACTAACTTCAAGAATACCTATGTGTCACCCGATATATGTTATGTGTTCATAATCAAACTGCACTTACATTGATAAATTATAACTAACTCTAAATAATATGGATATTACACAAGTTAAACTGAAATTTCTTGATAATACAGGTAATAAACGATTGTTGAATCAAATAGCCAGATTAGCCAGAATTTGAACAGTATTCCCGCGTAATCGCGAGACGTTATGTATTTTGTATTTCCCGTGCATTTATCCGTCATGTGCTCGGTATATTACGAATAATTACATCATGTAATAACGTATTTCTATCAGTGACGTAGATTGCGACTGTTTTGCCATTATTGTGCAACTATTGAAACAAATAGGTAAGCTGACAATGACATCTGTATTCAAGCACTTCACTGAGTTGAAAGTTTTGATAAATAGCCTCCTATCAATTGCAGATAAAATGTTATGGTTCAAATTAAATCAATTTAAAATTTGTGACGTAAATTTCACCACATTTTTTAAGTAATTCGATTCTTATGTAATTATTAGGTAATTGCAGGTAATTGTTAATTACAGGTAATTGTTTTAACAATAACTTAAATAATAGAATTAAATTTTTATTCATAATTTGAATTACCTGTGAAGTAAATAATGTTTTTCAAAATTTCATAACGTGATGACGATTTAGATCATCATAATTGCAAACAAAAATACCTTTATTTAGATAGGTATTTTTAGATTATTTATTAGTTAAGAAGCAAACGCAAACATATCTCCTTGTGGAAGTTTACACTAAAAACTGAAATATAATGAATTTACTTTAGACATACTTTCTTAAAAAATTAATGTTTGCGCTTTCGACTCAGTCCTTTGTTTACCGAGATTGCAAATATTTATTCTGATTTGAATATACCTTGTATTATGGATCTTAATCTATAATACAATAATCTCACTTATTGTTAATGGCGTCATATTTACCTACATACATGTAATAAGGCGCCAATGTTTTTGTTGATTCTTTAGTAGCGATACACCAGTTTAATTATACAGTGTGTCTCACGGGACGTTGGATTGTATGGGCACTTTTGTTATTATTAGAGACAGAAAGTCGGCTAAATGGACAAATTAGTGCATATTAATGTGCTCTTTTATAATATGTACAGAAAACAGTTGAATTCCAAATGGTTCCCAAGCTATTTTGAAAAAGCCAAAAAATGTCATTTTTTAATAATGATCATAACTTCTTTATTTGTGATCCCATCAAAAACGCGTTTCGACATAATAAAGGCACTTTTTTGTCTACAATTTGATTATGTCAGTATAGATTTTTTTCGCCAATGGAATCGCTAGAAACAGTCGAAACTTTTGTTTGACGCCATATTGGTTTTATACGTGCATGGATTCACCATTTCTTTCTGAGTTTTTTCGTATTGCACATGCCTTGTTTTGATTATAATAAGATAATAGAGTTGACTGAAAGTTGTACACTTCGAGAATTGCTGAAAATCGCACGGCGCCATGGAAGACGTTTTCTTAAACAATGTGATATCAACCCATCTGTAACCATCTGTTGAAAGATATAGGTGAAAACCCAGAATGAATAAAAAATATTATGGTTCAATGAAACATATTTTTCTAACTACGGTAATTTGAACTGAAAGAAGACGCACTACTGGGCCCGCAAAAACCAGCACCTTTTTGTACCGCGCCATAATCAGGTGTGGTTTGGTTTTAATGTATGGTGCGATATAGTGGCCAACCGATTAACCGGACTAATTTTTTATAACAAAAATTTAACTTCGGAGACGTATCGGAAATATTGCTTTCTGAGGACGTGGAAGAAAGAATGGACGATATACCGTTGGCGTTACGATAAGGCATGTGGTTCTAACATGACGAATCACCACACATAATGCCCGAATCGTGAGGAACTATTTAGATATAAGACATAAACGGAGAGTAATTGCTACCTATTCAGAAGTATCATGTCCACCAAGATTGCCGGATCTTACCCCTTGTGATTTTTGGAGTGACTTCAAAAATAAATAAGGTGTATGGTGTTTATAATTTTGGCAACGTTGGAGAGTTACGTGACACCGTCATCGCCGCTTTCAATTGGATTGACAGAAGAACCCTCGATAAGGTCACCATATTACGGAATGCTGTGAAAAATGCCAACATGAAAATGGCGAGATTTTTGAAAACATTATTTAGTTTGTTAAAATGTTATTACTTTTTTATGTTGTCTAGTTTGTACAAATAAATACATTCCAAAGTTTACTGTAACTTACTATGGGCATATAAATACTCAAATGTGTTGTTCATGGCACCATGCGTTCATTTCAGATGTTAAATAAAAACTCCAAATTTGTCGGCTTATTGTATTCTAAATATGGCGAGAGGTATACCAAATTACCCAAAAAAAATTCTGAGTCCAAACATGTATAAAACCAATATGGCGTCCATAAGAAAAACAAAAGTTTCGTTTGTTTCTGACGAATTCACTGGCGAAAAAATTTTAAAGCTGGCATAATCAAATTGTAGACAAAAATGTGCCTTTATAATGTCCAAACGCTTTTGTGCTGGGATCACAAATAAAGAAGTTATGACCGTAATTAAAAATTTACATTTTTTGTTTTTTGCAAAATAGCTTGGAATCCTTTGTACTACAACTGTTTTCTGAACAGATTATCAAAGAGCACATAAATATGCACTACTCTGCCCAGTTAACCGACTTTCTATCTTTAATAATAACAAAAGTACCCATACAATCCAACGTGAGACACTGTATTCCAGTTTTGTGGAAAAATGAGGACAGGAGCACTAGCTACTCCTTTTGTCAACTGAAATGAAAACGCACCCACGTGCGTTAAATGTGCTCATGGAGTAGCATGCCCCCGCCCGTCCTGGATGTTTGTAAAATTGCGGTGACAAAAATATATTTCTAGACAACTGGTGACTAGTCGGATTGCCATAAGCTGTTGTCACCTATATCAGTTTTTAGGATGGCTAGGCTTCTATTAATTCGCGCTTTTGAGAAGTTTATCTGAAATATACTGAGGGTTACAAAAAAATGTACAATATTGGAAAGATATACAGATTAGTCAGAGTACTAGTTCTGAATTCATGTTCGTTTTTCATGCAAGAAAAACTTGTGACGTCACATGCGAATTAATATATGTACATTATTATGGCTTGTTGTATTCCTATTAGTATTCTTATTGAGCATTTTTTGTCAATAAGTCCCATTTGCAACATTTCAGATTTTATTTCTATTAACGCTTTACAGACGCTTTAAGGGTACTTTCTAATTCGTCAAATGCAATTAGGAAAACAAGTTGTCAATGTGTGACGTCACATGTGAATTAAAAAGTAATTGTATGGAAGTTTTGTTGTATTCGTATTGGCACATTGAGCATTCTATACATCTCATTTGCAGAATTTCAGATCTCCATCAATTTTATTAAAGCTTTACAGGCGCCTTGAACTGGAGCGCTAACCGCAGTTCTGACATACAATATTCCAGTTTGACATTCCTGAATTGCTTTTTTGACCAACCGGCATGCTAAATAAGAATTCTGACTACGGCAAGTATCCAATACTGACTACTAAAGAATTATTTCTACTTTTGGTTTGGAACATAAAAAATACCTACCCAGCTTAATTCTGTTGTCTCTAATAACAGTTCTTAATATTATTTCTTCAACAATTCAGCTTTACAATTAAAGTTAAATATGTTGTATAAGTACCGACACAGCTTGATTTTTGCTAATATGTCGTGTCACTTAATTAGTTATTAATAAATTCCGGATACTAATTTATCTATTTGGGGTCGGACTTTTTGACTTTTAGGTTGACCGAAGAGTGGTCGTTCGAACAGTGTTAGTTTTATTTCGATATCTGTCAGGGTACTCGAGTAATTAGCGTTTTTCTATACACGTAACTTCCCATAAGGGGGGCTGGAAGCCGGCCGTCCAAATTAAGAACGCAAACTGTTGCAGAACACGCTGACCTTTGAGTACGCCTGATATTTCAAGGCTGTATAATCGCGATCGGACTTTTTGACATTCCCATAGTTTAAGAAGAGGGGAATCGAATGGTGTTGGTTTTATGAAGATTGAACAAAGGGTCAACGAAGATACAGCCTATTGTATATCCCTATATTTGCTAATATTTCGTGTCAGCTAATCAGCTAATTAATTAATTACCGATACTAATTTACATATTTCGGATCTGACTTTTGCACTGAGAATTTCTGAAAATCGCATGGTGCTATAGAAAATACTTCTTCATGTGACGGAATTTTTTATTTGATTTATAGTAGTATAAAGCGATTACATTTGTTGCCATTTTTGCTAGCATCAGTCCCTGGTAATCTTAGGTTGTCATTAAGCAACTCTGATTTAATTATCGTAACACAACTGATTTAATTTTTACTTGACATTTGATATTTATGTTATTGTTGTATTCATTGGCAAAAAAATCAAACAGACATAATGAAATTGTAAATAAAAAGTGCCTCTAAGATGTCAAAAAAGCATCTTGATTGGTGATGTTTTCGTTTTTTTGTACACTTAAGAATTTCTACAGTTTTCTCAACAGATTATTATTAGAGAGCACATAAAACTCTTCTCGGCTCTGTCCATTTATTTGTTTGCATTACTTAGTTCAATCCTGATGTTTATGAAACAAAAAATAAATGTTGCAATAATCCTACTGCTTCCACAAACTGTGGTAGGGTGCAAAAATTGGGGATTAAGCAAAAACACCACAAAGCATTAGCTGACTGATTTTGGCTGACTTTAACAACATGGATGCAGTAAATATTACTGTTGTTTCAATAGAGATCTAGAAATAATAAATCATCTCTAATAAGCATAAATAATTTTTATTAATATACAACAAACATATATACCTAGATATAACAACAAATAACAAACTGCACTACTTCTCTTTGGATATAATATTGTAAAACACAGAGCTCTCGTCGTTAAGTAAATTCTGCGGGTTGTCATACTCGACAATCTTACCATCACTTAAGATCATCACTTTATCATAGTTCAGGACAGTTTTCAGCCTATGCAAGATGGTGATCAAAGTACAATCTGAAAACTTCGTTCTTATCAACCCCTCTATCGCGTCACTGGTCTCATTATCCAAGTACGAAGTGGCCTCGTCCAAAATCAAAACCCTATTCTTAGTAAGTAGAGCCCTCGCCAAGCAAATCAACTGTTTCTGACCGGGACTGAATGATATCTGACCTTCGTTGATACTTGTATCCAACGTGACTTCCTCCTGGCAGAATTGCTGGAAGTTGACTTCGTTTAAGGCCTTCCAAAGATCAGGATCTGTATATTTGGAGTTAGGATCCAAGTTTGATCGAAGAGTACCTGTGAAGAGCATAGGGTTTTGTGGAATTATCGATAGACCACTTCGGAGGGTCTTAAGGGAGACATTTGAGGTTTCTTGGTCATCTAATAAAATGCTTCCTGATTCTTTCTCGTACAGTCGGAATAACGTCGAGAGCATTGAAGTTTTTCCAGCTCCTGTACGACCAATGATGCAAACCCTTTCCTTCGGTGTTATGGTGAAGGATATTCCCTTGAGGACCAGTTGATTCGTTTTTGGGTAACGCAGGCTTACGCTGTCGTACTCGATTTTTCCATCTTTCGGCCAGTCTTTCTGGTCACTGCCTGATTTTGGTTCTGTCCGGATATCCCGGTATTCTAGAACGCGTTCAACTGAGGTCATCTGATTCTCCAGTTCGGAGAATGTTCTCACTACGGTTGGTAGGAATTTTGTGAGAGCGTATGACTGGGTGAGGATCAACCCAACGGTTCCTGTTGATGCACCTGTGAACAATATGATTCTGTAATCATTGTTACGATCACTCTACCAGTTTTGATACTAAATCTGAAGTTTGGTCTCTTGTGTTGTCATTCGGGATTTTAATTAGATTAAATTAATTAGTAAAATTGTAAAATTAATTTGTACTTCAAGGAGAAATCCCAGAGATGATCGTAATTCTCAGTAACAAGTTTTTTTTCTTATACAGGAGAAAATTTTTAAAATTGACTATTCCTCATCATTTTTCTTCCAAGATGCCATACACAAATGTCAGTTGAATGCTAGTATCTGTTATTTAGTTTTTTCCTAAGTTCTATAGGTCTGCGAGCTATACAAATATGTAAAGGCAAAACGAGTAAACTGTCCGCATACCTAGGCAACTTTATATACAATAAAACGATACTCATAAAAAAGAAATTGTTTATGGCATAACAGATGTAGATAGATGTTAAATAACTGGATATTTTCAATATTTACATGAGTAAATCCAATAATATTTTGTATTTTGAACTATGAAAACCCTTCACAAGAAGCCCATGTCCAGAAAAGCACCATTGGGAAGCTGCAGGGAGTTAAAGAGATTCGGAAGATGAGAGTAACCGACTTTAAAAAAAAAGTTATTCTCAACTTTTTTACCCTTTCGGCACCGCTGAAGTATGGAACCAGAGGAAAACCCAACAACAACAAAACTATACATAGTGTTCTTTTATCCCGGATTTTTTTACAAAGTTAATGTCATTCTGACTAAGATGTTTCATACGCAGAGAAAAATGTATCAATTACTTTCACTAAATCAAGTTAACAGCGACAAATCCCTAAAGAAACCCAGATCCTTTGTAACGAAATACTTGTATTGGTAAATTACCGTACTTTTCAAGTGAATTTGCCAAAATATCCTGTAAAATTAACGCGATAATGCTGTATAATATCATAAGAATACCTCAATTAATTAAGGACAGAACAATGGACTACATTGATTTTTTTGCGTGCATTTCCTGAGTGTATAAACTTATTCATTTTTCCAATTTCAGTAATTTACAGTAATTTATAATATTGAAAGAAAGTATATATAAAACAATTCGAAAATACAGGAAGAATACAAACATTACCCATTACAATAATGAAAAATAATATGAGACTTTGACTAACAATTCTGAGGTGGATATCCTTGATGTCCCGATATACTTTTTTCTTAGATAAGTTGTTTTAAGTGACAGTCTCAATATTGACATTCTTGTCACTTGAAGTCTATATTCAGGGTGTTTCAGAAATAACGGCTAACCTTGAAGGAGCGAATGCCCAAGGACATAATAAGCATGTTTTGTTAAATAACGTATGGTCTCATTAAAGCATTATTCAGAAAATTAATAAAGAAAGACGGAGACCATCCCTCTTCAGCGCAAGAGCATCGACAACACCCCACCACAGTTGTGTTGCAACTGGTGCCAAATCAACACTGCGGCCGCCGGCAACATATCGGTCTCACTCCACTCCGGCCTTTCTCTCTCTGAGTGTGAATGACCTACATTTGCCAAGTTCTTACGTAGGTACACTCGTGGTCAGCTGTTTGTTGGTTCATCAACAATAGGAATCTTTTGGATTGTGGAATCTGAATATAGGAGTGTGTGCGGAGTGATTTGTGTAGTACCAGAGATGGGTGGATGGCAATTGTATGGCTGAATGCATACCTTTGATCGGCCGCGACGCGCAGTTGCTGTGTTAAGTCGGTTTGTTATGCTCGACGGATATCGCTTTGCAACCACAATGTTTGTAAATCCGCATCACATTTCTGGATTAGGCACGTAATAATTTTGTTTCGTATCATTATTTTTTTTTTCACCGACGTTAATAAGAAACTGATTATTTTCTTTTGTTTTAAAAAGCTATGCGTTGGTATGTCCTCCCTTTTCTGTTTCTAAAGTATCTAACATCATCTCTCTTCATCGGCTCTCTTTAACTATCTGCAGCTTCCAAACAGTTTCCAGATATACCTACCTATTTTAACAAAAGTATGTTTATGTTTTATAGTTATGAATAGAGAAAAACACTTAAGTTTGTAGTTTTAATTAGTTACTATTCAATTCAATTGTATTAATGATTATGATTTTTTTTTATTTAACCATTTTCAGGCTTATATTTACTGGACCATAAGGCGATTACTTAATGGTCACTAAAAAAACTATTAAACGATTTTGATATTACTACAGATTTTGATATTACTACAGGTATTATTTATCTACTACTAGACTTACTCTTAAATTCTTTTGGAATCAAACAGTACCCCGATCTATTCTGATATTAAATTATTTTTTAATTTCCGTTATTAACGAGCAAAAGAAGCTTTGTTTTTCATAGTCATTCAGTTGAATCTGTTTAGATCAAAACAATTACTTACTTTCCAACACAAACAAACAGTAGATGATAACGCCTCCCAGGTACACACATAGGAAACATTCTACGCAATAACACAACGCCCTATTCACCGTCAAATACATAAAATCGCAGGTAGTGTGCAGATTTTGGTTTTTATCGAACTCGTCCTTCAGCTGTTGATGCAATCCACTGGTCCGAAGAGTATTCACCCCATCAAGGCTCGTCCTCAGCAAACCAATAACAGGACTTCTCGCTAAAATTCACTTAATTTATTATTTTGTTTCATGGTTTTAACCAAAATGCCGTACTGGCAGCTTCTAGACGCTTTAAGCTCCTACAAGTCGGCATATACAGACTTCTGACCACCCAGACCACAACTATTATGGAAAATGACAAAGCTAGAAGTCCCAAACTCTCTCGTCCAATCAGCCATAGGCATCCTAAACTCAGAAATACTTGCTGAAAGAAAACAGGGAATATTAGTTTAATGTTTGTATATAGAGTATTGAATAGTTACTTGCAAGAGCACTTGCACAATCAGGGGAATGTATTCGTCGACTGCAGCGACATCTTTCGAAAACCTATTCATAACATTTCCAGCTAGATGTTCATCGAAGAAGCTTATCGGTGCATGTATTATATTCATAAAGGTTAACTTGTGTATAGTTTTGGACGTTTTAGCGGTTAAATAAAAGAACAGGTACGTCTCTAGAAGATATAGCACCGTTATGCCAGTCATCACAACTCCAAATCTAATAGGAATCTTAGCCCTTCTATTTAGGAGATCTTCAATTATTGTGGAGTTAATAGTATCGTTCCTTTTTAAAAATGCGTACTTGTCTTCTATATTAGACCAATCCCTGATAAACCTTTCGAAGTTCGATGAGAAGAATTGCCAACCAATGAAGAGAGCGATTAACAAGGCTATATAGAAATATCCTGCTCGTCTCAAGTATTCACGATACACAGAAAAATTGACTTTTCCTATTTTCATTTCCTCGTGATACATGTTTTCTGTGGCGTCAATTAATTTAGTGTTTTCGTCCGGTTCTACGTAACCGCTCTTGTATATGATACCAGAATACTGCTCTTCAACTTCGTCTAATAAGTCCAAAGGTATATTTTTAATATTCTCGTGGTTGTCCAAAGTTTCAACCTGGTGGTTCCTTATGGTGAGAATGGTATCAGCTTGGGTGAGGTAGGTATCCCTATTTGTTGAGAATATGCACAATTTATCTTTTAGGAATGACTTCATACAGTTCTCGAAGATGTGGTTTTTGATTTTGGTGTCCAGTGAGGATAGGCAGTTATCCAGAAGATAAATATCAGCTTCTTTGTAGAGAGCTCGAGCTAGATTTATCCGTCCTTGTTGTCCACGGCTTAAGCAAATTCCATCGTCGTTGACGATCGTTTCGTCACCTTTCGGGAAGTTGGCCATGTCTTTCTCCAAAGCGCAAACTCTCAGGATTTTATTGTATCTGTCTTTGACAAACCGTTTTCCGAAGATGATGTTTTGCTTTATACTTCCTGGGAATAACCATGGTTCTTGTGAAGCGTAAGATAGCACACCGTTCATTTCAATCTCTCCTTTATAGGGCAAATCTCCTAGAAGAGTTTTGAGAAGCAACGTTGTTCCACTACCCAATGGTCCACTCAAGCCGATTAGGCCTTTTTCTATTTTAAGATTGGCTGTTAAGAATGATGGATTGTCTCTAAGTCCAATGGTTGCGTTTAAACGTATAGAAGGATTGTTGCTGATGATATTCTTTGAATCCATGTCCATGTTTGCTTCGTCTGATATAAGAAGTCTTTGTATTCTCTTTAGCGATGATACTATTTCCGCAGATGATGCTAATAGTTTTGGGAAATCCGCTACTGTCACCATGCGAATCGTGTGCATACAACTCATTATCAAGTAGATGTTTCTGGAAACTACGAACTCTGTGAAGTGGGTGTAGTAGAAGATGGCAGCGAATAATCCAAATCGTACCGCTATCACGCCGATGTGGGCGATGAAGGATTTTAGGTAAAATACAATTCTCAGGTTCAAAATTTCATTCCTGAAACACAAAAAGATAAGATATTTGAGTATCCTACCGACAATATATCAACAAATCTTTGATTTATTTTGATGTTGAGTTACGTGTAAATACAAAGTGGGCACATTTTTCTTAAATAGCCTATAATTTTATACAAAATTGAGCTTGCTGCAAACTGCAAACTCTGGGAAATGGAATTTAGATGTTATAAAACGTAACCAGGGTTTACACGCACCATGCTAAA
Source organism: Melinopterus prodromus (assembly GCA_964023965.1). NCBI lineage: Eukaryota > Metazoa > Arthropoda > Insecta > Coleoptera > Scarabaeidae > Melinopterus > Melinopterus prodromus. The sequence continues at coordinate 55,151,812 of OZ030393.1, forward strand.
ACACCCGTTCACATAGTCTTCACTTGTTTTTTAGTTTTCAGTTTTAAAGTACAAGGTCCAGGGAAAATCTATCAAGTCATATTATATTTGGAGACTAAATAAATACAGAACAATAAATGTAAAGAAAATGCATGATTGACTGTTGTTAGAGACTGAATGAGGCTTATTTAAATCATTCATTGATAATTATTAGTTATACTCATCAGCATAAAAACTTTTTCGTTTTGATTATCTTTCTGTAAATTGTTTGTTTTGATTATCACATGTCTGAAAATTTAAAAATGATTGGTTATCACCGTGGGAACCAACATGATGATTGATCTAGTTTTTAACTTAAGCTACAGTTATTAAAATGTAATTGTCTACTCATTATTTTAGTTGTCTTGTATTATCTCTAAATTAATACATAGCTGGTATTAAAAAATGATAATCTAATAATCTAATTCTAAACTAGAGTCCTAGTGTCACATATTGGAATAAATCTAAACAATATGTTGATAAAAGAAAGGGTTTTAAATAGAGTACTTGACACATGATAAAGTTTCATGTATTGTATTGTTGCGTGCAATCGTGATCTGTATTTGCAAAGTTTAGCAAATTTTTAGGTGTTCACTATTTGTCATTCTGCACATTAATAAGAATTAAAATTAACGTTTTATTATTTACTCATATTTATTTTTTTTGTAAACCTGGCGAACAATTTTAAAACAAACTTACTTTTAAAACCTCCAAACAATTTCTTTTATATTTAACTTCTCCGAAGATAACCTAAAGTTCTTAAAACACGTTAAACTAAAACAAAATGGACACCTTAGACGTTATTAAAAATTGCCAATTGATAATACTATTTGATGTGTTCATATTACAATACATAATCATAGTTTGATAATTATCAAAACAAATCACTGCATAAACATTATGTAAGACATTTGACATTGAAATACATCAAATTGAACTTCTAATATCGGCGCTCTTGAACTGTCAAAACGTGACTAGATATCGATTAAACGTCCGTCTTGAATTTAATTATTGATTCCATTGATAATTACGAGATAACCGAATTAAGCAATTTCCTATGACGGAATATTAATGTGCTGTCCATTCAGACTATAACGGGGCGCCGATAATTAAATTAGATAAGATACCAGAAGACAGTTTGTAAAGCAGTTATGTGAAATGGAAAAAAACAATAAGCATAAGTAAATTTTATCGCATTTCGTTTGTATATGTATAATAACACGCTTCAACACGATGTATCTACACACGTCTTTCTTATCTTTTCTTCGTGTGTTTGAGTAGTGAATGATCGATAAAAGTTAATGGATTTCGAAAAGTAGTCATGTTTCTGTAATCAGAAAGGTTGGTTCAACATATCTCACCCTTGCATAAGTGGAACTATCGAAAATCATGTCTTTTTTTACTTATTATTATGTCGAAAAAATATTCGACTGTGATTACTTATGAAGCAACAGTGTGGAGAGAATAATTACGTCAGCCTTGTTACAGATCGATTATTATAAACTGAAAATTATTGTGGTGTGACTAGTCATAATTGTGATACATTAAAAATCAGTAATTCATGGAAACTTAAAGAAATATCGAAACACGTGAGGCAATCATATTTATGTCCTACATGATTATAAAGTGACATTTTACATCTTAGATACCCAAAATGTAAATTATCGTCAATGTCAATTATTGGGATTATGGTTATGTTTGACAATTAATTGACTGTAGTGTCACTCGTCAATGTCAATTATTGGCGATTAAGGTTATAAGTTTGACAATTAATTGTCTGTATTGTCAGTCAACTCCGAATTGTTTGTATTGTTATTCAACTCCGTAGATACGCATGTCATTTGATAACGTCAAAATATTTATTAATATTATTCAAACGGAGGAACAAAGCTATTGTAGGACATAAAATTTTGTATGCACCTCGGGCATTACTAGATGTTTATCTCCTCGGGCGATAAACGGTCTCCCTCGGGGCATAAACATCCGTGTAATGCCCTTGGTACATAAATAACTATTAAAAAACATACTACCCTTTGACATTTATGCGTTGGATGTCACTGCCAAGTTATTCAATGTATATGTAATGTGATCAATTAGAAGAAGGATGTTATATTACATTGATAGCCAACGATTCAACGCATATTACAATGCATCTAATGGAATATATTTGTCCGACACTGTGATAAACAATTTTGGTAGTATTACTGGAAATATTCTATATATAATAATTTGATGCGTAAACATGGCTAAAAATATGGCATTTTTTATCAATTAAATTCTTAGTTAATGAGTGAAAAGATTACTATCAAAACCGATATCCAACTCTCGAGTACATATGTAGTACATAGATTACAAAAGTTAAATTATTTATAACATGAAGCATTCGGACGGTTGTCTTGCTGCGTGACAAAAACATGCGAAAATCCTTACCCCTTACATTATATATTTACAGAAAGAAGAAAAAGAGAGGACATTTACGTTCTCAATAAATGAAATAGTCAGTGACCACAATGTTCCGTTACTCGACTTATTTAGAACATAATAGATTATATAGACATGTCATTGCCTCCGTTATCTAAATACTATGTAAATTGTATATAAGATTTATTATTTAATGTTTAAGTTTGCCAAACCAAATTTTTACCCAAACCGGATTTCGATCGTTTTTTAGCTTTTTCTTGGCAAAGAAGCAAGGTTTCCATAACGTCGCAAAAATGACTCGATTTGTAAGCATTCAAAAATATAATACGACGATATATTATACTACGCAGTCATCTGGCACCTTTTTGAAGTGGTGTATATGACTTTTTGCAGCTTTTAACGGTAACTAAAGGTTTTTTTTTTTCACAGAGTAGTCACACGTTTTTCTCTTCGAATCTTCACTATACATACATGCTTTCACTTCAAACTGTTTACAGTTATCGCATCTCACTTAAGAAAATGGGTGTTTAAACTGCCGACTTAGAATTTAATAACGTCGTGTTATTATTCTCTTTAGATGTGACCTGCCATTCCTTTAAAGAAAATTAGAGAAAAGTTTGAAAAATATTTCCTAATATGATTCTTTAAAGTTTATTTCCTAATATTTCTTAAATTTGTTACTTTCTTGCTATGGATGTTCCTCATAGGTTTAATAGATACAGGCTGAGTCATTTAATCTTAACATCTTAACGCATCTAGCAAAAAATATCACTAAACAAATTTTTTCTGTGATGAAGAGGGCCACAATAACGTGTAGCTGGTTTTGTTATAGATAACGCTAGTGTCGTGAAAACGTTGTCAACTTCCGTTTTTTTGAAATGGAATGGCCTATATTGCTGTATATTTTTGAATTTGTTACGAAACTCCGTTCGTTATAAAGAAATGCATATTTATTTTGTTAGTAATAAGTTTTATTGATTGTATAACTTTTACTTGTGTCTATTTATTTTGGAGAATCATATTTTTGTATATTTTTGAACTCGTCGAACGTCCGATACGTAACTGGTTCCGAGACTGGTTTCATAGGTGATTCTCGTATAGTGTTTTTGAGCCGCCCAAAGGGATATGTTTCGTGAATAGTGAGGGTCGTTTTGACGGTATATAAGCCCGAGCATTTCCCCCTGGAGATCAGTCTATTTCTGTTGGCCCCTTGCATGCTGATGAGATAGCCCAGAGACCTCGCTGTTGGCCCTTTGAATGCTGATGCGAGAACTCAAGGTATTATCTGATGGCCCTTTGCATGCTGTTGATAATACGACCAACTGCTTACCTCTTCTGGCCGTAGTTGGCGAGGTAGTTTTCCAGATATGTTTTTTTTTTCTACAGATATGTTAATTTACATATATACATATATACAGATATATGCAGACCAGGTTTTCTCGACACTTGCGCCATCTACAACAAAACTAGTTGTCCTTATCCTTCGTACAAAAAAAGTGTTGTATTATTTTTTTTACTTTTCGAGATAACTATATGTGTTGATTAAAATAGCCCAACCTGCATACTTGATTATATGTAATATAAAACACTGCCAATTAGTTTGTTTCAAGATATGTGAATTATTTCTTTTAGTTTTATGCATTTATTTTAATTCTCTACAAATTAGTGTAATTTTTAATAATTATTGATTCGTTGATTATCTATAACTAATTTATGTTATTTTATTCCTTTCTTCCCCAAAATGAGTCGACTCATCACTTCTAAGTGATAATAAACCGTCTATCGTAAACGAATAGACTCATAGAAAGTAAATTATGACTGAAATAAATCAAAATACAACCAAAACAGATCGTAAGAAGAACGTGTAATTAATAAATTTAGATGCGTATTTATCTCGACCTTTAGCGATAGCACCGATAAAAATGTATATTAAATTAGGAGTATGACTATTAACATTGCTAATAAAGATAACGAAAAACAAATACAAACGAACCTTCTGCATGCATTCACGATTTTGGCGAAATAATGCTCCCATGTGTACATCTTGATGATCCTTATCGAGGAAAGTACCTCTTGGATGATCCTCAACCGTCTGTCAGTTTGCGCAGCGGTCCTCAACCTCTTCAACGTGGTACACCTGCTCAAACAAACTATTTAATATTTATAACATCATACTGAGGCAATCCATCCAAAAACTTACGTTGTATGGGAAAGAGCAATAGAAGGAATGACGTTCCTATCAACGAAGAAACACCGACGTAGACATACATCAAGTATACGTTAGCAACCACTTGGATAACTCCGCAGATAGAATCTTGTAGGGCTATGACGAAATTTTCAAATTCTCGAATGTCTTTCGATACTAAAGTTACCGTGTTTCCTATCGTAAATTCGCTGACTGTTGCTGATCTGAGTCGTAAACATTTTCTGTAGATCAGGGAGCTCAGGGATACCCTGATTTTTAAGGCGATTTCTTGCATGCACATTAGGTATACCTGGGTGTAAGTCGTCAGGATAAAAGTGCATAAAAGGAAGGCAAGTCCGTAGTACTTAGCTGTTGATTTGTCGGAGTGTTTGGCGTTTGCTCCGTACATGGACAAGATTTGTTGTAACGCTATCTGGCGAATAATCCTGAAACAATAACTTAAATTAATAAAACTATCTACTGATTGTAATTGTGGAAAATAAGTTGGAACAAACAGTAATTTTATGATCGTATGCAACCTAGAATCATTCCATATGTCATTCCATTAGTTTTTTCCTGGATAATTACAGATATTTACAATGATTAGCTGGCTGCACGAATGTAATTTATTGAATGCTACATTTTACCTGGAATGTGCTGTTATTTCATGTTCTGTTTATTAACTAATGACACGTTTTGAAGTAAGAAGGGAACAGGGCTGAGGAATATTAAACAGTATTAACATAAATTAAGTTAAAACCCATTATAATTAACAGAAAATCGTTAAAATAACGATATTTTATAAAGGAATAAAATAAAAACATAAGTAATAAATTATTTTTTAATCGAATATGACATCGATGCATCGTTTAATAATAGTTTATTACCATTCCTAAAATAAAATAAGATAATAACTGTTTTCTGCTGTAAAAAATCGGATATTTCTTAATTGTCTTTATTACAGAATAATTTCAGTTATGAAGAACTTTTGTAATGCAGAAACATTCGGTACTTGTTATTGACTTTGTCGTGCCTTAAATTTGCGTAATATTTCGTTGACGGAATGCGGGTGTTGACTTGAAAAACGGATGTTGACATGTAAAACTTTAGCTATGCAATATGAGGTATTAATATATTTAGTGTTAGTGAAACGCACCGGTATCTTTTGCGTACAACTGTGAGTACTATTTAAACAATAATCATTAGAATAAACTATATTATGGCTCGCGCTATATTTTAATCAATTATGTTGTTCTTCTGGTATTTTTTGCCTCATTTATTTCTGTTTCTGTTTCGTTCACACGCCTTTTAAACAATTATACTGTATTCATTTTATTTCTGTTTGCAGATTGCACTGAGGAGAATTCAACCTAGAGGGCTGTGGAGTCGAAGTATAGTGGCGTTTATCATTTCGGTGTAAATCTTATAACAAAATAATGAAGTATATTTGGTTGCCTATTTAATTCTGGACCAACCTTAAGAGAAATTCAGTCATTGGAGTCTGTGTTGATCCACAATTATCAGGAGTCGAAGGTATGTAAATTATTACAGATGATTAGTTTATTTTGTATTCAGTATTTATAACAATTAATTGTTCTTATGTAGTAAAATATCATTAATTAAGAATTATATATTATTAGCAAATAAATAGTTTGTAGCGGCAAATTAACTGGCAATTTGCTGCAAATAAAAAAAAATTCTAAAAGTTCAACGAAACTATTAAAGATAGATGTAGGGAATCCTAATATTAATTGATAGGGAATAAATTTCCTATCGAATGGCGTATCGGTATACAGTGTATTCATTTGAAGAAAATGAGTTTTTTATGTTTGAAAATTCAATTATTATGTATAAGATATCATGATGAACTAAACATCGTCTACTTTGGTTATGTTTCTAGTTTTTTACTACTAATCATGAATCTTCTAGTATCAATAATAACCAAGATATTCAATTGTAAACGTAACTGCGAACATCACCAAAAAATTAGTAAAATTAAAAAAACTCAAACATGGTGATATTTAGGTATAGGGAAACCTTCTCAAAAATGATGTATTTTGATACGTAGAACCCAAATATAAAATGTAAATTATATCATTCCATTTAAAATAACAACGTTCATACCGACTTCCGGTGACCGGACGTGACAGTTACCTTAGGAATATTTTAGCTGAGAAGTACAGATTGAATAAATTCTAATTCCAAAATTTCAAGTTTCCCGAAATAGTAGAATATGAGAAACTTCTAATGTACCAGTTCCGTGAGACACCTGTATACACATAAGTAAAGGAAGACATTTTCTTAGCAACGCAGGTGTGATTGTGTACAACAGCCTACCAGTTTAAAAATTCAAGTGTCACATCGATTGACTTTAATATATGGTAGTAATATGTTTATCAATATAAAATTGTCATTTTTCCCGGTTACAGACAAAAATAGTGTATTCTACACGGGAAAATGTTAGATTTTAGCTCACGTTTTTTGTTTGTTTTGAGCACAACTTCGGGCTAATATCTAATACTTTTTTCCCTTGTATAATAAATAACTAATGTTCTGCCACGGGAAAAATGTTTGACGTTTTATCTTTGTTGACAGGTAACAAAATGTGACTTTTCATGAAATATGCATTAAATTACTTTAACCCAGCAAAAAAGTGAGTACTTTTTCCCCCGATATAACATACACATAATAAAGATATAAACAAAATTAAATTGACAGCTATTTTAGCTCTCGGATTTTTGTTTCCCTCCGCTTCGCGTCGGGAGACAACACAACCTCGAGCTAAAATCTAATACTTTTTCCCTTGTATAATAAATAAGAACTGTCTCTAAATTTGGAGGGGCAAAAAATAATTTTTTTTTAAATTTCAATGTCGTATTTGACAGGCCTCTTCTTAAGGATCTTCCCAAAATTTCGCACAATTTCCCAATTTTCAAAACTACTATGCGACTATAATTGTTGGTATTATTTATAACCACTAGAACCGCACTGGCGCTTTGACGTTGAATAATGACAACTAAATGAAGCCAGTGATACAATTTTATTGAACGAAACCCTGACCTATCTTTAATTAATTTGCAATTAAAAAATTTTATTACAGGATCAATGGGTTGATTCTAGAATTTTCAATAACCTCAATTTTTCTCTCTATTTTTGATATAACCGAACTAATATTGTGGCGTTTCTATTGATTATTATATTGCTATTAAGAATTATACTTGTAGTTACTAACTTCCAGAACGAACAATGCCCCTATTTATTTGTTTAATATTTGTGTTATTATAGTTTTATTTGACTTAACTTTTATGTTCAATAACTTTTGAAGGAAATTCATCAGAATTATCACATACATTTGCTATAAAAATAATAAAAGAATCAAAATAATGTTTGGTAATCTAAGTTTGAGGAAATCACAATTATGAAATTGAAAAGATCGAACTGTAGGAACATTACTGATACGTATCACCTGTTGATACTGTTTCCACAGCCTAACTATACCCCGACAATATTCCATTTAGTAACAAATTCTTTTCCAAAAACTGACGTCTGTTTTGGTACTGTTAATGGGTATTTTATGATAATACTTATTCATAAGAAATTCGTAGTTCATATGAAATAATATATAATTACACATAAACAATTGTTATGTCATTTTTATAGCTTCTCAGTATAGCAGTGTAAATGTTTATGCTGCTGCAGTTCATGCTTAATTACTAAGATCTACTAATAAGGTGTTCTGTTAAGATGGTTAGATCTTTAGTTCTTGTATCGTACTAATATTGTATTGGATTGTACAATGCTAAACATTTGAAGTCGTTATAGAAGGAGGTACTCTTATTAATTTAGATATACCGCTGAAGCGTTCTTCAGGTGTAATTACCAGCAATAATCTCGTGGTATAATTGTTGTCTTACATCAGCATCCCATAAAACTATTGTCAACATGTTGTTATTCTACTGGTTCTTCAAACTCGATAAGTGTCAATTAATAATTAATTTATCCTGTTCCGGTTAGTAAGTATTAATGTTTGTGTTTTTGTCGGGTTGAACAAGTGTCATTGACAAAATTGTTTTCAATATCATCATATTCTTCTCCGTCTGTAAATCTGAAATAGTATTGGCTCCAGGATTGTATCCTGCGGAACTCATTCGTTCTGTTCCCCATTCGCATATTAGTTACGTCTTAGTCATCACACCATCCTATTGAAGTTTCAGCCTTTAGTTGTTATGTTATTATTAATCGGCATTATCTTAGAGATTTCACAATCTTCCGGAAACTGGGATTATATGAAGTAATGATTGATGAGAATTATATCCTCGTAACTGTCTTCGCTATCGCATCTCTTAATCTTTTTATAATGCTGGATTAAATCCCGGCCTGTTATTCAATGGTATTTTAAGTACCTACAAACAAAATAAAAATTGACGTTTGTTTGTTAATTTTATTCTCTACAAAATACTAACAACTGTATATAAAAAACAGCAAATAAATAATATATAGAGAGTTTTAAGTACTCTTCCATAGACTTCGTGGCATTTTACAGCAACTTAGTATAGAAGCAAGGTTGTATATTTTGCAATATCATGCTATTTTTCTCCGTGTGTAAATCTGAAATCGTATTGGCTTAAGGGTTGGACCCTGGGGAAGTCATTCGTTCGGTTCCCCATTCGTTTAATGTGCATATTAGTTACGTCTTAGTCATCACACCATCCTATTGAAGTTTCAGCCGTTAGTTGTTATGTTATTATTAATCGGTATTATCTTAGAGATTTCACAGTCTTCCGGAAACGGGTATTATATGAAGTAATGATTGATTAGAATTATATCCTCGTAACTGTCTTCGCTATCGCATCTCTTAATCTTTTTATAATGCTGGATTAAATCCCGGCCTGTTATTCAATGGTATTTTAAGTACCTACAAACAAAATAAAAATTTACGTTTGTTTGTTAAATTTATTCTATAAAAAGTACTAACAACTGGTTATAAATAAATAAATAAATAATAATATATAGAGAGTTTTAAGTACTCTTCCATAGACTTTGTGGCATTTTACAGAAACTTAGTAGAGAAGCAAGGTTGTATATTTTGCAATCACATTTTTAGGGATTTATTGCAAAGCAGTGAAGAAAATTGCATAATCACAGAGGTCGCTGTTGCACTTTTTTCGGGTGTGTCACAATTCTGTGTTCGTTCATTTCACTGAATTCAATCGGTGCCAGAAACGGAAACAAATTAGTAAACGTTTTTTGGCGTTACGTACAGTAAAATATGTTTAAAACACTGTGGAGAGAGTTCAATTATTACATCAATCAACAGATTTTTTACATCTGCGTTATAAGTGTTATAACGATAAAACTTTATTACTGATTTTAAGCTTTTTGTCATCCTCCAAAAAGACGATCGAATTTTTTGGTAGGAAAGCTGAAAGCTAAAATGTAGAACTAAACCATGAACTGTGAATCAACTCTGTGAATTAGTGGACCAATCCTTTTGACCGGCTCGTGTAAATTTGTCTCCCGCATTTCAGTTTTTCGCTTCGCGGCTTTAAAGGTCAAGGTTTACGGTTTCGTTTCAGCCTACTTAGAGAATCCTACGACGTCAGATATTGTGCATTTTTGATACGTCACAGATAGGAGAAAACATATGTTACAACGCTGGGAAATGATAGTTCGTGACTATCAAATACAGGAGAACGTATAGCGTTATAGAATTCTCAGTCAGCTCAAGTGAAAGCTTTCTTGCTACAATTTGTGATTACTGTCACGTGTGTGACCAAAACTGGCCCAGCAAGGTTTTAAAAAAATCTGTCAAATACAGAATACAGGTGATATCCATGGCTTTTCACTTAGTAGTTTTGAAGGCAAAAACAAAACAAAAACTACATTTCCATGAATGTTGTGTTAATGCTGTGTATTTTGTAAATGTTTAATTTTTTTAAACGGTTCGCGAAAAAAGAATTAGGAAGGCTGAAATAAAAACTAGAAAGATGAACATCAATGCGCCAACATAAAGAAAACATGTGATAATTGCGTGAAGTGGTGTAGTATTCTCTTTGATTTTCACAGGACGTTTTTGATACAATGAAGTGATATTTCATTAATGTCAACCGTGTGCATGATAAAATGTCTTACATGTTTTTTTTAAGTTAAACTTCTTTCGGGAAAGTGTGAAAGCAGTTTCTAACGAAACAAAGAAACAATTGTCTGGTAGCTAAAGTAAGCGTCTATCGGCCAAGCACCATTAAAAAAAAACATATGGCCAGGCTTCGAACCCAAGACCTTTGCAGTGGAAGGCAAAATAGCCTTGTCAATAATGTTTTAAGTATTTTTGGTTTTAATTTTTTGTTATGTTTTAAGTATTTTTTGACAAGTCTGACGACAAAAAAAAACTAAATTTGTGTCAGATTGCTATAGTTGAGTTTCTGATTGTGGGTTTTTAAACAGCCGAACTAATGTTTCCTTTTTCTACGGATGTATCAAAATTAGTACAAAATAAAAATAAAAAAAAATCTCTAACTTACTAAACGAAATTTTAAGGGGACTCACCCTAAGCGTAGAGTGGGCCAAAAGTTGAGTTGAGTCTGCACTATGAATAATATTTTGAATTACAATTTTAAAGCTTAATAGGAATTTGCAATGAAGAATTATTTTTACGCACTCTGCCAAAATCTGTCACTGAGTCATCATCCTGTCTGGTTATTTATTTTCCCGTCTATCCTATTTATATCCATAGACAAATCTTTATTTAATCTACTTTTATGATCTAACTAACCTCAAAGCCGGTAGATAAGAATATTAGAAGACTTACGTTGTTGATGTTTTTAAGATGACTTGGATTATGCCGAAAACTAGAAATTCTTTTCCGAATGTATTTTTCAAAGCTCTGAAAAGCGACGGTTTATTCTTAATTTGTTCTTCTGTCCATCTCTTCTCCAGATTATCAGTCAGACGGCTGGAGTCATGCCGTCGCATTATTTGATAAACATCTTTTTCTTTCAACTCTTCATCGTAGCCCTTTCTCACAAGTCCCAATGTAAAACTGAAAAAAAATAAAAATTAAGAAAAAATATTAAATTTGCTAATTACAACTTTGGACCACAAGGTTAATGAATTGGACAACAATGGTTTATTTCAGATCGTCTTATTATTTATTTGTCCTGTACTGAATTAAATTATAATTGAGTCGTTTGTATGACAATAAAATACGTTATGTTAAGTTATAAAAAGCCGTTCCTTGGACCACCTACTGTGAATATGTTTAGGTATTCTTACTTGATATTATATCGAACTGTATATCGATCAGATCAGTTTGAAATAAATAAAAGAAATAAATAATTTTCACTATCGTTGAGTCTAAAATAAAATCAAGCATATAGAAACATATTTTGCGTCTGTCTTCACACGTGATTTGTTCACTGCACGTGACTAGAATGTGTACGAACGAATAGTAGAACACATTCTGATGTTCTAGAATCTATCTTAATAATATCCTAGAGATAATCTTCACCGGCAATTATAATGGGCGGATATAACCGTATTTGAACTGACGCATGTACCTAGGAGGCGCAAGCTGGGGCCTTCTATCTCTTAAGGAGTCGCAACTTGTCCATATTTGGTTTTACTTTTAATTGAATACTGCTAATATTGTACATATAGTGTCATAATATTTGAGTTTTTTTTTAACTTTCTGAGTTTGCAAACTGAATAACGAAAGATTTTGATTCGTGGAATGGAACAAATTATACTGCTTGTCAAAATTAACGTACCACTACATATTAGTAAACAATATCAACAGGTTTTTTCTCAAGCCACTTATCCGATTTTTGTAATTATTTTGTTCAGGTGTTGGTTGATTCTTTAGTAACGATACTTTGGTAGAATTTTTTGTTTAAATCTCAGTTTTGAGCATTAATTTGTGATACACAATAAACTCGATATTTTTCATTAATTTACATACACAGACGGTCATTTCGACTTATGAAAAAATAAAAAATATGTAAGTCAAATTTCTTATTTCTTCTAGGCGTATATTGCATATTGTAGACAAAATTGTGGTGCTTAAAATTCAAATCTTAAAAAATGCGAAAAAGTGGTGTTATACGGATTTATTTGTTATGGTTTAATTCAAAATTCAGACCGTTCCAAAACAACGGTCGTTTTATATATACGCAAGAATATATATCGTTGATTGAAGAAAACCGTTGTTTTGACCGGTTATTTTACTTTAAGATTGTACAATTTCAAATGGATACAATATTTTTTTGATTTAAGCATTTGTTCTTTTAAATTAAAAGGTTTGGGTACTTCGATTAATCAGCTCACAATCTTAGGTTAAACATATACCTACTTCTTTTAAATATGAACCACGTTATTATGAAAACAATAATATTTTACTTGGAATGCCATTAAGACATCCAAAGAAGAATATTGTTTTTATTTGCCAACTGCAGAATGTACCCGGTGTCCCTTGTTAGTCCGTTGGACATTTGTGCGTCAGGTACATTGACGGTATAATAGCACAATCACTGATGCTGAATAGACATGTATTCTGCTATATACCCTCTAGGAGACCTCTCTTACGAGGAGAAACTAAAGCTCCATCCATCGGCCCCGTTTACATTATTTTCAAAACAACGACTGTCTTAAATCAAAAGAATCGGTTTCTTAAAGCATATATTTAGGTAGTTTTATATTAAAGAAATATTTTTATTACCAGAATGTGTTGTTTTAACACAAACAAATTATTTTAAGAATTTCATTTTCTTAACATTAGAGAACCATTTCTGTAACCATGTATTCAAAATACAAATATGTAAGATCTGTCTTAGGTCGGGGTTTTCAACTGCGGTTGAGCTGAGTTTAAACAAAATATCGTTAGGCTCTCCAATGTTTGATACATCTGTGGTAGAATTTTTGTTGGAGTATCAGTTTTGAAGATAAACATGCTGCGAGGACAGGGATACGTTTTTCCTGTATTTTTTGGCACTTCGGATAAGTGGGTCAGCCGCTTAATCGGGACAAATCCGGATGTGTCCCGATTAAGCGGAATTACTGTACTAAATAATATTACTATTCTAATAATCTTTTGCGATTATGATAAGAGTGCAATTAAATTATGCATTAGCAGAATTATGAGATTAGATTAGTTTATCCACATTATTCATGTTGATCCTGAAATATGTACGTACAGGTGTAAGAACACCTATATATTATATTTTAAAATATTTTGAAACATCTAATCACGTACTGAACGGTATGTTATATTACATTTCTGATCAGATATTTTCGATTATGATTTTTAATCAACACATTTGGATTTATTTTCATTTCTAGTTTTACTGATCGATAGACAAAGCAATTAAAACGTTGGGTTTATGCGATTGACCGATAATATTTTAAAACTGATTGTCTATAGAATCATCTGGTTATCAACTAGAGTTGGTATGTTGATTTTGCGGATTACAAGCACATTTTAAATGTTGGCCTATCACTAAATTGAGATTAGAGTGGTTAAGTGGACATTCCGTGTCATTTTGGAGTGAAAAATTACTATAGATTTTTCTTAGTTTAAAGTTAGAGAATTAGAGTTTAAACCTGTCTTGGCATCACACATTATTAAATTTATCAGCGGAGTGTATGTTGTGCAAAGTATTAGATTTCCACTGCGATTGAGGCATAGATAGAGAATAAAATGTATTTTGAAGTTCAATTACTTAGTAGCAATTTATAGGTAAATATTAGAATTATCTATTTGAAATTGGTGTAAATTCAATTTGTTTATTTACTTATGCAATTTACAAATAATAGCTCAAATTATACAAAATATTCATTAGTATACTTAATATATTAGTATAAATTATAAAATAAAACATATATCAACTTACAAAAACGTCAAAATCGATAAAATTCCAGCGCCATCTCTCGGATTTCGCTTTCTATCCTTCATAGCATACTGAAAGTCTTCAAACATTTTTAAGAATTCACAATTTCGTTATACACATTTAACACTTAAAACTACGATTGAGCGCGTTTCTCACTGTTTAGCAGTTCACTAACACCGCACGGTCTACGATGAACTAGCGCGGCCGGCACATCGACACTGCTTATATACCATTATCAGCCAGCCATTTCAAAGTACTTCGAAAAAATGATAAGCGCATTTTTTTTCTCGAAATTATGTTCTTCTATTCATATTATGAGCGTAAATTTATTTACTTACATGTTTTAAGAATACCAAAATACCAAAAATTCTTGCTGTTATTCAACCAGAAATGCTTATCGCTACAAACATTTTGATAAGGCGAAAAGCGGTGTTTAGTCAATAAATCGTAAACTATAAGTTTTGCGGTAAATATGATTATCTCTATTGCCAACAAACATAATTTCAAAATTGCGTTTTTCAAGATTTTCTGGGCTAGATTAAGAGGTGATCATAACATTGGATCCTAGATACTACATCCACGTCCAGAACAGGAAGTTTTCCCGGCTAATTGCCGGCATTAGGTACGTTAGTATAAGGGGCCTATCCAGGCTTAAGTTCTGCGAGCCGATACCTGGTGAAAATTGGAGAATCCCTGTCGCTTTTAAGAAGCTGTATAGAGCAAATCATTACCCTGCGCAGAAATTTAATAAAGCGAAGGCTGTGTTGCAACAATAGCTTGAGCAAGAGCAATGGGACAAAATCTTGATATCCAGGATAGTCCACCTACAACTGATGACGAGCAATCGAAGGATTCTGAACTAGCAAGGAAATAATTCAGCCAGTTGAAGGAAAAATTCTCTCAAGCAACCTCCAACAGTGAAAAAATTCATATTCTCTCCGTGTTGCCTCAGTCGTGGAGTGATATTTAGTTTGCATTGTACCTGTACAATCCAGTTGGCTATCGAAGTGTTCTTTAATTCTGTTGACTTAATGCTCTATGGACATAAATAAAGACCTATGACTCTCCTTTAAAAGCGGATTTTTCTCCGCGGCTAAAAAAATTCAGATATAATATCTCGCGCATATAAAACGCATGCAAACCCTTAAAAAAAATTTGTTTCGTAACAACTCATACTCTTTAACCCATTTCACATGACATATAAAAAAAGAGAAAAACAAATGGCGGTACATTGTTAAAAATTAGTTAAAACGAGCTATAAAAGAAGTCTTGGCGCGCATGGAAAACCCGGGTTTTGGGAATACCCGATAAAACCCAAACCACTTGCTTCTTCGAGAAACGGTTGATACGGTATTTATTTGGTGTATACCCAAGAATATCCTGCAAGTTTCGTCAAGGGTCAGATGTGTGCGATTTCACATGGAATAGCCCAATACTACGTTCTTTATAGACAAAATTCACGTGTTATCTGTATTCTAGTACTGTGTACTTAATCTACATATTGCATCGGTATATCGTCCTTAGGGCCTTCATCAAAAAATACAATATGTAATTAAATATTTAAGATCATGCTGATACTAGAAAATATTATAATGCAGGAACCACAAAATCGCCTGAAGCTGAAAATTTTGCATAAAAGTATTTACATCACTTTTTACTACGCATGCCTAGCATATAATATAAGTGGTCGTAAAGAGTACGTATTATGAACTCCTTACGACCACTTCTGTCAAAATAATTCATCGTTTAAAGGCTTCGTATGAGTTACATCTTCTGTAATTAGAAAATAAAAATCAAGAATACTTTATTTTTCTTCTTTCATTGTCACCTTCCTCAAAAACCTCTTTGATACCTTTAGCAGCAGTAGATTAATTTTAATTTAAAAATTGGTACTCAGAATTATTATATTAGAAACTGGTGCTCCTCTCGCTTCTCAAGGGTTACTTCTACACACCAAAGTTAATTGGCTATGCTTACTCCACATTTTTTTAAATTGAACTTATGCTGTGTCAAATCGATAATTGCTTTATATACATATTTTCCACTGCTTTTGAAGACTTAGTGAAGTGCTCTAACATCCCGTTGAATCCCTTTAAGGAATTGAAAAACAAATCAGTCCATAATAATATGAATGACGGAATGTTAATAAAGACATTATAAACAAATGGTATAAATCTGGGACAGCCTGTTATTTATTTGCAACCAAAGTACTGACAATTATTTAGTACTGTTAGGCAAAGTACACATTAACAACAAATAAAGCGTTACAAAACTCTTCCGGGAACTTCATTTAGCAAACACTCATCCTGATATTAATAGCACATAAAAATGGTGTTGTTGTGTTTGTATTAAGGAGACGTAATTAAGGAGATGATAATTTTGTGCTTTATTTATTCAATTTTCTATTCAATATCAAAGTGTATATTCCGTACGATTGGAATAGTATTTATATTAATTAAGTTGTTGACACGGAAACCTAATAAACATTGAAAATCTGCGGTTTGTTTTGAGAGTTACGTCATACATTTCATTTTTGCCGTCCAAACTTAGTTTGACTATTACAATTTTTGCCATTGCAGATCGAATATTCAGGTTAGTTCTTCCTGTGCTTCCATTAGTCTGGATGCTCATGACATGCTCAGCCAGCGTTAAGTTTCTATGCTTAAGATACGTACGTGCTACCTTAACCAAGCCTTAACCAAACCAATTATTCAGATTCTTCCATATTATCGGATTAATGCCAAAGTCGCAATCTGGTGCATTATTAACCATTTAAGATAATACTGAGATCGAATATCGCTGATGGATCTAATTTTTTTCGAGTAAATTGATATGCTTTATGACGAGTTTTAGGCACTCTAAAAAGTCTGTAAAAGTCAGAATTTTGATTCAACTTATTCTGACTTTGCCTAGAGACTTTTTAGAGTGCCCAAAACTCTTCATAACGAATAAAAATTTCTCGAAAAAATTTAGATCCATCACAATATTGATCTCAGTATTGTCTTTAATGGTTAACAATACACAATGGTCAAAAACAAGAAAACGTATAATTTGCGAAAATTTTAAAAGAGCCCGTGAGACTATTTGCCGAAAATTATTAAAAAACTAGAACGTGACGAAATCAGTGAAAAAAATTGAAATGGTTTGAAAACTATTTCATAAACAGAAGTAAAACGTAAGTTAAGCAAGTTAATTAAACAGCTTGAGGGTGCCACAGGGTTCTGTTTTGAGGAGTGTTTTATTTAATTTGTATATAAACGGTGAAGCGTCGAAGTTGTTAAATCTTGTGATGTGCACCTATTTGCAGACGATACTCTAATATCAATTGCAGGAGATTACTTACCTAATGTAATCGCGGTATCGATATCAAATTCATATAAGGAAAATAGAAATCCAATAAACTTTGCTCTAGAAATACCTAGTCAATAACACAATTGTAGACTAAATTTGTAATTACGTTGAAAATTACTAGTAGTACAGATTATATAGTTAAAAAGGCGAGCCGAAAGTTTAGATACTTTAGAAAAAATATCTAATAAACTAACATTAAAACTAGAATATCTTATTTTTAGGTACAGGCAAAGACATTAAAAATACTAATACAACAATAACCTGTAATGTTTTTACATTTAAATTTAAAATGTTTTAGGGAACAGATGTTGTAAATATAATTTAAAAAATTTAAATTGCAATCACGTATCTCAATACCAGATATCTGTAATACAGATATTTTCATTCAAAATACTACACGACAAGGTACTATAAATATATTTGTTGTTTCTAATTTTTTGTTTGTTTTTTAAATATATTTTTTATTTTGTTGAATAACATTACTACGAAACTTATTTCGTAAAGAATATCCAAAAGTAGTATTTCTAGCATGAAAGATGTTGTTGTTGTAAACAAATTATCACATTTGGTTTAAAAACACGTAAAAGTTTCTTGGATTTCTCTCCGGTAATTTATTCACACATTTTTTGATATTTTTGTCAGTTTTTGTTAAAAAATAGTAAAGGGATTTGACAAATAAAACTACTGATTTTAACATTTTTCTTTTGGCTGAAAACTCAGTTTAACACTAGCAATGGTACAAATATTGCCAAAAGCGGCATTTAATTGTAATAAACTGATCCTTCAATCTAAATACGTATAGATCAATGTTTTGACGACGGTTGTGATTTTAAGAAACCACACTCTTTATAAAAAGAAAATATTTTGGTTTATTATAGGTACAGTTACGTCCAGCTGGAGATACGCTGTATGTCCGCAGTTACCCGGGTCACTCTGTATAATTGTCTAAAACTTTATAAAGGCTTCAGGCAAAATGTAATGCTATATTTTCCTGAAAGGCTACATATTGATAATAATAATAATTGCATTCGATTGAAACGAATATTTTAACACTGCTTGGTATTCGCAGAAAGAAAATTCCCGGACCGTGACGGTATTTTAGTCGCAATCAACTAAGAGGTAGGTACACAGTCAATAAGCGCTCAAGGATATACCAACGGCCATAATTATGATATTTTCGGCCATGTTTACCTTTATTGCATTATGCAATAATGCTCCTAAAGTGTACTAAAATATATTTATTATCATCTATTAAAGTAATATATCATCAACATTTGCGGTTGTTGTTCTGCAATTTGCGGGTGTTACTGGACTTTCCAATTATCTAATAACACACAGGAAATTCTGTTTAAATAAAAATTTATGTGATTTTTGTCACGTATGCCATTCAAAGAAATAGAAATTTAGAGGATGTACTTACCGTTAATATACCTTATTTTTTCTTTAATTCAATACATTTTTGCACTTATATAAGTTCTTGTAGATTCTAAGATACACAACATTTACTTAAGTGAAACGTAATAAACCGAACTATTAATTTGAGAAACAGATTCAAGAAAATAAAGGTTCCACAAGGATCGTGTTATTCATTCTATTACTTATTATATTAAGGAAATTCGCAGAAAATTACTACCATAATAATACGAAACCTTATAATTTATTAGTGAGGGTGCCCTCGGAGGTAGCACAACGATAGCGCGGCAAGTGGTGGTCCCATGGAAATACGACACAGCACACCGAGGTTTTGTTAGTAAGATTAAGAGCTTAATGTGTAGTTTTATTATCCACTTTAAGAAATTTTAGGATTTAGGTATCTCCTGAAATATTGGAGTTGCGTTTTTAACTTTTTGTTTAAAAAACCTAATGACCTAGAGACCTGTAACCTGTTGTTTACGCAATCCCATAGTAGGTATGTCTTATAATAGTCACATAAAATTAGTTTGAAAACTGCAATTATGCATTAAGTGTGCTTTATACTACCAATAAAATGATCTTCTAACGTTTCTAAAATTGCATGTGTTGTATCTGAGAGCTCCCAGTTTGTACAGTGAAATTTGATGAACAATGGGACACTATAATAAATACAATATGATAAAATAACTTTCTTGATAGGACAATTAAACCAAAAGCTAATTTTAACTAAAATATAATAATATTTTGCACTATAACCAGAGAAAAAGGCATTTAACACAACTTACCAGCCTTTCGTCATCAAGGCTGATCACAATTAGGTCACTCAAGAGGCAAAACGCTATATGGTGTACGAAACCACTCAAACGGCAATTTCATGAATACATTTTCTCCAAGTCGGTGTCAAAAAAATCTTCTGAACCGATATTCCTAATTTTTTTTTAGTTGTTGTTAATGCCTATCTAATACTGGTAGGGTTTTAGATAGATATCTTTATAGCTTAATAAAAAAAGAAAAACGGGTTCGTTTTATTTAATAGAACACATTTTCCATATCAAATCGTTGCCATTTTGGAAAAAAAATTGTTTTTTTTTTAAAATCGGCTACTATAATTTTTAGTTTATAGTATTAAGATCAAACGATTATTTTGCTTTTTTGGTTCGGATGAAACTGATTCGAAACTTATTTGTGTACATTCTTTAGTTATAAAGCTTGCAAGGAGCTTTCGTGTGAGAACACTAGTTATTATTTATTAAGCAACAGCACAACCGAACAGTAATCATTTTCATTTGTCAATTCCTACATTACATCGGTGGGCTTACTATAGAAAGTAAATAGTTTAAAGGTGGCATTTTCGTAAATATATCTTCCAAGTGAAATTTAGGGAACATGTATTTCATGAATGTCGTAAGGAGTTTTGTCAAATTTTTTAAAGCGCTGAATTTGAACCCTGTATCTTAAGTTTTACCCCATTACTCGGTAGCGGATTATACGCGGTCATTAGACATAAGACATGTTATGCAACTACACTCATAAATAGTATAACACCATTTACAATATTTTTTGTTATCAGAAAAATTCACTACCTAGTAATAATTGCCCGAAATTTTCTTCAAATATCTTCGTAAATATCATTTGAGTTAGATAATGAGATTAAAAGCATACTGTTGCAATTATTTTTTTTAGTTAAACGTGAATAAACGTGAAATGTGAATACTACCCATTGAAGTTGATAATGTATTTTCTGTTACTTGACGGTTGTAAGAATTAAACTAAGGATTTTTTTCTGGAACTGTTTAACTGATTTTGATGTTTTTTTTTTCTATTGATATGCGGGTTGATTATTTACTTAGCAGTAATACGGTGGAAGGAACTATGATTTTTGTTAAAATGTTTGTGAAGCTTTGAATTTAGAGTTTTTATGCAATTCTATCTCAAACAAACATTTGTAATAAAAAAAATCCTTAATGTAATTTTGTATTAATTTTGCTATCTCCGCAGTTGATCTAACACAGTATTAGGAACGTGGTATAAAATCATAATAAAGCTGCTATTCTAGATTTTCATATGTACCTAATTTAAGCAACTGTTACTAAAATATTTAGGTCACGGGTTTCTGGAAAGCATACAAATGGATGCCAAGTTGCCGGAAATGAAATTCTAGCAACAATATATTATTTTTATATTTTAAAATTAAAAAAATCAAATATTAGGCGCAAGAACCTTTATTACCAGTCACTTTTTAAGTTTATTTTGTATGCGGCCCGCCGAAGCTATGTTCTGAATTTTGTTGCCCGTGAAAATAAGTGAGTTTGACACCACAGTGACTTCCACCAATACTCTGTACATTGCTTGTATTCCGCCTTTAACATATTTTTAGTTTCAATTTTCAAGAAATATACATACTTTATGTGTGTAGCAAATTTGTCCCTTAAACACATGGTTTAATCATACGAGTTTGGTTAACAACTAATGTTTTCTAGTATGCCGCAGTGTACGTGATAGGAAACCAATATGGGATATCCAAGTATGAAACGTATCTATAGGATAATAAAACATACATTTTATTGATAATAATCCCAAATATAGCAATGCGCTAACTTCAAAAGATTAGATTCAGCATATTACCGCGCATTTTGTTGTGGTTTTCGTGCACTAATTCTCGGAATTCAATTGTTTTCAGCTAGCTAAAATTTATAGTCGCCGTTGATAATGTCGACAGATTTATGTAACAAGTGGGACAACAATTGCATACCAACGTACACACGGGTGAACGTACAAAACAACAGTTCTGTTAATATAACAATTTTTATTAAATTTTCATTATATAAATGTTACAATATTCTAAGACGAAAGATAAAATAAATTAAAACAAAATACTTTCTATTCGATTACTTAAGACTTCAAAAGACCTGATTGAGACACTAACTGATAAAAACTACTGTCTGGGTTCTTGAGTAAAGATTCCGGACTGTCATATTCAATTATGGTGCCACTACTAACCACCATTACTTTATCTGCACCCATCACAGTGTTCAGCCTATGGGCTATCGTCATAATAGTGCAATCAGAGAATTTCCTACTTATGGTTTCTTGTATCAGGATATCAGTTTGAGGATCAATATTAGCTGTAGCTTCATCAAGTACAATAATCTTGTTATTCCTTAAGATAGCCCTTGCTAAACATAACAGTTGCTTTTGGCCAGCACTGAAGTTTGTACCACCATCGTTAACTTTATAGTCCAACTCAATATCTTTCAGTTTTACTTCTTCCAATGACTTCCAAATGTCAGCATCTGAATATTCATCGTAAGGATCTAAGTTACTTCGCAGAGTCCCGGAGAAAATAACAGGATTTTGCGGTATTATCGAGATATGTGAACGAACGTAGTCTAGGGCGATGCTCTTGATTTCAAGCCCATCAATTGTGATTGAACCTTCCTCCAAACCGTACAGTCTGAATAACGCTGACATGATCGAAGTTTTTCCAGCACCTGTTCTACCAATGATACCGATTTTCTCTCCGGATTTGACATCAAATGTGATACCCTTCAAGATCATCTCTTTAGTCTTTGGATACATTAGATGGACGTTTTTGTATGAGATCTTTCCTTGTTTCGGCCAGTAGTCTGGTTTGTCTCCTGATGGGTTCTCCTCTTCGATTTCGGTGTATTCTACAACCCTCTCCACTGATGTCATCTGATTTTCCAGTTCGGCCCACTGACGTATACCATATTGTAAAATCTGGCTGAGGCCAAACGACAAGTTTAATGCCAAACCAACTTTCCCAGCATTGGTACCTTGAAAGAAAATAACTATAATAACCATGTGTTCTAATAAAGTCGTTTAAGTTTTCGAGCAAGAAATTGTATGAATTCTTTTGTCGATAAAATTTAAGTCTGCAACCATAAAAGTGTTATGCAAAATGTAATCACCAAATAACTGGCGATACACTGTATATTAGTGGAGTGAACAAACAGAGTTTGTTTATTGCTTGGCTACTATTTGAAAGGTTGGTAACTTTTGCGAAAGAGAAAAAAGTATATTTCTATTTATTCATTTATTTATTTTAAACCAGTAAACGTTAATTACTTTCTTTTATTCGTTAATTTCTTTGTTTTCTTTGTGCTGATAATTGCTTAGACCACCTGTATGGCATACATACTCAAATAATACCGCAGCCTGACCTACAAATTAAATAAATCAATAAAACGAAAAAGGGTAAAATCTGTATAGTTGTATTTGTGGTAATTATCGGCTGTTGGCAATGCAATTTGATTAACCAGGATTATTGGGGGAGCAGCCAGTGGGACGATTAATAAAACGGTTTCCCTTGCAAGGCTCTAAGCGTTCGGCTGTTTATTTATGCCTTCTTCAGAGGGAAATCTAAAAACAACGTGCAACAATCTTCACAAGTACAAGAAACAAATGACAAAACTTACAGCCAGAAGCGTACACCAAATCAAACAATATCACCGGAAAGTGCTCTACGGACACCAGGGAAACATTCTCTCAAGCAAGCAACGTACATTTGGATACCTCGGTGTTGTGCACACCTTTACAATTATAAAACTAAACATACGGTGAAAAGGATATCAAAAGGTTAAAATTCTGTCTATTCACACGTCTGCTAGTCCGAGCTGCTCGGACTTTGGTGTACGCCTCTGGCTGTAAGATTTGTCATTTGTTTCTTGTACTTGTGAAGATTGTTGCACGTTGTTTTTAGATTTCCCTCCGAAGAAGGCATAAAGAAACAGCCGAAAGCCTAGGGCCTTGCAAAGGAACGCGTTTTATTAATCGCCCCACTGGCTGCTCACCCAATAATCCTGGTTAATCAAATTATATAGTTGCATTCCTCAAATCTGTTGGGAGGGACGAACTGTACAATTTACCAGAATGGAGAAAGTATGAGAAATTGCTAACAGGTAACAATGCACAAATATCACATATTTCATTTGGGATTAAAGTTACATTATTCATTACATTTATCCAAGTTATTTATAATTCTTCAATAAACTTTGACGGAATCTTCATGAAATTTGCATAAAATATTTGTCAAGGGCTTGTCAAACAAAATTGTGAAAACTTTGATAGTTTAAGTCAGGCATAATATTAGGTTATTCAAAATAAAAGTTATTCAAATTAGTATTGAACTGTGAACTGTAAAAGATGGCACATTCTTCACATTGGAGAGAGGATATTATTTTTTTTGGACGGCGACGTGGCTCCAAGTTGGAGTTACAGAAGAGGTTTGCTAGTATCAATTCAGTATTTAACTCCGACTTGCTTTGTTGTTTTGTCAAAAAAGCAAGAAAATATATCTTTCAAGATAAGAATCTTGGTTTAACATTTTCCAAAACTACGTATGTCTCAAAACCAAAAAATGTGGGGATTGTGAATTCTGCTAATTAAATTCTGTCTTAAAATAACGAAATCTGATAAATGTGCATTAGGTCCTATAACATTCATTTCCAAGTATTTTTTGGCTAAATCCAGACAAATTTTATTTTAGAATTTGTTAGGAGTTGGCGCTAAATAGCCATAAAAAGTTTTAAAACTTCCTATGCTAGTTATTTATGCACCAAGGGCATTAAACTGATGTTTCTTTAAATATGGTATTGCATTTAGGGCACTTTGGGGGAAACCACATTCCGAGAATATGTCTAGAGGGTCAAAATGAACAAACGAGCCTCAGTAGTTTTATTGCAAATAAATTTGAATGTAATGGCAATATAACATACTACTATCTGATAATATCTTACCTGTGAAAATGATGAGCGAAAACATGATAATAATCGAATAGCATGAACATAGCAAATCCAAGAAGAATCCAAAGGCCCTATTTGAAGTCATATACATATACGCAGTAGAGGTGTGCAAATCTTGATGAGTGTCAAACTGGCCAGTCAGAATAGGTTGGGCCCCACTTGCTCTAATAGTAATCAAACCCTCCAGCGACGCGTTCAAATGTCCAATAACAGGAGCCCTAGCTGTTTGTGGAAGAGAAAAGGAAATTATCAACTATGGACAACAAGCATTGGTAGATTACTTACTGACACCATCCAGCCTTTTCAAACTTCTGCTTGTAGGCAAATATAAACATCTGACACCATATAATGCTGCGCCAAATCCGATTGATACAAAGAAAAATTCCAGTTTGATTATTGTCATCAACGCTGTTACTCCGAACAACATAAAACCAATCTAAAATAGAAGGAATTCATGTATTAGCTGTGCATGATACAATAGAAATCGTCTAAACTTACTCTTATAACCTGGTAGAATAAAAATGGTATCATCTCATCTATGATGGAAATATCCTTTGAGAACCTATTTAATATATTGCCCGATAAGTTTTGATCGAAAAAGCCCATGGGTGCACTTAAGATTTTCCAGATTGCCTGGTTGTGTAATTTAGTATTTGCCATACCGGCCATTATAAACATGAAGATACCAGTAAAGTAATTCAAGAGCGTTGCTGACGTCAAAATAATCGAATAGTAGAGTGGGACCATTGCCTTCCTTTCCACCAGCGCCGTATACATACTTGAGTTGACCAAGGTTTCGTTTTTGCTCATAACCAGCAATTTTTCTTCTATGTTGATCCTGAATAATCAAACTTTAATATCGTTGATGAGTACAAGATGAAAAGAATACTTACCAATACGTGAGGAATAATTCGAAACCACTGGAGAATGTTTGGCCAGCTACACAGAGGATGAAAAATAATGGAATTGTTTTCCAACCGCCAGCAAAACCGAACAATTTCTTATAGACCGACCATAAGACTTTGCCTTCTCTTTTATTTTCGTAGTACATCTTAGTTGGATCATGTCCTATACTCATCACCGATTGGTTGAGTAACTTTGTGGTTTCGCTGGCTTCAGATTCAGGCACTTCAGCTTCTTTCTGGTCTCCCTTCTCATCGTTCGCACTGTCTTCAACAAAATCAGTTCCGAAATTGATGCCTTTAGCTTCTAGGTCATCGAACGTTCCTTGATGTGTTATCCTTCCATCCTCCATCACTAATATACTGTCAACCTCCTTTAAGAATTGCATTTGATGCATGACACTAACTACTAGTTTATTCTTTAAGAAGCCTTTGAAGCACGTTTGGAAGACGTGCTTGCTGACGTTTGCATCTAACGCTGATAGTGGGTTGTCCAAAAGGTATATGTCGGCTTTTTTGTAGATTGCTCTCGCTAAATTGACTCTAGCCTGCTGGCCTTTGCTTAGATTTAAACCACGATCGCTAACTAAAGTCCTATCCCCTCTCTTCATCTTCTCGAAATCTCTCACCAATCCGCATACTCTAATGACTTCGTGGTATCGCCCAATTTCAAACGTTTGACCGAATAAAATATTTTGTTTTATAGTACCAGGGAATAACCAAGGGTCCTGAGAAGCATACGAAATAGCACCTTTTACTTTCAATTTTCCCTGAGTGATGGTTAAATCTTCAAGAATCATCTTTAGCAAGCATGATTTCCCACAACCAACGGGGCCTGTAACAGCATGGACGCCTGCTTCAAAATCCAGATTGATATCGTGGAGGATGGTGCTCTCCTTTAAGATTTCCGCGTCGACTCCGATAGCTGTGACGACAGGTTTATCATTGTCGATGTCTTCGCGCATTGGAGATGTTTCTTTGGCAAGCAGTAACTTCTTGATGCGCTTTATGGACGTCTTGGCTTCGGCAAATTGAGAAATGCCCAGTGGTACTGTTACGTTGATGATGTGCTGAACTGTCGTGTAACAGCTGAGGACGACGAACGCCTTTTCGGCTGTGATGTTGTCGTGGAGATAGATGTAGGTGATCAAGCAAATGTAGAAGGAAATTTTGGTACTCATGTTACCGATGGATATGCCTGAGATCTTCAGATAGTACATGATCTTCAATTTTGCTACTTCACTCCTGAAAGTTGATTAGTTTTTTAGTTACTGAGCAAGCTATTGATGATGTTTTTGGACCGAAAGTTTTTACGGAAGGATTAAAAGGAGTTGCTAGTAGAACAAAATTAACACCCGGGACAAAGGAAAAACCAAATGTAATATAGGATAATTAACAAAAGGAAATGTTGATATTACAGTATCCCTGTATGATACAGGCTGCCATATTATGTGTTTATTAACACAAAAATAATAATAAATAGTATTATATGCAATAATATACCCCTATATTTCGGCACTTCCCGTTTGAGAACCACTGTCTTTAAGAGAAATTGGTATATATCTCTTTTTCTGTGCAGAATTTTATAAGGATTCATTTTGTAATTTTTTTGTCACCTTAGTAGAGACTCTAAGGGGTTCCAGGCGTTAATAAAATATAGAATAATATATTTATAGAATAATAAAAAACGAAAAAACAATTTGACAATGAATGGTAACATTGCAATTGAGCAATTGCTCTATAAGATTGTAGTATCATCGTGGGCAGTACAAGAATCAAATTGTGTGATCATACGAATAAGTTGTCAAAATAGATATGTGTTCACTACAACAATACTAAATCTAGAAAGGATTGCTCAATAATAGAATTGCCAATGGCCGTTTTTAAGATTTTAATAATAAACGCAATTCACGTCATCATTGCTTGGCTATCGCAATACAAACCAATGTGTTTTTGCCCGTTTTGCAGTCTGGTTTTGAGGTTTCAAGAAAACAATCACAACGATTATTGCCTTATGATTAGTATGTTTGAAATGCCCGCGTTTTTAAGTGTCAATTGTGACAGTTCATACAGTACTGGTTAGGCCACCCGGTATGCCGATGCGGCGATGTTGCACGAGCATTGTTTCGTGTGACCCGAATATTAGACAATGAACTCCTGTGACGTCATACCGCTGGTAACATTTGAAATAGGGGGATTGAGCAACCCTTCTAAAATTCTAATATCTGTGGAAAAAATCGCCAGCTTTTATATAATATTTTAGCTTCAGTAATACCCTCTACACCACGATTGTAAAAAATTATAAATATAACGGATAGTAATTTGGTGCCTGTCACAATATTTTATGTTAGAGGTTAGGTATCAATTGTAGTGAATTTGCTTGTTATACAAGAAATATGATGCAATATAGCTAACTCCTATGTAGACTATGTACTATGTAACACTGTCCATCACGGTCTGCTCAGGTGCGTTGATCCCGCCTACAAGTGCCAATTGTTGTTGTCACGGTTGTAATCACATTTTTGCGCTAACGTCAGTGAGAGAAGTAACGTTCGTTGCCATGGTAGCTATTATGTTGTTGTGCAATTCAAGCCTTATTGACAATTAAAGCGTTGGCATGGTTGTCAACTTGTTAACATAAATCACCTACAAAAGTCAAAAACTTATGGATGTATTTGGTTGCCTAAGTGTCCGTGTCAACATCCTTCTCGCAGTGACGTCATGCGCAAAATAGAACAAATTTGAGGAGCGAAGTGAGCAGACCATTGTAGTCGACCGTGGTATGTAGAATGTAGACTGTGCAAACCAGTTTCACTTCAGTAGCGTGTAGTATGTAAATTGTGAAAAGACACGTGTCATTTTTATCAAGGTACAAGTATTTATTTCTTAGTAGTTATTTCTGTTCTTTTTACTTTTTATTTTTATAAAAACGTGACGTGATAGAATTTTTAGCTACACTCAAATGAAAAGTTGAACGTTGAGGTTATGAAGCGTGAAATCGTGTCAATTCTCTTCATAGTGTTGTTGAGTGTCATTTGACAGTAATGACAACCACCTTTGTTGCTTTATTTCACTAACAACCGCTTTCATTCTCCTTTGTTTTTAAGTTGCACTAAGAAAACTAAAACTTCAAAACTTAAAAAAATTGAGCAGACTTGTTATGCATGACACTTTTTGAAATCTAAAAAAACCTGAAAGAATTTTTAATGAACACTTTTATGAATCTATCAATCTGCCAAAAATACGTCAACGTTTTGTCTTAGTAGGCCAAAAATAGAGAATTCTATCACGTCTAATTTCTTGGCCATCTTTCTTGATTCTAGATTCTAGAGCAGTTTTTTCCAGATTCTAGATTCTAGAGCTGTGCAGATATACTTACGATCTAACTTTGTCGACTAGTCCCCTGAAAAATTTCTCCCACGTATAGATTTTGATGATTTGAATCGTAGATAAAATCTCTTGAATCAATCTGATCCTCTCATCTGACCAACCTAAAGTTTTCAGTTTGACGTTCATGGTAAACTTCGCTAAGACAACTATAAATAAAAGCAGGGAATTACACAAAGATTTTCCTTCGCTTCCTTCTCAATCTTACATTGTACAGGAGATATGAGTATCAAAAAGGCAACACCAATAACGGCTGCAATTTGAATTTGTCGATACATGATGTACGTCATTATGAACAACTGAATAGCGCCGATCCATACGTCATTGCCGAATTGCATCATAGACTCGAATAGGAGGACATCTTTGGTCATCAGGGTAACTATTTTTCCATTGGTGACTTCTGCTAAACTTGAGGTAGTCAACTTTAGGGCTTTTCTGTACATTAGCGAGCAAATGGCTATCCTCATCTTATGGGCAACTTGCAGAAGAAGAAGCATGTACGTATGATTGAAAAATGCTGTAACAATCGTTTAATTACGAAATAAATAATCATTATATTATTATAATATTATTATGGGTTGCTTACAGTTTAATAGAAGCATTGATGTCAGAATGCCTGCGTATGTGTAAGCATCAGTGATGGTTTGTGTTGACCCAGGACTGAAGAATCCTACCAATCTTCCTGTAGCTATAGGTTTAACAACCCTGAAATGGTTTTAATGACGGAATAGGGTTGATAGATTAAAGTTTAAAGATATTTGATTGGAGAATCCAATAATCCAACAAACGTGTACTTACATGATTATAGTTCTTATGAAGAATCTGGCGACACCGCACAGGATGCACTTTGTTCCGTATTTCCTCCATAAAACTGAAGTGAACGACGGTTTTGGTTTGACGGCTTCTTTTTCCCATTCCACCTGCAATTTGTCTCCCAGTCTGTTAGACTTAAAATCCTTTAAAGTTTCGTATATGTCGTCCTCTTCGAATTCTTTCTTTAGACCTTTCCTGAAGATGGGGAGTGTAAATCTAAAGGAAAATTGAAAGAATTAGAAACAATGATTTAGAATTATTGCTATGTTTGTTTTTAACCATGTTTGTGCTGTGTTTGCATCTCCTTTCTTTGAATTATTGAAATTGGACCAATACATTTTTATAAAAGCCCGGTATGAATATATTTGAATTTTGTGGCCCATATGGATAGACCACTATAACGGTCATGAATTCGACTCCAAAGTTGGGCAGATGGCTGTTTCAAGAGTATCTCTAGCCATCTCAGCTAAGAACGTTCGAGCCTGTAATTTGTACTTTGACCAGAATCAAAGAAGTTATAAACTATTTTTATTACAGTAGTTTATAGACTTTATATTAGTTCAGAAAGAATTAAACCGATTATTATTATAAAACGTCAGGTATTAAATATAATATTAAAATACAACGAAAATTGGCGTACGTGTTGTTTGAACGAGTCAAATGTCATTATATCCTCACAAACATAACTTGAAATATCACGTAAATCACAGTCAAGTGCTAGACAACAGTCAACAGGTCGGAAGGCGAGGATAAAATACTCCGAACATAAAGTAATCTTCTCAATTTATAATAGTGTCCTATTAATGAATTTGATGTATTCTAGGCTAGCGTATACTTCGTGAACGCCTTCAAAATTATTAGAAAAACCAGTTTGGCCCATATCAGAATAACGTATAATGAGAATAAAAAGCAATGTATCACCAGGTAGTAAAAATTTCGAACCATTTGTTTGAAATCTAGAAATTTATGACGGTCATGAAAAAGAGTGTGATGTCGAGCGTCTGATGTATTCAAAAATGTTTTGAAATTGTCACAAATAGTACAATAAAAGCTATTGATAATGGTACCTACTTGTTTTGGTTGCGATAAGCCCAACAGCAAGTTGTAAAACACGTGCGATTGAATATTAAACATGTACCACTAAAACGAACTTTATAATGATGGCATAAGTTGTATTAGTGTCGATTGTATTTTTATAGATGCTTTTGATAAACTCATTTTATATGTTCAAGAAAATAAGAAAAATTTGCTTGTAAATAGACAACCTTTATAGAAGTTATATTGTGCTATTTGTATAGACGATTTCAGAAGTTTGTAAAATCCGGATAAGTGGCAAACTTCATCAGAACTATAAATACGTAGCTATTTGGTTGATATTGCCAATGAAAAATGTTGGAAAATACCTTAGGTACTATAGACTACCACCTATGCAAAGGCATAATAGTAGGCAGACTGGGGGATTTCCCTCAAAAGTGGGCTATTTTTTGTGATAATTGGGGGAAAATCGTAAATTCTGGCAACACTGTACCTAGTTTTTCCACTTGTGCATATTTTGCAGTTGAAAGAATAGTTATTTATTTGAACTGGTACAATTTTGTTAACGAATAAAAAAGTATATTTTATTAAAAGATTATTATTATTTTTTAGTCGTTTATAAAAAGTTCTTTAGTTATAAGAAATAGTGCTGAAATCATCGATAACTAAAATCGCAACAACATGTACTTTTCTTTAAAAAAAATGATCCTATCAATAGTTTGGACCATAATCTCTATAAAAATTCGATTCTGCACAAAAAAGTTTAATTCTGTATTGGATTGATTTATTTCCGTTATTTTTGATAACTTGACTGTCCTTTTTACTTTATCATACGCAGTATTGTCCTTTTGGGACCCCTGCACATATTTGACCACGCTACAAAAAATGTCGGTGTGTGTGTATGTGTGTGTATGTATGTGTGTCTGTTTGTGTGTGTACCCGTTTTTGTGGCGACGATCCCGGGGAAACTACTGAAGGTATCGGGACGAAAGTTCTTTTTGATCGAGATCGTGTCTGCTTTAAAACTTAGTTAGACAGAATTTCACAATTATTTTCATTCTGACAGTAGCTAGTGTCAAAAGCTGCTTTTTGATAATACCTACTGTCAATATTATCAATCAAAATATCTGTCAAATCCTGGCTACTTGTTTCATTTTAATGCAGACACGATCGATCTCGATCAAACAGAATCTCATGCAGCTAAATTATTCATTTTACATTTTGTATGATAAAGTCATGTGCCTGGCCACATCAGATTTTTTAGTTTTGTAGTTAGGAGCAAAAAACTGACATTTCTATCTTTTGAGTTTCGTTTAAGTTTCTAAATCAAATTTATTGGAATATCGGATACCTAAAAACAAACGTGTCTTAGTAGTTACAAAATGTCTACAAACCAAAAATAGCCAAGAGAAAAAATGAGGATTTTTTTGTTCAATATTTGACCTGCATTTGTTTACCTTGAAACAAACAATCGTGAATTTTCACGAAAAGACATGTATAAATGCTTAATTTCCGGGCTGACTTTTCGTCACTTCTTTATGTTCCCAAAACGAAATGCACTTATGTCGTTTATATGTGTATAATAACAGTATTGATAACTTTTTTACTTTGATATACATACATATGTACATTGTTTAAAAGGCTGTTGATAAACTTCGTTGATCGTTTAAACTATCCAACGTTTGACGTTAACAGGTGTTCATGGCATTGTGTAATAATGTAGATACTAGTGGAATAGAAAATGTATTTATAATGATGCCAGATTATGTCCATTATATTATGTCCATTATTTACTGCTAATAAAGTGCATAGTAACCAATGATCGTGTATAGGAAAAATTCTTCAATTCCATGAACTGATTTTACAGATTTGAAACTTTTTGCAAGACTTCCTACTACATAATTACAACACCGGCTGCATTACATGTTTTATACAGTAGCCTTGTTGCACTGCGTGCCATGAGTTTCAAATTATCAACACAAAAAAAAAACTCGTAGAACAATGCAATACATACCGTAATTTTTATATCGGCAATAATATGCGTGATACAGTGTGTAGCTATAGAGTACAGAGCCGACTAAGACTCCGGTATATGCTCTTTATCAGCAATAAATAACTGACAATGCGTCTCTTTCTCGCGTCTATCAAATTTGTCTTAATCGTCAAAACAATCGTACGAACAGTTGTAAAGTGGATTTCGTCTATCTAACTCACTTCGATTACGATTACAATTAAAATATGGATGCCATAAAAATATTTTGAGTCGCCCGCAAGTATCATGCTACGTATCACAAAGTTAAAATTATTAATATCCGGTAATTGAAGACCCACCGTTTATTTTAGGCTATTTAGTCTTGAAAACTTTTAAAAAGGCATAATGGTCCTGGTATTGTTTAAAAATAATGCTAGATAAGAACTGTGTAAATAGTAGCATTATCTTTATATTTATGTTATTGGTACAAGAGCAAGCTGATGACACTAATCCGTGTCTAAAATGGGTATTATTATTTGACATGATTGGTGAACAAAGAGAATTCATCAAGCACGACCCACACAGATTTTAAAATTAGTAAATTAATTACGTTTGTGAAAAATTGAGATCCAATGTGCATCTTTCTTTTATTTTAATTGAATAAACTGTTGACAATTAGTGGAAAAACGTTGTAATAATTTTAGTTTAACAAGAGGTCCTCAAACAAATGAATTTGTTATCACTGCATTTGTCAATATTATTTACTAACGTGGTTTCATTATTAGATTCCATTTGCAATTATTATCTATTCATTCAAAATTGTGAGCACTTGTCTGCGTAAGAAAACATTACTTTTTTCTTGTCTCGTATCAGTAGGTATATTTATTTGTCAATACATTATTTTTGTTTGCATCATATATATTATTATAAGTATGTATATCGATAATTGTTTTATTATTATCAAATACTGTGATTGATTGAAGCAGATTTAATGAGGCAGTCCTGAGCAGTGATTATAAGGCATATAACATGACATTTGACATCTCTTCGCTAAAATGATTTGTAGCTTAAGGTTTGACTATAAATAATCCTACAAATAATTTTACTCTAGTTTTGCGTTTGATTTGACATCAGAATTTAAAAGCAGATAGCGTGTTTTCAAATAAATTCCCAAAATTTAAGTGAAATAATTTGACAGCTGTCAGTGGCAACAACCATCAACAGTAAAAGTACATCAATCATAAATAAACTACTCTAATTGATAATTTATTTGAAGAATAACGATCAATAGAATAACTCAAATCATATTTGGTTTTAAAGTGCACTTACTAAAGACATTAACATTAACTATCACCAAGATTTGATTTAAGACATAAACCCAGAAAGGAAAATGTGGGGCAAATATTGGCGTACTTTTTGACGCCAGTCGGCAAAACGAACCCTAATTCTTGCATTTTGCATATGTCAAAACTGAAACTTGAATATCTGTCACACCATTTATAATAAAAAATCATTGAAATCAGACTATCGAATTGTGAGAAAATTATTAGACAAAGAATTAGCTTTTAATTATATCTACGAGAAATACAATGCACGTCACATACTCCAAGCACATGGCTCAATAATATCCTTAATTTTCTGAGCAATTACCTTTTTGTATATTTAAAGTTATGGGATTAATTATTTGGTCAATTCTAAAAACGATTAAGGTACCCTTAACTTGGTCAACGATACCAAGAAAATTAGTCAAAGTAAAAATAAAGAAAACTTACATGAATGTAAGGATAGAGAAACAGCCTGCCTTCTCTTTAGGGTTAACATCCCTCTTCCTCGCGGTCCCCTGGTACATGGTGAAGGAGGAGCACCTACTCGTAGACAAGACACATACGAATGTAGTGCAGGTTACATATATTGGATAGAAAAGCGAATATCTAATCTATATTTTATTGTAATACACGATAACCTACAGAAGGCTAGAAATAATAGGTGCAATAATGTTTATTGTTGTCTAAGCCTCGAAGCAGTGACGTGCCTTTTTTTTGTTATTAACGTTTCTCATTCTGCTAGTAATCGTGGAAACCACACTTAGGTTCGCGATTTTGGCGTTTGTAGCCCACAATTGATAAAACGATAAGATTTTTGCTCAAATCGTTCACCATTTTGGTCCATTGGTGGAATTAATGAGGCAGTTTTTATGTACAATAGTCTTGTCTCCATTGTAATTTTATTTAAAAATAAATGCAATCATTTTGGGTGGTACTTTTTGAAGGATTAGGCAATTTATCCAAGATCATCACATTTGCACAAATAAATCATCTTATCGATATTTTATAGAGCCATTATATCCGAACATCGTCTGATTAACGAAACATTTAAATTATACGATGTTCCATATTGTCATCCATGATCAGTTTCTACACGATATGCTGACCAATTGTGTGCTTAGGTAGCTGAGCTATACTCGACTTAACACCTATTGCAAATTGTTTGTTTGAAAAGTCTTAGAAATCCAGGAGATACAGGAACAGGTAGTGAAGCTCAAATTCATAAATAATTTCTACTATAAATATTCATACCTGATTAAAATGTATACAATACTGTGAACCAAGAAGCGACACTAAACAATAAAGAACATTGAATGCAACTATATCTTTTTCTGATATATACAAACAATTAAGAGGCCAACAGATGATAACGAAAAGAATAAAGAATAGTATTTTGCTACATGGTATGAACTCATTAAAATACAGATATAGACAACAAAAGATAACTTCTCACCCTGATTTCATCAGAATTATTCATCGATTAAAAATATTACGCATTGAGCATAGTTTTGCGTAATTGATAACTGGCAATACTAATAAATGTTTATATATTCATCCATAATAAAGTGAAAACAAAAAAAAATATTTCATTGAATAAAATTTACCTTCAAAGTAGCAGCACGCATTATTAACTTTTTTAATAAAAAATGCATTTGATTGTCTTAATATTCTCATAGTCTGAAATAATCTTTGTATGCTCTTGGTATTTTATTATAACATCCATCTATGCACACAAGGTAGTGTATTGCGTACTCTAGATTACATGTTTAAATACATTGTTATTTGAAAGATATTTATTAATTGTTACAGATACCATTTTCTCCAAAAGTCAATATTACTCTAACTTTTAACTTGTTCTGGAGTGCAAATAGTTATTTATGTACCCAGGACTTTAAACGAATTGCCGATAGCCCGGGAGCTTTTTAAGTCGTCTGCGTTTATAAACATAACAAATAATGCCCGTGGTACATACAAAATAATGGATGTCCTACAATGATTTTGTTTCTCCAGTTTGAATAATATTAATAGATATTATGATGTAATAAAGTGATTTGCGTATGTATGAAGTTGAGTAACAATACAAACAATACGGAGTTGAGTTGGAATACAAACAATTAATTGTCAAACAGAATACTTAACTTATCAAACTTATATCGTGAGCGAAATAGATCTGAAGATATTTCTGAGAAAATCATCAAAAAAGCAGAGCGAGGGGAATAGTTATTAAGTACCAAGGGCATTAAACGGATGTTTATGCCTCGAGAGTGACAGGGGGGATGACCTCGAGTTTTTTAAGTCACCCGAGGGTATAAACATCAAGTAATGCCCGCGGTACATACTAAATTTTATGTCCTACAATGGTTTTGTTCCTCCGTTTGAATAATATTAGTAAATATTTTGACTTAATCAATCGACATGCGTACCTACGGAATAACAATACAAACAAATCGGAGTTCAGTGACAATACAGACAATTAATTGTCAAACAGAATAACCTTAATCGCCAATAATTAACATTGAGGATTTAAAATTTACAAGTTAAATGACAAATATTAAGGGTTGCCATGGTTAGATGTCAAATAAATCAAATATTTGTCATTCAAATTGTAAATTTTAAGTCATCAATGTCAATTATTGGCGATTAAGGTTTTAAGTTTGACAATTAATTGTCACTCAACTCCGAATTGTTTGTATTGTTATTCAACTCCGTAGATACGCATGTCAGTTGATAACGTAAAAATATTTATTAAATATTATTCAAACAGAGGAACAAAACCATTGTAGAACATTAAATTTTGTATACACCTCGGGCAATACTTGATGTTTATACCCTCGGGCGACTTAAAAATCTCTCGGGCCGATCCCGAGCTTTTTAAACGGTCACCCTCGGGGCATAAATATCCGTGTAATGCCCTTGGTACATAAAAAACTATAGGGAGCCCTCTTGAATTATAATTGCATAATTGCAAACATTTTACACAAATTAAGTAATTTGAAAATTGTTAAATTTTCCGATATCTACACTCAACTGTTCATGTATTACTTTTTTATCTCGCTAATTAATTAAGGAAAGCAAATTTTGGATAGAAGAAAATCGGAAAATCATTATCTATTCAACACAAAGTTAATTCATTTTTTTTCGACAACAGGTAGCGAAAAATAAACATGTTCTTAAAATCACAAATTATTGGCCCTTAAAAAAGCGAAATGTTGACAAAATACGAAAGACCCTAACACATATGTAGTCACAAATTAATATAACGGTGCATTAAAACGTGAAATTTATTTAATTCTTACGTTCATTAGTTACTTTTTAACAATGTAAATATAAATTCCTGAAAAAACTGTTAACAAAAAGACAAAGTAAAGACAGCCCAATATTACCTTTGGGAAACTTTGTGTCTTACAAAGTAATTTCCATAAATGTAAATAATTATGTTACGGGGATTATTTTTGGGTAATAAAAAATGTAGTCCAAATTGAAATTTAATGAGAAAGTCTGTGTACCTACATTAGATTCTTCTTAATGTCTGGTTTTATTGGATTATGAGTTAAAAATTAAAAACCAATTAAAATAGCGTTTTTGTTTTATTGTTGATATGTAACTACCATTTTATGCTGGTCAATATCTGTAAGTGATTATGAAATTTTTAAAAGTTATTCTAAACAAATCATTGCGTTTACATAACAACTCCAAGTACAATAAAAAGCGAAATTATAGTCGTAAAGTAGTCTTGGTGATAAAAATTGATGATTGATGTTTTGTGTTAAATGCAATGCTAATTGACAACATACACCGTAATATCTGCGAGAAATAAGCTGTCATAACAACCTCAAAAATATCAATGCAAATGTAATCCTTTTTGCTCTAGTATTGAGTTTATGGTCTGTAGTTTTTCTGTTCTAAATTTTATTTTACTATCAGAAATACAAAATTTATTTAGCATTCCGATTAGACACTATATATAGGTTGCATTAATTATTGAAATATATTTTTCGCAGGTATATAAATTGATTTATATTCCAGACGTACCCACAAACAACATTACAAGTACATGCTGCGCCAATTGTTTTTACGTCAACTCATCTTACCTCAGAGACAGACTTCCTCCCAACTTATTGTTATCTATATTTGCAATTATTGAAATGATTTACGCACTAGATGGTTTGTGGCCATGATACAATGTCCGTTAGTTGCAAAACTTCCTGAATATAAATCCAATACATACCTTCTGTAATGCCTACACTAACTTTACAGTATTTTCAATCAACTTCTAGCAAATCTGGAGAATATAACTGTTTAAAGCACCAGCACTAACTACGAAATAGGTCTTGTTATCTTTGCGAAAGGAGCAAATGCTTAAAATTTAGCTAAAGCAGCCAAATATATCTGTTTTTACTGCCTGGGCTATATCGTTGTTTTTGTGCGTTTCCTCTGTTTGTGTAAGGTCTGGATTGTATTTTTTGTGTACTCCCTTGTGTATCTGGTTCAAAATAGTGTGCTTACAATTGCATATAAATATTTGCTTTAGTAGGTAATGATGAAATTATGTGTCCATTGTTGAACTGCCATTAATGTTTATGTTTACTTAACTTGAAGACAGTTGAACAGTATAATTTACCCATTTGCCTTTTACAGTAAGTATAATCCCACTTGAATGTGGCTATAAGGCTGTATCCGTGCAAAATAGTGCAGTAAAATTTTAGATAAACGTTTGTTGATGATGAAATCATTTGTTTTTTTTTTGTTGAAATATCTAGTCTGTTTACTTAAGTAAAAGGAACTTTGTTTTGATGCTGATATGTAGATTTTTCAACAAGTAAACTTACTTTTGACAAAGCTATTGTCATAAATATTTAAGAACAATATGTTTAACACAGGGAACATTGTAAAGCTGTGTCTTTTTACAGTACCTACTCTAAAAATACGGCAGGTCAGTACAGTTGATACCTTATTGATATCTATATTGATATATATATATCCAAAACGTGGCGCAATTTTTAACATTTGAATAGTGTAGTATTGTACGTATAATCCACCTGCATGTGGATTAAGGTTAATCTCTATGTGTCAGAAACATCCAATTGTTTATGTATTTTATTATTTTAAATTTTGCATGCTTTATGATAAGGGTTTTTCCTGTTCTTACCTTCATCACCTTGCGAAATATGTAAAGTTAAAGATATAGTACAGCATATCAGTATACACTGTGAGCCAAAAAAAACGGTACAAATTTTCAAATGCTCTTATTTCCAAATATATTAATGAAATTCAAGCATTTCTTTGATAAACTAATTGCTTATATAGTAAAGATTGAAAACATACCATATTTGCAATAATTGAACGTTTTGATCCAATGTAATGTTGTTTTATGTATGGCAATGCAACATATCTGATAATATCGGACCAATTTAATGTAGAATGAAAGGTGTAATGAAATTAGTAGGTAATGACATTTGTTTTGTTTTGGTCAAAAGGGACAGTAGAGATCTTATAGCATCGTATCAAGGGTGATTTTTTTCTTATACAGGGTTAAATATTTAAACAA
Organism: Melinopterus prodromus; assembly: GCA_964023965.1. NCBI lineage: Eukaryota > Metazoa > Arthropoda > Insecta > Coleoptera > Scarabaeidae > Melinopterus > Melinopterus prodromus. The sequence goes on from OZ030393.1 coordinate 55,191,828, forward strand.
TGTTTTTTATTGTTCTCTTTTTAACCGAAACAAGACAAATGTTATTACCCATTGGTTTTAATACACCTTTCATTTCACATTAAATTAACCAGAAATTATCAGAAATGTTGCATAGCCAAACATAAAGCAATATAAATATGGATTGAAACGTTCTGCTATTGCGAATATGGTATGGTTTCAATATTCACTCTACAGGCAAATCCCTTTTTAAAAAAACATTTGAATTGGAAATACGAATGATTAAAAATTTGTTTGTTTTTTTTTGCCCACTGTATCTATCCCCTGATCTCCAAGGACATGAATATATTATAAAAATTACAACCGCTTGAAATATTATCAGAATAAATAAAAATTAACAATAAAATACATATGTGTATCAAACAATGCAAAAATGAAGAAATAACACAAACCTAAAGTGCGTCATAAATTTAAATGTAAGAAGAAATAAGGGAAACAGATCAAAAAGTTAAAAAAATACTAATTTTGGTTCTTCTACACTACATGTTGTCACCACTTTACATATATATCTCGGAAATGGTGGAGTTTTGCACATAATTACGTTGTTACTGTTGCGTTCTTTTGATGTTTTTACATTATCATACGTAGTATGACTGAAAGATGTTTTATTCAAAAGGGACCAAAGGAACTGGAGCTTTACTCCTAACATTTTTCAACGATTTTGAAAATGAGCCACCATTTCTGTAAAGTTGTCAAAATAGTTAAATAATAAATTAATGTAATTTTTTTTTGAAATTCATGCATGACTCTGTGTTCGCTCTATGCATTAAGTTTATACAATAAATAGTTTAGTGAAGCGTTAGCAGTTTTTATTCAAACCAGTACTAATCCGACTATACAGTACACACATCAAAACATTCTATTTGATAGTCCTCGCACGTATCTGCATTACAAGTACATAGTTTGCCAGGATTTGATAGATATTTTGATTCTATTGACAGTATGGCCAGATCATCAGCGTTTGACACTGCTGATTTTTGTATTTATTAACGCAAAAAGGCTATTAGATGCAATAAGTTTGTATAGTTTGTTGTGTTTTATGCAATATCTTGAAATGATATTTTCATTTCATGTTATATAATAAATTATATTTAATAAAAACACAATTACATTGCAATGTAGGAATTACATTAATTAATTGCAGATTAAGCTAATAAATAGAAATATATAAATCATTATAAACCAATTCAAAGCATTTGCACAAGGTTTCGCAAATAATAAATTTCCGATATACGAGTATACAGCCTAAACGAACAATTTTTTGCACTTAGCGGCCGAACGGCCGACCAGAGTAACAAAAAACTCGTACAAGAATGTAACATCGACACACTGCTGAAATACGGATCAGAACATACTTAATTCCACCAGTGTTACAACTTGTACAAACGCCATATTTGGAATTAGTAAATGTTTAATGCAACGAATCAATTATTAACATATTTCTTTAAAAATATATATAAAATGTACACTGTGAATTACGTTGCATTCGAATGAGACTGCTAATTTTTGCAACAAGCATTCTAGGAATACCTAATTTCTATTGCGGGAGACGTGATAATTAATTGTTAAGTAAATATTATGTATTTGCGTTCCTATGTGACAATTATGTCTATTGAAAATCAAAGACCTTGACGCTGCAGATATATTGCGAAACAAACGTCTGTACTTGTTTATTGTTAACGTGATAAAATATAAATTAATAAGGTAAATATATAATACCAAAACAAAAATTCTTTACAGTTAATTTGAAATTCGTTTTGCGTATTAAACCAAAAAGCCCCAATCAAAAATATTCCTACTTATTGTTCATACAATAGACATATTATACGATCATAAACACCATAAACCATTGTTTTGCTTTTGATCTTAGTGGCTTATCCACTACAAAATCGATAATGTTTTATCATATGTAATGGCCAGTCATAAACGCGCCATACTACAATACCCGTAATTTAGTTATTGTTGCATCACAGTTATTCATCAAATTTCTTTTAATTCCATTGAATTGCCTTTTACCGATTTGTTTCAGTTTTTCAGTTGTATAATGAGTTTCGGTATTTTAATTTACGCATATCATATTCGAATCAATATTAATCAATATCGGATATGAAATGGTTAAGAATTGTATCTGTGTACTATGATGTTTAAAATACACTTCATCATCTTTATTATTTGCTTTGTCCTGCACTGGGGGGCAAACTCCATTATCTAAATAATCGATTATTAATTATATGGTGCTTATTTTCACATAACTAGCTAATTTTTAATTGGGATGCAATAAAATCGCCAAGAAGAAAGCATTTAAATGTATTTCACCAAGTACCATTTGCAGCGCCATCTGGAATTATTTCGTGATAACGTCTGGACTGATGGTGCGTTGTTTACTCCTGTTTATTGTTTTTTTTTTCTCTCTATTTTTTATACCTAGAAGTTGTGCCTTCTTCTATAGCATTGCGGATGAAATACATAAATACACTACACTATAAAGTGACGACATGAATAGTTGTTAATGTTGTTTGTAGTATCCAAATTGATCCAAATAATTGTTTGGGTACTCTTGCATTGGCAATAATATATTGTCCAGAACGTCCAAGTATTTTGCTGAGCGTCGTAGTAAAACTATATGCAAGAATTATCATCAATTTAAAGAGCTACTGTCCTTCATGGAACTACTTCTATCGAACACCGTGAGAGTTATTTCACGACCAACTGCTTTGGAGAGGGAATATCCAAAAATAAAGTAAGCTAGAGCTTGTAGTTTAGGAAAAAACAAAATGGATAACAGATATCCACCAATTGACATTGGTAAAATTGCTGCGCATTTGTGACTTTATTGCAGTGACTACAATTCTGAACTACACTTAACCTTTTTATTATGGCTTCTAATTTGTCATTTGTTTGCATGCAAAAGAGACTTTGGAACTGAAATCAACATTGTTTGTTTGATATAAATTATGGTGCATGCAATTGTTTGACGATGAAACCTCAGGTAGTAGTGATTTACGTAAAATAACATTATCAAATAAATAACATCTTACCCTAACAGAGGTCTTTCTCCTTTGAACATTTAGTGTAACAGTTTATAGTTTATTCTGCTTTCGTTCTTCTTTTCGAATGCAAGTTAATACAACACTTTTTTACGAATGGTTAAAATCAGCGCACATCGTGCAAATGTACATTATAGTGTTACTTTGTGGGGTTTGTGTTAAGTGATATCTTGTTTTTTGCCTGTAAGTTAATTGGTTATTGTAAAAATTACAATAAAATAAAAGAAAGATTTATTTTTAAATAAATTTCTCTACTAAAAGTATTTCTGATGAAAAATAATAAAACAAAACTAATAGTAATATATATGTATGTATATAATTTATAGCAAATGTTAATCTGCTAAAAAATTGATAATCATACAATAAATCGTAATATTGGTACTGAATAATAGGTATATACGTGTTGTGTAATATTGATAAATTTTAGTAAAAATAGTCGATTTCATACCTTGATATTATCAAAACCTATCAACACCATCATAAAATACTACTGTCTAGTGGAATCTTTGAACCGGCGAATTTTATGCAATTTGTATTCAATTGCTTTATTGTATTTCTGAGAATATATGAGTATGCCATTTTAACTGCAGGGTTTTGCTAAATATTGATTATTGACAATAAAAAATATCAACGGAATGAATTTGAATATTAAATAACTGAATAATTCAAAACTCTTAAATAAACATGTTTTAATTTATTCTACAGCATTTTTTTTAATATTTCTTTTTCATAACTTATTCGGGTTGCTACTATTTTACTATGAACTAGAAAGTTTTAAATAGAATTTTAAATAAGTAGAGATTTTTTCTGATTGTTGAAATGTTGTTAAAATATTTAAACTAAATGAACATAAATAAAAATCGAATACCATTTGAAAAACAAATCATTTTTATCATGTAGTCAGAGTGATTATTTAGAAGGGAAAATATTTAAACCGCATGCAGAGGGGTAATAATGTAACATTTATCTACGACTCACATGCAATAAGTTCATTGCATAGTATAATGACTACATAATACATGATCCACACCTATGATAATGATGACTGTACGTTGTATAATAATGACAGTTTGTTTGAATAATGTCTTCATTATTCAAACGAACTGTCATCATTATACGAAAGTACTGCCAAGTCTGTCAAAATGTCTACGTATTTGACAGTTAGCCTCGCCACCATTTTATATATAATAATGTTGTATAATAATGTTGTGTAATAATGACAGTTCGTTCAAATAATGACCTCATTATTTGAACGAAATGTCATCATTATACAACGCTAGTGTCAAAGTCTATCAAAACCTACGTGGATGACAGTTACTTGACAGTTCGCCTCGCCATCTTTGACAAATACATTTAAAATATTTTGCATAAAATGGAATTTACGAGTCGTAGATAAAACGTCGTATTTGACTCGCACATAACGGATGTAAATCGCTCGCATTGTTGCCATTGCTTTTGTTCAGCTGTTATAATTTTCTTTTGTTTGCAAATAATAAAAGGAATAATACATATCTTTAAGTTAAAATATTTTAATTAGTACAAAACAATTACATCATTGTATATTAATTAATCAGTCAGTTAGGTATATCCCAAGTGCCTTGCGACACCAACTGGTAGAATCTAGACTCCTTGTCCTCCATTAAAACTTGCGGATTGTCAAATTCAACCACGTCTCCGTCATCAATAACCATTACCTTATCTGTATTCATGACAGAGTTCAACCTATGCGCTATAATCAACGTCGTACAATCACTAAACTGAATTCTCAAAGTTTCCTGAATAAAATTGGCAGTCTTCAGATCCACATTAGCAGTGGCTTCATCGAGGATCAAAATTTTATTCTTCCTAAGAACTGCTCTGGCCAAACAAATAAGCTGTTTTTCCCCAGCACTGAAGTTCGAACCATTTTCATTGATGGTACAGTCTAGTTGACCCGGAAGATTTGTAATGGTAGATTTCATGTTGACTATATCCAAAGCTAACCATAGATCAGCGTCTGAAAATAGGATATCTGGATCTAGATTGCTACGTAAGGTTCCTGAAAAAAGTACAGGATTTTGTGGAATGACTGAAATGTTCGATCTGATCAAATTGAGAGCGATGGAGTTGATATCAGTATCATCGATGAAGACGTAACCAGATTCTATTTGGTAGAGACGGAGTAAAACTGAAATTATTGACGATTTTCCGGCACCAGTTCTACCAACTATGCCTATTTTTTGTCTTGGATGGATCATGAATGATACGTTCTTCAGGACTAATTCGTTTGTTTTTGGGTATATGAGTTTTACGTTTCTGTAGACGATTTTGCCTTCGGCTGGCCACGGTTTTGGTTCGTAACCTTTCAGGTCTTCTGGAGGAACGTTGGTGTATTCCACTATACGTTCAACCGATGTCATCTGGTTCTCTAGCTCAGCCCATTGCCGAATTCCCCATTGGAGTAAACCGGTTAAGCCGAAGGCCTGGGTTATTGCCAACCCTACATTTTCAGCTGCAGTACCTAGAATCAAGGTGAAAATAATTACTCATATTTTTCAGCTATAATATGTATCTGCAAAAGCAACAGGTCCATTTAGATTTTCTGGCTGAGATGCATCATATTATAAAGGATTAAAAGGTTGTTGTTCTGCTGATTAAATTCCTTATTAAATTTAATGAAAATAAAACCATTATAGTGGAACTGTATTTTTGAGTTATTGCTTCTTGTTTTCAAAGACAGCAGTTATGATGTTATTTAGCAGAAAAGATTCTATCGGTTTAAGAACATGCAATGTACAATTCTATACACGGTGTTCTCAATATTGATTATCATAAATGCGTGTCACAAAAGTCGTTTTTTGTTTTTGCGAATGGATCTGCTTGTAGGCGTATTGCAATAAACGATTCTGTTCTAAAATACTATTGTGTGGAATGACACCCATTTGCAGCAAATTTGCAGTTCTTCATCAAAATTTTATCACTAATTATTAAGTTATTAACAAGCGTTGACACAAATAGATCATTTTGATTCGCTTTTTTGTTTTCAATCACGTCATTTTATTTATTATAAATGTATCTTCTATATGTAAAAACGTGGGCATGTTGACAAGAGACAATAAAGAGTAAGCTGAAACATTTAACAGAAATCTTCCAGCCCCACAACAGCGAATTAGAACCAATCACGAAAAAAAAGTCCTAAACAAACCTGAATGCAAAGATGGTACCTGTATATGTTCTCATCACTAGGTAAGACCTTAAACAATTACCTATGAAATGTATTGTTAAGCTCATGTATTCACTGTAGATCATTGAAAACCATAGAAAGCTGATATAACACAGAAAGAATTAGAAGAAATGTTTATTTGCTCAACAGTCTTTCTTGATGTGACACAAGGTTCAACTTTAACACTCTTTTGTTTTACGAAATACGTAAAAACAAGGGTACCCCAGTGTACTGTCTTGGGACCAATTCCCTATCTACTATACCTATACAAGACATGTGTAAAAACATCAATAGATAACTATTGTAACTATTATATTTAAATACCTAGTTGAATTCAGATTCAAATTAATAGCTTTAATTAAACTTAGGCATGAAATTTAGTAGAAAAATGCCACCAAACTGGTAGTAACTTGCCTAGGGTCTGCATTTGTCTTTTTCGTTCTTATTTATTATTTATTACGTAAAAGTATTCCGACTACTTATGTAGAGGTCCATGAAAAATATATACACACCAAAAATATAATACTTACTTTGAGCGAAGAATATGAAACTCAGCATTATCATAGTTGTGTACAATGAACAAAGCATGTCTAAGACAAAACCAAACGCCCTGTTCGTCGTTAAGTACATGTAAGAAGTGGAACTGTGGACATCCTGGTGTCTGTCAAACTGAGCTGTTAGAACACTTTGGGCACCGCTGGCTCTTATGGTCGGCAGTCCTTCCAACGAAGCATTCAAGTGGCCAATCACCGGACTTCTAGCTGCAAGCCTAATGTCAATATCTCACCTAAGAATTTGGAAAGACTCACTAATTCCATCGAGCCTCTTCAAGCTTCTGCTGGTTGGTAGATAGTAATGCCTTACAGCGAATAGAATTAATCCAAATCCAGCTGATAGAAATAGGAAGAAGATATTTACTTTGAGGATTAGGGTTAGGGTTCCGAAAAGGATGAATAAAATCTAAAATGTAATAAAGAGTTAAGAAGAGTTAATTTAGTTTTTGTTGAGGAAAACTTACTCTAAGGCATTCGTATATTATATAAGGGATGAACTCGTCAACGGTTGAGAAATCTTTCGAGAACCGATTAAGTATATTTCCTGATAAATTTGTATCGAAGAAAGACATGGGTGCTGATATGATATTCGAAAAGCATACGTCGTGTAATCTGGTTGAAGCGGTGCTTGTTAATCCGAAAAAGAGGAACGATTTGATTAGCACTAACGCGCTGGTAGATAGGAGAACTAATGTGTAGATCCAGGGTATGTTGGATTTTGTTTGAGATATTTCATCATATTCCATCAAAACTGTTTCATTTCCAGAGAAATCTACGTCCTTGACCAGATCTGACAATCTGTTATAGTTCTTCTCTATGTTTATCCTAAAATTAAAGACCAATCAAACATAGAAATGTAATTACTAACTATTTTACTAATGGTTTAGTGACACGATGATTTTACTTCGAAAAATGTCATACCCAGCTGGGGTTTTGTATTGGTACATCTGCAGTGTACAGGGTTTACAAAAACTCAACGGCATACCGTGGCATGCTCATCGTCTCATCATTACAAGACGAGATAATGGTACACAGCCCAAGTCGGTCATTTTCGACCGTGAATATCTTGCGGACTTTCTTTACATTTTGCTCAAGCAAAGGCGTATACGAAAAACCAGCTAGGTTCAAACTTTTCCTTTAGGTGAATTGCTTTTTTCATCTAAAGTTATGCTGTCCTGTAATGCTTACCAGTATGTGATAAAATAGTCGAAATAACTAGCTCCAAACTGCGCAACAACATACATGGACAGCAAAAGGAGGATCCATTTATAATTTCCAGCGTATCTCAGGTAAATCTTATATATTTTGTTCTTGACTTTTCCTTGTTCCCTATGTTCACTATAGAGTTTCGACGATTTTGCCAAACTTGTCGAAGACTTCATCAAATAATCGGTTTCAAGAGACTCTTCTTCAAGTTCAACGTCTTCATTGGTATCTTCTTCGACATCGCAGACTTCTCTATCCGTAATCTCAAACCCAAAGTCAACATTCTTTTCTGTCAGTTCCTTGAACGATCCTCTATCGCATATTCTGCCATTGTTCATAACAACGATCTCGCTGACTTCTTGCAAGAACATTACCTGGTGTGTTGCAAGAATTACCAGTTTACCTTTCAAATAGTCTTTAATGCAGTTTTTGAAGACTTGTTTAGCTACTGTAATATCAACAGCTGCTAAAGGATTATCTAAGAAGTAAATATCAGAGTTTTTGTAGATCGCCCTTGCTAGATTGATCCTTGCCTGTTGGCCTTTGCTTAAATTTAAACCTCTGTCGTTTACTAAAGTATTGTCACCTTTGGAAAACTTATCTAAATCCTTTTTCAAACAACACATTCTAATGATTGTTTGGTATCGTTCTGTATCCAACTCAAGGCCAAAAAGAATGTTCTGTCTAATAGTACCAGGGAATAACCAAGGTTCTTGCGAAGCATAGGAAATACTTCCGTTGACATCAATATAACCATCCTTAAGATTTATATCGTCTAGCATCAATTTTAATAAGCTGGACTTTCCACTTCCTACAGGCCCTGTTAACCCATACAAACCCACGTGGAGATTCAAATTTATGTCAGTTAAAACAGTTTTGTCTTTTATCACTTCAGCTGAAGCACCCTTCAAGGAGATTTGTGGTGGCCCTGATATACTTTCGTTTGGATCTTTTACCTCTTTGGTAATCAAATAGCCGGTGATTCTTTTGATGGATGAATACAGGTCAGCAACTTGTGATATGCCCAATGGTATGGCTACTGTTAGAACTGATCTTAGAGATCCGTAACAACCTAAGACTACAAAGGCTTTCTCCGCTGTTATTCTATTGCCGAGTAAGGTGAAAGACATCAGGCAGACGAAGAAAGAAAAACGTGTGCTTAAGGCGCCGATGGACAACATGGTGGCTTTTAAGTAGAAGATGATTTTTAACTTTGCTATTTCGCTCTTCCTTAAGTAGTCCACTAGTTTTCCGAAGTACCTCTCCCAAGCGTATGTCTTGATGATTGGGATCGTTGATAATACTTCTTGGATTAGTCTGATCCTCTCGTCAGATTTTGATGCTGTTTGTAATCTAGCTTTCGTTGTCTGCTTACCGATGAACGCTGAAATATGTGGTATTTTGATTATTTTGTCCCGGGTAGTATCTTTAAAAACAATTTCCACAAGTAGAAGAAATTAGTAAAGGATCAGAAATATCAGAATCTACATGTGGTCTTTCGATTTCAATTAAACTTGGTAACATCATGATGTTATACAAGATATATTATTAAACATATCCAAAACTTATTTTGAATTTTGTGTGATTTTTCCATACGTCAATTTTGAAACATTGCCATCACATTACATATCGATATTTGAAAACCATAAAGCAATCTCAATTTGGTCGAGATCGGTCGTGTCTGCATTAAAATTAGTTAGCCAGGTTTTGACAGATATTTTGAATTTATTGACAGTATTGTAAAAACATCAACGTTTAACACTGCTGTATTATAGTTCGATAAAGTCATGTGCATGGTCACATCAGATTTTCTATCAAGGGTTACCGTGAATAAGATATACGATACTACAAACTTCAGCTTTTTTTCATGAGATTAACGTTGAGCTATGTAAAGCTACTTTTAAAATATGCAAGCTTTTATTTAAAACTTGCATGGCAACCAAATATGTATTGTATTGTATTCTTGCTTCATGTTTCCTAAAATGAAACGTTTTTGTAGAAAGACCTTGTTATTTCCATTTTATTTAGAGCCAGAACATGAGTATTGTTTCACATAGACTGACAATTTTGACTGTGTGTTCTGATTACTTTTGACCTGACCTAGGACCACAGCAAAAAAGATGGCGGTACCATAAGTTTTTCTTTTTTATTCCAAACGGTGATAAAAAATACATTGTGATACGACTTTTTACCCACGTAATAGTTTGAATTTCCAATATTAAAAATTCCCAAACTCAAACAAAGAGAGGCAAAGAGAAACCACTCAGAACTTAGGATGGCCATCGTTGATTGTCAATGGATATATAGATATAGATAGTCAGCCATGGGTTAGTTGGGGCCTTGACATCCAGAGGGCAGGGTTTTCTGCAAGATTTATTCATACATTATGCTATTTTTGACTTATACACTTTTACGCACGCACTCGGTGCAAACTGGAGTCCGAGCATAAATATATAAGTCGAAAAGACTATAATTTGTGAATGAATCTTCCTCAAAACCCTGCCCTCTGCATGTCAAGGCCCCAACTAACCCTTGGCTGACTATCTATATTTGTTAACAATCAACGATAGCCATCATATGTAGTGGTACTGTCGGGACATTTGTGACATTTCTGTGTAATTTTTGCTGTCTAAGCGAAGTTCCGTTTATTAAAAATTCAAGGACAAATAATATACATAATAATTCTTAATTGTTATTGCAACTTTAACAGTAATTTTACTATTCCTACTTTTGGTTCATAATGAACACAGTGTGACTGTTTTCGGTTTCGTAATAAAACCCTCGGTAACCATGGTTACGGCTAAAAATATGTTAATAATTTTAAAATTTCTATGACAATAAATAACTCAAAGTCGAAAGAAATACATATGTATTAAGAAAGCTATTAATTACTAGCTACTAGCTATTAATTACTACAAATTAAAAAAATCTGATGTGGCCAGGCACATGACTTTATCATACAATATATAAAATTAATAGTTTAGTTGCATGAGGATCTATTTGACTGAGATAAATCGTGTCTGCATTAAAATTAAACTAGTTAGCCAGGATTTGACAGATATTTTGATAGTCAATAGTATCAATCGAAGGTATTGTCAAAGAATCAGCATTTGACACTACCTACTGTCATCAGAATAATAGTTGTTTATCTCACAAGTGCCGAAAGTACGGAATAGCACAATGAGCGGTGATGCGGCGCGTCACCGATGACGGAGCGTCGTCGTCGCATGTGAGCGATTCGCGCTATGCAGTTTTGGGCAGGAGTGACATCAACGTTCTTTGTGTTGCTTTTTGAGAAACACGTATTTTAAAAAAATTCAAAAATGGTTATATTTCGGTATAGAAAATGTTAGGTTGATACCACTTCTACGAAATGTCAAGTTTAAAAAGCTAATTCAAATTCTGACAGATTTATATTCGTTCATGACACTGTAGATGACGTTCCATAGCGGTTCTCCGAGTGTGACAGCGTGGTGACAGCCATAGACATTTCTGTGGTGACAGCACAAAAAAACTATTTGTCAAAATCCTGGCTACTATGTTGTTTGATATCAATGCAGATGCGACCGATCTCGATCAAATAGAATTTGCTCTTGCAGCTAAACTATTAATTTTACCAAAAAATGTCATAGGCATAAATTATTCAAAATTTCCTCTGCTTTAATTTATTATTTAACAATTTTGACGAAATTACAGAAATGGCGGCTCATCTGCAAAATCCTTGAAAAAGGCTTAGAATAAACTACCAGTTCCTTTGTACGCTTTTGAACCAAAAGCTTTTCCGCTCTAAGTTTGGTCATAAAACTTCTAAATATGAATTTTCGTCCCGACACCTTTAGTAGTTTCTCCGGAATCGTCGTCACAAAAATCTGGTACACACATACGCACACACACACACACACACACACACACACACACACACACACACACACATACACACACACACACACAGACATTTTTTTGTACCTTGGTCAAAAATGTTCAGGGGACCCAAAAAGACCTATTTCCGCTAAAATCTCAATTTTTTTTTTCGGCATGATTACAATACTTTAGCATACTGCGTATGATAAAGTAAAAAAGATTGTCCATTGGCATTTCTTTTAAATGAAATGCTGATAAGTTTGTAAGTTTTTTGTAGCACTTTCTTGTTTTAAAAATTCAAGTAGAAGTTCGTCGATTTCTGATAAAAATTTCCGAAAAATATTCCTAAAAGGATTTCTTTTTTTATTTAATTCAATATCTATATGGTTTTAGAAGAAAAAACTATGTTACCCGTTATATTTTAAGTGAGAAAAAGAATTAATATAATTACTGGTTTATTTGAAAATACAATTTACATATCCGATATATCGAAACAGATGGCAACATAAGTCAGAAAGCATCCCAACATGTGTGAAGTCAGGTTTGCAATTTTTCTATCTTAACAGGAAAAATTTTTAAATTTGACGAAAAAATCATTTCACGTTTTTCGTTGATTTTTTTTGGTCAAAATTATAAAAAAAATTATATTTTTCTATTATGGTGACACTTTTCTCTACAATACGTCCAATTTTTATTAAAATTCGTTTCATGATTTTACAAGTGTTGATAACTGAAGCATTGCTACTAATACAAAATTTACCGCAATGACAAAATTGAATATAAGGCAGGCATAAGTTTCAACACTTTTAAAATCCGTTCAGTATACAACATAACACCAGACTGTGTCGAGTTTCATCAAATTCTAAGAACCACATGCAGATCCTGATATTTCTGACGTAAACTGTCCCAAAAGTAACAAGAAACTGAAAATATTTAGCAGAAATCTACTGCACAGGAGAATTTCTGAGACAGCTACATAAGGAAGCTATTATTAAGCTGATTTATCTTCTTCCCTAACTTCTTCTACCATCTGTGGCCAAAGTCCATAAGGAGACTATCAAATCACCCAACAGATCATCAACACCTACCTTGGAATGGTATTAGCAATATAAGGAAACCAACACCAAAAATCGCCGAGACTCCGATTTGCTTGTACATCACGTACGTCATCAGGACAACCTGGATCCCACCGATCCAAATATCGTGCGCCAAAACCACTGACGTATCAAATAATAGCACGTCTTTGGTTATCAAGGTCACTATCTTGCCACTGGTAACGTCAACCAAGGCCGATGTGCTCAATTTCAGCGATTTTCTGTATATTAACGAGCAGAGCCCGATGCGAATCTTCTGTGCCATTTGTTGGAGGTAGAGCATGTAGCCATGGTTATAGATAGTCTGCAGGATGGTTATTGCTATCACTAAGCCAGCATAGTAATAAGCATCGTGTATTGACATCTTGGTATTTTTGTCGAAATAAGCTACTAACTTTCCCATTGCCAATGGTCTTGTTACCCTAAATAAAATAGAAAACGTTAATGAATTAGTACATCTGAAATAGATAGGTAGTGTATTGTAACCCGATGGTGTATATTGTGTATATTATAATCTGCAATAAGTCAATATTTTCATATTTGCCAACAACCTGCTATGAGCATTGGGCATGCTAGGTACATTTTTATGCCGATATGTATTTTCAGTGTTATCTATGTAAATAAAATATTTGCATTTAGCTCTCGAAGGTACAAGAACAATAATGCAGTAATGTTAATCTTTATTTGTTGTTTGTTGATATACGATTGGCATGCTAATGGATGTGCTATTGTCAATGGGTTCTTGCGATGCGTGTACCGTATATTGGGATAACGCCGGCAATTCAAAGTGATATTGTTTGTAAATGCATATTAAATAAATATCCTGAACGGGTATTAGTATTCTCTACTCATTTGTACAACATTGTGATTAATATTTGCCACAATATACTAGTAACGAGAATTATATTACAAACATTTCTATATGTAACTGTTTTTAATTGTCCTTTGTCAATAATTCCTATCCTATTTTGCCTAAGATTGTCGCTCTATAGTTGTTTGTTATAATATTGTTTACAATATTTAATAATTTTAGTTATTAATGATCTCTGTGGACATTTTTGTCGTCCATTGTATATACAAATAGTTACATTAAAACTTAGACCCATGTTGTGTCCCACAAAATAACATTATTCATTAAATGTCGGTGATATCTTGTATTATCTCAAATTATTACATTAATATACATACCACCAAATTTACAAAATACTAAAAAATAGAGTTTAACGTAGAGAACTAGAAAATTTCAGGAAAACTTTGTGTCACATCTCTGCGAAAAGCCTTTTTCGTGTGGAAAAGGTACGCTGTAATTGTAATATATAATATAATATATATCTCTTAGCACAAAAATAGCTATAAAATATTAAAAATATCAATGAAAAGTGTTGTTCCAGCAAAATTTTCACATATAAGTAATTTTATCTAATCTGTCCGGCTTGTAAATATTGTTGAAGAGTTTAATTGATCATTTTAATTCGAAAACTGATGCCTTCTTATACAGGCAACTATTAAGTCTGGACTGCTCAGTGGTTGCATATCTACGAAATATTAACACTGTATGTACAGAGCGGGATTTAAGAAAATTAACGACCCACTAATAATTTATCACAATTTGAAATTGTTGATTTCTTGTTAAACCGCTGCAACGATTGTTATTTCTTTTGTGCAGTTGTAGGTTGATTCATCAGTGATCTCTAACGATACTGTGGTAGAAGTGTTTTTGTTCAAATTTCAGTTATAAGCATATACAGGTTTTCTTTTATAACAATAAAGATAGGTGAGAAAAAAAATTCTTCGATTTTTGGCAACTGAGAGGAATTATAAAGATTTAATTAAAATTTTCCACCACCATACTGTCTCTAAACGTTATCAGATAATGATGTAAACAAAAATATACGGTATACAGATGTCGGCATATAGATTTTGTTTAAATTTTAAAATTAACCACAAGTATATACAACAATTCTACGTAATATCCTAAAATTAGTCACAACTATTGCATTGCCTTAATTTTCATTATTGTTGTCATCTATGGTAGAATTTTTACTGGAGTATCAGTTTTGAATATAGCCATGGTGCGAGACAAAGGATACGTTTATCAATTTATTTAAAAAAATATTAAAAGAAACACTAATGCTATACTTTTCTTGGATCTTCGGATAGTAGGGCCAGCTGCTTAATCGGAACAAAATGTACTAGTCCCGATGTGTCCCGATTAAGCGGAATTGACTGTAAAGTAGAAACGTTGAGATCAGGTTTTCTGATTTTAAACTCAAATATACGTTGTCATAGAAACCACTTTGCATGAACTAAATTCTTATACTGACCATATTTCTGTGGAAAATAATCGTCCAGATCATGTCTTTTAGTTTTTGTGCTTCTAATTCTATTTAAGTTTTTAAGTTCTTATTTCGTCGTCAGATGACCACACATTTTTCTAAAAACCCGAACAGATTAAAAATATTGTCATATATCATTTTTCCTTTTGTTATGCCAGTAAAATGTGCGTCTATAATTGCAATAAACACATTTATTCGTATATCCTCTTATCGTATATGTATCCTCTTCCATAAAATTGTGCCCCATTTACTCTAGTTTCGTCGTCTTGTAGTTTTTTCCCTTTTGCTATTGATTTGGTAATCCTGACAAATAGTATTTCTTCCATATTTTCAATATCATTGAAATTATCTGTAAGACATTTCATAATTCCTACTGAAGACTGATATAATTTTACAACCAAAAGATCTATATTCTTACTTTGTGGCAGTTAACTGGTTGTATATTAAAATGTATGAGAATGTGGTTCAAAAACGCTAGTAAAATATTAGTTTCTACAGATTTCATCACTTTTATCATGTCGCTTATTTGAACTAACGACTGTATATGGATTAAATAATGATTTAACGCTTTGCAGTCTAGAGATTATTTTCAGAAATTTAAGACTATGAAGGAAAATAAAACTCTAGACTGCAAAGCGTTAAATTGTTATTTATGTCAATTTGATATTTGAGCATAAAATTATATTTAAAACAACAATTGTTTAAATATAAAAGTATTAACTACGTATATATAAGGTAGTTCTTTGGTGATTTTCGTTATTCAGTTAACCCTGAAGAAGCAAACAAGATCGTTCAGAAAACGTCAGCAATTAATTTTGGCCATGAAAGGCAACGTACTTATGATTATTATTTAGTTATATCTGCAATGTATATCCACAGTTCTAACAAAGCTACATATTATCCACATGGTTGGGAGAGTTGAACCGGATGGGTGCAGATTTTGTACTTGTTTACCATACATTTCTTATTTTGATATAATCAGCTAACTACAAATTTGTACGCTCATTGATTTGTACTTTATCATACTGCGTATGATAAAGTATTGTAATAGTGCCGAAAAAAAAAATATTGAGATTTTAGCGGAAATAGGTCTTTTTTGGGTCCCCTGACTATTTTGACCAAGGTACCAAAAAATGTCTCTGTGTGTGTGTGTGTATATGGCTGTGTGTATGTCTGTGTGTATGTGTGTGCTACCCGATTTTTGTGGCGACGATTCTGGAGAAACTACTAAAGGTATCGGAACAAAAGTTCATATTTAGAAGTTTTATGACCAAACTTAGAACTGAAAAGCTTTTCGTTCAAAAGGGTCCAAAGGAACTGGATGTTTCTTCTAAGAATTTTTCAAGGATTTTGCAAATGAGCTGCCAGTTCTGTAGTTTCGTCAAAATAGTTAAAGAATAAATTAAAGTAGAGGAAATTCTGTATAATTTATGTCCATGACATTTTTTGGTAAAATTAATAGTTGTATGAGCAAATTCTTTTTGATCGAGATCGTGTATTCAAACTTAGTTAGCTAGGATTTCGACAATTGTTTTCATTCTGACAGTAGGTAGTGTCAAACAAACGGTTAACAAACGACAAACGATTAAATTAAATCAGCTAAACTATTAATGTTATATATTGTAGGATAAAGTCATGTGCCTGGCCACATCAGATTTTTTATGTTTAAAATTACTCCACTACATGGTAGAAATGTATCAACTTTAATAGTTTTTCCAGATTGTCCAGATTATAGAGATTTATAGCACGTAGTATCAGTATTTATAATCGTACGTCAACATACCCATCGATGGAAGAGATTAATTATAAAAAAATATGAATTGCAGAGAGTTAAAGTGAACCGATTTTGCTTTCCATTTTATTAAATTTATTTAGTGAGCGGTCTTATAGTACCTCAACAAACCTATTTTCCCTCTTCTAAAACTTCCCATAAGTTTACTATGTATCTTCTGTGTACCTTTAATTAATTTACCCTCCCTCCCTTTTAACACCCTGTATGTACAATAATATGTTGTTTTTATTATAATTGATAAATATACCTAACTACTTTTACTTAAATAAATGTCCATGTAAATACAGCATGTTTAATTTTGGTAATATCTGCAATTCTACATATAAGAAAACAGCACTGCGGATTATTGGTAACAGAGAATGAATGTAGTCGGTTAACGATATTAATATTGTCTAAGCGTAGTTTTGTGAAATATCAACTCTCATCAAGAATTTTTTTTTTATTTTAATTTATCATACCTAGTATGGTAAAGTAATGTAATCGTGCTGAAAAACGTTTTGAGATTTTAGCGGAACTATGTCCTTTTGGGTTTCCTGAACATTTTTGATCAAAGTCCAAAAAATATCTGAGTGTGTCTGTGTATGTGTGTGTATGTGTGCCCGTTTTTTTGTGACGACGATTCTTGAAAAGTTACTGTTTCATGACTAAACATAAAGTTAAAAGGAGTTTTGTTCAAAAGGGCCCAAAGGAACTGGAGGTTTACTGCATTTTCAACGATTTTGCAAATGAACCGCCATTTTTGTAATTTCGTCAAAATAGTTAAATAATAAATTAAAGTAGAGGAAATTTTGTATAATGTATGAAATTTTTTGGTAAAATTAACAGGTTACCTGCATGAGGAAAACTTTAACTTTGAAAGTGATGTATTACAACTAGTTTGCCAGGATTTGAGAGATATTTTGATTTTATTGACAGTATTGTTAGATCATCAGCGTTTGTTTTTATGATAAATTTACGCGCCTGACCACATCAGATTTCTTTATGGTGTTGTTTTTGTATTTTTTTAGCAAATTAAATGGTTTCAGTTAAGTTTACTTACATAAACGTTGTCCTTACAATACACTGCACTAAACCGCAAGTGATGTACGTCTTTCCAAACACCCCAAGCAGACATTTCACCAAATTCGGCTTCAAACTCTTCGTTTGTTTTTCCCATTGCTTTTCCAACTTGCCTCCAAGCTTAGATGACCGATAGCCACTCAATATCTCGTAAATATCATCTTCATTTAGATCCTTCTTGATCCCCTTCTTGAATATGGGATAAGTAAAACTATAAGTCAAAGTACATAATCTATTGACAGGTCGGTAATGTACACCACAATATTACGATAATACACTGTGCAATGATAATTGTTTCGTTTAATACACGATTGGAGTAAGTAAATAGCAAACACTCTTAATCTATTGATATGATCAACGAGGCATGAGTGAATTAAAAACCACGTGAAATTAAATTTTTTTATTATCAATTGTTTATGGATAATGTTGTTACTTAGAAGATTTAGCCACGAGTATAAAGGGCACATGTTACCTACTTAACTGATTTATTATTTATCAATTAGAGCTGTGTTTAATAAAAATTACTTGGGATGATGTTGTTGCTAAACAATCGAAATAAAAAAGTGTGTCTCACATCTCGTCAAATTATTAAGCAAAAAAAGGTTTACTTACAGGAAAAATAATATCGATATAATGCTTGCTTTTTCTCTTGGATTTCGTTCTTTCTTCCCAGTCTGTGACTGATACATGTTGTCCAAAGTAATGCTTGTACAGACTGTCGAACCATCCACGATGTGCTCAGTTTAATTCATTATCTAATCATTGTGTCAATCGTCAAAATCTATTATGATAGGCGAACGTGGCGAACGTTTGCGACTCCAATAAGCTTGGTTTTATGAATGCGCTACATTAGTGCACATTTTGCTTGTGAAATTAAAAATGCACTTCGTTAAACGTTCGGAGACGAGCACAGTCTGTTTTGTTTGGACACCAGATGTCTTATCGTTTGTGTGTTTAAGGGTATTGGTTCATTCACATGTTGTTATGGTGTGTTGCGGTTTCTGAAATTCCATGGATAATTATCATATGTTATTACTTGTGGTTGAGAACAGAAAGAAAACTGAAGCATTTTGGTTATAAATGATGTATTTCGACAAAGGATGGTCAAATCAAGTGTAATCGTAAGCAAATGAAGTGATATAAGACATATTAGCAGAGAAGGTTGTTACAGTTTCATAACATAGAACATACAATTTGCATACCTACAGTTATGCATTTTTGTTAAACATTTATTGTAGTTTCTTTTTTATCAATAAGCTTAGAGTGCTTAACATATTGAAACTAATCTAAAAGATTAACCATCAATTCAAATCTTAAATTGAATTCTTAAAACTAGGTACTTGTCTCTAATAGGGTATCCACTGATGTCCTATATTTACTTTGTCCTAAACAAGAAGCACTAACACTTCACTGACTGTGCTCTGCTTTTTACACATTTCACTGATTCACTAGTTCGAAGGATTTAGTTCTTTTTAGTCTTCTCACTAGATTCTGGTTGTCCAGTAGCTGCAGGGCCTCTACGTTGACGTGATGGCTTAGGCGAGATTCATGCTTAGTGGCGAAACTTTTTATCTCTTGGATGACTTGTAGGACACAAAGATCACCGATGCAGGTCACTATTCCGTATGTACCAAGGAGCGTTAACCATATTCCTTAGTACTTTATGTTGGAAACTCTGGATTCCTGGTATATTGGAGTTTTTCGCGCAACCCCAAAGCTGGATGCCGTATAACCAAATCAGTTTTAGTATTTGGTTGTAAACTTGTAGTTTGTTCTGCACTGACAACTGAGAGTTTCTTCCCAGAAGCCAGTAGAGTCCTCTGTATTTGAGGCCAAGCTCTACTCTTTTCACCTTAGTTTTGTATCCAGAGTCATACCTAAATACTTTGCTGTGTTCGCATATGCTACTATGGCGTCGTTAATCTTGACATGAGGTATATCCTCGATTTTTTTGTTTGTTAAGTTAATGTGGATAGATTTCAGTTCGTTGAGTTTGGTATTCCATTTTTGGTCCATTTATACATTTTACTACTAGCTTGTTGAAGATTCCTAGTAGATTCTCCAATAGTTGATCCCACTGCCATTAGAGCCGTGCCATCTGCGAATGTGGTGACTGTTACATCTTCCAGTTGTGGAAGGTCACTTGTATATAGTAAACAGAGAATTGGTCCCAATACACTACCCTGGGGTACCCCACCATTTACTTCCTTTAGTTTCGAGTATTCATCGATTTGTTTTATTCTGAATAGTCTATCAGATACATAAGATGTTAGCTGCTCGACGTATTGTAAAGGTAGCATACTCTTTAGTTTGTGTATCAATCCTTCGTGCCAAACCTTATCGAAAGCTTGTGTCACATCAAGAAAGATTGTTGAGCAAATAAGCTGTTCTTCTGATGCTTTCTCGGTGATATCTGTTATTCTATGGACTTGTTCTATACTGGAATGCTTTACTCTAAAACCAAATTGGTGATTAGGAATTAGTTCCTTTCTCTCAATGATAGGTTTCATTCTCTTTAGAAGCAACTTTTCAAATAGCTTCGATATCATTGGTAACAGTGATATAGAGCGATATGGTCTCGTTCGGTGGTTTGCCTAGTTTGGTATCATGATAACTTCTACTACTTTCCAGACATGTGGGACGTATTTTAATCTGAACGATGCATTTATTAGATACGTCAGCATAACAATACATTTCTTAGGTAAATGCTTAAGAATTTCTGCTGTGATAAGATCATAACCAGGTGCCTTCTATGGATTCAGGTTTGTCTTGTTTTCTCTGGCAACTTCCTTTGGAGTAACTAGCTGTATGGCTTCTTCTTCATAGGTTATATCTTCATTCGTGATTGGCTCTGATTCGGTGTTGTGGGGCTGGAAGATGTCAGTTAGATATTCTCTTCATCTTATAGGTTGGACATGGGCCACTGGCCTCTTGCATTTCCTCACTGCTTTCCACAGCGAGTAATCTGTTTCTTTATCGGTAGTCAATTTAGTTAAGAAAGATTCCAATGATGCCTCTTTTAGTTTTTGAATTTCGCGTTTAAGTTGTTGGGATTTATTATTAAGCATGATTTTGTCAGCTGGATCTCGTGACTGCTGCCTTCTTCTTCTAGCTCGTCTTTTTTGTTGGACCATTTCTCTAATTTCCATAGGATAATTATTTCCAATAGTTCTGTGGGTGATTTCTTTAGTGTTGTTCCAGACGGCTTCTAGGCGGTGTTGATGAATTTCTCGGCTTCTACGTCGAGCTGATCTCTGGTTTTAAGCTGGATATTTAGCTGTGTAGTGTCTACAAGGTCCATTTTAAAGCTTATCCAGTCTGTTGATTTATTGGCCAAGGCTGGGGTACATTCCTTTTTGTTTATGCTTTCACTTAGAGTCATTAGTATTGCGGAGTGATCAGAGTCCAGATGAAAGTTCTCCTCAATATCAATGAAGTTCGGTGAAAATTTTCTTGTTATAGGAAGTTTAAATGATCCGGGGTTTTCTCCTGGGCAGTGGGCCAATAGGTTGGCGTACCTCTAGAATGGAATCGACATCCTCTTTCTTGGATTGCTTTTCTCTCTCCCTTTTGTGGTTATCAATCTGTTTTAAAAGATGTGTCACTGCACACACGTGGTTTCAATTTATGGCTTCAAGATTGTTTTCAATTGAATTTAGAGTTATTGAAATAATTTCACAATGGCATCATTTTTCAGGAAAAAGCACAATATATTTTTTTAAAGTAAAACATTGCAAGTGTCTTTTAAGATAACTTGTCAGGTTGTCCTGGGCTTTTTCGTGTAGATATGACATCTCACTTAGACAACATTCAATATCTCTAAAACTAACGACTTTCTACTGAGGGCATAGTTAGATATTCTGGTCTGTCTTGAGTTGTTCTATTAGCCCTCCACGGCATGAGGTTGAGTGTTGAGACAGCTTGTTCAATTAAAACCTTTAGTTAATGCCTCATTTTTAAACATTTCTAGAGACCCTCACTTTTCCAAGATTATATATACATCAAATTTCAAATATAAAATCTCAATTTAACTTTTATATTGAATATCTATATATTAAACCTAAAGTATATTGGGAAATACGGCACAACTCGAAAATGGTTTTGCAAATATGGCAAGCCTGAATCTATACAACACAAATTAGAAGAGATATAATAGGAAATGATAGAAAATAATAAATAAAAAAATAAAGCAACCTGGAAGAATATGAAAGAATAGGATACGATAGAAAAGTATACGAAAGAATAGGAGAGAATAAGTAAAATAGAAAATAATAAAGACAAGTAAAGCATAGGAAATAATAGGAAAGAGTAAGAAATAATAGCAAAGAATCGGACAGACTTGGAAAGAATAGGCAATAATATGAAATAATATGATAAAATATATTCATATTTAATTTATTTCCATTGATGTATTGGTTTGCATTTGAAACTACTAAATAGATGTACAGCAGATCTACGGGTTTATGATAATGATAAGAAAATATCTAACGAAATACAATATCTAAAATCAGATTTCTATTTGCAATAAAAGCAGATATGAGTAATCAGCAATCAGCATGATCAGTAAATTGTGAGTTTTTGCACATTTCATACCGTTTAACAGCAAACGTTCGCGTTTACGATAAACGTTAAATACAGTATGGACATCCTAAACGGGTTTTACGTTACGTAACCTTATTCACTCGCTACATCACATTGTGTCTTCGTTATAAACCAGAGTAGTAAAATTTCAACCGACATGATCGCTAAAGATTTTGGATGTCATGTTTTGATTTATTGCGTTGGCCTGTCTATTAGGTTATATTGCCGTACTGGGTGTGGCTGTATATTTTGATTAGATCGTTTATGTTTAATACAAATAATGATTCATGTAAATTTATTTTAGTTTTGACATCAATTGTATGTTTGTTTTACTAATAGTTAAAACCCCACAACAACGTGCACGGCAAATTTAATAAAATAGAACATTTACATGTACTTTTTTATTGCCTATCTTGTAAATCTTTTATATAAAACTATATGATAATGAAATGTTACTGCGTTAGCTTCTTCTTTGTAAATCTAACAATTATAACTTCCAGTATCCATGGAATTGCACATAACAAATAAACTACCGTCAACAAATGAACAACAGCGGTATTACTTCCAGTTAATTGTTTGAGGCCAGCTGAAATATAAGGAGAATGAAATAACATGATAAAAACGTCAAAAAATCACATTACCTGACAGTACACCAACAATCAAAGAAATAACACCACAGACAACCATATAGAGAGAAAATGCCGTTGCAAATCTTGGTCCGTATTCTTCTGCTATTACCAAAGGCATTGGGGTTTCTATAAAACATCTAAAGAAACCTAGACATGCCGATACAGAAACGATCCAAATAAATGATGAATTTATCGTAAACGCTAAAATGTTTATACAGTTATACATACCTAAATAGACAGCCTTTAAAAGTAAAATCTTACCAATTCTCAAAATTGCAGAGAAAAGCGATCCTAATAGGAACACATATCTGTTTCTAATCTTTAGAGCAGCGCTGACGAAACAGAATAAAATCCTACTGATCAAGTCACCAATGAAAAATATCGTCATTACTGTGGTGGATTGGCCACCGTTAAATCCCAGGTCTGCCAATAGCAAGGGGTATATGGTCAAGAAAACCATGTCTGATATCATACCAAACGCCAAACCAGAAGAAATGTTAATGTATATAATATCTTTAAATAGTCCAAGATCCAATGCTTTCACCAAGTTTTTCCTGAAATGTACAGCAAATCAGTTATGAATTATATAAATGAAATAAAGTACACTGCTCAAAATAATTAGATTGCCTCAATTTTCTTCTCATCACGCTTCTAATCAACGAAAATTGGCAACTGAATTCATTTGTCATCTTCAGGCTTTCATACATAAATTCAACGAATACTTGACATTTTTTCATTATTTAACAAGTTACAGGTTTCGAAAAATGTGTTCCACTAATTGTTTTGAGCAGTTAATGTTACGTACCATAAATTTTTTGATGATTTCTCACTTTTGGACTCTCGATGTATGATTTCTATTGAACATGGGAAACCACTTAAGCTAGGTATCGACATTCTTTTGGTGTGCAATATACTGGTATCATTTTCCTCATATTCCTTTCCAATAATGAGCGGGTTTAACTCCAAAATATGTTCTTTCCCATTTTGTTCTGCATGTGTACAAATTGCACAATTATTTAACTTATTTTTAAGGTACCTAAAGTCATTTGAAACAAGCTTCAAACAAGAAAATTACCTGGTTTCACATCTTCTCCATCAATTTCTTCTGTTTTCAGATGCCATTCCACAGGCTGCAGGGCTCCCATAGCTACAAACCCATTCAAGCTAAACGCTGCAAATAAAACTAAAGTTCCACGGAAACCAAACGTGGTCATCAGATACTTGGTTATCACTGGTGCTACAACTGAAGCTCCAACGATCAGAGCTTGGCAAACAGCCATTACAATATTTTGTCGCTTGTCGAAATAAACGTTGAAAGCGCAAAATACAGCTGGTAGCATCAATCCATACCCCATACCTGAAATTGATACATTATTAGTCATAAATTCCAACAAATCCGTCGTTATACCTTGGAAAATACCAAAGGAGACCATCATTTCCATAAAAGAAGTGACAAATATGTTTCCGCATGCTCCTATGGAGTATAATACAGCTCCAAGGAGGCCAACTGTCCTATATGAGTACGTTTGGAGTAGATGATTAGCGGGTAATCCTAAAAGTTTGTAATTATTGGAAAAACTTAAGGGAAACTCTGTGTAATGAGATAATTTACCTGTAAAGCAGAAAACTGTATACATAACTCCATTTAGTAAGGTTGTAGCTCCGGTTGGATCTCCTAAAGTGGCCAAGAAATCGGTGAAAATTATTCCGAAAACCAGCAACGGAACCACTGAAATTACCTACGGGATAACTTGATTCACACTTATTAGATTTATCTTACGTATGTTATGCTGACAGATAAACCGATAATGTATCCCCAGCCGCCTTCCGGTGGTACCAGCTTGCACTTCTTGCCATTTTTTACGAATACTCTGGCAGACATTTTCGACGAACAACACTAGCACACTAAAAGATGCAACATTTCCTAAGATGAGGATCTTGAAAGCAGTTATCAGTATGTTGATAACATTAACAATGGTATTTTTAATTAAACTAAACTAGGTAGTGTGGCTCATCGTTCCTTCAACGCATAGTAGTTTACTGTCCCCAATAAATACTTCGTCTTTCTGTGTTTGTCTTTGTTGAACCGTCTGTTGTAAAGTTTACATTGCGGATTGTTTACATGTCTACACGCTCTATATTAACATCAAATTTGACGTAAACGGCGTAATAAACAAATCTAACAGTGTACGTAACAGTGTACGTAGCAATAAATTTTGTAGTGAGATACATTGTTTTATCTATTGCGAGCGGTAGCTAAAACTACAGACTATAACTATTTCGTTTTATTTTATTTATATATAGTAAATGGTGATATAGAGGCGGGATGAAAATTTTAAATTAATTAAAAATTACAGCCACTGCCTGGATTTGAACCAGGGACCTTTGTGTCGATAGCACAATACCAACTGAGCTATTGAGGCCTATGTCATACCAAGGAAAGGAAGTAACCAACGCTACCAAACCTAACCTGTCATGGCACCTATCAAACGCCATCTACATGACGTAGGGTTGATATGACAATTTTTCCTAACAGATGTCATAGGCCTCAATAGCTCAGTGGGTAATCTAGTTTTATTTTAGTTGTTCAGAGTTTCTTGTACTCTCATCGTTGTTCCAAACGATGTAACCGTTTCGAACAACGATGAGAAACGTTGTTAAAAAACCACTATCGTTTCCCTATTTTCTATAAAGTTGTATAAATAAGTAAAGTCAAAACTTTCCTTAATAAAATTGCACATCAATATTGACATTTTTTTTCATCACGTGTTCTTATTATATTTTTCATTTGGTGACTAAATCTAACTGAATCTAGTGTCTAAATTCTTACATATACATCATTCTTGATCAGCTGTGGTTTTATTGTATGTAATTCAGGCGCCTAAATTTAACTGGGATATGAATTACAACATTTTTTGCCACCTTTGGCTGTACTTCACCTGGATCTACCTAAATTCCATTAGGTGAAGAAAGGCTGCATCTTTTGATCACTTGCGGTGTTATTATAGTTGTATCTGGCGCCTAAATTCTATTCGATCATAAAATACAACATTCTTGGCCATTTTTGGTTTTATTACACCGAGATCTGGCGCCTAAAATGCAGCTGGATCTAGCACCTAAATTCTATTCAATATTAAATTTATTTGTCACTTCAGGATTCGCAATCCGCGTTTTGGCGTTTCGTGGTTCAAATCCAGGCGGAGGAATTTTTTCCAAAAGTTATCCTCACCTGGGTTAATTATCATTCGCTTCTTTGGTTGATTCTACATTACTGACGAAGTGACGAGTTTACGTAATAACCAATTACCCTTGAATTTATTCATCTGTATGAGCTGTTTAGCAATAAACATTTAGCAGTTCCTAGTTACCAAACTTCTATCTAGCCCCAATAGGTGTCACGACGGGTTTGTTTAATTCGAAACTCGAATTTTAAGTCTTGAAGTGTCAAATAGAACCTATAAATTTCCACAGCCTCTGTAGCTCAACTGGGAGAGCTGTCAACCTGAAATTGGAAGGTTCCTGGTTCAAATCCAGGCGGAGGTGTTTTTTCCAAAAATTATCCTAACGTGGATTAATTATCATTCGCTTCTTTAGTTGATTAACGGTAATGTTCTCTTTTTTTAAATTACCAATGATTTTGCAACAACAGACAGGCAACTATTGAATCATAAAAACTTTGTAGTTTTATACATAGCTTAAAAACAAGATTAGCTACTCAAATGTACAATCAACTATCAGATTGGCAGATTGACTAAATTGTTAGTTTGTGTTACCGGAAGTCAGACTAAAAAAATGCGATCTTGTGTGTCTTAACAGATACGAATAAAATACAAAATAAGGGTAAAGTGTTGGATCCTCAAAGCATCAAAAATCTGAGAGTTGATGTTAAAGCTTTTCTTATGTAATGTCATCATTCGTTTATTGTAAACCTATTAAAATAGATGAATGGTGCTACTGCTATAAAGATATAATAGTTGAAATCTATAAGTTTTGGTTTTAACTGTTCAAAATTCATAAGAACCAAACCAAAATATTATGTATGACAATTTTTTTACAACAAAACTCTAGTGGTATAAGATAGTGGATACACTGTTGCTGACTTTATCAGATGTTATAAACTTTTATGTCTTTATTAAAAAGGACAAAAGGACATAAAGGATACCACCAATTTCTAGAATGTATTCCCGCTCTTCTTATTCTTTCATTATCTTGCCCATAAATTGCCCTAAATCAATCAAATTAGTGTCTTCTAGTTCCAGTTCCAAAGTTTGAAGTATGCCTGTACATCTGCATAAACTGAGAATAAATACGTGTCGCTAAGCACTTATAAGCTTCAGTTCGTTCTGGTTAGGCGTCTACAACGGACGTCGCTACCGTCTCACAGACATCGCGTGTGCTGCGCCGTGAGTTTAAAATAAGTTCGCTGCTAGTCTGTATGGAAGTTTGAAAATCTTAGTCGTCTGCGAGTACCACGTGCTCACCGAAGCTTTACTTACTCGAAAAGACATTATTTTACCCGGTCCATTCTTAGGAGAATTAGAGAAATGTAAACAAGTCCGCCGATTCAAAATAAAACGTAAGTATTATCCGGGAGCCACTCTTACGAGATTACTTAAGTTTGTGAAGAACAGTAAGTTAAAAATAACCGTGGAGTATGTGACAAATGGATTTAAATTTAGTTAAGTTACCCGTTAATAGACTCAGACCGTATATTTTGCTTACTGTTTGTGTTCGACGAAATGGATAATGTAATCAATTAAAGTGTGAAACTGTGAATACCTGAAATTTTGTGGTCTATAATCAATTTTAACATAAATAAGAATTTACCTTTCTCTGTATTTAAATACATATTGATAAGTTTACTACTCATCGTCTTGGAGGAATCCTGTCACGCATTCAATTTAAAATATCGAATCATCATAATTTGAGTAATTGATACTGTTTATAGCGTTGTAATAACGTTTAATAATGGAAAATGTATAGGGATTAAATACTAATGTGCAATAAAATATCTAAAATAAATATTGTTAGAACTGCAACGAAACATTTTGTACGCGTAATACGACCACAAAATTTATTGAGGCTTACTTGAATAGATTAATACGATCATAAAATTCTCAAATTAACACATTAGAGGCATCGTAAAGTTTATGCCGGGTGATCCACGCCATGGAGCGTATATTAGGTTCAATTATCAAGTGTAAAAAACGTACAAGTGATCAATCTTTAATTGCCTATCAAATTTGGCAACGATTTTTATTTATAGGATAATCGAAAATAGGTACATATTTCTATCACACGGAAGGACTTCATATCCTGCAGAACATAATTGAGTAGACATATCTCTATTAACAAGAAAAGATTTGACTGAACAAAAAATAATATATTACACCATTGATTACCGGGCAAAATAGTACATATCTGTAAAAGCATAGTTTTTCCATGAGGTGTCTATTAAAGAAAGGGCAGGGGCAAAAAAGTAAATGATTGTTTAAAAAAAAAATGGTCAATGAAGCGATCACATATACAGGATGAGTCACTAGAGTCGATACTGCATTTATAAGGAGAGATAGAACAAATATGCATACAAATTATTTCACTTATACAGAATTTTTTTTTTCAAAATGCAACGTATACCATATCATACTAAGGAAATTCTATTTCCAACTGTATTAGTTGTACCTACCTATATATAGTAATTTGTTTCTGTCATATTCAAATATTTTTGTTTGTCAAAAAGTTTGCAATTGCAGATCTTAAAAAAAAAAAACACTACTTAGTCTTACTACTATTTTTGCAGATATTGTTCTAATAATTTTGCCAGATAATAAAACAGTGGCAAGATGCCGATATAAAAAAAAATTAGATGCACAATGGTGGCATGCAGTAATTTTTTAACACTTTCAAATGTATTTTCTTGAGGTTCTTAAATGGAACACCATGTACATTAACTGAAATGTACCTTTACTCCTTTTTAATATATATTCGGTATGTCCTACTATATCCATTTTTACCAGTTTGTGTGATATTTGCAATTAAAAGGCTAGTATGCCGTTATAGTACCTTAATATTGCTCTGTATACAGTGTGTTGCGTAGCTTGATGTAATATAATTAAAGGGTTATATAAGAGGGCATTTGGAACCTATTTAACTAGATTTATTCGTACAGAATGTGTTACGGTTATCGATATATTTAAAAGGTTTGTTGTGCCATTTTTGCAAACATACACCGCACGTACCCGGAGACCTACAAGCTTCAGTTGTACACCATAGTAAACCATAAACAGTGTACTTTTATAAAAGTACAGGAGTTTTTAGGTGTTCGTTTCCCATACGATTAAAAATGGCAAAATAAAAATATAAATATAAATTTCATAAAGAAATTGTTAATATCTTGATATCGGTAATCCTTATAATGATAAATCTGGTTAAATAGGTTCTAAATTATCTCTTCTATCTCCCGTTCAACACTTTACATTAAACTACCAAATAACCTGTATACAGAGCAATATTAATATTAACACTTACATGACATGTTTGTAAAATTACAAATCTCAAAAAACTAGTAACATTCAGTGTATGACATACTAGAATAATATAATGAAGAATATGATTTAAATTGTAGCGAAGTACAGGGTTATTAGTTATTACAGCCAACACATAATATACGGCTGTTCCATTTAAAAACTCAGGAAAGTCATTTGAACTGGTTCAAAAATGAATACATGGTAGGATAACCCGATGCAGCATATTAATTTTTTTAACATCAGCATCTACCTACTGATTTTAGTGATTGTCTGACAAACCTGTAAGATAATATCTAGTAAAATGTAGTTTTCACGTAGTTTTGAAGATAGGCCTGCAGTTGCCATTTTTTGACAAACAATTGAATATCTTAGCAACTATTCACTGTACACATGTAAAACTTGATACAGTAGGGAAGAATGTCTTCCTCTTTACTATTTATATTGTATATTGTTTACTTTTTTTACTGTATTTGTATTGACTGTATGTGTGTATCCTTTGAGCTTTGCCTGTTTGTACACCGAACAATAAATAAAATAAATAAATAAATAAATATTGTAGTATGCTATATATATATATATATACAAAGCATTCCATTAAAAAAATAATATTTTTCCTTCACGGTTAAATAAAACATTCTATATAAGTGAAAATAGATTTGTGTTGTAGACAATTATGAGCCAAACACCTTTAGCCTAATGGAAATTAAAAGACTGACTAAACGATCGGCAGATCAAAAAGGCTGCAGTGTAAGGTGTCCCTTAAAACGCAGGCATTTTTCTCAGTTTAAAGAAGTTCTTGAAATTTTGTTTGAAAAAGTTCATTCAGATCAATCAGAATATTATAATATGTGATGACCGAAATGCTCTATGCGCTTAGACTCAGAGTTCATAACTTAATTAAAAGTGGTCTACTTAATAGGTATCTATCTATTTTGCTGCATATTATACCGATGTGGGTGTCAGAGCCTTGGTTTGAGATGGCTATTATAAATTATAAAAATAATGAATTTTATTGCAAAAGGAAATAAATTTTGCTACGCGCTTGAAAACAATATGCCGATTTCCATTGGAAGTTATTCTGCCTGTTTTTCCGGAGGATTACACAAATATTTTTATATAATTCAGGGTTTCATGCCACAATCAAATATACAAATATAATATAGAGTTGAGATCGGACATAACAAAGGCTCAAAGGATACTCTCCGTTTAAGCCGGCCTTCAGCGATAATTCTGCTACCACCTATGTGTCAATACTGGCAAATCAATGAAAGAAGCCCGTTTACTCAAAACCCGTGTTTTTATGTTGTTGTACAAAATTAAATTATGATCGTATAGATTGGCTCTTCAAAATACTGAAAATAATTTTCATATGAGTTATTTCTTAAACATGGTTTCAAGAAAATACTTTCTAGGTTGGACCAGACTATATTACCCATTTCAATAGGAATAAAGTTACAGTTTTTCTGTAATCGATTAGCAGTAATTTGTCTAACTAACACATACTTTTACTTGCCACTCCCCATGAACATATTTTTATCGCAAAGCGGCCACGGTTTTGTGATTTTAGCACATATCTGCATTAAAAAAAGGTATTTACCAGTTTTTCTCGAACCCCGACATACGGGCATTTTTTCCGAATTTTAGCTTACTACCGCGGGAATAAGTTTCAGAGCTTTGAAAAATAGTTTGACAGATATTGTTGTTCAATAATTAATACAGAACTATAATTATTGGCGGAATTAAATGTAAATATAGAATTATTAACAAAAGAAAATGTTGGTATTTTCCGGTATACCGGCGCCTGGAAAAGGCAAACCAACAGCAAATTATGAGTTTATTAATACTGAAATATTAAAATTATTATATTATTTTATATAGTGTCCCTTTATAGCCCATTTTCGTCTTATTTTAATGTGCTAATATAACAACTAACAAATTTAGCTAATTAATAACAGAAAGCATTAATTTTATAATAATGTAGAACGGATTTTGCTATTAATATGTTAATTTTTTCATACACATAATTTATTAATGCCCATGGCCAAATGATTATCTAAAATCTTAATGAACATGCTGGAACTGCTTACTCAATATACGGACTTTGCTGATAGTCATCGCCTTCGTGTCATTTGTTAACCTCAATTTTATACACACCTACACAATGACAAACTACTTGTTTATGTATAATTACAGAATAACTGGTTGTCTGGTATATAGTTGCGTTAAAAGAATACTTATACAATGACATCCAATATTTACAGAAAAAAACTAAATTATACTGTACATACTGGAAAGGAAATATGAAGTCCAAGGGTGTGACTACTGCATTTTATAGTACGAAAAAAGCCGCTTATGAACAAACAAATCTACATTAAATTAACAGTTCCACATATAATCTACGTGACGTTTTAATTTATTCAACTTACCACATTCTTCTCATTCCAGCATTCAATCAAATGCGTTAGATATATTATTTCCATTCTGCTGCAGTGCGGAGTCCACTATAAAAAATGCCTTTCCCAGAGATGAACCCAAACCAATAAATACTCTAGTGTCTTGATAGTTGATACATATAAGTAGAAACCACTTAGTAAGTCCGCGGATGTTAAAACTTAATATATCAATCGGTTAAAACGGCCAAGTGTCCAAATGGCCGCAAACACTGCAAATAGCACCAGAGGCAAAGAGATAAATGATCTTTCTCCACAAGTGGATGATGGGGGACGGTCCCCTCATATAATACCGTACAAGCGGCTACACTTAATTAAGTTGATGTATTCAGTGTCATAAATATCTGAAATACTTCTATAAATCTTATTACGAAAAATGTCCCAACCAGGTTGTCCAATTCTTAGCTATATTTAGTGAATTTCTACAAATTTTGTTTAAACAATTTTTCGGTTTAAAAAATAGCGTTTTGATTTACTCGGTATTCTGCAACATTAAAATATTCTTTTTTTCATATTTGGCAACTTCTTTTAATGATTTTTGTGTCCAAAAATGTTCATTTGTTTGAAAGCTTTGAGATCATATAGAATAACTATGAATGCACGGAGTGTATAATTTCTCTTTGATTTTTTATTGTAAACCGTCTGTCTGTGCATTAAAGGTGATTTAGCAGTTGTTTATTTTCTATGCCGGTGGGCGAATGCGTTAAAGTAAAGTTAGTAAGTTTAGTTTATGATTATGTAGTTCTGGTGCACTTCTGGCGTCTGCTTTCTGAAGTAGGTAGGTAGGTACTACATCAAAATACTTCTCTGCCGGTTTACGGCTATTCAAAATAAGCAAAATTTAATTTTGGCTACCGGTGTAGCTTCCGCAATAATAAACTCGTTTTCGGCATTCAACTTCAACGGCTGTGTTATTTACATTTGCTCTCTTTTTTTTGTTTTCATTATATTTCTCAAATCTTACAAGCACTCTAATTAAGAACTCACGTTTTGTTCAGGTAAGTTCACGTGATGCCAAGTAATGCTGATCCGTTTATAAGTACATAATGTAGTTCTATAATATTTATTTTATTTTGAATTTTAGCTAAAGTAAAATTGATTAAAAGTTTAAAAAAATGAAGGTTAAAAAGAAATTGCACCACAAGAAAACTATCAGTGCTTATCTTTAGCTGTATTTGAATATACACCTAATACCTATAATTACGAAACTTTAATGTTCATTATATTCAATGCCTTATGTAATCTTGAACCAATTTTAAATTTTTTACGAACATTGTAAAGCTATAGCATATCAATTATCTTTACAATTTTAGGGTAAACACATTGGCATACAATAAAAATACACGAAGAAAGAAAAGAACGGAACAGTCCAAAAAACATAATGCACTGGTTTTCTTTTTAAGAATTACAATATGTTTAGCACACAGAAAACAACGAAACAAAACTTGTTCTTTTCTGTCAATTCTATCTGCTACTCGGTTTAAAGATAAGCGCGAGAGAAGTGAAAACACGGCCGCTTTTCTTTCCTCCTAAACGGCTTTCCACAAAAATGTCGTTTTTTTGTGTTAAGTGTGAATGTATATTAATGTTGTATGTAAAAATGATTGAGGACACTATTTCGTTTCATATTGAGTATAGTTTTATAGTTATGGTATACCGGGTGATTTAATTTCGAGCCTCACCATGGGGATCTTGCTTATTAGTGGAGATAGAACCTATGTTTGAATTTGGCAAAGTTTCGTATTTTTGTGTTGATCAATTATCTGAAAAAAATTTAAGCTATCATTTTTATTTTGAAGATATCCGCAAAAAACTGATATGCTAAGATATTGTTTTAAATTTTTTATTCAAAACCAAGAGTAGCTGGACATTTGAAACAAAAACATGATACAGCTACTTTTTAACAAGGAATGCAGTGTTACTTTTTAATTTGAAATAACATCAAAGATGGCTTATTCAACTCATTTTTAGAATAATGAAAATTAACTCAATGAAAACTATTCTCAAGGTGTATTTATCAACAACCGCGAACTAATGCCATTGTTGATAAATACACCGGGTGATCCACGCCATAGGTACTCCCGTTTATTCTTTTTATTTATGACAAATGAGCTTGGATAAATAAAATTTTGAGCGGTGCTAATAGACAATAAGTGTCATTTTTTCAGATAGTCTTGAGTTGGTATAACTTCCTGTTTTCCGGAAATTGCGTTATCATTGAAATTTATAATAATTTATGGTATTTGTGCGATATTTTCAATCGCGATGACATTCTGAATACAAAAACATATCCATCGTCAATTTTTATCTCCAAAGCAATGATATAATTACTATTTTGTTTAATAATCCAGGTAGGTATGAATTGACAAAAACAGTGAAAAATTGTCAAATAAACACTAACTAAATTGATTTAGGCCGATATTGGCCAATATCGGCCAATAAGTAATTTTTATGTGTGCTTTATGGGTACTGCCTGATTATTCTATAGATCACATTTTTCCAATTACAATGACACCAAATACTCGATATTTTCCTTAAAATTGTAGCATGGAAATGTCGTTTAAGGTAGGAAAAAAGAAACAAGTATCTTTATAGTTTTCTGTATTGCTTATTGTTTGAGGTTATTACAAACTGAAACAGGTCACCATAGATCATAACCAGTAATAATTAATCTAACTGAGATTTCAAGTTGAGTAATAACCACATTAGTATTAATTTACATTATACCTAAACCGATGTGTGTATATATAGGGTAAATTAAATACGCAATCCACTAGCCTGTACTTTGGCAAGCAATATATATTTTATTACAAACAATATTTTATACAAACAGAATATTTATTATTTTTCTTCACGATGAACAATTTGAATAAATTTGAGAAAATAATTATTTGACATCGTCCTATTTTCGAGTATCTCAACGAAGAACGAACCATCAACGCCTCGAGGACGTATTACCACCAGGATATTTTCTTTTCCCAGTTATCCCAGCACACAGAAGCGACGACAAGTGTACATCAACTCCTCCCATAAAACAAGAAGTTGT
This sequence comes from Melinopterus prodromus, assembly GCA_964023965.1. Taxonomy (NCBI): domain Eukaryota; kingdom Metazoa; phylum Arthropoda; class Insecta; order Coleoptera; family Scarabaeidae; genus Melinopterus; species Melinopterus prodromus. The sequence goes on from OZ030393.1 coordinate 55,227,230, forward strand.
TTGAATAACACAAATTACTGAACTCACAGTTCAACGTTGGTGTATAGTCTCTGATATAATGGCATGCAATAAATTGTAGGCGTCGTTGCACTCAGCCTCCAATCCGAAAATAAACTCAAATTTTGAGGGAAGGCTAACGAACTTCGATAACAACTGATAAACAGTAGTTACGGATCCATATAGTACCCTACACTTGAAGTGTACTATTTTTATTCCATCCAGAGGAATGCAAAAATGAACTTGACCCCATTTATCAACTGGACTATTTTTAACACACGTTGGTATTATTAGACATCAGTAACAATGCAGAGATGAGCAATCGGCCTGAGATTTTTTTGTTATGATGGTTTGTACAAATTTATTCTTCGATTTAAATAGTTTGAGGCTTTTTAATGGGGCAATTAGGTTCAAGCGTAACTTTGATAGTTTATGTGGAGGATGAACTAAGACGCTGCTGTAAATAACTCTGTTTGAGTAAAGATAAAGAGTAGAATCGGCAGTAAACCCTGTATTTATGGGGGAAGATGTTCGCTTTAAATCTACTGGTTTTAATAATAGATCTAAGAATATGTCATCTAGGCAAGTACATAAAGTTAATGTTGCGCATGCAGTTTGTCATTGTGTGGTTTTAGAAAAAGACGTTTGCGAAAATTGATTTCAGTGCAATATAATTTTGTTTTTGGATCATAAATAAAAATAAAAATTACTTTTATTGAAATTTAATCAGCAGCTTTCATAAAATTTTATTGACATTTTTTACAGACAAAATAATCTAATCATGAACCCCTTGAATGCCTTAAGAGTATGACCATACGTTATTGCTATACCTTTTGAAACACTTATTACGATTTAATTTATCTAATAATTTGTAAGCGAAAATTACTTGATAATTCATTAGGGGACAGTTAAGCATCAAATACCGTTTACTGTTTTTTTTTCTGACGCCAAAGAAGTCCAGCAGTTTAAATTTTACGTATACCTGTTTAACCAAAAGCAAACTGTAAGGATCGTCAATACTAGGTTTGTTCCACCATTTGCAAAATTAGTTCCAAAATTCTTTGCACATATCTAATGTATGGTTAGGTACTTCTAAAAAGAGCCAAATATAGTTTTTATCTTTGAACTACATTTCCAGCAGTATGTACAGGTATTTGCATGCAAAGTATACGGTAGAGAAATATTGAACCTTTGCTAGTAATAAAAGTAAAATTCCCTGCTCAATTAGTCTGCTCTAGGTGACTATGATTATGAACTGTCTTTTTACTTTATCATCCGTACTATGATGAAGTATTGTAATCGTGCCGAAAAAAGAAATTTTCGACCTGATCACTTTTGACCAAGGTACAAAAAAATTCTGTCTGTGTGTGTGTGTATGTATGTCTGTGTGCATGTGCGATTTTTTTGACGACGATTCCGAAGAAACTACTAAAGGTATCGGGACGAAAGTTCATATTTAGAAGTTTTATGACGAAACTTAGCGCTGAAAAGCTTTTGGTTCAAAAGGGTAGAAAGGAACTGGATGTTTCCTCTAAGCATTTTTCAAGGAGTTTGCAAATGAGCTGCCATTTCTGTAATTTTGTCAAAATACGTAAATAATAAATTAAAGTAGAGGAAATTCTGTATAATTTATGTCTATGACATTTTTTGATAAAATTAATCGTTTGGCTGTATGAGCAAATTCTTTTTGATCGAGATCTACCTAGGATTTGAAAATTATTTTCATTCTGATAGTAGGTAGTGTCAAATGCTGTCAATATTATCAATCAAAATATCTGTCAAATACTGGCTACTTGTTTTATTTTAATGCAGACACGATCGATCTCGATCAAATAGAATCTCATGCAGCTAAACTATTAATTTTATATATTGTATGATAAAGTCATGTGCCTGGCCACATCTGATTTTTTTATTGTCTCTCATAATTGAGCAATATTTTTTTATTACTAACCAAGGGTACAAAGTTCGCTCGAGCCCAGAGTTAAAATGAAAAAAAAAAACTTGAGTGTAAAAATAGTGTAACATGCGGTTGAAAATTTTGCGTTTCCTACTTAAACGCCACCTTAATTAAGCCAACAGGATGAAATAATTTTTGATCTTGCTCGCAAGGACACCAGAGAATAAAGAAAATTTGTAGTTTACGCTTCATACTTTACATGTCAGTTTTATAATTCTTTCTTTACATATTTTGTAATCTATCATCATAAAAGTGTTTTGCACCCATCCAACATTTTACAGTACAAAACACTTCTAATTAAATAAAATAATAACATCTAGTTAATACTGACAGTATTTTCGCAGCATTATATCGGTGGTAGATGATTTTGTTACTGGGGTACTTTGTATTTGTTGGTAAAAAATTATTTCATATGAAGCTTCAAAAGCTTCTACAAAGGTCTAGAGTAATTTTGTGTCTGCATTGTTTCTTCAAAAGTGATGACACTTAGCGTCAACAAAAGGGTGTCTAAGTATTTATTTGTAAAAGTGTCAATAAACTCTCTGTAATTAGTAAACCTTTATACTTTATACACCTTTATACCTCAAATGTTTTTTCAGAAGTTTCAGAGAACATTTCTATTACCTAGTTCAAATGATATATAGTTACATCACATAAAGAAGTATTGTCAATTTGTTCCATTATGTTTTTCTTTTTCAAACATTTCGTTGATCCAATGTCGGAATATCTCATTTTAAACTTATTACCTCAAATTAGGCATAAATAATGTTTAAAAAATACAATGTTTAAATAAATATTACTCATATACATTCATACAAATTTAAGTAGATTTTCTTTTTTTATTTATTCCAGATAAATGCCCTTTAAAATGGAGATCGACCACATCTCCTACATCTTCGGTAGCTTCGCCAGAAGACGGCAAAGCCAGAACGAAGTGAATTCATCAAAGAGGCGTTCGATAGACCCCCCGAAGATATCTCATGACAGGTCAAAATCAGCACCACACTCAACACCACATGCAGAAACATCCCCCAACAAGGCAAGGAGTACTTGCAAAGTGACAGTTACCCAAAATTCCCTAAAATGCCCCGTTTGCCACGAAGACTTCATCGACCCACGTGTTCTGCCATGTTTGCACACCCTTTGCTCCAGATGCTTACACCAACTAGAGATGGAGGCTTTATCCAAACCAAGCGGTATGTATTTATTTTAAAGATATAAAAGTGTCAATCATCCACTTTTTGGTTATCTTTAGATGATGTATGAAATATTGCTCATTTGTTATAGAAACTTTAGTCTATAAACTCTTTAAACTCTTCATAACCTTTGTTATTAAATCAGAGGAGAAGCATTTGTTCGCCACCTTTTCGTAGTTTCCACTTTGATTAATTTAGCAAATAAAAAATTACGTTATATGCGTCACCACAGAAGCCTTTCAAAATTAAATCCGATTACAAACCCAACGCGAATCCTTAAAAGTGCGGTTAAACTCACCTGAAATAGCTGCGTGAGGTCTGATAGAATTTGATCCAGTTTATGGAACGTTTACTGGTTTTTTCTCTTCGATTATTTTAGTTTGTCATTGTTTATTTCAGATAGAAGAAACACTATCACTGGGGACACGACGAAAGGGAGAAGGAGCACGATATCAAGCGAAAAAAACGCACTTCTACTGTCTTGTCCAATATGCGGTTCGGATTATCACATTTCGCATGCTGGAATTAAAGGGCTTCCTGTCAATTATCTAATTCAACACAGAGTCGTCTTGGCGGCTCTCAACAGCCACGGGACAAGGTTGCTTTGCGACATGTGTTCTGGAGATATTGCAGTAAGAATTTTGATAAATTCCCATAACTAACATAAACATACATTGATATGAGAAGCTATTGAGAAATACAAATCCAGATAGAAGTTATTCGCTATAACATGAACACCTATTTTAAGCTCAAGCTCTTGAAATATTCTTTGTTTGTAGGTTTTTTTTTTTTATAATACAAATATTTTAATTGAATTACGTTCTGTATTATATTTAAAAATTATACGAAAATACTTTTTTAGAAGCAAATTATTCTTTCACATTCAGGCTTGTCGTCAATATCTCTACAAACATCCTGAAGCACAACTCTCCAAAATTATATAAAACAAATCTATTATAACAAATTACTCCCGGCATAGTAAAATTCGTTATAATCAGCCCAAGTTTTGTATGGTGCTTTATCATGCTATGAAAAGTTTCCCCAATAACTTTCTTCACGTTGAGTTTATTTTTAAGATAAGTATTAAGACATTTGCTTTTGGTATACAAATTCTGTTCATTCGTATAATATTGTATTTTTCACAACATTACATTAATATATTTACAGCTTGTAGGCATTCTTATTGATATTATATTTTAATTTTCTTTAAGTTTAAGAAAATAGTGCAACAGAAACGTGTTATTATAATAATTTTTGGATTTTCAATTTACAGAAGTAACAAAAAACTGTAAGGGACAAAAGGAAATGTGAAAGAATTATTTTGTATAAAAGTACTTCATGGACCGTATTTTATACAAGGTCTTCTGCATTACTGGTGCAGAATAAACTATTTTCTACATTTTACACTTTATTTAATGCCTTATTTAATGCTTCTCCACTGTAACAGTATTAGAATTAGATTAACTGAAAGGTTTTATTATTGTATTTAATGCTTTAGACAAAATAAAAAACTAGCATTAACGCATTTATATCAATCATATAATCAAAAAAAGTAATGAATAATCAAAGAAAAACTGTAAAATCATCTGAAAAATCATCTGTTTGATATGTATTTTTCACTTTGATTTGTTGATATTTGGAACAGCTGTAATTAAAAAAATTAAAACAGCAAATAGGTCCATATGAAGTGTTTTAACCGTATTATATTTTCTATAAAATGTGTATTGAGACGCTCTCTATATGGACGTCATATTAATATACCTTACTATTAGAATGCTAGTAGTATACTAGCAAAATTAAAGTAGGTAACTAAAAAAATAACAAAAGATGCGAGAAATCCATAATGGTAATGGATAATGTTTCATTTGTTCATATTTATCATGTTTATAGTTATATTTCATTTCTGTCATATTTATCAAACAATACAATCCAAACAAGGTCATTAAAAAAATTAAAAGTCTTCGATCAAACGTACGTTTGATAACAAATTAAAACAATAATCATAATTTCGTCTTTGACGTTTCTACATTTCCTATCATTTCTCAGAAAGCTAATACCATCTTGATTTGATTTTTTTACTTATTTTGGTCTCTACCATACGTATACCAGACATATTTTTGGGGTTTCTCTGAAAAAGTAGCATTGGCCAGCAGTTAGGCGCAAACACAATTAAGAAAAATTTCCCTACATAAGTATGTTCATATGTGTCCAATTAATAACATCCCCCTTTTCTGAAGTCTGTTAAATCTTCGCCAAAATCTTTAAAACTATTTTTGCTGGAGTTAAATTTAGTTATTCTGATCGTTAATGAGCTAGCCTCATTATCGATTAGAGTACTTAAGCCTTATTATAGCACTTTTATCAATTTTGTTTTATCAATCACAAACTTTTCAAAATGAGCGCTGGTATAATTTCGTTTTGTTTAAAAACGATAAACATTTCCTGTAATCTCTTTTGAATTATAGGCTACATCACGGTGTTCTGAGTGTGCTCTGAGTTTATGCCAAGAGTGTTCAGACAACCACCGGCGACAAAGAAATTTCAGCAACCATGAAGTTCTGCGACTGGACGAAGCCAGACGAAGGGGCATTACGAATGTCAGAAGACAAATCATGTGCCCGATGCATGTTGATAGCGAGCTCACTTTGTTCTGCGCCACATGTTGCCAGGTATGACAAACTTCATAACAATATTTTGCCCGCATGTTTATATCAACGTATGGTTGGCATCAAGCGCGTTGGATGCGATCTTTGGTATTTGTAAATGTCAAACAATATCCGCGTGTATCTCTCTTATTTGTTATTGTTAATACTGTCGGGACAAACCGTTGCGGTAGTATACGGTTTCCTTTCGAAACATCAACTTCCGAAAATCAGGATGTTACCGGGAATGAAATATTTTATGTAAATAAACACGAGACGGATTTAATCCGTTTGCTACAGGGGATCTCAGGGTACTATCGAACCAGTGGTTTAGAAATATAGAGTGATTATTTATATAAGTGCCAAGCTGTCTGAAGTTTTCTGGCGAAATTCTAAATATTATGGCGGTGGACCGTACTCCAGCCAAAATGGCCGAATAGCGGAATCTCCAGTAACACAAGTTTCGAAAATAGATGTTTCACTGCTCATTATTGCCCAATAATCACTAACGTTTTTGTAATTAATGATGGATCTATATGATTTTTGCTATATGGTCTCAGTTTGAGATACCATATGGTCTTATTAGCTAATTTGGCCAGGTTCTTAAGTAGTCTGTTACAAAGCCGTATTAGTTCCCAATATTTTGATTGCAATATGTGAATGTTTGTAAAAGATACAGGTTTAGAAGTAAAACTTTGCAATTTTAGTTGTATTTTTTCTATACAAGACACTAATCAATCATCCCTTATTATACAGCGAGAACCAATGGGTTTGTCTGTCGGTCCAAATTTGAGACACCCTGTAGAGAAGTTAAGGTACAAAACCCCATTTTACAAAAACTGAATTAGAAGTAATTCCAAACATTCAAATATTTAGAAATAGTGGAATATCAAAAACTATTAATTGAACAGTTGTATGAGACATGCAGGACAAATAAGGACGAAATAAACAAATATATTTATCAGGGTTTGATATTTTAAATGATGGAAACAACTTTTTGTACAGAACATCGTTCATTTTGTGCCAAAACCGCGCTCAGGTTATTACCTGTCGGAAACTACAAAAATTTATTGTATTCGTGCATAATCCATAGCAATAATAACTTGTAATGACGATTCCTTTAGTTGAAAATGCCCTTGTTTGCGATTTTTTATTTGAAACCTATTAGGTTATTTTTTTAAGTTCTTTCTTTGTTTATGATTTCAATATTTCAATGGGTTAAGCTAAATTCTTGGAGTTTCTTTAGTTGCCGGACACACCAGGTGTAACTGAAACTCAGACAAAAAAATCTGTGTGTATCACTTTTAATAAAGAGTCGTTTTCAACATTTTGGCACCTTTTTTCTATTCTAAGGGTAAGTTTTCAGTCTATTCAAAAATTATACGAAATGTTTCAGTGTTATTCAAAATCAACCAAAATTCTAAACCGATCATAGCACTCGCAGTTATTCAATAAGACTGATAATGATTTTTGTGTTTGTTGGTTTCAAATATAAGTATAAAAAACCTCAAGTATTGTTTTTTATGCATACACATAAAATGACTTCTATCCATCAGGTGATATGTCGCGACTGTTTCTCAACAAACCACAAAGGCCACATCAATGAACCAGTCGTCAAAGCTGCAAGGTTGTACGCCACGAACATTAAACTAGCCCTCAACAAAGCAAGAGCAATCGCAGAGAAGACAATGAACGCTTCCTCCAAGCTCCAATCCACCACTCAAAGGATAGAGAACCACTGCAATCAAGTCCAAGGTGATATTGATCAATTTATAGAATCCTACATCAAAGCAATCCAAGAACACCGGACTAAACTCCATCAGGAAGTCCAATTTGCAAAAGTTGAAAAACTACGACGAGCCGACAAGCAATTAAACGATCTGCAAACAAAACTGAACCAGGCTAAGGATCTGTTGGCCTTCAGTGACGATTTGCTGAAGGATGGGACGGAGGTGGAGTTTTTGACGTTTGTGAAGCCGATTTTGAAGAGATTGGAGAGCTGCAGCCAAGTGTACATTCCTGAGATGCCAGTGTCGGAGAGTTTGCAGTTTTTACCGGAAGAGGCGGCGCAGGAGACGTGGAATTCGTGTCCGTTGTATGGGATTGTCACCACTCAAACTGTTTCTCCTAGTCACTGCATTCTTGTACCAGAAGGTAAGATAATTCAATAATTCTTTTGATCAAATGTTTGCCTTGCTAGTTTTGTATTTCTTTACTTTACTTCTTGACATTTGTTCATTTTCTTTTATATTTCTTTCTACTACCAGATTTTGGTCAGGTTAGGACAATGCGGTGCAATCCGAAACAAAGATCACCTGATTTTGGCGCCTTTAGACTTGTTCTTACTTGTAAAGAAAATGTCCATAGCGTAAGCTATAAAAAAGTTTAATTTGTTTCTCTGTATTTTGAGATATTGTAAACACATTTATTTTTTTTCTTAAAGCTGACAAACATTTGTATGGTCTTTCACAAAACATTTTCCACTGAGTTATCAATCTTTCTTAGCTTTAATTTACAGCGTCGATAATCCGAACTAATTGGGACCGAAGGTGGTTCAGATTATCAAATTGTTCGGATTACCAAATATTGCAGGTAAATAAAAAATTAACTTAAAAAAATTGCTAAATATTGCAGTAGAAAATACCACAACAATATTGGGTACAAGATATAAAACAAAAGGAATATATCTGTAAACAGGAATCGACAAAAAAAGTTTTTTACTCGGTTACTCAGTTATTTATTTTTGTTTTTTGGCCGTTCGGATTTGCGAACATTCGGATTACCGGGGTTCGGATTATCGACGTTCTACTGTACCTTGTTATCGTCTGAAAGCCATAAATAAATTTTCATACTACCATTAACATAACTAAAGAATCTATCAAAATCTATAAAAAATAGAATAATTATTGTTGTATTCCGAAAAGTCCATGTTGCAAAGGTCGATAATTATTGAATAAACATGTAAGTAGAACGCCTCTGAACTTTGCAGATTTGATTGTTTGATTGTTTGCTTATTCCCTATTCTCATTTTCTGTAGATTTTTGGCTGAAGAAGGCAGTATTGCCGAAACTAGTACCAAACGTAAACTAATAAATTGAATCTGCAAAGTTGAGAGGCTTTACTTCTTTATTTACTTGATTTACTTACTTCTTTATGCAATAACTATGTTGTATTGTAATAATTAGTGTATTTTTAATTTGCTAATAAGACTTTACATTACAAGCTCGTTCTACACGATTCCAGAGTTTTAGATTTGTCATTTATTGACAACAATTCAGTAAATTACAACTGCTGCGGTCAACTTTCGACAGTTATTAATTTTCTATGATTGTATCTAAGTTTTCGCTATATTTCAGTTTTAAGCGATCTCAATAATTGTTTGATATTCTACTCTATTGTTTAGATACTAATTTTCTATAAAGTTTATACGAATTTACTATTCAAATTATTATCTATTTAATACTAATGTAATAATATTGTAAATAAAGGGTCATTGTAAATGATTGTAGTCGAAGTATGACATGATATCAAATGTAAAGATTTCTGTTTGCCGCTCTATTTGAGTAGAATACCACTGTTCTACTGCGTTCTACACGCAAAAGTTAAATTGTTGCATAACCTATTCGAAGTTTGACAGTTGTTCTTTATAATGGCCCTGTATAAATGTAAAATTTATCTAATACATCGCAGTAACACATACACAAATTCTACTAATTATTTCATTTATAACTTTTTTATTGGCACAAACGCAATACATCTTCTTAAGGAGAAACTTGATCTAGGAGGATATGCTATATTTTACGGCCTCCCTGATCACCCGACATAACCATGGGCGCTGTTACTATAATATTGTCGTTTTTTAATTATCACTTTTTTTAAGAATTAACAATATTGATTGAAAATCAGACTTAATCTTAAATTCATTATCTATATATTAAGATTTTGTCTGTTTTTCAGCCAATATTGTATATTCTTAAAAACTAAATGATAACAGATAGGCGAAACTAGATACAAATTCATTTCTATTTTTTTTAGATCCATATTTGTAATATCGAGGAAGAATTTTTAAATCCGAAGCTACAGTTAGAAAACAGTGTATTTTATTAGGTTTTGATAAGCATTCAGGCTCACAACCGTGGCTAGTAACATGAAAGAATATGCAAAAAAAAGTAAAAAATTAAAAAAAGGGGGTTGGATATTTTTCAGGGTGAATGCAATTTAAATTTAAATTCTTTCTGGGTCTGTCTAAAAAATGAAATAGACAAAAATTAATAATAAAAAATAACAATAATAACCTATTTTTTCAGTTCATTATTTTGATTTGGTATCAATATCAAAAGTCAATCAGTGTGCCTAATGCACAAATTAAAGTTTTGACAGTTATGTTATTATTCTTGCATACTAACGATATAAATTCTGTTTATTTTTATTGACGTCAAGATCTTCATCACCAGCAGTATATTATGCGTCCTATTAAGTAATAAAAACGACGAAGCAACGATGAGCGTGTTTGCAATTAAAAATTAATGTCATCGCACGTGTCAACCATATGTGGCACCTTCTGTTTGGGTTTGGGGATACAATTTTACGCAATCTGGTTTAGAATTAGTGCGGCCTCGTGTGGATTTAATTTCCGTTTTGCCTTAACCAGTGACAGATGCCACCTATATTTATTTGTTTGTATGGGGGTTGGTGAAGACGAGACGGCACGCGTGCTTATTTTGACTTAGCATGTCTTTGCTCCAGTCTAATACTCCAACCCTCTCTATTAAGGGGAATGCAGGCTAAAGCGGATGGGGGTGTTTCGTTTATTTTGAAAATATATCTTGGCTCAAACGGAGGAGACACGGTAAAATTGGTGAGGTTTTAAATCAACTGTAACTAGAGTATTTTTCAAGGGATGAAATGAACAAATACATGAGTTAATTAATTACTTATCACTATGAAGATATACCCTTATTCCTAATAAATAATAATTCTAATAATAAATATTTTTTTACGATTTTATATAAAGCTTAGATTCCCACTTTTGACAAGACACAATATTTGTGTATTTCGAGATATTTATTTAGGAAATTATTTTCTATGTTTTGATTTCTTGGTTACAAGAAAGACTTTTTGGAAAATGCTCTTTGATAGACTATAATGGTCTACAACCTGCAACCGCACGACACAATATATTTTTTTATTCAATAATTGCATTACAATCTCGTCATAATTGACTAATGGGTAACTTAATTCTAACTTATTTTACTAGTATAACTTAGCCTAACAGGCACCCATCGATGTCACTTAGTTAGTCCTGGTATACTGGGCACGTTTTTCTATCGCACTACGTAGCACTGTCTCTGCTTTTCCACTAACTCACATTCACACTAACTCAAAAGTCTTCTTGCTCTTGAGTCTACGTATTAATTCGGTGTTGTCGAGGAGCTGGATGGCCTCAACGTTTACGTGATGGTGAAGCCTTTCCTCGTGACTTCTTGCTACTTTTTGTATTTTCTTGCGCACAAACTCCATTTTGACGTCCTTGTGGAGATCATCATTCCTAATGTACCAAGGCGCATTGACAATGCATCTCAATACCTTATTTTGAAAGGTCTGGAAGATTTTAATGTTACTTTCTTTGGTGCAACCCCAAAGTTGAGCACCATACGTCCACACGGATTTTAGAATTTGCTGGTACAAGGGAAGCTTATTAGGTACAGACAGCGTGGAGTTTCTTCCTAGCAGCCAGTACATCTCTCTGTAACGGATTCCTAGTTCCTCTCCTTTATTTTTGGCCGGAATGTGTTTGATTCTTTCTTTCTTTGACCAGACCTGAAAATGACCAGAGGGGCTGTTTGGAGTTTTCTCGTCGTCTTTTCATTGCTGTTCCCAACAGCTCGGATAGCCGTGTCGTCTGCAAAAGCTGCGACAATTTATTTTCTAGTGCTGGCAGGTCGCTGGTGTAGAGCAGGTAAAGGACCGGTCCTAAAACACTACCTTGTGACACTCCTGCTTTTATTTCCTTAAGGACAGCGCGTGCATCACCTTGTTTGACTCTAAAGTATCTCTAAAGTCAGGTAAGATTTTGATAGTTGTGCAAACTGTTTAGGGGGGATAGTTCCTAATTTATTGTTCAGTCTTTCATGCCACACTTTATCAAAAGCATGTGCCACATCTAGGAAGACCTTTTTTTCATCTAACGATTTTTCGATTATGTTGGTTATTCGGTGTATCTGATCAATAGTAGAGTGCTTATGCCCAAATCCGAACTGATGGTCTGGAACAAGCCTTTTGCTCTCAATTATTGGCTTCAAGCTAATGAGTAGTAATTTTTCGAAGATTTTTGACATGATGGGCAGCAAAGAGATAGGTCTGTAAGACGTTGTTGCGTGTGGAGGTTTCTTAGGCTTCAGTATCATGATCACCTCTGCTACCTTCCACAGTTTGGGAACATACCTTCGTCTACCTTCGTCAGCATTGATTTTCGAGAAATGACATTTAAAAGAAAATATGTTTCTACAGAAGTGTTAAACGTAACACTACTACACATACTTTAACCAAGCCCAAACCCGTGGGGAAAAATTAGGGAATTTAAACTTCTATTTCATACTTAAAAATAGAACGTCAAAACAAAAAATACGTTAAAAAATAATTGTAATGCGTAATTAGCAGGTTTATTGCTTGGGCTCTTATAGAAACTCTTATAAAACACCTAAACGTATTTACAAACGTTCAAATGTTTATACTTTTTACTCATAGGTCTCACCGCTGATTTTTTCAGAATTGTTAAACGAATCCTATTAGTGTCATAGATTTTTGGGTTTCATAAGTCTAAATCTTTATTACATTTGTCTCAGAGGGAGACAAACGCTGAATTTGCTGAGAACTGTTAAGCAAATGATAGGTTGGTAGCAGTTTTGCCGTTTCTGCTGTTCTGAACAGTTCTGAATAAGATTGAAGCCATGTTGCCTCCAAATCAGCCCTAATCAGGACCTCATAAATTTAACATAAAATATTACTTGACTACTATAGAAGACACTATAGAAGAAATCGCTAATACGTATCTCAAAAATGGTTGATGAGCGGATTATTTTGATTGAATCACCCTTTGCAATTGGGACATAAGAGTAGCAGAAAGGAGTAATAGCTTCAAAAGAGGAAATTATCTCCCCTTTTACGACATGTAATGAGCTATTTTCTCCATGGCCTTGGTCATTGCAATGGATCCGTCAATTTATTTTCTTTGTACATACGTCAATATAAAATTTTCTGTGCTTACTATTGTCATCTTCAATGCCATTGAACTCATTTTGTAATTCCACATTTACATTATTCATTATAAATTGTATTATTTAATTTATTTCGTATAATGATCTCATAATGACCTAAGCTTTCATTAATAATACCTATGGCAATAAACAAAATATCTTTTGGGAAAATGTTTAATATTTCCTCTGTTTTTGACCTCCAGTATTTTAATTCCTGTGACTTTAACCAATGTCTAATTTCTCTTTTTATGAATTTGATCTATTTTTAAAAATCTGTACGTCATATCCATGTTTTAGGTCTACAGAACATCAGGGTTGGTAAACGGACAGACATCATCCTCGAACTACGCGATAAGAACGACGCACCCCTACAACGAGGGGGTGAAAAAGTTGCGGCAGAAGTCAGAAGTCGAGACGGAACAAAATCCCAGAACATCCAGGTCGAAGACAGGAAAAACGGTTCTTACCAACTTCACTACACAGCTGATGTCGCCGGGAAACATACTTTAACCGTTACTGTCCGAGGTCAACCCATAAAGGTACCTCACACAATTTGTCTTCACAAAATCGAAAGTTATTTCTCGTATTCTTTTAGGACAGCCCAGCAGTGTTGATGATTAGGCCATTTCGACCGCACCACGGTATCTTCCATTGCTGCAGTTTCTGTTCAAGTGGCGGTTTGAAAGACGCAATGTGTGGATGCGGAGGTAAAATGCCAGGTGGTTATAAAGGATGCGGCCATGGACACGAAGGACATCCAGGACGAAGGCATTGGTCATGCTGTGGCAACACTGTGGAACACTCGGAATGTGACAAGAGAAATTCCACACATTATCAATTCACTCTGTAGAGAGATGTATGAACTATTTATTTATATTAATAAATTATTAACTTATTTTTAAGTAATGCAACTGTCTTATTTTGTATATTGTCACGCAAACACTTAATTTAGTGCAATATCTTGCTTCTTCACATACAACTCAAGTATGAGCTCACTACATACTTCGTTGTAAGACGAATACATCGCTGAAACGTCTATAATTGTATTAATTGTATTTATACTATGTTAAAATACTAACCCATCAGTAGGTACTAACCCCCAAATCTGTAGGTTGAAGAGACCGAATTTTTTACAGTCTTTAAAAAGTTTCAAAATAGTCAGTGAGCTGTTAGTTTCTACCTATGATAATTGATAGTGCGCCAGCTATTGTCTAGTCAGCAACTAGCACCAACTAAATCAAGCTAAGTGGGTGAACTAAAAGAAAAACTTATTTTAAAAATAGTTTATTTTAATATCTTACTACAAAGTAATAATAAAAATTTAACAGTAGAATTATTTACATAGGCGTACGCCGACGACATCTCTTGCTTTCTGGCACAAACAGATCTCTTGTGACTAGCAAAACTGTACATCCGGCCTCGACGGCGTACCAACCTAACCCTACAATATTACATTCACGCATCCGTTCCTAGCTACAGCCGAGCAGCATACCTTAGATCCATGTACAATATTTACAAATCATCGTTTCTTTAAAATGTTAATACATCACTAAACCGTAGGTAATTATAATAGTAGGTATAATGGCTGGAGATAAACCGCGTTTATCACAACAAGTAATGGTGGCCTAAGTATCAATCAGCACGACACTTTTGTCCCTTTGTTCACACGGAAGACCAGACACGAGCACAACCAAAATGTTTATTATCCAAAATGTTTCATTCAGTTCAAATCGACGATTTGAAACGTTCAAATTTATTACGCGCTTTCGCCGAAAGCTTGAGCTCCAATGGTATTCACTATCCAGCGCCTTACGTCGCTGTTCATTGATGTGTACAGGGCTGGATGACGACTTCTTCCACAGTTTCCATGGTGACTCAACACTCCATGCAATTCGAGCATGTTGGTCGTTTCGGAGAAGCACATCAAAGGTGCTCCTTCATCGTTCTGGAAGAAAAGAGAGGGGCCATCAAACAGGAAAAGTATCATTTACCACCCAAAGATGGAAAAACAAAAACAAAGTAAAAGATAAGAAAATAATGAAAGCTTCCGAAATAAGTCAACTTACATAACACGGCGTGTTGTCAGACTCTGTGTATCCTGCACATATTTGAGCTTTGGTAACATATCCATTATAATGTTCCGTTGAGTTACAATTCTCCCGATCGATTATTGGCACCGGCAAGTAGTGCAAGTACTTCTGGACGTTGGATTCTACAAATATTAATGATTTAGCTTTACGTCACACTTATCTTCATTAAAAACATACCTCCAGGCTTGTTATATCCCCAACCAGCGGTAACGCAGAGTTGCCTTGGTTCTATATCTTTATCAGGCAAACAGATAGTACTGACATTCCTTCCAATCACCAAAGGTGTCATCAATTCGATAAGTACTAAGTCACTATCAAACTCGAACTGTTTGAATTTAAGCTAGAAGAAGCAAAATTAGAACTGAACAGATAGGAAGACCACTTATAAATTACCTGTGGGTGTAAAACTATGTCCTTAACCCATCTAGCTTGAGTGGAAGAGTTATCACTGTTGTTGAAATACGTAGAGCCAGCGTAAACAATCCAGTCTTTACTTGGAATTGTATTAGACTGTTCTTCAGCCATGCAAGAGAAGCTAGCAATGATCCAGAGAGGAGTGATGATACTTCCAGTGCATTGCACGTTTAACTTTCTATTGTACAGAAGAGACACGCTTGGCCATTGGGTTTCAGTCGCTGTGTTATTGCTGATGATCCTAGCTGACTGAATATCAACAGGCGTCGGACTTCCACAAGCTAGAATAGAGGCAATCATGAAAAATTATCCTCCATAAAAAACAATTACTGCATCACTTACTAAATTCTTGGCAACTTATCGAAACCACCTGATCACACTCTTCAAAACTTTGCTCCAGATGGGCTAAGATCTTCGATCCATACAACTGAGTACCCCTTTTCAACATAAGAGGTTTTCCACTGAAATTCTTCGGGAAGGCAACCTCTTCTGTCGCAGTGGCTCCTTCAAAGCCCATCTCGCGACAGAACAAGTCTGAAAGAGTCGAGTTCCAGCCTGCGGAGCAAACTGGGTGCCAGGTGTTATTGGAAGATTGGATCATTAAATAAGAAGCATTGTTCATGGTGGTGTCGTCGTCGGTGGTACTGTTGAGGCTATCAGTTTTGACGCAGCCCCATTCGTCTGATCTATCAGCGCATTGCTCGATACCATCGCATCTATTTACCATGGCAATACATCCCCCTCCCATTGCACATTTGAATTGATCGATAGCACAATCTATTAAGGGTTTATAGTTAGAATTTATTGAGTACATGTACGTTATAACATACCGCATAGCTTTTCATCTTCATCATTCAAACAATCTGCTTTTCCATCACATCTCCACGTCAGCGGTATGCAGGTATCTTGTTGAACGCAATGAAGTTCATCGTTCTTGCAGAATTTTGGATTGCAGTTGTATTCGTCATTTCCTCCTGGACACTGTGCCATTCCATCACACTTCCAGGCTAGTGGAATACATCTTCCATTCATTCCACATTGGAACTCATCAAACTCACATTTCCACGTATCTAAATCAAAGAATAAGTAACAACATATAATTTGGTATTGTATGGACACATACCACATTCCATTTCATCAGTTCCATCGTTGCAATTGAGGATCCCATCGCAAACGAGATGTCTTTTGATGCATTGGCCACTCTTGCACTATTTCAAAAATAATACCATAAGTATTATTCCAAACATAAGATAAAACAAAACAATACCTGGAAATTGTTCAAGCATCGTTCTTCCTGGCAACCGACTTCATCTGAAGCATCAGAGCAATCGTCAACCGAATCACATCTGTCACTCCTTGGAATACAATAGCTTCCATCCCTTAAAGAAGTCCCATTGGCGCACTGGAACTGGCCGATTGGGCATCTTGAAAATCCTTGTAAGGTAAATCCTTCAGTCACAGGCTTAACGTCATCGTCCTTTAAGCCCTTCTCAAACTTTAACTTCTTATCGTACAATTCTTTCTTATCACCGGCATAAGTGGTCTTCTTCAATGATTTCTCGAATGATGGTACGGTGGAGATTTCTTCTTCAATTTCCTTCGTGTGCTCATGAGCATGATCTGATTCAGCGTGGATGTCATTAATTTGATGATTGAATTTCTCGAGGACGCTGGCGTCTTCATTGTTGATGATGTTCAAGTTATTGAAGTCGTCTAAATTGTTCAAATTTTGCTCGTCTTGCTTCTGGTTGAATCCGTCGTTCTCTGGTAGAGGAACGACGGATAAAAAAGCTTCATCGTCACCACCAGGTTGGATGATGTCCTTAGATGTTGCTTCAGTATCGATTTTACTTTCGGTGGTTCCTTCGGTTGTCTTCAGCATCAAGGTGCTTGGCGTTGTGATGTCTTCAACACTTTCAGAAACTTCGTACAAATGCTTGTTTTGGGTGGTTTCCTCCAGTTTATCAGTGACTGTATTCTCAGTGCTATCTGGTGAATTGTCTTCAGATATGGTAGCATCGTCTTCCAATATATTTACTGTTTCTGTCACAGTTTGAAGAATCTCAGCATGGACGGTTGTAAAATCTTCAAGCTTCACTTTACTGCGAATTCCTAACGAGGGTTCTGGTTGATTTTGCTTCAGTCCAAACGTGGTTGTCTCCATTGCTACTAAGTCTTCGGTGCTTGTCGGTACATCTTTTTGTTCGGTGGTATTATCCTCAGCTTTAGGTGTGGTCTCCATTGTCATAGTGGTAACATCATTATTATTTGTTTGTTCTGATTCTTGTAGAGTAACGTTAACGTCACTACCTACATCACTAGCTACAACTGTTTCAGGTGTGGTAACCATTTCCATAGTGGTAACGACATTATCTTCTTCTTGTACAGTGTCAGGCATCATAGTGGCTTCAGTAGGCTCTTCGGTTGTTGTTAAAAGTTCATCATTCATGTCTGTTACAATTTCATGATGGTCGTACAAAACCTTTGTATTGTCCAAATTATCACTGAGGTGATCGAAAAATTTGTTGCTGTGCACGTTGTTGATGATGTAAGGGTTTATGTTGGTTTGGGTTTCAATCGTTTTAGTGGTAGGTTCGGTGGCTATTTGTTTTATGGTGGTGTATTTGTCTTCAGGGCTTGTAAAAGGAATTTCATTCAAATCTTCCAATTCTCTTTGCTTTTCTAATACCTCCTCAACATTATTGGTATCGTTGTGAATTAAAGGTACAACGGCTAAACCAACATCAACTGGGTTCAAATCATAGATATTTGTGGTGTTCATTTCGTCATTGTCTAACCTTGGTGGTGGAGTAGGTTTGACAACTTCGTAATACTCCTTATGATCCACGTCATGGACATCGGAATGGAGCATGTGAATCAAAGTATCATTTTCAATTTCTGGTAAAAATGGGGACATGTGCTCGTAGATGTGCATTGATTCAGTTTGGTTTTCCATTGTGTTTGTGGAGTTTACAGGTGGTGAAAGGGTACTGACTTCAAATTCTTTCTCTTGTAGGATTGTGTTGATCTCATGTTGTTCATTGTTTATGGTAACAGGTATCATTTCGATGCTCTTAGTAGTACTGCCGTTGTTTTCTTCAGGTTCTTGTGGGTTAACAGAAATTATGTTTTCTTTGTTCGTAGTAAATTCATTTTCATTCAAATCACGTAATATCGCCACAACTTCTGAAACATTCTCATTCACTTCAGGCTTGATCGAGTTATCAATTACAGGGTATTGAGTTGTTACTATAGTTTCCACTTGAACTTCATCGTCATCAGACAATTTACTTTGCCTAGGTGACTCTGGTTTGATTGTAGTCATGTCTTCAGATTCAATTGTGGTTGCGTCTTCAAATTTAAGGGTTGTCATATCTTCTTCTGCTTCTGTTGTTGGAACCTCCTCGTGTTTCATTTCAATTACAATGTCTTTTTCTTCCTTGTCTTCTCTCATAGTTGTGACTTCTTCTGCTTTAGTTGTGTCTTCAGAGATTTCTACCGATATATCGTCTACCTTTTGGGCAATGGTTGTTATTTCTGGTTCCTGGGTATCCACCATGGTAGCCATCTCTGGTTGTATGGTGGTTTCAGCATGTGCCAATATGTAGTCGATATGATGTAAGTACGTTTCCGTCATACCTGGTTTAACTTCAGTTGTTCCTTGCAAGTCATCAACCAGCACCGGTATGTTCTTGCCTGGTCTCTCTTCATTTTTAACTATAGGACTAGTAACGAATTGTTCCTCCATGTTCATTTCGGTTTTGGCTTCTTCTAGGCGCATGGTTGTATGCTGTTCAACTTCTGGAGCAATGTGCACATGGTGGATGTACTCGTAATCAGTGCTTGATGGGTATTGCTCTGTTGTCGTTGTTGTCGTTGTTGTTGTTGTTGCAGATTCCGTATTTTGTGTTACTGGAACTACAGCCAGAATTCGTTCTGTTTTGGCGATTACATCAGGCTCTGTTACTAGTTCCGGTTCTGGAGTAGGCTCTGGTAACGTTTTTGGTTCCATTACTATTTCGTGAACATGTTCAGTTGAGAGTTCGGAATTGATTTCCGATGAAGGACTTGGTTCTGGTTCAGATGTAGGTTCAGGTTCAGCGCTAGGTTCTGTTACAGGCTCTAAAGCAGCACTATGACGTGTAGTGGGTTCTGCATGAACTATAAATTCAGGTTCAACACTGGGTTCGGGTTCCGCAGTAGGCTCAGGTTCCGCACTAGGTTCCAGTTCTGCAGTAGGTTCTGGTTCCGCACTAGGCTCAGGTTCTGCACTAGGTTCAGGTTCTGCGCTAGGTTCAGGTTCTGCGCTAGGTACAGTTTCTGTAACTGGTTCAGGTACTGCACTTGGCTCAGGTTCACGACTAGGTTCTGGTTTAGGTTCAGGTTCAGCTGTAGGTTCAGGTTCAGCTGCAGGCTCAGGTTCAGCACTAGGTTCAGTGATAGGTGCAGGTTCAGCGCTAGGTTCTGGTTCAGCGCTAGGCTCAGGTTCTGGGCTAGGTTCTGGTTCGGCGCTAGGTTCTGGTTCGGCGCTAGGTTCAGGTTCGACGTTAGGTTCTGTCATAGGTTGAGAGTTATGTTCATGTTCATGTTGAGGATAGTACTCGTCCTCAATTAAGATGCTACGTTCGCAAGTCTTCATATCTGATTTCAGCCTTTGTCCAATGGGACAACCACAAATAAAGTCGACTATGGTATAGTCGAATGAGCAAAATTGTTCACAGCCATTTTTATCGATTTTACACAAATCAACGATCTTCTCAGTCCGCATGGTTCTATCAGCTATGTGGTAATCTCCTAAATAGCCATTTCTGCTGATCATTTCGTGGACTTTAGTGTTTAGCATTTCCTCGTTGATAGGATCCTCATTATCACCATCTTCTTTGTAGACCCAAGCAATTCTGTATTTCACCACGATGCTCCCTGGAGAGAATTCGATTACCTTCAGTTTTATATGCGAAGCTCCATATTCCAACTCTTCGGAACTGAACAATTTATTCAACAATTCTTCTTCGATCTTCTTCGATAATTCCTGGTATTCAGTGCTGTTGGTGTCTAATAAAGCTGGGTCAAACTCCAAGTTGTCAATAACCACTTCAGACTCTATTGCTCGGGGTACTATAAAAAACAATCAATTAATCAGTTATGGTCTGATTCTTTCTTCAATCTACTACCTTGTATCTGCGACATATCAGTGACCAAGATGGGTGGAACTGTTGTTATGGGAAGCCCAGGCGTTGGTCGAGGTTGTTTACCCGCGCCAAATATACCAGCGACCTCTACATCTGGCAAATCGTTGTCGGAGGAGGATGATGACCCTAAGTGTCTCGCGGTAACCTCTTGATTCTGCATCTCCTGGCTTCCAATTACGCCAACTGAAAAAAAGTCCACGCAAGGTCAAACGCTGAATGTATATGACTACAATACTCAATGGAGTAGTTTGACCTTAAATAAATACAACGACCTGATTCATTGCATCATGCTTAGACCAGATCTGTCATTGCCGAAGAAATACACAAAGGTTGCATGGCGTGATATATGGGTCGAGGAAAAGTAGTTCAAAGACTTACCTGCGGCTAATATTCCTACGATTAGAGCTGCCGCCACGACAGCTAAGCAAATTCCCCAGCATAGGCACTTGTTCCTCTTCTTGGAGGTTCTTTTATCCATGGTAACGTATAACTTCTCTCCTCTAAAATGATAAAAGTTGCGGTCAGTGTCGTTGTTTTTTTATTCGTAGAATCAGATGATGGACTAGCTTAAACCCAATTGCTTTTAGCAAGAGGCTTGTCTCCAAATTGTTAATAGCTTAGCAAACGGCAGCACCAACACCACTCAACATAACCACTAGCCAGTGAGGATGGATTTAATACAGTCAGTAAATAATTAAAAGTTAAAGCGTAATCTGTTGGTAGGCAACTCAGAACGATCGGAACTGTATCGGTATGGTGCGAATACGTTCTGAGTCGCCTTGTATATACATGGCGTGGTATGTGGTATGATTTAATGTTGGTACCGTCGTCTCTCTAGCGTTGTCAACCAGTTTGGGTAATCCACGATACCGCGCTCTGGCGTCGTGAGGGAAAACCCATAGTCGTCGATTCCAGATGAGCCCATTGAGTCAGCGAAGGTAACGCTGTTTCGACCTTTCCTCGGTGCGCTGTCGACAAGCAAGCGTCATCATTGGTATTTAACGCATCTTATAAAACACCCACGTACACTTGTTTGAATGAATTGCCGCTGCGATTTTTGCATTTAGAATTTTAGATAACTTACTTGGTATTCTAACATAGAACCGCGAGCGTTCGTTCCGGTAGCGTTTGTATACAAAGGAGGTTCGACGAGTGGGGTTGGCTCCCCTACTGTACAACAAACTTGTGAATCACAACATGGTTACCGGTTGATACGCCCTACAGCGTATCCGCATGTACTATCATAGGGAGATAGACGTGAAGAAAGCTCTCCGTTATTGTATCGTATACGAAAAAAATGAATCTAATTTATGATTCTAAAGTTGCATGGTATATGGTATGGTAACTTATTTGACTATACGTATTAGATAGATATTAGAAGATTGTAAACATCTATAAACTACATATAGCTTTCCCCAGCTATAACTGACCATATTAACGGTATACAGATGTTTGGTATAGGGAACGTGGTCGTGTGAGGTATCTTAGAAAGTTCATTTCGACAATATAACTTCAGTCTGAACCGTTTTCTTGCATTAAACGTCTTTGAATGGTGGTAGTGAGAACCGAAGTTTGTTGTTTTTGTTAACAATTTTAATCAAATTTAGAATTTGTTTAATTCTCTCCCGATAAAACAATGTTCATACTATGTTTTAGTCAGATTTCGGTTTAACATTACTACGTTTTGATTCCAAAGATTTAAAAGAAATTAAGATAATTTCATAAAATTGTGTTATCTACGGGATGGCTTGACACCTCACATACAAAATTATATTTTGTTATTTTATGCTTTACTATTTGTTATATAATTATAGTACAACGACCTAAATATGCCGGCTCGAGCAGTGCGGTCAGAAAGATTTGATGTTTATGCTGCAAAAATGCTACAAAGTCTTTACTACAGAAGGTAGTCGAAAAAAACAAAAAAATAATACTGTGTAAGATGTCAAAAATAACCCTATTACGAAAAATGGATTCCTTGTTTTCTTGTCATCTTAACTTTTTGTTCAGATTAATTCAGAACAAATAAAAACTACAAACAAATTCAAATCACTCTTTACTATATTTCTTTTATGAAACTAAATTAAAAAACGGCTAAATCCAAATTCAACTTGTTATAAATAACCCACGTACAATAAAATTTTAAACAAGTGTCGGAGAGTTATTGTAGTTTCTGGGTATTTGTAACGAACTGTAAAAAGTGATCTTAACTGAATTTGCTACTCAGTTGATAAAACCATATCTTGAACGCACCCAGAATCTTTTCTTGCAACAAATTACTTCATTGACGAGATTTGTGACAAGTTTTACTAAACAATAGAATAAATCTGACACTTAAATGAAACATTTCTGATAATATCGGATGAATTTAATGGTAAATAAAAGGTGTAACAAAATAGTAGGGAACTCAGAACATTTGTTTTCTTTTGGTCAAAAGAATAGTAGAGATTTGGTAGCATAGTATACAGAGTGAAATTTTTAAACATCGTGTTTTGCTGTTTTATTCATAAAAAAACAGTGGAAACGGACGTTTGGAACGATAACATTGCATAGGCACGAATAATCCAATTACGTACTAGGTTATCATTAAAGATGGTGGAGAAAATATCGCCAACGTTGAGATTCCTTATGGACGACATGCTTGATTTTGAATTTTTTGAAGGAATTTTCTTACCTGTTTTACATATTGTATTACACTTTATTGGCTGTAGATTTAAAAAAAAAATTTTCGTGTTTTTGTGGCGATTTGGAACTAAATCAACATCGTTTTTTAGTGAACTAAAATTATGGGAGTTTGCTTTCACTTGTCTGATGGTCAGGTCTTTCCTGTTACTTGTCTTGTAGAAATTACATCTACAAATGAAAAATATTGAAAAAGGAGCAACAAATGTTTTCAGGGTTCAGATTGATATTGGAAGTGCACTTCTAAAAAAACAGTTGATACCAGCTCCGATTCAATCTGACCAATTCTAAAAGAACAAGAACAAGTGACATTAGTCTAATTTTATTTTTTAATTTACAGCTCAGACAAGTGTGATACATCATAATTGAAACTGACGAAAAGACCACCTAAAATGATAAAATCAAACAATACCAATGGTTTCTCCACCATCTTTAAAGATAATTCAAACACAATTAGATTTCTCGTGGCGTTGCAATGTTTTTGTTATAAACGTCCAAATCCGCTGGTGTTTTAGTAAAAACAATAAAAAAATATTGGTTAAAAATTTCCACCTGTATAAGAAAAAATGATCCCCTGTATATGATGGTATAAAATCTCTACTGTCCTTTTTGACCAACAAGACAAATGTCGTTACCTATTGATTTTAATACTTTAATACTTTCATTTCCTATTAAATTGACCCGATATTATCAGAAATGTCGCATAGCCAAACATTAAGTAACATAACGTTGGATTGAAACGTTCCGTTATTGCGAATATGGTATGGTTTCAATCTTCACACAAAAACCATATTTGAATTTACTAAATAGTTTTGGAAATATGAGTGATTAAAAAATTGTGTTTGATCATAGTTGAAATTGCTTGGAAATGGTTTAACTATAAAACACACCTTAAAAGAAGAATGTTGCTGATTGAGTGATTGGAAACTGAAGAAACAAATGATGAATCATTACAAATAAAAAAAACCGAAGAAATAATAATATGTAAATCCCATACAACAGGCTGAGCTTAAACAAAACACGCCGCGTCATTATTGATGAAAGGATCGCAAACGCTAGTAAAAACATAAACAACAAGAGAAATATATTGCAAATATGTTTAAAAAAACTTGTAGGAAAAATGCTACAAGGCAAACCTGTCAATTAACAGTACCTATTTTTATCATCAGACTCAACCATCAATAATTAATTATAACCATCTCATATAAACATAATCACAATATCACTTCGTACAACTATGACTAGTATAAACCTACCTCATATATTTCCTATGTTCGTTCACCGGTACAAAGTACTCGTCATATCTCTTCCCCAACTCAACATCCGTCTCCTTCTTCACCGGTATAGTATCCATACCGTTACTCTCAAACTCATACGGCCCAGCAACATCCTTGCTACTCGGCTTCAAATTAACCAACTCCAAATTGACAGCTTCAGCCATTGGATGGTCGTCATTCTTCGTCGGCGACGTCAAATCCAACACCAACGTATTCTTCTTCATCTCCCCATTATTATAAGGCCTACTATCATCAAACGTTGACTTCACAGCACCATTCGTCTCCGCCTTCGGTTCATCATTGCAGAAAGCTGGATTATCCACACCAGACTTTCTCTTCACATGTGGTGTGTCGCCGTTTAACTTTTTGGTGCTGCTGTATTTGGATTCTTCTTCTGGAGCTTCGTTGATGTTTAGGTTAGCTGTGGATAGGTAGTGGGGTAGTTTTGCTGATTTTTCGGATTCGTCATAGTTGACTGGTAGTGTGATTTCGTTCTTGTGGTAGTAGTGGTTATCTTCTGGTTTGGTGATGTGGACGTCCCCGTTGTGGGAGGCGTGGTCGTGCTGATCGTGCGAAGCGTCCATCGTGAAGCTGTTGTCTGGAGCTGAGCAGTCCTGTGCTGTGTCGCTACCTCCGTAACTACTGTCAGCGTCCATTGTCTGGAAAAAATGAGGAAATTGCTATTAGAAACGTAACATGTGACTGCAGAAGTGATTACACATTTATGGATGATAAAATTATAACGAATTTAAAAAAAAACTGTTTAAAATTTTCTGTAAATGGCGTTCATATTCAGTTTTTTTTTTCAAAATACCATCTTTCTAGTACATCCCAGTCAAAAATATTGTCGAAGGTAGTAGATACAATTTAGTCTTTTCGAAATTTGATGTAATAATAAGTAATGTTTTCAAAAGTGGAAGTGTATTCTCCAAATCGTATAAATGCTCAATTATTACGCAAATTGGGTCAAATTATATTTCTTCTACTAAATTAACAAAACTAAATTACTACTAAACTATCAAGAGGCGACAGATATTATTAAATAAAGTCGAACCATTCCCTTAGCCGGAATATTTCACATTCAAATAATGTATGCAATGTAACAAAAATATCATCAAAAGCAATTCTGCTCTTATGAATTCTGAAATAAAACAAGTTTCATCGAAAAACTTAACACAAAAATATGATCTAAAATATACACGGTGAGTCATTAGAGTCGCTATTTTCATTAAATAGAAAAAATATTTTATACAAATGGTGTTTGGTCCATCTTCTACAACACAAGAAGTTGTTTTTCCGACTTGTTTGTAAAAGAATCGCAAAACTGCAACTATGACAGTACGCAGATATTTTTGGTTGGATTTTGGCGCTTTTTCTTTGTTTTTATGTATGAGCGCACATACCACTACAATGAAACGCAAAACTTTTACCAGGGAACTTTAAGGTACCCCATGAAGTTTCTAAAACTCTGGGTTCAAATCTCTTACGGGTTCAATAGTTTCTAAATGACCTTTTGTATGATCCCTTCAATTAACCAACATCCAACTAACCAAAACACAGTATACAGAGCAACATTAAAGTACTATTTTTAATAATCTTACCAATACCTAAAATTACAAATATCAAAAAACTAGTAAAAATATATAGATATAGGACACTAAATATAAATTAATCTTAAGGGCCACAGCAGTTACCAAATAGTATACAGGGTGTTCTATTTTAACAAAAAAATCAAGAAAATCCATTTGAAAATGTTAAAATTGTATAGTGCTAATCTAGCCTAATTTTTAATGACATCACTATTCTATTGGTTTCAGTTATTATATGACATCATGATTAAGTGAAATCTACAAAAAATCTAGGATTTACGTAGCCATTAAAAAACGCTTGCAATTGTCATTTTTACTACTCATTTTATCATCCTGCCGAAAAGAAATATTGAGATTTTAGCGGAAATAGGTTTACCCGATTTTTGTGGCTACGATTCCGGAGAAACTACTAAAGGTATCGGGACGAAACTTCATATTTAGTTTCATGACCAAACTTAGAGCTGAAAAATTTTTGTTTCCAAAGGGTCCAAAGGAACTGAATATTTACTCTTAGAATTTTTTAACAATTTGCAAATGAGCTGCCATTTCTGTAATTTCGTCAAAATAGTTAAATAATAAATTAAAGTAGAGGAAATTCTGAATAATTTATAGCCAAGATTTGACAAACAGTTTTATAATAACGTCAACAGTAAAAATATCTTTAAAAAAATCTGTTCTGCAATCTCATATATGTTTGTTTGTGACCTATGTTTTTACAATTGAGTATTTTGGAGTTTGATATAATTGTCAATTGTGTAATTTATATCTCATATAAAACAAAAATAAGGAATCCAACCACTTTTTATGGTATTAAAATATCTGTCAAATCCTGGCTAACTAGTTTTATTTTAATGCAGATACGACCGATCTCGATCAAATAGAATCTCATTTACTATTAGGTTTATAAATAAAATGATAAAGTCATGTGCCTGGCCACATCAGATTTTTTTGTTGACCAATTGAATATTTTGTACTTAGTTTGAAGAATTCAGATTCAAATTGATGGTAATTTTTTGTACATTAGTTTCAATATGTTAAGAGTCTTATACGTATCTATTATTGAAAAAAAAAATATGTATCAGAAACTATTTTCTTTCGATGGCTTTACTCTGATACAGTTGTAAAGATAACTGCTTTAATGTTCATGATATTGCTTGGGGCACACTATTAAAAAAATCCGTCACGCCTAAATGCAACATAAACAAAAATATTGTTGTATTGTGGAATATGATTAGCCAAACAAGTTTTGTATAAAATATTTTATAATAGTAGTTTTTTAGCTGTTGTTTACAATTAAAGTTTTTATGTGTTCTTAACTAGCTACTCTAGAACCACTTAACTTTTCCTTTTTCATTGCAAACTAGACAAATAAATATAATACATATTATGTTAAATACACACACACTTCACATGTGATCCAACTCTAAATCTATTGGGTTTAGAAAAGTAATTTCTAACAAATGGAAAACTAGTTTGCACTAAAATACCAATGGAATTTACACTACTGCCAATGCTCTATTGTCTGGGATACTACTGACGAAATAAACAATTTTTTGTTATTTCCGAAAACTATTAAATTCCCTATGTTGTCATTATCAAGACACCACTCAAATACTACACGTTCAGTTTATTAGAATTCTGTTCAGAACTAAAATTATGTACTTCTCCTCTAAATATCATTGTAACACCGAGACCTGGCTATAAAAATATGATAATTAAAAGATGAGCAAGGTCATTTATGTAACTTTTCATTCATTTGGTATGCTTAGTGCGTCGCTGGTTAAACTATACGAATCACAATCGTTCCAATGGGATTACCGATTGACGTTGGTTTCGAAAAGGGATACACAATTATTACGATCGTTACAGTTAATCAACCTTGTGTTTCTTTCTGCAATAATTATATCAAGAGTGAGCCGAGCGCAGAAACTGTAACAATCGCCTATGAGGTCGGGAATTTGCCTGTTAAAAACCGGTTCTGTTGTTGACACTTACGCAATCCCGGGTGACAGTTACAAACGAGAAAACTACCGACATCAACAGGATAATAACTTGCCGTTAAAACGCCGTTCTGTGTTATATCATATTAGATTATAATAATGGATCGATTTGTAATCGTTGGTAATGTGATGTATGTATTAATGAAGGTAAGGATTATCAGGATTGGGCCATTACGAGCAGATACTGTTTTTATACTTGCTAGCATGACTGTTTCAAGGAAAGACACATGTTTTCAGTTTAGCATTGACTATCCATGAATTCTTAAATGGGCAAATCTATGCAAATTTACAAAATTTAAGTAAAAAGTATAAGTGGAGCATTGGTAAAATCACTTAACAACCAAGAAATAATCATGGATATGAAATTTATTGACAATTACTTCATATGGCAAATGCCTGAAACCTGACGTATTTTTAGTTCTATTCAATACAAATCTGTGGAGCGGTACGTCCGTAATTGAAAATAATAGAGATCTAAAATGTCCAAGTCAGGAATTAGAAATAAACTAGTGCTAAATAACAATTAGCATACCGTACATAACTTATTTCGTCAACTATTTCTTGAAGCTGTTAATCTTGTACAAAAAAAACTTAGGTCTATTAAAAGTACCTAGCGGTTTCTCAGGTAATGTATTTACAAATTTTTAAAACCAATTCACCAAATTGAAAGGCTAAGAATGTACAATTTTCAACCTTTTACTTGCTTTTTGTCATTTTTGTTGGTTTCTGTAAAATTTCCAGACTAACCTGACAATAGAACTTTTTTTTACTGAAAACACAGGTTGTGACTATAAACACTACTATAAAACCGATAAAAAAACAATAAGAACAAAAAGAAATTAATAAATTCATATAAAATAATCAAATTTGATATATGAGAAAAAGATTACACTGAAGCAAATTTAACAATTTCTAAATTTGCAAACACTCTGTATGTATAATAAATCAATATTCTGATTATGGCTGTGACGCTTCCATGACATCCAATACTCTTTATGAAGAATGACTTTTCCGTAAAAATTAAATTGGTGGACCATATAGGTATTGTTACTACAATCTGGCGACAACTATTTAGTTTTTAAAAGTTATACATTTTATTACATGTTGTACCAAGTCTGAACATTATTTTTAAACCATTTTGTTTCTATTATCAAAAACTTTAATGGTTAACGACTTCCTTGGTTAATTTGTTATGGTTCGTGATGCTTTACTTTACTTTAAATGTGGTTATTTTGTTTGCTATTGATTGGGATAAACAATCCTCCAAGGTTTATTAATGTGGTGAGGGTATATTGAGTTTGCCACAAATGTCCGTCAGTCTGTCCGTCTGTGTACACGATAACTGCCGTAATTTTCAAGTAATTGCTCTGATATTTGGTATACAAGCTTATCTCTTAAAAAGTAAAGAACAAATTCGTGAATGGGCAAAATCGGTTAACTTTTTTTAAAATATTTTACGGTGTAGGGTATTTTTAACTTCAGCACGGCAGAAGATAATTTTCTTACTAGTTTTATTTAAATATTTATATTTAAATAAAGAATGCATGCACAAAAATCCTACTGGCACTAAAACATGGGAGAAAATTAAAAAAAAAGCGAAAGAAGCCGATATTTTGTTGGCAGTATGTTTTGATGTTTTTAATAAAACCTCATAAGCCCCTCAAAAAATACCACCCCGCCAAAAACCTCCACGACAACTATAAATTAAAAAAGAAAGAAATGGTTGGCATCAAAATTGTAAGTCATATTTTTGATTGTATATTGTAAGTTTTTTATGTATATGTATGTCTTCCTATAATGGATGTGGCACACAGGGAGGCATCCGTCTAGCATGCTGTTCAATGTATACATAAACGACCTTCCAAGTACTCTTGACAACAATACAACAGCATCATTGATCAAGTATGCTGATGACACTACTCTACTGGTGATGGGTGACAAGGTTGAAGATATTGCCACTACTTATGACCAAACTAAATGTCCTTAATCAAGACAAAATCAATCTTGTTCTTTACAAATCCCGTACATTCTGTAATCTTTCGGATGAGGTGGGTGGTCGTAAACTTACTACCCATGCTTCCTTTTTGGGAGTTCATCTTGATGACACCTTTGTCTGGATTGATCACATCCAGCCAAGACTATGCAAAGCGATTTATGCTATCAGCGTTGCTAAGCACCAACTTAACATTACTACGCTCAAAACAGTATACTGTTCCTAGTTCTACGTAATCCTGCAATACGGAGTATATGCTGGGGACCCTCGGTGTAATGTTTGGCATGTGATACAGAGACACATGTCAGGGACTTTTCAAAAGAGAAAAATGCTGTCTTTGTATGGTTTTTATATCTACAAATATCTTTTTTTCATAAGACGACATGCCGATAAGTTTGAGGAACACTATCCGCTGATAAGACTGCTTCGTGATAATACCGCAAAATATGCAAATGCCACTATAGGTAAAACTGGGAGAGCTGAAGATTACTCATAGATTTCAGCTGTTATTTTCGACATACGTTACAGAATATTTCTAAATATTGACGCGTGTTAAAACGAAATAGCATACTTTTCATACGTCTGCTGTATAATTTAAATGGGCAAGACAAAAAAGTACGTCTGTTCTTAGAACTATAAGAACGAATGACAGCGGTAGCAACCTAACCTCCAATTCGAGCGCTAACGTGTGATGTGAACAAGGTGTTTTCGTTGGTATGTTTTCACTTTGGTTCTGTTAAACATGGTAATGATGGATATATAAATTATATAGGATATTATCACAATTAAATGACAGTATTTTTAATAATTAAATATTAATCTTGAACGAACTACCTTGTAGGCAACTTAATATACACAGCTATATAACCAATCCACGCGGTACGTTCATATCTTGGTTCATACGATTTTAAGCGATGAATCACCTTCAGCTCTCCCAGTTTTGCCTATAACTACGTACTCCTGCATGAAGTTCTACAACCAACTTCCATCGGCAATTAGGAACATAAAGACTTATAACACCTATATACAGATTCAGAGTGTTCCAACTGTTAGTTGAGATGGAGCCATACTAGCTGCAAAATTATATTAAATAATTTTGAGACTTGTTTTTGACATTTTCAAGCACCTTTTTATAATGTATTTTATTCTAATTTCTGTTCAAAGCTGAAGGAGGCGTCTGAATTGAAAGTAATTCTAACGTATTAGGCCAACTTCATAATAAGAAAATCGATTATCTTAGTAAGAATCTAAGAAGCAAATCTACTAGGAACAAGCAATGCTTTTTATGCTGCACTGCTGAAGATAATATTCTTCCTAGTCCTTTTTTCTGTTTTTCTTTCCTACTTTTTTTCCCTCCAGCTTCACTGTGGTTTCAACAGTATTCCTTTGTGCTCAGGAACTATCTGTGTTGCTTGAGTGCTATATACTCCATACTAATAACAACCACATATCTGAGCCACAGCTTAGATTGTTTGACAGAACTATATTAACAGAAGTATTCTATAAATATGCTGTTAAACACTGGTGCCAAAGTAAACCCCATCAGAAAAAAGAAAATTTGTTGATAGAATCTCCACAAAGTGCTGAGTGGTTTCCACATAGGATCTACTATTGCCTGATAAGGAGAAAACAATTCGAAGGAAATTATTATTCCATATTGAAAACAAGCTGAGTCTCACTACAGTTTAAGTGGAATCCCAAAATACGGATATTTGCTTTACATAAGATTATTTTTAGTATTTCTTCTTAACATTGCTAAGGTTTGTTATAAAGGTTTAAATTTTTTTATTTACTGGTACGCACAATGAAGATGGTATGTTCAAGGATATTGAACCAAGCGACCACATGCTTGTTACAACCGTTTTTGGCGATGATCAATTTTCGGGCACCGCTGAATCAGCAATGCGTTGTTGTGCGTCCCACCCCTTTGAGTAGTGGGAGTAGTAAACATAATTTCCAACAAAACTGAAACCTTTCATATACATAACAAACCTACCAAATTATAAAACGACAATAAGTAATCCATCGCTTATATAATAAATTTACGTACAGTGTAACGTTAAATTTGTGCAATTAAACCTATTTTACTGGATATCGCATAAATACCAAATGGTGCATTAATTTATTGCAACGAAAAATGCGCAAAACTGCATGGAAAAGTTCGATAATCGAAAATTTGTGCTATATATCCTCTCATACGGAACAGCAATCGCTCAGCACGCCATATCGATTTGTTCGCACAAATCCAAAAATAATCGTCGGCCTTCACAGTGCTACAGAGCGTTGCGTAAGCAACAAAATCAGTTTAATTTCCTCATTTGACAATTTAATTTTGCGTACTAGCGGCCCTAATTACTCCTCACCTGACCGATGAGGTCGCCCAATTACACTTGCCTTGGCGTGACCGATCGTTTGAACGTTTTTGCGTCTCTTCTCCGCGATAATTTGACCAAACACAAAGAACCAACGAGACAAAAAAACAACATTAATTTATAAATAAGTATCGGATATCTACAATTCGTAAACAAGTCTGTTTAAGACATTGTGATTGTGAAGTGTCACCCAAGACACCTGGAGGAAGAGATGGAATAACTATAATATTAAAATTATTTTGGCATTGGGTTTGTGGAGGCAGTTTAATGACCGTGACATACCTACTATAATGGGATACTCACAAGGGCAGTTTTATAATTAATTAAGAGGAGATATTTTATTACAAAGGAATCTATAGTTATTTATTACCAAAAATTAATAATTAATTTAGTAATATAATGATGAAGGTCACATTTTCGAATTACATTAGCGTACATTTCGTGGTTCAACAGTTGGGAACTAGTTTTGGCTTTACTTTATATTGGACCAGCTGTGTCTGTGTGAGAAGAGCTGATTTAAGTTTTATTTCAAATGTCACCGAAAAGTTGGTTGGTGTTTATGAACAGTGTTATCAAAGCATTGGATGCAAAACTATGGCCATCTATGGCCATATTTGAAAGCTATTGGTTTAATAATCAAATTCAAGTCAATTAAAACAGTTGCCGTGTGAAATCATAAATGCTATAAATAGATGGTAACAACGAAATATTGAGGACAAACATCTGTTTTATAACATGTTGTTAATTCGTTATGGAAAGCATTAAAAATTCAGGTTGAATGAGTTTTACAATAAAAGCGTAGCGTATACTATAATACAAGTTTTATAGGACGAAAATTGGCTCATGAGATGTTACGCCAATATGTCTTATGAAACGAGTGTTATATATTATTTCTTCTACTTTGCGACATTAAATGTACATGAATTTCAAAAACTGCGGTTGACATCTTACAATCTAGAGTAGTTTTATCACTACAGGAAAACTGAAAGTTACTAACTAGCTATAGTTCACCACGCTGATTCGTCGGTCCAAAGTGTTTCACGCGTTATCAAAATTTCAGCATCTTGGATACCTACCTATTTCAAGCGCAATATTGTCTCATTATTTTGCAAATTTTTATTACTTTTGCTTTGATTATCTTAACTTCAGTTGTTTGTTTGTTTGTTACGTTCAAATCTGGTAATCGGTATTATACTTGCTTTGCAATGTCAAGAAATGAGAACTTTCCAAAATTTTGAATATTGGAAAACAAACATTTTAGTGCACCTACTTTCCTTTGTAAAGAGTAGTTTAAAAAACAAGTTTTTTACATAAATTTATTTATATTTACGGTCTCCATATTAGGTCCGCTATCATATTTTCACTCATGGCTATAAAGATTTTAAATAACAAAACATAAATATAATCATAATGCAAATGCTGAAATTTTAACAATGTGAGATAAAAGTCATCCAAATATCAGGAAATATAATTAGAATTTGCACATACAAACCCGAGTTTTTGAATTACACATGTTGAATTGTGGAAATCTGCTGCACATTTTGAATTAGGAACCTTTAAATATCGCAGGAAATAAATTTTGTTCGAATCAGTTTTCAGTTACAGTTTTGCGCACCAAATTGTATCGGTTATTTTGAATTTCGAAATTCAAATCTAGATTTATAATCAAAGATTTCTAAAATAAATTATTAGCTTACTGTTTATATATAATTTTTTGGGCCATTGTAGTTTAGTAAATAAATTTTGTCGATATATTATACAGGTTGTTTCAGAAATAACGGCAAACCTTGAAGGAGCATATGCCCAAGGACGCAATACGCATGATTTTTCAAATAACGCATGTTCTAACTTAACGCATTCCCGAGAAAATGTATAAAGAAAGACAGAGTCCCGCTCTATATGGCTGCGACCACAGCCTACCACAGCTAAGCGTCGACTGATGGTGACGTGACAACCGCACTACTCTTCAAGATACTTCACCCCACCACTTTCTGTTCACGCGTAAATGACATTGACCTAGGTGTCCTATGTACTGAGATCGCAGTTGTCATCAGCTGTTTCTTGTTCTTTGGAAATTCTTCTCAAAATTCAGTAATAGTTTTGTTATCTATTGTACTAAACAGTGTGTGTTGTGACTTGTGAGTGTAAGTGCCTTCGGATGCCAGGTTTTTCTGGCTGTATGTTAGTAACTGATTGGTTCTACGATTCTAACCTACGTGTTCGCCGCGTATGCTACAAACTCACGTTGTAATCACAGTTTTGTAGAAACGCTTACTATTATTAAGGTGAGTAATTACAATTAGTGTAGATCTTTTGCGCCTATGCATTATCACCACATTATCAGGCCTTAGACGATATATATTTATATATAATACAATTTTGTTAGTACCTAAACAATTAAAATAGACCCCACGTTATTTGAGCAAAATTGCTTCTTTGGGGTCTGGCACATATGCTCCTTCAAGCTTAGCAGTTATTTCTGAAACACCCTGCCTCTAGTTGACATTGAATATCAAGATTCATGTGGTTTCTAACAATTTTTATTTCCAGTCCTAAAATACATTTAATCTATTTATTCGAACATAATCATTTCGTCAGACATAATTGATCATCAAACAAGCACATGCCAGTGCATTAATTTACACTGCATATGTCGACATATTTCTTTCATAAACTCTTGTAATCTTGCAACTTTCCACATCCAAATGCTGCTCGAGTGCCATCTGTGGAAATACCGACACCATTTTTCCACAGTACGTTTGCGACAGACACAAAATCTTTGACCATTTGAAACAATCTAGGTGCTTCGCTTCTTGTAAATAGTATTGCAAAATAATGGTCATCAACTGGTGATTATCCTAATATAACCAAGAAATATAAAGACCTAACGTTTTGTTTTTTTCGATTTGATCAATATATAGACAATACTTTATTGGAAGGCAACTTATTTCTACAATGACAAACAGCTTCTAGTTTTCTTCCTAGTAAATGCCCATAATGCAATCGATTAGCTATACAGTTTATCTCTCTTAAGAGGCAATCAATTATAAAATCGCTAAATTCCTCGGTCGAAAAATTACAAAACGCCGGATTCGAATGGCATATGCAGTGAAAGTGTATTTTAGTAACACTTTTACATAACTTCTTTTTGTCCGGACAATGAAATTCTGCACGAGACGAATACCGAGCAATGCACTTTCTACATGTTTCCCCATACTTCGATCGGCGAATCATGCCACAATTAGCTACAGACAGCGTTTTAAATATGCAATGATCCCGTTGCATGGTTGCAGCGTGCACCAGAAGAAATTCAGGAAATATGCTTTGGAACTATCATCTGTTATTCGAACGAGAAAAACCGCAGATGAAAGTCTCGATGTCGGTCGGTGGGATTTATGATCTCTTCGATGGAAAGTTTTATGGTTCGCTTTTGTTATCTTTTTTAGTTAAATTATGAGATGGTCAGTAAAAGTTTTTGGACTAACTTCTAGTGTTTATGTTTTTGTGAGGATGAGAGAGCTTGTTTGTTTTCTCTGAAATTATAAAGAAAGAGATATAGAGCTGAAATGATTACTTCTTCTTATATTGTCACAAGATCTCCAAAACTATTTGTTACCCTCATGTTGTCATTGCAGATGGTGGATAATGTCTTCAACATGATAAGTAAAGTTGATCGATTGATTCATTGGATGTCAATGTGAAACTTGTTGCTTGAAAGGTCGTTTTTAATCATAAAGGTTAAATAAGTTCCAAACTACAATACAGAACTGTTGATTTATATGATACAAAATATCTCTGTCTGGTGAAATAACATCATTTTGTTAGAACGAAATGTTCTCATTGGTGTTTAGAGCTTTCTGTAAGCCTGAGTAAATTGTTCAGGAGGTATTTAGTCAGAATAGGACATCTATAAGTTTCAGTTCATTACATTATTTGACCACAGGGTCATTATGGGCCCAACTGCTTCCAAAGAAATTTCAAAGATGTCTTAAATCGAGAATTTCAGCATTTTTTGTCATTTAAATATAATATTTGAGTGCACATGTCAAAATAACTGAATAATAACTGGAAAATCTGACTCTGAAGGTAGAAATTATGAATTGTCTATAGTTTTCTAGCCAAAACTGTACCAAACGTATTTTGGCATTTAATTTCTTGATGAACTGGAGTCAATTGATAATTTTCATCCACTATCACTATTCAAATACATTTATAAACATTTAAAAAACATTTATATTTCCTTAAGTTAATACAAATTTTGATTATTTTCAATTAATTTATTTTGACAGCTAGTAGCAGCCACTAAATATTATTGTAAAATTATGATGAAATTATGCATTTTTTTGCAGATCATAGAACTTAATAATCAAATGTTTGAAGACTGAAAATGTGCAAAATACTGCGCTGTCAAAAACTTTCTAAAAACTGAGTATCAAATCTTCTAATATCTGATTCAAACTACTGTTAGGTAGGTGTCATATATTTGCTTCAAACAACATGTAAACGCGTAAAAACTACAACCAAATATTGAGACAACAAGGTCACATGGCTTTGGGGATGAATGTTTTTCCCAACTTTCAATCTTAAATGCAATTACACCCTTAGATTTCTCAACAAAAAAGTAGCCACAATAACATTTGGGTCACTGATTAGAATAATTTGGCCCATATCCGTACATATAAGGCCTGTTCCAACATTGCGTACGATACAAAGTTTTCTGCAAAGCGCTTCTGTGTATCATTAAATTGATTATCGTAACATAACTGGCCCATACAAAAAAATCTTATGTCGCCAGGCACATGACTTTATCATACAATATATAAAATTAATGGTTTAGCTGCATGAGATTCTATTTGATTGAGATCGATCGTGTCTGCATTAAAATAAAAGAAGCCAGGATTTGACAGATATTTTGATAATTTTGGCAGTAGGTATTGTCAAAAAATCAGCGTTTGACACTACCTATTGTCATTAGAATGAAAATAATTGTCAAATCCTGGCTAACTAGTTTTAATGCAGACACGATCTTGATCAAATAGAATTTTCTCATACAGCTTAACTATTAATTTTACCAAAAAGATGTCATAGACATAAACTATACAAAATGTCCTCTACTTTAATTTATTATTTAACTATTTTGACCAAATTACAGAAATGGCAGCCCATTTGCAAAATCCTTGAAAAATGCTTAGAGGAAACATCCAGTTCCTTTTGACCGTTTTGAACCAAAAGCTTTTTAGTTTCTCATGAATCGTCGCCACAAAAATCGGGTACACACATACACTCACACACATACAGACATTTTTTTGTACGTTGGTCAAAAATGTTCAGGGGACCAAAAAAGACCTATTTTCGCTAAAATCTCAAAAATCACTTAAGCATACTGCGTATGATAAAGTAGAAACAATACCGTAACAGTGTATTTTTTGTAGTTACAAAATAAAACTGAGTATGCTCTTCTGGCTATATTGTTATAGATGTTTGATGGACACAATGGCAAAAAAATAAAGAATGACTTTTCTTCAAGAAGTTAAAATTGAGATTATATAGAAGAAAGTTAATTCATTTTTATATAGTGAGCGCGGAAAGTATGGAAACAAGTATGAAATTGTTGATACGGTGTAAAATGGAGAAGTTATTGTCGAATTATATTTGATACCAAAACACAGATTTTGACACCTGTTATATCTACATTCAACATTTTTGTTTAGTATTTTGATTTTCATTTGTGGGATCACATTTATAAAAATCTAACCATGTTGTCTCTAGTGGAGACCAAAACAGGTAAAAAAGTATTAATCAACATTGGTCCGCAACTAAGCCATAATATAAAAATGTCCAGAGGAAAATCTTATTATCTACATATTTAAATAATGGGACACTAAACATATATTGATAGGAAAACAAAACATGTACGGGTACTTAAGAAGAAATATATAAATGTGTTTAATAACAAAGAAAAACGGAATAAAATTTTCATCACCTATATAACAAAAAAAGCCGTTCAAAAACCGTATTAAACGTATTATACATTCAAATATTGCCCTTGAAGTTTTGGCAGTCATGCCAAACATGAGATGAATCAACAAGTGCAATCTATGAGTTGCGTGTTCGTTGTTTAAAAACGATTGTCCCATGTCTATTTTATAAAAGTTTTGTACTATCTAATTGTTGTTTTAAATTAAGTTAACCGTAGCCCACGATTGTATGCAGATGCGACTAATTATTTCGCATCTCACGTCTTGTCTCTCCGTGTAAAAGTAACACGAGAACTTAGAGTTTGATGTAGTTGTACTCCTTTCTTCCTTTCTAAGGTGCTCTGGTTATCGGATTGCAGATGTAACTAATCCTCACAGCCACTAGCACAACGCTTGTACATAGGACGACACCTGTTCTAAAGAGATTCGCTTAAAGTAGACTTATAGCACCAGCAGTACTGCGACCACAGGCCTGTCAGACTATCTCTTGGGTTAATTTCACTGCGCCTATCCCCGTGGGGCATCAAAACCAGACAGAGGAGATCCACTCTCACGAGTGTGCCAACCCCGAAACACAGATTCCGATGTAACATAACCTCCTCTTCCTCCTATTGAACGTGCAGAATCGAGAAGAATGAATGAAATAAAAGAAAGACTAACAGGAGGAATTACAAAGGAGACCGCGCACAATGGCGAATTTGTGGTATTGCAAAATAATTAATGAAGAGAGATTTCTTAGAATAGCAAATCGTATAGCAAAATGCGAAACAATCGCTCATTCGGTAGAAATTGAGGTATCGCTTAATATTTGCGCGGAATCCGTGAAATTGAAGGTTGCCTACTTCAATTAAAAACGAATATGTTGCGTTTAATGGTTTAGACGTAGAAATGGAGAGTTGAGCTTTCAATTGTTTCTCGATTTGATTTGAGAATAGCTTTCCTCCAACTGATATAATTATGATTGTGTAGATCAGGGTTTCCAGATCTGTTTTAGGCAACGTAGAGAGGGATATATAGAGAACCAACAATAAATATCAATAAATATCTGGAGTAATTTTAGTCAAACAACATACTGAAACTTGACTTGAAACTAACAAAACTGTATTAACATGATTAGTAGGTAATGGACATGCTGTGCTGACCTTGACTAGGGGTTACTAATATGTGTTCGTGGATCCGACCTTTCCCCAGCTGGCCCTATCCAAGATCCATGTCATGCACGTCTTGTAATGCCGTTAAGGAATTTGATTCAAATACTGTAAAAAGTTACTGATGACTGATAAGTGATAAGTGATGTACACTCATTATTCTTCTTTAAAATAAAATATAATTTATTTTGATAAGCCTAATAGTTTTGGGGATATTGATGGAAAGATAAACCCATTGACACACAATTTCCAAAAAGCATTTTGTAAATCAAACAGCGAACAGCTGATTACGGTAAGGGCTTGCGTTTCCCTGCATTTTTTTTTATTTTTAGCTTTTCTGGTTAGTAGTTAGCAGACACATACTCTATGTGTGCAATTATTTTTCTGAAAAATCATATTGCTCGAAACGTGTACACGGCCGCAAGCTACTACAAGGCAACATCTATGAATAAGATCGTTTACTGGTCCAATAGTTATATATAGCTGTCAAATAATAGCTTGTTTTATACATTTAATCACTACGTTCAGTGCATTGAGGGTAAAACGTTAAGAAGACACAAAAATCTGATGTGGCCAGGCACATTACATTATCATACAATATATAAAATTAATAGTTTACCTGCATGAGATTCTATTTGATCGAGATCGATTGTGTCTGCATTAAAATTACACAAGTTAGTAAGGATTTGGCAGATATTTTGACAATATTGACAGTAGATATTGTCAAAAAATCAGCGTTTGATTAATCCTGGCTATGTAGTTTTAATGAATACACAAAAAGAATTTGCTCATACAGCTAAACTACTAATTTTACCAAAAAATGTCAGACATAGATTACACAAAATTTCCTCTACTTTAATTTATTATTTATTTTGACGAAATTACAGAAATGGTAGCTCATTTGAAAAGTCTTTGAATAATGCTTAGAGGAAACATTCAGTTGCTTTGGTCTTAAAACTTCTAAATATGAAGTTTCGTCCCGATACCTTTAGTAGTTTCTCTGGAATCGTCGCCACAAAAATCGGACAAAAAGACCTATTTCCGCTAAAATCTCAATTTCTTTTTCGGCACGATTACAATACTTTATCTTACTGCGTATGATAAAGTACCAAGGAATGTTTACGAAATAGTTTTACATCTATTTTTTTATTTAAAGCAGAATATATCCGAAATAAATAAAATTAATAATATATTATTTTTATAGAGTAATAAATATTGATAACACTGGTCGACTTGACTTTGGTAAATTTAATGGCACAAATATTTTTTTATATCTACGTGCATATATAGTGTATATTATAAAAGCCATTTTTGGCCATTTTCTTATTCTTCTATTGTTTTATATCAATTATGATACGAAAGATCTTTAGGAAGATTTGAGCCCATCAATGTATCAATCAGGATTTATTTTGAACAGTTAATTTGTTTTCAAAGGCCAATCTAAGTAGATGATTA
The DNA here is from genome assembly GCA_964023965.1 of Melinopterus prodromus. Lineage (NCBI taxonomy): Eukaryota > Metazoa > Arthropoda > Insecta > Coleoptera > Scarabaeidae > Melinopterus > Melinopterus prodromus. Next base: position 55,268,465 of record OZ030393.1, read on the forward strand.
CAATACTTCATCATACTGCGTATGATAAAGTAAAAATGTCAAGAATTACATCATTTCACCAATATGGGAGGCCCTAAATCAAGTAAAATTGTAGTCTCATCCAAAGATGCATTTCTTTTGCGTAGAACCTTCGTTTTGGAAAAAACTATAGTGGTTATTCTTAACATCATTTAATTAATTTAATTCCTACGTTATACAGTTTGTGATCATAGTTCTTTGATTTTATTTTTGATTCAAAATTATCAACAATTAGAAAATCATTGTACGTTTAGAGTGTACAAAGGACGTTGGATCTTCTTAACATAATTGTTCTTTGTTCTCACAATATTAATTACTTATATAACCAGTAACTTCATAAATTTACTCATGGAAGAATATGTTACGAGGCGCATTTCGATCTATCCTGGTCTGAATTATTCAGGATGTCAAAATTTTCTAAAAAAAAATACGTCAAAATAGGCCAAAAGAAGTATTCAGTTTGCTCAGAAGAAACGAACAACATTGTCAACAATTATAAATTTTTAAACATAACCAAACTATTTACCATCTCAGATTGTCATAAAATTGACTGATAACACTGGAGAATATTTTTTGATTTTTTGTATATGCCAGGGAAGTTTTCATAACAAGTTGTACTGAATACAGATCCGGGCTCAGAAATTAACAATCAATATCAGGATTTTGAAAAAAAAAGTCGGTAAAAATGTATGATTTTTCCTCGAAAATACTAATGATATGAAACTTTTCATTAGATTCATGCGCTATTTACCTATGCCCAAATACGGAAAAACACGATTTTCTGGCATATTGGCCTTATTCTTTTTTTGCAAAATCATTACGTGATGGAAGTTCTAAGCCTGAACTCAAAAGTGACCTTTCCCAGCGTAATTTAACAACTAACACTTTAACCAAATGAGTTAAATTCTAATGGGATACTGCATAGTAAACTATGTTATTTAGTTTTTTGTGGTACATCACTTAATTGGTTGTTTACGATTAATTATTAAATTGCACCTAATGATCTGTTTTACCACAATATGCAAACTAACAAACTTATGAAACGATTCCATAAGAACAGAATGTACAACACCTACAGCGGCGTATGTGAACCACTTATGTCGGAAGAATTACGCACAATGGAAGGACTTCTAATTGCAAGATAATTGTATCCTCCACGAGTTATACGGAGACTCTTACCTCACATCACTTAGATAACTTATTACACACGACGGCATTTGCGCAATTTCAATTCTTCTCCATACACCAGAAGATCAACAGTAGTAATTAGAAATGGAAGAAGACGTGCTTTATACCATGGATTCAGAAGATATTATACAATAATTATGAAGCATTATCTAAGCACTTCTAACGACTTCTTGTTTCAGAATGGTACGAACGCAAAACGTTGTAGAACTGAGCATGTATTGCTATTGTTTTAAAAGTTAACAAGCGCATTTGTTATCGACAAGTTTACCAGTGGTGTTAAATATCGAGTTGTTGCAGTTGACATTCACTGTTGCAAACGGTGATTCATATCGCAATAAATATTATACTTAATTAACAGCGTTTTCAGGACATTTTAACCTCAACCACAATACGTCGTTTGTGAAATCTATTACTTCAGCAAAAAAAAAGGAGCAAGGTTCTTGCGGTATACAGTATACAGTTTGTACCATTTCAACTCGCAAGCTATTTGAGGATTATGACATCGCAAAACACGTTTTGCGTCCAAGGAGGAAGAAGAAGACCCAAGAGTGGCACAGAATTTTTCTGAAACGGTGTCGGGCGCTGATTACTAAGATACGAGAGAGTTGTTCTTCTCTTCTGTCGGGCGAAGAGAGTCAACGAAAAGTTTTGCGACTTCCCATTGGAGACGCGTTTGCCCGGAGGATCAAGGCCAACTGGTTTTAAAATGTCTGGATCTTTTGTCACGTTCTCATACATTATACGGGCACTCTGGTGGTATAAGTCTCCATCTCAAGGCACACGCGAATTTCTCTACTCCTACGGGCCGGAAGAATTCCAGTGGTGACCTCTACCAGTCACCACTAGTATGTGTTGTTAAAAATTTCGATAATAGTCGTATAATTAATTCATGATGCTTCCTATTTGTCGAATGCTTATAGGGAAAGTGATAATTACTGATAATGGTTTGATGATGAGGATAACATCTGTGCTTTCTACCATATTGTCGTATAAATTAAATCATAGTGGTAACTGGGAATGTTTCTTCAAATTATTAGTATACTATCTACATACAGGGTCTCCAATAAATAGTGGTCAATCCTGGGGCGTGCTGATGGACAAACACCGGGTGAAATAGTGTGGTCTCGGACAATCTAAATCCGTCTGGTTTGCTGTCAGATTTTCAAGATATATCAAGTTGGATTCCTGATTTTAGTTTTTATATATTTTGCTTTGACCAGTTTTGTTGTTAATATGTTTAACTTTTCTATGACAGCATTTTAAAGTAAATTCAATTAAATAATTCAAACACAATGTATCATTTAATCATTTTTAAAATTCAGAATTTTCACACCTTGCTGTATTTTGAGTATGTCGCCGTGTCAAAGTACGATGTCAAAACATCCTTGTGTTGGTTTTAAAATATTTGACCAGCAAAAAGAAGTAAATTTACTGGAGAATAATTCAACCATCCTTCCGTTTACAATTATTAACTTTTACTTAATGCTAATTTACCTTATTCTAACCTAGCCAACTTGCAATGTACGCCCATTTAAAACAATCAGTTTTGTTAATCCTTTCTGTTTAAAAAAGCACTATCTACTGTCATTAGAATGAAAATATCTGTCAAATCCTGGCTAACTAGTTTTATATTAATGCAGACACGACCGATCTCTATCAATTACAATTTGCTCATGCAGCTAAACTGTTAATTCTACCAGAAAGTCATAGACATAAATTATACAAAATGTTCTCTACTTTACTTTATTTTTGAACTATTTTGACGTAATTACATAGATGGCGGATCTTTTGCAAAAAAGGAACCTTTTGAAGAAAAGGCTTTTCTACTCTAAGTTTGGTCATGAAACTAATAAATATGAAGTTTCGTCCCGATACGTTTAGTAGTTTCTCCGGAATCGTCGCCACAAAAACGGGTACCCACACACATACACACATAACACACACATACAGATTTTTTTTACCCTGGTCAAAACGTTCAGGGGACCCTATAGGACATATTTCCGCTAAAATCTCGAAATTTTAGTAAAAAAGCGTACAGCAAAAGTTACACACGATCTCAAATTGTACATTATTCCGTCTCTAAAACTAATAAAATATTGCCTATCTTCTCAAGTGCATAAGAAATGAAAATCTTGACAAATTATTTTTTGTTTCCTTCAATGTAAATGTATTTTTTAGTTTAGAAGATTTCACTTCAATTCAATATTTGAGTTTTAATTGAACATAGCTACTCTATATATTATCGAAAAACTTGAAGATGTTATCATCATCACTTAAAAATTGCAAGATGTGAATTAATGTACAGTTGAAAGGACAGAAAATCTATCCAGACTCAACGACGCAGGCATTAAAAACATCGATAAATCGTAGACGGTGGATTTATCGATGTTTTTACAACCTCTATCGCATAAATCAAACACGCCGCGCGGAATGAAAAACAAAAAGAAAAGCGGCGATAAGCCGCGATTGCAAAGCAGGTTGTGTGCGAGTCATTTGTGCTTTATGGTGCTCGGACGTACGTCTCTCGACGTTTCTTCGTCTCCGGACGCCGGTCTTCATAATTAAAATCCATTGTGGTGGTTTCCGAACAACGTATCTGGACCATTCACCCCGGCCAGAGCCATAAAACCGAACTCCAGTCATAATATCGCCTATAGTGGGCGGATGGAAAACTCTAGCCTTCGGACGTTACAAAACGTGCTTCGACTTACAACCACCAACGGACTCCTCAACACTTGTTACACGCAAAATTTACTCTGACGAACACTGCGTTAAGTTACAAAGAAAGCTAGTGTCTGCTTGGTCTATCTAAGCAATTTGAACCAAAAGGATAGTTAATTAGTTACTAAAACTGCGTATATCAATACCATCACAATACTTTAACACAGTGGTTCTTAACCGGTTCTCCGCGGAACACTGGTGCTTGTTGCAAGTGCTCCGCAAAATTATGAAAGCCGAAATTGTTGACTCATTTACCGTATGTGATTGAAATAATAATATTTGTATTTGTATATTATTAACGTATAAAACATTCTAACTTCAACAAAACAAACAATTATAGTATATTATAATACAAGAAGACACCCAAAATAAGAGATGGAGCAGCGCAGAAAGACCTAGGTCAATAAGTCCCCGTTCGAACACCAAATGAAATTTATTAAATGAAACTAATTGTATAATAAACCTGTACAAAGCTGGATGTTGGAATAAAGATTATTACTACTACTCTAATACAAGTTTTAGAAGACAAAAATTGGCGCACGAGTTCTTTTGTTATATACTATTTTTTCTACCTTGCGACATTAATTTTACATAAATTTCGAAAAATGCGGTTGTTATCTTACAATTTGCGATTGTGTGTCAGCCTTATTTGACACTTTACGTCAATATCATAAATCTTGGGAAACCAAAAGTTACTAAAAGTTTGTGATCTAGTGTTTTCATAATGACACCGAAAGCGGTTTCGTTATGAGTTTATAACGAACGCAAAGTAGAAAAAAAAACATTTACAATTTTCAAATAGTAATAAATATGAATAAAATAAATAAAGAATTTAGAACATAATACAATAAAAATAAAAACTGCTAATATAAAGAATCTACCAAAATTAACTTCTGTAACTTCTTAAGTAATAGAAAAACATATAAGACCATATAAAACATTATACTCAGAACGACATTTGATTTCTAAAAATTAATTCTGCTGAAAAAAGGTAGACCATTAATATATTTATATTTTTTCTAATTAATGTTATATTGTAATTGTTATTTAATAATCGTTTTAATTTTGAATAAAAGTGATGTCAATGTTTTTGGTGCTCCGTGAATTTTTTATATGATTAAAAGTGCTCCCTGACTTCAAAAAGGTTAAGAACCACTGCTTTAACATATCTCAATGAATTATCCTCTCGATTATATGTAAATAGTTCACAGTTTCCGGGTTATAACATTATTACTTCAACCCTTGACGTTTACTTTTAGTGGCATAATTGTAAGGTGCTTTAATTTGCGAGGCAGTTAAAGAGATAAATTGAGGTTTACAGTCAAAATTAAATGAAGAACATTGAGACGTAATAAAGCCATATTTTGCGAATTATTTCGACAATATTAAATTATATATATTAACATTACCTCATTGTGCGACGACTCTTGTCGATTTGAGATATATAGACAAAAGCATGTGCGTCAAAATTCTTTTAATAGATTTTATAACTTGTTATCACCATTCTTTTTGTATCTCCGGTAGTAATAGGTATTGACGTCATCAACGAAAGAAATATTCGGAAAAGGTTGGGCTATTCCTTGGTAAAGCTTGTATCAGAAATTGACGATCATGCTTCACACAGAGCACTGCAAATCATGTCAATAAAACACAATCTTATTTGTGCACCCTTTTCTCTCTATTATAGTGGTATTTATTTGACAACTCTTAATTCTGTTTTGAAGGACCCCCTTAGTTTGTTCTTTTATATCTACACTTTATTCCTGTGAAATTTAAGATCGACGGATGCATATAATCAAAATCAAGGAAAAATGTAATAGTTTTTTTTACAATGAATTTACATACCACAATTGTTAATTATCCTGACCAACAATCAACCAAATCTAACAAGCAACTGCTTTTGGTAAGCCTTTTTTTGTTGAATCTGAAGCAGAAATTTTGCCTTGAGCAATGAGCAATGAGCATAGATTTTGAGGAAATAACGGATAAAAACAACAAAAATTTAAAAATATATATATATACATAAAGCATACCAGAAACAGTGTTGACTATTCTATTATAATAATTGTGAAAATTACCTTTTAGATAAGCCTGATGATGTCTAAATGTCGAAATCGGTCGCTCTATTTTTAAAATAAAAATCTAATACACGTTATGGCGTTCTGCGCTGTCTGTAGTTATTAATTTTTACTTGTTCGATTTTATTCTTTGTTGGCCAAGATAGTACTTGGCTTAGATTATTATAATATTTTTAACAAATTACGCACCTGTTTTGATATATGTGAAATATAATGAATTGATGAAATATAATGATATCTAGAATAGATTAAAACTATCTGAACTTTTTTTTGGATTAAGCTAATAACTATGATATGTAAATTTATTATATTAAAACAAAATATTTTTTAGTTTATCATACGCAGTATGCTTGCCAGTGAGCTGCCATTTCTGTAATTTCGCCACAATAGTTAAATAATAAATTAAAGTAGAGGAAATTCTGAATAATTTATGTCTACGACATTTTTCGGTAAAATTAATAGTTTAGCTCCATGAGCAAAATGTATTTGATTGAGATCGGTTGTGTCTGCATCTTAGTTAGCCAAGATTTGACTAGCAGTTTCATTCTAATGTCAGTAAGTAGTATCAAACGCTGATGTTTTGACAATACCTACTGTCAATAGTAAAAATATCTCTTAAAAAATTCAGTTCTGCAGTCTCATATATTATGTTGTTTGTGACCTTTGTATGTTGATTTGTCAAAAAAAACAGTTTTTGGGGCGACGATTCCGGAGAAACTACTAAAGGTATGGGGACAAAACTTCATATTTACAAGTTTCATCACCAAACTTAGAGCTGAAAAGCTTTTTGTTCGAAAGTGTTACTCTTAGCATCTTCTTCACGATTTTGCAAATGAGTCGCCATTTCTTTAATTTCGTCAAAATAGTTAAATAAGAAATTAAAGTAAAGGAAATACTGAATAATTTATGTCTATGACATTTTTTGGTAAAATTAAGAGTTTAGCTGCATGAGCAAATTCTATTTGTTCGAGATCGGTCGTGTCTGCATTAATATAAAACTAGTTAGCCATGATTTGACAGATATTTTCATTCTAATGACAGTAGGTAGTCTCAAACGGTGTTTTGACAATACCTACAGAAGACTTCATAATATTTATCAGAACATCGTTACTTGCTAATTGTCTCATACAGAAAACGTCGATTCCAGTTCAAAAGCAAACTAAAATATCAAAATTCAAGATGACGTCCACAAAGAAACCAATAGTTAATTATCTCCTAATGCAGATGGAGTTTTAATTAGGTTTTAGTCTACTTTAATCGAGGAATATTCGGGGTAATTGATACTTAATCAATTTTACATTCTTTATTCTTCTATTTTGTATTAGTCGTATTTTTACCTTTTAGGTTATATTTATTACAGGCCATTTTGTGTGTAAATTTTCGTTAAGTATGTATGTAAGATTACATACATACATGTTATGTAAGATTAGAGATTTTTAATCTTTTATTATAGCACATATATTATTTTCGGTTTAAAAAATCAAAATGTTAAACTTATGTTTGAAAACCACAATTCTATTACTGGACATTAGGATCTTTTTGCAATTACTATTCCAGTTATCATTCCTCAAAAACTATTACCAGATTCTTTGTACAGAGTTCGTCTTCCTTTGGTCCACTGCACTGAGGCATTAAACAATTCCGCAAATCCTCGCGCGGGTTCTCGCATGAGATCGCATTAAAATATGAACTCATTAATCCTCGACGTAACAAAACATTTTCGGAATAATTACCACGGCCGTATACGGCAATTATTAATTGCCGTCTCAGCAATAACATCAAAAACGCTTCCGTCATCATTAGTTCTCAATGAATACAACATCGCCCATGAAAATTTCACACCACGTTTCCATTAATTGCACGAAATAGCTAAAATTGCCCTAACTGTACTAACCATCCAACCAATATTCCAGTTACTTACTCAAGTGCATGCAACTGGATTCAACTATAACTCGAGTATTTTTAACCGTTCCTTCTGATTTTTTTTTTCGAGTCGTTCGCTAGTAATGTTGTTGAGGTGATTTGTAGCGGAAATCAATCTCAGTGTACAATGCAAATGAAGAGCGAGTAGAGTAACGGAAGGTACATGATGGTTGGCCAGCCCTGGACATTGAAGTAAACGCTATGCGAAGTCGGCATTTCCGAATAACGGTGCGCGCCGAGTTTTTGCCGGCTCAGGGAAATAATAACAAGCTTGCCGTAGACATTCGCTATTAGGGAAGCATCTACTTGCATAAGTCATGGCCCTCTCCGCACTGCCTCCCGCGCTATCTGGCAGATACTACGCTAGGCTCAAGGAAAACTTGGTTTGGTCGCTAGACAGTACCGGCATAAGGCAAAAAGCTTCCAAGTTTAATTAAAATGCTATAAAATTAGAAGGGAAGACAGCAAATATTGAAATATTGCAAAACGTCTAAAAAGTAAAAGTAGTCAACAATTAAAAAAGTGAAAACTAAATAAATGCTGAGTAACAATGCACGAATTAACTTGCTTCTAGATATGGCAAGATATGCAAACATAACCATAAATATAATTTTTTATTATATTCGATATTATTCAAATTAACTAAAAGTTCAAGCCGAGACTTCAGTATTCCACAATTCACAATAGTTTTCTTGTGCTGAAGTACTTCGATGGTTGTTTGAGCAGGTTGTCTCCATGTTTCTTGACTGGAGTTCCAGACGACTGTGATGATAATAGTTAAACGTGAAGAAATTTGCTTGATGCTATTGCTAGATATGATATAGTCCAAACACTATTATAAGAGCTCTGAGAGAGATATTCATATAGAAGAAGTCATGCATACTTTTAAAACGTTTACAATAAAAGGAAAGCAATAAAAGTACAAAAAAGAATTAAAACCAGATGGTTTGCAAAAAAACAGTGCATATAAGACTACTTCCGATATTTCCTGGCAATTAAAATAGCTATCATGAAACACTTCAGGATTATGTTAAGCTATCTATTTCCTGAACCTCTATGAGGTAATATAACTAAGAAAAAAGCGTCTGGCACTTGTGGTCTGATACATCCTGTATATGTTTTCCACAAACGCATTAAGAATATATTTAAAAAGTGATACGATTAGTAGTTAATATTAAACTGATCATAAACATCATTAAGAGTGCTATTTTTTAATTTTTATAGCGTTACTAAGAAGCATTTTTAGCACTAGTGCTAAAATTGATCATTTTGAACACTCGGCTTCAGAATGTCATGCTGTTTTCGCACTGGGGTCCTAAATCAACGGATTTTCTTGTGTCCATTGGCATTACTCATTTTTTTTTTCTACAAACCACCACAACATATTTATGAAATGCGAAATGACAAGTGGGAAAAAAGTTAAATTAAATGATATTAATTTCAAAATGACCCTCGCTTGTACTATTTAAATAATTGCAAGGAAACACTTTTAGTAATAGTGCTGAAAACGTGTCATTACACCACTGGGTTCTATAATAGTATATTATTATATAAGTTTTTGTTTTCAATATCAATTACAGCATGAGTGGAAATTGATCGTTACCGATGGTTTCATAATGAGACCAAAAATAGTGTCACAATGTGTTCATTATGAAACTAAAGTAGAAAAACTTACGTTAAATTTATGTTTTGTTTTTCGCACAGTAGTTTTTTTAACTGCATTTAAATACAATACAAGTGCTAATGCATCCAAGATACTACAATGAAAATGTAATCAGTTTTTAACAACAAATTTGAAACATCGCGTTATACAGGTCCGGCACTAACTTAGACATAAATAGGAAACGTTTTTATTATAAACTTCTCATCAAATTTTATTTCAGCAAAATTTTTTATATTGTATTAAACCTAAAATGCAAAACTATTATTTGAAAAAAAGTATTTGGAAATATTAGTGGTCTTTAAAGTCTTATTATTAAGTCTTCGCATATGTCTTATAAGCATCTTCTCTGTTGCAAACGCAGCGTGTTGCCAAAGAAATGAAAATGACATAAGAGTAAAGTACCTTCATCTTGCAAGTATTGCCAAAATATTATTTGAAAAAGTATTTCAAAATATTAGTAGGCATTAAAAATGAAATTATAGCCACCTTCGACGTTCCATATACTGGGTGTTCATGCAACGACGAAGGATATTATAATTTTGTATTTAATGCCCTCTAAGGTGCCTTACAGTTTTTTAAAATAATATTTTTTAGCATAGTTTTTCATAGTTTTGGTGACACCCTGTATATGCAAGCAGCTAATTACATTCTAATATTTGCAATTAAGGTTTAAGACAATCCAGAAACTTTTCTGAAGAATTGATAATTATTTCCTTTTCCATTTATGTTCAAGTTAGTGCCAGATACAGTATTTCTAGACCTGTTTCCTCAATATCAAATATTAGTAAAGGTATCTAAAACACAAATTTAAAAATAGAAAAGAATTCAATGTTTTTAGTAGCACAATTATAAAATTTCCAAATGAAGTCCAACCACAATGAAATACTTCTCAACCGATATTTATCAAACTCAATTGTTTCATTAGTTTTCGAATTGTGTGTTATATCAGATGTCGGAAATAATTTTGTTTCTTCTGATTGATCGTTTACAATGGCAATACATTTTCCGTCACACAATAGGTACATACATACGCATTGCTGAATAACGTTACGTTCCATTTTGTATTACCCAAGCCAGCAAATATCCTGCAATACACAGCTAATATTGAAGGTTAAGAATAGGTTAAATAGACAATGCTTTTCATGGTTATTCCTAATATGTTTTTAAAGGCATGTCTTTGACGGAAACTTTTGAAAGAACTAAAGAAAGAACAAGCCACAATCTTAAGTTTACCACGTCTTTGTTATATGAGCAACAAATATCGCCTTTTATCTTCTTAATAATGATGAATAACACTCCCAGATCAAATCATCCTTAAGCTGACTCTGTCCATAGGCGCATCTTCATAAAATAAAAACTTCTCATTTCCAAGAGAACTAACAAGACCGACGTGACGTTGCGACTAACAAAAATATCTGCTGCTGATCGCTAGCTTTCTACTTGATCAGTTGTAGTTAATTAGCATGCATTAAAATATGAAATTATAGACTCTCCAAAAACGAAAGTCATGTTGACACGCGCGTGTCCGAAAATTTATCTTAAACTTGAACGGAATGGGCGGCAAATGCCTTATATAGATTGGTAATGTTGTTGGGTAACGGTGAAACTATTTGCGCTCGGTAATAGCAGCGCTGTCATTAAGTAAGTAAGATATTTATTTGAGTGTCTGAAACTGGAGCGGATTACGTTTTAAAACTGAAACGACGCACTCTCATTGATGTGGTATTTGTATTCCGCCGTTGAATAGCTACTTGGTATTTGGAATATGAATGGCATGATAAAGATCTGTTTTTAGTGTCAATTTAGGAAGCTGGTGTATTTAAAAAGAATCGACGTAAGAACGTACTAGATCCGCAGAAACTGGTTTTTATTTTCGTTTAGGTGTGTACCGCTGACATTTGTTGCCATAGCCACAAAATTTGTAGTTGGTGATTGACTTCGCCGGCACAGGTTCGTTATATGTATTGTTGTGATTATAATTATGAAGCGGAAATTGTGACCTTTTACACGGATTTTCATCAAGAAGATGAGAAAATTGCTTTAAATTTTGAAACAGCAGATTTTAGTTTACTAATGATAATTCATATGTATAGAACTTAACTTCATTAGCATAATTTTCATTAGTATACAACTTCTGTAATTCATTGACACACCTTATAGATATTAAACTATGATTTATTATAATTGCTTTAAACAATTAATTTAAGTTTTGAAAATAAAGTTTATATTTTTGCTAATTTATTATTTGTTTTTCCTTGAAAATTGATCATCAAAAATTAATTTCCTCAAGATATTCACTTTTCAAGAAGTAACTCATATTTATACATAATTTGTGAGGTTTGAGGTCGATCAATACATATAACTCCAAAATATTTTTGAGCCCCACGGGACTGAAAATCGAGGTTAAATTTAGTTAATATGAAAAAATATAATAAGTCATTTGTGTTTTGTCAAACTGCTAATAACTTTTTACATAACCCAGATATCGACTTAATAAACAATTAATATATTAACTTTTGAGTCTAGATATCAAAGCATTTCACATACTTCCAAATACTTCATTTTTCAAAAATATGTTGTTTTTTAAACGGTTTAAAAGCTGCTTTTTTTACATTTGTAAATCGGGAACTAATTTCTTTTAAAGGTTTGAAATGCTAGATTAATATGTAAAGGATAATGAGGAGTATCATCAAAAACATTATCAGTCTAAAATATGATTATTATTAAATTTCTTGTATGAAAACAGATTGGTGTTAGTATATATAAAAATATACTAACACCAATCACCATATAAAAACACTTTTCCTTTTTACATTAAGTGATGTTCTGATACGACAATATTTATAAGTGTTGCTTCTTCCGGTTTTTCGGCGTACTTAAATATTATTTCTCTTTATTTCTCTTTATTTCTCTTTATTTCTCTTTATTTCTCTTTATTTCTCTTTATTTCTCTTTATTGAATAACAGATTATTTTGCAAGATAAGCATTGGAGTCGGGCCAGAAATATCAATTGTCGCAATCAAATAATCACTGTCAGTTGTAAAGTTGTAGGTAAAGTTTTCAAACAAATTTTTACTTTATCATACGCAGTACCTACAGAACGGGATCTTTCCTCTAAGCAGTTTTCAAGGATTTTGCAAGTGAGCCGCCATTTTTGTAATTTCGTCAAAATAGTTAAATAACAAATTAAAGTAGAGGAAATTCTGAATAATGGATTTGGCAAATATTTCCATTCTAATGACAGTAGGTAGTATCAAATGCTGATGCTTTGATAATACCTACTGTTAATAGTATCGAAATAACTGTCAAATTCTGACTAACTAGTTTAATTTTAATGCAGACACGGCTGATCTCAGTCAAATGGATTCTCATGCAGCTAAACGATTAATTTTATATATTGTATGATAAAGTCATGTACCTGGCCACATCAGATTTTTTGTCTCACTATCACACTAAACCAGCAAAATTAATATAAAACATTATAATTATCATGAGAATGGTCAGGAAAAAAAATGGGAAATACAACTTATATGTTATTAGAAGAACGTGAAGAAATAATAGTTCACAGATACTGAAGAAAATTTCAGTACTAAAGACAAGTAATAAATGAACAGAGAACTTTATAGACGTATAATTAAATGCACTAAGAACGATAATATCAGTTGAATAGTCTATAGTATAAACTCTATGGTCAACAGTGAACAAAATGAAACAAGTCATAATAATAAGTGATAAATGAGTGGTTTTTTGTAAGCTCTTTACTAAATTTTTAATTGTGTCTAGTTTTAAGAAAGAAAAATTCATTTTTGGCTTTTATAATAATAATATAAATACATTAATTAATAACGCGTCTCGGCAACAGGCAATTTTGACAATTTAAAAATCAGTACCACCCTAATAAGGAGTTCACTTTCATGCTTCAGGAATAAACGAACGACAAATTACTCTGTTAGATGATATTCATAAAAATTCCAAACAAATACACCCGATCTTCATTTCTTATAATAAAAGTCAGTTCGCTAAATTTGGCGGTTTGACTTTCTCGACCGGATGGAAACTGTGCAAACGTCTTCTTGGTAAAGAGATTGCTCCCATGTCAATGGAATTAAAAATACACTAGACACCAATTGTAGGGTAGAATAATCTGAATGGTACAGCTTTTGGTTAAGTTTAGTTAATTTTCACAAATCATGATTGGCATTCCAATCAACAATTTGAAATTACCTTAATGGTCTGGCATTTTTTTATACTATTGCCATCTTTCAATCTCAACTGAGTTGTATTCGATCGGATAGCATTAAATCTGATGACTTCTGCGGAATAAACTTACTCACTGAACAACTCAATTGAAGATCATCATTTTTTAATTAACAAATTCTGCAGGGTTGCGTGATAATCGGAAATAATCGAAAAAGCAAGACGTAAGTAACTTTTTTCTACTTTCAACAACCAATTAATTAATTAAATTAGATAGGCATTGGTCACTTAGACATGATGTAACTGACTAACAACAAGCAAAAGTCTATTTATCGTTTGCAGTAACCCAAATCGATTAAAACACTTAATACGCTACAAAATGCGCATCGCAGGCTTACATAACCTCAATCCGATTGGATAATAAAAATTAAATTAAACCGCATAATAGGTATAGGTAATCAATAATAATTAAGTCTGTGTACACAAATAAATTACCGATTATTTGTTCGGGAAGCAATAATATAGGTACTTATAATACTTTCTAAGAGTTCTGTGTATTCTCGAAAGTAGGATGACAAAGTCAACATTCAATTATGATGCTAGAGGTGGTCCGTTCGAAGATGCGCCTCGGAATAGACAAACAGCCCACGAACACGAGCTGAGTGGATGCGGTTAATGTTTAATGCCATCACGTGTCCATTGAAAGTGAAATCAACATTCTCCTCCGCGAGAAACTGGTCTCATCTTCTCTTCAAAGGTCGAATTTTTGTCGAGCGTTGCCTAGTATATGATAGCTGGGAATCCGACCTCGGCAGAATTAGAATTAATCTTATTATTACATCTGGCTGTAAATTGTAAAACTATGAGTGATTTTATGTGTTTATCTGTGACACGAATTTTCCGTTTATGGAATTGCAGAAATCTTGTGTGTCTTCAAACGGGTAGAAATTACGACGATGAAGTAATTGCCACGTTTGAATATAAACAGATAAACGTGAAAGATAAATTATGCTTCGGTGGGATGCATAATTTTTAAATTCATGTAACTTTGCTGAAATTAATATCTGATGGTTGTTTTATACTTTGTTTCTCTTATCTTTTATTTCTATAACTACATAAAAAATCAAGCACTACCCAATAAATAATATACTTAATATAATTTATATTTATATAATTTATATTTTACAATAAAATAAATCATAAATATGATATGAATATACATATTGTAAACACCAAAATATACATACGTTCCAAATAATAACACAAACATGTATCTTTATCGTGTTTAATATTTGCTCATTATTAATAACATTAATAATTAATAGGATTAATTATCTTATTCTAGTTAATACGATTAAAATAATCAATACCTATTTATTTCATTTTGTTGTTTTTTATAGCATGTAGGTAGTAGTAATTGCATTGATACTGTCTTTGTATAATAAAATCCGCACTAAAAAATTATAACGTATGAAATAAAAATGCCTTGAAAATCCCACATGAAAAGGCCGAATAATTAAATATCAATTTTTCTTTTATTTTTGTTTCCTATTTTCGATGATGATAAACAATGTATAAAGAGGAGTTACTTATGCGTGAAAATGTTGGCAGAATATGTAAGTTCTAATATCTGAATGTTTGTTTACGATACAGCGATAACTTTTGTGAACGTAACGAAGTTCGATTATTTTTAAGCTGATAAACAAATTCATCAACGCCGAGTAACACAAACATTTTGTATTTTTTAAAGGAAAATTGTTTTCTTTATTTGATTACTGTTAGCATTAACACATTTTTTATCATTTAGTCGCCATATTAATAAATAATTATTCCAAAATAAATTTAAATCAAATACATTTTAACAAACCGTAAAATCTTGTAAATAATACATAAAGTAAATAAATTTGTTGTTTGCACCGGAGTATATAGTTACTAAACAACTTTAATTCCGTAGTTTATTTTAGATAACAGATCATTTAAGTAAATATTAAAGACAAAGGTCCTAGGTTAGAGCCCTGCGGGACTCCTGAAGTAGCATCAATATTTACGGTGTTGATTTGCACTTTTTGTGCCTAAGTGCATCGACATAATTTGGCATAATAACTTACACTGGCATAATAACTACACTGACTCAATTGAAAACTTTGTTTTTAAATAAGTTAATTTCTAACAAATGAACATAATAAGAAAGCCTAAATTGTGAACTGTGTTTTTTTCTGTTTACTACCTATATCTTTTTGCTCACATTTGCCCTTGGAGCTCTGATATAGTTTCCTTGCAGTCGTCTAGACCAGGGACTAGCAGTTAAATCAAATTCGATTTACCTATATAAATAATCAATTATTTAATTTTTACATTTCTTTACTCAAATGAATTCTGGACTGACAGATCTTGATGTATATTATGCAAACGTTTTTCTGCTTCAGAAGTAAGACATCAGGTCAATGAATAGCTAGAACGATGAGCATACAACCAATCTGTCAGTGCCACATATGTCTAACTTTCTATGATGTTTATGTCCTTGAAATTGCAAGCACTGTGCTCAAGTGATTTGAAGATGCTAATCATATGGTCGAGGGTATCAGACCAGAAACTCGGCTTCCACCTTGTGCGCATGAATCGTTAAGAGTTCAAGTTTTATTGAATTTAAAGTACACAACAAATTTCCTGAACAATGAGTCATAAGTTAAAAGAAAAAAAACCATACTGCAACTTCTAATTGTAATTATTGCTAAAAATAAACGCCTACCTTTACCATTTACACCCAACCGAAATAATCAACACATAATAAATATACTTTCACCACTAATTTGGATTCCTCCCAATAAGAATTTGCATAAAATTAAACAATTTTTTGTGTCAATCTGTTATACTTAAACCAAATGTCACGTGCATTTATTATGGCACCATGTGCAATGTCAACATACTCGACCTAGGACCTAATAATTATTCAACAAATGACGTCACAAGCTTGAAACAAATCGTTTGTCGCATGCAGTTAAACGAAGTCAAAAGAGCGCCTTTCTTGTAACAGGATGTCGGTACAACGTGGTGAGTAATCTTTCTGACCGTGACCGTGTCTAAATAAAATCTTGAGCACACGAAAAACAGCTCGAATACACTATATTTACCATGACGTGTTACCAAACATCGCCCGGCTATTTCCAACCTGTTCATAATTGACCTCAAATCCCTAGACATTCGCAAATCTAATTAGCAAATATAGGTAAATTAGATTTGTAAATAGTTGCTCAATTTACACTGCGTTGCTCATTCAGAATGATTCTGATACAATTTTAAAAAATAACGTACTTATTCTAATTGATAAAATATTTACTTTTGTTCGGAGACTTCAACGCAAAATTAGAATGCAAACCTTTTTGTTACTTGTTAATAGCATCGATAACTGTTATGATACAAGATTATGAGCTAATATTGATAATTTACATTAACTGACACACTATAATCATAATAAACTGATGTAAAATAAAAGCTGCTCAGGGAAACGTGCTTTTCGATCGGAGACTTCAACGCGAAAGTAGAATGCAAACCAATACTTTACAGAGAAAATGTATGTTATTATCAACGATATATATTAAAATAACAAAAGGATTATCGTATAATATTAATAATTTGTTGTCTTGATACATAATAATCGCATTATACTCATCTATAATAAAAACTAGCCAGTACAGCGTGGTTTTCGTTCGGAGACTTCAACGCTAAAGTACATTACAAACCTCGTCAAGGTAGTTCGAGATATCACAAACGCAAACAGTGAAAATTTATGTTAATGCCAACGATACATATTATAATATCAACAAACTTTCTACCTGTAGTATTTGTATGCCGTTTATGACATTGTGACGTCGACTCGATAATAGATTATTTAAACTGAAGAAATATCGAAACATTCGGATTAACATAACCTAAAATATAGTTCGATAAGACATAAGATGGCGCACCCGTGCTAATAAATATTGAAAGAAGTGAAAGATAGAGGTCGTTGTACCTGTTTAAATTTTTACATTCCTGCTGCAAACTGAATAAGCTGCGGAACTTGATCAGAAAGTTGCTGCATGTGCAAAAGTGAAATTTGCGAAAAAAAGAAAAATACTTCTCCTTCCTGAATTCTTGCGGTGTCGACCTTGCAGAAGTGTGCAATGCAATCGCGCGTGACATTCATAATGAAAATTATGTGTTGTCGGCGTGACATTTACGCCTTTTTGTGTTGTCGTGTTAAATTTCATAGAACAAAATATTACGTTGCGCAACAACTGTTAAAAAGTGTACAAGAAATTAAAAAAGAACGAGACTGCGGATGACGAGTATTTTATAACACAGCGGGTAATTGTCGAATTTAACACAGTTCAGTACACTCGAAGAAAGAGCGGACTTCTGCTCAGGATGACTTGACATTTATCTTTGAAGTCTGCCAAGCGCGTGTACCTTTTTCAGAATATTCATAATTAAACTTTATCTGATTTAGTATAGTGCAGAACAAGAATAAATAGTTAACATTGAACACGATTTGGTCAGTGAATTTTCAGTTAGCAAAATAAAAAAAGTGAATTAAGTAAGTTCCTACTGTAAATGTTCTAGAGATCAGAACCAAGTTACCTACTCTAGTATTTGATATTACTCTAGTGTAAAGTCTTTCTTGCAAATATGCCATGTCACTGTAGTAAATTGTAGCTTGTCTGGGAGATCTAGATTAACATCAGGTACCAAAAACCCAATTAATACTCAATTTAAATTAGTTCCATGAACTGATTAGTTGCTAATTTGTTGTAGAAGGTACGCCATTTTGACATGCTTGTATTTGTTGCTTGCTTGCTTTAAATGCCCAACTCCAAGAATTTATTTAGAGTATGCACTTTGAGTGTGGTGAAAACAATCTAGTTTTGCAATAAATCCTAAAATCCTTTTGTAACCTAAAATCTTGGCTAGATTAAATGTCGTATATTTCTTAGTTTATATTTATAGGTAACAACAACACCAAAAAAAAAACAAGGTCATACTTCGGAAATGGTAAAGTTTTGACTACATGTATTTTGTTTTTCCTTAATAAAATATTATGCTCTATAGACACACAAATATCCACTACAGAATTAAATTATAGATAAATAGATATAGATATCTTACATTAGATAAATTGGCTAGTAAACTTCAAGCTTCGTGTCCGAGTGATAAAGATGTAATGATGTAACTATACGATAATTGTGTATTACGTACATGTCAATTTGTGGTCTCTAATTGATGATATTTGTACCTCCTTGAGAAACTTCTTCAATTAGAATGAAATTACATGAAATGAAAAATTATCAATATTTAATTTTTTTGCCAGGTTCTAACATAAGGCTTTTTATGTATCTATGTATATCAGAGATAGCTATGGTTTACTTAAATGACGATATTTGATCTCTTTTCTACAATATGGACGTCACAATATTTGCAAAAACTATGACTTTTAAGACAACAAAAAGTGATGATGGATACGGAATACATTTCTAGTTTTTACAAACAAATATTTAAGACGGCACATACATTAGGATGCTTCTTATTCCGTCAAAATCGTATTTTAAGAGACAATTCAAAATATGACATGATATGAGAAATAAATGCAATACATGTCAGATGACATATCACCGATTTTGAATTGCTATTATAATAATAGGTAATAATAATACAAGTCAAACAAATAATGATTACAGTTATTCTGCTGTTTTCTTTTTTTGTCGAACCAGAAATTATGAATTCAGTTTTTGAGAAAAGCAGCTCCAAAAAACCCGATTGCTATACTCATAAGTTTATCGTTCTATGTATTAAGATAATAATCGTTACGTGCAAATATATTGTAGTCGCAACGCAAATAAGAAATTAAAATTGATTTGTTTTACATACAAATTTACTTTTACTTTAACTTCTGTAGGTATTATTGTAGTGCTGTTTTCATATAACATTTTGACGCGATGTCCCTTAAACATAATAATTTTGGATATAATAGGAAGCCGCCTAGATACATATCATTGAATAGAAGCAAAGAAAGTCTCACTTGTTTACGTTAAAAATTCTTTGTTAAAGCCTGTAAATCTTGAAACTATTTGAACTAAATTCCAGTCTAAATAACTTTCTTGTAATAAAAAAAAACAATAACGATATCCACATGTATTAAAATATTTAACAAACTTTTGATTATAACTCGGAAACAAAATAAGTAGCTAATTTAACTATTAATATAAGTTCATCTCGAAAAAATTAAGTAATTAACAAGGAATACCGTCTATCTTGTACCTCCTCAGCACTCGAAGATGAACCGTTATCCGAACAAAATGTGTATAGGGCACTTACTCCTATGTTGGTACCCCTAAAACGCCTCTGAAGTAGCCACTCTTAAAACTGGGGTGCCTTGTAAGAGATGGGATGGTTCAGCTTATTGCTAACGCCCGACAATATATGTTTTATATGTTAATTTTGCATGCAACTAAGTCGTTTAGCCAAACATAATTGATCATTTATATTTCAGCTGATAGTAAATATTTTCACCAACACTAATCTTACTTCAACTCATAACCATTATATGTATTTTTGATATCTTAGAACAGTGTTTCCCAACCTTTTTGCTCTTGCGGAAGCCTTTAAATAGTGTTGAAACCTGGCGGAATTCCAACAAAAAATATATACAGTGTCAGGCATTTTGAGAATTTGTGAATTCTGTAAAAATGATATAGAAATTTAACTGGTATCCAATAACCAGCAATGTTACGGTTTATTCTTCTTTTACAGTTTTTGTTGTAATTTATTAAATTCATTTTCTGTAACATTGCAGAAATTTCTCTCTAGGTATAAAATTATTTGTTCTTTTTACTTCCTTCAAATATTACCAAAGGAAGACGGAAAAAAATACAAATCAAACAATGCAAAAACGAAGAATGCAAAAAGTACCTTTTACAAATTGTTAAATAAATATTTCAATTCGATTTTTTTTAAAACGAATTGAAATATCGTATCTAAATATCGGTCGAAATACAATGATTAAGAAACAATTATTCTGGCTAAAATTTTCATATGGACCTATTGATAACAAGTTCATTTTCCTTAAGAAGTTAGACCCATTTAGAATACTGTTTTATGAGTATTTTGTTATTTTTTGAGGTATTGAAAAAATAAATAAGTCCTTATGAAACGCATTAGTAATAATAATAACAGTAATTACGTTTTGAGAAAAAAAAGTGTGTTAACAAATACCCAAGTAGAAGATATTTGTAGGTACACACTAATTTTATCTCCAACAGATGATCTCTATATTTCCTCTTAAAGTTTGTTAAATAAGAAAAAGCTTCACCTACAACTGTGTTCTTTTCCTTAAGTACCATTATGAGTAGCAGATTCAAATTATAGTTTTATGCAATTGAATGTAATATGCAACAACAGTTGTTTATTGGCATAGAAAGGCTCCAAATCAAAATTATTCATGGATTGACTTTATTTATTAATCCAATATTTCAAATAAAAATCCCATGCTAAAATAATACATAAAAATAGTTGGGACACGCTGTCTTAGAACATTTTACCCACCTTATACAACAAAAATAAATTAAACACTTTGCGGGTTTATGTAAAGCACATATCCAATTACTTAATTTGCAGCATTGCTTTCAAGTAAATTTAATAAGTTGTCCAAGGTGAGTGTCTCGTTTAACTGTAAAAGTGTCCGCCGCACACAAGAGTAAACGTTTCCTAACCTTTATATAGAGCGACCGACCAAACCGTTTACATATTATATGAGTCAAACTTTCGCTATTTTTCCATCTCGGGCTCGTGGTTTCGTGGGCGATCCGTTTGCTGTTGTTGGACCTAACGTGGAACATCGAATGCATTATACGGTCCACAGGTCGTCACAGTCTGCTAACCCGTTACCAATGCACAAAGGAAAAACGTTTTGTGAATGATATCTGATTATCTCACATTCGGAAGAAGGAGTAATCTAATTACGGTTTAACTCCTTCATATATGCGTCCACGTGCGGACGTGTTTGTTCTTTTTTTTTGTCTATTTGCTCGGCAGGAAATGCGTCAGATTATAATCGTATGTAGATTCTTGTTTATTTTTCCGTAATGTAAATTGTTGATGCAGATCTGCAGAAGTTAATGATCATCTGTTGCACTGTAGGTAATTGTTGTTAAAGTTAAGACAAACAAAGGGTTGTCCTCAAATTATTCCACTAGAACTAAATAAATATATCGTATCTTGACGAAGAAACAAAACAATTAAAAACAACACAATTATTGAGAACTATCCACTCCACAGCATGTGTAGCTTAAATACTCTTGACGATTACAAAAAATATGTTGTTTAATGCAATAGAGGGCCATAATTATTAATATTAAAGTGATCAATATTAAAGTAAAGGAAGCCCTTTATAGACAAAGTGGAATGTACTTGAAATACGTCCAATGAATACTAATAGAAATGAGGAAGTAAACATGTTTTATTGAGTTGTCAGCAGTAACAACGCTGGAAATAAAAATTCTGAAATGTAGGAGGCCAGTTCAACATACCAAGGAATAGCAGACTGATTCGTAGTGTATCTATCGAACATGTCTCTACAAATAGAGTTTAAAAAACTTATGGATGATTTTTACCAAAACGACCTACTCATATCTGGCGTTCAAAGATCTTTATTTCAATACATTATATTAGTTATAATGAAAAAAGAATATGCATTTGGATAAATTAAAGAAGTTCAAGAAATCTTGTCTTCTGGTTTCAAATTATCACTTTTCTGTGTGTAGATACTGTGTACAAAGCGTGTTTTAGGGTGTTTCTTAAATTTTCAAGCCCAATTTTTTAAGTTGTTACCGCCTATCAAAGTAAACAAAAATATATTTAGCTTTGTGTTTTAAAGAGTTACAACTGTTTCTGAAGCAGAAATTATGAATTGTATTTGACAAAAAAAAAGTGTTTTTGTATTTTTTCCGTGTTTTGTGTGTTTTTTTAACTGAACGATTGCACTCGCAATCAAGTAAGTACAGCAAATTAATATCAGAATTAATTGTAACTAAATAATGAATTATGCATTCAAACTAACTGTTGGCATTTCCTTTTCAAAATTAAACAAAAATAATGCAAGTGTTTTTGACCACAATTAAAAGATGCAGCTTGAAAAATGTATTTTTGAAAATTAAGAAGCATCCTAGTGAATATTTTTTTAATGGGTAAATAAGATGTTACAACGGATAAAGGTGAGATGTTAAGCGTTTAAGACAGCCATGGAAACAAGAAAGTTTCTTTCTATTTTACTAAAAATCTTCAGGGAGACTGACGTCATGCTTGACTTCTCCTGACCCTTATATGAAACCTGAAACAAAACCCCTTACTTTTGAGGATTTCGCCAGAATTTTAAAATTAAATTCTACAAACTCTAACGGCGTTTCTTCCTTCCACACCACAAATAAATAGTTTTGTGAAGTTAAGGCTTATGAAAGTGGCCTAAGACCAAAAATTAAACGAAAAAAGATAAACTACATTACTCACCCACTCACTCACAGAGGGCACATTACCATGATTTATGAACAGAATTAATTCGCGTCCGTTCTTGCACCTGTGTGTTGTCTTTTGGACAAAATTTACACAATATACTTCTTGTATATTTTTTACTACTGCAAATTACCACATCAACGCTACATAGTAAGGTTAAGTTTTAAAATGATAAACAACCAAATACGATTTATAACTTACAATCATCTTTTACACATGAATGTTAAGGTTTTGCTTTCAAACTATATGTTAGTTCACTCATTGAAGCTTTGCTAATAATAAAAGAATACCGGGTTCAATTCTGTCTGTTCAATTTTGCTGTCAATAAAAAAAATCCAAAAGTAGTAATAACATTCTAATGTAAAAGCTATATTTAAAACATCACCTTAATATCAAAGCAGTTTGAACTACACAAAAAATGTGGAGTATTTTCGTTAAATATTAATTTAAACTTTTAATAAAAAAATTCAATAAATTCAATAAATATGTGATAACTGATAATTTATACAGAAATAACTAACGATTATTCTAAATCGACTTTGTTTTCCTTGACCTAAACAGTTGGCTCTGTTACATCCACGCATTATAAGCACGCTTGCTTCTTTGAAACTTAATCACATCGATTTATTAAGGTGATTGTATGTAATTGACAGATGTAGGTTGAATACACGACTTGTTAGTGATTTTTATATAGTAAAAACACATCAACTTCAATGAACTCAATATTACATCGCCCGAAGTTGTTGGAAAAGATCTACTATTCTCAGTCTATTATAAAAAAGAAGTTTCACCTGGAAAGTAGACAATAAATTATAGAAACTGGACGTATTAGTTAACAAAATATCTTTTCCCTTGGTTAAGAGAGATTGTAATAGTGATACTTCAAATGACGAACCCATTGTCTTTTTACAGATATTCTCAAAAGTGGCTTACAGCAATATGAAACGATGGTATAGACTATAGATAGTAGGCAATAGGTAATTGTAATAATAATACATCATCAAAGAGCCACGATTGTGGTTTATACTTTTTTAAGTTTATATTCTTTTATGTGGATTACGCAACATGATATTTACGACATTTACAGCTGTTTTGCGATCGGATCTTTCTCAATATTACGTGAAAGGCTAGAAGAGACAAGACGTTCTCCAAATAACCATTATTAGTTTATTTTTTCTAATCGCTTTGAGTAAATTTCAGGTTTCTATATGATGCTAAATGGATCAAAAATAATAATAGAACGCCGTCTTAACAAAACAACCCATAATAGGCGTAATGGTGATTAAAATTATATCACAGCTTAAGTAGATGGTACTAAAGTGCAAATGCAACAAATAATTACCAACAATTCCGTTCGATTCAAACCTATCCATCTGTTGGTAATAACTAATAACCAATACAAGAAGTACTTGCGAGAGGATCGTTTCGGTATTTCTGCGTAACGTGCGTTCACTTTCTCATTGCTGTTTGCCGGCTTTATGTAACCATTAAGACCGTATTCATCACTTCCAACGGTCGAATGCGTTTATAACTACGTATAACGAGCAATTTTCCCTATTTCCGAGTCACCCATAATCTGTAATTACATACCATTCGCGCTACCTGATTTACACTATTAATAAGTCATAACAAGAACACTTAGTACTCACCTTATATTTAAATATAGTTCCCTGGCGTTATAATCTAAACGCAAACACATCATATAATAGATGATGGAATTAATTATATTATTAATTGCATTTGCATAGAACTGATATTGTATAGAGTAATCCTGGCAAACTGGCATTAAAAGCCTCACCCTAAATGATCTTAAAAATAACTGTGAGATATGTGTTTATGTTAAAATTAATGATGATGATTAAACAGTGATGATCTTCCTAAATGCAGACTTGCATTAACTTTACCTGTTTTAACTTCTAGGTTTGTAGTACCTAGTAAAAAACACGTGATAAATTAAATAGCCTTACAAATATCTACATTATCAGGAAAACGGAATAGTTTCGCAATTATTTCCGTTTAAATTTTTTTTTAGCTAGCTGCATTATATTTCACGTGTAATAGCTAGAGTAACCATATAATACACTACGTTTGTTATTAATAGCAATAATCAAAGTTAGATTCAAAGTAGGTACTTAAAGAAAACTGCCATGAATACATCTTTTTAATCACATCGCAAGCTGTTAGCTTGATATTTTTAATTTAAACATCAATATGAAAAACTATGAAAAAAAAATTCTAAATAATTTTGTTGTTGTTATTGCCATGAAATAAAACCTCATCTAATTGTACTACAGATTTTAATGTTAATTCTTTTTAAAAAGTTATGACGTTTTTGTTATGTCACATATGAATTAAAAAATGACAATTTTTATGACATTCTCTAGTAGTGTTCGATTCTAATTGACAATTATAAAATTTCAGATCTCTATTATCTTTTATTTCAGTAATAACACTCCTTGTGGCGCGTCACAGGCAGTTCATAAGTTCGTATGGAATTGAGATTATATGAAACTTCATAAAAGAATCAAATTTACTTTCTAAAAAAAGTCAGTAAAAAGTTTCATATGGATTTTAGTTTATTCTGATGTTTATTCAATATAATTTTATAATTTTTATTGTGTTTACACTAAAGTAATATTACTATTACTATTTATATTAATAAAAATATTAAAAGTAAGATTTCCACTGAATATTTGTAAGTTTACATAAATACATTGACTTGAGAGGGCTGATATGTGCACTCATGAAAATTGAAGTGAAATAATTATTATTTAGTATTACTGGCACTGTGTCGTGTACAGAAATACCAGGATATCAACAGAAAACACCAGATTTCTAGCAAACACGTCTTGATCCAGAAATAAATAAATAGAACAGGTGATTTACCTTGCTAAAGCGTTGGACCACTATAACCAACCGAAGGACTACATAATTTAGAACACGTAAATAAATAATTTTAATAATAATATAATATAATAATATAAAATAACAATAAATAAATTTAAAAAAATCATTAATTTAACAAGTTTTAATTTTTCTTATTGGTAATTGATTCTGTGATTTACTTATTTTGCGAAATATGTTAAGATATACAGGATTCTCCATTTATTAAGATTCTTTAGTTAGTTGTTATTTAATGGTTATTTGACATTTAACAAACATAAATCATACTAGAATTGCTAATCAATAATAACTATATAAAAGTGTGATATTCTTTCGGTCCAAGATGAATGTTCTTATTTCTTTCACCTTGTTTGTTTTCTACATCAGAATATTTTTTTACTTTTTCATACGCAGCATGATAAAGTATTGTAATCGGGCCGCAAAAAAAACTAAGATTTTACGTCTATTTGGGTCCCCTGAACATTTTTGACGAAGGTACAAAAAATGTCTGTGTATGTGTGTATGTATGTATGTGCCCATTTCTTTTTGTGGCGACGATTCCGGAGAAACTCATAAAGGTATTCGAACGAAACTTCATATTTAGAAGTTTCATAATCAAACAGAGCTGAAAAGCTTTCTGTTGAAAAGGGTCCAAAGGAACTGGAGGTTAAGTCTTAGCTTTTTTAAAAGATTTTGCAAATAACCCGTCATTTCTGGAATTTCGTCCAAATAGTTAAATAATAAATTAAATTAGATGAAATTCTGAATAAATTATGACTATGAAATTTTTTGGTACAATCAATAGTTTAGCTGCATGAGCAAATTCTATTTCATCGAGATCGGTTGTACTGCATGAAAACTAGTAGTCAGGATATGTTAGATATTTTGACTCTAATGACAGTAGGTTTGACACTAAACGTTAATGTTTTGACTATACCTACTGTCAATATAAGCTGCGTTCGGATATATAACTAGACATATCTGTCTATCTAGTTCTACTAGTTTTATTTTAATGCATACATAACTGATCTCGATCAAATAGAATCTCATGCAGTTAAACTATAAATTTTATATATACTATGATAGTCATGTGCCTGGCCACATCAGATTTTTTAATCAAGGTCTATTAACAAAATCATAAGTACGTCGTTGTGGAACACCTGCATGAAAATATTTTCTATCTCTGTCTACTGAAAAGTTTACCAGAACAACAAATCAAACAAAAGTTCTAGGAAATTAATATTTTAAAACAAAATATTATTGAATATAGGTACACACTTCAATATAATGCATTTGGAGCAGACCAACATTAATTTTTAAACACCTGTATTTGTTTTTAGTTTTTTATAGTTTTTTTTTTCGAGTATGAAAATGGCATATTCCTATGCTATTCTTTTCTAAAGTTACAGGTCGATAAATAAGGAATCAAAATATTAAAAATCTACTGTTTTTAACGCTTTGACTTTGATGACTTTGAGTTTTATAGTTGTGTCTAATTGGCCATTACTTGATAGGTACTTTTAACAGTTCAGGGAGTTCTAACAGCCTTCCTTGTGGTTTATGTCCTGCCTTGGCTGCACCTCGTGATGATAAATTAAAAACAATTATATATATATATTATTTTATCTGTTAATTATGGTACCATTATTACTATTTTTATTATTAATTGCAGTACGCCTGCGGGGTCTTTCACCAACAGTCGCTAACCAATAGTTTACGGACCAATGACCGGAAATTACTTTCCAAGGTAAGTAAATAAAGCTTTTCTTTTGTCGAGATAAATGCGAATAAATTCGATCTGCGATCTATAAACCGATTATTAAGGCAGTACTAATCCCGGTCATAAATAATTTCGTAATTAAATTTCAACAATTGCCGAGCGTACGGAGTGATTCATCGTTCGGACGTCTGAGAAATGTAGAAAAATCAACTTTCAGGTATTGCCGTCGTGCGTAGACGTGCATACTTGCAACGACTGGTGACTGTAATTATTCCCGATATAACTTTCATAAAGTACGTTTGAAGGATAAACGCCTCCTCACCTTCTGAATTGCTTGAATATATTCATTGACTGCTACATCTATATGTGCAGATTATGCGGTTTCGCATAAAAAGGTATGGAAACATGACAAAATGTGTGGAACGGTTTGATATTTAAATACATATATGTATTGTCGGACATATCAATATTTAATTATTAGAATACATAAGAAGAATCTATATCAAATTCTTTTCATATCTTTTCATATTCTTTTACCAATTTGGTCTCGTGATAGTAGTAGGTATTTTATGCATTTTTGTGGCTTGACATAAATCAATATTCGGAAAAAGAGCAAAATTAGGTTGCATATAGTAAAATATCAAAAAAAATACCAAAAGTTGCACCTAACGCGATAAATTTACAAAAATTGCTACAAAAACGTCGCGTTTTTCTTACATTTCGACCTCATTTATCTTGAAAACGTTACCAGCCAACCAACTTTTAACTTTGTTTTAACTCTTTTTGTTGATTTTTCGAAAATATTTTTATGTAAGGAAATAAAAGATTTATAGGGAGCTACATTTTTTCCGTTAAAATTATTTTTTAAAAGTAAATGTTTTTCTGAGTAAACTTTTCATATGGACCCAATTTTTACAGCGAGTGACGTGAAATATAAACGATACAGGGAAAATAAACAATAAAATAAATAGACAGAATATAACAGAATTATAGACATAACACTAATAAAAGATTATAAAGTTATGAAAAGAATTCAAAATATTAAAAATAAGTTAAATAAACAAATGATTCTACAAAAAAATTTCATTAGGAGTAAAAAGTTTCATGTCGCGTTATTTGGTTTTTCAGTTCCTAATGAAGTTAGGACAGCTTACAGTTTACATTTTGTGGTATAATTTTAAACGGATGTAACTTTTTAAGGCCCAGTTCAACCTGTGCTAAAACGCGTTTTCTATTAGTTGAAGTTGATGAAATTCTCAGCGTCAATTTTTAGATAAATAAAGTGTTTGGCTAGGCCAAAATAATTTCTTGGTAAGATAAAAATGACTTTTACTTCTACATCTTTCTCCTTTTTAAAATATAATAACCCTAGCCAAAGTTACAATACAATAATAGATTTTTTATCTATGTACAATTTGTAGCCCAAACAGTACACCTTTTCCGCTAACCGAAAAGTGTCAGATATCTAAAAAATTGCCATATTTCGGCTGTTACGTATGGCCAGCTCATCGCAGACACCAAAAGCTTTAATCGATACGTAAACCACGGCATAGACATGGACCCCGACAGAAAAACATCGAATCTAAACATTTTGTTTCGTAGTTGAGCCTTAAGGAATAAAGAAGACAAATAAAAGTCTATGTGAAACTTTTTGCTCAGTGTGACATTTACTATCTGGAAAAAAGTTTTTCGGGAACAATTGTGGGGCACCCTGCATATAGGTGATTATAAAAGTTTTACCAAATCAATATAAACAATTGGTGTCTTCACAAAATCTTACGACAGGAAATCAAATTTGATACAGAAATGTGTATTTTTATAATAAAAAATCAAATATTTTTAAAATAAGAAGAACAAAGTTTCTAGAAAAAACATTAAACGGAGCATGTTGCGTATTTAATATCTAAGTAGTCAGTTAATGTCCTATAAAGTTGTTTCAAGATGTCCTACCATATCTCAAAAGCGGTTAACTGTCATGGTGTCTCGACTTGTGTAATTTTTTGTACTTTTAAAAGTAGTATAACGTTACATTACACGCTTAAACTGGCATAAAATGTTTGAATGATGTTTGGTCGCAGCGCTGGTTGTCAAGGAAAATGAAGTCTTAAATTTTGGTTTGATATTTTGGCTTAGATATAGTTAGTAGATAAGCTATAGGAGTTCTAGACTAATTTTACGGTTTTTTTCTGTTTTTTTCAAAGAGAGTCTAAATTCGTTTCACTTCCGGTCCAGGTCTACCTCCTCTATCCTTTATTAACGAAAACAAATTGAGATGCCGTTTAAAATAACCCGTTAAATTGCTCCAGAACTCCTATAGCTTATCTACTTAAGTTTTATGCAATGCGTCGTATTTGAACCCAGTAGTCATTATCACAATGGTATCTGATGGATAGTTCCTTATCTTTAGATTGTCTGCGTCTGCAAGTTTATGCATATTGGGTCAAGTAAGGAACAATATCTACAGCTATAGCTTCTATAACTTGGACTTATATTAGAAAATTTGGAAATCTTAACCAGCTCCACACACAATCAAAGGCTCTTGCAAAAATGACTATGTATAGTTTGCTCTACTTCTTTGTGGGATACGTTATACTATTTACATTATATGTGCTAACGAGATGGTTTTGAAAACACCAAACCTTTGGTTCTGATTGATGCTGTTGATGTTATTTAATCTATTATGCATCCAAACACAATGTACCGAATAGATCAAATTATGCATGCAATCCGGCACAATATTTGCTAATACGGTGTGAACCCGATCACCGATCGACAGACAATTAATAATTATGCAATTCCAGCATAACGGCGAGCAACTATAACACCATTCCAATTCTCAACAATGACTAATTTGGCATAAATCGCGCGCTCCTATAAAAGATCAAAGATGCAACTAGCCAATGGTTTCACTTTCGCCGAAGCAATACTCTCAACTCAAGCGAAATCTTTTTACGTGGTCGTAGGATGGCTATTGTTCGGGAATTATAAAACCATGTCACAATCACTATTAAATCAGCCGTGCCGAAGAGTGACGTTTGTTGCTCTCGGTGAGTCGCGGCTGCCTGCTTGGGCTTGGAGACGAAGGTTCTTTGGTGCACACAAAGGTGTGCCTTAGGTGGAAGAATGTTAGAAATGTCAACCGAGTAGACGTATACATGTGGGCGTGCGGTAAATTCCCTCCTATATGGACATAATAAGTGTGTGCTTTATTACGTTTTTGTGATCAGTCACGGTTGTTGGTTTCCCGTTTCGATTTTTGCCAAGGCTTTTTAGCGGTTGTATTTCGGTTAGTTATGATTTGATGTTAAAATATTAAGGAGGATAGGTAAATTCAACGTTCTTCCATTGCTGAGTGTCCTTGTCCTTCTTGGAAATGAAGTGATTTTATAGCACAACTCGTTGTAAATTTAGTATTGGTACGTCATTGGCAGGCTTGAATAAAGCCTTCTGCTGTGAGCATTTTGTTGAATCATAAAACTATGTTAAGCGATGTGTTTAAATTTAGGTATGCTTGAATTTTCAATTTAGTGCTGACTTTGAATTGATAATTGAGATGATCGAAACTAATTGTTAAAGAAATTTTACTTCGAAGCCAACATGGTGACTTTTATCATAAGACAGAGCTTGTTATAAGTCAAATAATTCTTTATCGTTTCGCCAAAGAATACACCAGGATTTTGATATTCTTTTTGACGATTGCCATGATAGCAGACAGCTGCATGATATTTTTAAATTGATAATACTTTCGTTTCGATATAGTAACGTGAAATTTTGATATAGAGTGTGGACCTCACTATAACAAGAATAGACCAAAGATTGTATTTATCGAGTAGCTTAACATTAAAGAATCAGCTTTTTACAATATATACGATATTTCCTCGTTTATTCTAATATCAGTGTCATTATTATTATTAGCAACTGCAACTAATAATTTACCTTTGCTCGTGTTAAGTTAACTCGTACAAAAATTAACCCACGACATTCTTTTGTCAGATGCGTTTACTTAAAAAACTGATGAAAATATCAAAAATCTACTGTAAGCCAAGGAATTGTACGTTCTTTACCTTTAATTTGGTGTATTGCTTTCAAGATTCTGAGCATAAATACCTGATAGAAATCCTCTGAACTTTTACAAAAATCCAAAATCCTTTCTGTAATTTCCAATTTTTCCAATTCAGCTACAAAAATCAAAAAATTGGTATCTTGTGACATCACATGCGAAACGTAAATTGAAATAATTACTATTTGGACATAGTCTTGCAGTTAGATTCTAGTTCCTGGTTCCAAAATTTCAGGTCTCTAGAATTTTTAATTACAGACATGCAGGTTCGCAGATTTCTCCTGAACCGGAGCGATATCTGTGTTTTGAGATACTATATTACATTTAAAACTGCTATTCCCTAAACCATTTTTAGTTTTAATGTAAACATTTACAGTTTACTCTTGAGCGAATCAATTTCTTGTCTTTTGACTAATTCTGATTATGGCTATGGACTTTTTGGTGCAGCAAAAACTCTTTATAAATGAATAACTTTTTTTATAGATGTTTTTACATGGTATGACAAAGTATTGTAATCGTGGCGAATTTATTTTTTTGTGATTTTGAGGTTTTGGAGTTCCCTGGACGTTATTGCCCAAGGCAGGTACAAAAAATGTCTGTCTGTGTGTGTATGTGTGTGTGTGTGTGTGTGTGTCTATATCTGTGTGTACTCGTGTACCGGTGAATTGGAAATTTACTCTTAGCATTTTTCAACGATTTTGCAAATGAGCCACCGTTTCTGTAATTTCGTCAAAATAGTTCAATAGTAAATAAAAGTAGAGGAAATTTTGTAGAATTTATGTCTATGACATTTTTTGATAAAATTGATAGTTTAGCTGCATGAGCAAATTCTATTTGATTGAGATCGGTCGTGTCTGCATTAATATAAAACTAGTTAGCCAGGATTTGACAGATATTTTCATTCTAATGACACTAAGTAGTGATAAACGTTGATGTTTTGACAATACCTACTGCCAATAAAAAAATAGAATCTCATACAGCTAAACTATTAATTTTATACATAGTATGATAAAGTCATGTATACCTGGCCACACCAGAATTTAAATTTTTTTACGATACGTCGACCAATATGTTTTCTATTAGAAAAAGAAAACTTACATTTGAATAATAATAAAATAATAGTTGGCCATATAGCAGAAAATTTTAAAGTCTATAAAGTCTAATATGGCTACCTTTATGTAGAATATATCACAGAAACAAAAGCGAGTTTATAGGTATATACATAGTGATGAATTTTTACCTAAAAATATAAGTTTTTGTAAATACTATGTTGCCATAACATTCCCATATACATTACCGTGCTCCCTATGTTTCAACTCTTAATTTGTTTCAACAGGACCCTCTCAATTTGATCCTTTATAATTATATACACATTTAACTCCTGTGAAATTTGAGATTGATGACTACATATTAACACGTGCCCCATGGGGCTCCAAATTGAGAATAAGTGTAAATTATTAATATAAAAATAATAAAAGTGAGAAAAGGGGGTAAAAAAGAGCGTAAAAAATACTAAATAACGACTAAAGGAATTAAAAAATGTAAAATGTAAATCATTACGGTATGTCCGTACAATCATCGGTAGTTATAGTTATAAAGTAATTAAAGTACAAACATGGGTGTGTTTATTTTTACGACAGTGGAGTCGTGGTGAATCATACGTGTCGAATAAGAAGTAAAATATGAAAATTTCAGTTTTTATAAACCAAGTTATTTTTAAGTAATCATTCTTGTTTTTACTTTGAAACTCAATCCGGGAACATAGTGAATAATAATAATAATCTTTACTAAAACTCATGTCTGGCAATCCAGAATAATCATTCCACAACGGACATTGAATAAAATTAAAACCGTAGAACCAGAAGCAATAATATCACCTGCCATCACTAATATAAGGAAAAAGCAAACGGTAACAGGTGCCGTCGTACGGCTTCCGATGTCGCTTTCATCCGCAGGAAACAATTCACTTTTAGTTTAACGGAACCGAGGAAGAAGGCGAGTCCAGACGGAATAAATTGCTGTGAAGTAACACAGGCTAACTTTCGTAGCGAACCGACACGCTGAGCTCACGTGTCATGCTATAGTTATATTTCGATCAATCGACAGACCAATAAGACAGATATGATTTGTCGACTTTGTTATTATACAATAAAGAAACAATGGACAACGAATTGGGCACAGTCGGCATTTTTTTTGCGCAATGCCATTTCTTGCCGGACTCTTGCGCTGGAAAGTCGAATGTTTTGTCCGGTTTTGGTATTTAGAGTTGGCCGATTGCGGTTAGCTAGGCGTGAGTGGTATTTGAATGAAGTGTATTAAGTTAGTTGGTTGATTGCACTTTGTTTTAAACTTTTACTCATGTGAGATTTGACTAAAGTAATCTGATTTCAAACTGTCAGTTTTATTAGTTTAATGCAAATTGTATGCTCAAATAGTAAATAATTATTATCGCTTCTTAAGTTCTTAACACTAGCTTACTGTAGCCCATCCCAACCCAAATAAAGCTCAATCAATAGTCTCTCTTCAAGAAACTATTGGCTTTTGCTATCAAATCTACATATTGACAAAAATTATCGCTACATCTGAAAGGTACTAAATAAATATACCACACATGGAAAAATTAAGGTACCAGCCAATGGCAAAGTTCCAAACAATGAAACATTGTTTTTCTTTAGAAATACTTTTAAAATTAAGTTAATCATTAATAAAATATAGCAAAGTGTACGAGAAACAATTTTAACTATCATTTGTTATATTTGTATTAATTATTTTTGAATGTAATGATGATTTCAATAAAATTTTATGTGTATTTATTTCAGTTTACCTGAGAATTGTATTTCTCATATACCTGATATGACAAAATTCAATAAATCTAACAGTTATGGTCACAAATCTCTCAGATCTTTTAAGGTGATTCAGCATATCTATAGCATAAGTTTCTTGAGCAGGTAGCAAAATTTGTTCACTTATTTTATATAAAAAGGTGGTCGAGAAGGGTCGAAGGGGTGGAACTCCGTACACTATGGGGAGTAATATGGAATAGAGGAGTGCGGTGGGTCCAATTTGGCTAGTAAATCTTATAAGATCTTATATTTAATATTTATTTTGGTATGCACTTGACCAACTTCTGTTTCTCTTTAAGTCACAGTAAAAAGAATCCATACAAAGCAGATTGATTGTTAAAAGATCATAATGATACCTCACATAACCCAGTTTTCCTAAATTATTTCTAAATTATATTATGGTTAAACCGGAAGTTAATAATATCGTCATCGTTTGTTCACCTCAAAGCCAAACATCAGCGATACTTTCAGTATTATTTGATTTTATTACTCACCCTGTATATAGGGTATACGTCCATCCGCCAATAACTGTAGATGTGAACTAATGTATAATGTAAATAGCTTTTTTTTATATTTAATTAAATATCTTTAAAATGTCACTTGTTTGATTTAGTTGACACATTTTATGTGATTAGCAAATCGAAATACATAAGAATTTAATATGTTCAATATAATATATAATCAACAACAATCAAACAGTTCTTTGATATATTTGGCTTTAAAAAGGCAATATCACCTTGAACAGGTTATTGATAAAGAATATATTATTCATAGACAACATAACCACCAACAGACAGATAATAAGGATAATATTACCAACCAAACAAAAGGCGACATTTAAAAAACAAAATCATTCGCATATACAGAGTTCCATAATATTTAAATAACCCAAAATTGGATTATGTGAATGGTAATGGCATAGGAGTTTATTATAGATTTCTGAATCAAAATCAAAAGTTTTTCTATTCTATAAGGTTTTCGTAGAAATTAAGGTTAAAATGTAAAAAAAATGCGTTTTCATGATATTAGGTAAAAGTGCAAAGATTAGTGTTTAGTTGATTTCAGTCGCTATACAGTTACATAAATGCCAAAATCACATTTTTTACTTCCTGCGTCCTTTAAATTTTCTAAAGCTTTACGTGACTTATCGATGTTTAACAATTTCATAGTAAGGTAATCGAAGTAAAGTTAACTTTATAAGAGATGCTCTTCCCATAATAATTCGACTTGCACAAATTCCAGACAAAAGCAATACATTACTAATTGCTAAGATTAATAATTGACTTCTATCTAACTTTTAAAATTCCTCATTGTACTGAAGATCTCACTTCTCGTTAGCAAAAATAAAATCTGACAATGAGTCTTGAGAATCAGGTGGAAATTAATTAAGGCCAAGTAATTACATTGTTTGCTTTTTAGAAAAGAAATAACTTATTTACTTGACTTATTTGAATACATTTGCTAAACTACACACCACACAATTACGTGTTTTATGACTTCTAAGAATCATGCTTCGTCAGTATCATCATAAAACTTATTTTATTAAACAATTTGGAATTCCCTCGCTATGATAACCACAATCAAACACAAGACACGATAAAACATGCAATAATATTCCTTCAAACGTGGCACATAGTTTCGTTATACTGCCTGCCTGCAATTTCTCCACAATTTTTTGCGGTGGCCTCTTAAAAGAAGTGAACTAATTGCCCACAGCTGCCGAAGTATGGTGAAATGCACTCTCAAAAATTATGCAACACCCTAGTGTAGATAGTGAGTCAAACTATGCCCACAAGTCCTGAAAATGTGTGAGTGTGTGCGCGCCTTGGGTGTGCAGACGTGTGACAAAAGCTGGTAGTAGTAGGCATGGCAAAGTTATGCCATTGGCGAGTGCCCAGATCAAGGTAGTCTACTTGAGCGAGAATGAAAGTTATATCAAGAACCGACATATCTAGACTTTCAATTCAATATGCCCGCTGCTACACATACCTAGATATTATAATAGGCATACGCCGTTATTTGACAAATGTGTCAGTTTGCTTGTGTTCGATTTTCAATCTGTTAGAGAGAAAAAAAAAACATGTGTATCTATTCATTTTGTGTGTTGACGTGAAAATAGATTTCGCTTTTGATAGGAAGCGGTTTATAATTGATAATCCTTATTAGCCCATTTCAATTAAACCGAGCGTTTAAACGACATGATACGTTTATAACATTATAGAACAACTGCTATTACCAGTGTTGCAATGTTTAAGCATGACTGGTCGCTGTTGAGTTCTTAGCTGTAGAAGAGGTGGAAACACAGTTGACTGAACTTCCAATCGTTGCTTTTTATAATTAGAAATCTCACATATTTGTTTTTATTTCAATAAATATTTCAAAATTAATCAGTTGAATCGCTTATTATTAAAACAGTCTTATAGCGTTTTCGTTTTACTGCAATCGGCTGCACTCGTACTGGTGCGGGTTTGGGAGTTCGCATTTTGCACTCGTTTCGTGCCGAGTGTTCGGCTTATGCACGCGCTCAGAGCACTCTTCTTGACAAGCTTAATCGATGAATATGTCACTACTTTTTGTTTTGAGATGATAAATATAGATAAAATATATAAGAATAACACCCGGGAAGCTAAATATAATCATAAATAGTTTCGTAAGAGCCTTTGAAAGTCACGTATTTTAGGTTATGAACAAGTTCACCGTGAAGTTGGTTTTAAAGAACTGCACCAAAACAATGCGGTTTACGCATATTCGCTGTGCAGTTCGCACCGAGTGAGTGCATAAAATTGTATAAATCGAAAAGTTATTTTTTTTACGATTAGAGGGTTTTGGAATTTTCTGTTCAACCATGTAATCCCAAGAAAATCGAGAATACAACTGTCAGACATTGCTACTAGCGTTATTATCTGTTGCTAGTTTTATTTTTGTTAAAAGGACCTAACTTGCATTTTGTACCAACTGCCAAATGCCACTGACACTTGTTGTCATATCAATTGATGTGGTCAAATATTATTGAGAGTATCCTTGCACAATAATTACATTTAGAAAGGAAAAATGATGGTGATATATTCCAGATTGAATAAGAAGTTGATTGTTTTGTTTATTTAACTTTTGAAACATCTCAGGGAAAGTTGGTTATATGACATATCAGTTATATGCTTTTTAAAACCAACTGTTTGTTATTATACCAACGTAATTTTTACTTTATTCACCATTACACCCCCCTCTGTTTCCGAAACTGGTAAAGATTTATTTACAGTTATTATTATTTACAGTTTCCAGTGGTATGAGAAGAACACATAAACAGTACCGGAAAGCAATTAGGATGTTATGAGTTCTTCGTACTTCCGGATTATTTTTAGCGTCAGTGAAGGAAGTTAATGAGATGTATTTCTGGTATTTCTAAAGTTATTAACAACATTGCCAATCTCGCCTTCTATTTAAGTCACTTCAGAAGTTTATTATTTTTAAAAGGGCTGTCCAATGATATCTCATACATTTCTTCAGTGCACTCGAGCCCAATTCAGCGACGTCAAATTGAAAAAAATAATGTATATCAAAACTTATTTGAATAAACGATATATCCCTGATATCTTACACGAACTACCCTGATTACCAAAAATATTAATTCAAATGGCTGACGCTGTGCAGTTTTCTTGTACTGGGTTTTTGCATCCTTTTACTAATACGCGATTCAATTGTTTTAGTTTTACAGTTGTCATAAAACGCCTGTGAAACGCCACTAACCAATATAGCAAACATACATACATGCGACCACACACGGCCAGAAAACAAAAATTACAAATTTTAATTACTTCTATTTCTAAAAATAAAACTCTAAATATTATTTTGAAAAATAAATTTCTTGCATTGCCAACATTGAAGTTGGACAATTAAAAAACAAATTTTAATAACTTTTTTAAGTTGACCCTTGAGATAATCATGAAACCATGTTTAATTTTGTTCATTAAGAAACTCAATTAAAATACAATATGTCGTCATGTACGAGAATAACTGTATACAATTCCAAACCTTTAGTGCACAATTTGCAGACAGATGCAACAGATGATGCAACGTTATAATAATAATAGTAATAATAATAATCCACGCCTTAACATGCCCCAACAGCTTTCGCCACTCTACGGGGGCATCGGCAGGCCCGAATATTATCATTATTATGGCCCGCGTCTGTGGCACGGCTTAAGTTGTTTGGCTTTCAGCATTCGCCGAGGAGTAAAGGAAAACCACAGAAACACCTTTACTCTGAAAGCAGGGCGCGAGGATCGAACTCACGCCCCCCAGACTGATAGCCGAGCGCTTTACCGCTGCGCCACAGTCTGGCATTATCATTGATTCAAGTACAGATTGAACTGAAGATAGATAATTTGTCTTTAGCAAGTAAATAAAATCTTACAACTGAGTCGTGGGAATAGGTAAAAATTAATTAAGTTTAGGTTTAATTTCTTTACTTATTTTAATACACTTGCTGAACTACACATCACACAATTACTTGATTTATGCCTTTTAAGGATCATGCCTCATCACCATCATTATACAATGTATTATATTGAACAAATTAATTCCTACATATATCTTAAACAGTGGGCAAAAAAAATACAAATTTTAATTACTTATATTTATAAAAATAAAAACATTTAATTCTCTGAAAAACAAATTGCTTGCACATTTGCAATAACAAATCGTTTCATTACAATGTTATGCTAATTTATTTTGGCGAAATTCGGTAAAATTTGGTTATCTTTTTACTCAAAACTTATTGGAGCTAGACATTTTAACAAAAATGCTGTTCAGGTAATTGTGCACGTACTTAATTTTGAGTGGGATTTAAATATGCCAGAGAAACAACCATGGCTAACTTTAGGTTTTCTTAAGGGCTCGCGCCACGGCTGATTTTGACGTTTTTAAGAGATGCTTTTTCCTGACTCTCCTGAAGAACATCTTCATACTTGTTTTGCTAAAGATTTTAGAAAATATTTTCTTGTAGCGCTTATATTAGCTTCACCAGTTGTTTGTTACGTTTAAATCTTGAAATCGATATTTCTCCTACTTCCCAATGTCCAATCAAGGCGAAATTTTGCATGTGACAAAAAAGTGAAAAACTTTGGAAAATTTTACAGCAGTGTTGAAATTTTGCATGTGGATACATTTCCGGTGATATTGTATTAATAAATAAAAAGATTTTGGAAAATTTTCCAAAAGTTTGATAAATTTCCATATTTTTGAACATTTCTCCAATCGAGTTAAAATTTTGCATGTGAATGTATTTCCGGTGTGTTAATCAATAAAAAGACTTTGAGAAATTTAAACAATTCCCAAATTTTTCCGATCGGGTTTAAATGTAGTATCTGGGCCGATTTCCGGAAACAAAACATGAATCAAGAAAACATTTTAAAAATTTTACAAAATGTTGAAAATTTTAACATTTTCCAAAATTTGGAAAAGACGTGGGTCTTTTAATGAAATTTTTCTATAAAGCGTAGTTTTTAAGAAACAATTTTTTTACATAAATTTATTTTCGTTTTTGCTAATAACATGGTAACTAAAGTCAACATGTTTTTATTGAATCACATAATTTGTCGACCTTTTGTTACGCTATAGGCCGAATCTGTCTCAATACTTATTTGAAAATATTAATTTTACGTGAATTATGAACAACTGAGTGTCAAAATATGGTACCCATGGGAAAATCAAGGTTAGTCAAAGTTCTTAATTTCAAGTAGAATATTAAATTCCTTATTGAAAAGAACTAGGTATGTTTTGGTTGTAAACATATATTCTTCTTTAGTAAAAAAACAAAAACTAAATTTCAAAATGTTGCCAAGTATACGAAAAAGAATCATCCTGTACACGATGCTATAAAATCTGTACTGTTATTTTTTACCAAAACCAAACAAACGTCACAGCCTACGAATATTTTCAAAATAAATATTTTCATGCAGGTTTCATTTTACATTAAACTGCCAGAAACTATCAGAAAATTAATAGCTTACATGCCATATGGTGAAAGAAAAATCTTGGAAGTGCCATCTGTAAGTGCCATATCATGAAAACCAAAAGAATAATAGCAAAACGAAACCGTCAAAAATTACAGTAGATTAATCCTTTAAAATACACTTTTATTACTTATCTTTTTTTTATTTGTAAAACGCGAATTCATTAAACTGTATACACTGCACCTTTACAAAAGTGAACAGAAATAAAGGAGTTGAAGAATTGTGGGAAAGAACAAGCCAAGAAGTAATAATATAAGAGATAACAGCGTTAAGAGTACATGATAAGAATGACACAGAGCCTAATAAATGTTATCACTGTGAGTTAGAGGTAAGAAAACCAGAAGAAGGTCACGACCAGGTTAAACTAGCTGCAGACATACAACGAATAAACGTTCCTACCTGATGTTAAATAAAATGACACCAAGAGCCTCACAGAATTACAAGGACTACAAGGTGTTAAAACTGCTTATCATTTTCAAGTGGATACTATAATTTGAATCATCTAGCCTTAAATAAATAATAAAACTACTCTATAATCTGATTATTATAAGAAGATGTGTCTATTCATTATTTTTAGAATCATGGAAGCTTTCATATTGTATTAATTACAACGATAACTGTAGTTGTTGTGTACATTACCATATCCAACGATGGAACACATTAAACCACCATTATCTTCGGGTAATTAGCATTACCGTGGCTTAATGTAATTCGAAACCGGTCCCAAACGATATTATAAAGATTTTATAATCATTATAAGAAATAATAATGTCTCACTTCTCAGCTGTTAAATCCAATGCAATCACCTAATTAACGCTAAAAAAACTTAACAATTTATTGTATTCTCTCACTGAAACTCTTATAAATTATATTTTTATGCAATAGAAAATACGTTACAAAATTATTTATTGACGTATTTTTAAGGAGACTTAAATAAAAATAAATCCAAGGTTACTCGTTCACCTTTATAAAATGCTAATCATCAGCAAAGATTTCAAGCCGATCATCACAAAATTCACGAAATATTTGAGACGTAAATAAAAAGCAATAAATATGGAGGACTCACCGTTTACGTATGTCTTAAATTATTGTCCTTGTCAAGCGCACTATAGCATTATATTATCCTTATCACTGTTTTAAATTAGAAATTGTATAGTTCAGATAATCCACACCTGAAAAAGAAAGAAAAATTGTTTTAATAAATAACGTATTTTTCCATAGTATTTATTTGGGATTGTCGTAAAGAATTTCGGAATTATGCAATTATGAAAGTGCCACGAATGAGTGGATTTTAATTCGTCAAAAGTTCGTTTATTACGGATATAATTTTTTGATGTGTATACTTTTACAATATTACGTAAGTTCTTGGGGCTATTATTTGGCATGTTTCGTATCTAACAGTGTAAAATATTATAATTTTGCAGGTTAATTTCGATATTGTGTAATCTGCAATTAAGGTATGAAATATTTAATCAGACATTCTAGCTTTAGTCGCATTTCAGGTGGATTTACCACGGTGATTCAGTGTTAAATTTAGTTAAATTAATGTTGGCTATGGTAAATTGTAAAAAAATACTTGACATGCTACGAGATATTTACCATGACACAGTTAGCCATGAAACATATTGCCATCAAACTAACATTAAAATTATTTGGATTTGTTAAGATAAATATTTTTGTTGTTCTTTTCATTATCATTATAATTATCATCATTATAATATTAAGACAAAATTGAGGCTCACAGAAGGAGCTTGAAACAAAATAGTTTTTAACTTCAAATTCACAAGTGCAGTTTAGTGCTAAAAAATCCTCCAACTTTTAAGAAAACTAAATGCCAAAACGGGCAAATGATTTAACTTTTTCAGCAACTATTTTTCCAATGTTGGTGTTTTTGTTTACATTATTAACTAAGGTTGCATAGATCAATTTAAGAAACTACTTTATGGATTCATTTTAGACACTAAGATACATATTTAGAATTTTCCAAAATAGAGAATTGTTATATTAAAGAGTTGATTTCCGGTGTGACTATGAAATGATTACAATTAAGAATTTATGGATGTATTAATGCCCCTTGAATTTTTATCCATGTATTATAATAATAAGGAAAATATTTGGTTGTCCAGGTAAAACCACACTATCAATTTCTGATAACGAACCTCGGAAATGCTCTGCTTGCTAAAGTAAGGTAAAATTCTTGAATATGGTGTCTTCAGAAAACAGCTTAGGGATCATATGATAGCTCATTGAAAATCAAATAAGTTTGATTTAAACCTTTTTTGATGATTTTGATTTTGTTAATTAAACGTCACTAAAGAAAATTAAATAATACCCAAAATTGTTAAAATTGGCACAAGAATTATAAAATCCAGTTCTCGTTCTCTATAATCAATATAAAACATACAAAAGAACTATTAAAACTATTATTTTGATTGTGATTTTTATAGATCTGTGATATAACAGACAACATATTGTTGTCAAAGTTACACTCTATATGAACAGCT
Organism: Melinopterus prodromus; assembly: GCA_964023965.1. Taxonomy (NCBI): domain Eukaryota; kingdom Metazoa; phylum Arthropoda; class Insecta; order Coleoptera; family Scarabaeidae; genus Melinopterus; species Melinopterus prodromus. The sequence continues at coordinate 55,311,815 of OZ030393.1, forward strand.
CTGTATATAGACTAGTCTATTTTTAGATCACTTCATTATTTTTCGTAATTTGAGTTTATTTATTTGGGGAACACTCATTGTCCAGCAAAATAGTGGTTTCAGAAGAAAAGTATTATTATTTTTAAATTGTAATAGTAGAAGTAAATAACCGTCATTATCCTTTAAGATTAATGCGAAATACCTATTTGAACGGTTTCTAATTCTACACCTAAATAGCTAGTTATTATGAGCTTAGTACTATACTAATTATGAATAAATAACTATTTATACTAATTAACTCATTAACAAATTTAGTTTTCTAATAACTTACGTTACTGTTAACAAGTGGAAGAACTATTTAATGATTTAATGGAAACATTTTATATATATAAGGAGAAATACGCATAAAGTTCCAAACTACACATCACTGATTAAGTACGGTTTCGTTTAAACATTTTTCATATCTTCCAGATAAATTACTATAAATATTTATGACTAACAATCAAATATTACTTTCCCTAAATCGTGGATACGTGAATAACGAACTAATAACTGATATGAAAACAACCGTATCCCACCGATAAAACCATTATCTTAATATTTTAGTTGTGGAGTATTTGCACTACTTTCACCCCATGCCCAAAATAATAAGTGACCCCTGCAAGGGCAGCCCTCGATATATTTCGACACATCGTTAAAGGATAATCATCACATCCTTACGGTAGGGTTGGACAATCCTTTGACACTGAATACTAACATAAAGCTTCCTTCTGGCGAAGGCACTGACACAAAGGCACTATCGGATTGTCGGTGGTGAGAGGGGCACTTGACTATCGATGGAGGGTCAGCGTTCAACACTTGCTGGTAGCCGCAAAAGAACTGACTGTACAGGTAACTCAGGTTCACCTGTTTTGATGATGGTGGGGCGACCGTACATTCGAACCGCAGAAAACGTTGGGATCAACTCATCTGTGCTGGCCAGGTATTCATTCGAACGCCTCATTTCATATTGATAAACTTTTTTAATGAGTCATAAGAATTGATTTTTTACTATATACGCCAGTATCATAACCTGCGAGGTCTTATCAGTACACACTATACACACCTGTGTAGATGAAATGAGTTTTTTTTTAAATTTGTTTAAAGAAGAACTTCTACAGTTCTTGCCTATACTTATTGTGTAGTTAATAGTATCGTGTACTGGGTGGTTCGTAGCATCTGGTTAAAACAATGCTAGTTAAGTGAATGGCACCTGAGTGCGGATGGCACAAGCCAGAAGTCGAATGGTTGGATAAAAATCACGCGTTCGGCGAGTGTCTCGCCATAAACCGCTTTATTTGTTCGCGTTCGCGTCGATCCATTCAATGTCGGTGTAATGACCCGACTCAAAGGCTTTTTTTGTGTGTACCCGAAGGTATTATTTACGACAGGGGTCTGATTTATGATTATTTAGTATTGAAATAAAAAGATTACAAAATATTGAACACAATAAATTAATATGCATTTTTTTGCTATCGTCTAAATATATTTATAATATACAGCGTGCTTATTTTATTATAGAAACTGGCAACCTTTTCTTTTTCTAATAGAACAAATATTTCTACATTTTTTAATTCTAAGATTAATTCCAAGAACATTTTGTAGGGATATGTTTTTATTCAATGCATCATTTTTGAGTTATAAGCAATTAATCAAAACTCATAAAGTTTTATTTTAACTAAATGGATAAAAAAATAACAGAGCAATTAATAGAATTAAATTAAATGTTCAAACGAAAATGGTTCACACAGTAAATAGGTAAAAATAATTTTAGAATTAAACAAATTTTAAATATGCAGTATGTTCTATTTGAAAAAGGAAATGTTGCCAAATTTAGTTTAAAACAAAAACAATTGTTTATTTGTTTACGACTGGAGAATTATTTAGTTGTAATTTTGACTAATTTAGTATGGATATGCACTATAATATTGGATTATGTCTATGGAAAATCATATTATTATGTCATATATTAGTATACGGTATCTAATCAGAATAATAAATCAATATCAATTAAGAAATGTTTTAAATATTTAATTAATTTTTTAATTATATTATTCTTTTAATTATTAATTAATAATAACCACAATTTCAATGAAAGTATGCACACAACTTATGGTTACAGGTTTCGGGGGTATACCATTCTTCAGACCAAGCTAAAGAAAAAACATTTAAACCCTTATGCGGAAAAAGACGTGTGATACAAATAAAGTAATGCCTATGTTTCAACAACGACCCCATTCTCATTACATATTTTCTTCTCAATTAAAAAGGAATTTGAACACAAAAATTGTACAGATTTATTAGGGTGCTTCTTATTTACTCAAAACTCTTCAGTTTAACCGGCACTTTTTAAAAATGTTATGTGATCGGGAAAACTTTAAAATTGCAGTACTTATTTATTTTTATAATTGTAAAAATATATTTTGGGAACGCTACTGGTTACCAAAGTAAGCGAAACATTATGGAACTTTCTATGGACAAATTTTAACTACAACTTTGCGCACTACAATAAATATATAGACGAATAAAATAGTCTTTATTTATTTTTAATTAGTTAATTTCGATTCGTTTCTTTAATTACATTTAATAAAGCAAAGTAAGTATACATAAGGACTTTTTAATCGTTTGAAAGACATCTCATAAATAGTCAAGTTATTCTTTTTCTATTGTTTTTCTTACCATAAAATATTATGCTCAATCATGTTCTCAAATACGTAGGATGCGAAAGGGACCACCCAGCATTACGGTGTTACTCTTGTGCTCTATAACGTTTTTAATTGAAAGGTATAAAAATTTAGTTATAACACTCATCTGATAAATAGTAGTTATTTGAAATGCCCAGCCAAATATGTATAGAAAAATACAGCTGTGTTTGAAGCGATCTAAAGATCAACAAGAAAATAAGGGATTGTCATTAAACAAAAATATCAACGACGTCATAAGTCGAAAACAATTAAATTTAATTTGGTATAGAAATATAATAATCATTGCATATTATTATATTTTGCGAGACGCGTTAGACATGCAGCGAAAACACGTGCATATTGCGTTCCAAGGTATTATTTTCTTGTCGAACCTGAAACATAAAAAGAAATATCGCACTGACCCGAATTTAATGTATTTTTCTGTGGACCGTTGACGGAGCAGTTTGTTTTGCTCAAATTTTCTAGCAATTTCGGCGTAGAGCCATAAAACAACACGTTTTTGTCCAGCCAGCGGTCCGAGAACTTTTTCTCTCGTGTTTTCGTGTTTCCTGTTTTAAAAATTCACATGTGCGTAGTTGTAAATCAATATAACATTTTTATACTATTTTTAAGCGTTGAGAGGTTATAAAATTTTAATCTCAAAGTCATATTGGAAAAGGCTGATAGGTTAATATACTGGATATAAAACAACTTAAAATTTACTTTTTATTTCTTTAACAAACAATATTGAATATTCTAAGAATATTGTTGTTGACGATAATTGAAAATAGTTGTATTTGAGAAGAAAAAATGCTGAAAATTAAGTATCATACAAGACTGAACCACTGAATCAAGACTAATCTTTCCTACAGTTGTGTGCCATAAGTCCACACAGATGTAAACATCAGCTTGAAACAGCGAGCAAATTTACGAAAACTCCTTATCACATTCTTAATATCCATGTCCTGTAATTTTGAAATCAGTCATAACAAAATTGATGATATATTTACCAAAATTCTACCTTATTTAAATTGTTTACTTTCTGCAGTAAGCCCACGATATAATATAGGAATATTCAAATAAAAATTGCTGTTTTCTGCCTAATAGGTAATAACTAGTGTTCATACACCGAAACCCCTCCCAACTTGGATTAATATACCTAATATAAGAAAACAACAATCAATTAGAGTTTTCATCATTTTTCACATCGTGACATTGATCTTGAAATATGTTATCAGTTAACATATGACGTTCTTCGCTAAAACCAATAAAGAGAAACTTGAATAATGGAAATTATGTTACGTTTAACGTCATAAATCTAAAAATTCGTTATGCATGTAGGTAGGTATGAATAAACAATAAATAATCACGTTTTACCTGCAAGGCAATAACGTTTTAACATAAAATATGGTTTTACAGGTGTAACACATTCTCGCACTTTTTACGATCGTGAATATCATATTGGTAAATCGCTTTACCAATTCTGTGAAAAGTTACATATGTTTCACATAACAAAACCGTATTTTAAACGGTATATCTTCTTAAGAAATTCGATAAACCAATAAATAAAGAACTGAGTGGGAAAGCCTGTATGTGTATCACCGATAACGAAATCTACAACACCTGGACAAAAACGACACTAATGCTCTAAAACTTCATACCTGTATAAATAAGTATATTTTGCTTTTAATAGTCTTGGGTAGACGTTATTAATTGAGCTTTTTATTAATATTTTTAGTGGTACATGAATTTTATTAGATTATTTAAAAAGAAAAACCATAAATAAATATGAAATTTAAATTAAGATATTTGTTAATTTGATTATGGGTAGTTTTTTTAAAATTTTAGGTACATACCAATTCTTTTGAAATCTGCAATAAACACCGACCTTATTGCAATATAGTAACTGACCATAAACAAGGGTTGCCTCTTATGACGTAAAGGGTCTAGGTAGGGTTTTGGCCTAAAACCTCTGGTTGGTTCTAAATTGAGGTACTTAACAAGAATCGAATTCTTGCGAAATTACAGCAGAATTCTTCACTACGTGGCTCACGGCACGCAAAGCAGCACAAACATCCACGAAAGTTTGCAGTTTTTCGAAGTTTTTTCAATGTGCTATGTATGATTTATGAATATCTCCATGAGAATACTAGTTAAGTTATAAATTATTTAATTCAATACTTTGTCCATTAACTGAGTTATAAAAATGAAATGTCATGCTGGTAAACTTAATACCTTATGGCCGTGTTCTTCTGCATCCTTGTCATCAGCGTATAATTTAGGAGATTTGTATATTAACAAAAGAAGGATTACTTCAGACCTACAATTTCTGCATAAATTACTGTTACATTAAATCTAATGAAGCTTTAGGTGCTTAAGCAAATCTCTTAAAAAACAATGTATCGATTATGCAACTAATACTTAATCCGATTTTCTCCAGTTGGTCTGATGCTTTGTGAAGAATATTAGAATGAAGACTTGCAATATCCATGATTATTAATAAAGGTTATAAAGGAACTAATCTTCAAGAAATTTATAATTCAAGTAACTTTTGACAGCTTTGTCGTTCTGTCCCTTTTTGGCCCACAGGTGGTGTTCGACGAACATCCAATAATGTCTTTTAACAGGTATAATGCAACATTTTTAATATATTACTCAAACCACTCTATAAAATATAACACAAAATAATATTTATGTATTATTTAAAATACAAAACTTCAATCAGTCTCCACATAGCAAATTTCTCTTCCTAAAAAATAATGCTTTTATCAGCCTTCTAATCTTAGTATCATCCTAATCAGTCTCCTAGTCAGAATTACAATTGTTACAAAAGCAGTAAATATTTTGTGCCATAGTTGCACAACATTTTTCATGTTTTTCAAATACAAAAAGGAAGATTCGTTGTCACAACTGCAATCTTTATTTTCTTCTTGTAACTAACTTTTTACCTTTTAGATGCCTACTCAGGCATTTTTTTTCTTCTTTCTAACTTGTTCTTGTCCCAGATTTTCTGTTTCAGGAGTATTAGTTAGTTAAATTTGCAGTTTTCAGAGTTTTTGATTGATACTTTTTCGCGCTACAGCAGTTTTTGAAACACTTAAACTAAATAATTAAACTTGTTTTGTCACCTGCGAACCAACAGCAAATGATTGAAAATCGAACGATGCTGAAAGCTGAAGATCCAATGACATTGAAGACTGAGTTTTCTATTATAGATCTGTCTTGGAACACCATAACGACACCTTAAGTTGTCTGGATTATTTTTCAATAGCTCTGTAACGAATTTCAAGTTTACTTATTTTAAATGTCACTGGATGCCTACCTATGACATTTGTTTTTATGAGGACCAACTCAGTATAGTCAACAAAACGACGGTACTTTTTACCCCAACCACGTTTGGCTTAACATTTTATGTTATAAAACATATACTATTTTCTCTAGCGGAAACCTAGCGGCATATTCAAAAAGTCCAACAAATGACTGACAATATTCAGCTATTATAATGTGCCAATGAAAGTAATAGTTCTACACTAAAACGAAAGTATTGGGTCGAATATCTCCCTCAAGGTAGGGTAAAAGTGATTTTTTCGACAGTAAAATCATATTTACTAAATCCACTTCCTGGACAAGTTTATTACCACCAGGGCAGTTTTGAACGGCTTTTACAAAATCATAAAATAACTTTATTTTATCGACCAATAACTTTTTAATAACGGATCTTACGACCGTTTTAACACTTCGTATAGAACTTTATCCAGTACTTTGTCCACGCCGCTATTGGGTGACACCGGAAGTATTATTACGTGAGTTGAGGAGGTAAAACACGTTGGATTATCATAAAAACCTATCACCACAAACACCTATTGAAAGGACTCAAGAAAACACGACAACCAGATAACAATAACTGTATAAGCATTTGCGGTCAGAAAGAATCAGCCTGAAAGTTTGCATAATATCCAATAGTTAGAAAAAATAACCAGTGGACCATACTTATTTTATTACAATGCAGGTAAAACAAAGTGTAACTAGAATTGAATTTTAATGGTGACCTCAATAGAATACCTACCTAATTGGCGAATTCAGCTCGTATATTATATTATAGTCGTCTAATTATGAATCGCTTATTACACCACAAGGCAATTTCCATTGAATTCGTCGCCAATTGTTGTTCCTTTTCAGTTGAATGATACACTTCATTACTGATATTGCACAAGGATGATGCGGATATACATCTCTATTTATGGCTACCTCTAATTATCACTAGAATTGTGCACTATCCCATTCATTATTTACCAAACGACAAATAAGAAAGTTCAACATATACTTTACCTTTTAAAATCGCTATATTTGTATCTGATGGAGCATGACTCAGCGGGCTGGTATGAGGCTATAATCGTTCCAGTCTAGTCATCATCAAGACTATGAGATTCCCCTGATTTTAGTCTACCTATCTTGGCCTCGATCTTTTGTTCTTTTATGTACTACTCGTGATCCTCACATAAATCTTGATGTGTTTTACGGATATAACAATTGCCATCTGTTTGTTTGCTTTTTCTAATAACCTTTTATTGCGAATTTAAAGCTGTAGCTTGCATTAGAAGTCAGTTGGTACTTTCACAAATTTTATTTGCATCCGTATTTTATTCGTTGGAACTGTGTGACGAATATCAAAAACTTTAACGGTCCGGTGGTTTGGCCTTGAGGCACGCCAGCGAAGACAAAACACGACGAGGGGTTCGTGGCGTCTACATCCGTTCTAACGTATGCGCGGGTCCGAAGCAACAGGTAGATGAAATGTAGACGCAATCGAGTAGTCAAAAAGAAAAGAAATGGTCAATGGGTGACGTCAGTGTGTGCGTGTGATATTGTCACGGATAATCTTACATGAGGGGTGGTTAGCTTACAACCGCTAGAGCGGAACCTAGTTCAAGGTACTCGAGTTTGTCTGTAAATGCGCAAGCAATAACAAAACATTTTTTTTTTCATTTGAATATTTTCTAATTTCTTGGTGATCTGTGAACCATTTGATTGTAAAGTGTCCTGATAAATATATTAGTGCTGTAATATGCTTACTTCTCGAGGAAAGTTGATGCCCGACTGTTTTCTTATTTCTGGTTGAACAACATAGAACAAATCAAAAATTCTCAAATTTTGGCGAATTAGTTAAAACATTATAAATTGTTGTTTGTTATTTGTTCAGATTTACCTGCGTTTTTTTAAGTAGTTGGTGTCATAAATATGTATATTCAACAAAATGATTTGTGTCTTATATTCAGGAACATGTTTTGTATTCCATCCTCAGGGCATACCTACACTTCTCTTTTTTATAAAATAATAACATCTCTCCACATTTCATTCGCCTATATCATAAAATAAATTAACTATCCGTATGCCGTGGGTAACTTATTAATTTTTATTATTATTAATTATTTGGATACCTAAATAGATTTTAACTTTTGGAAAAGAGCAGGTGGTAGTCATTACGATCCTACCTTATATTTTTACCAACATAGCGACAAATTAATCTGTGAAAAAAATTATTCCTTCCATTCATTCTTAGGAATATAATGTACAAAATACTTAATTTAAATAAACAAAGCCAAATTATAAACTATATCTATTTTTGTCCGAAGGCTGTCACGATCAGCATCATTAAACAAAATATATAATTTTCGAGTTATGTTGTCAAGTCAAAGTTGATGATTCCTGACGAACTGCTAACCTGCGTTAGTGTCAGTTCAAAAATTAAAATCAGTTGAATAAAACCCATAATTATTTTGTAAATTAAAATAAGTAAATCAAATACAAGCTTCATGATGCAAAATATTAAAAGAATTACGCATTTTTAGTTAGAATTTGATGGAAACTTTTATAAATTATTGCCCAACTCATGTTGCTGTGTTGAATCCAATTTTTGTTTTGTTTTTTATTCTATTCTCTGGTCATTCATCAGCTAGCCTATCAGCCGTCTAAGGCATGACTTTTGGGGAACCTCAAAGTTTTTTTTTTTATTTTAAGAACCTTTGGGGGAAAAATATCTATTCAACTGATAGTTTTTGGTAACGCTTTAAATTAGGAATGTGAAATTTGGATACAGTACAGAGAACGTATAGATCTAGGTGCTTATGTTCATTAAATTATAATATTTCAATGAATTCATATAGAAAATCAGTTTTAAAAAGTATCATGTTTCTACCGTCTCTTGTAGAATTTATTACACCAATACTACCAACGCGTTTTTCTAGAAACACGATATTCCAAACTTGCATGCGAGAAAATCCTTTTTATTGAAGGCTGAACCTCATAATAAGTAAATTTTTTAAATAATTATATTATTTATAACTATTTGAAACCGAAAAAAGGCTGTAAAAAATCGATCCTAAAATTAAAATAGTAGCCAGTTTGTCAGTTCAAAATGTTTAACTAAATGCTCGTTTAGCCTCCAACTAAGAACTTGTCGTTGATACAAGCACGCCGCACAGGACCTGATACAGGACCTTCCTACAACAGTATCCACTTCTTGCATATAGCTTTTTATGGCGCTATGTGCTTTTGTACACTAAACTATGGTAAATATATGGCAAAAGAAAAAATATTAATATCTCTTACAGTTTGTTTGAAAAACTATCTCAAAGTTGAGTTACTTTTTAGGTCTCTACAGGAAAACCTACCCTTAAAATAAAACAAGAGATTTATAATCACGTACGTATAGGTGTTTTTCCCGCATTTTTATTTATGAGAACGTAAGTGTCATTCGATACAGCTGTTTGAAATATTAACAAAACAGTACCTACCTAAAAGACCATATGTAACATTTTAGTGAGAACGATTGTTTCTTTTTAACATTTTATTGTTGTAAAGGGTGTGTGTTCTTCATTCGTGTTCGCATTTTTTGCTATGTATTTTCTTCTCCTTCCTAGTGTTAATATTTTAAACAGCTGTAAAGCATGAAAGAATTTAAAAAGCAAAAACAAAGTTTATAACCAGAAAATGTCTGTTAAGTTACATAACATTAATGTAACAAGGTACAGCAAAAATGCTGTAAAAGTAGTACTGTAAAATTAAAGTGATTATATGTTATAAATTGTAGTCAATATGCTGTAAAGGAAGAAATTGCAGTGTTTGCGTTTTTTTCTACTGCAAAATCGCTGGGTATTTGAAACCAGCTGTATTTTCTAAAATACGTCCCTATGATATTGAGATATTCCTGAGAAATTAACATAGTTTTTAACTTTTCTCTGTGTATTAAACATAGTCACAACATTCACTAAAATACGGGGGGTAAAAGTAGGTGAAAGTAAGGTTGAAAAACATTCGAAAAAGGTCGGAGAGTATCGCCCATTCCTTTGATTATATCTCAGCTTTATTCAACCAAGGATATAAGCACAAAAACTGACGGATTCTTGGAGTATCAGTCCAAATCCGTCAAGTTTTCCAAATGTAATCAAACTCCAGTTGCGACAAATTCTCATCACTGGTTTGTTGTATACTCGATGGAACCCTTTATAAATACCTGAAAGCACTTGTTAAAATACAAAATGATAACTAATTTCGAATAATATATTACAAATTAGTGACCTAAACAGGAATAGGTAAAGTCCAATAACAAGAAAAATAAACTTCGCCTACAACTACAAAACCATCCTACAAGAAGAAATTGTCCAAGTGTCGCGAGTTGAGTGCAGCTGGCAGCAGCCGATTGCCGGCACACAACCACTTATCATGCCCCTTCTCATTAATAATTAAATTGTAGGATAGTCGAGTCGTTTGCGCAACCAAGTTATTGACCAACGCTCCTTAGAATGTTGATCGTTGGCCGAGATATACCTAGTGTGGCGTTTTCCTAATACAACGCGAACGTGTATGCATTATTCGCGATTGTTGTTACACATTTGAAAAATTGCCGCTATTTTCGTGCGATTGTTCAGAAGCACGGCACCGAGCCGTCATTAACGGCGTTCTTATATGAAAGTGATAATTTCCTCTTACCTTACCGGTATGCTAGGAATTTGCCTTACGGAAAGTGAAGCTGAATGCGAAAGAAAAAAATACGTCCGGGCTTATTAGACTGTATACATTGTCAGTCTCAGCATAACTGTAATGAACAACGTATACTTAAAGTCACGGTGTTGTGATATTGTTCTTCTTTTCTCTAAACTTTGGACTGCAAATTCTTACTATTCTATTCTTTAAATTGTTTAACCAAAACTGAACTAGCTTTTTATTCAACTTCTTGATTGAGAGAAAAAGTATCTAGATGCCAGAATTTACATCATTTATAAACATATCTATCAAAGTATTATCTTCAAATCTAATAACTTTAATTCTGGATGAAGGAGTCTAAACTCTTTTCTTTTAAAAATCTGCATTAAGATTTTTATTCCAATGATTAAAATAAGTTGTCTCAACAGCAAATAATGTCATCCACGTACTAATTGTCACTTAGGAGAAGCTTAAACGTAGTTCTTGACTAATGTCCAACTAATTGCTTTGTCATAAGGATAGGTGAGGATAGGAAGATTAATGTCTTATTTGAGACATACTTTAGGGTCAAACAAGATGTAGCATGGCGCTCCCATCAAACAAATAAAAGCTGGAGTACCCCAAGATAGTGTTTTAGGGCCGGTTCTTTACCTAACTCCACACCACACCCTATAGCTGCAGGGACAGCAGTTAAGAAACACCAAGAAAATTTCAAACAGCTCTTGGTTATGTGGACAAAGAAAAAAAGAAAGAAACTGAACGAACTCAAGTCATGTATAGTACATGTTAACTTCACCATAAAAGAAATGGAACACGTCCCGGTTATTATTAATAACCAAATAATACCATACGTAAATATAACCAAATATCTCGACTTGACATTGACGACAGGCTTCCCTGAAAACCCCATTATGAAAAGAAAAGAGTGGAACTAGGAAGTCGATATATGCTGAGAGATGTTATTGGCTGGGAAGAAACACGACGCTGTCAGTTAAACATTTAAATTGTCATGACCTTCCAAAATTAAGTATTAAGGTGCATTGTCAATGCGCTTTGGTACGTTAGAACTGATGACCTCCACTAGGACCTCAAAATGGAAATACAAAGAAATAGAAAAAATGCAAGAAGTTACGAAGCAAGGACTTTATCAATTAAACGTTAAAGCCATCCAGCTCCTCGACAACATCGTGTTGATCATCAGACGTTAGTTAAACATTAGTTAGTTCTAAAAGCAGAGACAGTGCTACGTAGTGTACAAGAAAAGCGTGACCTGTATACCAGCACTAACTGAGAGACATCAACGGGCTAGATTAGGTTAAGTTATAATAGTTAAATTAACTAGAATTCGGTTTCTCATTAGTCAATTTATGACTAGTTTTATTTTCACTAGTTGAATAAAATACTAATAATTGTTGATAAAATAAGGTAATAGTAGTTAATTGTTAATGGTTACCGATAATTTGTTAAAACAAACGATTTGGTATACCTTAACCTAAAATATCGAATACGTAATGTCAATAAGGAATATTGAAATACCGATTTCTAGGAGTAAACGTCACTTATCGTTAAACTATGGCTTAAACTGGCATTGAAATACCGGACGAAAATGTTTTGAATATGAAACTGTGTAGCTTATACGTTAACTACGTAGGTACATAATGAGCCAGCTTTATTTGCGTCTATATTAATTCAATCCCATCGATCTCTTATTATGCATGTTTTACATAATTCTTTGTTTGTGGAGCGGTTCAATATTATGTAAATTGCGCCATAAAGCAGTTATATTTTTGCTCGTTGATCTACGCACGTGGCTACATATCACGAGAAAAGCGATTAAACTGTAGAGCGCAGTTGATACTGGTTGATACTATATTTAGGTACATGCATATCAATCACGACAAGCAAACTCTCTCTATCTGGAAACGCACCTTTTTCTGAATGATTTAATGCAGTAGGTCCGAATATGAAGAGTCTTTCTTTCGCGAGAACAAAGCCGTCTCGGCGTCGATTCATCCACCGTGAATTACAACTTGAATTGTTAGGAAGTAAGCCAGGAAGTAATAAATTTAGGTGTGTGCATGGAGCGAGTGCGTTACTATCAGCAGCTTTGCACAGTGGGCAAAATGAAAATTTTACAGAAATAAATAAAAAAAAGTCTAGAAGTTCTAGATGTTATTTAGAAATATTTTACATAAATATAAAAAAAATTTAATACTCCAAGAAAAATGTTGATGGAACTCGTGACACGTGAATTAAGAGAGTTTTTGACATAACCTACAAACACTCGGTGTATGTTGGCTACCATCATCCACTGTATTCGTTAGTTTAAAATTCCCGCCTTGGTTGGTCAACGTATTAAAACCCTCAAGCGTCCAATGTCATCAAATGTGAACCCACTACATCAAAGGCGCTGAGAAGAAGCATCGCATCTTTATATATGTTTATCTTTGGTATTGCTTCTAGACCGCAACGATGGACCTTTCAATAAACTTTTTATAAAAGTGTGTTATAAAATATTTGGTGCACGTTTCTTACAAACATGTAAAAACGCATTAATCAACATGAGTTGGGTTGCTATTCGTCTCGACGTCACGTTGATGAGAGGTCTACAGCGAGAAACTAAAGCGCCATCTATCGGCATCCTTCACATTGTTTTCAAAACAACGACATTCTTAATTCAAAGCAATCGTTTTGTTAAAGCAAATATTTAGGTTGTTTCATATTAAAGCATTATTAAAGAAATATTTTTATTATGTATCTATAAGTGTCTTAAAACAAAGTTACAATTGTTTTTTCGTTCTAAATTTAGCACTTTTAGATCGAAAAAATTGAACATTGCAACCATTGGTGATAGAAAGGTTTACCCACTACCAAATGATAGCTCTCGTTGAGTCTATCAAAAATATGTATACTTTTACATGCCTAAGATCTACCATTTTCATGTTATGTGGTCCATTTCGCTTATTTTTGTATTATCTGAAAAACCGTAATTTCAGCAAAACTCGGTAACCAGTAGAGACATAAACTTTTCCTATGTAAATTTGTAATCAGAGTACCCATTTTAGTAAGATAGCAAAGGTTTCATGTTGATCCGGGACCTTGTTTTTGAGATAGGTGTGCTACTTCAAAATTATTGTTTAAAATATGTGATTTCTTACAAAATTTTAACCAGTCGGCAAAAACTCAACTACCTTCAATCAAATTAAGGTTGTGGTTCTTGGTACAATTATTGACGCTGATTACGCCGGTATAATTAGATTTTACTTATTTGGAACGGTTGAGCAGTTATTACGTTCCCAATTATCAAAAATGGTGCTAAAAACACCCATGGACTATGTTAGAAACTTTGAACGCAAACTGTGTCCGATCTAATCGACCGATGTTGACGGTCCAAACGGTATCGGATGGGAAATTGGCCGAGGAATCCATTTCTGAAAGCCGCGTTGCTCTAAGGAGCGCGGTTCGCGAGAAAAACGCGATATGCCGCGGAAATAATAGTTTCCCACTTTCTGGCCAAACCGTACACGCTGCTGGAAAGCCGACCTCACCGTTGAATTCAGCACATCCCAATGCATAAGCATGACTACATTAGAACGCTCTATCTCTCAAAAAGTTACGATTGTTTTTTCGTTCTAAATTTAGCACTTTTAGATAGAAAAAAATTGAACATTGCAACCGTTGGTGATAGAAAGGTTTACCCACTACCAAATGATAGCTCTCGTTGAGTCTATCAAAAATATGTATACTTTTAACTGCCTAAGATCTACCATTTTCATGTTATGTGGTCCATTTCGCTTATTTTTGTATTATCTGAAAAACCGTAATTTCAGCACAACTCGGTAACCAGTAGAGACAGAAACTTTTCCTATGTAAATTTGTAATCAGCGCACCCATTTTAGTAAGATAGCAAAGGTTTCATGTTGATCCGGGTCCTTGTTTTTGAGATAGGTGTGCTACTTCAAAATTATTGTTTAAAATATATGATTTATAACAAAATTTTAGCCAGTCGGCAAAAACTCAACTACCTTCAATCAAATTAAGGTTGTGGTTCTTGGTACAATTATTGACGCTGATTGCGCTGGTAATATTAGATTTTACTTATTTGGAAAGGTTGAGCAGTTATTACGTTCCCAATTATGAAAAATGATGCTAAAAACACTCATTTTACTATGTTAGAAACTTTGAACGCAAACTGTGTCCGATCTAATCGACAGATGTTGACGGTTCAAACGGTATCGGATGGGAAATTGGCCGAGGAATCCATTTCTGAAAGCCTCGTTGCTCTAAGGTGCGCGGTTCTCGAGAAAAACGCGATAAACCGCGGAAATAATAGTTTCCCACTTTCTGGCCAAACCGTACACGCTACGGGAAAGCCGACCTCACCGATGAATTCAGCACACCCCAATGCATAAGCATGACTACATTAGAACGCTCTATCTCTCCAAAAGTTACAATTGTTTTTTCGTTCTAAATTTAGCGCTTTTAGATAGAAAAAAGTTGAACATTGCAACCATTGGTGATAGAAAGGTTTATCCACTACCAAATGATAGCTCTCGTTGAGTCTATCAAAAATATGTATACTTTTACATGCCTAAGATCTACCATTTTCATGTTATGTGGTCCATTTCGCTTATTTTTGTATTATCTGAAAAACCGTAATTTCAGCACAACTCGGTAACCAGTAGAGACAGAAACTTTTCCTATGTAAATTTGTAATCAGAGTACCCATTTTAGTAAGATAGCAAAGGTTTCATGTTGATCCGGATCCTTGTTTTTGAGATAGGTGTGCTACTTCAAAATTATTGTTTAAAATATGTGATTTCTTACAAAATTTTAGCCAGTCGGCAAAAACTCAACTACCTTCAATAAAATTAAGGTTGTGGTTCTTGGTACAATTATTGACGCTGATTACGCCGGTAATATTAGATTTTACTTATTTGGAACGGTTGAGCAGTTATTACGTTCCCAATTATGAAAAATGATGCTAAAAACACTCATTTTACTATGTTAGAAACTTTGAACGCAAACTGTGTCCGATCTAATCGACAGATGTTGACGGTTCAAACGGTATCGGATGGGAAATTGGCCGAGGAATCCATTTCTGAAAGCCGCGTTGCTCTAAGGTGCGCGGTTCGCGAGAAAAATGCGATAAACCGCGGAAATAATAGTTTCCCACTTTGTGGGCTAACCGTACACGCTACGGGAAAGCCGACCTCACCGTTGAATTCAGCACATCCCAATGCATAAGCATGACTATATTAGAACGCTCTATCTCTCCAAAAGTTACAATTGTTTTTTCGTTCTAAATTTAGCACTTTTAGATAGAAAAAAATTGAACATTGCAACCATTGGTGATAGAAAGGTTTACCCACTACCAAATGATAGCTCTCGTTGAGTCTATCAAAAATATGTATACTTTTACATGCCTAAGATCTACCATTTTCATGTTATGTGGTCCATTTCGCTTATTTTTGTATTATCTGAAAAACCGTAATTTCAGCACAACTCGGTAACCAGTAGAGACATAAACTTTTCCTATGTAAATTTGTAATCAGAGTACCCATTTTAGTAAGATAGCAAAGGTTTCATGTTGATCCGGGACCTTGTTTTTGAGATAGGTGTGCTACTTCAAAATTATTGTTTAAAATATGTGATTTCTTACAAAATTTTAGCCAGTCGGCAAAAACTCAACTACCTTCAATCAAATTAAGGTTGTGGTTCTTGGTACAATTATTGACGCTGATTACGCCGGTATAATTAGATTTTACTTATTTGGAACGGTTGAGCAGTTATTACGTTCCCAATTATCAAAAATGGTGCTAAAAACACCCATGGACTATGTTAGAAACTTTGAACGCAAACCGTGTCCGATCTAATCGACCGATGTTGACGGTCCAAACGGTATCGGATGGGAAATTGGCCGAGGAATCCATTTCTGAAAGCCGCGTTGCTCTAAGGAGCGCGGTTCGCGAGAAAAACGCGATAAACCGCGGAAATAATAGTTTCCCACTTTCTGGCCAAACCGTACACGCTACGGGAAAGCCGACCTCACCGTTGAATTCAGCACACCCCAATGCATAAGCATGACTACATTAGAACGCTCTATCTCTCCAAAAGTTACAATTGTTTTTTCGTTCTAAATTTAGCGCTTTTAGATAGAAAAAAATTGAACATTGCAACCATTGGTGATAGAAAGGTTTATCCACTACCAAATGATAGCTCTCGTTGAGTCTATCAAAAATATGTATACTTTTACATGCCTAAGATCTACCATTTTCATGTTATGTGGTCCATTTCGCTTATTTTTGTATTATCTGAAAAACCGTAATTTCAGCACAACTCGGTAACCAGTAGAGACATAAACTTTTCCTATGTAAATTTGTAATCAGAGTACCCATTTTAGTAAGATAGCAAAGGTTTCATGTTGATCCGGGACCTTGTTTTTGAGATAGGTGTGCTACTTCAAAATTATTGTTTAAAATATGTGATTTCTTACAAAATTTTAGCCAGTCGGCAAAAACTCAACTACCTTCAATCAAATTAAGGTTGTGGTTCTTGGTACAATTATTGACGCTGATTACGCCGGTATAATTAGATTTTACTTATTTGGAACGGTTGAGCAGTTATTACGTTCCTAATTATCAAAAATGGTGCTAAAAACACCCATGGACTATGTTAGAAACTTTGAACGCAAACTGTGTCCGATCTAATCGACCGATGTTGACGGTCCAAACGGTATCGGATGGGAAATTGGCCGAGGAATCCATTTCTGAAAGCCGCGTTGCTCTAAGGAGCGCGGTTCGCGAGAAAAACGCGATATGCCGCGGAAATAATAGTTTCCCACTTTCTGGCCAAACCGTACACGCTGCGGGAAAGCCGACCTCACCGTTGAATTCAGCACATCCCAATGCATAAGCATGACTACATTAGAACGCTCTATCTCTCAAAAAGTTACGATTGTTTTTTCGTTCTAAATTTAGCACTTTTAGATAGAAAAAAAATAAACATTGCAACCGTTGGTGATAGAAAGGTTTACCCACTACCAAATGATAGCTCTCGTTGAGTCTATCAAAAATATGTATACTTTCACATGCCTAAGATCTATCATTTTCATGTTATGTGGTCCATTTCGCTTATTTTTGTATTATTTGAAAAACCGAAATTTCAGCACAACTCGGTAACCAGTAGAGACAGAAACTTTTCCTATGTAAATTTGTAATCAGAGTACCCATTTTAGTAAGATAGCAAAGGTTTCATGTTGATCCGGATCCTCGTTTTTGAGATAGGTGTGCTACTTCAAAATTATTCTTTAAAATATGTGATTTCTTACAAAATTTTAGCCAGTCGGCAAAAACTCAACTACCTTCAATCAAATTAAGGTTGTGGTTCTTGGTACAACTATTGACGCTGATTACGCCGGTAATATTAGATTTTACTTATTTGGAACGGTTGAGCAGTTATTACGTTCCCAATTATGAAAAATGATGCTAAAAACACTCATTTTACTATGTTAGAAACTTTGAACGCAAACTGTGTCCGATCTAATCGACAGATGTTGACGGTCCAAACGGTATCGGATGGGAAATTGGCCGAGGAATCCATTTCTGAAAGCCTCGTTGCTCTAAGGTGCGCGGTTCTCGAGAAAAACGCGATAAACCGCGGAAATAATAGTTTCCCACTTTCTGGCCAAACCGTACACGCTACGGGAAAGCCGACCTCACCGATGAATTCAGCACACCCCAATGCATAAGCATGACTACATTAGAACGCTCTATCTCTCCAAAAGTTACAATTGTTTTTTCGTTCTAAATTTAGCGCTTTTAGATAGAAAAAAATTGAACATTGCAACCATTGGTGATAGAAAGGTTTATCCACTACCAAATGATAGCTCTCGTTGAGTCTATCAAAAATATGTATACTTTTACATGCCTAAGATCTACCATTTTCATGTTATGTGGTCCATTTCGCTTATTTTTGTATTATCTGAAAAACCGTAATTTCAGCACAACTCGGTAACCAGTAGAGACATAAACTTTTCCTATGTAAATTTGTAATCAGAGTACCCATTTTAGTAAGATAGCAAAGGTTTCATGTTGATCCGGGACCTTGTTTTTGAGATAGGTGTGCTACTTCAAAATTATTGTTTAAAATATGTGATTTCTTACAAAATTTTAGCCAGTCGGCAAAAACTCAACTACCTTCAATCAAATTAAGGTTGTGGTTCTTGGTACAATTATTGACGCTGATTACGCCGGTATAATTAGATTTTACTTATTTGGAACGGTTGAGCAGTTATTACGTTCCTAATTATCAAAAATGGTGCTAAAAACACCCATGGACTATGTTAGAAACTTTGAACGCAAACTGTGTCCGATCTAATCGACCGATGTTGACGCTCCAAACGGTATCGGATGGGAAATTGGCCGAGGAATCCATTTCTGAAAGCCGCGTTGCTCTAAGGAGCGCGGTTCGCGAGAAAAACGCAATATGCCGCGGAAATAATAGTTTCCCACTTTCTGGCCAAACCGTACACGCTGCGGGAAAGCCGACCTCACCGTTGAATTCAGCACATCCCAATGCATAAGCATGACTACATTAGAACGCTCTATCTCTCAAAAAGTTACGATTGTTTTTTCGTTCTAAATTTAGCACTTTTAGATAGAATAAAAATAAACATTGCAACCGTTGGTGATAGAAAGGTTTACCCACTACCAAATGATAGCTCTCGTTGAGTCTATCAAAAATATGTATACTTTCACATGCCTAAGATCTATCATTTTCATGTTATGTGGTCCATTTCGCTTATTTTTGTATTATTTGAAAAACCGAAATTTCAGCACAACTCGGTAACCAGTAGAGACAGAAACTTTTCCTATGTAAATTTGTAATCAGAGTACCCATTTTAGTAAGATAGCAAAGGTTTCATGTTGATCCGGATCCTCGTTTTTGAGATAGGTGTGCTACTTCAAAATTATTCTTTAAAATATGTGATTTCTTACAAAATTTTAGCCAGTCGGCAAAAACTCAACTACCTTCAATCAAATTAAGGTTGTGGTTCTTGGTACAATTATTGACGCTGATTACGCCGGTAATATTAGATTTTACTTATTTGGAACGGTTGAGCAGTTATTACGTTCCCAATTATGAAAAATGATGCTAAAAACACTCATTTTACTATGTTAGAAACTTTGAACGCAAACTGTGTCCGATCTAATCGACAGATGTTGACGGTCCAAACGGTATCGGATGGAAAATTGGTCGAGGAATCCATTTCTGAAAGCCGCGTTGCTCTAAGGTGCGCGGTTCGCGAGAAAAATGCGATAAACCGCGGAAATAATAGTTTCCCACTTTCTGGCCAAACCGTACACGCTACGGGAAAGCCGACCTCACCGTTGAATTCAGCACACCCCAATGCATAAGCATGACTACATTAGAACGCTCTATCTCTCCAAAAGTTACAATTGTTTTTTCGTTCTAAATTTAGCGCTTTTAGATAGAAAAAAATTGAACATTGCAACCATTGGTGATAGAAAGGTTTATCCACTACCAAATGATAGCTCTCGTTGAGTCTATCAAAAATATGTATACTTTTACATGCCTAAGATCTACCATTTTCATGTTATGTGGTCCATTTCGCTTATTTTTGTATTATCTGAAAAACCGTAATTTCAGCACAACTCGGTAACCAGTAGAGACATAAACTTTTCCTATGTAAATTTGTAATCAGAGTACCCATTTTAGTAAGATAGCAAAGGTTTCATGTTGATCCGGGACCTTGTTTTTGAGATAGGTGTGCTACTTCAAATTTATTGTTTAAAATATGTGATTTCTTACAAAATTTTAGCCAGTCGGCAAAAACTCAACTACCTTCAATCAAATTAAGGTTGTGGTTCTTGGTACAATTATTGACGCTGATTACGCCGGTATAATTAGATTTTACTTATTTGGAACGGTTGAGCAGTTATTACGTTCCTAATTATCAAAAATGGTGCTAAAAACACCCATGGACTATGTTAGAAACTTTGAACGCAAACTGTGTCCGATCTAATCGACCGATGTTGACGGTCCGAACGGTATCGGATGGGAAATTGGCCGAGGAATCCATTTCTGAAAGCCGCGTTGCTCTAAGGAGCGCGGTTCGCGAGAAAAACGCGATATGCCGCGGAAATAATAGTTTCCCACTTTCTGGCCAAACCGTACACGCTGCGGGAAAGCCGACCTCACCGTTGAATTCAGCACATCCCAATGCATAAGCATGACTACATTAGAACGCTCTATCTCTCAAAAAGTTAAGATTGTTTTTTCGTTCTAAATTTAGCACTTTTAGATAGAAAAAAAATAAACATTGCAACCGTTGGTGATAGAAAGGTTTACCCACTACCAAATGATAGCTCTCGTTGAGTCTATCAAAAATATGTATACTTTCACATGCCTAAGATCTATCATTTTCATGTTATGTGGTCCATTTCGCTTATTTTTGTATTATTTGAAAAACCGAAATTTCAGCACAACTCGGTAACCAGTAGAGACAGAAACTTTTCCTATGTAAATTTGTAATCAGAGTACCCATTTTAGTAAGATAGCAAAGGTTTCATGTTGATCCGGATCCTCGTTTTTGAGATAGGTGTGCTACTTCAAAATTATTCTTTAAAATATGTGATTTCTTACAAAATTTTAGCCAGTCGGCAAAAACTCAACTACCTTCAATCAAATTAAGGTTGTGGTTCTTGGTACAATTATTGACGCTGATTACGCCGGTAATATTAGATTTTACTTATTTGGAACGGTTGAGCAGTTATTACGTTCCCAATTATGAAAAATGATGCTAAAAACACTCATTTTACTATGTTAGAAACTTTGAACGCAAACTGTGTCCGATCTAATCGACAGATGTTGACGGTCCAAACGGTATCGGATGGAAAATTGGTCGAGGAATCCATTTCTGAAAGCCGCGTTGCTCTAAGGTGCGCGGTTCGCGAGAAAAATGCGATAAACCGCGGAAATAATAGTTTCCCACTTTCTAGCCAAACCGTACACGCTACGGGAAAGCCGACCTCACCGTTGAATTCAGCACATCCCAATGCATAAGCATGACTACATTAGAATGCTCTATCTCTCCAAAAGTTACAATTATTTTTTCGTTCTAAATTTAGCACTTTTAGATAGAAAAAAATTGAACATTGCAACCATTGGTGATAGAAAGGTTTACCCACTACCAAATGATAGCTCTCGTTGAGTCTATCAAAAATATGTATACTTTTAAATGCCTAAGATCTACCATTTTCATGTTATGTGGTCCATTTCGCTTATTTTTGTATTATCTGAAAAACCGTAAATTCAGCACAACTCGGTAACCAGTAGAGACAGAAACGTTTCCTATGTAAATTTTTAATCAGCGCACCCATTTTAGTAAGATAGCAAAGGTTTCATGTTGATCCGGGTCGTTGTTTTTGAGATAGGTGTGCTACTTCAAAATTATTGTTTAAAATATGTGATTTATAACAAAATTTTAGCCAGTCGGCAAAAACTCAGCTACCTTCAATCAAATTAAGGTTGTGGTTCTTGGTACAATTATTGACGCTGATTGCGCCGGTAATATTAGATTTTACTTATTTGGAACGGTTGAGCAGTTATTACGTTCCCAATTATGAAAAATGATGCTAAAACACTCATTTTACTATGTTAGAAACTTTGAACGCAAACTGTGTCCGATCTAATCGACAGATGTTGACGGTTCAAATGGTATCGGATGGGAAATTGGCCGAGGAATCCATTTCTGAAAGCCGCGTTGCTCTATGGTGCGCGGTTCGCGAGAAAAATGCGATAAACCGCGGAAATAATAGTTTCCCACTTTCTGGCTAAACCGTACACGCTACGGGAAAGCCGACCTCACCGTTGAATTCAGCACATCCCAATGCATAAGCATGACTACATTAGAACGCTCTATCTCTCCAAAAGTTACAATTGTTTTTTCGTTCTAAATTTAGCACTTTTAGATAAAAAAAAATTGAACATTGCAAGCATTGGTGATAGAAAGGTTTACCCACTACCAAATGATAGCTCTCGTTGAGTCTATCAAAAATATGTATACTTTTAAATGCCTAAGATCTACCATTTTCATGTTATGTGGTCCATTTCGCTTATTTTTGTATTATCTGAAAAACCGTAATTTCAGCACAACTCGGTAACCAGTAGAGACAGAAACGTTTCCTATGTAAATTTGTAATCAGCGCACCCATTTTAGTAAGATAGCAAAGGTTTCATGCTGATCCGGGTCCTTGTTTTTGAGATAGGTGTGCTACTTCAAAATTATTGTTTAAACTATGTGATTTATAACAAAATTTTAGCCAGTCGGCAAAAACTCAACTACCTTCAATCAAATTAAGGTTGTGGTTCTTGGTACACTTATAAAAGAACGCTAAATGAATAGCAACCAAACAAAAAATATTCTCTATTTTTTTGAGAGGTTGTGCTTGGCATTTCAAACAATCGACACAATCGTATTCTGGATTATCCTTGTCATCGGTCTGTGTGAAAAAACCCATGCCTTCTGCGTAGCTGCCTGTAAATAGTTCGCGTTTGCTCAAACAATTTGACAATGAACGCGCGTGACGTCATACTGGTAATATTAGAATTTAAAGATTGAGCAATCCATCTAGAAGATTCTATGATTGACAATGTCAGAATAAAATGCGACTATGAGTTGTTCAAAATAGAAATCTATTTATGGACACTGTTTGAGCTACAAACAAATTGTGGAAAAGTGCAAAAAGTGCCAACCTTAAACAAATCATTTTCAATCACATAGTTTCGTGTTATTTTTATTCTAATCCTGATTGACAATTTTCATTTTTCATGAATAAATAATTCCTGACTTAAATGATATTGTACGTCTCTGTCTCACCCTGTATAATCCACCCCAGTATATACAAACTAACTTTATTTTTCGAATTCTTCAAAAACAACACTCCTATTGCTTTGATTTGGTGCCCTATTTTTTGCCCAATTTTAGCCAGCTAAAAGTTTAAATTTGCCCACTGTGCGTCGGTTTGCATACTGTGAAGTTCGAATACGGTGAATCTTGTGAATCCGGCGAAACAGTGGATGGCGACTACAGAAGGTCAACTTAATCCAATGGTAATCGGTTAGTTGTGGTAGTAGAAGAAGCAATTTCCAACGGACAGTTGAATAATGGCCAATTATGCACACAATAATTATCTCTACCATATTAATTCCAAGGAAAGACATATGCTAAGTGTCCCCAGAAGAAAACGTGTTTACCATCGTGTTATATTAATAATAAATGCATGTTTCTCGGTTCGTTTAAAAGCGATAATTAGTTTTATGGAATTGCTTAGATCTGGATTAACGCATCGGGGTATCTACTAAGCAGTAATTGGTATATCCAATCAAGGTGTACGTTTTTGCTTTTCCTGGAGTTTGATATACCTGGTACTTTATGAATTTGCTGGAAGCATTTTTTTGTGTCAGTGTCTGAATAATAATGAATAAATTATTATATTTTTTTTCGGATATATTAACTATTGTCTTCGTAATATCTTTAAGATGAAAATAACACTTTCTGTTTTTTCATCTAATTTAAGTTAAAAATATGGGGAACCAACTTAAACTAGATCTAGTAAAGCAATAGTTTAATGAAATAATTCGATAAACATTTTTATAATCTCAAACAGTGCTAGGCATTCTCAGATGATTTATGCATTGTCACTGGAAATCCTCCACAAAATTTCAAATCGATTGGACATTGGGGAGTGTGTAAAATATCGATAACCGTAGTAATAATAAAAATAATGTTGTATTGTAGAAATTGATGAGCCAAAACCAACTGGAAATGACCGAACAAGCTATCAAATAAATAAATTATCAAAACGCGTTTGTAATGCGTGCGTGCCACATGACAAGCCCTTATTTTCTCGACGAAACTGGAACATAAGAAACTGTACCGCCCGAAAAACAATTTCCTTCTACTAGAAAAATATATTTTTCATATATTTTTCAGGTGAACCATGGATGGGTATCAGTATTTTTCCTCAAATATTCCAACAACTTAACGGCGTAGAGTTATTTTACAGTCATAAAACAAAGCTTTTCTTTGTCTAGACGATGTACGTTGTTCATGTACGTTCTTCTGAATCGATATACAATTTTTTTTAATTATTTTAGTATTTTCAAGCGTTTACTTATTTATAAAGTATCAATCTCACAACCCCATTTGCCTATAAAGTAAAGCTAATAAAATACTATGCTGGGGGCAACACAACTGAATTGAAAATTATAAAAATTCTTTACTGTTGTTTGAACTAAAATGGTTTGGTTTTTATTTAGTATTTCTACTTCTCCGATGTAAATAACAGCAATACAACGATATAAATTCAGATAAAACATCATAGCAAAATAGCTTCCTCCATGCATGATAGATTGTAAGTTTAAATGAACAATTTGTTTGATTTGTTATTTCACAAAACACTTTGGTTTCTAACTATCAATATACACATTTACTTAAATGTAAAATTCAAATTTTGACCTTCAATTGTTTCTAGCTTATGACATTCTCTTAAACTGGAACCCCATATTTAATACTGATTTTTGTGCATCTTTTATATGTCTTAATGGTAGCGGAAACATGATATAGATTTTTTCAGGAAAGCGATTTATATTTGCAAAATATTGAAAACTCTGGGGAACATGGATTTTCTGAACGAACTATGAAAATGCGTTTTGGATAGAATAATTTCAATACGAATACTCTCGTAAGATTTTCGAAAGACTGCGCTGAAACTCTCAAAGATGTGCTGAAAGATGTGTGAAAGAATGATAACTTTTGAAGGTTTCTAGGATACCTTCAAAAGTTATCATTCAAATGCTGAAAGTTTGTTCACAAATATGTATCTATTATTGAATCAGTTGCAGCGATTGTTTAGGAATATGCGGGAGCTTCAGTATAAGAAACAACGACAACAAACAACTAACCCTATTTGTATTCCGTGCAAATAAATCAACCGAAAACTTCTATTCGCTTTTCACACATAAAGAAAAGTTATCAATTTTAAAATATATAGAACCAAATACATTTAAAACACGATTTAAATTTTGTATTAATCATTAAACAGAGTAGTTAGTGTAGGTACAACGATTAAGATTTTCTAAGACCTTGTGGGGTTGCATAAATTCACAAAATTATTATGTTTCAATACACCGGACGAAAGTTTTGCTGTTATTTATTATTGCCAATGTTTTGATTTAAATTAAATCATCATTAGTTAAAAGTTTTAATAAGTTGTGTATCACAAACAATAACAACATTTAAAACACCTACCTTTTATCACAAACAAGATTTATCGCTTGTTTACAACAATCGAATAAATTAATCTCAAACAAGAACAACTACCAGGAAAACAACAATAACGTACTGGAATGACAATTTTATTCTGGGAAAGAAACAATTAATTAAATATAAGTTTAATTATTAAAACTTCACACAGGCACTACATCCACCGTTGGTACAAATGTCTTTCATTCAGCGCGGGGAAACGATGTACACTTAAATAGTAAAAAGTAAACGTCATAAATACTCATTTTATCGTTAAAATAAAATAAAACTATAAAATCTAGATTTCATCGACGGAGATATTCACAGCGGTTATGCGACACCCTGCAAGAAGGGAGTGTTGCCATTCCTATTATCGACTACAGCACCGTAGCTGTAAGCGCCCAAACCCAACGTAGCATGTTCCTTCTTGGGCCAAGCCTGGGTCTTGTAGCTGTTGCAAGCTATCAAGCTGTTCATACCAGGAGGCCTGCTCTTCTCAATCGAGATTCCATTCCCAAGGCTCTTAATACTGAAAATGAAAACAAATCACATATTAATATGAGCACCATTACACTTGCAGTAGATAAAATAAGTTGACATTTTGAGATAGAAATGTTAAAAGTGCTTTATTAAACATTCTTGTTCATCCCACATGCTTACCTAGTATGCAAATATTTTTGCATGGATAATTTTGAACGCATGTGTTTTACAGTATTTTACATACTTCAAATTGTGTTTCACAGTGCATCCACTATTTATAAATAGAGGCATTTAAAACTAATTATTACTAATTATAAGTTTTTCGCGTAAGTTTAATAGTTTATGAATCATTTCGACGCAAAATGTTATACTAATAATACTATTTGAGCCGCAAATTGTTATTGTGGGAATCTTTTAAACAGTTGGTTAACACACAAAAAGAAATGATAATAATCTTTAGTAGTATACAGGGTGTATATTAAATTACTGCAATAATTTTTAGGGGTGATAGACCTTAATGATTGGACTATAAAGTTCAAATAGTTTTTTTCTCTGCCTAGCACCAGTTTTAACTAATTAAGTATTGAAAATGCAGAATTTGGCACCCAACGTTTTTAGGAGGACTAGTAGTTGACCTATACTCGTGATCAGTGTTTGCGCCCCGTATGGGCGTCGTTCCTGGTTGTCCGTGTCGGGTTTTATATCCGTGTTTATATCGGGTTTTATTCTTCAGTGTGTCTTTGCCCAGACAAAGTTGGGATAATATTTTATGTCTGCTCTCTACGCAGTTCAATTTATATATCTTAACACAAACCGATTTCTATTGTATGTGTAAAATAATAACAGTATTCTTTTACTAAACATGTCAAATTTGGATCTAGTGCATCCAAATATGATATATTCAGTTACTTTACAAATTTTAGAGTTTGGAAATTTTATTTATTATAAATTTCTCAGAACAAGTAAATAATTAAACTCCGGAAATAACAAATGCTAAACGGTTTACCTTTCGTTAATTTATTAATTGTGATTATGAATCCATAAATAATACTATTTTATAATCTATTTATAATACACCCCTCATATGAAGGGGGGATAATGTTTGAGGGGATAATGAAAGAAGACAGTCAACTCCATAAAAAATCATTCTCAATAATACCCGAGCTCATCAAAAGAAATCTCACTAAACCTCAAGTTTACAGCATGCTGTCACTACATTTTTACTATATCTCTAACGTATTGCCATAACATTTTTTATTGCGAATTCTATGTTGAATACCTGGGAACTTTTGTAGGTTTTAGAACCGTAATAAGATGTAAGCAAATGTGTTGATTAATTTTTAATTCTTTTTTGAAACCTTTTTATAACTTTGTTCTTCTAATTAATTACTCTTAGGTTTTTGTGTATAACACCTAGCTAGTCTGATCCTTATCAAACTATATTAATAATAAAAAACTACATACATTGGTAAGTATAAAAAGGATATTAACTGGTTCCCATTGGGTTTACTTAAATTTAGTTATTTTAGTTAATGCTGATGCTTTAAACTTCAAACACTGCTGGGTTCTCTGCTTTAGTCCTACATCAGGAATTTGGAAAAACTGTACATGTTGCTTTGGTCTAAAATAACCATGTCAAATTTGAAGTGAAACACAGCCGTTTTTTATTGAAAAGGTCACATTATCTGGTTTAAAAAAACATACCTACTTCCGAATATTGAGCATTGTCATATAGCAATAATTTAAATATAATAAAATTAATTAATTATATCAAAACTAGAAAAACAAATATTTATATTTAAGACGAAAAATGACTGCAACATATGTAGGAAAACAAAAATTTGCGCTAGAATAAGAAAAAGTTAAATTAAGTCAAAATTGACGATTTGGGATCATATCGGCAAATGTTTCTATGAATCTTTGGTCCTATTTTAAGCTTTGTAAGGACACAGTGGCTTTTCCTCTTTATTATGTGTAGTTGTACGGTCTATTTTACACACAACACCCTATAAATCATCAATGTTGTCCTCAAACCAACAAAAACAAAATTTCTTTATTATTTATTTATTTACGTATGCAGTTAAGAATTGTTTAAAGCAGTCAAAACTTGGAAAATATTACGCATGCTGATTGTTTTGTTAAAACAGAATAGGCATCCAGAATAGAAAAGATTTTTTTCTCCGTTGTAAAAAAAAATATTCCTTAAAAAGACACAAACATCCTTTTGCTATGCT
This sequence comes from Melinopterus prodromus, assembly GCA_964023965.1. Classification (NCBI taxonomy): domain Eukaryota; kingdom Metazoa; phylum Arthropoda; class Insecta; order Coleoptera; family Scarabaeidae; genus Melinopterus; species Melinopterus prodromus. The sequence continues at coordinate 55,340,545 of OZ030393.1, forward strand.
ATTCGACAGTTTTAGACCCACAAATAGTAACACATTTTAATTTTTTAAAGTCTCCTCAAAATGTAAGGAATAATACAGTAAAACTAAAAGAAACAATTCTGACAGGATTCGTTTTGCAAGATTATATACCAATTGCAACCTAAAAGAAAAATCTAAAGCAAAATCCTGAACCACAACTGATTTACATAATATTAAGAAATGTCATCAGATTATAATAAGCACGTTAAGACCGTTGGGTACTAAAAACCGTTACCAGAATTTTCACTTTCGTTGTTTTCGTTTTTACTTTCGTTCACTTACAAAAGATTGTTGACCCTATAATAACCTTATGGTGTTTCTTCTTTTATGGTCATATATCAGCACCATCGGAAGGTGAAAATATCTGATTTCACAATTTAAAGTATTTCTCGCAGATGGCATTATGGAGATAAATTTTGATTTAAAATTTCGTCACAAGCTTTCCATTTTACCCACGGAATGTGCTTAATAACATTATCCGAACCACATCAATTAATTCTACTCAGAGGATCAACACGAAGGACCGATCTCGAATGTCAAGGATGATTGTTATTTCACATCCTCAATAAAATTGCGTTTGAAAAGTAGTTGGACGTAATTATTACTACGTTAGCGCGTTAATTATGTTATTACTAAATGTATCGCGTAATACGCTAAATACGCAAAGTAGATCATGCTAAAAATAGAACGTATCCGTTTTGATTTTTGGTCTGTTTCGTCACTCAACACAAGTAATAAATGATCTAGATAATGAATGTAATGTCCTTTAACTATTACCTTGACTGATTCATTCTACCAGAGTAATTTTTAGTATGGGATACAAAAAAATAGTCATGTTCGTATTTCAATTAAATCAAGTATTTTTAACTTTAAACATATACAGGCGTGTCCTAATTAAGGTACATACAAATAAAACAGGAGTTTTCACGTAAAAAAAATATCTGTAAATATAGCTCCACTAACTATTTTCGACTTGTCAATAGTTTTCTGTGGGGGCGGGGGAGTAAGAAATTAAAATTATAAAATCGTAACTTAACATATAGTGGAAGAAAAGGAAAGCGATATAACTGTTAAAATACCAAAATGAATTGGCTCTGTCTATGTGCGAAAGTACGATTAAAAAACGTTGGGTGCATTTTCTTTTTTTAAACGACTTGGCTATTTGGTCGAAAAAATGTTTTTCAGAATTGAGTAATGAGATGATTATCTTAATGTCAGTGTGTGTTTAGTCGAAAGTGCTTTGTGTACCAGATAGGGTTCGTAGGTTTTTGAAAACCCAGTCTTACATACTAATATGCAAAAATAATTCTTTCTTTTCATTTAGAGTTCTTTTATTCACTACTGTTCTGCTTTCAGGACTTTCTGGCCGTATACAAAAGAACTTGGCTGATCGATTGGCCATTTGTAGATGGAAGATTGCATTTCTTTTTAATAATAAATATATCTACTGTTACCGTGATACACCCCTATCAATTAAGAATTAATAATAATACAGATCTGATAATGTAGGATCAGGAAATAGAGTTATAAATAAATTTCTTTTAAATGTGAAATAAGTTTTTAAATAACCGCTAAAGCAAATTCCTGTTTTCTTGTGTTTAATGTTTTTTTTTATTATTTTTTAAATGAAAATCAACTCATCTCTAAAGCTAAGAGCAGGCTATGAAACAAAATTAATAAACAAACCTGCGTTTAGATTTATTTATCACATTACATACATTTTCATAAGTTTTAGAGTTACTTTTGTTTCATATCCTGTTAATATCCTCTTTATTCCGGAGATGATTTTCAGTAAAAGAACAACTAAAACAACTAAAAGTTATTTAGAAACTTATATATGTCCTTACAATAGAATTTCATTTAAAAAATACGTTGACTGCTTGTGACGTAAAATGGTAATTCAAAGAAAGAATGTTTGCGAAATATAGTTTTACATATATTTTTTATTTATACTTGAAAACATAAGCAACGCAATAATTTACATTTAAGATGGATATATAGACTATATCCGAAATAAATAAATTAAATTAATAATATATTAGATATTGTAATAGATATTGATAACACCTGTCGACTTGGTTGTGGTAATTTTAATGGCACTATATTTTTACTTTATAATACGCAGTACTATAAAGTATTGTTAATCGTTCCGAAAATAAAATTGAGATTTTAGCGGAAATAGGTCTTTTTGAGTCCCCTGATGATTTTTTTTACCAAGGTACAAAAAAGTGTCTACGTGTTTATGTATGTATGTGTGTGTGTACCCGATTTTTGCGGCGACGATTCCGGAGAAACTACTAAAGGTATCGGGGCCAGTAGTTATTAGGACCGTCCGACAGATGGCACTATTGTAGCTTAAAGTGCGCGTTCGGTATTACCGCGGCCGTTAGCCGGTAATATTTGGCATCACTAACGCCAAACCAGTGACAGCACGTAGATAACCTTATACGACAGCCCATAGATAACCTTAAACATGTGGTAACTCACTAACGCCAAACCACTGAGAGACGATAATGGATCCAATCCACCCAATCGAATCCACGAAGTTGACGCATGCGTAGTGTGTCCAGTGGCACTACGTCGGATGAGATACAGATATATGTCGCTAGTGTTGGAACAGCCTGCTGTTACCAACATTCTTTATGTCAAATTGTATTTATATGATATTATCAAACTATCTGTCAAATCCTGGCTAACTTGTTTTATTTTAGTGCAGACACAATCGATCTCGATCAAATTGAATCTCATGCAACTAAACTATTAATTCTATATATTGTATGATACAGTCATGTGCCTGGCCACATCAGATTTTTTATATCTACGTGCATATATAGTGCATATTATAAAAGCAGGTTTAGATATGTTCCCAGTGGCCACATTTCTGGGAAATTCCGGAAAATCAAACATTTGCCATTTTCTTATTCTTCTGTTGTTTTCTATCAATTATGGTACTGAGGTTTTTTAGGAAGATTTGAGCCCTCCAATGTATCAATGAGGATATATTTTGAACAGTTAATTTGTTTCAAAGACAAATCTAAGTAGATGAATAAAGATGAAATAGACTACTTGACACGTTGGCCAATGCTTTATTTACTGGTTAGGATGTCACAAACTTACACAACACGACCTGTTTCACTAATTTTGAACATACACCTTCATATATGCACTTCAGTAATGGTGACACCCTGTATAAATCAACCAAAACCACTAACTTAAATTAAAGGAAATTCTTACCTTTTTGTACTTTCAGCTATGCTATTATGAGACCTTACACTGTTGCTGATGTCACCATTGGACATCTTTTCCGTGTCTTTGATTTCGACATATTCCCTGGGCCTTCGCGAGAATATCAGGAACACGGATACGGTAAGACCAACAATAAGATGTATTGCCACAATAAACATCGTCGCATTTCGGAATCCGACGCTGTCGAAGAGAATACCACTTATTGATGGGCCTATGAACGCCCCCAGCGCAAACGTGCTGGTCCATAGTCCGGAAATAAGACCAAACGTTTCCAAATTATTCGCAAATCCATACGAGCTAAGGATAGAAACAAAAATACAACCTAATTATTTGGTTTGGACCTTCTTTAGCTACAGGCTACGTTATTCTTTCTTGTTTTCCAGCCAATTCGTAAACTTGAAATTAATTTAAATTAAATAATGACTCGTTTAGGCTATGGACATACAATGATTTATTTTTACTACATTCAGATTAATGGTGCGCCATCTATGGTGGGCTAGCTGTAATTATATTCCATCTGGTGGATATTTCAATGTAGTCTAATGTGAAATAATCAAAAGTGAAATTCAGGATTATACATCATAAAATACTATGTCTGTCAGAACTACATCATGCATTTTCGCAAAAAATACTTACATGCTGGTCCTTAATGCATCTGTAAACGAAGCAACCAGTTGTGCAGCTATCCCCAAACCATGTATTACAAGTCCCAACACGGTCAACCACAACTTTCTGAAAGAAAAATAAGCAAATTTCTTATTAAATATTGCCCTAGTCAAACTTAAATATTTAAATACATTGTTACTGCAAAATATGTTACTTTGGTATATTTCTGTGTTATTGTGAAAACGCATACCTAATCAAGAATAAATACCTGTGTGATAGGCAACCAATTCATCCTGAGACAGATATTATACAAATTGTTAATGGTTATATTTTCGATCAGGGTAACTAAACGTTCGGTTTCTAACATTTAACACTATTTTCGGCCAAATTATTAACCATTTGGTGACTAATGGAAAGGGTTGGTGTCGTGATCGAGTGTTGAACTCTCTTGTGCAATATGTGCTTTTCAGGGACAAATAGTTCTGAAAGAATACATTTTCAAAAGGAACTAATAGGTACGAACTAAAATTAGCTATCGGCTTTTATTTTCGAACCAACTATCGGTCAGATGTTTTGAAAAGAGTAATTTGGCACACCAATGTTTACGTGTTGCAAAAGCTCACACTTTGACTGAGGTGAATCATGTATCTGTAAATATAGGTAGGTACCGTTTTCTATAAGTGTTAAATTTGGTTTTAAAGCGTTTAATTTGTATGTTAAAAAAGAGGTTTAGCCAAAAAATAAACCTGTGGCATTTTTGTTTTGCTTATACCTACCTTTATCGGTTTTGTTGCTATGACAATCATTTTTTTCAAATGTAATAGTAAATTTTTTCCCTGATATTCAACAATTAAAATTTCTTTAATAACTAACCTTCGACAAAAACATTTGAATATAATAAAGTTTAGAAAGTATAAGGAACAAGTAGAGTTTTCGAGAAAAAACGTAAAAAAACATACAAAAAAACATCAACCACAATTTTGTGATTTTATAATGGCTAAACTGATTCCCGTATAATCTTGTCAAAGTCAAAGCCATTTAAGTGACTAAGTCAAACGCCAAAACCTGACGGATTCGTATTCAGCATAAGCAAATCTATCTAAAACGCCCATCTACTATCTCAAAATCCTCTCCCACATAGAATTTTTAATTATTTTTTCCTCTAATAGTTGTGTAAGGTCATGTAATATCATAAATTTGTACAGAGTGGAATCCAAACGAAAATTCTTTACTGAATTTTTGCGGAGAAAATACTAATCTATTGAAAGAGCCAGACGTCAAGCATTGGCATTTTTCTCTTTTTATTGTGTCAAGAATTCACAAGCGAATTCACATTTACATTATATTGAGAACAATCTGCAGATTCATAAGCAATAAGTAGTGAACTCGATACTTGCATACTTGATGTTTACGTCCCAAACATTATAATACGTTTTTTTTTCTAGAAAATTTTACTTAATGTTATGTAACGTTGGACAGCCAATCATCAGTTAAATCTTTCATCTTAATATAACGAATAAAACGTATCAATATTCAACTGACTGTATTGTATACACAAAGTTTGTAGCAAAACTAAACAATATTAACTAAAGAATTGTCAATCAAACTGAAGTCGATTGACAAATATCATATTGGAATCTGAAATGTAAACAATCAAAAGTATCAAAATCGAACATGAAGTTAGCGGTATACATACACTTATCACCCCTCACCTATGACTAAGAAATAGATATTTTTCAAAGAATATTTAAAACCCTAAAACCAAGTAAGTTATCAGCAAAACACATATTGTGAGTTGTTGTAAATCTGCACATCTTGACTATGTCACAAATAGTAACATTTCTGAAAATTTTCCATGACTAACTCATGCGTATTGCCTATTTTTTCTATTTATCTAACACTATCTATTGCAATATTGCCTTGCGTGAATGCGCCATTAGGATTCTTGTTGTCTTTGTTTTATCTTGAATATATAGGTATGTACTACTTACGAATTACAATAAATATAACTTCCGTATAGTATAGTCAAAATGCGATTATCTATAAACTGATGAACTAGCATAAAATCAGCTTATTAGATGCATATTCCACTGATAACAAATGTAAACATCCTCGACCCAAAATAATAAATAAAACACTAATAACACACAATCAGCTGACACTGAATTTCCATTTGCTCCATCATCATTCATAACTCGCGTACGATCATAACTAAACAAAATTAACTTACGTTCCCTGAGGGATGAAAGGCGCAGGGCCTACCAACAGAAACGCAGCGGCAACCAAAAGCGTGCCCATAAGCGTGGCTACCTTCGGTAACATATAGCTGTCGCACAACCAACCCCAGATCGGTGCCGTGACAGCGTATACTCCGCCATTGATGACGAACATCAATCCTAAAATGACCGGAGATAGACCAAATTGCCTGAGGTGTGGCTCCAAGGTCGCCTGGAGGAAACCGATTGACATGCTGGTGACGATAATGCTAGCCGCAGATAGCAATACAGCTGGTATCCTCAAAACTCTGAACACGGATGCTGAAAATTTAAATTAAGAGGCATTAGATCATATGGTAACCTAAGGGAAGGTAAATCGTATCATAACTCAGCATTTTACAAGACCAGATGAACCATCATATTTGAAAGAGTTCATCAGCAATACTTACGTCCTTTGTCTTCATCTTGTCCTTCATTGTGTTTGGGCAGTACGAAATTAGTAAGTATGGCAGCGCAAAAGAGGGCAGCACCAAGAACCGCAAACGGTGTGGTGTAACCTCCCACTTGATACAGTAGACCTCCGACAGTGGGGCCAACGATTAGCCCCAATCCAAAGAATGTTTCCAGTGATGCCTTAAATAAAAACATTTGTCTGTAAATTTTTGGGAATATTTCGATACCATTCCAATATTTACTACTGATTATTGAAAACCGACAATACTGTTGGTAATCTTAGTAGTAAGAGTGTGCTTGTCAAATATAAACATCACATAATAAGATAAGAATCATAAAAAACCAACAGAATTATGACATATTTATATCATTCATTTCATTCATTTCAAAATGTATTCTACGAACAAATTCTAGGAATTGAATAGATTAGATATGTATACCATATCATCTTTGTAGTAGCGGTATCTAGACCAAAGTCCTAACTTAACCTCGTTCTTCTTTAGTTCTATTAAACCATATTGGTCAATATCAGGAATTTGACGAATTCTTAACCTGTAATGAGACACCATAGTAGATGATAGTCTAATAAACATATTTTGGGACAAAACCAGGGGATTGTTCATGAAGCTATTCTATGTTCTGTCAATTCTATGTTCTCTCAACATCATCAATTATTTATTATAGTCTTTCGTCGTCAACACTGCAAGAGAAAACTAGTAATTCAAGGGAAAGCACACCGAGTGTACATACACTCTGATTTCTGGTATTAAAAAAACTGAAATGGTCATTGGCCAGAACACAGGCTGTGACGTAGCCAAACTCTAGAGGCTTGGCTTCAGATAGTCTAGACCAGTAGTATCCAAACTTTATTAGAATGCATACCCCTGTAATGACAAGTATACCGGACATCGATCCCAACCTGTGGTTTCAGTAAACGACTTGAAAGACGATTTTAATGAAGACATGAATGATGAAGTGATGGAACGGGCGAAGGACCTACTTCAAGAGTTGCTAAAGAAGTCAAGAGATATTCTGAAGATATATTCGTGTAATAAGTTAGAGCAGCAACAGCCTGGTTATCACGGAGAAGAATAATAATAAGCTCGTGGAAAATACGAGTTAGCCAATATGGCAACAGTAGTAAGTATGGATTTTTGCCGGCCACAAAAGAATCAAAAAATGATTAACTGATAATACAGTTTTTTGTGCCTCTTTAGAATTTAAAATTTTAAAATTAAGCAATAATACTTTGTATTTCGATTTTTTTTTCTGGGAACTTATCATCACTTTATTATAACGCGATAATTATGTTTTTAAAATTAAGTCGATTCCGCGAAACACGCAACATAAGCATTTTAGTAACACTTGTTTAAATTGCATATGAAAATCTAGAATAGCTTTATTATGATTCTTATAGCATGTTGCTAATACCGATCAATTTCATTAGGGTGTTAATTTTTGAGATGTGAGTCATCAATCATAGATGACACATCAATGTTCTGCATTTTGCTGTGCGCGCGAATATAAGTCCGGGAATAATAAAATAAATTAAGAAATCCTATTAGAATTAGCTAGAAATACCTAAAAACTCTAAATACAAAGTTTCATGAACATTCAAAACCTGTACACATTTCATGTTCAAAAACAATTGCTACAGCAAGCTTTTAATCTGAAACCCCCATCCAAATGATATTTACTAAGATATTTAAAGATAATTTTAATTTTTATTATTTTGTTGTCAAAAGTGTATACTAATTATTTCTCTATTTTGTTATTACTGTTCTTGTTGTATGTCCTTTAAAAACAGAGATAATGAAGCGAATCAAAATTCAAATGTACAAAAATATCAGTTTACCGTTGTTATAGCCTGAAATTCCCATATAGTCCTCAAAATTCAAGTAAAATAAAACGACATTATTCTTACAGCATGTAGGTACTACAATGCTTCTGAAAAATTAGTCTACCAGTGAGTGAATCATCAAAATCAGATAAATGGTTGGAGAGAAAATCAACTTTCCATTATTGATAAAGTTTTCATTATCCGCTGATTCTTTGGCCAGTGTAGGAATTCAGAATTACCCCATAAAATTGCTTTGAATACAAAGTTTCACAAACATTATGAAATATTTGTTGTTTATTAATGTTTACAACCGACAAATGATACAAAATACCATATCGTGAATATGTGTATCCACATTTCACATTTATATAAAAAAAAAAACAATTGCGCTTTTAATCTCGCAATCAAATTCAAAGTTATATTCACGAAGGTATTTTAAGCAAATTTCGATTTCTAATAATATAAAAATTAAATAGTTTAATTAAAAAAATAATTCGGGCAATTATTACTAGTGAATTTTTCTGATAAACATAATTGTTGTATAGTATTCATGGGTGAAATTGCATTCCAAGTCGTATGTCTATAAATCGCTGAAAAAGCCGTTACCGAGTAATGGGTAATGGGTAATAGTTCACTTGACGAGTGGAAAAATAGACTATAAAACACGTTTGTTGTGTTGCTTGTGCTTGGAAGTTGATAAAACCGTGTGAAGTATTTTATCTGCTCTTACCCAACCGTAGATGAAACCATGGTTGCGATTTTATGCAAAGAGATACTGTAGGTAGAGGGAAAACTATCACCTGACAGAAAACATGTTCATTAAAGGACCTAGAATGTGAAATATGGTATCGGAGGTAATGATCCAGAATGAACAGTCAACAACACAGCAATAGTAATCCATGACTTAGCACCCCATGACTTCGCACAGCTTTTGCCACTGTGGCGACCATGAGCTATTATTACTACCCTCAGTGTACAGAAGTGAGAAAATCCAAAAGAAGCAACACTCTAAAGCAGTACCAGAACGAGTTAGCACTAGACGACAACCGGATATAGGTGCAAGGAAAATACTTACGAATGTTGTTGCAACATTATTGGGAAATTCCTTGGCAATGATGGCGAAGCTTGCTGTAAGGAAGGCTGCGTTTCCCATAGCCTCCACGATTCGGATGATGAAACTTAATATTATGAACGGATAGCGCCCTTCGATTTTATCTAATAATCTGTAAATAAAAAGTTAACGAACGAGTAGAAGAATTAGATATATTTCATGAGCATTCTCAATATTTACCCGAATAGAATAGCGCATACACCTGTTGTGTAAATTCCGCCATTGAACATGGCTTTTGGGCCTAATTTGTTAATGTGCTGTCCGTATAATGGACTGACTATGAAGACTACCAATTCGAATATGCCGAAAACTAGACCATATTCGGTGGCAGTCGCGCCCTTTTTCTCTGCCTGAAACAGAAAAATACCAATAAGTAAAATATACACTCCACTCATATATAAAGACCCGCCCCAACAGACGACAATATCTTCTTAGCACTTGGTTTGATAACTTAGTCCTGAAGATGCTTCTTGCAACAGAGCGCGAAACGTCGACTGCTTCAAAGTCCTCAACGCGGTTTCCACCCGGAAATCAATATATCATTGACTCTACAATCTAGATATACTATCTATATTATACAAAGTGTGTCAATTCAGAATGTATTAAGTCGTTCAATATTTCAAGTGGTGATCAAAGTGATGATCACTTTCTATGAACAAAATATCAATGAACATTAGGATCAAGAAAATCATGTAGCATAATTTCAACTGATAAAAAGTTGTACACCAGATTTTGACCCAATTCAAAGAAATGTGGGTCTGCCTCGTGATTTTCTTAATTAAATGAAGACGACGCTACATTTGTACTAGGCTCAATTCTAGGTCAAATGTGTGAGACCTAAAGTCAAAAATCTTTCATAATTTCATTTCATATCCTATTGGAACCATTTTTCCACTTGAAAAGAAAAATTTGTTCACCCTTCATTACAAAGAATAATCAATGTGGTGATAATGGTGATATCCAGGCGAGATGTAAATTTGAAATAAATTAAAAACTACAGCCTCAACCTGGATTTGAACCAGGGACCTTTGTGTCTAGCACAATGCTCTCCAAACTGAGCTATTGCGGCCTATGCCATATGTTACGGTTCATAATATTAGTCACAAAAATAATAATTTCTTTGGGGTAATTTATAAAGTTTTTTATTTTTAAAAACTGTTCTTTGTGGTATCTGTGAATTCATAGAGACAACTATCCACCAACAAAAAATTTTGATTTTACAAAAACCGATAGATATTTGAATCCATTCAATTTGCATCCGCATCCAAATATAAAGAATAATAAGCTCACAGACAAGTAATAAAATACTAATTATTGGCATTAAATATATCTATTAAAATCTTTTGATCTATAACTTATACGAGACTATATCCATTGTGACTATGTAATAATTATTAAAAAAAAACAATTGTGTTTATTTTTTACATAAATAAATTAAAATAATGGTTGTACGCAGTTATCTAGCAAATATTTCAACCTTTAAAATAAAATAAAAATGGGTCCGATACGATTACTAGAACCAAAGATATTGAATTTTGAATACGGTATATAAGGTTTGGCAAATGATCGTAAATAATCCAAACTTAAAACTTGCATATCTCTGGAAATAATTTGTGTAATAATCCTGATACAAGCATAACTTGATTTAGTGCAGACAACTTATAAAAAAAGTTTTAGCCAATTCTAAAATGTGACGTCATAAAAGGTGCACGATTTGTAAAAGAACGACCAATATGTGAAACGATAACATGTTTATTTTGCCATTAAGTCAGCATTATTTATCAAAATGCATCAGAAGCTAGTTAAAATTAAAAAAAATAATAATAAAAAATGAAATTTGATTAAATAAAATGGTTCTGGACGAGGATTTTTTAAAACAAAAGAGTGTTTTTCAATGCATTTGTTCCATACGTTTGGCCGTCAATGTATAAACAATGATATAATAAAGGTATTACCATTATAGGGCGAATGGCAGCGACAAAATCGTACCCCCATAAAACATCACAGTGGTGTAAGTAAGAAATTGGTAATTAGAATACATATTAATTAACATTGGATCGGTTAATTATCCCTCACACTATATCTGATTTTTCTTGTCAATTATATACGAATATATGTGCTCTAATAATATTGTGTTTTTAAGTCGCAAAATATTTGCATAATTTGTTATACAATATAATGCAGTATAATTTGTTTGACAGGGTTACTCCGTGGCCAGTTATAAACCACCTAAAAGACACCCCTAGTGTGCACGTCCGCAGCTTTTTGCATTTTATCGCAAAGCGGTAACGATTTTTATTTTCGGAATTATTTCTTACTCCGTGTATAAACTCTGTTGGAACCATATTTCGTAGAATCATGTCAAACTTCCGCAAAGTGCAATAACGCTGCGCGCCTCTGTTGGCGACAAATAGAAACTAGCCCACTAACTGAAATGGCCAGAAATGGTAGCCATATTTTTATCATTTCATGCTTTTCACCATATTACTTAATATCACATGTAAATTTTCTGTTAAAAAGTTAAATCAATGACTTTAGAATCAGTTATAGATTAATATTGGATAACAATACAATCTCTATACCTAATTCAATAATAATATTAAACCCATAGAAAATAGTTAACAAGTAAAGATGTGCCTGTTCGGTTTCTATTCTGGCATAAGCATTTAAAATTTGTTTATATTAATCTAATTACTGGAATATTTAAATCAGTCAAGTCTAGAAAAGATTAAGATCATTAAGTGCAACTCATTAAAGTTCACTAAATCTTAAATCGATAATGGCGCCAAGATAAGTGGCAATTAGCATGTTTGCAGATCGATTTATCTGAAAGTCAAAACACATCAAAATTCGAAAAATACGTGCGTATCTCGATAAGCCCGGATTGGTACTAGTCTCGACAGTGTAATAGCACTTGTTCCCTAACTATAAACAAAACTTTATCTATAGATGTGGACATAACCTTGTGTATCAAAAGTGATTTTAATCATGCGCTTATGACAAATATTGAATTGGAAGTTGATCTATGGCAGCCTGGATGTTTATTTTTTAACGAATTTCAGACATTATAAGTTTATCAATGCAATATTACTGGTAATTATGATATGCGAGTGAAGATATTATATCTTTTTTTATACAAGATATGTCGTAGATGCTTGTAAACTGCTTTAAACTAATGAAGTTGTACATAGCGTAAGCCAAATCCAATTATAAATCAGAATAAGTAATCGATTATAAGTAGTTTATAAGCATACATCTTATTTATTTGTTAAATTTCTTGTTGGGTTCTGATTACAAGATGTTACAACTTAAAGTGCAATCCCTTTTTATTTTACAACAAATATTCCATGAGATCGAGAAATATATTATCTGTGCTTAGCACAAAGGCATCAAAATACAAGCATGGTATTTGCATATTGGGCGTATATTAATACACATATCAAACTAATAAACTTAGTGTTTTTTTATAGTTTGTTTAATCATCTAGCAAGAGATAATTTATTAGTTCAATATAATGTAGAATTTAGTAAGTATATACATTTATTCTGTATGTACAGGTTGGATTTTTTCTTTATATCACTGAGAAGTAAAAATTAATCAATCAAATGTTCTAATTCGTCGATGTGGAAGTTACCTTTTCTTAAATTACCTATTATTAATATAATAAATATATTAAATTTTTTTATTTTAGCGGTGTGTGTGTGTGTGTGTGTGTCTCATATTTAGAAGTTACATGACCAAACTTCAGCTTTTTGTTTAAAAGGGTTCAAAGAAACTTAAAGCTCTAAGCATTTTTCTCTAAGCATCTTTCAAATTAGTAGACAAATTTTGTATAATTTATGTCTTTGACATTTTTTGGTAAAATTAACAGTTTAGTTGCATGAACAAATTGTAAATACAATCAAATGATTGAGATCGGTCGTGTCTGCATTAATATAAACCGAGTTAGCCAGGATTTGACAGATATTTTGATTCTAATGACAGTAGGTACTGTCAAACGCTGATGTTTTGACAATGCCTACTGTCAATTAAATCAAAATATCTGGTAAATCTTGACTAACTAGTTTTATTTTAATATAGGCACGACCGATCTCGATAAAATAGAATCTAATGCAGGTACACTATTAATTTTATATATAGTATGATCAAGTCATGTGCCTGGCCACATGTATTTTTTCTTTAACTTTTGTAATCTTTTAAAGTTTTTCCCTGTACATACACGTGATTGTTTGCTTATTCCTGTTTTCATCCTTCTGTAGATTTTTGGCTGAAGAAGGCAGCAGCGCCGAAACTACTACCAAAAGTAAATAAATATCTGCAAAGTTGTTTTTCATTTTCTTTCCATTTTCAATCTTTTAAAGGTTTGATTTATTTCCATTATTTTGTCACCATTTTGGAACCAAACTCATCAAGATGGCCACAGTCTTGTTAAAATGGTTGTTATACCTGAAAATTTTTTGGTGGTTTGAGGCACCCTGTCTAGTAATCTGATTCCTTCTATTCTCAACATTTTGCTGGTTGGTTTATTCCAACATCCATTAGCATTTATTCAACAAAGATTTCTTATGGGCGATTAATATTGTTGGTTTCAGCAACATGTTAATGAACAGAAGGACTTCTATTTTAAAGTACAAGAGAACCTGGCCACCAAAACACCATTTTCATACTCAAAATCGGTCATTTAGATTACAAAATGTTATTTTTCCGGGTGTAGTAAGCTCTTTTTTTCAAATTTGCAAAAGGATGTCACAGTATTGATGATTTTTTTACAATGTATATACAAAGCAAAATTACAAAAGTTACAAAATTTAGCAAAATGTTAAGTTTCTTTCTATATTAGTATAGAGCAATACAGACAACTGCTAAATCAAAATAAACATAGTAACTACCCGTAAAACCTTTATCAATTTATTTCAAGAAATAATATTGAAATGAATAAATAAAAAAAAAACTAGAAAATAATAGAAAATAATCACGACGAATGAACTTTTAACCTTAAATGATTTCCGCATGTAAAATTTTGAATAGGTAATTTGTATAAGTACGTAGGCTTTCACGGCCAGAATCATTTAGAAAATAAACTGCTTCCGGGTTATGCCGTGTGTCAAGATTTGTTAATGCTGACGTTTCGCGAACCATGTTGCTCGCTTCTTCAAAGCTAATTGAATACTGGCTTGAATACTTAGCTTTGAAGAAGCGAGCAACATGGTTCGCGAAACGTCAGCATTAACAAATCTTGACACACGGCATAACCCGGAAGCAGTTTATTTTCTAAAGGTAATTTGTAATCAAATATTTATAAATAAATAAGTTATTTAAAAATATCTTAACACTAATACTGCTATATTTAAAAGGCATTTACTTAGGAGACAATTTGTATTTGTTTACCAATATATGTGTTATTTACAGACCCTTGGAGTAAACAATGCAGAGCAAATTCTCGAACATTAATAAATAACCACCAATTAAGTACTTTGTAATATACGTTTATTAATTAATATAAAGATAATCATGGAGAAATTCAACACATTGAAATTGATTTTTATCTTACAAATGATATGCTATCATCATACGTGTCACATGCAGAAATGAGACCTAAGGCTTACGAAGGTATACATTAAATTAAACTTACCTCTGCGGGATAGAAAGGTGCCTGTAACGATACGCAGACGGCATTGCAAAAATCAGCGACACCAATCACAATCAGAGTCAACCACTGTCTTCTTGTGAAGTTTACCATTTTTCCCTGACCGACTAGATTATACGAACAGCACTGACTGGTACGATGTCAAGTTTTGCACTTGATCTGTCTTCGGCGCGCTCGCGTTTTTTTCCTTATCGCTCTCAGAGAGGTCTCGGGGCACCAAATCGCGATCGGCTCTAACCTCAACTTTGCTTGAAATTCGACAACTCCATCAGGATCAAGTAATTGTTGTAGAAGAAGACCCTATTCACCATATTGTTACGAGCAGACCGTTGAGGATATAATTCATGAATGACTGCTACTATTCAGTTCAATCGTACTGATGCCTCTACACTCTTCGACTGACAACAACAATGTCGGTGCATATTTCTTTTATTTGTTCGCGCTGAGTGATCAGAAAGTCATTAGCTTGACGGGGGTAGAGATAATGGCACTCTGGCTGACGACCCTTTGCAGAAGAATCGAAATTCAATTCGAGCCAGCTACGCTGGTTAACTGGGGCTAAGGTCAAAGTTGAGAAGGTTCATATCTCTATTGCCGGGAGATAACGGATATTGTACACGCATCCCGATACATTGCGGTCATTTTTATGGTGCTTCGGTTCTCTGGATTGGCTTTAAAACATGTCGGATTATACGACCTGCCCGAATGGACACGTACTTTATCGATTAGGACTAATTATTTTTGTGTTCGTCATTGTTTGGATATATTTTGTAAATAAATGATTTCCACGACACTTGTGAAGAATGGAATATTTGTGTGGTTCTCATGTGCATGTCTGCAGATGGTGACAGAAGAATGTAGAGCACGTGTTAAACATCAATGTAATATGTTTTGATCAAGCATTAGTGCAGACAAATTAACTGATTAGAAGCCAAAACCGGTGCAATATCAAAACTTGAAAGAAACTCATAATGACTTTTGCAACAATGTATTTTCAGTAATTGTTCATAATTTGCTTACATTTTTAAGAAGATTCCAAAACTGGTTACACAATTCAATTCCACGGAAAGAAAACACAAATCGACTCTCTCATTTCTACACTAATTAGAGTAATAAAGCTTCAGATAAGTAAGCAACGTAATCAGTTTTTGTCTTAGAATCAAAAAATTTCCAATACAAAATTTGTAGATCCCGAAAAAAATTCCATTTTTTGGAGACGTTACTACATGCCATAACCTGAAAACTTACGAGAAAAATCCATTTTGCAAAGATGTAAATATATATTATGACGTGGTGGGCTCGTTCGGAAGGTCGCTTGACGAAAAAAGCCTCGAAGACGTTTGGACAGTTGATTTAGATGTACACACAATATAATAACCAGAAACTCAAAAGATTTAGAAAATAAATTGCTTCCCGGTTATGCCGTGTCAAGATTGGTAAATGCTGACATTTCGCGAACCATGTTGCTCGCTTTTCAGCGCTAACTGAATACTGAAGATCTACCAAAAAATCTCCCTTATATTTATTTCTTTGGTAATATAATAAATCTCCCTTATATTTATTTCTTTGGTAGGTCTTCAGTATTCAGGTAGCTCCGAAGAAGCGAACAACATGGTTCAGCGTCTGGATTCCACGTTGTTAGCAAGACCCTACGAGGTACGCCAAGTTAATAGTTTCGTCTAGACCGGTGAGCGAACTCCTATTCTAGGGTTGCATGCCGTCTTTTATACTGTTCGGTCAAGGTCGTATGTCGACACATAGTGGAAGGGCGCAGGTTGAAAGTACTCTTTTTGTGTTTTTTCAGTTTTTGCGCATGTTGTTAAATTGGTGCTATTATTTTTATTATTGTATCAATACGACATGTTAAAACAACTAAAAGGAGCATACAAAAACTCTGTACGATGATTTTTCATCACAGAATAAAAGCTGAATTTGATTGAAAAAATAAATATCTCAAAAAGTTCTTGCTTTTTGTATAGTAAATGAATGTTAGCTTATTTATGATATAAAAACGCACGCTTCTAAAAAAATTTATCAAACTTCAATTATTGTTGCGACAATGAAAAATAAAAATAACGGAAAAATCGTTTTGGCATTGGTATTCGCATTTTTCTCGGAACGCAATAATAATATATTTTGCACCCGCTTGCACCCTAAATAAACACTGTACCTCCCCATGACATGCATTTATTTTCTTACATTCACTAAGAGCCCTTTTTCCATTTGCAATGATAAAACTCCTGTCTACAATTAATAACCACACCCAACTTTATTTTCTTGCACTACATGTGACAATCAAGTGTGCTAAACTTCCTTGCCACCTTGGATAACTTTAGATAAGGATTGGACACCGATTAGGAAAAAAACAGAACACGTTAATTTAGTATTCATGTAGGAAGCAAGCCACCAGTCACTGATTCTTTGCTTCTTCCACAAAGAGATTTATACGCTTCTGAGAAAGAGGTTTGGTGTAACTGCCATAAACCATAAAACACCAAAATTGTGTGAATTTAAAATTATGTGCAAAACAAATACGTTAATACGTTATTTAATATTTAATAAGATTTTAATAAGATTATCTACAAATCGTCACATTATCTTTCTTCCTAATAATTTATAATTTTACGTGAACTACTGTTTGGTTTAAATGTCATTAACCGTAACCACCGTCATGTCATCAAAAGTCTTCAAACTCTCACCTCCGAACTATTATCACTATAATCACTGAATTGTGTGCTCATTAAATAATATGTACATCCATAGCTGGCAGAAGAATTGGCTCTGAAAAGGTAGATTTTCAACATTTTTAAACTGAAAGATAGAATAAGATGCTAAGATTTTCAGACATCAGCTTTATTTCACTCGAATCATTATACCTGCCTGGAAAAAATGAACTTTTTTTTAGTTCTTTTTTTGATTTCTTACTTATAATTTTCTAAATAATTTTCATTGCCTTTATTGTCATAACACTCTTAAGTCATAACATAACAAATACCACCTTTGTGTACGAAACTATACAGTGGATAACGTAATCGGTTAGGTCACGTAGTTGGTACCCTGAACACATACTTACAAATATTTTAATGTAAATCTAATAGCGTAATATACAATCGTTAATTCTGACCATTGACTTTGATTGAAGATGTAGTTCTACATAATTATCGCTTCTAGAACGCATTATTTCTATTTATAGAATATATGGGAACGACTGAAGAATAATGTTTTGTTTACATTGATTCTTAAAACAAAAATTATCAATTACATTATGCATATTTAATACACAGTGTATAATATTGTTTTCAATATGAAACAAACGATATTATAAAAGACAATACTGGTATATTTCTTATTAAAATATACATATCTTGATAAATAAGAAATTTAAATATTAATTAATTGTTTACGAACTTGTACAGGATGTAAATAAAAACACTGGAAAACGTCATCATAATATGTTTTTGAGTAAAAGGTATTGTACTTAAATTGAAGAATAACAATGGTGCCATAGACAATATTTAGTTTTAGATACATACTGAAATTTGTGATATAGTTTATCGAGAATGGAAAATATGTCAATATTTCTACGTGCTTTCTGTACAGCAGCTATACAGAGTGTCTCACGGAGCAGTTCTATAAGAAGTTTCTGATGTTCCACTATGTCAATATATTTGAAATATGGAATGACGAATAACTCACTCCGAACTTTTAAATTAAAATACTCTTAAATTGACTGCCAATGCTGGTCTACCAGAAGTTCATTATGTTTCCCTACATCTAAACACGACAATTTTTGAGTATTTCTGTATGTCTTATGTCTTATCTTGCTTCTTTGTTCGAAGATAACAGTTTTACAATTTGAAACTACCTGTTTCATTCAAAGTGACCTTTGAACCAATTTTTCAGAAATTTATACATAATAAGGATATTTTACGACCTTCTTAATATAGGATTTCGTCATTACTTGCACTTGGTAGTATCATAAAATTGTTAAGATCTAACTGACCTTAGATACAGCTGCAATAATAAACGTACTTAATTAAATTATCTTAATTGTTATCTCAAAAAAATATTTTGGTGTCGTAAATTCTGCATCCGCCATTGGAAAATAATTTTGAATAAATTTGTAATTTTATTTAATTTCACCATAACTAATTATGCTGGAATTTTACAGCAAAAAAAAGAAACATTCTTACAAGTATGTCTTCAGTATAAATTGTAATAGTATTTCTTGTGGTTGATTACAATCGCAATTACATTTCAATTTATTTTTAATTTTATCTCAAATGATTGCAAAATCCGACTATCAAAAATATGTTTAGTTTTAGAGGCTATTGACTGCGCAAATTACATGTACTTTTGCTATTTATTTTGACTTGAACGTGCTATAAAGATGATATGCCGCCTAACGAGATAACACGTACGAACAACATTGTAAATTGAAATAAATAAATTTTTTTAATTAACAAGAGGAATCATTGATTAATATTTACAAGTTTATTGAAAATATTTCTTGAATAAAATTTAGCTATCACCACTATTGGGTGTTATTATTTACTACGCAATCGTTATAATATCTAAGTATTTCTAAAATTTAAATTGCTTATGAAAAATTGTATGTTTATACTAACTGATTAATGCACCAATTAACATTCTTTTGAGCAGTTAATTATAGCTTAGAAGATTATGCACAAAGTCTGTGAGAACAAATATTGCTATATACATTGTATATATTTCGAAATTATTTATTACAAAAACTGTATATTACATAAAAATCTTATCACTGGATTCTACAATACACAACAATTTGTAACAACATAATAAATATAAAAAATTATTAACCTTAATTATATTCTTTGTCCGGTTTTCTTAAAATATAAAAAACTACATATTTTCACTTATTTATTCTATTGGGTCGTCGGGTAGCCATACGTGGATGGGTAGGCGGAGAAAAGCGTTGTTCAAGAAATTCTTGAAGTGTCTGGCAATGCTCAAAGAGGCCGCTGGCTTCATCTCTGCTATTATTTCGTCTGAATTGTTGTTGAGGAACTGGTTCATGGCCTCCCCTAAAACGATTAATAAGAATTGTTAGACCTTTGCATATTATTCAACAACAAATTAAATTTGTATGGAATTAGATTTCGAAAATGATTTTCAGATTTTTTCATAAATTTTACTAAAAGTCATAGACCTCATGCAATGTTTTTGCAACCTATATTTTTGAATGGGTTAGTTAGATTATAGTGAAAATAGTGAACAAATAAAATGTTTGTCTGCTCTTGACATAGTGAAAAGCATTGAAACACCTTGCTGTTAACCATATTTAGTGAGTACAATTATACATAACCAAAATGGAAGGCTTAAATGATCGCAAAATACTCTCAAATTAACAACATTTAAAAAAAGTCTTATTGTCACCATCTAATGTTAACATACATAACTTAAAGAATAACTTAATCTTAATTTTTTTTCAACTGTTATGAGTCTTCCTGTATTTCAAATTCTTTAACGTTTTTAATTATCAAAATTGATATATTGATGTCAGATTTAAATTCCGGCCTTCAATTGGTTTTGATTTATGATCTATAATCATCGATTTTTTTATTGGCAGCCCCATTTTTTGTACAGATTTAGATTTTTCCAGAAAGTACAGAAAACTGTTGTTTATGGAAAGCAAATAGGTGTTTTCGATTCATTTATGTTCGCTGAATACGAATCCGAACTTGAAAATTGCATATCACGACAGAATATTGCATTTTTTGTTGTTTCTTTCATGAAGGTGCTCGTACATCACAAACAATCGCAGTACATACCTCAAAACCATTAAGGACTTTTTAGGATTCATAGGTAAAAGTGCAAAGAATAAAGTTAATTATGAGGCCGTTTTGAGGTTTCTCTGAAAATCAGTTCAACTGATATATTTGTAAAACTAACTAAAATGGAGGTTTTTGACCTCACTTTTTTAGAAAAACTCAAAAAGCGCAATAGAAAGTTTGTAGAATTCTTCTTCAAGGCAAATAACTTTACCCAAATCGCCATTTCATACTCAGTTTACAAAATCAATGATTCCAAGACTTACTACCAATAGTTCACAATTTTTAGTTGTCGTTTCCTCGAAAAATGTAAAGATCTATATCGACAATATTAACGTTAAAAGTCGCGATCATTAATCGCTCTTTTTCATATATTTATTGGTTAATAGTACCTGGTTATTATAAATGATTGTAGTCGAAGTAGGCGCTTATATCCTATGTAAAACGTTGTGTTTGACGCTTCATATATCATAATAATAATAATAATAATCCATGCCTTAACATCCCCCAACAGCTTTCGCCACTACGGGGGCATCGGCTGGCCCGAATTATCATTACTATGGCCCGCGTCTGTGGCACATCTTAAGTTGTTTGGCTTTCAGCATTCGCCGAGGAGTAAACGAAAACCACAGAAAAAACTTCACTCTGAAAGCAGGGCGCGAAGATCGAACTCACGCCCCCCCAGACTCTGAATGTATGAATAACAATACTACTATGATACTATAGTTCTATACGCAACTATTAAATTGGTTGCATAACCTAATGCAAGTTTGATACTTGTTTGTATAAAACGGTAGAAATGTAGACAATCATTTATAATGACCCTTTATATTATTTGACGAGCACATAATTAAGGATGTAAATCGCCAGCATGAAGTTTATACGCGAGCCGTAGGCGAGCGTGTAAACATGCGAATGATTTATATCCGTTATGTGCGAGTCAAATACGATGTTTTATCTGCTACTCAAATATTCCATTTCATGTAAAATATTCTAAATGAGTTTGTCAATGGTGGCGAGGCGAACTGTCAAATAACTTTCCACCACTGAGGTTTTTGACAGACTTGACAGCACTTTCGTGTAATGATGACACTTCTTTTAAATAATGAAGTCATTATTCCAACGAATTGTCTTTATTATACAACGGTACTATTATCATAATCATCGGTCTTCACTGAAATACATTATTGAGGTTAACTCGTTTAGAGGCTAATTTAAGCTGAGATTTTGATATTTGTCGGTAGTAGCGTTGGTTGTACAGTTGGTTGCGTATTTTCTAATGTTATAATCTTAATCTTACCTATCACATTGCCGTGGTTTACAATATCCCTCACTCTAAACCTGCTCTTCTGCAATTTAAAATCAACAGTAATCCTTTCAATCTTCATATACGGTACACCATCTCGTGTAATCTCTTTCCCAAATATTTTCGCCACAGCATCGACATTTACTAAAAAGAAAATACACACTTACAAATCACAAATACAATTTGAAACCAATAAATGCTCACCAAAAATAGCCCAGAAATCACCCTTAGACCTCACAGGGAACAGCAGGACGTTTCCTCCTACCTCATACTTGCCCCGAATGTCGATTTTTGGCAACTTCATGGTTAACTCGATTTGGTAACGTTTTACATCAGCCCTGCAATCGATTGTCTAGAGTTTATTACGCTATCACGTATGATGAAAGTAATTTAAATGCACAATGTGACATTGTCCTTGGTGGCAAATGTATAAGTATGTCGCCGATGTCAAACAAGCATTGTCTTTGTTTGTCATAATTAGGCAAACACGTTATGGGGAAATTAGTCTATTATTCTACGTGATCGGAATAAGCTTGATGACCTAGGACAACAATGGACAGACCACCAAAGCTCTGATTTCGTATTGACACCACACACTTAGTTATGTCATGTAAATGACATAATAAGAATCCATATCAGTTCTTGGAAGAACACCATTATTCAGTTGACTTACTTGATATTTTCGACGGAAAAGTTACTGGCTCCGTATACGGTTATGTTTGAGAATAGAGCTTTAATACGGAAAGCTCCTTGACCATTTTCCATGAGAAGTCTGTCGATTGTTAAGGGGTCTATACTGGGGACGTCGATGTCTTTGAGGCCTGTCACTAGGTAAGGCCTGAGATGTTCGAATGTCCCCCGAAGGCAAGTGTTGAGGTTTGGGTCGTTTTTGTTGCATGGTAGTATATATTCCGCTGAAATCAAACAAGGTCTATTTAATTATGTGATAATATTGTATTTTACTGGCTATACCAAGATACGCATTATCGTAATAAAATTAGTACGAATAACACTTCTTAATTGGTAGGGATATAAACAAATAGTTCATAGAAGAACTACAACGCAGTTGAAAAGAGTTAAGAATGGAAAAATATGTAAATGTTGGAATTTACACTTTACATTATCTAATTAAAATAGTTTCTATGGAATTATAATTTTATGTATGTAATGTATGTATATAATTCTATGTATGTTTCATTAATTTATCCATAAGCTCTACACCGGTATAAAGAAGGTGTTTTGCGTTTATTTAAACTGATTCATATCGCACTAAAACGTCGATCAGCATTACTAAAAAACTATGCATGTAAGTTATAAATACAGGACACCCAAATTTTAATACTCCTCACTTCAGGGGCACCAAAATAATAATAAATAGAATGGTATATTAATCCAACAGAGATCCAATAAAAATGTGTTCAATTTGCCCATTAGCGTCGAAAATCTTAGGACTTTTATATTGATAATAATTAATTGAATAAGAAACTAATACTAAATGTTAAAGTCTTCAGTGAGAATTGTTTACAACTAATTTCAAATAACCAGCGACATTGCTGTAAAAAAAGAGTAATAAAATTTTTAAGGAGTTTGCACTGTTATATATTGCAATATATGAAAACACAAATATACAACGTGTAAAAATATGGCTACAAGTGGAAAACTTTTTTAATATACATTTTTCAAGAAAATAGATAATATAAAGTCCCGGATCAATGGGAACTCAACATCCACGCATAAGAATAAAATCCTTAAAAAATAGAGTCTCTTTAAATTGTAACAAATCAAAGAAAATAAACAATAACAAACAATGCCAAACCCCATAAGGTGCACAATACTCATAAAACAATAACAAATAAATTTAAGTAAAAAATATTAAAAATAAACGAAATAAACAAATGATGGAAGAAACAATATACCTTGCTTTTTACACATTTGTTTCTCTACAAGTAAATGCTATTCTAAGTAAATTTTTCATTTCCTTAAGAAGTTAGGACCGATCAAAATACAGTTTTTCTTTTATTTTAAACGGCTGTAACTTTTAATTATTAATGAAAACAAATAAGTACGTATGAAAGTTCTAACTCAGTGTGATATTTACTGTCAGGAACATAGTTTTGCGGAGAAACAAGTGGGACACCTGTATATGAAGGTTCTTACACTCTTATGTGGTATTTCTTCATCGTCATTTATTACTTATTATTCCTCATAGTCATGTGTAATAGTAATTATTATAATATTACACCTGACTGCATAACAGGCTCTTCTATTTCTAGGGAATTCTTGTTTTATATTAAATAGACACACTATAAATAAATAAACTGTACCTTTATTGATGACTAATACTCATAGTCAAGCGCAGTAATATTAATAGTAACAATATATCATTTTTATTACATATAATTTTTTATGTTGAAAAACTAGTGCCGAGAAAACAAAGTCAAAATTTATTTAAATTGAATATCCTATATTCTGTACATTTTAAAATTATTTTCAACATTTTAGTGCAAAAGGTAGTAATACAGCCCTACCCTAATCCTTACAGTTTTTGAGTTATTGCTTTATTTATCTAAACAAAACACCATTTTAAGAAACAGAGCATATCTCAACTACACGGAAAATGTTAGAAGTGGTTTATGATGCAAAGCAATTATTTACAATGGTGATTGTATCAGTTTCTTGACACATGACAACTAGTTTGCATACATTCTGTTTATAATTTTGGACTATCAGACAATTTCGAACTAGAATTTAATTATATATCGCCCAAAAAAGTTGGTTAGAAGTAGTTTGCAAAATAGGCCTTGAATCACTACCAGGTCTACTTTATCCTTTACCTACTACATCTAAACTACCAAAAAATTAAAATCAAAAGCTCCTAGTCATAAAATATCGATTTTCCTTAGAGAATTTTTAAAACCAACACCACGAGAGACAAATACAAACTATAAGAAGAAGGTGAGAATCATAATCGCTATTTTCATTTTTTATTTATGACATTGACAGTCGTATAAGCATGATTATCGTGCAACAATGATCGTATTTGTTTATTTACATTAAATAGCATCAGCGACGCACAATGTGCGTTATTGTCATGTTATCTGATAAACGATGTTTAATAATAGACACGAAACTATTTTATGGAAGATTCTAGTTACACAAAATCTAGCAATACCACAAAAATCCACAGAAGAGCCTAGAAAGTGGAAGCGACATTTCTTCGATCAAAGTCTATCGACTTGTCGCGTCACTGACTCCGATTAAATTATATCATATTAACAACAAAATCTAGTCTTGCGGTTCTCGCGTTTAGCAGAAACGTTTCCTCGTTCCTTATGCAACCTTTGGCCGGCTTATTTAATAAATCCTCACTTTCCGGAATCGTGAAGCCGGTACCGTTTCCATCGCTCCACTGTTCTACCTCCGCCAACGAAATACTTTCTTCTTACGTAACGTCAACACACGAAGAAGTGTGTCAATGTGTTACGAGTACCGTTTTGGTACGCCGATGTTCATCTAGCCATTACGTGGACAGATATTGTTAAAGATTTTCGAGAGTGAAATTACATTCTTTGATTAATGTGAATTGAAATGAATTTGGCTAGGTGTTATGTAACTGTTTTAGTACCGAATTATTGGCCAGGATGTTTTCTTAGATAATGTCAGTATTGTTAGTAGAGACTAGTTTTTTGAAGTTTAATTCTTTGCTCAAACGCTCGTCCAAATTAGGTACTGTAACCTTTCACACTGATAAATTATGAATTTAAAGAGCATAACACAACGTGAGAAGTATTGAGGGATCTTGTTGTAATAACAGGAAAATACATGTTTTGGATTGTTGGGTGAATAAAGAGAAATCTTTTTCACTCTTGAAGGAAACGTGTAATATGACATAAGTTAATGTAAAAAAATACATGACATCAAGCAATCAACATAGGTACATAAACAAAACATCACTCTTGCATAACTCGGTACAACGTGTCATAGAATTTTATTAGATTATCCAAAATTAACAAACATTTTCTAAAATTTATTATGCGAACAATTTACATTAAAATGATCAAGAAGGGGTTCTTAAAAACATCGTAAGCGGCAAAAGCATGAAATAAATTCAGTGATTCATTCACATGTTTCTTATTATAAAATATCCATTTTTAGTATTTTATCAAAATACATATTTTATACCAAATTACATATCTGACAATTAAATGTTTTTGACATGAATTTCAACCTTTTATTTATGTTATTAATTTTGTGGCATACACACTTTACAACCTTGCAGAAAAAGTTGCCTTATTAATAGATTTGACAAACCACACCCAAAATCAAAAATATTTTTTTTGGCTCTTTTTCTTTCCAAGCAATGAAATAATAAAATGAAAGGCTATTCAACATCAGTTGAACATGAGATTGAACACAGTTTCATTCAATTGAAAATGAAGGGCATCAGATATTATCCCCACTGTGGTTTATCGTTTTTTTAAACCGGTTTTAAAACCGTATTTGCGACATTTTGTCTTTGAATAAGTAGACTATTCTCCATTTTGTGTAAGAAAACTGATTTCAATAAATGTACAGGTGTCCCACTATTTTCCCCGCATTTTATTTTCAGTTAATATATAGCAAATATCGGGTGATTCAATTTCGATGCTCACCATGGAGATCTCGATTATTACTGGAGATAGAGCCTATTTTTAAGTTTCGTATTGTTGTGTTGATCAATTATCCGAAAAGAAATTTAAGCTATCATTTTTCATTTTGAAGATATCCGCAAAAAAACTGAAATGTTAAGATATCGTTTTTATTTTTTTATTCAATACCAAGAGTAGCTAGACATTTGAAACAAAATCATTCTATAGCTACTTTTTAATTTATTTATTTATTTTATTTTTATTTATTTTTTAGTGTTATTTTTTAAGTTGAAAAAACCATGGCGTAACCATGGCCAACTTTTGTTTTTCTTATGGGCGCCAGCGCCATGTTGAATTTTGGCATTTTCCGATAGTCGTGTTTTTCTCATTTCCGCAATGTATGTTGGCACATGTTGGCATTAGTTTTTAAAACAATGGTGTAATAGTAAAAAAAACTTTCTTCGTGTTCTCGTTGTTTGTCGTGCTTATCAGGTACCCAACTGGAGCTTGGTTAGAATGTTTTTGTTTCAAATGTTTAACTCATGATATCTTAACATTTCAGTTTTTTGCGGATATCTTTAAAATAAAAATGATAGCTTAAATTTCTTTTCAGATTGTTGATCAACACTAAAATACGAAAATTTGCCAAATTTAAACATAGGCTCTATCTCCACTAATAAGTGAGATCCCTATGCTGAGGCTCGAAATTGAATCACCCGGTATATGATCTATTAGTTAGGTTGTCAAATTCTTAAAAGATACAACCGTTTCAAATTTTGGCAAATAAAGAAAATACACGTGAAACAATGCAGAAACTTTAACCATACACAAAAAAATTATAAGTAGTAAAACGAAACTTGAATATTTACAAATACAAATAAACGGAAAACACATTAAGAAACACAAATCCATATAAAACTATTTATGGATTTTTTTTTATAATTTGAATTTAATGTGCGTGTTCTACATTTAATCTATAGGTTTATTGAAAGCAATTCAATGTTGTCTTATGCATAGTCATTATAAATGATTGTAGTCGAAGTAGGCCGTGTCAATGTTAATAATTTTGTGCCGCTATACCCAAATAAAGAAATAGGTTATGTAACCAAATTAACTTTTGTGTGGTGGTATTCCATTCAAATAGAGCGGCAACCAGCAATATTTACATTTGGTTTCATGGCATTCTTCGACTACAATAATTTATAATGACCCTATATATTTATATATATAAGAGTATTTTTTTATGTTATAAACGGTATTTCTAGAACACGAAGAACTCGACTAAAAATTTGAAAACCCGCTTTTTAGAAATTAGGAATTTGAACACATTTTTTAAAGTAGTTTTTTCACAATTATGACTAATCAAGCAAACTCTTTACTTTACGGTGCCATAGTCAACCAACATTCCCTGACAACAAAATTTCAGCAAATTGCACTGTTTGAAAGTTACCAAGAGTCAAAGGCCGGAAGATGGTACCAACTTTAGGACCGGCATAGGTATCGTGGGATACCTATAAAATAAAGTATCCCTTGAAACTAATAATGCTACACTTTTAACCAATATTATCAAAAGTCTCTTTAGTTCTGTCTTCTGACGTCACATAAATCGTCAGATGACGCTTATTTGGTTTTAAAAAACCTATCTTATGATACCTCACACGATATACTTTCGCTATGGTATTTCTAAAATTGGCAAAAGCTTCCAGCAAACTCCTGCAGCTTAAAAACAGTGCGTTGCCATTTGTATACTCTTCAAATACGTCTAGTTAAATCAGGAACACCTTTCATAGTTAATGCTCACAGAAATAGAACTACAGATTATAAATGTTTCTAGTACAATGCGTTGTCATTAGTTACCATATACGGCATATATTGATTCTAGAAATAGAAACGAAATTATTGCGAAATATTTCAAATAATTATTATCAAATAATTATTATAGTCCGTCTAATGAGAAGACTTACAGTACATCTACAATGTGAGGTGAATAATTTTTTGAGATATCGATGATATCAAATGTTTCCCATGTGTCTAACTTTTGAACCAAACCTTGTATATGTTTGACAGTGTCCTGGATTGGAGTCAACTCATC
Source organism: Melinopterus prodromus (assembly GCA_964023965.1). Lineage (NCBI taxonomy): Eukaryota > Metazoa > Arthropoda > Insecta > Coleoptera > Scarabaeidae > Melinopterus > Melinopterus prodromus. The sequence continues at coordinate 55,369,518 of OZ030393.1, forward strand.
ACAGTTCGTTTGCTATATTTTTACATTATTTTCTATTCTATAGGATTATAAAATTAAGTATCAAATAAACTATTACAAACTATGCACCAATATATTTATATGGGTTATTAAACAATGCACAGACAAATTATGTAATGCCCCGAACTATACCATGAATACTTGATGAGTTATGAGTAACGTTTAGTACATTTATCATCTTACATCACAAACATAGACCGCCTCCGTGTTCCAAATTTCTTTATTGTCATCGCTGTAGACACGACATAGCCGCAAAATTTTAGGCAACTAAAATATGTCTTGATGACATTGTTGCCTTGTACACATCGCTTTCCCCGGATATCGTCAAACCCCTGCATTATGTAACGTCGTTTCTCGTGCAAGAATACACAAACAAACCTACAGGTAATGCCGGTAATGTTAGTTAAGTAACTCGACAATCAGACAGAGCTGTATTTTCAGCTTCCTCACGATAATTATTATGTACGGATTTGTGTTAGAATTAGCAGGTGTGTATAATTTCCCCAGTCGAATGATCAAATTGCTCGGCATGAGCATTGTTATAATGTTGTAATATGAAATTTTATACTACACCAAGTTAATCAAAGAATTTTCACTACTAATTAATCTGTAATGAATGTGTATCGTTTAGTTTACTTGGTAGTATTAAACATTATGCAATAGCATACATTTTGATATTATAAAATAAACATAAATACGGGCTCACCACCGTTTTGGAAATCAATAGTTTCTTCCGAGTTTTTAGAATCTGCGTCTGATAGACTTTTCATGAATGAAATAGAAATAGTTAGTATTAAACAAAAAACGTATGTGTCAAAATTAAAAAAACTAAAAATAACAAAATGGTGACTGGAAATACACCGACGAGGCTCTTGGTTCGAATCCAGGTAGAGACGTTTATTTTTAGGTTATTTGCCTTCCTTGTGTTTTCATTTACTTCTCATTTTCATAATAATAATAAAAAGTTAAAACTAAAACAAGACACACAAATGTTTGTTGTTTCTGAGTATTTAAAAAAATATATATTTCACAAAATTCCAAAGTTTTTAAACTTAAAAATTGATATAAACATGTTACTTTATCACACGACGAAAGGTTGTCTCAATTCAAAGTAACGTTTGTTAATTCAAAACAACGGTTGTTTTATATATTTATACGCAAGAATTTCCATCAATACTACAGCTATTGGACATTTCTACGTCAGCGACATTGACGGTATAATAGCACAATCTCTGATGGAGCATAGACATGCATGCGGTTATATAACCTCTAGTATTTTCAAAACGACTACTGTCTTAAATCAAAACAATCGTTTTTTTAAAGCAAATATTTAGGTTGTTTCACGGTTGTTTTATATTAAAGAAATATTCTTATTACAAGAATGTGTTGTTTTAAAACAAGCAAATATGTTAAGAATGTCACTTTTTTATCTGTCACCTAATTGCCCTGGAAACACACCTCAAAAACTCTATTTCCACAATTAGTTAATAATTTGAAAATGTACTGATATTTTAGAAATGTACGCCGAGAAAAATGCCTACAAAGCTACACAAATTGTGTACAATAAACTACAGCAAAGAAACTATAAATTTAACAGTTCAGTGTAAAATTAAAATAAATTGTGTAAATAATAATGTAGAAGAAGAATTCAAAGGTCTCTGAAAAAAAACCGCGCTAATGTAAATTTTGTAAATTTGTAATGCCTTTTTTGTTATTTGATACTGGTTGGTGCTGGTTTGGATTGATCAGCGATATTACTAGTCTTTTACAGTATCTTGTGATATTGAGTTATTTCTGTGATATTCCAGTAATTTTATACAATATTTTACAGAATGTACGGTCATTTTACATTTAATTTGTATTTGATTCAGCAAAAGTGCTATGAACAATGTTCTCTGTGTATGTAAATTTTACATGTAAACTGTTACGATTTTCCCAATAGTATTCCGATAGTTTCAACATCAATAATAATATTTGTAAATTTTGCAAATTCGTATATAAAATTTGTAAATATATAGTTTTTGGCTATTTGGCAATTATGTAGGTTGGATATCAGCAATAGTGCAGCATGTTTTACAGTATATTGTAATTTGCATACTTCAGTAATTTTAACATTAAACGGTAATTTTACAGTAAAGGGTTACATGATTTAGCAAAATTGCTACAAACTTTGTTCTCTCCACATAAATTTGATATGAAAACTATTACGATATTTCCAATAGTTTTTCAATGGACTAGTAATTTAACATATCCATAATATGATTCGATAACTAATAATTTTTTTGGTATTTTCTGAGTATATCCTTGAAAATAAATTCTTACACATCACTTTAAATTAGCAAAAAGTGCAGCGTGTAATCACTATGGACGATTTGGAAACACTGCAATAATTTTCAAATGTATTGTTAGCAATTCGTGGTTGGTTTTGGCAACGTTGTGTTGTTTTGGCAACCTTTTTGGTACTGAGTATAAAAAAACAAACAAAAAATGTTCTTTTCATATTACGCCGGAACATTGCCATGCAGGTGGGTTATATTAATAATTAAGATTACCAAAATCTTAAATTTAGCTATTTCACAAGTGTTCGTATTCTTTGCCAACTGAAGTTTTGTTGTACAATTCTGAATGTCATCCATTTTATTCTTAATTGTTCACTAAAAAATTCCAAATTTGGCTCTTGTCTCATCGCATTTGCACAACAGTTTTGAACAAGCTCAACACTAATAATAATTGTTGTATAGACCAATAGTGTTAACACTGTTTGACAGTGTTTTTATTTCTTTAGTTTTTGCCATTCATATATGATTATATATATATATATATATATATATACAAGAAGAGTATAAATATTTAAACTTAAAATCTTAGATAATTATTTGAACTTTGTAAAAATTATAGAAGTAATTGGTGAGAGAAAATTAAAATTATATACATACATAACTGAAATTTTATAATTAACTTCATGTGCTCTAAAAGCAAGTAAGTGATAATCCTTCCAGTAAAGAATAGTGTGTATAAAGAACCGGACATACACCGTCATAAAAATTCCCGATAAATATATCAAAAAGCGACATATTAAAATAAAAGCAAATTAATTAAACGCGCAATTATCCTATTACGCTTGAAATTAAATCAAACATATCAACTTTTTTATAATATCTCTTATCAGACGATTAGACAAATCTTGAAGTTAGACCAAATAAAGGATACACTCCGCAAAATTTAAAAATACACATCGTTAATAAATTAATCAGAATGCAATTCATATCTCCGCAAACCAAAAACAAAATACGTTAATTTAAAAATCATCAACCACTTACGTATCGTAAAATTCTTGCTTTTCTCTTGAGCTAACACTTCAATTATAAGCAGTACCACTCCCAATATAACACTTTTAAAGTACATCTTAACTTAATTAATTGATTATTATAGATGGAAATGTTTTGAGCGAGTGATTTTCAAAAAGTTGACGTGGGACCGTCGCGGTTCTTATATTTGGTGAAAGTGTACCTCTTCAGTTATATACAGGGTGTCAATAGGTGGGAAAATCAACGATGCATGGAAGGGAGCATTCGAATACTGCGTACAAATATACCGGCAAGTTTAATTACTGTTTAAATAATTAAATATGCGCTTTGTTTCGCGTTGTAGCATCGGTTCGGATTATGTTTTTGTCGATGTTTAAGGCATAGGTCATTAAGAGTTATTATATATCCTGTCCAGGACAATAACAATAAAATTGGTTCGTAATTATTCAAACGAAGCACTTCCTCGGCTGCTCTATCGATTGTTATTGTTTCACTTCCTTTCGTGGCTGTCGTGCTCTGTGTTCTAGGTTATGTTTCGATTGTTTTCCTCTCGTCATATCCACGTTATTGGCGGTTGTTGTCATATTGTTTGTCACTTCACTGTAACCTTTCAGGGTCTGAAAGGTGGTTTAATTTAACACTATTGTTCTGATAATTGTTTAATGGGGCTATTGCAGGTGCAGGGTAGTATTGTAGGTAGTATTGATGATTTTCAGCACGTGATGGTCGGTTTTATAATAAACCAGAGATAGCATTTATTCCATGGAATTTTTAAATGTACTTATTTTCATATTTAATTAAATTATGAGGGCTTGAATTTGTGAATCCTGAAAAAGATGTCTGAAGGACGCTTTAACAAGCTCCGTATAATCCCTAATACGTGTATGGATAATATTGACAGTAAGTATTGTCAAAAAACCAGCCTTTGACACTACCTACTGTCAGAATGAAAATAGTTGTGAAATCCTCGCAAACTAAGTTTGAATGCAGACACGATCGCGATCAAAAAAATTTGCTCATACAGCTAAACTATTAATTTTACCAAAAAATGCCATAATCATAAATTATTTAAAATTTCCTCTACTTTAACTTATTATTTAACTATTTTGACGAAATTACAGAAATTTCTGCTCATTTACAAAATCCTTGAAAACTGCTTAGAGGAAACATCCAGTTCCTTTGGACCCTTTTCAACTAAAAGCTTTTCAGGTCTAACTTTGGTCATAAAACTAAATATGAACTTTCGTCCCGATACCGTTAGTAGTTTCTCCGGAATCCTCACCGCAAAAATCGGGTACACACTTACACACATACACACAGCATACACACAGACATACTCACACACACACGCAGACATTTTTTGTACCTTGGTCAAAAATCAGGGGACCAAAAAGACCATTTTCAGTCAAATAATTTTTTTTCTCGGCACGATTACAATACTTTATAATACTGCATATGATAAAGTAAAAATCTATGACGTTATAAGTAAAAAAAGGGTAGTAATTTGGTATATAAATATGTTCGAGGATTTTTTTAAAGTAACAAACAGTATAAATATTAATAAAATTCTTTAATTCTTCTTCCGCTCACACAACAACACAAGATAATTTTTGTAGTAATTTTTTTTTATCGTAACCATGTTTTACAGAATCCTATAATATGTATTAACAAATAAAATATTATTCTGTATATTTCACATTTGTTCTGATCTTTTTACTACGCTTAGGTGTCTTAACTGCACTGGACTGTCTTAGCTGCCTTTTGTTTGTTACAGTCAAATCTTGTAATCTATATTTTACTTACTTCCCAATGTCCAATCGAGTCGAAATTTTGCATGTGGACAGATTTATGGACAATGCATAAATCAATAACATTTTCCAAAATATTTGTCTGTTAGTGTATGTTTATATAAACACTGTATTAGGTAAAAAATTTATTGTTACATACATTTATTAAACTTTGAAATGAATTCTTAAAACTGAAATATCCCGAACTTGCAGTATGACAAACAAAAATAGCCTTGTACATACTCAATGCTATGTTATCCCGGCTGGATCAATACTAATATGTTCTATTAATTTATCCTATTTACGGTTTAACTCCTGAAGACGGCTACACCACCCGAAAGTGCTCGAGTATAATATATTACTAAACATTTAAAAAGTTTGCTTTATTTCACACGTACAATTAAAAATAGCCTCATCTAAACAATTGGTGCATAAGATTGTACTTTGTAATTGTCGATTATAAAAGTGTTTTGCTAGTATTTTTTTTATTTTTGGTTTTATTACGAATACTTGCTGTGTTAGATGTTTCCTAAAAAGACAAAATAAATATTTTTTAAATTGCAGAAATCAACATGTTTTATCCAAAACTAAAATATGAAAAATAGTCATGCAAAAAACTATGGGGTTGGTCTTTGCATAAACTAAAGGATGAGCTGTTTTGATAATGCATTTTAATCCCAAAAATACTAACAATCACGCAACATGGGCTCTAAAATAATATTATTTGACGAGCACATAATGTATAATTTGCTTCATTTCTTATACGTTATATTCCTAAATTTGCGTGGGACAGTTTTATAATGCTGGCGTTTTATATATAAAAAAAACACTGAATAGTCGTCATTAGACACACTAGGAATTATATCCCCATAGATAAGTACATAATGAAAACATTATTTGTCCGTCGAAAATTAAAAATTATTTACTCGTAATTTGTATATTTTCTTCCAAGGTGAATAAAGGCTAAGGAATTCAGTCAGGAGTGCTTTTGAAACCATAATGATGTTTTCATCAAGTTACTCCAGCGTCGCGTCGTCTTTTGGAAGCTACGTTAAGCTGGTGGTCCCAATCACAATCAGTTGAAGATTGATAGTTGTCATCATGACAGTATAGCAGTGAGGGTAAAGAACAAATGGAAATGGAAAAGACGCTTCCATACCACCCGTCAACAATTCTTGAGATAAAATTATTCAACCATAGATGAGGCATACAAGTAGTACGTATCTAAGTATGTAAGTAAGTACCTAAATTAATGAGAATACCTACTTCGAATAGTAATGCAGATAATTTTACATATGTATAAAAATGTGTAATGTTGCTGTAATTAGCATAACAAAACTATAAACTTTGTGCAAATATTATTTACAATTGCCATGTCAAGTGTCTGAGTTGTGGTGTTCCAACGAATTGGTCGGTAAATATTAAATTCTAAATATGGACATCTTTGTTATAAAGTCTTCACATTATGAACAATTATGCATAACAACTGCATCGGTTGAAGGTGAAATATCACGTTAAACATATTTAGTAGGTACTACTTTCAATTTTTAGCAAAGCGTTAACAGACCTTGAATGTTATACAATATATCCAATGGGACACTTTTGATATACTGATGTATTCAGCTATCAAAACGTATCTAAGAATGTATTCATCAGACATTGCTATCTCAAAACCCATATTTCTATACACTAGCTCTATTTTCATATTCCGGGTCACAGATTGTAATAAAAAAAAACAATTATTCTTTAAAATTAATAGTTTAGCTGCATGAGATTCTATTTGATCGAGATCGATAGTGTCTGTATCAAAATAAAATAAGTAGCCAGGATTTGACTGTCTCTATGATTGATAATATTGACAGTACCATTACCTACTGTCAGAATGAAAATAATTGTCGAAATCTTGGCTAACTAAGTTTTAATGCAGACACGATCTCGATTAAAAAGTATTTGCTCATACAGCTAAACTATTAATTTTACCAGAAAATGTCATAGACATAAATTATACAGAATTTCCTCTACTTTAATTTCTTATTTACGTATTTTGACGAAATTACAGAAATAGCAGGTTATCTGCAAAATTCTTAAAAAATGCTTAGAGGAAATATCCAGTTCCTTTGGACCCTTTTGAACAAAAAGCTTTTCAGCTCTAAGTTTGGTCATAAAACTTCTAAATATGAAGTTTCGTCCAGATATCTTTAGTAGTTTCTCCGGAATCGTCGCCACAAAAATCGGGTACACACATACACACAGACACACACACACACACGCACACACACACGCACACACACACAGAAATTTTTCTGTACCTTAGTCAAAAGTTTTTGTTTTAAATTTTTTTTTTCTTGCAGGATTACAATACTTTATCATACTGCGTATGATAAAGTAATAACAAATAGCAGATTATGCATTATTTTAAACGAATGAATACTGATATATTATTATTTATTATTATTGTCGATCTATATAGGCAACTTTATTTACCGTTTCAGCTAAACCTGATACTGCTGGTGGCTTATGCAACTAATTATACTATAGGATGATGGAATGTAATTTAGAATTGGAAGATATGCAACCAAATTTGGTCAAGCATCTACAAAATTGAGTATCTTTGAATTTTTTACGAATCTCCACGGTTTTCTATAATTATTGACAATTTATTATCTAAAGAAGACAATACAAAATAATCCATTTATTACTAATAAAACAACTACAGAAAACATCGGGTGCTTCAAAAACTAAACAACAATAATAAATATCTTAAAAAATTCATTGGTTTTGTCTACCCTAACACAGACCTAAAAAAATCTCTAATATTATTACAAAACAAAGTCTTAAATGATTCGCTTATAATCTAGAAATCTTCACAGCATTTGTCTGTTTGAAGAGCATTATATTAATGAACAAATTCACTGTTCTTTGGATGTTTCTTGCGGGTTGTCCTCAGTTTTAATAGCATCGATCTTTGGTAACCACAAATCGGTGGGCATTTTTGAAAATATATTGTTGGTGATTTCTATAAATATTTCAGCCAATCCTTCACCTATACTTTCTTCTAATTCCTTGACGATTTCATTGCCTCTTTCGTTGAGGAAACTATTCACAGTTAAACCTAAAAGAAACAGTTAATTTAAGGTTTAATAATTAATTGATTATCCTATTTTTTTGTTTACCCAATATTTTATTTCCATTAAATAAGTTATCCAGTTGTACTTTGATTCCTTTTAGTGTGAACGTAACCTTCATACTATCCAATCGCATGATTTCACGCCCTTCCTTTTCATGAAAACTAACATTAGAAGTAATTTTGGTGTTTATTCCCAATAATGACATCTGACAATCACCATGGCCAACTAAAGGAAGGATCAAAATCTTTCCCTTCAAGTCATATCTGCTCTTAATGTCAAGCTTCGGGAAATAAATTCCGAATCCAAGTTTTCTGTTAGCTATATCTAAACTGAAAATTATGTATGGTAAATAAATTTATCAAGAGTATTGCATAAAACTATACTGTGTAGAAGTCGGTGTTGAATTTGAAGGCCCAGTCACAGTGATATTGAAGAAACTGCCACTCAAAGTTACAGCTCCACTGCCTTTTGTAATTGTCAGACGATCCAAGTACAGTGGTTCAAATCCTTCAACGTTTATTTCAGGAATACCTGAAAAATAGGGAAAAGTGTCATGAGGAAGTAGTAGCTTCACTATGAATTTAATTGCACAAAACAAACGCTGCAAGTTAATTATTATAGTGCGTAGGAAACTCTACGTTCTAATAAATTATGCACAATAACAAGAAGACATGTTTTTGTTTTTGTTACCTGTTGCCAATTGTGGAAACATTCCTTCGAATACATCGTTCAAACAGTCGTCAAGGTTCGGGTCGTTCCTTTGGCATGTCTTCAACCAATAAGCTAAAATTTATTATATTATTTATTATTAATTAAAAATAATAATATAAGATAGTTTTAAACTTAAATATTGGTTTTCTGCGAATCATGCAAGAATGGTAGATTTTTTATTTGTACAAATCATTGTAGACCATTAAAATAACCATGTACCTCAATACAGACGTTAGCAAACATTATTAAAATAATTTGACTGCCAATTAAAAAATCAATAAAATAGCAACTATAAAAATGAATAGACAATAATATTTCCGGTTAGCGTCAGTGTTAATAGCCTAGTAAATCTTTAAATATTTACTTGATAAAGAATCTCGGTGTGGATAATAGTATATTATTCTATGAGCAAGGATTGTAAGCAATTTCTCACGAGAACGAAGTTTGCAAAACGTTCGAGTGAGAAATTGCCATTACTTGCGAATGGAATACAGTAGAGCGTCAATAATCCGAACCTCGGTAATCGGAACGTTCCCTATCCGAATGCCCAAACGGAAATAATAATAAAATAAGTTACTGAATAACTGTTAAAAAGCCATTTTTGTGATTACTGTTTACAGACAAATTTTGCTTTTGTTTGATATTTTGTATCCAATACTCATATTTTCGATTATTTAGCTGTAATATTTGATAATCCGAACAATTTGATAATCCGAACTACCTTCTGTGATTGGTACTAAAGCCGTGAGAAATGAAATATTTTGGCACGACTCGCGGAGTATGAGGAGACAGGAATAAAATATCTGCCATGTGTGTGGGGAATAGTTAGTATTATTGATCATAAATTGCCATGATAATAAATGAATTTATCAATAGGAGTAGACAAAACAGATACCCATCGATTCTGAAACTTCTCCAGATAAAGAAAACATAATTGTCTGCTTTCAATTTTAACAGCAAATTATTTAAATTTCACAATTAAAAATTTCAAAATTATGTACAGCTTCAATTTGACTCAACCAACTGAAACTAAATAATACCAGCTTGTAGAGGAGCAAATTCTCTACAAATTTGAGGCGAGATGATTCACTCTATATCTTTAATTTGATATTAAACAAGTTTTGTATATAATTGGTTTCCCGCTCGCATTTGATGAACTATTTGTTAAGAATGGTAATATCAGGTAAACTAAAACTGTTATGAAGGATGTGCTATCGAGACATGGTGGAGATGAAGATGGATTAAGAGAATTGAAGGGCCATGGTCAAACTCCGGGCAGGCCAGACATTTGCCATGGTGGATATAGAAGAAGGGACCAGTTCGTTTTTAAAGGGCTCGACGGACTATGAACCAAACTCCGGACAGGCCAGACGTTTGGCATGGTAGAGGATAGGGTACGGAAGACCTGAACGAAGGAACACTCTTCGACTTTGGAAGAAACACTTCGAATCCCTGGAAGAGATGGTGGAAAAGGAGAAGAAGGATCACAAGCCTATAATTCACGACAGTGAAAAATGGGTGTCTTCAAGCCACAAATAATCTCGATCCACTCCCACCGAACCATGGGAATATCGTTACAGGCCGCAGCTTGTTTAATCTCAAGTTAAACAAATAACCAATGGAAGCGCCACCATATCCAACCAGAAGATCAGCCTGTGTCCACATCAACAATGTGTTTTTTTTTGTGTCTACAGGCCGCAGCTTGTTTAATATCAAATTAAACAAAAAAAGCAATGTCACTATTACTCCATGTATGTTCATTTATTTTCTGTCAGAGCTTGTTTATTCTCAAGTTAAACAAAAGAATATTTCTTTTAATTACAAACAATATTCATCCTAAATTCCAATTATAGTAAACTTGACATTGTGTTGTAATGTGATACACATACCCAAGTTTACCACACGCACTGTTTTTTTGTTTCAATTGGATAAGTCAAATTGAAACGCATAGTTTTAGCGTTGACACTCGAATTATTGATAGTTTTTAATTATTTAATTTAAACATTTCGATAGGCATTTGCTCTATAACGTTATAGTAATTATTAATGTTCATCAAATGTCATAAATCAGCTGTCAAATTTAAGATATTGAAACTGTGAAAAGATATAAGAGTTTATTGTTTCAACTATGCATAATATCTAATTTGTCAACCCACTCTAATGATAGTGATGTGAGTAAGTAGAACAATTATGGAATAAACTAATTATAATGGAAACAGTTTGTTACGCTAAAAATACCCGGACACTTTAATTTCTTTTTGCGTCGATCGTTTATTTATGAGTATGTTTACTGAATAGAAAATCATTTAATCAAATGCTGCATGAACTCTCAGTGCCAAATTACATAAATGGTCATATAACCTCAAACAACATCGACGAATAAAATCTATAAATGTTTGTAGCAAACTCGAATATTAAACTGCGATTAATGATATCGTCAATTAACGCACTCGCTAATCGCTAGTGCGTTAACCAGTCTCGCTGCATTTCCGCATTGCCGCAAAAAAGCTTCTTAACATTGTGGCCACATTTTAAATGCTCCTTTTGTTTTTTTTTTATTGTGTAATATGATGCTAATAATATAATGTAATATCATGTTTTAAATTCATAATGTAACGACGTATGGACATTTTTTGCGGAGAACTACGCAGACGCGATTTTGATAGCGACTTTTGAAAGGTATATAAGAAAAATCCAGTAAAATCTTTATTTTACTGGGCTCTAGTAGCATAATAAAATAGTTTTTCCACAATTTAGATCATTAAATTAAAATCAATTAAAAAATAAGAGTTTACCATGCAAATAAATAGTTTTGTACTGCTTCCGGGTTATGCCGTGTGTCAATATTTGTTAATGCTGACGTTTCGCGAACATTATTGCTCACTTCTTCAGACCTAACTGAATACTGAAGACCTACCAAGGAAATCTTCTTTATATACCTAAATTTACAAGTCACTGCGCACATCTGGAGCTACCGCTCCCATGTGCTCTTCCACCTGACCGCGTTAGGATCGATTTCCAGACCCTACTAATGTCAGTGCCTTCCTCGCGATTGATGTTGTTAGGATGTTTGTACAGTTCGATGGCTTCTCTAATAAGCCTCCGATGATAATTACCCACCCTTGCCAACATCTTCACGTCATCGAAATTCATTGTATGTCCCGACTCTTGGCAGTGTTGCGCAACAACGGACTGTTGAATCTTGCGTAGCCCGGGTGTCTCTACTGTGCTCCTTGACTCGACATTCGATGCTTCGTCCTGTCTGTCCAACATAGCAAGTTCCACACTGACAAGTTATCTTGTATTATCCTTCGTTCTTCAGGAGTGGTGTGATATCCTTTGGGTTAGGCAAAACATCCTTCTTACGGTAGACTGTATGTCCAAGCCTACCCGTTGACGTTCTGTATACCAGCACACCCAAGAATGGCAGCTGACTGTCTTCTTCTATTTCCTTAAGGGAGATTTGCTTGGTAGGTATTCAGTATACAGTTAGCTCTGAAGAAATGAGCAACATGGTTCGCGAAACTTCAGCATTAACAAATCTTGACATACGGCATAACCCGGAAACAGTTTATTTTCTAAATGATTCTGGCGGTGAAAGCCTACGTACTTACCCAAGTAATCTTTTACTGCAGTTTCCTTGAGAAGATAGCTGTATCAGTTTTAGAAAAAAATATCGTCAAAAAGTAGGTATTCCATTAAAAAAGTGACCTGCTCAAGGTCCACGAAAACACGTACCGTTTTGACTACATGTTTATTGGATTTTTGTTTATAAAACATGACATTTTTTAAATTTAATTGTAAAAAGTAACACCTGTGAATTTTCGTCAATGTTTACGCACATACGCAATGTTAACCGATCCTGATATAAGTTGATAATAAGGTTCTGCTGTTATATTTCCTTGTTTCAATGCATATACGCAATCATTTAATGCAAATTTCAGTCACAATCATTGACAGCACTTAATTAACACATTATTAATCACACAAATGGCATTTCATCTATTTTCAGCAACAATTGAAGTGCACATTTATCGAAGCACTCACATTAACAAATTGCATCTACTTTTCTATTAGTATCTAATGACAATATTGCCAAACTGATAATATAAATTTCTTTTATAATTAAGGAATAAGAAGAGAAATGAAACTGAATGGTTGTTTTTTCTTTCGTAAAAACTCCACCTTCGTAAAGTTAGATTATGTTAAATTGTTAGTAGCTGATATAACAATACTTACGCCTTTCTTTTAATAATGGACCATCTGTTACATTATAACTGACAACTATTTTGCACGTCACCAATAATACGATCACAGCTTTGCGGAGCATCTTCAAAAAGCGTCAATTTTCCACTGACACCGACTAACAAATAAAATAGCCGGCATCCGAAAAAGGATTACTACTCTGTTGTATTAATTTGGAGGTGCCTATACTGCCTATCTTCCGGCGAATTGATATCTATCAGCTATGATAATTAAAGCGAGTATCGCTTGCTATCCAGGTGGTGAAAGTTAGTCAACATTTCTCTTATGGCATTTATTATTATTTTGTCTCTTATTACGTGTATATAAGTACTACCTGTTTATGTAACCCTGCATAAATCCTGTAGATGTGGATGTGACATAATATCAAATTAGGAAGATTTTTTAATGACATTAGACATGCGTCATTTTATTTGATAATTTTTATTACACTTTTATTGTATCAAATGAATATAAACATAACAAAATATTTATTAGTTTTGTTTGCAATTAATCAATATAATCGATTAAGAGTTAGTCATCTATGATCGCTGTCAATAATATAAACATTTTAATTGATCATTTTAGAATTAAGCGAACAATTATACCTACTGAAAATGTTTAAGGACATATTGTCAATGTAATATTATAGGTTAATAATATAGTGACATACAGGGCGATGTAAATTTTAAAAATCAAAAATTACAGCCACAACCTGGATTTGAACCAGGGACCTTTGCGTTTCTAGCACAATGCTCTCCCATCTGAGCTATTGAGGCCTATGACATTTGTTAGATATAATTGTCATAAATCAAGAAATGGATACTTACGCCTTACTTTTAATAACGGTCCATCTGTTACATTATATTTTAAAATTAACAACCCGCCTGTATGTCACTATTTTATTAACCTATAATTATACCTACAATTACAACAATATATTAAAGTTAATTATCCTGAAATCATACACCACTTAAATATAATTTACATCGGTTATTATAACAGCCACAGTCTACTTTGGTAACAAGGAATTCATGGGAAATTTGTGGAAAATTTTATTTGCAAATCTTTTGAATAGGTTAGCAATTGTGTCTTCTAGGACTGGTTTAATTTCCTCGGCGACATTTTTCCAATTGTCGTTCAAAAATAGGTTCATAGCTTCTCCTGGAACATATTTTGTTTTAATTTATTTTTCTACTTGTTCATTTTGATTAACTGTTTTATTACCTAGTTCTTTATCGCCATTAAACAAATCATTTAGTTGTACGCTCGCGTGCCCTATGGTGAAATCCACATAAAAATCCTTTATATTGAAGTAGGTTTGTTTGTCCTTGTCTACCCTTTCGCCTTGCAGAGTTATCGTGGCATCAATATCAGCTGAAAAATAAATATAAGGAAATGAATTTAAACATTACAGAAACTATATTTGCATGTGTTGAAAGCATGCAAAACATGCCATTTAGATAGGTATTTATTTATAATATATACTAAAACTAATAAATTTAGAATGGTCCTGTTTTACTAGAACTACAATTCTGGTTTGTTTGCAAATTTAAAACATAAAATAAATGTGTTAGATATTGTTAGTTTATGTGCTTTGGATGTTTTTGTGTCGTTTTCAACTTCAAGTTCTTCACTTTTCAAGTTTTTTAATTTAACTCTTCTAAAGCGAATTATAGATGACCTAATATTGGCTAAAATTGGTACCAAAATGACAAAACGTTGGCTTAACGCACGTCATACAATCAAATCTTTCAACACGTCATACCGGACATGAGTTCCTTATCAAAAGTTGGGTTATGACTCCTCTGCCCCCTCTGTATACCCTTTAAATATTTTACCATGATATTTTAATACTCTATACAATACATACACAATTTGTAATTATTACAACTAACATTATCGCCTCTGTTATCGTCTTTGTTAGTTTAAGTGTTAATAACAATTTTGTATTTCGTCAAATTTTCAAGTTTTTCCACTTTCTCTATATTTTTAATCTTTATTTTTGTTAATTCGGTATTTTGTCGCCTTTTTATTTTTATCAATTTGTATTAATTAAGAATTTTGTCAATCTAGTGTCTCTATTTTCTTTCTAGATAATTTGGTGAATTTATTTTCTTCTTGCCTTCGTATTGTTGATCAATATTTTTTACTGGTGGGTACAGTGGGCAAAATTTAAAAGTTTTTTATAATGTGCATTGGCGTCCGATAGAAATTCTTTTAACAGTAAATACACAATAGAAATTAGGAAGGCCATTATACATGGCACCTGACACGATGATCACGAGCCACAAATTCTTATAGCAAATTAACAATAACCACACAAACAATATAGCTTCAAAATCTGACGGAATCTTAAATTTTTGAATCACTGTTTAAGGATAAGTGATTCTGAAATAAATTATAATTACAAATAATAATTAATAATTACGCATTATTAAAAAATACTCAAGCGACAACATTAGTTGAGATTTACTTAATGTCGAGAGAGACTTTTGAAATCAGATAATACAATAATAAATACATAAACACGCTGTTTTTAGTATGTTTTGTCGAACAAACATAGTCACGCCCATGGCTAGAGACATGAAAAAATGTTTAAAAAATGTCATGACCACAAAATCGATGGAGATTTTTTTAGAGTGGGTAAATGCAATTTCAGTTTGTGTTTTTTTATATACGTTTTTGACATACCGGGTTAGCCAAAATTATCGGAACACCCAAATAATTCTCCAAAAGTAAGAAATTTCCAAAAAAAATCAAACAAAAGTGTTTTTATTTTAAGCAATCCATCGTTCAAATATCATTTTACTATAGAAATTTCGTAAACTTTTTTTTTCAAATGGAACACCCAATTTTTACATTTTGTAATTTTAGGACTAATTCTAAACATTTTTTATTAAAATAATCTTTTTATAAAATGCCGTAAACCATTAAAAAAATCTGATGTGGCCAGGCACATGACTTTATCATACAAAATATAAAATTAATAGTTTACCTGCATGAGAATCTATTTGATTGAGATAAATCGTGTCTGCATTAAAATTAAACTAGTTAGCCAGGATTTTATAGATATTTTAATAGTCAATAATATCAATAGCAGGTATTGTCAAAGCATCAGCGTTTGACACTACCTACTGTCATTAGAATAATAGTTATTCATCTCACAAGTGCCGAAAGTACGGAATAGCGCGACAAGCGGTGATGCGGCGCGTGACCGCGCGTCACCGATGGCGGAGCGTCACCGTCGCATGTGAGGGAGTCGCGCTATGTAGTTTTCGACAGGAGTGACATCAACGTTTTTGTGTTGGTTTTTGAGAAATATGTATTTTTAAAAAAATCAAAAATGGTTATATTTCTGTATAGGAAATGTTAGATTAATACCGCTTCTACGAAACGTCAAGTTTAAAAAGCTATTCAAATTCTGACAGATTTATATTCGTTGATGACACTCTAGATGTCACATCCGTACCAACATACGTACCAACGTACTATGAGTATGATGACTACACTCATCGCTATACTTTATTTACATGTTTCTCAATTTATTGCTTTTACAATTAGATATGACAACGGATTGATATTTCTTATCAACAAACAATCAAATTGGTGATCTTATTTTATTTGAATTTTGTATTTTGTACATTGCTGCACTAGAGCGGCAACGTTCCATAGCGGTTCTCAAACCTCTGATGAAATCAGCTGTTTTCGAGTGTGACAGCCATAGACATTTCTGTGGTGACAGCACAAAAAAATAATTGTCAAATCCAGGCTACTATGTAGTTCGAGGATGTAGTTTCATATCAATGCAGATGCGACCGATCTCGATCAAATAGAATTTGCTCTTGAATCTAAACTATTAATTTTACCAAAAAATATCATAGGCATAAATTATTCAAAATTTCCTCTACTTTAATTTATTATTTAACTATTTTGACGAAATTACAGAAATGGCAGCTCATTTGCAAAATCCTTGAAAAAGGCTTAGAATAAACTACCAGTTCCTTTCGTCCATTTTGAACCAAAAGCTTTTCAGCTCTAAGTTTGGTCATAAAACTTCTAAATATAAACTTTCGTCCCGATACCTTTAGTAGTTTCTCCGGAATCGTCGTCACAAAAATCGTTTACACACGCACACACACACACACACACACACACACACACACACACACACACACACACACACACACACACACACACACACACAGACACTTTTTTGTACCTTGGTCAAAAATGTTCAGGGGACCCATAAAGACCTATTTCCGCTAAAATCTAAATTTTTTTTTTCGGCATGATTACAATACTTTACATACTGCGTATGATAAAGTAAAAATTCAAAAAAGCATTCATACAAACGTTTTTTGACATTAAACAAGCTATCATTAAGATATATTTTTAATATACACGATGTTCATGTCATTATGGACAATTGGTAAACTTTTCTTTTTCAAATGGAATACCTTGTATATTCTGTTTAAATGGATCAGTAAACACAATTGTAGGTATTGGTCAACAGACAATCCGTATTGGGCTGAGGAAATTCATACCCATTATCCTCAAAAAGTAAACGTTGGTCGCCGGATTTGCAAATATTGAATTTTTCTATTTTGGGACACCTAAAGTCCAAGATTTACAGCAAAATATTGATGCGTTGAAGCAGATGATAGTGGACGAAGTTCAGAGTATTACTGTCGAACATTTAGAAAACTGTTTACGGGAATTTGTTGATAGGTTGGGGCGTTGTCAAGCCGCACAGGGACGGCAAAATTTAATTTAATTGTTTTGTTATTTTTTCTTGAATTTGTTATTATTTATCCGTTCGGTCAAAATAAATGTTTTGGAGTTTTGATTAATTGCTGATAACCCAAAAATGATGCGATGTACAAAAAGTTTGATGAGAAAAAGGCAAAGTTTCCATACTTCCATAATGAAATAAACACCCTGTATATTAAAAATATATTTAAGCAGAGCTTGTTTCTGTTTAAAAAAATGTTTTTACGATTGGCAAATTATGCAAGTGTTCCGGTAACTTTGCGAAATCTGACTTACTTATTCAGTTATTGCAAACTGTCATAGGAAACTTAGATATAATAAGTTTAGATTTGGACCGTCTTCAATTATTATTATTACTATCCATATTGTATGGTGTGTTGTTGTTGCCAGTTGTGGTTTCTAATGTTGCTCTGGTCTAACCAAACCTCAATACAAATGGACAATAAACTTAATCGTATAGTTCAATTGCAATGGCCATTATTGTCCATTAATGACGCCTTCAATCCATTACCTTCTCCCTAAATAGGTTGTGCCACAATAATTATCTAATCAACTAATAAGAAATATGACGCAATTAGAATGCATTGCGTCTACAATCTAACAACAATGTGATAGAATTGTACTAACCAAATAATAAAAATCAATAAAACTGTACAATACATACTGTAATTTCCACTGCTTGTACCAGCTCCTGCAATAGGCATCATCAAAATCTTTCCATCCATTGTATAATTACAAGCTAACTCCAAATGGGGTAACCATATTTTCAACTTGACTCTATCTTTATCTAAATCAATTCTTAAAACACAAAAAAAAAATACATTACATCATATTACACAAAGCTACGTAATTGATATTATGGCTTACTTAACACTTTTCAACTCAAATTCTGAAGGTCCATAGACTTTGATATCCTTGTAAGTCGATTTGATAGAAATAGGACCCGTACCTTGGTCAATTACCACTTCCGGTATCTGCAGAGGTTCGCAACTTGGTATACCAAATTCAGGTATTCCTTTTGATAACAATGGTCTCAATTGTTCTACAGATTCCTTGATGCAATCGTTAAGATTTACATCGTCTCTTTTACATATCTTTAGGAATGACGCTAAAATTCAATAATTAAATTAACACACAACATTTAAGAATAATAATAGTTTATAAATAAACGAAATACATAATCAAAACTAAAATTAAAAATTAAAAAAGGTAACTTACGTAGTACTGCAGAACGACTAATTTGTGAATTAAATATAACACATAACACACAAATTTGGACTAACATGATGTACGGTTGGTTATTACATAAAAAGAAAGTGTTTAATGCTATTAAATTAAGCCATCAGCATGTTTGGATTTTGCTAATGAAGCAATTTCATAATTGTTTTAAGTGGGTCGGCTTATTAATTTGTACCAGGTTAGGTTAGCCGATAATTTATCGCTAACGGAGGTTAAATTTTCCGTGGTGAAGTGTGGTAAAACGACATTCATTTAGACGTTTTTTCCGAAATATTTCTATTTACCATGATTAAAACGCCTTTGGCATAATTAGTAGCAAATATTACACTATTTCATAGCTTTTAAAATATATACAATGTGCGATAGTTTGTTTGTGACATAATTTACGATTTAAGATATATTTAACACGTTAATACAGTTCTTAAAGAACGATTGACAATGTCTATTGGTGATTTATCCTAGCATTCAGAAGAATTTAAAGGTAAACAAACTTCTTAAATGTTATACGCAGTATTAGGTACTCCCGTAATATTAATATATAATATACAGGTGTCCAAGGTATAAGAAACCGTATTTCAAAAATATGCAAAAGGGTTAAATAAAAAAGAATTTTAGCTAATTGAAAAAACGGTTATTTAAAGATTTCAACAGAGCCTGCAAGCTTTAGAAACAGCATACGGATAGTAGGTAGCACTCCTTTTTAATAACTAGAAAAAAGTTCTAAAAATAAGAATACTCAAAACAAACCACATCACCTTAAATGCACCAGGTTGGCTACCCTGAAATAGATCAAGATGTGCGTCTAGTATATCTACCTCTTGGCAATTTTAAACATTTTTCTAGATTGTAAAAGTCAGTTTAGATGATTACGAAAGTACTGTAGGCTCAAATAGGCATACCTTGTATAGCTATGAATATATCGGTACAGGTGAACCATTTTAATATTAAAATCGATATGTCAAAAAGTACACCTACTGCAAAAAATACACAAAACTTTTCTTGTGGAAAGGTGCTACAAGAACGTGTTACTAGTTTTGTTACAGATGGCGCTAGTGGCGAAGAAAACAGAACAAAAATATTTTTGTAAATAGAATGATTTATTATAAAAATTGTTTAATGCAATTAGTTTTTTTTAAATACGATAATTAATACTTAATGACTACCCTAGCAAACCTCCAAACAACAAAATAAATCAAACAAGTGACAACTGATTCAACTGTATCTTTTGTCGTAGAATCAGAATATAAAGACAACATCCGTGAATTGAGAATTATCTATTGTCTATTTTTAGACAAAATAAGTGCATTAAAACTCAAGTACGCCTTTCTTTACTAAAAACTAATTTAAGATTCTACTCCATCTACTCAGAGTTTTGTTCCTGAACTCCCTCAATTATTAAATGAATGCTTTGTCTGTTCTTGACGTTTTACTTCCAACGTCAGCCCACGTTGACGACAGTGTATAACAGCGTAAATGTGTTTTTGTTTCTTTTTTTGACAAGCCTAATTTAAATGCTAATCAGTCAAATCAAACGTCAAACTACATTAATAAGAAAACCTAACCTAAAAATTGTGAAGACAGTTTTCAAATAGCGTGGTAATGCTATCCCAACTGCTAAATGATTCCAACTCATTAAATTTGTTTATCTATGACTCTGATATAACAAGTTTCTAGTAAACTATGACTATATAATCCCTATCATGATTGTGATGGCCGCAGTTTTGAATAAAAATGCAGGTTCTTTTGAATAACCAGTCATTTATCACATGAACTGTCTCCATTATCAATAGCTAAATACCACAAGCCGTAGGCGAGTGTATAAGCATCCTTAATTAATTGTTTGTCAAATAATTTACTATTTATTCGCCTGGTATCTTGTCATTGTTTAAGTTCGCCTGATATTGAAACAATATTGTCATGTCGCTGACTAACAGGTGTCTAACAGATGCTACTTAATAGATACTTTATGCAAATGATGGTTTAACAAATGATTGGCATGTGGCAGTTGTTAAGATTATTAGTTGCATGCACTTATTTTAGTATCACTTATCACGAGCTAAAGAAGGTAGCTTAAATTTAGATTTATATATTATTCAATATAAATAACCTGAAGAATAATAAATTAAAACAATCTTATTCAAAAACTAATTATATGGATTCCATTATCTGGTTCCCACTGCACCAAAATTATGGAAGGACCTGTAGCTTTACTTTTGAATTACCACAACTGACCTTGGCATATCAAATTATTGATCTTAGTCTCAACTGATAAACATCTAGCAAAAAAACTGGTTTCAATTGTAACATATAAATGCACTTGGAATCATTTCCACTACATCATTGGTTGACGATTCACTTATTAGTAAAGATGAATATCGTTTTGGACATATTGATAGCTAGCTTGTGTCTAGCAACAGTAACACAAAGCAAAAAAGTCGTTCGTAAGTATTATTACTAATATCGTCCAACTCCATTAATTCACTCATTGATATTTCTCTCCATCAGCTAGCTTTGTAAAATTGTGCAAACAATCTGATCCCAATTTGGACAAATGTATATCGGAATCAGTGGAAGATCTTCGACCATACTTGGGTAAGGGTATACCAGAAATGAAGATACTTCCAATGAATCCACTAGTTGTCCCAAAGTTGGAATTACATGCAGCAAATGTGGACTCATTCTACACCGATTTGAAATTTTACGACACCCACACCGTGCAGACGAGACATTTTCATTTTGATTTAGCGAAAAACACGATTTCCGGTACATTCCATATAGATGGTCTTCGACTATCTGGAGAATATGAAATCAGAGGAAAGATACTTATGTTTGACCTGAACAGCTCTGGTCATTTCACCGCCAATTTTAGTAAGTCATAGGATACATATTAGTCAGTATGTTGTGTTACTCACCTGTAAACGGTTTCTACAATAGTACCAGTAGTACCTATAATATTTCTTGAAGAATTCTCTCTGAAAACAATTAAAAATTCGTTGGAGATAAGACCCGTCACGATGTTTGAAAATGTTTTGAGAAAGCTGGTCTCTAGATTTCTGGTATCTCCGCAATTTTTAATATATTGTGTAGTGTTGAGGTACACTTCTGCACCTATCTTGCTGAAACTTTGTGTAGTTGTAAAAATTGAGGTCAAAAATCGGAATTTTAATTACATTGCTCCAGTCACTCATCAATCGGATATGATTAATTATTCTTATTTTCCAATGAGCAATTATCTTCCTGTTGCTATAATTTTCTTATTTAAAATTTTAAAAAGCCCTATAGGGTGTATGTTGCTCCTTCTGTGCAGTATTTTTAGGACATTTATGTGATTTCTCTGAAATGTTATTGGCCAAAATGTGCTAAAATGTAAAAGAATTAATGATTTAAACTATTATAATTTGATGAAGATTGCTTACATGACATATCCAAGAAAATTGCAAGATCTGTGCAGAACTATTTAAGCATGTATAATTTGTTTACAGTTTTTACAAATCGTTAATTGTTAATTGTTTATAACTTATTCGGTTTTTGTTCGAATATATAGAATGGTGTTATTTTCTCTGTGAAACTTAGTAGGTACGTACGTACTCTTTCTTTCCTAAATCAGCAATGTTCAAATTTTGTGGCCTTCCATACGAACATGTTCGAGAAATTATTGATAACTCTGAGGAACATGGAATTGCATGTGACTAGATGTTTTCTATAGATTTATTTACGCTGAATAGGAATCCGTTGTAGTGTTTATCTTGTTTGCGCCAGCGACCAAAGTGAGTGAAAAGAAAAATGTCAAACTTTACGCAATAGGAAATTTTTTAATCCGGATTCGTATTCGGCGCAAAAAAAATCTGTCAAATAGGCTATTAACTTTTTAAATCCAACTTTAATTGAGCTTTTCGTATTTGTTAGGCCATAAAATATTTAACTGTGTTGATATCCAGAAAAGAACACTCACTAAATTTCAGAAACCCAATCTATGTTTGATTAATTGCTTTATGTCTAAAAAACAACATCTTAAGAACAAAATAAAGTCTCAACTGCTAGAAATTGGTTTGAAGTGATATAAGATTAATGTCTATTACAATGGATATTTCTATCAATTTTAAGATATGAGAAATATAAAGAAATACAAGGCCATTTCATAAAAAAAAAATAATTTGGCCTCGTTGTAACACCACTGCCTCCTTCATTAGATAGAAATGATTTGTATACTTAATTTCTTTTCTCATTCTACATTACGTTTTGAATAACAGTTTATCAGGTATCTCCATTGTTCGCCCTATTACTTCAAATTAATGCACATTTGGCAACTTTTTTCTTCCTTTTTCATATTTATGTAAAACATTGTTTCTACTCCTATAGATGAATTCATTTAAAACATTGCACGTTATAATAAATCATCTAAAAAAATAGATATAAAATGGAATTTATGACCCGTAGATAAAACTTGCTCGTCAAATAATATACTATAAAGTTTGCCGTATAATTGCCAATAAATCTTTTATACTTTCAATCGATGCTGAATCACTTCTTTTTCATTTTTAATAATAACTTTAATCATCACTGTTTTAATATGCTTTGCTTAATCATCTCATTCTACTAAGGGGACTATCGCATATACTTACACCAAATTTCCGTTTTAGCAAATGTGAATTTTATGGCTGATTTCAAAGGAGAGAGAAAACTGAAAAAAGGACGGGAGTATATCAATTTTACGGGTATGGATTTGAAAGTAAAAATTGGACCCGGAAAGCTGCACTTGGACGATTTGTTCAAGGGAAATCCAGAATTAACGGAAAGGACGAATGAGGTCTTGAACGAGAACAGTGCCCAGTTCTTGCCGGAATTGGAACCACTTGTCAGCGATGCCATGTCAAATGTTCTGCTGTCTACAGTACAAAATGTGTTTAATTCATTCCCATTGGAGGAATTGCTACCGAAATAGTGTGCTAGGCAGTAGGAGGGTTTCTTAAATATATTTTGTTGGTTACTGTGTAAGTTTGTATATCGTACGTGATCATTTTGTGATAATTTTACTTCTTAAATAAAACATCAAACAGTATTTTCTCTACTTTATGTCACATGTTAAATATTTGGAAGCTAGGGAACTTGATAACATTCCAAGTAGATAAGGGTAAAACTGGTTTTCACCAAATATTATTATTATTTATTGAAAATCTCTGATACATCTCATTAAATATTGGAAACCTAGATAATATAATTTAGATACAACATATAAATACTAAAATTACACTAATAATTTTGAAAAGTAATAAAGAGGATCAGGGCAAATTGGTAGTACCGAGCTTCGCTGAAGCCTAGGGTACTCCCTTTGCGGGTATCACTGCAGATCTACCCAATTTTGAAAAACACAAGGCCATTTATGCTTTGCAAAGAAAAATTTCATTTTTCTTTGCAAAGCAAAGGAAAACTGCAGAAAACCCTTGCAGCCTTGTGCAAAGGTCATTAAAAACACACACACACACTCACACACACACACACACACAGACACACATTTATTAATAGACAATATACATTCAAAGAAGGTAAAGATGAAATATTAAGCAGCAAATTTAGGGTTCTTTATGATAAAACTCTCCTCAAAATATTTGCGCTTCCCAAAACCGCAATTTCTTGAATTTCCCAGGGCGAAATTTTGCACGGCAACTCTTTAACATGTTTACTATAATTTAGACTAACTGCTCCCAATGCACCTACAATCACCGGAACAATGTTCACTTTCATTCCCCACATACGTCCAACTTCTATTGCGAGATCCTTATATTTAAGTTGTTTTTCAAGCTCCTTCCTTACAACATTCGCATCAGCAGGTACCGAGATTTCAATAAACGTGCACACCTTCCTCTGGAAATCCTTTACCACGATATCTGGCTTATTAGCATCAAGCATTCTATCAGTGACAATAGGCATGTTCCATAATATGGTAATATGATCATTACTCACAACAGGAGATGGGATGTGGTCATACCACCGAGACACATCCATTGCTAAACCTAGTTGGGAACATAAATTATAATGTATATATGTTCCCACCCTATCATGCCTAGCAATGTAATGCGACTCAGCTAAGACTGGACAAGCCGCCAATAAGTGGTAGACATGTTCCGGAGCCTGATGACACAATCTACAGCTCCCATCATGAGCAACTTTCATAATCTTCTGTTCATGATATCTGGTACGAATTGCCTGATCTTGCGCCGCAACAATAGAGGATTCCGTTTCAGCCTTAATGTTCCCATGACAAAGCCAAGATAAAGACCCAGATTTTGAAATACCATCACCCTCCACAATTCTTAAAAATTGACCATGCATTGGCTTACTAACATAATCCTCCCTCATTTTCCGATTCATTCTTAACTTAATCTCCCGCTTTAAACTCGCCACCGAAGTTTTATTTCCGTAATTTTCTAGTTCTTCGACCTGAAATTTTTCTAAAATTAGTTTATGTTTACTAATTATTGACTTACCAGAAGTATCCCTAATTAATTGTTTAATAACTTTATCTTCCTTGTTGGCCTTTATAAAATTTCCTAAATTTAACATTTCCAAATCATAAATATTTTCCAATTGCTGCAAACCACGACCTCCATCTAAACGATGCAGGTATAGCCTGCAAACATCGGACCTAGGGTGAAACATAAAATTTAATGTTAACTGTTTTCTAGTTTTAATGTCCAAATCGCGTATTTCCTTCTTCGTCCAGTTTAAAACACCAACACTGTATCGAAATATAGGAATAGCATATGCATTTATCGCTTGCATTTTATACTTTCCATTTAAACCAGACTTTAAAATTTTCCTCACACGCTTAATGTATTCGCCTATAACCTTCACCTTCATGCCTTCATCATCAATACCAAAGGCTTCATCCATTCCCAGATACTTATATCTAGTATTATCTGTTAGTTCGTTAATACTAGTATGATCATTCAGGCATATGTCAGCGGTTTTCTCAATTTTGCCTTTGACAATACTAATTTTGGCACACTTCTCTAAGCCAAATTGCATCCCAATATCGTCAGAGAATTGTTTAACAATGCTGAGGCTCCTCTTCAACTGCTCATCATTTTTGGCATAAAGTTTCAAATCATCCATATAAAATGAATGACCGATTAACTTTTCGCCAGGTAATAACTGAACACCAACTTTATCCTCGTTCAATTCCCTAGACAGCGCAAACAGGCCTATGCAAAACAGCAATGGAGATAAACTATCACCTTGAAATATGCCACAATTAATATTAATCGGCTCTGAGAAAACACACGAGTCTTCTCCCCGCAAGCATAATTTAGTAGACCATAAAGACATACATGAGTTTACCAAAAAAATAATTTTTTGGTTTACCCTATATATCTCCAAGGCTTTTACAATCCATTCATGCGGGATACTATCGTACACCTTCTTATAATCAATCCAGGCCATGGATAGGTTTCCTCGAGACTTCTTGATCTTTTCAACAATCTTCTTGTTGATTATTAACAGTTCCTTTGACCCATAACTGTCCTTTAAAATACCTTTCTGCTCAGAGGGCAATACATTATTTTCTTTTAGATGTTCATAAATCTTGGACCCTAAAATTTTAGTTAATAATTTATAACTACAATTTAAACAAGTAATAGGTCTATATTGGGATACTTCCATTGTATTCTCCGTTTTGGGAATCAAAACAGTAACACCTTCAGTCAGCCACGACGGTATCAGTTCCGGATTATTAACCATATTGTTAAAACATTTTACCAAATGTTCATGCAAAATGGTTATCCTTTTAAGCCAAAAATTAGGAATTTTATCTGGACCAGGAGCTTTCCAAAGTGCTAAACTTTTGCAAGCATTTGAGATGTCATCTTTGGAGAGAAGTACATCTTCCATTGCTGGATAATGGTTATTACGCCTCTCCTCGCGTTTAATCCATTCCGCTTCAGAATTATACTTGCCAGATTGCCCCCAAATGCCTGTCCAAAAGTTGGTAACATCCTGCATGTTTGGAAAATTCTGGATACAGATATTGTCCTTGCCTAGACCCCTATAAAATTTTTTAGGATTTTCTTCAAAATTTTTGTTATCATTGTAAGTCCGAATTCTTTTCTCAAATCTTCTGATACGTTGGGCCTTAGCTTGAATTTTCTGTTTTAACTCTTCTTCAATAACTACTATATCCTTCTCTTCGCCTAAAACACTATATTTTAGTATTATGTTTTGCCGTAACCGTTGTAACCTCTCAGTTAAATGAACTGATCTTCTAATTTCAGAAATCCTGGAAACGTCCTTTCTCCAATTAGCAATATTATTTTGGAGTCTACGTTTCCAACGGTTCTCCCGAATTCTATTATTGTGTATTGATGTAAATTTTGGATTCACCATCTTAGTAATAACATAGGCAGATGCATACAACAAATTATTTATTTCAATAATGGACAATCTGTTGCACTCTAACGCAGTCCACTTTGAATGGTGCGTGCCAAGAAAAATATAGGATTATATAGTATCGAAATTTGGCAGTTCTGTCGATTGTACCAGATACAACCATATGTATCAACTGGAATCAAAGAATAGCCCGATCTTTTCTAGATACATATTTTGATTTTAATGATTCACAACAATTTCTCCCTTTAATAAGTGAGCTGTAGGAAAGTAAGAGTGATGTAGAAGTTGGTATCCAAGTTATGGATTGGTCAGCGTACAGCACTGACTTGAATCCCATTCAACATATAGATGTTGTTAGTCCCATAGGGGACTAGTTAAGCGAAGAGGTCGAGCAAGAGTTTCTGCTGCTATGACCATTCCATAGCTGACAATGGCGGTAAGAGAATGATGGGTAAACATCCCACAAAATATTAACATTTACTTAATTAATTCAATTATTAACCGCAAAGTAGCTGTTGTTAAAGGACGAGGCGGTCACAGATGTTATTAAAAAAGTTTTGCAGAGTTTATTACTTAAAATGTATCGCTAACATCCCCACTTCTTTTACATTTAAATTAGTTGAGTAATGCAATAAAATCTCAATAATTGTCACATTTCATTTCCTACGTTTTTTAACCTTTCGCATTTTAAAATTTTTTTTGTCCGACAGGTAGAAAGCAATAAACAATAATTATAGTACAAATTCCATACTAAATGTAAAGTATGTACTGTTTTTCTGAAACATCCTACATAAGAAAGTGTATACTGAGTTTCATTTACACAATTGGGCTGTATTTGACGACAAATATTTTGGATATTAGTTATAACATACAATCACTAGAATATCACTTAGAAAATCAATTCCAGCTGAATTTTTATCTCCGTCTTTGGTCGGGCTTTACAAAAAACTGTGCAAAATTTCTTTATCGATATCATTGTCGTGTCGCGAGTTATTCACGATCAAAAATAATCGCATTGGTTTTTTAGACCGATCGTGCTTCAACGTATTTATGTACTAGGTAATCCCTTCCGCTACCCAAGTCTTTGAAAACATGGTAAGAGTATCAAAATTTATAATGTCCGATATGTCCATCAGAAAGTTAAGAAGTATGTCATGTAGTATCACCTATTTTTTTACCAGCAATGCAATAACATTCTGTAACTATTTATTCAAATGTACGTTAATAAAGGATACATATCTGAAAAAAAGAATAATAGGAACAATGGAGGATTATATAAATCACATTTTTCTTCTGGCCAACATACAACATATACGTCGACAACTTTTGTCTACTTGTTTATTGGATTTTTGTATACAAAACAAATACGAAATTAAATTCTCCTGCAAATTATCTGGAATTGGAAGGTGACACCCTGCCTGCCATGCTATTCTTACGTGTTGGCGATGCTTTTCAGTCGTATCATGTAAAAACGGTTGCTTGTATGGAAATAAAACGCATATGACATTTATTCTAAATAGATTTAGCAATGTCATCGTAACTTTAATTGTTGTTAATTGTTGTCCGATCCATCCACAGCAAATTATTGATAAATATCGATTGAGTCTCTTTACACGTTATTTGAACGCCTACCAAAGGTGTGCATAAATTATTATGCCCAAACAAAACTGTATTATCCAACAATAATTATTAAGGGAAAAGATCTAGAAAACCTCTTAATCGTTTGATTGTTTATTCAATGTTAATAAGTACCGGTTTCGACTCTATGAGTCATGCTCAGCTTAAATCTACAAGAGTAAGAAAACTAATTATACTCAATGACATAAAAAAATATACAAAAGGATAAAAAACGGTCAAATCATTTAAAAACTTATGGTCAAAGTCTTCACATCAAGCTACAAACAATATTGTTACAAAACATTAAAACACCAAACTATATTAAACTAAAACAAACACAAAATACACGTGTGTGTTGTACATGGATAGCCAGAGCAGAGATTAAAGGCACTAATGTAAAATTATTCAGCATAAGCCGAAATAACGTGCACGATAGGCAACCAAAGTAACAACATCAAAATAGATAAATCGACAATCAAAAATAGCAGGAAAAACCTTATGTAACAAGCTAAACATGAAAAAACTGAAAAATGATCAGGATAAAATACTTATCAATTCGAATCGAATGCAAATCGTTAAAACAAAAGACAAAGGATAACAATCTGAAAAACATTTGTTAAACTAAACCAGACTGGAGCAAGTTGGTGTTGGTGAGGAAAATTAATCTGGTCGTTAAGCAAAGTTATATTTTTGTTCATTTCATGCTTCTCTATATGATACTGTTCCAATAAATCGAGTTTGTAGTTCTTGTTGCATCTATGGATAAGTTTGGTATCATTGTAGTTTATATTGTGACCTGTTTCCAGTCTATGTTCAAATAAATTAGATGATGGTCGGGATTGATGTTCTGATAATTATTGTATGTACGTAATAATAATGTTTCCTTCACGTATGAATTATCATTGTATGTAATAATTATGTTGTTGTTTTCTAGTTATTTTAATTTACATTTACCTAATGTCTAAGTATAAAAACTATACACATGGATACGATTATGCTTTTTTAACGAAATGTGTGCACAATTAAATACCTTAAATACCGATTAGCTAAGTGTAGAAAAAGTATTAATGATTTCGAATTGCTCACAGACGGATATAAAATAGGTAGATAATTTTCTTCATTTAATTTAATAAGAAATACTCACTCAGCACTGAACCAACTGCAGCAACTAGAGCTACAAGATGAATTTATTTAAGTGCTGCTTTGTACTTCTGTGCTCAATCGTTTTCTCCGCCAATTCAAAATCAATACGTAAGTTTATCTCGATTTATTTTTCTAATAAAAATTTGGTATATTTGGTATTATGTTAACTAGAACAGTAATATACAGTGTGTCCCCAGATGGACCCAACTATACGTATAATAGGCCCATATTATCTGATATCATAGATTTGAGATATAAAATTACATTTTAAACAATTATTCCCTAAACAACTAATCTTGAGCAAATTGAACAATTTCTTGTGCAGCCATGGACTTTTTCAAGTATCCAGAATTCTTTAAAAGCATGACTTTTTCTCAAGATATAAGATAAATTTTGGTCCATTATATAGAGTATAGACTGTTCCATAATTTGATGGACATGGCTTAAGCACATATCCTTGAGACAAATATGAGACGATTTAAGTATTTTTATAATTTATACCAATGTCTATATGCAATTTATGTTGTTATACCACTTCTTTTTGATTTTGTTTATATATGAAGCAATAAATGAGGAAGTTAGAAATCATCTTTGAATGCGTAAAGCATGGGTTCTAAGTGACGTAATAGATTTAATAAGGTAGAGCAATATTATATTATTTAAAGATCAAATGAAAATTGACATTTTTTGTATCCTTGCAGTTTGTATCCTTTCAATCGTCACTGATTTAGGAGGACAATCACAAAATATTCACGAAATCATGAAATTTGATCGTATATGTAATGAATGAAAACATTTCTAACTCTTCTTTTTTGACTACTTTTGCATTTTTTGTACCAATAATTGAAAATAGTTTGGCCCTTCTTGCGTTTGAACAAAACAATGCATGACATGTTGTATATCACAAACGGGAGTTTGCATTACCATTAACATTAACTAATATTAATACATCGTTCTCAAATTCTTTCTTACAATCAGTCATCAGAATATCTGATTTCTTGTAAATATACACAGTTTCAAGTAAAACTTTAAAATTTTCAACAACCAAACAAATGAAAACTTCTTCCTGTATGATTACATTTTTGTGTAATCTTGTTAATAATGCAAAAATTCTAAATTAACTATAGTTTTTGAGAAAATACGTGATAGAAAAGGATAAGGAATATTTTTATTTTGATAATTACAAATCAAGTATTTTTTACATTTTACAGAGTTTTTGTTGTTTCCATACTTTTACATTCGACTTGCGGTAAAACATTCATTAACATAATGAATTAAATTAACGTATTATTCTATTTCTATATAAAAAAACACACACATACAGGTGTGGCAAATACTGGTATGAACCAAAAAATAAAATGAAGAATAGATGAGGCTTTGTAACTCTGTAGTTCCCGAAACTGTGTCTCAACTTCGAGACGATAAAATAGAATTGTGTTATTTTAAACATAAAAAAATATATTAGGGGGTTATTGTGTTTTCATTTGCAATAAAATAATGTGGTTCAGTGTCGAACAAGAAATACTACAATAACTTTTTATGCACGCATTGTACGTAACCTCACAAAATCTAGAACTGCTAACCTAACAATAGGCAAATAGCTTTTAAAAAAATAAACGAATTCTAAAAATCTATTCCCACAAGCAATATCCACGCAATAGCTTTTGCCTGAATGCCATTTGCTTACGAATTATAAAAATAAACAGTGTTTTCAGCATCTTTTCTGGAACGTTGCTCACAGAACGATCCATCGCTAGACGCCTGCATCATCAAAAGTGTCAACAACTTGAAGCCGAACTTAGGATCGGGAATTCCAAAAATGAGAATTCCTCCCTTCGACCCCTTGATCATCAGCGAATTAGACATCAACTCACCAACACTTGACATACACTTTACAAACATGCTGTTCAATAGAGCTCAAAATTTCGACATTGAAGAGCTTCATTTGGACATAGACCAAAATTCAATGCATCTGGTTGTGAATTTTCCATTCCTGAACCAACGTGGCATTTACAAGTTGAAAGGGAAAATCCTTATTTTACAATTGGATGGCACTGGTGATTTTGAAGGAAATTATAGTAAGTTTTCTAGTGTGTATTTTTCTGGAATTTTAGCATTTAACTTTTCAGCAAATATTCATATGGATATGCAGTTAACTGGTGAGAAGATTATGAAAAACAATAAAGAGTACCTGAATTTTAATGCCAATAAGATGAACCTTAAAGTTGGTGATGCTATGGTCAGGCTTGATGATATATTCAAAGGAAATCAAGAATTGACTGATAACGCCAATGCAATGTTTATGCAAAGTAGGCACGAATTAATCCCAACTTTGGAGCCGAGCATAGCCGCTGCGATGCAAAACGTTATGTTGACTATAATTAATAATGTTTTTATCTCATTCCCACTTGAGCAACTTTTGCCAAAGAATTGATATATTTCTACCAGTTTTCCCCGTAAATAAATTCAATTATTTAACACATAAATAGATATTTTATTATGTCGGGCTCTTAAACTCCAAATTGTCATTTTTTATTCATCCCAATACAAAAATATATTCTTCGCACAAAACTACAACTAACATATTTCTCAAAACAGAAATTATAAAAAGAACCAACTACAAATTTAAAAAAAATGTTTCTAACGAAACAGTTTTATTCTGGAAGCAGTTGATCTGCTGGAATGTTGTATAATCCTTTATTGAATTCAGCCATGAAGAAATCAGCTGTGTATTGTACGTAAATTGGGTTGATGGCATCCATTACCAAACGCGGATCGGAATTGTAAAAATTGGTAATCAGGTCAGCTAGAAGAAAATAATAAAAGATATGAACCAAAATGAACCACTTCAGTTTTTGTGATGATTTACCTGCAAATTGAAGTTCTGGGTTTTTGGAGGTCAACTTGATCGCACCATCGCCTACTCTGCTCTTCAAGGACATTTTGTCAATTTGGAAGTAATCGACGCCATCACGTGGTACACGCCTGGTGCTGAATTTCATGGAGTATTTTATGTCAGCTAAAAGTTTGAAACGATTAAATATAGCTTATGTAAAAGTGGCATATTGCATGAAACATACTGAAATTGCCTTCGAAATAGCCCTTGCTTCTCAATGGGACAATCAAAAGTTGCCCAGTTACGTCATATTCCATTGATAATGAGTGACGTGGTACAGTTACAGCCAGTTCTCCAACCAATGTTTTTGGGTTAAATCTAAAATAGAAAATATTTATTACAATATGATCTTCAGCTATCAACAAAATAATCAATAACGATTCACGATAAATACATTTGTTCCAATCGTTCCAATTGTTTTTCTTCTGTTTAACAGATTGATGGAAACATATAAAGTATTGTCAAAAGTCTTATCCAGTTTTTTATGAATTTCAGAAACTAGATGAATAAAACTGGTAGGAATTAAACAAGAACAGGGAATTATCGCAAAAGAAACCGGATTTGCAATTTCAATTGTTGCAATATGCAAAAAACTGATGTGGCCAAGTACATGACCGTATCATACAATATATAAAATTAATAGTTTTGACACTACCTACTGCCAGAATGATAATTAATAATTGTGAAATCAGTTAATAAAAGTTTTAATGCAGACACCATCTCGATCAAAAAGAATCTGCTCATACAGCTAAACTATTAACTTTACCAAAAAATGTCATAGACATAAATTATACGAAATTTTCTCTACTTTATTTAATTTATTATTTAACTATTTTGACGAAATTACACAAATGGCAGCCTATATGAAAAATCCCTGAAAAATACTTAGAGGCTGCGTATGATGAAGTAAAAATATGAGTTCTCTTTACTAGACATCTGAATGATTATTGAAGTTGTAGAGCCACATCAAGTACCCCTGATTTTTTATATATTCGTTTTTTGTGACCACAACAACATAACGTTCAGATGTCAATATCAAAAGGATAGATAAGTCCATCAATTCTATTTGACGTATAATAAACAAAGTTTTGCAATAATGTTTATAGTAGTTATATACTTCATTTTTTTCTGAAGCTGACCACGGAAGTCCTCCAAAAATTATTTCATTTACGGGTGAAAACAACAGCTAATTATCTGTGTTTTTATTATTTATGTTTCAAAGAAAGTTATACCACAATTGTTAAATGGAGACCAACCCACTAATCATCTATACTTTGACGTACAATATGAAATAATTTGCACTGAAGTTATACCCATTTGTCGGTAGCTACTTAGAATGCAATTTAACCTCTAAACCAAACTTATAGACTATGTTACCCAAAAGTTATAAGCATTTACCAGATCGTGTTCAGTTTGCTCAGTAAGAGATATCAAGGATTATAATATAGTTGCTACAATTGTTGAATAAGATTCTTTTGTTCATCAAATTTTAGGCTGTTTACCAGTGTGCCTCTAAAATATTGAGACGTTTGTACCGTGACAAACTTCCCCTAAATATATAACTTGCACCGATCCTCAATGTAGGTATACTGTTTAAATTTATGTAGGTACATACATTTTTACAAAATATTTTGCATAACTCTTTTTGATACGGCGAATTATCGGCAATTGTAGAACTTAACTTAAATAAAGGTTTTCTACTTGGCTAACAATCCCAAAATGACAATATTTAATGCAGAATGTGTATTGTCTGAAATTAATATATTTGTGTTAATGGTTAATGGAATCTCATGCAGCTAAACTATTAATTTTATATATAGTATGATAAAGTCATGTGCCTGGCCACACAAGATTTTTTTCCTAATACACTAAATCTTTGGAAATAAATCATAGTAATTTATATAGTAGAACCTTACTACGTTTATGGTATTTTGTTTACATTAGTTAGGTGCTAGAACTTTAAGGTCATTTCGGTTTGAGGACCATACTGCCAATTAACATCAAATTTCTATTACGTAACGCCCCTCATCTGTTATTACATCAGACATGACAGAGAAACTGGTCACCATTGAAGTATAGTTCCATCGCGACGTTGATGAACTTTCTCCTTTTCACTTCAAACACGATATCGACTTTTATATAAAGCAATTGTGAAGCGGTAAAACTTCCCGGTTCCAATCAACGCTTTTTGTCTTTCGCAATACTAAGCTACTAAGCATTGACCTTTTTATTTGACAAACCTGACTTTATCGTAGACTGTATCTTCGAAACCGGTGATTTTGGCATCTTTACAGATCGCGTTGATGGTGACGAGATCATTCAAAGAGCTGTTTACGACTGCATACTCGATAATCAATGGATCTAAAGCCGGCAATTTCAGTTCAGGTATTCCCTTGATTAAATACGGCTTTACTCGTTCCAGACTCTCCAGAAGGCATTTGTTGAATTTCGGGTCAGATTGTTTGCATCTTTCGGGTAGATAATCAGCTGAAAATTGAACGATTAATAAAAAAAATAAGATATAGTACTATTATTATACATTATTATACAGGGTGATTCAGAAAACCGGGTAACCTTGAATTGCCATATCTACTAGTGCCAAAGAATCAAGTTTGCTCAAACAAAGTAGTCTATTTATTTTTTAGTTTGGGGAATTCATTTAAAACACTCTCTCCTTAGTACACAACAGACACAAACTTATGTACATTAAAATAATTACGACTGAATGCCAATAATAACTTCAGTAAAGTATTATACAGCTGACAATAATAGCTACTTAAATAAGTAAGATGTCATTGTAACCGAGGGCCAAGTGTAGTGACGTATATTGAACAGTAGCCAGTTAAGTAGTTACCACCAGCTGACATTCTACTTCAATAGCCTGCCGTCGTGTGACAACAGCTGAATAAGACCGCACAGCGTTCTTATTTATTAAATTTCTCCGCAATTCATTGAGTACACAACCTGTATACAAGATGAGTCATTATAGTGGAATTAGTTATTTCTCGTATCGTACGAGAGAGACAAATACTATTCACAAAAAGTGGCCAATTACACTAGTCAACCATGGTTTTTGCTCTGGAATAAAACTTATATATTTTGGATTCTATTAGTAAGAATATCCTTAAAAAATATTTAAAAAATTTTAACATTCCGATTGGGATAATACGATATGTAGAAAAAAATGTGTTGAGATAATGTGTCGAATAACAACGAATGCAAAGAAAACAATGGAAACTTAAAGAACATCAGCTTGTGCACAAAATTTGTGAAAAATTTTGTGCAAGCCATGGATAAAAATGGGGAAGGTTTTCAATGTCTTAAAAGTAAATTTCCAAGACTTAGTGAAGCAAAACTAAAAGAAGGAATTTTTATGGGGCCAGATATAAGAAGGGTTATGAAGGATCCAAATTTTGTCACCAAATTGAATTCATTAGAAAAATGTGCATGGCTTTCGTTTGTCAAAGTTGTGAAAAAAATTTTGGGTAACACCAAATGACCCGACTACGAACAACTCATATCAAATCTACTGACTGATTTTCAGGCTTTAGGATGTAACATGTCTCTGAAAATTCATTTTCTGCATTCCCACTTGGAATTCTTCCCTCCCAATTTAGGTGCAGTTAGTGCTGAACATGGGGAGAGATTTGCTCAAGAACTATGGACTATGGAAAAACGGAATCAAGGAAAATGTACTCCCAGCATGCTAAGAGACTATTGCTGGACATGTAGTACGTGATAATCCGAACTACCATTATAATAGAAAAGTAAAAATACAAGATCGTGTAAATTAAAGGAAAAAGTGAAGTAATTTTTAATACATTTTTTGTAAAATATTTTGTTTTGTTTTTCTCAAAACCTGGACCTGACCGATTTTTTTTAGTTTTCATATTCTGATTGTACACTATCAAATCAATAAGAAAAATACAGTTTGGTTTTAGAGCAAAACAAAAGTATCAAAATAGTTGACTAGTTGACTTATTTTCTAGAACGCAAATTTATTTTTAGGAAATGGTATTTTGGGGTAACAGAAAATTGTACAGTTTAACGTTGTCTTTACATTTCCTATTATGTTCCTAGTGTATAAATATTAAATAGCCACGTAAATCAAAATTGAGAATAATAAATTATGGAGGCTTAAATTACCGGGAAATTCAAAATGATAAATTTTATTTTTTGAAATGACAGGGTATTTCAAAGTTCATAATGATTATAAAACCGGTTTCACAAAAAATTTTGAGATTTAAGATTTATATTTAGTGTTAGTGACTCCGCTAAATCGACCTCCATGGCAAAATCCCCTTCCACCATCTATTCGTTCAATACAAAAGCTAGCTATATTTTCACAAATAATATCATTTTGCAGGAGAATTTGGGAGTGGATTAAGGGGCATTGATAACGAAAAATTGTACAAAATGCTCCGCTGTTAAAAAAAAAATATCTGGATTAAAAAATGATCATTGTTTGTGAAACCAAGTCCAAAAGTAATAAAATACAAAAAATAATAAAGAGGCCTTTAAAATGATTATAAATATCGGTAAATTACCAACGGTAATAGATACTGACAGTAAATTACCGAAATTACAGTAAGTGAAATTACAGTAAGCGTATTTGCCATTTTCTTTAGAAGCAATTGAATATATCTCAGAAAGTACTTATTTACCTTGCATGTATTCTTTAAGACATTTAAAAAAAATTACGCCACGCCTAAATGCAATATTCTGTTAAAAATGAATATAAATTTATATTCTACAAAATGATGGACCAAACAGATTTAAAGATATTTAAGATTTAGCAACGTTCAAAGGAAAATTATTTTTAAAAAAATTAATAGGGTTAAGTTTTATTTAAATGTGTATACAAATAAACAAAATATAACAAAAACAATTTTAGAAATTATCGGACCTATTTACTATTTTAAATATTCTGGCCAACCTTTATAACTCATTACTTCAATAATTAAAAGTTGAACTCTCAAGGATCCCAACAACGCAGAATACGAGTAACTGGTTTTTATTTACCACCCACCACCATTAATATGTGAAAAACATTATTATTATTATTATCATTGAACAAATTTTATGATAATTAGAATGTATACTCACGAATTGTTAAACAGTTTATAATCCCTATTTGCAATAAGGCACCAAAAATGAGGACTTTCATCTTTACTTTTCTGCTGGAGCACCAATGACTATCGACGTGAGAACTTGGTAAACTGTAGATTATATACATT
This sequence comes from Melinopterus prodromus, assembly GCA_964023965.1. Classification (NCBI taxonomy): domain Eukaryota; kingdom Metazoa; phylum Arthropoda; class Insecta; order Coleoptera; family Scarabaeidae; genus Melinopterus; species Melinopterus prodromus. The sequence goes on from OZ030393.1 coordinate 55,407,998, forward strand.
CAAGGTGGAGGGAAGTCATGACTCTGCTCTCATGCGGGGGGAGGAGAAAGTTTTGGTGCTATTATCAGTAACATAATAAACAATTTCAATGTGTGCAATGTTAGATACCTTTCAAGTGCGTAATACCTTTCAGTATTCCAAATCAATTTACTTCGAACGTCTCTATAATACTTTGATGCTGCTAACCGCTAAGTATGTTTAAGCACAACCAAGATGCATTCGTTCCAAAAAAGGATTTGAATGCACTGTGTGACACATATAAAGTTCAACGACTCGCAAATAATTGGCAATCAGATGCACAGAAGCAGTTTAAAAATTTTGCAATATATCTGCGCCTTGCCAATCCGGTTAATATTTCCGGCACGTTTTTACCAAATAAAAAAAATTATGTCAATTATTATGTAAACTCCGCCTTGAGATAGATTAAACATGTTAAGTAACTATTCTAAGACAAAAACGTGACGAATTCATTAATAAATGATAGTAAGTGCCACAACATCCACAACATAATCATTAGTAGTATTATTGTGACAGAAACTATACTAATAAAGTTGAAATCCATTACGCAATTATTTGAAATGTTAAAGGTTGACAATTGAAAACAAATAGGTGTTAAAACGGCCTTCAGATGATTAAGAAAACTCTTGAATAAACTTTTCCTTGGAAGATACACACAGAGTCTTGTAAACTTTGCAATTTTAAAGGTAAAGAATGAGTTAATAAGGAATATGATCAATCTGTCAAAATGGTATTAAATAACAAAGACAAATGTAAAATGGTCTAAACAACTTATTCCCACAGGATTGAAACCATCCTCAAATCAGGCAATCCTGATGAGTCCAATGTAAACCTTATGAACTCGTTTTCATGTCTACTGCGTGCTGATATTACAACAATTAAATAATACCAAGGTTATTGCCAGTTAATAAGGTTTAATATTCTGTCTATAGTTGTATTTAATCGCTCGTGTTTGCTGTATATTATTAATTCATTACTACTGCCAAAACAAACATGCTAAATAACATGTAAATTATCTCAAGGAGACACGCACAAATTTTACAACTACCTACAAATTTGTTATGTTGAAGAAAGTCCAAAAATGCGTATGAAAAACTGGCTGTATCAATCAAAATTCCAAACACGTGTGGCAATTTAGATGGTTTTCCTTAAAATTTGTTTAAATATATGATTAAATTTGGTGAAAAATCCAAAAGTTATGGAACATTGTTTCTCGTCATATTATGGACTTTATATTTCTAAACAAAATGAAACAGTTTACGTTTTTCAGTAATTATACCTACCATTACCTGTCTCCATAAAAATAGGTACCTATTTCAGTTACATTAAGTCGTATTTTTTGGACCAAGGACGACAAGTTTGCTAATCATGAAAACGTCCTTACTGTATCAGTAAACACGATTGATTTGTACGTATTTGTGATTGAAAATCAGATGAAATTATATTAAAAATCTTTGACATACTGTAGCCAACCGGTAGAACTTATTTTAAATAATAATTGATTAAGGCTGGGGCAGCAGAGTTGTCAAATAGATAAGGTTGTATTTTGTATCAATAAATAATTTACTAAAAATAAGCTGTTATTTGAAAATGTTATTCTGTTCATACTTTTAGGTTAGAAAAATTTGTGGCATTGATGTCAAACGTCAAACGTAAAAGCATAAAGATAACCAGATGTTTGAGGAGATTATAAAGAGACTGTGACTATGGCCTTTGAGCATAACCTACGTCTCAATTTCCATTGTTTTTCTTTTAATGATGGATTTCTATTGTGGGTTATGTATTAAAACATTATTCTCGTGAAGTAAATATCAAATCCCCTTTTCAGATATACTACAAGGACCACATTTACCTGAATAAATTGTTATGCGAAGAACAAACCTGCACCATATCTACCACGATTTCGATTACTGTCGCGATATTGTGTGCGCGATGCTTGATACACGTACGTGATACAATTTGGACAGAAATATGATCGCGCCAATAAAAAGACCGTAAAATTCTGTTTGAATTGCAATAAGAATTAAATCCAACTCTGTATTTCTTTGTGTGTAGAGAGTATGGCGTATAATTATTAGGCAGATGATCCACTTCATATTTCTATATTTCCGTTCGTTTGACTTCAGCGAACTTATGAAGAAAGTTGTCTCCTTTTTACCGTAATCGGTCTATGCATGTACGGTTGAGCTAATGCTCTAACTTTCACTACATCATTATCACGATGTGCGCAGTAAAAGTTTATTGGGTGGCAACAAAGATGGTTCGATGCATGCATTAAAATCATATGATTAAAACTTACCAATAGTTCTATTTGATATTCGATTTTGTATTCCAAAATTTTCGCCCGCAGTGTAAAGAGAAAACCATTTAAAGACAACAATTTCGTATAAAAGCAGTACAAGGTTAACCACAAGACAATTTAACATGAGGTTAAAATAATAGAAGTAGAACTAATTCTTTAATATAAAGTAACTTTTATAATCTTTTAACGATATGTATAATTATTTTGGCACATAATCATTAAAATGTCAATAAAATTGCAAATTGCTTGTTCTAATGACTGAAATATCTATATACGGGTGTTTCAACGGCTAACCTTCAAGGAACCTATTCACCAAAGCCGTAGAAGCAATTTTGGTCAAATAACCTATAGTCTACTTCAAAGTTTTAAGTACTAACAAAATTATATTGAAGAATTCGTCTAAGGCCGGCCCTGGTAAATAGCCGAAAGCGCATGACCCGACTACGGTTGCAAACGTCCGTACAAACATTTATTAATTGAAAATTAGAGAGATTAGTTCGTAACTAATAGAGAAATATGATGCGGATTTACAAACATTGTGCTTACTGAGCGTTATCCGTCGAACAAAACAAACCGACTCAACACAACAACTACAATAGAATTGCAATTCATTCGTCTCTGGTACTACACAAATCACTACACAAATACACCCGCAATAGCAATGGGGGCAGCTACCCCCCCTTGCCTAAAATATTTACTTTATTGCCCTAAATATGTATTTATACATTGCTCAAAATACAAAACGCGGGCAACTGCCCCACCCCCATTTGTATTGTGTTATTTACGTTTATTACATAGCACTCTTTCCCTTATGTACACTAGGGTGGTTATTTTTATATAGAAAGGAACGATCCCCCAAACCGTTTCCAAATCCAAAAAAGTGGAGAAATAGTTTTTTTAAACTATGATTTTAATGGCGTTTAAAAGTAAAATGGGAAAAAGCATGGAACAAAATTTTTTTGGTATTTTTCGAATAATTGTTTTGGGTTGGGAAAACTTAAGATTAGAGTTACAATCTAGATAGAGTTGTAGGACTTGTGAAGGACTTACCAGGAAGAATTTGACTTATTACTATTGACCCTTTATGCTGCCATCAAATATGTACATTATTCAGAAAACTGACCGTTCTAATCAATTCATTCTCTTTTTTCTCATAGAAATGGATGTTTATAAATATTTATCATTTAATTTACAGTTGTTTAAATAAATTCTATTTGTTTAAATAATTTGTTTTTCTTGAAATTTTGTCGAAATGTAAAAACAAAATTTCAAAAAAAAATCCACTTTTCTTGATTTGGAAACGAAGATAGAAAGCAACGATCCCCCACTGTTGGTTTCTATCATCACAAAAATTTTTGCAATGTATTTTTGAACCACCCTAATTTAACACCCTTCCCCCATATTGCAAGATAAATTTAGAAAAAAACCCTCTTCCGATTTGAGCTGGATACGCTCATGGTCATAGATACGTATGCAATGAACTTATTATATCCTAAATTATTCAATTTATTTTTCAAGAGCTCAATAAATAACCAATCAATGGTTTTCATTTATATTGAGTAGTTAAAACTGCAATAAAATTACAAAATATGTAGTCTTATATGTGATCTGCTGTCGAACCCTATTTATTTAGGTGAATACTAAGTCGCGTCATTATGCATTCTTTTTACTCAATACTCAAAAGTCAATAACAAATCAAAATTTTGAATTGTAATCGATTTTTTCATAACGTTTTATCATCAAACTCATTAATATTACCATGCTCGATATACCGGGAGAATCAAAATGACTATCATAAAATTAATTATGTTTTTTTGTATTCTATCACAATACTCCTTTTATTTTCTACATTTTTTGTTTGTTTCATCGCAATATCCCAATTTTTTTTTAGAAAATCGAAATTTTACAAAATAAGTATATAAAACGTAAGTACATAAAAACAAACCATTTCCATAAAAAATAACTAACCACACATTGCTTTATTAATATCTACGACAATAAAAAAATCAAATAAACCTATGGAAAGCTACGGAAATAGTTCCTGATAGGTGAACGTTAATGTTATTTTATTAGCTATGTCTGTAAATTTGTCTGCTAGTGAACTCTCCAGATTCGGTCTTATTTCGTTCAGGAAAAGATCGGTATTGTCACTCAGTACTTCGTTGGACACTCGCCCCAGCACAGTGTCACCGCCAAACAAATTCTCCAGGTGCAATTTCGCCTCTCCAACGTGAATACGGACTTTCATCTTTTCGAAGCGAATGTAGTCAGCGCCCTCTTTCTGTATTATGTTACCTTTCATAACAGCCTCAAATTCGTAGTTGCCTAAAAAGAAAGCACTACATTATTTTGATTTGTGTGTAAAATCAAAGCACCAGAAGTTCAATCCTGATAAATCTTAGAATCTAAGATAATCATAGAATTTACTGTTTGTTTTAGCTTTCGCTTTAACACATAATATGCAATTATACGCAGAATTAACAGAATGGTTAGATCAAAGCCTGATTTACAAAAGCTGGTTTATTTATGAAACTTCGGCAGTATCCATGCCATAAATTAATAATTATTTTATACGATCATTGATGCCCAGACTATTTATTATTATTAATACTATCGAATATTTGGATTGGTATTACGTTCAGGAAGATATTAAAGTAAAAAAAGCTAAAAAAAGGTCAAGGAGACTCTTGATGTATATTTCAATCGTTTAAAATGGTAAGCTGCTACACATCAAAGGAATTGCAATTATAAGAGACAGAAAAGTATAAAAATATTGTCACTGTGTTTATAAAAATGACCAAATGCGTAAAAAATGGCAGTTGATATTTTTAAATATTTACAGTGTACATAGTTTTTCGGTTAAAATCTATAAAAAACGATAATCATCGTTTATCCATTTGGTTGTCCGTTTATCCCTTTTATCAGAACACTGTCAAAACATTGTCGATAAAAAAGAGTTCAAAATCGTACTATGTTAATATAAACTCTCAAAAGACTGACTCACAGGGTTTTCGAAAAAGTTGAGGTAAAAAGATCAAACATTAATTTTTATTTTTTATTTGTAAATATATGCTTTATAGTCTAACTTCAAATGGTCAATTAAAGATAAAACTTTGTACTTTTACCTAATATCTTTAAAGTTTGTTTACGGGAGCTGTTTCCAAACATTTTAAACGAATATTCTTATAAGACTATAAAAAGTGTTAGATGAACCAGATAAAAAGTACCCTTTATCGCACATAGAATCCGATTGATAAATATAATTTCGTCCCAAAATAAGTGTCCGAGTAGATTTAACTTTGTGAAATAAGAAAAGATTCAATCAAAAGTTATTTGGTTTTAAAAGAGCTTTTCTATAATGTCTTGCATGTCTACTTTCCCTAAGTTATTGGCTAGGATAATGGCCTATTTCACCTTTTAGTCATAAATGACGACTGGGACCAAATCGTATCTAAAAGGTGCTAATTTCTGTGGTGCTGTTTCTACTTTGCATACTACATACATAACTGTTTGTACGAAATATTGAAATCATTCTTGCAACATCCATCATTGGATATTCATAATAATATTCAACCAGATTCTAAATATTAAAAAAGTAATTTGCGAATATCTTTAAATAAATATTACGAATTTAGATCATTTTGAAAGACTAATTGTCTGAATACGAACTTGTGGAGAAATATACACGCCGAACAGGTTCAGTAAGTATAGAAGTGAGTTCTGAAATTTTCTATTACATATTTTTGACGTTCAAAGAGAAATCTAAAAGTCATCATTTAAAATTATAATATTAGCAATCTTGAGCAGGTATGCATCCAATAACTCAAAAGAAAAGCATTTTTATCACGTTTCAGACCTCAAAAGAATGTCTTCAGATATTCTAGCACCGTGGATATCTCATCAAAAAATGTTTCACATCATGCGTTCGAAAATAACCAAATAATATGCATAATGGATGAACTTTGAAAGAAAAGTTTAATTTTCAATAACGAGTTACATGACGAAAATCAACAGTTTCAGATATATTGCAATGTTTAATTAACTACGGACATTAAAAAGCCAGAACCCATTTGCATAATTTGTGCTGAGATATTCCAACTAAATTACTTTTAATTTACTCACTAATGAACAGAAATAATTGTAAAAACAGACTAAATTATAAACTTTGCCACAGAGAGGTATGATTGAAAATTATACAATGTAAGTTTATTTATTGAGGGGTACTTTTGGTAAGTCAAATCAGTTTTAATAATCGATTGTTTTGTCAATATTTACACCAATGGGTATCCGGGTAAAACCACATTTTTTTGTCTGTCAATTTGTCAAAGATTGTCAATAAGGGTACCGAAGGGGATGCATTTACCTATCAGTTATGAGTTTAGTGACCAAATAAGAACAAGAGAAAAAGATAAAACTTATTACAAATAATATGGGTATTAGGAAACTATGGGAGAAATCTCTTTTTAAAAGAAAAACGTAATGCGAAAATATGGTTAAAACAAGAAGTCTTGTGAGTGGTTTTCAGTGCTTTTTCAGCGAATCGTATTAAGATCAATAATCCCAGAACAGGAGTTAATTTAGGGGTGACATTTTAAGACATAGTAGCTCTTTAACATTGACCCAGCCGTTGTCTAGTTGATCTGCTTTTTATACAACTGTGGATCAATTACAACGAACTGTTACCGCGGAGCTCTATAAAGAAGGTTTCTGGCTGCCTATTGCAAAGGCTTGAAATCGTCTAAGCAATTTAAGTACGTATGTTTGTTGATACTCAAGGACTTGAGTACAACGGTTCACCGCTAGATGGAACCACATCCTCGGCGTACTACAGACTCAAGGCCGACGTCGATCTCACTGCTATAAACGCCCCTCTTAAAAGAAGGATGCTTTAGTTCTCAGTCAAAGCATCTGAATCATTTTGCCTATTGTAACCAACTATATATAAATTCACTCTAAGATGCCAAAATAATTGACACACAATCATTAACACACAGTATACCCAGATATCAAGTATATTGTGTACTATCCTTACTAAAATTTCCAGTAATAGGACCATTTCCAGCTAGTTTCAACAATAGAACTTGCATATCCAAATCATATTTCCCTTCGAAATATAGGTAAGGTAACTTAGCTTTGAAGGAAAATTTGTGTTTCTTCACGTTTGCTCTAGAAATCGATAACATTAACACATATAAGATTGAATCGAAATTTTGACAAAATTACCTTAACTCCTTGAGTATAAAATTCGAAGCGCCCCAAACTTTAATGTCCGTGATATTTGCTGAAATTCTTGTACTGGTAGGACCTCTTCGCAAGAGGATTTCATCCAATGGTAAAGGTTCCAAGGGCGGGACTCCTAGCTCTTCTATGCCCTTCTGCAGTTGTGGTTTCAGTCGATTGACTGAATTCAAAACGCATTTTGATATGTCCGGTTCTGTGCTCTTACAAACATGTATGTATTCAGCTGCAAAAAGAGTTTGGTTATGTAGGTAAGACAAAAAGTTAAAAAAGACAAATATATTTACTTCCTGGCATTAAAAAAACGAGTCATTTTCCTTTTTCGAGAGTTTATGAGACTTATGAGACAAAGAAAGAGGTTATAAAGCTTTGTCTTCTGTGCGAGTTTTTCAACTAATACTGATCGACAATATCATTATAATTAACTTAATTATACTTTGCTTGAATTAAATTACCCACAAAATTTGATGCACGATTATCTTCTATTTTTGTTTATTAATAACAGAAAAAGCAATGACTATCGCTATTTCGATGAAGGCTACAGACAATTCGAAAAAAACTGCGCATTATATAATTTGTATCAAAACACTAACAACATAGATTATTTGGTCAGTAGAAATCTAAACGTAGATATTTATCGAACTGCGCTCTCTTTATAAACAGAAGATTTATTTTTAAATGTTTTTATAGGTTAAATAGGAAAATAGCATTTTACACTAGGGTGGCGAGTCTTCCAACATTTTTCTCAAATCAAAATGACTCCCCAATAGTTTTACACTCATCTCATTCCCACTCATTCATTAAATTTTTACCAGCAATTTTTCTTATATCAGTTTTACCACTGTTGAAGACAAAACTACTCTAATTTTATTAGTTTATTAGTAATTTTATTAACTGTTATTTTGATTATTTTGCGTTAATTTTACGTAATTTACTATGATTACATCTTATTAAAGTTAATAATAAGAGCAATGTTTAAGATAATTTTTAGAAATGTTAATTATTTAGGTAATAATTAGATTATGACTATGAATATAAATAAAATTAGAGAAGAAAAACTAAATCACGGAAGCAAATTCCAGTTTTTTCTTCATTTAACAAGCATCCACACTTCTTATGTATTGTGAAAGTTATAGTATTTATACAGCATTTCTTTATTGATTTCTTATACATATTTTTATTATTTTAAAATGTCTGTCTCATGATTTGATGCTTTTTTCCAAAGGTTTCTCCTATAGCTCTATTAATTTATTTTGGAGTATGGCCAATAACAGGACAGAACAGGGTTGCTCAACAAAAATTATAATCTTTGAATTTGGAACATTGTAGCTGTGATACTCAAAAAACTACACATCGCGAAATTCATAAAAAAATTCATAATTACAAATTATCCATATATAAAAAACTAACTATGTACTAAGGTCATTTTTCGATATTCTGGTCAGTTATAACCTGACCTACCGACCGTCCAAGGGACAATCATGAGTTATGAGACATTCTGTATAACAACTATTACAGTACACAGAATATTTAACGTTACACGTAGAAAGGTTGCATTTAGTAGGAGGTCTGATGATGCTATTAACTTAAAGCAAAACCAATTACCTCAAGAATTTTTAATAAGAAAGTTTGCAGAAAACCTTCTTCGCCATTTTCAAGTACAACTGTATCACTTAATAAAGTTTTAAATATCACTGGCAGTGTTTAAATGTTTATTGTAGTGCCTACAAACTACAAAAATTTTCTAAAAGTTATACTGATGGTAATACATATATAATAACAAATATTATTAACAGAGTATTTAACCCTGACAAAGTACTTTAATTAATCGACAGGGGGGTTTTAAAGTGGTATTAATTTATAATCCGAAATCACAGTCAAAGTTTTTAAAGTCAAATATATCAGAATCTTGAATTTGATGCTGATTCAATCATTCCATTTTTCGCCTCGCGTTATGAATCGCCCTGTGTGTCACTATACAATAATCATAATGGCAATTCATTTATTCATCACCAAGTAAACGATCTGTTTACTGATAACTAATTGATTATTATGCGTTAATTTGACGTAATTTACTATGATTACCTACATCTTATTAAAATTAGTAATAAGAGCAATGTTTAAGATAATTTTTAGACATGTTAATTATATAGGTAATAATTAGATTATGACTATATGAATATAAATAAAATTAGAGAAGAAAAACTAAAGAGAAGATTGCAATTTTATCGCAAATTTGTAAGCATACTTACGTATTACGGCATTGCTGAATCCCAGTATAGTAGAAATCACGCAAAAGCACACGACTAAAGGCGCCATTATATCGGAACTGAAACGCTAGCAACTATTGAGGTATCAAGTGCCGAATAAGCGAGGGAAATGAATAAAAGTGCACCGGGCTACTGTTCTCTATGTATGTACAGAGTGTGCAGGTCCTTGAAATTAAAATGTTATAGACACTTTTCCCATAAATATGGTGCTGTTGTGTAAACCATTGGCGAAACGAACCGCACATCGCATATTAAACTCTTATTGTTTGCCTCAGATCAATTATTATCGGCGATTTGAATTTACAAGTTGCGATGATGATCTATCACGATGACATTGGAACAAGTTGTATGCAAACGTATATACTGCATTAATAAGCAGAATAATCAGATGAATTAATTATGTGAATATACCCACAATCACCAATATTTTTATCCAATTCATTCTGGATAACAAATTTGACAATGAAATGAAATGAATCAATGAATATCTGAAATTTAAGATTAAATGAACACACATTTTCATACAACTTAGTACATGCAATATATTGTTGTTACTGTTATTAAGTATACACTGATAAAGTCCTTTCAAAAGGATAATTCAGTTTGGGTTTCCGTATATACTGAAGAATGATTTGAAAATGTTTAAATATAAGTTAATTATTATCATTTTTATTTATTATTAAGTTCACTTCAGGATACTGTATATTAACCATAACGATATTGCCAAAGAGAAAATATTGGTAGATTATGCTCCAGTGAAGATACTCAGGTTTCTAACCGAACGCCTCATCGAACTCTCTTGATACAGGGTAAGACTGTAGAGAGTGTAGAGTGTAGAGATATAAAAAACAAATATTTTATACAATAATTATTTGCCTTTGCATTCTCTACAACACAAAATTATTTTCATTTATACTGGACGTTGCAGGTACACACACAAAAGTAATCTCTTGCAAGAAGAGAGAATTACTTGGATGAAGTGGTTGGTAGGTTCGTATATTGGCGAGAGATTATTGTCTTCAACTAAGAAATTATTTTCTTGTACACAGATAGAAATTTTTGTTTAATTCAAGTAAATATGCATTGACTCAAAGAAATCTGTTGTTTCAATAGAGGCAAAGATTGCGGATAAAAACGCATTTGTTTGGTAGAAAAAACGTTGATTTGTGTCAAAGAACTTATGTTTCCAGTTAAAGTTTGCAATTTGTATATTATTAGAAACGAGATTTATTTACTTCAAATAATTATGATTGTGTTGAGTGAAAGAAGAACAATATTAATTTGTTGAAGTAATTAATGTGAAACTATTATATAGACAAGAATTTTTCGCAGAGTACAGTAGAGTAGACTCGCCATGTGTCACCTCCTTTTTGGGATGTTGCACATCCCTGACCAGTGGTTGGTGTTCCCAGCCCTACAAGGTTAAGTTAGTAAAGTGTACGCTGATTTGGAATCGCAACTTGAACCTGCAGGCAGTGTACTCTATAAGTCTATATGTCGATCACGTGGCCTTTATACTCTCGATATGTACGAAGTACGAGGAGAGAGTTTACAGCGCCATCTAAGAATACAGTTGGATGAGGTATTTACACTATAAATATATTTATTTGAATCAAAATATGATTTCTTTGGTGGAAGTAAACCAATTTTAAAGTCAAAACAAAAATATTAATTCAAAGGAAATAAATTTCTTCTTGTATACAAATACATATATTTATTTTAATCAAAATGTGATTTCTTTGGCGAAAGTAAACCTATTTTTAACCCAAAGACAAAATAGAAGCGAAATAAATCTCTCCTTATATACAAATTTATGTTTGAATTAAAATTATATTTCATTGGTGTAAAGAAACATTTTTTAAATCAAAACAAAAATATAACTTTAAAGGAAAGTAATTTTTGTTTGTATCCATATACCGGATGGTCGTTTGCATAACATTACATTGCATAATGTAATCATTACATTATGCACTATATAGGAGGGTTCGATGATGCGTGCGGTAAGTAACCTGAATATATTAACTAGAGGATAATTTACCATGCATTTTATCTACAGTGTAATGTCGCAGTATAGTCACCCGATTGTAATAAACCTAAAAGTAAACAAAATGGCTTACTTTTTGCCCAGAAACTTGTGGAAGACAACAACCCCTGGCGCAACATTTTCTAGGTTAATATTATGGTGACATACAGGAGCGATGTAAATTTTAAATAATAAAAAATTACAGCTACAACCTGGATTTGAACCAGGGCCTTTCCGTTTCTAGCACAATGCTCCCCCATCTGAGCTACTGAGCCCTGTTGTGCTACGTCAGAGCTATCATCAAACTAACTTTTATATAGATCACTTAAATAATATTTACTTTCAAATTCAATGCGTTTCAATTGTTAATTGAAGGTAACTACAAAGTGTTAAATATTTTCACACACGGTATATTAACCACTGCTGACTTGTTTTGGAGTAACATTAAAGTAAATATATTATAGACACTTAAGGCACGTAAATTATTTTAAAGTAGGTACCTAAGTTTTTTCTCCTGTTATATATTTTTTAATTGTTTAATTAACGGACATGTTATGTTATCTATAAATAATCCACAGCAAATTGCATTGCATAATCTTACGCATAAAATTGCGTCAGATTCATTAAATCCATTAGGAAACCGTACTTTTATTGGGTAATCTTATTTGTAAACAAAAGCTTTAAACTAATGGTCTGTTATTGGTTGCTTTGTTTACTTTTAAATTGTAGGAATTATATTATTATCCTATACTCTATAATGTAGCTACTACTGTAAAACCAATTTATTTGTACAATTTTGAACAATTTTCCATAATTAAGTACCACTACTCTTATCTGAAATGCTATGTTTCGAAATCCGTAAGTTTCCTCGTCACAACGTTACGTTCAGAAACAACCTTGTCACCTAAATTGTTTCTCGTATCAAAGTAAACACAGGGAAATCTGTTGTTTGTGAACCGTTAAATTGATAAGATGTCCTTTTTGAAATTGCCTGATGCAGAAAGTCATTATGGGAGTCACAAAGAGGTTGAAGCTTTTATTACAAGGTGTGTGTGGACCTGTTATAATAGAGTGTGTGATTCGCAACTAAATTATTTTTAATTGAATTTGCGGCAATTTGTTAAATATTTATTTGTTCAAATGTCATTCAATAGAAAATTACTGTTTATTACGGACCTGTGGTTTAGCCTTAAAGTTCAAATTGTAAGAAACAATGCCATCAGATAAACTTTACTTTAAAGTCAGATTCGCGCAGGGGAGACTACTATCGTCTATTTAAAACCAGGTTCACACTAGGCAAATATCACCAGAAATGTTATCATATATTTTTAGAGGTTAAATTTAAATTATTATGGATTTAAATGGATAAAATTTTAACGATCTTCTTAAGGCTGTGAAGCCTTCAAAATCTATAAATTAGTATACCTAGGTACATAAAATAAATTAGTTATCAATTCCGTAATATATTATCATTAATTGAAAATTCTTCAATTGATTAAAATCTTAAATAGCAGACACGTCTTAAGTGGAAAATACTATTGATCAAACCTTTTTCTGCACGCAAAATTTAATATTTCATTCTTTTTAGTCTTTCATTGATTACTTAGGAGAACATTTTATAAGAATTTTCATGATGCGTAAGAAAACAAACACTTAAGAATGCATATTTTTTTAAAAATAATGCATAACTTTTTAATAACTCAGCAATACTCAGCATCATCGTAAACCATACTAAAAATAAATCACTATCGCTATCAGTATTAAGATCAATAGTGGTTATAAAATTTTGTCCGTTATTACTACGTCATTTTTTCTTCCGCTTTTATAATATATAATGTAATACAATAATCTATAATAATAATCTTTACAATATTTCCAATTTGTGAAAGCCCATAATTAAGGATATATCGCGAGCATGAAGTTTACAAGCATTGGCGAGTGTATAAACATGCGACCACAAAAAAAGCAAAATTGTAATCATTGTTTAAAACACGTTTTATATCTGAAGTGTTTTAAAACAATTTAACATATTAAAACATATTTTTGAAAACCGTTTGTTAGAAATTAAAAAAAAATCTTTATCTACAACTCTCAAATAATAAGTTCACCATTCATGAAAGTACTGTCAGTCTGTCAAAACCTACGTGGTTGACAGTTACTTGACAGTTCGCATCGCCACCATTGGCAAAACACATTTAGATTATTTTATATGAAATGGAATTTATGAGTCGTAGATAAAACGTCGTATTTGACTCGCACATAACGGATATATATCACTTGCATGTTTACACGGTAGCCTACGGCTCGCGTATAAACTTTATGATCGCGATTTATATTCTTAATTATATGCTCAATATATGTCAAATAATAGGGACCTAGCCTATTCAGCGACATATCGTAAATTCGTCCGCTGAAAAACAACCTGGGATCAAGCCAATCACGGACTAGAGTATCAAAGTGACAAATTTGGAAAATTCCTCCTAGTTTTTACATAATAGCAACATTTGCAAGAGATATTAACAGTAAATTACACATCAACTATTTTAACAGACACATTAATTATATTTCACAAAGAAATGACAAAGAAAAACTCTAATGAATTGACATTGGTGACATATATGCGGGAAGTATTTTTTAAAATATTTAAATTTTAATTAAAAAATACGACCACGTCCTGGATTTGAACCAAGAACCTTTGAAAAATTTACGTCCCGCTTGTATATCACCATTTTCAATTCATTAGAATTATATTTCAGTTACACTCAATAAATAAATATGAGAGATCATCTCATGGAATATCATAATAACTGACACTCAATAAATAAATATGAGAGATCATCTCATGGAATATCATAATAACTGACACAACAATATGCTTGGGAATTTGTATTTTTAATGATATAAACACTGCGCCTCATATTTGTATATTCGGCAAGAATCGTCATTCTAAACATACCATAAAAAGGTAAAATATTTGCCAAGTATCCGAATCCTTAATTCAAATGACCAAATTATTATTATTGGCCAACGTGAATCAAGAAACTTGCGTCTTCTTAGATTTCTGAATGTTATTGTTGTATCAATTAATGAAGCGAATGCTAATTAACCCAGGTGAGGATAATTTTTGGAAAAAATAGCCCCGCTTGGATTTGAACCAGGAACCCTCCAATTTCCGATTGAAAGCTCTCCCAGTTGAGCTACAGAGGCACTGAATACTTATTATTAGTTACTGTTGTTGATTGTGAGACTATTGTGATTACCATATTTTAATGTGGAATTTTACATTACAAATTTGATTTACTAATTTAGTGCTTGTAACAATGTTCCAAGTTGGTTCCTAAATCATAAAATATACTTGCTTTGCCCGGTACTTTTGGCACTACAATAAATATTTGTCGACAAACAGCTGACAATAAAACTTTTATAATTTTTTTTTTCAATTACAACTGTACAGGTTTTGTAGTTGTAAAAGAAATCGGTCGATGTTTTATCGTAATAATCAGTGTTTAATGAATTTTTCGAATTTGCAGTTTTGAAATTTGGCCTCGTGCGAGCCGCGATATAAGCCGGACACAAAACCTCCGTTTTAAAAATGTAGGTATTGATGTTGAAATGGTGAATCTGGAAAAATTGAAAAGCCCCAAATTTAAAGCAAAAGATACAGTGAGATAACTAAAAATAATTAATGAAAAATTCAATAGTTTGAAAAGTAGTAGACTACATACAGCTATTGTTGTTTGTTTAGTTTTACTGCTTCGAGGTTAAATATAAGAATAGGAAGAGGATGTGATACTCAAGGATTTGACCTTACGATAGTCAACTGTATGTTAAGCAAATTATCATATTTGATCCAATTTTCTTTAATGCATTTTCATTAGTCCTGAAGTTTTAGTGTTGTCGTTGAATCGTATGAACAAAAAAGTACGTATTTGCTTTTACTTCTAGTGAATACTTCAGTTTCCAAGTCTAAACTACACAAATTATAGTATTTGAGAGTCGTAAGCAAAGATAGCATAAACCCAGCTTCGACATAAACCTCTTGGCCACCAAAGGCCTCGAAATGATTTGCAAAACAATATAAAACAAACAACATTACCACCGACACGACAGGAGAATTTTCTTTATGTTGTTAGAAGAACTAAGAATTGAGAAACGTTTTAAATTCCAAAAAAGAAACAACTATATCTACTTACAATAAATACTTTATGGTATAAATTACACAACTCCACAAGAGCCTTCATAATATTACAATAAATTAACAGGAAGGAATCTTTACAAAATTATCGTTACGTCCTCACTATTTGCGTCCTCAGTAATCGTCTTGTCCAACGATCCACGCATCGTACGGTATATTCTGGAACAGGGTCTGTACGAAATTCGAGATAAGGCCGAGTAATTTCTTCTTAAGATCGGGTTTCATCTCTTTTAGTAGTTCCTGGGAATGCGAATTGATGAATAAATTCAGCGCCGCCTCTGAAATATTCGCGAATTAATTGGGTCGTCGAACGGTTAACGTTTTAAATGCGTTATATTCACTTACGTATAACGGAGTTGCCATTGTGCACGTTGTCCACGCCCATTCTGATATCTTTAACAGTGAAGTCCATTTTTACTTGTTCCAAGTCCAAATATGTCCTTCCGTATCGGTTTGTTGGGTTTGCTTTGATGTATACCTTAGCTTTGACTCCCTCTGTAGAAAAAGCATAATTTTAATATATGTAAATAAATATATTAATCAAGGAAAGGAAGTAGTAGTAGTATGACAATTATGTCTAACAAATGTCATAGGCCTCAGTAGCTCAGATGGGAGAGCATTGTGCTAGAAACGCAAAGGTCCCTGGTTCAAATCCAGGTTGTGGCTGTAATTTTTGATTTATTTTCAATTTTCATCCCGCCTGTATATCAGCATATTATTAACCTATAATAATGATAATACTAACAATAATAATAAACGGTCTTTATTGGGTGAAGTCGAGCAATACAGCTTTTCCACTTAACCATTATCGATAATATATCTGGATTAAATAAATATGTGGACACACAATTGCTATAATACTGTACTTTAGATTCATCACACATAACACACAACCTAAAATATAACCTTTACTACCTCCAAAATTAAAATTAACGGATAAGAACCTTGACATAGACCCGGTGGATTTAAAAATATATTCATTTTTAAAACGTGTTTTAAAATACGTTTTTCCAAGGGTAATTAGGTACGTGTTTTGATTGCACTTTTTTCGTGGATTTTTTACCGGGCTACTATAGAGTCGACAATTCGTATTTAGTGGTTTTAAAGTTGGTAACAAAGACTATGATGGTGAATTACATTTATGTGACGTAAATTTTAAATATATTTCAACATGAAAATCAGGAATGTTTCTAGCCGAACAAAATCAAATCAATTACAAAGTATACTTAAATTAATACCAATTAAAAATTAAATTAATTACCTTTACGTAGTTAGATTCATGATGTATTCTCAGTTAATTATAGTAATAAATGATGATGATTAAACAATAATGATTTTCCCAAATTCAGACTTGTACTGACTTAGCTTGTTTTGGTAGCTAAGCCTAGGCGCCCAGTAAGGTTTTTTTTTATCGCTGCTGAAAATTTATAAATGACGTAAATGGACCAGGAAAAATGGAATATTTAGGGCAATTATTTCTGTTGACAAGTTGATTGCTCAGTCAAATAAAAATAACCCACTACTAGAGAACGTTTTAAAATTATAGCTGGATGTGTGCCTTATAAATAAATAGACAGTATATCTCCACGGATTGAGGTACACAGAGGAAACACATTTTTATTGTGATTTTAAAAAAATGCCAGACTCCTAGTTCTCGGTTATTCCACAGAACGTGTCACACCCGTCACGCCCGCTTCACGGCTATACGTAAGCAATACGACTCATCTTTTAGAATTGTAGATAGAAGTTCAAACTGATAAGTTTTACGAAAAACATTTTTAAATATAGCCATGACGGTCGTTACCAGCACAGCGACCTCTTGGTTTTAAAATATATAGTTTATATTCAAATAAAGTTAATAAACCATTCTAGTTTTTATGTGAAATTTGGGCTAGCTATTATATTGATTGCATCATGTGTAGTAGCTAGAATAAGCATATAAATAAGCCAATAATCTTGCCAAAGACATTAATAACAATGATGGGAGTTAAAATCAAAGTACTACCTGACAATGTCACACAAACATTTTCCTAATTATATGTAGATATTGTGACATCACAAGATGCCACTTGGTATTTATAATTTTAGAAAAATATTAAAATCTATGAAAAGGAAGTTCTAATAATTTTTTCTAACGTTTCTTACAATACACACGAAATTCCTGATCATAATATAACAGTATTGTTGCACAAATATATTCCTTCTGGCTCCTGAGGTTAAGTGCTGAACCTTTGAAATTTGTTTACAAAATATTTCAGAGCACTAAAGAACACAAGTAATGTATTTAAAACGTACCACTACAATAGTATTATGCTCTATATTGTACATATTGTCATTACTGCTGAGTAAATATGCGAACGTTTATTAGCTTAAGGTTTCTAATCTTTTTCAGCTTTAGTTTTCTAATATTATTAGCTTTTATTTGCTAAAAAAGGTTGACCACATGGTTTCTATAACTGTTTAAACTTGCTATCTATAGTAAAAGTTAAATTAGTAAAATGCTATCTATAGTTCGTAAATAGTAAGAACCATTGATTTAATATAATAACCAATACTATCTATAATTGTTTTTAAATTTCATATTTTATGAGCTGAAAATCTTTAAAAGATATAACTAGCTAGTAGCACTACTTACCATATTCTCCCCAATATTCACCGCCCCCAGTGGCAGGCACAAGAATTAAAATTCCCGAAGACTCATACTGCGCTGTGGCAGAGATTTTTGGAATGTAGAAAGTAAACTGAAACTGGTTTGTTGGAATATCTGATCTGTAACCACACAAAACCTATTTTAACTGTTTCCAGAAGAACTATGACGACACAAAAATGCCGATAATACTCACCGTACTTGCGTGATGGTCAAGTTACTAACACCATACGCTTGAATATTTCTGAAAGACGCTCTATAACCGTCAGGTCCACCTCCCAACGAAATTCCAATCTCGTCTATGATAATCGGTTCCGGTTCTGTAAGGCCCAACTCCGGTATGCCATATTTCATATGCTCCAGGAGGAAGTTTGCTGACCTCAGCAGGCATTTGTTTACGTTTGGATCTGACTGGTCACATTGCTTCATATAGTAGTAATCTAGGTATTATGGAATTTATATCAAATTAATAAAATACGAAATTTATAAATTGTGTTTAGTTTATTATTGTAATTGTCAATACATCGTTCATTGTCCTGGTTTACTTACTTAAATTACAAGATACAGATTTAGAAAAACAATTCCAAGAGAATTAGAATAAATTTCACATTAAACTAGAAAATAGCAAGTAGAAAGTGTTAATTTTCTAATCCCCAATTGAAAAAACAAATTTGCAACAATACATAGTAACGTCGTGCTAAAAAAAGTAGGTCATCAAAAATGAACCACAGAATTATAAAGTATTCCCAGATACTTTCAAGTTTTAACAAAATATAACTAACCCTTAAGTGAGATATCTTTTAAAACATTAAATTAAATTTAGTGAATATTATAAAATAACTATAAATATGCACGTACCTCCTTGTGAAATCACAATTTGAACTAAACTGAGGCCCAACAAAAGTAATTTGTACATCATGACGAACTATCGCCTCCTTCAGATGGGTTCCTCAAGTTCTTCGGAAGTTGAACAGCTACTGACCTCTTACAAAGTTGACCATGACTTTGATATTGAAGAGAGGCGATGGTGGGGATCTTATAAATAGGGTTAACTGGTAACTCAGTCTAAAGACGTCCAAACTTGCCGGCTAATAATGCGAAGAAGCAACTGTAACACCGCTGCGGATGTAACGGTACCTCCATTTTTTTTTGTTGTGGTTTCAAGTGAGAACTCATCAATACGATAAAATACCGGGATGAATATTATATACACGCCACTTTCGCTTAATGATTACCGGAAAATCATAACGCAAAAAAAAACTTTCATTCGATAATTCTATAGTTTCACTGCTTCGTATCATTTCACTTCTGCATCATGCATTTCTAATGGATCTTGTCATTGTATTAGGTTAAGAAAATATTAAACTTTTGGGCCTATATTTATTAATAAAACATTTATATATAACACGTAATAATTTTACAAAAACTAATTTCATATTATCTAATCGGAGTTTTGTTATTTTGTAGCCGCAGGCGTTTGGGCCTTTGGAACGTAGAATACATCTAGTGGTATATGGGTGAGTAGTTTGTTAGCTATGCTCAGGAACACTGATGATAGTTTGTTTCTGAGTTGTGGTGTCATTGCGTGCAGTACCTCCTGACCGTTTTCCCGAAGGAATAGGTTCATTGCCTCAACTGAAAAGTAAAGAAAAGAAAGTTTAATTATCAACAAATCCAGCGATAAATTTTGTTTGTGTACAAAAAAGTCGAACTAAAGCTTATTTCTAAATTTATGTCGATGATGATCGATGCTGATCAATGTGAGAAAAACCAGAAGTAATGCTGATCCAAACTCAATCGATATTTTTGACCTGGTGATGATTCGGACATTTTGGACATTTCATGGGCGCGCAAATTCTTGTTTTTGAATATATAATATATAATTGCCGGCCCAGATAATGCGATTTAACATAGAGGTGTGGAGGGTTGTCTCTTGACGTTATGTTCTTTTTGAAGTGATGCTATGTTTGGGCTCTGTTATGTGCAAACGTGATGTACCATCTTTGTCAGATATTATTTTTCACTTTCAATCATATAAAACACCTGCAATTTTATCAAATAAATCGCAATTGAGTTTGAATCGGCTTTTATATCCAAATTGGTCATATAAATTTCGACTTGAACCAATGATGTTTTTTTTTAAGTTTTATTCTCAAATTGAAATAGGATTCACACAATTTATATCAGGACGTTAACATGAGAGAGATCTCCAATATTGGTATCAGAAATTTGAACCGAAAAGCAAGTTAAAAAAAAACAGATACTAAAAAAAGAACCTTTAAAAATAATGTATTTATCATGTATTTTTAAGTTTATTTATTCAATCCCTGCTGAGATTGTGCTGATTTTCAGTCAGAAACAAGATACGTTTAATGCAAAAAGAACAGCTTTATTCTCAAAACATACACAAAATAAAACTCTACGGCCATGTAATTTGCACATTATTTTCATCACGTATCGAGTCCTTTAATGATTTTTTGGGCATTGAAATTTCGAAATATAATTGACCTTCCTCATGGTGAGCATCAAATAAAAATGGTTAAGTATGGTAGGTTTTTTGCCTTTTGTTGTACCTACAGTCTTATAAGAGTGGTGATAAAATATTACACTTATTTTATTACATACGAAAAAACCAGCATGTTGTCTGCAACCAACAATGCACAAACGCTATTCACAATAATTTTGGATTTATTGCTATTGTACTATGGTCACAAACACCCACATACATAATATTTGTGATTTTTGTTTTGTTTGATTAGAATTCGTGAATTGAAAATTGGAATCTATGCAAAAAGATAAACTGGACTGTTTTTCTGATATTGGAGTATTATACCGCGTACCGAGGCGATTGCTCATTCTTAGTTAGTTGGTAATAAAGATAAGACGTGCATTGTAATTACCAATATTGTTCTGCTATTATTATATTTCGTTCAACTTGCATACGACTATTATTTATTTAAATTACGATCGATAACAATTCTTATACTTTTGGATTTTTTGTCCGAGAACATATTTAATTACTACAAACTTCTGACAATCTTAGATGTGGACCAACTTTTGAAAGCGAACAAAATTCCTTCAACACAACGTCTTGAAATTGCGCTTTCGTAGAGAATAGTCAATGCTCACGTCATTTGTCATTTCTTCTAGGTTTTTGTTTATTGACTGTTGATTAATATCTTCTTAATTCCTTGATAAGAAATTTAATATAGTTTTGACAGGTGTGTTCCTGGTTACCACTTAACATTTTCACGTTTTTTCTTCCATTATCGCTCATTTCTTTTGGGTAATTAAAATCTTTTAAATATCTTGGAATTACACATGTGACGCGAGGGAAAAAAGGTACTTTACGTCGGAAACTTAAGTATTACAGGAAAGCAAAAGCCCAAATAAGGTCAAAATTATCAATGTTTGGTTTCTTCATGTTTTTGCAGTAAAATTTCAAATGCCATAGGGAAAAGTTTGCTTTTATTTAATTTAATGCTTAGACATCAAATTTCATTGTTGTATCTCAATTTTCATTCAATTCAATTTTCAATCAACATTTATAACTAACAACAAAATTTAAATTTAATTTTAAAAATTTAATTTTAACAATAATATAACAAGTAATACCAAGAAATATATCGAAAATGAATTCCCTTTACATTGACCAATTCTTTTTCTTAAAAATTTCCTTTGTAAGGCTACGTAATTTGTCTGGTACAATTAAGACACTTTATTTAAGTAAAAATCATTTCAGAGATGTTGAGTATTGTCGATAGACAGAGAAACTTAAGTGAACATTTAAACTTTATTAACAATTCCACGTGAAATAAATGGAACTGAAAGTTTTATTAAATACTACAATTACTTCAACTTTCAATTTACCAACTTAAGCGTAGTTAATATCACGCTTGTAGTAATTTCAGCACAGTTGCAGTTGTTTTCTATTGTTTCAATCATTGCCATGAAGAAAGTAATTACAAACCGTTATACGATGTAAATAATAATGCGTTAGATAATTATTATTATAATTTAAACCCATAAAACTCTGTCACATATCTTGATGTGGATAATGTTTAATTGCAGAACAGAGTAGAAAGGTATATAGATAGATTACAACAATCTTTTGCAAATGACGCAGGTGTTGCACTCAGTTAAAAGTGATTTCAAAATCCAATGAAGCAATCATACTTTTACATTGCGTTAACATACTTTACGCATTTTGGTGTTAGTTAAAGTTAAATGTTGTGTTGATTTTAACCCATTTCGTCTTACCTAAAATTCTGCTATTTCTAAAGACATTCTTAACGCCCATGTTGATGTTTTTGACTGCCATGTCGAAACTTAAAGCATCTACGTGCAGATACTTTTTGCCATCCCTGATACTCTGACTCACTGTTCCTTTAAGCTGGGCGGTGATATCCTCTGAAACATTTTGTTTATATATTAAAATATCTTTCACGAAGTATTTCTTAAGTTTTACTGAATCTTCCGTAGAATGTCCCTTTTCCGCTTGCTGGTAAAATAATAAGGACGCCGCTGCTGGCATATTGGGAGCTAATCCTTAACTCAGGAATGAAGAGTGTTGCTTCAAATGGTTTACCATCTTCACTCAATCTGGAAGCAATTTGAATATTATCAATCAATAACAATTAAATTAAGCTGTATATAGTGCATACTTTAAATTATTAATGGTGAAATTACTAGCTCCGTATATGTCAATTTCGCTTAGTGTTACTTTATAACCATTTGGTCCTGTAGTTAGAGATAAGGTTAATTCGTCCATCCTGAAAGGTTCCACTGAAGGAAGCTCGATTTCTTTGATACCACTGGCGAGGTATGGTTGCAAATGATGAAGAGAACTGATGAAACAATCTATCAATATTGGATCTCCTTCGTGACATTGCTTTACATATGGGGCTGAAAATAAAAATAAATAATTAATTATCAATTACCCTTGACGAAAGGAACAATAATTTCTGATTTCCTAGTCAAATTAGCATAATTAATTTTAAATGGAATCTAACAATAAAGCATCATGCAATGGGTTGGCTAATTTGCCAAATTGTTACTAATGAAGATACATACTGCTGTTGAACGAATGAGTTAACTTATTCAGTGCGCTGAAAAATTACTTTGAGCTTGACCTACATTCTGTAAATTGTTTACGTAACAGGTTAATATGTCTGGCGTTAAAATGCACCGCGAAACGCTGGTAAATTGACAAAGCCAGTTAATTGATAAGCACCTAATTTGATAAAATTCTATAAATTGATCAAATATTTTATGTCGCCAACAATAAAATTTGTATTATTGAAGCAAAAGAGTCTTGAATAAGAATCCAGATAGTAGTTTTGGAGTGAAAACTCATATGAAGTTCGAGTTTATTTTACAAAATATATATTATTAATTTCCAATAAATTACCATTACCACTCGCTAATTAAGACTGCGTGAAGATTTCACTACAAATAACGGATAGGGGTTGTTTGCTACAGATAAGAGCCTTGAAGGGTAGCTACCACGAATAATTACCTACAGTTTGAGATATGACATGATTTTGGCACGAATTTGCCAAAATTTGACGCCTGCGCAATTAAATCGGATTTTAAACAAAACCGTTGACTTTTTTGAGAAGATTTTATGAAATTTCAGGAAATGTATATAACAGAGTGGATTTCTGTTTTGTGTTTATATAACTTGAAATAATTTATTTGTTTGGTTGAACATACATATGTAGGTACATTTTAAAATATATTTTCACGTCCAAATGTCGACGCTAATTTGATAAACATAATTAATTTAATAATTAAAATGTATTTCGATTATTTGTTTTTATTTTTCTGCTCAAATTATAATTTTTACTAACCTAAGGAATATACATACAATTTGTAGAGAATTGTATCTTCTACAACTTCCTTCCGTAATAGTTTTGGCTGGGATATACGTATACCATAACATTTTTTAGCAATTTTTGACTAATATCCATTTAAAAAAATGTTTATAAGTTATATTAAATTTACATGGATTACAGTTTGGTGCTTTATGATAAATCAACTTACGTGGATTACAGTTTGGTATCTTATGATCATAAAGCAAGGAAACGAATAGAGTCGTAAATACATAAATACGAGAGTAAAGAAAAATAGAGCATACACATGAATCATGGCTTGTTCTCACTTGACTTTACTTAAGTTTAAACTTTTAAATTTTATTTCCAAAAATACGCTCTATTTTGGGTTAAAGTAAAAAAAGAATATCGTGTATTTGACAATATCAATGACAGAAATGCACAATTTCTACAACTTTATAGCTTATTTACAATTAATGTTCAGAAATGAAGCCTTCGTCCTTAATTTCATTTGGATGGGAGATAAAAAGTGAGCAATTTAAAATGCGCAAAAATACTTCTTATGTACTTATTTTGAAATAAAGACTAAACAAAATAATAGTAAAGAAAATTATATACTATTATTACAAATTTATATCGGCATTATCTGTTTTCGGCAGGAGCTAAGTTAGAGTTACTTTGTTAACTACTCCTTCTTCTAGTGAATATATTCTATTAAATTTAATATGAGGTATACATCATATTAACACGATTAAAACAAGATATCCCAATCCTCTTCATTTGAAAATTCGATTTTTATTATAGCTTTTAAATCACCTAAAAAATTGTTCAAGTTCTAAAGCACCTTTTGCAACTTTACAACTAAGTTAAGAATTTGTCTAGAATGTTTGTTCTGTTTGTTTTTGACATACTGAATTCCTTAAGAAATTATTACTATTAAACCGTCCCACAGTTTTACTTATGGTACTTCCACAGCACACATAAAATCCGGCAAATTGCACTGCTGAGGTCGCCATATTTATTTGGTTTTACTAATTATTATTAAATTAAACCTGGGAAACGAAGCCGGTAGTTTTACTCGGCCTACGTAGCAGGTAGAAGCCAGCCCTGCTTCAGATTTATACATAGCATTGCTAATTGATGACAATGTATGTAGTTACAATATATAGATTATTATTCAAACAAATATACATATTTCATTCAACTACCTGACACTTTAATGTGTGACGCAGTGTATACTTTACTCGTTGTATGAGGTATGTAAAATCTAAATCGCTTAAATCTGGATTACCAAAGAAAGTATTACCTCAAAAATGTTTCTTTCAAGAGATGGTACGAACCCACACTGTGTTTATGTTATCCCAGAAAATGCATCTTGCTATGATGAGATAATTTTTCAAATATTTTAATATTGTGAGATTAAAGGTCTCTATCTTTATTCATGTTTCAGAAAGAAAGGTATATTGTGACCACCACAATGCATGGCTTCGACAAATTCAACATGTTCTATAAGAAAGATCAAAGGGAAAACAAATCAACTTCGCAAATCATCTACTATGTAGTCTTTCAGTACGTGTGATATTAGATTATACTTAACCACACGCGAGTTCGTTGCAAGTTGTGGATGACATAACTTCGTCATCATCATCACACCGCTGCCGTAGTGGTTTTGGATATGTCGAAAGTATTCGGTAACGTCGCCTATAATTGCACACTTTCGAAACTCAATCTCCAATGTAGCTTTGCGGTTAAATATTAATTGATATCTTTTAAGTGCCAATTGGTAAATATTTATACGGGTGATGTTAGTCTAGGATCCGCAGAAAGATCAACTCATAACCAGCCACACTCATTTCATGCTGTAACAGGGTCCACCGGGTGTGGCTGCCAAGACATGAAGGAATCAAAAGAAATGAAACTGCTGATAGACTTGGAAAGCAAGGATTAAGGCTCCCATTTACGGAACCTCCTTTGGCATAACCAAAGGCTATGTCCAACAAAGGATTCGGAGTTGGGAGGAAAGAGTTAAGAACTCTTGCATGAAGTACGCAAAAACTTCATCGGATTTTCTGCCACAAAAACAAGGCTCGAGCTCCGAAAAGAAGGCCTAAAAACGAATGCAGGTTATCCTACAGGGCACTGTGCACTCAGACGCCACCAACACAAAATGGAAACATACCAATTCACCAATGAAGCACCCGAAACTGCGGAGCACCTACTTTTTGCAATAGGCTTCTGGACTATATACACACATAAAACACACAACAAACTATCTTTAACCTTTAAATAACAACTCGTCAAATGCAAGGGTTAGGTTTGGAAATATTTTGCAAAAAACGTGGTTGAAGGTCTTCACAGATGAGGCAGTAAGACGATTTGAGAGTTGGTCAGACCACAGTGAGTGAATTCTTTCATGGAAAATCTTACAGTTTTCATCTTCGTTTTTCTCAAAACTTTGTTTTGTGACTCAATTGACCCGATTTCCGAAAAACAAACCGATCTATTTTAAAAATGCGTGCGTCATTTTATTCGTAGACTGACACACGATGGCGCAGACCAGAAATATGCAGAGAATTTGCAAAATTGACATGTTTTTTTTTTTTCGAAAATGATACAAGGAAATTTAAGATTTTTGCTCAAAAATTTGGAAATGACATTTAATTTTTAGAATCCGGTTTTTTTATGTCTACGCCTAGCCAAGTCAGTCTACGAACACAATGCTGCCATATTTTTCAAATCAATCGCTTAGTTTTACAAATTTTATACGTATGACGACTAACTCAAACTTTTGATCATAGTAATTTGGCAAAACAGATGTTAAATCTTTTAAAAGAGGAAAAAATCGAGTTATTCTGAACATTGACGACCGCTCGACTTTAGGCTGTGGAATAGTTAATTCTTGAAATGTTTTTCTGACACTTTTACAGTGTGTTCTTTGAAAGAATATGTCGACACATACCTACACATAGCGCGTGAAGTCAGAATCTTCTTTCGGCATCTTCTTCATGAGCATACACTCCGGTTGCATAGAAATACATATTGCAATTTGCAGCAAAACCATAACAGTGTTATTAGTGACCAAAAATACAGATGATCAAAAGAATACAGACCAAAAATGAACTACATGTGGTTGGTGTTTACCCTAATAAGGTCCTCATTACAGAGAGGCAGTGGCATCATTGGATTGGAATGAGCACAAGACCAAATGTGGCGATGGAGTTTATTTTTGGATTACCCGCCATCAACATTACCTTTTATCGCAAAGGAGCACAGATTTAACTAAATCTTAATCTTTAGGCCTCAATAGCTCAGTTGGTAGAGTATTGTGCTAGCGACACAACGGTCCCTGGTTCAAATCCAGGTTGTGGCTGTAATTTTTAATTTATTTAAAATTTACATCCCACCTGTATATCACCATTTACTATAGATAAATGTTTTTCGTTTCCATAGATAATATATAATGTGTTAAGTAATTACATTGTATTTAAAACTCTTACAAAAATATGGAATATAGGCATTTGTTATATAAAAAGCAAACATAATTGCATGTTTTCTCATGCATACAATTTAATTAAGATTACATAATGTGTGAAAAATGATGAAAATGCATTTCATGTGATCATAACCGACCTATCATGTAACAATAGTTAGTAACCAATGGATCATGATCCATAGTCAATTATAAAAATTTATTACTGCACATGATAAGTATTACATTTCCATCTTGTGAAAAATCATGCTCAGAAAATATATTAACGGAAGCCATTAATTAGGATGTTTGCAACAATGTAATAATCATCAATTAACAAGAAATGAGACAGAAATGTTTGCATTCTATTCACACAACCATTGATATAATATCACAGCACTATAGAAAATCGCATTATAAGTAGTATAAAATAAGAAAAGTAAATATTTCTCTAATAATAAGTTGTCTTGTAGATTAGTATAGTCTAGTCAGGTGTACAATTCTCTAATATAGTTTTCTACTAACCTACGAGAGTTCAGAGCAACACTCAACTTACGGTTACCAGATTTTGCATGGTATCCTTGATTATGGCTAAAATTAGGACGTCCTGCGTAAGACCTCCGCAGGACGCTTACATAGTATGTACCTACTTAAAAATGATTCAGAAGTACAACCGAGTTTTGCCTTTATATAACTAACTGTATAACACGTCGTGGTTTTTAAAGATTATTGACGAATACGCTGCTCAACAACTTCTCTTAACACAGACACTTGAATGAACCACAGACAGTTACATCATAAAGCACTTCTGGTGACTTACTACTGGTGACATACAATTTTCGACATTAAAAAAACTGTTAACAGCCACGTCAAATATTTTACATCTTCGTAGTTAGCGAAATTAAAATAAAAACAAATTTCAATTAAAACCATTGTCAGTAATTCAGGTAAATCAAATATAGTTCATATTATACGAATATACAAAGCAAAATAAACAATGGAAGCATAATAAAAATAAAATACAAATAAGCGCAATACCTACTACAAAATTGGTCAATGAGTAAGTTTAAATAATTTGAGTTATTCTGTCTTTTGGAAGTCCCCGGCCTTAAATAAAGACCAACTAAGAGAATAGAATTAAATATTTGTTGATAAGCCTCTACCATACATTTCCAAATGTATTTTTTAAAGATGCTAAACATGAAATACAAATTTCTCGCTTTGATTTTTTATAATCCAAGTATAAAACCATAGTTTTTGAAAACACTTTTGACCAAGGTACAAAAAATTCTCTCTCTCTGTGTGTGTGTGTGTCTATGAGAAAATTGTATTTGATTGAGATCGGTCGTGTCGGTCTTAATATAAAACTAGTTAGCCAGGATTTGACAGATATTTTCATTCTAATGACAGTATAGGTAGTGTCAAACGCTGATGTTTTGACAATACCTACTCCCAATAGAATCAAAATATGTGGTAAAGCCTTGCTAACCAGTTTTATTTTAATGCAGACACGACCGATCTCGCTAAATTCGAATGTCATGCAGCTAAACTATTAATTTTATATACAGATTGATAAAGTCATGTGCCTGGCCACATCAAATTTTTTTGTTGTCAAGCTTTTATTCTCGGTAATTTTGGTACCAATCTAATATATAATAATTTGTCGCTTAAACACATTTTCAATTCCTACTTTTGACGCAAAAACACATATTGTGCCGTTTAATTACACTTTTTGTCGTTAAAAACACATTCCGTCGTCTGAAAAACATTTTGACACGCATTTTGCCATTAGAATGAATATAATGCTGTTCAGGTAAACAAATTTGCCGTGAAAAAGGCGTAATTTGCCTTGCTGAAAAATGGCACAGCTAATACTGCAACGTAATAGAATTCCATAAGGTTCCCAAATAAAAGATTGAATTTACCTTTAATGGAGCGAAAACCTTTAAACCTTGAATGTGGTATTTCCTTACTATCAAACGCAAGACCAAGTGGTACGCGCAGGTTAAAAAACTGTGGTTTCTAGCACCAACGTCACTTAGTTGTCACGTGGGCTTTTGATTCATTGCTGAATGTTGAAGATTCAAAGTTCCATTTTTGATACGTAGATAATTCAGGTGGTATTAAAAGAAGCGAGATACAAAGTTCAAAATACACAAAACCTATTATTGATAGTCTCCAAAAAAATAATACTACCTGACAGAATTCAGAAGATGGATGTTTGCTGAAAGTGAATTTCATGAATTTCAAAACCATAAAGAAAAAAAAATTTTGGCAACTAAAAAATCATAGCTAAAGTCAATACCGAAACGAATGGTAACAAAATCTAAAAGTCTGTTATACAGCCTAAATTTAGACTCCATTACTTTCAGACGGTTAGTTGTATCAAAGAAGAGAGATTGTTTGTAACATCCACATAATAAGTTAACAGATTAAATCTGCTTATTAGTCCAAATAAGGACTAATGTGGTTCTACTTATTAACAAAACGGTTTTTTGACATTTGTCCTGTTTTTTTAGTTGCCCTGTCTGGAAAATTTTATTTTTGGACGTATCAACCCAATGTATTGTCTTATTAATTAGATCCATTCTGCCTTATATTTAGTAACCACGAGATGGTAAAGAATTTTTAGGTTAGAGTTATTTCTTGTTAGCATCAAAGAACTGATGCTTTCGCAGAAGACTAGCGGAAAAAAGTTTGACAAATTCGACGCGTTATTATATTTTGTTGAATATTTCGCTCAAATAAGCGTTTGCCTTGTGAAATTTTTCGTTCAGTGCTTGCATAATATCAATTTTAAACCGAATCACTGCAATAATTATTATTTACGCACATTATTTTAGTCACACATTTTAATTAAGCAATCAAAGATGGCAAAAGGTATCAAGTCCAATATCTAATATCCTTATTATCATCGATAATTGCAATCTCAAACATCTCGGGGAATTATTACGTGCAAAAACCATTTTCAATCTATTGACATTCGGTCGTCAAATTTCTAAAATTTCCACACTACGTTTTCGGCCAGTTTCATAACGCGTCGGAATGATTCGTATAGTCGTTGTTATTAACTGATAGCCAGTTACGTATTTTTGGGGCACATTATATAATTTGTGAGGACAGGTCAGTCACTTTCCATTCTCTGTTTGTTTTTGTTTTATAACCTACGAGTTATATCGGAGAAAGCAACAGGAAGAAGAATCACTACACACACGGGGATGTTGAAGAAGTTGTTAATTAAATTAAGATTCCTTTCGCTATGGCCGGTCATTGTTAATGATTAGTAGTAGCGAATAAAAAGAAAAGAAAACGTTAAATGGCGTATTTCATTTAATAATTAATTCAGTCAAAATTAATATATTTAAAGTTACAAGCAGGTACTTTAAACATCACCCACAAAAAAATCATCACCATAAATCAAACAGAAGCCTTCAATTTTCCAAAAAACAAAGTAGATCACAAAACAGTAATTAAAACAAAGCATAAAAACTTACGTATTACGTCTGTTGTGTCTCCTAATATTTCGAGTATTAAAAAACTAACTAAACAAATGAGTAACATCTTGATGTTGCACTTTGATATGAACGAGATCTGGCTCTGGTTCTGAGCTTTCGGTGTTGACGATTTGCCGTTGCGTTGACAAATGAAGCCCTCCACTTGATGTTGCTTTGACTTTCTCTCATTGTGCTGCAATTTCAGACGCATGGGAGCGTACCACAAAAGGCATTTACGATTTTGCGTACTTTTGGTGTGCTGGTAGTGGAGCGGCATGCGGTTGGTGATGGAAGTATATGCGTACACAATGGCATTGCTTTATAGATAGACAATTAGCACTCATACTATCTTGGTATATTCAGATACCAAAGATCGGATGGTACAGCTGATGTTCGAACTTGACCATTTCATTTATGTTTTCTTTGATGAGAGATTATAACCTGGAACAAAAACAATAATAAATTGATTATATATAGATATTTTAGAACCTGCTTCAACAGCTCGACTTTAAACACTACCGATCATCATGATTTAGCTTACAAAATGATTGAACGTCAACACAGAACTATAAAGCGTTGTCTATATTTCTCTTCCTGACGAGTGACATTATTCAAATAAAGCCCCCAACTTCTGACTACATGTTTTTTGGTATTTTTATCATACAATATGATGCCACGTACAATGACTCTGTATATTTTAGAGACGAGTTGTGAGTGATTCCGTGTATAAAATGTATTATGTGTTTCTTTGCTCGTTAATGATTTCTTGTACGCAGATGAATAGAATATGAATAGACCCTTTATTGTAGAAAATTAAAACGTCGATCAACTTCAGTCAAACCTCCCTTGTTGTCAACCGATTAGGAATCAAGTTAATGTCACATACCGTCACCCAATAAATATGCAATCAAAAGTTGTCTATTTTCGATATAAGAGTAGTAAAAGAAACGTTCTTCACTGTTTATAATCCTTTATTATCGTTACCCGTTTCGCTTTTCCAGCATCATCAGACTACTCTACAAAAACAAAACGAAACAATTGATTTGTTTAAAATTAATGAACGACCTGCAAAATAATCTATGTGTCTACACATCTACGATGCTAAATTTGTAAAAGTTTTTTGATATTTCTAAGTTTTATACGCTCAGAGCTGACGTTTGTAATATATGTAATATATCAAGAGTTGTATTTATTTTATATTGTTTGTGCATGTATTTAAATATTATTAATAAATAACCTGTTGAAACTGTTTGAATATTTATATAACAACATCGCGCATACTATTTAAATGTTTTTTGGTTTATCAAACAAACTTAATTTAGTATTCACCACTAATCGGAAAATCTGCTAACTCCATATTATTAGATCTATCCGCTTCCATCAAAATCTTGTTTACAACCTTATTGTATAAAACTGAAGAAAACATAAACGCCAATCGATAGAAGAGATTTCTCTCGTACCGGGTCACGTATTATAATCAGAATTATGCAAACATTAAGAATTTAATTGTTAGTTAAAATTACTACCTTGACAAGTTATCGTTCTTTTTGTGTATTGATAATAAGCTGCCCCGGTTCTGTCAGCTGTGTCGGTTCTCTCCGACTTGACAGCACCGCTAACGCCTCCTTTCCCCGCAGCACCCCAAAGACCGTAGAGCGTCGGAATTCACGCGGAGTTTCAGCACGATGTTTTGTATGAAAAATGCAAGATAAACAATGATTATGTAATAAACTTTAAACCTATGAATTATTGTGTAGCCTATAGTCTATATTTCATTATTCTAGCTCTTCTAATAACGGAATTGCTGGCATTGCATAATATAGCTTTTTGTGGGTCAAGCACTGATCCAATGATTTTACAAAAATTCGCATTGAAAACTAGCATTCCGCAGGTGATTTTACTTTTTAATTAGTTGAAATCTATAGATTATTTCTGGAGTAATTAATTGCTAAAGTTAAACGAATAAAATTTACGGAGCAAAAACAACGCCAATCCTTCTTAATTTGGAAAAATCGGGAAAACGCCAACATATACAGCTTTCTAATTTTTATGAGTTGTAGCATATTAATCAAGGACAGAATCAGAATTTTTCAAATTTTTTCGCCCCTAGTTCTGCGAGAAAATCGACGTCAAAAGAAGGGACATAATATATGGCCACGATAGTACGCACAGACAAAGAATTGACTGAATAAATTGATGAACTGAATTGATAATGTGATTGTACATGTTTGTATTAATCGGGAAAAACTTTTGAAAACTATTAGCAAACACATCTAAAAGCTAGCAACCTAAAGGTCTGCCAACAAATCGACTGATATGTGAATTATTTCCTGATTTTTGACATACATACATGTCTTGCCGGCTGTCAAGTGACAAGTGACGTGTATCGGCTAATTCGTTGGCAGACCTGTATTTATCAATTATGGTATATTTTAGAGAATTTGTATTTTGTATTGCTTCTTGAATAGGTGTATGTGAATGTGGCGATATTTGATATTAATTACTTGTTGTGACACATGTTGCAGATAGGGTGTCCAGGTGTCCTGGATTTCGCAGGCCATCCTAGATTCATCCCGACATTTTTCGCGTCCTGAGTAAGGCCTCTGCAGGACGCCTAATGTCCTGGAATTTTAGGAATGGGACCAATGTGAACCTATATACCGAACATCTATCCCCTCACTGGTCGGTTTACCGTGATAAGATCGTCCCACCTCCTTCTAATCTTAAGACACGCCCACCGTGCAGGTTATATTTTGGACCCGTCGCGCAGGCAGGCGTGTCGAAATATAGGCACTGAATTATCGATTCGTTTTGATTTTGATACTCTATAATACGAAGAATTGTGTAATTAACCTATCGTTATTGAGAAGACATGCACCGGCTACTATAATAGTTCAGTCATTGAAAATGGAGTAAAAGTTTCTTGACAATATTCATATTTGCAGAAAATTATTCAATTTTAATTGTCCATATATAGTTCAAATTAAAACAGAACTTCAAACAATGAGTTCTATCACTACAGATAGAAAAGATTTCTTGTTTTTAAGAAATATATTTTTGGAATTTATTCTTTCGGATCAAAACATATTTCTTTTTCGGCAACAATATTCACTTCATTGAATGTTAAAGTCTAATTTTTGTTTTTGACATGAGGTTTTGACGTTTTATCCTTAACCCTTATTCTGCGAACTTGGTTTTTTGACCTGGCAACACTAGTTGCAGATCTATTTTTAACGGTTCTGGTTTTCCAAACTTGTGAAGTCCCATGGGCACTTCCAAAACTATTTTGGAGTAAGGACCAGTATTAGCAATAAGAATTTACAAGTCAAATAAACTAAAAGGACACCATAGTTGGGCTTTTCTCATCAATTGACGGACCTTGTGGGCTCTTAAGATCTTCCAGTATTCCAGCTGTGTGTCATTTGTGAGGTTTAGAGAGTAGATTACTTGTTTTTGTTTAAATCTACTTAAATTAAAACATGTTTTCATTTATTTATAATAATTTCAACGACTCATTTATCATTTATTAGCGTACTAGATAAATAGAATTATAACTTGTATTCACTTTGAAATTGGCCTTATCATAATATTACACATTTTACCATTCTACGCTCCATTTTGCCATTCTCTCGCCACTTTACGTGCACATTATATACACACAATAATGTGTGTAGATAGTCTACCAATATTGCATCACTGCAATAGGAGTAGATGTCATGTAAGCGCCTCCACCAAAAGCAGGTAACTGCTAATCCACAAAGATAGCCATCTTGCAATTCCCTGTATGTGTTGTTTACAAACTTCATTTTGAGAGCCTTATGGTCATGGAGGTAATTGTTCCAATTGAGGAGCATTGATAACAATTCTTAGTATGTACTGTATATATTACCAGATCTAAGTTTATGTTGCTTACTGCAGGCCTAATAATTAGGTACCATTATTTTGTGCGTTGAGGTGTGACAAACTTTTAATAGTTTATATTCTCTAGCATTTGGGGGCTTTCTATATAAATAGATTTATCATTTTTATCATAAAGTGGAACGTCTGGTTCGGTTTTGTATTCATATGAAATCAAGGAGAGGTAAGTTTGAAAAAATAGGGGAGGCGTGAATTCGGTGACCTGGAGAAGACGTTGAGAGTGGTTTGAGATGTAAAACAAACCTGAAGCAAGCATCCAGCTGGCTTAATCTTAGAACGTAGTTGTAGTGTGTGTTTTGCAAATGTAAGCAGAACATTTCTTCTTTAGAAAATAAACTTTGTGCCGTGTGTCAAGATTTGTAAATGCTGATGTTTCGCGAACCATGTTGCTCGTTTCTTCACAGCTAACTGAAATAACTGAATACAGTATTCAGTATAAATTTTATAATGATTAACGTTGTGGTACTTTGTAATTTAGTAATTAAAGCAGCCAGTTGAATCAAACCCAATCGGTATTTTTACTTGCAAAAGTACACCTTGGTCTATTTTGACGACTAACACGTAACTACAATTACATATTCTGTTTTTTACAACATACTTTGTTATTTTGTTTTGTTTCAATGTAGACTAATCACAGTGTTTGTGTGGTTTTAATAAAATTTTGCAACTTTTTGGCTTTTGAATCCGCTTCCACAAAGACTACTTCCGTTACAACAACAATATTAAGCTCGTTTGAACTTTCTTGTCGTTTCTTCATTGCTATTGCCTCCATATAAAATACTGGTGTCATCAGCAATAGTTGCGAATCTAGTTGGCAATAATGTCAATGATGATTAGTTAACAGAACGACCTTAAAACACTACTCTGACGTCGCTTGACTGAAAAGTGGGAATACATCACTGAGGTACAATTAAAGATTTTTGAACATAAGGAAAGATCTACAAAACGGTGTTTCATGTAAAGACACTCGAGGCTTAAATTTTGTTTCAGGCCTTATGATCTCTTCTGCTATCTTTCACAATTTAATCACACACCTATGTCTAAAGATACCATGATTCTGTTGAAGAGCTTTAGCATTACATATTAGAGCATTATCTGGAAGCAGCTTAAGGCCCCTCTAGTTAACATGTCATAACCATGGGATTTAAAATTCCATGTGCAAACGGCGTTGTTGACTTTGAAATAGTTTAAACAAACACAACTCCTCTCCCACGATTCCCAGTATTACCATAGGAGAGTCTGTGGATCAACAATAATTATGAAACGCCCCTCCAATATCAATAGAGACGACGCTTTTTAATTCCTAATATCTTTTTTAGCTTTTTTGTTGTCTGTTTGGTAGAAAAGATGGTTTAATTATTTAATTTAGAATTATTTTTTTCAGTAAAACCTTTTGTCTGTTATCTGTTTACCTACAGATGTTTACGGATGTTTACCTACTGATTCGTATTCAGAACAAACAAATCTATGTTCCGCAAAATTATAAAATTTTCTTATGAATTAACTATAATATTTTACCATTGAGACAATTAAAGAATCTCTCAAAATCAATCAGAAAAGTTGAGACTTTCTACACTTCTTAGTTTATAGTTCTATGATTGTACTACACAGATTGAAATGTTTATTTAATTTAAATAAATGCGTATTTGAATAAAGACAAAAATGTATTTATTTGCTACAAAGAATGTTCTTTTGAGTCAAAAAACATTTTGACATTTGGAGTAAAATAATATTATTTAGACTCAAATAAACATTCTCTGTAGCAAATAAAAATATGTTGCCTCTCATCAAACAAATATTTATTTGAGATAAATAAAAAATTTTATCTGTGTAGGTATTCCGCTAAAGTTTTAGCTTTCTTTTTATTGCATATCATAAAACAATACTTGTGAACAATACTAGTCGTATTTTTACAGGTTGCATATGTTTTTTATTATGTTAGTTTTTGTCTAAACTAAAGGTAAAGGTTGCATCAGAATCAAATCCGAAACATTTAAGTAGAGTTCTGCAGAGTTTTCTGCACAAAATATCTTAGAGTTAACTAAGAATCAAGCAAATCAGGTCATGCAAAGCAGCACATAATCTCTCATAGAATTTTAACAATTACACATTACATAAACGATGACTTCCCTTTTCAAGCACTTTCAATATTTCAAATACCTGGCTACCCATACAGTCCAATTACTCTACAATCAATGTACAATAATTAGAATTGCAAAAGCGACAATCTTTCGCATCGCTCCGCTCTCACAAACGCAAGGCGATTGTGCAGACAGCAAAATATCGGATATACAGCACCGTCGAGAAGAAAGTGAAAGCACAACTCGACAACGCAGCCGGTAAAAATCCACTCAAATCGCGCGATATATATATTTTTACGCATAGTTTATTAAAATATCAAGCAACGCTCTCGTTGCTATTTCTTCCTGTTTATTGAATGGCAGCTCCACTATGGTGCGCTTAGTTCCGTTTGCTCTTTTTGTCCAAATGGCATAGCACGATGTTGAGATGTCAAGAGGGGGGTCGCGGAAAATTCAACTTTACCTTGTTGGACCGTAATCATTTTCAGGTCCATTCAGTTTTAAACAGTCGATTGTTCAAACACTGAATTCTGCTCGGCTCCAGGCTATTGGAATTTTACAAATATGGAGCATGGAAAATTTATATTTTCGTTTGTGGTGTGGTTTTGTTGCTTTGCTGAAATAAGGAGCCAACTCAATTTTGGTAAGTACTGTTTACTATTTACTAATAAATAATATAAAGACCGATTTGATTGTATTTAATGTTCTTTAATATTGTTTTGGTGATTCTTTAACAGCAATCCCAGAACTCCAGTTTAGTTTTGTTCTTTTGAACAAATAAATGCGACTGTGAATTCTCCTTTCATTTATTTAATGTCAAATCAATGGGATTAAACATTTTTTTGCTGATACATTATTGTAAGAAACAGTAGAATTTACTGTACTTAAATAGTTTTCAAGTCTTGAATTTTACATTTTTCTTCAATCCAGTTTGTTTTACATTGTCATTGTATATTAAGGCACTCATCGTTACGCTCGTCGTGGCCAAAACAACTCGTGGAGTTTAAATTTGATTATTATTGATGTCAATACGCACACTTTGACACCTTTTAAACCGATAATTTAGGTTTTCTACTTGTACGGTAAAATTTGAAAACGTCGATCAAGTTTCAGGGTAAAAAATATTGTCCAATCAAGTATATTTTAGGCGTTTCTTACTGCGTTTCTTACTGACTAAATTTGGTCACTTTTGGCATCCCAGGCGTTTTGATCCGCCAATATTCGGTTTTTTCATGAATCCCGGGATTACAAAATCTTTACTCCCGAAATCCCGGGATTAGTATTTTATCCGGGATTGGAAGCCCTAGTCCGCACACATTGCACGCCCGCTAGTTACACCATTGCACACAGGAATATTTATTTCCTTTATTTGAATAAAACCCTTACATAATTATGACTTGACATTTTTTTAAATTCACAATAAAGATTTCTTTCCTGTTTGTACCTTCATACAGGGAGCCATTTTATTTGAAAAGAACTCGTTCAGATTTAATTTTTTCAAATTTCTCTGTTCCGTCTTGTCCAGGCCCATGAAGGTATTTTTTAATTTAGAATATCTTTGCGCCAAGGCGCTACTTGCTTGCATCTGTAAATATTATGTAATCGCCCATAAATCAACGATGTGAAGAATGCAAGATGCAACCTTAACCGCATTTTACCCGGGCAATAACATTTATTGGAAACATTTCTGGCATTTTCAACATTGACGACACGCACAACTCTGCGCAAGTCTTCGAAATCAAAATGGAATCTCCATTTCCAATCTCCATCTCCTATGAGACATTCAGCAGTGCCAAAAATTTTAACACGATACTTATTGTTAGAAGTTATTTTATGATGGATACATACCATTATTGACAAAATTGCATTTATGACAGCGAGTGTGGGGAAGTGATATATACATTTTCTGGTTCAAAGGGTTAAACAATCGAAAGTTTGAGCCTTGGGTTATGTTAGATTTGTTCCAACACGACGAGAACACCGTTCAGGTATCGAGTTTTATGATGGAACAGTTACGTATCAAACAAAAACTCAATGATAAAATGTAGCGCTGATATTGAATGAGGTACAGCTTCTAGAACAAAGTTTAAAGAAGCTCATGCTGCAGGAAGGAAAAAATAATATTTATGACATAGATAAAAAAGCGGTTTTGCGAATAACTTTAATTTGAAGTAGATAATAATAATTCACGGCCATTCAATTATTTAATAACATCATTTGATATAGATATAACAGCCCACTGATCACAAACACCAGTTCCACGGTAGTTAACACTATGATTAAAACGATTTTTAGTTATCATTACACTCAATCGTTTAGTTTTTTCTTATAGCAACAGCTGTAGTACAATCCTGGATTTTATGTTGTTGCTTAAATGATGAAACTATAAATTAAACCTGATTTTTTGAAGGATGATAAATGCTTTGTAAGGTGACGGTTGCATTCAATATATTCCTGAATATTCTAACTCACTACTTTGAAGTTGAACTCGGGCTGACTCGAACAAATGGAATTGTTAAAATGAGACAAAAAGTTTCAATGGTTGCTGGTCTTATTAAGAAGTAGGGAGGTTTTAGAAGGTTTTATTGGGAACATAATGAATATTATTGTAAGATTATTGACCTCTTTGTCGATTTCTCAAAGGCCTTTGATTGCGTAAATCATGATCATGCAGTAATAGCAAAAGCATAAGAAGAATCATGGAATCATATTATTATGAATTATTATATTACTTCTAAAACAAAGACACATAAATCAATATCTGCGGATCTGAAAGACTAACTAAAGTTATATTATTTATTAACTAAAAGAAGTTACCAGTATCACAGATTACCACCAACCGGTTCGTGCTGATTAGTACGATTTGTTCTAGTTAAATTGTAAATTTAAATTAAATTTCAATAATAATACCAGTTCGTTCAAGTAATGACTTCATTATTTCAATGAACTGTCATCATCATCCAACGCTAGTGTCAAAGTTTGTCAAAACCTACGTGGATGACAGTTATGTGACAGTTCGCCTCGCCATCATTGACAAATACATTTAAGATATTTGATATAAAATGGAATTTATGAGTCGTAGATAAAACGTCGGATTCGACTCGCACACAACTGATATAAATCGCTCGCATGTTTACTCGCTCGCCTACGGCTCGCGTATAAACTTCATGCTCGCGATTTATGTCCTTAATTATGTTCTCGTCAAATAATATACTATTATCTACGACTCGCACAATAAATTCATTGCTTACGTATCTTTTGAGTAATGAGTATATTATGCCTAATATGCCTATCATGATACATGCCGATGACTATGACAACAGTATAAAATAAATATCAAATACCTCGAATACGAATACGAGTAAAGATCCTATTCAGTTTTCATGTCTTACAAAACTTTTTTTATGTTAAAAACAAAATAATTAATAATTATAAATAAACAGCATGTTTGTCATTGAAAACACAGTAATTTCCGCTTTTTTTGAATACGTTTTTTTTAGATAAAATAACTGCGAGTGATTTTATGAAAGTGTAATCACGGTTGTAATAAAAGTTTTTTTTACGAGCACATAATTTAGGATATAAATCGCGAGCAATTTAAATCCGTTATGTGCGAGTCAAATGCTTCTTTTTACCTACGACTTATAAATTTCATTCCATACAAAATATCCTAAACGTGTTTGTTAATATTGTCCAGGCAAGCTGTCAAATAACTGTCAACATGTAGGTTTTGACAGACTTGACAGTACTATGAAATGAACTTATTATATGTGAGTCGTAGATAAAGAACTTTTCTAATTTGAAACAAAAATTATTGTTTGATAGAACACGTTTTAAAACGTAAAATTATTTTAAAACATTTTTGTGGTCGCATGTTTATACACTCGCCAACGTCCCGTGAATAAACTTCATGCTCGCAATTTATATCCTTAATTATGTGTTTGTCAAATAATATACCTACCAATATAGCAGTTCCAGCCAAACAACCTTTTCACTCTGTTTACTTAATGAAGGGGAACCTTAGTATTATTTCGATAAATGATGAACCTCGTGTTTAAAACATATTCAAAAACTCATTTACATAGATAAACTAGGAACTCGGAAAGTACAAAAAACAGTATTTAAAACAAAGCACGGGATTTATTTGTAAAAGATGAATATGTCAATCAACAGTTTTTTATAATCATGACGATCTTGACGTTCAGCATGAGTAGGATGAGTATGTATTTATATTTTTTATTATGTTTTGTTTTATTTATTGCATTTTACAAATATAAAAAATAAAAAAAACTTTACAAAGTTTCAAATAAATAGTTTGATTTTAAATGGGTATATGATACGACCGCTTTCACTATGTTGTTTTTAAAGTTGGTATCATCTTTAACTATCTTTAACGCTGTGTAACTAACTCAAAATTATGATTTTATGTGAATTATATCTGATTTCTCTCTATCAAGTGCCATTTATCTATAAGCAAACTGAACTTAATATAGCTATGGCCTAACGATTACGCGACCTCAACTTTACGGCACCTAAAACAAAAATTACCTGCAAGCCAGAGTGATCGGAAGTTCAGCCGGGGCAATACGGAAGAGAAACGATTACATTGACATTCTAAGTGAACTTACGTAACTTTCTCTGCGCAGACGGGCTCGATAGCAACGGAGCAAATATTTTCCAAATATCAAAATATCGGCCATAATATGTGGTGCAATACTTACATAAATTCCCCGCCATAGAACGTTCGCTCAATCGTAACTAAAATACCTTTATTCAAAACGCTTTCGTGAAGAGTTATGTTACGTATTCCGTATAAATTAACAGATAATCTGTCTTTATCAGGTGTGTGATATAATAAGAGACTACCTATATGTATTTTTATGTCTTCGGTTGCAAAATTGACTTATTCGATGTGGAACAGTCGGTTTTGTAACTGGTCGTTATAATTCTTTAGTTTTAATTGCTAGTTATTTACTTATTCAACAATTTATCATGAAAAATTTCAAGTTCCTGCTCATTATGTTCGAGTTCGATGATTGTTATTTTATCAAGATTCCGGTGTGGAACAGTAAACTTTCTGTGAGTGAAAAGTGGAAGTAAGCTGATGGAGGAAACACACGTTTTCAACTTCCTTGCGAATTGTTCCGATCGTTTAACGTTGATATTAAACTTCACACGATTATCTTATGTATATAAATCGTATTGTCCACCAATGCCATTGACCTAGGTAATTTTCTTTACTGCAAAGTATAGAAAAATTTTGCATAAAGTTGTTGGAGTTTTTACAATTGTTTAATTTAAGAAATGTATAGATATGTTCAAGCCTCCAGGAAACCCTGAAGCTATGTTATGTTATGTTGCTGTATAGGTCGCTTAAGTTTCCTGCCTTTCGGGGCTGTTCTAAGGGCTAAGGGCTGTCCGTAAAAGGAAGGCTTAGATCTTTGCTTGCAAGTCTGTCTATTAAATAAATTGCTACATCCTTTAGGTGATGACCAATTTTCGAACATATTTCTAACGTACTTTATGGGAAGTAAGAAACAGAACGTCAAATGTTTTTAATAAATTGGTAGTGTCAAAATTACATGTTCCTAAAGTTTCCTGCCTTTCGGGGCTGTTCTAAGGGCTAAGGGCTGTCCGTAAAAGGAAGGCTTAGATCTTTGCTTGCAAGTCTGTCTATTAAATAAATTGCTACATCCTTTAGGTGATGACCAATTTTCGAACATATTTCTAACGTACTTTATGGGAAGTAAGAAACAGAACGTCAAATGTTTTTAATAAATTGGTAGTGTCAAAATTACATGTTCCTAAAGTTTTTTTATCTAGCATATGGTGCTTAACATATTGAAATTAATCTAAAAGATTAAGCATCAATTTAAATCTGAATTCTTAAAACTAGGTACTTGTCTCTAACAGGCTATCCACTGATACCCTATATTTACTTTGTCCTAAACCTGAAGCTATAACACTTCACTTACTGTGCTCTGCGTTTTCACATTTCACTGAACCACTAGTTCGAAGAGTTTGGTTCTTTTTAGTCTTCTCACTAGATTCTGTTTGTCCAGTAGCTGCAGGGCCTGTACGTTGACGTGATGGCTTAGGCGAGATTCATGCTTAGTGGCGAATCCTTTTATCTCTTGGATGACTTGTGGGACACCAAGATCACGATGCAATTCACTATACCGTATGTACCAAGGAGCGTTAACCACATTTCTTAGTACTTTATTTTCGAAAGTCTGGATTCCTTGTATATTGGAGTTTTTCGCGCAACCCCAAAGCTGGATGCCGTATAACCAAATTGGTTTTAGTATTTGGTTGTAAACTTGTAGTTTGTTCTGTACTGACAACTGAGAGTGTCTTCCCAGAAGCCTCTCTATCTTTGAGACCAAGCTCTACTCTTTTCTTCTTAACATGTGTTTTCCACCTTAGTTTTGTATCCATAGTCATACCCAAATAGTTTGCAGTGTTCGGATATGGAACAATGGCGTCGTTAATCTTTACATGAGGTATGTCCTCGATTCTTTTATTTGTATAGTTAATGTGAACAGATTTCAGTTCGTTGAGCTTGGTCTTCCATTTTTTTGTCCATTTAAATATTTTGTTAGTAGCTTGTTGAAGATTCCTAGTAGATTCTTCAATAGTTGATCCCACTGCCATTAGAGCCGTGTCATCTGCGAATGTAGCGACTGTTACATTTTCCAGCTGTGAAAGGTCTCATGTACATAATAGATAGAGAATTGGTCCCAATACACTACCCTGTGGTACCCTAGCTTTTGCTTGTTTTAGTTCTGAGTATTCATCGATCTGTTCCTAAAGTAAACAAAAATAAATAAAGAGCTGTCTTTAGACAAATTAGTATTGCTTTTTAGGTGTTTCGGTTGGCTATGATTGACACTCCTATTTCTCTTCTGATAATCTACAAAAATTGTAATTTAAAAAAGAAAAAGATAGACATGTCACGAAACATCCTGACTGTGCATGAATCTATTTGTTTTTCATTTGCATTCTCGAGAACGTGCTTATATAATAGCGCCAAAGATTATTTATGCAAGCCTGTGTAACAAGTG
The DNA here is from genome assembly GCA_964023965.1 of Melinopterus prodromus. Lineage (NCBI taxonomy): Eukaryota > Metazoa > Arthropoda > Insecta > Coleoptera > Scarabaeidae > Melinopterus > Melinopterus prodromus. The sequence goes on from OZ030393.1 coordinate 55,452,551, forward strand.
TGTATCATAAATTTCTCTGCTATGCAAGCGGCGAAATTCTACATGTGCTACGTTGCGTTTAACGCTGGCAATTTAAAGCAGGCGTTGGCTAGTTCCTTAAGAAATACTGCTTCCGTATTGTATTCTTGAAAGTTTACAGTAATCCAATCTAAACTTTCAAATAAATTCGTACAACTGGCTCAATATGTTGGGAAATAAAATTATTAGGTTCATACTTTTAAAGCGTGTTTATTCTATCCCGAGCTGTTGCTCGCGCTCGCGCTTTGCTTGCGTGGATTTTAAGACCGCACAATTGAGTGATGAAGATTAGAGCGTCGAAAATTTTAATTTTTATAGGGATCAAAATCGAGATAAGCTTAATTTAATCACATAAAAACCAATAAAAAAGAATTGTAATTTTGTTTCAATACTATAAATCTACATACCACAGTAATTACCTTAATACAACAATGAGTCTCGACATCAAAACGTTTTTGCTTGTCAACGTGACTATCCTGGCTACCAAGGAACAAATTCAAACCAGTGAAAAATGTTTCTGTTATGCTATTTTCCATCGAATCTGAAGACAGAAATTCAGAATTGCGTCTAGTTTTTGAAGAAATAAACTTGTATCTTTGTTTTGCAAATTTATTCAAAATAAATAGACCAAAATCCAAAATTAGGTATTGTAGCTTGTTTTTGTTAAGAATGATAATTTATTTATGTTATTCATAAATTCGTTTCAAAGTATAAGGTACGATTTTATATAGCTTTAGATATTTATTTTTTTATTGTTGGGTAAGCGATGTTCTACTGTAATTAAACGACAAACTATTAATAACCTCCGTTTTCCTTCCTTCAATTTAACAACCTATTGGATCGATTATCTTCTCTCATTTCACAGATTGCTATAAAATCATAATACACAGCTTGCTATATAATCACATTACTTTATAATTCTCAAACATGAAAGCTAACGTAGACTATTGACACACATATCCGAGGAGTTATATAATGAACTCAAAGAAAGAAATAATCAAATAAACCGCAGATTGCAGATATATGATTTACCTTTCTAGTAATAGCAGAAAAATGACAATATAGAAAGCGCATTGCAAGAACAAAACGAAAAAGTAGACACACCTAAGCCGTAGGTACCAGAATATTCAAGATATTCTGTGTATGTATGTTCATATACCGTGGTCATAAATTATATTAAGGAAAATATCAATATTTTAGTACTTACGATAACTACCTTAAAAGTCGTAAATGCTTTAACTATTATTATCAACTATTATTTTGTTATAACCATGTTAATGTGTTTTTCTTTAAGAGGCTGCATTTGAAAATTGCCATACTGATGATTCAGAATTTGATGCGTGTATGAAGGAAGCCTTAAATGCTGTTAGGCCCTTTTTCAAAACAGGTATGTACTTCACCCATATTGTGTAAATGTACGTAAGCCTTGTGTTTTTTAACATTCTCTATAATCAATAAGATTATGTCACACTAAATTGACGACATTTCCAAGAGATTCTACTTATTTATGATAGATGATGTTAATTAACTTTGACTTCATCATTTTCCAGGGGTACCAGAGTGGAATATTCCGCCATTCGATCCGTTCTTTGCGAAAGAAGTCATCCAAAATACCGGAATTCCCATGTTCCATTACAACCTAAAGTTGACGAACGTAACTGAATCTGGTTGGACCGTCTCTCAAGTTACAAACTTCAGGTGTGTTTCTTTTGTGACTCGTTAACGGAAATTTTTACTTATTCCTCTTGCATTACATAAAATACACTTTCGAGCTGTGGATTATATACTTACGTTGTACACATTGTTGCGCAAAGTTGGGATAATGAGCGCAAATTGAAGGTACTTCGTGTGATATTGCTCAATGAGAACATACCTCTCTATCGTTTTTGAATTAAGTAGTCGTGTTTGCTGTGAGTCTTATAGCCTCCTTTTGGTTGTTTTTATAAAGGATGTCGAGGTTGACATCTCAACAGAATCAGTAATGTAATTTTTATTCAGCAGAACGTCTTTAATTCTGTTCTATTCAGTTTAATTGCCTGTTTAATTCTGCCATCAGTGAAAAATAAGTCAAACAACGACAGAAAATAATAGATTTAGTCGGTTTAAGATTTAATGAATTCTTAATGACCTCAAGATAATAGATACATACTCTTGAGACATATTAGATACTGGGCATTTAAATGTACGATTGCAAAGAAACACTGAAATCTTTTTCAGAGTTTTTCAAACCCAATCGTAACATTTTACTTGCAAAGAAAAGACCAGAAATGGAAAAATGACAAAATCGATTTTTAATTATCAAAGTACCTTAACAAATATTTTTATCAAATTTACTTTCCGACCTTCAGTTATTTTGGCATGATGTTATCGCCACTCTTTCTAAATGGCAACACTATACTTTTTTGTGCTGCAATTGATAGATCTGCTAATTGTCTCTGTCATAGATCAAAGTGTTCTGTGTTTTTCATATACCCTAGATACATAGTTACATGTTTATTCAGTAATAATAAATGAATAGAATGTCAAGATATTGTATAGTGAGTTAGAGAGTTATAAATAAAGATTTATGGAATCTCTCAACAAATACTAGAGTTTCCCTTTATAATAAATTGGCGACGAGGATAAAGGGTATTGGATATTGAGATATTAGCAATTAGAGGTAGAAGAAGCATCACAGAAATATTTAACAATAAATACTTTGAAAGGATTATATCGATTTAAGCGACTTTGTTTTGGTTTAGCAAGTGCACCCTATCAGTTTCAGGCAGTGATGGATCAGATTATATTGGGAATACCAAAAGTATGTTGTTATTTAGATGACATAATTATTGGAGGTAACGACTTAGATGAATGTAAAAATAATTTAAATCTGGTATTAGAAAGACTGGATTCATATAATGTGAAAGTAAATTTAAAAAAATGTCACTTCTTTGAAAAGGAAATTTTATATTTAGGATTTATTATTTCAGGTAGTCAACTAAAGCCTAATCCAGAAAAATTAGCAGCGGTTAAAGATGCCCCAGAACCACAAAATTTACAGCAATTACAGGCATATTTAGGTCTCCTTAATTATTATTCTCAATTCATTCCAAATTTATCGGCAAAGTTAACACCTCTTTATAATCTATTAAGAAAGGGAATAAAATTTAATTGGAGTCAAGACTGTAAAATTTGTTTTGATAAGAGCAAAGAACTGTTATTATCAAACAATGTCTTAGAAATTTATGATCCTGATAAGCCAATAGTTTTGTCGTGTGACGCAAGTCCATATGGTGTTGGAGCTATATTATCTCACTTGGTGAATGGGAAAGAAAAACCAATACTTTTTGCGTCTAGTTCATTATCACCTGCCGAGAAAAATTATTCGCAACTACATAGGGAAGCATTAGCTATAATATTTGGTGTTAAAAAGTTCATAATTATCTGTACGGAAAGAAATTTACCATTTTTAGTGACCATCAACCATTACGGTATATTTTCAATCCTAGTAAGAATGCACCTGGAGTAGCAGCATCAAGACTTCATAGGTGGGCGGTTATTTTATCAATGTACGATTATGATATAGCATATAAGAAAGCATCACAAATGAAACATTCAGATGCTTTGTCACGGTTACCGTTAAATGATCGTACAAATATTAGTTCTTTCAAAGTAAGTTCGTTAAGTTTATCAAATTCTGATTTGGAACTCAATCAAGAACGAATAATTCAAGAAACAAAGAAAGACAATTTACTCTCGAAAGTAATACATTATTTAAGAAACGGTTGGCCAGTTAGAATTAATAGGGAAAATAGTAACTACTACAAATTGCGCCATTCTTTGGCAATTGAAGATGAATGTTTATTTTTTGGCAATCGTATAGTTATTCCAAAAATTTTAAGAGAAGACGTGTTAAACTTATTACATAAAAGTCATCCGGGAGTAACTCGTATGAAAATACTGGCTAGAGGTTATGTTTGGTGGGAGAACATTGACAAACATATTGAAAATTTTATACAGGAATGTGCAGTTTGCCAACAGACATCTAATATTTCTAGAAAGCAAGTTCATAATGGTTGGAAACTCCCTACATTTCCTTTTGAAAGAATTCACATTGATTTGTTTTATTTTGGTTCAAATGTCTTTTTAATTATAAATGATACGTACACGAAATGGATAGAAGTGTTTAGTCTTAATAAATCTAATGCTGAGGCAATAATAAATAAGTTACAAATTGTATTTACTACATTTGGCTTTCCAAAAATTATGGTGAGTGATAATGGTCCTCCTTTCAATTCGTACGCTTTAAAACAATTCTGTAAATTAAATGATATTGAGCTAATTCACTCCCCGCCTTACTATCCGCAATCCAATGGTTCTGCTGAACGGGCAGTACAAACAGTAAAAAAGGTATTTAAAAAATATTTAATTGATGTAAAGTATAAGAATTTGTCAGTCAAAGATAAACTGAGACATTTTTTAATTCATTATAGGAATACACCAACAGCGACCACTGGAAAATCTCCATCAGAATTAATGTTTAAATTTTTGCCGCGAACAGAATTGGATAAATTAAATAGAAAAAAATCTGTGACTTTTAATTTGAACAAAAACAAAACCATTACTTATAAACCTGTTCATAAACAACAGCATAATTTTCAATTTAAAAAGGGAGAAAAAGTATTATATAGAAATTCATTTAAATCGCACCTTAAATGGATACCAGCAACCGTATCAGAGGTTTTGAGTTTAAGTTTATACAAAATAATAATTAGTGGAACATCTAGAATTGCTCACAAAAATCAATTAAGGCATTCTTGTTTAGCAGATCAATATCATCCAGACATACCATTAAATTTTCCAAAAGAAGATGTTCAACTACGAAGGTCACATAGAATTAGGCATGCTCCTGATCGCCTAGGTTATACTTAGTTCATTTCATTTTCTTTTTATTAAAGAAGGGAGAGATGTCATAGATCAAAGTGTTCTGTGTTTTTCATATACCCTAGATACATAGTTACATGTTTATTCAGTAATAATAAATGAATAGAATGTCAAGATATTGTATAGTGAGTTAGAGAGTTATAAATAAAGATTTATGGAATCTCTCAACAAATACTAGAGTTTCCCTTTATAATAGTCTCAATGATAATGTAAACAAATTATGGCTTAATCAGAAAATTATCGAGAATAAGGGAGTTAAAAATTAGGGTAATATTGTCAACTTTTGTTTGTTTAGGGAAAGGCGCCAATAGGCGTTTTAGATTGACTTATTTGCGCAGATTTATTGCGTAAACACTTAAAGAACAGCTATAAATGCTTCAAAAAAAATTTGTCAACAAACTTCAGGTAAAAATTACAAAGCTTAAAGTTTACTAGGAGACCCTATTGAGGTTTGTAGGGCAATAGGTTCAACTGGAATAAGTTTGCAAAAATTTCCACAATAGTTCTTTTTAAGATTAGTTATTCCATTTAACAAAATACGTTGGCCTAGGTTTCCGACACTAACGCCATCTGCGAGTCTACTCTTGTCATCTTTCTGAAGCGCATACGAGACTTCTCGAATGGTTAGGTGAGACGGAGTGGGGATATCGGCGGTTGCCCTATGTTTGTAACGTATGGGCGTGGCGCGTGCGTTATTGTTCTTAGCGAGAAGCAAACTTGCTCATAGATACGTTCCAAACAGAGGGCAACCGCTGATATCCCCACTCCGTCTCACCTAACCATTCGAGAACTCTCGTATTCGCTTCAAAAATATGACAAGAGTAGACTCCCTGGAGTCAGACCAATAAAGATTTGTGCTATTTTGATTGCAACAGGCGTATTTGCAAGATAATCTAATTTGAAGATTAAAATGGCCCAAGCTGTATTTCTTAAATCGATAAATTTCAAATCCAAAATAAAGCTGGCAAAGTCAAACCTTTGCAAATATTTTTTTTTTAAATTAAAAACGGATTCATTGTTTACCAACATATTTGTTGTATTGTATGGGACTCATTTAGGGGGGAAAATCATTAAACCTTTTGTAGCTTTTTTTTGCAAAAATACAACAGAATGATTTTTATACTTGCTCCTTGGTACAAAAAAGAAATAGAAACAATCAGAAATCAAAAATTTCATAAAATCAAATTAAACCATTTTATGTTTTTTAGTATTTATAAAATTTTGGATTTAGGAATATTGGGAAATTCGAAACAAATATTATTACCAATTAAAATATAAAAAAATCTGATTCCTTTTAATTCTTTTGATTGTATCTTTAGTAATAAATATACCATTATGTATTCTATATTTAAAATTAATATTAAATTGGATAGAAACTAAAAAATATATGAGGGTTGTACTCTATGTGGGGCACACATGTATGCATTATGAGATTTAAGTTTCAGTTTAAAATGTTTACTCTTGTAATATTATTTTTGCCAGAAAATTTTCCCAGTTTGTATATCTTAAACCATGGCGAAGCCGGCGTACTAGTTGTAGCTATACTCTATTTGTTGAAAGAATATCACTGCGTCATATGTTTAATATAATTATTTCTATTATATCAAAATCTATACCATAATGTAGACGTATGTCAAGATACAGAAAAACGTGATATGACGCTCACTTATCCCTTTAATGAATGGATCATAACACATTTTATTAATACCTTACAAGAATTTTATGCATTTATTCGAAAATTATGGGTAAGAATTGGAATTGTTTCGTATCATGTTACTCTATTTAGAAACATACAAAACAGCAGTTAAAAATAATAATTAGCTAGCAGTACCCCTAAAACAAACTTATTTTCAGGAGCGATTTCAACAAAAACCTCATCGAATACACCCAGTTTTTCCCCGAAAAATACCTGAACGGTTTCTACGATTTCTCTGGAAGCGTTTTCGGCAACAAGATGAGCAACGCCGGATCATGGAACTTGGCCCTGTACGACTTCATCCAGACCACCCAAATATCGAAAAAACCTAGGAGAGCTGCGAATTTAGATGACCAACCTTACAAAGTCAAAGTAACCGTCCATACGTGCAGAGATATGAAACTCCATGTCTCGCATCTTCTCGGCGGTAGAAGAATTTTGGGTACTTATTAATTTTTTAATTAATGTAAACACAATTCTAATATATCTAATTTATTCTAGAAATTCTTATGGATAGAATCATCAACGTCGCTTGGCCTCCAGGTTTTATGATCATGAGACCTCTGGTCAACGATCTGGTTTCAACGGCGTTCACCGACATTTTCAATGGAGCTTTTAAAGATTTCCCCTTCGATAATTTGATACACTAATGAGATTAGACTGCCAAATTAGGGCTCAATTGTTTTAAACTCGAAATAAGACTTGACTGTAGATTTGATAATAATCGTTTTCATATGTGATAATTGTTATGTAGTCATTATGTAATTTCATTTATCGTAAATTGTGTAAAATGTGTCAGATCAAGTGAAATATGGCAATTGTTAAATGTCACGTTATTCTGTAATGTAAAGTGTAATACTTATGTGTAATCGTATATTATTTGACGAGCACAATACTAAGGACATAAGTCGCGAGCATGAAGTTTATACACGAGCCGTAGGCGAGCGTGTAAACATGCGAGCGATTTTTATCCGTTGTGTGAGAGTCGAATACAACGTTTTATCTACGACTGATAAATTCCATTTTATATCGATTATTTGAAATGTATTTGTTAATGCTGGCGAGGCGAACTGTCAAATAACTGTCATCCATGAAGGTTTTGACAGACTTTGGCAGTACGTTCGTATAATGATGACAGTTCACAATATGATTCAAACGAACTGTCATCATTATACAAAGCTACTGTCATCATGATCATCGATGTGTATCATGGTAGGGGTCTTAAGGTGCGTTCGCATTAGTGCTAATGGCAGTGGTAGCAGACGCCATTATAGTATTTCTAATAGAAAGTTGCTAGTGACTCATGTTTATGTACATGCAAACTAATATGTGTCACTATCACGAGATGTGAGAAATACTATAATTTCGTATGCTACCACCGCCATTACCACCAATCGGAACACACCTTTATAGTCATAGATACGCATAAAATGAAATTATTATAGGTGAGTCGTAGATAAATATTCTTTATAACTTATAATCAAAAATAAATTAGTTTAAGAGCCAGTCTCGGCCAAAGTTGTATTGTTTAAGAATTAATCATTGCTTTTGTCACACTACTGATTTTACAAAAACTATTCTAACTAGGTCTAATCTAAACTTAGTGTGGCCACTGGAACTGACTTTTAAGACACGAATATTTCATAGGTATTATATTAACAAATGAATCGATCTAATATAGCTGGTTTAGAAAAATGCCATCAAATATTCTACCGCAAATAAATATCTGCGCAAATTGTGGTCCGTCGATTTACTATGTGCTCTTTAGTATTAGATAGATACATAGTTATAACCAGTTTCTGTATAACCATTTACTATATTGTTTCTAATAAATGCCCAAAAGCATAGATCAATTTCCTTTTTTTTTAATATTAAATTGGTGTTTGCTGTTTCTTATTCTGTCGCACTGTGAGGAGTGACAAAAGAAAACAAAAGCTTTATTTGAAACAAATGACGGTTTAAAAATTATGTTTATAAATTATGTTTGTTCTGTTAAAAACTAATTTGAAGGTTCAGTTTCAAAACGCATTACTATTTGTGTAACCACAACTAACAGTTGTGTTGTGTGTTTGGCCAACATCTAAAATTCATCAAAATAAGACAAAAAATCGTCGAAAGTCAGGTGTCAGTTTGTTATCTTATTTTAATTCCGCAATATGATCCATAGGATCGTATCTTAAAAATGTTTGGTTATGTTCAATTCCAGTGCGTATTGGATCAGCACACAAATGAGCAACTTTTTACCAATTTAACCGTTTTCGTAACTACAAACGAGATCCCGTGCATTCCCAAGTTAAACAAATACGCTGTATAGCAAATTAGATAAATTTGGGAAACATACATTTGTTTGTGAAATAAATATCAATAAAAAAATAAATAAAACAATAATATATAAAATTACAAATATCAAAGACCTGTACGTATGGAGTACAATTTAAAAATATTATATCCGAAAAACACAAGAATTTATTTCTACGTCGAATTATTCTACCAGGTTCTGGTCATTTTCGCTTCACGGTAACTCCTTTTAACTTTTAACTCCCAGAATCTTTTTTGTTGTGTAAGGTTAAGAGTCAACAAAAAAATAAAGTATGTTATACTTACAAATCATATCTATTTTATAAGATTTTGACTATCAACATTTTCTGTCCATCATGTAAGCATAACCTCGAGAGAAGTGAAAAAGGCTTACCACACATTTAGAATCTCTTCTAAAGATTGACATTTTTGTTATCTTAAGTTTATATCGAAAAAAAAACACATTTAGTAAAAAAAATAACAATAATGTCCAGGGAATATTTTGGTATCAAATAAATCACAAACCCATAGTTTAAATACATAAATAAATACATATATTGTGCTTACTTGTGCTAGACGAGATAAAACAGTAGGAATCATAAATCAGTGCCTGAAATGCTTGAAAATATCACCTCGCATCATCAATGACTAGATCAAAGGTACATCAAATACTTAAAATTAAAACTAACACACTTCGTAACGCTGTTCTACTTCATCAGCATGTTATTTGGTTGAACCATCACTTCCGTTGTACAGGAGTTACTTGATCGTCTAATTGAAGGTCTGTTTTTCAGTTTGAATATAACCCCTTCCATGATCTTTCTCTTCAGCATAAACACGCAAAATATCCACAACCCTGTAAATAAAGAAAACATAATGTAGGTGCCGTTCAGTGTTTACTTTTAAATTATAACAGATCTTACCTTGAAGGCAGTTAACCGTATCAAATACAATTTCAATCGCTTCAAGGGTTGGAGATTGTGAGAAATCAATTAGAAGAACAGACACGGATTCAAATAACCATCCTAGTCCCATAATGATAAATATTCGTACTGTCATGGTAACCCTGCAAGAATAATTTTGTTTTACGTGTATAAATTTAACATCCAAGTCTTTTTAATTTAATGTAATTAAAAAAAGTGAACTTCAATCAGTTATTGGTTCAAAAATTGATGACGAACATACCAACTGTAAAGATAGACTTTACCTTTCTTTGTCTATGTTAAAAACTCTCCATCGCCTTTGGTAATCTCCATCACCTCTTGTAATCATAACGGCTATGTCGTTCTTCACTTGCAAAATATATCGTATTGTCTTGATGAATATGATTAAGTTCGCTAATAGGAATGTGGCGCATGGACCGGCAAAGAACAGGTAGAACCCGTAGTCACTATCTAAAAAACAGAAAATATAAAACTAAAACTCGATAGTTATTGAAAAAAAGAAACTTAAGACTTACTTATTGGACTTCTTGAAAATAGACACGTGTGAACTCCAATCTCTGGACGCCATAGCGGTGGTAGAAATGGTTTGTGATAATCCAAAAGTGGAATAAAGATAATGACAGTAGGAATTGACCAGGCATATAAACTATACCACATGAGTTTCTTCCTTTCGTTGTATAAGCTTGTTCCATAGTGTGTAGACATGGATCTGGAAATAACAAAGAATAATATTTTACTTACATGATATGTAATTGGCAAAAAATTGATAAAAAACTACCTATAAACATCCTGTCACAAATAAACCAATTATTAATAATGTTAAGATCGTAATTATTATCAATTTTAGGTTTTAATCGATTTTGTGTTTATAAATAATACTTTAAATTGTTGATGATTGGAGTCAATAACATAACAGGATATACTTCATACCAGGCTTGTGCAATTTCGACAAGTGTTATTAGAACTTATTAGTTTTACTATTTTCTTTATTAAAATTTTCACCTAACGCCGGGTACTTTAAAGCTAGTGTTAAAAATTTAAACGTTGTTTCAAAATATTAGGTAAATGTCGAAATGCACTAGTGGATTTTTCTTGATTTTTTGTTTACTTGACTGAACTAAATGCTAAACTATATGATGAGTTGCAATAAATGATAAGCAGAAAAACTTAGTAAACAAAAAAAATTGTTTTGAATGGAAAACAGCAGACAAAAGGAAACAACAAAAGTAGCCATAACTTGGACTTAAACAAAAATGTTCATAAAGCCATTATCAGTATTTAAACAATCGTTCTGTTAACTGTTCCATGCTATGGTATTATGGTATTTCCAGTATTTCAACGAACAGAAGAAGCGATAAATATATATTTTCAGTAATTCAAATGTCTGTGTCAGTATACTGAACCATCTATTTTCACTGAAGTAAAAGTAATACTTTTTTCATTTATTTGACCCATTGAGTTAGTAGTAAGTTATTATGAGGCACATAAATGTTTGCACGCTTAAAAATTACAAAAATAAAATAGCAGAATTTTACATTGAATGGCCGAGTTAACACAACGCCAGACGATCCAAAATTTTATAATGAAGGTAGCAAAATTGACGAATGTGTTTTATCATAATGCTACATTGTTTTTGGTAATACAATAATAATAAGTGAAAAATAGAAAAACATAAAGAAAAAAAACAGAGTGTTCAAGATAAAACTGGAAAATTGAAAATCCAAAATATGAATAGAATTATCAGTTATATAGATAATATAAAAATATTAACTATCATTAATAATGTACTCCAGAAAAGCTATTTCTCCGGCCATCTCCTAACATCTGCAAAATATTTCAGGTTCCAACTACCATTTGGTTGTGTCTTACAAATAAAAACAAACTAAAAATTTTAGTTCCATGTTCTTAAAGACCTATATAACGATAAGCGGTTCATTTTCAGACCTACGTTGATTAAGAATTTCTTACTTTGATCTCTTCAATGTTTGCTACGTATGTTACATAGAATTTGTTTATAAATAGGTACTCTGTATTTAGGAGAATTTCGTTTACTGACAAGTGGGATGAGTTTGAGCAATGGAAAAGTATAATAATATTGTAATAATTGACTTGAGTATCCAGATAACCGCTTCTGTATGTCTTCCTTCTGACCTTTGTTACTTAAATTTCTTATTTTTCAATCAGCGTGTATATTAAATCAAAATTATGACTATCACTAACGACTTTTTAGAGCACCCATAACTCTCTATAAAGAATAACTTTTTCACAAGAAATTACAATTTAGGTACAGTCTAGTATTGTATTGATTCACAGGTCAACATTTTTCGTCAACTTTTATCGTTTACCAAAACCAGTGATAGATTATTTCTGTACAATTTCTTCCCTAGATCACAAATCTCAAACGTTACATTTTGAAAGACTAAAAAATCACTAACAAATTATTTTGTTTCCCTTGAGAGCACTCTCCATAAAATACTGTTATGTGATAGACGGTGACAAAACTGTCTTTTTTTCAGAAATGTACCGTGATTTTTTCACGTAACAGTAAGGAAACACCGCGTCAATCTCGGCCAAGGATTAACAGATTTCATTTCTATTTGGTAAATAAATAGGTCGTTTTATCAGTTTTAAAATTTTGAAAATCTAAAGTACTCGCTCAAAGATAAAAATCAACCCCTTTTTGCTCAACATATTGATATAATATCTTCACATAAAAAGTGATTTGCGATAGGTAAGTTTTGAAACGAACAGCCTGTATTATAAAACCTTGACCTCCGAATGCAAAGTAAAATTAATCCAGTAATTTCTTGCGTGAATTTAAATTTGCAAGTTTAATTTCAATTAAAACTGTCAAAGGTTAAGATATCTATGCCAACGAACGCATAAATAAGACTGATATCGTTATCAGTCTGCAGTACTTAATATAATTAAGATCAATCCGGACAGATAATTATGCATATTCATCCACACACCTACTAACTTAGCTAATTGGTAACTGTGATCAATTAGCACGCATTAAGCGATTGCATTATATAACATAGTTTCAAAACCTATGGATGTACAAAATGTAGATTTATGTAATATATTTCTTATTTTTTGTGTATAAAATAAATTACCTGGTCAAAATTCATCAGATAATGCATCTAAGTAGTCATTATAGCAAGTAACGCAGTTATTAATATCTGCATAAGCTCATACCACCTAATGACGTAGGTTCAATTTGAAAGTGACATATTATGTTTACCCTGGATGTAATTTCTCTTCGCAAAGTCTCACGTTACCTGCTAAGTTTGTAATAACGACAGTTTTGCGAAAGCAACATACAGATATAGACAAGATTAAGGCAAATCCGTACCCCCTAGTCGCAAAACAGGTAAAAGTTCTGATGGGTTTTCTCAGCTATTAGTTCACAGAATAGTAAAAGCAATACACCAGATTATATGTAGATATTTATGTACCAAGGGCATTACAGGGATGTTTATGCCCCGAGGGTGACCGTTTAGAAAGTTTTTTTTACTTCGCCCGAGCGTGTATATACATGAAGTAATGCCCGAGGTGCATACAAAATTTTATGTCCTACAATGGTTTTGTTCCTCCGTTTGAATAATATTAATAAATCGTTTGACGGTATCAAGTGACATGCATATCTACAGAGTTGAATAACAATATGTACACACAATTCGGAGTTAAGTGACAATACACACAATTAATTGTCAAACTTATAACCTTAATCGCAAATAATTGACATTGCCGAGTGACAGTACAGACAATTAATTGGCAAACTATCGCTAATAATTGACATTGATGACTTAAAATTTACAACTTGAATGACAAATATTTGATTCATTTGACATATAACCATGGCAACTCTTAATGCCTGCGCGCGCGTTAAGAATCCTTTTAGCGGGCGTTAAGAAGCAGTTTTTCCCCGGTGTCTAAGAGAGAGTAAAATATTACTTTATGATCATGTAGGACATAAAATATAAAACGTATAAATTTTCTGTCTAGTGGTAGATTTATCATGTAGGACATAAAATATAAAACGTATAAATTTTCTGTTTAGTGGTAGATTTATGATATTTTTGTTCATTTTTGACCAAGCGGTTACTGAATCTAACATTTAGTTGACGGATTTTGCGATTTTTTTTTTATTTCAAAATTTCTTTTTTTTACTCAAAGCTCTATTTCTTTGAGTACTTGAATCAGACATATTAAGCTTACCTTAACCTCAATATGGTGGCTTGTTTTTATGGACGTACACTTATCGATACTTTTAATTTTATTACATAGGTATTCCAATTCTTTATTATTTTAGTTATGTACTCATATTTTATTTCAATTCTATCAAATGTTGGTTTAATCTTTCAAAGATTAGGTTTATTTAATTCTATTTTAATTAATTAATTAATTACTTTATTATTTTTATATTCCACGACAACATTACATAAATATACTTACCCTAAAACTCGCCATATTTCAAAACTCAAAACATTCATCCACGCAAATGCCGCCAATATGAAAAACGCGACCAGGAAAGCTGAAATAAACGACATTAATTTACAAACATAATCAAATACCATTAACATCATATTACAGATATTTTTACTATGTCATACTATAACAAAGTATTGTAATCGTCTCGAAAAAAGTATTAGGAGTTTGGCGGAAATATGTCCTTTTGGGTCCCGTGAACATTTTTGAGCAAGGTTAAAAAACTTTCTGTGTGTGTGAAACAGCTGAAAGAAGTTTTGTTTAAAAGAGTCCAAAGGAACTGGAGGTTTACTCTTAGCATTTTTCAACGATTTTGCAAATGAGCCGCCATTTCTGTAATTTCGACAAAATAGTTAAATAATAATTTAAAGTAAGTAAAGAAATTTTTTAGATATAAATTTTTTAGGTAAAATTAATAATTTCGCTGCATGAGCAAATGAAGAACTGACAGTATTGTCAGTTGCCCCCTGCTGTATAGTATGATAAAGTCATGTGCCTGCCCACATCAGATTTTTGTATTTAGAAAGTTAATTCATTTTTGGTAACTTTGACAACAGGTAGCTTCTCTAAATAATTGTTTTAATATCTTAAACAATACAGTAACTGTATCACTAACGCACGTGATACTTCTTTTAATTATTGGCTGCCAACCTTTCGTGTAAGAGGAAGTAATAAATTAAACGATCAATTAATTAATACCCCAATAAATGCGTTCGCGCGTTTACTACCACAATGCATGACGTTGAGAATTACATTCGGATATGCGATTTGTAAACAATCGCCATCGTGTCGCACTGTATTATTTTATTATGCAATAACGCCGGTTATGTTGTTCGAGTAATATAAATGAAACCACTATAAATTTAAATGAGCCCATAAACGATGTATCATACATGAAAATATAAACCATGTGCGGTCAATACTGGCAGCATAAGGCATTGAAGTGACGAGAATATTAATGGGGTTTTCAATACGAAAATATTGTAACTACCAATAAATTTCAAATAAACATCCTTAATAAATTTGCACATAATACAAAATAAACAACACATAATCATCGAAAGGAGCAGTATTAAACTAAAGTTATTGAGATGTATATTATTGATTGTCCATATTGGCTTTGAAACCAGAATTAGTAATTAAAAAAAACAATATCAATGAATAATAAAAGAGTATAGGTATCTAATTATATGGTGTAATTTGAGTAATCAAAAACAGACCTACATTAATATGATTAAGCTTGACGAATCTAATAATGGAAGCAATAAAGATACAACACGCACACAATTGAATATAAGAGTCATTATATTCAAAACGATTTCGTACAGCAGCAATTCCAAACGAATACGATAAATGGTTAACAATTAAATTAAAAATAAAACCTCTTCTCAGACAAAACAAGCCATAAAACAGTGATACCAGCTGACAATTGAACCAACATCACGACACCCTCAAGAACAATCTGAGTTCCAAGATTAGCATCTCAATACCACAACACAACACAAAGGATGAGACGAGAACAATACAACTGCATTGCGTACTAAGATATTTGTGTTTTCAACATAATAATATTATGAACAGTTTTTGCAACAAAGAATTTTGTTGATTTTAACATTTTTAGTGAAAACAGAGGTTGTGCCTCAGTACGTTATTAAAGTTATTAACGTTATTGAGTACATTATTAAATCCAGTTGCCGTAATTTGTTGTTCCTTAGGACATTTTAATTACTAATTTTACGACTACATTTATATTTAGTTGTGAAAAACTATACGCAAATTTAACAATTTCTTGTTTTGCAACTACCCTGTATGTTAAGTCAAAATTCTAGGCGATCTGTAGAAATGATATAGCCATACTGTAGAAATGATAGTATTTTAACAATACTAGTTTTTGAGAAAGAATATGCAGTTTTAGGTATTTAGCCATGATCTTCTCAAAAACTAGGCTAAAGCCAAAATTTTTTCAGTGATGATGCCCTTGATTGAAAGGGCAAAACCGGTTTGAAATAAATAAATTATGTGGCAAAAAAAAGAGGTGTTTTACTTTACTATATTATGTAAACATTATCATTTTCGCTATTTTTAGTAAAACATGGCGACCAAACAGTGCGTTAACAACTAGTGAGCTATGCGTCAATCTAAATATCGATATATACTGTAGTTTGTAATAAATAACTAGTATTTATTGCAAATTACACGCTGCCTTTTCGTTGCAATATAAAATTGCTATACGTGAATCATTTACCAACCAATTTGATAATTCCGTTCACAAGAATTGAATTGGTCGGTTCGATAACAGTACCAGTAAGTCCAAAATGTGACTAAATCTATTGCACCGACAAAAATAATTTTGTCGGTGCACTATTCTGAAAAGTATAGTAGTATAGCTATTTTGAGCTATGATTAAATCAATCATTATGGACATGGACTGTTTTTGAACTCAGCGGAAAAACAGCGTACATTTTTAACAATATTTGTTTATTTAAAGCATTTAAATAATATTTTTATTGTGATATATAGGGTTTTTGGGGTTCTGATTCCAAACCCGTTGTCATATTTTTAAAATTCAAAATGGCGGATTAGATATGGCTACCAGAAAGTTTAGAAAGATGTAGGGGTATTTGCTGTGATATTTGAAGATCCTAGACTCCAAATCCAAAGTCCAGTTTCTAAAATTCAAAATGGCGGAAACAATATGGCAACCGAAAATCTAAAAAATCTTGTATTTGCATGAAACTGGGAGGAAACTGGGACAACCAAAAATAAATCTTCAACCGTACAAAATGTAAAAAAATATTTTAAACAAAAGTTTTTTAATTTTTAACGAGCGATCATCTAAGTATATTTTTAATATACACGGTGTTTATTTTGTTATGGAAACTTTTCTTTTTCTAATAGAACACCTTCTATATTTTACATTGTAAATTTCAATTTTAAAACTAAAAAAAAAATTGCAAGAGTTTATAAGATGCATCAACTTTAAGTTATGAGCAATAAATCGATCATTAGAAATAGCATTAAATTAAATATTCAAGCAGCCAAATTAAAATAAATGTGTTTAAATGTGTATGTATGTGGGAAAACATTCTTAATTTGAAGTCCAGGAGTTCCGATTAATTGCTTATAACTAAAAAATGATTGTATTAAAAAAGAGGTTATTTCTACAAAAGAATTAAACCTAGAACTAAAAAATGTAGAAATATACACATTGTGTTTTCAGAAAATAAAAAGTGACCAAATTTCCAGAATAAACAATAATTTGTTTAACCCCAGAAAATTTTGTTGTTTTAAAATAAACATTCTGTATATTAAAGATATAATTAAACGATAAATTCTTTTAAGCCAAAAGTTTTTGAAATTGTTTGCGGTTAGAGAACAATTTAGGTGTACCGGTAATTTTGACTAACCTGTATATGGCGATATGATAGAGTTTGATGATTATATACATGATACAATAAAATTTTCTCTTCTACGATGGCAGTCGACACGGAAGCCACGTGTAGTAAATGTTTAAAATTTTCATCAGTTACATACTTGAGGACTTTTTTAATATTATCTATCTTTTTGATGTTGAGATTCATATTGATTACTTCAGCGTACCCCAACAACGATTTGAATGCAAATTACGAAGTTCGCGAATGTTAACGACTGATCTATCAGTAAAAACTGAATAAAAACGCGTTGCATAATGGTGGGCGCATACATATCAGTCATGTTGGAAGAAAACACGTTTAGACGAAAACGATTTTGTCTAAACGTGTTTTTTTCCTTCCAAAGTAAAACGACGGTGCACACATTCGGAACAAAACAGCATTAGTCAAAAACGTTTGACATAAATGCCAATATCAAAATGTATAAATTTAAATTTAAATGTATTTGTATAAATTTTATAAATTTAATAGTGGGAGCACCCTATTAACCAAGAAAAAACATTACAGTGCTTATTGTATGCTTTTGAAGACGAAGCAAAAATTTAAAACTACTCTGATGAGCTCGAATTACGTGGATTATTTATTGATATTAACAACTAAAAAGAAATAGGAAGAAAGATACAAAATTGAGATGAAGCATATCTTCAGAAGAAAAGCTATTGATTACATTGATGTAATGTAATAATATGTTTATTACACATTATAATTAATAAGGAACAAATCAACAAATTTAACATTGCATATTGCCTATAAGTCAAAATAATGTTATGTCACAAGCACTGATATATCAGGTATTATGATTTTATGATATAATTTGTATATCGTGGATATATCATGCTTTCAGACGAAATAATGGTTTCAAAAGTAAATGCAGTTTACAAATAGGTTATCAAAAACGTTTTCTTTTTTGTAGCCAAATCACAAATGAGTAACATGAACTCAATTTTCTTTTAACAACAATTCATGAAGTAGATATATAACGCGTGATTAAGACTATGTAACCTGCTGCCCAGACAGCTACTGCAACCTGCAAGGCAGTTACTGTCATTGTCTAAACACCATGTTCGTGTTATTGCCTAATTCAATTGCTTACAAGTTTTAGAATACGTTTCTACTCACCAATAGGGACGCAGATACTTTCTTGACCAGGCTTAAACTGTAGATAAGTCAACGTCATCATCGCTATTAGTAGGCATAACGAATAATGTACAATAAGTATCCCAAGGAAATTCTTCAGTTCCTTCAACGTCAAATATCCAATCAGAGTCAACAGTAAACAAACGCAAGAGATTATATTAGCGCCTCTGTAGATCATAAAACGTATATGGATATACTCGATACTACAGAGCAATATCCCGTAGATATCAGTGTTCATGAAATATTCCACACAGTACATGTTATCCTCAACAGAATACGTTGTCCAAACGTTCAGTTCCTTTATTTTTAATCGACCTTTTCGTGATATGCTGAACGTAAAATTTTCAGTAGCCTTGTAGCGTTTGCACTTTTTTGATGCTATAACACCAGTAAAGTCATCTGAAACAAAAAAAAAGGGAGGAGGTTATTAGTATCGCAAATTGTTGGGTAGCCAAGAGAAAACGTTAACAACCTCCAAGAGCAAAGTAAACAGTAACCTATCGTGTGCTATTACATTTAGATAAAACACAAAGTGGAGTGGATTGTAACACTATTAAATGTAAACAAGACTGTAGAGTAGTAGAGTGTAGATGTATACTATAACCCGTAGCCATCTCAGAAAAAATAAATGTATATTGATGTCAAAAATGAACACAGGATTCATGTTAGAACTTTAATCGGTAAAGAACAGGGTTGCCAGGTCTCCGGCAATGCGCCGGAGTCTGCAGCATTTGAGGGTCATCTCGGGTCTCCGGCAGGCATTCAAGCATCTCCGGCAAATTCAAACATGAAGGAAATAGTTTTACATTATTGTAAATAATATATAGTCGGCTTAAAGGTAAAATGGTAAAAATCACTAACTAACAATTTGTTATATTTTATTGTAGCACGAATTAATTGTGGCCAAATGCTGATAAATTCGTATCTAAACGAAAATACTATCAATAAATGTTATTACAATAAGGTCAATAAGTTCTTTAAATCCATTAATTCTCTGGAAAATGCCATTATATTTATTGGTATTCTATTGTAGTCAGGTTTTTGTAATTATTTGAAATGTTAGTTAGTTACTTTTACTTTTAACCAGACGAAATGCAGACAGAGACATATCTTTGTTGAATTTTACATATTCAATGTTATTCAAATTATTTTGTACTACGCAATTTATCACGCAAAATCTTCTACAACTTTTTAAGCAATAAAAAATTGCGTATAGTGCCATTAACAATAGTGTAAAACTGCTATTACACAGTGAACCCAAAGTATTGAAACATGACAAAATCTCTCAATCAGTTTGTTATTTAAAAAAAAAAAACTCGGTTTTGAATTATGAAAATATGTACACATATTTATCGTAAACTAAATTTCCGACCTTCAATACTTTTTGAATTAAGACGGAATCGACATACATATTTTGTAAATGACACCATTGGCATATAATAGTATGATAGCCGTACATAGGAAAATTTTCTGGAAAAAGATAGTTGAAAATTAGTGTTACATTGTGTATCTTATACGTTTTGAGGTTTCTGGGAGATTGAATTCAAATGGCATACATTTACTAATGTTGCTAAAATTACAGTTTTGACATTTGACCTCACTTTTCCGGATGTCATACGTAATTTTGAGTTCGCATTCGTATTCAGGGCAAATAAAGTTCCAGAGTACATTTTATATTCCATTTACAACCTTCATGCTAGTCAAAGTTATCAATATTTGCAATTTCAATTATGGTATTTAAGCCTTAAATCTTCTTCCGCTACCATTAGGACAATTAAATGTTATATTAAAACAACTTTCAAATTTGGGGGTTGCCCTTACATCAAAATATGTATGTTTATAGTAAAAAATCGATGTATTCAAAGACGTTTTTTCTTAGCCGTATAAGAAAATTGAAAAAGGAACAAAATTAAAAAGCGCAAAATATCTGCAATCCTGTAGAACGTGGCTTTTGGAAATGGAAACTGCATAGGCGATTATGATCTATTCTTTGCCAAAATCGAAAAGTTGAGTTTTTAGACCTGTTTGGGTTTGGCACATGCGAGGTGAAACGGCCTTACTTTTTTAATCACAGAATCTAGTTGACCCTACATCAATTATTTTAATATTTTTAGTTTAAAAATAAATATTATTTTTTTAACAATTATTTTATATTTTTTGTAATCTTGTCGACTATACCTCCCCCCAACATCTTCTTGTGAGACTAACCTGGCAACCCTGGTAAAGAATAAAATAAACCAAAACGCAAAGGATCAAAGTATACACGAACTCATTACTTAACATTGCAATCTTACTTGATTAAATTTTATACAATTGGCAATAGATTTGGTTATCCAAACAAACTCCCAATGGTCTCTTCACTTATCTCTTCACTTGCTTTTATATTTAATTTAATTAAATAAAGTAGAAATAGAGTGTGTTAAAAATCAAGAGTAAAATATATTAAGGGGATACACAGAGGTCACATTAGAGCAACTTCTCAAAAGGAACTCAACAGAAATTTGAGGATGGTAACAGTTTCAACCATTTTCAGATTATTTTAATTGTATTCAGAGAAAGAAAAAACAAATTCTTTAAAAAAAATTCTATAGCAACTGAATGAAATACGTTTGCTATTCGAACGGACATTATTGCTATTTAGGGGTTGTTGTCTAAGGGGCAAAACTCCTAGCGTCTAGATCTTCTAATTGCCAATAATTAGGGGTATGATTGAAATTTAAGCTGCACTTTTTGAAAAGGTAATAAACATTTTTCTGTAGCAACTGATTCAAATACGTTTGCTATTCGAACGAAAATTATCGCCATTTAGAAGTTGTTGTCTATGGGGAAACCCTTTGCGCATCTAATAGCTACTAAATTGCCAATTATTAGACGTATGATAGACATTTATGCAAGAATTTTTTGATAATATTGTAAAAATTTTTCTGTAGAAACCGATGGAAATAGTTATATTCAACTTATGTGACAAAATGAACCAAAAAAAAAGTATTCCAATCCTAACGTTCATGTGCGTTTCCGCAGCACGTGTTCAATATGCAGTTTATTTTCAAACAACTTGGTGCACAGAACAAAGCAGAATACTTATACTAACAAAGTTTAAAACGAAGTAGTGGCAAAACATAAATCATTATGAACGAGAAGATCTAGGTATATATAGACAAAGAAATACCAATGCGGAAATAAAATATTGTTTATTACTTATTAGAATTTTGCTCACGAAAAAATTTAATATGAATGAAATCTTAGTGCCTAGAATTACGTAATTTGTAATTGGTCTGGATGAACGTAAAGAAATGTTCTGTAAATATTACGTACGTATGTTAGAAGTCAAGGACTTTGCGGAGCCGGTACTTCACTTACTACAATGAGTGGCAGAAATAGAGTCTCGAGATATTTATCTGCCGCATTGTATACAAAGAACGTAAAGTTAGCTCGATGGAACAAGTTGTCTGTAAGCAACTTGTACCGATTCTGAGATATGACGTCCAGAATATTAAAGTGTCTTGTGATAGTATGACTGCCAATTATCACTTTTTGGTATTCTGTTTTGTCTGGTAATTACCATTATTACGCATTCATGGGATGAACCCACAGAGATACCCAGATGTTGTTTTACAGGATAGTCTGAGGAAATGCGACCCGAGCTTCTGCATTGAATAAAGCACGGTTTTATGGTTGACAAACCATTTCCGACCCAGGTACTGTTTACAACAACGCATAGGCGTTTCAAGAAAGAAAACTTGTATAAACATGACTGACGTTAATAAACGAACAGTTCCGCTGGAAACTGCACAAATAAGTTCAGTCGTATGGTGACCGAATATTAGTACAAGAAGTGGCGAAGTAAATACATAAAGTTGGGCCAAGCTATGCGGAGCATCACCAACGACAAACATTGGCCACATGAAGCCACATGAAGCACATGCCAACTCTTTCTGAACTGCAGTAATATGCTTTTATTTAATTGTTTACATTATTAGCTTAAATTTTATTTAGTTTACCAGCTGAACCCAACGTTGGCTCTCACCCAATTGATTCCAATGAATTTATACACAACAAATATTACTGGTATCTTTATGTTAAGACTTTCATCACCCAACGTGTTTTGATGACATAAGTTTTCATAAGCTCAGTGCAACAAAAGATAAAATACATACTTATTTTCTAGATTGTAGACTTCCGCGGTCTGAGTAAATGATATATTGATTTCCGGGTGGAAACCGCGTTGAGGACTTTGAAGCAGTCGACGTTTCGCGCTCGGGTGCAAGAAGCATCTTCAGGACTAAGTTATCAAACTAAGTGCTAAGAATGGTGTTCTTAGTTCTTAAGATCTTCTTAGCACTTGGTTTGATAACTTAGTCCTGAAGATGCCTCTTGCAATCGAGCGCGAAACGTCGACTGCTTCAAAGTCCTCAACGCGGTTTCCACCCGGAAATCAATATATCTCATACTTATTTTGTTTGGAATTTACAGTTTACAGGTTTCGGGACCTAAAGAAATTTTTTGCTCTTTTAATTGCAATATTTTCCTGCAAGTTTTAGCGTTTTGGGCTTTCTCATAAAGAACCGTAAGTTAATTTCTATGAAACTAAATTTGTCGAGGAAACAAAAATTGGTAGAATTTAAGTAACAGACAACTAATTTTGGCCTAATACGAAAATCGGCAAAACAACACGAAAAATACAATGAAAAGTAAGTTTACACGCTCGCGATGTATATATCCTTAATTGTATTTTTTATGCACAGGCCATTTTTTCATTCCTTAAATATTTTTTTGTATTAGTTAAATATTTTGTCAAATGCTTACAAAAAGTGCACGTTTTATTTTATATATTGCGCATATAATTTTTACTGGTAAAATTTGTATATTATATGGAACGAAATTTATATAGATCAAATAATTATTATTTTCAGTGAAAAATTTATAATTTATGACGAAATTTTTTGTTAAGTTAAAATGTAATATTTTAAGATTGTAATAAATTGTTCTTTGTTTGAAGAAATTAGCAATTGATTGAAGGAATGAACACAAACTTTTTATTCACAAGTATTGTTCGGAGGGTACAGTAGATCAAAAATCTCCACGTGTTGAACCTTTTAAGATTTCGCACATCGTCGAGTAACTTAATCTTTACAAGCAAATAAGCTAGAGTATTGAATGAAGTAAATATAAACATTTTTTGTGTCAAAGAAATATGGTTTGACCCAAAAGAATAAAGGCAAATAATTAAGTTTTTTAAAAACAAAAAATCTTTTCTGCATAATTTTTTTTTGGTAATTTTTGGCCGTTCTTATTTCATTGTAATTAATTCACTCCAATCAATTCTAAACTAATTAAATACTTTATCCACTCACTGTAAATATATACAGTCAACGGGCAAATTTGTAATTTGTCATTGTTCCGAAGAAGCAAATTCTAAGAAACAACAACTTCTTCTTTTTTCGTGTTTGTTTTTTGGCGGCTAGAAATATGTTTTTGTAAGTTCCTGTATTTTTCACTGGCACTGATAGTCAGTGACCTATAAAACTAATTTTCGTATAATTTTATACACAAGAAGAACTAAAAATACGATGGGTTCAACTAACATTTTTACAGCTACCTATTTTTAGCATTTCAAAACATGCAACTGTCGCATATAATTTAGAAAAGTTATTTGTTCATTAACGTCTACCATACCTTCCCGCTCTATTAATATACAGCAGATAACATCAAAATTTAATTTTTACGCAGAGTAATGTAATGACGAATTTTTCAAACTAGTCTAAATATTTACGCATCTGTTCAAACTCTCACTATTCACTATAATTACAAACATCGTTAGAAATACCTGTACGATCGTTGAATCTAGAAATATTTTCAATTGATAACCCAATATGCGGCGCTGGTGTGCATCTTCCACGATTGTTATAAACATAACCGTCCCTGCAACATTTCCTTATACATCTCCTATCTCTGCAAGCGCTTGAATCTTCACAAGTTCGCACTATCATCTTTTGCGAACCAACAACCCTATCCAAGCAATATTCGGTAATATTATATTCTTTTCCATACAGGATTATCGATCCAGTATCCGTTCCAGCCACAGAATCATCCTCAATTAAATGATCAATCATCACTGGACATGCCAACAAACTCTTAATTAGTAACACCCCATCCATACCCTCACATATTGGAGCACTCTCGCTGACGACGCATCTATGATGTGATAATTCGTATGAGTGTCCAGGAGGGCAACATTTTGGTAGGTAATTAAAACTGTTGAAGTCAATCTCTTCACATATATCTCGAACGGAGATAGATTCGTTATCGGATTGAAGATAAAATCGATCTCCATCGAGTAATGATCCAGAGCAATTGGATGATATGTCGGTGTTGGATACTTGGAAGTAATTTTTGCAGGATATTCCTTCTGAGGAGGATTGTAAGCACAACACTGCAAGTATAATAACGTGGAGGAACATCGCCGAAGCCTGGCTAGCGTGGCCAAGACGCCGCGGTTCACTGAATTGTCCACCGATTGGACTACTAGCGTACCGGATCCGTACTTTGTCTATAGTAGACGCCACGCTATTGCCATGCGTCCGTATTGCAACTGGAAGCCATCAACGGGTTGTCCAAAATTCGTAGTGACGTTGTTTTTTTATGCGAGTTGATTGTGAGTTATTATGACGGAATATTATCAAGGCCACTGGTCCGTTAAAAATACTCTATATGCTAATTGTTACAATTTGTAAACAAAGAGGTAAAAATGTGTAGGTGAGAATTTATGGTGTCTCGTGTGTGACTCACGAGAGAACCCAAGAAAGAGATCTGCGTAAATTACAACTAACTACTAATCCTAATTTTCGCGCGTTTTGTTTGTAGGAGAAAGTGTATTTCTAATCTTAAGTCAGCAGTTGATTATTTTTATATTATATTTTATTATATTACATGTCGATAACAAATAATAATAAACTATAGACTCGACCGCTAAAAGTTTTCAACAAATTGTACGTCAGAGTTAGAGGTGACGTTTCATCTACCTACGTCACTACGGAAGTTCTGAAAAAATATGCATTATTATTATTGCCTGTAAGCGTTATAACGATATTCTGTGCGTATTATAAAGGAACTATTACGCGGGTATATTCTTGGACAATAATTATAGAAGGTGTATCGTGTATAATAATTATTGGTTACAGATCTTCAACAGTGGCGTAGCTACATATTCAGCGCCCTGGAGCAAGAAAAATCTGTTCGCCCCCTTATTTTTCGGAAGAGGTCTGGCATTTTTTGAACATTTAATTTAACCACTTTCAATTCCAAATTTTCGATGCCAGTTTGAACCCAAAACGGAGTTTATATATACAAAATCCTTGAGAAACTCAGTTTAGAGTGTTATGACAATAAAAAAAATCTGATGTTGCCAGGCACAAGACTTTATCATACAATATATAAAATTAATAGTTTAGCTGCTTGAGAATCCATTTGATTGAGATCAGTCGTGCCTGCATTAAAATAAACTACTTAGCCAGGATTTGACAGATAAATAATTAAATAAATAATTAAATCAATAAATAATTCCTTTATTAACATAAAACAATATTAATTGCAACAAAATTGTATTTATATTTAGGGCGGAGATCAGCACACTTGTTTCCAAATTGCCTTTCTCTTCCACTAAACCCCTTACACAAACTAGAACTAAGACATAATTGTACCAATAATATAACAAAAATTTCCGAGAACTTATCAAAACAAAAACAAACAAAACTTCCGCTGTCGGGCATCTTCAGGACTAAGTTATCAAACCAAGCGCTAAGAAGATCATCTTCTCAGCGCTTGGTTTGATAACTTAGTCCTGAAGATGCCTCTTGCAACAGAGCGCGAAACGTCGACTGCTTCAAAGTCCTCAACGCGGATTCCACCCGGAAATCAATATATCATTGACTCAGACCGCGGAAGTCTACGATAAGATGCGGAATCTAGATATAACATTATGTGTTTCATATTAACAAGAATATACTGAAAACCACTTACATACTTATAAGTTTATGAATAAAAAACAAACTAATATAGTAAAATAATAGCAGTCATTTAAACTGAACAATATACTACAATAGTACACTCAATAAGTAAATAAATATGCTTAAAAATAAACGAACATTCACAGAAGTCAAATGATTATTTTGAGTGGAAACACTTCGATTTAGCTTATCGAGGGGGAAGTTCAAAAATGGTACCTAGAGAATTTTAGGTTTCATACCTTCGCCCCCCAGCCACCCACTTCGAAATTTTAAATGGCACCTCCTACCTTGTGATAGATCATTTAAAAGCCCATAAAATTCTCTACTCAACCATGACTAAAAAAAATAAATCGATCGATTGGTTCTTAAGATAGACTACACACAAAATGGAAGGTATAAAATCAATTATTGTTTGGGAAGCACTGTTTGGATACACTGTTGAATTGAATTACAGTCATAATAAATACAAAATTAAAATAAATAAAATAAGAAATTAATTTATGACATGTTCGAAATGGTCGTCATTATTTGCTAGACAAAAATGCGTTCTGTTTTTGAACTGTTCGCGAACTTTGACGATGTTGCATACGTCGGATCATGGAAAAAACTCAGTCTCGAGCCATTGGTTTACCATGATTAAGTAGAGAGATTTGTACCCTTTCAAATGATGCATCACAACTATCACAAGGTAGGGGTGCCTATTGAAATTTAAGTGGGGTGGCTGGGAGCTGAAAGGATGAACCTAAAATTATCTAGGTACCATTTTTGAACTTCCCCTTGATTTCTAAATCGACGTGTTTCCACTCAAAGCAATAATCGCATCAGGTCAAGAGTTATTAAGGGTTGAGTTATTTAATACCTTCCATCTTCTGTGTAGTCTATCTTAAGAACCAATCGTTTGATTTAATTTTTTTATCATGGTTGTGTAGAGAATTTTGTGCCATTTCAAATGATGTATCACAAGGTAGGAGTGCCATTTGAAATTGCAAAGTGGGCTGGCTGGGGGTGAAGGGATGAAACCTAAAATTCTCTAGGTACAATTTTTGAACTTCACCCTCGATATCTAAATCGACGTGTTTCCACTCAAAGCAATACATACTCGCATCAGGTCAAGATTTATTAACGGCTTATAAAATGTGCGATGATATGAATAGGGTTGAGGGGGGGTATAACTATTCAATGGAAATTTACATAGTATTTTCAGGAAACATGTTTTTTATAAATAGAAACGCGATTTTTTTTTCTTGGCAAGGAAATGAATTTGCTGCAAATATTCTAATACAGACGTTTAGTGATAACAAATCACTACATGACAATAAATACTAATCATTATTGACATAATAACCCGATCTTTGAAACCAATTTTCAACCTTCTGCCAAACCTATATCTTCCAATATTTTTGAGTAAATATTTGTTTATAGTGTAAAAACATTCTTCTCCATAAATTTTTGAGTTGCGTTAATGTGGTACGTGTTTAATTTGTATGAAATACAGCGCGTATAACGCGTAATACAGTACACTTTTTCAAGCACCTGTATTGCTGTTGCGTACTATTTACATACATACCTACTTACAACATCTATTTTTTAAACGGCAACCAATTTTTATGACTTTGAAATAAATGATAAGGGAGGTTAAAGAAATTAAAACCAAATCTTCCTTACTAACTAATTACTTTATTCTAGTGGTTATTAGCAAGCAATTAATAACCACTAGAATAAACGAATTGGACCGTAACAAAGATTTGGTTTCAATTTCTTCAAGCTCTCTTATCATAACCACAAAACAAATGGATGCATTCAGTGCCGTGTTAACAAGCACGCCAAAAAAAAATATCTTCTGGGAGCATCACATCTGCTTGCGCATAAGCACGGTAAACCTAGACACGGTATGTTGAAGCGCAGATTACTGGTCCCCACCATTTGAACTCAAGTGACGGTTTTAATTTTTATACATTAACGCCTTCATTTCAATGCGAACTCACGTGACGTCATGCGCTAGGAGAACGCTAGGAGAATCCTGTCCAGCATACCGTGTCTAGGTTTACCGTGCGCATAAGCATACCTATATTTATATGCCACGCGCTCTATCAGTGAGTCATCGCTACGTAAACCCCACCTATTGAATTTTTAACGTGAATTCATTACGTTGACAGCCAGACATAACCTTAAATATCTCGGTGTAACTTTTACAGCTTTTTGTCAAAATTTGGTATGAAACATTCTGTCATGACTACGGTTGAGCAACACCATAGTAACAGACGTTGTTGTGCAATAAAAAAAAACAAAAATATTTAACAAATCGCTTCATATTTTGCAGGAATGCTGAGAACTAAAGACCATAGGAAACCATATGTTTTTATCCATTTTTCATTCTCATGCCTTCTATTATTGTCTGTGCTGAGAATAATCTGAGAAACTTGCTGACAGGTTATACAGACACAGGTACGCATTTTGCTTTATTGCTTCTATCATTTCACATTGCAACTGCTTTTTCCTTTACAGGACACAACAGAAGCTATACGACAGAAAACAATTAGTGGGTGTCCACAATTTATATGTGATAGTGGTAGTATACTTGAGGCTCACAACTACGCAGTTACGTCACACCTGGTTCCGTTATTTCTCGATAAGTATTATATTAAACTTGTGTAATAGAAAGAACAAAATATTAAACACATATGTATATCCGAGATGCATTCTGAAACGATGACGCAACTGCTTAGGTTGCGTGCCATTAAGTACGCACAATGGATTGGTCAAGGTTATTTATTTTTCATAGACATTAGAATAAAGCCTGGTATTAATTCCTACATTGTATATGAGAACAAACACAGAAGTGAACCAGAAAATAAAGACTTTTACTAGCATAGTCACATCTGGAAGATTTGAACCGATGTGACTATGCTAGTAGAAATTTTTCTTTTCGTATACCACGTGAAAAGCTATAAATAATGGAAACAAGTAAACAACCATGGTTTGTGACTTAGGTATGGTATTATAGCATTGGCTATAACAAATCAATTTTGCCAGTTCTTTCATATTTGTTATAACTAAGGTGACCCATATGTTAGCATTGTTTATTATATTTTTGTAAAGCTATTCGTTGTTTTAACTACATGTAATATGTAAATATATGTTAATTTTATTACAGTAGTACTATATTTGATGCTATTAGATAATATGTAGATGGTATTTAGAAATTAAAAATATCAATAAAATTAATTCCAATTTGTTTGTTTTTATGTTAGGTATGAAAATAAGATGTTAAGTGTCACACCTGCAGCAATTTAGTTTTAAGTTATTGGAATACCGTTGAGTTGTTTGAGGAGAAAACAGTATAGATGTGAAAAACGGCTATTAAAGAATTAAACATTACAAAATCTCTTTAAAATATAATTGTCTCGTGGAAATAGGTATTTGTTACTAGATAATAAAGATGATAAATCGTATAAAAATATAAATAACTGGAATAACCTTTTAATGTTCAGAGTTATTGATGATCTAAGAAAAGAACTCTGTGAATTTGTAATTCTGAACCTTCTCCGATGGACGAGAACACAACCACTAGCAAAACATTCCACAACGCAACTAACTAGTATTTGTAGTTTATGGTAGGAAATATAGCGCAGTGTATAATAAAAAAAGCATCGTTTAAAATGTACATTTATTAAGTAGACAATCACAATATTCACATTGGGTCAGTGGTAAAGCCATGAGGATTGGGGGGTTTACAATTAATTCCAGCCTTTGAAGAATGTATTGCAATAAATCAAAGGGCGTTTAATCATATCTTGTTACAAAAATTCAACAAAAAGGAAGACTCATCAGTTTAAATTCTTGGAGAATGATGTTCAAACAAATTTAAATTCTTCAGAAACGCTTAAAAAACATTTTTTAAATGAACACCGCATTTTTTTAAAATTTTAACCACTCCACTACAACACATACAAAATCTACAACACGTATTCTTAACTAAAATAAATAAAATTCACAATTAAAATCAGTCGAAATACAACCTAAAAAAAATCTACACTGCGTGCGTTTTCATGTGCCTATTAAGATCGTTGGCTCTTATAAACCGCTTGTCGCACACGTTACACCCGAAAGGCTTATCACCCGAGTGTGTTAAATAGTGTTCCCTCATATCAGCAGCCGTTAAGTACGATTTCTCGCAAACAGAACACACAAAGTTTTTCTGCCCGTTGTGCCTCTTCATATGGACCGATAGGCAACTCGACTGCGCGAACGCCTTGTTGCAGATGTGACAAACATACGGACGCTCACCTGTATGCGATCTCCTATGTACAATTAACGTACTCGAACCGTTAAAACCTGAAAAAATAAAAGAATTTCTTCATAGAAAAAATATCCCCGACAAAAAAAAACATAATTCATATTTATGGTATCTTTATTATGTTTTATAAAAGCTAAAACTAAAAAATTAGGTACCTTTATGACAAATATCGCATACGTGTGATTTTTCTCCGGTATGCGTGCGCATATGTTTTGTTAATTCGTTTGACTGACAAAACGCCTTCTGGCAAACGCAGCAAACGTACGGCTTTTCACCGGTGTGAATTCGTATGTGAGCTATCAGGTTAGAGCTTGTCGAGAAGGCCTTTGTGCAGAGTGTACACCTATGTGGACGTTCACCTAAAAATAGTAGATATAAAATGATAATTTATCTAAAACATGAAGCGATAAGGCATAAGTAACATTATTCGATTTATTCTGCACAAATATATTTAATAATATTAATAATATCTTTATTGTACAAGTTTATCAGAAGATACAGAGGTAAAGTCAAAACAAAATTTAATTTAATTAATAATCAAAACAAAATATATCGTATTCATCTACATGGGTTGATTACTTGGATCTTCTGAGCGCCTTCATGTCGTCGATAAAGTCGGAAACGTTGTAGAAGCCGTTTTCTAGCAATAAAGATTTGATGTTCTTCCTAAACTCTTGCTGAGTCTTTTTCATCCACTCTGCCGGCATTTGGTTGAGAAGTGTTAAGTGGCGATGTTGAACTTCAGTAGTATTTATCCTGTGGGGAGTTATGTTCATCTGATAATATGATCTTAAATCAAGATACATTTTAGTCCCTTTTCTCTTCACTTGGTGCTGTTCACCATGCACCCTCATCAACTGTTTGTAGATATACACCAATGCCAACGTCATTATTGCTTTTTCTGCAGAACTAAGTTGTTATCTGCATGGGCTGATTCTCCCCATAGTTGGATGGGGACTACTAATTCATAAATTTACTAAGAAAAAACTAAACAAAAATCAATCTATAAAACTACTATAAAATGTAGATTTCTTGCATAACTTCCGCTATTTTCCTTACTTATAAAACTTGAGTCTAAACGAATGATATTTTGAGGAATAGATCAATAATAAAATGTTTTTGAATATGGCTTGAATGTAGTTATGAGCTTAGTATGAGTTTTAAATGAAACTACGTCCATTTTAAAATTTTATAAGCCTTACTAAATATTTTTGCGATATTTTCTACGTGGCTATAAATTTGGCTAATAAAATAGTCAAAAATGCCTAAATAAGTGTTCTCTGGGGTAATTCAAAATAGCTTTTTGCCGAAATGTAGATATTGTTAAATGGAATTTCATTGTTTTGTTGTAGTTATTCTACAGAAATTATTGTGAGAACTTATTGTTGAATTATATTGGTGATAAAAATGTTGGTATGGCTCAAAGTTATTACAAACTTTTTCTAAACACATTAACCACCAAAAAGATTAACTATTTTTCTTATTGCCTGAGTTAACATTTCATGGATCACTGAGCATAAATTTATGAGCTTAATATCTGACAGAAAGTTACAAAAATGTGGGAGCAATTGAATCCATTATTGCTTATACAAATTAAGCAATATTTATCAGTTCTAATATCCCAATTTTTTCAGATTAACTTATACATTTTCTTGGGAAATATTTAAATTTATATAGTACTACATGTACCTAGGCTACTTTTTCTTCTGGGAATAACATTTGTAACAAAATAGATAAAGCCAAATAGATTTCAGATTTCATCATAGATTCAATATCGCAACTAAAAATTAATATATATGCAAAAATAAAAGATATGTTTTCTTAATTTCTTTATATACCTACATAATAATGTTTATTTAGTAAAAAAAAGGTAATAATTACAATAAATTTGTTTACCAATTACTCAAAATTAGCCAATACATTAACCCAAAATAATGATTTAAAACCTTTTAACAAGCTACTGTAGTTAATATCACTTGGTAAGCTGTAACTTGGTGTAGCTTTAGTATATTTTAATTATTTATTTACATATTTTGTATATTTTGGTAATCTGAAGTAGTCTTTTTGACGAGTAGCGTATTCATGCTGCTGACTATTGTATGTTAAATAATTAGTCAAATAATAATTTTCTCAATAATAATTTCAATAATAATTTTCTCAATACTAGTTAACCTTGAACATTGTAATATAACTTTGATTACTCAATTTTGTTGTACAATTATTTTTTTTAGTATCTCTGTCTGTACTTAAAATCATTATACTGCCGCAGTAATTAAAATATGATTCTAATATCGTACAGTATAACAATATTATAGCCTCTAATGTTTATTCGTTAGAAATTGTTCGTAACTAGGTAATATTTTGGCTCCCCTCTTTTTGTTAATGAATAATTTAAAAAATCTTCAGTGCAATTTACTCTCTATGAATTTTGTGTCAGACAATAACTTTTTTAGTTAGTTTTTATGCCTATATTGGGTTTTGTAGTTTGATCCACGATCCACGTGTGATATTTGCTACTCTCTGATTTTATATTTGAAGTAATATTATCAATTTTCAAATTAGTGGATTCTATATCGTGACATGACATATAAAAAACTTGGCTTCCTAAATCTTGTGTTCGGTGATAATTAATTTTCAATTATTCCAAATTTGAAATCAAATTGTCAAAAATTAAAATGATGAAACCAATATGACAGCCACAAATGTTAAAAGACCATCAGATTCGAATGAATCATTATTTTATGTGATATTTGAAGCTCCCTAAATGTTTTTTTAATTTTATACATATTTTTTTAATTTAAAATTTAAATAAAAACTTTTATTCCCAAGACAAATTGAGTAAATAAAACTTTACAAACCTGTATGTGTCCGCATGTGCTTTTCAAGGTCTTGGGCCTGCCTACAACCTTTATCGCACACAGTACACCGAAATGGTCGTTCGTCCGTATGCATCCTCAGATGTATCTTATAATTTCCACTATGCGAAAAAGCCTTATTGCAAACGTTACATTTATACGGCATATCAGAGGAGTGGGTTTTCATATGCCTCGTCAGTTTTATCGCCGTAGGGAAAACCTTATTACAAGTCAAGCACTGCTTCCCAGTTTCACAGTCATTCTCATCCTTTTTCATTTTCGTCCCGCGTTTCAATTTATCCTTATCTTCCGTCACAACAACGTGTTGCGTTTCAATCATCGGCTGATGTTGTATAATTTGTGCGTTTTGCATATGGATCGGACCAGCTAGCACTTGATTTTGGATCACGTTTGTCGTTTGGATTTCTTGTACCGGTATCGAATAAGTCCCGTTATAAACTTGCACGGAAGCGATATTTTGTAAATTGTAATTTATGTGATTGTCCGTTTGTAAATTGTAGTTTATTTGTGTCAAGTGATCTTGAGGATGCGGGACATTCCCAAAATGAACAAATTTATCCGTTTGCTGTGGCATGTCTATTAGTGGGGCGCATTCGATAAAAACGCAACTATCCCCCGTATTTATTTGTTGCGATTGCGTCACGTTTACTTGCGCCACTTGAGGTATTTGTTCGATTTGCTCATTTTGCTCTTGCGTATGTTGCTGCTGGCCTCTGTTGTGCTCGTTGTTAGCCAAGTATTGCCGTAACTTAGCGTCGTTCTTTTCGCATTGCTTTTTAAACTGGAAAGATATGTGCAATTTTGCCGAACACTTATTACAAATTTGTGTAGGTAAGCTGTCGTTTGGCCATACCTAAAATACAATCGAAAGTATTGTTGAATCTATCGGGTATATAGTTAATATTACTTGAACGGAGGCACAAGCCATCATTTTCTTTGAAACGTTCACTTTGAATATGGACATCATAACTCCTTCGTTTAGGCAAACTCTGCATATTTTGGAGAAGTCTAATTCCATTGATTTGCTCATTGGTTATTTGAGGTTTAAATAGGTTCTGTGGGATAACCTCAAATTGGAAACCAAAACAAAAATAAACATTCGGCCATTCGAGTTCTTGTGCGCATGCGGACAGTGGCGCAGCTCATGTTTCTGAAAAAGAAAAAATATAATAATACATAATCCGTGATTAAAAAATAAAAATGGGGGACTGGTATTTTGTCGAAGTCAGGCATTTCTAAGATACAAAAACTGTTTTATTTGTATATAGATGGAATGGAAAAGAGATTAGAGCAGTGAGGGACTTAGGGAGGAATATCGGTCACCAGATCAAATTTTTCAAATTTCTAAAAATTGATAATTTTTATGTTTTACTGCAATAAACTGACTTTAGTTAATATTTTTTAAGTTTGTTAATTTATTAACTTAATGTTAAATAAGTTAAAAATTTAAGTGATTTTTGTTTGTGAATGATAACCGTAACATTTTTTGAAGGATTTTCATCATAGATTGTCAGGGTAATTTCAAATTGTCACCATGACGTGATGTACAAATGTGAGGTTGGTATAACTAATACACAATTTTATTATCATTTGAAACCAAGAATATACAGAAAATTGGCACAATAATGTTAAAAATTGCTGCTAGAATAGATGAGTTTGTTAATTTAATTTACATTCAAACATAGACCAAGTGAAAATCAAGCCAAATAAGATTTTCTTTTATTTATTACGTGAATAATAAAGGAGAGGCATTTTTATCCATTTTTAGCAACACTTTTTTGCAGTGGGGCACTGTGATAAAATACCAATTTCAGTAAATCAAATGTGATATGCAAAATATATTTCTGCTTTGGCGGAAGATTGCAAATATCTTGTATAAGTCGAGATAATTTACACAATTAGTATTCATGCATTTAATACGCCGCAAATATACAATTTCGAATTATAAATTTGTTATGTGTGAAACTCTCGGCGGTGATTGGTTGGTTCGGTCATTTCTGAACGCTTCCAAACCGGCTGTGCGCATGTCTTTACCGTTAATGAAATTCTATGAGCCGACATAAAATGAAACCTACGTTCCATTTGTGATTCGATGTCGAACGTCGCCATTTTGGCGTGCACGCTGTGAGAATTTTAGTCGCCGTTGCGGTAGTTTTTCGATTCAGTTCGTTTTCCACATAGCGAGCATTTAGCGGGTTCGTGCGGAGTGTCAATTATTCGACCAAATTCGGATATAGAGCGCTAGAAAACAAGTGCCATACGATTGTTACGTTGGAGACGGTAGAAAACCAAATTAAATATGGCGTGTGCTACACTCAAGAGATCGTTAGACTGGGAGCCCGTTTTGGGGGCCAGGCCCGCGAAGAGGAGACGTTGTATTCCCTTCTGCGCTAGCCCTAACCACCACAAGGACCGTCAAAGTCCGACGCAGACGAGTAGTCCCAGTACCAGCACAACACCTACAAAATCCGTATTCCCAGATGTAGTTAGCGAAAAGTTTAAGTCAGGTAATTTAGTATTCATTTATTCTAATCACCCGAGCACTCGTTTACGCTTCTACGCGATAAATGCGTACCCCCTGCGAAATTTGTCGACTGATGGAATTATTTATGTTGACATTTGATTGATGTCAGCTGATTAAGATCTCCTTTTGTTTGTATACAAAGTTAAATTGTCCAGAGGAAGACTTGGTTATGTATACCCGCCCCTCAAATAAATTGCGTCAAATAACGGTCACATTTGTCAAGTTCGCAGATAATTCTTATTTCAATGATAACATTAATAATTTTAACTTATTTTTAATGGAATGATGCAGCCATGACAAATTGTTATTGTTGTTTTGAAGGCTATTATACAATTTTGATAATTACTATTTTCACATCAAAAGAATGAGTTTTGTGCTCTCAAAGTTTTGCCCTTGTTATAATGTCTATAATACAAACCTAGCAATATTCCCAAACGGCCTATAACCGATTTGTCATGTGTCTGGAGTGAGGTTAGGGTAAGGTGACGAATTGTCTCGCTTTTAGCAAGACAGTCCCGAGGTTTTATTCACAGTTTATAGAATTGCTTAAAACAATAATGATTAAAGAAGAGGATAGTTAATGTAGGTGAGATTGATTTTTTGTAAAAATACCTCGGCCTGGATTTGAACCAGGAACCCTCCAATTTCCAGTTAAAAGCTCTCCCAGTTGAGCTACAGATGTGGAAATGTATAGGAGATTATGATGAGCCTTTTTTGATGGTTTAACAAACTGCTCTTATATCGAACCCTTATTTGCGTTGAGACATTTTTCTTGTGTTGTTGAAATTCACAGACAAAATTATCGAATAAGTCAAAGAAAACCAATATGTTTTTTGTTTTTATAACTAAAATGTTATTATTTTCTGTTATAAACCAATGTAGCATCCAAACACAGAAGGTAATGATATTTTCATCGATTAAGCTGTTCCTGTCATGTAAACTTCACCGAACAACTTATCTGTCTTAATTAATAGCAAGAAACTATAATGAACTATTACATATTTAAAAAATTTAATTAACTAAAAACTTCAAACAGTTTCAGATTTGTAAAGATTTGTATTCCCATGGTTTATCATGTTGTCTTAATGATATATTGCAGTCCATTATAATATGCTTGATCTTAAGCGACATCATTTTTATCGATTATTTGTCTCGAGAACCTCAGCAATAATTTAGTCAGTTTACTCAATGATGCTAATCGATTATGCCTATTCAGAAAGGAATATTTTTTATTAAAATTATGATGTCTACAACTGAATCACACTAAAAATGTCACAATTGTAAATACTAAAAGAACTGTGCCACAACAAAAAATAAAACGTGAACAGGATTGTACATTATTAAATTAACTTATCTTATTCTCAAAAACAGCACAACACAAAATACGTATGACGTTTTTCTTGAAAGAAACCTTTGCAAGGCACTTACTTAGAAAAGAACCAAAACTTAGTAAAGAGCCAAAAGATAAAGTGACACTTGCTCTCTCTCTACTGGTTCTATTATAAATTGTCTTGACGATGTTTGTTTCTGATACAATATAGGCTTTTGCAAACATCTTTTATCATTTAGCTAAAAAATGACGAGTTTTGAGATGCCACCTCCTTGTCATTTTTATTAATTTAAGAGTTTTGAGTGGAATCAAGACCACCCCCAGTGTTTTAGTCACAAAGCTCCTAAAATTCCTGCGTTTTCTCAGGTATTTCTACACAGAATATTGAAAGGAAT
The DNA here is from genome assembly GCA_964023965.1 of Melinopterus prodromus. Lineage (NCBI taxonomy): Eukaryota > Metazoa > Arthropoda > Insecta > Coleoptera > Scarabaeidae > Melinopterus > Melinopterus prodromus. The sequence continues at coordinate 55,490,917 of OZ030393.1, forward strand.
ACACAAATTATAAATATATTATGTTTATTATATTATTAATATAATTATATTTTGTTATTAATTATATCTATGTTTGCATAACAAAGCTTCTGCATATTTAAATGGTTTAAAGACATATTTTCTGTTACAAATGCTATTAAAAATAAATATAATAAAACTAATTGAAATTATTTACTTATATATAGAAACAGCAAAATTAGGATAGTTTATATATAGAAGTCATTCCAAATCAGAACAATATTGTATTTCTATTATAAGTCTGGCCTTCAGTTCTAATCTAAGTGTAAAGGTCTTCAAATTTTCAAAAAAAAAATATTCGATCAAGGTAATTTAGTAATTTTCTTTGGCATTTTTTTGGGTTTCTTTAGAGCAGCGGTTCTCAAACTTTTTAAAATTTCCTGCGTCGGGGTCCCTTTAAAAATTGTCCGATAGCTACCGGACCCATTAATAAAAACAGAAAATTGTAGTAAATAAAACATTTCTTTACAAACATTATGTATTTAGAAAATATTACAGGTTATGTAATCGCCGTAAATAACAATGTTAATGGGATGGATGCATTTGGTGTGCCTGAAGTAGTCAATGTTTGGCTTTGTCTTGGCCAGTGCAACTCGTATATTTTTTGTCAAAATTAATTAATTTTTAATCAAAACAAACAATTCTTAGTAGTAAACACAATGCATTTTTTTAAATTCTACTAAATAAATTACCGAAAAAGTGCCATGAAATACTAGAAATCCAGTTTATTAGTATACTTATGAAAGATATATTTGACCATAATAAAAATATAAAAGTGTAAGTTAAGTTTACGGTTAATTTTATTACATGAAATCAAATTCTGTGGAATCACAAACTAAGCAATGTTTTCTTTAAAAATATTATTATTGAATAAAATAAAAATAATAATTCTCATAAATAATATATTTCTTTAATGCATCTACATTCAGTTAAAACTTAAAATATTTATTACTTGAACATTTTTGTATTTTTATTTTTGATTGGAACGTAACCCCCCATACAGCATTGAGAGATAGACGTAACCCTCGCGAATTTACGTAAAAAAACACGGGGTCATTATAAATCAAAATAGGCGATGCCCATGTTAATAAATTTTTGCCGCTATACACGAACAACTATCAAACTTAAATTATGTTATGCAAATAATTCTCTCGCGTGTAGAACAGTAAAATTAAATATTTATGGAGCGGCAACTAGAAATCTTTACATTTGATAGCATAGCCCACTTCAACTACAAGCATTTACAATGAAAAAATAAATAATAAATAAAAATAAATATATTAGGGATATACAGGGTGTTAGTAAATAAGTGCGACAAACTTCCCGGGGTGATTCTGTATGAAAAAATAATGACAGTTTGCTATATAAACGAATGTACGCAAATCCTTCGTTTTCTGAGATAAAGTTTTTCTTAAAAACTGACTGAATCTTGTATTACGTCAGAGGGAGATCATTTTCAACATTTTTTGTAGCTTTATGCCTATTTAAAATGTTATTAGTGTTATTTTCTGTTTTTGTTTTAGTTTAATGTTATTGTATTAAATAGTACTTTAAAAAATTGATATCATTAAGATCTTTTATTTTTTATTGCATAAAAACGGTGCGAAAAAAATCAGACAGGTTTTTTTTGTCACAAATTGAACGAGCAATTCTAAAATGATTTTTTAATTTGAAATATCACAGTGGCGTACCATTTTTTTCTTTAAAAAAGTTGATATCATTGTCCGTATGCGCGTCAATGATGAACATAAAATTCTTATTTTCATGCCAAAAAATGCGCAATAAGTACCTTTTAAAACCCACCAAATTTTATTTGTATTGCTCGACCGGTTTCAGAGCACTACATAAATCGTCAGTTTTTAACAAAAACTTTAGAAAACGAAGCTTTTGCGGACATACGTTTATACAGCAAACGGTCATTATTTTTTTTCATGCAGAATCACCCCCTGAAGCTACGTCTTCGGGGCGTTGTGCATACTACCATAGAATATAGACTTGTACAGCAGGATTGCTCATCTCGCATCGTTTTCGCGCATCGAAAGTCCGCCATGTACCTACGACGCTTAGTTCTAGTATAGTTCTAGAGTTCTAGTCATACCCTCGGAACTAATACTCCAGGACACCGGAAAATGGCGCCACCAAGTAATACATTTACACTCTATCGATATTTTTGCAGTATACCTTTGAAGAGTCGTTGCGCGATGACGGTTTCATACCGTATAATATAAATAAATGTGTTCGTCTTTCGCGGTCCTACCGAAACCGCTTGGCGGTCCCCTAGGGGACCGCGGACCCCACTTTGAGAACCGCTGCTTTAGAGTCTGTTAATATAATGACTTTTTTCTTATTTTGTTTTTCATTCTTTCCAAAGAAATTAAAATGGTCATATTGTCCTTGTTTATTTTGTCACTTTGTTTACATAATTAGTTATAAAATGATGAAACTGTTGGTCATGTTTCCTTGACCTATCGATATTAACAATATAAAATTGGATATAATTGGTCTCACCGTACCTGGCAGATAACAGAAATAGTACTTAACAGCTACATATTAACACCTTTTCTCAATCAAAATAACTCTTACCATTGCAATGGTTTTGGGAAAGTTGTATTCATAGAAGGAATTGCTTGTTTTATTTGCATAATTAATGTACCATATGTAATCTATAATTTAAGATTGTACATATTTCTTCTAAAAATAAATTTGTAGACTGTTGTTTTTCTTATAAAAATAGCTTGTTTAGTTATTGATATCAAGATAAGATCGATATAATATAAATATAATTGATAATAACTTGTACTGCTAGACATTTGGGAATGCCATAAACAAATATCTATATCATTTATTTTAGAGGCATTACAGCATGTATATTATTATGATTAAAATTAATAGTTTACCTGCATTAAAATAAAATTAGTTAGCCAGGATTTGACAGATATTTTGATTTTATTGGCACTAGGTATTGTCAAAAGATCCTGGCTAACTAGTTTTAATGCAGTACGAGCGAACTCTATAACATAGAATTTGCTCATGCAGCTAATAATTTTACCAAAACATGTCATAGACATAAATTGTTCAAAATTTCGTCTCCTTTAATTTATTATTTGACTATTTTAACGAAATTACCGAAATGGCGGCTCATTTTCAAAATCCTTGAAAATGCTGATAATGACCTGTATAAGAACAAGTATGAATACAAATTTTGATAATAATCCGAAGAACCATAAGGTGTAAAAATACTAACATGAAAAATTAGCAAAAATATTATGTCGAATCAGTTTTTCGAGCAAGATAAGTGTTATGAAAATTTTAACTTGTAAAATTTGTCTTACAAAAAGAATTCACCTCTTTGTTTTGACAACTAACAAGAAAGGGACAAAGTTCAGTGTGATTATCTTTTAACAGAATTATATTTTGCCAAAGTGCACAGAATTCCAATTGTTAGCTGTGTTGCTTAAATAGGGTCTACTGTGCTAAAACTAAAAACAGCGGGAATTTAAACTATCTTCAATCATTTCTAATTATCCTGTATAGTATTCCCTACTTTACAACTTTGACGATAATTAATTATTCAACGTTTATCATTTTTCTTTTCGGTATTTTAGAAAACATGGCTGCCAATCTTCGAGCACAGTTTAAGAGACTACAGAGGCGCAAACAGTTACAATTCACCTGCAGTTCGGATAACTCAGAGGGCAACAGCTCGGGGGGCGAGCAGAGCGACCAGCGTGCAGAGAAACCCCTATTCACGTTCACGCAGGTAATATTTTTTTACTTTTGAGTTTTAGTATATGTTAAAAATAATTTGTTTTTTTTTCTGTAGGTTGGATTAATCTGCGAACGCATGCTTCGAGAGAAGCAGTCAGAGATCCGAGAGGAGTATGACAACATGTTGGCGTCGAAGCTCGCCGAACAATATGATACATTCGTCAAATTTACGTACGATCAGATACAGAAAAATTATGCCTCTGTTGTACCTAGTTGTAAGTATTTTTTCGGTTCTTTTTTTAATTCTAATTGCACAGAACTGTTAGATAAAGAAACAGCAAAATAATTGGATAGATAATTGAACTTAAAAAACGCTTAGTAATTTTTAAATATTTAAACTTTGTTTATCTGTTTATAGTGCACACATATATAACCAATTTAGAGTTTTTTAATGTTTTATTAACTAAACTAGTTAGTTTGCTGGATGACAAGAATAAAATTGAGAATCATTTACACTAGTTTTTCCAATTATATTTATTGGTGTTCATTATTTAATTTTCTATATCAATATTGTTCTTATGGATCTAAAAAAAATATTTTATTAAATTGACACTTAATATTATTATAAAGAGTTAAACATTACCGAAAGTTGGTAAAAAGTTAAGATCAGCATAAAACTACTTATTTAATGTTACTGAAGAGTTTTAAAGAGAACAGAAAGTTGCCGCAGATTCCTTTTTAATTATCTTCAATAGAACTATCTTCAATGACATTGAATATAAAACAGTTTTAGCTAGGCAAACGTTATTTGGTTTTAAACGATCTATCCAATACCTCACACAAACTTTTGATAACTCTTTCACTGATTTTCAATAAAAAGATGTTTCAAACCACACATGCCTTTTATCATGAAGAATCTAATCATTATTGCTTTCTTATTTCTTGCAGATTTATCATAAGGAATGAAGATTTACATTGCTGTATTCAGCAGGTCTAGGAGAAGAAACACACCTTAGTTATCGTATCTCTATACAAATGTTTTACAGTCATATCGTGTCTAGCAGGTTTGTCTGCCTTACGTCACCACCAACCAAAACACCTCTATGCTAGCCGATTTGTGTATATAAACTACTATATATGTACTTTTGGAATTGATCGATAATTACATATTATTCTGTTCTGTACATACGTGTTATGATTTGCCGCGACTTTTGTACGATTTTTGACCGCGATGTGGCGCTGTTTGTTTTGTTGTCCCCCCGTGTTTTTCCCTTGTTCCTGTTTTGTTGGTTTTTGTTCTATCGTAAGGACGACTAGCGGAAAGCAATTTTCTTTTTCGTTTTTATTTTGATGTAATCTTATCGTATACATTAAGAGATCTTATTACCTTTGCGTTTTTGTAAGTTCGACCATTTCCATGCAATTGCCTTAAATTGTTTTTTATGTATCTGCAAGTAGAACATAACTTAGGGAGATAGTTTATAAACGTGTGCATATGGGTGTGAATGTGAATAAGTATATATATACATATTATATATATTTTTAGCTTGTAATATATACCGCAGTGTGGATCATCGTAGAAAGAAATAAATGTTAGTTTTTTGACTACGAACGTGTACATTTTATATTTGTAAGAGTTACTAATCTTTCAATGGATATCGGAGGGATTATGCGTTATCCACCTGTACATTGCTTACTGGTTCCGACTAACTAACTACGAATACTTAATCGTATTGCCATAAATGTGATTTTTTCAGTTTACAGAATAGCAAACAAGTGAACGAGAAATAACCTTTACCACAACCCATATACATAATAGAGGTATAAATAATTTTTTTTTTGCTGTGTGTGTTCAGTTGAGTCTGAATGGTAGAATAAATATAAATATTAGGTAGATTATTAACGAAACTTACGATTAAGACTAGTATTTCTTTTGCAATTCTCACATAAGTTTTCTGTTAGCTTCTATTTAATTATAAAAAAATTCTTTCCGTATTTTATTACTCACTCAGTGCTGTAATGTTTAATTTTAGTTTATTTATTTTGAGCTTTTATTTAGCAATCTGCATGCCTTTCTCGACCTTACAGTTATCCTTACTCAAATTGGTCGACTATTTCACGTCTATTGATTTGTTATGTAGAACATTATGCAAATAAATCTTTTTGGGTAAAAAAATGTTTATTTTCCCTTACATTTGCCATACAATCATGTTTTCTAATTTGCAGTATAATGAGGTAAGTATAAATATTGTTTAATAAACTTGGAAGAATGGATAAAAGAAACCCAAGCTTTATCAGAGTTTTATTAAGGAGTATATATTTTTTAAAAAAGATAAGCATATCAATTTCAAACACTCAACATAAAGTAAAACTGGGGCTTTAGAAGTATGGAATGTAGGTTTGAGTTATACATTGTATATGTAGGACCATAGGAACAACTTTTAACGACTTGAAATTTTGAAAAAACGTTTTTTCGACACACCCTAGTTACATACTTATTTTTTTTTTCGAATCCAATGGAACTAGACATATACATATATGAAAACTAAATATTGTAGTGGCTATTGCAATAGCATACTTACTTAAATTTGGGACAAGTTATTATTAAATTTGGAATGTAATATTTTCTTCCTACTAGATTTGCTCCTGATGTTCATATAACATTTTTTTGTTAAAATTGCATTATCGTTAATCTGTTAATAAGATATGAGATCACCTGTATCACAAACACTCCTTTATTTTAAACTATCAAATCTTATGTACCTCAATATATTACCAATACTCAATTCAGAGATTTTGATTTCATAGTGTTTTAAGAAACTATAACCTTTATTAGGTAATATTATTTATTACCTACCAACAATGGCAACATAAAAAACACTGGCTACTATTTTTCGGTTTTGATCGGTCTTTCATGCTTTAGAAAAACTCAAATTTCACATAAGTAAACAATAAAAAACAATGATGAGCTCTATAAACTATTTATTATCTTCCTCGATTATACTAAATGCTTATAATACATCCAACAATATCCTTAAAAATACATACATAAAATCTACATTGTGTAATAAAAAATAGTGTATACTGTATCACTAATATAATAAAGCACTTTTATATAAATTAATAACTGCTCGTTCACTTCCTCTTCTTGAGCTCTTCGAAGCGCTTAGTTAAGTCGTCAAAATCGATATCGTCGTTGGTCGAAGGCGATAGGATTTGGTCAGACGGTACGGAAGGCAATTCTGGCAGATCCGGGTAAGCATTATCCGAAAACTTTGATCGGGGCGCAGGCTTTGGTACCTCCTTGTCCTATGCATAAAAAGAATAGATATACATCAACAATTACGCTGTTTCATACCCACCTTATTTACGTCAGGTGGTAAAGATGTGTAAGGTGGTGGTAACGATGCCTTTAAAATAAAAAGTGCAAATGAAAAATTAAAAATGCATTGCCATATGAAATTTTGTGGTGGTTATTTTTTTTGCTTTATGATGATTCTAGATGGTGTTAGTTAATTTGGTATAAAAAATAAATCTAGTCTAAGGTAAAATAACGCTACAGTACACAGCTATAGAAAATCTTGAAATTTCACACATGTATTCGTTATGTTGACTTTAAATATGTATTTAATCTTTAAAATATGAGAATAGCAAACGATCATGTCCATTTATATGAATTTTATACAAATAAATTATTATTATTCTGTCTGGTAATCATGGATTATCATAAATTTCTTCAAAATTTACATTCACTGTAATGTAAATAAGGAATACTGCTAAAAGGTGGGCACCTTTCTTACTGTATAATAAAAATGTTTTGCAAAATGAAAGCTTATTGGAAAAAATAAGTTCATCATGATGATTTTTGCTTAGGATTTGATGCAGAATCAATCATTTCATTTTTCACCTTTTGAGGTGAAAAATTAAAAGATAGATTCTGCAGGCTATATATACAGAGTGATCTAAAATGACGAAGGACAGTATGAATTATCGTCACATTGAATAATGGTGAAGTTGCAAATGGTTGCAAATGATAGTCTGTCATTTTTGTTCAGTGGCGTAGGTATTCTTTCTTGTATATGGATTCTTACGTTATTAAATTGAAACAATGAGGGTTTGGAAGTCTTTTAGTCTTGGTAAAAACATTGGCCATGAATAAAACTTTAACAAGACAGCATATTTTAAAACTACTGTGTATTTCATAAATATAATTTGTAGAAAAATAAATTTTCAAATATAACAAAAATATTATACCAACTAATAACATCCTCCCATATGAAAATAACCCATTATCTAAATATCAAATAAAAATCATCTCTTATATCTTAAATCAAATAAAATGATATACTGTTTATTACAAATTAAATTTAACTCCTCAAAGTATAGTTTTTTAAAGATAGGTCTTTAGTTTTGAAACAAAAAAAAGAACAAACAAAAGTTACATTATACAAGTGTCAATTTATGACCAATTTTTATGCTAGTCAATAACTTTTCCAAAAAAAAAAAAACATTTAGTTTATAAGATACCAACAAACAATTGTCATATAGATAAGGGGTGGTAGTTATTTCGTAAAATGTTCATGTATTAATTCTGTTTTGTATTGTGTATGCAATTTTTTTAAAATTTGTTTTTATTTTGATTGTAATTTTTTTTGTGACACTATTGCTAGCGTGATGGATGAATTATTGTATCACTTAACCACAACCTATTAATAAAGAGACCTTATTATTATTATTATTATTATTATTTCATATAATTTGAATGATGAAGAAAATGATGGTCAACTTTTCAAAAACAAATACGGTTTATGATGTCGAATATTTTCCAATGACACTTGATTTCTGGGTGGAAACTGCATTATTAACTTTGAAATAGTCATTGATTCAGACTACAGAAATCTCTAATTTACATATACAATTTTGCTCAAGTTTGATGCTAAATAAGTTTGTAACTTTGTACAGAAATTAACCAAGATTATAACACACTTTGGGAAAAATAAAAAAGGGTTTTTCTTCCAATATGTGCATTTCTGTAGAAGGTTCCAGTAATTTTTTTAAATTTTTGTGTTCCAGAAACTCTGTTCAAACTGTTTTTTGCAATGCAGGCTGAAAATGCCGCAATTCCTCTGCACCAAAGTTTAGAACATATCAATTCAATCCCATATGGACGACGTACTGTTATTTCAATAAGAGGTGGACATACACGTTATTATAGTATTAAGTATATGTCAAGGTTCACCTATTAAAATTTAATTTTTTACCCGTCACATGATCTCCTAACTTCTGGTCATTACCTTTAAATAAAATTGGTGCTGGCATTAAAAACAAGAGCCTAATCCATCAAGTAACATTTGGTGCAAGGTTTAACCAGATTTCAAATAGCTAACGTTTACTAAAATTGTGTATCTACTACAAAAATTCAGATATAGGAATGAAACGATTTATTACATATATATTTTGTTGACTTTCTATCAGAGTAATTCTGTTCCGATTTCCTTAGTTATTCCAGAGCATGTCTCAAAAGTACACAAAAAAACATCAACACATAAGATTACCAAATTGGTTTGAGTTCGTTTAAGTTTTCAATTATAAGATGGATCAAGTCTCAACTTTTTCCGTAAAGTGGCTTTAAAGAAACTTTTTAATTCACGCAACATTTTTAGTACAATGTCTAAAAACTACATTGTTTCGTAAAATGTTCACGTGTTAATTCTGTTTCGTATTGTGTCATTTGTGTTTTATCATTATTATTTGTGTATTTTTTATCATATAAAAATTGCTTACCGGATACTCTGTGTTTGATTCCTTTGACTCTGGACCTGGTGGAATGTTATAAGAAAACGGGGTGCCGTACGGCATGCCCCCTGCTCCACTGCATGTAGGTGCACTTGCGTTACTCTGATCGTCATAATTCATATTTGAATTGCCTCCCATTTGCTGAAAATAACAAAATTTACTACATCATTAAAAAATTCTTAAATTTGTAACATTTTGTAACAAATTGTAATTGTCTGCACAATAAGAAAACACTGTTTTCTCTTAGGTATCTTTCTTTCTGGCTCACATTAGACTGTGTTTCCAGAATAAATGAACACAAACCGGAATTTTAACAGCGTCTTTAATGAAAATTAACTCACCGGATAACTAAACGGCATTTGGTGAGGCAAAGGGGGCGGTTGCGGGTACCCGATGAAACCGGGAGGTTGAGGAATTCCTCCTCCACCGCCGCCTCCACCCAAATTGTTCTTGTCGCTGCTCAAGTCAATCAACATTCCGTCGTACGTCTCCTGCATAATCTGCGGGTCAGGTTCATACGGAATATCATAAGTCTTAGCAATTTCAATCAGGTATCTTTCGACAAGGATTTTTGGGGGACTCTGAATGGACATCTTGTGCTTCAACTTCTGGCTGATTCGAGTCTCGGATTCGTTGCGGCAACCTTCGGCGAAGGGCAAGCCGTACTTTGCGGCCAACAAATCTGCGATAACTTTCAATTCCGGACAATCTGCTTGAAGACGCGGGGCAACCCACAGTACGCTGGCGATCGCTTCGGCGATTCCTTCGTCCAGTTCTTTCATTTGGGTTATTAGGCCGAAACGTGCTAGAAGGAGGTCGCAGTACATTTCTACTACTTCCATGGCTTCCACGAGGTAGTCTTCCCTATAATAAATAAGAAATATAAAGAAGAATATAGTATGGTTAAACAAAAAAAGTTGTATTTTTATTACGTAGGTGTTTTGATTGCACAACATATAAAGAATGTACTGTAAAATATCAGAAAGAAACTTGAAGAATTAACAATGCTACAGACTAGTGTTGAATGGCCACGATTTTCGGAACCTTTCTTTAACATACTCCCATAGCTACATATCTCAATATATATTCTTTTTGTAATATTCCCACATTACACTGTTTCAAAATGGTGTATTATCTGTTGTACTGAGCTTAATAGTTTAGACTTGAGGAGGGTTGACACAATTTTTAGAAACTAACCGATTGATTATAATAATTCTAGCGGCATTGTATTTGTAGATTAACTAGAGCACCGTAACACAATTTTGTAAACGCATGAGATAATCTTGATAGTTATTTACACTGTGGCTGAAGACTCATCAAAATTGTTAAACAATATATTAAGTGCTTGCTTTTTTTGTTTGAATGTAGTAGAGAATAAAAAACAATTGTAATTGTTCTTACATATTAAATATTTACATTAAATATATAATATATAATTCATTTCAAACAATTTCTCAACACTGCAAGTTCTTCAAAACTAAAGTTAAATCTTCTTGAACAAAAAAAATATTGACATAACAAATACTAAGCAATTGTATCAAACATGATTCACTCCCTAGCTTAGAGAGAATTAAAATAGATTGGAAAAATGGAGTGTAAATTAATTACAGTATTTTGTGATACCTGTAATCTGAGTCATTCACTTGCCTATCATATTGAGGCACGCTGCTCAAACACAACGAGACACCACTTTACTACTTCTAATATATATATTTTAAATCAACCGGTATATACCAAACATTCTAATGTATTGTTAACTCAAGAAATACCTTTGACAAATTCAAATTATTCAGAGTATGAGACGTAATACCCTATGACTTTTTAAACATCAGCTGCACAAACTTTGAAGTTAAATAACTTTTGTAATCTGTGATCAATTATAATTTTTTTTTTCGGTGTGACCAAATTCATCATAATTACCATAAACCTCTTAAAATTAAAAAAAAATGTGACAACTGATCTTACTTGGAAAAACAAAATGATGTTTTTAGTCCAAGTTTGAGACACCTATTGAGTAACTACAGAATTTGTGCACGTTGTCAAGTACTCTGTTACAAAACCATATCAATTCTCAACATTCTCATCTCCACTTTTGTAGAAGATGCACACTTTCTACTAATATTGTACATATTTTTTTTATACCAGAAACCCTGTAAAACTGAGTTTTGCTATGCAGGTTGAATATGCTGCAATACTTCAGGATCGAATATTACAATATATCCATTCGATGCCACGTCAACTGCATGCTGTTATCAACAAGCGGTGGACGTGCATGTTATTAAAGTACAGATCAAGTCTATGGTAAGTTTCACTTATTAAAATAAATATTTCTACCCAACGGTTTATCTTTTGCTTTCTGGTCATTATTCTAAAACTAAATTGTTGCTGAGATTCAGAACAATAGTCTTATACCCTTATACTCTCAAACATGTCTCGGTGTCTCCGAAATGTCTCGGAAATAAAATTAAAATCGATCCTTATTTGAAAAGATATTTAACATGGAAGTTGTGCACAATAAGTATCTGACAATCCTTTCATTCTGCCAGTTAAAGTATATCAATTTTTACAACTATTTCTTGCTTTCTTTTCTCAAAAAGCAGAACAAGGAAGCATTTTGTAGTCATCGTAACTTTGTTTTCCATACTGTAAGACACAGATAATTAAATCCCATACCTGATAATGTGTTCGACACGGATTTTCGCCCGTTCATATTTCCCAGTATGGATAAAATCGGATATTTCCTTTCGTGATTTTTGAGTCAGCTCTGTTTTCTTCTTCTCCAGCAATTTTAACCTGTTTATAGCTAGCCTTAGGTGCGTTTTTAATTTAGTATAATTAGGACCGCTGGAAAACATCTTGCACACTCACTCACACCACAATAAACAAGTGTGAAGTGGACAATTATTGATAATTTAGATCAAATTCTAATCAGTGACTAATAATCTGACTCATCTCTAAAAAAATATTATCTTCTGATGACAGCACTGACAGCTGTCAAAGTGCGACCATAGCGACATCTGTGTTTTGATTCGCATACCAAACTCGCAAACTTTTCAGGTAAAGCTGGGTAAAGCAAACTAATTTTTTATTATTTGCTGATTATTGCCATAATTAATAAGAATATAAAATGCCTACACGCGCTTTCCTAAGCAAATTCGTGTTACTTTTTTCAATATTTTAGTGCGCTTTGGAACGTTTCCCATTCCCCCTCCAGTCCACTTTTTATCCCACGTGTTTTAAGGTTATGTGCAGTTATGTTATCCCATTATTTTGAAATAATTGGACAGTTTTTATAATCAAGAACTATTAGGTCTGAAATTGTCTACTACAAATAATAAATATTAAGAAAAATACACCAAGATGCCAAAGGTGCGAGTTGAGAAGAAAAGCAGAGTGCACAATGAAGTTGCTAAACAAGGTTAGTTTTACATTATTGCTATAATTATTAGCGAAATGTAATAATATTTATTCGTAGGTATTATGTTCAACAAGGATTTCGGTCAACACATCCTTAAAAATCCCATGGTCATTACGTCGATGCTCGAAAAAGCTGCGTTGAGGCCAACAGATGTCGCGCTGGAAATTGGGCCCGGAACTGGTAATTTAACAGTGAAAATGATTGAGAAAGTCAAGAAAGTTATCGCCTGTGAAATAGATACAAGGTAACGCATATATTTATTAAAATATGATGTTCTCTATTAAGAAAACATGTATTGGTACAATAATTATTGAGCTTTTCTATTTCATAAACTAAATATTTAGTTCATTATCAATTTACCATATCACCATACCAGAAGCATATTCCTGACGATTAAAAAAAGTATATCTTAAAATATTGATAACTTTTCGAGTTATTGTGTTAAACGTGTAGCAAAAATATAAAAAATGTAAACGAAGGTATTGAGAAAAACATGTTTAAAGTTTTCAACGGGAAAATCTAATAATAGTCTAGTGACTGTGAATTAATAATTATTTTTTGTAATGAATTTTTGTTAATAACGTATTGTATTTTTGTAATAAATTGCCATTCATGTTCATACTGCATGCCTTACTGTATTTTTAAGAAAACTAATAAATAATAACCTTTGCCTTTTTTAATCTTTTTGTAACATTGAAAAAGTTAGCTTTGTGTTGTTTTCAACATCACATTCATTAGTTTTATTTTGTAGGTATTATGATTATTTTTAATGACATTTTTTACTCAGAAAGCATAAATGAAGAACCCCATAAATTTATGACCATAATTTTTAAAACACCCTGTGTTTAAAGATATCAAAAAGAAGCAATAGGTTTAAAAATAATGTACTTAATGAGAAACCAAAAATTCTCATATAGTATGAGTTTAGACAAATTTTTATTTTAGACTTGTTGCTGAATTACACAAACGTGTCCAAGGTACGCCGATGCAGCAGAAACTCCAGATCATGGTTGGCGATGTTTTAAAAACGGAATTACCGTTTTTTGATATTTGCGTTGCAAACATCCCCTATCAGATCTCCTCACCGTTAGTCTTCAAATTGTTGCTCCACAGACCATTCTTCCGTTGCGCAATTTTGATGTTCCAACGAGAATTCGCACAGCGATTGGTCGCTAAACCTGGCGATAAACTTTATTGTCGTTTATCTATTAATACTCAGTTGTTGGCCAGGGTCGATATGTTGATGAAGGTATGTAATTTTTAAATTTTGTTCAAATTTTGGCGCCTGGAAAAATGCTTGTTGTTTTTTCAGGTAGGGAAAAATAATTTCCGACCACCACCAAAAGTTGAGTCGTCAGTTGTGAGGATAGAACCAAGGAATCCCCCTCCGCCTATTCCTTATACTGAATGGGATGGGCTGACTAGGATAGGGTTTACAAGAAAAAATAAGACTCTAGGAGCTGCTTTTAGGCAGACCTCTGTGTTAGCAACTTTGGAAAAGAATTATAAACTGCACTGCAGTTTACATAATAAGGTATTATTTTTTTTTAGATCAGCTAAAGAATATTTTAACGTAACTTCTATATTACTTTAGGAAATACCAAGTGATTTCGATATCAAGACAAAAGTTGAAAGTATTTTGAAAAGTATAGAAGCCGACCAGAAACGATCTAGGACTATGGATATTGATGATTTTATAAAGTAAGTTTAAAATTTTATTTTACAATTCATATTTTTTACGTTTGCTTTCTATATCTTTTAGGACGCTACATGCATTCAACAGCGAGGGTATACACTTCTCATAACATGTAATTATATTTATAAAAATATGTATAAATAATATGCATAAACTTAATTTGTAAACTAGATAAAATATAATATAATACATATGTTAACGACAATATCTTTGGATTTTCTGTTTGTTACTTAGAGTACGTAACCAATAGTTGGCCCTCGGTAAGTCACTCAGCCGTTCAAAATCTCTTCCTTTCCAAATTTTCGAAGAATGCTATCCTGTTCTTTGCAATATCGGCTGGTAGTTCTTCCTGGGATTCCTCAGCAGATTCAACGCTTTGATTTTCTGTAAAGTAAGACCAAAAGAAATAATTAGCATGTTTAGTTTAGTTTAACTTAGTTTGGTAAGTTCTGCATGACAGGAACGTTGCCAAAAATGCATGAAAATATTAGAAAGTACTGTAGCATTCGTAATTATCGACTAAAATCAGGCTAAATTTGTTTGATGCTGTTCTAGTGCCCTACTGTATTTTAGAATATATTTTTTCCTGTGTATGGAAAGGAACCAGAATTGTGGTCGAGCTAAAGCAACACTTTTAAAATGTTTTACTATGAAGGCAAACTTAACATAGTCAAAAACCTTTAAAAATCTATGGTGACATGTTAATATTAATTAATAATTATTATTTATTATTAACAGTATTAGAAGTCATAGCTCCAAAATTGACGTAGATATTGAGGTACAAAGTACTTTCACATTAAAAGCAGCGTTCTTAAAGTCTTGCATCGCAAACTGATACAGTGTGATCAGATTGTGAGAATTTAGGTGGCCAGGCTTTCCGATTATGAAGCTTCCTTCCACATTTTTAATAAATCCATGTGCTATATATATATATATATATATATATATATATATACATAAGCAAAATATTTGAAAAAGTTAATAGTGTTAATAGTGTCTAATAGAATGAAGTATCTAACAAAATTGTTGACAGTTTAAAACTCAAAAGCACAGGCTTAGCCAAAATTACCGGAACACCTAAATAATTCTCCAACGGTAAGAAATTAAAAAAAAAAATCATCAAACAAAACATTTTTGGCTTTCTTAAAGCTATCTTAAATATATATTAAATATATATCTTAAATATATTTTCAATATACTGGGTGCTTATTTTATTATACAAAAAAAAAAGAAAAAAAAACGCGAATATTCCTACCTGAGTATTTTATTATAGAGATTTGGTAGTGTCCTTTTTTTAAATAGAACAGCCTGTATATTATTACAAGTTTTAACTCTAAGATTTTTGGTATAGGAATATTTTTTTTTTTATAAAATGCATTATTTTTTACTTATAAGCTACTAACTAAAACTAGTAAAAATTTCCGCAACACCTAATCAATCTTTCAACTTCAAAAAATGTCAAAAAAATTTTCAAATAAAGTTTGTTTGCGTTTACACAACTTCTCGTTTAAATATAGTTTGAATATATAGTGCGTTCATCTTATTATGGAAATTTGCCAACCCTTCCATTTTCTAGTAAATATTTTTTAATACATTATTTTTCAATTATGAACAATTAATCCAAACTCCTGACCTTCAAATTCAAAATATGTTGGTATTTTTTATTGGTTTTTTATTTTTTATCCGTTTGTTTCAAGTAAAAGTTTATGATGTTTGATTAATTGCTTATAACTAAAAATTAGTGCAGTTTATAAAAACATAATTCTCGCATAAAATTATTTGAATTAAACTTGTTCTCTGTCAGAAAAAACAAATTACAAATTTCCAAAACAAAAGAAACATGTATATTAAAGATATATTTAAACGAGAGGCTGTTTAAAACCAAAAAACGTCGACATATTTCAAAAACCTTTTTTTTGCAGTTGAAGAATTATTAAGGTAATTTGTACTATTTTAGATTAATAGCAAAAAATGTATTCCTATAAAAAATTCTTAGTATTGAAAAATTTAGTAATACATATACAGCATGTTTCATGAGGAATGGTACATACGTTAATATGTTGTAGATTTGTTCATTTTAAGCTAAAACGTTCCTAAAAACATGGGCTCAATTCTCAAAGGTGACTGAGATACAGCCAGTTAATGCATAAACTGATATCACGCACGGCTGTGGACCGGTGGATTAGTCGTGACCCCCACGACTATCAGTTGGCCAGCTCGGTCACCTGACCTTAATCCATTAGATTACTGAATGTCAGGATGGGTAAAAAGCGATGTTTATCGAGTAAAAGTAAACACGCGTGATGAGCTAATTGCTCGAATTACGGCCAGTGCATGAATCAAGGCAAATCAGGACAAATTACGCAAAACAGTGCGTGATATCTTCAAGAGATCAGCTAAGTGCATCGAGTTAGGGGCATTAAGGGTTGCTATGGTTATATGTCAAATATAGCAAATATTTGTCATTCAAATTGTAAATTTTAAATCATCAATGTCAATTATTGGCGATTAAGGTTATAAGTTTGACAATTAATTGTCTGTACTGTGACACGGCAATGTCAATTATTGGCGATTAAGGTTATAAGTTTGACAACTAATTGTCTGTATTGTCACTCAACTCCGAATTGTTTGTATTGTTATTCAAGTCCGTAGTTACGGTAGATACGCATGTCACTTGATAACGTCAAAATGGCCAAAATCTGGTCAAAATATTTATTAAATTATTGATATTATTCAAACGGAGGAACAAAACCATTGTAGGACATAAAATTTTATATTCACCTCGGGTATTACTTCTTGATGTTTATACCCTCGGGAGACTTAAAAAGCTCGAGGCCTATCGGCCCTCGAGCTTTTTAAACGCTCACTCTCGGGGCATAAACATCCGTGTAATGCCCTTGGTACATAAATAACTATTAATATATTTATTACAATTATAAGTAACCCCTGGGACAATAAAGACTTAATTTCATTGATTGAAAGGGCTAAATAGTAAACTAGATCGCTTGTAAAGTTTTATATTCATTATTCATCTCTCTCCGCACCTAACCTATAAACCTAACCTATTGACGATGAAATTATTGCAGTTTAGTTCCCGAATTGCTTTCACCGATTTCTCTTTCATACAAATTTTGCAAAACATTGCTATATTTAATATTTCATATCATTTTTGGGTTTGACGGTTATTCTGGTGTGATGTAGATGCGCAGAAAAAAAGGATTTTTTATGCTGATGTGGGTGATGTGCCTAATCTATGTTTCGTCCCAAAGTGAAACTATTATTTTTACCTGTAATCCGTGTTATATGATTATATTTGTATTCTTCGAATTATATCATTGTACTTTTACCTGAGATCCTGCAAGACAACAAAAACGTAAAACGGGACTTAGAAGATTTTCCAACCCAGATTCGTATTCAGCTCAAAGAAATCTATCGAACACGCATTTACAATCACAAATCAGAGATATGTGTATAAATATTAATCAGAGGTATCGATAGTTTTCTAATTTTGCAATTGTCTTTTATTTTCGGAAATTTGGGTGTATGATTATGGAGTGTGTAGGCTACATTAAGACAAAAATGAAAAGAACCCATCAAAATCAATAAGCGGTTGACATTTAAAAACAAAATATTGATCTTATAAGACAACTGAAGGTCCAGAAATGTAATAGACAAATATCTAGCAAGATGAGACTATTCTAGCAACACTATTTTACTTTCTATCAATTCTACAACAAAGCTGGACTCTTGAGATACAGGCTTAACGATAAGGTTTATCAATCAACGTGACAAGATGGATATCGGAGATGTGAACATTATAATGTTAATTTATTTAATAAATACCTTGTTTTATTGATAAATCCTCATCACTCTTCAGTTGTTGCGTGACGCTTCTGTAACGCCTTTTTTTTCGCAAAAATACCAAAGACCTAAAGTTGCCGAAGAAACACCAAAATACGTCGACTTCTACCAAACCTGTGCTGCTCATGCGTTTCTCCCGGATGCTCCGGCCAACCAGGGAGGTGGTCGTGGGACAGTAACCAAACGGTTCCTTAATACGATGTTCTAGGGCGCCACGTCAGTCTTAATCCGTTGGAGAAACAGCACTTGACTACGAAAGTGCAGCTGAAATAAAGGCAACACAGGGAACAAGCAAAGTAAATGTATCTTCAACCAATTTATTAGCCTCCAAAAGTCAACGATGATATCGCCAATATAATCTGCATCGGTATACAGGTACACAATAATTCGTGGTACAGCCAAAAAGTACCACGCAGATGCTACGCCGAAGGCTTGCTTATAATTGGGAATGCACACAAACAAAACAATAAAAAGGTCAAACAATTCAACACACTTAAGGGCTTCGAGCCCAAACCGCAACTCGTAAAAATAGTAGCGACCGACACGAAGCTTGGCCAAACCGCGCCGCGACTCGCTGTAGATTTGGGTAAAATCCCCAGAAAATTATTGCACCCGACGTCGATGTTGAAAAGTTGATAACAAGAATAAAACTAAACTCGGCAAGCATATATGGGGGCAATCCGTCCCACAAGAAAATTAAATTCCCATCGGCACTCAACTTGGCTAACAAACGGCTTCCGTTAAAAATTCTGAACGATCAAAGGAAATTATACCAGAGGATACCATTTATCCGAATTAAATTCAGAATCCACAAAGATAAATACTGTAACGGGTAATCAAAATTACGAGTACGTAAACCAGACTCGAAATTAAAGAAAAAGGTAATTAATAACACATACGGGTTGAGCACCGATGGTCCGAGCGATATCTTCGGATAATTAAACACGTAACAATCAATAACACTGAGCTGAAGGCTCCGGAATGGACAACGATTACTAAATCGTAGCCACACTAATCTACTACTAATCAAATGCGCCACCATAAAAAGGTGTGCGAGCGGAAGGCTCCTCGACGGGTAACGATTACACAATCGTAGCGATACTAACTACTAATCAACAAAAGGCACAACCAAAAAAAAAGATATACGAGCTGCCTGCTCCTTCGAGGGACAACGAGCGTCCGCCACAGCTGATCGGAAAAATATAGGACCTCTGACCTTTATCCGGAGCTTCGAGACACTGTTTGCCACCTACAGACGCTCCGATGCTAGCGTTGGATCCTCCACGACGGATAATAATCACCGCACGTGCCGGTCCCGTCACGGTGCCACCAACTCCGACTCGATATACTTCGAAAAGGTCTCGTACTAGATGTCGAAGGACCTACGCAGGGTCTCTTGCCTCGTACCAGGTGACTACTGACTTACGAAGGGTCTCTCGCTTCGTGCTAGGTGACTACGAACGTTCGAGGGGTCTCCGGCCTCGTATTAGGTGACTACGAACCTTCGAGGGGTCTCCGGCCTCGTATTAGGTGCCTAAAAAGAGGAAATAGTCGTAGAATCGACCCACCAATTGCCACCAGACAATCTCATCGAATCTAAAGAGAGCTTACCCAAAAATAGATGGACACTGGGCCTACGTGAACGTGATAGAAGTTCGTTTAAATCCGCACAATGGCGTGGTGGCCAGATTTCCACTAAATCAACAACCTGGACACCTGTTGAAGCCTGGTCGAGATAAATCCGCACTACGGCGATAAGGGGGACCTCCAAACTACCAAAATCCTCTCCTATAATTCTCAACGGGCTTCCAAAAATCTATCACACGTGTACACTCCAAGATGATTGACAAGACAAGACGCCGGAAAAGCACGCTGCAAGCCGCACTACGGCCACGAAAAATAACGGCCGGAAACGCAGAAAAAACGGAAACCTAGAATTTCTGTCGGAATAGGGAAACCAAGGGAAAGTTAAACCAAGTAACAGCGGCGAACTATAGTACAAAGTAAACAACGATTTTGCAAGACAAAATTCCGTGAATCCAAACAGTAAAAACCGTGGGATCTAATTAAATGTAAATGACGGGGGCGTGGCCTCGGCAATTTTGCGCGCGGAAACCCGATGCTAGCAGCGTTTCACACCCTGCCGAGTTCCTGCCGAGCTCCACCAAGTTGCCCTAGACAGCGATAGATGGCGCTACCCATACGGAATAGCAAACAAATCACGCAGAACAATTCGCCGCGTTACACTCCCCCTCTCCTCTCACAGAGGAAAATTTCCACGAAAGTTTCCGACCCAGATCCAAAGGAGCGAACCGAACGCATCAAACTGCAAACCCGTGTGTCCAACGATGCCTCCACACCAACAACTCAACTACCAAGCAATAAAAAAGCTTGAGGGGCCAGCACCAGATGCCAAGGCGGTGCAACGACAACAGTAGGGAGGGGAAAAGGTATGGGGAGAGGACAACACAAAAGAAGGAAGGGACGGGCAGTTGCGTAAGATGCGGAAAAGTGCATCAAACCTCGTTCGTACCCATCGACAGCACTGGAAACCAGCAATAACACATAGGGACAGGAACCAAGGAACTCACCACTGCTGCCACCGCACAACCCCAACACCAGGCACCGACGACTCGCGCCCCGAAAACAAAAAATAGAGCTGACCACAGCTCTCAACAAAAAGGGTACCACCCAACAACAAAAAGAAACTACGATAAGCAAGACAAAAACCCAGGGGACACCAGAACAAACCCTTGGGGTGGTGGTACTAACAAACAGAGAAATCCCAAAACTAAGGAAGACGGCCAATCAACCGAAATACCGCCAACCGAAGTATAACGTCAAAATGACGACAAAGCTAACAACCTAGCCGAAATCGTTTTGCAACGATGAGGAGTCCTCACGCATTGTGAGACGCTCCCTTTCCCGATCCCTACAAGAGATGATGGTAGGTGGAAGTCTTCCGTGGCCTTTTACCAGACTCTTACTGGTGGCAGGTTCGCCGTGTCCGTATTCTGTAAGCCCCGGAACACAGAGCGCTGGTGCACAACACTGAAACAACAGCACCTACAAAACAAAACGAAACACAGCAAATCCCAAAATTACCAAGCGCTGGGAAACGCATCAACAACGACCCACAAGGCCACGCTCAACAGGGAGCGAACAATCCGGCACCATGCCACAAATACGCCATCACGGCAGACGCCAACCTCGCCAATCCAGACACGAAGAAGGGTCCTACAAACTAAATAACAACCACGAGCTCCCCGTTCCGTCACGGAAGAAGGCAAAAGGCATGCATAAAATCCGCAGAGCGACAAACCGATCATCTCCTCCTGATCCGAAAAGGGTACCCGCACCAACACGGGAATCCACTGGAACTCCTGCAAAACAAAGATATAACAAAACCCACAACACCCGAGAACGAAATTCTATGACAACACAAGTTCGCCAGTCCCAATCAAAAAAGCAAAGCCAAGACCAAAAAAAAAGAAACTAGACCCAACCGGCAAAGTCCAAGACCTAATTATCTCCTCCTAATTAATGATTAATGGCCCCACGTTGGGCGCCAATGTAACGCCTTTTTTTTCGCAAAAATACCAAAGACCTAAAGTTGCCGAAGAAACACCAAAATACGTCGACTTCTACCAAACCTGTGCTGCTCATGCGTTTCTCCCGGATGCTCCGGCCAACCAGGGAGGTGGTCGTGGGACAGTAACCAAACGGTTCCTTAATACGATGTTCTAGGGCGCCACGTCAGTCTTAATCCGTTGGAGAAACAGCACTTGACTACGAAAGTGCAGCTGAAATAAAGGCAACACAGGGAACAAGCAAAGTAAATGTATCTTCAACCAATTTATTAGCCTCCAAAAGTCAACGATGATATCGCCAATATAATCTGCATCGGTATACAGGTACACAATAATTCGTGGTACAGCCAAAAAGTACCACGCAGATGCTACGCCGAAGGCTTGCTTATAATTGGGAATGCACACAAACAAAACAATAAAAAGGTCAAACAATTCAACACACTTAAGGGCTTCGAGCCCAAACCGCAACTCGTAAAAATAGTAGCGACCGACACGAAGCTTGGCCAAACCGCGCCGCGACTCGCTGTAGATTTGGGTAAAATCCCCAGAAAATTATTGCACCCGACGTCGATGTTGAAAAGTTGATAACAAGAATAAAACTAAACTCGGCAAGCATATATGGGGGCAATCCGTCCCACAAGAAAATTAAATTCCCATCGGCACTCAACTTGGCTAACAAACGGCTTCCGTTAAAAATTCTGAACGATCAAAGGAAATTATACCAGAGGATACCATTTATCCGAATTAAATTCAGAATCCACAAAGATAAATACTGTAACGGGTAATCAAAATTACGAGTACGTAAACCAGACTCGAAATTAAAGAAAAAGGTAATTAATAACACATACGGGTTGAGCACCGATGGTCCGAGCGATATCTTCGGATAATTAAACACGTAACAATCAATAACACTGAGCTGAAGGCTCCGGAATGGACAACGATTACTAAATCGTAGCCACACTAATCTACTACTAATCAAATGCGCCACCATAAAAAGGTGTGCGAGCGGAAGGCTCCTCGACGGGTAACGATTACACAATCGTAGCGATACTAACTACTAATCAACAAAAGGCACAACCAAAAAAAAAGATATACGAGCTGCCTGCTCCTTCGAGGGACAACGAGCGTCCGCCACAGCTGATCGGAAAAATATAGGACCTCTGACCTTTATCCGGAGCTTCGAGACACTGTTTGCCACCTACAGACGCTCCGATGCTAGCGTTGGATCCTCCACGACGGATAATAATCACCGCACGTGCCGGTCCCGTCACGGTGCCACCAACTCCGACTCGATATACTTCGAAAAGGTCTCGTACTAGATGTCGAAGGACCTACGCAGGGTCTCTTGCCTCGTACCAGGTGACTACTGACTTACGAAGGGTCTCTCGCTTCGTGCTAGGTGACTACGAACGTTCGAGGGGTCTCCGGCCTCGTATTAGGTGACTACGAACCTTCGAGGGGTCTCCGGCCTCGTATTAGGTGCCTAAAAAGAGGAAATAGTCGTAGAATCGACCCACCAATTGCCACCAGACAATCTCATCGAATCTAAAGAGAGCTTACCCAAAAATAGATGGACACTGGGCCTACGTGAACGTGATAGAAGTTCGTTTAAATCCGCACAATGGCGTGGTGGCCAGATTTCCACTAAATCAACAACCTGGACACCTGTTGAAGCCTGGTCGAGATAAATCCGCACTACGGCGATAAGGGGGACCTCCAAACTACCAAAATCCTCTCCTATAATTCTCAACGGGCTTCCAAAAATCTATCACACGTGTACACTCCAAGATGATTGACAAGACAAGACGCCGGAAAAGCACGCTGCAAGCCGCACTACGGCCACGAAAAATAACGGCCGGAAACGCAGAAAAAACGGAAACCTAGAATTTCTGTCGGAATAGGGAAACCAAGGGAAAGTTAAACCAAGTAACAGCGGCGAACTATAGTACAAAGTAAACAACGATTTTGCAAGACAAAATTCCGTGAATCCAAACAGTAAAAACCGTGGGATCTAATTAAATGTAAATGACGGGGGCGTGGCCTCGGCAATTTTGCGCGCGGAAACCCGATGCTAGCAGCGTTTCACACCCTGCCGAGTTCCTGCCGAGCTCCACCAAGTTGCCCTAGACAGCGATAGATGGCGCTACCCATACGGAATAGCAAACAAATCACGCAGAACAATTCGCCGCGTTACACTTCTGGGCAAACTTCTTGCAGTTAGACTACAATTAACAGAATCCTTCTTTCCTTCAGTTTCCTAAATAAAAAGTCATGTTAGAATACAATTTTTTGTTAGTTTTGAGAAAATACGTACACGATCAAACATTTTCTTCAAATTCTGGACTGACGGGATTTGCTCAACATCTCCATTAGTGAGCTGGTCGTCATCTTGAATAATATTGTCATCACCGGTAGTCACATTATTCATAGATACCTCGCGCTTAATCTCAGGCTCTGGTTTCTTGTGAACAACGGTTGAAACATTCGGAAAACTCTTTGAAAAACGCCCCAGTAAATCCTTGACCATTTTTTTCTCTTTCAAGACCACAATTTCTTGATCTGCTTCAGTAGTTATGGATCTGCTCTCCGGCCGCGATATACCCTCTTCGGTAATATCCGTAGAATACTCCAAGCTGAAATCTTTGCTTTCCGAAACAATATCTTCTTCGGAATAATCTGAAGTGTTCGTGGACGCTTTATTCTCAAAGAACGATTTCACATCACCGAAGTATTTCGCTGGGATTTCATACGCCGGCATGTCTTTTATTTTAAGAATGTTGCCGAACTCTTCAACCTTACTGTTCTCCTCGACGTCGTCTTCTTGTGGTGTCTCCGGTACTAAATGGTATATGGGCGTGCTTGATTCATGTGCACTTTCGAACTCGTTGGTTATGTCATCAAATTTATCTAAGGTTTTCTTTAGTTTTGGTGTGATTTCTGATTCAGTTGGCACAATTTGAGTTAGTTCGTACGATACCGGTGTCTGTGGTCCAACAGGCACATCACTAAATTTATCATATATGGAAGCAACAATATCCTCCATAGCTGGTGGACTTTGATCACTTTCGCACGTAAGCGATCTTAAAAATTCGCGTTTCTGGACATCCATGGTGTTGTGGTTTTCGTCAATGTAACTATCGAAATCTTTCTGGACGTATTTGGTGCATTCAGGACTTTTTGACTCGACCTTAAACTCTTGTGTAACACCACCAACGTTCTGAATAACTTTGCCAGTTTGCAAGTTGTAGATTCGTTCTATGCTCAAGTCCGAATCACTGGAAATGTCCAACTGGTTTGGCCGAACTGGTGGCGGTGGTGTCGAGGAATACGCTGGCGCACCAAAGCCATTGCTTGGTGGGTCTTCGTCGTCAGGAGTGACTATAGCAGGAACTGCTGTGACAAGAGTGTCCTCGCTATCTTGGTCAAACGACTGCATCTATCAGGAAATTATTAATTAGCGATTATACAACTATCAAGGATTTAGTCATGATAATGGCTATGAAGCATCAAATGAAAGAGCGCAACAATAAGCGATTGTCTGTTTAAATAATAAAAAAAACTATCATAAGGTAAGTAGTATAATCAAGAGTTATCGCATAGTTTGTCGAATACTGATAAATCCTATGATATCGCGTTGTAAAATCGAAAGCATGTTTTTATTTATCCGTATCAAAACAGCGTGTTTGTTTTCGATCAATAATAGAGATAAATTTGAATTTTTTGTAGATAATTTGCCGTTTATAACAATTATAATGGTGTTTATTTTAGTCGCGACAATGACGCTGCAAAATCATCAAAACTTCTGAAACCTTTTGACATTTTTTTGTATGATGTTACTAACTTCTTTTAAAACAGCACTATTCCTATGTCGGACCAAAGTATTTGTTCGTTATATCAGTATTTATACAGTGTGTTATATAACAATAGTAGAAGGCATCTAGAAAACCACCATGGTGCCAAAAATGTATCGTGATTGCTTTTTCGGGATTATTTGATTCACAAAAGCTGTTAAAATGACTAAAAGTTACCTATTTTTATTGTAATCTCTGAAATAAAAATGAAATTTATTTATTTTATTTAGTTTTGAAGAAATCAACAAAAAACTGAAATTTTAAAATGAAATTTTATTTTGAACTCTATTCAAGTGTTTTCTTGGTCGCTTAAAAAACGCAGCAGTGACACTTAAACATATAAGCACATTACTTGATGACTTGATTTTGCATTGTAAGAACAATGGCAAATATGCTTCGTCACTTTACACTAGGGTGACAACTTTTTAATACTCGAAGGGCGGACGCTCAGATTTCGGAGGGGGTATATAATATTGTGAATATTTGAAGTTGAAACAAACTTGCGTCTTAAGTAGTAATTCCATCATCGTTGTCAACGTAGAAACAGGTGCAAGAAAATAAACTTGAAGCTAACTTTCTTAGTTCATGTTTGTTCTTTTTTTTAAGAATGGTTACAGGTCCCAATAGCATAGTTAGTTGTGCATTGTGGTAGATATAGATATAAGAAAGACAATATACCTGAACTATCTTTTATTGTAAAAAAAACAAAACAAATGTTCTATCCGAACGTTTTTCCACTGATTTCCAATAATGGGTTTTTACTTTATCATACGCAGTAAGATAAAGTATTGTAATCATGCCGAAAAAAAAAATTGAGATTTTAGCGGAAATAGGTCTTTTTGGGTCCCCTGAACATTTTTGACCAAGGTACAAAAAAATGTCTGTATGTGTGTGTGTGTGTGTGTGTGTGTGTGTGTGTGTGCGTGTGTAAACGATTTTTGTGACGACGATTCCAGAGAAACTACTAAAGGTATCGGAACGAAAGTTTATATTTAGAAGTTTTGTTACCAAACTTAGAGCTGAAAAGCTTTTGGTTGAAAGGGGTCCAAAGGAACTGGTAGTTTATTCTAAGCCTTTTTTAAGGATTTTGCAAATGAGCCGCCATTTCTGTAATTTCGTCAAAATAGTTAAATAATAAATTAAAGCAGAGGAAATTTTGAATAATTTATGCCTATGACATTTTTTGGTAAAATTAATAGTTTAGCTTTTTAGTTTATTCTAAGCCTTTTTCAAGGATTTTGGAAATGAGCCGCCATTTCTGTAATTTCGACAAAATAGTCAATTAATAAATTAAAGTAGAGGAAATTTTGAATAATTTATGCCTATAACATTTTTTGGTAAAATTAATAGTTTACCTTCAAGAGCAAATTCTATTTGATCGAGATCGGTCGCATCTGCATTGATATGAAATTTCATAGTAGCCAGGATTTTGACAAATATTTTTTTGTGTTGTCACATTCGAAAACAGCTGATCTCATCAGAGGTTGGAGAACCACTATGGAACGTGCCGCTGTAGTGAGCAAAATTATAAAATACAAATTTCAAATAAAATAAGATCACCAATTTGATTGTTTGTTGATAAGAAATATCAACCCGTCTTTATATCTAATTCTAAAAATGATACATTGAGAAAATTATAAATAAAGTATAGCGATGAGTGTAGTTTTATTTTAGTATGTTGGTAGGGATGTGTCATGAACAAATATAAATCTGTCAGAATTTGAATTACTTTTTTAAGGTGCGTTTTCATTAGTGATAATGGCAGTGGTAGCAGACGCCGTTATAGTATTTCCAATAGAAAATTGCTAGTGACTCATGTTTATGTACATGCAAACTAATATGTGTCATTATCACGATATGTAAGAAATACTATAATTTTGTATTCTACCACCGCCATTAGCTACCATTACCTACCAATCGGAACGCACTTTTCGTCAAAGTGGTACCAACCTAGCATTTACTATACAGAAATCATTTATTTTTTTTTAAATAATATTTCTTAAAAAGCAGCACAATAAACGTTGATGTCGCTCCTGCCAAAAAATAGATAGCGCGACTCGCTCATGTGCGACGGCGACACTCCGCCTTCGGTGACGCGCCGTATCACCGCTCGTCGCGCTATTCCGTACTTTCGGCATTTGTGACATAAATAACTATTATTCTAATGACGTAGTGTAGGTAGTGTCAAATGCTGATGCTTTGGCAATACCTACGATTTATCTCTATAGAATAGATTCTCATGCAGCTAAACTCTTAATTTTATATATTGTATGATAAAGTCATGTGCCTGGCCACATCAGATTTTTTTCTTAAATTGTCATTAGATTTTCTGTTGTTTACTATTTATTCATAGTGTAACATGTTTATAGATTTAAGAAGAAGGTCTAAAAATATGCATTAAATATAAGTTTTTAGTAACAATAAAGTTAATATTTAGAAAATAAACTGCTTCCGGGTTATGCTGTGTGACAATATTTGTAAATGCTGACCATGTTGTTCGCGAAACATCAGCATTTACAAATATTGACACACGGCATAACCCGGAAGCAGTTTATTTTCTAAATGATTCTGGGGCCGTGAAAGCCTACGTAGTTACCTAGTTAATAAAGTTAATAATTGTTTTTATTTGGATCGTTACCCGATAATAACAATTTTCAGTTTTGTTTTATGTGGTGTAGTGCCGGTGGATTTCAGTGGACTTTCCTTTTAACTATTTTTTCCCAAATTTAAAATCAATCAAAATCAGTTCGACTGAATTAGAAAACAGGTTAATCATGTGCTGCATTTCTATAACTAGAAATACTATTTTTCATGTAATACAATCATGAACGCAAAGACTCAGTTTTTGTTTGTCAACAAGATTTAATATAGAATTTGGTCAATCGTGACTGACTAAATTTCTATATACATACTTACTACAAACTTGGGGAAAAAAATTGTAGCATATCAATCAGCGACCGTAAAACTGTCAGAGAAGCGTCTCCTTCTACATTGCATTCGCCATTTTGTTTTATTTTATTTTTGACTTCGTATTTAAAATTGCGATCGCAAAAAAACATTTACTGATTTTTAGCTAAATTGAACAAATTATTTTTAGAAACCGGTTTCCCTATAGTGGATGCGTCATTTTGTTTTCCTAATTTTCGTTTTGTTTTGTCAAATTTAAAATGATAGACCATAAAACTCGCAGTTACCGAATTTCAGCTAAATGGAATTTCCCACAATTAGCGAATGGAATGAATACTTGAGTCTGAAACCCAGAATGGTATTGCACAGTAATACAAAAACATGTTAAACAATTTAAAAATAATCGGAGATGTAGAGACTTCATAATTAAACAGACTAAAAAACCTCTATTGACACTAGTAATATGATAAATTAAACATACCACTGTGTGCATTTGTTATTATGAGATGGAAGGCGAAGATGAAGGTATTATTTTTAGAACCCAAATTCGAGAGACAAAGCATTGAGTATTGTTAGTATTGCAGGGCTAAACCTATAAAATTATTCACATATTATTATAGACAGGGGTCAAAAACTTACCAAGTTTATCCATCATTTAGAACAGGGTCAAATAACAACACAAGCTACATACTGAAATGTATCGTCAACAAAACTAATTTATTACATAGTCAATATTAACAATACCCAATAGTTCTGTTTGGCGCTATAACGTGCTATAACCACTTCCATTTAAATGTAATAACGGATTTTTGGCAAAATTTCTACTTGAACTTCTCGGCGAGTACAGTCTTCTAGTAAAGTTCTGGTACAAGCAGATACCTTCCAATTCGTTCAATTGTCGATCCAAACTTACCTCACTATCTACCGGAAGTTCGTCTTTCCTTCTCGAACCTGCAGATTTCGCCGCCTGCTTTATGTAATAATCCCTTCCATATCTAGATTTTTAAAAAGAAATATTTCGATTAAGACAAATAATTTTACACTGTAAGGAATGCTACTGCTTGAAAAGTGGGACTTAATAGGTTTAATCATGTGTGTAAAGTAGATTAAACATTAGTGGAATGTATCTGATATAATAGTTTTATATTTATTTTTAGATACGAAAATGTTTCTTTGTTTTTCATAATTGATAGAACAAACAGAATTAATTATCTTGCTGTAAATTGTAGATTGTATGTAGTCGATAGCTTGCAATGAAAGTATTATTCGACAGGCATATTGTCAAAATATTTAAAGTAGAATGTTTCGTGCCATAAGATACTTCTGAGGCCAAGAAGATTATTTTTAGAATGCACATGCGTTAGCTGTATCAGGAAGATAATAGAAACATCTCGACAATTTAATCAAAATCCCTTCAATTTGATCCCATAATAATGAAGATAAGCCATTGTAAATAGCATTCTTGAAGATAAGATTTAATTTGACAAAAAATCCTATAGAAGTTGTTATTTAATAGTTCAGCATTATGCTGACTGTTTTTGATCGACACAATTTCATTAGTTTTTTGTTATTTTACGAGCAGTAGTCATAACCGTGCTCACATGGTGCCATTAAAGAAATGTCAGCAATTGTGAAATAAAATAACTTTAAGAACCTGATCGGTCTATTTATTGAAAAACTGCCATTTTCTTTTTGAATATTGTACAAGTAACTTTACAGAAGCCCCTGGACCCTGGACTTGTATTTATTCCAAAACTTACAACTAACAAACAAATCATAAAAGAACTGACAAAAATTCAAAACTGCCGGTGTTTAAACGTTTGATTTCCCTTCATAAATATCCAAACTTTTGCAAGTTAATACAAATCAATAACAAAACAAAATTGTACCTGTGATTTGTGGACCTCTCCTCGTTCAAAACGTCAGCTAAAGTCTTCCCCATTGTGCTTAAAAACTGCTGCTTGCACGTGAAACCGACACACTGACATTCAATCAGTCAATACATTTCGATAAGATCTCAATGATAATTTCACGAAATATTTGTGAATTTTGCAGAGATAGCATTATCCAATACTTATATGTGGATAACGCTTGGATCACAATAAAGATTTCCATTTTTGCCGATACTCAGGTTCAGCGAATACCGAATTTTCGAGCACCAGGTAAACCATTGTTTTCTTTATCTTATTTTTGTCCATTATCTGGTTTGTGTTGAACTTAATTTGTTTAACCATGGTGTATCTTTATGTGGGAACAGTTTATAGGTATACATAACAGTAATACCTACATATTCCAATCTGACTGCTACATATTGCGTAACACATACGTATTTATTATTAATAATTTATATTTTTTAGGTTAGAATTATCTGAATGAAGAATGAACTCTAGGTTCTCCGGTAGATATCGTGTAAATAAAAAATACATGGGTCTGTTTGTTCAGTGAAGATTTTGTTATTATGTTATGATGAAATATGTGGATATATTTAACATTACTTACAATGAGTTGACACTACTGGAAGATGACCTGCTACTCAGCCGCATCTCCAAATTTTCAGGTGAATAAGGATTATTTGGCATATCCACCGAATGCCTCCACTTTTCTTTCTCTTTTCGACTGTAACTCCCTGTAATAAGACAACGAACTACCTGTTCTACAAGTTGCTTTTGTACATACTTTATTCTGACGTTTTACCTTCAAATATTTGATGATCATCTGGGGTTTCGTCATCGAAAAGATGTTCCTGAAGAGATGCTTCAGACATATTGCCATCTTCTTCATATATTTCAACGTCATGGTTGTCTGGTGATAACACATCTTGCGATTCGTTCACCTTAGACATTCTACAATAAAATTATGGGGTAGTACCAATAAAGCTAGGAATTATTCCATTTGATCAAACAAGAATAGTGGTACCCTATAGCAAGACGCAGCATATTGACCACACCGAATTGGTAAACTAGAAACTTATAAGGTAGGTGTGATGTGTGATAAATAAACAACAAATACCACCAAGTCGGAGAAGATGGACGTATACAGAAACGCTCACCTTGGAAGCGAGTACAGTATAGTCTTAAATGAATAGAAAATCCGAGCCAATGAAACTAAGTGCATGAGGAAAGTATCTGGAGTCACTAGAACAGACACTGTAAGCCATAACCATAAGAGATGCTATTGGATGAAATGGATGAAAAAATGTCAGGAAGACATAGAAAACGTGACTTGAAAAAGTTCGCAACAGAAAAATAGCAAGGCTGAGAACGAGAACAAGCAGGTATAATAAATTAGACCATGCTGCCAAATAGTCTGGCTAATTTGACAGGATTTTGAGTTAATTAGACAAGAAATAATATGGTGCCATATCGAAACAGTTAAACAACACCATTTTATCTGTCCAAAACTTTGTGCTTGTGAAAACTAATGCCCAACCACCAATAATAGTTTAAAAAGAAAAGATAATATGCAGGGTCGTTCATATCTCGCGGCGAAAATGAAACAGTAGATTCAGATCAAGTTCTAAGTCAAAAATGCTAACTATCTTTTTTTCGATCAGTCTGTTTTTTCGGTTGTTGTTCTCACGTAGCTTATAAATGTGGCATCCAAATTAACAAAAGCCCAAACTTAAATTAACTATTGTCTTTTCCCACTTTTTAATGCTTACAAAACTACAATGCTATAGATAGAATTCTTTGTGAAGTGGTGTAGAACTGGCTTTTGAACTTGGTAGATGGCAATTAAACACAAATTTAACGAGTTGCCACTCGTTTTTCCTAGAAGAAAAGTTTTTAGACCGCTCTACCTCTTGTCATAGGATCTGTTGCTTCAGGGCTCTATGTGCCAAGTTTTATAATTTAACCTTAAGTAATTCCATCCCGTCTAGAGATTATGAAAAACTGGGATTTGAAAAAAACGAAAGCCACATTTCGAAAAAGAAAACCCATTACAACCGAGTTTTTAAATTTTTGCTGACAGAATCAATATAATTAAGCAGTATTGAATATTTATACATACTTTTATTTTACATACTTTTTAATACATTATAATATTTATTGAACTATAAAAATATGACCGAATATTATTACACCTACTCTATACAAAACAAAATACTTAAATAAACAAACCAAAAATTCAGAAATATAACTTTCAAAAAACATTAATTGTCCTGTAAACCATCACTTAATATTTTTTTACTTGTTCAGGTTTTTCAAACTACTAATAAATTATTTTTTCCACGAGCATTGCCTTGATAATAATATTTTATTTTTTCTATCACATCGTTACTTTGGTATGTATTTGCGCAACATACTCAAAACTGGGTAAAATTTACAAGAGATATTACGAAATTTGAATAATATGTTTTAAGTAAATTAGAATCTGTTTCTATACGAAACATTTAATAACTTAACAATAATAATTCTAATGTTCTAGAACTCACTACTTACGGTTGCCAATTTCTTAATAAATAATTTCCATTTTCATTCCAGACCATAGTAATGTTTTTATCAAATAGTTCATTATTTTTATAATACATATAAATTAAAGTCTCTGAAATCACGTCATTTGTCATTTGTGACAAATATTCAAGAAGACACGGCAACAGAATGTTCTAGGTCTAGATGTTGAAATAAAACCTTGAACCTTGATTGTCAACCTTTCGGAGCATCAACAGTTAAAAAAACTATTATACATTACATTCTATGCAAAAATGTCATAGAAACTATTGATTAGTACCTTTGTAGTAATCTACGAAGAAAACCTTATGTAAATGACCTGTCATTCCCTATGAGTAAAAGAAAGTGTAATTATTATTTACATCATAGCATGTCGAATTATCGGCCACGAGCTCTAATACAACCTTGGCAATGTAAAATAAGTCTAAATCTATATAGTGTGTTTTGAATAAACTATATTATCGTCAGACTCTTTCTGCTTATTAATTTACCCGATATCAATCAACTTGACATATCTAGGAAACAAAAGCCGCTCGAAAAAGACCCCAAACGTATTTTAAAATCTTACCTAGGCGTCGGTTTTGGTTCCTTCACTATAGTTCGTGGTAGAGACGCGTATTGCTCTGTGTACTCTGTATCTTTTTCAGTATTGCTATCTATCGACAATAATGATTCATCCATATTGTCTTCAGCCTCTGCACAACAAAACAAATCGATTGGTTAAAGAGAAGCATCCCTACAATTAAAACTAAACTCACTTATTTCAATCTCTTCTTCTAATGCCTCTACTTCATCACTGTGAATTTCAACATCGGCAACCGCTTCTACACTATCAACAACATCCTCTTCTTGGTTTAGATCCTCGACGTTTTCGATGATGTTTTTCCCACCGATAATTGTCCTTGAGTTGACTAGAATATGCTTAATATCCGGTGCGACTTCGTTTTCACCATAATCAGATTCAACATCTGAAATCTCATTAGCATCCCTATCGCCAATTAAGACTTTAGCTTCACTTAAAGGATTGGGCACCAACATTGGCACTGGCACTGGTGAATGGCTGCTCGTGAGTCGTCTCTTCTGTAAATACCAATTCTCGTTCCAATTATCTTCAGCATCTAAGAAGCCACTTCCATGGTTTGACCCCACGTCTGATGCTTCATCACCTGATGATCCCCCATCATCAATATGTTGCTTGATCTATGGACGATGACAGATGGAAGATTATCCATAATCGATTCAGATGAGATTATACTTACAGTGAGGGATATTCGGTCCACATACTTCGCTGATCCTAAACTGGATTCACTTCGTACCCATTCGTCTATACTAGAAACTGATGACGTGTCGTCAGCACCATGCAACCTGCCGTTCTTCCATTTGTCGTTGAGGGTCTCATCGGAGAAGAAGTACTCTTTGCTTGAGTTCTGCTTGGATCTCCTGGAGGATCTACTGCATAGGCTGTCGGTTGATGATCTTGGTCCATTCTGATAATTTTCGACCACCTTGGAAACAACGGCGGTGTTAGTATCTTTTGATGGTTCTTTTCTTTTGGAGGAAGCGAGTAGAACTAATGCCATTCTGACATTAAATGCGATACCCGGTATTGATTTGCTGTGAAGCCTTAGTAAGGGGTTTGGGATTATGGGATTGTCTCGCTAAGTTAGTTATGCAGGATTTATTGTTTTTGTTGGTATGGGACAGATGAATATTATTTAGAGAGTAGTAAATTAGTAACAAATATGTTCATATCTACGCGTAGATCAAAGTCGGTAGCATGGACGTATCCAGCTCAAATCAGAAGGGCGGGGGGGGGGGCAGTTTTCAAAATTTCCCTTGCTGTATAGGGGAAGGGTTCCCATCAAGGTAGTCCAAAAATGTATTGCAAAATTTTTTGTAATGGTAGAAAGCAATGATCCACCCAAATGCTTTCCAAATCCAAAAAGAAGTGGACACGTATTTTTTGTTGTTGATATTTTGATTTTTAACCATGCCTGTCCAGGCCTTAAATTTACATATTTTCCTATGTATGGGAAGAAGACATTTCTTTGGTATTTTTCAAATAATTTTTTTGGGTTTGGGCAAACTTGTAGAGGCCTGTAGAGGGGACTGGTAGAGGACTTTCCAATGAAGAATTTGACCTATTATACATATGGATTTGACGCTCCACAACCTACCCCATAGTGCCCTGAAACTACCCTTAAATGAAAATATGTACATTCTTCAGATAATTGATTCTTCTAATCATCTCAGTCTAGTGGAATGTTTATAAACATTTATTAGATAATTTACGTGTGTTTAAAGAAATTCTAATTGTTTAAATGATTCGTTTTTTCTCGAAAGTCAGTCTGAATTTTGTTTTCTGAGTTGGAAATGGCAAATTATTATCTTACAGTGAGTGACATTATTCATTAAAAAATTTCTTCCTGTTTAAACAATCAACTTTCATTTTAATATTTTTCTAGTTATGGTATAAGAATCAACTTTTTTGAGAAATTTACTTATAAATTCCATGTTCGAGATATCTAATAAACCTATTATTTATATTCTATAATAAACCCACATTTGTTTAAACAAATTACGTTTGTTTAATTAAATTACATCATTTATATTTTGGGACGATTTTCATTATTTAAATGATAAAATATTATTCGTTTTCAATATCATTTATTCGAAAAAAATTAAATGATTTGTAATCCTTTTTTCCGTTTCAATATCATTTATTCGTTATATTTTGGGATGATTTCCATTGTTAATAATAAAATCTTATTCGTTTTCAATATCATTTATTCGAAAAAAGTTAAATAATTTGTGACCCTTTGTTATCGGGAAATTGGGGCTACAGTTCTTTTTAAAATATTAAATTTCCTAACGTCAACAAATTTTATAATTACATTTTTTCTCCATTTCTCATGATTTCAAGATTATGTCGATTTGTTGCTGTCTGGAATCTGTTCCCTGTACTCTATTTTGAGGAAATATTAAAAACGAATATTACTTTATTATTCAAACAATGGTAATCACCCTAAAATATAAATGATGACAGTTGAAAATACCAGACCGATCCAAAATTGTAATTTTAGGCGAATTGCAAGAAAAATTGTTTAAAGAATTGCATTTGTTTAAACAAATGTGGATTTATTAGATCATATAGGCTAGATATCTCGAACATGAAATTTATAAGTTAATTTCACAAAACAACTGACTTTTCTACCATAATTAGAAACAAAAGTTGAAAATGAATAATGATTTCTAATCAATAGGAAGAAGTTTTTTAATGAATTTTGTCACTGTAAGGTAATAAATTACCATTTCGAAATCAGAAAACAGAATTCAGACGGATTTTGGAGAAACCCGAATTATTTCAAAAAAAATAATTTGTTTAAACAAATGGAAATTAACTGACAAATGTTTCTAAACTAAACGTATAGTAATGACTTCTATGAGAAAAATGAGAAAGAGATGATTTTTCTGAATAATGTAACTTTTTTCGTTTATAATAGGTTAAATTCTTCTTTGGAAAGTCCTCTACAAGTCCTATAACTTTAACATAAATTTTCCCAAACTCCGAAGAATTATTCGAAAAATACCAAAAAAGGTTTGTACATTTGAGGCATTGATAGACACCATTAAAAATCAAAATTTCGAAAAAATACTTTTGCAACATTTTTTGGGCTTGGAAACGATTTCGGGAGGATAGTTGCTTTCTGTCCCCCTTGCCCCCCTATGGATACGCCCATGGTCGGTAGATAGCTGAAGATGCTAGATCGCCGAATTCAGTAGATTCCCAACGTAGGTAGAACGCGGAAAACCGTTTTTATTACCACAAATCAAAATAAGAGAATTATCTTACCTTGAACCAATTTTAAATGAATTTCTGACCTACTCTCTTAATTTATGTGATAAGAAAAGTACCTTACAATCGTTATAAGCATAAGTAAAGATTGCCTAAGATTTCTATGAAACAATTTTTATATAACTTTGACAAATTATCTTAATTACACAAAATCATATTACTATCGATGTAGGTTTGTATTTACAACATGAGCAATAACGTTTGTCGGAAAAGCACTATCTATATTTGCCCAGTAATTGTTATTGACTAATCTTCTGTCAATTTGCAGTACAGGAAAAAATTATACTAGGGTAATACACAGTTTTTTAAAGTACCATTTTTTTCAAAGTACTTTAAATTCTTTCAAACAAGCTCTAAATTAAACTTGATAGACCTGAATAGTTCTAAAATAATTAAATTTTAATAATTCAATACGCTCTATTACCTAAAATGTGACATATCATTTGAAGTTATGGATTTCTTATTAGTTATAAGTTATATAAGTTATAAGATCAATATTTTGCTAAAGCCCACCGATTATTATTCCGTGTCAAGTTCAAGCCATACAATATACAGGAGAACCGTAGCCAGAATTACAATTTCAAATGAGAACGTAGTCCATGTGTGTGCATTATCATTTGATAGATATTTGAAAAGAAAACTATTGTTGTAAAGTATTTTTTCTAAATCTTTGAAGAATTTAATGATACCATTTTGTATTTCCGAAATAAACCGACAGTTGTCAAGTTCAAATAGTTTTTAAGGTTTATTTCGCGTTTTTGAGGTTTATGCTTAGAAAATCATATTTTCTAATAAATTCATTTGAAATTCTGAACCTGAGGTCAGTTTTATATTACGGATAGTATTTGTAGGATAAGGGGTAACATATTTAAATGTTTTGTAAATTGTTAATTTCAGAAATTTTCAAAATTTATCAATTTAAGCTGGTATTTAAATCGGAAATGGAGTTATAATTTTTAATCGGCTTTTACATATTCATGGTCAAGTTTATGCATTAAAAATATACGTTAGAGTTAACTTTGTAGCTTTGATAATAATAAAATAATACCTGCCTCAATTTTGTCAATTGTAGGTGCCGTAGTCTGTGAAAATTGGTGTTTGTTGATTGCAAGAAGACTACTACATAGCAATCAAATAATCTTAAAATCCTGCTAGACTCGACAGAATTGAGCCGGATATTTTTTGTACTATCGGCAAAGGTTCCAAGTTCATTTTAACTTATAATTTGAATCGAAATACCAAATCATTTCGGTGTAAATATTTTTACAATATTATGATGCATATTTGCTTGCCTACCCAATTTTTGCCCAACCTTAACAATTACTAGTATATCTTCAAGAAGACAAGACATTTGATTATTTTTATCAAACTTTGTTTTTAACTTTGAAAACAAAAACACGTGATTTACATTGGTCAAGGGAGAGCAATACTTATTCACAATAATAATGGATGAACATATGCCAGGGAAATTAACGTAAAAATTTGTGACGCAAACTTTAATTTGAAAATATTTGATGATAAGAAATAAGTATGGAGTTTCAGAAACGATATAGGACTGCTTAGTAAGTGTATGTCGTGGTATTGTATTGTACGTATTAGGAATTGTAATTGATTTTATCTTAATGTATTTGCAACGAAGCTAACATGGGACAATCTAAGGAAGAGACATTTTATTACTTTAAAAGTGAGTTTGAAAACAAAACTTATCTATCTAATTAATAAATCACATCATATCATGTGAAATTATAACCGATAAATTATCTACATTTTGGAATACAAAGGCAACCATTTTGGTAAAAGTTAGAAATATTTTGCTAATGTAGCTAACCCAACTTTTTTTTCTGTAGTTTAATTATATCATAATTGGACAAATTATTATAAATTAAGCCATCACGGCCATTTAGTTCACCACGGAACGTGAAAGGGTAACTAACGCGATTAACTATCTACATTTTGACGTATGGAAGAAAGTCTGCACCAATTTTTGCAACAGCTATAACCAATTTTCTGTAGCGACTCGCAGGAATTTATATCTTTGGCTATGTGCAGACAATATTGTAATTTCACGTTTGTTAGCCAAGCAGAATTTCATTAATTCCATTACATAAGAGTAATTATGGTTTATTCATCATTTATAGTCACCCATAAAGTCAGAAAACACTTAAATACGGATTCTGTACGTATATTGTATGTCTTCAAGTGGACATGGAATTCACCTTGGTGGAATTCGCGCCATTATTATTTTCACAGCGCATTCATTACAAAAAAGATACTGCATCTACCTTATTTATAATAGCCGTCGATAGCAAATCTTCATACGT
Organism: Melinopterus prodromus; assembly: GCA_964023965.1. Taxonomy (NCBI): domain Eukaryota; kingdom Metazoa; phylum Arthropoda; class Insecta; order Coleoptera; family Scarabaeidae; genus Melinopterus; species Melinopterus prodromus. The sequence continues at coordinate 55,530,390 of OZ030393.1, forward strand.
CCTGTCAGTAGTTGGTTCCTCAGGGACTGCCGGATGATCCTGTATCCTTTTTAGTTCTGGAAGTTCAACTGCTTCGCTACTGAAACGTTGAACCAAGTTCTTCAGAGCAGCGTGAGCAGTACATGGCGATTGACCAGTTATTGGCAAATCTACAGAAAAAAGAACACATATAAGTACGTCGGCAATATTGAAAAACGCCAACTCTTATTATTATATACTTATTATTAATTCTGATACTTTAATTTTCTGAATGGCAGAATTAGCATTTTATGGTCTTTTATAGTCATAACAAAAAACGATAAAAAGGCAATTGAAATATGTACAATTTTGATAACTTTTTATGGTACAAAACGCCATCGTTTTCCATCACATCGTTGTTGAACTATCTCCTTATGTAAAAAAACAAGATTTTGGCTGTGAAGCCTGCCCTATAAACAACATAAATTTTATTTAGAAAGGCTGGGTCTATTAAATTCAAGATATTGAACAACAACTGTGTATACAGTATGTTCATAATATTGGAAATCTTTAAAAAATTAATTTAGGAATATCGATTTGCTTATTAACACTCTGTACATGGTTCCTTTTTTGCAATCCACATATTTTCCCCAGGGTTATGTTTAAAACTTTCTTTTGAAACAGTGTTTTATAGATATTTATGTACCAAGGGCAGTACACGGATGTTTATGCCCCGAGGGTGACCGTTTAAAAAGCACGAGGACTGATAGGCCCGAGAGCTTTTTAAGTCGAGGGTATAAACACCAAATAATGCCCGAGGTGCATACAAAATTTTATGTCCTACAATGGTTTTGTTCCTCCATGGAATAATATTAATAAATATTTTGACGTTATCAAGTGACATGCGTATCTACGGAGTTGAATAACAATACAAACAATTCGGAGTTGAGTGACAATACAGACAATTAATTGTCAAACTTATAACCTTAATAGCCTATAATTGACATTGCCGAGTGACAGTACAGACAATTAATTGTCAAACTTATAACCTTAATCGCCAATAATTGACATTGATGACTTAAACTTTACAATTTGAATGAATAATATTTGATATATTTGACAGATAACCATGGCAACCCTTAATGGCCGCGCGGGCGTTAAGACGCAGTTTTTGCCCCGGTATCTAAGATGAAAAATGTCACTTTATGATCATGTAGCACATAAAACATGTTATAAACCATTTTTTTTATTTTAACCTTATTTGTATTAAACATGTTTGTAAGTATTGTCTTAAACGTGTTTTAAACTACCGAAATTTTAACAGCATATTTAATTATTTAATAAGAGTTGTAGGCTAGAGTTTAATATTTGTATGCTTAAAGTCAACTAAAAATCAGTAATAATTTAATTTTTTATTTATTAGTCAAATATAACGTTTTTCATAACCTACACTAATGCAATAACAGTCGTAGCAAGTAAAGTGAGGATTATTCCTTGTTTAAAACATGTTTTTTGTGTGTTAGTGTGATTTAAAACATATTTTATTTCAAGTTTAAGACATGTTCTTTTGGTGAAGTTTTTAAAAACATTGATTTTTATTTCGTTATAAACTACTTCGAACATATTTCTAGTAGTCAAGATATATTGTGTTGCTTAAAATGATGTCTTTTTAGACAAACAAGGCAATAACACAAAAACTGTAAGAACCAAATAATAGTACATTATTAGACGAGCAGATAATAGGGCATATAAATCGCGACCATAAAGTTTATACACGGCAGTAGGCGAGTGTATAAACACCCGAGCGATTTACATCCGTTACTAACATTGGTAACACCCAAGTCATTATTCAAAAGAACTGTCATCATTATTCAAAGTTACTGTCACCATAATCATCGGCTTGGATCAGGATAGGCCTTATATTGGCATAGATACGTATACAATGAACCTAGGTGAGTGGTAGATAAGTAATATTATTTTGATGTACATGTGTCGTAAATTTGTTAACCTGTTTTTTTTTATAGAAACTTTTTTCCTACTATATTTTAAAAAAATTCCATTAAGTATTAAGGTAATAGCTATTTACATCACAAAATTATATTTTTAATGACAGTGATAGTCTTGTAGTACTCTGATTCTCATTCCTAATACAAAAATTTCTGCCGCAGACTTATTTTATTGTTGTCCAGTGTTATCTAAAAAATATATTTATACAGACAATTGCAATATCGATTATCTTTTACATTGATCACTTATTGTAAATCGGTACAACGTTCAACAAAACTTGAACTTGAGTTTTTAAGTTACTACGAATTTATAGAATAATTCTTCGTTATTCATGCCCAACTCACAATAAATTACACAATTTATTTTTTAGTAGTTCGAATAGGTAAGTTAGTTTTAGTTCAGAGATAATCTTGATAATATGATATATGATAATATGGTATGTACTTGATTGTAAGAGATAATGTTAATAAACCCATTAAGCATTAAGCAATAAAAATCTATATACTATTGATGGTTATTTGATTACTATCGCACTAGAAAGAATGTCTTTCTATACAGACTTCATTCATCTTTACAGTTTAACTGATAATGATCTAAGGTCGTGACATAGTTGACTTACCCAAGACCACTTCGATGATGTAGTGGATATAATACAATACCGAACTAATAGTAATCCAAAATCCGAGCAAGGAGATCACCACAAAACCCGAAAGCATGTCGGCACAGTAGTCATATATCATTGCACTCATTTCGTCTGTTCGAGCACTCACATTGCAACGTAAAAATCTACGACGCACACTTTATCTATATCTATCGCATAGTTTGTACGCACTCGATGGTGTGGGATCAGAAATCATCTCACTTGAGAAATGCATAGATAATAAAACATTACACGTTACCCGGTTTAGCGGTATATGGAATCAAAATGCGAATTCCTCCGGTGGTATCCTGCGAAAAAGAAAGCTAATTGTCTTATGGTGGTACGCGAGATACGCGCAAAAGATCGAGAGATACCGCATTAGGTTCAGAGAACGGTATGAATAATTGGATATTGCGTCAAAGTCGGCGAAAGGATAGATAACACGATTTGAAATTGGCCAGATGACCATCTCTTTCGTTCGAAAATTGTAAACAGAAAAATGGAGAGGCCGTTGGGCGAATGGCCAGGCCAGACCAGCACGTCCGACTTTCTACCAATAATTCCGACGGTTATGGCTGTTTGAACATAACACGTGAGATGAAATCTCGGTTTCTTTGCCCAGGGCAAGGCTATCCTCTGGAATGAATTATATGGGCACGCGTTACTCATGTGTTGTGTTTGTTCATCAATTACTGAGAAAAACTGGCTGGGATATGCGGCCATAATCAGAGAAGTTGGTGGTTTTAGATTACTTGAGTGGAGACACAAACCATAAACAACACATATGTTTATGGTTTGTGTCTCTTTAGTATTTGGTACCATATGTTCGACTTGTGAAATAGAGAGTGAAGGTGATGTATTAGGTGAAATGCGAATTAATCGTTTCTATCACATTTCACTGCGACATATTTCGGTAGCCCATATGTCAATGTTCTTGTACTCCAAAACCAAAACAAATTGATACAGTTTTAAGTTTTAAGATTCGTATGTAGCAATCCAGAAAAAAAAAAAACGTGCAAGTTTTGCTTTTTTTCGAAGATATAGTTATATATAGTTATTAACATCAGTCCAACATCGAATGATTTAGATGCTTTCCTGTGTTGCTCTGGTTCTCTCATTAAACTGATCAACATTAATTTTTCATTTGCTTTAAAGTAGGTTACGAATCTGGCAACCAGAATGCTTAATCACAATGCATTTGAACAGTATGAGCTTAAAATATCATGAAATCACGGTTTTGAACATTTTGATGCTCGAAAAATAATGTGAGAGTGATACATTCTGTAGGTTTAAATGATAACTTCAACCTGAGATCTATGAAGCTAATAATTTGGCAAATACTCAGAGACATTAAGGTATTTTGTACTATTTTATCTTTATCAAACTTCATATGAGTTATGTAGAATTGTTGATGTCTTGAATATCGTATTTGGGTATTTATTTTCTAGTTCAAGTATCGCTTGCCTGACATTCAACATAAAAAATAAAAGACAAAACGTAAAAAATTCTAGATATGATCCAGTAAACTTACATACACAAAATATTGCCGATAATCACTTAAATTAAATTAATAACGTACATTTAGCGTTTTGACTTTTTGGGGCTTACGTTCATTTGACCTTGTGACGTATTTTAGCTTCTATCATACGTATAACCGACATTTTATTATGTTCTATCTTAAAAAGCTGCCTTGTCCACTTTCAAACTCCATCAACTTTCCAGTGGGTTTTCACTTTTCAGTGATCATCCTTTCAAACTAGACAACACGAGTTTTTCAAATGTTAATCCCATATGTTTTTTACTTTATCATACGCAGTATTCATAGCTGTATGAGCAAATTCTTTTTGATCGAGTTCGTGTCTGTATTAAAACTTAGTTAGCCAGGATTTAACAATTATTTTCATTCTGACAGTGTCAAACGCTGGTTTCTTGACAATACCTACTGTCAATATTATTAAAATATCAGTAAAATCCTGGCTGTTTTAATGCAGACACGATTGATCTCGATCAAATAGAATCTCATGCAGCTAAACTACTAATTTTATATATTGTATGATAGTCATGTGCCTGGCCACATCAGATTTTCTATTCTAATATACAAATTTTATGATCTTGTATAAGAAAATGGTATAGAAAAGTAAAGTTGAAAATTAGGAAATATTGATAACTTCTTTATTTTTTTGGTTGTGAATGGAAAGCAAATGGGTGTTTTCGGTAGATTTCTTTGCGCTGAATACGATTCCGGACTTAAAAGTTGCAAATCAGGTCGCCTCTTAAAGAATCGCTGATTTCAGGTAAAACTACGACGTTTAAGGTTTCCTATGAGACGCTTTTGATGTTTCTAGGACATTGAGTTCAGCTAACATAAATTTGTAAGTTTGTCAGTTTTTCGAAAGTCTTTCAAAACGCAATTTCTTATTCCCTTCAGAAAATCTATGTATCCCAGAGTTATCAATAGTTTCCAAATTCCAATAAATGCTCTTTTCTCGAAAATTTTCCAATTTTGTAAGTACATAAAGTGTTACTGTAAAATTAAATGATCTCTACCAAAATCAGTAAGAAAAATATGGGATTAATATTTAAAACGAATTAATGACGTCATGAGTTAGTTAAACTGAAGGTTGGAAATTGAATTTTACACCATATTTATGTACATAATACAAAAATTAATTATGTTTTTTTTTTCGAAAACAGAAATAAAATATATGAGCAATTGAAGACACCCCAAAAAAATATACCTAGCAAAAACGAAAATGTCCCAAACTATACAAGAATAAACCAAAACACTTTCACCGGAAAAATTGTGTATGGAATAGTATTATGAGATAATAAGTTATTATAGAGTCCTACAAACTTATTTGTTAGTTGTATGGTTTTATTTTTCTTTTAAAATTTAAAACATTTTTCACGTTAAACAAGTTTTCATATTATGAGATATGTAAATAAAAATATAAGACAGCTGTGCTACACCTCTTCACACAGTGCTCACATAATTTTTGCATCATAACTTTAATTTCCAAGGTACGACTTTTCATTTGAGTCGACTTTAAAAATTCGATGACGTAAAATTTTTTTAATGCACGGCATACGTTGATACCTGTCAAAAACACTGCCTGACAGAAATCTATAAGTATGGTCTGTTGAAATGAAAGCTATCACCTTTAACTTAAAAGTAGGAAGAGAAAACTCATATTCAAAGTAAGAAAATACGTCTCAATGAGTTGTCACATGGTTTTTCGCTTCATAGTTGGGTTGCCACACCTTTTGGAATACATAAAAGATCGAAAAATATTGTCCAATGTTATGTTCGGTTGTTCTTCTATCTTAAATTTAACAATTATATTGTTCGCGGTATTGAAAATTAACACAACAGTATAACAACTACTGTTTCATAATCAAATCACATTTAATATTTTTAACTAAAGATATCGAATGGAACGGAACTGTGCTTCATTGCACACAATGCAATTCTATTAATTTTTGATATAACTAATTAGCTAGTTTCTCTGATTTTTTAGTCCTTGTAAAATTTAATCACTCTGGTAAACTCAAACATTTGACATTAGCCATCAATTTGCCCCGCTTTTGCGTTATGCAATAAAATGCCAACAAAATGGATTCTTTAGCATTCTTCGCATGTACAGTTACATAGAATTTCCATAGACTATTAGATGCCTTACTTTTCGATCAAATGATTCATTAATCATTACAATCGACCAGAATGTGCGCGATTTTCTTTGATGAATGGTCATTATTTCGTTGTTCCAGTCTACTAACTTCAGCAGCACTAATTTCGAAAATGTTACTTATGCACCGATAAATATATTTTGGCTATAAGCAATCTGCCAAAAGAAAGTTTCCCACAATCCCCAATAGTTTATTCAAATGATTGACACACCTGTATTGCACCAATGAATACAATTAATATTCCAGATACATCACTGTGATATCATGATTTCGGCAGGTGCACTATTTCACCTGAATATTTTCCCATGTTTTATTGTTTGTATTGCACGTTACGTCACTATATGATCTGTGAACTAGTTCATAATAATAGGCGATTACCAAATGAATAGAAACAAGTTTCTGCTATTACCGGGGGTATTATAAGACGTCTATTGAGTCGGAAGTCAATTAAAATTTTATTAAAGAAATGTTTAAATACGAGTTTCCGACATAGACGTACGTATTGAAAAAGTACGTATATATGAAACATGTACGTGTTTTTTGATTAATTTAAAACAATTCACGTTTTTGTATGCGTAACGACAATCAGTGTACCACTATAAATCAATTAAACATGATTTATACACACGATCGTTTTAATGCATTGACCTATGTAATTGAATTCTAATAGCTGTGTTACTTATAGTGAGTAACATTCATAATTCTATCTAATAAGTAAGTGTAAAAGTACAACTGTTACTAACTATATGTATACAGGTGATGTATGTCTGCAAATTCTGAATCATTGGCTCGTTTTATTGCGTTTACCTTGGTCCAATGAGGTTGCAAATTTATCAAAGACGTTTCTGTGTTACGGCTGAGTCTGGCTATAATCATAGGCGCGCGGACAATAATAGTTTATAATGACTTTTTTAGGAGAATTACCTGTACTCTGACGTATATACAAGTCAAGGATAACCTATGCTATCATTGACGATGATCAAAGGTGATTTTTGTTATATTTATGAATAATTACGGAAGTGACCAAATACATAAGTTAGTTGCTTGTTAAGGATGATTTTTATTGATGGTTTTATATTAACATATTGACGCATGACTATTATTTTTTTGAAGTAGGCAATTCTTATTATTTTAACGATTCTCGAAATAGTATTATTATCTACGTAGGTTATTATATAATTTACAAATTAAGATTGATACAGAAATTCTTATACAAAGTTGCTTTTGGTCAAAATGTTCCTACTATCTACTTTTGTTGTGTTGTCATAAAACTGATTCAAATCAAATACTCATGTCATAAATGTTTGAGATATAATATACACCGAATCTTAACACAATTTAGTTGACCTAATCTGTATCCAGATGGAGTAAATGTCGTCTGTCCACATTTGAGATAAACCATGACTAACATCATAGTTAGATATTTTCTGGATGTGTCACTTTTCTATAAACGGAGCGGTTTAAAATTCTCGCAAATCTACAATTTCCTTTGGGATTCAACCATATGTTACTAAAATAATGAATAAGTATTTATTTGTTAAGTTTGTTTAGCCTTTTTACCGTAATATTTATGATAACTATGTATATTAAATTACGTAACCAATTGTCATTAAAACCCCGAGCAATGAAGACGTTTGCGTGTTTTGTTCTGTACAATTACGTAAACATGTATAAACTTTTAACCATTTTTTCTTCGGTTTTTTGTTATCTATCGTGTCAATTATGGGCAATTTGTTCAAGGTTACATTCATGAATGCCCCCTTTCCTCTTTAAACATCAGTGCAACAGCTTTGTTCAATAAACAAACAAATTATTTTATTAGAAACTGACCACGCTGTACATTTTTTGAATTACTGCCCTTTCTAATTACAAATACAAATAATACAGTGTCATAGTTTTGATACTTTTGTCGAAAATATACAAATGGCTTATATACAAATAATATCTTGAATAATTTCTGGAGAAACACTTTGCGGTTAAATCTACTATAATTTTACAGAATTAAATATAAAATTGCAGAAGACATGATTCGAGTTTAAAGGAGATATCCTATGCTACATCAAGTGACTTAAGTGGTACAAATCTGGTTCAAACCGAGAGTTTAATAGTGCCACCGTGAAAATTTGTAAAATATACTTTCTGGATGTGACCGATGTGCCAATTATACAGGGTCCTGCAACTCAGCTCCCGTCTTCTGTAGCTCCGTTACTAATTAAGGTAAGAGTTTCAAATTTTGCAGGCTTACCCTGCACTTCAAGCTACATTTCAAGAAATTACTTTTGATTATACCGGGTGTCCCAAAAATGTGCAACGCCATGGTAATAAAAACCACAAATTGCACATCGTTAATAAAATTTTGCGACGTGCTTGCCCAATCTAAAATACTACTCTGCGTTATATTTTATGAAATAAATTGTTTTTCAACGCCACGTACGATATTTATTACCTAAAATTGCCGTTGGTAACGTTGAAAAATGAGTTTTTGCGAATAACTTTTAAAAAAATTTAATTTAAAAAATTTGGAAATTGTGATGGGGTTGTATTTAGAAACAATGAACATTTTTTTAATTCTGCATCGTTTCACCTAAAAAATGTATGGGTTCCAATTTAAAACAAGAACAATAACGCGCTTTGAAGTTTGACAAGTTTTACACTAGATTTTTGTCACCCTGTATAATTTGAATCAATGACACTTGGTTAACGAGACTACTGGATCTAACGTAATAAGCACGTCGCAAAATTTTATTAACGAGGTGCAATTTGTGGTTTTTATTGATTTTTAACGATGCAAAATAATTTTTTTTCTTTTTTTGCGCTGCAGGCTCTCAACCAATTTCAATAAAATTTTGGTGGTATGTAGGCACCCATAAAAGGCTTCCAAATGTGTAAAAAATATATAGCGAGCAATTAAAAAAATATATTACCATAGCGTGATTCACAAGCTGTCAAATAGTTTATTTTTTTGGCAAAAAGTGGGAGCAAGTTTTAAATAACATCTTGTAGAACAAGGTCCATTACTTATTTTGTACAAATTGTGATGCAAAAATATTCTGTATTTCATTAAAAGTCCCTGAAAATCAAAATAAGTAAAAAACTCAAGTTATTTATTCGGAATAAATAGTTACTATAATTACTTAATTTATTTTTGAAGTTTTTTTTCAATTCCTTTCCTTGCTTTTAATGTATTGATTAAAAAGAAACAAGATAATATTCCTGCAAGAAAAACTACGTTTCTAAAATCTCTATTTTTTCGAATTCTATTTAAAAAGAATCAATTTGACGTATTATATTATCTGGTAAGATTTTGATTGGAAATCATGATACCAAAATTTCAGATCGCAAACATTATTAATTACTGAGATAAGTGGAGTGTGTTGCTTCACAGAGTCTTTTGTTCAAAGGAAGGAAACATATTTCAAAATTGTAGTAAATACAAACTGCAAAAGATAGAAGACATACAGCCTACAACATCAGTTGAGAAACAAGCATTCAACGCTCTGACAGCCTATTTGTTTTGTATATGCAAAAATAAGCTTCATCAAAAGCAAAATCATTAGTGGTGTAATTTTGTTTTAGAATATTACATATGCAAGAAATACAGTTTTAAAAGGTCTTCGTCCCTTTTTAATAATCCTGTTTGCCACCAAGGTTTAACATCAATTGTAATTTTGAAAAAAAAAATTACCAATGATTCCTTAGAAGTCTATAAATTTAATCATCAAATTTCAATAAGTTATCCCATGAAACGCTTAGGATAAAGCAAAATTTTGATTCATCAATCAACAATTTCTAAACTACACTGTATCCAAAAATGTACTTGTATTTCTTGTTTGATGACATTCTGATTCCACAACCAAGGGTAACGTACGAAGAAAATTACAGAAACTCGAAGTTTACGATCATCCCAGCGACTGTTCTTAATTACAATCTAATTAATAAACAGTCACGAAGATGATAAATATACCACTGGGTGTTGCACTTCTCACACTCGCACAACCAAGTTCACATTCTCACGAAACAAGTCACTGTCATTCCGGTAAACTACACGAATCTACTGTACGGTTTTCCGTTTCGCGCGTACCACAACTAACAACGTTCTGTCATCAATGAAAGAGTGCATCATTGAACGAAACCCTCCTCTCCCATGACTTACGACGCGGCTGAATATATATTGGTAATGTATTGTTTCAAGAGTGGGATATTCGCAACAAGGTGAGATTGGGTAGATAACAACAGAATCGTGCTGTACAGGTTTGTTAGACTACCGATAAAAGGTATGTTATGTCAATATGCGTGCATCGGTGACCGCACTCTTATCTTTAATGGTAAATAACATTGTTGTGTTATTTTGAAATGGCGTAGTTTTTTTGCAATCTGGTTAAATGGCTGGAATCTTTTGTTTGAAAATAAGTAGTGGAGAAATAAGTTTGTAGAATAGAGGAATGATTTGAACTTACAGGAAACATCAAAACAGCAGAATTATCTTGCGTCTTATCAGTTATCTATTCGTCCTTTTTGGTATTACTATTGCTCATCAACTAAATTAGAGCTATACTTACATTTTTCTTCTTTGCATTATAATTACGTAACTAAGTAAAAAAGGCAAATAACCTTGGAAAGAATTCATCGAAGAAGTAGTTGATTTTTTGTTTATGATGCTTGTCGGTTTTTTCGTTTCAAGGGAAACCCCTTCAAAATGTTGCTTTTTTTGAATTTGGTCTAGTTTTTGAGAAAATATGTGCCAAAATAACGAAGCTATTAAAAAAAGATAAAAATAGTAGTAGCAAATATATTGTAGTCAAAATTAAATAAAAATTTATTTAATTTTTTCTTTACTTTGACAGCCAGTAAGTAGCATTCCGTTAATTTGTAAATTATAAAAGATCCTTTAATTGCTTTTCAGGTCCTATAACATTTTGAAGCGGTGGCACATGAAGAAAAACAATTTTTTCAAATTTTTAAAACTCGATGGTATAGGTACTAAGCATGAAAACAACAGATGTATCTGCGTATCTCCGATAAAATCATAAGATTTAACGATTTTCACTTTATCATACGTAATATTACAAAGCATGTGTGTGTGTGTGTGTGTGTGTGTTTGTACCCGCTTTTGTGGCGACGATTCCTGAGACTACTAAAGTTGGCGGAACGACAGTTCATATTTAGAAGTTTCATGACCAAACTTTAAGCTGAAAAGCTTTTTGTTCAGAACATGCCAAAGGAACTGGATGTTTACACTCTTTTTTCAATGATTTTGCATATGAGCCGCCATTTCTGTAATTTGGTCAAAATAGTTAACTAATAAATTAAAGTAGACAAAATTCTGAATAATTTATGTCTATGACATATTTTGGTAAAATTAGTTTAGCTGCATGAGCAAATTCTATTTCATCGAGATCGCTCGTATTGCATTAAAAATAGTTAGCCAGCATTTGACAGATATTTTCATTCTATTGACAGTATTTTCAAAACGTCAGAGTTTGACACTGCTGTATAGTATGTAAAAGTCACATCCGATTTTGTATTGATCTAATAATGCTTAAAGATATAAGATCGTGACAAAGCAGTACAGAAATGATATTAGAATACGACATCTATCCTCAACATGGTAATATATTAAAATCGGAACTTGTTTACTATGTACTGTAGTTGTTGTAACATGCAATCATTTAATACATCGCAATATAGTTATTTCAAATCTATATACGTTAATCTGTTCTTTTATCATAGCTAAACAATTTGCAGGAAATATTGCAATTATTATTGCATAATTATGTACAATTATTATATTGCTCGATGTTGAATCTAGGCTATAAAAATAAGGAAGTACGGGATATTTAAGAGTTACGATAATAGTCCTTGGGGTAAGAGGCCCCAAGGATTATTTTGTTGATTTATGTTTTTTTTTTAATAATGTTTTTTTGAAAACCCACATTTCAAATATATTATTCAATCATCACAGTAGGTTTATGAAAAACAATCAGTGTATTCATTATTTTTTAAAAAATACCCCAGTTATTAACTAAAAACTATCACAAACTTTTGGATGTAGATGTCGTCTGACAAAAATACAAACATACAAACAGAATTAATAAATGACTGGCAAAAATTACAATTAACAATTCATGGCCGAACAACCACTTCTTATTTTTAGAAATTGTTTTACCCGTCAAAATGTTATAAGACAAGAAAAACAATTTTTTTGATAACTTAAAAAGAATTAAAAATGAAATTTTCCGAATAATCTGAATCTGAAGGCAGAAATTTAAATTGTGTCTAATTGTTGAAGAAACTAACGCATTGTTTGGGGTTTTTGGAGCTCATTTTCCCAAAAAGTATTATACGTATAAAAATGATTCCAGATAATTGTAAGCAAAGGTAATAATTTGTTTTAATTATTTTACTTCGTACAAATTAAATAGATGCACATCTTTGAAACCTTCTGATCTACACGTAACACTTCATGGATTATTTTTTCATCAAGTTAATAATTGTTTTAATCAAATTTAAGACAGTTATAAGTAATAAAAATTATATTTTGTTGCCTTTTAAATACAAAATTAATTAATTTTATTTACTTTAACCGCCGGTAGGAATCCCAACATTTTTTTTTATATTATTAAAAATGGAGGAGTTAAAAATATGTTTAGCAAAACATACAGCAACGACTGTTTTCAGAACCAGATTATACGAAAAAGCAAGCAAATCAGAATCAGTTGTCACTTGTTCGATCTTTTTGTCGGTCAGGGAAATCATTTAGTTTCAATTATTGTGATGTTTGACAAATTAAGCAATTCTAAATCTATGAAAAGTCCTGATATCTAGCCTCAAAAGTTTATTGATTAGTTTTTATTAGTCATTTTATAAGTTACTATATTGTCGTGCCTATACAAATTTATTGTAGTTCAAAAAACAATAATGCTTTTTAAGCAAAATTAATTTATGGTTCTTAAGCTTATTAGAGTTTCTGATCATATACAATGTCATCATGGTTTTCAGAAAATAATGTAAATAAATTTTGTCTAGTCTCTTCCAAATTTTACTCGCTTATAGTTTCATAAATAAAAAAAATAAACAGCGTATTCTGTAGCGTGGGTCACCCCGGTCTCACACTCATGCATCATATATTGCAAGCAGTTAGTACACAACCATTCTCTTATTATTTTACAGGTAATGTCCAGTCAAGTCCATTATTACTATTATTACTTATGGCAAATGACGTAAATACATATCAATTTCACCGCAATCAAAATAATTAAGTACAAATGTTATATCAAAAGCAATTCTTAGACTAAAATCGGTTTCTGGAGAACGGAGCAGAATTTTTATTATCAATGGAAAGTTATGAAGTAAATCTATATACAAAATATTCTTATATGCAAAATTAAGGCAAATAATTGGTTATGTACGCACGAACACATAATGCAGGTAATAATTCACAAGCACCATAATTACGTACAGTAATGATGCGTTATTTGAAATTAAATTTGTCTGATACAATGAGGAATTCATTTTAGTTACAACTGCTTGTAGATTATTTGCATATGTATGTACTTTTTCTAAATGTTCATATAAAGAGAAAACAAAACAAAAAATGCAAAATAACAATAATTTTAGTTTAACATATAAATAGAATGTTCACTTGCCAAGGCCCCAAAACTTAAATCCATTGCACGTAACTATCAATGTAATTCACATAAATAGCAGGATATAAAATTAACACTGCAATAAAGACTGATTGAATAATTTATCCTGTCATCTGTGAATGTATTTTTAGAATTTTAGATATTCGATATTTACACTGTAAAATTGCCTTCAGTAAAATTTTCAAAACAAAAATTGTGAGGTGGGCATAAATAATATATTAACGATTGCATTCAACCAAATGTTTACATTTCCAAAACCATACATCAAAAAACAAACATTTTGCTAAAAGAAAGCAACAAGCAATACAAAAAGCCACAACTTACTCGATATAGAGATGTGTAGCGATGATCCGAGATCAGTAATAGCGTTGCTGAGATCTGCATGATATCTGTCGAACAGAGAATCATCTGCAACCCAAGTTAGTTAGCGATAAGGCGCGTCCACACTGTAAGCGCTCCGCAAAAATACCATGTTACTTTTATAGCTAATGTATCTGTTAGGTACTATGAATTTTGCAGTAAGTATTAAAAGCATGGTATAGAAGCTACAAAAACAAATTTTAATTTTCTACTTACACTTTGTATCGTTGTATAGTCTTCCGACATTGACTTCGTCCAAATTACCGCCGAGAAGTGTTTCAACAAGTCGTTCGATAAATTCTCTAACTTGTTCGCGCTCTTTCTTTCGCAATTCCATCAAATCATCGTCCAATTCATCCACAGCACCAGCTTCCATCTTAGAATAAAGACGACCTAAAAGATAAAATAAAAATAAGTTTGGTTGTTTTTGACATGATATGGGTTTCATTCATTCATTCAGCCATATTTGACTATAAGCTTCTGGAGATTACAATAAGAAAAAAGAGTAAAATGGCCCATGCCCATATGGCCAACTGGTCTATTAAATACCTATTGGAATAAGAAGAATTGATGAAGAAGGTAGGAAAATATGTTAATACACACAGAGAAATGGTTGTCTAATGTTAACAAAATGACATTGTTAACATAATTTGTTTGTTTTAAATCAACACATACTTGTAATAAGAGTATTTCTTTAACATAAAACAACCTTAATATTTGCTTTAAGAAAACGATGGTTTAGATTTAAGAAAGTCGTTGTTTTGAACATAATGTGAAGGGTGCCGATAGATTGAGCTTTAGTTTCTAGTCGTAAGAGGGATCCTCTTGTTTGAAGATTGCAATATTCTTGTTTGGATGCATTAATTGCATTCCATGTAAAATATCATTGTTTTCATAATAACATGTTCATATTTAAACGAAGTATGTGAATATTTAATTCAAGAATGTGAGCTGTTTAATCTAACTACCCAATCTTTTGATTTAAAATAACTAATGCTTAAGTCAAATAATCGATTTAGTCTCCGTTTAAAATTGTACAATCTTAAAGCAAGCGGTCAAAACAACGGTTTTCTTCAATGAACGATATATATATATATATATTCTTGCGTATATATATAATACAACCGTTGTTTAGGATTAACAAAGGTTGCTTTGAATTGAGACAACGTTTCGTTGTGTGTATGTAGTATATTATGTATATACTGTGGACCAAAAAAAAAACACAAAATTTTAATTACTCGTATTTCCAATAATATTTTCTAAACGCAAATACTTCTTTGAAAAGCGAATTGCCTATATTGTGACGATTGAAAACATACTATATTCGCAATAACAAAACGTTTCAATCCAAATCCCGTTTTTTTTTGTGGCGACGATTACTGAGAAACTACTAAAGGTATTGGGACGAAACTTCATATTTATAAGTTTCATCGCCAAAGTTAGAACTGAAAAGCGGCCAAAAGTGCCCAATGGAACTGGATGTTTAATCTTAGCATTTATTAACAATTTTGCAAATGAGCCGCCATTTCTGTAATTGAGTCAAAATAATTAAATAATAAATTAAAGTAGAGGAAATTCTGAATAATTTTTGTCTATGATATATTTTTGTTAAATTAATAGTTTAGCTGCAAAAGCTTTAGCGTTAGCCAGGCATTGACAGATATTTTCATTCTAATGACCTGCTGTCAATAGTGTCAAAATATCTGTCAAATCCTGGCTAGCTATATTTATTTTAATGCAGACACGACCGATCTCGATAAAATAGTATCTCATGCAGCTAAACTATATGATAAAGTCATATGCCTGGCCACATCAGATTCTTTAATATAACACATCGCTTGAAACCCAATCTTTTCATTTTTCATACGCAACTTGTATGTTTAAATGAATAGCATTTCCAACGTCAGCCTGGACCATCTGAATACATAGTGTTAATCTTATTTTTCTCAATATTTGTTATTTGAATGGTAATTTTTACGTGAAAAATAAACAGGCATGAACGTCAGACAAGTGAAACAAAACTGTCATAGTTTTGGTTAAATAAGAGTAGGTATATGTTGATTTTAGCTCGAAAATGCTTTGCAACAACAAAAATAGAGGAGTCAAAAATCTACAGCCAAACAAGTGTGGTTTATTATGTAAGTCAGAAGCAAGAAAAATCCGTCAACAATGTCAAAATAAAACATGGTGTCCATAGGTGCCCATAAGAAAGCTAAAACATCGCAATGGTTATACCCAATCTTAAAAGATATCTCAAGTAAGTACGTGTAACGCGTGGGCCAATTTTTCCGTTATAAATGCCAACTCCACAACTTTTTGAGTAACTACAAAATAAGTCTCTAAAAATTTCACCCTTTATACAAAAAAATCAGCCTTTATATGGTGCTATCAGATCTCTACTATTCATTTTAACAGACATTTATTACCTATTCACACTTTCTCTTCGACACGACATTGTCAAAAATGCTAATTCATGCTCAAAAATGTAACTAACACATAATGTAACATGACATTGGATTGAAACGATCCATTATTGCGAATATATTTTCAATCTTCACAATGTAGACAATTGGCTTTTTTTAATACTGAAATTTACTAAATATTATTGGAAATACGAGTAATTGAAAATTGGTAATTTTTTTTGCTCACAGTGTATAGTTAATTTTACTGTATATAATTAGGTACATACTTTTACTTGGATGTATGGCATTTAGAATTGTCTTGAACCACGTCTCGGGTTGTTGACATATTTGGCAGATCCATCCTCTCATAGGATCTCTCCTGGAGCACCGAATTCTGCAGACTTTCTGTTGGCATTTTGCGCACTTTACCACCTTCTCAACCTCGAGAACTCCTTGGATTGATCGAAATTGACTCCCGCACACCCCGCAATGCCAGGGTGTTCCCACCGGATGACTGCTGAAAAAGAAAACTATGGAATAGTATACAGAAAAATTAAGAGCATACTTGCAAAATTGGCAAGAACAAAATAAACATTTCAAAAAAGATATGTAGATATTAGGGAATTGTACAATGTTTATAACTCTGAATACCGTGGATTTTGGTAGACTTATTTGCGATGAATACGAATCTGGATACTAAAGTTTCCAGTCACGTACGTTTTCGAAACTGTTGAGGTCATAATGCAAAAAATTGTAATTTGTATTGTAATTCATTTTTACCATTACAATTTTCTCAGCTCAGAAAAAGCAGTGGTGTATCACTTTTCCCTTTGAAATGATTCTGTACAAACCCCGCACGAACGCCACTGGCAAGAATAAAAACTATGTTGTACAACAGAAAATGCCTTTTGATGCATAGAAGATCTACGTTTCACAAAAATATCGAGTCGTACCAAAGTTATCATAGAAAAGGAATTTTTTTCTTATAACTTTAGCACCCTGTAGTTCAAAAGTTTAGGACCTTTAGGATATATGTTTGATTCCAAGTAAATAGTAATAGTTATTATAATTTGTTTCTGCATAATTCATTTTCGCCTATTATAAGATAATCTTTAACCTTGCTTATCACTGGGAATACAACGATCATATTCTTTCAAATTACTTCATGTTAACTACAGAGTCAACAAAAATTGTTTATGTCAGACCCCTACAAGATTTCAATAACATTAATAAATTTGTACTTTATCATACGTAGTCGTAGTATGATAAAGTAAAAAGTTTTAAAAGAGTATTGTAATCGTGTCGAAAATAAATTTTGCGATTATAGCAAAAATGTCTTATTGTGGCCCCTGAACATTTTTTACCAAGGTACAAAAAATGTATGTGTGTGTGTGTACCTGTTTTTTTTTGTGGCGACGATTCCGGAGAAACTACTATAGGCATCGGGACGAAACTTCATATTTAGAAGTATCATGACTAAACTTAGAGCTGAAAAAAGTTGTATTGAAAAGAGTCCAAACGAACTGGAGGTTTACCATTAGCATTTTTAACGATTTGGCAACTGAGCTGCGATTTCTGTAATTTCGTCAAAATTGTTAAATAACAAATTAAAGTAGAGACAATTCTGTATAATTTATGTCTATGACATTTTTTTGGTAAAATAATAGTGAGCAAAATCTATTTGACCAGCATCGCTCGTACTGCATTAAAACTAGTTAGCAAGGATTTGACAGATATTTTGATAGATACTATTGACAGTATAGTCAAAACATCCAGCGTTTGCATTGGGAAACACTGCTAAATAGTATGATAAAATCATGTGCTGGCCACATCAGATTTTTATAAATAATACTTACATTTTCTACGTGTTTTAAAATTGCAAGTATTTAATTAATGCAAGCACTTGCAAAATAATTCTATGTCATTGAATTTTACAAAGACAAAACAAAATTTTTACAATATCAAAATCAAATTTATGGTTTTCCTCAAAGCATGTTGAGCTAAATCACACCTTAATTTACTAATTTCTATGTGTGATTAATGCAACGATATTCTAATTTTTAAATAATTACATAGCTGACCAAAGTACAATAAATGCCAACAAGAACACGCAATAGAATAGACAACCCCTGAATTTAAAACTAAAGCCGTTTTATCTTTAACAGAAGAAAAACAATTTTTAATTTTTAATATCTATTTTGCAAATCTTATGGTATTATTTTTAAAAATTTCAGTCGTACTAGATGTTAAACACTTTATAAGGAATTTTAAAATAATAAACGATTAAGTAAATGCTTTGGAAAACCATTATTCAAAAATATTGATAACAAAACTTAGAAATTCTAAGTTTAAAATTGCAATTTTTTTTCTACTCTATCTTTAGTGCCAAAACTGTGTTAGTTTTTTACTTAATGGGGTCATATGAGAAAAAATTAATATATTTTCCAGAGATTTTTACTTTTCTAAACCAATCTAAAAACAAAAAGTTGTCCTAATAATATTGATATCCAAAAAAGAAACACTAAAATTGTTTTCGTTTTCAACAGTAAACTGAAGATTTTGATTAAAACTATTAAAACAATCTAATATATTTACAGTTATTATAAAAAAAATATTTAGGTTTGTTATAGTTCAGAACTAGTTAACTGTGTATTAAAAAAATACTTTTATTTGTTTTCCTATCATAATTTTGTCTATTCAAATTATTAGCTTAATAAAAAATAATCCATAAACTTTTTAGTGTACATATCAAATCATTTCATAGATTTCCAATTATTTAGTTTGTGAAAAATACAATAATTAGCATACATAACTAAATGATTAGCCTGACAACAATTAAAGAAATCGAATAAGTGTCAATTGATTATCAATTGTGCTGTTTTTCGTAGATTCATAAATTGTAAATTGAGTCTACTTATTGAGAAAATTGCTATTGTTATTTTTGTTTAAAATATTACTACTTGCTATTTACTATTATTATTGCAAATGACATTGGCCACAGGAACGCCAAAAGCACAATCAGGGACGGTTTAACGTATAAACAAAAAGGAATCAATAATTGATTTAAAAAAAAAAAACGTAAAATGAACAAGGATTTCGGGAATGGAAAGTGAATGGAGTTTTGATAGATATTCTTGTGCTGAATTCATATCCAAACTTATCATAGAAGCATAGGAATATCACGGAATCAATTGGTTTTTCTAAAAAATAGTCTAGAACACGTAGAGTTTTAAGTCTCAAAATGCACATGTCAAACTTAAAGTTTATAATGAAAGAAAACTGGAGTTGAGATTTTTTTGTAATAAACTATATATCGTATAGTGCTGTAGATGAAGAACAATAATTAAAACTTTTACAGCAATTATTATTTAGTCGCGATACACAATCTGTTAACAATAATGGGTGTATTGTGTTAAATAAGTATATTGTGTTGTTTGGGATACAAATTTCTAAAATTTAAATCAAACATTTAATACTAAATGTAATAAATGATAGAGTAACAACAGTAAACTTGAACCTACTCAGAACGTTCGTTATTTTTTTTTTATAATAAATAAAAAACAATAAAATAATTTGAATGATCAAGGTGACCAAGGTCTGCTGTATTTTTCCTATTATTGTCTGTAATTTTCCAGTACTCTGGAGATACCTACACGCCGGAGGCTCTGGGTTAAAGAGATTCCACTGTAGTTGTGCCCAAACATACACGCTGACATAATACGATGTCGTAATATACATGTAAACCAGCTTTTATTTTCGTGTCTTATTCGATAAGAAGAAAGTAAGTTGTGTAACGGTTTCACTTTTACTTTTCATGCATCGCAATTCAAAACAGTGTTAACTAAGCCGCACAGCACTAAACATCGCTACCGAAAACAATTCCACAGCTTCCACAACAAATGGAGACAGTTACTTTGGAGTTACTTCAAGAATTAGTGCGACATTTATAAAAGAGAGCGAATGTGGTTCGGCGATAGTGTGCTGTGATGTTATTTTTTGTATTTCTACTGGGTAGTTTGGAAGAAGTTTCTGTTAAATCAACGTACAATCCATCAGGACAAAGAGCTGGCCACGGTGGGATGGATTTCTTCATGGCTCTGTTTATGATTTGTGCCATAGAAGCTGTTGTTGTGAAAATGTTTTTGTATGACCAAAGTGAGAATTATGGACGGCAAAATGCTGCTAGTAGTTTCTTCGATAGACAGTGATGTAACTCTAATTTAAGTGGCGTTGTTATGTAAGACTGTTATGCGTGATTAGTGTGTACACAAAAATAATATTGTTGAGTGAAATAGTAATTATTAAAACATGTTAAGTGAATTAGGTATTTTATTATTCTGTTTGCACTTGAAATTTGTTAGAGGATATATTTTTAATTACAATTTGTTTGTCCAAATATCCAAAACTAAAAACCTTTTTAAAAATAGAAATAATACTATTGCGTAATCAATATCTACTATAAATATAAGTATGCGCGCATACAGTTGTTCTTGTTATTGTCTGTTATCTCATACAGGATGATTTTAAGTCATATTACATAAGTCCTTTTTTGCCGGAGTGATAGTAAAATAATTTTTAAATTTAGTTTTCTATGATGACCATCGGGATCATAGAACCCCTTAATGACAAGAGATTAACGTCATCTTTATTGTGACATTAATTGTAACAAGTAAATACATTTATCTGTATAAATGTCCATAAGAATAATTAATTGTGCATTCACATAATTCAATGTTCCATTTATTTGTACATAAATGTACAATATAATCGTTAACTCTATAAAATATAATGAGCACCTTAAAAAAACTTGTTCATTGAAAATATATTTCAAATACCTAGATTAAACACAATGTGCATTAAGTTGTGCAACATATAGTGTATTGCACCTATATCGTAGTCGTAGTCCGTAGATAGTTTTGCTCTGTGGTTTTGCTGTCGGTTCATCGGTGGTTTCAGTCACGTTTCAGTTCGGCATATAAAACATTCGTTATAAGTAATAAAAATTGAGTTTGAAAGGTAAGTGCACTGTTTTAATTTCTTTGAATAGAATTAGTAAATAGTGTAATGGAAATATAGGTACTTCTCGTTACAATCTGTGGCAATCTGATGCCCAATATTTATTATTTTAATGCACAAGTTATTTAATTTACGGCACAATATCAATCATATTTATTTAATGCACAATATTTATTATTTTAATGCTCAAATTATGAAATCTAATGCACAAAGTATTTATTTTAATGCAAATATCTATTTAAATAAATCACGCTTAAATAGCACCCTTAAATCATAATTTGTGCATGAAACATTTTCTGTTAACGTAGTGAATTAAAAATATCTAATATTGGCTAAAATTGGTACCAAATTTACAAAACTTCGGTTCTCACGAGATCCCTTCAACGACAGCTAAACTTTCAGACTTGATTTTAAAATAGCTATCCTATGATACATCGCATGACGTTTCTTATGCTGTTTATAAAGTTGGTACCATCTTGCGGATATTTCAGGACATGTGTTTCTAAGCAAAATTTAGTGCTATGACCCCTCTGTATATACCCTTTGAATATTTTACCACAAGTTTTTTACAAATAGCAACAATTAGTAATTCGACCTATTTCAACTAATATTGTCGTCGTTCAAGTTTTAGTATAATATTAATATATTTTGTATTTCGTTGTTACAAGTTTATTAAATTTTCAAATAGTGTCGCTTTCTATTGTTTGTTATATCTTTTTTTGTTTCGTTAACAATATTTTTCGATAATTTAGTAAATTTAAATTCAATTTTATTAAAGACAGCAATTTCAATTGATTGTTACTTATTATTGTTATTATGAATTTTGATCGGAGGGCAGTTTTAAACATTATTATTGTCTTTCTAATGTTTATTAATTGTCTACAAGAATTGTTGGCTTGTATGCATCGACAGCAGTAGAAGGGACAATATTAAATGGATTGCTGTCAAGAGATTATGTTTGAAACCTTTAAATACACAGAAAGCTTTCCAACTTAAAAAGCTTATGAGCGTGCTTATTGGACATATGATAAAAATTCTTTCCACAAATTAATATACAATATAAAGGCGATAGTACCTACTAGTTGGAATCCATCGAGTGGAGAGCGAACATTTTAATATTGATTACTGATTACAGTGATTACTATTTTTCAGTTTTTAAATAAAATGTAGTGTATTTGGAGACAAAGTTATTCTTTATAACGAGTTTTTGGGTGTTGTAGTCAGAATTTAGATTTAACAAAAGTGTCGAAAATAACTTGTTAAATTTGCTAGGGAATAAACTATCTATTACTTTACAATTAAATTAAAAATGTCTTACGAAGTAATTTCTTTAAATGCAATTTTATGCTCAAATATCAAATTTGAATGTTGTATTTCAAATCGCAAACATCGTTCTAGTCAATGGCAAATGTAAACCGGCACGCCGCCATTTAAAAATAATAGAGATCTGTAATTTTTGAACCAGGGTTTTACAAGCTATCAACTTGAGAAACGGAAATGTTGGTTCATTATAGATAAAATTAGGTCCATATGGGGACACACTGTATAGATAAATTTGCGTTCTATTACTTTATGTATCTGATCACAACAAATATTAATAAATAGTAGGTAATGTACTACAAGTTTTGTCTCTTCATTAGCAATATGAATTTCTTTTGGTTTAGGCTTCGGCACAAAATGTCAACTACGGTCGCACTCTAAGTTTAAGCAACTGGGCTGTCTTATGTTATAACATTTATAATATTAAACATTAATGTGATAAGTAAGAGTTAATAAGGAAATAATAAAAAAAATCCATGAAAAATAAGAAATCCTATTGTTACAGTTTGCACAAATGGCATTATTTGTTTTTCAATTTGAATAACCAGGTATACAGGCTGTTCACGATCGTGTGATTTTATTTTCAAGGGGTGACTAAATAAATATCAAAATAAAAAAAAACAAGTTATTAACGTAAAACTGTCCTAACAAAAATTTTGGATATTACTTTTATTTTTTCTTTATTTTTATTGTTAGGGCTAACTAAACACCATTAATGAAGGTTATTAACGCTAAAACTATCATCAACAACTTGTGCAAAGAAAATCCAAATTCAAACGATGAGTTATCACTCACTTTTTTACTAAGTAGTTACATTTTTATGTTAATGGCCTTGTTTTAAGAAGTTTAATCACCCCTTGAAAACAATATCACATCAAAATCAAATCAAGATTGTAAACACGCTGTATATGGGTATAAACATAACCTACATAAAACTGTTCAGCAAACATAATTTTTCCTGATGCTTTAACTATTATTTAAGTATTTGACCCCAGTGTTTGAATTCAACAAAACAATTTTGTTTTCAGTATTTTATGTTACGCACGTTTTGATATTTTAATAAGAATGCATCTCAAAAAACTATATCCTCTTATTTCCAAAACGACTGCAGTTAAAATGGCGAAATAATAAATAACAAAAAGTACTTATCGTACACCTAAAATAACCTTAACCTAAGCTTTATTTGGTTTGGATTGCTAGAAAAAAAAAGAGAGATAGGCAAAGCTTTCAGAAGATCGGTCACACCCCCTGAAAATTTATGCTGAAGCAATATTGTAAAATGAAAACATTAATAACGGCCTTTCTCTTAATACAAATTTTATCCTCGTAAACCACATAAAGTGAAACCTGTTCACGTTAACTGTATCATTCCATCTGGATGTTTTCTGGCCATATCAGTTGGAAATTATCAGACCTAATCACTACTTTAATTAATACATATCTCCTATATAAAACCAGTCTATTTCTGAAATTAAATACTATTAAATGGATAGTATAGAATGATTAGATCGATGTCGGAATGTTAAATAGCAATCAGTGGATAAGAACCTATACATATCCTTTTAACTAAATTGACGTTTGAAATTCCAGCTGTTAATCGTAATGGCATAGAAAACGAGCAAAACTATTGGTGTAGAGACTATGTTATGAAGAGTCTACATGAATTTTATAGGCACAAATGAAAGTATATTTTTCTTCAAGAATTGCACAAATTTTCAGTGGATACTCATATTATTTTCAAGTTGTTAACTTAGCTCAGTTGTGTGTGTGATTTCCTGCAACTTGAATTACAGAAAATGATACATGAATGGACCTTAGGCATTGCTAAAAGAAAGGTTTTCCACTCGCTCTGAATACCATCTAGGTAAAACCTTGTAGTGTGCATGGGGTCACAGAGTATGTCAAATTCGAAAGCTAATACCATCACTGCGTACAATATTACTTACTAACAGATACTTCAAATTCATTCCCATGTAACCGATCATTACATCTGAATCAACCCGACTTACAGTACTCCAGTATGACTTTCCCAGCGACTGTATAGTACTCCAATAGCAAAACGGCACTTAACACAAAACAGCAATCACTTCTCTTTACACTCGACACAGTTGAGTCACTTTTGTGTATCCTAAAGCACTTGCTGGATCAAGTCACAATTGTATAGATGATCGATGGATCGATGGTACAGTTAATAACCATTTGATGATATCCGACATAATTAAGCGTATTATTTAAATGTTTTCATCTGTTATTGATGCCATTCGCACACCGTATAGTATGACACTTTCGACTGAGCGTATGGTTCGTTGGATTTCGATATCTCGTCACCGGAACTAAGCCATGAAGGTGGTTTTCTGTTGGAGCGGAACAATTACATACCGACCTAACTGTTTTAACGGTTTTCAGAGCATAGGGGACAAAAATAAGCATATGGGCATGTAGTGTTTCCTTTTTTGTATAAGTTTTAACATACCACCCCATAACAGTTTATTATTGATCAGAAATTTGGAATAAATTTCTACGTAGGACTAATTTCGGTACCTACTATACTAAATTATGGATAAATAATTTACACATAAACAAAGAAAGGGTTAACCGGCATAAGTAACGACTAATACCTATTTAGCTATACTTTAATTGTTCAATAACTTTTGTATTTATAATCTTTAATCGATTATCATTATTTGCAATGTGGAATAAGTGAGGAATTTGAGAAAGTATTCTGTTACAAAGCTACATCATTTCTCAACATTTTGTTTGTTGGTTCATTCCACTATCTGAATTTATATTGAAGGTGCAAAATCTTTGCATTTTTAATGGCAGTTAAACCTTGCAGCAAATGTTAGGTACTTGATTGAGAATGTTAGACAATTATTTTGAAAACCAGCAAGGATATAATTTAAAGGTAATAACCAGAAATCAACCGATAATTCGATGGGTAAAAATAATATTTTAATACTTTAATAATGTGTATCTCAAAACTTCGTTTTACCAGTGTTTCTGGTAGTCAAATAATGCATAATTTTACTTGAAACTGTGTACATTCTATAAAAGTTTTGATATTTGGATGAATTAAAAATCAGAATGATAAGAATTGGTATGTTACTAAACAAGACCTTCCATTATGTCATATTTTCTGTCCTAAAATTATTATTTATTAGGAATTATGCGATATAAACCTTAAATAAAATGAATTTCTTTTCAATGTCCAGAAAAATTATAAAAATCGGTCAAAGACCATGGTATTGAGCATCAAAATTCGAACAAAATGGTTTAAGCATTCCTTTTAACTTCGCTGGTCAGTGTATTTTTACTTTATCATACGCGGTACAATAAAGTAATGCAATGGTGCCGAAAAAAAAATGAGATTTTAGCGGAAATAGGTCTTTTTGGGTCCCCTCAACATTTTTGACCAAGGTACAAAAAATGTCTGTGTGTGTGTGTATGTGTGTAAGTTTCATGACTAAACTTAGAGCTGAAAAGCTTATGGTTCAAAACGGTCCAAAGGAACTGGAACTCTTAGCATTTCCCAACGATTTTGCAAATGAGCCGCCATTTCTGTAATTTCGTCAAAATAGATAAATAATAAATTAAAGTAGAGGAAATTTTGTATAATTTATGTCTATAACATTTTTTGGTAAAATTAATAGTTTAGCTGCAGGAGCAAATTCTATTTGATCGAAATCGTGTCTGCATTAATAGTAGGTAGCCAGGATATTTTGAAACTTTTGACAGTATTCAGAACGTCAGCGATTGCGAAACGTCAAGTCAACACGCAAATGTATGGAGAATGCGATGAGAAACAATATTGGAACATCTTGGTGTTCACAAAGTCAATGTGTATTTCAAGTGCGGATAGCAATGTTGTTATGTCGCGAATAAATGCAAGAAAGATTGTAAGACGGTATGTTAACCTTAAAACTTATTTGGAATATTGAGCATAATTCTTTATGATCTTTTGCAGTTAGCACTGAAGACGTGGTAATACCCGAAAATATAGTATGCTAGAAGCCAATATAATATATTAATCATCAGAATCAACAGCCTTTTTACTTTATCATACATAGTATGACAAAGTAAATCGTGGCGAATTTTTTTTTTTAAGGTTTTAGCGGAAATATGTCCTGTTGGCTCCCCTAAACATATTTGAGCCGCTATTTCTGGAATTTCGTCGAAATAGTTAAATAATAAATTAATGTAGAGGAAATTCTGAATAATTTATGACTATGACATTTCTTGGTAAAATAAATAGTTTAGCCGCATGAGCAAATTCTATTTCATCGAGATCGCTCGTGCTGCATTAAAACACTATAGTATTAAAACTAGTTAGCCAGGATTTGTCAGATATTGTGATTCTAATGACAATAGGTAGTGTCAAATGCTGATACTTTGGCATTACATACTATAAATCTAATCAAAATATCTGTCTAGTTCTAGTAGTTTTATTTTAATGCAGACATGGCCGATCTCGATCAAATAAAATCTCATGCAGCTAAACTATTAATATATGGTATGATAAAGTCATGTGCCTGGCCACATCAGATTTTTTATATTTATTTTTAATATCTTTTTCACAAAATGTTTTGATACGTTTCCTCCCACCTGGTAGTCAAAACCTTCTACCATGTCATATTTTCTGTCAAAATTTTTTTATTTATTAGGTATTTCGAAATAAACCTTAAATAACTTATAAACAAAACATGATACAAATATAGTTTTCTATATACAGTAAGAGCACGAAGTATGCTAACATGACAAAATCTCTAAAACGGTTTGTTAATTCACAAAATTCCACGGGCACGTCGCTGTTTAACTACCAAAATATAAATATTTATCGTAAACCATTGTGTCATTTTGACCGAACTTTGTCGAAAACCTTACGCGCTGAGGTCATAGAATGTTTCCGCAACCATTATGACAACTAAAGGATCTACCAAAATCAGTTTGAAAAGTATGGTGTTACCATTAAAATAAATGTGTTAATGACGTAATATAGTAAGAATGAAAGTTGCACATTGAATTTTTTTATAAAAATGTATTTTCTCCGATAGCCCAAAAAAGGACCCTCTTCCAAATCCCTAGGCGAGGATCGAGGGAGAAACCAGCTACCAAGATGGCGACAAGTGCTTGATGATCTGTATTATGATATACAATGTAATGTAATCATTTTCACTATAAATAAAAAATTTATTGCTTAAAAATAAAATTAGTTAACTGAAATTTCACGTTATTTTTGCCAACAATTGTGATAAGTTTAAAACAATCAAAATATTATTTTTCTTTTCATATATATGTAAGATGGGGCAATTGTAGAAACTGAATAATATAAAACCTGCCCAGAAACAACAATTCAACAATTCAGTATTTTTTAAAATGGCGAACATTATAATGAATAACAAAACAATACAAGAATGCGTGACAACGTGTAAGATCTTTTACAACGTAAAACCTCCAAACTCAAATAATACTTGCATTTTTTACCATACCATTTTATTGCTTTGCAATTTAAGATAAGATAAAAAAAAACTGAGAAAGTTTTCTCTAAGGAATTTTTTTTGTGATCACTTTTCTTTCTGACGTTTAAAAGAATGATGTGAAAGGATCCATTTCACTTTTCGGGTGCACAACTAGACAACACAAATCTTGTTAACACTTGTAGATTGGAGATCAGCAAACACGTTGTAAGGTGCGGCAAAGACAACGCTACAACTTTGTTACAAAGTGAAATTCAAATAGGTAATAGAAGAAGTAGTTGGGTGAAATTGACAGAGACGATAACATTGTAGTACAGATAAAGTAGGCGTCAAGATATCAAGCTAACAACTTTCAGATAAAGAGAGGTTTGTTTTTGCTAAACGATTTATTTACTCTATGAAATATGGCTTATCAGTTGGTTTGCAAAAGGAAGAAGTTTGTTATTAAGGTTTATTAAATTAGTTATGTTATCAAAGCGATATTTGGTATTTCCTTTAGTCAAGTGGAATAATAACGTTGGAATTTAGAAAAACCGGTAAACGTTTTTAATTCATATGAATCAAAGGGAAGTGCCAATAGTAATAACAAGAAAATAACATATCCTTGCTAAATATTTTTCAAACAAAGGTTTGTTAAGACATAAAAAAACATGTCTATGCGTCAAAGGAACAAAGTTTATCTAGAAATTATCGTTTTCTTTTGTGTATGAGAAACAACTAATCACTCAAATTAATAATTATTTAGTCAATTATTAATTGTGGTATTACAAGGAAACATTACGTTTTAACTACTTTTCAATAACCAACCAACTAGACAATAAAAAACTATATAAAGTAAACATGAAAATATGTTTTGTGCAATAACAGTAAACATAATCTTTTAACTATTGCCATTTAAAAGACACAATTAATGACGCAATTAATACATTTACAACAGAAATTTGGTAGCAATATTATTTTTCCCACTTTTTCTACACGTCTTCTCCTTTCAAAAGTTGTCCTAGAACATAATTAACAGTAATCACGTGAGGCATTGAACTTTTACTGATAATTAAGACAATAATTACGTATTTCAGTCTGCTACAGTGAATCGAAAATATGGAAAATTATGTTTTTAGTACAAGACAATTATCCTTTACGTTCATTTTCGATGTGGTTAACCAACAACCGTGCATGTATAATTATTTGAATGGCAGGTTGAAGATGATGGTCGATAAAATTGCGAAGAATACCCATCACATACGAACTCATCAATCACACCATCACTGAAAATCGACTGTTTTAATTGATTATTTATGGATTATTTGGATAGAAGTCGCTATAAGGGACACACATAGCGATAACCGCACTATTTGAAAAATGATGCGTCGACTGTTGCTTTTGAAATTATGGAAAAATGACCTTTTAGACGTCTATGCTTTTATAATTTGCCCAAAATGTTACTTAATTTTGTAAACGAGAGCCATTAGAGGAGCTGCTTGATTTGTGTTACCAAGGCAACGCAGCACAACGTAGATGTTTGAATTTTTAGAAACGTCAAACGTCAAACCACAATGAAAACCTATTTCATAACCTACAATAATATTGTATTCTGAAAAGGCTTAGAGATTTGTTGATTATTTGTTATAAATGCTGCTTTACAGCGTTTTCATTTGGCAAAACTAGTTGGTAATAGTATATTATTTGACAAGCACATGTAAACATGCTAGCGATTTATATCCGTTGTGTGCGAGTCAAATACGACGTTTTATCTACGACTCATAAATTCCATTTTATATCAAATATTTTAAATATATTTGTCAATGATGGCGAGGCGAACTGTCACATAACTGTCATCCAGGTAGGTTTTGACAGACTTTGACACTAGCGTTGTATAAGGATGACAGTTTGTTCAAATAATGAAGTCATTATTTGAACGAACAGTCATTATTATACAACGCTAGTGTCATTATAATCATTGGCGAGGTATTATGATGGGGATTATATAGTCACAGATACGTATGCAATTAACTTATTATATATGTGAGTCGTAGATAAAATTAAATATTTTATATAATATAGAATTTATTAGTCATATAAAACGGATATAAATCTCTTCGTGTTCGCGATTTATATTGTTAATTATGTGCTCGTCAAATAATATACTAATGAACCATTGTTTATAATATAAAAAAATATATGCGATGGACGATTGAAACTGTACAGGATGTTCGTTTTTTATTATGAGGATATTTTATTCAAGATATATGTACTGTACAAGTGTCCCATAACGTTATTTTCAAACACTGCCTAAGCAAATGTTCAATTCTAGTAAAAAACTCAAAAGTGTACCTGTCTTTAAATATTCCAGCAATACAGGCTGGGTAATTTGAATTAGTATGGTCGCATATCATCTTCAACTCTATTAACGGTTTTAAAAGAGCTATCCTATGATACCATCTTCCGGTATGAAGTTAATCGAGAGTGTGTCTCAAAATTAAATTATCGAACAACAATATTTTGGTTCTCTCATTGATTGCGGTCAAATCGTTGTAAATTTCGAGGAAATAAAATCATTCTTTCAATAAAAAGGACGTATATTGTTCGAAATCGCATACACAAAATAGGCCTGGCCTATGTAAAATGAGCAATTTAACAGTTTTTGTGGCGGCGTCGATACATCAGTATTTACTCAACTTAGCAATTTGTTAATAATAGATGTTTTTATGTCTATTTAATTGACAAGACAAACCTATGCTAATGAAGTATGTACTATTGAAATCGCTTTTTGGTATACATATTTCAAAGTTTTCGATGGCGTATATTATACTAAAAATGTGCGAGTATTTTATTGAAACACGTAAGAAATTTCTCAACAACCTCAGAGACAGTGTAATGTCAGTAACAACGTGACTACAAAACTGTTTGCAAATGAATTACGTAAACATAATATACCGTAGTATGGCTTACTTCACCATTTTTTTGCATAAACATTTTTGCTCTACATAATTTTATCAAATATGCAATTATATATTAATTATACTAGTTTGCAATACAATCAGACATTTCTCAAAGTATGACAAATCGATTATTAAATACATATTTCTAAAGTTTCTTTTTATATACAATAGAGAACATAGGATTATCATAATAATTCTTTTAAAATTATTTCGACTATTGTGGAGTATTATACAATGCATTACAAATACTATACAAAATTACAATTGAAAAGATTATATACGACACAATCGCACAATTTGAATCACGTGCTTCCGACAGAATTGCTTCAAATTCCACGAAAAAAACAGAAATGTTGAAAACTTACCCTTTTCTCTTCAACCCTTGACTTAAGATATAACATATCCCAGAAAGAAGGCCAGCTAAGACGCTAACACCTAACCCAGTGGTCACAGCAACAGTCAACGCGTCTGAAGGCATAATTAACATATATGGCACATCTCAAGTCTCAACACACAGAATCCACACAAAAAAACACGAAGAAATGTACCACGTCGTTCTACTGAGAGGCCGCGACTAGTGTTGAAGCACCTGCGGAGTCTTTACCGGCAAAATGAACTTTCTTACTGCGATAGCGGACTATCACTATTGTCGATAGATACCAGACGATTTCTTGGGCAATATTTTCGACCTTGCCAAGGTAAAATTGTGGCTGAGCGGCACTTGTCGCTGGTTATAATGTGCGGCAAGTGAAACCCACAAGTGCACTTGTAGGTGTTCTGATCTGCAAATTACTGCGACTGACGACAAGTTGTAATCTTGCTGTTGCGTTTTGAGGCCGACGGACAATGCAAATAGAAGATAGTGAAAGATTATTAGCCGCGTGTTTTAGCGTTACTGGGTAATGGGAACGCTAAAAAATACTGCAAACAGTCAAGCTATGATGTGTTTCTTTGTACAATGTACATAATAAAAGTAATGATAATTCGCGGGAAGCGTCGTGTGTCTACGCCGCGTGTCGCGAAGCAGAGCTAGTAATAGGCTTGATGGATTTCGCAAGTAAAGAATTGATTTTGGATTACCAGTCAAAAATCGGGTTAATTTAGATTGAGATGGTAAATAGGGAAGATCGTTCTTGCATAAGTTAAATAATTTATTATTCATTATTCGATTTTGAGAAATATTAGATATCATCCAACCAGTAATATTGTTGCACCTTGCAGTTGACTACACAAATTTTTATGCCATAGTACAATTCTGACCTTGAGTTCTTTTGTCCTCATTGATTTTTTTGTTAAAGAAGACCACCTTATTTTTTTGTTGATTTTAAGTTGTCTTAATGATAACCTACTCATTAGGTTTTATACAAGAACCGCAAAATGCATATTTTTTTGGGTCAAAACTCATAAACTTTTATTTTAACCAAACGGATAAAAAATAAAAAATCAAAGAAAAATAACAAAACAATTAAATAGAATTAAATTAATGTTCAAACTGCCAAATTAAAATAAATGTGTAGGTATATTCTTAAATTGAAGAATTAAAAAAGATGCATTTTATATAAAAAAAAATATTCGTACAAAAAATTCTTAAAATTAATCATAACATTATTTTTTTATATACAGCATGTTCCAATGGAAAAAGGAAAGGTTTAAAATATATTTAAACTAGAGCTGGTTTAAACACAAAAAGTGCTTGTTAGAAAAAAGTTTTGCAATTGGTTATTGTTGGAGAATTACTTATATGTTGACTAATTTTGATTACTTGCTTATAACTCAAAAATGATGCATTTTATAAAAAAAATAATTCTATAAAAAAATATTAGTATTAATCTATGAATTCAAAAATGTAAAAATATACCATGATCGATGTTATATAATTTGATTGTTATTTTGTTTGAAATTTGTATTGTTATATATAATAAAATAAACAGCCTGTATATTAAAAATATATTTAAACGATTGCCTGTTTCAAACCAAACAGTTTTTTTTAAATTGCTTACGCGGTTGAAGAATTATTTGAGTATTCCGGTAATTTTGACTAACCCTGTATACCATATAGTAAATGTATAAACATTTTGATAATTGGGTTGTCAATGGTATAATACAGTCAATTTGTGTGCAAAGGGCCAATAGCGGGAAAGTTGTGAGGTAGTTTTCATATCCTCCATTTTATATGTTTTTTTGTGGTATTGAATCCAAATCTGAGGTTTGAAAACAAAATTGCGTAACACAAATTTGAAGAAAAAGCAAAATGGGTAATTTTATTTTTAAATTTGTTGGCGTTTTTAGAAGGCAGAAGGCTGGGAGAGAATAAATAAAATGAAAAGGCGTACAAGACGGAACTATATTTGCACAGAATTTGAATATAGCGTGTTTTGAAAATTCTGATTTATAATAGGTACTGGAGATGGCATAATAGTTTAAAGCAGTCTACATTGTATTGGAAGTAGGAATTCACTAAATGACAACCGTTAATAATAAAGTATTTTGGAGTGGGAAAGTGGGTTCTGGCAAATAAAATTCGCAAATTTTCAATTATCGCTTGAACCCAAACGGTTTGTCGGAGGGAAAACCTAAATAGCCAATACAGTAATAAGTTATGTACTAAAAGTTTGGAGAGTTATAAGCAAAAATACGAAAATAAAAGAGATTTTTTACCTTTTTTGATTTTTTCAATGTTGCGTGACGAAATTTTGTTTGCAAACTACCTCACAGTTTCCTGGTAAAAACACTTTGATTGGATCAGAAAAATTTTTTTTCAATTATTCTGTTTTGTTTGGACGTAATTATTTCAGGTAAAATAGCAAAGTTTGATATAAAACTTATCAGATTCAATTACTATGTTTCTGATACCACTTTGAAGTTTCAGGGCAGTTCAGACAAGTTCAGACCACCGTGTATAAAATCGAATAATTGAAAACATAACGTTTATTTTATGTATTTACCTCACTTATTTGTAAACTTTAATAAACTTATGATAAACTGATATGATAACTGTTAAGTCTGCATGTAAATTTGCATGTTGCGATATGACATCTATTTTTATATGTATTTTTTATTGTTTATGTTCCCTATTTTTCCTTCTCATAAAATAAAACATTCACATTTTTTTACTTACAGGAAATTTAACAAAACGCCATGAATTCATCAGCTTGATAGATTTGAGATTTTATGGTATCATCGCATGGATAAATGCAAATTGCAAAACTATGTGCAATCGCCCGTATGTGAAGTGAAAATTATCCAAGCAAATTCATTTGCGAAAAAAAATCAAACTTACATAATCTAATTGTAAATTTAAAAGTGCCTGTAAGATCTATTAGGAATTCAACCGTTTTTTCAACGGATTAATTATTAGAGAGCACACAGATTTACACTTTGTTTATTTCATTGAATTTCTATCGCTAATAATAATAATAAAACTAAAAACATAGATTACACAAAGAATCATAATAAAAACATTATATCATTCCTAATCGCAGACGTAACAGTAATGTATCATAATATAATATTATTCATAAAGCTCTTCACGCTTCTTATAACCGTTACGAATCTTCTTCATCTCTTGCAATAAATAATTCATAAATAGTGATTATGCAGCTAATACACATTATAAACGGTTGTCATATTGAACAACAAAATTGATCTCATAACAATTACACCATATAGATTCAATAAAGCATCGTTTATTAACCGCGGTTATTAAAGAGAAAGGAAATCGACTGTGATACAAGTAATTAATTACTTTCTTTTTAATGCTAACGCTAAAGGGTGTGGTTGCTCATAAAGTCATAATTCATGTGATACGCTCCTTCAAGACAGGCAAGATCGAGTTGCAAAAAGTGATAGCTAGAGTTTATTTTCTCTTACCTACCTTAACGATAAGAATTCCTGAACAGTAATCCGATATATGGATCCAGTTTTCAGGGCAAGTCTTGCCGACTACGTTATTAATTTAGATATCATTATAGATAACCGTCCGTTTTCATATTTAGACACATTAAAAACATTGCAATTTACGCGATGTCCACATACCTTTTACTGGACCTCATTGGAAATGTATTTGCAGAACCAGGTTGTAGTTTTCTGATAAGTTTCTTGAACTCATCGCTTTGTAGAGCTGCTGGAAAAAATATTCTTTGAACCGCCGTTTTATGGAATGATATTGTGATTATGTCTATTGGACCCTTATCAGTTTAATCAAATTAATCAAGCATATGAATGAATTGTGCCAATATAATAATATATTAATCCCTATTTGATACCTTTTCTATTCCAATCAAAATTCATGCTGAACTATAAATGCTATTCAACAAAACTGCCACAAACTACTGAGTAAACAGTTTGCTGACAATTGATCTTAAAGTCCACGATTCGCTAGGATATCCGTACGTGATATCCTGCATAATAATGTGTGTGTATGTGTATAATACCTTATAGTGCGCAAGAAGTCAATGCACCTATACATAGTGTCCATTTAACATTTAAATTTCCTACATTTTATTAAATACAATGAATTAGCACACTAAACATTATTAGTTTAAGCAAAAACTCAATACAGTGTACACAAAGCAACGACAGATTTTCCTTACCTACTAAAAGAGACCAGAACCGAACACAAATTACTACAGTGGCCAGCAACTGTTTTTGATTTAATACTTTATCTGCTAGAATCAGAAACAGGAGACAGACATTTAAAATGATGATAATCAATGCCAAAATATTTCATGAACACATTATGTAAACAAAATTTCAGGATTTCAGGCAAAAGTACAAAAGTATTTAGTATGTACATTCCCAAAATGCGCTTTTTGGCAATTTGATCCCAGTTTTTCGGAAACCTTCAGTGAGATGAAATGTTCTACTACGGATTCGTATTCAAGGCAAATCATTCTACCCGAAACGCTTTTTTTATATTCCAATCGCCTTCAGGGAATGCACGTTACCAAGAGTTGTCACAATTTTACACTTTTCTTT
The DNA here is from genome assembly GCA_964023965.1 of Melinopterus prodromus. NCBI lineage: Eukaryota > Metazoa > Arthropoda > Insecta > Coleoptera > Scarabaeidae > Melinopterus > Melinopterus prodromus. The sequence goes on from OZ030393.1 coordinate 55,566,816, forward strand.
TGTCATTTTCTCGAATATTTTAGTTTTATTGGGTATGTATGTAAGGACATAAAATGTGTGCCTGGATAAGTTGCTGGTGCAAAAAGTAAACTTCATGACGCCTCAAACTTTTGCCAAGTCTAAAAGTAAATAACTTCGCACATATTTGGAAGTTACGCAGACTCCAACAACGCCCAATTTCGATATTAGTTTCAAGATTTTTAGTAGAATTTATTATTTCATTGTTCCCTTTAGGTTTTATAGGCTTTTTAATTTATAGCGCCAATAACAATTAATAATAATTAATAACGGTTAGTTATAAGTTATAACTATAAGATAACAAATACAATGTGAAATCAAAATATATTGAACTTGGATAAGCAGTATTTATTTAAAAAAAAAAAACTGTTTATGAGACATTTCTGAGACAATGAATGTTCTGCAAAGTATTGGTTTTTTACTTTATCAATACAATACAATACAATAAAAATTTATTCATCCCAATATATTATTAACAATACATTATAAGACAAGTCAAATCAATATAAGAAAGAAAATTTTCAGCTGCTCCAATCCAACCCGCACACTGGAGTTGCAGAAAGTAGCTGCTTGATTCTTCTATTAAAAGTTGGAGGTTTCGGCCAGTCCATGGTACATCACCATCATGGTAGACTCGGAGACCGTGTTGATTAGTCTTCGAAACAGGTAGCACAACGAGCTCAGCCGAGCAACCAGATGCTCCGATTGATGTTGCCATGTCAACTTATGATCTATTCTCGCGGCAAGGAAATTGGTTGTTTTCACTTGCTGTATGGAACTGTGGTCTTGTCGTACCACTAAAGTACTGTTGACAGTGCCATTCCTCGATTAAAACACGATCATCCTTGTCTTTGTGTTGTTCAGTTTTATTCCATTTGCCTCGCACCACTGGAAAATTCCTAATGTAGTTTGGCTACTGGTTGTTATTACCTCTTCAGTTATCTGCTCTGTCATAACCATGTTGGTATCATCGGCGTAGATGTAGATATTTGCCGAATTATTACATCTCATAGGAAGATCATTGAACATGATCAAGAAGAACAAGGGACCCAACAGAGAGCCTTGCGGGCCTCCTATCCCTATGGTCTGAATCACCTGCCGCGACACATGTATTATGACAAAGTATTCTCACCGGACAATAATGAAGGTAATATTACGTAAAGTTACTGAAGACAGCTTTTGGTAATACAGAACCGTTAAAATACTAACGGTAATGTAAGTAATATTACAGATAAGTTAAGTAATTTATATAATTTTACTGGTAATCTTGTAAATTACTAAAATTGCAGGTAATTTAACATCAGTCTAACATTACCGCTAAGTTTTTAAATTGCGGATTATTTAACATCACCGTAACCGTAATATTACCGGTAATATTACATTTTTTTTTAAATTACCGGTAATTACCTGTGTATGCATGGCATCTCGCTTCCGCCGTATGTCGTCCTTGTTCACGTTTTGCGCATATCTCCATGCAACTTGTCTGGTTTGCCTGTTATTTAAAATAAGGAAATAATCTTCCTCCATGGGAAATAATAATAATAAGATCATGCAGATAGAAGGCGAGAAGTTCTGCACATTGCGCGTGAAGGTCTATTCATCGAAAGAGCTAGTTTTGTTATATAGTTTAGGTTGGTAGTGGCCGCACTGCTCTCAGTTGGTAAAGCAGATAACCTTCGACCATCGCATCATTGACGTTTTTTAGCGTGCCTCGCTTCAGCCGACTTGACAAGATGGTCGCACCGCGTTTCTAGATTTTATTTATAAATACCATCAAATATACGTTGTTCGTAGGATATCAGTGCTGCAAGTTGAACTATACCGTGTGAAAACATTCCGGTGATGATTGTGCAGTGCATAAAGACGCTACGTGCGAGCAAATTGATAAATGCATAAGTGTACATTTTTACTGCCGCCCGACCTCCTGTAAATAACGCGGGCAAAAACCAGACGGATTTATTTTCATTGCGTTTAGGTAGTTTATTTTGGTTTATTTATAGGTACATAGTTATTTCTTACTGGTGTGAGCCGGGAGAAATGTATAATTATTATTAACTTCCTTGTATTGTGTTATTCTTCAAATCATTTAACAAATAAAGTTATAACCTAAGTTTATTGTTTGCTTAAAATCTGGAGTTGACTAATAATTCAATTTCTATAGAAATTTAACATTTTTTGGTTAGGGGAATTTTAAGCAATTTGTTATCAAGTATTTAATTGATAATCCAGTGTTTTTTTTTGTAGGTTGACAATATTCACCATGGCACATTCATTTGTTAAAGTAACAGAAAGTCAGCAGAGTGACAGTTTACTGTTAGTTGTTGCAGAAGACGGTACTGTCACCCCAGATAGAGCGACAGTCGAATCGTATCTAAGTAAGTGCTCCAACTTTGGTTTCCAATAAGATCTGCAACTAATATCTTGTCCCCTATAACAGACAACAGATCCGGAGCTACGGAACTCCAAGTCATGCATGTAAACAAAACAGACGGACAAAACATCGACGTAACTCTGGATACCCTTATGTATGTTCATTCAGAAGAAGTTGTGGGTTAGTACAATATTTTTTAGTTGGCATTACCTAGTTTTCTTTGTCATTATGCGTTTGGTAGCGCAAAAAATTTGAAATTGTATAATTTGTCAAGCCGTAACCTATAAATTTTGCAGAGAACGAAGAAATTCATCCACTTACGGAAGATATCTTCGAGAGGGATAAATTGTTACGATACATTAGCATGGACCATGATTATTTCCCGATTGAGGATAACCAACAGGGTGGTATCGACGATGTTGAAATAGTCGATGAATTAGCACAAACGCTTAGCTTGCTAGAGGGTACAACCGAAGAAATTAAGCCTGTGAAAATTATAAAAGCAACACCAATGAAATCAGCGAAGAAAGTCACCCCTGCTAGCACGGCTAAACAGAAGGCGAGAATGATTACAACCCTGCAACCACCCATTCAAAAACAACCAAAACCAACAACCCCGGTGGTCCCCAAAGTGATCCGACAAGCCCCCAAACCAATAGTAATCCAAAATGACGAAGAAGAATCAGAATCGGACGAAGACTACGATCTAGAGTTTGAAGACGATGATAACGATTCAGATTTCGAGCTAGAGGAAGCTATAAAAGTAAAGCCTCTTAAAAAAACGAAACCCAGGCCTGCAAGACGTATATCTGAAACTAAAACAAAGATCAAGAAAGTTGCGCCAAAACTAGAAGTAGAAGAGAAGAAAGTGGAGAAAATTGAGAAAGAAATCATCGAGGTAAAGCCAGAAGTAAAATCCGCTGAAAAGAAACTAGTTAAAAAAGAGAAAAAGGTGCCGAAACCCCCAGATGATTTCGCGTTATTTTCGACTCCGGATATTATAAGGCGCGTAGGCGGGAAGGAACCTACTTTACCGACCACTCCCACCACACCTGAGTCGCCTAAAAAACCTGGGAAGATCCTCTTTGAGACTCGTAGCAAAAGCATCGATAAAAAACCCGCAATCGTAGAAAAACCAAGAACTTCCCTAGACTCGACAGAGAAAAATCGCGCTAGTATCGAAAAACCGAAAGAAATCAAGAAAAGCCCCGAGAAAAAACCGGAAGGGAATGTCTCCGTTCAAGGTTACGATGAATCTCTCGGAAGTAATTCGAGCGAGTCGATTTTGGAGCCCCAATTAGAGCCGATGCCTTCCGCGGAGGATATCCGTGCGATAATCCAAAACGAGAATACGAAATCGTTTACGACTTCTATGGTCATACCTGAGTTGGTTGCAAATGATCAGAATTCATTGCCTTTGGAGGCTGGGGGCTTGGAGTTGGATCAGGCTATGTTGGATAATATAAATACGGATATACTGTCGGAGGATATTCTGTACCAAGTGGCGAAATCTTTAGCCGATAACCCAGAGTTGCAGAACGTCATCGATAAGTCGATTGTCGATGGTAATTTAATGCTAGATCCTGGCATACAGCAGGCCATGTCTGAGGATCAAAATATGCCACATACTAACCATCTGCAGGTAAAATACGCTTTAATGTACTGTGATTATTTAATAAAGATATTCTTCGATGTTGAACATTTCTTTCCTCTAACCCTCCTAGTTTATTTTCTAATTACCTATTATAATAATCCTGTAAGATAAATCAGAAATCGTAGTTATTATTTATTTCTTTTTTTTACTAACTTTCAAGTAGTTTTTGAAGTATCCTCATTTAAAATCAAATAAAAGATGATTGTTAAAGAATTGAAAAAGTAAAGATATTTATCTATTTTTAGCCGACGATTATGTCGCCAATGCCTGAGGCTGTAAATCGAGGCACGCAAATTATAAGGGCAGATGGTAGGGTTCTCGTTTTGCCCCCCATTGAAAGGCCTACTACAAGGAGCAGAAATAGGAGAGATGACAATCAGACTCAAGAGACTACACCAGTCCCAAGGTTAGTGATTTAATTTTTAGATATGTAACTTAATAATTTATATTATTTATGATAAATTTGTCTGTAAATTTCTACTGCCTTGGTAGCTCAACTGGAATGGCTTCCGACCAGAAATTGAGAAGATCCTGGTTCAAATCCAGCCTGAGGCATTTTTTTTTTCACGAATTTACCTCTCATGGATTAATGATCATTTGCTTCCTAATTAAATTATCTATGATGTACACTTTCATTTATTCGAGTTGTAAAAAAGAAATATCAGATATTTATAATTGATTTATACATACTCAACTTTTTTATGTTTGAAATATAAAGGAAAAATTGTAAAAGTACCTACAAAAAATAGTAAGATAACTAGTTATAAATAGAAAAACTCTTCACTGTAAGATAATGAAATTATTTATTGCTTTAATATTTATTTTGTGATATTTTGGATAACTAAGCAAATTGGAATACTCTATATAATTTTTGTATTCCAATCAACTGGTTTTTTCCCCCAGAAAGTAAATGTAATTAAGTAAAAGTTCCATGTGGACTTATTTGTTTTTAATAGCTAAAAGAAGTTACAGATTTTTGAAATATGGACAAAACGACATTAAAATGTAAGAAAGAATATCAGTTTCATAAGAGGTTTTTCATTTTTTCTATCGAATTTATTTTTTTGTTTAATTTGTTTACTATTTATTATTGTAATGAGCATGTATGTCTTCTTCCATTGTTTAAGTATAGTTTAATATATACAAAATTTTAATGGCATTTTGAGCAATTATAAAAATTTTAATTCATATAAAATTTCTTGCTCAGTATTACATTTAGTTTCTAAAAACTGTTGAAACTACTCTAAGGAATTGGATACAAATCAATATATTAAATAAATATAACATTAAAATCTCACTTTCGTACGAAATGTTAATTATTTTATAATTTATTTACAAAAGCATGTAACCTAACATGGATATTTAATCACTTTTATTCTAATAAAGGAACTCGTCAAATACTGCTCAACAAGTTCATCAGATATTTGCTCATATTTCTTGCATTTCTATAATTTACATGTTGAAACTTTTAATCAAAAATCATCTAAAGTAGATAGATAAGAGACAACAAAATTATATATACTACTCATAAATTTAATTACAGAAGAAGACATTTTATCATTATTACGCAAACTTTACCAACGATTCATTTTTGCAGACTTCTGAAGCCGTTAGATGATGAACATGTGTCCGGGAATGAGCTGGACAGTTCCGGGGATGAACAGATTGAGGAGGACGAGGAGGACCCAAACAAACTTTGGTGCATTTGTAACCAGCCCCATAACGGTAGATTTATGATCTGTTGCGACAAATGCACGGAATGGTACCACGGCAAATGTGTCGGCGTTTCGAAGAGTCAGGGACAGCTAATGGAGAAGCAGAAAAAGGAGTGGGTGTGCCGTTTCTGCAAGGTACCTGTTCATTTACGTTTATCATTAGTTATGACGGCCGCTAGTTAGGGTTTTTATCTGTAGAGTGTAGAGTTTTTTTGTAGGAAGAGTGGTGTTGTAAAAGAAAGAGAGATAACTTGTTTAAATAAATGCAGAATGCAAAGTAATATTTTCAAATTAATAAATGTTCAAACAAGTAATGCATACTTTTTTATTGATGCACAATCTTAGTTAATATCTAAATATTGTGTTGTATTCAAATCTGAAGAGTTGGATTTTTTGCCTAGAAGATGTTTGCTAGACATTTATTATACTGCATATTGTATTTATTTTATTGACATCAATTTATCTCTTTCTGTGATTAACCAAACAACTGTTGTTGTTGTTCGTATTCGACACGAGTGACCTTGTATTTTTTAGCACTTGTTGCATAGTGTGCATGTGTTTATTTAGTTTTTATTGATTTTTTTATTTGGTTATGAAGGGCATAAAAACATAAAAACTAAAAATTAATAGCAGAAATACAATGTTAATAACAATGTGAAAATTGGCTGTTAATATAGGTTACAAATAGCATTTATTTGTGGTACTTTTCTACCACAATCCTAAACCGTTAGGATTTGTACTCTTTCTCTAATTTTCTGGTTGCCATATTATAACAAAAATAATGTAAAAACATTTTTGTGGATTGTTTTGAAAATTTGCTTCACAAACTCATTGATTATTATTTTATTAAGTTTATAATTGTGGTATTTAAATTACTTAAAATTAGTAACTTAAATATTTCTTCATAAATATCACTTAGTTTGAATGTCGATGGCAACCCATAACTATTCTTTTTTCAATTATTATAATAATGTACTCTAATTGTGACATATACTATTTTGTAAATATGCATTTAAAAAAATAATGTTTGTACCAAATAAGAACCAGACTAACACAGGTGTTTTTTTTATGACGTCCATGTCCATGTTAAATTTTTGCCTTTTTACTTACAATAGGTTATGATAGCAATCTATGGGTTTATTCTGGTGTAACGGCACAAAAACTTTGCATTTTTTAAGAAGACTTTAAGATAAAGTGTATATTTTAAAAAGTAATATTTATGGCATATTTTTGGTAAAAAATTCCAAGACCCAATAGCTTAAATCAAAAATAAGTATTTTTCTTAAAGCTTGTTTGAAAAATATAGAAAATTGTTGAATTGGCAGGTTTTTTAGAAAAAGACGCAAAAAATAAGTATTTATGTCGAAAAAGTTGGATAAAACATTTAATTTTTAGTGAAACCGCTTTTTCTGGCATCATAACGAGTCAATCTATGAATATAATGTAGCAAGATTTCGTCAAACAAAACAACATTTTGTGAAAAATGTATTTAAATTTTAGTTACGTAACTACTTTTCTGAACTTTAATTTTAAAGAGGTCAAATGCGGGTACATTACAAAAAAGAATTACTTAAAAGTATTGAAAGATGTTAAAGTAGGAGGTTGAGGCTGTGGATTTATTAATCCTTTGAATTATTTTAAATTTTACACCAGAATGTATCCTTACGGCTTCCTTATAAACACGGTTAGTCAGGTTATAAAAGCAGCAAACACAAGTTTTTACTTTTTATCCCTGCGTCTACTTTGAGTTACAATCATTTATGATAACCCTGTGTATTTTGTACGTACCTATAGTGTATTGAAGAAGTTCAAGTTATGCCAAAACGAATTAAATTTCTAAACTGGAAGCAGATGTAAGATATTTACCCAAAAAAGGGGGATATTTTGATAACTGCGGGATATGGGAAAACTCACCTTGCTTATAACTGTAAATTCTAATCGCTAACATTTATAATGGAAAAGACTTACCTTTACGAATAATGAAAATTACGGAGGAAAAGGTTGGGTTGAAAACAATTATCATCATAGAGTACCAATTAGGTTCAGACTCCTAAAAGTTGATGACTTTGGGAACTTAGTATAAGTGTTTTAAAGTTTTAGAATATTAAATCCATAAGTAAAAACTTGCCGTAAAAGAAAGACTAGTAGTTTTGTTCTTTTGCCATTTTTCGATGTTTTTGAGTTTCTACAATAAATTGGTTTGTTGAGAAACCAATGATAATTCTGAAGTGGAATAAAATCAATTCAAGCTACAGCAATACAAATTTGATTACAAATCTTTGTCACACTGCCCATATCAGCTGACTTCAGCACTTGTTACCAACCTGTCACAAATCACACTGACACATTGTCAATTAGTTACAACCGTCAAAACTCCCATCTCACAACTTGTATGCTCACAAATCACATCGTCTCTTCTTCTCTCTCCAGAACAAAGGACGGGAGAGACCAGCGGCCGCCGCACAAAGGGTGAGGAAAGCATCGAGGGCTTCGCGCACATCCTCCGACAGCGCAGGCAGTCAACGGAAGTCGACGTCATCCCTAACCTCCGAACCAGGAGCGGCGCAACAACAGCCTAAGGCGCCAGCTTGCATTGTTTGCGGAAAGACGTCGCGGAACAGCTCGATATACTGCAGCGACGACTGCATCCGGAAGCACGCTTTGGGCGTGGACAAGGTCGGCGTGGAGAAGGCTGGAGGTTATGGGGAGCGGAAGACGGTGCGGACGCTGTCCGGAAGCGGGACGCCGGTTTCCGCTAACTTGGACAGGTGGCTGCAGGACCATCCGGAAGGGATCAGGCCCGTCAATAAGCCTTCTGCCGGACCTAAGGTATTTGTCTCGAATTGTATTGTTGTTGTATTTGTATGTTTTATTTTCTCGTCTGAACTTAAAAATTGTACTGTTCATCTTGAAAAGTAAAGCCTCGTTTACATCCACTTAAATTAAATTAACGTACGAAAAATTATAATTAACGTACGAAACTTTCATCGGTTCCATTTACATTCACTTACCGTAGAGTGCTTGACATGCGCATTTGACAGTGACTGACATTGTCACCATATGAAATCTGTCGCTTTTATTGTGGCTTTTATCATACAAATATGTTTATATACGCACAAATTGGATTAAGATTCCATCAAGCATGATAAAAATTCGTGTATCGTGCTAAAAATATTGCCAAACAACAGAAAGATAATAAAGTTAAAGACACCTGAGTGAATTTTTAGGTTATTTTTATGTCACCGTCATGCGAATTGTCAAAATCAAGAGCCTGTGATTGGTGCAATTAGCTCGCGGATTCTGCTAAGTTGAAGTTGAGTGAACAATTCCGTACGTTACGTTAATTTTTTCTACGTTAAGTGAATGTAAACAAACACGTATAATTCAATGGAGTTGAACTTTCACTAATTCTCAAGTTTTCGTACGTTACGTTAAGTTAAGTGGATGTAAACGATACTTTAGTTTATGTTAATTTTTAACATGTACTTACGCGTGCCAAACGAGAGAAGTGGTACACCACACTACACCGCAAACAAATATACTGAAAATATATTTTAGCTTTGTAAATGGTGCTTATTTAACCTATACTCTGTCATTCTGACATTAATCATAAGTTTGGTTAAAACCCCTTTTAAATGTTCGATAATAAATTAAGGCATGATATTTAGTAACATACCCCCAAATAAATTTTCAATTATACTGAGTGTTATATCTGCAAATTTGTTCAGCTTACTTTTTCCAATAAAATCATAAGATGGAATAATTTTTTGATGATCTATTAAAGGCTAAAAGATGTAAGATTAAGAAAAAAATTAAAGAAGCATATTAGAACACTTTTTTCTACAAAGTAAAAACAACACATTTTTAAACTCAACTTTTAAGCAGTTTTTACAAAAAGTAGGTACGACCATCGACCTATGTCAGTATAGTATTTAGTATTTAGGCCCAAATGCACCGCTGACACTTAAATTTTAAGTGTAGCTTTAGTTCCCCTTAAGGGTTAAGTCTGGTGCACCGTCGATAAAGTGGAGCTTAAAATCGCTACACATTAAACATTTTTGGTTCAGTCCCCTTGTATATGACAACAAATCTGAAAAATTTCAGTATATTAGGATGAAACTTATGGTAATACAATAGATGGAGCTGAAATAGTTGTGTTCGGGTTTTTCTAGAAAAATTTATAACAGAGCCAATCATTTAGTAAATCTGGGCGATTGCGCATTTATAAAAAAAGTTTAACCAAAAAAAGTGTAGAGTGTTTGTTTTGAAATCAATAGAAAATGGAGTTGCATATCGAATTAAATTATAATTTTCGTATCAATAAATAAATCATAAATAAATCATAAATAAAAAATCAAATCGATAAATCTATAATCAATGATTTTCAAATTGATAATTATTTAAGATAATAAAGTAAATTAACAAATACACAAATGTATGTATTAATTTAACTCAAATATTTTTATAGAAATTGATCATCAGTTGATGACATGTGTAAAACCAGAACAGTTACCAAAATATCTCACAAGTGCGTAAACGTAATAAATATTAACCTTTAAACTTCTAAAAGCTGTCAGAATGTGCGCGGGCATTTCAAAAACCACCTCTCTAAAACTCCCAATTTGTAAAATTACTAACGGTTCAAAACTTTGCTAAAGCTTAACTAAGCTAACCGTAAAACTGAACGGTGCAGCAGATATAAAATTCCTGTGTTGCCCTCAGCATAAGCTGAGCTTAGTTAAGTGTCACGTTAAGTATCAGCAGTGCAGTTGGGACATAAACGCCAGGAAATAAAATCCAGATGACAGGTTCACACTACAATAGTCACCAGTAGTTTTTGCTGTTCAATTTGAATTATTTTGAGGTTAAACGTAACTCCTATAAATATTTTATGATTGAAATTAAAAATAAATTTTCTCTTCTTAAGACTGTATAGCTTTAAAATGTCTTTAAATATGTCAAAATGGAGCTTGTAGAACATACATTTGTACACATAAAACAAATTAATTATCTGTACTGCAACTTGGTGCGCAGTCTCTTCGACGTCTTTCTGGGTAATAAAGGGAAATGATTATATATATAATATATTATCAGTAATAAAAATCACGCCTAACTGGATATTACTATTGACTTAACATTTTTTCTGCCCGCAGAGTTTAGTATTTCAGAGTTACCGAGAATTACCGTACTGACAAAAATTTTATGAGAATTTTGATAATGCGTAATAAAACAAGCACTAAGAATGTATATTTTATTAGAATAATTCTTATTTAATGACAATAATTAATCAATCATCATTGTCGAACATACTAAAAACATATTACTATCGCTATCAGTATTAATATCGATAGTGGTTCAAAAATTTAGTCCACGATCACATCTAACGTCTTTTTTTTTCATTCTCCTTTATGATTCCAATTTGTGCTGCTCATTAGTTTTTGAGTGGTTTCTTACAAAACTGGTTTGATGTCGGTCAATTTATATGCGGGAAACTTAGCTGCTCCGTAACTTTTTTTGCGTAATGAAATTGCTGGGGTTGATACCTGTATGATGCCACGTTCCTTTGTGTATGTAGCACGACAAAGCTTTGTAATTATCCTAAATTCGCATGAAATTATATTGCCATATCAGATTATAAAGTAACAAATTTTGTCGTCTTTTGAAATTCTGGACAAGTCCCCATTTTATTATTTAAAAATTTGTCCATACTTGAAATTTGCACTTGGTACACACTGGATATTGTAACACCTATAAACCAAAGAAAATCAAATGCTGTTATTAAGATTATTATTGATTTCTGATATAACTGAATTGAAGTCAAGAATAGCCCCAAACAAGTCAATTGTGTTGAACGTTTGTTTGCATGTAAAAAGCTATGTCGTAAATTTGTTTGGTGTAAAACAGTCTTGGCTCCAGTCAATCACGTGGAAGGGCATCCTAGTGACAAATATGAACAATTCCTCCTGGTTTTGAAATAGACTATAACAATCATTATCTTTGTTTTAGAAAATGACTCAATCCAAATTACAACTTGTGAAGAACGCTTCAGATGAAGGGGTTTCTCTGGCTGTCAACAAGAAGGGCATGCACGTTGGTGTCTTGCATCATATGCCTAAAGGACAACCAGATGGAACACCTAAAATTGTGAAGAAGGTATATAAATTTACAAAAAAGTCTTTTTTTTGTATATTAAATTTGAAATGAATTACGTGTTTTTAGATAACTGGTATTAAAATGTTGAGCAAACACAGCCCCATGCAGAAAATGACTAAATTGATCCAACCAGTTCCGATAATCAAACCGCAGCCGTCCCCAACAACACCGACGACTACCACCCCCGTCAAGGCAAAACCCACCCCACCTGCCCCCAAAACACCGACACCTTCGCCGAAGGAAAAACCTATCGTCATAAAAACCCCGAAATCCCGACAAGCGGAAATCACCAGCCAACAACCGAAGCAAGAAAACATCCGCGAGAACGTACAAAAAACGCTAATGGAACAACTGATAAACCGCCTGAAGATGGTCAACGACCTGAAACTAACCGAGGACGAGGTGACAGGCATCTCAACGGAAATCGAGAACCAGCTGTACAAGTGCTTCGGGGAAACTGGGCAGAAATATAAAAATAAGTATAGGAGCCTGATATTTAATATTAAGGACGTGAAAAATCAGACGTTGTGGAGGAGGATTTGCGAGAAATCGATAAATCCGTACCAGTTGGTGCGACTGTCGCCGGACGATTTGGCCAGTCAGGAGTTGGCCTTGTGGAGGGAACGCGAAGCCAAGCATCAGTTGGACATGATTAAGAAGTCCGAGCTTGAGTTGCTGCAGTGCACTCGGCAATACGTCTTCAAGACACATAAAGGTACAAATTATTAAAAAAATAAATCGCTGAGTAACCAAGAAAAGTCATTTTTGTCGATTCCGGTTTACAGATGTATTGCTTTTGCCTTATATCTTGTATCTTGTATTTTCTATTATTTAGCTGCAATATTTGATAATCCAAACCACCTTCGATACCAATTAGTTGGGATTATCGACGCTCTAACTGTAAATGATAAAATAGCTGGCAAAATTGAGAAAATTAGGGTCTTTGAGTTGATGTTTTATAGTAGCGTGCAATAATTTACTGATCATGATTTTGTACTCTCAACAACCAAACTCTGCAAAATCTTTATACAGAGCAAATCAATAGAAGTTGTTCTCCAGTAAGATTTTATTTTAATTTCATAAATTTTTTTGTTTTATTTGTCAAATAAGTTGCAAATGAAACAACACTAATCCACGGAGGAAAATCAAAGAATTATATGATTTTTCTATTTGAAATGATTATAAATTGACCAGAAATCTATTGAAAATAAATTTTAAAAGCGTATTTTTTACAGGTTTGTGACAAATCTGCTGAGCTTATTTTTCAATTTGCGATACCAACATTGGTTAAAGAGATGCCCTTTATGCATCTTCGTAAATATGTCTTCGAAGCAATAGTTTTATTTTCTTAACATAATATCTTGAGAACGTTAACTAGGTAGACACTTACAAAAATTTATTTGGATAATTGGATAATTTTTATGTCTATATAGGAGACATGTTTCGGCTAAACAAAGCCTTCTTCAGTCCTAAATCTATGAAACAGTAGATGCATCAGAAATCCAAACATGGATTATTCATATACAATAAAGCATTTTATTATTATTATTAAAAACGCAACCTAATAATCTACTACAATATCATTCTTTACTTGGTGTCTATATTATGCAGATTTTTGTTATTTTAAATAGATACCAACAAACTTATATCCCTCCTGTATGTTATCATTTTCTATACATATGATATTTTGAAATGTACATGTATGATTTTGATAGCTTCAAATATATCTACTTTTCAATTCTGTAGTTACTTTAATTTCATTTTAAGGGCTTTTTTTGTTAAAAATGAAATATAGATTTAGGTTGCACAAAATATCAAATACATGTATATTTAAGTTTTAGTATTTGCAAATTTTTTTAGAAAAAAGCAAGGTTGATAATTTTTACCAGAGTTAATTTTTTACTATCTTTGGCACAGTATAAAAATTCAAAACATTTGGCCAAAAGAAGCATTTCCAATTCAAGAGATACTTATTATTTGAGGTTTTTAGGGTTACTGATTTAAAATTTACAATAAAAACTAAACGACAAATCAAATATATGTAGCTGATATTTACAGTAATTGGGTTGCTATTTTCAAATTCATCAAAATAAATAAAAACATAACAGGTAAAGTAAAAGATAGCAAACAAAATGGCTGATTAAATACAGTACACTGCAATCTCGTTAACTCGAACAGGTTCTACACAATCTTATAATCCAGAGCCCCTCTTACTTTAATCTGGAAATTGCATCTACAAAGTGTCAAGCTGGGACCATTTTTACTGCTAAAACTAATCTCAGAATTGTTCTGGACAATAACATTGACACTGATATTTTCAAAAAGTTATTCTAAACAATACTTACGTCCAATACCGCATTGTCCGAATTAACAGAATTGTCCTGTAATTGGAGTTTTCGCAGTTGATCAAAACCAATGTTAAAAAAATTTGGATACATTAGTTTTTTTTTGAAATTCTCAGTGAATTTCGGTGAATTACAATCCTTAGGAATATCCAACTTCTTATATCAGCTTCATTATCCACCACCTGTAAAATGCATTTCAAAGTTATTCATAATTACTATACTCATGTTTTTTATAGTCATTTCGTACAATTTCTTCATTTATGTCAGCCATGTTGGAATTGCCAACTTGAATTTGGCAATTCTGATAACAAGTTCATAATCACCGATATGACAACCTTCAACGATAACATATTTATCTCTTACCTTTGTAAATTGTTATGTCTGAGTATTAACAAATTCTCTATTACTATTATTATTATTATTAATAGGTGAGCAGGTCTTCGAGGACGACCGTCCGCAAGACCAAACCGTCTCCGATGTGATCACCGGGTTAAACGCAGAAGTGACCGTCGAGAAGGAAGAGGTTAAGAAAGAGCCCTCGAAGGAGAAAGACCGAAAAAACGCCTCATCCGCGTCCAAGCATAAACGAGACAGGAGCAGGGATAGGAAATCGAGCAAAGAGAAGAGCGATAGCAAGGAGAGACGTAAGGACAGGCGTTCGGGAAGCAGGGATAAGGACCGGAGTAGGGATAAGAGACGGAGGTCGAGGAGCAGGGATCACAGCTCGAGGCACAGCGAGAAGAAGAGGTCGAGGAGCAGGGACCGAGACCGCCACCGCAGGAGCACGCACAAGAGTTCCAGGCACAAAAAGGAGGCGACGACGGAGAAGCTCGACAAGAAGTCGAAGGAGATCTGGGAGCAGTTAGTCGATAAGCAGATTGTCCCGCCTTTGGAGGATAGGCTCTGGAAGCATGTCCCGCAGGAGGATATCGTACCAGGTTTGTGCGAATTTTAGAAAATTGATAATAGATACGTGTGCAGATGAAGAAAAAAAAACTGGAATATATTTGAGTAAACTTGGAAGATTGCTGGCGTATTATTAATGTTTTTTTGTTGTTTTGCAGCTCCGAATGAGGAAAGCGAGAGTGATCATGAACCTACCTCTACGGTGACTATACCTACCCCTCCCAGGAATAGTGATGATGATCTTCCAATTAATCCCCCACCTCCGGATACAGTTGATAAACCAGGTAAGATAATGTTTGATTAAACTTTGAGGATTGTACTTTTTTCCTTTAAAGTGGTAGTGTTTTGTTTTATGATTCAATTCTTTTCTTTCTGTTTTGTGTAAAAATGCGTAAATATTTGGATTAAACGAGTTTTAATTAAATACTTATACATTTTTTCTATGAAACCCTCTGTACAGGGTTCAATAAATATATTCTATTCTATTCTCTTCTATATTGTTTAATAAAATGTATGAAATTTGAGTGATGAAATAATTTTCTGCCCTCCAATGGTAAAGTGCCGTAGGTACAAAAATGACATTGATTGAATTATTTTCCGTTTTCTCTTAAATATGATGAGCCAAAACAAAGAAATTTATTAAGATTATAATATACATAGTATTGCAATTTTAAAGAAAAAGAAATTTACACATGATCATATTGGGAGAAGCAAAATTTTTTGTTTTTGTCTACTTTTGAGACACTCTGAAATAACTAAGGTACTTGAGCAACTTCGTAGGAATTTTGTTACAACATAGTTACATACATTAAACATTTCACATAAAGTATTTTTTTGTGTCTACTAAACATTAAATAAAAAAATGTTCTTATCTTATGGCAAGATATAAACTTTGATGCCTTAAAAACTAAACATTTTCTCAAAGTAAAACTTACTCTAAAACTTACAAACCCTTAGTAGCTTTAAAATGGTTTCAAAATCATCCTCTAGACTTGGGTTTTTTCAATACTTGTTTAAACCGTAAACCGAGTTCAGATATAGAAAACTGATCACAATTTGTGGTTTAAACTGGGATTGTTGCCATTGTTGTTTTTGCAAATTTTGGGCTCATTACTACTAAGAATATTTTCTATAAGATGATTTCAAAACTAAATCACCAATTAAATCTATTTCAGAGCAAAAAGATGTGGTGCCCAGAAAGGTTAGCGTCGACTCCAATGAACCGCTCTCACCCAAAGACGACACCTTGACTGCGTCGCCGGCGTCAGGAGCCATCTGGACGGGAACCATAAACATGGTGGACGTTGCACAGATAGCTATTACCGCCCACGAGGTGTCAGGTAAGACAATCGCAAAAAAGAATATTTCCACAATTATTATTCTACGATTGATTACTTACCATTTCCCTATTTATTTTTAAGGTGACTGTCATGGGTTGAGCGAAGAGCTGCCCGGTACCTTGGATATCGTCGGCCGTATCTCTCCGGAGACCGTCTGGGACTACATCGGCAAAATGAAATGCTCGAACAGCAAAATGATCTCCCTGCTGAAGTTAAAAGCGACAAACATGGAGGAGAAAATGCCATACATTGCCCTCTACAGTTATCTCTCGAGTAGAAATAGGTTAGGAGTCGTGAAAAGTACGAATAAAGCCGTGAAGGATTTCTATATCCTTCCGTTGGACGGAGCGACTCCGCTTCCGCAGGCTTTGCTGCCGATTAACGGGCCCGGTTTCGAGGAGAATAGGTCGGCCCTCCTGATTGGGATAATCGTCCGTGATAAGAGGAAGAGACCGATCTTGGATTCGATTACAAACGCCGTGGTCAGCAAGAAGGCTAGAGTTGAGGTTACGGCTTCTCCGCCTCCGGCTGTTGCGACGTCGGGTTCCTCGACTCCCCCGCAGCCTCCTAGTGCTACGAGGTCGTACACGCCTCCACCAAACCGTGACCCGAGGATTAAGGCTCCGCCTGTCACGGTAGCTCCGCCAGCGGCGACGCCTCCTGCGGCTAGCACAGCCTCTGAAGGTATGTGCTTTGAAGATTTTGTTTTATTACATACTTTTTTTGGTCGTTATTGTTTTGTTTTACGAGTCAAATGTAGAGACAAACACCTGATGTACGTTTCAGTCTATACAGTAAAAAATGGTTGGAAAAATTTAAAGATAAATTTTTTTGTGTTATAATTAATAAAATTAATAAAAAATATTTGTTCATCTGTATGAGCTGTTGATTTTGTAAGATTTATCTATGACCGTCCAAAAATTTGTTTATTAATCATAATCCGTGGCATAATACACACTATGGACGATGTTATAATAAAACACCAAACTATTCCATTCAATTCTATGCATACTTATGCATACTTATAATTTATAAGTCATAGGTAATAGTATGTGACACGCAAATGATGGTTATAATTTACTTGCATGATTATACACTCGCCTAGTGGCTCGTGTGTAAACCTTATGGTAGTTAATTACAGCTCACATTATGTACAATTAAATTAATTACTCCTTATAATTAGAACTACACTATGTGGTCTTCATATTGTACCAATATCAACCACTCTCAAGATACCATTGTGACTACAATGGACATTTTGCAATTATTAACATAGTTGATTTCAATTTTCAGATGAACCTTACAGTCCAGAAGATTCTGATCCGGATGCAACAACACCACCTCTTCCGATGTCGGACTCCAGTAGACTGTCATCCAATTTGATGAGTAACGTGACCAAGAACAGCTCTTTCCTCAATACAGGGCT
The DNA here is from genome assembly GCA_964023965.1 of Melinopterus prodromus. Taxonomy (NCBI): domain Eukaryota; kingdom Metazoa; phylum Arthropoda; class Insecta; order Coleoptera; family Scarabaeidae; genus Melinopterus; species Melinopterus prodromus. The sequence continues at coordinate 55,584,744 of OZ030393.1, forward strand.
TCCGACACAAGCATTTAAACCGTTCAACAATAAATTTGACGATATTCCTGGTGAGTTTAAACGATAAAAAAAAAACTTTAAAAAATTGTAAAATAAAAGATGTTTTAATATTACTATAAATATAAATTTGTTTGAATCAATGTAAATTAAATGTTTATTAATTATGTTTTATTTATTTCTTTAGGTTTAGGCCTGGAGGTTCAGTCTGTGCTCCCCAATAACAGCTCTGAACTGCAAAGAAAGATGGCAGAGTTAGATCAGAGAATTGCTATGCAGCAAGCCGAGATCCACAACATGTCCCAAGACATTGTGTCGTCTGCGTCTGGCTCGGACATTGGTACAACGGCTCTTGCAAATATTGCCTTGCCCAATAATTTGCAGCAGATTTTAGAGAGCATCAAGATCATTGGCGCGGCTCGAACTGACACAGACCCACCGGTAAGTCTGAATACCTGGTTGTCGTCTTAAGATACATTTATTATAACTACAGATTTTATTCGTACCAATATAACTATATTACAAATTCCCCTTTTATTTGAAGATTGCTGATACCAAATATCATGTCAGATTTTCAAACTTTGAAATGGAGGATTAATTGCAACGTTTGAAACTTTTTTTATGACATTTAACAAGCCTACAACAAATGTTTTTGGTTGAAAGTTATTTTCTGTAATATTAAAAGATTGCCGATTACAAATAACATGTCAGCGTCTCAAAATAAATTCGATATGCCGGATCCAATATGGAGACAGAATGTGTAAAAAAACTCACGTTAAGAGACATATCATCCTATTCATTTGTTCTTCGAGTAGCCTCAATCCTCAATAAACGTCATTGACATAAGTTTAAAGTTCTTCAATTTCTTGAATTCTATTTTTATTCTTTTAAACTACATTTCTTACCTTTATTTATTTGTTTTAGGCTGGCAATAGCTTGAATTCATCACAATCAGACCTAACGATACCCCTGATGCTGCCAAAAATCAGCTCACGACCACTAACAGGCGCCGCAGCTAGAGCTGACGGATTATCACCGACAATTCCCCTGAACCTTCCGAAAATCAAGAGTAAACATTCGGCGACAAATTCTCCGCAGAGGGTTCCTCAAGACTCCGACAAGCAGTCGCAGTCGAGCGTCCTTAGTTCACTGTCTGAAGAAGACTTGATCCGCAAGGCAGCGGAAATGTTAGGAGAGAGTGAAGCTACGCCCCCGCCTGCTAAAAAGTCAAGATGGGTGGAAGCGGATAAAGAAATAGCGACTCCTTACGCAGTTCCCCCACCAAATTTGTTCTCTCAACCTCCGCCTCCGATAAATCCTCCGTTGCCATCGTCGCCAAATGCTAAACGCTCGAAGATTGATTATAGTCAGCCGCCGATACCAGGTTTGGAAGATTAGAGTGTTTAACGAGTTTAGCGAGTTGATGAGTGTAACGAGGATTTTTTTATGATGATTATGAACGGTGTAAGCGAAATTTGGATTATTTACGAAAAGGTGCTAAAATTATATACATACCACTACCGCAAAATGATGAGAAACAGAATACGCTTCGATGATATACCTTCCAGTTTTGTTGGCGATGATTTTTACTATTAAGTACAAAGTGTTGAATTTTATTTTCTTCTGTTCGTTTGGAGCGTTTGAGTTACGGATTGATTTGATTATGATTTGGCCGGGAATTTTTGGTTTTTATGATCGTTGTTTTATTGTACGTTGCTGGATGTATGTAAATTACCTTATGCTGTTTATAAAGTCGTATATTTTTTGTACAAAAAAGTTTTAGTAATTCGACTTAGTTTAGGATAGGTAAACGTAGAATAATTACACTCCATTTTTTGTAAATACTTATAAATATATTCGAGTAAGTAGGATATACGTTTGTTTCTATGTGTTTATGAAATCGTCGATTATGTTTCTATAGTTGTATCGATGTAGCAATTTAATTATAAACCCTAATAATACTATTTTAATTTGTTTTCTTCTACTACCTTTCGTTAATAAGTCACGGTAAGTAAATACAAAATTCAAATCTCTTGCAACATTTTTTAAACGTTTAAAATCACGAGAAATTAATACGAAGGATTTTGGGAAAGAGCTCGACGCTAGTTGTCAAAATGGTCGCTTGGCGGCGTTGTAGTGGTAGTGGAGCGCCTGCGTTCTGTCACCTGTGCTCAAAATTTGGGGATTTGTTGGTTATATAATAAAAATCGAGGTTGTTGGTGTAAATTCTGTAAACTAACCTCTGCGGGTTTCTCAAATTTGTAAGTAGGCGGATTGCTTCTAGTTTAACCGGGTGAGAATGGTGAGACTGCGGTGTGGTTTTGATCAGATGATTGTGGTACGTCTTTTTGTGATCTCTTTGTTTGTGTTAGTGCCATAAGACTGGATGTCAGACCCGAGTACTCGCAAACAACTGGTAAGTCCCTAATTGCTTGCATTTTCTATCGCATATTTCCGCGCGGTTCGCGAGAAAAACGCGATAAGCCGCGGAAATAATAGTGTTACCACCCAGCCTACTGGGTAGTAAGGGTTAGCCGAGCGGTTAGCTAATTTTATTTGATGTTATATGCACATGCGACTTAAAGTGGAGCAAAAGGGGTTGGAAGATTTATCTCATGCGAATGTAGGTGTTAATATTCGAGATATTAGACTGCACTTACCGTTATTTTCATCTATCACACTAAATATTTAGAATTTTTGTTCACTAGGTAAATAGGGACAAACTTGAAATAGTAAAATAAAAACAACTAAAGCCAGATTCAATTAAAATTAAAGTATATTAAGAAAGTGAATAAAATTGGCAAACAAATATTCTGATTATCAATCAAACTAATTTAAATCAAATAGATAAAACAAATCAAATTAAATCAATTATCAGGAATAATTATAAATTACAACAAAGACTCAACTAGACAAATGTAATGACAATAAGCATAAATGCGACAGTCTCAAGTCAACTCACTTATATTAAAAATAAATATAAATTTCAAACAAGATTCAAAATAAATCGAATATTCATAAAGAATCGCAATACGCAACAAGATTTACTCAAACATTTAAAAGGTACCACTAACTTCGACAAAGAATCAAACTAAAACACTTACAAGAACAATAATTATGGCAATGTGAACATTAACTTATAAAAGACCTACACTTCGATCGGGCAACAGCACTTTTCTCTCATACAATATAAACGTTACTTTATCAGACAACATACACGAACAGTTGGACAATTTTCAGTACATACAAAATGAACAAATAAAAAAAAACAGAGTTATCCTACCAGGTGTTTTCTGCGATCTAGTAAAATCCAATTCTTAGCCACGGCTTAACGATCACCAAAACTCTCACAAATGAACGGAACAATAATGACGCCAAATATTCCACAACCAAATTCGACCCTGACCAAACTACAAGAACCCCAACTATGGGCCCACGGCCCCCACTGACCCAAGATTTCCTAACTGCGTTCAAAACCGGAATTAAAACCTGAATCCCAAACCTAAATCCGAAACTGTATCTAAAACCTGACTGAATCTAAAACCTCACTCACTACTCCACTTTTCGCGACCAGCATCTTACCCATTCCCTGATTCTCCCCACCGTTAAACGTTTTCCAAGCCAGCCCACAAAACCCACTTTTAAAAATAACCTACCAATAACCGTTCCGCATATTTTCAACCCACGTCTCTTTTACATCAGCCGTTTGGGGAGTTTCTCTATGTCATCAAAAGACATTCCCACAGGCCAGAGAACAAAGAGCTTCACAGCTAGTTCTCTGAACATAAACAGTTGATGTAATCTAGCTCTATTTTCAAAGTTCTTGATCCGCTTAACAAAGGCACCTACAGAGAAGTACCAACAGAAAATAAACTAAACGCGAGTTTTCAAGCCGTTGTTAAACATCCGCTGATAACCCGCGTTAAATGCAGCTGCGCCCGTTTAAACAATTATCAATTATTAAAGTCTATGAAATAATTATTACTAATCCATATCCAGCGTCTAATTTCCCATACTTTACATTAATCCGTAACCCGGGTGGTTACACTGCCCCCTCCTTAAAACAAGAAGGGTACTTGCTCTAAGTACCCTTCCTTGTACAACAACAAATCAACCCATTACTAACAAAAACCCATAGGGGAAATTTGACGCTGGTAAAATACACCCTATATAATAACCATCTTAATTCTAAGCACAAAACAATTAGCAAAATAACTATAGTCAACCACAAGGAATAAGCAAAATATTCTTCACACTAATACATCACCGGCGCCTCCACCTTCCGGGATCACGTGGTGACGGCGGTCAGTTGTTCATCTGTTGCCAGCGTTGGCTGTCCAGAAGAGGGGTACACCAGCTGAGTAGCTGGTTTTGAGCTGCCGATTCGGTCGCCCGCTGAAAGCGAGCAGGGGTTGTCGAGCCGCAAAAGGCCCGCTGTATGCAGGCTGGAGTAGTCGTGCCGCAAAAGGCCCGCAGAGTGCGAGCTGGAGTTGTCACTGGATGCGACAGGTTCCATTGTGACGATGTGAGAAGGCTCCAGGAGGGGTGCCTCCTTAATGACTCTCTTTGAAACAGCCCAGAAGGTAAGCGAGTTCCAGAACCTCGCTTGCAGCATACACCCGCAGCCAGTCGGAATGTATAACGTGGACTCCATGCAGTCCACTGATAGCCACGCTGAAATCAGCAAACCATCCCAAGAACTAGGTTGACCTTTCTCGTGCCGGACGTCCCATTTCCTCGGTGTTTGAAAAGGGCGTCCATCTTGATTCCTTGAGGAACACCAGGTCCTCTGGACTCCATTTAACTCCTTCGCAAGACGCCTGCCGACCCCCGGGTACTGAGGGCTGCAAGCACCAGGCCAGCCTCCTCGGTAACGTGCTACTTCCGCAAAAACACACAAAAACAACAAAAAAAAAAAAAATAAAATTAGACAACTAAAATAATTAAAACACAAGAAAACGCAACTAAAATTTACCATCCCGTGAGGACTTCTTCCGTGGTGGACATTAGGGGACTTTTACCCCACGCCGTCCATGCGGTGGCACAATTCTTTAGCCCAGCCACAGAGCTAACGCGTCTCTCAAAAAGCAAAAGAAAACAAAGTACAACCCATACTAAACAATTAAACAAATGAAAACCAAAACAATAAACAATATTCCCCTGATAGAGAGCTTGAAGGCAAGTGAAGTCGTCCTTCAAACTCCTGGTGGACGTTCGGGCCTTTTACTCCGCACCGTCCTGCGGTTGTGGTATTCTAAAAGCCCCCACAACAGGGCAAACACAACTTATCATGGTAACCAATAAAAGTACAACCCTTTTCCCAAAAAAAGTAAATCAAAAGCTTCAACACCATTCCCCTGATTAGAGAGCTTGAAGGGAAATGAAATCGTCCTTCAAACTCCCGGTGGACGTTCGGGCCTTTTACTCCGCGCCGTCCTTGCGGCTGTGGTATTCTAAAAGCCCCCACAACAGGGCAAACTATATATGATGGCACAGTAATGCCTCCCGCGATTCACTAACTTAAAATTTTACTAAAACAATCAACCATTTTTAAATTTGGAAAAATACAACTCGAGAGAGCTTGAAGGAAACGCTACCCGTCAAATTCTCTCCTTCTCCTTGCTGCCCTCCCCTAATATGACGGCCTATCCGGCGGCCTGATGAAATGTTTGGTTCTACCATTGCCCTCTCCTTCAGAGGAATCACCCTGTATATTTTCAATTCTTTTCCATCTAGGCTCATTCACGACTACACGTCCCCTCTTCTTGCTAGATTCCATTGTTTTCAACGCGACGTCGACTATTCCTTTTTCTGAGGAATCACCCTGTATAATTTCAATTGTTTTCCATCTAGGCTCCCCCATGGCTACACAACTCCTTGTCTGGCAAGTTTCCTTTGTTTCCAGTGCGACCTCAGCTATTCCTCTTTCTGAGGAATCACCCTGTATATACCCAACCCTGTCCCATCTGGGCTCCTTCCTGGAACTACAACTCATCTTCCTATGAGTTCCCGTTGCTTCCGCTACAATGTCTACCATTCCTCTTTCTGAGGACTCACCCTGTATACACACGACTTCGTCCCATCTGGGCTCCTTCCTGGAAACACAACTCATCTTCCTATGAGTTCCCGTTGCTTCCGCTACAACGTCTCCCATTCTTCTTTCTGAAGAATCACCCTGTATATTTTCAATGTTTTCCCATCTAGGCTCCTCCATGGCCACACAACTCATCTTCCTATGAGTTCCCGTTGCTTCCGCCACAACGTCTACCATTCCTCTTTCTGAGGAATCACCCTGTATATTTTCAATTTTGTTTTCTCTAGGTTCCTTCACGGCGACACAGCTTCTCTTGCTTTTGTGACAGACTACTGGGTTTTCGTCCTTTTCGTCACTGCTATAGCCATCATCCATAGGGCGTATAATTTCGACATTTACTTCAATTGGACGTGGAAATTTTTCCGTACTCAGTCCGAAGCTATGGTTCCGAGCGGGGGTTGTATCGCTTCCCTTATCGTGCTCTATTCTTATTTCTTCGAGATAGCCCTTTCTGGGCCCCGTGGTTGCTTCCTTCTCTTCGAGTACTACGACCCCGTCGAGATCCCGGCACGGCTCCCTCGACTCCTTTCGGAGTCCAGTCTCCTTAACACGAATTTCTTGCCTACTAGATTTTTCGGCAAACCTATCCATCGGCGGAGAAGAGCCTGGCAAATAATTAAAAAGAGCAGCATTCTTAGAAGACCCTACTTCGACAGAATTACTTGGTCCATAAGTAGCGCGCGCGGAGCTAGAAATGACGGGAGGGTCTACTCGAGTGTTCGACGTCCCCCTGTCCAACTTAGCCCCAGAACTACCCGAAACCAAAAAATTGACCCGCGAAACTACCAATGATTCGGGACCCCGTATACCTCCATATCCTTGATGGTGGGGCCTTGACCTAGTAACAGGCTCCTCGCCTGACCTGAGCTCAGCTGATCGCGACAATTCTCTCCGACCTTGTTCCACGCGCCCACGCGGACACATACGAGCTATGTGTCCCCTTTTCCTGCAAAGAAAACACTCCCTATCCTGGGAAAAATTCTGCCGGCCCTGAAACTGCAAATTCGAGATATTATGAACCTGCTGAGAACGGCGTCTGATCAATTCCTGACTTAATTCTTCCCACGTAGCAATTTCCGCTAGTTCATCGAGCGATTTATTACCCTGTAAAAGCGACGACCCACATTGTTTTAACAGTTCAACCCTCAATCCCGTTCGAAACTGATTTTTAACAACCTCCTCCATCTTCCATAGAATTCCCGCCCATTGATCCATCGGAGCCGTCTCTTTATCGACCTCCAGAATTTCCATTGCTACAATCTTTATCCTCATCAAAAAATCAGACACGGACTCCCGCTCTCTTTGGAACAGCTGCGACAACCTATATAAAAGTTCACCAGAAGACCGCCGACCTCCAAATTTCTTAATAAATTTCTCCTTAAACACCTTGTATGTAACCTGCTCGCCCTGAAGCTCTGTCTCCGATCTGAAAAATTTAAACGCTACTCCATCCAACCCATAAATAATCAACTCCAGCAATAGCCTATCCGACCAACCTTCCCACGCCTGTCTCCTTTCCAATTTAAAAAAATAATCACGCACATCACCCTTACCAGTATAAGGATCTATAGAATTACAAATTCTTGCAAAATTCCTGAAAGAAAACTTAGCCGCAATACTACCAGGGGCCCTGCTGTCGACCGACGAGTTTGACTCATTCCGGCCCTGCCCATTCAGAGCGGCGTCGCTGTTTACCGGCATATCAGATAACCAAACAAAACAAACTAAAAATAGTCCAACGCTTACCGATTGTTCTTACAACTCGCGCCCCGCAATTAAAGAAAACAAATAAGAGAGAAATGCAAATGCCACAACAAAAATTACTAATTCAATCTTTACCACAAAACAATTTTCCATAAAGAGAAAATCAAAATCTATAATACTTAACACAAGAGAAAAGGAAAAAAAACTAATTTATGCAAAAAGAAAATTCTAACCATTAAAAAAAAAACCAAAAGGTGCAGTCTATACTTCCAAATTATTCAAAAATAAACCCCACACTCAAGACACCAATGTTACCACCCAGCCTACTGGGTAGTAAGGGTTAGCCGAGCGGTTAGCTAATTTTATTTGATGTTATATGCACAGGCGACTTAAAGTGGAGCAAAAGGGGTTGGAAGATTTATCTCATGCGAATGTAGGTGTTAATATTCGAGATATTAGACTGCACTTACCGTTATTTTCATCTATCACACTAAATATTTAGAATTTTTGTTCACTAGGTAAATAGGGACAAACTTGAAATAGTAAAATAAAAACAACTAAAGCCAGATTCAATTAAAATTAAAGTATATTAAGAAAGTGAATAAAATTGGCAAACAAATATTCTGATTATCAATCAAACTAATTTAAATCAAATAGATAAAACAAATCAAATTAAATCAATTATCAGGAATAATTATAAATTACAACAAAGACTCAACTAGACAAATGTAATGACAATAAGCATAAATGCGACAGTCTCAAGTCAACTCACTTATATTAAAAATAAATATAAATTTCAAACAAGATTCAAAATAAATCGAATATTCATAAAGAATCGCAATACGCAACAAGATTTACTCAAACATTTAAAAGGTACCACTAACTTCGACAAAGAATCAAACTAAAACACTTACAAGAACAATAATTATGGCAATGTGAACATTAACTTATAAAAGACCTACACTTCGATCGGGCAACAGCACTTTTCTCTCATACAATATAAACGTTACTTTATCAGACAACATACACGAACAGTTGGACAATTTTCAGTACATACAAAATGAACAAATAAAAAAAAACAGAGTTATCCTACCAGGTGTTTTCTGCGATCTAGTAAAATCCAATTCTTAGCCACGGCTTAACGATCACCAAAACTCTCACAAATGAACGGAACAATAATGACGCCAAATATTCCACAACCAAATTCGACCCTGACCAAACTACAAGAACCCCAACTATGGGCCCACGGCCCCCACTGACCCAAGATTTCCTAACTGCGTTCAAAACCGGAATTAAAACCTGAATCCCAAACCTAAATCCGAAACTGTATCTAAAACCTGACTGAATCTAAAACCTCACTCACTACTCCACTTTTCGCGACCAGCATCTTACCCATTCCCTGATTCTCCCCACCGTTAAACGTTTTCCAAGCCAGCCCACAAAACCCACTTTTAAAAATAACCTACCAATAACCGTTCCGCATATTTTCAACCCACGTCTCTTTTACATCAGCCGTTTGGGGAGTTTCTCTATGTCATCAAAAGACATTCCCACAGGCCAGAGAACAAAGAGCTTCACAGCTAGTTCTCTGAACATAAACAGTTGATGTAATCTAGCTCTATTTTCAAAGTTCTTGATCCGCTTAACAAAGGCACCTACAGAGAAGTACCAACAGAAAATAAACTAAACGCGAGTTTTCAAGCCGTTGTTAAACATCCGCTGATAACCCGCGTTAAATGCAGCTGCGCCCGTTTAAACAATTATCAATTATTAAAGTCTATGAAATAATTATTACTAATCCATATCCAGCGTCTAATTTCCCATACTTTACATTAATCCGTAACCCGGGTGGTTACAATAGTTTCCCACTTTCCTGCCAAACCGTACACGCTACGGGAAAGCCGACCTCAGCGTTCAATTCAGCACATCCCAATGCATAAACATGACTACATTAGAACGCTCTATCTCTCAAAAAGTTACGATTGTTTTTTCGTTCTAAATTTAGCACTTTTAGATAGAAAAATATTGAACATTGCAACCGTTGGTGATAGAAAGGTTTATCCACTACCAGATGATAGCTCTCGTTGAGTCTATCAAGAATATGTATACTTTTACATTCCTAAGATCTACCATTTTCATGTTATGTGGTCCATTTCGCTTATTTTTCTTATTTTTCTATTATTTGAAAATCCGTAATTTCAGCATAACTCGGTAACCAGTAGAGACAGAAACTTTTCCTATGTAAATTTGTAATCAGCGCACCCATTTTAGTAAGATAGCAAAGGTTTCATGTTGATCCGGGTCCTTGTTTTTGAGATAGGTGTGCTACTTCAAAATTATTGTTTAAAATATGTGATTTCTTACAAAATTTTAGCCAGTCGGCAAAAACTCAACTACCTTCAATCAAATTAAGGTTGTGGTTCTTGGTACAATTATTGACGCTGATTACGCCGGTATAACTAGATTTTACTTATTTGGAACGGTTGAGCAGTTATTACGTTCCCAATTATCAAAAATGATGCTAAAAACACTCATTTTACTATGTTAGAAACTTTGAACGCAAACTGTGTCCGATCTAATCGACCGATGTTGACGGTTCAAACGGTACCGGATGGGAAATTGGCCGAGGAATCCATTTCTGAAAGCCGCGTTGCTCTAAGGTGCGCGGTTCGCGAGAAAAACGCGATAAGCCGCGGAAATAATAGTTTCCCACTTTCTGGCCAAACCGTACACGCTACTGGAAAGCCGACCTCACCGTTGAATTCAGCACATCCCAATGCATAAGCATGACTACATTAGAACGCTCTATCTCTCAAAAAGTTACGATTGTTTTTTCGTTCTAAATTTAGCACTTTTAGATAGAAAAATATTGAACATTGCAACCGTTGGTGATAGAAAGGTTTACCCACTACCAAATGATAGCTCTCGTTGAGTCTATCAAGAATATGTATACTTTTACATGCCTAAGATCTACCATTTTCATGTTATGTGGTCCATTTCGCTTATTTTTGTATTATTTGAAAATCCGTAATTTCAGCATAATTCGGTAACCAGTAGAGACAGAAACTTTTCCTATGTAAATTTGTAATCAGCGCACCCATTTTAGTAAGATAGCAAAGGTTTCATGTTGATCCGGGTCCTTGTCTTTGAGATAGGTGTGCTACTTCAAAATTATTGTTTAAAATATGTGATTTCTTACAAAATTGTAGCCAGTCGGCAAAAACTCAACTACCTTCAATCAAATTAAGGTTGTGGTTCTTGGTACAATTATTGACGCTGATTACGCCGGTATAACTAGATTTTACTTATTTGGAACGGTTGAGCAGTTATTACGTTCCCAATTATCAAAAATGATGCTAAAAACACTCATTTTACTATGTTAGAAACTTTGAACGCAAACTGTGTCCGATCTAATCGACCGATGTTGACGGTTCAAACGGTACCGGATGGGAAATTGGCCGAGGAATCCATTTCTGAAAGCCGCATTGCTCTAAGGTGCGCGGTTCGCGAGAAAAACTCGATAAGTCGCGGAAATAATAGTTTCCCACTTTCTGGCCAAACCGTACACGCTACGGGAAAGCCGACCTCACTGTTGAATTCAGCACATCCCAATGCATAAGCATGACTACATTAGAACGCTCTATCTCTCAAAAAGTTACGATTGTTTTTTCGTTCTAAATTTAGCACTTTTAGATAGAAAAATATTGAACATTGCAACCGTTGGTGATAGAAAGGTTTACCCACTACCAAATGATAGCTCTCGTTGAGTCTATCAAGAATATGTATACTTTTACATGCCTAAGATCTACCATTTTCATGTTATGTGGTCCATTTCGCTTATTTTTGTATTATTTGAAAATCCGTAATTTCAGCATAACTCGGTAACCAGTAGAGACAGAAACATTTCCTATGTAAATTTGTAGTCAGCGCACCCATTTTAGTAAGATAGCAAAGGTTTCATCTTGATCCGGGTCCTTGTTTTTGAGATAGGTGTGCTACTTCAAAATTATTGTTTAAAATATGTGATTTCTTACAAAATTTTAGCCAGTCGGCAAAAACTCAACTACCTTCAATCAAATTAAGGTTGTGGTTCTTGGTACAATTATTGACGCTGATTACGCCGGTATAACTAGATTTTACTTATTTGGAACGGTTGAGCAGTTATTACGTTCCCAATTATCAAAAATGATGCTAAAAACACTCATTTTACTATGTTAGAAACTTTGAACGCAAACTGTGTCCGATCTAATCGACCGATGTTGACGGTTCAAACGGTACCGGATGGGAAATTGGCCGAGGAATCCATTTCTGAAAGCCGCGTTGCTCTAAGGTGCGCGGTTCGCGAGAAAAACGCGATAAGCCGCGGAAATAATAGTTTCCCACTTTCTGGCCAAACCGTACACGCTACTGGAAAGCCGACCTCACCGTTGAATTCAGCACATCCCAATGCATAAGCATGACTACATTAGAACGCTCTATCTCTCAAAAAGTTACGATTGTTTTTTCGTTCTAAATTTAGCACTTTTAGATAGAAAAATATTGAACATTGCAACCGTTGGTGATAGAAAGGTTTACCCACTACCAAATGATAGCTCTCGTTGAGTCTATCAAGAATATGTATACTTTTACATGCCTAAGATCTACCATTTTCATGTTATGTGGTCCATTTCGCTTATTTTTGTATTATTTGAAAATCCGTAATTTCAGCATAATTCGGTAACCAGTAGAGACAGAAACTTTTCCTATGTAAATTTGTAATCAGCGCACCCATTTTAGTAAGATAGCAAAGGTTTCATGTTGATCCGGGTCCTTGTCTTTGAGATAGGTGTGCTACTTCAAAATTATTGTTTAAAATATGTGATTTCTTACAAAATTGTAGCCAGTCGGCAAAAACTCAACTACCTTCAATCAAATTAAGGTTGTGGTTCTTGGTACAATTATTGACGCTGATTACGCCGGTATAACTAGATTTTACTTATTTGGAACGGTTGAGCAGTTATTACGTTCCCAATTATCAAAAATGATGCTAAAAACACTCATTTTACTATGTTAGAAACTTTGAACGCAAACTGTGTCCGATCTAATCGACCGATGTTGACGGTTCAAACGGTACCGGATGGGAAATTGGCCGAGGAATCCATTTCTGAAAGCCGCATTGCTCTAAGGTGCGCGGTTCGCGAGAAAAACTCGATAAGTCGCGGAAATAATAGTTTCCCACTTTCTGGCCAAACCGTACACGCTACGGGAAAGCCGACCTCACTGTTGAATTCAGCACATCCCAATGTATAAGCATGACTACATTAGAACGCTCTATCTCTCAAAAAGTTACGATTGTTTTTTCGTTCTAAATTTAGCACTTTTAGATAGAAAAATATTGAACATTGCAACCGTTGGTGATAGAAAGGTTTACCCACTACCAAATGATAGCTCTCGTTGAGTCTATCAAGAATATGTATACTTTTACATGCCTAAGATCTACCATTTTCATGTTATGTGGTCCATTTCGCTTATTTTTGTATTATTTGAAAATCCGTAATTTCAGCATAACTCGGTAACCAGTAGAGACAGAAACATTTCCTATGTAAATTTGTAGTCAGCGCACCCATTTTAGTAAGATAGCAAAGGTTTCATCTTGATCCGGGTCCTTGTTTTTGAGATAGGTGTGCTACTTCAAAATTATTGTTTAAAATATGTGATTTCTTACAAAATTTTAGCCAGTCGGCAAAAACTCAACTACCTTCAATCAAATTAAGGTTGTGGTTCTTGGTACAATTATTGACGCTGATTACGCCGGTATAACTAGATTTTACTTATTTGGAACGGTTGAGCAGTTATTACGTTCCCAATTATCAAAAATGATGCTAAAAACACTCATTTTACTATGTTAGAAACTTTGAACGCAAACTGTGTCCGATCTAATCGACCGATGTTGACGGTTCAAACGGTACCGGATGGGAAATTGGCCGAGGAATCCATTTTTGAAAGCCGCGTTGCTCTAAGGTGCTCGGTTCGCGAGAAAAATGCGATAAGTCGCGGAAATAATAGTTTCCCACTTTCTGGCCAAACCGTACACGCTACGGGAAAGCCGACCTCACTGTTGAATTCAGCACATCCCAATGCATAAGCATGACTACATTAGAACGCTCTATCTCTCAAAAAGTTACGATTGTTTTGTCGTTCTAAATTTAGCACTTTTAGATAGAAAAAAATTGAACATTGCAACCGTTGGTGATAGAAAGGTTTACCCACTACCAAATGATAGCTCTCGTTGAGTCTATCAAGAATATGTATACTTTTACATGCCTAAGATCTACCATTTTCATGTTATGTGGTCCATTTCGCTTATTTTTGTATTATTTGAAAATCCGTAATTTCAGCATAACTCGGTAACCAGTAGAGACAGAAACATTTCCTATGTAAATTTGTAGTCAGCGCACCCATTTTAGTAAGATAGCAAAGGTTTCATCTTGATCCGGGTCCTTGTTTTTGAGATAGGTGTGCTACTTCAAAATTATTGTTTAAAATATGTGATTTCTTACAAAATTTTAGCCAGTCGGCAAAAACTCAACTACCTTCAATCAAATTAAGGTTGTGGTTCTTGGTACAATTATTGACGCTGATTACGCCGGTATAACTAGATTTTACTTATTTGGAACGGTTGAGCAGTTATTACGTTCCCAATTATCAAAAATGATGCTAAAAACACTCATTTTACTATGTTAGAAACTTTGAACGCAAACTGTGTCCGATCTAATCGACCGATGTTGACGGTTCAAACGGTACCGGATGGGAAATTGGCCGAGGAATCCATTTCTGAAAGCCGCGTTGCTCTAAGGTGCGCGGTTCGCGAGAAAAACGCGATAAGCCGCGGAAATAATAGTTTCCCACTTTCTGGCCAAACCGTACACGCTACTGGAAAGCCGACCTCACCGTTGAATTCAGCACATCCCAATGCATAAGCATGACTACATTAGAACGCTCTATCTCTCAAAAAGTTACGATTGTTTTTTCGTTCTAAATTTAGCACTTTTAGATAGAAAAATATTGAACATTGCAACCGTTGGTGATAGAAAGGTTAACCCACTACCAAATGATACCTCTCGTTGAGTCTATCAAGAATATGTATACTTTTACATGCCTAAGATCTACCATTTTCATGTTATGTGGTCCATTTCGCTTATTTTTGTATTATTTGAAAATCCGTAATTTCAGCATAATTCGGTAACCAGTAGAGACAGAAACTTTTCCTATGTAAATTTGTAATCAGCGCACCCATTTTAGTAAGATAGCAAAGGTTTCATGTTGATCCGGGTCCTTGTCTTTGAGATAGGTGTGCTACTTCAAAATTATTGTTTAAAATATGTGATTTCTTACAAAATTTTAGCCAGTCGGCAAAAACTCAACTACCTTCAATCAAATTAAGGTTGTGGTTCTTGGTACAATTATTGACGCTGATTACGCCGGTATAACTAGATTTTACTTATTTGGAACGGTTGAGCAGTTATTACGTTCCCAATTATCAAAAATGATGCTAAAAACACTCATTTTACTATGTTAGAAACTTTGAACGCAAACTGTGTCCGATCTAATCGACCGATGTTGACGGTTCAAACGGTACCGGATGGGAAATTGGCCGAGGAATCCATTTCTGAAAGCCGCATTGCTCTAAGGTGCGCGGTTCGCGAGAAAAACTCGATAAGTCGCGGAAATAATAGTTTCCCACTTTCTGGCCAAACCGTACACGCTACGGGAAAGCCGACCTCACTGTTGAATTCAGCACATCCCAATGCATAAGCATGACTACATTAGAACGCTCTATCTCTCAAAAAGTTACGATTGTTTTTTCGTTCTAAATTTAGCACTTTTAGATAGAAAAATATTGAACATTGCAACCGTTGGTGATAGAAAGGTTTACCCACTACCAAATGATAGCTCTCGTTGAGTCTATCAAGAATATGTATACTTTTACATGCCTAAGATCTACCATTTTCATGTTATGTGGTCCATTTCGCTTATTTTTGTATTATTTGAAAATCCGTAATTTCAGCATAATTCGGTAACCAGTAGAGACAGAAACTTTTCCTATGTAAATTTGTAATCAGCGCACCCATTTTAGTAAGATAGCAAAGGTTTCATGTTGATCCGGGTCCTTGTCTTTGAGATAGGTGTGCTACTTCAAAATTATTGTTTAAAATATGTGATTTCTTACAAAATTTTAGCCAGTCGGCAAAAACTCAACTACCTTCAATCAAATTAAGGTTGTGGTTCTTGGTACAATTATTGACGCTGATTACGCCGGTATAACTAGATTTTACTTATTTGGAACGGTTGAGCAGTTATTACGTTCCCAATTATCAAAAATGATGCTAAAAACACTCATTTTACTATGTTAGAAACTTTGAACGCAAACTGTGTCCGATCTAATCGACCGATGTTGACGGTTCAAACGGTACCGGATGGGAAATTGGCCGAGGAATCCATTTCTGAAAGCCGCGTTGCTCTAAGGTTCGCGGTTCGCGAGAAAAACTCGATAAGTCGCGGAAATAATAGTTTCCCACTTTCTGGCCAAACCGTACACGCTACAGGAAAGCCGACCTCACTGTTGAATTCAGCACATCCCAATGCATAAGCATGACTACATTAGAACGCTCTATCTCTCAAAAAGTTACGATTGTTTTTTCGTTCTAAATTTAGCACTTTTAGATAGAAAAAAATTGAACATTGCAACCGTTGGTGATAGAAAGGTTTACCCACTACCAAATGATAGCTCTCGTTGAGTCTATCAAGAATATGTATACTTTTACATGCCTAAGATCTACCATTTTCATGTTATGTGGTCCATTTCGCTTATTTTTGTATTATTTGAAAATCAGTAATTTCAGCATAACTCGGTAACCAGTAGAGACAGAAACATTTCCTATGTAAATTTGTAGTCAGCGCACCCATTTTAGTAAGATAGCAAAGGTTTCATCTTGATCCGGGTCCTTGTTTTTGAGATAGGTGTGCTACTTCAAAATTATTGTTTAAAATATGTGATTTCTTACAAAATTTTAGCCAGTCGGCAAAAACTCAACTACCTTCAATCAAATTAAGGTTGTGGTTCTTGGTACAATTATTCACGCTGATTACGCCGGTATAATTAGATTTTACTTATTTGGAACGGTTGAGCAGTTATTACGTTCCCAATTATCAAAAATGATGCTAAAAACACTCATTTTACTATGTTAGAAACTTTGAACGCAAACTGTGTCCGATCTAATCGACCGATGTTGACGGTTCAAACGGTACCGGATGGGAAATTGGCCGAGGAATCCATTTCTGAAAGCCGCGTTGCTCTAAGGTGCGCGGTTCGCGAGAAAAACGCGATAAGCCGCGGAAATAATAGTTTCCCACTTTCTGGCCAAACCGTACACGCTACTGGAAAGCCGACCTCACCGTTGAATTCAGCACATCCCAATGCATAAGCATGACTACATTAGAACGCTCTATCTCTCAAAAAGTTACGATTGTTTTTTCGTTCTAAATTTAGCACTTTTAGATAGAAAAATATTGAACATTGCAACCGTTGGTGATAGAAAGGTTTACCCACTACCAAATGATAGCTCTCGTTGAGTCTATCAAGAATATGTATACTTTTACATGCCTAAGATCTACCATTTTCATGTTATGTGGTCCATTTCGCTTATTTTTGTATTATTTGAAAATCCGTAATTTCAGCATAATTCGGTAACCAGTAGAGACAGAAACTTTTCCTATGTAAATTTGTAATCAGCGCACCCATTTTAGTAAGATAGCAAAGGTTTCATGTTGATCCGGGTCCTTGTCTTTGAGATAGGTGTGCTACTTCAAAATTATTGTTTAAAATATGTGATTTCTTACAAAATTGTAGCCAGTCGGCAAAAACTCAACTACCTTCAATCAAATTAAGGTTGTGGTTCTTGGTACAATTATTGACGCTGATTACGCCGGTATAACTAGATTTTACTTATTTGGAACGGTTGAGCAGTTATTACGTTCCCAATTATCAAAAATGATGCTAAAAACACTCATTTTACTATGTTAGAAACTTTGAACGCAAACTGTGTCCGATCTAATCGACCGATGTTGACGGTTCAAACGGTACCGGATGGGAAATTGGCCGAGGAATCCATTTCTGAAAGCCGCATTGCTCTAAGGTGCGCGGTTCGCGAGAAAAACTCGATAAGTCGCGGAAATAATAGTTTCCCACTTTCTGGCCAAACCGTACACGCTACGGGAAAGCCGACCTCACTGTTGAATTCAGCACATCCCAATGTATAAGCATGACTACATTAGAACGCTCTATCTCTCAAAAAGTTACGATTGTTTTTTCGTTCTAAATTTAGCACTTTTAGATAGAAAAATATTGAACATTGCAACCGTTGGTGATAGAAAGGTTTACCCACTACCAAATGATAGCTCTCGTTGAGTCTATCAAGAATATGTATACTTTTACATGCCTAAGATCTACCATTTTCATGTTATGTGGTCCATTTCGCTTATTTTTGTATTATTTGAAAATCCGTAATTTCAGCATAACTCGGTAACCAGTAGAGACAGAAACATTTCCTATGTAAATTTGTAGTCAGCGCACCCATTTTAGTAAGATAGCAAAGGTTTCATCTTGATCCGGGTCCTTGTTTTTGAGATAGGTGTGCTACTTCAAAATTATTGTTTAAAATATGTGATTTCTTACAAAATTTTAGCCAGTCGGCAAAAACTCAACTACCTTCAATCAAATTAAGGTTGTGGTTCTTGGTACAATTATTGACGCTGATTACGCCGGTATAACTAGATTTTACTTATTTGGAACGGTTGAGCAGTTATTACGTTCCCAATTATCAAAAATGATGCTAAAAACACTCATTTTACTATGTTAGAAACTTTGAACGCAAACTGTGTCCGATCTAATCGACCGATGTTGACGGTTCAAACGGTACCGGATGGGAAATTGGCCGAGGAATCCATTTTTGAAAGCCGCGTTGCTCTAAGGTGCTCGGTTCGCGAGAAAAATGCGATAAGTCGCGGAAATAATAGTTTCCCACTTTCTGGCCAAACCGTACACGCTACGGGAAAGCCGACCTCACTGTTGAATTCAGCACATCCCAATGCATAAGCATGACTACATTAGAACGCTCTATCTCTCAAAAAGTTACGATTGTTTTGTCGTTCTAAATTTAGCACTTTTAGATAGAAAAAAATTGAACATTGCAACCGTTGGTGATAGAAAGGTTTACCCACTACCAAATGATAGCTCTCGTTGAGTCTATCAAGAATATGTATACTTTTACATGCCTAAGATCTACCATTTTCATGTTATGTGGTCCATTTCGCTTATTTTTGTATTATTTGAAAATCCGTAATTTCAGCATAACTCGGTAACCAGTAGAGACAGAAACATTTCCTATGTAAATTTGTAGTCAGCGCACCCATTTTAGTAAGATAGCAAAGGTTTCATCTTGATCCGGGTCCTTGTTTTTGAGATAGGTGTGCTACTTCAAAATTATTGTTTAAAATATGTGATTTCTTACAAAATTTTAGCCAGTCGGCAAAAACTCAACTACCTTCAATCAAATTAAGGTTGTGGTTCTTGGTACAATTATTGACGCTGATTACGCCGGTATAACTAGATTTTACTTATTTGGAACGGTTGAGCAGTTATTACGTTCCCAATTATCAAAAATGATGCTAAAAACACTCATTTTACTATGTTAGAAACTTTGAACGCAAACTGTGTCCGATCTAATCGACCGATGTTGACGGTTCAAACGGTACCGGATGGGAAATTGGCCGAGGAATCCATTTCTGAAAGCCGCGTTGCTCTAAGGTGCGCGGTTCGCGAGAAAAACGCGATAAGCCGCGGAAATAATAGTTTCCCACTTTCTGGCCAAACCGTACACGCTACTGGAAAGCCGACCTCACCGTTGAATTCAGCACATCCCAATGCATAAGCATGACTACATTAGAACGCTCTATCTCTCAAAAAGTTACGATTGTTTTTTCGTTCTAAATTTAGCACTTTTAGATAGAAAAATATTGAACATTGCAACCGTTGGTGATAGAAAGGTTAACCCACTACCAAATGATAGCTCTCGTTGAGTCTATCAAGAATATGTATACTTTTACATGCCTAAGATCTACCATTTTCATGTTATGTGGTCCATTTCGCTTATTTTTGTATTATTTGAAAATCCGTAATTTCAGCATAATTCGGTAACCAGTAGAGACAGAAACTTTTCCTATGTAAATTTGTAATCAGCGCACCCATTTTAGTAAGATAGCAAAGGTTTCATGTTGATCCGGGTCCTTGTCTTTGAGATAGGTGTGCTACTTCAAAATTATTGTTTAAAATATGTGATTTCTTACAAAATTTTAGCCAGTCGGCAAAAACTCAACTACCTTCAATCAAATTAAGGTTGTGGTTCTTGGTACAATTATTGACGCTGATTACGCCGGTATAACTAGATTTTACTTATTTGGAACGGTTGAGCAGTTATTACGTTCCCAATTATCAAAAATGATGCTAAAAACACTCATTTTACTATGTTAGAAACTTTGAACGCAAACTGTGTCCGATCTAATCGACCGATGTTGACGGTTCAAACGGTACCGGATGGGAAATTGGCCGAGGAATCCATTTTTGAAAGCCGCGTTGCTCTAAGGTGCTCGGTTCGCGAGAAAAATGCGATAAGTCGCGGAAATAATAGTTTCCCACTTTCTGGCCAAACCGTACACGCTACGGGAAAGCCGACCTCACTGTTGAATTCAGCACATCCCAATGCATAAGCATGACTACATTAGAACGCTCTATCTCTCAAAAAGTTACGATTGTTTTGTCGTTCTAAATTTAGCACTTTTAGATAGAAAAAAATTGAACATTGCAACCGTTGGTGATAGAAAGGTTTACCCACTACCAAATGATAGCTCTCGTTGAGTCTATCAAGAATATGTATACTTTTACATGCCTAAGATCTACCATTTTCATGTTATGTGGTCCATTTCGCTTATTTTTGTATTATTTGAAAATCCGTAATTTCAGCATAACTCGGTAACCAGTAGAGACAGAAACATTTCCTATGTAAATTTGTAGTCAGCGCACCCATTTTAGTAAGATAGCAAAGGTTTCATCTTGATCCGGGTCCTTGTTTTTGAGATAGGTGTGCTACTTCAAAATTATTGTTTAAAATATGTGATTTCTTACAAAATTTTAGCCAGTCGGCAAAAACTCAACTACCTTCAATCAAATTAAGGTTGTGGTTCTTGGTACAATTATTGACGCTGATTACGCCGGTATAACTAGATTTTACTTATTTGGAACGGTTGAGCAGTTATTACGTTCCCAATTATCAAAAATGATGCTAAAAACACTCATTTTACTATGTTAGAAACTTTGAACGCAAACTGTGTCCGATCTAATCGACCGATGTTGACGGTTCAAACGGTACCG
The DNA here is from genome assembly GCA_964023965.1 of Melinopterus prodromus. Lineage (NCBI taxonomy): Eukaryota > Metazoa > Arthropoda > Insecta > Coleoptera > Scarabaeidae > Melinopterus > Melinopterus prodromus. Next base: position 55,606,004 of record OZ030393.1, read on the forward strand.
GATGGGAAATTGGCCGAGGAATCCATTTCTGAAAGCCGCGTTGCTCTAAGGTGCGCGGTTCGCGAGAAAAACGCGATAAGCCGCGGAAATAATAGTTTCCCACTTTCTGGCCAAACCGTACACGCTACTGGAAAGCCGACCTCACCGTTGAATTCAGCACATCCCAATGCATAAGCATGACTACATTAGAACGCTCTATCTCTCAAAAAGTTACGATTGTTTTTTCGTTCTAAATTTAGCACTTTTAGATAGAAAAATATTGAACATTGCAACCGTTGGTGATAGAAAGGTTAACCCACTACCAAATGATAGCTCTCGTTGAGTCTATCAAGAATATGTATACTTTTACATGCCTAAGATCTACCATTTTCATGTTATGTGGTCCATTTCGCTTATTTTTGTATTATTTGAAAATCCGTAATTTCAGCATAATTCGGTAACCAGTAGAGACAGAAACTTTTCCTATGTAAATTTGTAATCAGCGCACCCATTTTAGTAAGATAGCAAAGGTTTCATGTTGATCCGGGTCCTTGTCTTTGAGATAGGTGTGCTACTTCAAAATTATTGTTTAAAATATGTGATTTCTTACAAAATTTTAGCCAGTCGGCAAAAACTCAACTACCTTCAATCAAATTAAGGTTGTGGTTCTTGGTACAATTATTGACGCTGATTACGCCGGTATAACTAGATTTTACTTATTTGGAACGGTTGAGCAGTTATTACGTTCCCAATTATCAAAAATGATGCTAAAAACACTCATTTTACTATGTTAGAAACTTTGAACGCAAACTGTGTCCGATCTAATCGACCGATGTTGACGGTTCAAACGGTACCGGATGGGAAATTGGCCGAGGAATCCATTTCTGAAAGCCGCATTGCTCTAAGGTGCGCGGTTCGCGAGAAAAACTCGATAAGTCGCGGAAATAATAGTTTCCCACTTTCTGGCCAAACCGTACACGCTACGGGAAAGCCGACCTCACTGTTGAATTCAGCACATCCCAATGCATAAGCATGACTACATTAGAACGCTCTATCTCTCAAAAAGTTACGATTGTTTTTTCGTTCTAAATTTAGCACTTTTAGATAGAAAAATATTGAACATTGCAACCGTTGGTGATAGAAAGGTTTACCCACTACCAAATGATAGCTCTCGTTGAGTCTATCAAGAATATGTATACTTTTACATGCCTAAGATCTACCATTTTCATGTTATGTGGTCCATTTCGCTTATTTTTGTATTATTTGAAAATCCGTAATTTCAGCATAATTCGGTAACCAGTAGAGACAGAAACTTTTCCTATGTAAATTTGTAATCAGCGCACCCATTTTAGTAAGATAGCAAAGGTTTCATGTTGATCCGGGTCCTTGTCTTTGAGATAGGTGTGCTACTTCAAAATTATTGTTTAAAATATGTGATTTCTTACAAAATTTTAGCCAGTCGGCAAAAACTCAACTACCTTCAATCAAATTAAGGTTGTGGTTCTTGGTACAATTATTGACGCTGATTACGCCGGTATAACTAGATTTTACTTATTTGGAACGGTTGAGCAGTTATTACGTTCCCAATTATCAAAAATGATGCTAAAAACACTCATTTTACTATGTTAGAAACTTTGAACGCAAACTGTGTCCGATCTAATCGACCGATGTTGACGGTTCAAACGGTACCGGATGGGAAATTGGCCGAGGAATCCATTTCTGAAAGCCGCGTTGCTCTAAGGTGCGCGGTTCGCGAGAAAAACGCGATAAGCCGCGGAAATAATAGTTTCCCACTTTCTGGCCAAACCGTACACGCTACTGGAAAGCCGACCTCACCGTTGAATTCAGCACATCCCAATGCATAAGCATGACTACATTAGAACGCTCTATCTCTCAAAAAGTTACGATTGTTTTTTCGTTCTAAATTTAGCACTTTTAGATAGAAAAATATTGAACATTGCAACCGTTGGTGATAGAAAGGTTAACCCACTACCAAATGATAGCTCTCGTTGAGTCTATCAAGAATATGTATACTTTTACATGCCTAAGATCTACCATTTTCATGTTATGTGGTCCATTTCGCTTATTTTTGTATTATTTGAAAATCCGTAATTTCAGCATAATTCGGTAACCAGTAGAGACAGAAACTTTTCCTATGTAAATTTGTAATCAGCGCACCCATTTTAGTAAGATAGCAAAGGTTTCATGTTGATCCGGGTCCTTGTCTTTGAGATAGGTGTGCTACTTCAAAATTATTGTTTAAAATATGTGATTTCTTACAAAATTTTAGCCAGTCGGCAAAAACTCAACTACCTTCAATCAAATTAAGGTTGTGGTTCTTGGTACAATTATTGACGCTGATTACGCCGGTATAACTAGATTTTACTTATTTGGAACGGTTGAGCAGTTATTACGTTCCCAATTATCAAAAATGATGCTAAAAACACTCATTTTACTATGTTAGAAACTTTGAACGCAAACTGTGTCCGATCTAATCGACCGATGTTGACGGTTCAAACGGTACCGGATGGGAAATTGGCCGAGGAATCCATTTCTTAAAGCCGCATTGCTCTAAGGTGCGCGGTTCGCGAGAAAAACTCGATAAGTCGCGGAAATAATAGTTTCCCACTTTCTGGCCAAACCGTACACGCTACGGGAAAGCCGACCTCACTGTTGAATTCAGCACATCCCAATGTATAAGCATGACTACATTAGAACGCTCTATCTCTCAAAAAGTTACGATTGTTTTTTCGTTCTAAATTTAGCACTTTTAGATAGAAAAATATTGAACATTGCAACCGTTGGTGATAGAAAGGTTTACCCACTACCAAATGATAGCTCTCGTTGAGTCTATCAAGAATATGTATACTTTTACATGCCTAAGATCTACCATTTTCATGTTATGTGGTCCATTTCGCTTATTTTTGTATTATTTGAAAATCCGTAATTTCAGCATAACTCGGTAACCAGTAGAGACAGAAACATTTCCTATGTAAATTTGTAGTCAGCGCACCCATTTTAGTAAGATAGCAAAGGGTTCATCTTGATCCGGGTCCTTGTTTTTGAGATAGGTGTGCTACTTCAAAATTATTGTTTCAAATATGTGATTTCTTACAAAATTTTAGCCAGTCGGCAAAAACTCAACTACCTTCAATCAAATTAAGGTTGTGGTTCTTGGTACAATTATTGACGCTGATTACGCCGGTATAATTAGATTTTACTTATTTGGAACGGTTGAGCAGTTATTACGTTCCCAATTATCAAAAATGATGCTAAAAACACTCATTTTACTATGTTAGAAACTTTGAACGCAAACTGTGTCCGATCTAATCGACCGATGTTGACGGTTCAAACGGTACCGGATGGGAAATTGGCCGAGGAATCCATTTCTGAAAGCCGCGTTGCTCTAAGGTGCGCGGTTCGCGAGAAAAACGCGATAAGCCGCGGAAATAATAGTTTCCCACTTTCTGGCCAAACCGTACACGCTACTGGAAAGCCGACGTCACCGTTGAATTCAGCACATCCCAATGCATAAGCATGACTACATTAGAACGCTGTATCTCTCAAAAAGTTACGATTGTTTTTTCGTTCTAAATTTAGCACTTTTAGATAGAAAAATATTGAACATTGCAACCGTTGGTGATAGAAAGGTTTACCCACTACCAAATGATAGCTCTCGTTGAGTCTATAAAGAATATGTATACTTTTACATGCCTAAGATCTACCATTTTCATGTTATGTGGTCCATTTCGCTTATTTTTGTATTATTTGAAAATCAGTAATTTCAGCATAACTCGGTAACCAGTAGAGACAGAAACATTTCCTATGTAAATTTGTAGTCAGCGCACCCATTTTAGTAAGATAGCAAAGGTTTCATCTTGATCCGGGTCCTTGTTTTTGAGATAGGTGTGCTACTTCAAAATTATTGTTTAAAATATGTGATTTCTTACAAAATTTTAGCCAGTCGGCAAAAACTCAACTACCTTCAATCAAATTAAGGTTGTGGTTCTTGGTACAATTATTGACGCTGATTACGCCGGTATAACTAGATTTTACTTATTTGGAACGGTTGAGCAGTTATTACGTTCCCTATTATCAAAAATGATGCTAAAAACACTCATTTTACTATGTTAGAAACTTTGAACGCAAACTGTGTCCGATCTAATCGACCGATGTTGACGGTTCAAACGGTACCGGATGGGAAATTGGCCGAGGAATCCATTTCTGAAAGCCGCGTTGCTCTAAGGTGCGCGGTTCGCGAGAAAAACGCGATAAGCCGCGGAAATAATAGTTTCCCACTTTCTGGCCAAACCGTACACGCTACTGGAAAGCCGACCTCACCGTTGAATTCAGCACATCCCAATGCATAAGCATGACTACATTAGAACGCTGTATCTCTCAAAAAGTTACGATTGTTTTTTCGTTCTAAATTTAGCACTTTTAGATAGAAAAATATTGAACATTGCAACCGTTGGTGATAGAAAGGTTTACCCACTACCAAATGATAGCTCTCGTTGAGTCTATCAAGAATATGTATACTTTTACATGCCTAAGATCTACCATTTTCATGTTATGTGGTCCATTTCGCTTATTTTTGTATTAATTGAAAATCCGTAATTTCAGCATAATTCGGTAACCAGTAGAGACAGAAACTTTTCCTATGTAAATTTGTAATCAGCGCACCCATTTTAGTAAGATAGCAAAGGTTTCATGTTGATCCGGGTCCTTGTCTTTGAGATAGGTGTGCTACTTCAAAATTATTGTTTAAAATATGTGATTTCTTACAAAATTTTAGCCAGTCGGCAAAAACTCAACTACCTTCAATCAAATTAAGGTTGTGGTTCTTGGTACAATTATTGACGCTGATTACGCCGGTATAACTAGATTTTACTTATTTGGAACGGTTGAGCAGTTATTACGTTCCCAATTATCAAAAATGATGCTAAAAACACTCATTTTACTATGTTAGAAACTTTGAACGCAAACTGTGTCCGATCTAATCGACCGATGTTGACGGTTCAAACGGTACCGGATGGGAAATTGGCCGAGGAATCCATTTCTGAAAGCCGCGTTGCTCTAAGGTTCGCGGTTCGCGAGAAAAACTCGATAAGTCGCGGAAATAATAGTTTCCCACTTTCTGGCCAAACCGTACACGCTACAGGAAAGCCGACCTCACTGTTGAATTCAGCACATCCCAATGCATAAGCATGACTACATTAGAACGCTCTATCTCTCAAAAAGTTACGATTGTTTTTTCGTTCTAAATTTAGCACTTTTAGATAGAAAAAAATTGAACATTGCAACCGTTGGTGATAGAAAGGTTTACCCACTACCAAATGATAGCTCTCGTTGAGTCTATCAAGAATATGTATACTTTTACATGCCTAAGATCTACCATTTTCATGTTATGTGGTCCATTTCGCTTATTTTTGTATTAATTGAAAATCCGTAATTTCAGCATAATTCGGTAACCAGTAGAGACAGAAACTTTTCCTATGTAAATTTGTAATCAGCGCACCCATTTTAGTAAGATAGCAAAGGTTTCATGTTGATCCGGGTCCTTGTCTTTGAGATAGGTGTGCTACTTCAAAATTATTGTTTAAAATATGTGATTTCTTACAAAATTTTAGCCAGTCGGCAAAAACTCAACTACCTTCAATCAAATTAAGGTTGTGGTTCTTGGTACAATTATTGACGCTGATTACGCCGGTATAACTAGATTTTACTTATTTGGAACGGTTGAGCAGTTATTACGTTCCCAATTATCAAAAATGATGCTAAAAACACTCATTTTACTATGTTAGAAACTTTGAACGCAAACTGTGTCCGATCTAATCGACCGATGTTGACGGTTCAAACGGTACCGGATGGGAAATTGGCCGAGGAATCCATTTCTGAAAGCCGCGTTGCTCTAAGGTTCGCGGTTCGCGAGAAAAACTCGATAAGTCGCGGAAATAATAGTTTCCCACTTTCTGGCCAAACCGTACACGCTACAGGAAAGCCGACCTCACTGTTGAATTCAGCACATCCCAATGCATAAGCATGACTACATTAGAACGCTCTATCTCTCAAAAAGTTACGATTGTTTTTTCGTTCTAAATTTAGCACTTTTAGATAGAAAAAAATTGAACATTGCAACCGTTGGTGATAGAAAGGTTTACCCACTACCAAATGATAGCTCTCGTTGAGTCTATCAAGAATATGTATACTTTTACATGCCTAAGATCTACCATTTTCATGTTATGTGGTCCATTTCGCTTATTTTTGTATTATTTGAAAATCAGTAATTTCAGCATAACTCGGTAACCAGTAGAGACAGAAACATTTCCTATGTAAATTTGTAGTCAGCGCACCCATTTTAGTAAGATAGCAAAGGTTTCATCTTGATCCGGGTCCTTGTTTTTGAGATAGGTGTGCTACTTCAAAATTATTGTTTAAAATATGTGATTTCTTACAAAATTTTAGCCAGTCGGCAAAAACTCAACTACCTTCAATCAAATTAAGGTTGTGGTTCTTGGTACAATTATTCACGCTGATTACGCCGGTATAATTAGATTTTACTTATTTGGAACGGTTGAGCAGTTATTACGTTCCCAATTATCAAAAATGATGCTAAAAACACTCATTTTACTATGTTAGAAACTTTGAACGCAAACTGTGTCCGATCTAATCGACCGATGTTGACGGTTCAAACGGTACCGGATGGGAAATTGGCCGAGGAATCCATTTCTGAAAGCCGCGTTGCTCTAAGGTGCGCGGTTCGCGAGAAAAACGCGATAAGCCGCGGAAATAATAGTTTCCCACTTTCTGGCCAAACCGTACACGCTACTGGAAAGCCGACCTCACCGTTGAATTCAGCACATCCCAATGCATAAGCATGACTACATTAGAACGCTCTATCTCTCAAAAAGTTACGATTGTTTTTTTCGTTCTAAATTTAGCACTTTTAGATAGAAAAATATTGAACATTGCAACCGTTGGTGATAGAAAGGTTTACCCACTACCAAATGATAGCTCTCGTTGAGTCTATCAAGAATATGTATACTTTTACATGCCTAAGATCTACCATTTTCATGTTATGTGGTCCATTTCGCTTATTTTGGTATTATTTGAAAATCCGTAATTTCAGCATAATTCGGTAACCAGTAGAGACAGAAACTTTTCCTATGTAAATTTGTAATCAGCGCACCCATTTTAGTAAGATAGCAAAGGTTTCATGTTGATCCGGGTCCTTGTCTTTGAGATAGGTGTGCTACTTCAAAATTATTGTTTAAAATATGTGATTTCTTAAAAAATTTTAGCCAGTCGGCAAAAACTCAACTACCTTTAATCAAATTAAGGTTGTGGTTCTTGGTACAATTATTGACGCTGATTACGCCGGTATAATTAGATTTTACTTATTTGGAACGGTTGCGCAGTTATTACGTTCCCAATTATCAAAAATGATGCTAAAAACACTCATTTTACTATGTTAGAAACTTTGAACGCAAACTGTGTCCGATCTAATCGACCGATGTTGACGGTTCAAACGGTACCGGATGGGAAATTGGCCGAGGAATCCATTTCTGAAAGCCGCGTTGCTCTAAGGTGCGCGGTTCGCGAGAAAAACGCGATAAGCCGCGGAAATAATAGTTTCCCACTTTCTGGCCAAACCGTACACGCTACTGGAAAGCCGACCTCACCGTTGAATTCAGCACATCCCAATGCATAAGCATGACTACATTAGAACGCTGTATCTCTCAAAAAGTTACGATTGTTTTTTCGTTCTAAATTTAGCACTTTTAGATAGAAAAATATTGAACATTGCAACCGTTGGTGATAGAAAGGTTTACCCACTACCAAATGATAGCTCTCGTTGAGTCTATCAAGAATATGTATACTTTTACATGCCTAAGATCTACCATTTTCATGTTATGTGGTCCATTTCGCTTATTTTTGTATTAATTGAAAATCCGTAATTTCAGCATAATTCGGTAACCAGTAGAGACAGAAACTTTTCCTATGTAAATTTGTAATCAGCGCACCCATTTTAGTAAGATAGCAAAGGTTTCATGTTGATCCGGGTCCTTGTCTTTGAGATAGGTGTGCTACTTCAAAATTATTGTTTAAAATATGTGATTTCTTACAAAATTTTAGCCAGTCGGCAAAAACTCAACTACCTTCAATCAAATTAAGGTTGTGGTTCTTGGTACAATTATTGACGCTGATTACGCCGGTATAACTAGATTTTACTTATTTGGAACGGTTGAGCAGTTATTACGTTCCCAATTATCAAAAATGATGCTAAAAACACTCATTTTACTATGTTAGAAACTTTGAACGCAAACTGTGTCCGATCTAATCGACCGATGTTGACGGTTCAAACGGTACCGGATGGGAAATTGGCCGAGGAATCCATTTCTGAAAGCCGCGTTGCTCTAAGGTTCGCGGTTCGCGAGAAAAGCTCGATAAGTCGCGGAAATAATAGTTTCCCACTTTCTGGCCAAACCGTACACGCTACAGGAAAGCCGACCTCACTGTTGAATTCAGCACATCCCAATGCATAAGCATGACTACATTAGAACGCTCTATCTCTCAAAAAGTTACGATTGTTTTTTCGTTCTAAATTTAGCACTTTTAGATAGAAAAAAATTGAACATTGCAACCGTTGGTGATAGAAAGGTTTACCCACTACCAAATGATAGCTCTCGTTGAGTCTATCAAGAATATGTATACTTTTACATGCCTAAGATCTACCATTTTCATGTTATGTGGTCCATTTCGCTTATTTTTGTATTATTTGAAAATCAGTAATTTCAGCATAACTCGGTAACCAGTAGAGACAGAAACATTTCCTATGTAAATTTGTAGTCAGCGCACCCATTTTAGTAAGATAGCAAAGGTTTCATCTTGATCCGGGTCCTTGTTTTTGAGATAGGTGTGCTACTTCAAAATTATTGTTTAAAATATGTGATTTCTTACAAAATTTTAGCCAGTCGGCAAAAACTCAACTACCTTCAATCAAATTAAGGTTGTGGTTCTTGGTACAATTATTGACGCTGATTACGCCGGTATAACTAGATTTTACTTATTTGGAACGGTTGAGCAGTTATTACGTTCCCAATTATCAAAAATGATGCTAAAAACACTCATTTTACTATGTTAGAAACTTTGAACGCAAACTGTGTCCGATCTAATCGACCGATGTTGACGGTTCAAACGGTACCGGATGGGAAATTGGCCGAGGAATCCATTTCTGAAAGCCGCGTTGCTCTAAGGTGCGCGGTTCGCGAGAAAAACGCGATAAGCCGCGGAAATAATAGTTTCCCACTTTCTGGCCAAACCGTACACGCTACTGGAAAGCCGACCTCACCGTTGAATTCAGCACATCCCAATGCATAAGCATGACTACATTAGAACGCTCTATCTCTCAAAAAGTTACGATTGTTTTTTTCGATCTAAATTTAGCACTTTTAGATAGAAAAATATTGAACATTGCAACCGTTGGTGATAGAAAGGTTTACCCACTACCAAATGATAGCTCTCGTTGAGTCTATCAAGAATATGTATACTTTTACATGCCTAAGATCTACCATTTTCATGTTATGTGGTCCATTTCGCTTATTTTGGTATTATTTGAAAATCCGTAATTTCAGCATAATTCGGTAACCAGTAGAGACAGAAACTTTTCCTATGTAAATTTGTAATCAGCGCACCCATTTTAGTAAGATAGCAAAGGTTTCATGTTGATCCGGGTCCTTGTCTTTGAGATAGGTGTGCTACTTCAAAATTATTGTTTAAAATATGTGATTTCTTACAAAATTTTAGCCAGTCGGCAAAAACTCAACTACCTTTAATCAAATTAAGGTTGTGGTTCTTGGTACAATTATTGACGCTGATTACGCCGGTATAATTAGATTTTACTTATTTGGAACGGTTGAGCAGTTATTACGTTCCCAATTATCAAAAATGATGCTAAAAACACTCATTTTACTATGTTAGAAACTTTGAACGCAAACTGTGTCCGATCTAATCGACCGATGTTGACGGTTCAAACGGTATCGGATGGGAAATTGGCCGAGGAATCCATTTCTGAAAGCCGCATTGCTCTAAGGTGCTCGGTTCGCGAGAAAAACGCGATAAGCCGCGGAAATAATAGTTTTCCACTTTCTGGCCAAACCGTACACGCTACTGGAAAGCCGACCTCACCGTTGAATTCAGCACATCCCAATGCATAAGCATGACTACATTAGAACGCTCTATCTCTCAAAAAGTTACGATTGTTTTTTCGTTCTAAATTTAGCACTTTTAGATAGAAAAATATTGAACATTGCAACCGTTGGTGATAGAAAGGTTTACCCACTACCAAATGATAGCTCTCGTTGAGTCTATCAAGAATATGTATACTTTTACATGCCTAAGATCTACCATTTTCATGCTTTGTGGTCCATTTCGCTTATTTTTGTATTATTTGAAAATCAGTAATTTCAGCATAACTCGGTAACCAGTAGAGACAGAAACATTTCCTATGTAAATTTGTAGTCAGCGCACCCATTTTAGTAAGATAGCAAAGGTTTCATCTTGATCCGGGTCCTTGTTTTTGAGATAGGTGTGCTACTTCAAAATTATTGTTTAAAATATGTGATTTCTTACAAAATTTTAGCCAGTCGGCAAAAACTCAACTACCTTCAATCAAATTAAGGTTGTGGTTCTTGGTACAATTATTGACGCTGATTACGCCGGTATAACTAGATTTTACTTATTTGGAACGGTTGAGCAGTTATTACGTTCCCAATTATCAAAAATGATGCTAAAAACACTCATTTTACTATGTTAGAAACTTTGAACGCAAACTGTGTCCGATCTAATCGACCGATGTTGACGGTTCAAACGGTATCGGATGGGAAATTGGCCGAGGAATCCATTTCTGAAAGCCGCGTTGCTCTAAGGTGCTCGGTTCGCGAGAAAAACGCGATAAGCCGCGGAAATAATAGTTTCCCACTTTCTGGCCAAACCGTACACGCTACTGGAAAGCCGACCTCACCGTTGAATTCAGCACATCCCAATGCATAAGCATGACTACATTAGAACGCTCTATCTCTCAAAAAGTTACGATTGTTTTTTCGTTCTAAATTTAGCACTTTTAGATAGAAAAATATTGAACATTGCAACCGTTGGTGATAGAAAGGTTTACCCACTACCAAATGATAGCTCTCGTTGAGTCTATCAAGAATATGTATACTTTTACATGCCTAAGATCTACCATTTTCATGCTTTGTGGTCCATTTCGCTTATTTTTGTATTATTTGAAAATCAGTAATTTCAGCATAACTCGGTAACCAGTAGAGACAGAAACATTTCCTATGTAAATTTGTAGTCAGCGCACCCATTTTAGTAAGATAGCAAAGGTTTCATCTTGATCCGGGTCCTTGTTTTTGAGATACGTGTGCTACTTCAAAATTATTGTTTAAAATATGTGATTTCTTACAAAATTTTAGCCAGTCGGCAAAAACTCAACTACCTTCAATCAAATTAAGGTTGTGGTTCTTGGTACAATTATTGACGCTGATTAGGCCGGTATAACTAGATTTTACTTATTTGGAACGGTTGAGCAGTTATTACGTTCCCAATTATCAAAAATTATGCTAAAAACACACATTTTACTATGTTAGAAACTTTGAACGCAAACTGTGTCCGATCTAATCGACCGATGTTGACGGTTCAAACGGTACCGGATGGGAAATTGGCCGAGGAATCCATTTCTGAAAGCCGCGTTGCTCTAAGGTGCGCGGTTCGCGAGAAAAACGCGATAAGCCGCGGAAATAATAGTTTCCCACTTTCTGGCCAAACCGTACACGCTACTGGAAAGCCGACCTCACCGTTGAATTCAGCACATCCCAATGCATAAGCATAACTACATTAGAACGCTCTATCTCTCAAAAAGTTACGATTGTTTTTTCGTTCTAAATTTAGCACTTTTAGATAGAAAAATATTGAACATTGCAACCGTTGGTGATAGAAAGGTTTACCCACTACCAAATGATAGCTCTCGTTGAGTCTATCAAGAATATGTATACTTTTACATGCCTAAGATCTACCATTTTCATGTTATGTGGTCCATTTCGCTTATTTTTGTATTATTTGAAAATCCGTAATTTCAGCATAATTCGGTAACCAGTAGAGACAGAAACTTTTCCTATGTAAATTTGTAATCAGCGCACCCATTTTAGTAAGATAGCAAAGGTTTCATGTTGATCCGGGTCCTTGTCTTTGAGATAGGTGTGCTACTTCAAAATTATTGTTTAAAATATGTGATTTCTTACAAAATTTTAGCCAGTCGGCAAAAACTCAACCACTTTCAATCAAATTAAGGTTGTGGTTCTTGGTATAATTATTGACGCTGATTACGCCGGTATAACTAGATTTTACTTATTTGGAACGGTTGAGCAGTTATTACGTTCCGAATTATCAAAAATGATGCTAAAAACACTCATTTTACTATGTTAGAAACTTTGAACGCAAACTGTGTCCGATCTAATCGACCGATGTTGACGGTTCAAACGGTATCGGATGGGAAATTGGCCGAGGAATCCATTTCTGAAAGCCGCGTTGCTCTAAGGTGCTCGGTTCGCGAGAAAAACGCGATAAGCCGCGGAAATAATAGTTTCCCACTTTCTGGCCAAACCGTACACGCTACTGGAAAGCCGACCTCACCGTTGAATTCAGCACATCCCAATGCATAAGCATGACTACATTAGAGCGCTCTATCTCTCAAAAAGTTACGATTGTTTTTTCGTTCTAAATTTAGCACTTTTAGATAGAAAAATATTGAACATTGCAACCGTTGGTGATAGAAAGGTTTACCCACTACCAAATGATAGCTCTCGTTGAGTCTATCAAGAATATGTATACTTTTACATGCCTAAGATCTACCATTTTCATGTTATGTGGTCCATTTCGCTTATTTTTGTATTATTTGAAAATCCGTAATTTCAGCATAATTCGGTAACCAGTAGAGACAGAAACTTTTCCTATGTAAATTTGTAATCAGCGCACCCATTTTAGTAAGATAGCAAAGGTTTCATGTTGATCCGGGTCCTTGTCTTTGAGATAGGTGTGCTACTTCAAAATTATTGTTTAAAATATGTGATTTCTTACAAAATTTTAGCCAGTCGGCAAAAACTCAACTACCTTTAATCAAATTAAGGTTGTGGTTCTTGGTACAATTATTGACGCTGATTACGCCGGTATAATTAGATTTTACTTATTTGGAACGGTTGGGCAGTTATGACGTTCCCAATTATCAAAAATGATGCTAAAAACACTCATTTTACTATGTTAGAAACTTTGAACGCAAACTGTGTCCGATCTAGTCGACCGATGTTGACGGTTCAAACGGTATCGGATGGGAAATTGGCCGAGGAATCCATTTCTGAAAGCCGCGTTACGTTATATACATATGCGTATATATGTTCTAAAGTCTGCCCACAGCTTTGATCTTTAACTTTCAACCTTTTATTAAACCCTACGTAGAGAATTGTCACACATTTTCTTGAGGGCAATCAAAATCGTAATCCAAATGACACATAAAAGTTTGCCAGTATTATGGCGGGCTAACTCGGTTTCGTAAATTTCGGTAGCTGACAAGACTCCCTTTTTGAATGTATGGTATTAAAACAAATTACGCTTGTTATTATAAAAACAATATAATCCTAAATATTTAACATGTAAATATTGCGTTTATTATATTACAAAAATATATCAACACTTCACTTTCCAATGTTCGTATTTAAACAAATCACCGTAAAATCACAATTCTGATCACTTTTGCTTCGTTTAGGCCTTTCCAAAATGAGGCCCTTTCAACATTGGTCACGATCACGTTCAAAAGTTCGAACAGTTTCAACTCATAGACTGATGGACAGTCACGCTAGTTTCAAACGATGTGTTCAAACACGCATTATAATGATTTACATCGATAACAGTCGGTAAACTGCTTCTCACTTTAAATTTTGGATTTTCCGGTTTTGGTCTGGCAATTCTCGAACCGTATCGCAGTAGTTTGTTCGTTTGTGAATCTGGTGGCAGAACTTGCAAGACTGTATCGATCAGCTTTGCTTGAGGTGTTCTTTTTACCGGATTGTTGATAACAATTAATGCGTTTCTTTTCCTCTCTAAGGCTGCATTCTTCGTCATCAGCTGTTTTGCCTTTTTGTTGAGCAATTCCTGTGCTTCTGGATAGTGTTGTAACGCTGAGTTCAGAGCAGCCTTACATAAAACGAACAGATTCGAATAGCCGAAAGATCTGAAAATATACTCCAATAGTTCAATACTCCAAAAGTCTGGAGCAAGGGCGTATCCAGCTCAAATCGGAAGGGGGCCAGTTGACTAAATTGAACTTACTGTATGGGAGAAGGGTGCCCATTAAGGTGGTTCAAAAATGCATTGCATTTTTTTTGTGATGATTGAAAGCAACGATTCCCTCAAATCGTTCCCAAATCCAAAAAAAGTGGATACCTATTTTTTAGAAATTTTTATTTTTAACTGTGCTTGTAGAGGCCTTAAATTTACATGGGAAAATGCATGGGAAGAAGATTTTTTTTGGTATTTTTCAAATAGTTGCTCCATCCCCATAGTGCCCCGAAAACTACCCTTAAATGAAAAATTTCTTCTGATTCTTCTGATAATTGATCCTTCTAATCATTTCAGTCTCTTTTTTCTCATTGAAATTATTACTAGATATCTAGTGGAATGTTTATATAGAATTGTCAATTAATTTACATTCGTTTAAAGAAATTCTATTTATTTAAATGAGTCGTTTTTCTCGAAAATCTGTCTGAATTCTGTTTTCTGAGTTCCAAATGGCAAATTATTATCATACAGTGACATTATTCAATAAAAAATTTCTTCCTATTCCTTAAACAATCAATTATTATTCATTTTCTCCTTTTCTAATTATAGTAGAAAAGTCAGTATGCATTATGTGAAATTAATTTATAAAATTCATGTTCGAGAAATTTACAAACCTATTATCTATAATATCCAATTAACCCACATTTGGTGAAACAAATTCCATTTGTTTAAACAATTTTTGTTTGCAATTTACTTAAAATTAATTTTTAGATCGGTCTTGCCAACTGTCTCAAGTGACAGCATTTATATTTTAGGATGATTTCCATTGTTTAAATAATAAATTATTATACGTTTGCAATATCTTTTCTTAAAAAAAATTAAAAGATTTGAAATCCTTTTTTTTGCCAGCCCGATCTAAAATAATTAATTTTTGGCAATTTGCAAAAGAAAATTTAAGAAGTAGAATTTGTTTAAACAAATTTGGGTTTATTAGATAATACAGACTAGATATCTCGAACATGCAAATTTATGTTACTTTTACAAATAAACTGACTTTTCTACCATGATTAGAAAAAGTTGAAAATGAATTATAATTGATTGTTTAAACAATAGGAAGAATTTTTTTAATGAATAATGTCCCTCTCAGGTAATAAACTGCCATTTCGAACTCGGAAAACAGAATTTGATGGATGTTCGAGAACAGCGTCCATATTATTTACACAAATAGAGTTTGTTTAAACAAATGTAAATTAACAGACAAATGTTTATAAATATTCTACAAGACTTATAGTAATGATTTCTATGAGAAAGAAGATAATGAAATGATTAGAACGGTCAATTTTCTGAAAAATGTAAATTTTTTCATTTGGGTGGTTTTCAGTTTTCATGTAAATTTGAGGCCTCGAAAGGCACCATTAAAAATCTAAAGTTCAACAAAAGAAATACGTGGCCACTTTTTTTGGATTTGGAAATAATTTGGAGGGGATCGTTGCTTTCTAAATAAAAATAACCACCCTAGTGTTCATAAGGCAAAGAGTGCTGTCTAATAAACATAATACCAAAATACGAAAGGCGGGGCAGCTTCCCCCCTCCCCCCCCCCCCCCCCCCTGGATGCGCCCATGGTCTGGAGAACATATATACTTTTACCTTACATCTGCTGTTCTTCTATTCATACCAGCAATGCCCAGCAAGCTGATTTCACCAAAAACTGACCCTTCGGCCAGCGTGGCTAAAACCTCATCATCACCTTTTCCAAGAACGTGAACTTTTCCAGACTGTATGATATACATCTCCTTTCCCACATCGCCTCTTTTGCAGATAATATCACCGGGTAGGTATATTACAGATTTCAAGTTTAGCACCAATTCTCGCAAAAGCGCTTCATCACAATCAGCGAAGAGTTTCACTTTGCTCAGAGTCTGAATGTGAACACTGATCGCTATGTCAGTTTTCATTTTGTGCGGCAGACAGTCCATTATTGTATTATCATCTAGAAAATTAATTATGATTACTTTTCAGAGTTATGATGCCATTTTATCCTTATAGACCAGTGCTGAAGCCTTTGAAAATTTTAAAAAGTGAAAAGAGGAATAATAGTAGAATGAAACCCATTGGGAAAGGAAGAGAATATAATAAAAATGAAAGGAAAAATAATTTACGGCCGATCTGAGCTCGGGAAGTGGACGAGGGTGCGGTTTTAAGGGTAAAAAACGGGTAAAAAAAGTCCTATGGAAAAAAGTTAAATGGCAAAGTTGTAGGTAATACAAAGACCTACAACTTTTGTATTTACACTTTTTTCACATATCTTTTACAAACATTTTTTACAATGCATTTCTCCATTGTTTTTCTGGTTGCGATACAACATCTGGATATGCCGGAAAAGGAAAGAAAAGTATCGTAAATTCATTATTAGTCGATAAAAATTTGTCAAATTTGGACAATATTTTTTTGAATGAAGATGCAAACAACGGATATCGAAACAAATGGAATACAATTATTCAAATCTATTTATAAATGTAAAAATGATAATATAACACTGAATCAATTCAGATTTCGAAAATATCAATTGGCATAATTTAAATCATCTTTCATATTGGCACATCTCCCACCCACAGAAGGTGCAGCAGAACAACATTGTTACAGGGCATATTATCAGCTTCAAACTTGGCTGGGTAACGAACTGACAGCAACGGATTGTGGCTGGAAGCAACATCAACGTGGCATTATGCCAAAATTTACAGAAAAGGAATTAATTCCGGAAATATTGCTCAAAACAATTTGCTGCAGCTGTGAAACTGGATGTAGAAGTTTAAAATGTGGCTGCCAATGTAGAAGAAAAAAGCTACGAAGAATTTAGTGATTCAGATGAAATTGTGGATGAAGAACCAATGCAGACTGGAACTAATATTGGAGACGAAGACGGTGATGGTCTTGAAGACTTCTAAGATCTACTAGAATCTGGAAGGTTTATCGAATCTAACGATGAAGACATGCCATCAAAGAGACAAAAAGTAATGGATACTAAATCGATGTAAATCGAATTTAATAAATTAACTTTATTACTGAAAAAAATAGCAGCAGTCACATTTTTTAGATGAAGTACCCTTTAAATCCTACCCTTAATTATATTTAGAACAACTATTTTCGCGTATTTTTTGCAATCTTCATGTTTTATAGATTTGTATTTTTTTTGTTTATCAATATAACATGGAATCTTACGTTTTTCGAGTAATTAAAGTATAAACTTTAATAAATAGCTCAAAATTATACATAAAGATTAAAAAAAAAATCGGATTCGAATTTTTTACATTTCTTTGCATTTTTTGAGAGCATTTACCATAGTAATGTATACTTTTTTTACACCATCAGAAAGTAGAGATTTCAACGAACAAAAACCCCACCGACTTTTTTAAAAAATGATCTATTTTAACGTGAGAATTTTCGATTGAAAATAAGGCTGCTTTTTCGATATTAAGTGAAAATAAAATGAAAAACTAAATATTTTAAATAAAAAAATTAACAGTGTGTTTGGGACATAAAAATGCAAGTTTTCACCAAATTTCGTTAAAGAATTTTTTTTTTGTAAAAGTTAAAAATAAAAACCAAAAGCTTGGTTATTTGAATTTTTCACATAAATTTTGAGGTTATGTGAAAAAAGTGTAAAACAAATCTATAGATCTTTTTATTACCTACAACTTTGCTATTTAACTTTTTTCCATAGGACTTGTAGTTTTGCCGGAAAACGAGATAAACCGTTTTGTACCCTTAAAAACTGGGTTTCATTCTACTTTTATTTTTTTGGTTTCAAAAATTGTCGACCCTGGTCTATTACCCAAAGTGTGCTGCGTCTCCCATGTATAATTAAACCACAATAGCGTCCGCCTTTGCATGTCCAGAGGCAGGTTTAATCTCCTTAAGTACTCCAAAGTCTCATCGACTAATTTCCTATATTCAGACTGCGATCGTGTAGCAGTCGCAATTATGTCTCTAATTTGGCCGATGAGAAGAGCAAAAACGAACACTCCCATCAGCCAGGAAAACGTCATGAAGAGGTATTCGAGTTCTTGTGTTGGCTTCGGATTTTTTCCTATGGATGTCGCCGTTTTTGTGGCGAAATAAAAGCAAATTATATAGGCGTTTCCTTTTCCATTGAAGACGAAGTTGTTCGATCCAATTCCTTCCCATGCTGAAAACGCGTAATAGGCACAAGCGTTCAGGTGGATGAGATACATCATGTATAGTAAAGTCCTGGTGATTCGGATGATGTATGGCGATGCTATCAGTTTATCGACTAAATCGAAGAAATCCCAAAATGTGTGAACTTTTAGCAGTCGCGGTACCCGCAGTAGGATCGTTTCTGGCCCCAAGACGAAGTATAGGAAATCCAGTGGAATTATAGATAGCAAATCGAGCTGAAAATTTACGGTTGTCAATCATATTCATGTAAACAGTTTGAAGAAAGTATAAAAATAGTTAAAAATCTTATCTGTTGCCATCAATAACAGATAAATAATTATCGATTCAATAACCCCAGATGCAATGAAGGCACAAATATGATTGCAATAATATATCCAGAAGATAGGTATTAAACTGATAGTTAGTTATCTAAAAGCTTATCTCTTTAACGCAATGCCCATATTTAATGATTGGCCAAAGCCAAAGAGTGAGGTGAAATTTCAAATATAAACTCCTTATTCAAAAAGCAAACGGTATGTAATAAGCTGGGTTTTCTGTATTTAATACTAGATAACATTTCAACTAAAAAGATACGGACTTCATAATAACCTCCTTTTTTTAAATTTAATCAAATTGATTGTTGCTGCTTTTTTGTGGTAGAAGTTTTTATTTTGTGGTCGCTATATTGAATAGAACTTTTGCAATATGATTTAAAACATATGGATAAAGCTGTAAGGTAGGTTGGGGTAATAAGGCCCACCTAAGAAATTATTTATTAACAACAAGAAAACTAATTATTCCGTAAATTGTATAATAAAAATAAATGGCAAATAATTTGTATAAAAATCTCATATCTTTATCATACTATATTTAAGTTAATAGTTTAGCTACATGAAATTCTATTTGATCGAGATCGGTCGTGTCTGCATTAAAATAAAACTAGTTAGCCAGGATTTGAAAGATATTTTGATACTATTGACACTACCTACTGTCATTAGAATGAAAATATCTGTCAAATCCTGGGCTAACTATTTTTATATGAATCAATTAGAATTTGCTTATCCAACTAAACTATTAATTTTACCAAATGGCTACCGTGGCCAATAGCAATGAAGAAATTTGAAAAATATTACAGCCGAGCCTGGTATACTTTTTCTGTAGATTCTGAATCTGAAGTCAGAAATGTTGAATTGTGTGTAGTTTTTGAGTAATTAAAGCGCAAATTGTCGCAATTTTGCATTTTTCGCAGATTTTCTCAGAAACTGTTTTTAGTGTCAGATTCCACGGAAAAAAATTAGAATTAGTTGTCACTTGTTGAATTCTTTAATTATTAGTAAAGCTAATTACATATTTAATTTTAATTATTATTGTATTTTTGATAAAATGTTTGATAAGTACAATTGGAAATCTGTGAAATGCTCTAATATCTACAGCGATTATGGATGATTTTTTTAATTAAGCTAATAATTTTTAAGCTAATTTATGATTTGCTTCTAATACTGTATTTATTTAATTTATAAACTAGAAAAAAGTCTTTTTTTTTCGCTAGAAGTTTATCGGTTAATTGGAATAGCCTTATCATTATTATTCAAGAAAAATAACAATACTAAATCTATACAAATTAAATGTTGATATAAAAACAGAGATTTCAAAGAAACTCAAATCTTTCGGTAATTTCCCTCGTACAAGTTTGAAACAGGAAGTTCCGTAGATTGTCGTTGATACGTTATAGTTGTAGATTATTTTTTCCATGCATGAGATTTACACTAATTGTTCCAGTGAACTTGGCATTGAGATAAGAGAGTAATCTTTCGTCGCAACCACCAGATGTCATTGTAAATATATGCACATAGCAATGATCACAAAAATCTAAATTACCTTGAATTTCCTTTTCCTCATATAATTCTGCCTCGTAAAATTAAAATCCTTCATCCAGAACCCTTCGCTCAAGAACATAATCCTCGGTTGCACCAGCAACAAGTCGACAACATAAATAAAATCAGCAACATAGTCACACGTCATCCAAATATGTCTATTTTCAGTATTCTGATATGGAAACGAATTCCGCATCGGAATAACCCAGGTATTATATAAAACAGCTGAAGCTGCTATCGACATCCAGAAGACATAAACGGATCCTTGTGGATCTATAACTTTCGTGTTATACATTTGCTTAACTTTCCCACAAAAGCTTTCGTTTTCAACGGCGGTTTCGGACTTCGTTTCTTGTAGCGCTGGAACTTCGGTGAATTTTACTTGGACAGTTGTGTTGATTACAGTTTCGTCCAATGTTTCGTGACTACTTATTGATGATGGAGTTGGAGGCAGCTGGATGTGTTCTTTCACCGTTTGAGCTCGCAAAGTGAAAGCATCGATCAAATGACGTATCCTGTCTTGTATAAATTGCCTATTGGCCGACCTGAAATTAGAAATAATATTATTATATTTAAATGATTGATGCAATCGTGGAGAGTGGAGAGTTTAGGTTTCGAGTGTAGTTGTGATGCATGGCATAGCGACGCAGATCGTGTGGCTGATGAATTTTAATTTGTGTATATGGATGGCTCTTCTTGCTTGGAATATTAATCGTCTATAATAATTTATATGTCAGCAAGCTTAGTCGTGCTGTACATATCTTGCTGGGAAATGTATTCGATATTCTCACGTTACAATAGACATAATATAAGCATTAAAGTATCCGTAGCAATCTAAAAGACCAAGCCATACAAAACGGTGTTAAAAGAAAATTTGTTACTCAATTTATATGTTCCATAACAGTATTGAATCCTGTGTTTGAAGACTCTTAACTCTGAAACTACTACTGATCAAATGCAAATGAAATAGACTGTGATATACTCCTTACTCATTTCTATATTAAGTGTATCACTGTTGAAATTTGCTAAGCGTTGGTTTAAAGAGTGAAAGGGTACGCGATTTTTAACTGTTTTAAATTAACACTCGTCTTTTCGATTATTTTTCTTCTAAAACTCTTACTGCACATTTAAATGACTAAAAGTTGGTATCTTGTCTCTATAGACGACAATCTATCTTAAAATTTATGTTTGCTTATGTTTGCTTATGTTTTTATGAAATTAAGGTTGTAAAAGAAGTTTATAAAATATGGGTTCGCTTTTTCACTTCTCTCGCGCTCAAGTTTAAACGTAAGAACAGACAATTTTGATAGTTATACATGTTATATATAAATGTTTCAGGAGCCATTTCAGAGTTATGAGCATCATTGAGGTGATATTTGAGTATAGATCACAAAAATGTTTAGTTTAGGTCATAAAAATGTTGGTAATTAAGCACAGCGATCTGACTGCACATGTTCTTATAAAATTATAAGATTTCAGCATAGTGAAGCCTTCAAAATTAATAATTTAGTAGTTTTTAAGAAAGAATGTCGCCCGAGGGTATAAACATCAAGTAATACCCGAGGTCATCAAGTAATACAAAATTTTATGTTAGTAAATATTTTGACGTTTTCAAGTGACATGCGTATCTACGGAGTTGAATAACTATACAAACAATTCGGAGTTGAGTGACAATCCAGACAACGAATTGTCAAACTTATAACCTTAATCGCCAATAATTGAGATTGCCGAGTGACAGTACAGACAATTAATTGTCAAACTTATAACC
The DNA here is from genome assembly GCA_964023965.1 of Melinopterus prodromus. NCBI lineage: Eukaryota > Metazoa > Arthropoda > Insecta > Coleoptera > Scarabaeidae > Melinopterus > Melinopterus prodromus. The sequence goes on from OZ030393.1 coordinate 55,628,133, forward strand.
TTAACTGCCAATAATTGGCATTAATGACTTAAAATTTACAATTTGTATGACAAATATTTCATATATTTGACATATAACACATATAACCATGGCAACCCTTAATGCACGGTCGGGCATTAAGAATCCTTAACGCCCTCTCGGGCGTTAAGAAGCTGTTTTTGCCCCGGTATGTAAGATGTAAAATGTCACTTTATGATCATGTACGACAAATAAGTAATTAGATCCAAGGACAATATTTTTCATAGTATAATATTAATTCATATTAATCTGTATTAAAATGTATGTAGGTACTTAAAAGCAATCATATTGTCACAGCAATGTTATGGTATTTTGTTTCAAAGTTTGATAGCTTAAAGCTTAAAAGGTATTAAGAAGTAGGTGGCTATCAGATTTTTTTATAATTATTACCGCAAATTTTCAAATCCACAAAGAAAGTATTAGAGAAACATCTAATCAAAGGATTTGCCTTGTACAACAAAATATGAGAACTCCAGGAAAAAAAAATAATGACATTCTTTCAACTGTTTTGTGCACGTAGAGAGGAAGGTGATTACGTCTTCTTTTATTTAGTATACGTATTTGATTTTTGCCCTGGTTTTATGAAACATCTCTAACTTTACCAAATTTTGTCTGGTTGATCTCGGGTAAATTGCATGATAAAGTATAAAATTCAAAATCGATAATCTGTATGTCATTTGACAAAATGGGAATATAAGTGGTAGCCTCTAGCTCAATCCTTTGATGGAACGAAAAATTTACCTCATTTATTTGACAGAGATAAATGCCGAGCACAAAGCAACGCAACCTTGAAACTTTTTATAGTAAAATAAAGCAATTTTATAGTAATGTATTAGATAATAATACATCATTGACTTCCGCCAGGAAAAGGAGAAAGGTATCCTCAATATTATTCCTTTAACGAATTATTTGAAAATTGTAATATAATTATTACAATATCCAATTTTAGAATCTAATTAGTTATTAATTTTTCATTAAAGACACAGAGGCATACAAATTCATGATATAAGGTACCTACCTACTTTCTATATTGCTATGTTTTGCTGTTCTCAAGGTTTACTTCTTCAAGATTCAGTACTAACGAAATATCTATTGAATAATTAATTAATTATAGTTGCATAACACTTTATTAACTAGAAGTTGCCGAGGCTTAGCTCGCGTGGATTTAGGGATATGATACAAATATTTGCAATACGAAATACAACTTGTAGGCTGATGTCATGATCGTAATAAGGACTGTTTATTACAGACGTTTGTATGTTTTGTTGATATGTATCCATGAGTTTGTTGAGGTACAACCCAACAAACAATGTATTGCCTCATCGCCAATAGACAATGTGACAATAAAAAATTAATTGCGATTTCAGTGTGGTCCCATCTTATTTGCACTTTCATTGTTGACTCACAATATCCCTTTCCTTTCGTTTCTTTTCCTTCCTAACCCATCTCGTCTCGTCAGTTTCCTATCTCCCATTTTTTGGTTTGACTCCCCGCAATTAGGTGCTAACAGTTATTACTCTTAAGCTTACAATCTTATACCAAGCCTAAGGTTTTCAATGCCAATATAAACCAGCAACTGCGTGATAAAATATTAAAGGAAATATTAAAGTACGTGCTTATTTTTTGGTAATAGAAATATAAATGTCGATTTTTTAAACTAATTCCTTCTGAATAAAATGCTACCAGTGTTCCACCTTAATTATCTCTCTTGAAAATAGAAAAGCATGGATTTCCTTATTTTTTATCCCCTCGCCTATCTGCGTTTTAGGAAAGTTACAAAACGTGTTTTTCTCAAAGCTACGTACTTATCTTCAGGTTTGTAACATCATCCTCCTTTTTCACACCCCTTAAGTGGATTTCTTAAAACTTGAAGAGGTAAACTCGGGTATCTTAAGGAGATATAGTCGTCTCCCCCATTTCAAATTTCATAGAAAAATACGTTCATAAAATTCACCCCTTTTATTAACCCTCTTAACTGAATTTTGGGGTTCATGGGTATGGTCCGTCATAGGAAAAGTGCTTATGATTAATGAACCACCGATTTCTGCTGTTATTTTCCGCATACTGTACAGAACAAATCTATAATAAGATGACGTGTGTTAGAAAGAAATGGTCTGTTGTACAAATTAAATATTGGCGATTGTCAAAAAAAATGTTTTCTTTGGAGTGAAATGTGTTAAATACGAATTCAATTGTTTGGTTGTTTTTAAAAATGACTATTCATGATTAATTCTTAATTAATAAATAAAATACAAAATTCTAAACAATTTAATTGCGGTAAGACTTCACGAAGAGGCTACACATATTTCTGCGATGTATGTTTGGTTGTCTATCTATCGAAACAATCTACGCTCTACGTTCTACTGTTACGGTTGTCAAAAAAAGAATGTTTCACAAAGCAAAAATATTGGAGGTAGAATATCAAGCCCGTAGATGGAATCACACATTATATAAACACAGTATCCACACTTTTAGCCGTTTTACAACCAGGTATGTACCATACAAAATAAATTAACTCACTTCTTCTGTTTTTAATTAAAGACATACCGAGCCATACAATAAAAGCACACATCACGTATACGAGCGAGTCGGTCGCGACATGCATTAAGGATTAGTGTAAATATTTACGTACATTCCCCCAGATGAGCACTCTGATGAAGCGGTGGATTTCTTATGTTCGCTGCTGCATCGTTCCGGATCGCTCTTATTATTGGCCACATCGATGACAGTCGGTTTGCTGTTGTTGTCCATCGGGTCACTGCACCAAGAACTGGACGAGTTCGCGGACGTCTTCCTAGAGACCTGGTCGAGGGTGAGCTTTTCAGGATACACCATTCTCTGGAAAATTACAGGAAGTATAAGGAACCGCCTCCTCGATTGATCCAAGTGAACACTTGTTCTCCGCTCACGCGATACTCCAATCACTTCAATTCTTGGTGGTCCGTTTAAACGTTTACGGTCTTACCTTTTTGAATCTGTAGATCTTTTCCATTTCGATTATTAATGTACGTCGCGTGTCATCCAGGTATGCACTGCGAAGTGATCGTAGTCAGCTCCGCTGCCTATTCGGCGCAGTTGCCATGGTTTTGCAGTGTAACTGTGTCCCGGCGAGGCGAATCGATATCGTTGTCCATTGCTGATAGAGTGATAGCTGTACGTGTACTACAGGTGGATGGCCCTCGGTCTATTCTATTTGGTAGAATTCAATAACATCCTGGCGTCATTTGTTATTGAGAGTTGTTCGTTTATAGATGGAAGTCGATTAGTTAATGGTTCATTTGTATGCTGGTCTTATTTTTCCACCATAGAAGGTGGTCGTGAAGTTTTTTCAATGGTATTTCGCGTAGAGCCAGCGGCGCGTTATGCCATCATGGGGCCCTGGGCAATTTTGAATTTGGGGGCCCCCCATATACAATGTTAACTTACGAAGTATTATATTTTTATACAAATTGCGGAACAATTAACAAAAATCATAAATAAAAAACTTGTATGCAACAACGTTTAATATAAGTATCTACATAATTATTTAAATTAACAACAGATTATTTTTAACAATTATAAAATAACTAATAAATAGGTTAACAATTTAAAAATCAAAATTGGTAAAGTAAAATATATTATCTTAATAAATAAAGGATATTCTTAATAAATAAATATGTTTCTAATATTTTAAATATTTCAAAAACTGTGATAGTTTATTCTTAAATACGCCATCATCAAAATACAGTAGAGAAATAATAATAAAATGAATCACTGAGTAACCTAGGGAAAAGCCATTTTTGTTGGCTCCTGTTTAGAAAAAAATTTGCTTTTGTTTTGTATCTTCTATCCAATAGTTGTATGTTCCACTATTTAGCTGCAATATTTAATAATCCGAATCACCTTCGATCCCAATTAGTTCGGACTTTTTGACATTCTGATAGTTTATGAAGAGCGGAATCGAATGGTGTGGGTTTTATTAAGATTGAACTTCTATCCAATACTCGTATGTTCTACTATTTAGTTGCCATATTTGATAATCCGAACAATTTGATAATCCGAATCACCTTCGGTCCCAATTAGTTCGGATTATCGACGATGTACTGTATACATGTCCTCTGAATATGTACCTATTAAATTGCTGGTGCAGTTTTCATAGTTTTTTTGAGATGTTACCTTTAATAAAATGTAATTTCCTATTTATTTTTCTAACATTATCTAAGATTCCGATTCCATATAACAAAAAAAAACACAATTATTCCGAATCCCTTCTGCTATGTACAGTTTTAACAAGAAGAAACGTAACATGTCAATATTTGATCCTTTGAAGAAAGTAACCAAATAAAAGGTTTAGGAAAGGACTTAAGCTAAACACTTGAATGACTTTTGAATATACAGGGTTAGTACTTGTAAGAAGCAGACCAAATTAATTTTTTTTAATATATCATCCTGTATATTTTTCCTGTTTTTTTGATACTCTTTTGAATTACAAACTGAACTGTGAAAACCGCATGTCACTGAGAGCCCATAAAATGTATTGTAAATTTTAGTTTAGCTTTACGTTCTAACGTCTTTTGTCGTTTTATGAATGGTTTAGATTCAAATTTTCTCTGATGTTGTCTAGAACAAAACGTAAGAATTAGTGTTTTTAAAACTAAACCAGTGAAAAGTCACTAAAATATAACACACGTATATACATAATGTCATTAAAATGATTTGGAGTTTTAAAAATGTCCCGTTTTTTAGGAAATATTATTTATAAAGTATTTTTAGTATTAGGTACTATGAAACTGCTATAAATTATACATGTTGTTATTTAGTCCAAATAGTATTTTTCAAATAGTTCGTTAAATGCAGTAATATTTGTATAATTTTAAAACAGCATTTTGGGGCCGCCACTGTTTTTCAAAAGTAGTAATTTTTACAAAGAAAAATATGAATTATCTATTCTGTCTAATGGTGGATATTTGATATATTTGTACGTTTTATAATTTATTAATTTTCGTTAGTTATTTTTATAAATGTATCTACTCTTTATTTTTTTATCTACTCAGTCTATTAACAATTGATTAAATAATTGTTGAAATAAAAATATAAATACATGGGTACCTATATATAGAAAGAAGAAACCACCAAACATAATTATTATTCTATATTTCAATGTATTTAGTTAAAAATATGGTAAAACAGTGGTGAGACTATGTCACTTTTCGTTTGAAGTTAATTAATTGCCAATTTCTCAGGAAACTTAATAACAACGGTACAATTTTGTAGAATTTTGTATTTGTATTTTTTCGGCTATTAATATTCTCGTGAATATTAATGTTTATTAATAGTAATAAGTTTGTGTTGGTACTTAGAATGTGAAAATAAATGAATAAATGATATTGTATTTTTCATATGAATCATGCATGTGTATCTACATTTTAGCAAGAAAACAGTTTAATATTCAATAGACGTCAATTGCAGTGAAATATTAAATATTTTTTTTTATCCAAGAGTCCACACTTTTCCACCCGTTTATGAACTACAGTCACAATTATTAAAAATAGTCATTTCGATCGGTATTGTTGCAGAAGAAATAAATTATATAGGTTCATTTATACATATATTTACGTAGTTCCAGGGCGGAGAAAAGAAATTAAGATCCTTATTTGAAAAACATAAAGACTAATCTAAGTCTATGATTCTTGATTGCGAAACGCATTATGTTTTGTTGCATCAGTTTTGAAGTGAACTTAATTAACAACAAAAATCTAAAATATTAGTATTTTTTATATCTTCACTACTAAAAAAGATATGTTCATTTTCTTTTTAGCAAAACTAAAAGCAAATCGGAATTAAATCTAGATTATTATACATACATCAAAATATGTAGCCTAAATTCATGAGAAATAAATTTATAGAAATAAATATAAAAAGTATAAAAAAATATATTTAGTTGTTTGTTTCATGGAATGTTGTTAATTTCAACAAATGCTATTCGGGATTTTCAGTTGGAAACCAACTTATAATTTAAATTCACTAATTGAAATAACCAAGTCAACTAATAAACAAGAAAAGCAAATAACTATAAACATAATAACAAAATATAAAAAAAAAATCGGATCTTTATTATTGCTGGTAATGAACAAACACTATATTAAAATATAAATTATATTAACCTAATTATAATAAAATATAAATTAATATCAAGTAAATTTGTAATCATAACGTTATTCTTTAACGACAAATTCCAAGAAACCATCAACATCTTTCAGATTATTCGAAATGAATTTAGCAGCTAAGGTGTGTCGTCCAGGCTCTCGTGGTGTAAACCGGACATCTTGCGATACCACTTCTCCTGGTAAAATATTCTTCTTGAGATCGATGGTAAGTTGTTTATTGAATCCAGGAGCGTCAACGATAAATTTCGCTTTCTTCAAAGCAACCGGCAAAGGATTTTTCAGTAACAGCTTACCACTCAGCTCCATTCCAACATTCTGCCTTCCCTCAATTTTAATTTGCACATCCGGTTTTCGAATTCGGAAATCATCGCGATCATAGAAACTAAAATCTGTATTCTCTACAGTGACCAAGCATGACATCACAAAAACGCAATTCTCAATTATCGATTTTTTGTAGTCGTCGTATCTTACATTCAAATTAAATTTGTTGGTTGAATTTTCGTTTAATTGCTTGGTTTCATTGGTTTCTCTGATGTGTTGTAGGAGTTTCCCGGTGTAACTGTACAGATCTAGCCTAAGAAGCACGTTAACTGTTCTTTTTTCTGTGATATTTGATACAAGGAGAGATATATCAAAATCTTCTCCTATCGTAATGTCATCTTTGTAATCAAAATTACATTTAAAATCCTTGAATTTGTTCATTATGTATTTCTTTCCGAAGAAGTTGTCTATGGTATTCATGGCCTTGTAGAAGATAGCCCTTTCGTCCTTGGAGTCTTCTTGAAATTTGTAGGTATCAGTAACATCCAAACGTTCAAAGAATCCTGGCGCTTTTGTACTTATGTTCTGTCCAATTGATCGCTCGTTACTACCATGGCATTGGTAAGTGTTTGTATTTGGTTCGAAACTCCAGTATACCTTAAAATATATAATACATGTTGTGCCTAACTAAATATACCAATTTATAAGTAATATAGGAGAGGTATACATTATAATAATATCTCACTCACCACGTCAGCATTAACTTCTGAAAAGACAAAATTAGCATCGTATGGTAGATGAACGTCTCCATTCTTGATGGCTGCCACCGATGTAGGTCCACAACGAAATATGCCGTTGCTCTGTTCTTGGGGCGTGCCATCGATGGCTTGCCAACCATCGTAAGCTTCGCCCAAATCTCGTCTCTTCATCCAAGCTTCCGACCAAACGTGGAAGTTCCAGATTGATTCGCCAATGGCGTGCTTATCGTCAATTTCTCCTTTATCGTTCACAATAAAATCGATGATAATTGAACCGTTTTCATCGTGACCTGAGTTGAAATTCGTGACTGTACGACATGGTATTCCTATCGATCTACAAACTACAAAAGCAATTATTAATTAGGCATCATAGGTACTCGAGAAACTAGGATAAAGTGCTTGTATTGGATCTGGTGCAAAATAGAACCGCTAGTAAATCATCTTATTTGAATCGGTCGGTTCGAAAACAGTACAAGTTCAAAAAGTGAGTTCTGAGAATGCAATATCTTGAAAAGTATAGCAGTTAGCTATTTAGTGCCTACATGTTTTACATATTTTATTTATATTTTCATTAAAAACAGGGCTATGATTAAAACAATCATCATATACATGTTCTTTTTTGGATTCGACGGAAAAACAGCGTACATTTTTAACAATATTTGTTTATTTAAAGCCTTTAAATTATATTTGTATTATCATGTATAGTCTTTTTGGCACTCTAATTCCAAACCCATTGTCATATTTTTTTTTATTCAAAATGGAGGGTTCAATATGGTTACTAGAAAATTTAGAAAGATATCGGGTGCTTATGTAACTTACTTGCTGTCTTATTTGAAGACTCTTGACTCAAATTTCAAAATTCTAAATGGCGGATCAATATGGCGACCGAAAATGTAAAAATCTGAGATTTGCATGAAACTTATTTCCCGTAATATTTGATAATTCAAAATGTGATGTCAGATTTTCAAACTAAATTCAAAATGGCGTATTATACATGGTTAGTCAAAATTACCGGAACACCTTAGTAATTCTTCAGCCGTAAAGAACTATTTTTCAAATAGAACACCCTATATATTTTACATTTTTTAATTCTACGAAAATTCTAAGTTTTTGTAAAAATATATTTTTTTATAAAATTAATTATCTTTGAGTTTTGAGCACTTAATCGATCATTAACGGATAAAAAATATAGAAAAGCAAGAAAAAATAACTAAACTATGAAATAGAATTTAATTAAATATTCAATCTTACAAATTAAAAGAAATCTGTATGTATGTGGGAAAATATTCTTAACTAACCTCATAACTAAAGAAATGATAGTATTGTATTAAAAACACTATTTCTACAAAAGAATTACTCCTAGAATTAAAAAAATTATAAATATACAGGGTGTACTATCAGTTACCAAATTTCCAGAATAAACAATAGTGTGCTTAAACCCAGAAAAATCTTTTGATTTTTTTTTCATTTGGAGAATTATTTAGTTATTTCGGTAATTCCGGTAAAAATCATACAGAAGCTTCTTAGAATTAATCTTAGAATTAAAAAATGTAAAATTATACAGGCTATTCTATTTGAAAAAGGAAAGGTTACAGATATCCAGAATAAAATGAACATTCTGTATATTAAAAGTATATTTAAACGATAGATTGTTTAAACCAAACAACTTTTACTTGATTTTTTTTTTAAATTTGTTTACAGTTGGATAATTGTTTAGGTGCTCCGGTAATTTTGACTAACCCTGTAGATGCCTCTACGCTAGAGTATGATATAGCGTTTGATGATTATTTAAATGATACTTGTAAATTTTCACCAGTCACATGCTTGAGGACTTAATATTATCTATCTTTTTAATATTGATATTCATATTGATTACTTCGGCGTACCTCAACAACGATTTTAGTGCAAATTCCGAAGTTGGCGAACGTTTAGGACTATCAGTAGAAACTGAGTAAAAACGAGTTGCATGAGGGAGCAAAAAAGCACTGTTCTAGACTTGTTTATTTCGCCCAAGTCTATTCGATAGAATAAATCATAGTAAATATTTTGGTTATTTCAGTTCAAAATGGCCAATTTTTGCCTTGTACTATTTTTTTTCGAACTCACCGATTCATTTGTTTTCAGTGGCGATGAGATACATCTTTTAAAAAATTGTCCAATACTAACAACATTACAATAAATCAGTGTACCTGTGGTGAGTATCCCCGCAAAAACCCAGCATTGTCCGTATTTCACAGGTTTCCTAGTTTTGTAATATTGCTGCAAGATGTCTCTGCTGCCTGTCCATTCCATCGGATGTGTACCTCCAGTAATTTTCTTGCTCCAATTACCTACTAGGACTCCATTATCATCCTGGACATTCATAACAGCCGATAAAGTCCTGACGATGTGAACTGGATCATTCCTAAGATTTGGTTTCATTTTTCCAACAGCTTCGATCAAATAAAGAGCACAATCCAAGATATTTTCATCGAACTGGGCATACTTCCAGTACAAACCACGATTTGGAGGTGGACTTTGCCAGATTAAACCGTCAGTATTCAGTACAGCTTCCTCCCTCCATTCGTCGGACTCCATGAAGACCTGGTCCTCATGACACCATGGATTGAAGATTATGTATACTGATTCAACAGCGCGAAAGGCTTCACAATTATTGTTTTTGCAATTGTGTTGTATCGCTAGATCCCATTTGGCAACGATGCAATTTGGAGATGGTGTTATTTCTACTATCATTAGGTTATCCTGGACGTCTTCTAAAGTTGCCTTCCATGAGTATATTGATTCGTTCTGACTAGTTAGACTGACCATTACTAATGTACCGAACTCAAAATTAGGTTTGGTCTTATCTGAAATTAGGAAATGATATGGTATGTAACTACTAGTTTAAAATGAAAAGCTATTATTGGTTCCACCAAGAATTGCCTACGTTTAAACAATAATAGATAAAAAAGTAAACACACCTGAGCAGCTAAACATGAAGGTAAAGTCTTCGTTTTGGTCGTATGGTTTGTTCAAAGTTATGGTAATTTTAAATGGTTGACCACGGCGTACCACCAGATTTGATTGGGCACCTTGTTTTATGTGAAAGTATGAAGATGTATGGTGCTGAATACCATTTTCCTGAATACATAAGTCCACTGAGTTGATGACGCTGGAATCGTTGTTAGTGACTACAACAAAAATTCAATTTGTTAAATTAAATTTAAACAACCCCACCTTATTATCACTAATGTTTGTATTAAAAATATTTTTTACTTACGATTTATGTTATCCACAGGTGGTGGTGATTGACTGTTAACATGAATATTTTTTCTCCAACGCCAACAAGCAAAAAGATCCAAGCAGTTTTCAAATTTGTGCCCACCCATGTTGCTACTCTTCGTACACACGATTAACAAACAATAATATTCTTCATCTGGCAATATATAATATGTTTATATTCCCACCTACTGAAGGAGGGAACTACCCAGTTATTTATAAACTTGATAAAACCACTGTCACAGACTGATAACAGCGACTGTCCTGAATAAGAATGGGTAAATCCAATGCAATGTAATTGTTCGTAATATTGTCATCATATATTCTGCAAATTCATGAAATGCGTACTGCTAAAGTTAAAATATGGGCCAAATGTGGTCGAATTGCGGTTTGACGATAACAGTTCTGTACGTTGAGTGTAATTTCTCTGGAAACTATTCCTTTCAGTGTAAACTTATTGATAGAGCAAATATTGCAATATTTTAAAGAATTACACACGAAGTGATTTCCTCAGGGATCAGTTCTTAGCCCACTCTTATTCAATCTGATTACTGCAGATTAGCCGGATGGAGGTCAACACTGTTATCTTCACATGTACGCTAAGTTGTGGTTGTCTTCTAGATTAATAATTATTTTTTTTTGCTTAAATAAATTTACTTTTTATTGTTGGGTATTAATGGTGTTCTTTCTCCGTTATGGCATGTATTTTATTTGATTCTTGTTGTTTTGTTGATATTTCAAACGGCAGTAATTTTTTAAGGAGTTGCAAGAATAATTAGGTGAACCAGAAATAGATGCATTTGAAAATGTTTGTTCAGTATGACATTTACTTTCTAAAAGAATAGTTTTACGTAGAAAAAAGTGGACACCTCTACATGTAATGCCTTTGATTTTTTTTTATTTTTCGTCTTCACGTTTTCCTTAAACTTTGGGGCATATTTAAAAGAAGATATTAGCTCCATTGGATAAAACTAAAGTAAGGGTTACATTTTTAACTGTTTTATTACGATAATAGTAGTTTTGAGAAAAACCTTTTGTTTAATCATTTTTAAGGATTTCAAATTTTAATATGTTATCTTATGTTTTTTTTTATCGTTTGTTCTTATTTAAAATTAAATTATTTGGTGGTATTTTACTGAAAAAAATCTCGGAACTTTTACGTATTTCGAGACTTAGTATTGTAATGTATCTTCTTTTACCAAAACTCTTTTCATGCAAAGAGAACTACTTTGTTTTACGAAATATGTTCTGTATACTATTCAAGATATTATTTAGAAAAATTGTTGTTGATGAAAGTTGAGTTGATCATGTCACAGTAATTTTTATATACTATTATAGACATTTTTTACTTAAATGTACAAAAACAGTAGTTTACTCATAATCAAATTTTCCTTTTTTGGCCAGCCTGTAGTTTGAATCAAAATTCTGCCTATAGCTGTGGAAATTTTAAATTTAAACCACCCAAAAACGTTATAAAAAATCACATGTCCATCTGCATATAGTATGACTCGACAGTAGCAATAGCATATTATCAAATTAAATTGTCAGCTATGTGTTAGTAGCAAAGCTGGGCAAACTTAATCAGAAAGTTAACTTCGTTAATCGATTATCCGTTAACGAAAAAGTTAACTTCGTTAACCGATAGTCCGTTAATTTGCTATAAATGTAACGGAAGTTACCGTGAACCGTTAAGATTTTATAAAAAAATAGGTTATGTTGTGTATAACCTAATAACAGATCTTTCGTTTGCATAGGTTAAAATTGCCTTAGGAATTTTTCAAACTAGCCACAGTAGTAACTAAAGTAACTACATACATTGCGAGATGTAATACTTATAAAAGACATTGAAAAGACCAACTAAGGTGGTTGCAGTTAGAAGAAAAGCATTTTCAGAAGGTTTGTTTTTAAGTTTAGATTTATATTTTGAAACAATTGGTATTTATTAAAAAGTAACAATATTAAAAAATAGTTAAATATTTACTATTACATAATAAATAGGTATACTCGCGGAAATAGCACGTATACATCATAAAATTTCTGGATGAAAGTCGGACCAAATTTCGTTTCGTAGTTACCCAGTTACATGGCAACAAGAAATTTAGGATTTGAACATATATTTTTCGCGGCTGTACATACAAAAAGTAACTAAAAACTAAACAATTCACGCACATGCTTTATGTACGGACGCCATCTCGCACAATGTAGTACGTCATACAAACCTAATGAGCCCGTTAACGGTTTTGAAAGTTAAGTTAAAGGTTAATTCGTTAACGAAAAATTTAACTTCGGTAATTAACGATTAACGGATTAACGCTTTTGTACCCAGCTTTGGTTAGTAGTCATAAATGTTGACTTGGACATGAGTTAAAACATTCAAAGTTGATGCCTCAGCGCCAAATTAAATCTAAAGCAACTTTTTTGGTGAAAATTCTTTTCGAACAACCTCTTATTGACGATACTGTATTTAACTCACAGGATGCACATTTTGTAGGTGTTGTACACAGTGAAATTGTCCGGAAAATCTTAATTAATAACCTTAATTAGCGACCTCAAAATTCCCTATGTAATACTTTTTATTAGAAATGGAACATCATAACTCAAATTTGGAACTCATACTTCACATAACACTTAACTCCAAGGCTATTGACTTTAGAAAGAAATGACTTAAGGCAAGTTTGTAGAGAAATTTATGTAATAAACTTTCCAATAATTTGAGAAAAAATAATTTGGGGGTAGTAATTTGAACGATAGAAATGCACTAAAATACCAATTTAAGACCTATCTGGATTTTTTCACCTTAGCTACTTTTTAACGCACTATTCCTTAGCCTAACAATACATATTCCGGATATGTGTCAATTGTAAAATTGAAAACTATCCACGGATAGATCAATCAAAGCATTTTTATGGTGTATACAGGTATCGTTGCGAAATCTACGTAGGCGCGCATATCAAAATGATTTAACATTCAACCTTTGCAATATAAAGATGCACATTTGCATAATTCGTTTAGGTATTGCGTTCTTATACCGGATGTTTCGGTAAAGAGCTTCCTTTGTGCGGCTGGTAAGATAAGGTGGTCGGTAATTTTACTTTCCATTTTATCTTATAACCGCATTCGGTATCTCTTTTATATAAATTGTGCGTTTTAAGTTGTATCTAACTGGTAAATTTTAGTCAGGAAACTAGGAACAGAGTACTTTTTGTTATCTGACTGCGGTGTGCCCATGAACAGGAAGCTACAAGTTATCTTTCCAAGAACAATCCTCGCCAGAAAACATTTGATACGATCTTAATTACACTACGTCGTTTCTAAATTATAGGTAAAATGTAAAAAAAGTTTAGATGTTTATTTTATATTCATTTATTTATGCAGGAAGGAACGTAATATTACGTAACATTAAGTAACATTGAATTTATAATATACCAAGTCGTAACAAGTATTATAACATAATTAATATAAACTTATTCAATTATTTTAAATCTATTATGTGGTTATTTTGTACAGTAATGCCGGAGGTATCACATAATAAGCGACATTAGTATAAAGAAACGGAATAGTTATTTATGTACCAAGGGATGTTTATGCCCCGAGGGTATAAACATCAAGTAATGCCCGAGGTGCATTCAAAATTTTATGTCCTACAATGGTTTTGTGCCTCCGTTTGAATAAATATTTTGACGTTATCAAGTGACACAGACAATTAATTGTCAAAATTATATCCTTAATCGCCAATAATTGACATTGCCGAGTACATCTGTTTTCAGAGGCAAATAAATGCGAATTTACTTGTATAGCACTTTTGCTGTTATTTATTACGTGACATAAAATTGGGTATGGCTATATAGAATTTCCATAACTATCTAAATAAGTGCGTTATTTTCTTAACATTGGTAAGGTACAAATGCACTGTAATACACTGTCATCATTCTACACCATCCACATCTATCCAATAGTTTGTTTCGAATAGTATTTCTGTGTTTATCCATACGTAGAATTGGGTGAATTTCTTTTTTATAACTATAATATCTATTTTTGTTTGGTTTTGCAATAAAAGACATTGGTTGTCCTTTTGTATAGTTAGAAAGTTCGGTATGATTATTTTGATTTATTTCTCTATGGTTTTGTTGAAAAAGGAAAACAAAACATCGTTTTTATAGCACGTGAACAAATTGCACAAAGAAAAGTATCAATATGTTATATATCGGGTGATCCACTTAATATAACTATAGGTTAGACCTACTAACTATAGGTTAAGTTTTTTTATACATGCTGCTAGATAAAATAAAGTAGGAGTATAGTCAGACAAAAGATGCAATTTTTTAGATATTATTTCTTATAAATGCTTATTATACCTATTCATTTGGACAAGAATTTTTCCTATTATTTGACAGATAAAAAATTCCTAATGTAATTTTTATTAACGACTCACAAATAATAAACTTACTCAGATTTTCATAACTATTAAACCGTAATCCCTAGCACAATATACAACAGCAATTATGATGACAGTTCGGTGTTTTATGATCATAAAACCCTTAAATACGTGTTTGACTCACACATGTCTGTCTGTAATTCACTCACATGATTGTAAACGTTATTCTCTTCAAGTATAAGAGTTATTACTATTGTCTTATATGAGATATTAACAACGAAATTAGGCAATAATTGTTTCATTGGTGGTGCAAGGAAAAATTGTATTGAGTCTTCATATTCTTCTTAAGTATTAGGTGTTTTTTAGTACCTTTTGAGTTTTTAGAGCAATATTTTGTGTATAATGTTTGAAGTAAACATTTAACGTATTCATTGGATACTAAAACTAAATATGTTTTAACAAAATTATGCTAACTGTTTATCGCATCTTGCATATTTGGTTAAAAGAAAAGGAACCAAACAAATAATTAGTTTTTTCCTTAAATTATAATCTATGTTAGTTGAAAGTTGCATTCGTAACATTCGTAAACTATTTGTGAACTTGTTAACAGTGCCTTGCTATGCATAAAACTTGTTTACACTAATTTTTCCTACAACGTATTAAGTTATTTTGGTTTAGGAGGCAACTGTTGCCTCCAAAATTCTTGCCTCTTATTTAGATACTCAACAGCATCTTTGATGCAATCAATAATTTCATTATCATTCTCCTTAAACTGACATTTAATATCTGGATTACTTAACAAATTATCCAAGTAATCCTTATCAGCGCCCAGCTCCCTCAACAACGCGCTTTTCTTAGGAGGGGCACTCTTTCTACTGCTCGATCTTGCCCTCGTCGACGCCTTTTCGGATTTAGTATCATTTGTAGTCGTAGTTTTCGGCGTATCGACTTTATTCGTAACGACAGATCCGCTCTGTTTCGTGTTACACCTGGTGGTTGCTTTTGAGCCTGGAAAAGCACCGCCGATGGCGTTCTCAATGGCTTTCTGAGCTTTCTGGACGCCCAGCTTAAAGCCTTCGTTATCTGGTCTTAGGCGGAGACCACGATGGTAGTACATTAGGCTGTGTTCGAAGTCTCCGAGATAGTAGAGGGATTCGGCTTTTTGAAAGACGGCTTTCATGAATGTTTTGTCTACGGCTAATGCTGTTTCTGCGTCCTTTAGTCCATTTTCTGGTTGGCCGAGGAGGATGTAGCATTTGCTTCTGGCTACTAGGGCGTTCTTTTCGTTCGGGTTTAACTCCAAGGCCTGAAAAAACAAATCTGATAAGAATATTTTATATAGAGGGTGTTTTAAGAGGACATATTGACATTTTAAGGGTTGATATTGCAAATCCTTAGTTTTAAACTATGAATATATCAAAAACTATTTGAAATGATCTTAATTTAAAAATATTTCCGGACATTTGTGAACAGATTTAATAGATATTTATGAATTATTATAAAAAAACAAAAATACAACTAAATTATAAATTTGGAAAAGTTTAGATTCAGAAACACAAACTATTTTCACTTCTATTTGACTGTCAAATCCTTAAGAGCCAGAGGTGAAAATTGTTTTTGAATCGATATAACCGTATTTTAAAAACTACCGACGATATAAAAGAAACTTATTATATTGAATCAGCTAATTGTTCAAAACTAACATGGTAAAAGAAAAAAAAATCAACCACAATTCAGAACCGGTTTATTTTAAAACAGTTGACAGTTGCCAGTTATTGCTAGGGGACATGATTGGCATATTTCATGCCATAAGTGTATAAATTAGTTTTTAAAACGATTGGTATTTAGTTTTTGTTTAATTTAGTTATCAATGCTTCTTATTCATTTGGGACATTCAAGCCCCAATTAACATCTTATAAAATTTGTTTATTAATGTACATACTAGTAGATATCGCTAATAATTATTATTAGATTTGTTTATAATGCCGTACTTGTTACCATGGCCTTTGGGCTACTAAAATAAATGAAAAATTTGGTCACCATCAGTAAATAACCCAAAAAAACACAAAGTATTATGAGAAGTTTTAAATTTGAACTTTGAATTTGAACACATAAATGTAAACTTTTTTTTAATGGAAATTTTAATTTTGTGAATATAATTTCATAAAGCTTTATCTTCGGTTTTGGACAATTCTGAATACATGTATATATAAATATCGCTATGGGAACGTTGCATTTGAAAGGGCTAATGCATTTTCAGATAAGTTGGCCATTATGTGTTTCATTAAAAAACTTTAAACAAAAGAATGAACGGTGCTACACTTAGATTTTTTCATTGGTACCTTTTCAAAATGATCATCTATTCCGAATAAAAATTGTGAGTGTATATTTCATTATATTAATAATAATATTTAGGGGCTGCCAGCTGTGAAACTTAATTTAAATTATATTTATTTAATTTAAATTTAATGTATTTGTGTATTATTCATTTTAAATGATCTGTCAACTTATGAGTATAGAATAAGTATACAGTATGTCCTACAAACATGTTCAGTTTTTAGTATACAGACCTTAATCAGAATCTGAAGACAGAAATTGGTTCTAATTTTTCAATTGACATTTTTGAGTAGTGGTCAAAACATCGGCGGATTTTCTATTACCTAAATTTGTAAAAATGACAAGAATTTAAAATAAATTTATGACACAAAATATCGAACAAACGAATGATACATTATAAAAATTTGCTCTTGTTTTTGCTGACCAAATACAAAAAAGCACTTTTTTTCGACTCCTATTGATTATAAAAATTTATGATAGTTACGTAATACCACACATTTCATTCCTGGCTCCTCATACCCCGCGAGTCGTGAGAAATGTTTCATTTCCCACGACTTTAGAACCAATCACAGCTCTGAATTTTCATTTATCTCGTGTTTTGAGACACTGCTTAGCGACAATGTCAAGGCATTGACTACATCGTTAAGTGACAAGCGCAACAAACAGATTTTTCAAAAATTCAAAAATCTTGAAAATCCTGTAAACCGTCATAGTGACATGCGAATTTTTTCACCACTCGCCAACAGCTAGTGTTTTAAACTTAGTTCTCGTGAGTAATTGCTTTCATTTCTTGCTCATATAATAATAATACCTACTATTGTACATTATGGACTCTGATTTTCTCAAAAACCTGATATAATTCACAATTTCTGACTGCAGATGGAGATTCTACTGACAAACGATATACGAATATCAAAAAAGAAAGAAAAAAGGAGGGACCTGTGGAATCGGATTCAAACTTCAGGTCCTTCTGCTCAACTCCAGGTATTTAAAAGATTTTGCTTCTATATTCTACGTACAAAGACGATTACGTACATATTAGGTACATAGGAGGTTTTCATCAAAAATACATATAAGACTCCTATTAAATATTGAATGGTTGACAAACCTAGTAAGATGTTGTCGTTTATAAGGAAAAAAACTGTCTGAATATAGTTTTGCTTCTCTAAAAATTAAAGAAAAATGTATAGTATCTGTCACCGATTGGCTAAGGTTTTTGATGTTTCTGGTATATGGTATATGTACAGGTTGGCTCTGTATACATACATAACTTAAACATATAGAACAATGATATAATTGTCAGCGCAAATAAATTATGTATTGTCTCTTACATGCACTGTATATATTGGACCCACTTTAATGACATGTCTAATAAGTGTTCCTGATGCCGACCAGTCGTACACCTAGCGTGTCTAGACTAATTTTTAAAGAAATATCTACCTTGTTCATAAAATCTAGAGCAATATCTAGATCACCTCTGCCCAGCTCATAATTCCCCAGAGCTAAAAACGTAGCAGGTTCTGCTTCTTCCGGTATAGCTAAGGCCTTAGATCGATCCTGCTTCCGCTTCAGCTTCAAAGACTGCTTGATATCTCTAGTACCCATATTAACAGCAGCCGCTCTGTCCTTATCCGTATAGTTCTCCTCCTGCCTCTGTCTACTTCTTCTCCTCTTCCTCAAACCCTTCTTCGTAACCTCCTTCTCAATGACATTCACACCAATCTTAGGAGTTCTATGCTCCTGTGCTAAGAACATCTTCGGTTTTTCCTCCTTCTCGTCTTGAGGAGGAGTAATCTCAATTTTTATGGGCGGTTTAACACCACCATCGTCGCCGCTATCTGGTTCGTCAAGATTGATCCTTACGAACCTTTGGAGGATCTCATTGTCGCGACTGGTGTCAAGGCGATGTGCCTTCGGTACTGTTGTAACCGCTGCTGGTGGTGGTTCGTCCATGGCGTGTACTGTCTTCGGCCAAACTTCGACAATAAACACTCGCAAATTTATCGTATTTATAAGTTATTAATATTGTTTGTCACTCGTTGCACGTGAAATTATTTTTAGGGTTGCAGGCGAGGCGGTATGACTCCACCGGCACCGGTCTAACACTTCAGCTGTCGTTGCCATAGTGACGAAGGTGTGATCAATTCGCACCAGCCCGAAAGGATTCGGGCCTTTTACACTTTTACACCATGGGATCGGTGACGGCCGAATGACGATTTGTGGAGCTCAGTGGAGCATACATATGTAGATATGTGTGTAAGTCGTCGGTGCCGTGTAGTCTACTCGTAATCGAATCCGATTTTTATAACTTCAGCACAAAAGTTTTATCAGATTTTATTTTTGGCCTCACCGATCATTGGTATTTAACATGAGAGACGGGAAACGCTATAGAAAAGTAACCCCGCTATGTAAGAAAGTATGTCAAACTATATGTACCAGGTTTAAAATGATTCAAAACACGAAGACAAAAGATCATGAAAATTATTTAATAGTGCTGTTGAATAATAATAATTCTGTTACAATCAAAATCGTCTCCAAAGTAATGGGTATTATTACAATTATCACAATTACTCGATGTTATATTATGTTATGTTGGTGTTTGGGTCGCTTAGTTTGATTGTTTGAAAAGCTCTTGCAATTAGAGCAGGGCCGGCCCTAGGTGGTAGGCAAGGTAGGCAACTGCCTACGGCGGCAAAGTTTAGGGGCGGCAAAACCAACTGAACTACAATAAAAAGGGCTCTAAAATATTGCCTGAATCTAGAAAATAAAAGAATAGTAAAATACAATCAAATACAATCGGAATTGACAGGCTTCAGGCCATTCCTATATTTTAAGATGCATAGCAGCCAATAATAGACATACTTAAATAAAATAGCTCATTAGCTTTTATAAAGAATTAGGATCAATCAGGAAAAATATATGATCAATTAGGAAAAATAATATGAAAGTGTACTGTAGTGTAGTGATCCTATACAAAAATCAAAAGAGAAATATAAAATAGTCCGAACGATCCTTTTGCGTTTTTATGCGATATCCACAAACTTAAAGAAAATGTTATAAGTAAAAATGATTTACTGGCACATCCCAAAGATATAGAAGCCGCTTTAAAAGTTGGCGAATCCTCCATCCTAACGGTTTAGCATTTGCTGCCGAAATGGTAAGCTAGTTAATTTTTATTTGGGTAGACACATAATTTGCCCGCCTATAAAAATAATATTAAAATGTGCTGAGTCTTTGATGATATTATTATTGAAATTAATTAAAAACTATCAGTGATTCAAAAATTCCGCATGAAATGCTTGCATCAATATCTCCGAAAATATTACTCTTAGCAGAACAAACTATACATCATATTAAAGATAAAATTTTGATGAAGATTTGGGTACATGATAAACAGAGAATTTTTAAAAATATTGAAAGATTTAGATTTTGGAAAATGTAAAGAACGGAGATATTATGTCAATATCTATTCTGTCAAAAACCACAGAAGTTTGCTGATGACAGATGACTTAAGAGTGTAGATATTGACATAATATTTCGGTTCTGAAACCCCGTTTTTAACCTTCTCCCAAATCTACATCTTTCAATATTTTTAAGTAATTCTTTTCATCTTTAATATGGTGTACATTTTGTTCTGCTAAGCTTAATACTTTCGGAGATACCTATTTGATGCAAGTAGTTCATAACAAATTTCACTGATAATCACTGATAATTTATAATAAATTTCAATAATAATGTCTCCATTCAAACATTTTGATGGTATTATTGGTACTATTTTCATAGTCGGGCGAATTAATTAATTATTATTAATTAATTATGATGTTAAATGATTTTGTGTCCATAGACCTTGTTTCCAGAAGGTCCAGTTGACGTTTTTAAAAATTCATTACCTCCCTTAACATTGGGCCAAATTTAAACATTGCTTCGCAGTCTTTTTCTAACCCTGCCTATAACTGTTGCTACCTGAGCGGGCGATAGACAGTTTGCTAAACTAATATTAATAAAAAAAAGTACTTAAGAACCATGTATACTTAAAATTGTCTTAATGGGTTAGGAATGAAGGCCACTGAATATGAATTGTGTAGTATATTAGATCTGAAAGAAGTTACTCGCGATTTTGCAGAAAAAAAAAGGTTCGAAAGAGCTAATTTTAATTTAGGGTTAAACTTTGTATACCAGTATTCTTTACTTTTTGTTGTTTTAAAAGTATTGTTTGTACTAGTACTATCTCCAAAGATTGTGTTTTTATTACAAATAAATTTTGCAAATATACTGAGTGCTGACTGTAGTTTTCTGGATCATGATATATAGGAGATATCGTTAACTATAAGAGATATCGAAAAATGTATAAGATCGTCTTTTTTGAGAGAAACTCAATGGTGAAAACCAAAATTAGCTATCGTCTTTTGTTTTCGAGTATTATTATCCTATTAATCTAAGCAAATTACACTGCGAGATATGAACTGTCAAATATTTGTACCGAAAATATGAACATTTGTGCGGATGCGTAACATCGCACATCTGGACTTGCAACACGTTGCAAGGTCTCGAACGCATCGGCTGGCTAGACAAAAACTTGTAGTTCTGTGGCCGTAAAAATACCTCTACGCCAATATTGGGCAGACTATTTGAGGTAAACATATTAATGCCGCATGAATGCACCGGTGAAAAATACATTCTTATGCCTGCAAGAAATAGTTTTCGCGCTATAGAATTCTGAATACGTTTTACTTTCGACAAGAAAATAATATCTTGGTACGTAGTGTGTAGGATGTTTGTTTTCGCTACATTACTAACGCGTCTTGCAAAATATAATAAAAAATAATACACGCAAGGACTCATGATGCATGAATTTATTATTTGATAATAATTATTTCATTTGCAGTTGGTTTGTTATAAAAGTAATTAATCAATCAATCAGGGGGGCGGCACTATTGAGATTTGCCTACGGCGGCAAAAACGCTAGGGCCGGCCCTGAATTAGAGTTGTTTGATGCGTAACCTTTTTATGATGTCTATGATGCTTCGAGATCTATTACAGGTCTTTAGGTCTTTCCAAGCTTCTCCTTGTGGCAGAAAGGCCGATAAGCTGTTTTGCTTGATTCATTCAAGACGAATGTACCCAGCTAAAGTTAATGACTGCTCCCTCAAAACTCAGCCTTAGATCCTTGTCTTGCAAGTCTATCATCAGAAGTTTCATTTCCTTTGATTCCGTCATGTCACAGCACCCACAACTGGTGGACACCGTTGTTTTTCTCAGTTGACGTAAGGATTGCTTGCAGCTCCAAAACGTTTTCGACTTGCCTGTGATTGATTTAATAGCCCTTTGTGGTGCTTGGCTGTCTGAGCAGATGCACACTTTGACTTTACGAAAATTCCTCTGTACGGTCTGAAAGATGGTTGGTTTATTACCCATGGTTTTAGATAGGGCGTAGAGTGGTCCGGTCACACCTATGTCAATTCTATGATCGTTTATTGGCCCATCGATGTACCACATTGATGAATTGTCTGAGAACTGCAAAACTTTCTTCCCAATGCGCCCAACAGAGTTAAAAAATGAAACTTAAACATATCAAACCAACAATGTCAAATCGTTTCGCTCTAATTACTAACCTAATTGCCAACCTAATTGCCCAATACTGTACTTATACTACTAGTTTATCAGTTTGAATTCAGAAACAAGCTGGGGTACCACAACGCCTTCTACACACATGGTCTTCCGCAACCAAATGGTGCGCAAGCGTTGCCTCGTTTGCTGATGCCACTCTATATCATGGCAGTAGATACAATTGTTGAAGGATGATATTTAATAATATTAGGTCAATAATATTAGTAATTGGATGTGATGGTACTTCTAAAGGTCGAATGCAATTCTGCCATTGCAACAGTAAACTAAAGCTTCCTTCATTTTTATACATTTTTTGATTGTTTGTTTGCACTTGAAAGACTCTCGTAGGTCAAATTGACTTTTTTTGAGTGCTTAGGACAGAAGTTTTTTCAATATTTTGTATGGGGAGTATAAAAATAGGATAAAATGCATTCCAGTCCAAGTAAATATCACTGGATATAGTCATTAAAGTGGAAGCGAGGCCAACCCAAATGGGAAACACTCCAGAATAGTTCAAACAGTCGCAAAACCAACATTAACAATGAGAAGCGACTGCCTGACACTACACTACTCCCTGGTTACTGCTAAAAGGGTAGATAGATCAGGCGCAGGGATATACAATCTATCCCCCAGGTGTGAGATGTCTCCTTGGGGGTGCTGGCAACAGCTTACTAGACCGAAATCTTTGCAATAAACCAATTGGAAAACTTACAAAGTAGGTACAAAAGGCAAAACATCCTAATATACTCCGACAACCAACAAGCCTCTAAAACCTAACGTGACTAACATGGACATCCACTGCAACCCTACAGTCACTGCTAGGACACAAATGGGAGAAATGCAACGAATGACCCGACAAACAGGCAAAAATAGAACCGAGTAGATCATGCATTGCACGAGAACTAATGATAGGCATATCAAAGTGTGTAATCAAGTCAGACGTGCGAGACTTGGCTATCAAAAAGCTCATCGATCACTGGGAAAACTAGACAGGGCCCCGTCACAGCAAAATACTCGTACCATCGAAGAAACGTTTAAGACATAACCGCTGAGGTGATCAATTTCAGTAGGAACAACCTAAGGATGGCGACTGGACCGGGCACTGCAGCCTCAGGAAGCACACTGCAACAAATAGGAGGAAGACCGCTCTCATACCTTATAATCTGCTAAGTTTTTCAATGCCGAATTAAACCACAAACCATAATTTTAGGTCTAATACATTTTGTATATCTAAACTAGAGCCCCATACCTTATGCTGATCTATCAATTATCATCTTGTATGATTTACTGGTGATCGGACTACTAATGGGTAGGTTTTGTCGATAAACGCCGTTGTTGAATCGAAAAAAAGATATTTAAAACTGTATTGAACATATCAACGATATCTTTCATGTTGCTATTATCCAAAGAATGACATGATACAAATTTGGGTTGTGATATAAAGTCTTGTAAAATAATTAAAGTTACTTTCATGTTTGTGTACATATGATCAAATGATGCCATAAAGAATGTATTTGTTGTTTTTATATTTTTGGTTTAATTTACCGATGGATTTTAATTTGATATTGTCGTTTCAACTGTAATCTTTTCGTAATTATGTAGTTTTATGTAATTTTATCAGACTTTTACCTACCTTTTACATAAAGCCTGATGATGTCACAAGACGAAATTGGTTGCTTTACGTTTTAAATTAAAACTCGTTTTTACGTGCTACGTTTTCTTTAACTTATTATTGATAGTTTATTAGTATGACAGGATGGAAATCTTCGTACACCTTTGAATATATAGTTACAGAAGTGTTGTTGCATTTCCGCAAACAAACAAGGTGGGTATTACACAAACCAGTTCTTGTTTTCTTTTTATAATGATATATATATATGATGGTGTAGTCGTTAAAAACTTGGTTTGGCCAGCACATAAATCGTTATTAGTTTTACATGCTTTTGATATTGGTTTTTAATTTTGGTTACAGTAGATAATCCAAGCAGTCTAAACACATCCAATAAATGTATTCAGAATTCTTTTGTCATTTATGTTTTCTATACTTGAGACTATTTCCAGAAGCATAATTGTTTTTTATTTGAATATATTTTTATTGTTTAGTTCTCCATGAAGTCGATGATGTATTTTATCCGATACTTTTGCAGGCCAAACCCCAGGTCTTCATCTATGAATTCCCCTTCTGCCTTGATAAACTACCGTAGTCTATTTTGGATAAACAATTACAAATCTAACTATATAATGGTTCATCTCGACTATTTTCTGTCGTCAGCAAATGGCTTTTGAGCTTTAATCAATATTATGTTGGTTAAGTTATAAAACGTGCATGTTCTAATATATTATATCTAATATATTGTTTTTATTTTTTAATTTTTAATTTAGCGTTCGCGTGCTTCGAGTAGAAAACTATGCAAATCCGCTGCTATTAGGTACACAAAAAAGATTGTTGGCCAGTATAATTTCTACCAAGTAGTAAGGAATAGTATGCAATACTACGTAGTGCATTGCAAAATTAATTCTTGAACTTATTTCCGATCGATACCACCTAATGGGAACTAATTCGTTCAATAAACTATTACTGTTAATTACGTTAACCTACTTAATATGTTCTT
This sequence comes from Melinopterus prodromus, assembly GCA_964023965.1. Taxonomy (NCBI): domain Eukaryota; kingdom Metazoa; phylum Arthropoda; class Insecta; order Coleoptera; family Scarabaeidae; genus Melinopterus; species Melinopterus prodromus. The sequence goes on from OZ030393.1 coordinate 55,653,505, forward strand.
ATTGGAAGATATTATTTTCGTTTGCACTTTTACGAGTTTACGTCACGACATCAGCCAGTCCGGTCGAGATCGATAAAACACGCTTTTGGTTGGTTTCCTTATTACTTTTTTTCGTCGTCTTTTATTTATTTTTTTTGTGTTTCCGTACACGGGACTCGCAATTACCGGACTGTACGGCAAACTAAAGTATTTCGTGCTGATGCGACGATATAAATATGGCGAAACTTTCGTTAAGTCCCCTGTAATCATGCGAAATAATGTTCAGGCAATTTATGGGAAGCATGCTAACACCGCTGTGATAGCGATCTTTGGAGACCGAATTAATTATTTTCTTTACTTGATTTCTTTTGTGTTGAGGTCGTTTACAAGCAGTATTATATTTTATTTAAGTGATATACGATATAAAACTGCTAAAATACACCTGTTTTATTGTCTCAAAATGTCATGCTTACCTTGATGGTTGAAGAAATGGTACTTTTTGATTTTGTTCCTAATAATGTGTACCAAAATAGGGTTTTGTGTTTCTTTCGATAACGTCTCTATAAACATAAACTTCATAAAAAGTGACAGTGACTCATTGTTAAAAAATCGTCTGTACAAAAATATGCGAGAATGCTGTTTCGTTCTGACTCACATAAATGGTGGTCTGGGTTTCATAAAATAAGAGCGAAAATAATTCATTTCTCGTTAATGGACCTATATGTAAACAGTTATTATATTGTCGCAGGTAGGAATGCAATGTCGAATAATCTGGGACAATCTAGCGAATTTTTCACAAAACAGGACTTCTAGGAAGGTCACTTAATACAATGTTTGTCAAGAGGAAGAAGCCACATTTCTGTCTACAACACGTCATCTACTGGATTTCTAGAGACCGACGGAAAGAATTATCTTACCATTGTTGTTATGGGCATATTTTTTCTTTAATAGAAAGGCACTAGTAGTCCACCCATTTACATAATAGTATTTTATTTGATTTAATGTTTCATCTTTAGATGTTTCTTTAATAAATAAGTTTTTATTAGTTTGTGACATATTTATTGTATGTACATCATTCAAACAATTATCTGTAGTTGTTTTATCAGCTTTAGAGCAGGCTCTGCTTCATGTATCAGCTATTAGCATTGATTTTCCTGGTTTATACACTACTTCTATATTATATTTTAATAATTTTAATTTTATTCTTTGTAATCTGCTATTATAGAAGGAATTTTCTTTATATCGTTTTTTCATTATACTAACTAATTGTTTTTTCACCATAGGTATATAAATTGTTTAAATTTGTTACAAGGAATTCTTTTTCTATCTGCCCGTACCTTTGTACTCTTTCTGTCAAACATTTTGAAACACACTGGTTGGTTGTCTTGAAGTAATGCACACCCCAAGCCGTCATTGCTACTATCTGTTTGTATCACTATATTATTCTGTCTATCAAATATCATTAATGTTGGTTCTCTATTAATAAAAACCTTTAATTTGTTAAAACTGTTTGTGAGATTTTGTAGACATAAAAACTCTATACTTTTCTTTAATAATTCTCTGATTGATGATGTTTCTTTAGATAAATTTGGAATAAAAGCTCTTAGGTAATTAATTGATTCTAAAAAGCGTTGAAACTCCTTTTTATGCTTTGATAAATCGTATTTTTTTATTGGCTCTATTGAACATTCATCTGGTATTACTGTTTTCTATTTGAATTTAAATCCTAAATATTTGTTCTCTTCATTTTTATATTGAACCTTTTCTTTGTTAAATTGAATATTATTACATTAGCTCTTTTTGGTACGGTTTCCAAAGCAAGGTGATCTTCTACACTTGTTTCGCCAAAAATTAATATATCAGCTATGTATATAAATACATTAGGAATCTCCCCAAACATTTGTTCATTATATTTCTGGAAAACTACTGCAGATGTTAACAGACCCGAGGGTAATCTTTTGAAACGATAATTTCCAAATTTGGTGCTAATAGTACAATAATTTTGACTGGGTTTAGTCAAACTTATTTGCCAAAAACCGTTTTTTAAATCTAAAACTGAGAAAATCTTTGTACTCTGTAATTTTGAGTTTAAGTTATTAGTTGTCGGTCTTTCATAATAAATCCGACTGAAATCATAGGTCCTTTAATTGGCTTAAAAAGAAAATATTTTATCTTCAGATGTTTTTTAGCAGTCACTTTTTTTATATTTTGGCCTAAATGTTAACGTAATGAAATTAGAAAACGTTCGAACTTAGATTCATATTTGGTGCAAAGAAAAATCTATTAAAACCATGTAACGCCTTTGTACATGTAACATATTGTGAACTAGGCCTATTATAAAACAGAAAACTGATGTGGCCAGATACATGACTATCATACTATATATAAAATTAATATTTTAGCTGCATGACATTCAATTTGAGCGAGATCTATCGTGTCTGCTATAAAATAAAACTAGGTAGCCAGGATTTGACAGATATTTTTATTCTATTGACAATAATTGTAGGTATTGTCAAAACATTAGCGCTAGACGAGAATGCTAGAATCTTACAAAGATTGCTCAATTCCTATCTTCCAATGTTAACAGCGCTATGACGTCACTGCAGTCATTGTCAAATTGTCGGGAAACAACGATCAGACAATTTCGCCGAGTCTGCCTAACGTTTAAACTTTAAACCGTTTAAACTGTCACACTTGACACGTAAAAACGCGGGGATTTCAAACAGACTACAGTAGCGCAATAATCAATGTTGTGGTTATGATTGTTTGAAATTAACATTTAAAATTAACATTCAAATTAACATTTGAAGCTAGAAATGTTTGTATTGCGGTAGCCCGGGACATGATGACGTGAGTATTTTATTGTCAAAACCCTAAAAAACAGCCATTGAGCAATCCTTGAAAGATTCTAGTACTCTTGAGACTTGACACTTTTAAATGATTCATAGCAACAATTCACATCAACTTTCTATAATAAAGAAGTTACAATAACAAGAACAGCAATGACATGTCGAGTTAAACGGGTTAAAAACGTAGGAAATGTAATGCGTAGGTTTGGCGAGTAGTTTGTCATTAGATTTAATGGTTAATTTTGTTAGTTACTTTTATTCCATAATCTGCTCCAACTTTCCTGTGCTGTTTTTTTTTTTTGTAAAAAGAAAACTGTGTACCTGTAACTATGTAAATGCTAGGAAAAACTACTTTAGTGTCAAAATCAGTCAAAATGTTTCAATAATTACTACTAGTACGTGCCACAGTAGTAAAAATAGAAAAATACTCAAGTTATTTAGAAACGCCGTTCATACTTTAAAAACTGAATAACGGAAGAAATGCTATATATACGACATCTGAACTATACCTTATTGTATGAATGTAGAGCTTTTATTATGTTATCACTCTTGACGTGATTATTGGCTTCCTCAAACCACAACTTCGACAACTTCTTATCCTTGGCAAGTCGAAAAACGGAATCACTTCTACTGCGACGTCCATACGCCATTTGCTACGCTACTACATCTAATACTCCACGAGTCAGATTTTTCCTATTAGAAGCACACCTGAAACAAAGTTAAATTGAAACAATTTCAGCTTTCACTGCTTTCACGAACGCAATATGTTCACATATACAAGATAACCTTTATTATATACGTGTTTTACTGCTACATATATAGCGCTATCAATTCAAGAAAAATTGCCGGTCATTTGAGACAATACGCTGTCATAACTTTCGATCAAAGGGGACAAATTTAATTTTTCCGAGGGATATTGATTTAATAATAGATAAACGACCGACGGCGGTAGGCAAACGTTGTCGTTCGTGGTTATTGTATGTGCAGCGGTATTTTTAACAGGATATCGCATGATTACTACAGACAATGGGTGATTTCTGATTTCATGGCATGAAAATTCCGAGACGGGGGAAATAATAAAGCTGCCTTTTTGTGCGATATAATCCACCAGATAATGACTACATCTCTGTTTAATTATCATGATTTTGTTAGAGTAAATTACTAATTTTAATTGTAATAATTGTTTTAAAGCAATTATACTTAAAAATATATTAAAAGGGCACACTTGAATATATTTGAAACTGTTTGATTTCAATACATTTTTATGGATTTCTCTTTTGAGCTCGTCAAAAGGTACTTAAAGCGACAAATTCGAACTGTTAATTAAAACAACTTTTATGCATTTGAGTATTACCTATATTTGTACCAAGATTCTATAATGTTTTAGCACATACTGAGTGACTGATAAGATGCAATAGTGTCAAGAAAATATAGTCGTACATAGACGTATTAAAGGTTACGTAAACGATATGAATGAAAGCGTTCAACATTGTTACAAATGATGAATGATGAATTTACGTATACGTATTGTAAAAATTGGCCAAATCCATTCACCTGCAAAGTTTGATTAAGCAAATATTGTATTGCAAATAGTAATCGTATGTCTTTAAAAATTCCAGCATTCGTTTACAGAATTGTCTTGTCAAAACTAAACTCATTTCCTGCTAATTCATGGACCAATCTTTCTTTATAGGGATGTAATTTCTTAAGTTTTAAACCTTTCAGTATTGAAACATGCTCAAATTATGCTCTAAAGCAGGGGTTCTCAACCGGTGGTACGCGTTTCACTGGGTACGCCAAGCACTTCCAGGTGGTACGCGAAAGGTACTAAACTTTATTGGTAAAATCATATTTTTTGATGATATTGTTTGACCCAACATTATAACGACAAAATTAAATAATATTCCATTATTAAATGGTACCGTACACAGACGTATTTCTGAAATGTCAGATTGTGTAAAAGAAAAAGTAGTTAAAAAGGTAAAACGAAGTAAATATTTTGCGCTACAGTTAGACGAAAGTACCGATATAAGTAATATAAAAAATTGATCAATTATTTATTAGTCTTTAACTGATTTGAGGTGGAAGATGAAATTGTAGAGGAATATTTATTTTATGAACCTCGCCCGAAAGAACAACTGGTGATAAGATATCCTAAATATTTAATAATTCTATGTTTAACAATTGCATTCCATGGCAGAACTTCATTGGTGTGTAAAATTAAAACAATAGCTCCAGGAGCACAATTCACTCACTGCAAAATCCATCAGGAAGCTCTAGTAGCAAAATCTATACCAGACAGACTAAAAACAATTTTGGATCTACCAGTAAAAAGATAACATTCCGATAGTAGATAACGTTCGAGACAAGAAGAAGACAAGAGAAGTCTTGAGTTGCCTTTGTTTTTCAGTTTCGACTTGTTCTTGTTGTTTGTTTTTTTGACGAGTAGTGGATGGTCCGATTAGCATAGTTAGCTGATATTTTTGGAAAGTTGAATAATATAAATCTAGAAACGAAAATGTTTAACGACATATTTTTGTCAAATTAATATTATAGGTTAACAAAATGGTGATATACAGGCGGGATGTAAATTTTAAATAAATCAAAAATTACAGCCACATCCTGGATTTGAACCAGGGACCTTTGAGTTTCATTAGCTCAGATGGGAGAGCATTGTGCTAGAAACTCAAAGGTCCCTGGTTCAAATCCAGGATGTGGCTGTAATTTTTGATTTATTTATAATTTATATCCCGCCTGTATATCACCATTTTGTTAACCTATAATATAAATCTAGTTTTATCAGGGACCAAATAGTCATTATTTCATTGTTAAAGATATAATTAACGCAACAATACAAAAATTTAGTTAGTTATAAAAGAAGCTAATAAAAATAAATGTAGTTTTTTTGTCGGCAATAGAAGGCTTTCTTGAAAAAATCATTACACCTCTTAATAACCAAGTTTAATAGTTATTTTCCAGAAAACTATGACAATGAATATTGGATCAGAACTCCAAAAACTATGAGTACCTATACCAGATAACTTTACTGCCAAAGAGAAACAACAATTGATAGAAACTTCCCCAGACTAATAGAAAATTTTAAGCACCAATGTTTAGATCCAGAGGAAGAATTATTTTAAAGAAATTGCAGATTAAGATATCAGATTTTTAATGCCCTTTTGCACCACTAACTCATGTGAAATATAGTTTTCATCAATATTAATATAAAGAACAAACATAGGACAAAATTAATGATTTAGGCAAATTTGAGCTTGAAACTTCACAGAGCATGACACTGAAAAAATGAGGTTAAAAAATCCTAGTCGCATTAATATTTAAATTATTTGATATTATTTAAATGTAAGTAATGTTTTTACTTTACTTTTGTATACCATTTTTTTATTTTTAGACTATTGTTTTTTAGAACTTTTTTTATTTTTTACCAGTATACTGTCATTAAAAAGCTATTATTTTGATACAAAATAAATATGTAGGTATGAATATTGAAAATCTGTCAACTTTTTTTTAATTAAGCATTTTTGTATAAAGGTTGGTCCTACGGAGAAATTAGAATATTTTTAGGTGGTACACGGAACCTAAAAGGTTGAAGACCCCTGCTCTAAAGCGATGTTTGGAAAGGTTGAATGTGGATTATCTTTAATTTCCAATAATATTTAAAATATAAAGTTTTGGAAGATTTTTCCAGTGCCGTGTTCTAGAAATCTATTTAATGTTCTGCTGAGTGTGTATTGAATTATTTGCCGATCATGCTACTTTTTACTTTATCCTACGCAATATGATGAGCCTTTTTCAAGGTTGTTGCAAATTAGCCGCTCTTTCTGTAATTTCGTCAAAATTGTTAAATAATAAATTAAAGTAGAGGAAATTTTGTATAATTTATGTCTATGACAATTTTTGGTAAAGTTAATAGTTTAGCTGCATTGGCAAATTGTATTTAATTGAGATCGGTCGTGTCTGCATTAATATAAAACTAGTTAGCCAGGATTTGACAGAAATTTTTATTCTAATGACAGTAGGTAGTGTCAAACTCTAATGTTTTGACAATTCCTACTGTCAATAGAATCGATATATCTGTCAAATCCTGACTAACTAATTTTATTTTAATGCAGACACGATTGACAAGTTTCCTATTATTTTCAGATTTTCTGAACTTTAACAACCGTTTAATGACATGTTTCCATCCATAACATTTTATTTCTATTTTCTAATCGAAAGCCCATGTAAATTTGCGTTTAATACGAATTTGTTTATTAGAATCGGTTGAAATTTGACTGAGTTATCGAAGTTTAGTCACCGTCTAGACATTCACATTAGGCAGCAGGAAATACCTACGTAATAAATCCGTACTCTTGATTCACATTAACTAGACATTATTTTGTTTGTTTATTACCTTGTTTTATTGTGTTTTAGTCTATCTAATATGTTATGAAGTACCATTCGACTTGTACCCAAATATTGTAAAATCATTAATCGCTAATCTTAACCTATCACAATTGTGTTTACTATTAGGACGATGTAGGTCTTTAGTATCACCAAATTTCATATAAAATAACAATCAAACTGATCCGTAAGCAGTAAGAAATCAGCTTTGGTGCATGCTTCAGTGCAAATATAAAAAAAGTTAAATGTGTGACAATCGCAACAAGTTTTGTTATGTCTACGGAGTGTTTGTGGAGAAACAGCATCGGCTACAATTACTAAAAATATAAATCATTGGTTGAGGCATATAATACGTTTTTCGACCGTGTTTACACCGCAAGTCGCTGGTATGACCCAGAATACGTGTGTGTAGTTTGTTCGTAAAAATTGAAGTTATGGAAATCAAAAAAATTTGATAACCCTATAACTGGAATGGCCTCTTACTACGATGATATGGCATCATCAAACTTCTCATTTGAATTTCTTTCTGGACAGTCTTGGCCAACTCAGTGACGAACAAGGTGAACCGTTTCATTAGGAAAACTATTGAAAAACGTTTTCAAGGAAAAACACCATCAACATGATCGCAGACTACTGCTGGTCACTTAAACGCGAAACAGATGATGTATTGTATAAACGACGGAGATCGAGTAAACATTTTTAAGTTTTGTTGCTTTTCTCGTTTCTTTTTTTTTGTTTTCATAAGTCACTATAGTAACTTAGTACTGTTGTAACGCGGCGAATTGTTCTGCGTGATTTGTTTGATATTCCGTATGGGTGGCGCCATCTATCGCTGTCTAGGGCAACTTGGTGGAGCTCGGCAGGAACTCGGCAGGGTGTGAAACGCTGCTAGCATCGGGTTTCCGCGCGCAAAATTGCCGAGGCCACGCCCCCGTCATTTACATTTAATTAGATCCCACGGTTTTTACTGTTTGGATTCACGGAATTTTGTCTTGCAAAATCGTTGTTTACTTTGTACTATAGTTCGCCGCTGTTACTTGGTTTAACTTTCCCTTGGTTTCCCTATTCCGACAGAAATTCTGGGTTTCCGTTTTTTCTGCGTTTCCGGCCGTTATTTTTCGTGGCCGTAGTGCGGCTTGCAGCGTGCTTTTCCGGCGTCTTGTCTTGTCAATCATCTTGGAGTGTACACGTGTGATAGATTTTTGGAAGCCCGTTGAGAATTATAGGAGAGGATTTTGGTAGTTTGGAGGTCCCCCTTATCGCCGTAGTGCGGATTTATCTCGACCAGGCTTCAACAGGTGTCCAGGTTGTTGATTTAGTGGAAATCTGGCCACCACGCCATTGTGCGGATTTAAACGAACTTCTATCACGTTCACGTAGGCCCAGTGTCCATCTATTTTTGGGTAAGCTCTCTTTAGATTCGATGAGATTGTCTGGTGGCAATTGGTGGGTCGATTCTACGACTATTTCCTCTTTTTAGGCACCTAATACGAGGCCGGAGACCCCTCGAACGTTCGTAGTCACCTAGCACGAAGCGAGAGACCCTTCGTAAGTCAGTAGTCACCTAATACGAGGCCGGAGACCCCTCGAACGTTCGTAGTCACCTAGCACGAAGCGAGAGACCCTTCGTAAGTCAGTAGTCACCTGGTACGAGGCAAGAGACCCTGCGTAGGTCCTTCGACATCTAGTACGAGACCTTTTCGAAGTATATCGAGTCGGAGTTGGTGGCACCGTGACGGGACCGGCACGTGCGGTGATTATTATCCGTCGTGGAGGATCCAACGCTAGCATCGGAGCGTCTGTAGGTGGCAAACAGTGTCTCGAAGCTCCGGATAAAGGTCAGAGGTCCTATATTTTTCCGATCAGCTGTGGCGGACGCTCGTTGTCCCTCGAAGGAGCAGGCAGCTCGTATATCTTTTTTTTGGTTGTGCCTTTTGTTGATTAGTAGTTAGTATCGCTACGATTGTGTAATCGTTACCCGTCGAGGAGCCTTCCGCTCGCACACCTTTTTATGGTGGCGCATTTGATTAGTAGTAGATTAGTGTGGCTACGATTTAGTAATCGTTGTCCATTCCGGAGCCTTCAGCTCAGTGTTATTGATTGTTAAGTGTTTAATTATCCGAAGATATCGCTCGGACCATCGGTGCTCAACCCGTCTGTGTATTAATTACCTTTTTCTTTAATTTCGAGTTTGCTTTACGTACTCGTAATTTTGATTACCCGTTACAGTATTTATTTTTGTGGATTCTGAATTTAATTCGGATAACTGTTATCCACAGGTATAATTTCCTTTGATCGTTCAAGATTTTTAACGGAAGCCGTTAGTGGCTTCGGAGTTTATTTTATTTTCTCATTTGGGCGTAGCCAAGTTGAGTGCCGATGGGAATTTAATTTTCTTTTGGGACGGATTGCCCCCATATACGCTTGCCGAGTTTAATTTTACTCTTGTTATCAACTTTTCAACATCGACGCCGGGTGCAATAATTTTCTGGGGATTTTACCCAAATCTACAGCGAGTCGCGGCGCGGTTTGGCCAAGCTTCGTGTCGGTCGCTATTATTTCTTTTTTTTTGGTACGATTTGCGGTTTGGGCTCGAAGCCCTTGAGCGAGTTGAATTGTTTGACATTTATTCCTTTCTTTTGTTATTTTGCGTGGGCGTATCCTCGGAGTGGTACTTTTGGCTGTACCAAGATTTATTGTGTACCTGTATACCGATGCAAATTATATTGGTGATTTCCTCGTTGCCGTTTGGAGGCTAATAAATTGGTTGAAGATACATTTGCTTTGCTGGTTCCCTGTGTTGCCTTTATTTCAGCTGCACTTTCGTAGTCGAGTGCTGTTTCTCCAACGGATTAAGACTGACGTGGCGCCCTAGAACATCGTATCAAGGAACCGTTTGGTTACTGTCCCACGACCACCTCCCTGGTTGGCCGGAGCATCCGGGAGAAACGCATGAGCAGCACAGGTTTGGTAGAAGTCGAGGTATTTTGGTGTTTCTTCGGCGACTTTAGGTCTTTGGTATTTTTGTGAAAAAAAAGGCGTTACATTGGCGCCCAACGTGGGGCCATTAATCATTAATTAGGAGGAGCTAATTGGGTGGTGACCTATGCTGGTTGGGTTGTATATTTTTTTTTTCCCTCTCCTTTTTTTTTCTCCCGCCTTGTTTTCAATCTTGGCCTTGTTTCACTGATTGGGGACCTGGTCTCATTGGTTCGGGACTTGGTTTCATTTAGCTGGCCGGTGTGTGGTTTGAGTCCGTCACTATGTCCGCTCCCACCATGAAGTTACACCATCTGAAGAAGGATGAATTAGAATATGAGCTTCGTTCCCGCGGGATGGACCCCACCGAGATGACGGTGGTCGATATGCGGGCAAGTCTGAGGTCGCTGACCAGGTTGGAGCAGGCTCGACGCGCGGTTCGATACTCGGATTACGAGTTTGATGCCAAGAAGGACTTGGATGCCATTGCTGCGAAGTTTGAGGAATTGGATACCTTGGTGACGGGGTTGGGCGATGATCGGGTTAGTCCTGCGCATCAGCGATGTTGTTCGAGAGTGTTGCATTTGCTGGGCCGAGTGGGTGGAATTTCCACGGCGACCGGGGATGCTGAGGTCATCCGGGAGCGTAGTGCGTGGCTGGCGAAGGTGTCCGCGTTGCTGACTCGCTTGCGGAGGAGCCGACATCGTTCTCGGGATCTGGATGTGAGTGAGGGCTTGTTGGATACGGCGCTGGATGGCGAGGAGTCTGGTTCTAGTAGCGGCTCTGAGGTTGTGGAACCCGAGACCGCGGCGCGTGTCACTGGTGCGTCCCAGTCGCCATTCCGGTCGAGGGATTACGTTGTCCCTGTCTATAAGTGGAATGTGCATTTCTCGGGTGACCCAAGGTCGATGTCCGTGATGGATTTTTTGGATCGAGTGACCGAGTTGCGGAGAGCGCGAGGATGTACCGAGGCAGATTTGTTTCGATCGTCGTTGGATTTGTTTCAGGGCAAGGCACTATTGTGGTATCGGTCGGCGATACGTAAGTGTAGCACGTGGCGGGAGTTATCAGATCTTCTGATGAAGCACTATTTGCCTCCGGACTATAAGAGTCGTCTGTTCCAGGAGATTATGGGTAGAACCCAGGGACTTCAGGAACCTATCGTCGAGTATCTCGCGTGCATGCAGGCTTTGTTTGACCGCTATGGGCGAATGTCTCGGGAGGTCCAACTGGACATACTAAAGAAGAATCTGGCACCCTTTTACCTTATGCAGTTGCCGTCAGTCCGTACCGTCGAGGAGTTGGAGACCGAATGCTTGCAGCTGGAGACAAAAAAGTATCGAGCCGATCATTACCATGCACCTCCTAGGAAGAGTCGGGAATGTGTGGAGCCCGAGTTGGCCTGTCTTTATTCCTGTTCGGAGACTGCCGCCGTGTCGTCGCCTGCCGTTCGACCCCCACCGGGGGCGCGACAACTGGAGTGTTTCCGTTGCCGCAAGGTTGGTCATTTCGCCCGGGATTGTCGACTGAAGCAGGGTGGCATTTGGTGTTATCGCTGTGGGCAGCCGGATGTTACGACAAATACTTGCCCTAAGTGTTCGCCGCGGTCGGAAAACCCCGATCGGAGGGCCTGAGTGGTCGTCAGCCACCCTCCCAGCATTCTTCCCGGACCAAGGACCCTGCCCATAAAATACTTATAGACTATATAATTTCCCACGCTTCCGGTGATTGCCGACCGTACTTGAACGTTTCCATTTTGGGGCAGAATATGCTCGGCCTCTTGGATTCTGGAGCAACCCATACGATTGTTGGGGACTCCGGATATCGACTGTTGCTGGCTCTGGGACTGACTTTGGACTGTGCTTCGCGACGGAGTTGCGCTGTGGCGAACGGGGAGATTTGCTCCTCATTGGGCACCGTGGCCGTCCCTTTCACTCTGCTGAATAAAACTCGCCTGTTGAATGTTATGGTGGTTCCTTCCCTTCCCCATAGGCTGATCCTAGGTATGGATTTCTGGCGGGAGATGGGTATTGTCCCGGATCTTCGGCAGGACGTCTGGCGATTCGGCGAGGAGTTGGCCGATCTTTGCGACGTGCAGGCTGGTGACGAGCTAACGCAGGCGCAGCGTACTGCCTTGGATGAGTTGGTCGGTCGGACCTTTCCGTCGGTGGGATCTTGCCCGCTGGGTACGGTTACGTCCGTAGAGCATGAGATTGTCACGGATTCCCCTCCCATAAAGCTTAGATACTATCCTGTTTCGCCCGCCAAGCAGAGGATCATTGATGAGGAGCTGACAAAGTTGCTGGAGCAGGGAGTGGTAGAGCCTTCCAGGAGCGCGTGGTCGTCCCCTGTTCTTCTCGTCCCGAAGAAGGACCGAAGTTACCGTTTCTGCATTGACTTTCGGCGCCTCAATCAGGTTACTAAGAAGGACGCGTATCCTTTGCCCTACATTTCTTCTATTTTAGACCGTCTCCGAAACGCCCGGTACCTGAGCTCATTGGATATTAAGTCGGCCTACTGGCAGGTGCCTGTCGCAGCCTCCTCAAGAGAGTTTACGGCTTTCACGGTTCCCGGACGCGGCCTGTTCCAGTTTCGGCGGATGCCGATGGGGTTGACCAACGCCCCGGCCACTTGGCAGCGGTTGATTGACGGTATTTTGGGAGCAGATTTGGAGCCCCATGTGTTGGTTTACCTGGACGATATTGTGGTGATCTCCCCGGACTTCGACACCCATCTCACGATACTGGAGAAGGTTTTGGATCGGCTACGGACTGCCGGCTTGACAGTTAGCCGGGAGAAGTGCCAATTCTGCCGACCACAACTTAAGTACTTGGGATACATCGTGGACCGGCATGGACTCCGCGTAGATCCGGAGAAGGTAGAGGCCATCTTAAATATTCCCGCCCCGCGAACGGTGTCGGAGGTTCGTCGCTTCGCCGGGATGGCTAGTTGGTACCGACGCTTTGTACCCGATTTCGCTTCCGTAATGGCACCTCTTACCCAGCTTACCCGGAAGGGCGTAAAATTTGACTGGACTCCGGAATGTGATCGGGCTCTGACCTCCGTGAAGCAGTATTTGGTGACGGCGCCTATTTTAACGTGTCCTGATTTCGAGCGGCCTTTTACTTTGCAGACAGACGCCTCCGCATATGGTCTCGGTGCCGTCCTCACACAACGCCTTGAGGGTGAGGAAAAAGTGATTGCCTTTCTGTCACGCTCTCTGACTTCCCAGGAGAGGAATTACTCTACCACTGAACGTGAGTGCCTAGGCGTGATTTGGGCCGTAGAGAAGCTGCGCCACTACCTGGAGGGAGCGAGATTCACGGTGGTTACCGATCATGCTTCGCTCGTTTGGCTGAATCGTCTGAAGGACCCGACTGGTCGTCTGGCAAGATGGGCCGTGAGGCTACAGCCTTTCGACTTTGACATTGTGCATCGTAAGGGACGTGATTTGGTTGTCCCGGACTGTTTGTCTCGAGCGGTGCCCGTGTTGGCGGATGCCGTGCACCTCGTCCCCGCTGGATTCGACTTTTCCTCGACAAGGGACCCTTGGTATCTTGGCATGATTGCCCGCGTCGAGAGAGCTTTGCACCGGTATCCGCAGTGGCGAGTCGAGGGGGGCTTGCTGTACAAGCATGTTCGGTCGGCGCATTTGGGTGTGTCGGACGTGGGCGAGGAGTGGAAGTTGGTGGTTCCGGGGGATCGTAGGGCTGCACTGTTGGGTCGGTACCATGATGACCCTCGAGCAGGTCATGTTGGTGGATATAAGGTGTATTGGCGACTTCGAGAGCGCTACACGTGGCCTAAGATGTATGTAGACGTTGCCAAGTATGTCCGGCGTTGTGGAGTATGTGCGGCGCAGAAGCCGGAGCAGCGAGCCCCGGCGGGATTGATGGGTACACGCCCGGACGTGTCCCGGCCCTGGCAGATGGTGAGCCTCGATTTTGTGGGCCCATTGCCCCGATCCTCGCGAGGAAATACCTCGATCCTGGTGGTCAGCGACTACTTTAGTAAGTATGTATTACTGTTTGCGCTTCGGTCCGCTACGGCTAAGAGTTTGACCCGACTTCTGGAGGACCATGTTTTTTTGGTTTACGGAGCCCCCCAGTTTTTGATATGCGACAACGGCGTCCAGATGAGGAGTAAAGAATTTCGATCTTTGTGTGCATCGTATGGCACCAGGATATCCTACACTCCGCTGTATTACCCTCGGGCCGACCCTGTTGAGCGAGTCAATCGTGTAGTCAAGACTATGTTGGGTTGTTATGTCAAAGACAACCAGCGACGATGGGATGACTATTTGGGTCCGATTGGCTGCGCTATTCGAGCCTCGCGAAGTGAGACCACGGGGTACTCGCCCTTTTATGTTAACTTCGGCCGTCATTATGTGGGTTGTGGTCGCACTTTTGAGCAGGTTCTCACTCCAGATGCTGCGCCTCCGGGTGTTCCTGCGCGCATCGAAGGATTTCAACAGTTGTTTCAGCGAGTTCGCAAGCAGCTTGCGTCGGCGCAGGAGCGACATCGACGGGTTTACAATTTACGCAGGCGCCCCGTCCAGTACGTCGTTGGCCAATCGGTTTGGCGTCGCAATAAGGTCCTGTCCAGTGCGGCAAATTTTGTTAATGCTAAGTTGGCAGCTAAATTCGTTGGACCTTTTCGCGTAAGGAAAAAGTTGGGTTCCTGGACGTATGAGTTGGAGAGTGAGGATGGTGCTTCGAAAGGCGTATGGCATGTCCAAGATCTTAAGCCGGCCTATGAGTTGGATGAGGCTCGGTAAAACACCAGCGCTCTGTGTTCCGGGGCTTACAGAATACGGACACGGCGAACCTGCCACCAGTAAGAGTCTGGTAAAAGGCCACGGAAGACTTCCACCTACCATCATCTCTTGTAGGGATCGGGAAAGGGAGCGTCTCACAATGCGTGAGGACTCCTCATCGTTGCAAAACGATTTCGGCTAGGTTGTTAGCTTTGTCGTCATTTTGACGTTATACTTCGGTTGGCGGTATTTCGGTTGATTGGCCGTCTTCCTTAGTTTTGGGATTTCTCTGTTTGTTAGTACCACCACCCCAGGGGTTTGTTCTGGTGTCCCCTGGGTTTTTGTCTTGCTTATCGTAGTTTCTTTTTGTTGTTGGGTGGTACCCTTTTTGTTGAGAGCTGTGGTCAGCTCTATTTTTTGTTTTCGGGGCGCGAGTCGTCGGTGCCTGGTGTTGGGGTTGTGCGGTGGCAGCAGTGGTGAGTTCCTTGGTTCCTGTCCCTATGTGTTATTGCTGGTTTCCAGTGCTGTCGATGGGTACGAACGAGGTTTGATGCACTTTTCCGCATCTTACGCAACTGCCCGTCCCTTCCTTCTTTTGTGTTGTCCTCTCCCCATACCTTTTCCCCTCCCTACTGTTGTCGTTGCACCGCCTTGGCATCTGGTGCTGGCCCCTCAAGCTTTTTTATTGCTTGGTAGTTGAGTTGTTGGTGTGGAGGCATCGTTGGACACACGGGTTTGCAGTTTGATGCGTTCGGTTCGCTCCTTTGGATCTGGGTCGGAAACTTTCGTGGAAATTTTCCTCTGTGAGAGGAGAGGGGGAGTGTAACGCGGCGAATTGTTCTGCGTGATTTGTTTGATATTCCGTATGGGTGGCGCCATCTATCGCTGTCTAGGGCAACTTGGTGGAGCTCGGCAGGAACTCGGCAGGGTGTGAAACGCTGCTAGCATCGGGTTTCCGCGCGCAAAATTGCCGAGGCCACGCCCCCGTCATTTACATTTAATTAGATCCCACGGTTTTTACTGTTTGGATTCACGGAATTTTGTCTTGCAAAATCGTTGTTTACTTTGTACTATAGTTCGCCGCTGTTACTTGGTTTAACTTTCCCTTGGTTTCCCTATTCCGACAGAAATTCTGGGTTTCCGTTTTTTCTGCGTTTCCGGCCGTTATTTTTCGTGGCCGTAGTGCGGCTTGCAGCGTGCTTTTCCGGCGTCTTGTCTTGTCAATCATCTTGGAGTGTACACGTGTGATAGATTTTTGGAAGCCCGTTGAGAATTATAGGAGAGGATTTTGGTAGTTTGGAGGTCCCCCTTATCGCCGTAGTGCGGATTTATCTCGACCAGGCTTCAACAGGTGTCCAGGTTGTTGATTTAGTGGAAATCTGGCCACCACGCCATTGTGCGGATTTAAACGAACTTCTATCACGTTCACGTAGGCCCAGTGTCCATCTATTTTTGGGTAAGCTCTCTTTAGATTCGATGAGATTGTCTGGTGGCAATTGGTGGGTCGATTCTACGACTATTTCCTCTTTTTAGGCACCTAATACGAGGCCGGAGACCCCTCGAACGTTCGTAGTCACCTAGCACGAAGCGAGAGACCCTTCGTAAGTCAGTAGTCACCTAATACGAGGCCGGAGACCCCTCGAACGTTCGTAGTCACCTAGCACGAAGCGAGAGACCCTTCGTAAGTCAGTAGTCACCTGGTACGAGGCAAGAGACCCTGCGTAGGTCCTTCGACATCTAGTACGAGACCTTTTCGAAGTATATCGAGTCGGAGTTGGTGGCACCGTGACGGGACCGGCACGTGCGGTGATTATTATCCGTCGTGGAGGATCCAACGCTAGCATCGGAGCGTCTGTAGGTGGCAAACAGTGTCTCGAAGCTCCGGATAAAGGTCAGAGGTCCTATATTTTTCCGATCAGCTGTGGCGGACGCTCGTTGTCCCTCGAAGGAGCAGGCAGCTCGTATATCTTTTTTTTGGTTGTGCCTTTTGTTGATTAGTAGTTAGTATCGCTACGATTGTGTAATCGTTACCCGTCGAGGAGCCTTCCGCTCGCACACCTTTTTATGGTGGCGCATTTGATTAGTAGTAGATTAGTGTGGCTACGATTTAGTAATCGTTGTCCATTCCGGAGCCTTCAGCTCAGTGTTATTGATTGTTAAGTGTTTAATTATCCGAAGATATCGCTCGGACCATCGGTGCTCAACCCGTCTGTGTATTAATTACCTTTTTCTTTAATTTCGAGTTTGCTTTACGTACTCGTAATTTTGATTACCCGTTACAGTATTTATTTTTGTGGATTCTGAATTTAATTCGGATAACTGTTATCCACAGGTATAATTTCCTTTGATCGTTCAAGATTTTTAACGGAAGCCGTTAGTGGCTTCGGAGTTTATTTTATTTTCTCATTTGGGCGTAGCCAAGTTGAGTGCCGATGGGAATTTAATTTTCTTTTGGGACGGATTGCCCCCATATACGCTTGCCGAGTTTAATTTTACTCTTGTTATCAACTTTTCAACATCGACGCCGGGTGCAATAATTTTCTGGGGATTTTACCCAAATCTACAGCGAGTCGCGGCGCGGTTTGGCCAAGCTTCGTGTCGGTCGCTATTATTTCTTTTTTTTTGGTACGATTTGCGGTTTGGGCTCGAAGCCCTTGAGCGAGTTGAATTGTTTGACATTTATTCCTTTCTTTTGTTATTTTGCGTGGGCGTATCCTCGGAGTGGTACTTTTGGCTGTACCAAGATTTATTGTGTACCTGTATACCGATGCAAATTATATTGGTGATTTCCTCGTTGCCGTTTGGAGGCTAATAAATTGGTTGAAGATACATTTGCTTTGCTGGTTCCCTGTGTTGCCTTTATTTCAGCTGCACTTTCGTAGTCGAGTGCTGTTTCTCCAACGGATTAAGACTGACGTGGCGCCCTAGAACATCGTATCAAGGAACCGTTTGGTTACTGTCCCACGACCACCTCCCTGGTTGGCCGGAGCATCCGGGAGAAACGCATGAGCAGCACAGGTTTGGTAGAAGTCGAGGTATTTTGGTGTTTCTTCGGCGACTTTAGGTCTTTGGTATTTTTGTGAAAAAAAAGGCGTTACACTGTTTAGTGTTAGTGCAATTTATTTTGAACCCAAATATACCTGAAAATGTAATGAACGTAAACTCTAATGTACTTAGAAGCATATTGGGATAGTCTGGCAGGTAACAACAAAAAAATCTACCTAGTAAATCTTTCGTTATTTGTAACTCAGAAACGATAATCTATATGTAAGATTTCGATTTCTAACACTAGTTCTAAATCACATTGTATGTATTGTCTTATAACTTACTTAATTCATAAGGAATATGATAATCAGTAAATTAGAAGGTCATGAACATTAGAACTATCTATCTACTAGGAGATTTGCACAGGTGTGCAAAGAATATTTCATCATTTTACGAAATCGCGTAACACACCTAATGAAATACTTTTTAAGTTGACAAGTAAACGATACATAAATTGTCATTGATATGTATCGCAAAGGTATTGCAACCTGTTAATAGGAAAAATGTACACCGTTTCGACTCAAGGTGACGGCAAAGTGGAGCAGATTTTTGCAATTCCGCTTCCGCCTTGACATTTTTTAGGCGATTTGCATATTACTCATACGTGCAAAGATTTATTTGAACGGTTGACACAATAACCTCACTATAGACGGTCACAACTTGCAAATTTATACGCTCGCATCAACAGCTATGATTCAAGATGAGTGTAGAATCTTACGCTAACTTTCAATGACTCATAACAATTACCTCAATGAGGCGAAATGATCGCATCAACACTCTGAAGTTATTTTAATTTTGATTTATGGTTGCGTTTATTTAGCAGACGTGTTGGAGTAATTGTGAATAGTTTTTAAATTATTTCGTGTCGAATTTTTATCATATCGTAGATAAACGGTAGTTTGTTGTGCGGTGATTATGATTTGTTATCTGAAATAACGTGTCTCATAAAGTTGTTATCATTGTGGTATATTACACAAACGAGCGTCCAAATTATGAATGAAGTCATACAATAAAATATAATTTGTGAATACGCCCATATTATTTCCCCTAAGGGTATGGCTTACATCATTTAGTTGATTTTATCACGTTAATTAACTAAGTGGTAATAAGTTAACTGTTGTGTTTATGATGAAAATTGCTTGTGTTTCTAATATCTAATTGAAATGTGAAGAATAAACGAAAATTGTGTATCCTTTTTATATAGTTGAAATTGATATAATTTAAACTATTGCTATTTCATTTGTTCTATACATGCAGTTTTGCTTAGATAACTATTACCACGATGTTATTATGTAGAGAAACCATTGTTTGATTAAAATGGTTCCTTTTAAATACGCGCGGCAACAAAATTAAAGAAGAATGTTTTGCTGCGTTTGTAGACTTTTATTATAGAAATTGTTTTAATTGTTTTTTATACATAAATGTTGTGTGTCAATGTAACAATATAAAAAAAACTATGTGATTATAGCATAAATTGATATTCTTAAAAAATCTTAAAAAAATCTTTAAAAAATCGATAATTATTGAATTTATGGTATTTAAATTAAGAGCATTACATTGTAATAACGTACCACGTTCGTAAAGCACTTGTTTTTACTGCATAAATGACACATTTACAACAAAATATTCTATATACAAACTTTATCTTGAAAGCCCACCAAAATTTGGTTGCAATTGCGTGTTTCATACATCTATGAAAGCAAAAATAAAAACTTGTTTTGAGAAACGATATATAGCAGACAAAAAGCAAGTATATTGAATTTGAAATATTTTTAAAAGTTAAATTTTTCCCCATTTTAATTATTTGTGTGTCACATGGTTTTGATTCGTTGCAAAATTTTTGTAGTTTGTTGAAGATGTACATAGTTTCAAATAAAACTTGTCAATTTTATTATCAACACTTTTTCGCCAACACTTTTTTTTAGAAGGTAATTGTCATTATTTCCCAAACTTTTCATATTTGGTTGTTTTTGGAAATATTTAAAAATATTACAGTCGTGGAAATATTACCAAACTAAAGTAATATACTGGATATAAACATATAACTAGGCGAAAATATGACGCATATATTGAATTATACTGATTTATGTGTCGTTTTGAGTAAAACGTTGCATAAGGAATTGTATTTTTCATTTCCTTCAGAAATTTAAAATACGAGTTTGATAATATTTTAACATTTTAAGGAATAAAAATCAAATAAGTTCATATAAAACTTTTTATTTAGTATGAAGTTTCCTATCGGAGAAAAAGCCTTGGGGGAAAAAATTGGGACAAAAAATTTCATTAAAACCAACATTAAATTTGCTGAATAAATTCAAGGGAAAATGGTTATTACGTAAACTCGTCAGTAATATAGAATCATTCCATCGCCTCTGTAGCTCAACTGGGAGAGCTTTCAACCGGCAATTGGAGGGTTCCTGGTTCAAATCCAGGCGGAGGTGTTTTTTCAAAAAATTATCCTCACCTGGGTTAATTATCATTCGCTTCTTTAGTTGATTAAATTTGCTATTGAAACAAAAATACTACAGGAAAAAAGGAACATTTATTAATGAACATTTAAAAATGAACATTTATTAATGAATTAAATGGATAGTCTAGCAATATTTATTCAAAATAAATAAATTAAAACATTTAAATATATACAGTACGAAAACCTTGAAAAATCTCTGAAACAGCTGTTTGTTATTTCCAGAAAATCCAAAGGATTTTTAATTATTAAAACGCATAGAATGATATTAAATTCAATCTCCATCAGTCGATTTATGACGTCATCGACATTTTTATTAATGGCAACCCATTTTTTCCTACCTGTCAATTGTAATTATGGTAGTATACACATTTTATGACCTTAACTTAGAAAATGTTTGAAAATAATACAGCTGAAAATTATGGAATATCGATTGGTACCTTTTGTTTGTGAATGGAAAGAAAACGCATTTCCGGTAGAATTCTTTGCGCTGAATATGATACTGGGCTTGAAAGTTGCATATCACTTCACGCAAGTTATTGCGTTTTCGTTGTTTCCTTTATGAACCACTTAAAAATAACATTTGTAAACAAGCTTTCAGAATTTCAGGTAAAAGACCAAAGCTTAAGATTTGCTATGAGACTCTTTTGAGGTCTTTACAATAGATTCAGCACGCAAACATTTGTTAAAATTGCCAAAATCGTCCTTTTGACTTTTAGACCCCAGGTTTTTCGAACACCGCACAATCTTTTAATTTTTCATAAGCAACTTTCATATTTAACTGAAAAAGAGCATTTTCAACGCCAGCCTGAACCATCTGAATACATTGAGTTAGTCTTATTTTTTCGATATTTTTATTTGAAAGCTAATTAATTTTGGTAACTTTTGTTGATTTAAGAATTTATTTTAAAATCTACAATGGTTTATTACGTGAATCAGAAGCACCAAAATCTCTTCAATATAATGCCAAAATAAAACATTGTGCCCAAAAGAATGTTAAGGGTTTATTCACCATCTTAAGTAGATTTGTCGTGCGTGTAGAATGTTTTTGTTACAAACTTCCAACTCCCGTGTTTTTTGGATAAAAACCATTTTTTTCGTTACAAAATCTCACCCTGTATATGATGCTATAAAATCTCTAATACATTTTTGACCAAAGCAAAACAAATGTCATTGCCTATTCATTTTCATACACTTTTAGTTCACATAAAATTGATCCGATATTATCAAAAATTCTGCATACCCACACATAAAGTAACATAACACTGGATTGAAACGATCTAATATTGTGAATATGGTATATTTTCACAATCTTCATAATGAAGGCAATTCGTTTTTTAAGGAAATACTTAAATTTTCAAATATCATCTCGCAATGCTTTTTTCTATTCAGATTTAAAGGTGCAGTCGGTGTTGTTACAGTTTTTCCAACTCCGACTCCGCAACCGGATTTCTTTTACTCCTCACTTCTCAGCCCTACTATTAAACCTATGTGATAGAACAGGTAGGTGTCTATAGTTCAAGTGATTCACAGAACAGATATTGCAACAGTGAAACCCCGGAAGTTATTGTGTAGGTGTATGACATCAACCACAGGATATAAAATCATCATCTGCGTTAAATTTTTCTCCGTAATCTGCAGAAATATTCATTCATCCTTTGTCTACCCTTTAAAACTGTAAAAAGTCTACGACGCCCCGAACATAGTAAAAGGATGTAGGAGATATAGGAACGTATAAGGACATAATTGTATTTTTTGGGTTACTATTAGCTTTCCTAAAACTTAAAACTCATAGGAATACCATAGAGAAAGGAATATCATCACTACAGATGACAGGACCAAAAGAAAACAAAGACATAAATGGCATGAGCAACATTTTCACGATATAAAAATTACAAAAAAAAGGGACTCACCCATCTCATATACATCTCCATCTCCATCGAAGCATAGCAAAAAAATTGGCGAATAATTAATTTTTAAAACGTCCCGTGGCGTTTTTTGGCTCCGAGGTCCTTCCACTAACTGAATCCGCGATTCCGCTAAAAGGATTAGCGACGACTGATTACTGATACGGATCTCGAACACGAGCACGCGGTCGTACAAGCGTCGGTGGCGGCGTAACCCACCCCACAACAAGCCCGAGGCCTTGTGCCAATCGCCCGCTCTTCTGATGTTATGCACGGGGGGCGGAACCACTGAACTGATTGCGTTGAAATTGATTCGTTAACCGAACGGGTAACGGCCACCGCTTCTGCCACAAAGCGAAAATCAAGCCGATTAATTGCAGGGGTAGCTTCCAGGTGTGTACTTACGTACTGCGGTCACGGTTGGCACGATTGCCTCTAGGTACATTTACTTGTTTTTTGTTTGGTTAATGCTCAACGGGTAGCTAATTACTTTTGGCAGTTCGTTTAACTGATAAATTGCGAATTAGGTTGGGGCCTTGACGATGAGGGGGTTTTGCAAAAGTTTGGCTGGTGATTTGTGTGTCCAGGAATGGAAATGTTACTTACTGGAATTGCAAATGATGGAAGACTATTGAGGAAACTTGTACGTTTGTTAGAGAATTAACAAATAATGAACCTCATCCTCTAGATTCGAGAGTCTTGAGGGCTAGACTTGAATCTACTTGACTACCGCTTTTGAAATATCGTTAAGGAGGCCTGCTCTAAGATTTTATGACTAATGGAATAGTAAGGCTAGTAACACTATTAAGTATCTTCAACGGAGTAAGAACTTTAAAGAGAACCCAAATCTAGTAATAGCTCCGATAAATCAAATTTCTTCCATAATCCATAATAATAAGTCCATAATGTTTCGCCTATATATAAACTTGGGTTGCCACCCGTCCGCGGTTTTGAGGATTATTCTCGTGATCAGGTAAGTGCCCTCGCGTCTTTGATGTGACACCTCGTAAAATGTACTGTTGCAAAATTTTATAACCTAAAATATCAGAAAAAGCGTCAATGTTTTTTCCTGTTTTTGCTTTTATTATCTTCTGTTTTTTTGTAGGACGATGTTTCATATGGCTTTTTGTTTGAAGCAAACGTAGTTATATTATAGTTTTTCATTAGGGTGTACCAAATCATATCCTTTCTTTCAAGTGCCACTACCGCATTAGTTCGTTAGACAAATGCGGTGTTTTAAAATCGTTTTGAAATAATATTTAGAGTTTGCTACCAGCTGTCAAACATAGAAGTAAAATTTTATTTACTAATATCTAATATGTTTTTTTCGTAACAATATAATAATAATTATAATAAAGTTATCTACTTTTTATTCAACTAATTTTGGATTGCGAAATTTACAAAAATTAATAAAGAAGCGTATTTTTATTGTAAAAATACTGTAATTACATTCACATCATGGATCTTTTTTGCTAAGATACCGATTGAAACAAGTGTTTAAGCCAAATAAGAACGGCCTTACACTCTTCATGATTGATTAAATTGAATTACAATGATAAATATATACTACATATGAAATAAACAGAAACAAACACCATTTTAGCACAAAATTCATTTTTGTTACCTCTTGTATTCGAAGATGCCAAATACTCAAACACACGAGGTCGTTTCTTCAAACAATTTCAAGTAAACTGTGACCATTCTGCTTCGAAGGTGATTCATAAAATCTAATCCTCACCATTGTGTGATATATCTGTCATTCGAATCGGGAAACAAAACTGCATTTGGGAATATCTTTATTTAAATGTGGCGAGTACAAAACCATCGCTGTTTGAGGAAAACTAAACCTAAAACAAAACACATCAAAGTATAGCTTTTTGTCATCAAAAACATCTTCACCAATTATTTTGATAACTGATCAAGAACAAAAATGTATTCCTGCTCTTTTCAAGATCTCAAAAACCTCGTCCTAGTGACGAGGTTTTTTCCTAGTGACGAGGTTTTTAAAGGTGGCAACCCTAGCAACTATTTCAAGTGAGTATTCTGTGTGCAGTTGAACGTTTCGGGAGCAAAACATTAGATACGATCATTTTATTGAAATGTTTTACCTTCGTTTTGAACCATAAGCAATTTGTACTTTCAATTTTCAATATTTTTTTTATTCCACTCTATTGTTCATGTATGAACCCAGATTCAATACCAGGTACACAAAAACTATAATCCCGAAATCCGTGGATTATATATTGGGTAGGATTGGAAGCTCTAGTTAGGATCTTTTTGAAACAAATAGACAAGAAAGTAAATTTACAGTTAAAATACTGTAGTTGTAATTTCATTTAGTTTTCAAGAAAACAATAAGTCAATAAGTCTGGCACATTTTTTATAAATAGTTGGGATTCTTTCTTTTACAGTTTCATGGCTGAGGAACTCAAATCTACTTGCAAATATTTTTAAACAGAATTTATTCACCAAAAATCAGTGCATTCGTTCACACTTTGCCTTTAGGTTTATTGGGATGGCCAAGAAATATAAAGAGATGTGAACCTGAAATTTAATTTTATCATATGTTCATATTCATATGTTAAGGTTTTAGAATAGAGTAGACTTCTGCTTATGGGGTAGTTTCATATAAACTGTATGGGCTGGCTGAAATGGGCCAATATGTGCCCTAAAAACATCAATTAGAGCTTTCTCTGTCATTACGTAGCCTAGTCACTGTTGCGCTTAATCTTGTCAACAAATTATATGGCTTTCCAGTAACTGAATACAGAGATCCCATACCAATGTTCAAATTGTGCCAGTATTATCCACTCATTTTCACTTAAGGGATAACAAATACAGAAACACTAGCTACTTCTACGGGTAATTCATGAATAATATTCTTTAGTTAGATTGAGTTTTCTATTGCTTCACTATGGTCTAGGAGTACAATGGTACTAGCTAAGCCCAAGAGACCGAATTCCATCACAAATTTCTCACGTTAACACAAAGTTATCCCAAAAGAGCCACGTGCTGAAGATCACGTACGCCATTATTAGTGCGTGGTGCAGCTATCGATAGGATGTTGAGGAAGTTGATGACGTCATTTTGCACTTATTTCACCCACCACACGAGTAGAAACTCTGTTCTCTGAGCTACGTTTGGAAATAGTTAGACCTCAAAACCCTTAGCAGTTATTTAATTGATGATAATGTGTCCTGTCCACTGATGTAATAAATCCTTTTAGGAATGTGTCTGCTAGAAACAAGTCTTACAATATCTTGTATTTTATGCGTCTGTAAATAATGCTGTTCTTTACATCTGAAATAATCCTCACAAAATAAACTTTAACGGTAATCTTGACAATTTGGACATCATTAGTCAGATGTAGAACGGTATGTGCATCTATGCACCTATGTATTTATGTGAGCATGTGTACAAACAAGAATTCGTTCTTCCTATCCAGTTTACAAAAAGAAACCGGGAATCTGTTTCTTTAGCATTAATTTATTGACTTTCATTCTTTTTGTGGACACATTACAACGCACAACACACTTGCTAAAATTGGATAAACAGGTAATCAATAAGCTTTCTCATACCTTTAAATTCGATGTAGCTTCTCCATGATTGAATTTTTTAAGGTTTCTTAACGAAATAATTTGTTCCGCTTCCGTTTTTGTGAGATTCTCAAGTAAAAACATGGATTACATTAATTAAAATTGCTGATTGTTATTTGAAGGTTAATTGATAGTATAATAGCTTGGTTGAATAAATTATATTACACTGCAAAAAAGGAAAACTGTTTCTTGTAAACTATAATTCTGGAGCAACTTCCAGCAGTGGCAAGACCTCAGGTGGTCAAGAATAATAAAGTTTAGTCTATTCACTGCAATTACCGAGTACAAAAACACTAGGCCTCAGGTGCTCAGGTAAAGGCACCTGCTTATAATTAAACCATTTGGAATGTTTGTGTAGGTAGGTACCTTAGATTTACCGGTAAATAAGGGCACCTGTGCACCCCACCCAGGGGTAACTTAAATAATATTTTTGAGGTTAAATTAGTGATGTGTTCTACAGTTTTATAATTGACAACTACAAACCACGGACAAATTCTGCTTAAAAAAAACATGCTTTATACCAGGGTTTCCTTTTTCGCTACTTATAAAAATACCAAACATTTTCTTAGTATTTACAGAATATTGTATGAATTACTGTATAAAATTAAGTTCATTCTTGATCAGGTTGGTTTTGAACTGTTTAATGCCATCAATGTTTTAGAAATGTCGGTACATATAGCAACATATTTTTATAAAAACCATTGTCAAATGACCGTACTTTTCCTGTACAATAGTATATTTGACTATTATTGGAAAGCCATCTTAGTGTGTTTATTACTTCATTCTACCGCTTTAACAAAGTTGTTTTCCATTGTTTGTACATTAACGTAATAAAGTCAAACGGCAGAAGCACAAGCTTAATACGTCGTGACGTCACTGGAGACTGAGCCAGTTATAGAGAGTTTTCAATCACATGATAGGACGTGAATAAAATTGTATTTTAGTTTTGGTTTTTAATAGAATCAATGCATTATTTTTTGGAAAAGTAATAACTAATAGTTGGCTTAAACTGTAATTTATTAAGATGACTATAATACAAACCATATGTTTAATACAGTCAAATACAGTCTTTTAATTTTATACAAAATAAGTTTTGAAGTGGTAAAATGCAAATATAACGGTAATATCAAATTGTCAAAATTTGAAACTTATTCACACCAAATTATTAGAAAAGTATATAGTTTCGTCTGTATTTGAGAAAAAAATATTCAGATTTGTTGTGAGGGTATTGATATAATATTATTTTGGCAGGAATTGATTAATTTGCCTTAGTTTTGTCTTGTCTCCATTATTCCTATTCTTTTCCCCAAATTACTGTAATTTTACATATTTTTTTCTCAATCGGTGGTAAAACCAAATTAATTGCTTAACAATACAAGTGTCAGAAATGAGTCATATTAAAATAAAATAAACCAATCAAAGCGATCAATTGTAACTGATTATTGACTAATTTGGTTTTAAAATATTTCCGAAATTATTTTCCAAGCATTACTATGTTATCGGTGATAATAATGACGATAAGAATAAAAAACAACAAAACTAAACTAGTATTGCCACTACATGCAAACGTTTTAAATGTCACGTAAGTATACTGCTGACTACATAACTTCATATATAAATATAGACTGACCAGAACAATTAAAGGAAAGCCTGATACCCATTTTGCTAAAATTTGATGTTTAATAACTATTGTAATCTTTGGCCAATCTTATTATTTTATCTTATTATTTTTGTTATTATCTTTATTATAAAGTAATTCATCAAGATTATCACATACATATATTAGGTACATAATTTTGAAAAACAATATTTTCTTTTTTGCTTCATTCCTATATCTTAATTTTTGTGAAAGATAACTATTTAATTTAAAGACAATGCGCAGAAATTAACAGTTTTTTTTTTCAATTCTGAGCGACTGCGGTTTATTCAGCCTGCATCATGACTCATGATTCATGAGATACAGTTTTACCAGCGTTTTTGGAGTAAAAGCAGCACAAGTTTTTACTGGAAATTGTATATCTTCTACAAAAATTCTTATAGTGGGATAAAATATAAAATATTGAGAACTGATATGACTTTTTAACAAAGGAATCTTACACTGGGTAAACTTAAACAAAAAACACTATTTTTGTTCTCCCAGTATAGTCAACAGTACAAATTTTTGTTAATTTTCAAAGGTGGAAATTGGCCAATGATTACAAAAAGTTATTGACCACCAACGTTATGCAAAATAGTGCCGGAAATAATATGGCAATCTTTTTATCAATTTATCTATGTTTTTTTTTTACTTTTTGGTATCGCACAACTAGAAGTATGTATAGCGGTAATCCCTATTTTAACAAGTGATTCATCAAACGGTATTGTGCAGTAGGCATAATAATAACCGATTGAATTCAACGAAGAGGGGCTATCGTATTCTGTCTGGAATTCTTTAGTGACTCAATCAATTTATTCTAATTTATTCGCCTTTTAATATTTTCGCCCGCATATAGACGCAAGTGTCGGCAATTGAATATCTAGAAAACTAAATCCGTATCCATTTGCATCATTGCAATTCCCAAAAAAAAAAATACTGGTTATTGTGATTAATATGAATATCATTACAAAAGGGAAGTGGTTACACTACCGAATGCTTACTTACATACATTGTATATACAATTTAAAAATTCTAGTTAAATAAAAGATAAAACTCAATATCAATATGCAAATATACCACATACTACACCCAAATTTACATACATTAAATGTATATCCGGCCCATGCAGATAAAATATTTCATTCATTGATTCGTTGATTAGATTTATTAAAACGCATTTCAATACTTCAAATATTTACATCTATTAGTTTTAGTAAGTTCCTTTATACAGCGGAACTTTTCCTGACTCAAGCGCTGACTAGAAAACTGACTCAGAATGTTCTATTTTTGCAAGCAATTCGCCACCATTCACAAAATCCCAATTCCGTTACAAATAAACGCTTCCGTGAAAAACAAACTCTCAATTATCCTTTCAACTGAAAACACATACGGATTTGTGCTTGTTTGCGTTTGTTTCATAAGCCACACAATTGAGTTTAATTCATTCAACCTCAATAATTGAATTTTTGCGCTGCGAGTGCAGCAAATCCACCCCTATATGAGGGGTGAACGTACTAACGATTTACTGGTCTGCCCAGCCATTCGCTGTTCTTAATTGATTATTGACTATTCAAAACCTGTTAACATAACTTAATTTGTTTGGATTGAGAAAATTGAAATTCGTGTATGGTGAAGGTTATATCGAAATATTTTTGCTATACCCGAATGTAGTAGAACTGTAGGTGTTGTTCCGCTATGAAGCAGAATGGCAATTTCCGGCATTTCCTTTTAGGCAATTGTTTGACCTTAAAGTTCGTTTATTTAGAACACGATACGTTGAGGAGAATAACATTTATGTTTATACTGAAGGGTGATACAATGTGTTGCATGGGGTTCTAAGATTAATGGATGATTGATTAATGACATGCACATTTATTTCTTATAAGATAATCAATACCTCTTTTCGAATAGGTAGATACCATAAATATATAAATATTTAGAAATTAGATTTATATAGAATTTAAAAAAATATTAATCAATTGATTTTTCATAATTTCTATTTATACTACCACGCCCCTTCACATTAATGTAGCATATTAATTTGAAATTATTATTCACAAAACCTAGATCATTGTCCTGTGCTATGAATACATTAATATAAATTTTCTGTTCGTTGACACTTAATGAATTGTTATTTTAGCGTACACTAGGTACCTCTTTTGCTGTATTACCTACTTTACTGACCGTACAAACGAAACTAAAAGCATAACGCTAAATTTTTAATTAAAAATTGTCATTTGTTATTTAAGCACTATACGATATTTTTAAATATTGTTCTGTCATCCTATGTTTTGATTTATGAATTTTTACTGATCTCACAAACCCCAATATCGAAGAGATGGGTTCAATAAGAAATACGGCCTTTGGAGAGCTCTATACCCTTAAAGACGAATCAACTATAAAAAAAAAACATCTCTTACTAGCAGGTATAAACTTGTATCTCAACTGCGTTGAACAAGCAAAATATTCTGCTGGTTTCTTTTTAGTTGTTTCATGTTAAGCCATGTGAATATGCATACAAAAAAACAAAAATACTTCATACCACTTATTATTAGAAAAAAAAAACAAATTTGGATCGTATAACAATATTTAAATGGCTGTAAAATTGTCTATTTAACAAAAAAATACAAACAATGTGAAATACAATTGATATTATTGCCTGTATGTCACCATTTTCTATGCATTTCACAACTAATAATGTTTGGCAGTACACCAGATTTTGTAATGTCGTCATTTGAGTACGAATGTCCTACTGTTTGCATAAATATGTTGTTCTAAATTTCTGAAATAGAGCCAGAAACGTGTAAGTATAATGTGATGATTGTAGTGAATGTTTTCATTAAGATTCTTGTGTCGAAAATAATTTATGCATTGTTCAAAAAAATTGTTCATTTATTCAAAGCAATTTCCGCTAGTTTTTAAGTTAGTGAAGAAAGTATGTTATTTGAGAAAGTATGAAAACTTGTTAATTTTGTTTTGGAAATTTTAAATTTATATTGAAATATTTATGGCTAAATTTGTTGTCTACTTGCCAAATAATATTATTATATCACTGATAAGCATGAAGCAAATTTTGAACATATTTAGAAACATATCGGAAACATGTTTCAAACCATTTCAAAAGTTTCCATATTTTCTTAATTTGGAGTTACTGGTACTTTTAGACAATAATAAAGGGTCCATCAAAATCCAAGAATAACATAACA
The DNA here is from genome assembly GCA_964023965.1 of Melinopterus prodromus. Lineage (NCBI taxonomy): Eukaryota > Metazoa > Arthropoda > Insecta > Coleoptera > Scarabaeidae > Melinopterus > Melinopterus prodromus. Next base: position 55,684,326 of record OZ030393.1, read on the forward strand.
GCTGACTGGGAAAAGGTTGTTAACGTCGCCCAAACACATCGTAGTTTACCACTCTAACAAAGTTTTCTAAAAAGAATTACATTTGTTTTTACTTGCAGTTGCAACAGCAACTGCTAAAATTGCAAGAAAAAATACGAATGATTGATCATGAAATTTGATCGTCTAACTGTATGAAGCTATTTCTAAATATTCTTTTTTCCATTAAATGTCGCATTAAATAAATTCCATTCAATATTTATTTGAAAAGAAATGTTGGACTACACTCTCCGTAATTGTTTGCATTATTATATATTAACTGTCATTCATTTTAAATATTAGTAGGTGTATTTATAAAAAAATAAGTAGTTTTCTTACGCAAATGACATTACATTTAATGTAAAAAAAATATTGAAATAGTTTCATTTAGTTAATGATAAAAAAATTATGATTAATTTACATATACAATATAACATACTAATTCTTATTGTATTTTGTTCATCGTAATGCGTACCAGTTACAAAAATATCACATATTTTTTATATAATAAGCATAAGATGCTTGACATATTGAAACTAATCTAAAAGATTAACCATCAATTTCAAATTCTGAATTCTTAAAACTAGGTACTTGTCTCTAATAGGCTATCCACTGATGTACTATATTTACTTTGTCCTATACAAGAAGCACTTAAATTTTTCAACTTTGCTATAAGAAAGTAGAAGTCCATTACATCACGTGGCACCCATGATTTGTACAATAATGGTCTAATGACAATAATTAGGTATTGCATTATGTATATGTTGGTAAAATCGTCTTATATTCGTCCCAAGAGTATCTGGTCAGCATTCTGTATTTTTAACAAATTTTCTGAAACGTTGTCAAAATATCGTTTCTGAACTTGAACCACATTTTCATAAACTGGGTAAATAAATGGTAGGCCGTTTGTAAATTGTAATTGTTTCAAAATACTTGCATTAGTTTGAACACACATTGATTTAATTGAGAGTTGTATGAATAATTGCTGAAAAAAATCACTTTTAAACGCTAGAATTGTAGAGAACGCATTTAGAAAAATTAGTTCTTTACTTATAGCTAATTAGACTTTAAGAATGATATTATATTTATAAACTACTATATAAGATATCTGGGTCGGAATAACATAAGAAAATATGCAAAATATATGAAAATAAGTTTTGATAAAAATACATAAAATATTGATACATTTTTGTGACATTTTGTATAAAAGATGTTTTTGCAATCTATGATTGTTTACACTTGTCAATTTTGGTGACGTAGTGGGTTTAGTTTTCCCTAATCTTATCAGTTTTTTAAAAATTGGTTTATAACCGGTGGAGCTTTTGAAAGCCGGGTTTTAAATTTCAGAAAGCCAAATTTCGATGCAATAACTATTAATAAATTAAAGTACAAATAATAAGTTATATGTATTATTAGAAACATTACCATTTTGACTTTAAATAGATCTTGTTTAGTAATCTACGAACTTAAGTTCTACACTTCAGAGTCAAGGATATTATTCATACGTGCTGCTTTGATGTGTGCACAAAAACAACTTTCCTTTTTCTCATAAATGGCTGCTAAATGGTCACTTTTTTCCTATTTTTCAGCGTCTTTCAAAATTACTTCTCTCTGTTGACAAGCATAATAAAAACGAACTCTCATTAGTTATAATCAAATAAGCAGCGGTCAATTATAAACATATTTGAATTATTTTTCTTATTGTTTTGCCCACAAACCCGAAAACCGGTTTTGGAACATTTGATTGTGAAAACCCTAGTTGGTATGTAATAAAAATGTCAATTTCGTCATAAGCCAAAAACAATGGTATGTTGGAAATGATTTTTTATAAAAAGCGACTATTTTTATAAAAAAAAAAACTGACTTGCTTGAGGATTTATGAAACATACCATATAATTCAAATTTGATTTTTCTTTCTTGTTAATTTTATCTCATAATTTTAGCGCTAAATGGTATCCAGGTCTTTTTAATGATTAGTGAAAATCATCACGTTTAATAATGATGACAACATTTAAACAATATCAAATTCCCAACATCTAGGCGCCATGGGGATAACAATTTTTCGAGAAATTCCATTAGAACATGTATTCCCGGAACGCATCGCCCACAAGTGCACGCATGCACATAGGCGCGCATCATCCTCGGGTCGAAAGCTGTTCCCTACCCCTACTATCACCAAGCCTGTGCAGCCCGATAACGCACCAAGGCAAGGAGAAACTATCCGACCGACTACCGCAAAGCATTCGCGATTACATCCGAGGCACCGACACATCGTACGGCCCACACGTTTGGCCGTTCTCCGTTCAGTTTTCAGTCGATCGTAAGCAAGCCGTTCGCGAGGTGAACACCGCCAGCCAGAACACTATCGGTTCCTTCGAGCATGACTCTTGGCACACTTGATAACAGACCGTCTACAATACCGTGTTACTTGTGCACCGAAACGCGCGACCAGTTTTAAAAGTTTTCGCAACGTAGAATGGTGATACGCCGACATGTCATCAGTAGCGCAAAGATTATCCTCAGTTCCTGCGGGAATCCTAGACTCGCCAACGCTCGCCAGGGTAGAGCGTGCAATCCTCAAGCATGAGCAGGATGTCGTGCTGAGGAAGAGCGGAGGACACGCTCAACCTGCCCCCTATCAACAGGTAAGGGAATTGTGGATTGTTTGTTCTGGTTATTGACATGTTTCTGTGTGCATAACCATGGTTACAGCGCTTTTGCATCGGTGGCTAGACCTGTGGTGGTAGTTGTTTAATCAATATCAATAAAAATTACGGTGTAACGCTTGAGCGTTGTTGCTGGAAGGAAATATTAATGTTTGTGGCGAGGAGTTTGGGAATAACGATAGAAAAAGTGGTTGGTCACCATGAATGATGATGTGATATGCACATGGAGTAGGTTATTGAACGTTGTATCATTCTAATCCGCCTTGGTATACTTATGATATTAATTCAGAGAAAGTATTTTTTGTTAAGTTTTGCTGACTTTTTTAATGGATGGTTTCCTTTTAAGTAGTTACTGTTCTAAATACATGATCTCTACACTCAAAAAAAAAGAGAACATAATCCTTCTACCTAAAAGCAGGATTATATTGAAAATACTTTGTTTTAAAACAATGATTTAGATATGTTTTAAAACACGTGCTCTATTTTGAACAGTTTTGTTTAAAACGTGTTTACATAAAAAACGAATTTTTTTTTGTTTTGTTTAAAATGAAGAAAACGTGGGAAATGACGCAATCTGTATATCTTATAGAAATTTTGTGGAATAGAGTTTGTGTTTGACAGTATCAAGGAAACCATCACTTTCTCAGAAAAGCAATTATAGATATCAACAAAAAATTGTAGTTTGTAAAATTTTCCTTAAAAGAAGGACGTTTTCTCTCATAATATCAGTTTTTGCCACATATGTGTATGTATCTGTAAAAAAATCTGATATGGCACATTACGTTCTCATACAATATATAAAATTAATAGTTTAGCTGCATGAGATTCTATTTGATCGAGATCGATTGTGTCTGCATTAAAATAACAGTATGTAGTTAGTAAGGATTTGACAGATATTTTGATAATATTGACAGTAGGTATTGTCGAAAAATCAGCGTTTGACAAATCCTAGCTAACTATGTAGTTTTAATGCAGACACGAGCTCGATCAAAAAGAATTTGCTCGTACAGCTAAACAATTAATTTTACCAAAAAATGTCATAGACATAAATTATACAAAATTTCCTCTACTTTAATTTATTGTTTAACTATTTTGACGAAATTCCATTAATTTTACCAAAAAATGTCATCGACATAAATTATATAAAAAATCCTCTACTTTAATTTACAATTTCCCAATAGGACATATTTCCGCTAAAATCTCAAATCTTTTGTCGACACTATTACAATACTTTGTCATACGTATGTCATACGTATGTCGTACGTATGATAGAATTATCATACTACGTATGATCGATTTGTAAAGTACTGTAATTTTTTTATTGGAATATAGGTTTGTTGTATATTCGTGAATTCTTTGCAATATTTTAGTGCAAAATCTATTAAATTGACTGTATCTGTCCAAGAAAACGTCATTTAAGAAACAAATTACATCTCAACTGCTAGAAATTTGTTTGAAATGGTTCGAAATGACAAAATTATATAAAGAATCGAAGGCTTTATCAGTTTCAATACAAAAGACAACTAGTTTCCATACAGAGTATTCAAAATTTACATCTATGAGACAAAATCCCGTTCGAGGAATATCGATTTTCTCATTGGAACACACTGTATATGGTAAAATTTTTGGAATACTGGTATTTTTCATATGCAAAAGGTAGTAACTAGCATATTATTGTGTAAAAATATACTGTTTTGGAAACTGTTTTGTCACTTCAAACAAATTTCTAGTAGTTGTACACTTTTTAAAATAATTAAATGTTAAGATTAAAAAGGACCACCCTGTATAGATAAATAAACAGACGTTAAAATGAAACATTAAACGGCCGTACATATGATGTGACACATCCATTATTAAGAGCAAAATGACAAAAGCAGGGTTTTAAATGTGAACATAATTCTTACTTCTAAGTAAGTGCTAATCACCAAATTCTGCATTTCAATAAATTTAAAACCACCTAATTGAATAGTATTGTCTAAAGATACCATTTATTGCACCATAGTACATATATAGAATGGTAGTAACAGTTGCAAATCAAATGTATTTCCAACGCAATACATATGGACATATTTCATTCCAAAACGGAAAACTGTTACTGAAAACACTTACTCCTTAATTGTAATAAGTCTAAAATGCTTAAAAGAGAAATCTCCAGGTGCTAAAACAGATAAAAGTTGTGCAATCGCAAGTGCCAAAAATTTGTACAAACGCTAAACTATTGAAATATGTTCAGCTTAAACTAGGTCAATACCGCAAGGCAATTTATATACATCGAAGTGATCATAGTGTTATATTATGGTATAGAAACTAGAGACAACCTTAGAAGGCTTGCGAGCCAAAACTTCAAACAACACCTGAAGGCTGTCAAGTAAGGTTTTTTTAATAACAATGTTGTGATAAGTCAGCGGGATTAACGTTATATAATATCGCGTGATTCCAATATACGTACGCATCCATTTGACTGTGTTAGCTTATAAATCAATTAAAAATACTTTTTATTTACGTCAGTAGTCAGTACACAGTCAGCGATATTTGATTTTCATATATCCCAAAATTATTTCTGTGGTTATTTGCTCATTTTTGTAAATAGCTTACAATAAATTTTATTGATCCAACTAATATATCTATCTATAGTGAATGAGTGTGATATACACTCACTCTGTAAACATTAATACTATCTTTGTTGATCTTGAAAACAGAAAACAATGACTTATTGATAAATCGAATAACTATGATTGTTAAAGCAAACAATATTGTCTTTAAGGTATACTTAGTTGTTGTCGCTTGTTTCCATTGTATTGCAACAGTTGGTCTATGAGATAATGCCAAATTGTTTATTGTTGGCTATCAATTATCTTAGTTATGTCGAAATTTCGGTATCCATTTAACAAAATCGGCAGAACGTTATTTGGTGTAATGTATTCGACGAACGGTAACTTTACTGCTATTCTCGTATAATCAATACAATTTGTATATCCAATTATTTTTAGAGGAGATAATCCTGTAAACTATAGAGGAATTTTAGCGATACAAGGAAACTAAACATGCCGATATAAATTGTGGAATGAATAATACTAATTTGAAGAACTGTATTAGCGCACATAAAAAATTCCACGTTTAGTGTTTATTCTTTCTTTTCCTGGTAATCACAAACCTGTCGTAATCTTATCTTATGATACATATACATATGTACGTTTTGTAGGTGTAGTGTACTGTACATGCATAAAAACACACTAATGCGGTTGGTTTTTGTAGTGTGTATCATTATTTACGGTGATTACCCAATTGACTTCTGTTGATAAGCGCACAATCACCAGCTTTACCATCTATGAGCCTATTGGCGTCATAAGGTTTTCCGAAATGTCCGATGACTTGGTTTATAATGTATTTACACTATCTATCAAATTACCTAGTTCCTATACTTCCATTATATCATTCTAGTAAAAATTATACACTACAGGAGAAATGTTTATCGATGCTATTGATTATCTTGATTATCTTTATACAGAAGTATGAGATAATCTAGTATTTTTAGTTTTCAAAGTACCGAATTAACGAAAAATATAGATACTAGAGGAGATATGTTTCTGTATATATAACAGGTCTTTCTAATATGAGATAACCAAGAATTATGCTATAAAATACAATATCTACTTGTTTTTAGACATCACAGCACTTTAATTAACAAATAATTCTATTAATTTTAACTAAACCTATCTGTATTTTTCATTTACACTGAATTGACACACAATTTGTTGTTCCAATTACAATATGTAGTAGTGATTTTTGTTAACAGTTTTTCACTGATTTTCTTAAATTTTTACATACTTATAGTGTTTTGTCCAATTCTTTTTGTTTTTATCTATTTCCCACTCTGCGATATCAACATAAAATAAAAAATCTGATGTGGCCAGGCACATGACTTTATCATACTAAATTGAAATGGATTAAAAACTACACTAAAAAACTGTTCGTAAGTCTAAAGTATCAATTTCAAAGACCAATATTAAGAATAGTCAAAATAAGAAAATTAAAACCTCATATTCTAACCTCAGTATAGTTTATGGTTTCGTTTGATTTTTTTTGCGAACAATGTGTGATCAGACAGTTTAATCAAATATTTGGTCATATTTCGTAACTTTTTGTTATAAATTTGGAAATCTGGGAAATAATATACCGGATGAATAATATATGAATTTCAATATATTCAGAAATTAAAACTAGTTTTAGAAAATTACACGGTATAACACGCAAAAAACAAGGAAAAATAATTATTTCTTACTTAGAATTTCGTTGTACGATTTAGTTTTTACTAAATCGCATTATTTTCTTTTAATGCACTATTATGATTCTTTTGATATTCCTGTGAAAATACAGCGTTATGACAGTAAATTTACAATAATTTATTATAATTTATTGTATGTAAACAAAATGTATGGGAGTTTGATGAACTATTGTTTAATTACTGGAATAATCTATAAATATTACTTCATTAATTTGCATTATATCACATATAATAATAATGTAATTAGGTAAATATTTGGGAAAACGGCAAACAAAGTTTTTAGTATTTTTTAATTTTCAATATTTCGCCTATATTATAGGCTTCAGGGAAATTAAACAAAAAAAATAAAAATTAATTAATTAATTAACACGACCGATAAAAATTTAATAATTGAGTTCAGATATAATATATTACAAAAAATTTATGATACGATATTTTTTTATTCCTTGCCTATAATTTAAAAAAAAATCAGTAAATTTCTACCATCGTTTTTAATGCTATATCAAATAAAACTATTAATATAACTAAATATTATTATCCTACACTAAGCAATATTACCTTCACTGTAATTGAATTACGAGCCGTTTAGTAGGATTGTCTAATCAGCAAATTTAGTATCGCATATTTCCAGAAATATAATGGTTTTAAACACACTACGTCAAATAATCTATAAAAATAAACCATTCATTCGATTGTCGGCTTAGTACACACTTTCCTTTGAAGAAGAAATGCAGTGGAAAGTAAAAACGATAATAAATACTAGCATAGAGGTCAGATATAGATAAAAGGAGTTTCTATTCATCGGAATCTCTTTAATGTATGTAAAACCGACAAAAACACACATAATCTTGACACAGTCATTTAGTAATTATGATCATCAAACTATGACGATAGTGATGCATGTTATCGCCCCAAAAAACTAATTTCCGACAAATTTATTAACTAGAAATATCTAAACTATACCAAAGTTACAAATGACACAAAATCAATGTCTTTAAGCAATAATTCTATATAATGCAAGAATAAATTGCAGTTATTAACGTCACTCGCTGCAACTCTCGAAAGAAATAATTAAGACTTATCCAGGTGAAGGTAAGCTTTGAAGGAACGGAAAACGATTTTCCGTTATAAAATAAACGCTACGTTGAAGAAGTAAGAAACAACTTTAAACGGCGTATATTTGACCCGTTGTCCTCCGTATAATAATTGACGTAGAAATATGATAATTAGCGTATGAGTAAGCTCTGAGTATATCCTCGCCTCCATGGTTAAGAATTAATGTAAATAGAGTTATGTAAAAGCTAAACCAATGGACTCAGCACAATGCCTCCTAGCGAGATGGATGAATGCACTTGTAGTGCCAAGCGCGATTACGCAACATCGAGCGTTGCGCGCGATTTTTCTTTACAGTTTGTCGTTCTGCCTTTCCAGCCTTACTAATTGTTACAAATGCCGTACGATAATTCCGCAATGCCTTCTCGCAATCTTGAGATTAATCATCGCGATAGTGCGTAGCGTAGTTTGTCAATGCTTACGTTAAAATCTGACCGAAGCCAGACGAGAATTTAAAGAATTTAGTTCTTGTATTCAAGCCAGAAAATACAAATACCTTAATTACGATAGAAAGTAATGATCCACTTATTTTCGAACTATTGTCTTCGACAATGAGTAACACAAATACCGCGGCTATACGATGAGTTTCTAACGTTTTGTTATAATAAATTACGTATAAAGGATTACAAGCGGTATTCATTTTGAATGGAAATGACTTTTTAACAATTTCTACGCAATTGGATCGATTTCTCATATATCCACAAGGAATTCAGTACCGCACTCAATAATCGATAACAAAGACTTGTATTTATTATGATGAAAGGTTTATGAATCAATCTAGCGAAATAGTTAATAGTTTTTTGTTGTTTGGAATAGCGCAAGATTAAATTCTGTAGATTGTTTGTGAGACTTATATAAAAAATGGAATGAACGCCTTCACAGATGGCATGATAAAAATCATAAAAATACTTCCTTTTGGCCTGACACATGTGGGGGTCTATGCAGATGCACTACATATGAATGTTCCCTCACTGAGTACAGATTCAAATAAAATATTTTTGTCGTCTTGCTAAATTTCACACAGTAGAACGTTTTTGCAGTGTGCATCATTTTATTTACGGTGATTAATAATAACGAAACTGACTTCTGTGGAATCCTACAATCACCAGGTTTACCTATTGACGTCATCGAGTTTTCCGAGATCTCATGTACACTCGTGGAATAAAGTATGTTCTGATCCGTATTTCAGCAGTGTGTCGATGTTACATCCATGTACGAGTTTTTTGTTGCTCTAGTCGGCCGGTCGGCCGCTAAGTGCAAAAAATTGTCCGGTTACGCTGCATACTCGTATATCGGAAATTTATTATTTGAGAAACCTTGTTCGAATGCTTTGAATTGGTTTATAATGATTTATACATTTCCATAATTTATTAGCCTAATGTGTAATAAATTAATGTAATTCCTACATTGCAATGTAATTGTGTTTTTATTAAATATAATTTATTATATCACATAAAATGAAAATTTCATTTCAAGATATTGCATAAAACTCAACAAACTATACAAAAATCAATTTCTTGTGGTGAATATTTTTACTGAAGGTTATTTCAGAACTTTTCTGTATTAGCATTTATTCACAATATAGAAATAAATTAATAAAATTAAATTGCTTTAAATTTGTATTTATGGTAATTTGTTACTTGTGATTTACTGGTGTTTTCGAGATATTTAGCTTCAACGATATTTTGCAGTTTAACTTAATAACCAGAAAGGATGTATTTTGTATAGCATGAATGTATCATTACAATCCTTTTATATTGTTATTTTGTATTAAACTTTACAGCAATATTTTTCAAATATCTGATAACTGAAAATAATGACAATTATGTATATCACTAATTTACAAAAATTGATAATTGCTTGTAGAAGCAAGCTCTAAATTTTCGACGAATTTTGATGGAATGTATATATGAAATAATTAGTATTAAAAAATAAATAAACCAAAATATACGACCATCTAAAAGAACATTTAGATGACATTATTGTTAAAATTAGTTCCCTCTATGTCCAAAACTACTACAGATTTGAGATTTGAAATAATATTTGACATTAATCATGATTGACATAATAACCTAATTTTCAGTATTCTTAAGTAAATTGTTAATTAATTATAAGTAAAATTTTAATAATTCGAATTATAAATGAACAAAAGATGAAACCAGAATGTTTTTTTTTTTTCTAGAAAGTAGAAAGTAATAATTTTCATATGGTTTTATTGGTTTTTTCTGTTCCTTCAGAAGTTGGAGCCGTTTAAAATAAGATATTGTTAATAATTCAAACGGCTGTAACTTTTTAATGAATTGAAAAAGTAATTTGCTTACCGAAGAAATGTTTTGCAGAAGAAACGTGGGACAGCCTGCATATATTATCGCTATAATTTTATATTATTTTGGTTGTCAAGCATGTATTAGATCTCATGAAAGATAATTGAAACATTAACTGCTATAAAGTATCATAGTCATCCCACTGCTGGGGAAAGGCATTTACTTACGTAATTAATATGTGTATTAGATAAAATAAATTTAAATAATGTGTCGTGATATTACGCAATATCTTAATATCAGATGTTCGTATCATATTATCAAACTTCATGTTTATTAATATTATTATAAAAGTAATTTTATATTTAATTAAATGCACTACTCGTAAACTTAAATGTTGTGGTCATATTACATTTATTACATTGCAATGAAGGTATCACATTAACGAAAAGATCGGACACGCTCAAAATAAACTAAATTCCGTTACATTACATCCACCGAAAAAACCTCGTGACGGACAACGAATATATAACCGAATATATAACCGACATACTATTTTCAAATCCTGCGATAGCGATACGAACATACTTTTTTCCATGACTGTACTTGTTTAAGAGTGTGCATTTTCTCATAAAATAATTATCGACATATAGTGTGGTAGTTATCTACCTGCGTTAAAAATTTCTTGATCAGCTTAGTTTATTTATATTAGAGAAGATTGTCAGATAATAGTCATGTGGTAAAAATTATAAACTATAAAACTATACACTGACTATACAGGGTCTACCACGACGAGCTGCCATTAGAAGTATATGGAGAACCAAATGAAATGAGAGATTCAAAATTTGTGGACTGATATTGTTGGACACGATCGTCTCAACTAAAATATTTCGAGTTTTCGGTTACTTCCGGTTACACCGGAAATGATGTCAAATTTTATATTTCAAATGGAATTTTATCGCATTTTTGAAATCTCCATTAAATTTTAGATCAATATTATGTTACATTCCCTATACATAATATGTATCATTTTTGATATATTATTTTTTACTTTATCATACGCAGTATGATAGAGTAAAAACTAGTTTTATGTTAATGCTGACACGGCCGGTCTCGATCAAATAGAATCTCATGCAGCCACACTATTAATTTTATATATAGTATGATAAAGTCATGTGCCTGGCCACGGCAGATTTTATATTTTAAGCAAACTGATGACTTTTGCTTCTAGTTTGTTAAGGACCTTGGTGTTTCTTTTAAAATTATTTGTTATTATTTTGAATGCAATTTTGTTGGTTTTTTATGATTTGTATCCTTTTTGTTGAATTTATTTTAATGCAAAAACATCAATCATTTTTTCTTTAAAAGTTAAGTCTTTTTAAGAACATCACGTGCGATAATACCAAAATCCAAGATTGCGAAACATAAACAAAATAAATGTCAATGTTTTTTTTTTTAAATAGTTTGTTTCTCATTAAGACTTATTTTAGAAATCTCATAAATTCTTACATTTTAAATATACGTAATAGAAAGAACGAAATAGTAACCATAGAACATATGTCTGAGATGCGTACTAAAACAATGACGCAACTGCACTGTTTTAGTGGTCCAATCACATCTTCATCTCGCTCTGCATCTTGATCAGTACAAAAAATTTCTAAGATTTAACAGTTTTTTTTTCTACTAAAGGCGACGTTGCGCAGAAATACCGTTTTTAATAATAGTGGTACTTACAGTGTCACATCTTGGATGGTTGGTAACTACCGACCTCTAATGGGGTCAATTGCGTAAACGAACATTATCAATCTATATTTCAATAAAAATCTCACAATCTTAGAGAAAATAAATGGAAAAATAGTTATCAATGCAGTAGATACTATATTGGCTGATAACTGACACTGGCTGTACAGTGTTTTAGCACCTGCAGAAATCATCTGGTAATAGGAAAGACGAACTTCATTCGTCGTATTCTCCTTAGTTACTGCAATAATTGTGTGACATTAAAATTATATTACTGGTATTGCATGCCAAAGATGGCAGTTGATGAAGTAATCATTCTTGGAACTCTTCTACGAAATATGTCGTCCAATTTGTTGTAAGTGGTGAAAGAAGCTTAGAGATATTTGTTTCTTGTTACCTCTTGGTAATCACACCACCAGACAGTCGTGATTAATCACTAATCACCTTATAATGTAATATAACAAAAACTATTAGAAATAAAAGGACGTTTTTGGAGAGATACGTTTTATTCTTGTGCAACAAAATTACCAACAATGTAAACAATATTTGTGCTATATTTTTTAGGTTATAATCTCTTTTGAACCTTTACAACTATCCATTACAACTTATAAACCAGTCGCCTTTATTAAAAAGCCTATCTATCAACCAATTAAGAACAGTTCCACACAATGCTTATACCCTCTTAGTCACCACTATTATTTCTACAGTTCCTTCAAACAAATTGTCCAGACTAGGTAATTAATAGGCCATTTTAAACTGTCGCCAACCGTCTGCGGCGAGCTGTAACTACCGGAGAACCGTAATACAGCGAGCACACGATATTAAATTACCGACTTGCATTAAATTTCGTTTTCGTTTGTTGGGAGAAAGACGCGGTCGGAAATGATCGCGAACAGTAGCTAAGTCGGCGGTCAATGTCCCGGAATATAAGAGCCGATTCATTTCCTGCCTTGTCCGCAATTGTTGTTATCACTTTCTTTTGATACCCGTTCACAGTAGTTGTGAAACGCGGCTCGATACTTTTGTAGAAAAGACGTTTCTTTACGAGCTACCCATAACGGACATGTCACCAGCTCATTACCACTGCGACGCATAATGACTTGACTTGTTCTGTACAGTTTGTAGTCATCAATCTTCGTATCGAATGTATCCTTTCGATTTTTCAAACTCTCGATTCCGTAATGGCGTCGTCGAAATGTGTTTACCGTTCTTCCCTTCAAAGCTCAACGACGTGTTAACTTCTCTTGTGAACATCTATAAAACAACCATCTTTATTGTGATTACGCTTAATACAATAGAGTAAATACTACATACGTGCATAGTGATTGTTTTCGTGTGTGTAACAATGCGCACGGTAGTGTGCGTGAGTAAAATTCAAAAGTCGGCAAAACGAGGAAGAGAAACTTGATATATTTGCCGAGATTATGGCATTATAGAGAATAGGATTACAGTTAGTCTCAAGCTGGGTAATAATACGTTCGGCATGCATAAGAAACTGTTTTATGCAGGTGTAATCATCTTAGAAAGGTGGAGAACCTTGCTTAATAACTACCGAGACACGTGAGGTTTAAATGCGTAATAATAAGTATGTATTATGTAGTGAAATTTTATACGCAATCAATTTTTAGTTGGTAGCTCATTTATGAATCCTTTTTTGTTTTTCTAATTTATTAGTCGCCATTATGCTCAACGGTTTGACAGGGTAGAATGATGCATTCCATAGCTTCGCTATAACATTAAAGTGAATTTAATATTTTTATATGTTTATGAAATCTTACTCTTACTTCTTACTGATACCTAATGAACCCAGGTGAGGATAATTTTTGTAAAAAAATACCTTCGCCTGGATTTGAACCAGGAACCCTCCAATTTCCGGTTGGCAGCTCTCCCATTTGAGCTACAGAGGCTGTAGAAAATTATAAGTTCTTTATATATATTTTTTCTACTTTGCATTCACAATGCACGCATTGCAACACTGTTTTCGGTGTTACAATTAACAAATTGTAACACCGTTCTTTCTAAGTTTGGTATACATTGATATCAAATGCTATTGAATGCCATATGTCAAACGTGCAACCATTGTATTAAAGTAAAAATTCGACATAATTTAACGTAACGTGTCTTCAAAAACTGCCAACCCTACACAGAGAGAAATTTTTGTTTAAATCAAATAAATATGCATTGACTCAAAGAAATTTATTGTTTCAATAGAGGCAAAGAAATATTTATTTGCGGATAAAAACGCATTTATTTGAAATATTTGTTTGGTAGAAAGAACGTTGATTTGTGTCAAACAACTTATGTTTCCAGTTAAAGTTTGCATATTGTGTATTATAAGAAATGAGATTTATTTACTTCAAATAATTATGATTGTGTTGAGTGAAACAATTAAATTTTTTTAAATTAACAACATTGTTGGTTGAGTTAGTGCTTAAAATTATTAATTGGTTGAAGGAATTAATAGACAAGAATTTTTCGGCAGACTCGCCATGTGTCACCTCCTTTTTGGGATGTCGCACATCCTCGACCAGTGCTTGGTCTTCCCAACCCAACATATAGTCAAGGTTAAGTTAGTAAAGTGTACTCTGATTTGGAATCGCAACTTGAACCTGCGGGCACTGTACTCTATAAGTTCTATACTGTCGATCACGCGGCTTTATACTCTCGATATGTACGAAGTGCGAGGAGCGAGTTTACAGCGCCATCTAACAATACAGTTGGATGACATTCAAAATATATTTATTTGAATCAAAATGTGATTTCTTTGGTGGAAGTAAACCTATTTTAAAGCCAAAACAGAAATATTACTTTGGAAATAAATCTCTTCTTGTGTACAAATATATTTATTTTATTCAAAATATGATTTCTTTGGCGAAAGTAAGCCTATTTTTAAGCCAATGACAAAATATTACTTTAAACGAAATAAATCTCTCCTTATATACAAATTTATATGTTTGAATCAAAATTATATTTCATTGGTGTAAAGAAACGTTTTTGAAATCAAAAATATTAGTTGAAGGAAAGTAATTTTTGTTTGTATCCATATATATTTATTCCACTTAAATATATATATTTCAAATAAATTAATCTCTGCAAGCAAATAAACTAGAGTATTCAATGAAGTAAATATTGTTGGCGTCAAAGAAATATGTTTTGACCCAAAAGAATAAATTCAAACAATACATTTCTTTAAAACAAGAAATTTTTTCTATATGTATACATATAGATACTATTAAATTCACCCATTTAAAGAAATATCATAAAAGATAGTTGGTTGTCGCAGCAACAATAAAGTCCATAGCAGCAAAAATAGTAAGCAAATAAAAACAATAACACAACTTCCGACTGATCCAATGAATGTATTTATGTATATATGGTATGTTATGGTTATGGTATGTACATATTTAGAAATTTACATAAACGATATCTTTAAAATATTTTGTTATTATGTTTAGGTAACGTTTTCTAGAAAATATTATACTTAAAGATATAAACATTAAAGCTGTTCTACATTTAAAATTAAGTTATTTATTAGTTTTATACGAAATTAATTAAACTATAATTAAGCGACCTATCCGAGGAAATGAGAAGTTTTTTTCGCGTGCAGGAAGCAGCCATCAAATCAATATAACGACATTTTAATTAACTCGCCCAAATTACTAATTCCACAAACCGACAACGACCCGAACGCGAGCGCTAAATTAGAAATTTGCCCCGCAAAATAAATTGTTGGCGGTCGGACGACGACGCCGCCCGACGCGGCGACGGGTTCAATCAATTTTAAATTAGAAACGGAGAACTATCGATTTAGTCCGCAATCGTAGAAACTTGTAGATTAAAATACAGGTTCGCACAACATATGTTCTGCGCTCGTACCGTTCAGAAGCTTCCGCGGAATAACTGAACTTTTGCTTGCACAGTTTTGCACTGTTCGCGAAAGTCCACGACTCGTCGACTATATTCTTCGACGAGTTCGCTACCTAATAAGGTAAATATAATTGTAGATTGCGAATGTCATTCATAATTCATATACAGTTTGAGGCAAAAGAACGATGAAGTTGTCTAATTTTCAATTATCTATTGCATCTTTAGTTCTTTGTATTCCATCGATCAATAAGACAAATCAGGCATTAAAAATGCGATGCCGCCAACAAAAGGTAAACAAAGACGTTGAATTTGATAAAATAAAGTTTATTTTGATAAAATAACGTGCACGTGTCCTATGATTTCAAATAAAAACAATTCATTCCATGCTTTTGTATATAAGTGTGTTATTTCTATAATCGACTAATTCGTTTATTCTATCGCTGTCATACGACAGTTATTTCAGACAAATGGCTTTTTGGGGAAATAGCTTTTGGTTCTCCATCCGTATTTTAAAAGCAACTTTCGATGTAAAACATGATTCCTGATCATTTCTGTCTACATACTACACAATAGTTTCATATGGACTTTGAAATTATAAATATAAATTGAATAAAAAAGTACGAAACAAATAAGTTGACAGGAAAATTTTTGTAATTGTCATTTCGGGTAAGTTTCGTATTGACTGAAAGTTGTATGGATTTGAAATTGTTACAGACGTTTTAGTAATTAAAGCAATTAACATATTCTTAGCTTTTCAGGTAAACATTGTTTTTTAAAGGAAATTACTTTTCAGGGTAGAAACACAAAAATAGAAATGTTTTTCCTATGAGCTAACTTGTAATTATTTGTGCTTTTTACGTGAATTGTAACCTACGATTTAAAGATATATTCTACCGTTTATTCAATATCTTTTATGTCTTATACAGCCCGTGGTAAGTTTCAGTTGCAAAGATATTATTTTTCCAAACGCCCACAACAATTTTCATTTGTGCTGTATACTTGCCCTTCAATGAATTGCTAATACTTTGTAAAAACTTACAAAAGATCGTTTTTTTTTCATTTCTTTTTATATGCATTTGTATTGTTTGTCGTTTAGATGGTACTTAATTAATTAATTTGTTTTTTTCTTTGTTTTCGCATTGTTTTATCATTGTTATATTTAAATTCTGTTAATATTTCAAACGGCTGTTACGTTCTAAATAATTGAAAGAACATATGAATCCAGCAGAAACTTTTTACAGGTAAAAAGAATTAAATAATTACTTTATCACACTGCGTATGATGAAGTATTGTAATCGTGCCGAAAAAAAATTTTAGATTTTCTGGGAAATAAGTCATTTTGGGTCCCCTGAACATTTTTGACCAATGTAAAAAAATGTCTGTCTGTGTGTGTGTGTGTATGTGTCCCGATTTTTGTGGTGACGATTCCGGAGAAACTACTAAAGGTATCGGGACGAAACTTCATACTTAGAAGTTTCACGACCAAACTTAGAGCTGAAAAGCTTTTGGTTCAAAAGGGTCCAAAGGAACTGGATGTTTCCTCTAAGGATTTTGCAAACGAGCCGCCATTTCCGAAATTTCGTCAAACTAGTTAAATAATAAATTAAAGTAGAGGAAATTTTGAATAATTTATTCTATTTCTATTTGATCGAGATCGGTCGTGTCTGCATTAATATAAAGCAAGTTAGCCAGGATTTGTCAGTGTCAAACGTTGATGTTTTGACAATACCTACTATCCATAGTATAAACATATATGTTAAATCCTGGCTGACAGTTTTATTTTAATGCAGACACGACCGATCTCGATCAAATTTCATGCAGCAAAACTATTAATTTTATATATAGTGTGATAAAGTCATGTGCCTGCTACATCAGATTTTTTTAAGTAAATAGGAAATATCCTATAATATTTGCGTGCAGTTTTGAATAACTCCATAGATTTAATTAAAAATAGGACTAAATATGTTTATTCATATAATGTCCTATAATGTTTCTAATATTTTGTAAGTAAAAATCCGTACAGATAACAGATAAGTATTAAAAAAACGTGCGTTGAATATACAGCTAAAAAATTGTAAATTTGGAAATTACAACGAAAATTCAACGCATTACCACTTTCAATAATTATAACCAAAAACCCAACGGTTCTGGCAAATACATTTGCCTAGGCAAATCGCCTAAAATAAGCATTAATTGCTTACGACATAATTATACATCACATCCTTTAACAACATTGAATGACATTATCACAGAGCAATATAAATAATACACACGATACGGCGTTTATAAATAGCGCGTATAATAGTAAACGGATTTATCATAATAAATTACAGATAGAAAAGACTTTAAGATAAATTATGGGTACACAATATTATAGACAGAAAAATTAAAACTGATGTTCTTATAATATGAGTCGTCCCGCTGTATTCTACGAATATCAACGTCCAACGATGCTATTATGAAAGATAAAAAATAATCGGAAACAGAATTCCCAAATAGATCACTTAAAGATAAACACCGTTAATAACGATAATAACTATTCTAATTGATTTCAAGCGAAAATTATAGCGGATTATGCCGTTATCATTTTTCGTTAAAATTATAATTAGTTTAGCACGCGTGGTTTATCGGTTTGTTGATTATTTTTGACATAATTTGACGTCACGCCCAATATTATTTATTTCTTCGGTCTACAAATAATATGGTGCCAGCAATATTTACGTAAATTGATTGACTAACAACTATTATTACGCACACCAAAAGTATATTTGGTAATTTTATTTTAATAGCTTTTCGTGCTGTTATTGACGTAAATCTACTTAAAACTGATAAATCATTGGCGCCAGACTACAAATTACAGATAGAACCTACTTACATATATAATATAGGTGACACAAACTTTACTAATAAAGGTGATCCTGTTTTTACGTTAAAATTATCGGGTTCTTTGGGTTTTGTTTTAATTGACGACACTATGCAATCAATCGATTATTTTTTTTATTTATAATACATATATTAAAACAACCAACGTAATGAAAGTAGGATAGAGATAATATAATTTCTTTACCCTAGTAAGCAACAAAACAACAAAGCTATACTATAATAAAGATGGAAATACATTATTGTCACTAACAATAGTTGACCAGAAACCAAGCCAAAGCTGTAATCATAGTTAAAATTACCTCTGCTTGCACAGTATGCGTCTTTCCCATTATGGGAACCGATTAGTACATCATGAGGAAGCAGTGAAACCATTGCCAGGTTAGAAGAAAGGCAGGAAGTGATCGAAAAGCTATTATTAATCAAGGTCACAGCAATTTTATCTATCTGAAACACTTTTGCCGCCTTTGTCTTCACCTTCTGGGAATAAGATTACAGACTGAGAGGCTGGCATGTTCTTAACGACCAAAAACAATGCTCACAGATAACAGAGCCTGGTTGTCAATGAAGCTCCTTGACAAATATTCTGCGTAGTAAAGTTTGTATGTATGTATGTAAGTGAACGAGTGAGTCATCATAGAATTGGATATGAAATGAAATATCGTTGCAGCCATTACTGGTGACTGTCGCTTGTGGTTTTCACCTCAAAATGACTACTCTCGAAGTTATTTTATTTACAGTTGCATAATTGTTTTTACGTACCCACATGAGTAATTTAAGTGCTTTGACATTGTAATGCATTTCTCCATTCTCTTTAGAATCGTAATATTGTGGTTATTATTTCTTACCTCCTATAGTATTGTTTCTAATAATTTATTTTACGTTAGACCAGTCACGTAGGTATTTTTTTGAAACACTTAAAACGCAATATAATAATGCCTACCCGTATACGTAATTTACCAATATTTAAGATTCTTTCGTTGATAATGTGACTATAACCGGAATAGTTGGAGTTCCAATGCTGTCGAATTCCGTATAATGTACAATTCCTGCATACTAAAACGACCGTTCACTAATTTGGTGACAGGAAGCAGGTTTCAAGGGTAGTTTCCTCAAAGTAACTGTTTACAGAACGTTGCCATATGTGCGCTTCCAGTGTAAACAGTAACCGTCTAGCACGTGCTGTATTTCTAAAAGAATTGACCCTATGTCAAGTAATATAAACGAAGAGAAATTAACAGTATATTTTAGTTTTAATTAGGCGTTGGTTGTTGACTCTCTGTTGTTTTTACCAAGCATACAAGAGGTGTTATTGTAAAAAGTTCTATAAAAGGGCATTATATCAGGATAAATCAGCATTGATCTATATGATGGCAGTCGTATACAAGGTGTAAATAAAGTATCAAATAATAAGCACTACTATGTCGGTGTTAGTTTGTTATTTTTACAACAAATTTGTTTAAATAAACCCGTTTTTGGTAATTCTTTTGCAAGATTTGGTAGTTTATATTGCTATAACGTATGCCATTTTGTTACTATAGATGTCACCTTTTTTTCAATAGAACTATATGCTTTTTACTTTAAAATTTAGCAGATGATTCTGAACTCAACGATGTTTTTTGAGAAATGCTCAAATGAAAATGATTAAATATTGGCGTAAATTATTTTTAACTTTAAAGTTTCTTATCACGCGTGGTTTAAAAAAGCGAAATCATGACTTCGTCAGAATGGTCTCAAAGCCGACCTTCAAATTATTACTTTTACTTGAAATTCTGTAAGTTTATGTGTTTGCTTGAAGTGCTGACGTTTCTTTAAACAATGTGTGGGCGTCAAAAGAAACAAAAACGCGCTGGTCTGACGCGATTTTCAGTGCTTTTCAGTCAGGATTTGTTTTATGTACTAACATTATGTTTAAAAAAATCATTGTATTTTACTCCAAATTTTTATAATGCATTGCGAAAAATTATAGATAGTGTGTTGTACGTTCTGATTTAAAAAAGCAATCAATTTGAAATTTTAACCAGTTATGTAGGTGAATAATAGACGGTGTAAAGAATATTTTGAAAGTCAAACTCTGGCAAACTATGATACCCATAACCTACCTAAGAATAAGATAGCAGCTCAAGAGACCTCAAGAGAAATATAAAGAATAAAGTTGTTGCAAAATGTAATTAAGGCCCAAATACGATCACTAAATCACTCAAACTCACTCAACACTCTGCAATCGCTCTCTTGGTGTAAAATGTTAAAATGCAAAAAGTTAAATATTTTAGCAAAGCTTCGTACTTGGCTATTCTATTCTTTACAAGTCTTTTTAAATACTCTTTTGCTGTATCTAATTTCTTGATATGACTTTAAATAAAATGCTACTTTTTGATCGTACTTTACCAGACTTTTGACTTTTGGGTTACTTTAAAAAAATTTCTTTGCCCAAAGAAATATCTGCCGAGATAACTGGTACAAAGTGTAAAACATTGCACATATTTAATTACTTTGGAGTAATTATCAGACTTTTCGAAAAACAAGACAAGTTATACAAAACAAAAATCCTAGGATTCCATGCAGTATTTGTTAGTATATTGATACATGAATTACTCAAAACGATTACTTTACTTTATTTCATTAATTTAGTGTAAAATATTAAAATGTTAGAAATTAAATATTTTCACCAAGCTTGGTTGTTCAATTCACAATTTTTAATAACTTTTTAAATTCTCTTTTGCTGTAGGTATCTAATTTCTTTATATGATTTTGAATAAAATGCAATTTTTTTAATAATATTTTTTAAAATCTTACTTACCAGGCTTTTGCCTTTTGGGTTACTGATATAGTTTACTTAGCCAAAAAGATATTGGCGTACATAATTGGTAAAGTGAAAAAAATTATTTCAAGGATTCTATACAGTTGTTATTAGTATGTGAATACATGAATAACTCTACATGACTAAACGAAGTTGATTTTGTAAAAAAATAGTAAAACAATAAAAAAAATAAACATTTGTCAATTGTTTAATAAAAGTTTACTGTTACATCCAGTATAATAATTGCAACGTTGTATTTTTAACCAATATATTTAAGCCAAATAAAATTTACAGTTGGATTTCTTTTATTGAGTAAATAACTTTAGGGTTTCAACCATATTACAATTATTATAGTTTCGACCAACAAGACTCAGCAACCAAATATCCAAAATCATATAAAACTTATTTGTCTCTGTTAAAAGGCATTGCAAAAAAGTTTATGCCTCTAACAAACATTTCTCCTTTTCAGTCTCTATTATCCAACTGCGGAAGAGACGGCCATCTGGCCATCAAGCGTGGCCTGCTATGGCAACAGAGAGGGAAGATGTTCAGCCGCTGGAAGGAGCGCTTCTTCATCCTGACCAAGGACTATCTCCACTGCTTCAGGCGCGCATCCGGCGCAGACAGAATCTCAGACATGGGCCAGTTCCTCTTCAAGATCAAGCTATCTGACGTGGTGAAGGTTGACTGGGAGAACAAAAAGACCTACAGCACCGTAGCTCTGGTCCTGGACAGGGATAGCAAGATCTACCTTCGCACGTCAGACGGCTTGGAGGACTGGTTCGAATTACTGGAAGAATGCACGCTGATCAGTAAGGAGCGCAGAAAAAACCAAAGATACTCCACTGACAGCAGGAGGGAATGCAGCATCCCCAGTTCGTTCGATGACTGGATTGCAGCACGTCAGAAAATACGTAAGTCCATTACTGTTTAGGAGAGACAATTTATATGAAAAATAACTCCTGGGACCTCGAGTATAGTTATTCTATTCATTAGTTTGTTTTATGTTGATAGCAGTACGTACAAGTTATAAAATTCTTATAGACCACAATATGTGTCTAACTGTAGCCATAAAACTCGTTTATGGGCGACTTTAATAATCTGATTATTACATGCCTTCGATACCTGACCATTGTGTGCTGTGTTATGGACGTTCTGGCCTCTGGTTTGAGAATTATAGTCACGTATATTTTCACCGTATGTCGATCCGGCATTACCACGAATATTTCGTCGTAGGAGACATAAAATTTTGTTATCCTGTCGACATGGGGATTTTTATAGCTCGTGTATGTCGATATAAAATGTTTGAATCGAAATCTTAGTTGGCAGACCATATTGTTTAGTATTATTACTAATAGTCCTGTCATATCCTCACAAGTTTATATACAGGGGTTTAAAGATACGGTAAAAGTACAAAGTTTACTCTGCAAGCATTTTGAAATGTCTACCGCATTTGGTTTAGCCGCTATAAATGTACAAGAAAATGCCAAAATTACAAAATTTTAGAGAAAAAACAATTGACAATTAGAGGTTAATAATATAGTGATATACAGGCAGGATGTAAATTTTAAATAAATCAAAAATTACAGCCACAACCTGTATTTGAACCAGGGACCTTTGCGTTTCTAGCACAAAAATATGTCGTTAAACATTTTCATTTGTAATTCAGTCTGGATATGACAATCCGTTTGTTGGTGTGAACCCTACTTCCAAAGTAGATGACATTTGATAGGTGTACGTCAAGATAGGTTAGTGTTTGGTAGTAACCGCTACTTCAAATGTCATAGGCCTCAGTAGCTCAGATGGGCGAGCATTGTGCTAGAAACGCAAAGGTCCCTGGTTCAAATACAGGTTGTAGTTGTAATTTTTGATTTATGTAAAATTTACATCCCACCTGTATATCACCGTATCATTAACCTATAATATTAGTTTGACAAAATATGTCGTTAAACATTTTCATTTGTAATTGACAATTAGGTTTGTTTATGAAAAGCAAATAGGCGCTTTCGATTGACGTATTTGCGCTGAATACACATCATTGAACTTATTTGAAATTATTATTAAAAAAATACCTAAATTGCGTTTTTTGAGCCCACTTTTTTCGAAAAACATTTCTTTATAAGGACAAATTATTCTACCCATGACGCAATAATTGCGTTGAATTATTCATATTTAATTCACATAAATTATGTTGCCTAAAGTTATCAAAATTTTGCAAATTTTAAATTGTCGGTTTCTCAAAGCAATTAAATGTTTCCGCTTGCAATTATTATAAAAGATCTTTCTACTTTTTAAAATTTATTTTGATATCGTAGGGCGCTTCATTTAAACAGTTTTATTTGTTATTCTTGGGGTGACATGTTTCTTTTTAATCGTATGAAAACACGGAGAATATCAATGATTAATGATTATCGACTTGTACTGGATCTCCCTTTTACTAGTTTGCTTTGTGAAGAAACGTGAAGAAAAATAATGACAAAGTATTTTCAGTGAAATAATAAACGTAAACAATAAAATCGTATTATCTTGCCAAAATGACACTAATCATTAGGTTTGTTCGAGCAGCCCCAAAATAAGTGCATAAAGCACTTATTCTTTCTCCTGCGCATGCCAAATGGCGGTTTTGCCCTGCAAAAGCCTGCATTGCGTATGCGTACAAGAATCCCCAATTGTTTTGACTGGTTTTGGCGACTGCTCGAACGAACCTATTATTTAAAAACTGCGACCATTTAACGACAAAGCCACAGCATTATAGAACATCTTACACGCATATGTACAGCAAAAATACTGTAATAACAACATTTATTTTGGCATAGCTTCCCAGGCATGTAGAGTATCCCACGTGTTTAGCTTGTACCGCGTAAACTCCTTCAAAACACGTGTACTTAGTTATTTCTAAATTTCTGGTAAAACTATCGGTATGCTCACAACAGAGTACAGACATAATTTTCTATATCCTGTTTTGTGCTTGTTTATTATCAGAAGCGGTGGAACTAGCAAGCGCCTATTTTAACCAGGCTTACACTATATTTCGACGGCAAACAAAAAACGGATGTGCTTATTTCTAATTAAACTTTGCAGCTACCGAGCAAAAGCAGTACACGGACACTGTCAGCACCAACAAAAAGTCTACGAAAGAAGACTGGATGCTGTCAGAAGACGAATGCGACAATCCTATGTACAGCAACAGGCTGTCATGTAAGTAGCCAGACAGTTGTATTTCGTTAAAGTTAATCTATTTATTAACAATGCATGACTCATCAGAGAAATAAGGTTATGCTGAAAGACTAGAAACAGCCTACAGACAGATAGTCAACAATAACGCTGCTCTCTGATGTTTATTAACAAAACGTGCTAGCGAGTGATTTCCGTCAAATGTTGTTTGTTTATCTTCGTGTTGTACGTCATATGTCGGTCAGTGGGATAGAAAACACGAAGAGGCGGCTTTAATTCTATAATTGTGACCATGCGTGCTTATTATTATAGGACTTCTTACCAGAATTAGAGGACCTACAAACTTACATACTTATCTTATCTGTCTTGGTATTACTAATGCTTACTCGTTCTTCTTGTGAAAACTCTTCCAGATGATCCATTTTTTGATATTTCTTATTGTTATTCATTTCCTCTATAGTACCAATAAAATTTGACCACCCTGTATAGGCGGCGGAAATGCTGGCTCCTTAAAGGTAAAAGTTACGCCTACTTCCTGACGTTATATTTGAGCACAGGAAACATACATTACGTAATAAATTGTTCCATTAATACAGTGTTTAATTTGGGCTTCAAAGATGAATGGAAATTCGCCACTGAAGAAAATGCTACTGAAACTAAGCAATGCCTCTAAAAATACTACACAAAGATCAAATAAAAGGTTACAAGAATACATATTGTGTAAATTTGTTTTCGTTCTTATTTCCTACATGTGGAGGCAGAATTATGAACGAACTAAAAACATTGTTGAAACAATCGATTGACTTTAAATGCAATTATTTTTTGTTAGCCTCCTTTCATGAATCTTGGCAAACGTGAGGACAATAACCGATTGATAATATTAATCGTGATGAATTATTGTTAAAATGTAATGTTTTATATTTCACGAAAAACCGGAATATGTATGTTTTGACTACAATATATTTGTAAGCCACGATTATTATCTTAATTAAAAAGATCGTTCTGACAAATCTACCTAATTCTTTTAAAACTTTATAGATTATTTATTATTACTACTAATTGCGGTAAGAAAATTAATGAGTTGTTATTGAAAAAATAAAAATACTTTCGAATTTTATTCACTTTCATCACTTTTGATAGCAAAATTTTGATAAAATTATGAAAAATGTACTGTAGGTGATTGTTTCTCTGGTCACGTAACATTTTGAAGGGGTTGCCCCTAAAAAAAAATTTGCCAAATAACAAGGAAACAACTTTAAAACATTTAAATGAAAAAAATCAAAATTAAATATAAATTGTTTAGTAAGTTGTGTGGGCGGTTTCAAGCATTTTTCCAAAAAACTGAACGTTTCCGAGTGAATTGGATTTCATTTTGGCCAAATATGTAAACAAAAACTCATCCTGTGTCAAAATTCACAGCGATTATTTTTCATGACTAATTCAGAAGACTATGAATTTGAAACGGTTAGATGTAAAATAAATGAAAAAAGAATTCAAAAAATTGCGAAATTCTGATGCTAACATATAAATTTATTCTTCTGAAAAACTAATTTGGTGCGATCATCGCAAAACTGAATGTTGTCGTCTTATAACAGATATACTATATTAAAACATGAAGTTTTCATATTTTAGGAATAAACAAACAATTATTTAAACTGTTATTTGATTTTTTTATAATATTTTTAAATATGTAGGTACAAAGCTTTTGATTCAAAAGGGTCCAAAGGAACTGGATGTTTCCTTTAAGCATTTTTCAAGGACTTGTTTTATTATAATGCAGACACGATCGATCTCGATCAAATAGAATCTCATGCAGATAAACTATTAATTTTATATATTGTATGATAAAGTCATGTGCCTGGCCACATCAGATTTTAAATTTATGAGTTATGTTTGTGAAATAATAAATGGAAGTAATATTTGGAAGGGGTTGCCCATAAATAAAAAAATGCCAAATAACAAGTAAACAACATTACAACATTTAAATGCCAAATAACAAGTAAACAACATTACAACATTTAAATTCAGAAATCAAAATTGAAAATAAATTGTTTAGTAAATTGTGTGGGCGGTTTCAACCATTTTTCCAAAAAACTGAACGTTTTCGAGTGAATTAATTGCATTTCATTTTGGGCAAATGTGTGAACAAAAACTCATCCTGTTTAAAATTTATGGTCCTCAGTGATTATTTTTCATGACTAGTTCAGACGACTATAACTTTGTAAGATAATATAACACAAAAATCCAAAAAAAACAGCGAAATTCTTACATAAAAATCGAACATATAAATTAATTTTTCTAAAAACTAATTTGGTTTCATAATCGAAAAAAACTGAATGTTGTCATCTTATAGGTATATTATTTGATTTTTTACAACATTTTGAAATATGTACTTTGCGAAGAATTCAAAATTAATTATTTTTTTAATTCTCTCTCAAGTCTATTTGTGCTATATATCAGGACAAACTTTAAGTAAAATGGTCAAAAGGGACACATAGTCCACTGCTTTCGCTCAATTATATGCCATAAGTTTAAAAATATATTATTTCGGCGATTATGGAAATGTTGCATATACATAATTCCAAAACAGGATAACATATCATTATCAGGTTTGGTATTTTTTGTTTAACCAATTCATTGACCTGCTTGTAACATTTTTGAGGTTTGTGCTTCTCTGTGGTTACTATACTTTTATTTGCTATCTGGTGTTCATTCATATCAGGAAATACCACCACATTGTGATGGTATTTCCTAAAGTGTCGTCATTCGATATTAATTCTTTTTATTGATATACTCTTTTGGTTCAAAACATATTTTATTGGAACAAAAATATTTACTTCTCTGAATTTTGCTTATAAAGAGATTTATTTGAAATATTTATTTCAGTAAAATAAGTATATTTAGATAGAAACAAACACAAATTTTCTTTAAAGTAATGTTTTTGTTTTGATATAATAATGTAATGTGCAAGATCCTCAAAAGGCGGCAACATGTGGAGGTTTTTGGCTCTACTATACCCTCCGAAAAGTTCTGGCCATAAAAAGTTCTCAATCATTCTTTCAATTAATTAATTGTTTCTTTAATCAAAGAACCATTTCTTGAAACTTTCAAATATCGCATTTTAACTCAAGCAACAAGTTATTCAGTTTAAAAAATCATAATTCTTTCACCTAGAAATTGTAAAATTTAATTGAATACAAATTGTTTTACAAAAACAGTCTTTCTACAAACAAGTCTAAAAAAAAGTCTATTGAAACAACTGATTTTTTGGGTCATTTATTTGAATTAAACAAAAATTAAACATCGTGTTTTTTTGTGTTTGTATTTACTGTTGATATGGAACATAATACCTACAAATAGTGAAATATGCGCATCAACATTCAAAATATCAATATAAATCCAAATATCGAACGAGGTCACTTTATTCTTATCGAGACATCAATATGTAAATATTATTATTGTCATTCTTCTCCAGATAGTAAATATCAGTTATCTATTTCCATAGTTATATTTATCATCACACATTCCGCACGAACTGATTTTTCTTTCAATCATCTTCATATTGCAAGTCTAGACTTTCCGCTATTCTGTTGAACTTAACTTTCTCGCTTCAAATCGATACTACACCGTCTGCGTCTGCAGAAGCCTCCTTCTTTTCCGTTTACTTTACCTGCACATTGCCAGTACGTACACGAGTTCGCACAAGTTGAATATTAATAATTGAACGAGCTAGCGGGCGAATACGGTGTATAACATACATAAATAACCAATCGTAAACGTCGCGAAGCATCGCCTCTTTCAATTATTCATTAATCACGGGTTTAAATTGTAACGCGGCGAATTGTTCTGCGTGATTTGTTTGATATTCCGTATGGGTGGCGCCATCTATCGCTGTCTAGGGCAACTTGGTGGAGCTCGGCAGGAACTCGGCAGGGTGTGGAACGCTGCTAGCATCGGGTTTCCGCGCGCAAAATTGCCGAGGCCACGCCCCCGTCATTTACATTTAATTAGATCCCACGGTTTTTACTGTTTGGATTCACGGAATTTTGTCTTGCAAAATCGTTGTTTACTTTGTACTATAGTTCGCCGCTGTTACTTGGTTTAACTTTCCCTTGGTTTCCCTATTCCGACAGAAATTCTAGGTTTCCGTTTTTTCTGCGTTTCCGGCCGTTATTTTTCGTGGCCGTAGTGCGGCTTGCAGCGTGCTTTTCCGGCGTCTTGTCTTGTCAATCATCTTGGAGTGTACACGTGTGATAGATTTTTGGAAGCCCGTTGAGAATTATAGGAGAGGATTTTGGTAGTTTGGAGGTCCCCCTTATCGCCGTAGTGCGGATTTATCTCGACCAGGCTTCAACAGGTGTCCAGGTTGTTGATTTAGTGGAAATCTGGCCACCACGCCATTGTGCGGATTTAAACGAACTTCTATCACGTTCACGTAGGCCCAGTGTCCATCTATTTTTGGGTAAGCTCTCTTTAGATTCGATGAGATTGTCTGGTGGCAATTGGTGGGTCGATTCTACGACTATTTCCTCTTTTTTTAGGCACCTAATACGAGGCCGGAGACCCCTCGAACGTTCGTAGTCACCTAGCACGAAGCGAGAGACCCTTCGTAAGTCAGTAGTCACCTAATACGAGGCCGGAGACCCCTCGAACGTTCGTAGTCACCTAGCACGAAGCGAGAGACCCTTCGTAAGTCAGTAGTCACCTGGTACGAGGCAAGAGACCCTGCGTAGGTCCTTCGACATCTAGTACGAGACCTTTTCGAAGTATATCGAGTCGGAGTTGGTGGCACCGTGACGGGACCGGCACGTGCGGTGATTATTATCCGTCGTGGAGGATCCAACGCTAGCATCGGAGCGTCTGTAGGTGGCAAACAGTGTCTCGAAGCTCCGGATAAAGGTCAGAGGTCCTATATTTTTCCGATCAGCTGTGGCGGACGCTCGTTGTCCCTCGAAGGAGCAGGCAGCTCGTATATCTTTTTTGGGTTGTGCCTTTTGTTGATTAGTAGTTAGTATCGCTACGATTGTGTAATCGTTACCCGTCGAGGAGCCTTCCGCTCGCACACCTTTTTATGGTGGCGCATTTGATTAGTAGTAGATTAGTGTGGCTACGATTTAGTAATCGTTGTCCATTCCGGAGCCTTCAGCTCAGTGTTATTAATTGTTAAGTGTTTAATTATCCGAAGATATCGCTCGGACCATCGGTGCTCAACCCGTAGGTGTTATTAATTACCTTTTTCTTTAATTTCGAGTTTGGTTTACGTACTCGTAATTTGGATTACCCGTTACAGTATTTATCTTTGCGGATTCTGAATTTAATTCGGATAAATGGTATCCTCTGGTATAATTTCCTTTGATCGTTCAAGATTTTTAACGGAAGCCGTTTGTTAGCCAAGTTGAGTGCCGATGGGAATTTAATTTTATTTTGGGACGGGTTGCCGTCTTGGCTATTGATTGCCTTTTATATTAATGTTGTTTGTTATCAACTTTTCAACATAGACGGTTGCGGTAATTGTCTTGGGATTTTACCCAGATCTACAGCGAGTCGCGACGCGGTTTGGCCAAGCTTCGTGTCGGTCGCTATTATTATTTTTTTATCTTTACGATTTGCGGTTTGGGCTCGAAGCCCTTAAGTGTGTTGAATTGTTTGACCTTTTTATTGTTTTGTTTGTGTGCATTCCCAATTATAAGCAAGCCTTCGGCGTAGCATCTGCGTGGTACTTTTTGGCTGTACCACGAATTATTGTGTACCTGTATACCGATGCAGATTATATTGGCGATTTCCTCGTTGCCTTTTGGAGGCTAATAAATTGGTTGAAGATACATTTGCTTTGCTTGTTCCCTGTGTTGCCTTTATTTCAGCTGCACTTTCGTAGTCGAGTGCTGTTTCTCCAACGGATTAAGACTGACGTGGCGCCCTAGAACATCGTATTAAGGAACCGTTTGGTTACTGTCCCACGACCACCTCCCTGGTTGGCCGGAGCATCCGGGAGAAACGCATGAGCAGCACAGGTTTGGTAGAAGTCGACGTATTTTGGTGTTTCTTCGGCAACTTTAGGTCTTTGGTATTTTTGCGAAAAAAAAGGCGTTACATTGGCGCCCAACGTGGGGCCATTAATCATTAATTAGGAGGAGCTAATTAGGTCTTGGACTTTGCCGGTTGGGTCTAGTTTCTTTTTTTTTGGTCTTGGCTTTGCTTTTTTTGATTGGGACTGGCGAACTTATGTTGTCATAGAATTTCGTTCTCGGGTGTTGTGGGTTTTGTTATATCTTTGTTTTGCAGGAGTTCCAGTGGATTCCCGTGTTGGTGCGGGTACCCTTTTCGGATCAGGAGGAGATGATCGGTTTGTCGCTCTGCGGATTTTATGCATGCCTTTTGCCTTCTTCCGTGACGGAACGGGGAGCTCGTGGTTGTTATTTAGTTTGTAGGACCCTTCTTCGTGTCTGGATTGGCGAGGTTGGCGTCTGCCGTGATGGCGTATTTGTGGCATGGTGCCGGATTGTTCGCTCCCTGTTGAGCGTGGCCTTGTGGGTCGTTGTTGATGCGTTTCCCAGCGCTTGGTAATTTTGGGGTTTGCTGTGTTTCGTTTTGTTTTGTAGGTGCTGTTGTTTCAGTGTTGTGCACCAGCGCTCTGTGTTCCGGGGCTTACAGAATACGGACACGGCGAACCTGCCACCAGTAAGAGTCTGGTAAAAGGCCACGGAAGACTTCCACCTGCCATCATCTCTTGTAGGGATCGGGAAAGGGAGCGTCTCACAATGCGTGAGGACTCCTCATCGTTGCAAAACGATTTCGGCTAGGTTGTTAGCTTTGTCGTCATTTTGACGTTATACTTCGGTTGGCGGTATTTCGGTTGATTGGCCGTCTTCCTTAGTTTTGGGATTTCTCTGTTTGTTAGTACCACCACCCCAGGGGTTTGTTCTGGTGTCCCCTGGGTTTTTGTCTTGCTTATCGTAGTTTCTTTTTGTTGTTGGGTGGTACCCTTTTTGTTGAGAGCTGTGGTCAGCTCTATTTTTTGTTTTCGGGGCGCGAGTCGTCGGTGCCTGGTGTTGGGGTTGTGCGGTGGCAGCAGTGGTGAGTTCCTTGGTTCCTGTCCCGATGTGTTATTGCTGGTTTCCAGTGCTGTCGATGGGTACGAACGAGGTTTGATGCACTTTTCCGCATCTTACGCAACTGCCCGTCCCTTCCTTCTTTTGTGTTGTCCTCTCCCCATACCTTTTCCCCTCCCTACTGTTGTCGTTGCACCGCCTTGGCATCTGGTGCTGGCCCCTCAAGCTTTTTTATTGCTTGGTAGTTGAGTTGTTGGTGTGGAGGCATCGTTG
Source organism: Melinopterus prodromus (assembly GCA_964023965.1). NCBI lineage: Eukaryota > Metazoa > Arthropoda > Insecta > Coleoptera > Scarabaeidae > Melinopterus > Melinopterus prodromus. The sequence continues at coordinate 55,716,449 of OZ030393.1, forward strand.
GACACACGGGTTTGCAGTTTGATGCGTTCGGTTCGCTCCTTTGGATCTGGGTCGGAAACTTTCGTGGAAATTTTCCTCTGTGAGAGGAGAGGGGGAGTGTAACGCGGCGAATTGTTCTGCGTGATTTGTTTGATATTCCGTATGGGTGGCGCCATCTATCGCTGTCTAGGGCAACTTGGTGGAGCTCGGCAGGAACTCGGCAGGGTGTGGAACGCTGCTAGCATCGGGTTTCCGCGCGCAAAATTGCCGAGGCCACGCCCCCGTCATTTACATTTAATTAGATCCCACGGTTTTTACTGTTTGGATTCACGGAATTTTGTCTTGCAAAATCGTTGTTTACTTTGTACTATAGTTCGCCGCTGTTACTTGGTTTAACTTTCCCTTGGTTTCCCTATTCCGACAGAAATTCTAGGTTTCCGTTTTTTCTGCGTTTCCGGCCGTTATTTTTCGTGGCCGTAGTGCGGCTTGCAGCGTGCTTTTCCGGCGTCTTGTCTTGTCAATCATCTTGGAGTGTACACGTGTGATAGATTTTTGGAAGCCCGTTGAGAATTATAGGAGAGGATTTTGGTAGTTTGGAGGTCCCCCTTATCGCCGTAGTGCGGATTTATCTCGACCAGGCTTCAACAGGTGTCCAGGTTGTTGATTTAGTGGAAATCTGGCCACCACGCCATTGTGCGGATTTAAACGAACTTCTATCACGTTCACGTAGGCCCAGTGTCCATCTATTTTTGGGTAAGCTCTCTTTAGATTCGATGAGATTGTCTGGTGGCAATTGGTGGGTCGATTCTACGACTATTTCCTCTTTTTTTAGGCACCTAATACGAGGCCGGAGACCCCTCGAACGTTCGTAGTCACCTAGCACGAAGCGAGAGACCCTTCGTAAGTCAGTAGTCACCTAATACGAGGCCGGAGACCCCTCGAACGTTCGTAGTCACCTAGCACGAAGCGAGAGACCCTTCGTAAGTCAGTAGTCACCTGGTACGAGGCAAGAGACCCTGCGTAGGTCCTTCGACATCTAGTACGAGACCTTTTCGAAGTATATCGAGTCGGAGTTGGTGGCACCGTGACGGGACCGGCACGTGCGGTGATTATTATCCGTCGTGGAGGATCCAACGCTAGCATCGGAGCGTCTGTAGGTGGCAAACAGTGTCTCGAAGCTCCGGATAAAGGTCAGAGGTCCTATATTTTTCCGATCAGCTGTGGCGGACGCTCGTTGTCCCTCGAAGGAGCAGGCAGCTCGTATATCTTTTTTGGGTTGTGCCTTTTGTTGATTAGTAGTTAGTATCGCTACGATTGTGTAATCGTTACCCGTCGAGGAGCCTTCCGCTCGCACACCTTTTTATGGTGGCGCATTTGATTAGTAGTAGATTAGTGTGGCTACGATTTAGTAATCGTTGTCCATTCCGGAGCCTTCAGCTCAGTGTTATTAATTGTTAAGTGTTTAATTATCCGAAGATATCGCTCGGACCATCGGTGCTCAACCCGTAGGTGTTATTAATTACCTTTTTCTTTAATTTCGAGTTTGGTTTACGTACTCGTAATTTGGATTACCCGTTACAGTATTTATCTTTGCGGATTCTGAATTTAATTCGGATAAATGGTATCCTCTGGTATAATTTCCTTTGATCGTTCAAGATTTTTAACGGAAGCCGTTTGTTAGCCAAGTTGAGTGCCGATGGGAATTTAATTTTATTTTGGGACGGGTTGCCGTCTTGGCTATTGATTGCCTTTTATATTAATGTTGTTTGTTATCAACTTTTCAACATAGACGGTTGCGGTAATTGTCTTGGGATTTTACCCAGATCTACAGCGAGTCGCGACGCGGTTTGGCCAAGCTTCGTGTCGGTCGCTATTATTATTTTTTTATCTTTACGATTTGCGGTTTGGGCTCGAAGCCCTTAAGTGTGTTGAATTGTTTGACCTTTTTATTGTTTTGTTTGTGTGCATTCCCAATTATAAGCAAGCCTTCGGCGTAGCATCTGCGTGGTACTTTTTGGCTGTACCACGAATTATTGTGTACCTGTATACCGATGCAGATTATATTGGCGATTTCCTCGTTGCCTTTTGGAGGCTAATAAATTGGTTGAAGATACATTTGCTTTGCTTGTTCCCTGTGTTGCCTTTATTTCAGCTGCACTTTCGTAGTCGAGTGCTGTTTCTCCAACGGATTAAGACTGACGTGGCGCCCTAGAACATCGTATTAAGGAACCGTTTGGTTACTGTCCCACGACCACCTCCCTGGTTGGCCGGAGCATCCGGGAGAAACGCATGAGCAGCACAGGTTTGGTAGAAGTCGACGTATTTTGGTGTTTCTTCGGCAACTTTAGGTCTTTGGTATTTTTGCGAAAAAAAAGGCGTTACAAAATGCTACCTCCGAGGCTGCAATATAACTGCGAATTAATTACAATAAATGCCAGGACATTTCCTGTCCACAGCTGGTACCTTATTTAATGGCCCTGTCCTGGCTTACGTCATATCCCATAGTCGATAATGCAAAAGGAAACTATGCGCAATACTGTCTTTAAAGCATTTTATTATTCATAAGAGGCGATGAAAACCATTACAATTAAAAACATCAATTTTAATTACAACATATTTAATATCTTATATCTTCGTCATTATCTATACAGGGTGAGTTATTCGTATCCCGGCGGTCGATAGCTACTAAATTATTAGAGAAAGAAAAACATGTTTAACACAAAAGTTGTTTCACTCACCAGTTTCTATAACGTAAAATTATTTTCATTTATACAGGCAGTTCCCCGATCTTCTTTAAAACTTTGTAAAAGCGACATTTTGCAGATTTTGCCTTTAAACTATGTCAGACAATAGCCAGTAGATAGATGATAGTATCAAAAGATACTAGATTCATTATACAGGGTGTGTTCATAAAACTTAGTAAATTTTGATGTTTTTCAAATGGATTTTCCTTGAGTTTTTTAATGGAATATTATGTGGTAGTTGAATTGCCCCCCGAGTTTCCTTTAATTTATGTTAAGTATGCCATATGTTCAATTGTAGTAGTTTTCGTGATATTTACAATTTAAAGAAAAATGTTTAATATTATCTAATGAAGCCATTATTATCAACTGTTACAAACAGGGTTCGGCTGCAATTTGACGAAACAGGTAATATTAATTACCAGCACAAAACAAGAACTAAAACGTTGACCAAAGAAAGAAGAGGAGGTCCTACATTGTGGCCGCCAAGGTCTCCAGACTCAACAAACTCGACTTCTTTTTATGGGGATATGTGAAGGAGTTGGTATACCAATCACCTACTACACCAGAAGACATGAAACTTCGTATAACTAATGTTTTTGACAACCTTAGAGTAAATAAGGTGCATGTTAAGAAATATCTCAAGATCTTTTATACAGTACGCTAATGCTTGCGGAAGAGAAAACGGGCGTCATTTTGAACAACTTCTAAATATTAATTTAAATAATAGTTACTTGTTGTGCAATGTTTTTTAAGTGTTTATAGTTTGTTTCTGAATTTGCGTTTTAATAAACGCTAATAGTTTTGTTTTTTTTTTTTCTTAAATTATATGTGAATATACTATTACTGATTTACAACTAAAGAGACAAACAAAAAAGAAAGAACAAGAAAATAATGGTATATTTAGATAATATTACACATTTTTCTTTAAATTGTGTATCACAAAAACTACTAAAATTGGACACATCACATATTTGACATAAATTAAAGGGAACTGGATGGGCAATTCAATTAGCACATAAAATACTGGGTGTTCCATTTAAAAAACTCAAAGAAAAGCGACTTAAAGAACATCAAAATTTGAGTGAATCTAATATCTTTGAAAACTATCATCTATCTACTAGCTTTGACTATTATCTGGCGTAGTTTAAAAGCAAAATCTGAAAAAATGTCATTTTTACATAGTTTTAAAGAAGATCGTGCAACGGGCATATTTTGGAGAAATAATTGAATATCTCAGGTGCTATGAACGCTGAGAGTTAGCAACCTATACCGTTGGATGGCCAAATTTAGTAGTATTCATACAATAATAAAATATACAGGCCGTTCCATTTTAAAAAATGTAATTTACTTTAAGTCACGCCTAAATGCAACACCCTGTTTAAATGAAAATAATTTTACGTTATAGAAACTAGTGTGCCAAACATCTTTTGTCTTAAACATTTTTTCTTTGTCTAACGATTTAGTAGCTATCGATTGCCGGGATACTAATAACTCACCCTGTATAATAAACAACTACAGGTAATTGAAGTAAGAATTATAACAAACTCCGTGTCATTACCACAGGTTAAGACTTTCCATACACACACCTGGAGCATACGTGTGGCGAATAAAAAACGTACAACAGTTATAATTTTGCTTCGAAATGGACGGTCTGTGTACCTCACAACTAGGTTATTTGAACGTCTGACTAGCTTTTTCCACCATTTCGTGCCAGATGCATTAATTTCTAAAAGTAAATTACTTTCTACTGTTTCTGGTTGTTATCTCTGAAATGAAACGGTTAAATTCTTAAATGACGCTAGTTTACGCTGTTTTTTAATCCTATTAGAGTTTTTATAATGGTCGTTAGCAGGCCCGGCTTGGAGCTTGAGCTTAATTATAGTAAAATTGATGATGTGTTAATTTTGAAATATAATTAGTTTAATAGTAATTAAATACTAACTCAGGTTTTGGAAAATTACTTAAAAAAGACGAATAAAAAGCCGTTTTGCGTCGATTTTGAAAGGTCACGCAACGTAGGGTCGTTCAAAAACTATAAAATTCTTAATAGAAAATTGATAAATAATATAAGACAACACAGTTATGGAGAAAAATAGAAAAGCGATATAATGAACTAAAGTTCACCCAAGGAAAACTGAAAATACATTAACAAATATTACAATTTATTAACATTGGCGATTCCAGGATAGAATTAATCAGGGTTCGCCGGAATGGTCCCCCAGCTTGTTCATTGCCTTCGATCCCTGGATGTCCTGGAACCCACATCAGTGAAACCTTGTTCTCTTTTGCTATATCTTGGTTATACACTTACTGAAACGATTTCAGTTCCGGTTTTGCCTTTGATGTCGGACACGTTAATTTTTCCCATTTACGTATAACATAAAATAAGTACCTACTCTCGAATTTTCAATAGAACCTTTTCGGTTTTACCAAGGTTTTGAATATTTTAGCAAAGGTTGTGATTTCAGTTTCAATATTTTATACACGTTTTGGTTCGGTTATGGTTACGGTTTTACATCATATCAAAATCGGTTACGGTATGGGTTTAGTTAATATTTACTATTGCCCACTTTTACCCGAAAAAGCCCGAAAAAGAAAACGAAAAAACCAACTTGGGCCCAGTAGGTTGGGTTTTTCAAAAACGCCCGTGTTTTTTTAAACCCTGGAGTTAATCGAGTCTGCAATAGACAACTATAATCATCATTAACAGCAAAACAAGTAATAGAATCACAAAATAATAGAGGCAAAATTGACAAATACTCGGCAACATTGAGTGCCAAATAATGAGCTGTCTGTTTCAATACTTGTCCGGGTGTCAAAGGAAATAAAAATTATTATTATTTTTTTTAATCAAACATTTTATTTTGTGTTGATGACAATAGTCTAGTTGTATGCCATGATTATATCTTAATAACAAAAATAATCGATAAACTTATGAGTTTAAGTTATCAAAAATATAATAACCAAAACTGAATAACTCTTCTCGCTAAATGGTTTTCCAGATAGTAAATGTCATACCGACTAAAAAGCGTCGCATGGACTTATTTGTTTTCTTTGTTCCTTAAAAACTTACAGTCATTTTAAATATTAATAAAACTGTACTTTAAATAGCGCTAACTTCTTCAAGAATAAAACCCAAAACGTCGACAAGAAACTTTTCATTCAGATTATATTTACCTACTTGTAGAAAAACAAATTGCTGAAGAGTTTCACATGGATTTGTTTTTGTTTCTTTAATTGTTTATTCAATTTAATGATAATGTTTTTCGGATTGTTTCATATTATAATTTCAAATTATACTCATTCTTGCTTTTAGTTTGTTCTAGTTTTATATTGTCTATGCCAGCGGTTCTCAACCTGTTAGTTTCTGCATACCATTCAAACAGTATTAAATTTTATCCGTACAACCACACTGTCTATAAATTTTAAAGAAATCCACTTTATCTTCAACTATACTTAATTAAACATCTTTTAATTCGAAATTCATGCCTTAAACTGTGACATCTGCATGTATAAGGAGTCTCTTCCAAAATTTGGACATACAAATCCAAATATTCATGTATTTAAATCTAGCTATTAAAAAAATTTACAATGTTTACAGACAAAAATAGTTAATTTTATTTGTATAACTTTTGTACCTCTTTTTGTTGAATTCTGCAATCATTAAACTTAATAGCAACTGTCGTTATTTATCCAAAAGCGACGCAGTTTTTCTGTTAAAGCCAGATCTCCATCAATACCTAGATGCAGCAATGTATTAGTCCCAAGAAACAGAATTGTCCGTCATACAATTTTGACAAAACATTGGATATTTTATTACCAGTTGTTCTTTGATGCACAAACTAATCTCTAATCTGTATATATCACTCTACTACACCAAATCGTACGGTATTTTAATGGTATTATTATTAATGGTATTTTTCGTAATTTATATATTTTTCTATTTAATTTAGTTTTTACCATCGTCCTTTTTTTATTTGCAGTGCTCACCGATATCGACATAAACTCATTTGATGCCGATACCCTTGAAGCAATGTCAGTGACGTCATATCGAATGAGCGAGGATATCCTATGCATCCAACCACCATACCTGAGGAACCCTGGTTCCTTCAGGTCAACCAGAGACTCCATACGAGAAGCGAAAAGACCAAAGGAAATGCCGGCGCCGGATGTCGCACAGCAACAGCTGATAAAATTCAGAGGTCAGTATCCCATCTATTCCCAAAAAAAAAAACATCAATCAGGTATAATCCAATACCTATCGAAAGATGTAGCTGTCAGACAGATTGCTATCTGATCGCGTGTTGCTACGTTGTACTCTGTTTTACCATAGTAACCATAGTGCCGAAAAAAATAACAATAATAATAATGGCAGTTCCTTTGATACAATAAAAAAGAGAAATTGAAACATGTAGACAACAAAAACCTGGAATCTACATGCACCAATAATTTGAAAGTTCCTTCTCTAAGTATAGGTACTAATTTAGGTAATTACCTACTCTAAAATTTGAACAAAATTTCTAATAAATTATTAAAACTATTCTCCGTAAGAACAAACAAAAATATCAACCTCATATAAGGTTAGATGTAATTTTGATTATCTCATGGCATGTGAATGTGCAAATTGTGTTCAGTAGTCAATTATTTATTTATGTATAAGGCATGTATGTCACTCGAAGTTTCGCAACAAACTTGACAAGGCTGTTTTATGTAATGAACTTACGCCATTTTTGGCGAAACATCTGCAAACTGTTTACAAATTCACAACTATCCGGCTGTACACCACATGGCGCGAATTTGTTTTTTCGAGTGTATACTTACACAGTGTGTGTGTAACTTTGTCATTATTACATAAGTCGTTGCACTTAGTTTACGCTAAATGTGTCCCAATTTGGACATTTAGTTGATATTGCATTTCGGCAATATCACTATTTTTTGTAAAACGAATATCATTATCAACTTTTAGAAAAAAAAAATTTGAGATTTTCTACTAAAGGTATCGGGACGAACGTTCATATTTAGAAGTTTTATGACCAAACTTAGAGCTGAAAAGGTTTTGGTTCAATGGGGTCCAAAGGAACTGGCTATTTACTCTTAGCATTTTTCAACCATTTTGCAAATGAGTCGTCATTTCTGTAATTTCGTCAAAATAGATAAATAATAAATTAAAGTAGAGGAAATTTTGTATAATTTATGTCTATAACGTTTTTTTTTGTAAAATTAACAGTTTAGCTGCAGGAGCAAATTCTATTTGATCGAAATCGTGTCTGCATTAATAGTAGGTAGCCAGGATATTTTGAAACTTTTGACAGTATTCAGAACGTCAGCGGTTGCGAAACGTCAATTCAACACGCAAATACATGGAGAATGCGATGAGGAGGAGATACACGCGCGCACGTACGCTATGTGAAACGATGTTGAAACAGCTTGGTGTTTCCATGGTGTTTACAAAGTCAATGTGTATTTCGAGTGCGGATAGCAATGTTGTTATGTATTTTTCAAGGATTTTGCAAATGAGCCGCCATTTGTGTAATTTCGTCAAAACAGTTAAATAATAAATTAAAGTAGAGGAAATTCTGTACCTATAAATTATGTCTATGACATTTTTTGGTAAAATTAATACTTTAGCTGTAGGAGCAAATTCTATTTGTTCGAGATCGTGTCTGCATTAATATAGGATTTGCCACATATTTTTATTCTAATGACAGTAGGTAGTGTCAAAGGCTGATTTTTTGACAATATCTACTGTCAATATCTGTCAAATCCTGGCTAATTCGTTTTATTTTAATGCAAACACGATCGATCTCGACCAAGTAGAATCTGATGCAGCTAAACTATTAATTTGATATATTGTATGATAAAGTCATGTGCCTGGCCACATCAGATTTTTTATTAATTTTTCGAAAACAAATATATTTAAATCTTTAAAAGTTATTCATTTATAATAGTTAATCTAAAAATATGTACTTAAAAAGAAAATATTCCTATTTTAAAAACTTTTTTCTTGTTACAGAACGCTCGTACAGCGACATCCAGCGGGTGGATCGCAAACAATTCCGTACCCGTTACAAGATGGAGTAGGCGCTCGGCGCTAGATGGCGCACATAGTCAGCGCAACGTATTTACTTCACGATCGATTTTTTCGTTTTGCTTTTTGTTTAATGTTTGATGATTCTACATCAAACATTACACGATTCTGAGGATGACAACGACCAGGATGCTCGTGTTTCTCATGCGTCCGCCTACCAAAGACACTCGACACAAATGATATTGTGTTATTTTCGACGCTATATGTTCTTCTCATTTATTTAGTCATTAGTTATTTAAGTATAGAAAAGGATATTTAACGTTATGTTGCGTATTAGTTTCAAATACGTTCTAAGCATGTTATAGTGTAGCGTTTCTTTATTGAGAAATAAATATTTATAAAGACAATGTGTTGTTTTATGTATTTATTTGAATTGTTTATTATAATTTAAATGTTTGACAGTGTTTTAAGCAAAACCATATCTTTCCTAATATGTCCCTACATTTCCTATCATATTTTTCAGAATCATCAGTCAACCACACTGTCAAAATTGGTTATTAATCGAGAATAATTTAGTACACAGATTTTTAGCTTGTAAGAGCTAGGGTTCATTTTATTTATTTATTTTAAACCATTCATGAAGTTAAATTCTTTACATTTTATCCTGTTCTGAACAACCCTTGATTAAAATATTTTGTTTTGTTCTGTAAGTCCTCAACAGGCCCTATATGTAGTAATAGGCCATCAATATTTTAAGCAGGCGCCGACCGGAGTGCGATGTGACGCTCTTTTCGTTGCTAGGCAACATTGTTGTCAGGAACAGAGCGCCTGGAGCTTCCAGAATTCGTGGGGTTGGGATACACGGCAAATAAAAGCCACCCAGACAGGTTATCAGCCTTGATTTCAACGCAGAAACGTTTTATTTTAAGTTAGTATGCGAGTTATCTAACCGTCAACCGCTGTCACACACAGAATGGTGTTAAATGTTGCCTTGGGGACAGAAAAATGTATTGTGGTGAGCGTGTATTTTCGCGATTCGAAGAAATGATTGATTTGTCCGACATAACATAACCAGGTGAGTGAATTTTTGATTAAAAAGTGAAAATAACGCAATATTGAATGGGTCGGCCATTATGAATTTCGCGCATTTTAATACTAGTGGCGTACTCTATGAAACACTACAACTTTCGCTTTTATTATCGACTAGGTCTAGTTGTCAAGGTCAGTGTGTAGATGTCGCTGATTGTTCGAAAACATACGAAACCATCTTTTAAACTCGATATAGCTTATTTCGGCTGTATTATTATAAATTATGCGCTTACCTTGGTTATTCGGGCGTATTTTTGTTTTAAATCACGTTGTTACTCCTAGAGAAATTCATTGTTGACAGGTGCATATCCATGTTTTGTCCCTAACCTTGAATGCGCCCAATGAGAGTTTGCGCTGGCTGCTTGGACCAATCAGGCTACGTCCTTAAAACGCCAGGGTCAACAAATCCTTGTGAAATAACCGAGTTTCCAGCGGCCATATTGAAAACAACCTTTCGTTCGACGTTGGCTATTTTTCACGATTTTTCATGTATTTCCGCGTGGTTTTTCGCGATTCCGGGTCATGGGTGGTGTGATGTGCGTCTCCTATCGCTAGTTCGTAGCGACAGCGGTGCCGCTCGGCCGTTTCGTGTGACATTTGAAGTGTTTTGATAGTGCGAGACCTTGAATTGTGTTTGGCTACCAAGCGAATAATTTTTGGGAGTTTTGGATACGTCTCATTATGCATTATATCATCCCAGGTAATATTTGATCTAGTAATCGCGCCGCATCAGTCGCAAAACGTCAAAATTCTAGCGTAAAACGCTTTGCCGATCGATATAGGTTAGGTTAGGTTTCGCTCCGTGCTGCTATTGGTAAACATGCCTGGCCTCTCTTATTTCTCTGTTATTTTATTTATATAATGCGTTTTGCACCGGATTGTTACTATTTCTGTATCGGTTTTGTGTTTTCTTTGTAAGCCGCCTATAACCTCCGGCTTTTTGCTTAACGATTTACGCAAATATTACTTTTTATGACGGGTGGGTGCAATGACTTTACTCAATGGACACTTTTACGCCGTAATTTAGTTAAAAATTGCAGCACATTGTTTGGTTTAACGAACGTGACAGTTACATAATTCATATTTTTGCCGCAGATCTATCTATGTTTGTATCTTTATCTCGAACTTATCAACATCATAATTGTAGCTTTGTGACACGGCTACTGGCTTCTCTTTGCTTGCTAACGTATTTTTGGTAACATAATATGCTGTAGATAAAAGTTCATCGAGTATGTACTTTAATCGCAATTGCTGTCATGGAGAATTTGATTATTTTTAGTTAGTGATAGTTGAGCATGTCGAAATGTCATAATTGTCATATGATTATGTGCATTAAATAAATGCTTAATAGGGTTGTCATTCCTCTGATAAACCGCTTTTCAGTTTTACTTTACATACATGGGGGAAAAGTTCGTACAAAATTGGTGCTATACAGGGTGAGTTATTAGTATCCCGGCGGTCGATAGCTACTAAACCGTTAGACAAAGATAAAAATGTTTAAGACAAAAGTTGTTTGGCTCACTACTTTCTATGACGTAAAATTAACATTTATACAGGGTGTCGCATTTAGGAGTGCAGTAAAGTATGTAAAAAAGATCTTGAGATATTTCTTAACATGTACCACTTATTTACTCTACGGTTGTCAAAAACATTGGTTACTTATACGAAGTTTCACGTCTTCTGGTGTAGTAGGTGCTGATTGGTATTCCAGCTCCTTCACATATCCCCATAAAAAGAAATCGAGACCTCAAGGAGACTTTGGTGGCCAAATGGAGGACCTCCTCTTCCCTCTTTGGTCACCGTTTTAGTTCTTGGTAGATCATGTTAATTAATTCTTCTTTGCCATAATTATAACTCATCGTTCAGAGAAAAGACAAATATTGTTACTAATTTTGACAGCAATAACTTATTGAGTGTCGTTAGATCTCAATTGTTTGTTGCTATGATTAGTTAATGCTAATAGTATTAATTTTTTTAAGTTGTGTTTTAATGCAGTATTACTGATTTACAAATGAGAGACAAGCAAATATACAGGTCGTTCCATTTAAAAAAATCTTACTATTTTAAACATTAAACAGGTAAAAGGAATAATCGAGGAGATAATATTTGTCAATGTTATAGGTTATATTAGTGCTATGTATCTATATTAACATATTTTTATGTGTTTTTAAGTATAGGAATGTAACTTGTACGCATTTTCGAACCAAATAATAATTTTTTCGTTACCAACACCAACGTTAGTTTAGAATTGTTTCAATTTTTAAAAGAGTAATGGGCTCAAAATGTCAAGATAGCAATGTTCAGGAATACCTATTTTCTTTCAAACCTGTTATTTGGCAAAATTCTTTAAATTTTAGTAGTCTCAAATGAATTAGACTGAGGTAGTCAATACACACAAAGAGTCATTGTACGTTTTTAGTTATAACTGATTTTGCTGTCTATATCGTATAGTATTCTGTGAACATCACAGAATTATAACATTATCACAATAAGTCAAATACCTGAAACAAAATATGTACTAAAATGTACTCATTTTTCATCATAATTTTACAAATTTCTGCTTGATATACTCCACCAGCGTGTACCAGGAAGCAAAGAAATCATCGTGTTTGTCAGTCATTTTGCGAAATAAAACCGACTGTCCGGTCCGTTTATTTGTATCCGTTTGACGATATGCAAGAGCTAGTCTGGTTCTAGCAATACGAATGACAAATGCTGATATTTATCTCGAACTTACATATGCGTTTGAACGTCATTCAGAACAGAATGAACGGAGATTGAACTTCTCACTTTGACTGACATTTATCTCAGGATAAACTTCATTCATCCGGAAGGAAAGATATAGATAACGAACGACAACAAAAAGGTTAAAGCCAGTATTCCAATATTAATGGCTTTTTTACCTATCTGTAGCTGAAAGTCGTGCAGATTTGATCAAAATAAAGTCGTGTTTTTTGTTTGTTTTGCAATTAAAATAGTTTTTCGGTATCTACCTACATACTTCCATCATCAATCACAAATACTGTGTGTTCAGCAAATATCTATCACTATTATTATCCATGATCCAACATGTCTCTGTGGGGATAAGTGAATAGCAATATCTACAAATACCGTCCATTCTGAGGTATTGATCACACCATTTGTATTAACGTTAAAGAAAAGGAGAAACATTATTCAAAGCAAAAGGGTAATTCTTAATCAAATACCTCATTTTTACATACTAATTGTAAACAGTTTAAAAAAGCATTTAACCCTAGCGATGGCTTTATTATAAGTAGATGATAAATTTCCTTGTGATACTATTAAATAATTGCCATTGCTCAATTGCTCAATTGCTGTAAATATACCAGATAATCGTTGTATAAATCTGGTATTACCTACTTATCCCTTGTAAAAATGTTTGTTTAGTTCAGCTCGTTTTTTTTTATATTTCTGATCGTTCCGCCCTTATTACTGATGTAAGTCCAGCTAATAGGAAATGGAACAAATGAACGGAATTGCTCTTCCAGTGGCAACAAAAAGGATGCGACACCGTCATAGGAATCGGAAATTGGAGACTATTTCATTTCCTATCTCGTTAGCGCAGTCCGATAACTATTGCACTTCGCTAGTTGATAATTTGTTAAAATAGAGCTAAAGACTACTCAGGTGACATTATTGAGACGCAGTAGTATATTATACAAGTTTTATAAGACGTCAAATTGGCGCATGAAAAACAACGAAACAAAAAAGACAACGCGCCAAGATGTCTAAAAAACGAGTATATACTATTTTCTTGACTTTGCATCATTAATTTTATATAAATTTAATTGTAAATATATTATTAAAACTGTTTTATTATGTATTGCTAAATTGACATTATCTCGATTTTGAGCCGATTGGGGCACAGGTTAATATGTTTTCATCGATCTCAAATTCCACCAGAATTATGTACGGATATATAGGAACAAATTGAAAGAGTCCCGCAGAAACAAAATTAAAGTTATATTTTTTCTGTATAAATATATTGTATTCTTATAAAAATCATTCCTTATATTGGTTCGTAATAAGCGAGTGATTAACAGAAATGCCATCGTACTCTCTCGATAACTAATCCTTATAATCATTGTTGTCCTTGATGATCTCAATTCACACTAGAAAAGGAGCTATTAATTTTGCCAATTTTTTGTAATTCCACCACTCAATACAATTTATCAAGTCCAATCAATACGTTCTACAAAAAAATCGGCTTAGTAGTGACCGAATCTTCTACAACTTAATTACGAGGACAAATCTTAGCAAAACAAATTTGCAAAATTGACCAAATTAATCGCCGTTGTAGTTAAAAGCGTTAAACCACACAATGGGTGTTGATTAAAGGTGAATAGTTTCGTGGAGCGACACCAGGGAGCGTTGTCGCCGGAAAATTGAGACGTTTCAATTCAACAATAACTTGATTAATTACCCCCCACAATGGGCGTCCTGAATGAAGAAGTTGGCTTTGAGATTTCTAAACGTCTTTATCGTATGGAAATGCAAATTGAGGAAACATGTCTGCAAATGTGTACGCGATTTTTACTACATACGGAGAATAGAATACCCGCATTCTAACTGTATATGTATTGAATTGAATTAAAAAAGAATATGGAAAATGTGTACGTATTTACATACGCGAACGTAAAAGGCATGGCTAATTGTCTCGCCAACAAATTTTACCACATCTAACTGTTATGGGTTTTCATTATGGAACCAAAAGCAGTGGTACAGTGTGTTACAATGTTAACGCTAAAAATTGTTAAAAATCATGCAGCAGATATAGAACATTGTCTATTATACTAACAAAAGTTTACTTTTGTCTTTGTCATCCAAATACTGATACTGATTTGCAACATTATAGATACATTTTTCTACTTGAATGTCTCTTCTTAAAACACAGTTTGGCTGCAACAAATTTTGTGTCAGGTAGCCCTTTATATTGTCGCTCATCTCCTATTTAGTAAATATGGTCACCCTCCTGTAAATACAGTGTCCCCAGATGAACTTAACTATAATTTTAATAAACCAACATTTTGATTTTTCAAGAAAATGTTAGTTTCTTATAAACAGTTTTCTAAGTCATTATTTATAAGAGTACGGCCTTAAATGGGTCTTACCCATACCCAAGATATTGCTTTAAGATACAGGCTGGTTGCAAAACCAGAAATTGATCAATTTATTCTAGGGTGAAGTATCAGTTCTTTTGCAATTAAATGTAAAATATCATAAAGAAAATAAATAGTTTGTATCAATTTTAATTATATAATAGAAAACACGTTGTTAGATGACTATTCAAGATATTATCTAAGAATTTTTCGAATTTTGTTTTAAAAAATTATTTTTAGGATAAAACGCATTTTCTTGCCAACATACTCGGTATGCTGAAGTATATGTATGTAGGGTGTTGGAGGTCAAGGATAATCCTCGTGGCACCCAGGCCCCATTGGGCCCCTTGTGCCTCCCCCTACGCTCACTCTGGCTGTGTCAACCAGCCTAGGTAGTTAACGAAGGCTAGGACGCAGCTCAGAGGTGCGTTCCTGATTCCGTCCATGGTTGGCCATGGATCCCCCAGCAAGCGTTCCCTGTGTACAACCAGGTCTGGGCATTCACAGAAAATGTGTTTTACCGTCTCATCCTCTAGCTCACAAGCTCGGCATATAGACGTTTCAGCGAGATGCATCACGTGTAGATGCTTCCGTAAACCACAGTGACCCGTGAGAATACCCGTAATTAAACGTAGGTTTTGTCTGGACAGCTGTGTAAATTTCCTAGCAGAGATGCTGGAGGAGCGAGGGAGCCCTTCCCTAGCTTGGTGACAGCCAGGTAGATTCTCCCATTGTCGGATGAATTTCTTGTGGGTGAGGTCCTTCAATGATTGTAGCAGAAGGTTATTAGTGGGTAGTAGAAAGGGTTCCGGCGAGCTTACCAGTCCGTTGGCAGCTCTTCTTGCTAGTTTATCAGCGTGCCGATTGCCCTTATCCTCAGAATGCCCTTTTATCCATATGAGGTTGACCTTGTTGTGTTTGGACGCCTCCACAAGGGTGTTATGACAATCCAAGACTAAATCGGAGGTAAACCTGCAACGACTTAATGAGAGGATGGATTGTCTGCTGTCTGTGTAGATCGTTACGTTACTGCCAATCTTGTCGGAGCTGAGAATACACTCCGCGGCAGTTTTTATGGCAAAGATTTCCGCCTGCGTTACAGAAGGATACTTGCCTAGGGGGATGGACTGTCTTAGCTGGTAGTCATGAGAGAAAATGCCAGCGCCAGTACCACTATCTTTCCTGGAGCCGTCTGTGAATATCTTCAGGCTCGAGGTGTTCCCCTTTACCTGCGGTATGTCCTTGGGAAGGTAGGGTTTGTTGAAGACGTAACAAGGTGGAATATAGTCCGTACGGTAGTCGAGAAGCGGCACAACTTCCGTTGCACTACTCCATAGACTGCCCCACATGCCGCCCTTGTCGCCTACTTTTGTGTAGCCCACCGTGCGAAGCCTGAATAGTGTTTTCAGGGCCACCTCTTCAATGAAGAAGTCAAGTGGTGGCAAGTACAACATGTACTCCAACGCAGCAGTTGGGGTTGTGCTCATTGCCCCGGTTGTGCCGAGGCAAGCAAGTCTTTGAATTTGTGCCAGTTTGATTTTGGTTGTGGTCAGCTTGACTCTAGACCACCACGCAATCGCCCCGTACGTGAGCATAGGACGGATAACGGCAGTGTATATCCACAGTGTGATCTGTGGTGAGAGACCCCAGGTTTTCCCTACGGCTCTACGACACTGACCGAAAGCCATTCTTGCCCTTTTCAGTCTTAGCTCAAGGTGTGCTTTCCAGCTTAATTTCCTGTCGAAGGTCACACCGAGATACTTGACCTCTTCAGACAGTTTCAGTTCGCTATTGCAGAACCTTGGTGGTGTGAAATTGCCGTGTTTCCTCTTACTAGTGAAGAGTATCATTTCTGTCTTGGCTGGGTTAACGGAAAGCGAGTGAGCTTTGCACCAGTCCTCGACGTGTTTTAGCGCCACTTGCATTCTTTCGGCAAGTGTGTTGTGGAATTTTCCGCTGACGAGTATGACAAGGTCATCAGCGTAGCCAACGGTCTCGAATCTTTGGCCATTTAATTCTTGAAGCAGGCTATCAAGGGTAAGGTTCCACAAAAGTGGTGATAACACTCCTCCCTGTGGACAGCCTCCCGCGACTCTTCCCTTGAGTGTTGTGTTGCACGCCTTGAGGCTCACTATTCTTTGCGAGAGCATGGCATGGATCCAGCCCTTAACGGTCGGCGCCACGCCACGCTCTGCCAGAGCCTCCTGGATGCAACGGAAGGTGGTTTTATCGAAGGCTCCTTCAATGTCGATGAACACACCCAATGTGGATTCCCCGTTGTCAATTGAGGAGCTTATTTGCTTTGTCACACTGTATAGTGCAGTGTCAGTGGATCTTCCTTGTGTATAGGCATGTTGGCTAGGGTGCAGTGGTCTCGCTAAGAGTGCTGTGTCCCTGATATATCTGTCGCAAAGTCTTTCAATAGTCTTCACAAAAAAAGAGGAGAGACTAATGGGTCTGAAAGCCTTTGGTACCGAGTAGTCCTGTCTTCCGGGCTTAGGTATGAAGGTGACTGCAACTTCACGCCAACGTTTTGGGACGTAACGCAGCGCCAGGCACGCTTGTATGATCTCCAGCAGATGTGGTTCAATCGTTTCAAGTCCCCACTGTAGCAGGGCTGGAAAGATACCATCTGGTCCTGGAGACTTGAAGGGTGAGAAGCTCTGAATGGCCCACCTTAGTCTGGCGCTGTCTGCAATACGGCTGGCTGAAACCCAATCGTCCTCGGAGGCAGCGCTGTTAGGTTCTGCAATGGTGGTATCCAGAGTGGTGGAGGAGCCTGGAAAGTGAATACACATTAGCAGTTTTAAGCTCTCTTTGAGGCTGTTGGTAAAAGAGCCATCAGACCTCTTCAAGATACCTACTTCCTGTCTCGGGTCTTTTGACAGTATTTTTTTCAAGCGAGAGGCATCGGCGATGCATTCCACGCTTTCGCAGAAGCTGCGCCAGGTAGCCCTCTGCCTTCGCCTGATTAATTTCCTGAACTCGGAACGCTTACTTCTGTAATCGTCCCAGTCCAGGTCAGTTTTTGAGCGTTGTGCCTTATTGAAAGCCCTTTTGGTATTCACCTTGAGTCGTTCGAGCTCGGAACACCACCAAGGGGTGGCGCGTCCCAGCTCTAGTTCTTTCCTCAGGGGACAGGCCTTTTTGTACGATTTCATCAGAGCGTTGCTTAAGACAGACGAGTAATTGTCCAGGTCTCCGATGTTACGTGGGCGTGAGATGTTCGTATGTTGCAACTCACCAGAAAGATTTTCGCAGAAGGCGTCGATGTTCGTCCTTCTGGCATCTCGCCCCAATCTTTTCTTGGCCTCGTGACGACCAAGATCGAAGGTAATCCATCTGTGGTAATCCATCTGCTGAAGTATATTGATACGGTTGATCAGATACATCGCGAGACTACGAAAAGTTATTTACTCTTTATGTCAAATCTGGCGGATACCTATATCTAAACCAGTGCCAAAATATAACTTCTAAAATACTAAGTAAATTGTTGCAATTAAAATACAAACAATTCGTATCAAAATAATAACAAAAAAGGTAGTCAAAAACTGTTTATTACTAAATAAATAAAATAGTAATAATTTAAAAATACTCTTTACAACAGTAAACTCCCTTTTTTATATCTAAACAAATCTCTTTAACTCAACACGAACTTATTTCTTTGAGACCAACAATATTAACTTTATTGAATACTCAAGTTTATTTGCTTGTTGAAATTAATTTATTTGGAATATTATTTAACTTAAATAAATAATAATAATATACCTACATGTTTCGATACAAACAAAAATTACTTTCCTTTAAAATAATATTTTTATTTTGATTTACACAATTTAAAATTTACAGGTCCACATTACTTCATCAAACTAATAATTTCTTTAATCAAACGACTATTTATTGCAACCTTAAAATATCGCATTTAGACACAACCAACAATTTCGTTAGATACATAATTTAACAAAAAATATAATTGTTTCACTCAACACAATCATAATTATTTGAAGGAAATAAATCTTGTGTTATATAATAATTATAATATACCTTATAATATACAAATTGTAAGTTTGAACTGAAAACATAAGTTGTTTGACACAAATAAATGTTCTTTCTACCAAAGAAATATTTCTTTGCCTCTATTGAAACCCCAAATTTGCTTGAGTCAATGCATATTTATTAGAATTAAACAAAAATTTCTATCTGTGTAGATCTTTGTATTATTTGTAACATGCATTTTCCATTAACATTAACAACAACTTCATTTTCTATTAATTTTAATATTGATTATGTAATTAAGGTTTTGCGATAAATTCTGCATCTCTGAAACTGCCATATTAAAAGCAATCTGTGCTTCAAATTCCACGTCCATCTAAGATAACAATTGAATACTCATTTTATAGCTCATAAACATAAAATCTGGTTACATCCATGTTATGCTGTGGTATTTGAATAAACTTAAAACTTACCAAGAAAACAATGGAAATAAAAATTCCCTTCAATAACAATAATTTAAAGATATTTTAAATAAAACATAAAATCTCTAAAATGAAATGAGCCGTTTAGTTTAATCTTCAACTGTAATTAGTAAGTCTCCCCATAATCGTGTCTTATTCACATCTAAACTTATAGAAGGTGGGAAGTTTTGGAATGAGCACACCCATTACAACAATAATTTTGTAACTTATTGACTCGGTAATACGCCCGTTAAAACTAATAAAATAAGTAATTACTCTTAAAATAATAATTTCCGTCATAAAATTACAAATTCTTTCAGTAACCCATAATCGCCAACGAACATTACTCGACGGGTTATACAAGCGTTACTTAAATTACCACCGAGTCCGTGGCAACGCCTTGTCGCCCGTGACGCAAATGCCACATGTCTTTGTATGAATTAATGAGCGTAAGACCAGCAATAATGTACACACACTTGTCGATTTTTAAAATTGCCCGTCCGAAAACCAGTTCTTATAGTAAGTAATTAGGCTCCCCGAGCTTTCCGAACGCGTTGAAATGTACTGTGAAACGGCGGAAGTGGGCGTGGCCTCGTATCTTTAATTAAAACAGGCAAAACTGTAAAAAGTTGAAGATTTCGTGTGTTCTCTATACGCTATCATGTCTTCGGTGAGCAGATTAGCCTTATAAAGCAGCTTATTTCAGAATCACCGGCGCGCTTTGGAGGAGAAGGTTAGAAAGGAAACTGAATATATTAACTGTTTTTTTTACTGGCAAAACCGTGACGATGCAGGTGGATCTCCACGTTTTTTTATTTTTTTTTTCGTTTAAGATCCATAGGGAAAGTTGTAGATACATAATTATTGGATCTACAGTCAGAACAAACTTTTATACATACATATTGTGATATAAATGTCAAAAATGTCATTCTGAGGTAACTAATAAAGACTAAAGAAACCAGAGAACTCGTTCTGGCATTTTGATAGTTATTTTTGTTAATTTTTGATAGTTATTATTGATTTTGAGATTGTAATATGGTTTATACGGATTAACTGGACGTTTTCTAAATGTCAAATTACTTAAAAGCTTTAACTTTTTTTCAAGTACCAGTCAAAAATTATTTAACATTTTTGGTATGAATTTAGGCATTATGTTCTAAATTATGTGATAGTATATTATTATACAAGTTTTACAAGACGCCCGCACCCTCTTCTGCAGTAGGTACCCTAAAACAGGCAAAATTTTCCCGAAATTTACAATTTTACAAAATTACGTGATTTATTATTTTTCTCACAGAAATTACTATTATTGGATTATTGACATGTTTTTTTATCATTTATTAACAAATTCAAAAATCAAAAAATTGTTCAAACAATTACCATTTGTTTAAACAAAAATATACGATGTTACGAACTCCTTTTTCCATTTGTTCCGAAAATTATTGGTTTTTTGTCATGTATTAACTAATTAGCAATTGCTATCAATTGTCATATTTTTCTACTTTTGCATAAATGATTAGATTATTGGTATTTTTTGTCATATACTTATTTGCAATTGTTTAAACAAATGCCATTTGTTTAAACAAATATATACATTGTAATGGACATAATTTTCGATATTTTTTGCATACTAATTATTATTAGATTTTTGGCAGTTTTATGACATGTATTAACTAATTTGTAATTGTTTAAACAAATATATACATTGTTACGGACATATTTTTTATATTTATTGTAGAAACTATTATTAACTTATTGGCAAACCAAAATTTTGTTTGCTTTTCCATTTGTAGAAATTATTGTTACATTGTTGGCATGTTTCTGCAATTTGTTACTTAATGTGCAATTGTTTGAAAAATTAATTTGTTTAAACAATAATATACAATGTTAGTACGTATCTTTTGACAAAAATTATTATAGGATTTCTGGTCTTTTTTTAATTTTGGAGGTTTTACGATATCGGTCAAACAAGTACATATTTTGGTTGCAACAGTATGTATTTATTATTATAGGTTATAATTGGAAATTAGTTAACAAATTCGGCAAGAAAAAAGTAGACAAAAAGTACAGTAATAATTTTTGCCAAAAAGATACGTCAGTACCGTTGTATATTTTTGTTTAAACAAATGGTATTTATTTAAACAATTGCAAACTAGTTAATTAATGACAGACAATGCCCAACAATAATAATTTCTCAAGAAAATAGAAAAATATGTCCGTAACATTGTATATTTGTGTAAACAATTGCAAATTAGTTAGTAAATGATCAAAAATGCTCTTAATAATAAAGTCTTTTAAAAAATAGAAAATTAGTCCGCAAAATTGTATACATATTAGTCAATAAATGACAAAAAATGTCAGTAATTTAATAACGTGCAAAAATTAGAAAAATATGTTCGTACTAATGTATTTTTTTGTTTAAAACACATTTAAATTACTTAATAAATAAAAAATGTTAATAATCCAATAATAATCACTTCTACCAAAAGCAATAATAAAACACGTAACATTATAAAATTGTCAATTTGGGGAAACTTTTGTCTCATATTTAGGGTACTATGGAGAGGGTAGGGGGTGGTGAACAAAAAATAGCGGCCGTGGATTTGTTCCTTGGGGAGTTCTGGTAATCTCCCGCAACTTTTTTTTTCTAAATCCGAAAGTTGAAAAAATAGGGGAAAAAGATGCATTTTTGCAATGCATTTTGGAGAAATTTAAGGTGCTGGGTCGCACGTGTTAACGTTAACCGATTTTTCTCAAATTTGGGGGAATTTGATGTTACAGATGTTACAACTGATCAATTGTAACACCGAAAACAGTGTTACAATATGTGCATTGTGCATTCAAAGTAGAAAATGCTATTTTTGCTATTGTCGATAGATTTACTAAACTAGGTCTTTTATGAAAGATGGTTCTTTATTTGATATTTAGCAAACCTCATTTGGGATTAGAATCACAAATCAATAATAACCATAAAAATATGAGACATTTGTACTAACTATCCGAAATGTTGGTCAGAATGTTTTTTTAGTACTCGTTTATGAAATTAATTTCACGATATCAGTTGAATAAGTTAATTTTAATCTTAATCAAAAACACAAGTTAAATAAAGTAATTTTAATCTAAATCAGAAACTGCAATAATATAGCTTATGTTACATTTAAGAAAACGTAACTTTGTGTTGGTATGTCGTTAGGGAACAACCTGTATACATAAAAATATTTTCTGTCTGTAGAGCAAATGATTGGCTATAACTTTTCTATAGGGAAGAAACGTGTATGTATTGTCAAATGATATTGAAACGTATTTATTAGGGTTGTTTGCGATCAGAAGAAGTGGTGGGGGGTTATTTAGAAGCACGGACGGCAGTTGTTAGGGACCTTATCACTATGGCGATTCCGCAGAGCTTACCTCGATGTTTTCGAGCTTCAGGTTCCTCTTACCCTTCACTTCCTTTTCCTTTCATTTTCGCCTCCTACCTGATTTCCAACAATCTTACATTCCGGGTTGAAATACACCTGTCTAAGTTGGAATCTGCCAATGTTGTTATCATAATAATCCGTTTTGATTTTCTCCTCTGAAATTTCTGTGGAATGTCTACATCGGGCTCATCGTTGCTATTTAAAGTAAACCGATATTTTTTGATATACAGGTGTCCCAAAATTTGTCATTAAATGTCAATATTAAAATTCGGTGTTTTACAATGTACATAATAATTGAAGAAAAAAGTTCTTTCACAATACACTAAATTATGCATTATGCACGAAGTAATTTTAAAACTGGAATTTCTGGGACGGTAAAAATATGTAAATGAATAAAATTCTTTGCAGGTGATTTTTTCGGTATAAGTATGAGGTTGAGATGGCGTTGAATCGCTCTACTAGCTTTAATGTTTATTAAACAAAATTCTTGGACACGTCCATTTTTTATTATTAAAATACACATTTTTGTATTTAATTCACCTTCCGAGATTAAATTGTTTTTGTCTTATCAATTTTCTTTTATAAAGTCACTATTATGCTGATATATCTATATGATATAATTTTTAACATCAAAACTGCTAAAACCTGGCTTTTAAGCCGGCATTCATTCAGTGTAAAAATATGATTTAGGTAATGCTTATTTACTTTTATTCAATAACCAGAGTTATAAATAAAATATTTTGAACTTGTAACTGTATTTGTCTCAAAAATGCACATCTATAAATCTAATATTTATATTTTAAAATACGGTCAAAATATATTATTTGTCACATATAATAATAACTAATTACCTTATTATTATTATTTTCTTTTGGTTGGTTTGCTTAAAGCTGGATATGTCCGGTTAAGCAATTGAAGCCGAATACATAATTTTCATTTTCGTTATTGACTACAAGTAATAAATTATACTAATAAGTGTAATATTCATACTAAAAAATATTTTTAGATGTAACTTATCATGGGTTCGTTCATCATCATCTTCATCAGGGTTCTCCTTATTGAGTTGATATAGTTGATCTGTAGTTTCAAAATGTGTAGATTAATCACTGTACACTAGGGTGGTCCAAATGTATACCTCGCATTTTTTTGCTGAAGGGCAACGATGCCCAAAAACTGTTCCTTTTCCTAAAAATAAAAAGCAAATCCCCCGAAAATTTTACTAACGTTAACACGTGTCACAGAGTACCTCAAATTTCCCATTTAAAAATACATTGTAAAATTTTTTCCTTTTTTTTTCACGTTTCTGAATTACAAAAATCCCCAAGGATCAAATCCACAACCACTATTTTTTTCCACCGCCCCCACACTCTCCTGCAAAACCCTACAAATGAGGAAAAATTTTCCCAAAATTTAAAGTTACGTGATTGAATATTTTTTTTACAGAAATTACAATTATTGGATTATTGACGTTTTTTTGTCATTTATTAACTAATTTTAAAATGTTTAAACAATTACCATTTGTTTAAACAAGATTATACGATATTACGAACATATTTCTAATTTTTTGTAATTATTAAATTATTAAATTATTGTGTGTTTGTCATGAACTAATTAGCAATTGTTTAAACAATTACCATTCGTATACATTGTAATGGACATAATTTTCTATATTTTTTGCATTAATTATTATTACATTATTGAAATTTTTTGACATTTAACTAATTTGTAATTGTTTAAACAAATACTATTTGTTTCAACAAATATATCATATCAGTACATTGTTACGGACATATTTCTTATAATTTTTGCAGAAACTATTATTAGATTATTGGCATTTTTTGTCATTTATTAACGAATTTGCAATTCTTTAAACACGTAGCATATGTTTAAACTAAAATTTACAATATTATAGGTTAATAATATGGCAACATAAAGGCGAGGTGATTTTTTTGCATTGCCCCACCCCACGTTCAAATCCAGGTTGTGGCTGTAATTTTTGATTTATTTAAAATTAGCATCCCGCCTGCATGTCACCATATTATGAACCTATCATATTACTTTGACAAAGTATGACTGAAAGTTAAACATTTTCAGTTAAAAATTTACAATGGTTTTCTATTTTGCCTTTTGTACATATTTATTATTGTTACATTGTGCGTTGGCATGTTTTTTGTAATTTGTTACTTAATGTGCAATTGTTTGAACAAATAAATTGTATTTAAGCAAACGTATACAATGTTAGTACGTATTTTTTGGCAATGAATTATTATAGAGTTTCCAGTCTTTCTTGTAGTTTTTGAGGTTTTACGATATCGGACAAACCAGTTAAGTAATTAGGCAAAAAAGGACAAGAAATACAATAATAATTTTTTACAAAAAGATTTTTCAGTACCATTGTATATTTTTGTTTAAACAAATAGTATTGTAAACTGGTTAATTAATGCCAAAATGCTTTTATTTCCCGCACATGCTAAATCTGAAAGCATAAGTTCCAAATTGTGTTTAGTTTTAGGGAGAAAAACATAATTTTTGGTGTTCCTTGTAGTCAATTCTAATTTCTGCCATCTATATTATTCAGATTCTATGGAAAAAGGCATACCGAAACAGTTATCACATGTTAGATTTTGTTTATTGTTGGCCAGGATAGTTTGACATTTTTGATAATTTAAGTACTATAGTTAAAATAGGTATGTGAAATGCTCTGATATCAAGACTCAAATGTTAATTAATCATTTTTTTTTCTATTTAGTTAAACTGTATTCGTTGAAAGAATTCATCTCTAACGAATCACCCAGTATACCGGTATTGGAAGAAACCTGTCATTTGTTACCAAACCCAGGCATTATGCCGCGATTATTCCACATAATTGTAAATTTTAAAAATAGCCGTTTTACATAAGAAGTGTCACCGAAGGAACGTGATTGCGTGGAGCGGCCGTTAGATGACGCTTCCGTCTCCATGACGATATCTGGTTCGTCACGTGACAAACGTCTGCCATTAATAGCGTACACGGTATTACGGTAAAACGGACACACCGTCCGATTATATTATATTTATTAAATTATTCCGGCGGACAAGTGCACGTGCGTGGTCGCGTGTATGACGCCGCCCTCTGCCGGCGACTCGCGAATATATCGCTGCGATTGACGAGTTGCCCGCTTGTATTTGCAGCGTCCTTGCTTTGGGCCTTCACCCGTCACCGGTTGTTACCCCGGTTGGTTGGCTGGACTGTGTGCGCACACTACTGCTGCCAACATGAAAACTGTAGCCGACAATTTTTCCCGAGCTCAGCCAGGGGCGCCGTTACATATGGGCAGGGGGGCGCTTTATTCGCGAAAACGTAACAACATTGCTATCCGCACTTGAAATACACATTGAGTTTGTGAAAACCAAGATGTTCCAATATTGTTTCACATAACGTACGTGCGCGCGTGTTTCTCCTCTTCATCGCATTCTACATGCATTTGCGTGTTGAATTGACGTTTCGCAACCGCTGACGTTCTGAATACTGTCAAAAGTTTCAAAATAACCTGGCTACCTACTATTAATGCAGACACGATTTCGACCAATTAGAATTTGCTCCTGCAGCTAAACTATTAATTTTACCAAAAAATGTTATAGACATAAATTATACAAAATTTCCTCTACTTTAATTTATTATTTATCAATTTCGACGAAATTACAGAAATTGCTGCTCATTTGCAAAATCGTTGCAAAATGCTAAGAGTATATACCCAGTTCCTTTGCACCCTTTTCAACCAAAAGCTTTTCAGCTCTAAGTTTGGTCATGAAACTTCTAAATATGAACTTTTGGCCCGATACCTTTAGTAGTTTCTCCGGAATCGTCTCCTCAAAAATCGGGCATACATACACACAGACATTTTTTTATACCTTGGTCAAAAATGATCAGGGGACCCAAAAAGACCTATTTCCGCTAAAATCCCGATTTTTTTTCTGCACGATTACAATACTTCATCAAAATCAGTTTTTTCATCATTTTTAACCTAATGATGACTATACAACAATCACCAATGGCAGTTTCATTAGATTGTTTACGTCCAGTTTTCGTCGTGAAAGAGTCACAATATAAATTGTGCCAAGTTTACGATTTTGCGCTGTTATCCAAAATGCCCATGTTTGAGCTTTAATTTAATCACACTTTAGTTACATTAGGTTTAATTACAGTAGAAGTTCGATAATCCGAACCTCCGTAATCCGAACACGCAAAAAGAAATAATAAAAAATAAATCATTGAGTAACCTAGGGAAAAGCCATTTTTGTCGGTTCCTGTTTACAGAAAAATGTTGCTTTTGGTTTATATCTTCTATCCAATACTCCTATTTTCTACTAATTAGCTGCAGTATTTAGTAATCCGAATTACGTTCGGGCCCAAGTAGTTTGGATTATCGCCACTCTACTGTAATAAATAAATCATAATTAATCATAAATAAGTTATTCGATTTTCCTTCGATATACCTTCGATTTTGACTTTTTGACATTCTTATAGTTTATGAAGAGCGGAATCGAATGGTGTTGGTTTTATTAAGATTCAACTTCTATCCAATCTTATTTTCTGCTATTTAGTTGCAATATTTGACAATCCGAATGACCTTCGGTCCCAATTAGTTCGGATTATCGACGCTCTACTGTACTTCGCACCTTTTTGCACTGCTCAGCTGTTTATCTCAAATATAGTTGGTGTTAAAATACAAATAATAAACACAAATAAGTGTAAAATATAGATAAAGTATACTGAACTTTTGAGATCGAACTCATGTCCACAGACCTGACACCGTTTAGGTACTGCATAGAGCCTTAATGTATTATAGAATATATAAGTAATTTTTATGTAAAACTTTATTTGTTTAACGTCTCTAAAAAGAATTCGATATAACCCAAATTGGACAAAATTGGTATCAAAATTACAAAACGGTTCTCATTAACTCCTTTCAAAGACGATAAATAATTAAAAAAAAGTCACACCAATGTTATTTGGCTTGAAAGTGCCGTCCTACGATACATGGCACTGTTTTTCCTATGCTGTTTGTAAAATTGGTTTAATCTTCCGACTCTCTCCAACGTTCAAACAATACATTTCTGGACACGAGTTTATACAGCTTATATATAACAACAATTATTATTAACTAGTTGACTTAGTATTGTCGCCTTTTAAGTATTTACTTATAATATTAATGATAGCAATTTTGAATATCGTTGTCGATGATTTCAAATTTGTAAAATTTTCTTTATATTTCGTCATTGTTTTCCGTTTATGTGGTTACATTTTAAAATAATATTTTTATTTTTTATTGTTTAGCAATTTGTTATTAAGACTTTTTATCGGACGCTGGATTGACACGATTATAGAATTAAATTATCAATTGTGTTCATTTTGTGCCTGTATTTTTGGTTTTGCGAGGTGCCAGTTGCTCATTATACATTAGGCCTTGCTCGATGAACACGAGCTGGAAATTCTTAGAAAAAATTAACAATGTTTACTCCAGAATATTACAAAGTAATAAAAATTCTTCAATATTGGTTGGCAATCAGAGCAAATCTAAACTTCTAGGATAAAAGTTCAATCATTTTGAAACAAATATATAAATACAAAGAATATTCTTAATAAAAATTATTAATTACAGATTAATAAACGATAGAAAGGCAGCAGATTTTCTTGCAATTCACTTAATGTTAATATGCTATAGATAAGTTGTCGAGCATACAGTGGTCACAAACATGGCTAATGAGAAAATAATCTGTAAAAAAATGACACAACCATAAAAGCAACGGAGATTTTTCAGGGTGAATGCAATTTAAATTTAACGAACAATATGGGCTATTGGGTATTTTTTTATATTATTATTACTATTTTCAATGCTATTTAAAACAAATAAAACAACGAAAACGCTAAAAAATAATTAATAGACACACTACGTCACCTTTTATTACTAAAAAAGATCTCGCCCCCCTGGAACATTTTGTAACGGCGCCCATGAGCACATCTCGTAAAAATTTTATATCGAATGCACCGTAATATTAGGACGAAAATACATTTTAGTGGCGCTGGCCATGCTCATGCCGTTGTGAGACTACTCTCATTCATGCATTTTGTGGAGGACTATATTTAATTTATTTGTGCATTAAATCTTAAACCTTGCAGGCTAAATATAAGACGCATCCTGAATGTATTGAACGCTCGACCTTAAGCCAAAATATACAACGCCTCTCTCTTTTGTTAATTTAACATACCGTGAAGAGTGGTTTCGCGGGACCGTTTTGCTTCGTCACTTGGTCTAGCAGCAAATTGGGAACCACGGCCGTTCGATTCTTTGCAAATTGTTTGGAATGGCACTAGGTGCAACTTTTAAATGAGAAAATACAACCGGATAAAAACCGCTTCAGAGAAAAACTCATGTGATTTAATATGTTGGCTTATAATTAATTGGATGCCGTTTTTTAGGAGTTCCCAAAACTTAAATTTGTCTCGACAAGTTTTTTTACTGACGTATTATTACTAGATGTTGTTCAAGTTAAGACAAATACAAAAATCCCGGCACATGACTTTATCATACAATATATAAAATTAATAGTTTAGCTGCATGAGAATTTATTTGATTGAGATCAGTCGTGTCTGCATTAAAATAAAACTAGTTTGCCAGGATTTGACAGATAAATAAATAATTAAATAAATAAATAATTTCTTTATCAACATAAAACAATATTAAATGCAACAAAATATTATTTAAATTTAGGGCGGAGATCAGCACACTTGTTTCCAAATTGCGTTGCTCTTCCACTCAACCCCTTACGCTACTAGAACTAAGACATATTTGTACCAATAATATAACAATAATTCCGAGAACTTCAAAACAAGAACAAACAAAACAATTACTCAAGTCTACACGTAATTGTAGCTAATCCAACTCAACAAAACATAGCACATGCCCATACAAAATAAAAATTAAAAAAGCGTCCGATGTGCGCTCAATTCCTAAAGTCCCCCCTGTTGAGCAAACAGACAAAACTTCACCTTTCCCCCAAAACTGTTTAACGATAATTTTTCATATCTTCCTTGAGACCATTGTATATGTGACTGACCTAGTAAGAGAATGACTATACAGCTCAGCGCGATGGGCAGGTGGAGCAAACAAACCCTGAATCTTAAATTAAGGTTATGGACATCCGTTCTACAGCGTATCTTCCGCATGAGGTATTGTGGGATCCTCTTGGATAGCAACTTATGATATACAATTGCTGCATGCTCCACCCTAGTGTTATCCATGTTCAACCACCCCAAGTCGCCCAGCCCATTCGATACATGATCATACTTCCTCAAACCAAAAGGTAACATGCATTTTGGACACGCTGAACACGCTGCCTATCCGACGCTGTCAGGCAAGGACCATACACGGTATCACAATATGAGATCTTTTTACTATTGACAGTAGATATAGTGAGATATTGTCAAAACATCAGCATTTGACACTACCGGTACTGTCATTAGACGGAAAATATTTGGAAAATCCTGGCTCACTATATAGTATTATATCAATGCAGATGCGACCGATCTCGATCAAATCGAATTTGCTCTTGCAGCTAAACTATTAATTTTACCAAAAAATATCGCAGACATAAATTATTCAGAATTTCCTCTACTTTAATTTATTATTTAACTATTTTGAGGAAATTACAGAACGTATTTCCGTTAAAATCTCAATTTTTTTTCCGGCACGATTACAGTACTTCATTCATCATACTGCGTATGATAAAGTAATATATGCATTTCTGGGTTTTTAGTAGTTTTATAACAACGGTTTTCTCAAAAATACGGTCAGATTACACGGATAAAAGCAGAACCAGTTAGCACTTAACTTAAATTATTAATTAACTAAATAATAGTTAATTGTTGGTGTTTTTGACAAATTAACTTCTTGAAAATATGTGAAATGCTCTGATATCTAGACTGAAAAATTATTTGAATATTTTTAAATTACAGCTAAGAAGTGAGATATGTAAATTTTTTGCCGTAATTTTTTCTTTATTTTTTATATTATTGTATTTTTATTTACACTTATTTTTGACACGGGTTACTATGTATTTTTCGCTCTTCAATTTTCTCAAAATTTCACAGAAATTAAGTACCTATGTATAGATATAAAGAAACAAATTTAGAAATAAATAGGTACTACCCTAATCTGCCAATTTGTGAAAATAATGACATTCTTTTCAAGTTTTGAGGTGGTAATATGTAATGAAATTTCAAAAGTTATTATGGAACATTTACCTATTCTTTATTATATTCATATATGTAAAAGGTGGAAAATTTTATCAATGAGGTGATCAGTATGATTTGATTCCGTCGCTATACCTACTATAGATTCAGAACATTGAGCTTTTAAAAATGTGTTATTTATTGAAATCTGTATTTGTAAACTTTGTAAATAAGCGAAATTTGAGCAAAAAACAGCACACAGTTTCAGTAAGTATACTATTCTATTGACAGCCATGCAATAATATCTATTGATAATGATTAAAATTATAACTATTGAAA
The DNA here is from genome assembly GCA_964023965.1 of Melinopterus prodromus. NCBI lineage: Eukaryota > Metazoa > Arthropoda > Insecta > Coleoptera > Scarabaeidae > Melinopterus > Melinopterus prodromus. The sequence goes on from OZ030393.1 coordinate 55,747,833, forward strand.
TTTCAAACACGAGATCATTTTTACAAACCGGAACTTGTACTAACTTCAAGAGTAGGTATCCCAGTGGTTTTTTTGTCTATAACACTCATCATAATATCAATTGTTACTATAAAGGTACGTTAATGGTATTAAAATTTAATTTCTGTGTCATTAAAATAAATAATACATAGTTTATTATCCATTACTCATCTTAAAGCTGACATACATGTTCTAAACTACCGAAAAATAACTCTAAATTCATCATTCACATACCCATTAGTTATTAATTAAATATCATGCAAAGCACATTTGACAAATGCTAGCTGAGTCTATTTTACTGATTATGTATGTTCTTGCATTCTAGATCGAATGGCAATGAAGCAGTGTAATCACGATGGCATCTTCATGTTACCATCTCTCTATAGCAACGAGGTAAATAGTAACAATGGCGTTTGTTTGTGGCAAACTTGCACTTCCATCAATTATCTAATCAGTCCAATCATTGAGTGCGTTTATACCGCATATCGTTTATATCGCACCCGATTTAGAATACCAACGCAAATAAACACACCGTATGCCAGGTATAAACGAACGCCCAGCAATTGTGGGTAGATGCTTTTCAAGAAACGCGTATTTGGTTCACAGGTATCAAGAAAATATTCAATTAGAGAAAAAAATGTGCGAATTGGAAATAAAAACTACATTGGCCATTCTATGGAAGAAAGTTTAATATAATAATAGGTACTGTGGTATAAGCGTACTAATTTTACATGTTTTTTCATGTTTAATATCAATCATGCTGTTTTCATTACTGATAGCAATGTTGTGTTTTGTTTTTAAGTTGTTTTTTTTTTGTTTCTAAAGCTGATTTACTGTTTTTTACAGACAGTCATTCAACCATTAAGATCGTTATCGTTGTACTGTCATGCAGAATGTTTAAATTAGCCGTTAATAAGTATATATCTAATTTAGCAATGCGATTTGTCATAAGGGACGTGTGAAATATGGATCAATTAATATCTTGGCTGGCAGTCAACTCTCTTAAAGGTGAATTAAAATATAACGTGTTATGGCGGACCGCGTCGGTATACATTCCCTCGAAGCGCATGCCCAGGCGTTTCTGGATGTCTCGTGGTGAATGTTCTGTGCAAAACTGCGTTTTATAATTAAATGTGTCGGGTAGCACTCGGTTTTTGTCTATTTATTTCCCTGAACTAGATTTATTGTGCGAAATCACTCCTATTTTTTACAATTAACATTTGTTAAATCTTCATTTTATCTGAGTGAAACGTAAAACTTATTTGGTCATCAGGGAACCCTTTCATGTCGCTCGGGGATGTATTAAAAAACTGGGTTTTACTTTATGAAGACAGATTATCATATTATTAATGTTTCCACATTACTGATTTTATTGTATCTCAGTTATTAAAAGATGCCATGAAGTCAATCACAGAACAAAATGATTTAAAAATATTGGGAAAGGTACAGGTCCGCCAAGTTAAACTTGACTTAAATTTGGGAGTTCAGGGGGCATTCGTTTACTATTCGCGCGTGTTTCTCCTCGTCATGGCAATCCCGATGCGTTTGCGTGTTGAATTCGCGTTCAACGCAAACGCTGATTTCTAAGAATACTGTCAAGAGAATCAATATATCTATCTAATCCTGGCTAACTAGTTTTAATGCAGACACGAGTCATCTCGATCAAATTGAATTTGCTCATGCAGCTAGACTATTAATTTTAACAAAAAATATGGAGATAAATTATACAACATTTCATCTACTTTAAGTTGTGATTTACTATTTTGAGCAATTTATAGAAATAGCGGCTCAATAGCAAAATCGTTGAAAAATGCTAAGATCTAACCTGCAGTTTCATTGGACCCTTTTAAACAAAACTTCTTTCATATCTAAGTTTAGTCAAGAAACTTCTATATGTGAAGTTTCGTCCCTATACCTTTAGTAGTTTCTCTGGTATCGTAGCCACAAAAGACAGGTACGTTATTTACTAAATTTTTTAGGGAATCCAAAAATATACAGAAATTTAGGCAATACCAATAAAACAAAACAAAAATAAGAAGATAGAGTTGACATCGTTTTTACGATACTAGCGCCATCTGTGACAAACCCAGTAACATATTATTGTAGCCTTTTTGTGTTTCCTGTTTGTTTTTTTTTTGCAGGAAGCCTACTGTTTGAGATTATCAATTGTTAGTTATTAAAACGGCCACCCTGCATATTATTTTCACTGTTAACACCCTTTTGTGACGTAAATTTATTGTGTGTGCGATAGTGTTCGAAGATCTGTTAACTTATCATTAATTTTGCCCACTAAGATGACAAGCAAAAATAGCTAAATCCAAATTAAAAATTGTTAATAACACGACACTAAAAACGCAGTTGCTTTCAAAATAGGTTATTATCTACAACCAATAAAAAAGATGTTGCTCAAAACTAACACTTGAATAACAATTTGTAACACGGCATAAATCTTCACAATTGCATGAGCGATTAGAGAAAAAATAAGGTTTAAAATTGTGAAAATTTTTAAAGTTGTGTTAGTTTTGACGCGCTGTGTATGAAAATTAAAAAAAATCTGATGAGATCAGGCACATAATATTGTACAGCAGTGTTTTGACAATACAGTCAATAGAATCATAACTGTCAAATCCTGGCTAAGTATTTTTAATGCAGAGACGACCGATCTCGATCAATTAGAATTTGCTCATTCAGCTAAAGTATTATTTTACCAAAAAATGTCATACACATAGAAATTCCACTACTTTAATTTATTATCTAACTATGTATTTGGACGACTATCAGAATAAATTTGATATGGCCAGGCACATGACTTTGTCATACTATTGAGCAGTGCTTCCCAACTCAAACACTGATGTTGCGACAGTACTCTCAATAGTATCAAAATATCTGTCAAATCCTGGCCAAATAGTTTTAACATATTTTATTAATTTCCTCCTTTACAAGGACAATTTGTCCTTTTCGTCTTCAACGTCTTCAATGATTTTTGTTTATTTTATTTCATTATTTTGAACCGTTACATTTTGTTAGCCTTCACGTCGTTTTTGCCCATTTCGCTTTTTTATTTTTTTGATCTTTTCGTTAATTTTTTCGTTTCAATTTTTGTAATCTATTTTGTCGTGTTTCTCATTTTCTTAATTTTGAGATGAAGCCATCATTTTGGCATCCATTTCTTTTCTCCACTTGATTGTTTTCTAATTCTAAAAACAAACAGCAGAAATTGAAAGTGAATAAACAACAATATTTCGACAATGATAAACACGTCTTGTACACATGATTTTTAAATGTTTGAAACGCTCTTGGTGCATACTCTAAACTAAATTGTTTTATTTCTGTTCCAGATTTCGCTTCCGGTATACATAACACACGTAATATTCGAATATCAGATGTTGGACTGTTCGTAATATTCAATACAGGTCAGTAAAATACTAATACTAATACATATTTATTCATAAGTATTTTTTTTTTTTTTTTGATTTATACTTCATAAGATTAAATAGCGTTCTGAATCTAGAAAATTGCACGCAATCGTTTGCGTTTGCAACACGGAAAGTGTGGTAAGGCTATTTGGGTGAAGGACGAGTTCCGGCACAAGGGGTAAAGTGGTCAATAATGTAGGTCTGCAGGAAGCTGTTAGTGGTCCAGCTGTTAAATACATTATCCTGAAAGGGTTATGGCATTATGCTGTTAAGTCACGATATATTTACAAAGAGCATTATCTAGAGTCCTTCAGCCTTTTACTTCCTACAAGCCTACAACATAAGCCTCACAATTTTACGCATTCCCATCAAATGTTCGTCCATCTTCACAATGCTGCATCCAGAGGAATATTATATCCCCCAGCGAATTCACTATTTATATCTACCTGCGACTCACTATTTACCTACAGATAAAAATCGGCGAAATGGCCACTATAAAATCCAAACTATCTAGATCTACAATAACCATCGCTATTTAGATGCTATCGCAGTGCGCTTTGATAGTAGTACGTCGGTTGGTTGTAACGGTTGTAGACCATTAGGTATAAATAAACACATATATAATAGGCAATGCTGCCTAGTACGCCGGTCGTTATGTAATGCTGGCTTGTAATACGAGAATTATTGAGCGTCGCACCTGCGATACCGGGTGATTCAATTTCGATGCTCACCATGGGGATCTCGCTTATCAGTGGAGATAGAGCCTATGTTTAAATTTGGCAAAGTTTCGTATTTTTTTGCTGATCAATTATCTGAAAAGAAATTTAAGCTATCATTTTTCGTTTTGAAGATATCCACAAAAAACTGAAGTGTTAAAATATCGTTTTAATTCAAAACCAAATGTAGCTAGACATTTGAAACAAATACATACTACAGGTACTTTTTAACAAGGAATGCAGTTGAATTTGAAATAACATCAAAGCTGGCGGCTTAACTATGACCAACTTTTGTTTTTCTTATGGACGCCATTTTTGGCATTTTCCGATAGTCGTGTTTTGTCTTATTTTCGCAATGTATAACATGCTACCATTCTATTTTAAAATAATGGTGTAATAATCAAAGCACCTTCAGGTACCCAACTGGAGCTTGGTTACAGACCGCCGGACTCGTTGCCAAGCTACGTCAACAAAATGCACTTGGATCAAGCGGCGCCCTCAGCGTTGGGTTTGCCATTTAACCAAATAAACCTTAATTGTGGTTGATTGTGGATGTAAAATGCCGTTTATTAATAACGAAAAGCGTGATACAATAAGGGTATATTATTGTTCTCTTAGAAATGTCGCATCGTACAATATTCCTAACATTGGGAGGAAATTTAGCGGACCATGGATCGTTTAGTAAACCCTGCAAATCTTATAATCCTCATGGAAATGTTGAAACTCATCAAAGAGGTATTTTAGAAATGGTAAACGTTAAATTACCATAATTGGCAATGCTTCAACTACTGTTTTTTAGATAAATGAACAAAGAAATTGAAACCGTACAAACCACACACAAGTCAAAATTTACAATTGTACGAAATTATTTAAATCAACAAATTCCAAATCGCTGGATTAGTAATGGTGGAATCGTGGATCCCGTGATTTAAGTCCTCTGGACTATTTTCTTTGGGGAACTGTGAACGACGAAATTTATCACGATACTCGCAGAAATATCGACGATCTGCGGGATCGAATAACAAATGCGGTCAATGCTATTCCGGGAAGAACAGTTAGAAGAGCATAGCAATATGTAGAAAATTGCAATTTCAACAATTACTTAAAAAATAATCTTTATGTTGTATAAACTTGCTTCTTTTACAATCTGAATGTTTTAAATCCAAAGCACTCTTGGTCAGTCCGGCGCCGGCTGTCTGTAACCAAGCTGCAGTTGGTTACTTGATAAGCACGACAAACAACAAGAAAAACAACAACGTGTTTTTTGTTTATTATTAAACCAGTGTTCTAAAAAAATTAATGCCAACATGTTATACATTTCGAAAATGAGAAAAGACAGGACTATCGGAAAATGACAAAACTCGACATGGCACCCATAAGAAAACCAAAAATTGGCCATGGTTACGGCGACATCTTTGATGTTATTTCAAATTAAAAAACTTCACTGAATTCCTTGTTAAAAAGTAGCCCGAGAGTGTTTTTGTTTCAAATGTCTAGCTACATTTGGGTTTGAATAAAAAATTAAAAACGATATCTTAACATTTCAGTTTTTTGCGGATATCTTTAAAACGGAAAATTATAACTTAAATTTCTTTTCAGATAATTGATCAACACAAAACTACCAAACTTAACCCATTTTAAACATAGGCTCTATCTCCACTAATAAGCGAGATCCCCATGGGAGCCTCGAAATTGAATCACCCGGTATAGCAAACGGTGGATATTTTTCTCCATGGCCATTTTTCTATGCATCTTATCGGTCCAGTGTAAATCGAACAATGGCGAAACTTTTGCAGTTGTTTAACGAAGTCCATTCGCCATTATGTACGAGGCGTGTATTATTGAGATATTGTTAGATTTATAGGCCTATTCACAGATACGATTTATGTCTAATAACAGCGTATGGCACCTCTTTTTTTATTAAGTTACCTACCAACGACACGGCGTAAAGTGTTAATTAACTGATTCCACCAGTAGATACCGAGCTGATTCTTTTGTTAGATTACGGTCGAGAATACGAGGAGGTTTCGAAGGCGACTTGAATTCCGAAATCACGATTTGTCTGATAAATCTTGACCTTTCTTAACTACGTGCACTTCGGTTGATATTATTAATTATAACATTTCTAATTTTAGATATTATTTAACGTGAAGTCTTCAAGTTGTAATAAAAAACGAAAGACGAACTTATCAATTTCTTAACGATGTAACTAAGTTTTTCGACTTTGTAGTGTATTTGAAATGCTAAATATTAAGGATTCAAAACAATAAATTATTCTGCAGAATGTGCATGAAAACAGTAAGTTACAAATATTTCTTTTACGATTTGTCTCCTGGTAGTGATTGTTTTGATTTTAGGCCTATTTTGTTGTATTTTGTCGCTTTATTACACAGTATTAAAAGGAAAATACTAAAGTTTAACATTTACTTCTAGCCATACTACATTAATAATACATTGTTTCAGTAATACATATTAACTTAATTCTTTTTTTTTGTTCAATTTGTTCAACTACATTTACATTCAATACCTAAAAAATTGTTCCAATTCTTTTAAATTGTGTTTTAATATTTATTTACTTTTTACTTTTCTATTTTTAGTTTATCTCTTATAGTCTTCATAAAGTACATATTAAATTAAGTATGGTTATGAACACTCTGTATTTAGATATTTGCCTGGTCGGGCAAATAGAGTGTCTGCCGGTTTGCCGGATTTAGTGAGAATGGAAAAAGCTTCCGCGGGCTGGTTGAAATCATGTTGATTTGCCTGCAGGCCGAAGGTTACACATGCCTTGAGTGGAGACAATTTAAATTCTGGATACTTAGTATATCTGAAAAGTCTAAACAGATTTTGTTGTGACAAACTCGGAATCTCTTATCAGTTTTCCCTATGGGCACCATGTTAATGTTAATTACATATTTCATTATGTGATTAATGCTTTTCTGCATATTCGCTTCTTTATTTGTAAATATATTCTTTGTTGTGTTTGTCTTGCATTTTCAATAATTGAGCACTTTGAGGTTTAATGTTTACCAAATAAAGCTATAATGAAATAATAGAATATTCTACCACATTAGAGCAGAAGTAGGAGTCCAGTCACATAGGAAAAGTACTTCTGAATCAAAATTACCGCCCAGAAAAGTGTTTGTAGCGATATAACTAAAAAACGGGGAGAATTTTGATCGAACATTCACTATAGACTTCTTTATACTCAGAGGATTACACAGACAAACCCAAATCAAAGTTATCAACACGTGTAATACATTCTTAATTTTTCAAGTGAGAATATGACTGTGAAATTGTGAACCATCATCAACAATCTTGACATTCACCACTTACATTTCGACGAAATAAACCCCAAATTGAAATCGAAAGTGAAATACATAATTACGTATTTCCCCAGAATCGTCAGTATGCAATTTATGAACCAGGACGAGTAGTTAGTTGCCTTCGTCTCGGTAGAGTAGGCAATCAATGTCGATGGCAACTAGAACTGGGTCAGTGGCGTCCGATAATCAACAATCGCGAGCAACATCATTTTGCATAAACAATATAGCACCGCGACGATTGCGTAATTGTTCTGCCGACGAATACTGCCACTATGCTAGAGGAGGAAAAGAGACATCGGCGATAGAGAGAGAGAGAGAGAGCAGACCAAGTGAAAACAAAAATTCGTCAGGGACCGCGAGAGCAACGAAGAGATAACTTTCACTGTTTTCACATGACCCGGTTCTGGGTGTAATGCCGCCCCAGTTTTGTTTGCACGTTCAGGTGCACCACAACCAAGTACACGTACGACCGTATACATAGATGAGCACGCTCTTGTACTCTATCCACCTCCATACCACCAGGTCTAGTCCAGTGTAGTGATGGGAATAATCGAGATACAATAATCGAATTTGTCGATTATTGAAATATGTCGACATAATCGATTATGTTTAGTACTACTAATTTCATCAGTACATACTACTAATTTCATCAGTACTGCTGATCGTTAGTACTACCTACTAATTTCATTAGTCCTTACTAGTAATATTGTTAGTACTACAATATTATTAGTAATTCCAGCCCTGCCAGCAGTAGCAAAGTATGTTTCATTTTGCGATTCATTTTGTTTATTTGTAATGCTTATCAATTGCACAGGGTGCATTATTTTTAAGTGTTCCTTTAGATTGGTTGTGTGATATACATACATGAGATGACGAATAATCTACCAGCAACAACAAACCTAGCTAGCAAACCTAATTATCACAAAAAAAGTCGGGAGTTTTAGAGTGATGCCAAATGCCAAACATTAAGTACTATAACTAAAAATGTTTAACGATATATTTTGTTTAAGTAATATGATAGGGTAATAATATGGTGACATACAGGCGGGATGTATATTTTAAATAGATCATAAATTACAGCAACAACCTGGATTTGAACCAGGTAACCTTCCATTCCTTGATTTATGACAGTTATATCCAACAAATGTCATAGGCCTCAGTAGCTCAAATGGGAGAGCATTGTGCTAGAAACGCAAAGGTCCCTGGTTCAAATCCAGGTTGTGGCTGTAATTTTTCATTTAATTAAAATTTATATCCCGCCTGTATGACACCATTTTATTAACCTATAACACCATATTTATCAAAACTATACAAAAGATCTGATGTGGCCAGGCACATAACTTTATCATAGCACATAGCAGTGTCAAACGCTGATGTTCTGACAATACTGTCAATAGTAACAAAATATATGTTAAATCCTGGCTAACTAGTTATAATGCAGTACTAACGATCTCGATGAAATAGAATTTGCTCATGCAGCTAAACTATTCGTTTTGACAAAAAAATTCATGAACATAAGTTATGCAAAGATTACTCTACTTGTCTACTTGTCATACTACGTATGATAAAGTAAAAACTTTATTATTGTTGTGTTGGTTACACCTATATCAAACAAAGTTGGCTGTGAATCAATTATACTAATTGTAACTACTATATATTAGTATGTACAATGTACATACTACTAAATTGGTACTACTAGATTTCTAAGTTGGTACATACTACTAATTTGAACTATCAAATTAGTAGTACTAATATTTTAACAACTAAATTAATACTACTAAATGAGTACTACTTATTTCAACTACTAATATAGGGTGTACATTAAATGAGTGCATTATTTTTAGGGGTTAGGTATAGATCTTCATAATTGGTGTAAAAAAATCAATTACTTTTTACTCTATCGGGCATGTTTTCAATAGTTAATTATTGAAACTGCAGAATGGTGAGATATTATGGTTATCTGCGAAAATGTGGGAATGTCAGAATGTGGACTGCTGCTGTCGCTCGAAAACTATGATGGACTTAGTCTTCGGCACCAAAGTTCAAGTGCAAATTGGCCGTACACAAGCTTGTTTGGAGGTCACTATGAGCAATTTGTTTAAATTTGTCGGAAACTTACTATGAATTTCATTAAGTTGTATATACTTCACATGTTGTACACCGTAGTACTACACATTATGAAAACATTTGGGTACAGACAACCAAATTTACAAATGCAAAATTTTGAAATTTTTTTTGTTCTTTATATTTAGTTACATTGCCCCTCAAATTTATTTCACTCAATTACTATACAGCCTGTATAATCGATTCATAGTATATCTCGGTTCGCCCATCACTAGACTCTAGTGTGCCGGCAGCCTGAAGGTGGGTGGCATTGATATTACTTTCGCATCTAGGCGCTCGCTAGCCTCGTAATGGTTACGTGGCATCAAGATCGCAGTTGTAATGGTTACGATCCCGCGATGGTATAGCTAGATACCGTATGCCGACGCAGAACGCTTCAAATTGCATTTGCCGCACGGTAATGTATGCGATCAGACGCGGAAACCGTCGCAGCCGTAAGCTCCAATGTGGATTGCTACAATAAAATAAGAATATTTACAGCTTATGTTGTAGATACCGTTATGTTGGTGCAGTAGTGTACACTTTTTTTGCCAAACGAACTTCCACATTGTTGTTTTGTGTCTGGAAATTTTATTGTCAGACGGAGAAGGGAAATGAAAACTAAAACCAACATAAGGCAACTAAAGTCACCATGCCAATTAGTCATTTTTGTTCAAAAGTAAATGCCTGAATACTACAAAACGGTCATACACAGAGAAAAAATTGTAAAGCAATTTATCTGCTCCCAGCAATCAAGGAAATCAGTTCAATTATAAACAAAAATCACTTCTACTGTAAAATTACCATTCCTTTCCTGTGAAATAGCTTAATTATTCTGTTAAATTACTGCGGTAATTCTGAAATTTTACAGGAATATTTCTATGACATGGAAGTATTGTAAAAAATACAGCAATTTACCTAGCTGGTATCAAATAGCTAACGATGTTGCAGCAGGAAAACGAATTTAAATACAATTAGCACAATTAATTAGCCGATTTCAATAATCAAATGAAGACATGATGTAATAGCGGACGTAAAATAGAGATCCCTGCGTCCGCCATTACATCATGTCTTTATTTGATTATTGAAATCTGCTAATTAATTGTGTTAATTGTATTTAAATCCGTTCGCTTCCTAATTTTGGTTAACGTTAGTAATGTGCCGCCCACCCGTTCGTCCATGTTTATATTTATTAATTTGATTCTCTCACCTGACATAGCGAGCCCTGAAGAAGCCTAAGGCCGTAGGCAAAACGTTGGCAATGCTGTGCATCTAGGTGCAGAACAAATAGAAAATACTAATTGGCGGAAACCGTGTTTTATTTAAAACTGATCATATATCATTTAAAAAAAAAACACGAAATTTATAAATACACAGTATCACAGGCATTTACTAATACTTGTCATAAAAAAAATCTAAAAAACAAACAACAATTTTTTTTACATAGGTGGCTGTGACATCATATTTGAATATAATTTTTACTTCTAAACAACATTTCCAAATAAAGTTTGTCGATAACAATGAAAATGAAGGTACTTTACTATTATCACAAATTCATATAGTCTGAATCGCTAGATATATGGCACCGAAATTTACATATTTGACGGTTGCCGTTTTGGATTCATACACGCCGCCAACTTTTATAAAGAATAAGATTTTCTGAGTAATTTTCCCATATGATGCGGACTTTCCTGGACACACTGTATGTGTGTTACCCGTTTTTTGTGGCGACGATTCCGGAGACACTACTAAAGGTATCCGGACGAAAATTCATATTTGGAAGTTTCAGGACCACGATTTTGCAAATGAGCCGCAAGTTCTGTAAATTCGTGAAAATAGTGAAATAATAAATTAAAGTAGAGGAAATTTTTGTATATAATTTTGTATATAATTTAAGCCTATGACATTTTTTGGTAAAATTAATAGGTCAGCTACATGAGCAAATTCTATTTGAACGAGATCGCTCAGACTGCATAAAAACTAGTTAGCCAGGACTTGACAGATAATTTGATAGTATTGATAGTATTGTCAGAACATCACCGTTTGCGTTGGAAAACACTGCTAAATTGTATGATAAAGTCATGTGCCTGACCACATTAGATTATTTATATTTTTTTGTTTATTTAAATTATTTGATTTTTTTAAATCAAAAGCGATCACAAAATTTTGTATTTTGCTTTAATGTTTTCTGTCGGAAACAGCACTTTGTATATTTGTTATTTATTGATTCCTATAAATTATAGATACAATTTCTTTCACAGAGCTCAGATTTTGATTAATTAAAAGTTAGTGTAGTCGAATCACTATTAGTAGAGCGGTTAGAATATAGTATGTATATCTTCTTCAAAAGCTACAAAATCCGTTTAAGCACTATGCTGAATAAAAAAGAAATTGTGGTATGTTTATTCGCTTTGAAATAATACCAGGGCCAAGTGAGTGCAATTGGCCGTTATTCTTGCGAGCAGTTCTTCTTCCCAGAAAAAAAAAGTCATGGGACTTAATAGCCCCATGATTACTAGCAGTCATTTGACTATAATCTCATCTGGAATGTAAGATTATATTGTCACTTTACCCCACGAGCTTAGAATATGTCTTATAGTCATTACTCATTCTACTACATAGTGAGCTGGTATTTATTAATTTGTCTGACACTGTTTTGACTAAAAGCGTTTTCTTTACGACGCAACTTTGGAAATGACGAAACACGAAGTCTTGGTCAACACTTTGGTTGGTTAGATCGGTTAGTGGTCCCGATAGTCTTTGAATAACGCTCAGGCAAGCTTAGTCGCTTGGTGTCCAGAAAGAAATTATGATGGAAGATGATAACCTCTTAGATTGGACAAAGGAAAAAAGACAACGAAGCCAAATCAGTACCAGGTACAGCTCAGGTCAAAGGAAAAACAATATACCTAGAGAAAGATGCAAAATTTGATAAAGGCCAGTTGCTGCTCATTTGGTTTGATAAAAAATACACAAAAACAATATCAGATCTGGATATCTACATGTTAGTTGGAGTAATGTGTTACTACGCTGCGGACCATCAAGTTTCAGTATTTTGGTACGTTTCAGGCGGTCGACTTGTTTGCGTTCATAGGCTGCGCCGGTTAGAGTCAACGGTATGCCTAAACTAACTTTAGTATCCTGTGTTTAAAATTGCAGCTTCGCTGCGCCGCGCTGCAGATGTAAAGCATAAAGAGTAGAAACAGAAGCCGTTGGTGACCACTCGATCTAAATCGAGATACTGATTCACTCGTCTAGCGTACTGGGAGAGCGGCGCGCGAATTACTCCTGTCGAACTCACGAATATCGCAGCCGAGATGTGAACAACTAACCCGAAAACTCGATTTCCATCGTGGTAAATCGACAACAATGGCGAATGGCGATCGCAATGCGAACACCGAACGCAATAATAGAACGACAAATCTATTCGCGTTTAATAACTTTCAACGCCTTTTAAAATAACTTGGCATGCGTCGAGGTATGGGCGTGTTGTTAGTTAGAATGATTTGTGTACATACACAACATGACTGGACTCCATGGTTACAAAACTAGATGTATATAGCTCGGTTTCTGGGTCTGGGGCGATTTAAGGAACACCACACCCGTTTTTTCCCCTAAAACAATAATCAGTACTTTCTTATGAAACGTATACCAACCATAATCTCAAAAAGGAATTAAATTTGTTGTCGCAGAAATAAGGCGTATTGGTAATAATTGGTCAAAAAAGACGCAAAAAAATAAAACAGTTTTTGTCTCATTTGAATTTTTTCGTTTTAATGGTTCTTATACCATGTTGCTAATACCTGTTAGATCAATTTCATCAGTTTGTTAATTTTTGGTATGTTTGATGACACACATCAATATTTTGCATTTATCTATGCGTGCACATGCGAGCACAAGTTCGGAGTTAACAAAATAAATAAAAAGAATTTTGTATCAAACATTTTTCATTTGAAATTTAGAATTACCTTAGAAAAGTACTTTGAACATTAAGAAATAATGATATTTTTTTACAATTTAACGACAATCATAGAAAATAACATCAACTAAAGAAGAGCATGATAATTAAATCCAGGTGAGGATAATGGAGGATTCCTGGTTGAAATCCAGGCGGTGGTATTTTTTTCCAAAAATTTATCCTCACCTGGATTAATTATCATTCGCTTCTTTACTTGATACTACATTACGTACGACTTTACGTAATAACCATTTTCCCTTGAATTTATACAAAATAGCTTATAAACTTGGCTACACCTTCACCTTTCATGTTTAAAAACAATTACTACAGTACGCGTTTAATCTCAAACCCCCATTCAAATGAAATTAACAAATACATTAGAGAATCAATTTTTGATATTTTGTTGTAAAAAAAATGTGAGCGACTAATTCTTTCTCCCCGTATATTTTTAAAACTGAGGAATCAACTCACATGTGAATAAAGAATCATCAAAACCAGTTAATCGGGTCTAGAGAAAATTAACTTTGATATCGTGCCATTTTATTATTACCTACTGTTCTTGTTGTATGGCCTTTAAAAAAAGATAATGAAGTGAATCGAAAATAAACATGTTCAAAAAATATTACATTGTCATTCCAGTTATTGCCAGTTTGTTATAGCTGGAACTCCATATATATATATATATATATATATATATATATATATATATATATATAGTACTTCAAAGTTCAGGCAAAAATTATAACATCAATCTTACACCCTGTCTATACTCAAAACTGAAAATTGAAATAAAACTTCTTCATCCGTACATCTTCTGAAGATTTAGTAAGTGAAAGGATCATCAAAATGGTTAGGGAGAGAATCAACTTTCAATTTGTAACATATTTTTCGTTAACCCATAAATCTTTTGACCAGTTTAGTGCAGAATTAGCCACAATCTCTAAATACAGAATTAAAAAAGAATGATGAACATTAAAAATGAAGGATGAATCATGAACATTAAAAATCTCAAAAGTTTTAATCTCTAAATCTCATTCAAATAATATTTACGAATAGTTTAAGAAAATTTCGATTTTTAATAATGATTTTTGATTTTACAGTATTTCGGGCATTCTGTACGTATGTTGTTTCTGGGGTTTCTTGTTACTAGTAAATTTTTTAGTAAAAGGTTGAAATGGTGGTATACTCTTCATGGGTGTAGTTATATAACAAATCGTAAAATGTCTTTTATATTAATATTTGAGAGTCCGAAAACTCCTTGCGAAATTGTTTTCTTTCTGTTTATAGTAAGCCAAATAATGTAGGAATACCAAAATAAAAATGATTACTGCTCTGGTACTTAATAAGTAATAACTAGTGTCCCTGCTCCGAAGGAGAAAGGTATTGTCGGGCAATTCCGTCTCCGAAGATCATTGCAAACTTAGTAATTAAAAAATGTCACAAATCAGTTTTATATATTTTTTAAACTTTTATTGTATTGTAATACAATTTTAGCGAAGGCTCGCGGGCCGCACAGTAGGGTGTTGCGGGCCGCAGGTTTGACATCACTGGTGTAAAGTAACAGGAGAAGGTTACTAATGTGAATTTACTGTTTATCTGCGACTCGCTTTTTGCCGTCACCATTATCCTATAAACGCTGTGTGTGACATTAAAAACTTCTAGACCAGCGTTTGCTTTTCTATATCCAAAATAGTGAGCAGAATACATTTCTATGCTTTTTTACAGTTTATTTAAAAACCAATTTAAACTTTGATCCATTATTTACCATTTCAACAATTTATTAATGAAATTGAGTTAACTTGCTCTTACGAAATACCTACATGAGAAAGACAAACTTGAAAATTAAATTTATTACCGGTTTTGAACCATTCTCCTCACTTTACAGCAACTTATTTATACATCTGCAACACTTTTGAGTTTCCTGATTGTGGGAAATGCAACTACGTATGTATAAACATGGTTTTAGATTTCAAGTTAAGCCGTTGCATGGCAATCCATACCATGCATGACATCATTCTTAGTACAAAATTCCACCACAATGGAATTTTTCATAACGTAGTTAGCTCTGAAGAAACGAAGAAGACATGGTTCGCAAAACATCAGCAATTACGAACCAGGAAACTATTCATTTTCTTGATCTATTTATGTTATTTTTGTGCGTTCGCTCCTTTATTCCACAAACTCGATTACAATATTCCAATGATTACAATCGGAATTCAAAAACTGAAGCAGTTAAAACTCTGCAAAAACAATCAAAACAAGTCGTAAAAATCAAGTACGCCATCAAAGTCCCACCACATAAACACGTAATAATTCGTGAAAACAAACGAAGCCGGTGTGTAAATCAGTTCTTAAACTACTGCGTCAAATAATTGCCGACGTCGGTCGTAAATTTGCGAATGGAATTCCGCTCTGATGTCTAGAAAAAATTGTGATATGTTTCTCCTGGCTCGGCCGAATCCAAAAATAATAAGAACCGCGCGTACTTTTTTTTCCGTCAGATCCGCGCGGCATTCGCTTTGAAGTGTCAACGCCACCCACAAAACGCATCACGTCGTCTCCTTTCACAATATTCATGATTTATTTGCGCTCGACAATGCTCTATTTTTCATATCGCGAAAAAAAAAATGCGTTATTTGTCAACGGCTTTGAGAATATTTTTGATGGACAGGAGGTCCAGGCGGAATATGCTTGTATGTGACGTGTGATGAGCACTCTGATCTACCGACGCCAAGACAATTGGATATGTTAGTATGGTATCAGTATTGTTGGTACATAGTATTGTTTGTTTATTCGCGGATTTGTGTAAAATATGACTAACTTTTTTCTTTTATCGTAAATTTAAAGTCATTTAGTAGATTTATTTGAGGTTGCTGATGATGAAACGTCGGCATTTGTAAATTTCGACCATAATGATGGGAATGTGACAAGAGCAATTCAGCGCCATCTACACGGTGTTCCAGGAAATTTGCAACAAATATCACATAAATGAAAGACGTTCTGCACTATTTTATGATTAAAGTAAGAATATTAACATTTTCCAATTACAATTCAAACTAAGTGGTTCTTCAGGTGGTTTAAATGGTTCTCGTGTAGCTTTAACCAGGCTCATGGGCGCCCGCAGAGAGGGGCAAGAATTGCACCCCCCCCCCCTGGCTTTTGATATAACGGGCAAGATCAACAAGAAAAGAATCATGAAATACATGCTGATTTATAACTAGTGTTAAAAGCATTTAACGCTTAATTGAAAAAAATAATAGAACCTAATAATAAAATAATTAATAAACTTCTGAATTTACACATAAAATTTCATAGATGTTCAATTGCAAAAAAACAGAAACAAACAAGTGACAATTGATTATGTTACCAATTTAAAAAAAAAAGTTGACTGACATACGTTTGCTATTCGAGATTATCGACATTCAGCAAAACTCCGAGCGTCAAAGGGCACTAGGTCTTTTAATTACGTACAATTTGAAGTATGATAGAAATTTACGGACACTATCGCAATTTAAAGGTTGTTGTCCACGGGACAAAACCCCGAGCGTCGAAGGGCTACTAGGTCTTTTCATTACCTACAATTTGGCGTATGGATAGACATTTCTGCAACAATTTATGCAAAAGTTATAAACATTTTGCTGTAGCAACTGATTGAAATACGTTTACTATTCGAACGGAGATTATCGTCATTTAGGTGTTGTCGTCCATAGGGCAAAACTCCGAACGTAGATAGGGTAGTAGGTCTTTTTTACCTAGTATTTACCTACAATTTGGGGTATGATAGAAATTTACGGACACTATCGCAATTTAAAGGTTGTTGTCCATGGGGCAAAACCCCGAGCGTCGAAGGGCTACTAGGTCTTTTCATTGCCTACAATTTGGCGTAGGATAGACATTTCTGCAACAATTTTTGCAAAAGTTATAAACATTTTTCTGTAGCAACTGATTGAAATACGATTGCTATTCGAACGTAGATTATCGCCTTCTAAGGGTTGTCGTCCATAGAGCAAAACTCCGATCGTAGATGGGCTAATAGGTCTTTTTTACTTAGTACTTACCTACAATTTGGGGTATGATCGAGATTTATACAGTAATTTTTCCATATGTTATAAACATTTTTCTGCAGCAAAAGTTTGAAATACGTTTGCTATTCGAACAGGCATTAACGGCATTTAGGGCTAGTTGTCCATGGGGCAAAACTCCGATCGGCGACGAGCTACTAGATCTTTTAATTACCTACAATTTGGGGTATGATAGAAATGTATGTAACAATTTTTGCAAAAGTTATAAACATTTATCTGGAGCAATTGATTGAAATACGTTTGCTATTCGAACGGGCATTATCGCAATTTAAAGGTTGTTGTCCATGGGGCAAAACTCCGAGCGTCGAAGGGCTACTAGGTCCTTTAATTACCTACTATTTGGAGTATGATAGCAATTTTTGCAAACAATTTCTGTAGCTACTGATTGAAATACGTTTGCGGAGATTCGCGCCATTTCGGGGTTGTCTTCCAGGGCAAAACTTCGAACATCGATGGGCTACTAGGTCTTTCCATTACAAACAATTTGGGGTAAGATAGAAATTTATGCAGTAATTTTTCCATATGTTATAATACTATACTATATAAATAAATAATTTCTATGGTCACAGCCACTCAACAAATATCTTAGAAAAGATTTTTTGTTTAAATTGAACCCAGGGACTCCCATATACCTTTCAGTATACTAAATTACCACTATAATTTTATAGTTATATTGCATTCTTCATATTGATTACAACAAATCGATACTTTTACAAGTTTATTTTCACAGGTTGTAAAGACACGTTATTATGAATAATCGAGTATAGCTTTTTTGGGAAAGCAGCCAATGGATACCATTTTGGGGTATTGAGGTCATCATAACTTGTTTTTCTTTCCCAGAAATCACATCGTCTTTGAAATTTAAATGATATAATTTGTCATTTATTAATTTAGGTGGCTGGTTACAACAGTCGAGAAATGTCAAACGCGAGGTACACGTTTTTCGATGAAAAAATCCTATGACGTCATAAGTAAAAGCCAATTGGTGGCCGGAAACGGAATTTCATTTTAAAATATATATTTTGATAATTAAAAATTATATTTCTTTACTGCACTTGAAAATTCAACTTAATTTATTAAAACCTTTATCGAAAAAAATGTCCTTCATGTTATTTACCTATTTGTTGTTTCCTGCAATTCCGACGTGATAAAAATTACTACTGCCTGCACCAAAAGAAAATAAACATATGGGTATTAATTAAAGAAATGAAGATGGCTGCAATTACAAAATAGATATTTTTGTCAATAACTAATATTAAAAAGTTTCTTGGGATTAGTCCTTACTTTATTTGCACTCTATATATAATTTACGTCCGGCTTCCATCTGGCCATTCCATGAAATATAAACATACAATAAAGATTCATCAAGTAGCAATTCGGCTTTTACTTTTCACGCCCGTCGTACAATACATCGGTTGTGACTAATCAAGTAGCCATTGCGTTTTTGCATTTAGCCATGATATTTCCACTGAAAACCTCGCTACTTGCTGACCTAGTGCAACAAGAAGCCATATAGAGATAGTTACTCTGAAATATGAACGAATACGCTTACGTACGTACGGCTTGCGTTCCTGCAGCTACCGCTACAGCCCGAGCCGCAGCGGAGTCGCCTGGTTCCGCCACGATGGCGCACATAAAAACTCGCCGTACGACAGCGCCGCCGACGACCAACAACCGGTACTAAATTAGAAATTCAGTCAACAGCCGGCTTCGCTCGAGTCAAGATATGATATGCGCGCACCAGCGGTTACATTCGCCGGTTCTACAACAAAATAAACCACGAAAATACAACAAACTTTTGTAGGAATACTAAAAAATTTGAAACTGTGTTATTGGGATGTTATTGATGGGTGTTTTGGTGTTTTTTTGATGTGCACTGCGCTTCGTTTATAAAGTGTAGCCTAAATCCATATTGAGAGTGAATAAAAAATCAAGTGTCGGATTGTTTATGTATGTGAAAACTTCTCCGAACTTCTTCACGCGATTGAAATAAATCG
The DNA here is from genome assembly GCA_964023965.1 of Melinopterus prodromus. NCBI lineage: Eukaryota > Metazoa > Arthropoda > Insecta > Coleoptera > Scarabaeidae > Melinopterus > Melinopterus prodromus. Next base: position 55,767,449 of record OZ030393.1, read on the forward strand.
CGATCTTGGTAGTAACTTTGTGTTCGAACACGTTTTGGCATCGCTCGCATCCATAATTCTACTATACGAGACACCCAATTATCTATATCCTGAAAAACACTTTTGGCTGTCGTCATCCACTTTTACTTTCATCTGGGAATATCTGGCAAGTTTGTACGTTTTCCCACAGAGCCGGTCGATACTCTCGCCACTTATTTATTAATTTTCCTTCGTATTGATTTTTAGAACCGAAGGAAATTATTTTTAGTCCTTAGATATCAATTCAAATCGTTCAAAAATATTTTGCTGCAGCTTGCAGATATGCGCGTCTTATGTTTACGTTTCAAAGTACGGAAAACATGTGAGTAGCGCCAGACTGTCATACGCACATTCGGCTCAAACCTTCTTTATCATTATCATACAAAATTATCAATAAAAGATAATGTGACACGAACCAGCTCGTTTAACAACATTGCCATGCAGCGGATTGAAGAATTTTTGTTATCATAAATTAAGTTTCAAGAGTAATGGTTTAATTACTTGAACTTTGAAGAAACTATCGATTAACGATTGATAATTAATGTAATGTATTCCGTTTGTGGGATTTATTCATTGGGAATAACGTAATGTGTTATACAATCGATTTAATTTAATTCATATGTCGCCAGTGATATGTATTAATATTTATGCGATTTTGTAATCGATTTATAACAGTAGTGGTAATAAAATCTAGCCAATTGAATAACTAAACCATAGAATACATTTCTACGTTTAAATTCTATACAGAAATGTTTTTGAGTTACCTTTTTTTCGAATACATATTTCTTAAAATAAACTGAAACCAAACCGAAAAGACAAAATAATAAATTCTTCCTTAGTAGATTTTTATTGTAATACGTTTACAATTAACAACATTATATAGGAGGTTCCTCTGAAATACTAACTTAGAAGCAAAGAGCAAATTCTCCAAAAAACGATATAGAAAAACAGCAATCGCTAACTTATGGGTCAATGTCAGCGAGAGTAGAACTATACAGCGTGATTTCCTACCATATCCAAATTCTGTACAGGGTGGTCATAATCTGCAACAAAATATAGCAAATAGTTTTCCTAACAAAGTGCTTAAATAAACCACCGCAGAGATATCTAGTCTTTTTCATAAAAAAAATGATTTTTCTATCAATAAGTGCTTCTACACCTACATTAACTATTAAACCAGCTAAGTATTTACCTAAAGTACGGTTTTCTCGAATGATTTCATCTTTCTTTTAATAAAATAAAACATTTTAGCACATAATTTAATATTATAATTTGAAATAAAATTTAGGCTATGAAAAACTGTGCTAAACAAGTTATTAAGGTATCGGTGTCAGTGGTGGTAATATTGTTAGGGTTGTTAAGTTAGATTTGCATAATTTTTGGAAATATGTCGAACTTTTCCCAGGAGGAACTAATAGACATGGTGTGGGTTTTAGGCAAATGCAACAAAAATGCTTTAATGGCAAGTAGAGTTGACAACTACCACTGACAGATACCTTAATAACTTCTTTAGCACAGTTTTTCACAGCCTACAAGGTATAAGTAATATTTTATTTCAAATTATAATATTAAATTGGAGTTCTTACAAACAGTGCTTTAGGTAAATACTTAACTGGTTTAATTGTTATAGTAGGTTTTTCTTGGACCAGTGTTTTCTCATAAACATGCCTATAAAAAAAAGTATAAAGTTTAGTATAGGTAATGTTATGTTTCATTGGCGTAAAATTCAGCAAGGAATTCAAAATTGTGCCTAAATATAGGTTGTTCCATTTAAAAAAAAAACATAAGTTTGGGTTGGTACTACCTTATGGAACACCCTGTATACACGCCAATAATTTTAAAATGTGCGCCTCGGCGTTCTGTATATGTGAGTGAAATCACTTTTAAGATATCTTCATTAACAGAGGTACAGTCTTCCGAGATCGCAGTGTTGAGACATCCTGTATACTGTCGGGTGACCTGTTAGGTTGATATTTTGCACAATACAAAACTCATCAAAATCAATGTCAGTTAGAAAACCATACTTTATAATAAAGGTCATTAATTTTGGTTCATAAAAAAGTTTTTGCACAAAAACTAGACGTTTGTGATCCAAACATTAGATGTAATTGTAATTTGAATTAAATTGACCATTTTCAAATTTGAAATTGTCCTCGATGACTGTTGTAAATGTCAAACAAAATATTAAATTTTGGCGTTTACTATAACGTCAATTCCAAATGAAGAACATTGAAAATATTAAAATTACACAAAAGATCCTATTGAAAATATTCTTTTGTACTAAACGTAAAAATTGGTAAATGTCAATTTTACTTTCTTATTAGATAATTACTTATTTTCGGTATAATTTCATAGCATTGAAAATGGTAAAGGAACAAGCTATAATATGCTATGTATTTCCTTTCATTCGGCATCAGAACAGATAATAATTATCGAATCTCAAAAACCAATTAGTTATCATGTTTAATTTGAACTCTTCTAATTATACACCATCAGAGCGCAGAATTCGTTACTTACAAAGACGATATTTTACGATAAGAAATCCTATAATGTTAATTGATCATTATGAAAATCTCCAATTTATTACAAAAAAAAACGAACGCAATTAATTCACTCGAAATTGGTCTTATTTGAAAAGAGTTGAACCTTGAAGGTGCTTAATTATCTCCTCTAAGAATTATTCACGAATTACTCGAATTCATAATTAGCAGGCTGGCGTTACTCACTAACAGATCCCGTTCTTAATTGCCAGATTTTGTAAGAAAATTTTGAAAGCGCTGGAATGCTGACGCGCAGCATCGTTTTATAGGTTGAAAGCAGTTTTCGTCGATTCGTTTCGAAGATTGGTCCTAAACGCGTGTCTTGGAGGAGAAACTTTCAACTTCTTGTGTTGTTTCGTGTGTTAATATGTCAGTGCTGTTGCCGTTGAGGATTGGATATTTATTTATTGTTGGTGGTGCAAAGAGATAAGCAAAACTGTTCTACACGTGGACTAGGGAGGGCGCCGGGGATGCCCTGGGCAACGACACTTCCGCAGTGGAGTTGCTCAACCAGGAGTTCCCGGCAGCTGAAGTTGGAGGTTCATCAGTTCTTCTCCTTGGATCGTTAGACCATGCTGACTATCTACCACCGCCGACAGGAGCACCAGCTCCAAATCTAGCACATATGTCGATAGGACTAGCGGAAAATGCAGGGTACGCAGTCTGATATAGTTTATCTGTAACCATAAGCAATAGAAATGAACAATAGTATAATAATAGGTTTGTTCCAAAAGCAGTAAAAACAATACTCGACTAGTTGGGTATTCTTCTACGCATGCGCAATGGAGATTTTGTCCCTGCGAAATTCCTTTGCGCATGCGTAGAAGAATACCGAAATAGTTGGGTACTTTTTTTACTGCTGTTCGAACAAACCTAATAATGTATGTAATAAGAAGGCAATGCAGTTGATAGAAGTGTTAAAATAATGATTGTTCGATACAGTTTAAATAATCTTATTATAAACCAGGAGGTGGTGACACAAAAAATTGATGATCGGTAGATAATGGAAACGTTGGTTGAACGAGGAATTTCATGGCAGGAAAAAGGTTATAGGGGCTATAAAAAGTTTAATTTGCTATATAAAATTACCAACCGTTTCAAAGATATGGCCGTCTGAGAGTGTTCAATAAAAAGCTACATCTAACAGGCTACGATCAAAACGAACAGGTTGGTGAATATTTAAAATTGCCTGTCGTTATATCGAGAATTATTATGAGGAAAAAAAAAATAAATAAAAAATTATGATGATACTCAGAAATTCACGAAAGAATCTAACAAAAAGGAGACAATATTCTGTTGTCTGTTCGTAGGAAAAGCATGCTGAAAATAATATAGAAATGAAGAACGCAATGTTAGTTCTTTTTATAAACAACAACTTTGTCTAACAACGTAACTTACAATGAATGTTATTAGCCCATTTTAGCACCATATACAGATTGTTTAAAAATATTCGGTTGCATTTAATTGTCCAGATTGACGAGGTTGTATTGTATAATGAGTAAAGCGTCATTTTGAAAAGGTCTTTAAGCTATTTATTTTAATAGCAATATATATTATACACGGTTATATTCTCTATAAGAGTACACATTTAAAGAAGACACTACATAACTCAGGTTAAAACATTCTATCCAACGTTTTCGCAGCATTAAAAAAAACTGTCAATTTGGCAATTCTCATTATTTGTCAATAGTTTTGCTTTGCGTCATAATGAGTAAATCGACGAAAACAATGCCGCTAAATGTTTTCAACTACAAAATATTTAGACAAAAATATGTCCCCTCATGTTTTTATCATTTTTATCAATATCCAAAACTATTAGGCTTAGCATAACAAATGATACATCATTTTCAAGAAAAAGGCAGATTGCGAAAAAGAATTACTTAAACAAAAGGAATTAATGCGCACATAAACGAAGTGGAAGATGTAAAAAGAAAACAAAAATGTTTTTAATGTTGTGCAATCAAAATACGTAACAAAAAGCATCTATATTTAAAGAAATGAACTTGAATGTATCCTTACTAAAATCCAATAAGAAACAACTGAAGACTAATTTCAGGGTATACTAAAAAATTGTAATTCAAATAATTTAAAATAAAACTATACAGTTTTACTCACCTATACTGAAATGTCATGAAAAGCGTTCGCTGGCAGAATCTAAACAAATATTTTCCTGGGTATGCCGAGCGTTATTGTTGATAATATCTAGCGTGTTGCCAACAATGTTGTTTACTCCTTCAGAAAACTAATACTACTGTGTGCTGAATTGCTCCATAGTCAGTTGTATTTGTGGTTAAAAAACTTGCAGATACTGTCAAAAGTTATGCCTGCCATGATACGCAAAATTTATTCTGGCATCGAACGGGTTGATATTTATTTAACTCTACCATCATAACACCTGATGATAATACTATACAATACCGGCAAAAAGCGTATTGTATCGTTTCGTATCCCGAGCTGAAATATCGGCCCAAAATATTAGGTATCAGAAGGTAAAGTACTAGGGTTTCCAATCCCGGACAATATACTGATCCCGGAATTTCGGGATTTAAGATTTTATAATCCCGGGATCCCGGGATTGATGGAAAAGAACGAAAACTGCCGGATCAAAACGCCATCAGTAAGAACCGTCTAAAATATACTTTGTTGCATAATATCTTTTACCCCGAAACTTCATCAACGTTTTTAAATTTTACCTTACAAGTAGAAAATCAAAACTGACTGTTTGAAACGTAAAAGGGTAATTTTAGAATTCATACGTCATGAATGTTTATTATACAGTAAACTAACTATTTGTATTTTAAATGAAACAATTATTGTTTATAAAAAAGTACTTTGTCTTTAGAAGGAATTATTTGTTTAAAAAAAGTTGTCATAGTCATTATCACCACAAAATATAAATCCTGCAGTTAAAAATGTAACAAATATTCCTTAACCTGTCTCAATTTAGGGCTTTTACCTTAGTTGCTTTTGCCAATTTTTTAACGAAACTTATATCCTTCATCCGTCCTGACTATTTTTATAACCCCAAAATTCCAAAACACATCTTCGATGACTGGTTTCGCTTGATCCGTGTCGCAGTCGGGATGGGATGCACCAAGAGCGCCATCTGGTTATTAGATCTAGCACCGTCTCGCACATGGCGGGTCCTCGTACACCCATAGGTCCGTAATTAGACACCGAACTATCTCACGGCCAATTTTCGTTTACTAAACGACTATCCCCGGCACTAGGCTAGACACTATCCGATATCTGGTTACTCCGCGACGTCCATCGGTTAATACCCGGCATCCTGTTTGTCCGGTAATGTTCAGCGTCGTAATTACGGCCTGCCGCTTCGTCGGTTGCAGTATTATCCGGGATTTGCATAACGATGTTTGCTTACCGAAAACATTACGCTAAAAATGATATTGCGAGAGAGACGTGGAGAAATTCAAGAAGGCTATATGTATATGTGGTGATAATTGGGTACCTTTCACCTACCTCTACGATAACACGATGAAAGTGGATGGATATCAGGTTATGTTGCGATGAGTGTTGCTTGTATTTGGTATGGCATCGGCCGGATTTGATTTCGCAATTTTGTCCTTGTATTTCCTCGAAATTTGATATACCACGTATTGGTATACGTAGTACATAAATATGTATAAGTTGGGTTCATGTTCCTGTTTATTTTTTTTTGTGGACATGACCTCCTCTATGAAAGGTTTGTTTGTTGCCGCGACGGTTCTGGTAATTTTTGCATATAGGTTAATGTCGTGAATCATTGTTTAAGCTTTAGTTTACAACACGACAAGCCGAACGTATTAAATTTAGTCATGCTGACATCAGGGATAAAAAAATAGGTAACATCCTGAATTTTTCACTTCATAAAAAAACAATGGTAACCTAGCTAATAAAAGCATGCCGAGAATAAAACTTCCTAAATTATTTTCTTGTTATTAATTCTGAAACTCGCTTATTTGTCCAGAAAACTAAATATCTAAATACAGGGTGTTAAAATAAACAAATTTCATGTATCAACAATGAACCAGTAATTCATTTTCGGTAAATAGTGTATAAAAGATTATATTCGAATAAAACAAACTATTTTGTCTAGTTTTTAAGGTGCTATGAACAAAGAAATAACATTTTGAATTCGTTATTAATGTTTAAAACAAAGCCAATTTTCAGCCGTATGATTAGTAAACACCCTGTAATAAAATCCACAGTCTATAGATATAAGAAAAAATCTAATGTGGCCAGGCACATGACTTTATCATACAGAATATATAATTAATAGTTTAGCTGCATGAATTTCTAATTGACCGAGATCGGTCGTGTCTCCATTAAAATAAAACTAGTTATCCAGGATTTGACAGATATATTGATTCTATTGACAGTAGGTATTGTCAATACATCAGCGTTTGACACTACCTACTGTCATTAGAATGGCTAACTGGTTTTATATTAATGCAGACACGATCGATCTCAATCAGATCCAATTTGCTCATGCAGTTCAATTTATTATTTAAATATTTTGACGACATTACAGAAAAGGCGGCTCATTTGCAAAATCCTTGAAAAATGCGTAGAGGAAACATCAGTTCCTTTGGACTCTTTTGAACAAAACCCTTTTCAGCTCTAAGTTTGGTCCCGATACCTTTAGTAGTTTCTCTGGAATCGTCGCCACAAAAATGGGTACACACACACAGAAACTTTTTTTACCTTGGTCAAAAATGTTCAGGGGCCCCAAAAAGGCATATTTCCGTTAAAACCTTTTTTTACTTTATACTATTTATGATGAAGTAAAAACTATCTTTTTTAGTTTTTAAGGTGCTATGAACATAGAAATAACATTTTGAATTCGTTATTAATGTTTAAAACAAAACCAATGACACTCGATACATAACTACGACACATAATTTCACATCTCAGAACTCCAAAAAAACTCACAGTTTTGAAAATGTCGTGTTTTATGAAAAAAAAAAAAAAATCTAAGAATCTTTTGTCGTTTGATGATTTTTGAGAAGCGCTTTGTTCCGAACATACAGGGCGAAAAACATTTCCGACAATATCAAATTTTGATTACTTAAAATTTCATGTAATGTTTCATAATTTACAAGAGCTGTTGAAAATGACTACCAGCAAGGAGAAATTAAAATTGAAATAAAATTGGTTTTGTTTTTTACACCCTCTTCCTGTAACAAAATCCACCGTCTTGAGACAAAAACAAACATGAATATACAATACACATTGGTGCGGGTCTTACTTGATTAATTGCTGTAATAATATTCTCAGATTAAGTTAAATTTTAAACAGCTTTTTGGGCAAATTAACAATTTAACTATGACCAAGCTTTATTTGTTGCATAGCATCATAGAGTCTGGACACTATCACAATATTCAAACAAAAACTTTTGTTTGCTTTTTCATCTCCAACTACTACGTTTTCATAATAACCTACAAACAATAATTGTAGATATAATGTAACTGTGACATCCTGTTTTAAAGTGTACCTTAGTTTTGCAACTGGTTGAAGGTTGATAAATAATTGAGCATTTTCACTCGCGAATTTGTACAAAATACTACCAGACTGGTAACTAGGTAAATAAAAAAGTATCCACCCGGATTTTTATTTTAATAATTTCTGATTCTTTCTGATTCATATTAGTAGATATACACAGTTGGTCTTGAATCACTTAGGTACCTGAGCCTGCCTGCTCCAGAGGGTAATTAAAATTAGGTGTTAGAAATGAATCATCAATAATTATTATATGTAATAAATTATATATTTTTATTGTCAACTCAAATCAATTAATTTATATAAAAATAGAATTTGCTTGTTAAGACATGATCCCTCGGTATATTAAAAAATGTCATGTGAGGTGAATGTCCTCCATTAACCTCAAGCATACTGACTGCAATTTTATCCAGGTAATTACAGTCAAGTTAATATCTTTTACATTGGAAGCAATACTTTTTTATGTATCACGCATAAGTTAGTATAATAATACTTTGTACGTTGGTAATTTGTATTTATGTGGGTATATAAATTTGCAGGTACGCAAAAATAACTGTAATAAAAAACATTAAACTGCTCGGAGCGAATTATTTTTATGTATTCCCATATAAGTTTGCATGTGTCCAATTATATAGGAGATATGTTGTTATTACAGTACATATGATTCAAACTTTACGGTACATTACAGTATGCTATGTATGAGATATGCCATAAATTTACAGTCTTTACTAGCACATTGCAATTTTATCAAGTAGTTATTTTTATGTATCCCCATATAAGTGCATTATATCGGATATAAAAATATTTGTAGCCAGGTATGCAGTGTTTATTATGAGATAAATTTAAGGATTTTACGTGATAATGCGTACTGACTGCAATTTTATCCAGGTAATTACAGTCAAGTTAATATCTTTTACATTGGAAGCAATACTTTTTATGTATCACGCATAAGTTAGTATAATAATACTTTGTACGTTGGTAATTTGTATTTATGTGGGTATATAAATTTGCAGGTACGCAAAAATAACTGTAATAAAAAACATTAAGTTTAATCTGCTCGTTGCATTATATTGGATATAAAAATATTTGTAGCCAGGTATGCAGTGTTTATTATGAGATAAATTTAAGGATTTTACGTGATAATGCGGTTACTGTAGTAATAATGAGGAAAGTGGGTATATAAATTTGCAGATAAGCAACAATATCTGTTAAAAAACATTAAGTTTAACATCGTCTATTTTTAGCGAGGTATGCTGATATTACAGTACATATGATATAAATTTTCAGACTTTACGGTTTAGTGTGATTATAATGGTCAAAGTGGGTATATGCGATTTGCAGGTATGCAATTATAGCTGTACTGAAAAGTATTAAGTTTAACCCGCAGGGTAGTAAATTACTTTTTATATATTTCCCATATATAAGTTTGCATGTGTTCAATTATATATAGGAGATGAAAAATGCGATTTAACCTGACAGATTATTTTTATGGATGAGATATACCATAAATTTGCAGTCATTACGAGCTATTATTGGTTGAAATGGTGGTGGAAGTTAGTATAAATGTAGTATGATCCTGCAGAATATTCAGTTTCGCTCAACAGTCTCAGTCTCAGCTCCAGTTCCTAGCAGAAGCAGCAGCAGCAGCAAGAATCTACTAGAACCAACTCCAGCAGCAGCTACTACCCCCGACACCGGCACCACGAGAATAATACAAGCTAGCATCACTACCTCTACAAACACCAAAAGAAAAAAATGGATTCCTTGAAACAACTGAACAACTGCTCCACTGGATTCAAAAAAATTGCGGCTCTGGAGATTAATAGAAGGTATAAGATAAACAAATTTTCGTCAATAAACACTAGATTTGGGGTGGCGGTGTTAGTACATCTGGAAGAGGAAGGATCGTTTATCCTTCCAGCCCGGTTTTCGGGACTCAGTGAAAAGTTGGACGATTTAAACAGTGATGTTAGCGTCAAAACTATTTATTTAATAAAGAGAGAAGCACAGGGAAAATATGTTCCCATTGAGTTTACTGAATAATTTCACTAAATTCAATGGGATATAATCAGTACCTACATATAATTGTAATAACTGAAATTTTATTATTATTCTTATTATTATTTATTGAAAATCTCTGATACATCTCATTAAATATTTGAAACCTAGATAATATAATTTAGATATAACATATAAATACTAAACTTACACTAATAATTTTGAAAAGTAATATTATTATTATTATTATTATTATTATTATTATTATTATTATTAATATTATTATTAGTTAGTGTGCAATTTTTATTATTCTTTTGTGATTTAATAAAATTGTAAAAAAAAATTTTATTTTTCTTTTACATAAGAAGAAAGAGACTGCAGAAGAAGCTATTATATACATCTTTGTCCTTGGATGCAAAACTAAAATTGTACAAGATTATCCTTCAATTAAAACAAATTGATTTAAATAAAAAATAAATTGATATACTTATATGTATGTTTATTATTTTTCCTTATCCTGTCCCTATAAAATATGGTGATTGAATTTTATACTGCAGTGTAATTGAACATCTAAGATATTGAACACGCACACAAGAAAATGAGTGGAGTAAGATTTAATGACAATCTAGAGTACTGTTATATGGATGATCACGATGGAAATTACAAGGAAGCAAGGAAGGGAGAAGTGTGGATTATCGCTGCAGCAGACAGATTAAGATTTCAGAAACGAATACAAGACTGTTCATTGATAATAGAAAAAGTGCTCAAAATTAAACTGTATGAAATAAAAAACTCACATATAAGTTGTAAAAAAGTATATTGAAGTAAATTTATCAATACATATCATTTCACATATTTTCTTTTTAATTTTTAATTATCTTATGTTGTTTCTTATTTAGAAGAGAATTTACAACCCACCTACACTACGTTGCAATGTTTATTAGCATTATTATCATTATACTAAACTATTTTATACTAAATCATTATTATTAATCCAACTCTTCTCATCAAGACCTAACCACTTGACATACAGGCGATTTCCCTTTTTTCTTAATATTTTTTCAACCAGTTGAACGTCTGGATACTTAGCTCGTTGTAATTCTTGTTCATAAAAGGATCCTGAAATTGATTGACCACTAAGGTCTCGCAGCAAGTATGTAGTAGGATTAGTGTACTGGATCTTATCTATGATAAATATTTCGTTAGTCCAATTTGGATTGTAACCTTTGGCAAATATACTACGATGTTTTGAAATGCGTACATGATCGTTACGTTTAAATTTATTAATTAAATTGCTGAGTTTAATATGACTATAGACGGACTTCAATAACCGTTTTTCCTGTTCTGAATTTACATTAACTGGTTTCATTCTAATTGTTGAGTGAATAGTGTTGTTGTATTTTGTAACAATTTCAGGCAACAATTTTAACCATTTATAGGACCCTTGCATACTAAACTCCTTCCACATCATAGCTTTTAACGTTCTATTTACACGTTCCACCACAGATGCTTTCATTGAACTAAATGTTGAGTAATGATTTATGTTTAAGTTTTTCATAAGTGAAGAGAAATTTTTATTAAAAAATTCAGCACCCATATCTGTTTGTAAATTTACTGGTGGTTTTAAAGATAAAATTTTTTTCATTGCAGTTGTTACATCTTTTGCAGACTTTGTTTTAAGTGGACTGGTCCAAACAAACTTACTAAATACATCAATAACAACCAGAATATACTTATATCCACCATTCTGTCGAGCATACGGAATCATTTCAACTAAATCTGCCTGATATAAATCATTTAAACCTTTTACTATAACTCGTCTTCGCTTAAATATCTTCCTAGCTGGTTTGTGCAGCTCCTCGACCACTTCTCTCTTTATACTCATGTCTTATCAGATGTTATATTGATCAATATCAATCACAACAAGCAATTCGACTAAGAATGGTGGCGATCTTTTTATTTTTGGGTTTCCAACATATTTTAAGTACATAACATCTTCTGGTTTTAACTGATTATTCGTATTACTATATGGATATCCGTTAATATACAAGGTGATATCAGGATCTGTTGAAATCACTTCTTTTATTATTCCTCTATAAAATTTATTTTTATAGTTTTGTTTATTACCTTTGCTCCGAATAAGTAAGTCACTACTTGTCGTATGATAACCATCACCAGCTAAACTTATTACTGTATATCCTTTGATAGGTTTCTTATCTGTAATATGCTGACCAAACTTATCAAGAGTCATTGTAAGACTAAAATGAACAAATACAAACAATGAATTTATATGATTATACGTGCTTCACGTAACTCTTCTACTATACTATGAATTTCGTTTGCATGCGAATCATTTCCTGCATTTTGAGATGCAATCAATAATCGTAATCTGTCGCAGAGTTCATCAGCGTCATTCCAGTATGTAAATTGTACAGGTTTAGTGTTGTATTGCATTAAGCCATTACCAAGCCTGGATCTTAAACTAGTACTTCTCAATCGTGCAGCTACAGTTCGCGAACTTGTTGGTGTTTCTGAGACAGAAACTGATCTCCCTTGTAGGAGTGGAGCTACAATTTGTGTATATTTTCGAGACTTGTTACCTGCAATTTGTTTGCTAGGATCATGATTTACTCTTGCAGCATCTGAAGTTAAAATAATTTCTCGATAGTTTTTCTCGTCTTCCAACTTGATATCTGTTGGAATCTTTTTAAAAATCAATTCATATAATCCTGGAGTACCTTTGTACTCTATCCCATTTACAACTATATTATCATTTTTTGCGTTAAATTGCAGTTCTGCGTTTCCAATATAAAATTTATCCTGCACCACATCATGACGAACACCCATGCGACTAGTATCATATTCATTTTCAGTATCTTTGATTAAACCTTCAATATAGTATCTAGCTAAAGGAGCAAATTGTTGTAGATATTCCGCAAATGAACGTTGGTTATATATTGGAGTACTCTGAATGGTAGTTAAATCCTCAGATTCAGGTTCAGTATATGCTTCAAAAACCTCATCCTGTGGTTGATCAGTAGCAATATTAAACATATCTTCATCCTCTTCCTGCAAGGGCAATGATGTTCGACCTCGATGTTTCTCCTTCTTTTTCTTCTTCTTAGCCGGAGAATCATCCTTAGGTAGGGTTTTTATTTGATCATCCTTATCTAGGTTGGGATTTTGTTCAATTTTAACAGGAATTGATGTAATAATATTTCGCAGAGATTCTGTTAACGGGTTATATGTTCTTTTAAGGAACTCTTCCGATCTCAATTTATTAGCTTTAAGTGCAGCTAGTTTCCGTTTGATATTTTTCTTAGCTTTTATTAATCTAATAGTTGTGTCATCGGAATTCATGATAACCACTTAGGAACCGTTAACAATAGCTTACGAACCGTTAACAAACGCTTACGAACCGTTAACAACCGCTTACGAACCGTTAACAACCGCTTAAGAATCACTCAGGAACCGTTCACAACCGCTTAAGAACCACTCAGGAACCGTTCACAACCAGTTAAGACACGTTAACAACCGCTAACAACCGCTAACAACTGCTATGAACCGTTAATAACCACATAGATATGAAGGTTTTGTTACACTAATTGATTGTCATATTACGATGACTTTATATAGAAATGGAAACCTTTTCTATAGCGTCCGTTGTTTATATCACTATCCTTGTCTATTACTAAAAAACCATACTTCTCATTCCAACATAATTCAGCCATTTTTTTAAAATCGGAAAAGCTTATGTCACCAAGTACGTGATCTGAGAAAATCTTCTGAAGATTAAGTTGGTCGATTTTAAAAATTATCAACAAATTTGCGTTATCTCGTATTAAATGCTTTGGAATATGTGCATAAGTTTGACATAAGTAGAAACTATCGATTGACTTATGTCGACCCATGCTAAAGAAGTCACGAATAATGGACTGTTTTTGGCATGCAACATCATCAAAGATAAATATTGATTTCTCTTTCGCATTTGATGGATGAATTATTTCCGAATCATCAGAGAATTCATGATAGCCAATTGCAGGAGTCAATTCATGAAACAAATTTCTCAAGTACTCATACTTTGATTGATATAGAGATTTTGAATATACATATACGTTTTCGAATCGTAACCCATTTAGATCTTCTAAAAGACTAATCATGACGTTTGTTTTACCACAGTTGGATGGGCCGCAAATTATACAACGAATACTTGATGGTAAAAGTTCACCATGTTTTCGGCAGGCATCCGGTTTAACAACGTCAACATTATTCACATGAAGACAGCACTTTTGTTTGATCAGCTTCATGTTCAAGTTAACACTGAATTGATATTTTATTTGATGATTATTTTAAAAGCATCCATTTAACTTTCAACTGTTGAAGTGACAAGTTTAGTTATGACAGCTCGTGGTAAAGGTAATGTAAGAAAGAGGAAGATGATTGTGAAGAGGAAGAGAATAATACCAACCCCAAAAATAGGAGGATTTTTACCTCTAATACCACTTTTTGCAGGATTGAGTGCTTTGGGTACTCTTGCAGGTGGAGCTGCAGCAATTAGTAAGGCAGTCAATGAAAACAAAGGTTTAAAATCTCAGCAAAAGGAACATGAACGTCATAATAAGACTATGGAGGCAATTGCAATGGGTAAAGGATTGTTCTTGAAACCTTATAAAAAAGGTAGTGGTTTAAAAACGAGTAGTAGAGCTTCAAAAAAAAAATGTCTTCATCGTCGTCATCCTCGAAACCGTTAACAAACTTTGATTTAGAAAAGTACGCTAGGGGAATATTAAATTTTCGTGGTGTGTTTATGAGCAATAATCTACCCAAACATATTAAAAAGAATGAACGTGGTATAATTAATTTAGATGTTACAGAAGGACCAGGTACTCATTGGACTGCTTACATTAAAAAAGGAAAACTTGTTAAATATTTTGATAGTTTTGGTAATTTAAAACCAAGCACTGAAATTGTAAATTATTTTAAAAGTGCTGGTGATGATGTTATAATTAAATATAATCACAAATCCTATCAGTCATACAATACCAGTAACTGTGGTCAGTTGTGTTTAAAATTTCTTCAAAGTGAGTAATTTAACCATTTGTATATAAACAGTGTTGCAATGCATACCTTTACTCTCTCTGCTCGAACGTCTATTTTGCAAGCTCACTATAACCCTCCTATTGACTTAGATGGTAATTATGAGCTAGGGTTAATAAATTTTGAAACATATAATGCGATTCCAAATGTTGATGAAAATAATAATAAGCTTAAAATAGATGGCGATTTAATTGAAATTCCAGTTGGATCCTATGAACTTTCAGATATTAGTAGCACGATTAATATAATACTCCAAAAAAATAAAGCAAATGTAAAGTTTAATATTTCTGCTAATAATAATACTTTAAAGTGTATAATTAAATGTGATAAAAATATTGACTTTAACGTAAATAATTCAATAGGACCTTTACTTGGATTTAAACCAAAAACACTACTTGAATCAGTCGAGTCACCACACATGTCTGAACATGTTGTCGATATTCTTAGAGTTAATACTATTAAAATCGAATGTAATATAATACATGGTGCATTCAATAACAGCCAGTCTGCTCATACAATACATGAGTTTTTTCCTTCAGTACCACCTGGTTTTAAAATAATTGAAACACCACGTAATGTCATTTATATGCCACTAAATACAAACCGTATTGATAATATCATCCTTAAAATACTCGATCAAGATGGGAAAATGGTTAATTTCAGAGAAGAAGTCGTGACAATAAGACTACACTTACGTCTACAAGATAGCAATGGTTCTTAAACTTACTAATAGTTATATAAAACCCAAAAAATTATCAACAACAATCAGTTACCCGTCAACATTGAAACAGTTAACACCAAGAAATAGACATTTTTTAGAATCGTTAGGCTTTCGATTGGTTAACAATGGATATTTTAAACGTCACTGAATCAGCTGAATTCGATAATTCAATTGCAAAAGCAGAGGTTTTTTCTCATTTACCCTATTCTTCAAATTCTTACGATCTGAACGATGAAATTCGAATACCTATACAGAATCAGGATTTGTATACTATTCCTAGCCAGAGCTGCATTTACATTGAAGGTAAACTATTGAGAGCCGATGGTAAACCGTCACCTACAGCCAAAATAATTAATAATGGATTTGCTCACTTATTTCAAGAGATTCGTTATGAAATTGGTGGAAAAGTTGTTGATCGCGTTAGAAATCCTGGTATTACAAGCACACTAAAAGCTCTTGCATCATTCAATAAAAATGAAATGGATGTTGCAGCTATGTCTGGTTTTAAATTTAACCTGTATGATGAAATGGATGAGACAACTGGATTTTTTAACGTTTGCATTCCTCTAAAATATTTACTCGGTGTTATGGAAGATTTTGAAAAGATTCTTTTGAACGTTCATCAAGAAATAGTGTTGGTACGCAGTAGCACAGATCAAAATGCTATTTACAGCAATGATGCAGCTGAAGAATTAAAAATTAAGTTGAGTAAAATTACTTGGAGAGTACCTCACATAACAGTAGCTGACTCAGAACGTATAAATCTTTTAAACTATATATCGAGTGGTGCAGAACTGGATCTTGCTTTCCGCAGTTGGGATCTATATGAATACCCGATTCTTCCAAAATCAAGACAACATACATGGACGATAAAATCTAGCTCACAATTGGAAAAACCGCGATATGTAATTGTAGCATTTCAGACAGACAGAAAAAATAGCTTTCAAAAGAATAATAGTCTGTTTGATCATTGTAATTTGACTAATATCAAATTATTTCTTAATAGTGAATCATATCCATATGAATCAGTCAATACTAATTTTAAACAGAAGCAGTTTATTATTCTCTATGATATGTACTCCAAATTCCAAGCTTCATATTATAATCGAAAAAGTGAACCACTATTGACACCTCAGAAATATGTTGGTGAGCATACAATAATGATAATTGATTGTTCTAAACAAAACGAAATATTAAACACTGGTACAGTTGACATACGCTTAGAGTTTGAGACTAGTGATGATATTGCAGACAAAACATCACTCTATTGTTTAATTCTCCACGATCGTGTTTTAAAATATACTCCTTTAACTGGAACGGTTAGATCGATGTAAGTTCAGTTTATTATCGACCATCATGTCGAACACTTGGCTTCTAGACGTGCAAGGTTTTCAATTAAACGATAGTGATTTTATTTGTAAAGAACTGGCATTGTTGAGACTTAGTTCCTGCTGTTGTGAAGTACATAAGTTTTTTAAATACTTTATAAAATTTAATCACTTGGAGGAATCGTTACAAAAGCAAGTACAATACTTAACTACATATATCCACGGACTAACTTGGCGAAAACAAAGAGAAAATTATCACAAAGACTGTGATTTGGAAGATGAAGAATACGCAAACTTGTCTACATTATTAGTAAATTCTGGAATTACCAAAAAATCGCATATTTTTGTGAAAGGGTTGCAAAAGAAACGGTGGTTGGAAAAGCTACTACCGGATATTTCTATTTTCAATATTGAAGATATAGGCTGTCCTGCACTTTCTAAATTGAAGAATGATGTTAAAACATATCATTGCTGCAAGCATGCAATTAATAATTTACAATGCGCACATCAAAATGTACACCTGATTCGTGATTGGTTGAAAGCTCAGTCACCAATATACTATAAAGAAGATGATTATGTATAATTTTAAGCATTTCAATATGTGGTTGTATTACGTGACATCATATGGAGCTCTGGTAGCTCTCAGCGTTCAAGATATACTAAAATTGGCTGAGTGTTTCTCGAAATCTCCGGAACCGCTAGATTCACTATTAACTCTACAAATGGAATGGTTACATCGAATAAATATAAGTACAAATTTATTGGATGCAGCCAATCAACTTCAATACAGTGGGAATAGCAATAACAACAACAGTATCTGCAATGATCCTGTTGAACTTCCTGAAGAATATGTGACTACTTTTTTGCAAGATAACTACTAAATGATATATATATATATATATATATATATATAGATATGTATATTTGTCTTAATAAAACTGTTCTAGAAGCATTAATATGTTTTATTATACCTACCTTGTAGCTATCAATATAGACCTGTAAGGGATTAAAAGAAGGTAAAGAAATAAAACAATATTGATAGTGAGAATATTATATTCAGAAAGCATATATTATTAATTTATAATGTAAGATTTAAATTTGTAAACGATTCAAGTAAAGCAAGAGTATTTATGTAATCTTGCCCATCATGAGATGGCCATCTGCCTGAATCTGGTCCAGACTGCCAACCAACTTGCTCACCCCTTTCTGCTTTTTTTACATTGGTTACCAACCATTTCATAATATCTTTATGTGAGATTCGAGTAGTCGGTTCAAATCTAAATTCATAATTTTTGCTTTTACCAAGTTGTAATAGTTTGTGTACAAACAAAGTGTCGGCATAATATAGTGCATCACACATTATTTTATCAAAGAAGAATCGTGTATTTTTATAATTACAGATAAGATTACTGACAGAATATGAATCATCGCTTCTGAGTAAAGTTAAAATTATATACATTTTATAGTTTTCATCTGTGAATTTACAGTCAACTCTTTTAGATAAACAATCAATATCTTTAAATGAAATTTCATCAAACAGTGTAACAAGATTTAATGTTTCCTCAGCAAGAGTATCCAATTGTCTCATTGAATCGAAAAAATGTTCAAGTATTTCACTTGATGCATTATGTAAATATCTATAAACTAATAACTCTTGCGGCACAAACACTTTTTTTAATAAATACACTACACCCTCACAATTAGATTCACGAATAAATTTTTTTAGATGATCAATATAAGTATATTTAAGCTTTTTAAAAACATCATATTGAATATTAAAATAAACCAATTCAGAGGACATGTTTAACTGATAAAACTTAACGCACAACTAACATTTTTTAGACTCCTTTACCAATACCACCACTACCACTACCACTACTCTCTCCCCCACTGCAATGCTTTTCTAAGTACCCCCATGGAACAGATTCATTGTTAAAGTAATTAATATTTCTTTTATCGTCATATGGTGTTAATACTAATTTATCAGTTTCGATGGTAGAAATGGTGTGTTTATTTGATCGAATTAAACGTTGTTTTGCTGAAAATGTGCGTTGATTGTTTAAACATTCTATGTAATCGTTAAATGTGATTGTTTTTAAACTAGATTTTGTAACTCCCTTACTTTTTTTCTTTTCTTCTTTAACGGTTCTATAGGAGTACAGTTTGGATCTCAAACCAACAAACTCCAACATAATATCACCAGCTAATTCATCTTTCATTACTCCAATTTTTTTCTTATTCACTCTAGGTATTCCATAAACATTATTATCAGTATAATCAGAAGTATCATATTTATGAATATCACGTTTTATTATTTCATATATATCACAATTGAAATCATATATTAGGCTGTCAGTATCAGTATACATTAACTTAGCTTTCGATCCGAGTTCCCTTTTAATATAATTGTAATGGAAATCATAGACGAAGGTTTTTGAAATATCTAACACACAAAAACCAACGTAAATCGGTTTCGTAAATTTGACTTTTTCTTTGTCCAGTTCAATAACAACAATTCCCTTTTCAGCATCAAATATTGTTGAACTGTGAAATCTAGGATTTGAAATTAGCGATTTTGCACCATAACGACCTTCCCATTTATTCACCAATTTTATATTTTTATACTTACGGACATTCTCCATTGTCTTCCCATATCCCGAATTAATAAAGGCCTTAAATAAGCCTTTTTCGAAGTTATTGGTTGCATTAACTCGAAGTTGAGTATTTAAATCAATATATGGTTTCAACCATGCAGACTGAGCAAATTTTAAAATTTTATGTATCTTTGTTAATTTCATACCTAAACTTAAATAAATCTTCAATATTGCGTAATGTATAATATAATTTTCTTTTGGATAAAATGTTGTTAGTAGTTTTGAATATTTTGAAGATTGCATCGGTGGAATTCGTCGTTCTGGACATAGAGGAAAATCTTTATGGTTTTTATGCAACTCTTCAGGATAATCTAAATCTACTGCAAATATGTATCCAACATCAGAACTATCGCTTAAATTTAAAATTGTATTGACATCATTAAAACAGTTCACATTAATCCACTCGAATGATCCATAGGGTAAATATGAAGACATTGCTGCTCCATATAAATTATTAATATCAAAATACATAAGAAATGAGTCTGGTTTAGCAGGATCATAATCTGGAAGATATTTGTTGTTTGCCTTTGCATATCTATTGCAACATTGTGACATTCCCCCTCGAATACCCTTTTCCACAAACAACAACATATCAATATCAGTCAGAAGCTCCAATTTTATTCCAGTGAACTTCAAAAGCGCATCCCATGTGTAACCAGGTAATGAGTAATAATGTGCAGGATCAAGACTATATGTTTTCATACTAAAATGACGAAAATTTTCAAATACATCTGCTAATAGAAGTACATCTGTTTTTAGATATATATCGGAATATTCACCCAAATTTTTTATATTAAAGTTATTCCAAATAGTATGAGCATGTTGATAATCGGCACTACTAATATCCGAATCGTTCAGTAAACTGTGAAAAGCAGAAATTGAAGGTAATGAAGTCTCCTCGAGCTTTTGCCAACTATCAACATATTCATAAGGATAAACACCTTTTCTCGTTAACAGTGTAAAATCAGCTTCGGAGTTAGCAAAAGATTTTGTAATTAATTTCTGTGAATTATTTAAATATGATGCTAGTTTTTCCAAGCCCTCAGGTAGAAACCGATAGGAGTCTATAAATTTCAATATCAAGTTGGAACCTTCAATATATTTGGAAAAAGAAATGTACTTCTCTTTATTTATTGGTAAAAGAGATACATTTCCTTTAATAATACTACATAATTCAATAATAAATAAATGAGCATCATATCCACTAAGATTGTGCATCACAACTGGGACTTTATGATTTATTTTATAATTTAGGTTGCAACTATTATGACTCGGTCCACGATATAATCCAGTCGTGTGATCGTGATCTTTTATTCTAATATCAGACATATTAAACTTTTTTTCACAGATGTGACAAACGGTTGCAGTTAAATGGAGTTGTTGTTCCCGTATTGATAATGGTTTCATTGGAACAACTGTATTATAGTGAATTTCGATTGATTTAACAATATTATATAACTCCATTATAAACCATTTTACACAGTCTTGACCTCTATATAAATTGAATTTCGATAGTGAATTATCAAAACTACATTTTACATAATAAGCTACACTCATGGGGATGTGCTTCTGATATTTATGTAAATCGTTTGTTTTCTCCAAAATACATTCAAAATCTGCATAAATAACAAATGGAGCCTTTTCCTTGTTTGAATAATTTTTAAACTCTACATACTTTTCATGATCTTCAGGCATTTCTAATCTTAAATTTGTATTCTGGCATATTTTCGAATGTTTTTCAAGATATGCTGGAGTGGTAAAATGATTCAAACAAAAATTACAAATGAATGATTTATTAGTGTTTTTTGTATATTGAGATGATATTAACCCAGATAAATTTTTGATTAATGTATAATGTTTTAATCTACCTTCCTCAATAAGTAGCAAATTCACATGGGTCTCACTTTTGAAACTGCTCAGTCTATATGGTAAAACCTCATGTTCTAAACTGTTATTTATTCGATTCAATGAATATACGTTGATCCTAATATTATTTTGCAATTCTAATTTAGACATGTCCTCTATTGAAACTGGAAATGAAATATCTTCATATTTTAGAATTTTTTTAAAATCAGGATAGGATGATTTGCGGTTAACATTTTGTTTTGCTGGGTAAAGTGCTGCACAAATACAATATAATACACAAAAATTATCGTTACTTTTAATATTTATAACAGCCTTTTTATTTTTAATGTTGGGTGGTAAATCAATAAATGTACCGATAGTTATTGGGCGATATTGGTTTATATTTACTTTAAGATGCATAATTTCAAGAAGAGACCATCCTGAGTTTTTCTCCTCAAACCCTTCGAGTTTTACTAAATGTTTATCTAAGACATTTTCATCGTACCATTTTTTAATATTTGTTGATCTATCAATTACATTATTTCGAGTATTAAAAGATTTTGTTTCTACAATATTTTGTGATTGGAGGAAAAATCTTCCGTAAAGTACTGTATTTACTTTTAACAATGATTTTAATGATGATTTAATTTTTTTTGAAAAACTACGAAATGCATACCTTAAAAACTCTCTGGGATCCTTGAATTTCAGATTTGTTATAACACCAGTGCACATTCTACCATTAAAACACGATTCAACATTCTGCCAGCAGTAACCTTTCACTTTAACACCATTCTTCTTCTGATTCAACTTTTCTTTATAGAATTTTAGCACTGATAAATTGCTTTCTAATTTTGATTGTACACTATAATATTCTTTGGTTTTGATAAAGCGAGATAAAAGACTAATAAATTTTTTAATTTGTCGACTAAATTTGTCTACTTCATTTTCTGTTTTAATTAAATCGTAACTTTTGTTTAAATTTACAATAATTTGATCGGTTATTTCAGCAAGTTTAGTCGACATGTTGGCAACTTGAATAAAACGTTTCCGTTGCGCTTTCTTACTTATACTCAAGTACCACGGACACCACCACCACCACTCTGCATTGTAAGTGGGGTACTGGAAATAGCTACCTTATGTGAATGCTTTCGAATAATGTAAAATATCTCTGATCATCATTATTTCTTTTAATTTAACTCTTTATATTTTTCATTCGATTCTAAAATAAACAACAAACATTTATGTTAAGTAATAATCTTTATTAGAGGTTTATTAACAACTAAGTCGAAAAAATATATAATAAAAATATATAATAATAATAATGATAATAATAATAATAATGATAATATATTACACAACATTAAAACTTTATAAATTTTAATTGGTCCCCAATTCTCTCTATTCCAAATTGGGAGTAACCCCCTCGCTTGTACATATCGATGATTCTATCATCTATAATGGTTGATATTCTTCTCGGCAGTACAATTCTGCAATGCTCCAACTCAACAATAACAGATGAATCGCCGGTTCTCATCATGTCCAGAATGAGATATATTTCACCTTCCACTAAATGGCAGAATTTTGGTCGAAGTTCCATAATGAACTGTTTCTTGGATTGTGATGATGATTAATTTTCTTGCTGTTTTGGTTGCAGTTGAGAGTATCTTGACTATACTGAATAATCTTTATTATATTAACGTTCTTATATGCAAACACCGAGTTGGATTGAACACATACATGCAAACTTATATATGGGAAATATATAAAAAGTAATTTACTACCCTGCGGGTTAAACTTAATACTTTTCAGTACAGCTATAATTGCATACCTGCAAATCGCATATACCCACTTTGACCATTATAATCACACTAAACCGTAAAGTCTGAAAATTTATATCATATGTACTGTAATATCAGCATACCTCGCTAAAAATAGACGATGTTAAACTTAATGTTTTTTAACAGATATTGTTGCTTATCTGCAAATTTATATACCCACTTTCCTCATTATTACTACAGTAACCGCATTATCACGTAAAATCCTTAAATTTATCTCATAATAAACACTGCATACCTGGCTACAAATATTTTTATATCCAATATAATGCAACGAGCAGATTAAACTTAATGTTTTTTATTACAGTTATTTTTGCGTACCTGCAAATTTATATACCCACATAAATACAAATTACCAACGTACAAAGTATTATTATACTAACTTATGCGTGATACATAAAAAGTATTGCTTCCAATGTAAAAGATATTAACTTGACTGTAATTACCTGGATAAAATTGCAGTCAGTACGCATTATCACGTAAAATCCTTAAATTTATCTCATAATAAACACTGCATACCTGGCTACAAATATTTTTATATCCGATATAATGCACTTATATGGGGATACATAAAAATAACTACTTGATAAAATTGCAATGTGCTAGTAAAGACTGTAAATTTATGGCATATCTCATACATAGCATACTGTAATGTACCGTAAAGTTTGAATCATATGTACTGTAATAACAACATATCTCCTATATAATTGGACACATGCAAACTTATATGGGAATACATAAAAATAATTCGCTCCGAGCAGTTTAATGTTTTTTATTACAGTTATTTTTGCGTACCTGCAAATTTATATACCCACATAAATACAAATTACCAACGTACAAAGTATTATTATACTAACTTATGCGTGATACATAAAAAAGTATTGCTTCCAATGTAAAAGATATTAACTTGACTGTAATTACCTGGATAAAATTGCAGTCAGTATGCTTGAGGTTAATGGAGGACATTCACCTCACATGACATTTTTTAATATACCGAGGGATCATGTCTTAACAAGCAAATTCTATTTTTATATAAATTAATTGATTTGAGTTGACAATAAAAATATATAATTTATTACATATAATAATTATTGATGATTCATTTCTAACACCTAATTTTAATTACCCTCTGGAGCAGGCAGGCTCAGGTACCTAAGTGATTCAAGACCAACTGTGTATATCTACTCATATTTAATTATTTAAATGTTCTTTTTGCTCGAATATGTGGTACTGGAAGCAGGAAATGAAGGGTTTTCAGTGGAGTTTGTGATGGTCATGTCATGTCATGACAGTACCGGTTCCTCTATTTATTTATTATTGCTCACTACTTCAGGGCATTAATAAAAAAAAATACATCGCCCTGACGTCATATTAGATAAAAAAAGAACGACCCAAAAATCGTATCCGAAGCGAAAAAGTTAGTAGTCACGTTTTCAATCGAGCGTACCTGAAGCAATCCATCAAAAGCATCATCATCAGAGGTCCCTTCGCACGTTTCGGCGCGAGTAAATTCGCCTTAACGATGGTGCAATTGTCGGCCAGGTTTCGCCAACGATTAGTGAACAAACTCCAATATTGACAAACTCGTATTCTAATTTTGTCCGACAATGGCGGTGGTCGGTATCTGCTGACGTCATCTCCCATGAAGCGAACTATAATGATCGTGTCTGGTCTATTCGAGTTTTTGGTCTTGCCTCTCGCCATATTCGCGCAATTGTAGAGAGCACAAAACTCGTTTCGCGAAACCATGACAAATTGAATCCGTGCTTTTTTTATGCCGGCGCGGAAAGTAATTTTGCTTTGACGGTGCCATATCGAGATTTACGCCAATTTTTGCGCCATAATAAACCAAATAATATGGTGTGGTAGCTTTTAAAATTGTGTGAAGAAATTACAAGTGAGTCAGGTATTTTTATAGGTTACACAATAATATCCATAATAATACCTGCCAAAACTATGATAAATTGTAAGTAGTTAAATTATTGTGAGTATGTATTCCGTTAAATTAAAATTGATGGAAAATGTATAATGTTAAATCTGGTGGATCCTAACGCTTGAATAATTGAGAAAATATCCCGGATAATTCTAGATGGATTGTTAATGAGAGCCAGCTGCATCTTTTCCACTTTTCCCACTTTGGCTGACGGTGACCTATGCAGTATTTGATTCTGTCCCGATAACGTTTTGATTTATGTATTGTAAATAAATGAATTCTACGAAGCAAATAGCCGTTCATGAGAAATTCATACCAAAAAAATCAGTCGACGCCGACCTGGATTGCTGCCAAAATTCTAATTGGTCAGTCTAGAATAGTGGTCACTAAAAAAATGCTAAAATATCTTGAAAATATTCCCTAAAAAACGAAAAATATGGTCTAAAAACAAGTTTGGTTTTACCAAAGCTATGGATCAAAGGGTTCATTGGTGCTGCAAGAAACCTGTACACTAGGTTGGTCCAAATTTATACCTTGCATTTTTTTTGCTGGTGGTCATCGATCTCCTCCAGTTTCCCTTCCCAGAAAAAAAAATTTCCCCTAAATTTGAAAAAAATCGGTTGACATTAACACGTGCCACCGAGCACCTCAAATTTACCATTTAAAATACATTGGAAAAATGCATATTTTTTCCCTTTTTTTCCACGTTTAGGATTTAGAAAAAAAGGTCCGGGAGATTATCAGAAATTCTTCAGAACTTCCCAAAGATCAAATTCACAATCACTATTTCTTTTTTCACCGCCCCCACCCTCTCCTGCAGTGCCTTAAAAATGGGACACAATTATCCCCAATTTACAATTTTACAAAGTTAAGTGATTTATTATTTTTACAGAAATTACTATTATTATACTATTGACATGTTTTTTGTTTAAACAATTACCATTTGTTTAAACAGAAATATACGATGTTACGAACTCATTCTTCCATTTGTTGCAAAATTATTAAATTATTGCCTTTTTGTCATTTATTAACTAATTTGCAAAGCTTTAAACAATACATTGTAATGGACATAATTTTCTTTATTTTTGCATAAATTATTATTAGATTATTAGGAGTTTATGACATTTATTAACTAATTTATAATTCGTTAAAGAAATATATATTTTGTTACGGATATATTTATTATATTTATTGTAAATTGTTAAATTATTGGTACTTTTTTTGTCATTTATTAACAAATTTGCAATTCTTTAAACAAGTTCCATTTTTTAATCTGCATTTGTTTGAAGAAATAATTTTTTAAACAATAATATGCAATGTTAGTACGTATTACTTGACAAAAATTATTATAAGATTGCTAGTCTTTCTTGTAATTTTGTTTTCTTTTACGATTTTGTGGTTGCAACACTAATTATTATTATAGGTTATAATCGAAAATTAGTTAAAAAATTTGGCAAGAAATAAAAAGATAAGAAATACAATAATAATTTTTGCCAAAAAGATACGTCAGTACAATTGTATATTTTTCTTTAAACAAATGGTATTTATTTAAACAATTGCAAACTAGTTGATTAATGACAGACAATGCCAACAATGTAATAATAACGTCAATGTAAAAAAGAAAAATGTGTCCGTAACATTGTATATTTTCGTAAACAAATGGTATTTGTTTAAACAATTGCAAATTAGTTAGTACATCACCAAAAATGCTCCTAATAATAATTTCCTATAAAAAATAGAAAATGTCCGCGAAATTGTATATATAAATTAATTTAATATATAATAAATATAATAAATTTAAACAAATTGCATTTGTATAAGCAATTGTTAATTAGTTAATAAATGACAAAAGAGCCAATAATTTAATAACTTCTGCAAAAGAATGGAAAAATATGTTTGTATCATCGTATATTTTGGTTTCAACAAATGCTAAACAATTTCAAATTAGTTAATAAATGACAAAAATATGTGTCAATAATCCAATAATAATCACTTCTGCCAAAAACAATAATAAAACATGTAACATTGTAAAATTGTAAATTTGGGGAAACTTTTATCTCATATTTAGGGTACTATGGCGAGGGTAGGGGTGGTGAACAAAAAATAGTGATTGTAGATTTGTTCCTTGGAGAGTTCTGAATAATTTCTGATAATCTTCCGCAACTTTTTTACTAAATCCGAAACGTGAAAAGAAAAAGGGAAGAAGATGCGTTTTTGCAATGTATTTTAAATGGGAATTATGTTTTTTTTTTTACCACCCTACTGTACACTAATGGTGCGTCACATAAACGAAGTCGTTGCGTTGTGGACTGTTTTGTTTAAGGGGTAATTTGTCTAACGTTCGAGTAGGTTTGCGATTCGAAATTCAGAGTCGTTTTGATTTTTTCTTGAGCACTTTTTGACAAAATCATTCGAAACTGTTCATGTGTTAATTTTCAACAAATTTTTAAAGTTTATGTTAGTAAATTTTGTTGCTGTTACTAATTGTATAAAAACACTAAAGCATGTTATTTTTACTCAAAATAATAAATTAAAGTAATTAAAACTTGGTTCATGTCAATAAGCCTTTTTGAGTAGGTACATGAAAATCAATCTTATAAAAATATGCGATTATTCTTTTAAAAAGAAGTAGAAAAAAACCTGAATTTTTGTGTGCAATTTTATATTGACGTTATAGTCAAGTCTCCATTATTAAAAGATATAGGCATATACTCTTAAAAATATACTCTTCAGGTTAGTATTACTTCCGGTTTTTCCGGAAATGACGTCATCAGTGAAATTCTAACCGGCACCCTATATTGTTTGTGTGATATTTTCAATCAGGATTTGACAGAAAATCCGATCGGCAATTTTTATCACCAAGGCAACGAAGAAATAACTTTTTTAACGTCTATTGATCTAGGTGGCTATAAATTGATGAAAATACTCGTAAATTGTCAAAATAAAACACTAACTAAATCGATTTTGGCCGATATTGTATTATTGGCGCCCTATAGTGTGATTTAAACCACTAATGGGCAGTAAAGATGTAGTGACAGTATTTTCGGTTTCATAATGTACTGTTTTAAATATGAACTCCTAATAACATCCTAATTGCAATTTTTAAATTTATATTTTTACACATAATACATTAATCGTTTTCCTTTCCAACCACGTCTAAAAAAAAACTATAATAAAATCCTCTTAACAGATGTTTCTAATTCTGATAGTTGAACTTTTAGGACAATCATGAATTACCTCTCTTTAAAATTCTTCATGTAAGTTTTCACCACCAGTGTAGTACAAAATAAAACTAACACCATTCGTGGAAGAAAAACGTCCCAGACTCCCTCCGCCTTTGTACTCAAAGCTGGCTTCCTCGAGAGCAAAAAAAAAACACACCACAAACAATATGTAACAATACATGTAATTTGAATAACATACGTCGGCCGCAAAGCGCATATTAAGAGGGTTAAAAGGCATATCGCGAAGGCTATGTTTAAGTACATCCTGGACCTGAGTATAAAGATGTTTAATGCGCAGTTTCAGCGAAAACCAGTAGCTGCCAACTGTTGCCAACATCAGTCGAACACAATTGTTCGACTAACCGAGAGAGATATCTTTTTTACGAACGTCTTGAATGGGCGCGTCCCTTTTCGTTTTGACATGAACACAATCGTTACAACACCTGGGTGGAGATGAAAATGCTCGTTCTATGTATAATAATGGGGAAATGTTTGAATTTTCAACTTGAGATGGGATGGGATTTTTTTTTGTAATGTATACGAATCTGGTGTAGCTGTTCAGTGGCTTGGGTAATAACTGAATAATTGCTATCGTGTCTGCAGCTTTTCCTGGCTACCCTATAATTAATTCTGATTAGCCTTCGGCATTTAATTTGTTTTAATTTAAATTAGTTCGGTGTGTCGACGTGTTATCTCGACCGGATGGTTTGATTGTCATCAGTTAATTTGTTGTTAAAATTGTGATGGTTTTGGTTTAGACGTATTTGTTCTGCTCTTAATTTCATAATATATAATTGGAAATAATTATCGGAGTTAAGGGAAATTGTAACTCTGTTTGAGGTATGTTTCTAAGAATTTCAATTTTTCGTAGTTGCAAAAGAAAAGTGACACTCAAAATTAGCCATTTTACAGACAAAATTATGCATATTCAGGACGGAAGTTACCATTTAGTTTTATATCTTTGACATGGTTTGTGTAAAGGATGTATAGTAAAGGCAAGAGATTGCCACCTTGTGGGATTCCATAATCTGCCATTAATGGATCACTGCGGATTTTCCCTATTTCTGCCATCTGTGGTCTGTTATTCAATTCTAAATTCTGCGCCATTGTGTTGACGCCATACGTGTTATTATATATATTTAACCTGTGTTTCTTTTTCTAAATTGATGTTCAAAATTCAAGTATAGTGTCAGAACTTAAAATAATACATGGACAGGGTAATTGTACAGTATTGTTGTATCAGAAAAAGAATCACAAAATATGGCGTTCTCAAATGAAACTTTTGCAAGAACTTACTAAGCAAACAACTAATTCTAAATGTGAAATTTTGCAAAACTTGCGATCATATTTCAACATTTAACAACAAAAAAAAACGAATTTTCAGATTTGTAACTTTCCTTGTGCACCAACATTATTTACTTTGGTGGTCGTTCATACATTTGTTCTAGAAATACTAGAGATAATACTCGAAATGCTAATGTGTACAATAATTACTTAGTTTATGATCCCAAGATTCTTGATTATATGTTTATAGATTTTTCTATTTGTTTCAGGTAAGGATTACTAACAACCATAGATGGCTAGAAACTTAAGAGTGATGGGTAAAACACACATAATATAATTTAACTCATTCGTTGACGAATCAATTCCTAAAAGTAGTTTATCGCACGTTTGCAAAATTTTTAAATTATTGGTAAATTATTGCTGGTGCATTTATTATTTTTTTATTCATTATTTTGAAAAGTTGCTTAATCACGAAGAAGATTAAGCTTCTGACACGTTCGCGAACAACGCAAACAATTTTTGTTCACTACTTTTAAAGTAAAATTTCAAAACTATGGGCGTGGGTAAATAATATTTCACTGGTAGTTTTCTTCCTTTAAATTTTGTTCTCTTGGGGGTTTTTAAGCAAGCTTAAGCATTCCAGTCGTTTTGGTCCGACTATCTTCAGTGCAAATCCAATCGCCTAGTTCAACTTTTCTGGTTTCTTAAATATACATATTATACACATGCAAGTTTAATTGGATTACAAATCGATTGGATAATCTTCTGGCCATTTATACGTATTCTGTATACGCAGATATTTGTTTTCTGCTATTATAAATACAACGGTTTAACCATTTATAACCAACCAATTGGAATTACATACGTACCTATATTTGTGACTGAAATCCACTCAGTCTATGTGTTAAAAACAACTTTACTTTACTAACCAATATTCCATAGACAAAGAGATCTCTTTCTTTTTCAAAGTTTCTCCAGAAATAAAGCTACGCAAAACCTTACTAACCGTAAATTTAAAAAAATCTATTGAATCGATTGTGCTATATCTGCAGTTGTGTGAGCAATACCAAAGAAAATTCTTAAAAAATACTTGTATGATATTTAAAATATTATCGACTGCCAAATAAAAAAGAGTTATGTTTGGTTAATATTACGCAATATTTAAATCCGAATTAAATCTCAATTCATTAAAATTCAAAATTATATTTTATCAGGAATAGATAATTCAACCAATACACATAGAATAAGTTGAAGTAAAACTATAACAAGAATAATAAATGCACAACAAAATTCAAAATAATACCCAACAGGTACCATTACGCACCTCCCCACTATGCTGTGGTAATGTGCGTTTGCAGTCCATGCGTGTTTTTTGTTTTCGTCCGTGCTGAACCGTTAGTAGACCCCGGTACGCAGTTAAATGATGGCGTCTTACAATTTTTACGCGTCTCTCTATGTTTGCTATCAAAGCTATCGGTGTATTGATTCAAAACGTGATAAATGTGTGTGATATTTGGTGATAGTTGTGCTCCATTGACTGTTTGTTCATTCTTCGTCGATTTTGAAGAGACAAATTGCCGGTATATGGTAAGATTTATATGTATTTCTGGCTTTTACAGTAACATTGTTAATACGACAGCGTTGCAACAGACTGAACTCAAGATAAAATAAACATTGAGTATATTTTCGGAATTGTTTTTATACCAATTTATACGATTTTTTGTGAGGAAACCATTCATTCTCATCACAGAATGAACTGAAAATCGTGTCGCTTGTAAAGTACACCATTCGACACACTGTACTTTTTATTTGTACATTTTTCTTTTGTTACAAATGTTGGTGGTCTGTCAAGGCAAACCATGAAATCTATAATGCTTATTCGTGCATTTTACGTTGACGTCGTCAACAGTATACCCTCAACAAAGTATTATACTACTTACCAAAGTCAAACCACACAATTTCCACGAACGATACACCTAAGTTCTACGAATATTTGATATAATTTATCAATAAATATTGATAGGTGGGCACGCTAGATGAAGCAAATAACTATTATTAACACTATTTCTACACTTTGTCGATGTGTAACAGCCTCGCCGTAATTCGAACTGGGCAACGTTTTTTTTTTCTCTCCAATAGTGGTCTCTGATTGGGCAACTGCGAAAGTAATCAAGGCTGCTAGAGCTCTGTCGCTTGGTCATTCCTTCCATGTTGGCGGTATTTGTTTGGAAGAGAGAAGAGAGGAGTTGATTATGTAAACAGTCGCGAGTGTTGATGCAAAATATTCTAGAAAAAGTGTTTATTTTTCCATTATCGTTCTGGTGAATCTCTGATGCTAAAAATATCCTGTTGCGTAGGTCAGTGCTATATCTAAATATTTAACTATTAGTCCCAGTTTTAGCATGACATGACGCGAGCGCTTAGAAATTCCGTTGCACGGCCATGTTTTGGTGTATAATTTGGGAAGCGCTTTATTTTTATTCAACAGTTCTAAACCGGTACCAGTTGTCGCCGGTCTTTTTCTTTCATCTATTTGCACATCTTTTGAGTTTTTGTGAGAAATTTTCAGCTAATCTGCATTAAGACCATCTTTGCCGAATTTTGAGTTGTAACCACGATTTCTGATTGGACAAAAGTTAAGTCGCTTTTTCTATTTTGTTACATTTGCAACCAGTAAAGAATGGAATAGGCATTATAATTGATTTTTTTCTTTAATTTTCGTAATGGCAGCGCACATATTTTAGCATCTTTCACAAGTAACATAAGAAATTCGAGCAAAAGACAATTGGAAAAGTACTTTGGTTAAAATAGTTTTCGATATATCTTTTACCCTGAATATGATTATCATGTAAAGTTTTTGCGTTTTTTTTTCTCCTTTTGAGCGATGTCAGTGCTTTAAGGACAAATAATATATATATAGGATCTTACATTTTGTATAAGTTTGTTTCTAACTTTGAAAATCTAATCTTTAAAAATAAAAAAAAAAACAAATGTAGGGTTGCAAAAATTGTTTCTGAACTTTAATTGTTTTTGGAGTGGCATGGACAGTTTTCATACCCAAGTGATCGTTATTTATATAGAATTCATATAGAAAAATATAACCTTGTTGTTTTTTATATTCATACTTAATTCCCGCCAAATTTGAGATCGATCAAAACAAGTTAACCCGTGTCAAGGGGCTCAAAATCGAGCACGAATGTATCAATATTAAAAATAGTTTTTGTTGTCTTCTACCATAATAAATTCAGAGACGACAGTTTTTATCTTAATCTAAAAAATCTGTTCAGTCTAGATATCAGAGAATTTCAGCCATTTCCATGTAAGTAATTTGTTAAAAGCACAATATGTAATCTAATCTAACAACTAATCCAACAACTCCTGGCCAACAAAGAACAACATCGGACAAGTAAAAACTATTTCTGATCTGTTTTTTTTTGTCGTACAATTTGAATCGGAAAGAAGAAATTTAAAATTGTGTTCCAAAATGAGGGAAATTTTTTTTTTTACTAAGGTACAAAAGATTTCAATGTGTGTATGTGTGTCTGTCTATATGTGTGTACCCGTTTTTTTTTGTGGCGACGATTTTGGAGAAACTACTAAAGGCATCGGGACGAAACTTCATATTTAGAAGTTTCATGACCAAACTTGCTCAGAAAAATGTTTTTGTTCAAAATGATTTTGTTCGAAGGGGTTCAAATGATCTGGATGTTCACTCTACGCGTTTTTTCAAGTATTTTGCGAATGAGCCGACATTTCTGTAATTTCGTCAAAAGGCTTAAATAATAAATTACAGTAGAGGAAACTTTGTATAATTTATGTCTATGAAATTTTTCCTGCATGAACAAATTTGATCGAGATCGGTCGTGTCTGCGTTAACATAAAACTAGTTAGCCAGGATTTGATAGATATTTTCATTCTAATGACAGTAGGTAGTGTCAAAGTTTGATATTTTGACAATACCTACCGCCAATAAAATATCAAATCCTGGCTAACTAGTTTATTTTAATGCAGTCACGACCGAACTCGATCAAATAGAATCTCATGCAGCTAAACTATTAATTTTATATATAGGTACATAGTATGATAAAGTCATGTGCCTGGCTACTTGGGATTTTTTTACTCACCAGTACTGGTTTTCTTAAAAACTAAGTTCAAGTTAAAATTTCTGCCATCAGGTTCTGATTATACGAAAATTAAAAGTACTTGAAAATATGTGAAATGCTCTGACATCAAGATTCAAGTTACGTAACTAATTTTTTTAATAAGTTAATAAAGTACTGTAAGGTAATAACGGTGGTATGTAAATTTGTTGTAGTAAAACCAAACAAAAAGCGTTTTTTTTATATTCATAAATTGTACTTATTCTCGATTTTGATTCATGACCCCTAGGGGTACGTTTTAATATTATTCATCGATCTCGTTTTCAAGAAAAAGACAATTGTGTGATGTAAGGTTACTGGGGAACATAGTAAATAGATTTGGGGTTTGTTTTTTGTTTGGAAGCCCACTTGAATAAAGGCTTAACAGTCAGTCAGTGCTTCAACTACACTTGAAAAGAAAAACAAGAATTTCAGTTGAAAGTTTCTCAAAGTTTAAGGTTTTATGATTTGGTTTTTGTTGATTGTAAAGCATACAGTTGGGACTGCAGAAAATCGGAAATGACGGGAAAATCACGTTTCGTTATATTTTAATCTCAACTTTTCCACCAGCCTACGTGATAGGAAACTTTTAAACATTGCAAGGACTAACAAGGCGATTCACATTTGTATATGTGACCGAATGAAGAAAGCACCATTGTGACCAAATATTTCCATTTTGAGATTTTGACGGAATCAGATAGTTCTTTCTATTGGCAACCTGATTCCGTCAAAATCTCAACGTCGCAATGTATTGTCACTAGGCCGGTTTCTTCGTTCCAGGGCACATATTCACGTCTTAGCAAATTGTACGATATTCGTAAATGTGAGCGACTTGTCGATTGGACGACGATAAGTTTAGTCGGATGACGTTAATTGAAAAATAAATCGATTAGTCTCGGCGAGGAAACAAAGATGTGCCGATAGCGCGCCATCTCACGGCGAACACCGTAAGCCGGTAATGCATTGGTCATTAATCTTGTCGGGCGTTTCGTAGATCGCGGCGGCGTTATTACTACAAATTGGTGTAATTACCACCCTAATCACGTCGTTTAGATTAACAAACTAACGAGAAAAAGAAAACAAAAACAAAAAAGGCACGTCCGACGGTACGTCAACGAAACCAGAGATAACGCCGGCCGGAATTAGCCAAACAACGACAAAAACAAACAAACAAAGCAAGACAAAAAAAAAACGTCGACCAAAAGACCGCCCAGGAATGCGAGATAACGCGTTACCGTAATTTTTTCGTCACCGCTGCTCGCACGCAGTCGTAAGAACAAAAGCGCATCGCCCCAAAGGTGGTCAAAGTGAAAAAAACATAAAAATAGGCGGAGCCCCGGGATTTCTGTCTGAGTGAAGTAAACAGTGAAGCAATAACCTCTTTATGACCGTTCAACTCTGCTGTGCGTAGTAGGTACATACATCTATATCACATCTCTATCGCGAATTTGTGAATAATGCAAGTAAAAATACTGACTGCGCTCTCCGAATCTTGGATCGCTTCCAAATAAAACGATAACGTTCTGAGAATTTTTCTATACAGTCGCTGAAAAAAGTATTGATTCCACCAAATTCACATTTTTAATTATAATTTGATAGTTTGTAATTTAGTAATTAAAAAATTTGCCTAACTTAATGCATTTTCGAGAAAATAATTATAAATAACCGAGTCCAGCCCTGCGCCAAAAAGAAAAAAACACTTCTAACATACCTACGACGATACCGTTTTTGCTGAATGTTATAAAAAAGCAATACAAATTTAACGCATATCAAAATAAATACCAATTAACGACAGATTAAAAAGGATGATGACCTCTTATCAAACAAAGTGTTGACAAATCTTCTATATTGTATTCTTTTGATAATTGCGGCTAATAACGGATTAAATCATCGTTCCTACATCAACTTTTATTTATTGCGCCATCAACATGTTAATTATCATAACAATCAACATGATATACTTTTTGTTTTTAAATATGTTATAGGTATTTTTAATATAATCGTATTTTTTGGACATTATGGCATTTTGTTTGAAACTTGTGATGTTTGGTGTTATAGCAGCTAGCTTTGTTTTCCCAAATGAATGATATATTTCTTTTCTCTGAAATTTAGTTTTTTAGTCAAAAATTTCTTACTGCGTTAGGTTCTTGCGGTTTTATTCTGTCATGACTGCGTGTTCTATTTGGACACCTGCGCATACCACTTGAATAAGAGCTGTCAGTACTTCAAGAATACTGTTAAAAATACTTTTAAAAC
This sequence comes from Melinopterus prodromus, assembly GCA_964023965.1. Lineage (NCBI taxonomy): Eukaryota > Metazoa > Arthropoda > Insecta > Coleoptera > Scarabaeidae > Melinopterus > Melinopterus prodromus. The sequence goes on from OZ030393.1 coordinate 55,803,820, forward strand.
ATAACACATATCACCACGAAAAATTAGCAAAAAAAAATCATTAAGTAATGTTTTTCGGCTTTAAATTTGAAAAATGTGAAAACTTGAATCCAGATTCGTATTCAGCCGTAAGTCTAAAAAATCTATAGCAAACACTTATTCACTTTTCATTCGCAATTTTCTTGTTCCGGTTAAGTAGCTGTCTACGATTCAAAAAAAAATCTTATTTGAGCCATAAAACTTATTTTAATCCAGAAAGAAAATCCTTTACTGCTACTAAATTTTGGAGAAGAAAAGGGAATATACATATTAGCTATATCACACAAGTTATAAATAAAGTAACAATGTCAAAGCTTGCAACATAACACCAACACACTACATTTAAAAATTCTTTATTTTATTTACAGCCGGTATACACTAAAATAAATTAATCTTTCTGATTAAACTTAATCTTTAAACAGGAATTTTAAAAAAAAATATTTAAAATAAGAAAAAATAAAAAAAATTGTATATTATTTGACGTGCTCATGATTAAGGATATAAATCGCGAGCATGAAGTTTACACCCGAGCCGTAGGCGAGCGAGTAATCATGCGAGCTGTCAAAAAACTGTCATCCACATAGGTTTTGACAGACTTTGATACTAGCGTTGTATAATGATGACAGTTCGTTCAAATAATGAGGTCATTATTTAAACGAACTGTCATTATTATACAACGCTAGTGTCATAATAATCATAAGCGCGTATAATGATGGGGATGATATAGTCATAGATACGTATGCAATGAACTTATTATATGTGAGGCGTAGATAATAGTTATTTATTATACAAGGGAAAAAAGTATTAGATTTTAGCTCGAGGTTGTGTATCTCAAAAAGTATAAAAGATAGATATAGGGAACCCTAATATTGATTAATAGAGAAAAAAAAGAAATAATTTCATAAAAAGTGACATTTTATTACCTGTCAACAGAGACAAAATGTCAAACTTTTTTCCCGTCACAGGAAAAGAACTATTAAATTGATACTTTCCAATTCGTTGGTTTTAAAAGAACAGGATGCGACACACAACCACTAGTGTGCTCTACTATAACCAGGGTTGCCGGATTTCTAAAATCACGGATCGGGACAGTCGCCATTTTGAGTAAAGAAAATATTGTTATTTTTTAATGTTTCATAATTGTTTCAGGTGGAAATATAATATAAATAAGCTATTTCCCAATATTGGTATTTTAATACTGTTGTTTTACCACGCACATTATTTAATACAGTTTTGGCCATTTAAGTTTCAGTTTTTCTTTTGCAAATGTTTTGCGAAGTTGAATTATTATTTATCATTATTTAATTGATTTAGTTTTACATTAAAAACTATTTGGATGCTATTTGGTATTTCTTAATCATAACTATGAAAACAATTACAGTATTTCTCTTGTTATGATTGAAAACTTACCAAATTTGTATCGAACAGTTCATTTTGTATTCTGAAATAAATGCACAAAACTGAACGAGAGTATTATGCCAAACCTTGCCCAACAAGGAAAAACAATCGAACAAATGACAACTGATATGTTTCTATTACCTATATTATTTGTTGTTTTCAAGAAATACTGGAAATTGGCTATTAATCTCCATAAACAAGATACACCTAAATATAAAAAGCAACCTCGCATATACCTGTATATATACAGGGTCCTGCAACTAAGCTCCCGTCTTCTGTAGCTCACTTACTCATTAAGGTAAGAGTTTAACATTTTGCAGGCTTACCCTGTACTTCAAGGTACAATTCAAGAAATTATTTTTTATTATACAGGCTGTTCCAAAAATGTGCAACGCACATTTTTGTTTAAATTGCATGCTATACATTTTTCTACACATTTGGAAGCCTTTTATGGTTGCCTACATATCACCAAAATTTTATTGAAATCGGTGGAGTGACCGCAGCGGAAAAAAATAAAAACAAAAAAAAAATTGATTTTGCATCGTAGGCTTTAAAAATCAATAAAAACCACAAAATGCACCTCATTAATAAAATTTTGCGACGCGCTTATTAAGTTAGATGTAATAGTCTCGTTAACCAAGTGACATTGATCCAAATTATACAGGGTGACCAAAATCGAGTGTCAAACTTGTCAAACTTGAAAGCGCGCTATTGTTCTTATTTTAAATTGGAACCCATAATTTTTTTTAGGTGAAACGTTGCGGAATTAAAGAATAAATATTGTTTCTGAATACAACCCCATCACAATTCCCAATATTTTAAAAGTTATTCGCCAAAAACTCATTTTTCAACGTTTCCAACGGCAATTTTAGGTAATAAATATCGTACGTGGCGTTGAAAAACAATTTATTACATAAAATATAACGCAGAGAGGTATTTTAGATTTTACTGTACTTAATTAAGTAGTTATTCAATTGCTAAATTTACCTTTTTTCCTTACCGCTATAGGTAAATTATGCAGTAAATTTAGCATTTGAATAACTACTTAATTAAGTACACTCAAATCTAAAATACGTCTATTATTTTTTATGAAATAAATTGTTTTTCAAAGCCACGTACGATATTTATTATCTAAAATTGCCGTTGGAAACGTTGAAAAATGAGTTTTTGGCGAATAACTTTTAAAATATTGGGAATTGTGATGCGGTTGTATTCAGAAACAATATTTATTTTTTAATTCTGCATCATTTCACATAAAAAAAATTATGGGTTCCAATTTAAAATAAGAACAATAACACGCTTTGGAGTTTGACAAGTTTGACACTCGATTTTGGTCAGCCTGTATATTTTGGGTCAATGTCACTTGGTTAACGAGACTATTACATCTAACTTAATAAACACGTCGCAAAATTTTATTAGCGAGGTGCATTTTGTGATTTTTATTGATTTTTAAAGCCTACGATGCAAAATAATTTTTTTTTTTGTTTTTATTTTTTATTTTTTTCCGCTGCAGTCACTCAACCGATTTCAATAAAATTTTGGTGATATGTAGGCAACCATAAAAGGCTTCCAAATGTGTAGAAAAATGTATAGCATGCAATTTAAAAAAATATATTACCATGGCGTTGCACATTTTTGGAACACCCTGTATAATAAAAAATAATTTCTTGAATTGTACCTTGAAGTACAGGGTAAGCTTGCAAAATGTCAAACTCTTAGCTTAATGAGTAAGTGAGCTACAGAAGACGGGAGGTTAGTTGCAGGACCCTGTATACTTTCCCTTTTTTGCATACAAATTTGTAAAATTAGCTCTATAAACTACAATCCAATAACAAATACACCAAGATATGTATGTACGAACACCTTTTCTCGCGGCTGTATTTCCTATTTCAAGTTTTCAGAACTATCCGGCTCGACGGACAAACAGAAAAAAATCCTTTAATTCTAATACATAACGACTTCGACAATTAATATCGCTGTTACATAGTGAAGAGTCGCGAAATAATGAAGCTATCCATCACGTCGGTCGTCTCGCGAAACTGGTCGCTGCCGGCGCTCTAGTAGACGTAGTATAGGTACGCGTCGCAAAAAATACGATTAGAGACGCGATTTGGCAACGTCCGAATTTTGTACCGACGACGGAGAGTTGCACCGGCCGGCCGCAAAAGGTTGGGGCGGTCCCGAACTCGGTTCGGCGCTGCGGCGGGCCTCCCGGTTCATGGAAGTGTTAGAAAAACACATCATCGCGAGAGCCGGCGATCGGGGCGGCCCGCGGTGGGACAGGGGGGCACTGGGACAATCGTTCGCGAGCCGCGCGCGACCGGCCCGCGCGCGGTGCCGAGGGGGGAAATCTGCGGGAGCACTCACCGAGCCAAGGCCAAGGCTGTACCGTAAACAACACACTCCGCGCGCACTCAAATGGCCACTGTTACATTGATCTTGTTGTAACATTTTCACTTTTACACTGCATTACATGCGACCTTTTATGGCGATTATTTCATATTCTGTGTGCGCATACTTCTTCATTACGAAGGTGGATATTTTTTATTCGCAATTTTGGGTAGGTGTTAAGTGTGATAAGTAGTTATGGCTTTTTGTATGGAGATTTGCCGGGTATGACTAAAATTTGAGTAACGTCTTGTTTATGTGCTTTTGTATAACTGCATTCAACTGTCAAATGTTTTCTATGGTCATACATACCGTACATCCGGTGTATCTTTGAAATAAGTTTGTTTATTTCAAATCCACAACTAATTCTACAGGTAATAGGCATTGTTTATTATTCTTATGAGTACTACCTTTTTTATTTAATAAATTATTTAAGCAAAATTATTTGAAAAAGGGGAAAGCTATACATACAAATTTCTGTCATTTTTTTATACGGGATATGAATTGACTCTACTAGATTGTTTTTATTTTTATTTGCAAGCACAACAGACAAAAGGTTACAATATGCAAGCGAATGCTCGCATTTATATTTTGTGATTAATTTAGGTAAAGAAAACAAGAGATGATAATGCAAAAGAAAATTTCTTAGAAATCTGAATTAATTAAATAATGGGCTAATAACTTTGCAAAGCCGGTAATCTCTAGAATTTTTAAATAAACATTTGCAAATCAATAACTGAAATAAACCTGAAACTTAAATGTCCAAAAATTAATTATAATATTTGCGTGGTCTTAAAATAACATTATTGGGAAATAGCTTGCTTATACTTTAATATTCCGACGTGAAACAATCATGAAACATTATATAACTCCATTACTTCAATAACAAAAATTAACAGATTCTATACTGGAATGGTAACTGGCGTATCCGTGATTTTAGAAATCTGGCAACACTCATTTATTTTAAAACTTGGGAAAAAATTGGAAAATAACACTAGTTTAGAATTTTTGCTTTTTCATACTAAACCATGAAACAAAACATTATATTTTATTTAATTTTAAATAATTTTTCGGAAGATTAATCAGAAAATTTTATATATTTTAGTTTATACCGAGTGTAAACAAAGTAAGGAATTTGTATGTTATAGTGTTTCATTATGTTATGTTGCTAAAGTTTTGGCATTATTGCTTTGTTTATAACTTGTTTAATTTTGCTTATATATTTATTCTTTTTTGCTCCGAAATTTAGTAGCAGTAGAGGCTTTCATTTCTGAATTCAACGATATTTAAATTTGAATTTTTATTGCTCTTACAGAATTTTTGAGAAAAAATCAAAAATCTCAAAATATGGACAGGTACAAGTTTTCACGAAAGATTTTCGAAAAACTTACTATAAGAAAACGTGTTTTTGTACGTATTGGCACGTTTTTTTTTGTGCACGGAGTTTTTTTCTAAAACTACATACCATATTCAATTCCGAGTGTAATCTTTTCCTTCGATTTTCATTTTTTTCTGGTTATATTACCTTGTGAAAAGCTGCGCCTCAAAATAGAGTTTGTTCACTGACATGACGCTCTAATAAGTTCTGTTGGGTTTTTGTTTTTGGACATATTTTTAATTTAATGTAGATCAGGGTTTGAAAACCCCGTTTTTTTTAACCCAACCTACTGGGACCAAGTGCGTTTTTTTCGGGGTTTTCCGGTTTTTTTTTCAGGTAAAAGTGGGCAATAGTAAATATTATCTAAACCCATACCGTAACCGATTTTTTTATGATGTAAAACCCGTAACCGTAACCGAACCAAAACATGTATAAAATACTGAAAAAGCTTAAATCTCGACCTTTGCTAAAATATTCAAAACCTTGGTAAAACTGAAACGGTTCTATTGAAAATTCGAGAGTAGGTACTTATTTTATGTTATACGTAAATGGGAAAAATTAATGTCTTCGAGATCAAAGTAAAATCCGGAACTGAAATCGTTTCAGTAAGTTGGACAAAAAACCAACACAACAACCCAAACAGTTTCCAGGTCGTAAAAGCAGTTAAATTGGTGCAAGTGTATAGATATTTGCTTGACATGGACACCACTAACCGTGTCGACTGGTAAACTCAATGTTTTTGTTTGTGGTGGTTCATATCTTGTTCTTTTCTTAACACAGTTAATCACAAGACTGAGTCAATAAGAATACAACTTTAGTTTTGTTCTGAATTGTTAACTGAAAGTGTCTATATTTTCTGTTGTGTTTTAAAAGAAAAATTAAAACTGTATTTCCGTTTGAAACTTACTTTTGCCCATAACGAGTTTTCAATAAACACCTTTGTTTATTTCAAGCCAGCCCAACTCAAAAACTCCAAATATTTCAAAATGATGCGCTCTGAAAAACCCAGTGGGTTTTTTCAAGTGAACCCAACCCGAAAAACCCACCGGGTTTTTTCGGGTCGGGCCCACTCAGGCGAACCCTGATGTAGATGTCGGTTATTAAAACATTTCATAACTATAACTGAAAAGTATTTTTAACATTTTTTTAGTGTTTGTGCGTACGTATTTTCAATAATTTCAGTTCATATTTATACCCCCCACATTTAATGTGGTGAGGGTATATTGATTTTGATACAACATTTGTAACACCCTTAAGGAGGCGTGGCCGATACAGACTTATATGTATATATGAATTTGATCAGAATTGAAAACTGAATCAATTTAGCTATGTCCGTCTGTCTGTTCGTCTGTCCGTCTCCGTGCACGATAACTGCCGTAATTTTGAAGTAATTGCTCTAAAATTTGGTATACAAGCTTATTATCTCTAAAAAAGTAAGGACAAGTTCGTGAATGGGCAAAATCGGTTCAATTGTTTTTTTAATTAAATATTTTACAGTGGGGGGTATTTTAACTTCAGCACGGCTTAAGATAATTTTCTTACTAGTTTGTTTTGTCTTAGAATCGCACCATTTTTAATATGCCGAAGTTGCCAATTAGATAATGGATCGCCCTGTATAAATACTGTTGCTTATTTAAAAAGAAACATTGAACAACATTATTCTTAGAAAGGAGTATGTTTTTCGTTATTTACACTTATCCACACTGACATATGAAATGTTATTCCCGTCGATTTCTTGTTTATGCTCTTGCCACTGCAACAGCTACACATTCAGCAGACGATACCGCATTTATTTTTTAAGAAAAACTACGAGTTTGAAGGATAATACTTCAGAAAACAGTTAAGTAGTCAACTGTATTTGATTTCTGTTGCAAACTTCTCTTCGCAAAATTACTAAAAAGCCATCTGAACACAAATATTTATTATCTCCAAAATATATAACTCCAAAACAGTTCTATTTACAATCTTTAGTTGTCTTAAATCCAATGAATACTTTGTAAAAATGGCAGAAAAAATAATTAAAAATTTGTCTTACGTCATTTCCGGAAAAACCGGAAATACCTTCACTCTAAAAACGACAAAAAACTGGAAGAATTTGGAGTCGTTCGCGTCCGGTATATGAGAACTGCCCACGATAACACGTCATCATCATCATCATGCATACGTTATCACGGCTGGGTGCGATTAGCGCGCCGGTCTATGCAGTGCTGCCAACGGAGAAGAGGAGATTGCGCCCGACACGGCTAACCTTATCTATCGCGTCCTGGGGCCAGCAGAGGGAGCTGGCGATTTTATTTTTTCCTCTGGGACAATAACCCTGCGGCCGTGAGACATTGACACAGACACGGGAGCGCACTCTAGCGGCCGGCCTCGTAACTCGCACAACAGAGTCGCTCTTTTAACAACCGGCGCGCAACAAATTATTTTCGTAACACATTTTAATTGTTTGTTTGTTGTTCGGGGTGGGTCGACGCGCGCCATCTGGCGGATTACAAAACAAACCCCTTGTCCCCGTAATAATGGCTTGTTTGTTTGTCGTAATTGAATTGTTTGGATTTTTTCTCGTCTCGAATGGCGTAACGTTGCGTTGGATTTATTGTTCTGCGTTTTGCGATTGGTATTTAGCGGCGAAATGGATTCAGTAAATAAATATTTGATGCACTCTGTGGCCATTGTTTCGCGGGCATCGATTTGCGCAACTGAGCATTGTTTTTCCCAAGGTTGGTAGCATTGTTGTATCTCCGGGAATGTAATTTTGTTTGGCGATTGCGTTGGACGTTGCTGCGGGATGTAATTTTTGCGTATGACGTACCAATTTATTGGTAATAATTTTGCGCCTGTGAAATTCAGTACCGCTGGTAAAACGTGAAACCTGACAATTATACGTGGCTTCAAATAACCTGTATTTTCAGTATGAATAACACAGAGGGGTGTCAAAATAGGAACAGTTTTGCATCAAGCAATATTAACTACATTGAATGAAGACGTATTTGTAGAAGAAAATAGGGTTTTGCCCTATCTAAACGGAAAAAAAATTCAAAAGTTTTCCTTATGAGTTAGTTTGAATTATGTATATATATATGTCTTTTGTCGTTTTAAAACAGTTTGTATGTAATATTTGTAATTATTATTGTTCCAAACATTCACTGTTGTTTATAACAATACGATTAACTTAACTTTGACGAACAATACAATTTTCTGATAATAATATACAAACATGAAAGATAATTTTCCATATGACACCAATTCCCTTGGAACTTGGAAATGATAATTGACGATTGATATGTTTTTGTTCAGAATGTCAACAACATGACGTCATTTCCGGAAAACCCAGAAGTTGCACCATCCTCAAAAATTAAAAAAATTTGATGTGGCCAGGCACGCGACTTTATCATAAAATATATAAAATTAATAGTTTAGCTGCATGAGATTCTATTTGATCGAGATCATGTTTGCAATAAAATAAAACGAATTAGCCAGGATTTGACTGATATTGACAGTAGGTATTGTCAAAAAATCAGCCTTTGACACTACCTACTGTTATTAGAATAAAAATATCTGGCAAATCCTGGCTAACTTTATATTAATGCAGACACGATCTCGATCAAATAGAATTTGCTCCTACAGCTAAACTATTAATTTTACCAAAAAATGTCATAGACATAAATTATACAAAATTTCGTCTATTTTAATTTATTATTTAACTATTTTGACTAAATTACAGAAATGGCCGCTCATTTGCAAAATCCTTGAAAAATGCATAACAACATTGCTATCCGCACTCGAAATACACATTGACTTTGTCTATGACACCAAGATATTGATACCAAGATATTCAATATTGTTTCACATAGCGTACGTGTGCGCGTGTTTCTCCTCCTCATCGCATTCTCCATGCATTTGCTTGTTGAATTGACGTTCCGCAACCACTGACGTTCTGAATACTGTCAAAAGTTTCAAAATATCCTGGCTACCTACTATTAATGCAGACACAATTTTAGCTCCTGCAGCTAAACAATTAATTTTACCAAAAAAAATCTGATGTGGCCAGGCACATGACTTTATCATACAAAATATAAAATTAATAGTTTAGCTGCAGGAGAATCTATTTGATTCAGATAAATCGTGTCTACTTTAAAATTAAATTAGTTAGCCATGATTTGACAGATATTTTGATAGTCAATACTATCAATAGTAGGTATTGTCAAAGCATCAACATTTGACACTACCTACTGTCACCACAATAATAGTTATTTATCTCACAAGTACCGAAAGTACGGAATAGCGCGACGAGCGGTGATGCGGCGCGTCACCGATGACGGAGCGTCGCCGTCGCATGTGAGCGAGTTGCGCTATGTAGTTTTCGGCAGGAGTGACTTCAACGTTTTTTGTGTTGCCTTTTAAGAAGAACGTATTTAAAAAAAATAAAAATAGTTATATTTCTGGATAGGAAATGTTAGGTTGATACCACTTCTACGAAACCTCAAGTTTAAAAAGCTAATTCAAATTCTGACAGATTTATATTCGTTCTTGACACTGTAGATGTCACATCCGTACCAACATACTAAAACGTCACTATACTCATCGCTATACTTTATTTACAATTTTCTCAATTTATCGTTTTTACAATTAGATAACAACGGGTTGATATTTCTTATCAACAAACAATCAAATTGGCGATCTTATTTTATTTGAATTTTGTATTTTCTAGTTTACCGCACTAGAACGGTAACGTTCCATAGCGGTTCTCCAACCTTTGATGAAATCAGCTGTTTTCAAGTGTGACAGCCATAGACATTTCTGTGGTGACAGCACAAAAAAATATTTGTCAAATCCAGGCTACTTTGAAGTTTCATATCAATGCAGATGCGACCGATCTCGATCAAATAGAATTTACTCTTGCATCTAAACTATTAATTTTACCAAAAAATATCATAGGCATAAATTATTCAAAATTTCCTCTACTTTAATTTATTATTTAACTATTTTGACGAAATTACAGAAATAGCAGCTCATTTGCAAAATCCTTGAAAAATGCTTAGAGGAAACTGCCAGTTCCTTTGGACCCTTTTGAACCAAAAGCTTTTCAGCTCTAAGTTTAATGATAAAACTTCTAAATATGAACTTTGGTCTCGATACCTTTAGTAGTTTCTCCTGAATCGTCGCCACAAAAATCGAGTACACACATACGCACACACACACACACACACACACACACACACATACACACACACAGACATTTTTTTCTACCTTGGTCAAAAATGTTCAGGGGACCCAAAAAGACCTATTTCCGCTAAAATCTCAATTTCTTTTTTCGGCACGATTACAATACTTCATCATACTGTGTATGATAAAGTAAAAATTCATAGACATAAATTATACAAAATATCCTCTACTTTAGTTTATTATTTAACTATTTTGACGAAATTTCAGAAATAGCAGCTGATTTTCAAAATCCTTGAAAAATGCTTAGAGGAAATAGCCAGTTCCTTTGGAGCATTTTGAACCAAAAGCTTTTCAGCTCTAAGTTTGGTCATGAAACTTCTAAATATGAACTTTCGTCCTGATGCCTGTGGTAGGTTCTCCGGAATTGTCGCCACAAAAATCGAGTACACACATACACACAGACATACACACACACACACACACACACACACACACACACACACACACACACACACACACACACACACACACACACACACACACACACACACACACACACACACACACACACACACACACACACACACAGACAGACATTTTTTTTACCTTGGTCAAAAACGATCAGGGGACCCAAAAAGACCTATTTCTGTTAAAATCATTTTTTTGCTGCACGATTACAATACTTAGGTTATAAAAATAATGTTTAAATTTATTAGGTAGTACATCAATAAATAATTATACAAAATGATAACGAGAATTGTTACAGATTGTTAATCTTGACAAACCGTCATAGTTTTTGATATCCTCCAGAACCCGAACTCACAAAAATTAAATCTATCAAATTATATTCTAACAAAGTTTTTTTGGTTGGTAAACATATTTGACGTTAAATACCGAGTGTCCAATAAAATGGACTCGCGGTCTCCCCCAGGAGGATATAAAACACTTACTACTTTCTCATACTGCTCAGACACACATATGAGTGTTACCTTCAATTTTGCTAGGAAATGTTGAAATTGCAATATTTATTGACATCGTTTTCTTGAAGTAAGCACCTACTTTTTGTAACAATAAAAGACACAAACCGATGAATGATGGATGTGTGTGTAAAATAGGTCTATATTGCCGCAAATGTCAAACTAATTACTATAGGGCGCCTTGTACGGGAATGTTTCTAATGATCTCTCCTATTTCCTGTATTGTGGTAGTGTTAGCGTTACCAACCTACCTCCACAGGGTCAGATAATCTGTTATGTACTTGATTGATTGTGGTCGTTATAATGAACCGAACTCACGGTTATTTGAGATTGTAAATTAATAGCTTTTATGGTAGATTGATGAATTTTCCGCTAAAGAACCGCTAATGTGGTATCACACTTCTATCAGGAGAGCAACAGATAGATTCAACAGATTCCGCCTTCGTGATATTGATGAATTGATTTATGTATTTATTCTTTAAATGCCGAATTGTTGTTTGCTCCTTTCTGCACAGAAGTTTTTCTTTTTCTTCCAACAATTCGTTTTTTTTTTAATAAGTTTTGTTAAACTTCTAAATAATTCTGTAAAATCGTCAATTTTACTGACGATTTTGGCTATTTAAGCTTCTTTTTTTGTTAGTATTTCACTTTATTTTCATAGTTTGACAGAGCATGGTCAACGAGACATCGAGAGGACCGGCAAATAAAATATGCTTTGCTAAAAATAATAATTATTAATTAATATTCCAGTTAGTGACAAATGCTACGTATCAACCATTGTCGGTGCACAAGAACATTTTGCAGGAGAACAGTTTCGATGTTTACTATTATTGTATATTTGAACATCCAAAATACAAATGAAACTATTTTTTATTTTATTTGTTTGTGACAATTTCACAATCCACTAGCTATATATTATTTTGATAATATTCTACAAACTGCCCTTAATATCGAACCGTTATTTGAGTTGTGACGTTTTTCCTGTAACAATTTGTTGAAGTTCACAGACACAATTGCACTCAAATTTCATTATTTTCTTTTATAAGCTTATGACTTAAAACCAAAAACTACTCGTAATCAATAATACTGATAATAATTATACTAATAATCTAATAATATATTGTTATTAGAATTTTTTCAAATAATTAAAGTGATATTGCGGGATATGGTTTTTAGATTCTGAGGTGATTATGAGAGAATAAACTTACGTAAAACAAAAACGTGGAAGATATGTAAACATTTGTATTCCCATGGTTTAGGACGTTGGCGATTTATTGCAAATACATCGTATTTGCTTCATCTAAGTGATAATAATTTTATCGATTATATGTCTCGGCAATCTCAGCAATAATTTAGTTCATTTACTTAACGATGCTAATCGCTTATTCTCCATTATGCCTATTCAGGAAGGAAGATTTTATATTCAAAATTATGATATCAACAACTCTATTTCGTCAACCAAAATGACAGAATTCGCCATAGTGTGTCATTAGGCACATTACTTTATCATACAATATATAAAATTAATATAGTTTAGCTGAATGCGTTTCTATTTGATCGAGATCGATATTTTGACAATATTGACAGTAGGTATTGTCAACTATGTAGTTTAATTCAGACACGATTTCACTCTATGACGTATTTTGCTGATAAAATACAGGCTTTTGCTGACATATTTAATCATTTAACTAAAAAAATGTTAGATTCGTCACTTCTTCTGCACCAACGACAATTATATGCAAAGTATATACAGGTGGCTTATACCTTTGTGCGAAATAAAGTTCTAGATTCAGCATCAAAATTTTAAATAGAAGATGTAAAATTACATTTTTCCGATTGGCCTTTGTTTTCGCGACTTCGAAGTTTTGTAATCGCGACGAAAGTAAAAGGCTGTTTGAGAGTCTACTTTATTTTGTGAGTTCAAAATAATTGTTCCAAAATTGATCTTTGATGTTGCAATAAAATTGCTTAAATCAAATCCAGACGATTGCAGACGACACGGCTATCCTAGCTGTTGGGAACACCGATGAAGAAACGACGAGAAAACCCACCCATCCATTTTTTTTTCAATTCATTACAAACGTATAGTAATAATAACAAAAAACCGGCGGTGTGTCATTAATTTCACAAATGCTGTCATTAGCTTGTCAACAATAATTACACAAAATAATAATAACCAATTTGTGCCATATTCTAAAAACGCTCTATTTAGACACAGTCTACAATTATTATGGTTCATATATAATTTATTTTTTTTTTATTTATTAATTTAAACACAGTTTGAAGTGAGATTACCTCGGAAACACAAGCCGATCGGAAACAAGTTGTTTCGTATTATTTAAACAAAAAAAGAAATAAAACATGTGTGTGCCAACATATCAGTAAGTAGGTTCTTACCATACCAATAAAACGTAAAACCAAAAAATACTTTCAGCAGAATAAATTTTTATTTATTTATTTTCTTTTTGTTAAATTGCAAAAGCTTTCGCATTAGAGCCAATTTGCTATCATCGTTCATGTTTCTATTACTAAAAGTAACAGAACTAATTTTGCAGAGGTACTCATCAAAAGCTTCGTGGTTTGCTTCATGACAGTTGGATGCTGTCTCCCTCGATTATTACCACTAATGCCATCTCTTATAAAGGTGTGAATTAACTTTTTGCGCCGCACTTTATACGGCTAGAAACAAACGCGTACCGCTGCCAGGAAGTAGCACAAAGCGGAAGCACACTTTGATGTCTTCCATTCCTCGCCTTATCTAAACCTGAATCGTTCGCAATTAGTTGAGCTAGAAGATTTCCAGGTAGAGTCTAATTAATACTGACGTAATCAATGCACACAAAAAACACACCAACAAAAAAAAACTAATACGCGAGATCTCATCATCTCACCAATTACGTACGCCAAATTTGTTTTTTACCTACCAGGCGAGAAGGAGATAGAGATAGCTAAAAGCATGTTAAGGCTGCAGCAGCGGCAGCAGCAGCGGTGTATCCAGGTTGGATAACGCACAGAAACGGAGAGTGAATCCGTGGCATGGAATGGCAGCGACTCCTGAGCTGTCACGTGATACAATTATTTGCGTACCAAGGTTAGAGGACTTTCTATTCTGCAGCTGAGAGCAAAACCTGGACGAGCGAAGAATTTGGCTCCGGTGCCGTTCTTAGCTGCACGATGGTGCCTGCTGCTGGCTGCTGTTGTTGCTGTCGGTACTGTGTCGGTACAATACTCAGCGTCTTCTCACCTTGAGGCGTGTTTCTTTTGTTCGGTAAAGCACGTAAAACGGCGCCGTGCCGATGCTGTGATTCGCAAGCTTTGTGTAAAATAAAGGATGTCAAAGAGTTTGTAATGCTGCGTTGGTGTACAGGGAGATTTGGAACTATGCTAATTGTTTGCGTATAAAATATATGCTTCGTACTGAAACTGAAAATACCGGTGAAATACTGACGGAAAACACCGTACGTACGGTCGCTGCCGTCCGGCAGCCGTGTCTCGTATGAAAAGGCACGAATAGTTTATGGACTCTTATTTTATTTGAAATGCAAAAAGTTAAACAAAAGATAAGGTTTACCTGGTTATTTATTTTACATTTTGTCTCTACCAAGAGAAAAATGTATTAGTCAATTCTGTTTTTTAAGAATTGTTTATGTTTATGCAAATATACTGTAGTCATTTTTGGTTACATATTTTTTCAGAGTAAAGTGTGTAAAGTTTAAATACTAAACTTAGAAAAAAATTTAATATGCGGTATAATAATATCTGTTGCAAAAGTATTAAGCCCTGTGTTTAAAGGCTTGTACTCTGCAACAATTGAACAACAAAAATGGAAATTAAGTGTGTTATACACATTAATCATTTCTCTCATGGGCGCGAAAGAAGTGTAAAAATGCACCCGATTTTTGCAGTTATTAAAATAAATCTAGTCTCCGATTTTTTCTCGTAAACTATTTGCCACAAAATGTTCAAATTTTGATCAGGTAACACTTAGAATCTAGTCAATACGTCGGAGTTCTTGCTTTTTAAAATTTTGGTGTGATTTAAGCGCGCATTATTTAAATAGATGTGTGCATTAAAATAAATACTTTGAGCATTAGATTTAATAATTTGAGCATTAAAATAATAATTATTGTGCATTAAAATAATAAATGTTATACATGAAATAAATATAAATATGTTAAATTGCGCATTCAATAAATATTAATATGTTATTGGAAATAAAACTATCGCTATATAGTCTGGGGGTAATTTATTCCTCTACGAAGTCATTAACTATGCCAACGTTTCGCTCGGTTGATCTCCGGCTTCCTCAGGGCCTACAATAATGTAATATTTTAACAATTGGGTTGTTACTTAAGAAATGTTATAATGAGCAATATTTTATTCATAATGTGCCCTAAAATGAATAACTTATGCATGAAAGTAATAAATATTGAGCACAAGATCTACTTCATATCAAAATTAACGCTGATTTTCACGTTAATGATACTGCGTACTTTCAATAATAATACGACCTTAGTAAGTAATTCAATCTGCTCACCCTACATATTGTGTTAAATAAAGATTCAATCGTTTTCGACTTATGTCATCGGTACTTCTAATGGCAACCCTATATTTTTGCACTGATATAAATATATTTTTGGAAAAACGACTATTGAAAATTATGTGCTGAATACGAATCTGAGTTTAAAAGTTGCTTTTCACGTCAGATTATTGCGTTTTTGGTTTTCTTCCGGACGCGTCGGCACATCACCTAAAGAATCGTTTCTAGGACAATGGGTTTAGGTAGTATAAATTTGTAAAAATTCCCATAATCGAGTTTTTTACATTTTTACCCCACTTTTTCGAAAAACCTTGCCTGATAGTACGTTTTCAGGGTAATTAATTCTACCCAAAACTCAATTTTATATTCAATTTACAAAATTCATTATCCCTAAACTTATCACGATTTTTCTATTTTCAATTGTGTTTTTCTCGAAAATTTTCTTATCTAAGGCCACAAAATGTTTGCACTGCCGTTTACTCATTTAAATGATCTACCGTGGATGACGTCATAACTCAAAAATTGTTCTTTTATATTTAAAAATCGATTTTCGGAAATCTTCCCATGTTTCCGTACTTTACGCGCTTACTGTATGTGCGGTACAGGTTGCAGAACTTAATGCACATTATAATCTTTCTAGTGCGCATTATACTGTTCCATAGTACAATTTAGATTATTGAATGCGATTATAATATTTTCAAATGCTGATTTATTTGAACCATTCAAAATATATTTATTTTCAATGAAGTATTTTTTATACTGTTCAATATATTTTTATAGAGGTAAAGATTGTATTGCGCGTATTTATTTATTTAAGTGTACAAATATATTATGAAAGAAACATTCAAAAATATAAATTAACAATTATTCATTCTGATGTACATTTATAGAACGTTGTTGCCCATTTACTTTTTTTAATGCACAAGAAATTTTTTGCATTGTTCAAATATTTTTTTTTGTATTGGACAAATTGTTTTGGTATTTGTTAAATATTTTATCGAATGCTTACAATATATGCACGTTTTATTTTAATTATTGCGCATATAAAAATAGTCATCCATTGATTTAATGTCAAACTTCAATCAAGTTGAACTTCGATAACTCGAATTTTTGGTAACTCGAAATAAATTGATTGGCGTTAGCGTCAAGACTATGAATTATGTGTAATTTTTACTTGATAACTCAAACTTCTGTTACTCGAATATCTTGATAACTCAAACAGAATATTTTCGCACCGCCTATAATAAGTTAAATTTTCTTTGGAAATGCCTTAACTACATGTGTTGTTAACAAACATTTTTACAGTAAAAGCCACTTTATTTACTGCGTTACTAAGTTCATGTGTATGGTTTATCAGTGGTTAGTAAGTGGAAAACAATATATCCTGTACTTATTTGTTTTACCACGGTATTTTTATTTTTGCTGATATGTCAGTAAAACGTACTGTAATAACTGCATCTATTGATGAAAAATTTTGGTGTTCTGTGCAGCTCGACAATAAAGATAACAGTGAAATTGATGTGATAGAGGACTATTTCAGCAACCACGTTCAAACGACCGGGTTGCAAATTCGTTCAACGTTTTGCTTTGTAATTAAAATTACCTATTCAATTTTTGTAGAATGGTTTGATTATACAAACTCTGAAAATTTTTCTATTGGCTTTATGTAACCATATTAATTACTTCATTGCCTCTGATTTGTTTTCCTATTTGTATAATCTAATAGAAGTACCTTGTGATAATGGTGATTTTTTGATAGCAGCAGTGCTTTAACTATT
Organism: Melinopterus prodromus; assembly: GCA_964023965.1. Taxonomy (NCBI): domain Eukaryota; kingdom Metazoa; phylum Arthropoda; class Insecta; order Coleoptera; family Scarabaeidae; genus Melinopterus; species Melinopterus prodromus. The sequence continues at coordinate 55,821,463 of OZ030393.1, forward strand.
AACAAAAATAAGATATTCCCTCTAGAAGTTGTACGTTTCCTTTCAGCAACTACTCAATTAAAATAGACTTTTCAAGCTATTGTTGGATTTCTGTAAATATGATCCAACATTGTAGATATTAGTATGTGGTCATTGATCAATTATAATGATAGAATTTAAGACTATGGCAGTGGTGGTCTTTTTATCCTTGAAAGAAGTTTCTGAGCTAAAAGTTTCTTACATAAAAAGCTTCTGAGCTTACTAGCTTTCAACTTTAATTGCAACTTAAATCAACAAAGATAATTTTTGTTTTGATTATAAGTACGGGCCATGAGGCGACTGCATCTATAAAAATCTTGTTATAGCCTTTACTGCAACGTAATTTAGTCATCGATAGTAGTCTGTTGCTTGACAGTGAACTGTTGAGCAAATGTGTGCTTTTTAAGAATTAATTTAATTTAATAATTAATAGCTGTTAATAGAATAATTTATTAATTTGTATATCTTTTTGTTTCAGGTAAGACCATACACAACTATTGACTACGTGACAATGCACAAGCAGCGCATTTTCGAAAACACGCTTGCAAAAATATAGTAACCGACGATAGAGTAAGTCCCATTTGTCAAATTTATGATCCGTACACAACGAAGCGACTGAAACCGCTGAATATAAACAGCAATTTCATTCCATTACCCGATATGGCCGGCTGAAATTATCATAAATTAAAATTGAACAGTATGCCCATTAGATAACTCGGCGTTCAGCATGCAAAAATGTGGTAGCTGTTGGTCGCGCTATCAGCGTTGCACAATCCACAATCTCCCAACCGGTGTAGAATATTTACGAGTCTGAATTCTGAGAACGGCCGGGGTACGATCTTTCTACTTGTGTGTATCTTGCCTGCCAGTCGGTTGCTGCAGCCTTGAAGAGCCACTGTGTGACATCACCGCATCTCAAGTACGGTTTTGCGCGTCCGACCGACCGAACACACAAAGGAGAGTAAAAACTATTGTCTCGAAAACGAAAGGAAGGCTCATCCACATAGCACAGTGGACAAGTATTTTTTGCATATGACGCTGGACGAATGATATTTTGAGATCTGCTAATAAACATAAAATGACATTTTTTGTGTGATCCTCGGCAGAGTAGTATGACTTCCGGTATTTCCGGAAATGACGTCATCATTGAAATTTAAACTGCATTAAATGGATATATATTATCTGTATAATATTTTCAATCAGAATGACAATCTGAACACAGAAACATCGATCTCTAGCGTGATTTCATTGGTTTTTGGACACTGAGTCATTTATTCCCGTCTACTTTGTGAGTGCACCCAGATAGATAACATATTTTGGATCACAATGATACCAAATACTTGATATTTCCCTGAAAGTCGTAATGTGGAAATGTCGTTTAATGGGTTAATGATCAAAGTAAACATAGTGAACAAAGTATGGGTGTTGTATTTAATATTTGCATTTTTGTGGTATTTTTATAATTGCAATTCGAACTTCAATAATCGCCAGGTAATCAACAAATTAAATAAGAATCAACAATAACCAACAGTTAATAACGAACAATAATTATATTAATAATTGAAAATACCTGGCACTAACCTCAAACAATAAGCAGACAGAGATCTGTCAAACTCTGATGGTAATTCACATAATATCACACAAATTATATATGCGTGCCATTTGAAATTTCAACGATGGCGTCATTTCCGGAAAATCGGAAGTCAAACTAACGTCAAAAGTGTCCCAAAAATTGCATTTTTTTATTGGCGTGGGTCAACCAGTATATAATTTCTTCGGCAAGTTTTAGAATGCGCGTCAATCAATTTTTAGCTGTCCAAAGCTACTCAAGAGTCATTAGTGATGATAAATATATCACCATTTGTCCATCGACTATTGAGCTAATGTCTACCTGTTCTTCTCTAGGCCTGGAGACTCATGACACGATCAGCCAATGTCAAACTTTTATGGTCACATTATCTGTGAATTTGACTATACGAAGTAAGACTATGTATATCTCTATTCCCTTCATGATCGTAGAATAATCTGTGGTATCTCTTTTTAATTCGATTTCACTTAACAGTACTGACTATTTGCCTTCGTCAAACATACATAATTAGCTATGATGGAAAAATGAACTTTTGTCTGAGTCAATTTCCAGCAAGAATAAATTAAGAAGCTAAATAATTTGGGAGTTGTGCCTTCTTAATATGGGATAAACACAAAATTGTTCTTTTCAACATCAAATATTATGAATCTTTATTCATAATATTTGATGCCATCTGGGAACTGGTACCATATGTCGTTTTTTCCATTAAATGTCCCAATGCAAAAAAATCACATGCCGTTAGATCAGGTGAGCGAAATGACCAGGAAATGCTGTAGTTCTATCAAAAGCTTAGGAGTACATTTGACAACCAGTTTTATTATTCCCAGTAATGTTTTTAACACTTAAATAGTCGTATTATAATTAAATAGTAATGACATACGAGCCGTAGAGCGATAAGTTGGCTGCCTACAGAAATACATGACACACACTATAAAAATGTGGCGTGATCAGTTACAGAATTGTATACTTGATATCTTGGAAGATTGAAACTGCGAGTTTCTGGTTTGTTCTGCGAAATGTTGGTATCTCTGAATGGTGAATAAGACAGTCTTGACTGTTGACACTAAAATACCACCAAGAAGTTACAGAAAAAGAAGAAGTTACAGTTAAAATAAAAGCTTGGGTCATTAGACGTTTCAGGTCACCTTAGTAACATATGGTACTTGTCCCAGACGTTTAACAAATAATGAATTAACAAGGCTATAAACCAAGAGAATGAACAATAGCCATTAAAATTAAAGCATAATAAATCATTTTTCTGTTATTCCTTTAAAACATTATAGGCAATTATAGCTAAAGTTTGTATATCCTATCTTGTCCACTCCATCGATCTTCAAAACTTGAGCTTAGTATAAAGCAGATAGACTCCTGTTTTGGATCAAATAAAATTTCTATAAATTGCTCTATCAATACTATTAAGGAATTTAATGGAAAAATCCTTTCAATAACTTTAGAAAACTGTTAAACTTTGTCCATCCTTTCAGGTCTTTTGCAACATCTCTTTTAGCTCATGTTTGTTTTAACCAGGTGCAGCCAATGTTACTACTACACGGCCGTATGGGTTTTAGCATCATAACCACAAATTTAAGATTTATTTAAGATTATTTCAACCTACACAGAGAGAAATTTTTGTTTAATTCAAATAAATATGCATTGGCTCAAAGAAATTTGTTGTTTCAATAGAGGCAAAGAAATATTTATTTGCGGATAAGAACGCATTTATTTGAAATATTTGTTTGGTAGAAAGAACGTTGATTTGTGTCAAACAACTTATGTTTTCAGTTAAAGTTTGCAATTTGTGTATTATAACAAATGAGATTTATTTACTTCAAATAATTATGATTGTATTGAGTGAAAGAATTACATTTATTTAAATTAACAAAATTGTTGGTCGAGTTAAAATGCTTAAAATTATTAATTTGTTGAAGGAATTAATAGACAAGAATTTTTCGGAAGACTCGCCATGTGTCACCTCCTTTTTGGGATGTCGCACATCCTCGACCAGTGCTTGGTCTTCCCAACCCAACATATAGTCAAGGTTAAGTTAGTAAAGTGTACTCTGATTTGGAATCGCAACTTGAACCTGCAGGCACTGTACTCTATAAGTTCTATACTGTCGATCACGCGCCTTTATACTCTCGATATGTACGAAGTGCGAGGAGAGAGTTTATAGCGCCATCTAACAATACAGTTGGATGACATTATAAAATATATTTATTTGAATCAAAATATGATTTCTTTGGTGGAAGTAAACCTATTTTAAAGCCAAAACAAAAATATTACTTTAAAAGAAATAAATCTCTTCTTGTGTACAAATATATTTATTTTAATCAAAATATGATTTCTTTGGCGGAAGTAAACCTATTTTTAAGCCAAAGACCAAATATTACTTTAAGCGAAATAAATCTCTCCTTATACATATACAAATTTATATGTTAGAATCAAAATTATATTTCGTAGATATTTGTAGATATTACTTTAAAGGAAAGTAATTTTTGTTTGTATCCATATATATATATATATATATATATATATATATATATATATATATTTATTCCACTTAAATAAATATTTCAAATAAATTAATCTCTGCAAGCAAATAAACCAGAGTATTCAATGAAGTAAATATTGTTGGCGTCAAAGAAACATGTTTTGACCCAAAAAAATAAATTCAAACAAACACATTTCTTTAAAACAAGACATCTTTTCTATCTGTGTACGTTTGTGTGTATTTACGTACTTATTTTTATAGAGTACTACTTTTATCTTTTTTTTGCCTCGTCATTTTCAAGAAGGTAACCCAATAATAATAATTTCGTTGACTATATATTAACAAAATTGAATACAAAACACAAAACGGGTAAACACGCAGCACGGTGTACGTTCCTAGGTTCATGTATACCACGTTATTTTTTTTTTAACGAAACCTCTCAAAAACCACATGACGCCACCGCATCGGGCACTATCCGTGACCACAATGCTAAACAGCCGTCGCACTATCACACATCAACAATGCTATAATTTCCGGTCTATCACTTCCTTCTGATAAGGTTCCCCGCGCCTCATGCCAGCACAGGCATGTATATGGCATACTTATGTAAAAGGCGACGCGTAGACACAATTCTCTACTTTTTAATATTCCGTCAGGGAATTTCTCTTGATCATGTCTCGGAGATCACGTGCCCAGTTTGAAAATGAACATGCTTTGTGGACGATCGCACCCACTGCGCATGCTGGGACCAAGGGAACATACACAGTGTGTCCCATATTCAAAACGTGTTACATATCTACAAACAGCTTGCAGCACAATGTAGATTAAGAACGTATGTATAATTTTGGTAAATAATTTGACTTATGGTTGATATTTGATACAATTGTTAGTTAGTTGAAATAAAAAGACAAAAATAGTAAGGGACTCTGCCAAAAAAATTAATAGCTAATTTAAATATTTTCTTTTCACTGAACTTCTTTTCATAAATTATGTAATTAATACTAATTGAACGTCTGTGCAGTTTTGAAGAGAAAATTCGTAGAACTGGTTCATAACTTTTATGAAGTATAACCGATTTTGATTAATTTTTCAGTACATCAGCAAATTCATCAGAATTATCACATACCTTTTACAATAAAAAAGGAAGATGAATTTACAGCTTATTATATACCGGAAGAACCAAATTTATGCTAGTGGTCTAAGTTTGATCACCCTCTGGAGAAATTAAGGTGCGTTTAGATTCTCATGTACTGTGTTGCAAAACGGTATCAAATTCAAACATTTTCTTTTTTATTTGCCCCAACATCTGTATGTGTGTAAAGATACATAGTTAACTGTTATCTTTTGTCTTTTATTTTAGTTACCCAGTGAATCTTTAGAGGTTTTCAATAAATTCATGTGAGCTAACACATTGCACAATTTTGAAAAAAGGAAGATAGATAACTGGCTATTTTTTTCTGACCGATTGACCAACTTTACAAATGTTTAGATATATTGGGACAAATTAAACACTCATTTATATGGCCTTGCAGAGTCTCCCGCTATAATAAACAGCAAGTTTCGTTTGTTTTTCAAAATCGTATTGGCTTACAGACGTTCCCAAAAGTTATTGAGGCAAACATTAAAATGTTTGTTGCCTGTAGATCTGCATCTTTTAGGAAAATTTAGATGGTGAGGTGAATTAAAAAATAAAATATCTACGATCTACATAAAATTTTGTAAATTAACCAAGTTGCCAAAATATGGCATGACGTGCCTCAAAATTAGATCAGAAAACATCTTGATTCTACCGGTGTAAAAGGTTCTATGAATTTCTACTTCAAATAATTTCTATCATAACTGGATAAAAAGTCGAAAAAATGTTTTTGAACGTATTGAAAATAAAGTGGTTTAAATATTCTGAAACTTTGAAAATATGATAGATAATATTATACCCGAAAGTATAGGATAAATAGGAAAAGAAAATAAATAGGGTATCAATGGGTGAATTATTATACAGGGTGAGACTTACAAGCGAAAAAATAAGAAAAACACGAGTCTTTTAGGTTTTTTTTTTACTTTATCATACGCAGTATGCTAAAGTATTGTAATCATGCCGAAAAAAAAAATTGAGATTTTAGCGGAAATAGGTCTTTTTGGGTCCCCTGAACATTTTTGACCAAGGTACAAAAAAATGTCTGTGTGTGTGTGTGTGTCTGTGCGTATGTATGTCTGTGTGTAAACGATTTTTGTGGCGACGATTCCGGAGAAACTACTAAAGGTATCGGAACGAAAGTTCATATTTAGAAGTTTTGTTACCAAACTTAGAGCTGAAAAGGTTTTGGTTGAAAGGGGTCCAAAGGAACTGGTAGTTTATTCTAAGCCTTTTTGAAAGATTTTGCAAATGAGCCGCCATTTCTGTAATTTGGACAAAATAGTTAAATAATAAATTAAAGTAGAGGAAATTTTGAATAATTTATGCCTATGATATTTTTTGGTAAAATTAATAGTTTAGCTTTAAGAGCAAATTCTATTTGATCGAGATCGGTCGCATCTGCATTGATATGAAACTTCAAAGTAGCCTGGATTTGACAAATATTTTTTTTTGCTGTCACCACAGAAATGTCTATGGCTGTCACACTCGAAAACAGCTGATTTCATCAGAGGTTGGAGAACCGCTATAGAACGTTGGCGCTCTACTGCGGCAAAGTAGAAAATACAAAATTCAAATAAAATAAGATCGTCAATTTGATTGTTTGTTGATAAGAAATATCAACCCGTTGTTATCTAATTGTAAAAACGATAATTGAGAAAATTGTAAATAAAGTATAGCGATGAGTATAGTTACGTTTTAGTATGTTGCTACGGATGTGACATCTACAGTGTCATGAACGAATATAAATCTGTCAGAATTTGATTTAGCTTTTTAGACTTGACGTTTCGTAGAAGTGGTATCAACCTAACATTTCCTATCCAGAAATATAACCATTTTTAATTTTTTGTAAATACGTATTTCTCAAAAAACGTTGATGTCACTCTTGCCGAAAACTACATAGCGCGACTCGCTCACATGCGACGGCTTCGCCTTCGGTGACGCGCCGCATCACCGGTCGCCGCGCTATTCCGTACTTTCGGCACTTGTGACATAAATAACTATTATTCTAATGACGTAGTGTAGGTAGTGTCAAGTGCTGATGCTTTGACAATACCTACGATTTATCTCAATAAAATAGATTCTCATGCAGCTAAACTATTAATTTTATATATTGTATGATAAAGTCATGTGCCTGGCCACATCAGATTTTTTTAATAACAAATTAAGAAATGATATTTTCGAGTAGGAGACGCATCACAATACATCTACGGACTTTTCCACATGACCTGGGACCGTCGGCTTCCTGCTAGTATTTTTGTCACCCACTCAGTCATTTTCTGCTCTATTGCGTGGCCTAAATGAAAAATGATTGAGATCAGAATGAACATTTGGAATCAGTAACTAGAATCAAAATGCCACAAAACTGCGGAGCAAAAGTTTGTTTTTAGGTCACATGTCAGATGTTAACACATCTGCGATCTGTCTTATGTATAAAAAAAATCTAAATAATTTGTAGAATACGGTACAATACTGATTCTGACAAAACTTTTTACGCTCAAGAATTTTTTTTTCATTCATAGTTCGTTTTTCAAATTAAAATCAGCTATTTAGATTTAATTATTAAATATTCAGAGCTTTTATTATGTTTTTTTGATTTATTTTCAATTCACAGCCAGTTCTTGATTTCAATTAGCTGTCATTTTCAGTTTAAAACAGCCTACTATTAATGAAAAAAAGGATACTTTAGCAACATAAGAAGAACGGTATCGAATTCCAAACAGTAAGGTGACAGCTTGTGAGGCTCATCTGCAATTTAAATAGTGTTTACGATATAGTATTTTAGTATTTTGATCGTAATTACTGATTCATCCATCTAAAATTTGATCATCTCATCATTTTAGTACATAATTACGTATAGTTAATATTTTAATTAGGTAAATAATCATTTCTTTTTATTTATATTTCTCCTAATTTCCATTTCTGTCGTCTGTGCGATACAGTTCTGCCACCGAAACGTCCGTCTATTAATAGTCGAGATAATTGCGGCTTCTATTTGCATTTCTAATTCGACGTCGATAAAAAAAGAGATCTGGCCAACATCGCGGTACAATAAATCGTTCGATGTGTTAAGTGGAGGTACAGTTACACCATCGTATCGAATACCATTAGGTCGCCGTTTGATAAGTTTTATGGCCCGGCCGATATCAGTACCGTATATCCGTTTTATTAACTCTGCCGACAACAAAATGTAATATTAATAAAATATTCATGTTCGACTCATACATCAAACCGCGAAGTGCTGTGACGAGTTGCAACGACGTTTCTACAATGGGTTACAGTTAGTTCTAACGGTCGCTTATAGGTGGCCGAGGCGTCTTCAAGCACGACTTCACCGGCGTCGACGGTGGTGGTAGTTTAGAATTGAACTCTTTTTGATAGGACGTCACGTTGTACGGAGAGGATTATAGGTGACGTGGCACGCTAAGAAGTTCGTTTCTCTTGTAATCCTGGATTAATTTGAGGATATCTGGAAATTGTGGTCATCTTAGTGGTTTAATAAACTCAAGTGTTGACATAATCATATTTTTGTCTTCTTTTACAAGCCAGAAAAATCAGATAAAGAAATATATACAATAAATGAGTCGTTCTATCTAAATTATGCATATTTCTGAAACTATTCGTTTGAGGCGATGACATAAGTACACAAGTAAGGATTTACTTTCATTTAGCCTGTTAACAAGGTCCTGGATGTGAGTCATGGCGTGTGGCACAAAACCTTACGTTCCGAACTTGGTTGGAATTGATGATGTACAGTGAAACTCGATATTTTGGGTTCTTGATACATCCTAATGCTTGTAAATAACTTCATCAAGATTATCTTGCTTTTGCAATTTTGAAAAAGAAGTCTTGAAGCTTTTACTTGGAACATTATTCTTGTGTGAAAAAAGTCATATGGAAATCGGTTATCATTTTTCCGTCAACTTTTTTTTGTCTGTACAATGTATAAATAAAGGAAGAAGCAGTGCTCTCCGACCAAGGCTGCGATGGAAGTGGTGTAAACTTTAAAAGTATGTGACATCAGATCAAAGTTTTATTTGATCCTAGATAAAAACATTCACTAAATAACGTTACTGTTTTGCATGTGTTCAAAAGTTGCCAAAAACGCGTTTTTTTGCACCTTTAACATTGTTTTTAGAGAAATCTAGAGCCAATTCACCATTTCCGTGTTCAGATTCGGATTCCTGGGAAAAAAATCCTATCCATATCAGTTGTCATTTGTCCGGCATTTTTTTTGTTGGCCAATGTTATCAATCAAAACCTCAATGAATTCACTTCAAAGCAAATTTACTTTAAACTGTGTTAAAAACTTATATTAAATTACATTATATTAATATTATATTAAATTTTATGGGTACAGACTACTTCAGACCCTGACCATGTTTATACTTTTATCTATAGAGCGACTCCAACTTAGAACACCAAAAAAAGGTTCTTTTTTAAAAGTTGCAAATGCAACGTGATTATATTAATGTATTTAATTACAATCTGGTGAAGGAATCGTCAAAATGGGTCAAACGTTTAATTATCAAATAAAAAATTTGATGTGGCACATGTCTTTATCATACTATATATAAAATTAATAGTTTAGCTGCACGATATTCTACTTGATCGTGATCGGACGTGTCTGCATTAAAATCAAACTAGTTAGCTAGGTTTTGACAGATATTTTGATTTTATTGACAGTAGGTAGTGCCATTAGTTTCTGCACGTGATCTATCCTTTTCTTATTTCCTTTTCTTATTCCAAAATTTGTAAGCGTTGCAGTATTTAGATTTTATGAGAATATCAACAACATTTCTCCAGCTGATAAGCGCCTCCAATCATACAGAGAAGAAAAGCTATCTTTTCTCCATGATCCATCGTCTGAGAGAGTTACACCATTGGTCCAAAAATGGTGCGAACACCTTCATCGTAAAATGAGTGAAAAATCTGACGAGGAAAATGTCCCTGAATGCGCAAAACTTTTCAACTCCATCTACACCTATTCTTATGCGCATGGCAACGATACTATAACCGCTATTCATTTCATATCCTTTTTGAACAAATGGGCAACTCGGGATGAAAGTTTGTTCAAAATTCTCACAAGAAACCACGATTTGAAATCCTAAGTCACGGTTTCGCAATTTCGCATTTGATTTGAACGTTTTACACACCACAACTTGTGAAATGGCAGAAAACACAGCAATAAAGTTCAAAAGATGATAATTTAATGTCATCCACATCAACGTTGTAATAATCTTCAACCGACATTGCTTTTTTACTTTTTTTCAATGAACGTACTGAGGTAATTCCCACAAAATCTTTGTGTGTTATAGTATTTTATGGTATATTTCACACCACGGATATCATTCCTCCAAATAACATAAGAGCGTATAGGTCTATAGGCTGTAAGCACTCACGCTAAACTTTTTGCATGTATAGGTACGCTCGGCTAGACACTTGGCCGTATGTTCATCAAATAAGCATTTAAACATTTTGTTCCAATATGTAACGTATTGTACCTTATTTCTAAGATCTGAAGACATCATTCAAACAAAAAAACAAAAATTTTGATATAATAAAAAATTTAGAGTGACATTACAACTTAAGCAAAAATTAATCGATTTGAAAAAAAAAATTTAGATAATGGTCTACATATAAGAGATATTAAATAAGACCAAATTATTGACGAACATTTGAGCCGCAGACGAAGCTGGTATACAAGGTACTCGTTTGTAGAATTTGATAGTATCGTTTATTTCATTTCTATGTTAATGAATTATATAAAAGTTTCATCCGCTTTTTTTTTCTGTTGATATCAACAACAAGATTTAATAATTAACAACTCATAATTGAATGTTTAAGCTTTCGTCACGTTGAGAGCTATTTCTAGTCAAATTGCAATCAAATTGTAAGTAAAAGCATGTCTTAAACATTATTAAGACTTATGTTTTACTAATAACTTATTCTATTATAAGTTTTTTATTGATTTCCTCTAAACTTTGCGCAATAAATGCGCTAGTCTTTCATGATTTAACCATTTTCGTAGATTTTCAAATAAAGAAAATCGTGCTTGAGAAAAGTGGACACTGTATAACAAAAAAAAAAACAAGAAGCAGTTGTCTGAATTCTTTGCTGTTCAATCATTTGAACCAATTTTTAGCTTTAATACCAATTTTGGCCATATACCATTCACTGTTTTCAATTTATTTATTAATGAATAACAAACTCATTTTTTTTCATTGAATTCATTCTCGAATTTCATAAATAAGAAATGTCAATGTGGATTTTCAATTTATTCAAACATTGTTCTTTTTTTAAATTTTTTCAATATTCTGCGTTACATTTATTACTTATTATTTACATTTTACATTACAATTTATTAGACTTTTAAACATTCCGAAACCAATACGTTCCTCTAATTTAATCCGTAAAATTATGTTTTACATTTACCCCAAGAGAAGATAGTTTGTTCGATGAATCCACCTAATCAACGTTGATTATTGAAAACATCGATGATTAATCTATCTTTTTGGACACAGAGAATCATTTACGTGGATAATTTGGACGGGAATCGATTATCTTCTTACGGGACCACGGCTGAGTTTGGCCATTTGTACCGACGAAACCGTGTTCGGCGCCCGATAACCGAACTAACTGTAAATTACCACCTCGGGCTGTGGAACACACCCATGACGATGTTGGATGCTTGGCGCACGCCAGCGAACGTGGGAAAAACGACACGCAAAACGGCGTAAGCGAAAAGGGCACACCTCGCCGTTATAAATTAGAATCAGAATCCCATCCGGACCAGATAAAATCGAACTTTTAACAGATTTTATATCCAGGAGTTAATTTATTGTTGGTTTTTTGTTGTGGTTGGTTTCGTTCGCCTCTGTTTATGCTTAGGCCACGCCTGCCTAGGTTCTTGGTAAATGAACCAACCGGCCTTATCTTGATTGGAAATAAAGTAAATAAGCTGACGCGGTTGCATTATAGAGCTAATATTAATAATTAGTTGGAATTCCGATTCATTGCGCGTATAGGTATTCATTATCGAATTCTTCAAAGTGGAGAAGGAATTATGTACTTTCCACATGCGATTAGTTGTGCATTCAAGGGGATCTAATTCTATCTACGATTATAATGTTTGTGTATGTGGAAAGCGGAAGTTACTTTCGATCCATTGTAAGGTTGAACTAGCAATATTTTTATAATTAATTGTTATTTTATTCATAGCAGTTTTATTTTTTGTTTTACAAGTACTTTTCGTACTTTTTTTTAAAGTCACTGTCATAGAATATGCCAGTATTCTTTTTGTAGGAACCAGCCAAGTTCAAGTTTATTTTTAAAAATGATAGTGTTTTAACACTATCATTGTTTAGATTTGCATGTTAAAATCTGTAACAACGTTTTTAACAAATTATTTTTAATTGTCAATGTGTAACTTTAATAATACCCTTTTGTTCCAAAATTACAAGTTTATGGTTTTTTAAATAAATTCTATATAATCATGTAATACTCATCATGCTTTTAATCGATGATTTCAAATCCTAAATTAAAAATTCTATTTTTAAAATTTATATTGAACTATTTTGAAATTTTCCAGATCGGTGTGTTTGGTGTCTTATTTAGTTTCTGATTTCAAATTTGACAAAAATAATAAAAAAAATAAAAAAAAATCTGATGTGGCCAGGCACATGACTTTATCATACAAGATATAAAATTAATAGTTTAGCTGCATGAGAATCTATTTTATTGAGATAAATCGTAAGTATTGTCAAAGCATCAGCATTTGACAGTGCCGAAAGTACGGAATAGCGCGACGAGCGGTGATGCGGCGCGTCACCGAAGGCGGAGCGTCGCCGTCGCACGTGAGCGAGTCGCGCTATGTAGTTTTCGGCAGGAGTGACATCAACGCTTTTTGTTGCTTTTAAGAAACACGTATTAAAAAAAATAAATAAAAAATGGTTATATTTCAGTATAGGAAATGTTAGGTTGGTACCACTTTGACGAAACGTCAAGTTTAAAAAGCTAATTCAAATTCTGACAGATTTATATTTGTTCATGACACTGTAGATATCACATCGGTACAAAGATACTAAAATAAAACTACAGTCATCGCTATACTTTATTTACAATTTTCTCAATTTATCGTTTTTAGAATTAGATATAAAGACGGGTTGATATTCTTGTCAACAAACAATCAAATTGGTGATCTTATTTCATTTGAAATTTGTATTTTGTAATTTGCCGCACTAGAGCGACAACGTTCCATAGCCGTTCTCCAACCTCTGATGAAATCAGCTGTTTTCGAGTGTGACAGCACAAAAAAATATTTGTCAGACTCCTGGCTACTATATAGTTTCATGTCAATGCAGATGCGACCGATCTCGATCAAACAGAATTTGGTCTTGCAGCTAAACTATTCATTTTACCAAAAAATGTCATAGGCATAAATTATTCAAAATTTCGTCTACTTTAATTTATTATTTATCTATTTTGACGAAATTACAGAAATGACGGCTCATTGGCAAAATCGTTGAAAAATGCTAAGAGTAAATAGCCAGTTCCTTTGGACCATCTTGAACCAAAAGCTTTTCAGCTCTAAGTTTGGTCACGAAACTTCTAAATCTGAACTTTCGTCCCGATACCTTTCGTAGTTTCTCCGGAATCGTCGTCACAAAAATCGGGTACACACATACACACACACACACACACACACACAGACATTTTTTGTACCTTGGTCAAAAATGATCAGGGGACCCAAAAAGACCTATTTCCGCTAAAATCCCAATTTTTTTTTTCGGCACGATTACAATACTTTACCATACTGCGTATGATAAAGTAAAAAGCGGATCCAATATGGCGGGAGGAGTTTCTAAAAATATTTCTGACTTAGCTGAAATTTAATAATTAGGGTTTTTAGAGTCTTAAAATACGACGTAAAGAAAGTATATAGACAATCCACTAGTTTTTCGAAATTTTCTTTAAATATGAAATTATGAAAAAATTATTACGATCGTTACTTAGCATCGATCCATACAGGTATTTATTTTTAAATGAGAAAAACTGTATTTTTTGTTGTAGATGTGTATCAGAATCAGAGAAATCTCATTACTACAATTTAGGGATTTATAACGATAAATTATTGAGGTCGATTTTGAATTTTAACGTTTACGGACTAAAGTTTTAACCGGAGTTTTAATTTATTTGTGTAAGAGTTTAATTTTAAACGCTTTAAATACCATACTACAAATTTGCTTGGTTTGTGAAATTATAATATACACAAAATTCAATTATAATACATAATTGTAATTCGGGTCAATTAAATATAAAAATCTCATGTGGCCAGGCACATTACTTTATCATACTGTTCAGCAGTGTTTCCTAACGCAAGCGCTGATGTTCTGACAATACCATGACAATACTGTCAATAGAATCAAAATATCTGTCAAATCCTCGGTATCTAGTTTTAATCCAGTACAAGCGATCTCGACGAAATAGAATTTGCTTATGCAGCTGAACTATTAATTTTACCAAAAATTGTCATATACATAAATTTTACAAAATTTCCTCAACTTTAATCCAGTTCCTTTGGGCCGTTTTGAACAAAACTGCTTTCTGCTCTAAGTTTGGCAATGAAACATGTAATTATGAAGTCTCGTCCCGATACCTTTAGTAGTTTCTCCGGAATCGTCTCCACAAAATGCGGGTACGCACCAAATATTAACGGATATGAGGTTAGAAAAATCTGCAAATTCACAACTCAGCGTTGCGAGCTTTCCAAAAATGCATCGTCTCCTAATATTGGTTGAATAAAGTTTAGTAGATATCTGTAATGGCTAACTTTCTACTAAGCTAACAGTTAAGTAATTTACGATAATCCATTCCAAATAAATTACAAACATTGTGAGATTTTCCTTGTACATTCGCGACAGGATAATGACACCCAAACAGAAAAATGATTAAGTAAGTAGGTACTATTTTTTAGGTGTATTAATGCGATAAAACTAATCCATAAACACATTCATTTAATACTGCATACATACTTTATAGAATACTTTGTTTACTTTTTTGATAGAATATGTTATTTTAGTTTACCATTTTTATTATTTATTTAGGACTAACGAGCGTGAACCGTATATATTTTTACGATAGAATGTGTAATGAAGACTTCAAGACAACAATACTGTTAAAAATCCAACAAAAAATCATTATCGTTTACACAAATTTTACCGTTGCTAAAATGTGACCCACGTATATCAATTTTTTTTTAAGCCATCGTAATTATCGATCTAATAAGTTGGGGTAAGGACTAAGGGTGTACATTTTGGTCTCTTAATCTCTTAATCGCAACTTTGATTATCATGTTATATAAATCTGCACAGGAATTAATATTTAAGACAAAAGGACGTGATTGCAAAATGTTTCTTTCTAAATCAAAGCATTGTAATTTATGTCGCCATTTCAGAAATTTTAAAGATTAGTATTGAGTTTTTAGAGTTCAGGCTCCATAGTGATATTTTGACCAATTAGAATACCTAACTTACCATATGTCAAATATTGCGATAGGTAGAAGGAATAGCAAAAAACTGACATTAAAATAAAATTTGCATTTCTATTCGTTAGTGACGTTTAATGGACAATTACTCCTATCGTTAAACGGTCCAACACATCAAATGAAGTGTTACCGTCTAGCCGCCAAGTACGACATGGGGAATGCGAATGGAATGCCCGTCAAGTACGCGGAATTCTCTCCATTCGCCATAAAATGAAACCGTAAACCATCCGTACAAAAGGCGGTCCTTAATTGTGAAAGCCATTTTAGGTCTCTAATGGCGCCGCGACCCTGATGGCGTCTTCTTCTTATTCTTTTCTTATTCTTTTCGTCTTCCTGCATTCGCGCCATATGACGGCGCGCGGCGTGCAAGGAGGTCGATCTAACCAATTAATTGCAAACACCGACCGAAAACGTGATGTTATTAATAACTTGCCGGAGGAAAACGGACAACAGATTAAAATTTGCTAATGACTACGTGGTTAATAATCCAATACATCCATTCGTTGCTTATCAGCACTTTTGGTGAAGCGTGAACAACATCATCGATTGTTATGGTCTTAATAGGCATATATCCAGATTTATAGCAATGCATTAGTAGACAAACTTAATCACACTTTGATGACTAGTAAGATCAATGATATGCTATTTTCGTTGTTCAGAGTCATACAAATTCAGTGCGTGTATCAAAGTATTAATCTCGAACGATCACGAACACTGTTGATGGTAAAATAATATAAATAATATAAACAAGTTCCAACAAAAATAGCGTTTTATATGTGCATTCTACCAATCATGTTGACCAATCTTCTTGTTCTTAGAGCAACGCGGTCTTCGGAAATGCCTTTCTCAGCCAAAATTCTTATCCAGTACCGTTTGAAACGTCAACACATTGGGTGATTAGATTAAACACAATTGGCTTTGAGAATTCCTAATGTAGTGAAATTGCTTTTGAATGATGATTTTTGAAGTTGTTGATAGTTTGGAACGTCATAACATCCAAACCGCCGGCAAAACGGAGGTTTCGAACTCAAGTTAATTAATAGTTAGTTAATAGTTTACCTACATGAGATTCTATTTGATCGAGATTGGTCGTGTCCGCATTAAAATCAAACTAGTTAGGCAGGATTTGACAGATTTTGATACTATTGACAGTAGGTATTGTCAAAACATCAGCGTTTGATACTACCTAGTGTTAGCATGAAAATATCTATCAAATCCTGAGAAACTAGTTTTATATTAATGCAGACACGACCGATCTCGATCAAATCGAATTTACTCATACAGCTAAATTATTAATTTTATCAAAAATGACAGACATAAATTATTCAGTATTTCCTCTACTTTATTTTATTATTTAACTATTTAGACGAAATTAGAGAAATGGCGGCTCAAAATGGCGGAGTTAACATCCAGTTCCTTTGGACCCTTTTTGACAAAAAGCTTTTCAGCTCTAAGTTAAGTCATGAAACTTCTAAATATGGAGTTTCGTCCCTATACCTTTAGGTTTTTGTTTTTCAGCACTATTACAATGCTTTGTTGTACTACGTAAGATAAAGTAAAAATCAAATTCTTTATAAATTAGTGTGAATGTAATGACGTATATCTCAAGTGACAAAACACAGTTAAAAGCGGTTAAGGTTGCTAATTTGTATGATTATTGTTAATCTGAAACGAAACTTTATCCCTTATTTTCTTTTTAGTTTTGAGGATATCAACAAATAATTAAATATTGGCAGTTTAAGACTTATTTTAATCTGATTGCGCAATTAACATTTCTGTAGAAACGTGTCTTAATAGTTGGTTTAGAAATCTAATTCCATTACGTATTAATTTAAGAATTAGTCGTCAAAACTATTTTATAAGAAAAGTGACCAATCATTCTCGCAAAAGAAACGGACACTCTGTATAGCAAACAATATGAACCATGAAAACTTGTCTGAGAAAGATATCGGACAGAATTGGTGTAATTATAGTTATTTGCAATTTCGATTGTTTTAACCAATTTTCAGCCATATGAATGTATAAATTACAAATAGTGAAAATATCGAAGAAAAAAAAAAACGTATGTGTAATTTAAAATTTCGTAAATGACGACAATTATTAAAAACATAAAAAGGCGCCTTTATAAGATAGATTAGCCAGTAAAAAGATGTTAAAATGTTACAAATTTTCAAACAATTTCAGAGTTTTTGAAGCTTCACAATACCGTGCACGTAGTTGTAAACGTCGTTCATACACAATGAAGACAAAAAGCTACAGTGTCCTTATTAATACGTTAGAAGGTGCCCATAGGTTCAGAGAAACATAGTGATAATGTAATAAAGTATTTAATTTTTGTTTATGAGCAATCGATTTCGTTGTTTAACATCACCATGGTTCTAAAAGATAATAAAAATAGGGAAATATAATGTAAAGATAATAGAAGGAGAAAGGTATTTGTCTGAAAATTCCATAATCGAAGAAAGCAACAGTCGACACGTGTTTCGGACTATTATTATTTATTTATTTTTTAAAGATAATTTAAACCAAGGCACTTACTAATATTTGTCATAGACAAAGATGTTGGTATTTAATTCACATCAATTTATTTATTTTTAGTTTTATTTTATTGACCTGGTTTGATATTTGTTTATTGACATTTGAACATTGGTTTGGGATACGAAGAAAGGTATCCAACATTAAATTCTGTTTTTTTCCATTAATTATATTAAAATCTTCTTTAATATGTTTATTAAAGTTCTACTTTCGCAATGCGGAATATAATGAACAGACAGGGCATAATATGATTTATTGACCATAATACCTAATACAAAAACTTATTCTTTAACGAAACATTTATTGGAAAATAAACATCAAACTAAAATTTAAAACATTACACTTTTACATGATTTAAAAATAATATTAAAATTTATTATTACGAAATTTTAATTAATGAAACTTCGAACTTTTCATATAATAAATTATTCAAATTATCATATCAATACAAATCAAAATAAACAAATATAGGTAAAGCAAAAATATATTTGTCGTATTATTGTAGGTATCGTGGCGTACATTATCGTCAATTATTTATATATTTATCTCTTCTTTTTATCTTTTAGAGCATGTAATGACCACTGTAGTTGTTGTTTTGTTGCATCAACATTTTTGAAATAAAAGTACATATTTGCTGCAAATTAGTTTTGGCATTTAGAATTATTTGGTTTATTAAGTATTATTTTCTCTAAAATTTACTGAAAAGAAAAGAAAATGTTAGTGAAAAACTCAATTTAAGACCTTAAAATATTGTATTGTAAAAAAAATCAGGATTCAGGTAAACGTATAAAGTTAAAGGTTTGTTTTCAGACCATTTTGGAAATTCTAGGGAATTAGTATGTAAATATAACGTTTTTTACATTTTGACCTCAACTTTGTTCAACACAACTTTTTGGTTAACGTCATCTAAGAATAGCAGATCTGCATTACCAATCAATTCCATCCAATGTCAATTCCATGCTCAGTATGCTGAAAACCTTTCCCGATATACACTGAAAATTCAATCGCTCGTGTTTATCTAAAACACGGAAAATGGAACGTCATCTGGACCAATAGGTCCTTCTTCGTCAACCCCGCTTTACTAGGCAATATGAAAACGCCGCTGCATAACACGAGCGGCGCGCTCCATGCTCCGTTGCATCGTTTATTCGATTTTCAAAAGAGGCACACTGCCGGAAAACTGGATGCAACGAGCGCAACGCACCATAGCACCGGTAAATCGCGTTCTGCGTGGGTGTATAAATAACAGCGGAATCCGGTCCAGTAGTTACGCCGATGACGTCCGTAGAGGGCGTGGCGGAAAGCTCTGACCCGCGTGCGTATGCGTACTATCGTGGCCATATATTATGTCCCTTCTTTTGACGTCTATTTTTTCGGATACCTAGGGGCGAAAAAATTTGAGACAATTCAGGTGCTGTCCTTGATTAATATGCTACAACTCATAAAAATTAGAAAGCTGTATGTGTTGGCGTTTTCCCGATTTTTCCAAATTAAGAAGAATTGGCGCTGTTTTTTCCACGTAAATTTTATTCGTTTAACTTTAGCAATTAATTACTCCGGAAATAATATATAGATTTCAACGAAATAAAAAGTAAAATCACCTGCGGAATGCTGGTTTTCAATGTGCATTTTTGTAAAATCATTGGATTAGTGCTTGACCCACAAAAAGCTATATTATGCAATACCAGCCCTTCCGTTATTAGAAGACTTATTATAGGCTACTCGATAAATCATAGGTTTAAACATTATTACATAATCATTGTTTATCTTGCATTTTTCATACAAAAGATCGTGCTGTAACTCGCGTGAATTCCGACGCTCTACGGTCTTTGGGGTGCTGCGGGGGAAGGGAGGCGTTAGCGGTGCTGTCATGTCGCAGAGAACCGACACAGCTGAGAGAACCGGGACAGCTTATTATCAATACACAAAAGGAACGATAACTTGTCAAGGTAGTAATTTTAACTAACAATTAAATTCTAAATTTTTGCATAATTTTGTTTATAATATGTGACCCGGTACGAGAGAAATCTGTTCTATCGATTGGAGTTTATGTTTTCTTCAGTATTATACAATAAGGTTGTAAAGAAGATTTTGATGGAAGCGGATAGATCTCATAATATGGAGTTAGCAGATTTTCCGATTAGTGGTGAATACTAAATTAAGTTTGCTTCATAAACCCAAAAAAATATTTAAAAAGTATGCCCGATTTTGTGTTATAAGTATTCGAACTATTTTAACAGTTTCAACAGTTTATTTATTAATAATATTTAAATACATGCACAAACAATATAAAATAAATACAACTCTTGATATATTACATATATTACAAACGTCAGCTCTGAGCGTACAAAACTTAGAAATATCAAAAAACTTTTACAAATTTAGCATCGTAACTTTGTAGACACATAGATTATTTTGCAGATCACTCATTAATTTTAAATGCAAATCCCGAAACCCGATTTAAATTGCCAAGAATTTCCATCGGACTTCCAATTGCCTGTTCGTGGTTCTGTTATCTTATTGACTCATTTTGCCATTATTTTTTAATTCGGTAATCTGTCGCCGGATATCCAAATTTCTTTGGCGAGGCATAATCGCCGTGTCGTTATATGTATTGTGTCCGTAAACACTGTTCTCCTAGTAACTAATGCACGTGCGATCCGCCACTACTTGCAGCGTCGCTGTCGATCCCTTCCCCCGCTCGCCCGAAAGACCGAAGAGCGCCGCATCAATTGCAGCAACCATGAGATGCTCTAACTCGATCTTTTGCAGGGAAAATGCAAGATAAACAATGATTATGTAATAAGCTTTAAACCTATGAATTAGTGGGTAGCCTATCGTCTATATTTCATTATTCTAGCTCTTCTAATAATGGAATTGCTGGCATTACATAATGTAGCTTTTTGTGGGTCAAGCACTAATCCAATGATTTTACAAAAATGCACATTGAAAACTAGCATTCCGCAGGTGATTTTAGTATTTAATTCGTTGAAATCTATAGATTATTTCTGGAGTAATTAATTGCTAAAGTTAAACGAATAAAATTTACGGGGCAAAAACAGCGCCAATTCTTCTTAATTTGGAAAAATCGGGAAAGCGCCAACATATACAGCTTTATAATTTTTATGAGTTGTAGCATATTAATCAAGGACAGCATCAGAATTTTTTCAAATTTTTTCGCCCCTGTGTTTCCGAGAAAATGGACGTCAAAAGAAGGGACATAATATATGGCCACGATAGTACATGCGGAATGCAAACGATTGCTAAACTTACGCAACTCTATTGACATATTCGCGACGCAGGACTGTTGTTGCATCTAACGGTCGCCGTCGTGTGACAATAGGTGTCGCTGCTCGCTCCGGTAGCGGAAAATCTCCGCTGTCAGATGCATGTCGGATACAACTTAATGTGTCAGTATGATTGACTCGAACGCGTTTAATTTAATCTCGGTTCGTTATGTTGCGTAGCGGGAATGTTAATTGCTTCTTGTAGTTACCGGCCGATTAGTCCCAGTGTTGCAACCATTTTCGACGGTCGCCGATTGCATCGCGCGGTGCGTGTGTCGCTAAATTATGTTGCAATGCTCTCGACATTCTTCGATTTAATGATTGCTGTCACTTCTGCGCTGTGTACCTACTTATCGTTTAGATTCGGGAAACCAAATAAATATTTATTCAGTCCTGTTTAGTTGTCTTCAATTAGATTGAAACCTAGACTTGACAAGTCATTCAGAATCCAGACCACCTCTACAGACTTAGAAGTGGGATTGACTCTGATGTATCGCTGGTTAGTACTCCACGTGGAATAAAGAACAGGGAAGACACAGTCGCTATTAGACGTTTGTGTTTCGATTTAATAAGGTAAAAGACAGTTTTGACAGTTAACGCAAAAGAGGATGGTATTTCAGGAAAAAAGGGATTGAAAATACTTTGAGAAGAACACGATTTATTTGATATGGCCTGCAAAAGCTTACTTATGGAAAAATATTTTTAAAAGTTTGGTCGGATGCCTAAGTTATTCATTCAATTTGAAAGAGGAACTGTGACGTGGGCAACATTAAAAGAAGAGAACACAGTAAGGAGAAAAGACTCTAAGGGAAGCAGGAGGAAGATGAGTATGAAGTAGAAACCGTATGAGAACCAATAAAAGAATTTGGAAATTAGTGAGTTATGAGAAGAAGACGTGCACAAATGGGAGAAGGTATCGAGCGGCATCTAGAAATTACGAATGGAGATGGAATCTCATTTCATTCAAAGCGAGAGAGAAGCCGTGAGGTTGGCGACATTTAAAGAAAATGTCATACGAAGACGAAAGGACTCCAAGGAAAGTAGGAGAAAGATGAGGATGAAGGAGATACAGAATCATATCCATTAGAAGAATTTGTATAAGAGGATATGACACAAAGGGATAAGTCTGAACCACAGGTGACACCAATGGATGAAGAAGCGGAAGTTCGTGAGTTATGAGAGGAAAGCTTGCAGAAATGGGTGAAGGTATCGAGCAGCATCTCGAAGTTACTAAAGGAGATGGATTCTGATTTCATTCAAATCATAAGAGAAATCGTGACGTTGTGAACATTATAAGAAGAGATCTGTGAAAGACGAAACAACTCCAAGGGAAGTAGGAGGAGACAAGGATGTAGAGAAGACGCTGATTGAGAACCATTACAAGAATTTTGAACCACAGGTGACACCAATGAACGAAGAAGCGGAAGTTTGTTAGTTATGAGAACAGTATGTGCAGAAATGGAAGAAGGCATCGAGGAGTATCAAGAAATTACAAAGGAAGATGGAACTAATTTCATTCAAATCGAAAGAAAATCATGCTGTTTCTACTCAACATTATTTAAAACAAAAGAACAGAGGAAAATGAAATGACTACAAGGAACGTAGGAGGTAGACGATGTTGAAGAAGACACTACTTCAGAACTATTAGAAGAATTTGGATAAGATGATATGACACACATGGGAGAAGAATCTAAACCACAAGTGACACCAATGGATGAAGGAGAGGAAGTTATGCGAAGAAAACATGTAGAAATGGGAGAAGGCATCAAGCAGCATCTAAAAATCACGAAAGGAGAAAGACGAGAATGAAGAAGATACAGAATCAGATCCATTAGAAGAACTTGTATAAGAGGATATGACACAAAGGGAGAAGCTGAACCACAGGTGACACCAATGGATGAAGAAGCGGAAGTTCGTGAGTTATGAGAAGAAAAGGTGCAGAAATGGGAGATGGTATCGAGCAGCATCTCGAAATTACTAAAGGATATGGATTCTAATTTCATTCAAATCATAACGGAATTCGTGACGTTGTCGACATTAGAAGAAGAGAACAGTGAAAGAAGAAACAACTCCAAGGAAGGTAGGAGGAAGACGAGGATGAAGAGAAGACGCTGATTCAGAACCACTAGAAGAAATTTGATAAGATAATATGTCACAGATGGGTGAAGAGTCTGAACCACAGGTAACACCAATGGAGGAAATCATGCCGTTTCTAAGCGACAATAAAAGAAAAGAACAGATGAAGAAAAATGACTACAAGGAACGTAGGAGGAAACGAGGTTGAAGAAGACATTGGGTCAGAACCATTAGAAGAATTTGGAGAAGAGGATTTGAAGCACATGGGAGGAGAATCTGAACCAAAAGCGACACCAATGGATGAAGAAGAGGAAGTTCGTGAGTTATGAGAAGAAAACGTGTAGAAATTGGAGAAGGTATCGACCATTATCTACGAATTACGAAAGGAGATGGAATCTAATTCCGTTTAATTCGAAAGGAATAGGGTAAAGAGAAGGCTCCAAAGGAATAGTGTGAAGAGAAAGCTCCACAGGAAGCCGATGATGAAGAAGACACTGGTTCAGAACCATTAGGAAACGAGGATATGGTACAAATAGCCGATGATAGAAGAAGCGGAAGTTCGTGACTCATGAGGAAATATTGCATAGAAATGGAAGACTGTAGCGAGTAGCGTATAGAAATTACGAAAACAGATGGATCCGCAACACATTTGTGAAGACGGAGAAATGGAAATTCACGAATTAGATTAAAGGAAATTCCAGAAGAAATAAAAGAAAGTAAAAACCACGATCGTTGAACAGGAAGAAGTAGGTACTGTAGAATAGACTGCCATATATGTAGTTACATTATGTATTTCGTAATCTGGATGTTAGCTGATTCAAAATTCCGAATTCCTGACTTTTAAAATATAGCAACTTGATTTTACCCCAATACTAGTACAGAAATTATTACTGAAATGGAAGAATTACCAATAATGATACATACGAAGAAAAAACTACCCAAAGACTCAGAACTAAACTCTAAGAAGCTGTAGCTAGTTAGAAGACAAATTCATTGCATATGGGTATTCAGAGGAAAACTCTGATGATTTGGACAATACTGAGTTTAAGGTCATTGAAATACATTGATTTACATAAACTTGCTCTAATCCGCTAGGCATAAAAGTAAGATGTAGCCACAAACTCGCATACCTTCAGAAATTCAGTTTAAGATTTACTGTAGAAAATTGTTCAAAGAAAGCGTAGACATGAGTACATCAGCAGGTACACAACTGGAAGAAAATCAGAAAGAAGACGGTTTATGCGTCTATTTCTGGTGGAAAATTGTTACAAGACATTTCTAAACACCAGTATTTTCTGACTAATTGCTCACGTGGTAAAGAGTTGTTTCATTATCCATGGTCCTGGTTCAAACCCAGGCAACAATATATAACTTTGTGCAATTATTCAAACCATACTTGGCTACCAATTTGACCAATAACAAACTTGGCTGGTGATGTGGTGGCAACGCAGTAACGAAAAAAAGAATATCTGGAAGAGGCATGAGGAATACAATTTGCAGAATACCTAGAAGTAGATAGTGTAAATACCGCAACACTCGGCAGATAAGCAATCAAGATGGACGAGCGTGTGACCTTCGCATTTTCGTGGCGTAACAACAAAGGTAATAATAATAACAATGCCCCCGATGAGACACAATGAAGGTAAATAGGTAATCGCTGAGCATTACGCCGGACCCCTAACTGCACACAACCGGATGGGCATAATTTGCGTTAAATAATTTTACAGCCGGTAATGCGTAATTTCGGCGTTTCGGTTCCTGGATCTACTCAAAATGGTACAAACATAATAAGAATGAAACAGCGCACTAAGCACCCGACCCAAACAAGTAGTAAAAGTCACAGACCAAACATTTCGTTGTTAATTATATTAACTTCTCTGAGAATTTGTGGCCTCAAGTCTGGACTTGTAGCAGTATACTTATTATAGAGATCTTAGTTACATAATGTTCCAAAATGATGTTCATCAGACATACTCTTTGTTCTCCATGCTGAGAAACTAATTCCCTTAAAATTTTAAGTCGATCTGACAATGGGAAGAGAAGGACTTTAACTATGCAAAAAATGCGCATGTTTTATCTATTGGTTATATTAATAATTAATTATATAATTAATATAAAAATAATATAATTATATTGTCGTTTGCAATTATCTTCAAAAACATTTGGCAACTTTTGCACCATCAATAAATCTTTTTTTTTTTGTTGTAAGAAATTGCTATTCTATTTTCTAACACATTTCCATAGCGTTTTTGTAGCTACTAGGGTGTGAATCCGCACTTCAATATGCAGAGTGATTCATAATTCGGGGCGAAAAATGAAATAGTAGATTCACCAGTAAATTCTAAATCAAAATTATGACAAAGTTTTCCAACTATCGCACTTTAAAGTTTGATGACTTACGCCAAAATGTAGTAAGACAGTTAAGCCGTGATTTTTTCTAACAGTTATTATTTATATTACAGTAAATGTGAATGCCGAACGAATTAGCTATAAATCATTACACGTCAGAATAATAAATAATAATTTGTTCCATTGCACGCTAAACACGATAGTCTACTATTCTATTCACTTATCACTGTCAAGTTTGTATGAGAGCGTCTAGCGGATATTTCAAGTGACCTGTAATATAAAACCATTTATTAGTAGACTTTTCTTCCACTTTATACATTTTCCTTTGTTTATTAATTTACCGGGCCACAATTCGTATATCTCGAAAACAAAGATCGATCGGGAAAAACAGTTGTTTCTCTACTTAATTCTTCCATCGAGTAATGAATCGTCCTGTATATATTTATAATCAAAATAATTTCTAGTTAAGAAGCGGATAATAAGTACTTCAGTATGAGGATCATTTGTGTAAAAAATACCTCCGTCCGGATTTGAACCAGAAACCCTCTATTGCCGGTCAAAAGCTCTCCTAATTGAGCTACAGAGGCAACGGAAAATTATAGACGGATTTGTCATTTTAGTGGTAGATTCGCCGAAATTTGAATATACCAAACACGTTAAACACGTTTTCCACAATTTATCCACATCCAGGATTAATTATCATTCGCATCTTCACTGGTGTCTACACATATTGCTGACGAGTTTATACGTAAGAACTAATTTCCTTGATTTAGTAAAAAGAATGTTCTTCTATTACTAAAAGTTACTTTATCTATTAAATATCTTCGAAAAAGGAATATTTTTTAGTAAATATAAGGCTTGAGCCATCCACCTAGTCTGGTAAATTTGTTCTTACAGCTGTAAGAACAAATTTACTTCAAAATAAACATTGGACAACTTTTTTGTAATTTTGTTTGAACGAACGTTACAATTGCCAATGAAATGGAGCACTTTATCACTACAACAAGACCTTACTAAAGAATTGTTATAACGTTTAATGTTTAATAGCGGTGTCTACGTAATTCCTCTAGGTAGTCGTTGAGGCTTATACATTTACACCCACTTATAATTGAAACCAAATTCTGATTTCGATAAAGTTAGTAGAGTAAATTATACGGTACGACCAGAATTCTTTCCACAATGTTACCGAAAATATATACGTTACATAAACTAAAAAATCCTCAACACTTTAGATGTACTATAATAGCTTGTTACGACGATTATTTTCAATGTTTTGTTCTAACATAAATATGCTATTATACTAAATATTTAAGTAAATATTGTCATTAGACCAGCAAATGACGATACTATATCATAACAATAACTTTCTTATTTAAAATGTTAAATTAGAGTTATATACTACACCAAATTATATAGACAAATGACTATAATATACAAACTTCAAATCAATTGTGTCATCCCTTCCCGTTATCTAAGTGAGTTTTCCTTACGCAGGAGGTATTTTTTGAAGTCCAGAACAATGTAGAGGGTGGCATGAAAAATATCCATGGTAGAAACATAAGATCCACACATATAACAATTGCAGACGACCAACAGCTTAATATGGACTCCGGACTACGGGAGTGGTATATAATTAACCCCGACTAGGGAAGTTTTAGGGTCCTGGTCAAGTGTTCAATCAACTTGCAGCAGTACCGCCAGTAATTTTCATCTTTTTGCCAGAACTGTATTAAAAAATCTGATGTGGCCAGGCACATGACTTTATCATACAATATATAAAATTAATAGTTTACTTGCATGAGAATCTATTCTATAGAGATAAATCGTAGATATTGTCAAAGCATCAGCATTATACACTACCTACACTACGTCATTAGAATAATAGTTATTTATGTCACAAATGCCGAAAGTACGGAATAGCGCGACGAGCGGTGATACGGCGCGTCACCGAAGGCGGAGTGTAGCCGTCGCATATGAGCGAGTCGCGCTATCTAGTTTTTGGCAGGAGCGACATCAACTTTTATTGTGTTCCTTTTTAAAAAATACGTATTTAAAAAAAATAATAAATGATTTCTGTATAGTAAATGCTAGGTTGGTACCACTTTGACGAAAGGTGCGTTCCGATTGGTAGGTAATGGTAGCTAATGGCGGTGGTAGAATACGAAATTATAGTATTTCTTACATTCGTGATAATGACACATATTAGTTTGCATGTACATAAACATGAGTCACTAGCAATTTTCTATTGGAAATACTATAACGGCGTCTGCTACCACTGCCATTATCACTAATGAAAACGCACCTTAAAAAGGTAATTCAAATTCTGACAGATTTATATTTGTTCATGACACATCCCTACCAACATACTAAAATAAAACTACACTCATCGCTATACTTTATTTATAATTTTCTCAATGTATCATTTTTAGAATTAGATATATAGACGGGTTGATATTTCTTATCAACAAACAATCAAATTGGTGATCTTATTTTATTTGAAATTTGTATTTTATAATTATGCGCACTACAGCGGCACGTTCCATAGTGGTTCTCCAACCTCTGATGAGATCAGCTGTTTTCGAATGTGACAACACAAAAAAATATTTGTCAAAATCCTGGCTACTATGTAATTTCATATCAATGCAGATGCGACCGATCTCGATCAAATAGCATTTGCTCTTGAAGGTAAACTATTAATTTTACCAAAAAATGTTATAGGCATAAATTATTCAAAATTTCCTCTACTTTAATTTATTAATTAACTATTTTGTCGAAATTACAGAAATGGCGGCTCATTTCCAAAATCCTTGAAAAAGGCTTAGAATAAACTAAAAAGCTAAACTATTCATTTTACCAAAAAATGTCATAGGCATAAATTATTCAAAATTTCCTCTGCTTTAATTTATTATTTAACTATTTTGACGAAATTACAGAAATGGCGGCTGATTTCTAAAATCCTTGAAAAAGGGTGGAGTAAACACCCAGTTCCTTTGGACCCTTTTGAACCAAAAGCTTTTCAACTCTAAGTTTGATCATGAAACTTCTAAATATGAAGTTCCGTGCCGATACCTTTAGTAGTTTGTCCGGAAATGAATTAACAAAAATTGGGTACACACACACACACACACACACAGACATTTTTTTGTACCTTGGTCAAAAATGTTCAGGGGACCCATAAAGACCTATTTCCGCTAAAATCTCAAAATTTTTTTTCGGCACGATTACAATACTTTACATACTGCGTATGATAAAGTAAAAACAACCATTTCATTCAGTTTCCTTTCTCTGGATTGACTGAACAAAACACACACAAAGAAATAATACAACAATACACCGAAGCACCGGACCCAAACAAGCCGTAAAAGTCTCACAGAACAAACACTCCTTTCTCACTACCGTAATAATTTCAGTTAAAGCAGTGTAAATATTGTTCGTGCGCGTCCGTTCGTTACGCGGACGGCGTGGACACCAATTTGATTCGATAGCGTGTTAATTAAACGAGAAGTTTGAGCGATCAGACCGCGGTCGGGGATGAGCGTAATTGGTCGCCCACAGTTGAGGAGGCAGCGGGCGGCCGCGCGGCCTACGCTGTCGCATATGCAGACACATGCACAGACGCACCGCGCTCTCAGCGGAGAGGTCCGACGCCCCGACGTTGTGAGTGTACAAATAATTGCACAAGGCTAAACTCTCCATCGTCGCGACCTTGTACCGCTAACCAAATGCAGTAGAACGACGCCCCCGCGCGACTGATGACTCGGACGACGACACTCGGCCGAAGAGACCGACCAACCTGGTAACCGCTAATCCTCTGCACCATACATGGTGCAGAAATGGAGAAGTGTATTTATCCATCGCTGGGGGTTAATATTTCGAACTTTTCAATCAAATTCCTTACGTTCGCGTTCTATTGGAACTGTCCAGACTGGACCTGAAACAGAATTGAAAGGAAACGCTTTTGTTAATGTCGGGTTTTCCCTCAGTAACTGGGGTGGATTCTTTGGGAATCTGATGATTAAGCCTACATTCTTGATCTACGTCTTAAAACCCTAGAAATCATATATCATCATCATTAATCATCGATAAAAATCCTGATGAAGGTTGGGTTGATGAAGACATGGGGCTCAGATGCAAAAAGATGCGGAAATTGTTAGTATCTTACGTCTGATGCTTCTAATCTGAACACTTTTTAAACACCTCTTATGATGTGATACTTTCGGTGTCAAAACCGACAGTTTAGAAACTTGATATGATTTTATCCCTTTATAGAAAACAAACGTTTTTTGATTGAAAAATTTTACCTGTAAGATATATCTGTTGCAATGAGTTATAATATGTAAATATACATTTGAAATTACTATAAATAGTAGAAACATTGGTTTATGCACAATAGATTCTATTGTAGATCTATATATTGTTCTATATATGTGAAATTTTTTGATCATCTGCCCAATCCGAACTTTTGAGTTAAAAGTTGTTTTGGGCCTCAAGTTGACTGCCACTTTCGGTCTACCAAAAGTTGAACTTTTTTTTTCAGCATGTACGTCGACAATTATCGGGGTTGCCTATCCTAAATACTATAAATTTCAGTTATTTTTATTTTCCTACCTTTTGGTTGATTTTTGCGGTAAATAATATTATTTACGATAATGGTTTAATTTTTGTGAAATGAAGCGATAAATATTGTTTACCCAAGCAATTTGTATGTCAAATGGAGCAGCCTGTAAATAATAAATGACTAAATAAATGATTTATTCTTTAAAAACAATATAAATTTAATATAAAAAGTATATAACAAGTCAATAATCATTATTCTGAAAAACAAGGTGTCCGGTCAAAATATACCTATATTTTGAAATATGTAAAACTAAGCGAGGGGCTAATTCTGTTGCATTAACTGTATGGGTAAACAAACCTGACTATTGAAATAAGTAAAACTTGAACAGATTTACAGAACCATTGAAAACTATGGTGACTGAAATTGGCTATGGTGTTCAAGACAGATCTTTAATAAAAAGTCTGCCCTACAACTTTATACGATCACCATCGTTCGATTCGCTATCATCTGCAAAAGTTGATTCACAGGCGACAAAATAAATCATTTTTTTCGCCTGAAGTAGGTTAACAATTACTTCAAGCCATAACGCAAAAAACAATCAATAAAATGGCGCAACAGTGTAATTTTGACATTAATGAAAAGGAAAATCTGCAACAGGAACAAGATAAGAACAAAAGAAATGACTAAGAGAAGTCATCTAAAAAACATAATGTGAATAAAATTAAACATATTAAGAAAATAATTTTACAACAAGAAAATAACGATTACAGTTATGACAAAGAATCTTTCTGTTGAGTTTGTTGTGAACAAAACAGCAACAGCGTTCCTTGCAAAGGCTGGATTAAATGCTGTCATTGCAAAAATATGGAAAATGCATTGGAAATAGGGCACAAAAGTTGTTGTAACAATTATTGTAATTCGACTGAGAGACTGATTACAATGATACTAACATAATAAGTCTGATAATAGTATAACTTTAGATAAAGAAAAAACTCCTCTCTTATGCTGACACTGATTGAATTCAGTATTTTACAAAAATTATTAATATTTTAAGTATTGTATTTTCTAGAATGATTTGTTTACTATATTGAAAATGTTGAATAAAGCGTATTAATGGGTATTTATGTACCAAGGGCATTAAACGGATGTTTATGCCCCGAGGGTGATCGGCCTTCAAGTCACCAGAGGGTATAAACATCAAGTAATGCCCGTGGTACATACAAAATTGTATGTCCTACAATAGTTTTGTTTCTCCGTTTGAATAATATTAATAAATATTTTGACTTAATCAAGTGACATGCGTATCTACGGAGTTGAATAACAATACAAACAATTCTAAGTTGAGTGACAATGCAAACAATTCATTGTCAAACAGAATAACCTTAATCGCCAATAATTGACATTGACGATTCAACATTTACAATTTAAATGTCAAAGATTTGATGTATATCTGACACATAAACCATGGCAAAGTTTAATGCCCGTGCGGGCGTTAAGGATCCTTAATGCCCTCGCGGGCATAAAGTAGCTGTTTTCGCCCCGGTATCTAAGAAGTAATATGTCAATTTATGATCATGTACGACATAAGAGACATTATTGGATGTGTTGGTACTATTTGCCGCGTGATTGGATCTTTTTACCCCACCTGTGAGGCAAAAGGGACAGACGGCAAACATCACTAAAGTTAAACGCCAAATAACGGTACTTTCGGTTTGTAATATTTGTTTATTTTTCGTTCATATACTTTCCAGAACATAACTACAAATGTAAAACTGAACCTTTAAGCCACGCCCTAACTTTATATATCAATATAACAATTAAGTAGGTACAGAGTTATATTTTTGAAATACTTTTAAATGTAATTTCGTTCTCTATTATCATTAAATATTTCTAAAAATATGAACGTCGGCTAATACAGTATCAAGAGCATTTTAATTGAAAAAATAAATTGGACAATAGGTGTGAATATGTCAAAAATCATAGTATCAAAACTGATAAGAAATCGATATATTTTGATACTTGAACACACAAAATGAAATAATAAAAAAAAGTTGAAATGAACCAACGCAACGATCTGGTCTTTTTGGGTGTTTTTGGTAACTGAGAAATCAAGACATTTTTCATAGAGATCAATAGGTCTCAATCGTTCTAGGATATCCTAACTAGCCAGAAACTACTAAAAGTGCTATTTTATTTGAGAGACATCGACGATGCGTTAGACGACAAACTATACTCAAACTCCTAGAATTCTCTAGAAATGGATTTTAATAATATTTTTTTATTTTTTATCTACTGAAGGAGTTACAAAAACAGTAACAACTCGTTAAAGCGAATAAATTAGATTCAGACATCCTGTCACACAAATTTCTTATTATTTATTATCTATAAAAGCCTAAACAAAGGCAAATATGTACATCGGTACCCAATTAATTTCATACTTCTCGATTACCCACTTAAAATACGTCGCTCATAATCACGTGCACCGAAAGCAATAAAACGCTTACCGAAAACTGTCCTAATCCATATAACAACGGACCGCGTACATAAACAATCGCCACCAGTCCTTTGTTTCGTTTTGTTTTACAGTTGTCGAATGGCTCACAGCGGCCGTGTCGACAAGTATCTCCTTGTATCTTAAGTTATTCCGAAGGAACGGTACAAAATTACGGATGGGTATGAGTAACGACAGTGTTTACAATCGTATACTTTATGAACACGTCGCCCGCCGCGATTACCACGAAATATGGCGAGGATCGTCGATAAATAGCAGCGCCACTGCGGTGTGTGCGCCTCCTCGGCCTTTCGGCTCGAATCCCTCTGGCAGCCACCTAACTGTTCATGCAGCTTACGCCGTTCGGAATTGTTGATGGGATGCACCGATGCGATGGTGCTAGTAGAATTGATTTGTTTGCCAGATGGATCTTATTGCAGTAGGAAATACGTACCTTGAACGTTTGCCAATGTGATGATAGGTTTAACAAAGATAAGTCTTTTGTTTCCTTGTTATCTCGATTCTGTATACTCTGGCTGCCACAACACAATAAGATCTCCAGCACAAATGATGTTATAAATTGGATTATTTAATGTTTTGTTTTGTGGTACATATATTATCTGCTAATTTCAGGTTCATTGTTTAAATATTTCATGTAGTAGTCCATATTCACAGGTTGAAGTATATAATGGGAAAAAAATCTAGAAAACCTCTTAATCCTTTGATTGTTTCTTCAATATTAATAAGTACCCGTTTCGACTCTATGAGTCATCCTCAGCTTGAATCTACAAGAGTAAGAACACTAATTACACTCAATGACATCAAAAAATATACAAAAGCATGAAAAACTGCCAAAATGTTTAAAAAAACTTACGGTCAGAGTCTTCACATCAAGCTACAAACAATTGTTAAACTCGAAAAGTTCATTGTTGGAAAAACCTTTAACTTTAATGCCATGAAGATAAAAACTAGTCAAAACTCTGCTGGAAGCACAATTAAAATACTGGGATTTTTGTAACTATTTTTTAAGAAGAAGAAAGGGGTTTTGGGACGTAATGCAAAAATGACTTTTCGCCAAAAAAGGCTGGATAAATCTATATATCTAATACAATACCGCAAAGATAGCGAGGCAAACTGTCAAATAGCTGTCATCCACGTAGGTCTTGACAGACTTTGATACTAGCGTTGTATAATGATAACAGTTCGTTCAAATAATGAGGTCATTATTTGAACGAACTGTCATTATTATACAACGCTAGTGTCATTAATTTCATTATAATCATTGTATGATGATGGGGATTATATAGTAGGGTGTATCGAAAAAAACTTTTTTTTTTCGAAATTTCAAAATTTCAAGTTGATAAAAAGTTGTCGAATACCACAAAAAAAATTGGCGCAATTGAATAATATTTAGGTCTCCCGCAGAAGGCCTAAAGCTTATAATTTTCTTTAAAAATTAGATGAATTTTTCAATTTGATTTCAAATACAAGAAGTTTAACAATAAGGTGTGAAATTACCGTATACAAAAATATATTACTCTAATGCAACAGTTAGATCGCCTGTAGTTTATTTAGATTCGATACAACTTTTAGGAAAATGACCATTTTCGTATAATTTAAAAATGTGGTTAAATGTTGATAAAAGTTTACTAATCATTACATTTTTTATGTGCGGACATGTGGGCTTTGGAAAAGAAATACCACTGAATTTTCATTTAAAAAAACTATGAAAAATTCATAATGATAAAGAAAATCATAAACTTTAGGCCTCCTGCGGGAGACCTAAATATTATTCAGCTGGGCCAATCTATTTTGTGGTATATGAGGGTCCACAGAGACAACTTTTTATCAACTTAAAATTTTGAAATTTTGAGTCGTATAGATAAAATACATTATACACAATATTAAAGAAGAGGAAATATTCTGCAATCAAAATACGCAACAAAGGGCTTTTTTTAAACTTTACACTGAAATAGATTTCGTGAATTTTACATCATAATAAATTTCGATATTCAAGGATCGACCCTATTATTATTCGACCCTACCGAAATAAATTTATCACGTCACATTTATTTAAAAAAGTGTCCGGTTTCCTGTGATTTACAAAATTAAAAATATTCGGCGGCAATCTTTTATAATTGTAGAAAATATTTATAGTTCTTTTAGTAATTTATTAATTAGTTGTATTAAGTTGGTACATACTTCCATATTTATCGTAGCTGTTTTTCTTATTTTTATGCGCGATTTGCATTAAAAAAACAAAGGAACATTTAAATGTTTTTAACTACAATAAATTTGCACACAGTCAAAAGCTTATCGACCATTTTTGATTAAGCTGGTGATTGTGGAATGCTAATTTATTGTAGTCAAATTTACATACAATATTAATTCAGATTTCGCAACTTTGACACCCGGAATTTTATTGTAGTAATAATAATAATAATAATTTAATTCTGTTTCAGATCACATAACATCTTGAAAAATGCCAGCTGAAAACGTTTTCTTTTTTCCAGAATTGAGTGGGTTATTTTGACAACATAATCAGATCTGGTGTAGTCCGGTTGGCTTTTTCACAAAACCGAAACATTTCCGTTTTTTCTACTTTTTGGAGTTGTTAACCATAGCTACACCACTGTGCGCAGAGTTGTCATTCCACCAAAAAGTGCATAAAACGATATTACTTGACATTTTGAATAATTTTGTGTGTGAAAACTGGCACGTAAATGATACTTTTGGTTTCCATTAGTTTTTCCTATAAGAAATACAATTATTTTATTGTAAGGGTTATATTTTACTAGCACCTTCGTATGAGAAAATAATAAAAAAATGATTCACAAAATCTATGTTCTCCAGTGCCAAAAACAAGGGCATTAAACTACTAAATACCCTGTATATTGGTGGCCTTGTATATAATTTCGAAAATATTCTACCACATTGGTTTGAAATACTTCATCAGGACATTTAAAATCCAATTTAACTTGTGTTTAGAAATCGCTTTGTCGGCCAGTCGATCCGACAAGATCCTTTGAGGATCAGCCGTTGGGAAAAAACGTTTAAACCGGAACTTTCAAAAAAAAATTCATCGTCAGGTAAATTTGCTCACAGGCGTTCGCACACGCACTTATTCAGGGTGAAAATTTGAATTCGACGTGATGAACTGCGTACCGAAACGGCTATTTGAAAAGTTAATTACTTCGTTAAGTTCACAAAGTTCCGCGAATTTATCCGACGATATAGAAATGCTACCAATCAAAGAGGCCTTTCAACCGGAAACGACTATACCAGTTGCCAGTTCGTACAGTTCCTACGCCCACAATTTGAACACAGAGTTATCGCTCACTGAGGAGAATAATATACAAAATAATATACATAATATACACAAACTGGTCGAATATCGATATTCACTGAAAAATATTCGGGAAAAATAGAGAATAAATACATTGAAACTGAAAGTTAAAAACTTGACACATTCTGGAAACCTGCAGTGTATTTTAGTTTATCAAAATACACATGTCTCTATCTAGAATTTTCAGTTTAGCACAAATGATTTGGACTTCGATATTTTTAACTGGCAACCCTTTAATTATTTTGATCGATGCTTTAATTGTTGTAATGGGAAATATCAATCATGAAAATATTGATAATACTGCTGGAGAACTTGAAAGATTTATTTTATGCTGAATACGAATCCGGACATCCGGACAGTTTCATACAGTATTGAATGTTATATAAAAATTTGTAATTATGTATTTTAAATTTTAATACCATAAAATGTACGTGTTCGAGGGTCAAAATAAAAACATCCCTAGTTGACTGTACATAATTCGATATCAGATTTTTTTAAGACTGTCTGAAAGTCCTGATTTTTTTCATTCATTTTTTTCATTCTCCATTAAGGTGCCAGTTAATATCCGCTTACAACGAATCCGTAAAAAGCTTGCTTTTAATTAAATCTCGTGTTTAACAATGGGATTTCATTTGTTTAAAGAAAAAATATCGGAGAAGCGAAACATTATTTAATAATACAGAAATTTGGAAGCGTTTTACATTAATCTTTTTGCATCTTTATATGCAACGGCTGTGTTAATTTAATGTCCATAGAACTCGAAAAAAATCTGATGTAACCAGGCACATGACTTTATCATACTATATATAAAATTAACAGTTTAGCTGGATGAAATTTGACCGAGATCGGTCGTGTCTGCATTAAAATAAAACTGTTAGCCAGGATTTCACAGATATGTTTATACTAGTGACAGTAGGTATTGTCAAAAGATCAACGTTTGACACCACCTACTGTTTACTACTAAAAATATCTGTTAAATCCTGGCTAGCTTGCTTTATATTGTTGCAGACACGACCGACTTCGATCAAATGGAATTTTTCCATGCAGCTAAACTATTAATTTAACCAAAAAATGCCATAGATATAAATTATACATAATTTCCTCTACTTTAATTTATTACTTAACTATTTTGAGGAAATTACAGAAATGGCAACTTCTTTGGGCCCTTTTGAACCAAAAGCTTTTCAGCTCTAAGTTTGGTCATAAAACTTCTAAATATGAGCTTTCGTCTCGATACCTTTAGTAGTTTCTCCGGAATCGTCGCCACAAAAATCGGGTACACTCATACATACACACACACACCCAGAAATTTTTTTTGTACCTTGGTAAAAAATGTTCAGGGCACCCAAAAAGACCTATTTCCACTAAAATTTAATTTTTTTTTTTCGCCACAATTACTATATTCTATCATACTGCGTATGATAAAGTAAGAATTAGTATTAATTAATATACAAATTCTTGACATTTTTGAAATGATCGTGGTTACATGCTTGCAGAGATATCTAATATCAATTCTTTTTCATTCAAAATGACGGATCCTATATGAAGTCAGAAATATTATGTTAATAATAACAGCTGAGAGATTCTAATTTTACTGATATTACTGAAAAATGCTGAATACGTAAGTACAGTTATGTATAAAAATTGTCAAGTGGCAAATTGCTAGTAATTCACAATTAATTTGAAATTACTTATGTAAAGTCAGAGTTATTATAGTTTGTTGCATGTTAAGGGTTCAAAAAGGCTGCCTAAAGATAACCATGTATTAAAAGTACAAAGTAAAATACACAAAATGTGACGCAAAAAAAAAGAAAAACTTGTCTCCTCCGGTGTTATTATAAAATCTTCAAAAACCGTGAGAAACCAGTAAAGTTTTTAAATTATCTTTTGTGATACATAAACTAGCCCAGTATATATTTCAAATTTTTTTTTGCAATTAGAAACGTCATTGGCACTTTTTACTTGATAATTTTTTAAACAAAAAGATGTAACAAAAAGTTTGGTCTGGTTTATGTGGTAGAGATGATTTTCTCCAAACTTCAAGTCAATCGGATGTGAATTGGCTGATATATCCATTGTGTTTCAGAGCTAATTTAACGAACTTTGTTAATTTTGTTGGTTAAATTTCGGTAACCCCATATTTATAAGAAATGTGACGCTTATTTTAATTTATACAAGGTGGTAAAATACTAGATCTATAACCACTAGATGAGATTTGTATTAGGGTGCTTCTTAATTTTTTAATGTGCACTTTTTACTTTATCATACGCAGTATAATAAAGTATTGTAATCATGCCAAAAAAAAATATTGAGTTTTTAGCGGAAATAGGTCTTTTTGGGTCCCCTGAACATTTTTGACCAAGGTACAAAAAAATGTTTGTGTGTGTGTGTGTGTGTGTCTGTGTGTGCGTGTGTGTGTAAACGATTTTTGTGGCGACGATTCCGGAGAAACTACTAAAGGTATCGGGACGAAAGTTCATATTTAGAAGTTTCATGGCCTAACTTAGAGCTGAAAAGCTTTTGGTTCAAAAGGGTCCAAAGGAACTGGTAGTTTATTCTAAGCCTTTTCAAGGATTTTGCAAATGAGCCGCCATTTCTGTAATTTCGTCAAAATAGTTAAATAATAAATGAAAGTAGAGGAAATTTTGAATAATTTATGCCTATGACATTTTTTGGTAATATTAATAGTTTAGCTGCAAGAGCAAATTCTATTCGATCGAGATCGGTCGCATCTGCACTGATATGAAAATACATAGTAGCCAGAATTTTGACAAGTATTTTTTTGTGCTGTCACCGCAGAAATGTCTATGGCTGTCACACTCGAAAACAGCTGATTTCATCAGAGGTTGGAGAACCGCTATGGAACGTTGCCGCTCTAGTGCGGCAAAGCACAAAATACAAAATTCAAATAAAATAAGATCACCAATTTGATTGTTTGTTGATAAGATATATCAACCCGTTGTTATATCTAATTGTAAAAACGATAAATTGAGAAAGTAAATAATGTATAGCGATGAGTGTAGTTATATTTTAGTATGTTGGTACGGATGTGACATCTACAGTGTCATGAATGAATATATATCAGTCAGAATTTGAATTAGCTTTTTAAACTTGACGTTTCGTAGTAGTGGTATAAACCTAACGTTTCCTTCGAAAAGGAAATAACCATTTTTGATTTTTTTCTAAATACCTATTTCTCAAAAAGCAACACAAAAAACGTTGATGTCACTCCTGCCGAAAACTACATAGCTTGACCCGCTCACATGCGACGGCGACGCTCCGCCATCGGTGACGCGTCGCGCTTTTCCGTACTTTCGGCACTTGTGAGATAACCAACTATTATTCTGATGACAGTAGGTAGTGTCAAATGCTGATGCTTTGACAATACCTTCTATTGATACTGACTATCAAAATATCTGTCAAATCCTGGCTAACTAGTATAATTTTAATGCAGACACGATTTATCTCAGTCAAATAGATTCTCGTGCAGCTAAACTGTTAATTTTATATTTTGTATGATAAAGTCATGTGCCTGGCCACATCAGATTTTTTTAAATGTTGTGTTAGAATCACAAAAAGTACAATTTTTTTCGAGAGTTCAAGGGAAAAGTATGTAGGGGTTGCTATCGGCTGTCAAAGTTGGAAAATAAATTAACCTTGTTTTTTTTAATAAAGATAAACAAATGTGTTTATCTTTATTATTTTTGTTTACAATAAATTTGCAGTCTACATTTATTTATTAACTTAAGAAAAAAAACCTGGTGTCCCATTATATTTCTGTTCGAAATTATAAAAATTATAATGTAATTGATCATATATTTCTAATAGGTGTTCCTGAAAAAAAAAAGAAAAAGAAAATTAAAAGCAAAGAAAGAAATCATACTGATTAATGACCAAATTTTTACAAAAACCTTACTTAAAATTGGTTGTAGAAACTAGATTTATCATTTGTGCTGAAAACCCGCTGCAACCCGTTGAACGATTCAAAAAAATCGAATACAAAACCCAAGGCTTGCTAAACTCATAAAAAACCACCAGATGAGGCAACTGCCGGTGTTAGTTTTGACATAGGAGCACCAGCAACTATCTACTACATAAGAAGCTTATTATGTAACAGTCGAAATTACAGTTTTCTTATCTCCTCTCCACACACAATTATGTTTAATCATGTTGATACATACATACGTACTTTGAAATAGAAATAATAGCCCAGCAATCATATCATTTCGCAATGGCCACAGATTGCCGTTAATATTAAATTTGTAATTCCTATTCTGGTGTGTAGAGTTGGTTAAATTTTCGACTAACATAGTCATAATTTTCGCTCTACTTTCACAATATTGTCCACCTATCCTTTATTGTATGTTAATATCGGTGTTTTCTTTGTTCCAGGTAAGCAATGAATCAGATACATTTCCATTTTAAGGTAACGTACATATTATGTATCTAATTACGGCAAACATACGCAGAATCAACAACGAACTGATAAATTTACGATTTAGGTCAGAAAAGTTCCAATAGAAAATTGTTTGCCAGGAAATTTATCGCGTTCTATTTTCAACAACGGTTCGGTTTAATCCGTAGGCAAGGTAAAATATCGCCCTAATATCACCTCGAGAAATAATAAGAAGACCCTACGAAAGTGGGCCGTTTAAACAGAAATTTACGATAATGCACTTCCGGCTACGATTACATCCGCTTTGACGTACGAGAAGACACAAATACGAATTTCAGTCGTGCGATAACGACGCGCGCGCTTATCGCGTCTTCCTCGAATCGAATAAGGCAAATGTACTGAAACGAATTATTTTATATTGTACGGGTTTGCACTATGATCTTCCGACGTTGTCAAATCATCTTTTTAAAAATAAAAACCAGGCCGAACGCGTAGGTGGCGGTTGTGCGCGTGAATTCGTTGATTTTTTTGCGTTTTGGCTCGCGAATATATAGGTCGCGCGAATATATCATGGCCCTAATTGGCTTTTTTGCATAATTTCTATAGCAAGCCGGGGAAGTTTTTCCTTGGAAATATTCGGAGAAAAAAAGTGACGTTTTTAGAAAAATTGGACCCAAATTTTTTGGAGACTCTTAGGTACATTTTTTATAATGTAGTTAATATTACAAAAACAATAAGTTCTATTGGAAAAGTATATTTATTATATACTGAGGATCTGTAATTAGAGAGCTTACAGCGACATCTATCAATACGGTGAATAAGGTTGTAACACGAATAACTTTAACAATTATTTCAACCAAAATTTGAATTTTGAAATTTCTTTGACGGAAGTAAACGTAAAACAGTTTCTTAAACCAAACAAAAATTATTACTCTAAAGGAAAGAGATCTTTTCTGGTGTAAAAATATATTTGGTTGTATCAACATTTGTTTGGCGAAAGAAAACAGATTTTTATATGAAAATAAAAATATTACTTTAAAGCAAGATCATTTTTGTTTGTATCCAAATATATTTATTTCACTAAAGGGGGGATTCCGGGTTTTTCCTCTAAAATTACCGCTTTTTTAGATTTTTTTGCGAGATTATGCAATCAATCGGAAATGGTGACTTGTCAAAGTCAAAATATCGATTTTTCTCATCAAAATTGCCAATGTTTTCTCTATGAAAAGAAAAATATATAACATCCTATTGTTGTCCTAGTTTTAAGGACGGCAGAAAAGCCTTTTTTTATAAATTCCTGCTGCTGCATAAGCCGCAATTTTGATAGGTTTTGAGCCACGGTAAATATGTTTGGGTGCGAGGCGCCAGACTCAAAGGTGTAGACTGAAGCTGTAGGTTGTTGTTTTGAGTTTCTCCTCCCCAAACACCGTTCTAGCAACTCTCTCGACGACAAGTTGTTGTAAATCGGCTTGGTGGCATTATCGACATTTTTATCAAGTGTTATTGAAGTCATCTAGAGTTTTCTCGGCTTCGGTTTTTCGCATTTGTATCAACACTGTGATCCCGCCGGGCAGTACATATGCTGGGGATTTTCATTCGTCCAGATCTTATGATAGAATTTGGTCCACACAGCATTGTACATATTATCAACAGTCTGGATGTCATCTGATTGGTAAAACATAGAAAGTTGTCTATTCTTTTCAATGTACCAGCCGCATCGGACCTAGTGCTCCAACCCACAGCCCCGTGGAATATGTCTTTGGTAGAATCCACTATTTCTCCCGCTGACCCATCATGTTGCCAGATTATGATTCCCAAAACTCACAGGCATGACAATAGGAAAATTTCACGGCAAACTCAACAACTTTGTTAGTATATTTCTTCATAAGTAGGTACTGTGATCCTATACAGTGGAAGTGTAATCTGTCTTCTTCCATATCCCATCTCCAAACCTATGCTCTATAATTTCTTCGTCTTCCGCTGTCGACAATATATCGGCAGACGTACTAGCAAATGCTTTTCTTTCACGAGCGTGAATTCCCAGAAAATTTTCTTTTTAGTTGTCTATCAGCACGTGAAAGAGTTTTTTTGAGTGTTTCTTATCCATGACTGTTCACGAGGAAATTGGATTTGTGGAAAGTGGATTTTCGATATCTTTATGTTTTAGAAAATACAGTAATGGAATCCGACAAAAAATGCTGATTTTAACATTTTTCTTGCTGATAACTACTATTAATAATAATGTTGACATAACATCAAATGATAAAACAAGAACAAACGATAACATAACAAACATAAGATAAAAGCATATTTAACATTTTCTTGTATTGAACGTACGACAGACATCCAATTTTAATTCAAATAAATATATTG
The DNA here is from genome assembly GCA_964023965.1 of Melinopterus prodromus. Lineage (NCBI taxonomy): Eukaryota > Metazoa > Arthropoda > Insecta > Coleoptera > Scarabaeidae > Melinopterus > Melinopterus prodromus. Next base: position 55,864,649 of record OZ030393.1, read on the forward strand.
CTTGCCATTTTGTCTAAACGAAATGAATGGCGGCATTATCTTGTTATATTTGAACTACAACTAAAGATAAAGAATTATAATTTATCTTGGTTTTAAATTCCCATTAATTCATGTTTGTTTCCAGGTTATACAGGATGATTCATAACTCGAGATTAATGCTTAATCTATTAAATTTAATGGTAGATTAAGTGTGAAACATATGAATGCTTCAAATAACTTCAATCGGGTTTTGTTTTCGAGCTATTATACTTCAGTAATCATGACCATGGCTAAAAACATAAACAAACAATGTTCAAATTTTTTTGTTCGCTTTATATCAAATGTGTATGTTGAAGAACTGAACAAAACAAAAATACGCAATGAAGTTCCAGCCATTTAACTGGTTAATAATTTATTTATTAATTACTTTACCGTGTCAGCTTTTATGAGAACTAAGATATTTCTTAGACATTTTTGATGTCATTACTTCTCAATATGTTGTCGATAATAATTCTCAATAATAAATAATATTTAATAGGTCATTACGTGATATGTAGGTAATGTGAATTAATCTGTACCTAATATTCTCACAAGCATCGTGTAGCATCAGCAGTAATATCTAAGGAAATTAACCTTTCCGGTCAATATCGGATGAAGGCGTAGTGCCCCGTAGGTTACCGTATTAATGAACACATTACATAGTTAAAACATGAAATGACCAATTATATAAACTAGCCAATAACCGGTCAGTTTACCGTTGGAGTTCTACTTACAAGTACATCACAGGCAGCTAATTTAAAATCAATAAATGTCCCACCTTACATCATCACTTTTTAAACAAAGGAAAGTAACTTTCAGCGTACACCTTTACTATGCTTAGTAAGATCTTACTTTAATACTGTAATAATGTCGTGTTTTCTACATTATTTGACTAGATTGTAACAATGCGGATAATAAATTTAAATAACAAAGAAACATTAATATTGCACTTTTGTTTCTTTTTATATTCAGCGTTATACAGCACGAATCGTTACTATTTATTATACTCAAGGGTAATTTTGCGATGTACCATAATGGTTGAACCGCAGATAGCAACAATACCAGAGTCTAGAGAGTCTGAACGTTACACGCTCTTTAGCAATATTAATTATAAGCACTTCGCTCATTGTTTAAAAACGCTAGATGGAATTAATTGTGAATTAGCGGTGTATCCTTCGCGGGCATGTGAACGTACCTAACGATAAACATCGCCCACATTTACATATAATCATAAACGTGCATGGATGATGTGACGCTGCTTAGAATATTCTTCCGTTTCGTATATTTTTGAAATCTTAGTGGACCCACATGAGGTATTTCTTTAACAAAAAATATTCTGCCTTATTTTGCTATTATTATGAGAGTACTAACTATCTAAACATAAAAATCACAATCGTCTTATCATGTAGTATGTATACAGTAGTGTGCATTAAAACTTCATTTGGAAAAACAAAATTTCAAGGTTATAAAAGGTTTCTATAGGCCCACAGAAATAATTTCCTGCTGTTAAGTATTTGTGATATGATGAAATTCAATTCACAATAATGTGCTGGTTTATTTTTTTTTTCTTTTTGTGCATTTTTACCTAATATAGTGCTAAGATACGATTATGTGAAAGTCTATACTTTTAAAAGTTTTTTTTTTGTGTAGATTACAAACTGCAAACCAACAATTTTGTTTGTAATTGATGTTTTTGTAATATTTTTTTTTTGCGGCTCATCAAAAACTACAAACAATCTCATTTTGAGCTCAATGAAGAAATGTAATCTACACAAAGCAGAAGAGGTAAAATTGGCACCTTTCACATCAAGAATATTTATGTGTCCCCATATGGACCCAGATGTACTTATAAAAGACCGACATTTTCATTCCTTGAGAAAAGGTCAATCTTTATAAGGTTGTAAATCTGATAGAAATGATGAAGGATGATAAAAGCACTACGCTCCACACTGGGGCCAAAACTCAATTGTTGGAATAAATAAATTTTGTGAACTCTTATCAAGGAAGTTAATAAAACATATATCAATCAATAATGGTTTAGTGAATATGTTTGATTTTAAGTAGATATATTGCACTGTTAGAGGAATTTCAAGTCTCATTATCACTGTTGGTTGGTTCATGGAAAATATGTGAATGCGAATGAATAAATACTATAGGTTTGTTTGAGCAGCAGTAACAACAATTGGGTATTTTTCTAATCATGTACAATGGAGGTTTTGGAAGAGCTATTGGCTATTGTGAAAATTCGCAAAAATTATAGAACATTATAACTAAAATTGTAAAGTTATACCGCTAAAGCTGATTTTACAAAAAAATTAGATATTGGAATGAATCAAAAACAAAAGAAGTTGGGAGTTGATACAGCTTTTTTAACATTCTACTCAGAAAACTAATCAAGGTCTCCACAGGAATTCTTGCACTTGGACCACAAAACATTGCGTTTCATCTCCCGATATACCAACTGTAAGAAGTTACTTTTATATGATTGCAAAGGCCGGTGATAATCATGATGAGTTTGTTTACTATTCCCGGAAATAATTATTAAAATCGGTAAAACATTACTAAATTTATTCAACATCAAAGCCTCAAAATTATAAATTCCGCTATTCACATTTTTTAGACAAAAAAATATCCTAAAATCAGAGACATGTTATTTCATGTATTTAACTAAATAGGTACAAAAGAAAAATATAACAACACAATATTTAACAGAATACAGTACACGTCTTATTAAAAATTGTTTAACGAACCTTGTGGGGGATGACGCCATATTAAATAATAAACAAGAAATTGATAACACCAAACTAAATTTTTCAAATGCCACGTGGTATTTTTCGCACTTGAATACCTGTCGAAATATGTAGGTTTGGCTATGTACTATCGTGGCCATGAATTATGTCCCTTCTTTTGACGTCGATTTTCTCGCAAAACTAAGGGCGAAAAAATTTAAAAAAATTCTGATATTGTCTGCGATTAATATGCTACAACTCGTAAAAATTAGAAAGCTGTATATGTTGGCGTTTTCCCCATTTTTTCAAATTAAGAACAATTGGCGCTGTTTTTGTCCCGTAAGTTTTATTCGTTTAACTTTAGCAATTCATTACTCTGGAAATAATATATATATATATATAGATTTCAACGAATTAAATAGTAAAATCACCTACGGAATGCTAGCTTTCAATGTGCCGTTTTGTAAAATCATTGGATTAGTGGTTTACCCACAAAAAGTTATATTATGCAATGCCAGCAATTCCGTTATTAGAAGAGATAGAATAATGAAATATAGACTATAGGGCACCCAATAATTCATAGGTTTAAAGTTTATTACATAATCATTGTTTATCTTGCATTTTTCATACAAAAGATCGTACTGAAACTCCGCGTGAATTCCGACGCTCTACGGTCTTTGGTGTGCTGCGGGGAAGGAAGGCGTTAGCGGTGCTGTCATGTCGGAGAGAACGGACACAGCTGAAACAACCGGGACAGCTTATTATCAATACACAAAAAGAACGATAACTTGTCAAGGTAGCAATTTTAACTAACAATTAAATGCTTAATTTTTGCATAATTTTGATTATAATATGTGACCCGGTACGAGAGAAATCTCTTCTATCGATTGGCGTTTTTATTTTCTTCAGTTTTTATACAATAAGGTTGTAAACAAGATTTTGATGGAACTGGATAGAGCTAATAATATGGACTTTTCTGGAGATTTTCTGATTAGTGGTGAATACTAAATTAAGTTTGCTTGATAAACCCAAAAAATATTTAAAAAGTATGCCCGATTTTATATAAATATTCAAACTATTATAAAAGTTTATTTATTAATAATATTTAATCTTGTCTATCGTTGTTTGACGTATGTTATTTAGAAAGATTTTCCGTATTTTCTAATTTTTGTGCGAGTTCCGTTTTTTTAAACATTCAATTTACCTTGTGACGTTCACAAGTAAATAGTGAATTAACAACAAAATATGTTTAAGATATAATCTTGTACTACCTAATACCAAATTCCAATTCCATTTAAGATCACTATTATTTTTAATTATAAACGTGCACTTCCACTGAAAACTGAACCGATATCTGAGATTTGAGATACTACATTCCCATATCATATTTGATCAAAACACTGAAAACAAGTCTCCCCGTAAACATTTCTAATTTAAATTATAACAGAGTTTATCACTGGCAAATTTAACTATTTCTATGTTTTCGACAAACATAATAGACAAATCAAAATTCTGACACAAAACATTTTAGAGTACCCTTAACTTCAAAAAATCTGATGTGGCCAGGCACATGACTTTATCATACAAAATATAAAATTAACAGTTTAGCTGCACGAGAATCTATTTGACTGAGATAAATCGTATCTGCATTAAAATTAAACTAGTTAGCCAGGATTTGACAGATATTTTGATAGTCAATAGTATCAATAGAAGGTATTGTCAAAGCATCAGCATTTGACACTACCTACTGTCATCAGAATAATAGTTGTTTATCTCACAAGTGCCGAAAGTACGGAATAGCGCGACGAGCGGTGATGCGGCGCGTCACCGATGGCGGAGCGTCGCCGTCGCATGTGAGCGGGTCATGTAGTTTTCGGCAGGAGTGACATCAACGTTTTTTGTGTTGCTTATTGAGAAATAGGTATTTAAAAAATCAAAAATGGTTATTTTTCTGAATAGGAAATGTTAGGTTTATACCACTTCTACGAAACGTCAAGTTTAAAAAGTTAATTCAAATTCTGACAGATTCATGACACTGTAGATGTCACATCCGTACCAACATACTAAAATATAACTCATCGCTATACATTATTTACTTTCTCAATTTATCGCTTTTACAATTAGATATAACAACGGGTTGATATATCTTATCAACAAACAATCAAATTGGTGATCTTATTTTATTTGAATTTTGTATTTTGTGCTTTGCCGCACTAGAGCGGCAACGTTCCATAGCGGTTCTCCAACCTCTGATAAAATCAGCTGTTTTCGAGTGTGACAGCCATAGACATTTCTGTGGTGACAGCACAAAAAAATATTTGTCAAAATTCTGGCTACTATGTATTTTCATATCAGTGCAGATGCGACCTATCTCGATCGAATAGAATTTGCTCTTGCAGCTAAACTATTAATTTTACCAAAAAATGTCATAGGCATAAATTATTCAAAATTTCCTCTACTTTAATTTATTTTTTAACTATTTTGACGAAACTACAAAAATGGCGGCTCATTTGCAAAATCCTTGAAAAAGGCTTAGAATAAACTACCAGTTCCTTTGGACCCTTTTGAACCAAAAGCTTTTCAGCTCTAAGTTAGGTCATAAAACTTCTAAATATGAACTTTCGTCCCGATACCATTAGTAGTTTCTCCGGAATCGTCGTCACAAAAATCGTTTACACACACACACACACACACACGCACACACACACACAGACACACACACACACACACACACACACACAGACATTTTTTTGTACCTTGGTCAAAAATGTTCAGGGGACCCAAAAAGACCTATTTCCGCTAAAAGCTAAATTTTTACTTTATCATACGCAGTATGATGAAGTATTGTAATCGTGCCGAAAAAAAAATTTGAGATTTCAGCGGAAATAGGTCTTTTTGGGTCCCCTGAACATTTTTGACCAAGGTACAAAAAAATGTCTGTGTGTGTGTGTGTGTGTGTGTATGTGTGTGTGTGTGTGCGTATGTGTGTACTCGATTTTTGTGGCGACGATTCCGGAGAAACTACTAAAGGTATCGAGACGAAAGTTCATATTTAGAAGTTTTATGACTAAACTTAGAGCTGAAAAGCTTTTGGTTCAAAAGGGTCCAAAGGAACTGGCAGTTTCCTCTAAGCATTTTTCAAGGATTTTGCAAAAGAGCTGCTATTTCTGCAATTTCGTCAAAATAGTTAAATAATAAATTAAAGTAGAGGAAATTTTGAATAATTTATGCCTATGATATTTTTTGGTAAAATTAACAGTTTAGCCTTAAGAGCAAATTCGATTTGATCGAGATCGGTCGCATCTGCATTGATACGAAACTTCAAAGTAGCCTGGATTTGACAAATATTTTTTTGTGCTGTCACCACAGAAATGTCTATGGCTGTCACACTCGAAAACAGCTGATTTCATCAGAGGTTGGAGAACCGCTATGGAACGTCGCCGCTCTAGTGCGGCAAAGTAGAAAATACAAAATTCAAATAAAATAAGATCGCCAATTTGATTGTTTGTTGATAAGAAATATCAACCCGTAGTTATCTAATTGTAAAAACGATAAATTGAGAAAATTGTAAATAAAGTATAGCGATGAGTATAGTTACGTTTTAGTATGTTGGTACAGATGTGACATCTACAGCGTCATGAACGAATATAAATCTGTCAGAATTTGAATTAGCTTTTTAAACTTGACGTTTTGTAGAAGTGGTATCACCTAACATTTCCTATCCAGAAATATAACCATTTTCTCTAAAAGCAACAAAACAAACGTTGATGTCACTCCTGCCAAAAACTACATAGCGCGACTCGCTCACATGCGACGGCGACGCTCCGTCATCGGTGACGCGCCGCATCACCGCTCGTCGCGCTATTCCGTACTTTCGGCACTTGTGAGATAAATAACTATTATTCTGGTGACAGTAGGTAGTGTCAAATGTTGATGCTTTAACAATTCCTACTATTGATAGTATTGACTATCAAAATATCTGTCAAATCCTGGCTAACTAATTTAATTTTAATGTAGACACGATTTATCTGAATTAAATAGATTCTCATGCAGCTAAACTATTAATTTTATATTTTGTATGATAAAGTCATGTGCCTGGCCACATCAGATTTTTTTTTTTGGCATGATTACAATACTTTATTATACTGCGTATGATAAAGTAAAAAAACCTCTCTCTACAAATTAATGAAAATATATGAAGGAACAAAATGGTGTAGAATGTAATAATGGATCTACGGTGTGATTGAAATTTTGATTTTATTTTTTCAAATGCAGAACAAAACCGCGTGCGGTGTAATTATTTATAATGTATCCTGCAGCCATCAATATTTGCTTAATACTGGCGTTACGTTAAGATCATCTAACCACAAGATTGGGATATCATTATAATTACATTACCCATTGAAATGTCAAGTCGAGAAGGAGACCGTAGGCACCTCAGTAGACCAATTTCTGCCAAATTACCCGCTCCAGCTGGCAATGCGCGAGCATTCATTGATACACAAACAAGATCTTAATTGGCCCACACTGGTCCATTCGCAATAGAATTGCAGCGGTAATTTGTTTGCGAGCAATTCCTTTATTAGGGCGCTGCTTCTAAGTCGACAAAACGACTTGATTAATACCAATCTCCCCTCCTACGTGTGACGATAATGCTACGTATTCATGACACTGGGGGTAAAGTCATACAAGTTTATCATATTTTCTACGACGAAGAATCAACACGATTATCAAAATAATTCTGATTTTTTTGAGCTGTTTGCTTTAGCTTTTATAAGAATGTTAAGGAGAAAAGCTACTGGAATTTCATTAAAAATTAGGAAAATTTGGTAACTTTGGATATCATGGATTGTGTGAATGGAAAGGGATACAACGTTTTCGATAGATTTGTTTGTGCTGAAGTGAAAGGTTTTTACTTAATCACGTTAGACTTTGGAAAGACAGTAAAGCAAAACGTCAAAAACATAAATTAGAATTTCTGCGAATTTATGAACTTTATTACATTCTAGGAAACTATCTAGATTTTTCAGATTGGTCTGGGAGTAAACATAAATAAAAATATCACAATTGATATTGAAATATGACATATGAGCCTTAAATAAATTTAAAACAACTTTTTTCTAGATTTTTACTTTTAATTGCAAAAAAAACTAATGCTCTTGAGCAACTTTTACCATCTCAAACATTTCTTGCTTTGCAACCATCATGTTAAATCAATATTGGGACTATTGATGTGGCGTTTTTGGGACATCCTTTTTATAATCTTGATCAGATTAATTGCTATACATTTGACTTTTATCTTTTCTGAACACAACGCAATTTTAACTTTTTAATTTTAACAATAAAAAACTTCTTTTGTTTTGCAACACATAAAGTAAAAAAACTTTTTTCAGTTTGTGTGTGGAAAGGAAATATAACTATAAAACAAAGGCTAATGTCAATTTATACAATAGGAAGAACTGAATTTGCAAGGAGTAGATATACTTCAATATCGAGGCAAACATGAACCTTGCTCAACTCTTTATCGTTATTTTTGTTTTCACTAAACAATACAGGGCTGTATTTGAAACAGAGAAAGAAAACAAACATTAACGTAAAACTAAAAAAATGTGTCGCTGTTCTTTACCACCTGTATTTAGTGATGTACTACAGAATATAAAATTAGTAAATAGGTAATAAAAATACATCGGAAAAGTGTTTTCCAATTTACGGATTTTTTCATACACTAAAAAGCGAAATATTTAGGTTTGAAGCATCCCAAGTTTGTGATGAGCTGACAGCGGTAATATGGTCATTTTTTACATTTTTTCAACGCACAATTATCGCTTTTTTGGATTTTTTTAGTGGAAAAGTTATGTCAATAAGTGCACTTAGATTAAAAAAAGCAATTTTTATAATGTGTGTTGGGCTATTTGAACTGTCTTTGAAAAAACCGAAAGACGTACTAGTAATATTATTTATTTATTTTTTTCATGAAAAGAAATAGAATATTTAATACTCTAAGAAGTTGCACTGAATATTTCATCAATTTAGAACAATAAATAACGTCTTCACTTGAAAACGCGTTTAGAACTTGGTCGTAAAGTCAATATACCTATCTTTTTTGTAAACAATAATCATTTTAATTTAAAATGCAAACAGTTAGTCTACTTACATAATAAGCATCAATGACGTATGAATTCTAAAGTTATCCAATTTTATCTTAAAGAAGAATACAACAATTCATCAAAATGCTTTATGTCATAAATATGAAAAAATTAAAATTTTACTCAATCAAAGCATTTGCCGTGATTATTCTTGAAATATTTTACAAACATTTTTGAGCTAATTTAAGAGAAATTTAAGTTATTATCTAATTTTGGTTATTATTTATGTAAATACGCACACTTTGACATCTTTTAAACCGTCAATTTTGGTTTTCTACTAAGGAGGTAAAATTTTAACACGTTTTTTTTGTGCAACTATTCCGGTGCTACTACTGAAGGTATCGGGACGAAACTTCAATATTTAGAAGTTTCATGCTAAACTTAGAGCTGAAAGAAGTTTTGTTCGAAAGCGTCCAAAGGAACTGAAAATGTTTACTCTTAGCATTTTTCAACGTTTTGCAAATGAGCCGCCATTTCTGTAATTTCGTCAAAATAGTTAAATAATAAATTAAAGTAGACGAAATTCTGAATAATTTATGTCTATGATATTTTTTTGGTAAAACTAATAGTTTAGCTGCATGAGCAAATTCTATTTGATCGAGATCGGTCGTGTCTGTATTACTATAAAACTAGTTAGCCGAGATTTGACAGACATTTTCGTTAGTAGGTAATGCCAAATGCCGATGTTTTGACAATACCTACTGTCAATAGAATCAAAATATCTGTCAAATCCTGGCTAACTAGTTTTATTTTAATGCAACCACGACCGATCTCCATCAAATCTCATGCCGTTAAATTATCAGTTTTATACATAGTATGATAAAGTCATGTGTCTGGCCACATCAGATTTTTGTTGATATATTCAAATTTAGGAAAGTTATGCAAGATTTGTATTGATAGTGACAATGGAAACAAAAATAAATTTTAATATAAATTATTATAAATTACCGCGTCGACCTGGATTAGAACGTATTCCCTTTGTATTACCGGTGCATTATAATCTTCAAATTTTAATCACACTGTAGATGACGCGTCTGTAGACCGCTGCCACATGTTTCTGTAAGATGGACGGTAATTTATGCTATATGATTAACATTTGGCTGGTTTTTCGTTTAGGCGGAAGTCTTAACTGGTAAGTTGATTGGTGTAGAGTCATTAATAATTAATCAGGTAAGATAATTATAAAAATTAATCTTCACATTGAAATTTATTCCGTCCAACAATACACACACACACACATACAACCCTAACGTAATGTAGTTTCGTAATTAGCATATTATCTGCGCATACCTCCAGTTCACCTAGTAAAAACGACGCGCAATTTATTTAGATAACAAATCGAACCGCATATCTGTAGGCTCATTTGCGCTGTAAGACAAAAGAATTATTGTGGTCGGAACTGTACAAGTACACTCGCCATATAATAGCAAGGTGTTCTGTTATCGATGATACAGAGAGAACCTCAAAGTCGGCTGGTTGACAAATATTGGGTATTCACTTAAACAATGGTTTAGCATTTTAAATAACCCAATTTAGCATAAATTGTTACACTTGGAAAGAACTGGTGGTTATTGTTATTCAAGGTAATGGCGACCTAGTTTTTACTTACCTGAGCTGTTTTATAATTTATTTTTATATTATTTGCTGTAACCGAGCGAGACGATGGTGTATTATGCTTCCAACAAAGTTGTATTATATCAATTATTTTATAGACAATTAAGGATTTATGAAATTTACAACTTTTTTTTAGTGTGCTTACTTTAGTTGCTTACTATTTTAATAGATCAACTGTCAAGGTATTATACAGAAGATTTATGGTTAAATATTATAAAAATATTGTGGTTTTATAAAATCGTAGTGTATTCTGTTCTATTCTAGCGTAAATAAATTAAACAAAAACTTTTTTCTTTCCATAAACAAACCAAAGTTGCCTAATTTTCAACAATTTTCAACACCGGTGCGAAAAAATATCGATTTGTCATTTAAAAATGACGTCAGAAATCGAAAACAATTGAAGGTCGAAAATTAAATTTGATATATGTAAATATGTGTATTTTGATAATTTGAAATCTCGGTGCCCGAGAACTTTTTCAAATACCAAACAGTTTCAGACGTTTTATCATGTTTCTAACTGTACCTATAATACAACAATAATGTTAGATGGTTGCAATGGTTGCAAAAGTGATACTTATAAGAGTTTTCAATGTCCTAAAATGCCAGTTCAGTCACTATTCGCAGTTCATATTAAAATGTCAAGAAAAACTTGTTTTAAATTTTATCGTTGATGTTGTTTCATAATTTTAATACTTTACCTTATCGTATAAGTCAACATTTATAATAAACAATAAAGTTTAGACAAGTTACGTGGATATTTCGTGGATATTTACGTGGATAATCGCTCGCATGTTTAAACGCTCGCATGTTTAAACGCTCGCCTACGGCTCGCCTATAAACTTCATGCTCGCGTTTTATACCCTTATGTGCTCGTCAAATAATACAGGGTGTGTCAACAGTGCGATCTCGGAAGATTATGCCTCTGTTAATGAAGATATTTTAAAACTGATTTCACTCATATATCCAGAACGCCGAGGCGCACATTTTGAAATTATTAGCGTGTATACAGGGTATTCCATAAGGTAGTACCAACCCAAACTTATGTGTTTTTAAATGGAACAACCTATATTTCGGCACAATTTTGAATTCCTCGCTAAATTTTACGCCCATGAAACATAACATTACCTACACTAAACTTTATACTTTTTGATTTATTGGCATTTTTATGGAAAAACAGTTGTCTACGAAAAACTGTATATCTCAATAACTGTTTTTAATTTTATTTCGCCGGCTTAGATTATGATTAAATAAGGAGCGTTCTATTATCATGATTACCTACCATATCCAAATTGTGTACAGGGTGATCATAATCTGCAGCAAAATAAAGCAAACAGTTTTTCCTAAGAAAGTTAATTTTTTAAACGGAACAGCCTGTATCTAGTTCTTTCTTTTTAATTTTTCTCATCGTTCTGCACAAAAAAAGTACTAGTGCACACTAGTGCTAAAATACACCATTGCTGAGATAACTAGCCTTCATAATAAAAAAAATGGGTTTTCTATCAATAAGTGCTTCTACACCTACATTAACAATTAAACCAGTTAAGTATTTACCCAAAGTACTGATTTCTCTCATAATTTCATTTTTTTAAATAAAAAAAGAACATTTTATCACATCTGCAATGTAATATTATAATTTGAAATAAAATTTTGCTTATAACTTGTAGGCTGTGAAAAACTGTGCTAAAGAAGTTATTAAGGTATACGCAATTTGGATATGGTAGGTAATCAGTCTAAATTGTGTCAGAAGGAGTCAACGTTCTTTGACATCTTTGGTGTGTAGCCTCAAACGTAGTAAATTCAGATGCTTATTGCTTTCGGATATTAGCTTAATTTTAAACCTTCAATTTACCAAATTGAGAACGGTAATTCCAATTTAAAAACTATAATTGCCAATTTACTTTGAAATTACGGTAAAGAAATAACTGTGAATAATCATTAATTACACTTTTTCACCTTCAAAAATTGATAGTCGAAATAAAGAACAAACGCGTAAGTAGTCTGTAGAAAGAAACCTTAGTTTCCATATGTATATTTAAGTTAACATTCGACATAATTGCGGTTACGTTATCGCTAATGGCCTCATTTTGTATTACGTGTAGGTAAGTGAAAATTGTTTTTATTTTATTGTTTTTGTATGCTAATTACAGTAGATGTAAATTACGGAAGCCAGCGGTAAACATAATGAAATAATAATTTCTTACTCGAAACCAGAGTCATAAAACTAAAAATAAATTATTACCTTTTGAGCCGTTGTACTCTAAAAATAATTCGACGTATTCTCATGATAATTCAGAAATACAGCAATATATAGCAGTACCATAAGAATTAATCGTTTTATCTCTCATTTTAAAGCCGATTGTGCATTGTTCGAGACATTCTCAACGGGGCGATAAATTTTTTAGAGTAGTAATATCCCCTGGCATTAATTTCATAATTTCCCTGCAAAATTCATTTCGCAAATTCTTCGGGTCCCGCGCATCTCAAGTCATATTTAATTTCATGGAGACGAGGACGTGTTTAAATTCAGAATGTAGTTGATAACAACGACGCGCAGCGCTCTCCCCCCCACAGGTCCTGGCAGAATAGAAATATTAAGGTTTCCGTTGAATATAAAGCAATGGGTTTCTCCGGTGTTTCTCACCCCACTCTTTTCGGCCTTTAAACGATTTGAATATTTATTTTCGAGCTAAACGACGGTCCAACGGAGAATTTATTCATTGTTTTGCATTATTTATGGTGACTTTCGTCGCGAATCGACACTAATGAGGTCAAACTTACCCCAACAATCTTTCAATTCAGTTTAAACTGACATTCTAAAGTTAATGGGTTACGAATCTCCAGCTGTTTTAATTACATGATTTTTTTTTAAATTAAAACACAAAAATTTTGCACAAGCACTTAAGTTTACTACAATAATTAATTATTAATTCACTAAATTCACTAGAATATTATAGGATTTTCTAAAAAACACGGAGTTCAATTGCTAAAAATTACTTCTACTGTGAAATACGGTACTTTTTCTGTAAAATTACAAAAATATCCTGTAAAATTACTGTGATAATATGTTGTTGTGCTACTGTGTAATTTCACAGAAATACCCTGGTAACAAAGAAACAGCAATGTTGCCGTCGAAAAAATAAGCGCAAATAATTGCAAAGTCTTCTCTTACAGTGTCTAAATGTTTTTTTCCAATTTCTTTAAAAGTTTAGAGCCGTTTCATTTATTACCAGGTATGTTTAATTACGGTAATTAATTTTATCGGTAAAGTACTGCTAAAATTAAAATGCTTAATTGCAAATATTGAATAACTACGTAATTAAAAAGTTAGAATGGTAAATTATATTGCCATAATTTACCGGGTAATTCAAGTTTCAAAATAATAAATATACGATGACAGTAAGTTATGAGTTTAATTATTATTATTGTTATATTATTATACTTATTAAGTATTATGAGCTACTTATGTCAATAAAACTTTAGGCTACAACTTTAAAAGTCATTATTTTGTGGATATCTACTAATCTCTGCTGCTTTTCCTGAATGAATGGTCGTAATTTATTATGAATATCAAAACAAAGACTACAATAACAATACTTATACCAGCAATATACAAAAGGGCCAGTTGAACAGCATGATTATAATATAAAATACATTAATTTTCAGTTTTACAAATGATAATATTATTTTTTGTCCGGAACAATTCTTTTAATCGAGAATTCGATAGTAAATAAATTGTTTCTGATTCAACATTTGCGTTATTGGCACTGTTGAATTGATCTCCATGGCTAACGCCCTTTCCACCCTGTATTCGTTCATAATACAAATTTATTAGCTATATTTTCTCAAATAATATCATTTAATATCACTTTGATAACAGAGAAAATTTTAAGAAATGTCCGTTGTTAAATAATTATCCGGATCAAAAATTATTGTGAAACCGGGCACAAAAGTAATAAAATACAAATAAATAATAGAGAAACAAAAGTAAATACTTTATAATGGGTAATCATTTTTGAGGCATTTGAAATTATTACAAATGTCGGTAAATTACCAACGGTTTTATATATTGTCGGTAAATTACATTAGGTAATTTAAGTTGTAAATTACGGTAATTAAAAATCCATAAATTACCATTAATTACGGTAATTTATTTGGTAATTTTCCCCCGGTAAATTTCGCTGTTAAATCCCTGAATATTACCAAAGGAAGAAATAGAAAGTAAGATCATTAATAAGTTAAACAAATACCTAACAAAAATAAAATGAATACAAAAATTAAGAAACATTTATTCTGAGTAATAAGTTTCATATTCACCTTTATATATCCTATGAAATTTGTAGTTTAAAATACGATTTGATAATATTTTAAACGACTGTAATTATTTTAAGACAGAGAAAATAAATAAGTCCATATGAAGGTTACCCAGAAAAACATTGCGGTCTGAAGAAAGAAACACAGAAATATGAAAGATTTGTTTACATCCTAGTTTCATCAATAACTGATGACTGATAGATATGTTCCCTTAAAGTTGGTAAATAAGAAAAAGGTTGCTCATGAATTCACAAAATGCGTAACAAATTTTTGTTTTTTGTACTGTCAAGAATTTCTGAGAACTTTTTTGATAAAATAAATAAATAAATAAGTTAGTAATCTTATCTTATCAAGTTCCTGGTATGAGCATCAGATTCAAGTTATAGATTCAGTTTGACACACATTTGTGTCGCAATAGGGAACTATTGAACACAAATAATGTTAGATATTGACCCATAATTGTCCTAGGAGTTGGTTTCTAAAGAATATTTTGTTGTTTAGTAACAGATAACTTTAAGTAATATTGTCATTTGAAGTCAATATATAATGTGCCCATGAACGGGCAACCACCACTGCTATTTTTTCAATTCTTTGAAAACTTGGTTTTCAGAAATATCTAGGAGTTTGAATATTTCTAATTTATTTTCTTTCTTTCTTCTATTTAATGTATAGTGCTTTATATTTAATATTATTATTTTAATCGGTCAATTATAAGTCTTCCAATACTGTTTATTTTGTGTGTAAATTGTAAATATCATTAAATTATCATATTGCAATAAAATAATGTCATATTGCAATAAAATAATTATTTTATTGCCAGGAATAAAATCCCCCCTATACGACAACGTCACAGAGAACCGAGCATCTGTCGCATTCAAAAACTATACATTTTATTGCCTACACTGTGGTCAGTATGAGTAAGCTACCAGGCATTAAAACTAAATCGCCCAAATCTATTTCTTCCGACAATTGGAAACTATTTCGTCTAAATTTAAACCGTCCGCTAAAAATAACAACCGCCAGGTTTATACGTTATAAAAAAGTATACAAAGCCTAGCCAAATAATTGAAATAAAGTGTTGTAGGCGCTTGTTGGCAAACGACACTGTCATAAGTGAAAGTGTCATTCAAGGTCCACGGCTGCGCAATACTACACCAAGAGACCCCCAAATCCAATTCGATAAAATCAAATTAAAGTCTGTCTCAGACGTGACTTTAGTAAACCTAAAGAGTCCACAATTTTCTCAAAATCATGCAAGTAAGGAAAGTCGGCCTAACCTGGCATATTAAATTAGACAAAAATGTGCTATAAAAATGTGCCCTTTTGGAATCCGGCGCAGAAAGTGTTGGGTTTCAATATTCTATGGCGTCCTCAAAGTTTGTCAGAGCATGGAAGCCGTAAAAGCCACCCCTGACGTTATCGTTCGTGTTTTTTTTTGCTGTGTTTTTTTTTGCTGTGTTTTTTTTTGCTGCAATATAAGTGTTTGCAGTTTTAGTATCTCACTATATAATAATGAAATATTTGTATTCATTTCAGTAATATTAAACTGACTTTTGTACTGATAAGCGCATTAAAATCAAAACCGTTTGGATGTATTTATTAGCCTCGGACATGCGCATTTTATTTGATTGAATTACACATTTTCATATCAAATTGAATTATTGATATTCAGTTTTGCTCGTCGTATGACGTCATCAACATATTTTATGGCAACCACCAACTTTTCTTAATGATATTGTAGATCCCTGAATTGTCATCATGGTAGCATAAAATATTGTTGGTCAGACCTCGGAATATTGATGTCAGACATCGGAAATTTTTTGAACAAATCGACAACTTTGGGAGCGTCTCTTGATACATTATTTTGGCTGATCACGAATTGGAACTCAGAAGAAGTTGAATGGTTTGTGTGTTGTTGCCAAATCATTTGAATTACCAGTGGCATACTACTGTTCTTTGTATTAAGAAAATCCCCCAATGTTACCGCACAACCTGCATAACATTCAAGCTGATCCATTTTTTCCGCATTTCTTTTTCTTTCATAAAGCAGATGTCGGTCGTTACGAAACTGTTTTATATAGACTTTATTTGTTCAATTCCTTAAAAATTACTGTTGTTTGAAATGGTAACAAAATCGTAATTTAAACGGCTCTATTCAGAATCACATTTTCTTCCTAAATAATTGCCGAGGAAAATGTTGGGACAGCCAGGACTAAGACTATTCACAGGTATTCAATTCGAAAAGTCAAATTTCAAAATCAAAAATTTCAATCGTTGGTGGATAAATTTTCAGGTTTTTTAGAGAAATACAAATTTCAAAGGTTACTCTGGGGCTATTTTGATGTTTTGAAGACATTTGGTTCAGTCGTTATAACAAACTATCATTTTTACATAATAACATAATTTTATACCCAAAATCTTTGTAAAAATCGAGACCGGTTTCATATTCAACGCTTAGAACTCTCGACAATTCTTATTTCCTTTCTATGCACAAAATCCATACTCCACAAAGTGATAAATATTTTCCTAATTTTCAATTGTCTTTTCTCGAAAACTTTCTTATGTAAGAGATTGAAATGTATATGCTACCATTTAGTCAATTAACTGATCTATATTTAAAATAACAAGAATAATAAAAACAAATAAATCTTTTTAAAAAAATTTCTAACGCGTCATAAGTAAAAAACTCTGATGTGGCCAGGTACATTATCATTCAATATATAAAACTAATAGTTTAGCTACATGAGATTCTATTTGATCGAGATCGATTGTGTCTGCATTAGAATAACACAAGTAAGGATGTTAAAGATATTTTAACAATATTGACAGTAGGTATTATCAAAAAATCAACGTTTGACAAATCCTGGCTAACTATGTAGTTTTAATGCAGACACGATCTTGATCAAAAAGAATTTGCTCATACAGCTAAACTATTAATTATACAAAAAAAATTATAGACATAAATTATACAAAATTTCCTCTACCTTAATTTATTATTTAACTATTTTGACGAAATTACAGAAATGGCTCCTCATTTGCAAAATCCTTGAAAAATGCTTAGAGGAAACATCAAGTTCCTTTGGACCCTTTTGAACCAAAAGCTTTTCAGCTCTAAGTTTGATAATAAAACTTAGAAATATGAACTTTCGTCCCGATACCTTTAGTAGTTTCTCCGGAATCGTCGCCACAAAAATCGGGTACACACACAGACACATACACACACACACGGCCATTTTTTGTACCTTAGTCAAAAATGATCAGGGATCCCAAAAAGACCTATTTCCGCTAAAATCTCATTTTTTTTTTTGGCGCGATTACAATGCTTTATCATACCGCGTATGATAAAGTAAAAACAAATAATGATCGGGAATTGAATTTAATATAAAAAGTGTATATTTTTATAAAAAATAGGTGTCTGCGAGTATTGTTTAAAATGATAAACAGTTTTAATTTTAATAAATTTGTTTAATGTTTTTTGCATTGTATTTGATAAGCAAGCAGGAAATTTGTTTGCTGTTGCACACCCTGTAATTATAATTTTGTATTAATTATTCAACACAAACATCTGTCCAACTCTTTCAGATAACTACAAACTTATTCTCACGATAGTGGGCTAAAATTTGGAACAAGGTATCCCGATGTTGGGGCTCATAATTTCAGAACCTGATTTTCCTCTGTATTACATTTTTCTTTGCAGCACTGGCATCGGTGGAGACTTTTGATGTATTGTTTATGCCGTCTAAATGTGACTATAAATAATGCTTTTAAAGGAAATATCAAAAATATAATAAACAAAACTATAATGAGCTGAGCTCTTGCCACAGCTAATATTCAAACTGCATTTTGACGTTTGAAACATTGGGGGAATACAACTTAATTCTGTCTATTTTTTTTAAATTTGATCACCATGGTCCTCTCCAAGCTCAAACCTGAAAAAAAAAAAAACACCATAAATATTATCAAACCACATGTACGGCAATAATAATATAATCCAGTAAACAGTTGTCCATTACACATCAGTGTGCTCATTAGCACAAAACTCCGTACTGAAAATGTTCATTGTTAATTCGTTAGAACATATCGCAAAATCTCGAGCATTAGCATAAACACCACCGCAGCAAGTGGTAATCAATAGCAATTACAATAATTAATTACATTTCTGCCAGTCAGTGTGGCCCGGCAAGCGGTGTCATTCCCACGAAATCTACTATTTTTTTCCCTCGCGCCTGCAACGGAAGCACATGAGCAAGCAGCAGCCAGTTGGCGAAAATGAAACTGGTACCAGTTCTCTCTTTGGCATTGAAAGGATTCGCGGACCTCGTTGCGTCAGAGTCTAATTTGCAAAATAATACATAATACATCGCAGATGCCGATCGAAACGAGTTTGGCGGATCGCGTATCTCGCGACTGGAATGAATAGAAGAGTCGGTAGGAGGGGATGTTGAGAGTATTCAGTGTCCATCCCCCTTCGGTTTAATGTAACATTTGAATGGGAAAACGTTTAAAGAGTTCGCGTTTTTTTTTTTTTCGAGGCTATATATTTTCAATTGTTATCTATTGAAGTTTCCACAAGGGGTCACTTTGAGTCGTGGTCGCATATAACGGGGTGTTTAATATCTCTAGAAATCTTGTCAAGGAGTGGAAAGCGGATATGTTTACGTAGACCAAGCCTAAGGGAAGTTCTCACACTGTCCGACTTTTGATTAACGAACAAATGCATAATTTTATTTTAAAAAAATATTAATAAATATGTACTATTAAAATGCACTTAAATGTAGAAAATGTTCCACTGTCCCAGCTACGTTTCCATTTACCGTTACGATTGATGTAGTGCGCGCTGCACGAAATTTATATCATTCGCTTTAGACATTACTTTAAAAATACTTATGGATACTGACATCTCGGCTTCCATGAAAATTTATTCGCAACCCTTATTACAAAAAAAACTGAAGAAAACTAAAACGCCAATCCATAGAAGACGTTCTAAATGCTACCTGAACAAAAACTGAAATTTTTGTGTCATGCGGTTTACGAGGAAAAAAATTGGAAAGACGAGCGTTAATTTAAAAATGCAAATGTCGGATTCCTTTTCTCTTTTCCCTCGCGCTCATGTTTACACCGAGAGGCAAAAAATGTTGACAGTTGTACAACTTTATTTCACTCTTTATTTAATTTTTTTCTGTTACTGAACTACTGAGTCTTACAGTTTGCGCCTGCAAACACAGGAGTTAATATTATCGAAAAGAGATATGGTAGTTGGAACATTCTCTCGTGCTGGTATTTAATTCATTTGTTCATTTTTGTTGTTCATTCGTTTGTTCTTTTTTGGCTCCTGGGTCAAAAATGGTAATACAATTTATTTCAATTATTATCAATGAGTACTTTGTCCTTCGTTTTAGTACCTTCTTTCTCATGTTTGTACATTGCCCCTCATTTTAGCGCAGTGTTCCTCATTTTACTACTGTATCCCTCATTTTAACACCTTGTTTCTTGAAATTTATTTGTTGAGCTTCCCCGAGTCAAAAATGTTAAAATACAACAAATAAACTATCAATACATTGTCCCTCATTTTAGTACCTTGTTCCTTATTTTAGTACTTTGTCCCTCATTTTAGTACCTTTTCCCTCATTTTAGTACCTTGTCCCTCATTTTACTACCTCGTCCCTCATTTGAATACTTTCTCCAACTTCTTACGTTTGTTAAAAATTTTAAAATTTGTTCATTGATGTCCTTTTAGAAATCGCTAGCCACAACTGGGTAAAAACAGCTAATGTGACAAAATCGCTCAAAATCGAAAAGACGTTGAAATTAGTAATATTAAAAATCATTTTTGTGTCACTACAATAAATTTTGCATGCCTCAGTTATTTACACAGTACAAGTGAAAACTGTTTCTGGTATCCTTTTTTGTCGAAAATCTGAATCTGCAAGCATAAATTCAGAATTGTGTCTAGTTTTTGAGAACAAAAAAGTACTGCATTTTTGTTTTGTGATACAGTTTTTACCACTGTTTTTTTTTTCAAAAGTAGTTTCATTTCAGAAGCTGCCTTCGGATTCAGATTCTACGAAAGAAAAAGCAGAACAAAAACAGTTGGCCAGGATTAGGGTTGCCAGATTATAATTCTCTAAATATATGAAACCACTAAAAAAATATATGATTTAATGTCATAGTCCCAGTTCTACCTCTGCTAAAACGCGTTTTCTATTAACGGTGTTATTTATCTTTCAAAATTGATGAAATTGTCAGTGTAAATTCTCAAATAAATAAGGAGTTTGGCTAGGCCAAAAATAGTTATTTGGTAAGATAAGAATGAATTTGACTTCTACATCTTTCACTTTTTTTTTCAAATATAATTCCCCATCGAATCTAAAGATGAAGATAGTTTCTGTAGTTGCGATGTTTTAAGAAAGGGATTTAATTGTCTTGAAATCCGATAGTGCAATTGGATTTAAATCCTTATATAAATTTCAAGATGGCATAGAAATCACTACTATGGTTGCACCATCACCTTTAAATATTTGTGATCCAAATTTTTTAAAACATACTAAAATTTTTGTATAGGAAGATTAAAGATTAAATGTTCTCGGTAATTTACGGAGTCCATGTTAATCTTATGGGGTAAATAACGCTGTTATATTACCCCTAAGAGTAACATGGGGTCTGTAAGTTACCGCTGTAATTTAACATCTCATTGATATTTGACTTTTCAACATTGTTGTATTACTCAGTTTAATGTTATGTTGAAATTAAAGTATTAGTACAGAAATCAAACCAGCTGGATAGTTACCTTAATAAAGTTGGCACAAAATATAGTTTTGCTTAAAATATATGAGATTTTCTTAACTAAATATGAGGTACCTATGAGACTTTCTGAAAATATACGAGACATCAAATTTATGAGAACACTAACGAGGATAGTAACTTCTTATATTTTTGACAAATTCTGTAAATATTTTGACTAAGAAGTAAACAGATTTTGTTGTATTAAGTCGACAACTTGTTAAAATGTTTTTTTTTGTTTTTATTATTATTAAATTAAACTTATTCTTGATTTTGAGCTCATTGGGGCCCTGGTTAATGTGACCGTACGTAGTATGGATATAAAGGAACAAATTGTAAGGGTACTCCGCAGAAAAGCTAAAAATAAAAACCATCCTCTACTACTCATAAGCAAATTTATAAGTGGCATCGGAAATTTATAGCTTTCTTCATGATTTGAGAGTTCCTAACTCCGATTTCTGCAAAAGAGCGCAGAACCACAGCCTATTTTGTCGTCATTTTCTTATAAACAACGTGCAGCTCCACTGTGTGGCATTGACAGCAACCGGCTATGTTTTGAACCTTTCTCTATGTTATGATGTAGTACATAATGTGGATAATTTTTTTTGTGATATTGTAATTATTTTTATTAATTGAGCGATAATTCAATAACCAATAATAAGTTAGCCGATTTGTAAATTTTGAAATAGTCTGTATATTAATGAATAAATGGCTCATTTGGATACAGATAATTTAGGTAATAATTCAGGTTGTATCCATTAACCACCTGTCATTGGTGGGCAATATGTCTGCATAGATACGTATATAATGAATCCAATGTATTATTATAGTGTCATTAAACATAAGCACGAAAAAATGATAGGTACAATAAATTTGTTGTCATACATAAACAAAACCTTTCTAAATAATGTAACAAAAATCATACATTATTAGCACACTTAAAAAATTTATCATTGATTGTATTGTTTACTACTTGATATTGATTATTATGACCAATAAATTTCAAATCGTTGATTGTTTCTTGTTAAAATTCTAAACGTTAGTGAACATTTAACAGCAGCATGATTTATTTCCTCATGATAATGAATGATTAATGACGAATATAAAGCAAATCCTCTGGCAAAATACCTAACAAGATTCTCAACTCTCATTTTCACCACATAATTTGTATGCATTGAAAAATTTGATATACCCGAATATAAAATAGCCGCAGAATAAATAATTCTTTAATTTATTTGCGAGTTCCAGGCGAAATTACAAGCCTGTCCTTCGTAACCAACAAAGCGCTAAATTAAAAGTATGACCAGGCATATTACACGAGTTCCGTACAGACAAAGGTAGCGCCGAATGTTGGCTACCGCTGGTGGCCCCAACGTGATGACGTAGCGAATCTGCTTTTCGTGACTATATTTCTAAAATTCCAACGAACTCTGTTTCAAAATATTGCACACAGAGCGAAATGCCAACTTTCCCAGGAACACTTTTGTTATTTCTTGGTTGTATTTCCACATTCCTTGACAAAAGGAAAATGATCAAAGAAATGCTAAACTGGTACAATAGCTGTTGATTAGTGAGTTTAGCGGAATAAGTTTCTACTTAACGTTCCGTACTATCGTGGCCATATATTATGTCCCGTCTTTTAACGTCCATTTTCTCGCAAATCTAGGGGCAAAAAAATTTAAAAAATTCTGATGCTGACCTTGATTAATATGCTACAACTCATAAAAATTAGAAAGCTGTATATGTTGGCGTTTTCCCAATTTTTCCAACTGAAAACGAATTGGCGCTGTTTTTGCCCCGTAAATTTTATTCGTTTAACTTTAGCAAATAATTACTCCGGAAATAATATATAGATTGCAACGAATTAAAAAGTAAAATCACCTGCGGAATGCTAGCTTTCAATGTGCATGTTTGTAAAATCATTGGATTAGTGCTTGACCCACAAAAAGCTATATTATGCAATGCCAGCAATTCCTTTATTAGAAGAGCTAGAATAAACAATATAGACTATAGGCTACCCACTAATTCATAGGTTTAAAGCTTATTACATACCTAATCATTGTTTATCTTGCATTTTCCCTACAAAACATCGAGTTGAAGCATCTCATGATTGCTGCAATTGACGTGGCGCTCTTCAGTCTTTCGGGCGAGCGGGCGAAGGGATCGACAGCGACACTGCAAGTAGTAGCGGATCGCACGTGCATTAGTTACTAGGAACAGTGTTTACGGACACAATACATATAACGACACGGCGATTATGTCTCGCCAAAGAAATTTGGATATCCGGCGACATATTACCGAATTAAAAAATAATGGCAAAATGAGTCAATAAGATAACAGAACCACGAACAGGCATTTGGAAGTCCCATGGAAATTCTTGGCAATTAAAATCGGGTTTCGGGATTAGCATTTAAAATTAATGAACGATCTGCAAAATAATCTATGTGTCTACAAATTTACGATGCTAAATGTGTAAAAGTTTTTTGATATTTGTATTTAAATATAATTAATAAATAAACTGTTGAAACTGTTATAATAGTTTGAATATTTGTATAACAAAATTGGGCATACATTTTAAATATTTTTTGGGTTTATCAAGCAAACTTAATTTAGTATTCAACTATTCACCACTAATCGGAAAATCTGCAAACTCCATATTATTAGATCTATCCGCTTCCATCAAAATCTTGTTGTATAAAACTGAAGAAAACAGAAACGCCAATCGATAGAAGAGATTTCTCTCGTACCGGGTCCATAATCCATATTATAATCAAAATTATGCAAAAATTAAGAATTTAATTGTTAGTTAAAATTACTACCTTGACAAGTTATCGTTCTTTTTGCTTGTTGATAATAAGCTGCCCCGGTTCTCTCAGCTGTGTCGGTTCTCTCCGACATGACAGCACCGCTAACGCCTCCCTTCCCCGCAGTACCCCAAAGACCGTAAAGCGTCGGAATTCACGCGGAGTTTCAGCACAATCTTTTGTATGAAAAATGCAACATAAACAATGATTATGTAATAAACTTTAAGCCTATGAATTATTGGGTAGCCTATAGTCTATATTTCATTATTCTAGCTCTTCTAATAACGGAATTGCTGGGATTGCATAATATAGCTTTTTGTGGGACAACTACTAACCAATGATTTAAAAAAAATGCACAATGAAAACTAGTATTCCGCAGGTGATTTTACTTTTTAATTCGTTGAAATCTATAGATTATTTCTAGAGTAATTAATTGCTAAAGTTAAACGATAGTACATTTGACATAACAAAATCAATCATTGTTTTCGAATTATATATTAATAACTATGAACATTTCCGTAATTTCGGTACACGTCACAAATACAGAAACTTCGTACAAACTTTTTGTGCTGCTCTATTATGTTTAAGTCTCTATTATGTAATTTTTATAATGGCATTGTAAAAAGCCAGGTGTTTTCCGGGTATTTTTGTTACATTTAGAAACTTCGGCGATGACAGGTATTTCCAGAAACTATGATATATCATCATTTTCTGGGGTGAATAATGAAACGAAGAAAAACAAATAAGCCTGTGAGCCAACGTAGCTTGAATGATTGATACTCAAGCTGCTTTTTACGCGCCAACACCAAGTTTTTTATCAAGTTTTTTATGAGAACCTGTAACAGATGCGCAGATTTTTCTTATCTGCATGCTGGAACTGAATTATGTATGAGAACTGATGGGAGGAAAACAGGAATATCAAGCTGGTATAGGAATATTTGTAATGGCTTTTACATTTGGAGAAACAATAAACCTTTACAAAATAGCTCTAATACGCCCGAACGCATTATTCTGTTTTCAATTTGAGGAATTTGAGGGGTTTTCTCAGCTATTAGTTTACAGAATCGCAAAAGCTATACACAAAATTAAATGTAAAAGGTACATAATTGTTCGTCTAGTGACTTATGTGATTTTGGTTCGTTTCTGACAAATCTTTTACAGAATCTGGCATAACACAGGTTAAACCTTCAAAATTACTACAAAATAGATCTATGAAATACACCTTCTTTGATTACATGAATCAGACATATTTTATCACGTACCGTGGATATAACAACAACAATTAGTACATATACATTACCACAACACGTGATACACCTTAATCTATAATTTGATGTGTAACATGTTAGAATTGATACGAAATAATGCTCACTATGAATCGTTATTTTGTGGGACACTAGTAAGCTATAGACAAACCAAAAGGAGACATACAACGGTACAAAAAAAAGAAACAGATTATAACCCCGGAATAGTAGTAAACATTATCTTGCTCCATTAATGTTTAAAATAAAAATTGCTACTTCATCAAAAATACACCAAATTTAATACAATCGTTTGATAGGTGTCGTGAAACGAAAATATAAAATCCTTTTAATTTGCGAATATTAGTGTAAAATGCCGAATATTTTTATTTTTAGTTTTACGACGCTTGAAATCATTTAGTTTATCGACTGAACATCACATAAAAAACGGAAATAACGCGTTAAATGTATTAAAACCTTTATATTACAACACCAATGAAAAATATTATTGTATGCGATGCGTTAAAAGTGTTATTTTGTTAAACTTAAAAAAAGAAAACTAAAAAAAAAAATACACTCTTAACATTGTATGTCAGTCGTATTTTTATCACTTTTTAATATATTCTGTTTCATAATAGCTAATGTTGATGTTACTCTTTGGATAATTCCAAGATATTATAGATCCGTCTATTGTGTAGATAAAAGTTGTTAAAATTGCATTAATTTTAATTCGTTTTTGTTTTACTTATTGTTAATGCTAACTAAGTTTCAAACACAACGTTTTTTCGTAAATAAGATTTGTTTGACTATTTTTAGTTAATCTGTAAAACTAAAAAAGAATCTAATGTTTAGGATTCTAAGGGTTGTCATTATGAAACGGAAAACAGTGTCACAATGTATTCATTATCAAACCAAAGTAGAAAAAGAGCTATTATATATTTTGCGTTCGTTATAAACTCATAACGAAAGCGCTTTCGGTGTCGTTAGATCACAAACTTTTAGTAACTTTTAGTTTTCCAAGAATGATGATATTGACGTCAATTGTCAAATAAGGCTGACATCTTGATCCCTATTGGCTCGCGTCAATCGTCTTTGTGAATTTTACCACAATTAGCAACTGTTGAATATGAACTACTCTAGATTGTAAGATGACAACCGTAATTTTTGAAATTTGTGTGAATTTAATTTCGCGAAGTAGAAAAAGTAGTTTATAACACTCGTTTTATAAGACATATTGGCGCACTCGTTCCATTTGGAAACAACTCGTGCGCCAACTTTTGTCTTACAAAACTTGTTGTTACACTTATTTTTAAAGTAAAGAATGAAATAGAAGGATTAGAGTTTTTTTTATTACGAATCAAATTTGAATATTCCCGGATTTAGAAGGTTGAGAATGTTCGATACTTAGCAAAGTTGACGTTTACAAATAAAAAGTTAAATTAGTAAAAAGTGGAAGATATTGTGTTGCCAAGTTTTTCTTTTAACATTTAACATTTATGGACTAGCATGTACCGAGATATTTTGGAATACAAGTTCGTATGGACATTGAACCTATTTAACAATTTAACTGCATATGTAATTGCTATCTTAGAATAATATCCAAAACCATTTCTGAGAAAATGTTGATGTAAATTAACAGTATAAGTAAGTTTTTTGCCCTGCGAGAATCATTGTTGTTTTACATCCCAATTGTGTTTCTCCATTGTCGTTGTATAGTCACACTGTGTTTTACAAGAACTAAG
This sequence comes from Melinopterus prodromus, assembly GCA_964023965.1. Lineage (NCBI taxonomy): Eukaryota > Metazoa > Arthropoda > Insecta > Coleoptera > Scarabaeidae > Melinopterus > Melinopterus prodromus. The sequence continues at coordinate 55,892,034 of OZ030393.1, forward strand.
CCGGAGTGTTACACCGATTTTAATGTAATTTTAAGTGATATGTGGTAGCGATATGCGTAGTAATTTTTATATCTATTTTAATGTAATTTTACACGAAATATTAGTGCATAGTAAGTTTACATCGATTTCAATGTAATATTACAGGTTTTTCCAATGTATTTTTTACTGAAATATCATTTTAATAGAAATAAAGCAGGAATATAGTTGTAACACCCAGATGTGTAAAAATAATCTGAATTGTGTGCAGTTTTTAGAATTTTAGACAATACTTCTATTGTAATTTATACAATTATTTATGCCTAATTTTACAGCAATTTCTGTCAGTGTAGAAGAAAACTTATCCTCAAATGATAATTTACAGCGCATTTGTCTCGAAACACACACACTATATTGGGCAATACCAATTACGCACAGCTTCGTACAAATATAGCACTGACTCTCTTGTGCCTGTCTGGTGATTAACCAGAAATTATAGACCTTCGAGCCGGATCGCTGTTGTGATGAACGCCGCTGCTATGCCGACCGCAAAAGCGCACAACTCTCGATTTTCGTCATTCCTTTGTTTTCCCCTGGCGAACGTTCCAAGAAGAGTAATCAACACTACGCCAAATTAAAACGGCAAAAGACAAAAAGAAAATAATTATCGTCGATATTAGACTGGAAATTAGCGATCATTAATTTTCCGCTGGGGTTATTATGAGTTTTCGGGTTCGGGTCTATGAACGGTACGGAACGGCGACGGCCCACCACGATTAATTTAATAATGGTTGTACGGAATGGTAAAATTATTGCTCGCGACATTACTAAGGACAGCTAACAAGCAGTTGGACGGTACCTCCCGGTTGGTTCTGGCTCGGGTTTATCTGCAAATCTCGGGATAAAAATTAAAATTTATATTTTCTGCGGCGGACACTTTATTAATTTGAAGTTAGATTGTGTTTTTGACAACGTAAAGTGGTTGTTTAATTCGGAAACATGTTTCGGGAATACCCACGCTTCTACCCTACCAAATTGTACACAATGCGTTTAATTTATTTTGAATACCAAGTGTCAAGTTAATATAATTTATCGTTATAAAAAAGTGTCTGCGTTTTATAATGATAGAAATGTTTGTTTGCGTATTGTAGAGTTGATCAAAACAATTCTTTTTTTTTATATTCAGATAATGTAAAAATATCTAATATAACAAATATTTTGTCACTAAACTTTTTGTTTGCGTTTTAAATAAACAAGAATTTATTGGCTTATTTAAAAACTCTTTAGCGTGTTCAATATAGATACAAAATATTATCTATGTTATTGCAGATTGATGAAACTCGTACTTTTCTTGTTAGGTGAATATTTTGGTATAATCTTTAGGACGTTTAAATTTGTAGTTTAAAACGATAACTTAACATTTTTAAAAATTTCTGATCGTCTAGATTTTGCGTTGAAAGTTGGCCAGAAGATAGATTCGAAGATACCTGATAAGATAAAAAAATGTTCTGATGCAACAATCACAATATGATTGTGTTTTTTTGTTGTAAAAATTAGTTATAATTCCTATCAAACGTAACCAAAGTTTTTCATTACTGTTACAGCGTTCTCACAAAAACATTTTTTTTAAATTTGATTTGGTATGTTGGAAAATTTGCCTCATTCAACTTCACCGTTCATGCGGCCAAAAAAAAGTACAAGACTAAAATGACACAAAACTACAAGAACTATATTACATACAAATAAAAATTAAAAGAAAGAATATTATCATCGAATTCTATAATTTTTATACATTATTTTAAGGCGCATTTTTTTTTTCAGAAACTATTAAATTTTCCGTTGAATTAAAACATTTATAATTTAATAGTGTTTACTCCGATATAAAAAGCTTATTAGAAAAAATAGCAAATTGAAAAATTGTTCCGACTCCTAAAATCCTTAAACTTGTTTTTCCTAGAAACTGGTCATTTTGCAAGACATTTTACATTCATAAACTTTTTATAGCAAATTTTACGAGCTATAGTATGGACTATAACCATTATTCCGAAAACCCGACACTTTCTATTCGCATTGAATTTTCCCAATGTAGGGGAGGTCACCTGTAATATGAAGACTATAAAAACAGTATAATGTACATCGTCGAATAATATATTAACATATTGTCTTCTCTTTGTTTCAGGTAAGGACTTCAAACAACCATTAGGTAGATGCTGAGAAAACTGACATATCAATTTATAATGGGTAATTATTTACACAATATTTTAACATTCTTAAACCTTTCTATCATAAAAAGAATTATACATCAACTTGGTTACAAAAACAAGCAGTTCGAAGTGAGATTCTATATAGCTAAACTCTACGATGCGTTACATTGTACTACGTCACATATTTTTCTTCGAAGTCCACTGCACCGTTCCAAGGTATATTATTATGATGATCACACGTCGCTCGTGGCCATTTCGAATCGTGACACATTTTGCATATTTTCGTGTTAATTCGCTGTTGTTTCTTCAGCTGGACGCTATGGAAAGGTGGAGGAATTCGATGTGTGGCACTGATATTTGGCGAAATTACTGCTATAAAGCAGTCGGCGAGTTTGATTTAAGGGCTTGTATAATTTGAAATTGGCGTTTCTCTGGCCAGATGGTTATTTTTCATTCGCGTATTTTTACTGTTTTGTCTGTTGCTGTCCTGGCTTTGACTGTTTATATATTTATTTGTAGCCAGGATATTTATAATCAAAAGAAAATATAAAAAAATTAAATAAAATTGTTGCTTTTTTATTGATTAGTATGATAAAGTGTTTTCCAAATTTTACTCAATCGTCAAAAGTTTTGAAAAATGACTATAGTACCATTTTCTAGGAGTTATTTAAAAGCGTTATTCAGAATATAAGATATTTATCAGAAAATCGCTTATGATGTTCCATGTAAATAACAAATATAATTTCCAATCACCCGATGTTGACAGTTCAAACGGTATCGGATGGGAAATTGGCCGAGGAATTCATTTCTGAAAGCCGCGTTGCTCTAAGGTGCGCGGTTCGCGAGAAAAACGCGATAAACCGCGGAAATTATAGTTTCCCACTTTCTGGCCAAACCATACACGCTACGGGAAAGCCGACCTCACCGTTGAATTCAGCACGTCCCAATGCATAAGCATGACTACATTAGAACGCTCTATCTCTCAAAAAGTAGTAATTGTTTTTTCGGTCTAAATTTAGCACTTTTAGATAGAAAAAAATTGAACATTGCAACCGTTGGCGATAGAAAGGTTTACCCACTACCAAATGATAGCTCTCGTTGAGTCTATCAAAAATATGTATACTTTTATATGCCTAAGATTTACCATTTTCATGTAATGTGGGCCATTTCGCTTATTTTTGTATTATTTGAAAAATCGTAATTTCAGCACAACTCGGTAACCAGTAGAGACAGAGACTTTTCCTATGTAAATTTGTAATCAGCGCACCCATTTTAGTAAGATAGGAAAGGTTTCATACTGATCTGGGTCCTAGTTTTTGAGATTGGTGTGCCAGTTCAAAATTATAGTTTCAAATATGTGATTTCCTACAAAATTTTAGCCAGTCGGCAAAAACCCAACTACCTTCAATCAAATTAAGGTTGTGGTTCTTGATACAGTTTTCGACGCTGATAACGCCGGTATAATTAGATTTTACTTATTTGGAACGGTTCGGCAGTTATTACGTTCCCAATTATCAAAAATTATGCTAAAAACACCTATTTTACTAAATTAGAAACTTTGAACGCAAACTGTGTCCGATGCAATCACCCGATGTTGACGGTTCAAACGGTATAGGATGGGAAATTGGCCGAGGAATTCATTTCTGAAAGCCGCGTTGCTCTAAGGTGCGCGGTTCGCGAGAAAAACGCGATAAACCGCGGAAATTATAGTTTCCCACTTTCTGGCCAAACCATACACGCTACGGGAAAGCCGACCTCACCGTTGAATTCAGCACGTCCCAATGCATAAGCATGACTACATTAGAACGCTCTATCTCTCAAAAAGTTGTAATTATTTTTTCGGTCTAAATTTAGCACTTTTAGATAGAAAAAAATTGAACATTGCAACCGTTGGTGATAGAAAGGTTTACCCACTACCAAATGATAGCTCTCGTTGAGTCTATCAAAAATATGTATACTTTTATATGCCTAAGATTTATCATTTTCATGTATGTGGTCCATTTCGCTTATTTTTGTATTATTTGAAAAGTCGTAATTTCAGCACAACTCGGTAACCAGTAGAGACAGAGACTTTTCCTATGTAAATTTGTAATCGGCGCACCCATTTTAGTAAGATAGCAAAGGTTTCATACTGATCTGGGTCCTAGTTTTTGAGATTGGCGTGCCAGTTCAAAATTATAGTTTCAAATATGTGATTTCCTACAAAATTTTAGCCAGTCGACAAAAACCCAACTACCTTCAATCAAATTAAGGTTGTGGTTCTTGATACAATTTTCGACGCTGATAACGCCGGTATAATTAGATTTTACTTATTTGTACCGGTTCGGCAGTTATTACTTTCCCAATTATCAAAAATGATGCTAAAGACACCTATTTTACTATGTTAGAAACTTTGAACGCAAACTGTGTCCGATCCAATCACCCGATGTTGACAGTTCAAACGGTATCGGATGGGAAATTGGCCGAGGAATTCATTTCTGAAAGCCGCGTTGCTCTAAGGTGCGCGGTTCGCGAGAAAAACGCGATAAACCGCGGAAATTATAGTTTCCCACTTTCTGGCCAAACCATACACGCTACGGGAAAGCCGACCTCACCGTTGAATTCAGCACGTCCCAATGCATAAGCATGACTACATTAGAACGCTCTATCTCTCAAAAAGTAGTAATTGTTTTTTCGGTCTAAATTTGGCACTTTTAGATAGAAAAAAATTGAATATTGCAACCGTTGGCGATAGAAAGGTTTACCCACTACCAAATGATAGCTCTCGTTGAGTCTATCAAAAATATGTATACTTTTATATGCCTAAGATTTATCATTTTCATGTATGTGGTCCATTTCGCTTATTTTTGTATTATTTGAAAAGTCGTAATTTCAGCACAACTCGGTAACCAGTAGAGACAGAGACTTTTCCTATGTAAATTTGTAATCGGCGCACCCATTTTAGTAAGATAGCAAAGGTTTCATACTGATCTGGGTCCTAGTTTTTGAGATTGGCGTGCCAGTTCAAAATTATAGTTTCAAATATGTGATTTCCTACAAAATTTTAGCCAGTCGACAAAAACCCAACTACCTTCAATCAAATTAAGGTTGTGGTTCTTGATACAATTTTCGACGCTGATAACGCCGGTATAATTAGATTTTACTTATTTGTACCGGTTCGGCAGTTATTACTTTCCCAATTATCAAAAATGATGCTAAAAACACCTATTTTACTATGTTAGAAACTTTGAACGCAAACTGTGTCCGATCCAATCACCCGATGTTGACAGTTCAAACGGTATCGGATGGGAAATTGGCCGAGGAATTCATTTCTGAAAGCCGCGTTGCTCTAAGGTGCGCGGTTCGCGAGAAAAACGCGATAAACCGCGGAAATTATAGTTTCCCACTTTCTGGCCAAACCATACACGCTACGGGAAAGCCGACCTCACCGTTGAATTCAGCACGTCCCAATGCATAAGCATGACTACATTAGAACGCTCTATCTCTCAAAAAGTAGTAATTGTTTTTTCGGTCTAAATTTGGCACTTTTAGATAGAAAAAAATTGAATATTGCAACCGTTGGCGATAGAAAGGTTTACCCACTACCAAATGATAGCTCTCGTTGAGTCTATCAAAAATATGTATACTTTTATATGCCTAAGATTTATCATTTTCATGTATGTGGTCCATTTCGCTTATTTTTGTATTATTTGAAAAGTCGTAATTTCAGCACAACTCGGTAACCAGTAGAGACAGAGACTTTTCCTATGTAAATTTGTAATCGGCGCACCCATTTTAGTAAGATAGCAAAGGTTTCATACTGATCTGGGTCCTAGTTTTTGAGATTGGTGTGCCAGTTCAAAATTATAGTTTCAAATATGTGATTTCCTACAAAATTTTAGCCAGTCGACAAAAACCCAACTACCTTCAATCAAATTAAGGTTGTGGTTCTTGATACAATTTTCGACGCTGATAACGCCGGTATAATTAGATTTTACTTATTTGGAACGGTTCGGCAGTTATTACGTTCCCAATTATCAAAAATTATGCTAAAAACACCTATTTTACTAAATTAGAAACTTTGAACGCAAACTGTGTCCGATGCAATCACCCGATGTTGACGGTTCAAACGGTATAGGATGGGAAATTGGCCGAGGAATTCATTTCTGAAAGCCGCGTTGCTCTAAGGTGCGCGGTTCGCGAGAAAAACGCGATAAACCGCGGAAATTATAGTTTCCCACTTTCTGGCCAAACCATACACGCTACGGGAAAGCCGACCTCACCGTTGAATTCAGCACGTCCCAATGCATAAGCATGACTACATTAGAACGCTCTATCTCTCAAAAAGTTGTAATTATTTTTTCGGTCTAAATTTAGCACTTTTAGATAGAAAAAAATTGGACATTGCAACCGTTGGTGATAGAAAGGTTTACCCACTACCAAATGATAGCTCTCGTTGAGTCTATCAAAAATATGTATACTTTTATATGCCTAAGATTTACCATTTTCATGTATGTGGTCCATTTCGCTTATTTTTGTATTATTTGAAAAATCGTAATTTCAGCACAACTCGGTAACCAGTAGAGACAGAGACTTTTCCTATGTAAATTTGTAATCAGCGCACCCATTTTAGTAAGATAGGAAAGGTTTCATACTGATCTGGGTCCTACTTTTTGAGATTGGTGTGCCAGTTCAAAATTATAGTTTCAAATATGTGATTTCCTACAAAATTTTAGCCAGTCGGCAAAAACCCAACTACCTTCAATCAAATTAAGGTTGTGGTTCTTGATACAGTTTTCGACGCTGATAACGCCGGTATAATTAGATTTTACTTATTTGGAACGGTTCGGCAGTTATTACGTTCCCAATTATCAAAAATTATGCTAAAAACACCTATTTTACTATATTAGAAACTTTGAACGCAAACTGTGTCCGATGCAATCACGCGATGTTGACGGTTCAAACGGTAGAGGATGGGAAATTGGCCGAGGAATTCATTTCTGAAAGCCGCGTTGCTCTAAGGTGCGCGGTTCGCGAGAAAAACGCGATAAACCGCGGAAATTATAGTTTCCCACTTTCTGGCCAAACCATACACGCTACGGGAAAGCCGACCTCACCGTTGAATTCAGCACGTCCCAATGCATAAGCATGACTACATTAGAACGCTCTATCTCTCAAAAAGTTGTAATTATTTTTTCGGTCTAAATTTAGCACTTTTAGATAGAAAAAAATTGAACATTGCAACCGTTGGTGATAGAAAGGTTTACCCACTACCAAATGATAGCTCTCGTTGAGTCTATCAAAAATATGTATACTTTTATATGCCTAAGATTTATCATTTTCATGTATGTGGTCCATTTCGCTTATTTTTGTATTATTTGAAAAGTCGTAATTTCAGCACAACTCGGTAACCAGTAGAGACAGAGACTTTTCCTATGTAAATTTGTAATCGGCGCACCCATTTTAGTAAGATAGCAAAGGTTTCATACTGATCTGGGTCCTAGTTTTTGAGATTGGTGTGCCAGTTCAAAATTATAGTTTCAAATATGTGATTTCCTACAAAATTTTAGCCAGTCGACAAAAACCCAACTACCTTCAATCAAATTAAGGTTGTGGTTCTTGATACAATTTTCGACGCTGATAACGCCGGTATAATTAGATTTTACTTATTTGTACCGGTTCGGCAGTTATTACTTTCCCAATTATCAAAAATGATGCTAAAAACACCTATTTTACTATGTTAGAAACTTTGAACGCAAACTGTGTCCGATCCAATCACCCGATGTTGACAGTTCAAACGGTATCGGATGGGAAATTGGCCGAGGAATTCATTTCTGAAAGCCGCGTTGCTCTAAGGTGCGCGGTTCGCGAGAAAAACGCGATAAACCGCGGAAATTATAGTTTCCCACTTTCTGGCCAAACCATACACGCTACGGGAAAGCCGACCTCACCGTTGAATTCAGCACGTCCCAATGCATAAGCATGACTACATTAGAACGCTCTATCTCTCAAAAAGTAGTAATTGTTTTTTCGGTGTAAATTTAGCACTTTTAGATAGAAAAAAATTGAACATTGCAACCGTTGGCGATAGAAAGGTTTACCCACTACCAAATGATAGCTCTCGTTGAGTCTATCAAAAATATGTATACTTTTATATGCCTAAGATTTACCATTTTCATGTAATGTGGTCCATTTCGCTTATTTTTGTATTATTTGAAAAATCGTAATTTCAGCACAACTCGGTAACCAGTAGAGACAGAGACTTTTCCTATGTAAATTTGTAATCAGCGCACCCATTTTAGTAAGATAGGAAAGGTTTCATACTGATCTGGGTCCTAGTTTTTGAGATTGGTGTGCCAGTTCAAAATTATAGTTTCAAATATGTGATTTCCTACAAAATTTTAGCCAGTCGGCAAAAACCCAACTACCTTCAATCAAATTAAGGTTGTGGTTCTTGATACAGTTTTCGACGCTGATAACGCCGGTATAATTAGATTTTACTTATTTGGAACGGTTCGGCAGTTATTACGTTCCCAATTATCAAAAATTATGCTAAAAACACCTATTTTACTAAATTAGAAACTTTGAACGCAAACTGTGTCCGATGCAATCACCCGATGTTGACGGTTCAAACGGTATAGGATGGGAAATTGGCCGAGGAATTCATTTCTGAAAGCCGCGTTGCTCTAAGGTGCGCGGTTCGCGAGAAAAACGCGATAAACCGCGGAAATTATAGTTTCCCACTTTCTGGCCAAACCATACACGCTACGGGAAAGCCGACCTCACCGTTGAATTCAGCACGTCCCAATGCATAAGCATGACTACATTAGAACGCTCTATCTCTCAAAAAGTTGTAATTATTTTTTCGGTCTAAATTTAGCACTTTTAGATAGAAAAAAATTGAACATTGCAACCGTTGGTGATAGAAAGGTTTACCCACTACCAAATGATAGCTCTCGTTGAGTCTATCAAAAATATGTATACTTTTATATGCCTAAGATTTACCATTTTCATGTATGTGGTCCATTTCGCTTATTTTTGTATTATTTGAAAAATCCTAATTTCAGCACAACTCGGTAACCAGTAGAGACAGAGACTTTTCCTATGTAAATTTGTAATCAGCGCACCCATTTTAGTAAGATAGCAAAGGTTTCATACTGATCTGGGTCCTAGTTTTTGAGATTGGTGAGCCAGTTCAAAATTATTGTTTCAAATATGTGATTTCCTACAAAATTTTAGCCAGTCGGCAAAAACCCAACTACCTTCAATCAAATTAAGGTTGTGGTTCTTGATACAATTTTGGACCCTGATAACGCCGGTATAATTAGATTTTACTAATTTGGAACGGTTCGGCAGTTATTACGTTCCCAATTATCAAAAATGATGCTAAAAACACCTATTTCACTATGTTAGAAACTTTGAACGCAAACTGTGTCCGATCCAATCACCCGATGTTGACAGTTCAAACGGTATCGGATGGGAAATTGGCCGAGGAATTCATTTCTGAAAGCCGCGTTGCTCTAAGGTGCGCGGTTCGCGAGAAAAACGCGATAAACCGCGGAAATTATAGTTTCCCACTTTCTGGCCAAACCATACACGCTACGGGAAAGCCGACCTCACCGTTGAATTCAGCACGTCCCAATGCATAAGCATGACTACATTAGAACGCTCTATCGCTCAAAAAGTTGTAATTATTTTTTCGGTCTAAATTTAGCACTTTTAGATAGAAAAAAATTGAACATTGCAACCGTTAGTGATAGAAAGGTTTACCCACTACCAAATGATAGCTCTCGTTGTGTCTATCAAAAATATGTATACTTTTATATGCCTAAGATTTACCATTTTCATGTAATGTGGCCATTTCGCTTATTTTTTTATTATTTGAAAAATCGTAATTTCAGCACAACTCGTTAACCAGTAGAGACAGAGACTTTTCCTATGTAAATTTGTAATCGGCGCACCCATTTTAGTAAGATAGCAAAGGTTTCATACTGATCTGGGTCCTAGTTTTTGAGATTGGTGTGCCAGTTCAAAATTATAGTTTCAAATATGTGATTTCCTACAAAATTTTAGCCAGTCGACAAAAACCCAACTACATTCAATCAAATTAAGGTTGTGGTTCTTGATACAGTTTTCGACGCTGATAACGCCGGTATAATTAGATTTTACTTATTTGGAACGGTTCGGCAGTTATTACGTTCCCAATTATCAAAAATTATGCTAAAAACACCTATTTTACTATATTAGAAACTTTGAACGCAAACTGTGTCCGATGCAATCACCCGATGTTGACGGTTCAAACGGTATAGGATGGTAAATTGGCCGAGGAATACATTTCTGAAAGCCGCGTTGCTCTAAGGTGCGCGGTTCGCGAGAAAAACGCGATAAACCGCGGAAATTGTAGTTTCCCACTTTCTGGCCAAACCATACACGCTACGGGAAAGCCGACCTCACCGTTGAATTCAGCACGTCCCAATGCATAAGCATGACTACATTAGAACGCTCTATCTCTCAAAAAGAAGTAATTGTTTTTTCGGTCTAAATTTAGCACTTTTAGATAGAAAAAAATTGAACATTGCAACCGTTGGCGATAGAAAGGTTTACCCACTACCAAATGATAGCTCTCGTTGAGTCTATCAAAAATATGTATACTTTTATATGCCTAAGATTTACCATTTTCATGTAATGTGGTCCATTTCGCTTATTTTTGTATTATTTGAAAAATCGTAATTTCAGCACAACTCGGTAACCAGTAGAGACAGAGACTTTTCCTATGTAAATTTGTAATCAGCGCACCCATTTTAGTAAGATAGGAAAGGTTTCATACGGATCTGGGTCCTAGTTTTTGAGATTGGTGTGCCAGTTCAAAATTATAGTTTCAAATATGTGATTTCCTACAAAATTTTAGCCAGTCGGCAAAAACCCAACTACCTTCAATCAAATTAAGGTTGTGGTTCTTGATACAGTTTTCGACGCTGATAACGCCGGTATAATTAGATTTTACTTATTTGGAACGGTTCGGCAGTTATTACGTTCCCAATTATCAAAAATTATGCTAAAAACACCTATTTTACTATATTAGAAACTTTGAACGCAAACTGTGTCCGATGCAATCACGCGATGTTGACGGTTCAAACGGTAGAGGATGGGAAATTGGCCGAGGAATTCATTTCTGAAAGCCGCGTTGCTCTAAGGTGCGCGGTTCGCGAGAAAAACGCGATAAACCGCGGAAATTATAGTTTCCCACTTTCTGGCCAAACCATACACGCTACGGGAAAGCCGACCTCACCGTTGAATTCAGCACGTCCCAATGCATAAGCATGACTACATTAGAACGCTCTATCTCTCAAAAAGTTGTAAATATTTTTTTGGTCTAAATTTAGCACTTTTAGATAGAAAAAAATTGAACATTGCAACCGTTGGCGATAGAAAGGTTTACCCACTACCAAATGATAGCTCTCGTTGAGTCTATCAAAAATATGTATACTTTTATATGCCTAAGATTTACCATTTTCATGTATGTGGTCCATTTCGCTTATTTTTGTATTATTTGAAAAATCGTAATTTCAGCACAACTCGGTAACCAGTAGAGACAGAGACTTTTCCTATGTAAATTTGTAATCAGCGCACCCATTTTAGTAAGATAGGAAAGGTTTCATACTGATCTGGGTCCTAGTTTTTGAGATTGGTGTGCCAGTTCAAAATTATAGTTTCAAATATGTGATTTCCTACAAAATTTTAGCCAGTCGGCAAAAACCCAACTACCTTCAATCAAATTAAGGTTGTGGTTCTTGATACAGTTTTCGACGCTGATAACGCCGGTATAATTAGATTTTACTTATTTGGAACGGTTCGGCAGTTATTACGTTCCCAATTATCAAAAATTATGCTAAAAACACCTATTTTACTATATTAGAAACTTTGAACGCAAACTGTGTCCGATGCAATCACGCGATGTTGACGGTTCAAACGGTAGTGGATGGGAAATTGGCCGAGGAATTCATTTCTGAAAGCCGCGTTGCTCTAAGGTGCGCGGTTCGCGAGAAAAACGCGATAAACCGCGGAAATTATAGTTTCCCACTTTCCGGCCAAACCATACACGCTACGGGAAAGCCGACCTCACCGTTGAATTCAGCACGTCCCAATGCATAAGCATGACTACATTAGAACGCTCTATCTCTCAAAAAGTTGTAATTATTTTTTTGGTCTAAATTTAGCACTTTTAGATAGAAAAAAATTGAACATTGCAACCGTTGGCGATAGAAAGGTTTACCCACTACCAAATGATAGCTCTCGTTGAGTCTATCAAAAATATGTATACTTTTATATGCCTAAGATTTACCATTTTCATGTATGTGGTCCATTTCGCTTATTTTTGTATTATTTGAAAAATCGTAATTTCAGCACAACTCGGTAACCAGTAGAGACAGAGACTTTTCCTATGTACATTTGTAATCAGCGCACCCATTTTAGTAAGATAGCAAAGGTTTCATACTGATCTGGGTCCTAGTTTTTGAGATTGGTGTGCCAGTTCAAAATTATTGTTTCAAATATGTGATTTCCTACAAAATTTTAGCCAGTCGGCAAAAACCCAACTACCTTCAATCAAATTAAGGTTGTGGTTCCTGATACAATTTTGGACCCTGATAACGCCGGTATAATTAGATTTTACTAATTTGGAACGGTTCGGCAGTTATTACGTTCCCAATTATCAAAAATGATGCTAAAAACACCTATTTCACTATGTTAGAAACTTTGAACGCAAACCGTGTCCGATCCAATCACCCGATGTTGACAGTTCAAACGGTAGAGGATGGGAAATTGGCCGAGGAATTCATTTCTGAAAGCGGCGTTGCTCTAAGGTGCGCGGTTCGCGAGAAAAACGCGATAAACCGCGGAAATTATAGTTTCCCACTTTCTGGCCAAACCATACACGCTACGGGAAAGCCGACCTCACCGTTGAATTCAGCACGTCCCAATGCATAAGCATGACTACATTAGAACGCTCTATCTCTCAAAAAGTTGTAATTATTTTTTTGGTCTAAATTTAGCACTTTTAGATAGAAAAAAATTGAACATTGCAACCGTTGGCGATAGAAAGGTTTACCCACTACCAAATGATAGCTCTCGTTGAGTCTATCAAAAATATGTATACTTTTATATGCCTAAGATTTACCATTTTCATGTATGTGGTCCATTTCGCTTATTTTTGTATTATTTGAAAAATCGTAATTTCAGCACAACTCGGTAACCAGTAGAGACAGAGACTTTTCCTATGTACATTTGTAATCAGCGCACCCATTTTAGTAAGATAGCAAAGGTTTCATACTGATCTGGGTCCTAGTTTTTGAGATTGGTGTGCCAGTTCAAAATTATTGTTTCAAATATGTGATTTCCTACAAAATTTTAGCCAGTCGGCAAAAACCCAACTACCTTCAATCAAATTAAGGTTGTGGTTCTTGATACAATTTTGAACGCTGATAACGCCGGTATAATTAGATTTTACTAATTTGGAACGGTTCGGCAGTTATTACGTTCCCAATTATCAAAAATGATGCTAAAAACACCTATTTCACTATGTTAGAAACTTTGAACGCAAACTGTGTCCGATCCAATCACCCGATGTTGACAGTTCAAACGGTATCGGATGGGAAATTGGCCGAGGAATTCATTTCTGAAAGCCGCGTTGCTCTAAGGTGCGCGGTTCGCGAGAAAAACGCGATAAACCGCGGAAATTATAGTTTTCCACTTTCTGGCCAAACCATACATGCTACGGGAAAGCCGACCTCACCGTTGAATTCAGCACGTCCCAATGCATAAGCATGACTACATTAGAACGCTCTATCTCTCAAAAAGTTGTAATTATTTTTTCGGTCTAAATTTAGCACTTTTAGATAGAAAAAAATTGAACATTGCAACCGTTGGTGATAGAAAGGTTTACCCACTACCAAATGATAGCTCTCGTTGAGTCTATCAAAAATATGTATACTTTTATATGCCTAAGATTTACCATTTTCATGTATGTGGTCCATTTCGCTTATTTTTGTATTATTTGAAAAATCGTAATTTCAGCACAACTCGGTAACCAATAGAGACAGAGACTTTTCCTATGTACATTTGTAATCAGCGCACCCATTTTAGTAAGATAGCAAAGGTTTCATACTGATCTGGGTCCTAGTTTTTGAGATTGGTGTGCCAGTTCAAAATTATTGTTTCAAATATGTGATTTCCTACAAAATTTTAGCCAGTCGGCAAAAACCCAACTACCTTCAATCAAATTAAGGTTGTGGTTCCTGATACAATTTTGGACCCTGATAACGCCGGTATAATTAGATTTTACTAATTTGGAACGGTTCGGCAGTTATTACGTTCCCAATTATCAAAAATGATGCTAAAAACACCTATTTCACTATGTTAGAAACTTTGAACGCAAACCGTGTCCGATCCAATCACCCGATGTTGACAGTTCAAACGGTAGAGGATGGGAAATTGGCCGAGGAATTCATTTCTGAAAGCGGCGTTGCTCTAAGGTGCGCGGTTCGCGAGAAAAACGCGATAAACCGCGGAAATTATAGTTTCCCACTTTCTGGCCAAACCATACACGCTACGGGAAAGCCGACCTCACCGTTGAATTCAGCACGTCCCAATGCATAAGCATGACTACATTAGAACGCTCTATCTCTCAAAAAGTTGTAATTATTTTTTTGGTCTAAATTTAGCACTTTTAGATAGAAAAAAATTGAACATTGCAACCGTTGGCGATAGAAAGGTTTACCCACTACCAAATGATAGCTCTCGTTGAGTCTATCAAAAATATGTATACTTTTATATGCCTAAGATTTACCATTTTCATGTATGTGGTCCATTTCGCTTATTTTTGTATTATTTGAAAAATCGTAATTTCAGCACAACTCGGTAACCAGTAGAGACAGAGACTTTTCCTATGTACATTTGTAATCAGCGCACCCATTTTAGTAAGATAGCAAAGGTTTCATACTGATCTGGGTCCTAGTTTTTGAGATTGGTGTGCCAGTTCAAAATTATTGTTTCAAATATGTGATTTCCTACAAAATTTTAGCCAGTCGGCAAAAACCCAACTACCTTCAATCAAATTAAGGTTGTGGTTCTTGATACAATTTTGAACGCTGATAACGCCGGTATAATTAGATTTTACTAATTTGGAACGGTTCGGCAGTTATTACGTTCCCAATTATCAAAAATGATGCTAAAAACACCTATTTCACTATGTTAGAAACTTTGAACGCAAACTGTGTCCGATCCAATCACCCGATGTTGACAGTTCAAACGGTATCGGATGGGAAATTGGCCGAGGAATTCATTTCTGAAAGCCGCGTTGCTCTAAGGTGCGCGGTTCGCGAGAAAAACGCGATAAACCGCGGAAATTATAGTTTTCCACTTTCTGGCCAAACCATACATGCTACGGGAAAGCCGACCTCACCGTTGAATTCAGCACGTCCCAATGCATAAGCATGACTACATTAGAACGCTCTATCTCTCAAAAAGTTGTAATTATTTTTTCGGTCTAAATTTAGCACTTTTAGATAGAAAAAAATTGAACATTGCAACCGTTGGTGATAGAAAGGTTTACCCACTACCAAATGATAGCTCTCGTTGAGTCTATCAAAAATATGTATACTTTTATATGCCTAAGATTTACCATTTTCATGTATGTGGTCCATTTCGCTTATTTTTGTATTATTTGAAAAATCGTAATTTCAGCACAACTCGGTAACCAATAGAGACAGAGACTTTTCCTATGTACATTTGTAATCAGCGCACCCATTTTAGTAAGATAGCAAAGGTTTCATACTGATCTGGGTCCTAGTTTTTGAGATTGGTGTGCCAGTTCAAAATTATTGTTTCAAATATGTGATTTCCTACAAAATTTTAGCCAGTCGGCAAAAACCCAACTACCTTCAATCAAATTAAGGTTGTGGTTCCTGATACAATTTTGGACCCTGATAACGCCGGTATAATTAGATTTTACTAATTTGGAACGGTTCGGCAGTTATTACGTTCCCAATTATCAAAAATGATGCTAAAAACACCTATTTCACTATGTTAGAAACTTTGAACGCAAACCGTGTCCGATCCAATCACCCGATGTTGACAGTTCAAACGGTATCGGATGGGAAATTGGCCGAGGAATTCATTTCTGAAAGCCGCGTTGCTCTAAGGTGCGCGGTTCGCGAGAAAAACGCGATAAACCGCGGAAATTATAGTTTCCCACTTTCTGGCCAAACCATACACGCTACGGGAAAGCCGACCTCACCGTTGAATTCAGGACGTCCCAATGCATAAGCATGACTACATTAGAACGCTCTATCTCTCAAAAAGTAGTAATTGTTTTTTCGGTCTAAATTTAGCACTTTTAGATAGAAAAAAGTTGAACATTGCAACCGTTGGCGATAGAAAGGTTTACCCACTACCAAATGATAGCTCTCGTTGAGTCTATCAAAAATATGTATACTTTTATATGCCTAAGATTTACCATTTTCATGTAATGTGGTCCATTTCGCTTATTTTTGTATTATTTGAGATATCGTAATTTCAGCACAACTCGGTAACCAGTAGAGACAGATACTTTTCCTATGTAAATTTGTAATCAGCGCACCCATTTTAGTAAGATAGGAAAGGTTTCATACTGATCTGGGTCCTAGTTTTTGAGATTGGTGTGCCAGTTCAAAATTATAGTTTCAAATATGTGATTTCCTACAAAATTTTAGCCAGTCGGCAAAAACCCAACTACCTTCAATCAAATTAAGGTTGTGGTTCTTGATACAGTTTTCGACGCTGATAACGCCGGTATAATTAGATTTTACTTATTTGGAACGGTTCGGCAGTTATTACGTTCCCAATTATCAAAAATTATGCTAAAAACACATATTTTACTAAATTAGAAACTTTGAACGCAAACTGTGTCCGATGCAATCACCCGATGTTGACGGTTCAAACGGTATAGGATGGGAAATTGGCCGAGGAATTCATTTCTGAAAGCCGCGTTGCTCTAAGGTGCGCGGTTCGCGAGAAAAACGCGATAAACCGCGGAAATTATAGTTTCCCACTTTCTGGCCAAACCATACACGCTACGGGAAAGCCGACCTCACCGTTGAATTCAGCACGTCCCAATGCATAAGCATGACTACATTAGAACGCTCTATCGCTCAAAAAGTTGTAATTATTTTTTCGGTCTAAATTTAGCACTTTTAGATAGAAAAAAATTGAACATTGCAACCGTTAGTGATAGAAAGGTTTACCCACTACCAAATGATAGCTCTCGTTGAGTCTATCAAAAATATGTATACTTTTATATGCCTAAGATTTACCATTTTCATGTAATGTGGCCATTTCGCTTATTTTTGTATTATTTGAAAAATCGTAATTTCAGCACAACTCGTTAACCAGTAGAGACAGAGACTTTTCCTATGTAAATTTGTAATCGGCGCACCCATTTTAGTAAGATAGCAAAGGTTTCATACTGATCTGGGTCCTAGTTTTTGAGATTGGTGTGCCAGTTCAAAATTATTGTTTCAAATATGTGATTTCCTACAAAATTTTAGCCAGTCGGCAAAAACCCAACTACCTTCAATCAAATTAAGGTTGTGGTTCCTGATACAATTTTGGACCCTGATAACGCCGGTATAATTAGATTTTACTAATTTGGAACGGTTCGGCAGTTATTACGTTCCCAATTATCAAAAATGATGCTAAAAACACCTATTTCACTATGTTAGAAACTTTGAACGCAAACCGTGTCCGATCCAATCACCCGATGTTGACAGTTCAAACGGTATCGGATGGGAAATTGGCCGAGGAATTCATTTCTGAAAGCCGCGTTGCTCTAAGGTGCGCGGTTCGCGAGAAAAACGCGATAAACCGCGGAAATTATAGTTTCCCACTTTCTGGCCAAACCATACACGCTACGGGAAAGCCGACCTCACCGTTGAATTCAGCACGTCCCAATGCATAAGCATGACTACATTAGAACGCTCTATCGCTCAAAAAGTTGTAATTATTTTTTCGGTCTAAATTTAGCACTTTTAGATAGAAAAAAATTGAACATTGCAACCGTTAGTGATAGAAAGGTTTACCCACTACCAAATGATAGCTCTCGTTGAGTCTATCAAAAATATGTATACTTTTATATGCCTAAGATTTACCATTTTCATGTAATGTGGCCATTTCGCTTATTTTTGTATTATTTGAAAAATCGTAATTTCAGCACAACTCGTTAACCAGTAGAGACAGAGACTTTTCCTATGTAAATTTGTAATCGGCGCACCCATTTTAGTAAGATAGCAAAGGTTTCATACTGATCTGGGTCCTAGTTTTTGAGATTGGTGTGCCAGTTCAAAATTATTGTTTCAAATATGTGATTTCCTACAAAATTTTAGCCAGTCGGCAAAAACCCAACTACCTTCAATCAAATTAAGGTTGTGGTTCCTGATACAATTTTGGACCCTGATAACGCCGGTATAATTAGATTTTACTAATTTGGAACGGTTCGGCAGTTATTACGTTCCCAATTATCAAAAATGATGCTAAAAACACCTATTTCACTATGTTAGAAACTTTGAACGCAAACCGTGTCCGATCCAATCACCCGATGTTGACAGTTCAAACGGTATCGGATGGGAAATTGGCCGAGGAATTCATTTCTGAAAGCGGCGTTGCTCTAAGGTGCGCGGTTCGCGAGAAAAACGCGATAAACCGCGGAAATTATAGTTTCCCACTTTCTGGCCAAACCATACACGCTACGGGAAAGCCGACCTCACCGTTGAATTCAGCACGTCCCAATGCATAAGCATGACTACATTAGAACGCTCTATCTCTCAAAAAGTTGTAATTATTTTTTTGGTCTAAATTTAGCACTTTTAGATAGAAAAAAATTGAACATTGCAACCGTTGGCGATAGAAAGGTTTACCCACTTCCAAATGATAGCTCTCGTTGAGTCTATCAAAAATATGTATACTTTTATATGCCTAAGATTTACCATTTTCATGTATGTGGTCCATTTCGCTTATTTTTGTATTATTTGAAAAATCGTAATTTCAGCACAACTCGGTAACCAGTAGAGACAGAGACTTTTCCTATGTACATTTGTAATCAGCGCACCCATTTTAGTAAGATAGCAAAGGTTTCATACTGATCTGGGTCCTAGTTTTTGAGATTGGTGTGCCAGTTCAAAATTATTGTTTCAAATATGTGATTTCCTACAAAATTTTAGCCAGTCGGCAAAAACCCAACTACCTTCAATCAAATTAAGGTTGTGGTTCTTGATACAATTTTGAACGCTGATAACGCCGGTATAATTAGATTTTACTAATTTGGAACGGTTCGGCAGTTATTACGTTCCCAATTATCAAAAATGATGCTAAAAACACCTATTTCACTATGTTAGAAACTTTGAACGCAAACTGTGTCCGATCCAATCACCCGATGTTGACAGTTCAAACGGTATCGGATGGGAAATTGGCCGAGGAATTCATTTCTGAAAGCCGCGTTGCTCTAAGGTGCGCGGTTCGCGAGAAAAACGCGATAAACCGCGGAAATTATAGTTTTCCACTTTCTGGCCAAACCATACACGCTACGGGAAAGCCGACCTCACCGTTGAATTCAGCACGTCCCAATGCATAAGCATGACTACATTAGAACGCTCTATCTCTCAAAAAGTAGTAATTGTTTTTTCGGTCTAAATTTAGCACTTTTAGATAGAAAAAAGTTGAACATTGCAACCGTTGGCGATAGAAAGGTTTACCCACTACCAAATGATAGCTCTCGTTGAGTCTATCAAAAATATGTATACTTTTATATGCCTAAGATTTACCATTTTCATGTAATGTGGTCCATTTCGCTTATTTTTGTATTATTTGAAATATCGTAATTTCAGCACAACTCGGTAACCAGTAGAGACAGATACTTTTCCTATGTAAATTTGTAATCAGCGCACCCATTTTAGTAAGATAGGAAAGGTTTCATACTGATCTGGGTCCTAGTTTTTGAGATTGGTGTGCCAGTTCAAAATTATAGTTTCAAATATGTGATTTCCTACAAAATTTTAGCCAGTCGGCAAAAACCCAACTACCTTCAATCAAATTAAGGTTGTGGTTCTTGATACAGTTTTCGACGCTGATAACGCCGGTATAATTAGATTTTACTTATTTGGAATGGTTCGGCAGTTATTACGTTCCCAATTATCAAAAATTATGCTAAAAACACATATTTTACTAAATTAGAAACTTTGAACGCAAACTGTGTCCGATGCAATCACCCGATGTTGACGGTTCAAACGGTATAGGATGGGAAATTGGCCGAGGAATTCATTTCTGAAAGCCACGTTGCTCTAAGGTGCGCGGTTCGCGAGAAAAACGCGATAAACCGCGGAAATTATAGTTTCCCACTTTCTGGCCAAACCATACACGCTACGGGAAAGCCGACCTCACCGTTGAATTCAGCACGTCCCAATGCATAAGCATGACTACATTAGAACGCTCTATCGCTCAAAAAGTTGTAATTATTTTTTCGGTCTAAATTTAGCACTTTTAGCTAGAAAAAAATTGAACATTGCAACCGTTAGTGATAGAAAGGTTTACCCACTACCAAATGATAGCTCTCGTTGAGTCTATCAAAAATATGTATACTTTTATATGCCTAAGATTTACCATTTTCATGTAATGTGGCCATTTCGCTTATTTTTGTATTATTTGAAAAATCGTAATTTCAGCACAACTCGTTAACCAGTAGAGACAGAGACTTTTCCTATGTAAATTTGTAATCGGCGCACCCATTTTAGTAAGATAGCAAAGGTTTCATACTGATCTGGGTCCTAGTTTTTGAGATTGGTGTGCCAGTTCAAAATTATTGTTTCAAATATGTGATTTCCTACAAAATTTTAGCCAGTCGGCAAAAACCCAACTACCTTCAATCAAATTAAGGTTGTGGTTCCTGATACAATTTTGGACCCTGATAACGCCGGTATAATTAGATTTTACTAATTTGGAACGGTTCGGCAGTTATTACGTTCCCAATTATCAAAAATGATGCTAAAAACACCTATTTCACTATGTTAGAAACTTTGAACGCAAACCGTGTCCGATCCAATCACCCGATGTTGACAGTTCAAACGGTATCGGATGGGAAATTGGCCGAGGAATTCATTTCTGAAAGCCGCGTTGCTCTAAGGTGCGCGGTTCGCGAGAAAAACGCGATAAACCGCGGAAATTATAGTTTCCCACTTTCTGGCCAAACCATACACGCTACGGGAAAGCCGACCTCACCGTTGAATTCAGCACGTCCCAATGCATAAGCATGACTACATTAGAACGCTCTATCGCTCAAAAAGTTGTAATTATTTTTTCGGTCTAAATTTAGCACTTTTAGATAGAAAAAAATTGAACATTGCAACCGTTAGTGATAGAAAGGTTTACCCACTACCAAATGATAGCTCTCGTTGAGTCTATCAAAAATATGTATACTTTTATATGCCTAAGATTTACCATTTTCATGTAATGTGGCCATTTCGCTTATTTTTGTATTATTTGAAAAATCGTAATTTCAGCACAACTCGTTAACCAGTAGAGACAGAGACTTTTCCTATGTAAATTTGTAATCGGCGCACCCATTTTAGTAAGATAGCAAAGGTTTCATACTGATCTGGGTCCTAGTTTTTGAGATTGGTGTGCCAGTTCAAAATTATTGTTTCAAATATGTGATTTCCTACAAAATTTTAGCCAGTCGGCAAAAACCCAACTACCTTCAATCAAATTAAGGTTGTGGTTCCTGATACAATTTTGGACCCTGATAACGCCGGTATAATTAGATTTTACTAATTTGGAACGGTTCGGCAGTTATTACGTTCCCAATTATCAAAAATGATGCTAAAAACACCTATTTCACTATGTTAGAAACTTTGAACGCAAACCGTGTCCGATCCAATCACCCGATGTTGACAGTTCAAACGGTATCGGATGGGAAATTGGCCGAGGAATTCATTTCTGAAAGCCACGTTGCTCTAAGGTGCGCGGTTCGCGAGAAAAACGCGATAAACCGCG
This sequence comes from Melinopterus prodromus, assembly GCA_964023965.1. NCBI lineage: Eukaryota > Metazoa > Arthropoda > Insecta > Coleoptera > Scarabaeidae > Melinopterus > Melinopterus prodromus. The sequence continues at coordinate 55,914,266 of OZ030393.1, forward strand.
GAAATTATAGTTTCCCACTTTCTGGCCAAACCATACACGCTACGGGAAAGCCGACCTCACCGTTGAATTCAGCACGTCCCAATGCATAAGCATGACTACATTAGAACGCTCTATCTCTCAAAAAGTAGTAATTGTTTTTTCGGTCTAAATTTAGCACTTTTAGATAGAAAAAAATTGAACATTGCAACCGTTGGCGATAGAAAGGTTTACCCACTACCAAATGATAGCTCTCGTTGAGTCTATCAAAAATATGTATACTTTTATATGCCTAAGATTTACCATTTTCATGTAATGTGGTCCATTTCGCTTATTTTTGTATTATTTGAAATATCGTAATTTCAGCACAACTCGGTAACCAGTAGAGACAGAGACTTTTCCTATGTAAATTTGTAATCAGCGCACCCATTTTAGTAAGATAGGAAAGGTTTCATACTGATCTGGGTCCTAGTTTTTGAGATTGGTGTGCCAGTTCAAAATTATAGTTTCAAATATGTGATTTCCTACAAAATTTTAGCCAGTCGGCAAAAACCCAACTACCTTCAATCAAATTAAGGTTGTGGTTCTTGATACAGTTTTCGACGCTGATAACGCCGGTATAACTAGATTTTACTTATTTGGAACGGTTAGGCAGTTATTACGTTCCCAATTATCAAAAATTATGCTAAAAACACCTATTTTACTAAATTAGAAACTTTGAACGCAAACTGTGTCCGATGCAATCACCCGATGTTGACGGTTCAAACGGTATAGGATGGGAAATTGGCCGAGGAATTCATTTCTGAAAGCCGCGTTGCTCTAAGGTGCGCGGTTCGCGAGAAAAACGCGATAAACCGCGGAAATTATAGTTTCCCACTTTCTGGCCAAACCATACACGCTACGGGAAAGCCGACCTCACCGTTGAATTCAGCACGTCCCAATGCATAAGCATGACTACATTAGAACGCTCTATCTCTCAAAAAGTTGTAATTATTTTTTCGGTCTAAATTTAGCACTTTTAGATAGAAAAAAATTGAACATTGCAACCGTTGGTGATAGAAAGGTTTACCCACTACCAAATGATAGCTCTCGTTGAGTCTATCAAAAATATGTATACTTTTATATGCCTAAGATTTACCATTTTCATGTATGTGGTCCATTTCGCTTATTTTTGTATTATTTGAAAAATCGTAATTTCAGCACAACTCGGTAACCAGTAGAGACAGAGACTTTTCCTATGTAAATTTGTAATCAGCGCACCCATTTTAGTAAGATAGCAAAGGTTTCATACTGATCTGGGTCCTAGTTTTTGAGATTGGTGAGCCAGTTCAAAATTATTGTTTCAAATATGTGATTTCCTACAAAATTTTAGCCAGTAGGCAAAAACCCAACTACCTTCAATCAAATTAAGGTTGTGGTTCTTGATACAATTTTGGACCCTGATAACGCCGGTATAATTAGATTTTACTAATTTGGAACGGTTCGGCAGTTATTACGTTCCCAATTATCAAAAATGATGCTAAAAACACCTATTTCACTATGTTAGAAACTTTGAACGCAAACTGTGTCCGATCCAATCACCCGATGTTGACAGTTCAAACCGTATCGGATGGGAAATTGGCCGAGGAATTCATTTCTGAAAGCCGCGTTGCTCTAAGGTGCGCGGTTCGCGAGAAAAGCGCGATAAACCGCGGAAATTATAGTTTCCCACTTTCTGGCCAAACCATACACGCTACGGGAAAGCCGACCTCACCGTTGAATTCAGCACGTCCCAATGCATAAGCATGACTACATTAGAACGCTCTATCGCTCAAAAAGTTGTAATTATTTTTTCGGTCTAAATTTAGCACTTTTAGATAGAAAAAAATTGAACATTGCAACCGTTAGTGATAGAAAGGTTTACCCACTACCAAATGATAGCTCTCGTTGAGTCTATCAAAAATATGTATACTTTTATATGCCTAAGATTTACCATTTTCATGTAATGTGGCCATTTCGCTTATTTTTTTATTATTTGAAAAATCGTAATTTCAGCACAACTCGTTAACCAGTAGAGACAGAGACTTTTCCTATGTAAATTTGTAATCGGCGCACCCATTTTAGTAAGATAGCAAAGGTTTCATACTGATCTGGGTCCTAGTTTTTGAGATTGGTGTGCCAGTTCAAAATTATAGTTTCAAATATGTGATTTCCTACAAAATTTTAGCCAGTCGGCAAATACCCAACTACCTTCAATCAAATTAAGGTTGTGGTTCTTGATACAATTTTGGACCCTGATAACGCCGGTATAATTAGATTTTACTAATTTGGAACGGTTCGGCAGTTATTACGTTCCCAATTATCAAAAATGATGCTAAAAACACCTATTTCACTATGTTAGAAACTTTGAACGCAAACTGTGTCCGATCCAATCACCCGATGTTGACAGTTCAAACGGTATCGAATGGGAAATTGGCCGAAGAATTCATTTCTGAAAGCCGCGTTGCTCTAAGGTGCGCGGTTCGCGAGAAAAACGCGATAAACCGCGGAAATTATAGTTTCCCACTTTCTGGCCAAACCATACACGCTACGGGAAAGCCGACCTCACCGTTGAATTCAGCACGTCCCAATGCATAAGCATGACTACATTAGAACGCTCTATCGCTCAAAAAGTTGTAATTATTTTTTCGGTCTAAATTTAGCACTTTTAGATAGAAAAAAATTGAACATTGCAACCGTTAGTGATAGAAAGGTTTACCCACTACCAAATGATAGCTCTCGTTGAGTCTATCAAAAATATGTATACTTTTATATGCCTAAGATTTACCATTTTCATGTAATGTGGCCATTTCGCTTATTTTTGTATTATTTGAAAAATCGTAATTTCAGCACAACTCGTTAACCAGTAGAGACAGAGACTTTTCCTATGTAAATTTGTAATCGGCGCACCCATTTTAGTAAGATAGCAAAGGTTTCATACTGATCTGGGTCCTAGTTTTTGAGATTGGTGTGCCAGTTCAAAATTATAGTTTCAAATATGTGATTTCCTACAAAATTTTAGCCAGTCGGCAAAAACCCAACTACCTTCAATCAAATTAAGGTTGTGGTTCTTGATACAATTTTCGACGCTGATAACGCCGGTATAATTAGATTTTCCTTATTTGTACCGGTTCGGCAGTTATTACTTTCCCAATTATCAAAAATGATGCTAAAAACACCTATTTTACTATGTTAGAAACTTTGAACGCAAACTGTGTCCGATCCAATCACCCGATGTTGACGGTTCAAACGGTATCGGATGGGAAATTGGCCGACGAATTCATTTCTGAAAGCCGCGTTGCTCTAAGGCGCGCGGTTCGCGAGAAAAGCGCGATAAACCGCGGAAATTATAGTTTCCCACTTTCTGGCCAAACCATACACGCTACGGGAAAGCCGACCTCACCGTTGAATTCAGCACGTCCCAATGCATAAGCATGACTACATTAGAACGCTCTATCTCTCAAAAAGTAGTAATTGTTTTTTCGGTCTAAATTTAGCACTTTTAGATAGAAAAAAATTGAACATTGCAACCGTTGGCGATAGAAAGGTTTACCCACTACCAAATGATAGCTCTCGTTGAGTCTATCAAAAATATGTATACTTTTATATGCCTAAGATTTACCATTTTCATGTAATGTGGTCCATTTCGCTTATTTTTGTATTATTTGAAAAATCGTAATTTCAGCACAACTCGGTAACCAGTAGAGACAGAGACTTTTCATATGTGAATTTGTAATCAGCGCACCCATTTTAGTAAGATAGGAAAGGTTTCATACTGATCTGGGTCCTAGTTTTTGAGATTGGTGTGCCAGTTCAAAATTATAGTTTCAAATATGTCATTTCCTACAAAATTTTTGCCAGTCGACAAAAACCCAACTACCTTCAATCAAATTAAGGTTGTGGTTCTTGATACAGTTTTCGACGCTGATAACGCCGGTATAATTAGATTTTACTTATTTGGAACGGTTCGGCAGTTATTACGTTCCCAATTATCAAAAATTATGCTAAAAACACCTATTTTACTATATTAGAAACTTTGAACGCAATCTGTGTCCGATCCAATCACCCGATGTTGACGGTTCAAACGGTATCGGAGGGGAAATTGGCCGAGGAATTCATTTCTGAAAGCCGCGTTGCTCTAAGGTGCGCGGTTCGCGAGAAAAACGCGATAAACCGCGGAAATTATAGTTTCCCACTTTCTGGCCAAACCATACACGCTACGGGAAAACCGACTTCACCGTTGAATTCAGCACATCCCAATGCATAAGCATGACTGAAATTATTATTATTATTATTATTAAATTAAGAAGGCAAATAAAAATTTTATAATTAGTTAATCATAAATTCTATTATTATTATATTCACAGGTTTTATGCATTTTTGTCCAGCGAAAAATTTTAATTCGCCTACCGACGTATCCAGTATAGATTATAACCACATGTGTTTATTATTTCGTCTTGAAAAATTGCATGCTGTACTGCTAAAAAGAAAAGTACGTCCGAGAATAGACTGGAAGGAAGCTCGTCGGTCAAAATTGGACTGAATGTGTATTTAAATGCGCGGAGCGTTTTGCGGAGGCAGCTGCCATGTAATAATAAAATCTCGTTTATCTGAGCGCTCGCAATTAACATAGTGTCCATTAATTAATGCGCTCTTTGCTGGGTTCGCGACGGCCGGCCGGCCCAGCCTAATTGCATCCTGTTCCTTCGCAACAATGGCTGACGACGGCCGCACTGCGAAACGCGAAAACCTAACCTCGGTACATCACGAAACTAACACGCGAGATTCTATGGTAGGAACTATAAACCGCCAGGTATTTATTAAGTGTTGCGACAGAAGAGGGTAAACTATCAGTTATGCAAGGAGGTCAAGTTAATATTGCTATAAGCGACAGTGCAAGAAAGAAAAGAAAAAAGATTTCTAACAAAGCGATAGATTAATATCGTTGATATTAAAACAGGCCTTTTATTCGATTATCTATTAAAATATGTATATACATGATTATTCTTTAGTGCAATAACAATTGTTTTTAAGTATACTAAAGTTTGAATAAAAAATAAAATAGAAGTTAGAAATAATATACAAATAAAAAACAGTATATCAAAAACTAGACCAAATGTTGGCTTATTGAAGAATTTTTACTGATGTTTTTTTTTCTCTAAATGTTTGTGGATGCGATATATCAGAGTTGATAATCGTGATCAAACTTTTCAGCAATATTTATTTTATTTATAGTCCTTTGAAATAGCTGTGACGGGTGTGACAAGCACGAACGTATCCCTGTTTTTTTAATTAACTAGAACTAAACTAAACGATCAACCAAATCCCATTATAAAATCAAGTGACTTGAACTTGATGTTTGTTCACTACAACGCATCTTAATATATACCAATATTAATTATCCTTTGTTTGTTGATTGGCTTCGTAATTTTTGTTCTTATTGCACGTTTCAAATTTATTAGAACAAATCGAACACAACCGGGATATCTCGTGCACAAAAAAAATATTTTATTTCAAAATTGGAATTTGGGTTCATTTGCACCGTATACAAATTGCTAATAATTCGGTACAAAAAGAGCACAACTTTTTGTTTGCGGCACAAAACAGCACAAAACTATCACAAAACGTCTGCATAACAAAATTATTTCAAATTTGCAATTTGGGTATCACTCGTAAAGTAAATTTGTTAATAACTCGGGAACGAAAGAAGCACAAAACTTCTGATTACGGCACAAAACAGCACAAAACTAACACAAAACTTCAGCATAAAAAATATTTTATTTCAAAATTACGCTGCAAAAACACTCGGAGCAAAAGAGGCACACAACTTTTTTGTTTGCGACACAAAACAGCACAAAACTAACACAAAACGTATGCATAAAAACATCGATTTGATTTCAAATTTGCAATTTGGATTCATAGGCGCCGCAAACAAAACTTGCGAATTACTCGGGAACTAAAGCAGCACAAAACTAACAGCGACAAAAAAACATTCACAAAATCTCATTGCCCAGAGTTATTTGTATTTGACTATTTTGCTTTGTCTTTTTTCTCGATTTTTTATGCAAGCTTGAAAAACACGAGTGAATACTTCTGTCAAAATTTAGGTGGCCAATACATGTGGTTGTTCACTACACGTAACAAGCCGATAGCGGCTAGACATATGACAAACAGCTGGTCCCTGCCAGGCATTCGTTCAATAGTTTTGTGCCTGGATTGCTCATAAATATTTGATAAAAAAATTGCTGCAATAATATTTTGATGTTGTAGTACTTCTATAAATTGTTATGCATTGAAACATAGTATCATATTGTATTTTTCTTCAAAGGCTGTGCAGCCAATCATCAGACATATTTATACCAATTCTAATATTCGCTTTTCTCTTTTGTCTGGTCCCTACTCATACTCAAGTAGCATTTGTATAACAAGTTTCGGTGTTGGTACTCTTCTCTGGATTTTGAATGCGTGCGTCCAATTTGTAGGGCTAGAGTTTTGGTGGAGAAGACTAACGTAGAGTTGGGCGTAGAACAGCGTACACTGATAAAACTGAAAAGGTAATGTTACCGTGTAAATCGGTGGAGGCATTGTTAACCTCCGATTATCGAAGGGAAAATATCATGTGGTTTGTTTTGGTTTGTTTTTACTTTTCGTTAATAAATTTACTTCTGATGTGAAATGAGGTTTCCAATTTCTGTTTTATATATACTTTTGTTAGTAAAATTACCGACGTTCAGTAAATTTGCCGTAAATACGTAATTCCAATTAATTTGTGTACAGTAAACTTTCTACAACTTTAATATTAGATTTGTTCGAGCAGTTGCAAAAACAATCAGTACTTTTGTGATACTTTTGGGCCACATATGTTGCTATGATAACTTAATTATAAATACCAATGAAACATTGTCTGGTTTCTCACAAAAGAACTGTTTGTAAACTGGTTTTGCAACTTTTCGAACAAGCCTATATTGTAAACTGTAAAATCACTAGTAAAAATACTTATTAATGTGGAGATGATAAATAAGAACGAAAAATAATAGTATGAAGTTTTATGATAGTTTTACCAATAACATGTTAAAAAAGCCATATTTATATATACAGGGTCCTGCAACTAAGCTCCCGTCTTCTGTAGCTCACTTACTCATTAAGCTAGGAGTTTGACATTTTGCAGGCTTACCCTGTACTTCAAGATACAATTCAAGAAATTATTTTTTATTATACAGCGTGTTCCAAAAATTTGCAACGCCATGGTAATATATTTTTTTAAATTGCATGCTATACATTTTTCTACACATTTGGAAGTCTTTTATGGTTGCCTACATATCACCAAAATTTTATGGAAATCGGTTGAGTGACCGCAGCGGAAAAAAATAAAAACCAAAAAAAAATTATTTTGCGTCGTAGGCTTTAAAAACCAATAAAAACCACAAAATGCACCTCGTTAATAAAATTTTGCGACGTGCTTATTAAGTAAGATGTAATAGTCTCGTTAACCAAGTGACATTGATCCAAATTATACAGGGTGACCAAAATCGAGTGTCAAACTTGTCAAACTTCAAAGCGCGCTATTGTTCTTATTTTAAATTGGAACCCATAATTTTTTTTAGGTGAAACGATGCGGAATTAAAGAATAAATATTGTTTCTGAATACAACCCCATCACAATTCCCAATATTTTAAAAGGTATTCGCCAAAAACTCATTTTTCAACGTTTCCAACAGCAATTTTAGGTAATAAATATCGTACGTGGCGTTGAAAAACAATTTATTACATAAAATATAACGCAGAGAGGTATTTTAGATTTTACTGTACTTAATTAAGTAGTTATTCAATTGCTAACTTTACTGCAAAATTTACCTATAGCCACATTTCCGTCCTTACCGCTATGGGTAAATTATGCAGTAAATTTAGCATTTGAATAACTACTTAATTAAGTACACTCAAATCTAAAATACGTCTATTATTTTTTATGAAATAAATTGTTTTTCAACGCCACGTACGATATTTATTATCTAAAATTGCGGTTGGAAACGTTGAAAAATGAGTTTTTGGCGAATAACTTTTAAAATATTGGGAATTGTGATGGGGTTGTATTTAGAAACAATGTTTATTTTTTAATTCTGCATCACTTCACATAAAAAAATTTATGGGTTCCAATTTAAAATAAGAACAATAACACGCTTTGAAGTTTGACAAGTTTGACACTCGATTTTGGTCACCCTGTATAATTTGGATCAATGTCACTTGGTTAACGAGACTATTACATCTAACTTAATAAGCACGTCGCAAAATTTTATTAACAAGGTGCATTTTGTGGTCTTTATTGATTTTTAAAGCCCACGATGCAAAATCAATTTTCTTTGCTTTTTATTTTTTTCCGCTGCGGTCACTCAACTGATTTCAATAAAATTTTGGTGATATGTAGGCAACCATAAAAGGCTTCCAAATGTGTAGAAAAATGTATAGCATGAAATTTAAAAAATATATTACCATGGCGTTGCACATTTTTGGAACACCCTGTATAATAAAAAATAATTTCTTCAATTGTACCTTGAAGTACAGGGTAAGCCTGCAAAATGTCAACCTCTTAGCTTAATGAGTAAGTGAGCTACAGAAGACGGGAGCTGAGTTGCAGGACCCTGTATATATATATATATATATATATATATATACTTATTTTTTATAAAGATTTCATATTTTTAACATTAAATAAATAGAAGTTCTTGACAAAATGTTCTATAAGTAATCATAAATGAAATTAACGAGATAAAAAAAGTGAAAGTGGAATTATTCATATCAACACTGCAAATTGTTACCTGCACTTTGTAGTACCTATATATTGGCAAAGACCTCCATAAAATACAAAGAGATAAATGTAAATTATATGTTTTAATACTATAGAACAATATGGCGCAAATATTCCACACCAATAAACACCGATAAAGGATAAGTCACAGAGGCACTACCAGTGTTAAATTAGTTGTATTTAACAATCGCACTCAATAAAACTCTAGCTTATCTGTTGTAAACACAATCAAAAATTATTGCGCAAGCGCGATTTTAAATTCTCTCGGTAGCACTTTACCATCTAGAGAGGAAAATTGCACGTGCAAAAGACAAATTTACATATCAGACAGTAGTCAGACAGTAGAGTTTGTACAATTAATGAATATAACTGCATTTTCAGTGATATTTTGTATTTTTCCTTAAAATGGTGGTAAAGTTGCTGACAAATAGTGTAGGTTTACTGAAAAATATGTAAATTTCATTTGTAAATACGCACCCATTTTTATCAGTGTAGAGCTGGTTGTAATTAATGCACTTGACACTAACCATTCTTCAATCTCGAAGAAATTACTAGAAAACAGCACCCCCATTGAGCAACCACCACAATTTTCGCTCCAAATCTCCGATAATATTTCCCTCTCCATATAATTTCATATAACCGATTGGTTCGCGTTGATAACTTCACAGATTAGCCAGAAATTGTGCGTCGTGATACGCATGATGAATGGGCGGAATTCACGCGCGTCGACAGGGCGGGGAGGCGGCGCAAATGTGTGTTTAGGCGGCGGTCGGTGGCGGCTGCGAATGTCCTTGACCCTGACGTAACCTGCCCCACGGTCGCTCGATACCAGTACAGGCCTGCCGCGCCGTTATCGACCGCGACTGTTTCGGCGGCTCTCTGCCACCACCGCACCGCCTAGTCGGAGGGATCCCGTCTGTTCCCGACCCGGCACGCGGCCTCCCAAAATCTATTAGAACGTCTGGTGGTGCGGCTGGCTTCCCCGGCTGATGGGCGGGTGCCGGTTTCGCCGGGTCCCAGGGTCGACGCAGTGCACCTACCCCCGAAATTCTGTCACGAGCCTGCGAGACAGTGGCCCGAAATGTATAAATTATGTTACTGTTGAAGGTCTGGAGTTGAAAGATTGCTGAGGACACTCGTACTTTCGTTTTAACCTGTTTCTGAAAGCATGTTTACACAACACTATTTATCAGCCAAGAAGTTGTACAGTTTTGGAAGCAGTCTAATTGTGTAGTGTCATAGAGAAATTGCTTACAATATGTACGCACAATTTCTTTCTTTTTCCTTATTTTTCTTTGTTGAGCAGATTTTTGAATAGTGGATATAGTTTAGATTAGAATAGATTCCATCAAATACATAAATTGCCCCAACTGTGCCACATTGGCCTCCAAACAAGCTTCCGTATGGTGCCTCCAATTTGCGCTCAAACAGCGGCGTCTATATTGTCATCATAAAGTCTATGAGCGACTGCAGTATTCTGACCACATTCTCCATAAATGATCAGCATGTCTACATACTTAGCTACTTGTGAAATTACTAATTTTGATAACACAGAAAACGCGAAAGAACCCCGACATGAAACCGGGAACGTAAACGAAATTCATGCAAGAGGAATCACACGGGGCTCCACACGACTGATTGCGGAGTAGGTAAACTACTAGTCTTGCTAAAAACGTAATGTGTCAAATACTGCGTTTCAATGATCTATTACTCAAAACAAAAACTGGTACCAGATAGACTGAGAGACTGAGAAAAGAAACATTTGACTTTTATTCCAATTATCAAAATCTATAACCTCTACAAATGATCACACTGTTTTGGTATACACCCTGTATAGTGGGGTGCAACTAGCCATTAGAACAGCAAAACCAAGGAACCCGATTAATGGGCTTACACAAGGTATAAAACTTCTAAGGCAAAAACTAAAAAATCTGATGTGGCCAGGAACATGACTATATCATACAATATATAAAATTAATAGTTTAGCGTTTAGCTGCATGAGATTCTATCGAGATCGATCGTGTTTGCATTAAAATAAAACGAACTAGCCAGGATTTGACAGATATTGACAGTAGGTATTGTCAAAAAATCTGCCTTTGACACTACCTACCTACTGTCATTAGAATAAAAATATCTGGCAAATCCTATATTAATGCAGACACGATCTCGATCAAATAGAATTTGGTCCTACAGCTAAACTAATAATTTTATCAAAAAATTTCATAGACATATATATTATATATATATATATATAATTATAAAAAAATTCCTCTACTTTAATTTATTATTTAACTATTTTGACGAAGTTACAGAAATGGCTTCTCATTTTCAAAATCCTTGAAAAATGCATAACAACATTTCTATCCGCACTCGAAATACACATTGACTTTGTGTATGACACCAAGATGTTTCAATATTGTTTCACATAGCGTACGTGCGCGCGTGTTTCTCCTCTTCATCGCATTCTCCATGCATTTGCATGTTGAATTGACGTTTCGCAACCGCTGACGTTCTGAATAATGTTAAAACTTTCAAAATATCCTGGCTACCTACTATTAATGTAGACACGATTTCGATCAAATAGAATTTGCTCCTGCAGCTAAACTATTAATTTTACCAAAAAATGTTATAGACATAAATTATACAAAATTTCCTCTACTTTAATTTATTATTTATCTATTTTCACGAAATTACAGACATGACGGCTCATTTCGTCAATCGTTGAAAAATGCTAAGAGTATATATAATAGCCAGTTCCTTTGGACCCTTTTGAACCGAAAGGGTTTCAAAAAGCTCTAAGTTTGGTCATAAAACTTCTAAATATGAACTTTCGTCCCGATACCTAGTTTCTCCGGAAACTAGTAGTTTCCCGGAATCGTCGCCACAAAAATCGTTTACACACACACATAGACACACACACACACACACACACACACACACACACACACACACACACACACACACACACACACACACACACACACACACACACACACACACACACACACACACACAGACATTTTTTTGTACCTTGGTCAAAAATGTTCAGGGCACCCATAAAGGCCTATTTCCGCTAAAATCTCAATTTTTTTTTTCAGCACGATTATAATACTTCATCGTACTGCGTATGATAAAGTAAGAATCCGTATTAAAACACAATGTTCGACTTGGCTATACTTAAGCATTGTGACGTGAACGTGTGTTGATTTGATAACAATGGAAACCGTAATGCGGAGTTTTGACACTGAAGCAATAACAGCAACATATCTAAGCTAATTTTATTCTATATTTTATTTTTTAGTAATAAATTTTATTATTTAATATAAAAATGAAGGTTGTTGCCTACTAGGGAATTTGTATTCACACGTAGAATTTTTCTCAGCTATTTATTCACAGAAGACTAAGTGAACTTACTTTACAGGTTTCACAAAATGTATCATAATATAGCAATATTTAATATACACACCTATTTCTTTTTTCTCCCAGAACATTTATTTTGGATTGATTTATTTTTTAGGATAGGGTTTTCTTTCTTTTAAAGTTGTTAGTTCATTTGATAGAATTTAAGTTTCAAAATAATGAATTTCAGTCAAACGAAACAAATCCAATCATTTACAATCACGCCGTATATGTAGCTATAATACATCTGTATTATTACAGTTTTATTTCGTATTTCCTTTACTTTATAAGGACAAATCGAAATTATTTAATAACTAAATTGTTCTAACGACTATCACGATCCTAGTTGAACTTAGAGGTTAGAATCGTGAGAGGAAATCACCTTTTATTATTAAGACGGAGATCCCCGCTACCTAAACAGACATTTTGCAAAATAATCACCTCATTCCCTGCACCCAATTACTCACGATCTAGACTCGGTTTACCGTGGTCAGTAAGACCTCAAATTGTCTATACTATAAGGGTACGGCCAAAATCGTTTCAATTCTTGCCCGCAAATTATTAAGTTTAACGTTTCCATCATTATTTTCCATACCTACTTAATTTGATGGTACAATTTTGAGGTTAATTTACATTTGGGACCACTGTGAGGCCTGGGCGAACCCGGCTGGAGAACGCGTCGCGACGCCGACGCACCACTGCGACGCTTTCTCCCTTTCACACACGCAAACATACTTACGTATACACACATATACATAGGTACACATGGAAGGGACGCGCGTTCGCTTTTCCAAAACAAACATCCCCGCGCAACCCCCTCCCCCCGATGCGCAAGAGTGACGAACGTTTGATTGGGGGGAAACAGACATTTCTCTGCCATAACCTACTGGTAAACCGTAAGTTTAGAGCAACAAAAAAATTGGAGTGAAAAAAATCGGACCCCCATTCTGGTATCCGGACGTATAGTAAATAATAAATGCATTATTGGGAAATCCTGAACACGAGGGGAGTTTTTTTTTCAGTAGGGATAAAGCATTGGGGAAATAAAATTGACGGTTTGCGAAAAAACTGGGGTGAAAGTGTAAATATTTTAAGTATTATGTAAACTTTAATCTTTGTACTTTTACCTGAATTCCCTAAAGTTTGTTCCCAAATATTTTTTAAGCATTTACAGCGATTCTTCAAGTGGGGTGCGGAGAGCTCCATAAAAGAAACGTAAAAAAACGCGATAACCTGACGTGATATGTAACTTTTTCTCGGATTCGCATTCAGCGCAAATGAATCAATCGAAAACGCCTATTAACTTTCCATTAACAAACAAAAGTTATCAATACACATTACAATAATTTTCAACTGTACTTTTCTCGAACATATTCTTATGTAAGGCGATAAGTTTTGTGAATAGCCTTCAATGCAATTAACATATACATATATCAATATCAGTACAAAAAACATGGAGTTACTATTTTATAAAAATCGAAAACAATAATTGAAGGTCGGAAATTAATTTTGATGGTAATATGTATACTTTGATAATTAAAAATCGACGTGTCCCAGAATTTTTTCAAATAACACACCGTTTGTCATGTTTCCATACTTTAGGCGCTCACTGTATAATATACTATTATATGTATTTATCTATTTATATCAACCAAATTAATCAAATCAGATCATGATATTGAAATAAAAGAAAATTACTAAAAGTAAGTCTAAAATTAAATCTCAAAATTACACTTTATTACGTTATTAAGTTTTAGTTTAAGTTAGATATTCCAAATATATTAGTTTAAAGAGCTCAGATTCAGGCAATTCTAGTTCCATAATTTCAAGTTTCCAGAAATAGTACAACATGAGAAACTTCTAATGTACCAGTTCCGTGAGACAGTCAAATTCTGTTAAAAAAGCTATCGTCTTTAGACTATATTCTGTAGATATAAATGTTACGGTACTTAGCATCTTCAACAAATTATTGAGTTTGTTTTTTTATTGCTTGTTCATTAGAAGAAATAGATAAAAATAATGCCAGAAGATCGTCTAATATTTGCTTAAATATGTGTAACACAATAGCGAAGTTTTTCTATTCGCTATCTACTTTACCAGACAATATTTTGTAAATATGAAAAAATATGTGAACATTGTTTTGGCACTTAGCTCGTTATTTACTGTAATATATAATGTAAACAAATTAACAGTCAAACAATACCTACAGTACCGATACGGTAAAATCAAGCCTAACAAAATATATTTCTCAATTTCTCATATAACCTTGTATAGATTCCTCTTCAGTAAAAAAAAAACTGTTTTCGTTCTGGAAATGTTTACTCTGTCCTAACGACGAAGCGCGAAAAGCCATTGTCTCGATAGAGTTTTGCTCCCCGCAAAAATGTATCATCGACCTCCGTTGGTGTTCATTGTCATCCGCTGGAACAAATAAGATTAGTGCGGCTATCTTCGCAACAATAGCCCATCAAACACCGATCGGATTATTACTGTCTATTGCTGGAATCAATATACATACATAAATAACCTAATAAAACGATAATGTAGTCGTTAAACTCTATTGGAGCTTTACGATAAAACCCGTATGGTAAATATTAATATGGAGATAAGTCGTAAAAATGTTGGATCGGTTAGTTATGGGCGTTTACAGTCATGTACCTTGAATTCGAATACTTTTAGAGATATATGCAATAAAATAGTAACAAACTGTTTTGGTTCTCTGTTATTTTTTAATAACGTTTGCACTGCTGTCAAAGGTATACTAATAGGAAAATATGCCACTAAATGCAACGCATTTGATTATTTTTGCTCCATCAGAAATAATGCGAAAACTGTTTCGCATTATTTCTGATGCCCAAACCTAAAATTATTTTCCCGGAACGACAATTGTAGAAAGTGATTGAAATATTGGCACTTAACTTGAAGTGTGAAAACAATGTAAATACTATATTTGTTGTTTCAATAAAGATAAAGAAAACACGATTTGTGGGGCATGAAGGTATTGGCAAAATGTTGCAGATAATTAAAAAAATCGACAAAATTTCAATGATTATTGAATATCATTATGTTCCTGGTCTTTAGACCATACCCATTCTTCTTCCTGAGTGGTAATTGCTGCATATCATCGTTTGATGTTTGATGAGGTGTTCAGATTTATTTTCTGATAATGGTTTGTCATAGTTTCTTTTTCGAATTTAATCAGAAAAAAAAAAACAACAGAAATTGACAGAGCATTCAAAGTAGCCTAATATGCAAGCTTAAACATAAAGTTGCAAAGAAGAAAAGCAGTGATACGTCTGTGAAATGGTATTTGGTATTCTTAAATTTTCTAGATGGTCTTTCTAGTCAACTTTAGCGTTTGTGTCTAATCACTGATCAATCTTATCATCTTTGCTCATAGAGTAGCAATATCCTCATTGGTGCCCCAATAGTTTGGCAACCCTGCTTAAGGCGCTAAGTTCACATGTAGAGACTTAAAATGTAGCTCACGAAAAAAGTGCTTTTTGCTATAAATTTACAGCACTTAAAAAAATAAGTAAGTATGGAATTTACTTATTTTTATTTATTTAGTGTACAATATAAATCTGTTTCGTAAAAAAATAGTCAAGTAGATGCTGTTGCAGGCACTATCAGCTTCTGTAAAAACCATCGGACATCAGAATTTAAAAATATTGTAAAACTAGATGAAATTTGATTGAGGTTGCGCCACCATTTGGTTGAATATTCAAA
The DNA here is from genome assembly GCA_964023965.1 of Melinopterus prodromus. Lineage (NCBI taxonomy): Eukaryota > Metazoa > Arthropoda > Insecta > Coleoptera > Scarabaeidae > Melinopterus > Melinopterus prodromus. Next base: position 55,930,190 of record OZ030393.1, read on the forward strand.
TAGTTCAAAATTGACAAAATGGCTGTTTGAATTTTTAGGTCAATTTTTCTCAGCATTAATTGTAATTATTTGAAAGTTTTACTTATTTACAATCAACAGTTTTTTTGTTCGTCAGATCATGTGTCGAAACACATGCGTTGGATGTGTTTGTGTAGTAAATTCTATAAGAAGCTGCAAACAAATTATACTAAAAACCAGGGATGTAAAAATGTAATTTATAGCGTAAATTACCAAATTAATTACCGTAATTAATAATAATTTACCGATTTTAATTACCAGCTTATATTACTGATGGTGGTTTCGTCAATTTAAATTACCGTTGGTAATTTACCAGTCACTTACCGAAAATTTTAATTACAGTTGTTAATTTACACGAATTTATAAATTAATTTCAAAAATCTTCCATCGGTACTTGCGTGAATGTACCCCACCACTCCTAAGCAGTCGACAAGTGCACTGTTGTTTGTGCTTTGCCTGGGAAGTTCTTCGCTATGTAAGAGCGTAATTTATCGGGTAAATTACTAAATAAATTACCGTAATTAATGGTAATTTGCAGTTTTTTAATTATGATTTTAATAATGATTTTTAAACTCAACATAAGCACCTATAATCTTTTTCTACACTGTATCCCAATTTCACATTAATCAATGAAAGCGTGAAGCTTAATGCAGCAAGCTGCGATTAGAACATACCATGAGCTGTAAAACCTAAAGAAAAAAATCGAGGATTGAATAGCCGTTTTGGTCTCATATTTTATACACTTCAAGAGCGTTTGTTCGCTGTGTTTGTTGGGCATATGTATTCAGTTCGTTGCTCAATACCAGAGCATTTCAGGTGACAGATTTTATTAGGTTTTGTTTAGGTAAATTTTGTAGTTTATTTCGCAGTAGTAAATTTTTTATTTATTTAACCGATTTTTATGATACTTTCGATTCATATTGTAAAGAAAATCATTGACATTATAATATACTATTTTTCATTTTGTATTAAATTGATTATGAAGTTTAAAAAAATATCTTACTATACAGGAGAACTAAAATAGTCCAGGTTTCAGTCAGTAATTTGTCAGGTTTTCAAATTTTCTGCTACATTTCTGTTTTTAATTTATCCCTATATCTGATTTTATTATTGCTTAAGACAGTTTCAAGTAGGTCTGACGTAAATTGAAAGTAATGGCGGGAAAGAAAAGAAAAAATAATTAAATAGGATTTCGTCCTCTTCTTCCATTTGTTCTCTAGCACAAGTTGTTTTATACTAAACTCGGTATATACACTTTAACTGTCAGCAGCTACTAAAAGAAAAAGATCTTACTCTAAGCTGGTCATGACGTCACACTGACCGAACCGAGCAATGTCTACTAAACAAACAAAATAAAGGTCTCTAATCTACAAAATGAACAATGAAAATCATTAAACTCATTATTTTAACACTTAATTTTAAAATATTTATCCTTAACCCTATCAACTAACAATTTTATTAATAGCACAGTAGGTACCTACTAATAAACATTGTTCTGCAGGAAAGAATTCTAGATTATATTTTGTTGCGTAGTACTATAATTGGATAAATTCAGTCGGCCATTATTACATTTATAGTATTACGAATGTTACGATCGAATGGCGAAACAACGAATAGCGACGATAAACCGAAGATAAGCTATTCTGGTAGGAGACGATATAATGCCACTTTATGAAGATATTCAACGCGAAACGCGACGTAGAACAACGGCAGCGCTATCGCAAAACAATAGGGGAAAGAGCAGTTTTACGAGTTCGCGTATCGAAAAAGGACAAACGGAACGCAACAACAACAAGAACGACGACAGGCGAGCGAGCGGCGCGGCGGCCGAACTCGTACGCGCGCGTCATTGTTAACCGTGAGCAAAACATGTCGAGGATCGATCCGAGGACCGCCGCGCGACATAAAACTGAAATTGGACCCGCAATAATAACACGACTCGTTTAAATTCACTCACTCATGCGCGAATTTACAGCGGATTTCGTTTAATTTGTATTGGCGGGCCGGTCAGTATGTTCTTGGAACGGTCCTGTTACGTAGGCGTACAGATAAACCCCGACTGTCCCGTAAGTATTTCAAGGCGTTCTTCGATCAACCGACACAGAAGTAATCGTAATAATTACTGAAGTGATTGGTGTATTCGATTGGAAGAACCTACTTTCCAAATAAATGATTTTTAGTATTATAGAAAATGATTTGGATGTCTCGTCGTAGACTACCAGTAACCTCATGACGAAGTGGCGCTAAACTCTGTGGATGAGGTTGTAGATTGGGGATGTAGATCCGGAGATCTTGGTGGCTATGACCAGAAGTGAATATTGGGTTCTTCTTCAACCTTTTGATAAGAGAAGTTGGCCATAAGTTTACAGTAGTTATTGCAGAGGGATCAAATCATAATTACTACCTAAAGAATTAAAAAGACAAAAGGCATTATTTGCTTAAATACGCACATTTTTAGAATCTTTCATCTGTGTTTTTAATGCTTTACGAACCACACCTCTTCCATAGTTATTTGAGTCCAAAATTACTCTAATTTGGTCTAAAAAACATAAACTTTGATCATTTTCAGCATCAGATTTTACCCTTACCGTAATTTCAAGCTGCAGTAACTAATATGTGTGGAGGTAAGCGTCTTCTTTCATTTGGTGTACGTTGTGTTACAATCGGACGGAAAAAAGGACTTATTCATTTCGCTTGTCTGAAACGATGTATTTTTCTATACTTGCATCGCTGAGGAAGAAAATGATGAGCTGAAAGTTAATGAGCTTTTTTTACCACTAATTACCGTAATTTTGGGATGCAATAACTAGCATAAGTGATGGGTTTCATTTTGGGAAATATTTCCTGACAACGTAATGAAATAAAAAGTGATTTATGCAGTTTGCTGTTCTGAAATGGTCTATTATTGTATACTCACATATGTGAGGATGAAAATGATCAAAGTGCCAGAATTATTGATACCACTAGTTACCAATACCTAGATGCTAGGGACGTATCGGCTATATTTGTTAATTTGCTTTTAGATGTTGTATGTATACAGGATTAGCGGAAATATGAGATTCTAAAAATGTTCCAATTTATTCAAATTATTACTTTATTTTTAATTTTTTAGTTAGTAAGTATGATTTGATTTTTGTAATAACTACTGTCAGTATTAATTCCACTCCGTAAAAAATATACATTTTTACATCGTATGGGCTGTCAGAAGGGCAAACTTTCAGGCAGCCAATAGCATTAAAAATAAAATAATACTGTTTCATAAGCAGAATTGTAAATTATCTGTCAGAGTAATTTGAACTGAAACTTAATAGCAGATCACATCATTATCAGTATGATATGAGGCAATAATATTGAGAAATTTTCTCTGCCTGATTATTTTTTCTTGTTTCAGAAAACAAAAAGGGTTTTCTACAATACCTGGATTATCGGGTCATTAATCAATTTTGTCAAATTTTCTCCAGTTCTTAAAATAAGTCTGTAAAGCAACAAATGTTGTTTTAAAATTTAAAATGTATGAATAGAAAGTCGGCATATCTTCTAGCTAGATTTAGAATACCGACTATATTTTTATTGAATTAAAAGTATGTCTGAAAATCAGACAACCCGAAATTAAAATTATGAAAATAACTAAAAACGCATTAAATAAATATATTTTTAACATTTGTGTTAATTTCAGAGAAACTAATTTTAAGTAAAACAAAATGTTTCGAAAAAAACTGCTTTACCGTCAATATTTGGCCAAATAAGTACATAAGTAGAATAACTCGAATAACTAAGTTTCCTGCTTTAGAATTTTACGAATTTCATTATAAAAAACAAATGACACTAAAAAATATGATTTATGACATCTTTCTTAATCCGCGACATCCTTTACTGGTCTTAATGATAGCATAATAATTTGATGGCTCAACATGAGAACAATTTTGAACGAACAGTAATTAAAAATTACAAAAGTCACTAAATTTGAAAAATTGGAATTTTGTTAATTAAAAGTCAATTGACGATGTCGATATATTTCATTGCGCTGAATACGAATCCGGAGTCGAACGTTGCCTATGATATTTTGTTCGTATTTTGTTGTTTTTTAAACTTTTTAAGATATTTTTAGGATTTCTTGTAAAAGTCTGGTATAAAGTCTGAAAAATTGACAAATTCACGCCGTTTTATATTTTGACTTTTCTCGACAATCTGACGTGATGAAAGACATTCCGACCTGTACTCGTACTTAACGCAATGGGATCTGTCGAAATGAATTTATTTCTTACTTTTGCCATTTGGGTGGGTTGACTTCATCTCATAAACTACCGCTAATCAAATAAATCTAATATTATATTTGAAATCAGGGGCATGAACGGTACCTCTAGCTCTAACTTTAAGTTTAATCGGTTAGATTGATCCTTTTATTAACTTTCATGCGACTCATATCTAAAACCTAAAATTTTCAAGAAAAGCCTTCCAGCAAAATTTGATTTATCTAACCGTGGACGCTATAGTTGCAACAAGACGATTCCTCTACTCAGACAAACATTATTTCTGGAACTGTGGTTGTCAACTGGCCACCAAAAGCTTGTGACTTACAGCCGTTACACTTTTTTTGTGAGGCCAGCTTGAATCTCTCGTTTATTACAGCAAGCCACGAACAGCTGACAATCTCAAAGGTAATAATATATCATTCTAGTTATGGGTGAGATACGGCATGAATTATGTTCCAGTGTCAAAACAAAGAAAAACTGTCGGCCGTGCTGTTTTTTTTTAAATGATATTGTATGGTTTTAAGGTATAATATAACAGAATATACACAATGCAAACGCCCAGTTTCTTTTTATTCCATAAAAAGCAATGTTAGTTATTTCAACATCTAAATATCATTATGACTCTACTAAATTGATTTTTACCGAAATTGCTATAAATGATGTAAGAATGTATGTGACATCATCACAAAAAATGTTGTGTATACTTTTTTTTTTCTTTTAATAATGTGCCAATAATTTATAATAGATTTAACGGCTGTTTGTCAAGCGTAATTATAAATTCCTATAAATCTGGCTACAAATTGTGTAACAGGGCCTTTAAAAAAGTGCACTTTGACCATGGTGCGTTCATGCGTGCACGTGACAAGTTCTGAAACAACGAAAGACCGTTTATAAATCGAGAAAAGCGTACTTTAAACTTTAATGCGTTTACCTGTAAGTGACTCGAAAAGGTTACGGAACCCCACGGTTACAGAATACAGGTTATGAAATAAACCGCTAAATTCGGTATGTTACACTTTGGTAACGCACTTTCTTACGAAATAACACAAGGAACAAACCGCCATTGCGTATAGTTGAGCTTTGTGCCAACTGTAAATGTGTGGTTTCGTATAATACATAATAATATCTTTGTTGGAATGGAGTTAATCATATGTGATTTCGTAGAACTGTCCGCAATTAGAAATGATGAGGTTATGTTATAAGGTTGTCCATGACGTTGTCTTCAGGCAAGGGTAACATCAAACATATCTTGGTTATTTATCCTCAATTAATTTGATAGGTAACATTTAACACTTCGAGAATTTGGCTACTGCAGTTCTTCAGTGGCTTTTCCTAAATAAAAGTTTGGCCAAAATAACGACGTAAATGCTAATTTCAGCTTTTTGTCGACATATAGTAAATAGCTGCTTTAAACATGTACTAAAGTGGTTTGTTGAGGTGTGCGATTTAAACTATAACGAAGTTTTTCAAATTGACGAAATTGACTTCAAAACTTGTGTCTCTTTTTTTTCGAGAAATGTTGGTTCATTATATGTAGATATGGTTAGGTTCCATTTGGGGGCATATTATAACTTATTATATATCAACATATTTCTGGAATTCCTCGTCATTTTTGTCCATGTACCGTTGAAGAAATAATAAAGAATCATCCTCCTTTTTTGTGGCCTTTTTTGTGGTAAAACTCAGAAACTACTCAACGAATTTTGATTGGACTCTCACCCAAAAATTCTTGAATTGTAGGAAATATTAAAGAAAAGCCTGGTACAAATTTATTGTATAGTTTTTGAACTATATCGCCACAAAAAAAAAGTATTTTTTAATTAGAATCAACTCAAATAAAAAGTAGCACTCACTGCATCAGAGATATTTTCAACACGCTATATTATACTGAGGTATTCCGCCGCCGTGCTTTGCCAGGCACTTAAAGTCGGTGGGCCAGACTATGCAATTAGCATCATTTCGGACTATTAGTCCTCATCAGTACGGTAAGGACTAATAGTCCGACCAATACTTTCTCCTTCTGTATCTCTATACCGTCGATTAACCAGCTTTCCTTGTTAGCATCATTTGCATTTGCAAGTATCATTCCGGTGAAGTGCCCTGAGGTCTTCTATGTGCAGCTCACGGTACTACAGTACTAACCTTTTCCGCCTTTCTGAGCATTGCTGTCGGCAACGTTCTTGAAACCTCTGTTTTGTTGGCTGCTTAACGTGAGGTTTGCTTGCAGCTGCAGACAGTGAGTCTGGTTTGATTTAATAGCCCAATATTTTTGCACTTTGTTACTTTGGGCTCTTGGAAACATGGGCGAAGTTCTTTCTGACCAAGGATTTTGTTTTGATAGGTTAAATCTTGGCCCATCTACACCTGTCCCAACTCCATCAATATATATGTTGGTGATTGTCTTCAAGCAAATCGTTTACTATTTCTGCAAGGCACTAATCCTGTTCCATCTGGTAAATGGAGTAAATAGCATATTTTTGGAAAATAAGCACGAAAATGAGAATAAAGCACACAAAAAGTGTTTTAAGAATACGTATACCTTGTATTATTTTTGTATTTATGTATTTATTAGCACACACACACACACATCATACAAAACATTGGTATAACTGAGGAAATTCATACCTAAACAATAGAAATAAACTCTACACAATAAGTTAACGCTATATATTTTATTTAAAAAAGAAAATAATACATATATGTATTCGCTTATTATACGCAGGTAGACCCAAAATTGAGCACCTGAGAGGTATACTGTGTTAAGTACATATGATTTCCGTGTTACTTAACACTATTTGCTTCTGAGGGACTTCATTGAACAAAGAAGCACGCAGTTTTCTACCTAGTTGTACGCGTGCATGTGCTTGCATTTTTCGGCGCAGATTTAACCACGTGATACATTCTTCTTAGTCCAAACTGTCTCTATATTTAAACGTAGTTGAACAGATTGAACAAAAAAAGAATTAAGTTAATATGTATTATTGAAACAGTGTATTAATGTAGTATGGCTACACAGAGAGAAATTTTTGTTTGATTCAAATAAATATGCATTGACTCAAAGAAATTTGTTGTTTCAATAGAGGCAAAGAAATATTTATTTGCGGATAAAAACGCATTTATTTGAAATATTTGTTTGGTAGAAAGAACGTTGATTTGTGTCAAACAACTTATGTTTCCAGTTAAAAAGTTTGCAATTTGTGTATTATAAGAAATGAGATTTATTTACTTCAAATAATTATGATTGTGTTGAGTGAAAGAATTACATTTTTTTAAATTAGCAAAATTGTTGGTCGAGTTAAAATGCTTAAAATTATTAATTTGTTGAAGGAATTAATAGACAAGAATTTTTCGGAAGACTCGCCATGTGTCACCTCCTTTTTGGGATGCCGCGCATTCTCGACCAGTGCTTGGTCTTCCCAACCCAACATATAGTCAAGGTTAAGTTAGTAAAGTGTACTCTGATTTCGAACCGGAACTTGAATCTGCAGGCACTGTACTCTATAAGTTCTATACTGTCGATCACGCGGCTTTATACTCTCGATATGTACGAGGTGCGAGGAGAGAGTTTACAGCGCCATCTAACAATACAGTTGGATGACATTAAAAATATATTTATTTGGATCAAAATATGATTTCTTTGGTGGAAGTAAACCTATTTTAAAGCCAAAACAAAAACATTACTTTAAAGGAAATAAATCTCTTCTTGTGTACAAATATATTTATTTTAATCAAAATATGATTTCTTTGGCGGAAGTAAACCTATTTTTAAGCCAAAGACAAAATATTACTTTAAGCGAAATAAATCTCTCCTTGTATACAAATTTATATGTTAGAATCAAAATTATATTCCATTGGTGTAAAGAAACGTTTTTTAAAAATCAAAACTAAAATATTACTTTAAAGGAAAGTAATTTTTGTTTGTATCCATATATATTTATTCCACTTAAATAAATATTTCAAATAAATTAATCTCTGCAAGCAAATAAACTAGAGTATTCAATGAAGTAAATATTGTTGGCGTCAAAGAAATATGTTTTGACCCAAAAGAATAAATTCAAACAAATACATTTCTTTGAAACAAGAAATCTTTTCTATCTGTGTAGGAAGTTAATGTTAAACTTAAATATTTTTATTTTAATACTGTGAAATAAAGCGACAAAATAGGCCTAGAATTAGAACAAAATTAGAACTACCAAGAGACAAATCGTAAAATAAATAATTATAATTTACTGTTTTCATGCACATTTTGCAGAGTACTTTATTGTTTTGAATAATTAATTTCGGATTTTTTTATCTATGTGGCAGACAGCCATTTATCCTTAATATTTGGCATTTCAAATACACTAAAAAGTCGAAAAACTCTTGTGTTGTGCTCACGTTTATAATCGGTATATCACGTTGCATTAGAGGGAATTTTGAGCGATTTTTGAGACGCAAATGCGCAGACCTACGACATCTGGAAATACACCAATCGCAATGCTCGTCTGACGCCAGCCACTCGGCATATACACGGCAGTGATCTGTTCGGTTTGTTTTTGTTTGTGTCACCGTCGCACTAACCCGCTAAAAACTGATATAAACACACCAAAAAAACCGTAAAAAGTTAAAATAAGCAAGAATATGGCAAAATAAAGACATATCTGCAAAATCCCGAGAAAAAAAGCAAAATTAAAATAGCGCCAAATGCATTATTTTTTTCTAAATTCGTGAAGAACTGAAGAAAATGTTTAGAATCCGCACTCGAGTTCTAACAACCTATTTTCAGGAACCTATTTTGTTTTTAATCCAAAAGTGAACAAAAGCAAGAGTTAAACAGGACCTTTAAACCTGCGTTTCGATCAATAGAACGAAACTGCGAGGATTACCGTACCAAAAAAAGACATCTCGTCTATACTTTCGCCTACAGGTAAATCCAGCGATAGTAGGCGGTGGCGTCTTCGCAGCGATCGCGCAGCGGATTTCGGTACGGGCGAGGACGCATGCCGACCGCGGTGCAAACTTGGCGATTGACAGTGAAAGTTCCGGGGGCCGTAAATACGGCCGACGCGCATGCACGCGAAACCGACCGCCAATTTCGCTTTCTAGATGTCGAAACAGCGCAGAAGCGCCCGCAGATTTAAGAACGCGGCGGCTGCGATTTGTTTTTGTTATGTTTGAGGATGTTATTGTTTTTTTTTTGTCTCTCGATTCGTCAAATGTACGGCCGCTCGTCATTTTCGTAGGTTTTTCGCGTGGGGTTCGTCAATCCTTGCGTGTGTCCTACGCTTCAATTTCGGCGAATGTCTGGTCGCCTTGTATTGTTAAATTGAAAGCGAAATTGTGCAAATTGTTGTAATATTTGTACATGGTCGTAAGGAATTCGTTGTAACTGTTTTTTTTTGTTTATTGCAAAATTCTTACGTTTATTATCCGGCTATACTAAGGCATAGTATTAGAAAAAAAATTACTTATTCTAAATAATCGTAAAATTAAAATATTACTGTGGTGTGGTGTGGTGTAAGTCCATTTTGCAATTAGTGTAAATTAGAATTAAATAAAACCTCTTTTTGCAAGACAAGAATAAATTAAAATATTACATTTTACATCAACAAAAAAATTGAATTAAAACTAAATATTCTTCGTTATTCTTTCACCCAACACAATAATTCTTTGAATTAAATAAATCTCGGTCCTAACAAACCAAAACTTTCGTTCTACCAAATAAATAAAATTTCTTTGCTTGTATTGAGACAACACATTTCTTTGAGTCATTGCGTATATTTAATTGAATTAAACCAAATTTTCTATCGGTGTATGATAAAATTTGCACTAAAATTAATAAATAAATAAAAAAATCTGATGTGGCCAGTCACATGACTATCATACAATATATAAAATTAATACTTTAGCTGCATGAGATTCTATCGAGATCGATCGTGGTTGCATTAAAATAAAACGAATTAGCCAGGATTTGACAGATATTGACACTACCTACTGTCATTAGAATAAAATATCTGGCAAATCCTATATTAATGCAGACACGATCTCGATCAAATAGAATTTGCTCCTATAGGTAAACTATTAATTTTACCAAAATATGTCATAGACATAAATTGTATAAAATGTCCTCTACTTTAATTTATTATTTAACTATTTTGACGAAATTACAGAAATACCGGCTCATTTGCAAAATCCTTGAAAAATTCATAACAATATTGCTATCCGCAATACGCACTTGAAATACACATTGACTTTGTAAACACCATGCAAACACCAAGCTGTTTCAATATTGCTTCACATAGCGTACGTGCGCGCGTGTTTCTCCTCCTCATCACATTCTCCATGCATTTGCGTGTTGAATTGACGTTTCGCAACCGCTGACGTTCTGAATACTGTCAAAAGTTTCAAAATTTTCTGGCTACCTACTATTAATGTAGGCACGATTTGGATCAAATAGAATTTGCTCTTAAAGCTAAACTATTAATTTTACCAAAAAATTTTATAGACATAAATTATACAAACTTTCCTCTACTTTAATTTATTATTTATCTATTTTGACGAAATTACAGAAATGACGGCTCATTTGCAAAATCGTTGAAAAATGCTAAGAGTAAATAGCCAGTTCCTTTGTACCCTTTTGAACCAAAAGCTTTTCAGCTCGAAGTTTGGTCATAAAACTTCTAAATATGAACTTTCGTCCAGATACCTTTAGTAGTCTCTCCGGAATCGTTGCCACAAAAATCGTTTACATACACACACACAGACATTTTTTGTACCTTGGTCAAAAATGTTCAGGGGACCCTTAAAGACTTATTTCCGCTAAAATCTCAAATATTTTTTCGGCACGATTACAATACTTCATCATACTGCGTATGATAAAGTAAAAAGGCTCTGTTCTGTTGATACTGCAATTTTGCATTAGAGTTTTGTATAAAAATATATCTTAAATAATACCAATGTAAGAAATTTGCAAGAAATCATTTTCCAGCCATCATCTCTCAATAGAAAACATTATTTGTTTTTTATTATCGGAATAAGAATAAATTTTACACTAGTTTATACATTTTTATTATCGTGTAAAAATGTTACTGACAGCTGGATACTTGACAGTGTTATTATCTTCATCGTTCCTCATCAAAATGATATCTATTGTACGATGTATATACAATGTCTCTTAATACTATTACCACTACTACAGCCAGTGGCATCCAAATTGATATCGGTTCACCATTAAAAAGACATGCTTGCCATGTTTTCAAGTTTGTACTCTACTGCTGCGACATTTGTTATGTAGGGTTTTTCATTCCCGAAATAAATTTAGTTTAAAGGAAACGTATTAATATTGTTACGTTTAAGTGACAGCCAATTGGGTTTACTTAATGATTTAATATGTCCAAAATGAGCATAATTTGAAACTGGCATTTTCTTCTTGAGGCTGCAATTAATTTTTCTGCCCAAACGGAAAAAGTAGGTGATTTTATATTAAAATATATACCTACTAAGTGCATACTAATCCCATAGTCTGCAATGTGATTAAGTTTTCTCCTAAATTAATATATATTTTTCTTCTTTTCAGGTAAGCATCCCACCAATTTCCACACCATTTGCAGACCGGATACTACAACTCGGTAAAAATAGTTATTGCGCAAGAAAAGGAAAAATTATTATCTTCTAAGAAAATGTACGATGTGTGAATTACTGTGTGGGAATTACAATGGATTCCGACAAACTTGGAATGCCTGTTCTATGTTTGTTGATAACACCCAAATAGAAGTATGTAATAATATCCGTACATGCTATGTACATTGTAGGTACCTACTACAGTTAAGCCAGGACATGTTTTTACTCACACAAAGTGGAAATACTGGTCGTTACAACACATCGTGTCTTGGGAGATCAGGTTGGGTCAGTTGTGTTTAATTAAAAGTATACGGGGAGGAAATTTACAGTACAGACAGGTCTGGTGTAAATTTAAATCAATTTACGGTTTCTTTTTATGTTGAAAAAGTGCCATCAGCCTCCGTACTGTCCATTTCTGTTACTTTTTAAAACCAAATCGCATGCAAGGCGAGTCATTTATACTAATATATGGTCAAATATCATCAAAAATACGGACAGACCGAGAAAATTTCCGATTTTAACCCGAAGAAGGTACTATTGGTACCAATGTCACCAATTTCCGGTTCAAACCGGAAATTGATAACCATATTAATTCTAATTTTTGAGCCTGCATGTTTCGTTTTAACAAAATATTTATATAAAAAAAATTATTGTAGAATTAAATATTTCATCTCTTCTGGAACATGTACGGACGCGCATGACTGACCATGCGTCAAATTATGGCAAATGTATGTATTATTAAGATCATCAGAGGCTCTAGAATATGGTTGCAGACATTTGCATGTATTTAGTAAGGTAGAACAAGAAAAAGGAAATATTTCCGGCAGTTTTAACATTAACCAGACACATTATACAACATTATTCATGGTTTTCAATAATGAACAATGTCAAAGACTCAAGGGGCATTTGATAACTTGAGTCATATTTTATCAAAATTATTTGAAGCAACCAGTACACTGAGCTAAATTTTGTTGTGAGTTTACAGTAAGAATATTAATTTTGCCCTGTAAGAATCAGTGTACCAAATTTTATCTCATTTGTATTTTTACTGTATTTTTGTCATTGTATATTATTCACACTGTGATTTTACAAGAATTTAGCCAGAAATTAACATTGATTTTAGTGTAATTTGAGTAGTGCGTAATAATTTTAAATAAATTATAACGTAATTTTAAAATTACATTAGTAATTTTTGGTTGTATAATCTTATTAAAACTGAAGTAAAAGCTGTGAACAATATTCATTTGAGATTGAGATTGAGATTGAGATTATCTGAAGTACAACAAGAATACATTAGTAAAAATTAAGTTCATAAGAGATCATGACATATGTTCACAGTAATTTGCATGTCGAGTTTGGTTCGACAACAAGAATGTTAACCTAAAATATTTTACATTTTGTTTTTTGCTTTACATGTTATATAAAAATAAACCAAAATAATGACGCAATTACTCTCATCTTGTTCATTAAATCATTTTAGTGTGAACATAGACTCTATGTTTGGTTAACTGTACAGCGGGCGGTTGTTAGTCCCGGCAAGTGCTGGCTGCACACGTGTGCACCGGCTGTTTATTTTGGATAAAATTGTAAGATTTCAGCATACCGTCAATAATAATTTATTCATAACACCCCTTCTAACGGCAAAAATCAGGTTTTCGCAAAAGTCTTCGTCAAAAGTCACCGGAATATTTTTTAAATCGTGAATTTGATAGTAGGTAGATGACTTCTCATGTAATTGTCCATTATTGCCTCTGCTGAATTAAGTCGTTAGAAGTCTGGAAATTATCGTTAATTACGGTCTTTTATTTAGTTATTTGCCCGGTAAATTATGCTTTTATATCCCTAAGTACCTCCCAGGCAAAGCACAAACAACAGCGCGCTTGTCGACTGCTTAGGAGGGGTGGGGTGAATTCACACAAGTTCTGATAGAAGGTTTTTGAAATTAATTTATAAATTCCTGTAAATTACCAACTGCAATTAAAATTGTTGGCAAACTATCGGTCAATTACCAACGGTAATTTAAATTGATGGTAAATTACGTTAATTAGGAATCGGTAAATTACTATTAATTACGGTAACTAATTTGGTAATTTACGCGGTAAATTACGCTTTTACATCCCTGATCATGGAGCATCCATTCTGGAAAAAAGGAAGAAAATTTCCCTAAATGTTTTGCTGGTAGGTCACACAAAATTTTTGTTCAGATCGTATTTTTTGTTTAATTAAAATTAAAATATTCAAAATCAATTGTTGATACGTTTAAAGATTTTATTAAATGCGTTGTTGATGCTTCGCATCCAAATAGTGAACAAAGTTTTGTAAAATGGAGCAACTGGGTTATATTTTTACAGAAGTTTTATAGGCCTTTGCCACAACTCACGAAATTTCATCACTTCAACCTTAATGTGAATCAACAACATATTGGTTGCAAACAATTTGCTAATTCTGCCACTCAGTACGCAACAATTAAAAAATACAGCTAGAGGGTGAGCCGGAAGACATCCAAGCAACCGGCCTTTCTCTCCAGCGACAGTGGTACCTATTTAAGGAACTTCGGCCATTAATAACAAACCCTAAGAAAGCAGAAGAAAGCAGTGTTCATTAAAAAGCCACAGAAAGAGTTTCTCAAGAAACGGAGGCTATAAGAAACTAGTAAAGAAAATACAAAACATATCTTTGTAGTAAAACAATTAATTTCATTCTGTTACAATCTTCTATTACAAATTATTTTCGGCAAAAACCTTGGCAGGTTATTTTTAACAAATAATAAAAAAAAAATATCAAACTTACTATTAGAAAGCACTTATTTTTATTTTGGTGTATTGTTTTTGATATTCTAATAACAAATAGCTTAGAAAATTGCCAGGAAAGCTTTCTTGTTTTGCGAGTATAATGCAAGCGCCCTGAATCCTTCCGCGAAAAAGTATTTTCGTTCATCGCTCTGTAACTTCGCCAAATTTTATCCGATTAATCTCAAATAAATGGCATATTAAAGTATAGGATTTCAGCATTCCGAATCTGCCAAAACCCCAAAATCGATAATTTAGCAGTAAGACCCCTTTCTTCGGAGCCGGTCACATATATATAATAACCGCTACATTTTTACGTACAAAACCCATTTTTTTCTGGGGTGGTGTCTCTCATAGTTCAAATGATATTAAATTTTATCTGACGTGAGTCACGCGCGGCGTGTCGAAACTCAATGAAAAATCAGCAAGCGACTACTTCAGGCGTGTGCGAGTGAGTTGAAGTGCTTATTTATTAGGCGCTGAAAATATTATTTATTTATTATTATTTATTAACGCCTTTTAAAAAATGCCGAAGTAGTATATTTTGCTTCTGAAAATTCTATTTATTCTGATGAAAAATATTGAGGACCATTTTAACTTGATTGTCTCATATGCTTTACTATCGAACGTTGCTCAAAGGTGTATCTAAATATGAAGTTTAATATCAAGATTTCTACCAGCTTTTTCTGCACCGATCCTCAATGCGCGGCAATAAAATCCCAAAAGCAATTACATCATGTTTGGCGTGGTTAAACAGTGCGTTCTGATTTGAATGGCATACGCCTTCATAAAAATATTCAAATAATTCCCATTGAGCGCGCACTTAATAATGCTGAATATTTTACCTCCCATATCCTTCTCTCCTCCTCAAAAAATCAACACACTTGTTTGCGCAAGAACTTATTAAATCTCCGTTTAAACAGGATCCTCGAATTTAATAATTTTTTTATTCGTTCATATCCAAAATTAATTAATCTTCGTCCGCTGCGTCTGTGTACAAATTTTGCCGGGACTCGACGAGGTAAAGCGGCAAAAGTGGCTCCGGAATTTACGAGAGATTTGAGAGATGCAGCCAGTCACAATTTCCTACGTTAATATCGTCGACGGATTTAATAAAAGGCGGTCGGTGTTTGCGCGCCACACAATCCATCCGCCCATCGTGATAATTAACAGCGTCGGGCAAACAAACTTGAAATTAATTGCCGCTATTTTTATGTACCTTCTTAATTACCTGTCAGAATCACCGCGACTCGCTCACCAAAGTCCGGAATAATCAAATAAATGAGTCATTCGGCAATGATTACTTTATGTTCTCGTTCGGACAACTGCGACAAGTTTTATTATTCAAGTGTTTTTTTAACAGAGAGCTAATGTCAGACCGGAAATCAGGCACTTGGCGCCGTTTGCTGGAATGTTGAGACGTGCAATATCTATTTCTGTTTTTTTTTTCGTCGATATTTTTTTATTTATATAATAATCCGAGAATAAATTTGGAATTAACATACAGGGTTGTTGATAACCAAGAAATTGTTTCAAATTTACTAAAGTTCAGTATTACCTTCAATATTTTATGTTAGGCAAAAGTCAAATTTTGGCGGTAATGTGGGAAAATCTTGACTTTAAATTTATCTCACGATAATGTCGACTTGAAAAATTGATTATGAAACTGATTTAAAGGTTAAAGTCGACTTTAAGTGTTTAAAACCACTTTAAATTCAGATAGTACTTCAGGAAAACATAAAATTTCTTATAAAAACAATCAAGGCGAAATTATTATTGGGACAACGTCATACTCAGTTAACAGTACTATAGGAATAGTCATCCTTAGTCAGGATTTAGATTTAACTAACATACAGGCTGGTTGTAAATAAATGTTACATTTTCGTTGTGTTTCAGTTTTTCCCAATTAAATTCAAAAGTGTTGGTGAAAAGTAGTTTTAAAAAGTTGACTCTGATCTCAAATTGGAATGTAGTATCTCAAATTTCACATATCAATTTCACATGCAAAAACTAGAAAGCGCAAATATTGATATCCAGGACGTGTTATGCGTACTGCTTCTAACAGCAGTAACAGTTATGAAGAAGCTAAAATGTTACAAAGTTGTTAATAATAAAACGTTGACTTTAAAATTTAAAATTAAAAATCCTTAGCATTATATTATTTTGGATACAATTGAAATTAATTAAATTAAACACACAGTGTAAGAATTACTTGTTTTGAAATTTTATACAAATGACTTTTTTCAAGAAACTATCATTCGTACCATTATGAAATAAGACATTAAGTGGTCCCTATTAATTAACTTTTAATTATTTTTTGCAGGACCCTTTCAGTTTGTTCCTTTATATCCATACTTAATTCCAGTGAAATTTGAGATCGATGAATACATACATTAACACGTCCCCAAGGTGCTCAAAAATAAGAATAAATGTATTCCAATATAAGAAAAAACAAACTAATAGAAAAAACTTACCTAATCAATTATCTTGAAGCTAGACTTTAAGAAAAACAGTACTAAAAACTCCAAAAGACATTTTGTTTATAAAACTCGGCACTTTGAAATTTCTGGTTTCAAATTTAGATTGTACCGAAAAAAAGTTCACCGGAAACAGTTTTAACTTGTCCAATTTTGTACTTTTTTGCCCAGGATAGTCACTTAGCTTTGATAATTATTGTATTTTTTGAAAAATTGCGTACTTGGAAATATGTGAAATGCTCTATCTGATATATAGATTTAAAATTGTATGAATTCTAAATTTTTTAATTAAGCTAATAACTGTGGTTTGTAAATTTATTGTGGTAAAACTATCTACAAACTATTGTTTTAAATTGGAAACTGTCCATAATGCAAAGTAACGAAGTATAGGAGAATAAAAGGCCTCTTTTCTTTGCGAAGTAAAATTTAATTTACTATACTAGTTTCGACATATCTGTCATCTTCAGTAGCATAATACTAAAAAGCAAAAAATAAGCAACGAGAACAAACAAATAATTAATTAAGTATAAATCTCACGTCAAAAAGTAAACACAAGCGTCATGCGGATGTAAATGGAATATTCAAAAAGGTTTCAGAACATTTGAAAAACGTCATCTATAAAACAATATCCGTGAAATAGCATGATTAGCTTAGCACGTGGTAAAAATCTGTCGAAAAAACACACGTTACAAATCGTAATAAACAAAACCAAAAAACAACTTACAATCAGGAACAGCGAAAAACGAAAACAATGTATACAACTAAAACGCCACAATTCGTTTCAAAAGGTCTCGAGGTACACCCAATATTTCAGCCAATTTTAGCGAAAATCGGAAAAAATTTCTCGCCTCTCAAACCACATTTTTGCATTATCATTTCTTTAATTGTTAAAAGATCGGAAAGGAATAGACGGTGGTCGCTCGGGAATTATAAACCAAAAGTCACATCATATCTTTAGCCGCCGCGTTATTTTACGTATTATTTTATAATTTAAATTTATTAATTAACACTACCGATCAGCATTGTAAAATTTGATAAAATAACCAACTGAAGGTCAAAGTTTTGTATTCCTGGAATTGTAAATATCCA
This sequence comes from Melinopterus prodromus, assembly GCA_964023965.1. Taxonomy (NCBI): domain Eukaryota; kingdom Metazoa; phylum Arthropoda; class Insecta; order Coleoptera; family Scarabaeidae; genus Melinopterus; species Melinopterus prodromus. The sequence goes on from OZ030393.1 coordinate 55,948,415, forward strand.
AATGTAATTGTATTATTACAATAATACAGTAGTTTTTATACAATTTTACTGAATAACCTGTAAAAATACAATTACAATGCAAATAATGCATAATTACGCAGTGTAGACACTTCAGTAATCTTTTGGTATTTCTGGAATTTAAATTTTATTCCGAACTGTTTAAGCATGGCGCGTTATTCAAATATTCTTTTGGAACGTCAAATAATATAAATAAATATAATAAATGAATAAAAAAATAAAAATTCTATTGAAATTTATAATTGATAAAACCACACGCGCACATAGTTCCTATGTTGTTATATCTTGTGATTCTTTCTGGATTCGTTTTACTTTATTCGTCCCAGAAAACAAATGACGGAAGACGGTTATTCCGAGTAAATCCTTGACATCTCTATGCACATTTATATATGCGCTCATTCTTTGATACGTGTCTCTAGGACATTCGTTTTGTACGTGATAAGGATAAGAGACCCTGCACTCGGCATGGTAAATACAGATAAGCATTGGCGAGATACTGTGCGCAACGCCGCATGCAATAAAATCTCAAGTTCGTTGCAAGAGATGACTTTATATAAATATGTATGTATGCGCGCGTTGTATGTCAATGTACGAATGTTTTGACGTGAAATCTTAACGGACCGATTTATTTTATCTATAACCACTTAGGTAAATTGATTTCGCGCCAGCAGTAAATAATAAAGTTGTGAATAACACGATCGGGCAATAGCATCGGTGCGATTATTATCAATAGAACGCGGTTATCTACAACTTACAAAAAGATTTTAACTCTTTATATGGCGTATCTATGAAGACATATTCCCACCGATTACTCTTGTGTGGATTATGGCGACAGTTCGGTGGTTTATAATTGCCCCTATTATTTAGATAAAATTTGATGTTAAATAGCTTTTACCACACACCCAACATTTTGTTTTTCATCGGTCCCAATATCTGAATGTGAATAGTTAAAGAAAATAATACAATTTTCCCTCTTTTCAGCACTTAAAAAAAATCTCTGTATTTTCCCCTGTGTTCAGTCCTCCTTTTTAATTTGTTCCTCTAACGGACTTAATACTCCTCTGAAAAAGCTCGTTGGAACAAAGTTATATTTTTTGAAAAAGTTACAACCTAAAAAACTGTTATCAACGGATTAAAATCCAACATTTACTTGTTTATTTATACAGGGTTGGGCAACGAAATGGAATTAAGTTGTTTAACTATTTTTTTCCCCCAAATTTTCACAAAATCGAATTATGTCTAAAGAGTAAAATTAAAGCATGGCGACTATGAAATCATTTTTTTCAAATGGCATCATATCGCGTGTGATTCATCATTGGATAGCTCTAGTTCTTACCTTCACAACTGTATAACACATTCCCCCATACTCATAATAAGAAACGCAGAATGATCAATAAAGCGCGTTTCATTTATTATTAGAAAAAACAACAAAAACGTTACTAGAGGATGCTAATTTAAGCAAATTAAACTTAACAAATTGTAAATAATTTAAAGTTGAACAAATAATACAGAAAAGTACCTTTGCTAGTGTACGTACTCGTATTGGCGAAAGTTGGCTTTTTCATTTCATATTGTACTACAAGTTTTTATTTCCAAATTCAATCCTCGTTTCGACCTTGTAGGCACAGAAACAGGTTCATTTCCATGGTATACACGTGGTGGTCAATAGTACAATTTGTTTAGTTACTTTATAAAATTGCTAGATTAACACAACGTGAAAAAATTGAAATTTTAATGATCGTAGGTTATGGAGACCATAAGCGAAAGCAACAAGAGGTTTGCGATTTATTCAATGATGTCCGTCCCGACAGAAATCCCATTACCAAGTCTACCGTAAGGAAAATTTTAGCATGCTTTGATGCTACTGGAAGAGTACATGGCGATTCTAGAATTCGAACGAAATCGGCAACAAATGAAGAAATGGGCTTGGATGTTTTGTTGTCCGTCCAAGATTCCCCGTAAACATCTACCAATATCAACTAGCTTTAAATGTTGGAATAAGTCGTCGATCTGTTGGAAGAATTCTTAAACAAGCCAAGTAGCATCTATATACAATTCATTTAGTGCACGAGCTATCGGAAGATGACCACGATAGAAGGTTACAATTTTGTGAACAGACGACCGAGCTGTGTATAAACAATGAATTTGTTAAGGAAATTCCCTGGATGTTTATTTATGGGGTGATTTAAAAAATAGGGTTTATAAAGATAGGATAATTTAGAAAACTTGAAGGAACAAACCCGACGTGACTTAATACGCACTCCAGCACAGGCCTTGTCTAACTCACTATCGGGTTTTATAGACAGACTTTATTATTGTCAAGAAGTAAATGGTGCTCAGTTGGAACCTTTGCGTTAGTTTAATTATTTATTTTTAAGTTTGGTTTGCTTAATTTAAGTTAGCAACTTGTATTTCCTTTCTCTTTTCTAATAATAAATTAAAATCATGAGCATTTTGCGTTTTTTAATTTACATTTGATTTATTATGAGTATGGGGGAATGTATTATACGGTTGTAAAGGTAAGAAATAGGGCTATCCAACGATGTAGCACACGTCATATGTTGCCATGTTTTTATTTTATTATCTAGACAAAACTAGATTTTGTGAAAATAAGGGAAAAAATGAAAAATTTAAAAAAAATTGTGAATCAAAAGCTACCTAGCCACCGTAATCATTGACAGGCGTATGTATTTTTCTTTTTGTTAATACATGCATCCCATTTCTTTTCTTCAAAACTTAGTAGAGGATTTGTTTTTCTAAATTCAATTATGTTCAATAAAGAATTTTGAGGAACAGACATTGTAGAATATTGATGTAATGTCAGTGGAACGTGGATTCTGTGAATAGCAGGTGCATAGGCGTTTTTGATAGATTTGTTTGCGCTGAATATGTTTCAGGTGTCAAATGCTTTCTATCATGTAAAATTTTTAAAATGGTTATTTCCTTTGCTAGAAGAATAAAATAAATAACCAAAAATTGCTAAAATCATTTTTTTTTTTTTTTTATTTTCAAGTCAGCTTTTTCAGGAACATCAGAAATACGCTCTAGTATGTCTAAGGAAGTAGATTTTAAATATCTAACATCTAACGATGGATATTCTGATTTTTTTTTATATTTGAAATATTTACTGTATTCATTTAGAGCTTCTGGTTTTTTAAATCTTGTCTAATAATATCTCTTTATTAGCTTTAAAGATCAAGATTCAAGCCTTTCATTTTAACATTAATTTATGAGAAGGTCGTTTTTTAAAAACTTTTGCAAAAAAATCGGGTTGGCAACACTACTTATGGTAAATAAAATTAATGAGGGTCTTCACCAAGTATCTTAACATCTTAGCACGCCAAAAATATCCGATTAAAATTTCAAATTCCCGACCTCCCATATCGACGGACCGGAAGTGCTACGAATTAACATGACAAATACCTCTCCACACTGGCCGCCACACGATCCCATGTACAACACACGTTCCAAACAAACGCAAAACTTATACCATTCTCATTTTCCGTTCAAAACAAACCAGTTATTTAATATTTGCGACACGATACGCGCACCGACGGCCAACAGATCGGGCGTGTATTATGTTTACTCTTTCCTATTCGATTTCACTGGCCACAGCGCCATCTGTAGTGTAAGTGCACACGATCTCCAACATATTTCGTCCTTAATTCCTTCCCTTTACCGTAATGTATACATGCCACATACACGGTGTTATATCCTGGTTGAAGTGAGTTGCGTAACATCATTTGCCGTTACGCTGTCATCACGCTGGTTGTGACGCTTCATTTATTTATCCTCACGGGCGTAACTGGGTGAATTGTGTTCGGTTTTAGACGATCTAGTAGGTGGGTGTCGTCGGTTGGTTGTTTCAGCTGATCGATGATAGTTTGAACGAAAACGTGTGAACAGTTGCCAAAAGTCTATGTATGAAAGGGTTCGATCAGTTGGAAGTGGCATTTGAAACAATAGTTGAGTGTGGGTAGTGCAGAATCGATAACATGAAAATTGAAGTTTAATAATGCAGGCTTCGAGTTGCAGTGTGTTATTGTGTAATATTTGATTGGATTTTTAGTTCTCTTTTCTCGTATTTTGAGTTTGAGCGTAATACTAAAACAAAAGGTTAGTCGGTCATATTTGTTATGCCGTATTCCAAGACTAATGGGCAATGCACCCTTTTAAGGAGTATATGGCTCATATAAAATAAATATTTACCAAATAACAAATAGCCTCTTAGAAGTAAAGTTGAAGTACCTACATCGTTTCTCTGTGTTTTTTTATAACCCTTATAAACACATATTGTAGTCCAGTAAAAGAAAAATTATTTTCACAATCTTAGTTTTTTTGTCGATATCTTCAAAACAAAAATGGTACATTATGGTAGGTTTCCTCGCAGTAAACTGATCATCACGAAATTGTCAGTAAGAAATTAAGGCGTTGCTACCGGCTGTCAAAGTTAAGAAAATCGTATTGACTGAAAATAATGATTTAAAATAAAAAATTACCAGCATAAATTTGGTTTCCTACCTACCTAACTATTAGCTAAGATACAAGAAAAGTATTGCATACACTTTTGAGTGTGAAATCGACTAGTGAAAACACTGATAACTGATTCAGGTGTGTTTTTTCTTCGTAGAATCTAGATCTGAAAATAGAAATTGTGAATTGAAAATAGTTTTCGATAAAATCAGAGCCCCAAAAAAAAAACGCAAAAAATGCAGGTATTTTCTCATACTCTTCATACTCAGAAAAAACATACCAGAAGAATTGGTTTGATTTTGTTATTAAGTAATTGGAAATCCGTGAAAAATACTTTGATGTCTAATATTGTGGTAAAAAAATGAGTATTATTTTTGAAAATATAGGTTATAATAATTTTTCTATACTTTGACAACTGATAACGACCACTAAATATTTTCTTAACTGAAAAAAAGTACTGTAATTAATTAATTAGTTTCAAATCAACACAGTCTGAGCCTAAAATCAACACATTTTGTACCTATCCTGTCGATTTTCAAAACTAACAAACTTTAAATTAATATATTATCGCATTTTTGAATTATGGGAATACACAATTTCAAATATTTCCAACTGAATCATTAAGACTATTTTATTACGAAATGGAAAAGGAAGGAAGGAATTGGGTTAATGTCGTTAGAAATAGTATTAATATTATTATTGCATGAGATTCTATTTGATGATCGGTCGTATCTGCATTAAAATAAAACTAGTTAGCAAGGCTTTGACAGATATTTTGATACTATCGACAGTAGGTATTGTCAAAACATCAGCGTTTGACACTACCTACTGTCATTAGAATGAAAATATCTGTCAAATCCTGGCTAACTAGTTTTATACTAATGCAGGCACGACCGATCTCGATCAAATAGAGTTTGCTTATGCAGCTAAACTCCTAAATTTTCCAAAAAATGTCATAAACATAAATTATTTAGAATTTCTTCTACTTTACTTTATTATTTAACTATTTGGACGAAATTACAGAAATAACGGCTCATTTGCAAAATCGTTAAGAAATGCTAAGAGTAAACATCCGGTTCCATTGGACCCTTTTGAACAAAAGCTTTTCAGCTCTAAGTTTGGTGATGAAACACACATTTTCTTGTACCTTGGTCAAAGATGTTCTAGGGATCCAAAAAGACATATTTCCGCTAAAATCTCAACGTAAATGTAAACCGATGTACAAAAATTCTTTGTCTCTCCGTTTTCATGTTGGTTATTTCTCTATAAGAAAAGATACATAGGTTAACTCTCTGAGCGAAAGTGTTAATATTAATATTAATATAAAAAAGCTGATAGTTTTTATGAAAGAAAAACTTGTCAAGTTTTAAAGTTCTAATAACTCATTTCCATCCCACTATCAACATTTGATACACTAACAACAGATTAAATTATAATCCGTGTCTTATTTTTCTGATGACGTTTTCTAAATACGTATTCAACATTGTAAGTTTGATTAAAAATTTAATCCCCACAAAAAAAAAATAAAGACCATTTGTGTTTTATAACAATAGAAACTCCATGGGTAATTCTAAAAAATCTGATGTGACCAGGCACATGACTTTATCATACAATATATAGAATTAATAGTTTAGCTGCAGGAGATTCTATTTGATCGAGATCGATCGTGTCTGCATTAAAATAAAACAAGTTAGCCAGGAGTTGACAGAAATCCTGGCTAACTAGTTCTAATGCAGACACGATCTCGATCAAATAGAATTTGCTCATACAGCTAAACTATTAATTTTAACAAAAAATTTCATAGACATAATTATACAAGATGTCCTCTACTTTAATATATTATTTAACTATTTTGATGTAATCACAGAAATGGTGGCTCATTTGCATTCAAAATAGTTAAAAAGTGCAAAAAAGTAAAAATGAGAAAAATTTTAAAAATATAAAGCGATTTTCAAACTTCGCAATCCCATAATTTTCTTAGTGATAGGTAAGCCATGAAATTAATGATATGTCTACGTATTAAAAGAAAATTTATTTCATTGTTAGATAAATCGTCAAAATTCCACCAATAAAGATTTTATTGGTTTAGGTTATGGATATACATATTAGCGTACGACGCAAGATTCCCCAACGTAATTATGCAAACTTTATGCGAAATGCCCATAGTCGGTTTCCCGTTGGATATTAGTATTCGCCACTGATTAGCAACCTTCCTAATTTATGTGCACTGCCTTCAAAATGCTAATGAATAATTCCAACCGCCATCATGCAAGTTATTACTTTATTATAAATCCACATTTTCACCATGACTAGACCAAATCCTTTCCCGATCTAGATTATTATAATATACTCGTTCGCATACATAGACAGATGTGCGACGTGTTTTATGTGTCATTGTCAGAGATTAAAATATTAATTACTCGCTTTTAGTATGGAAAAATGTATATAGAGGCGGTGTGTTTTCGTCGCGACCTTCCTTGCATTAGCAGAAGTAGGTCGTGCCGTACCAATATTTGCATATTTTTGATCAATAGAGCACGATTCGAACTCACAAACGTGGCAAACGAACAAATTCATCTTACCCGAACGTGGAATTATGTACATATTTGAAGGGGTGAAAATCGCACCAGTGGAAATTTCTGCTTTCGACAAATTTACCAACGCGAAAGGAAAGGGAATTCATTTCGGCGGTACGTATGTTATGTGTGTGCGTAATGTTATGTTAATTCTTAATTTTTTGGACGCCCAAGGTCTCGACAACACACCGGGTTTTACATAGTAATTATGTTTGTGTAATACCATCTTTGGCTTATGTGCTTAGAATGTGTTGTTTAATCGGCATATTGCTGTAATCGGCATACGAATTTTCAAGGTAAATAATCAAAGTATGATAAATAATTGAGTGAGGAATTCAATATTCCTGGCCATGTCCAGGCAAAATTGGATTTATCTATCCTCTTAAAATATTAAAGCAATTATCTGCAGAATATACCATAGTGGGCACCAGAAAGACTATAGTTGACTTTCTAGTAATTTGTTTCTAGTATTTTTTTGCGGAGAATCTCAATCTGAGAGTAGAAAAATTAGTTTTAATTCAGTAGTTTTAAATTCCAAGTACGTTATTTGTCAGCAACACAATAATCTAACTAGGCTAAGTGACCGTCCTGGCCAACAATGAGCAAATTATAATAAGTAAAATCTGTTTCTAGTATTTTTTTGCGGATAATCTCAATCTGAGAGTAGAAAAATTAGTTTTAATTTTGTAGTTTTAAATTCCAAGTAGTTAATTTGTCAGCAACACAATAATCTAACTAAGCTAAGTGACCGTCCTGGCCAACAAAGAGCAAATTATAATAAGTAAAATCTGTTTCTAGTATTTTTTTGCGGAGAATTTCAATCTGAGAGTAGAAAAATTAGTTTTAATTTAGTAGTTTTAAATTCCAAGTACTTAATTTGTCAGCAACACAATAATCTAACTAAGCTAAGTGACCGTCCTGGCCAACAATGAGCAAATTATAATAAGTAAAATCTGTTTCTAGTATTTTTTGCGGAGAATCTCAATCTTAGAGGAGAAAAATTAGTTTTAATTTTGTAGTTTTAAATTCCAAGTACTTAATTTGTCAGCAACACAATAATCTAACTAAGCTAAGTGACCGTCCTGGCCAACAATGAGCAAATTATAATAAGTAAAATCTGTTTCTAGTATTTTTTGCGGAGAATCTCAATCTTAGAGGAGAAAAATTAGTTTTAATTTTGTAGTTTTAAATTCCAAGTACTTAATTTGTCAGCAACACAATAATCTAACTAAGCTAAGTGACCGTCCTGGCCAACAATGAGCAAATGATAATAAGTAAACTCTGTTTCTAGTATTTTTTGTGGAGTATCTCAATCTGAGAGTAGAAAAATTAGTTTTAATTTAGTAGTTTTAAATTCCAAGTACCTAATTTGTCAGCAATACAATAATCTAACTAAGCTAAGTGACCGTCCTGGCCAACAATGAGCAAATTATAATAAGTAAAATCTGTTTCTAGTATTTTGCGGAGACTCTCAATCTGGCAGTAGAAAATTAGTTTTAATTTAGTAGTTTTAAATTCCAAGTACTTAATTTGTCAGCAACACAATAATCTAACTAAGTTAACAGACCGTCCTGGCCCACAATGAGCAAATTATAATAAGTAAAATCTGTTTCTAGTATTTTTTTGTGGAGAATCTCAATCTGAGAGTAGAAAAATTAGTTTTAATTTAGTAGTTTTAAATTCCAAGTACTTAATTTGTCAGCAACACAATAATCTAACTAAGCTAAGTGGCCGTCCTGGCCAACAATGAGCAAATTATAATAAGTAAAATCTGTTTCTAGTATTTTTTTTGCAGAGAATCTCAATCTGAGAGTAGAAAAATTAGTTTTAAGTACTTAATTTGTCAGCAACACAATAATCTAACTAAGCTATGTGACCGTCCTTCCCAACAATGAGCAAATTATAATAAGTAAAATCTGTTTCTAGTATTTTTTGCGGAGAATCTCAATCTGAGAGGAGAAAAATTAATTTTAATTTAGTAGTTTTAAATTCCAAGTACTTAATTTGTCAGCAACACAATAATCTAACTAAGCTAAGTGACCGTCCTGGCCAACAATGAGCAAATTATAATAAGTAAAATCTGTTTTTAATGTTTTTTTTCGGAGAATCTCAATCTGAGAGTAGAAAAATTAGTTTTAATTTTGTAGTTTTAAATTCCAAGTACTTAATTTGTCAGCAACACGGCAATCTAACTAAGCTAAGTGACCGTCCTGGCCAACAATAAGCAAATTATAATAAGTAAAATCTGTTTCTAGTATTTTTTTTGTACATTTAAAAATGTACAAAATTACTTTATTTAAGCAAGTTTTTTATTAATCTAAATGGAATACTTTGTGTATCGCAGGTCTATAAACCGGCCAGAATGCATTAATTTGTTTGTATTTTACAGGTTGTAAAATGCCTACCCATTGACTTTTATGGTTGCAGTTCATTGTTCTTTTATAGCTTATGTCTAGCAACGGTCTCTTAAAACATATTCTGATCGGTATCTGAAACTTTATAGCGTTTTAAGTAGTATAGTGTTTGTCGTTTGCTAATAACTAAATTAGTGTAAATCTTAAACCTATATAGGTTCGTACTTACCGAGGAATGTTTATTGCCATATAGCGTGTTATTATTGTTATTATTATTACAATAATTCCGTTCTCCCATAATACCAATTATAAGATTTTGTTGTTCGAGTCGAACATTGCAAAATTGTTATTTATGACTCGGAAACTCTAAACATCGATACCACATAAAAGTTTCGAACAAAATTTATTTATAATAACGGACTTGCTACATTCTCGCATACTATTACGTCATCAGATTATATTATTGATTATTAGCGATTATGCGAGAGAAAATTTATAACCTTCTCGTATATTTCAACGACGGATGAAAAGTAGCGAGACCGGCTTGCTCAAATGTATATGCTTAATTATACAACTGTTAAATATAGGAATGATATATCCACTAAAATCTTATAGGAAGATGGATAATGACTTCGTGTGTATGTAGGTGTGCGTGCCTTGTTGTATGACTATAATTATACGTTGGCAAATACTGCTGTGCGAACGAACTATGATGTATTTATCTTTTGTTGGTCTATTAAAATTTATTGCTATTTTGTTTTATAATTATAGGTACCTAGACGAAAATGCATTTAATATCATCATTCGATATAACATTTAAAATATAAAAATCTATTGATAATGATAAAAGTTTTTGGTTTTGGTTTTACGTAATCCTACGACATAACCTCGAATTGGAAATTTTCGGACGATTGCGTAGAGTCGCTCCCAATATGCAATGACGTGAGATAACTGCATATAAATTTGTAAATTATCGTACCTTGCTCGGTCGGTAACAACAATACGACTACCGACCGCCACCACAGCACACTTTCAGTGTTATCGTCCACACGTCAAGCGCGTTTTTCGTTGTCGTTACGTTGGGTAAACAAAATGCAAAACGCCACACGCTGGAATGTGCATGATTTACGTTGGAAGTATGTTTCCGTTCGGTTTACTACGCCAAACACCAAACAAAACAAAAAAGAGAAATAAGAATAAGAAATAAATAATAAAAATACTCTGCATGTTTATTACTCTACACTAGGAACCAAATTTAAAGGAATACTACGTATCTAGGCCAGGGTTTTCACTGCCACTTTAAACCATAAACATAAACCGAGTTTTTATATGGAAAATCCTTAAGACCTAAACTCGGTTTATGGTTTACACTGGCATTGAAAATATCGGCCAAGATAATAATTGAAACGCCAAAAGAATAAATCTGAAAGATACTCATTTTATGAATAAAAGTAAATTCAACATGCAATTTTGCAATTTTCTAATTTTGTGTAATCAACGTTTTGTCTTATCCAGGCATAACAATCCAGGTTTTTACATTGTTTCCATGCATTCGCGCAGTACTATTAGAAAAAAGGTTTTATTTTTGGTTAAGATCTGAAATAATCTGTTAGAGACAGACTTGGTATATAAATTAGTCAGTATTATTCAAATAACTAGAATTATTCAAAAAAGGTTTTATTTTTGCTTAAGATTTAAAATAATCTCTTAAAGAGGCTTATTATAAAATAACAAACATGTTTGTGTTAAAGAACCGGGCTTGAAATTAAATATTTCGATAAAAAACAATTTTTTTTCAACGGGAATAATGTTTAAAATGCGTTTTGAAAATTTAGCACAAAAAAATTTAACACATTGTTTAAAAAACAAACCGTTCTAAGCTTTATAACTCTGGTTAAAGATATAATAAAGGCAGGAATATACCAATATGACAAGGACGTGTTGTAAAAATCTGATGTGGCCAGGCACTTGACATATTTTATCATATTGACACTACCTACTGTCATTCTATATTAATTAGTTCTATATTAATGCAAACACGACCGATCTCGATCAATTAGAATTTGCTCATGCAGCTAAACCAATAATTTTACCAAAAATTGTCATAGACATAAATTATACAAAATTTCCTCTACTTTAATTTATTACCTATTTAACTATTTTGACAAAATTACAGAAATGGCTGCTCATTTGCAAAATCATTGAAAATGCTAAGAGTAAATATCCAGTTCCTTTGGGCCCTTTTGAAGAAAAAGCTTTTCAGGTCTAAGTTTGGTCATGAAACTTAATATGCGAATTTCGTCCCGATACCTTTAGTAGTTTCAATTATGTTTCTTGCACGACTACAATACTTTATCATACTATGTATGATAAAGTAAAAAAATATGTGCAGCAATATCGATTGTTAAAAAACATTGGAAATATTCATATATCCGCAATATAAATTTACTAATTTGAAAAGTTTTTGCAGAAAAATATTGTAAATTTATCACTTACAAAACTGTTGCTGTTATAGTTTCTGTAACTTTTCTATAAGTAACAGGAAATTGCATTTAATTTTTATACGGACTTCTAGCAATACTTTTTTAGTAAGTATATATTTAAGAAATATAACTAAATAATAAAATTTAGATATCAAATATGTAAATATAATAACTAAATATAAAGAAATTAAATTGAATAATGAAGTAAATAAATATAAAATTTGCGATTACGATGTATTTGTATCATTATTCATTTTGCGCCGCGTTTTTGATAAACTACCTGAACCCAATTTAGGACCCAAACTTGCAAAACATTGTCATTTTGCCAGAAATGCAGAAGTGTGTCCATGGCTTCAAAAAAATGAAATAAAGAAAACGTATATCTCACTGTATATGCAATTTTTAAGCTCAGAATCATTTAAGCAAGTTTGTCGAAACAAACAAATTTTCATTCATAACCTAAAGTAGACCTTGAAGATAGGAAATTTCAAAAAATTGTAGTAAATAGTAATTATTTCATTATAATGTAACTACATACAAGCATTTCTAATCAATCAACACATCAAATCAAACACATAAATGAGTAATTTGATTTTTTTGGTTATTTAAATATTCACGAATATTAAACAAAAAATTTGTAGATCAAACTTATTTACTTTTAAAAGAGTTATTCTATGATAACTCAAACTAGTAAATTATATATTGACTATTATACTAATTACAATATATTATATTTCATACAAATAAATCTCCTTTTGTTTCTTATTGTTTTGGGGGTTCCCCAACCCTGTGCACGAGCCGCTACTGTATGTATTCTATTGTCCATACAGTTCCACGTGAATCGGTTGCATAATCTAGTTCAATCGAAGGTGTTATGCTGATTCACTCTACACTGTTGGAATTCCTTCTACAACACGAGTAGTACATAATTGAGCCAGACCGAATATGCCACTGCCAACTAGTTACCTTACTCTCTCATTGAGAGGTGATCAACACAAAGTAAATTAATGTGATAGCAATGCCACGTCAAACATTCAAATTCTATTAACAAAAAAAAGCTGATAACATTTCATACACACCCACCTATTAATTGAAAAGGCACTTTCGTATATTGCTGTGCGCAAGTTCCTTGAAAATACCAAAACAAATTCACTGAAAAGGATTCGGTTGCCATCGTAAAAAAAGAATGTTGAGCCAGACACAGCAAAGTGTCGTATAACGGTATTCGAATACGTACGTATGTATTATAAAATAGAGCCGGGCATATATAGGATATCGGTTACCTTGTGCTTGTTACAAAATCGATTTCGAATTACATGTTGCGGTTGGTGACGACTTGCGTGCGGTTTGCTATTAGAAAACTATTAGCTGAAACACTTTGAATTCAGGTGTTTATTAATGCGGTAATTGTTTACGTGTGAAGAGCGACATTACTTACTGCCGCCTAGTGTTTGTCTTATGTTGGTATTGTCTCATGTAATCTCCATTTAAACAGAATTTGATGCATTCAATCTAGTATGAAGTAATTCGTCTACTTTCGAAGCAATTTTTTTTAGAAGTTTTAGTTTGCTATGTTGTGATTCTGGGTACTTAGTGTCACGACATGTAGCTTTTCGAAACTATAATAAAGGAAGAATTCAATTGCAGTAGATTAAAGAATAAAAAAACTGATGTGGCCAGGCACATGACTTTATCATACAATATATAAAATTAATACTTTAGCTGCATGAGATTCTATCGAGATCGATCGTGTTTGCATTAAAATAAAAATCAGCCTTTGACACTACCTACTGTCATTAGAATAAAAATATCTGGCAAATCCTATATTAATGCTGACACGATCTCGATCAAATAGAATTTGCTCCTCCAGCTAAACTATTAATTTTACCAAAAAATGTCATAGACATAAATTATACAAAATGCCCTCTACTTTAATTTTTTATTTAACTGTTTTGACGAAATTACAGAAATGGCGGCTCATTTGCAATATCCTTGAATAATGCAACAACATTGCTATCCGCACTCGAAATACACATTGACTTTGTAAACACCATGGAAACACCAAGCTGGGTCAACATTGTTTCACATAGCGTACGTGCGCGCCAACGTGGGCGCGTGTTTCTTGTCCTCATCGCATTCTCCATGCATTTGCGTGTTGAATAGACGTTTCGCAATTATTTAACGATTTTGACGAAATTACAAAAGTGGCAGGTAGATCATTTGCAAAATCCTTGAAAAATGTAGACAATTTTTTGTACCTTAGTCAAAAATGTTCAGGGGACCCATAAAGACCTATTTCCGCTAAAATCTCAATTTTTTTTTCGGCACGATTACAATACTTCATCATACTGCCTATGATAAAGTCAAAATTAAAAGCAACAAATGACAATTTTCTCTCAAGTTATAAAATTAAATGAAAATGTATATCTTGATACTTTTTTTATACTTCCTCATCTTCTAAGGTAGTAGGGATCCTCAACCTTTTGTACCCTTGAGCTCATTCTAGAATAAAGGTACGGCTGCGAGCACCAAAATTTTTTTTACCCAGCAAGATGGTGTATAGTGAAGACATTTACAAATAATAATACGTACACATCATGTAAAAAATACTTTACTACTACGTTACTAAAAAGCAATTTCAACATATTATCAATATTCTCCCAACCTCCAAACAAATGAATCTTTCAAATTATATTCTAAAACTGTTTATTTGGGTGGTCACCATGCATGATGATATTCGCATAGATCTCTCTAAAAAGTATGTTGAACAGACCAATCATTTTCTTCACTCCTTTACAATCTTGTATGCTGCTCTTTTTAATAATTTAAAGTCTTTTCCATTTTGTTTATAGGATTTTCGCACAATGTCGTTCTGAAGATAACGAAATTCTAAATTTTGTCTATTAGTTGATTTTTAGTCTTTTTGATTCTATTCCGTTTCTCGTTTGTTCTTTTATAGAAGAATCGCAGTAAATCTTTCAGAAACATATGTGAACAAACTTTTCAGTATTTCTGATGAGTTGAACGTTTGGTATGAGAGGTCCTTTTGAAGTTTCTAGGATCAGGTGGCCTAAATTTTCGCAAACGAATGCCAAAATCGCTCTTTTTACATTTTGGCATTCCTTTTCTAGAAAATATTACGAGAGGATATTTTTGTGTCCGGATTCGTATTCAGGACATATTCTATCTAAAACGCATTTTCATATTCCATTGAGATAATTAAAGTACCCCAGAACTACAATAATTTACAATATTCCTTTTGTTCTTGTCTCGAAAAGTTTCTTATGTGACCCCATACAAAATTTCCACAATTAACACATTTATTTTATTTTTTATTTTTTGAAGTTAATTAAAATCTACTCAAATCAATAGAAAACCATAGCGTTGCCATTTCAAAATAAAGATTGATGACGTCATAAATCAGTAACAATTGAATCTTGAAAATTAAAATTTACACATTAATGTGTATTTTGGTTATACAAAAAAGCAACGTGTCCTAGGACTTTTTAAAAAATAACTCAGTGTCAAAATTATATATCGTTTTCTATGCCAAAAGTTCTATGGAACTAGCTGAATTATGATATGTTATGATCGGTTAGCCAATTTTTACGCAAACTGACAAGTATCATTGTCCAAGATTGTGAAATACAATGGACCGCATAAAATTAGTTTTTAAGTATTTTTTTCCATATGAAGTTGATATTTTCCGATGCAATTGTATACGACGTAGTATTTACCATTTTTACAAATGCAAAAATTCGTCTACCTACAAACTTAAAAATGACCTCATATTAAATCTTATATCTTGTATATGTTTTGTTATTTTGAACGATTGTTATTGACTGTTATTGACTCCAAAAAAAAAAAAAAAAACAATAAAAAAAAACTCAAAAATCTTACGTGATACGCAAGTTTTGAGTCCGAATTCGTATTCCTCGCTTAAAGTGAACAAATGTTCAGAGAAGTTAGAAAGATGTTGAAGGATTAATTTAAAACCATTTTGAAAATTCTAGGTCATCTGCGTTGTCCGCTATATTTTCGTAAAATCGCAAACATTTCATATAAAATTGCATCGAATCTTGTCAATATCACGAGAACCGTACTACATTGTTCGAATAATTGGTTAAATAGGCAATTAGGAGATCTATTATAATCACTTAGCAAAATCGAATGCTCCTATCATTTTTTTTTTCATTATTCACTTAAATCAGCACACGTTGTCTGATTGTTATGCCAGTTCATTATGGAGTTTGTTAGATAAGTACGTCACAAAATTTATTATCGTACTTTTCAGATAGACAATGTAATTTACGTTTGCCTCACTCAAACAACAATAAAACCCTCAACGACTAGACACAGTAGTGCACAGCTCGTCGCGTTATTTTTACATTTTTTTAACAGCTTTCGATAAATAAAATCACCGTCCGGCTATTTTTAAATTTACATACACACACGTCCTGCTTTATACGACGGAGACGCCACTGTAGTAGTAGTAGCGCTGTAAGTTGTAAAACCAACTACGACTATTATATTATTATATGAGTTTATGAGTTACGATTGCTAATGGACGACCGACGTTCCATTTCCATTCGAAAACCTAGCTCACAGGTATCGCGGTGTGCCGTGTCGCCTTGGGCGATAAACGCGTCGGGTGTGACGTCACCGCTCAATAAGCTCGCGAGCCGCTCTGACATCAATGCCAACCAGCAATAATAAAGTAAGAGTAATGCGGGACGCGCACTATTCTATTATTCACTGACGAAACTATCGATGGACGAAATGTTACCTTCCAAATAGCTAATCGGTAGTCAAATATGTGCTAATAGTGCAGTGGGGGGACGTTTTAAGTAACCCAAATATAGAAGTCAGATGGAGTTAAGTCAGGTGACCTAGGAGGCCATTGAACGAAATCTACTCGACCTATCATATCTAAGTAAAAAAATTAAGTGAACGTTCTGTGTTGTCTGTCTATTACATTTTATAGGATAGAAAGCAAAAAAAACGAGAAAACTCTTTGGTATTTTAAGAGAGAGACAACAATATTTTATACAACAATTGATTAATTAACCCATCAGTTTCTGTAATGGAAAATATTATTTTCTTTTATACTGTATGTCATACTATATTATGAACACTAATTAAGATGTCGTTTCAACTGTATCAGATTGTACACAGAGAGAAAAAATCTCATGTGGCCAGACACATGACTTTATCATACTATTTATAAAATTAATAGTAAATGATATTCTATTTGATCGAGATCGGTCGCATTTGCATTAAAATAAAAATAATTAGCCAGGATTTGACAGATATTTTAATACAATTTGCTCATGCAGCTAAACTAATATTTTACCAAAAAATTTAGACATAAATTTACAAAATTGTTAAAAAATGCTAAGAGTAAACATTTAATTTTTAAACAAAAATCTAATTTTTTTCGGCGCGATTACAACACTTTATCATACTGCGTATGATAAAGTATAAACAGCGCTAAATCAACAGACCCATTTCTTAAAAAAATATATTGTCCATAGACAGATATTTTATTGACGTAAATAAAAATTTCTGTTTATAAGAAAGAATACAGTTTCTTACATGTTTTGATTCAAATAAACACATTTTTTTTGATGATTTGGTAGCCACAAAAAATATTTGTGTATTCGAAACTAATACATTAACAATTCAAAAGTACGGAAATGTTGAGTCCCCGCTCACACATAGAAAATGGTTGTCTAATGTTAAGAAAATGACATTCTTAACATAATTTGTTTGTTTTAAGACTCATACTTGCAATAACAATATTTCTTTAATATAAAATAACCTAAATATTTGCTTTAAGAAATTTATTGTTTCTATTTCAGAAAGTGGTTGTTTTGAAAATACATAACCGCAGACAACAGCTCTAATATTGATGGAAAGAGACTAAGAAGGGACACGGGTGCCTTCTCTAGTTAGAAAATAAATAGTTTGTTTTATCAAGCAAACTGCTGGTTTGATATATCTAACCAAAAATGGTTGCTTCAAATTAAAGTTTCTTTGCTGATATTCAATAGACATGTATATTTGACTTAAATAAAATATCTTACTGCCAAAGAATTTTTACTTTATCATACGCAGTATGATGAAGTATTGTAATCGTGCCGAAAAAAAAAATTGAGATTTTAGCGGAAATAGGTCTTTATTGGTCCCCTGAACAATTTTGACCAAGGTACAAAAAAATGTCTGTGTGTGAGTGTGTGTGTGTGTGTCTGTGCGTGTGTGTGTGTAAACGATTTTTGTGGCGACGATTCCGGAAAAACTACTAAAGGTATCGGGACGAAACTTCATATTTAGAAGTTTTATGACCAAACTTAGAGCTGAAAAGCTTTTGGTTCAAAACGGTCCAAAGGAACTGGCCGTTTCCTCTAAGCATTTTTCAAGGATTTTGTAAATAAGCCGCCATTTCTGTAATTTCGTCAAAATAGTTAAATAATAAATTAAAGCAGAGGAAATTTTAAATAATTTATTCCTATGTTATTTTTTGGTAAAATTAATAGTTTAGCTGCAAGAGCAAATTCTATTTGATCGAGATCGGTCGCATCTGCATTGATATGAAACTACATAGTAGCCAGGATTTTGACAAATATTTTTTTGTTGTCACCACAGAAATGTCTATTGCTGTCACATTCGAAAACAGCTGATTTCATCAGAGGTTGGAGAACCGCTATGGAACGTTGCCGCTCTAGTGCAGCAAAGTACAAAATACAAAATTCCAATAATATAAGATCACCAATTTGATTGTTTGTTGATAAGAAATATCAACCTGTTGTTATCTAATTGTAAAAACGATAAATTGAGAAAATTGTAAATAAAGTATAGCGATGAGTGTAGTTATATTTTAGTACGTTGGTACGGATGTGACATCTACAGTGACATGAACGAATATAAATCTGTCAGAATTTGAATTAGCTTTTTAAACTTGACGTTTCGTAGAAGTGGTATCAACCTAACATTTCCTATACAGAAATATAACCATTTTAGACTTTATTTCTCAAAAAGCAACACAAAAGGCGTTGATGTCACTCCTGCCGAAAACTACATAGCGCGACTCGCTCACAAGAAAAAGAAGAACGTGATTTTTTATTATTAACCATTGTTTTAAAAAATAATGC
This sequence comes from Melinopterus prodromus, assembly GCA_964023965.1. Classification (NCBI taxonomy): domain Eukaryota; kingdom Metazoa; phylum Arthropoda; class Insecta; order Coleoptera; family Scarabaeidae; genus Melinopterus; species Melinopterus prodromus. The sequence continues at coordinate 55,967,470 of OZ030393.1, forward strand.
CAACCAACATTTTATACATTTCGAAAATGAGAAAGGACGACTATCGGAAAATGTCAAAATTCAATTAAACTCTTAACTATATCACACTTTTCGTTATTGGTAAACGGCATTTATAAAAATAATAATATAATATACCTACGATTTATCTCAATAAATTAGATTCTCATGCAGCTAAACTATTAATTGTATATATTGTATGATAAAGTCATGTGCCTGGCCACATCAGATTTTTTTCCTCTGTGTACATGTAAAGGAAATAATTCCATTTAAAAAAAAACTACGTATATGCTACATTTATACTTTATACTGTCATTGTTAATTGATTTTTTTCTGCAGAGACAATTCTAAATTTGGTTAACATGAATCATAATATGAATATGAGTAATATTGATAGTGTGTAAGTGGGTTATTTAAAGGTGTTTTGATAGATTATTTTTTGTTCTGATTAAAAATCCTTAATCTAAAGATGCCTGTCAGCTTGTTTTGTTTGCATATTTGGTTTTTATGTGTCACGTTTTTAGGTCACTGGTTCGTTTGCCATTTGACTGTAAAAAAACGCAAAATATACTTTAAATTTCTTATAAAATTGTTAATATCTTGATAACCGTTATACTGCGTATAAGGTTCGTAAATCTGTTTAAATATGTTCTAAAAAATCTCTTCTATGGCCCCCTTCAATAGTTTACATAAAACTACTAAATACCACCCTCTATACAGTCCAATTGTACATAGATTACATTTTCGTTAAATTGCAAATATCAAAAAAAAACTAGCAACATATAGTATACGACATACTAGATATAAATAAATTGAAGAGATAGGTAATTATTACGTGGTAGGATCAGCCTATATATCTTCTGTTGTATCATAAAAAGCAGCTATACTATGCAATACAACACAAAAAATTAATCAAAAAAAAATACAAAATCCTTCATTTTCTATGGACCTCTCACGTAAATTCACTTGTTACGTATCAACCATAAACACGAACACAAAACAATGATATTATTCGGAAATATTCCCATTATTTCGTACCGCTACACGGAATTCTTTGATAAAACAACCGAACAAAACAACGAATACCGCAATAACAATAGACTGCGACATACGCGTATCGTCGTATTTTTTCGACGCCGCTTTTATAACAGAATTCTCAAAATGATAATAATTCATCCTTAGCGCTCGACGCACTCACTGGCCTTTATATCCTCCTATGTTTTCTCCCCTTTAAATCCTTGACGTCGCAATTTTCTTTTATTAGGCTTTCCACTCGCACCAGTAACGCCCTCTGTGCCGCAAATCGCCATTATTCGATTTAATATTTATCCGCTAATATGGCGAGCGTGAAGGCGCCTTTCCGCGCAAAGCCTGAAAGCACTCCTGAAATAAATAATAAAAATATGAACGTTGGAAAGATTAACCTAAATACTGGGCAAGGATTTTTCCGACGTCGCAGCTTCTTAATGGGATTTCACGGGGGTGAAATGGCTATGATGAAATTAATTGTGGGGGAGTTGCGTAAATAAGGTCCGGAACGTTATTACGGAATATTGCGGTGGGCGTGTAGATAATTTTGTGGCTATATACTTGATTAGCTGTACTAACCTAACCTAATCGTGTATTCGTTATCGAGAAAATTAGGGTCACAGTCGGGAATTTTTATTTACCGATTTTCCCACCATGTTTTTCTAATAAGAATAAGAATAAATAACGTTGATAACACGTAAATTTGTAGCTGGATCCTATACCCATAGTACAATATTTCCAAATTAGTGTCCACGTCCAAAATTTACTTGCTTCTTTACGGTTTTTCACACATATTTTTTGAAAAGTTCTTAAACACGTGTTTACTTACTTTTGAAGCGAAAACTAAATACCAGTTTTTTACGTCTGCACCATTTTCTAACCCCGTTTTCGCCCTTCTTATGTGGATTTTCGGAAAATAATGAATCATGAATCATAAAAAAAGCGAAAAAGCACGCTTTTCAGATATTTGTTCATCATAGTATTTTTAATGCAGTTCAGAAAAATGCTGAAAGAAAATTTACATTTATATTGACTGTATCATTTTGTTGGCTCTGTCAGCTGTTTTGAAATTTTTACGGGTTGTAATTTTTGAATAACTTTTTTACTTTATCATACGCAGTATGTAAAGTATTGTAATCATGCCGAAAAAAAAAATTGAGATTTTAGCGGAAATAGGTCTTTATGGGTCCCCTGAACATTTTTGACCAAGGTACAAAAAAATGTCTGTGTGTGTGTGTGTGTGTGTGTGTGTGTGCGTGTGTAAACGATTTTTGTGACGACGATTCCGGAGAAACTACTAAAGGTATCGGGACGAAAGTTCATATTTAGAAGTTTTATGACCAAACTTAGAGCTGAAAAGCTTTTGGTTCAAAAGGGTCGAAAGGAACTGGTAGTTTATTCTAAGCCTTTTGCAATGATTTTGCAAATGAGCCGCCATTTCTGTAATTTCGACAAAATAGTTAAATAATAAATTAAAGTAGAGGAAATTTTGAATAATTTATGCCTATGACATTTTTTGGTAAAATTAATAGTTTAGCTTTTTAGTTTATTCTAAGCCTTTTTGAAGGATTTTGGAAATGGGCCGCCATTTCTGTAATTTCGACAAAATAGTTAATTAATAAATTAAAGTAGAGGAAATTTTGAATAATTTATTCCTATGAAATTTTTTGGTAAAATTAATAGTTTAGCTTCAAGAGCAAATTCTATTTGATCGAGATCGGTCGCATCTGCATTGATATGAAATTACATAGTAGCCAGGATCTTGACAAATATTTTTTTGTGTTGTCACATTCGAAAACAGAGGTTGGAGAACCACTATGGAACGTTGCCGCTGTAGTGCGGCAAATTATAAAATACAAATTTCAAATAAAGTAAGATCACCAATTTGATTGTTTGTTGATAAGAAATATCAACCCGTCTTTATATCTAATTCTAAAAACGATACATTGAGAAAATTATAAATAAAGTATAGCGATGAGTGTAGTTTTATTTTAGTATGTTGGTAGGGATGTGTCATGAAGAAATATAAATCTGTCAGAATTTGAATTACCTTTTTAAGGTGCGTTTTCATTAGTGATAATGGCAGTGGTAGCAGACGCCGTTATAGTATTTCCAATAGAAAATTGATAGTGACTCATGTTTATGTACATGCAAACTAATATGTGTCATTATCACGACATGTAAGAAATACTATAATTTCGTATTCTACCACCGCCATTAGCTACTATTACCTACCAATCGGAACGCACCTTTAAATTTGACGTTTCGTCAAAGTGGTACCAACCTAGCATTTACTATACAGAAATTTTTTATTTATTTTTTTTTTTTAATACGTATTTCTTAAAAAGCAACACAATAAACGTTGATGTCGCTCCTGCCAAAAACTAGATAGCGCTACTCGTTCACATGCGACGGCGACACTCCGCCTTCGGTGACGCGCCGCATCACCGCTCGTCGCGCCGCATCACCGCTCGTCGCGCTATTCCGTACTTTCGGCATTTGGGACATAAATAACTATTATTCTAATGACGTAGTGTAGGTAGTGTCAAATGCTGATGCTTTGACAATACCTACGATTTATCTCAATAGAATAGATTCTCATGCAGCTAAACTCTTAATTTTATATATTGTATGATAAAGTCATGTGCCTGGCCACATCAGATTTTTTTTTCAAGTAATTACCAAGATTTGTTAGTGGTGTTATTTACATTTTTGTGTATTGTTTAAAACATCAATGGTACACACAAACCACTTGTTTCAATTTTGTAGTGAATTATTCTAATTATGTAATATGATTTTTTTTTTCATGACGTCATTCAGATTAACTCTTTTTGTCAGTTCTAAGAATAAAGTAAAAAAATACTTTATTATATCGAGTTACGGAGTTACGATGGTACGTTTTTTACGAATAACTGATGTTCTTTGTAATCAATGGCAAAAACTGACTAAAAAGTTGCAAAATTAATAGGTATTAGCAAAAACTCAATTAGAATTACAAAGTTAATTAAAGTTAATGACAAGAAAAAAGTGAATACTAACTTATTATTTTGTTCCTTAATAACCGTAATTTAATTATTTTAATGCAAATTATTCAATTTAATTGCATTTTAATTTGTTGACTTTTTATTATGGTTCATAATCTTCATTTTCTTTCGAATTGTTTGATAAGTAGTATATTTTTTGATTTATCTGCTCGTTTTTTTTATATTTCAAAATTGTAGTAACTCTTAATGACTCCGCCAGAAAAAGTCAGAATAAAAATTTGCCAACTTGTATATATCTTTGTTTGCATGTGGTATTAATGGAATCTTTTCAAACTTTGTTCAGCACATTAAAACAAAGCTGGCATACAAAAATTAACTTGTTGAAATCTATTTGAACATAATAATCAAGAATTTTCTATGTATGAAATATAAGGGAAATTGGGGTAATCTAACTAGCAAACATCTCCAGAACTCCAACGTCAAATTTTTTGAGTCTTATTTTATTTTGTAATTTCAAATAGAACGGTAAATTTTTCCACAATAATTTAGTATTTTTTTTTTAATTGTGTGACTGTAAATATTTTCGAAAAAAAGGCAATTAAAAATTGTAATATATTGATAACCGTGGGGACCCAGTTGTTATCACGTAAGGTTTTTAAAAAAGTAGTCAAAAATTGAAGGATTCAGTCAGGATTCATAGTCAGCAAAAAAAAATCTTTGAAAAACACTATTGCAGTTTCCAGTGATACAATTTCTACACATCATCAAGTAGAGAATTAAAATAAGAGCTACGAAATTATGAAAGGAAAAATATCTTTTGCAAGAATCGTATTCCCATACTTCTGCGAAAAAAGTATGGTAGGTATTTACTTATGTATTGTATATGGACTTATTTGTTTTCTTAATTCCTTAAATATTGAAATTATCATATTTAAATTTTTTAACTTCTTTACGAATTGGAAAACTATATAGTCGACATAAAACTTATTAAAAAAATTTTACTCACAATTATATTTACTATCCAAAAACAATTTTAGCAGGCAAAAATGTGGTACATTCTGTATAATTATTACGTTATTATAGATTGAAATTATTATATTTAAATTTTTTAACTTCTTTAGGAATTGAAGAACCAGAAAGGTCGACATAAAACTTTTTAAAAAGTTTTACTCACAATGACCTTTACTATTCAAAAACAATTTTTGCTGGCTAAAATGTGGTACATTCTGTATAATTATTACGTTTATTTTGTATACATTCCGGATGATTAACAACAACGTTAGGGCTTGAGGGATGGGGGTTGTCACACTATTAACCATCGTTCGGGGTTTATTAAAATAGTAATGGAGAATATGTAAAACATAAAATAATAATATTCTACGAAGCAAAAACTTTTTAAACAAAACATCTAACTTAAGCTGTGGCTACAACAAAAAAAGTATAGGTCTCGATATGGCAACACTGCCTATGACATATGCCACCAAAACAATTTCCAAACACAATTTTAACCATCAAAAACCCACTCTCAGAATCCCACAACGTGCGTAGAGGGTCTGCATCATTTCGTCTCATCGAAATCCCCTCCTGCGTCCTTGTTTATGGTACACGTCTTGCAGACATGTGTGCCGTCAGTGATAGCCGCTGTCTGCGCCGGTCCTACCCTTACTCCATCAACCCCCATTCATTCGAACGGCACCCCTACGGCCGATTCTCCTTTTCCCGTCTTCATAGCCATTCCTTCATCCACGTGAGCCGAGTAACATCACGCAGCAGACTCATGTTCTCGCCTCATACCAAGAATTCCTCCGAAAAACTCGACCAGCAAAATCGTAAATGGAAAAAGTATCATTTCCGAGGCAACCTTGTTGTTTGAAACGAGTCAAAACCGCGAATCGACAGCACGGCGAGCGTAGCCTACGTCACATAGCGACCTACTAACCCCATTTGCACTGAGGCTAGCCGCTATACGTAGCGTTCTCTCGACTGCCATTGAGCTCCGAGACTTCGTACGGCGAACAACGCGCGGCTGCAACATCGGTAGTTTGCCACGCCAAAATACACAGTCCGGTTTCTGGTTGACTATAATACGGTTCTTCTTCCTTCGAGTTTTAGTGTTGGAGTTCTAGCTTTTACTAGTGCGAACAGTGATGGATGTTCCAGTAGTGTTAAGAAGTGTTTGGTGATGATACAGTGGATAGTATTCGTGGTACTCTTAAGCACGGATAAGGATAACAGTTTTCTCAAGGAGCTGGATAATCTGGCCGCATATGTTCTGTGATAATTATAATGTTGGAGCACACTGCCATGTATTTCTCACCGCTTTGCGACGAGGACTCAACCTTTCTACCGGATTTCTACAGTAGTCGGTAGGTCGAAGTGATCGTCATCGATGTTGTGTTTTGCTTTTTTCCGTGTGTTGCTGGAACCGTGCCAAAATCGGCGCATGATTGCTGTTCCAACTCCCCAAACAAACTCTAGTATTTATTTTTTAATTCAAACATCTAAAACTGCAGGTTATACCTTCCACGTATATTAATCTATAATCAAACCTTGTGGTATCTTGCAGGATTGCATAGCGAATCGGTTGTAATCGCTTAACTTAGGTCAAACGTGTTACGCAATGAGTACCAAGTTGACTACGTTCCGAAATTTTCGATACCGGTGCTGATAAGTCCGATAAATTATTCGTTGGTCTTAAAAACGTCGACTAGTTTCGTGATTGTTTATTCATTCGTTAACATTGTATACAATCTTTGTTTGTGCTTGATGATGTACATTATCCTTTCTAATGGATGACCGGTTTCGGCCTTGGTGTAACGATGATTGGTAAAAATATAAATACTTAACAAGAAACATCACGGTGGTACGCTGAAATTGCGGTGGGTTCGTTAAAAAGGTTCTTCTGTTGTCTTCTCGGCGGTTGCCATGATACAAAAGAATAAGTCGAATTGACATCATAGATTTGATTTATAGAAGTCGCCCAATACCATTTTATGCAAAGGATGTTTTATGTCTCTAAATGTACTAAAATAGTCTTTAGATTTACTCCAACTTAATCTAAAAACTAGTAGTTAAGAATATTACCTATACATATCCGCAAAGACAGGAAACATTGTGAAAAATCCTATATTTCTTGGTTATATTATGTCACATATATTCCGGAAAAAATAATATAGAAGAATAGAATTTAAAACACCTTTTGTCAAAAAAGAAATCAAAAACTCTTACTGGACGTAATTGTTAATTTCCCGAGAAAAAGTTATTTTATAAAGAGTTTTGAATGTCTTAAAAACTCGAAAGCTATTGTTTACGTTTTGATTTAACCTACAGAAGAGTTGGAAGGCACGAAAATTTTATAATGGCCCAAGATCAACACGTCTGTTGTCCTGCTCATAACGCGTATCAAGTCAGGGATGGGTTGAACAGACATTTCCCAAATAAATGGGTTGTACGATTCGGATGGCCACCCCGTTCACCTGATTTAACGCCTCTTGATTTTTTTCTGTGGGGTTATTTGAAACAGAAGGTGTACGCTAATAATTTTGATGATAATGTAGACATTCAAAAATAAAAAATTAGGGAAGCAATAGACAACATAAATGAAGATGGCAGAGTGGTAAAATGTGTAGCTAGGAGGGCAACATTTAGACTACATCTTTTATTAAAATACTTTGTTAACAATAAATAAAATAAGACAACTTTTCCCTATAACATTTTTGATTTCATGTCGAGGAACTGATATTTTATTCTGGGGCCAATATAACACTTTCACATTTGTCTACCATCCTGCATGTTGAATGAAAATTTTAACTATGCCTACCGTCTTTTTAGGACATCCACAATTCTTTATAAAGAACGATTTGTTCACGAAGAAATTAAAAATTACATCTATTATACACTGTGGACAAAAAAATCGGTACAAGTTTTCAATTGCTAATATTTCTAAAGATATTAATTAAATTCAATCATTTATTTGATAAACTAATTGCTTATATAGGGAAGAGTGAAAACACACCATATTTGCAATAATTGAACGTTTTGATCCGATGTAATGTGGCTTTATGTATGGCAATGCAACATTTCTAATAATATCGGATCAATTTAATGTGAAATGAAATTACTAGGTAATGACATCTGTTTTCTTTTGGTCAAAAGAAACAGTAGAGATTTTATAGCTCGTAATCTAGATGACTAGGTTTGAAGGGAGTGACATACCTACTCAAAAAACGTTGCATCTAGCTCCGATTCAATTTTCGCAAAAACAAGCAAAAGAACAAGTAGCATACGCCTAAAACTTACAGATAATCAACAATTGTTATACATCATAATTGAAACTGACGAAAAGAACACCTATAATGATAAATTCATAAACACCCGTAACAACACCAATCATTTCACCACGATCTTTAAACATAACCCAAGTACACTGTTAGATTTCTCTTTCCGTTGCAATGTTTTTGTTAGAAACGTCATATTCCACTGGTTTTTACTAAAAACACTAAAAAACATTGTTTAAATATTGCACCGTGTATAAGAAAAAAATCGCTCTGTATACGATGCTATAAGATCCCTAGTGTCATTTTTTACCAAAACAAGACAAATGTCATTATTCATTGATTTTAATACACCTTTCATTTCACATTAAATTGACCCGATATTATCAGAAATGTTGCATAGCCAAACATAAAGCAACATAACTTTAGAATGAAAAATTCTGTTATTGCGAATATGATATGGTTTCAATTTTCACACTACAAGCAATTCGTTTTTTAAAGATATATTTGAATTGACTAAATATTATTGGAAATACAAATGATTAAAAATTTGTACCGTTTTTTTGGCCCACAGTGTAGGTATACTTAGGTAACTTTTGTTCTTATTGACATATTTATCCAATGATCCCACACACGGTCTAGGTTCTGGTTTTAAATTCCAAGCCCAAATGCAGTTATAGCTACTTTCAGTATTGCGATATATTCCGGAAATTAAGTTAAGGCAACTACAATACTCCAGAGGGCAAGTCCAGAGAAGTTTAGAAGAAAATAACTTGTGCTCTTATAGCTAACATTTAATCATATTTTATAATGTAGTACAGCGGATAATAATTAGACGCAACTGTCATCAGAAAGCATTCGAATTCCATTAGTAGTGAGCATTTCACGATTGGCGCAATAGTTGGATGACGTGGATTATTTTCACGTTTTGGGGGTCACCGTCTCACAATAAATTAGTGCACAAAGCTGTATCGAACTTCAGCCCGTTAGTGTACATTATCTGGTTTTCCCATTATAACAAGCTGATTGGTTTTAAGTCATTTAGTTATCTAAAGATATGCACCATAACAATATATTTAATAATTGTTTAAAACGTCTAAATAAATCTCCACAGACAAATTTCAGCAGGTTGCTAATTTAATTTCTCCTTTCCTTGACTCAATTTGAATTGAACTAATAATTATTAGTTTTATGAAGCATTTGATATCTTATCTATAACATTCCTAAAATAAACATGGATTTCACAATACCGGTAGAACGAACGTACGATGCAAACAACTAAAAACTCGATTTCGTGTAAAGTAAACCAAGCACACACTTGACAATCCAATATCAAATCAGAACGAATAGAGGTGAGATTGTGCAACATCGATGATGGAATAAAGTCAGTCGGACGAAACGACACCCGACAAATGGACCTCGCGATCCTATTTCCCAAAAGATAAATCGCGTCCTCGGTTAGCGTCAAAAACAGACAGCCGTCCAATCCCGATCGACAAAATTCAATTCCACTTCCTGTCACTGTATGATATGTAATTTTCTCTCCCTTTCGCCGGTTGTATAAATAGTCTAAAAAGGTACGTCGACATTCTAGAAATATATTCGTTTTTCGTCAATTCACCAAAAATTCATTCGAGCCGTCATTTCTGTAATTTCGTCAAAATAGATAAACAATAAATTAAAGTAGAGGCAATTTTGTATAATTTATGTCTATAACATTTTTTGGTAAAATTAGTAGTTTAGCTGCAGGAGCAAATTCTATTTGATCGAAATCGTGTCTACATTAATAGTAGGTAGCCAGGATAGTTTTAAAGTTTTTGCAGTATTAAGAACGTCAGCGGTTGCGAAACGTCAATTCAACACGCAAATGCATGGAGAATGTGATGAGGAGGAGAAACACGCGCGCACGTACGCTATGTGAAACAATATTGAAATAGCTTGGTGTTTCCATGGTGTTTAGAAAGTCAATGTGTATTTCAAGTGCGGATTGCGGATAGCAATATTGTTATGCATTTTTCAAGGATTTTGCAAATGAGCCGCCATTTCTGTAATTACGTCAAAACAGTTAAATAATAAATTAAAGTAGAGGAAATTTTATATAATTTATATCTATGACATTTTTTGGTAAAATTAATAGTTTAGCTGTAGATGTTTTGACAATACCTACTGTCAATATCTGTCAAATACTGGTTAATTCGTTTTATTTTAATGCAAACACTATTGATCTCGATCAAATGGAATCTCATGCAGCTAAACTATTAATTTTATGTATTGTATGATAGTCATGCGCCTGTCCACATCAGATTTTTTTTTTATGTGTAATGTGGGGATATTGGAAACGGAAATATCACCTTTTCGTTTCACTTTTTCGTTGAACGCGTAGAGGAATTATTTAACAGCATTGCACAACCGAATTTCACCAGCGTGGCCAACTAACCTTCGGTTTCGGCGAAATCAAAAGTTGCGGATTTATGAATGATTCGCGCTCATTATTACTCACGTGCTAGTTAGCCCGTCATTGTCATAGATATATCGATCGTTTTGTTCTGCTGTATAAATAGACGATACATTTAAAATAATATTAATCTAAATACTGATTAAATCAATTTGTTGATAATTATTTTACCTCGCAATACTATGAACAAAGTAATAAAACATGGTGTTTTATCTTGTGACTCTTATAAACATCTTCTGAACCAAAGTTTACTATTTTCAATATTGAATCTAATTTGCATACCAAACATGACTATATAAGAAGTCTGTGCTGTACAAACTGTTGCCTTGGTGTATAAAAATTAGGCGGTTTTGTAATGTGGCCACGTGGAAACAATGAACAGAATATAATATTTATGAAACTCTTTCGCCCTTGTATAAATTGAGATATTAATTAGAGAAAGTGAGTTATGTTGTTACGCATATGAACGAGACAAAACTAAAAATTAACGTAATCTACCTATCTGTTATAATAATTAATTACTAATATAATCATTGTAAATTGTATTATTGTGCAATAATGCTCAATATTACCAGTTGGAAACGTTATGAAGTCTGACAGGCACAATTTTTCAATAGTTTTAATTTTGGGGGAAAATAATTCGTGTGAATTTCACCTCCCTCCTGCAATTCCTGCAGTGCAGACGTCAAAATAAAAATAAAAAGCCTTCGAAAATTATTATTCGGTTTGAGTATTCAAGTCACCAATATAACAGAGATTAAGTTATAGCGGTTAAGTTCCCTGAACCTGGACATACATAAATGGAGTGTGACCGTGATTTTTGTTTATTTGAGAACCAAAAGGGAAATTCCTCAAGTTTTTGTCAGATTGTACAGATTGGGAGATCGCAATAAGAGGCAAATCAATAAATTTTGTATATATAATATGACCAAAGATGATGTTTACTCTTTTTACCATTCTATGAAATGAAAAAGGACTTTAGTACTCATTTTAATACAGTAAATGCACTAAATGCCACATAATATTTCAAGTACATTTGTGCAAAAAAATAAGGTAAACAATAAAATTTAGAGACTTGAGTCGTTATAATCTTTTTATGATTATCAATAAAGTTAAAATAATAATACTACAATTTTCCAAATTTATTTCTGAAATTTTAAACTACAGTTTTAATGTAAAATGTATTATCTCAGAACCTCAAACAGTGCACTTAAACCCTTTTACTTCTAGGCTCCTCAATTAATAACATATTTTCCTATTAACTATGACACTAATCATTTTAATATGTTACTACTGAAACCATAAGTTATCGATTATAGCTATCAGTTTGATCGACTACAATTAATCTTCCGAATACAACGTATATCGACAATCTAGAATAACTGGACTAATGATTTCGTAATACACGCACATAATAATGACGTTTTGAAAGAAGAAGTATTAATATTTCTATCATGCTGCGCGTCAAAAGTATAAAAGAAACTCAAAAATTTACTCAGAAATCATGGGTCAGGTCAGAAATAGTTAGTAGTATTTATTGTTTATTGTTAGTGCACATTCGTTATTTATCGATTATAAAAAAGCAACACAGACTGATATTTTATTCGAACTGTTTATAATTTATAAATTCCTATATACCGTACGCATTTTCTACTTATTAATTATTATGAATAAAATAAAAAGTTTAAATTTGCATTAATCAGAGAATATGATAACGGGTCAATCACGTCAAAAAATCTGAGGTGGTCAGGCACATGACTTTATCGTACTATACAGCAGTCTCAAACGCTGATGATCTGACAATACTGTTAATAGTACCTAAATATCTGTCAAATCCTGGCAAACTAGTGGCAATGCAGATGCAATTCGATCTCGATCAAATATAATGTTTTGATGTGTGTAGTCGGGTTAGCGCTGGTTCGAATCAAAACTGCAAACGCTTCAGCAAACTATTTATTGTGTACACATAATGCACAGAGCGACCAACAGAGTCAACTGTTATGTATCACTTACAAAGTTAAAGTTTGCTCATGCAACTAAACTATTAATTTTACCGAAAAATGTCATAGGCATAAACTATACATAATTTACTCTACTTTAATTTATTATTTAACTATTTTTACAAAATTACAGAAATAGTGGCTCATTTGCAAAATTGTTGGTAATTGTTAAGTGTAAAGTTCCTTTAGGCCCTTTTGAACAAAATTTCTTTCAGCTCTAAGTTTAGTCACGCAACTTCTAAATATAAAGTAAATAAATATAAACAATATTTTTCTCTTATCAGTCTACAATGTTAGAGTTTTATATTAATAAATTCATCTTGATACTCTGTATAAGTTTCAACAAGTATTTTTGTCCGAACAGAGTATTGTTCTCCATTTAATCAGAAATAAATTCCTGAATTTCTGGAAAGAATTCTATCATAGCATTTTTTAAAATCAGATTAAGTTTAAATCAGACGTGATGGAGATTGCTGGATTCTAATCTGCTCAGAAAAAAAAAACTAGCATCAAAATAAATAGCTGTCATACCTTTTTTTTTATTCAATTCAGAACTGAAATGAACTTAATTTTAGTTACCTACGTAAATTAACTACAATTTCGCATAATGCAAACAACAAAACATAATAACTTTTGTATTTCAAATTCTGCATTCCTATAACCTGATAGACCACTATTATCAATCTAACGCTATAAAAAAAAAAACACTATTCAAAATTTCAAAACGTTCCGTTTGCTCGTTAAAATAGTCTTCCAATGTCCCCAACACCTCAACGCAAATACAAAAAGAAAACGGAACATAATCACGACTTCCACGAAAAGAAAGAATTCGTCGGACGCACGCACCTCAACTGTACAACTGATACCGTATTCCGACTGTGTGTCACGCGTCGTAATATTCAATAAATTAAGAAACAAAAACGAGAAAAAAAAAACGGGTTCGTTTGCATTCGAAATGAATTTGAGCGTTGTCAGCACGCAGTGGTGCCGCGGCAAGCAGAAGCAAACGGCGACTCCGGTCGCTTTTAGACCGGCCAATCGCTTTTCGTCTTTTCTAGGACGGAGTACTGTTGCTTGGGCACCGACCGAACCCAGCAAACTCGCCAGCTCGATGGCGTGTGGAAAGCGAAGGAAAGAAACCGCCGAAAGAATAATGAAATAGTGGCATAAGCGCGCATAAACAGCGGTAAAATTCGTAGATGTTGGTTGTTGACACACTACCAAATGACACGTGGATGAGAAAGATGTATGGGATTTGAAATAAATTGCTACGTCTGTGTTGAAGTTCTCTAGTTTATGGTGTGGTTTTTTTTAAATTATATTTTGTTGTATTTAAATTCAGGAAAGCTTTTGAATTTTGGTTAATCAAAAGTCCCAGTACCTAAGGAAGTAACAAAAGTACTCCTATCTGTTTTTTTTTTTAATACGAATTTTATGTATAAAATGTGTAGAAAACATGACTAAACAATTTTATTAGAGAAAGAAATATAATGTGGCCAGGCACATTACTTTAAGATACAATATATAAAATTAATAGTTTAGCTGCAAGAGATTCTATTTGATCGAGATCGATTGTGTCTGCATTAAAATAAAACAAAATAGTAGGGATTTGACAGATATTTTGACAATTTTGACAGTAGGTATTGTCAAAAAATCAGCGTTTGACAAATCCTGGCTAACTATGTAATTTTAATGCAGACACGATCTCGATCAAAAATAATTTGCTCATACAGCTAAACTATATATTGACCAAAAAATGTCATAGGCATAAATTATACAAAATTTCCTCTACTTTAATTTATTATTTAACTATTTTGACGAAATTACAGAAATGGCAGCTCATTTGCAAAATCCTTGAAAAATGCTTAGAGGAAACATCCAGGTCCTTTGGACCCTTTGGAACCAAACGCTTTTCAGCTCTAAGTTTGGTCATAAAACTTCTAAATATGAACTTTTGTCCCGATACCTTTGGTAGTTTCTCCGGAATCGTCGCCACAAAACTCGGGTAAACACAGACATACACACACACACACACATAGAAATTTTGTTGTACCTTGGGCAAAAATGATCAGGGGACCCAAAGAGACATATTCCGCTAAAATCTCAATTTTTTTTTCGGCACGATTGCAATACTTTATCGTATATGATAAAGTAAAAAGTCACTGGCAAGAAACAGAAACATAACACTGGGTAACAGTGAAATCATGAAAACTTATCACGCGAACTAAAATTACGGATGTGAATTTTTAACCAGAAATTATAATCAAAATACCTACAAGAATGTTTTATATGCAGGATGCCCTTTTTTTCCCGAAAAACTATTTTCTAGATAGTAAATGTTACTCTAAGCAAAATCACTCTAACTTTTGGAATTGAAATATAAGTCGACATGAAACTTTTTACTCAGTTTTTTGTTTCTTCCTTCATTTGTTTATTTAATGTACTTTTATTTTTTTATATTTATTTACTTTTATTATGTTCTTTCTTCGTTTCTGCATTGTTTAATATGTATTTTATTGTTTATTTTTCTTTATTTTGTTAATATATCAAGCCGTTGTAACATTTTAAAAGAATTTGAAATCATTCTAAGTAGGTAGTACTTGGAGGGAAAAAGTGGGACACCTGTATATTTTTTATTATTTCATGAGTCGTTACAACTGCTGTCACCTTAAATGTTTTAATGTAGTTTGAGAAACTTTATGCACTAAAAGAATTATTATAAAATATGACGCTATTCTCAAATCAAAAGTACTTTTCTAACTGAAAATGAGAATATTTTTAAAGTGCTTTTAGTTACTGTAATTTCATGTCTATTTTTAATTCCAAAGATGTTCTGATTTGTAATAAAAAAGAAGGTTCCTACATACTTCCAATTCAGTTCAAATTTTATTTGTTATACACATGTTACATAACAAATTCTTTTGAAATTATTTTATGGATAAGAACATATTTATTATAATAAAACTATTATCTGCAATGAATACGTAGCTTATTTGCTTGTCGAGATTAATTTATTTGGAATATGCAAAAAGTTCATATCATTCAAAAGTATACATTAATTTCTTCTATCAATTAAACTGTCACATTTTAACCCAACCATTAATTTCGTTAATCCAAAAATTCATAATTCTTTTACTCAACACAATCATTAGTAGAACTAAACAAATCTCGTTGTTTTTAATATGCAAACTGTAAATTTTAACTGAAAACATAAGTTATTCAACACAAATAAACGTTCTTTCTATCAAGCAACCAAATGTTCCAATCGGTTTTATCCACAAAGAAATATTTCTTTGCCTCTATTGAAACAAGTATTTCTTTAAGCAAATGTGTACTTATTTCAATTAAACAAAATTGTCTATCAGTGTAGTAGTGCCACATATGATTTTAAAAAAAATTGTTTTGTATAGTATAGTTTTGATGGCATAGCCTGGTTGTATGTAGTTCCAAATTTTCGGACCAGAGCATTTAATAAAGATTTCTTCTTCTTTCTAATTCTTGAAAATCTATAAAATCATCCAGCCCAACCCAGGTTGACTAAACTTAATTTCTTAAAGAACAAAATCACAAAGATAAAACAATTCCCTGTTTATAATTGGACGTATACTTCAGAAGAAAAAAATACGGACTTTCAAAGAATTACTACAAACTCCTGTATGCTTCATTATTAGTACAACAAAAACCCGACGTGACTTAAAAAAAAGAAGTTAGATAGTCCAAATTTGGGTAGGTTTATTGTCAAGCCCAGCGGTGTATTGACAGCTCTTAGAACACCAAATAAAGGCGTACCAACTCCCACAAAGAAAAGAACAAAACAGGGAGCTGCTTGTTTTCGGGACAGGCGTCTCAAATTGACAGCTCCACAGGAATCATAATTTACGACACGATTCCCGGTATCTCTTACAATAAGATGAAGATCATAGAGAGCTCCGTACACCATTTCACACCGTTTCGAAATTTTTGGAACAGTTGGCCCTCGCTTTGTCGTTACAAATTGACGTTCTTCTTTGCTTTTGTCTCCTAATATTTATGTGTCATCTCTAAGAGATGTTAAACCTATTATTACCATGTTACATGGCGACGTAGTTAACAAAATAATCGCATATATAGTCTTAAATTGCATACATGACCATTAAATGATTATTATTCGCATGCTTGTTGTTTATTCATAGAACCGATTCGCTCTCATCTGAAAAGTTGAAAGCCAACATACGCAAGTATCATGCTGTTGGAGACTACTGTGCTATAGGCTCACGCGACTAGAACGTCTCTCTAATTATAAGCGGTAATTACTGAAGACAGTCCATTGTTATACGTTTATTATTAGGCTGACTTGCTGGCTGGAAACTTGCCTTAGTGAGGGGACCTACGGAGGAACAGCTTGCCTCTCTCCCAAGTTCTTATGGGCAATGCAAAAGTGCCAATTAGCATACTCTGCTTCGGCTTTTCGATGTACTCTTTACTTTATTAATAGAAGTCCGCGAGAGTGCGTTACTGTCGTCATTACTGACTGGTACGACGCAACACGGTTATTAAACCACATATGGATTCTTATGTATGGACGTTGTGTGTAGTTTTTTAAGAAGATTTTGTTAATTATTCCTGCCGTTATTTTGCGTGAGGAAACTAATACATGAATACAAGCAAGCATGAAAGAAGCAATGTAAAACAAAAACCAATAATATCTTTAAATTTGCTTCTTGTTCTTACTATTGTAAACTTTAGACGAGTAGGTAAAGGTTGCTAATAGTCGAGCATTATTGAGAATTATGAAGTAGATCGAGAATTTTTCTATTAAATATGATATAACTATCTTCTCAATTATGATTTTTAACCGTATATAACATTCTGAATCCATTTTCAGATTCCTAATATATTCTCCAATAGTTGATCCCACTGCCATTAGAGCCATGTCATCCGCGAATGTGGCGACTGATTTTCCAGCTGTGGTAGGTCACTTGTATATTGTAGATAGAGAATTGGTCCCAATACACTACCCTGGGGTACGCCAGCTTTTACTTCTTTTAGTTCCGAGTATTCATCGATCCGTTTTATTCTGAATAGTCTATCAGATATATAGGACGTTAGCAGTTCGACGTATTGTAAAGGTCGCATACTCTTTAATTTGTGTATCAATCCTTCGTGCCAAACCTTATCGGAAGCTTGGGTCACATCAAGAAAGGTTGTTGAGCAAATAAGCGTTTCTTCTAATTTTTTCTCTATGATATCTGTTATTCTTGATCTATAGTGACTTGATCTATAGTGGAATGCTTTTCTCTAAAACCAAATTGGTGATTAGGAATACATACATACAAGGTGTCCCACTTTTTCCCCAAAAAACTTTTTCTAGAAAGTAATGTCATACTAAACAAATTTTTTCATAAGAACGTATTTGTTTTTCAAGTCTTTAAAATGTTGCAGCGCATGAAATATTAACAAAACAAAGAAAAACTTCAAATAAGATACATTCAAACGAAGAAAGAAATTCATCAGTTCCCACAAAAACAACAACAAAATTAAGTTAAGTAAAAATTTAAAACTGGTTGATTTTTTTTTCTTAATATTAAATATAAAACTCTGTAAAAAGTTTTGTGGGAAAAAAGTGGGATACCCTGTATATCTGTAAAACAGTCCTCATACTGCGATAGTTAATCACAATTTTAATTGTGACTATTTATGGTTCTGAAGAAATAAATGTATTTTTTCTAGAAAATTGACTATTTGTGCATAATATTAATTCTAGGAATAAACTTGGAGAAATTATCAACACATCTAAATTTACAGCTTTGAGAGAATCTAAATGTCTTCTAATGAATAATGCAAATTCTGATAAATTTGAATTGAAATTCTTTCTAATGTTGAGAGGTTGATAAATTGTTTTTCTTATCCTTTTATTCTTGTCGCCATTCAACAGTATTAATCTATAAATGAATAATAATAATTTTATTATTATAATCAAATCCAATCCACCTGTTTATTACCTAAAAAATAGCTGATGTAAGAAACTACCAGATAAAAACCCTGAGAGAATTTACAACCCGGATAAAAATCAGGGGCACTACCTTAATTTAATGAAAAATGCATTTTGGGAGAAGAACCGTCATTTCATCGTCATTTGGGGTGGTCAAATTTCTAGAAACCCGGAATTCGTGAGTGGTGGGAGCTCAAACTAACACAATAACTTAGAAACCAGTTTCCATTAGGTAGAAGACGTAGAAGAAAGGGAAGTAAAAAACGCGCAGAGCAGATGTTTGAACCCTTCCTCTGCCTACCTGGATACCGTCAATTTAAATATCTTTTTCACGATACTGCGCTGCCGTGTTGTTCCAACTATCTTATAGGATATAGAGGCACTCGGGGGCCAAAGTCAGAGAGTTAGTTGACGTCAGTGCCCGTGCAGGGCATAATAATTTCCAACCTTAATTTATAGGGATGCCATTGTTCGGAAGCGTCCGAACATACGACTGATTTTATCGTAATCTATCGTGCCATTAGCTGCAGAGAGGGGAGGCTGGTGTTCTTTAAATGACAGCTTTTTGGTTATGCTATTTTGACTGTATACAGTTCACATTGTAGTATAAATAGGTTTTAATCGTTTTAATATACATGTACATCGTTTTAATATTGATGTTTCAATTTTATTTTTGATAAAAGTTGGTGGGTGTTCTAAAACTAATGCGGTAACTATCAAAATGACTATTCGGTATACTTAAAACTTTTATATTAATTTTTTATGATTATTTCTGATATTTGCAATATTACAGTCACGTATCTTAAGTTTTTGCTGTATTTGTTAATGTTCACTTGTTTATTAGATGCATGATATTTGGAAGTTTGCATTTGGAAAAATGTTTTGTGCATATCGTGTTTTTATTATCATTATTAAAAGTTACAATTAATAAAACATAGAAAAATTCTAATAATTAATAAGATTTCCAATTCACCCTAACCTAAAAAGAAACTAAAAATAGATTTTTTTCATTAACCGTCTTCCAAATTGCATTCATAAAATATTAAATTGTTGTACAATAATTCTAGAATTTTGTCGAAGTTACATGTAGCTAAAGTATATTGTAGATCTGTTTTTTAATGTAAACATTAAGTAACAAGTAAATATTTGCGACCAACAATTGGGATATAGTAAAAATTGGTATACGACCCGAATAAAGGAGAAAATAAACAAGAATATATATAGCTCACCAAAAAGCTATGTTTATGTTTTATAATAAAATTTGCACTACCTACGGTAAATCAACGCTCTTTTGAAATAGGTAACAAACGTTAAAAATAATACAATGCAACAAATCTGGCTTATTTTTGGGATTTTGTTGTATTTGATTTTGTATAAAAATATATATTTTTAAATTATAACCATGTAAAACTCTGCAAGAAATTATTTTCAAGCCATCATCTCTGGTTCTGGAGACATAATTCCGCATGAATATAAATAAAATATTTTGAACATATTCACCATTAAACAAAAGTACAAAATTGAAGCAATAATTTTTAAGGTTTCAAATTTGGATATAATTCTTACATCTAAACAAAATTTTCAAATGCATTTTTTAATATATGTATTCTGAAAATAAAAATACTTTAACGCTATTTTACACTACATTACTTTCGTCTTTTTCTAAACGTCTTTTTATTAACTCGAAAAAAGTTCTAAATAATAGTACGTTTAGAAATGCCGTGCTATTATATTTCATAACTTTCTCTTAGTATAGACACATGCGCAGTGGAGGCAGATGTAAGGTCTGCCAACAGTGCCAACGTGAGACATTTTCTTTTGGTTTGACATACCGCAGTGACGTATACGTTTAACCTCACATTGACGCGCTACGCTTTGTACAATCGGTTTAATTTATGTAAACTAATTTGCACTGTCTTGTTTACAGTAAAATATTGCAGAAATAAACCGGTAAACGTAAACAAACAACATAACCTTAATAAATGCTTTTGGTTTCAAAATGTTGGCTTTTCGTAAATAGGTAAAAAGTGTGTCTAGTCATTTCCGGTTACGAAAATAGAAGTTTTGAAAAAGACGAAAGTAGTGTAGTGTAAAAGAGCCTTTAAGGTAACCCTAAACCATAGTTTCTGAACTACCCTCGTATACGTTGCCACCATACATTGTAAAATTGGGTAGTTTCAGTATTAGTTTTAGAGAATCCACGAATTTTTATGAATAACAAAATTTTCCGATAAATCTAAAATAAAACAGTTTCCCATTTGCTGCAAACTTTCTGAGACACGTTGTATAGGCAAGTACCGAATAATTCACATCAAAATAATATAAAAATTAATTTCCGTTTCAGCTTTTCATTTCAATTTGCTCTCGTTTTTTTTTTAATTAATAATCCGGATAATCGTCTGCCGGAAATTTAAAAATCTTGCAATGAAATTTCTGAGAAGTGAAATATTTAATATTCACCCCCTGGCGTGCGAACACGACTTCGCTTTTACTTTTGTGTCAATAATTGATGATCGATATCCGCTTTCTTCATTTTCTGCGAAATGTTGCTGTCTCCATATATGTATATGTATATTTTATCTGGTTTCGTAACCATCTCAAGACATACATCACATTAGTCTATTTTTATAACGAATTTTACTTAAAAACCTATTTTGCACCTACTAACAACTTAAGAATACTTACAAACATTTCGTTTTACTATAACTTGTTTTTAATAAGCTGTGACAGGATCATGTTGCTTATGCGATAACATATGCTTCAAATATTACTTTTTAGGAAGAATTATTAATAAATAGTAACAATTAACATCATTACGTTGTATGTAAGTAACCTTGATGTGTCACAGACAAGACAAGTTCTAAAAAATACGCACCATGTTAACACTGGACTTGGGTCTTACAAACACATATAGATAGTCATTATACCATATATTCTACGTGCGAGGACATCATACACGGTTACGTATGCTTCACAAACGGTAGCATATGCCGTGAAAAGAAAATAGTAAGTGAAAATATTATCAATCATTTAAATCCCACGCCCAAAATGTAATTTAAGAAAGCTAATGTTATTCTCAGTAAATAGTTTCATATGGATATATTTATTTCTTGTTAGCTTAAAAAGTTATAGCCGTTTGAAATAAAAAATACAAAAAGAAGAAACACAAAAATAATTAAATATGTTTTTAAGGTTTTTTGTTATTACTTAAGTAGGTATAGAGTCGTTTTAAATATTGTTTTGTTATTATTTCAAACGGCTGTAACTTTTTAAGGAATTGAACTGGTGTTACCATATAAAATCTAATCATCAGTTTGAAATTTAATGGACGCTGAGAACGTTGAAATGACTGTAGGTATCGAAAATCTTTATGCACTTGCCATTTCCAACATCTACGGAAATGTTCTTATCACAGATAGAAAAGATTTCTTGTTTTAAAGAAATGTATTTGTTTGAATTTATTCTTTTGGGTCAAAACATATTTCTTTGACGCCAACAATATTTACTTCATTGAATACTCTAGTTTATATGCTTGCAGAGATTAATTTATTTGAAATATTTATTTAAGTGGAATAAATATATATGGATACAAACAAAAATTACTTTCCTTTAAAGTAATATTTTAGTTTTGATTAAAAAAAAAAACGTTTCTTTACATCAATGAAATATAATTTTGATTCTAACATATAAATTTGTATATAAGGAGAGATTTATTTCGCTTAAAGTAATATTTTGTCTTTGGCTTAAAAATAGGTTTACTTCCGCCAAAGAAATCATATTTTGATTAAAATAAATATATTTGTACACAAGAAGAGATTTATTTCCTTTAAAGTAATATTTTTGTTTTGGCTTTAAAATAGGTTTACTTCCACCAAAGAAATCATATTTTGCTTCAAATTAATATATTTTTAATGTCATCTAACTGTATTGTTAGATGGCGCTGTAAACTCTCTCCTCGCACTTCGTACATATCGAGAGTATAAAGCCGCGTGACCGACAGTATAGAATTTATAGAGTACAGTACCTGCAGGTTCAAGTTACGATTCCAAATCAGAGTACACTTTACTAACTGAACCTTGTCTATATGTTGGGTTGGGAAGACCAAGCACTGGTCGAAGATGTGCGACATCCCAAAAAAGAGGTGACACATGGCGAGTCTTCCGAAAAATTCTTGTCTATTAATTCCTTCAACAAATTAATAATTTTACTTAACACAATCATAATTATTTGAAGTAAATAAATCTCATTTCTTATAATACACAAGTTGCAAACTTTAACTGGTAACATAAGTTGTTTGACACAAATCAACGTTCTTTCTACCAAACAAATATTTCAAATAAATGCGTTCTTATCCGCAAATAAATATTTCTTTGCCTCTGTTGAAACAACAAATTTCTTTGAGTCAATGCATATTTATTTGAGTTAAACAAAAATTTCTCTCTGTGTATGCACCTAAATCCAGGTTTTAAATCTTCTTTAAACCATTTGCTCTTTTTTATGTTCAAATATAAGCAACTTTGTTCGTCACAGTCAGCAAAAACAGTCAAAATGAGTGAACGACCATTTATTGCCCACGTGACCACCATCATGGAAAAAGAACCAGTTTCAAATCATCGGTAATGATCAATAATAATCACTCTTTTAAACTCAGTTATGGTGTTACGTATAGATGAATTTTTTGGGATGTTACAATGCCAGGTATTCCCAGGAATTTGTTCTTGTAATTATACGAAACAATTAAACAAAACAAAAACAACAAAGAAACAGACAAAATTACTTAAAAGCGTACATTAAAGTAATTGCTTGAATTATGTTTTTGATAATTGTCGTGTAGATCTTTGGAGTAGGTAATACACCATGGCAGACTGTGTGATGAGAAAAAAAGCAGATGTGTTATTTTATAGTCCGGAAGAAAATAATGGCATTAATTTCAGGTAATTAATTTCATTTCCGTTGTCGAATCAAAGCAAAGCGAAGAATACCCATACCATCCCACCCATCCATCAGTTAGTCGGTGGAGTGTAGTTTCGCCATGAGTCGCAAGTCGAGTGTGTAAAAATGTTCTCGGAGAGTTGCCCAGTAACATGAAGCCCGGGGCGGTCGACCGTATCTAGCCGGCCATGAGCGCGTAAATAAGAAAACCGCCTCGAATCGTCGAAAACGACGCGGCCGCAAAACTAGTCGGACGGGTCCTCTCTCTCTCTCTCTCTCTCTCTCTCCTCTCCAATGGCTCAGTCAGCAGAGCTCTATGATCGTGAATGTGGAAGCAATTCTTTAGAAATAATTAAGGAACGAAACTCCGGGCACCAACGCGGTCGGTCGGTTCCCTTTTGCTTGGCTCCGGACAATCTCACCCCTTCCCCCCCGCGCGCACGGTCATATACACACACACAAGCACGCTTTGACGCCGCGGCTGTCTAGATTCCGCGATATTACCTACGGTTGAGAGCGTTCAGATTCGTACGGTGTTTATTTATTTTTTGAATTGTTTTTATATGACGCAGAGATTTATAAAGACTTATTTTGAGTATATTTTTATTGTTGTAATATAATAATGTAATTATTGCTTTTAGCAATTAGTTGTAGTATGTGTACATGCGAATTAACCACAAATGTAAAAATAAACAAGATCTGAAAATTTTTGCGTCAAAAGAAACAGGTTTTGCCATTTCTAGATGATGTGCCTTTTTTCACCCAAAAATATACACCAAATTTGCTGAAAGAGGCAACGTACGTTAATAAATAATTTTCGAACCCAATTTAAACCAAGCTTTAGTTTTTTGTGCTGAATAAAAGGTGCATTTTCACAGAATAAACTGAATTAGTCTAAACCACCATATTGGACCACTTTTAATATTGATAATCTGACATCAGATAGGACAACAGGCAATAAGATACGTGCATATTATTTGAGTTATATATACAGGCTGTCCCACTTTTCTCCCCGCAAACTTTTTCCATATAGCCCATAATGTCATACTGATACTGACCAAAAAGTTTCAAGTATAAAAAGTTACAGCGGTTTGAAATAATAGTAAAGCTGTGTTTCAAACAGTTCTACTTCTTTAGTAATTGAAAAACGTCGACAAGACACTTTCTACTCAGGATAACATTTACTTGTAGAGAAACAAATGTCCAAAAAGTGTCATGTGTATTTTGTTTCTTCGTTTATATGTTTCTTTACTTTTATTATTGTTATGAGTATCGATCGTGTTCTATCTTAGTTAATTTCTTTCTTTATTTTGTTAATACTTTAAGGGCTGTTACTTTTTAAGGATTTTAAAAACAATAGGTGCGTATGACAAGTTTTAATCATCATATAATTTACTTTCTAAAAATATTTTTTTGAGGAAATTATCTTTTTATTCGACATCTATGGATCGGCCATGTTGAATTTTGAGTGCAGAGATGGATTCATCTTCGAATATTATAATAAATATATAAGGTTCAGCCGAATGCGACAATGTTTTTAGAATGTTAATCATATTATTAGGACCAGCCATTTTAGATTCTTCTAATGTGACTTGGATTTTAAATCAGAGTTTCAAATAACACAGTAAATGGGGTTCATGGCATTTCAGAGCTTTTACATTTTTGGTCGCCATATTACCATATTAGATCGCCATTTAAAATTTTGAAAATTGTGCGTCTGAATTGCAATCTTATCTCAATTAAATTTTAAGGCAAGATGACTACCTGGCTAGGCGATAGTCTAAGATAGGTTTGAAACGTGATAACCTGTTTCTTTTTATTTTTGTCATTATTCTTGTATCTGTGCATCCGTTTTTCTAATCTTTATTATACGTACTATGAGAAAGTATTGTAATCGTGCCGAAAAAAAAGTTTTAGATTTTAGCGGAAATTTTTATAATTTCATTTTTGACTTATAAGCAATTAATCAAAAATTATCAAAATGACCGAAACTCTAAAATAATTCTCGAACCGTAAAATTTTAGCAAACTCTAGTTTAAATACATTTACAATTTACCGGGTGTTTATTTTAGAATTAAAAATACATTTAGGATACCTTGTGTGAAACCAAAAACTTTAGTTCGAAAAGTTGTTTTAATTTTTTTACGGTTGGAGAATTATATATTATGGCTTTTAATATATTTTTGTTCGACATCTATTGATCATTCATTTTAAATTTTAGGTACACATATGGATTCACCTTAAAATATTATAGAAAATAAAACTTGTTCGAATGCGATCATGTTTTTACAATTATGACCACAATATTATATCCATCGTTATTTTATTTTTATGATCTCACCTTAGATATCGAGTAAGAGAGTTTCAAATAACACAGGAAATAGATAGGATTCATGCATTTTTTATCATGACTTTCATGCATATCCAAGACTCCACGAAATTCTTAGGCGAAATGGCTTGTTATGCAGTAGTCTGAGATAGGTTTGAAACGTGGTGACGTATTTTTATTTTTACTTTCTTCTGCTTGCTATTTTCTACTTGCTTCTCTCTACTTTATTCTGTTTTTTGTTTGTTTATATAGTTGGTACATAGTTATTTATTTCTTCTGTTTATTGTATTTTTCTCTTTTAATTTTTCTTTTGTCTCTTCTTACTTTTCTTCTTCTGTATTCGCTATCGTATCTTCTTCTTTTAGTTCAGTTTCCTTCGTAATTTTTTAAAAACAAAAACGCAAATATTTATTGTCACCAAAAAAGTAATATTAATTGTAGATAGTATTACGTAACATGAGACTAACCATAATGAAACAACTACCAATGAAAGAGCCAAATTCAGATTACTGATTCCATATCATGTAAATCTGCTATACTTTTCTCTAATATAACGTAAATGCTTAACGCTCTTGTATGCTGTTTTTATCTCTTTCTAACAATGAAAATTTACGTTACTGGTATATTTAAGACAATTTTTCTTTTTTTAGTCTCTGAAAAATAAGTGAATATAGGCATATCAGTGAATGAGAGTCAATATTCGTTTAAAAAGTGTAAAAAAACTAGTGTAAGATAGAAATAAGCCACACCTAAATACTTCCATAAGATACAGAATGTCTGTGACTGTATACTGGAAGACGATGGAATTACATCTTACGTCTGGCAAAGCCAGTATACACCGCGAATGGCAATAAAGTTACGTATAGTAAGCGTCAAGTTCTCTAGGTCTCACCTGTTGGGCAAATCTGGCACACCAGCAACTTCCACTGATTTGCTAGCGGTCTTGGTTAGTGGCCAACAGACCATAGCCGCAGCTGACAAGACTAACGCGAAGAGTCAGCTTTCCATATTCCACTGTAACAGCTCAATAACCCAGTAACAAAATCATCCTCTGTCATTCCAATACCTCCACAATTATTGCTATTTTAAAATATACATTTCTCTGTATGTATTTACTATTGTCTTCAAGACTCATCAAGAAGAAATCCAGATACCTTTGATTGTGATAACAAACTATCGAACTGTAGAAACTGCAACCAAGTTGTTTCTTGAATGAATCTTAAGCAAGTTTATTATTGGTGCAAATTATACAGTTAGTTTATAGCTGTTTGTTCAATTAATTTACACATACAACGATGTCGAGAAAATAACAAAAGTACCTTTTGTTGTGTGTTGGTTAGGACATACTTATACCTAAATGATTCCAAGATTGGAAACAATTTATCTCCAATAATCGTGACTTGATTGGCTAGACGTACAAGCACGATAATTTTCAATTAATGAGCCGACAATGATAGACTATTAACGAAGGGTAACGTCCCACATATGCGCTATTTTACTCAATACCAGGTTTTAGAGTTCGAATTTAGCCCGAAGTAACAATAATTATTGCATGTTCCGCTATTTGAAAGACCATCGTGGGAAACAAACCATCTCGAAACGATTATTATACACTGGCAGTCGTGTAAACTAAAATACAATACATTTTATCTAAAATTATCCATTTCTTGATAATAAACTAACCTTTTTTTTATTTTGTTTTAGGTGAGTGCCGGACATCTTCTGTACACTACGACGAATGACAGCCTGCATCGAACGGTAAAGTGAAAATATCAAAATTTACGAGTTTTGCACTATGGTGACGATGTAGTTTTGACTTACTTTTGTTCCCATTTTGTCGTAATTACATACGTTAAGTATAGATATCGTAATTTCAGTATTTGGTTTCGCAATAAAGTTCGTCGTTCGAGGCACCTCTGACACTGTAATCTTTTTGTAGATTTCGGGTTTTCGTTGGAATATTTGGATTGTGGCCTGACCTATACCAACAACCTTGATCTTGCGGTTTATTTGGTTTTATCAAAAAATTATCACCCAACTGTGTACAGTGTACACCTGATAAGGGTATTTGAGGTCCTGTATAAATTTAGCAACGACATGATTAAATTGTGGCCTACCCACTCCTTACAAGCTTTTAATATGCAATATTTTTCCCATTGTTGGGTATAATTAGTACTGACAGTGTTTCAAATTGCATTCCAATAATCAAACTTATGTTTTGGTGGTCTAAGTTTGAGACTAAAGGAATAATTAAGGATCATGGTCAGGATTTTAAGTAATCCACAAAGCCAAGTCGATTAATTCTAAACATTTTGTTTTTTAATGAATGACGATATCCGAGTTTTTGTAGAACTAGAGAAGAAACCAGTGTTTCTTCTTCCTTTTTCGAGTAAATATTTGTTATAAGAAAGTTATTCTTTATTAAGAGTTTTGTGCCCTAAATTGCGTATAGCCATAGTCAGAATTTTGATTCAATGTGCAGGATGGTCGAAAAACAGCAATTTGGTAAAGCTAAAGAATAAAATACAAAATTTAATAGGGTATTTGACTGTATTAAAAATATTGTTTCTGTTATAGTAATCCTAATCGATTACAGTTTGAGGAACCTAAAAAACCAAAAAATAAGCATTCTTTTTATTCAAAATCAATATTAAAATTGAATTTTGATTCAATGTGCAGGATGGTCGAAAAACAGCAATTTGGTAAAGTTAAAGAATAAAATACAAAATTTAATAGGGTATTTGACTGTATTAAAAATATTGTTTCTGTTATAGTAATCCTAATCGATTACAGTTTGAGGAAACTAAAAAACCAAAAAATTAGCATTATTTTTATTCAAAATCAAAATTCAAATTGAATTTTATTCACGTCCTATCACGTGGTTGAACACGCTCTGTAATCCGCTCAGTCTCCTGTGACTTCACATCAAATAGCTTGTGCTTCTGCAGCTGAACTTTACTACATCAATTTACAATCAATGGAAAACAACTTTGTTAAAGCGGATAGTGGTAATCTGCGAAAGGTTAACGCTTTGGTGGGATTCTTCTTTAAAAATAATCCTTATTTTTGTTCTCCGGAACTAAGTAACGTAGTCCTAACCTCAAACTATTAGATTATACCTTGGTCTAAACCAGGATAGATAACTAACTCTAGTCTACTTTACTCTAGTCTATTTAACTTATGTCAAAGTAATCTTCACAATCAAAAACACTTGTATTACATCTTATATATACATCTTATATATAACACTGTGTTACATCTTGCGGAACAGCTACAAATAGTTTATCCGGAGTTTTTATTGACGTATTTGCGCATTATGGAGCTATACACCATTTATAACCCATTTTTAAGTATAAATTGTGAAAACGACACAATTACCATACAACACAATTACCAAACAGCGACGATGCCGATGATTACAGACCATATGGGCCGATTGGATATCTAGTATGGTGTAACGTCACAAGAAACACGTGATCTACCTAAAACAGAAAGTATCGTTTTGGCTGGACTTTTTGTGATTCAATTTTTAACGCTCATTTTTATGAAAAATTCGGGAAATAATGACAAAAAAATGCATTTACAAAGTAGATTGAAGGAATAAACTCACTAAGACGATTCACGCTTTGTTATTCCTCATGTTATTCCATTAGAGATATGCCTAAAGTAGTTTTTCTGAATTCTAATGCTTTTTGTAAAACATCAGCACATTAAGTCCCAAAACATGTAAAAAGCTGAGTGTTTTTTCAGGTAAAAGCAATACATTAAATTATCTTTAATTTTTCGTATTTATACTGAATTTTTGATTTTTTGTGGGTTTGAAAAAATAGTAAAGGAATCAGACAAAGGTACCTTCTTACTGAAGATACAGGTTTTTGTTGTTATTGTGAGTCAGTTAACACCAGCAATAGTACATTATCAAATGTTGTTGTCATAATTTGTTGCTTATAAAAATTTGTTGACTTTAGATCAAACGAGTAAACCAGAACAACCGATAAAAGCAAAAGAAAATATATTGAAATGTATCTTAAATAATCATTTGATATCTGATCGTTAATTAATAACTTCAAAACAAGTTTTCCCCATGACATTTTACATTCAATTATTGTGAAACACTAAAGTTTAAACAGTATATTAAGTTTATGCTGTATGTTGTAATATCTTATTCTTTTTTTGTGTGTTGGTTTTCTGCATATGATTCTTTAAACGTTATTTAAGCACAATTTACAAGAACTTTCTCATTTTCATTTCGGCACATTTTGATTTCGTCAAATTTCAGCCCCATCAATGTCACAGCGATGTCTTTGTGGACAACAAATTGTTTTCCCTCTAAATTGAGTGATAATAATTATCATGATCAATAATACTACGTACTGGATTATACTGTATTTACATTACACTGCACTTTTGTCTTTTTCTAAACTTCTTTTTAGTAACTAGAAAAAAGTTATACATAATAGTACCTACAAGTGAAAATACCGTGCTATTTATTATTTTTCTTCACTTTTTTGTAGCATAGACGCATGCGCAGTGGAAGCATTTGTAAGGTCTGCCAACAATGCCAACGTGAGACATTTTGTTTTGTTTTGACCGCAGTTTTGTACAAGTGGTTTAGTTTATATAAATTTATTTGCACTGACATAATTTACTGCAAAATTTGCAGAAATACTAATAAAGACGAAAGTAGTGTATTATAAAATAGCCTAACACTCGCACAATATATCTAATAAATCTTGTTCCCTGCAAATTTCTCCGAAGTTGCCTGTACTGGCATACTTATCATTGCAAGTAGGTACACATTTTATATATAAGGCAAAAGGATCATAAATCATTCTTTTTTTTGTTAAGGAAGCCCGAGCCGGTTGTTGACAATTTCGCACTATCTACGAACCAAACATACACTGTATGTGCACACGAACGATAACATTTTCCTCTATTTATATTTCACATGATTAATCCACGGATATGGTGCTCTGCCATGGTGGGATCATTTCTTCGCTATCATTTCCCGACGACCGCGCTGACTTACTTATCTTATTTACTCAGGACAAACACCCGGGGGACGGGCATTGACAACGGCCCGGGCGTGTACGTCTATTTGCAGAGGATCGTCCAAATTTTCGAATTTCCATCGCAAATATTTGCCGGGCCCGGCCAAAAGTCGTGACTGTCATGTCGCGCGTCGCACCTAACCTTAAGATTAGCGGTCATGGGCACGCGTTCAGTTTCGTAACAGCCCATTTCACGGCAGAATTCCTCCGACAATGCCCGAAAACTGGTCCAATCTGGCCCGCGGCCCCGTATGTGGTAATACAACTCGACGCGAATCTAGTCGAAGTAACGCCCGAGGTAATTATTTTCTTAAAATTTACAATTAACCGACATGACTGGACGGTTTTTGGACGACGCTGGTGGACTGTGATTGGTTTTTGGCCGGAATCGGACGCCATTTTCTTCTAATTTGATTTCGAAGCGCGTAACCACGGTTGTTACTCACTCGCTATTTCTATAAAGCGAAATTGTTTTTTTTTCTATGGTGCTATTATGTCCGGCGTGCTTTAATCTCGAGTAATTATTGCTGAAGTTGTCATTGTAGAGTTAATGAATCAAAGGTGTTGTTTTTTGTCATAAATTTTAATAGTTAGTAGTTCCTTTTATTTAGTCCTTACGTTTCTAAACAAGTATTACTAATAAAATCTGTCGATAACAATATTTCTAATATGGTTTTTGGTAACAAAAATGAAATAGTGTTTACACTCTTATAGCAGAATTGTATGTTATTACGACGTAGGTTAGTATAGCAGTCAACAACGATCTTTTGTATAAAAGTTAAACTATGTATTTTTAAAGAAAATAACTTGAATTTGTTCACATGACGAATGCTGGATTTCTTACACACGTTGTCGTTTGTTTTATCACAAAAGTTTGAACCAGGTCATTTTGATAGGTTTTTTCCGTAGATTATAAACCTGGTAACCAAACATTTCTATTACTTCACATTTTTACTTTATCATACGTAGTATGACTAACTATTGTAATTGTATGGGTCTCCTGAACATATTTTACCAAGGTAAAAAATATATATAAATATATATCGCAGGAAGGTTTTCATTTGAGAAGGGCGGATAGGTCTTTTGGTAACAAGTAAACCATTATGCGTTCCATATGCGATAAAAACAAAAAAATATGTAATTGGTGTTACACTCTTACAGCTGAATTGAACGGTATGACGACATATAGTAGCCAACAAAAATCCTTTGTATAAAAATTAAACTATACTATTTTTAAAGAAAATAACATGGATTAGTTCACATGACGACCGGCGGATTATTATTACACAAGTTACCGTTAATGCTATCACAAAAGTTTTAACAGGTCATTTCGATAGGTTTTTTTCCGTAGATTATAAACCTGGTTACCAAAAATTTCCATTTCTTCACATTCTTTAAGAAATATGCACAAGATACGATTCTTTAGGTATCATCATACTCTATAATAAAGCGCTAAGGTGGTTTTTGTGTGTACAGGTTCCCTGGCGAAGAGGGTTGACCGCAGTCCCGAGACCTCTCTCTCTCTCGTATGACTGCGTATCGTGTGCGGATTCATACTCCGCTCTCCAATAAATAAAATTATTGAACTTTGAACTGCAAATGACATGATGCAAAAACCAGGTGAAAACTACGTATAGTCGTATAGTAGACGGTATTTTTTAAACGGGCACGTGTAAATCTTTCATTCTTTCTTTTTGACTTACCTCTTCATAGCTTAAAATTTGAGGTTATATCTTAATTTTTCCTTTTTAGCTATTATGACACTGACTTTTACTAGTTTCCATCATTTTGTATGTATGTAGTAGGCAATCCAGTGGAGATTGGCTACTTTGTTGATTTCGCGGATACATAGAACAGTTTACAATTTTCACTAACTACTTCTTGCAAAACTTGTTTGTTCATCATTCAGTGATACTCGACAGTTCATTGTTGTATTGCTATTTTACGCAGTTTCAGGGAACTTTTTAAAATTTGGTGATTCAGCGTCTCTATCCTTAGACCATTGAAGTAATAGTGTCTGAACATAATTTAAAAATTGGCCGACTGAAAGTCTGACAGCGTTGGTTGGTTTTGTGCGTTTGTGCAGCTTCTTTGTATCAGTTTGAATTCTTTTGTATCCCTCGAAATTTAAAGTAATTAATAAAATCCACAACTTGCTGGTTATCTGTCTTTCCCTACTTCTCAAAAAAAGTTTAGATACTCCAAAATATACGTTCTCGTCTCTACATATCTGTAAAGCTTAGATATCGTGGTTCAGTTTTCAAAACATAGAAGAAAAACATCCGTACATCAGGCATACCAAAAATATTTGTCAACCCCTGTGCAATGTCTTCGCTGGCATCAGCAAGGAGTAATGATGGCTTCCATGTCAAATCAAAATTGTGTATAGCTTCAAACATAAAGGTAAACTCTAATAAAGAAAGCACTTTCACCTTTGCATACAGATATAGCAAATTGATGAAAGACTTAATCTTTAACACTTGTTTCTACAATAATCATGGTATATCCTCGCCTTATGATTTTATAAGTGGCATTAGAAACATTTTTGATTTTTTTCCAGTAACCTGGATGTTGATAATACGAAGAAGCCATCAAAATACAGAGTCATTGCAATAAAAATATAAAAAAGGTGGCGTTCAACATGAGTGGTAACGACGCCACTTTTTGTAATTTTATCGTAATTACTGACGGTATGTTTTATTTGTGATTACCATATTTTGATTTTATATTGCGTCCTGTAACCTTGGCGTTTACTTTCCGTTTTAGCTTGGCTTGATGACGAATTTAAATCGAAACTAGTAGCCATAAGCTCCCCATAATAAACATTGGAACGCACTCTGTGTTTATTTGCTACTTTACACTCAACAATGTCAATGGAGAGCTTCATAGCAACATTTTGATAAAACGGGTTTTAAACCTTGGTTTTGAATTAAAAGGAATTAGTTGGTTTTTGAAAACCTTATTGATATTTCTCTTTAATAAAGGTCTAATTTTGACTTTAGAGATTCAATAACTTTTTTCTGCCTCATAATAGCTATTATGCCATTTGGTTTTTGAAAACCTTCTTGATATATCTCTTTAATAGAGGTCTTCAATAACATTTTTCTGCCTCATGATAACTATTATGACGTATGGTTTTTGAAAACCTTCTTGATATTTCTCTTTAATAAAGGTGTTTTCTTTTTTAGTTATTGAAGACGTTTATTAAAGAGAAATATCACCTGATATCTTGCTTATGGCCACATTGTGTGATAAAAAGCAAAACTCTCACTTTTCAATGATATAACAAGTATAATCCAGCTGGACATTCTTTCATTGTATATATTCCTGCAGAACAACAATGGTCCACTTTGCATCCATCTAATGCATATTTTTTCGATGCAATGTTTTATATTATTTGTTAGTGATAGAAAAACTTGCAGTGCTTCTCCTGTAGAACCAAACTCTTGACACTGTTGTGCATTATATTTTTCTGTCGTGCAATCTCCTTTTCTGGCGTTCTCTTGTCTTTTTATTTGTCGTTGGTTCCAGTATTTTAGTCGTACAAACGCTGGCGTCAATAAAATTATAGTTGTCGTTAATTTATACTACTTTATACATGATTTCCTGTCGTGCTAATGACTGAAGAATATACACCTTAGTCAACACAGCGCGGGTGAACGGTCCTTCCAGCCGGATAACTCCAAATTCCGCGGAAACTAAAAGCTTCTAGGACGAGGTCTTTTCTCTCCAGATGGAGTCGTCGCCTGCAGGTGCAGACGACGCCGACGAGACCAAAACAAATGCTACACACGCATCGTGGCGAGGTAAACACACGAACGATTGGACGGACGCTGACGACGGTGGGACGTTGAGAGTCGCTGAAAAAGCGGGAATCAATACTCTGGAAGGACGGGACGTCTAGCCGTCGGCACGCAACAGGCAGGCAGGCAGGCAGCAGGCAACGGCGTCCCGATCCTGCGCGTTATTCCTAATAGACGTCGCGTCGTGCGGGGGGGAGACCGCGGCGGAATTTCGTGGCCGTGAGGATGTCGTTGGGGCAGGTCGCGACGACGACCGACGCTCTCTCTCAACTCCACCCGAGCGAGCGCGGCACATCACCAGCTGGTGCGTTGCGGCCATCGTAAAGTCCCCCGGCGTAAAAATAGACCACCATAAAATTGAGGAATCGGCGGTTGTTATGCAGAAGCGTGGTCCAAGTGTCCCGTCTTGGGGTTGACCATCGATGTTTTGCGTTGTCGCGACTTGGCGACACTCTGGCTTGACGAACGATGCTGGAAGGTCTTCGGAAATCGCAATAAGTTAATTACTAATTTTGATGACGCCAGATTTGATAGATTTAGGAATTACGTGTTTATGTTTTAGATACTGTGGTTTTTTGAATCACAAAGCAGAATTTGTGAGTGTAAACCTTTAGTTTATTGGTTTCCACCAATCCGCCTGTCATCAGTAAGTGACCACCATCTTACTTCGAGACAAATTTTAGCATGTCAGAATACGCTAATATGTCTGGTTCATAAGTTATTGCGTGATAACTGATAAGTGATAGTATATTGTGTCCTTTTAAGTTGGCCAGAACAAAATGTGGAGTATAACTCATTTTATAAATGATGCTTGTTGCGTCAGTGGGAGTGTGATTTAGAACACCGTTTTCAATTTTGATATAATTTTATTGTGATTGCAGGTGTTAATTAACGTAAACTACTTAAATATTAAGGCTGAAATAGAACTAAAATAGTGGTCTAAGTTTTAGACACCCAAAGATACTAACTAGCCAACCCAACTTTTCTTTTGCGACGCCTCATCAATTCTTACCATTTTGATTTTCGGTTTATCACAATATATTTACATATGACATGCTTTGTTTTTGTGGGAGCCAGTTTCAAGTAGACCTTTGCAATGTTATATTTCAATTTTAAATGTTAAATGTGAATTCACGGACGGAAAACCATGAAATTTTACAAGTTATTTATACTAAACTCTGGATATACAAGTCAACTGTCAACAGCTATAATAAAACAAAAGAAAAGCAAATGGTGTTCGTTCTGTTCTGCCAATTCGACACAAAATCTTTGCTAAAATGATGTCTGGCCAACGTTACATACAAAATCAACCAACAATCAATCATATCTTTTAAAATTCTTTGAAATAAACTTTGTCTACCATCTATTCAGGCTTATCACATAATATCTTGCATTTTTGCAAATGCGCCAAAACATGTGATTTACAAACATCCACATTCACAGTTTACCACAGTAATCTCAGAAAAGTAATGAAATATTTTTTAATTGTCATTATTGTTTAATGTTTGTAAAGTTATGGACAATTATGTTAATTAGTATTATTAAGTTTAAGGGGAGGTTCTCAAGTAATCGGTATTTATCTTTATTTGTTGGCTTTATAGCCTAGGCGGCGCAAAGAGATGTGTCTATCCAAATGATAATTTTTGGTAACTCTTTAAATTAGGAATGTGAAATTTAGATACAGTACAGAAAACGTATAGATCTAGGTGCTTATGTTGATTAAATTATTATATTTCAATGAATTCATATAGAGGAGTTTTAAAAACTATCATGTTTCTACCTGCTCTTGTAGAATTTATTACACCGATATTACAGACGCGTTTTTCTAGAAACACGATCTTTCAAACTGGCATGCGCAATTAGTTTTAAATCGTTTAACGAATCGAGATATTCGTTTTTTCCACTTTTAAATAAAAATACTTTTTATTGGAGGCTGAATCTCTCAATAAGTGAAACTTGTCAATAATTTTAATATTTATTACGATTTGAAACCGAAAAAGAGATACTGGTACTTCCCACAACAGTATCGACTTCTTGCATATAATTTTTTAGGACGCTATGTCCTTTTGTGCACTAAAGTATGATAAATATATGGCAAACGAAAAAATATTGATCTCTTACCATTTGTTTGAAGAACTGTCTCAAAGTTGGGCTACTTTTTAGGTCTCTACATGAGAACCTCCCCTTAAGGAAAAGCACAAAATATGATTGAAAAAAATAAAATGGGAAATGGCATAAAAACTAAGAAATTGAAATACAGGGTAAGAAATATAAGGGTGTTACACTCTTTTGCGTTATACATATTTTCTAGCAAGTAAATGTCATTCATTCTGAGTAAAACGGTTCCTATGGATTTGATTTTCCATATCGTAGCAGGCTCTAAGGAAAAGAAGCAATAACTCTAATATTTTTATTCGGGAAGATATTTACATAAAAAAAAAATGATGATAACTTTTCAACCCCGACAAAAACTAAACAAATACCAGTTTTAATTCGAAAAAAAGGTTTGAAATTACATTAAAAAACAGTTTTCAGTTTCTACTTTACTTATTTCTTATATATAGGGTCGGTTTCTTCATCTCCTGCTAAGTGTCTGATGATAGCTTTACCACCACATAAGTAATAGGGCGACCAAAGAACGTATTGGATACATAGCTATCCACTTTATGGGGAGGTGTTTATACTGGCCCTAAATGTTGAAATTTGATCCTAGCAAATTAAGAAATACTCTGTTTTACATTATAGTTTAGCTTAAGTACAGCTTATTTCTATACTTCATTCCTGAAACTGATTTCTTGAAGTAGTTTGTCTTGTATTATTGCTGTCTTAAAAACAAAACTGTAAGTGGACAACATAATAGACGTACCTACACTGGAGTGAAGTAAATTCAAAACTGTCTGGATAAAATGGCTGCTCAAAATTTGTTTAAAGTTGAAGCACAGTACAAAATTAAAAATTTAAGTAAACAAATTGCCAGATCGAAGTCGAAGAAGTGTAAAAATGGGTGCATTGGCATCAATAATAAATATGATACAAATTAACTCACTGACAAATTTGTTCAATCAAATTCAAGTTTCTAACGTTTGTTATTGATGCCGATTGACAAATTTTTATACTTCTTACGTTATGCTTAATCAATTTGAGTTATCAACTTTTTTTTCTAAAATTTCAGTAAAATTTCAGTAAAATTCAGTAAATTTAACTCGAACTACACATTGCAGTAAGATTATTCCACACACTTGCTGTATTCCTGATTGAATCGTTTCAAACCAGTTTCGCGTCCTTAATTATGCTTAATTTAATTAAATTTATGCCCGTCTCAGTTAATTACGCATACTAAAGTATTAACTTATTTATTCCCTTCTCTTTTTTATCTATTTCCCCGTATTTAAATCGAGATATTCGAATATCCCGCCCGTCTAGAAAACGAAAGCTCGCATTTCCACAGCTTTTCGTCAATATGAGAAGTTATTGATTAGCTTGCGCGACCCGCCTGTGCTTTCCATCCTACTCTAGCGTCAAACGAAAGTGGACTGCCAAGTATTGCTCTCCACGCTTGAAAAACTTTCCACGATCTCATTGAGCCGCACTGCCTTAGTTTTCCGATGTTGGCACTGCAAAAAGACTCTTACTTTAACTCTTCAACTCCGCATCTCGAACAGATTAACTTCTCTCAATTTTTTTCCTGACCACCAGAATATTTTCCAGCAAGATGTTATAGACCATTAGATAATAATTGGTACATCTGGGAAATGATGCGTTTTCTTTAACGACTTGTTATCGAATGCACCTCGTTTTAATTAAATTTTATTATGTTGACTGTGTTGGTTGCCGTGTTGGGTGTCACCGAAACGGAGAACTGCGAAGTTGTACGATGACTATGGAAGCCTTGTAGTTCGCTGGTCTGATTTGCATAAGATTAACGCGCAATGAGTGCATGAGAGGGCAGCACTGGTAGGTGAGGCGAGCCGACATAAGATACTTACGACATGGAAGAAATGCATGCTGTTCTGCGATCAGTTATATCGAAGTTGACATAAGTATGTTAAATGCAAACGCTGTTATGCAATGTATTGATTGTTTATCGACTGCACTATGTATTAGTGAAGGCTAGTAATGACGTTTCGTATGCCCATTAAGCACTATCTACTAATCACTTGTGCATCTTGGTTTCCGGAAAACAAGCTGCATATTTAGCGTGTATTAGTGTGAATGTTTATATGATGGTTTTTGCCAATGGAACGGTGTAGGGAAACACTAAAAAACTTTTAACCTTTTTCTAATCAATGCCTGTAATGAAGTGGACGAATTCTCGATGCATTTGCAGCTTAATGAGTCCCATTTAGATAGATCTATTGGCAGGGCAGGTGATCGAGCTACCCATCTGTCTATTCAAGTTCTATAGATGAGAGAGCAGGTGATCCCGTTCCTCCTAGAAAAGCTGTGATATCAGTTCAACTAAGGAAGCAACCGTATAATGCCATTAGGACTGTATCCTTTGTAAAAAAATAGGATTTGCAGTCCTTGAGATTCCATCCACTAGTCATGTCTTCAGTTTTTTTTTTACTAAATTCAAAAATCTTAGTTTGGTAACCTAATCAATTTATTTGCGATTGGTTTGAAATGAAACTTAGCTTAACGGTATTTGAAATAGTGCTTTGTTGTTAGAAATGGATCTTGTTAGCGAAGGTTAGTGCTGCTTATATGTATATTCATGTTCTACGTTATTTATTGAGTTGTTTATGTTTTCGAGTATCAAATGTTATATAAAATAAATGTAACTTTAACTATAAATAGCGGATTAAATACAGTACAAACAAGTTTTAAATTTTGATTATTTAGGTGAGCTATTTCCATCTGTTGTGTTTTTTAATTAATACTACTTTTCCGCTGTTTTTCTACATCTTTAAATTACCCATAGTAACCAAATAATGTTAGGTCAGTGTATACTAGCATACTGAAAAAAAAATTTTAGCAGAAAAAATTGAAATAATTGATTGTAATCATTAATAAGAATAAAAAATTAAATTTCTTTCATAGAATATAGGTTTTAAATTTTGTTTTAATTTGCATGTGACGTTAAAAGCTGTCAACTTATTTTTGAATGGGATTACAATTTTTTTAGTATGGTGAAGGTGTCTGGATAGCTTTTAGAATACACAAAGGTTGTTATTTTCTTCTTTTTATTGAAAGTCGTTTTTTGCTAATAATATAATAACGCATTTGTTAATAATAACGCCAATATTATTATAATTTAATAATTTTAGACCACATAATATAATGAAACTTGAATAGAATAGGTGATGCTATTGAGTGAACCATATCCATATCTATAGGTGCCATTTTGTAGCTTTTTCCGTGAGTTTTCTCCTGATATACAACTTGGACTTGTGGGGAATATTTTGTTATCTTAATTAAAAAGTAAAAGCTTAATTTGGATTATTTAAAAATACTCGTTTTTAAAAAATAATCCAAGTAATAGCTTACACTGTTTTCAGTTAATTCACAAAGTTTGATTGATAGTGGGACACGAAATAGGTCTATATCTTAAGCAAAAAATAATGTCTACGAACATAAGATTTAGAAGGAGACGTCAACTATAACATCAAATTGTAAAACTGAACAGTTATTTATAATCTAATAGTACCACTTCTATGATTTAAAATTAATAACAGTATTAAAATAAATAATAGTGTATTGCGTTCACTTGGTTGGTACACCATTTTCAGTAAATAATATGTGTGTAGACATTTACTTTTTTAAGACATGATGTCCATCCCACTTTCAAATTTGGGAATTAACTAAAAACATTGTAACCTATTATCCGATTTTTCAAAATTTGATAAAAGGGGCATTTTGAAATAATCAAAAGAAACGGAAAATTCCCCCACAAGCCCCTATGGTGTTGTATATCAGGAGAAAGATCATGGAAAAAGATATAAAATGGCACCTATACCACATCTCTAGATTAATTCGATGAACGACAATCGGTCTTTAAATACAGGGTGTTACGTAAACATGCTGCAAAAATTCAACGGGTTATTCCTTGGCCTATTCTAAGAATATTTAGTCCTATGATGATTGTTGAAACCCCCTTTGTTTCGATTATACAGGGCGAACAAAATTTGCAACAACCATATTCGATATTCAATGACGAGAAGATTAACTGTTTGTATCTAGGCTGGAGTAGTAATTTCGAACATTTATTGTAGATTGAGCAACTTTACATGTACTTTTTGATAATAAATTCATGTTGTTACTGCCGCAAATTTTGTTCGCCCTGTATCTTCGAAACAAAGGGGGCTTTCAAAAATCATCATAGGACAAAATATTCTTACAATAGGCCAAGGAATAACTAATGCTTTAATTTTGCTTTTTACTGTGGTGGTGTGGGTGTAACAGATACAGCAAAGTTATGATTTGCCTAACAATCATTGCATTTACAAATAACATACTTTCAGAAAATATATTTTTTTGTCACAGTTCGGCGGAACAGGTTGTGATTTCTCGTCACAGTCCTTCGGAACAGTTTGTGATTTTTGTCACTGTTCTTCGGAACAGATTATTTAAAACAAAGCCGCTAATAAACCAAATTCTTTCGTATAAGTAATTATTTATATCTTCACATAAATTATTTATCCAGTGCCAATATACATATACAACTTACACAGAGAGAAAAGATTTCTTGTTTCAAAGAAATGTATTTGTTTGAA
Organism: Melinopterus prodromus; assembly: GCA_964023965.1. NCBI lineage: Eukaryota > Metazoa > Arthropoda > Insecta > Coleoptera > Scarabaeidae > Melinopterus > Melinopterus prodromus. The sequence goes on from OZ030393.1 coordinate 56,009,008, forward strand.
TTTATTCTTTTGGGTCATAACATATTTCTTTGACGCCAACAATATTTACTTCATTGAATACTCTAGTTTATTTGCTTGCAGAGATTAATTTATTTGAAATATTTATTTAAGTGGAATAAATATATATGGATACAAAAAAAAATTACTTTCCTTTAAAGTAATATTTTAGTTTTGATTTAAAAAAAAAACGTTTCTTTACACCAATGAAATATAATTTTGATTCTAACATATAAATTTGTATATAAAGAGAGATTTATTTCGCTTAAAGTAATATTTTGTCTTTGGCTTAAAAATAGGTTTACTTCCGCCAAAGAAATCATATTTTGATTAAAATAAATATATTTTTACACAAGAAGATATTTATTTCCTTCAAAGTAATATTTTTGTTTTGGCTTTAAATTAGGTTTCCTTCCACCAAAGAAATCATATTTTGATTCAAATAAATATATTTTTAATGTCATCCAACTGTATTGTTAGATGGCGCTGTAAACTCTCTCCTCGCACTTCGTACATATCGAGAGTATAAAGCCGCGTGATCGACAGTATAGAACTTATAGAGTACAGTGCCTGCAGGTTCAAGTTGCGATTACAAATCAGAGTACACTTTACTAACTTAACCTTGACTATATGTTGGGTTGGGAAGACCAAGCACTGGTCGAGGATGTGCGACATCCCAAAAAGGAGGTGACACATGGCGAGTCTTCCGAAAAATTCTTGTCTATTAATTCCTTCAACAAATTAATAATTTTAAGCATTTTAACTCGACCAACAATTTTGTTAATTTAAAAAAATGTCAACACAATCATAATTATTTGAAGTAAATAAATCTCATTTCTTATAATACACAAATTGCAAACTTTTTAACTGGAAACATAAGTTGTTTGACGCAAATCAATGTTCTTTCTACCAAACAAATATTTCAAATAAATGCGTTTTTACCCGCAAATAAATATTTCTTTGCCTCTATTGAAACAACAAATTTCTTTGAGTCAATGCATATTTATTTGAATCAAACAAAAATTTCTCTCTGTGTAACAACTTGTGAGCCCAGATAAACTGGTCTGTCTTTTGTTCTTTTAGAAATAATTTAGAATGTTAAAAACAATTAACCGATTTTTTATTTATCACATCCTTTATAATGGATTAGGCAATTTATTACATTCACTATGTTTTATTTTCTATGTAACGTGGTACATATTTCTTGCGTGAAATAATGCCTTGCGGAATCATAGTGATCAACTTTGCACGCAATGACGAATTGTAATTTAATTTCCTTATCTAACGCTAGAAAACCAAGTACAAGTTCTTGCCGCATCTAGGTCAACCAGACACTTAGAACCGCATGGCTTGGGTAACTCACACAGCAGCATTTAAAATCGCAATTAACAGATAGATGGCGGCACCGGCACCGGGTCCCGTTCCGTTCAGCAGTCGTCGCTCGTTCATAGTCTCTCTGACTGATTATTCCTGCCAGTCTATTAGCTCTGCACAATGCTAACTAATGTCTGTACTAATAATATGTCAGTGGTTTCCGTGAGCGTCTCACGCGCGTTCGAATCGTGTTTCGACTTCGTTCTTGGCGCAATGACAAAACGTTTTACATATATACAGGTGTCCCAATGAAAACAGATTGTCCTATCTATATTCTGTTTTTAACATTAAACAAATGTGAGGAATTAGAAAACAATTTTTACACGGTAATTTTTAAGGCTAACCTGGTGCGTTTTTTGGAGTTTTGGTGATTCTGACTAGCCACGATATCAAGATGTCTTGAGTTGACAGGATCTACTATTTTAGATTATTCCAGAGTTTTAAGGAAGCATTTGTAAGAAATTAGCATGTGGGTAATCGGAAACGGTTCAACAGCCTAAGGTAGGGTTATTCAAAACCAATCCAACCCCCGTTTAGGTCTAAACCGACTTTAGTTCTCAAGTATGTTGTATATCTTATAACTTGACCTATGGCCTTATGATTTTCGGCAATTCTCCCCACGCCTCAAGACTGTTCACCCTACAAAGGAAGGCAATCAGAGGGTGTACACTATACATTCAAGAGAACATTGCAGGCCAATATTCAAGCAACCGAGAACATTGACAATGGCCTGGCGTACATCTTACAGGATTTGGTGTATCTGTAAAATATTGAGAAGGAATTAAATACACGAAATACGGGTTACCGATACTTCAATAGACTACCCATTCACATCAGACATCTACCAGCACCAGTCTTCGAAATTAATATCAAGGACTACCTCGCTAAAATGTAAAGCTGGGCAAAGTTAATCAGAACGTTAGAAGAAAGCCATTTTCAGAAGGTTTCTGTTTAAGTTTAGATTTATATTTTGAAACAATTGGCATTTATTAAAAAGTAACAATATTAAAAAATAGTTAAATATTTACTATTACATAATAAATATGTATACTCGTAAAAAATAGTACGTATACATCATAAAACTTCTTGACGAAAGTCTGATCAAATTTCGTTTGGTAGTTACTGAGTTACATGGAAACAAGAAATTTAGGATGTGAACATATTTTTTTCCGCGACTGTACATACAAAAAGTAACTAAAAACTAAACAATTCACGCACATGCTTTATGTACGGACGCCGTGTCGCACAAAGTAGTACGTCATATCAAACCAAGTCCGCACAGAATGTCAATTGCAGTTTGAAATGTTTAATTATGAAATTTTCGATTTAACAGATTTGAATTAACGGACTTGATGACGAATGTAGCGGAAGTTAAGTGTTGAATGGTTTTTTGAGGTAATTTAAAAGTTAATTATTTACTGAAAAATTTAACTTCGTTAATTAACGGATTAACGCTTTTGTGCCCAGCTTTGCTAAAATGGCATTCTATACTCAAGAGGAATATTTAACCAGTGAATGGAACCAATGTTAATACAATTATTAAGACTTTTCTTGACATGTAGATATGTTAAACTTTACTTTACTATCTAAACTCAGTTTATGGTTTAAAAAAACTAGCATTGTTTTAATTTTTCTCCCAGTTTTTTTTTAACTCGCACATTCTAGAATAGCAGAATGTATTGTCGATATTTATAGGCTTATGTTCCTAGAATTTATGAAGTTGGTAATGTTAAATTCTGAAAATGTGTGAACTGGAAAAAATTTAACAATGGTATGTAGGCACAAAGTATAAATAGATGATAATCCCAGACTTCAAGTTTTGAAAAGAGTTGTAATGCCTTGATCTGTGTGATTTTTTGACATGGCTATCAGATCCTCAGGCATAACTCAGTTTGTAATCGTCTTTAGTACTAAATAAAATACACCAAGATCATCATGATGTCTAAACTAAAATTACTTGCCTAACATTGTTGCTGATCTTCAAGTAATAATTTCTTTATGGGTTGCAGGATAACTTAATTATCTTCAATCTAGTAAATACAGCAAAATATCGCACATCCAGAAGTACAATGACGTAAATGCAATCAATGTATCAATCAATGTCTTCGTCAGCCATTTACGCCTCTATGTGCAGATTGCAAAACCCTGAGAAATAATCAATTTTTGTCGTTATTGACAGTACTAGTAACCTAAAAAGTTGTAATCTAATTATTACCCTGACAAAACTCACTTAGCTATAATACTTATCTTTCGTTAAAAAACTGGAGTATTTTGTTTTAACAAATGTATAAATACAAAAGTTGTTAAGGCCGGGTCTTTCTATGCCAGTTTAAACCACGTTTAGATCTTAAGACCCAGTTCTACCTATCCTAAAACGCGTTTTAAAATAAAAACGTTGTTTATTGTTCACAATTTATGAAATTTTCAGTGTAACTTCTTAGATAAATAATGAGTTGGGCTGGATGAAAAATAACAGCAGACGTCAGGAGCTTTAAACACCGCCTATAACTGGTGACTACGGATTGACGTTGGTGGGGGACAGGCTGACCACTCCCAGCAAGAAAAAAAAACGTCGAAACAAAATATTTCGTGTCGGAAGAATTTTGTATATGTAAACTCAGTTTATAGTTTAAACTACGCTAAAAAACACCCTAAATGAAGTGTTTGTTTGAATTTACAGTAAAAATTGCAACAATTGCAATTCCTCCTTACTTACAAGCTGTAAATCAAGCAACGAATATTTACTATAGCTTTTATAATTGTTATTTTACATCAGAATTGTTGAATAAAAGTGTTTTGGGTTTTGCAGTTCCTTTTTGCTTGTTACTTAACCAGTTTGGTTACTATCATTTTTTTGGGAGTTCACTAGATTCTTTTATTGAACGTAAACTGTTTTGAAAAATCAAATTTCACAAAATGTTCCGAAAAAAATATAATTCAAGATTTTTGCTTCTAGAATACTTGTGATCCAACTGTAAGAATTTCGGGTAAAAGTACAACATCTATGGGTAACTTTGAGACGCCGAATAAGGGTGCAAATGCAAAAAATCGAGGATACTATTTTGTATGTTAAAAAACCGATAAGTATTAAAATTAGATCCAAAATGACCACACTTGTGTATCTTTGTGTGTGTATATCTCAAAAACTGTCGGTTTTGTGAAACAAATACGTCGACTTTAAGTAATCAAAATACAATTTTGTATATCAAATTAATACCTAACTTCGATTTTGTCAATGTTTAGAAATATACTGCCCAGTTTCACTGTTGATTTTTTTTAGAAATTTATTCCATATGATCCCAAAAACGCCCAAAAATCCTCAAAAGCATCTCATAGCAAACATTGAACTACGTACTTTCGCCGAAAATCCTTTAAGATTGGTTACAGTATTTTTTTAAGAAACGGCAACTTGGTAATTAGTAGAGTTTTTTTTTTAGTTTTTTACGCTTTTTAAACATAAAACGACAAAAGCCGAAAACGATATTCAACATTCGAGCCAAAATACCGGGATAAAGTCCAGAAACTAATGACAATCAGCGTAACCAAACTAGTTATGATTATTTTAAAACCCGCCTGAACATTCACACGACTACATTGATCATTTCAATAATAAAAGCGACAGCTTTAAAGTCACAATTAAACTCGTATATCAACGAAATGATTACCCGGCACTCGTTCTCGGGTCAAAAATTTGATAACTTTCTACACGCAACAAACAATACCGTCAATTTGTGACATTGTTATTACTAGCAGACGCAATACAGCCACCACAACGGTGTCAATAGCTCTCACAGCGCGACATTGGTACATAACGACGTAATTATACAACGATTAATGACATTGTTGTTCGTGCATATAATTAAATGTTATACGGCTTACATACTATATACTCTCTAGCTCTCTCGCTCCCTCGTAATGGGATTCGTTGTACGTCGGTTGTTAGACAAGAGGCTGCGAAACAATACGTGGGGTTCAATCAATCACTCAATCAATCTTGTTACGTGTTGGATGTTAAATTAAATCTTCGATCGAGTTCGAACCTGACGTGCGCGGTTAACTATAAAATAAGCAGTTTGGTGAGAAGTGCTCGTTACTAATCACTAATCACTACACTAGGTGGTTTTATAAGGTTACGGAATACGAAATTCTTGTTACTTACACACAAATTATTCTTACATAATCGGAATTTCGAACTTATTTTGGCTGTTTTGGCTGTATGTATATACTACTTTTCATGGATTTTTTGGGACAAAACTACCCGAATCGGCGATCTACCCGGATCGGCGATCTACCCGGATCGGCGATATACCCGGTTCGGCGATCTAAACGTTTTAAAAAAATGCATACTAGAAACGTTCTTATTTCTGTTTGTTTTCTTTTTTCATGATAACATAATCCGATGGCTAGAGATTTTCAAAACAAAAAACAATAAATAAAATTGTTTTAAGTTTACTCAGATCTGATTATATAATGGTTGCCAAACAAAATTCAAACATTATCCGCGAAATATAAGCTTTTCGTTGCCATAACATTGAGTGGTTGTTTATTGAATAAATTGCTGGTCTATGCAAAAACGATTATTTGTTTGACCTATTTTCCATTTCGTAATAGTAAACAATGACTGTAGTCAGTGTGTCAGTTGGCCAATTTTCCACTAATTACATTTCTTAGGATTACTCATACCAATGCAATCCGAACTGAATCATTGTAATTTATAGTAGCAAGATTTTAATTGTTTTATCCAAAATTTGTTTTAGGGTTATAAAATTTGGTGATATACTGATTTTATTTTTAGGTACCAAAATAAAGTAGTTTTTGAGGTTACAAGTAATGCCCGTAGTTAATCGCTCATACCGATAGAAAAACAAGTGCTGAAGAGTTGAGATAATATGGATTTGCTAATATGTAGTTTCGAGTTTCAAGGATTTTGTTTATAAACTAGCATTGAAAAGATTTTTGTGTATCTATAACTACAACTAATTTTTCGACATTATGAACCCAATTATATTATTAACTGTGACATGATCGATCAACAGTTTTAGTTGCCAGTTTCGTAATTTACACAAAAGAGAAAAGACAATTATTTATGTCAAGGTAGAAATATTTAACGTTTTTCTCAAGAAATAGATTCACATGTGATATTTTTTGTTTACTAGTAATGTTTGCTATCTGGACAAGTTTAGTAGGAAACAAAATAAAATAATAATCATTGATCATAAATTTTACGCATGCTCTTTTACGCATAGGAAGAATACCTATCTATTTTTCTTTTCAAAACAGGTAAAATAAAATTCGAAATAAATAGGTAAATAAGGACTACCCTAATGTGTAGTCGTTATTTTTCATCTTTTATTTCCTGACACGTCCACAATGGGTTCTAAATCTATAGAAAGTGTAATTCAATAATTGTAATTAAATACCACAGTTATTAACTTAATAAAAAAATAATCAATTATTTTACATATTTTCAAGTACAGAATTTGGAAAAAATACAATAATCTAAGCTACGTGACTATCCTGACCAACAATAAAAAGGAACATTCAAATGATAGCTGTTTCCGGTATACTTTTTCCCTTAGAATCTGAAGGCATACTAAAAACTGCAAACATCGAAAAATATATTTATGTCGTACGTGATCTTAAAGTGACATTTTACATCTTAGATGCCGGGGCGAAAACAGCTACTTTATGCCCGCGAGGGCATTAAGGATTCTTAACGCCCGCGCGGGCATTAAGCGTTGCCATGGTTTATTTGTCTGATACATCAAATATTTAACATTCAAATTGTAAATTTTAAATCGTCACTGTCAATTATTGGCGATTAAGGTTATTCTGTTTGACAATTAATTGTCTGCATTGTCACTCAACTCCGAATTGTTGTATTTGTTATTCAACTCCGTAGATACGCATGTCACTTGATTACGTCAAAATATTTATTAAATCTTATTCACACGGAGGAACAAAACCATTGTAGGACGTACAATTTTGTATGCACCACGGGCATTACTTGATGTTTATATCCTCGGGCGACTTACCCGCGGGGCATAAACATCCGTTTAATGCCCTTGGTACATAAATAACAATTTTTTCTCAAAACCTAGACACAAATCGATGTTTCTGATTTTTGATCGATCTTAGTCACAGGAATTAGGTCTTCATATAAAAAAAATAATTAGTTACATTTTGTCTCAAGAATGTTAACGAATCCAAACAAATCATTTTAATAGAATCATAATTTTTGTTTTAAATGCAATAAGATTTTTCAGCTATTGTTTATAATATAAAAACTGAACTGCATTTAAAAATTAGTTTGATTCTTTTCCCTAACTAATTTGATTATAATTTTTATGTTAATATTATTATCAATTATATGATTAAGTAAGTATAAATTGATCTGTTTCTTGAGAAAACAACATAATTAATTTGTCACCACATCATTACAAATAGAAAAAGGTATTTTATTTTCGATTATGTAATAATTCGATGAATAGAAATACTATTGTTTATGTAAATCCATCGTCCATTCACGTTCAAACCGATGGTCAATTTATTTAATTTTCGCTGTAAATTATTGCGATATCATAGGCAACACTCGGAACAAAGACCCAAGTTTCGTAGATAAGATCACAATCTGACAATTTATCGGCTATATTGACGACTACTTACGTTTCCCATAGTGCAATGCATCTAGATGATAACGTACCGTGCAGGTGTGTTCTCAACGTGAAAAAAAAATCGCAATTTCCTCCCGTAAGAACCGTAAAAACTAATCTTATGTCTTTCTCTGTGCGTTGCAGCCTCGGTCCCTGTGAAGTCCAGGACCAGGTCTGGGCCAAGATGAGCACTTTGCCTGCAGGCGTCAAGAAGAGGAAGAAATCCGAGACAAAACCTCAAGCACAGATGTAAGTTACGACCTATCAACATATCTCCTCTTATATATTTATTTACTGGATGGGTTCAGATGGCAACGTGTTCGCGTTACATCACCCAGTAACGTTCTACGTCAAATTCCTTCCTTGAAGCTTGCGTAGAAAGAAAATGTGCCAACGAATTGATACCGGTGTTTTTACTACACTCGGGTTTCGATCTCCTGTCTCAAATCGTCTTATCAGTCGCGTAGAATGCGCTATTATCGAGTATATAGCGAAGTGGATCTGTATTATATTGAACCCAACCGTGTGTATGTCATTTGCATATCTATCTCGGCATTATTAGGATCTAAAACGGAATTTATCCTGCAATTGCGATTACTGTTGTTGTAATTTTAATTAATAATGTGCTGCCGTTCGTGAAATATCGGGATTATTAAGTATTAACCAGTATACAAAGGGCCTCGGTAGTTCAATTGGTTGGAGCGTCTAACCGGGAGTCCGGAACTCTCTCTCTCTCTCTCTCTCTCCCTCTCGGGGTATTTTTTGTAGGGAACTTAAACCTACTTTCTTGTTGCCATTTCTCGATAATTTTATTATTTTTTCAATTTTTGTTCACATAAATTGGATGATTAACAACCCCGTTATAACTTACCCCGTTTTCTTTATATAAAGTCTGTATAATTAAAGTTTTTACATAATTATAAAAAATACAATGAATGTATGCTTATTTATATCAATGAAGCTATGTAATGAATGAATGAAAATACATACCCCTGTTGTTAATTCACTCATTAGTAGTTTATGTTATAATATGCAGATTTTTCTATTGTATGTAAAATTATTACGTTAAATTATCTGTTGTAATTTTAACAAACTAGACCCGTAATTTGGGGTCATATTATGGTCATATAATTAAGCTTTTGTTATAATTTGGTTTATTATGTTACACAATAAGAAACTTTGGGAAAATATGATTTATGTAATTTTTTTATTTATTTACTTTTTTCGATAATGTTGGTTTATCAATTTTTCAAGTCTCCGAAAATTAACTTCATTTACTATACATACATTTTGTGCGTTTGTTTTGATAGTTCAAATTTAAGTTTTATGTCATTAAATTTTGTATTATTACAGACTAAAATAGTTGTTTATGTACCAAGGGCATTACACGGATGTTTATGCACCGAGGGTGTAAACATCAAGTAATGCCCGAGGTGCATAAAAAATTTAACAAACAATTCAGACAATTAATTGTCAAAGTTATAACCTTAATCGCCAATAATTGACATTGATGACTTAAAATTTACAATTTGAATGACAAATATGTGATATATTTGACATATAACCATGGCCACCCTTAATGCCCTCGCGGGCATTAAGAAGCAGTTTGTGCCCCGGTATTTAAGATGTAAAATATCACTTTATGATCATGTATAGCACATAAAACCTATTTTCCTTTGTTCAATGTTTATGTCCCATAAGGCCCGTTTACACGCTCAAGCCATTTGCACAAACTGTTTTGCGCAAGCCAATTTGTGCAGTTGAACCGAATGAAATGATTCAGTTTAATTGGTGCAAATCTGAAATCAGTAATCGTCGAAAATCGTCGCGAAACGCGGTATTTACTGTGTTTTTACTACAGTATTTCAAAACTGGAGAACCAATAACTAATTCTTGCAACTGCTGCCGTTTGTGTAGTAAGAAAATGCTGAAATCTAAAGTGAACAAAAGGAAATCGTCTAAACCTTGTTTACTAAAAAGGAATCTGCTTTCTCATGACAATTTATTTTCTGAATGATGTAGCCAACTCGACGATTTTTGCAACTACTTTATTTTTATTATTTATTTTTATATTATTTTCGAAGTTTTTAAACCTGACTGAGTTTAATGTTAAACTATTACCTATTACCTATTACTACCATTGCATTGTTCTTGTAGACTTAGACTGATGATGTTCAGTTGGACGAAACCGGTACCCACGAAATAAGCATTGAGCAAAGGAAAAGAACTTTTTGTTGGTTTGTAATGTTGCATTGCATTTGTCAATATGGTGACATACCAAATCCAAATTCGAGTTTGGCTTTATTGATTTTACTGCCTACTACAATCTATTAATTTTTGTTTGGTAACGATAAATATGACGTCACACGAAAACTCACTATATGTAAGTATAAAATCACACTAAAATGTAAGCAAAACGAGCGGTTCGTTAAATATTTTACTTTTCTCTAATCCTGTACATTCGGCGTGAATAATATTCGCATTTATTTTGCATTTTGATGACTGGATAGCAATAATTCTTTCAAAACACAGGTCATTAATTTAATTAGTCAATTATGCGACGTTGGCGACCCAACCACTTTACAATCTTCTGTTCAATTAACGGTCAACCAACAAAAAAAGATTCCCATATTTACGTAAAATTTACCGGTTACAAGAAAAAAAAACTCCACACAATATTATATATAAATATTTTTATGCTATTATTAATTTATCTACATGGGAAGTTCGACTTTCTCAATGAGATAACTCGCCTTTTCAACAACGAATAACTAACCTACAAGTACAGTAGCTCGCTCTCGTAGGAGATATAGTTGCATTCTTCTCTCAGATAACTCTCTTGTTCCGAATATGCTGAGTAGGGTTCTCTGTCTGATGCCCCGTTAGCTGTCTTCATCGCTTGCGTACCGTATCTTCTTGGAATTCAGCGCTCTCCACTCACCTTGGTAACTTACTACATACGACGAACCATGGTGGTGAGCCGCTTGCACAATGGCGTTACTTATATGGACCACGCATGTAACTTTTTATCGCCAGACAAGAATTGAACGTACCCAACCTTGTGTATTCCGAACCTATCCAGATGGATTCGTGATCGCTAAACACGGATGTGTTGTGCCAACTGCCAATAAGGCTCAATAGACAGGCAGACGATTTGAACGCGGAACATAGACACTCAACGGCCTATGTTCTATTTTCAAATAGACGACTTCCTTACTATGGGAAAGCTGCCGTATAGGCAACCAACTGTGCAACCAACGCTACTAACGAGAATGTCAAAATCTCAGTTTAAATGAGCCAAATGAGTTTGGAAATTTGGAATCTCTCTGATATTGAAGCTACAGAGCAGCGTTCGTATTTTTAAGTTTTCAAGTTTTCAGGCTTTCAAGCCTTCAAGATTTCAAATGTTTAAGTGTTGAAGCAGCTCTGGAGATGGCTTTTTACGTGATCGGTAGTAGCGTAGGTTCCACAGTTGGTTGCCTATACGACAGTTTTGCCATGGAAGTGTAGCTGAACCATTCTGTAGTCCCAATTGAAACGATAAGGCTGAAATAGAAATACTTGGAAGGCCTACAGCCGACGGAATATCCTATTGCTAATGAACAAGTAAAACATAATCTAAAACATTCAATGAAATTATAAGTACAAAACTTTTAATAGCATTTCCGTGCAGAACGAAGCAGGACGTGGCTTTTCAACCCTCAATAGGATAAAACGTTCATAATGAACTCCATGGCCCAAAAAAGACTACGTATTCGCGATTTTAATCGAAAGTTATTTTACTCCTAAAAATCGCCGGTTAGAATTTCTCGTCAAATAAGCTATAAGCCATAAAGTAAGGCGTTGAAGTAAGTTAATTTTGTTACAGCATGCAGATATAATGCTATAAATTTAAAATATGCCACATGCAGTATAGGATTATAACAACAGGGTTCGAGGGTCATGGGGTGTAGCAGTAAGGTAATGAAAATTGGAACAAAATTAGAGGAAGGTATACTTTTTTAGTGTGAAAATGTTTAAAAACATTTATACAAAACTGGTATGTAAACTGAGGTATGTAAACATCTCGTTACGTATTTCCAATTATATTTTATTGTCGCTGCCTTTTTCCAAGGGAGTGCAAATGACAGTCCAATAACCCACTCGACCGCATGTATTCTATCCGATCGTTTTCTGTTTATGATCTCCCTGTCAACATGCAAATCTATTGTATTTTTACAAAACAAAAAGTAGTTATTGATTCTTCTGTTTATCTCTTCAAATATGTGTTTTTTAATCAGCTTTTTGAGTTGTCAAACATCTTGAGAGTTCAATATTTTATGACTTCGCTTATTCTATGGTAGGTTTTGTTTATCGGACTTTTTTTTTGTTACATTTGTAACATTAGAATTTATATTTATGTGGTGTTAATGACTATGTCAACTTTTTTTAAACACATAATCCTTCTAAAGATATCTGGCTATTCATTTTTACAGAAAATTGATACTAATTCAGACAGTGACCCTAAATCAGACCCTTGTGGCACATTATTCCGAGTAAATATTAAGTGTTTTAAATATTGTTAAATAAGATTTATTATTAATAAATGTTAAACATTTATGTTTTACCATTTTTAATGAAACACAGTATAAAATAAGTCCTTAGTCTTCCTGAGTCTGCCCTCTCTCCCTCATCTGTATTTTAATGTTTCTTGCATCTGGAATTTTTAGTATTTTTCTTGGCGCAGCTTTTTATTCAGTTTCTTTTTACTTTATTTGGGTGTTTCAGGCGAGAATAATGATTTTCTTAAATGGAGATGGCATTAGTTCAAAACTGTTATCTCCGAAGGTGGTGTATTAATGCCAAAATCGCTACTCTCTGCTTGAGCTAATTAAGCATTTTTAATCAGTCTAAATAGATATATTCTTAATTACTGTTATCCTCTAGCGATGTAAAAAGAGGTCAAATTGCAGTTACCTTATAACGAAAAAATCTAGTTTTAGCATAACACTCAATTATCAAGATCAGTCAAACTTTGAGGTTATATTCTGAGTTATATTCTAAAGTTCACACTTGTCAATTTCTTATTTTATCCAACTAAACAGAAATATGTCGGCATTTAGGACAGTGTCTGAATTTGGGACGTTTACTTTACCTTTGGTAACATTTGGCGTTACAAAAAATAGCTTCATTTCAACGTAAACAGAATAAATACCAATGAAGATTCACTAGTTTTTGTTAGGTGCACATCGCACACTTGTGCATTACCGCTTGTAAACAAGTGGTGATTCCAGGAATTAAAACGCCTTAAAGCTGGGCAAAGTTAATCAGAAAGTTAACTTCGTTAATCCGTTAACGAAAAAGTTAACTTCGTTAACCGATAGTCCGTTAAATTGTTACAAATGTAACGGAAGTTAACGTTAATCGTTAACTTTCTATAAAAACAATTCTGCCGGTGAGTATGTAACCCAAATAACTGCGGACCTTTCGGTTGCATATGTTAAAATCGCAAGGGAACATTAAAAGGAATTTTTAAAACTAGGTACAGTGGTAACTATAATAACTACATTGCGAGATGCAAAATTTATAAGACATTGAAAAGATCAGCTAAAGCTACTTTTTACATCTATTCAATTCAAACCAGCAATTTCAACCATGCAATTTTGAAAAATCGCGTGCAATTTTGTGGACTCTTTGTCCATCGTTTATATATCTGTACACCTTATAAATCGCATGGCTTGAGCATCAGTGGTGGTTTTATTTTTTGACAACATAACCTCCTTGCTTTGTTATTAAATCTTTCTTTGCCTATGTTTTTTATTATTTTTATTTTGTTTTTATAGGACACATTTAATCACAGCAAATAGTACCAAAGAATAAGGAATAGGTTATGTTTCGCGTCTATATCACGGTGGTTCCGTCACATTTTCGTTTTAGAAAAAAATCGTTGATTGATATTTAGAACTGATCGAACTGATCATAAATCGATGCAACTTGGTAATATTAAAAAGTTTCATAGAGTAAATTAAAAAATCACATGCAATCACATGCGATTTGACGAATGGTTGAATTCCGCGTTTGAGTTGCACAGATGTAAAAGGGGCTTAAGGTGATTAGAGAAAACTAAAAACAAAACATCTGGCGCGCATGTTTTATATACAGGCGCCGCGTCACACAATATAGTACGTCATACATGTAAACAAAACCAAGTCCAAACTTGCAGAGAATACCTATACGTCAATATGAAATGTTTAAGTATGATATTTTCGATTTAACGGACTTAAATTAACGGATGATGAATGTAGCGGAAGTTAATAAGTCCGATAATGGTTTTGAAAGTCGATTCAAAGCTAATTCGATTAAAAAAAAATCTCTAAATCTAAATCGTCACATGTTCATGTTTGAAATCTTAGACGAGCACAATTTGGATTTAATATCCTAGAAAAATTCCTGAGCGCAACGTGCACACATTCATTAACTTGTCACATCATACAGCGATAGTGGCGATATCAAATCGTTGCACCGTCACTCATACACACACACAAACGGTGGCAGGGCGATCTGCATGCCTCTCCCCACCGATGCTTTGTTTCGAAACGCTTACCTAATCGATTCTGGGCCGTCGTGTGTTCCGCGAACACGTTTATGTCACACTTAATAAGCTCTATTTTTTCAAGATCCCGTTCAGTACGAAACCCGAACTGACTAAGATCGCGCGCGCGCGGGCTAGAGATGACGGAGGATAATCTCATTGGTGACGTTTGTTCCAGAAACAAGTGCAACAATGAGAAGAGGCGCCGCGAGCAGGAGAACATCTACATAGAGGAGCTGGCCGAGCTGATCTCTGCAAATTTCGCGGACATGAGCTCGCTCTCGGTCAAGCCCGATAAGTGTGCGATCTTGCAAGAAACCGTCAACCAGATTCGCAGCATCAAGCAACGGGAGGGCGCCTCCAGATCCACCGATCCGGTCCAGCAGGGTGACGTTTCTTCCTCTAGGCCGACGATCCTCTCGACTGACGTCTACGGACCGCTCCTGTTGGAGGCTCTGGACGGTTTCCTCTTCGTGGTCAACGCCGAAGGGAAGGTGGAGCACGTGACGAAGAACGTGAAGAATTTTATCAAGTTCACGGAAGAGGACGTCCTAGGAGAAACCATCTACAATTTTATCCATCCGGGGGATCATGCCCGGTTAGTACCTATACACGACCGCCAGAGATCTGAATCTCGACCTGTTGTCTCCTGTTGTTTTATGGTTGTTGTACACACAACGTTTTGCGGTGATTCTTGCTCAGTTGTGTTTATACACTTGGGAAATATCGACTCAAAAACTACTGACATTTAGTAGTAATCATAAATTTCGTGCATAAAATCTTTGATATAATACAGTAGTTGAAATCCGAAAAGGAATTCTTCAAAATTTAGTCCATGTTGCCAATAAAGTTTGTTGCAATTGGTATGGATAAAACCAGGGTGCTACACCTGGAGCTGGAGTGGTAAGATTTAGTCCTCTTGGACATTTTTTAAGACCGAAATTGAAAAAAAAATTACAAAAAAAAATGCTCATATTAATGTCCAACTAATTTCCTCAAAATTGATTGTTTTTGGCACTCATGACAGTGTCAAATGCTGATGTTTTGACAATTCCTACTGTCAATAGTATCAAAATATCTGTCAAATCCTGGCTAACTAGTTTTATTTTAATGCAGACACGACCGATCTCGATCAAATAGAATCTCATGCAGCTAAACTATGACTTTTATATATAGTATGATAGTCATGTGCCTGGCCACATCAGATTTTTTACAATAGTTAAGTTAAAATTGACTAAAACTTTTAAACCTTAAATACCTCATAAGTTCCTGTGAAATTTGAGATCGATCAATACAAATTTTACATTGTTCCACGGGGCTCACAGTCGGAAATTAAAAAAGAAAAACAGTGTGCATACAACTGAGTTATTAACATAATTAAAAATAATAAATTTAGTTTTGAGTCTAGATATCATAGCTTTTAATTAATTAATTTGTCAAAAATACAATAATCTACGACTATCCTGACCAATAATAAACAAAATCGAACAAGTTAAAACATTCTCGTCTTCTTTGTTTTTGTGGAATCTGCATCTAAACAGTAATTTTTTATTGTGGTTTTTGAGTAGGTAATAAAAAATCCGTTTTTGTGTTTCGTGCACTTCTTTTAATCACTGATTTTCTCAAAAACCAGACATAATCCAAATTTACCGCCATCAGATTCAAATTCTACGAAAAAAATAAAATAAACGAGAATCTGTTTTGTCAATTGTTCATTTTTAGCCAGATTATCAAGTAGGTAATTATTGTTTTAATCAAGTATCAATCAAGTCCTGCACAAAAGAATTAATATGTTAAAAATAAAGACCACTCTAGTCTCGGTCACAGAGACAACCCCTATTAAAATTTGTATGGTTTTTTTTACGTTTTTCTAAAATTGACGGAAAAATTGCTTGTAAAATTTGGTATTAAATTGATTGAAGGTTTATGTTTGTAAAACTAACAATTACCCAAATATAGTAATGACCCTTAAGTAAGAATCGTACAAAAAAAAATTAAACAACTTCAAAAATTAAAATGAAATTCGTTTTTTTGCTCTTCTTTTTTATCTTCGGGCGAACAAGACAATTCTTGCGTTGTATTAAAAAAAAAAATAAAAAATGTGGATGTAGACACTTTGAACGATGTGGACGCGCCCTAAGATGTTGTGTGTAAAATTGATTAGCCATCTGACGTAACAATTACAGTGTACGTTCTCTTATCATCAACTTTTCCATTGTTTATATCCATAAGATAGGGATTATCCAACCGATAATCATAGTTATTCTTTTGTTGGTTAAACATGGCACCTTAAATTAAATGGCACTTCCATTTTCAATTGCATTTTAGATAGATAATAAATAGAAAGTAGACTAATATCGAACGAATGTAAATCTTTTTAAAGGGGTTTTGCATAATAATCAAGCTAACTTATTATGTTCATTTTGTCCTCTTATTTCGTTTGCAGTAATGCATACTCGTTTCACATAGCTCGACAAATAATTATACTCAGCAATTACTATAGTTATTAAATTGCAGAGCTATAAAATAAGTCAGAATTTACTTAATTATTTAGTGTTCATAAAACGACCAAGCTTATTGAAATTAAATACATTTCTTCGTTACTCCGATTATTACAGATTATTAGAATTAATTACATTACATTTCGTTTAGTTTACAACACTAACTAAGAACTCTATTTTGCACATTTGCAGCTATAAACAACCAGATAACAGACTTAAGTTTATTTTATTACAGCATTAACTCTTGCCTGTCTACTTATAATTAATACAAATCTACTCTAGTGCAAAATTACTGTACGTTGGTTTATTTCAAAATGAAATATGTCATGCCTGACACCAAACTCTAACCTCGAAGGCTATCATCACTTAATACCAGGTACAACCAACAAAGTACACACGCGAAAAAATAGCAGAAGAACCTTGCGGTGATAATAAATAAACAAAAAACGGAAAATTGTTTGTAGACGAATTGGTGTCAACTGTCACCATCTAGCTCCGTGTTGTAATGATGTAATGATAATTCATAACATTCGCAACCTTGCGAAACTAATTTGATGATTTTAATAGAAATTTGTCGAAGATGTTTTATAAACTTTCGTAGGTGACTCATATTTTGTTATTTATTATTATCAAGTCAATTTATCAATTACTGTTGATACGATATTGTGTAATTACTTCAGTTTAGATTGTTGTTGTGATTATGATTATTCACATAAAACAATCTTGGACTTTAAGGTTTCTGAATGAAATCACTGGTTTCAAATGAGACAAAACATTTAATTGATACAAACTTATAATCTAATGTTCCCTTACAAAGTTTTACACACGCTTTTTTCATAAATATAACAAAAATCATGCAATATGAAGAGTTTGAAAAGAAACAAAAATGCTCACCCAACAACAATTTAAGAAAATAAATCCCACCTTATATGGGCACATTGACTTGGCTCCTATTAACTTCCTTTTGTTATAAGTTACTATTTTGTTTAATTTTTCTTTATGAGTTAATAAACATTTATTTATTTTATTTATTATTGGTAAACAGTAGGAAAAAATCAGTCGGATCTAACATCTGACAGTTTTATATCGATAAAGGCAGAAATAAAATTAACATTGCATCTAATAAGCACAAACTGTGCTTCAACACATATTTACGCGCTACAATTATTGGTTAAATTAAAATAAATAAATTGTGGAGCGCAGATATCGAACATTTAACAGATAACCAATTGCTTAGTTTGTCGAAAATACAATATTTGAAACTAAACGATCAGCCAACTTATTTCGGAGAATCTGGATCAAAAAATCTGATGTGGCTAGCACATGACTTTATCATACAATATATAAAATTAATAGTTTTGCTGCATGAGAATCTATTTGATTAAGATCAGTCGTGTCTGCATTAAAATAAAACTAGTTAGCCAGGATTTGACAGATAAATAAATAATTCAATAATTCTTTATTAACATAAAACAATATTAAATGCAACAAAATAATATTTATATTTAGGGCGGAGATCAGCACACTTGTCTCCGAATTGCCTTGCTCTTCCACTCAACCCCTTACGCAAAGTAGAACGAAGACATAATTGTACCAATAATATAAATTAATCTAGAGTCTAATTACACGTAATTGCAGCAAATCCAACTCAACAAAACATCGCACATGCCCATAAAAATAAAAATTAAATCAGCCTCATATGTGCGCTCAATGCCTAAAGTCCCCCCTGTTGAGCAAACAGACAACACTTCACCTTTCCTCCAAAACTATTTAACGATAATTTTTTCATATCTTCCCTGAGACCATTGTATATGTGACTGACCTGGTGAGAGAATGAGCCTTTATACAGCTCAGCACGACGGGCAGGTGGAGCAGACAAACCCTTCAATCTTAAATTAAGGTTATGGATATCCGTTCTACAGCGTATCTTCGGCATGAGGTATTGTGGGGTCATCTTGGATAGCAACTTATGATATAATATTGCTGCATGCAACACCCTAGTGTTATCCATGTTCAACCACCCCAAATCGCCCAGCCCATTCGATACATGATCATACTTCCTGAAACCAAAAACAAGCAGAACACATGCATTTTTGGACACGCTGAACACGCTGCCTATCCGACGCCGTCAGGCAAGGACCGTACACGGTGACACAATATGAGATCTTTTTACTATTGACAGTAGATAGTAGATATAGTGAGATATTGTAGATATAGTGAGATATTTGGAAAATACTGGCTCACTATAGTATTATATCAATGCAGATGCGACCGATCTCGATCAAATAGAATTTGCTCTTTCAACTAAACTATTAATTTTACCAAAAAATGTCGCAGACATTAATTATTCAGAATTTCCTCTACTTTAATTTATTATTTAACTATTTTGAGGAAATTACAGAATAGGCGGGTCATTTGCAAAATCCTTGAAAAATGCTTAGAGGAAACGTCCAGTTCCTTTGGACCCTTTTGAACCAAAAGCTTTTCAGCTCTAAGTTTATTAATTTATATTAATATTAATATTTATATTAATACATAATTAAGTTTATTAAAATGTAGGGGTTACAAACTATTAAACAACTATTCACCAAACAAAATTTTGACAAAGTTTATGGGATTTTGCTGCAGACGTTTTTTTTTTTTTTTTTTGGGTTTATGACGGAAGTGTGAAAAGTGGATTTAACCAGGTTTGCATGTTTGCTCCTCAATTTTTAATCCCTTCTGGTCATAGCTACTGAGCATCCTTTATTAACTCTATTCAAGTGATCAACACAAAAGTTGTTGACGGTGGTGAGAGATGAACTGGTGAGAAAGAGCCATGCATGGAGCATAGGTAATGAAGCCTATTGATTTTTATAAATTTGCAGGTTTCCATACCTGTACCCCAGAATAAGTAAGTCCAAATGACCATTCAGGGCTTTACTTCTGGTGTACAAACATGTGGAAACCCTGCACTGTCCACCATATTGGTCTCATTATCGCTTTGCACTAGGACTCCAGACAAGGTGATGCCATGTGGTGGCTACTCATGCAAGCACGCAAGTCTTAATCATGCCTATTTACTCCGACGATTTCGCAGATTTCCACACCTGTTCCCCAAAATAACCATGCCTACAGAATAGTACAAAAGACAGTTAATCAAAACTTTTGGGGATCAGCCTAGTGGAAACCGTGCCCTATCCAGTACAGCCTTCTCATGATAACTTTGCTTTAGGTTCAGCACTAGTCTGCCCATGACCATCGGTTGGGGTAGCGAGCCAGCGAACAAGTCTCGTTCCTTCAGTTGCCGCCTCCTGGTCAAGTCGGACAAGGAGCAGGACGACCCGGTGAAGGAGAAGCAGCAGCGCGAGCATCGGTATGAGGTTATGTACATTTCGAGCACGCAGTTAACTCAGGGTACGCAAGTTTCGGACGAGGACAGTGGCGATAGTGGTCCGTGTTTGATGTGCGTCGCGAGTCGTTTTACGCACCGTGATCGTGCGGCGATATTCGGTCTGGAACAGTTCACGACGAAATTGGACACGACGGGCAACATCATCGGCATTGACATCTCGGGCGTACCGGGCTACTCGCACATCCTCAACAAGGACCTGATGGGCAGGCCCCTACAGGAGCTCTGCGCCCCACAGGACCTACACAAGCTCGCGCAGCATCTCCGGGACGTGCTCGGCGCCGGCCAGGCCACCAGCGTCGTCTACAGGATCAAGTTGGGCCAGGAGAAGTACCTCAATCTGCAGACGAAGTCGAAATTGTTCAGGGCGACGCCCAACTCGCAGGAGACCGACTTCATCATGGCGACGCATTCGGTTGTTGGGTAAGTTTGATTCATGAACACCTGGAATTGTTTTCATAGTTGCTCGGTTGTCCATACTGGTCATAAACCATCGGTGTTATTGTTGAGGTCATAGACATGGTCCATTCTGGTCAATGGCTTGCTGTTGTTCTGCACATCCTGGTCTTTGATGCATTGGGTTTTTCCTCATATCTTCACTTTCTTTGTATATATTACTCCTTTTTATCCATCTTCTATATTCCTTGGTATCTCCCTGTTTTCTCCTTCACCTTATCTCTGGAACCATGCAAATGACTTAAATCAGAAATGCATGTAGGGTGCTATTATATTTTTTATTTATGATGCTGGACTAAATTTTGAGAAGTGCTAATAGACAAAGACGGAATTTTTGCGATACTCTTGAGGTTAGGATGACTTCCGGTTTTTCCGGAAATGACGTCATAAATGACATTTTGAATGGCAAAAACATATCGGTCATCAATTTTTATGATCAAGGCATCGAAAAAAAATCTTTTTACTTTATGTTACATAGTATGAATACCCGCGGAACGTTCCATTAACGGTTTTCTTTTGTAATAAATTTTACGCATTCCTTCACAAACCGTTAGAATACTGTTAGGGAGGATGACAATTTCCACTTTTGATAGAAGATTGTACATAATTTCACAACAAATCAATAACTTAAATTGACTACAGAAGCCGGCATAACTAATGTGTTTATAGGGATCGTCTTTCATAAATTAGTCATGTTTTTATAATAAACCGTTAAAAAATCGTTAGGGACTATTAAGAACTCCAATTTTGATGTAAAGTTTGTCCGCAAATACATATCAAAGATTGGGGTTATGTACATATTCAAGTATAGTTATTTCTGTACCAAGGGCAACACACGGATGTTCATGCCCCGAGGGTGACCGTTTAAAAAGATTAAGTCGGCCGAGGGTATAAACATCAAGTAATGCCCGAGGTGCATACAACATTTTATGTCCTACAATGGTTTTGTTCCTCCGTTTGAATCAGTTTGAATAATATTTAATAAATTTTCTAACGTTATCAAGTGACATGCGTATCTACGGAGTTGAATAACAATACAAACACAGCAGTGAAGTTGAGTGACAATACAGACAATTAATTGTCAAACTTATAACCCTAATCTCAAATAATTGAGGGTTGCCATGGTTATATGTAATGTCAATTATTGGCGATTGAGGTTATAAGTTTGACAATTAACTCTCTGTGTCACTCAAGTCCGAATTGTTTGTATTGTTATTCAACTCCGTAGATACGCATGACACTTGATAACGTCAAAATATTAATATTATTCAAACGGAGGAACAAAACCATTGAAGGGCATACAAGTTTGTAGGCACCTCAGGCATTACTTGACGTGTAATGCCCGTGGTACATAAATAACTTATCGGCTTTGTTTTCGATAATTGTACTTCTTCATAAATCGTTAGGGAGGATTAGAAAGTGGGCTGTTGATGTTTATGAGTGGGAACTTAGTTATACCGCAAGTCAATAGAATTATTCTACATAACCTCACTTTTGAGTTTGTTTTGACATAAACTGTACATATTCCTTCCCAAACAGTTAGAATACCGTGAAATTGGGAGCCCCTTTTTGATGTTTGGGAGTGATTAGTTTGACCGCAAATAAATATGAAAGTTTAGTACTTAAAATAATAAGTAAGGTTATGTCGTTTTTTTTTTAATTTGAGGTCAAGTTAAATACCTACCCCAACATCTAAAGAGTGGACTTTTTAATCCCCCTATCGATTTTCTGACGATATATGAAGAAATACACAACATTTATCGAAAACAGTCGATAAATACAATACTTGAGTAATCTATAATACCTTAAACTTGGATACTGATTAGCTATTAAACCTCTTTAATGATATTCTAACGGTTTGTCAAGTAGTACGTACAATTTATTGCACAATAAATAAAATAATCAGTAAGGTTATGTACTAAACTTAACGTGGACTCCCATACCCTCCCAAAAGATTCTTACACGATTGACAGAATAAAAATCCTAAATTGCAAAAGTGTGGAGGGTAACTTGACAGAAGTTGTGCGGTCAGATTACTAAACATACTATGTTCTACGAAATTCCGCATAATAAAAATACATAGTACTCCAATTCCCACTGTCTATTGTTTGATTTCCGCATGTATAAACAAGATTAGAACTATCGTCACGTGTACGCACAGACCAAGTTGCAGTAAAGTTGCACTTTGAGTCAATCGACGCTATTATCAAAACAATCGACACCGGTGGCTTATTTTCGTACTGTTCTTGCGCAAGTGTGAGCATGCGCTCGTGCGTTACGCAACCTAAACACCGCCACTGCGTTCGGATTGTTTAGAAATTCCTTGAACTTGTCATCGCTAATCCATTTCGCCAAACCTCATCTACTATATTCATAAGTAAGTAGGTAATCCAAGCAGCGCACGTGATAAAATACTTGATTATCAGTGTTTATAGTATAACAGAATATCCGTGCTCTAGTTGCAAATGTTGAAATGAAGTATTTAATGAATACCAGAGTATACATATTACGGTAATGTCGTCGATGATGGGATTTTAATTGCCGGGCGTCTTAATGGATTTACCACGTGCACAATATCTAATGTCTATAAGCGTACACTAAATAGTTCAATATGATGGCAAACATCATTTGTGCCATTGACAGATAATGCATGCGGATACAATAGCGATGGATGAAATGTGTAGCCAATATCTGGGGTGGTGTAGCAGCTATAATTATCAACAAGTACCAAACACTATCGTTTATGGGCATTTCCGTTAATGATTCACGCCATTATCTCTATTATTCTAATAACCCAGTAACAGTAGACAAATAAAGCTATTCACTTCGGAAAAATTTCAAACACAACTTCAGATATGGCTTGTATTAAAGAAATCCTAATAGATTACAGTTTACGGAAACGATTTATTAATACTTTTCAAACAAATATGCTTTATTTCTATTAAAAACCAAAATTAAAATTGAATTTTATTCACGTTCTATCACGTGATTGAAAACGCTCTGTAATTGGCTCAGTCTCCAGTGACGTCATTCGTTAGAACGCCTATGAATCTCCCGTTTGAATTTACTACGTTAACTTACAAACAATAGAAAACAACTTTGTTAAAGCGATTAGTGGTAATCTACCGAAGGTTAACGCTTTGATGGCGGGATTCTTCTTCAAACATAACCCTTTTTTTGCGCTCCGGAACAAAGCAACGTGTAAAAAGTGCAATGCAAGCATAACTTTGTAGGTTAGGTTAGTCCTAACCTTAAACTGTCAGATTATACCTGGATCAAAAATACGATAGATAACTTATTCTAGAATGTAGTCAGTTTTACTTATGTCGAAGTAATCTTCACAACAAAAAACACTTGTAATGCACTGCATTGTGGATTTATACACCATTTATAACCCATTTTTAAGTAGAAATTGTGAAAACAACACATCAGACCATATGGGTCGATTGGACATCTGGTATCGTGTGACGTCACAAGAATCAGAACGAAAAATAATGCATTTACAAAGGTGGAGTCAAGGAATAAACACACTAAGATGGGTTTCCAATAATAGTCAAATACCCTTTTGTATATTACGAGCAAGTAACGTAAACAATTTCTCACTAGAACGAAGTTTGCAAAACGTTCGTGTGATTGGTTCTAAAGTCGTTTCATTTCTCACGACTTGCGGAGTATGAGGAGCCAGGAACGAAATATTTGCCATGTATGTGGGGAATGATTAGTATTACTTATCATAAATTGTCATGATAATAAATGGAGTACAAAAAAACAAACGGTTGTTACTCTTACGCAGAAAATTCTAAGATCTACCAATTTCAGTCCAACGTTGACTGTTGTCAGACCAATAGGAAGCAATAAATATGTCATGTCAACAATACAATTTTGCCTATCTTTCGAAATCGTTGTTCTCTTACAATATTCTCATGCTCTGCCTTCAAGTACAAATGAGCTAAATCTTTTAATCAATTCTCAAATTCTGTTCATACGTGCTTACGTATTTTCAATTCGGCCATTTCAGTCATTTTTACCATGAGGAACTCTCGACGCAGATCCGGAAACGATGGGGGCTTTTTGCACGGTATTTGTAATACCAAACCAAAAATGTATACCTACAAAAATCCAGCTGGGTTTGAATATGCACAGAGTTAAATCTTAATGTTACTGGGCTATATTAGTAATTAACCATTACATATTTGTATTAATTGTACTACGAAATTCGTATTGACAAATTTAAGAAACAAAAATCCTTGTTGCAAAAATACTACTAAATATTACTATACTAAAGATAAAATCTATTGAATACTGTGTTGTGTTGAACAGTTTTGCAAGCGTACAAACACCACGTGGTAAAAGCTATTTAAAAAACGAACGTTTTAAAAAGTTGCCACAATATGTATCGTGTTCAGTATGGATTTTTAACATTGTATGCATACTTAGATGACCAATGCGCGCAAAGTGACGTACAAATGTACTTATAATATTATTTAGAAAGGTACATTAGTGATACGTCATATTCGGTGAACGACAGTTCTGTCCTACATGAATCTCGGGCATTTTTTTGTGAAACAGTTCGCGCTCTCGTTGTTCGTTAAACGCACCTACTCACCGTTTATCCCCAGTGCAGAAACGAACGAAAATGAAACGAGAGACGAATTTCTCGAGTGAAGAAACCGAATTCGTCACCTATTTGGCTACTAATGCACGCGCTCAACGAACAACACCGATGCTATCCTGCGCGCGCGCGTATATACCGCTTTCTATCATAATGTTTTGATAATAGAATTATCGTTAAACATTTTAAAGTGTGTATTCGGTCGATAGGCTTTTAAGTAGTAGGTTCGTCAGATAACCGCATATTTATGCGCGGCTACCAAGCGGCTCAAATGACGAAATTCATTCCGTTTTCGTGTTTCAGCGACAATGATCAAACGAGAACGACCGACCCGGGCGGCGGCAACAACAATAACAACAACAATAGCGTAGGTGGACCCCTGATGACCAGCATAGTGAACGGAACGAGCAGCAGGATGAGTTCGAACAACGACAGTCCTTCCCTGAGCAACTCCATGAGTAATTCCGCGAACCCGTCGACGTACACCCCTTTCCACCTGGACAACGACTTCACCTTCGACCTGCAGACCCCTTGGGATATGCAGTGGGCGCCAGATCCGAGGTCTGACATGAGGCAAAGTCTCACGCCAGCGTCCACGCCGACCTCGAGGCCCCCAAGCGCCCCCGCGTACAGTCCCGGCGGGGCCGCCCAGAGCCCCATGTTCGTGACCCAGCAGAGTCCCGCGCCAAATCCCCCCACTCCAGCTACGTACAGTACCTACAATTTCAGTCCTGCCGGCGATGTGTCCTTCCATTTGGATGACCAGAAAGATACCAAAGTTAATATGTTTGAGGACGGTCCTAGTGTCGGTGCTCCTTCTTCGATTATGGGCGATAAGTTGCGAGGTCTGCTGTTGACGAAACGTCCGAATTCAGTGGAATCGTCCGATATGGATAATAAGAATCAGGATACGATCCTCAAGAATCTGCTCAACCAGAGGGACGAGGACGACGAGGATAATATGGGTAGTCCGAAGATGAACGCCGCCATGGTTAGGGTTAATTCTATACCTGGACCATCCGAACCCAAACCCAAGAGTTCCACCGGGCCGAATTCGATGTTGAAAGAGGTAAGTTTCTCGTGTTGTTTTATTGTAAGTAAACGTGTTCCACGCTAGAGACCTTAAGAAACCAAAATACAATTTTCCCATGTAGATTTAGGTAATCTTTTGCTCCACAGCCAGAAAATGTTTTCATCCATACAGGATGTTCCAAAATAACGTACCAGAACTTATGTACCTACTGACGTTTTCTTTTAAATGGAACACTAGGTACATTATTGCAGTATATTTTGCTATATATTATGAACTTTCTGAGATATTGTGAGATTATTGTAAAACCCCTATTTTGCATGGTATGGCTATTAGTTCCATCAAATTTCGCAATCGCCTTGTGATGCATTGGATTGAATAGTGGTGGGCTCACTTGCAATCAAACAATTTACAGGTTTGTACATGCATGGATTTCTTGCGATTATCCCTTCGACAAAATGGAAGGCAATAAACCATTTTCATTGTTATTTTTTATTAATAATAGTATAATATATTCTACATTTACATTTTATTCCAGAATACATTTCTTGGACAGAAAAATTCATTGCAACTGTTCTACTTAGATGTTATCATATTGCCAGGGAACTGATTCTCTGGTGATGTGAAGTAGTTTAAAAAGGTATTCCTTGACCAAGTACCTTCCTTTTGGCCTCTAAAATTATTGGGATTACTATTTTTAAGAGGACATTCATACAAAGTGTCCTCGTATGGTACTCCATATCTTTTTTGAACAAAGTTATGAAGAGTACAACATGCTTGAATAATGTAATCGCAGAATGCACGCTTGACATCAAATGGTCGTAGACAAATCTGCCATTTACTTGCTAGAATACCAAAGGCACACTCGACCATTCAGAAGAATGGTGAAAGAGCCGGAGGCTCTTTTGTGGCGGTAGTTGTAAATACGGTGATGAATACAAAAAGGCTATTTGGGTGTCTTTTTCTTATTCTATTTATCTCAAGGGCTCACAAAGCAGCAATCTTTAGAAAGTTCATCTTGCTACTAGTAATTGCGTCCCCATTGGTGCTCAAGCAGCAACCAAACTTTTTAGTTGCTCTTTAGTTGCAGTAGTGTGCCCAAAACCACGCAACAGCAACTAAACAGTTGCTCTATAGAAAATTGCAAGTGTGCCCTAGGCCTAAATGTCCAAACTTGACACACTTTACAAAATCGGTAAACCATCTTTCTGAAAATGTCTATCATCAATAGCTAAAAAGTTATTAAGCATCTAATTAATATTTATACCTTATGCACAATTACTCTTAAATTAATATAAAGTATCTAGCTGCCACAACAATATTTAACAATTTCCTGTTTTTTATTTATTTGGATACATGTGAAGGAAGAACTAATGTACCTTGCCTCTAGCGTGGGACACTCTGTATATTTATCGGCGCACTGATAGTGTTGATTTCTAAGGAATTGTTGAAATATCGTCCAAATTGTTTGTGTATAGTTTGCACAATAACAATTGTCATTGTATTACTGTCGAAATGATAAATATTCAGAAAAAAAGGCAAAAACATTGAAATTATATCGTAATAGTTTGATTAGTTATATACATAAACACTAAATTAAAAATGCACTGCATGTCTACATAATACCAACAGTACAGTTCAAAAATATAACAGAGAAGAATTGTTTTTAATTTTAACATTATTATTACTATATGGTCATGGAAACAGAAGTAAATTTTTAATTATTTCAAAGATAAAAGTTACATTTAGGTTAGAAATCTTGATTGTTAATCCCAATATGTCAAATCATATAGCAAATTAGAATACAAATCTAACCTAAAAATACATATATTAAAACTTATTTTCAAACCTTAACGCTGTCATATAGAGAGAAAGAAAAGCTCAACCTAACAATGGACATGTCCAGCCGACTTACCGGTAACACACCGGTACGTTACCGGTGGATCAACTGCTCTAGGAGCCTACTCTTGTCATCTTCTTGAAGTGAATACGAGACTTCTTGAATGCTTAGGTGAGACGGGGATATCAGCGGTTGCCTTCAGTTTGGAACGTATCTATGAGCAAGTTTGCTTGTTCCTAAGAACAATAACGCAAGCGCCACGCCCATACGTTTAAAGTCAGGGCAACTGCTGATATCCCCACTCCGTCTCACCTAACCATTCGAGAAGTCTCGTATTCGGTTCAAAAAGGTGACATGAGTAGACTCCCAGGTATGCAACCCAACTAAATTGCATTTTATCAATGTCATTATAGTTTAATTATTATTTACTAGAGTAAGACTGAAAAACAAAACAAATTTTTGGGGAATAAATAGCTGTAATACTTTAGTGGTTATGTCACTAATAATGAACAATTTGAATTGAAGTTATACTTGTTGAAGTTATTGAACGAGAAGAGCACGAGCGACGACGATGACAGAGCGGCATGTTTGAAGCCTCAGAGTGAGCTGCTGCAGATCCTCTTAAAAGAAGAGGAGCCTCCAAAGCAGGAAGGAGGGGAAGACCTTCTCAGGAGCTTAGGCTTCCCGTCGCCGGCGCCGGCGAACGGCGAGGGCAAGCACGGAATCAAGAGAACGCACGAGCAACGAGACTCCTCCACTGGGACCAGGGAGCTGTGGAAGAAGAACAAGATGCTAGCACAGCTACTAGCGACGCAACCGAATCCCCAAGCGATACCTCCGATCCCGACAGCAGTTCTGATGGCGACTCCCCAAGACAAGATCAACGACCAGATGAAAAATCTCACGCACGACATGCAACAGCAGGACGCCCAGCAACAACAGCAGCACCAGAATCTGCAACAACTAATGGCCGCCGTGCAACAACAGCGGAATTCCAATTCCCGCGGTCATCAGAATCGATCGCAGAATCCGCGGACAACCACAACCACTTACCTCAATCAGATCCTCACAACCGGTGATAACGGAATCCAGAGGGCGCAGCAGATCCGTCACTACACAGTCTCGACAACGGCGCCTCCCATCTCATCTGCGAACGAGATCTGGGTGCCCCAGCAACAGCCTCAGCAACACCTACAGCTACAGCAGTCTGCTTCTGACAGTCTTCTGTCGGATATCTTGGATGAGGTTATTGATTTCGCGCCCGACACGCAGAGTAACGATATTATATCGATTATTACGATGGAAGGCGTCCAGAACTTTACGAATAACTATCAGCAGAGCGCCATTAGCGAGAAGATGGCTATTAATAAGATTCAGGAGTCGTTGATGCAGATTGGCGAAGCGGGTGTCAACAGCCCCACATCACCAAACATGGCGCTTACTGTCGCCCCACCAGCATATGCTACAGTGGTAAGTTTTTAGTGTTATGGTCAGTATATTCACCTATCGTTAAAGTGCTGCATATCTTTTTGTCAGATAAGTCCATTGGTTGCCCTGTTACTAATATGGTGGTTAATCAGACACTTAACGGGAGCTGAATAAATCAATTGTTAATGTATTTTGCTAAACATAACCTAACATTTACTCTAACATTCTAAAAAAAGATTCTCTAATAATCTAGAAATGTCATCATTGTTTGTTACATTATATACTTCAATGGTAACTCCCAGTTACAGTTTTATATTAAAAAAGTGATGACTAGAATAACTACGATTAAAGTGGTAGTTATGAGAAACTTGCACTTTGATATAACCGTAAACTGATACTTAAGAGTTAACCCAAATTAATCTCATAGTTATCAATTTCAACTTGTATTGATAATACCGCACTTTGATATCAAATTATTCTAATTAATTTTTTTTTCTTTGTTTGCTTTACACTAAATTCCTAACTAATTTACCTAACTAATTTTCCTAACTAATTCTCTTCAAGATGACGACGCAGACGGCGCAGCAACAGAGCTTCCAGCAGCCCCCGGGGTATCAGCGTCCCCCGATGCACAGGCAGGGCAGATCTCAGCAATTTGCCGTAACCGGAGGAAACAATCTGATGCTGCAACAACTGCAACTGCAAAAGTTGCAGCAACAACAGTACGAACGCGACAAGGTCCGTCTGCTGAACCAGCAGCAGCAGCAGCGGGTGGTCCACCAGTCAAACGCGGGCCCCCCGGCTCCGGTCGACATCAAATCCAGCCTCCAGAACATGGACTCGATCCTCAACAATACGGTGGCGCCGAACGTGACGTTGCAGCGTTCGTCCAGCGTGCCGGAGGCGCAGCAGCTGTCGCCGCCGTACGCGGGGCCCATGAGTCAGTCAGGCCAAAGGGTAAACAGGTACAATGCGTACTCGAGGCGAGTAGCTAATTTGCCCATTCCACAGGGTGGGTTCGTGCAAACTACGGTGGGCAGCTACCAGCACAACCCATCTAGAGTGTCGCCCCACCCGCCTTTCAACCAGCAGCTGTCCCCGCGGCAGGTCTACACGCAGGGACCTGCGCAGACCCCTAACGCCGCCTGGCCTCAGAACCAGCAGCAAAGGCTTAGTACTCAGCAGAAGCAAAACCCAATGCTCAACGCCCAGCTCACTGTAAGTATTACTTTTCTGTGTTTTGGAATTTATGAAACATTATTACTCCTTGAATTTGGTGTTACATATTTTTATATCCACCACATTTACTGTGGTGAGGGTATATTGAGATTCCCATAATCTGTCTGTCCGTCTCAGTACACGATAACTGCCGTAGTTTTGAAGTAATTGATCTAAAATTTGATGAACTTCAAGAATGGGCAAAATTGGTTACCTTTTTTTTAAATATATTTTACGGTGGTGGGGTATTTTAACATCAGCACGACTGAAGATAATTTTACCTAGGATAGTATGTATAAATGTTCCTTACGTCACGGACTGCTTCACTCGTATGTCGCGTATAACAAACATGTGCTTTTGTGTTTTTAACGCATGACAATGTCATCACAACGCAAATGTAGATTTCCCTCTTGTCATACTACAGTTTTGTTGAACTGTCAATTATACTAACCTAACCTAATACATCTACTTCTGTCACAATATTTCTCAATACATTGGCATTTTTGATACAATTTATTGCAATTGTTGTAGGTAAAATTATGTACAATCCTTGAGCTGTAACGCTTATTACGTGCCCTTGACAAATAACAAAACTTGCCTTCGCGGCTCATATGTTAACTCTCCACTCGTACGTACTATGCTAGTTACAGCTCTTGTAATGTAATATACTATTCTTACTAGTATTATTTGAAAATTCTGACAGATTTTTGTTTAGTTGCATAAAATAACAATTCTACAACATTGAACTATATTTTAGGACATCCGGTTATTTATTTGACATTACACCTATCAACCCACGATCGTTTCTCATTTGGCCAATGTTCTAACGGTCAGAACATAACCTAGAACTTTGACTGATCTAGATAATTGAATGCTGTGCTAAAAGTTTAATATTGAATAATTTTATTATTACATTTATTATTCACATTTATAGCTCGACAAAGCAGAGATTAAGTCTCAACTCCATCTTATCGAACAATAAAGAGACTCAATGTTCTTGTTACTTTTCGCAGGGAAATTTTGTCGCTGGTCCAACCCGAGGTTTCCAGGTGCAGCAGCAACAGCAACGAGCAATCGGAAGCCCGGGCACTGTGCCGACCAGGCACTCGCCCTTCGGAAACGATACGTTTCCTCCGCCCGGCTCTCCGAATGCGACTTTCAGTCAAAATAACCAGTACCTGAGATTACAGCGCACCAATAGCGCCCCTACTGCCAATGCGAATATCCCAGGTTTGTACTAGCTTTTGTTTTTATTATTTTTTGTTTTACGGTTATGTTTCTCAACCGCGCTCAAACTCCCCAACGCTAACTTTAAATTAAGACATTAAATTATTGCGAAAACATACGTAAGAGAATTTTGGTATAATTGATTTGATAAATTGTTTTTCTGATCAAAATTTGTTACGTTTTGGTTGTCGGTTTGGATATATCGGGAGCATGGTTTGGAGTTTTTTGCTACCCGTAGAGGCCGTGCATTTGTAGAGAGAGGTGTAGGTCATGCATTGGTCGATCTCTTTTAGTTAGTCGTAGCGTTCACAGTTGCCAAGAGAAGTACTGCGAGATTCACGTTTAACTTGCTGTAACTGTTTCCAGGAGAATACTTTACAACAATGGAAAATTTGTTTGGGGTTGATTTTTCAGAAATAAAAGTAATTACTCATTTTTTTAACTTTTTTGTGTCTTATTAATCATCATAACCAAGTTTGTCATTTTTAAGATACTCATACCTGGACATGTTGTACATTTTTTGATTAACTCTTCTTGGCAGCCGTCAGTTTTGCATGCTCTCGAATAATATTTTCTAGAATGTAAGTAAGTCTTTACTATTTTTATCTTCTCAATGGAAAAAATTTTCTTCTTTTACTTTTATTGTTTTGGTCTATATCTTGAACAGTAGATAATTTTAATTTGTATAAAGACAAAAAATGAGACAAGAAAAGCAAACAGGTCAAAACTAAAATTAAAAATAGAAGTTACTGTAAAAGTGTTTTTCTTTAACTTTTTTTTATACGAAAAATGATACTGTGGAACTTCTGTAAATAAAAAAGTATTTTAGTGGTAGAAATTTCAGTTATGGGTTTTTTCTTCAATTATCCATATATAGGGTTATTAAGTAACCTTGTCTTCAGGTGGTGCATCAGGTGTTTTGTGACTGTGTGGGTGTCATGTCATGTGATCATTTGGGGTTATGTGCAACTCTGTAATAACCTTTCCTATTCACAAGAGTCAAAATACTCGTTCTTATTCAAATTTAACAATAATGTGTATCTTATCTAGTGCGTAACTTATCCAAATTTATTTGATATGGAAGTCCCACTGTATTTATTTTCATACATGTTTCATTATAGATTTTAACAACATTACAAATATACATAGGTAAAAATCATTTTATTGAGAAAAACTTCTTCACACTTCTTCAAAATTCTATCATACATTTATAAAACCTGTGAGTTTAATTTGAAAATCCGTTGAGAAGATACCGTTTATGTTACCGTCCCGTTGATGAGCGAGAGAGGAACAGAGTGAGAGAATGAGTTTTTCCAGTTCTGAGGGTAGCGTGTTTTACAGGTGGCCTGGGATCGCCCCGGCCATATGGCAGGGACCACGCCCCCCACTCCTATCCCCAGATCCCGCAAAACCCCCACCTTCCCCTGATGTACCAACAAGAATCCCAGTACTGTTACGATCAGTTACCGTTCAATGGTGCAGACAGGGGCCGTTTAGCCCAACACCTGCAGCCCGGTAAGTCGACGGCTGAATCAAAATGGGGCACACACTTTCAACCTTATATTATACCAAAATCGCAAATTCATTACGATCAAATCAATAGAAAAGTCTTTAGAACGGTCACCAATAATTTCCAAATCTTACTTTTTACCTAAAGTTTCTCTATGTACCAGTAAATGTTTAATTAAAGTAATAATGTTAGTCTGTCAGTAAGTGATTTTAGATTTTTGTGAGGTTAGCAACAATATCTAACAATTTATGTTGGTTTACCTGATTGTCAAACGCAAATATGTCATGTCAAACTCTAACCTAAAATATTAAATAAAATTGTCATATTTAAATTTATAAGGTTTGTTAATATGTTAAATTTGTTTTTTGTTTTTCTCCTTTTGAAAGAGCCCCTGATATTTTTCCGTATTTGTACCGATTCTAAAGACTTGATTCATCTCACCATACACCCATGCAGCACCAAATGTTGTCGAAATCCCTGTGTTATAACAACTCATCCCATAATATTCGTGCTATGCTAAAAATTATCACTGGGAATACCATGTCAGTGTTTAACCTGTAACCTTTTCCCTATACTTGTGACATCCTAATTAATCCTACCAAAAGTCATCCTTTTGCTGATCTTTCCGCTTTTTATGTTTTTTTTTCTTTTTTATTTTTTGTTGCCGATTGTTGTATCTGAAATTATATCGATTGTTAGATTTTGTACCGACTAATTATATCTTTTTTCATAATTAGCCGCACGCCTACGTAAAACTTGTAATTTTTTCAGGTAGCACTGCGATTTAAATTTAAATTATTGTTCCTATTACTTTTTATGCTATAGTGTTATCTATAGGTTTTATAGTAGATTCTTTAAAAAATTTAACAAATGTATTATAAATATAATAATGTTGTCAGAGGTTGCAAACATTATAAAAAAAAAAATAAACAGGAACAAGTACGGAGTAACTATGCAGTAAGAAAACTTTAAAAGCAAACTTTGGCTTTTAAGAAATTAGAAACAAGCTTTATATATTATATAGGGTCATTATAAATTATTGTAGTCGACGTATGCCATGAAATCAAATGTAAATATTGCAGGTTGCCGCTTTATTTGAATGGGATCCCACTGTTCTACACACAAAAGTTAATTTAGTTACATAACCTATTTCACGTTTGACAGTTGTTTGGCTATAGCAGCATTTACTATCACTTTGAAAGATTGTTCAATTCTGTTGCCTTTAAATTATCAGCTTGTTTCTACTTTTTTCTAGGTTTGACTGTCATTTTCAATATGTGTACCAGTATCTCATATAGTTACCTATTTATTCTGTTGTTCAGAAGTGTAGATATTTGTTTGACCCTGTTTTCAATAATTAATTTATAATAATTGCTATCAAAATCTAACTAAAAGAAAAATGAATAACCGACTCTGGACAACTATTATCAAGTGGCGATATCTGCGATATATTTGAGAAAGTGACATACAGGATGAGGCTAGGAACATTTATTTTATTATGCACCAACATGTGTACCTAACTTTTCTTGGACAAAGGTTTTTAATGTCACTCTTCAAGGTTAGGACATTGCTATATCTTCCTGAAAAAAAAAAAATACTAGAAAAAATAGATTGCATAAGTAATTATTCTATTATATAAATTAGTATTTAGCGAATACTAGTACCATTTTGCATGCGAACCACTTCTCAATTTCCTCCTTTGTTGTGCACGCTTTCATTATATGTATCAGCATCCGAATGTGACGCTTATTTGTATGCATCAACAAATTTTTGCACAAATTTACCTAGCACCGCAGAGTGCCTCGATACTAAAATCGCTTCCGTTACATATTAGGTGTCTCGACGGGCAGCGCGACCACTTCTGAGTACGTAAGGCAGGAACTGCGGAATGTCGTGGGGGCGCGCGCCCAAGGTCAACCCAGCGGCAGCAGGGCGCAGAGCCAGCTGCTCAACCAGAACGTTAACCCCGATCTCGATCTTGGACTCGGCTACGACCTTCCTACGACAGGTACGATCGTTTTTCTCATCTACGTTTTTGCTGGGGGCTTAGATAAAAATATAGCGTTTCAAGAATAATTTATTGTTGATAAGATGGTTTTTGTGCGTTGTTAGACTATCATTTCGAGCAAAATTGACGTTTGTAATATTTGTCTGTACATTTTTAGATGTCGCTTCTACTGATTTGATAGTGACACATCTAGAAAATGATTTGTTAAAAAATAATTGATTGAGAATTATGACTCCAACTTGTATAAACAATTCTTTAAAGTCTTCTCCTGCAAAATTTGTTATTTATTTAGATCACTATCAAAACAAAGCAGAAATGCTCGATGGAAAATAGTAACAAGCCACTCTGTAGAATTAACGATCATCGACAAAAACCTAGTTTCAAAATACTTGTGTCAAAACAAATGACAACAACTATGAATGCTTGGTTGGACAGTCACTTGTGATGTTAAAATCGTATTAATCTTACCGTATTGTGGCTTATTATTGTTTTCCCCCAAATGATTCATTTATAACGCACAGCAACTAAAGTATCAACTTTCATCTGTTTTTGTTCAGTTTTGTTTTACTTTGGATTTGTCGAAGTTTGCATTTGCATAATATTTGAATTGTTGTCTTTGTGGGGTCTGTGTATAAAGTAAAACATCTGCTAAAACAACAAAGTCTTAGATAATAAATATCAGCCTAAAGAATTAGGCTGATTAATTATTAACCACTATTAACCATTTTGTTATAGAAATAACAAAATGGTTAACGCTAGCAACTATTAAAGTTGTTAAAGTACCTGCTAAGGTCAAAAGGATTAATCTACAGTGCTCGTCTAAAGTATGGAACGTAGTATTTACATAAAATTTAAGATATTAATTTTAAATAAATCCTTGGACGCATCGATTTGAGATCAACAAAATACACATTTGTAATGAAATTTTATTTACTGTTTTGAATGGTTTTTCACTTTCCATTGCCTTAGAGCTCCGAACAAAAAAAAAATAGATTAAAAAACTTTTAGTCAAAACCCAAAGGTTAGTAATTAAATTAGATATAAAAAATATCATCAACTAAAATCGAAAAATCAACATGTCAGGTGTTTCTTGTTTTTAAATAATAAGAGATTCAATATTTATTAATATTGTTCCATACTTTACACGAGCAGTGTAGACTAATGTCATTGACAGTTGTAGTGGTTTATATGCTTACTGATAAACTACCACATTTTTACCAAATACAAAATACAAAACAAATATTTATTCAACTTAAAATTAATAAATAATAATAGATAAAGTAAAGAAAAATATTTTAGACGCAAGAACATTTTTTACTTACAAATTATTTTTTTTTTATCTTGCAGGGGTTATTTAATTTTACACAGATGTTTTACTTTTACATGTGCAAAAGTTAATTTGGGTTTTTCCAAGCTATATGTGTCATGCTTGTTGTTATTGTGTTCATTTAAATCTGTGGTTCTTCATCAAAAACAAACTATTTTTGGTTTTTGCTGTATGTGATTTGCTGATTCTTGATGTCAAGTCAAGACTGTCAAGAAGTATATAGCGCATTAAATATCACGTCATAACTAATGCAACTTGTATGAAATTTTAACTTTAGAATCTTTTGAAGTTCTGCCATAAAGTGCCTTTCCATCTTTTGTTCGAGTCATTTTCTTTTGTTTTTGTATATTTTTTCTACAGTTACAGCTTATATTTACGTAACTTACTTAAAGACGTAACTTTCAGACATCTTTTTGTCACTAGCAAGCTTTTATTCGTGTTCCTCAAAAATGCCAAGTCATTTTTCAAAGTCATTCCAATTTTAAATTGCATTTTTGTGGCAATTTTTGATTTACCACATATTTAAAGAACAATATGTTGTAAGAACATAAGCAAACCGTTAATAATATGTTTTATATCAGAAAATCACACATTTAATTGAACGTATAAATTTAAAAATCAGCTAGCCAATTTTATTGTACATACACTTGAACGTGTATAGCATTAAGATTATCGACAACATACGTTACCGTCTTATATTGGGTTTCAAATTATTCGTTTTGTGTTTGTTATTAATGGCAACAATAAAATAAAATTGTACCCGGACGTGAAACACACTTTAATTGCTACATACTTAAAGTATTAAGTCACCCGTCACGAGTGTGGTTCACGTTTGGTGATATAGAATTTCCTTGTGTTCCGTACATTACTAAACCTACAAGGGGCAGACCGTACGCGCTCTGCGTTTACACTTACGGCGCAAATTAGCCGCCGAGTTATCCGTTGCGGGCGCAGAGCGCGTACGACTGCAGGGAGTACGTGCAATGATGTGTCATTGTTGCGTGCAGGTGCGAGTGAGAGCCCGAAACTCTGGGGTGCGATGGGGTCAGAAATGGGTTCAATGTCTCCACAACCAGCAGCCTCCAGGGTAAGCCACAAGCCACTGCTTATCCCGCTTTCTTTGTCACTAACTTACTCTATACGCATGCGTCTCTCTCTCTCTCTATCTTTCGTTTCTTATAAATCGCTTTGCCGTTGTGAATATCGTGCAACGATTCAATTTTTTGCGGAGCTTTATTGTTTTAACTCTGCTTTATTTATTTGAACGTTCTTTGTTTTTAGTGTTTTTTATACACTGCTACTGGAAAATAACTCACCACTACCAATCTTTGTTGTACCGCTAATCTGTTATTGACCAGAATTGTTTCAAATACACGATGATTCATTATTCTAGGAACTTATTTGAGTCAAAATAGGAATGATAGTAGTATGAAAAAATTTCTCAATATGCTCTGTTATCAAGCTATTAGCTATAAAGTATTGTGATGGTTTGATTGTTTGATTGTTTGACTATCCCTTTGGTGACCAGATTTTACAAGCAACCTGTGCCAGCATTGTTAAATGTCTAATCAAGTACTTAAAAAATTGAAAAAATTGGACCAGACATATGTTCAGAATGTGACACCTGTAAAATATCCCAAAAAAAATGTGGTTGTTAACGGCCTATTTTTACATTTTAGACAATTTTATGCACCCCAAAAAAGTGGTACATCACACATGCAACCAATGATTCAACGTATCAAATGTCATTCTGACATTAATGATATGTTTAGTTAACGTTAATGCCCTTGAGAATGTTTGATAATTGCTGCATGATATTAATAAAGACGATTTCGCATGGTCTATAAACAAGCGCAAACTGTCAACTTGATAAATAAAGCCTGAATAACATGGTGTAAAAAGTACCACTTGTCTTGGCACGTGTACACGCCAATTCTATGAGAAAAGTTGCTATATAAGTTTTATAAGACAAACAGTTGGCTAATACGTCTTATAACACGAGTGTATGTACTATTTTTTCTACTTTGCGACATGAATTTTACTTAAATTTAGAAAATTGTGGTTGTCTTCTTGCAATCTAGAGTAGTTTTATTTTCAACAGGTGGTGGTTGTGGTAAAATTCACAAATACGAATGAAGCGAACCAATAGCGACTGAGATGTCAGCCTTATTTGACACTTGTTGTCAATATCTATTGACAATATATCTTGGAAAACTAGAAGTTACTAAAAGTTTGTGATCTAGTGTTTTCATAACGACACCGAAAGCGGTTTCGCTATGAGTTTATAACGAACGCAAAGTAGAAAAAAGATATTGTTCTACTTTGGGTTCGTTATAAACTCATAATAAAACTGCTTTCGGTGTCGTTATGAAAACACTAGATTGTACTACCTTTGTAACTTTTAGTTTTCCAGGATCAGTCACTATTCGCTTGCCTCAATCATATTTGACACAACTACCAACTGTTGTCAGTAAAACTACTCTAGGTTGTAAGATGACAACTGCAATTTTCGAAATTTATAAAAAATTAATGTCGCAAAGTTAAAAAAATAGTATATAACACTCGTTTTAAGACATATTGCCGCACACGTTTCATTTTTCATATATCTAACCTTAAAACTAAATATTAAATATTTAAGATTTAATTTGGGCGCGTAGCTATGCTATGATGGTAAGAGTTTTTCATCAGAGGGCAATGTTGTTAATACGTTTGGACTCAACATTAACATTAACTGGAGACTTCCAGTTTTGGAAAAAAATTGTGGTGAAACTTTTGAAACTATGAATAATTGCTTCTCAGTGGTGCGTTAATTTTCCTGCCCAGTGAAGATGTTTTTTTTTTTTTAATTCATTATCGTTAACACACTAATTGTGGTTGTTAAAAAATTCACAATCTGGCACGTTTGCTTTGTCGGTTAAGTGTTGAAATCTAATGGTGTGTTGTATGATGTTTCAGAGTACTATGGAGGAGGGCCGACAAGGTGATCACAGTTCAAGTTCTTCGCTGCTCCAAAAACTTTTATCAGAGTGACCGCGTGTAAATAATAGAGATATATACTACTAGGTACCTCATCGGTTCAGTACCACAGGCTGTAATCTAGACAGGTTAGCTATCAAGTGCATTACTACGTTGCTTGTTTTTGGTTAGGGTAGTGCGGAGCTAGGAAGGCGCTGGGCTCGAGTGCAATTGTACATATTGAGACGCAGGACTTGTTTGTATTTATACTCTATGAACTTTATATATATATGTATAAATATATATATGAAGTAAATATATATATATTATATTTTATTAATTGGATTTCTTTGAAACGAAACTAAAAAAAATTCAAGCAGAAAATGCAAGAGCGCCCAACAGCCTGTTAATTCATTTGAATGTGTTTAGTGTTGTCTTCCTTTCAGTGAGTGTTCATGCTGCGCATTACCAAAAAGAAAAAGCAAAAAAAAATAGTAACTGTTAATATTTTATACATAATTTAAAGTATGTTATTCGGAGAGCTCGTTTTGTTGGACATTGTGATAGGCAACCGCCATGTTACTGTTGCTAGGTTTTCCTAGACTTTATTAGTAATAGCATTCTTATACTTGATTATTGTCAATTACACCCAGCCACTAAATTAAAGAAAAATGAACAAATTGACAGACAAAACATTATTTAATTGAACACTATTTTTTGTACCTACATTATTGGAGTTTTGAAATATATCTATATAATACAATAAAAGTATAATTTCTACAACTTGTCTTTTATTACCTTAACCTCATAATTTTTCTAGAAATTTGCAGTATAGGTGTCCTCCACCTGTCAATTATTCTCATTCTACTATTCGCACTCTTCGATAAGGGATTTCTTGGAGGAGTACAGACTACAGAGTCATCACATCCATGAAGGTTTGTATTTCTCCATCAATACAAAAACTTTTTCTCGAAAATTTTCTTATATAAGGTGATACATTTTGTGAAGTAACTGTAAGGCAATTAACAGCTCTATCAATACGAAATATGAAGGCCGGAAATAAAAATTTATGTAAATATGTATATTTTGATAATTAAAACTTAACGTATCTGATATTTTTTCCAAGTAACAAAACGTTTCAGAGATTTTGTCATGTTACCATACTTTACGCGCTCACTGTACATTTTCAAAAAATCTCATTCCTCATATTAGGGGTTGCAAACTTTGTTATTGCTTAATGAATTAAATTACGACAAAAACCATTGTGTAGTATTTATTTTGTTATTAGATATTAAGGATTTAGATTTAAAAAGTAGGAGGCGGGAGGAAACGTGGCAGGCCACGTAAAGTGATGACGGTTTGTGACGTACCATCAAGTGGGATTCAAAGTAAAAATCTAAGGACCGCCAAATCCATGCCAGATCAAAGGTTGTAACGACGTCGGTTGGATTAGTCCCTTCGTCTTACCTGATCGGGTTGCTTCAGTTGGAGGTCCAGTGTTCTTCGAAATAAATCAAACGGTATACGGAGCTCAATTCAAATAAAAGCTTTATTGTCGTAAACGCAAAAATATATATATACATTAAAGAAAATAAACAGCAGCATTCGCCTATGGAAAAGTTTTATAAAAGAAAATAATCATTCGTCGATAAAATAGCACTGGTAGAAAAATATACAAAGAAAGCACTCCGGAAAAATAACTGGTAAAAATATATCTGGCTACAAACCGGTCGTCGTCGGGTCAAATACGGAGTCTCCTAGACGGGCTGGCGCGGTCGGAACAGCTGACGCGGTGACGATACGTTCGGCTCTCGGTACAATCGGTCGTGGACGGTATCGGTCGGCCTCGGGTCCGGCGGGAACGTTGACCTGGAACTGACAGCCAATGTAAAATCAGCCTACTTCGTCGCGGTTTCCTAGGTCTTATATACCGAAATCTTAAACCCTTCTCCACGTATAACTGGTGCCGGAAACCAGTACCCCTCTACACTGGTTATTAAAAAATAAGTACTCGTATAGCGGCTTGCATAGACATACAGGTTTACCAGGCCAGCGTAAATTCGGTTTAAAAACGGTTTTAATATAACGAAAGATAACCACTATGATATTTAAACTAATTTACAATACGAATTGACGAAATTCGTTACACCCTCCTTACGTCGAAAAGGATCGGGACGGCGGTAATAAGATAACAAAAGTCGAGATAATATGTACAATAGTCACGGTGTAGGGAAGCGTCAAAATCGCGGGGCAACTACGGTACTTCTACGAGGCAGCATCGTGAAGACATCGCCGGTGGCGGTGCTCTCCTTGGTGTATTCGGCTTTTGGGTACCTATAGCACCAGCCTGGGGGAGGTGTGCGTTGTTCGGTTTTGTGTAGGAGAGGTAGCATCGTGTAGACATCGCCGGCCGCGGTGCTCTCCTTGGTGTATTCGGCCTTTGGGTACCGATAGCACCAGCCTGATGGAGCTGCCGGACGGATAGATCCCTCTGTTGCCGTCGTAAACCTACCGGGACATTTGTCGTGCAGATCTTTCCTCGATCCTGGAGATACTTCCAGAACGGGCGTACGTGGTCTCTCGGAATTCGTTGACATCTCTTATTTACTGTAACAAATAGGAAGAAAAGATATTGACTCGGGTTTTGTATTAGTGATACTGGAATTTTCCAGGAACTGATTAGGGTTTATGACTTGCTTGGTCGTGGACATCCCTCGGCCATCACCGTCGCGGGAGACCCAATGCGCTTCCACGAGACACCGTCGCAAAAGCATCGCCGGCCGCGGTTGCTTCTTCCTATATTCATTTTCCCTTCTTTCCTTCTTCTCGTCATCTGAGTCCGTCGCCCATCGTCTTCCTTGTCGTCTTTTCCTTCTTCTATACCAGCGGTTCTCAAAGTGGGGTCCGCGGTCCCCTAGGGGACCGCCAAGCGGTTTCGGTAGGACCGCGAAAAACGAAGGCATATTTATTTATATTATACCGTATGAAACCGTCATTGCGCAACGACTCATTAAAATCATACTGCGAAAATATCGATAGAGCGGTTGCAAACTCACCAGCAGATCGGCAGTCAATAACATAATGTTTGTTATATAAAATGTTAACGATTAACGTTAACCTCCGTTACATTTGTAACAAATTAACGGATTAACGATTAACGAAGTTAACTTTCAGATTAACTTAACCAGCTCTTATATTTTATCATGAGCTGTCAAGATATTGCAAGAATAAAAAAAAACAAAAAAAAAACAGTTTTAAATACAAAACATTCATTTATTCATTGGTAACCATGTAAACAAAGACTGGTGCTTTCCCGCACCAGACTATTCATCAATATTTCTTTATTTATCTGACAAAATTTGTTGTTTTTACCTAACACTACAAAAACTATACCAAATTTTATCCAAACCAGGGGTGAAAAATGATGTTGATTTGACAAGAACCCTGAGGTTATAGGTGAGATGCTAAATATCCAGCGTGCAAAAGAGAAAAAACATACTCTATCGCTTATTTATTTTGTTTCGACTTTTAAGCGTAGTCTATGAATAATAAAAGATATAGTTGGCATTATTTGGCTTTAGATGGTTTCTCTGTATGCATGCTCATGTAAGTTCTAAGACGCCCACTTTGTACAGTACAATTATCACGCTTGGTGCATTTGTACGTTTTTGTTGTGCGTTCTTAGATGGATGTTAAGATTACCACTTTGTGTACAAGCATAATCACATACGGAGCATTTAAACGGCTTTTCTCGTGTATGCGTTCTCATGTGTGATTTAAGATTACTTCCAGTTGCACCAGCATATTCACATACGGCGCATTTAAATGATTTCACTCCCGAGTGTCTCTTAATATGTTCTTTAAGAGTAGAACGGTGTGCATAAACGACATCACATTCAGTACATTTAAATGGTTTTTCTGCTGCATGCGTCATCATGTGTTTTTTAAGATTACTTCCAGATGTACCAGCATATACACATTCGGCGCATTTAAATGATTTCTCTCCTGAGTGCTTCTTAATGTGTTCGTTAAGACGAGAACGTTGTGCACAAACATAATCACATTCGGTACATTTAAATGGCTTTTCTGCTGTATGCGTCGTCATGTGTCTATTAAGATTACTTCTAGTTGCACCAGCATATTCACATTCGGCGCATTTAAATAATTTTTCTCCTGTATGCGTTCTCATGTGAGTTTTAAGACGGCTTCTTTTTGCAGCAGCATATCCACATTCGGCGCATTTAAATGTTTTTTCTCCGGTATGCGTTCTTATATGCTCTCTAAAACCATGCTTTGTTGTAAAAGACTTTTCACATATAGCGCATTTGAATGGTCTCTCTTTAGTATGCTTTCTAGTATGGACAACAAGCGCGGAATGTCTAAGAGTAGTAAAATCACACGTGGTACATTCATATCGTTTGTCTCCGAGTCCA
Organism: Melinopterus prodromus; assembly: GCA_964023965.1. Lineage (NCBI taxonomy): Eukaryota > Metazoa > Arthropoda > Insecta > Coleoptera > Scarabaeidae > Melinopterus > Melinopterus prodromus. Next base: position 56,053,539 of record OZ030393.1, read on the forward strand.
GTATGTCTACGTCTTATATGATACGCAAGACTTGTACTACTTATGAAAGCATAATTACATCTGGTGCATTTAAATGGCGTTTCTCCTGTGTGCCTGTTTATGTGGGAAAAAAGTCTACGACGTTCTGAACTAAAAAAATCACATACGGTACACTTAAACGGTCCTGTATGGATTTTCATATGTCTTGTAAGATGACATCGGTTTACTGATGCATAGTCACATATGGTGCATTTATATCGTTTATCTCCTGTATGCATTCTAATATGGGCTTCAAGATATTGTCGTTTTATACAAGTATAGTCGCATATGCTGCATTTAAATTGTTTTTTTGCTGAACGTGTTCTCTTTTGCGCTTTAGGTAACGGCTTCACGTCTTCATAATTGTTACGTTTATATTGCTCTTCTCTATTTAGTACTTTTACACGGTGTTCAAGTTGCATTACTTGCGGCGCTTCATAGTCCCATTTCAATACTTCCTCTGGAGTTTCTGTCTTAAGACTTTCGATTGGCTGTCCGGTAATAGTAGTTTCGGTAAATTCTACTTCTTCAAATTTTACGTCAAGTCTGAAAAATAAAATCTAATGCAAATAAGTTTTTCTTGCAGTAAAAATTATTTTGCGTATGTTAGCAGCTATATCTAAGGGTGGGTATCAATAAAAACCAGTGACACAAATATTATAAAATTAAAATATTGAACTGTCCTCCGTTCCCCTATAAATAAACGAATCTTTTATACAGTAGGCCAGGAACGGTATAGAACATATCACAAAAAATCTGAATGAATCATTCATATAGAAAGATACAAAACGAAAGATGATGAATTTTTAAATATCTATCCAATGATACCACACACGACCTTGAGTTTTCAAATTAAAATTGTTATAATTAAAGTCTTCTTATGGTTTGTTAGTTTCTCTCAGAGTCAATATGACGTCATATAACCAGGAAATAAGCTTGGGATAAACTGGTTATATTTACAGATATAATAACATTATACGATCCCATTGGTATTTAGATTTTTTTAAAATATTTTATATGTATTCGCAGGTGTAATATTATCATATGCACATGGTTTCAGAATTTTAACACAAACTTTATTTCTCAGTTTCAACTCTGTCAAAAACAACCCCATTGTTACTTAGATTTTTTTTAACTATTTTTCGTATATTAACGTGCGTATTATTATACTTACCATGTTTCAGAACTTAAAAACTAAATTTCTATGTAAACTCCCCCCCCCCCCAATTTAACAGCTAGATTTTGGTTACAATTTTTCCTGTATTTGCAGTTTGCAGATATAAAATTATCATACTCCCAAGATTTCCGAATGTTTACGCCAAACAAATGTTTCAACCCCCATGAAACATCCCCTATATGGCTGAGATATTTTTACTATTTTTCCGCGTATCTAACGACTAATTGAAGTTCGTTTGCAAACAAAAATAATTTTAATCAAAGTATAGAAGATGGTGATATACAGGCGGGATGTAAATTTTAAATAAATTAAAAATAACAGTCCATATATTCATATCTAGTAATAAAAATAATTTTGATCAGCTAAAACTGCAAAATGAGCCACTGTGAAACATAGTATAATAATATAGTATAATAATAATAGTATAATAATATACGCACGTTAACATACGAAACAGAGGATATTGATAACTTTAGCGAAAATAACTTTTGTGAATTGAATACTAAATTGCGTTTTGGGTAGAATTATAAAATAATTTTTTTCCAAGCGCCATATTTTGATATTCTGGTCAGTCATGAGCTGGAACTCTAATAATATATAAATACAATAATTTAATTATGCGCAAAAGAAGTGTGAATAAAGCATGTACTGTGGTAGTTATAGCAACAAGAATGATATCATAGCTAGGTCGTTCTCTTTTAAGGGGATGGTCGCAAAGAAGGTGTTGGAAATTGAACTCATCTGAAGCAAAATCAATATTTGCCAATGCGCAAAAGGCAAAAACCAATTTTCTAAAATCTCTCCATCTCCTTTGACAGATGGTGCTAGTTCAGAGAAAACTATGCCCTCACCATACCGGAAACTCTTAATAACGACGAAGATATTAAATTTTAAACGTTAAAGCAACCATAATTATGAAAAAGTATATTAGTATATATTGTAAACTTACATCGTTTCTGTTGTTGAATGAAGTAACTCTGTACTCTTAAATTCTTCTCTATAATGTTCTTCGACCTTTATAGTGGCTAAACAAAAAGATATAAAACGTTACAATTAAAAACACAATTCAAGGCAGAGGAAACCTTACGTGCGATTGCTCCTAGCCTTTCAGCAGGGTTCTCCACCTGCCGGCAAAAGTCAAAATGGTTTGATAAGTACTTCTCCTGACTAAACGTAAACCCGCATAAAGTGCAAACAAATCTGGTTTCCACATTTGCATATATTTCTTCACGTTTCACTGACGCGGCATGAAATGTGGCCATCGTTTCTCAAATCTGAAATCTATGATCTGAAAAAGAAAATAGCTTAGTACCATAGCGACCACAAAAATTGTGACACTTCAAATTAGCACTAATCAAACTGGGCTTCTTAATGTCATGTCAATCGCATATGTCAATTTGTGTCAGTCGTAAGAACTAAAAATCTCGCAATCAAATGTATTTCAGAAAGGAAAAATTCTAACGCCATTGCATGAGAGAATCAGCTTTTGAGAAATTGCTACTGAATTAAAGAATTAAAAGAATAGAGTGCAATCAGGACGTCAACGTTTTGATAAGAGAAAATGAATGAAATACAAAAGAATGTTTTGCAAAGGGTCAAGGAAAATCTTATTTTTGTAAAAATTTGCAAACTGTACTGAAGATTAACTTCTGTATTCAGTATTCATGTATTCAGCACAGAAATAATCGAAAACACCTACTCTTCCACCCACAAAATCTATGTTGCCCAGTCTTCTGAATTCTTTACATTAATTTAAAATTTTCCTGAATAGGTCCTTATAACGTTGTATTTTTCGACACAATATGTATTAGATAGATAATGTTATTGAAAAAAAGGAACACAACTAAGTAGGTAATTATAAATTTGTATTTATGTAAAACTACACTTTATTTAAAATTCTATTATTAGTGAAACAAAGAAACACAGGGTGATATGACATATATTGAGCATATAGTGTGCTAATGAAGGCACTCATCTACTAGAAATTCGTACACTATCCGACTTTTGGACAAAAACTGAGAAGGTAAAAGAAATAGGGTAGACATATAGGCCATTATATTTTAAAAAAACTGAATTGACCATCTTTTCAAGGCTCTAGCACAAAACAAAACCAAACCAGTAAAACGTCCTTGTAGTCCTCTTTATCGAAAAAAAGTTTTGAGTAATTTTCTTATCTCTTCAAGGCAATCAAATGTTAAGATTAAAATGGCAAGTTTTGTCCCTAGGCTGTAATAAAGTTCTATAAATTCCAAAAACTACGTTTTTAAAATCATATTGAATCATCAATACATGAAGTTATATGTTGAGTAAATTTTCATTTACAAAATCCAGGTAACTATAAGAAATAAATATTTTTTTCCTTTATATAAGGCCAGAATAAAATAAATAATATTAATAATAATGCGATAGCGTAAAAAATAATTTAGATGAATAGTTCTTCTTCATATCTGAAGTTATTCTGGGCGATAAGTTGAGAAGAAAAATTCATGCTATGAAAATACATATTTACAAAATTATTTGGTAATTGTGCAGTGGAAAAAGTCAACTTATCTGAAACAGAAGCAACTGTGGCGCTGTCTATCGAGCAGTAGCTAAAGTTCATTGAAGAGAGAGACAACTAGGCCCAGAGTTCAGACTAGTTAGGCAACCACATGTATAATTTGAACAAAACTCCGTTCAGCTGATTACCTATTCATGTCACAACAATTCCCAAGCACAAGGCAGTGTTAACATTAACATTACCAATTTTAGTTTATTACAAATTATTTAAGAAGTACAAGATGTTAATACCGCTAAGAAATGATCACAGAGAGCATTTGCAAATGCTAACTAGACAACAATCTCAAGGTACGATTACAATATTCGTTCATTATAAAATTATCAAAAAGTCTTTCAGTTGTAATAGACTTCTGCAAACTGGCAATAGATTTCCTTCAAAATGGTACGAACGATAAGCTCTACAGTTCTGCTGCGACAAAGCTAAACATACAACCGCAAGACGTTCAAAATTGTGTATTCTCTCTAGTTTATTTGTTAGCAATTAGTTGTAAATATAAGGTAAGTACATAATTCCTCATTATCAAAATAACCTATACTTATGCTTATTTTAAATTTAGTTGAACGAATCAGACTTTCGCGATTGTGTCTTAACAATTGGCTTCTCCGAAGATCAACAATCCGTTCTGAGTTCCTTCTTCGAATCAAAAAACAAAGAGATTCTAGAGGCGCTCAAGAAAAATACATTTCATGAACCACATTATAATAACTTGGACTGGCGATTTGAAGTGCAGGTATTTGTTAAATAGTAATAATTCAAAAATAAAAATATATTACGTAATTGATGAATTATAGGTTGCCTCGAGATCATTGTTAAATCAGTGCCAACCGATGGTTGCTATGAATTTATCGTTAACAACAGAGGAGAGTGCGATAAATGATTACGTCAAGGAAAATATTTATTTGCAGAGCAGTTTAATAAACCTACTGCATGTTACCGAGGAGCTCGAGAAGGCCATAGTTGCGTCCAAAAGTAGACATGCAAGGCGAATTCAAAATGTTTTGCATTTTTAAATGTGTCCCTAATCATTGTATTGTATTGTGTAATAAATATCTCTATTTTTTAAATGCTGTTTAGTTTTTTTTTATAGTGCTTGAATAAAACCCTAACTTTTAACGTTAGATCCACGATTTCGAGCGCGACACGCTTGGATAGTTGTGGATATTTTTAACAAATCTCTAAGCTTTTCCAAAAATTTTTCAACGTTTTTATTGATTTATGTATGCATTGTCAGCGGAAATTGGTTCACATGCAAAATTTCAACTCGATTGTTCATTGGGAAGTAGGTAAATAATCGATTACACGATTTGAATGTGAAAAAAGTATATTAAAAATCATTATAAGATAGGTGTATCTAACAATTTAGCAATATAAAGTGCTAAATTGTTAGATCTGTATCTAACAATTTAGCACTGTTACTTTGACAAAATTTTGTAATTCTCCAGATTTCCTCTCGAATAAACAATAGTTGTCTGCTGACAGTGTAATATTATAAGAGTGGCTGCTAAACATCTTGACCTATTTGTGATTGGTACATGCTAAATATAAATTAATTACTTCTGTATAGCAATTATAATTAATTATGTTAGCCTCTAAAGTGAAAATATTCTGGAAAATATCGATGATAAGTTGGAATTACTGACAAAATCGAAAATTCTGAATTTTGGTGTTAATAGCAGTTATTTTATTATTGCTTTAGTTTGTTAGGAATGTGTTTCAAGGTTTTCAAAAAAGTTGTTGTAGTTGAGACTCTGGCGGACCTAATACGCAATAATAAGCATCAACATTGTCACAAATAAAAACCAATTAAGTATTTTTTTCTGGAATTCAGAACTTTCCATGAAAACAAATGTATGTACATTATGTTACGACCAATAAAAGTTCCAAATTATACATTGTTGACGGACTGAATACTTAAGTACATAACGGTAGCAAAAATTAACTTGCTGAATTATGATCGATTAATGATGTATTTTACTAATGTATTTTTACGACGATTTAAGTGACGTTTAGCTATAATAATTACATATTATTAATGTTAAGTGTTATATTCGACTTCTAAAATAATATGTTGCCATTTGTAAACTGTATAGATACACATAAGTGATTAAATCAACACACACACACATATGCAACGGAAAATTATATACCAATAAAAATAGAAATAACAAATCTCAACAGTTCATAAAATGTTGTTTGCTTTAACCGGTTATTAATAAAATATTATTTCTACGTAGGTATTATGACAATATTTTCTGCTAATGGCGCAAATATTGACAAAACGTCAACAATATCACGTGTGGATATATAAGTACATAGATAATTGTTTAGTACATTTGTTACATTTGCAATAAAATAGTTGTTATAGAAAAACACGTGAGCAATCTATGGACATAAACTAAAAAAAAAAAATGACATTAACGCGTATGTATTATAAATAATGATATAATCCAAACTCCAACTTTGTTTGTATAATGGATGAAGCTGCTTACGTTTCCTTTTTTTAATTCCACTTGTGATCGCAAGATTAAAGAAAAAGAAACCTTGAAATTTTAAATGTATTTTTTAATAGGTTCCATAAATTATAAAAAAAATTGAGGCAAATTTACTTTAAAAAATACCATGCTAATTAGCATGTTAGCGTATTTTTTGTTCTTTAGCATATTAGCTATTCAGATAATTTATCAATAATGATCTTAAGTGAAACACTAAAATCTCAACCTCCACACTTTATTAAATACAAGTATAAAATTATTTAACAGCATATAAAAAAATAACAAAACAGCACTGTATTTTGTTCAATCGACTTTCTTTGGTGTTGGCCCCAGAACTTTCTTGCGTTGACCAAACATATGAAGGTAAAGCATCGGAAAAACTGAAAATATCGACATGTTTATCAAAGGTAACATTTGAAATCGGACCAAAAATCTACCTGGAATGTACAGTATTATCGTGAAGATGATATAGTAATCGTAATGGAAAATAACGTTGAACATATTCGGCATCTCCCAACACCATAGATTTGTCCTTTGGACCTCTTTAATACCGGCGTACATACAAAACATTTCTCCAGTCACACCCAATGGATATAAAACAATAAACATCGAGTATCTAAAATAAAAACATTCTATTAATAAATATAAACCAACTGGTGTAGTTCAATTAAAATGGTTCTCATCGTAGGCCTTAATAAAACATAGGTTGGTATACCTTTTGCAAAAAATATATCATAGCCAACTAGAGGATTATTTTATCTGAACACTCATTACTAAAATGATATATAGGTTGATTTTTAATGACTGTCTTTAAAACGGGAAAATTTTAATGAAATCTAGAAACAATTCAAATTTATGTTTGTTACTTGATTCGGTCAGTTCTGTTATTAATAGTTAACTGAAGTACCAGAACGTTTAGAAATCCTTAATCCAAAAAAACAGTAATTTTCAAAGCATTTACTCACCGTAACCATTTCAGTATATAGAATTGCTTATTGACCAACGATAAACTGTACGTGGCGTAACGAACAATTTCCGTAAACGACCATGCAAGTAGCAACATCGGAAGGCCTATAGATGTCCTGGGGTCTTGCATCGGAAGTAATATACCGCATACCAAGCTAATTCTAGAGTAAATCTGCGGTAATACTATGCCCGGGTTTGAACTGATCAATTTAAATACTGAATTAATTGCTTCTAGTACCGCGGCATTTTGGAATACAACTAACGTCGTCTGGATGTGCGTAAATAAGGGAACGTCAGGTCTTGTAACGTAATACTGCACTACTTGGAATAATAAGTAGATCCATCTAAAATTTATGGAGAAAGTTAGAATTATAGAACTATAAAATTTGGTGTGTTTAACTTACCCTAAAGTTTGAAGAAAATTATAGGTGAATAAGTATCGTGTTGTTAATTTTTTTCTATCGATCCCTTTAAATATACTTCCGAATGTGCTACTTTTTTTCGTCGACGTATTTACTTGTTTTCCAGTCATGTTATTCGCAAGCACGCACTACTTCCAAACAAATAGTTCGTGACTTGACGATTTAGAAAATAATGAACTTGCACTTGAACGTCTTCGCTCGTTAGAAAACGAGTTACTCAGGCAAAATTACCGTAGTAATGCGATTCAATGAACTTAGTTAATCACCATAGAATTAACGAGTTTTTCAATTGACGCCGAGCTGTAATGTGCCCCCAGGCCGCTTTCGCATAACAATTACCTTACACGATTTCGTTTTTAGCATACAATGCATTATTTTAAATATAAAAGACAATTCATGGAATATAAACCAAATTTTACGTAACGTCTTGATCGGCTTATCACCTTATCAGAGTTGGTGGGTTCGGAAATAAATCGATTCCTTAATTCCTTTTAAACCAAAAAATAATATGCATGATTCATTCAATGTTTGTTTCTTTAAATATGGACTTTATTGCCTGAAAAGAGGAATCTATTTTTAGATAATTTATTCAGTTAATTCGGGGTTAATCGCTAATAAAATGTTGATTAGAATATTCAGCTGTCATATTATTTACGTTGGCAACAACTTCCCTACCTAACCTATAATAATTTTGACGAAAAGCAGCGTAAAATGATGCCGCTGTTCAGGAAACCGAAGAAAAACATACAGAGGCGCGTATTTTCCGAAAAAGATGACGACGATGACGAGGAAAGTATGCAAATTGATTTCCCACGCAAAGAAAAAGACTCCAAGCCGAAAGACAAGTCGAAGAAATCATCGAAAGCCCAGTCGCTGCTAAGCTTCGAGACCGAAGAAGAAGGAGAGGTGTTCCAGGTGAAGAAATCAAACCACAGCAAGAAGCTGATGCGAATGTACGAAAAGGAGCGTCGAAAGAAAGACATCAAAACCGAAAAAGAAGACGTCAAAGAAGTCAAAAAAGAAAAACAGACAGAAATCGTTACCGACGACTTAATCCTAGTCGTTAATTCGAGTCACAAGCCTCCCTCACCCCCGCCTCCCCCCATTTTAAGCGGTCGAGATGCGCTATGCGCCGGAAAAGACGATCTTAGTTCAGAGGAAGAAGATTCCAATAACGTTAGTTATAAATTCTCAAAACCGGATAATTTCAAGCATGTTTTAGAATCAGGCGCTATTCCGGATGCTGCGATGATTCACGCTGCTCGGAAAAGCCGCCAGAGGGCTCGGGAATTAGGCGATTTCATCCCTGTCGAAGACGATAACGAAATCGAAGATAAGGGGAGATTATTACGGGAAGACGAGCACGACGGAAGTGACGATGAGAGGATTGATATGGGGGCCAACCCGGTAATCAAAGACCAAGAACGTCGCAGGGAGCAGTTTTTCGAGGCGCAGGAATCTGATCCGGAAATGGACGAATGGGAAGATCAGCAAATCCGAAAAGGTAGATAGATACATAATTAATTTAGGTCATACGCACGGTGTCTCACTTTTTTTCTCGCAAAACCTTTTCCTGATAGCAAATGTCACACTGAGCAATCATTTTTAACTATGTCTATATCTCCCTCCCAATTTGATTCCTTGATATGGTCTCTTTCCTACTGCTGGTATTGAATATTTGTCATTTGTCATTATTTCCCCTTAAATTATTAGAATGGAACCAATTGTCTGCTTTTTTTTAAAGTTTTCCGGATTGTTTTTTCATTTGCTTGATTGCTGCCTACTAATAAACTTGCGTCATCTGCAAAGTTGGTAAAGGCAGGGACTTGATCATGCTGCTTAAGTCGATTATACAGATAAAAGAAGATGAGGTCCTAAAATGCTACCCTGTGGAATTCCAACTTGTTTCTGTAACAAAAGATTTCCCCTCCTTTCCCTGCTTTTTGATACCAACTTGTTGTCTTCAGTTTGACAAGTAGGACTTACTCAATCTGCTGCTTTACTTCTGACACCATATTATATGTCAATAATACGTCAATAATGCTTTGTCGTCGAAGCAATCATAGGGCTTCGAGAGATCAACACGGACACTGGCAACTGTCAAGGCACTCTTCGGACCATTTAATTGTTTTCGACAGATGCCATATTGAAAAGAGTTATTTATTAAGACACAGAACTGATTTGATTTCTGGAATGCTGTACTTCATAATCTGTACCAGGATTTCACAAATTTTTTTTTTTTTTTTTTTTTTTAATTTATTTATTGTCCCAAAAAGACTACAAGTCCATAACAGGATTTGATAATATATCACAACGTAATGTAACTCTAACAATATAAATATACCTACACAATACAAACATTCACAGAGATCTCATTTTAATTAAGTGAGTTTTCACAGCATTTTTGAAAGGGGTAACATTTTTTATATTTTTAATGCAGTTTGGGAGGTTATTGAACAATTGAACAGCATATGTGGTAATGCGCTTATTGCCTACATTCGATGTATGTGGTAGAATAAAGAAGTTTTGATTAGTTCTAGTATTATGAGTATGTATATCACAGTTGATTATCAAGTTGACATCACTCTCAATCAATTTATGTTTTATTTTATAGATTAACATTATACTGTCTAAGTTGATCATTTCTCGTATTGTCAGTAATTGCAGCTCATTGTATAGTTCAGTTGTATGTGTCCTATGTGGTTTACAAAACAAAATCTTTAAAACACGGTTCTGAGTGACCTGAATTGAGTCTATGTCTATTTTCCGGGTTTGACCCCAGAAAGCGCACAAATAACTCAAGATGGAATAAAAATACGAATAGTACACCATATATCTAGTACGAGTATTGAAATATTGGGCATTACGTCTTAGGTGGTAACATAGAATATTAATCCTACTCTGCAAACTTGCTACATGACGCTCAAAGTTTAGACGATTATCGATTATTAACCCTAAGTAACGCTCATGACTAAGTTCTCTTAAGATAGTATCACATATTTTTAGGTCGTAAGTATTATCACATATTGGTTTATTAAAGACTATATATACACATTTATCATGGTTTAGCTTAATTCTATTTTTGGTAGTCCAATTGATAATAGTGTTCAAGTCTTTTTGTGCATCTTCAAAGACAGCACTCACCTCACCACCATAGAACAAAACAGTATCGTCAGCATACAAAACTAGTTTACCAGTGATAGCACAGTCTTTTATGTCGTTCACATATAACAAAAACAAGAGCGGTCCAAGCACTGAACCCTGAGGTACACCGTATTTGACTAGCATTGTTTTACTACACATACCACCGCACACAGTATATTGATGTCGATTTGTTAGATAGTTCTCAAACAGCCTTAATGACTTTCCCCTCAAACCTAGAGCTCCAAGCTTGTTGATTAGGATTCCATGGTCCACTACGTCAAATGCTTTGCACAGGTCGAGAAATATTGCTAGTGTAGTTTTCTTCTTGTCACTGTTTCCATATATGTATTCAATTGTAGACATAATTGCAGTTTGTGTACTTTTCTTGTTGGTGAAACCATGTTGTGCAGGTGATTGGAACTGTATTTCACTCAGAAAGTCCAGCAATCTTCTTTTTAAGACAATTTCAAATATCTTTGCAAATACAGATATAACACTAATAGGTCGATAATTTGATGGATGTTCCTTTGGTCCCTTTTTATATATTGGCGTCACTCTACTTATTTTTAGGATGTCTGGAAATTGTCCAGCTTTTAGGCATTGGTTTACGAGTTGGCTGATCACTGGAGCAATGATTTCTGCCGTCTTTTTTAGAGTTAGTGGCTTTATTCCATCAGCACCTGCAGCTGCGTTGTTCTTTAAGCTACCAATAATTGTTTTTATTTCCATCGTTGAAGTAGGTCTGATGTACATAGACACATTTGACTGGGATGTGGCGGTTGGTAGTGTACCATGATTGTGCCCTATTACCTTTTCAGCTATAGTTACAAAATGCTCATTAAGGGAATCTGCAATGTGTACTGGGTCAACAATCTCAACATCATTCACAATAATTTTTTCAATTGTATTTTCAGTCTCGTTAAGTCTCAAGGCATTTTTGATAACATTCCATTGCTTGTTGGGTGAGCCATCAGTGTTTTTAAGTTTTTGTTCAAAGTGTAGTTTTTTGTTCGTCTTTATCAATGCCTTTACCTCCGATTTAAGTTTGTTGAATTGGGTTTTCAAAAGTTCTATTTCTGGAAAAGTTTTCATCCTCACATATGCAGCATCCCTCTCTTTGATTTTAATTTTGGTTTCCATCGTAAACCATCCTTCTTGGAGATTTGTTGTTGTTTTTCTTGTTCTTGTTGATGTCACCTTTAAGAGTTCTTGTTGTAGAATACTAATTACGGTGTCAAAATTCTGTTGTTCCGGACTGAGGTTTTGCATGATCGGCATGATGTTTATGTTGAGGTTGTCATAGTTAACAATTTTTGATTTGTATATCTGTTTTTGTGGTCCATTTGCCTTCTTAATTCTTATGGATAATTCAAGTATTTTATGGTCAGACACTGGATGGTCAAGTAGATTAATTTTAATGTCAGATTCAAAGTTAGTTAATACATGATCCAGTATAGACCTCTTACCAGTTCTTTGATCAATTCTAGTGGCTTGTTGGTGTGAAATTATATTTTGGACAGCAAAGCCTTTACTCCTAATGATCTGTAGATAGTTGCGTGTGTTGGCATTGTTATCTAATAGACACAAATTATGCCCCTATAAAATTTGTATTTATTTTTTGAAAATTCAATTATTTCACTGACTGTCCTTGAAAGGTTTTAGGAACCTTGAACAGTCAATTTCTCCAATTACATTATCCTGAAGTTTGAAGACAATAACTCATTACATATTGACCATATCATTGTATTTTTATTGTCACTTGACTCAATTTTGTTTGAATAGGAAGTTCCATAAATCCTTATTTTATCAGCTTAACACTAACAATATGTCTCAACCATCGAGTCTCGACCTACTTCTAAATTTTCTTTATATTTTTTAAGGTGTGACCGGTTCTTCAATAAACCAAGAGTTATTGTACCAGGAGTACCACCACCTGAATATACTGCCTCCGGAACCGAAAATCAAAATTAATCCGGATATCCCGAAAACTCCGCAGGCGATTTTGGAGAAATTAAAGGAACACCACGAGAGTGTGGTCGCGTCGCGGGATTTAAACGTGAAGAGACTTACAGAGATCCAAGACGGGATGAAGTCGGCCGCGTTGGAAATTGAAGAGCTGAAAGCGAAGGCCCCCGAGGCCGCTAACCGGTTTCGTTTTTACCAGGAATTGCGGGGCTACATAACGGATTTGGTCGAGTGTTTGGACGAGAAAGTTGGGGTGATACATAATTTAGAAACGCGCGCTGCGGATATTATGGCGCGGAAATCCGATTGGTTGATCGAACGGCGGCGACAGGATGTCCGAGACCAAGCTGAAGAGGTTGGTACTAGTAGTTTTTATATAATCAACATTCTATTATAAATATGTACAGAATACTTAGTATAATTCGATAAAATTAAATACATTTTGAGAAGTTGATAAGGTACTACCAACTCATAATGGACAGTGGCCTTGAAACGATATTTGCTATTTTTAACCGTTCATTGTAGTAACTATAAATGGGAATATTTTTTTTGTAGACTTTTATTTCACAGTTTTCGAATGCACTATTGGACATCTATTTTTTTTTCTTACTATTATGTGATTAAAAAATCTCTTCATTTTCAACATTTCATGTAAAATCTATGTCGATCTTACCATAAAGTAAAAATTGTAATCATATTTTTTCCATTTACTTTGATATTTCTGGGGGCATTTAAAGATGAGGAATGTTATTTTTTTATAAAAATACCGTTGTACTATTAAAAAAAGACGAAAAACATAAAATTTTAGGAAAATTAGAAAAAGGGGCGTGTTTCATCATTTACAAATCTGATTTATGATGACTGAGCAAACATATTACGCAACCATATTTTATTCCGCAATTCATGTTTTAAAAAGACTTAATTGTTGTTGCACCAGGAATAATATTTAAAAAATCTTTTGTTATTATTATGTCTGACGAATAATAATGGTCCCAGCACAGATCCTTGTGGAACCTCAAATTTTGGATTATTATGTTATAATTCTTGCTGGCTTTGCATTCTCCGTGACTACAATATTCATTATATGTCAATAACAACAAAATTTTTTCATATTTCAGGTCACCAACATGAAAAACAACGTAGTACGCAAGAGCGAAGACGACGAGAAAAACCGTCGTGCTGTCGAACGAGAAGGCCGACGGACGCGGCGCCGTAGATTCCGGGAATCTAACGGCGAGATAAAACACGTAGAGGGCATGTCGAGCGACGACGAGATCTCCCAGCAGGATATGATGTTCCTCGACAAGGAACGCGAGCAAATCGAGACCGAAGTCCAAACGGTTTTCGAGGACGTAATCGAAGACTACTCGTCCGTAGCGAGCATCCTCATCAAATTCGAGCATTGGCGCGAGACGGATATGAGCGCTTATACGGACGCCTACGCCACGATCTGTCTCCCGAAAGTAGTCTCTCCCCTGATACGGTTAAATTTAATTTTTTGGGATCCGTTGAGCGAGGCTACGGAAATCGAGAAGTTGGAGTGGTATCGCACTCTAGCGATGTACGGATTGCATGACGACGAAACCGAAGTTACGTTAGCTAAAGATCCCGATATTACGTTATTGCCTACGGTTATCGAAAAAGTTATTATTCCGAAATTGACGATTCTAGTCGATAGGTGTTGGGATCCTTTATCGAGTTCTCAAACGCTTAAATTATTGAGCATTGTTAGTAGGTATATTAGAAGATTTCCATCGTTAGGCCCCGATAGCAAATGCTTATTAAATTTATTCAACTCCATATTACACAAATTAAAAAGTTCTTTAGAAAACGACGTTTTTATCCCAATCGTTCCCAAACTAGCCGAGACGCGAAATATATTCTTTCAAAGGCAATTCGCCAGCGGTTTAAAACTATTAAAGAATATAACTAGTTTTCAGGGTATTTTAAACGATAATATTCTTAAAGATATCGCTTTGAATTCGTTGTTGAACAGATATTTGCTTTCCGCTGTTAAGGTGTGCCCGTTAACGGACGCTGTGGCAAAAATTGGACTGATTAGCTTGATTTTACCGAGGATTTGGATGCAGAACGATACACCGCAGTTGCAGATGTTCAGCGCGTGCGTGACAAGTTTTGCGCAGATGCTGGATAAGAATAGTCCGTTACATCTCGAGAGTATAGAGACACTCGGTAATATCTTAAAAGTTCTCAAGAATTAACTAATTTATATGATTGTGTATACTTTTTTTTAATTTATGTAAGAATATATATTGTATTTAGTTATAGATTTATTTTTATTGCACCTTCCTACATGCGTTTCTTTCCCTATACATAAGTCTTACTGGTCAACCCCTGTCTACCATAGTTGTTATTCGATCTATATACCACGGGAAAATATTGATTCAGTTTTGCACTCACCGTTTCAAACAGTTCCCGCCCGAATGGAATAGCCGTCAACCGAGGATAAATTCAAACTTGACATTACCGGCTGTTCAGCGATATAACCTACAAAAAACGGAAACAATTTTAAAAAGTTGGGCTGATAAAATGTAATCCTTAAAAGAACATACGTAAACACTAATACGATTTAAAATCCGAACATTCGTTACAACTAAAATTTGCAAAAAAAAATAACGCAGTTGTTTTTGTGAGTATTAATAACCTGGTTAATTCTCGTACTTCACTAACCATCTTGCAAACAATTGAATACACATGTACACATCACCGCGATACACATATATAACCGTGAGTTAACCTGCAACGGCTATATACCAAGATCCGATTTCATTTCAGTAGCCGTTGCAGGTTAACGGTATTTGTTGTTGTTTCTAGCGTTGGAACACCAGAGATTTATAGTACATATATTTCAGATCAGCTCAACGATGATGGTTAAATATGTAAGACGTTTTGGAAAATACGGAGTTTTAATGATAGCAATTTTCTTCTTTCTCCTTGGAAATCTAGTCTCCCTATTTTTTGTACCAGTCACTAGAACGTGCGTACTAGACAAGGTCGATAGAGGATACAACATAATGGATAACGCCAGACTACAAAGTCCCGATTTAGTGATATTAATTTTATCGGCACCAGGAAACATAGACAAGAGGAACGGTATCCGAAATACCTGGTTAAAACTAGTCAATAATTTAAGTAACGATAAGAAAACTCTAATGAAAGTCAAGCATTATTTTATCATTGGAGATTTAGACTTACCGGAAAGCAATGTAAAGAATTTACGATTCGAACAAGGAAAGCACAATGATATATTAAGCTTGCCGATGCGCGATAAATATGAAAACCTAACGGAAAAAGTGATCAGATCGTTCGAGTGGTTGCAAGATCAACTCGACGTTGGTTTTGATTTTAAATACGTACTAAAATGTGATGATGACAGTTTTGTTAATATTGTGAATTTGATTCACGAGTTGGTACACTTGGACGTAATTTATTTGAAGTCTACCGTAGACGTTGATAAAATAGATGATAATTCGTCGCCGTATATCACCGTTAACCTGCAGAGTAACGCGCAGACCTCTCACGGAAATCGTGAATTGTACTGGGGTTATTTTAAAGGATCCGCTCGTATTTTTCGTACGGGGAAATGGAAGGAAACGTCATGGATGTTATGCGACCATTATTTACCCTATGCGCATGGGGGTGGATACATACTTACGAAGAAGTTGGTGATATATTTAGCAAAGAATAGAGATAATTTAAGGTAAGGAATCAGCAATGTTTTGTAGAGGAGGTGTATTTAATTTTAAATGTATGTTTTTAATATAACACTCACTATGCACCAATTAGAAAAAATCATTTAAAATTTAAATTATTATTAATTTTATTATTACTTTTTTTTATTATTCTGTTATATTTTATTCATATTTCACTATACATAGAGTTTATGGCAAATAAAACTGAGTTTATTTTCAATAACTCACATCTCTTAGACAATTAATAATGTCACTGTCATGTCCAATACAAATACAAATGATTCTGCAGTCGAGAAAACAATTTTTCCTAAACTATTAATTGGATCAGTTGCATTTATACTAATATCTAGTGTTTGCTTATACTTTATCCATTTTAATCCCATAGTTTCTCAAACTCCTGTACCCCCGCTTAACAATAAGATAGCAGCAAAAACAATGCTGCTAGAGATCACCGATGTAATCATATTGATATCTTCGGAACCTTCGCATGAAAACAATCGAGATACAATAAGGCAAACGTGGCTTGAACTAATCAATAAACCCAAGATTAAATTTTTTCTTAAATATTACTTTGTGATTGGCGATATCAACGTAGACCAAGACAAATATAATACCACTTCCGAAGAAGAAGAACATGACGATATAGTATATTTACCTACGTTTGAAGGAAAGGAATATGACGCATACAAAACTGCAGCGATGTTTAAATGGTTGTACCAGCAATACGAACTTGGGCAAGATTTTAAATATGTCTTAAAGACAAACGACGAGTCGTTTATTGTTTTAGACAAGCTATTAGAAGCTCTTAACGATATCAAAGAATTTTATCTGAGTTTTCAAGGTATTGAAAGCAAAAATAAGGATTTTATAAGTTGGAATGTGCAAAGAAATCAATTAGATTGCAAGTTCCGTGAAAATAGGGAACTATACTGGGGCTATTTCTCCGGAAATAAGAAACGTGACGATCAAGACTGGATTATTTCTGATAATTATCCCCCGTTTGCTTATCCAGGTGCCTATATCCTATCCAAAAATCTTATGCTGTATATTGCTAGAAATCTCGACTACTTAAGGTCAACTAAATTATCAAATAACATGATAAACAGTAATAAATTATGTTTTTTTTTGTAGGTATTATAATTCAGAGGATGTCAGCGTTGGTGCATGGTTAGCGCCTATTAATAACATAGTTCGGATACATGACGTAAGGTTTGACACGGAATATAAGTCGAGGGGTTGCCAAAATACATACTTAATCGTGCACAATATATCGGTGGACACCATGAAACAATTGTACTCAAATTTGAAAAATTTGGGTAGGCTCTGCGACAAGGAGCATCGAACTCGAGGAGAATACTTATACAATTGGGCGAAACCTCCTAGTAAATGTTGTGACGTACTCATATAATTTTGATACGTAATGTAGTGATATTCAATTGCAATGAAACAATTTTAATTAAAATTTATTTGATATTAATGTGTTTTTTTTTCATTGTGTTATAATTATAATGATAATAACGGTTAGTATAAATATTATCTACTTCTAGAATAAATAGAGATGACCTTAGAAGCAAGTTAATAAAAAATTAAAATTGAGTAAACGCTAGATCTTACTTGTTCTGGTAATTAAAATATTATTTTTGTTAAACGTTTAACATTTCTCTACAAATAATCTGCAGAATGTATTTCATATATCACCTACAGATTTTTGAAATAACAATGAATGTAGTTTCTTAAATAAATGGATTGAAAATAAAGTATTGTGATTGTTCTCCATTTTTTTATATGAACTAAACTCCATATAATGGCAAATTTGCAAATCAGCGACATATTTCTAAATTTCTTCTTAAATGTTGAAAAGCACCTACAGCATATTTTAAAACGTACGGCCATTTTTTTGCATTTTATTTAGAAGACAAAATGAACAAGCCCTTTAACTTATGGTCATACCTTTTGACACACCTTGTATAAGGTAGATAGAATCGATAGCTGATAATCATTAAAGAATTAAATGTATTTGGTAAAACAAATTTAATATTTTGTTGGTATAGTTGATACCATCTTATTTCCTGTGTGCAAGTTAGCTTTTCTGATAGGTTGTGAAATTTTCTTATTGGTAGTTAAAAATAAACCACTACTTTGTTAAAAAATAATAGAATTATATCCGAGCAAAAACAGCCGCGTTTATTAAAAAAAATAGTAATAAATAACTTTACAACACCTAATTGTACAATTATTCTACACGTTAAAAAACAATATATTCACTATGAACAAACTAAATAACCATCGTCTTATCGGCATCCCACTCTTGCTTTCGTAGCTTTCCGCTTTTTGGCAATTTACTCCTAGGCGGAGTATTCTCACATTGTACCGCAGTCCTAACTTTCTTGTGCTTCGACACAGGAATCATGCTAAACTCCTTATCCAATTTTCTCGGCTTATCGGCCACCTTCAACTTCGGTATTCTCCTCTTTGGATTAACAATTTCGTTACGCATACCCAACGGAGTCCTACTACGAACTTGTGACGAAGCAATCACCTTTTGAACGGAGGAGTTGACCTCTTGATCTTCATAGATTAGGTTTGTTAGTTTTTGATCGAAATCCCTTACGTTTTCTAGGACAACTGTCAAATCTTTTCTGTTCTCTTTCAGGTTTTTCTTTACTTCTTTTGGTTTAACTTCTTTGTTAGTGTCTTCTTTTTCCTCAAAAACTACATCAGATTTTTCTTTGTTTATTACTTCATCCATAATTTCAGTATCACTTTGCGATTGTATATCTTCTTGTTTTATAATAATTTCCTCAACAGTAATTTCAGGTACCTCGTCATTTTTCTTAATATCTACAGCAGCAACTTCAACTCCCAAATCTTCAATTTTGCTTTCCAATTCTTTATTATCGTCAACTTGAATATTTTCCGTACTTTGACTCTCTTCGATTTGCTTCAAAGGGCTCATCTTGTGACGTACAGTGTCAAGATCTGTCTCAATATAATCCAAGTTTGTCTCTAGCAAAACATATGATCTACGTCTATCTGCATTTGAAATAGTTTTAGGCGTTTCATTTTGTGCGAGATCCTCAGATTTCTTGTTCGGAATAACCAGAGGGGTCCTTGGATATTCAAGGTTTGGTGATCTTGGATCTCCACTTAAACGTATGAACTTTGGAGTCCCACATTCAGTAACTGTTACTTCGTCGACATATTTATTCATCTTCTTCGAAAGTATTGTCTAAAAAACCAAAGTTTAAAATCACATGTGCTTATTCTATAAAATAAATACCGACCTCTATAGGGGTTCTAATTATGTTCGTACTTGGAGATCGAGGGTCCATTTCTCGTAATTCTTTTATTCTGGGTGTTAATATTGGAGTAGTGGGAAGGCTACCTTTTGGAATTTCTTCATTTTCAAATTTCTCAAGCGTTTTACTATTAATGATACCCATTATTAAAGTGATCCCTCCACCTTCTAGCACGTTATAACTTATAACAAAATCTGCAAAGCAAGACTAGTTCGCGACTGGACTGACAAGCAAAACAAAAACCGGTTGAAATTGAATTTGACCGTTACGAAAAGTGCATACAACGTGACCCTGCAAAATTCCCCTAAGGTGAAATGAAACTGTAGCGATAGGGATATATGGCATGCACGTAAAACCGTTGGTTGCACTGTCTGATGTCAGTTCTACCAATAGGATTTAAATTTGAATGTTCAAAACATTAAAACTGTTTCCTAGACAATAAACAAACGTTGTTTGTTAATTTTCACGTTTGACAAATAAATGCTTGCCAGTGACGAAAAGTACGAATTAATTTATAAGATGTTGAATGATATTCTATTAGAAGAGGGCATTTATTTATTTGAAACGATTATAATCAAAACTATAGCGGTATTTATCGAAAGTAAGAACTTCCGAACGCTTTAACGAATTTACCCATATACAATTTTTTAGGAACCATTTCAAACAAGTTGAAAGGAATTAAGTATGAAGCTCGAAAGAAGCCAACGTTAGAAGAATTGCAGAAAGCTGCGAAGCTTTGCAATGAGGTTCCTCTACCAATTGTTATTGATTCCACTGCAAATATTTGCGATGGCTTAGAAATCAAATAGATAACGTTATAAAACGGCAACAATGTATTTATTCTATGAAACTGTACATAATATAAATAGTTATACCTGCACGATTTTAGCAGTAACGAAAAGATTAAAGTAAAAAGGAACAAAAAAATTAGATCTACTTGATACAATACTAAAATAGTTGAACAAAAAGAAATGGTTTCTACTCTGACTAGCAAAATTATAGGAACTCCTGATACTTATCATGCTAAACTTTGATCAATTTTCATTATTTTTTTGGATAGTGTAGAGAAATAGATTTGAAACACAGAACCTAGAGAACCAACACTTTTTAAAAATTCGTTCAGGATTATATTAATTAATTTTTTAGACTGTTATAAAAAATAAAGAATATCGGAATTCAGCAAAATTGGTATAGGCATTTCAAATAATTCTGCGGTCACTGTATGTGAATTTCACGAGAAATTGCTTTTTGTTATTATTTCTACTTGTTATTAATTAATAAATAAAATTTATAGATAAAACTTCCCACATTTAAGTTGCTCTTATAGTCTTAAATAATAAAAATACAAAGATTAATTATCATCGTCATCGTCATCAGATTCCGCTTTTTTCGCTTCCGCTTGCTCTTTATAATGTCTATACTCCGGTTTCAACTCCCACATGTTCTTGTGAGGATTCTTCAAGTTATAATTACAAACGTCCTTTAAAATTTCTTTAAGATATGTAATAGGCTGTTTCGTTAACTTTACTAGATCCTTAATATTATAATACTGATGTTTTTCAAACGCAGCAAACAGCATCTCCAAGACATGGTCTTTGTCGTCACGAGCCTTCTTACCCTCCGCCTTCTTGCGTTCAATATATTCAATCTGTAAAGAATTAATAAGGTAACAGTTTTGAGGATATCGAAAACAAACCCAAAACTTACATTATTTTTATGATCAGAGACTGGTTTAAATGTTTGAACAACGCGTTCTAATTGTTGTACTTTTCTAGTCGGTAAAGAAGCTTTCTTTATCGAGTTAAGTTTGAGATTCATGTAACAATTTGACGCTGTTGGACGACACTCGAGTTTCTGCACAATCCTGCCCTCCAAGGACAGTTTTTCAGTCTCTGGAATAACTGCGTCTGATTTTATAGCTAAAACATAATAATTTTGTCATAACCAAAGAAGAAACCTATGAAAGCTAATCGTCGAGTACAAAAAAATGAAAAAACCTACGAATCTCATGTGAGAATACTCCTAGAGTTTGTTGTGTGACCGTTGAAACTGTCAGTTTGTGATCCTTCGGGATGCTTTCCTCTTCTCCTGGTAAGTTTAGGATAGCTTGGGATAACGATAAGGATACTTGGTGTTTCTGCTTCGGAATTCTACAATTTTTGTGGGTTAATAGGGTTAAAAAGTATAAATTAAATAGGTTTACTTACTTGACTATCTTCAATTTTCCTACTTCTATGTCTCCAGGAGCTTTGTCCCACCTGTTGGCAATATATTTTGGTACTTTTACTAACCAAACGCCACGTGAGGCGTTGCTTAAATCGAGATCACGGTCTAGGTGACTACTCGTAGCCATTGTGAGTAAAATTAGTAAATTAAAATACTTGAATCGTGGAAATTGCTATTGAAATTCTCAGGCACAATTCTACAGTTTATCAAGCCTACGAAACAACTGTCAGGCGTCAGCTGTCAATGAAGAATCAAACAAGCAGGTGTGCCACCGTGTATGGTAAATCGTAACCAGAATTGTAGTGCCAACACACGACCCGAAACTGAAGTGTTTATTAACCACAGATATGCAACCAGTTTAACGAGCAGCGCATAGTAAAGTTGCATAAGATACAGGATATAATTGTTTTTTTTCGAACATATTAAATTTACATTGCCGACGTTTCGCCAATATCCTTGGCTTCTTCAGGGGTCGTATATAGGTTAATGAAATATGTGAAGCATATTCATAATTGCACTACATTGTACAAAACTCAAATAAGTGTAACAGACTAATTATAAATATAAATTAACTAAGGCGTGAAACGACGAATTTAACAAATTTATCTAAGAAACAATCTTATGTAGGTACAATACAATATTAAAAGGTGAAATGTTAGCGTCACTCGTTACAGTAGCATAGACTCGAGACTCTATTGCTAACTTAGTTTTTTTTTCATTTTTAGATCTCGTATTTTTTTTAAATTTTATTATTATTTAGTTGTTTTTATTTTTAGCTCCACAAGGTGTACCTGCTCGAGAGAGAATTTGAATTTGAAATTCAAAAATCGAGTTTGCAATAAACTATTATAATAAGTGTGAAAAGCCGATATA
Organism: Melinopterus prodromus; assembly: GCA_964023965.1. NCBI lineage: Eukaryota > Metazoa > Arthropoda > Insecta > Coleoptera > Scarabaeidae > Melinopterus > Melinopterus prodromus. The sequence goes on from OZ030393.1 coordinate 56,076,394, forward strand.
TATATTCTTATTCAACTGTCGGAATGTTTAATACCAAAGAATAAGTCAAGTTATTCAAGCCTGCAAAAAATAATATCAGATAAATAAACAATGCAGAAATGCGACAAAATCAGTTGAGTTTTAGTAAGTTGTCGAAATGGAGAATCATATGGAATAAGGTGCTGCTAAAAGAATAAAATAATCTTTCTTTTTAATATTTATATCATTTATATGTTTTGATTTGTTTTTATTCGCTCTATATTCGTTGCTTTAACTAAATTTAATACTAAATTCACATTTCCGCAAAAAGCAAGGTGGGTAATTCATATAAGTCTTCTGAAGGACATATTGGAAATGGTCAAGTTTTAACTGCATGCTATTGTTTTTATTACTATAAAATATGATGCTCAATCATGTTCTTAATATTTGGGATAAAGATCAGCAAGAAAAATACTGGGTTGTCATTAAAAAATGTCGATGACGTCATAAGTCAACATCGAAATTTAATTTGACATGGAAATGAGTATATTGATGCTTGATGTGTTCGCGTTTTTTAAATAATAACGAACCATCTGGAAAAGAAATAGTTATTATCGAAAATAATATACTGTATATAAAACAACTTAGCAGATTTAGTTTTAATTTCTACAATCTACAACAAATAGTATTGAAAATTCTAAGATACTGTTGATTGTACTAACATTGTGTTTTATTTTTTTATTCATGATTATAGTATCTCAATAGACACCAGATTTAACGATGTCAAGAATGTTTAAATATAGATTTGCAAAGAAAAACTGATATTTGTTCAATATCAAAGATATATTGAATACCCACGACTTAACGAAAATATGTGCATGGTATTACAACAATTATACGAAAATTAGCAAACAATTGTACGTTTGGGACAATTGAAAAATATCATATTTAAATTATAATGAGAAAACGTATAAAAAATGTTAACTTTCAAACGCTGTGAATGGGACTCAGCTTAAAAATGTAATTTAAGAGTCTTTTTCAGGCAAGGCATTTTTTCTTTGAACTCTACATATTTTTACTTTATCATGACTGATGAAGTATAGTAACCGTGCCGAAAAAAAAAATGAGATTTTAGCGGAAATAGGTCATTTTGGGTCCCCTGAACACTTTTGACCAAGGTACAAAAAATGTCTGTGTGTGTGTATGCGTGTATGTGTGAATGTGTGTGTGTGTAAACGATTTTTCTGGCAACGATTCCGGGGAAACTACTAAAGGTATCTGGACGAAAGTTCATATTTAGAAGTTTTATGACCAAACTTAGAGCTAAAAAGCTTTTGGTTCAAAAGGGTCCAAAGGAACTGGCTATTTACTCTTAGCATTTTTCAACGATTTTGCAAATGAGCCGTCATTTCTGTAATTTTGTCAAAATAGATAAATAATAAATTAAAGTAGAGGACATTTTGTATAATTTATGTCTATAACATTTTTTAGTCAAATTAATAGTTTAGCTGCAGGAGCAAATTCTATTTGATCGAAATCGTGTCTGCATTAATAGTAGGTTGCCAGGATATTTTGAAACTTTTGACAGTATTCAGAACGTCAGCGGTTGCGAAACGTCAATTCAACACGTAAATGCATGGAGAATGCGATGAGGGAAAGAAACACGCGCGCACGTACGCTATGTGAAAAGATATTGAAACAGCCTGGCGTTTCCATGGTGTTTACAAAGTCAAATGTGTATTTCGAGCGCGGATAGCAATGTTAGTGCATTTTTCAAGGATTTTGCAAATGTGCCGCCATTTCAGTAATTTCGTCAGAATAGTTAAAGAATAAATAAAAGTGGAGGAAATTTTGTATAATTTATGTCTATGACATTTTTTGGTAAAGTTAATAGTTTCGCTGTAGGAGCAAATTCTATTTGATCGAGTTCATGTCTGCATTAATATAGGATTTGCCAGATATTTTTATTCTAATGACAGTAGGTAGTGTCAAAAGTTGATTTTGTCAAATCCTGGCTAATTCGTTTTATTTTAATGCAAACACGATCGATCTCGATAGAATCTCATACAGCTAAATTATTAACTTTATATATTGTATGATAAAGTCATGTGCCTGGCCACATCAGATTTTTCTTTCAACTCTACATACCTATTTTTTTCCCACGAAATTTACATTTTTTACCACCATATTTTACCCTGCACCCTAAAAAAATGACAAATTCAAGAGCTGTTGTACCTTAACCTCTCCCATAACCCCCAGACACGCGAGTCTTTTGTAAACTCCTCAAACTCCCCAAATCGTCAGATTTGAATATCGTTTCATTTCCTCTATACGTGTGCCCGCTAACAAAGAGCGCTTCCATTTTCTAAGCATTCTTTAGGGGTCTCGTGCTATACGACGAAAACGAAAAAAAAAAAAAAGAAGAGAACTCCGACGAGGGATACACAAATAGTCGCGCACCCTCCTGCTAAAAATAATGTAAAAAGGGGACTTTTGGTAGGCCGTGCCAGAAGCGTGCTATGAGGGAACGCAGAATTTATACATAACACAAAAAAAATCTTACCCACGTGCGTTTTTTCCCCTGTTTTACATAAGGGACGGAAATAGGTATAATGAGGAAGGGCGGTTCGTGGCACCCTCCGTAAATTTGATCTGCAGATTTCGACGAGTGGTGGTGACGTTGCGTTTTTTTCGCATACCGTATAAACGTTGTTTTTTATTCGGGGCGTTGCGATGAGTTTTTAACCTTTGAACTAATGAGGGGTTCGGTTTTTTTATATCCGCAGGTTGTGTTTTTTTTCGGGGATTTTTTTAGGGCTTGGGAGGACAAGTGCAGTAAGGTGGTTGTTTTTTAGGGTGCGGTTTTTTTATGAATCAGGTTGTTGACCGGAAATTCGTAGTTATTGTAAGTTATACTGAGTGACTCACGGACACAGTTTGTTATTGATATAAGAATATATATTTTTAAACCGTCTTTTTACTTTATCATACGCAGTATGTAAAGTATTGTAATCGTGCCGAAAATAAAAATTGGGATTTTAGCGGAAATAGGTCTTTTTGGGTCCCCTGAACATTTTTGACCAAGGTACAAAAAAATGTCTGTGTGTGTGTGTGTGTGTGTGTGTGTGTGTGTGTGTGTGTGTGTGTGTGTGTGTATGTGTGTGTGTACCCGATTTTTGTGACGACGATTCCGGAGAAACTACTAAAGGTATCGGAACGAAAGTGCATATTTAGAAGTTTCATGACCAAACTTAGAGCTGAAAAGCTTTTGGTTCAAAAGGGTCTAAAGAAACTGATAGTTTATTATACGCCATTTTCAAGGATTTTGCAAATGAGCCGCCATTTCTGTAATTTCGACAAAATAGTTAAATAATAAATTAAAGTAGAGGAAATTTTGAATAATTTATGCCTATGATATTTTTTGGTAGAATTAATAGTTTAGCTTCAAGAGCAAATTCTATTTGATCGAGATCGGTCGCATCTGCATTGATATGAACCCTCATAGTAGCCTGGATTTGTCAAATATTTTTTTGTGCTTCGCCACAGAAATGTCTATGGCTGTCACACTCGAAAACAGCTGATTTCATCAAAGATTGCAGAACCGCTATGGAACGTTGCCGCTCTAGTGCGGCAAAGTACAAAATTCAAATAAAATAAGATCACCAATTTGATTGTTGGTTGATAAGAAATATCAGCCCGTTGTTATATCTAATTGTAAAAACGATAAATTGAGAAAATTGTAAATAAAGTATAGCATATTGGTACGAATGTGGCATCTACAGTGTCATGAACGAATATAAATCTGTCAGAATTTGAATTAGCTTTTTAAACTTGACGTTTCGTAGAAGTGGTATCAACCTAACATTTCCTATACAGAAATATAACCATTTTTGAATTTTTTTAATACGTATTTCTCAAAAAGCAACTCAAACAACGTTGTGGTCACTCCTGCCGAAAACTACATAGTGCGACTCGCTCACATGCGACGGCGACGCTGCGCCATCGGTGACGCGCCGCATCACCGCTCGTCGCGCTATTCCGTACTTTCGGCACTTGTGAGATAAATAACTATTATTCTGATGACAGTAGGTAGTGTCAAATGCTGATGCTTTGACAATACCTTCGATTGATACTATTGACTATCAAAATATCTGCCAAATCCTGGCCAACTAGTTTAATTTTAATGCAGACACGATTTATCTCAATTAAATATATTCTCATGCAGCTAAACTAATAATTTTATATTTTGTATGATAAAGTCATGTGCCTGGCCACATCAGATTTTTTAATGTCTAATTCTAATACCTACACACTGCAGAACAGAAATATACACGGTGTAAAGAAAGTAAAGAATAACTGCTATACTTTTCTTTTCATTGTTATTTTACATAAAAGTTATTTATATACTATATTTATATTATGTTTTTTGTTTTAAAAACTCATAATAACACAACGCAATAAACTTTTGTACTAAATAAATACTGGTTCATATAATATTCAAAAGAAAATTTTATAAATAGTTTGATTCATAGAAACATTCTTTCTACCAAGTAAATATATTTTTATTCTCTTTTGAAACAACACTCTTTCGAGTCAATACATATTTATTTAAATTAGACAAAGTGTGTGTGTGTATTTTTTTTCTATATTTATATCCAAATTATACATGCTCTACAGAAAAAAAAAATCAATTGAAAATAGTAAAATGTGGATAATACAAAAGGCTCTTATCGCGCTGGGTTTTTACAGTTTATCAAGAAGATTTGTGAAAAAAAAACTTTTAGGAGAACTGGTGACAGTACCAAGTTTTTAGTTTTTAAGATTTTTTTGTGTTTTTTCAAAAATGTACTTATGTAAGGCTACAAAATTTAAACATCGTTGAATTCAGAAACAAACAGTTTCTTAATATTACGACAAAATATATGCCGTTCCATTTGAAAAAACAAAGTTGTTGCTATAGCAACCAAACTGATTGTTATAAAAGACTTTATCTACGACTCACTTATAATAAGTTCATTGCATACGTATCTATGCCTATATAATCCCCATCATTATACGCGCCAATGATTATCATTATTATTAATGACAGTTCGTTCAAATAATGACCTCAGTGGATGGCAGTTATTTGACAGTTCGCCTCGCCATCATTGACAAATACATTTAAAATATTTAGCACAAAATGAAATTTATGAGTCGTAGATAAAGCATCGTATTTGACTCGCACATAACGGATATAAATCGCTCGCATGATTACATTCTTATTCTTATCATTTCTTGTTCCGATTTTCAAGTTTCTTCCAGTTTAAGAAATTTACCTTAAACTAACGAAATATTTAGGTACGATGTTTTTCCATCATGGAGTGCATACGCCATAGACTGCGTCTCCGTTAAAACATCTCGAGTTTGTATTGACCTGTGACAGCGCTAATATGGTCGTTTTTGACATTTTTTCCTGGCACAATTATCGCTTTTTTTGTTTTTTTAGTGGAGAAGTTGTGTCAAAAGTGCACTGTAAAAAATGTATTTTATAATATGGGTTGGACTATATGAACTATATTTGATATAACCGAAAAACGTACAAGTAATATACTCATTCTGTTCATGACAAGAAATTGAATATTTAATATTCCAAGAAGTTTCACTGAATATTTTATCAATTTTGAACAATAAATAACGGTTTACTTGAAGACGCATTGAGAACTGGGTATACAAGTCATTATATTTTGTCTATTTCAATAATAAACATCCATGACGTATGAATTCTAAAGTTATCCAATTTCATCTTAAAGAAGAAGAAAAAAAAACATCTAAATATTTATTGGCCAGTTTCAGTTGTAAAAACAAGTTTCAGGGTAAAAAATATTGTCCAATCAAGTTTATTTTAGGCGTTTCTTACTGTCTTACTGACTTTTTGTAGCGACGATTCCGGAGAAATTACTAAAAGTATCAGGACGAAACTTCATATTTAGAAGTGTCACGGCTAACGTAGAGCCAAAAGAATTTTTGTTCAAAAGGCTCCAAAGGAACTGGAGGCTTGTAATTTCGTCAAAATAGTTAAATAATAAATTAAAGTAGAAGAAATTTTGTATAATTTATGTCTATAACATTTCTTGGTAAAGTTATTAGTTTAGCTGCATTGCGTTGGGTAAGTAACACTTGCTAAATAGTATGATAAAGTCATGTGCGTGGCTCATTTTATTGTAAGATTCCGTTACATATTTGTTTAAAACTTCTATACGCAAACTTCCATAATCCTTATCATTAATTTGTGTACGTTTTTCTTTTAAAAGTTAGAACAGATGTTTTTGTAACTTTAATATTCTTTAATATTTTGTTATATTCCTCATTGTCAGTACCGCAGTATGATATTTCACCTCTTTTCTAACCGACTATTGCCAAAAAGTCATCATATTATAACGCTCATTGCACATTTTGCCAAGTGTCTTTGGCTTTGGCTTTGGTTTGATATCAAAACGACTCATAAAGTAACCATTTCTTCCAACAACAACACAAAAATCACGAAAAAGAAGTCGAACAAAACATTCACGTCAAAGTAGGTGTGAAAAAAAAAACGTTAATTCCAATATTTCACCCATAGACGCGTTTAGGCCGTCGTTGGGTCATTTAGTGTTGAATAGTCGTCCGCTAAGAGCGTGCTTTAAAAAAGCATAGGTATAGATTATTCGCTTCTATACTGCTAAAGCAACGGTCACAATATAAAAATCACGGAAAAAGTGTCCGCTCGTGTCCATAGGGCCTAATAAATAACATATCATTGACAATCCAACGTCTGTCCTCGGACCGTTCGCTTTGTTGAACCTGGGGCACATGTGTGGAGGACTGCGGACCCGGTAGCACCTGGCTCCTGCCGCAACAACCCCACACACAGTTGCTCGTGCTCAAATAATCACGATGGTCAACTCTCGGCCCATAGTCAACGATAAAACGCACCCGGATTTTTGACAGCGAATTACCGAAGAAAAAAGAGAAGAGAGAAAAGGTATATATCGAAATCTTAGATCATAATTGGACGTATTTTACGGTTTTCAGTAAATTTCTTGCGATCATAGGAGCTATACCTATATCACGTGTCATAGTTTGGCGATCTTTTTAGATTAGGCGAGAGATCTTTTTTATGGTGTAGTTGAGATATCAAAACCGTTTTCACGGGTGTGTTGATACGTTAACAAGCGCGTGGGTATACGCTTGAGGTATTCTAGTTTAAAATTGGGCGTTCGTGTTTTCGAGGGTTTGGTCTGTGAGTTTGAAATTGGCGGGAAATACTAAATAGAAGTAGATAAACTATAATAACTACACAATACGATAAGTGTTCGTTTTGTTTCTTTAATTTGTCTATGTACTAAAATGCAATACACGTTAGCATTTGTAGCTAGAAGTATAGAAAAGTACTTTAAATTACCTTTTGAGTCGTCCAGTATGGTTGGTTCTCCACAATATGGACATGACTTTTATTTATATAGGAATGCTTCATCTGAAAAAAAGACAATAATTGATATAGTGTATAGGTATGTATAGTAATCAATATAAAAAATAAATTATTAATTAATTCTAAATATTAAACCGAAAATAAAAAAAACGTCTTTTGATGATAACAGATACAAAGAAATAGTTTTTCAATATTTTCTTACTTATCATGCCGATGGTTCTAAAATAAGATGTAAGTTATTTACACATTCTTATGGAACCTTCTAGAGTAAAATTAAATAGTATTGATAGATTGTGCTTATAAAATAACAAAATATTACACATATTATTTATTAAAATTATAAATAAGGTGTATAGTATATGGAGTCCAAAACTAATATGTCATAATAAATTACCATATATACGGTCATTTCTTGTTTTTACTCGTTGTTGTTATCACTCGTTACATATTCAATTGAAATTGTTTTTTTTTTTGCAGACAAATAACATGTTCAAATGTATTGCCTGTACAATAGTATACCTATTGATTATTCAATAAGAAAGTAATGAAACTATTACTCACCAGTGAAAGAGCCCAAAATCATTATCATTTAAATAAGAGGTATAATGTTTTGAGTATTATTTTGAACAGAATTTAGCTATTTGTTTATTTACCAGTATTAGACATTGTCCGAATCTTTCCAACAATTTTTGTCTTTAGTAAAAAAGAAAATTCTTAAAATCAGCTAATTCTTTTCTCAGATTCCCTTAATTTTTTGTTTAAAACTGACCAAAATATCGAAATTCTACTATAATACGTGTAAAATTCTACGTCCGTTATCTTTAATTGAGGATTCTGTGAATAAATTACAAGAGAAAATCCTTGGAACTTTTACTTGTTTTGAAACATAATAAGCTATTTTTTTTTTAAGTATTTTAAGCACTTTTCATGCAAGAAAAACAACTTTAAGATATTTTTAGAATGAGTTATTTACTAATTTTTCAATCCTGCTTTAAAATATCAAGTTGATAGCTTTTTAAGTCAGATCGAAAATATGAAGGTCATGTAGTAGTTGATTTTAATAACTGACTCAATAAAAGACGCAAAATTCCAATTTACAATTTGAGTAACACATTACATTAAAAACAATAATTCCACATTTTTAATGCAAATGTAACAAATGATAGTTTAGTCATGAGCAAATATAAGAATTTCTTTCCTGTAAGTGTACTGCTCTTGTAAATACTTTCGATTTTAAAGCCTTTATGTGTATTTGGAACAAATTTATTTCTACAACAAATAAATGCGAGTAGGTATAAAAATTCCATGGGAACACAGCAATAGGTATCTAGAAGGTTTACGAAATAACTGCTGGTAACAACTGCCAATACAGCTGGTATCGGTGGTATTTAAAAATCTTTTCGTAAAAAATAATACGAAAATACAGATCACAAATTTGCAAGATCAAAAGCCTTACGACAAGGCTACAACATTAATGGAATTCAATCAAACGAATGTTAACAAATTTATGCAGACAAAAATGACAAAATCTAAAAGTAATTGTAAAGTCGAGACTATAACAAACATTCTTAATAGAAAATTGATAAAAATTACGAAAATATAATAATGATAATAGTTGATAATGCAATGTTTGAAACCGAAATTACAGAAACGAAACTGGTAAAATTGAAAATTGTGGAATAGTGTTGGAATCGAACATGGAATAATAAAACTATTTCTCATTATCATTGAGTGCAAAATAGTGAACTAATCCTGTTTAAAGTTAAGTAATTTCAGGAGTGCTGTAAATGACTTATAGGTTTCAGCTATTATTTTCTGCATACATTACAGATCATTCCTATAAACTGATAAACTGTATAAATTAAACTAGCCCAGCAAAAAGTACGTCTTTACTTACAATGGCATTTCTAACTTCCAATTCTGAACGCAATAATTGAACGTGAAAAGTTTCCGGGTTTTAGGTCTCATTGTTTTAGTAGCATATTATCTTTTCGAGTTTTTACAGTACATTTTTGGTAGCCCGAAAAGTCGTTTAATTAGTAAAGATAAAAGCAATATTAATTTAATTCCGATAATATCCGTCTCGGTATGCAACGCATTTACTGTGATGTATGTTCGGTTGCCTGACTACTGAACAATCTACGCGTTACGTCAAAATCTTGAATTTCGCAATGTTTCATTTTACTTATTGTACCTAATTTATGTGCAGAAAATCAGACTATAATGTATGTGGAAACTAAAGAATTGCAACTATATTGAAACAAATAGCAATAATTACGAACTGTTAACTTCTGAACCTGGAAAAACACTAACTTGACATAATGGAAATTAATGGTTTTTAAAGGTGTGTTGTTTCGGTGGGTGGCATCCTGGCAAAATTCTTGTTGATTCACCCAACCAGTCCATTATGTTTACTTCAAGTTAGGGCGCTTCTTTCGAAAACCAACAATGACAGTGCGTTTTGGCCGGTAACCGCTACTTCTAAGAGACTCGGAAAAAAGGGCGGTCGGCCGAGGGTTCCTTAAAAACCCCCGCATTTTTTATATTATAGTCGGGCGAATGCAAAAATGCGCATCGGCTACTCCAGCCGTGGAGAGATCCGTACGAGTTCATTCAAGAATCGCTAAGTACCTCTTGCTCCCGAGGATTATTCAGGTTACAATGGGATCGGGCATTGAATGCTTCTTCCTCTCTCGGCCCGACTACGTACAATGGCCAGTTTGGCTCGCATACCAAAACTTTCGCATCATCGCTAACGTAAAATACTCCTTAATAACGGCTGAATCTGCACTTTTTTTAAATATTATAGGAAGTTAAGTTATAACGTTGAAGTGATACAGAAAACAAAATATGTGGCTATACCAACTAATAATATAAAAAATATATAGATTATAATAATACAAAGTTACTACAGAATAGGCCATTTTAATATTAACATTTTTTTAGATCTTGTTGCCCACTTCGTACTCGAAACGCTTTGCATTATTGTAGCAGGAGGCGTATTTTGCAACAAAATTTAGACGTTACGTCAATATTATTATAACTCCTTATATTGTTTACATAAATTTCGAAAATTGCGACTGTCATCTTACAATCTAGAGCAGTTTTATGTTCAACAGTTGGTAGTTGGTAAAACTTCCAAATACGATTGAGACGTCAGCATTATTTGACACTTGACATCAATCTCACCGATCTCACCTAATGGAAAACTAAAAATTTATAAACTAGGCGTTCGTTATACACTCATAACAAAACCGGTTTGGGTGTCGTTATGAAAACACTAGATCAGAAACTTTTAGTTTCCAAGATTGATGATATTGACGTCAATTGTCAAATAAGGGTGACATCTCAATCGCTATTGGCTCGCGTCAATCGTATTTTGCAGTATTACGACAAATACCAACTGTTGAATATAACACTACTCTAGATTGTAAGATGAAAGTCGCAATTTTCGAAATTTAAGTAAAATTAATGAAAAAATAATATATAAAACTCGTTTTATACGACGTATTGGCGCACTCGTTCCATCCAAACAACTCGTGCGCCAATGCTTGTCTTATAAAACTTGTATTATATAACTTATATATAACTTATTATTATATAACTTGTATAATGGCGACTTGTAATGTAGGGTGACCAATCGCCCCGATTTGGGCGGGAGAGTTCCGAATGTTGGCCAGTTTTCCCGCCTGATGAAATGTTGAAAATGTCCTTGGAAAATTTCCAGAATTTCCAAGGCACAACTCTTCCATCAAAACTAAAGAGAGACAAAAGATGCCATGCCACGTTTGACAGAAAGATAGATAGGTAGATAAGAAAGAAAGATAGATACATGATATCAATATATAATGACAAATGACCATTTTCTGCCAAACGTGGCATCGTTCATCTCTCTTTAGTTTTGCTGGAGGTCGAGCGTGGAAATTATGGATAATTTGATTAACAGAAAAATTTACCATAGATACTTCGTGCTCTTAAAGATATGAAACAGACGAATCCACCAAAAAGTTACTTTTTAAACATTTTCTTAACATAGCAGGTTAGTGTCTCAGATAAATAAAGAGATATGGATAGCCAAAGGCTATAGTTAGCATGTTGGTTTGTTTGTAACAAACATATCGCCCTAAGAAGTAAGGGGGGAGGTACTCGAATGTAAACAAAACAAGTCGTCGCGTCATTGGCGGGCAAGCGTGTTTTAGCCAAGGGGTTTGTTTATATTTAAAATAACTAAACTTTTCAAATCTGAATGTACACCTAACTATTTTTAGCTTAAAAAATAATAAATAACTATTCAGAATAACAATTAACTATTTGTCTAAATGTTTTTTCCCTTTGGGATCTAATACTAATACACCAATAAAACCCTTAAGAAACATTTACGGACGCCCATGGAAATTGAGGTTATATGGTATTTACTGGTAAACGCTAATTATACCTGATAAATACGTCTTATGGCACACAATACAATTTCTTACCTTTATAATATAATATAAATGGCAAATACAAACTTAAAACTGCCTATTAACGTTAATACCCGCGAAAAAAATATTTTGTATGTAAACAAACGGTACGTTGGGCAACGTACCAAAACAAACAAGTGGTTGTATATGTTCGCTACACTTTTCCTCCCCTCTTTAGCTATCCATGTCTCTTTATTTATCTGAGGTTAGTGTAGATAGAGAAAAAAATTGTTTTACGTAAAAATTATACCGATTCATAGAAAACAGTCATATACACCGTGTTCCTTATGACGGTAAAACTTTATAACTTAGTCAATGCCGATTAACCAAAATATGAATTGTGAAAATGCAGCAAAAAAATAGCGATTAATTAATCATTGCAAATGATTTTTAAATGTGGATTGTATTTGTTATTTCGTCAAATCAATTTCTATTGACGTGAAAGTGATATATTCATATAATAAAAAATATATTGTAAATCTCCTCCAGAAAGCAAAACAGAAAATTATTGTTATCAGATTTCTAAAGATTTCTCATGAATTGATTCTTATGATTTAAAAGTAAATAAAACTTCAAGGCATTTTTTCAAGGTTTAAAAAAAGGCTTACAAAACCATAATTGTACGCCTTCTTTAGAGTAAAGAAACGACAAATAATTCTTTTCAACAGCATTCTTAAGCAAAAGCAAAAATAACTTAAAATAAATAGAGGAAAGAAAGCAAAGAGCGAAGCAAAGGAAACCACTATTTAAGGTAAACATCTGATTCAATTTTGAAAATATTAGATTTTTTATACTTACATTATTTATGCTCTTCGCGTCGCACCTTGGAGGATTAAATAGTTGGCAGAGCCTAGAAATGGCGACATATTTGCAAGAAAACAGGCTCTATACAAAGACAAATTCTTTGTCTTTAAAAATTGACGTTTCGTCGAAGTGGTACCAACCTAACATTTCATATTACAGAATTATAGCCGTTTAATTCTTTTAAAACTTATTTACACAAAAAGCAACACAAAAAACGTTGTATGTCACTCCTGCCGAAAACTACATAGCGCGACTCGCTCACATACGACAGCGACGCTGCGCCTTCGGTGACGCACCGCATCACCGCTCGTCGCGCTATTCCGTACTTTCGACACTTGTGACATAAATAACTATTATTCTAATGACAGTAGGTAGTGTCAAATGCTGATGGTTTGACAATACCTACTGTCAATAGTATCAAAATATCTGTCAAATCCTGGCTGACTACTTTAATTATAACGCAGACACGATTTATCTCATCAAATAGATTCTCATGCAGCTAAACCATTAATTTTATATATTGTATGATAGAGTCATGTGCCTGGCCACATCAGATTTTTTTATAATACATTCACATGTTACATGTACAAAGGCGTTACATGTTTTTAATAGATTTTTTGCACCAAATATTAATCTGTTCGAAAGTTTTGTAATTCCATTACATTAACAAAACATAAAAAAGAAGCTGCTAAAAAAGATCTGACGATAAAATAATTTCCTTGATTTTCCTCTTAAGACAGAGATCTAGAAATAGGCTTGGCCTATAGGTGCTAACATTGGCCTTTTGATCAAAATCAAATTACTTTGCTCGTAATACCTCATGAAGCAAAATCATAACATTCTACCACCTAAACAACATAAACCAATGTTTGAATGTTATAAACCAAATTCTCCTGGAAAACTGGAATAGATAGGAAGCTGGAATTTTCAAACTTAATTACCTAATTTATCTGTGACCAAGGTGTGTATGATAATATTTAATATCGCAACTAGTATACTCGTATTCTTACATTAAGCAAGTCCATAACATTCTACCACCTGAAAATACCTAGAGCAATGTTTCATAAATTCTCCTGAAGAAACTGGAATAGATAAAAGAAGGTAATTTTCAGAACTACCTAACGTGACCAAGTAATATAATAATTTTTATCAAAATCGTGACATTCTCTTTCTGATCACGAAGTATAAAGTTTTACCAATTTTAACTTTTTATGTTAAAATTCAAACTGGGGTAAGTTCTGTCCGATCGAGTTCAAATTTTAATCTTTTTTATCAACGTAGCTTTTGTTTTTCTTTACCTTTTTGCTGTGGTATAAAAACACTTAACAGGTTAAAAAATAACGTTTATATATAATATGTTTATATCTTGAGGATTTGAAACTGCAAACGCGACAACACATACGCATTACATTCCGTAAATCGTTATTTTTCCGTTGTATGGCTATTATAAATGGAATTTCTTTGTCCGAATGCGAAAGATTCGAGATGGGGAAACAGAGTGGACCCCACGCAATTAAAACTTCACCAAATCCGCTGCTGCAGTTGCAGAAGCGATCGACCAACGTCCCACGCACCCGGGGGTCACAATAAAAACGTGCACCCGTCCATTTCCGATGTCAAAAATCTTCAAAATTGACCCCTCGCACTTTTAGGACAATCGCCTCCGGTCAGTACCAGGCGACTACGATCGTAATCCCAGCTTACGCGACACCTTAATAGTGTATAGTCGGACCTAGTAACGGTCAGCAGGGTTATTTGCAATTGTCGATGATAAATGTAACATCGGAAATAATTGTGAGTCCACCCCACACACCCATTGTCCACTCCACGGATTCTTTGTCCTGCTCTTCATCCTTTCTTCTAATCTGGCGAGCAATTCGAAAATGGGGTGAAATCGTTTTGGGGAACTGAAATTAGTTTATTTGAAATATGTGGGAGAATGTCTTTCCATTGTGGGCAGTGATTCATGGGTATAGCAGGAAACTGAAAATATTTGGGTTGAAAAATACATTTATTTAAAGAACGGTCATGATTTATATTAGTTCTTCATAATCAATAATGAATAAAATAATACAACTGAGAAGTAATTTTTAAATCCGGTAAAAAACTACAGCCTGTCTTTGAACCAAGAGTTCTGATGGATTTCTAACCAATTGAACTACCAAAGACTATGATAATTCCAACGTCACGTCTGGCAGGTAATCGGGAAGTCTTTGTTCTTCTAACGCATGTTTTAAGAGTCGCTGGCGCAGTTTTTTTTAAGAAACAAAAAATGCTGTGGCAAAATATTCGAAAACCAACCATACAATATCTTTCATTAGAAATGGAACTAGTTGTCTTTCCAATTGTATCAAGTTGTACCTGTGTAAAGTAAATAGATTCTGAGATGATACAAAGTATTACCGTATTACTGTTTAAAAATATTTTTCCATTTATGCAATGGTATGACAAGCGAACAGGGAAGTATAGTGAAAATTTGAACGAAAGCTTTTCAGCAAGTTTGGTCATGAAACTTCTAAATATGAAGTTTCCTACCGATACCTTTAGTATTTTCTCCGGAATCGTCGCCACAAAGAACGGGTTGGTTAAAGACCCAAAAAGACCAAATAATTTACAGGGTGTTTCGTTAAAAAATCTGACGTGCTAGACGATTTTTTAAAATTACAAACAGCCTCAGAGAGTTTCTCATGTTTCCGTCAGTGGCGTGCGGTGCATTTGTACATAAGGTGTGCAGGGGAGAATAATTATCAAAACTTCGAAAAATACAACCTATATTATTTAGTTATACTAAATATAGATTTAAACAACAAAAATAAATAAATACAAAAATTACTTTGGCAAAAAAAAAATGCAAAAATGTTTAGTAAAGGATAGGAGTTAAATAAAACATTTTAACTTTGTAAGAGTATTTACTTTAGTACTTATTTTGATCAACAGATCATCATCATCAAGCCAACTTGTAACAGAAAAAATCACTTAAATAGGCCTTCAAAATGTATAAAAATGTTAAACTTATAGTCAAAATCTATTAAAAAAGCACAAGATATCAGGCAACAGAATGATTTTTTATGTTACAATTTTTAGTAATTTCTGTGGATGTTTTGAGTTGTGCTAGCTTTTGGCTAATGATGATCCGTTGATCGAAACTACTACCAAAGCAAATATTCTTGCAAATCAGGTCAAACAGGCACCAGGCATCAGGCATGAGAATGATGCGTTAGTGATTTTTTACAATTTTTCGTTATTTTTTGGATTCTTTTGTTTTTCTGGCGTTTGGCTAATGCTCTGTTGATTGAAACTAGTTCAAAAGTACGTATTTTTGCAAAAATTTTGTTTGTTAAACTCTTATCCTGTATTAAACAATAATTGGTACAATATTATTTATATGATAACTCAATGTTCCTTTCCAATCATTTTAAAAACATTTATAATATTTTCATAAAGAAACAGGCTTAAATTGTAAGTACGTTTTCTTATACCAGACATAAAACTGACTGATACGTTTAATTTAATACGAGTAACCTGTCATACAAATAGGCACCAGATGCATCTTGTTATCAGAATTAATGCGTTATTAAATAAAAATCATAAAACCATATACATAAATAATTATTACCTTAAAATCAAACAACACTTCCAACAAGTTTACAATATAAACGCCAAATGGCAACTGTGCATCGGAGCTGCTGCACCCTGGAAATACATCTGCCCATAGGCGAATTTAAATTGACGAACAAACAAATATGAGCGAAATAAATAAAAACAAATCTGATCTGGCTCCCTCTGTATTATATATTGGAATTTAAAGAATGCATAGATAAAAGTCCGATCAAAATTTGTTGGTAGTGTTTGAATTATACCTAAGTTTTAAAGATCGGACACCGGACAAATAAATTAGTGTGTTCTGCTGTGTTCAGTCTCTTGAATATAGCTTTATTTTATCAATGGTAGAGTTTGTTATTTACATACGTATAAAACAATAATAATTCTTGAATTCACCCATGTTAACCCAAAGTGCACCAGTTGTCGCTGCACTGAGATGGCAGAATTGGGTTTTTTAACCATAACCTAGGTTTCTGACTAAACACGACAGGAGCGTTCAGGCAAAGAAAAGCACAGACCGACATAAACTAGATTTGGTGTATCTATGTATATTGTATAAAAGGAAGATGGGTTATAACATATACATAAGACATTGCTTAATGTTCTGAAGGACATAGTTGGCAATGGTCAAGTTTTAACGGCATTCTATAGTGTTTTTCTTATTGTAAAATATATCAACCATGTTTTGAAATACTTGACGTCAGCTCGTATTTAAACTATATACATAGACATTTTTTGAAGTTTTTTAGGCGAAATCCTAATTTTACTGGACGACATACCATGAAAATGTGGATGACAAAATGTTAATGATGATTCCACAGAGCCATTATATTTCCCACCTTATGGTGTTCTTATGGTTTCTCTATCGCATTACGTATACAAACATTTGAACTTTTTGTTTCAGTTTAACCACAATTGAGTTGTTCTCCAGTTGTCGACTTCCACTATTTATTTCTCCTTGTCTGAGCACCCTTTAAAAAAGCGAGATAGACAAACAAACAACGTTATTACAGTATATTTATCCGAGTGCCGAGTCGGATTACAAAAATAGGCCCTAATGCCCGGTAATCACCTATAATAAAGGCAGCCCCGTATCTAAGCCGTAATCTCCAGTAAGTAAGTACCGTGAAACGTCTATATTATTTACCTAGCGAAAATGCTCGGCGTACCGCAGAAACCGACCAAAAAGAGACGAGAAGATGAGTGAAAGAGCCCTAAAAAAGCGAAAGGAAGTGGCCACGTACCATCTTCCCTTTACAGTAGCATATGTTTGGCGCCAACGCAAAAGGGCATTCGGCGATATTCTGTTACGTTAAGGCATCACTGTAACCTCAGAGTGGAACCACACAACCAAAATGTCGAATAATAGCGAAAAAATCTATTTATTTGGCGATTAGAATGTGATGGAGGTAGTTCGGTATCTTGGAGAGCTACGTCACATTCTGAGCGAATGAGGAGGCGGACAGTTCTTTGATCGATAGATTCCGATCTCGTACCAGCGAAAGGTACCAGCACAGGTAAACTAGGAAGGATCTAGTGTGCCGTGGAGGGCCGCTGAAAATTGATTCTGGTCGTTGTTATTCATACTAAACGGAAGGACAGAACGCCGAATAATGAGTAGAAAAGACGGCAATGGGTCGTGTAAGTCAACAACAATGGTCGGATACCGTGATTGACGTGATGGTGACGGCGGCGCTATATTTTGATGGGCTTCTGACTGGTTCTAAGGGCGCTTCTTTTTTACTGGGTCAATATTTCGTATCAGATTTTAAACTGGATGTTCATTCATGTTTCATATTTATATACAGTTGATATAAAAGGAAATAAATAATTTCGAAACTCTGGTTACTATATTGCGCGAAATTACTATCTAGACTCTACTCGTAGTTACTGTCAACTGTGTAAGGTTGAGATAAAACATATACGTATTAGGGATTATATATAGAGCTTGTCCTATAGCGCCAATGTGTAGTCTCAGTTCCAACAATGTGAGACGGAGATATATATTTTGTCTCTCGATGTGGTGGCCGGGATCAAACTGCGCATGCGTGGCCAGTAGTTATTAGGACCGTTGACAGGTGGCGCTACTGTAACTTAAAGTGCGCGGTCGGTATTACCGCGGCCGTTAGTCGGTAATATTCGGCATCACTAACGCCAAACCAGTGACAGCCTATAGATAACCTTATAGATGTGGCAGCTCACTAACGCCAAACCACTGACAGCCCGTAGATAACCGAAACAGCTATTGTCATAAAAACTTACATGACAGTTAACCATGAATAAAGGATATTCGGTGTCGTACGGAGTATTAATCAAAAATTTGTTTTTTTTCTTAGATTTTCATCTTTTGTTCTTCTTCGATATTTCGCATTTCAATTTCATGCTTAATCAGGAACGAAAATTAAGCACGAAACAATAAGAACACAAAGCTGCAGAAACATAACCTATTAAGTTAATTAAAAATAGTGGACTAATAATTATAATAATTATCAAAATAGATGTGTTTGGCGGTGACTGAAACTACTTCGAAGAACAATAATCTAGGTACTAAAGAATTATAACAAGTTTACACGCATATATAATAACTGAAACCAAATTATAATTTCTATGATGGAGTTTATTAGAATAAATTATACTTAAACACAAATATGTTGCACACATGGGCGCCCGCAGAAATATTTCCAAGGGGGTGCAAAACAAAAACCGGCCATAAGTTGGGTTTTGAGTTGTTTGAATTGTTTTTTGAAAACCATTGCCAGAACGTAAAAAATATGAATTGAGGCTAGGTTTTTTAGGTTCTACAAAAGCAAACTAAATGGCGATAATGTCCGTTCGAATAGCAAATATATTTCAATCAATTGCTGCAGAAAAATGTTTGTAACCTATGCAAAAATTGTTGCACAAATTTCTATCATACCTCAAATTGTAGGTAATTTAAAGACCTAGTAGCGCTTCGACGCTCGGAGTCTTCACCCATGGACAACAACCCTTAAATGCTGATAATGTTCGTTCAAATAGCAAACGTATCATTTGCTGTATAGAAATGTTTATAACTTTTATAACGTTTAGAACAGTATATACAGAAAAATGTTTATAACTTTTGTAAACATTGCTGCATAAATTTGTATCATACCCCAAATTGTAGGTAATTAAAAGTTCTAGTAGCCCTTAGGCACTCGGAGCTTTGCCCCATGGAAAACAACCCCTAAATAGCGATAATGTCCGGTGAATAGCAAACATATTTCAATCATTTGCTGCACAAAAATGTTTATAAGTTTTGGAAAAATTGTTGTATACATTTCTATCATACTTGAAATTGTAGGCAATTAAAAGCTCTAGAAACAAGCCCTATATGGCGATAATGTCCAGAATGGCCAGAATGACCAGAATTCTGTCCAAAATGTTAGAATACGTTATATAAACTAAGAAATCCTCAACACTTTAGATGTACTTTAGTACTTTAGATGTAGCTTGCTCGTGTATGCTGATATTCAAACAAACCAGTTATCGTACACACACTACACCGCGACAGTAATTGAAATCGCTGGTAGATATGATGTAGGTGATCTTCGCACACCTCTTTATCCAGGTAAATGTGGTCCTTGCATGGACTGGA
The DNA here is from genome assembly GCA_964023965.1 of Melinopterus prodromus. Classification (NCBI taxonomy): domain Eukaryota; kingdom Metazoa; phylum Arthropoda; class Insecta; order Coleoptera; family Scarabaeidae; genus Melinopterus; species Melinopterus prodromus. The sequence continues at coordinate 56,096,282 of OZ030393.1, forward strand.
AGGGGGGGGGGGCTCAGTTTTCAAAATTTTACAGGTTGTATTTAGGAAGGGTCCATAAGGGAAACTGCTATGTAATAAACATAAGACAAAAATGCCCCCCCCACCGTAAAATTTACATATGTCATTTACTATGATCATAATGGAAATGCACAAAAAGACAAGCAGAGAATTTTAGAAATTACAAATCGCAGGTTCCAGTTTCTCCAGTTTTTATGTTTTTCTCTTTGTTAGAATGGCAACTGGAATACATATGCTATTTTACGCGCACGCTTACTTCCTGTTATCAAATTCTTGTCAATTACTTTGTCTGCATCTCTTTTATCACCGACACAAATGATAAAAAATGCCCCCCCCCCCCAGTATTGGCCAACTGTATTTTAACGTGCCCTTTGTTGCATCTATATGCCTGAACTCAGCTCCAGGTATGGTTGCTATTGTTTCGGCTATTATAATTGGCCCATTGGTGTATCTACAACAGTAAACACGGGCTATAGTGAAACCTGTATAGGTACCTAGGGCGCAGCGAATTTCTTATCGCTCCTGTCATATTATTAATCTGGGCACAATTACAAATACAATTGTATTAGTATGGTGTAAAAAAACAGCAATAGCTTTGGACGTCAACCAGCTTTTGTAACTCTAATCAGAATGTCCTTTTCGCACATAAAAGGACTATTCAGGATTCGCCTTTCTTCTGTTGTCCTCCTGTCACGCTTCTAGCATATACTAACGGTACTTGCACCTCCTGTCGAGTTGATTGGACAATGGACAGTTGTTACACGAATTACGCAACAACATCACTATCTAAACTATTCAATACAATTGAATGCTAACACAGTCTATAGAACTGTCAAGTAAGGCACAGCACGGGTATAATTATTATACACGGAGCACAAATAGTAAAGAATTATTATAACGGTTAACATTTAATAGCAGTTTCTACCTAGTACCCCTGGCTAGTAATTGAAACCAAATTCTAGTTTCGGTGTAACATGTGATGGAGGTAATACAAATAAGTTGCACACAACCAGAACTAAAACGAAGTCGAACGCGATGGACAAAAACGAATACGGTATTGAAACGAGCAGAATTCGGTCCAAAATGTTACCGAAAACTTATACGTTACATAAACTAAGCAATCCTCAACACTTTAAATGTACTATAGCTCCTACGTGTATGCTGATATTCAATAAACAATTTATTGGGCATATACAATCTCGCAGCAGTAATTAAAATCGTTCATATCTACGACAGGTTTGATCTTCGCATAATACCTTATTAAAGCAAATGCGGTCCTTGAATTATATCTGAAAAGGAGATTTTATGCTTAGTTGAAAAGAATGATGACGATCACTTACCCGAGTCGCAAAACATCACCAAAATGACATGCTGGCGCATTTTGATGAACACAGCAAAACTAAGAAAGCCCCAATCCTTTGGCCATACTGTAGCAGGCTACACGTTTGTTTAAATATGTATAGAATATTGATTTTTCGCAGTTTATGCGATAGCAAGCGATTAAAAAGAGGGAGTGTCTGGTTATATGTGTTGTACGTTTGACATAATGGCATTTGTTATCAACAATCAATGTATACTGTGTAGTTGTGTAGCAACCTTAGAAAAAAGTTACTAAAAACGATGTTACAATTTGTTAATTGTAACACCGAAAACAGTGTTACAATGAGTGCATTGTGAATGCAAAGTAGAAAAACATATATTTTTTCTGCGATAGCGATTTTTCATATTATTGAATTCGTATTAGTTGGTAGGTATAGTAGGTAGCTATCTCTACTCCTTTGTTCACAGTGGGTAAACTCCGTGTGTAGTAGTGTGTAATTTTGGCATTTCTTCAAAAGTGAGTTTTTCTGCGATAGCGATTTCTCATATTAATGAGTTCACACTAGTAGGTATAGTAGGTATCTATCTCTATTCCATTGTTTCTAAAATTCAAGAATTTTACCCTGTGCGGTGGACAGTTTTATTGGAACCACAAACCGGACATTCCAAGAAAAACTTTACAACGCAGAACAACTGTACACCCCACCATTTTTTGTTGTTTTAACATTTCAATAATCCTATGCGAGGCTGCAGAAAGGAAAGCTGGTGCCTGGCAAGCCGTGATATCCTGTTACAAATGCGTGGCACACTTTTTTGCTCCACCTGCTTTCTACCGTCGAAAAAAGTGCACCCCTAGGCATCGCCGAAGAAAAAATCACCTTTTTCTGTGTGCACTTATATTAGCCCGGGTCGGGATCAAGCTCAACAACTGCGTGCCGACCCACAAAAAAAAATGTAGGTGGTGCCTTTTGTGATCCAACAAATAAACAACTCTGAAGGGTATGTTAAAATAATCAGTTTTTTTGTTGTTCGAAAACTCGCAAGATGGTGCAAAGTAAACGGATTTTGAGCTTGTATTATAGAATCTACTTGTTTGCACAATAATCATATCCGTTTAAAAAGGTGTTTTTTAATAAACAAGTATTTTTTAGGCTGCTCACAAATATTTTTGGTATTGGTCAACTATTTTATCAAAGGCTTCCAATAAATGTACGTTTTATTTTATAAATTGCGCATATAATTTGTACTGATTATTAAGAAACTGGTTTTCTGTTGTTGTCTTGGCATCAGAATTGATGATTGCTAGACTTTTTTTGTTCAGAATATTATCAACAAGATGTCTAAGAAAAACGCGTAGGTATTAGGGGCAACATAAAAATGAAAAAAAAAACAGCAAATGACGTTACAAAAATACATGATGTCATAGCATAACGACATCTTTGAACATCTTTGGTTTTCGTGGTGTGGTGCGTTAAAATATTTCAGTAGGTAAAATTAAAAAATCTGATGTGGCCAGGCACATGACTTTATCATACAATATATAAAATTAATAGTTTAGCTGCATGAGAATCTATTCTATAGAGATAAATCGTAGGTATTGTCAAAGCATCAGCATTTGACACTACCTACACTACGTCATTAGAATAATAGTTATTTATGTCACAAATGCCGAAAGTACGGAATAGCGCGACGAGCGGTGATACGGCGCGTCACCGAAGGCGGAGTGTCGCCGTCGCATATAGCGAGTCGCGCTATCTAGTTTTTGGCAGGAGCGACATCAACGTTTATTGTGTTGCTTTTTAGGAAATACGTATTTAAAAAAATAAATGATTTCTGTATGGTAAATGCTAGGTTGGTACCACTTTGACGAAAGGTGCGTTCCGATTGGTAGGTAATGGTAGCTAATGGCGGTGGTAGAATACGAAATTATAGTATTTCTTACATATCGTGATAATGACACATATTAGTTTGCATGTACATAAACATGAGTCACTAGCAATTTTCTATTGGAAATACTATAACAGCGTCTGCTACCACTGCCATTATCACTAATGAAAACGCACCTTAAAAAGGTAATTCAAATTCTGACAGATTTATATTTGTTCATGACACATCCCTACCAACATATTAAAATAAAACTACACTCATCGCTATACTTTATTTATAATTTTCTCAATGTATCATTTTTAGAATTAGATATAAAGACGGGTTGATATTTCTTATCAACAAACAATCAAATTGGTGATCTTATTTTATTTGAAATTTGTATTTTATAATTTTGCGCACTACAGAGGCATGTTCCATAGTGGTTCTCCAACCTTTGATGAGATCAGCTGTTTTCGAATGTGACAACACAAAAAAATATTTGTCAAAATCCTGGCTACTATGTAATTTCATATCAATGCAGATGCGACCGATCTCGATCAAATAGAATTTGCTCTTGAAGGTAAACTATTAATTTTACCAAAAAATGTCATAGGCATAAATTATTTAAAATTTCCTCTACTTTAATTTATTAATTAACTATTTTGTCGAAATTACAGAAATAGCGGCTCATTTCCAAAATCCATGAAAAAGGCTTAGAATATACTAAAAAGCTAAACTATTAATTTTACCAAAAAATGTCATAGGCATAAATTATTCAAAATTTCCTCTGCTTTAATTTATTATTTAACTATTTTGACGAAATTACAGAAATGGCGGCTGAGTTCTAAAATCCTTGAAAAAGGCTTGGAGTAAACACCCAGTTCCTTTGGACCCTTTTGAACCAAAAGCTTTTCAACTCTAAGTTTGGTCATGAAACTTCTAAATATGAAGTTCCTTTAGAAAACCTTTAGTAGTTTCTCCGGAATCGGATTCACAAAAATTGAGTACACACACACACACACACACACACACACACACACAGACATTTTTTTGTACCTTGGTCAAAAATGTTCAGGGGACCCAAAAAGACCTATTTCCGCTAAAATCCCAATTTTTTTTTCCGGCACGATTACAATACTTTACATACTGCGTATGATAAAGTAAAAAACAGCAAATGACGTTACAAAAATACATGATGTCATAGCATAACGACATCTTTGAACATCTTTGGTTTTCGTGGTGTGGTGCGTTAAAATATTTCAGTAGGTAAAATTAAAAAACAAAGAATAAAACCAACTGGTAAGGATAAGGACTGTAGGACAAACTTGGAAGAACAAAAAATAAAATAATGTATCTACAGTTCTAAGTAATAAAGTTTTTTGTCCAGAGACCCGGTCGGCCAGGAGTTCCAATAAAACCGACCGTCGCCGTCGAGAAAGAAATGACGCAAGAAAAAGAAAACGGTAAATATTTTCGGAAATATTGATTTTAGGCGTTCGTCCCCCACAAATTTCTTATCCCCCTTCCCGTTCCGCCGACACAAAGGAAAGAAATCTCCTGATTTATTAGCGATATATATAAGAAAAAATATCGAGATCGATACAAGGGGGTAGTAAATTGAATGCATCCGATACGTCTCGTCTAGTTTTCTCCAAGGTGAAGAGGGGGATGTGTTCCTTCTTCTTCTGAGGTGGAGGATTGCGGACTTTATTTCGGCTTCTTAGGCATTTTAACGGTCTTCCTGAAGTCGCAGCCGCAGCTGCCGCACGGGACACGGACGAGCCAAAAAAAAATCCACGTCTGCGGTCAATAAAACTAAATCTCTGACAGCCCTCCATATTTCAGAAGTTTGTTTCCGTGTTTTGCTATTTTTGTTCCGAACAGGGTGAAATCCATTACGTCGGCGGGGGAGCAGGGAGACGGGACGGTAGAATAATGATTGAAACTGTCGAGATGGGGAGGCTATTTATGTACAATGTTACCAATATTGAGCATTTATGTTACCAATACTGAGTTTTCTTCCTAAAAATCGAAAATATTATCATATTAATATTAAGGCTATATTCTAGAAATGCAAAATGTTATTAATGTATTTTAATCATATTAAGTAGTAATGATAATATAACTGCAAAATCTAAGTATAATAGAATAAAACACCGTATTACAATTCAAGTCGTTCTACGGAAGGCGAAGGTTAGAATTTGACACACAAAACACTTTCATTAACGTATTTGTATTTAGACCTTAGTAGGATGCTGTAAAATGCAAATATCAAGAATACTATATTTATAAATATAAAGAAGTATACCTATGCACTTGCTGTCCTTCAATTGTAAAAGATACGCTTCTCAATCATAAGGGCAGGTCCTGGTGCATATTGGTGATTATTAATACGGAAACAAATTTTTTTTAAGGGGTAGTGAAAGAACATGTAAATTTCAAAGAAGAAAACATGGCGGTGAAGGTAAAATTTACATCAAATGCACAGGAAAGCCCAAACTTCAGAACGCGAATCATGATAGGTAAATGAATCGTAATCACTACTATTGAAAACAGTATAATCTATTGTGCAGTTTTTTAAATAATCACAAATTATAATAATCATTAATAATCAAACAGAACCAAACAATTGTTCCATTTTGACATAAGTTTTTGAATACCTGTCTTGATGGATAATCGAAGAGATATAATTCGTATACAGCGCAAAAACATGTCGAGAGATCATCGCACATAATAAAAAAAAATAATTTGAATCAAAGAAACTACTCTTAAAAATAAATGTAATATTACATCACTATAGATGCAAAAAATACACAGTTATTCATGTAACTGATGAATTATATCAAACATAATGTAAAAATACATGTGTATCACACATGTGCACATGTGTACACATGTAGAAGAAAATATATATTAGGTACGTATTTAATAAATTGGCAATGTTTGCACCAAATACCCAAACAAACATATATATTAATATTATATAGATACATATACGGCAATTATTTTTAAAATAAGTTTAATAAATTGTACGGATTATTTACATAATACGGTAAATATTATTTTATAGAAACCTACCTACATCATACCAATAAACAAAAAATGTCTACCATAGATTTATATGAAATATATGAAAACCACATCACACTATTATTCATGTAATTGACCACATCAAAATTAACGGCAAATTACAAGACGTTATGTAATTGTATTTTACAATCGAAACTGTAATTTTACAAACTCGTTGCGTTTTTACCACATGACTGTAAAATCACTATTTGAGTGAATTAATATAAAAAACAATTGATTGATAATAATCACATAATATATTTTATGTCTTACATGATCATAAAGTGACATTTTACATCTTATAGATACCGGGGCAAAAACTGCCTCTTAACCCCCGCGACGGCGTTAAGGGTTGCCATGGTTATGGTTGCCATGGTTATATGTCAAATATATCAAATATTTGTCATTCAAATTGTAAATTTTAAGTCATCAATGTCAATTATTGGTGATTAAGGTTATACGTTTGACAATTAATTGTCACTCGGCAATGTCAATTATTAGCGATTAGGAGTATAAGTTTGACAATTAATTGTCTGTAGTGTCACTCAACTCTGAATTGTTTGTATTGTTATTCAACTCCGTAGATACGCATGTCACTTGATAACGTCAAAATATTTATTAATAGTCAAACGGAGGAACAAAACCATTGTAGGACATAAAATTTTGTATGCACCTCGGGCATTACTTGATGTTTATACCCTCGGGCGACTTAAAAAACCCTAGTGGTTTTTAAACGGTCACACTCGGGGCATAAAGGCATAAATATCCGTGTAATGCCCTTGGTACATAAATAAGTATTTCTACATCAGTTTCCAAAGTTTACACTGTTTACAGTGGTTACTATTTGTAATAATACACTCATGACACCTCTACTCATATGACATTTAATTACACACATCAAAATGTGTCAACACCATCGCACCTTACATCCACGAAATTTAAAGTCTCGCCTATAGCGACTTTATTTTCGATAACAAGTCAACTTGTCACCTCACTAATTTTCCCCTAAGCACTCAACAACCAGCACAAATTAGCATATCAAACCTACCCCAAATAAAAAAATACCTGCTCGCGTGCCACAAAAAAAAACCTACCTAAAAAACAGTCGCGTGTTCCCCTAATTTTTAGCAAGGTAGTCAAGTGGTGCACCCTTAAACTTTTCAATTAGGGGAGCGTTTAAGATTACGAAGCACGCGCTCGGGTCGGATCGCTTTTTTATAGCGTTATTGAGAGGGGTCGACAAGGGGGAATGCGGCCTATGAAAAGGGGCCTGGTTTTTTTATCGGGCTTTTTTATATTTATATACACGGATACACCTAAACCCTTATGTAAAGGAAAATAGGCGGGTCGGTAGGGTAGGGTAGAGTAGTATACACGCCGCAAATAGCTGTCGTTTTGTTAGGTAGAAGGTTGGTTAAAAAATAGACGCGAGGCATGAAAGGAAGGGGAGAACCCCGGCGAGGGATCCGTCTTTTTATTAGTTTTTTACGCTCCGCCTTTTTAATTTCAAAATGGTGGGCCGACTGTAAAGCGCGACTTAATCGAAGCGTGCTTAAAACCTGGAAGTTCTTGTAAATTTTTTAATGTTAGGATTAATTTTATTTCTGTACCTAGTTAAACCTATTTCAAATCCAGTTATTAATTTTAATTATGTTTCAAAAATTGTAAAATTAATTTTAAAATTAATGCTAGCTAGTGTTTATACAAAAACCGACATAAAAACATTGTTTTCGAAATCCTGATTTCCACAAAAAAGATTTAAACCGGTTTTTAAGCCGATTATTTCTGGCTGTCAATAAAATGTACCTACCTACTCGATGCAAAAATACCTACCCTTTAAAAGAACTAAAATTTAGTAATATTATACACATATGAGATAAATTGTTCAATTGTTAAATGTGTAATATATTAAATAGAAAACAATCTGGTTTTATTGGTCTCAGAGATACAAATTCTTTACTTGATCTTTTATTGGTTGCCTCAAATACGCTATGAATTTATCTTTTCCATTAATTATACGATATTATAGTTTTGCATCTATAATATTGCTGGTTCACTGTTGTAGTGGTGCAAGACTAAAGCGCAGATTATAGTGCCGTAAACTTAACCGTAACCGTACAGTAAGAAAGTTGAACATGCACGTTTTTTGATTAGCGGTTATAGTGCTCCGTAATGTTTTACGGTCACTTAGGCAACCCCATGCGTATAGCGATTGCTGTTGCGGTTACGGTGACGGTTAAGTTTACGGCACTATAATCTGCGCTTAAGAAGTAGGTAAATTTAAAGAGAAAGATTAGGAAAATTACAGTTTTTTTGGCATGGATTTAATGGAAGAATAAATATTGAGCTGTTTTATATACCTACATGTCGACAAAGAAAAGTCACCAGAAGATCATATGACATTATTTATAGGTATAAGCTGTGACAATTTTTTCCCGATATATTTGTTTTCAGATAGTAAAACTCGTAGTAGTAATATCGTAGTTAATAGTAAAAAGTTTCCTGTGGACTTATTGTTTTACAAATCCAAGGAAACGCCCTATTTTTAGTGAGTCTTTAACCTTCTTAAGGAGTTGTACAAACCATTTAGTCGCTATACAGCTTTTTTCGAATTAAATTTCTCACTAAAATGTTCTAAAAACAAAACAATACAGAGATTTGTGCTTTTAATTGTGTCAGTTTTTGTTTTACTTGTTTACCTGTATTTATTTTCTACCATTATAATGGTAAATGTTTTAGAATTATTTAATGTATATTTTATATTCGTTATTTTCCTGTATTTCAAACGACTGTATGTTGTTAAGAATTTTAATAAGACACAAATAGGTACATATAAAATGCGCTTCTCAGCATGACATTTACTGCAAAACAATATCCGGAAAAAGAGTGGGACACTAGTAGATATATTTATTAAAGACACTTTTCATATACCGAATAAACTAATAAGTATATACAATAGTCGAGTGACAATGAAAGACAAAATAGCCATTTTAATCAAATACCTAATTATTTTTAAATTTTAATTGCAATTGTAAACCTGTAAACCTATCTAAAACCGATTTTTTCTTTTAATATCAAAGCGGTTTTCGGATGTCACAAAAAATCGGTTTTAAAACCTTTTTTGTTTTCAAACCGACAAACCCTAATGAATAAAATAAAATATTAGGTACAGTATTTGTTTATGATATATGTATATGTATATATAGTACCTATGTAGTGATTTTTTACTTACTTCGGTTGCATAACTGCAAATTTAGTTTTGCGCAATATTGCTGAAATGTGTCACATTTGTACGTATATTATGTGTGCGCATAAAGTATGGAAACATGAGAAAATATCTGATACAATTTGTTATTTAAAAAATCCTCGACCCGTCGTACATGAAAATTAATAAAAACCCAAAAAAGAGGTTTTGAACCACACACAAAAAAAGTTTTAAACTAAGAATAAAATTTGTTTTGAACATGTCTTAAATTATGCAATTATTTTTATTTGTAAGCATTTTAATCGGCGTCTTTTCATTCCTTATTTTACTTGCTACCACTGATATTGTATTGCTATATTTTATGAAAAACTGTTCAAATATAGGAAGTTTAAAACACGGTTAAAACAAAACATTTAAAACAAACTGTTTAAAACATGTTTAAAACAAAAAGTTTAAAACCCTTTTTTAAAGATTTATAAAACACTGTTTTAAAACAAAATGTTTTAAACATAACAACCCTGGTGATGCCATCGTCTCATTTTTATTAATGGCAACCCCAGATTTAGTGTTTTTGATACAGCTTTTAATTGTCGTAATGATAGCGGAAACTTGTGATAGCTTTACATAAGAAAAATTACGAGAAAAACAACTGAAAATTCCAAAATAACACTGGAATATGTAAGTAGTTTGAAAATGGAATATGAAAATCCGTTTCGGATGGAATTATTTGCCCTGGAGAGAAATACGGGCACCAAAATTGCGTATTACGTAAGATTTTCAGAAAATAAAGGTCAAAATATAAAAATTCGTGAAAGCTCTTAAAACGTCAAAAGGTAGATAGTAACCCTTAAACTGCGTATTGGAATTTTGGGTAGGTAGGTATATTTTTACGCGAGATTCTGAAAGTTTGTTCACAATTTCAAGTTCAAGTTTTGATTTACATGCAATATTGACTGTATATATTTACAGAACAACCAACAACTTGACTTGATACCTATGTAACTTTCAAGCATGAATTCTTATTAAGCGCAAAGAAATTAATCAAAAACGCCTTTCTGGACAATATTGTTATGAAACGCCACAAAATTTGTATTCTACCATTAAACCAATTTATTGAACTATCAAGCCGGTACGAAAAATATCGGAATTCATTGAAAAAAAGAGTCGATGACGTCATAAGTGAAAAGCATGGAAAATGCGCCTATAGTTACCTTTGCCAACATTGTATTTGCTTTTATTGCATAATTGATGTAGTACATACATGTAATGAATATTTAAAGAAAAATTTCTATGTTTTGGTAATTTACGTTAAATCGGTTTTATAAAGACCAACAATAACAAGGAACAAGACCTTTGCCAATCCCGATGTGATTACTCATTTTGAAAAATGAAGTTCGCTTTGCAGATATTGGAACGATTTCCCTGTATAGCGAATCAACTACGTGAAGTACAATAGTTTTCAACTTGATTACAAAAGATTCCACGAATGGCCTAAAAGGAAACAATGTCCCTAAATCGAGTATTATATTTTTGGGGGCGAAACCCCCGACTGTAATTATTCACCCACCCCTCTACTGACCATTGGTCAGTACATATGAGTCATCCAATTTCATCAACTGACCCGAAATCAAACTGGCACCCCTACAAAACTCTATAGTCTCATGAGGAAAAACTCGCCATATGTGATTGTCTTTCTGTTATTTCAATAGGTAAACTATACATATTTCTTTGTAGCGATGTATGAAAGTTATTATGGAATTTCGCGTTCTTCTTTATTGCTATACAATAACAAATTTTGTTATGGGTGGGGTAATGGGAATGAGCAATAATCGTGTGAAATTATTGACCACTGTCCAGTGCGCCTGCCGAACATTATTCGTACATTATAGGGTGGTTATTAATCTTGGCCATTGTTCGTCCAGATATTACAATGGACACAATATGTTCGCGCTGTAGCAAATGCGAAATTTTATTGGCTGGCGACTGATGTGACGACGTAAATTTAATTTGATGATTTGCTTTATGAATGGGTGTTAAATATTAAATTATAGAAAAACTGCATTTCTTATTTATGTAGTTTATAGAAAAATAACAATTTAACATGGTGTAAATCATAAAATAAATCATAAAATAAATCATAAAAATCTAATAAAACTTTAAGGCACGTTTAAAAGTTTTATAAAAACCAGAAAAAAATTTAAATATAATAAAACAAATAAAATATTTTATGGTTATCTTCTTTGGAGCACAAAAAGTTTGTTGTCATCTATAAACCACAATCCGTCAGGGTAAAAAGGGCCCATCATGGTCAAAAAGGATTACAGCCTTCAGCCGAAATTCCTTCTTTAAAAAAGATAAAACGATATGCCGCCAGAATGCACAGGTATAGTACTTTTTTGGTTAGGCCACGGTAACGTTAGGGCAAAATAGATGTCTACTTTTTGTTTGAGGACATTCAGATTTTTTTTTGCTTATTTTTTTAGAAACAAACGGTATCCCCTACAGTATCCAGGGGTTACAGTTATCAGGGTAAGACTAACTGTATATATACGTCTGTCGTAGTTGACTGGGATATTTTTTGTGGCAACAAAAACAACAGTAATATTCAGTAGGTAAAATTTTTGAATGTTGTGTTCCATTATGAGAAAATAACATATACAAATCAATAACTGTACATATATGTAGGTATACTATAATATGCGTGCGGTCTATCTGTCTGTTCAGATTCCCTAGCGAAGAGGGTTGCCCCCAGCCCGGAGAGTATATATAAACAATAAAAGGATTCAAAACACATTTCAAAGAAAACAAGCTTAAGTCCAGATGGTTTGTTTTAAGGAATGGGTACAATCACATGTCGAACACTGGTTTTATACAAAACTTATTTCGGTTTATATATAGGTATAAAAATGTCCTAAAAATCATCACAGTGGTGTTAAACATGTATGAAATTTAATATTATAAGAATACAATAAAAGCAACGATATATGTTGAGCGGCCGGCACTGGTTTCAATTTGCAAATTGAACGCTGATTCTACAGAGTTGCGATTCGTCAATCGATTATTATCGGTGAAACCTGGAAAACTTGAAGTACTTTCCACCACTTTTGACGAATTGCAATTGACTAAATAATTCATGCGGAAACGACTTGACAGTTTGCGTTCCTAAATTGGACAGCCGGCTTCCAGCCCCCCTTATGGGAATTTACGTGTATAGAAAAACGGTAATTACTAGAGTACCCTTGGAGATATCGCAATAAAACTAACACTGTTCGAACGAGCATTCTTCGGTCAATCTAAAAGTGGAAAAGTCCGATCGGAAATATGTAAATTAGTATCCGTAATTAATTAATAACTAATTAGGTGACACGAAATACTAGCTAAAATCGGGACATTCAATACGGTGTATCTCGTTGACCCTTTTGTTCAATCTTTATACAATCAACACCATTCGATTCCTCTCTTCTTAAACTATAGGAATCTCAAAAAGTCCGATCGCGATTATACAGCCTTGAAGTAGCAGGCGTAGACGAAGTTCGTTGTGTTATGCGACAGTTTGCGTTCTTAATTTGGACGGCAGGTTTCCAGTCCCCGCACACGATGGGCACATGATGGGGAGTCATATGGTATAGGGGTCTTAGGGCCTATGTCCGATATGGCTTGTATTATGATATATATTATATTTATATATAAATAAGAGATACGTAGTAGCGTTTTTATAAACTACTATACATTTTTTATAATTTAAGTACAACTGGATAGATAACAAAAAAACCTACTCACCGTCTTTGAAAATGTGACGACTTTTAAGCAACAGCATAGTCCGAGAAAATTGTGCTTCCTTGGTCTTGGAAACTTTTTGAAAGCAATTATTGAACGATTATTGATGAGACCTTTTGTCAATGGCTGCAACAAAAACATATTTTAATATATGAGATTATTTTTCGGCTGTTCTTATTGTACAGATAGTGAGGAGTATTTCTTTTTAGAAGAGAAACAGATAAATAACATAAAGATCTGAGAAAACTAACATTAAAGATTTTATTCTGCAAATTGTGTAACTAGTTACTTTTTAATCTATTTATGCACTAACAGGTACATTAGTATATACATTTCTTATCTAAAACAAGATTTGATCAATCTTTTCGTAGTTTTGAAGAACACAAAAACAAAAATATTGATTTATTAAGATTTTGAAAGTTATCTCAATTTTACGCAATCAAATTCTTTGTAGAAACGTGTCGAAAGATAGTTTCGCTGAGAACTGTCTTTAAAATTCCACAGATTAAGTTATAAATTAGAAACAAAAATAAAAAATCAGTTTTGTATTGATTTTTCACTTTTTTCATTTCAGAAATTCTTCTCTTCGTCTATTTACCCGTTTTTGCGTGTTTTCCAAAAAGCAAAATCGCCAATCTCGGACTATATTTGTTTGTTATAAATTAACAACTAATAAATTTTAGACGACCATAGTTAACGTTTCTATAAATAATCAAGATTGTTGTAGAAAACACAACAACATTACGGACGATCACTCAAACTGTTATAAATGATCAGAATCTGAAAGCTTGCTAATTTGATCTAATTAACTTACCTACCAATTTCCCAACTACTTTATAACCGAAATCGGCAATAAGGCACGCTCTAAGACAATACAAAATGAGATATATACGCGGCGAATCGATAATTATAGAGCGGAACGTGGCCAAAACATCCCCCACGGTGTGCAAAACGGATGCCACGTGCTCCTGGCAACCTACCGGTAGGCAATAGGTATATCAATCATAGCACACGGACAGGGAGGTAAAGTTCGGTTCATTATATGAAAATTGTAGGGTTTTTTCGCATATTCGAGACGGCTCCTTGTCCTTTCGAGTTTAGTAGCTTTTTTATTCGATCTTGAAGCATCGCTGAATCGAAGTCGACGACTCAGATCGAAGTCATTTTGAACGGTGGCTGTATCAATAAAAATACGAAACGTCATCTTATAAGCGATCGCTCATTTCTCCAGGTGCGACAACCTAACAAATCGATTCGAGATGTGTTGGTGAATAGGAAATAATGACGGGTTCAGAAAAAAAAATGCGTTGGTGGATAAAAACCAGGATAGAATAATCCTAACATAGTTATTTACACTTTACACTAGATAAAAAAATATCCTGAACTAAAATACTATAGTTTAGTAAAATATACGTTATGGGGAACAGGCTTCAAAGAATATTCTTAAATATTATTTAAAAAGACTACATATTAAAATACTATACTCTATTCAAAACTCAGGAGTACAACATTAAGAAACCAAATTCAGAGTACGAAAAAATCACCAGAAATGTCACCAGATGTTTTATCTGTTAAATATAAATTACTGTAAGGTTAAACGTATTTTGATAACCCCAATAAATCTGATATGGTTAAAATTTTAGCGGTTTTAAAAATTGTAAAGCCTTAAAAGGTGTCTAAAGAAGTCATAATGTTGCTTATACATACAACAATATGAGTTATCTATACTAAGGGTTGGTGTGTAGTCTATTCGACATCTTACTAGGTTAATAAAAGGTAACGATTAGGTATATAATGTAATATATTTTATCCAGTCAAACTGTGTTTTTACCAGGAAAGTTGTGGGGTAATTTTGATTTCTTCCATTTTATATGTTTTTTGGGTGCTGAATCCGAATCTGAGGTTTGCTAACAAAATTTCGTAAAGAAACATTGAAGAAAATGTAAAAACGGTAAATATTTTCCTTTCTTTGTGGTCTTTGCTTATAACTAAACTTGTAACTATTTTCTTATTTATATGGTCATTTAGTGAATTTAGTCTCTCAATACACTAAACTGATTTAAACTATTACCTATTCCATCTGCGGTACTACATAAAGAAATCTGATGTGGCATGGCACATGACTTTATCATACAATATATTTAATAGTGTAAAATTAATAATGTAGCTGCATGAGATTCTATTTGATCGAGATCGATCGTGTCTGCATTAAAATAAAACAAGTTAGCCAGGATTTCACAG
Source organism: Melinopterus prodromus (assembly GCA_964023965.1). Lineage (NCBI taxonomy): Eukaryota > Metazoa > Arthropoda > Insecta > Coleoptera > Scarabaeidae > Melinopterus > Melinopterus prodromus. The sequence continues at coordinate 56,111,778 of OZ030393.1, forward strand.
ATAGTTTGATAATATTGACAGTAGGTATTGTCAAAAGACCAGCGTTAGACACTACCTACTGTCAGAAAGAAAATAATTGTCAAATCCTGGCTAACTAAGTTTTAATGCAGACACGATCTCGATCAAAAAGAATTTGCTCATACAGCTAAACTATTAATATTACCAAAAAATGTCATAGACATAAATTATACAAAATTTTCTCTACAATTTCTTCTAAAAAAGCATTGTATTCAAAATTTTTGCAAATATAATTCCGTTTTGTACCTACGTCTTTTTTGTAACTATATTGTACAGTTTTGGACTTAAAATTTTGGATTAAATAAGTTGAATATTAACTAATTTTTGAAAAATTACCTGTACCTTTACATATACTATCTCAATAAAGTATGTGCAGAGAACTTGGAGGAATTCACTGATTGACAGGCTTTAACCATAAATTAGAGTTTTGGCGTGGAAAAAGTGGGGTTTTGTGGACACAGATAACATACGTCTATTTTCAACTATCGTTTAACTCGAACGGTTTGTCGGAGAGAAACCTAAATAGTGAAGTTTGTAAGAAATTTCATACACTTTAAAGTTGATACTTTCCGAGTTATAAGAAAAAAAACCGCTAAAAATGAAAATTGTTAATTTGTTTTGCATTTTCGTCAATGTTTAGTCACAAAATTTTGTTAGCAAACCTCAGTTTCGGATTCAGCATCCCCCAAAAAAAAAACATATAACATGGAAGAAATCAAAACTACCCTACAATTTTCCCGGTAGGGATCCTTTTGGGCACAAATTTACTGAATTAATTATCATAAATGAAAATCGATCATTACATTGAAATCTCATCTAACAGACACGTTTTAAGTTTTGAGATACTACGATTGACCAAATATTTTTTTCTGCCACAGAATTTAGTATTTTCCTCTTTTTAGGGTTCCTTTGATTGCTTTGGCAACAGTTACCGTATCGACCAAAATTTGATAAGAATTTTCATGATGCGTAATAACATAAATACTAAGAATGTTCAAACACCATAATTCATCAATCATCATCGTCAACCGTGCAAAAAATAAATCACTATTGCTATAAATATTAATATCAATAGTGGTTCTAAAATTTTGTAGACGATTAAATATATTATAAAGTAACGAAGGTAAGTAACATATCTTTTAAACTCTGGACAAGACTTTATTTTATTTAAAATGTTGTCCGTTGTCGAATAGTAGAAATGTTCACAAAATTACAAACATTTGCAACCGTCGCTGTTCTGCATCGTTTGTTTTTGGGGCTGTTAATCTCATCGGTGTTCTATTATCACGTGCTATACAGTGGATTTTGAAACCCCTATCTATAAAACGAAATAAAACGCTACGATTTAGAGTTGAAAAATTCCCCCCAGTTTTTAAATGCCCTATAAAATAAACTAATGCCTAAATGCAATCAATAGCAAACCAAGTTAATTCGAAGAACTCTCAAGCATATCTTAAAAATGACAGAACCAAACAACAAAAAAAAAAACTAACGGGCACTACCCTGCGCCATACCAGATAAGTTAATAAATGCTTGTCAACTTAAAGTAGGTACTTCTTACAAAGACGTTTTTATACAATGGTGATTTCTTTGTACATGTACGTCGAAAGTAAAATGTATTTAAGTTTGGTTACTATAGTTATCACCAGTCAAGCAAATCTACTATAATATAAAGGACCTAAGCATGTGAAAAAGACACAAAACACAAATTATCTACGCTCTCGCTGAAGCTTTAACCTAATAGACATGCCCAGCACCCGCTTATCATAAGGTATTGTCGACAAGTCATTGTCGTTGTAAGCTGATAAGACAATTTGGGCAGAACGACTGGCATAACGGTAAATCATCTCAATGCCAATGTCTTGAAATATTGACGATATTTATGTGATACAAGTCTTCAAGTTCTACACCATTCATTTTAAATATTATGCAACATAGAAACATGCATTGAATAAATATAAAAAAAATATAAAAGATAAATATAAAAGAACCATGAAATATTTTCCACAAAACTTACCTTAAAAATCAAAGACGTCGATGGTATTTGAAATAACCGTTACACAGTGAATCATATCTTTACAGAAGGACTTATTCCGTTAAAGATAAGCACAAACAATCACACTTTCTTTGTATGCTCGAATAACTGTCAATGAGGATGGGCTACTGCTGTATTCATATATTAGGTCAAAAGGGCCGTAATTGAGGTGCACAGCACCCGCGTATTACCTACCATTCAATTCAGGTTTATTAGGTCCTCTGTCAGAAACAGGTAGAAAATAACAATAATTCGCTTTGCAATACATGGTTGTTGCTGCTACTGCTGTTATTGAGTATTGATTTTATACACATTTTAAAAAGGTATTGCCGAAATGACCTTCATAAAAGAATTAAAATATTTAACGATAAAGTTATAAACCTCTTTTAAAGTGGTATTTTGATAGACATTTTTGTTTCAGTGGCAATGCTTTATTAGGATCACAGCAAATTGTGTTATAAAAAGTGTGCCACAAGAAAAGGATAGCTAGTGTCAGGGTCAGTGATGAGCAAATAGGGTAAATATCCGGTATATAGGTATAACCGATTTTGATAATTTTTTAGAACGTTTTCAAGAAGTTTATGACGAGTATAGCACATCTTTGCAATTAAAACAAATAGAAGACACCCTGTGGAGAAATTAAGCTGCTTGGTCAGGATTTTTTTTGTATTGTTCCCAAATATCTGAATATTTGTGAAGATGCAGTTAAAGAAAAAGTTACAGTATTTGCTTTATCAGCTATTGATTGTTTGTAATCTTTTAAATTAATAAACTTGTGTGTGTAAAAAATAATTCAAGCTATTGAATACTAAAGTTAAAGTTACAAGTAAAACTGTAATTCTGCATCTTTTAGGAAAATATAATTAAAAACCAGAATATTGGGGATCGACACGGCTTTGTTACAGACTACTTGAGAACCTGATCAAGCTGCCTATAGATAAATACATATATCCCACTTTTTTCTCCGCTAAACTTCTTTCCAGATAGTAAACATCACCGTGAACAAAAAGTTTCATGTGGACTTATTTGATTTCTTTATTACTTAAAAAGTCAAAGCAGTTTGAAATAATAGCAAAATTGTATTTGAAACGGCTTCTTGGGAATTAAAAAACTCGACATGAAATTTATTACTTAGAATGACATTTACTTGTAAAGAAAGAAATAGCTAAAAAAATTATATGTTTTTACTTATTCCTGCACTTCTTTATTTTTCAAATTGGTTTCAAAATTTTGAATTCTTGTCTTTAAATTATTTACTTTTATTATTGTTATGGGTATCGTTTTCGCATTGTGTGATATGTATTTTATTGTTTATTGTTGTTTATTGTTTACATTTTATTGTCACAAACTTAGCAAAACATCATGTTGATTCTCCTGGTATATTCAGTTCTAAGAATTTAATTTTCAAAATTGCAAAGGCGGGTGATAATCTTGTTGAATTTAGTTACAATATCTTGAAAGAATCATCAAAATCCATGGAGAATTATAAAAGCTATTAAACATCTAAGTTTAGCAAAACATTATGTGTTCACGTTTTTGTGTCCGGAGTGTACAACTATATTAAAAAAAGTTAAATACATATATATATTTTTTTTTTTAATTTAGAAGAACATAAATACATTTGCTTCAATTTCACAAACAACAATATTAATAGTCGGCAGGTTAAACTGTTCTATATGCCCCAATGTAAGTTATTATTATATAATAAATTACCCTGGAAGGTAAATAAAATTTGGGTGAATCGTCGATATTTGCCTGGATTGTAAAAATGCTAGATTTTCTCCCTTTTACCGTCTATATTTGTATTAGCGGGTGATAGAATTGATGTCATGTCTTCTGATGGAAGAAGGGGTTGGGTGGAACTAACTATCTCTAAACTTTTTATGTATTTTTTGGCTTTTTTCAAATCTCCTATTCGTTCTAAAATTTGGGTCAAAATCTATACCCTTTGTATAAAATTAATAATCCACTTAGTCAATTTTTAAAATGCATACTTACCTCATTTAAAAATTTATAACATTTCGAAAATACGTTGTTTTATACCAACAAATTTTTAATTAAATATTTAAAACGAAGGTTCAGATAAACACTATAATTTATTTTAAAAACTTTTATTAAATTCTATATATATATATTATTACAATCTTTAAAATACATACATTTATGACATATATATAATATACAATTATATATATGTATAAATATAATACATCGATATTAAAATAATTTCGAATAGAAACTTTATTGACGAACGCATATAATTATGTACACTAATTCTGTGAACTAATCTTACGAAATTATTTACACCTTAGCAATAATTTTGGTATGGGTTCGTACACGGGGCTCTCGGAATCACACGATAATAAAGAGATTATATACATAAGACACACAAACATCATCTTCATGCGTATAAAATGTTATAATTATTTATACTAGTTATCAGTCTTGACTCCAACGCGGCACCGATTTATACAAAAACTAATAAAAATAATAAAAATTTGAAACCAAAACAAACATAAAATACATATATCACATACGTATACACAAAAACCAGTCCCGCAACAAATCTAAATTACGACACAGACATTCGCTAGTGAGGGACCGTCGTTAAATGCCTGAAAAAATCAACACTATCCTTACAGACGGTGCTGCACTTCTCACACTTGAACGGATTTTGAGAGTCGTGGAAACTCATATGGATCACATACATATCCCTATGCACAAACGAAATCCCGCAGTGACGGCAGTTTAACACGTTATTATTGTTCTGGAGATTCTCGTTCTTCACTGTACTATCATCATCAAGAGATTCGTTATCGCTCTCACTCCTCGTAGGCGATAAAGAATCGTTGTGTTTCGGTGGGAGGTTGAAATTAGGTTGCTTATGTTCGAATTGTTGCTGGGCATCTTTCATGTTCAGATTCATAGCAATGGCCCCAGGAAACGGCCCTGGGAACATCCCCAAGAGATGTGGCAACATGAACGGATTCATCATGAAAGGATTATAGGCAAGTGGTAGGTTTGGACGTGGTAGAAGATTCTCCCTGGACGATGTCGGACTAGCACCGTTAACCTGCTTCATCGGCTTCTGCTTGGGTCCTCTTCTTGTGCCATAAACATCAATGATGGTATCTGGATTCTCAGTACCATCTGGATTCAGGACCACCAACGGGTTGTGCTTGTATTTCCTCAAATGCTGCTTGAAGGAATGGCAATACTTCGTCACATAGTGGCAATCCTGGCAGCGATATTGGTACACTGGTGAGTGTGACTTCAGATGCGAGTTCAGCATGGATTTGTTGACGCAAGAATACGAGCACTCCCCGCACTTGTAAGGTTTCGCTCCCGTGTGATTATTCAGGTGATACTCCAAGTGGTGCTTGTATTCCGTGACGAAAGGACAACTCGGGCAACGCAGGATCTTATCAGGATTCATGTGCTCGATTATGTGCTTCCAGTATTCTTCTTTGGTCGGGGTTATGAACATACAGTTGCGGCATTTGTTCAGTTTGACTTTGCCGTGCGAATTTACCTTTGGGGTCCTCGGATCTTCCTCTAGGTCTTCTCCTGTGGATCTTGGTGATTGCTCTCCTGACGATACACTACCAACAGACATATTTTGAATACATCTGAGCGGGCTTTCATAGGATTCTGGAGACAGAGCTCGTTTCGTGGTTAGCTCCATTGGTTCGTCATCATATTGTTCTTCCTCTTGTGGTTCCTCTTTGATGATATCAGGGGAAGGTGTACGCGACGGGCCAGGACTTCTTTCAGAAGCTGGTAAAAACCCTTGCATCCACATTTTGACCACAGCTGCACCTTCAGGTGTTTGGATCATCTACAAAAAGTAAACAATCCGTTAAAACTAAGTTTCCCCGTTGATTTTTTTTTTGCAATTTTTACACGTTTTCTTCTTATTTTCGACAAAATTAAAAGTGGTACTTACCCTTTCGATATCTTGTCGTGATAATGATCCTAAGAATCCAGCGTGGGGAATTTGCGGCGGGTGGTTGTGATAAGCGGCAACCCCACTAATTTGCGGCATGATGTAGACAGACGCACACGTAACAAAACACAGAAAAAAATCCAATAGGAGATAACAAACAACAAACACTCGCTTAGAGGGCTCGATTGTAAACTGATGGTTTTCCCGATGTGCTTTAGCTTTTATTCTCGTTTGGTTTTCCATCACCCCCGTCGTATAGACGGGCGGCTCTGGTTCGCTCCCCACTCCGTTTCCGCGTCCCCCACTACGGAGCGAGCTTTGGTGCGAGTGTGACCCTTATGTCCTTCGGGCTTCGGTAGGAAGTGATTTACAACGTACGGGCGTCGTTTTAATTCGCTTTTGACGAAGAAGAAAAAGAAGGCAATGAGCGGGTTAAGTGGGAGTTGATGTGATTTTTAGTATGTCGTTTTAAAATGGAATATAGGCGGAGAGGATAAAATGAGCGTTTTTATAGGGATTTTGTAATTAGTTTGTCGTTTAGAATCGTTTTAATGCTGAAGTTTTATTTTAATTGTATTTGTAAATGGTCATATACGAGTATGATATTAATAGTAATTTAAATAACCGATGTTTTATAGGGTTTGTGGTTATTTTGATTAAACTATAACTGATTATTATCAAACAGATATATCATATTTAGTTTTTTTTATTTTCTTATAACAATTGCTTGTTTTATAAAATTAGGTAATGTTATAAATCTGATATTATTAATCATAATTATTAATTATTAAATAAAAGAAATTCTTATAATTCTAAATAGAATCTGAAAATAAGTTTTTCTTCTAACCGGTTTAATAAAATACATAAAATTAACCAACGTGTTAATGTATTTTGTTCAGCTATTTTATTATAAATAGTTCCATATATGCTAAAAACTAACAAAAATGCGTGGCTTTTTACGTTTAGCACCACGAAAATGTCCGTAGTTGTTAAATACTAGGTAAACGAGTAGCGTCAATTTAAAAACCAGAGAAAAAGCTAGAAAAAACGCACTGTTGATACCTACTAGGATTCATATGTGAAAATAATGACCTATTTGATTACGCATAACTATGTTGACCTTAAATCGACAATTATAGATATTAAACTTTAAGTAATCTGCAAACTTATATTGTGGGTCCTAGATTATCACAACTCTAAATATTAGACTCGTATTATACATATCATTCAATTGTGGTATGGAAACAGATTGTAATAAATACATTATTGTGAACTGTTTTCGTCTTATATACACAAGCGCTAAACATATTTTTACAATTTTTTATTTGTGCTTATTTATCTACTTCTGCAACTGAGTCATGCCATAATACATCGTAAATTAGCCATATCAAGCAAATATGAATTACTGTAATTATCAAAATAGTGCTCATGGAAAATTACCTGAAGAAATCGAAAGAGATCGACAGTGAATGACAAAATTAACTGCTATAATTAATTATTATTTTATCCATAGTAACAACAATATTATTAAGTAATTATTTACAAGACATTTTATTTTTGTTTTAAATTATATTTCCCTATTTATTTCCTCGCAAAAATTATTTTTAGGTAGTTATATTGTTATTCTTAGTAAAACTTCTTATATGGACTTAATTGTTTTTCAAATTCTTAAAAGTTACAGTTGCTTGAAATATTAACTTAATAAATAAAATCAACAATAAAATACATATGAAAATGCGAAAACAAATAAAGAACACATACACATAACAATAATAAAAGTAAATAAATTTAAGTAATAAATACAAAATAATAAAAATAAATAAAATAAACTAATGAACGGGAAAACAAAATGCTTATGAAACTTTTTAGACATTACCTTTTCTACAAGTTAATGCAATTCTGAAAAAAGTTTCATGCCGACTTATTGGGCTTTCCAATTCCTAAAGAGGTTAGAATGGTTTAAAATACTGTTTTGCTATTAGTTCAAACGGCTGTAACTTTTGAAGGAATAAGGAAAACAAATACCTCCATATGAAACTTTTTGCTCAGTGACATTTACTGTCTGCAAGGTCTTGCAGGGAATAAAGTGGGATACCATGTAAAAGAATTATTTGATGGTTAATTGATTTTGAAAAAATTCAATAACCGGTTTTAACTGTTGCTTTTTGAATATTTGGAATTCGAAAACGAGTTATTTAAAAGTAGGTTTTAGTAAAAACCCTTTTGTAGAGAAATCAATCATGAGGTATGTTTCATGTAGGTTTTGTTTTATATATTTTTTATTGTTAGAAACTAAAAAAAACTACACTAAAAAAACACTAAAAAATGAAATCCTTGGATATGACATAACAACTATTTTTCAATCCGCGTTTGTTTTCAAGATACTTGACTTTAAAGTTTTGTGACCGCAATTAATTAATAAACAAAAGGTAAGATAGAACGTAAAAAAGCATTATGGATAATAAAACTCGATTATTTACATTAAAGAACACGAAATATCTAACACAAGCTCTCTAATTCCTGCAGACTGTAATATTAATAATAACAATTATTCAACAAAACAAAATTCCACTGCCTGTACCTTTCCTGGTGTAGATTCATTTAGTCATAAGTCATAAAAACATTCATGTGCAAATTTGTGTAACAAAGAGCGACCGGAAAACAAGTTGTTGTACTTTTTATTTATAATGTGATTAATGTTGCCGAATCTATGTTCTAATTTTTAGATTTGAGTTATGAACCACCCGGTATAACAGTAAGGTTAAAAGTCTATATAGAAAATGTATACCACATGTATAAATACACAACTTTAAAACATGTTTATATAAAAATTCTGCAATTTTACATGGTAAAACATTAAAAACATCTAAACAAAGTTTTACAAAAACGAATTATGTAATGAGTCATGAAGTAGGTACAAATTATAACACAATATCTAAATAGTATTTGATTCAAATGTATATAAATAATTTTAAAGTTATTATTTGGCATACTATTTTTACGCTAACGGTATTATAATGATTGTTTAAACAGGTTAACGCCAAAGTCTTTTATACTCTATTATATATAGAACGAAAAATTACCTATTTATTTCATACCAGTATACCTACTAACATATGTATTTAGACATTCCTTATTTTACACAACAGGTAGGTGCTTGCTGTTTTCAGTAAACAACTGGCAAGGGCCTAAATAAATTTGTAAACAAATCATTTTAATTAATTTTTACAGAGAATTTGTGTACATTTTTATGATAACTCGTTATAAATAAAATTTGTACAAAATGTATAATAAATACAATAACAAAAAACTTTATTCTTTTGCAGATATTCTTTTTTGTTGTGCCTTGGTATTTGCAATTTGCAGTCTAGTCCACGGCGCTTTTACATTCACCCCTTGCTATGTTTAATAAGAATTCACCCTCGCAATACTCCCATTGGTTCGCCCTGATGGTCACTAAGCCCCTAACCCTAGACACCCTTTGCAGTTTTTGTTGTTTTCGCAGAAAAAAAATCGCTTCGTCATCTTAACCAAGTACAATCTTCTGCAGAAATAACAGTATGATTACTTACATACTATTACTGGCTACAATTATTACTAATGGTACAACAAAAGAAAAGAATAAACCGATTATTTTCCTGTTAAGCGTCATTTGTTCCTAATGCATTTTCTAATCTGTTTATTCGTTATAATCTAATCTAGTTAGGGTATAATAAAAAGGCCAAACAAATCCTAAGAAAAGCAAACTAAACTTTTCGGAACCGAACATTCGCAGGCAAAACGGTCTTAAGTAAATAGGCATGAAACGAGGCCAATTGCAAACACATTTTGACGTCGACACACAACGAACCATACTAAACAAACACGTTATCTAAAAATAACAACTTTTCCATTTTTTTTTCTTTCTGACTCCGATGAAGTCGGTCCTTTTGGGCCCTAAACAGCAAAACGATAGCATTATCTGCAAGCGATAACTACACACAGAGAAATGTTTAAGACATTCGTTGTCTTGCCGAAATTTACTCCGAACAAATCAATAAAGTTTTCAATTTAGATGAGCTTATTGAATCAAAACTCACAAATTTCTCCTTTGAAGCGACAACATTTTGTTTCCAAGTAAAACTACATTGGATAATTTTAAAAGTTCTTATGAGTTCTTTTAAGAATATAGTGTGTTGCATTGAACAATTCAATATATTCCAATGAAAACAACTATTGCATTGAAACAAGATCATATATGTAAAATATGGTGTTCAAAACAAGTAAAATTAGTTGGTTGATGCAAGAGACGTTTTGTGTGAACCAAGTAACCAAATGCTTAGTTTAAAATATCGGGTGGTTTCATTGTGCGGAAAACTTAAGAGTTTGCGCGGTTTGTGGCACCAGACTGACGCGACGTAGAACGGCGACAGTTTTTAGATACGCAGTATATGAGGACTACATTCTCCAGTCTCACTCACAACCCTCACAACGTTAACTCCATGCAAATATATTGGTTATAGTGGTAAGCAGTGTCGCTTTGATATACGCTTGATTGTATCTGCAGTTTTACATGTGATAATGGACAGCGCGGATAATTTTTCAATTTCATCAGATCATCTTAAAACGATATTTGACAGTAAGTATATGCGTATATCTACTTTTTATGCGAATGTTAATACACTATGTGCATTCTATGTTTGCAGACCATAAAATAACTGTGCAACACATAACAAAACTTACAGAAAAAGAGATAAAAGAACTTATTCCGGCTATTGGAGATCGGATTGTTTTCCGGGAAGCGGTGAAGCTAAGAGGAGATTTAGAAACATCTAAGATGAGAAACCGTATTATAATGTCCAGTTGCAGAAAGGCCCATCAAGTCTTGTTGACTGCTTAGCTCTTAACTGTACTAATTACTGTATCAGGATGACATTTTTTTGTATTTTTGATTGTATTTTAAAAGTATTTTTTTTTCTTTTATAAAAAGTTATTGGGTTTATATCAGTATGACACCTACTTGTTTGAAATGTATTTTTATTTTTATAATAAATTAATGTATTGGTATATATGAACTTTTTTTACCCATTGTCTTTGCTACATGACTAAAAAAATATATGTCTTACAAAATAATTGCTTAACGAACTTTGATGTAATACCACATATTATGTTTTGATTAGATTTGTCAGCCAGAAGAATTATTCTTGCTAGTAAATATGATTAAGTAATGTGCTATCATAATCGTGTAGTTCTTTCTGCATTTGTTTTGATAGACTTATTTTTTTATGTAACCTTTGCAGCAGCGGTAGATAGTTTTAACAAAACAACAAAAACATTCACTTCAAATCAATATATTAAGTTGAATGTAAATTACTATTACTTGCTTTGAATTTTTAACGCACTTCGTTTAAAATGACAGTTACTTGCTTTGAGAACAAAATACTCTATTCAGAACACTAAAGGTGTTGAACCAAAATTACAATAGTCAATAGTTTACTCGTTGCAACTAATTTTATCTCGAACGAAACACTTAACACTGAGAAAATATTGTCTTGGTTGAAGTGGATAGTTATTTCGTGGATATGGAAATCAACCGTTGTTTTGATGCAAAGCAATTTTATTTGAATTGAGCATTCCTTTCTGTGTACGCAAAGAACCAAATATTTCGAAGCCATTTTAGGTGGTTTTCTGTGCGTGGGAGCTCGGGGCTTTGGGGCCAAAAAAGGGTAGAGAACGCAAATTCTATTGTGTTGACCGATGGGCGGGTGAGTAACCCTATACCTAGGGCAGCTGTCGCCATGTTAGGAGTGGAGGGCCGTCATCCGCGTGGACATAACAAACAGAAATATCCGCCGTTCGCAAAAATTCGAACGAACCCATTACCTCTCTGCGTGTGGACAGAAAAATATCCCTTTTTGTGTGTATGGTTAACAAAGGGTTTTGCCAAAAAATGTATCGACCGGCTGGCCGGCTGGTTTATTTACCTGGTGTATACCTGATGATTGCATTTTTTCTCTTTCGTCGATTTGAATGCCTTCCCAGGGATTTTTGAATGTCATGTAGTTCCTGGAAGGAGTTTAGACTTTCAATTGCAAGGAAGTTTGCTACGGTTATGAATGAGTTCTACTATTAAAACCAGTTATTTTGAATAAATCTGTTGAATATGAGGTGCACTAAATTCGATATAGTAATATAAAGAGTATTATTATTATTATTACCAATGACTCTGCTAAGTATTAGCAAGCAGGAGACTTTTTTAAATAGCAATTAAACCGCAGAATACAACTCTAACTTTAATTCACACCTGTTGCATGTTTTAAAGTCCTTGACGTCGATTTATATAAATGAGGAACATACCAGAACATATCAGAACCAGACCAGGCAACTCCAACAGGACATACCTGTCGAAATGATGGAGTATCGGTGAGCCAAAAGATCGATTGATTACTTTTTTTATTTCAAATATCGATTGATCGACCAGGTCGAAAACATCAATCAGAACGATCTTTTTAGAAATCGATAAAAGTACATATGTATAACATAAAAAGTAGTAACAATTTAAATAAAATCAGGCTACAACAAAAAGTGCATTATACCTTGGATGTAGTAGTGTAAAAAGAACTAAAATGATACCATTTAATTTACATTTTCATAATAAAGTCCATTGCCATTAGGATCGTCATTTACAAAGTGACTATTACAGATTACTATGACTATGACAGAGTATTGTAATCGTGCCGAAATATATCCTTTCGGGTCCCCTGGACATTTTTCACCAAGGCACAAATAATGTCTGACGATTCAGGAGAAACTACTAAAGATATCGGGCCGAAACTTCATATATAGAAGTTTCATGACCAAACTTAGAGCTGAAAAGGTTTTTGGTCATAATGGTTCAAAGGAACTAGATGTTCACTCTAGGCGTTTTTTCAAGGATTTTCCAAATGAGTCACACGTTCTGTAATTTCATCATAATAGTTAAATAATAAACTAGAGCACATTTTTTATAATTTCTGCCTATGACATTATTTTGGTAAAATTAATAGTTTAGCTGCATGAGCAAATTCTATTTGATCCAGATCGATCGTGTCTGCATTAATATAAAACTAGTTAGCCAGGATTTGACAGATATTTACGTTCTAATGACAGTAGGTAATGTCAAATGCTGATATTTTGACAATACCTACCGCCAATAAAATCAAAATATCTGTCAAATCCTGGCTATGATGTTTTATTTTAATGAAGACCGATCTCGATCAAATAGAATCTCATGTAGTTAAACTATTAATTTTATATAATATATAGAATGATAAACTCATGTGCTTGGCCATATCGTTTTTTTTTTTTGTTGTCGTCACTTTGAATTTGTTATGGAATACAGTTTAAAGTTTTCAAATACTATTTTTGTGGGTTTTGAACATTTTATTTGTTATGTATGTTAACATGCCATAATACGATATTACTAATAATAATATTACTAATGCGATATTCGCCATATTACGATTTATATTGAAAATATGACGTTCGATAAATTCAAAAAATCAGAATATTTTAGAGGGAGTTTTAAGTCTTGTTAGGGCGTTTATACTGTTTATTGATGCATAATAAACAGTCGTAGCAAGTTTCATACAAATTCTTAGGTTATTTTTAGACTTATGATTTGTTTACGATTTATATTGAAAATATGACTGTTTCGATAAATTGAAAAAATCAGCATTTCCTTTAGAGGGAGTTTTATGTCTTGTTAGGGCCTTTATACTGTTTATTGATGCATCATAAACAATCGTAGCAAGTTTCATAAAAAATCTTAGCTTATTTTTTGAGTTTGATTTGTTTACGATTTATATTGAAAATATGACATGATAAATTCAAAAAATCGGCATTTCCTTTAAAGGGAGTTTTAAGTCTTGTTAGGGCGTTTATACTGTTTATTGGTGCATAATAAACAGTCGGAGCAAGTTTCATACAAATTCCTGGGTTATTTTTAGAGTTATGATTTGTTTACGATTTATATTGAAAATATGACTGTATCGATAAATTCAAAAAATCTGCATTTCCTTTATAGGAAGTGTTATGTCTAGTTAGGGCCTTTATACTGTTTATTGATGCATCATAAACAATCGTAACAAGTTTCATAAAAATTCTTAGGTTATTTTTAGAGATATGATTTGTTTACGATTTATATTGAAAATATGACTTCCGATAAATTAAAAAAATCAGCATTTCCTTTAGAGGGAGTTTTATGTCTTGTTAGGGCCTTTATACTGTTTATTTATGCATAATAAACAATCGTAGCAAGTTTCATAAAAATTCTTAGGTTATCTTTTGAGTTATGATTTGTTAACGATTTATATTGAAAATATGTATAACCGAGGCACAAACTGAATTTTCCATAAAAAGGAAAATTTTAAAATCAGCAAAATTTTTTTCACAGCTTAGTTTACTAGTTTTTCAATAACAGACAAAAATATCAAAAATCTACTGTAAGACGAGAAATTGTACATTCTTTACCTTTAATTTGGTGTTACTTTTTGGATTCTGTGAACAAATTACATGAGAAAAAATTTCGAAATTTTTACGTTTTTTGAGTCTAAATGTGCTATATTTACTAAATATTGTAATAATTCCTGACGGTATTTACTGAAGATTTAACATCTCTATTATTTTTGACTACAAAATTTGAGCATAAAATTACATACACTACTCCCTAAGACATTAATGTTAAAAAATAGTATTTTAGTCTTGGGCATTTAAGAATTTGCTTTTTTTACAGACGAAATCAATTATTAAAAGGGAAGACTTTTTCTCGAGAAATTAAATTTTACGTCCATGTGGGGATACACTATATAGGCTTCATTTCCGAAACACACCATTTTATAGTTACATCCTACTCCAGTTGTTTGGGGGAGATTATCCGGAAAACCAAATCGATATTTTTGGAAATCTGTCTCAGCAATAAATAGCCCTAAAATCAGGATGTATTATATCATACCATCTATGTTCCTCAATTTGTCCAATCTCAAGTACTACAACGCAAACTAATTTCGTCCTTCTCCTATTACAAATATCCCCAAGCTCTCAACTTCTGGGAACCTCCGAACATCTTCCGTATCCACAATTTGATACATCGTTAATGGGACGCCCACAAATGCATTATTAGTGTTCTTCGATTCTTGTGTTTATGCCAGCCATCGGTGATTTATAGATTTGTGACGTTCGGTGTCCGGCAGCGGAGTTTTAAGGAGTTCAACGCTTAGGTGACAGGAAGTGCGGTAGTTTTTGCGGAACTTCTCGACCTTGTTATCTGCTGCGAACATGGCACTATCTCGGCTTGTTAGCGCGGCGTTGCCCGGGGTGTCATTAATGGACGAGGTGTCGGAAACCCCTAAAATTCCGCACCAGCCGGTATGCCGGGTATGCGGTAATGATTTTTAATGATCCAGACTGCAGTGACCGGTAGCCAGAAGTTAATTTATTGCTATGGCTATATTTTATATCTGGTTGCCCACCGAGAAGACGCAATATGCCAGTTGTTAATTAATTATGGTTTCTACTAAGAACGAACTTTTTTCATTTCTCGAAATAGTATGTTTAAAACCGAAAGTACAGAAAAAATAATTGGAATTCATTCAATAATTTCTCTCAAAGAATTAAGGCCAAAACTGCAGAGACAAAATGACAAATTCAGAAACTCATTTTAACAATTATAATTTTTAATCTTTCTGCATTATAGCGTTGATAATGAAATTTTTTAAACTCAGGATAGCAAAATATATCCGCATTATGTAATACTTCCATATTATATGGTTTTTATTTTATTTTTCTCTTTGAAACGGTCTAGTTATTGACACAAAAAAAAACGTCATATTAGTGGTTTTGTCATTGAAAATGTTTACTAATATTTTGGAATTACCACAAAAGCCAGTTCATAAATATTATTTCAATATTATTTCAGGTTTTTGAGATTAGAAAAATATGATATTTTAAAACCTTGTAAACACTGCAGCTGAAGTTTGTAAGTTATTTAGCCAATTATTTTTATAAAACTATGTAGCCAATTTTGTCTCCAGACTACTTACAAGTAAAAATTACATAAAAAATCCCTAATATGAGTTCTTACTTTTTTCAATTATTTTGATATCCCAAATTTAAATCGCATCAAAAAGTTAATAAGATATAATAAGAGTTACACTCTGTGTATTAAGGTGTTGTCAAAAATTATTAAATATAAAAAAGGTTTTATAATCAGAAAAGCTATTACAGCACAAATTTTGCATATCTCATTATTACTTAATTTAAAAAAAAACTTATTTTGTAAAAACACTATAGTCGATTGTGACTGCTTTCAAAGAAAATCAGTCCAAAAACAAGTTTTATATAACACGATTTATTTAATCATGCGTCTTACCATTTTTTTAAAATATATTTGAGTTTTACGAGTATTACATTAACAAACAAAAATTATTGATAAATCAGAGCACATTCAATTACTACATAAATCACAGATATTCAATTACTAAACTTGTCAAAAAATACAATAATCTAAATTAAATGACTACCCTGGGCAACAGCAAATAAATCGAACATGTTACAACAGATTTTGTATGCATACTTTCACCATATATTCTGAATCTGAAGTCAGAAATAATGAATTGCCTTTAGTTTTTGAGGGCCTCATGGCATTTCTTGCTTTTTTCTTAAAATCTAGACTCAATTTCTGTTTTTTGGATCCAGATTCTACGAAAAAAGCATACATATCAGTTGGTTTTGTTCCATTTTCTTATTTTTTAGCCAGGCTAATATTTAGTTTCAATTATTATCTTTATCTTAAATGTTCTACATCTACACTGAACAGGTTAAGTACTATTTTTCTTCAGAAAGCTAATAATTGTGGCAAGCAGTTTTATAAAAGTTTTAGGCCATGAACAAATCTTGTGTCTTATAATTTCCCAGGACGTATAACAATTTGAAGGGCCTGCCCTTGAGAAGGGGAATTTTTGATAAAATAAGAATCACCTTGACGCCCCTTTTACATCTGTGTTTACATTTGTTTACATCAATTTTAACTTTATCTACTGCGTATGATAAAGTATTGTAATCCTGCCGAAAAAAGTTAATTTTTAGCGGAAATAGGTCTTTTTGGGTCACCTGATCATTTTTGACAAGGTACAAAAAATGTCTCTGTATGTGTGTGTAAGTCTGTGTGTATGTCTGTGTGTATGTGTGTGTGTACCCGATTTTTGTGACGACGATTCCGGAGAAACTACTAAAGGTATCGGGACGAAAGTTCATATTTAGAAGTTTTATGACCAAACTTAGAGCTGAAAAGCTTTTGGTTCAAAGGAACTGGATGTTTCCTCTAAGCATTTTTCAAGGATTTTGCAAATGAGCAGCAATTTCTATAATTTTGTCAAAATAGATAAATAATAAATTAAAATAGAGGAAACTTTGTATAATTTATGTCTATGACATTTTTTGGTAAAATTAATAGTATAGTCATTTTCACAAAACATTTCTTCGGAAAAAGAGCTAATCGCAATTTGTCATAATTTATCATTTTATTACGGTTTGAAAGATGTTCTCGCTTTTTGATACATTTATAAGTAGATGTCATCACTCATTCTCAGCAATTATCATGCTTTCAATTGTTGATAATAATACTTCGTATTATTTTACATTCATTTTACCATATCGAAGTTTATACTTCATATCAATGTCTAACGTAGGTAAACTAAAAATATGCCTTATTTCCTGTTAGTTTAAATTTCCAAAAAATTCTACAAACATATTACAAACAAAGTTATTTACTATGCATAGAATACCTGTACCAAAAATTTGAATAAAACCATTAAATTCGTAAAACCATAAAACAGTATTTGTTTTATTTTAAAAGGGTTGCAACCCCAATAAAAACTAAAATAATAAAACTACCCAATAAATAAAAATCCCACATACTTTACAATTTACATAAAAACGCATCCCCTTATAGGATTTCACGAGTTTTTATAATATGCATTAAAACACCTAACGCGCAAAAAAATCACCCCTCACATCCGTTAGCAGGTACCAAGCAAACACCACGTTTTTTACTCCACTTTTTATACATGGACGGCGTCTATTATACATCCCCTGTATCAGTGACCGTGTCATTGTGTCCCAGGACAACCATAAAATTGATGGTGGTTTTTTCGTATGTTTTTTCATTAAAAGCGACCGCAGTTCGTTGATGGTTTTCTGGAAGAGATCCTCAAATCCCATGGTTCAGCCTTGAAGGAAAGAGAGGGAGATATGGTACGTGTTTTTTGCCCGCATGGAATTTGATGGTTAGGTAAAAAGGGAATGATTAATTGGCATTTAAATGTACTGCTCGGCAAGTTGAATGGGGGCGAATTGCCACAATAAGGTGGGAAATTCAGCTAATAGTTGTTTTGAGGTTATTGCAAGATGAAGATAAGATGAAGAAGGGCCATGAGAACGCATAAAATCGTAGCGACATCTGCAATAAATATCAATGAAGAATAGCTGGGATAAATGAATATGAGGGTTGTTTTCCCACAAACTTGGTTAAAAGTTACAAATGTAAATTATCAATAAAGCTAAAGATGCTACACGTTCGGCGTTATTGACTTATGACCTATTTTTTAATTGAATTTGATACATAATTTAATTGTCTTTTGAATTTTCGAGAAAAAGAGATAAATATTGTTTGCGAATGGAAAGGAAAGGAATAAGCATTTTTGATAGATTTTCTTGTGATTCAAAACATATGTGAACAAACTTTAAGTACCTTTCTGGAACTTACAAGGTTTAAGGTCTACTATGACACCCTCCTAAAGTAGTATGGCTGTTGTCTTACTTTCTTCTCGAACCTTACGTGATAAGAAACTTGGTTTGGAAAAATTCCCATTTCAAAAACATCTATTTTTTTTCGACAAGCTTCTTTTATGTTTTTGAGCTCTAGATTGGTTTAAGTAGATTGACTACAGTAATAGAAATGTAGTACTTTCACACAAAATAATTATTCATCAATTATTAACGATTATTAAATGATTTTGGTAATATTTGGCCGAATTTTGAATTTGTTCTGGTCAATGTAAAGAAACTACAAAGATTATCATATATGTACCTTTAAAAACTTGAAAAAATATACTAAAGTTGATTAAACTGGAAGACAAGAAATGGTATTTCTGGTCAAAGTTTGAGACACCCTGTGGGAAACTAAGCAACTTGTAAAGGACACTCAATTATAAAGCCTTATAAACATTTTGCTTTTAATTCATCCCAATATCTGAATTTTTGTAGATTATACACAACTTTCAACTAAAACTTTGTATTGTTTAGGTAAAACCGAGTTTTGGGATGCATGCCGATTATTCCGCAATCCCTCAGAATCGAACAAATGCAACAAAAATTCAGAATGGAAAGAGTACAATGGTATGTTATAATTTTGTTAAATTTCTCTACAAATTTCTAAAAAATAGTGAAAATAAGTTAAAGATTACAACAGATATCGAACGTGAAAGTTAGAAAATAGGCAGGAGTTCCTGTAATTGCGCCGGTCAGTGTAGATACACAAAAGATTTGCCTCTATGTGAATGTATAATAGAGGTACGAATAGTTTGGTTTGAAATCTACATACGTGGTGTTTAACAAATACTTTATTAACTTTTAATTAACGAGTATTAATTTTTATGAATCTTCGTCAGGATTAGATTAGAAAAAAAAGTTGATATATCTCATTTGATTAAGAAATGTTTGTTTATTATTATTACTTTACTCCAAATAAATGTTATTTGACTCAAATAAACATTATTTCTATCAAGTTAAGCTAATTGTTTACAGATTTGATGTTTATATAGGTATTCAAATAAAAATAATCATTGACGTGCCGTTTCTGGAAACTCTTGTTTAAAATTAAACAAAACATAAATTAATATTACATCTTTTCCCAAACTTTTTTCTTAAAATACCAAGGTATATGGTCAAATAGTGAAGTAACAAAAATGTTTCTTCAACGACTGTTTAAGTACAGAAATTCCATGATTTGTAATCATTGGACAAAATAAGTCGAAATAAAATTAACTTGTTGCATCTAATAGGCCGAAACACACCATGCAAGTTCTTGAATACTGACAATATTCTATATTGGTGAAACAGTTGTAGAACAGGCATTTTTCGCAGTCTAAAGATATTCATAGTGTCAGACCAAATTAGAAAGATTTAAAATGACTCACATCAAAGTATAATTTATAATAAGAATCTACGAACTTGAGTTAAAATGTTTGTTGAATAAATTGAAAATATTAATTTATGTACCCTACCCCCACCCCCTGGCAGCAGTTTCCCACCTTGAACTATTGCGACGTTGGTGACCATAAGTTACTTATTCTACTATAGAAAATGTACCTTTTATAATTCTTAAAATACGAATATGGCCTTGTATTTGTACAGTCCATAACAGCTATAAAGAAACGACAATTTATTTTCCATAATACTTAATTTTCTTGAGGAAATTCATTGGTCGTTTTATCGAGGTACGAGTGTTTCACCCATTGTCAGTGGCGTAGAAGTTTGTGGGAATATAATCAAATTACTAAATATGGGACAGTGTTATCCGAAAGTAGTAAGAAAAGGAACTGCGAAAATAACTTGATTACGTCAAACAATACGAGTAGCGAAGAGTGTGAAAACAAAACAGTTCCTTATAGCAATTAATTGTATTACTCAGTATATGAAGTATGAACCCACGATAAAATTTCTAAAAGCTCAAATTATATGCGGAATACATATATCAAATAAAACGTGCATTTATTGTAAGAATTTGAAAACATATTTGAAAAATGCAAAAAATATTTGACCATACAAAAAATTACAGTAATGCAAAAATGACATGAGCATTGAAAAAATAAGTGTCAATAAATTTATATAAATGTGTATCAGAATAAACAATTTTTCATTTATTTGAATGTTCCTTTCATAAGATATTTGGACACTTTAAGGGGTTGGAGGGGAAGTGAGAGCGAGGTATGATAATTTTGATTGAAAATTTGATTCTCAACATTTGTTGAAAATGCTTTATTTTCAGTGTTACCATCTCAAAATGTTTAAAGCTCAAACCTTGCTCAAAGCTTTTTTATGATTTTCGCTTTATTTTCGTGCTATCTGCTGTTGTATTCATGTTAATTTAGTAATACTTATAAACAATCGATTAAAATCGAGAAATAATTACGTAACCAAAAATTAAAAATACCATTCATTCATTCATCAACTCAATTTTTAGCAAAATGCCCAAGATCTTCGATAAAAAATAGTCCCATCGACCCATATTACAAGTTACGACTCATTTATTCTGCTCGCAGGACCATAAAAAAGGATCGCTGACACGACAGAAGAAAACAGCACCGCAAGGCCGATCAAAACCGTGTCTTTATCGGGACGGTATCCAGATCGTGAAGATAGTCGTTCCACCAAATGGAATTAACCTCATCTTGTGGGCTCGCTGACGCAACGTTAACAAAAGCACGTGCTGAATTCAAGTCTCGGGGTGCGTGCTATGCCTCTTTCAGATGGGTATCCATCCCTTCCGTCTCGGTGCTATAGACCGTTTGCCTTCTCCTTTCAACCAAAGCCGGATGGTGGTTATGGTGAGATAGAGAAAGGCGCATATCTACTATAAGGGTGTTTTGAAGGTTAGGCGTATACGGGAAACGTGCATCTCATTATCAGAACAGGAACTGACCTACGGTACGAGGCAGACTTCAGGCAGTCATTCATAAAAAAAAGGTCGAAGGTTGTATTTTGGAAAGTATGAATGGGGGTTGAGAGTTTTAGTTGTTTGACGGTATGAAAGTTGTGAGGGTGATTGCTTTAGGTATTATAATAAAGTAGACGTTTCGAACAAATTATGAAATAGTGGCTAAGTTATGTTTTGGAAATCTATTTGGTAGTAGGCATAATTGGAGGTTAACAGAAAATATGAAGAAATACTAATTTTGTACCAACAATGTATCCTTTTTATGCTCATCAGTAACGTTACATAAAATTTTAAAAAATATCTATTTGTAGAGAAGGAATAAAGGTTAATGAGAAAAAACGCGATAAAAATATTAGAGGGCAATCAACATACACTCTTAGGCATTTGAAAAGGCAGAAATAAAAAAAAAAAACGTTGGGGTATGAGAGAGATTTTGGACAAGAGGCAGAGAAAGCACAGTGCGAATACGATTTAGTAGTTGCAGGTTGAATTTGAAGTTTTATTTATTGCAATGTATTTTGATTTTACAAAGTAAACAAATAAGCACAGTACTATTATCGGAAAATAATTGTTTATTTAAAAATAAGGAGGCAAATAAAATTTAAAAATCGGCAATTTTTTTACAAGATGTATGTATATGTTGCCTCTAAAGTTGAACAGCTTGGAAGAATAGTTAAAATGTGATGTCTGATGAATATAAACACACTTTTCATTATAAATGGGTACCACAATCTCAAAGAATTAAAATATCTCATAAGAATGCCATAACGATATTTATGCGATATATTTATAGAATCATTGCAGAGAATAGGTGAGCGTTCTAATATAGAGCCTCAAATGACTCCTTTGCTAAATTAAAGATTAAACTGGCCGCGATAGGAACACTTAATTTTAATTTGTCCTATCCACGCCGGTTCATTATTTACAGTAGAATCACGTTAAATTCAACTACCATTGGTTAAGTTTAAGTTTACATTTAAGATTAACTTTCAGTATAAAATTAATATGTCTATTACTGTCCAATCGTAAGTAGGTACCGCCTAAAACCTAAAATTAAATTTCGTTATTTTATCTAATGTAAATATGTTTTTTGATGTTATATGAAAATTAAGCTTGTTATTTTTTAGTTCAGCCTAAAGTATAATAAGTTTAATTTGACTGGACTATTCAAGCAAAATTTAACGATAAAAATTCTTCCAAATATGACGAAAAAACAATTTGACCTCTTAATATTACTTGATATTGCGCTTGAAAACTAGATATTGATGATTCTAGACTTTGTTGTTCATGATTAAGTATCAGATAAAAAGCTGAATGTAAAAAAAAATAATTTTTGTTCATTTAACTTTTGAAGATATCCCAGAAAAGTTTTTAATTACATAAAAATTAATACATAAAAAGGACTAAAGGTGCGTTCCCATTAGTGCTAATGGCAGTGGTAGCAGACGCAATTATAGTATTTCTAAGGAAAAACTGCTAGTGACTCATGTTTATGTACATGCAAACTAATATGTGTCACTATAACGAGCTGTGAGAAATACTATAATTTCGTATGCTACTACCGCCATTACCGCCAATTGGAACACACCTTTACAATTCTTTTGCTAAAGTACCTACACTTATGTAACGCGACATCAAAAAATATTAATTAAATAGAAAAACGATATTACTTACCCTCTGTCCGATAACTGGCACTTTTATCCTTCAAATATAGTCCCAAAATAGTCGATTCCTGAAATTGAAAAAAAAAAACAAAAATTAAAAAAATGTTGTTTATATTATAGTATAGTATATATAGTATATATATATATATACTTCAATATAATATACAGGGTGTGTCATGGAACTGGTACATTAGAAGTTTCTCATGTTCTACTATTTCTGGAAAGTTGAAATGTTGGCATTAGAATTTACTCTAAATTTACTATTCCGTCCCCCACTATTATAAATGGGAGTAATCAAAATTGATTTAAAGGTTTCAAAAACTATTAAAGATAGGTGTAGGAAACCCTACTATTGATTGATAGGGAATAAGATTTCCTATCGAATGGCGTATCGTTATACAGCCGTTCCATTTGAAAAACTGAGTTTTTTTATGTTTGAAAATTCAATTATTGTGTTGTAAATTTTGAACACCTAGTATAAGATATCATGATGAACTAAATATAGTCTTGTTTGGTTATGTTTCTAGTTTTGAACAACCATTCACGAAACTTCAAATTACAATAATCACCGAGATATTCAATTTTAAACGTAACCGCGAAAATCATCAAGAAATTAGTAAAATAAAAAAAACTCAAAATTGGTGAGACTTAGGTATAGGGAAACATTATCAACCATGATGTAATTTGATACGTAGAAACCAAAAATAAAATAAAAATTATCATTTCATTTAAAATAAGAAAGTTGATACCGACTTCCGGTGACCGGACGTGACAGTAAACTTGAGAATATTTTAGCTGAAGAGCCCAGATCCAATAAATTCTAGTTCCAAAATTTCAAGTTCCCAGAAATAGTAGAACAAGAGAAACTTCTAATCTACCAGATCCATGAGACACCCTGTATAGTTCATAGATGTATTTCGAAATATAAACCGGATTTCTTTTTGTAGAACTACTAAATAATAAGTCCTTATTTATGTATATGTAGGAATGGTCGAATCACTATTCGTAGAGCGCTGAGAATATAGGATACAGTATCTCTCTCAGATATACAGGCGTCTCTAGGAACATGATGTACATGCGGATGTCTCAAGAGGTACAATATCAGTTCGGAACAAAAGTGGCGTAAATGTGGACCTTTTCATTACGGAAAACGTGAAAATTGATACATTGTTATTTCTTGAATAAATTCGCTATTGAGAGAAATAGAAAGTAAATTTCGTATTATATCAAGTTATTGATCAGATTTAAACAAAATTATAGATTGCTTTATTATTACAACCGCATTAATAACATGTTTGAGATAAAATAGAATTTTCACAAAATTTTAAATGTAAATTAAATACGTCAACGGTAATAAGCTATTATTTTCACATACTTACCTAATTTGACAGTGTTTTAATTATTATGAATTACAAATTAAAAACTACCCAAACAATGTAATTGTTTTATCTTGTAATTATTTTGAGTTGATTTATAATAAATCAAAATGTTTTTTTAGATTTCCTTATCAAATGATTTATATTAACAACTTACGGCGAGCGTCAATGCATTTTCTAGCCTTTTATTAGAGACGATCGACACAGTCCTCCATTTTTAATTAATGTAACCACTGCCTTGCAAGCAGATGCTTCCCACAATTATTATACGCATAGTCCAGAACCAAATTCCATTAAAAATTGTGTGCAAGCTACAGAAAATATCCGTTCAGTCCAAATCAACAACCAAAACTTTGCTCATAATAGAATAAATTAAATGCAGATTACGATAACCCTATTCTTCGCTTTCGCTCACATATATATATCGAGATGCAATAGATTTATTACCCATCCGTAAGCAAGAACAGATGTAGGGCAAAAGTTAACCGCATCACAAAGGGCGATACTTGATTTATTTGACCTATTTTATAGAGGAACTGACCTACGGTCACTTCCGACAAAAGGCAAACCGTGAACTTTATCATGCAAAATTTTAAATTGTGCCCTCGATCATTGTTCATCACCTTCGTTCGTATTGTCCGGGTGACCCTTGGGGTTAAAACGTTTGACCGTAGTAATTTCCCGAACCCGGCCCTGATAAATAAATCGGTAATTTTTCATTAAACGCAGTTACGCTTTGTGCGAATCGCTGGCACTTGGAAATGTCCGTTATAGGGTAAACACGTACTTTTCTGTTCACACCCATCCCCAATTTGGAGAGTAGGATCGAGAATTTTTGGAGCGTTTGGAATTATTTGGATGGTGGGAATATGTCGGCCATGGTCGTAAATTTCAATGATCGTCATTGACGGTTTTAATTCGTCGAACAAAGACGCAATAACGACTCGCACAGTGGGAGATTTTTAACTATTAGCTAGAAAAAATAATTTTGGTTTTAAATGAACTAAAAATAATACCTAGTTGGATGACTATAAAAATAGTGAGATTTGTTCAAATTTTCAAATCCTTTTAGCAATTTGGTTTTAAAATACTGAAACATTGCGAATATGATAATATTATACTTGCCAATATATGAAAAATTGTAAACAAAGTCTATGTTACTTTTGAAGGGTTCAAAATTTGGAAATCTTTGCGAATATGATAATTATACACGAAATTTTTTTGGTTTCATGCGAGCTATCGTTTAAATATCTTTTTAATACACAGGCTGTTCATTTTATTCTGAAAATGTGTTACCCTTTCCTTCTTCAAATAGAAGGGTGTGAATATTTTTACATTTTGGAATTCTAAGATTTTTTTTAGTAATAATGTTAAAAAATGCATAATTTTTGAGTTATAGCAACTAACCAAAATTACAGAAACAAAAGTTTTTTGTTTTAAACAAGCAATAGTCTAAATAAATTTTTAATTTACTATTATTCATTTTGTTATGGAACAGGCTTCCTTTATCTAATAGAACACCTTGTATATTTATACATTTTCTAATTCTAAGATTATGTTTAAAAATCTTTTGTGTCATTTTGTATACAATGCATAATTTTTGTATTATAAGCAATTAATTAAACCTCATCAATTTTCATTTTAACCAGACGGATAAAAAATAAAAGAAATCATTAAAAAATAAGAAAATTTTTAGATTTTTTCACTGTTGGAGAATTATTTAGATGGTTCGGTAATTTTGATTAATTGCTTATAACACAAAAATAAACCAAGCATTTTATAAAAAAAAACAAATGATTTATCTTTATACAGGGTGAATCTCTGACGCGGCATCCTCCAATTATCTCAAGAATTAACAATGGTAGAGATTTAAAATTTTGAACTCAGGAATAAATTTTCTATTGAAATTCGAATATTTTAAAAGTCTGAAATTTTTTTAAATAACTCCTATAATACGGTACAGCAGTTATTTTAACAAAATTTGGTCGTTTAAGTAAAAATTGAAAGGACGGTACCCTGTATACAAGAAAAACTATTTGGCATACACATTTTGTAGTATTTTGATTCTAATTTCTGATTAAAAAATTTCGTGTCATTAATTCATGATTCATGAGGTAAGAAAAACTGGTCAGTCCCCAAATTTACAAAAATACATAAACAAATTAAATTATTGCAACAACTTTACAAACAAAATGTTATTCTTTGTTTCTTTTTATTTAATTTTTAGGAAGACCGGATCTCGTATATTAAGAATTTTACTATGGAGATAAATAGGGCTCAATCGCCCTAGAATTAGCTAAATAGTCAGAAAAGTACTAAATATTTTCAAATATTGTAATTTTTATTCAGGAGACACCAACGATGGCGTGGACGACGAACTCTTACTCGAACGTGCTCTGATCTAAAATTCTTATTTTAGCACACTTTTGAATACTTTTGCCAACTTTTTGTTTGTTGCTTGATATCTTCTTAATTTTAAAACTTTAGCTTTCAGTCTTGTAGTTATTTATTTATTTTTCATGGTGGGAGCCAGTTGGTCGTAAATTTCAATAAACGTCTCGGCGTTTTTAATTCGTCGAACAAAGAACGAGTAATAACGACGGCATATGGGTTAGAAAATGTTATCTGATCTATTTTTATCGCAAATCATTATGTGGGAGCTGAGCCAATGGAACGGCGAACGATCGAGGGCCAACCCCTATCCTTTTAGCCGAGTTAGGGGCGCGGTAATTATTTTATTTATTTTAGGTGACAGTTGTGCTGTCTCTCCCCGTTCCCATGCTAACGATACTCCACAATTTCCCCCGCGCCATCGGACGGTTGTTGTTTTGATTGCGAAGGCGAAAAAGCATTTCAGTCTGGGAGTTTGGACATCCAAACTATGATAAAATAGCAGGGGACAGTTTTTACTGAATATTTAACATTGACTTTTAATAAATTATGAGCTATTAGCATTGTTTTATTTTTAATTTACTACTTTATTTTGTGTCTTGTTTCTTACAGTTTAAATTTAGAAAATTTAGTAACTTAAAAAAATTAAAAAGACAAAAAAAATCTGATATGGCCAAGCACATGACTTTATCATACTATATAGGTATATAATAAATAGTTTAGCTGCATGAGATTCTATTTGATCGAGAGCGGTCGTGTCTGCATTAAAATAAAACTAGTTAGCCAGGATTTGACAGAAATTTTGATTCTATTGACAGTAGGTATTGTCAAAACATCAGCGTTTGATACTACTGGGTCTCCCATAACAACTTACCAGCACAAATCTATGTTCCTTTTTAAATGGAACATTCGATAGACCGATAAGTATAGAACACGTCAACAAGAAAAACAATCTGATGTGCCCAGGCACATGAGTTTATCATTCAATATATAAAATTAATTGTTTAGCTGCATGAGATTCTATTTGATCGAGATCGATCATGTCTGCATAAAATAAAACCAGTTAGGCGGGATTTGATAGATATTTTGATAATATCTATTGACCGCAAGTATTGTCAAAAAATCAGTGTTTGACACTACCTACTGTCATTAGAATGAAAATAATTGTCAAATCCTGGCTTGTTTTAATGCAGACACGATCTCAATCAAATAGAATTCGCTCATACAGCAAAACTATTCATTTTACCAAAAAATGTCATAGACATAAGTTATACAAAATTTCCTCTATTTTAATTTGTTATTATGATATTACGTTTTATTGGGTTACCTTTTATTGAGAGGTAACTAACAACGATAAGGAAAGAAGTGAACTCGTTTTGTATTTTAAATATATCACAATTTTCGATAGTTAATGCTCATTGTGTATGGAGTGTGTATGGAACTCTTGATACCATTGTCGCTGACCAGTGCAGAAGGCAAGATATTTAAAAATCGATTTGTGCGGCATTTGATGGGCGATGGACTTTTTTTTTGGCAGCTAGATGTAGTTTGGTCATAATCATTGAATGATTTTTTGGGATTTTTAGTTTTTAGTTGTTTTTAGATGAACCCAGGAATACCGAAATGCACATGTGCGTTTCGAACCTACACCTTTGACCATATGCTTTCTATACATTTTTTTTATGTAAGCATGGTTATTGCTTGTGGGCAATAAAGGGATTATTATTATTAATATTTTTATTATTATTATTAGAATTTTAATGGAATACTAATAATTTTAATAAATAATTAAATAAATGGATAATAGTAAACTGAATAAATAGATAATAATTATGTCAATACAATTGTCAAAAAGTAAAAAATGCAGAATGTTATTACTAAAATCAGCTGCACGAAAAGAACTACTAGACTATTACATAGACTATTACATTTGTGAAATTGTTGAATTTCGTAAAATCATCTGGATATTTAATAATAATTTATGAATTACTGCTCATAGGTTACAAATGTCAAATCAGATGCTTAATGATTTTTTTTTGCTGTTGACGATAGACCTACCGAGTTAGACATTTTTGGAAAGCTGATTTATCGATCTTTCGAAGTTTGACAATATACAGGGTTACCCACTTAAAATCCTTAAGTTATTTGACATTTAGCCAACCTCCAGTTATTCGGGAATTAAGTCATATAAAAGAATCGCAAATCAAGAACTGCTAAAAAATGCAATATTTTTACTATCCAAAATGAGTTCTTTTGTTTCTTTATCCTTGTAAGTTCCTTGTACCTCTGATTTATTTTTCAGAAAAAATCACGTTTTTAACGTTTATTTTACAATATCTCAGAAATAGTTGATAATAGCTGAAAACAACTTCTTGTCAAAACGATTGGGATACAATTTTTAATCACAAACTCTAGTAATAATCGCGTACTTGTAAGCATCTTAAAAGTACTAGAGGACCGACAGCTTAACGTGGGCTCCGAATTATGATAGCAAATAATATAATCAATTCCAAAACCAGAAACCATTTTATCCTTAAAACCGTCGTATTATGTAGTAATACAATGCAGAAAATAATAATTTATCTAAACATTATTTCAATAATAATTATAGGCAACATGATTTCAACGTGCCCTTTAAATATATCAGGTAATTACTTGATTAATCAACAGCTGTTTTCAAAATTCGCACCATCTAAAATACGGACAGTAATTGACACTATGTGTTATCATCAGTAATCATTATCAAATATTAAAAATTGTACAATTCAGCTAGTTTTTGTAAACAGAAGCACAAATATCGAACTCTTCATCTGTCTGAACTCAAAAAGGACAAATTTAATTATCTCTTCGACAGAACCATAGTCATCGCTCCGTCATTAACAGTAATCATTATCGGCGTAGGATAACCAGCGGCGTGCGTTCTTGTGGCGCATTTATCTGCACCGGGAAGTGCTGATTTCGGATGTCTGTCTCGCCCCGGCCCCTATTTGTTTCTTTTTTCCTGTGTTTTCGTTCGGGACCGTGCTTTCGGATTCCGTGTTTCCACTTTACTTAACTGTCATCGTGATTGAGCCCAGGCAGATGTATTATTTTAAACATGTGCGCCAGCGTGCTGGCTCCAGCCGAAGATACATTTGTCCCGAATGTCCATTTTTAACAACAAAACATGATCAAATCTGTTGACAACCGCTTTATCTAACCGATTGGACTCTTTTGTAGTTCTAATGATAAAATTGTTATCATCGCTAATGTGTTATAAATTTAGTTGTTTCTTAAGGAGTTATGTAGAAAATTTAGTGGATAAATAAAATAAGTCGAGTAGGTACACAGTGATTGTGATTTTTAGGCCCTTCGGTCAAAACCGATAACAAAATTAGCTGTAATACCATTTTAATTGATTGTTTGTTTTGTTTGTTGTGTTCGGAGTTGGTTTATTGATTCGGGTGAACGCATTTGTTTGGTGAAAAAACATCAATTACCAAAAATTGTGTTGTTTCTGAGATAGAAAATATAAATAAACACGCACTTTGTTCCCTGGGCTTCTAAAGATATAATAAGTACTAGCCAGCACTCCATAGCAAATATACTTACATAATATATGTTTAAAGATGTGTCTAAAACAGGGAAAGAATATTTACAATGAAGGTGAACACATGCTAAATTGATATTTCAGTAAAAAAAACTGTAAAAGATAAAAGCACACGTAGATTCCAAGAATAGAACCATGTACAGGTTCTACTAATATTCGCGGAATGGAAATAGTTTCATAGAAGTAGTGCAATATTATGAACAATATTATGAACACGCTGTATACAAACAAAAAAGTTTCTATTCTGTTCTAATTAGAATTTAATATTATAAATCACTTCAAACATATTTCTAGTAGTGATATAGTAGTTATTATCTAGAAATAATTTGGTTCTTATGATGCTGCTTTTTAGACAATCAAAACAAGAATTCAAATACTGTAAGGACTAATGTAAACGCCCCAAATTCAGAGAAGTTAAGTAGGTTTTTTAAGAGGTTTTAGTTACATTTGTAACTGTAGAATTTATACTTATGTGGTGAGAATGACTATGTCAACTTTTTAAACAAATATTTCGTTCTAAAGATATCTTTAAATTATACTTTATTTATTAACCCTAATTCCCCTACGTTAATTAATTTTAATTAATTGCCCCTAATTCCGACACTAAGCGTATATTTTGATTATTGTGTTTCCTTCATCTTGTTTTTTGTATGTTGTATGTTTGAATGTTTCTTTCATCTGCAATTTTTAGAGTTTTTCTTGGTGCAGCTTTTTATTCTGTTCCTTTTTCGCTTCCTTTGTTATTTCTCTCAAATGATTTTCTTTTGTGCTTTCTACTTTTTTATTAACAAAATATGTTCTCTCCAAGTATTAGATAATAATGGAACAGTTTCGTTTTACTTTATTTCGTTGTTTCAGACAAGAATAATGATTTTTTAATGGAGATGGTATGAGTAACTGTTATCTTTAAAGGTGGTGTATTAACTCCAAAATCGCTACTCTCTGCTGCTAGTTTAATAATTAGGGATTATTGATGTCCAAAATTCCGACACTCATGTCGGAATTTGGACAAAACAGTTAATTGTAGTATAGCAAACGATCTATAATATGTTATTTTCTTGTGCAAAGACAGCAATAGAGCCATATGTAGTACTTCCAACCATGTACACAGTTCCGACACTCGTGTCTGATTGAAGGACTAATTGTGTATTTTAAACAAAGGAAATGTTTGTTTTAAAAGTTTCTATATTTAAAACTAAATGCCACTTTGCAAAACGATTAATATGCTTTTATCAACCATAACAACAATATAGATGTCTTAAAACGATAAATAAATTAAAAGATATTCTATACCTACTTAACGTAACAATGTAACAAAAAAAGGTTTGTAATTCAGGTAAATAATTAATACGCAATATACCGTGTCCGGCAGAAACTTGGACATAATGGGCAAATAATGGAAACAATTTTTATTATAAACTTATCAGATAATGTTTTTTTTTTTTTCATAAAAGCTTCTGGATTGTATGAAACATAAAATGCAAGTATTAGAATATAATTAACTATTTGCACATACCTGGTATTACAAAAAGTATGCAAAACTCTTAAAAGTTATTCACAAAGTGTTTAGAAATAGAAGGGTTATAGAGGGCAGTAAGTATGAAATTATAATCTCATTCGTCGTTGCATGAACAACCGGTATATATGTCGAACGTCGAAAGTTACAAAAATTTCAGATTTACTACCATCTAATATTTGGAAATACTTTATCAAATAATATGTTTGCATAGCTTTGAAGATAACGATTCTTTGCTCTTATGTCATTTTCATCTTGCGGGCAACATGCGGTGTTTATGCAATGGAGAAGGTGATTATAATTTTGCATTTGATGCCCACTAATATTTCTAAATACGTTTTGCAAATACCATTTTTGCATAGGTTTTACTCTTAAGTGTTTTTCGTGGTTTTGGTAACACCCGGTATATGCAAGCAGATAATTACATTCTAATGATTGCATCTTAGGTTTCAGACTACCCAGATACCTTTATGTAGAATAAAATTTTCTGACAAGTTAAGAACAAAAATCCATTTCTTTGAGGAAGTTTTAAAACTTTAAACCTACCACTATCCCTATGATGTGCATAATGTGTTTCTGTTTTTTTCTTTTATTTTGTTAATAACAATATTTTGGAGACTGTGGCGAACTTAATAATAAAATTATAAACCCCTAACCACAACAAGTATTTTAGAACCTAAATACGTATTTCAGCAACTATGTTGCCATCTTCAGTAGAAACTAAAAAAAGAAAAGAGATTAGCACTTCATAGTATCTTTACTGGATATTGTCCAAGCAAATCACTAGTGATAGTGATTTTTAGTTTCTACTGAAGATGGCAATATAGTTGCTGAAATACGTATTTAGGTTCTAAAATACTTGTTGTGGTTAGGGGTTTATAATTTTATTATTTTATTTTGTTGGCAACAATGAATGAATATTCCTGTATAATAGGAGTATTATATTGTTACAGCTTTGAAGTGTGGACAAAATATGTTTTCTTTTAAATTGTTAAAGAGAAAAATTTCAAAAGAGATGATAGCAACCTTAGAAATAAACTAAGTAGGGAAGGTAGGTTGTGTGGGATCATAGGATAGCCTTTTTACAACCAAAAGTCACTGATGAGACGTACAGAGAAACAGCTTTGTTCTAAAAATCGATCTAAAAAAATGACCAATATCATCAACATTCGGTTTTCTTTAACTCTTTGAAGTAATGTTTTATAAAAAACATTTTTATTTTTATTTGTTTACATATGTATTTTGCTTTAAGAGCTTTCCTATGATACCTCCGATAAGCTTCATATTTTTGTTGTAATGTAGTGTAATTTGTAATGCATTAACTATAAGTTTGTAATAGTTAATAGTTTGTAATATAGTAATATATATATATATAGTAATATATACTACTATGTATAGTAGTATATATAGTAATATATATAGTAATATTTGTAATATAGTATATAGTTTGTAATAATTAATTTATACCATGCATATCTTATTAACAATGTTAACCTAATAGAAAATTAAAAATATAACAATAAAATAAGAAAAATAAAATATAACAATAAATAAGAAAATATATATATATCTATTAATTATACATGGTGATGCAAATGGGTTTAAATGGCGAATACAATTT
The DNA here is from genome assembly GCA_964023965.1 of Melinopterus prodromus. Lineage (NCBI taxonomy): Eukaryota > Metazoa > Arthropoda > Insecta > Coleoptera > Scarabaeidae > Melinopterus > Melinopterus prodromus. Next base: position 56,145,667 of record OZ030393.1, read on the forward strand.
TTTCTTTAAAATAAATGAAAAATTTATGGTAACTTATAAAGCAAATGCATGAATCGAAAATTTTACTACACTAGGTATGATTGGTACATTGGTCATTCAAATGACCACAATTTGCGGTCCCACAAGATTCTTTCCTTTCAATACACCTATTTTACAACTAATAATCCCATTGAATTCAATATTGTGTCATACTATATTCATAATTTTTAATGGCCAGCACTTTGTATCGACAACAAAACATCTCCTTCCCACATGTAGTCGCATTACAACCGCTTGCCAGTACAACAATAAATATTTCTAAGCACACGCTAACCGTATGTCACTTATCCCAGACAAAAGTGGCAATAATTTGGTGGATTTTGAGTGCGCGGAAGTGAATTTGAGATCGGACGTTCGTACTCATTCAAAGCGAATCCAATAAGAGCCAACTGGACCACTGCGCGAAAGAATTGCATTGTCCATCGGGGGTGGAGCGGTCGAGCCCTTTGGTCATTATTCGAGATTACTGGCCGGACGGATGGGGTGTGTTTTGTTCAATTTTATTTACTGCAACGGACGTGCGGCAACTGTTTTGATTGGAAACAGTCGAATGCGACATTAGGTGCAGCTTACTCACAGGGCACTTCAAATAAGTTAGCTGGGCCAAGCAAACTTTTGCTTAATTATCATTATTTTATAGTTACTACTTGACAGATGGATATATAAAGACATATTTGGTATGTTCTATCTTCGAGTAGAGACTATCAACTTCACAAATATGTTCAACATGTTTTTTAAAAGTTTAAAATGCATTCTACCAGCCTAACTATTCATGGCAAGATTTTGTAGTTAGTTCCTTTCCAAAGGTTCTTAATACCTTTGGAATTTTTCTGTGAATTTTGTTGAAGAAAATACATTACGGAAATATTCTAAAAACAATATTGTTACGAGAATTGTGTCTATTGTTATTTGAAACTAAAGGAATAATACCCGTAATAAGTAGGCGTTTCCTGTACACCAATTACTAGAAAAGGTCTGCCCGTTCAAAACAATTCGAATGAATCATAATCCGGGTGTATCAGGTAATAAATATTGGCCCAAATTCTAGGAATAAGAAAACCCGAAAGAACTATTTTTGCTATAATTTGTCGTAAAAGTGGTTTCACGAATTTAAAAATTAAGTTTATAAAGTCTTTCAGATTAGATTAAATACAATAATATTCTCTCTAATCTAACAATAATATTAACTTGTGCCTAATAATAAACGAAATCATGATAAAATATTTTAGGAACCTATTGTACGTATTGTTGTTTTACTAGAATGAGCTTAAATATTGTGTGCTAATAAATCAGTATTGACTAAGATAATAAATACACTATGGAAGTTGGGAATACTCTAATTTCTACAGCCTCAACTTGTACTTAGATGTCCCACTCTAGGTTCAAATCCAAGGCGGGCTGTAGTTTATTTTAAAATATATCGAAAAATCTTTATTTATCAAAAATTACAATGAAAAACCTGAATAAATAATAGATCGCTGAAAATGTCATTAAATGTGGCAAATAAAAAACAAAACAAAAACAGACGATTAGTTCTATTTTAAATTTTGTCTTGAGTAAGAACAATATTAAGTAAATGTGCTTTTCGGCTTTTGGGAGTTGGGAAACCCAGCTCCCAAAAACCGAATAATAAGTTCATATTAAGAAAACTTTTACAGGACATTGTGTCCCATTTTTCCCCCCGAAGAAATTATACCCATAACAAGAATAAAAGTAAATAAATTTAAATAAAAAATTGAAAATATTAAAAATAAAATTAGAAATAAAATAAAGAAAATCCATATGAAACTTTTTAGATATTTGTTTCTTTACAAGTAAATGTTGTTCTGAGTAAAAAGTTTCATGTCGAGTAATTGCGTTTTTAAATTCCCAATACCGATTGTTGCTCTTATTGCAAACAGCTTTTACTTTTTAGGGAATAAAGAAAACAAGTCCATTGGGACTTTTTGCACAGTGTAACGTTTTCTATGTGGAAAAAAGTTTTGTGGGGAAAAAAGTGGTATACCCTGTATATCTCAATTTTAGCTTTGTTTTTGTTAGTATATTTGTTTTGTATTGAGTAGGTAATTATAGTAAGTACCTAATTATATTTTATAATACTTTTGCCGTTCCATAAATAAAGTAATAATAAAGTACCTATTAAAATATAAATAATTTTTTTACTGCTTAATTGAAAAAACTTCAAAGCCCGTTCTTTCTGGAAATTTGGAATGTAAAAATAGGCATGTTCAAAACCCAGGTTTTGTATAAACCCAAATACCGGCCTACTGAGATGACGCAAAAAAAAATAATAAGTAATTAAGTTACTAAACAAAGTTCAGAATTAAAAAATAACCAGACATGCCTACTTTCATTAAAATATTCAGATGTTTAGTATTGTTCAGATGTTTAGCATTGTAAATTAGCACAAATTTCAAGTTTTTTATGATAAAACTTAGTAACTTTTTACCGTAGATTCATTCCGAAGCAAAAATTATAACTCAAAATCGTAAACGATAACTACATTATCGAGCTCACTCCATGTGGGACACACTATAGAAGCTACTGAAAACGATTTCAATTAGTTAAATTTTCTTTCTACCTTAAAACAAATTGCAACAAGTTGACAGCTTGTGGCGTCACATGCAAACATATTTTTTATACCATAGTTTGTCCGCCCATCCTAATTCCTGATTCCAAAATTTCAGACCTGTATTAATATACATAAATCATTCCTTGAGAAAACCAAAAAATCAGATAAAATGCGTTGTAAACGCTGAGAAGTTCAGTAATAGTAGTACGTAATAGGTAATTTAACACAATGGTCAAAATTTGTTTGTTAATAATTATGCTAGCTTAAGAACAATATCTGAGCATTAAATTAAATTTGAAAAAGTCAGTACATACCTAGATATAGATTTATAAATAGGTATTAGATCGCTAATACAACACGAGTAGCTTTGAATCCTAGAAATTACAAACAAATCTCAATTTTAAAACCAATAACATCGTTACTTTATAGATATTATGCTCTCGACATCGACGACCTCTCAGATCGATCGCACTATATTCTCTATAGCAAATTGCATAATAAAAATCCAGTTTGTCCGGCTTGCACTTTAAGCCGTGGTGATTTCAAAGCACGACGCCAGCCAGTTCCCCGATTTCACCACCACGACGAAGTATTGATCGTCCTAGGTCGCCGCGTTCGGGGGTTGTCTTCAACCCTCGCTAAAGAAGTATCGGCGAAGGTATATACCATATATATATATATGGTATATATACCATATATATAGGGATATATAGGATCAGATTTCAGTTGGCGTAATAAAAAGCGATGTCCGCAGGGCACATCCTCTTCCTACTGGACCCCAGATGCGCGCCTCACCAACCCCCTAATCTTTCGGGGTGAGCGTTTTTTTTTCTTTTCTGCTGAGCCTCGCCGTCCGCTCGCTTTCCAGCCGCGTTGATTTGCTGATCGCTTTCGCACCACCCTTCGTCGACGTCGTCCTCCCTTTCTCCATTGCGGACGCGTCGCGTCCTCCGCCCTATTTAACATTCACCACGTGCGAATTAAAGACGGCGCTGGCCGAGTCATCTACTAAATGACCGTCAGTTCGTTATACCAGCCTTTGGGGTGAATTTTATCAAGCGTTTTATTTGACTTATCGATGCATTTACGTAATCCGAATCCTCATACCATGCAGTGATGAAAGTACAGTTACAGAAACTTTGGCTAGCTTCTCCAGGGCTATATAAATGACTGCCTGCGTGGATCGTATTATTTAATAAATTCGCAAATATGTAATTTTCCAAAACAGAAACGATTTAAACCTGCTTTTTAGTTTAAAAAACATGACAGCCCTCTCGTATTCTCAATTCTCAAAGTCATAAATTATCACAGTATAGAAAGGAAATGTGCTTGCACCTCAAAAAAAATGTATACCTGTAAAATGTAAAGTGCATACCTATTGAACTTTAAATGAAAGGTACATACAGTAAACAAGTCAAAAGCTTTCTCCAACGTCATCAATGTTTACCAGTTTGAAACTAGTTTTGGACCAGCGTTTGACAGAAAGGAAGTACGGCTTCATATACACTCATACCTCGCTATACGGCCTAAATACGTTCTTGGATGTCTTATAACAAATCATATATTACCATATAAATCCAGATAAATTACACATCGGTTTCAAATCAAATTTCACAACAAATTAATAATTACTAAAAGAGAAAAAACAAACAGAAAACAGTAAATACGTAAGTAACTTTATGCAGTCCAGTGTCATAAGAAGTAATGTAAGAACCAGGCAATAGAGATTGTCGCGTGAAAAAAATAGTATCAGGAAGCCGACGGTCCCAGGTCACGTGGAGCAGTATCGCAAATATCATTACTTAAGTTAGTATAAACAAAAAACTCAAAAAATCGTGTTTTTTTTCGTTTGTCGCTTGTAAAACCAATGGAGCAATATTGATGCTTTCACAGACGATTTGTAATTTAGGAATGAAAATACGAAGAAAATGAGTCCTGCAGGGACTCAATCGGATTAATATTAACGGAGAAAATTCGGAAAAACCGGAAAAATCTGCGTTTCTTCAATATTTCGTAACTCCGCCTGTTTCAAAGTTGTAGGGCAGGCTTTTCGCGAGAAAGTAGCGATTGATGGGTACTTTGAGTGTGCACAACCTAGGCGTTGTTTAGTGATTAGTTTTTGCACAATTAGAATTTGATTTTTTTATGCATTACCTTTTTGCGAGCCTGGATGCGTCAGAGGTGGTCCGATTTTACTTTTTTTAACGGATTTCGAAAGTAAAAGTATTGTGCTACAAACGTCAATACCGATTTTGCGTTAAAATGTTGCGAAATAGGTGAAAAAGCGCGTATCTATAGTAATACAAGCGCGCTGCGCGCTTTCCCGCGTTTTCCGCCTACCCCCACTACTCGAGCGCGCGGCCGTTTTCGGTCATGTTTGCAAGCATTTTTTACCTACGCAATATTTTAACGCAAAATCAGAATTTACATCGGACCATTTAACTCACAATTGTGCAAAAACTAGTCATCGGCCAATGCCTGGGTTGTGCACACTCAAAGTACCCATCAATCGCTACCTACTTTCTCGCGAAAAGCATGCGCTTCAACTTTAAAAAATGGCGAAACATAATTTTTTTAAAAAACGCTGGTTTTTCCTGTTTTTGTTAATTTTCCCCGTTAATATTGATCCGATCGAGGCCATGTATGGCTCATTATTTTCGTCCTTTTATTCTTTATAGTTCGACTGTTGAAAGCATAACGATTCCTCTCTAGGTTCACGATTTTTTGAGGTTTTTTGTTTATAACAAATTAAGTAATGATATTTGCGAGTCGAAAACACGTCACAATACATATACGGACTGTTCCACGTGACCTGGGTCCGTCGGCTTCCTGATACTATTTTTGTCACAAACTCAGTCAGTTTCTACTCTATTGCCTGGTCTATAAGTAAGTATGTGTTTCATAATATTACCCACAGCATGTTTGGTGTTAAATTTGTTTCATAACTCGTTTTCTGGGCGACAACAACAAAACTTAAAGGGACATAAGAAAACACTAGGCAAGAAAACAAGACCTGGTCATAATTCCAAAAGGCCGTTATAGCGAAATCCGTATAGAGCAAGGCAGCATAGTGACGTATGAGTGTAGTTGTCACATGAATTTACACTATATACTTTTCAACAAAAAATGGTACAAAATAAACTTGTTTGATATCCTCCAATAAATAAAAATTGTGATGCAACATTATAACAAAAAGGCGACTCATCTTTTAGAATTGTGTAGATAGATGTTCAAACTGGTAAGTTTTATGAAAAACGTTTCTAAATAAGCGTGACGGTCGTTACCAGCACAGAGATCTTTTGGTAAAAAATTAAAAATTCGCCGAATGACCATGGTGAAAAGTTTCTATTCTAATAAAGATAATAAACAATTCTCGTTTTTATGCGAAATTTGGGGTAGCTACTATATTGATTGCATCATGTGTAGCTAGAATAAGCATATACATAAGCCACTAATCTTGTCAAAGACATTAATAACAATAATGGGAGTTATTATCAAGGTACTACCTGTCAATGTCGCACAAACATTTTCCCGATTATATGTAGATATTTTAACATCACAAGATGCCAACTTGGTATTTTAAATTTCAGAAAAATATGGAAATCTATGAAAAAGTTGTTCTAATTAGCTTTGTTGATCGTACTTTTTCCAGCACAGCCTTCCTTTTCAAAACAGCAAAACTCCGAAATTAAAACTACGCCTGCGATAGAATAAAAACTCATAGAAATTTACTGAAGTTTTTAAGGGGGTTAAAATGGGTTAAGGGGTTAAAATTATCACACGCCGGCACGTGGCTTTTTATTACTGTCCAATTAATTCCTGGGACCATGGGCCACGCACCATGTTAAAAAATCTGATGTGGCCAGGCACATGACTTTATCATACTCATGATGTGTCATATCTTTTTGGACAAAAAAATGTTGCCCAGTGTATATATGTTCAAGTCACCAAGTATTATCACCATTAAAGTCTCTATAATTTTACTATTAAAATTTTGATTATAGGAACACGAATTTTAGATTTTATCATCATGTTTTTTTTATTTAGTAGTAATTTAAGATTACGCTTGTGTTTGCATTCAAAGTATATGTTTTTAATAGAACTTTTTTTAATTCAATTCTTCTGTTAGTTCCTTTTTATAACCTAACAATAAAAAAGATTTACATTTGTAGAGAGTTTTCCCACATGTACTTTTGATGATTTTGAGTTTAATAGCCCAATCTCTCCTAAAAAATCTGATGTGGCCAGGCACATGACTTTATCATACAATATATAAAATTAAAGTTTAGCTGCGTGAGAATCTATTTTATTGAGATAAATCGTAGGTATTTTCAAAGCATCAGCATTTGACACTACCTACACTACGTCATTAGAATAATAATTTATGTCACAAGTGCCGAAAGTACGGAATAGCGCGACGAGCGGTGATGCGGCGCGTCACCGAAGGCTGAGTGTCGCCGTCGCATGTGAGCGAGTCGCGCTATCTAGTTTTTGGCAGGAGTGACATCAACGTTTATTGTGCTGGTTTTTGAGAAATGTGTATTAAAAAAATAAATAAGAAATGGTAATATTTCTGTATAGGAAATGTTAGGTTGGTACCACTTTGACGAAACGTCAAGTTTAAAAAGCTAAGTCAAATTCTGGCAGATTTATATTTGTTCATGACCCTGTAGATGTCACATCCGTACTAATATACTACAATAAAACTACAGTCATCGCTATACGTTATTTACAATTTTCTCAATTTATCGTTTTTAGAATTAGACATAAAGACGGGTTGATATTTCTTATCAACAAGCAATCAAATTGGTGATCTTATTTTATTTGAAATTTGTTTTTTCTAATTTGCCGCACTAAAGCGGCAACGTTCCATAGCGGTTCTCCAACCTCTGATTAAATCAGCTGTTTACGAGTGTGACAGCACAAAAACATATTTGTCAAAATCCTGGCTACTATGTAGTATGTAGTTTCATATCAATGCAGATGCGACCGATCTCGATCAAATAGAATTTGCTCCTGCAGCTAAACTATTAATTTTACCAAAAAATGTTATAGACATAAATTATACAAAATTTCCTCTACTTTAATTTATTATTTATTTATTTTGATGAAATTACAGAAATGGCGGCTCATTTGCAAAATCGTTGAAAAATGCTAAGAGTAAATAGCCAGTTCCTTTGGACCATTTTGAACCAAAAGCTTTACAGCTCTAAGTTTGGTCATAAAACTTCTAAATATGAACTTTCGTCCCGATACCTTTAGTAGTTTTTCCGGAATCGTCGCCACAAAAATCGTTTACACACACACACACACGCACACACAGACATTTTTTTGTACCTTGGTCAAAAATGTTCAGGGACCCAAAAAGACCTATTTCCGCTAAAATTTCAATTTTTTTTTCGGCATGATTACAATACTTTACCATACTGCGTATGATAAAGTAAAAAGATTTAAATTTTTAAAGATTTTTTCCCACATATATTTTTGATGATTTTGAGTTTAATAGTCCAATCTCTCCGAAAAAATGTTACCTACATAAAATTAGGAGTAGGTATACGTCACAATAGCAGTTTAACCTAACTTTTTACGAGGGTGGTTGATGATTCTTTCTCCGGGACACATCAGCATTCAATAAATTTCAATGGAGGTAAAAAATGCCGATGACCATTGAATCGTCCGATCTAATTCATCCGCAAATGGCAAGCATGTATGGCATCTTTCAATCGGATCGCATATATCACGATATACCAGCAGTCAGTGGAAGGTTTCCGAGAATCTTAGCGCCCCTCAATAGCGTTTTTTAGGGGTGCCCGAGCCTCGGTTGGTGTCATTTAAAAGATTAAGTGACCAGCTCACAAAAAAAAACTTAACGTTTACAAATGGTCCGAACGCAGATCCCTTTGTCGAAGCCCACATAATCGGTATCGCAGAACGTTACGGTCGGACGGGACTTAAAAATCTGGGGAATAAACTGACCAACACATGTTCCTACCACCCCCCGCACCACCTACCTACCACCCCATCGATCTCCCATTCTCATCTTCCTTCAAGTAGACCGTAGCGGCTTACCAGCTGGATGTTCGCGTAATCCTACTCTAGACTGGTGTTTTTTTATTAGATGACAACTAAAAAGACGTTCGAGGATAAACTTCAGTGGGATCTCGTTCATATTGTACGCATATTAGAGTTTAGGTGTGACACCACCAGGTCAGAAAAGGTTGGGTAAAAATTTGATGTTAACGGACATCATACTTAATTTCTTCATCAATAATTTTATTATAAATTTTTAAATATTGGAGCGGAGGTGGCCGAGTGGATAAGGCGAATGCCTTCCACTCAGAAGTCCAGGGTTCAAGCCCAGGTTAGGCAGGGGATTTCAAATACTCCGTCTCCCCGACTGCCGCACAGACAAGCCACTGGCTTTGTGCACATGGCAACATACCCCAAAAAAAAAAAAAAAAAAAAAAAAATATCAATTTTCTTAATGGGTTAATGGGAAAAGATTAAAAGTTAATCGATATCCACCAGTGCACCCAACAACAAAATTGTACGTTTTGTCAGAAAATTTAAAACATTCAAAACTTCAATTCTTTTGTTTTGTCCACTTTTCACAATCAACAAAACAAGTTAAAAATAAAGTTTTTTATCGAGAAAAGTCATTCTCTATAAAGAGTTTTGGATATCCTAAAAAGGATATAAGAAAAATTTTGATTAATTTTGTGAACTGGACGTTTCCTCTAAGCATTTTTCAAGGATTTTGCAAATGAGCTGCCATTTCTGTAATTTAATAATAAATTAAAGTAGAGGAAATTCTGAATAATTTGTCTGCGACATTTTTTGGTAAAATTAATAGTTTAGCTGCAAGAGCAAATTCTATTTGATCGAGATCGATCGCATCTGCATTCATATAATACTATATAGTGAGCCAGGATTTTCCAAATATTTTCAGTCTAATGACAGTACCGGTAGTGTCAAATGCTGATGTTTTGACAATATCTCACTATATCTACTGTCAATAGTAAAAATATCTCATATTGTGATACCGTGTACGGTCCTTGCCTGACGGCGTCGGATAGGCAGCGTGTTCAGCGTGTCCAAAATGCAGTGTTCTGTTTGTTTTTGGTTTGAGGAAGTATGATCATGTATCGAATGGGCTGGGCGACTTGGCGCGGTTGAACATGGATACCACTAGGGTGTTGCATGCAGCAATATTATATCATAAGTTGCTATCCAAGAGGATCCCGCAATACCTCATGCGGAAAATACGCTGTAGAACGGATGTCCATAACCTTAATTTAAGACTCAGGGGTTTGTTTGCTCCACCTGCCCATCGCACTGAGCTGTATAAACGGCCATTCTCTTACCAGGTCAGTCACATATACAATGGTTTCAGGGAAGATATGAAAAAATTATCGTTAAACAGTTTTGGGGGAAAGGTGGTGTTGTCTGTTTGCTCAACAGGGGGACTTTAAGCATAGAGCGCACATCGGATTGTTTTATGTTAATAAAGGAATTATTTATTTATTTAATTATTTATTTATCTGTCAAATTCTGGCTAAGTATGTAGTTTTATTTTAATGCATACACGACTGATCTCAATCAAATAGATTTTCATGCAGCTAAATTATTAATTTTATATATTGTATGATAAAGTCATGTGCTTGGCCACATCAGATTTTTTATGAATACGGGTATGAATCTTACAAGGGATGAATCAGTAATGAATTTTTTCAATTTATATACCCGCTACAAAATAAATACAGAGGAGACAGTGGTTTCCCAAATAGAAAAGATGAAAAACATACTGCAAACGGTTAAAAGGAACGGCCAAATACTCAACCTAACAGCTCGACTGGCCTAAAGAATCAGTTTTATTACAAGTCGAGTAGCATAATGCAATTATTAAAGGACTCAAACTTTTGTTGGAAACTATCACTATCCGTTACTGTTTTGTATCATCTCCAGTAGAGACTACGACTCTTTTTATGGACTATCAAAACCTCATTATGCGCTTTTCCTCTTTTGTATGGTCTCATGCTGAGACGGATTGTTACAGGGTGACAGTTGAGTTTTTTACTGCTCACCTTTATGCGTTGACAGGCAGCATGATCTAAAACACGGTAAATTATACGGCCATTTCTTTGTCAATCAACAAAACAGTTATTTTGCCAAAATATCCAATGAAAATGAGGCTCTTTGCCTGAGCCACAGGTTGAACTAACGGTACATAGCGCAACGGTACCTGATACTGTCCTTTGTAAACTTTATTTAAAAAGTATCTATCTATGCTTTCTTTCATAAATAAATCCAATTTAGAGAAAACTTAATTTATTTCAGTAACTTAACACTCCTTAAAAACTAAAGAAGCTGCTATTTTAATTATTTCACCGTTTATAATACGCCTCAAGTGTTTCCAGATTCCTGCTAACACTCTTTTATAATGACCGGAAAAAGAGATGTGCATGTGTCAAAAACCGAGCCGCTAATTGGGTGCGCATTATAGGAAGAGTATGGAAGGAATTCTCATCGGCCTTATTTTTTTACAAAAGCCCTATTTGACATTCGATCCTTTCACATTCGCCGGCGTATAAATCAAAATTTCGAAGGTGACGCCTCATTTTGCGCTTGCTCATTCTTTCAGGCCATTTCATACGTATACGGAGCCGAGGAATTCAACGTTTCCTGAAAGGCACTGTGGTCCTTTCATATTTTTTTTGCATGTAGGTAATAGGAAAAAATATTGGTTGTTTAACGTGAAGAAAATTGTCAAACCAATGTTGAGTAGTTCACAACTCCTTCATACACACAGAAAAGTGATTATTTGGAACATAGAGAAAATTAATTAATCTCTTGAATTTATTTACTAGATTCAAATGCACATTTACTTGGATGTAGAAAGTTAGGTGTATACCTTCTCTCTCACCCTTAAACTTTTTACATTAAGCTGTTAAACACCCTGTATACGAAACAGTATTAAGGTTAGCACTTACATTACATTTTCGTTAATTTAAAAATATCGCGAAAACTAGTAAAAATCGGTGTCTGACATACCTAATATAAATTTATGAGAGGGTAAGAATTTACACTGTGTTACACTGACAAAATACTTTTCACGAGACATAGTTGTAGTTGTATAATGGCGTATACAAAATTTTCCAACATCCCAAAAATCTCGATTTTTTTCAGAGAAACAGTTTTTAGGTACTTGCATGTGTATAAAACTGAAGAACTCCGTCATTTTCCATTCGATTTCCAAAATAAAAAATTAAATATGCAATTGAAAGAAAGAACGCAGACCATTATAGAGATATACTGTTCGGCCAAATACAATAAAAAGTCGAAAAGTTATGGACGTTCAAATTCAGAAGTTTCCCATTATTTTCGGTTTGGTGACCTGTTTTAATCCATAATATTTTATATCTTTTTTTTATTGAACGCCCATTTAAACTTGCGTTTAGTGCGAGTTTGTTTATTAGAATCGTTGAAATTTAACTGAGTAATCGAAGTTTAGTCACCGTCTTGACATTCACACTAGGCAGAAGGAATATACCTACGGCCCGACCGTAAGAAATCCGTAGTGTTGATTCATATTAACTAGACATTATTTTGTTTGTTAAGTACCCTGTTTTATTGTATTTTAGTGTATCTAATATGTTATTAAGAACTATTCGACTTGTACCAATTATCGGCAATCCTATTCAGACGTTTCCCATTGTTTTCAGACTTTCTGAACTTTAACAACAGTTGATGACCTGTTTCAATCCATAACATTTTATTTCTATTTTTTATTGAAACTCATTTAAATTAGCATTTAATACGAGTTTGTTTATTAGAATCGGTCGAAATTTGACTGTGTTATCGAAGTTTAATCACCGTCTTGACATTCACACAAGACAGAAGGAATATACCTACTACGGCCTGACTGTAATAAATCCGTACTCTTGATTCACATTAACTAGACATTATTTTGTTTGTTTAGTACCATGTTTTATTGTATTTCAGTCTATCTAGTATGGTATTAAGTACTATTCGATTTGTACCCAAATATCGTTAAATCATTAATCGACAATCTTAACCTATTACAACTGTGTATACACAGATAGAAAAGATTTCTTGTTTCAAAGAAATGTATTTGTTTGAATTTATTCTTTTGGGTCAAAGCATATTTCTTTGACGTCAACAATATTTACTTCATTGAATACTCTAGTTTATTTGCTTGCAGAGATTAATTTCTTTGAAATATTTATTTAAGTGAAATAAATATATATGGATACAAACAAAAATTACTTTCCTTTAAAGTAATATTTTAGTTTTTATTTAAAAAAATCGTTTCTTTACACCAATGAAATATAATTTTGATTCTAACATATAAATTTGTATATAAGGAGAGATTTATTTCGCTTAAAGTAATATTTTGTCTTTGGCTTAAAAATAGGTTTACTTCCGCCAAAGAAATCATATTTTGATTAAAATAAATATATTTGTACACAAGAAGAGATTTATTTCCTTTAAAGTAATATTTTTGTTTTTGCTTTAAAATAGGTTTACTTCCACCAAAGAAATCATATTTTGATTCAAATAAATATATTTTTAATGTCATCCAACTGTATTGTTAGATGGCGCTGTAAACTCTCTCCTCGCACTTCGTACATATCGAGAGTATAAAGCCGCGTGATCGACAGTTTAGAACTTATAGAGTACAGTACCTGCAGGATCAATTTGGGATTCCAAAGAGTACACTTTACTAAGTTAACCTTGACTATATGTAGGGTTGGGAAGACCAAGCACTGGTCGAGGATGTACGGCATCCCAAAAAGGAGGTGACACATGGCGAGTCTTCCGAAAAATTCTTGTCTATTAATTCCTTCAACAAATTAATAATTTTAAGCATTTTAACTCGACCAACAATTTTGTTAATTTTAAAAAAATGTAATTCTTTCACTCAACACAATCATAATTATTTGAAGTAAATAAATCTCATTTCTTATAATACACAAATTGCAAACTTTTTAACTGGAAACATACGTTGTTTGACACAAATCAATGTTCTTTCTACCAAACAAATATTTCAAATAAATGCGTTTTTATCCGCAAATAAATATTTCTTTGCCTCTATTGAAACAACAAATTTATTTGAGTCAATGCATATTTATTTGAATCAAACAAAAATTTCTCTCTGTGTACTATTAGGACTATTAGGACTAGAATCACCAAATTTAATTCCATTTTTGCATTCTCATTTGAATTTCTTTCCGGACAGTCTTGGCTAACTCAGTGACGAACAAGTTAGACGATTTCATGAGAAAATGGAAGCTATTCAAAAACGTTTTCAAAGAAAAGCCACCATCAACATGATCGCAGACTACTGCTGGGCACTTAATGGCGTTCTGGTTCATTTTTATTTTTTCGCAAATCACGATAGTAACTCAGTACTGTTGCAATAGACGAGTGAAAATTTTACTGTTGGCGCAATTTATTTTGAACCCAAATATAGATAGAAATGTAATGAACGTAAACTCTAATGTACTTAGTAACATATTGTGATAGTCCGGCAGGTAACAACAAAATGGAAAGAAAAAAAAAACAGTGACATAATTTTAGAATATTATTTAGAATATTAGAATATTGAATATTAGAATATTGAATATTTTAGAACACTGTAAATATAAGTCCTCATAATGCCTAATTATTGTGTATAAAGACTACGAGATTTATTACAGTCGGCCTGTATATTTGTTCTCCGTAGTGTGACGTGTCTAGCCGGTCAATAAAATTCGATAATTCTGTTAAATTTCAACCGATTTTAATAAACAAACGCGTATTAGACGCACTATGAAATGGGCTGTCAATTAAAAAAATAGCAAACAAATATTACGGATTCAAACAGGTGATCAAATTGCTGTTAAACTTGAAAAAATCTAAAAATTATTGGAAACTTCTGAACTTGAAAGTCCATAACTTTTGGATCTGACCGAGCAGTACATCTTTATAATGGTCTATTCTTCCTCTTTCCTTTGCATTTTTATTTTAAAAATAGAATTGAAAAAGGTGGAGTTATGAATTTTTATACACGTGCAAGTACCAAAAGACTATGTTTTGAATATTTCAGCTATGCCATTATGTTCAGCTTTATCAGCTCAACTTACCCAATAACCGCTATGTCTCGTGAAAAGTATGTCTCATTTTTTTTGTAACACAGTGTTATTGAAGCCAGCCATAAATATAAAGTGTTTCACTTAAAAAGCTCCAGAAAAATGCATTTGAAACTGTTAGGTGACCATATTAATTATTTTCAACATCAGCATCTATGTATTGGTAATTATCTGAGAACGTTGTAAGACAATACTACAAAAATGTAGCTTTTATGTTTACTTTTAAGCAAACAATTGTAATTACATACTGTTGGAAAGACTTCCATACTACTCATGAAATACCCTGTATATCATATCATCGATATAGAAGGAATTGCATTTAAAAAACTATTCATATTGCTTTTCCGACACGCGTAAATACCACATCCTATATAAAATTAAACAGCTTAACAACAAAAATGAGTATTTTGAATTCTCGTAGAGATATCCTATCGTTAACTTATTCTCTCTTGTTATTGAAGCCGAACCTATGGAACTTTTATGTGTACCTTAACTGTCCATCAATTGTTATTTTCAAATAACAATTGAACAGAATTTACAGTTACCTCTATTACAATTGACTTTGTACTAACACTGACACATTTCGCTACTGTCTGATTGTTCTGATTCCTATAGGCAGTGACCCTAAGATTGTACTATTGTATAGAACTCTCAGAATGGTTATCTCACATTCGACATGCTTCTTTGTATGTAAACATCTTCAATGCTAATAACGAAAATAAAGCAACAAATTCAATAAAAAACGAACCTACACTTATCTGTCCTTCGTACAGAATTTACCTAAAAATTCAACTGTATCAGAGAACCATGCAGAGATAGATGCATGTCTAAAGCGTCCAACAATTCCTAACAATAGTCGACCCGACATGGCACTGCCCAGTCTATGCTTTGTCTTATCTTGACGATTTTTCTGCACCAAGGGCCAGAAATCTCCTTTCGCTTTTTTTTATTTAGAGAAAAAAGTGAAACTCGCAATACAAAAGGACCTGTGCTACCTACCGTTCGCCAGCGTGCTTTGTGCCTGCTGCTACTGGGACATTGGCGAATTATGGTTGCGCAACTGACAACTCTTAGAAGTCATGGGGTGCGTCGGTTTAAGGGTGCGCATAAAATAGCTACATCTGGGACAAGATTTGTTACCTTGAACTGGAAGGAAACAGTTCTAGGTCAACAAATGACGACTATATCGTGTCGGTGATGTTTTTGCAGAATTGCTATTCTCTGCATATTCTATTTCCAAATCAAGTGCAATAATAAATAAATTAATTATTTGTTGGATATTCTGTAATCAAAATGAATAATATCTGATGTTTTTAAAATATTCAATAGTTCGCCAACCAATCAAACAGGACAATTCTATACCAAAATTCTTAACATTTGCAACGATATAAATGACAATTTCCAATTGGTTAAAAATGTCATCACTAAATTATGATATAATTTCGATATAAGACATTAATCTACAGTATGGAACGTTGAATTAAAATATTTATTTTAAAGAAATTCATCGGTCTTACGCGTTTATTTGATCATTAATTTTCACCCATCGGTTGATCTGTTAATTTCTGGTTATTATATTTAATTTAAATCGTTGTTGGAATTAAAAACAATAGTCATAAAGTATCGTTTACATACACTTACCGTGACTTAAACATACGAAAACTTAAAAATTTATGAAAGTTGAACTCCATTTCACTGCGGCAAGTCAACTAATCACAGGCCATGGATTTTGACAATTTAAATCATGCTGACAGTAACAGAACCTAAAAATTAACTCGTTTGACTTGAAGTTTGTTGCTTTTGTGTTGCTTTACAATTATTTTTAGCTCGATTCATGGATTATCTTCAAGGATGATGGAACTTTGATCCAACTTGTGTGCAAATGAACAAATTTATATGTTAAAAGCGATATATTTCATATTATTATCAAAATAACACAAAGACAACAAAGTTCAAGTCACACGAGTTAATTTTAGTTTTATTTTATGTTACTGCACAGTACTGACACCATCATCCGAATTGTCAATATCGAGAGCTTGTGATATAATAAGTTTAATTTGACTGGACTATTCAAGCAAAATTTAACGGTAAAAATTAATAAAAATTCTTCTAAATATGACAAAAAACAATTTGACCTCTTAATATTGCTTGATATTGCGCTTGAAAACTAGATATTGATGATTCTAGACTTTGTTGTTCATGATTAAGCTTCAGATAATAAAGATGAATGTAAAAAAAATTTTTAAGATATCCCGAAAAGTTATTTATTAATACATAAAAATGACCAACAATTCTTTTGCTAGAGTACCTATACTTATCTAACGCGAAATCAAAAAAATATTAATTAAATAGAAAAACGATATTACTTACCCTCTGTCCGATAACTGGCACATTTATCCTTCAAATATGGTCCCAAAATAGTCAACTCCTGAAATTGAAAGAAAAATTAATTAAAAAAAGTATTGTTTATATTGCAGTATAGTATATATATAGTACCTATACATATAGTTTAATATACCTAGTACACAGGGTGTGTTTCTCATGTTCTACTATTTCTGGAAAGTTGAACTTTTGGCATTAGAATTTACTAGATCTGAGCTCTTCAGCTAAAATATTCTCAAGTTAACCGTCACTTCCGGTCACCGGAAGTCGGTGTCAACTTTGTTATTTTAAATGGAATGATATAATTTTAATTTTATTTTTGATTTCTACACAATACATCATTTTTAATAAGGTTTCCCTATACCTAAATATCACAATTTTTGAGTTTTTTGATTTTACTAATTATTTGGTGATTTTCGCGGTTACGTTTAAAATTGAATATCTTGTTTATTATTGAAACTAGAAGTTTCATAATTGGTGGTCAAAAAGTAGAAACATAACCAAATAAGACGATGTTTAGTTCATCATGATATCTGATACAAGGTGTTCAAAATTTACTACACAATAATTGAATTTTCAAACGAAAAAAACTCATTTTTTTCAAATGGTACACAATGCTACCTGTATACCGATATGCCATTCGATAGGAAATCTTATTCCCTAGCAATCAATATTAGGGTTCCCTATATCTATCCTTAATAGTTTTTGAAATATTGTCACTTTTTATTTTGTTTTTAGTTGTGGACCACCAATCATGAAATTTCTAATAACCGAGATATTCAATTTTAAACGTAACCTCGAAAATCCCCAAAAAATTAGTAAAATCAAAAAAGCTCAAAATTGGTGATATTTAGGTATAGGGAAACCTTATTAAAAATGATGTATATTGATACGTAGAAACCAAAAATAAACTTAAAATTATAGCATTCCATTTAAAATAACAAAGTCACCGACTTCCGGTAACCGGACGTGACAGTTCACTTGAGAATATTTTAACTGAAGAGTTCTGATCGAGTAAATTCTAATTCTAATATTTCAAGTTTTCAGAAATAGTAGAACTTGGGAAACTTCTAATGTACCAGTTCCGTGAGAAACCTGTATTGTAATGTAAAAAAACTACATTCTGAGAATTTAAATAGCTTTGTTACAAAGAATATACTTCAGAACTTTCGCAAGTTTCTTAGTTACTCTAAATTATCTTCATTAAAAACTGTAGACATTTTGACATTTGCCAAATAAAATACCAAAAAAATGCTGATTTTTATAGAAATCTGAAATTTTTACATTTACAAAGTAAACATATAAATTTTTATTTTTTCCAAACCATGTTGACTGAATGCAAACCTTTATTTATTTGTTTTAATAATCTGATGAGCAACCAACGAATCTCGATAGAGATTTCATTTTTAAGTGCACAGATTTTTGTGTGATCTTTATGACGACTGTAGTCAGTAAATGTTTTATAGTTCAAACATTTCAAATTTGTCTATTATTTTAATATATTTACAAGTGTACTAAGTGTAAGAATATTTTGTAATGTTCTCTATGTCTTTAAAAGCCCTCCACAACATACTCAAGCCACAAGCCGCTATTGGGCCATAGTATCTAAGAATCTTACTATTACTATTATTCAAATAACAAATATGATGGTGAATAATTCCAGTGGGTAATGGTCGTTACTTTGGAATAGAATAGAACTTATACCTTGTAATTGTCTTACCAATGCATTAGTTTAATAAATGCGAGTAGAACCAGAATGAAATCACCATTTATTATTCTGTTATTAGACAAAGTAAAATAGGTATAGCTGTCAATTTTTATTATAATGCCTGAATAGTTTTATTATAGTTGATTCGATACCTGGAGAAAAAGCAATTTGACGATAGTCAATACATCTGTCACATGGGGTATGCGAAAGGGGGTGAAAAAGTCCACCCCCGCAATGAGTCACGAAGCGCCTGTACGAAGTTCAGTTGGGGGAACGGGTGAGATATGGACGCGTATAGGGGGTGAGCGCGGGACAACCCTCGCTATATAGCAGCAGCATCTCGCGGCCATTTTAGATTTTATTACCGTTCGATACTAAAACATATATATGTGGGGGGTCGCGGGGGCCGGCGGAACTGTCATTCGATATTGGAGGGTGGCCAACTTTGAGTTATATCGGTGTTTCTAGCCCGCGCGCTCCCCTTTCTTTTTTTCTTTTCGAGGCGGGACGCGAATATATATACGTATTTGGCGGAAAAATGGAATAACAAATAAATCATATTTTTATTGCCGGGACATTCCACTCTCGATGTTTTTCGCTGATTTATAAGCGTTATTTTAGATATGGCCCTAATATAATTAGTCCCGCTGTTCGCCCCACAAAACAAAGTTATTGTTTTTCTGCGTCGACAAAAAACCTTTTTTTTATCGTAATAGCTAACAATAGTGACTTGGTTTCTGGTACTGATTGGATTTGCATATTTTAGTTTGGTTTCATAATCAACACATTGTGACACTGGTTTCGGT
Organism: Melinopterus prodromus; assembly: GCA_964023965.1. Taxonomy (NCBI): domain Eukaryota; kingdom Metazoa; phylum Arthropoda; class Insecta; order Coleoptera; family Scarabaeidae; genus Melinopterus; species Melinopterus prodromus. The sequence continues at coordinate 56,165,326 of OZ030393.1, forward strand.
AACTTGGAACTTTATATCATTTTAAATTACACAAGTAGTTACATCTTACTATTTGATCTATCTGGATGGATACTATTTTATATCCGAAGTCACATCTCATTCAATTCATCTCTCATGTCATGCATCGTATTTTTAGGGATCTTTGGATACGATCATGTGTGCCATCATAGGTATATTTTTTCATAATTTGTATGTAACCATTATGTAACACATTTTTGGACATTTTCCCCAAAACAGGGCAAAATCCCCACCAAAAGTACTAGAACTTCGAAAAAAAATTGTTAGTAGTATACGTAATCTTTTCAGAAAAACTGTTACGACGCACAAAACCTAGCCAAAATAATTTTTTCACCTATTAGGGCTCTAGATGTATTGTTTTATTTATGTATAGCATTTTCACATTCATACTAAGTATTTAAAGGCTAATAACTTAATAAATACAATAAAACTATTGTAAATTAATTACTGGTACAAGATTTATCATCAATATTATTTTGTGATTTTATTTCTATCTTTATATTTTCTTTCTATTACTGTATGAAATTAACAAAAATATATTTGGCATGTCTTGTTTAAATACGCAGCATGGACGGATTTAAAATTGAACAATACATTTCGTTTCTGAGTTATATGAGATAATATTTTTGAGTCTGTTATGTTGTAAGAAAATCCTGAAAAAAGGTTTATTTTTAAGAGCAGTGGTAAAGGAAGAAAATGAAAGTTTACACCAGTCGATATAGTGTATTGAAACGGTACATACGCTATTCATGCTATTTTCCGTTCGATACATATCGTTTAAGACGTAGAGGCAATTAAGAACCTATTTTACCATATTTATCACTATAAAATCTATTATTTTTTAAATTGTTAAAATTATTTTATTATTATTAAATTATTTTAAAATTGTCTAATACTTATACTTATTGTTCACATGAAAACTTTAGAAATTTGATCATCCGTCAAGCTGAAATGGTCGTTTTTTAGTGGTATGACCCTAATATGGGTGTTTTGAATCATGGTTTTTCATTCCACATAAACACATTTATCGAAAACGCCTAACCAGTTTCTATTCACAAACTTACTATTGTCTCTCCTAATCAGGAATCCATTTGAAAAGTGAACTGTGAAGTGTCTTAAATATGTTAAATTACCTCTACTATCACGTGTTCAAGAAATTGCATCAAATTAAATATTATAAGCCGGTATATCAATTTTTCGATTTTCCGTTACAACGTGATAGAAATAAAATCACAAAAACCGTATCCGCACCTATCCGCAGCAGATTTTCCAGCAGTTGTAATGTCAAATATGTATACTATAATTTGAAACAGTTTCAAAAGCTTAATTAAGCTAAACACTAAACTAAAACACTCAACTTCTTTATAAAATTGTTTTTTTTATATAACAGCGAATGTTCTCGGCCCTGCAATAAACACAATTGTGGGTAAATTTTAATAAAAAGAATGTCGAATGAAAGTTCATTTGAACAAAACCTTCAATACAACCCTCAATGTTGGTCTAAAACGACAAACTAGAAACCTATCATTTTGTGCATGAGTTCGTGGATGTCTTGTGTGCATTTCTATTTACCTAGTCATATAAAAACCCAAACTTGAAATCCAGGAATTTTGTCCTAGATGTCAGTCGTGTCGCGCCATAGTGTAGTGTTATAATACCAATTTTAGAAACAGCATAGGGTTGTGTCTCGTTGTGTCAGGTTATGGAATGGGCATTTTAAAACTAAATAACTTTTGTATGATCTAAATTTTGTTATTTTAGTGCCAAGTTTAGCTAATATTAGAATTCCTTTTAGAGACGTTGAACAGAAAAAGTTCACATGAAAATTATTAGATTTCCAATCAGCACTATTCTATGATACTTCACATAAGCTACTTTTCTAACGCAGTTTCTAAAGTTGGTACTACATTCCGACGCTCCGCGGTGCATAAACGGTGTTTCTGGGCATGAGTTTATTATCAAATGTTAATATTTAAATATTTAATTAAATATGGTCACTTTGGGCAACAGGACAAAAATTAGGGTAACTTGGTGCAATATATCTTGCGAGTTTTTCACGCTTAACAAAGAGGCATTGTGGCAAAAACTAGAGAAACTATAGTATTTAAAAATCCCCCTGAGCAATGTAAAAACGCCCATGTTATTATCTACAGTAAAATAAATAAAAATATAATCACGGCAATTACAATAAAAGACATATCCATTTATACACAAATAATAAGCTATAACCTACATCAACAATAACGAATTCACTCAAACAAATTATTTACCAATTCATCAAATACAAGAGCAGCATTATCAAACAGTTATTATTTATCGCTTGTTATCCCTTACATTAGGAAGAATTTTTATATTCTTTTCGTGCACACGCACCAGATAAACGAACGGACATAGCGTGACAAGATAGTGGCGAGTGTGGCAACACAACAGAAAATTTGTTAGATTAGGTCCGGGTTGTTAACAAAAAAACGATAAAATCGCTATCGCAGAGTAAACGGACTCGGCTAACATTGTAGTCATGGCACAAAATACAGAGTCCATCTCGGTAACTCTGTTCTTTACCTATTGAATATTGAAAACGGACATGAAAGTGACACAAAGGCCAGACGTTTCGCAGGCAGGGGGTTACCGTTCAAAATAGGTTCTGTACGGACTGTACTGTGCAAATGTTACGTAAAAAGTCTGGACGACAAAAGATGATTAATGATTCATCGAATGCGGAACTAAGAGGAGTACGCTTCAAATTAAGTTTTGATAGGGAATTCTTGGAATTCTGTCACTTTTCTAGCACTTTCCCTTTTTCGGGTGAAAACGTGGCAGTATCATAAATATAATTCCAACAGGTTGGAGAAAATGTGGACATCGAGGAATGATACAAAGCGAACAAATTGGGAAAGTAATAAATTAATTTATTAAATGGAATCGAGCACGTGTTACACATACAGGTGGTATCAACGTTTGTCAAAAGTTGAAAAATGTTGAATTTAAGGATGGGTATCGTTTTATTTAGCAGATTGAACAAAAGAAGAGATCGTTGAAAGATAATTTCTTTTTTAAGTCTTAAAATATTTCAAATCCTTTGAAGTATGTGTCCATCAAGGAAACAATGCAGTAAACTTTTTCATAGATAATTAAACAAAAATTAACAGAACGTATAAATTTTTTTTCCAATGGAATAAAACATTCGCACTCTTGATTGTGTTTCAAGCCTACTGCGATATCAAAAATTATATGAAGATAAATTAGAAATGTTGAAGATTTTAACGACTATTTTTACATTTACTAGAATTGCCCGAAGTTATTTAAAGTTTTTACAAGAGGCAATTGAAAGAATATAACCTTCAAACTTGAAAATCATAATTATTGCGCCAATCGTGAAATATTTGCTACCATTCGATTCAGCTAGTCCTTATGCAACTCCCATCGGAAAGGAATTTCAATATTTAGAAAATTTTTAATGCAAATTTGGTGTGGACTACAAATATAGAAATGCTTTCCGATGGCAGTTCAGTCTGATTATTGTCTGCTGTAATACATTATAAAATATAATTAAATGTTAACTTCTGAACTTCTTCTGAACTTCTCTAGACTTGCACTCTGGAGTATTGTAGTTCGTGTTTGTAATAAGTTGACAACCATGTTTAGAATAGCGACGATTGTGAAAGTACTAATATCATCGACTACACAGAGAGAAATTTTTGTTTGATTCAAATAAATATGCATTGAATCAAAGAAATTTGTTGTTTCAATAGAGGCAAAGAAATATTTATTTGCGGATAAAAAAGCATTTATTTGAAATATTTGTTTGGTAGAAAGAACATTGATTTGCGTCAAACAACTTATGTTTCCAGTTAAAAAGTTTGCAATTTGTGTATTATAAGAAATGAGATTTATTTACTTCAAATAATTATGATTCTGTTGAGTGAAAGAATTACATTTTTTTAAATTAACAAAATTGTTGGTCGTGTTAAAATGCTTAAAATTATTAATTTGTTGAAGGAATTAATAGACAAGAATTTTTCGGAAGACTCGCCATGTGTCACCTCCTTTTTGGGATGTCGCACATCCTCGACCAGTGCTTGGTCTTCCCAACCCAACATATAGTCAAGGTTAAATTAGTAAAGTGTACTCTGATTTGTAATCGCAACTTGAACCTGCAGGCACTGTACTCTATAAGTTCTATACTGTCGATCACGCGGCTTTATACTCTCGATATGTACGAAGTGCGAGGAGAGAGTTTACAGCGCCATCTAACAATACAGTTGGATGACATTAAAAATATATTTATTTGAATCAAAATATGATTTCTTTGGTGGAAGTAAACCTATTTTAAAGCCAAAACAAAAATATTACTTTGAAGGAAATAAATATCTTCTTGTGTACAAATATATTTATTTTAATCAAAATATGATTTCTTTGGCGGAAGTAAACCTATTTTTAAGCCAAAGGCAAAATATTACTTTAAGCGAAATAAATCTCTCCTTATATACAAATTTATATGTTAGAATCAAAATTATATTTCATTGGTGTAAAGAAACGTTTTTTTTAAATCAAAACTAAAATATTACTTTAAGGAAAGTAATTTTTGTTTGTATCCATATATATTTATTCCACTTAAATAAATATTTCAAATAAATTAATCTCTGCAAGCAAATAAACTAGAGTATTCAATGAAGTAAATATTGTTGGCGTCAAAGAAATATGTTTTGACCCAAAAGAATAAATTCAAACAAATACATTTCTTTGAAACAAGAAATCTTTTCTCTCTGTGTAGAAAACTCAAACACAGTCCAGTTTGAATATTTGTACAAATAGAAAGCAATACATTTATTTCTTTAAGTTGTACCACTTGTCAAATGTAATAAATACGAAATAAAAACAGACATGGTTATAGTAGTGCCATCTACATCTGGCGATTGTTTTTTATTTCGAAGGTTTGGAGAGAAGTTCGATACAGTTCGCTATTTGAATTGAGACGGGACCCTTAATCACAAAACCCCATTTAAATGATAGGAATAGTATTTTTTAAATTTCCATACAATTTTGGATTTAGCGAGAGATTTTGGGCAATTCCCTCCTAACAAGCAATTCCATGACTACTTTTTTATAAAAAAATTCTTGTATGATTCTTGATTTTTCAATTTATTTTTATATCGCAGGAGACTTTTGAATTTAAATAGAACGAATAATATTTTGGTAATAAAAAGAACAAATTTAAAAAAAAACAATTGTTATTGAAACGAAATACTGTTTACTTTTTTAATTGTTGCTTTCCAGATAGACTTTTTTAAATAAAACTGTTTTGGTACATTTTGCAGCATGTTTTCACATTTTGCTTTACTAACAGCTTTTTGTTTTGTTGTCTCAACCAACCTTGCGCATTTTTCGTTTATAAGAAACCGAAAAGAGCAATTTTATTAAATTTATTGGGCCTATTTTATTCATGTGTGTCGCTAATATATCGAAATATGTAGAAAAATAAGCTAATTCGAACAAGTAAAAAAATTAGCTAGGTACTACATTAAAATGGTATGTATAACATTAAATTTTCATTTTGTCTTATTTTCAGAATATTTTATAATTCATCGGATCCTTTATTTTAAGAGATCCAAAGTTTGTTTATCCCTGTAGATATTGTTTTTGACATGGTCGTATAAAAACAATTTTTTGTTCAGCCGTAGGCCTATTCATTAGTAACAATAATGTGGTTGATATTTTGATTTAAATTTCTGTTTTGAGCATTTAGAATTGTTAGTCGTGCGCATTAATTTTGACGAGCAGATAATTTTCAATTATCTATTACATATAATAATAGAGATTGTAACAATTTCTTTTTCTTTAAAAAGCAACCAATTTTCATTTAACACATGGGCCTGTTTCACAAACGCAAGGAATCGATCATCTGCTTTTGTGAGAAAGTATTAGTTTAGTTTTAAAAAAGAATGTTTGGATACAACATGAAACAAACGCTTAAAAACAAATACAAATGCACTGGACTTACAAATCTGACAACAAAAACAGCGATGTTGGGAAACAGGTGCAAGTAACCAACATTCCCTTTTTGGCACCTATTGAAAATGCAGACGTACTTCATGCCACGCTGTCAATTATAACATCGTTTCATTTTCAATAACAAAATAATAACAAAAGATAAGACTTTGCAAGCAATAAAACTGCTTGCCTCCTTCTCACACACACACAATAAGTATCCACTCATCCTTTCTCAAGGGCATAAGACCGTACGGCAGGGGAGACAGCATAAAAAATCGGTTTGAACCGGAACCGTCAAACCATTGATTGCAATTGTACAAATCTACACGTAAAAAGTACGGACAAAACAAGACTAATGATGTTCTACGCACCAACAAAGCAAACGTTTCAAGATAAGCTCCAAGCTGTGAATGGGAGACTTGGTAGAGATAAGACTGCAGGTAATACGAATACAATCTGCACGGATTCACACAGAGCAGCATTTACGACTCTCTTAAACAAGGATTAACACCAAGAGGTAGCAGTATTGAAGATATAAGCAACAATAGATTGTATATAACTTTCATAGTGTGGAGAATTTTTCAACTAATTAAGTTTCAGAATGCCGTTACACTTTTGTATTTGCAGAACAATATTTTTTTGACAAATCAATACAACATAATGCACTAGCAATAATCAATTATTATGAATAGAAAGCGGAATGTTCAAAATTTATTCAAACAAAACTTCTTATGCGTTCGGATTGAAAAGGTGAAAGTGATGATCTTTTTGAGAGCTCACATTTACAAACGTACAGGAACAAACTATTTAGAAAAAAATTAAGAAAGATTTACTTCTTCCTGTGTATTCAAATGAATGAATACCAAACAGATTACATCCATTGTGGACGTAGATATCCTTTTCTCGACTGTTTCTGAAATGTTGCTAGAGTTTCTAATATAACACAGGGTTGCTGTCTAAAAACTCGACCCTTTTTTCGAGGATTTTACCCTTTCTTGGGCAAGTCCTTTAAAGATCTCCTTTTTTGCCAAATCCTTTCCCAAGCTCCCAAGGGGACCTGACCAACAGCAGCTGTGTCGAGAGATTCTTTTGTTATTCTTAAAATATTTTAATCTTGGTTTTATTTAGTAAGTTATTTACGTACATGTAATGCATGTCTCTAAGATTATAACTCCTGAGTCCTGTCTAGATTTGATTGAAGGTTTTATGTGTTTTAATAATAAAACGAAGGAACGCAAAGGTTAAGTCAATCATGAAGATACAAAATGATTTTGATGTGACCTAACCTTTAAAAAACACGTGCTTCTTTCCCTTGTTCATTATTTATTAATTTGTGGTAAGTTTTTCCGTGATGATTCAAAATCGATATATGTACATATAGTCTTACAAACGCCTTACACTTCCAACGATATGCAACCAATGTTGCAAGCTGTTCGTATAACCGGTTGCCTACTCCATTTATATTATTAGGCTTACAAGAAAAAAATAAAATAAATGTTTTCAAAAATGGCTTAAGCAATAAATACGAAATACTTTGAAACACAGTGTAATTGATTTCAAAGTTATTCAAACCTTAAGCAACTTTCGAGTTTTATTGGATTCGTATTGGCTATGAAAATAATAGCCATATTGGAATCAGTTGTCAGTGAGCCATAACCATCATTTTAAAATTTGACAATCTAACATCAGATTTTTCAATCAGAGGATCAGAGAGTTTCAAGTATCATAGTTCCTAGGGGTTGCCAGATTAGTCTCACAAGAATGCTGGAGATGATGGGGGGCGGTATAGTCTACAAAATTACAAAAAAATATAAAATAATTGTTAAAAAACAATATTTATTTTTACAGTAAAAATACTAAAATAATTGATGTAGTCAACTTGATTCTGTGATTAAAAAAGTCAGGCCGTTTCACCTCGCATGTGCCAAACCCAAACAGGTCTAAAAACTCAACTTTGCGATTTTGGCAAAGAATAGATCATAATCGCCTATGCAGTTTCCATTTCCAAAAGCCACGTTCTATAGGATTGCAGATACTTTGCGCTTTCTAATTTTGTTTCTTTTTCAATTTTCTTATACGGCTAAGAAAAAACGTCTTTGATACGTTCTTTTTTTACTATAAAAAACACATTTTGATGTAATGGCAATCCCATATTTGAAAGTTATTTTAATATAACATTTAATTGTCTTAATGGTGGTAGCGGAAGAAAATTTAAGGCTTAAAGACCATAATTGAAATTGCATATATTGATAACTTTGAGTAGCATGGAGGTTGTAAATGGAATATAAAATGTACTCTGGAACTTTATTTGCCCTGAATACGAATGCGAGCTCAAAATTACGTAAGACATCCGGAAAAATGAGGTCAAATGTCAAAACTGTAATTTTAGAAACATTACTAAATGTATGCCATTTGAATTTAATCTCCCAGAAACCTCAAAATCATGTATAAAAGACACAATGTAACACTAATTTTCAGCAATCGTTTTCTAGAAAATTTTCCTATGTACGGCCATCATACTATTATATGCTGTTATTAAGCCAATGGTGTTATTTAAAAAATATGTCGATTCCGTCTTAATTCCAAAACCATTGAAGGTGGGAAGTTTAGTTTACGATAAATATGTGAACATATTTTGCAGTTCAAAAACGAGTTTTTTTTACAACAGACCGATTTGGAGATTTTGTCATGTTTCAATATAACATTGTGTTCTCACTGTATAATGCGGTTTTACACTACTGTTAATGGCACTATACGCAATTTTTTATTGCTTAAAAAGTTGTAGAACATTGTGCGTGATAAATTGCGTAGTGTAAAGTAATTTGAATAACATTGAATATGTAAAATACAACAAAGATATGTCTCAAAGATATGGATTTTAAGAATTTATTGAACTTATTTTAGTAACGCTTATTGATCGTATTTTCGTTTAGATACGCATTTATCAGCATTTGGCCACAATTAATTTGTGCGTCAATAAAATATAACAAATTGTTAGTTAGTGGCTGTTACCATTTTCTTTTAAGCCAACGATATATTATTTACAATAATGTAAAACTATTTCCTTCATGTTTGATTTTGCCGGAGATGCTTGAATGCCTGCCGGAGACCCGAGATGAGCATCAAGCACAGCATTATTCATAGCAAATATGATACGTGCAAATCCGGCTAACTTTTCGCCTTATTAGACACGCAATTTAAAAATCTGGCACAATAAACTGCAGAATTGTACAAAATATGAACCACATGAACTTAATAAATGTTATTCTAGTATCGCTTTAAAAATTGCCCTAAAAAATGCAGCCAATCAACATATCATATCGTTTCCTTGCCTTTGAAGGATAAAACTTCATGACAGACGACGCCAGTATAACGTCTTTATTTTGAGAGATAACACCTCTCATGATAATTTTATTTTACTTTATGTTCTTTTTGTGAGCGCAGGTATTTGTGTGTGATTTGTGTATGTTGTTTTGTGTTTGGAGCAGAAAAAAATTACATCATGGCTAACGATACGGTGGCGGACATCGAACCCTTGGAGTTTCACTCCTGCAACACTCCACGAGGCATGCTCTACTACAATATGGGCGACCTCACCGATTTCCAACAGACAAAACTCAACGAACTCAAGATCAGGACCGTGAGGGAGGACGAACAGTATTTAGCTGACCATCCAGAAGTATGAGTAACCTAGAAGGATTAGATTTTTTATACAAATAAGTAAAAAAATTACAAATAAGAGCGGTAGATCCTATATAGAAACCAGAAATGAAACGGAAAACGGAAAAATTCATTTTGGTTCTCATTGTTATAACAAACATTTTAGTACCTATACGTACATTCCATCACTTTACAAAATATAATGTCACACAACAAAACTCACACGAATTAGTGACTCCATAATTGGCTCAAATTTCCTGTTCAATAAGACCACTACCGTCCCATGATTTCACGTTTTCTTATTTCTTTTTAATTGTTGCTAGTTTTTTAGGTCCAAGGTCGAAAAACTCACAAACATTAACAGCTATTGCAATTAATTTTGTTCAATGCCATTAAGAATCTTTCGCAGGTTTGATAATAAATTTTTCGATTTTGCTTTTTCACTTAGGTATAGGGCTGCCTCAGAGGTTGCCCTTGGAGAAAAAAAAATATTTTAGACAAAACTTATGTGGTTCATCAGTTTCCACAGCCTGAAAATTATTTTGAATTATATATACACCTGTTGCACTTTTAAGGGTGCCGAAACGGAGAAACGCGTGCGGAACGCACCCGCGAATTTTACACGTAAATTGTAAAACAGTACAAATTATTTGCGCAATATATAAAATGAAACGTGCATTAATTGTAAGCATTTGATAACATATTTGACCAATACAAAAAACATTTGACCAATAGAAAAAATATTTGAGCAATGCAAAAAATGCCTTGAGCATTTAAAAAAATAAATGTGCAATATATTTATATTATGTGCATCAGAATAAATAATTGTACATTTATATATTTGAATGTTCCGTTCATAATATATTTGTGCACTTAAATAAATAAATGTGCAATACAATCGTTACCTCTATAAAAATATAATGTGCATCTCAAAAAATAATTGTTAATTAAAGAATATATATGATCAATAGTTTAAATAAATCAGCATTTGAAAATTTGGTAAGACCATTCAATAATCTAAATTGTGGCATGAGAAAATTATAATGCGCCCTGGAGAGATTATAGTGTGCATTAAGTTCTGCAACCCGGCAATTTTAGTAATATTTTAAACCCTTATAATATGTATAAGAATATGTGTCTTGTATCATATGTATCCTACGTCTTCTTCTACTGCTTGTTGTTATACTTGTTTATTTTTTATTGTTCAAGAAACTGTCGTAATACGACATATAATAAAAATTCTCTTTGCACACGTATTTAGTAGAATTAGATGCTGTACAATTGTCTGACAATTGTCAATATTTTTTTCCTTTTGGTTGCTATGATAATCAACATTGTTTAATAGTAGTACCTTTACCGCTGTATTTCAGTAGATAAGTACCATTACGCTGTTTGTTTCGTTTCAAATACGGTTATTTCGCGTACAATTTTAACTTGCTATCTAATAATTATTAGTTTTATAAAATGAAACATACACAACACCTGTGCGGGGCTTTTATACATACAAAACATACATAACAACCCAAAAACAATGTAATATTTATACAATAAACAATTAATGAAAACGTTTGTTTTCTAATGGAAAAAATTCTTTTCTAAATTACATAAAGATTGGTTGGGATTTCTTGTAAAATGGAGGTTTACTCTTAGCATTTTTTCAACGATTTTGCAAATGAGCCGCAATTTCGGGAATACATACCGAAAATTGGTCAGAATTGAACAATAGACAATAACTTACAATTTTGTTTTTGGACTTATAAATCCTTGCTTCATCCACTGCATAGTAAAATCACCTATCAATACATGCAGTAAACTACCCAAGAAATGGTTTTAATTAGAAAATCGGTACGAAGCAGCAAAAACGACGATTTTTGTGCGTTTGAACGGAGAGATATGTATTCTCTTTTTAGTTATCGTTGTCCTGTTCGTATGCTGTAGCTACATTCAATTAATACCCTTTGACTGCAAAATATCTCAAATTTAAAAGCAAAATTAAAAGATCTGTACGATTTACGAAGTTCGTTGCTGAACTTTCTTTTCGGCACCCTCAAGCAAAGTTGTATTTTCAACTGTACGCTGAACACTCGCAAAGGTAATTAGTTTCTTAGATATTAAATTGTTTGTAAAAAATAGTTAGTTGCAAATCTTACCTACAAAATAGTTACCTATCTCAATATTGCTATATATGCAGGGTGCTGTTAATGTTTGTTAAATGTCTAAATAACCCCTTATATCTTCCATTAAAAACTGTATAATCAACTACCAAACAAATCCAAACAGGCAGTCCATTACACATTCTCTTTCAATTTTAGATATCACAAAAACCCATTGATTTGTTTTTATTTGCGAAAGTTGAGAGACAGACCACATCTGCAAAAATGTAGTTTTTGCGATGTTTGCAACGAAGGCTGCAACAACCCAATTTTGTAGAAAAGAGTAAAATATTTCAGTAACTATCAATATCTTACAGCGTGTCCGATATAAGAAGAATGTAACAAAACACCAAGCTTATTTTTGTTCTCGCAAAGGATAGTTTATATGGAATATGGTGACTACTGTTTAACCTAGTTGTGGGATTAGTTTAACTCGTTTTAACATTTATAAAGACATACAAATACCTGTCAATCGCGTTCTAAATTCTATAGCACAAATTTGCTGGCAAGTGTATTGATAGATTCAGCTACAACACGCAGAAAAGGTTAAATATCTTCGTTTCTTAACACAAGCATCGGTGGTTCAGTGGTAGAATGCTCGCCTGCCACGCGGGCGGCCCGGGTTCGATTCCCGGCCGATGCAATCTTTTTTTTTTTTTTTTAAATTGATTATTTAGTCTTTTTTTTGTTCCCTACCTTGTAAGTACAACGTAGAACGTAAATATTACACGAAATCAAAGCTTCGTCCAAACGCGGTCAATCTGGGACTCCACGTACTGGGCGATGGTTATATCAAGGGTGTTGTGCGGCGCCTGTGTGGGGCAACTCGTCTCCGATAAGTTTAGATTGCAATTACGGACATTTTACGCAAAATGGAAATTTAGGAAACTACGGTTAAGTTGGAGCTCTATCCACTATTCTCAATAGTAGATATTTCCTTTAATTATAATTTTCCAATCCGCCATTTTGGTACCGCCATGTTGAATTTTGCTATGTTTATACCAGATTTGCATTCAGCGTCCTTAAAAACCCATAAAAGCTACACTAGATTTGGCCGAAGATTCCCCTAATTGTCATATTCTCTTCCGTCATTTTAAATTTTGTTACACCACTACCTCAACTAAAAAAAAAATGGCCAGATTTCTCCTGACATAGTATGTTGTTCAGGGCACTGAATAAAAGATATATTTTCTGGGCTATACTGGCACAAAAATGTTATGCAAAACCAGAAAATATTTACTCTGTAAACTACCTTCTCTAAACTGTTATTTCTTTTAGATCAGAGCTTGCATTGCACTGGTTACAAGACATGTAATGAAGCTGTTGCCCAGAGATAGAATTCACGAAACGGTGGCTCAGTTCTTTGCAAGATCGAGGATCGATATTGAAGAAGAAGTAAAACAATACGTTGCAGAAATGGTACGGTAACCCAATTAGAAAATATAATTGCCGATAATAAAAATAATCTAAATATTTAGGACCCGCACTTATGCGAAGGTGCCAGCGCAGTCGGCTTATTTGCAAGGCCCTCCTCCACAGCCTCGTCATTTGATGATATGAGCACGTTCAGTGACGAGGAAGAAATTGGTTCGGAATGTTCAGGCAGTTTGAAAAATATCGACGTGAATATCCAGGATCTTCCAAACTACGTACTTACAAATTATACTATTATCTACTAATAGAACATATACGAGGGTAGATTGAAAAGTTTTCGGAACAGTCGTGATTTTGGCGTTTCTTTTCGAAAATTGTGAATGGACATTGTTTTTCTCTTAATTTGCAAAGACTAAATCAAAAATATAAGAAACTGCCATATGGGTAATAGGGGCGTTTATCACGGCGTTTATCCTAAAAAAGACATCTTTGACAAGCCAGAGTAGGTTGTTATACCACGAATTTTTAAATGTTTTTCTAATTGCAATTTTATCATAATCAAACCAACGCACAGAGATTAAAACTTCTCAGGATGACATCGCATACGGTGTAGAAGTAGAATCATCTGTTTAATGATTTTAGCCAAATTTCTACATGACCGCGATACTATATCCTATAAATTCCACGCTAAATGACACTTGGTATAATTGTTGTTTTTACGTAGAAAAGTAAAAACTACAAATTTGACATTGATATACCATTACAAAATATTTTAAAATTGCTCAAAGATTATACAAGGTCAATATAAATGATTGTAGTCGAAGTAGGCCGTGGCCAATGTGGCTATGTTAATCATCTTTTGCCTCTATACCCCAACAACTGTCAAACTTGAAATAGGTTATGCAACCAATTTAACTTTGTGTGGAACAAAATCGTTGTAGGACATAAAATTTTGTATGCACCACGGGCATTAGTGATGAAAAAAAAAACAAAAAATGGTCACCTTCGGGGCATTAACATCGGTTAAATGGCCTTGGTACATAAATAACTATTATGTCCTACATGATCATAAAGCGACATTTTACATCTTAGATAACGTGGCGCGAAACAGCTACTTTATGCCCGCAAGGGCATTAAGGATTCTTAACGCCCGCGCGGGCATTAAGCGTTGCCACGGTTTATATGTCAGATACATCCGATATTTGACATCCAAATTGTAAATTTTAAATCATCAATGTCAATTAGTGGCGATTACAGGTATTCTGTTTGACAATTAATTGTTTTCATTGTCACTCAACTCCGCATTGTTTGTACTGTTATTCAAATCTTAGATACGCCTGTCACTTGATTACGTTAAAATATTTATTATTATTCAAACAGAGGAACGAAACCATTGTAGAGCATAAAATTTTGTATGCACCACGGGTATTACTTGATGTTTACGGTCACCGTCGGGGCATAAACATTCGTTTAATGCCCTTGGGACATAATAACTATTTAAAATTTAATTGAACTAGAGAAGTGGAATAGGGGTCATTTTTCAGCATTTTCCATTTTGTTTCTACTAATATACAGCACAAATAATTAAAATGAAAATAAAACATAAAGCAGATTTCAAAAATGCTGAATATGTATATGTAAAAATTGCGTCCAGAATAGCGTATACAACTTATTTCGTAAAAAATAACTTATGGTGTCTTTTTAAGATATTTGTATTTTTGTGAAAACGTCAGTGTGTTGGTTGTTGACAAATTATTGTATATTTAAAACTGTTAATTATAGGTAAAAAACATATAGCAATTTTTTCTTAGCTTAAATGTGGATGGCTTGATAATTGCAAAACCAAACTGAACTTTTACCCTAATTTTACCCAAACATTGTTTTATAAACTTGCAGCATAAACCATTTTGATCTTTAACGAAAATTTAAACTTTCGAAATAGACAAAATTTGTATTTTTAATCTAATCTAAAATCAAATTTTGAAATAAATGCTTATCATTTTTAACCGAGGACATCCCAACCAAATTCTTTAATAATTCTTAGTGTTGATTAAATTCTCAGCTTTACTCAAAAAAACATACGATCTTTGTCACGTATTCTTCACCAAGCTCTGTGATAACTCATTGTACTTCCGAAACCTTTCCTATCAACCACCATAAACTATATACAGTTCCGCTAATGGGAAAGATATGTTTTAGCCATCAAACGCGATAATCAATAGCATAAGCCAGATAACGCACAATGTGGACCGCCACGTGGATCAGGAGAAGCTGAAGAAGTCCGTGCTTGAGTCGATGATGGAAGACGTAATCGTCCAAGAAGTACTGCACAAAATGCCATACGGGCCAGATGAGGAAGAGGAGGTACTAAACGAGGGCGAAACACCAAACCTCTCCCAAAGAGTATCGTTCTGTCTGAAAGTGGATGTTCTAACGGACCATCCGCCACCCGTAGGAAGATCTACAACATCATTGCAGGATCCAGCTAGTGATGAGCCAGCTGTAGACCAGCCGTTCGAAGAAGAAACGTCAGTTCTGAATACCGTCAGTGCGGAGCAAGGATCACTGGCCACAGTTGGTATCGAAGAGATTGTTGACGGTGCAGATATCATCAGCACCACTACTGCGGAAACTTATGATACGTCTTTGTACTCCTCAGCTGGAGCCAGCCAAGCAAGTGGTGACTTGCACGAGGAAGATGCGGTATAGTGGATGATGTGATTTTAAGGAATTATTTGTAGAAATTATCTGTATCTGAGCTGAAATATAGATGATAACAGTAAGAAAAAACGTCTTCATTTGGCTCCTCCTGAAATTTGACTAGGTGGTTTTGGGCCGGTAACGTTTATTACCAACGTTGGCTGCACACATAACGAAATGACATTGTAAACATAATTTGTATTTAGACAACACATATTTGTTTTAAGACTGTTGCTTTAATACAAAACAACCTAAATATTTGCTTTAAGAAAGTCGTTGTTTTGAAAATATGCAGCTGGCAGCCATCAGTGATTGTGCTATTATACTGTCAATGTACCTGACGTGTGTGAGCTGATTAATCTAACTACCCAACCTTTTGATTTAAAATTATAGTATCAAGTTAAAAATGTACAATCTTAATTTAAGACAACTGGTCAAAACAACGGGGTTCCTTTAATGAACGCTATACAGGTTGTTCCTAAATATCATGTAAATACGAAGAGGGGTAATTCAGAATTCTTTGGCTTATTTAATGACTAAAAATTCAAACAAACATAAGTCCGGAAACGCTCCCTTGCAGATCTACAAGGTGTTGATATTTCATGATTTTTCTAGCTTTTTCTTTATAGCTTTTAGTTTTTGAGATATTTAGCTCTAATTTGGAATAGGTGACGCTGTAGGAATTACATCATTGGGCATACCAAATGGTTTTAACACGTAAGCTGGGTTTTTTTCTCGATAACTGTGGTAAATACGAAAAAACTACAAGTGAGTAAAATGCTTTAGAACAACACAAAAAAAGCATTTTGTATTTTAGAATCTAGTAGCGGCGCACCGAAAAAAAGCTCAGGGGGAGAAAAGGGGGCATGAGCCCTGAAAAAATATCTCCCTGTAGATTCTTAAAACCATTTGGTGTGCCCAATGATGTAAGTCCCACACCGTAACCTATATTACAAATTAGAGCTAAATATCTCAAAAACTACAAGAGCTATAAAGAAAAAACTAAAAAAATCTTGAAATTTCACCACACTGTAGATCGGCAACAAAGCGTTTCCTAATCTATGTTTAGATGAATTTTTAGTCATTAAATAAGCCAAAGAATTACCCCTTTTTGTATTTACATGATATTTAGACACGGATATTCTCTCCGATATATATAAAAAAAACGTTGTTTTGTATTAACAAAGGCTGCTTTGAATTGAGACAAGGTTTCTTTGTGTGAGTATGAAAAGCCAGAAAAATTTTATTGAAGAAGTAATCAACTTTATTCATAAAATATAATTGTAAATGATTGTAGTCGAAGTAGGCCATGCCCGCTATACACAAACAACTGTAAAACTTGAAATAGGTTATGCAACCAATTTAACTTTTGCGTGTAGAACAGTGGCATTCCATTCAAATAGAGCGGTAACGAGAAATCTTTACATTTGATATCATGGCCTACTTCGCCTACAATCATTTATAATCGCCCTTTATGGTTGCCCAGATTTTCAATATAAACTCAAATCTCATTTGTTGTTTGGTGTTGAACACATTTTGCCCATTACTGTAGCTCATCCCGAGTTTTTAAGCACCTATAATACTATGTATAGTAGCAAAAAATTTAGCCGCATCTGTACAACATACAATGAAATTTATGGTTGACATAAAATTCTATGGTAAAAATGTGTGCAAAACGCATGAAACTTCTGTGAAAAGACGGAATAATAAATACATTATGTATTTTAAGTAATGTAATTTCATTGTATTAATTAAAATAGTTTGTCAAGTTTCTTAATTTATAATACTAATTTAAGACAAGATGAATTTAATTATCATTTTATTCATTGCCGACATATTTTAATCAGTTTCCACATTAATGTTATGCCATTTATATGAATGTAACTTAGTGGTAAAATTTAGCTTTCAGTGGTATGACGCATTAGACAAAGATGCTCATTTTTTAAATACAGTAGTTCACAGTAGTTCTTAAACTTCAATGCGCCCCAATATAAAGATATGCTATAATATATAATAATACAACGTTTTTATTGTTAAAGTTGTAGATGTAATATTATCATTATCATTATTATCTAAATAAAGTAAAATATTCAGATAATGAATACAAAACAGAAATGTCATTATTGATCGATTGTCGGTTTATCATCGAATGACCTGTCTTGACGACAACATTTATTTAAAAAGGTCTGGAATACCAACAAAAAATACTGATTTTTTAAACGTTTTAAATTTTATAACAAAAAAACTAAATAAAAAATAAAATAAATGAAATGGTAAAAATATAACGGCGCGGCGCCAGGATCCACCAAGATTTAATTATATTAACTAGGTATCCCAATGGTTTCTTCAAACTTCAATAACTTTTTAGTTCATATTTGTCATTCCGTACTGGCTTACCTATCAGTCATAAAATCATTAAAATGAACTTGGTTGGTAAAAAGATTACAAACAGTTTCATCTGATTTTGTCCAAAGATTTTTGCAAAAATCTATAGATTCTCACTTCCAAACCTTCTCCGACATCCAACAACATACCAAAAAATCAATGTTTTATAAACTATAAATTAATTAGGTAATTAATAAGTTACCGTAGTAAGAATATCAAATTGAACTTTAGAGAATATCAAATTGAACAAATTGAATATTGTACGAGACTAATGAGAAACCCTTGACTAAGTTAGAAGAGAAAAACTGTATTAATTCTTCGAAGATTTTCAGTTGATACTTTTCTTTTGTTCTGGAATTCTATTCTGTAAACTGCTTATTATTACACAGTGTGTATAAAAAGAAACGTAACCACATAATATATTTCTCTCTAAAAAGTTAAGTTGACAAGAAAAAGATAAAAGTTTTAGGAAATTGCTTAAGCTACAAATTTAAAATGCTTAGAATCATTTACATTTACACCAATGACCTCAAGGACATGCGGTTTTCAGAGTTCAATTTGTAATTCAAAAGAGTATAAAAAAATATGAAAAATATTCAGGATTCTATATTCAAAAAAGGAATGTGGTCTGCTTTTTACAAATACATAACCCTGTACATTAAAAAATCATTCCACTTTCTAGCTTAAGTGTTTTCTTAAACCATTTATTTGGTTATTTTTCTCTAAACTTTGAGGACCAGATATTGACACGTTACATTTCTTCTTGTTAAGATTGATGTAGCAGAAGGCATTCGGTATAATTGTATTTTTTTGATCGTATGGAATCGGAATCTTATTGTAATTGTATTTTTTGAGATATTTAAAATATTAAAAACGTATTTATTTATTAAGATTACTTGCTACGAATTTTGATTTTTAAATTGCTAAGCTATTTATTAATTGTTTGGTAATTCTTAATAATTATCTGTTGTTACTTTAAATAATTATGGTACTTCAATTAAATGTGGTTGCAAAAAGGCTGTAAAAAAGTAATTCTTCTTAATTCTACATTGTATATGGGAGTCCCCAAATTCAAAATTGCCCAGGGCCCCAACGCGCCGCTGCGCTGGTGAGAATCCATTATACTCAACTATACTTCGAGAATAACTCATCATCTTTGCTGTACCGCTAGTTTTTGCCATTTAAAACTACCTCATCATAAAATTTTGCAACAATCACGTTTCTCGTTCTCGCGCTTTCCTAGTATTGTCTCCATCAACAAGAACAAATCAATTTGGCGACATAGCGGCCTCTTAGCAATTAGCAAAAACTAATTCTCGCAACCCAGTATCGCCCCAAAGTAGTTCACGTTCAAATTATCAACTTCACCGCGAAAAATAAAAAAAAAATTAGGACAAGCGTCCATCTTTTGTTCCTCTGACCTGACGAAAAATCAACACACTTTGCGTATTGAATACCAAATAATAATAGAAAAAAGGAACGCATACTGCACGGTTAACGGTTAAACAATACGACCGAAGCACCGGTTTTATATTTGCGCTAACAGTTTAGTGTGTGTATGCGCTGTAAATATGTAATGTGAGAATGCCTTGTCGGAAGTTGTTGAGGATCTCAGGCAATTAGAGGAGAAGAAGAAGAAGATATTGACTTTGGTGGCTTCTCGTTATGCATCTGCGGGAGAGGTAGGAGTGGTTATAAGAAGAGGTATAAGAAGCAAGAGAAGACGTGTTGCCAAGAAGAACAAATCCTACAAGAAGTCGAGAGCGTCGCCGAAGTGAGCCAACACTGTGATTGTATCGAAGAACGCTTCGCACCTTTCGAGTGCTACGCAAAGATTGATTGAAGAGAGCTTCTGTAAGTATATAGCTTTTATTTTTTCGCTAAATTTTTAGTTAAATTGTACATATTATATCAATTACACAATTAACTAGAACTGAGTAAGATCGAAAATGATTATAAACAGTTCAAATATGCCGCGCAAAATCAGTTTATGATGATACACTCGCCTTCGGCAGAACAAAAGTTTGTCGCAGTTCCAACAATTCCTTAGACTATACGATGGTGCTTATAGTTTTCACAATACCAACATGCACATTTGATTGCCTATAATAAATTCTGCAATAAGCTTCTGCAATAAGCTAAGTTTTAATTTATAATAGTAATTGGAATAATAATAATATTACACATCATTTTATGACAAAACATGTCATTTGGGAAAGTGTCAAATTATTGCCGTTTTTCGATGTACATACTTCAAAATGTATTTTCTCTCTGTTAGCATGCATTCTAGCAAGTGATCCTTTGTTGGTGATTAGATGCTGGACATGGCGGTGGGACATGCCACCTTTTGTCGTAGAGCTATAATGTCAACTAGTTGTCAAATCGCCTAGTATATGAACTACCAAACTCCACTGACGACCTATATCAACTGGATTCAATATTCCTAAAAATATTCGGCTTCAGATTTGGTGTTTTGTTAATTTTACTGTAAACTGCGAGATAAAGACTAAACATATTGGATCATATTGGATTATCTCTTAAAATTATTGCATTTATTTTGGATACACCATGCAAACAAAAAAAGCAACTGGCCACTTTTTGTTTGACGGTATTTGGTGCTCTACCTTTTGGTACATTAATAAATTCTAACATAGCAACCTACTAAATTTAAAAATTACATGAAATGATTATGTCCACGAGCCATAAAAAGTGCTCTCCAAATACAGGAAAACATATAACACCCCACATACAAGACCGCATTTGAATTTAAAATGAGAGAATTAATTTTGTTGCATGTTGAACATCATTAAAAATTATTTCTTTATACCATTCTGTGCTATGGTTTTATGTCACTTCCGGAACATATACCAACTCGTTCAGCGCGTTCTGCACGAGTAGTGATGTTATTACTTGGTTTTCCTATAAAATACCCAGTTTAAATATCAAACGGTTTGTTATTTCAGAAAGTCCTCGGACTTGTCGATTTTTTATTATCAAAATAGGTACACATATTTACATTAATTTTAATTTCCGACCTTCAATTGTTTTCGAGTTATGACGCCATCGAAACGTTTTAAATGGCAATCCTATATTTTTGCTGATATTGATAGATATGTCTGGTAATTTACAAACATTATAAACTTACATAAGAACATTTTTGAGAAAGTAACAGTTGAAAGGTAATGATATTGATAACTTGTTTGTTTGTTTATAGAAAGCGAATAGACGTAGGTTTAATATGAAACCGTTTTTCACATAAAATTAACGAAAAAACGATTTTTTTTTCATTTTCACCCCACTGTTTTTGAAAATCTTACCCGAGAGAAAATCTTTGATCCCGGAATTTGCTTTCAGAGCCAATAATACTACCGAAACCGCAACTACATATTCAATTTACAAAATCCATGTTCCCGAAAGTTAACAATTTTCAATTTTTCTTTTCATGAAAACTTTCTTATCTAAGGCCATAAAATGTTTCCGATCTATCAAAAGCAGTAAGAAAAGAATGGGCTTGTCAATTAAAAAAGTGTCGATAACGTCATAACTCGACGTGTTTGATGACCTTTTTAAATACTTAAGCCTACTTTATAATTTAGATAACTCAAATATGGAACGAAATTGACACAAAAATTAATCTTAAATTTTAATTTCGAATGATATTCTGTTTGTGGATTATGGAGTTAAAATTTTTAACACTACAATGGTACTTATAAATCACCCTATACAGTATACATGCTAGATTTATATACGTATGGTATAAGGTATATATTAACGAATAATTTCTATTCTATTCGTTTTTACTTTATCATATACACAGTATGGTAAAGTATTGTAATCGCTCGAAAAAAAAAGAAATATATTGAGATTTTAGCGGAAATATGTCTTTTTGGGTTCCCTGAACATTTTAGCAAGGTACAAAAAATGTCCATGTGTGTGTGTATGCGTGTACCCGATTTTTGTGGCGACGATTCCGGAAAAACTACTATAGGTATCGGGATGAAAGTTCATATTTAGAAATTTTATGATCACACTTAGAGCTGAAAAGCTTTTGGTTCAAAAGGCTCCAAAGGAACTGGATGTTTATTTTAAGAATTTTTCAATGATTTTGCAAATGAACTGCCATTTCTGTAGTTTCGTCAAAATAGTTAAATTATAAATTAAAGTAGAGGAAATTTTGTATAATGACATTTTTTGGTAATTAATAGTTTAGCTGTATGAGCAAATTCTATTTGATCGAGATCGTGTCTGCATTAAAACTAGTTAGCCAGGATTTGACAATTATTTTGGCCACATCAGATTTTTTCTAATGAGTTCTAATGAACAATTTAATTATCCAGAAAATTGCTAACTTACTCAGCTTTGAAATGGATTGGTATATGTTTCAAGACTTTTATAAGAATTATAAGACTGAAGTCTTGAGAGCAATTTTTCCAGAAAAATCAAGTGAAAATTGTAGAATAATAATATGTAATTCACACATTTCTTTTGTTAGATCTTCAGCATGCTGAAGACCATCTCAATTTATAATATTTCCAGGCTAGTGCTGATATCCACAGAATATCTGTTAAATATCTGATTCTAGTTTTGCTTCCTTACGGTTTATCTATATACAATTTTGTCTGTACCAAAAATACAGAGCATATCAAGAAGACAGATTTCATTAAGTGTCTTGGTTGTCCCTATAATGGTACGGCCACAATGGCATACTTCATAAAAAAGCTAGGCATCGTAGGACTTTAATTGCATCGGGGGAATTAAAAACATCAAACCTGGTTGACGTCATTGAAAAGGGAAGAAAGCCAAGCAACCGGGCGCTACGTACGCCATGTAACACAGTATAGATATCTAATTATTATCCTACAGTCATATATACAAACAGTCAGTAAAATCTAAATATACCCATCTGCCTATATATGGAAGTACCTAATTGAAATCTGCAAGAACAAGAACAAGTACATGAAGTGTAGCAAAACTAACAAGGTGTAACGTAATTGGGCTGCACTGCGATACATCTCAAGTGGGTAGATACAAATGGCGAGATGACCGCGTACTCGAGACAAGTGCTCTTGCATGCTTTCGCGGTGGGTACTCCACGTACATCTTGCGTCAACTCATTACTCAAACGCGGCACCGTTATATATGCCGAAGACGACCTCAAGTGACCGGCGGCTTCCTGGTACCTCTCCGAGCTGGGAGCACGAAAATTTAGTTATCGCGCTTTTTCCCTCATCTTTATGTATAATTTCTTTAACGCCATCGGAGGACGTTGAACAGCGCCTCGGCAGCGCGCGAAGAACTCATCTCATTTACATCGTTATTGCTGGGAGCTGCTTGCTTGCTCACAGACGCTCGCTGGTATACGTACTTCGCAACGAAGCCATTGAATAATTTAGTCACGCATGGACATTACGGCACTCGCACAATAAAAATAATTAGCTACAGATGAGAAACTAATCTAGATGTTTTTTTGTTATTGTTGTTGTTGTGGAGCGGCGCAGCGCGATTCTGGTACGGATAGTCGTGAAGGTAGAAGCAATTCTTTTGTGCTCTTTAAAAAACCGTATCTTAAAACGTTGGTTTTAATGGCATTGGTTGTGTGAAACATGCCTCTTATTTTCTTGGCATATTCAGATTTCAGATTGTTAAGAGAAGTTAAAATTGTCGGATAGTGAAATATCTCGGTCACAAATTTTTTTGGAAGCTATGATATTTTGTTTGATGAATTGACTATTTGACGAATTTGCAGAGTCTACAGTTTGAATAATAGCTTCGAGTTATTGCTTAGTCGGATGAGGAAATAGTAACACTCTGTGGATTTTACCAGTAATAACCGCAGGAATGAACTAGATATAAACAATAATATTTTTTTCACCCGTTATATGCTCAAAATTAGAATGTGAAAACATGTCAACCACAGTATTGTTACTGTAAAATCAACCTACAACAGAACAAAAGAATCATAAAAATCGAACGAAATTTACATAGATAGATAGATAGATAGATCAAGGACTTTAAAATCTTCAATGCAGCTATTTTGAGAGGTAAATTTGTATATCTCCCTATAGTGAGAAGACCATCCATCAGTGGTTATTTGTAAAAGAATCTTGTCATTATAAAGTCATAACTTTTGCGAAAATATCTAAAATAGGCGTTTGTGTAATATTAAAACAAACAGAAAGGAAATTACCTATAAACAACTTACTTGGTACATATTGTGTTAAAGAACATTTAAAATAAAAAAATTACGATCATTTCGTATATGTTGTGTACTATCCATCAAGTATCAACAATAAAGCAATATACAAAAAGTTGTAGATACATGTAAAAAATACCATAGTTTGCAAATTCTTACTTTAAATTGTTTTAATAATTGCATAAATATCTTATGATCTTACAAGTGAATAATATCTTACAAGTGAATAATATTTGCTGTCAATAACAGTCTGTGGTCAGGTGTTCACGGGCATTAAGGGTTGCCATGGTTACATGTCAAATATATAAATGTCATTCAAAATGTAAATTTTTAATCGTCCATGTCAATTATTGGCGATTAAGGTTATACGTTTGACAATATATGAGTGTATTGACACTCGTCAATGTCAATTATTGGCGATTAAGGTTATAAGTTTGACAATTAATTGTCTGTATTGTCACTCAATTGTTTGTATTGTTATTCAACTCCGTAGATGCGCATGTCACTTGATAACGTCAAAATATTTATTAATATTATTCAAACGGAGGAACCAAACCATTGTAGGACATAAAATTTTGTATGCACCTCGGGAATTACTAGTATATATATATTTTATCTATGTATTATTCAAACGGTCACCCTCGTGGCATAAACATCCGTGTAATGCCCTTGGTACATAAATAACTATTTTTACTTTACCAATATTAAGACATTTTTGCTTCAGAGGGAAGTTGATACTAAATTCGTAACAAACGTAAATTGCGAACATATTTGTCACATAGGAAAATAATAAAATTATTACTTACTATCATTTTTTCATGTTGGCCTTAAATTATGGTTTGTTTATTATTAACATTCGCACGCAAAGAAGGATTTATTTGATTTTCTTATATTTTTTAATAGTATTTTTAAATGACTGCTTATATTAATTTTAACAATTAACAAATGATTTTTTGCGACTGCATAGAAACTTTTTTTTCGAATTTCGAAACTTCAAGTTGATAAAAAGTAGTCCCTATGGACTCTATGGACATATACCACAAAAAATGGCCGAATTGAAAAATATTTAGGGCTCCGAGAAGGTCTAAAGTTTATATTTTCCTTAAAAATTCGGTTTTTTAATGAAAGATTAGGTAAATTTTCATTTTCACGGACCACATTTTCCGAACATAATAAAATATTTAAGGACAAATGACTTTTTGTCAACATTTAAGCACATTTTTTAAATTATACGAAAATGGGCATTTTTCTAGCCGATCTAAATGTTGCATTAGAGTACCTAACATATTTTTGTATAAGTGAATTTCACATCTTATTATTAAACTTGTCCTATTTCTAACTTCTATCAAATCTGAATAAACTGCAGCCGATCTAAATATTGCATCAGAGTAATATATGTTAATATACGTTAATTTCACAACTTATTGCAAAAATTGTCGTATTTTTGATACACCCCAAAGTAGAAACGGAAAATATAACGTATGGCTACAAAATTGTTATGTTGCCGGTTTATGTGGTAAGCAAATGCAGCAAGTAAATGATTTATCAAAACCAAAAAGTTGCCATTCAAATAAAATGTCTATGAGTAAAATAAAGTTAAACACAAACGCAGGCCGGAAAAAAATTATTTTGTAGATATATGATTGATATTCATTAACTTTGGTAATTTTTGACGGATTTTTATTATTTTGTTCTGGATATTGTAAAAAAATTAATCAAGATTTTTCATATACCTTTAATAATTTGAAAAACAACTGTGAAGTTGATTAGCCTGAGAAAACCTAAATGATGTGCTTGATCAACTCGTGGAGGTTTTCAAGCACTCAGTTACAAAGCGATATTAATTCTTAATATTTTATTTTTTGATTTACCCAAATATCTGAATTTTTGTAGAACAAAAATTTATATTGTTTTACTACCAAAAACACTGGTAAAACACTGGACTGCGTGCTATAATTTCAAGACGTGGACATCTACGTTACTAAAGTATCAGGTACGCGTTAAGTGTCACTTATTAAAATATACTTTTTATCCATCGGTTTATCTGTAGATTTCTGGTCATTACTTTTAATTTAAATTATTGTTGGTTTAAAAATAATAATTGAGATATTGAAAAAATGAACGTGCAAGCTGTTGAGAATTGACGTGGTTTTGTAAATTGTAACAGAATACTTCAATAATCAGAACTTGGCCAAATTCCTCACTTATTCCACAGTCTTGAATATAGACAAAAAGAAATCAGTTTGGGTTACCAGATATAATTAAGTGTAAAATTTGGTTACTCAAAATTACAATGGGAAATGATAATATTGATGAAAATAAAAAAATATCGTGAAAAAAGAATGAAAATCGGTTATTGAACATCAAAGGTAAAGCAAATGTGGTATAATTTAAAGGTTAAATAAATTGATTCTAAACTAAATAAATAATAAAACACGTTTCTTCTATAGATTTTGTTTTGATCTGTTTTTTTTTTTAATTGCAATCTCAAATGCGCAAAAATGCTATATACAGTACTAGCGATCTGTCCTATCAAAAAGTGGCCCAACCACACCCATACGGTTAACAACGTAATAATATTAAAATAGCATAACATTAACCTAAAAAATGCAACATAACTATTGAATAATTGAAATCGGATCGTCCGGCTATGCGCAATGCCAAGGTTGTGACTGTGACCCACTAAGCAATTTTCATTCATGCATTTGTGTTTACTTATCGACAGGATATTATAAAATGAAAACATCAACATGCAACAACACAACGAGTTGTAAACAAACTTTCATGAATGAATTTTGTTTAATTTCTACAGATATATAAGAGTAAAGAGCTATGAATGAAATTATTCTCTCTCTTCTAGATCACAGGCGTGAAAATGTGGAAACCAATCTTAGTACTACCGTTCCTATTGGTGGTCGTCTATTCCTTTGGAAGCGACGAAAAATTCTTGAAGAAATACGCTTTGATGAAGGTAATTTAGTTATAATTTATTATAAGGTAGATTGTTTGATTGCTAATTCTGTTTTTATTGTTGTAGATCTTTGAGAGTTGTTTCGGGCAAGATGTAGTGAAAGAAATCAGGAAGGAATTGAAGGCAGCTTGTGCCAAATGTGCTGCAACTAACGCTGTGCCATTTGCTGCTGAACCTGGACCAGCTACCACTACACAACCACCCCTGGATGTCAAAGATAATGGGAATTCTGACACACCAAACACTATGTTCGCTAATCAACAATCACTACCAGTTGATAGAGTCCATCAAGCAATTCTTGCGTACAGACCTGTGAGTTTAATTATTTTCCTAATTGGTTTTCAATTGTTTACCACCATATTCCATATTGATTTTTTATTTCCAACATTTTCTTATGCCATAGATGTTTGATACTACCATTAAGAAAATTAATAGATAGTTCAAGATCAGACTTTTTGATGTTTTGAGTGTTCCTTATTTATATAGAAATAAAACTTTTAGTTTTTTGTTCCTACAGGCCCCTCTCAATTTGTTCTTTTATATCCATAGTTAGACATCCATATGATACTAGATATCAGAACATTTAAAACATTTCCAAGTATGTAATTTGTCAAAAAATACAAAAATCTAAGAGACTATAGTGCTCAGCAAAGAACAAAATCGGACAAGTGACAACTGTTTTTGGTATGCTTTTTTTCCGTACAATCTGAGTCTGAAAGCAGGAATTCCAATCTGCACAAGTTTTTCAGGAATACAATGAATTTTTTGATTTTTTTGCAGTTTTTTAGCACCGGTTTTTCTAGATTACAATTCTACGGAAAAACATACCACAAACAGTTATCACTTGTTAAATTTGGTTCATTGTTGGTCAAGATGGTCACGGAGCTTAGAATATTGTATTTTTGACAAATTAAGTACTTGATAATATGTGCAATATTCTGATATTTCAACTCAAAGGTTAATTGATTCGTTTCTTATTGTCAATAACTAATAAAATAGTATATTATTTGACGAACACATAATTAAGGATATAAATCGCGAGCATGAAGTTTATACGCGAACCGTAGGCGAGCGCGTAACCCTATGCGAGCGATTTATATCCATTATGTGTGAGTCAAATACGACGTTTTATCTACGACTCATAAATTCCATTTTATGTAAAATATATTAAATGTATTTGTCAATGGTGGTGAGGCGAGGCGAACTGTCAAATAACTGTCATCCACGTAGGTTTTGACAGACTTTTGACAGTACGTTCGTATAATGATGACAGTTCGTTCAAATAATGAAGTCATTATTTAAACGAACTGTCATTATTATACAACGCTAGTGTCATTCAAGCATTCATGGTTCAGACATGGATTTCTACAACTTATTTCAGAAAATTGGAATGTTTTGCTATTGCCTAAGTACTAATATGCAGAGCACCAATAAATTCACGAAAGATCAGAATTTACCATATCACAAATACACAAAAATCAGAAATGTGGATTATGTCAAACCCATTTTTGTTTTCAAGAAACTAAAATATTGTTTTACTTCTAATTTCAGAATGTCTACTCTCAACCAGCATTCAGGCCGTTCAGTTCCATGCCATCACCAGGATACTATCAACAATTTCAACCTTACGCGAACCCATCACCCATGTTCTATGGAGCCAACAACTATGCACCAAGTCCATTCCCAACAGCATATCCGGTATCCCCATATGCATATCCTTACCTCAATCAACCATTTTACGATAGCTCTAATAGGATGTCTGTAAGTTTCACCATTATCAAATACCCATCAGTTTACTTAAATAACATATTTATAACTTACACAGAGAAACATGGACTTCACGAACCAACTAGAAGCGTTATCGACAAAAATGAACAGCAAAGTCAGCAACATCACATGCGTCATGCAAGAATTAGGATACTTAGACCAATTCATGGAACCAAATTATGAAAAGATCGCCCTCAGGATTGCCAATCTACCAGTAGCTCAAACATTGAAAGACGATATCCAAGACGGTGTTACGTACTGTCAACAATTCTCGGTAAGAATTAAGAATATATTATCTTTTTAACTATGATGCTAATGACTTATGTTTTTCTTCAGCAATGCATCCCAGAACCTAAGAAAGGAGCTTCACCACTCACCAAGGAACTAAGCAAACCTATGCTGTTCTTCAAGTGTTACAAATACAAGAAATTGGAAGCCTGCATCATGAAGGACGTGAGGGAGAAGGTGTCTAATTTCACAGAAGACGAATTTGATGGTGAAAATGTACTGAAGCGGTCTGGAAAGTCGATGAGGCTGGATGCTGAAGAGAATGTTTTGTCGTCAACGTTATATGACTTTTTATACGGTGCTGAGGCTGATTTGGAACTTGGAAGTATCTTATAAGCTCTACTAGGAATTTAAATTTAAATTATTTTTATATTTTTTTATGTGCGATGATTTAGGTAATTGCTTTTGAAGCTATTGAATTTTAACAATCGAAACGGTTTTTGATCTTTTGTTAAAATTTGACCTCGACTATTTATGGGTTGGTGGATCCTGTAAATAATATAGATTATTTAGAAATGTACGACTTGTTTTATTTTTCCTTTTGGTTTCTACAGAAGATTTAATTCGAATTAATCGGAATAATATATGTTTACTGTCATGTGCACATGACTTTATCATGCAATATATAAA
Source organism: Melinopterus prodromus (assembly GCA_964023965.1). Classification (NCBI taxonomy): domain Eukaryota; kingdom Metazoa; phylum Arthropoda; class Insecta; order Coleoptera; family Scarabaeidae; genus Melinopterus; species Melinopterus prodromus. The sequence continues at coordinate 56,195,456 of OZ030393.1, forward strand.
AATTGAAACGAATTGAATTGAATTGAACGAAAACATGGAAAGGGCAATGAAAAGAAGAAATAAGAGTATCAACTATTGTTGTGTTCCTCAGTGTAGTTCATTTTACAGTAAGGCATTATCATTCCACAAATTTTGAAGTAAAATACTTTCTTTGCAACTATGTTCTCGCCAAAATAACCGCGACCACTTACATTACCATTATTATTAGGAACAATACCATCTTGTAACCTTCCAAAAACGTCTAATTAAAGTCATATCGTACTTGTATCCCGTTTAGAGCGGCCATAACTATTTTTTGCAGCGCCATCTACATTTTCTCGTTCAGGCGAATAGCCGTTAAAGTGTAGTGTATCTTACAAACCCGATGTAATAAAAGCTACAAATTACAAAATGTTCTTAAAGTAAACCATCATGTATATGGTTTTCATTTCCCCAGAATCTTTGTTGACTTGTTATACCCTATAACACTAATTACCTCATGCTCATCCCTAGCTCGTTGTCAATTATTTCTCCTTATTTTACCATGTGCTCGACTATATCGAACGCAAGCCATAAAATGTTCTAAATTCAACATTTGTGTCTAATATTCATTCGAAGGTTAATAATATATAACAGTAACATAACATGGAAACAATCAGGGACTCACCAATTGTTGCGAGCTGTTGGGTCCGACATCCAGCCATAGGAAACAAACAAACAAAAAATCACAAAAACTTGCACAACGCGAACCACAATCATCTGATCGAAACCGCCCCGTGATGTGTCGGCAAAACTAGAAGTTAAGAACCGGTCCGCCTGTTTACAAATTTGAGAAACCGCGCAGAGGTTAGCTTACAAAATTGTAAACCAATAACCTCAATTTTTACCATACAACTTCACAAACCCCCGCTTACACTATGCGTTAAATACTTCTACATAATATTCTAGCAATGACCCCGTCTAACACTTACGAAAATACGAGCAAAATTTTGAACACAGTTGACAGAACGGAGGTGCTGTGGAACTACGCTACCTGGCGGTAATTTTGACAACTACCGTCGAACCGATTTAAAACAGTTAATACCGAAAATTACAAGAGTGCAGGCAAATTTTGACATTCAGTGAGCAGCAAAACCATGGACTACTCCGAGAGCAAAACTATGAAATAAATCCATTGAATTGTCTTTGACTTGTGAAATGTGCAAGCCTTGATTATACCATATTGTATGTATAATCAACGGTGCAAGTATTGATGTGTTATTTTAATTGTACTTTAAGATGTAATAGCTAAAAATAATTATCTTTTTTATAATGTATATATATTTATAATGTAGTTTCTCTTCTACAATGAGTGGTGCAAAATACATTGCCCCTTTTTCATATTGGTTTTATTGTTTTCTTTTGAGTGTGGTTGCTATTTTTTCAGTAAATAATAATCAAGTTTGCTTATATAGTGTGTATATTTACGATCACAAGTACACAATACAACTACAGTAAATATATTTCTATAATATAATAGTGCAAAATAAAATAAAAACTTAATACTGATCAATATTATTGTCATTTTTCACATTTACGTAATTATTATTGTCACGAGTATTATTATGCATACGAGTATGTCTGGAATAGCTACAGTATTATGTTGTTGTCATAAACTTCACATGGGAATAACATCGAATATCAATATAGAAAAATCTGCTTAATAATGTGCAATTGTTTCTATATGAAACTCACACAGGTGCAATTACAGACTTTTCTACCGAGTTCCCTTAAAAATTTACTTTATTTCAATCATATTCTTATCCAACTCAGGTTGATATTTCAATAATTTCGCATACTTCTTGAGTAAACGGCTCCAATAGCATTGAACGTCACTCATCTTTAAATGATTCCATATTACTTGATGACCGTTCAATGCTATTTCCTGAGCTAAATCATCGTGATCTTCAAAGAATTCCAACAGCGTCTTAATCTCTTCTTTGGTTGCGGTTGTCTTTACAGGAACGTAATGTATCCACGGTTTTAAAGCGGCGTAAAAAAATTCTTGCCACTCGTCGCCAACGTGGAAAACCAGCGATTTACAGAGCAAGATATGTTTGAACCTAAAACTGGCCGCTACTCCTCGAAAATTAAACAAGTATTTGTATTTGCAGTGGTCTGAAAATGACACCTCCTTCGCCGGTGGTGCGTGTAGCGTATCCTGAAAAATAAATTATAGAAATTGCATATTCTATGAGAATTAATTGTTAATTACAGCATCAGATTTCCATGCTTGATTTTTGGTATATTGAGCATCAACTAATTGAGGGTATTGTCTTGATAGAAAGACCAAAGGATCTCTTTCAGCACTCGTTCGGGAACCTCTGAAAAATCCTGTTTGCAATTTTTTATCCCAGGATGTTTCATTTGCCACTTGCGAGAGTTGTTGTCTATGTAAGTCCCAACGCCCTGTTAACATTTAAAAAGAATTAATAAAATTAATAATAAATTAATTAAGCAAAAATATTACCTATTCCTCTTGGATACAGTTCAATGGCTGGGCCGCCTTCCCAAAAAGCCCACACTGGATACATTATATCGTAATACTGGTCCGTCTTGCTGAACGAAAATACCGGACCAAATATACCGTAATTTTTATTAATCTGCGGCCAATCTCTCGTATTAACTATCAGCTCCATATCCGGTAAATTTGGCAGAGATTTCAATAGGAAATGTTCAATCCCGGAACAACGCGAAGGAAACATGCAGTCTTTCTCGCGATATAGACAATTATTAATTATCTGATACTTTGAACCTCTGCGAAATAAATCTTTGCAAATTATGTTTCGATTTAAATATACAGCACCTACTTTGATTTAACTTTTTCGATGTCGTTTTTGGTAATTCCGGTTTGAAAGTGTTTGAGATCCTTATTTATCGTGCTCAAATGGCATCGACATTTATCCGTTTCGCAGGGCTTGTACTTCTCTTTGGCTGTATTTATAGCATCTAGGTATATTCGATATTTGTTGTTAATTTCTGCAATAAATTTAAACTTTTTAGGCTAGGTAACTAGGCAACCAATTAATATTGTTGACAAATTTTTAGGTTACGTTACCTTTATTATACTTATTTTTGGTATCAATGTCGTTACATTTACTGTTATTGTCTTTTGAACAAGTTCCATCGTCGCCGCTAATAAAATCTACCGTAAATATTAGTGAAATTAAAATAATTTTGCTAAAATACATGACTAAAATTGTAGTAAAGTTAAGTACGCCATCTATACTTTCGTGTAAAATAATGGATAAAATGAAAATCCCTTCTTTCACCTACCGGCGATATAAGGAACTAAATTCAAAACATTTGTGTAGGTTATGAGGTTATGTTTGTTGTCTAAAAGTCAATTGAATTCCAGAAAACCAAATAAAAATGCGTTTTAGAGGAAAAATCATTGATGCATCAGCAATGAGGGACTTTACCCATATCAGCCATGGATTATCAAAATTAGCAAAAGAATGTGTGTTACGTGCAGTTGCCAAAAAAGTTTACTTCATTATATCCGACGAAGATTCGGGCCCAAGAAAACCATTTGTGTGGTGCGAACTTCCAGTAGATTTCTACTTCAAAGAATACAATTACACAGGATTAAGCGCTGAATACAACGAGATCTATTTAACGTTCTCCACAGCGATGTTAGCCAGATCGTTGAGCACGTTGAAGCAAAACGCCAAATCCCTTAAAATAAAGCTAACGAACAAACAAACGCCTTGCCTAACGTTGGAGGTCGAACAAAGTTCTGGGGAAGGCATGCAGAATCGTCAGTGCGTTCACGATATCCCTGTCGAGTTATTATCAAGACAAATTTGGGGCGATTATGCGGAACCTCAGTTTAACGACTTCCACGTTTCTATAGAAATGCCGCATCTTCGGTCGATAAAAAACATCGTCGAACGTATGAAGAATATGAGTTCTACCATTACGGTTTCTGCTAATAAGTACGGGAGACTGACGTTGAGAATTAAGACGAATATGGTGATGTTATCGGCACATTTTCCGGACTTAAGTGTGGCAAGCTTTGCCGTGGGACAAACTGTACTTCCCGATAGTGATGACGAGCAAGAGAATGATTTATCCGAAAACGTTAGCGCTGTTATTGACGTTAAGAAATTCTTGATGTTTCTAACCGGAATGCAACTGAATAATGCTAAAACTGTCTGTAGTATCGTCCACGGCAGAATGGTTAAGTTTTATTTAGAGCAGGCTGGATCTTTGTCTCTTCAGTATTTCTTAACACAAGTCTCCTTATAGTTTTAGGCTTCAATTACAATTTATCACTAAAATAAGTTAATTAAGTTAATCGTGTTATTTATTTAAATAAGAACCATGTGTCATATCTTTTTTTTTATATAAAACAGTAAAAATAAATTGTTATTTTTTCTAAAGTTTATTCTTTTATTATATTGTTATATTACATAAATAAATATATCACGTTCTTATAGGTATGATTTATGTCCGTCTTCGAAGTTCTTGTTCTTGAGCGTAGTTGAATAATACCATTGAGAAGTAGGCGATGGGGCTGAGGGAAGCCAAGAATAACCCAAATCCTATCGTTGGATGGTGGAACATCCAAGATAGCGAGATGAATAGTAATGCGACTGATAACGATAGTATTAATCTTGTGTATCCAGGAATTTCGTCTGAATCTGCCATTGGTGGTAGGCTCATAGCCTTCAGTACTGAAATGAATATTATTTAGTAAACGGTAAATCAAGAAAAATTATTCCTTAAATAAAACACGGAAATTTTTGAGAATTTTAGATTTAACTGTTCTTAGGATGAGCTTTTTACATTGAATTTTGAAGTTAGATTTTAGCAAAACCACATTGTATGTGTCTTTTAGTGTTGATTATTATTACTAGTTTAATAGAGCAGAATAACTAACTCCATGACAAAAAATAAAAATTATATTGAATTCAGAGTATAAATTGATATGTATATTATTTCACAAGAACTAGGAAATTACTGTTATTTTTAAATTTATCTGTTATTAGCTAATAATAATTATTCAAATAATCCAATATTTGTTTATTCCTGTAATTGGGGTTGCCAGGTTCAAAAATTGACAATGCAAGATATGGGTTATAAAAAAAAACAGGTCAAATATAGAATAGACTAGAGAAATAAGCTAATTTCTTGTGCTGCGGCAAAGTTTGGAAAAAATCTAAAACTGAATTGAAAAATTAAAGTTTATTTTCAAATATCCCTACTTCAAAAAGACCAAAACTATCGTGCTAAGCGGGCGTATCTCCATCTGTGAAAAGTTGTAAAATGTCAAGATTAAGCGTGTGTTATGCTTTTTCTTTACAGATAGAAGCATTCTAATATGCTTTTTTTAATTTTTTTGCTACGTTCTTCTATAATTAACCTTTAATAGATCAACAATAAATCATTCCATCTTTAGATTTCACCGGAAAAGTAAAATAAAGTACATAATAACAAATTGTCAGATACGCCCTCTTGCTTAGCATGGCAGAAATGCATATTTTAATATCAAATTCAATTTCCGGATTTAATTTTTCTTTTACATATGATATGATTTAGTACCAGTGAAAAAAATAATTAAAATGTAAATAAAACGTGATTTTGGCGTTTTCTATATTGATATCAGTGGAACCCGATACCCTAGAAACCTCAAACATCTGATAGCAAACGTTAAACTTTGTACTTTTTGAACAAGAAATCATAAAAGCAAGAAACTTGATTTGGCGCAAAAAATTATTGAAAACTCCCATGCAGTTCCCATTCGCTAACAAAGTTTTCATTTTAAAAGTACTTTTCTTAAAACATTTCTCATGTTAGGCCATAAAATTTGTATGTTGTCATACTAAATCAGTAAATATTCTAAAAGAACGAGGTCCGCAAAATTTAAGCCAGAATCCATCCAACAACGGCTGCAAAATCCAGGACACCTGGAAACCCTACTTGTAATATTTAAAAGGATCCCTTTTTACGTTTGGAAACCCTACTTGTAATATTTAAAAGGATCCCTTTTTGCGTTTAAGTATATATTTATGGATTTTCCAAATCAAAAACATTATTCTAAAGCATTCTAATGTTATGGTGTTTGAAAATAAAATTCCAACAAAAATGGAAAGTTTAAAAATTATCTCCAAAACACTTGATTATATTTTTTTTCTAGAAACAACTAAAGAAACTAATTTTATAGAACCAATTAGAAAGAGTCAACAAAGTCAGCTTTAAAACAACTACTAGGATTGCATTTTTATCATTTTTCTCACTATACGTATACTGTTAATGTATTTGAAGAAAACATATTGTATGATACTTGTTTTACAGTGCTTTTATTTTGTTTGATGGCTTGTACCACTCTGTACAAGAATATTTGTCAGTAGTTTATTTAATTAAAATGATGTATACCAGTTGATGTTTGGTCAAGATTTTAGATGAAATTTACTATAGTTTGGTGTAACTGTTATCGCATGGGTTGTCTCCATTGATATATACTTAATGAATTAATGCCACGTCACATAAGTTGTTTTATCTACGACTCACATATAATAAGTTCATTGCATACGCATCTATGACTATATAATTCCCTTCATTATACGCGCCAATGATTATAATGACACTAGCGTTAAATAATAATGACAGTTCGTTCAAATAATGACCTCATTATTTGAACATACTGTCATCATTAAATAACGCTAGTGTCAAAGTCTGTCAAAACCAACGTGGATGACAGTTATGTGACAGTTCGCCTCGCCATCATTGACAAATACATTTAAAATATTTGATAGAAAATGGAATTTATGAGTCGTATTTAACACGCACATAACGGATATAAATCGCTCGCATGATTACACGCTCGCCTACGGCTCGCGTGTAAACTTCATGCTCGCGATTTATATCCATCATTAGTGCTCGTCAAATAATATACTATTGTTCTTTTATTAATGTTACGACATTTTTATGTTTTTGGATAATAGTTTCCAGAAGCCAAGAGAGCTTCTATAACGCAGTAACAGTAATACTGCTTAGGAAACAAAATATTTCTACTTAAATTTGATTTTTTGCTTTAATTACATTAATTTCCGCACAATTTTTCCAAAAATTTGTTATGGAGCTACGGAATAGCAAATTTTTTTCAATCATAAAAAAATTAAATACGAATCGCTACTCACAAATAATATGTATAAATTTCGACAAGCACACAGCTGCAGCGTACATAACAAACGTCCCAGCAGCTCTCAGCTTCCACGTTTCCCAACGTGCGTCCGAATGCTCGGCTTTGAACATCTGCGGCACAGTCAGAATTCCAGGTCGCATCATACTGATAACATGCCCTCTAGCTGTCGTATAAGGTACCAAAACTCCATCTTTTTGCATACCAATCACAGACACCTACGGAAACCAAACCCCAAAATAACAATCGCAACAATCATCAAATATCAAAATTAATCAACAGTAAGCAACTTACGGGATCACCGTTTAACCCCGCGTAATAAAATTGTATACGCATATCCCCAACTTTAGGCTTCCAAACGTCATCGCAATGATAGTAAATACCCATATGCAGTTTTATGTCACGCCTTTCGGGACGTTGGTCTCCAGTAACTTCTACGTATTCATCAAACTTTTCTTTTAACTCGGATCCTAAATTCAATTGTCCAACACGAACTATAGGCGAGACATATACATATGTTTCCAGAGGTTTTTCTGTAGGATTATGGTGACCGTGTCTTATATAAAAGTTTCTGCTATCGACTAGTTTATCTCGCCATTCCGTTACATAGTAATAATCCGTTTCGGAACTCTGAGAAACAACGGTTTCCCCAAAATCTCTTTGGCTGAAAAACATCGTTAAGTATAAAAAATTTAAAAAAAATTGCTTACAGCGAGTTATTACTTCCGTTCTTCCACCCATTGGTACATCTGAACACGTCTTTTAAGTTTGACCGATTGCATAGAAACTCCATATTCGTATTCGGTTAGCGGTTCATCGATAAGTAAATTCCCGCTGGTATGAACCAATCTTCCGTCCAATTCTGGTCTTACGGGTTCGTAAGGACTCACAGCAATAACATTGCTATAAGCTTCTTCCAAGGAATGGGCTTGGTGAACAGCACGACCCTTTGAAAATAATACATGAAATAAAAATAAATATTACTCGTATGAGTAAACTAACCTCATTCCAGACCAACACAAAAATGCTGGCGAAGAATAATAGGATGCCTATAACCGAAGTCAGCCAACTCTTTTTAAATTCGTCTAGAAGCGATATTTCCATTGTAAATTGTAACAATTTAAATCTGTAATAATAAATATAAATAACATCAAGCGCATTATGCAAACCGCCTAACACGCATGCTCAGTGGGGTACATAACTGATAGGGTTTTGGTTATTAGTTTTTCTTTGGAAATTCGGTGAAAATGTTAATTAAAATTAGGTAAGTGCACTTTGGTATCGATTACATAGTATTTATGAGTTATTCTATTAAGTGGTTTGTTTGGTGTTGAAAAATTGCTTAGGATAACCTCGCAATAGTATCGATTATGCATGTTTCGCGCGTATTTTTAAATTATTTACTTTTGATTTTTTCTCTAGGCATAACCAATTTATTTATTTTTTAACGAATTATGTCCTCACAAACATTCGAATTTCAACAATTGAACAGCATTCAGCAATTTCAGAGGAAACTAACAAAATGTTTACCGAAACGTCGGATATTACCAACATAAAATTCGAAAGATCTTTATTTAAGAGATAGTTTTGACGGTGAAAGTATTTGTACTTCTTTAGACTAATTATGTGATAGCTGCTGCATCAGTAGTTTGAGAAAAATTTTTTTTGGCCGTCAAAAATTGGTCAGGACTGCATGATAGGCAACCTAATGTGCAGATTGGTATTGCCAAAAGTAGCAATAGACCTATCAAATAATTTGTTGTAGTAATTTGTTTACACGAACAATAATTGTTTACTTAAAAATGAAATATTGTCTTTCTATTGTTTATTAATTGACTATAAAGAATTTGTATTGCTGATCCGATGAATCCCAGATAACAATCGTGCGACGCATAATGATGCAATTGAAACCGCACGTGCGTTCATATGATCATGCAGATGCGTCATCAATGGAGGTTCATATTGCCCGCTTTCTCACTCGAGTAGCGATATGCGGCGCATATCGCTCGCACTCGTGCGTTTTATTCTTCACGGACGACGAAAATGTATGACGAAAATAAGAATTGTGTGTTTTTATTCAATAAACGCACGCGTGCGAGCGATATTGCACTCATTCTACCGAAAATCGACGCGTGATGATTTCGTGCGTCGCACGATTGTTATCTGGGATACTCTGTGTTTTTAAATTTGGCCACTTGGCCATTTGCTCATTTTTATACCCCCACATTTAATGTGGTGACGGGTATATTGAGTTTGCCACAATTATCCGTCTCACTATCCGTCTGTGTACAGGATAACTGCTATAATTTTTATGTTATCGATCTGAAATTTGGTATACAAGCTTATTTATTAAAAAGTAAGGACAAGTTCGTGAATGGGCAAAATCAGTTAACTTTTTTCTTTTAAATATTTTACGGTGGGGAGTATTTTAACTTTAGCATAGCTGAAGATAATTTTCTTACTAGTTTTCTATGCGTTTTCGGCTTTAACCCTAGAATACCAGACTATTTTGATATCGCGTTGATACCAAATTTAAAAGTCGTAAAATTTACGAATGTCTGGCGTTCTAAGGTTAAATTTAAATAGGCAAGACAATAAAATAGAAAAGAAAACAAAGTTTCTGACGAAACTTACTTTATTTTAAGGAGTTGTCCTATGATACCGCATTAAATATATGTTGCCATATGCAGGGTAAAGTGCATAGGGTGAAATATAAAATGCAAAATGCTACTTACTCAGTAGCCTAACGCAGCTTTCGATTTCAGGTTTTATGGTGCCTTACTGTAAGCAAGTTCTGTTTTTCGATATTTTGTTTTATTTTGTTATTTTGTTGTTATTTTATTAATCCCTTAGAACAATGTGTTTAGCTCTGTTGTAGTTATTGTCTATGTAGTAGTCAGACCAATGCTTAGTGCTATTTAAAACTCTCCAGGCAGTTCTATCCCATTAATTTATTCTTTAAAACGGCCATAAATAAATAAATTTTTATTAAACATCCGGGCTATTTAGTGATAGATGTAACAGCTAATATTTATTTACTCAATTTCAGTGTGTAGTGTACGATGCGCGCGTTTGTCGTGACGATATGGGTCTTCATCAATCTGCTGTTCTTCGGGATGTGCGGCTATATGTACCTATTATGGTCGCAATACTGGCTGACTCTTGACAAAGATGGCCAAGCAACAAACAATTACGACCAACAGATATTCCTATATAATCGCGGGTATGCGTTAAATGACACGGCAAAATATGAAAATTTCTCTGCGGTCAGAAATCGGATAAAGCATGCCACAAAAGAAACAGACAACGTTACAGTTGTGCGAAATAGCAAACCAAGGTTTCCCAATGTGCAGAATTCGGAGTTCGTCTTCGATACCAAGAAATATTTGTGCCAAAGTGATGATAGCAAGGCAAGTTGTAGTGGTAAGACTCAGGAGTACAAAGAGCGGTTGATGAAAGAGATGAAGAGGGTTTTCTTGGACGAGGGTAATATCCTTAAGCCTGGCGGCCTAGATAACTACTATGGGGTTAATTATAAGGGACAGAGAGGGAATTATATGCAGAAGACACAAAATCAGATGTTGTGCGAATTGAAGGAAATAAAGTTGGAGACCATCAAGAGAAGTGACGTTCCTAATAAACTTTTGGGGTTGAGGGAGTATTTACCTAGGAGAGGATTATTCGAAGATTTTCACTTCAAATCGTGCGCTGTTGCTTCCAGCGCTGGATCCTTCAGTGGGTCTGGAAGTGGCAAAAGAATTGGTAAGTAAGCTCGAATTATAGATTTAATTAAACAATTTTTGTTCCACAGCGGTTTTCGTAATTTCGGCAATTAAAAACTAATTTTCCGGTATTTTGCGCTAACGTGTAGAATATGCAAATAAAATTGCTGATATTATTTTATGTCATCAACTTTGACCGTTTGCAAAATCACAAGGCCAGTACAATGCTTCTCTATAACTAATTACATCGTTAACATCGTTATTCAAAATCTAAACTCTATCATCTATTTTAGGATTGTTTCAGAAGCCACAAGGAATCTTTTCTCTACAAATGATAAAATACCATAACAACAGCGTTATGTTGATAGTTACACAACAGTTGTTTAATAAATATAAGTGTTTTTTTGTTATGCGGAAACTTGCTATTTTTGTTTTGGCTATATCCCCTTATTGGGCCCGTTGCTTTGAAATTCAACTTTGGTTCTTTTTTCTAAATCGCACATTTGACAGCACCCTTCTTTGCCTTTTTGTTAGAAAATGTTTGTTAATTAATACATGTTCACACCACTACGTGTGTTCAGTGGTAAATACAACATACAGTGACGAAGATAGAACACCTTTTTCAATCCAGACCTCTGTCCTACTTTATGTGTCCTTGCGTTACGGAAAAATATACCTGGAAATACAAAATCATTGGTATAAAATTTGCTTATCATACATCATAAGCGAAACCGAAGAAAAGATCTCTTAAAAAGCATAATGTTGCAGACACGTTTTTGTTGGTTAATTTTGTTCATTAAAAATGCCATTTTATAGGAAAAAGTGAAGAGTTTGTGTGATAAGCCTTTGCAAATACAAAAAAGGATCATTTGTATAAAATTTACTTCGCATACGTCATAAGTGAAATCGAAGAAAAGATCTCTTAAAAAGCATAATGTTGCAGACATGTTTTTGTTGGTTAACTTAGTTCATTAAAAATGCCATTTTATAGGAAAAATTAAAGAGTTTGTGTGATAAGCCTTTGCAAATAAATACAAATAAGGGTCATTTGTATAAAATTTACTTCGCATACATCATAAGTGAAACCGAAGAAAAGATCTCTTAAAAAGCACAATGTTGCAGACATGTTTTTGTTAGTTAATTTTGTTCATTAAAAGTGCCATTTTATAGGAAAAAGTGAAGAGTTTCTGTGATAAGCCTTTGCAAATACAAAAAAGGATCATTTGTAAAAAATTTACTTTGCATACATCATAAGTGAAACCGAAGAAAAGATATCTTAAAAAGCATAATGTTGCAGACATGTTTTTATTGGTTAATTTTGTTCATTAAAAATGCCATTTTATAGGAAAAAGTGAAGAGTTTGTGTGATAAGCCTTTGCAAATAAATACAAATAAGGGTCATTTGTATAAAATTTACTTCGCATACATCATAAGTGAAACCGAAGAAAAGATCTCTTAAAAAGCACAATGTTGCAGACATGTTTTTGTTGGTTAATTTTGTTCATTAAAAGTGCAATTTTATAGGAAAAAGTGAAGAGTTTCTGTGATAAGCCTTTGCAAACACAAAAAAGGATCATTTGTATAAAATTTACTTTGCATACATCATAAGTGAAACCGAAGAAAAGATATCTTAAAAAGCATAATGTTGCAGACATGTTTGTATTGGTTAATTTTGTTCATTAAAAATGCCATTTTATAGGAAAAAGTGAAGAGTTTGTGTGATAAGTCTTTGCAAATAGAAAAAAGGATCATTTGTATAAAATTTGCTTAGCATACATCATAAACGAAACCGAAGAAAAGATCTCTTAAACAGCATAATGTGGCAGACATGTTTTTGTTGGTTAATTTTGTTCATTAAAGATTCCATTTTATAGGAAAAATTGAAGAGTTTGTGTGATAAGCCTTTGCAAATACAAAAAAGGATCATTTGCATAAAATTTGCTTAGCATACATCATAAGCGAAACCGAAGAAAAGATCACTTAAAAATGTAAACAAACGAAATTTGTTGTAGATGATGTTTTATAAGAAAACCCTCTAATAAATATTTTGTTTTTCATTCAATCTTCCAGATTCTTATGACCTGGTGTTGAGGTTTAACAACGCTCCGACCCGCGGCTTCGAGGTGGACGTCGGAAAGAAGACGACATTCCGGATCGTGAACTCACAGGTTATGTCCAGGAAGGAGTTTAACTTTTTGGGTTCGCCCGTCTTTCGGAACGTGACGATCCTGGCATGGGATCCGGCAAATTATACGGCCTCGCTGGAGGAGTGGTTCAAATCGCCCGAGTACGACCTCTTCCCCAATTATGTCGCCTACAGAAAGATGCTACCGAAGTCGAGGGCGTTCATACTCAATCCGCAGTCCATTTGGCGCGTGTGGAATTTTCTGCAGAGTAATTCTCCGAATCGTCTCAGACGGAACCCGCCCTCGTCTGGATTCTTAGGTAAAAATCATCCATCCTTCGTGGTATGATAATACGCATACCAAAAAACTTAATAATAACATCTTAACAGCAGGGGTTGTGGATGCATACTGTGACAATAAACAAGCTCATTGGAAAGTATTACTTAAACTAAATTCGAAATTCTAGTATGTAGTATCAACGCAAATAAATTTATTTTTAAAATTTTAAAAAAATTTAATTTTCCAAAAATATGTATTGCAATATTACTAAAATTTTTCTAATTTTGTTACTGATTCATGCATTGTCACCAGAAATCTGTCCGTATGGAAAATATCATCGATTACGAGATTTGAACGTAACAAACAAATAAACAACAAGTTAAGATATGCGTAGTAATAATAAATTTATGCAAAATACATTTTTTATAAAGTACGTTTTATGTTCACATGCAAAATTTCAACTAGATTGGACAAATTTTCCAAGTTTCGGAAATTTACATTTTACATTTTTTATTGATTTGATCATTGTCACTGGAAATTTGTCCACATGGTCGATTAGATATTGGCAAGTATGTAAAATATCGATTATAAGATTTGAACGTAACTAATAAATAGTTAATATCAGTGTAGTAAAAATGTACGTAATCATTACGTAATCACTTATTTACAAATGATCTGTTTTAGTACTTGGGTGACAAAAAGTGAGTAAAAAGGTACCAAAATAAGTCGAAAGTTAATAAATATGTGTGCGAAATGGTATTGTTTATACTGTCAGTTTTTTCAAATACACAGGAATCTCGTTTCTTTGAAGAAATACAGAAAATTGTTTTGTTAATAAATAATCTAAAAAGAATAAGGATTTTGAACTCAAGCAAAGTTTAAAGTGACACGTTTTTAAAATTTGTTTTTGGATACCTACACCTCAGCATAAATATACCCAAATTTGACCTGATTTAACCTGTTGTATATTTATGTATAAACGTAAATATAAAGTGTTGGGTTAACTTCAGAATTTCTTCCTCTGTCTGAAAATACATATTTCCGGGATCTTGTTCTTTCTGCGTATTCAGCATAATATATACAGACTCTGTCCAAGAAAACTAAATAAACATAATTCGATATTCTGGCCGATCATGAGCTAGCCTATTAGCTCTTCAATGAATAACGTTGACTTATGGAACATCTAGTATATATATTTTACATTTATTTCTTTATGTTGATTATATATTTGATATATTATAAAAATATTTGAAGGTATGCAAAAAATGCTTTATTTTAACTTTTTTTTTTGTCGAAAAACTAATTCAATTATAGTTTCCCAAACATATATTGAGTTCTAGTTGTAGGTGCCCCCCAGGCCCTCAAATACAATATGCTTGGATTCACTCCGCCACTGGTTTGGTAGTTCCAAAAATGTCGTAGATCTTTATAGACAATTTAATAGGGTATAATTCCGGTGATTTTTTCCCGAAAGTGATAGTTCATGAATAGTTTCTGAGATAATAGAAAACAATTGAAATTGCAAGATCTGGAGTTTTGTTTTTGCATGAACCGATTCAAATTGATCCCCGATAATCGCCATTTTCCGTATTTTATTGTTACTGCGTCATAAATATAAAATAAAATTTATTTAAAACAATGGCGAAGTATGCACTAAAACATGCAAATATGCGATAATTATCCGACCAATAACCCAAATATGCAGTTTAAGCGTTTTTTGTTGTTTGCTTCTAAATGTTCAGTTTAGTCTGAAACAGATTTATACATATTTAGTCCATTCTTTATCAGTAACATAAAAAACCGCTACTGTCTTTTTGTTGTTCCAAACACATATAAACGTAATTGACCAAACATCAAAATTTGTTGAAATTGTAGATATACCAGTGAAGTTTGCGCCTTATAGATTGATCAATGATAATCTGGTAGAAAGCTAATCAATTAATAATAAAGACAAATGTTTTATGCTTAAAACCATTGAATGCTGTTGAAAATATGCTCATTTTATATCAGACATATTTCTACTGCTGTTTTTTCTAGTAAAGGACTCATGCGCTACAAAACATGAGAATTTGTATGCGTTCTTCTTTCATTAGTGAAAAATTATACCTGCATACATATTTGTTTTTTATCTGATGGCAACTCGATAACAGCACGTGTTCGTAACACAAAATTACACACAATTGACAATAGGACATTTAATCATCTTCACCCAATATGCAGTAAAACATCTGTTATGCCAATCTCCTAGGTATTTTAGCTTATTGGAAAATTGGTTTCGTGACTACTGGTAGCGTGCTATTGCAGTTTGCAACAATACATAACTTTTTATTCCTAAATTACAACTCTCTAATTGTTGAAATTAACAGTATTCTATAGTTTTATTTACTGGTTTAGTGATTCATATACAATATTTTGTGTCTGTAAACAAGACAATATGTTCTAAAATGATGTACAAATTGTCGTTAAACCGATTGCCCAAAAAGAAAGAACGTTTTCAACTTGAATTTATTTATTCTTCTTCTTATTCTTCGTCTTATTTATTTGCGCGGAATACAAATCCGTGCTGAATAAGATGCTTATCAGAGTTATCGATAAACGTTTGCAGATCACAGGCGACAAACTCCACCAGTGTAATGTAAACTTCAAACGAAATTTGAGGTTAATAGTTGAAGAAATTTTCACATTGAAAAATGATTTTGCAGTTTGCTGTTTCAGATTTCAAATATATGGAGAATAAACGCCGGTGATTGAGGCATGAACTTTATTATTCATACGAAATATGAGTATTCACTCACAAAACAATATTTAGAAGTATTTCCTTCAAAATATTGCGTATGGCCCACTTTTAATTCATACCACCTGTAGCGTATCTACAGATCCGTCTATTGAAAATATATTTTCTTATATTTTGTTATAACAACAGTTTGTCGCTTGTTCAACTTTCTTCAGTTTCTTCTTGTTTCTGACTGAAAGTGGATTTAATACTAGGGAGTGTTTCTTTTGTGAAGAGTTTGTGGAAAGAAGACTTGTAGAAAGAAAGAACGCAAGAAGATTTTATTGGAATCGAAAGTGACTAGGCCATTTTGATAGATGTTCTGTGCTGAATACGAAGATGGTGTAAAAAATTGCTAAGTTTTTGTTTATTTTGCTTCTGAAAGTGGGTACACTAGTCCCAAGAAAATTAGTTAAAATTTAAGTTAATGTTTTTTTTTTTCAAGACCTTTTCAAGGATTCGATGAATTCATCCGTTATATACATTTTATACATTGCAAACAATATAGCAGTTTTAGAATCATGCCCAAAAATCTGTGACATATATTAGGAGCTACTTATCTAAGCTAATTCGCTTTTATTCATACAAACTGCAGCAAAAACTCACACTTTATGCTCATGCTCACGAGTACATACTCGGAGCATAACCTCCCATTTATTTGTATCACCAAATATATGCCAAAATCTACTTTTACCAATTCATGGCCACCTAGAATAATAAACATACGACTTTTTCGTTGCTTTGTTGACGAAAATTGATGAGCGATGTGAATTTCATCCTGATGGAAAATATGACACTATAGGGTTATATCAAAATTCCAAAGAAGACGTCATTTCCGGAAAACCCGGAAGTGATAGTATCCCCCAGAATATGAAATGAATGGCATTATATATTATGCTAAATTAGGAAACGCGATTGACAGATGTTCTGGCAGTCCGCATTTTGAAAAACATTACCATATACAGCGAAGCAATAAACGTATCATTGAGAAGAGATTATCCAGCTTAAAGAAATCAAATTCCTCATGACAACCTCAGGAAGTCCGCACACTTTTCATAACAAATTACATAATTCTGAATAAATTGTAAATTTGCTTGTGGTTTATGGTTTATTATAAACATAACCATAGAATGTGTTATTTATCTGTTATTCGTTTTCTCTTCTAGGCATAACACTTCTTCTTTCGTTGTGCGACTTCGTGGACGCCTATGAGTATGTACCATCCGCCAGGATTACGAAGAAATGCCATTATTACGAGCCGGACAGTAACCAGGCTTGCACATTCGGCGTTTGGCATCCACTTGCGGCCGAGAAACTATTAACTTACTACATGAACGAGGCAGACGACAAGACGGTGTTTCAAGATGGTTACGTCAGGGTACCGGGATTCAGCAAGATCAGCTGCTAGCGTGTCATTATATCGGGAAGATCCGCATGTGCGATGTCGATGTCTGTTAATTAGAGGCCAGAAGTTTGCTGTAAATTATTAGCCATTGTTGATGCAGAAGAGTGTTTTAATCGACTAATTGCAGTACTAGACACGATCGTTTGACGCAACTTGTGGCGCTGTTAGTCACACAATTTAACAAATAAATGAGCAAAATAAAGATGTTGGAACCACCCAAGTTGTTTATCTATGTATAGCATTTAATCAGTCATAAAGGTTTTGTCTAGTTTGTTTAATATACGATTTTATAATTTAATTAGTTAAAATTGCCAGCGTGTTTTACTATATTTGGTGGCAGCGGTGGGATTATTTAATGTATTTAGAGGAAACTCTGGTGCGTGGTTTTTTAAAACGATTCGGAGAAGCGTATCCTACACGATTAAAAGATTTCGGAAAATGTGTGATATTGTTAGAAGCACCGGAATGTTGATGAAAATATCATGATATGCTTTGGATCAATTGCACTAAACATAAAAATAATACGTGAGCATTTGTTATCACAAACTTTTTGTTCCTTTTTTTGAGGGGGGTGAAGTAAATGTTTTCCTCATTTCTCTCAGACTTTCTATTTCCTTTCCTTGTGTTAATCAGGTGTCGCTAATGATGGGTAATGTTACCTTATCAATAAATTTTCGTAAAAGGTAGAGGTTTAGTTTTCAACTGCTAAACAATTAATTCTTATTCTCGTTTGGTTATTTTTTGCTTTTTAGTATTATGCTACTGAAGATGACAAATATGTCGAAACTAGTATAGTAAATTGAATTTTACTTCGCAAAGAAATGAGGCCTTTTATTCTCCTATACTTCGTTACTTTGCATTATGGACACTTTCCAATTCTAATTATGAATGTTGCACGTTAATAAAATGATTGTTTTTGACAAAATAGTAAGAACACAATAACACGTAAATAGTTTATAATTTTTAAGGAGAAATACCTTAAGTTTTAAATCAATAATATCCTTGGTTTTTTAAAAATCAGCTCTCCGATTCCCTCTTACAATAACCGCAATATTGGAGAACGGCAAATCCTAGTTTATTTAACATTAATGATGATTAATTCATGTACTATTTTTGATTTATGTTACATCGCTTTTTAAACTTGTCCACTTCCTAAAGTACAAACCATTTTCCATTTTCATACCTTTAGACAGGATTTTTTGGAAATCGTAAACAATTGTTTATTTACAAATGTTTATTTTTAAACAAGGAATCTCAATACCAGTGTTCACGTCTGTAAGATGAACCTCATTTTTTGTTTGTTTTCAGTTGACATGAATTTTCTAAAAGTCTTTAGTGGATGCTATTATTATATATGTATTGATATTCAAGACATATTTTTACAATGTGTGTGCAGGATGTTTTTTTATTATATTTCTAAATAAGGACGTGATTATTAAAAAATGCCTACATTATTGAATAGAGAAGATCCAAGGTTTTAATAGTCTGCGATAGCTTAATGCCAACAACCTCACTCTGGTTGTTGAAAAACAGCCGAAGCTGTTTTGTGTGTTTTGTCCATGCAACCATCTGCACCATTTCTTCATGCCACTCGTAAATTTTCTTATCAGTTTGTTGAACCGACAACGGAATTCACATTGCACTTCAACACTTGCAAACTTCTCTTGTGGCGTCGTCGTTTTCATGTAAACAACCATAAGCACCGCGCCGTGGTATTCAGTGCAAGTTCTTAGGGGCCACAGAAAACTTTGAAACTTCCTCTATCGGCTGTCGAACCGTGTGCATGCACTTCCATATTTATATAGTTATATAGTTTGTTAGCCATATCTATTTAAAATTAATTTTAATCAATTTAAATAGTTTGGCTTCAACAAGGTAACAGGAAGAGGCCTGTGCCCCATTTCGTCGATAACTCTATACTGCTGTTTTAAGCAAATTTGTTCATTTTGTACTTCTTCCGATTAAATCATATGAAGGAAATACTTTTTCTTTATTTTTTAAGCTATAAGAAACAATAATATTATAAAGGATTAACGACAAAATCAAAAGAACAAGATATCCCTAAACATATAATTTTACAACTTTTAACAAACGTTGACACTCTACGGCCTATGCTTAACACGCAGACTATCAAACTCTAGCTTTTTACACGTTTTCCTAGTATTTTGATATCACAATGGCTTGACATTCACGTGTTTATTTAGAAATCAACAATAAGTGGAACAGCTAAACGTTTCATGATTGGTCAAAATTTCCAGTTGCCAAGAAACACACTATGACTATAAGTGGGGAGTGAATCCAAATGAACACTATATTGGTGTCTGAATATGGTGTAATGTTACCAATAATTGTCGCTAAACCCCCTTTACACACATTTTTTATTGTTGCCTGTGTATGACCTAGTAGTCAGAAGGTACGTAATGTTTATTTTTTTAGTCACAATTATGTATAATCCCTTGAATGGAATCAATACTAATATTTTATTGGTGACATATTTGTATTGCCATTGAATTGTCGTAAATGTTTCACTGTTTGAAGTTGTAGTAATGTTGTCTCTTTGATTGCTAACTCAGTGTTGTACCAGGTAAGTGTTGGTAGTAATAGCTATTGTTCATTTTTTTTCGCTTATCGTTGCAATTTTCCAATGCGTAAGTGATTATCTTTTTTATAAACTACCGTCCTTGGCGGGGTCATTGGTATTTCTAGCAAATTTTCGTTGTATCCGTTTGCAATACGATTGAATATGGTTGACACACAATAACAATAAGATATAAAGCATTTTTCTGCGATAGCAGTCATCGTTTGCGAAGAATCAATGATCGATATGCTGGTAAACCGAAGAGTGACAGGGCAAAATTTAAAGCTGATTGTTTAGTTGCACCTACTTTGGTGGTAAGGTATGCTAGCGGAACATCAAAGAAAATTTGCTTTGCATATTAAATTGGGAACCGAAAATTGACATCACCCTCTGACTCAAAATCTTGATACGATACGTTCAAAACCATGACGTAAATCACCCACGTGCGATTGTTTTAAATTGTGATCGCAATTGATTTAATTCTTGGAATAAGGCTTTGAAATCGCAATCAACCATAAGCGCTATTTGAAGCAATTACATACTGCTTAATAGAAAACTTCACAAAATTAATGTATGTATGAAAAACTATAGCAGTTATGCTTATTCTTAAATTATTATGCATCTATTGCGTATCTTCGTTTAGTTATACTGGTCATTATGATATTTACAAACAAAATAAATAGTAGTTTACTAACTAATTGCTATTCGTTCTGTATGTTTGCAATATTTACTAAACAATGAATTGTTTAGTAAACGTAATACTGGTCATTCCACGGAGACGGGCGTGATACTTTTTATGTACTATAAAATCGCTGTGGAAACTATTATTCCTATTTGGATGCAGAAATAAAACGATTTGAAGAGTGTATTGTTAATTTATCATAAAGAGTGCCTTCAGTACCGTTAGTATTTGACATTTTTGTTTTTATATTCAATATCAATACGTGGCTCATGTAATATGACGCGTGTAATATTACTTTATAGTCTCTCCATTCTTCTGCTTTACATATCTTCATTCGCTTTCTAGCGTCTTCCATTGTCGTCCTGACTCAGAATATCTCTGAAGATCATGTGCTACATGATCTTCATTGTCTTCTTTTCGGACTGTGGGTTTATTTCATAACTATTTTCGTTTAATCGGTCGTCATTTATGGTCCTTAAGGGGGGAGCCTCGTATAGATGGGTCGAAAAAACAATTTTTTATTGTATAAATCGAATGTATATCATTTCAAGAATATGCTGTTAAAATTTCCAAGGGGTTGCTTAGATATAGGTACTTTCACTAAGGTCCTTCGGCGCGCTGAATCGGATCGTGCTCGAATACAAAGACACCCTGCTGAGGGGGGATTTGACCCCGAGGATGACCTCTTTTATGGCCCAGGCATGGCTGAAAACCAAAAACATCGAAAATGTAAAATAAAGTAAAAATACTACTTTCATCTACCACGAACTTCAATCGCATTTTCCCGGAAACATTTTTTTTACATTTTCGAGTTGGCGCGTGAAATTGTTCAGCGAGTTTTCAACGTACATGAATTAAAAAATACCATTTGAAAGGTAATTTAATCAGCTATTCGACATACCTATTGGATTTTGCAACAAAAAGTTATTTAACTACTTTCTTACAATAATATTAAAAAAACTTTTGAATTTTTTTTTCTAAATCTCGCCCTTTTGCTACAGATTTTTTTTATAATTTAAAATTAGGTAATTGGACGAGACATTGGTATGATAACAACAAAAAAATCATGTTGGTATGTTGCAGAAGGATACAGCAGACACAAAATCACGCGCAGACTGAGAAAGAAAAAAATTTAATCATCGTTATTATTTTTTTACGCCGCCCTTAAGTAAAATTTGCAATAAAAAAAATTAATGGTATTGTCAAAATACTCAAGATTGTACAGTAAACATTTTAATTAAAAATACTGCACAGTTTTTCCAGAATAAAATCCCAAAGTTTTCCTATTTTTTTGGCCATCTAACGACTTTTAATTTATTTAAAAAATTACATCCCGCCTGTATATGAGCATTTTCTATACATTGATTACTTCATCATTACGATATATGTACGTATATTCATTTTTAGTTATGTTCTATTTTATTAACCTGCTCTCTACCAACATCTCGCTGTTAGACATAGTCCGATCTTTGAGAGAAAAATTAGCGAGAAAAGCCATTGTTAACACGTTTGCTGATGACATCTGCAGATTGCTATTGAATCAGTAGATAAAATGTTGAAGTATCAACAATAAAACTGCAGGATGTTGTCAACAATATTATTATTGGATCTAACGATGGTGAATAGCATTGCACGAAACCAAATACAATTATTCCAATGCAAAAGCACTATCACAGCAACCTTGACATAATAAAAAATCTGATGTGGCCAGGCACATGACTTTATCATACAATATATAAAATTAATAGTTTAGCTGTATGAGAATCTATTTGACTGAGATAAATTGTGTCCGCATTTTGATAGTCAATAGTATCAATCGAAGGTATTGTCAAAGCACGCTACCTACTGCCATCAGAATAATAGTTGCTTAACTCACAAGTGCCGAAAGTACGGAATAGCACAACGAGAGGTGATATGGAGGTGATGCGGCGCGTCACCGATGACGGAGCGTCGTCGTCGCATGTGAGCGAGTCGCGCTAGGTAGTTTTCGACAGCAGTGACATCAACGTTCATTGTGTCGCTTTTTGAGAAATACGTATTTTTAAAAAAATTAAAAAATGGTTATATTTCGGTATAGAAAATGTTAGGTTGATACCACTTCTACGAAATGTCAAGTTTAAAAAGCTAATTCAAATTCTGACAGATTTATATTCGTTCATGACACTGTAGATGACGTTCCATAGCGGTTCTCCGAGTGTGACAGCGTGGTGACAGCCATAGACATTTCTGTGGTGACAGCACAAAAAAATATTTGTCAAAATCCTGGCTACTATGTAGTTTAATATCCATGCAGATGCGACCGATCTCGATCAAATAGAATTTGCTCTTGCAGCTAAACTATTAATTTTACCAAAAAATGTCATAGGCATAAATTATTCAAAATTTCCTCTGCTTTAATTTATTATTTAACTATTTTGACGAAATTACAGAAATGGCGGCTCATCTGCAAAATCCTTGAAAAAGGCTTAGAATAAACTACCAGTTCCTTTGGACCCTTTTGAACCAAAAGCTTTTCAGCTCTAAGTTTGGTCATAAAACTTCTAAATATAAACTTTCGTCCCGATACCTTTAGTAGTTTTTCCGGAATCGTCGTCACAAAAATCGTTTACACACGCACACACACACACACACACACACACACACACACACACACACACACAGACATTTTTTTGTACCTTGGTCAAAAATGTTCAGGGGACCCAAAAAGACCTATTTCCGCTAAAATCTCAATTTTTTTTTTCGGCATGATTACAATACTTTATCTTACTGCGTATGATAAAGTAAAAAATCGCCTGGTTTGTTGATAGGCAGCTTTATCTATATATATATATATATAATAAGCGTCCATTTTACAAGATGATACAAAAACCTGTATGGACTTAGGGTATCCAAATTTTCGGCTTCACTAATCCAAGCAATGACAGCATTATTCAACCCAGCCTAAATAGTCTTATGAGCAACATAATGGATATATTTTGATATATTGATTTCCGGGTGGAAACCGCGTTGAGGACTGAAGCTTTGACTGCTTCAAAGTCCTCAACGCGGTTTCCACCCGGAAATCAATATATCATTGACTCAGACCGCGGAAGTCTACAATCTAGATATATTTTGGTATATTAGAAATGACCATATCTACAGGTATCTTGAGGTGGTAGTAAACCTTTCGTGTTATTTAACTTATATTAGATGTATAAAAGTATCGAAAGTAAGTCAAAAAGCTATCTAGTTATGAGACTGAATGTTATAAGCAAGTACCTATCATATGCTGTTAATAGATAAAAAATGATAGGTTTCATTGGAGAATCTCGGAGATTTTATTTAAACTAATTACCTATCATATGGTGTCAATAGATAAAAAAATGATAGGCATCTCAAAGTTTGTGTTATAACCAACGATTCAAATAAAATTGCTTCCCACAAACTAGCTTTGTCTACAGTAAAAATATTCGTAGGTATTTTAGGTCTGAAATTGAAAATCCCCCCGATGACCAACAACTTTGTAGAGTGATGAATCTGGTGAAAAATTTTCATAATAAATACAAAAACTAAAAACGATAAATATCAAAAACTGATAAAAGATGTTTTCTGCACTTTCCAAGTCCAATATTACACATATCTAACCTATTCAATATTATCGTATGAATCATACAATTTTTAGATTATTTTATTAACCACAAATTGTCATAAAATAGCTTTGTGATCGGTTGACAAATATCTCCTTGGTCCTCGATTTTTTCGTTTTTTTTCGTGTGTAATCCGACAAGAGGACAACTATAACAATTGATGATTGTGCGGATGACAGGTGTGCTCGCTTGCAAGGTTACATTTAGTGATTTTTAATACCGCACACCGCAGGCCTGCACACATACGTACAAACGCACACATACTCGCACACGAGCTACACCGCAAAACTACGGAAGGATTCACAGAACTCAATGCAAATTTTCAGCGGACCCCAGCCTACTTTGCATGCGGCGTGTGTTTTCATAATACGCAAAATGTCCACGAGACCGTCCTCAACGTTGATGATGGCCGGGATCAAGGCCCTATTTGTTTTAGTTGTTCTGGTTAAAGGGTTGATTCATGCGCCCGCAATGGGAAGGTAAAAATTCCATAATGGTAAGTCAACAGAACGATATCAGCTTAATGACAATTTACATAAAGGTAACGCAGCAGACGTACGTGAGATAAGTGGAAGAGATTATGCATATTTTTCTGTGGATTCGGTCCGGAAAAAATACATTGGGAAATGATGGTGGAAATTCTAAGCAAATATGTGGAGTATCATGTCGAAATAGATGGGAAAAATTTGGTCGGAGACTATTCTTGCATTGAGATGGGGCTTAGTAGATGGTTTTGGACTAAAATTCTTCGTGACCATTTGCGCAGGTAGTTAAATCAGACGGAGTTGAATTATTGAGTACTCCTTTTGTAGTTATTATTATTTTACAAGCAATTGAAAATATCATCTTTAGAGAGTTCGATTCTTTTGTCGTGCGGGTGCTAAAACTATCCGATACCGAGTTAAATGTATAATAACAAACAGTATAGCAAGGGCATTACACGGATGTTTATGCCCCGAGGGTATAAACATCAAGTAATGCCCGAGGTGCATACAAAATTTTATGTCCTACAATAGTTTTGTTCCTCCGTTTGAATAATATTAATAAATATTTTGACGTTATCAAGTGACATGCGTTTCTACGGAGTTGAATAACAATACAAACAATTCGGAGTTGAGTGACAATACAGACAATTATTATATATATATTGTGGCTAAAGACATCCCATAGGGGATAGCGCCGCATCATTGATGCTCTCTAGATCCTGGATTTCGGGGTAGATCAGTCCCCATTTCACCATTTATATCTTCTTGCTTATATTTCTCCATCTATTCCTATCTCCGGTCTTTCCTTGCCACCCGTAAATACCCGCAATTCGAAGATCTGCCTTAACTTCTCCCATCCATGTCGATCTGGGCCTACCTCTTCTTCTTTCTTCTCCCGGTTGCCACTCCAGCATTGAGTACACTGTCGTCCTCGCTCCGGCTCTCCACACGTGACCCAACCATTTAACTCTTTGTTGCTTTATTTTTCTTACAATGTCTTCCTCTATCTCTCGGTTTAGTTCGTCATTTGTTCTTCTCATGTACACGCCTTCCGCTACCTTCAATGGTCCCAGTATTGTTCTCAGTATTTTCCTCTCCATTATTCTCAGCTGTTCCTCGTTTCTCTTCGTCATCGTCATTGTCTCGGCACCATACATCATTGTTGGTCTTATTATTGTTTTGTACAACCTCATTTTTGTCGTCCTTGTCAAAATCTTACTTTTCAGTAACTTTTTGTTAGCATGAAAAATCCTATTAGCCGACATCACTTTTTCTTTTATTTCCGCTTCCCTATCCTTTGAAATCGTCACTCCGAGGTACTTAAATTTGTCTACCTCCTCAAATTGGTGCTCGCCGATCTTTAGCATCCTACCACTATGTTCAAGCGGTTTGCCGTATCTCATTATCTTTGTTTTTTCTTTATTTATCTTAAGTCCCATACTTTGTCCCTCCGTCTCCATCTCAGTCAGCATTCTCTCCATTATTTTTCTGTTTTTTGTTATTAGCACCACATCATCCGCATAAGCTATTATTTGACCACCTCGTGTTCTTAGTGTTCCTCTATTTATTTTTCTGGTTACGTACTCCAGTGCTAGATTGAATAATGTTGCGGACAACGCATCTCCCTGTCTGACACCCTTGTTTATCTCGAACTCCTCCGTATCTCCATATTGTGTCCTTATACTTATAACCGTTCTTCGCAATGTCATCCTTATCAGCCTTCGCAATTTTGGGCAAACTCCCAATTCCTTTAGAGCATGAAAAAGTTTGCTCCTTTTGATGGAATCAAATGCCTGTTGAAAGTCTACAAAGAGCATTTCTATTTCCAGGTTGTATGCGTGAGATTTCTCAGTTATTTGCTTTATCGTATGTATAGCGTCTATGGTAGATCTGCCTCGTGTAAATCCGCATTGGTACTCGCCCACTAATTCTCTTGTCGCACTTGCCAATCTATCCTGTATAATTGTGGATACGATTTTATACGCCGAGCTTAGCAATGTTAATCCTCTATAATTCTTACATATTTGTTGATCTCCTTTCTTATGTATCATTACTATTTGCCCTGACTCCCATTCAGTTGGCATACTTTCCTGCTTCCATATTACTTTGATAAGTGCACTAAGTCTTTCAGTCAGTTCTTCACCTCCATACTTTATAAGCTCCCCTGAAATGCCATCCTTTCATGGTGCTTTTCCGTTGCGACTCTTATTTATAATATCATGGATTTCTTCAGTTGTTGGTTCGCACACTATATTATGTCTCTCGCCCTCATCATCTCCCTCCAGTTCATCATCTTCCACAAACGTCTCACTGTCAGTTAGCAATTCACTGTAGTACTCCATCCATACCCTTTTATATTGGCTCTCATTCTCAGTCATTCCTCCAGCCTTGTCTCTTATGCCGATTATTTTACCCTTATAGGTTTTTTTCCGTTCGCTTATCTTCTTATAGAATGCTCTGGTATTTCTATTTGTGGATTCACTCTCGATTTCTTTTATTCCATCATCAATCCATGCTCTTTTAATCTTTCTAAATATTTTATTGGATTCCTTTCTTATTTCCTCATATTCTTCTCTGTCATCATTTCTATTCGTTCTCATGTATTTAACCCATGCATCCTTCTTTCTTTTTACTACCATGCAGCATCTTTCGTCGAACCACTCTTTTTTACTTTTACACTTTCTTGTCCCTATCTTTTCGCACGCAGCTTTGCTCATACATTCCTTTATTGTACCCCAGGCAGCGTCCACATCGGTCTCTATGATTTGTTCTCTGAGGCATGCCTCCACCCTCGATGCATATTCCTTCTTTAAAGTCGGTGTACTAGTCAGTTTTTCTATATCCCAATTACGGGCTGTTTTCTTGTTCCTGATGGTTCTTCTTACTTTTTGCCTTAATGTAGCCGTGACCATGAAGTGGTCCGAGTCTGCACAGGCGCCTCTGTATGTTCTCACATCGGTAATTGCAGTTTGCTTCCTCTTAGTAACCAGTATATGATCAATTTGTGATAAAGTGCCCTGGTCCGGAGATCTCCAAGTAACCTTATGCCATTTAGAATGTTTATGCTTTGTGCTACTTATAATCATGTCTGTACTTGCTGCGAGATTGCACAATCTTTGTCCATTATTGTTTGTATGTTCATGAATTGTATGTCGCCCTGCCACCTGTTTCACATATTCTTCATTACCTATCTGAGCATTAAAGTCTCCCAATACCATTATTGTGTCTTCCTTTGGAATCTTGTCAATTTCTTCTTCAATTCTTACGTAGAATTCTTCTTTTTGCTCTTCATCAGTCACTTCAGTTGGTGCATACGCATTCAATAGTGACAGGTTGAACGGCTTTGCTGCTATTCTCATGTATGCCATTCTATCACTTATTGGTCTAAATTCCATTATTCTTTCTTTCAATTTTCCCATAATCATAAATGCTACTCCATATTGACCCTGTTTCTCACTCCCAGAATATTGAAATGAATAATTTCCTTTTACTATGCTACCCGTTCCCTTCCATCGAATTTCCTGTATGGCAGCCACTCCCACTCCGTATCTATCAAGTTCCAGAGCTACCTGATCCATTTTTCCCGGCCTCAACATCGTTCTCACGTTCCACGTGCTAATTCTGATTTCATTGCGTTTATTTCTCCTTCTTGCTCCTCCCCTATCAACTCTCCTTTTTCTATCTGTGTCATTTTCATTGCCATTTTCATTGCCGTTTTCATTGCCATTTTCATTGCCCAATTCGTCATCATTGCCGACCAACCTTCCCCTCCTCATCAGTTTTTTTGGTTTGTCCAGGATATTTTTTTTAGTTGTTTGCCTTCATCATCAGTTTGTGGGGAGCGATCGCTCATCATTCTTTTTTTGTCATTGTACTCACTCGCCTTCTCACGCAATTCATCAGCTCCATATTGTTGCCCATCCACAATTAATTTATTATATCTCAGGTATGCTCTTGCACCCTTCTGACGCGCTTCCTTTAGGTGTGGTAGCAGATTTTTTCTTTCATTCTGTACCTTTTTTGTATAGTCGTCATTAATCCATACATCTGTCCCCTTCAAGTTTTTTGCGTGTTTATAAATTTCGAGCTTCTTATTAAATGCTTTCAATCTCACCAGGATTGGCCTTTGCTTTCCCATCTTGTATTCTCCTATTCTGCTGACTTCATCTGCATCAGACCCAATTGTAATACTGACTCCAATCTTGTTCATTAGTTCCTGCAGCTTCTCCTCAATTATTTGTCATACTAATTGTCATACTTGTCAATTATTGGCGACTAAGGTTATTCTGTTTGACAATTAACTATCTGCATTGTCACTCAACTCCGAATTGTTTGTATTGTTATTCAACTCCGTAGATACGCATGTCACTTGATTGCCCCAAAATATTTATTAATATTATTCAAACGGAGGAACAAAACCATTGTAGGACATAATTTTGTGTGTACCACGGGCATTACTTGATATCCCTCGGGCGATTTAACAAGCTCGAGGGCCGATAGGACCTCGAGCTTTTTAAACAGTCAACCTCGGGGCATAAACATCCGTTTAACGCCCTTGGTACATAAGTAACTATTATAATGCAGCTGAAATGGAGAAAACTATAAAACTGTGTGAACACTACCAATGATTAAAGTACATGCATAAATAAACAATATATCTAAGGCCGGGTTGGACACTGATGATGGGTCGATCACGTTCGACATTTGGTTAGCGCCATTTGTGCATGTAAATTTGGCCTGCTAACCAAATGATCAACTGATCGGCCGGTTACCAGAATTGGTACAACCCGGTCTTATTTATATATTTATAAATGTATTTTCTCTCATGTTGTCAGTTTGTTATTTCAACACCCTGCATGGTGTTAATGCTCATTTCACAGCGCCTGTGCAAATGTTCATCGTTGCGGATATCAACTATTTTCAAGTACTTGCTATGTAGTTAAATTAACTCCGATATAATGTATATGTATATCTACCATTAATAATTATGTAAAGCTTTTATTGATGTATATCTCTGTGCTAACATTTGTGGGAAAAGGCAACTGATATCATGGTTCAGTATGAGGTTGACCACAAGTTGCAAATATACATAGTAGTAGTAATGTGTACGTATGCACATGAGAGATGACCCCTACAAAGTAAATACATATTATGTTGCAATGTCAACAAAATGGACAGGTCGGATTCTATTGGATGTGCAGAATCATCTCATTTTTTTACCAAAGGCATTGATCTAGACTCTACAGTCTAGACTGTTGCTGTTTGTAGACTACAAATCGTAAATCTGTCGAAGCTATAGTTAACAATCGGTTGACGGCATTTGAAGAACAGAACCCTAAAAATATATTTCTATAGGCCGATATTTGTATGCAGTCAAACGGATTAAAAGAAGGAAAACGTAATTTTAAGACAATGGTTAAATAAAACATCAAAGTATAGCTGCACATAAAAAATCATCTTGTTTCTATTAATTTTTTATGCGAAGTTTAATTCCACTGAAAATTATTTACAAAAAGAATAAATTTAGGTACCGCTATCGACCTTCAAAGTCATTGCAAAATGAATTAAATTTGTTAAATCTAAAAAACTATAAAAAAATATGGTCGTCTTCGGATGATGATTGATGATTGCTAATGTACTTTTGACATATTGACACAATTTACCTACTATCATGAAAGCACTTTGTAGCATAAATTGGGTTAGAACCAGAGCCGGTATAATGACATTAGCATGCCATATTTACCAATAATCATTACTTGCTTATATTGCATTTCTTTCAACGTATTGGCAAACAATATAGTAAATTAATACCCTCTAACATATGATTCATCATGTCGTCCATGACGTCGAACAAATTAATCGGATATATATGAGACGCATTTTTGTGTTATTTATATCTTCTTGTTTATTGATCACGGTCTATGAAGACTCGTGATTATGAAAAAGTCGCCCACTTCTCTTCACATGCGATATATGATGGCTTATCGAAAAATGACTAATGCGAAATTATGGGAAAACGTATACATAATACATGCAAGAATTTTTGTGTTAGCAAATACGCAGTGCTCCGTTATATAAATTGTAAATTAATAACTATTGGTATATTAAAATAAGGTAACCAATAGTCCTCCTTTAGGGAGGAGACTCCCCCTTTTTATGGGGTTGTCCTCTTGCATATTAGTGACCGCGTAACTTCCTCCTTTCTTGTCCTGTTTGTCCTGCATTTGAATGCTTTCTGTGTTCTGTGATACAGTTAAAATTGTAAACATTTACAAACAGATCAAACAAATATGAGCTCAACATAATTGTTGCAAAACTGGTGGCTTGTTATTGAATACCAATACATTCAAATTATAACGCTAAGCTAAGAACTACTAAGAACTGTCATATTTTCGTTTTGAGAAACCTGATGAAAGTTGATGTATTTTGATACGTGATTCTGGGTAAAAGATCGCATAGCCCTATTTGTTTTTTTTTCAAATGCTTCAAAACTAAAACAAATAAATAAAAAACTAAAAGAAAAGTAGATATCAAACAATAGAAAAACAAATGAAGAACCCAAGCAATACCCATCCAAATAAAACAATAAGTCAATTATTATTAATATGTAGCTAAATCACAAATAATGGAAGTTAATTTAATAAAAAATAAGAAATAAATAAGTTGCTAAGAAATTGTCATTTTGAGTTAGTTGGAGTGCATTGAAGTCAAAAGATAAATAAGAGCAGATGAGACTTCTTACACAAAATTGCAAGTACTAAATATACGCAAAATATCAGATACAAGTGTTATATAAAGTTTTAACGCTTCATATCTAATTTACTTTGTAACTTTTTTAATTAATCTTCTTCTTATTATTGTAAAGGTTACGTTTGTGTTTTTTCTTCGCTTATGCTTATTTTTCCTATTTTATTTTTTATTTTCATTTGTTTTTTACAGTGTTCTGTAAGCTGTCTGTGTTCGTGCCCTAACGATGGGATATGCAAAAGTCAAGTGAATAAGAAGAATTTGTCATGAGTATTTTCAGGCAATTTGTAATTTAGGTAATTTGTTTTGCAGTGATTTGCTATAGTAATTCATATTTCAGTAATTTATATAACTGTATATTCACGTTAACGAGCAGAAGAAAATCCTCTTTTCTTGTCTTAGAAAATCAGGATAATTTATGGAAATTTTCTCGAGCCCTATGGTCTAGAATAACCGGAGGGCTCGAAAATGATTTTATTCCTGTTTTTAAGAATAGATATTTTCTGCTGTCGACTAGATTCGAGGAGTTTTAATCTATTACGTTGGATTTTACCAGAATGTTGTTCTGAAGATTAAAATGTGACAGTTATAGTTTACTTGAGCATTGCAATGTATGCAGCGCAGGTACCTTTGATTTATTCATTTGGAAAGTAAGAAGATTGATAAAAAAGGTAATTATCGCCATTTCAGCCAAATCTCGACGACAAATGAAGACTCTCAAATTCACTGCAAAGAGACTGCGATTTTCACAACGAGTTTAAGTTTTAATTTGTTAAAAAAGTTTTTTTTTGTAATTGAAAAGTATACTGTAATTGATTTCTGCTCATATAACATGTTGAATTGCATCTCTTGTGAAAATAAATAACGTTTGACAAAATCAGAAGCGTACCATTACACAAGCTTCCACAAATTGTCTTTTTCTTGCAATTCCAAACCAAACAATTTTCAGAGTTAGTAAAAGAATAAACTACTGTAAAAAATAATACGTTAAATGATAAATACACAAAAGAAGCAGCATATTGTTCTATTTGATAGTGTTTTGATAGAGTTCCACTCATACAACACACTGCTGTTGCGTCAACCTTAAATTATGGTTTCAAATAAACCATTAAACAATTTTAAAACATAAATTAGGTATCTTAATGTTATTTTTGTAATTATTAATGTATAAAAAACAAAACAGACAAAGAAATAAAACTTGAAACAAATCCGAAATAATTCTAAGAAGTTACTAAACATCCAACCGCTGCAATAAATCATCAAAACAATAAAGATTTGTGAGATTTAACTAGAGAGTTGAATGATTAAACATTCACTTCCACTTAAACCAATCTACTTTCAAGAAACTATACGCGCAAGCAATGCGTCGACACAGTGATTCAGTTTGGGGATTTTTCGTTTTCCCGTTGAGTATTGAACGATATTAGACCACCCCAAATATTTACTTCGCAGTAGATAAGACGATAAATATTGTTAAATTCCGACCGCATCTGTGGCCATCCTTCGCAAAAAGTGCGTGATTTAAAAATAAAATCTAATTATTTAAAGTAACACGCATGTTTCCCGATCAACGGCATTGAATATATTTACTTCCGTTCTCAGATCTGCTTTATATGTACGACGTTTTGATTTCATGCAAATTTATTGGCATATCTTAAAATTGTTTAAGGATAGGATACTAAGGATTATGTTATACCGAAAGAAGAGTATTTAACAGGATTTTTGTTATTTACTAAGCATGTATAATGTATATACAGTGTGTCAAGGAAAGTCCGCATCATTTGGAGGAAAATTTTATTATTCATTTCTCAGAAACTTTTATTCTATATAAAAGTTGGCGGCTCGTATAAAACCAGAACGACAACTGTCAAATATGTAAGTTTACATGCCACATACCGAGCGATTCAAAATATATGAGTTTGTGATAAGAGTAAAGTACCTTTATTTTCATTATTATCGATAAACTTTATTTGGAAATGTTGTTTAGAGGTAAAAATTATATCCAAATATGAAGTCACAGCCACCGATCTTGATTTTTTATTCTTAGTCTTGTGAGAAATATTAGCAAATGCCAGTGACACTAAAAGGTTCTTTTTAATTTATTTTTTAGAATTTTGAATACATTTTTTATATTTTTTGTTATTTCGATATGATAACTAATGTTTATTTAGAACTAGCGCAAAATTACTCATTTTCTTGGTGCGAAGTTGAAATTTCACCCTGTAGATAATAATAGATCATACAACAACTAATCCAGTAACCTTGTGTTCAGTTAATGACTTTAGATATGTTTATAATAGTAGTTATTGATCTACCGCAAGCGACTATCTCGATGTTGCTGATATTTTCAATGAAAGACATCCGGACAACCAATTGC
Source organism: Melinopterus prodromus (assembly GCA_964023965.1). Classification (NCBI taxonomy): domain Eukaryota; kingdom Metazoa; phylum Arthropoda; class Insecta; order Coleoptera; family Scarabaeidae; genus Melinopterus; species Melinopterus prodromus. Next base: position 56,229,421 of record OZ030393.1, read on the forward strand.
CCATACAGCAAGTTCTAGAGCAGTGTTTCTTAACCTTTTCAGTACGTTTACCCATATGACTTGATTGAGTTTAGGGTTTTACCCCTTCATAAAATACTATGGCACTATGATAATAACGTCTTATATTTTTAAACATAATACTTGTAAAGTTTATGTAATTAATGTGAAGGTTGGTGTTGCCTTTTCTTTGCAAGATTTGCTTTAGTTTCTAGTAATGCACAGCAAAAGTTATTGAGCCGATTACTAGATTTTGTTTTTATAGACGCTAAAGTTCAAAAGCCGCTTTCACATTTATAACTAGTACCAAATGGAACTAAAATTCTTAAAGCCCTGTCGACTAAAAAGGATTATTCACTCCGCATTTTATCTTAAATGTAGCTGCATATATCATAATCTTGGAATAACACATTTTGAGCTGCCTTCTCGTAGTTCCAGAAATTGAACTTGTGTGTCCGTTCGAAATATGTACTTCGAAAGTCCGACATAAAATATTTCGTTTTTACGTTTTTTTTTTTTGCTTGGAGTGGTCAGCCTGTCCCCCACCAACGTCAATCCGTAGTTACCAGTTATAGGTGGCGTTTAAAGCTCCTGACGTCTGCTGTCTACACCGGGCAGCAAGTAATATGAGCAATTATCGCCATTATAATGTTTGGGTTAAAATTGTACTTAAATAAAAAAATATATTTTTGTATCATGAGTTGAGCTAGATGTTTTATATTTGAAAAAAATGTCAAAGATGTACGCGTAAAATTAATTTTTATCTTTCCAAAGAATTATTATTCATCCAGCCCAACTCGTTATTTATCGTTACTCGTTATTTACACTGAAAATTTCATAAACTTTGAACAATAAATTACGTTTTTATTTTAAAACGCGTTTTAGGAGAGGCAGAACTGGGTCTTAAGCTGAAACACCTTTGACTTTAAACATTTAGACGTCTGTAGAGAATGGTCTTAGCACCCAGGAATAAGCTTGACGCCTATTTTTGCTCGCGAAATAGCGATTCAACGAATGTGGCTAAGAAGTTGCTGAACAATGGAATTAGTGAAGCAGTATTTTTTCTGCGTCGTGAGCACTGATTGTCTCGGACAATTGCGTGAACATTAATACGTCACCAGCTTGAACTTTACATTTGTCAAGTTCTAGCTTTCGCAGAAAACCAGCAACTTTATCTTGCGCTATAAAAATATTGCTCATGTTATCTTGCAAGGAGACACTGTTAATTTTACTGAAAAATTTAGCCAAATAGGCATATTATGGTTTCAATAAATGCATCCATTAGTAGGCCTTGTAGAATGTAAGTAGAAAAGAGAGACATAATAAACATAGTTCGCCAAAGACAACATTGTTTTCTTTTCTACTTATATTATGGTTGTCTTTTATTTTTATGACAAGATTCTTCGTCTTTTCATTTCTGGGATTTAAAAAAAAAGAAAGACATTATTACTATTACTTATTATTAAGTAAACAGCACATAACATACTAAATCTGATCAAATATCACCTTTATTAACCAAAATTTATACGTACAGTAAAGAAAAGAGACTTCGCCATCTAGTTTGAACGGGAAAATGCAAGAGGACAGATTTTTTAAAAGTATTCTATGGGCAGACGAGGCAACATTTACGTTAAATGGTACAGTTTGTGCACCAAATTCGTCAAAATTGTCAAAATTTAAATGTAGAATTATATCTTCAGTTCCTGGACAGCGAGTTAACAGCTTTTTTTTGACAATATACCGATAATTAAACGTCAAGAATAAATTTATGCCCATGAATTTTCTCGAGGTCTGTGCGTAGAATAGGAGGCACTATACAAAGACATGATGATGACAAAGATGAAAAATATCAACTTCGCACCTAGAAAAGTTTTCGTTACTTCGAAATAAACAATATCTATTATACCAGAATCACAAAAAATATAAATAATATAACAAAATTTCAATAAAATAGATTATGTGCAAGCTTTTAGTATCACTGGCATTTACGAATATTTATCACAGAAAAAGACAAGAATTTCAAGCTAGGTGCCTACGACTTCAAATTTTAATATAATTTTTACGTCTAAACAACATTTCCAAATAAAATTGATCGATAATAATGAAATCCTAGCTTATGCCATAGTCTCTTTATTTTAGTGTATAAATTTCGTATGCTTTAATATGTTATTATTATTTAAATGCAATATGAAACTTTTTTGCCCATGATTGTACACTAATAAATTTGTATTTTTTGGGATGATAGGGCCAATAATAAAAATGGTTTAACAAAGAACACCCCCTTTTTTAGCCCTATCATCCCTAAAAATACAAATTTATTAGTTATTATAACTATTTATAGTTTTTTTGCGTACTCTGTAGTTGACAGATGAACTTGACTGGGCGTCTAATAGTCTACGAATACATATCTCAAATTAATATCAATTATTAAGCTTGCGGTTACGACTAAACAACGGCGTTGTTCTCCGTGATTCATTAAGCATGTACGTATTTGTAATCCAATTTTCTTTGTGTATCTGAAACCGCAGATATAGATACTCTCATTTGGTGGTTGCCGAAAAAAAATATCTACTATATTGCGTGATCGGATGCTTCCTGAATTATAAATTTTCGGAGACTTACGGAAGTCGGATGTGAATCATGATATCGGCGAGAGGAAATTGTGTATTTCCTTGTTTTATATGTCGTCCAGTGCATCATAGTTATAAACTTAAAGTTATAGACAATGAACCAATAACTGAATAAGAAAACATTATCAAAATTGAATTGGCGTTGCCAGAGGAAATCAAGTTTGAGAATGTGTAGTCTTCACGCATCCTAGCAGAGTTCTCTAAGGAGGCTGAAATAAAAGTTTGAACCTAGAACCTTGAATAATGAGCAAAAGCTGTCGAAATGAAAACTTGTTTGTCCACTATATAGTTTTATACAAAGGTAAAATTATTATTTTATTTAATATTGTTTTACCGTTTTAGTACTTTATACATTTGCACAAATAAAAAAATATATAAAATAAAGAAATAGCTGTAGGCTTAGGTAATATTTATTATGTTCTCTACTCACGAAATGTGCGTATGGAATAATTGATTATGGTAACCTTCATCTTACTCTTTCGGAAGTAAAGTGTTTGATGTCACCTCTATTACCTATGTCTCCCATGTCACGCACTTGTTTATCCATACCGTTGCTTTTAAGAAAGGTCTCACCAAAGGCAAAAATGGAGCTATCTGTGTCACTCAGCTTTCGGTGTGGTCTTGATTTCCTATGAGGTACGATTTTGTGGCGACGATTCCGGAGAAACTTAAAGGTATCGGGACGAAGTTTCATGACAATACTTAGAGCTGAAAGCTGTTCAAAAGCGTCCAAAGGAACTGGAGGTTTATTCTTAGCATTTTTCAAACGAATTTGCAAATGAGCCGCCATTTCTGTAATTTCGTAAAAATAGTTATATATTAAATTAAAGTAGGGGAAATAATGTATAATTTAGTTTGCCAGATTTGATAGATAGTCATGTGCCTGGTCATATCATATATTGCTATGATTTCATCAAAAGAACCGTTAGTTACTTCTTTTCCTGCTTGTGTTATGCAACGGTAGTTTGTTTTTGTTACTAACTAAAAGCATTTCATAAATACGTTTTGTTATGATTTGGATATGTGTTAGTAGATACACGATGTTCTGCCTCACGTGTGCCAAAACGCAAACTAGTTGTACATACAGTTATTCTAAGCATGAAAGTTCATATAAATATATGTCCAATTCGTTATCGTTATCGGGATGTTTTATAAATTGTTAAGAATAATTAAATTTGTCGGATCGAATCGTGACAGGTGGTAAAATGTGCATATTAACATCAATAATGAAATCGAGTATCTGCATGAAAATACGCTATTCATATCTGCGAAACAAATCAATTTTATGATGTGACACATAATAAGTGTAATTAGTTTGTCAACTAGCTGTGGACGGAATAAGAACAAGTGCGCGCATGTCGCATTTTGCGAAAACTTGAGTGTAGATCGTAGTATTTTATAGATTTCCAGTTACGTAATTTGTCAATTGTTATTGACAAATTTGTCATTTATTTTCGAAAATAGTATTCGTTATGTACCTACCTAATTACGTCACAAAAGCAAAAAACTTTCAATTACTCATATTTCCAACAACATTCGATTAATTCAAATATTAAAAAAAATGATTTCAATTCAACGTTATGTTAGTATATGTAGGTATCGCTATAAAGCGTTTCTCATCATATCTGGTGAATTTAATGTAAAATTAGTTGGTAATGATAGATGGATTGAATTAACTTTTTAAATTTTTTTAACTTTTTAACTAGTTTCTTTGGTCTTCTATGGATGTTCTCTCAGTTCATCTATGGTGTCATGGATTGTGGGGTTGGGATTGTCTGTGATGTCATTATAGTAGGTAATGATATTTGTTTGGTTTTTTTAAAATAAAATAGTAGCGATTTTGAAGCATCGTGAATAGATACATTTAAACATAACACTACCATTGTTAAGTTTTGGTTTCCTTACAGCTGCAATGTTTGGTTTGACATTTGATATGGCAATTTTTTCAGATCCAGATTTCAGATGATGTTTACCTATTAATTTTAGATAATTTTAGAGATTTTGGAGCTATGGAGTCAACTCTTCATTGTTAATTTTTCTCGGTATTCTTCATTTATAGATGTCATTTTTACGAGAAAAACGATCAGCCAACTGTCAGTTGGCTTGGGTTTATTTAGTTTAATTTGGGTGAATTCAACAAATTTGATTTTAGTTCTAAAATGCCTTGCTAAAAGTAAAAATAAAATTTTTTCCAGTAGTACATAACGGGAATCAAACGTAAGAAAATTTTTCAAAAATGTCAAAATTAAATCTAAATCTTTGCCAAAATGATAAGTAATATGACAGAAACAATACCATCAGTCTTCTTGAAAGATTAGCTTTTTTAGAAAATAACTTAAAATGGCATATATCTTCAACTATTGGAGACATTTCCGGTTTTACCGGATATAGAATCTTCCTTTCCGTTTTAGACTTATTTGTAGAGATCCATAATTTTGCCCAATCTTGTATAGAAAATACTATGGAATCAAACGTTTTGTTATTGCGAATATGGTATATTTTTAATCGCCAATTTTGTTATTGAACGAAATATTTGACTGCACCGTCTTTTGGTCCACAGTTTAGGTGCCTTTTTTCGTTCTTTTTTTAATTTCATACATAAAAACATAAAAACAAAATAAGTATGATGTTAACTTTTAATACGTTTTACAACATAATATTTAAAAATTGTTGGATATTATAATCCTTCTTTCTTTCTTTCTTTCATTCTATCTTTCTTTCTTTCTTTCTTTCTTTTTTTCTTTCCTTCCTTCCTTCCTTCCTTCTTTCTTTCTTTCTTTCTTTCTTTCTTTGAATAAACTTCTAGGCACTGTACAATAAACTTCTATAAAAATACAAATATGTTTGAACCAGGAGCTTCCAGATTCAAAAACCTCTATTGTCACCATTAGAATGCATCTCAAATGACTCAATTTCGGAAAAACGTCTAATCGATGATCACTGATGCCTTTGGCTACTGTACAAGCAGTAAAAAACTGTGAAAAATGAAAGAAATCCTCGACGACGCGCGTGCGCCATCATAATCAGATAATCATATATAACTCCGATGAGATACCCGTGAGCGCGGTAGTGTCAAACCGATTCGGCGACGAGCTAACGTGCTCACGGGAAAGTCTGCAATTGCACCAAAAACTCGTCGTGTAAAGTCCCCATATACAGTGCGGCCAGTTACATGAAACCAGTTTTTGGATTTTTTTTTGATAAACGAAAATTGCACAGTTCCTCTTAACGAAAGAACAAAAAAAAAACATTATCAAGATTCGCCGAATGCATGACAAACGCTGCAGATAACAAATTATCTCATTGTTACACCGAATTAGTTTAAACTAGACAACAAAATGGTCCGAAGCGTTCTTCTGTTGTTGTTCGTCAGTTGTTTTGTTGCTTTTACCAAAGCACAAGAAGTTGGAGCCAGCGATGCAATGGTAAGTACTTTGTTTATTATTGTGTTTTTTGTAATTAGGACTAAAAAATTGGGAAAAAATTAGAACAAATTAGCTCAAAGTACCTGTGCGGTTCACTATTGATTACTCTTGTTTACTCTGGTGTGAAAATTATTGATCCAAAGCAAATAGTAGGCACTCGAATTTGTTAGTAAAACACGTACGAATTTAGGAATTTGCGAATCTTTTATCTTATCTGTGGTCTCGTAACGCTACACCGTAGTCACCTGTTTATTTGTTTAATGAATGTATAAAACAATCGAAAGTGCGTGTTGAAATGTGTTAGTGGAATAGCTATTTTATATTTAAAGAATATCATAATTCCTACTGAAACAATAATACAAAATCAATGAACAAAATAGAAACGTTACAACTGTACAAATCCACAGTTTTATTCTTGACGTTTCGCAAAACAAATTTTGAAATAACCGCTTTTTCGATTACAAGAAACCCCATAGCTAATGCGTGAATTATACACACTATCTCAAATTATAACGTTCCGTCTGTCATTTGTTAATACCCACCAGCAACAGAAAATTACTAATTCTTGAATTCCGATTGAAACCTCAATAAAAAAAAGGATTCCCAATGCAAATCACTAATCGGAAATTTCTATTTCGTAGAAAAATGCGCGGTGATTCAGATTTTCACACCGCCTACGGCAGAGATTCCAATATAAGTACGGAACACCGTCGCAGAGGTGCGGCACATATTATGTGTTGAATCGATATTATTCACGATTTCGTTGACCTCAGATTTTAATATTTCCCAGCTATTTTATCTCTGATTAATACACGCTCTTTTCGGTGTAGGAATTAAACCGGTACGACACTACCGGGCACTTCCGCACTTGTCAATAATGCGTGATTCATACTTGCGGTCTAGAACCAACTAAATTATTGCAATAAAGAATGACAGTGTAGCTGAGTGAATCATCAAAGTCATCACAGAGTTGTAAAATAACAATAAAATAAAGGAGTAGTCATTTTATCTCGAATAACATCATTTGTGTGGAGTAATATTAACGAAATTAACTAATAATAATGTAATAAACATACAATAAAATACAAATTAAAGAATTAATGGTTGGTCAATTATCATCAACAATAACAACTTAACCACAAACTAAAATAATCTTAAAAAACTTGAGTAAGACTTGAATTTAAGAAATATACAGTGTGTCTCCATCCAATAGTAAACTGTTTTCCTGAGTTTTCCTCAGTTTAGGGAAAAGTTTGTTTTTAAATTTAAGTTTACGTGCAGATTTCACATATGAATGCTGTATTTCAATTTTCTAGTTTTATGTTATCGTTTGTTTTTAAGTCAATATAATCATTAACCACATACTTTTGACAACTCGATTTAATGTGACATTGCGATGAGTCACAATATTAATATCAACTGTTATTTTCTCATAGCGTCTTTAATTTTATATAAATTTAGAAGTTCTGGCTACTATATGTCCTACATGATCATAAAGTAACATTTTACTTCTTAGATACAGCTAGTTTATGCCCGCGAGGGCATTAAGAATTCTTAACCCCCGCGCGGGCATTAAGCGTTGGCATGGATTATATGATAGATCAGATACATAAAATATTTCACATTCAAATTGTAAATTTTAAATCGTCAATATCAATTATTAAGTTTATTCTGTTTGACAATTAATTGTCTGCATTGCCACTCAACTTCGAATTGTTTGTATTGTTATTCAACACCATAGATACGCATGTCAAACGGAGGAACAAAACCATTGTAGGACATAAAAGTTTGTATGCACCTCGGGCATTACTTGATGTTTTTACCCTCGGGCGACTTAAAAAGCTTTCGGGCCACCGGCCGTTGAGCTTTTTAAACGGTCACCCTCGGGGCATAAACGTCCGTTTAATGCCCTTGGTACATAAATAACGGTTATGGCAAAGTCTGGAAGTATTTTGACTCTAATTGCTCTAACTCTATCATGATTTCTATTAATCAAATCTGAAGTTTTTTATTTAAATGGTTCTTTTTTGTGTTCACAGGAAGAAGTCTGATTTTATGCTCAATTTAAAACTTATTTAAAACTTTTTTGAAGATGCATTTTTTGTTAGCCTCCAGTTCTTCTTTAAATCTGTATCTACGTCATCAATTTTCAAACCTATCACAAACTCATGTTTCAATGAATATACAGCTCTTCTTAAGGCTTCTGCTTTTGTTTTCCATTCATTCTTGTTAAGCTGGTCATTATTTCTGATTTTTAACCTTTTTTATGCAGGTCTCTCAATTTATTCCTTGTTCCACATTTTTAGAACACTTTCGATGTGAATTTACAATATGACGATTTCTATAGATTTCTTGACACATTTTTGCATCCATGGCTCTTTTATTTCAGTTTTCGATGTAATTCTGGCCATTTAAAGCAACCTCTCAAAAGTGTTCCCACTAAGCAGTTTTCAGCATGGACAGTTTAACTCTGCTTTGTTCAATGAGTTTTATGAAAATTATTTAGGGATTCTTGTCTTCTCATTATTCTTAAGTAGTTTTTCTTCACTCTGTGCTGAAGCTTTCTGGCTTTCGTTTCTTTTATATGTTTGGTATTGGTCCAAATTGTCATAAAGTTTTATAGTACCCCTCTTCACATAGCTCTGGCTTCTGGTATTTTTTTTTCGTCTTAACCATTATATACCATTGCTTCTGTTGACAAGCCTATATACACCAAAGAATGACATTTAACGTTTACATTGAGAATCTTTGTTATTCTTATAGTGTGCCACCATCATACCAATGTAAATTATGACATTGTGTGTAAAATCAACTAGAAGTAATGTAGACAGGTACCTAGCTTGCAGCATGTACGTGATTCAAATCAATCCCAGTCAAGGCTGTAGTCTCGAATCGAAGTTCAATTTAGCTACAAGCCAAATTAGTTACATAACACTATTACGTATTTATTGCATTGTTGATTATCTCTTTATAAATTCATGTTGTTTCAAAAGTATCATCTCTCATATTTGAATAGATGCAATTGTACGTACGACTACGTATTGTCATTTAATGATCAGATGCACGAGGTATGTGTATGATGAGGTATGCAAAAAGCGGCGTGATGTTATTATTACGTTAACAATGGATCATGCTAACATGACTCAAACCAAGGTTCTGCCGATTGGTGTACCGACCAGGAAACGTTTGAAAAAACCTTGGTTGTACCATCCGCGAAGAGGAAACGCAGAGGATATTACCTATGCGATTATGAATTTTGATTTGATTACGACCTGGGCCGTATAACTGCTTATTACCTCCGTAGAGTTTGAATCTGTTTGTATGCCGGCTGAGCTATTTTTAGTGAATTGAATATGGTAATTCGGTCTTCCATGATGATAGATCGTTGGAGATCTTCATGACCTTACTTACTGAATTATATCTATTAGTGCGCCTATTACGTTTGTGGTGTATGTTGTGGAGTACGTTATTCTACAAGCATCGCTAATATGCAGACTTGTTTTTCTGTATAAAAAAGTCTTTATTTTTTTAGAGGACTTGCTTTAAAATTGGCGTAGAAGTTGGTTGAAGTTTTATGGAAAACCATGGGTATCTTGCTTATTCATAAATAATATAAAATCGGTGTAAAATGTTGTTTAATCAAAATTCAGAAAGTTTATGATGAATTATAAAATTGAGCTTTTTTTTAAAACACATGAGCTATCGAAAATTTGATATAATGTTGTCTTTATATATTTAATATATCATAAAAATAGCTACATAAATTAGAAAAGATTACTTTATCATACAATATATAAAATTAATAGTTTAGCTGCATGAGATTCTATTTGATCGAGATCGATCGTGTCTGCATTAAAATAACACAAGTTAGTAAGGATTTGATAGATATTTTGACAGTTGGTATTGTCAAAAAGTCATGGTTTTAATTCAGACACGATCTCGATCAAATAGAATTTGCTCATCAGCTAAACTATGAATTTTACCAAAAAATGTCATAGACATAAATTACACAAAATTTCCTCTACTTTAATTTATTATTTAACTATTTTGACGAAATGACAGAAATGGCAGATCATTTGCTAAATTAATCTTTGAAATTTTTTTAGAGGAAACATCTAGTTCCTTTGGACCCTTTTGAACCATCATCATAAAATGGTAAACGATGAAGTAAAAAATACTAACATTTACAATTTTCTTAAAAAAATTATCTAATTGAAATAAATATAGAATGAAGAATGTCACAATTTTTGGTGTGAAATAGATTGATCGGCATCACATAAAACATTAACGTAAGCTTTTATCTGCGAATCCAACCCTACTCAAAATCAAATTGATAATACAAATATTAAAAAAAGAAAACGTAGTATGCGTTGAGTTTAGAGTTTTACTACAACGCAATTATTACTTTTACTACAACGCTTATGTCCGGCTTTGCCTCTATAAAATTCTGGTCACCTTATTCATATCCCAAATCATGAAATTGGGACGGAAATGAGTTAACCGAACAAAGGAAAGAAACATAGTATTTACGAACTTCTCAGAATCAGGTCGATTTCGAAGAAATAACAAATTCTAATTATTAAAAGAACTAGTATAAAGCCCACTGTGATAAGAAAAAAAATGAAAACAATGTGGAAATTATATTATTAATTATTTTTCGAAAAGTTTCGTATTTCGTGTCGAAAAGTGTAAATAATAGTTGCTGACAAATGCCCAAAACCATTAAATCAAAAAATATTGCATATTAAAAATAAATAAAAATAGAATGATTATTTTTCTAAGCATTATGATGTATTTGGTTAATATTGTTTTCCTTGTTCTTTAACTTGAGTGTTAAATTTTTTAAGTAAAATCTTTCTTCACTGAGTTACTTCTTTAAATTTATCACGTTAGATTTTGTAGGCATAATTGAAGACCATTTCCATCACACTTTCATACTTTGGGAGCAAGACAAATTAAAGTGAAATTATTTAAAAAATATAGAGGAACATACTTGATAATTCCATGAAATCTATGTAATAACAAATGTCAACTATTTATAAGCCAAGAACAAACAAAACAGCTACGATTTTGAATTTATTATAGGCATGGTTATGGTAGGGTTTCGGTGCTAAAAGTAATAACAATAACTAATATGGAAATTTTAATACTTTCTTAGTAGGTAGGTACTAGAATATAAAAAATGTAAATAACAGATAAGTGAGAAGAACCACAGAGCAAATATTATCGATACACCTACTAATAAATAATATTCGAATCAGCCGCTCAATGTCAAACTCGAATATATTAACTACATTTTCAACAGTGCGGGTCCATGACCACTCTAAAAATAACACGAAATAACTTTATTATTTACGATGACCACAGAGCCTTGTTTCACTCAACTATTTCGCCGGAATCCTTGACAGAACTGGTGCAGTGTTGATTCAACGCCAACGTAGGATGTAGTCCTGCAGAACGTCTACCACCAAAGGTCACAGGATGAATATCACCCATCAAGCATGACATTTCCACAAAGGGAACGTTAAAATACCATCCCATTGCTAATGCGAGATGCATATTTAAAACGATCCTTTGTTGTCCTGGACAGCTATAACTAAGACTAACCTGTCGAGAATATCAAACGAGACTGGATAACTCATTTCAAATTAGCTAAATATCACTGATTCTTAAATGAATCTAATCAGAATATGTACGGTAGTTCATTGTTATTTCAGTGTAATTTGACAAGAGAGTAGTTTAACTATGCGAACAAGGCGATCTGAGTAAATATGCATGTTTATTATTTATTATGCTAACAAGACAAAGAACTCACGGCATCATTTAGTCTGGGCACGCTTGATTCAATGTCACCGTAATGAAATGTTGACGAATGCTTCACACAGCACGTCGTTTTGTTTTACCTTCTTGTAAAATACACGAAAAAATCGATTGTACAAACAACGATTTCAATGTTTGGATATCTTTCAAGTTTTTGACTTATTAGTTTTATTCGAAATATGTTATGTTACACACATACAAAAATACTTACCAAATTATGTAAATCTCTATGTCTCAAAATGTTTGCAACAGATGGAAAAGCTTTCTTCCTCTGATTTATTAGAAAAGTTTATTTTTCTTCAATTACGTTACAAACTTTCTTGTTGTGAATTTTCACTCTTAATAATTTGGTACGCCTGTTTGTTGTTCTATGACGATCTTACAACATACGGATAGCGCTTATCTAAAATGTACCAAGCGGTATCTAGTTAACAATTGAATTTATTTAAGATAGAGACTCACTAGTAGTCTTGCAAAAATAAAATACTTAGTTGTAGACTATTGTCCTCATGATATGTAGCCAAAGTGTAGACCTAATTTTGAAATGTAATTTGTTATTGAACAAAATAAAGATGGTACTACAAACGTAAATTTGAAGCAGATCTAGCAAATAAACTAATACCTAGAAATTTGATCGAGTAACAATTTATTCTCGCAGCAAATTATATTTATTTATTTTTTAATAATATTAATAGATAACAATAACGAAACTGATAAAATATTGTGATTTAAAACAAAATAAAAGAAAAGTAGATAATTCATTTATTTATTCGAAATTAATACAATTTGAGACCGTCAACTGGGATACAGTTACCATTGGTAATACATATATACCATGGGTATATATGATCTGCTGATATTTGCTGTATTTCTCTGTATTTTTATTAGATTTTATATAAAAACAAATCTTTTCAAAATATAAAAATTAAAACAAAAATATTTTTTTTTACAAAAATCATTTTCTAACCTTAGCATCACTTCCTGCTCTGTACCCATGTCACCGTAATTCCATATAGTGTCCCTAATAGTAGAATAAGAAAAAAAAATACCTTATCTTGTAAATATGTCATTGATAACTGCATTCTTGATAGCTTCTTTATCTACTGCTCCATCATGACGATGTGTTGAACGATCAGGGATTTTATAAATAAGACAAACGTCTTTTTTAACGAACCAATGTTTTTAAACACATGACTTTATCATACTATATATAAGATTAATAGTTTACCTGCTTGAGATTCTATTTGGTCCAAATAGAATTTGCTGGTGCAGCTAAACTATTAATTTTACCAAAAAATGCCCTAGATATAAATTGTATAAAATTTCCTCTACTTTAATTTATTATTTATTATTATTATTAGACTGCGTAGAATAAAGTAAAAAAATGTTATAAACATGAAATAAAACATGTTTTAAAACACACACACACAAAAAACATGGTTTCAACAAGGGAATAAGACGTGTTTTAAGCATGTTTTAAATTATGCAATTATTTAATTTGTTAGCATTTTGATCGGCGTTTATTCATTCCTTATTTTACTTGCTACCATACATATTGTATAGTAATATTAGGTACATAAAAAACACTAAAAAATCTCAAATGTCGGTAGTTTAAAACACGTTTAAAACACAACATTTAAAATAAACTGTTAAAAACATGTTTAAAGCAAAATAGTGTAAAACAAAATAGTTGTTTTAAAACATGTCTCACAAGTTTATTGTTTCCCAATCTAGCACGAGTTTGTTTCCTTTATAAGATGAAAGAATCTAACTAAAATTTCTAAAATTCTTTTTAAATGGCGATGAAAACCAAAACTCTAGAGATACGGGAAACAGCGAAAAATGCATTATATCGAATTAGAGTGAACCCATTTCACCACAAGGGCTTCATATTATGTCAAATAATGCTTCTGGCCATAAATATATCATCAATTATAGTTGTGTGGTTATTGCATTATAATTTTATCAATTTCTGTACAATAATAGTCCGTTAAATACAACAGAGAGGTCAGGTTTTGTTGCATAAACGTATTTCAAGGTAATCATTATGGTAAAAAAGTGGCGCAACAGAAAAATGAAACCTAAATGCGGTATTAATTAAATTAATTATTAATTAAAACACAGTTATAAAGTTATGCCGGAATGAAAAGTATATGATCTGTTTTGTATCATCTTGTGTACTCAATAAACAGTAGTAATTTGCATTTGTAATAAAGTAGAACCATTGTACATAAATGAAAGTAAATAGTCAGAGTGAGTCTGAGAAATAAATTTTGTTTAATTTGCCGTTGCTAATAGATTTCATGTAACGGTTACCGAGAATTATTGCGGACAGTTCACTTGCAACAGAACCCGAGAATTGCATATTTTTTTCAATTCATGGTAATGTAGCGTTGCCATGATGAGATGCACATGTGCCTTATTACCCTGATACATATCTCAGAGTTCAAAGAATGGCGCATCCATGTGCGTGCGTTAAAAATTAATGACATTCGCAGGCCTTGTCATCACGATTAATTGAATGGATGTGGAACATAACCAGCATAATGTTTTCATAAAATTTTCGTGGAATGAAACCAAAACAGACAATGTGCTGGTAGGTGGAATTCTGTAACATTTCGCAACTGTTATTTCGAAACACCGGCTACCTGTGTATTAATATTATCCATACATAATCGGGTTAAATTAATAATCGGTTTAATTTGATATTGACGCGTTGGCAAAATCCTTGCCTCGATTCAACGTACTATGAAGTTCAATGTCAGCCGTACCAGTTTTACCACAACAGCAAAATATGTACGATCGGGACATCGTGACGTATAATATAGACACGATTTTTCATTTGAAGCTTTTAGCTGTTTATTAATTACCAAATAATTGTAACGTAATTATATTAGCGGACGGTTAGGAAATTGTCTACGTTTGTTGTTATTGTTTGTTTCTTCAGAATAGTACAGCGTACGTAAGTGGTGAATTGAAAAGAAACAAATTGGAATGACGAATTTGCATTTTTATAAACAAGTTTAATTGGTATGCCGTCCTGACCTTCCGTTTTTCTTCCTACGGGGATTTTTCTTAAGAAGAGTAATTTTTTATCTACTTTTTAATGCACAGGATGATTTTTATTATTCTAAAGTTTCAAAAGTTTTACATTAAAATTTTACTAACAGAAATATCTTAAATAGTTTACGTAACCGGTGATTGTTAATGACTGGTTAAAAGGATTTTTTTTACGAAATCTCGTTGTTCATTTTATATTTGTTACTAGATTCATTTGGATCTAAAATCCAAAAGCTATTAAAAACCAAAAGCTATTAACACATGGTCAAAATCAAGAATAGGTTCAATTTAATAATTAAAAAAGAATAAAAAAGGTTTTTATTTTGTACCACCGTTATTAGCTTAATCTAAAAGCATAATCCATTACCTTTTTGGTCTAGATATTAGAGTATTTCACACATTTCCAAGTATGGGTTTGTTAAAAACACTACAATCTAAGCTTTGTGACTACCCTGGCCAACAAAGAACAAAATCGTAAAAACGAAAACTATTTTTGGTATTGAATTGACAGAATCTGAAAAAAGAAATTCTAAATTGTGTCTAGTTTTTCATTTTATGCTGTGTTTCAAAGACAACTAGGTTCAAGTCGTGTTAGATTTTGTTCAATGTTGTTGAGTAGAGTCATTTAGCTTAGATTATTGTATTTTTGACAAATTGAGTACCTACTTAAAAATATGTGAAATTATTAAATTAAATTTAAAATAATTGAACGATAAGGACAACCATAATAATTTCTATATAGTTTTTTAAGTTTTTTATTTAACTTCAATGATCAGAGTACTATTATCATTATGCTCTAAAAGCTTTTTTTCCTTTCGCATGGATTGCTGTTGACAACTAATTATGGTATGCTTTTTTTTCTTAGTACAAGTAGTGTTATATCGTTTTTGAGAAAGTGAAGTAGTAGTAAGAAAGAAACCACGTAGACTTACTATTTTTTTAAATTAAGTTAATTACGGATACTTTCTTAATCTATAAGAAGTTTCTCATAAATAAAAAAAATGGCACCTGAGATGGATGAGAAATCACTAGTAAAACATATTTTAAACAATATAATTTTCATGGACAATGGAAAGCATATTACAATTAAACAATTGCATGTTGAAATTCCTCATTAGTATATCTATATGACGAATACACTGTTTTATATGAAATTATATGAAAATGTTTAACGACATATTTTGTCAAATTAATATTACAAAAATTACAGTCTCAACCTGGATTTGAACCAGCTCAGATGGGAGAGCATTCATGCTAGAAACGCCAAGGCCTCTGGTTCAAATCCAGGTTGTGGCTGTAATTTGTGATTTATTTAAAATTTACATCCCGCCTGTATATCACCTTATTATTAACTTATATATTATATGTTTTACTATATAGCCAACAATAGCAGCGTTATTACCAATTCAGAGGACTGGTGGAGTTTCCACAAATAGATTGTTTTGATAAAATTGTGGATTTTCTTGACAAATATTTGATCAAAATGCGATCTATTTATACCTACAATTCAAGTTAGTGACCAATGCCGCTTGATGAGCTTGAGTCACATATTAGCAGAATTAGCATGGCAGCATAATAGGAAGACACTCCTCCATTTCCTCGCTACTTGGCACCTACAATACCTACATTGTCACGGTTGTGATTTACCATCTAGATATTTCCGTTAACTTTAAGCTACCATCCACTTACATTGACGTGAGTTCGTGATCATAATAATTAATGATCAAATCGCCTTTGGTGCACGATCTCTGTTGTTGGTTTGTTGCCCGTGGCAGCAAACAGTTGACGACTGGGCTGACTTTGGTCGCGTGCAGGAATCTTGACGACAAAATATCATCTCGGAATTGAAATGCGAATTGCGCCCCGCAAGTGTGTGTGTGTGTGTGTGCATTCACCTCGGCCGATCTCGCAAACAATGACACGTGAAAATAATGTAAATGAGGGCTGGATCTTCTTCGGGCTCGAAATGTCTTCAGTTTTAACAATGGCGGGCGCGGCCGATTACCTTGCAAATTTAATCCGTCGAAAATGGTATAAAAAGAGAACGAAAGCAGATATATGATGCCGCCCATTTCGCCGAAACGTACTTTGAATAACAGGCAAAATATTCCAGCTAGATTTAAGGCAAAACACCCACTGACTTTGGAGGTATTTCCATTATTATGTAAGGCGTTTAGTACCGAAAGGACGATGGTATTTTGGAGTAAAGTTCCCTGAACTGAGAATGGGACCCGCTGTCATGTGAACGTTCACCCAATTTGACCTGTTTTGAATAGGATTTTTCAGCTATTTTTTAATTCTATTTGATTGAGATGGTGTCTGCATTAATATAAAGTTAGCCAGGATTTGACAGATATTTTTATTCTAATGACTGTAGGTTGTGTCAAATGCTGATTTTTTGACAATACATACTGTCAATGTCTGTTTCGTTTTATATTCATGCAGACACGATCGGTCTCGATCAAATAGAATCTCATGCAGCTAAACTATTATTATTATTATTATTATTATATTAAAATTTTATATATTGTATGATAAAGTCATGTGCCGGGCCTCATCAGATTTTTAAAGTTCAGTAATACTTATTGCCTTCAATTTACCCAAAGGTTCCTGAGTCAAAATCTGATCGGATTTTAAAAATTCGTAAGATTGTAGGATGAATAAAACGATTTAAAATTTGAAAACAGGTCCACCAACTAATATATTCCGTATAGCTTCTTTTTATTTCTTATTCTTATTCTTAGTTCAAGAACCACTACAACAAAATTATATCTGACCTGAGACACATTTGCAGTATTTTTTCATAATTTTCATAGTTTTTTTGAGGACTCAAACACCAAACCATATTACTTTTACTTATTTAAATTTAATCGTACTTTGACTGCATGTAACAACTAAATATTTTAAAATTATAAACAATTACTGTTTTTAATTATTATTGCTTTTATCGCATTTTGAAGAGATGGCCATCCTTCTAAAAACAATTTTTGACTAAAAGAAAAACAATTGCTTAAAATATTTATTATACGCTAGGCATAGGAAAAAATAATTTGAGGCTATCATAATTTCAGGGTAAAGTCAAGCTGGGGGGAATGACTTAATCGATGAAAATGTTGTTTTTTCTTGTGTTTAGATGATGTACAGCGATGAAATATATAAGAAAAGCGCCTGGGAAGATAATTTTAAAAGTAAATAGCTTCGTAAGACAAATATTTGTAGACTACTAATTTCAAATGTGTCAGATTTTGAATATACATAATGGCGGATTCAACATTGTGACCAACCATGCAAAAAGGCCTTCTGATTAAAAATCTGATGCCAGATTGTCAAATTTGCGCCCAAATTGTGAAAAAATTCAAAAGCCAAATTTTCGCTCTAACTACACTGTATGTTGAATACATTAAATAAATAAAAATTGTTGATGACACATGATTCAAATTGGTTGTTCAAAAAACTTTTCAAAGCTTTTTTAACTTAAAATTTGTACGTCACATAGAAAACTATATAATGTCTCTTCTTTGATTTTGAACCGCTGCTGTACGATGATTAATATGCCGACTGTTAACCTCGAAATAAATGTCAGAACCTGCCTTATTTGTAATATTTAAAAGTTATTGTTGTTTGTGATAACCTTAGTGAATCACTGTTTATGCCCAAATTAGGTCTGTCGTAATCTCCAATCTTTGTTTCCGAACACACATTCTAACGACAAAATAACCTTATCATCATAATCTCACACACTCTTATTATTCATTTCAATTTTATGTTTTACGTATTGACAGAGCCATGATACTCATGATGCGTTTTCCTATCGACAAAAACAAGGATTATACTTACCAAAAATTTACTACATCGATACAGTTAACATGAGTAATAAAGTTTATTTATATCTGCAAAGATTAACCTCGCAAAAATATACTGTAATGGCTTCCGAACTCATAAACTAGTTTCTGGTGTTATATTTGTTAGAGGCTATGTTTAAGTAGTGAATTTCCTGTTTGTTTGCCGTACTTAACACATGGTGACAACATGGACACATTGGACACTGCAATTAAAGCAATACAACAAACTTCCACTGTTTTTATGCGCTTATTTTGTTTTGTGTTAACGGCTTAATATAGACCAAAATGGGTGTAAGGTTGGTGATAGCGATACAAATGATGTTAATCTCTCAAGTAGATAGTGTTATCATTAGATAAATTGTTCTAAGCATACGTCATTATTAAAATAATCCCGTTCGATTACGTCCCCATTTAGGATGTATTACACATTGTTTTTCTATCAATGAACCTGAATACAAAGACCATATTCGCTATTACGAAAGTGATTGTTTGATTTTTGTTGCTAATAATGACAATACTATTGTGTTTAATGAATCATTGTTAGTGGAAAATGAAACTTAAATTTTAAAGGTTTAAATAAGCAATATTTTAAGTCGAAGCATTGTTTCTTTGTTAATAATTATAATGTTAATAATGTTGTTTAACCGTGTTTGGAAAATTAAATATCAAAAAAGTTAAATTTGCTGCTGTTTAAAATATATTTTTAAAAACTGTTATTTGTCTCTTGATCTCATTTAGGTAAGTGATGTTTACAGTAAGGTATGGCACCGTTTGAATTTGCTTTATTTAAAACTGGGTACCTTATTCAAAAATTAACATATTGTGATGAATCAAAAATAAAATAATGAGAAAAATGAAGGTCTGTGACTTTGTGGCTGCGTTACTTGAGGACCAGATCAAGGGAAATAGGACAATAATAAATACACATTAGGACTGTTTGAGTCAAGGCTGAAAGAACATGCTAAGGGGAAAAATCTGATGTGGCCAGGCACATGACTTTATCACACAATATATAAAATTACTGTTAAAAAAATCACAAAATTTCAGAAAATAATTTAGCGTTTGATAAAAATGATCAACGTTGGTTGCTATAGCAACGAAACCAAACAAAAAATATACAATATAACATAGTCCTCGGTTATTCTTTTACAGTTTTTTCAGCTTTTGCTTTATTTGTCTTGCAGCATCATATTAAGTACCAAATAATTTCTCAACTATTAAAAATTTATTTCACGTGATTTTTATTAAATTCTGTTTAGAAAATTTTGTTCTATAAATTTCAAGTCGTAATGCAAGGTATAGAGCGTGTTCGTAATATTGGACAACATCTAGTTAAATATTACCGTATTCGTCGTAAGATTTAAGATTTTACTATATGTATGTTTTAAATAAGTCTTTTTAATAGATAAGAATATTGGCAGTTCAAATCATTTCGATGGATTATAAATAAGAGATAATTGCATTATCAGTGATACGCAATGTAATAATATTAATTTAAAAATGTTTAAGAAAAAAAAATTCCATAATAGAACACAGAGTCCGGGCTTGCGATTTTTTTAATATTACGCATATAGTTTCATAAAAAAAAAAACTAATCCTGAAGCGGAGAAATTTATTATCTATGACATCACACGTTCATTTCTAAACTCATCATCAGATAGATAGTTTTATTCTTCTTTCTATTAGATTTGTTTGATACTAAGTTTGTAAAGAGAATGCAAATTGTGCTGACATAAGATACAATTTACTAAAAATAAATCGACTACCCATCCAATCACAGATATTACGACTCTCTGATAAAATATTTACAGTGAGCGCACCGCTCAAAAGATATCGCAAGTGAAGTGCATTGACCAAGAAAAAATAAAGTCTGCACTGGTATCCGAGAAAATCTATAAACAAATATTGATACACCATAATGCATGAGATAAACCATCCCGGCAATCTTGAAACATTAACCAAAGGTGTGTCATCATCATCACAGATGGTTCTCGCTAACAATAATTACATAGTAACACTTTTCGGTTACGACTATAAGTTACACATACGTGCATGAATCAATGAATGAACAGTCTGGGGGATTCATAAAACAAATGACTAACACACCTGCGACAGATTAGTCAACAGAAAGCCAAGGTCAAGCAGATTAACTAAGTTTGGAGTATAGAATATATGGAATTTAGAATTCTTTATCTAAAAATATGTTAAACGACTTGCTCTATGCGACCCACTGCATTAGTTCACAACACTAATTGTTTAAACAGTTTGTAAACCACGATAGTCGCAAGAAACTTTACAAATTGGTGTTCTGCTATCGTTAAATAAACAAGATAGTAAAGAATTGACGCTATTGTGAATTCGTAAGTCTACAATTAAAATTAAAACCCGTATTGTTCGGTAGAGAACTTGCAACACGCCTCTATTTGCCTATTTTGAAATGACTGAACAAAAAAACGATCAAGGACATTTTTAATAAAGAGTAAATTAATGAATAATATGCCCTTTGACGGTAATTAAAAATCGCCACCCGATTCTAATGCATTTCTGCCCAATTTCGCAAAACCAATTTCTGCCGAATTAATTTGAAATGCACCTTGAGCAATATTTAAAGTTTCTCTATTTTTTTTCAGTTATATTTATCACAATACGGATACATATCCGGGGGGAATCTGATGAATTCCAGTAAGCTTGTGGATGGATCAATGTTCAAGAGAGCCATTGAGGAATTTCAGAGTTTTGCAGGGTTGAACATCACAGGTAAATACTTCATTTACTTATAATAATTTTAGCATACTCCTTGGTAAGGTTTTATTGTAATGTCTACCACATTATTTTTGGCATTTTTCGTTTATATTACATGTGTACATTAATCTGAGCGACAAGGACTATACGAGAGACCTTGTCCTTGTACCTTATACGGAAATTATATTTTGTGCCCAGTAATATACATATTTCTTTTGTTTTTTCTTCTTGTTCAAATTGTCGCACGTGGCGGATATTGTTGAAATATTCTACCTCTAATTTTATTTTGTTTTTTGAACACTAAATTTCACATGTAATTCCCAGTTATAGAAAATTATCAAAGTCATGGTAAATATTTAAAATAACAAGCAAAACTGGTTCGAGCAAAACCTCGAGTATCACTTTCAGTTTAATTTATTATTATGTAGTTATAAAGAGCCCGGCAAAAGTACGATTTACATTCTTTTTTAAATTTGAACAAATTGTGATTTAAAATAAAATCGTCAAAATACATTAGTAAACCTGAACCTTTTATTCCAAATCCGGAAAATTTGTGGAGAAGTATTCTCAAAACGTGATGTGGTTTGACAACTTACAAGCCCGTATTTAAATACCCAAATATACAGGGTGTCTCACGCAACAGATTAAAAGTTTTCGATGAAACGAATCTAAAATATTTTCAAGTTAACTTTGCCGCTTTAAATGGATTATAATACATTCTTTACTTAATTTTTTGCTTTTTGGTATCAAACAGCAGCGATTTTTTAGGGAGGTTAAGTAACAGGTTCTCGCCGATTTACTTGAAAGAAAATACAACCTCTGTCACCCCGGAAGTAAAAAGTTAAAAGTCAAGACTGCTAATGCAATATCAAGAACAGGTTAATGCAGTTACAAAAATAGCAATAATTTTTTTGTTTGTTAATTTTTAACAACCTACATGAGATGTATATAATGATGTACTAAACCCTGACAAAACTATTAACTTCAATGATGACCAAGATGTTCAATCTACCAAAGTAAAGTTAAATGGAGAATATTTTAATTAAAAAAATGAATTGGTTTTTTCTAAACTTTGAAATGCCTGTAAAGTATAGGCATCATTTTTTAATGGAATGACCTATAATTCTGTGTACTGTGGATTTTTTGCAACATTTTAGTGCAAAAACTAGTATGACAGTAGTCTTGTACCCTAATCTTTACAATTTTTGAGATATTGCCTTATTTGTCAAACAAACATCATTTTAAGAATCTTAATATTATATCTCTACTACAAATTTGTTCAAAGTGGTTTATGATATTAATATTTTTTAGAATGGAAGGTTTCCTCATAATTAAGCATCATATCAAACACGAGTATGCAAAAAATGTTTCAAACAAACGCATATTTTAAAAAAATTTTGTGTTCCTTTTCGTCTATCAAAATAAAGCAACCAAAATAGTAGATTTTTACGCAATGCAAGTTTCTTATGTGAAAAAAAAAACAAGATTGCAAAAATTGAATTATATATAAGGTGTTTCAACGAGAAAATCGTTGTTTGATAGATGTAGTCCAATATTATGAACACTCTGTATACAAACCACTTGTCCTATCTCTCGAAATTGATAAAACCATCCATTCTAAACAGAATTTGATCATAAGTCACTTCAAACACTTCAAACAAACTTCTATTAATTCAGAAATAATTTCTTAGTTATGATGATGTGTGCTTTGACAAAGTTGCTGAGTCAGGTTCGCGAGCCACCTGTATAAGTTTATAGAAATATAACCTGTATAAGTGCCTACATTTTCTTAACTTGTACCTACCGTTTTTTAAATGTTTTTTTTTAATTTCTTCCTTATTTCATTGACGAAATATAGGTATACTCGAGCCATCAAAACGTATCTCTGACTAATGTTCACGTTCTTGGTGACGCTACTCTATTTTGGTAGCTCGAGTATCCTTCATATTACTACATTTTCAAAACTGTTAATGTGTGTTTCAAAAGTTAATAATTTCAGAACAATTATCCTTCAATCCTTTAGTTTCGAGTTGCTCATTTTTCATTCTAAATCCTGCAAAACTGTAAAACCCTACTTTGATTACTTAGAAAGCGTACAATTTCTTTTGTAGGTTGAATCCGCTTCACTACTTTCCCAATTTTGTTATTTGTATTTATCGTTTGACTTTTGTGCAAGAAATGATAATTTTATTTGTTTATAGGTCAACTCAATACCGAAACGGAGCAGGCAATGATGCTACCTCGGTGTGGTGTAAAAGACAAAGTTGGCTCTGGAAGTGATTCGAGGTCGAAGAGATACGCTCTACAAGGTAAGTTTCTTGTACTTTGTTACTTGATTTATTAATTTTAATGGATAATTGCCGCGATTCGCGTACCAACGTAATGGTCAATTTGCTATCCGTCGAGTTTTTACTCGTTTTCTGTTTGCTCGTGCGGTAGCATCGAGTGCAGGCATAGCGAATTCAAAGTATAAAGTGTGTAAAAGCGTAAAATTGAACGCACACCTATTGTCCAATTTAGTTTGGACGAAATTCAGTCAACCGTTTTGATCGTTCCGGTCTATTGGACTTGTAAAGAACTCTGTCAAAGTTCGTTTCAATTTAAGCGAACTTTTTACCGTACTTCTGGAATTGCGTGGGATGATTTATTTTAGAATTTGTTTTATGCAAATTTGTGCAACGTTTCAAGTAGCGTAAAAATATAAAACTAAATTACCGAGACAATAATGAAGATATTTACTCATTTAGAAAATTATATAGTAATAGTCCAGTCGAATGATGTTTTGGCCAGGAAATAATATAGAAGATTTTTCTTTTATTCTATACGTTTCTTGGGGTGCTGAATCCGAATCTCAACTTTGCTGTTTTACAACTAAAATCGCAAAAATCTGAAAATTTTCGACTTTACTACAGTTTTTTTAAGTCGTAAAACTATACCCTTTTCGACGGAGACCACTATATACAAAAATAAAGTATACTAAATTTCTTATAAACAGCACCCTCAAGTGTATTTTTTGGTTAAATGGTTGGGCCGCTAGAGGGCGCTGAAAGAAACCCTGAAAGTTCGCTTAAAAACGGTAAGATATAGGTTGCTTTTTATAGCAAATTTTGTGTACTTTATTTGTATACAGTGTATTCATTTCTAAAGTATCCACCCTTAAAACCCCTTGACCTGATGCGATTATTACTTTGAGTGGAAACACGTCGATTAAGAAATCGAGGGAGAAGTTCAAAAATGGTACCTAGAGAATTTTAGTTTTCATCCCTTCGCCCCCCAGCCACTTTGAAATTTCAAATGCCACCCCCTACCTTGTGATACATCATTTGAAAAGGCATAAAATTCTCTACTCAACCATGATACAAAATAGAAATTGATGAGTTGGTTCTTAAGATAGACTAGAATAATGGAGACCATTATTTGCGTTCGCGAAGAGTTCGAATACAGAATGTATTTTTGTCTAGCAAATAATGGTGGCCATTTCGAACATGCGATAAAATAATTTCTTATTTCTTATTTTATTATTTATTTTCATTTTTCATTTCTGATGACTATAATTTAATTCAACAGTGTATTCAATCCGCAATGTTTCGCTAATAATTATTGATTTCATTCCTTCCATCTTGTGTATAGTCTATCTTAAGAACCAATCGATCGATTTAAATTTTTTTATCATAGTTGAGTAGAGAATTTTGTGCCCTTTCAAATGATGTGTCACAAAGTAGGAGCTGGAGGGAATGGGAATGGGAATCAAAGTGGAATGGCTGGAGGGTGAAGGGATGAAACCTAAAATTCTCTAGGTACCATTTTTGAACTTCCTACTCAATATCTAAATCGATGTGTTTCCACTCAAATACTCGATGTTTCTGGTGTCTGGCAAACAGATTAAAATAATACACCTACAAAAAACTATTTACCCAGGCTTACATCAGCGAATAAAGTGTAAAATTGTAACCGATTTCCATTACCGCTTTCCCAAAATAATTTCAATTTCCATCGGATATAATTCAACATCTTGTCTAGCGATTGGCTGTTGAGTTTTCTTAAGTTTCTTTGCAATAAAGGCTGTGAAAGAAATAAAATAGCAACAGAACATATTTGTTCTATGTCGTCATCCACTGATTTTAGGCAGAAATAATTAAATAATCATAAATAGATAATAAAATAGATCCAAAAAAATAGAATATGTTTATAATTCCATAGATAAAGAAAAGGGATCAACCTGTATGCTTTTTTTAATAATCAAACGGAAAACCGAATAACAAAAACAACCAAAATAATGATAACAGTTAATAAGGATTGTTTACATGCAAACTGCGTTTTCCTGCTATCATTCGTAACAGAGATAGCTACATCCATTAAACCCTCGTTTACAGCCTTTACTAAAGAAAAATTAAAAACAATACACTCAACAACATTAATAACATATAGACGAGGTTGTAAACGATTCCTGATCAAAATTAGATTTTTTTTGGCAAATGGTTTAGATAAATAAAATCGGAAAGACAAGCAGATATTTAAAACTGCAAAAATCTTGTGCATTTTTACACAAAGTATTACATCTGTACATTTCTGTTAACAGAATTTTCTAAATACGCTGGAGTGAAAGATATAAGCTTGAACTTTAAAGGTGACCAGCGATGATGATTGCATTAAAATTCCATGAGAACAGGAGAGATCTTAGTGCAAGCACTAAGAACTTGATGGTTCGTCTATTAAAACAATAACCAATACCATTCAAATTAGCAGAATCATCATTTTTATTGAGGACAGAACAAAACTCCACACACACACAGGTTGCGCAAAAATATAAATTATTCGTTAAACACGTGCTAATCAATAATAAAATCGCCAACAAGTATGCTATAAACACAGGAAGCATAACACTAACACCTATTATAGTGTTCGTCGATCCGTGATATTTTTTGTGTGGAATTTTGAAATAAAATTTTCACATACGTATACCATCACGTATACCATCACGTATTTTATATTGATGTTGCAATCGGTAATTTGTTGATGTGACCAAATTTATTGTCGGCGTTGGCATGGCGTAATGACGGTTATTTCTGTTTTATAGGCAGCAGATGGAAGGTTAGAAGTTTAACGTACAAAATTACGAAGTATCCAGCGAAACTGGTCAAGACTGAAGTGGACAAGGAGATTCTCAGAGCTTTCAGGGTTTGGTCCGAATACACGGATTTAGTCTTCACCCCAGCCAAAGGGCAGGTGCACATCGAAATCAAATTCGAGAAAGGAGAACATGGAGATGGAGATCCTTTTGATGGACCAGGAGGCACCTTGGCGCACGCCTACTTCCCCGTAAGTTTTTTTTCTATGGTTATTGGGTTGCCTACCTTGTTTACCGCAATTAATATTTCGTATGTTATTGTTTGTCATATTAATTTTTCCATTATTGATTGGGGGGCATAGATTATTTTTATCTTTTAGGGTCAAGTTTTATAGGTTTACGGTGCAATCTTATCTCGTACCAATTTTCGCCCATATATTGGGAAACTTCATAAAATGTTGACCGTGACTGGGTAAACTTTTTACGAACGTTTCTATTGCAACAAATCGAACAATACCGTATTTTTGTGCATTGTGAAATTTGTTCATAATGGTAATAACGAAATTTGTTACGACCACCAGAAGTATCATTAATTATTATGAAATTATAAAATTGTGATAATTTTGATGATCTTAACCACCATATTATCCAGTTTTCTGTAGAACTTAAGGTGGGTCACACAAAAGTCTCTTTATTACAGTATGAATGTGATGAAATTCCGGAGAACTGACAACAGGAAGTGCAATATTATCGCTGTTTTCTGATACAGCGTTTATTCACACCCAAATATTACTTTTCAAAAGTTCTAACCTCACTTCTTGACCATAATTATTAGGTTTGTTAACTCATCACAACTATTTTGCAACTGTGTCAACTATGTGATAAGTCAAGCTTCAATATCATAATGTGTTTTTTTTACTTTGCGTTCGTTATAAACTCATAACAAAACCGATTTCGGTGGCGTTATGAAAACACGAGATCACAAACTTTTAGTAATTTTTAGTTTTCCAAGATTGATGATACTCACGTTAAGTGTCAAATAAGGCTGACATGTCAATCGCTATTGGCTCGTCTCAATCGTATTTGTAATTTTACT
Source organism: Melinopterus prodromus (assembly GCA_964023965.1). Lineage (NCBI taxonomy): Eukaryota > Metazoa > Arthropoda > Insecta > Coleoptera > Scarabaeidae > Melinopterus > Melinopterus prodromus. The sequence continues at coordinate 56,257,101 of OZ030393.1, forward strand.
ACAACTACCAACTATTGAAGATAAAGCTACTCTAGATTGAAAGATGACAACCGCTATTTTCGAAATTTATGTATAAATAATGTCGCAAAGTAGAAAAAATAGTATATAACACTCGTTTTATAAGACGCATTGACGCACTTGTTCCATTCGAGCACTCCTCGCTAAGCTCGTCGTGTCCAAATAAACTCATGCGCCAATTTGTATCTTATAAAACTAGTATTATAATATACTGTTTAGCGATATCTTATTGTGTATTATTAAATGTATTTTTCTACTTTGCGTTCGTTATAAACTCATAACGAAACCGCTTTCGGTGTCGTTATGGAAACACTAGATCCCAAACTTGTAGTAACTTTTAGTTTTCCAAGATTGATAAAATTGACGTCAAGTGTCAAATAAGGCTGACATCTCAATCGCTATTGGCTCTTCTCAATCGGGTTTGTAAATTTTAGTACAACTACCAACTGTTGAAGAAAAAAATTACCCTAGATTGTAAGATGACAACCGCAATTTTTGACATATATGTAAAATTAATGTCGCAAAGTAGAAAAAATAGTATATAACACACGTTTTATAAGACGCATTGGCGCACTCGTTCCATTTGGGTTCCAAAACAACTCGCGCACCAATTTTTGTCTTATAAAACTTGTATTATAATATACTATTTTATCTCTTTGACTCAATATAGCAACCTTCTACCTGCTGTATGGGTTAGCACTCGGTTTTCACCAGATCTGGCCGGTATTTTGGATTGCCTGCTGAGTGCTGATCACAGTGTATTGGCAGCAGGAAGAATCGTGATTGATGCTGGTGCATTAGAACTTTTAATAAGCCTGTACCGCATTTTGCCATTTGTGCCCCTAAAACTTCAGAAAATCTTGTTTTTAATAGTTGTGATATTATCCAAATAAAGCGTCATGATGAAGTCCTCTAGTTGGCTGTCAGGAATGGGTGAACCTTGGACTTAAGTCGCAATTTTGGTCCCGGGTCTGGCAATATTATAAAATGCCATTTCACAGGATGATCGCTGTTTTTTTATTCCAGACTATTTTGACAATACGGTATTACCGTTGATAGTCAATCAATATAGATTGTAAGGCATGGGCATGGCATAGTGCCATGTCATCCAGAGGGCAGGGTTTTGAGCAAGAAACCCTATTCTAACAGGTCACATTAATGTTTTTTCAACCTTGAACATTAAAGCAGTGATTAATTCCTTTCTGTTAAAACGCAGTCACAAAAGCTGCAGTATTTTAGTCTGCCCAAAGTCACCACATTGGCTTTGGCTTTATAGCTCCAAAGTTCAAAAGTTTTGATTTCTCTAAGTAGTCTGAAATGAAAGCTTGAACCTTAAGCTATTAAAAGAAACCCCAAACGCGCAAATGCCACACCTCTAGTTAAGAAAAGTGTCCCACACTCCTTCACAGTCTTGTCACATGGTGTTGTTCTGTTATATATTAGATTCAAAGACCAAAGGCAGTTTGATACTCTCACTTTCGTCTAGATTCGTCTTTGTCTCTTCTATCTTCACCTACCACTCTGTCACGTATATTCCGCGATTTGCCTTCTCCAGGTTATGTCAGACCTTCGTTGATCCCCTTCATCTTCTGTTTTATTTCCAATTTCTAAACACATTTTCCCACATATAAAAATATAATTTTGTTTATAGGTTTTCGGTGGCGACGTCCACTTTGACGCAGCTGAACAATGGACAATCGGAAAATTCTCCGGCACCAACCTCTTCCAGGTGGCAGCGCACGAAATCGGTCACTCTCTTGGTTTGAGCCATTCCGACGTGAAGGACGCTCTAATGGCTCCGTTCTACAGAGGCTATCAACCGTACTTTGAACTCCACTCGGACGACATCAGCGGTATCCAAACATTATACGGAAGGAAGACGACATCATCTTCACCAGATGATGATGGCGAAACGGACACTGGAGAAAAGGAACCATCAGAACCGCCATCTGGAAGGGAAGACGCAATCCTGTGCAAGGACGCGAAGATAGATGCCATCTTCAATTCAGCGGGCGGTGAAACTTTCGTGTTCAAAGGTGATAAGTACTGGGCGCTGGATGACCAATCGATCAAGGGCGGATATCCGAGGTTTATAAGGGATGCTTGGCCAGGCTTGCCAAGCAATTTGGACTCGGCGTTCACTTATAAGAATGGGAAGACGTATTTCTTCAAGGGGAAGCAGTACTGGAGGTATAATGGGAATAGAATGGACGGAGATTACCCGAAGGACATCTCTAATGGTTTTACCGGAATTCCTGATGATATCGACGCAGCTTTGGTGTGGAGCGGAAACGGAAAAATCTATTTCTTTAAAGGTAAGTGTGCAAAGTTTGTAATTTGGTACCTAGACGCTCCTAAATGTGGTATTGTGTATTAATATCTTAATGTGGTAGGTGAGTGTTATGGAACTAAAGAAAGTTACTGAATGACCACAAATCACTGCTATTTTGTTTTAGAGTTTATTGCACCTTCTGAGCATCGTAAAAATGGTTAAGATTCATATCGCTGCAAATTGGTACCAATTTAAATTGCATGCCAAATTGGCAAACATTGCTACAAAAATGTTTCAATATAATACACTTGGCCCATGAATTGGTACGTAGTCGTAGCAGAAACTAAACCAGAGTGTTTCAAGAATAATGTTTAAGGTTGGAACTCGTTTTAACTTAGCGAGTTATCTTATCTCAAAACACTATTTTTTAAAATTTATGCACTGTTTTTATCTCACAAGACAAACATATCCTATTAAATTATCAGTTCATTGTTTTGCTCTGATATGACCTACAAAATAGGCAGTGAACAACTCTCAAAAGTTTTTATTTTTGCATTTTTCTACCTCCCACATTTCCTGTGGTGACGGTATATTGAGTTTGCCACAATGTCTATCTATCCGATTGTCCGTCTGTGTACACGATAACTGCCGTAATTTTGAAGTAATTGATGTGAAATGTGGTATACAAGCTCTTAAAAAGTAAGGACAAGTTCGTAAATGGGAAGAATCGGTTAACTTTTGTTTTTTTATATATTTTACGGTAGGGGGTATTTTAGCTTCAGCACGGCTGAGAATTTTTTTTATTTTTTATTATTTTTCGAATATTTGTTCGGGGTTTGGGAAAACTTAAGATTAAAGTTATAGGACTTATAGAGAACTTTCCAATGAAGAATTTGAGCTATTGTACATATGGCTTTTACGCCCCCAACCCACCCCCACAGTGCCCTGAAAACTACCCTTAAATGAAAAATGTACATTCTTCAGAAAATTTACCCTTCTAATCACTTCATTCTCTTTTTTCTCATAGAAATCATTACTATTAGTCTAGTTGAATGTTTAGTTCAAAATGGCAGTTTATTATCTTAGAGTGACATTATTCATTAAATAAATTCTTCCTATTCTTTAAACAATCAATGATTATTAATTTCCAACTGTTGTTCTAATTATGGTAGAAGTCAGCTATTTTAGTGAAATTAATTTATAAATTTCATATTCGATGTATCTTGCATATGTTATTAGCTAATAAACCCATATTCGTTTATTATAACATTCATTCTTTTAGATCGGTTTGGTCAACTGTTATTGTCAAGTGACATCATTTATATTTTGGGAGAATTTCCATTATTTAAATAATAAAATATTATTCAAACTCATGATGGTGATCTACAGGTGGTATGTAAAATTAAAATAAATAAAAATTACAGCCACAACCTGGATTTCAACCAGCTACCTGGGACCTGGTTCAAATCATTATTAAGTAAAATATTATTCGTTTTCAACATCATTTATTCGAAAAAAATTAATTGATTTAAAATCATTTTTTTGGGAAATTGTGGAGTTACACTTCTTTTAAAAATATTAAATTTCCTAAGGCAACTAATTTTATTAATCATATTCCTTTCTACATTGATTTGTTGCTGTAAAAAAAGTTGAAAATGAATAACAATTTATTGTTTAAACAATAGGAGTTTTTTTTAAAGAATAATGTCACTCTAAGATAATACACTGCCATTTCGAACTCAGAAAACAGAATTCAGACGGATTTCGAGAAAAACGAATGGAAATTAACTGACAAATGTTTATAAACATCCCACTAGACTTATAATAATGATTTCTATGAGAAAAGAAAAAGAATGAAATAATTAGAAGGGTCAATTTTCTGAATAATGTACATTTTTTTAATTTAAGGGTAGTTTTCAGGGCACTGTGGGGATGGGTTGGGGGCATCAAATCCATATGTATGATAGGTCAAATTCTTCCTTGGAAAGTCCTCTACAAGTCCTATAACTTTAGTCTTAAGTTTTCCCAAACACCGAACAATTATTCGAAAAATTCCAAAAAATGTTTCTTTCCCATGCATTTTCTCATGTAAATTTGAGGCCTCGACAGGCACTAATAAGAATCAAAATTTCGAAAAATACATGTTCACGTTTTTGGATTTGGAAACGATCCCCCTAGATCGTTGCTTTCTAAATAAATATAGCGAATTCGAAACCACCCTAGTGTTCATTCAACACCTTTTATTTAGTTATTTATTTAGTTTTGATATCGATTAGTATCGACTGAATTCGCATATAACATAAAATCTTTGTTCCAGGTTCGAAATTCTGGAGATTCGACCCAACTCAACGACCACCAGTCAAGAGTACATACCCAAAACCAATCTCAAACTGGGAAGGTATCCCGGACAACTTAGACGACGCCTTCCAATACACGAACGGCTACACGTACTTCTACAAGAACGGCGGCTACTACAGGTTCAACGATAGGGCTTTCGCCGTTGACGCGGCAACGCCAGCGTTCCCTAGGTCGACGGCCTCCTGGTGGTTCGGTTGCCAAACGGCGCCGAGGGGCACCATAGGTAAAACGAGCCCTAGGGATTGGCTAAAAGAGGAGAACGGTGATATAGGCTCAGATTCATTCGCTTCAGGTAGGAATGACATTTAAAAAGACACTTAAAAGCTAACAAAAAAAACGAGACGAGGAGTCGCCGAGTGTTTGTCTTGCGCATCATTTCGCTTCTGTTTGTCCTCTTGACGATCTGTGACCGGTTTCTGTCTAAATGACGATTGGAATTGCTCCTCGACTTCCATATTTATCGCTACTAATGCCAAATATCATCGATCTCTTCGAACAGTATGTATATGCATGTTGGATGAACCGGTTTTGTGTTTTTTTTTGTAGTTCGTTTGACACATACTGTATAAGAGCATGAGCACAGGTGCGGCATGGCATGGCTTAGTTTATAGAAACCAGCAGCACGTTTTTTTTGTGTTATCTCGCTAAATTATAATTATAATTATACTTGCTATTTATTTGCATCTTTCTGCAAGGAATAATCTGTAGTCCATCTTGATGAGATTGATTGTTGTTTCTTGTATACAGAATAGAGAAAACATCGCGATTATTATGATTCTAAAGCTGATCTGTTAGATTACTTAGCATTTTCTGCAAAAGCAGTACCTATTACCCCAATGGTAGATACAAAATGTCCAGATAGGTCAAAAATTGGTATGGTTGTACGTTTGGATGTTTTCTATAATGATGAAAAAATATTGATGAAGGTAGAATATACAATTCTCGACAAATGGCTGTAACAATTTTTTTCTAAAGTGCGCTATTTCAGTGCTGAGTTTTTACATTTTGTTACAAACGACGAATTTGTCTATATAGGCAAAACTGGGAGAGCTGAAGGTGATTCATCGCTTAAAATCGTATGAACCAAGATATGAACGTACCGCGTGAATTAGTTATTAGCTGTGTATATTAAGTTGCCTACTAGGTAGTTCGTTCAAGATTAATATTTAATTATTAAAAATACTGTCATTTAATTGTGATAATTGTCCTATCTAATTTATATATCCATCATTAGCATGTTTAACAGAAGCAAAGTGAAAACATACCAACGAAAACATCTTGTTCACATCACATATTCGCGCTCGAATTGGAGGTTAGGTTGCTACCGCTGTCATTCGTTCTTATGGTTCTAAGAACAGACGTACTTTTTTGTCTTGCCCATTTAAATTATACAGCAGACGTATGAAAAGTATGCTATTTCGTTTTAACACGCGTCAATATTTAGAAATATTCTGTAACGTATGTCTAAAATAACAGCTGAAATCTATGAGTAATCTTCAGCTCTCCCAGTTTTTCCTATACTCGCATCTGTGAGGCTGAAAGTGATGAAAGTTCACGAATCTTCTTTGACTACTAAATTAGCGGAATTTTGGACTTGAATAACTAGCATTATCGACGTAAACTATCTCTTATTTGGTGTACATTCTTTCCCTATGGAATGAAAAAAGTGAATATACGATTTGGAGGTAAATAATAATAAAAAATTTCATCAACTTTCATAAATCACCAATTTATGGTGGTCGTTATTTATATAGAAAGCATATAACTTAAATTTTAATTCTTTTCCGCGGGACCCTCTCAATTTGTTCTTTAATATACATATATACTTTATTCCCATGAAATTTGAGATTGATTCAAACATATTAACCCATGCTACAAAGGGCTCAAAATTAAGTTCAAAAGTTTTTGTTTTCTTTTACCACAATAAATTTACATACATACCACACTGAAAACTATTGCTGGTATGCTTTTTTTTCCACACAATCTGCACCTTAAAGCAGAAATTCCAAATTGTGTCCAAATTGAGAAAAAAATACCTTTTTGTTTTTTTTGCAGTTTTTTAGCAGTAAAACTAAATAAAAAGGTTTTTTATATTATTAAATTACATTTAATAATTTGACATTTAAGAATTTGACCAAAACTATTGGTTTTAGAAAAGAAATATTTTGTACAGAATTCTATTCAGCTACAGCCAATTTTTGACCTATTTGGATTTGTTTCTACCTTAGCCACTTTTTAACCACTTTTTAAATATTCGACTATGGTATCTGACATTTGTTTTTCATCCATGGACCCCTGTTTTACTCTATTCTGTGTATAGATAGCTAGTAGTTGTACGACCTGGATTTTCTGTTTGCATGCACAGCACGAAAACGTAATATTAGTCTTACACTAGTAGATAAATGTAGACCCACTGGATTTTTAGTTGGCTGGTTTTATTAGATAACTATTTTTCGTAGTCATTCGTAGACTACGTTGGCAATTCTTTGATAATCTACGGAACATGCACGTTCCAGCTGCCATCCGTCGCCAGAGCAGACAGTGAGGCCGCAGCCAAATATCAGTTCTACTAAGTATGTGCTGTCCACCATGTTTATTCTTACGGCAATTTACCGACATACGAACGTTTTCCATACGTTTTCGATTCATAAAATTTCACAAAACATCTCTTTAACAAATCATTTTCGTATATCGGGGGATTGCTGTACATTTATATTATCATATACGTACGCAGTTCACAGTTTTTTCGTTTCTCATTCATTATTTCAGTTTTTCAATTCAGTAACCGCTGCATAAAACAGTGAGCTGCTAACACATTGCATAGTTAAGTTTTGTTTGTTTTTACTCGACACTATTTTGCTTCGATGTTATTCTTTTTTAATAATTGTTGTTCACGTCTGTATATATTATATGGTCGAATCAACATTAGTGGAGTTCTGAGTTCTCTCTGATATACATATAGAGAGATATACGATATAGTCTATCTTTCTCAGAGCTCTAGTAATAGTGATTCCTCTATACATTATCACATTTTGTGTTGCGTGTCTGGTTCTAACTTTGTAAAAAAAATCCAACCGATAGTATTACTATTTTGTTGAGTGTGCGGACGAAAATATACCTACTATCTCCTCTCTTGCTATACGAGGACACCCGAAACTTATATGAAAATGACAATATATTTTCGTCCTTACACTTCTTAAAAATTGACAATATTTTGTAAATACATGAATACTAATTTTCTAGAAATTAGTGAATGTGGATAAATTCCTAGTATGAAATTTTTGGAATAACCGCATTTGTAATAGACGAAAAATTCAATGTGTATGAAATTGAGAGCTTTGGAAGTTTTATTGGAAACTTGGAGGAAAAAGAAATTGAGAATTATTACCTTTTTTCCACTGAATACAAATCCAGACAGAATTTACTTATGTCCACTTTTGTTTTTCAAATAGGACTGACACTGACAGGCACAATTAAATGAGTGGTTACGCCATTTTGTTAGTTAAACCTTTGATGTTCAATAACTTTTGTAAACTGTAACCTTTTGTCAATATTTTTTTTTTCGAAACACGAAGAAATTATAAAAAACATAACAGTTGATTATACTGGGAGGCTCAAAATGATGCTTTTGGTGTAAGCCACATGAATTTTCTACATTTTGTTTTTAATTCATCTCTAACCACGTTTCAAGCTGCAAAGGTTTACTACAAAAATTGGTAGATATTGCGGTGAACAAAAAAACAAAATGTAGAGAATTTATATGGCTTTATATCAGATTGCTCAATTTTCTTAGTTATTCCATAGTGTGTCTCAAAAATAATCCTAAAGTTTTTTTACACCAACAAACTTTGTTTAAAGAAGTTATTTTATGTTTATTTTAAGACCTTCGTGTTTCTTGGGCATTGGGCTCAGGCGCCAAAAATTGCCAAAATCGTAATTTTATTGTTGACATTTTGTCTCTTTTCAAAAACTATACATGATATTTTGAGTCCGGCACTTTCTATTCACAAACTTTTAGAAAAATCATTATCATAAACGCAATGCCTCAAAATTCAAAATTGTCTCGTAATAAAGTAATCATCAAATTTTGTTCTTTTGCCAATGTTTTCCATTAATAAAATCCACAATCCTCAAAGTTGTTAATATTTTCCAATTTTATTTTAATATTTTACAAATCCTGCGTATTTCTAATTTAATAACACAAATTGAACTTCTAAAATTTGAATACAAAATTACCTTTTACTGAAATGATTGATGTCTTTCTTTATTGTTATACACATTCATTAAATTCTGGAAAAATATAATTACCAAACTAATGAAAAAATAAATAATAGTTTGAACAACACATTATCCTTTCATTGTTACTTTAAAATTACATTAAAAGTCGGCATTAACAAATATTTACACCATTATTTTAACGATTTTAACATAGGCGTTTTGTTTTCTGAACTAAAAATACTAATACTAATTTTGTACCTCCAGAGGATAGCGATGCTACAGCGGCTCCTGAAATCTACGAAGGACGAAACTCAGCATCTGAGAAATTACCGTCGGCGGCCTTAAGCTTCATCCTAATCCTTGGATGGAGACTGATAGCGTTATAGCTTAGTTCTGAAAATATCCAATGGTTGTTGTACGTTACGTCGCAATGTCATTTTATAAATGATTAGCGAACGTGGTTAGGATCAAAATAACAAAGAAATTCATAAGCTCGATTCGTTGTCGAAGGACGCTCAATGAAGTTCTGCTTAGATTTTTTTGGAAAACATGTCGACCGTCCTGGACTATCTAAACAATTAAAAGTCGTTGTTATTGTAGTTGTTAATAAGGGAACGCGCGTGGATCGCGCGTTGTCCTATCTATTAGGATGTATCTCATAGGATAAGAAGAAGACTGACTGAATTTAAACATCATCATGCTATTAGTAAACCCAGTTCTATTATTTTTACTTGTTTAGATAGTTTGAAAGTTCTCTGCGATTTCGTATTTATTTTTTAATAACCTGTAAATGTTAGGATTTTATATCTAAAACGATAGTTTACAATTTTATTGTTAAGTTATGCGTGTATATACCTATGATAAGTATTTGACAATAAATAAATCTAAACGAAAAAGAATATGATGCTTTGTTTCACCCCATCTGAAGTTTGATGCTTTACATCTATTGTAATCTCTTATTTGTTGACTATTCCGGCACAGATTATTTTGTTTTCTGGTTTATATCCATATCAATTCTCAACACTTAAGTTTGAGTCATTCCAATTTCTAAAATATACTTTTTATTTTATAATTTTTATATTCTTTTACCGATTTTTATGATTTTTTCTCTGCATTGTAAACAAAATCATAAAAATTATCACCAACCTATTATAAAATAATTAAAAAAATAAGGAGATGTTTTCTGTCTACTCTTGCGGTGATTTAGACTTGTCTTATCGATAGTAATGAATTAATTTAGAGACAGCAACTAGAAACACAGAAAACAAATAAAAACAATTCATAACGCAACTCAATATCAACCACTGTAATTTATTTTTCCATTAACATTAATATTCTTAAGACCCAGTTCTACCTCTCCGAAAATGCGTTTTTAAATAAAAGCGTTATTTATTGTTCAAAGTTTATGAAATTTTCAGTGTAACTTCTTAGATAAATAATGAGTTGGGCTGGATGAAAAATAATTTTTTGGAACGATAAAAAATAATTTTACTTCTACTTCTTTGGCTTTTTTCAAATATAAAACATCTTGCCCAACTCATGATACAAAAATAGATTTTTTATTTCAGTACAATTTTAACCCAAATATTATAATTGCGATAATAAAGCGTAATTGCCAGACATGTATTTATTTGCCCATATTACTGCTCGGTATAGACAGCAGACGGCAGGAGCTTTAACCACCGCCTACAACTGGTGACTACGGATTGCCGTTGGTGGGGGACACGCTGACCACTCCCAGCAAAAAAAAACATCAAAACAAAATATTTTTAGAAGACAAGTTATTTCTGTAATGGTTTATTTTAGCACTAGTGTGTGCTAGTACTTTTTTGTGCAGAGCGATGTGTAGAATTCAATAAATTATTTAGATACAGGGTGTTCCATTTAAAACAATTAACATTCTTTTAGGAAAATCTGTTGGCTATATTTTGTTGCAAATTATGACCATCCTGTACACAATTTGGTCATAGTAAGGGAATCATGACATTTTGACAACCGTTACGTTTTGATCCGATACATTTTGTATTTCTTTAAAGATAAAATAAACAAATTTAAAGTTTCGGGGGCAAAAGATATTGTCCACTTAACTTAATATTTTACCTAGGTACATACATATCTTTGTTGCACAGCGTTATTTGTCGATATAATAGTAGCTCCTGTTGAAATTTTAAATGATCAATTTTATTTTATTGTATGTCGTTTTAATTATTACTTTTTAAAATATTTTGTAATAATTGCTAAATTAAAACCAAATCAATATAACGTATTTAGTATGAATTAGAGTTGTAACGTTAGGTTATCAGTTTATTTTGACCCGAGAACTGACCTCTCTCAATCGCCAATATAAAACTATTGGGTTATAAACCTTAACATTGATTTTTAAATCACTTTTAATTTAAAAAAAATATGTTTTTTAATGATTGTTGTTTTAAATGTTTAATAATTGTGCAAGACCTTCTCAAAATAACACATTTAACATAAACAAGAGATATCAATGTTTCAGAGATCATTTTGTTATAGGTAATTAATAATTATGCAAATAAACAATCATTCATCGCTGACAGCGCACAACCGCCAATATAAACGTTGCAATCTGTAGTTGAAAATTAATTCTCAATAATGATTAAGAGAATCTTGACGTTATGTGCCTTAGTGGCATTTTCCAGTGCATTCACGAAAAAAGAAGCCATGGTAAATATAATGAAATGGGACAAATATTATGCTAACAAACAAACTACTTTTTAGCAATATCTCTTCGACTTTGAGCATATCACTGCACTTGAAGATGATCAGTTTGGCAGTGGACTGAGGAAATTTCAGAAATTTGCCGCTATCCCAATTACAGGTATGTTTATAGTTTTTCATGTTTCATTTTAATCTCGGTTTACATCATGTATAACATTTTTGTTTTGAAATAAAGTTAATTTATTCTGACTCAACGTAACATAAGCTCGTAATTTTGGAATGTAGGTATAGATTACATGTGACACCATAACCTGATAGAATACTATTACCATTGTCAATCCCTCAATACAGAAAATTAATATGGAGTGTAATAGGGACATCCTAATCTTAAACAATATTTTTTGCACTATTTATTAAACATTTAGTTTTACTTTTTGGGATTTTCATGAATTTGTTGGTTTGCTTTATTTTTGTTTACATCACAAAAAATCACGTTCACCGCATCCTGAAAACTCTGCTAGAAAGTATGATCTATACAGTTTCTGTGGCGATAAACAAATTCGGTTTCTCTATTTTCATGAATATTCCGTAGAATACAAGAAGACAAGAATGTGTGAAAGTCAAAAAGAATGTCAAAAGTTGTTCGGGTTGTTCTTGAGTAATATCGCCACAACAAACTTATACAAAACCCGGAAAACCAGACTTTCAGGATTTTGACCTAAATAAATATAATTAAGCAATAAAACGATTTCGTCGGGTTAAAGGTAAAAATCTCAAACATTTATCTGGAAAAATCTATTATATTTATTAGCTCGTTTCCATTACAAATGAAAACAAAGAGGAAATACCTTTTCAAGTACCTGCGCTGAAAAACGGGAAAAACTGACCTTTGTCGGCTATGGCGCATTCAACCGGAAGACTGGAAGGTGGACCGGACGTGGCAAATAGAATAATTTTTGATAAGATATGTAATAATAATAGTATATTTATTGCCCAATAGCGCACCATTATACAGGACAAAAATAGAAATAAGTAACAAAATTAACAATACAAAGAAGATTATGAATAAAGTAATCAAATCAATTACAACACAACATCAAGGCAAAAACGTAAGAGATACATCACTGAAAAAAATCAATATCCAGCTTATTCGCGTTCAAAGACATCTGAATGTATGTAAAATATATATACAGTTCGTTTCAAAAGTATCCACCCTTAATAACTCTTCACCTGATGCGATTACTGCTTTGAGTGGAAACACGTCGATTTAGATATCGAGGGGGAGGTTCAAAAATGGTACCTAGAGAATTTTAGGTTTCATCCCTTCAAATGATGTATCACACGGTTGGTGGCTGATGAGCGAAGGGATGAAACCTAAAATTCTCTGGGTACCATTTTCGAACTTTTCCCTCGATATATTAATCGACGTGTTTCCACTCAAAGCAATAATCGCATTAGGTCAAGTGTTATTAAGGGTTGAGTTATTTCATACCTTCCGTCTTCTATGTAGTCTATCTTAAGAACCAATCGATCGATATAATTTTTTTTATCATGTTTGAGTAGAGAATTTTGTGCCCATTCAAATGATGTATCACAAGGTAGAGGGTGCCATTTGAAATTTCAAATTGGCGGCTGGGAGGTGAAGGGATAAAACCTAAAACTCTCTAGGTACCATTTTTGAACTTTTCCAACTAATATGTCGAAATTTTGTTTTATTTTCCAACAATTTTCCATTTTTTTATTGATTTATGCATTGTTGCCAATAGTTTTGTTTGGTCTACTACAGGAATCCAGAAATATACAGTCCCTGGATTGAGTTAAAAAGATGAAGAAAATGTGTATTACTGATTTCTCTAGCAAATCTCCACTTAAGTAATGCAGATATGTCGGATATGTCCAAACAACTAATTAGCGCAAAATTTATACTGTAACTAGGTACAGAAACTAATAATATTTTTCAAATTCCAGCCAAAGAATCCTGGTACAAGAATATGTCACGTTGGGGTTAGCAAACTTATAAAAAATATTTTGCCAATGGTTATAATTTGTCTTTATTTTAACTAGATAATTTTTTCAATATTTACATAAACACTGGATTAGATAACTTTTATACTATATATAAAGTTTGCGCGATTTATGGATTTAAAGATTACCGAGGCATTATTTATGGTGATATAGGTATGCCAAATCAGACAGATACTGTATATGCTGAATTTCAGTCAAAAACGTTTCTTAGTAATATATTTGGCAACTATAATTATAATTTAACAAAGAATATGTCGGCAAGTGTCATACAAATAAACCATCCGCATTTTTGTATTATTATTTGTAAGGTTTGTGACGTAATGGCTAGTATAAATGTTTCCAGAATAAACTAAATGTATTTCGAAACAAATTATTTTTAGCATAGATATTCAGTATTTTCTATTCGTAGGTATTTTGGACCGGGAAACAAAGAGAATGATGCAAGTACCTAGGTGTTTCAACCCTAACCCAGACAGGAATGGGCCAGTGAATAGGTACCGGAGGAAAAGATATGTTGCTCATCGTAATATTGTATAAAGTGATACAGTCTCACTGTTAAGTTATAGCAATAACTTTTAGATACCAAATGGAGTCAGAGAGCATTAAATTATCATATGAACTATCCGAAAAATGTTGACAGAGGTTTGATTGAGAGAGGACTAAGACGATCTTTCGATATGTGGGCTTCACAAACAGGATTGGCGTTTAAACCTTCATCGAAACTAACAGCGCATCTCGACATGCGATTTGATGGCACAAAACTACGTATTCTTGGATACGCGTATTATCCGGTAAGAATTTTGTCTACAATTAACGAGATTTTTGACTTCGTGCTTCGGTACTTCTATTACAGGGTTATGGTGGTGGTCGAATTGTATTTAGTACCGGCGAACGGTGGACAGAAAACACAAGGCAACATACCAATTTTTATCAAGTAGCCATACATGAAATTGGACACGCACTTGGACTTCAACATTCCAATATTCGCGAAAGTGTTATGTTTCCGTTCTACGGCGGATATGACCCTGACTATAAGCTTCACCATGATGACATTGCAGGAATAAAATCTTTATATAATTATTAGATGTATTGAAAGTTTTTGCGAAACGGGACAGAAGGAAAGAATTACTTATGTAGCAATTTGTAAAATACTAACCATCTTAAATAAATTTGAATAGCTTAAATAAATATATTAAAGAACTGTAAAATACCACGTTTGTTTAAACTGCAACTGTATCGCTTAACCATATCGCTCAATGTCGTTCAGTTGTCCGTCTATTCACTGACTACTTCACTGACTGACTATTCGCCAAGATGTCGATCTTGTCCGTTTTAGGCCGCTCCTACATGCTGCCTTGTATGTTGCTAACGTTTTCAACATGTAGGCAAATTCTTTTTCTCATTTTTCCCATTGTTTGATATTTATTTATTTTGTTTTTCTTCCATTTGGACTTTAGATACAAATTTAACTTGACAAGTACTGCTTACTGCTTACTGCTTACTGCTTCAGGTTCTTTAAATAACATTGGAATTGTTCTTTCCATATTTATTATTATTTTTATCAAATTCCTTTTGATCGAGATCTATTCTAATGACAGTAGGTAGTATCAAACGCTGATGTTTTGACGATACCTACTGTCACTGGAATCAATGTCTGTCAAATCCTGGCTATCAACTTTTATTTTAATGCAGGCACGTCCGATTTCGTTGAATGTCTTGTCTGAGTATAAACTATGTCATTTGCGTGTTAACTATTAGTTATTTATTACAATTAGAACAATTTAATGTAAATATTTTTGTGTACATAAAAGATTAATATGATGGAGGAAACAGTTTTTGAACAAAACATCATTAATCATGCCCATACAGCATACGGATACCATCTATATCATCAGGTGTTAATTCCTGCAGCGGTGTCTCGTATATAGCGTTCATGATGGCTGTAGTATTGGTCGAATGTCCCAATCCAAGCGAGTGTCCAATCTCATGTAGAGCAGTATGGTAGAAATTAACTTCACAATCATTCGAAAACCACGGAATATCGGCATTAAAACTTATGTCACCACCGTGGATCTACAACAAATTTTTCTTCATTAGCACATGATTCAGTGGGTGACATGGAAAACCTAGAAAGCTGCATTTTTTTTTTGACAAAATTTTTGGCCCGAGAAAATTCTGATCACCCTAAGTATATTAAATAAAAGTACTTACGGGAAAGAACGCAGATCCTAATAACATTGTCATGTTACCTACAGGCTGCATATCCTTAAAAGTGATCTGTATATCGGCATTCTTCTCATCAATAGAATCAAATTTAATTCCTGTATATTTAGTCCATTCTTTAAACGCTCTTCTTAACGGAACATCAATGTGTTCATGTGGTATATTGGAAGGATACTCCACATTATATTCTATATTTTTCAACCTCCATTTGCTACCTGTTGAAGTTCTATACTCAGTACACCCAATAGAAAGACTAAAAATGTTTGGTCGAGTAACGCTGGTATGCTTTTCAGATTATTCTAATGGTGCTCCTTGGCTGCTTTCAACTTTACTCATAATCGATTTAAAACTACCCATTAAAAAAAAGAAACATTTACACCAAACAAATGCCAACTTGACCACCAAACATTGAAATGAACGTGCAAACAAACTTCTGTTATATTTACCATGGACGGAGAAGCGTTTAGTTCTCTTTTTCATCATATCTGGCATTCCACATCTTGGTTTTCTCATCATTTTATCCGTGGATTCGTCCATGGTACCTTCAAGAAGAAAGAAATGATATGATATAGAAGAACACCATAATATTATGGTGTTCTCCCCTATGGTAGATAATTAACCTACCAGTCATCTTTATGGAAGACATTCTTTGAAATTGCATCAGTGCTTCATGATACATCGACTCATTTCCGGCAGGCATATAACCGAAATACGTCAGGTATTCCTTAAAAATACTTGTGATTTTATGTACGAAAGCAAATACTCGTGGTAAGTTGGGTTATAATTTACCATTGCTTTATGTTTATCCATTCCATGTGTTAAACCTAACCATGTTAACGCCAGGAACAGTAAGATACCACACTTAATGTGGAGCATTTTGAATTGACTGCAGAGTTTGCAAATTGTGTTGCTGTTTGTGATGAAATACGTGAACTCTGTTGGGGTTATCATTGTTTATAACGTTTATTATTATTCGATATCAACATTGCTATTTGACATGCAGTAATATAAGTTTGTATTATCGCAAAAATTTGAACTACTATTTTGTACACGTTTTAAACTTTCACTTACTTGCCACGTTAAAAGAAATTGTATTTTTTTTAAATATGCTCGTGTCAACTACGTTCCTTTGTAAAACCATGAGATAATCTTATGGTTATTACACCCGTCACAGCTATTTTCTAAACAAACCTATTAAAGTTTGAACGTGGTCCAACAATATACAGAAATACACGATAATTCTTCCACTAAGTTAGAAAATATTGAAAAAAGGCCATGCATGTTATTTGCTGGTTGTATTGGCTACTAAGTTATCTTCAGTTTGGCTGTACGCGATCAACTTTAATACATAACTAAATAATAAATGATAAAATAAATAAAAAAAATATTAGGACGATAGTCAAATACATATGCTCACTATATTTCTGTCCCTTCTCATTACAAAAGAAAACGTAAGTTTAGTTACTAATTATATAAAGATTTTATTCCATCGATGTCATCCTGAAGAAGCTTATAGTCAGGTTCATATCCTGCGTAGAACGGGAACATTACGCTTTCGCGAATATCGGAATGGTGTAGCCCAATTGCATGTCCAATTTCATGTAAGGCCACTTGATAAAAATTAACGTGTTGCTTTGAGTTTTCAGTCCATTGTAGCTCGCTATTAAATAGAACGTGACCACCACCCATTCCCTGTGATAGACATACCAAACAAAACACTAGTTAAAATCAGGTCGTTGTGGATAATCATTCACTCTACAGACAGAAAATATTTTCACAACGACGTACCAACACAAACATATGATTTTTTCAATAGAACAGAAGATTTGTGTCCTAATCGTTTTGAGTTTTATCAGAAGCAGTACTGAGATATTGTGAAATTAATTTAATAAACGTGCATATTTCTATATATAATTCTGAATATTTCTGAAAACTAACAAGGATAAATAAACAAAAGAACTTATTTTGGATAGTACAAATATCGCAATTTTCGACAGTTACTATTGATTTGCGATTACAATATGACTCATCCCGAATAACTGGAGGTTTGCTCAATGTCAAATAACATAAGAATTTAAATGGAATACCATATATATCTTGACATACTTCGCAAGACCAGTAAACCAGCTTTCGAAAAATGCCTAACTCAACAGCTACAAAGTTACTAAACATCTAGTTTCATTTATCTTAAGCACGATAAATCATTAATATAAAATATTTAATTGCCATGACGAATTTCAACAATCGCACAATTATAATGATATGAAATGAAATAACTGCAAACCTCAATTATGAAATACACAAACGAATATAATCATCCAAAATCGATACAATCATCCGCTGAGTTGCCGGCATGTCAGTGGCGCACCATCTCGGATACAAACAAAGCAAAACAAATCTTTTTTGGTAAAAAATTAGCAAAAAAATATAGGCTGCTCATATTTCTCAAATTCATTTGTTTTGACATAGTGCGCCGCTGATTTGCCGGCACGTCAGCGGCGCCTCGGTATCCCGAAAACTAGCAAACTAAAAAGAAATGATACTTTGGTAAAAAATATAGCAACAAAATATGGATCTAATGATTTTCATTTTGCAAAAGTTGCGCCGCTGATTTGCCCAACCTGTGAAAATCTTGTTAGTTACAGACAACATTCTTACCGGAAAATAAGCATATCCAAGAAGACCTGGCTTTAAGTTATCAAATCTCATGTTGAGATGCGCTGTTAGTTTTGATGAAGGATTAAACCTCAATCCTGAGTATGAAGTCCACATATCAAAAGATCGTTTTAGTCCTCTATTAATCAGTTCTTGGCTAACATTTTTCGGGTAGGTCACATGATAGTTTAATTTGCTTTGACGCCATTTAGAATCTAGAAGTAATTGATTACGTCTTAATAATGAGAAAGGATGAATTTATTCAACATTACGATGGGCAATATATCTTTTCCTCCTGGTAATGTTCTCTGGCCCATTCCTATCTCGGTTAGGGTTGAAACACCTAGGGACTTGCATCATTCTCTTCGTTTCCTGGTCCAAAATAGCTACGAATATAAACATCATAAATATACGTGCTAAAAAGATGCAAGTGATTCGTGAAATCATTTTCTAATATTTCTAACTGTCTGGAGGAACTGTGGAATTGAACTAAAAGATCATACAAATAATTGTTATCTATTGAACGCACTATGGAAATCATAAGAAATGTTGAGGGAGTCTGTTGTAAGATCTTTTAATGTTAACATTGATTGTTCAAGTGGAAAATAATTTCTAATGCCCATTCGGAAGCAGATATAATTAGTTAACCAATTAGAATAATTCTACTTCGCTATATCTACCTATCTACTGGTTTTTGAGGACACAATTTTTGTTAGTGTTTAGAGAAAAATTATTTGCAACGGAAATTCAAGTCAAGGGTGTCTTAAAGAAACCAATGTTTTTCTAAATCGCGGGTTCGAAATCACGTAAAAACGATAAATAATTGAAACTAAGTTCATAGGCAAAACCTTTCTATTTTTGTCAGTTCTATTTTGGAAAGTCATTTTCATAAAATAACAATGTATACCAAAAAAAAGTAATGTCGTTATTTAATATTTAATTACATTTATATACTTTCCAAAATGCAATAATACATCATAAAACCACTGTAAACATTTCTTATCTCTACAACGCGTATTAATGCGAGGATTCCGAACCTACGGTACACTTCCGGTAGACTACATCATTAAAAGAGTATTGTCTACATAAATGATTAATTGATGAAGATTAATTCACAAACCCCCTCCAGTACCATCTTTTTAGCATGGGTATTTATGATGTTTCTATTCGTAGATATTTTGGACTAGGAATCGAAGAGAATGATGCAACTGCCAAGGTGTTTCAACCTTAACCCAAATATGAATGGGCCAGAGGGCAGTAACAGGATGAAAAGATATATTTCCCATCATAACATTTCATATAGTCATCCTTTCTCATTATTAAGACGTTATCAATTACTTATAGATTCTAAATGGCGTCAGAGATTATTAAGTTATATAACCCACCTGGAAAATGTTAATAAATATTTTGACGTTATCAAGTGATCATGCGTATCTACGGAGTTGAATAACAATACAAACAATTCGGAGTTGAGTAAGAATACAGACATATAATTATCAAACTTATAACCTTAATCGCCAATAATTGACATTGCCGAGTGGCAGTGCAGACAATTAATTGTCAAACTTATAACCTTAATCGCCAATGAATGACAAATATTTGATATATTTGACATATAACCATGGCAACTCTTAACGCCGGCGCGGGCGGTAAAAATCCTTAACGCCCGCGAGCAGGAGCCCGCTTGTTCGTCGCCCAGATGTCCAACGCCCAACACCGAGCTGTCCGTAGCCCAAATAACTCAAATAATGTGCATTATACAATGCTACCTACGTAACTTTCCAATATTTATTTAAGCTAGTCCAATACATATAACATGATGAATATTTTACAAATTTTGTAGCAACTAATTCTCCCCCACTATCCCGTTTCCTTGATAAATAAGCTTCAATTTAGCGAATAATTATATAAAGCTTTTATTCCGGCAATGTCATCTTGGTGAAGCGTAAGGTTATCTTCATTGCCTGTGTAGAACGGAAACATAAGGCTGTCGCCATTTTTGGAATGTTTCAGTCCAAGCGCATGTCCAATTAGATGAACAGCCACATAATAAAAAAAGCGAAATAACCAGAAAAAACCGCTACCAAATACAACATTACCACCACCACGACCCTGCAATAGATGTACCAGAGCACAATTTTAGTAAAAATCTTGGTAATTATAGACAATATTCGTACCGGGGGATCCGCATATCCATAAGCGCCTGGTTTTGTTGCATCGAATCTCAAGTTGAGATGCGCTGCAAGTTTTGATGAATTTTTGAACCTCAATCCTGTTTGTGCAGCCCACATAGCCAGAGCTCGCTTTAGTCCTTCATCAACCATTTCTCTGCTAACATTTTGCGGGTAGGTCACATGATAGTTTAATGTTCTCTGAGGCCATTTAGATTCTAGAAGTAATTGATAACCACTTAATAATGAGAAAGGTTCGCTTTACCTATACAATATTACGATTAGCAACATATCTTTTCATCCGGTTGCCGTGCTCTGCCCCATTACTATCTGGGTTAGGGGTGGAACACCTAGGCACTTGCATCATTCTTTTTGTTTCCTGGTCCAAAATACCTACGAATATAAAAATCACCAGTGCCAAAAATATCTTGTTATGAAATAAATTTAGTTCATGCTGGGTAGTTTGACAGTTTGCCAAAAATTTTTAATTGGGTTGCATAATGTAAATATTGACGGAATATAGTTAGCTTCTATTCCTATTTTAAAGAATATACAATATTTTATAATAATGGTAACATATTTAAAGGGTATACAGAGGGCCCATCAGATCAATGAGAAACGAGTAGTATGGATGCACAGTGATAGATAATCACAAAAATCCGAAAAACCGGAACGAAACTTTGAAGTAAAATTCAACATTTTTGACCGCATTGAATTAAAATAAGTAGGTAACAATTAAATTAATCAAACAAAGGGAGATTATAAAACTAGCAAGAAAATTATCTTCGGCCGGGCTAAAGTTAAAATACCCCCAACGTCAATTAGTAAAAAATAGTCAAAAAAATTGAGTGAACCGATTTTGCACATTCAAGAACTTCTGCGTACGTTGTAAGAGATCAGCTTGTATACCAAATTTTAGATCAATTACTTCAATATTAAGGCAGTTATCGTGTACACAGATAGACAGACAGACAGACGGACATAGCTAAATCGATTCAGTTTGCGTATCAAAAATCAGGGTGTTAGTAAATAAGTGCGACAAACTTCAGGGGATGATTCTGCATGAAAAAATAATGACAGTTTGCTATATAAATGTATGTCCGCAAATGCTTCGTTTTCTGGGATATGATGTGTTAAAAGTTTTTCTTAAAAACTGACTAATTATTTATTGCTGTAAAACTGGTCGAGATATGCAAATGAAATTTAGTTAGTTTTAAGAGGTAGTCATTGCGCATGTTTTGACATGCAATTAAGAATTTTATGTTCATCATTGGAGCGCGTACGGGTAATGATATCATTTTTTTAAAGAGAAAAATGGTAAGCCACTGGGATATGTCAAATTAAAAATCATTCTGGAATTCCTCGTTCAAATTATGACAAAACATCTCTCTCTACCTTTTTTTTCGTAGGGGACATAGTTTATAGGCAAAAATATAAAACATCTTAATGATCTCAATTTTTTAAGGAACTATTTAATACCATTAAACTAAAACAATAACAGAAAATAAGAGTAATAAAATTTTAAACAGGGGCAAGGCTATAAAAACTGTTGAAAATGACCTCCCTCAGACGTGACACAAGATTTCAATCGTCAGTTTTTAAGAAGAACACAGAAAACGAAGCATTTACGGGCATACGTTTATTATACCGGGTGATTCAATTTCGATCCTCACCATGGGGATCTCGCTTATTACTGGAGATAGAGCCTATATTTAAATTTGGCAACGTTGCGTATTTTTGTGCTAATCAATTATCTGAAAAGAAATTTAAGCTATCCTTTTTCGTTTTGAAGATATCCACAAAAAAACTGAAATTTTATCATATCGTTTTTAATTTTTTATTCAAAACCAAATGTAGCTAGACATTTGAAAAAAAACATTCTATAGGTACTTTTTAACAAGAAATGCAGTGTCATTCTTTAATTTGAAATAACACCAAAGATGGCGGCGTAACCATGGCCAACTTTTGTTTTTCTTATTGGCGCCATATTGAATTTTGGCATTTTCCGATGCTCGTGTTTTTTCTCATTTCCGTAATGTATAACATGTTACCATTCTTTTTTAAAATAATGGTGTAATAATCAAAAAACGTTCAGGTACCCAACTGGGCTTTCCAATAACAATTTTTAATTACGTGGTATGTAATTTAAATTTGAATGAAATAATTTTAATTTCAGCGGATATCTACTGAAAAAGTTAATTATGGAAATTTGACATCCTTAGTCAAATTGCTACTTATCTACAAAATAATGACTTTTATTTACTAAACATTTTTATTAACATAAGTCGCAGTCATAACCTACAGTGATCGGTATTAACGCCGGTTTTATTTAACATTTTGAATTTAAAATTACCCGGTAATATAAACCAGTGTAATTTACCATTTTGCATGTTTAATTACTCGGTAATTTAAGCCAACATAGTTTACCATCTTTAATTTTTATTTACGTGGCAATTTAATATTTTATATTAATAATTTTAATTTCAAAGGTAAATTACAAAAAAAATAATAATTCCCGTAATTTAACATCCCTGTGTGGGGGGTATAAATTCTACTTCTGTCAAAAGGCTTTCACGAACCGAATCATTAAACAACAAAACAGCAGAGTGGCCGAGTTATACTGTCAGTTCTGACGTATTGCTGACAATGCATTTGTTGTCAGTGATGAGAAATTAAAACCAGTTGTACAAAACACACGGTATAACGGTTAATTATTTTGTAAATTATTATTTATATTAGAGCTAAAGTTCGATATATTCCCTGAGAAGTTCTTCTAAAAGCTTAACAACCAAATTTTTGTATTAATTTTATTTCGCATATTTACTTAGAATTAGGTGGTGCATTTTTGCCTCACTTTATTAACTACCATATTCCGGGCTGCGGAGTCGGTAAAAAAGATCTCGACTCCGACTTCTAGTACGACTCCAGATATTTTTCGTATTCCGACTCCGACTCCGTAAAAATTGCAAACTAATTGCATTTGTATGTTGTGATGAAAAGTATCATTTTTCACAAAATTAAACGAGAATATTTAATTCATTTTTAGCCAGTTGCAAACCCAAAATATTTGTGTTAAACATTCAAAAAATAACGTACTTAATTGAGTTTTTGATCATTTAATAATTAAATACATGCAAAAATAATATTTTTTAAATTAAGAAGTACCCTAATTTAGTAATTAGGAGTAGACGATACATTGCACACATTCCAACATTCCAAATTTCTATCATTTTTCTTCTGGGTGTCCGAAAGAAGGACGTCGAAGTGTCCGAATAAATAAAACTTTATTACAAAACAAAAAAGTTGCACATGATGCAAACCCACACGCGACATCAGTGACGTACATCAAATTAAAATGAAAAAAATATATAAGCATACCTGTAATGGGGATAGCGGCCAATTTCTGAAATTCCCTCAGTCCACTTTCAAACTGATCATCTGCAAGAGCAGTGATATGCCCGAAATCGAAGAGATATTGCTAAAAGTTGGTTTGTTGGATAATTTCTCTGCTCTTTAATTATATTTACCATCGCTTCTTTCTTCGTGAATGCATTTGAAAATGCCACTAAGGCACATAACGTCAAGATTGTCTTAAACATTATTAAGTATTAATTCTCAACTATAGAACGCATCCTTTATTTATATTGGCGATTAGGTACTGTCAGCGATTAACGATTAATGCTTATTATTTATTAGCTATACTAAAAAAACCTAACAAACATGATAACTCTTATTTCTTCAAAACAGAAATACAAAACATTTGAAATAATAATCATTCAATGCATCACTTTTTAAATTAATGTTCAGGTTTAGAATGCTACAGTTGTATATTAGCGGTTGAGAGAGGTCATTTCTCAGGTTAAAATAAACTGATAAACTGAACACTGATTATTATTATTCGTACTACATACGATATATTTATTTGATAATACAAAATAGTTTAAAATGAATAATTAAACGCTCAACAAGTAAAACGTAAAATAGTTCAAATTTGACCTTACAACCAGGAGATGCTATTAACTCGACAAATAATACTGTGCAACAATAAAGTTTATTATGTGTGCTCGGTCATAGTAGTTGCATGAATCACTAAAACATTATTTATAAAAATTTTCAAATTTGATATTTGGAATATTTTCATAATCGAGTTGTATTTTTCAATGTGGAGAGATGTCAGTGACAATGTATGAATCAATAAAAGAATAGAAACGTTCATTCTAAGCGTTTTTCAAGGATTTTGCAAATTAGACGCCATTTCTGTAATTTCGTCAAAATAGTTAAATAATAAATTAAGGTAGAGGAAAGTTTGAATAATTTATGCCTATGACATTTTTTGGTAAAATTAATAGTTTAGCTGCAAAAGCAAATTCTATTTGATCGAGATCGGTCGCATCTGCATTGATATGAAACCAGGATTTTCCCGGTACCGGTAGTATCAAATGCTGATGTTTTGACAATATCTCACTATATCTACTGTCAATAGTAAAAAAGATCGCATATTGTGATACCGTGTACGGTCCTTGCCTGACGGCGTCGGATAGGCAGCGTGTTCAGCGTGTCCAAGATGAATGTGTTCTGTTTGTTTTTGGTTTGAGGAAGTGTGATCATGTATCGAATGGGCTGGGCGACTTGGGGTGGTTGAACATGGATAACACGGGATAACATGGGCATTGCATGCAGCAATATTATATCATAAGTTGCTATCTCCTCTTGGATAGTTGCTATCCAAGAGGATCCCATAATACCTCATGCGGAAGATACGCTGTAGAACGGATGTCCATAACCTTAATTTAAGATTCAGGAGTTTGTTTGTTCCGATCGTGCTGTGCTGTACAAACGGTCATTCTCTTACCAGGTCAGTCACATATACAATGGTCTCAGGGAAGATATGAAAAAATTATCGTTAAACAGTTTTGGGGGAAAGGTGAAGTGTTGTCTGTTTGCTCAACAGGGGGGACTTTAGGCACTGAGCGCACATCGGAGGCTGTTATAATTTTTATTTTTTATGGGCATGAGCGATGTTTTGTTGAGTTGGATTTGCTGCAATTACGTGTAATTGGACTCTAGAGTATTTTTTTATTTGTTTTTGGTATTGATAAGTTCTCGGAATTATTGTTATATTATTGGTACAATTTATGTCTTAGTTCTAGTTTGCGTAAGGGGTTGAGTGGAAGAGCAAGGCAATTCGGAACCAAATGTGCCTCCACCCCAAATATAAATATTATTTTGCTGCATTTAATATTGTTTTATGTTAATAAAGGAATTATTTATTTATTTAATTGTTTATTTATCTGTCAAATCCTGGCTAACTAGTTTTATTTTAATGCAGACACGACTGATCTCAATCAAATAGATTCTCATGCAGCTAAACTATTAATTTTATATATTGTATGATAAAGTCAGATTTTTTTGTAACTACTATTATTGTTAATATCTACAGATAGCGATAGTGTATTTTTTTGTCGTACGGTTGACGATAATGATTGATGAACTAGTGTTATCTTATTATATATAAACTATTTTAAGAAAATATACATTAGTGTTTGTTTTGTTACGCATCATAGAAATTCTCGTAAAAAGTTGATCGGTACGGTAATTCTCGCCTACACAACCACTGAAAACCTAAGAAGAGTGCAAAGGACGCAAATGATATTTTCGCATAGTGTAGGATACACAAACTTTTCTTTTGGATTTTCTCAAACACAATTTATTATTTGAAATTCAAATTCAACGGATTAAAATATACCAATATCACTTGTAACTTGTTTTGTGATTATTTAGTTGGATTATTGTATTTTTACAATTATCAATTATGTCATAAATGTTTAAACATATATAGCTTTTACATTTCGGTTTGGAAAGTATTTAGTTTTGAATCATGTTACGTCAAAGAAACCCACAAATTCCATCATAAAATAACATTTTCAATTATTATTTTATTTTTGTAGGTTAGTGGTTAGGTTTGTTGTTAATTTGCTTAAGGAAATATTATGTAAACAAGGTTTAGTATAGCACAATCAGCTCATTAATTATTAGATATAAAATGTTCTGTAATTATGTTAATGTATTTTGAATAACTAGGAGTTATCAGTGTTTGAGGTTATTCTGGTCATGACGGACAACACTCAACAGCTAAATACGAAACTTTTGCATTCTGTTAATAATTATTAATTCCCAATAATGAGTAAGACGTTGACGTTGACGTTGTGCGCTTTAGTGGTATTTTCTAGTGCATTTACGAAAAACGATGCGATGGTAAATATAATTAAAGTAGAGATAATATGCTATCAAATCACGTTTTAGAAATATTTATTTGATTTTAAACATATCAGTGCGCTCGAAGATGAACAGTTTGAAAGCGGATTAAAGGATTTTCAGAAAATTGCACTTATCCCCATCACAGGTACGTTTATAGTTTAGCGTCTAGATTAAAAAAAACATTTTTAATTGTAATCTGGTGTACACTGTATAGACCGGTGCAGAAATCGCTTGTCGGGTTACGTTAAGTGCAACTTTTTTGTTTTAAAAGAAATTGCATATATTCTGATGCTATTTAAGGTGGGATTCGAAATGATAGGCAACCAAATCTACCTCATACATGTTGAGGTCAGCATTTCGTGGTATTTCATCGAAATGATTAGGTATTTCCATTCAAATTATACGTCAAACAGAACTTGAAACTTTTGCCGATAATACAAAAAATATCCGGCTCAATTCTGTCAGGTCTAGGTGCCGGATTTTACGATTGTTTAAAACGCCAATATTCACAGAATTCGTCACCTATACATGACAGAATTGAGCCGGATAGTTTTTGTATTATCGGCAAAGGATTCAAGTTCTGTTCGACGTATAATTTGAATGGAAATACCTAATCATTTCGCTGTACAACTCAGAATAATATTATGAAGAATATTTGGTTGCCTACTCATTTAGAACCCCATCTTAAGATGCTATTTGCACGCCAGGCATCTAATGAACACTTTTCACGTCTAGGTGTGAAAATATTTGTACTGAATATAATCACACATATACAACTTTCGATTCAGTTTGACGTTAGCCATTACAACGTCAACGTTATTTATTATTTACAAACACCAATATGTCGGTGATTTTCATCAAGTGATCTTCAAGAAGTGCCCAGGTTCGCTATGCTTGCCTGTCCATCTCTTCTCTCGGTCCGGAAAAGAATCACTTTCTCGGCTTGGTACACTATATACTAATCTTTCAATAACTAGACCCCATTCACAATTTCTTGCTTTCAAATTAAGATTCCACGGAAGAATGCATTGTATTTTTGGCAATTTAACTAATTGTAAATCTGACAAATTTTCTGTTATGTTTGTTTTAAGCTTGCTTCAAAAGTCTTTTTTTTTCTTATGATTGACAGCCAATAGTAACACCTAAATATTTTCTAATATTAGAAAAAGAGTTTGATAAAGCTAAAAACTAAAACAGTTGATCAGTAGATGACATCAAACAGTAAAAGGGTTAAAACAGCCGATCTGGCAACACAGCTATCGACTTTTGCAACTGCCAGAATAAACTAAATTTATTTAAAAGTAAATTACTTATCAAAAACAAAATTACTAGCGTAGATATTTATGATGTTTTAATTCGTAGGTAGCTTGGACCAGGAAACGAAGAGATTGATGCAAGTGCCTAGGTGTTTCAACCCTAACCCAGAATGGAATAGATCAGATGTCATTCACCTGAGGAAAAGATATGCTGTCTATTGTAATGTTGTATGAAGTTATCAATTCTTAATGGTAAACCGTTACCAATTACTTCTAGCTGTTAAATGGAGCCAGAGAAGATTACATTATCATATGATCTACCCGAAAAATGTTAATAGAGGGTTGATTGACAGAGGACTAAGACGAGCTTTCAATGATTGGGCCTTCCATACAGGATTAAGGTTCATCAACACATCAGAACTAGCAGCACATCTCACCTTGGGATTTATTGACATAGAAGCAGACAAGTTTGGATATGCGTACTCGCCGGTAAGAATTTTGCCTATAACT
Organism: Melinopterus prodromus; assembly: GCA_964023965.1. Classification (NCBI taxonomy): domain Eukaryota; kingdom Metazoa; phylum Arthropoda; class Insecta; order Coleoptera; family Scarabaeidae; genus Melinopterus; species Melinopterus prodromus. The sequence goes on from OZ030393.1 coordinate 56,285,750, forward strand.
TACTTCTTTCACTCGTGCTTTTGTGGTTCTATTGCAGGATACTGGTGGCGGTAGAATCAAATTTAATAGCCGTGTACAATGGAGTGAAAACACAAGTGGCTGTCGCTGTTGTATACTATGCAGTGAACCCAGAAAGCAAAGCGTAAATTTTTACCAAGTGGCTCTCCATGAAATTGGACATGCGCTTGGACTACTTCATTCCAATATTCGAGAAAGCGTTATGTACGAGTTCTACTCTGTACATGAATATGGGCTTCACCAAGATGACATCCTTGGAATAAAATCATTGTATAATTATACTTAGTTAATTTGAGTATACAGTCTTGCAACTCAGCTCCCGTCTTCTGTAGCTCAGTTACCAATTAAGCTAAGAGTTTGACATTTTGAAGGCTTGCCATGTACATCAAGGTACATTTCCAGAAAATATTTTTGATTATACAGGCTGTCCCAAAACGTGCAACGCCATGGTAATATGTTTTTTTAAATTGCATGCTATAAATTTTTTTTACCTATTTGGAAGCCTTTTATGGTTTCTTACATACCACCAAAATTTTATTGAAATCAGTTGAGTGACTGCAGTGCAAAAAAATAAAAAGAAAAAAGATTGATTTTGCATCGTTGGCTTTAAATATCAATACAAATCACAAAATGCGCCGCGTTCATAAAATCTTTCGACGTGCTTATTAAGTTAGATCTAGTAGTTTTGTTAACCAAGTATCATTGATCTAAATTATACAGGGTGACCAAAATCTAGTGTCAAACTTGTCAAACTTCAAAGCGTGTTTATGCTATTATTTTAAATTGGAACCCATACATTTTTTATGGAAAACGATGCAGAATGAAAAAATAAACATTGTTTCTAAATACAACCACATCACAATTCCCAATATTTTAAAAAGTTATTCGCCAAAAACTCGTAAAAAAACTCAAAAACTCACAATGTTTATTTTTAATTCTGCATTCTGCTTCTTATGTATTCTTTCCTAGCGTCTGTATGAAAACGTAGTTGCAACCGGACTAATTGCATCTATAAAACAGACCTAATGAACAGATACATTAGAAAAGTGTACCAAAAGAAAACGTTATAATACTATTACTAAAATAGATTTCTATATGTGTTTTATTTTTGTTATTTGGACGGCATAAGCATACGTTGTTACACTCAAGCTTGAATTACATTGTACTAGACCAAGTATACTTCGTCCAAGTATCTGTCCAAGTTTCGAAACCAGATGCGCTTGTAGGAACTTGGATAATGTAATTCAGAAAAATCCATCAAACTTCTCATATTAGAAGCTAGTTTACCAACTAGGACCGGAACTAGTTTCTCTCCCAATTATCCAAGTACATAGCGTCGATCGCGACTAGTCTAGTTTTGAAACTTGGACGAAAATAGTATCATGTAATTCAAACTGAACGTGCTGTCGATATTGTCTTCTTGAAGATTAACTTAAAAACTCGTACTTACACGACGTATACACGTATTTTGCAGACAACAAAGATGATAATAATAACAATAAATGCGGCATGTTAGCCTTTAATAAATACGTCTTATCAGCATTTTGCAGCTCATTCATTTGCCGTACTTAGTGTTGTAATTGTAGGTGTAGGGATGAATTCCCGGGTAGGTTCGTGAAATAAAATACTGCGATGGATCTACAAGCTAGAGATACTTTAGTAATCTTGTGTATTCTAAACTCAGTGCAATTTCTTGACAAAGTGATACATAAAAAAAATGTGTGTGTAAAATATATATCGGGCCGTTCCGTACAAAAACCAAACTGGTTCTTCGTTGGCATCGGATGCCAACGAAGAACCTTAACTTAACGCGTACAGTTTATACAACAAAACATACACCATATTGTAATACTTAGCAATAACAAAGTCAAGGACGGAACTGTTATTCTGACTTGTCGCACCAGACAATATATTTTTTTATATTTATATTATGTTATTAATATTATTTATTTATTTATATGTATTCTGATGTAAAAAATTTATTCCTAATAATGTTCGAGATTGTCTTGAGTCTGTGCGCTTTTGGGTTATTTTCGATTGCACACACGACAGTTCAAGCGATGGTAAATACATACATATTTGTTTATTTATTTTTATAAATAAGTAGTTTCCTATTAAGTAAGTACGTAGACTTTTGCGGCTAGAATCATATGGATAGTAAACTGCAAATAAAGCAAATAAATTCTTGTTCGTTTCTCTATACAATGTTCTAGTCCATTTTTAAAATTTTTTGTGGCTTAAATCTTTTTGATATCACCTGGTAGTCTTTTAATAGGAACAAAAAAATCAACGTCATTAGATAGTCTATTCTTGTCAGAGCAAAAATAGGTAAATACATTGTAGTTATTATAAGATGAACAGAATTTTCTTGAGGAAAACCGAGACATAGGGTACCTAGTTATTAAAGCCGTAATATTGACAAATTCTTGGTTTTCGGTATATATATATATATATATATATATATATATATATATATATATATATATATATATATATATCATAAAATAACACGCAATATAATTTTGATATCGGTTGCCGACACAGATATTATTTTGGTAAAGGTTTCAGCATATTTATTTTATTTAACTAAATATTTGGAATGTGTTGGTATTGAGAAAGGTGGATTCAATGTTCGTAAACGTCTATTCAATCACTTAAATAAACATTGTTTGAGATAAGAAACAGTATCTTTCGTTATGGGTTGTAACACTGCCGTTCGTAGAAGTATCTACAAAAACTACAATAATGGAATTAGCATTTTTCTCTTAAATGTAACTTTAAGCCTATGTTTAGGTCGACGGAAACCGCGCGGATTTTCTTTGTCGGCATCGACCGCTGCCGGGTGCCGACAAAGGAACCGCGCGGATATCCGCGCGGTTTCCGTCGACCTAAACGTAGGCTTATAGTATAATAAGTTTAGTGAATTTTAGTTGATTTTTAAGTTGAAAATAAAGATAATAGTGAACAAATTGGTTTTCGAGTTATTTTTGTAATTTGACTTCATGGAGATGAAATTGAAACCAAATTGCAAGAATTCATCTGCATCCTCACGTGCAAATAGTGAAAAGATACGTAGTTTTATAGCCGTTCCGCTAAGTGTATTGTAGTTGATATTCTAACCTAAAAATTATATTCTTTAAAATTATTGTGGTATGTAAACCACCTAAAATGAGTAATGTATATTTTTCTTTTCTTTTTATCCCGATTCGCTAGCGAGTCCACAATATTCTTTGAAAATAAAATAATAAAAATACTGTTACTGCTATTCATAATACGATTTGCAAAAGAAATCTTGGCTCAAATAGAACAACCCTATATGTAATATGTATAGCAAATATCTTTTATTTGTACTGAAAATGTTAAGATTTTCTATAAAACCGACTCTATCTCGCGGGACGGAATCCAATATGTGAAAAATCGGTACGTCTGGTCACTAGTTTAAGTATTTACTATTTTCTATTCACTTGGCTCGATAGAAAAACAATCCATCACAACGCATGAAATATTAGGGATATATGTACTGAAATTAGCCATCGGATAAAAAAAGTTTGAGAAACCCTGCCGTATATCGGTACATCGGCCGGTAGTACAGAGCGAAGGGAGGTAGCGCGGCCGGCCGGCGAAGGGTGGCGCTGGCATAGATAGCGTTTAGTTTCGGCGGAGGCGCTGGCCGTCGGGTCGCGAGGGGTGGTTCGGTGTACGGGGCGGCGGGAACGGGGAGAGTATCGATCTCTGTGAGCGCGTGCGCCGTCAACATTCGCCGCAGTCGCGCCAGTGTCAGTGGAGAGAAGAGAGAGCCGGCACAGCTCGCGCCCGGGCGGAGGGGACTGTTCACCACCAGCGCCAGCGCCGCCACCGCCGCTACCGCTACCACCACCACCACCCGCGCCTGCCTCCATCCACCACCACCAACCACCAACCACCACCACCATCAAGATGGCGGCGAGCCTCGACGGGTGTGCAGTATAGTGCGTGCGAAGAGAAGAGAGTGTGTCGAGTCGTGTCGTGCAGTGATGTGATGTGCGACGGCGAGAATGCAGCAGCATGAGCGAGGGGTGTGGGGGGCCCGCACTCGGGCGGCCTAGCGGGCCCCGGCAATCGGCCCCCGCGGGGGGCACTCGGAGCCGCGAGGGGGGGCACTCCGGCCGCCCGCAGCGATGCTCCCGGCTCCCGTAGCCGCCGACTACCGAGCCGCCGCCGCTGCCGCCGCCGCGCCCTGCCGCCCCGCAGAATGCCCCGGGCCCCGCCGCCGGCCCTCTTGTCGCTGCTACTCCTCCTCCTCCTGATGGTCGCCTCTGCTCCACTGACCGCTTTCGCCGCCGCCGACGACGAAGAGTACCACCAGTACCACGAAGAGCAACCGCCGCCGCTGGAGATCACGAACCCGTGGCTGTCGGCGTGCGATCTGCAGCCGGCGAGCGCGACCGACCTGCAGGGCGCGTGTTCGGTCGCCGGTGCCGCCATGGGGGCGCCCGCGACGTCACACTGTCCGCCGCCCTGCCCAGCCAACAGTACTACTCAGTGCCTTTATTATTTGAAAGAATCGCACAAAGAGGAGCTGTGCGGCCGCGAAATGAGCCCCCACGAAAGGCGGCGCGCGCTGCAGAGGTACCGGATGCGCCACTGTTGCGAACACGCGGTCGACTCGGCCCTGCCCGAGGCCGTCCTCGCCGGCGGCCCGGAGTGCCGCGAAAGACTCCAGGCGCTCCTAGAGGTCGACGCCTTGGCCGCCAGGGTCTCGTGCGAGTTCGCCGAGATACTCACCAGATACGACTGCACGCAGATGTTCTCGATCAAGTACGGATGCGAAGATTGCAAGGTAATCATTCGCATTTTCATCTACCTATAACCCTCCTCATTCTATCTACCCATTATGTACCTACGTATACGGTGGGGTCGTCCTCCTCCAGCTCTTTGGAGACGATGTGCGTTCAAAGAAACGTCAACCGTTCCGATACCAACCCCACGCGCGCAATAACCCTCCCCCCTCTCCGTTTTCAGCGCATGCACACAATTTTTCCCCAATACGACAAATAATTGCATTTAGGTAGGTACTTAATTTTTGTTCATCGATGTTACCTACTTACCACACAATATAATGAGACATGCTTCATTAAATCAACGCCTACATCTTCTTTGAAATGCAAAATTATTACAATCAATACCATACCATTAGTTTGTTCACAACATCGAATCAATGTCCTTTGTATCTGTGATATAAAGCTCTATCTTATGTGCTTCTGGAACTGTTTCTGTATAAGTCACGTTACTATGAATAATACGAGTTTCTGTGCGTATGTGATGTGCGTAGTACCAGAAGGATATGCCTTTGATACTAATCTAATGCAAACCCAACACTGTCAATGTTACTGGTTAGTAATACTGAGTATCAGTCTATAATACTAACTGATACCACAATACTCTAAACTTTTACATTCTTGCTCCTTATAGACAATCAGAAATACTGTTAGAAATAATGTCAAAACTAACAATTTAATAACCGAGTATTGTCCTTAAAAGTTCCTAAATGCTTTTATCTACAATAATGTCAATATAACCGTTTAGTTGGAACCTAATTAGTTATGTTCAAAATCCTATTTTCCTCAAATGCTTAAGAGTTTGTGGAGGTACGCACCAGCTAAAACTGCATGCAGATGTTCTTGATCAAATATTCCTGCGAAGATTGTAACGGTTTTTGCATCTATAATTATCACTCTTCTCATTGTGTGTGCCAATTACCTACTTATCTAGCGGGGTCGTCTTCCTATAGCTCTTTGGAGACGATGTGCGTTCAAAGAAACGTCAACCGTTCCGATACCAACCCCACGCGCGCTATAACCCTTCCCCCTCTCCGTTTTCAGCGCATGCACACAATTTTTCCCTGATACGACAAATAATTGCATTTAGGTAGGTATGTACTTAAATTCTGTTCCATCAATGTTACTTATGTACTTACCACATGATATAATAACATCTCCTTCATTAAATCAACGCCAACATCTCTTATCAAATGCAAAACTGTTACAAGTTTGTATCTGTGATATAAGGCTCGATCTTATGAGCTTTTGGAACTGTTTCTGTCTGTCACGTTCTGATGGATAAAATGCATTTGTGTGCATGTGTAATGTGCGTAGTACCAGAGGATATGCTTTTAATACTAATCTAATGCAAGCCCAACACTGTGAATGATACTGGTTAGTAATACTGAGTACCAGACTGTCATACTAACTGATACCACAATACTCTATCCTTTCATATTTTTCCTCCCTATAGACAATCAGAAATACTGTAGAAATAATATCAAAACTAACAATTTAATAGCCGAGTATTGTCCTTAAAACGTTCCTAAATGCTTTTATCTACAATAATGTCAACATAACCACTTAGTTGGAGCCTAATTAGTTATGTTCAAAATCGTATTTTGCTCAAAAGCTTAAGAACTTTACGAAGCTACCTGTATGTTTGTTTAGTACCTTCTGAGAGGTTGTAGAGTAACCCACCAGATAAGCCTGCTAGCAGATGTTCTCAATCAAGTATTCATGCGAAGATTGTAACCGCATTAGCATCTATATGTATAACCCTTCACATTGTGTGTACCAATTACCTACTTATCTGGTCTCGCCTTTATATACACTCTCGTCTTTCAGCGCATGCACACTATTGTTCCTTGCTATAACAAAAATAATTGCATGTATATAGATACTTAGATTAGGTATCATCGATATTACCTATTAGAAATGTTTTAAACTAAGAAGAATACCTCCGAAAAACGAAAATCTTACATTTTGTTGTATGACGAGACTACTGTAAACAAACCACAAAATGAAACAAAGATTTTCACGGTACTAATTTTAGATTATCATGTCAAAGGATGTAAGAGTGCCGTAACTATTTACGAGTAACTGCGCTGCGAAAATACTGTATACATATCTTAGGAATAACTTTAGGTCTAGAACAGTGTTTGTTAAGCTTTTCAGTACTTTTACCCATATGACCAGCATTACATTAGGATTTCATCCCTTTATACAAAATACTATGCACTACGATAATAACGTCTTACATTTTTACTTTATCATTTATTATAAAGTATTGCAATCGTGCCGAAAAAAATGATATTTTAGCGGAATTCTGTCTTTTTGGGTTACCTGAACATTTTTGACCAAGGTACAAAAAAGGGACAGGAAATGTTGTATAATTTATGTCTATAAAATTTGTTGGTAATTAATAGTTTAGCTGCATGAGCAAATTCTATTTGATCGAGATAGGTCGTGTTTGCATTAATATTAAACTACTTACTTAACCAGGATTTGAAAGATATTTTCATTCTAATGACAGTAGGTAGTGTCAAACGCTGATGTTGAATACCTACTGTCAATAGAATCAAAATATCTGTCAAATCCTGGGTAACCAGGTTTATTTTAATGCAGACACGACAGATCTCAATCAAATAGGTTCTCATGCAGCTAAACTATTAATTTTATATATAGTACGATAAAGTCATGTGCATGGCCACATCAGATTATTAAACAAAACACCTTTAAAGTATACATATAATTAATGTGAAGGTTGGTGTTGCCTTTTCTTAAGAAGATTTTTAATGTTTGCTTTAGTTTCTGATCAAGCCACTACATTGAGCCGATTCCTAGATTTTGTTTTATACACACAAAAATTGATAAACTGTTTCACAATTATAACTAATACCAAAAAACTCAAATTCTTAAAGCCCTGATGGCCAAAACGGTATATACAGTCCGCATTTTTGTCCAAAATGTAGCTATATCACAATCACGGAATTCCCCATTTAATCAGGTGCGTTCTCGTAGTTCGAGAAATGGAACTTAAGCTGAAACATCTTTGTCTCTAAAAATTTAGACGTCTGTAGAAAATGTTCTTAGCCCCCAGGAATAAGCTTGACAATTGCTAATGTAAGAGAATTAGCGATTCAACGAATTATCAAAGAAGATGGTTGCTGAACGATGGAATTAGTGAAGCAGGATTTTTCTTCGTTGTGAGTACTGATTGCCTCGGACAATTGTGTTAACATTGATATGTCACCAGCAGGGTTGCCAACATAGGTTTGGCGACCATTCTCCGGGCTACGGGTTTTCAATTCAGTAGCAATTCTGTAGCGATACGACGAACGCAGAAGATTGTAATATAATAATAACCCTGATAATCCTGCCTGGATTATCATAGACTGAGACAAATCTAATATCAAAAATGGTTTTCAAATAGACGGGTATTATTTAAAGGTAGGATTTTTGCTTGTCAGAAATCAATATTCAATAATGATACATTAATTAATAAAATATGTTTTGAACTTTCGTTGATTATTTTAATATGTATGTTGTTCAGATGATAAGAAATGTCCTAACAATATGTTTGAGTTTGTCCAACTCAGTTCACAGAATTCTATCATCCAGTATTGTAATCATGCAGAAAAAAAAAATTGAGATTTAAGCGGAAATAGGTCTTTTTGGGTCCCCTGAACATTTTTGACCAATGTACAAATAAATGTCTGTGTGTGTGTGTGTGTCTGTGCGTATGTATGTCTGTGTGTAAACGATTTTTGTGGCGACGATTCCGGAGAAACTACTAAAGGTATCGGAACGAAAGTTCATATTTAGAAGTTTTGTTACCAAACTTAGAGCTGAAAAGCTTTTGGTTGAAAGGGGTCCAAAGGAACTGGTAGTTAATTCTAAGCCTTTTTGAAAGATTTTGCAAATGAGCCGCCATTTCTGTAATTTCGACAAAATAGTTAAATAATAAATTAAAGTAGAGGAAATTTTGAATAATTTATGCCTATGATATTTTTTGGTAAAATTAATAGTTTAGCTTTAGAGCAAATTCTATTTCATCGAGATCGGTCGCATCTGCATTGATATGAAACTTCAAAGTAGCCTGGATTTGCCAAATATTTTTTTGTGCTGTCACCACAGAAATGTCTATGGCTGCCACACTCGAAAACAGCTGATTTCATCAGAGGTTGGAGAACCGCTATGGAACGTTGCCGCTCTACTGCGGCAAAGTAGAAAATACAAAATTCAAATAAAATAAGATCGCCAATTTGATTGTTTGTTGATAAGAAATATCAACCCGTTGTTATCTAATTGTAAAAATGATAATTGAGAAAATATAGCGATGAGTATAGTTACGTTTTAGTATGTTGGTACGGATGTGACATCTACAGTGTCATGAACGAATATAAATCTGTCAGAATTTGATTTAGCTTTTTAAACTTGACGTTTCGTAGAAGTGGTATCAACCTAACATTTCCTATCCAGAAATATAACCATTTTTAATTTTTTGTAAGTACGTATTTCTCAAAAAGCAACACAAAAACGTTGATGTCACTCCTGCCGAAAACTACATAGCGCGACTCGCTCACATGCGACGGCGACGCTTCGCCTTCGGTGACGCGCCGCATCACCGGTCGCCGCGCTATTCCGTACTTTCGGCACTTGTGACATAAATAACTATTATTCTAATGACGTAGTGTAGGTAGTGTCAAGTGCTGATGCTTTGACAATACCTACGATTTATCTCAATAAAATAGATTCTCATGCAGCTAAACTATTAATTTTATATATTGTATGATAAAGTCATGTGCCTGGCCACATCAGATTTTTTAAAATCATGGAGAGACGACCGCGATACCTTTATTTGAAAATTTTATTGTTAGTCGGACTATATATTTACAAAGACTGAGAGATATAGTAATCATTTTTGACTAGAGACACATTTATTATGTGGGTTTATACAAAACGCCAATATTGTCGGAATAAAATGAAAATTGAAAATTAGTTAGGGAACTTGTAGATAATTGCTTCAAGCAAAAACACATGATCCCTTAAAAAAAGCTCTCAGTACATCAAAATTATGCTTGGTTTAGGTGGTAATATTGGCATTTTGTCTCATATTGGTTGTGTCGTAGTAAATCGACAATAAGAGGCAGAAACGAAAAGATTATTTTACTGAAAAAATCCGTCAGATACTGATGGATAAATATTATGTATTTTATTTTTGTGAAGATACAGCTCCCTATCTGTTCTGGAATTTAAAAAAAAAACAAAGATATTTCTTCACACAGCTTAACCACTGTATTAAAAACTTCTCCTACGGACAACACTTTCAAAATTCTAGAATTAAAACTATGATATAGGGCATATACGCACGAGTCAATTTACCAATAAGAAAATCTCGAGCTCGGGTATGGGTAATGCCAGATTGCAATTTTACCCCAAGTGGGTAAATACCCACTGCGGTCTAGAATATTTTGTCAGAAGAAATCTTCCATATCGAAGCTTATTATTATTGATAGACAATAGCAACATCATACCAAATCGACTACAAGTCTACACTGGCTGACCTTTGTAGTAATCCTGTGGATCAAATTAAGAAATCAACCAAAGCTAATGATAAACTATTGAAAAAGTAAAATCAATTCAAATCGGAAACCGTTAGATATTTTAACGGAAAGCGTTCGAACCAATTCGATGAATATTCCGTACGTTTCAGACCTAATGAGAGAAAATCCGTATTCCAGCGTTCGCGATGTTTTTCAGTTGATAACACGAAGGGTGGCGGTAGGGGAACAGAGAGGGCCTAATGACCACTCGAGATGGAGTGGAGAGATGCAGCTAAATAAGGTCGTTTATGCGCATCAATCTGAATCTGTCCTCTTTCCCATGGAACTTGCTTAAAATGCTAAAGTATTGATGCGGTAACTTCGAGAGAAACAGAGATGGAAGCGGCCGAACGGAATACATTAAATATGTATATATACCCTGGGGCGATTGAATACAACCGCCCAAAGCTGGATAATCTCCCTGTAACCATTTCGAGGGTGCATTTTGCAAAATGATAGCCGCTCCAAAGAAGGCAGATTTGCTGATATAAAACTATTACGTTTAAACTGAGGTAATCGACATGGGATTGCCAACTTTCGAATATAATAAAACTAGTATCTTAGGCTGGAACACCAACAAATATATTTTGTGTTCCACTAGAAATGATAGGATTTTTGTTATAGATTTAAAATCTGGTTACTAATAATAATCTCCATAACAATTCATATTGTTAACCTAACCTAAAATATCGAAAAATATGCGACCTAATAGATTTCCCTAAGTAGGCTGAAATGAAAACTGAACCTTGAACTTTATAGCGGTGTACATCCACGGTTTATACTGTCAAATAAAGATAAACACGCCATCTAAAAACTAAAAATGGTCTGCAGCATTCTCTGTGTTAAAAAGGTCCATAAACTTACTAACATAACCGCTATTTTAGGTAGTAATTGATCATTTATTTCATCAAAATATATAGACAGAGATCATCTTAATATGATGATCTCAAAATGGAGATGTCAAAATAAAACCCACACTATTGTTTACTTATTCAAAATATTAGTATTAGTATATTAACATAGAGAGTACAACTTGTGAAACAATGCTATCTACCCATATGTCAAGTACCAGTATTTTATAGACTGTATCATTTTTAGTCTTGTTAAGAAAGCGTTTTAGTAAATTTTATATAAAAAAATCTGATGTGGCCAGGCACATGACTTTATCATACTATTTATAAAATTAATAGTAAATGAGATTCTATTCGATCGAGATCGGTCGTATCTGCATTAAAGTAAAACTAGTTAGCTAGGATTCAACAGATATTTTAATACAATAAGAAGTGGTCGGATACCTTATTTTTGTTTTATTTTAGCTATCGCTACATGTTTCGTGTCCTACTGGGCACTTCTTCAAGCGCTATAGGAAATGAGACACAATTGACAATCAAATGAAACTCCAAAAAACTCAATTGTAAAATCTTACGTTTTGTCAGGCGCGGCCCGTGGAGAACATAAAACTTTATACAAAGGTCACAAACAAACATATATGAGACTGCAGAACAGATTTCTTTAAAAGATATTGTTACTATTGACAGTAGGTATTGTCAAAACATCAGCGTTTGACACTACCTACTGAAATTAGAATGAAACTATTTGTCAAATCTTGGCTAACTAAGATGCAGACACGACCGATCTCAATCAAATACAATTTCCTCACGCAGCTAATCAATAATCAAATGTTTACAAGATTAAAAGCACGCTTAAAACGTTTAGACTAAAAACTGGTAGTAATTCACTTGACACATGGGTAGATAGTACATTGTTTTACAATTTGTATTTTCCATGGCACCATGCGATTTTGAGAGCCTAAATCAAATACTCATTTTCTGAAAATTTTACCATCTGATTGTTTTAAACATATGATGGTGCATATCATTTCACCAGAAGAAATTCTGAACACACATATGTATAAAACCAGGATGAAGTGAAAAACAAAAGACCCATTTGCTTCGAGCGAATTTATGGGTGAAAAATTAAAAACTTGCTGAAAAAGTCAAAATTGTCAGAGAGCACACAAGCCTACATTACTTTGTACATTAAACCGACTTTCTATCACTAATAATAACAACAGCACTCAAACAATCCAACGTCACGTGAGCCACACTGTATTGACATTATTTGCAGTTCAATATCTGAACTCTGAATAGATTTTTCAGTCGTTGGTAGCACTCCTTTATACTGTAGTGCATAAACACTACAAACAACGAGAATTATTGATTCCCCCTGCTATTATATCATCGCTTTCTTGTCTCTTTAGATCTGCTATTTGTATTTTTTTGCAGGACGTGACTTAATCCTAATACAACGTTCAAAAATATTTTTGAAATACATACTCTACTGTGCGAATTATGCGAGGTTTACCAAATTAATAGAAGGAGCCAATAAAATATTTAGCAGTAACGCTAAATAGATTGCCCAATGGGAATAGAGATGCGGGAGAGAAACGGCGGTTCGTTAGAGAACTAATGGATCTAAATTAATATTAGCTAGTGTTACGGGCTCCCCGCTACGCCCCTACCATTCGGCAGAAGCCCACCGACAGTTGAGCGAAATTAATATATGTCACATTAGGATGCCTGCGGGGAGCACAAATTTACTAACATTGCGGCAGCTCGACTCTGCAGAAACCCAGTTACTATCGTTGGTCGTCTAAGCTACATTTCAGTCAACTGCAAAACAAATCATACTGTTCTAAGACTCTCAAACTCTCTCTAATCTAATTAAAACAATTGTAAAGTGTTTATTTTTTGTTTCTTCCACTTTTTATCTACTGCCATAATTATAGCAGTGTAACAACAAATAGCGCCTCTGTGTACCATTGAAAGCAATTTCTATGTGGGAGTGGTCTTCCTCTATCAGTTTTCGTATTGGGTTATCTCCATGACTTACAGTTTGCGAGACATTTTGAAATCTGATCTTTCTTTTTGAATAACCTGTAAATAACTCCGGCTCCTCCGCCATTTGTAAAAATTCTTATTTTTGTTACTTACTACGTGATAAAGTTGGGATTTGGGTATTCTAAACTCAAAATTTAAACATTAACAAAATAAACAAGTTAGTTATTTATATAATATATAATATATATGTTTATATATTTTCGTTTATCCAAGTAATTTTTTAGTTTTCCTTTTTTAATTAGTATGTATTTAAGCTGACATTAAAGTTCGTTGACTCCTATTAGCATATAGTTTTCACTCTTACGCACGCTAGAAGGTTACAGATTGGGAAAATAACAGTCCTCGATCGTTTTCAGACGACCTATCGCCTCGGGCACATCTCAGTGACCTGGCAAAAGCGGCCCTGCCTGTACACACGAACAGACCATCCATAAAGAAATGAAAACGATGGAAAATCGACCAAATATCGTGGGCGTGGTTCCATCGCTTCTTGCTGTACGGTGCGCGTCAAAAGCATGGAAGCTATTTTTATAAATTGAAACCGATTGTGATTTTTCATCATAATCTGGCACGTCATAAATATGACATTGAAAATTTGTAGCTGATAAACCCTAATCTAGAAAGAAAAAAATGCAAAATCTTTAAACAAATTTAAAACAACAAAATTCATCACCATAGGACGAGGATGTTCAATAAATAAAAAAATATTAAACACAACGCTTTTTTAAAATTTTAATTATCTATTTAATTTTTAAAATTTCAGTTCACACAACTATGGTCACGAAACAAACAACAAATTAAATAAAAATCGATAATACCCAACACTTGAAGGGCTCATATGTTTTTATCCACTTTTCATTCTTATGTCTTCAATTATTAACGAACAATAAACATAGACTAATAAATATAAATGTGATTTTTGGTAGCCTTAGTGATCACAATTCACGATTGATACGTTTTTGTGTTCTGTATGTCGTCGTGATTCAAAATATCACAAACATAATATAAGATGCCATTTAATATTTCAAAGATGATATCTTTTCCGGAAAACCTAGAAGTCAACCTCAAGAAAATCGTTACCAAAACTATAAAAAATATTGAAGAGTAAAGTACCTTAAGTTTAAATCTATCCAAATATGTTATTTGAAAAAGTTTTGTTTATATTAGAGGTCTTTAAATACAAATTTATAATCTCCTTCTTCATTGTACACACCGGGTGTTTTTATTAACAATTGAAGCATTTATTATCAGTTTCTCAGTAAATTATATTATTTATAAAAGTGTCTGGATCGTCTAAAATTTAATTTGCAACTATTAGAATGTAAGTATTTGCTTGCATGCACCGGGTGTTACCAAAACTATGAAAAACACAGAAGAACAAAGTACCTTTATATTCAAATCTATGCAAGAATGTGATATAGCAATATCTTTCTCTAAGGTACTTTCAGCGCTTCATTGTAGTTGTATGCTCGAGGCTACAGTGAACGCCATATGCATAGAACAAATTCGTTAAATTTGGAATTAGAAACTCCTCGGACAAGTCGTCTATTTTATTTGATCAAAATACATTCAATATTATTCAATTTCCCATTCTATTTCCAAGTCTCCATTGATTTTTACGTCACCAATTTCTCTTCAATCGCATTCCCAAATTTTTCTGGTCATGTTCGATAGATATCTTCATTAATGCGAATACGGTAAGAACAATATCTTTGGCAAAAGGTTTTCGAAAAAATATACAAAAATGTAAAAAATACCGCGATTCTGATAATTTTGCAGATTTATAGTGGTTGAACCCAATGTTTTACTAAGCCTAAGTCTCAAAGTAAACCTGAAATGTACTTTTACCTGAATTCTTAAAAATATCTTCCCAAGTGTTCATAAAGCACGTCAGAAGGCAAAGTATGTTGCGATTTTAGGCTTATAAGACTATAGGGTTATAGCTTCATGTTCAGAAAATTTAATTCTTTATATAAGTGTCTGGATTGGTCTTCAGCCCATGTTCAAATCTAGGCACAAATTTTATTTGAAAAAGTATTTGGAAATATTACAGGTCGTTAAATACAAGCAGTCTTGCCAAAAAGATGAAAATGTCCTAAGAGTAAAATACCTTTATCTTCAAAGCTGTACAAAAATATTATTTGAAAAATTATTTCAAAATATTAGAAAGCATTAAATATGAATTTTCGTCACCTTCAACGTTCCATTTACCGGGGGTTTATGCAACGACTAAGGAAATTATAATTTCGTCTTTAATACTCTCTAATATTTCTAAACACTGTTTCAAATTCCATTCAAAATAACAGAATAAAATTGTCTGCCTTGTTAATAATAAAAATAATTCCGATTAGTGACCAACTTTCTACTAGATACGGAATAATCCTTTAAAAGAAGAAAGTAATCCTAAAAATAAAAAATAGATTCGCAAAAAGAAACTGAATTCTTCCCCCTTTCGACCCATATAAAACATTTTCCGGTGGTTGTATTGGCAGGGACTTTTGTCGTGAACTTTTTATCTACTTTCAACGTCAAACGATTCGCCTATAAACCGACTTATCTGCACTCAAAATGGCTGTAAAGTTACCCCTTTCAGAAGGTCGTAAATTTCCCTGATAAAAATTTTAAAAATGCATATTTTTATTAAATGAACTAGCCATTTTCTAGGAGATGAATCTCCTTGCTTTAGGCGCGCCTGTACACTCAGATATCACGTAATATCAATCAATAACAACCCCGACAAGGTCAACAAGAATAAAAACGTATTGCGCATAAAAAATATCATACGTATATATTTACACTCTGCGGCAATTTGAGGGGAGAAATGAGCAGTATTGTCGGTGGGTGTAAATGGTACTTCATATCGGCGTTAATGTAAATATCGTGAAAAATATTTACTACGGAATCTGAATTTGATCGCGGGGAGAATCGGGCGGGGGAAGGGTGCTCTGAGAGGCGTTATATAGCTTATAACTTTCGAGGGATCCGTAACCATTCACAGCTTCGGTATTGATTTTGTGTTCCTCAGGCAACTTGGGGTGTTTCCGGGTATTCGCACCGCTTTATAACGGCCTCCGCCGCCTTTCCCTCGTAAATAAAGCGCGACGCAGACGGTATTTAGTTTTCGTACAATTAGAGTAAAGTTATAAGCCCATGTTGAAACATTTTTATTTCCTGTTTGGGATTAAAACATATACTAATGCAGTTGTGTTCCCCTTGAACAATCTCGTTATAAAATAGCAAGCATTGATTCAATTTAGGAGAAAAGGCTCCGTTGCAAAATTTATAATTAACTATTGGATATAGTTTGTAAGTTTTGGAGCTAATAGTATTTATAGTTAGCAAATAAAATTTTGTAGATTTAATTTAATTTTCTAATTCAAAAACTGAACGGGATGGCGACTGATTACACCATAAATATGAATTCGGAGTCAGAAGTAAATTATTAAAAACCCAAATTTATTTCTATCCGTCAGTTATTTTTGACATCTCTAGCATTTCTTTTCAACGACAATCCCCTATTTTCTGCACTTCTTTGATAGATTCTTGACGAATCTGATTACGGTATCAACAAACTGCTTGACGAACGGTTTAAAAAAATTAAAAATGTCAAATAACCGTGATTTTGACGACGTGAATTTATAGTGGCTGAACCCAATGTGATACTAAGCCTAAGGGCTCGCACGCACACCGCTAGTATTTTAGTACAGTAGCGAGTAATTTAGTGAATTTCCGTGTGCGGACACGAATCACTTGACGACCGCACACGGAAATTCACTAAATTACTCGGTACTATACTAAACTACTCGCCGTGTGCGTACGAGCCTTTTGGTCTCGAAGAAAACCTATAATCATGTACTTTATTTAACGGAACTCCTTAACAATGTCGCACAAGTGTTCTTGAAGTACTGTCAGAAAGAAAAATACATATGCATTTTTAGCTTTATTTGTCCAAATATGAACAAAAACGGTTCACTAGCCCATTCGTTAAAAAAAAAATTTTGAAATGCGAGGTTTGAAGCAGTATAATAAATAAATGAATATGAATTGTATGTAGAAAGGTTTTATATTAGTCTCAAGAGTTTGTCGTTTAGAATAATAAGAAAAATAGTTTTTTTTTATATTTAGAAAAACTTTTTGTTTCTTGCTTTTACAAAGAGTATGTGAAGTATTCAAAACCGTTAATCAGTATTCAGTTGTCACGTACAATGTTCAAATTTCTAATTTGTAAAAATAAACTGTTAACACCGGTTATCGAATTATTGCAGGCGAAATCTAAAAATTGTACTTACTGTAAAAAAACAAAATTCGTAAATCCAATTAAGAAACATAAAATGTCCTGTGTGTATGATTGTATATATTTCATATGCTAAATACAACTTTATAGTATATTTAACGTGCACATAAATAATTAAGGATATAATTTGCAAGCATAAGAGATTATTTAAGAGAACTCATTATAATACAAACTTGACAGGTCTTTTTCTGCGATGAACCTAAAACAATAAAAACAAAAATTAAGAAATAAATATAATTATTGTGCTGGCTTATAGAAAAACGAAAAAAAAACATCAAAACGGCTAAAAAGTGATATAATGACGTTGGACAATACTCATTCAACATAGGATACTGTACGAGATAGTGAATGTCGTACTCAATAAACAGTTTCCTATGGACTTATTTGTTTCTAAATTCTTTACAAAGTTACAGCAGGTTGAAATATTAACAAGACCGTATTTTAAAAAAATTCTAAAAAAATCGTTAAAAAGTTTTGTATGGATTTGCAGATTTGTTTGTAATTTGTTTAATCATTTTATTTTCATTATTTTCAATTGTTTTATTTACATTTGTTTATTTCTTATTGTTGTAATAGTAAACTTTTTCGCATTGTTTCACAACTATTTTATTTATCATTGTTTTGTTTATATTCAAAACAAGATTTCCTACTAATTTTGTACTTATTTAAAGCCAGACTGGCAATTTTTAATCAAGTACATCATTATTTTTACATATATTACACATCGTGCTAATTTGAAACTATTGTCTAAAACGATTTTTTTAAAAAACTAGTTTTGGAATGTCACAGAAAAATGATTTTTTAAAAATCCACAAACCTTGATGTACATTGCACACTGAGTGCTAGTGAAAACAAGGAAAAACACAGGACCTTATTTTTGGTCTAAAAGGTAACCAATCATTATTAGTATGAACATATTTTTTTGAGCTAGAGTTATTTTAAAACTAAACTCATATTCAGTCAATATTTATATAAGAAACTAAGTACAGTTAACACCAAAATTTAATATCAGCACACCTACCAACTGTTATTCTGTTTTCATGATGCAGCAAATTGTGGTTGGAGGTCTTTGACACCGTTCGTGTAGTTTAGAACCGTGAATCATGACAGCGGTTTAAAATGTCTCCAACATCCGCCACAGAATTCTATTTGCGATAGGACCTATTGTATAGGACATAATATGCATACTGTTTTGAGTATGTGTATTCAGTATGTGCAACCCCGCACGAGAGAATCGCGCTAACTTCCATGTCTCGATAGTATCGATAGTATCGACACCTGTGTTTGAAGGCCCATAACTCTAAAACTACTAAACAGAAAGCATTTAAAAAATTCTGTCGTACTCCTGAATCATTTCTACATAAGCTATATGACTGTCGAAATTTTTTGCCTCTCGTAAACATATGAGCTCGAGAGAAGTGAAAAAAGTATCCGATTTTTGCAGTTTTAAATTAACGCTTGTCTTTCCGATTTTTTTTCTTTTAAACCATTTACCACAAAATGTTCAGTTTTTGTTCAAGTTGCATTTAGAGTCTCTTCTATGGATTGGCGTTTTTGTTTGCTTCAGTTTTTATGTAATAAAGGTTGCAAACAAGATTTTGATGGAAGCCGATATCTCAGTAACGAATGTTAGCAGGACAACGCAGTTAGCATGCAAATAATCCTTATTTACTGCGGTACAGATCCCTTGAATTTAATAGCATTCCGACTATTTGTTCATTTTTAAGACCGAAGCAAACATGAACAATATTTTGCTCACTTTTTCTCATTTCTCTCGCGCTCATGTTTACATCAAGAGGCAAAAATGTTTGACAGTCAACACAATACAACTTATGTCGAAATGATTCAGAAGTATGACACACTTTATTTCAATTTTTTCTGTTCTGTAGTTTTACAGTTATGCGCCTTCAAACACAGGAGTCAATATTATCGAAACGAGAGATGGTACTTAGAGCGATTCTCTCGTGCGGGGTCATATATACTATTACCAACTTTTAATGACTAAAATCTACTCCACTACCTAGAAACACATTAAAGTAAACTAATATAAATTGCAAGGCATAATTTCAGAATTGCTTCTTCAGTAAAACTAACTGAACTCCAACTTGTTTACATGACTGGTGGAAGACGCTTAAAATTAGTAATTAACATCTTGCTATAAAATAACAAGTTACTACATCCATCAAGAACATTTATAAGAGTCATAAAGACACAATTCCGTGACCGTATCTCCAAAATTGCCATTATTTACAGAATAATTACCGTATAATGTAGGCGACACGTCTACAGGTTCTCATCGCCAATGCTCTCTCTGTTCACGATGAAACCGTCCGTAATGAAGTGTGATATTGTAGACCTTCCGGCAAGATAATCAGTTTGAAAAGTTTGTTGGGAAAACAATGCTCCCGCTCCCGGTTATTATTTCGGTAGAAAGCGTCCATTCACTCGTCCTGTTTCGAAATGAATCAAGCGCAATGTCGGTTACCGACTGTCGTCGCCTTGCCGGTGCTCCTTGGTTGTCGTTGTTATTGTTGTGGTTGTTGTAATCTTAGAGGGGTTGGGCCCTCGTTTATTTTGTAGGGTGGCGTCGTTCATATTGGACAACCTCTCAAATTAAACCGCTATGAGATTTCCTTGACCATCAGACATATTTTTTCAAGTCCTGGCTCATAAAACTGTTTTACACAAGACTGCTAAAAACAATATGGCGATACTTCTTTGAACAATGGGGGAATATTGATAATTCCTTGAAATATAAGGTGCACCATAAGTCAACGTCATTCCTTGGAGAACTCATGACTGACCAGAATTTCGAAAACAAAAGAAATAAACATAAACACAACAATATAGTATGGAGTTAGTTAACTCGAAGTTAATTATAATAAAAAACAACATAAGTCAGTCAAAAACGTTCTTTTTTATCTTACACGATGCGAAAATGTCATTATCGCGTCGCTATATGGCCTCTATGGAGACACGAAAGATGCTATTTTCCCGCCAGCTCCAGCCCGGCCTGTAATGATCACTTTTCGGCGTTAGCCACGAAACTAAAATACTTTGTACACACGAAAATAATTGCACACGATATAACTCTGTACAAAGACGTTTGCGATTAAAACTTCATCGGATTTTATTTGTCAAACGCGGGTGATTATTTTATTACGATATTGTTGTGTAGGATATAAAATTATGAGAGCACCACACCCAGAAAATGGTTTTCCGGGTCTCAAGAAGCGCCCAGAAAGAGAACTCTTCTCGCGGCCCGGAAAAGAACCACTTTCTCGGCTTGGTACACAATATACTATTCTGCAAAGGTTTACTATTAGTTTGATTTTGAACTATGATCAATTGGGATCTGGAAATTTGTAGCTGGAACACCTGAAAAACTGATCTATCCATATGGATTTTCACGAATTTCATAGAAGTGCATCACGTCATAAAAATGAACACATGCGAAACCTTGACCAGTTGACAAGATATACTGTAGACCAATTGTTCTAGTACGATGTTTTACCGCAACGTTTATCATCTAGAACAGTGGTCCCCATCCTTTTTGTGGCCCATGCTAAAATAACCCTAGGGCTAGGGACACCAACTTTTTTTCACAGCATATGTATGTACAGGTGGCCACATATGTGAACCTTAAAGCGATTTTATCGTCATTTTTAATAAAGGAAACTTTTTGCTGTCCACTGATTCAAGAAGTTTTGATCTGATACCTACATTGGACTTTAGCCGAATGTCGTTCTGACGATTCAAAATTTATAACAGTTCTAGTTTACTTAAATAAATGCAGCTACTTCTGATGTTTTCATTTGCTAAGTAACAGGATTGATGCACAAGGTAACCATTGCCATTTGTTTGTAAGCTACCAAAATCTAGTTTCAAAAGTGCAAAACATGTCAAATTTGCTTTCTTCAGATGTGATATCTACAATGAGTTTGGCTTTAAATACACCATATATATGCTTCTTAAAATTCTCCAAAACTAAAACAGTTTTTTTTTTCATAATAAAGAATATTTAGGGGTAGTTACCGTCTGTCAAAGTTATGAAAAATAAATTAACAACTTTTCTATTTTGTTACTATTAGGATAATAAATAAAATTATTTGCCAAAAAAAACAAATAAATTAATATTTTTTTTTTAAATTTGTTACCTATTACGATAATAAAATAGTATATTATTCTATGAGCAAGTAATGTAAGCAATTTCTCACGAGAACGAAGTTTGCAGCACGAGTCGTAGGCGAGTGCTGCAAAGCGTTCGAGTGAGAAATTGCCATTACTTGCGAATGGAATTCTATATTTTTTCTACGACCATGCAACGAAATTTTATAAATTAATTTTTGTGCATATAGGGACAGCTGTACGTCACTATAACGGTTTGCAGGATTTAGACAGATTAAAATTGTTTGGTGCGCCTTGTCACTTAGCGACGTTGTCAATGCCTTGACAATGTCGCTAAGCAGTGTATCAACAATTTGGAAATGAAAAATCCAGAGCTGTGATTGGTTCTGAAGCCGTGAGGAATGAAATATTTCTCACTACTGGCGGGGTATGAGGAGCCAGGAATGAAATATTTGTCATGTGTGTGGGGAATGGTTAGTATTACTTATCATAAATTCCCATGATAATGAATGCATTCCTCAATAGGAGTAGAAAATAGTATATTATTCTATGAGCAAGTAATGTAAGCAATTTCTCACGAGAACGAAGTTTGCAGCACGAGCCGTAGGCGAGTGCTGCAAAGCGTTCGAGTGAGAAATTGCCATTACTTGCGAATGGAATACTATACTTTTTCTACGACCATGCAACGAAATTTTATAAATTAATTTTTGTGCATATAGGGACAGCTGTATGTCACTATGACGGTTTACAGGATTTTGACAGATTAAAATTGTTTGGTGCGCCTTGTCACTTAGCGACGTTGTTAATGCCTTGACAAATGTCGCTAAGCAGTGTATCAACAATTTGGAAATGCAAAATCCAGAGCTGTGATTGGTTCTAAAGCCGTGAGGAATGAAATATTTCTCACTACTGGCGGGGTATAAGGAACCAGGAATGAAATATTTGTCATGTGTGTGGGGAATGGTTAGTATTACTTATCATAAATTGCTATGATAATGAATGCATTCCTCAATAGGAGTAGAAAAAATGTTTTATTTTGTAGTCTGCATCTGAAAACATAAATTGTCAATTGAGACTAGTTTTTGAGAAAAGTGACAAAAGCTAAAACTTATTCAAAATGTCTACCTTCGCAATCCGATTCTACAAAAAAAAAAACAAAAACATTCAAGAATCGGTTATAACTTATTCGTTATTTTGTCTTCTGGGTTTTGATTATTGCTTTTTTGACAAAGGAAGTAATTAGAAAGCTGTAAAATGATTTGATATCTAAACCCTAAGGTTATAGATTATTTTTTTAATAAAATAATATATAATTGTGGTTAATAAATATACCGCAGTTCAAAAATAAAATCTTTTTTGACTGTTTTTGAACAAAAACTTAAAAACGTTGTTTGTCTGGTTATATAACATTTTAACGGAAAAAAACAAGCTGTTTGACAAAGTAAGGAGCATCCATTTCCGCAACTTCCACAAATCATAATTTTACTGTCTCTTGAAATAATGCTGCTATAGCACCAGCATTATATAAATGTGTTTGAAGTATGAAATTTTTATGTTGCCTTTCGGTTCTGTATACCCGTAAAATCAAACTGTCAAAATTAGTGAAAGAAAATTAGGTGGAACAGCAGAACAGCTTACAGTACGGTCTAAGTAGATAATTGTCGTTGTAAGCGAAAGCTGAGAGTGGTGGAGCATTTTGAAGAGTCAGTTCACAGGAACGGACTGCGAATTTAGGCTATCGATTACGTTATTTGACAAAGATTAGCCGTTATTTCGGAAACAGCCATTATAATATTGATAATTCTGGGATAATTAATTATTTTGTGAATACAAACCGAATAGGCGTTTTCCGGTAGACTCCTTTGCGATGAAAGCGCATTCGGGCTTTTACATAAAAACATAGCAATAAATTTCTACAGGTTCTACAGGACACCAAACTTTATTAATACCTACCTAATCTATTATATTATATAATCTATAGTCAGTTCCACATCGCCGCCTAGTAACCCTTAAAATCATTCAACTTGCTCTGAATACAAGCGAGTCGCCGCGTGGGTGTCTAGATTGCTTCGCGGGCGAGATTTTCAATGAAACGACCAGAAATAACGCGAGACTGTATGCGCTGTATGGGTCGAAAATAAGCTGCGTAGTATTCAGTTGGGAAGTCATGGCTAAGTGGGCTTATTAACCCTGCAGGCGCTTAAAAACAGAGTAGTTAACTGGAGCTAAACACGTGATAGGAACACGTGCCGTCTGAGCACGTGTATGATCTGCAACATGCGGCCAATACGGTGTATACTGTATACCGTCGATATACATTCGAATTTATGTTTAATGTTTTGGAATTGGTTTCGCGTGATATATCAATAACGAATTCTGAAGACTAATGGTTTCCGATGCTGTGAGAAATTGCCTTCTATTGCCCGGAAACGGAAGTGAGTGATCCTGTAAGACAGCAATTTAGTGGTTTTATTTACAACTGGTAAACAGAAATACTGTATGTATTTACGCAAAATATGAATTATTCACGCGAATGTTTACATTAGGAAATTATCAGAGGTGGCAAAAGCATATTAGCAATTAACTAGTATATTAATTGTTACTCACTGGTCCTAGAACGAAACGGAAAAACTTGAAAGTTCTACCTCTGTTAATAAGTTCCGCGCGAGAGTTTTTTTTATCAAAATGAATCAAGTAGAGCCAAAATGAATCAAGTAGAGCATCATTACGTCATTTAATAAATAAGATACTAGAAGACCAGCAATAAAGAGACGTGAAGGTGATTGAAAACCTGGTATGTTTGATAGAAAACAAAGCAGTAGACGACTATAGGAATCTTCAGAACTGAGAGAGAGCATTAATGTTCAGTTAAGAAAGCGAGGTTTTGCGTATACAGCTACCACCAACTAGCACACGTTTTCTAGCAACCAAATGACCTTAATTCACAAAGCAACCAACATTGATCAAATCGCCTATTTTATGTTGCACTGCGAATAAACCTCATCTGGCAATATACCCTAAAAAAGTAAATGTATTCCTTTCTATTTGTGCCAATATTCAAACTGTAGTGATTTTGAGTTTTCTATATAGTCGATGATATAGTTCTTTCAGAATCGTCGCTATTATAAACATGTTTGCCAACTCACTATAATCACGCACTACAATCCTCCAGAATACAATTTTAGAGAAGTTCGGGAAAAAGTAACTTGTGCTCTTATGGTTAACATTTAATTAAATATTTTATTGAGAATTACAGCAAACAATAATCAGATGCAACTGCAACATTTCTGTGTTTATAGTCCACATTAAAATTTGCATATATATTGGAATTTCCTCTCCGATGGCAGTTGCACAAGACCTTCAGAATCGAATGGTAGCAAGCATTTCACAATTGGCGCAATAATTGTGACGTGGGTTATTTTGGCGTTTCGGGGGTTGAAGACAGGAGCCTTAAGAGAGGTAATGAAAAGAATCAAAGAACGAAATGATTACCACAGATTGGACTACATACAGTTTATCCTCATTATCAGTACATGCCTTACAAAGTTGACAATAACTACAGTGCTACCACATCTTGCCCGCGAAAACACTGGATCGTACTTTAACTCAGCATATTACACTCGTTTTATAACACATCTTGGTGCATTCGTTCTAAATAACCCATGACGTCTTATAAAACTTGTATAATAATATACTATTATACATGCGAATTGCCTGTGTGAGGTTAGGTTATTCCGTTTTCCGTTGATTGCAGAATCAACTTGTGACAGTAATTATTTAAATAGGTATGTGCATTAAAATATAGTATATTGTGTACAAAGCCGAGAAGGGGTTCTTTTCCGGGCCGAGAGAAGAGAGCACAGGCGAACGTAGCGAGCCTGGGCACTTCTTGAGGCCCGGGAAACTACTTTCTGGGCGTGGTGCACACATAATTTTTATCCTACACAACAATATCGTAATAAAATCACCTGTTTCTAAAGACTAATCTCTGACATATTGGCTTTTGACAAATAAAATCCGTTGACGTTTTAATCAATAACGTCAAACCGAATCAAAAACTGTGTTTTGATTGGACAGAGTTATTGCATCTTCCTGGCTAGCGCCGAAAAGTGAAAATGAAATTTGCTAATAAGTTTTAAAGATGAATAAGCTATGGTAAATATGGTGTTTGAACATTAACGTTGTAGTTATGTACGTTTTCACTGACCACATACGCGGAACAAGATGTACGGGCTCTTTTGTGCAACGGATCTGTTTTCTTTTAATATCTTCAAGAGTCCTCAACACTTCAAATAAAGTGAAACATCTAAAAGTCATTCTCCTCCAGAGAAGCGAATATAAACTACATAAAGTATGAGCTAGTGAACGATCTGCCCACCCGACGTTTTTTTTGCATTTTACAACAAAACGTTCAGTATCGCAAAATTTTAGCTCCAGTACAAAATTAATCCTCATACAATTCTGCATGAAAAAGTTATATTACCCAACTTTTTTTAAGGGATATGGTGAAGCGAAGTGGAGTTATTTGAGATAAAACTCTATTGGAAACGTATTCTGTGGGCTAGAATTCATTTGCTACCGATAGAGGTAGCGTAATTGTGGTTGGCTACAGTTTGACATAACTCTATCCAACACAAAGCCGTAAAACAGCAAGCGAAGAATAACCGAAAATTTATAGGTTAGAGTCATGTGAACCTATCGCCAAGCAATATAATACTGCGTTTATCGGTGGAAAATGAAAACTAGCCCTAAGAATACGTGTTTAACAACGAATAACCCCACTAGGTGTCGTGTTCGTATACCACAGTGTGAAAACACAGTGAGAACCACTGTATTTAAAAAGAAGTGAAAGTGAAAGATACCTTTCTTATGCAGAACTGGTTGAGGAGTGAGGATTTGCAGTAAAAGACTAAAGCCGCAAACGTGTTAGCAAACTAACTCTTGGTCTATTTGGCAAAGAATGATTTTGAGGAATCAATTTCATCAATATATTATAATTATATGGGTTATAGTAATATAAGGGTGAAGTAAACAAGTCACGTATATTACCGTTGATCGCGTGAATTAGCGGGGAGACAATTAATGCCGGTATAACAGCGATCTGTTACGCTAAAGACCCGATAAGCGGCGTTAGGCGTCCGTGCAAAAATTTACGAAATCTCGGCTATCTGGAGGATTTACCCGAATCGCGCGAAATATTTGCTTTGTGGAGTTGATTACATTCACGCCTCCCTAAAAGCCGGTTTTAACAGCATTAAGAGATTCGTATCTTTTTCCACAGCAAGCCAAGAGCGCTAGATTTTACGTAATTACCTTCAATCTGATCATAAAATCACTTCCGAGCAATTCGCTATGTTAAAATGAACGATATAGCTTGTAAAAAACGATTGCAAATGTATGGCTATGTTGTTAATTATTTAACAGAAACATTTGTGAGACAAATAAACTATTGCTTTTATAGCTGAACGTTTGTCGTTTCTTACTTCTGACACTACATTTCATTGTCTACGAAAGGAATGACTGCTAGAATTTTTACTGCCCGTAAACTTCGCAAACACGATACAATAAAAAAAGTTATTACGACTTACTTAGGTATTGCTAGCATTTGGAGAATATACGAAAGTCTAAACTTCTTGGAGTTATCTAAATTGATATATTGTAGCAATATGTATTGCGGAAATTTCACGAAAGTCAAGCACTCGCGAGTGCATTTTGTTAAAATTGCATCACCAGATTTTTATATCACGGATATCCCGGATTTGGTTTGTTACGGCTTCATGGATTTTCCGGATAAACTCCGGACTTTCGAATATGCTATAAATTCGAGTATTTACGTATTTTACTAGTCGGCAAAGGCTTTATCCTAGCAAAATTATAGGTTGATATTTTTATAGGTTATTTTTTTCCGTATCGCTCATGTTAAATTGTTGGCTTAAATATGTGTTTGGTAAAATGCTGTAAAATGCTATTCGAAAAACTACTAGTAAAACGACTGAAGCCAATCTTAAATGAAAGAAACATTATACCCTCACATGAGTTTGGATTCAGTAACAAACAATCGATCATAGATCAGGTCTACAGAATATGAAAGACAATCCTCTATATTCCTGAATGTGGCAAAAGCCTTTGACAAAGAATGGCACGACTGCCTAGTCTATACGCTAGAACAATTACCCTTCGAGTATAGTTAACTATTAAAATCACTGACATGTTCAATCATGATCTTCCGCAACCAGATGGTGTTACCGTTCCCATGTTTGACATACTGTCAATAGAAGCAAAATATCTGTCAAATCCTGGCTAACTAGTTTTATATTAACGCAGAGACGACCGATCTCGATCAAATATAATCTCATGCAGGTAAACTATTAATTTTATATATAGTCTGATAAAGTCATGTGTATGACCACATCAGATATTTTTTAAGAAGCCGCTAAAATCTCGGCTTCTTAAAAATGGTAAATTACGTTGGCGTAAATTACCGAGTAATTAAAAATTCAAAATGTTAAATTACGCTTGTTTAAATTACCGGGTAATTAAAAATTCTAAATGTTAAATTACGTTGATCTAAATTTCCGGGCAATTAAAAATTAAAAATGTTAAATTAAACCGATCACTGTAAGTTATGATTACTACTAATATTAATAAAAATGTTTGGTAAAACCTTAAATCATTATTTTGTGGATAACTAGTTATCTCTGATGTTTTGCCTGTTTTGATAGTACTAAAACCACAGCAAAGCTAGGGTTTTTTGATCTGGATCATTTTTTAGTCTCGATTATTTTTGTAACACTGGTATATTTATTAAAAAAATAATTTTGATAATAAATGACTTCTGACTACAAAGCTGCATTATCGAATTTGTTGGATTGATCGCCATTGGCGAAGGGACTCCCCACTTCTCTATTCATTAAATACAAAATATTAGTTCTGTATTTTTTCAAGTAATGTCTGATGATTTGGAATAGTAAAAATATAACGTATACGGATAATCGGAATGTCATTGGATGTGTTAACTTAACCCATAGACCCATTTCCATTAGTTAAATGACACCTTGAATAACATTGTCATTGTCTATTAACCTATGATACTGCAATATTTTTACTACTGGCCAATGAATGATCCGATTTTATTTGAGAAAATATAAATAATCTTATAGTATTTAATGAATATGGGTGGGAAAAAATGTTTCTTGTTAAAAATGTATCTAATTAAAAAAGCTTATGGTGAAACTGATAAAAAAACAAAGATGTGGATGGTGGGGCGCATTAATGCGTCTACTGATGGAAGGTCTTTGAAATTAATTTATAAATTCCGATAAATTACCAACGGTAATTAAAATTGTCGGTAAATTACCAACGGTAATTTAAATGGACGGTAAATTACCATTGGTAATTTAAGCTGTAAATTACGGTAATTAAAAATCGGTAAATTACCATTAATTACGGTAATTAATTTGGTAATTTACGCGGTAAATTACCGTTTTACATCCCTGATTCTAATAAAAGTTTTAAAAGACAAAAAATGGCGCACCAGTTGTTTTGGGCACGACGAGCGCGAGCGTAGCGAGGAGTGCCCAAATGGAACGAGTCCTCCAATACGTCTTATAAAACAAGTGTTATATACTATTTTTTCTACTTTCCGACATCAATTTTTCATAAATTTCGAAAATTGCGACCTTCATCTTACAATCTAGAGTAGTTTTATCTTCTACAATTGGTAGTTGTGGTAATAGTGCCAAATACGATTGAGACGAGCCAATAGCGATTGAGATGTCATCTTGGAAAACTATAAAATACTAAAAGTTATCTAGTATTTTCATAACGACACTGAAACCGATATCATTACGAGTTTATAACGAACGCAAAGTAGCAAAAATTGTGTTTTTGGGTGAAGTCTAATGGCTAGATAATCCATGGACGTTATAACAACTTACGGTGTCGGGTGAGGGAAAAAGAGTTTTTTTTTATCCTAACCCCTACAGAATTCTCACTCCCAGCAATTATCACATCCCGTTCGTGTAAATATGTCAGGACAACGGGACAACTTACGCACGTGCCTGTTTCCGGGGCGTTATTAAATTTAACGAGTTGTTGTTTTTTTTGTGCGTGTGTTTTGTGTTCGGGCCAGATAAGAGGGTTTCTCTGTTACTGGTACTGCGCGCTGCCCTCGCCGAGGCCTGGCAGGGCTCGTGTATAATATGTATATAGGCGGCTCTGGTCCGAACTCTGAACACGTAACTGAAACCGGGGGCGCGCTGTTGTAGGGAGCGACGATATAACTTGTCAACGCACATTAACGTCATAAACAGTTGCGAGCGATCTCAGTCGGGCATTTTCCGGCCTGCACGCGACCTTCCCCGCGTTATAAACATCAGCTTTGCGCTGGATCGGCTACACGGGGCTTGGAGAGATTTACGCAATCGCTGCATTATCAACTGTCTCCAATCGTCAAACTTGGACGTTTGTAAATATTTAAAATGATGGCGTGGTAAGATCCGCATTTAAATGTCATAGGAAATAAATATTTTTAGTACAATTGCAGACTAAAATAGGATACTACGACGTTTTTCAAATAAGCTATTTCTAGATAAAAATATGCGTTACAGATTCTTGTTTATTTCAAACTTTAAATAGATAATAAATAAAAAAGCGTTATTGCTTTTCCTAAATAAAATCATACAAAGGCTCAACACAATAAAAAATAAACTAATGGTACAAAATATCAATCAGTAAACAACAAAAAAACGGCAAATGAAGCCAATATACTGAGTTTTTAGACCAGGCAATAGATAGGCAATTTTTGCGTGACAAAAATACTAGCAGGAAGCCGACGGTCCCAGGTCACGTGGAACAGTCCGTAGATGCATTGTGATGTATTTTCTACTCGCAAATATCATTTCTTAATTTGTTATAAACAAAAAACCTAAAAAAAATACTGTACTGATGGAGCAATCTTGATGGTTTCAACAGACGAATTGTAGAGAACGAAAAGACGAAAAAATGATCCCTAGTCGGACTCGATTGAATTAGTATTAACGGAGGAAATTCGGAAAATCCGGAAATGTCTGCGTTTTTTCAAAAATTCATAATTCCGACATTTTCAAAGTTGTAACGGAAGCTTTACCCGTGAAAGTAGCGATTGATGGGTACTTTGAGTGTACACAGATAGAAAAGATTTCTTGCTTCAAAGAAATGTATTTGTTTGACTTTATTCTTTTGGGTCAAAACATATTTCTTTGACGCCAACAATATTTACTCCATTGAATACTCTAGTTTATTTGCTTGCAGAGATTAATTTATTTGAAATATTTATTAAGTGGAATAAATATATATGGATACAAACAAAAATTACTTTCCTCTAAAGTAATATTTTAGTTTCGATTTAAAAAAAAAACGTTTCTTTACACCAATGAAATATAATTTTGATTCTAACATATAAATTTGTATATAAGGAGAGATTTATTTCGCTTAAAGTAATATTTTGTCTTTGGCTTAAAAATAGGTTTACTTCCGCCAAAGAAATCATATTTTGATTAAAATAAATATATTTGTACACAAGAAGAGATTTATTTCCTTTAAAGTAATATTTTTGTTTTGGCTTTAAAATAGGTTTACTTCCACCAAAGAAATCATATTTTGATTCAAATAAATATATTTTTAATGTCATCCAACTGTATTGTTAGATGGCGCTGTAAACTCTCTCCTCGCACTTCGTACATATCGAGAGTATAAAGCCGCGTGATCGACAGTATAGAACTTATAGAGTACAGTGCCTGCAGGTTCAAGTTGCGATTCCAAATCAGAGAACACTTTACTAACTTAACCTTGACTATATGTTATGGGTGGGGAAGACCAAGCACTGGTCGAGGATGTGCGACATCCCAAAAAGGAGGTGACACATGGCGAGTCTTCCGAAAAATTCTTGTCTATTAATTCCTTCAATAAATTAATAATTTTAAGCATTTTAACTCGACCAACAATTTTGTTAATTTAAAAAAATGTAATTCTTTCACTCAACACAATCATAATTATTTGAAGTAAATAAATCTCATTTCTTATAATACACAAATTGCAAACTTTTTAACTGGAAACATAAGTTGTTTGACACAAATCAACGTTCTTTCTACCAAACAAATATTTCAAACAAATGCGTTTTTATCCGCAAATAAATATTTCTTTGCCTCTATTGAAACAACAAATTTCTTTGAGTCAATGCATATTTATTTGAATCAAACAAAAATTTCTCTCTGTGTAGACAACCCAGGCGTTGTGCGATGATTAGTTTTTCACAATTGCGATTTGAATATTTTTATGCATTGAAAGTAGAAGTATTGTGCTACAAAACGTCTCATCTGATTTTGCGTTAAAATGTTGCGAAATAGGTGAAAAATGCTTGCAAACATGACCGAAAACTGCTGCGCGCTCCAACGCGGTCGAGTGGTAGACGTTGGATAAATCTGTGCAGTTCGGTCTGCACAACTAAATCGTTGCAGTTTATCGTTACGTTTGTAGCTGGCTTAACAAGCGCGAAGAATAAAAACGATAAATCATCATATTTCTTCGAAAGCGTGTCTTGATTTGAAGACGGAAGGCCAGTTTTAGGTACCAACTGGAATTGCTTTTATAATAATCATGCAAATTTTAGTCCGAAAAAATCTATTTGCGATATTGATGTATAGCGTTTTCGATTTATACAATTTTATCCACCAACTCGGTGCGAACTGCACCGTGAATATGTGTTCAATATGTTTTCAAAGGCTTTTACGAAACTATTTACGATTATATTTAGCTTCCCGGGTGCTATTCTTATATATTTTATCTCTATTAATCATCTCAACACAAAAAGTAATGACATATTCATCGATTAAGCCTGTCAACAAATTTGCTGTGTGCGCGTGCAGTGCATAAGCCGAACACAAGGCACGAAGCGAATGGAAAAGCCGAACGTACAAACCCGCACTAGCATGGTGCTAGCCGAGTGCAGTAAATCGAAAAACTTTTTTATAACGATATTCAGACGGCTATATCTCTAAAACGGTGTAAACAAAGACGTAAAATCTGTATGGCAAATTTCACTCACTACAATTTTGACAACAGAAAAATCTATCTTGTTACGAAATTATTCAAACTCAATGTCTAATTCGACAGGACTACATAGGCTTTATTAGACAGAATTTAATTTCATTATACAGAAACGGTAAAACACCTGGTCCAGTTTCAGATAATAATAGAACCAAATGTTAATTTTTTAATCAAACAGGAAAGCTAATTATCAGCATTTGTTGTAAACGCGCCCAATCTCCGAATTTTCTAGTTCTAATAAAGGATAATGCGGATAGTTTTAAAATGTCCAAATTCGCGAAAGGTTTGCAATATAACGGATAAAGCGTATTTGCAAGTGGAGAGGATTGTAGAATAGGTTGGGCGAAGCTGGAGAGTGGCTCTGTGGTAACAGCGCGGCACGAGGCAGGACGAGATGCGAGGACGGAGAGCGCGCCAGCAGCGAGAGGAGTTTCGGAGCAGCAGGGTTGCGTTCGCCAGGTGCAGGACTAGGGCATCGGGTAGTAGCACATTTCATATCGATCTTCCCCACCATTCTCTACACTCTCTTCATGCTCCAGTTTCCAGTCACGCTGTGGTTTCCGTGAGCATAATGAAAATATGGGGATTGATTGTTCAAAACTCCTTCGATAACTGAAAATCGGCAACAACCGACGCAGTCGTTGGTCACTTTTTGCCATTGTTTCGCTATTAAATATCTATTAAGCGCACCGTTTGCCCGCCCGGCATTCCGTCGGGTATCGCATCCGCGATATATTTCAATAGGCTTACGCTGTGCTCTGCCTGAAATATTTTAGAGAGGAAATAATAAACTGGTTTCGCTTGCGCTGCGTTGTTACTTGAACAGCGGCCAATTTTTGCCCTAACTTGCATTCGAAATTAATTTTGTAACCGGCTTTTAGGTGCCAGATTTAAATTAAAGTTGAACTTAATTATACAATCCGTAATTTGAAATTTTATGTTAATCCAGGGTTTGTATAATATGTTAAAAATGCTTTAGCACCATAGGCCGGATACACAACGCCAACGCCCTCTACCGGCCGCAATTTTGTTGGACTTTAAGCATTGTCGAGCGGGTTGTATAATCAGTTACCCACTGGAAGTTGCAGTTACAGTACAGTGTAGCATGTGGTAGTCAAATTGATGTTATCAAATTGTGTTAGTAGTCAACTGAGGACTGTTTGTTTGATTTTATTTCGTTTTCTACAAATCTACAAAGGGCGCTGGGATCGATTTACTTTTTGCCACTCTATAATACGCCCTCGACCGTTGTAAACCAAATTTAAATCGTCTAGAATGTAATCATTATTAAAAACACTCTAAATAACAATTGATAGATGCATTGCAAATCGAAGAGATGATTAAAAAAGTAGATATAAAACTGGCAATAAATGTTGTTAAAGCACATTAAAAAGCATTATTCTTTTAATCTCATACCATTGACATATCATACAGACAAAACAATGAACACGAAATACGTTATATAACTTTATCTTAGAACGAGGTATTACATCTCCTCGTTGATAGCTAGATAAAATTTTGCATTATTTAAAACAATGTAGTAAGTCTTAATTTAAATATTAAAAAATGATCCAGTTTATGTTTGATATATCGTTTGATGCTATTGACACATAAAATGCAACAAAAGGCATTCGCACAAAATATGGGTATAGTAGATTGATTTAATTTAGTGCAAACATGTTTACTTTACCGGCATAGTTTCAAAATGTTGTATAATTGAAAACCAATTACAGCTCTCCACATTCATAGACATCCATTTACATAAATTTAAAAAAAATGTTCAAACTTCCATTATTTACTTATTAACAAAATGATTTGGACAGTAGTGGGCCAAAGGTTCCCCTCCATAAAATTGCATATTTTGCTTGGAGCTTTGCTAACATTTATCTCTACCATCAAAACGCAGCAGTCAGTACGGTTGTCAGGATTACCAAATCCACACACGTTGTAGCATCACACCGTTTGAATGTTGCCAAGTCTTTTACTATATTTTAGGACATCGGGAAGTATCACATTTCCTACCGATCTTCCTTACCATTCCCTACACTCTCTTCATGCTCCAGTTTCCAGTCACGCTGTGGTTTCCGTGAGCATAATGAAAATATGGGGATTGATTGTTCAAAACTCCTTCGATAACTGAAAATCGGTAACAACCGACGCAGTCGTTGGTCACTTTTTGCCATTGTTTCGCTATTAAATATCTATTAAGCGCACCGTTTGCCCGCCCGGCATTCCGTCGGTATCGCATCCGCGATATATTTCAATAGGCTTACGCTGTGCTCTGCCTGAAATATTTTAGAGAGGAAATAATAAACTGGTTTCTCTTGCGCTGCGTTATTACTTGAACAGCGGCCAATTTTTGCCCTAACTTGCATTCGAAATTAATTTTGTAAGCGGCTTTTAGGTGCCAGATTTAAATTAGAGTTGAACTTAATTATACAATCCCTAATTTGAAATTTTATGTTAATCAAGGGTTTGTATAATATGTTAAAAATACTTTAGCACCATAGGCCGGAAGCACAACGCCAACGCCCTCTACCGGCCGCAATTTTGTTGGACTTTAAGCATTGTCGAGCGGGTTGTATAATCAGTTACCCACTGGAAGTTGCAGTTACAGTACAGAGTATCATGTGGTAATCAAATTGATGTTATCTAATTGTGTTTGAAGTCAACTCAGGACTTTTTGGTTGATTTTATTTCTGTTTCTATAAATCTACAAGGGGCGCTGGGATCGATTTACGTTTTGCCACTCTATAATACGCCCTCGACCGTTGTAAACCAAATTTAAATCGTCTAGAATGCAATCATTACTAAAAACACTCTAAATAACAATTAATAGATACATTGCAAATCGAAAAGAAGATTTAAAAAGTACATAGAAAACTGGCAATAAATGTTGTTAAATCAGATTAAAAAGCATTATTCTTTTAATCTCATACCATTGACATATCATACAGACAACACAATGACACGAAATAGGTTATATAACTTTATCTTAGAACGAGGGATTGCATCTCCTCGTTGATAGCTAGATAAAATTTTGAATTATTTAAAACAATGTAGTGAGTTTAAGTTTAAATATTAAAAAATGATCCAGTTTATGTTTGGTATATCGTTTGATGCTATTGACACATAAAATGCAACAAAAGGTATTCGCACAAAATATGGATATAGTAGATTGATTTAATTTAGTCCAAACATATTTTCTTTACCGGCATAGTTTCAAAATTTGTAGAATTGAAAACCAATTACAGTTCTCTACATTCATTGACATCCATTTACATTAATTTAAAAAAAGAATTCCTACTACAATTATTAACTTATTAACAAAAGGATTTGTACAATAGTGGGCCAAGGTTTCCCTTCCATAAAATTGCATATTTTGCTTGGACATTTGCCTACATTTATCTCTACCATTAAGACGCCGCAGTCAGTACGGTTGTCAGGATTACCAAATCCACACACGTTGTAGCATCACACCGTTTGAATGTTGCCAAGTCGTTCACTATATTTTAGAATCTTGGGAAGTAGCAAACTTCATACCGATCTGCCTTACCATTCTCTACAGTCTACACCCTCTTCATGCTCCAGTTTCCAGTCACGCTGTGGTTTCCTTGAGCATAATGAAAATATGGGGATTGATTGTTCAAAACTCCTTCGATAACTGAAAATCGGTAACAACCGACGCAGTCGTTGGTCACTTTTTGCCACTGTTTCGCTATTAAATATGTATTAAGCGCACCGTTTGCCCGCCCGGAATTCGGTCGGTATCGCATCCACGATAGACTCCAACAGGCTTACGCTGTGATTTGCCTGAAATATTATAGAGACGAAATAATAAACTGTTTTCTCTCGCGCTGCGTTATTACTTGAACCGCGGCCAATTTTTGCCCTAACTGGCATTCGAAAATAATTTTGTAAGCGGATTTTAGGGGCTAGATTTAAATTAAAGTTGAACTTAATTATACAATCCCTAATTTGAAATTTTATGTTAATCCAGGGTTTGTATAATATGTTAAAAATGCTTTAGCACCATAGGCCGGATGCACAACGCCAACGCCCTCTACCGGCCGCAATTTTGTAGGACTTTCAGCATTGTCGAGCGGGTTGTATAATCAATTACCCACTGGAAGTTGCAGTTACAGTGCAGAGTATCATGTGGTAATCAAATTGATGTTGTCAAATTGTATTTATAGTCAACTGAGGACGTTTTGTTTGTTTTTATTTCTGTTTCTACAAAACTACAACGGGCGCTGGGATCCATTTACATTTTGCCACTCTATAATACGCCCTCGACCGATGTAAACCAAATTTAAATCGTCTAGAATGTAATCATTACTAAAAACGCTATAAATAGCAATTAATAGATGCATTGCAAATCGAAGAGAAGATTAAAAAAGTACATAGAAAACTGGCATACCCTTGACATATCATACAGACAAAACAATGACACAAAATAGGTTATATAACTTAATCTTAGAACGACGGATTGCATCTCCTCGTTTATAGCTAGATAAAATTTTGCATTATTTAAAACAATGTAGTGAGTTTACGTTTAAATATTAAAAAATGATCCAGTTAATGTTTGGTATATCGTTTGATGCTATTGACACATAAAATGCAACAAAAGGTATTCGCACAAAATATGGATATAGCAGATTGATTTAATTTAGTGCAAACATGTTTACTTTACCGGCATAGTTTCAAAATGTTGTATAATTGAAAACCAATTACAGCTCTCCACATTCATTGACATCCACTTACATTAATTTAAAAGAAAATTCATAGTACAATTATTAACTTATTAACAAAAGGATTTGGACAGTAGTGGGAGATTTGGACAGTAGCGTTAGATGTTCTTCAAATATTTTAAATTTCCATTTTGACACGCTGTATATGTACAGTTTAAGATTGTCATGATCTGCAAGTTCCTCAAATATTCTGTAATACTCATCTTATTCCATCATAGAAGGTTTTCAGTTATGTTCAATTTTATTTTTAAGCACACATGACTAATATAATTTTAGCAAGATTGATATTGGTGGAAAGTACAAATTAGTTAGTTAGAAGTTCTTCTATTATTATGCACTACCTAAATAAATAGAACTGTAGATTTAACAGACAAACACCCTTTTTATTATTGGAGCAGTTCCGACCAAATTTCTCTTATTCTGCTATCTGTCCGAAAACTCCCATTCACATTTTCCATTTCCTAGACATCTCCCCCATAAATAGTTAACATAATTTGTATCGATTCAGCTCTTTGATCCCATGCATTATGTAATGGGAAAATAATCTAGAAAAGTGTAGGAGTCAGCAATTCGGGACAATAGGAGCTTCCGCCTAAATATTTCATTGTGCGACCGGAGGGCCGGGACGATGTTAAAAGGGCGGAAAATTATACGATGAAGATGGCGACGAGGGGCTCGGAAATCTGTGTCAATAATTCGAAAACCACGTAGCCGTAAAATTTGGGAAATAATTCACGCGACCCAATTCATAATTACCTCTTTGAACCTTCGCCCTTTTATCTCGTTAATAGCGAGCATGTCAGCGCGCCTCTTAGGGCAATATTTTAAAATGTCCTCCTTTTGACATGCCCGAGCCGTTGAAAGGAAAACCGCAGGTTTTCTGGTAAAATAAACAGACATAAAGATGTACTCTGGCATTCATGTCTGTTCCTAATTAATACTACGAATGAAAAGCATGTTAATGGAATTATGAATATACTGCTAGGAGAAAATTCAGTGGAAATGAATGCGCGTTAAATGTTATGCAAGTCAGAAAACTTCTGATGATAAGGCTGAGGTTATGACTTATTTGAGTTATTTTGAAACACACATTTTATTTATTTTAATAAACAATAGAAATAAAAATGGCAATTGTATAATTACACCACAATTGGCCATCATGAGCTACGTGTTAAATTTATCTACATTGCCTAGTATATACTGAAACAAAGTACACGTATACGAAAAAGCAAGCAATTATTTAGTATGTTCGAAGGTTTCAATTTGCATATTAGAGTCGTTGCGCACTACACTCTACAAATGTTCTTAGTAACCTTTAAACTATTCAGGACACTGGGTAAAATACGAGACTATGCTGGACACGTATTTGGTTGGTGTTCATAAACACGAAATATACTCCCAAATGTAGGACATCTATGTTGTGAGATGAGGGATAGTTTGTTACAGTTCGCGTTTGATACGAAATCAAATTTATTTATCGTTAAATATTTATCGCGTCTTTTAAGAGATGATGTGAGTGAAGAAAGTAGAGACGAAACCCTGGTCGCTATTGCACTGAAACGTG
This sequence comes from Melinopterus prodromus, assembly GCA_964023965.1. Taxonomy (NCBI): domain Eukaryota; kingdom Metazoa; phylum Arthropoda; class Insecta; order Coleoptera; family Scarabaeidae; genus Melinopterus; species Melinopterus prodromus. The sequence goes on from OZ030393.1 coordinate 56,324,898, forward strand.
GAGTTACTACCCGTTTTAAATAGCTATATAACTTTGCAGGAGGGGCAGCAGATTGAAATACTTCTTCAAGAGAGTTGGATTTATGGGAGTTTTGTCTCTCTTTTCGCCTTATCCTCACCTATCGAACCTAAGTTTCAATTTGCAGGATTTTTTTTTGAGATGTTTTATAAATTATGTACGTAAATTGTATGAAATCAGAAACATTCCGACTGTCGATTCGTGAATTCATTTGTTTCCAGGATTATTTTATGTGAGACATTTTATTTTGTGAAAACTTATTAAAAATGCAACCGATTTGTTTTTAATTTTGCGTCTTTAGTCTGTGTTTGAACAAAATAAAAGATCTGCAAACACTAATGTTCTAACAATACTGATAATAGTATCAAAATATCTGTGAAATCCTGGCTAACTAGTTTTCATGCAGACATGAGCGATCGCAATTCAATAGAATTTGGTCATGGAGCTAAGTTATTAATTTGACCAAAAAATGTCATAGACGTAAATTGTACAAAATTTCCTCTATTTTTATCTCTTATTTAAATTTTTGACTAAATTACTATAAATGGCGGCTCATTTGCAAAATCGTTGAAAAATGCTAAGAGTAAACATCCAGTTCCTTTGGATCCTTTTGAACAAAAAACTTTCAGCCCTGTTTTGAAAAAAAAAAGATTTTATCGGAAATACGTCCTTTTGGAAATATGTCCCCTAAATATTACACACACACAGAGACTTTTTTCACCTTGTACAAAAATATTTAGGGGACTTATTTACAGAAAGGCAGTTTCCGCAAACATCTCAGAACTTTTTTTTACACAAGGGTGTTTTCAATGTACTATAAACAGACTGTTGTCATGTAATGTGAACAGTTTCCAGCCTCACTATAAGTGTCTTTCGCTGCTCCTAACATGTTGTTAGGTGATGTTTCCTCTATCAATTATTTCCTTTCGGTTATTTTCGTTTAAAATATCTTGAATTTGGGAACGAAATAGAAAACAAAACAAAAACTAAAATAGTAATTAGTTAACATAAATTTTGCACAATGATAATAAATTGTAGGTCGTATGGCTTATCGGATGTCAGTCCAAAGTATGGAAATCTCTGAGAGGGTTGTTATTTTACAAAATTCTCAAACACGTAGGTTTTTAACTATCAAAATACACATTTTTATAAGTTTAAATTTCCGGTCTTCAGTTGTTTCTGGCTTATGACATCATGGTGATTTGGGTAGAGCTTTTAATTGTCTACATATGCAAACTTATAAGAAAATACTGAAATGAATGATGAATGTCAAAAACCTAAAATCAATATCCTAAAAACCTTAAAAGGAAATTCATAGGAAACGTTTAATTTTGCACTTTTACCTAAAATTCTGACTGTTTGTTCACAAATAGTTTTGAACCATTTACTTTAATAACAGAAACAGAATAACAGAAACAACAACGTGACGTGATATGAAACTTTCAAGCCCGGATTCGTATTCAGTGCAAACAAATCTTCCGAAAACGACTATTCGCTTGTCATTCACAAACAAAATTATCAACATTCCCTAATTTTCTCGTCTTTTCTCGAAAATGGTCTAATATAATGTCATAAAATGTGTATGCTGTCATGAAGAAATTTAACAGATCTATCATAATCAGCAAGACACTATGAAGTTGCTATTAAAAAAACGTATTGTTCACGGAATAAGTCAACAACAATCGAAGAAAGAACATTGAACTAGTTTTCAATATTTCTTTTGATAATAAAAAAATGACGTGTACAATGATATTTGTAAATAACAAACCGTTTCCAGGATTTTCTCATGTTTCCATACTTTGCGCGTCCACTGCATATTTCTTACGAAATACCAAAAAATCAATCGTTCATAATTCAGTACATAATAACAAGCTCTTATCTCTTAAGATGCCTTTTGTTTTTAAGCAAATAAAACTACAACAAATATGGAACACCAACAATAAAACAGTGATCAAGTTAATCAGTATCTCATATATTTCTTTATAATCCTGTTTATTTTTACTAGTAGTCTGATATATTTTTATAGTAAAACATGGCCATCATATTTGCTGGTTTATAGTAAAAGAATTTTGCAGAAACAGTCTTCGGCGTAGACCGCGATGGCGTAAATAATCCGATCGGTAGATATTGGAGCGGAAGTTCTTCCCCGGTTCAAGTTAGTGGTATGCGGTGTATCATAAAACGTACCGATGAGGAAGGACGCCCCACAGCTCAGATAAGCGACAGCGAAGATTCTAATTATTGGCTCCCGGCCGATTAACCCGGTAACAGCGCATAAAATGGCACATTTTCTGATCTATAAACTCCCAATTTATTACGGGCGCCGCAATCCTATCTAAATCATTTCTGACATCTCGCCTGGAAACAGGTGGCGCAAGCAACACTCCAAGATTATACTACCAATTTGTCAACACTCATTATAAACATTTTAAGGCTTAGTGCTTACACCTGCTATTAAGAATTAATTGCTATTTTAACAGTCCATTGCTTTAACATTATGTTACAACATTTTTTGAGAATAAAGCCCTTTGTCTTATGTTGAATTTCTATATTTTAGACGTTCTCAGTCTTCTCAGACAGCTTGTAATTATCTTGAAACTAGGTTACCTACATTCAAAAATTAAATACGTGGGGCAACAAACTAATAAGTGGATATATTATAAAGATGTCAATTGTTTTTCCATCGACAAAGAACGAGTTTAGTAGGCGGTGATGCATGGAGTGCTATTATATATTAGACGGTGCTTCTGTATAGGATTTAACCGCAAAACACTTGAAAAAATAGGTCGCTATGGTCTTATAAGGTCAGGTTTCCATTTTCCGCGTGCCCTCTTGTCCTTAACAACTTTGACATTTCATATTTCCATTAAATGAGGCAGCTGCCAATAACACTGTGCAACAAAACATTTTCTCCCGTAAAATTTTAGCTAATAATGATTCTTTATGACCACTTGACCACTTCCACAATGGCATTTTTCTAGGTTAACTCGAATAAGCCAGATATTTGCAAATTTGTTTATCCAAAAAACATATAGAATAAGAAAAAAAAAACTATATATTTACTAACTCTATATTTTTTTTTCGGGAACAAGCACCCTCGGAAACGATTTGACTGGACTATTTTGCCATTATATACAGAGTGTTTTCGTATTCGCTTATTCGAGCTATCCTAGAATAACGCCTTGGGGGATGTGTTCAGGGGGTCAAATAGAATCATTATTAGCTACAATTTCTTGTAATTAGAAAATTCAGATTTGGTCACATACCCCTAATAAAAATATCACATAAATATCAGTATCATTATCCCTCGATTTCTTCTTAATATGTCAGTAAATAAAAAATAACAGATACAGTGATTAGAGAATTAAATGGAACGGCGGTAAATTGACCGTCAACGCGAGGTGTATCTGCTGTTGGCGCCAGTCGTATTAATTTGTCAACAACGTTTAAAGCCTCTTGACAGGACTAAGCCCCTATGATACGATTTGAGCTAAAATATATCGTTTCAATGTCCACTAAATATGGTGTCACATCAATGCCACATCAAGTCAAACAACACATGTCCAACGTATGAAAATTGATTAGTTGTTTTCAAATAATATTTATCATGCTTGTTTGTCCAGTTATAAATAGTGTTGAGTGTGTTGAGCTGTCTTTAGAATAGTAAGTAATATGGACATGTACATAAAAATATTACATGATAAATTTGAACCAATTGTGCTACCGTAGCCATCGATATACAGAGTCTCATGGTGCGATGGATTGTATGGGTATTTTCGTTTCTATTAGAGATAGAAACTCGCGTAAACTGACAAAGTTGAAGAAATTTATGTGCTTTCTAATAATCCGTCGAGAAAACCGTTCAATTCCCAATGGTTTCAGAGATATTTTGAAATAAATAAACAAACTTTATTTATTAAAATATTGTCATGACCGTTTTTATTTGTCATCCGATCATGGTGATTTTGCTTTTTTTAAGGGCGCCATATTGGTTTTATACATATCAAGGAAACATTAGTTTTACTTATTTCTAGGTAATTTACTAATAAACAGTAAACGGACATATTGAAGGTAATTGAAAATAAAACAATTGCTTGTAAGATGTCAAAACGGCGTCTTGATCGGCCAACAAATAAAAAACTTACGACCATATTTACAACATAACGTTGTAAGCACAACTTTATATTTACATATTTAACCGATTTTCTATCTCTAATAATAACAAAAGTGTATGGATAGTTTTTTTGGACATTTGTTATACTTTTTGAACATCAACGTCCCGTGAGATACACTGTATAATTAAATATTGGGAATTTGGCAACAATAAAGGAACAATATCTCGGCAAGAATACTTGAATTCTTCTTGAATATCTGTAGATTTATAATAATAATAAGATCTATAATAATAATAATAAGTTTAAGAATACTATAACTAACAATATAACATTAATAATATAACTTTTAAAATTACAATTTAACTTGAAATTACATACATCTAAAAATAGTAACAATTAAATTTTACATCTGCTTGATAATTAATGCTTTAATAATTGTTTATAATTTTTTAACGAACAGCATTTTCAAGAAATCAGATTTTATTTCAGACTTATGCAATAAAATTCGTTTGTTTTTCGATTTCTCTTTTAAAAGTTCTAAACAACCTGTTCCTTGATAACGCGTCAATCATTAGTTTTATATATACAAGTATGTATTTAGCAATTTATTGCGGTTAGGATATATCGTAACTATAGTTACCGACAGGTTTTCTTATTTAAACCGAAATAGCGTCAGAATATGTTCATTATAACACCAAAGTAGTACGAAAACATAAAATTTATCACATAACAAATGTACTAATATTTGTTTTTACTTTGCGTTCGTTATAACCTCATAATGAAACCGCTATCGGTGTCGTTATGAAAATACTAGATCACAAACTTTTAGGAACTTTTTGTTTTCCAAGATTGATGATAGTGACGTCAAGTGTCAAATAAAGCTGACATCTCAATCGCTATTGGCTCGCCGCAAACGTATCGGTGCATTTTACCACAACTACCAACTGTTTAAAATAAAACTACTCTAGATTGTTAGATGACAACCGCAATTTTCGAAATGGACGTAAAATTCATGATGCAAAGTAGAAAAAATAGTATATAACACTCGTTTTATAAGACGTACTGGTGCACTCGGATTTGTAATGGTATTTCGTTCAGGATATATTGTAATGAGTTGGGATATCACGAAAAAAAAATTTAAATTGGAGTAATGATTCGCTATTGTCACACACAAAATCGAACAGGACAAACAGAGCATCAGCCAAAGCTAAACTAAATAAACAATACCACCTGTTCGTCAACATGTAGCGCGAGCCTCCGTAAAATTCCTTTTGTGTTCAAAAACGGTTTAAATATTTATCGAGGTGCCAAAACGTGTAACTTTTGTTATGCGGCTCACGAAGCTTATATGTAATCTTAGCCCGAGGGAGGCCAGGGTCGGTTGCAGGGCGCTTGGCGCGTTGCCTTCGCCTTTTCCCCGGCGGGGTCAATATTGGCATAGTAAACAAGGGAATGCATTATTTCCTCCCATTCAGCTTCCTCCTGACGTTTCAAGAATTCACCAGTCGCCGCGGCCGCACACAATTCCAGGACCTCTCTTCATTAAAGTTACTGCCATTTTTTCGCACCACGTTATGTTTGCGAACCGGGACGGCGCTGAGGAAACCCGAATGCAATCTCGACAGTCATTTAGAATTAACGTGGATGGCTTCTTTCTTTCCTCCTTTCGTACCAGCTGGTCCGACTATCGTCTATCTCGCTTTCAGCGAATTCTTTCGCGGCATCCTTTGTCGGCGGTACGGCTATGTAGTGAGTGAGCCACTGCTGTCGCCCCACAAAATTGAATTCCTACGTGAATTGTCCTATCTAATCCAAACAGCGTGTTAACATCCCTTAGAAATTTTTCATCGCGGTACGAATTTTTCTTTTGCGTTCTTTTGTAGTTTACCGCGCTGTAAACGGACTCCTGCTTTCGCTGTGCCGTTATTATTTAGTTTTAATTGATATTAATTTTTATATTTGTCATTATGATGTAGGTATTTTTCGTCTACAAGTAGGTTTTTTGAAGGTCATAAAGAAGTTGATCTTGATTTGAAGTTTTTTTGGCGCATTGTACAGTAAAATCAAGCACCTGATGTAGCTTATTACGTGCTTTCTGCTACCGCCAGGTATTAATCAAATTTTCCGTCGATCGCTTATTCATGATTCTATTTAGTGGATACAAAAGCAGAGTTTATCACGTCACTGCTGTCACTGCGTAGTTTTGTATTTAAATTAGGGTTTAGTTATAAACTAGGGTTATTATGCCAACAGTCAACATGACAACAAACCACAGAAATAAAAAGCCCTGGTTTAAACCAGAAGTGAAGCTACTAGCACAAGAAAAGAAGAAGGCCCACCTAATATACATAGGCACTAAGACTCCAAGAGACTACATCCAATATGTAGAAGCAAGCAACACAATAAACAACAGAATAAGAGAAATAAAAAGGGAGCATTGGGAGAACTTCAGTAGAGAGATGGAAAACGACTTCTATTGAACCCAAAAGCGCCGCTGGAACATGCTCAGAGCAACAAGGAGGGAAGAAGGAAAACTAGGAACGTCATAGGGATATTAAGTTTCTTAATTACCTACAATTTCAGGTATGATTGAAATTTATGCAAACATTTTTGCAGAAGTTATAAACATTTTTCTGCGGAAACTGATTGAAATACGTTAGCTATAGAAAAGTCAATGGCGACTTTAAGTATTTAAAGCTACTATCTTTATTATCAAACTGGTTGTTTTTGTTTTTATAAATGTTTAACTGCTGATACTTCACAAATAAAAAGCACTAATTACAAGATGTAAAACATATACGTACGACTCTTTTTGGAGCGTGTAGAACGTAGCTATCTATTGAGTCATAATACCCAATGATGGGTGGCTTATGGTGACAGTTTGTTAACTTATGGTGATACGGTACGACTTATGGGGACAGTTTTGTGGTATATAGTTAATGGTAGTTACATCAAACTATCATCCACGTAAATTTATGAAATTATAATACAAAATTTAATGTATGAGTGGTAGATAAAACGTCGTATCCGACTCGCACATAATGACGATAATTCACACTCCTGGCGACTCGTGTGTAAACTTTATGCTGGTGGATTATAAACGCAATTATGTGCCAAACAATATTTTATTCACAAACATAAATTTTCTCCGCTTAAAGCGTTTTTATTGCTTGTTGCTATTGCCAAAACTTTGCAAAAGAAGAATTGAAGATACAATGAACGAAAAGAACCTTCTGAGTGTAAACCGCCTCAAATTGAAAAGAAACATTTGTATTATTATACTAATTTTGTATTTTTTGATGGCACGGTATTCTTTTTCTCCGTTAGGTCTGTTTTAGTTTAAAGTTTGTTGTTTAAATTGTCTATACTTGCATTAAAAAATGAGGAAGACACAGTTCTATAGATTTCTTTGCGCTGAATACGAATTCAGACGAAGTTTAAGTCCAAATATCAGTTTTTGCTACTTACCCAATCCCCTACAGTGAGACACACCTTTCATGCAAACAGTCCTGTATTTAATTTATTGTTATGGGCAGAGATATTAATTTTGGTATAGAGGTAGGTTTCTCTGCTCAGTCTTCCACTCTGGTTCACGAGCTACATTTCTAAGAGTACTTAAGTTAAATGGTGTAAAGCCAGCCTACTGTGACAACGAATTCTCGATATTTTACGATAAGCTAGGGATCACGGTAAGCGTTATTAGAAAAACGTGTTCAGAATCTAATTTTAACCCTACTTCTGACCCTAATCTGCTATATTTCAAGGAAAAAACGCATGTTCAGTCTATACAGGGCCTCCCACGACGAGCTGCCATTAGAACTATATGGAGAACCAAATGAAATGAGAGATTGAAAGTTTGTGGACTTATATTGTTGGCCACGATCATCTCTACTAAAAAGTTTTGAGTTTTCGGTTACTTCCGGTCTAACACTTTGTCGCATTAAACTTGCGTTGTATGATTTAAAAGGAGCATTCAGCAGTTAAATTTAACCCCACTATTTCTCAACAAGACTCCTCAACCTAACCTTAAATGCATTGCACCTTCAAGCTCATTATACTAAGATGAGACATCCCTTCATTCCGTAATACATATTTAAAATAAAATCTACCCGAGAAAAAGCAAAAAACGGGAAAAACACCCTCACGAGAAGTGATTAATTACATCTCTCTCGCGGCGTCTATCGCTAAAACGTTCGCCGCGCCGCGCCGTGCATCCAAGGCAGAAATATTCGAAATTAGCGTCGGCGGTCGCAATATTTCAGCTCGCATCAATCCGAAACTCCCACCGGCAGCGCGAGAGGACCGAGGACGACCGAGGACGAGAACGGGACGCCTAGATAACTCTCCGGGCCACTTCAGGCCGAAAAAGGAGAGCCGACAGGCGATAGACGAGGCGCGAGCATGGATATTCGGGTCACGAGATCGATTAGGACGGCCTGGCTCGAACGAACCCCTCTCCGTATAGCCTTCTCGCTTTTTCGCGCGCTCTCTCTCTCTCTCGCGCTCTGTCCGCATCTGTCGGTTTCACCCACATACGCGTAAACGAAGCCTCGGGGGGCGCATAAAAAATCGCACGTGGACGTGGGATCGAGATTATGTTTTTAAATTATATTTTGTTTCGATGGTTTTGATTTGAAATATGATTGAGTAAGGAGTACTTCCGGTTTGTGCGTACTTGAGGTTGCGTTGGATGATGAACACGGAATTTTAAGGTTTGGAAATTGTTTCTCTTAACAATGATAAAGATTAATAGCATTTAACGGTAAAAAGTACCACTGAAGTACGTGAAAAGGATGTCGCTATTAAGGCGGAGGTGCCGGAATATTTTTTCAATATGTAGAAAACTCATAGATAAAATCATTTAGAAATAAGGGCGATTCAGGCTATAAATTTGTAATTTGTAATAAAGAAAATTGACACCACATATGACAATTTGTAATAATATACATATTGTGGTTGACCCAAGAAAATTTTGTGGTGTGTTCAGATTTACTAAGCGTCTTGTGATTAATAAAATAACCAATAATTAAAAAAAAGAATTAAAAGTTATAATGAGCGAGGAAACTATAATCAAATGTCAATATAGTATCAATATAATGAAATGTGTTCAATATTTCACTCAACCATGTTCCAATATTTGACTAGGTGATAGCTGGGGCTAAATAATTTATTAGCTTTATTGCGTTTTTGTCTTTAACTTAAAATAAATTGATTTGACGAACATCAGAAGCGTACTGAAAGTAATTTCTATTACAGATTTGCCAATAACGCGGATAAAGATAATAAATAGTGTAATGCAAAATGTCATTTGTGCTTTGACAATTTGTAAGCAATGCAATATCTTAAGTGTGACCTGCCACCCTGGCATCGCCTCGTTTTCCAAGAGGTCAGGTGTCGAGTTAAAATTCAGTTATTATGCAAAAAACAGCCTAACTAGTTGTGAAAAAATAATAATAAATGTCGATGGATCAATAGGTAATTCCTACTACGTAAATGATGTTTGCATAAAAGTCAGGAATCTAACAGATAGCGTCAGCTGTCATCTAGTTAGTGTTAACAATTGGCAAAAGTTTGATCAAAACATAATGAACTTTTCATCAAAGAAATCAAAGAAAATTATCAAAACGTTGATAATATAGTTGAAGCATACTATTATGCTTAGCAAGCGCTAGCTACTAATATACCTACTATATAACATATTAATATTTGAGTGGGAAAGTTCATATGGAATATTTGTTTTATTTCAGTTCCTGGAAAAGTTAAAGTCGTTTGCAAAATTAACTAACACGATCGAAGAACAGAAACAATATACGTTACAGAAGTGAGAAGTAAATAACTTAATTAATAAGTAACAAAATTACAAATAATAAACATAAATTTAATTAAAAACGAATGAACTGGAACTGTCGTTTTGCGTAAAAAGTTGCTTATGATTATTGGGTTTTGAGGAATAGAAAATATAAAGTCGACTTTATTTTTTATTCACAATGAAATTTTCTGTCTAAATTGTGAGAAAAAAATCTGTTGTGGCCAGGCACATGACTTTATCATACAATATATAAAATTAATAGTTTAGCTGCATGAGAATCTATTTGATTGAGATCAGTCGTGTCTGCATTAAAATTAAACATAGTTAGCCAGGATTTGACAGATATTTTGATACTATAGACAGTAGGTATTGTCAAAGCATCAGCATTTGACACTACCTACTGTCATTAGAATGAAAATATTTGTTAAATCCTGGCCTGTTTCATATCAATGCAGATGCAACACAATCAAATAGAATTTACTTTTGCAGCTAAACTATTAATTTTACCAAAAAATGTCTTAGGCATAAATTATTCAGACTTCACTTCCACTTTAATTTATTACTTAATTATTTTGACGAAGTTACAGAAATGTCGGCTCATTTGCAATATTCTAGAAAAAGGTTTAGAGTAAACATCTAGTGCCTTTGGACCCTTTTGAGCCAAAAGCTTTTCAACTCTAAGTTTGGTCATGAAACTTCTAACTTCTAACTTCGTCCCGATGCCTTTACTAGTTTCTCCGAAATCGTCGCCACAAAAATCGGGTACAGCATCAGCATTAGCATCACGTGTAATTCCACAAAATATAGTGTAATAATATTTTAGTATAATAATAACTATTAAATTCTAAAGTTTTAATATTCTACCATACTTAGCGATCATAAAGTGGTCCTCTTTTCTGAGAATGATATTGGAAAAATGTTTCACATTTTGGGCTAAGGTGTTAGCTAGATGGAGCTAGATGTTTATAATCAAAACATTGTACATTGTACACTTTTCAACGATAATTATTCTGATGAATAAATTTTATATAACTTTAAAGATGGCGAAGAGACCATGTTCTTCGGATTCTAATGATGTATCACATGTGATGTGTAGCACATTGATCAAACATTGATAAGAAAAAATAATATCTAGACAAACAAGAAGAAAATAAGTTACAGTGAAATGATTAGCAAAAGGGCCATTAATTTTCAGTTATTTAAGTAAAACTTGCTAAAGAATAAACATCAGTCATTCTAACAAGTGTCAAGTGACAAGTGTTTTTAACCGTTTTCCACTATGTATTAATTTATTTGCTTTAAAGAATGTTTATTTGCGTCAAAGAACATTTTTTCAGAGTAAAGTAATATTGTTTTGACTCAAATAAACATTCTTTGTAGATAATAAATATTTATTTCAAATATTTATATGAGTTAAACAGAAATTTCTATCTGTGTAGAATAAGAATACGGGTGTGTTTTTTATCAATCGAAGATTCATTGTTTATATCTTAGCACCCTAAATGAAGCATGAAGTCCACTAGTCTAAATATAATACGTGTATAAAACCGTAAACAAAAAAATTTAAAGTTAGTTCGATCCACGAAAGAAAATATTGAGATCTTTGGGAGAAGCAAAGCTTGGAAACTTGGAAAACGACGACAGCAAGAAATTGGGAAGCGCACTGATCATAGACAATCAACAAGTAGATATTATCAAACCGTTTTTGGAACAAAAAGCGTGTCGGCTTTCAGTATTGAGAAAGGTCAGATTCTTGGGATCCTTTAAGGAGCGCCACAAGTGCTCTAGCCAAAGTTCATCCTGGCATTCCTGGCAAAATTTCACTTTCCCATCCTCACTTGTTGCACGTATTGGTTTTGGCATTCAACTGACCATCGCGGAGATTTTTACGAGCTGGCATGCATAATTCAGCAATAATAAATGAAGTCCTTCAGGAAGTAGTAAATTTTAGAACCTATTTCACATCAAATGTACTCGAAAATTAAACGATCAGTTAAACTGTTGAAGGTTCTAATATTGTATTATAAGAGTATTCTTCAAAGACACGAACTTTTGGATATTCACTATAGAAGTCATATTTTTAAGAACGTAAAAGCTCGCTTTTGACAAATGAAAGGTTTTGTATCAAAATCGTTTATCCGCTGAATGATCTGGTCTGACAAAGTAACTATAAATATTGAAATTAAACATTGAGGATGCGAGCGAAAATTAAATCCACCAGTTGGAGAAAGTTTCCTGAAACTAATCGGCCGTTAAGTCAAATCAGTGAAATTTATCGGTTTGTTATGGTCCCTATCGTATAGTGACTCTTCCACCGTCAGAATCGATTTATAGACTCTTATATCTAGGGGAAATGCAGTACTCAAAATGGTAAGAGTTATTTTTTCATGGTTATAGCCCGGAAGGAAACGTCGAGACTTACATCATTTTATATGTACAGGGTGAGTGGTGGTTTGATGTAAATGTTTTAAGTGGTCATACAAGAGATCATTTAGATCCTTTTTTCACTACATATACATATACAGAACATTAACCATTCGCTCTACAGCCAGAAAATATTTTCATGTTTTCACGGTGTCCAACAGCAACGTACCAACACAAACTTACGTATTCTTTAAATGGTACAATAGGTATACATATTATTGCAGTTTTTCATTAAGATTTTTACTTTATCATACGCAGTATAATAAAGTATTGTAATCGTGCCGAAAAAAATTAGAATTTAGCGAAAATAGGTATTTTTGGGTCCCCTGAACATTTTTGACCAAGGTACAAAAAAATGTCTGTGTGTGTGTGTGTGTACCCGATTTTTGTGGAGACGATTCCGGAGAAACTACTAACGATATCAGGACAAAAGTTCATATTTAGAAGTTTCTCGACTAAACTTAGAGCTGAAAAGCTTTTGGTTCAAAAGAATCCAATAGAACTGGCTATTAACTCTTAGCATTTTTCAACGATTTTTGCAAATGAGTCGCCATTTCTGTAATTTCGTCAAAATATAAATGTAAATAATAAAATTTAATTTGTTCCTTACAACGCGATTATTGATGTCTGAATTGCAATTTTTTAATGAAACAATTAATATCACAAAAATTACACATGTTAAGTATGGGAAATGTAACATAAAATTAATTTTTTTTCAAATGTATTGAAGATGCAGTACCACAAGGTAGTGTACTTGGCCCAATTCTTTACCTTCTATATACACATGATCTTCCGCAACCAGATGGTGTTACCGTAGCCACGTTTGCTGATGATACTGCTATCATGGCAGTAGATATAAATGTTAAAGGAACAACAGTAAAATGAATGCAGAATGCTGTCGACGATATTAGTGAAAGGACGCAACGATGGCTAATTACATTGAACGAAACCAAATCTGTTCACATAAACTTTACCAACAAGCGAATACGATACGTTCCAGTTAAGCTCCGCTGGAAAGCACATGTTAAAAAGAAACGAGAAGAATTGGGCATAAAATACAAAAAATTGTATTGGCTTATTGGTAGGAAGTCGTCTTTGTCGACATGTAATAAACTCCTGCTTTACAAGCAGATACTTAAACCTGTGCGGACTTATGGTATCCAACTGTGGGGCTGCAAAAAGCAAAGCAATATCACCATTATTCAACGCTTCCAAAATAAGGTGCTAAGAAACATCGTGGATGCACCGTGGTATATAAGAGACAGAAATCTCCACAGGGGTCTTGAAATGGAATTAGTAACGAACGAAATTGGAAAGCTTGCAGAGAATGATCAGAACAGACTTCTCCAGCACACGAATGTCGAGGCAATCCAGCTTCTTGGCAATTGTGACAGTGTGCGAAGACTCAAAAGGACCAAACCTTTTGAGTTGGTGAAGTGAAGTTAAAAAATCATAGCACAGTGTTATGTGAGTGATAACTGATAGGTGGACAAAGCAGAGCAACGTGCAGTGTGTGAAGTTTAAAGCATCAGCATCCAAATTAAATTTAAGTAACTCCAATGGGGAAGGAACACTTAATATCGAACACTTTTTATACGTAGCAATTTAGGTTAGATTAATATAGCTTGTACTTCTAATGGCAGCTCGTCGTGAGAGACCCTGTATAAATAAGTCACAAAAACGGTACGAATCAAACTTTCGTGAGAACACTTGATTTCTCAATCGTTTGATACTACTTAACCCCTTCATTAAATTATAAGGTACATATTTGTTATTCTTTTCTAGTTAATACTGAAAAGCAACATACCGAAGTCAACACCTGAAAAATCGTGCACGTTCAAAGAAGAAACTGTTTCCATCATGTTTTTTTTTTAACGGTATCGTACATTCTTCTCCTTCGAAAACCGGCGCCTTGCCAGTTCGAGTTTCGTTTTATTTAGGGGTCTTAAACGGCGGACAGCATAATTCTCCCCGTTACAATGGCTCGCCGGCAGCCACCCCAAGACATTTCCTCTACTTGCCTGCTTCCTTCCGAAGATCGTCTCGTCCACCCCTTGGCTCTTTCGGCCTGGCCAAACTTCCAACGATCCGTGTATCCCCACCCCCCCGCTTCTGTCCGGCGCTCATTTCAAACTTCACACTTACATCAGATTGAATTTTCAGCTCGCACTTACGCCGCCTGCTTCCTTCACCGGTTAGGGATAATAAAGTGCGTCTGTCCAAACGGCAATTTGGAACATTCCCGCCCCTAATGATGATTTCTAGCGTGGCAATTTGTCTTTTAAGGGTGATCCATGGTCGCGCTCCGAATCGTAAACTTAATCCGAAAAGTTAATCGTAACAGATACCGCAACACTAATCTCAATCGTAAGAATGTTTATTAGGTGGACTGAGTGCTGTCACATTAAGTTTATTAGTAATATCTGTGTCTGTTTGGAGATGTAGTAATTCTTGTATTAATTGAGTAATTTACATCATAGACTTATAATAGTCTATTATTATACAAGTTTTATTAGACATCATATTAGCGCACGAGTTGTTTTGAGCACGACGAGTGAACTATTTTTTCTACTTTGCGTCATTAATTTTAGATAAATTTAGAAATTGTGGTTACTATATTGCGCAAAATTAGAATCTAGGGTATTTTGCGGGTACCACGTGACAGTACTGTACTAACTGTCAACTTTGTAAGGTTGGAATAAATTCATGACAAAATCTAATTGTGAATACTTTTACGATAAAAACTTATACGTTACTTAAACTAAGAAATCCTCAACACTTTAAATGTACTATAGCTTCCCATGTGTATGCTGATATTCTATAATCCATTTATTGCGCATATACAATCCAGCAGCAGTGACTAAAATCGTTCATACCTACGATGTAGGCTTGATCATCGCATAATATCTTATTAAACTACATGTGGCCCTTGAATTATATCTGAAAAGGGGATTTGATGATTAGTTGCAGAGGCACTGTGCATTTGATATCACGTGTACCAACCTTAAAAAAAAGTTACTGAAAACACTAAAAACAGTGTTACAATGTGTGAATTGTGAATGCAAAGTAGAAACTAATATGTTATTATACGTATAAGACGTCAAGTTGACGCATGATTTGTTTAGAAACACAAATAAGTTGCACACTAACAGAACTAAGACTAAGTCGAAAGCGACCTTAAAAAAGAATATGGTATTTTTAATGGGGCAACCAGAATTTTATCCAAAACGTCTCTTAAAACGCTGCGACAATAATCGAAATCGTGGTAGATATGGTGTAGGTTTATTCTTCGCATAACTCCGTATTTACGTAAATTTGGCCCTTGTATTATGAAGGGAATTTTATATTTGATATAATTAAATGAATGAAAACCTCTTTTCCTTTATTTGTTAGTTACTTTCTTTGGAACCGATTCCGCTATTTAAATCAGCACCAGTCTAAATTTATAATTAGGAAAATGGTGATAATAAAATAAATAAATAATAATTGAACATTAACCTTACGGATAGGTAATAAGAAACACAAGCGTCTGAACACAGAGATCTGAAACACTTGACATGGGGTTGGAAGTTAGCAAGAGGGACAGCTGAAAATTATCTATTTTTTTCTTATGGGGACGAATGAAAATGGGGACGAAGATCATGCTCAAATGCCATAATCACTGTCTCATTGTAATCTCCACAAAATTTGCTTTGGTTTTACTTCTGACGTTTGTCATCCAAAATTGTATACACTTGCAAACGCAAAATAGAAAAATAAAGTTTCAACAAAGCTTTTTGGCACTACAACGATTGTAAATTGGAATGTACGTTTATAGGACTATTGTGAGGATAATTACGATGACCAAAAGGGTTAATAGGCTCATGCTCAACATTTTGCCAGAAATGCGCTGTGCTTTTTGGCGCAGTGGCCCGCAGAAATGCTGACAATGTAGCGTTTGATGACCGTATGTGTAAATTGTAACATCAAAACGGACAAGGTGCGAATTAGGGTCGCTTTATGGTAGCGAGTAACCGTAAAGTTCGTGATTTATGCAAATAGTGGTCAGTGTATTAAAATACCAGGGACGGAGATGTGAACTCCGTACGGTAAAGAACTAAACAAAGAATTACATAGCATGTACACAATAATGCGATTGCAGTAGACAATTCGCATTACACATTTCGTGTCACATATTGTGCCACAAATTCAAAGTTAATTATCTCTCTAACCGCACCTACAATTTTGATTAATTCTTTACTCCTTTAGTTCACAACAAGAACAATATTTTTTCTGTCAAAATTTATAACCCGCAGAGGATTTTTTTCGCTTTGACGAATTAAGGTGGCGTTTAAATTGGATATGCGGTTATAATTTTCAATCAGCTATTTCATATGCATCTTTTAAGTTTGTGCATTAAAAATATACCTTAGAGTGAACTTTGTTCCTTTGCTAATAATATAAAAATACCTATGCCTTTCGATATAGTTTGACCTAAAAGATCTGTTGTATTTCCCTCATACATTACAGTCCTTCGATATTGAGCCTTTTCACGAAGTCAGTTATTGTTCGCGGAGTAAGTTGTGTCAACTCTGTTGGTTCAATGATGGCGGCTCCCAAGTGGTTATGTCTTGTGCGCATTAGAGCATCACATTCGCACAATAGGTGCGTACCGCTGTCTCCGGGGAGCCCCCGCAGAATCTACAGTCTGCATTGTTCGTCCGGCCAATCTTTGTGAGATGATATCTCAGTGGACAATGTCCTGTAAGGAGACCTGTAATCAGTCGAAGATCTGTTTTTTGTAACTGGAGATACTGTCTGGCCTTGGAGGTGGAGATGGTTATGGTAGCCTTAGCTTGCCTCATGCCAGATGATGATTCCCAGTAAGCTGGTCTAGCTATATCTTCACAGTTTTGCACCATCTTCCTGATGTGGCTCTTTGTTATACCGCAACAGGGTTTAGGTCCGTAAAAGGGAGACTTAGAGCCTTCTCTGGCTAAAATGTCTGCTTGTTCATTGCCTTCGATCCCTGAATGTCCTGGAACCCACATTAGTGAAACCTTGTTCTCTTTTGCTAGGTTTTCCAGGGAAATTTTGCAGTCCCACATTCTAACTAAGTATGACAAAGACCACCTGGTGTACAAACACGAGAAATGCTTAATCTTGGCATGAATCTTCGCGCGTACGAAGTCGTATGGGCAGATACCATTACAGCATACATCAATCTCCCCGGAGGAGCACTGATCATTACTGGATCTCATGCACTTTATCATCATTTTAATGGTCCGTCCTCTTTTCCGCGAAACCGCATGGGAGTTGACGGGAGAGGTGGAGGGTGCGTCCGGCGGCAGCGCCGACACTTCCGTCCGCACGCTTGATTAAATTTGAATGCTAAGAGAGGCGTCCATGGCCGGCCGTCTCAAGAGGCCCATAAACCGTGCCGTAAACATATCCTTTGGCCTCGGCGGTCGGTCGGAATCCCGACTCCGCCCCTTTCCAGCCACCTACCGGAATCCGGCGGTATTAATGCAAAATCTGATCCGCATTAATCAACCGGCGGTGACACACGACATGACGTCACATTAATTCTGTCACGCTCGCAACTTTAGCCACTTACCACCACCACGCTTGCTACTTCCAGCGGCTGTACCCTGGAATTTGCGCGAATAAGGCAAGAAGGCGCGTCGGCTATCAACGCCGCTTCGGTAATTTGACAATGATATGTGGCTGAGACGCAAAAGTTATGGCGCTAAGCTGTTGCGACGGACAGCTCGATCTCAACTCCCTTCCTATCTCGGTCCTTCTCTGGTTATATTTAGGTACACTTCCTCTCTTACGTCCGATGTTATGCCTGGTGAAACGAGATTTTTTGCTCAAGGTTTGGTTATTTTTGCACTTCGCTGATTTGTTGGCGTCACCAGGTGACCCAACCGGAGTAAACTGCATTTTTGGGCCAGATTAGTTAGTTTTTCTAATGTTTATATCTTCGGTCTGAGTTATGCCTAGCCTTTTATATAAAGTTTTTTAAAGAAAAACATCGATTCGGTCCGGCACCTCCGCCAAAGTGAAACTTTATCGATTCTTTGGAAATTGATTGAAAATCACGAATTTTCAGTATCCCTGCAGTACAAGTTCCACCTGCTGATCACAAAAATGATCTTAAAATATTGATCATACATACATTTTATGCAAAAATCAGTTAAAATGCCCAAAAATGTTTATTTTAACAATGTGTATTTATAGCGGCTGAGAAACTTACAAATTATCTTAGAGTAATCGTTCTAGAATATTTATCTAATACTAGTTTATAATTGCCGTTTTCCAAAACAGGCCTTATTGAATGCTTGTAGTTTACATCATAAGTAGAAAACAATTCAAGGTCGGAATAATTAGTTTTCATTGGAATGTAATATATGTGCATGAGCTCTAACTCAACTAAGAATCACAATATTTCCTTTATTTGAACATGCTTGAAGGAACATTTAAATCTTTAGTTTTGGTTAGTTGTAAATTGACAAATCATGAACAAGAAGATAGTTCATAATTTACTAATTGAAAATTGCCGAATGAACTGAAGAAGAACGGCTTTAAAGTCAATAACGATTCGCATACAGGTTTAATATAGTTATTTATGTACCAAGGGAATTAAACGAATGTTTATGCCCTGAGGGTGATACCCCGGAGGGGTTTTTGGTAATTCTAACATTTGTTGCTGTTTATAACTAATTCGGGTTTGCTCTTACAACAACCAACTCTGTTTTTTTTTATTTTGTTGAAAAGAGCAGATTTTTATCAATGGATTTTGTGAATGGAAACTGAATAAGTTTATTATAGGTATATTATTTACGCTGAATCTGAATGCGAATCCCAAATTTTCCTATAACGCAACGAATTTGAAAATATCTGATGCTGTCCTTGATTAATATGCTACAGCTCATAAAAATTAGAAAGCTGTATATGTTGGCGTTTTCCCGATTTTTCCAAATTAAGAAGAATTGACGCTGTTTTTGCCCCGTATATTTTATTTGCTTAACTTTAGCAATTAATTACTCCGGAAATAATCCATAGATTTGAACGAATTGTAAAGCAAAATGACCTGCGGAATGCTAGCTTTCAATGTGCATTTTTGTAAAATCATTGGATTAGTGCTTGACCTACAAAAAGCTATATTATGCAATGTCAGCAATTCCTTTATTATAGGGGACTATAGTTTCAGCACGATCTTTTGTATGAAAAATCCAAGATAAACAATGATTATGTAATAAACTTTAAACCTATGAATTATTGGGTAGCCTATAGTCTTTATTTCATTAATCTAGCACTTCTAATAACGGAATTGCTGGCCTTGCATAATATAGCTTTTTGTGGGTCAACCACTAATCCAATGATTTTACAAAAATGCACATTGAAAGCTAGCATTCCGCAGGTAACTTTACTTTTCAATTCGTTCAAATCTATGTATTATTTCCGGAGTAATTAATTGCTAAAGTTAAACGAATAAAATTTACGGGGCAAAAACAGCGCCAATTCTTCTTAATTTGGAAAAATCGGGAAAACGCCAACATATACAGCTTCTATTTTTATGAGTTGTAGCATATTAATCAAGGACAGCATCAGAATTTTTTCAAATTTTTTCGCCCCTAGTTCTGCGATAAAATCGACGTCAAAGGAAGGGACATAATATATGGCCACGATAGTACATTTCCATCTGTTACTATACAAAAGAATAGTAGTAGAATGGAACACAAGAACGTGGAACATTCTCTTTGAAGAGTTGTTGTATCAGCGGTATCTGGATCGTTTAGCGCGCTGGTTTACTTTTAATTGAAGCAACTTCTGCGACGTCGTTTAATTAATTCAGAAATAATTAAATAAACGCGCACCACCTCTTCCGTGATGCGGCATGCGACGGCTACTTGGCTACATAATATCCGGGTGACCCGAAACTTTTAACGAGCCTAAGCGGCATTATACAAATGCAGTGTTGCGCGGCCGCGCAGCTAAAAATGCTCGCGTTGGCGTTCGAATTTTTAAAAGTGCATTTCATAAATATCCGCTGGAGCGAGAGAGCGCGCGCCGCGCCGGACGTTTTCCACCAGTTTTCCATTTACATTGGCTCTCATTAAAGTGATGCACTTTCGAGAGATCTCTACGGCAGAGCCGTAGCATCCGGAGACAATCGCATTAAAGCGTCCGCCTCTGTATTTACAAATATATACTTTCATAAGAATTCTATTACGGTATCGTTTAAATGCTACCTACGCCAACAGTCGTTTAGAATGTACAGTACATTATAGTAAAACTTATAAAAGTACGTTGGAAGTATTATATGTATAACAAGTGTCGAGGTAATGTTTGATGTTATTTATTTATAATGAACGATTAGATCACGATTTGTTTAGAATGCATTCAATACTATGTAAAGGTTTATTTTCTAGAATATAATTAAACGAGCTACTCCAAAAACCCAGTAAAATCTGACCCTACAACATTCTCGAATGCAGCACACAAAGCATAGCGGCGCACTTAACTAAACTCACCAATTTAAGACTTTAATGATGCAGACCTGAAACGCCGTTAAACCTCGACACAGATATACGCTGGATTTACCTGAAAGCAAAAGAAAATACTATAAGTGTGATGGATAAAAAACAATGATACAAATATGATACATACAATAACTTTTTACATAACTTTTTGATAAATCTCGGGCCTATCGGCCCTCGAGCATTTTAAACGTATACACACATAAATAACAATTATGTCAGACAAAATAAAAAACTCCCATCGGGAGTTGAACTGCAGCTATTCCTCTCGGAAAATAAAAACGTCAGCACCTTTTACCCTCAGCCATGGTACCATTTGGTAAAACGTTAGAATATAAGTTATGGTTAAGACCATTTTTAAGTTACTAGTCGTTTGTCAACTATAAAATCAAATTTAAAAACCATTTGCAATAATAATAATTGTTTTCCAACAATAATTGTAATCTTTTATACGAAAAGTAGCATTAAAGTATGTTAGTTTTTCAGGATTTTAAGGAACATTTAATGTCTTTGGCTGTAATCGTTTTAAGAAAACAACTTTTATGCTGACTTTTTCACTGCTAGTTTAAACCACATAGATTTTATATTATCTAACCTCAGTGTATTGGTTAAACTGGCATTGAAAAACATAACATTAAAATCGAACATTTGCAAGTGCAATGGATTCAGGTATTCGTATTTTCATATTTTCTGCCACAAGAAAATCTTTACTGCAATTTTTAAATGAAATATAGATTCTGACTAGGAAAATATACATAATGTCTTTCTATTGTGGCATATTTGGTTAAAAAACTTCCATTACTCAATTCGTCGTTAAAATTAGGTGTATTTGCATTGGCGGAAACTCAACCTAAACT
The DNA here is from genome assembly GCA_964023965.1 of Melinopterus prodromus. Classification (NCBI taxonomy): domain Eukaryota; kingdom Metazoa; phylum Arthropoda; class Insecta; order Coleoptera; family Scarabaeidae; genus Melinopterus; species Melinopterus prodromus. The sequence continues at coordinate 56,346,646 of OZ030393.1, forward strand.
GGCTGGTTATCATTTTCGAAAAGTGGCAACCCTAATTGTAAGCCCTATGTTGCATCCAGCCTAAAATTATTGTTTGTTCGACGAGATTACATGTATGTCACAAAGGTCTATTGTCTAATAGATACATACATAATTAAGTTACAAGTTAAGACCATGATAAGGCGGCGTCTTCGACGCAACGTGCATAATTTAATAACAATTTGTGCGCCGGATGACATTTATGTTAACCGGAAAACTTTTAAGTTTACCAAAATCGGAACCGTGTTCCCATATTTACCATATTGCTCATAAAGTTATACAGAGTGTCTCACGGAACTGGTACATTAGAAGTTTCTCATGTTCTACTATTTCTGGAAAGTTGACAGTTTGGAACTAGAATTTACTCGATCTGAGCTATGTAGCTAAAATATGCACAAGTTATCTGGTAACTGTTATTTTAAATGAAATGATATAATTTTTAATTTATTTTTGGTTTCGACGTATCAAAACACATCATTTTTGGTAATGTTTCCCTATACCTAAATATCAGTTTTGATTTTTTTTTATTTTACTAATATGTTGGTTATTTTCGCGGTTACGTTTAAAATTGAATTTCTCAGATATTATTGAAACTAGAAGTTTCATTATTGGTGGTCCAATATGATAAAATCATGATATCTTATACAGGATGTTAAAAATTTACAACACAATAATTGAATTTTCAAACGTAAAAAACTCATTTTTATATATACTTTATATAAATTTACCATCACATTTTTGTCTAACCTAGACTCCAACCTAGTTAAAAATATTTTGGATTCGTGAAATACAGTGTACAGTACTGTGGCAAAATAATAATGTGATGTTTTCCTTTTCAGTGTACGTACAAAAGTCGCGTGACCCGGTGTGATGTTTGAAGGGGCAATATTGACATGACAAACAATAAAAAAAGGGAAGAGCGAAGGTATCTGCTTAAATTCATAACGGGAGGTATAATAACACGACCAACGCTCGGCACCGTAATCTGAAACAAGATATATGGGGCATAAAACATTTCTTTGCTCTGTAATATGAGAAATACCTCAGATTCCTTCACGCTTCCACTACACGGAATTTCTATTACGAGAAATAACACACAGCGCCCAGAGTGGCTCGCTGTACCTACTAGGGACGTCCTCTCCCTCCGAATGCAGATAAATTATCATCTTGTTTAGGTTTTCTTTTTCAAGCCAAATTTCGGGTTACGTTATAGGATATACTCTTTATATTTTTAAAAATAAAAGAATATGAGAAAATTCTTATAACAACTAAATTCGATATATAATTTTCTTTTGGAATTATAATTAAAAGTTCGATTTTTAGTTTTATTGTATGGCCTTGCACAACCTAGTTTTCAAGATAAAAGACTTATTAGAAAATATTGAAAATATTTATAACTATTAGCTACGAATGAAAAGTGGATAGTCGTTTTAGATAGAACGTTTGCGCACAGTCAAAAGAAAACTTTCAAGATGTCAGGTGATAATAGAAAGGTTGAGGTTAAGACCCAGTTGCTTGTTTTTGTGGCATCTGACGTTACAAATTTTCCAAAAAATTTCTAAATCATAAATCAAAAAAGAAGGTGTAAACCCACCTTTCTATAATTGACTGCATTTTTTTCATTCTGTTTGAAAAGTGCAGAAAATACTGTCTATGTCTGAATCTATTATATCGTTTTGGTACAGTTCTTTGATTACTTGGACCGGCTGGCAAGTACCTGGTAAGTAGGTATTATTTTACTTTCATTAATGGGGAATTGCTTCTCGTACATTGGTGAAAAGAAATATGTATCCACTGTCGACAGACATTCAACAGTCATTCTTGTTTTATCTTTCTCGACAATCGCAAATTACGACTGCGATCTACTTAGGGCAATTACTAAGTTGTTGATCGATAAAATAGTTGCTACATACCAGTATACAGGGTTAGTCAAAATTACCGGAACACCTAAATAATTGTCCAAAAGTAAACCTTTCAACAAGAAACTAAACCAAAGTTGTCTGATTTTAAACAAGCTATCATCGAAATATATTTTGAATATATAGAGTTAATATTTTCTTATGGAAACTGGCAACCTTTCCTTTTTCTAATAGAACACATATTTTTACATTTTTAATTTTAATATTAATTCCAAGAATTTTTTGTGGGAATAATTTTTACTTTATCATACGCAGTATGATGAAGTATTGTAATCGTGGTGCAAAGGTACAAACAAATTTCTGTGTATGTACCCGAAATTTGTGGCGACGATTCCGGAGAAGCTACTAAAGGTATCGTGACGAAACTTCATATTTAGACATTTTATGACCAAACATAGAGCTGAAAAGCTTTTGGTTCAAAGGGGTCCAACGGAGCTGGATGTTTCCTCTAAGCATTTTCCAAGGATTTTGCAAATGAGCTGCCATTTCTGTAAATTCGTCAAAATGGGTAAATAATAAATTAAAGTAGAGGAAATTCTGTATACTTTATGTCTATGACATTTTTTGGTAAAATTAATAGTTTAGCTGTATGAGCAAATTCTTTTTGATCGAGATCGTGTCTGCATAAAAACTTAGCCAGGATTTCGACATTTATTTTCATTCTGACAGTAGGTAGTGTCAAACGCTGGTTTTTTGACAATACCTACTGTCAATATTATCAATCAAAATATCTGTCAAATCCTGGCTACTTGTTTCATTTTAATGCAGACACGAATGATCTCGATCAAATAGAGTCTCATGCAGCTAAACTATTAATGTTATATATTGTATGATAGTCATGTGCCTGGCCACAACAGATTTTTTTATATAACGCATCATTTTTGAGTTATAAGCAATTTATCAAAACTCCTAAACTTGTATTTTAACTAAACGGATAAAAAATAAAAGAGCAATTAAATAGAATTAAATTAAATGTTACAGCAAATTAAAATAAATGTGTATGTATGTGGGAAAATATTCAGTTTCAAAGTTCAGGAGTTTCAATTAATTGCTGATAAATTAAAATGGATCCTACAAAAAATCCAGTACGTCCAGTAGAGTCTATTCTAACTCACCCGCAGATGAACTGAATGCAAGGCCCGAACCCCGAGAATGTGAAGGGCCTTCTTTGCCCGCTATGTCTCACCCGGCCTCGCCAATTTATTCGGGCTGAGTGTGGAGCTCCGTTATGGGATCCACTGGCCCGATTTCCAGTGAATTTTATTGATTAAATTCAACAGATTTACCTATAGAAAATAAACTGCTTCCGGGTTATGCCGTGTGTCAAGATTTGTTAATGCTGACGTTTCGCAAACCATGTTGCTCGCTTCTTCAAAGCTAATTGAATACACAGTATTGAATTAGCTTTGAAGAAGCGAGCAACATGGTTCGCGAAACGTCAGCATTAACAAATCTTGACACACGGCATAACCCGGAAGCAGTTTATTTTCTAAATGATTCTGGCCGTGAAAGCCTACGTACAGATTTACCTATAATTTCTATTTTATGCCTTTGGTCCGTTTAAGAATTAACATCGTGTAATAATATCGGATGAAAATAGCTCTTCTCACTTCTTATTGATATGGTTTTTCAGTTGAGTCTTCCTTGTCCATCAGACAACAAACTTTATTTGTTTTTATTCACTCATTTAGGTACGGCTAAGATAGCGAAGTACAAAATCTTTCAATATTGATCCGCAGTATTTCCTTTTCATTAGTAGCTGATAACAAATAATTATGTACTAATTTCAGTAGGAGAGGGGTGTGTACAGACGACCTCGAATGACCCCTAACTCCAGTGGTACTCAAACAAGGGGTCACGCGCCTAACTCCAGAGGTTGTCAAGTTCACAGTGGGCCCCCTCGCCCCTCCAGCTAGGGCGCCGCCCCCTGAGCCCCCTCCGGACTCCGCTCCATCGGTTAGAGCTCTCGTTCTAATATGACTCAGGTGTGTGGTATGTGGATGCTACCGCATGGCGCCACCACCCGTAGATCGTATTCGTTCCAGACCGACCCATATAATCTCCCCTTACCGCGCTCGTTCTCTTCTACTGGGCACGCGCCTAAGTCCAATTCGGTTAACTTCAGAGTGGGTCTCCTAGCCCCTCCAGGTAGGGCTCCGCAAAATAAATCCTATAATTTATGTAATTCTAATCTATTCGATGTTTAAACTTGATGTTAATTAAAAATTAGCTCCATGTTCAGCGGTAAAGAAATACTGTGAGTGAGTGTATACAAACGAATGTGTTCTAGATTCATCAATGGTATTTTTGTATATATAATTAGGTTGGGAATATATTAATTAAAGCTTATATATCGATAATAATTTTAAATGCATTCATTACCTAACCAAATTTATAATGCTACAAACTGTTATTTTTTTCTGGATTATAACTTCTAGTGTATACTGAGATAGAATGCAGGTGTTTTTTTTGTCTGACTGACTACATGAAAAAAAAAGGTCGGTCTCTTAAATACCACCCGAGGCGATTGATTAATTATCGTTTAAGTGTCATATAAATGTAAATAAGGTAAAAATATAGGTTATATCAATGTGAGATTAAGTTATGTGTATGTTATAATTGGTTCTTTATGCAATTTTGCTACAAAATAAAAGATAAACTTTAGTTTATTTTTGTCGTTATAATTGTGTACATTGTGGTAAAACGAACAACAGGTGTCCGACCATAAATAAACCAGCAAGGGACTCAGATATGATTCCCCCATTAGTAAAGACGATGTAGAAGAACCCCATCTCGCTCTCTCTCTCTCTCTCTCTTTCACACACACACACACACACACACACACACACACACACACACACACACACACAGGTCTACCGTAGTTAAATGAGCATACATTCATAAGGGCGATTGTCGATTACCGGAAATCAAGCTCAAACATGTTTGAACAGGATAAAACCTGTCCGTGCGTTGAGTCACGTAGCAATACTGAGAGCTGAATTCTGATTGGTTCGCCAGATGCTATATAAGATGTGATGTGTGTCTTTATCAGTTAAGCATACGACAGTGCCCTTTTTTTATACAGCATGATAGGTAACTAATTAAAATTTCTTTCACATAAACGTCAGTCAACCCGTTAATTGCGTCAGTCAACCTGACAATTTGTGTCAGTCAACCGTTAATTGTGTCAGTCGACCTGACAGTTTGTATCAGTCAACCCCGTTAATCGTGTCAGTCGCCCTGGACACAAAAACCAACGATTTTGTCAGTCAATCCGACAATTTGTGTCAGTCAACCGTTAATTGTGTCAGTCGGCCTGACAATTTGCAGCAGTCAACCCGTTAATCGTGTCAGCCGACCTAACAAAGAAGACGAAAAGTGGTTTCTTCTTATTATAGAAGTATGGGGCTTGATCTTCAATGGGACTGCTACATTCTGGGGTTCACGTGACTTATGAGTCAAGACTGACTTAACTGTGACTCAAGAGTGACTCAAATGTAACTCAAGGGTGACTCAAATGTGACTCAAGGGCGACTCAAATGTTACTCAAATATGACTCAAGAATATTTCTGTTACCCCAAACTGTAGAGTATGAGCTAGTATAGGAGAACGTCAAAATAACATAATACGTGACTACAGCCTGAATCAAGAATGACTCAAATATGACTCAAGAATTACTCAAATGTGACTCAAGAATTAGCATAACATAACTCGTGACTCACGTCTGAATCAAACATGACTTAAGAATGACTCATGAATGACTCAGACATGTCGCAAGACTGACTCAAGAACATTTATGTTGACCCATGCTGTCGAGTATGAAACTATCCTATTAATGGTATCCAATTAAAGCTGTCCGATCGAATAATAACTATAATACCTGCTCACGATTCTAAGCATACTTACCGATAATTCACTCTTACCACAATAATTTACTTGCTATACTACGGATTGAAACACATGCAAATTACACAAAACATGTTTTATTATTATAATGATGGAGTTGTCATTACACAAGTATAAAGTAGCTTACAGTTGTTCATGACTAACAGACACACAACAGTAATATTATTAGTAGAAAACAAAAAGTTATTGTTCTTCACTGTTCTTTATTTAAAAAAAAAATAAAGAACGGCGAAGAACAATAAGTTTTATTTTCTACTATAAGAAAACCTGTTCACGCATCGTATATTTTCAAAAATAAGTAATATTATTATTATTTTAATTATCGTAATAGTAATAACAACAATTTTATTAATTCATACAGAAGCATAGTACTTATAACATATATAACAGAAATGAACTTAGTCTAATAAGGATCGCTTAATATATCCATAAGGGAGTGAGGAATAATCATCATAAAATTTTCTTTTAGACGAATAAGGCCTATAAAGCTTGGTCTCCTCCTTTGTAAAAACCTGATGATTATTTCCTCTACGGATGTTTTTTGAAACAATTTTAATAGCTTCCGATTCATTTACCACAGCGTCCACAATGGAATCAAAATTAATTTGTCTGGAGGTTTGGTAATTAATTTTAATTCCCTTTACCTTGGCTACTGACTTTAAGGTGCCACTTTTTGTCGAAAAAATCTCGTATCCATAATTTTTTGGCCCACCAGACACGAACTGGGTAATATAGCTACCAGTTCCATATTCCTCTAACTCGTCAGTCATGTCCCCCAGGAAGCTCCCTACAGGTATGTCTTCCATACCCTCCCTCGAGATATAGATCACACTATCCGTATCGTAATATAAAACTCGATCTCCTAATTTTTCTAAATAGGTGTACAGTTTTAAACGGGCTTGCGTAGTTGTATATGCGGCGAGTGCAACGTTGACAGTACTAAGGATATCAGCGGCTTCTTCTTTGTACTCATAATTGACTATGAGCACTTTTTCATTCACTGGTAGAACAGTGTTGACGCTGATTGAAGCGTTTGAAAGAAGTGCCAAGAAATCCTCTGGCTTATTTACAATAGCCGTCTTTGATTGGTTCTCTCTCTGGCCTAACTTACCCCAAAAGGAATTGAGCATTAACTTAGCTAGTGCACGTAGACCAGCATTACATAGGATCTCTGTGAACTGTAGACGGAGGCCTTCAATTTTAAAAAACTCCTGAATATATTGGTCCTTTTCCGCATTCGTAACACAGTTCCCGGGCCACCCCGACGCCTGTTGCTTAATTTTGATGAAAGTATTCATCATTTCGGTAAATAAGCCGTCTATATTTGCTTCTGGATTATATTGTGCCGTGTTATACTTCCAAATCTCATGAGTTTCTAACATTTTGTACCCGCTTTGAATAGCCTTGTTCACTTCAGAAATAACCCAAGTTCCTGTGAGAGCTCGTTCGTCGTTATCATGATTACATTCACTTGTGTTCATGTTTTCACCACAAAGACGACACAGTACAAACATCAGCTTTTCGTTCATTTTACAAGGTAGAATAGGGTGAAACAGATTTTTAGGCGGCAGAATTGTGCATTTAATCAGACCTTCTGTATCAGATAGATTAAGTCTAGTGCAGGTTTCTCCCACGTAAACCTCGGGATGACCGATAGGATACACGCCGTATTTACAGACCCAAGGGTATAAACTGCAAATGTCTATGTACCTGATTTTTTCACCGGGTTGGCATTTATAGTAGGTCTTACAATTGCCAGTTCGTCCCCCGTAAAATGCGTCTCGAGGATTCAGCGGGAGCGATGATACTAGAGGATGATCCTCGCAGTATTTCGCCATGTCTGTGCTGGCAGAGAGCGAGTTGCGAAAACCACACTCCCACATCTCAATTACTTCGTATCCTAATTCTCTTAGTCGTGCTGTTTTTGCCATTGTCGATTCGAATCTATTATTTAGAGTTTCGCATGGGTTATCGTGCAGGGGAGAATCTCGATTATCCTTCAGGCAGACATCGTGCCCGTGATAATAGCAGCCATGAAACTCAAACACCTGTCTAGTTTCTTCACAATATCCGTCAACTTTTAAACCGCCTATTATGCTTTCGCGTTCTTTTGCGGCATGGATTATTTCGATTCCTCGTTGTTTTTCCTCCCATACGAGCCACTGTACAGCAATTCTAGATTGGTTGTCTTTCCATCTGTACCCACCCCTTGGTATAATACCTATAGTATTTGTCTTGAGGAAGTTTCTGCGAAAAACTTTGTTGCAAACGCTTGCGATCGTACTTGCCTCTGTTAAGGGGCACACGTTAGTTGTTGCCAACATCTGCTCTCTAAACTTCAGACACGCCTCTGTTAGAATTTTAACGTCGCTAATACAATACTCCACAATTTCCTTTTTAAAGTCAAAAACATCCTCCTTGTGCTCTTCGTACCACTTTAAAAATCTTTTTCGTTCGTCGTCGTCGTCACCATCTGTCCCCATCATGGTGTCGGGGCTGTAGTTTTCGATTGGAGGCAGTGGTCCAATGTAATTTTGGTTTTCCTCGCGGTTAAACAAGTGGGGGAAGAAGCCTTTCTTGAACGTGTCTGGTAAGCCGAATGCCTTTGGTAATTTCGCCAAGGCCATGGGGAAGAAATTTAAACTATCTATAAACTTAACATTGCCAATTTTCATTTGGATTAGCTTTGTACCACGCATTATTAACTCAGGAGTAAGATTTGTCTTTGTGACTATATGGTTGAGTAGAAATTGATGGTCAAAACTTTGACCATTATGGGCAATTACCACTACTGTTTTATATCGACGTCTTAAAGACATAAGATTTGTCAAAAACCAGTCTATTGGGGAGCGATTAAGGTAATTGTCTAAGGGGTCATTCGAAAGTCTTACCCTAACTCCACACTTTTCACAGCGATTATCACTGCTATTTATACAATGTTCACAACAGGTCTTAAACACGCACAAATTTGGTTCATGCAGCAAGGACCCGTCATCGAGTAATTTTTCCTGCATGGTCTCCAGATCGTAGAACACAAAGAAAAAGTCTTTCAATTTCGGTTTCCCTGTATTGGGCTGCATGTAACAAAAATGATTTTGTGGCTGATGTTTGCAACAAATTCTACAGAAAATTTCACCACAAACATGCTCTCTATTCGTTTTTATAGTTTTTAGACACTCATAACAAAGGCGAATCGATTCACAGACACTGGCTCCTTGGTTCACTCCTTTGTTCTTATGATTTTCGAAACAAGTTTTACTTTTAAAGGATCTATGACAAGCCGGGCAGTTATATCTTTGTTCGAGGGGGCACGGGGGTGACTGTTGGCACGATTGACATGATCCGCCACATAAGTGTTTATGTCTTGTGTTAAACGGTACATGACAGTCTTCACAGTAATAAATACAGCAAAATGCAGCAGTCAGTGATGTTATTACTGCGAAATGCTTATCGTTGTAAATTAGATTGATATTTTTTTCTGCTTCCGGACCCTGGAAGATAACGTCGCGTCCCTTAGTCCCGTACTGGTACACGGTGATTTTATATTCTCTTAAATGCCCCTGAAACTGTTGGAGTTCAGAGATTCCGCAGCCGTCTTCAGGGATAGTGACTCCTGCATCGCGAATCAGCGCTTGGGACTTTGAAGTTTGGACCTTTCTAATATTCCTCCGTATTACTTGATATTCAGGGTTCTTATCAACGTAGGCTATGGCGACAGTCAACGCCCTGGGGAGGCAGAGATTATCAGTATTGTTGATCGCTACAATCCCTCGCCGTTTTGAGCACTCCTCCTCAAACGTGGTGAATAGGTTGTGTCTCTTTCCCTTTCCAGCAGGCATTTTCACTGATGTTACTCCAAGACAGAATGTGTCTGTGCTCAGCCCCATCGAGTTGGACTGGAATATAGACGCTAGCAAATTCCAAACATCATTGCTATTGATTTTTGAAGCGTCTTGAAATCTTAACCAGCCCTCTCCTTTCGCAAACCCTTTGCTGCAAATACTGATTCCCACCTGATCGCTAGGGCTTAGATCCTTGGTTGCGGTCACGATGGCACTGTTTACAGCATTCCTTACCCATGTTATAGGCTCAACATCACCTGGGGTTGGATTTATCTTGAACTCCATGGTACGGCCTTGCAAGTTGAATCGCTTGATTCTGCGTGTGATGTCTCTGGTCACGGTAATGGTCTCCATTTTAGCTTCACTCGGCATGGCTGTAAAACAATTAATGAGGCAAAAGTAATGCTAGTCTCAATTTATACCTTCGTGAAGCACACGTACCGAAGACAAAACATAGGTAGTTAATTTACCTACACGTCATACACGTTTATATTAATAAACATAACAGTTTTCGATGACATGAAATGAAAATCTCATTTCAAGATATTGCATCATAATACAATAAATTATATAAAAAATTATTGCATCTAATAGATTTTTTTTCTGCGTTATTAATGGCAAAAATCAATAGATTTTTGCCAGAAGAAATATCTTGTTGTCAAATTTTTACTCAAGATTATTTCAGAACTAACATATTAACAGTTTTGTTTTTATTTTTTTTTTTACGTAAACAATTCTGTGTTCTTAATGGTTTTAGGAAGATAATTAAATCTCATAAGATAGACATGATATAAGCGTATTATACCTTTAACTTGAATATAGTTTATATAGTTTGGAAATTAAAAAATCTGATGTGGCCAGGCACATGACTTTATCATACAATATATAAAATTAATAGTTTAGCTGCATGAGAATCTATTTTATTGAGATAAATCGTAGGTATTGTCAAAGCATCAGCACTTGACACTACCTACACTACGTCATTAGAATAATAGTTATTTATGTCACAACTGCCGAAAGTACGGAATAGCACGGCGACCGGTGATGCGGCGCGTCCCCGAAGGCGAAGCGTCGCCGTCGCATGTGAGCGAGTCGCGCTATGTAGTTTTCGGCAGGAGTGACATCAACGTTTTTTGTGTTGCTTTTTGAGAAATACGTACTTGCAAAAAATTAAAAATGGTTATATTTCTGGATAGGAAATGTTAGGTTGATACCACTTCTACGAAACGTCAAGTTTAAAAAGCTAAATCAAATTCTGACAGATTTATATTCGTTCATGACACTGTAGATGTCACATCCGTACCAACATACTTAAACGTAACTATACTCATCGCTATACTTTATTTACAATTGTCTCAATTATCGTTTTTACAATTAGATAACAACGGGTTGATATTTCTTATCAACAAACAATCAAATTAGCGATCTTATTTTATTTGAATTTTGTATTTTCTACTTTGCCGCAGTAGAGCGGCAACGTTCCATAGCGGTTCTCCAACCTCTGATGAAATCAGCTGTTTTCGAGTGTGACAGCCATAGACATATCTGTGGTGACAGCACAAAAAAATATTTGTCAAATCCAGGCTACTTTGAAGTTTCATATCAATGCAGATGCGACCGATCTCGATCAAATAGAATTTGCTCTTAAAGCTAAACTATTAATTTTACCAAAAAATATCATAGGCATAAATTATTCAAAATTTCCCCTACTTTAATTTATTATTTAACTATTTTGTCGAAATTACAGAAATGGCGGCTCATTTGCAAAATCTTTCAAAAAGGCTTGGAATAAACTACCAGTTCCTTTGGACCCCTTTCAACCAAAAGCTTTTCAGCTCTAAGTTTGGTAACAAAACTTCTAAATATGAACTTTCGTTCCGATACCTTTAGTAGTTTCTCCGGAATCGTCGCCACAAAAATCGTTTACACACAGACATACATACGCACAGACACACACACACACACACACACAGACATTTTTTTGTACCTTGGTCAAAAATGTTCAGGGGACCCAAAAAGACCTATTTCCGCTAAAATCTCAATTTTTTTTTTCGGCATGATTACAATACTTTAGCATACTGCGTATGATAAAGTAAAAAAGAACGTTATATATTTTTTTTCAAAACGTTACATTTTTATGTAAATTCAATTTTATTTAACCTGTCCATTACACAACAACGGCTCCTGTTAAATAAATGAAAAGTCATAGTGTTATTTTTAGCTTATTGTCGTCGTTAATGCACTTTTCTTACTTTATTTAGAAATTTAGAAATAAATTAGACCTAGAATTTACTAAAATGTTCCACCTAATATATTGTATATGATAACAGTAAGATTATTAAAATGATACTATATTACCATAAAACTTTTGTAAGCGTTCTTAAGAACTGCTACAGAAGTTTTATTGTAATATATTGTAGGTTTATTTCACCATTTTATTTTCTTTACAATAGACTTCACTAATAACTGCGCAATAAATAAAACACATTTTTATAATATCCATGTAAATTAGACGTGAGATTTCTCATCAGATTGATACGTGTGTAATAATTAGCAGCCTCGAAATTAAACAAACCGTCCACTAATACGTGAAATCTGCTGGTGACGGGATTTCACTTGAATTTGAATCAGGACATACAGCCGTAGGTACGTCTACTTATAAATAAAACAGAAACTTGACATTCTAGATCAGTCAGTTAATGACAATTTTTTTAAATCTTCAATTATTATCATTGGTAACAAGATGAATTGTGTATTTACTTACGTAATTAATGTGTGTATTAGATGAAATAAATTTATATAAATTTATATAATGTGCCGTATCATATTATCAAACACTTTCATGTTTAGTAATATAAAAATAATTCTAATTATATTTAATTAAATGCATTACCTACTCAGTGGTCCATATTACATTACTACAAAGAAAAGGTAAAATAACAAAGAGGTATGTTAATATATGAATTACAATACAAAATATTTTATCTGATTTAAAGTTTATGGAACATTTCACTTAACCGATACCCGTAGCCTTCCGGCAGGTACCAAATCAGGGGTGCTTCTCTCCCGCAAATAAATAATGATTACATGGAGAACAAAACTCAGAGGTTAATTTATCTACAGTTCAAATAAAATACATGCAAAATACCTAACATCTGAATTTACCTTTTTGTGTGTTTTATTACTATCTTAAATTATTTTGTCGCTATTATACCCTATTAACGCACCCAAAAAATAATGTTTTGCATTTTTATTAATGTTTTACTCTTTATTCCTATTCAGGTAGATGAATTTATAAAGTCAACGTTAGGTATTAGTTAACATATGTAAAATGTTCTAGAGGGCGGCACATTAGGTCTTTGCACGCGGGTTGCCCACACCCTAGGATCGGCCCTCGATTTATAAAAACAATAAATGTTACAAGTTAAAAGAAAAAGGTACTATAACAAAGAGTTATGTAAATATATGAATTCTTAAAATTTAGGGTCTTGCCCTTGGTCGATACCGTTAGCATTCCGGCAGGTACCCAATCAGGGGTGCTTGACTCCTCCCCCGCAAATAAAGATGATTAAAAGGAGGACAAAACTCTGAGGTTAATTTATCTATAGTTCAAATAAAATACATGCAGAATACACTGCAAAATACCTAACATCTGAATTTACCTATACCGTAAAAGTTAACCAATCTAATTCTTAGAATTCAAAACAAGTAAAATACCGTAATTAATTCATATATTTGTAGGAAAATATTATAATAATAGTAGCGCGTTGTAACGTAAGGAGTATAGCAAAGTCACTGAAACGGACTGTGCTAATATCCGAACATTGTAAAAGATCTTATATGTGTATCCGAATTCTAGACAATTTAAAAATACAATTTCATATAAAAAAAATATTTAAAAAGAAAGTTATCATTGATACTTATCTTCATGTATATCTTGAATATAAGAAACGACCTATTAAAAAAATATCTAATAGGATTTTAAATTAATTTTAAACCACAATATTGGTTGCATTTATAAAAACCAAAATGGGGATGCACCTATAAAAACAATATAACACTACAAGGTAAAGAGAAAAAAAAGAAGAAATAACAGTCATGCTAATATATGAATTACGTTACAAAAAGATCTAATTTGTATTCGAAATGCACGACAATTTCATTTGAATATTTTTTTAAAATTTAGTCTACCGTTTGACTGTGGCCGATGTCAGTTACATTCTATCAGGTAGCAGAATGATGATAGGTCTCGTCTGTCCCCTCACCGGGTTCTTAAATTAAGTTAAAAATCGTGCCTTGACAAATTCGTATTTTAAAAATTTATTATAAAATTACACAATATGTAAGGTAACTTAAAAAAAAATGCTTATTGATAATATGTGCTTCACGAAATTACACTTAATGTGTAGTAAATATTAATTACTTACCTATTATGCTGTATAAAAATAGGCACTGTCGTATGCGCTGTCGTAATAAAAACGGATGGAACAAGACTGATAGTAATTACTGATTGATCACATCTTATATAGCATCTGGCGAACCAATCAGAATTCAGCTCTCAGTATTGCTACGTGACTCAACGCACGGACAGGTTTTATCCTGTTCAAACATGTTTGAGCTTGATTTCCGGTAATCGACAATCGCCCTTATGAATGTATGCTCATTTAACTACGGTAGACCTGTGTGTGTGTGTGTGTGTGTGTGTGTGTGAAAGAGAGAGAGAGAGAGAGAGAGAGCGAGATGGGGTTCTTCTACATCGTCTTTACTAATGGGGGAATCATATCTGAGTCCCTTGCTGGTTTATTTATGGTCGGACACCTGTTGTTCGTTTTACCACAATGTACACAATTATAACGACAAAAATAAACTAAAGTTTATCTTTTATTTTGTAGCAAAATTGCATAAAGAACCAATTATAACATACACATAACTTAATCTCACATTGATATAACCTATATTTTTACCTTATTTACATTTATATGACACTTAAACGATAATTAATCAATCGCCTCGGGTGGTATTTAAGAGACCGACCTTTTTTTTTTCAGGTAGTCAGTCAGACAAAACAAAACACCTGCATTCTATCTCAGTATACACTAGAAGTTATAATCCAGAAAAAAATAACAGTTTGTAGCATTATAAATTTGGTTAGGTAATGAATGCATTTAAAATTATTATCGATATATAAGCTTTAATTAATATATTCCCAACCTAATTATATATACAAAAATACCATTGATGAATCTAGAACACATTCGTTTGTATACACTCACTCACAGTATTTCTTTACCGCTGAACATGGAGCTAATTTTTAATTAACATCAAGTTTAAACATCGAATAGATTAGAATTACATAAATTATAGGATTTATTTTGCGGAGCCCTACCTGGAGGGGCTAGGAGACCCAATCTGAAGTTAACCGAATTGGACTTAGGCGCGTGCCCAGTAGAAGAGAACGAGCGCGGTAAGGGGAGATTATATGGGTCGGTCTGGAACGAATACGATCTACGGGTGGTGGCGCCATGCGGTAGCATCCACATACCACACACCTGAGTCATATTAGAACGAGAGCCCTAACCGATGGAGCGGAGTCCGGAGGGGGCTCAGGGGGCGGCGCCCTAGCTGGAGGGGCGAGGGGGCCCACTCTGAACTTGACAACCTCTGGAGTTAGGCGCGTGACCCCTTGTTTGAGTACCACTGGAGTTAGGGGTCATTCGAGGTCGTCTGTACACACCCCTCTCCTACTAATTTCATTAGAATTACTTTCTACTATTGAATAAAGGACGTATCTTGCCGTTAAATGTTCAAAATCGAAATATTGTTTAAAAATAAACTACAGAATTTAACAATAGGTAATAACTATACAGCAGCAATTAAAGCCAATTAGTTATTCAATTAAAAGCTATAAACGCAATTAAAAATATGTACTCTCAAATGCTCGATTATCGGAGATGTTGACACGTTTGTTGACTATACGCACCCCAAATGCAATTATCGATTTGGGGCACTGTCCGACCCTTTACTTCCCAGTGATAATACGCGCGGCAAATCAGCGTTAGCGCCCTTCCAATTATCATAATTGAAACCTCCATTGTGGCGTTGTTATTTTGTTGTCAATAGAACACAGTAGTTCGATCGAACGGCCGGCAGACAGCGCTAGCGGAGGTTTGCGCCCGATAGCATTATATACGCCATTATCGTACTGGTTGACAATTAATTTATAACGTTGAATTATCACGGCCAATTAGGCTTATAAAGGGGAACTGTAGAGTATGCGGACTATCATGATCTTGCCATGAGTCTATGGCGTGTGGGCGCCCACTGACCTAGACTGTCGGTCAGTTGTCACTCTAGTTACTGCCAATTTAACACCTTGTTCGCGTAAACTGGTAATTCCAGGTCGACGCGTGTCCGCAAAATCCCTATAGCCGCTTAACAATTGATTACGCGTCATTAGGTTCAGTCCAACCCTGCACTTTACAACGATTTGTCAATTATAGCTTAATTGATCACCATGAGAAGATTTATATTTTACAGTTTGTCATCGAATTGACAATTGAAGGAGGTTATTTAACGGGTTTGCTGATATTTATCTTGATGACTTTATATTTGACATTTTTACATTTCAACTAAAAGCAGTTCATTTATTTCAAAAACTAAGCAATATTACAAGACCCTCGACAGAAAAGCATCTTAATATTTTGTTTTGCAGTCGCATTATTCTGAACGGAGCCTTCATGTCTATAGATTGTTCAGATTGAAGTCATACAATATATTAACAAAAACTGACGTTTTGTGGAGATATCAATAGATCATCGAACGACGAACTAGAAATAAACAACAAAATTTACTCGCATAATACGATAAAATAAATCGACCCCAATTTTCTTATAATCTAAATACCTACTTGAAATATATATTTGAATATTAACAAGCACTGTTTAAAACCACAAGAGAAAATACGTTGACATTGTGAATTTTAAATGCTTGTAAACTTCGGTGGCTTTGGCCATCCATGAAACAATAAAATGTCATAAAATGCACATTTTCAGCGTCACTTAAATTTCTGGTTATTATTACTAATTTAAGAATACTTGTGAAAAGCTTTCAGGATTTCAGGCGAAAGTGCAAAGTTTAACCCTTTTGAGTTTCCTGCGTATTGTGTTCAGTCACGGTTGCTACAAAAAACGTTTTTTTTTTTATTTTAACCAAAAACCAACAAGTTATATGGATCCAGCTCAATATATCTTGCCTTTTATTCATATCAGGCGACAATTAGCGCTATTAATATGTGCTGGGTAATCCTGGCTGCTACCCAAGCCATTAAAAACATTACAGAGCTTCATATTTTATAATAAGAAAAGCATTTGCATGCTGTTAAAGCTTAACTACTTCTGAGATATGTCCATCTGTAGGTTAAGAAGTGTCCGATGTAATACCAACCTTGCAATCTACGCAAACAAACAATTGTTTTGGCTAGTTTTGGAAAAATCCCATAAAATGCAAGGGAGGAAATTATTGAAAACGCGTTTTTCTCCTGAAGAACCGAAAACCGCCAACTTTCTTGACTGCATGATTATTGTTTTTTGTATTATAAAATAAGATGTCATGGATGACCCTGCATACCAAAAACATATGTGTGTCATTTGTATAAATTACAAGTCGAGTCATCCCTTCACTTTAGAAACAAGAACTTCGGTCAGATTAGTTTTCGAAGACGAAAACGAAGAAGACAATTTCCTGTAACGCAGAGACAAAGTGTGTTTTACTGAAGAATCTCGGTTTTATCTAGCTTATTGTCATGGTCGTGTACGATGCTACAAACGACCTGAATTTAAATAGCTTCTTTTATCATGGTATTTTATAGTTTTTTTTACATCATAGAGTTCTATTGTACTCTTTAGAATTGTCTATCAACCTCAACGGATAATTCTGAGTTTGCTCCGATCTCTTTGAACCCACAACCCTTTGTATTTTAATGATTGCGCCCGACCTTCTCCTGCAGTTTTCTTTGTCATTTTTAATACCGTGTCACAACACAGGACCCATCACAGTTTTGCCAACTTATGATAGCACAATCCAATATTTTCAACATCAGGACGCCTTAAAACGTAATTCCGAAAATTCTAGCGCAGTAAATGATTCCTTCGAGGAGTCCGAGGTAGTACGAGGCCATAAGATGGTTGCAACGGGCCAACGGTAGCCGCCGGCATTTGGGGGAGAATGAATGAATGAACTAACATCCACCGCTTGGTTCCTGGACCCAGTTTTCGCTCCCAGTGTACTAGATCGATTCCTGAGTACAGCTGACGCTATAGGGCGGTGGCCCCGGTCGGCACCGCCAGGGCCGACCCTAGCAGCTTTGCACCCTAAACTTCAAAAACTTTAAAATTAAAAGAAAACGTATTTATAGAAAAACATAATCCAGAAAAATAGGTCTACCCTCATGCAAAATTTACGATTTTTTTATATTAAAAACAAAAACTTTGGAACTGAAACTAGTACGAAGAATACTTTTAAAATAACAAAGAATAACAAATATTATTAGTACATTATTAGTACAAAGTTTAACCCTAAATTAAAATAATCGGTTTTGAATCTTTTCTTTCTGCGAAATCGCGAATTACTTCTTTCACGATCAAATGTCTTAATCAATTCATATTAAAAAATAAATGTCATCAAATGTTCACCCAACATTTTGATCATATCTAGAATGACTAGACTACTATTTCGTTAAGCAATTTTAAAGCGTTAAAATTAGAGGAATCATCATCTGTTAACACGTTTTCCTTAGCTTCAAGTTTGTATTGAAACTCAACAGAGTCGTCATGACTATTCCATATTTGTTGTTTGATTTTTGTATAGTTTCCTCTACACTTTCATTTGTAATTGTTGTATTTCGTTAGGTAATTTTTCAGTTTCTAAGATAACGTTGTCAAAGCATTCTACCGATCTTAATTCTTAATGAGCTATTTTATTGAAGCTTGTCTATTATTGTCTGCTGTGCATTTTAAAATATAGGAATGGTCAGAAACCCGTAAATTCCTGTATTGTATTAGATTTCATTTTACTATTCCTTTATTTGCTAGATTCAGGCAATATTTTTAGAGCTTTTTTGTTATTGTAGTTAAGTTTGGTTTTCCTCCGCCTAGGGCCGGCCCTGGCAGTGCACCCCCGCAAGGATCAGCACCTCCTGCTCGGCTTCCTTCCACGCTTCCTTCCCCCATCTCACCCACACGCTCTCTACACTCCTTCCTTCTCGGAACGGTGCGAGAAGCGGCGTGGGCGAATCTTTGAGAGATTCTCGGAACTCGGAGTTTCTTTCTGACAGTTGGCAGCGCGGGCACAACTTTCCATTGACGAGTGTGTGTATCTTTGGTATCTAGACGGCTATTGTTCCCCGCAGGTATCTTGCGCACTTGAAACTTAGTTCTCGCAGCCCAGCGAGGAACGTGTCTCCACAGTTTGCTCTTTGTCGGTGGTATACAGGGTGCAACAAACCACAAGCTGTTTTCTTGGTTATGCGCGACGTCAGAGAGGAAAAAGTTAGCATGGTCTGAAGAATTTTATGATTTGTGGTTTTTGATTTTCTGAATATACAGGAAGTGGTGGTAACTAGAGTTGCCGGAGCATCTGTTTTAAAGAGAACATGTGTTCTGCAAATCTTTCTTTTTCTGTACTTCCACATACTTTTATAAGGATGTCACTTGCTCCAAATTTGACGACAACATAAAACATATAATCCTATAATTTGGATGAAGTTGCAAGTTTAAGAAAGTATGACCCATGGATTATAATCCGACATACCGTGTCCAACACTTGCATTGGAAATTTTATTATTATTAACTTTGCAGAAAATTTTATTCTTTATAAAAGCTTTAGGATGGTCTTTACCTAAATTGCAAATATTAGAATGTAATTATCTGCTTGAATGTACCTACCGAATGTTACCAAAGCTATGAATACCTCTCAAGAGTAAAGTACCTTTATATTGGAAGCAATGCAAAAATTTTATATAAAAAAATATTAAGAAATATTAGTGTTCATCAAATACAAAATTATAGTAACCTTCTTCATTGTTATTATTAACAATAATCATTTTTATTATCAAGATCTCGTAAGATTGTATTCTTTAAAAACGTGTCTGGATTGTCTTAAACCTAAATTGTAAATACGAAAATGTCGGTATGCTTGCATGTACTAAAACTATAAAAAAACAAAGAGTAAAGTAGCTTTATGTTGAAAGTACTGCAAAAATGTTATTTGAAAACAGTATTTGGAAACATTACAGGTCATTATATACGAAGTTATAATCACCGTCTCCGTGCTGCTAAAAAGATGAAAATGACATAGTAAGTAAAGTACCTTTATTGTTAAAGCATTGCAAAATATTAGTTTAAGAAATGTGTCATTTTTGTGCATGCAACGACGCAGGAGATTATAATTTCATATTTAATGCATTCCTATATTTCGAAACACTTTTTCAAGTAACATTTTTGTATAGCTTTGAAAATAAAGGTACTTTACTCTCAAGACTTTTGCATAGTTTTGGTAACCCCCCTGCATTTTAGGTTTAATACAATCTAAAAGAGACCATAGCGACTTTGTTAATTTTCCGACTAATTTTAAGCAAAAATCACCATATTTCTTTGCTAAAATAGGACGGTATATAATTGTATAAAAATTGGGAGAATCGATTGTTAATTCAATTATATTCAAATTGTACGGCTTTACATATACAGGCTGTCTCACGGAACCATTTTATTAGAAGTTTTTGATGTTCTATTATTACTATCCAAAGTTTCAGATTAAAATACTCTAAACCTGACTGCCACTTCCGGTCTACCAATTCTGACACCAACTTTGTTATGTTAAATAGAATGATCTAATTTTTATTTCGTTTTTTCCACGTATCGTATTTTCCACGTATCGAAACAGATTGACATTTTTCTCAACACCTTGAATAAATTACTAATATTGTCGTGTGTTAAAAATACAATAAAATTAGTTGGAATTCACTCAGTTGTTGTGAGGATATCTTCAAAACAGTACACCGACAAAATTAATACCAAATCAGAAAAGCAACAAGATTATAAATTCACCAAATTATAGAAGAGAGAGAATGTTTTAAACCGAAAATACAGAGACAATTTAAAATATCACTGACTTCGATATATGAAATTACTATACATAGTCTCTACAAAAGAGTAACACAATACATAAAATGTGTACTATATCAAATCAGCCCTTCTGTGCAGTTCTCAGTACAACAGAATACGAATTTTAGACTCGCGTATTTACAGACTGCAGGAGATTCGTTGTTATGTGTCACTCCGTTGTGTAAGTACAAGATAAGCCTCAGATAAAAGGATCTGGGAATTCATTGAAATGCAAATCCTGTGAAGTGCTAAAGAAAGTGTCGCCAACTCGAAAATTATCTCGTCGCAGTTTTATAGACTGTTCAGTGGAGGACAATAAAAACGAATTCCCATTGCGACAACCGCATATTTAAAGTAACAATATATTTATTTATTTCTCATTTTTTATTAAAAAAAAAAAACTGAAAGCACGTTCAGTTACAGCGACAACTGCTCACATAGGTTACAGTGTGTCTGCACGTGTCTTTAACACAAAACGTGTCCGCCATTCATTCACTCCGTTTTCATTTCCCCGCTCTGCTGGCTCGCTTAAAATCAATTAAATTAAATTAAAAATACCTATAAAGAGTACAGACGGGTCTCCCGATTGGTTTGGGGCGTCAAACACGCGCGAAATGTAATCGGACACGTACGTTCTCTCGATTGTGAAAATTACACATTCCTCCATACGTGTTTGTGATTATTTTACTTTTTGGCGGATGCGCCGGTAGTAACAATAAACCCAATTTTTACAGTTATTTTTTTTAAATTTTTTGAGTCGTTAATATGAATGTTTTTACAACGGTTTGGTGACATTCG
Source organism: Melinopterus prodromus (assembly GCA_964023965.1). NCBI lineage: Eukaryota > Metazoa > Arthropoda > Insecta > Coleoptera > Scarabaeidae > Melinopterus > Melinopterus prodromus. The sequence continues at coordinate 56,368,288 of OZ030393.1, forward strand.
AGTACTTTACGAATTGCAGCTTAAAAGTACTAAAAGTTACTATATAGTTATAATACTACTAATACATAATGAAATAATGGTTGGTTACTTGCTGACAATTACATAGAAAAGAAATGAACCTTTTCAGCGCTAGATGTTAGTCTGCAGGGTCTTTGAATTTATTAGGTTTATTGTGTTTATGCCACCGATGTTATTACAGATGAACATCGTTACTTACCTGATATGATACAATGCGCTACAATATTAACGAACCTGCTACTTTGTTAGTAAAATCACATAGTGCCGTACTTTTACGATTCTAAGGTATAGTATGACGTATTTTTTTGTTAATGATCATTTTAATAGAAATAAAGCAGCACTGTCGTTGTAATATCAACCAGATTAATAAATAGAACTTACAAGACTTATAATAAAAATATAAAATAAAAATTGTATAGTAATATGATCACAAGAGCAAATAAATATCTTAGGACGGATGTTCTATAACTCTGAATTTTGGTGAATTAACCTAAATAGTTTTGGTGCTTGTAGTTGTTTATTTATTAAAGTTAATAAGTTAATAACTTCGGTATTGCTGCTCTGGAGACCACATGAAACTCCAGTCTAATTTTCACGTTTACGTTCAAACGAAAGCACAGAAGTAGGTAGTCCTGTTGCTAGCCGCCTGGACCTGATCCAAGAATTCTCCATCATAAAAATCCTCATTTTAATAACACTGGGTATAATTCGAGACCATATTTGTCTCCGAGCTATTAGCATCTGTTATGACAACCAAGATTTATAAATTAATATCGTCAATTTGCGACTTGCTGTGTTAAGTTGTGCCAACGACACTCGCATCAATCATCACGGTCCACTTTTTTTTGTCGTGGAAACTCGCCAAGATTAATTAAAGGGGTGCGGTTCAACAAGCGCTCACCCAACCCTCTCCATTACATTATTGTTACCGCTCGGAGCTCTGTATATCGGTAGCGAGCGCAGTCCGAATGAATTATTTTTCGTCTACCCCATCGCCATCTTTGGTAATTTATGGGGACATCTTAGTTCGCCGCTAGATGGCGCATCCGTCCGTCGGATGGACGTAGATTGCGGGGAGTTTGTCACACTGTCCTCAAAATCTCCGGGCTCATCTCGATGCGCCAGACGTTTTATAAAGTTTTAAATTTACTGGCGAGCGCAGGGCTAAATTGCACCGTAATTTCGAGCGCGGTTAAGGCGGCCGTCGACAGTGTTCTAACCCCAGACGTAAACCCGAGAATGTATTGGATGTGTCTTACGACCGAGTTTTATATACGGTATATCGGATAAACTAGCTTCTGTAGACATTTAAATGACAGCTAAAGAGTGGTCAGTTTGCTTGCAAATATTGAGAGGTTCATTTTCCATATTGTCTTTGGTTATTTTACGTTTTCAAAGCAGAAATAAACGCAAATTTTCCAAAATTCATCACGTGCTGTTCATCTCTTACATCTCTTCATCTCTTACAAAGTACTGCTACAAACACTGTTATTGTTTTATCATTTTCTGGATCGTTGTTTAGCCTCACTTCGTAATATTTTCTTGTACGGTGTGTTATTATAGGAAATATTTTCTTGAGAGGAATTCTCGATGACAGCCAGAATTAGTTATCGTCTTGTTTTCGAGTTATAACCAAAAGTTCTATTGTGTAATATTTTATATTGTCACTTAAAATATATACACAGTGGGCAAAAACCCAGTACAAATTTTTATTCACTCGTATTTCCAAAAATATTTAGTCATTTCAAATATTTCGTTAAAAACCAATTGCTTGTAGTGTGAAGATTCAAACCATACCATATTTGCAATAACAGAACGTTTCAATCCAAAGTTATGTTGCTTTATGTTTGGCTGTGAAACATTTCTGTTATATCACGTCAATTTAATGTAAAATGAAACGTGAACATTTGTCTTGTTTTGGTAAAAAAAAGGGCAGTAGAGATCTTATAGCATCGTATACAGGGTGATTTTTTTGTTATACAGGCTGAAATATTTAGACATTTTTTTTTTGTTTTTAGTGAAAACCAGTGGAATGTGACGTTTGTAACAAAAACATTGCAACGGCAAGAAAACAGTGTACTTGAGTTATCTTTAAAGATCGTGAAGAAACCATTGCTGTTGTTATAGGCGGCATGTTTGAATTTATCATTTTAGGTGGTCTTTTCATCAGTTTCAATTATGATATATCACACTTGTTGTTTAGCTGTAAATGCTAGACGTATGTTACTTGTTATTGTTCTTTTGTTTGCTTTTGCTAAGATTGATTTGTGTATGTCACATCATTTCAAACCAAGTCTCATGTTTTGTGTCAAGTTTAATTAAAGAGCACTTCCAACATCTGCCTGAAGTCAGCCTGAATACATTGTGTTGTCTTTTTTAGATATTTCTTTATTTGAAGATGTAATTTTTACGTGAAAAACGAACAGCAAAGATCTGACCGTCAGACAAGTGAAAGCAAACTGCAATAATTTTAGTTCGATAAAAAAACATGTTGATTTTGGTTCCAAATCACTGCAAACGCAAAATTTCATGTTTGTTGCAAAAACAAAAAAAGAAAAAAATCCACAGCCCAATAATGGTAATAAACAAGTAAGAAAGCTCCTTAAAAAATTTCAACAACAAACATTATAATTTTAAATCTAAATGATTATCTTGCCTAAGATCTATTACCGGTCGTGATGATTATTTGACATGCTGTAGCTCTTCATGCAAGTGCAATTTTCACATAATATGTGCCAAGTTAACCGAGGAGGCGTTTGTGAAGCTGAGAGAGTCAGGAAATGTGGGAAGCTGGACATGCTCGTCGTGTCAAAATCTAACCAAGGATGTGTCGGGAACAACATCAAAGGAACCTCATGAGGAACTTACACAGGAAGAAAGATCTCACGTGAGTAATCTTGATGAACTGATTTCACAAAAATTAACAACATCACTGAATGTCATAACAAACGAGGTTATGAAAGTCATTGAACAGTTTAAAACTGAAATCAAAACAATGCAGACAGAAAACTGCAAACTTAGGAACGAGGTTATGTTTCTGAAAACCATCATAGTACAGTTGGGCTATGCTCCACGAGATGACGCTGAAGTCCGACAGTCACAGGTTGTACCGGCACCACCAACTACTCCATTAACTACTCCATCCGCATCCGCATCAGTACCAGCGGTTGGTCATACTACAATGAAACGCCAAGTAGAACAGAGAGGTCGGCTAAATTCAACTACAAAGCAAATTACTACAGCCCCCCAGGCTACAAAGAAACACTCCGAGGTCGTCAAGACAGGCTTAGTACCGCAGCGTGATCTGATGGAAACAACAAATCGCAAACCTGATGATGATACGGCTTTCACGGTAGTAACCTATAAGAAAAGAACATCTCCGAAGCAAATAATGCGTGGCACAGCAAAAAATTTAAAATTAAAAGCTGTTGCCAGAAATGGACACCTTCATGTCTCTCGCCTGGAGAAGGACACAACCACGGAAGATTTGTTGCAACACCTAAAAGATAATAACATTAAAACTGCGGAATGCGAAAAATTAAATTCTAAATACCCCGACAAATATTCTTCATTTCGAGTGTCAGTGCCCATTGATCAGCTGGAAGCGGCTCGCGACGTAGAATTATGGCCCGAGGGAGCAGGAATTAACCGTTTTTTCTGGAGAACATCAACGAGAAAAGCACAGACCTAACCGTCTTTCACATAAACATACAATGCATAACTAATAAATTAAATGAGCTTGCACTTTTTACCAACCGATCTAGAGTGAACGTTATATGCATAAATGAACATTGGTTGACAGCTGATCAACTTGTTAATCTTAGGATACCTCATTATAATCTTGCAAATTACTTTTGTAGATCTGAAAAAAGGCATGGTGGCGTTTGTATCTACGCCCGGGAGGATGTTAGATTCGTAACCATAAATTTGAACGATGTTTCGGTGGAGTTGGACATTGAGATCACGGGTATAAAGTGCGATGGATTCATGATATTATCGGTTTATAGATCCCCATCTGGCAATTTTAAGGTTTTTCTGGACAAGTTGTCATCAGTGTTGGATCGCTATTATACACTGTCAAAATTAATTATATGTGGGGACTTTAATGTAAAGTTTAACACAGATGATCCGGATGCAAAACTGCTGTGTAATGCTTTCAAAACATATGGAATCTACCCGACTAATATGCACAGTACAAGGGCAGCAGCATGTTTGGACAATATTTTCATCTCAACTGCTGTCGAGCTCGCGAATATCCGTATCGTGGATACAATTTCATCGGACCATGCTGGCATTGTTGCCAAGGTACAGTGCATATTAGAAAAATCAAAGGGAAAGAGAATCTCGTACAGACCGTTAACCGACATTGGGCTGTTTGTGTTATACAACACCCTGGAGGGGGTGGATTGGTCATTCATGCACGACAGATCTCTGCATTTAGACCAAAAAACTACAAAATTTATTAATATAATTATCGATGCTATAGACTTCTGCCTACCCGTAAAAACAAAATTAATTTTTGAAAAAAAACCCCTAGTAAACTGGTATACCGATGAATTGTACACTGCCAGAGAATATTTGAGGTCATTAAATTCTCTAAACCGTGAGTATCCAGCGCTAGTCCCTCAGCAACTATTGAAAAATGTAAAAATTGCTTATAGAACCAAACTTGTAAAATCTAAAAGATCAGCACTGGATAATTACATTGAGTCAAGTAGTAATAAACAAAGCACTATATGGAAAGTTATACAGCATAATCTCCCTAATAAGAAAAATGATACGGAAACCGCTCCAACTGCTGAAGATTTTAATAATTTTTTCATCAACATACCGCAAGACATAATACGTAATTTGGATGAATGTGAAACTAATCCCTTACAGTACATGGACAATATAACCACAGATCAGCTACGGTTTAATAAAGTATCTTTTAACGTAATGCGCGATGCTATCAGTTCATTAGGAAACTCCCCGGCTAGGGATTGCCATGGCATGAACGTAAAGATAGTAAAAACATTGAAAGATATTATCGTATATCCACTTACACACTTATTCAATGAATGTATTAAAGAGAGTTATTTTCCCAAACAGCTAAAAATATCAACTGTTATACCTATTCACAAAAAAAATGCAGTGGACAATTGTAATAATTATAGACCAATATCTTTGACACCCATGATCTCCAAAGTTTTTGAAAAATTATTAAAAAATCAAATTTACTGTCACTTCGAAGACAATAGTCTATTTAGTGATTCGCAGTATGGGTTCAGAAAAGGAAAATCCACCAGCATGGCTATAGACACACTTTTAAAAGAAATATTAAAGAACTTTGAGCTCGGATATCATTCTGTGGCTACATTCTACGATCTCACAAAGGCGTTTGACTGTGTGTCTCATGAGCTGCTGATTGACAAACTACATCAATACAGGTTTTCGGAACCTAGTATCCATCTACTGCAATCTTATCTATCTGACCGTTACCAGCACGTTAAATTTAATTCAAGTATTTCTAGTAACCAGCTCTGTAAAAGTGGTGTCCCACAAGGTTCAGTCTTGGGCCCTATACTTTTTCTGCTATACATTAATGACATACACACTGCTAGTTTATCATCAAAAGTAATTCTTTTTGCCGATGATACCACCGTAATTCAAGGAGGTGAAAGCTACAATATGCTACTTGATAAATTAGACGAATGTGATAAGAACGTTAAGGAATGGTTTCTCTCAAACAAATTATGCATAAACACCGACAAATGTTCATCTTTACTGTTTACCTTGCGCAATGATCCTTTAGCAGCAAACGCTGACGTAGAGAGTGTGCGGTTTTTGGGTGTCAGCTTGGATACTACGCTGAAGTGGAAGATACATGTTGACTCTGTTACGAATAAATTAGCAAAAATTATCTTCTTCTTAAGAACTTTAAGTCAAACACTATCGCTGAGGCACCTCAGAACTGCATACTTTGCTATATTTCATTCCGTCATGTCGTACGCAGTTTTTAACTGGGGGCACTCAAGTCATACCAAAAGAGTTTTTTCACTGCAACGCCGTTGCTTAAGAGTGATTTGCGGTGCTAATTATAGAGATGATTGCAGGAAATGTTTTCGTGATCTGAATGTACTAACTCTACCATGCGTATATATCTTACAATGTATAATGTATGCGAGAGCAAATTTTAGATCCTTTACTACATCAAATATGGTGCACCAACATGATACGCGTACAAACCATCAATATCGCCAGCCTTTCTTAAGACTTCAAAAGTCCCGAATCGGGTCCAATTATTGGGCTTTTAAGTTTTATAATGTTCTTCCGCCGACTATAAAGTCTTACACTGAAAATAGATTTAAAAAGGTCCTGAAGGAGTACCTCATAAACAAATGTTTCTATAATGTTGATGAATTCTTAACAAACAACTTCGATGATATGAATGTTATTTAATTTCTGTAATTACTATTTTTCTTGACTTGTGTAAACATTGAATATGTATTTGTAGCATCAATAAAGATTATTATTATTATTATTAACAATTAAAGAAATTCAACAAGTGAAAACGGATTCTGCTATGTTTTCTTCATAGAATCTAGATCTTAAAACAGAAATTGTTACTTCTGTCTTGATTTTGAGAAAAACGACGCAAAAAACAAAAAAATGCAAAAATGAATCTGTGATATCTACATAAATAATCGTGGCTTGCAAATGTATTGCAGTCAAAACAAATATAAACTTTTTGTTGGTTTCTTAAAATACAAATAATTAATTTTACTTAAGTTTGGCAGGTTGTAGCAACCGTTATTTTTTTAATAAAAAATAAATATTAAAAAGTATATTGTTTTTGTCATACAATATTTAGAAAAACGAATTTTAATAAATTAAGAAACACCCAACATATCCAAAAATATGTAGTTATAGTTCCAAAAACCTCAACATTGTAGTCTAACAACATTCATTTAACAGCACTTTTGAAAAACAACTTAAACGCTTCGTTTCGAGATACAGATTAGCATTCATTTTATTTTATTACTTATCATTTTCCAGCGGGTTTCGCATTTTTTGCCTGAATTACACTATCAAAATTTTTACCGTTTCCTTTGACAAGTTACTGCTAAACCTTTGACGAAAAGTTCATGAAGTTTACATTAGTTTTGCGAAGTAGCAACCATGCGTCAACACTTGACGAGGTGACAGCTGGTGATAGACTGTGACAGACTAAATAATCTTGCTAGCTTGACAGTAATTACAGACACTCAACGATTCCATAGCAACGGAACAGCCTGTATTAAACGATAGCATTACCAAGTAAAAACAATCTGCTCAAATCTGCTTTTTAATATGTCGTTGTTATTTTATCTATACCCCATGGGAAGGATATACGTCATAATATATTGATTTCGAGTGTTTTGCAGATTGGTTTGCTATTGGCAAGCTTCATCCAATAACAGAAATGTTACTTGTCGTCGTTGTCACTGTCTCGTTTCTTAATAAGTAGGTTATTAACTTGTCCTCAAAAAAAAAAATCTGATGTGGCCAGGCACATGACTTTATCATACAATATGTAAAATTAATAGTTTAACTGTATGAGAATCTATTTTATTGAGATAAATTATAGGTATTGTCAAAGCATAAGCATTTGACACTACCTACACTACGTCAGCAGAATAATAGTTATTTATGTCACAAGTGCCTAAAGTACGGAATAGCGCGGCGACCGGTCATGCGGCGCGTCACCGAAGGCGAAGCGTCGCCGTCGCATGTGAGCGAGTCGCGCTATGTAGTTTTCGGCAGGAGTGACATCAACGTTTTTTGTGTTGCTTTTTGAGACATACGTACTTACAAAAAATTAAAAATGGTTATATTTCTGGATAGGAAATGTTAGGTTGATACCACTTCTACGAAACGTCAAGTTTAAAAAGCTAAATCAAATTCTGACAGATTTATATTCGTTCATGACACTGTAGATGTCACATCCGTACCAACATACTAAAACGTAATTATACTCATCGCTATACTTTATTTACAATTTTCTCAATTATCGTTTTTTCAATTAGATAACAACGGGTAGATATTTCTTATCAACAAACAACCAAATTGGCGATCTTATTTTATTTGAATTTTGTATTTTCTACTTTGCCGCAGTAGAGCGGCAACGTTCCATAGCGGTTCTCCAACCTCTGATGAAATCAGCTGTTTTCAAGTGTGACAGCCATAGACATTTCTGTGGTGACAGCACAAAAAATATTTGTCAAATCCAGGCTACTTTGAAGTTTCAAATCAATGCAGATGCGACCGATCTCGATCAAATAGAATTTGCTCTTAAAGCTAAACTATTAATTTTACCAAAAAATATCATAGGCATAAATTATTCAAAATTTCCTCTACTTTGATTTATTATTTAACTATTTTGTCGAAATTACAGAAATAGCGGCTCATTTGCAAAATCTTTCAAAAAGGCTTAGAATAAACTACCAGTTCCTTTGGATCCCTTTCAACCAAAAGCTTTTCAGCTCTAAGTTTGGTAACAAAACTTCTAAATATGAACTTTCGTTCCGATACCTTTAGTAGTTTCTCCGGAATCGTCGCCACAAAAATCGTTTACACACAGACATACATACGCACAGACACACACACACACACACACACAGACATTTTTTTGTACCTTGGTCAAAAATGTTCAGGGGACCCAAAAAGACCTATTTCCGCTAAAATCTCAATTTTTTTTTTCGGCATGATTACAATACTTTAGCATACTGCGTATGATAAAGTAAAAATATTTGTCAAAATCCTGGCTACTATGTAATATCATATCAATGCAGATGCGACCGATCTCGATCAAATAGAATTTGCTCTTGAAGCTAAACTATTAATTTTACCAAAAAATTTCATAGACATAAATTATTCAAAATTTCCTCTACTTTAATTTATTAATTAACTATTTTGTCGAAATTACAGAAATGGCGGCTCATTTCCAAAATCCTTCAAAAAGGCTTAGAATAACCTAAAAAGCTAAACTATTAATTTTACCAAAAAATGTCATAGGCATAAATTATTCAAAATTTCCTCTACTTTAATTTATTAATTAATTATTTTGTCGAAATTACATAAATGGCGGCTCATTTCCAAAATCCTTCAAAAAGGCTTAGAATAAACTACCAGATCCTTTGGACCCTTTTCAACCAAAAGCTTTTCAGCTCTAAGTTTGGTAACAAAACTTCTAAATATGAACTTTCGTTCCGATACCTTTAGTAGTTTCTCCGGAATCGTCGCCACAAAAATCGTTTACACACATACACACACACACACACACAGACATTTTTTTGTACCTTGGTCAAAAATGTTCAGGGGACCCATAAAGACCTATTTCCGCTAAAATCTCAATTTTTTTTTTCGGCACGATTACAATACTTCATCATACTGCGTATGATAAAGTAAAAATGATAGACAACCGAATTAACAAACTTTTGTACCCATTTCACAGCCTAACTAATTAGTCAGGCTGTGAAATGATTTTTATTTATTGACAATTATCAATAAATAATAATTTATTAATGTCAATAGGTAATTTTAAACTAGGTTAAATGATGTTTATACATGGTGTTTGTATAAAAGTTACATTTAGGCATAGGTTAGGTTAACGTCAGCTGCCATCTAGTGTTGACACTTCGTAAAACTTTGGTGGAAACTTCATGAGCATTCGATCAAATATTTGAACAAGAACCAGTCAAAGGAAATTGTCAAAGCTTTAATAGTATAATTAGTTTATGCAGTTCCAGTTAGCGCAAGTGAGTTTTTGAGATATTTTCTTTTGTCTAGATCATTCATTATCGTTACAACATACACGTTTAGTGAAACATTTACAATCAATTTTGGATGACACTTGTGTAAATTGGATGTTTAGGGATAAATTAAAAATGATAATACATATATCTGGCATATTCCAAACAATACTCGAAAAAAAATATCAAATTTTTCAATTACTGCCTAAGAAAACGAAGAAGTTGTAAAATGGTGGAGGAGCCGGGGTAGAATTTCACCAGGCACAAAACTAATTACCTCTGCGCAACTAACTTCATTATTTAGGTATTATATAACAATTAAACAAAACATACTTCAAATTCCTTAGCAAAAGCGCGAACGTAAAAACGCCGACAGTCGAATTTATTGGCGTTATCCGTCGAAAGGAGGCAAATGATTCAATTTAACGGAGGTTGGAATATCGGTCGGGGAAATCGTATTTACGTAATTGAAGTAGATAGCGGAGTGACGTATAAAACAATTGGAAATATGAAGAGCGCGCGATCGAGCCGCCGCGTTCCACTTCCGGCATCTTCCGTCCCTGTCGTTCGCGCGGTAAAAATGAGCAGCGCGCCGCTGCAATGAGCGGATAGAATGGTTCTGTTTTGACGTATTGTTCCCAATACACCTGAAATGATTCCAAACGAGATAGGGTAGCCTAGCAACGCACACACATATGCCCACACAAAGGGATCGCGGCCCCGAATGGCGCGGTTTCAGTTTATCTCATACATACCTTCATCCCATGCCCTTCTCACGCCACCCTCGTCCACCTTCTCCCGGCCCAACGTGAATTGCTTAATTATATCACCCGACTCTCATTGTCCTAACGCCGGTTATGATTACACTTCCTGTTTATTTGTTGTAAGTTACAACGGCCGGTTATTGCCCAACCCGTCGATATGTATATCCTTAATACGTATTTGTTTTTAAATTTACTGCTAGTTTTGAATTTAATTTTTATTAAACTACAATATTATATTGCAATTAACCTTTTCTTCCTAGTTATTCTCTTTATTCGTCATTTTGACAGCTATTAAATCATAACCGGGACCTTCTTTGAGGATCTGAGCTTTGGGGTACTTGGTAATTTATTTAGCTCCCACTTTTGGAGCAGGTAACTTAATTGTTAAGTGTTGATTGCCTTCTTTACCCTGAAAGTAAAATGTACTTTACTTTAATTAGACTGGTACTCCCAGAAATTAGAATAAAGGCCTTTCTATTTTTTCCTGGAGGCCACAATGAGCTCCATCAGATGTTTCAGCCGTTTTAGCTTCTACACTTCCACCTTACAATTTCTTCTGAAATATGATTATGGTCTACCATTCTAATAAAAAAAAGCACATAATAAACCATAATGACGCTTTTGGTCTTCTTTTAAGTTCCGCTATGGAATTGTCCATAGCTGTCCACAAATGCCTCCACTAGTTGTTTCCAGAACTGTCGTTTTCTGGCTTTCGTGGACTATTGACTTCCTGCAAAGTCTCTTATGTCAGCAATCCGTCTATTCTTTTCACGGCCTCTACTTCTAGTTTTATCTACTGGTGTCGAATCTGTAATTCATCTGACTCATCTAACAGGATTACGCATGGCATGGCCCATCCAGCTCCACTTCAATATATTAAGGAGCAAGTATACCCCACTAATTATTGTTAGTGTTTAGAAAAAAAAAACTATTTGCAATGGAAACTAGCCGCAGGTGACTTAGGACGTAATAAAACGCAGGAAACAAACGGTAAAGTCAAAGGTGTCTTAGAAAGAAATTTTTTTTCAAAATCGCGGATTCGAAATTACGTAAAAACTATAAATAATTTAAACTAAATTCATAGATAAAACCTTTCTATTTTTTATGTTCTATTTTAGAAAGTCATTTTCATAAAATAAGAGTGTATACCAAAAAATAATTACGTTAATGAATCTTTTATTACTTCCATATACTTTTCAAAGAGCAATACTAAATGATTTTAGTCTTTATTTGTATTACTTATAAGTGATAACCGAACTTTCCACGATACTCCACATACTTTTCTCCATTTTATTCTGCGTTGTTCTAATTTTTTTTGGCTTCTTTTTGTGAATGACTGTGACTGTTTGTGAACCAACCCTCGATATTAAAGAGCGCCTTGTTGTTCAAGCAGGGGGAGGGAACTGGTTTGATATTTTTACCTCATTTTTATTACGCACTGGGCGAGGTGAACCTTGAGTCACGATTATTATGTTTGTTTACTTTGTTTTTCATGTTTATATTTATATATGTTGGCATTTATAGACTTATTATTATTGTTGGCTACTTGTACATGGGTCCAGGTGGAAGAAAAGAAGTTATTCTCCTTAACCCGCACCTATTAACTTCCTTTCTATTATTCTAGCATTGTATTTTTTTTAGATATGTTGTGTCGGGGGTTGATAAAGGAATTTATTACTATAAATTTTCTTTTTGTTGTCATACTTGTTTTGCCCTTAAATATAATTTCAAAAAAAGTAATAGTATAATAACATCAAAGTTGAAAATTTAGATAACGTGCGAGGCAGCCAGCACGAAGCATTGAATGTCGAGTCAAAGAACACAATAGAGACAGGCGCCTATGCAAGATTTTAAACTCCGATATGCTGACCACTGCCATGGGTCGGGGCACAGAATGGACATTAAATTTGGAAGATAATTCAATTGTTTTAATGCGGAAACATTCTATGATCCCGCATCAAAAAATTTTCGAAAAAAACGCGATTGGAAATGGTAAAAATACTCTGGGAAACATGGAGTTTGTAAATGGAATATAAAAAGGCGTTTTGGAGATAAGTATTTGCTCTAAAGTCGATTTGCCCTCAATTATCTTTTACTGGAATTATAAAGGTCATAAAATATGTGTGCTACCACAATGAATAAGAAAAATATGGTGAAACCATTTCAAAAAGTTTTTGGAAAGTGTCCACGTCGACAAAGGTATATAAACTAATATTCTCTAAAAAAATGCCTGTTTTCCTTTATAATAGATGGTGGCCGGCCACAATCCCGAAGACACGCTCTCGTCTGCGACTTTTCTAAAAGTAATTTTCTTACAAGGGCCACACTATCAAATTATGATTGTTTGTTGCCAGTATTACAAATGACAATTTTTCATTTGTGTCTCCTAAGTAAATAAAAACGAAAGTTTGCAAAGAAGAGAGGTTTTTATTATACCGAAATATTAATTTTATGTATAGCATGATAAAGTCATGTGCCTGGCCACATCAGACTTTTATTGAAAAATCTATGAACAATTTTTAAACGTACTTACTTATTCTTAAATTATGGTCAATAATCAATAGGTTATTATTATACTATATGTTTTTCTACCAGGATAGTTAAAGAGAAGCAAAGAATAAAATTTGTTTTGGTATTAAGCTCACTTTCCACTTTCCATTAATATTTGCTGGAAAATATTATTTATTCATACCCATATCTAAAACAGATTCGAATATACAAACATAATTATTCCTTTATCTCTTAACCAACAAAATTTTCCACAAGAAAACCCAGATGGAAAGACACCGACGGATATTACCTACGCCTCGTCGACGTTCCCTAAGAGAAAGGGCACCAGTACAAGCACGTGTTGCCCTTTTCAAGCCGCCTGACAAGACCAAATAAAACAAAAGAAACCTTAAGACGCTCGGAGGAACACCCACGCGCCAAATGCGCCCATTTATACTGTATAGCTGTGTATAGGTTTTGAGCGTCTCCGCCAACACCAACGTTCCGATTTAAATTATTTACAGAGCAGCCAACGTGCGGGCTCATTCGATGGACCGTTCTGAGCAGAACGATAAAAGTTACTGGTCCCTGCGGCACACTCGAACAGCACGTCCCCAAATTTACACCGGGTCGGGGGCGAGCAGTAACAACCTCGATGTGACATCATAAATTAGATTGAATCGGACGGCTTAGGCGTCCGATTTAGGTGTGCGATGCTAATGATTCCATTGTTGACACGCGACGTTTATTGCGCCATTCGCCGATATGCGCAGATATCTCTGTTCCTCAAGCGTTAATTTATGATCTGCGTTCAACTTTATGTCAATGGAATGGATATGTTGGTGCTAAGCAGGGCTGTGATAACAGCCCGGGAAAACATGCATGCAGGTTTCCCCAAATTATTTTAATTCTTGTTTTTTTTTTCATTTAATTGTGTTGCTTCCCCCATCCTGAAAGGGGAGTTTTTTTAATAGCATCCGCGACGTTCTTAAAACTTGCACTGGCATCAATATATTGACCTTTTCAATTACTAATTGCGATAATATTGAGCCAAGTTTACAATACTTAATGTTTACTCTGTTGCCCAAAATCAACATGTTTGGGCTTTAACATAATCCAACTTTGAAGGTTCCATTACTTTACACCTTTTTGCACTGCTAATCACATATCTAAACTGCTGACCGCCACTGCTGGTTATGTTAAGTATCAGAGAATAGAAGTCTCTTAGAACCAAATAGTTTTTATGTTAAACTATTTGTATTTGTCTTATCTAAGGAAAATTAAAGATGACTGGATAAATTGGTAGTAAAATTACAAAATTTTGGTTAGCGTTAACTCCTTTCAGAGACGTTAAATAAAAAAAGATTGAGACAAAAGTTATTTGGCTTTAAAATTGCCATATTATGATACCTGACACGACGACTACTTCTCCTATGCTGCTTCTGTATTTAGTACCAGCTTCCAACTCTTTCATTATCTTTCAAACCTTTACAATTTACTTGCATACGAGGTCTACCGTTCTGTATACCCTCTAACTGCTTTACCATGATTTTTACTTACATACTACTTTATGTTTATTTTTAAATCACTAATTATTTGAAACAATTACCTTTTAAATTTTAATATAATACCTTTTACATGTTTGTGAAATAGTAATAAAAGCAATGATTTTCAATTTTAACCGTTTTCTCTCGATATTTTGGTGAATTAGTTTGGTTATACGAATTTTAACGGTGGACTGATTTAAGGATTCTCTCTGGATAATATAAAGGCGAGTATATTAGTTGAGCAGGGACGGCCCTAGCGTTTTTGCCGCCGTAGGCAAATCTCAATAGTGCCGCCGCCCTGATTGATTGATTAATTAATTACTTTTATAACAAACCAACTGCAAATGATTGAAATAATTATTATCAAATAATAAATTCATGGATCATGAGTCCTTGCGTGTATTATTTTTTATTATATTTTGCAAGACGCGTTAGTAATGTAGCGAAAACAAACATCCTACACACTACGTACCAAGATATTATTTTCTTGTCGAAAGTAAAACGTATTAAGAATTCTATAACCCGAAAACTATTTCTTGCCAGCATAAGAATGTATTTTTCACCGGTGCATTCATGCGGCATTAATATGTTTAACTCAAATAGTCTGCCCAATATCGGCGTAGAAGGTACATATTTTTACGGCCACAGAACTACAAGTTTTTGTCGAGCCAGACGATGCGTTCGAGACCTTGCAACGTGTTTGCAAGTCCAGATGTGCGATGTTACGAATCGGCGTTATATTTTCAGTACTTTCGGTATAAATATTTGCCAGTGCATATCTCGCAGTACAATTTGCTTAGATTAATAGGATAATAATACTCGAAAACAAAAGACGATAGCTAATTTTGGTTTTCACCATTGAGTTTCTCTCAAAAAAAGACGATCTTACTCATTTTTCGATATCTCTTATAGTTACCGAGATCGCATACAGTAACATCGAATTTGGCCCACCTGTACATACTTAATTAAATACATACTTACAAAATAGCAGCTCAATTGCTTAGTTACTTTTATAACAAACCAACTGCAAATCATTGAAATAATACTGGGTCAGCTTGAGTTATGACGTTTAAAACTGACATTGAAAAAATATATGCTATTTTTGGAGATATTTATTATTATCTATTTATTGCCAATTTTCTATTTACTTTTTTTTAATGTCTTGTATTGGGAATTTTATATACCATAGTATATGAAAAGGAAATCTGATCTCTTATACAAGTTTCATTTCTTAAATTCGCTGGAAAGTAGCTCATTATCATAGACAAACTCTTTCAATACAACATGTATTGTTTTTTACAGCTTCGAATATATTTTTATTGACAGTAAAACCAGTTTGAGCAGCTTTTTTTCCTTTTTAAGAACAGACTGGTCAGTTATATACAAACATTATTGTAGAATGAATTTAAAGTTTATAAATACATACTATAAATTCATTAGTCATTCCAAAATATATTACATTGCTAGCAGTATTGTCCATACTAGTTGAATGAATTTCAACTAATACTCTCGTATTTCAAAAAATTAACTGTTATCAATCTGGTTAACGACAACGCAAAAAAATTTGTCACAATTTCAAAGACGTTTTCATAACAGGTTGTACAAAGCACTTGACACATCAAGTAAACGTTCACTTCCTATTTGAAACATTATTTAGATGAACTCTATCCCATATCAGATCTCTTCGCCCTATATGCGCAAGGTGTTGCCTTCTTGGGTGCCTCGTGTCAGGTCAGAAGGTGAGAAAATAGGAAAGAGCTTTTCGAACTGAGACGCATCCATCATGATGTGTCGATTAGGATGTACATGTACCAGCTTAACCGGATATAAGTTAATACAGGGACGGGGCTGAACTTTTCTACGTCCAAACTAACGTCTATGGAGAGATCCATCGAGGAGCCACAAAGACACGTGATTTCCCGGGATAATAGATCGACTTTCCCAATACAAACAGTTTCCTACGTCCATCCGCATCGCTTTCATCTTATGTGTACCGGTGACATACACACCGTCGCGCGTCGTCAATAGTAATTTCGATGGGAAATTTGAATATTAGGTCACCGGACTACTAAACGGCGGCTGCGGGGTGATTGATTGCAGCTCCGCCTATAGAATGAGCCCTGAACTCTCTGTATTTTAAAATACTGGCTGATTTAAGTTCGATGGTTACCATGGGGATCCTAGCTTAGTAGGGGAGATAGAAGGTATTTTTAAATTGGATTAAGTTGCTAAATTTTGTGCTCGTCAATAATCTGAAGAGAAATTTGAATTATGTCGTTTGGCGTTCAATATATTTTCAAAAATGTAAGAGAGTTTTGTTTGTTTTTACTTCTTGTGACTACTACTATTTGATATTTATTCCAAAAATGAAAAAATACTTAGTTTCCGTTTTAGGAAGCAACGTGCACTTCATCTATCTTAATTTTATTCGTATATTATTATATTGTAATAAAAAATTAATTTCTCTAAAACTATACATCTGTCCTTTTCCTCTTTATAACTATAACAAAAATAACAAAATCCACAAAAGATTAGATTAGATTTTGTTGAAAACCCTTTTGTTTCTCTCTGACCATTATCTACTTTCTGATTTCTTATGACACATTCTGCTACTTTATCGTACGTAGTAATAGTATTATCATATACCCAACAAATTTTGTTTTTAGGGGAAATTAGAAGTTTCATGACCAAACTTAGAGCTGAAAACCTTATTGTTCAAAAGGGTCCAAAAGAACTGGATGTTTACTCTGAGCATTTTTCAAGGATTTTGCAAAAATGAGCCGCCATTACTGTAATAATAAATTATAGTAGAGGAAATTTTGTATAATTTATGTCTATCATATTTTTTGGTAAAATTAATAGTTTAACTGCATGAGCAAATTCTATTTGATTGAGATTGGTCGTGTCTGGATTAATTTAAAACTAGTATCGCTAGCCATGATTTGACAGATATTTTCATTCTAATGACAGTAAGTAGTGTCAAACGCTGATGTTTTGACTATACATACTGTCAATAGAATTAAAATAACTGCCAAATCCTAGATAACTAGTTTTATTTTAATACAGACACGACCAAACTTAGAGCTGAAAAGCTTTTTGTGCATAAGGGTCCAAAGGAACTTGATATTTACTCAAAGGATTTTGCAAATGGACCGCAATTTCTGCAATTTTGTCAAAATAGTTGAATAATAAATTAGATTAGAGGTATTTTTTATAACATGTCTATGACATTGTTTGATAAAATTAATAGTTTAACTGCATGAGCGAATTGTATTTTATTGAGATCGCTCGTACTGCATTAAAACTAGTTAGCCCGGATTTGACAGATATTTTGATCCTAGTGGCAAGTAGTGTCAAACGCTGATGTTGTGACAGTACTTACTGTCAATACAATCTAAAAATATCTGTCAAATCCTGGCTAACTAGTTTTATATTAATGCAGACACGACCGATCTCGATCAAATAGAATCTCATGCAGCTAAACTATTAATTTTACATATATATTTTACAAAACGAGATTCATAGTCGAACTTAGCAACCAAAACTGGCAGACCGCTTTTACCTATTTACTTGTAGGTCTACTACCTAACTCTAATAATGAAAGAACAATATTACTGTTTTATTTTGAAATATAGTCGACGAAACTGATATAAATCGGTAGCAGATGGTTCCCCGTGGTAACATATTCAAATGTTTAGAATAATAGTTAATTGGAACATTTATAAGTAAAGAAAAGCCATCAAACAACTATGATTTTCAGACACTAATCCTTCATTGATCGGATCTCACTCAGTTAATCGTAAAACCAAAAATACCACACTGTAGCGGACAAAATTTACCATCATTATTATGATTGAAGTAATTGATTAAGCTAATTTTTGGCGATTCCACGTCAACCGGTGAGATTTATTATTTTATATAACCGCATTGTACACATTCTTCGTATCTGGAATGCCAAATGAAATAAGTAAACTTTCTCTACAGACCACTGCAGTGGGAAATATAGCAACTTTGTTAAATTTAAACATCCCTCCACTCCGCTAATAAGCGAGATCTCAATGGTGCCAGCCGATAAACAGCCAGCCACTCCATAGATTATAGGATGGCGTGACCAGTCGGTTGCTTTAAAATATATTCCATTTCAATATGGATGTGGATCCGCTTTAGTGGAATTGCAATTCACAAACTTCGGCAGATTACATCGAACGCTGACGGTTTTAAATTTTAATCCCTGCCAGCGTCAATAGGGATTCGCTATTTAATAAAGGGGTTTTGTCCGTCCGAACGTATTTTGTTTGGAAGCTTTCAACAAGCGGCCGAGCTAGACAAATTGTTGTTTTCGAACTGCAAATATTGTTGTTTTATACGTCTGCATTTGAGTGTTTTCCGTTTTTTTTTTTGTTTTTTGTGTAACCGTATTGGGCAGAGGGAAATTTTGCGTTCAATCCGCCGGAATGATTTGTTTCCGATTTGCGTTTAACAAATGCGGCACACGTGGTTTTGACTTTGTAATCAATGGTGGTCAATAGGGTGCTGACATATTTGTCTATTGCGATCTTTTTTCTACTAAATATTAGGTAATATTTTGACCGATTTATTTTTTAATGTACATTGATGGTAAGAATTAGGTTGGTAGGCCTATTTTTAGTTACGCGTTAATTTTTTCTAATTTTTTATTTCTATTTATTTTGGTACAATTTTAAATCGGTTACATTACAAAAAATCAAGAATACGGACGTAAAGTTTTAATAGATTGCAATATACATGAATGGCAACAAAATAATGCGTGTTGTATTAAACAAAAATAAGAAAATTACAACAAAATTGTTTGACTTCGTTCGACAGTCGGACTTTATATAAAACATTTTCGGCCTACCCTGTACCAGCTAGTAATATTGGTCACGTTCATAAAATGAATTCACCATGTTCTTAACGGTTTCAGGAGTATTAACTGGCACTCATGTCGAATTCCTTCTCTAAGAGCACCTAAATTCCTAGGACGTGCGCAATAATCATTAAAACGTCAAATCTTTGTTGTTTTGTCACCGCTGCCATTTTGCTAACACCATAAACACCAAACGAAGTATTAAACCACAAACGCCCGCAAAGAACAACGTTTATGAAACGCGAACAAGAAAATAATAATTCCATAACAACATTCCAAGAACAAAATCAAAATTAAAAGTTATCAACCTCAAAACTAAAACCATATACGAATTGAATGATGCTCAGAGGAGAAATGATCTCAAATTAAATTATAAACCTATAAATGCAACGAATAAAATAACAAATCACCAACGACCACTTGTAGAACTGCGCTGCCAATTTACAACAAAACACCCCAAGGTGGAAACTTGAGACCATCTTCAAGTAGTAGTTTACGGAAATTAGAAAACTAGGAAATTATTACGGAAGTACAAGGCGCATTGTACAAAATGCCAAGTGTACAAGCAGAGGACATTCCTCAAGAGATTTCCAGGGTAATTAGGAAAGTTACTTCGCCGAAGAGCAATCTTACCAAAGAAGAGAAGTAATCTCTGAAGACCATCAAGGACAACAAGGATATAACAGTATTATCAGCGGAGAAAGGGAATGCAACTGTGATATTGAGCAAGGTGGACTACAACAGGAAGATTAACGATTTATTTGATCCAAATACGAATTACTATAATCATTACTATTACTTTTGTATGTTATCGAACATTATAATTAATTTCTAGAAAACTATACCTATAGGCAACATAGGTAATAGTTTATGTATTTCTAACACCACTATATTTTTATTTTAAAATTCTTGCCTTAGTAGTGTTGAAAATGGAGAGGGGAACTAGTATTTCTTACGGGTTTTTGGATATATAAATCTCGAAAACTACCTAACACACAATGTAAAAAATATATTTTTCAGAAAAGACATGATTTCATACATAAAAATTAGCAAAATGTTACCAAATCCATATTTTATCTATAAACGTATTGTTCAATTTGACTTATGCTGGGAATCCAGCGGAGATATTTTTGCGGAGAATTCACCTTCCTGCTATCCCTCAGCAATATTTCAATTTGTGGGGAAATGGGATTTTCCGTGTCTCGGCCAAAAGTGAAATGTGGCAAGCAGAAGCGAGTATGGTGGGCGGCCACAGGTCGAAATAATTCACTTTTCCCCTGACCCTTTGTCCGAAATCATTAGTTCGTTGTAATCCCAATTATTCGACGATTTAGGGGTTTACACGGACGGGTCCGACGGACCGGAACGCCTCCTGGTAGCCGGTTACACCCTACTGCCTTTTAGCCCACTTAATTATTATATTGGATATGTCCTTGGACGGATTAATAAATGAATATTAATGCGGGTTTATTTTTGGGAGGCTATTATAATGTATACTTAGGGCTTTCTCAATTAATTCAGTGCATTTATGTAGATAATACAAATCTGAAAGGCATACGGACAATCGTCCAGTATTCCTTTTAGTTTTGTGTTACTACTGTTGAGAAAAATTAAGTTATGTAAATAAAAATAGAATTAAAAAGAACATACATTCTGATGACAATATAGGTACTTCGTAATAAACAGTGGACGATAAGGTTCTGGTAACTTTAATAAGAGAAATTTAAGAAATTTTCCCGGTGGTCTCAACTCTAAGAAATTTCGGGAAAAAATGAAAGAAATGGCAATTTTCAGGCACATAATCTATTATATTGCCACTGGAGCATAGTAAATATGATCTACACCTACCTTGATGTTTTCATCAGTTCAGCTATGATGCTCGGGGAAATCTTTCAGTACGTTTGAGTCCACCAGTGTATCATTCAGGATGTATTTTCAACACTTCCTGAAAGCAAAAACAAACAGTTACATGCAATAGTGAATCAAGTCTACTACTTTACTTTATTATTCATATTAACGATCACACAGAAATATAGAATTCGCGGAAAGAAACTCTTAGATATTCTCGGCGATATATCTATAAAACTATTAATGAATTTTGATCAAACTTTCACATGCAAATACTTTATAATACATAAACGTACATTCTTTCTGCCAGGTGCAGTGAAGCAACAATAAAAAATATGAGAAAAAAAACTCTTATAATAAGTCGATTTTCAGATATTAAAATAGACATTTTTATGAAAGAATAAATGCAATAACAAATTGTTACTGACTAATGCCGTCATCGACACATTTTTTAATGGCAACAGCTCTTATTTCTTTACTGACTTTGCTAGATAAAGTAATTTATTGTATTTATGGTAGCGGAAATATTTGATACAGCACATCAACAAACTTTCGAGTAAAAATTATAAAATAAAACATAAAAAGTATAGGTAATGTGGATTTTGTGAGTGGTTTAATCCTCCCTTTGGGTTTCTCCGTCCGAAAAAAACACCGCCTGAAGGCACCTGGTGGCATAACTTCAAAATCTTTCCTGGAATATAAAATTCTGTTTTGAGTAGAATCGTCTCTAAAGTCGAATCCGGGCTCAAAACAAAAATGTGTCAGATTTTCGAAAAACGGTACCACTTATACAATTTTTCAATTCCAGATTGAACCAAAACCGGTGTTTATATATATAAAATTAGGTAAAAAAAGTTTACCTAATTTTGTGTCAACAAGTACGACCGCGAATATTCCTACCTGAGTATATATACAAAATCCTTGACAAACTCAGTTTAAGGTTTTATGGCAAAAACGTGCACGTGTTTATACGTGCTTTTGACGTATTTTCAGACGCATAACTTGAAAACGCTAAATCGTACTTAAAGGATGTATACACATTTTATGTAGAGAATTCAAAGATCCCTAAAAAAAATCCATAAAAAACATTGTTGTCCGATCAATATAAAAAGTCCATTCGGTCATCTATGTCAAATCAAAGGCATATTTAAACGTCCAACTGGGCATGAATTTTTCCGACGTGAGTAAATAACTTTATTTGTTTTTTTGTAATTACTAATCTGAAATTTCAAAAAAAATCTAATATTTACAAAGTTACAACCGCAATACATAAAATTAACGTTAAAAATAATAACATAACTTACAACGTCGAAAACATTTTCACAGATCAGGTGAAGGTTGGTTGAGATGTCACAGTACGCTTTTCTAACCTTATTCAAATGGTGTTTCGGGAAATTTTTTCAAGTTTCTCAGCGATTTCCTTTTTAAATTTTCGTCAGAATTATTTAAAGAAAGTGAAAGTTTCACATAGCACAAAAAATTTGAGATTGACAATTTCTTTGTTGTAAAATAAGTAACATTATGTGTTTCATATTAACAAAAAAATACTATACACCACTTACATACTTATAAGTTTATGAATAAAAATCACACTAATTTAGTAAAATAATAGCAGCCATTTAAACTGCAAAATATACTACAATAACACAACGCACCAACTTATACATTGAAATTATGAATACCAAGTCAAGATCACAAAACATTTAGGCCCTTAGTTTAGTTTAGAAATTCTTTTATGCTTTAGATTCTTTAGAAGGTATTTGCCTAAGCAAATGTAGTTACTTGAACCGTTCTTAGACAAATAGCATTTGGTTTACATTGTGTTTTCTATGTAATATAACTGTGTGAGGTTATGTTATGTTACGTGTATGTTAGTTTTCAAACTGCTTTTTCACCTTGTAAATACAGTTAATTTTCGTAATTTTACTAAAGTCTGTAGTTGCACTATCTTGCAATCTATCTCTATTACCACTTCCTGTTAAAGATGAAAAAATACCAAAAATTTAATTTAGACCAATTGCCTTCACCACAAAAGCTTGCAAAATGTGTGTGTAAATAATAGTCATAGTCAGGTACCAATACAAAAAAAAATCACTGAAACTACTACTCAGTAATCTCTCCTACATGCAAAGAAATAAAATCGAGTTGTAATATTTACCCTCTTCGAAAATTAAAAGTTTAAAGTTAGCTTATGAGAAAAGTTCCAGAGGACTGTTATATAAGCTATATTGGCTATATTGACTACGAGTCCTCAACAGCAACAACTCAAAACTCGCCGACCTTTCAGTTGAACGTAAAGAACCGACGAAAGTACGCCGACCGCTTATCTCAAAATATTTTGCCATTAATCTAAGTCCGTTTCCTTTTATTTTTGAGGCGCCGTGTTTTAATTAATGCCGACAAGAGCACCGCACAAGGTATTTCGTTATTTAATTATGTTTGCGGACGTAATTATGCATCTTAATTGCCGGAGGACAACGGCCAAATTGCTTTTTAATTGTTTGCGAAAACATCGCCTAAACGAATACAAACGACAAAAGAAGGCAATTTGGATCTGAGATTATAATTTTAGTGGGATTGCGCTAGAGCAGTTAAAAGCGATTGGAATTGCTTATTTTGCGGTTTAATATACTTTTAAATTGGAGGTAAATAACAATATATACTAAGCGGATGTCTTTTTTATAGCCAGAGTACCTTGGTTGCCTTGGATTCCACTATTATATTGGAGCAAAACTTTAGATAAATAAACTTTGTAATTTTTAATAGCTAAGGTATTTTTGGAATCCACCAAATCGATATTTATAGTATCAGTGACTGAATAACATAAATTTCACTTAAGATGAGATGTTGTCGAGCTGGAAGTGTAGAGATGATTGATATCATGGCACATTGCCTTATTCCAGTGGTGAACAATAGACAGATTATGTCTACTATGAACGCTTGGCATTGTGAGAATACTTAAATTAATAAAACACATCAGCCATCATAGTACTGGCCACGCTCCAACAAATTCAGAAATGCTGCGCTGTGGTACATGTAACATTGTATGTATTACATGTTAAGTTGAGCTGTGACGTTGCACAATGATTTAAAAAAACGTTTTGTTAGACTGGTAGTATTGTGATTGTTAGTTCTTGTTTCCTAGTTTCACATACCTATCTTATTTAGTGCCTGAGATAACTGACTGGACAGGTGACTGCAGATATTCACATGAGATTACGGGGACATTTATAATAGATATATTCATTTTATTGTGAATAATATAATAAATGCGTATACAATATGTGTTAGATGGAGTACTCGATATGTACTTGCTTATACAGAAAGGTGAGGAAGGAATTATATACCAGAGGTAGTTATTGAGGACCAATGCATTTACGGACGTAGTAACCTATAACTTTATGCACTGTAAAGTAACTTTCATAACTTAGCTAACTATATTAACTAATGGTTGTTTGGCACAAGTTGCAGTGTACTGATACTCATCTACTATACAATAGCAAATAATAGCAAACCACACAGTGTATCAGTTCTTGATTATTATTTATAATATGAACCTATATTTTGATTTAAATTCATACTTAACATGAGGTTATCATGGTTATTTTTTGTGTTACATATTTCAATTCTAAAGTCGCGATATATGAGACTCGTATTTAACATGTGAGCTCCGGCAACACAAATGAAATGGAAGTTATTGCTGAGCAACGGTCAGGTTTTCGTGTTTTCCTTGCAGGTATTGTAGACTTGAAAAAAACGTATGAGACTATTTGTCCTTGAAAATAACTACAAAACATGCTAACTTACGGAATCTTACGGAAAATGAGTCAAATGAATTAATAAACAGGTTGGGGTGGCACAACGTTTTGTTTTGGCAGTTATTTTATTTAATTTCATCACAAACGACATTGCTTCAGTACGTTTAGTATATTTTATGCGGCATCATCAGTATCTTGTGATGTGCACCTATTTGCAACAAAGATATTAAAAAAAAATCTGACGTGGCCAGGTACATGACTTTATCATACAATATATAAAATTAATAGTTTAGCTGCATGAGAATCTATTTGATTGAGATCAGTCGTGTCTGCATTAAAATAAAACTAGTTAGCCAGGATTTAACAGATAAATAAATAATTAAATAAATAAATAATTCCTTTAATAAAATAGGACAATATTAAATGCAACAAAATATTAGCAGTTCAGCACACTTGTTTTCAAATTGACTTACTCTTCCACTCAACCCCTTACGCAAACTAGAACTAAGACATAATTGTAGCAATAATATAAAAATAATTCCGAGAACTAAAAACAAAACAAAATTACTCTAGAGTCTAATTACACGTAATTGCAGCAAATCCAACTCAACAAAACATCGCACCTGCCCATAAAAAATAAAAATTAAAACAGCCTCCAATGTGCGCTCGATGCCTAAAGTCCCCCCTGTTGAGCAAACAGACAACGCTTCACCTTTTCCCCAAAACTGTTTAACGATAAATTTTTCATATCTTCCCTGAGACCATTGTATATGTGACTGACCTGGTAAGAGATTGACCGTTTATACAGCTCACTGCGATGGGCAGGTGGAGCAAATAAACCCCCGAATCTATAAATAATAAATTAAGGTTATGGACATCCGTTCTACAGCATATCTTCCGCATGAGGTATTGTGGGATCCTAGTGGATAGCAACTTATGATACAATATTGCTGCATGCAACCCTAGTGTTATCCATGTTCAACCACCCCAAGTCGCCCAGCCCATTCGATACATGATCATACTTCGTCAAACCAAAAACAGGCAAGGACGGTACACGGTATTACAATATGAGATCTTTTGATACTATTAACTACTGTCAATATTAATTGTGAGATAATGTCAAAACATCAGAATTTGACACTACCGGTACTGTCATTAGACTGAAAAATGTGCAAATCCTTGGTAACTATATAGTATTAAATCAATGCCGATGCGACCGATCTCGATCAAATAGAATTTGCTCTTGCAGCTAAACTATTAATTTTACCAAAAAATGTCTTTTGAACCAAAAGCTTTTCAACTCTAAGTTTGATCCTGAAACTTCTAAATATGAAGTTCCGTGCCGATACCTTTAGTAGTTTTTCCGGAATCGAATTAACAAAAATTGAGTACACACACACACATACACACACACTAACATACACACACACAGACATTTTTTTGTACCTTGGTCAAATATGTTCAGGGGACCCAAAAGGACATATTTCCGCTAAAATCTCTAAATTTTTTTTCGGCACGATTACAATACTTTACATACTGCGTATGTTAAAGTAATATACAACAAAATCGAGCACTCAAAATTGTATTACTGCTGAAAATTACTACTGTTGAGACAATGTTACAATTTCACTGTAATTATTAAACTCCTTTAAATAAATAAACATTATTATTATTATTTTCATGCACTTTGAACGCTGTTTGTATGGAAAATAAAATAATGAAAAGGTAACAGAATTATTACTCAATTGGACACCGATTTAATTGATGAAGCATTAGCAGCAACACCATAGTTTCAGTAAGTTCTGACTCAGATCTAGGTTATATTGATTGTGCTCTCGTTCGACCGAATATCTCGTGCACATGGCACATGCGAGCAGCGAGAGTAGAGAATTTAGTCTCATTTGCCGTTGCTAAGTGTGGAACGCTTATACGAGCACCAGGGCATATAATCCGGAATGAAAGACCTTTAGCATTAGCCCCACTCAATGAAACTCGGTTTGAAGTCGCGCTTGCGAGCCCAACCAAGTACTCGCGCTTTGCGACGACTGCTTATTGCTCATTTCGCAAAAGGAAAGTAACGAAAAATTCTCTCGAATTTATTTTTTCGCCCCGTCCCTTCCGCGCGCGAGTTACGGAGGGCGGCAAAGGGCTATTATGGCCACTAATCCAATGAATCTTAAATGTGCAATATCTATTATTCATACTAAATGAAAAAGTTAGAAGGCGCGGCGCGTAGCTTTATGTTGAGCGGTCGTGATATAAGAGGGGTAATTAATTTTTGACGCCGCGGGTGGTAAGTGGGGGTAGGGGCGGAGGAATTCCAAGTTTTTACTGTGAAATCTCGCGAACAAGAGATTAATGGGCCGCAATAAAAAATTAACGGTCGATGGCTTGACTCAAAGGGGTGCCGGAGGGCCTTATTAAAGTTGTAGGCCGTAAGACGCACCGCCAAGCTGATCGTTTCAACCCCTTACGAAATCCGTAACGATTAATATTCTACCGACCTGTGACAGACTAAACGTTTCAAACGTTAACTGATAAGATAAATTTAATTGTATCAGTTGAATTTAATAAGCGTATCAAATAACTCAAAATAGGAGAGCGTTCAAATGGATCCTGAAAACTTATTTATTTTTTTGTGGCGGCGATTCATATTTGCACATTTATAAGTTTCATGACCAAACTTTGAGCTGAAAAGGCTATTGTTCAAAGGAGTCCAAAGCGTCTAAGCATTTTTCAAGGATTTTGCAATTGAGCCGCCATTTCTGCAATTTTGGCCAGTTCCTCAAAATAGTTAAATGATAAATTAAAGTAGACGAAATTTTATATAATTTATGTCTATGACAATTTTTGGTAAAATTAATAGTCTAGCTACATGAGCAAATTCTAATTGATCGAGATCGGTCGTGTCTGTATTAACATAAAACTAGTTAGCCAGGATTTGACAGATATTTTCATTCTAATGACATTAGGCAGTGTCAAACGTTGATGTTTTGACAATACCTATTGTCAATAGTACCAAAGTAACTCCTGGCTAACTAGTTTTATTTTAATGCAGATCCGATCTCGATCAAATAGAATCTCATGCAGCTAAACTATTAATATGATATATAGTATGTTAAAGTCATGTACCTGGCCACATCATATTTTTTATTAATAATAAATATTTGAAACCGACAACTGAGTTATAGTTGGTATACGTCACGATAAACGAGAAAATAAAGAAGTATGTTGCTGATTATCAGGTATCGAATTTGCACTAGCTACGGTAAATCGACACTCGTTTAAAATGAATATTACGTAATAAGTTTGGCTAACGTTTTAAAAATTAAATACGCAAGACGCCAATCTGTTCATATTTGCATTTTTCTATTAGGTTTTGTATAAAAATCTATCTTTTCAATTTGGTATGTGCGTTTTGTTGAATTAAACTACGTTGAATAGAGAACCATTTTAGAAGTTTTATGACCGATTAGATCCTGAATAAGTTGAAAACTATGACAACATGGTATTATATTTTTTAGGAATAATTGCATGAATGCGTAACTTGCATTTGAGTTTCTAAAATAATTCTAAGTATTTATTTAGCCCAGTATTCATTTGTAGATGATTTTATTGAGGAAATTTTGGTTTGTCAACAATTATTACGCCTTAAAGACACAATTGACACCCAAAAAACTGCATAAATGTTAATTATTTTTTGTTTGTTCGGATATTTCTTCAGATGTATCAAGAATTCAAATACTTCGAAAACTATTAACATTTGGATCATGTAATTGTTAAAAGGAGTTTGGAAGAGGTGCTTCCATGAAACCCAGTAGAATAGTTATTTCTGAAAATATCAGAGGTTCTCAAAAAGTGGGCGTGAATTTATATTACAGTTAACACTTTGTATAGTAAAAAAAATGTTAGTTTATTATTGCGTGTAGTGTCTTTTTTGACATTTCGCGTGTGAACATATCAATTATGCTGAAATAAAGTCCATTAATTATATGTGTTCATATTTTATAACTATATAGTAGGTATTAAAACGTATATTCCTTGTATTCAAACATGAGCAAGCCAACATTAAAATAAATATTATCGTAGTATTAGCCAAAATTGGTATGAAACATCTGGCAACGTCAGTTGGCATACACATATTGAGAAAAGCAACGAACCGAAACGAAATTGTTGGACAACGCCCCAAGTGATATGCTTACAGGAGGATACAAAATTGTTTAATCTGACGTCCTGTGATCATTGATGATCAAAGGACCTGAGATAACGTCTGAGGGAACGCAAATGCTTAGCAATTTCCGGACCTTGCTTTACCGATGTATCCGCAACAAGGCATTGGGAGTTCTTTGCATTATTGATTCGGCCGGCCAATACCTCCCTTTGAACAAAAGCTTTCACAACAAAACAACACAAAAATGTCGTATTACGGTGCGCGCCTTTTGCTAACAATGCTTGACATTCGCAGTCCACGGTTTTCTTCCCAGAAAAGTAACTACGCAGTTATTTCTGACGAGAAACCTAACATAATGGATAATTTTCATGATTACATTGTGTACTAGTTTATTGGTGAGTTACCAATGAAATGTAAGCAAGCAAATCCAAGATTGGTTCAATATTTTCACAGCACGTCGCTAGTAACAAATATAGTCTCTCATTTCGTGTATTTTGAACATTCAGCATCGAGTTTGATGGAAGTGGATATCTCTGTAACGAATATTAGCACGATAATGGGATATGCATGTAAATAACCGCCATATTTTATTTAATGCGGCTGCAGAAAAATAATCGCATAGAAGTTTTTACGTAATTTTTAAAGCGACTTATATGAATGGATCATTTACTTATAACGATGAGAAAAATTTCTACAATGAACGTAGATGTAATAATATTCTACGTAATGCTATTGTATAAAAACAGATTCAGACGGATTCACTGAAAATGTCAAAACATTCAAAACACTCGCGAGGGAAAGCCGATCAGCACAGAATATTGTTCATGTTTATTTCGGTCTTAAAAATTAACAAATAGTCGAAATGCTATTAAATTCAAGGGATTACTATAGCAGTAAATAGAGATTATCTGTATGCTAACTGCGTTGTCCTGCGTTGTTTCAGAGATATCCGCTTGCATCAAAATCCTGTTTACAACCTTACTATAGAAAATTTGTGTCCCTGGATATGATAAGGGACCAGTTGTCCGACATTGAGTTATAAAAGTGGTTTTGGATAGACTAAGTTATGCACTATAGCGTTATGGGCCTGGGGGCTACAAAATAGTCTCACTTAGGTATAATTTTCCATTACAGTTAATTAGATTTACAATAGATGGCGTCAAATTTTCAATTTTCAGATTTTCATTTAACAAAATGTATCACTAATCAGCCATGAGTAACAAATTAAAATTGTGAAATAAATTTGTACTCACACAGGAATTAAAAATACTGCGCTATTGTGTTATTTATTATTATTTCAGTGCCCATATGCAGTATCGTTGTGGATTTTCAAAAATAATATACGATACCAATATCGGAAATTAAATAAATAATATACCGCCAAATTGTTACATTCTGTTATATCCAGTTATATCATGGCTCGCCGTACATTCCAATTATTGTTATTGCTTGTAAAACACAATATTTGCGGTACAGCGTTTCGCTCACAATTAAATTTTAATTCGCCCGCTGTCAATGCGCCGACGAAAAAAAAAATAGTGGAGCGTATGTAAATGAAAACTGCCGGCGTTAATAGGCGGTTAATGAATAATTTAAAACGAGCGATTTTTGACGGGTCACTGCTCTACGTGCACGCTGAATGTGATGAATTGTTGATTGGTGAAATTTGGCGAATCTGACAAAACCGAAAATGATTGCGATGATGTTTTCCAATGGGATTAGTGTATGTACTCAATTTACCCATAAATACAGATACAATGAAACAGTGTGAAAAAATGGGCGAATACGAGTAACATTTTTAACTACGACTATTAGATAATATAATCGTTATATAATCGGTATGTATGCACGCAGAGCAAATATTTTCTTTGTCAGTAAGAAATTTAATTTAAGTTAAAGAAATATAACTACCTTTATAGAGCAAATTTAGCCGAACTTTGATGTTCAATAACGTTGGTAATGTTTGACCGATCTACATCATTTCTACTGGGCATTGTAAACAAATTCATCAACTGTATCAAGTGTAAATAAATACTTTTAAAAATTGGAGAAATAAATATTACTGTAGATTATACTGTGATAACCAAAATGATGTTCTTTGTCTAAGCTTAGGACATCCTGTGTGATAACTAAGCAACTTGTGGACGTTTTCAGTTACAAAGCTATATCAATTCTCAACAGTTTCAAGTAAAATGTTGCATTGTTTTAATTTTTTTTTAGCTTATAAAACTGAGTTTTGTGATGCATTCATAATATACCGCAAACGTTCAAGATCGAACATTAAAAACGTATTCATTTGATGCCACGTCGACTGCGTGCTGTAATGTTAAGGTGGACGTTTAGTTTAATTTAATAAAATGTAATTTTGTATCTAATTATAATCTAATTACTTATCTGTTGATTTGTGATCCTTACCTATAAGTTAGATCATTAATAAATCAAAATTATAGATAGGTGTGATTATTATGATAAAGTTCTCTGGAAGATTACAAAAGTTATTGAACACTTAAAAAAAATTACTTTCAAATTTTTATTCTCAAATATCTACATTTGGTTCATGTAAAGTAAACTGTTACATGCTTCCATAGAGTTAGTATGTTGAGTTATACATATTTGTTTTTACCTTTAAACAAATATGTGTTGCTATAAATCATATGTTTTTGGTTACTTTTTATTTTTTACTTTATCATGCGTAGTATTACAAAGTATTGTAATCATGCTACACCGCCTAACTTTTGACTGAAAATTTCCTTTGTTGGTTCTTTCAGTTTTTTGAGCTGTAACCTTGTTTCTGCTGCACGCTATGAATTAACCAAATTTCGTTGATGGTTAAACTCGTTGATTGTTAGTTTTAATTATTGAATTTCATCACAAATATAATAATATCTGCCTGATAATGAGATTTCGTTTTGTCAGTGATTGTTAGTTTTAATTGTTGAAACGCACTAATACACAGTAATTACGGATAACAATAAACTATATTGAAATATGTAACGTTATTATGATACACAACTGTAGCGTCGTACAACTCTTTAGTTAGATCAGGCCGCCGTCACACTATCACTGCAGTCACCTCTACATATATAAATTAATATTAAACCAAGGAAAAAGAGGCTTCCTATCGTTTTATTACACAGATTTTAATATGTCACCCATACATATTAAAACCTAATAAACCTTGAAATA
The DNA here is from genome assembly GCA_964023965.1 of Melinopterus prodromus. Classification (NCBI taxonomy): domain Eukaryota; kingdom Metazoa; phylum Arthropoda; class Insecta; order Coleoptera; family Scarabaeidae; genus Melinopterus; species Melinopterus prodromus. The sequence continues at coordinate 56,400,728 of OZ030393.1, forward strand.
AATTGAACCAGACAATCTAAAAGAGTAACTACTCAATTTATGAAGAATAGGTATTACATAAGCATGGACAAGCACATTATGTAGGATATAATTCAAACATGAACTTTATACTCACGCCTCTAGGCGAGTGTATAATCATGCAACGTCACATACCATTTGATTAAATTTTGATTGTTTTTTATGGCTGGAATGTCTACCTAATAACTTGTATGGTGTTGATTTGGGCGAATAATCTATTTGTGTTTTGTTTTGCAGGAAGCATACCGGCGGTGGGTGTGCAGCTCATTGGTGCCTCATTTCTCGAGTCCAGGACAACGGGTGCGACCGTGCCTCAGCGTCTGCCAGGACGTCGAGCAGCAGTGTCCGTATATGCTGCCGGGGGACAGAGCGCCCGCACATCCTACTCAATACGCCGGCGAGCCTACATTCCTCTGTCTGGGTACGAGGATATCACGTAACAGTATCTAATCGAGTATTAAATACTGGTTATCTCATTGCCTAAACCCTGCATCAACGTCAGTCCCAAGATGCCTTTAAAATATCACTGAGTTGGTATTCCCATCATTCGAGCATTGTAACTGATACCTCTTGTATCATGTATAGTGTGGTGTTTCTATGTCCATCATGTTCAAACTAGCTATAATCTCTGTATGAAATCGTTGTGTATTTGTTCATTACACTACCTGGTGAACAAACCCTCTCTAGGTATCTACAGTTTCCTATGCCACAGACGCATTCTCCTCCGTCTTATGCAATCTTTACCTGATGTTCTTTGGCCTTACTTCAACTTTTCATATTAATCCTAGCTTCCTGTCCGTATAAATTCTCTCTGCTCAAATTCATTGTTTCACAATGTCTTATACATATGTGCCATACCTGTTTAAAGTTCTACGCATTTCTGTTTTAAGTTTCTTATGCAGTTTCTTGTGTAAATTCGTGTGCCCTTGTATAAATTTATCATAGTATTTTCCAAGTTTAGTTTCTTTTTCCTGTTTTGTACACTACTCCAGCCCCCCTCAACTGGTGCACAAACTAACACTTCCTAACAGTATCTAATCGAGTATTAAATACTGGTTATCTCATTGCCTAAACCCTGCATCAACGTCAGTCCTAAGATGCTGTTCAAAATATCACTGAGTTGGTATTCCTATCATTCCAGCATTGTAACTGATACCTCTTGTATCGTGTATGGTGTAGTGTTTCCTATGTCCATCATGTTCAAACTAGCTACAATCTCTGTATGAAATCGTTCTGTATTTGTACATTACATTATATGGTGAACAAATCCTCTCTAGGTGTCTAGAGTTTCCTATGCCACAGACGTATTCTCCTACGTCTTATGCAGTCTTTACATGATTTTCTTTGGCCTTACTTCAACTTTTCATATTAATCCTAGCTTCCTGTCCATATAAATTCTCTCTGTTAAAATTCATTGTTTCTCAATTTCTTATATGTGCCATACCTGTTTAAAGTTCTACGCTTTTCTGTTTTAAGTTTCTTGTGCAGTTTCTTGTGTAAATTCTTGTGCCCTTGTATAAATTGGTCATAGTAATTTCCAAGTTTAGTTTCTTTTTCTTGTTTTGAACACTCCCCACCCCTCCTCAACTGATGCACAAACTAACACTTTCTAACAGTATCTAATGGAGTATAAATACTGGTTATCTCATTGCCTAAACCCTGCAGGAGCGTCAGTCCTAAGATGCCTTTAAAAATATCCATGAGTTGGTGATCCCATCATTCGAGCATTGTAAGTGATACCTCTTGTATCGTGTATGGTGCAGTGTTTCTATGTCCATCATGTTCAAACTAGCTACAATCTCTGTATGAAATCATTCTGTATTCGTTCATTACACTATCTGGTGCACAATTCTTCTCTAGGTGTTTAGAGTTTCCTATGCCACAGACGTATTCTCCTACGTCTTATGCAGTCTTTACATGATTTTCTTTGGCATTACTTCAACTTCTCATATTAATCCTAGCTTCCTGTCCGTAAAATTCTCTCTGCTCAAATTCATTGTTTCACAATGTCTTATATGTGCCATACCTGTTTAAAGTTCTACGCTTTTCTGTTTTAAGTTTCTTGTGCAGTTTCTTGTGTAAATTCTTGTGCCCTTGTATAAATTTGTCATAGTATTTTCCAAGTTTAGTTTCTTTTTCTTGTTTTGAACACTACCCCAGCCCTCCTCAACTGGTGCACAAACTAACACTTTCTAACAGTAACTAATCGAGTATTAAATACTGGTTATCTCTTTCCCTGAACCCTGCATCAGCGTCAGTCCTAAGATGCCTTTCAAAATATCACTGAGTTGGTATTCCCATCATTCGAGCATTGTAACTGATACCTCTTGTATCGTGTATGGTGTAGTGTTTCTGTGTCCATCATGTTCACACTAGCTACAATCTCTGTATGAAATCGTTGGGTATTTGTTCTTTACACTATCTAGTGAACAAATCCTCTCGAGGCCTCTAGAGTTTCCTATGCCACAGACGTATTGTCCTATATAGTCTTTAGCTGATTTTGTTTCGCCTTACTTCTTCATTCTCTCTGCTCAAATGCATTGTTGCACAATGTCTGATATGTGCCATACCTGTTAGAAATCCTACGCTTTTCTGTTTTAAGTTTCTTGTGCAATTTCTTGTATTTGTTTCTTGTGCTCTTGTATAGATTTGTCATAGTATTTTCCAAGATTAGTTTATTTTTCTTGTTTTGAACACTACCCCAGCCCTCTTCAACTGGTGCACAAACTAACACTTTCTGTTTCGTTTTTTGTACATTTTTGCCTTTAGAATCCCCTTAGAGATTTATAAATTACCCTTCTCAGCTATTTCCACAATTATTACAACGTTATACCTCTGCAGTGACTACATCATTCTAATATATCCGCGTTATTTGTCCAACTCCCCAGTCTATTATTAGTTTTTCAGTTTTCCTTTATATCTTGCCCTACAGTTCTACAATTGTCGAAGTTTATCATATGCAGCACATCCGTTCTCGTAGCCTCCATACATGATTCGAGCATATTGAAAATATCATCTCATGCTAAACACAGGTAGAAAAGACTAGATGGAAAGCAAACCGCTATGCATATGGAAGAAAGCAGAAGCCCATGATATCATAAACAGCATCAACATCCACAGCGACCATGACGGAATAGGCAATTACCTCAGAAAATGATTAGTCTGTATTTAGCCCAACAACTGAAAACCAGATAACCGCATCACTACCTCTTAGATTTACTGTTCTAGTTGTAGTCAAATGCTCAGTCATAAGAAACAGCCTGAAAGTATTAAATCTGGAATGAACGAAAAGTACTGTAACCTGAAAAACTTCTGTCTATTACTTAGTCTAGTATTGCCATAACATTGCTGAACTCTTTCCAGCTATGTTCTGGTTTTTCAGTTAGTATCTGCGTTTTCGGATTTCCATCTCGCAGAGTCTTCACTATGCTGCGATTATACATCCTTGACACTGTATTCTGTGTATCACAACATTTCCTGATTTCAGTGGAATGTAATACCACATCATGATGTAGTAGTTTATGTTCAGCATTTCATTTGATCATACTGTAGTTTTTGTTTCCTCTGTTCATGCTTCGGCTATATATTCGCCACTTTCCTTCTTTTATTCTTTGCTTCTTTGCTAGTATGTTTGTTCTTCCATATGGTCTTACTGATACACCCAGTCATCTTTCCTGCTTTGTGTATTTGGTCCTTCATAAAGAACACATACGTCCACCTTAAAACTATAGAGCATCATCTGTACTATTTATAACAACCAGTAATTTTGTATTTTCTACTTTTGTTATAATATTCCTAGATATTTGTTATATTGTTTGAGTGAATATCATGTCTGACCAATTGATATTCAGCAAACATTAACATATTCAACATGCAGCCCGATTTATGTATAAGTAATTCTGTTTACTGCATTATCTGATTCAGTGGAAACAATTAATCTGAATTTCCTTCTCCATAAGCTGTCAAAACCTCCAAATTATTACAGACCATTTGTCAGATTTAGAAGAATATATTCACTATTCAGATAGGTATGAACATTATTAAACTTTGGCGTTGGAGGATAATTTATGAAAGACGAAAGAGTGCTACACATATCACTCCACAAAGAAATATTCCATAATCTAACAGATACTTATTGTAGATACACCAACGAACAGCTGACTACGATGATCGATCTCCGTTTCATTTTATTAATTTTCTCAAGAATGCGATAAGTTAGACCTTGCGTTATTTGACAAATATGTTTATTAGGAAGTAAGAAGCATATGCTCCTTCACGGTTACCCATTATTTTTAAAACACCACGTGTATAGTGACGAATATATCAATATATCCGACCAATATTTCCTCGTTCAGTAACTCTCAATCGTTTACCTTTGTGCGATTTGTTGGGACCACAATCGCTCTAGCCCTTAAGTGGGTGCGATATATAGCTGGGTAGGTGTACAAGACCTCGGGGTCGAGGTAGATGGTGGAAATGGTTTTTCTGGTGCGACGACGGCGTCAGTTATATATCGTTTTCAGGTCGGACCTTCGTCTTGGGAGGCGTTTAAACCCGGCGTTTAAACGCCGCATTGAATTATTGATTGTGGGCCCCGAAACGCCATTATGAGTCCCAGGAGGAAGGGCTCATCTCCGGCAACCGTGACAGACGTTGTTAACTGGCGCCGGCGGTACATGGCAACCGCCTTCAGGTGTGCTCTGATAACGTGCCAATCTCTACCCAGCAATTGGTCATTATAACTATCCGAACCCGTCCGATTATTGTTATATAGGGGGAATTGGGAGCAATTTGATAGTCATGATCCATGTTCTGACAATCACATGCAAGACACGTATGGGCTGCGCAATGAGTGAACAGATAATCCTCATACTGATGGTGGGTGTGTGATGTAACATCGGTTTCAATTCTCTACGGTTTTGTCCAACACAAATTCAATACGAATTACCCAGCTTATTCGAATACAGTGTCTCCAAATTGGATGTGAACATTTTGTGGTCTAGTTCAATGGTGAAGTTTGAGACATTAAGTGAGGAACTGGATATAAATTTAAAATCGGTTAAGCTGAGAATGCTTTGTTAGTAGTTTATACGCTAACTCATAATTAATAATAGACCCTAGAAGGCAATGCATCGATAACAAAAGTACCTAACAACGAATTTATTTTGTTAAATCAAATAGAACAAAAATTTTATAAACATTTTACAAGCTTTTGAGAAATTTGTTTACCTTTCACCGCTGCTTTTTTATTCAATAAGGACATTACAATCAAGTCGTATATTGACTAATGAGTAGGGTTGCTATCTTTTGTGGTGTAACTGTCGGGACATTAGTGACCAAGGAAATATACAGTGATATTTTACCTGTACAAAATCAAATATTTCCGATATTATAAGAAATAAGGGAAGAAAAATTCATTGGACAATAATTCGTTTTTAATACAACCGTAATTTTGTTACTCTTTTGTGGAATATTCTTGGACTTTCTCATAAGTTCTGGCGAGTTATCAATTTCTATTAGAGTCTACGGAAAAAGTATACTAGAATCGGTTGTCATTTCTTCGACAGTCTTTCACTTTCGATTCTTTTTTTGTTCAAGTAAATAATTGAAGACATGAAAATGAAAAGTGGAAAAAAACATATGGTTTCTTATGGTCTTTAGCCACTTTGGATTCTGAGCTCGTCAATTGCTTTATGCATTTTATTAAAAAATTAAACCCCAAAGTTTTTTTTAAGTCAAAACTTAATTAATTTAAGTTTGACAATTCAAACATAATACATAGAAACTTTGGTTAATTATCATTTCTTTCAAAATAACTCATTTATTTCTGCAACTGTAAAGCCTCCTGCTATAACAAAAGTTAAAGACAAATTAAGAAATTATATTAGAAATTTTCTTATCGTAAAACTTAACAATAATAAATAAAAAGTAATAAACGTACAGAATTCTTAAGTCCAAAGTTTTATAAAACTTATTAAATTAAATATTACAAATACAGATGATCCCGTTAAAAACGTGTTCTCAGTCCATCAAAATAATGCTTGGTTTAGTGGGTGATATTGGCATTTGGTCTCATTTTGGTTGTGTCGTAAAAAAATCGACAATAAGAGGCAGAAACGAAAAGAGGGAGAACTAGTAGACATTAGTTGAAATAAATGAATATACTTAGTAATTAGCATCTAGATCTGATAGTTTTCTGCGCTAGCTACATCCAAATTGCACACCAAAGCGTTACTAAGAAGTATGTGTCGAAGCCGCACATTTTTGTGGCGGCTATTATTAATTTAAGCTTGTTCCATAATATAATTCATTTTCACCGCTTTCCATATATATAATATTTAATCCATTTTCACCGGGTCAGCATAGGCACAATGTTGGCAACCCTAAGCTGGATGGCCTTAACGACTAGCTGATGATCTCAAGTCTTCGTGAGTTCTTGCATTTTATGCATTTTAATACTTTATTTTGGAAGGTCTGGACAATTTTAATGTTATTTTTTTATGCAATCACAGAGTTGAGCACCATAGTCCATGGGACTATGGTGGGTTTTACAAATGAGAAATGGGTTTTCGAAATTTCTAATACAAGTAAAGCTTGTTATGTACTGACAGCGTGGAGCTTCTTCCAAGCATCCAATACATTTCACTGTATCAGCTGTTCCTTTATCCTCTTTTATCTATTTGACATGGTCTATCCATAGAGCCCGGTGTCTAATGTCCTGCCGAGATATTTGGCTGTGTTTGCGTACGGTAGTAATTTGGTTATTAATAGTAACCGGGATATGTTGTATTTTCTTGTTGGTGAAGACAACATGTAGTGACTTGAGTTCGCTCAGTTTAATCCATTTCTTCTTTGTCCAGGCATGAAACTGCCCAAGAGCTAGGATAGCCGGGACGTCTGCAAAGACGTCTGATCCAGATATTCTTTCTTTTGAATTGCAAAACATTGGAAAGAAACATTTCCAAATAAAAACACGATTGTATAAATATCTAATCTATATGGCCTTTCTTTTATTATTTAAACGGCTACACAGCAAACACAAAACAGGTATCGTGTAGTCGGACAAAATTTGAAACAAACATTTTTGGTTTATGTCTGTGATAGTTTTTATCACCGGAATATCAACAAGTGATATTATTGCTTGTTATTGTTACAGAAACAAGTGAATGAGGATTAGGTGAACGTCATAAAACGCTAAATGAATTATGAATGTCTTAATATCTAGCAATGATATTACTGTGAATAGAATGTAGACGTATGCAAAATATAACACGATAACAGATATGCTGTCACTGGAAGAAAAATCGAGCCTGGAATCTGTCCAAATTCTCCCGGACCGCCGCACTCAATAAATCATTAAGATAGGAGACAAAATTGCCAAAATGGCGTTCCCTTCCGTATTACAGAGCGCGTTTAAAATATGAAACATTTTCATTCAAATTGAAATTGAAAATGTTATTTATAAAAAATTTTTACTCCATCAATAACATGTTTAAAATACCTGTTTCTATATATAAAAATCCCTTTCCATTTCAAAGTAGTAAACGAAAACTGCTAAAATTAGTGTTTTATAAATGGCGAAGTCGCCGGAATTCTTAGATCGATATAATTTTTATCGTAACTTTAAATTATCCACACATTAGAATTATACTATTGACAGCCGTCTCATCGATATTACAACGACTAAGGTACTTTAAATCGAAATAAAGGACAGCCAAATGACAGAATGCCAATTTCAATTCTCCCTTATGGCAAAGTGAAAAAGAGATTTTATCGAATTATATCGAGAGAGGGCGTCCGCGAGCGGCAACAGAATGGGATTTGAATGTGCGCGAAGTCGCCTTCCGGAACGAAAACATGTTCGGGTCAGTTCTATCTGATTGGGCCGTCATCCGTTCTCAATCCGGTAATCAGATCAATTCGACTGCAGTCCGATTCAATCATTGAGCGAGGCAAAAAATGAGACCCGACAATTTGGATATTCCCGCGGGACGAAGCGCCGCTAACGCCATCTGCAGGCCACCCGTTCGTACCTAAAAAAATAGCTAAACCAATTTTGCTTTTTATCCTGGCCATATTCTTATATTGTATATTGGAGAGTTTTCTCGAGTATTTTTCAGCATGTAGTAGCTACAACGAGGATTAGAAATGATTGGAAAAAAATATACAACTTTTCCCAATGATGGGGGCCACAAGTACGTGTTACTGGTTTTGTTATAGATGGCGCTAGTGTTGTGGAAACTTCAGGATCTTTTAATGGAATGGCCTATATTTCTGTAGGTATATTTTTCAATTATTTGCAAAATTTCTTTGCATAAAGTACTATTCCTACACAGTAGCTCTGTTTGTCTAAGAAAACAGCATTTTAAGTACCAAATTAGTTCTGAACTACTAGAAATTTATGGTTATATTTTATTTAGAATGGATAGTTTTCCTATAATGTAATTTTTGATGACCGACTCACATATTCGCAGATGCACGGGTCAGACCATTTATTTTCATGTACAGTCAAGCCCGGTTATAACAAACACTCCTGGGGACATACGAATACGTCATTATAACCAAACGATTGCTATAAGCGAACTGAAAATACTTGTACATCAATCTGGCCGAACTTCTGGCTGTTTTGTTCGTTATAAGCGGTCGTTCGTAATAAGGTGAGTTTGTTACATCCGGTCTCGACTGTATTAAAGATGACCCTACCAAGGACATGAATATCATGGCTTCAATTGTCGTGCAATCTTGTAACTGCCTTCCGCTGTATTTTTTAAAATTATCTTGATCTAGTTTTAATTCCAAATCATTTTAAGGTTACACACGGTCTAACTCTGTTTATAAAATCGAGTAGTTAGTTCGATTTTAGTTCGTGTAGATTAGGCTCCGTCCTATAAACATCGCAACTTCGATACAAAATATTTCGTTTCGACGTTTTTTCTTTTTTGCTGGGAGTGGTCAGCCTGTTCTCCACCAACGTCAATCGGTAGTCACCAGTTATAGGCGGTGTTTAGATCGCCTGACGTTTGCTGTCTACACCGGGCAGCAGTAATATAGGCAAATATTGTTTGGTTTAAAATTGTACTTAAATAAAAAACCTATTTTTTTACCATGAATTGGGTTAGATGTTTTATATTTGAAAAGCCAAAGATGTTGAAGTCAAATTTGCTTCTATCTTTCCAAAAAATTATTTTTTATCCAGCCCAACTCGTTATTTATCTAAGAAATTGCACTGAAAATTTCATAAACTTTGAACAATAAATAAGGGTTTTATTTGAAAACGCGTTTTAGGAGAATTAGAACTGGGTCTTAATTAATATAATTCATGCCCATTCAAAATGTTCTATGATCTGAAGCTATTTCTTTCATAATTTTTGCTGTTATCTGTCAAACTCAGTTAACGTTCTTCTGTAGAGTATTCCTATATCTAATCAACTACTAGCCTTTTTACCAGAAAACGTAAGCATGATGAAAAAATCCAGAGGTAATCTCATCATTCGTGGTTTGTGCCTTCTCTCATGTCTTATATCCGTACATATTGTCATTTAAGAGATGATGAGAAACACGAAATTACAGAAGAGATCCTTGCCGCTATTCCACTGGAACATGAAGTTACTACTTTTTTTGAATACCTAGACTAATATGCTTAGTATATAGCAGACGTGTTCACAGGCTAATCATGGAATTCCCCGTCGTCCAACCAGTCCTTTTGTTGTTGATATTATCCCCGATCTTTATCGTTTTGATATGTGTGTTTGGTTATTACAACCTTAAACGTCCACATATTGTACCCAGTTGTAGTGTGTACGTCAAACGTCAAAATTATTCTGTTTTCAACTGTTTGTTTTATAGGTAACCCTCCAGTGGAGGTTTCAATAATGAAAACTTGTTTTACTAATAACCCTCCATATATCAGATAGACTATTCAAAACACAACAGATAGATGAATACCAGCAACCTAACAAAAAAGTAAAAGCAGGTGTACCCCAGGCGTCTTAAAACCAATTCAGTATCTACTATATACAAATGACCTACCACAGCTGGAAAATGTAAGGGTCGCCAGTTTCGCATATGACACGGCTCTAATGGCAGTGAGCTCAACTGTTCACTACTAGGAATCATCCACAATATACATCAATCGACCAACAAAAGCAAAACCAAGCACAACCAACTGTCCAAATCCAAATCTGTCCACATTAACTTTACAAACAGAAGAATAGAGGACATACCGCATGGCAAGATTAACGACGCCATATTTCCATAAGCGAACACTGCAAAGTATTTGGGTATCACTCTGGATACCAAGCTAAGGTGGAAAGAACACGTGAAGAAGAAAGGAGAAAAGCAAATATACAAATAATCCAGAATTACCAAAATAAAGTACTAAGGAATATGGTACATACGGAACACTGACCAGCACCGTGACCTTGTTGTCCCACAAATCACCCAACAGATAAAAAAACTTGCTGCCAACCCATCTCGCCAAAGCCACCAAGTCAACGTACTACAGCTACAAATCATTATTTAAGAAAAATATTTTAGCATTCAACATATTGAAAAGGTTCCACCAGAAAAAAAGTTGTACCAAATAGGACCAACCTCTACCTCAAAAAAATGCATTTTTGTGATAAATGAGAAATGTCTTCTTATTTTCAGTTCAACCAGATCCATCGACATATTCTTTTCATTTATTAACACATTATTAATATTATCTCTGATGGTTCTAAGAGGTAAATTCCAGTGTTATATTGCTGATTACTAATAGATTTTTGTTTGTTGTTTCCATGTCGGCGCGCAGACCCGAACATTCCCGAGACGGGGGACCAGAGGGCGAAGTCGTCACACGGGGAGGAAGACTGTTGTTACACGCACTGCGGCACGCCCGGCAGGGGCCTCTGTGTCGAGTGTCCGCCGGGCGCTTCTTCTGGACCGACGGCGACGAAGGCCGACGCCGACGCCGCAGTGCCGGTGCAGTGCGCGGCAACCGGCTCGGCGAGGACGTCCGGGTGCAGGGTCGGGGTGCAGGCGCCGCCTCCACCATCGTCGTCGGCGTCCTCCGGTGCGTCCTCAACACGAAGAAGAACTCATAACAAAGTGCACCCATTGTGGACCGCATGGATTATTATCTATATAACGCACTCACAGACGGTTATTAACATATTAAAATATTTGTTAGAGATGTGCGCGACCAGTGTGCGGACATCGTTGACGCGTTTAAAGACCAAAAAACAACGGAGAAGATCGTCATCGTGGTCATGGTCATAGAATTAGGAGAATTAGGCAATATGTGTTCTGGTCCATACGTACAAAACAAATGAAAAAAAAAAACAAACACACAACCACACAAACAACGCCAGTCGATAGGCGAACGCTCGTACGCATTGTTTTCTTCCAAAAAGCCACCCCCACTCAATCTACGAATCTATTTTCTTTCTTACAAACCCAATCATTAATTGTTTCTTACTAATACGGGTTCTTAACACTTTTAGTCTCCACTTAAACCAGAAAACAACATTATGATCCTAAAAACTATTATTTGGCCAATATATTTTATGAATTATGGTCAACACTCATGTAACATGTAACATGTACCATGTAACATGTAACATGTAACATGTAACATTGGGACAGGCTGTACCGTTTTTGTCGAATCGTTGAGTTGAATCGTTGATCTTGAAAAGAAAACAAAACCTCTGCTCAAGAGAAGTTTGGTACGCTGGTTGATGCCTAATGAAATAAATGTTCCCAGCAAACTTGTTGACATTGTGTCAAAAGTCTCACCAAATTTGCTAACTGTTAATGAAGAAGAAATGTAAACATAACCTAATTGTTTATGTTCTTCTTTAAGAACACGGAATTTGTTGTGGCTTTTGACGAATTGTCAACAGGTTTCTTAGGACCATTTATTTTCTTAGGCACCAAAATGCGTACGTGGCTTCTCTTGGCCAGAGGTTGTGTATGTCACGTTCTAGCTAGTAAGGTTATGTCAGCGCTATGGTCAGCGCCAGCTGTCATGGAACCTTTATAATGATTGCGTACAAACTGCATCAAATATTTATGAAATATGTTAGTAGACGCGCAGTTCCGGGATCCATTTTGAGGAAAGGTAGTGTTTTTGGTCGTCAACCATCTTAATAATTAAAATAATCCTAAAAATTTCATTGGTTTGATGGGAAAACTACATTTCTAAGATACGACAAATCTAAAATGAATTCTGAAGATTATTGCTGACAGTTCTTCAACCAAATCTTCGCTAATTAGGCTAAATCCTAAAACTCTCTTTATTGGTCAAATAATAGTATAAAACTTTTGGGTTTGTTGTTTAAGCGATTTTATTCAAAACGTCATATATAAATGTGTAGTGGGTCATCTATCGACGTGTGTGCAGATGGACTTTTTAGAAGAAAATATCTTCATGCACATAGAATAATGTTTAGGACTGCAAAAATGTAAGTGGGGTCAGTCTGAGTATCGTTCACTGAGTACGTCAATTATAATAATTTTAGCGCGCCGTAAATGAGTTCGAACTTGAGCGTTGTTCATCATTTTCATTCTCGTTATCTACTATCTATATTGTTATCTATCTAAGTCTCGATGGTTAAAGTGGGTGACCAGTGGTACTCGGGCTGACCGACACTCTCCAATGGCTGTTGCAAAGTATATAAATATTAAGAACTTATTTAAAAGAAACAAAAAAATAACGATGATGAAATACTACAAGAAAAATATATTGTTGCTGTTGAGGATGTACCAGGTTTGTTGACTTTTTTCGGTACTAAACGACTATGTTGCAATGTTTTTTCTATTAATTAATGATGGGTGTGCAGAGTTTTGTTTTTAGTACGATGTATTAAGATAATTATTATAGCCGAACGAACTCGGAGTGTAGCAAGAATAAAAGAAATTGTATACATACAGTGATACACATACATACGGGCTACGGCAGCCACATTCTACAACGCGATTTGGTATGGAAAACGTCATTTTCTAATGTATTTTCTTATTCGTGCCGTCTGATTTACATATATTAAAACAAACGGTGAAGAAATATCTTGATTCGTGTTTACATACATAAATACTTTTTTCAGTCATTCATTTTATTCGTATTTGTCCACAAGTCAAATAAGAAAAACGCTTGGAAGAAAACAGTTTGGGTAATCTTAAATTTAAAATATAAATGGATAATTCTTCACTGTACGCTGTCAAAACAAGTTTGAAATGTAATATGTCAAAATTCTCCTAAAAAATATACTAGTCAATCAGCCAGGATGCAGTCTATAGATGAGATCGTTCAGATTGTGTTTTGTGAACAATTTACAATTAGTTTATACGACCTATGGCATTTAGACACCCCTGCGAGGCTAACCTCCAAATCTTTTGTTTTTTCCTGCCTTCTTTTCTTTCGCAACCCTAAAAAAATAACTAAGGATTGTAAAACTAAAAAAACGAAGAAACAAACATTGAGTTTTGGAGGTGTTCCTCTCATAGGTAATTTAGACGTATTAAGAGGCGCGTACCGACAGAAAAATTGTATTAAAATATTGTTAAATGTGACATCCTGTAGCAAAAAAAAATACTGTGGAAAAGATAGCCAGTTTCTCGAAATACTACGTAGTAGCAATTAATATCTTCTCAAAATAGAAAAGAAAGCAAGAGAGAGAGCTAACAGAGAAGAAAAAAACACCACACTCTTTTAGTTCATCGCAAGAATGTATCCAACTGCCACAATTTGAAAACAAACGCAAAGTGTGTAGTGATATTATTGTTATCATTTCGATGGTTACTCTATTACTATATAATAAACAAAAAAATAAAACCTAGTGTTATTTTGAGAGATATGCGTGCATTAAGACGAAGCCAAAAACAAACGATGACGGCACAATTCTTTCATATCAAACAGAGAGCACTAATCGGTGTCATTTGTGTTTTTAAACATACAAAAAAAAAGTATATTGTAATAATAGTGTCAGCGCTCATCGTGTTTTATGGCGAAAGGTTTCACTGTGTACATGAAACGGTTCTCTCTCAACCCCTATTTTGCTGCAAATTGTTTCATGCATCGTAACATCAAGCCAGGCACTGTAAAAGTCCCGAACTACAACACATCGCTGTTGCTCATTGCCGATATATACCTACTAAAGATTTCGTGATAAAAAGAAAATAAAGAAAACATTAGCGTTAGTAGCCAATTTTGTATAATAATTTCGACCAGGGTAAAATGAATGTCATTGTGTGGCGCACGGTATTGGAATTGATGGAAAGTGAATGCTCATCAACCGATCATCTATACCATTCTAAAATTCATTTTTGTTGAACTGTCACATATACTAACCTAACCTAACACATCTACTTCTGTCTGTTATTGTAGGTAAAATTATGTACAATACTCGAGCTGTAACGCATATTACGTGCTCGTGAAAAATAACAAACCTCGGCTGGCATCTTGTAATTCAGAACCATCATGGCTATAAATGTTCATAAAGTTCAGATCAGCATACTCAACATTCTTGTCAACATACTTTAGATTTCAAATCAAAGAAAGCCAATAATTTGGATAATTAACAAAGTGTATCGCAGTTAGGTTATGGTATATAAATCGGTTGGTTGATCGGTAGCAACAATTGGTTAGTTCGAATGGACTTTTGCTACACACTTCATGTAGAGTCGAGAAAAAACGAAAGCATCACTCCTGAAGTTTTTGCGACAACATAATCGAATTTTGACCAAGTTTTCGCTGGATTATTTCTTCCAATATCTGAGAAATCCCTGAAACCTGATCGAAATTCGTGCCATATAATTATATCGCAATGAAACCCGTCAAGAATGAAACATTTTTTCGCCAGTGTACATAACATACACGTTTGTCAACTCGCATTGCACAGCAGACAACATTCAGGCTTCAGACCTATGGTGATGCTCTCTCAGCCACCCATACGAAACGAGTGTTGTTGATTTTTTACCTCAACAATAAGGTGGCACAGGAAGCAGCACGATCGGCCTACTCATTCGATTTTATACACGTAAGAGAAGAAACTTTTCGAAATTGTAAAACGGAACACGTCAAGGTCCACATTGTATTTATTACTAACTACCCTTAAGGAGTGAAATTAAGAAGAAAATAAAACTCACAGTCACACACATACAAACAGCACATGAACGAATAATAAATAATCAATATCCACAAACTCACAGACGCAGTAAACAGGAAGACAAACATAATGTGAAAAAAGTATTTATGTGCGTATGTTTTAGTACAGAAATCAAAATATATAAATATTATATAAAACTATGGGAAATAATTGGGAACGGTTTTCGTAGATAAATTATTATAGATTCGTCCGCAAAGCGCGAGTGTCGCTAGTGGTCAAGTGTTACTAGCTGTGTTCGTTAGAGGTTTCTGCAATTGCTACCGCGTTACCAACCGCGCGCCCTACCAACTACAAAGTTCATACACCGCAAAATGTGAGGGGTCGAACCCCTAGCCTTAACGTGCAATATTATATCGCCTACTATATATTTTTAGATGAAAAAAATTGTTTCAAACGGTAACATTCTTACCAATTAAACATGTATTAATGTAAAATATAACAGAAACACTCATTTTATCACTAATTATTGCTTTACAAAACCTAGCCGAAGTTTGTTTCTGTTGTATTACTCAAAGTCTTCAATAAAAAAAAACAATCTACAAATG
This sequence comes from Melinopterus prodromus, assembly GCA_964023965.1. Taxonomy (NCBI): domain Eukaryota; kingdom Metazoa; phylum Arthropoda; class Insecta; order Coleoptera; family Scarabaeidae; genus Melinopterus; species Melinopterus prodromus. The sequence continues at coordinate 56,416,434 of OZ030393.1, forward strand.
ACGTTTAACAAACGTCAAACATTGAGTTTTTTTATTGAACACCTGTAATGTTCATTTAACAAAAAACGATTGGTAGCACTGTGTGTCAAATCACAGACTTAACTTAACCTCACATTTATCTATGGAATATTTACAGCAGCTCTAACCACAAACGTCTAAATTCATGTTCAACTAAAATACCAGGTTTTTTATTAAGTGAACATACCTTATTTTATTATTATTGTCTAAATATATCAGAGTTCAAAAAAGAAACAAAGAACACAACACCAAAGTGTTAGTATTAGTGACATCAAATTTGTATAAAGATAATGAATTTAAAAATTTGTATAATGTAAAGGGGGCGCGGTTGGTTCTGCGCTGTTCATTTTCAATTCAGCATAACGTTTCCAACAAAAATAAGAAGAAGTTGTATATTTTAAATGTATCTAAAAGGTTAGCTGATAGTCTTTATTAGTGAAGTGTTGACTTAAAATAATGATGACAAAAAAAATATGTTGATTTAGTATAATTGAATTGCTCGTAAAATATTTTATATTGTATGGATTGTCAATATAATTTTATTATAAAATTGCGGTTACTCTTTTATTTGTTTGTTCTTTGTCAGTCGTAAACGAACTTTTTGTGAACGCAAATGTCTGGCTCGGTGCGCACACATTAGACACGACACACGCAGCATTTCAAATGAAAACGATCTTATGATTTGTATAGTATTGTAACATGTTTAACGCAGAATACTCCAACATCACATTTACCATAAAACAGCACAATAACATTCTAAGAAAATTTGGAAAATCATTAGGGCTAAAATTAATTATGTTCCGTTTATACTACTGGTCAGAATGTTGATATGTAATCATATTTACGCCATCATTTTCATGTCTCAATATAAAGTAAATTGATGTTTCTAAATTAACCAACCAAAAAAGACAATAAGTAAATATACATTATGAGTAAAATGCTTCTGTAAGATAAGAGGTTATAACCAATAATAACCTGGTCGCCATATTCAATCTCTGCTATAATTTATATTTAAGAAAATAATTTTTCAAGCTTCTTTATGTAGAACATTTTAAAATATAAGTTTTAAAAAGTTTATTATTATTATTATCTTTGTCAACTATGGAGGCCAGTGTATAATTACGTCATTTGTTACGTCAAAAAATGATCCAAACTACAACTAATAAATAAAAGAAAACTGTTACAAAACTCGATAATTGGGACCCAAAAATTATGGTCACTAATAGACAAGACATGATAAAAATTAGGAAACAGAAAGTGCGTCGAATTTGTAACACTTTTGCACTAACGGTAAATGTGCCACATATACAGAGTGATCAGACCCTTCTGTACAGAAACACATACCCTAAATAATGGTAGATCACTTGATCGCTCAGTATATGTGGAATCAAAATGCGTTACTCAGCTCAATTTTTATGAAGTAAAAAAACTTATTGCCTTCAACAATGCAAAATAGAATCTATAAGGTGATATAGGATCGTTGATATTGTACAAATTATTCACATAAACGACATAAAACACAGGGTGATCCGTTACGCACTTCATCTTATGTATGCCTATTGAAGTGGAGAAAGAACCGGAAACAAACCAAAAACTAAATGATACTCTGCTTTGCATTGTTGTAATATTGTTGTTAATGTTACGTCGTTGTTGCTAGTCATAGAAGTTGTTGTTGATTGAGAGTTATAGTCATGTGTTACACACTTTTAGTGATCACTGATCAGTGAGCTTAGTTGTCGTCAAGATATTACATATGTATATATCGCGTTGTGGACATTAGCGTAGTTATTCATGACGTTTTTAGGTCAACGTTTGAGAGCAAAAAAAGAACAACTAAAAAAACTGCGTATATTTTGTTATAATTGATTTATCGACAAAACTTGGCACTAACCTTAATGTCCATGTACGAATGTGTGCGTGTTTATATTAAGACATTTTAAAAAATCTCACCGAATCGTTGTTACATGTACATATATAAATATATTTATATAACATATATAAAATGACAACTGTAGACTCTAAGTTTTAAGGATATTGACTGGGCTCTCCAGGTTTTTTATGAACAGAGTAAATTGTACATATATTTAAGTGTTCTTTTGTTTCGGTAATACATACAACTAACTACCGTAGGGTATACCTATTCTAGGGATTTTAGATTGTATATCTAGTACATATTTATACTATAGTATTTACTACGTGAAATAATGTAAAGGAATATTACAGTACGTACTTAAACAAAATGTCAACCTTTACTGGAGAACTGTCAGAACTTGAACAACATTCGATTAATGATGAACGGAGAATAATCTCAGATTAGATATAACGATAGTTTGATCTGTGATTGGAAAACCGACCCTTAAAATTCTTAACTGGATAGTACGCATTGCAGAAATTGGTTCAAGTGACACATGAGTAGAAAACTGTAATATTTCCTTTGCGTTTTACTTGTTCTCATAACACCAAATAAAGGTATAATTAGAATTTATAATCGTTGAGCTAGAGCCAGACATTTGCGCGTCGGAGCAACGCGATGGAAAAGAAAACTAGTAAAATATTATAACGAAACTCAGCAGCATACAGAGATAAAATATTTTTACTGATGCCATAATAATATTATTCTCGCCGCCTATAATGACAAAAGAAAAACTCATCATCCTTCCACGTTAAGAAGTGTACGCGTATTTCATACGCATACCTGTATATACGAGATAATTATTATGATATAAATAATGATAATGATATATTTTTGTTTTGGAAACGTTTCATGTACTTACAGATGTGTACGAAAATCACTTCAGTTTGACCGTTGCAGGAATTTTACAATTTAAGAATTTAATCAATAAGCATCATGGCATTGAGTTTAAGAATATTGAAACGTCTTTTTTATTAGTGAAAATATTATATTACTGAAAACGATTAAATAAAAAATTTAAACAAGTCCTGATTAATGTTGTTGATAGTAGAGTTGACAATAAAGTGCGTTGCGGGATGTTTATGTTTCATCTTCTTATGATTTTGTTTTGTTTTGGTTACAATATTTTACGTTCTTTTGTGGTAGATTGTTTTTTTTTTTTAATTTTACGTCATCTTTATCCGGACTATATTACTTCGTCCCTTTTAGTTTAGGGTAGTTCAAAATCACGTGAAAATGTTAATTTATTACCCATAGAACATATTTGACATGACAATAAAATAATTAACGTAAACAATTATAAAAGAATATTCCCTTGATAATAAAAATATGATTCATATTGATTTTATTTATAACTAGTTGGCGGATTTATATTTGGAACATGAGCTAAAAAACAGTTGACATGAAAAGGTTGTTGGAGGTATAATAATTCGGATCTACAGCAATTTTTTGTTTTAGTTCTACGATAATTATTTCAAAAATACATAAAATATTCTCTTATATGGTGACTGCCACATAGTTTAAGAAGGGACTGAAATAACATAAATTTAAAAGAATAAATACTTTGGTCGTATGTCAACACTTTCATAGAATGGATGTTTTTCTTTTAAAAATTGCTGGAAATTGGCACACATTCTGTTATATTTTAAATAATCACAAAATATCTATAAATGGATTATTGTATTGGATTATTGTTATTGTTATTCTTCACGTATTCCCATAGCAAACAATAAAAAAGGGTAAAATCGTCAGTCAAGTTTTTGTAATCGTGTAAAGGAAACAATATTACGCTGAAACCAAATTGACGCCCATTGTATAAGTGACAAATTGCCCATTTTTTTCTGAGCACAAATTCAAGGTGCAACTTCCCGTTTAAATTTTGACGGTAAAAGAAAAGAACGGTATAATATGGTCTCATCCGACAATTTTGAGATGAATCACTTCGATTTGTTGTGAACATTGTTCCCTCTGTTCACAGTAATTTTCTTTTATATGTATATCTCTCTTCTTCCATTTACTCCGAATGATATAAAGGTAAGGCGCCAACCGGTTTTGAGCCGGTTTAGACGGTCTTTTGGTTGTTTGCCGGGTGCCGGGCCGGTTTTGACAAATTGGTTTCTTTATAATAATTTTTGCGCTAAGCTTGGATCAACAAGTTTTTAAGAGGGTGACGTTTAATGTCATTTTAAGAGAATGGCTTATTGAAACATTTTATCACAAGGGGTTTATCAGCAAAAAACAAATATGTAGTAAAAAAAAATGCAAATAGAAATATTTACTTCGAAGCAATTTTGAAGTTTCTAGAAGTTCACTATATATTCGCAAAAAAACAAACAATAGTACTTTTTATTTTCACCTGATTTTCTTGAAAATCTTGAAGTGATCTTTTAAATTTCAACCCGAATTCGTATTCACCGTAACAGAATAAATTCCTACTCGCTTTTCATCTATTAAATGCAGAAATAAATGCAATAAATTTTTGTACTATAATCTTCAATAATAATAATTGTCCGTCAACCACAATGCCAGTGTTTTATGGTTTTATAATCGTTCTAAGAAAACGACTTTGAAATAGTTTTGCTGGTTCTATGGATTGAGTCATTTAAACATCTTTTCTATCACAAGACATTTTCGATCTGTAATGTTTGAATTAAGTTTAATTCAAGATACGAAATAGTATATTATTTAACTAGCACATAACTAAGGATATAAATCGCGAGCATCTACGACTCATAACTTCAATTTTATATCAAATATTTATATGGCTATTTATATGTTGTCAATGATGGCGAAGCGAACTGTCACATAACTGTCTACGTTGGTTTTGGCAGCCTTTGACACTAGCGTTCAGTGGCGTAGCTACATAATCAGCGCCCTGGAGCAAGAAAAATCTCAGCGCCCCCTTGTTTTCGGAAGAGGTCTGGCATTTTTGAACATTTAATTTAGTGTATACCACTTTCAATTGCAATTTTTCAATTCCAGATTGGACCAAAAAAGGTTTTATGTTAAAAACGACTTTATATATATATACAAAATCCTTGAGGAACTCAGTTTAGGGTTTTATGACAATAAAAAAACAATTAGTCAACAGCTGGCTGTTTTCCATTTCTAACAAATTAAAATAATCCAAATATTCAAAAAATATTCAACAATAGGAATTAGCGGGTTTGTCGCTTACCGCGGCATTTGTATCTCCGAGATCAATGCCCGGTCTGAACCGTAACCCCAGCCGTACTACATTTTTTTACGTAAATACGAAACATGTTTATTATCAATTTCTCAGAAAATTTTATTCTTCATAAAAGCTTCTGGACTGTCTTAGACCTAATACGCAAGTATTAGAATTTAATTATCTCCTTGCATGTACCGGGTGTTACCAAAACTATGAAAAACCCTTAAGAGTAAAGTACCTTTATGCTCACAGCTATGTAAAAATGTTATTTGAAAAAAGTATTTCAAAATATTAGAATGTATTAAATACGAAATTTTAGTCACCTTCGACGTCCCATATCCCGAGTGTTCGTGCAACAACGAAAGAGATTATAATTTGACTATGCTAAGATGTATTGTTTTTATAAATTTATTTCTCTATTTACAAAAAATTTACAGCTCAGTTTAAAACCAAACCTTAAAACATTCGAAATGATATCAAAACTTAACCTAATAATAAAAATAATCCACAAAACATCGATACTAGATCTGAAGTATCTGCAAATGATGTTAGGGACATTACGTCACGTTTCTCAAAAATATTTTTAAATAGTTAAATTTCAAATAGTTCAAATAATGTAGGCATTATTTGAACGAACTGTCATTGTTATACAACGCTAGTGTCATTATACCTATTATGAACTTATTATACCTATTGTGTGCGTTGTAGATAAAATGCCTTTTTGTCTTGTACGTCGACATTGTGCTATCTGTAATAAGCACACGTATATAAAATTGTCACTATGGAGGTCATAATTGATATAGGAGTGTAATGTAATGCACGTTTGAAATATTTATTCGAATTTACAGATATGACAAGATACATTGATTAGGACTAGACTAACCAAAATCAAAATTACCTCCTTAGACGTAATATTAGAACGAAGTGAAGACATCTCCCAAAACAGATCGATGATTATGATATAATTGTTCAAACTTTATACATCTTTTATTTCTACAATAATAACAAACAATGCAATGTTAGAAATACAAGTCACTTATTGAAATAAAAAGTGTGGTCGGGTGCCCAAAGTATAGGTTTGAAAGAAGTAATATAGTCTGGCCGCATTAATATTATAAAATATTTTAATTTAAGACCCAAACGAAAGATTGATATGGCGATTATGTAACCCCAAACATTCCTATCCGGTTTTCCTGCTGAAATTAACAATATCACTCAACTTTAACCTATTAAACATAATGAAATCTAATATTTAATAAAATAACAACAATTACAATTTTAAATTTACAAAAATCCCCCTGGTAAGTACATTTTTGCACCGTCATGTTGGCGCTTTGAACTCTAAAATTAAACTAGCGACATCTATACAAAACAATCCGACATGCGTCAAAAGTGAGGTTATCCAGCTACTAATTGAGTCACACTATTAAATTTCACAATAATATACCTATAATGGCGGAAAGCTTCACGAAAGAAGAACTAGAATTAGCCCCTTGTCAGTATGAATGTAAGTATGGTAAAAAAGAGGAAGTATATAAGTACGTTACATTGTAAATTACTTACAGATCTCGACCACACAGCTGACGTGCAGTAAGTATATTGTTTATCCGATAAATATTATAGTCTAATACATAACTTCTCGATTAGGTTACACGCATGGGGTTCAAATTTACAAGAAGCCTTCGAGCAATGTGGTATTGCGATGTTCGGGTATATGACGGAGCTTCCCTCGGTTGAAATTACGCAAATGTCGGAGATTGAGGCAGCGGGAGATGATATTGAAGGTCTGCTCTTTCATTTCCTTGACGAACTACTATTTTTATTTAGTTGCGAACCTTTCTTGATATGTAGTAAGCTTAAGATAACGGAGTTTAAGACTGGAGATGAGTTTAGGATAACGTGCAAATGCTACGGGGAAGAATTTACGTTAGGTAAGCATCCGCAGGGGACCGAAGTCAAGGCGATTACGTATTCAGCGATGCAAGTTATTGTAGAACCTGAGAAAAACTGGGCGGAGCTGTTTGTTATTATTGACATATAACGGAAAAAAGATTGTTATTGTATAAGTATTTTTGATTATTCTGTATATAAATATGTATAAGTTTAATTAATAAACTGATTTTTATTTGTTATTAGCTTAATTATTTTTTTTTTTGGTCTTGTGCAGTTTTTTTACTAATATTGATGTTGCAGGTAAGTAATATATTATATTTAGCAACAGCTGGTATAAAGGCCATAATACAAAATAAGGTCCTGGTTTGTAGAAAATAAAAATAATGTACTCATATGGAGAAATTAAGATAAATCCCAATAGATAAGTTTACTTGGTTGCCTATATGTTTCGGTTGACAAGCAAAATTCACGCAATAAAAAAGGAAACTATAGAAACTCCCACAAAAAAGCTTCTACCGCATCATCTTGAGTTTTTGATTTTGCCTTTTTCTTTGCTTAGCGTTTTTATTCCGGGTGGTCGATATATCCGTTATCTTTAGAGGAAAATGTTTGGTCAATATTTTTGCTGTAATTCTTACTTATTTAAGGGTACATTCCAGTGCCGGATTTACGGGGGCTGACAAAGGGGCTATCCAAAATATGTATACTTTTATATGCCTAAGATTTACCATTTTCATGTTATGTGGTCCATTTCGCTTATTTTTGTATTATTTGAAAAACCGTAATTTCAGCACAACTCGGTAACCAGTAGAGACAGAGACTTTTCCTATGTAAATTTGTAATCAGCGCACCCATTTTAGTAAGATAGCAAAGGTTTCATGTTGATCCGGGTCCTTGTTTTTGAGATAGGTGTGCTACTTCTAAAATTATTGTTTAAAATATGTGATTTCTTACAAAATTTTAGCCAATCGGCAAAAACCCAACTACCTTCAATCAAATTAACGTTGTGGTTCTTGATACAATTTATGACGCTGATTACGCCGGTATAATTAGATTTTACTTATTTGGAACGGTTCGGCAGTTATTACGTTCCCAATTATCAAAAATGATGCTAAAAACACCCATTGTACTATGTTAGAAACTTTTAACGCAAACTGTGTCCGATCTAATCGACCGATGTTGACGTTTCAAACGGTATCGGATGGGAAATTGGCCGAGGAATTCACTTCTGAAAGCCGCGTTGCTCTAAGGTTCGCGGTTCGCGAGAAAAACGCGATAAACCGCGGAAATTATAGTTTCCCACGTTCTAGCCAAACCGTACACGCTACGGGAAAACCGACCTCACCGTTGAATTCAGCACATCCCAATGCATAAGCATGACTACATTAGAAAGAACGCTCTATCTCTCAAAAAGTTATAATTGTTTTTTCGTTCTAAATTTAGCACTTTTAGATAGAAAAAAATTGAACATTGCAACCGTTGGTGATAGAAAGGTTTGCCCACTACCAAATGATAGCTCTTGTTGAGTCTATCCAAAATATGTATACTTTTATATGCCTAGGATTTACCATTTTCATTTTATGTGGTCCATTTCGCTTATTTTTGTATTATTTGAAAAACCGTAATTTCAGCACAACTCGGTAACCAGTAGAGACAGAGACTTTTCCTATGTAAATTTGTAATCAGCGCACCCATTTTAGTAAGATAGCAAAGGTTTCATGTTGATCCGGGTCCTTGTTTTTGAGATAGGTGTGCTACTTCAAAATTATTGTTTCAAATATGTGATTTCTTACAAAATTTTAGCCAATCGGCAAAAACCCAACTACCTTCAATCAAATTAAGGTTGTGGTTCTTGATACAATTTTTGACGCTGATTACGCCGGTATAATTAGATTTTACTTATTTGGAACGGTTCGGCAGTTATTACGTTCCCAATTATCAAAAATGATGCTAAAAACACCCATTGTACTCTGTTAGAAACTTTTAACGCAAACTGTGTCCGATCTAATCGACCGATGTTGACGTTTCAAACGGTATCGGATGGGAAATTGACCGAGGAAGTCATTTCTGAAAGCCGTGTTGCTCTAAGGTTCGCGGTTCGCGAGAAAAACGCGATAAACCGCGGGAATTATAGTTTCCCACTTTCTAGCCAAACCGTACACGCTACGGGAAAACCGACCTCGCCGTTGAATTCAGCACATCCCAATGCATAAGCATGACTACATTAGAACGCTCTATCTCTCAAAAAGTTATAATTGTTTTTTCGTTCTAAATTTAGCACTTTTAGATAGAAAAAAATTGAACATTGCAACCGTTGGTGATAGAAAGGTTTGCCCACTACCAAATGATAGCTCTCGTTGAGTCTATCCAAAATATGTATACTTTTATATGCCTAGGATTTACCATTTTCATTTTATGTGGTCCATTTCGCTTATTTTTGTATTATTTGAAAAACCGTAATTTCAGCACAACTCGGTAACCAGTAGAGACAGAGACTTTTCCTATGTAAATTTGTAATCAGCGCACCCATTTTAGTAAGATAGCAAAGGTTTCATGTTGATCCGGGTCCTTGTTTTTGAGATAGGTGTGCTACTTCAAAATTATTGTTTAAAAATGTGATTTCTTACAAAATTTTAGCCAATCGGCAAAAACCCAACTACCTTCAATCAAATTAATGTTGTGGTTCTTGATACAATTTTTGACGCTGATTACGCCGGTATAATTAGATTTTACTTATTTGGAACGGTTCGGCAGTTATTACGTTCCCAATTATCAAAAATGATGCTAAAAACACCCATTGTACTATGTTAGAAACTTTTAACGCAAACTGTGTCCGATCTAATCGACCGATGTTGACGTTTCAAACGGTATCGGATGGGAAATTGGCCGAGGAATTCACTTCTGAAAGCCGCGTTGCTCTAAGGTTCGCGGTTCGCGAGAAAAACGCGATAAACCGCGGAAATTATAGTTTCCCACGTTCTAGCCAAACCGTACACGCTACGGGAAAACCGACCTCACCGTTGAATTCAGCACATCCCAATGCATAAGCATGACTACATTAGAAAGAACGCTCTATCTCTCAAAAAGTTATAATTGTTTTTTCGTTCTAAATTTAGCACTTTTAGATAGAAAAAAATTGAACATTGCAACCGTTGGTGATAGAAAGGTTTGCCCACTACCAAATGATAGCTCTTGTTGAGTCTATCCAAAATATGTATACTTTTATATGCCTAGGATTTACCATTTTCATTTTATGTGGTCCATTTCGCTTATTTTTGTATTATTTGAAAAACCGTAATTTCAGCACAACTCGGTAACCAGTAGAGACAGAGACTTTTCCTATGTAAATTTGTAATCAGCGCACCCATTTTAGTAAGATAGCAAAGGTTTCATGTTGATCCGGGTCCTTGTTTTTGAGATAGGTGTGCTACTTCAAAATTATTGTTTCAAATATGTGATTTCTTACAAAATTTTAGCCAATCGGCAAAAACCCAACTACCTTCAATCAAATTAAGGTTGTGGTTCTTGATACAATTTTTGACGCTGATTACGCCGGTATAATTAGATTTTACTTATTTGGAACGGTTCGGCAGTTATTACGTTCCCAATTATCAAAAATGATGCTAAAAACACCCATTGTACTCTGTTAGAAACTTTTAACGCAAACTGTGTCCGATCTAATCGACCGATGTTGACGTTTCAAACGGTATCGGATGGGAAATTGACCGAGGAAGTCATTTCTGAAAGCCGTGTTGCTCTAAGGTTCGCGGTTCGCGAGAAAAACGCGATAAACCGCGGGAATTATAGTTTCCCACTTTCTAGCCAAACCGTACACGCTACGGGAAAACCGACCTCGCCGTTGAATTCAGCACATCCCAATGCATAAGCATGACTACATTAGAACGCTCTATCTCTCAAAAAGTTATAATTGTTTTTTCGTTCTAAATTTAGCACTTTTAGATAGAAAAAAATTGAACATTGCAACCGTTGGTGATAGAAAGGTTTGCCCACTACCAAATGATAGCTCTCGTTGAGTCTATCCAAAATATGTATACTTTTATATGCCTAGGATTTACCATTTTCATTTTATGTGGTCCATTTCGCTTATTTTTGTATTATTTGAAAAACCGTAATTTCAGCACAACTCGGTAACCAGTAGAGACAGAGACTTTTCCTATGTAAATTTGTAATCAGCGCACCCATTTTAGTAAGATAGCAAAGGTTTCATGTTGATCCGGGTCCTTGTTTTTGAGATAGGTGTGCTACTTCAAAATTATTGTTTAAAAATGTGATTTCTTACAAAATTTTAGCCAATCGGCAAAAACCCAACTACCTTCAATCAAATTAATGTTGTGGTTCTTGATACAATTTTTGACGCTGATTACGCCGGTATAATTAGATTTTACTTATTTGGAACGGTTCGGCAGTTATTACGTTCCCAATTATCAAAAATGATGCTAAAAACACCCATTGTACTATGTTAGAAACTTTTAACGCAAACTGTGTCCGATCTAATCGACCGATGTTGACGTTTCAAACGGTATCGGATGGGAAATTGACCGAGGAAGTCATTTCTGAAAGCCGTGTTGCTCTAAGGTTCGCGGTTCGGGAGAAAAACGCGATAAACCGCGGAAATTATAGTTTCCCACTTTCTAGCCAAACTGTACACGCTACGGGAAAACCGACCTCACCGTTGAATTCAGCACATCCCAATGCATAAGCATGACTACATTACAACGCTCTATCTCTCAAAAAGTTATAATTGTTTTTTCGTTCTAAATTTAGCACTTTTAGATAGAAAAAAATTGAACATTGCAACCGTTGGTGATAGAAAGGTTTGCCCACTACCAAATGATAGCTCTCGTTGAGTCTATCCAAAATATGTATACTTTTATTTGCCTAGGATTTACCATTTTCATTTTATGTGGTCCATTTCGCTTATTTTTGTATTATTTGAAAAACCGTAATTTCAGCACAACTCGGTAACCAGTAGAGACAGAGACTTTTCCTATGTAAATTTGTAATCAGCGCACCCATTTTAGTAAGATAGCAAAGGTTTCATGTTGATCCGGGTCCTTGTTTTTGAGATAGGTGTGCTACTTCAAAATTATTGTTTAAAATATGTGATTTCTTACAAAATTTTAGCCAATCGGCAAAAACCCAACTACCGTCAATCAAATTAAAGTTGTGGTTCTTGATACAATTTTTGACGCTGATTACGCCGGTATAATTAGATTTTACTTATTTGGAACGGTTCGGCAGTTATTACGTTCCCAATTATCAAAAATGATGCTAAAAACACCCATTGTACAATGTTAGAAACTTTTGACGCAAACTGTGTCCGATCTAATCGACCGATGTCGACGTTTCAAACGGTATCGGATGGGAAATTGGCCGAGGAATTCATTTCTGAAAGCCGCGTTGCTCTAAGGTTCGCGGTTCGCGAGAAAAACGCGATAAACCGCGGAAATTATAGTTTCCCACTTTCTAGCCAAACCGTACACGCTACGGGAAAACCGACCTCACCGTTGAATTCAGCACATCCCAATGCATAAGCATGACTACATTAGAAAGAACGCTCTATCTCTCAAAAAGTTATAATTGTTTTTTCGTTCTAAATTTAGCACTTTTAGATAGAAAAAAATTGAACATTGCAACCGTTGGTGATAGAAAGGTTTGCCCACTACCAAATGATAGCTCTTGTTGAGTCTATCCAAAATATGTATACTTTTATATGCCTAGGATTTACCATTTTCATTTTATGTGGTCCATTTCGCTTATTTTTGTATTATTTGAAAAACCGTAATTTCAGCACAACTCGGTAACCAGTAGAGACAGAGACTTTTCCTATGTAAATTTGTAATCAGCGCACCCATTTTAGTAAGATAGCAAAGGTTTCATGTTGATCCGGGTCCTTGTTTTTGAGATAGGTGTGCTACTTCAAAATTATTGTTTCAAATATGTGATTTCTTACAAAATTTTAGCCAATCGACAAAAACCCAACTACCTTCAATCAAATTAAGGTTGTGGTTCTTGATACAATTTTTGACGCTGATTACGCCGGTATAATTAGATTTTACTTATTTGGAACGGTTCGGCAGTTATTACGTTCCCAATTATCAAAAATGATGCTATAAACACCCATTGTACTATGTTAGAAATTTTAACGCAAACTGTGTCCGATCTAATCGACCGATGTTGACGTTTCAAACGGTATCGGATGGGAAATTGACCGAGGAAGTCATTTCTGAAAGCCGCGTTGCTCTAAAGTTCGCGGTTCGCGAGAAAAACGCGATAAACCGCGGAAATTATAGTTTCCCACTTTCTAGCCAAACCGTACACGCTACGGGAAAACCGACCTCACCGTTGAATTCAGCACATCCCAATGCATAAGCATGACTACATTAGAACGCTCTATCTCTCAAAAAGTTATAATTGTTTTTTCGTTCTAAATTTAGCACTTTTAGATAGAAAGAAATTGAACATTGCAACCGTTGGTGATAGAAAGGTTTGCCCACTACCAAATGATAGCTCTCGTTGAGTCTATCCAAAATATGTATACTTTTATATGCCTAACATTTACCATTTTCATTTTATGTGGTCCATTTCGCTTATTTTTGTATTATTTGAAAAACCGTAATTTCAGCACAACTCGGTAACCAGTAGAGACAGAGACTTTTCCTATGTAAATTTGTAATCAGCGCACCCATTTTAGTAAGATAGCAAAGGTTTCATGTTGATCCGGGTCCTTGTTTTTGAGATAGGTGTGCTACTTCAAAATTATTGTTTCAAATATGTGATTTCTTACAAAATTTTAGCCAATCGGCAAAAACCCAACTACCTTCAATCAAATTAAGGTTGTGGTTCTTGATACAATTTTTGACGCTGATTACGCCGGTATAATTAGATTTTACTTATTTGGAACGGTTCGGCAGTTATTACGTTCCCAATTATCAAAAATGATGCTAAAAACACCCATTGTACTATGTTAGAAACTTTTAACGCAAACTGTGTCCGATCTAATCGACCGATGTTGACGTTTCAAACGGTATCGGATGGGAAATTGACCGAGGAAGTCATTTCTGAAAGCCGCGTTGCTCTAAAGTTCGCGGTTCGCGAGAAAAACGCGATAAACCGCGGAAATTATAGTTTCCCACTTTCTAGCCAAACCGTACACGCTACGGGAAAACCGACCTCGCCGTTGAATTCAGCACATCCCAATGCATAAGCATGGCTACATTAGAACGCTCTATCTCTCAAAAAGTTATAATTGTTTTTTCGTTCTAAATTTAGCACTTTTAGATAGAAAAAATTGAACATTGCAACCGTTGGTGATAGAAAGGTTTGCCCACTACCAAATGATAGCTCTCGTTGAGTCTATCCAAAATATGTATACTTTTATATGCCTAACATTTACCATTTCCATTTTATGTGGTCCATTTCGCTTATTTATGTATTATTTGAAAAACCGTAATTTCAGCACAACTCGGTAACCAGTAGAGACAGAGACTTTTCCTATGTAAATTTGTAATCAGCGCACCCATTTTAGTAAGATAGCAAAGGTTTCATGTTGATCCGGGTCCTTGTATTTGAGATAGGTGTGCTACTTCAAAATTATTGTTTCAAATATGTGATTTCTTACAAAATTTTAGCCAATCGACAAAAACCCAACTACCTTCAATCAAATTAAGGTTGTGGTTCTTGATACAATTTTTGACGCTGATTACGCCGGTATAATTAGATTTTACTTATTTGGAACGGTTCGGCAGTTATTACGTTCCCAATTATCAAAAATGATGCTAAAAACACCCATTGTACTATGTTAGAAACTTTTAACGCAAACTGTGTCCGATCTAATCGACCGATGTTGACGTTTCAAACGGTATCGGATGGGAAATTGAACGAGGAAGTCATTTCTGAAAGCCGCGTTGCTCTAAAGTTCGCGGTTCGCGAGAAAAACGCGATAAACCGCGGAAATTATAGTTTCCCACTTTCTAGCCAAACCGTACACGCTACGGGAAAACCGACCTCACCGTTGAATTCTGCACATCCCAATGCATAAGCATGACTACATTAGAACGCTCTATCTCTCAAAAAGTTATAATTGTTTTTTCGTTCTAAATTTAGCACTTTTAGATAGAAAGAAATTGAACATTGCAACCGTTGGTGATAGAAAGGTTTGCCCACTACCAAATGATAGCTCTCGTTGAGTCTATCCAAAATATGTATACTTTTATATGCCTAACATTTACCATTTTCATTTTATGTGGTCCATTTCGCTTATTTTTGTATTATTTGAAAAACCGTAATTTCAGCACAACTCGGTAACCAGTAGAGACAGAGACTTTTCCTATGTAAATTTGTAATCAGCGCACCCATTTTAGTAAGATAGCAAAGGTTTCATGTTGATCCGGGTCCTTGTTTTTGAGATAGGTGTGCTACTTCAAAATTATTGTTTCAAATATGTGATTTCTTACAAAATTTTAGCCAATCGGCAAAAACCCAACTACCTTCAATCAAATTAAGGTTGTGGTTCTTGATACAATTTTTGACGCTGATTACGCCGGTATAATTAGATTTTACTTATTTGGAACGGTTCGGCAGTTATTACGTTCCCAATTATCAAAAATGATGCTAAAAACACCCATTGTACTATGTTAGAAACTTTTAAAGCAAACTGTGTCCGATCTAATCGACTGATGTTGACGGTTCAAACGGTATCGGATGGGAAATTGGCCGAGGAATTCATTTCTGAAAGCCGCGTTGCTCTAAGGTTCGCGGTTCGCGAGAAAAACGCGATAAACCGCGGAAATTATAGTTTCCCACTTTCTAGCCAAACCGTACACGCTACGGGAAAACCGACCTCGCCGTTGAATTCAGCACATCCCAATGCATAAGCATGGCTACATTAGAACGCTCTATCTCTCAAAAAGTTATAATTGTTTTTTCGTTCTAAATTTAGCACTTTTAGATAGAAAAAATTGAACATTGCAACCGTTGGTGATAGAAAGGTTTGCCCACTACCAAATGATAGCTCTCGTTGAGTCTATCCAAAATATGTATACTTTTATATGCCTAACATTTACCATTTCCATTTTATGTGGTCCATTTCGCTTATTTATGTATTATTTGAAAAACCGTAATTTCAGCACAACTCGGTAACCAGTAGAGACAGAGACTTTTCCTATGTAAATTTGTAATCAGCGCACCCATTTTAGTAAGATAGCAAAGGTTTCATGTTGATCCGGGTCCTTGTATTTGAGATAGGTGTGCTACTTCAAAATTATTGTTTCAAATATGTGATTTCTTACAAAATTTTAGCCAATCGACAAAAACCCAACTACCTTCAATCAAATTAAGGTTGTGGTTCTTGATACAATTTTTGACGCTGATTACGCCGGTATAATTAGATTTTACTTATTTGGAACGGTTCGGCAGTTATTACGTTCCCAATTATCAAAAATGATGCTAAAAACACCCATTGTACTATGTTAGAAACTTTTAACGCAAACTGTGTCCGATCTAATCGACCGATGTTGACGTTTCAAACGGTAGCGGATGGGAAATTGAACGAGGAAGTCATTTCTGAAAGCCGCGTTGCTCTAAAGTTCGCGGTTCGCGAGAAAAACGCGATAAACCGCGGAAATTATAGTTTCCCACTTTCTAGCCAAACCGTACACGCTACGGGAAAACCGACCTCACCGTTGAATTCTGCACATCCCAATGCATAAGCATGACTACATTAGAACGCTCTATCTCTCAAAAAGTTATAATTGTTTTTTCGTTCTAAATTTAGCACTTTTAGATAGAAAAAAATTGAACATTGCAACCGTTGGTGATAGAAAGGTTTGCCCACTACCAAATGATAGCTCTCGTTGAGTCTATCCAAAATATGTATACTTTTATATGCCTAAGATTTACCATTTTCATTTTATGTGGTCCATTTCGCTTATTTTTGTATTATTTGAAAAACCGTAATTTCAGCACAACTCGGTAACCAGTAGAGACACAGACTTTTCCTATGTAAATTTGTAATCAGCGCACCCATTTTAGTAAGATAGCAAAGGTTTCATGTTGATCCGGGTCCTTGTTTTTGAGATAGGTGTGCTACTTCAAAATTATTGTTTAAAATATGTGATTTCTTACAAAATTTTAGCCAATCGGCAAAAACCCAACTACCTTCAATCAAATTAAGGTTGTGGTTCTTGATACAATTTTTGACGCTGATTACGCCGGTATAATTAGATTTTACTTTATTACTTTATTATTATTACTTTATTACGTTCCCAATTATCAAAAATGATGCTAAAAACACCCATTGTACTATGTTAGAAACTTTTAAAGCAAACTGTGTCCGATCTAATCGACTGATGTTGACGGTTCAAACGGTATCGGATGGGAAATTGGCCGAGGAATTCATTTCTGAAAGCCGCGTTGCTCTAAGGTTCGCGGTTCGCGAGAAAAACGCGATAAACCGCGGAAATTATAGTTTCCCACTTTCTAGCCAAACCGTACACGCTACGGGAAAACCGACCTCACCGTTGAATTCAGCACATCCCAATGCATAAGCGTGACTACATTAGGACGCTCTATCTCTCAAAAAGTTATAATTGTTTTTTCGTTCTAAATTTAGCACTTTTAGATAGAAAAAAATTGAACATTGCAACCGTTGGTGATAGAAAGGTTTGCCCACTACCAAATGATAACTCTCGTTGAGTCTATCCAAAATATGTATACTTTTATATGCCTAAGATTTACCATTTTCATTTTATGTGGTCCATTTCGCTTATTTTTGTATTATTTGAAAAACCGTAATTTCAGCACAACTCGGTAACCAGTAGAGACACAAACTTTTCCTATGTAAATTTGCAATCAGCGCACCCATTTTAGTGAGATAGCAAAGGTTTCATGTTGATCCGGGTCCTTGTTTTTGAGATAGGTGTGCTACTTCAAAATTGTTGCTTAAAATATATGATTTCTTACAAAATTTTAGCCAGTCGACAAAAACCCAACTACCTTCAATCAAATTAAGGTTGTGGTTCTTGATACAATTTTTGACGCTGATTACGCCGGTATAATTAGATTTTACTTTATTACTTTATTATTATTACTTTATTACGTTCCCAATTATCAAAAATGATGCTAAAAGCACCCATTGTACTATGTTAGAAACTTTTAACGCAAACTGTGTCCGATCTAATCGACCGATGTTGACGTTTCAAACGGTATCGGATGGGAAATTGGCCGAGGAATTCATTTCTGAAAGCCGCGTTGCTCTAAAGTTCGCGGTTCGCGAGAAAAACGCGATAAACCGCGGAAATTATAGTTTCCCACTTTCTAGCCAAACCGTACACGCTACGGGAAAACCGACCTCGCCGTTGAATTCAGCACATCCCAATGCATAAGCGTGACTACATTAGAACGCTCTATCTCTCAAAAAGTTATAATTGGTTTTTCGTTCTAAATTTAGCACTTTTAGATAGAAAAAAAATGAACATTGCAACCGTTGGTGATAGAAAGGTTTGCCCACTACCAAATGATAACTCTCGTTGAGTCTATCCAAAATATGTATACTTTTATATGCCTAAGATTTACCATTTTCATGTTATGCGGTGCATTTCGCTTATTTTTGTATTATTTGAAAAAACGTAATTTCAGCACAACTCGGTAACCAGTAGAGACACAGACTTTTCCTATGTAAATTTGCAATCAGCGCACCCATTTTAGTGAGATAGCAAAGGTTTCATGTTGATCCGGGTCCTTGTTTTTGAGATAGGTGTGCTACTTCAAAATTGTTGCTTAAAATATATGATTTCTTACAAAATTTTAGCCAGTCGACAAAAACCCAACTACCTTCAATCAAATTAAGGTTGTGGTTCTTGATACAATTTTTGACGCTGATTACGCCGGTATAATTAGATTTTACTTTATTACTTTATTATTATTACTTTATTACGTTCCCAATTATCAAAAATGATGCTAAAAGCACCCATTGTACTATGTTAGAAACTTTTAACGCAAACTGTGTCCGATCTAATCGACCGATGTTGACGTTTCAAACGGTATCGGATGGGAAATTGGCCGAGGAATTCATTTCTGAAAGCCGCGTTGCTCTAAAGTTCGCGGTTCGCGAGAAAAACGCGATAAACCGCGGAAATTATAGTTTCCCACTTTCTAGCCAAACCGTACACGCTACGGGAAAACCGACCTCACCGTTGAATTCAGCACATCCCAATGCATAAGCATGACTACATTAGGACGCTCTATCTCTCAAAAAGTTATAATTGTTTTTTCGTTCTAAATTTAGCACTTTTAGATAGAAAAAAATTGAACATTGCAACCGTTGGTGATAGAAAGGTTTGCCCACTACCAAATGATAGCTCTCGTTGAGTCTATCCAAAATATGTATACTTTTATATGCCTAAGATTTACCATTTTCATTTTATGTGGTCCATTTCGCTTATTTTTGAATTATTTGAAAAACCGTAATTTCAGCACAACTCGGTAACCAGTAGAGACAGAGACCTTTCCTATGTAAATTTGTAATCAGCGCACCCATTTTAGTAAGATAGCAAAGGTTTCATGTTGATCCGGGTCCTTGTTTTTGAGATAGGTGTGCTACTTCAAAATTATTGTTTAAAATGTGTGATTTCTTACAAAATTTTAGCCAATCGGCAAAAACCCAACTACCTTCAATCAAATTAAGGTTGTGGTTCTTGATACAATTTTTGAAGCTGATTACGCCGGTATAATTAGATTTTACTTTATTACTTTATTATTATTACTTTATTACGTTCCCAATTATCAAAAATGATGCTAAAAACACCCATTGTACTATGTTAGAAACTTTTAAAGCAAACTGTGTCCGATCTAATCGACTGATGTTGACGGTTCAAACGGTATCGGATGGGAAATTGGCCGAGGAATTCATTTCTGAAAGCCGCGTTGCTCTAAGGTTCGCGGTTCGCGAGAAAAACGCGATAAACCGCGGAAATTATAGTTTCCCACTTTCTAGCCAAACCGTACACGCTACGGGAAAACCGACCTCGCCGTTGAATTCAGCACATCCCAATGCATAAGCGTGACTACATTAGAACGCTCTATCTCTCAAAAAGTTATAATTGGTTTTTCGTTCTAAATTTAGCACTTTTAGATAGAAAAAAAATGAACATTGCAACCGTTGGTGATAGAAAGGTTTGCCCACTACCAAATGATAACTCTCGTTGAGTCTATCCAAAATATGTATACTTTTATATGCCTAAGATTTACCATTTTCATGTTATGCGGTGCATTTCGCTTATTTTTGTATTATTTGAAAAAACGGAATTTCAGCACAACTCGGTAACCAGTAGAGACACAGACTTTTCCTATGTAAATTTGCAATCAGCGCACCCATTTTAGTGAGATAGCAAAGGTTTCATGTTGATCCGGGTCCTTGTTTTTGAGATAGGTGTGCTACTTCAAAATTGTTGCTTAAAATATATGATTTCTTACAAAATTTTAGCCAGTCGACAAAAACCCAACTACCTTCAATCAAATTAAGGTTGTGGTTCTTGATACAATTTTTGACGCTGATTACGCCGGTATAATTTGATTTTACTTATTTGGAACGGTTCGGCAGTTATGACGTTCCCAATTATCAAAAATGATGCTAAAAACACCCATTGTACTATGTTAAAAACTTTTAACGCAAACTGTGTCCGATCGAATCGACCGATGTTGACGTTTCAAACGGTATCGGATGGGAAATTGGCCGAGGAATTCATTTCTGAAAGCCGCGTTGCTCTAAAGTTCGCGGTTCGCGAGAAAAACGCGATAAACCGCGGAAATTATAGTTTCCCACTTTCTAGCCAAACCGTACACGCTACGGGAAAACCGACCTCACCGTTGAATTCAGCACATCCCAATGCATAAGCATGACTACATTAGAACGCTCTATCTCTCAAAAAGTTATAATTGTTTTTTCGTTCTAAATTTAGCACTTTTAGATAGAAAAAAATTGAACATTGCAACCGTTGGTGATAGAAAGGTTTGCCCACTACCAAATGATAGCTCTCGTTGAGTCTATCCAAAATATGTATACTTTTATATGCCTAAGATTTACCATTTTCATTTTATGTGGTCCATTTCGCTTATTTTTGTATTATTCGAAAAACCGTAATTTCAGCACAACTCGGTAACCAGTAGAGACACAAACTTTTCCTATGTAAATTTGTAATCAGCGCACCCATTTTAGTAAGATAGCAAAGGTTTCATGTTGATCCGGGTCCTTGTTTTTGAGATAGGTGTGCTACTTCAAAATTATTGTTTAAAATATGTGATTTCTTACAAAATTTTAGCCAATCGACAAAAACCCAACTACCTTCAATCAAATTAAGGTTGTGGTTCTTGATACAATTTTTGACGCTGATTACGCCAGTATAATTAGATTTTACTTTATTACTTTATTATTATTACTTTATTACGTTCCCAATTATCAAAAATGATGCTAAAAACACCCATTGTACTATGTTAGAAACTTTTAAAGCAAACTGTGTCCGATCTAATCGACTGATGTTGACGGTTCAAACGGTATCGGATGGGAAATTGGCCGAGGAATTCATTTCTGAAAGCCGCGTTGCTCTAAGGTTCGCGGTTCGCGAGAAAAACGCGATAAACCGCGGAAATTATAGTTTCCTACTTTCTAGCCAAACCGTACACGCTACGGGAAAACCGACCTCGCCGTTGAATTCAGCACATCCCAATGCATAAGCGTGACTACATTAGAACGCTCTATCTCTCAAAAAGTTATAATTGGTTTTTCGTTCTAAATTTAGCACTTTTAGATAGAAAAAAAATGAACATTGCAACCGTTGGTGATAGAAAGGTTTGCCCACTACCAAATGATAACTCTCGTTGAGTCTATCCAAAATATGTATACTTTTATATGCCTAAGATTTACCATTTTCATGTTATGCGGTGCATTTCGCTTATTTTTGTATTATTTGAAAAAACGTAATTTCAGCACAACTCGGTAACCAGTAGAGACACAGACTTTTCCTATGTAAATTTGCAATCAGCGCACCCATTTTAGTGAGATAGCAAAGGTTTCATGTTGATCCGGGTCCTTGTTTTTGAGATAGGTGTGCTACTTCAAAATTGTTGCTTAAAATATATGATTTCTTACAAAATTTTAGCCAGTCGACAAAAACCCAACTACCTTCAATCAAATTAAGGTTGTGGTTCTTGATACAATTTTTGACGCTGATTACGCCGGTGTAATTTGATTTTACTTATTTGGAACGGTTCGGCAGTTATGACGTTCCCAATTATCAAAAATGATGCTAAAAACACCCATTGTACTATGTTAAAAACTTTTAACGCAAACTGTGTCCGATCGAATCGACCGATGTTGACGTTTCAAACGGTATCGGATGGGAAATTGGCCGAGGAATTCATTTCTGAAAGCCGCGTTGCTCTAAAGTTCGCGGTTCGCGAGAAAAACGCGATAAACCGCGGAAATTATAGTTTCCCACTTTCTAGCCAAACCGTACACGCTACGGGAAAACCGACCTCACCGTTGAATTCAGCACATCCCAATGCATAAGCATGACTACATTAGAACGCTCTATCTCTCAAAAAGTTATAATTGTTTTTTCGTTCTAAATTTAGCACTTTTAGATAGAAAAAAATTGAACATTGCAACCGTTGGTGATAGAAAGGTTTGCCCACTACCAAATGATAGCTCTCGTTGAGTCTATCCAAAATATGTATACTTTTATATGCCTAAGATTTACCATTTTCATTTTATGTGGTCCATTTCGCTTATTTTTGTATTATTTGAAAAACCGTAATTTCAGCACAACTCGGTAACCAGTAGAGACACAAACTTTTCCTATGTAAATTTGTAATCAGCGCACCCATTTTAGTAAGATAGCAAAGGTTTCATGTTGATCCGGGTCCTTGTTTTTGAGATAGGTGTGCTACTTCAAAATTATTGTTTCAAATATGTGATTTCTTACAAAATTTTAGCCAATCGGCAAAAACCCAACTACCTTCAATCAAATTAAGGTTGTGGTTCTTGATACAATTTTTGACGCTGATTACGCCAGTATAATTAGATTTTACTTTATTACTTTATTATTATTACTTTATTACGTTCCCAATTATCAAAAATGATGCTAAAAACACCCATTGTACTATGTTAGAAACTTTTAAAGCAAACTGTGTCCGATCTAATCGACTGATGTTGACGGTTCAAACGGTATCGGATGGGAAATTGGCCGAGGAATTCATTTCTGAAAGCCGCGTTGCTCTAAGGTTCGCGGTTCGCGAGAAAAACGCGATAAACCGCGGAAATTATAGTTTCCTACTTTCTAGCCAAACCGTACACGCTACGGGAAAACCGACCTCGCCGTTGAATTCAGCACATCCCAATGCATAAGCGTGACTACATTAGAACGCTCTATCTCTCAAAAAGTTATAATTGGTTTTTCGTTCTAAATTTAGCACTTTTAGATAGAAAAAAAATGAACATTGCAACCGTTGGTGATAGAAACGTTTGCCCACTACCAAATGATAACTCTCGTTGAGTCTATCCAAAATATGTATACTTTTATATGCCTAAGATTTACCATTTTCATGTTATGCGGTGCATTTCGCTTATTTTTGTATTATTTGAAAAAACGTAATTTCAGCACAACTCGGTAACCAGTAGAGACACAGACTTTTCCTATGTAAATTTGCAATCAGCGCACCCATTTTAGTGAGATAGCAAAGGTTTCATGTTGATCCGGGTCCTTGTTTTTGAGATAGGTGTGCTACTTCAAAATTGTTGCTTAAAATATATGATTTCTTACAAAATTTTAGCCAGTCGACAAAAACCCAACTACCTTCAATCAAATTAAGGTTGTGGTTCTTGATACAATTTTTGACGCTGATTACGCCGGTATAATTTGATTTTACTTATTTGGAACGGTTCGGCAGTTATGACGTTCCCAATTATCAAAAATGATGCTAAAAACACCCATTGTACTATGTTAAAAACTTTTAACGCAAACTGTGTCCGATCTAATCGACCGATGTTGACGTTTCAAACGGTATCGGATGGGAAATTGGCCGAGGAATTCATTTCTGAAAGCCGCGTTGCTCTAAAGTTCGCGGTTCGCGAGAAAAACGCGATAAACCGCGGAAATTATAGTTTCCCACTTTCTAGCCAAACCGTACACGCTACGGGAAAACCGACCTCACCGTTGAATTCAGCACATCCCAATGCATAAGCATGACTACATTAGAACGCTCTATCTCTCAAAAAGTTATAATTGTTTTTTCGTTCTAAATTTAGCACTTTTAGATAGAAAAAAATTGAACATTGCAACCGTTGGTGATAGAAAGGTTTGCCCACTACCAAATGATAGCTCTCGTTGAGTCTATCCAAAATATGTATACTTTTATATGCCTAAGATTTACCATTTTCATTTTATGTGGTCCATTTCGCTTATTTTTATATTATTTAAAAAACCGTAATTTCAGCACAACTCGGTAACCAGTAGAGACAGAGACTTTTCCTATGTATATTTGCAATCAGCGCACCCATTTTAGTAAGATAGCAAAGGTTTCATGTTGATCCGGGTCCTTGTTTTTGAGATAGGTGTGCTACTTCAAAATTATTGTTTAAAATATGTGATTTCTTACAAAATTTTAGCCAGTCGGCAAAAACCCAACTACCTTCAATCAAATTAAGGTTGTGGTTCTTGATACAATTTTTGACGCTGATTACGCCGGTATAATTAGATTTTACTTATTTGGAACGGTTCGGCAGTTATTACGTTCCCAATTATCAAAAATGATGCTAAAAACACCCATTGTACTATGTTAGAAACTTTTAACGCAAACTGTGTCCGATCTAATCGACCGATGTTGACGTTTCAAACGGTATCGGATGGGAAATTGGCCGAGGAATTCATTTCTGAAAGCCGCGTTGCTCGAAAGTTCGCGGTTCGCGAGAAAAACGCGATAAACCGCGGAAATTATAGTTTCCCACTTTCTAGCCAAACCGTACACGCTACGGGAAAACCGACCTCACCGTTGAATTCTGCACATCCCAATGCATAAGCATGACTACATTAGAACGCTCTATCTCTCAAAAAGTTATAATTGTTTTTTCGTTCTAAATTTAGCACTTTTAGATAGAAAAAATTGAACATTGCAACCGTTGGTGATAGAAAGGTTTGCCCACTACCAAATGATAGCTCTCGTTGAGTCTATCCAAAATATGTATACTTTTATATGCCTAAGATTTACCATTTTCATTTTATGTGGTCCATTTCGCTTATTTTTGTATTATTTGAAAAACCGTAATTTCAGCACAACTCGGTAACCAGTAGAGATAGAGACTTTTCCTATGTAAATTTGTAATCAGCGCACCCAGTTTAATAAGATTGCAAAGTTTTCATGTTGATCCGGGTCCTATCACACATAAAAATTTTACGGAGTGAATTCGCACGTAGTTAATCGTACACAAAAAGGAGTGAAATTTTCTTCGAAAATCAGTTGATTGTATCTTAAAAATTGTTGTTATACATAATTTCGGAGTTAATTTAACTACACAGCAGGTAGTTGAAAATAGTTGATATCCGACAAGGTGAAAATTTTCACCGGCTCCAGCACGACGGTGTGAAATAAAAATTAACACCACCCAGGGTGTTGAAATAACTGAGAAAACGAGAGAAAATACTTTTTTTTATTCATTCAAACTCCGCGTGGAGTGAACAATTTCCAAAATGGTACGATTTATTTCAAAAAGTGAAAAATTTGCACTCTTGGCAACAACAGTACGTCATAACGTCGCCACGAAGGCGGTCGCTTCGCAGTTCGGCCAAGGGACTTGTGCTGTAGGTTAGGAGTGAGGTTAGTTTTTGATTACTTGTAATATATTACATATTAGTAACCTATTTGGCATGGAGCAGTCTATTTTCATCTCCGTGTTAAATACGAAAACAATAACAGAGAAATTTTAGGTTTCGTCGCATTTAATACGACAAGTATGTAACGACAGGTAGGTACTTGTGCGTTGTATATTACCCATTGGTTGTGATCACAAGCTTTTATATTTTTGAACATTTCAGCTACATTATAATCATAGTGACTGTCATTGAAGATTGAGACGTATTGACCGCACCCTGTGCCAGGGGATGAGGTTTAATTACCAATTAATAAAATATATGTTCGTAAGTTTTACTTACTACGAATGTATCTGATAAGTATTAATTCCCATTTGTATTACAGTTTTCTAGTCTTAAAAATTAAGTATAGAAGAAGAAAACGCACATTTTACTATTCCATGAACGTCACGGCAAGTGGAAAGCAAAATTTACACCAGTTTTTCACCACGAATTCAATACATATGTAGGAGAAGTCACCAACAACTTGCCACAAAGGTACAGTGATACATTTTAAGCAATGTAAGATATATTTTCAAACAAAATAGTTATTGATATTGCAGCTTGAGACATATTTACCGCCTCCGTGTGCCAGGGGATGGAGTGACAGTAAAACTGATACATTTTTAGTCACGTAAGTATTATTTACTACATATACAACTGATACGCATTAATTTGGTTTTGTATTACAGGTTTCTTTACCATTAGAACTTAAAAAAGGAAGAAGTGGAGCATTGCCTGTTGCAGTTGACAGACAAGACGGTGTACTACTGATTATTATTTATAGTATATTTATATGTAAGTATTGTGGAATAGATATAATATTGAACAAAGTAAAGGATTGATATCTAAATTACATGAGTATTTAAATTAATAACTTTTCTGTGTTACAGTCACTGTCACTAAAAAACAACTAACTAAACTGTTGTTTCTTATTGACTAGTGATCAGAACACAGAAAACTGATTAATTGGCATATTTTTTATTTTTGCTGGCCCCCGCATCATTTCTCCCTTTGGTATAAATTTAACTCCGTATAGGATAATTTTAACACCCGCGCGGTGAAAACAACCAACTCCCTAAAGATTTATTTTCAACTCCTTTTCAAATAATAATAACTACAAAAGGAGTGAATCCCTAAAAATTCAACTCCGTCCGATCTAACTACATGCGCAAATGGTCGCGAGGGAGATCCATAGCGGTGTTGAATCGGTGTTAAATCCAACTCCGTATTTTTATGTGTGTAGTTTTAGAGATAGGAGTGCCAGTTCAAAATTACTGTTTAATTTGTTTGATTTCTTACAAAATTTTAGGCAGTCGGCAAAAACCCAACTACCTTCAATCAAATTAATTATCAAATTCAATTATCAAAAATGATGCCAACAATTTCGTTAATTTATAAATATATAATTCTTTCATTCAACACAATCATAATTATTTGAAGTAGATAGGTTCTTATAATCTACAAATTCCAAACTTTAACGGGAAACATAAGTTGTTTGACACACATCAACGTCCTTTCTACGAAACAAATCTTTCAAACAAATGCGTTTTTATTCGCAAATATACATTTTTTTGCCTCTATTGAAACATCAGATTTCTTTGAATCAATGCATATTTATTTGAATTAAACAAAAATTTCTATGTGTGTGCCAATCGATTAGTGATAATGTTTTTTTAATTCAACTTTATATTATGTAAAAGCAGGTAAAATTACCGCTGATGCGTTTTTCATAGCGCTTTTCCGTACTTCGAACTATGACAAAGATGAAAAGGTTAATTTCTGAACGAGAAATGGCATTTTAATAATACCCCCGTCGACGATTGTATCTGCAAATTTTCCGCAATTAAGCTTATCACCGGTTCGTAGTCTGCACGAAAGTTTTTCGCGGCGCCGGAAAGCTCCGGTCTCCGCTACCTGATGACATGTAAGCTCGAACTTCGTTGTGGGGAAAAAAAGGTGCGCGCTGTTTAGTTTTGACCGAACCACCTTCCGAGCAAGCCGACCAGAGCGAAAGATCCATTTTCATAGATAGACGTCACAGACCAATATCAACATTTTTTGTTCTCAAATCGACAACAAATAATTAATAATTATGTGAAAGTGCTTTTCGATTGTTCCTGGAAAAATATGAATTTTCGAATTCTGCTCAAAGTGTGCTTCGTTTTTGTTTGCTTCTCCGATTTTGGAAGCTCTATTCGATGGCTGTAAGTATCAATTATCATAAGAATCGTTTCCTGATTAACTGCAATTAAAGCTGTAAAGCAGTTGTTGTAATTGCTATTGTTATCTGTAACACCAGAACAAATTAAGAATATTTTAAAGAAGAAAACAGTATTGTTTATATTGATTAATCTATGTTTGAAAGTCGTTTTTTTACCTTCTGGTATTAATAACGTTTAATTATTAATGAATCTTATAATTTTGTGGTGGGTTTTACCAATCTAAAACGTATCAACTTAACTAAACCAATCAACAGTTTCATAGATACATATTAATGTATGTGAAATGTATTGAGAACACCATTAATGGAAATTTTCGAATGAATTTATAGAAATATGTACATGGCATGTAATAAAATGGACAGGTACTTCCAGGTATAATGGTGTAAATTTCAATATACATAAATCTTTTGTCAAAAATACCACAGAAGAAGGGTTGATCTGAACCCTCCTTATAGGCTTTGAGTTATATATTCGAGGATGCATTGTCTGAGTTGCCCAACCTTTTTATTGAAGGTACCTTCCGGAATCTGGCTTAAGTATTAGTAAGTTATTTGATTAAACAAAAATAACGCCAATAATGCAATATTTCATGTTTACTTATGCAGAATAATTTTGCAGTTTTCTGTCAAGACACGAAGCTAAGTACCAAATGAAAATCGATATTTTTCTTAGCTGTGTTCTATCATAACAAAGGCATTTCCTCTTTCAAGATTGCGTCGTGATGAAAATGAGTGAACTTGAACTTAAAAAGATAAAAGAGCTGTATATTTTGACATAATAGCCATTATTTAACTTTAAAATTAAAATAAATGTGAAGTGATAGGTTTTTCTAGGTTCAAATAAGGGCTTGAACCTTAAATAATGAACTGGCAACTGGGTGACCACTTCAAAGATATTTTCTCTGTTCCCAGCTTGGCAGTTCAGTTATTCAACAACGATGGAAATGAGTTACAACACGTATAATGTCATCAACTATTAGTAGTACATACTATACTACTGATTTCTATGACATTTTCTCACCCTGATTTGAGGCAAGGTTCACTTTAACCATAACTTTTTGAGTCAATTGATTTTAAATATCTACTAAAGTCTGCACTGTTGATTCTGTGACTTGATGAACAAGGGCCTAAGTACAAATTGTTGTCAAATGAGTTTTTTGGCCTATCTTACTAAACTAAACACGCATTTTTGAACAAAAAGGTAGCATGTCAATATACGTCTTCATTAATAAGAAAATGTATGTAAAAAGGACCTAAGTATGTTTATTATAGATCTTTTCGTTTTAATTGTTTTAGTTTTCTCCATAGGGCCTAGCTGCAAGTATATTTTTGGTTGCTATCAATTTTTTATTTTTAAAATACATCAGAAACTGGCATCCAGCCACACTTTTTAATTTACATAGTGATTGCTGTTTCAGCGAAAAGAGAACATTTATGTTATTACATTGCTTTCATTGGTCTTTGTTTTTCTAATGTACCTTGTCACAATCTAAAACGAATTAACCACATTTTTTTAAATATTCGGACATACCTCAAGGCAGACTCAATTCATGCCTCAATTGAAAATGATATTTTTACAGATTATGTAATAATAAAGTAAGCTATAAGCACGTAATAAGGTTTTTATTTTCTTTTGGCGTTTAAAATGTTTAAGAATAAGTGTAAAACTATGAAATTTTCGTTAAATAAAAATGGTACTTGCTTAATTAAATCTTAATTTTATTTATTATTCCCATACAAAATCAAAATATTTATAAAATGACTAAAAAACGGTTTGTTGTTTAAAAATCCTAGGACACATCAATTTTTTATTATCAAAATAAACATATTTACATCAAATTTAATTTCCGACCTTCATTTCATTTCACCTTATGACGTCATCGACATTTAAAAAAAATCAACTCCTTATTTTTTTGTACTGGTATCGATAGATCTGTTAATTGTCTAAAAGGTCATTCACAAAAGCTATCTCCTTAAATAAGAACATTTTCCTGAGAAAAGACACTTGAAAGTTAACCCTTCAAAAACATTTGGGAACAAACTTTTGGGATTTCAGGTGCAAATGTTAAGGTTATGAGACTATTTTGGGGTTTCTAAGACAATTGGTTCGGCTGGTATAAATTTGTAAAAATTACCAAAACACAGTTTTTTGTACCTTTCTATCCACTTTTTAAAAAAAAATTCGCGGTAAAACGTTTTGTAGGTCAGATTCATTTTCAGGGCAATAAAATTATAAATAGCTTACAATTTTCAAAAAGTTTTTTTATAGTTTTGTTATGCAAGGCAAATTAGTAAATCACTAAGACAAAAATGGGGTTGCCATTTAAAAAAAATATCGATGACGTCATAACTCAGGAACAATTGATGCTCGGAAATTGAACTTTTCACAGAAATGGGTATTTTAATAATAATTAAAAATGGACGTGTTCGAGGGATTTTTCAAATAGCAAATCATCTCGGAGGTATTCTCATAGTTCCATACTTTACGTGTTCACAGTATATTTTAAAAATAGCAAAAAGGGATATTTGGTTGGTTTAAGAATAACTTCGTCTCATACTAGCTACACTCCTGGCACCAAAAAAATAGGACACTTATATTTGCTAAACTTTGATATTTAATAACTTTTGCAATCATAATAATGATGGATTTAGCTGATTTTGTGGCGCAAACATCTCTTCCCACAAAATAAACATCTTCGTACACATCATTCACGAATTATAAGTAGCTGTTTTAGGCGAAAAAAAACTCTTTGACTCAAAACTCAAAGCTATTGTTTTTAGACTACTAACTTATTACAATGTATTGTTGTCGAGTCTTCTGTCTGCAAATAAACAAATAAAAAATGCCGAAATATAATGTGATCCATTTAAAACAAACCAGCTGGGTTGTAATACCCTTAATGAAAATTCTTTATAACAAAACATTATATGAATTCAAAACTTATATAATCAAACCCTGGGCCCTGGGCTATAACATGATCTTTCTTTTTTGGTGCATTTTAACTTGCGCTTGACTACTACAACTAGTGGGTCCTGTAAATAATAATAAAAAATATATCATAAAACAAGCTTGATTTAAGAGTCGTTTACAAAATAGTGCTGTCCTAAAAAAAAGAATCTCCATACAATATTATTCTGGTACAATAGTCATATAGATACCTCTACAGTCACGAAGAGTGGAGATGCTATAAAACCGGGCTCGTATCGTGTAAATAAAACTGTACACAATAAAATTGTGATTGGTGCGTAGTTAAAATTAACACCTATGCGTTTACGGGATGGTACCATAAGGCCGTATAATAAACATTCCCGTCTTCTATGAGCCCTAAACTGTGACGAAAGCTCAATACATTAATTGCGGCCTATCCGCGCCTTCATTATATTTCATATGTCCGATTCTCACGGGCAACCATTGTAATTGTAGCCGAGTTCAATTAAAATATTGTTGCCTTTTAGACACCTCGTGTTAAATGGTCGATGAAATATGGATTTTTATGGGAAACGGATACGTACTGTCAGTGGCGGACTGGACTGGGTGTTCAAATTTTACTTACAAGGAGACAAAGTAATGGGGGTTAGACAGCTGGGGGGCTGTCTCAGGAAATTTAATTTGTATAAAAATTTCGATTTGTAATGTCGAGCGTTTGTAGTCCAAAAATTGTAAATACAGGTTTTTAGAAGAATTGAGTTGGTTACAAAATAACTAGCTTTATTTTGTAGTCATATAGTTGAGAGTGGAAGAGTGTTTTCGCCATCCCTCACTTTTGTTTTCTTTATGGGCGTCATCTGGGATTTTTAAATTCTAGAATGTAGTTTGATTTCACCTACTTAAAATTCAGCCATTTATAATGATCCTGTAGAATTTAAGGCATTTTTATCCTATATGCACATAAACTTTGAAAAGTCACAAGTTACTGCCTAATAAAGTAAATGTTCCTGACATCACTACAGAACATTGCGTCAAAAGCCAAATTTCCGGTTTGGAAAGAGAAGACATATAAACAAAACCTAACATCATCTTCTTCTAAAAACAAAACATGGTCATAACCTAATCCGTTTGACAAATATTTCAAAACATAAACAATTAAGTTATATTTCAGTTAATTTTGGTTATGATTAATTGTGTTTTATCAATATACCGGGTGGTCGTTTTAACTTGAGACTCCTAAATATCTCGTGAAATATGCATGGTCCGACAAAAGTGTCTTAAATAAACTTGTAGTACTCAAAGGGAGAAATGAGATGACGATATCAGTTTCATTGCAGATGGCGCTGCAATCGGTGAAAATGAGGCTAACTTTATTTTTTTAAATGGGAATACCCAAATTTTTTATCAAATTATGATTTTCCGCTAAATAAGAAGAATCTTTTGTGTGACACTTTTTTTCGTACGATGCATTTTTTTCGTGGGTAAACAAAACCTATGCGCATGACGGCGCAACGCGCGAGATATCAAAACGTGTCCCGGTTACGCACATACCTTCTTAAGTTGTACCATGAGTGTCTACTCAGTCGTCGCTTTGACTGCCAGACGGCGAGCGCATCCCATGCAGTAGCAGCGGTCGTAACTACCGTAGCCGCCACAAACTTCCATCGTCAATAACTTTTAATAGGTGCATCGTACGAAAAAAATGTTCAGACAAAAGATTGTTCTTATTTAGCGTAAAATCATAATTTCATAAAAAAGTTGTGTATTCCCATTTAAAAAACTGAAGTTAACCTTAATTTCACCGATAGCAGCGCCATCTGCAATGAAACTGATATGGTCATCTCATTTCTCCCTTTGAGTCCTAAAAGTTTATTTAAGACACTTTTGTCGTACCATGCATATTTCACGAGATATTTAGGAGTCTCAAGTTAAAACGACCACCCGGTATAATTAACAAAATTGTAGATAGGGCGTTAAAAAATCCGGACATTTGGGAATCTGAATTCTCAAATATGTAAAATTTTTGTGTGTGCTATAGATTTTAATTGATAAATTCCAAGAAGTTTTAACTATACTTAAAAACAAATGTATTTCAAAAGTAATATAGTAATTTACAAACAATCTTGCTACAGTTTGGCCTGCTTTGTTCTTTAAGGCCACATACGCCATTAATACCTTCAAAAAATTATTGATTTTCCAGATTATATTTTGTTTCGGTAGAGGTATGTTTAAAGAATGTTTCCTACAAAATTTACTTAAATTTTCGTAAAAATAAATTAAAACTGAAACTGATATATACAAAGAAAAACTGGTATCAGTAGATTGCTTGAATCAACTCAATTTTTTACTATTTTTAGTTGAAATTTGATGGAAATATACTTTATTAATTGGACATTAAGTTGTACTTATTATTTTTGAAATACTAAGTATCGTCCCATTACTAGATTTTTTTCTTTAGTTTGTCCTAAAACTTCTATTATGGTGTATGTAACCTCGCTTTTCTTGAATCCAAATCTTCAGAAATATACCGGATACTTCTGGATACTTCTTTTCCAGTTATTCTCTATACTATAATCTACTAGGAACTTTTCATAGGCTACGTTCCTTATTAAAAAGAAATAAAAACTATTCATTTCAGGTTAAAAAATCATATTTATGAGTTGAAATAGCTACCATTTTGCAAAAAAAAACACGACTTTTTTTATCTGCTGTCGATACTTAGTTTTTTGTTCAATGTTTTGAAAAACGGCTCTCAGTAGATTGATTGTGTCAAATATTTTTAATTGAATGTTTCATATTATATATTATTATATTCCCTGAAATATACTTTATTAGTTCGGGGCATTAAGTCGGACGATCTCATTGTTCAACGAAAGGTTATGTTTGTAATACACATACATATTTAGTTCCAATTGTTATTAAAACGAAACTAAATTTCCAAGTTTTAGTTTTCTTTTGATATCTTCAAGATCTAAAAGTGATAGTGCAATTTTCTTTTGAGTGTTGATAATCATAAAAATGTTCAACTTTTTCCTGATATGACTTCCTAATATGCTAGACAAATTGCTAAAAACAAGCTCACGTCTATTCAGTTCTCAGTTCTCCTCCCACCTATAAACAGCTGGATAACTATCTATTAGATCCAGTGGTTGCCCTATTACTGATATATTGGTTAACCAGACACTTAACGGGAGATAAATATACCGGACCTGATCTCACTTTTCACTATTTTCTTCCTTCTATATCTACTTTTAACTAGAAATACTGTTTCAAAAGAGTAAATTGAGTTTTTGATATGTCTTTATACCAATTTTGTCTGAGTTCTTGATCAAAAGTTGCTAAATCTTGGTGAAAGAAACGGCTGTATTTATCACCAAATTTATGATATGATTTAAGTCATAAGAAAACCTAACCACAATTGCCACCTACAAAAAAGCCAATAACATTTTAGGATAATGTCCACTGTTGAAGACAACCCAGTTTATCAGAGGTTTATAAAAAAATAGGCCACTGACCATCGGGTAAGCTGGGTGCTCCGGCCAGTACGCCAGTGGTTACGTATTGTTCTAATTGACAACTGTTTAGAGCTTGTCTATATGCGGCGTGTGGTTTCTTGTGTTTGTGTGCGTAGGTACACAAAGCTCTTAGATTCTTGTGTAACTTCGGATGTGGAAAAAAAGGTTATCATCATTCGCGTGCCCGAGTCGAAGCCTATACCGAGCGTATCTGTGCCTCTAGTAGAGCGGCGCGGCCTTTGTTGTGTAAAGGTAAATATCAAACACAAAGATCTGGTAATTAAGATTTCTCCGAAAGGCGTTAAGTAATGATGAACTGTGTCAACTGCTCTATTATAATGCTCACTCTATTTGAATAATTGAGAGGAGTTGCTAAATCATCTATGCAACTCTCCAGTTATTTTTTCAAATGTGAGTTTTTATCTTATTAACCCTCCAGCCGCGGGCAACTTTTCAATTTTTCTACAGAAAAGCACGGGAAATCGCGGGAACTCGTGAACGGGGAAATCGCGTTGCCCGCGGTTGGAGGGTTAATCTTATTGAAAAATAAAATAAGAAAATCGTTAACGTTTATGTATAACTTTTGATAAAGCTCTATAACGTTTTTGAGGAAGTTATTTCATAATTCTTTTATACATGAAATTTTGGAGAACAGTTTTGTTCTAACCAGTTGAGCTACCGAGGTCAGGAAAAATTTTAATTACTCAGTATATGTAACTGTTTTATATCTACCAGGAGCTTTAGTGGTTGAATTGGAAATAATAGTGCACAAGTTTCTTATAGATTGTCTTTTAGAATTTTGTTTTAAGAAAAACTGTTTAATAAAGTAATAACTTGCAATTTCTCAATTCTTAATTCGTCCAATTTGAGCCGATTTGAAATATATTAATAAATACGAAAATACATATATTGCAAATCAAACCATTTTATAAAATTTGGTTTTTAACGTTAATGTGAACCACAAAGAAACCGTAATGGATTATTTTATAAACTTATAAATGGAAAGTGAATAGGCGCTTTTGCTAGATTTCTTTCCGTTGAACACAAATCCGGAGTTAAAAGTTTCCTATCTCGTAGGTTTTCAAAAAGGTTCTAATGTAAAAAAAATGTTATTTTGGTAATTTTTAAGAATTTATAGCGCCTGAACTGCGTCCTAGAAGTATAGATATGAAACTATGTACTTTTACATGATATCGTGATATCCGGAGTTGATTTCAGTCCCTGTAGCTTCACAAAACTTGTTAATACCACAATTTTTGGCATTCTGAGCTTGTTCGAATACCATGATAGGAAATGTTTTAATCCAGATTTGTATTAAACGCAAAGAAATCTATCGAAAACGCCTATAAACTTTCCGTTCACAAAATCCACTTTCCTTACAGGTATCAATATTTTACAATTTTTAATTGTCTTTTTTCTAAAAAGAATATCTTATGTAAAGCCAAATATTTAAAGATCAATAAGTTAATAAATAAATTAATAGTCTACAGAATTTTGAAGAACACAATTAATAATATAGTGGCAGGGCATTACGTTTTCTTTTGAATCGGATGATCATTATAACTTGATCGGTGTTTTTTGTGTACAGCCAGTAGGTATGAGAAACTTCACGTCGTACTGGCATTTCTTCTGTCGATTAAAAGTTTGGACATAGAATAGTTACGAAATAAATAAAATCTACTTCTATAAAACTATAGTACTGCAAAAGAAAGTCGGAATTATTAGCTCAGCTTTGATTTGGAATTTTATTTTTTGAGCAAGTAATCAATTGGATACCTTGTTAAAACAGACTAAGTAACATTGTCATCTTTAGATAATTTACATGTTTAAGATATAATAACAATAATGATACCTATTTATTTAGTTAAAAGAAACTAATAATAATAATAATAATAATAATCACAATAAATTTGGTTTCCTAAGTAATAAACTTATCAACTACTTAAAATTAGCCAATACATGAACCCGACATGATGTTTTAAAAAGACTTAGCGAACTACTGTTTTTTGTATCACTTGGCAGGGTATTAAACATCTTCAGTGCTTTATAATAAAATGAATTTTGTGTGCTGCTTTTTGTATAGTTTGGTAATCTGAAGTGGCCTTTTGCCGAGTATTGTATTCATGCTGCTGACTATTGTATGTTAAATAAT
This sequence comes from Melinopterus prodromus, assembly GCA_964023965.1. Taxonomy (NCBI): domain Eukaryota; kingdom Metazoa; phylum Arthropoda; class Insecta; order Coleoptera; family Scarabaeidae; genus Melinopterus; species Melinopterus prodromus. The sequence goes on from OZ030393.1 coordinate 56,453,169, forward strand.
TACTCATATAAATTGGGAGTTTATTATTTATGCATTTATATACCAACGTGAGTGCCTGATATACCGTTCCTTGTTTAACATTCAAAAAATTTAGAAAATAATAAAAAATATGGTGTAGCAAAAAAGCTATTTTGTAAACACTTAACTACATTTTATTGCTTGTTTTGGTTTAGATGTACTAATTTTTTAGAAACACCAATTAAGGCATTTTAAAAATAAATTAAAAGGAAAAAACAAGCTTATTTAGTTTTTTGTTTCTACAAATGGGTGAAAAATAGATCATTATTAGTTATTTAACCAACATGTATATTTAATAAGAGCGATTAATGATCGAAACTGTTTAACGCACGAGCGATTAGAGTACGGTAATTGTCGGGATCATTAATCGCCGTTTAATATTCGAGTTGGTTACACAATTTTTTCGTCGATCGTATTCTTCTGGCGGCGTTTATAGTCTACACAGATTTTATTCGTCGATCTCGTTTGAGGTTATATGACCATTTATGTAATTTGACACTGACAGTTCTGGGTTGTGTCCGGATAACGGAATTTATTGATTGGATGGTTTTATTTTACGTATTTTCGATTGGGTATAATGAAGTCGTTTGATTGGCTATAATAAATCATGCATTAATAGAAATGGTGAGTTTATTAAGCCTTTTAATAAATGATTTTCTATTCAGTAAACATACGATCTACGGGAAACAGTATTTAACATGCATTAAAATGCCAAACTATGACACTCAGTGTAAAAAAGTATACAGGTGAGCCATTTGAATTAATATGGTCGAATATGAAAAGTAGGTTGCGTGAGATATCATAGGATAGATCTCTTGAATCCAAATAGATAGAAAGTTGGTGAGATTGAGTAACGAACCCCTAAACGGAGATTGTTTGAATAAACTACAAACTTCGACATTTCTTAATATACGCTTGTATACCGAAATCTCATAGAATATTTTATGGTTCATATGTAGATGTCGCCATATGCTGTATGCGGTATAAAACCACCCGTTGTGCTTCGGTTTGAATTTTTATAATGCGGCACCTTTCCCATCTGCTTCTTACTGTCTCTATGGCCTGGCGCCCTCCCAAAATCTGTATCACTTCTACGTATCCAGACTGCACCATTATGCACATATTTGACTACAGAGAGCAAATATACATTCTTTGTGGGAATCGCCAAACAAATCTTAGAAAGCTATCGTGCCTCTAAGATTATAGTTGTAGATAGCTGCGACATCATCGATTAAAACCGTTCGTGAAGCGAGTAAGGTGGCATGGTCAGCGAGCATCTGGACCGGGTAATTAGGCTTCGTCTTCGGTCGTTTAAATAATTTATTTTTCTATTGTTGGGCGACCGTCCAGAACAAACGGCGTATAGATGCGCTTATAATATCGCTCTCACGTTACAGAGAAGCGATTCGATTTCTATTTTTGTTCTTCTTTATGACTGTTTTGAAATTCACTAACCTATTATTTAATAACCATTTATAGGTAACGGTTTAAAATACATAATATACAGAAGAACCTCATTGCTCTTTAATTGCTTTATAAGTAATAATTGTCCAATAAACTGTATTATGGCGCGTTAAACATTTTCTATAAATGTTAAGTATTAACTTTGATGTATTGTTCTTTCAACATTTTTTAACAAGATACAATCAATAAATATGATTGAATTTAGGAAGGTACAGAACGAACACAATATTATCGAAAATATCGAAAATAGTACCAAAAAATAATAACACTAATAAAAATAATACCAAAATCAAAATGTCTTCACATCTAATTTGTATACAGTGAGCGCGTAAAATATGGAAACATGACAAAATCTCTGAGACGGTTTGTTATTGAAAAAATCCTCGGACACGTCGATTTTTAATTATCAAAATATAGATATTTCCATCAAATTTAGTTTCTGATCTTCAATTGTTTTTGACTTATGACGTCATCAATTTTTTTTTAAATGGCAACTCCATATTTTTTAGTGATGTTGATAGATCTATTAATTGTCGTAAATGTAATTCACAAAAGTTATCGCCTTCAATAAGAAATGTTTCGAGTAAGACAGAGAAAGTTAGGGTAATATTGATAACTTTGTTTGTTTATGGAAAGCGAATAGGTTTTCGATTGATTTATCACGTCAGGTTATTGCACTTTTTATACTACTTTTATGAATATTTAGGAACAAACTTTTAGAATTTCAGACAACAGTGCAAAGATTAAGGTTTACTATGAGACCATTTTGACGTTCTTCCTTCTTTCTAATTAATTCTACCGAATACGCAATTTCTTATTCAATTCATAAAAGCTATTTTCCCTAAAGTTATCAATATTTTACAATTTTCAATTGTCTTATTCTCGAAAATTTGCTTATGAAACCTCATAAAAGTTTGCGAAAAGTTTACATTTAGACAATTAAATGATCTACCAAAATCAGCACGAAAAAAATGGGGCTTCCTTTGTTCGAGGATTTTTAAAATAAAAAACCAGCTCAGAGATGTTTTCATGTTTCCATACTTTACGCGCTGATTGTATAAATTTCAATCGTGTCGATTCTGCTTCTTTATTGATTTTGACAGCTCCTTAAATTGACTTAATAGTGGTATAACAATTTTATGGACTCACATAGAAAACATCCACGAAACACGGTGACAATTGAAACAACAGAAAACTAGGAAAACATTGGTAACTCAAACTCATAAAGAGAGGGCTCAAATGTTTTCCATCATGTAAGGCCAAAACGTAAAAATGTCATATGGGCAAGTTTTCAAAACAAATTTTACAATTGTATGTTTATACATATAGTATACTTAGAACATTGACTTTCTTTTGAGTGTCTAAGTGTAGACCCCAAAAAGACAATAAATTACAAAAATGCAAAAACCAGACCCAAACCTTACGTTTACAGCTTTTGTAATAATAACACATCAGCACATCTCCGAAAATTTCGTTTTATAGCACTTATTTATCTTAGAATTGTCTAAGTAGGATGAAATGAACGGTTGACCGTTGTACTTTAATGCAGCAAAAAAAACATTCATGTGACAATTTTATGAAATGGCACTTTTAATCGTATTTTTCTCTAAATGTTTTTCTTCAAGGCTTTGAACGTCATAATTATAGCTTATTTTAGCCCACCTAGAGAATTCTATCAGATCGTGTTAATTATTTAAAGGTTATCGAAATGAGTCGTGTCCTTGAATGCTTTTTTTTTAATTCAGTCATTTTAATATGACGTAATAAAGTTCTTTAAGTAGGATAAAATGGAAGAGATATTGAAGCTATATGCAAAAGCTCATATGACAATTGTATAAAGTCGTGTAGTAAGCGTTTTTAACCAGCAGCGTGTTAGTTCTGGTGCTGCGTTTGATAGTAAGGAAATAACATCACGATACATTATAAAAAGTCCCACAATGTCAAACAAAACAGCATTACTAAAATGAATCTTGAACTGGATTGGATTGGATTATATTCTTTGAAAGCATTTTAAAAGTAATAAAATCTTTTGAAGACTTTTGGCTCTTTTTCAAAAATGTGATGTGATGGAGACCTGTCAGATTTTAATTTTACAAGAAAAAAATCTATATTTGACAAGACTTGTGATTCTTTCTGGAAAAAAGCATTAGGTTTCTGTGCAATAATGTCCTAGTTGATGGTCCCAAAAATGCATTTTTAAACTGTAAATAACTTGAAAAAATCCTTTATGTTAGAGTTAGACCATTCTGAAAAATAATGGTGAATTGAATTGTAAATCCGGTTTTTCAATTGCTTCCTTATTTTATTTACATAAAAGGTATTTTTTTCATTTCATATTAAATTTTAAAAAATGCTAGCAGAAACAAAACATAGTTTGAATTTCTGAAACTGGTAATATCCAAATGTAAATGTATTATTAATACGAATGCAATAGTTTTACCAAATAAACGCTAAAAGTACATAATTTCACCATTTATAAAACACAAAATGACAGTGTGTAGACTGCAGATTTTCATTTGGACAATGGTAATTTTACATCTATCCTGTAAATTTACATATTGAATCTTTACTCTCTACTGTTATTTCCGGGACAAAAACGTTACCAACGCTTCACTGGTAATTTACAGCAAAATATTTTGTTCGGTGTACGTACAACTTTACTAAACATACAGCATCATTAGAATTTACAACTCACTGCAATGTTCTGACTTAAATTCGTAGGCCGGTGTGAAATACGAAGAACACAATTTTACAATACCTTGTTAGGGAGCGATTTAAGAAAGTGCACCGAATGTTGAATGCGCCTCATTAGCATAATTACGCAATTAAACGCGATCCTTTGTTGCTTTACGGCCGGCAATAAACATCAGTAATATTTATGACGTCCGTTTTTCCGTGGAAGTGTGGAGATCCGCCGTAAAAATTGATCCGCGCGCATCGAGAGAAAGTAAATAAATTTACAAGGACCGGCTTTCCCAGAAATTTGTCTCCCGATACCCGTAAATAAATATTTAGATTGTCCGAGTTAATGGATCCCAAATGCGATACACTTTCAAGCCCTGGCTGTCCCTGCTATAAAAGAATCAGGCTTCACCAGACAGTGGTTTCGATCACTCTTTTACATTACAGTAGAAATAACTCAACAATTCAAGACTGCCACTTTTTGTCCGATTCTTGTATATCTGATACACAGATTTATGCAAAGGTTTTAAGATATACGTTTCTAATAATTATCTTCTATGTTCTATCTAAAATATCAAGAAAATATCCATAAACGTAAAGAGAAATGATAATGCTTGTAAAGCACGGTGACAAACTTGTGAGTACTCCAAGGGACGCTTATATCACATATAAATTTTTTTGTGGGAATGTTCTACGGAAGGTTGAATAGGTACAATATTACGGAAAATCAAGCCCATACCGACTTTAAAACGCATGCAGTCCAGCAAAATCGCCAGCGATTACAAATTATAAAAACATCCTACCTTATTACGACAACTTTTCACTTCTTATTTAAGGGAACCAGATTCAAAAGTTAACGGGAACATCACTAACACCAAATGTCATACATTTATCAGGCTTATAAACCAAGACACCGATAATTTTGTAGGCAAACATTGAGAAGCGCGTCAAAATTGGAAGACGCTAAATTTTCCAAACGTACTGGGGTCTACAAACCGGTTTGCACGTACCTGAAAAGAAAAGAATGCGTCAATTAATTTATGCGTGGATTGAGTTAGCCGTTGCTTATAAGATATAATTTTGCATTATTATGAATAGACCATCTGATGTAACCATCACAATTGAAAAAATAAATCAATAATGTTCACCTGGAAAGTTGATAAAAGAATATAACACCTTCCAACAATTCAAATTTGCACAATTGATTTCAAATTTGATAAAGATTTTGTAAGCAGAAACCGTGAATTAAGTCTTGTTTTTTTGGGGGGGGAAATCATGCTTTGCGATTTTTTGTTACCGATTTTCTCTAAAACTTGCTAACATAAGATCCCTAAAGTATTGTTTTCTCCAGAACATCTTTATAAAACAATAATCGAATCACGTAGACTAATCTCTGAAGATCGTTGATTTTGTGAATTGATGTTCGATTGCTTTCTTTGCGCCGAACACAAATCTGGACTCGTAAGATGTGGTACAAATTTTTGATAAAGTTGAAGTCAATCTGTCAAGAAATATTTCCAATTTTTAAGAATTTGACACATTTACTGAATTTACAGCGATTGAAATCGATGCCCTAAAACCTCCAATATTTTTGCAAAACATACATGTGGGTAAAAAAAACGGTCAAAATTTGAATTACTCGTATTTCCAATTATTACTCATTTCAAATATTTCTTTGAAAAACAAATTGCCTATATCGTAAAGATTGAAAACATATCATATACATATACCGTATACAGAGTGATTTTTTCGTATACAGGGTAAAATTTTAACTTGAAACCTGTTCATTTTTATAAGCAACTTTCATATTTCAATTAAGAAGAGCATTTGCAATGTCAGCATGATCCATCTGGAAATATGTAGTAATTTTTACATGAAAGACGAATAGACCTGACCATCAGACAAGTGAAAGAAAACTATCACAATTTTGGTTCAATAAAAGAACTTGTTGATTTTAGGTAAAAAAAAACTTTGCAAAAACCAATAAAAAAATCGTTCAATAATATCAAAATAAAACATGGTGTCCATAAGAACGCTAACAGATGATCATGGTTTGTTTATCCACCTTCTTAAAATATACGTGTAATTAGATCAATTCTTTATGACCAAAACAGAATAAATGCTATTACCTTATTCATTTTAGTATACTTTCATTTTGCATAAAATGGACACGATATTATCAGAAATGCTGCATACCCACACGTAAAGTAACATAACATTGGATTGAATGATCTGTCATTGCGAATATGGTATGTTTTCAATTTTCACAATGTAAAGAATTCATTTTTTACACAAATACTTACATATACAACATATTATTGGAAATACGAGTAATTGAAAATTGGTACCGGTTCTTTACCCACAAAAATTTAAATAATGACATACGCATGTCAAAAACATTGGGGCAATTTTTAAGGGACATGTGGGACTCAAGTAAACCCCGCTCAACAAAGGATTCAGGCAACTTCGTTTAACACATCACAATACAGCTAAATTATAAAATTTTACTAATACTAAAGAACATAAAATCATTCTGTATATCAACAATTCCGTTCCCAATGACTGCAGACTGTAATCTTTAATCGATGGATTTAGATGCAGTCACTGGAACTTCGCCCTTTGAAAGAAGTAATTCGTTTCTCGCTAGGTATTCAATAAAATCACAATTTTAGAATGGGGTACAGTTACTCCGTTCCAATTTAAATTTAATCAATCACCGTCAATAAATTTGAAACCCATAATAATCCCATTCTTCCATAATTCATGACACCATTACATCCATCATAATCAAATAACAAATATATTTTATAGATACTCATATCTTTTAGCAAAAGTTGTTTGTTGGTCGTTCACGGTGTAGTAGATCAAAAAGAAACGTCAAAATAGCAATTTAAGGATAGAATGGATTGCAGGACTGTGACATAATATATAATTACGGCATGATAATATCGCGTCAGGTATTCGGTGGGGTATCCGCTAATTACGGGTCTTGGGTGTCATTATAAGGTGCCAGCATGACGACCCTTCTGTCTAAATTACGTGTTTGAGAGTGTGTGTGTGAATGAATACGCCTTTGAGTCAGGCGCGCCTGTAGACAAGAGATTATTCCTTTGAGGAATATTTTCATTTCAGCCTTTTTACATTCTAAAGTTTGAAGTATGTGAAGAAACTATTCGTAAAGAAAATGTTTATCTCGTTATTTTAATTTCATGTGTTTTGTCTTCTTAACGTTTATTGTTCTGCAGAAGAGTCGTTTGATATGCATATCAAACGACGATTCATTTTCAAGGTTACCTATCTTTGTTTCGATGTAATAAATTCGACAAAAAAAGGAACGTAAAAACGTGAAGATCACGATCTTCGCGCCAGTCTGGTGCTTCTTCTGACACGCCCAGGGTATAATTTTGTTTTCTTGATTTCGAACAGATTAACCAGCTCTTAAATCTCTTAAATGATGATAATGACCATTCATTGTTTATCGACTTATAACACTGGACAACGGGTAGAAACAAAGAAAACTAAAGACTACTTTTTGAGTAGTTCCTACTCAACCAATTTAATGTAGTCTAAACGACAAAAAATACATTTTGGTACATTTGTAAAATCGTCTTTTGTAAATGGAGTAAAAAAACGGAAAATTTGTGGACCTTGAGAGTTGGTGGACATTCTTTTACCACACCATTTATTGTACGTTTTGGAAATGGTCAGTAATATTGCCATCTTGCAATTGGGTACTATTTTTAAGGCATTTTCTCGGAAATTTAGTAAACCTCTATCGGGAATTCATTTAAAAACAGTATTTTCAGATATATGAAGACTTAAAGTTTGGATGATTTACGAATATTTGCCAAACCTTGCCTTATTCAAAATTCAATATCTTTGGTTCGAGTAATCGTATCGGACTCATTTTTGATTTATTTTAAAGGTTTGAAATATTTGCTAGATAACTGCGTAGAATTACTATTTTAATTTATTTATGTAAAAAATTTAAAAACAATTGAATTCTTTAAATAATTATTTCATAGTCGCCCCCTCAAAGGATATAATCGAAAAAATATACATAATATCCGCTACACTTTTATCCGCAAACCCTATTATTTTTTCTAGGATGGAGTCTCTTATAGTTCAAAAGATAATAAATTTTAAATGACGTGTGTCTTTTGTTTTTAAGAGCGGAGTGAGTGGTAGTGATTATTAATTAGGTATTAAAAATATTTATTTATTAAACGCCTTTAAAAAATGTCGAAGTCTTGTAACCGTATCAAACATTCTAAATTTCGAACCGATAGATGTTTCAATCTATTCAATTTGCCTCCGCAGCTATTGATCAGATACACCGAATAACCAACATAATTTGATAGTTAGAGGAAAAAAGGTTTGGTCTGCAGTGTTGTAGATGTTTTCTAGATGTGGCACAGGCTTTTGATAAAGTCTGGCATGAAGGACTGAACAATAAATTAGGAAGTATTATCCCAAACCAGTTTGCATAACTATTAAAATCTTACCTGACTGAGAGATACTTTAGAATCAAACAAGGTGATGCATGATCTGTCCTTAAGGAAATAAACGCAGGAGTGCCGCAAGGTAGTGTTTTAGGGCCGGTTCTTTACCAACTCTGCACCAGCGACCTCCCAGTACTAGAAAATAATACTGTCGCAACTTTAGCAGATGACACAGGTATCCTAGCTGTTGGGAACAGCAATGAAGAAACGACGAGAGAACTCCAAACAGTTCTTGGTCATTTTCATGTCTGGACAAAGATAAAAAGTATCAAACTGAACGAACGCAAGTCAGTACATGTTGACTTCGCCAACAAGAAAATACAACACATCCCGGTTACTATTAATAACCAAATAGTACCGTACGCAAACACAGCCAAATATCTCGGCATCACACTACACGCCAGACTCCGCTGGAAAGCCCATGTCAAAAAGAAAAAAGAGGAACTAAGAATCCGTTACAGAGAGATGTACTGGCTGCTAGGAAGAAACTCCACGCTGTCTGTACATAATAAGCTTCTCTTGTACCAGCACATTTTCAAACCCGTGTGGACGTATGGTGGTCAACTCTAGGGTTACACCAAAAAAAGTAACAATAAAATTGTCCAGACCTTTCAAAATAAAGTAATGAGATGCATTGTCAATGCGCCTTGGTACATTAGGAACGTTGATGGCCACAAGGACCTCAAAATTGAGTTTGTGTGCAAAGAAATCGAAAAAGTAGCAAGAACTCACGAGGAAAGACTTCACCAGCACGTAAACGTTGAGACCATCCAGCTCCTCGACAACACCGAATTAATCCGAAGACAAGAGAGAGAAGCCTTATCAGTTAGTTTGAATGAGAGTTAGTGGAAAAGCAGAGTAAGTGCTAGTTGTATGTGTTACTTCTAAAAGCAGAGACAGTGCTACGTAGTGCACAGTTCTACTACTAAAATAAGTTAGAATTAAGTTACACATTATTCAATTATGACTAGATTGTAATGCACTTATTGAATAAAAAAAGTGTCACATCAAGTAGAGCTAAAATGTTGAAATGAAATCACATTTACCATGTGTCCGTAATATGAGCGATACTAAGAGTAGATTGTAGGTTTTAACCAGCGCAAAACAATCTATCTCGTTCGAGTAAATAAAATAACAAACAAACAAACAAATAATTTATAAAAAAACAAATTTATCACCGCTTTCGCCAATTTGCGATTGCATTTACTGAACGAACGCACCTGTTATTATTGGGTCAATATACCACTCGCAGAAGTAACACAGTGGCAATTCAGCAATTCAGCAATTCAGCAATTTTAATTTTCCACGTGAACCCTTTCTACATGCTCGCCCTCTGACAATAAATTTCATCCGAAATAATTTACGAGTATTGTTCTGTCTGTTGTGTGCAGGTCGCTGCAGCATTCCAACATCAAGTGGAATTTGAGCTCGGTGAGCGATAATGGCGGACGCGGCATACGCTCAGGAATCCGATCGCCGTGCGGTGTCGCAAGACGTCGCTACGGTCTCGCCAAACTGCAGACGAAACTCTGCAGGACTTCGATGGAGGCGATGCCGCACGTACAATCCGCGGCTACGCTCGCCGCGGAAACGTGCAAGACCGTTTTCATGAGCAGGAGATGGAATTGTACGTCCATAGAGCAAGCGCCGTATCTCACACCTGATTTAACTAGAGGTAAGTAACAAAGTGTTATGATAAAGCTTCTTTCGTAAGATGGAGAAAAGCTTCAGCTTCTTCTGGTAACGCAGCAAAGAGATTTGACAAAAAGTTATGTATCAAATGGTCTTTGCTCGAAAACTGATCCTCGTCTTGGCTGCGATGTTTTGATCATTTTAGTCATTTGTTCTGCTATTGCAAGATGTCATTTAACAAATATACGGTCTCAAGCCCAAAATAATACGCCATCACTCGGAGATCCACATTATCTAGTCATGCGTCTTTCGACTAGTGATGGGCACAATCGTATTATTTCAAGAATCGATTTTCAGTGTTCGAGTGATTCGCATAATCTTATGATTTGGTTCTCGAGTTGTTCTCGATTAATAATCGATTATTAATCGATTTTTAATAATTGATTTTAAATAATCGAACCTTAAAAATCGTTTAAGAATAATCGATTTTTAATAATCCATTATTCATAATCGATTATTCAACATCCTACATCCTATTTTGGGTTGGGTTAAGCGACGATGTTGGTGACTAGGAGAGGGGGGGGGGTATAAAAATGATGTAAATATATGTCAAAACGACTATTAAAAAACAGATTATTACATATCAATTATTAACATATGATTATTAAAAATCGATTACAATTTCTTTCAGACAAGTTTTTCACCTGTGATCCTGTAGTGTAATATTATAACATTTTAGGGGTTGTGGTTGCCTCTTTGCGCGAAACCAAAAGCCACAAAACAAACAAGAAAACACAAATTACCGATATCTTAAACTCCAAAACCGAATAACAGAAAATCAAGCGCATACCCCAAATTAAGAACATCAAACAAACAAAATGAAACTGCATTTCAAAATAAATTAAAAATCGTAATTGCATAATGCATAATAATAAATGAAAAGTTTATTAGTAAGATAGTAGTAATAAGTACCTAGTTTATTACGAAAAATAGTTATTAGTTGTTTTATCTGAAATATGCGCGACAAAATTAAATAATGAAATTGAAAATTAAAATATTAATTAAACATTATTTTGTACTTGTTATCTGTAATGGTAGATTCACAATAAATTCTAAAAGAATGAAACTAATGTACAAATATTAATTTAATTTCAAATAACTTACTATGTCAATCTTGTATTAGAATTAGAATTCCAACAATCGACTATGTAATATTAAGATGCGAATAATAATTAATCCTGTTGAGGATAAACGTTACGAAAAATAACTTCGGGCTGGTGTTGAACCATTTGAACTACCAATGTCGACCAATTTGTCCCCTCAAAGAAAGAATTCCGAAAACTTTACAGATTTTGATAGAAACATAGGTGTAGTAGTTTAAATGTTAAATGTAATAATATATACACATTTTTCTCAATAAATTGTAGTTTTTGTGCGATTTGCACGATTTTGGAAAACCTAACCTATCGATGTTAAAAATCCTTGCCGCATTGTATTCGTAGATTGACTCGCTATGACGTGAAATGTAATAAAGAGTAAAAAAAGGTATTACATAGATTCAATTTGCAAATTTTATAATTATATTCTTCAACAATTCTAGTTAACGCGCAATGTCTCTTATAGTCAGGGTTGTTATGTTTTAAAACAATTTAAAACAAATATTTTGTTTTAAATCAATTTATTTTAAACATGTTTAAAACAGTGTGTTTTAAATTAATAAAACATTTGTTTTAAAACATTGTTTTAAACATGCTTAAAACAGTTTGTTTTAAAAATTTAAAACAGTTTGTTTAAATGAATATAACATTGTTTTAAACATGTTTTAAATAAAATATTTTGTTTTAAACATGTTTAAAACAGTTTCTTTTAAATGTTAACAGTTGGTTTTAAATGTTTAAAACATGTGATTTAAACTACCGAAATTTGGACAATATATTTTATTATTTAATCAGCATTGTATGCTGGTCTTCAAAATTTTTATGCATGGATCAATTCAAAAATCTAAAATTAAAATATTATATTTAGTAATAATAAACTTCTTTATAAAATACAATTTTTATTCCTTATTTAGAACATGTTTTTTTGTGATTTAAAACATGTTTTTTCTGCTAAAAACATATGTTTTTGCAATGTTAAAAACATTATTTCGTGTTTAAAAACATTATTTTATAAAAACATGTTTGATTTGTTCAAAATAAAAAGAAACGTTTTTATAACAGCCCTGCTTATAGTCATCTTTAAAAAAAATGAAATGGCCTATTTTAGTGTGGTTACACCAGATCGTATATTTAAGGGTTCGCTATTTGGCACTGTATGAGTCAGAGTTTAGAATTTTTTATCATGTTTTTTATATGTATTTTTGGTTTTTATGTATTTTCTGGCGATAGTTTAATTAATCCAATTATAACTGTTGCCTTTCTATTGCTTATTAATTATCAAGAATTTTTATTACATGCGCAATGTATTTACGATAATTGAGTAAATTCCAACAAATATTGTTTATTGCAGACTGGATAAACATAGCATCTGCTCTTTGGGCATTAAAGATCCTCTCTGGATAATTTAGCCAACACCTAAATTTCATAATATTTTCACAAGACTAGTTGTCAATTTGGTATTAAGAATTTACTCTACATTCCATAGAGAATCATTTTATTCAAATTAATTATTTTATAATATTATGAAGTTGATAATGTTTAAAAATGAACACAACAAAAATTATGTCATCATTTTTAGAGCATGGGGCTCTTGGTCTAGGAACCAAAAACCAAGTCATGCGCGGACACCGTAATTCAGAAACAAGTTTTATTTAAAACGAATTGTATTGTTTGCTTCTTTCTTATGCCCAAAATCGAAACTAAATTTGGGGCCCCTACAAGCAGGAGCCCCTATGTCGCTCCTCGTGCGCTTAGTGACTAATCCACGACTGACCCCGCGTCATCTACATAGCTTACCATATGAAAGTAGGTGTCTTTTTAATCTTAACCGCTTTGATCTAGATTCTAGGTAATATTTATATAATTCTATCTATAATTTCATACATTGAAAACTAAAGGACTGCGAGAATCTGTGTCCTATTCATTTGCTTATGTGTACGTCCTCAGTTACCAATGTCCTACCCTAACTTCAGTTTTGCAGTTCCTGTTGATGTCAGAGGTTAGTTGGATGGTTGGTTAGTTGGTTTATTGATTATGGTTTACTTCAGACTTGAGTTACCTTTGGATCCCATTAATACATTAAACTTCTACTAGTCTGCTTCTGTCTTCTTTAAACCAGCAATTTTCCTATTATTTTTCAATCATCACCTCTCAATCTTCCTGATGCGGTTTAGCGAACGCTTTTGTCTATCTTTTAACTATACAAAAGAAGTTATCTTACTTTTTGGTCCTTACTGCAAAGGATGTAATATGAATCTGTGCTGATTGAGGATGTTACGCAACTACCATACCCCACCTTATGAGATTCTCATGGTGATGCGACGTACATAAGTATACGTATGTACGTAATCGATCTTCTTCTTTCGATTCAGCCTAATGAGGAAATTTCAATACGTGGTAGCGATTCGACGCGATTGCGTGCGTCTTATGTAAAAAGCGCGCGCCGAGATCGCGTTTATTTAGCCACTCATGGAGTGCAGTATCAATATTTATGACTGTAATTTCCTGAAAGCGCACCCGAGTCGCATGCGATCCACGTCTGCTCGCGAGAACAGCAATTATCGCGTTTTATTCTTAATTAATCGTAACGCAATCGTACCTGAACCATGAATGCATATTACGATATTGTACTTCGCGGTGTTTGACTTTGTATGCGTACCATGGATGGATAGGATAATATGAAGGCATAAGTAAATAACGCTTTACTCACTTTGCATAAAATTAAACGTTTGCATGTTGATGTTTCTTATAAAGTGCTGCTGAAGATAAGTTAAGTTTACCACCAAAAACCATTTTATTTTGTTCGACTTTCGTGAATCCAAAGGCTAGTCCTGTGTTCTTTAATGTGGTATAGCCATGCTCTATAAATTACTAGACTGTTTATGTGATTCATGGTTTGCGTGTGTCGAGATTATTAGGTTACTAAGGCCTAACAAGAAGAACAAAAACATCGATTCGTACTGCCAAAAAAACTAGTATCATATTAAATAAAGAACACTAAAATTCAAAACCGTTTGTAGGGTTACAAAATCCTCGGACATGTCCATTTTATTTGATAGTATTAGGTAGGTACACAATTTTATGTCAAAGTTAACTTCTGATCTACAATCTCCTTATTTCTCTTATTGATTGTGATAGAGTTTTTAATTGTTATCATGGTGCCATAAGCATTTTCGGTCTTACATCAGACAATTTCTGAACAAAAGGCATTAAAAATTAGGGAAATAATGATAACTTGATACATTATTTAGCGCTCCTCACGAATTGGAACTCAGAAGTTGTTATTTCTGTCGGGTTCAGAATAAATAGATACTTTTTTCAAATTAATAGTAGGTCACTGAAAACTGACTTGTTTTGGTTGAATTTTTGGTTTAAATAGACTACATCTTCTTCTATACTTCTATGTGCTTCCCATAGTGTAGCAGTCGATTTGAAAACTGAGACTGAGGTAAATTTGAGTAACTTATTATGGTTTTAATTTTTGCATGAAACTCCAAGTTGTTCCTGACGCAAAAGTAACAATCTGTGAAATGGTTAGTGTGTTGTTATCAAATCATTTCAATTACCATTGGCATACCCGCAAAACATAGAGTTTGTCCCAATTTTGCAGCATTTTCTTTCATAATGCAAAGTAAAAAAGTTTGAAATACGAACAAAATCGTAATTTCACAGCCTGTAACTTCTTAAAGAATTCAAGAAAAGAAACAGTAAGACCACATGAAACTTCTTACTCAGAATAACATTTACTTTCTAAAAATACAGTAAAATATTGATGTGGATTTGTTTGTTTTTGATCATTTACTCAGTTTATTAGTATTATTTTTAGTTATTAATTATTCTTGTTTATTTACCTTTTATTATTATAATGGGTATATTTGAATAATTTTTCAATCAGTGATGTTTTAATGTTTTGAAGAAACAAATAATAATCCAGTCAAATTGTGATTGTATTCGAAAAGTAGTGGGGTAGTTTTTATGTCTTCCAATGTTTATGTTTTTCGGGGCGGTGAATTCAAATCTGAGGTTCGCTAACAAATTTTCATGACGTAATATTAAAAAAAAATCAAAAAATTTTAACAATCTCATTTTGTTGACGTTGTTTTGTTAATATGAAAATGCATGAACTTTTCTACAAACTTCACTTTTTTTGTAACTAAATTTGTCTAATTCCGGCATTCATTAAAAAACTTGAACATTACGTAATTTAAAAAAAAATTAACTTTACCTTAACATGTACGATCTCAATAAGGTATGTGCAGAAAACTGGAAGGAATTCACTAATTGATAGACTTTAATAATAAACCGCAAAATGCAAAACAAGAAAAAAACCTTTGATGGCGTTTATGCTTAATTTTTGCGTAATAACCTAATTCAAAATTAAAGCGCATGAAATTTCTTACAAACTTCACTATTTAGGTTAAATGTCGATGACGTCATAAGTAAAAAATAATTGATGATTGGAAATTCAATTTGATATGAAAATGTAGTAGATATGTATATTTTAAATAATAATAAAATAAAATAAAATAAAAATAATATTTTTGTCATAGTCTCTGATAATAAAGTTTATGCAAAATTTCTCAAAATTGTAATGATCATCAGCACGCAGAATTTTTGTTTGTTGTTGAACTGTGTAAACAATGAAGGCACGATGAAAATTAATAATAAATTAGAGTTTTGGAGTGTAAAAAGTGAGTTTTTGCGGAGACAGATAAAATACATCAAGTTTCAACTATCGCTTGAGCCCGAACGGTTTTGTCGGAAAAAAAGCCCTAAATAGTGAAGTTTGTAAGAAATTTCATGCATTTATATTTTGGATTGAGAGGCTATTTACATAAAGTTGATAGTTTCCGATATATAAACAAAAATCACCAAAAAGTGTTTTTTTCATATTTTTGCATTTTTTCATGTTTGCAGCACGAACTTCACCCCAAAAAAAACCTATAAAATGGAAGAAGTCAAAACTACCCAAGTTTCCCGCTTGGGGCCCTTTTGAGCATAAATTGACTGTATTATAACATTATAAACCTAAATGAATCTTTAGTCAGAATGACATTTACTTCCAAGAAAAACATGCCGGGGAAATTAGTGGGACAGCCTGTATAATGTATATGCGACGCCGAAGATTTGTCCCTTGTATTCAAATTCGAAACCAAAATAACAAAATTAAATGGTCGTTTTGTGGTTCAACATTCAAGATTTAAGATAAATACAAAGGGTTTCTATGAAGTTACGAGGCAATTTGGCCTAACCGCTATAACAGAAACACGCGTTTACATACAAACACTGTTTGTTTCCTCCAGATATACCTTGTGAAAACTTACGAGACCGTATTCATATTCAACGCATAGTAATCTAACGACAATACTTATTTTCTTTCTATGTACAAAATCATACTCCTCAGAATGAACAGAATGAACAGTTTCCTAATTTTCAATATTTAAACTAAATATCGATGACGTCATAAGTAAAAAATAATTGATGGGTGGAAATTTAATTTGGAAAATGTAGCAGATATGCATATTTTAAATAGTTAACAGATATAGTATCTGGTAAAAGGTTATGCAAAATTTCTCAAAATTGCAAGTTTTAATAGCCTTTTTACAACTACGATGATGACACAAATAAACACATTCACCATGCAGAATTTTTGTTTTTTGTTGAACTGTGTAAGCTATGAAGGCAACATGTAAAGGAAGGTTATAAAATCGACATTCAAAAGCACACAAGAGCTTTTAAGATAACACCCCTGCGTCTTCTGGATTCTAACCCCGGACCAGTTGAAAAAAGCAAACGCTCAATGATTCGGGTCACGTTCCGCTAACGTCATTTTCAATTTCCGGCCTGTTTGGTTCTTTCCGAGTTATCCTCTGCTCTGGAATTCATCCGAAGTTGGTTCGTTAAAGGTAATCACAGCTGTGATGCTCCTGTTGTTATATATCCTGTGCACGGTGCCTGGCCTATGCAGGAATGCCCCCAGTTGTCCCTGTGTATGTGTGTGCGTGTGCCTCTGTGTCCCTTATCCCGTTCCCTTTTCCAGTTTTCCCTAACCCTCTCGGTTGTGCGACATGCATACGAATTTTCCTTGCCGCCACACAATGCACACAATCATTTCGCGTATCCTCAGATGTAACAAGAATTATTTAGATACGATCTCTCAGAGAAAGTGCTAATACAAAACTGTTATTCCTTGGTTCATACGAACATACCATACTAAACTATTGCCAGGCGACTAACATTGTTAGCTAATAAAAAAGTAAAAGACGCCAGTTTCATTTCTAATGCTGGAAAGATCTGTTTGATTATTTAAAATTCTTGAGATTGGCATCTAAAACATCTTAAACCTTATGACATCAAGCCACTACTGTTACATAATCCTGTTTGTAATATTCAATTAAATTTTAATTCATTATACCAAGAGAACTGTCAGAAACTGCGGAATTTGGAGTATTAGTTCTCCACTATAGTGAAATAGTGAAATTCCTCATTTCAAAATACAGGATGTTCATTGATTGATAAGCCACTTTCACCTGGGATTGCCAACTTCAAAAATCCATAGATAGTTAGTTGCGATAACGTATGAAAACCGACAAGAAACAAATTAAAAGTTGTACATTTTTGTTACCTGCTGTACTAGATGGATATGAATTGGTGAAAATTGTTTAAAATTGTCAAATAAAGACTAACTAAATCGATGTTGGCCGATATTGTATTACCTACTGGCGCCCTCTAACGTGATATAATTCATTTTTGGCCTATGAGTGACTTGTTGCCGTGTACTTTATGGGTGCACCATGATTATTCGGTAGACACATTTTTCCGATTACAATGACACCAAATGCGGGATATTTTCCTGAAAATCGTAGCGTGGAAATTTCTTTTAAAGCAGGACCAATTATATTTTATTATTTTTTATTTTCTACCTTTAAACGACATTTCTCTGCCACAATTTTCAAGTATTTGAGGACATTGTAATCGCGAAAAGGTTATCTTTTGAATAATCAGGTTGCACCTATAAAGTACAAGGAAAAAAGTAACTCTTCGGCCAAAAATCATTGAAATCACGCTAGAGTGCGCCAGTAATACAATATCGGCCAAAATCGATTTAGTCAGTGTTCCAAGCATTGAGTTAGATAATATGTCGATGTATGGTTTGGCCGCACGGCAGAGAAAAACTTACTGAGTTCCTTAACCACCTGAACCATGTTAGTCCTTCCATCAATCATTCGCGATGGAAATAGAAGAGGATAATGAGCTGCCATTCTTGGATGTGCTGGTATACAGAACGTCAACGGGTAGACTTGGACAGTTTACCGTAAAAAGACACATACCGATTGGTAGTTGCATCTCAAATCACACCACCACCCCCCCGAAGTGTTATTAACACTCTGTTCAACAGAGCCGAGAAGGTATGCGATTCCAGTACCGACCAACGGAAACACTTGGAGTGGGCCCTACGTCAGAATGTATACAGCAAATCTGTCTCACAAAGAAAACCGCAAGTTCCACAGGAACCGCAATAGTCAAAGGGGTTTATTTGTTTACCGTACGTATGTGGGGTATCAGAAAGAATCGGTAGATTACGGATGTGCGAGAGCGGTAGCTCCAGATATGCGCAGAAAAGTGTAAATCTAGGTATATTTAAGGGATTTGATTAGGATTTTATTTATACCGATTGCGCTATGACAGATATGCTTTCAACATTGAATTTCTTTCTATATATTAGCCGCCTGAAATTCTTTATGTATTCTGTTTGCAGCTGGTCTGAAGATGGGATTCAAACCCCGAAATCGATAACCAGAGAATAATAAATAAAACTATAGTTAGCCAGACATATTTTGCCTTGTTTATCTACGTATATAAGGGAGATTTCTGTGGTAGGTCTTCAGTATTCAGCTCTGAAGAAGCGAGCAACATGGTTCGCAAACGTCATCATTTACGAATTTTGACACACGGCATAACTCGGATGCAATTTATTTTCTAAATGTTTCTGTGCGTGAAAGCCTATGTACCTACTTAATTAGTCAGTGCTTATTTGAACCCAGATTAATTAATAAACAAAAAAGTTAATTTTTCGTTGCATTGGTGGTAAAAATTTACGATCTATGTGTTTATACCCCCCACATTTACTGTGGTATGTTGACTTTGTCACAACATTTGTAATACTCTTAAGAAGGAAGCGTGGCAAGTATAGACTTCTATATATATTTTTGATCAGCATTCAAAGCTGAATCGATTTAGCTATGTCCGTCTGTCCATCTGTCTGTGTACACGATAACTGCCTTAATTTTGCAGTAATTGGTCTGAAATTTGAAACAAAAAGTAGGCGTATCTATGGCGTGGGTCACCCGGTATATAGTTGAGAACAGTGGTGGATCAACATGTAAATTGGGACCCTAGGGGCTTCCTACTTTTGGTGCCCTATACCAAATGAGCCCAATACCCATAGAAATTGTGTAAATTTGCTCTTTGTGCTGTCGCACTCGAAAACAGCTGATTTCGTCAGAGGTTGGAGAACCGCTATGGAACTTTGCCGCTCTAGTGCGGATTAATTAACCAGAAAACATACAATAAAACACAGAATCTATCAAAATTTCGACTTCTAGTACCTATGTCTACATACAATACAAATATGGCGCGCAAGCGTAAACGTCAAGATGTTTGCGTTTCTCAAAAAGCAGTCCAAATTTTGTACCCGCAAAAACAAACTCACCGATTAGCAGAACAGCAGCAGATTCCTCTGGCATAATTGTTACGATATCCCTTGTAGGCACTCAAATGTAGATACAGGTAACCACAATCAGTCAAACACGAGCAAAATTGCACCAAAATATTCAAATAACTGACGCGAACACGGAGAAGCATCACTGATCTCATGACTAACCGCACCAACTGCTTTGTTTGGTCGTGAACAGCCAATCACGTCGCGGCGTCTTACAAATTTCAACCGCGGTATTCAAACTGTCAACCGTTTAATACAAAATGAAAAATCTAAATACATACATAATAATTGCAGTTAATATTTTAGATGTTGTTGTTTAGTTTGTTATTTGTAATTATTTGTATTGTACAATTATTTTTGGCTAATTAACTAGTAATTGAATAGTACCTATCGCTATTGACAACAGCGTTTGATTTTGCCCCATTCAAATGATCATCACATATTTCTGTGGTATATAATTGACTACTGAATTGAATATTAACCAAATAAAACGTAATTGCAACACATTATGTACAACAAAAAATACTGTGTTGCAACCTACCAATATTTAAATTCCAAAACAAAGAAAATATGACTTGATGCCTTTGTACAATTCTATCAATTGTTGGCGTCAATGATAGAAATCTGTGTTTAACCCAGCGCAGCGGTGCGTTATGCCATCATGGGGCCCTGGGCAATTTTGAATTTGGGGGCTCCCATATACAATGTTGAATTAAGAAGAATTACTTTTTTGTACACTAGTAATATATACTAATAATACCGCTATAACACTTCGGAACAATTACGAAAAACCTTAAGTACCTACATAAGTATTTATAGTAACAACAGATTATCCAGAAGAATTACAAAATAACTAATAAATAACTTAACAATTTAAAAATCAAAATTTGCAGCTAGTAAAATTTATTATCTTAATAAATAAAGCGTAATATTTAAAAAATAAATATGTTTTTAATATTTTAAATATTTCAAAAGTTCCGATATTTCATCTTAAATACGCCATCATCAGTATATTCATGTTCTCTGAATAAGTACTTAAATTTGTGGTGCAGTTTCCGTATTTTTTTACAGAGAAAAAATACAATTATTCTGAATGCCTTCTGCTATACACAGTTTTAACAAGAAAAACTAACCAAATAACCAACTAACCAAATAAAAGGTTTAGGAAATGACTAAAGTTAGAAACTTGAATGGCTTTTGAATATACAGGGTTATGTATTTGTAATAAGCAGGCCAAATTCCATACTTTAATATCTATCCTTTATATTTTTTCTATTTTTTGATACTCTCTTGAACTTCAAATTGAACTGTGAAAACCGCATGTCCCTGAGGTTGGTGGTGTAAATGTAACAAGACGATTAAATGTTAAAAGAAAGCAATTAAACAATGTTAAAACGATTAAAACGATAAATTTGTTGAAGATTAGTTCTGGCATCACTAATGGGAGTCAAAATCTGCTTGAAACATTAAAACTGACATGGTGTGGTAGTCTATTTAAAATGAGTTTCCAAAATACTGGTTTGGGGGCCCCCTGTTATTGGGGGTACTGGGCAAATGCCCATTTTGCCCATGGGGTAACGCGTCATTGGTTTAACCGACCAACAGGGACCATTTTCATACACAAAGAAACATTTCTCACAATGCGGTATCCATAAATAACTCAATTTGCAAATAATTGATAGTTTCTAAATGGTTTCCAGTTTCCTGTCAAATTACCTCTAGAAGATACCATCATAATTGATATAGATCTTATCTATATCTATTCTTAATTCTTTCATAAATTCCCCAAAGAAAACAATAAAAGAAGAATCATATTCACGACACGTGCAGTGATATCTTGAAAACGCGACATTTTTTTTGAATAGCCGTGAACTCTTTTTAATCAAAAACACCACCAAGTGTGTGGACATTGTCGAGAAGGCAATCATTTCCCATAGTAATCTTTCCTTTCATTTCAGCGACGAGGGAACAGGCGTACGTGTACGCCCTGAGCGCCGCAAGCCTGACGTTTACAATGGCGCGTGCTTGCGCCAACGGGGCACTTCACCACTGCACTTGCGCCGGTCCCCCTCGGGATGCACCAGCGGACAACTTCAAATGGGGAGGCTGCGGCGATAACGTGCGATGGGGGGCGAATTTTGCGAAGAAATTCGTCGACACCGTCGAAAAGTACAATTCTAGGGCACCGACGGACATGGTCGAAATTGGACCCGAGACGACGAAGCCTCATCACGATAAGAAAATAATGAAGCTGAGGGCGCACATAGCCGCTGTTAATTTGCATAATAATAGGGTTGGCAGAAAGGTTGGTATTTAAACAAAATATGTACGGATTAGGGGTATATGTAGGTGTTAAGGGTTGGAATGGAAATGTTGTTTTGTTGTTAAAGATTGAAGTAGTCTCAACTTTTTTCACTTGAAAGCATCTATTCTGAAAATCAGCGAAAAAAAGCTTTTTGCATTTCATATCATCCTATAAAACAAGACATTGTTATCGAGAAAAATAAACTGGTATTTGATCAATAGTAGTACCTGAACTATCAGTTTTCCAAATTTATCAGTTCACTTCAGGAGAATTAAGGGCAATTTTAATTACCTCAGTAATTAAAAATGTGAAAGACTTTTAGAAAATTTTTAATTCATGAATTACTATCAATAAGACTATGATGACAATATTTTGGAGACTGTGGCGAACTTAATAATAAAATTATAAACCTCTAACCACAACAAATTGTTGTGGTTAGGGGTTTATAATTTTATTATTAAGACTATGATGGTTCATCCATCTATTGAAGTTATTTTCAATTCAAATGTGACGTCACAAGATATCAACTTATCAACAAATATGTACCAACAATACTGTCCAAATGTCATCTATAATACAGTATTTTGTAAAAATATTGACGTCAAAGTAGTTTTTCTTGAATGCAAAAGTCTCCATAAATGAAAGAAGGCAATAAATAGCTCACGAAACACGTGCCAATACAAATTTTGCAAATATTGCACTGTCTGGGTCTCGGGATTTGTGGACAAAAGTAAAAATTGCCAGATCGAGAAGTCTGGGTAGCCAAAAACTACCAAATCACGTCAGTAAGGTATGCCTAAAATATTAACTTGATTAGAGAATATCTTTTGTCCCGGAAACTTGCTCAACGTTTTCAAATTTTACCTTAAAACTAGAAAACCAAAACTTAACAAAACTTATTTGGTATTAATTGTTGTTGTTTAAATACTTAAGTTGATACTTGAAAAGTATTTTGTTCATAATGTTATTTTATTTATAGTTTCAAATTTTTTGAAGTTTTTACCTGAAGTATTTATTTTTTTATTCAAACCATCACAAGAATCTTTAGAACACCTTTAATAATGAAGTAATTTTTGTTGAATAAGTGCAGACAATTATACAACGTCCGGCAAAATGATCTTCCACATTTTAATCTTTAATAAAAACATCGTTACCCATTCGAAACTGATTTCTGAATGTTTTCATCACTCGAGCAGTAATTTGAGGCGATATTCCTGTAATTTCTTGGCGTATTGCTGCTTTCAATGCCTCAATGGTTCGAGGATGCTGCTGAAAAAGCTCAATAAAAGGCCACTTCACAACCCACGTGTTACCGTTTGGATGGCTGTTGGATGTTTTGGCGTTTGAAGAGGGAGGCGTAACGATTACCGTAACTGCCGAACGATATGTCGACATGCTAAGCAATTTTTTGGACCCAAAACTTAGAGAATTTGGACATCAAAGTGTGTGGTTTCAACAGAATGGAGCTACGGCTCATAGGGCAAGAAGGACAATGGACGTTTTAAGGGAAATGTTTCCAGAACACGTAATCTCGTTACGTGGAGACGTTGGGTGGCCAGCGCGTTCACCGGATCTTGCCCCATGAGACTTTTTCCTTTGGTGCTACCTGAAGGCGAAGGTTTTTCAACACCATCCCCGAACCATTGACGAATTGAAACCAACAATACGCCAAGAAATTACAGGAATATCTCCTCAAATTACTGATGTCGTCACTTCAACTCTGCGATTTTCAAGACTTAATAAAAACCAATGGCTAAGCCTACATTGTCAGTTAGTAAATAAAAAATGTAAATAGGATTTACAATGGCGATTTTATTAAAGATTAAAATGTGTATCATAACAATTATTAAGAATTTGTAGTACCTAACTAGCATCTTTAAGTTAAAAATAAATAAAGTACAACGATATATTATTAAGCCTATACCCATGTGGGTTTGCACATAATCTAATTCAGATTTTTTCAGATTATAATTGATAGTCTGCGAACACAATGCAAGTGTCATGGAGTGTCTGGGTCGTGCAGCATAAAAACTTGTTGGAAATCATTGTCTCCAATAGTTGATATCGGCGAAAAACTCCTGTCAAAGTTCACTACAGCTAAAGAGATCTCCAAAAACCATGTCGTCATAGATGAAAAAGTAGAAACAGCACCTCGTAAAACCATACCGAAAGAAGAATTGATATACTTAATGAAGTCTCCAGATTATTGCACCAGAGATACAAGACTTGGCAGCATGGGAACAGTTGGAAGGTAATTTTTACTAATTAATATGATTTTGGGTGTATAATTTAAATTTTTGTAGGAAATGCAATGTTACATCAAATGGAACTGACGGCTGCAGACAGTTATGCTGTGGCAGAGGATACAGAACGGTTGTTGAAGAGAAAATTGAAAGATGCCAATGTAAATACTATTATTGTTGCTACGTCAAATGCAAGACTTGTCGAACATTCACACAAATTCACGAATGTAGCTAATTCTTCGTTTTTTTCCTTCATCAAGTCATTTCCTAATGTATATAATTGTATATAATTTTTTACTTCTAGTAATTATGTGTCGGATGCTAAACGTACCTTTTTTTATGTTTCAATTGTGAGATCCCATTGTTATTTGGAATTTATTTTTGTTGCTATGACAAAATGTTTTTTAAATTTAGATCAGTCGAATTATTTCATATCTTTGTGGTTCCTGAGTAAAATAATTAGTTATGAATAAAATTGAGATATTTCAGCAAATAGCAGAGTATAAAATATATAATACTTTAGATGCATGTACCTATAATAATATAATTTATTTATTGCTGAAAGGAGAAATAAGAAAAACACTAGGATAGACAGGACATTATTTAATTTTTATTAAATAAATTTGTACAAAAACAACTAAAAGTAAAAGTAGTACTATCATAACTCAGTGTGTACGTCTCCAATTTCTGAAATAAAATAAAATTTATTTTAAAAAACATAAAAACTAGTATTTCTTATTTATGTCTCACCATCCTTTGTGTCTTCCTCACTGTCAGGATCAAAGATTCCTGAATCGATCTTTTGCTGTAGTTTACGAACCTCATCATCATATCCCTTCCATTCTGGCAGAATTCTCATGGCAGCGGTAAGTTTAGCTTCTTTAGTCATCGGGTTATTGCACTGCAAGAACACGCCAGAAATAATATTGAAGAAATATCAGGAAAAGAGTACATCAAGTGAGGAAAGTGCCAATTTATTCACAAAATAAATGAAAATTTCTAAAAAAAAATAGACAACCTTTGAAAAGCACTCAAATTCAAAGCATTCTCTTTAATTTTAGGATTAATGGTCCTAAAATTAAAGAGACTGCTTTGAATTTGAGTGCAGACAGAGTTCTCTGAGTAGGCTGAAATGACCTTTAACACTATATATATGAGATTAATTTTAACTCTTTTGGCTACAAGAGTTTCTTTTTAAGATTTTTTTTACACTTTTGGTCCACATATTTGAACCACCATTTTTAATAAAGAAGAATCAACCAAATTCAATAGCGGAGTTTTGACTTTGAAAAGTATATAGAATAAAGCAAATAAATGTTCCTAACAAAACTGGTGACATTGACTCAAAATCCATACCAAATTCCCCGTTTTAAAAGAACAAGAAATGTAAACAGAACCTAATTGGATGTGTTGAATAGTAGTCAATTAGATTTATAAATAAATGAATAGTCACTTCTAGCATATACTGACATTTAGTTCTTTAGAAAATACTAAAAGCAAAACACATAATACAAAAGATATAAAACCACAATAATGGTGTAAAATTACAAAAACCTAAAAAAATCACATACCAAATCTATAGTCTTGGCGTATCGCTTGGAATCGTCGTCGCACCAAGTCTCGCACCAGAGCCACTCCTGCGGCAGAGATCTGATTGCCACCTGATGGATCATGTTGTTCGGCAAATCCTGATCCAAATTGGATAAACTGTTCGGATCTTGACTGAGCGCCTGGTATTGGCCACGGAGCCTATCGCCAGCCGCAATGCGACGGAATCTCTTCAAGTCGACCACGTATAAAGCGGAGATGTGGTAACGTCGACCTTGGAGGTGATTCCTCCAGTAGCCGGACTTCCAGAAGCGGAAACCATCCATTTCCCTTCGGGAGTCGCAGAACGGTGTGTAACCATACGGGGCACCACCCAGGTCGAACTGCTGGAGTTCTTTCATGTCTGCTCTCACAACCTTTGCATTGAAAGGGAATATGTTTGAAACAAGTTTATACGTTTTTTAAGTAAGAAATTTTAGGTTAGAATCGTCCAATTCCATCAATTCTTTCTATTGATGTGTTGATTGGTATTAAAAGAAATTTGATATAAGAATGAACCTATTCTCCGTGAACACACATCCTTTTTTAGTAAAAAATATATTTAGATTTTCTTACCTGATCAGCATCGACGAAAATAATCTTTTTCACGTCTAAGGGAAAGAGTACATCGAGGAATAGGATTTTGTAGCCCCAGATGATGCGTTGCTTCTCAGATTGCTGGTGGAGCCATCTGGGCCACTTGTACTGCACTAGTTCGTATTCAAATCCAAATTCCTTGGCCATATAGGGTAGGAAATCTTTAATTTGAGGTGAAAGATAGTTTTTCAAGAACCAGAATTTGACAGGGGTCTTTGTATGCTTCAGAACGGACATCATCATGATCCTCAAGAATCTCTCGTACAAATGTCCCGAAGCCAGTGAGAAAATATTGAGCTTTTCTTCAGTTTCTTCCTCGGTACCAGTGAAGGAGCTATAGGAAAAAGATTTTGTTTTTTGAAATTAGTGGTTAACGATTGATTGCATAATATATCACTAATACTACATATCAAATTTGATTTCTAAACATCAAGAAATAATTGTTGTCGACTTATGATGGATGGCTATTGTTTAGTGACTTACATAGTTCCTGTAATTCATTTTCATGAGAACCTTAAATAGGAACATTTTCGAGCAAAAAAAAAGTTGGAATAATATTGATAAGAAACAGTTTATTAAGATATTTAAGATATTTTACTATTTTTTCAATCATCATATTTTGCCATTGCATAAAAACAATCTTTAAAATGCTTTTTCAAGCTATTTCACTTTAACATTTTAAAAGAGTGGCAAAAATAAATGACAAAAAAAGAAACACAAAAATATCTATGACGTCATAAATCAAAAATTATTGATTGTTTTATAAATGAATTTCATGAATTTCCTTTCATTATATTGAATGGTTAGAAACCAATTGTTCTAATGAAAAATTGCGGTATAACAAACACGCATAAAACAGCACAAAAGTAAGCAAAAAACAACAATCTAACTACAAAAAATGATATCTAATTGTGTTACCTGTCTTCAGCAAAATAACTGCATGCATGAAAAATGAAAATTATAAAAAAAACATAAAAAACCCGACAAAAATCCACCGTCTCTCTTACCTTGCGATTGAATTCCATATACCGCCCTTTTCCGTATCATCTTCCGACAGCAAATCCATGTACAACTTGTCGGGTTTCTTCTGCACCTTCAGTTTAACGATCAGCGATCGCAGTGAACTTATCAGGACTTTGATGTCGCTGGAATTAGCTGGGGTGTCGGTGGCCTCGTGGCTGGTAATATCGTATATTTCGGAGCTACGTCCCTGACGTAACCTTAAGATCCAAGCGCCGGGGTTCGCCTTCAGTTGGAAATAACCGAGGTTTGCCATGACGATGGTGTCTACGATGACAGGCTTGTGTTCGGTGCCGAGGGTTATCTGAAGGCCTCGTGGCGGACTGCCTGTAGAGGCTTCGAAGCAGTGGCCCTCTACTAGGAGATACTCCAGTTCGTACTCGCTAAAAGGTGGGAAAATAATAGCTGTACTTATTGGTGAAAACCTACTTTATTTTTTTTTTAAGTTAAAGCCGTTTAAAATGTGAACTGAAATCAGATTTGTATTCAGCACCAAAAATCAACCAACATACCTAGTTATTCATTCAAAAAGTTATCATTCAAAATGATAACTGATAATAATAAATAATACAATAATTACCTATGTACGTTGCTGTCGACATTTTCCAAACGGATATTATCCAAATCGTACACCGATCGTACAACCTCCACCAACCAATTCTCCGGAACATGCATATTCTGCGTAAGCAAAGGCGACGTGGGCATATTATTGAATTTTGCGCTAGGTCCAGGCAATTGTCGACCATCCTCACCAAAATGTATCTCCGATTCCAATACAAAACGATAAAAACTAAAAAAAAAAATATAATAAAAAACATCAAATACTCTAAAACTTTTTAAATACCTCTTCAATGGCATATCGCTGTTCTTCTCGACACAATTCAAAAACACCCGGATGTTGCAATTCAAAACTTCTTGTAACACCTGCAAGATGGGGCCCAATTTTTGGGCACCCCTCGATACTGGATCGACAACGGCCACAATATCAAACGCCGCCTTTTCAGGGTGAGCTGCGGGGAATTTTAATACAGAGTGCTCGTCTCCGGAGAATTTAATATCAAATCTTGATTTGGTCTGCGGCCTCGAGTTAAGGATTGATATTATTTTCAAAAAGGAATTAGTTGTGATTGCTAAAATAATATAACCATAAATATTCCAATAATTGATTATACTAAAAACTTACGTTCATCGTCATCCTCATCGTCTTTGCTGAGAGCATCGTTCAAACTTTTGAGGTAAGCTGTTTGGGTAAATTGGTCTAGTAAAGAGAAATCGTCAATAGTGAACGTTTCGTTCTCCTCAAATGGTCCCAAAACGCGGCCGTTTACGATGACACCTCGTTCTCCGTCTTTAAAGGACAGCACACGTTGACAGTATACACGTAACATCTTCAGGGATAATTCCTGTGCCTCTACTTTGGGTTTTAATTGGGCCTGAAAATAAGTTTTATTGGTAAAAATTGATATTTGTCTTTTTAAATTATATTTTCCAGTAGAACCATAATGAAAATAATGTTCATTTTGTTTCTTTTCAGTATAATTTTTTGTTGTTTTATAAGAAAACGATTTATAAAAGTGCTTTTCTACAAAGTCATTAAAAGTTTGCATTACACACTATTTTACATTTAAATTGTTATTTCAATTATTCTAAATTTATGACACTTGAAAAAATTAGTGTGTTAAAAATGTAGAGGCCCAGCTTTTTGGCTAGCTTTTAGCCAGTTGCATATGAGGGCAATAATATATTTTTTGTTTTGAAGATATCAACTAAAAACTGGCTAGCTTTTAGCCAGTTGCATATGAGGGCAATAATATATTTTTTGTTTTGAAGATATCAACTAAAAACTGGTAAACTGGTTGTAGTTCTGTCACATCTGTTGTTTAAATAATGTGTTGGATATGTTTAAATCATAAAATTCCAGTTTGTATACTTTGTATGTAAAAATTGAACTTTAGGTATTGACACAAGTAGTGCAACAAAATGTCCATCTACATTTTGTACAAAACTAAACATTATCTATCAATTTTTTTTTTTTTTTTTCATTAAATTGAATAACTGGTTACCAAACACCAATTAAAAAGGACGTTTTAAAAACACAAAAGTTGTAGCTAAAAAAAATAACTTTTACAGATAAAACGTTTTGTTTTGGGAAGGTAGTATTATAAATAGTCCAATTTTTACATAAAATCTGAAATTATTATAATTTGGAATTAATCAATTAAGTTTGTTGCATCCAGGCTCAACTGTATTTGTGGCCTGGAATGAAGAAATGTGAGTAGTAAAAATTATCTGATTCTGTCAAAAATGTCTTTCTTCTGCCAAAATGTTAGTAGTTTTTCCAGGTCACATTTATAGTGTTTCTGTGATAATACGAACATGTTAAAGTACATTCAACATAAAAACATTACAAGATAAAACATTATTTTTACAAAACCTTATGACACAAGATTTCCACTAAAACTATTGTATCAATTTCTCCGAAAAGGCACTAGGTTACCGGATGTAATTTTTGTCAGACGGTTATACACCACAACCAGTAAAAGATCTAAGATTTGGGAACACAGAATGGAATTTAAAGAGAAACCATAGAAAATTTTTGGATTTGTTATGGGCCAAATGTTGGATTTTTATATTTTCGAATACAAGTAGTTTTCTTTATTGGATTTAAGATAACTTTCAACTTAAAATACCGTACGTGTTTTATTATAGATAGTTTTCTTGATATACTTAACACTAACAAAGTTGAAGATGAATTTTCTTTCTCCCAATTTGTCCAAATTGGACTCAATTCTTTTTAAACACCCGGTATGACTAGGTAGTGATATTCATAGACATTAGCTGCTTTTTATGAAGTCATTTATCCCTTAAACAACTAACAAACTTCTTTTAATACAATATCGTCAAAAACAACCTCTATAGGTTAACGAGCTGGTAAATGTTTGAAGAAATGGTCATTTTTCATTACAATTCCAGTAAATCTATTAATTTTTCATAGATTTTAAAACAAACTTACCGGAATATCACCAGGTTTTCCATCCTCCAGTAAAGCTGCGATAAAAGTGTAAGCCTCATTGCTGGGCAATTCGGTAAAAGCTGCAAAGGCTAATTTATTTAATAAATTATCACGATCACCGTTGACGTTCGGCAGGAAACTTAACCGGATATCATTATTTGATTTCTGCAAAATTTCCAAAAAAAACACCATTAAATAACATCTGGGAAAACAAAAATATTACAATCTTACCAGATGCTCCATAGCTGCCTTTAACAAATCCCTAGACTTCCCGTCATTCAAATCACCAACGATCCAATAAGTCAACGAATGATGCTTCTCAACTTTCCGCGGCATCATCAAATACTTCACGTTCTCCATAGCTGTCGCCGTCATATCTCTCGGCGACAACTTCATCAAATGACGCACATCCATGCTAGTAGTCGAGGTTCCGCTCAAATCCAAATACACGGAATTCTCCTTGTTCAAGACGCGTTCGTTCAAACGCGGCATCACGTTTGGCTGGGTCATGATGTAATCGAAAACGTCGTCCTTATCTTGAAGCTTGCCGCGATAGACGGCCTTCTGGAAGGTGGGTGTCTGCGACATAACCTCTTGGAGGAGGGCCTCTTCAAAGTCGTCGACGGTTATCTGCGAGCTGGGTAGAGGAATGCCGTTTATGAGCGCTTGCGGGAAGCCTCGTAGGCCTGATCGTTGGATGAAATCTTCGGCGAGTTGCCGGCCGAAGTTGTAGTCGGAATCTTCGCCAAGGATGTCGGTTGCATCGTCGTCGTACTTCTTGCTGATGTACTGCTTGATGTCCTCGACGGTTAGGTGCTCGTTGTCTTTTGCTGAGGCGAATACCTAGTTCGGGGTGAGATTGTGAAATTCAGGTGCGTTGGTGGTGAGAAGTTATAACGCAAAAAGTTTTTTTTTTATAGAAAGGAACAATTGTGTACAGTTCGTTCGAACATAATTTTGTAATATACATGTGAAAACACATCACAAAGGAATTTAATAAAAGAAATACTAATATCTCATAAAAAATTGCTGTGGTCTTTCTTCATAAATTATAGGCAACTGTAGTAGTTCTGGTCTTTTTTCCGTATTTTTATTCTAAAGGCTTTTTCTGGCAATGTTCAATGTTGGGAGATTTAATACTGTTCTTTATTTGTGGTAAAATTAACTTATTTATTATAAAATATACATCAAATCACATTGTTATATGTCCACACTAACAATACTAGAGTTAGAAAAATATTAGTATTGTCAGAGAAATATCGTCTGTCAATTCCAAAACTTGGTATGTACGTTTTTGACAGAAGCATACAAAACAAGTTTTTCAACACATAAACAAATTTATGCTTTTGCCATTTTGTAAAAGAAAGAAAACTTGCAATTTATTATAACAAAAGTTCAAAGTGCTAGTGGTCCAATTTTTAAACACACTATGGAGAAATTAAGAATTTTGGTCTCTTTTCCAAAAGCTGCGTGCGAGGCATCATAAACTGTTTGATTTGTCCCAATGTTTCTACATTTGTAGTTGTAATTGTAATAGTTGGCCAGTTAAATAAAAACTTGGCAAATCCGGATTTTTTTTCAAAATTGTCCCATTTGTTAACAGATATTTGATTTAGATTTCATTTGGAATAATAGAGTATAGTTTAATTCATACATAACTCCTGAAATGCCATGTTAAAAGTTCTTGTAAACTGCGATTTGACAGAAGTCATACACATGCCAAATGCTGCAAACACAACAATATTATTTTTCTTTAATTGTGCATCTTCACAAACATTCAGATATTGGGACAATTACGACAACAAAATGTTGAAATTGATACAGCTATCAAATAGGCTACTTGAGAACTTTTTATGTTAAATCAAAGTTTGAAGAAAATAGAACGACAATAGATTCTTATTAATATCATTTATTTTATTTATTATGCATTTTTTTCAATAAAATCTCCAGAACACAAACAAACTAATTCTGAAGAGTGGAATTACTTCCCATATAGAATTCAGTCACAAAGAACAGTAGCAGTTGCCAGCAATAGTGTCTTAACCTGTCATTTTACTTTAAAAACACAGTCAAATTTTCTATTTGTAAATCTTCTCAAATTACCAAATATCATGAAACAACTAACCTGGTGCAAGAAACTAAGGGCAGTGGCAGCATTCTTCGTCTGCGAAATATAATTAAAAGCGCAAAGCATTGCAACGCCAACATTCTCAAGCCCCGTAACCTCAGGCGCCGAATTCACGGCAAAAACAACTCCAACCCTAACAGGCGCCGTGTGAACAACAAAAGACTCCAAGAGTTTCACAATTCCACGGACGTTGGCGTCGGACGGATCAATAATAACAACCTAAAAACAATTTGCATAAATAAACTTATTCCAACAAACAAATGAATGAAAAAAAGTACCAAATTGAACATGTTTCTTCGAACTTGTCTAATCATTCCCGGAAACGTCGGTCTCAACAGTTCCATCAAACTAGTAGACCAACGATGATATTTCGCATCATTCTCGATATCGTTTATCCAATTAACAGCGGTATCTCGTATGTCAATCGCAAACTCTTGCGCCGAGCTAGAATCTCCAAAATCGAGCCCTAGAAGTGAGGTTAGTTTGGCGTTGCCTATCCCGATGTTATGCAGGCCATCCAAGGTTCTCAATTCCTGCCTCAAAATATCCAAAACTCCGTAAACGTCGACCAAATCGACATCGTAATATAATCCGTTTACGAATAACGCGGTATCGCTGGCTTGTAAATTTAAGTTTGATGAAAATATTTCGGAATTTTTACGCATCTCTTCCTTCATTTTCTCGTTTACTTGTGTCTTTACTAGACCTTTAGCCTAAGAGAGTTATTTCTGTTAGTTTTTTTTTTTGGGGAGGTTTTGTCAAGACAAACCTGCAAGGGGAAATTTTGTGCAACGTTGGTAAATACTTTGAGGGCTTCGTCTCTTGGGGCGGTCATTATTCGTTCAGCGGCCTGCAGGCTTAACTCTTGGAACTGCCAGACTTTTAGGGGTGTCATCTCGTTTGATGACTCTTCAAGGAACTGCTTGAATTTCTCCAAGTCTTGCTTGAGGTCCGGAAATAGTGATCTATAGAGAGTAAGTCAATCTTAACTATTATACAAGAAGTAATTTATTTCGGTAAGTGCCGTAACTTTTGAGCAATCAATCTGAAATTTGGTATACAAGATTACCTCTTTAAAAGTAAGGACAAGTTCGAAAATGATTAGAAAAAAACTTTAAATTCTAAATCCACAAGGATTGACTTTTTGTACTGAAATTTCGAATTTAAACTTCGGCCTAACTAAAGATAATCTTACAAGTTTTATTTAATAAATCAGTTTGTACGATTTTTTTTTTACTTTGGCAGCCTCATGCTACTGATTATACTTGGTCACATTACAAAGCATTCTATGTATTTTTTACATAAGCATTTTTAAAAAGTACTGTATTCATAGGAAATATATTTTGAAAAATTCTACGACAAACATGGTAGGTAACGAAGGTAATCTTATATAGATCATAGCTTGGACATGGTCTTTGAAATTTGCTTGTTTTCTGGGTTTTTGTTCACAATATATAATGCTCTATCACCACTAAAAAAAGACAGTTTGTATAAGAACGAAAATTTCAAATACAGTATGCAATAATACAGAGTTCTAGTAAATCCATTTCATTTGATAAAAATAGTACCTTCTTACATAAAATTCAAATTATCAAAATTGGCAAAATCCCGTTTTTTTTTACATTTTATTGACCACTGGTTCAAAAGCGGACATAAACAATGACTGCATTGGTATTCAGAACAAAAAAAAATTTCAAAAATGCCTAGTTTCTTTTCATTCAGAAATGGTCATATTATAGACAAATTTGTGGTATATCGTATCTCGTTATGAAATTAAAATGACAAGAATATAATTCGAGAGAAAATACAGCGAAAATATTTAAGTTTTAATGCAAAACTGTAATATAAATTTGTACCACAGTAAATTATTGGTATAAAACTAACACATTAGAAAAGTTCAAGGTTAATAAAAAAATGCACATAAATCTATAGCGTATGAATAGCAATATGATTTGTTATAGGTTTAATTTCTATTTTAAAATATGGAGTACTTACACACAAAAAAGAGTCTAGCACATTGTGTCATAAATCCTCAAAAATTTCTACAGCAATAAACTTTCCTAAAGTTTTATAGGTTGTAGATGAATACAACGTAATAACGCCTTGTTATTTACAATTTGAATTTGGACTTAACGGTTTTTGCTTTACATCTGAATGTTAGTAGTATTTGTTATGATAATTTGGCAGATTTTCAAAGACCAACAATAAATTTAAGTCCCAAAAAGGTGTTAAAAAATAACAGGGTGGGCCACGGTAGAAAATGGATTTTGGTTGAGAAACAATGTACTATTTCATTCATAGCTGTACGAGTTATTGAAAATAATTGTTTGTATTTTTTACAAATTGGTGCTTTTTAGAGAATTGGGTTAATATTTGCTGATATTGTCCGAGATGGATTCTCATTTTGAGTTTAATTTATTCTGCTTGACCCTTTCGCTGCAATGGTAGTTTTTTGCTATTTACTAGTATAGAGGTGTCGTTCGTCAAGGTTCGTCAAGAGCAGTGAAGGGGTTAAAGTACTTACAAATCATTAATATTTAAAAGTATTAAGCAATAATCACAGTGTGGTTTCTATTGACGTTTCATAAAGATTTCAGAATAGCGCAGCTTTGACCTTGAAAATTGACGTAGTATGCAGGTTGTTGCATAATAAAATAAATGTTCCTAACAAAACTGGTCACCCTGCTTCAAAATCCACACCAAATTCATTGTTTTTAAAGAAGATGAAATGTAAACACATCCAACTGTTTATTTTTACTTTATCATACGCAGTATGCTAAAGTATTGTAATCATGCCGAAAAAAAAAATTGAGATTTTAGCGGAAATAGGTCTTTTTGGGTCCCCTGAACATTTTTGACCAAGGTACAAAAAAATGTCTGTGTGTGTGTGTGTGTGTGTGTGTGTGTGTGTGCGTGTGTAAACGATTTTTGTGACGACGATTCCGGAGAAACTACTAAAGGTATCGGGACGAAAGTGCGTATTTAGTAGTTTTATGAGCAAACTTAGAGCTGAAAAGCTTTTGGTTCAAAACGGTCCAAAGGAACTGGCTATTTACTCTTAGCATTTTTCAACGATTTTCGTCATTTCTGTAATTTCATCAAAATAGATAAATAATAAATTAAAGTAGACGAAATATGGAATAATTTATGCCTATGACATTTTTTGGTAAAATTAATAGTTTAGCTGCAAGAGCAAATTCTATTTGATCGAGATCGGTCGCATCTGCATTGATATGAAACTACATAGTAGCCAAGATTTTGACAAATATTTTTTTTGTGCTGTCACTCGAAAACAGCTGATTTCATCAGAGGCATCCGGGGCGCAGTTAGGCAACACAATAAACGTTGATGTCTCTCCTGCCAAAAACTAGATAGCGCGACGCGCTCACGTGCTACGGCGACGCTCCGCCTTCGGTGACGCGCCGCATCACCGCTCGTCGCGCTATTCCGTACTTTCGGTACTTGTAACATAAATAACTATTATTCTAATGACGTAGTGTAGGTAGTGTCAAATGCTGATGCTTTGACAATACCTACGATTTATCTCAATAGAATAGATTTTCATGCAGCTAAACTATTAATTTTATATATTGTATGATAAAGTCATGTGCCTGGCCACATCAGATTTTTTTTTCTATATCAGTAAAACATGTTAGGTTTTATAAATTCTACTTAATTACAGTTCTTCTTCTTTAAAAACAGGGAATTTTCAAGTCAAAGTTTTGGACTCTGTTGTAAGAGGCATCTTCAGGACTAAGTATGAAACCAAGTGCTAAGAAAATCATCTCCTTAGGAACAATATCGGTTTCCACCCAGAAATCAATTAACCCTCCTGCCGCGGGCAAGTTTTCAATTTTTCCGCAGTAAAGCACGGGAAATCGCGGGACATCGTGAACGGGGAAATCGCGTTCCCCGCGGCTGGAGGGTTAATCATTTACTCAAACCGCGGAAGTCTACAATCTAGACTCTGTACATAATTTCTCTTGAGCAGAGGTCCTATTTGTCACTTTTCAAGATCAATACTCCGCTATTTAATCATGTTGCTTATAATATAATGTATACTAACTTCAACTTTGCAAAATTGAACCCCTCAACTTCAACATCGTCGTCCTCTTGTGAAGCCTCGTCATCATTTCCATCATCATGCAACTGGGCGTCATCTTGCACCTTATACTCAGTGGATTTCATCTGGAGCTCAACACCATAACCAGACAACCGAAGACGTCTATTCGGGCGCTCCTAAATACACAAAATTACTTTAAATCAAGTTTACAACATAAACCAACAATGTTTACCGTCACATAATGTCGAACAATATAATCAATGCTGCCTTCCTGCGCTTCCTGCTTCAAAGTCTCGTGAAATTTGCAAAAATCCTCTCTACCCAACTCCCCGTAAAGAATAACAGCAAGCGTTCTATTTTCCGAACCAGGAAAGTGCGTGTCAACATTGTATATATGCGGTCTGGTGCCTCCTGTTTCTCTTAACTAAAATTTGTATTTGTTTGAAGTTATAATATGAGTTATTCTTTGATAATATTTACTGATTTGATTAGTTCTTTAGCTTCTTTTGGGTCGCAAGTGGTTTTTCCCCCTATATCAGCGACAACTGGACAACTTGGTAGCTCAATTTCTTTGGCAATCTGACTGAACATTTCTACTTTCGGGGAATAAATATGTAGAGATAGGCCTAATTTTAAGACGGATAATTGCGATGGTGTTATTAACCGTCCGGCATGTTCCATCATTACATCGTACTTCTCTTTATCAGTCCCTACAAAATTGTATGCGTACAGAATTTTTTCCGCGTGCGTCATATTTTGATATTACCTAATTTCTCTAACGGTGGATTTAACCCACAAATCGAATCGATAAAATTCCAATAGAGATCTATATTTTCATCAGCTAAATACTCGGCTACTTCTAAAACTAACGGTGTTACTTCCCATTTTGCGTCTAAGGATGTGGTTACTGATTTCGATTTCTTAGTTCGTCCGAAGACATTCGCAAATGTTAAAAATAATATATAAACTAATATCACTGTAAACTTCATTCTGAAAGCAAAATATTTTAGTACAAAACAGGAGACATAACAAAAGACAGAGTCTTTAGAGTTATAAATTTATAACCTAAAATTGACAGTACCTAATTAATTTGCTAACGCAATCACAACTCCGGTAAAACTTATATTTTTAACGTAATTAGCCTGTTATTATCATATTTGATAGTGTAAATTATGCCTATTAACGTATTAACGCGGTGTTATTGAAATTATTAGTTTACTATTAAAATACTGCCGACCTGCCGACCAATCACAATGGGCCACCGGTATCGTAAGCAGTGTCAGTTTTGTATACGCAGTTGGCAGCATTTCTAAATTTTTTAAATGTGTATGTGATATGGATGTTTTGCACGTCACTGATTTTAAAATTAAAAATACGTAGGTATTTACTAGGTAAATTTATTTACAAAAATAGACTACAGGTCAGGTCATGTGGTGCAAAAATGTATATACACAGCAATAAGATGGGGAAAAACCACGAAAAACTAAACTAAAAACAAAAAGAATAAATACTTAATATCAATTCAAATACAAAATGACCAAATTAAGATAATTGGGTATAGCACTCCGTCGAGTGGTAAGTTTTTTAAGTTCTTTAA
Organism: Melinopterus prodromus; assembly: GCA_964023965.1. Classification (NCBI taxonomy): domain Eukaryota; kingdom Metazoa; phylum Arthropoda; class Insecta; order Coleoptera; family Scarabaeidae; genus Melinopterus; species Melinopterus prodromus. The sequence continues at coordinate 56,491,899 of OZ030393.1, forward strand.
TATTTTTTATCGAGCCTTATCATAAATTATCATTCAAAGATGAAGATTATCTCAGAAAATGTCTATATGTGCAGTTTCTGGAACATGTATATCTATTTTGCACCACAGTGTTTTCCACAAAATTTCACAATAATTGTTTGAGAATTCATATGATCTGGATTTTTTAGAACCTTTGAAAAGATCACACGAGAAATGGGCATGAAGCACTGTTTGGATTTGTTGATACTGATGTGCGCGGTCAAAATAAAAACTTGGCCATTTTGTGACCGGATTCGTATTTACAACAACCACATGTCTTGAAAACGCCTATAGTTATTTTCCATTCCAATATTAACATAACTTTTAAGATACAAAGCTGAATATCTCTATTACAACCAATTATTAAAACGCTACGTTAACAAGTTATAAAGTGTGTTTGATAAATTCTTCCATCTTTTGTAATGAAAACAATACGAACGTCTGGAAATGTGTTATACAGGCTTAGCCAAAATTACCGGAACACCCAAAAAATTCTCCAACGGTAAGAAATTAAAAAAATAATCAAATAAAAGTTTTTTTGACTTTTAATAATCGTTTAAATATATTTTTAATATTCATTTCACTATAAAAAATTTGTAATCTTTTTTTTCTCAAATGGAACACCCTGTATATTTTTAAATTTTTTAATTTTAGGAGTAATTCTAAACTTTGTTTGTAAAACCCTGTATAATAATAAAACACTAGTTTTCATTTAATTGTTTATTCTTGACAAACAAGTTATAAAATGATGACCATATTGATAATGGGCATGTCTTGTCTTTGCATCTTTTTTTTTTTGGTGTTAAGAAGCTGGCTGAAAAAACCTGAGCCTTAAAAATTTAATTTACGTGAAAGTAGAAAAAGGTTAAGTTTCAGACCAATTTGGAGTTTCTGTGACACTGGGTCGCTATAAATTAACAAATGTTACAAAACCTTGTGACAAAAACCATATTTTTGACAGCATTCTGTTTTTGTCATAAACCTGACGTGATAGGATACTGGATTCGTATTCAACCCCAACCCCTTTGAAGGATCCAATCACAAAACCCATGTTCCTTAAAGTTATCATTGTTTTCCTAACATTTAGGTTTTCAATATCACAAAAACAACAGAAAAACATGAGAACCATTTTCATCAATCGTTTGTGCATCAAAAATTTTCCACCTGGTATAATTCGTCGTGATGTAGAGAACACTGCAACCAATTAGTTTTTAAGGGAACAACGAAGACAAGAAAGCATTTTATGTTCCATGTTTCTTGTTTACCGCCAACACAAAGTACGTACATAATTTTAGTTTTGTATTATACATTATTTAAGGCTTATGGATAGTTTCATTGAATAGCTTATATAGGTACAAGAAAATAAACTTTGAAATTGAAGACATCAGTAGTTCAGTATATTTTAAATTGAAAATTGAGAAACGTTGAAAGTGACGGACAAAAATCGAAATACATGTAATGTTTATTAAATCTATATAAATACAATAGAACGGAACAAATAAATAGATTTTTATAATAGATCGGATTACAGATATTTAAATTTATCTATTCACACTTCACAGGCACCTTTTGCTGTAATTCCAATTGTTCCCCTAACATCGGTGACTTGATTTGAATCTATACCACCGCACTAAAAAATAAATATATGTAATAGGTAGGTATACCTCTCATCTCATGATATTATTGAATACTTACTTCATGATCTAGTTTACGACTATGCTCAAAGTACTGCACCTTTTCTTGAGTATACGACGTATGATCGTAGTCACTTGGTACAAGTGGTGTGGATTCCGAATAATCGGTAAAGTCAAAAATACTGCTCGTAGGTGACGCGATAATTTGGTTATTAGCACATCGGCGCTTGATACAATAAAACAGCCATGTTACAATCGCCTATAACAATAAATAGCTACTTTATAAATACACTTTCCTGAAACCAATGTAAGGAACAAGAACAAATGTAGCGTATATTTGTAGGTATGTATAATTTAACAACATTATGCTTGGTCCCTGCATTATCAACCCTCTCGTCGTATTCTATACGTACTAATACAAAAGTGACTATTGCCATCACTGTCGATGCTATTGGAAATCCATAATTTTGCAACAAAATTCCACCTATTGATGGTCCTAACACTTCTCCTAATGAGTACATGCACGACCAAATTCCAGCTACTAAACTATACGTCGGTATATTATTTGCACAGCCACCTTCACTGCAATAGATCAAATTAAACATATACATCTAGATAAACAAGACAAATACACTTACATAGCACTATTCAAAACTCCTTGAAACGTCGGTAGCAAAGCTAAAGCAACTGAGATACCCAATATGGACAAAGCAATCAAATTCAATTCAATAGAACTACACAAAACAAAAGAAACAACATTAAATTCAATTCGATTTTATTTAAAACCACAAAAGGATACCTACTTTTTTAGAAATGGTATAAACGGTGATGGTCCTAGTAAAAGTAGGCCAATGGTGGAGAAAATCAAACCACTTGCCATCATGTGCCAATGGTGTCCTAATTTATCAGCTAACCAACCCCATACAGGGCTGAAAATCCCGTATAGGGCAGAAAATAGTAGGAAGATAAATCCAATTTGTTCTGGAGATAAGTTAAACTACAATGATATCGATCATTAGCAAAAAAATCATTATTTTGTTGGTTTTATGGGTACTTCACGTAAGTGGGGTTCCAGGGTTGGATCAAGAAATGACCATGCGCTTGAAACTGCTACAATGACAAGACCAATGACTACCACAGCTGGAACCTTCACCAGGGATAGCATTGAAGAACTTCTTGTGTTTGTGTCGCCACCTGCTAATTAATAAAAAGAATAATAGACTTAAACACGGTTAGTTTTTGCGCACAGAAATTGTCCGAAACAAAGTGTTAAGAAAGTGGTAACTTGCTAATTGTGTCTGTCAACACAACAAATGACCAATAATATTTGTATATTGTTGCAATAAATAAATAACAAATTTATTAAACTCAAATAAGTAATTCCTTTTCTCAATCATATGGTTTTGTTACCAACTGACACATAGCGGGGTCGCTCAGTGAAATCTTCGTATTTAGTTCAATGTTAATATGATAGCGATAACAGTATTTGGGTTACATTGTTTTAATGGTATCAATGTGAAGTATGAATATCGGAAAACTCTATAATATTCTTTCTAAACGACAAATGTGCTGGAAATCAAAAGGTATTTGCAAAGAAAAATACCAAAATAATCAAAATAATACGAAAAATAATAACAACTGATCCACATATTCTTTTAATCGTGTTCTTTAAACTTACTTTCGGCCACTGGCAACAAACACATGTTGATTGGTACTGTCACCATCATCGCTATCCCCAAGACGAAGAATGGGGTTTCAAAGCCACCTATCTGTCCTAAAAAAGCATTAGTAAAGAACCTCCTCATAGCGGTCAAAATTTGACAAAAATCGGAAGCGTGCTACATACCGAATATAACAATCCACCAATTGCAGGACCAGTGCTCATGCCCAAACCCACAAATGTCTCTAAAATTCCCTAAAAATCGTTATCTATTATTTCTATGAATAATAATAATAATTACGCTGGTGAAGGATTGTGGAGTTACTCACTAAGACAGATCCTATATTATTGGGGAATGTATTCACTACAAAAACGAAACTAGCTGTTGAAAATGCACTAGCGCCGAGGGCTTCCAAACCTCGTATCACGAAGCAAAATATCGTAAATAGGTAATAGTCGTTTACAAATTCTAATAATCTGGAAATAGGGAGAAGAAGATATAGAAGCATTATCGATGTAGGGAATTAGAGATATGTTACTAACCCAAATAGAAGGTTGCAAATACCGGCCACAAAAATACCGGATAGAAATAAAAATTTTGCTCCTACTTTTGGTATCTGAAATTAATAAAAATAATTAAATTGCATTCGAAGTACATTTGATGGTAAATCGTATTTAAGAGCTCGAAAACTTTGAATACGTTTTTTGAAGAAAATGTATATGTATATGATTAAATTATATGCTTTTGTTGATCATATTTCTTGTTATTATCCAACGCAGTTTTGAGTGGTCTATTTTCAATAAGTGAGATGTGTGGAACAAGGATACGTTTTAATATTTGATTACGAGTGATTTCGGAATATATAGCCTGCATCTCAAAAGTCGTTGTACCAGTGTTTCTGGAAGAAAAGCAATACTAAATTTTACTATGTGTATCTTCTACAAAAATTTAGAAATTGTGATGAATTACAAAAAAAAAGAATTGGTCTTTGTCTTTATTATGAGTTATTATTAAAGTTAATCCATCTTTTTTTAATTGGTTGGTATTAAATATTACGATAAAAGTCTGACATTTGCTTTCTTGTAACAATTTATCATAGTTGGAAATGTCCTAAAGTGAAAAAGAGCAACACGATTTTGAGATCAGTTTTTACATAATATGACACGTTTCTAGCGAAAGAATTGTAGCTATGATTTAAATTGTGAAATAAGTTCGTTCTTATGAAATACATATTTAGTAAGTTCATCATCCTAATCAGTTTTTATTTATTTCGTTTTATTTACGCTTTCTTGCAGAATATTGCTTTATCAGTTTCTGTAACAGTAACTCATTCACTGATATCTTGTCTAGTGGAACTTTTTGATAAATTGTGTGTACAACTGCTTGCAACAGGATGTTGTTATTCACTATAACAAGCACCAAAGAAATCATAATTAAATTGTCTTTGTAATTAGGTACCTGTTTTCCACCCATACAGTAAATGATTTTATTTAATTAGTCCACTCTTTTGAAAGAACAAAATCATCAAAATCAACATTTTGCAGTCAAAGGTGGATCTTTCATGTTCATCAAACTTGCCACACTGGTAAGTACATAGATACTTATTGGTACCACCCAATATATCCAATATGAACATATTTTCTTGCTTGTTAACGTATTTTAGACAACATTTCTCAACGTTTCTTCATGACACAGTTCTTGTAATTGATAGTTTGTTTGACCTTATCAACAACCACTTTATTAAGTTCAGAGATAACAACGGCGATCAAATAGGCTAAAAAGTGAACTTACAATTTTTCCGAAGAACGGCGATGTTAAAAACATAACCAGGGCGTAAAAGCTGAAAACAAATCCAGACATGATATCGGAGAGTCCTTTTTCCGCAGCCTCTCTCGGAAAAAAAGGTGCCATTATTGACATTGAACAAAAACACATGAAGTCAACCAATGCCAATGAAAACAGTGTCAACATCTGGGTTCTGTCGAACTTTCTCAAAGCAGACGGCTCAACCCTAGGATTTGTCCTGCAAGGAAAGACTTTTTGAGCGTTTGGGTGGTTTAATAGTGTCAAAACTTACCTTAGTAATCTTTCTTTTAATTTCCTATACTCAGCAGGGGCATAATGCCCTAGAGTGAAGTTTACTAATGATGTACTTCTCGGCAACCTTCTGGATGTCTTCGAATCAGTTGAAGCCAACGACACAGAAAAACTATCTTCAAAACCTTTGCTGGTGGACGGCATATCCCATTTCGGACCCATTCTTTCCAGTGAAAAAATACGTTTAGACTAACTTTAGCAAACTAAAATCAACAGATAAACGAATTATAATAAGTTCTAATCAATTCCGTTTGATTACAGTTCTTATCATGGGAAAAACTGTCGAATAAACCTAATTAAACATTCGAATTTGTGACTTGGAAACTGATATAAGTAAAATATGTATTTACCAGTTTTGATATTCTTTATTTGGACCACTTATTTCTGGTGATATTCCAATTATTTTTGAGGCTAGTAATATGATGTATGATGTCATGCTATGTCGAGATGCTTCCAATGCTGAAGACTAAAGTCTACTGAATCAAATCGTAATAATTATTGTTCACGTCTTTATCTAATTACGTGAGAAAAACAAACAATCCGACGCACGAGTCGATTGCCGATAAGTAGTCTTCGAGACTAGTGATAAACAATACGTATTTGGATAATTTATTTCTAATATCTTCTAGTCTTGTCTATTATGATAAAGGAATAATGTGCAGAGAGGGCGTGATTTGAAGCGTGTAGCTTAACAAATTTTAAAAATCAGGTGATGCAAAATGTGTACAAATTTTGAATGAATACATATGTAGTTACGCAAAAAGAAACAAAAAGAACTATATAAACGTATCAATGGCCTCAATAAGCTTTGTAACAAAAAAAGAAAAACAGCACCGCTTTGTAAAATAACGTTCGAATATGACACTAGTTAACAAGCTGAAGATAACATCTTGTTTAGCTTGTTTTGGCTGGGTTTGTTTCAGTTGTAAGGAGCTCACTTAACATTTATGACGGCTAAATTGATTTCATCTTCCAATATAAAATGGTTTGGTGCGAGAATATTCAAGATTAGCGTTGTTGCGAAACAAAGAGAGGATTTATTATTGACGATGATTGTTGATAAGGCATTGTTTACAGGTTTAATATTTGTGTTGATTTTAGATATATGATCGAACTAGAAGAATTACTTCGATATTGTGTGCTTTTGACCAATCTAATAAACGTTCGATAACCGTTGTCCAGAGTAGTGGACATTTTTCCCATATCAACGAATGGAGCTTCCAAAATTGAACCAAAGAAGAATGAGAATACAATGATTAGGAATGGTTACATTATACACACATACAAACTATTCAATTTGAAACTTCCCATGATAAACAAAACAAAAAATCTGATGTGGCCAGGCTCATGACTTTATCATACAATATATAAAATTAATAGTTTAGCTGCATGAGATTCTATTTGATCGAATCGATCGTGTCTGCATTAAAATAAAACGAGTTAGCCAGGATTTGACAGATATTTTGTTACTATTGACAGTACGTATTGTCAAAAAATCAACGTTTGACACTACCTACTGTCATTAGAATGAAAATATCTATAAAATACTGGCTAAGTAGAATTATATTAATGCAGACACGACCGAACTCGATTAAATAGAATTTGCTCATGCAGCTAAACTATTAATTTTACAAAAAAAAGTTTGCAAACCCCTTTTTAATATTACAATTGCCCTGAAGAAGCTGAAGAACCGAAACGTAGGCTAATGTAGGAAATTAAAATACAACAATTTCAAGACTGAAAAAGCGTTCTTATTCTCTCCTCTCAAGATATCTTTATCATTCCAACAATACCACGTTACTTATCAACACGTATCTTCACTTTCCAACAGCTTATCATGCACAACAAAAATAACTTTCTGTTGTATCTACCAAGAACAACTTCGGTTTTCAGCATGCTGAAATCAACATTCATTCCATATAAAACAAAATTTATGCATTGCGAAGTACCACTTAATTTCAAAACAACATACCTATAAACATAACCACAAACCGATACAATTCGTGCAGAATGCCGATTTGAAAATATACTTACGTATATACTTTTCTTTTCTATTTTTATACTTCCAGAAATATTTGATATTTCCTCATGTATATTTGGTCGATAAACAGTGTTATTTTGTTAATTTGGTTACACCCGGGTAAACAACATCACAACACCGGCTTCATAATTTGTTTACTTCGGGTCAGTTCTTAAAATGTATATCGCACCAGGTGGTGTTGATTTAGCAGGTTTTGGCACAACAAAAAATATTTACGTTTGTATATTTTGTGGATGGGAATTACATTTGAAGCGGAAAGTTACTCCGTCCTTTCATTTTGCATCTATTTATGGTTGTTTATACCTAACGAATTATTTTAGTTATTTCTATCTGCTATGTCTAATATAGCTAATATCACTAGTAGACCTTCACGCTTGCGGGCAATGATTAAATTGTTCAGAAGTGTTAAAATGTCTATAGAAATTTGGTTTGAATGAAGAAAAACATAACATAATGTTGTTGTCTGGAGAAAATTATGAAAATATCATGCCTAAAAGTTTCCATCATCTTTATATTTTCACAACATTGCACTAGATATAGATATAAAAATAAAAGTACTAACCGCAGGGTAGTGTTTTAGGGCCAGCTCCTTATCTCAGAGTATGATCACAGAGTTAGAAAACAATGATCTGACAACCTTTGCTGATGACCCGGTTATATTAGATCTAATACCAATGAATTAAAGAAACTCCACGCAGCTCTTGCTCATTGTCAAGTTCTTTTTTCAAGTAACAAAGAAATATGTAGGGCCTCAAAATGGTGTTTGTCGTTCTCTTGCACGTAACCACATAAACAAAGAGAGAACGGATTTTCCATTGGTCAATGTTTGGGATATTGAATTGATGCAAAAATCAAAATCAAAGGAAATTCGAAATCCTAAGATTACACCAGATGATAAAATAAACCATAAGACATCATAATAAAATACTTATATTCAGCTTATAAATTACAGAATTAGCTAAAATTAAATAATGTTTGGGCGGATGAAACTTAACAAATATTATATAGTTATCGTTGGTGGACATTTATCGTCCGGCTCCTGGTGATGTTTAAACGTCTCCTGTCTCTCCGAACTACCCTTTCCATCCTTAGTGTTCCCACTATCACACTTCACGTCCTTTCTACTCCTAGTTACGAAATATATGGCAGAAATTATGGCAAATAAGAAATTGAGACCAGCCAGTCCGGTCGAGGCATTTTGAAACCCCCAGTGCTGAAGCAGAACGCCACCTATGGCAGGACCTATCATCTCGCCAAAGGAATACGCTGACGACCAAAGTCCCGCAACGATGCTGTGCGTTCCCAAGCAATCACTAAAGCCACCATCTCTACAAAATATACAAAAATAAGTAAACATGAAACTTTGTGAGGATGGGTACTTACAGAGCTCCGTCGAGGATGCCTTGATAAGTTGGCATCACTGCCATGGCTACGAATATACCCAACGTCGACAGGGAGAGTATGGTTAGCAGTAAAGACTTGTCTAAAAATGGTAATACTGCCGATGGTCCAAGGAACAATAAAGTTACTCCGCTTAGGAATAGTCCAAGCGACATGAGGCACCAGTAATTCTTTATTTTGTCGCTCATGAAGCCCCATGCTGGACTGAAGATGCCGTACATTGCCGAGAAGAGCAGGAATATCAGTCCGATGTTAGCTGCACTCAAGTCAAACTGGAAAATGAAATAAATAGAAACAGGAAGACATTAGTATCCAATAAATTTCTTACAATTCTCAAGTGGGGTTCTAATGTTGGATCTAGGAATCCCCATGTGGCCGATACGACGACAACAACACAGCACGTGATGATGACCGATGGCAGCTTAAGTATGTTAGTAAATGATCCGGATTTGACTTCCTCCACTTTGTAGTCTAGAAATTAAAGAATAAATGTAATTTGTTGAAGTTTTGCGTGCATGGTATACTTACCATCTGATGTTTGAAGGAGATATAGGTTTACTGGAGCTACCACAACCGACAGCAGACCTACAACGTAGAATGGAAGTCCAAACCCCCCGATCTTCCTGGAAAGATGGTAAATTGTTAAGTACGAACAAAAAGAATTAAAAAGATAAGTACTTTCTTGGGTTTGTTTGGTTAGTTTGGGTTAGTTTGGGGGAGAGCCTATAGGCAAGAGGTTCAATTCAAAAATCCACCGTTTGTTGATACAGGATGTTTGCTGAGGAAGCCTATAAACTTATGGCTTCCATGTGTTCCACGTGTAAACCATGTGTTCCAGATTTTTAACTATTTGAGTGTTGAAGATCACATCCACGTATACAAACAAAAGCAGAGTGAATATCATCAACCAGGAGATATTACTAAAAACAATTGACTGAAATCGATCATTATTTGCCATATTTCATCAGTTGGATTGACACTTTTTAATCTTTTTTCATTAACTTTTATATGATTCATAGCTCAAACATTAGTTTTTCAGGAAATAGTTTTTGTTTTTGGTTTTTGATATCGGAATTTGCTACTATTAATATGACTATTATTTTATTATGTTATTGAAAGTGAAGGCCGGGATTTATGATTTGTACCCTCACATTTCCTTTTTTTCTCAAATTTTTATGTAGTATTTGTCATTTTGAGTAACAAATCTACTGAACTTATTTCGTTTTACAATTTTAGTGAATTCAACACTTTAAGAGTTGCATTTTTTTTAAGTGGGTTTTTACTTGTCTTGTTACATTTGGAGTGACCCCTACATTATTGGTATAAGAAAAAACGCTGATGTCATTCTACAATTTTTGACAAACTTTTCTTTCCATCGTACTTACATAATCTTATATTTGTAGGTGAAGGGAAATAGTAGGAGCTGACCGTAAAAATTCCAGCAGATAAACATACAGCAAGAAATGTGTGAAATTATTGAAATAAAGTTGGGTGCATTACCAAGTCCTGTCCTATGGCTTCCGCAAACAAATTTTTTTTATTGGTACAGCACTCTACGACCTCCAAGTTAAAAATATCATTAAATAGTTCAATTTGGTACAGACCGAAAATAATATACAGGCTGTTGTAAAACCAATATATTTTATTATTTTGCATTACGTGCAACATATCTTATAAATCGATGGTTGCAGTAGCAAAGGAAAGAATTGATGACAAGTTTAATGTTTTACAAAAATAATTACAAAACTATTACTAAGGCTAAAAGAAATATTTTGCACTATATATTTATAATGGAACTTGATTGGGACGACAAAAATCAGTACAAAAATTACAAATATAAATTACAGTTAATATAAATACAGCGAATACTTACCGCAAAAAGTAATCCGCCCATAGCAGGTCCAACGCTCATTCCCAAGCCAACAAAAGTCTCCAAAATTCCCTAGAAATAACAAAAATAATTATTTACTTGTATTTACCTATATTTACCAATAGTATGTTTACCAATACATGCACAAACAAATTTGCACTATTATTTTGTACGTGACGTAAAATACCTTTGTCTGAATGCGGTTCAAAATTACCGCACAACTAAAAATAGTCATAATTTTAAACAATTACTTTTATTTTGTATTTTTGTTAATATACTGTGGAAATCATCAGGAGTGCTGGTGTATCTTCTTCATTGTATGAGCCCAGGTTTTGCCTATACAGCTGAGTGAAACGTTTGTCAAATCCACCATTTACTGTTAAACTACGAAGAAAGCTTATTTGGCCGTCACACAACCCTTTCACGTCGGTAGGAGATGTATAGGCAAAACCTACCTAATAAACTATGTATGTACAATTAAACAAGATCCTCTTACATTTCAGACAGCCTGAATACAAATAAACCAGAATTATCCCACAAGCATTAATAAAATGATTACTTTGCACAAATTTACTCCAAATTTGCGATAAATGGAGCACACAGCATTAACTCGGTTACAATTAGTGTGTAATGTTTCCTCTGTACTTCCCTGTCTATTTATAATTCAATGAAACATCGCCCAATTGTTTGTTGTTTAAATTACTTAATAGCAACAATAACAATGGCTCGAGTGCACTATAAAATTTAATCACCTTCCAGAATCAATCAATTAATATAATTAATGAAGACGTCACGAAGTCCATAAATTATAATTAGAATTGAACACAATTATAATGACGTATCCGGAAATAATACTAGGTTTAGAATAGTATTTCATCATATTACCCTAACTATTCCACCATGCTTGGGGAATATGTTGATCACCAAGACGTATCCTGCCGTCGAATATGCACTGGCGCCTAGAGCTGACGTCCCTCTGATCACGAACGACAATATCGTAAACATTAACGAATTGTCGATATATTGTAATGTCCTAGAAACAATAGAGACGATAGTGATTAATAGGTTATCAAGCTGTTCTTGATTTATGTATTTTTTGACCGTTATTTTAATGGATTTGCAACGTATTAAAGACGCATTGAAAAGAAAAAAACAAACGAAGATACGTAAACAATAAAAACATTATTCTTCAATTTTAATTGTTTACTGTTTCGGAAACAAAATCGTTCAAATGTTGATTCCACAAAAATGTTCAAATTTAGTTGCTTATTGTCGACAATTTCTTTTGGTTTCTTGTTTTTTTTTTAAATTTCGTCTATAGTTTTTCAACACACTGTCAATAAGAGAATAAAATCTTAGCTAAATATATATTCTAAATATATTGTTAATCTAATAATGAAACATTACTTCATGATCTATGATTATATTTAGCTTCATATGTTATATCCATAATATTATTTAGCTTCAAAAATTTTGGTAATACATTATGTCATTTGCGAGCACCCTCGCCACAGTTCTAAGACAATTTTTTATGACTAACTTTTACAGTTAAGCATCTCTGAACAATCTTGGTAAATCTTGGGCAACAATAAGTGTACTTACATCTATGACAACGTCACGTTCAGACTATTTTCACTCCGTATATACAACGCAATCATTTAATACATATTATCAATATCATTCACAACCATTACTCTGTACTCACCCGAATACTATGTTGCATATGCCGGAAGTTAGGATTCCAAACATAAACGTGAACTTTACACCAAGTCTTGGTAACTAAAACAGATTTAGCATTAACAAACAGTTTCTACTGTGTCACCTATAAAAGTGCATTTAGATAGAACTTTATGCAGTTGAATAATTTGTATCAACATTGTTTCATCTGAGACAATTGAATTTGCACTCTTGACTGTTCAGCAATTGGCTTCTAAAGAGCCTTGCACAAATTCTGCATAAACTTCAATCTGGATGCTACCAAAAACGTCCAAATTATCTTACTAACCAGTTTTCCAAAAACTGGCGACGCTAGGAACACCACCAGTGCGTAAAAACTAAAGACTAATCCTGCCAACGTTTCAGTCATATCCTTGGCCTCTGCTTCCCTCGGATAAAATGGTGCCATTATGGACATGGAACAGTAACTGGTGAATTCGACTATAGCTAGCATACATAATGAGACTTTCTGTTTGATTGTGAACGTAGACGATTCCGTTGATGATCTGAAATAAAACAAAATAATCATAACAAATAATAAGAGATCTTCTAAAATGCCAATAAAACTGAATAAAACTACAATACCCAAATATTACTGGGCAGATCACTGTGAGGCACATGAATCATATTAGGTCCTCCTATCAAATGACTTGCAACATTACTTCAAATGTTGTCAATTGAGTGACTAATGACTGATATCCTACTGACGTGCTACTGACACTTGAATCGAAACACGTTTTGTGGTAGATTCTTGTTAAACCTAATATTATGGTGTTGTTCTTGGTACAATCTATGAAACAAATTGCGTCTCATATCTCTTTGTCAACCAGAATGTAACCAATGATGTTTGTTTGGAATACATACACCCACATACACCATAAACAATATAAGAAGTATATAATCAACGTAGTACATATCGTAACAAAAAGATCTTATGAAACATATATTATGAGAGATGTACACATTGTACACGCAAACTCTAATGCATAGACCTCTAATGTTTACAATATGCCATCTGGATTGGATTTGGATACATAGTGGATATATACATACATAAATATAACGTTTCAAGACTTTGTTTCGTTCTTTTATTTGTGCACGTACGGTGCGTGGTTATGAACAGAAATTAAGTGATTATTGTCAATTTCAACCTCTCAGTAATAAAAAATAAAAAGTAATAAAAAAAAAATAAAAAAGTTCTGATGCGGAATGGATTACACATAAAACTATATTACTATATACTAAATACTTGGTTAGAGTTAGCTGTCACACGCTACACGGTGCAAACCGATGGCCAACATTGGCGACATACATCGCAGCATGTAGCAGCGGCCTAAAACGAACAAGATCGACATATTGACGATGTGAATAGACGGAGTTGGGTCTCGTTAGGCGGGGCATCACCAATGACAAACGTTGGCAACACACATCGCATCATGTAGGTGGGGCCTTAAACTGTATAAACTTTTGTACTTGATTTGTTATTTGTAATGCTCAGCCAAAGGTATATGCAAAAGTCTTGCTGTGTTTGGATGCATAATTTGCATAATTTTAAAACTGATATTCTTTTTTCCAAGAAAGCTGTATTTTGTTGTTTTATTAACCGCGGGAAAGTTTATTCTAAACCGCATAATGCATGGTTGTATACACTGGACTATTAATTATTATTCACGTGTATTATTAAGTGATTCCCCTTAAGAATGGGTGCATCGCAAATTATTGCCCGATTATATAAAAATCTGTTGTAGATAGCTAATTATATAAAACAATAATAAGAGGCATACATACGTTACAAAAGACAAACCGCATGTAGGATATTTTGATAATGTTTCAACGTAATTGTTACTGTTTGTCAAAGATAAGATATCATCTAAATTGCAATTGTCCAGACTAGTCTAAGAATGACATAACAATAAACCTTAATACAATTTTCCTGCTAATTATCAAACGCAGTGCCTTTGACAGTACTTACGTCATTTTGCGATAGCAGACATATTATTATATGCTTAAGGTAACATTTAATTTGTTTTAACTTAACTTTAAACTTTTGAAATTAAACTTTTCTTAAGGTATAGTAAATCAAAAAATGCACTTTAATAGGTAACGACTAACAAAACGCTGGGCGCTACGTAAAAGAATTTACAATCGATACTTAATGCCTGTGATTTTTATGAAATAATTTCTGATTATTTTGAAGTTATTGTGCATTTGGACTAAGAAATGTGAAACATTAATACAAATAAAATTGTCGGGTAAAAAATCTCCTATGGTTCCCTTTTGTTCTAAATTTTGTTTCTTGTAATATGCCTCTTGGGTGTTCTCTCTTGGGCATTCGAATTTGACCAAATTCGATATACAATCGAAGACCTCAAGTCTCTGTTAGTTTTATGATAAATAAAATAATTTTTTTTCAGATTTGTTAAAAACTGTTTCAAGAAATATATCCTTTCAGAAAATCAATATAGTTAACGGATCCAAATTTTGAAACGTTGCTCTTTATAGTGCTTTTGGAGCTCTAAAAGGTCTATAGTCAAAGTCAGAATTTTGGTACCTACAAACTACAGGCTGGTCGAAAAATAGAAAATTATAAACTTGTTCATAAGTAAACATGAGCAAACTAAAAATTTCTAATGATCAGTTATCATTTTTTAACGTTTATATTTTACACTCCGTAATTAAAGTAATAGAAATCTGTAATGTTGGAGTCAGGTATTAGTATTAAACTCTTCAAGACCATGACCTAAAAATATTTTTGATTCACATTTTGCATATGACGTCAAAAGCTGTTAACTTTTTAATGTAAAGCAGAATTTACTACGTAAAGCAAATTTAACAATTTCTTGTTTTGCAACCAAGATTTAAATTTTCTCGAGAAACGAACTGTGTTATTCATAGATAAGTAATAGTTAGGTTTATATGGGGACACACTGTATTGTGTGAATTGTCTACTCGACAATTCGTTATCATATCGTCACTAGTTCAAGAAAGGTTGTTAAAAAATGAGTGAAATAAGCGAATTTTGATACTAGTAAAGCATTTGCTAATCAAATCGAACAGTCATTAAGTTTTAAAACGGGGCTAATGTTATTATCTTCAATTGTCATTAATGATAAGGCAAATACGAATTTATTTTCTAATTCGTTTAATGTAAGCTATTCTGCATATGAATGGAGATATGTGGAAGTGTGTTTGTTCCTTGTGGTACCAGCTGACGTCACGTGAATAAAAATAAATTTTGGGATGTGCATATTGTGGATATTCACAATATTTGGTTGTTTATTTATGAACTTTGTGCTATTATGCTGTTTATTTTCGGTTATTATCAAGGCAAATCAAATATTAGTTATCAAAAGTATAGTTTAAACTCCAATGTGATGCTTAATTGAAATGGAAAGTAAGAATTTAGACCACCTACGTGGTAAAATAACAACGATATTTTTTATTAAGGCAGTAGGTAATTACTACAAACTCGGGCATCACATTGACCTTACTGTAAGTGCAATAATGAAACAATTAATAGAAGAATTAACTAACAATTGCGTTAACGTAATAGATATCAAGCCTACGACAAAAATATAACAAAAATGTACTTACTGTTCTTCAATTTTATTGTTCTCCAAATCCTTTAGTATGATCTTCTTCAAACTTAAAATGTCCTTATTTGATTTTTCGTAAATGGTGCACAAATCTTTTACTGAAGACGCGGCCATATTCTTAATAAATTTCTTTCAGTATGATATCACAATAATAATAATATAAATAATAGAACTTAACACGTAAAAATACTGATTGTTCTGTTATTGTTATAATTTAAAGTCTTTAAACCGCACATCCTAAAAGATTGAGTTGTTGAAACACTGCCCAACTTTGTGGATATCATGGAGTCGATGAAGATTTTCTGCTTTTGAACGGGAGATCCAAAGAGACGGTTGCTTATATCTATCTAAATGGTTGCCATGTTCCACCACCACATTGTAAACGGCGTCGACAACAATAAGCCGAGCACAATACAGCAGTTTAAACTTAATGTACACCTTAAGTTTGTGCGTATGTGTGTAGTCTTTTCTTAAATTGTAATTTAAAGACCCTAAATTGGCGAACAAAAATCGGTCATATGTGGCGCTGCAAGACCGGACGACGCCTACCGTCGATGCTTTCTTAGTGTACCAAATTAGAATTATCTCAATAAAAATAAAAATAAAATACATACTTTCAGTTACTAGTCATATTAGTCCTATTATTTTTTGGGTTGTAATTGACAGACAATGAATATAAAAATTTGCTTTTCCATTTTACTTTCATATAAATCCATTTTATTTACATTTACATTTATTTAGAACCACAGTTGTTTATTTGAAGAAAAAAGTTAGTACTTGCCCCCATGTTTTATAACTTTTAAATAACACTTGCTTTTATTTTAGTTTTAATTATTTTACATTTTTTTTGGTATAAACAACAATTTGTTAGGAAATGGTAAATCACCACTTTGATTATTTGTAAGAAAAAATATAAATGTCATTGTTCACCCAAAAAAACACGTTTATAGAAAAATCACCGCTGAAACTAAATTTTAGGAGAATTGTAACATAAAACCATATTAAAAAGAGTCGTTAAGTACCTACTTGACACATTTCGTGTAAAAACATAGTTGCATAATAGCTGCTTATATTATAATAGCATTTTACTTGTGCTTTATTACTATGTCTTATTTATAGTATTTTATTGTTTACAAAAATATCTTATACGACATACGACCATAAAACCATATACGATAGATACGCCTCCTGCGAAAAAATATACAAACCATTTCTTGTGTGGGCTAGTGTTGAAAAACTAGGTCAACTTGATGTTCTTAAATAGAATGTCCCATATTTTTGTATAATTTTGGATTACTTATTTGCAACGTTTTAGTGCAAAAAGTACAAAGGAAGAAACAAATCTTAAGAAAAAATCTCAAGTACCTACTAGAAATTTGTTCGAAGGGGTTTACAACGAAATTATATTTAAAATACAAATATCAGTTTAATGATACAGGAGAACTAGTTTACAGCATACAGCGTTCATAATTTTGGAACACATTGATCAAATAATTTCGGTTCCAAAAACACCGATTTTCTTATTGTTTTATTTTGTATCATATTTTGTATCATGTTGGAAGTAAATTGAATAATTAATATTGGGCTAAATTCATGAACATGTATGGTGAAAAATATGGTGGACCGGGCTCACTAATATTTGTTAAATGTGATAATCACCGTGCAGGTTAAATTCAATGTGACATTTGTAAATCCTTTTAAAAACATCACTTTATTCATTATACTATTTTCCCATATTCTTAATTAACAAATATATTTATTTTATTACATTTTTTTGTATGCACTCTCTAAATACAATGACCGAAGGCCACAAAGTTATTTATTTTAAGATAATTAGGATATTTTACTAAATTTAGACACATCGTTAAAGCCAACAACAACAAACATGTCTTTCTATGGAACACTGCGTGCAATTTTCCTTGCCATATCGATTGTCAAACATTTACGAAAATATTATTGCAAGAAAACAATTCTAATACACGTTAGATTAAACAATATTGACAATAAACTACTGCGAATTGTTTATATTCTTGAGTGTATATATAAAACTCTTTGTTCAATCAATAATACTACAATAAATAGTGATATGTATAAACAAACCAATCCAAATGATAATATGTTTTGCTTGAATGATTTACTTCATTATAAATAGTATTACCGCTAAATATACACAAGGTGTAACAGACCAACAGCCACAGACATTTTTTGGATATATTACATCAAATAGTCACTCTGAATTTCAAATTAGCTCCTTTATCGTGTGTGGTATTATTAGATAGGTATTTTAAAAAGAAACAACATTAGACTAAACTTGTCTAGGTACACAAAAAGATTTATATCTGAGACGGGTGGAGTGTTACACCCTGTATATTTACACCGCAACTGTGATTTACTAACAATAATTGGATTGAATCTAACAATAATTACTTACGTGTTTTTCTCTTGAAATGCGTTTCATATAATAAAATAAGTGATTCCATAATTTAGCAAACATTCGCAATATGGCTTTTAGAGCATTCATTATTTCACTAATTATACAAGGACTAGCGTGTTCAGTTGTAAAATTTCTTTCCCAAGTTTTGCAATGATATCGTAATAATCAAACATGTCACCCATTCTGCATAGATTTTACCCTATCGAATTATACACTTTGCGCAACTTCATGTGTAGTTCAGTACCTACTATGTGAAAAGCGTCAAATTGGTTTGGCAAATAAAAATGACTATAATTGCGATAGTGAGAAACGGCGAGATCGGATAAACAATTAAGAACTATCGCGTCAATATTACAAACTACCGCATACATAAATAATGGGGAAATATTAGTTTAAAGGCATAGTATAATTTGAACATATATTTGCTCATAAATTAAAAGTAGTCTTGGTTCATACTGATACATATTCAAAGTTGAGGACATAAATCCACACAGAGAAAAATGATCAGTACAAGTTTCACCTTTATATAAAATTCAAAATCATCAAAATTCTACCTAGAAATTACTTAAGAAATTATTAAACCGAAATTGATTAGATTTCATTTCATGTCGTAAAGTAAAAAAACACGCTTAAAATACACTTAACTAAGTAAGTAGGCTTTCATGGCCAGAATCATTTAGTTAATCTTCCGGTTTCCGGGTTTTGCCGTGTGTCAAGATTTGTAAATGCTGACGTTTCGCGAACCATGTTGCTCGTTCTTTAAAGCTAATTGAATACTGAAGACCTACCAAGACACTCTCTCTTATATACCTGTATTTACACCAAATCACACCACCATCCCCAATAGAAGAGAAGTGTTATTAACACTCTGTTCAACAGAGCCGAGAAAGTATACGTCTCCAGCACCTTGCACGACGAACGGAAACATTTGGAGTGGACCCTACGTAAGAATGGCTGCACCCAGTCTGACAGGAACCGCAAGAGAAAGGGGTTCGCTTGCTTACCATACGTATGAGGGGTATCAGAAAGATTCGGTAGATTATTGAAGAAATCGGGTATCACAATAAGGTATAGCAGAGCACCAGCTAAGGTAAAGGATCTTTTGGCTGACCCAAAGGATATCACACCGCTCTTGAAGAACGAAGGGGTGGCAACATAACATGTGAGTGTGGAATATGCTATGTAGGACAGACAAGCCGAAGCGTCGAATGTCGACTCAAGGAGCACAGTAGAGACACCCGGCTAGGCAAGATTCAACAGTCCGCTGTTGCTCAACACTTGCCACGAGTTCGGACAGACAATGGATTTCGATGACGAGAAGTTGTTGGCAAGGGTGGGTCATTATCATCGAAGGCTTATTAGAGAAGCCATCGAAATGTACAAACATCCTAACATTAATCGTGAGGACGGCAGGCACTGGCATTATAGTAGGGTCTGGAAATCGATCCTAACGCAGTCAGGTTGAAAAACACATGGGAGCGGCAGCTCCAGATGTGCGCTGTGAGGTGTATATTTAGGTATATAAGGGAGATTTTTTTGGAAGGTCTTATTTCATCAGTTAGCTCTAAAGAATGGAGCAACATGGTTAGCGAAACGTCAGCATTTACAAATCTTTGCCTCATGGCATAACCCGGAAGCAGTTTATTTTCTATTACTTCACTTTAAATACTTATATGATTTTAAAACAACAAAATGTTGAGGGAATATAATAGACATAAATGTACACTCTACCTCCATATCGTTTCTCATAGAAATGAACTTTGTATTTAATCTATTTAAGAATTGTTGATTGCCAACAAGATTCTTGTAGTTCAGTTTACATCAGGAGTTTGTATTGTAATATCATCAATGGAAAATCGACAACGTCTTTTATTGCTAAAAGAAACATCGCCACAATCTGTTTAGAGTTAATAGCAAAGGAAAGTTACTCCAAAGAGAAGATGATCACATATTTTTCATTTTCTGTTGATATCGTGCTCTATCTAATGTAATTTAGGTGTAAGTCAATGTTTTTCAGCGATCTGCATCGTCACTAACTTATTAAAAATTATGTATCTTTACTTATATGACAAGCAAAATCATAGAATAATATTGAAATTCGCCAAATCAGTTATTTTATATAGCAACCAAAAACATCTTAAAATAAAGATTGAAGATGCAACACTAGCCAAAGACGAGTACAAGCATTCGACCTAATATTTTCAGGTTTTAAACAAAAATGCAATTTGTACTTCCCCACTGCTATATATTTGCCAACAGAAGAAAATAACGGAGTTTCGTTGCCTTGAGACAAATAACTTCCTGACTCATTGCAGAATGGCCCTAAAATCTCGTAATAACAAAATTACAAACAATACAATAGAATAGGCAAAACGATGCGACTAAGCACATAAAACGTTACATCAATTATTATTTATTACATAAAACCCGCGCAGTCCAGATATATACATAATTCATCTTATACTCTTCAGAAGTAATTGACCAGACCTATATCTGCGTCTTATAAACAACAATCTGATTATCATAAACGTTATAATTCCGCGAATAACAATTATTTTAGTCACGGCATTTGAAACTACATAAATAGACCAATAATAAAAACACCACAAATACAGGGTTATACAAAAGAAACAGAAGATACATGTTTTTATTAAATATATTTTTGATTTTATATTTTTGGTTAAAGGTTAAAATATTTTGTTTTGTCTTGAGTTTTGACTTTGAAGTGATGACATAGCTATTGGCAAGTAGAACGCAGGTATTAATGGTTTTCTTTTCATTTTTCTTGGTAGTTAATCATCTCAAATTTATTTCTCCTCTACAAATTTAACAATGGTAACATCTTTCGGTACGTTATCTCCAACTTTGTGTGAAATACTCTCAATGGTAGCATCACGACCAGCTTTTACAATATATTCCATCTTCATTGCAATTAAAACGAATAGGGAGTCTCCTTTCTTCACTTTATCACCCTCTTTGACCAAAAGCTTCTCTAAAACACCAGGCATTGGGGCAACAGCTCTATTCAAAGCTGAGCCAGCACCTTCTTCGCTTTGTTCTGATAGGAATTTTGGTTGCTCAAATGAAAATTGATGTTTTCCCTCCTGTAAAAAACAAGATTATTAAACACAATGCAAATTAATGGTCTGACCATATTACCTGATCGAAAATAACGAGCATTTCTTCATTCCTGAACACATTCACATTCGAAATTACACCATCAAAATTGATGGTCATTATTAGTTTACCACCGTCGGATTTATGTTCAATCTTTGCTGATTTCCATGTTTTGCCATCATCGCTAGAAATTTCGTATTGATTTGGTGAAATAGCTCTAACATTCACTAATACATCTAGAAGAGAATCATTTAGTTGTTTCAAAAATTATATAAGTAATTTCTCAAAACCTGTGTCTTTGTGCTTCAGTTTGATAATTCTTGATAATTGGTGGTTGACTCTATAGCTTGATTCTACGACGAATGGGTTGAAATTATCTCGGCTTTCCTTAGCTGAGTTGTTGATGTCAATTTGGTCTGTCAATACTACGGATAGGGCAGCGTTTGCTAATCTTGATTCGGTCAGTTGTCTCTCTTTGAATAGCGTTTCGTTGTGATCGCGGATGAAGTTCGTGTGGACGTTCCCTGCGACAAATTCTGGATGCCTCGATAGATCTAGTAGGAAGTTGACATTGGTTTCCAAACCAGCGATCTGAAAAGAAAACATTTATTTGTTAAAATGATTCAAATTTAATTTCAAATGTTTTCTAATTGCTAACTAGGAATATATATTAAATAACTTCATTTTTGCTGTGTGCTAATATAATTTATTATTTATTTTTGTTTCTTCGGATCGGATCGAATTTTTCCACTTTTAGATTGACCGAAGAATGCTCGTTCGAACATTGTTAGTTTCATTGCGATACCTCTCAGGGTACTCGAGTAATTAGCATTATTCTATACACACAACTACTATTGGTCACTCTTTAAATTAAAATTGTATTGAAATTGGTCTTGCTTTAAAGAAGAAGTAAGAAAATAAAGATAGGTATATCAGAATATCATAAATAACGGACTGACAATACTTACATTATAGTTCACCAATTCACTCTGCAATTTAGTGAGGGCTTCAGTCCTGTCTTTTCCCCATACGACCAACTTCGCAATCATCGGATCATAATGGACTGACACCTCATCTCCTTGCCTAACACCAGTCTCCACCCTGACACTCTCATTGGGTTCAGGAGTAGTCAAATACAGCAAAGGTCCAGCACCAGGCAGGAAGCCACCGCTAGGATCTTCCGCGTATATCCTAGCTTCAAAAGAATGCCCACTAAGCTCAATATCTTCTTGAGTTACCGGTAGTTTTTCACCAGAAGCAATCTTTAATTGCCATTCGACCAAATCAGTTCCTATAAGAAGTTAAGATGTTAGCATAATATGATGTTTTTGTTGGTGAAGTACACAAACCAGTTATCATTTCAGTGATGGGATGTTCCACTTGTAACCTGGTGTTCATTTCCATGAAATGGAAACTGTGCGTGTGCCTATCGAGAATAAATTCAACTGTTCCAGCACCTACGTAACCTACAGCTTTTGCTGCCCTTACTGCAGCTTGGCCTAATTCAGATCTTAGCTCCCATGATATACCAGGCTGCGGATACAGATATTATTAATAAAGGTCAAGACAATTCAAACCATTGAAGGTGTTCTAAGGAAGCGTTTGGAGTAGAAGACATTGCATGGAAACAAGAATAGAAACAATTCCAATGGTTTTGTCAGTGAATTATGAAAAGTATTATTATAATTAACGTTAATATTTACCGCTGGTGCCTCTTCGATGATTTTCTGATGCCTCCTTTGCACAGAGCAATCCCTTTCAAATAGATAAACAGCATTGCCGTGCGTATCGGCAAAAACTTGTACTTCAACGTGTCTAGGCTCACCAACGAACTTCTCCAACAACACCACAGAATCGGAGAATGATTTTTGAGATTCGTTTCTGGCCGATTCCAAAGCTTCGTCGAACTCGGCTTCGGTTTGGGCTATCCTCATACCTTTTCCTCCTCCGCCTCTGACAGCTTTGATCATAATCGGAAAACCAATTCTTCTAGCTTCTTCTTTCAATTTAGCATCATTTTGGTCTTCGCCATGGTAGCCTTCGATGATTGGTACGCCAGCGTTTGACATGATATGTTTTGATGTGCTGAAAGAATATTTTGGATGATTGGATGGGGAAATTTCGATGGTTGGTTAGTACCTTTTAATGCCCATGTCTCTGATGGCTGATGCTGGTGGGCCAATGAAGATTATTCCGTTCTGTTGGCATTTTTCGGCGAACTCGACGTTTTCTGATAGGAATCCATAGCCAGGATGGACTGCTTGGCAACCGGCTCTTTTCGCAACGTCCAAAAGCTTATCTCCACATAAGTAACTTTTTGAAGCAGCTGGGGGTCCTATGTTATACGCTTCATCTGCCTTCCAAATAATTAATAGTTGTAATATATATTATTGGGATAAAAACATGTGGTGTGATGCTGTTTGTGGTTTTCTACTTTTATCAATTTGATATTTAATAAGTCGTGCGAGATATCATTGGACAGCGTGTGTAACCAACATTGGAAATAAAAAATGGATAAAAGCTGAAAGAGGTATAAAAGTGTACCTCACACTCATGTGGGACAAACTGTATCTTTTCAATTTGAGAATTGTCCAAAAATATCTATGAAAATGTTGATATAAAGGTTTCCATGCCACCAGATATGTGATAACAGTAATAAAACAACACCAGACCACACTCCCTGAGTTTTATTACTGTTATCTATGAAAATGTCACTTTCAAACATAGATACATTTTTTTTTATTAAAATCGAACATTAAAAGTCGGTTTCTGATGACCAAAAACTATTTAATTCATGGACAAATATCATAAACTTTAAGTAAAATGAAAATGAAACATTTAGTTTATTTTAGGGAGTACTGAACGTTGTTTTACGATGTAGTAATTTTTAGATGCTTTTAACAGCCGTGAAACCTAATTATTTATATTTAACAAATATTTGTATGTTTATTGATTTTAGTACGTTTGAATCTCACAATATTAACGGCAGAAATCAACATAATTGACCAAAAAGCATGGAAAAAAAAGAATCTTCACCGAAAATTTTACAATTTATTTTGTGTTTAGTTGACAAATATTGTGGTAGGCAAATTTATTAAAGTAGAGAAAATTGATTGTTTTTTATAACATGTAGTTAATTTCAGATTTGTTTTACAGCTGTAGCTCCAAAACCTCTAAGTCTAAATATTATTTTAAAAGTATGAAATACTAAGAACATTTTGAAATGGTGACGCGTCACACAAAATGGCAGGAAACAGAAATGTTCAAAACATTAGAAACAAAATAAAATAAAATAAATAAATGGTCAAATAGTTGTTTTAAAATTACGTCATTATAGCTGTCATCAGCTCAGTTTACATGCCAAGATTATAACTTGGCGAACAATGCAAGAATACAACAATGCGATATACAAAATATAACACAGAATTATTTTGTAAAAAATAATGTGTTAATTTTAAATGTGTAAGTTTGATGATGCACTGATGAAAATCTATGGTAATTCATAGAAATTCGGAAACATGCAAACTTTCATTTAAAAAGTGCAATCAGCAATTAAAATCGATGCAGTGATAACTAAATGTATCAACAAGTATACCTACACCTGTTAAACGACTTCGAAAAGTGTTAAAATCAACAAATATGAAACGAACGTGTAATAATGTTTTTGTTTACGCCGTTATTACGAAGAACTTTCCATAAAATCGCAAAATTAATACTTTGCAACTACCAATAACAAACAATGCAAACAAATGATCTACACACGCCCAGCCGGATACTTTTAAGTATCACCTATGCTCTGCAACAATAATTAAACCGCTCCATTATGCAAATATCAATAATTGCATATTATTTGAGTTGCAAAACACCTGATAAAATCACAATATTATCATGTAGTTCCCCACGATACATTTCGCGCCAAAAACTCACCATTGACACGTGCAATGCATTCTGGTCTGCGTCGCTGTAAACGGCAACTGTTTTAACGCCTAGCCTGCGGGCAGTCCGCATCACACGGCAAGCGATTTCACCTCTGTTCGCAATCAATATGCTATCAATCCGTTTCAGTGTGCTCTTCCATCTCTGGTTTGTTGTCAATCTCGATCTATACAAGATATTTGTTGTTTAAAATTCATCAAAAGTGATCAAAAGGGTTAGTTTCGAGTTACTGAAGCATGGCGTAACGGTTCCATCGTTCAAGAACATGTGTTTTGGAGTCGTTAGTGGCGAGAAGAGCGATATTAATTGGTACTTACCGCTGGAGTAATCTTGTTACGGTCCACACAACCATAGTTGGTTAATTGATTAATAATAGTAATACTTTTTAAATGTTCGGTTGGGTATTTTTTTCAGAACGGGTCTAACGAACGGTTTGGAATCTTATCAGTTACCATGCATTCTCGCAAAAATAACCGGGCCGGTGACCTTTGGTCCAGTTGGGTACATTAACTAATTTATTTTTGAATGCCTATGACATAACTTCTTCAATATGTTGTCGCCGTTATGTACCTCTATTATCTTATATCTACTTTGAACTTGAATGTATACTTCATATCAAGAATTATGACCTTGATTAGATGCGCTATTTCTGAATTTCAGATTGTGTATGCAACCAGTGCTTCCTTATTCAAATACTCCATTAAATTTACGATCCATAAATGATGCAAACTTGTAGATAAATAGCTAAATATTATCCAATTTTTACGACCACTTCCATCCATTTTCAACAGAAAATGCAATGTTTTATGTTGCGGTTTTGGCGCTTCCGTTTTTGATTTTCAATTCCTGAATTCCTGGAATTGTCATCAGAAGTATGACACACTCATGTTTCTTATCACACACCATGTGGTTATATGTCGTTTTTGTATTAGTTATTAATTAGAAATTCCATAAATTGGTTTCTCATCTTTGATGAGTTTGTTAGGTGATCTAGTACATTCGGCTTGCCATCAGACTAAGCTGCAGTTATACAGAAATTTCAATGACTTTTAAATGCAAACCAAATACAATCATAATTCTTGCATCATCATCTTATTGGCCTGGCCATTGTTTGCTTTTTGTGTCTCTTATAGTCACAGGAACTGCCGAGTTTGACAGCATTTTATTCCGCACACAAAAAAGAAATAGATTGCTTTTTAAGGTGCAAAATAATCTGAGAGCCCGTAATTAATGTCAATATTCAAGATAGACCGCATAAACAAAACCCAACGTTGCAGGTTTTGCCGCCATCTTGAAAGTTACGTGAAATTTATAAACATTGTGGGTATTGTTAGATTCCCAGTAAGAACAAACCTCCATTACTTTTAGAGTAACAAATAATAAATTCAGAAATTAATAAATTTTGTTTCTTCTTTAATCTCCCAACCAAAAAAAATTATTTTGGTGCTTTGCAGATAATTGACCATAAAACGCTCAGCTTTGACCCTATATGCGCTTTTGTATCTCAAACATATATCAAATCTACGAGAACCTGTGCCAATATGAACAGGCTTAATCAGAACCAGATATGTACATACCATAATTTTTTACAGAACAACTGAACTAACTGTGACCCTTGTTGTATATGGCTTGAATCTAAAATTTATTATCTTAAAATACTGTAAAAACAATACTATGGCCATTTTTAGCAAGTTTATTTTTCTTGATTGTAATAGCTATATTACAACTATATTACTATATTACCTTGTATTTTTAATGTTTTCTTTTGAATCTTTTAAATTAAGTTTATTGAAATGAATAAGTAAGCAATATAATAATGGTAATTAAAAGTATAAAAGTAAGTAATAAAGAAAAAATAACAATATTGTTACATGAATTAGGGTAACGTTCAAAAACTGATTCCTCAGGACAGGTTTTAAAAAATCAGGGAAATGCCAAAAATCCAGTGAATGTTATTTATTAAAAAACAGATAAATATTCAAATTAAGTCATTAATAGTCACCCTCATTTAGGAACAAACTGAATTCTTGTTTCTGCCAATTTTGTGCAGTTTTTCTTTGTATGATTATCTCAAAATCTTTAGGTAGATCGTGGCTATTATAAAAATTATAAGTTTATAACTTATTTAACTATACTATCAAAATTATCTTATGTATTTTTATACAGTGACTGGAAAAATAATGAAAGTATTTCATTAAAATAGAAACATGTTTATTTGAAATATCCTCTTCAACTTTTAATAATCAAAATACACATTTGTATATCATATTAATATCAGACTTTCGCATTTTTAAAAATTTCATGTTTAATAAGGAGAAACAAATTATGTCCAGTTTTGATGACAAGTTTTATTTTACCATACAAATAACTAGGAAATGGTATTACATTTTGAATAGTACCATAAATTCTGATTCATATCTATCTCATTTTATGTGAAAATGTGACACGTCCAGTTTTTAGATGTAACTTCTAAAAAATGCCTCTCACTTGCAACTTGCAGACAAAATTCGAACGGCAAAAGCCAGAAACAACATTTAGAAGAAAAATAGAAAAAAAAGCTAGAAAGGTAAATGTTAAACATGTATTTTTGGATAACGCCCTCCATAGATATTTAGCTCTGGACTTTAACATTATGACAAATATATTACTTATAACTACAAACTATAAGTACGACTTGGTACATCAAAAACATCATTGAAGTTAACAAATAGGTTGATATAGGAAAAAATAAACTATATTGAAGTATACATAACAATTTATTGGGTACTCCTTTTTTGTTTGAAATTAACAGAAACATTTAAAAATGTCACTACAGACAAACAAGTAAAATTTAATAACTCGGGAATAAAATTTCTTGATAAGATATCTCTACGTACAAATATATATATTATATATAAAACAAATTGTGCATTTAAATGCATAAAACGGGTAAAAATATACATACAGCGCAAACTGGAGATGATATAAGGTGCAAAAAAACTTAAAAACTATTCCTAAGACGCAAGCGGAGGTAAGGTGATCAAATGATGAAATATCAACAGAACAACACTATGTAAAATGTAAATATAAAAACGAATTTTGAGAAGTTACCCCAGTTTCTATATCACCATCTAACCACTTTAGATGCGGAGCAATAATAAATTACATATAATTAGTTAATAGAACAATAAATTATAAAGCCTACTTAGCTAGAAAGTACAAAAATAAAGTTAGAGTTGTGCTATACATTACTTAAAAACAAAACTATATACAAGTAAATTATATATTAATATATATCATATAAAAAATAATCAGCAGTGTCAAAAATAGCATAAAATGGTCGATAGCAACACAAAGTTGATAAAAAAAATAATAACGCTTCGGTCCTACAATGCCCTACAAATGACGAACACTAACAGTAAAACTTCATTTATCAGTACCAAAGAAAACATGTTAAAAAACCATTAACAATTATTCTATGTTAAATTCGATATATTATTGCTTACCCATAGAAGTTAAAAGCTATAGATAGCCAATGTGTAATAAATCCATGGCACTAAAATACTTTGCGGAAAATCGTAACGTCAAAAAGTATAATCGGGATAAGTTTGTACTTTCAAGACGTAAAAATTTTGGATCCTTTTGACTTGAAAACTATTCCCTTTTGGTCGTCAGAATTCAAGCGCATTTAACACTTCTTATCCCGGAGGTACACCTCGACTCGATACAAAAATAAATATTCTATCTATAGCTTTAATCGAAGACACTGTTTCATAACTTTGTACTATTCCTCCTATACAATTACCTACACATATTAAAAATCAGCTTGGAGCTTGTGTTTTTTGTTTAAAATTACTATGTATATGTATATGTCGCTTAAAAGACGAATCGAACCCTTCGTATGTCTCATCGACAATAAAGGTCTACTAAGATAATAAAAAATACACTGGTGTTATTTTGTTGCCTATAAGTATACAGTCTTAAGGTTGAGAATTTTCCGGTAAGCTTAGAATAAACGGATGACTGTTCTCGGTCAGTTTCCCATCATCGATTTCTTCAGCAACAGGTAATTATCATCACCGATTGGCGCTTGTCTGAAAATAACAAAAAATATTTAAAAACTTTGTCAATTAAAATTGGTTTTAATCAAGAAATAAAATTATTCAGTTAATGGCAAATCCAATATGGCAGACAAGATCTCTACAAGTATTTTAATTGAAACTCTATCAAATTTGCTTTATAATTAACTTGATATAAAAAAAGCATTAAGTTACAAATAGTAGTACAAATATAATAAGTAATATTGTCATATTTATTTGACTTACTTGCTACCGTATTTGGTTTCTCTCGCCAGGTGTCTCTGGTACAGCCTGTGCGTGTGCTCGATTTCCCACACCTCGTTCCGGAGCTGATTCAGGTTGTTGCAGACGATGGGATTCGTCGGTTTCTCAGACATTTTGTTCTCGATCTCCTTCATGTGACAAATGACGAGGGAATGTATCCTCTGCAGATCACGCTCCGGATCCAGCGTCATGTGGAAATTGTTCGAGTCGATCAACGAGGACACTTCTTGGCAACCTGGCGCCAACTCCACTGGTGACCGACAACTACAAAAAGAATAGAGAAAAAAATAATGTTAGATAACATTTTGTTATTAGAAAACAGATCTCAAAGTAAAGGTTTTTGTTTGGTGAGAATCCCAGATTTGTCTCAAATCTAATTTAAAAAAAAAGTCGTAAACTACATAACCTTACATTATGTGAAGTAACAGTCAAAATAAAAGTAAAACAAACTAGAAAGAAAATAAAACTGCAAAATAGTAAATATTATCAAAGTTTAAAAGCAATAAATCACCTTAATTTAATTTTTAGATCTAAAATACTCAGACATATTTTTCGAATGTTTTTGCTTCGAGCAATAAAACAAAAACTTAGAAACCCTTACCATTTCCATCGCCCTTCAATAAATGCACCGGGATGGTACTTGGTCAGCCGATTCTTGTTCGTCAGGCAGATCTTCGTCAACAGGTCAATCCACTCCTTCTCCTCGACGCAGTTCGCAGCCTGCACGTACAACGCCCGTTCCCTCTGTACAATTTGGAACATATTTTTCATCTGAAAGGACTGCTCGTTCAACCTTTCCACGGCCAAAATGTTCGACAACGGAATTTGGCACAGAGCTTCCCTACCTATCCAGCAATAATAAAAGAGACATCAGTAATGCCACAATAATACACTGGCGGATCGTACTAACCTCTCGTCTTCGAGTAGCTGAGATCGTGTGTCGTCAATTTGAAATATCTGCTCTTGAAGTTTTTTCTACCAAACCTAAAGAGTGACCGCGATCGTCTGCGCCCTTGGGCCCTCTTGATCATAATTCTATCGTAAAGAAATAAAAAATTTTAAAATTATAAAGATGAGATATTATATTCCATTTGTCCATAGATTGCAATGGCAGGAATGACAGAAGTTACAATCAGTAACGCAATTTGTTTAGACGTTTATTTTCCTTGAAGTATTGTGTGAGTTTATTATTTATTCTTTCCTGTTTTTGCAATGATTACCTTAAGTTTCAGAGACAAAATAAAATTAATTGAACGTTGATGTATGTAATAAATTCGCAAGCCTATTGCATACTTCTGCCTCCATCTACTGCAATCTTAAGGCGAATGGAGTATACAATAAATCATTTTGTCAAGTTTCTGTTACCTCTTAAACTCCCTTTAGAAAGCAGCATAAAAAAATATTGATTTTAAATTCTTGTTCCATAATTAAATAATATTTTTTAAATAAAACCTAACCTTATTATTTATTTATCGGTTTTGAAACTCACCCTTCTTTTAGAGTCACAGGGGTGTCAATGGGTATAACGTTCTGACTAGAGTTTGTAGAAATTATGTCCAGGAATTTCCTTACGGCCGCGACACGATCCTCGGTGCAAAAATTCTTATACAGGGCGTCCATGTAGTCTTCCTTGATGAGCTGCTGCGATGATCTACAGCTGACCGAGTTGCCCAGAGACTGTATCGTCTTTGAGATCAAAGTCAGGGTCCTATTGGTTTGGCTGTCCTATAAATAACACAAGAAATAAACGATTTAACTTAAATCAAATGGCTTAAACTTTAAGAATTTTTCATTTCAAGGATTTTAAAAAAATATTTCATACAATGTTTTCAAAACTGTTGATTAATGTGCAAAAATACCAAAAACACAAATGTTAGAACCCCTGCTGCAGAAAAAGAAATACTGGATTCAATACTGAGAAAATGGCTGTAAAATTACACATGAATCATTGTATAAATTACAATAGAAATGGTGTAAGTCTAAAGATTGCACAAAATTTAACATATTTTACAAATCTGTTTGATATTGATATAACAACGATATTGCTGAAGTTATATCAATTATAATAGTCATTTAGTAAAAATATATCGTAGGATCGTAAAATTACAATGTACTTTGTGAGTACAGCTTCTGCTTTGCTTCTTCATAAAAATTTACCAGTAATGTACATTGTTAGAAACACAGGATAATCGAGTGTGGTTCCTTTTTTAGAGCGCGTGATTTTATAAAATTAAAAATTAATGTAAATTGTTAAGGCTTATACATATTGTATCTGTGGTATATGGGGAATAATTTAAGATTACATTAAAATCGGTGTAATATTCCGAATAATACTGATAATGTAAAAACACACTTGGGATGTGAAATTACACTGATTCTCGCAGGGCATGAATACTCGTACTGTAAATTCACAGCATAGATTGAATATTTTTTATCCAATAAAACAACAAATAGTGATCTGTTGTTCCATCTTGTATATAAAACAATTTTCCAGGTATAAATGTTTACTAGTAATAGTGATTTGATAATTTTTTTAAGGAAAACCAAGTTATAGCATTGGACAGTTTATTTTTTCAGCTTGAATATACCGGGTGACTAATAAATGATTGAACCCAATTTAGTGGATTAGTGTATCTTTGAACAATTGGCAAAAACCAAGGGCAAAAACTATTATTTAATATTTTACATTATGGTTTTTAATGTTTGGTTATGCTGACATAGTTGACGAATAAAAAACCTGTTTTCTTTTGTTTACTTTAATTTCTTAGGTACAGGGTATTTAAAACACCATCAGCCTAAATCTGCAATCAGAAACATGGTGGTAATTAAATTAATAAATACTTAATAATTTAACATATAACTTACATTCAGGTAGACAAATTTAGGTACACAAATAAAAAATGTGTGGCATATGTGTATGACAAGGCTTGACATGCTTGAAGTCAAGCACGAATGAAGGTTTCTTTTATACTTTTCTATCTCAAGTTGTTCTAATAAATCTAAATTGTAGCTTTTTTATATTTGTGAGTAAGTGTAGGTTCATTGTATTTTATACGATGACCTGTTGGAATTTTATGTTGATAAATGTTAGAAGAAGTTCTATACTTGTGTTTTATAGAAAAATTTAAAGTACTTATTTGTGGTTATGTGAAGTAAAATATGAAAATCAGGATGCCAACATAAATCTGAAGATATATTACACCCGGTACATTATAATACAGTAACCCATTTATTTTCAATAACTAAGAAAACAAAAATACATACTATTTGTTCGCTAGTCAAATCGAAGAGCCTCGGTCCGAGGATTGCAGGCGCGAAGAACCTCAAGAAGATGAAGCCGGATATGACCGAGTATCGGACCTCCCTATTATGCGGGAAATGCTTCATGGCGCACTCCTTCAGGTTGACGAAGATCTGGCACATGAGCAGGGGGCACCCGACGGCGCTCTGCGTTATCGCCTCGAAGATCTTTTGCACGTACGTTATGAGGTTCGCGAGGTTCGTCTCGATCGTGTTCGCATCCTTCACCTTCGTCGGATCGATCTCGCACGGCTTCCTCTCGTTGAAGATCAGATCGATCGTCGGCCTC
Organism: Melinopterus prodromus; assembly: GCA_964023965.1. Taxonomy (NCBI): domain Eukaryota; kingdom Metazoa; phylum Arthropoda; class Insecta; order Coleoptera; family Scarabaeidae; genus Melinopterus; species Melinopterus prodromus. Next base: position 56,525,331 of record OZ030393.1, read on the forward strand.
AACGTCTTGTGCAAATACTGGAGGCCGCAGAGTTTCATCGCCTCGTCCATCATCTTCGAGACTAGCGTGTTGCCCCTAAATATTGTCGTCGGATCCCTAAAAGATAAACGTTGGATAATAAAGGTATGTTATAATAAAATAAATTATTTATATAAAAAAATATGGCAATTAATAGTCTCTCATAAGCAACCAACATTACATATAAAAAAGCCTTTTACATAATTTATATGGTAAAAGGAATAACTGATGTATAGAATAATAATATATTATCTAACAAGGTGAGAAAAATTACGTTTTTTATAGAAAATGACAGTTGATCTTTTATAAAAAAAATGATGGGATGTGGGAGAGCATTGTGCTAGCGACATAAGGTCCCTGGTTCAAATCCAGGCTGTGGCTGTAATTTTTTATTTATTAAAAATTTACATCCCTCCTGTTTATCACCATATTATTAACCTATAATATTAATTTTCTTTCAGTATTAAAATAATATCTGTAAATATTATTATATGTATAGGTGTGGTTTCAAAAGGTGTAGTCATAAATTTGAGTAACATTTTGTTTTGTTTGCTTTTTCATTATTGATTTTATACAATATACAGGGTGAGTGGCATTCACATGACGTCACCTTTATTTTTTTAAAGGCATCCAAGCCTGTTTTACGAATGAAAAGAAGTGTGAATTTGATCAAAATGATTACTCTAAAATAGTTTTTCTTGCAGTAATAATACCTTGCTTAGAAAAAGAAACTTTAATGAAAATGTATATATGACTTTCAATGTTTCACTACCCAATTATATACTAATAAAATTTCAAATTTATCAAAATTAACATTAAATTAATAGGTTTAACCTTTTCATTGGATATACTGTATTTGGATATACTGGATCGAAAGAGTTGACTCTTATTTCGCATAAATATCACCTGTGGACTAAGTGCAGGAAAAACATTCAAACTGTAATAAAATCATTGAATTAATTAATTAAAATACAAGCAAGTTTGCCAACAATAAGAAAACGGTTATTGCGGATTTATTTGTTTAATATCAAAGGTGAAAACACCCTATAGGAACTTCATCAGACTTCACCATTTAAAAAAAAATCTGATGTGGCCAGGCACATGACTTTATCATACAATATATAAAATTAATAGTTTAGCTGCATGAGAATCTATTTTATTGAGATAAATCGTAGGTATTGTCAAAGCATCAGCACTTGACACTACCTACACTACGTCATTAGAATAATAGTTATTTATGTCACAAGTGCCGAAAGTACGGAATAGCGCGGCGACCGGTGATGCGGCGCGTCACCGAAGGCGAAGCGTCGACGTCGCATGTGAGCGAGTCGCGCTATGTACTTTTCGGCAGGAGTGACATCAACGTTTTTTGTGTTGCTTTTTGAGAAATACGTACTTACAAAAAATTAAAAATGGTTATATTTCTGGATAGGAAATGTTAGGTTGATACCACTTCTACGAAACGTCAAGTTTAAAAAGCTAAATCAAATTCTGACAGATTTATATTCGTTCATGACACTGTAGATGTCACATCCGTACCGACATACTAAAACGTAACTATACTCATCGCTATACTTTATTTACAATTTTTTCAATTATCGTTTTTACAATTAGATAACAACGGGTTGATATTTCTTATCAACAAACAATCAAATTGACAATCAAAAAAAAATCTTATTTTATTTGAATTTTGTATTTTCTACTTTGCCGCAGTAGAGCGGCAACGTTCCATAGCGGTTCTCCAACCTCTGATGAAATCAGCTGTTTTCGAGTGTGACAGCAATAGACATTTCTGTGGTGACAGCACAAAAAAATATTTGTCAAATCCAGGCTACTTTGAAGTTTCATATCAATGCAGATGTGACCGATCTCGATCAAATAGAATTTGCACTTAAAGCTAAACTATTAATTTTACCAAAAAATATCATAGGCATAAATTATTTAAAATTTCCTCTACTTTAATTTAATATTTAACTATTTTGTCGAAATTACAGAAATGGCGGCTCATTTGCAAAATCTTTCAAAAAGGCTTAGAATAAACTACCAGTTCCTTTGGACCCCTTTCAACCAAAAGCTTTTCAGCTCTAAGTTTGGTAACAAAACTTCTAAATATGAACTTTCGTTCCGATACCTTTAGTAGTTTCTCCGGAATCGTCGCCACAAAAATCGTTTACACACAGACATACATACGCACAGACACACACACACACACACAGACATTTTTTTGTACCTTGGTCAAAAATGTTCAGGGGACCCAAAAAGACCTATTTCCGCTAAAATCTCAATTTTTTTTTTCGGCATGATTACAATACTTTAGCATACTGCGTATGATAAAGTAAAAAAACTGACAGCTTGTTACGTCACATGTGAATTAAAAAGAAAACTATTGTATGACATCATATAGTTAGTTAGATTCTAATTTCTAATTCCATATCTTAAACATACTTCAACGCTAAGATAAAAGTTAGGGTATTTACAGTTTATAATTTCACGAAATAATAAGTAATCATGAACTCCTCAAAAAAACAAAGAAAAATATAGGGTTACGATAAAAAAAAGAACTGTCTATGACGTCATAACTCAGTAACAGTTGAAATTCGAAAATGGAATTTTACATAAAAATGAGTATTCTGGATACCTAAAAAACCAAGTGTCTGAGAATTTTTTGAAATAACAAATCGTTTCACAGATTATGTCATGTTTTCATACTTTAAAATAAAGTTGACCATAGTTATGAAAAATTACGGTATTAAATTAACTCATATAAATTGCAATGAAACATTAAATTAATTGCACAAAATGACTTCCTTTCTTGCCTATACACATTTCGCAACAATTTTGTGTAATTATTTTTGTCTGACAGGTTTCAATCAAGTTTGTGATAAATTGGCAAATTTATCAAAAGATCTCTTGTTTATTTATTTGTTTAATTCGCAAAGGCATTATTTTTAATGTTTTAAACACCAGCTTAATAACTCCACAAATCAGATAATTTGATATAGGATATTTGTAATAAAACAGATAAAACTAAACGTTTGTACTTACGTTAACGTGGAAACCTCGGCGATGGACAGAACTTTGATAATATCGACAATTTGCTCTTGGTGCATGAATATCCTAACTAACGGCTGTGCTATATCCGACTTATTTGATACGATTTCGCCCAGTATGTAGACGGGGCTGTGGGTTATCGGCTAAAACGGAGGAATTTTAGTATCCAAATCTGGCCGACAGTTTGTTGAAGAAGATCATCAGGAAAAGAATACATTAAAAGAGAACTTATGGAAGGAAGCCTTACTTGTGTGTGTATGCTATTCAGTAATAATGTACATAATCGTTCGTATTTCTCCCCTGGAAGAACGTGGTCCGCCGTGTATGCTATCTGCAATCGCAACGAGCCGAGCATATTCTCTCCGGACAGTCTAGTCCCCGGCGGAGTCGAGCACGAAGTTGGTTTGTTCTTTCCGGACCTCGGTTGTAGGAAATACCTGAAATTAATGATATCACAATTAGTAAAAAATATTATTAACCAACAGTATGTCTGTAAAATTGCTTCTACTGTAAAATTACAAAAATATCCTGAAAAAAATTATTGTGATAATGCTGAAGTATCACAGAAATATTTGGTCAAATAACTAGCAATGTTGCAGGGAAAAAAATAAGCGCAAATAATTGCAAATTCTTCTTTTAAAGCATGTTTGCTGGTGATTTTATTACATTCATTTTCTATAACTTTGCAGATGTTTCTCTGCGAGTCTAAATCTATTTGATTATTTTTTTTATTAATTAAAAAGTTACAGCTGTTTTAAATAACACCAAAGAAAAGAAAAAGAATTTTTTTATTTGGAGAAGTTTCCAAATTTTTTTAGTGATTCTTATATTGTCACCGGAAATCTGTCCACAAGCAAAATTTCAACTCGATTGGACATTGTGAAGTAGGAAAAATATCGATTACAAGATTTGAGCGTAACAAACAGATAGACAAACAAACAACAAGAGAAGTTCATAAAGCATAGTAATTGTCCCGGAATATTATATAACTTTGTAATTATATTTTGCACAAAAAAGTGTATAAGCTGCTACTATACGGACATTTGTTTGTGCCACTGTATGCGGCAACACCGTAAAGCGCCAGCTAGAGCAAAGCTAGAGCGTAGCGTGATATCGACAACTGCTCCCTTTTTCTTTCGCAACAACAATGCATTTGTTCATGCGTTTCCTTCCACAGACGCGTTTCAGACGAACACATCTGATGAAAAACACAAAGACGAGTTTAGCGAATAAAACAAAAATGTGCATTTCGAACCAGTTTAACTTTCGATTATCTACGTATGTAACTAGAAACGGACAACTGTCTTTTTACATCCACGCACACAAATATAAAACACTGTTGAAAACTGTACTAACAAATAGAACGAAAATTCTAAGTAAAAAATGCGAATTACCTCCATTATTTTGCTTTGTCAAGTATTTATTAGAACTTGAAACTCTTCAGTTTTTTCACTTTAGTTTCCTGTCGGGTTTGCTCGGAAACAAAGCATTTTTGGTCTTTATTTTAATGTGATTAACCGTATCATTAGACCGCCTAGAAAATTTTTAAATTCTTCTATATATTTATTTATTTCCTATTAATCGGTACGACACAATTTATTTCACAGAGGTTGGTAATCTTATCTGGAATGTAAAATCATATTGAAATCTACAACAATCTTCTCCAAAAGTCAAGTTTCCGGTTTCAAGCAGCAGATTCTTATTATATCTTTCATTACACACATTTGTGTGTAAAGGGAGAAATATTCAACACAAATAACATTAGATATTAACCAATAATTTTGCCAGGTGTTGTTGTTCTCTAAAGATTATTTTGTTTTTAAGTAACAGATAATTTTAAGTAATCTTGTCACTTGAAGTAGATAAACAATTTGTCCATGAACCGGAGACCACCACACTGCTATTTGTTACTATTTCGGAACGTGAAATAGAAAGAAATGGAATAAAAAATTCCCTTTATAAGAAGTAGCTAGTTAAAAACGTTAATGATGTCATAAGAGAAAACAGTATGATCACAAAAATTCATTTTGAAAGTTTGTCACTTCTCTAAACTTGTCCAACATGTCCATTAATATTTTGCAAATATTGCCTTTGTGTGTGAAGATAAATTCAATCAATAAAGGGCTAATCGTATAAAATAAATTCGTCTATTAACCTAGAAATTATGACGCAAACATCATCAGAAAAATAAATGTCTGATGGCTGATTTTTGCGACTTTTTCAAAATGTATTTCATTTCTATCACTGCAACTTTTCTTGTAATCGTACATAAACAAAAATCAAGAAAAACTGAAGGAATTTTACTAATCATAATCAGCAGTATCATCAAAAAGTCCTCACAAGAATAACTCCCAAATACATGCGTAGATTCCATTTACTTTTTCTCAGAGTTTCATGATAATATGCATATCAGCACTGGGCCTTAATACCCCAAGGAATCATATTCTTTTTTGAGACCGTTCCTTTTCTGTTTGAAATGTTTTTTTTACAGCTCAGCTACTAATTTACGACAGCTACTAATTGATTCCAGTGCAAAAAAATCAAAAATCAACCGAAAATCAAATAAATAATCGAATCCGAACAGAACAGTAAGAAAACGAAAATTTGACTCCAAAATAACATTTAACATATACAGGGTCTCCCACGACGAGCTGCCATTAGAAGTATACGGAGAACTAAATGAAATGACAGATTGAAAATTTGTGGACTTATATTATTGGATACGATAGTCTCAACTAAAATATTTTGAGTTTTCGGTTACTTCCGGTTACACCGGAAATGATGTCAACTTTTATATTTCAAATGGAACACCCTGTATTTTATCGCATTTCTGAAATCTTCATAAAATTTTAGAGCAATTTTATGTAACATTCCCTATACCTAAAATGTGTCATTTTTGAGATATTCATTTTTTACATAAAAAAAGACAGCAGCACGGTTACTGTCATTTTTGGGCACCGGAAAATCCTAGAGTTGCTCATGAACAAAATTTTCAAGAAAGTTGGAGTTTTAAAGTATTTTGCGCTATAAAAAAACGACAGAATTTTATCCGTATTTTTTTTACGTCGAGGACTTGAATAGTGAGCGTTACCAACGTATTTTGCGCAATGTTTTGGAGGAAGCATTGCGGCTTCTTCCTGTTCAGGAAGCACGCAATGCGTGTTTCGAAGTGGACGGTGCTCCAGCGCACACAGCTGTTGCAGTAAGAGGCTTGCTTAACGAGACGATCCTGTCCAACAATATAAGTCCACAAATTTTCTCTCATTTCATTTGGTTCTCCGTATACTTCTAATGAGCAGCTCGTCGTGGGAGACCCTGTATTATGTATTTACCAAACCATGTAACATTATTCTCTCCTATATATTTGAACAAAGAAATAGTTCAACAATTAATAAATAACTGTAGAAATCACGACTCCGTCTAAACAATACAAGCTATGACGATGTTTGATATAATTATTGCTTTGTCCGGAAATGAAAGATATATATACCTCAGTATTTTATGTATAGTGTCATTAACGACCTTTTATTTTGCCGTTTATTACAGGATACTTAGAAATGACAATAAAGAAAAATAAATAAGAACAAATTGCACAAACCGTGATTTATTGTAACTATAAACTATAATTGACTTATTTATGAATGCTGCGCTTGTATCGTATGTAGTTATGTCACCGGAAAAAATAGAAAATTAATGACCTCAGCACACAAAGGAGATAGCGTCTTTACATATTGAACAAGATAACGCAAGGAACTTATTTACAGTAAATTCTAAGTACGGGAAAATCCACGTCATATATATGCTCAAATCCAAGTAGGCACTTAGGTATTATTATCAAACAAAAACGCATAATATATGCCAGACACAATTATTTAGCATGACCGGTATTTTCTAGCAATATAAATTAACCCAGTGTTTGAGATTAAGATCAAATAAACTTTATCAGAAGCACAACATGCGATCGAAAGCCGTCAAAACTGAACAAATAATGTTACGCGCATTAAATTGTTCCATTGATTGGTTTATCCAGATAATTGGTATTTATCATGTTAATGGATTTCATTCATAAATTTTGTTTACGTGCGATTCCACCGATGACTGATGAAAATTACTAGGTGTGCTTTTTTATTACAGAATTGATTTGCATATTACTTTACTTTGTAATTGGTTATTACAAATCGGTTCTAACAATTTTATTATACAGACAAATGGACGCCCTAAACCTAGTTTAGATCTCATGGATTTTGAATATTTAAATGCGGTTTAACTAGCATTGATAAACCCGCTCGTAGTGTCTGATTAGTAGAAAATTTAACATAAATTAATAGCCAAAGTTTTGTCTGGGTTTTACAAAGAATTGTTACATGATTGAGAAATGATTTTGACGCTTGATGTGACTTTGTATGAAAACTCTGCGAATATTTAATAGAAATTACATAATATGTTTTCATAAAATGTAAAAAAATTAAATAACACCCTAGAAGTTCAGAAGTCATTCCAAGAACCCCAGCTGGCTGTCATCATAAGAAACAATATTGTATTAAAATCAGTATCCAATTAGTCGCCCAAAAATGTCACATTTCTACAACGAAATACTAAGAAGTATTGTTTACTGAATGAAGTACATTTATTTATATATTACTTTTAATAAAGTAGATTGAAATCCAGTAACTATTTGAAACAAATAAATTACTTGGTTGTTTTGAAAAGTATGATGAAAATTAATTGTCTATTGAAAAATAATAATGCACATCTTAATGTCAGACTAATAACGTAAATGAAACGAAAATTTAAACAAGAAATAACAAAAAAAATCTCTGCAATCTACGCAGACCCGTTTCGTCTTTTTGCAGCATCATTGGCCCGCAACTTCTCATGCTCATATCTCCGGCAGCTTTAAGAATTTTTAGTTAAAATTAGCTGAAAATATTCTTTAAACATAGTGCTATAAAAAATACATATTTTAAAAATCAATTAGTTAACAAGTTGTATGACGCCCCTTAAAAATAAAACAAAGTACATATTAAAGCCAGCCCCAGACCGCCGCGAATTTGTCGCGACATAATCGCGGCGGTCTGGGGCTGGCCTAAATCTTCTTGCATTACCCCTTTAAGCAATGGAGCGATTATGCAATATGCATTATCAATACAGATGGCAAACATCTACATTTTATCAAGGATAAGTATATTTATTCGTTTAATCTTCCCTTTTCACACGTACACAATAGTAGGTATTATGTTCCACAATATTGCACGCTGACAAAATATAAAAAAGAAGAACGGTGTAATTTCCGTTATTTTAACAGTTCGGTAAATGACAGCAATCACAACCGAAATTATTTAGTTTATAATTACCTAATGCATCTTATTTCATTTCAATAATACTAAACGTACTATAATGGTCCCTTTTTAGCGTCCTCTTCGTTTATTTTATAAGGTACATCGACATACGGCAACGCCGGATTGTACATTTTAAAATTTAGGTTATATCGCGGTATTTTGCAATGCGGCCCCATAGATGGAGACATCTTATGCTAAACGTAGGAGCATAGACACCAGCAGGCCGATTTGGCTTGCCCAATTCACTAACACTATTTATTGTCTTGTTCTATAAAAATATCAATTTACAGTCAATTTTTTTTTAATAGTCACTACATATTAGTTATTTTGTTTGATTGCTTTGAGTTCATATGGCATTTAGAAATAAGATAATTACTAGTTAATGAGGTGCTTGAGGCAACAGGTCAGGATGTATTCTCTGTTTTAAGTTTTCATGTTATCCTACGTTTGACAAATGTAGTTGGGTACCGGTGGACAAAACTTAACATTAGATTTTTTAATATGCATGACTTTTGCACACTAAACGCATTGTTTTCAGTAAAATGTAATAAATTAGAAAGAATTTTAATACACAGAAAACGAAGCAAGCAAAATGCAACATAGAAGGCGGAAAAATTGTTTTGGGAAACTTAGACGACTTTATCGACCCTTCTGTGATTCACGTGGGCGATTTCACGTGCGTGATTTGCGTGCTTCCTGTCAGGTACTCAGGTATCACGTTTCAACAAGCATGCTCCGACACATAATGTTAGCATTGTGTACCAACTTGCGTCAATTTCCAGTTTCCAACTAGATTTTGTAATAGACCAGATAATATGCGACATAATATTTCCATTTGGGTTATACAATGTAACAATTATTGTTTCTAAGAATTACCAGTGAAACATATTGGGGGAATAGTCCGACAAAATAATTTTGAAATTGAAGGATTTTTTATTTGTTAGAAAATGCAGATGTGGAAATTTGAAGCCGGTTTCATATTCAGTACCTCAAGCAATCTATCGAAAACGCTTATTCGGCCATTTTCTTGATTAAAAAAATTGATTATATAGCTTGAAATAGAAATAAAAATACTCAAAACACTTTTACTTGAACAATTCTGTTGGAAAATGTAGGTATCTCATTCAAGAAATTCCAGACTAATAACTAACAAAATTGGAATACGTATTTCTCATCAAAGAAATAGTGATTAAATTTAACGCTCTAATTTATCCCCCACATTTACTGTGGTAGGGTATATTGACTTGTATATATATTTTTGATCAGCATGGAAAACTAAATCGATTTAGCTATGTCCATCTGGGTCGGTACACGATAACTATAAAACAATTATTTGACAATGACAGTTGTCAACCTATCACAATAAGTACAAGCAAAATAGTATATTATTTGACGAGAACATAATATAGGATAGAAATCGCGGGCATAAAGTTTATACGCGAACCGTAGGCGAGCATGTAAATATGCGAGCGATTTATATCCGTTATGTGCGAGTCAAATACGACGTTTAATCCCATTTAATATGAAATATTTCAAATATATTCCTCAATGGTGGCGCGGCGAGCTGTCAAATAACTGTCAAGCACGGAGATTTTGACACACTTGACAGTAGTTTCGTATAGTGATGACAGTACCTTTGAATAATGAAGTCATTTTTCAAACGAACTGTTTATTATCAATTTCTAAGAAAATTTTATTATTTATAAAAGTTGGCGGCTTGTATGAAACCAAAACGGCTATAGTCAAATATGTAAATTTCGGTGCCATATACCGAGCGATTCCGAATATATGAATTTGTGATAAGAGTAAAGTACCTTTATTTTCATTATTATCGATAAACTTGTTTTGGAAATGTTGTTTAGAAGTAAAAATTATATTTAAATATGAAGTCACAGCCACCTATACTAAAATTTTTCTTTTTTGTGAATTCTTACCTTTATTACAAATATTAGTCAATGCCAGTGGATCTTAAAAAGTCCATTTTAATCTATTTTTAGAAATTTGAAAACATTTTTTATTTTTTTATTATTTTGGTATGATAACTAATGTTTATTTAGAACTAGCGCGAGATCACTCAATTTCTTGATGCGAAGTTGATATTTCACCCTGTAGATAATAATAGATCATACAATAACTAATCAGAAAATTCAAGAAGACTGGGTCTGTTGAAAATCTCTTTAAAAAATCCACAACAAAATATACCTATTTCCCAAAAAAAGAAAGCAAGTTTACCAGTGTTGCAAGCGCTAATCAAGCATAGAACGACTTCGGTTCGACAAATTGCTTCTCACACCCAGTGCAGTAAATCAACAGCACCATCAACAAAAACTGAACAAATATCACCCCTAATAAAGCAAAATAAACAGTAGAATAACATTTTCTGAGAAATGGACAATAAAAAAATCCATATGATGCGGACTTTCCTGGTGAGCGAGTCGTAGATAAAGAAGATTTAAATGCAATGTTATTTCTTTTACACCCAGATAACTGGTATACTTGTACATTTTTTATTTGTCCTAACCAATGAACTTTAATGATGCTTTTTTCGTTTTATTCTTAGGTAAACTATTAAAAATGTCATACCTTTGAATAGAGATTAAAAAATCCGAAGGAAATGGGAAATAACTATTACTTAATTTCATCAGATATCAACTGATAAAAAAAAAATCGATTATACGTCAAGTCACTGCAATAGAAGTAGTTCTAAAAATAACAAATAGTAGGTAGCTATAAAGTATAATATAAGGACGTCATAGATTTCTGACTCATAATAACTCAGTTGTTACACCATTATGACTGCATGTTTCTGTGGATACTCAATCTCAAACAAAATTAATTTTAAAAGCGTATACTTAAAAAAATCAATGTTGGCAACAAATTCTAAATTTCAACTCAAAAATTGAGTGTAATTCCATGAATCATATTTCTGCTAAACCTCAAGGTCAATACGGCAGGATGTTGCGTCTAGTAATCCAGCTAAATCGGAATGCAACAATTCAGGCCTACCTTTTTCAAATATATGATACAAACAACCTAATATATTTTTAAGTGAAAAGTGTTAAGGTTCAGAAATTCCGGTAACATCAAAAGCTTCAAAATAAACACCACAATTTCCGAGAAAAGAAAATGTGTTTTTGTTGTAATATCTGGAATATGTAGACAACATAGATACATTATTAGTAATAATACTAAGGCAGGGCAGGCCCGTTGTTTATAAATTTATTAAACAATGTTGTCACCGACTTCCGGCCGAGCCATTGTCTAACATATACACGAATGCGAATACATTATGGTAAAATCTATTGCGAAATACTTCAATGGAAAGACAAGAAAAAAAACAGTGCGGTAGTATTTTATCTGTTGGTGTTATATTCCACATCCGATTCCTTTTGAAAATACCACAATCCAAACTTTATTTCCTATCCTATTTTCAATTCAATTTCCTGCCATGTGGCATGCCAACAGATATGACTAAATAACGACCGGCAATCTATTTCAAATATTTCTATTTAAAAGCCGTTCGCTTTTTATTGTAAGGAAGTATTTATTGTTATGTTTGTCACGCGTAATGTCAAGTACGGATATATAACCATATTACTGCAATAAAAACATGCCTTATCGTATAATAAAAGTTTTGCTGCAAAAAATAATTATCCTATTCAAATGATGGCGCTTTGTCGATAAGTACTTCATTCATGACTAGTAGTTCCTGAATTCCCGCAATTTTGAAGGGGTGGCGCCAATACGCAGGTGCAGTACGTGGTTCGATGAATGGGAAATTTTACGCCATTCACAAAAATTTCTATTCATATATTTTAATAGAATTGATTGTTTGTAAATATGTTGAATACATGTATATTTTATAGTAACGTTTTCTATAAAATTCAAATGATTCCAATGCCTTTGCAAAAATTAAAGTAAAAGTAAAATGATATTTTAAATACTAGACAAGACGTAATTGTTGCATATTTAAATTGCTTGTGGTAAATATAAAGAATTGTTATACAAAATAAAACGTAATATACCGGGTTGACAACTTATATAACAATTAATACTTAATTTAAATAGTATTTTCGGTAAAAACTTTTTTCAACTTTAAAAATGATTAAATTTTCCATTAATTAAAGCATGATTTAAGAAGTTTTTATTAAAATTAATGTGTAGAAAATAAAATATACCTATTTCAACAAAGCCTGGTACTTGTTCTCGTGATTTTACCACTTATAAACCCCTTTTTCAAAAAACTTCGGAAATAAACATTTACATTTACAAAAATTCATATGAACTTGTTTGTTTTTCAATTCTGAAGGAAAATAGTTTTTACTCAACATGACGTATTATCCTTCTAGAAAAAATCTGAAGTTTGACTAGAATTTATTTGTTTTTTCTTTCTGTATTCAGTTTATTTTCATTATTTTTATTTATTTTTTTTATTTTCTTATTAAATCATTTTTCTGTAAATACATTTTTCATGGATAGATTTTTAAGTTATAAATAAAATTATGCTTAAAAAACATTTGTATATGATTTTTGTTGGTGCCCAAATAGTGACAGTTTATAGAGATCAGTTGTTCTTTTTTTCAAAATTGTGATTTTGTAAAATAAGAAACCAGCCAGATAACATCATATATCATAAATGGATCATATAAAATTCACATAAAGTTCAACATCATTTATGAAAATACATAAATTACCAATATAAGTCTTTGTGAATGGTGTAGGTATTCTATTGTAAAAAATAATATTTTTGGCCACACAAACTTAGTTCAATAATCATCAAAGAGAGAAACGTGTCAGGAAAGTAATTAATTAGAAAATACCATTGTGTAGACTAGGAAGTTCGCAATCAATTCACAAGAAAATTATATTTTTGGAGTAACAATAGCATTTATATCCTTTTCTTGCAAAACTAAATTCAGGACACTAAAAATAAATGTGAGACTTGAACCAAAGGCTCATATTTATTAAATAAAAACCTAATTCTTTTGTTAAATCTGAATACTGTTATTGGGTTTTAGGATTTACTCAATTCATAACCACTGAAAAAATATTCTAAAGCAAAATAAGGCATTGCAAGTTCCTGAATGCATCAGAAATAGTGGCCTTGATGAAAATCATACTTTACCATACACCACAAGCAATGACTCATGCGTTTCCTTATAACACTTATAACAATACACAAAAGTATAAAATTCAGTCCTCTCCGTAAATTGAACATAAAAAAGCAATTATATATTGCATCAGTCCGTAAATAGAAAATTTGATAAAACATTTGATCAATTAACAGTACGTAATTACACATTATTATATTGTTGGATCATTAAGATACTGATTAACATGATAAACAATGATATTGAAATTAGGTCAACAAATACAATAGGTAGATAATAATTCAATTTACATTACACTAAAATGGTGTTGTAACAACCCATATTAAAACCAAATATTTAAATTATACGCTAATTGAAATTACTCACCAGGCATTGTTAGACCCTTGTTGCTGTTGCGCCCTACTTAACGGTATCCTCACCTCACCGAGAAAAACATCACCGGACATCCCCGTATCATGGCGGAACAACACTTGTAACTCGCAAACCTCCACGTCACGCTCACAATCGAACAAAAATTCCTCGTTAAACGCGGGCGAAGTTGTTTTCTTCCGAGTCTTTGTCCTTTTCGTCACTTTCTTCCCGTTGGTATACACAACCGTGACGACAGCAAACGGGTCGCAGCTACCGTTTTTCTTAGTTAAGTCCACACATTCCCCTATACGCACCACTAAATTTGTCTTGAAGTTACATATCGACGTATTACTACGATTTGAGATCGTCTCAAAATCTATTTTTATATTCGCCTTTCCTTGTACTTCGGAATCGGCGTCTACATGTTGCACGGAGAACCAATGGTCTTTATTGTTGTACTGAGTCAGATCTTCGCGTTTTATCGCAACTTTTCCCAAGACCTTGTCTTGTTTGAGATGCCGATCCCTATCGTAGAGGTAAACGGAAAGGTAACGGAACTTCCTTGGCACGTTGAATTGAAATTCTTCGCTGAAGAACGGACTGTAATGGAATCGGTGTAAGTTTTGTTTTTAGGTTAGGATTAAACGGTTACCTTAAAGTTTTTTCTATCGTTGTGGTCCGAAATATTTCTTCTTGGTCTAACGAAACGGCACAGTAAACGTCTCGTTGAGCAGGGGCATGACTGCGGGGCTGTAAGTTCTTAGCCGCACCTGAAACAAAAGAAGATGGGTAAGATTGCTCACTTGACATTGAGAGAAAATAATTGAATAACGCGTGAGTTGTGAGTTATGGTTATGAGTTATTATTACCAATATTATTACCACCTGTAATAGGTACCTACCCACAGCCCACTTTAATAAACGTCAATGAATTTCAGGTTAGTTTCGAACGTGTTTTAAAGGTTAAAATCGACCGTTGCTCGTATCGTTTGTTGATTAGAGCGCACAAAACTTGTCGAAAATGCGTATTTGTTTATCTTCCAGTACGTACCTATTTTTATTTTCAAGCGTTCCTCGACTCTAACTTGAAAATTGTCGTCCGCCATGTTCCCATATCTTGAAAAAATGAATGAAATGGTGTGACATTAGGCGCTCCTCAGGATCGGGCACGGCCACAACGGCTACGGCTTGGGGTCTGCGTTCTGCCTTCGCGTGTATCCACTGTGAGGATAAAGAAAGACACTTCCCATCCGGTGTAGTATAACGGGCAGTGCTCTATTTACTGTTTCTGCTAATCTTTTTACGTGAAACTGTAGCACGTGCAACTTTGTCAATTGACTTGCAATTTATGAATGAACCGCCAGACGGGGACATAGCCAAGCGTACACGCTACATGCGGCAGCGTTTAATCATTACGAATCGGCGCAGTACGCACACGCCGAACGCTATGTATGAATGAACTGCTATCACATCGCAGGCAAGTGCTAAAAACGATCCGCCGCCATACAATACTAAAGATCTATACACAAATAATCACAGAAAACCCCTATTTGCCTCACTGTCGTGGCTATACTGTAGAACCTATGAGAATTTACGAACATCAATTCAAAACTAATTTTTAGTGTGGAAAACAGAGGAAACAAAACATGAAGACAATGGGGACAGATTTCCGCAATTGTTGAACCAGTTCTGCCGTACTACGTCTATAATTATCATAAAATTACTAGCGCGGTGAATATTCTAACTCCCACGACATTATTAAAGGCATTACGAAAATTTTCTTATGACAAAGGGGAATTGTCTTCAACTGTTGTCGGCTGTTGTTGTACATACAGTTCTGGGAGATTGGGTTTTTAAGTATGGCGCTCGGTGCGTACACAAAAAGAAATGAAAAATTTCGTTGCGACAGGCGATCCATTGAGTTTTCATTCACATGGATTTCTTTTCTTGATTCTCTACGAGCGATTTCGGGGTAAAATTAGATCATCTCGTGAAACGTGTCGAAGCCGTTTTATTTTTAAAAACATCCGTTCTAAGAATAGAAACCTCTTTCGGGAAACGGAGAACCTGCCACTCGAATTAAAAGTACCATCCTGCTGTATGTACGTGCGGATATTTTCATGAAAACGTATTAATAAGAACACGCAACGTACTCTTCCTTCTTTGACTTATAAACAAAAACGTCTTCATTGCTTTTGAAGACAGCAAAACTCAATGCATTATATTCTCATCTCATACAAGAACCGATTGCGTGACGCAATGAATGATGATTTTGCTTTGTGATGGAGATAACAATCTTTTAGAAGACCGGATATAATATTTTGTATAATATATTGTGAAAATAACGCACTCGACCAACCGGAAGTTCTTTATTTGACAGACTATCGACATGATACCTGAAATAACCATTAATCTAATCAAAAGACGATCATGAGCATGCCTTCCGTTTAATAATATCAGACCTAAACAGCCCTATAGAATTGCCAAAATAATGAAAATGCGCGTAATAATTGTAATCTGAATTTCTCATTTTGTTATCTCAAGTGGCTACCAATAATCGAATCTATTTCTATAATATCTTTACTTGAATTCAATTACTTTTATCGAAAAAAGGGACTCGTTCATTATTGAATGAATAGCTGCTCGTTCATGTTTGTTGTCGCTCCCCCTATTGGTGCGTTAGAAATCAATGAATTATCATCACTTGTAGTACCATTCATAAAATACCCTAACAACCCCAAGTAACTGACCTGACGCACCGGACGTACCGCTGTCACTGTGTTTTTACACAATAAACTGGAGGGCAGTAAAATTTTGTTACAAATTCAGTAGCAGCCCTTTGTGTCCGGATTATTGACAGGCGTCCAGATTATAAGTTCTTGAAGGAGCTGTCCGGATTATCCGATGTGCGTATCAAGGAGGTTGTACAATACTAGTCCAAAAAGTATAAAATCGTTGCACATTAAAAATAAATCAGAAACTTTTTATTATTTTTTAAAAATCAAATAATTAGTAACACTATGTTTGTCATATAGTGTCCTATTTTGTTTACAATTTCGTATTCTATTATTTTTGATTAAAACGTTAAAATAAGGTTTAAAATTCTGGTGAATAAAGTTGGAAAAGACCAGATGCAGAAAAAATCAATTTTTGTTCTAATCGCACATAAGCTCCCTCTAGTGTTTATCATACTAGTTAAATAACAACATAAATAGAAATCCCCAGATGTGCTATTTGTGGAAACTACCTTATCGGCATAGCATGTAAAAAATCGGTTACTAGATGGCGCTTATGAAATAGCGGTTTTCAAAATTACTTTTTTAAGTAATTTTTAGGCAGAATGTTACCACAAATGTTGTTTATTAAATAAAAATAGGTTCAGAAAAATGTTATTTGGTGCTAAAAGGGCAATATTATGGGGTTATGTGACTCCTCAGTATACTATTTAAATATTTTCCTGTCATTATAAAATCACTCTGTATAGTATTATTTATAAGTAATATTTTTTTAATTATGGATATCCGAAGTGTATCCGAAGTAGAAATGTTTATAAAAAAGTAAAGTTTCTATTTTTAAAAGGACTCTGATCCGAAAACCAAAATAAAATTTGATCACCAGTGATATATATTTTTATAATTAATTGAGGTTATGTAGTGGGCCAAAGTTTTAAAAACTAATTAACCATAGGAAATAAATAATAGAAGTGCTTATTATAAGGTATGAATCTGATCCTCTAATAGTTTATCATATGTAATACGGTTTCCGTATGCTTGTGTAAATAAAAATCTTATCAATAACATTTTGAACTTTGTTCAATCTTTTACGACTTGAAATGACTTGCTTTTTGGCGTCTTTGTTGTTATTTTATAATTAACAATTACTGTAACTTAGTAGACCAGTTTTCAACTCCTTGTCAATAATTTTTTCTGGTGGGGACACTTTCACTTTTATCCTTATCACAGTGCTTCCAGCACTATCTGAATGATGTCACATATTGAAAGGTCTAGATTTGTTATTCCTCCGAATTTTTTATTATAATTAAACAATTTAATATTTTCTAGCCCATACTGCGACACCAAAATGTACGGGAGACTATCGACAGCCGTAAACAACCGGGTACGTACTTATAAACATCACATATGGTAGTATAAAACTCACGGCTACCAATTTTAGGTACTCCAGCAGAGAATGACGCAAGGTCTTCTCAGTTTGGCCAGATCGGAAAGTATTATACCATCGCCCGTAAACGCAAGAAATGTCTCGCAAAATTTACCTAGGCTACCCGTACCAGCGCTTAAACAAACCTTGGATAAATTTCTACGTACAGTAAGGCCCCATGTTGACGAAAAGGAGTTTGCCGTTACTACGGAATTAGTGAAAAAATTTGAAAACGGTATCGGATCAAAATTGCAGAATTATTTGGTGGAGAAAGCAAAAAGTACCGAGAACTGGTTATCTGAGTGGTGGTTGCACTCCGCCTACTTGGATTTCAGATACCCTGTTGTTATTCATTCCAGCCCAGGTTTGGTATTTCCGTTTGAAAATTTTAAAACGGAGCACGAGAGGTTGATTTACGCCAGTAAATTGATTCTGGCTGCCGCGGAGTATAAATTGTTGATTGATGAGTAAGTTCATATTTTGTATCTTTATTATTATATAGATTGTGAATTTCTTTTTAAAAAATATTTTTTATTATACCATAAGAATATAATCAGTTAAAATATTGCTACGTCATTGTATAAATATCTTTAAACCATGTTATTTGGAATAGATTAATTTTGGGTTTAATAAGTTTGTTGTCATCATTACTTTTTTATATAAACATAATGATTCTTCTTTTTTAATGATTTTGTCATATTTTTCTCTTTATTATAATCGTCACTCTGAATTTTTTTACTAAGCATCAGGCAGAAATGTCACATTATATGGGTTTGCATGTAAAAAAGTGAAAACTTAAGGTCATGCTTAGTTGCAAAGAAAGTAGATTAGTCAAGGCTAAATTCTATAAATTGATAATAGGTATCTTATTCATTTTTCTAGTTTTAGAGATTCAATTTTTTGTTTTTAAATCGCCATAGAAAGAATATTTTATGTTTCAAAATTATTTTATATTTAAATTTTCATATTTTTCAGTAATAAAAACTGAAATTGTTCTGTGAATTCTAATTTTAGCAACAAAATTAAGACAGATATGGCTGGTAAAGATCCGTTAGACATGAACCAGTACAAACAAGTTCTCGGGACCTGCAGAATTCCTGGATTGAAGAGAGATACTCTGGAGTATTATCCAAGTTCCAAACATGTTGCCGTAGCTCACAATAATCATGTAAATAATATCTATTTTTTATTAGTTTTTTATACATTCTCACATTTTGTTCAGTTTTGTTTTTAAGTCATATTTTTTGACATTCTTATTTTTTTATTGTTTAGTTTTATTTATTTATATAACATCCATAATTTAAGTTCTTTAGAGTGGATATATTTGGAGACAATGGACAATTAATTAGCGAAAAACAAATACTCCAACAACTTCACGACATCTTAGAACAGTCTGTTAGTCCTGCAGCACCCATAGGCATTCTAACTACTGACCATCGTGATAACTGGGGACAAGCATATCAAGATTTAATTCAAGGTATTTAAATTCAAAATACCACAGGTCTGATATAAAAAAGTTACTTCAATAAATTTTATAGAAATGTCAAAGATTTTTGTTGCCAAATTTGAATATGAATCCTGTTGTTGCATATTACATTATGTATTTTTGCAAAACAAGTATTTGCTTTAAGTTAAGTTTTTTTTCCCTCAAAATACACAGTTCTATATCAAACTGAATTTTTGGCCACATATATTTTGTGCCAGGATTTGTAGTCAGTCCGAATGCCTTACTTTTTATAGAAATATTGAGACAATTAAAGGATCAATAAGAAAAAGAGGAGTTGTAAATTAAAAAGTGAGAGTGTGACCACTATAATTACACTATAAGAAAACAATTGAATGCAACAATTTCATTTGATACAAAAATGCGTATTCTCAAAGCAAATGATTGTGTCTGACGATTTTGCAGACCAGCATAATAATTTCTTTCTGAATAAAAAAAGATCTTTTATAATTAAAATCAATTGTGTTATATAGATCCAGAGAATGTAGCTTCCTTAAAAGAAATCCATCAGTCATTATTTTTGGTCTGTCTCGACGGACCAATGACACCATTACCAAATGAGAACAGACGCACCATCGCTGGTAGACAATTTATTCACGGTGGTGGAAGCTCGCAAAACGCAGGAAACCGTTGGTATGACAAAACGGTGCAGGTAAAACACCACCATAGTTTTTATTGCACCGCATTAAAAATAAATTTTCTTTTGACAGTTTATCATCGGACAAGAAGGTAACGTAGGTCTAACGTACGAACATTCACCAAGTGAAGGTCAACCTGTTGCTGTTATTTCCGATTATCTCGTCGATTATATGTAAAAGAAACTTTTTTATCGTTTTTTTTGTTTGCGTTATTAATACAATGATTATTTTAGTAAAAATGATTCAGGTAAAGACAAACCTGATGCTCCTTTCAATAAAGTTCCACAACGTCTTGGGTTTCATTTGAATCCGGAGATTGAGAAAGCACTAGCGACAGCAGCTAAGAATTTGGACAAGTAATTTTTTGACGATTGTGGTATGGATATTGTGTGTTAATATATGTTTTGTTTTATTTTGCAGAGAAATAAGTGACTTGGATCTGTTCTGCTTCAGTTTTGACTCGTTTGGCAAAGATTTTATCAAATCGCAGAAATTGAGCCCAGATAGTTTTATTCAAATTGCTTTGCAGTATGCGTTTTACAGGTGAGATTATAAGTTTCATTGTTAAATTTTTGTTTTGTGTTGGTATGTATGTTTAAAAGGGAAAAAGGTAGAATAAATATCATCAATATGGATGCCGAGTCTATTAAAACTCTAAGAAGCAATACAAATTACTGATTTGTTTTAACTATATTATTTTGGTTCATTGTTGTTTTCTAACTTGCTACTGAAGAAATTATTAATATTTATTTATCTATAGAATCCACAAAACTCCAGGAGCTCACTATGAGTCAGCAGCTACAAGAAAATACATCCATGGCAGAACAGAAACAATCCGATCCTGTTCAATCGAGTCGATAGATTTTGCAACGATAATGCTCGACAACTCAAAAAGCGACAGCGAGAAAGTTGCTGCTTTAAGAAAAGCCATCGACAGTCACAAAAAATACACGGTCGAGGTATATTTTCAATAATCTCGTATTTAATATATTTTATTTTAAATTAATTTATTAATTTTTTTATTTATAGGCTATGAATGGTTTTGGAGTTGACCGTCATTTACTCGGTTTAAAACTGATGGCGCTCGAACGTGGCGAAGAAATTTCTCCGTTATATTCCGATACAGGATATCAACGTAGCGCACACATGCGTATTTCAACAAGCCAAGTCGCAACGAAATGCGACGGTTTTATGTGTTATGGCCCGCTTGTTCCCGATGGTTATGCTTGCTGTTACAACCCTAGACCTAAGAATATTAACTTTGGGGTGTCTGCTTTTGTAGCGCACCCTGATACAAGTGCCGCCAATTTTAAGGCAACATTGGAAACTTGTCTTCATGATATGCACGATGTTCTTGCAAAGACACAAAAATCCAAGTTGTAATTTTTATTTCGATGTAAGTTATGTATTTTATATAAATGTTTATACAATGTTAAGCTTCAGGGAAAATATACCGAGATGTTACATATTTTAATATACGTATGTATTTTTTATATATTGACCATATTGTTATTCAAAATGTAAAAGATGAATTTATATAATAAAATTTATTTCTCTATTGCATAATTTAATTTAATTTATTGGAAAACTAGTAAAATTCTAGGATGAAAAAAGACAAAATTGCAAATATTATCCAAATGCGAGAGAAGCTGATAAAATGTGCTTAGAAATTTGGTCTTATATGGCCAAAGAAATCTTGTAAATAAGCTAAATGGTTGTCTCAGATTCAAGATTTGAAAAGCATTGAAAAAAAGTTTATTGCTCGGCTTTATTGTGATGCTTTAAACCAGCACTTCTCAACATTTTGTGGAAAACAACAAATTTGGTTGCTAATATACTTATAGTCAAAAAGGGGAAAGCAGAAAGAAACAAAATTGCGTGAACTGCTTTAGGTACACAAACATTTAATACAAAAAAATTTCTTTGAACATGCAAGCTTTTAATAACTTATCAAGTTCTCTCTTTCATTTAGCAATTAAAGGAACGCTTAAACCATGCTTAAACCAACTTTGATGTTAACATGTTTGACAAAATAACTTTTGTACAGGTCCGCCAACTTAAAGTTGACTCGGTGTGTGCGCAGAACGAGAACAAGGACGACATTCACCGGAAGCGAGAGGCACTGTACGCTCGGCATATGCTCGGCATCAACACACGAATGACCCCCTCCACCAAACTATCCCGTGTCCACTGCGCATTTGTGGTTAATTTAAAAGTTTTATATCCGGTTTTACACAAGAAAAAAAAATGTTCGAATTTGACTTCATAATTAAAAAGATAACAAAATTTTCTATATAAACCATCACGTTAAATATTTTATCGTAAATTTGTTAATTTGAAAAATTGCTTCCACAAAATATACGTGTTTTGATCACAGCAATTCGTTAGAAGGCCATATAACCTGGCAAGTAGTGGCAACTATACCTCACATTAAAAAAAATTAGACCGATAATTTAAAACGATTTTAAAAATCTCAGTTTTTTTCGTTGCCCGCTGCAGGTGAAATGCACCATATCAAACATTTAATATACATACAATAAATTATATACAAAGCGCATGGCATTCCACATGTTGAGTGCTGACTGCTAGATTTAGCACAATTAACTCCAAGCGAATGCAATATTATAGGAACGTCTTTCCAAAACGCTAAAATATTACGACAGATTCTATGAAAAAGATAATAAAATGAAATAAATGGTGAGATCGCAGTCTCCACATTGGTTCTGCCACTGATGGAATAGAGACCAAACCACACTTTTAACTTCTTTCTGTTACAACAAATTATGAAAAATATCACATAACCGTGACAAACAAATCCAAAAACACAACCGAGAGGATTCTTATAAATAATAAACTCGAAACTAATATCCAAAATAAAAGTGGAATCTATAAAATTAAATGTGGAGATTGCAATGCAATTTACATCGGTGAAACAGGACGAGCAGGACGACATTCGCTCAGACATCTGTTCCTAAGAAGGACACAAAACAACTGTTAACAATCTTTCTGTATATTGGTTGTTCGATATCAACAAAACTATCACTAAACAAGTACGAAATTATTAAATATTTAAAGAGAGGAGACAATATGATAAATGACATTACGACATTCCCTGACTATCACATATTTAACACATAATCCCACCATAATACAACAAATCCTATACACACCATCCCATGCCAGACGATACCTAGTACTTGGTACACGCACGAGGTGATTTGTTAATTTTATGTGTTTATCTATGTGCTTTTAATCCCTTTCGACGGTAAGTTTGTCAAAATTATTTATTTATTGCCTACCACTTTTAATATTGCATGTTTCTGAGTTTTCGCCTAAAAGCTTTCACATTATTATTTTACTGTGTGAAAAAATACTTTCTATATAAGATATATCATTGTGATCTCTATGATGTATTGTCCTTTCAGGTATACACTTGTAGATGGCCCAAGACCCAAAACGATAGTGTTATATATTATAATTAAAAACCAAATCTGACTAGAACCTGTGTGCCTTCCAACAATCACAATCTAAGTCACGTTGGGCTATTGTATACCGAAAGCAACGATGATTCTATCCCGCATAGTGCGGCCATAATTTTTTTTGCAGAGCCATCCACATATTTGCTCGTTTAAGCGAATAATTCTTATATTTGCATTATGAAGTTATGAAGATAAAACATAAATGATTTTCGTTTTCCAAGTTATAGTTCGTCAGGCAATAGCGTCTTCATATTTCAAATTGTTACCACCCAACTTACTGAATTACCTATTACTGAATTATATCAACTATTTTAAAACAATAACAAACTGGGACAAAATTTAAATTAAATCAAACTTTAAGAATAATTAGAAATTACAACAAAGACTCAAACTAGATTATATAGATATAGATATAAATTGCGACAAAGTCTCAAGTCAACTCAATTAATTAAAAGTAAATATAAATTTCAACTAAGATTAAAAAAAAATCGAATATTCATAAAGGATCGCAATGTGCAACAAGATTCAAATTACTCACTTAAAAAGAACCAGAAATTTCGACAAAGATTCGAATTAAATCAAACACTTAAAAAGAATCGAAAATTTCGGCAAATATTCAAATTAAAGCACTTACAAGAACAATAATTATGGCAATGTGGCAATGTAAACGTTAATTTATATAAACATATACTTCGAACGGACAACAGCACTTTTCTCTCATACAAATATGAACGTAAACTTTATCAGAATACATACACGTTGTCAACAGTCAGGGCCGATTTATCCATTAGGCGAGTGAGGCAGTTGCCTAGGGCGGCAGCCTTTTTTAGGGCGGCAAGTTTTCTTTAAAAACAAAATTTATAAATTTTTATTATATTTTCTGTTTTTGTCACCCAGAGTTGAAGTTTTTTTTTCTAATAAAGTTATACTATTCTGAAAATATCAATTTTTATTTATATAAAGGGGCGGCAAAAAGAAAAATGCCTAGGGCGCTATCATGCCTTAACGCGGCACTGTCAACAGTCAAACTCCATCTGGCGTCCATCGACTTTAGTCAGTGTGCAATTCTCTTGGTACAAAAACAAAAAAAAACATATTAAGTCGATGTTGAAAATGGACCATAGTTTTGCAAAGTGGTTTGAAAATTGCATTTATGCATACCTGTACTACATATGTTGTCGTGCACTGACTATAAATAGTAATCTCAAGTACTTTTGTTAGGTTCCCAGGTTTGATATTTCCAGTTATTTCTTTGTTCTCTTCTTGTGGCGCCATTTGTTCAAATCACTCCTTATCGTCATTGTTTGTTTTTCCCACATGATTTCAATCCCAGTTAATTTATGTTATTTTCACAATTATTGCACAAAGTATGGTATGGTATCCCACTATTCTGATTTATT
Organism: Melinopterus prodromus; assembly: GCA_964023965.1. Classification (NCBI taxonomy): domain Eukaryota; kingdom Metazoa; phylum Arthropoda; class Insecta; order Coleoptera; family Scarabaeidae; genus Melinopterus; species Melinopterus prodromus. The sequence goes on from OZ030393.1 coordinate 56,550,379, forward strand.
AGAATAGCGGGTGATTATACATTATAAAAAAGCTATTTAAATATAAGTAGAAATGTAAGTAACACTGTCCTCTTATCTCTCCAACCAGTGTCCAGGCACTGAGGCTTATCTCATCATGTCGGCCCATTTCTTATAGTTAATTAGAAGACCAGTTTTCAACTCCTTGACAATTATTTTTCTGGTGTGGACACATACTGTTTTATCCTTATTACAGTGCTTCTAGCACTATCTGAATGATATCACATATGGAAAGTTCTAGATTTGTTATACCTCCTAATTTTTCATTATAATTAAACAATTTGATATTTTCTAGCGCATACTGCCACACAAAAATGTACGGGAGATTATCCACAGCCATAAACAACCGGGTACGTACTTATAAACATCATTTATGGTAGAATAAAACTCAGTTCCACCAATTCTAGATACTCCAGCAGAGAATGACGCAAGGTCTTCTCCATTTGGCCAGATCGGAATTTATTATACCATCATCCGTAAACGCAAGAAATGTCTCACAAAACTTACCTAGGCTACCCGTACCTCCGCTTAAACAAACTTTGGATAAATTTTTATGTACAGTAAGGCCCCATGTTGATGAAAAGGAGTTTGCTACTACTGTGGCATTGGCGAAAAAATTTGAATGTGGTATCGGAAGTAAATTGCAGAAATATTTGGTTGAGAAAGCAAAAAATACCGAAAATTGGTTATCGGAGTGGTGGTTGCACTCTGCTTACTTGGATTTCAGACGCCCTGTTGTGATTCACTCCAGCGGTGGTGCTGTGCTTCCGTTTGAAAATTTTAAAACGGAACACGAGAGGTTGACTTACGCCAGTAAAATGATTCTGGCTGCTGCAGAGTATAAATTGTTGATCGATGAGTAAGTTCATACTTTGAAACTTTATTATTATACAGGCTGTTCCTAAATATCATGTAAATACGAAAAGGGGTAATTCTTTGGCTTACTTAGGACTTACATCATTGGGCATACCAAATGGTTTTAAGAATCTACAGGGAGATATTTTTTCAGGGGTTATGCACCCTTTTCACCCCACGAACTTTTTTACGGCGCGCCGCTGGTAGATTCTAAAATAAAATATGCATTTTTTGTTTTGTTTTAAAGGATTTTAATCTCTTGTAGTTTTTTTCGTATTTACCACCGTTATCCAGAAAAAAAAAAGTTCTGTAATTTTAGCAACAAAATTAAGACAGATATGGCTGGTAAAGATCCGTTGGACATGAACCAGTACAAACAAGTTCTTGGGAGCTGCAGAATTCCGGGATTGAAGAGGGATACTTTGGAATATTATCCAAGTTCCAAACATGTTGTTGTAGCTCACAATAATCATGTAAATATCATCAATTTTTTTATAGCGTAAAAAATACTATTTTTATACATATTTTTTTACATTCACTTATTTTGTTCGGTTTTGTCACAGTATATTTTCTTATTTCTATCTTATTATGTTTTTAATTGAAGTTCTTTAGAGTGGATATATTTGGAGACAACGGACAATTAATTAGCAAAAAACAAGTTCTTCAACAACTTCACGACATCCTAGACCAATCTGTGAGCCCTGCAGCACCCATTGGCATTCTAACAACTGATCATCGTGATAACTGGGGACAAGCATATCAACATTTAATTCAAGGTATTTCAATTTAATATAACACAGGTCTGATGTGAAAAATCTGATGTGGCCAGGCACATGACTTTATCATACAATATATAAAATTAATAGTTTAGCTGCATGAGAATCTATTTTATTAAGATAAATCGTAGGTATTGTCAAAGCATCAGCATTTGACACTACCAACACTACGTCATTACAATAATAGTTATTTATGTCACAAGTGCCGAAAGTACGGAATAGCGCGACGAGCGGTGATGCGGCGCGTCACCAAAGGCGGAGTGTCGCCGTCGCATGTGAGCGCTATCTAGTTTTTGGCAGGATAAACATCAACGTTTATTGTGTTACTTTTTGAGAAATAAGTATTTAAAAAATAAATAAAAAATGTTGTATTTTGTATAGGAAATGTTAGGTTGGTATCACTTTGACGAAACGTCAAGTTTAAAGGTCCGTTCTGATTGGTCGTAATGGTAGGTAATAGCGGTGGTAGAATACGAAATTATAGCATTTCTTACATTCGTGATAGTGACACATTAGTTTGCATGTACATAAACAGGAGTCACTAGCAATGTTCTATTAGAAATACTATAATGGCGTCTGCTACCACTGACATTAGCACTAATGAAAACGCACCTTAAAAAGCTAATTCAAATTCTGACAGATTTATATACTTCATCGCTATATTTACAATTTTCTCAATTTATCGTTTTTAGAATTAGATATAAAGACAGGTTGATATTTCTTATCAACAAACAATGAAATTGGTGATCTTATTTTATTTGAAATTTGTATTTTGTAATTTGCCGCACTAGAGCGGCAACGTTCCATAGCGGTTCTCCAACCTCTGATGAAATCAGCTGTTTTCGAGTGTGACAGCACAAAAAAATATTTGTCAAAATCCTGGCTACTATGCAGTTTCATATCAATGCAGATGCGACCGATCTCGATCAAATAGAATTTGCTCTTGCAACTAAACTTTGAATTTTACCAAAAAATGTCATAAGCATAAATTATTCAAAATTTCCTCTACTTTAATTTATTATTTAGCTATTTTGACGAAATTACAGAAATGGCGGTTTATTTTCAAAATCCTTGAAAAAGGTTTAGAATAAACTACCAGTTCCTTTGGACCCTTGTGAACCAAAAGGTTTTCAGCTCTAAGTTAGGTCATGAAACTTCTAAATATGAACTTTCGTCCCGATACCATCAGTAGTTTCTCCGGAATCGTCGCCACAAAAATCGTTTACACACACACGCAGACATACACACACACACACACACAGACATTTTTTTGTACCTTGGTCAAAAATGTTCAGGGGACCCAAAAAGACCTATTTCCGCTAAAATCTCAATTTCTTTTTTCGGCACGATTACAATACTTCATCATACTGCGTATGATAAAGTAAAAAACTAATCATTTACTTAATTATTTAATAAACGCATAAAAATTGAATACCCTTACAAAAAAATTATTGATCATAGATATTTGAAAATGAGGATTTATATATGTAATATCAAAGATAACTTTGTAGAAACTTCAAAAGAGTCTTTCTGTTACCTCAAATCTCCAAAAGTTAGTTTAAAATTTTGATTGGAACACAGAGGGCGCACAGTGTCAGATTTTGCATATCTAATGGATAAAAACTTTTAACTTTTTTTGGTTATCAACCTAGCGAATTTAAATTTGATGGAGGAGTGGTAATGAAAACAATATTGCGTTTTTTTAGGATGCCGTAAGTGACATCATAATTAAATTTTAAATGGCATTCTATAGTTTTTTTTGTGACTGAATTCAATCAGAATACAAACGCAGAAAAAACATCAGTTTATTTTTTACAATAAATTCTGAAATCACTTTATAGTAGGTATGAAAAATTGTCCTAAACCTTTACAGTTCTTAATTTGTCCAAATTTCCAAATTTGTCCAAATCTTGATGCTAGAGTAATGTTTATTGCATTGAAATCTTGCATTATAAACTGAAACTCAGCACATCTTCAAAATTAAGAGTGGGTTATGAAATAAAATGAACTTTAAAACTCACAAAAATGCTATATAATTAATATGTAAAAAAATTTATAGAGTGTTTGTTACTTTGATCTGATTTTCTGTTGAAATGGAGAGATACTTGCTATAAAGGTATACAAATTTAACTGTTAAAGTTTTTACAAAATATGTACACTGCCGCATTGTCAAGATATTTAGAAACTGTTCTTATTGTCGAGAGTATAGTTGATTGTTTCAGAGTATTATATATAGTTATTTTTTATACTTTTGTATAACAAAAATATTTGAATTGTATTAAATAAAGATGAATAGAATATCAAATTTGATATTTTTGTGACTTTATGATTTGGAAAGTCCATAAAATCACACACTAGTTTCTTAACTTAAACTGAAACAGGAGACCCATGTTTTGATTGATCCGTATTACATACTAAAAAACAGTTGAAGGTAGGAAAGAAACAGTTGTATTCGGATGGAAGAAAATGTGTCTGATGTCTTCTTTTTAAAGCCAACAAGTTTTGTGTATTCAATTATGCAGATCTAGTAATAATTCTAAAATTCTAAAAACAGAACTTGCAATAAAACATCATTCTTTATATAGATCCAGAAAATTTGGCTTCCTTAAAAGAAATCCACCAATCATTATTTTTGGTCTGTCTTGATGGACCGATGACACGATTACCAAATGAGAACAGACGCACCATTGCTGGTAAACAATCTATACATGGTGGCGGAAGCTCAAACAATACAGGAAACCGTTGGTACGACAAAACTATCCAGGTAAAACCACGTAATATTTTTTTTTAACTGCATTGGAAACATTTTATTTTAGTTTATTATCGGACAAGAAGGTAACGTAGGTCTAACGTTCGAACATACACCGAGTGAAGGTCAACCTGTCGCTGGTATTTCCGATTATCTCATCGATTATATGTAAGAAACTTTTTCTATAGTTTTTTTTTTTTGCTTTATTATTACAATGATTATTTTAGTAAAAATGATTCAGGTAAAAACAAACCTGATGCGCCTTTTAATAAAGTTCCACAACATCTTGGGTTTAATTTGAATCTGGAGATTGAGAAAGCCATAGCGACAGCAGCTAAGAATTTGGATAAGCAAGTTTTTGATAATTGTGATAATGGATTTTGTGTGTTAATTCTTTCTTTTTTTTGCAGGGAAATAAGTGATTTGGATTTATTTTGCTTCAGTTTTAATTCGTTTGGAAAGGACTTTATCAAATCGCAGAAATTGAGTCCAGATAGTTTTATTCAAATTGCTTTGCAGTACGCCTTTTACAGGTGAGATAAAAATGATTTAAATCCTAACATCTAAATTCTAAAGAACTAAAATCTTTTATACAAAGCCAGCTTTTTATTTCACGTAATGTAATTGATTTTGTAGCAGTTTATTTTTATAATTTATTTAATTTTTGTTTGATTTTATTTTTTTCCTTTTCCGTCAATGGTTATTTCATACCAGCTAAACACAGCTTCAGTAGAGTTAAACATATACATTTGTAACCTTTACTTTGTAACCATTTTGAAGCTTCTATGCTATCAAGTCTGTTCGCTACACATTCACAAAAAAATGCAAATTATACATATTGCATAGAAAATGTTGATGACTATCATAATACTTTTTATTATGATATATTTGGTAAAATAGGTTCTAAGTGACCTTTTCCATCACTTGTTTAAAAACTTTAAAACAAACTACCAAACACCCTGTGTTTTCTATACCTATAAATATACTACATTTGTGTAGTATATTGTGTAGTATTATTTATTTACACTCTGTCCACTAAAATTGTAAGAAGCAACAAAAATTACTGATTTTTTTAATTATATAATTTGGTTCTTTGTACTTTTCTAACTTGCTACTGACGAAATTATTAATATATATTTTTCTATAGAATCCACAAGACGCCTGGAGCTCACTACGAGTCAGCAGCTACGAGAAAATACATCCACGGCAGAACAGAAACCATCCGATCGTGCTCAATCGAGTCGATAGATTTTGCAAAGAAAATGCTCGACAACGCAAAAAGCGACGGCGAAAAAGTAACTTCTTTAAGAACAGCCATCGACAGTCACAAAAAATACACAGTCGAGGTATATTTTCAATCATTTTTTAGACTTACTTTATTAACATTCTTATTTGTAGGCTATGAATGGTTTTGGTGTTGACCGTCACTTACTCGGTTTAAAACTGATGGCGCTTGAACTTGGCGAAGAAATTTCTCCGTTGTATTCCGATATAGGGTACCAACGTAGCGCACACATGCGTATTTCAACAAGCCACGTTGCAATGAAATGCGACGGTTTTATGTGTTTTGGCCCGTCGGTTCCCGATGGTTATGCTTGCTGTTACAGTCCTAGACCTAAGAATATTGACTTTAGCGTGGCTGCTTTTGTAGCGCACCCTGATACGAGTGCCACCAATTTTAAGGCAACGTTGGAAACCTGTCTTCATGATATGCACGATGTTCTTGCAAAGACACAAAAATCCAAGATATAATTTTTATGTAGATGTAAGTTATGTATTTTATATAAATGTTTATACAATGTTAAACTTCAGGGAAAATGTATCAAGATGTTAAATATTTTAATATACGTATGTATTTTTATAACTTATTTTTACCTATTTTGATACTTTTAATTAGTATCTCACCTTCCTGCACTGCAAAACTATGAATTTTGTTGAAAAAAAAAAATGAAAAACATGGATATGTCAAATAAACTGCTTTAGGAACATTTATTACAAATATTGTTCTTTCATGCATGCTTGTAATAGCATTTATCAAGTTGTTTTTTATTAGGTTGACAATAACTTTTGTAATATTTGACCAATCTGCATTAATTTTTAATGACAAAATACATTTATCAAGATTAAAACATACTTAATAAATTTAAAATAAAAATACTGCTGTTTATACCGTGCGTCCTTGCGCAGGTTCTCAAGTAGTCTGTTACAAAGCCGTGACAATTCTCACATTTTGTGTTTTAACTCATCTCAATAATTGTATTTTTGCAGCACTTGTTTTGCTTTTTTTGTTCTTACTGGCTTGCTATTTGCTTGAAATAAGTAATGGAATTTTCAGCCTTTCTGTTACTCGTGATTTAATTTGAGCCCAGTGGCTTAGTACCACTGCTTTAAATATTATTTCACAACTCAACCGAAGAAACATAACTTAGTGCCAGTTCAACAGGATAAAAATTGTCATTATCTAAATTATAGATTGTAAAATTAGCTATAAAGCAGGTATCATATATTTTTTTAACTATTTCAACGGTGTCTAATTATCAGTACAGAAGTTATAACTTTTACGATTATAAACTTACTAATTATTACTTACACTTCTGAAATATATTACCAATAAAACAAAAGTTTATATATATAAATTTTGTTTTAATGTAAAATCAAATAGAGTAAGAGAAATATAAATAAGGTAAATATAGGAATTTTAATATTGACATAGAAAGCAACTTAATAAAAAGAAGGAAAGTGAAAAGCTTACCATTAAAAATACAAGTCTACAACCACATTTCCTAGAAATAACATGCTATAAACTAGGAACGACGCACTACGCCCGCTTTGTGTCGGACAGCGCTCTAACTATGCATCCAACCCCGCCTACGTTGTACGCTTTTTCATGCCACACCAGCAGGTGTCCACTGCTTCCTTCCGACGGGCTTTCAAACCCTTTGTAGACATACTTCATTAAAACGTCAATTAACTCAATACTTAAAGATTGCACAGCTTCCTCAATTTGTGAAGTTTTTATTGCCAGTAGCACTCGTAACGTTAAATTTAATGCACTGTCCTGAAAATACAATTCGAATTAGTATCAATCGTCTCTTATCAGTGTTGATAATCATCTGGCATTAAAATAGTTACTGAAATTTTCCTGTTTACATACCCTAACTTGTTGGTTCTTTGAACCCAAGGGGGCACTGCCTAGGAGTGTTTTCAAAGCGTCAATATGTTTACCTGTACGAAGGAGTTAAGGAAATTACAAAAAAATAAAGTTTTAAAATTGTAATTATGTGAGAAAGGATATTTGTTCAAAAGGCCGATTATTTCGCTTTCATCAGGCCCAGCTGGCCCACTTTGATCGGCGTCTTCCTCTTTGAAATTGTCTTCATTATACTGATCTACATCTATCTTTCTAAACGCCGAACTCGATGTGTTTTTTGCCATCTTACAATTTTCAAAAAGTTACACCCACTTTTCTGTGTTTATGTCACTTTATTTGAGGTTAGTCATCTGTACACTTTTCTTCTGCTACCAACTTTTCAATAAGAAATATCTAGATTGCCCCCCTCAGTTCTGCCAACACGAGTGAGTTGGAATTACACCCTGACAAAAATGTGGCGAAGAACTTACAAACTCCATTCCATAAATAATTTAATCATAGGATGAACGATAATATGCTTGGGTACGGTTAGATAAATAAAACAATCTTACAATTTGCAAATGAGACCATTCCTCAATTTTTAAATCGCCATCTAGCGATAACACGCGAAGAAAATCAAAAGTTACTAGCGAATCGGAGGAACCAACTGAACAAAACAAAATTAACCTCAACGCTTCTTTTTAGTGCTTGATCCACAAACGCTAACATGGTAAGTTTTAACTCTTTAAATATTTAAATAACTATAGATCATCCAAAGTTAAATTCAAAATTTTCTATTAGCAATATCCAATCAGTAAATTATCCGAGCTTTATTTTCCGGATATACCATGATTTCCACAAATATTCATGATATTGTACTGTGAGGTTATGTTCACTAAAATGTTTTTCTTTTTAGGCCAAGCTCAAGTGCTCTGAGTTGAAGACTAAAGACAAGAAGGACCTGCAGAAGCAGTTGTCCGATCTTAAGACGGAATTGACGACCCTTCGCGTTGCTAAAGTGACAGGAGGTGCCCCCTCAAAACTGTCGAAGATGTAAGTGATGTTATTTTGTTTCTTATATACGGTGCGTTAACAAAATCTTTATTTCAGCCGTTCCGTACGCAAAGCAATCGCCCGTGTGATGATTGTTATGCATACAAAGCAAAAGGAGAACGTAAAGAAATATTACAAGGACAAGAAGTACAAGCCTTTGGACATCAGACCAAAGAAGACCCGTGCGATCAGGAGGGCACTCTCGAAACACGAGTCCCGCATTAAGACACAAAAGGAAATCCGTAAGACTTCCATCTACCCGCAAAGGACATTCGCAATCCGTGCGTAGGTGATGTACGTTTGGTTTAATAAAAATATTTAAAAGTTAACGTTGAATTTTATTACACACCTTTGATATGAAGTGGAGTTTGTATATTCTGCTTGGAGATAGGAATATTTAATTTAACGAAACGTGAACAATAATATTACATGAGAAAGGTAAGTGTGGTTTCTACAACACATTGGAAATAGAGCATAGTAACAAATTGTTTATTTGTAGTTATATTTTAATAGATAGTAGCTTATTGAATACATCGATAGTTTGTAAGTAAAATATCTAAAAATTCAGTTGAGAAATAAAGACGTAATCAACTTCTGTCAATATTACTAATATTATTAGTGGTAGACACTCAAGTTTTATATGGTATCCTCGCAAATATTTGGTTTATCTCCGTAATTAGGTATTTTGATGAGTGTACTAACTTTATTTTTAGTCAGTATTTGTCTAAATCAATTTTTACGTTTTTAATGATATATTTTTAATTATATAATTTTAATGCATTCCCCACTATTTAAAAACAGTGGCAAGGAATAATGAGCACACAAATCTAATAATAAAATTATTATAAAAAAATAATTGTCTCATTTATTGAATAATGTAAACAGTAGCTAACAAACTTTTAAAATGTTATATTATCCAAAAACTTGGGTATTTTTTATAATTCGTGGTCACTACCAGCTGTTAAAGTTAAGAAAATTGTACTAAGTTTATGTTAAAATAGGGTAAAGGCGCTCTCGGTCTTGTATTATTCAAAATGTTAAAATAAACAAAACATTTTTTATTTAACTTAGCAACAGTATAATTACAATATATGCTAATCCTAAGTCCGTACTATCATGTAGTCTGAACTAGGGCTGTGAAGTCTTAACCAGATAATTTTTGTAGACCAACTCTGACTCCGACAGAATTGAATATTTTATGGTGTGTGTGTGGAAAAATGCATTTTTTCACATATTTTTTAGAAAGTATTTGTCATTCTGAGTAAAAACATTTTATACTGTTTTATGTATTTGTTTTTTAATTTCTAAAAGTGTTACAATAGCTTGAAATACTAACAAAGCAAAATGATATAAAATATGTATCAGGGCGAAAACAAACATTAGTAAATTAAGATAACTACAGAAAAAAACACTACAAATTTAATAAATTAAATTGCTAGTCTAACATCTCTAATTTATTCTGAGGCAACAGATGCAAGATTTTAAATTGGGTCGGAGTCAGTAAGATATCTTCCTATTTAACAACAAAAAGCATACCAGAATAAGTTGTCAGTTTATTTCTGTTGGCTTCCATTATACGATTTTTTGTATAAAACTGTAAAATGCTTTGATATCTAAACTCTAAGTTTATCTATTATTATATTTTAAAGATTTTAAGTTCTAGATTCAGTATCAAATTCTAAGCAAAGAAAAAATAACGTTTTTACAATTGGCTTTTTTGCTGAGATATCTCTATAGTGTTGCGACTTTAAATTAATAAATAAAAAATAAAATAATTATAAAATTATATTGAATGTACATTTTTTTAATATTTTTGTCTGGTTTTTCTAATGACAAATTTTTCCAAGTGAAAGTATCATGCTAATGAAACAATAAACCGTTTAACATAAATAATATTTATGCTTCCACTTTTAAAAAAAGCTTAAGTTTGTATCGTATTAATTCAAACTCGAAAAATCAAGCGGACTCTCAAACAACCCTGTACTTTTGACGCGATTACAAAACTTTACCAGAAAAAAGTCTATTTCATCTCCTTAAATTGTTTCCTCAAATTATGAATCACCATGTATACAGTTACTACTTTCTTCCTTAACTTTGTTAAACATTATCTAAATATATTTTTTAATAAAATATAAGTTTTTATTATTATGAATCTATTTATATGCATTTATAAGTAACAAAATATGGATTTTTTTTATAAAAGCACCCTACTTGCCAACTTACCTAATGATATTTGATCAAACTTTTACACAGAACTTCTTTGTATTTTAGGGAATATTTTTCAAAACACAATGTTGGGGTGATACCTTATTTTTTCTTTGACTGTCGATAATTTTGTTCGTGACATTAAACAATACAATTTTGTGCAAACAGAAATATTTTAATATTTTATTATTTTTATTCGAAATGAAGGCATGTTTCCTTATGACGTATCTATCCCATTTAAGAAACAGTAAGTATTCTTCAAGATTTTAAAGCTTTATCTAAAACGATTGTTTGTAGTGTCTGTTTCGCAGATATAAATAAAAATATAACGCCTCAATAATTTAAAAAATATTTATTAAACATAATAGCACGCTAGTTTGGTTTTACTATGATTTACATCACTCAAATCCAAACATGAACTATAAAAACTTATTTTAGATCATAATTCATGAGTCTTTTAAAAGAAAGACTACCAGAGACTAAATCTTTATAATAAATATTTATAAAAAATACAAATATAATACATGAGGTACAAAATATTAGCTATATAATTTTACTCCGTTGTAATTTTCTTCCGCAACGCAAACATATACACCGAATATATTTCTTTAGGAAAACTCGGCTGTTTCACTTTCTTAAAACAATCAACTTCTGCCATATTAAATATCTCTATAAATTTTGAAAAAGGCCTTGTTACCGACGAATCTTTCTCATCTTTTTCAATCTCTCCAGACGATGTAACATTCTCCTTAATAATGACTACACCATTCTCCTTTAAGTTTTCACTAAAATAAAAAAAATAAAAACATGGACAATCACAAACAAACAAAAATTTCAAACATACCTGCAAGTTTTTATAAATGTAACCAAATCGTCGTCCGTCAAATGTCCTAAAACCCATTGGCACCAAATAACATCGTAACGATTAGGTTCAGGTTTGAAATGTTGCAAACCACTCGGATAAAAATTCCGTACTTTATTTACAGCAGTCTGTCCTAAATACTCTTTGGCTTGTTCCAAAAATGCCGGGTTTTGTTCGACAAGATCAACGTTATCGAAAGCAGACGCAAGCAAAAATCGGGTTATCCTTCCGATACCTGCCCCGCAATCACAAACGTATTCCCTTCCGGGAGGTTTTTTGGATTGCAGCAGTTGCTTCAAAAATCGCCTCGAACCTTGTATATCAACCTGAGAAATATGAGCAAAACCACCAAGCATTCCATCGATTGTCGCTGGAATTTCTGCCCAATAATCCTCAGCTTTTTTATAGAACGGATCAGTTTCATAATCCTGACGAATCAAATCCATAATTAATTAAATTTGATATACGATACAACTGGAAACAACTTCAAAACAAATTTTGTAGGTTATGTCACGTTAAGCTAGGTTAGGTAAGGCGGCAACGGGCGGCAACATTAGAAAAATAAAGTTTAGAATCGTCTATGACATCATGACCGCAGTTGCGGTTTCAAGCGACGATTTATGTTGGCTAAGCTGGATAAATGTTACGAAGTGACGTCAGGAGGAGAAAGCACAGAACGGTTTTTTAAGAAGACAGTAATCTTATCTTATTTTAACAACAAACACACACGGCAGTGTTGGTTTTCTCGGGGGTTGTTTATTTTTGCGGAACAATTAGTTGACATTTATTAGTGTGTGCAGATTCGTTTGTAAAATAATTAAAAGGTGTTTGACAGCTGGATACCGTTTGTCCAATTGTTATAAAAGGTAAAAAAATGTGTTAATTACGTGAGTGGCATAATTTCACAAATTTTATAGATTTGTGTGGTGTAACGTGTGCGAAGTGACCGTGTTAAATTTTCAGTTGAAAATGACACCGAAAGTTTTGCAGCTGCGATGGATACACTATCAAAAATGATTAGAAAAAAATGAACGATGCCGAAAGCTTGGTCAGTATTTCATATAAATAATTTGTATACTTTTCTCCTTTTAAAATAATTGTATGTAGGACTTTGCGATGTCCGTTAACCTCTTTAATTTATGTGGGAATTCCTAACCTCTCACGTTTGTTGATTTCCATATCGGGAATTGTTTGAAATTCTACCTGTATAACGAGATAAAATGAATCGTACAACGTTTACAATAACAAGTATTACTGAAAAAACAATATGTTAGACGGTGAAAGTTAAAATGTAGACCAGAAAAAAGTTAAGTGACCTTTTAAAAGTATGAATACATTATTTTTATACTGTATCTTAATGCTAATTGGCCTTGACTTTATTCTTAAACGTTTTGATTGATCCCAAATGCCAATTTGTTGCAGTAGACTTGAAGAAAGTTTGTAAAATCTATACCTTATTATTTATTTATATATTGAGAAATGCAGGTATTTCACCTCAATCTGTTTCGCAATTTTTTGAGGTAACTACATGGATGTATGTAATTATAATGAGTATAGCTGTATAGATAGTAGACGGCGTAAAGAATGTATGGGAAGTCGGTTATTTGTTTCTATTGAAACAACGGTTATATAATTTCTATTGAAGGAACGGTATGTTGAATCATTACGATTCATGTGGGATACAATGTGCCAATTTTGGAAAGGTAAAGGAACAAACAACTACGAAAAAATAAGAACGAAATAACAATTTGCATTAGTATATAATCTTTTTCTACTTCGCATTCGTTATAAACTCATAACGAAACCGGTTTCGGTGTCATTATAAAAAAACACTAGGTCCCAAAAATTTGGTAACTTTTAGTTTTCCAAGATTTATGATATTGACGTCAAGTGTCAAATAAGGCTGACATCTCAATCGCTATTGGCTCGCGTCAGTCGTATTGGTGAATTTACCTACAACTACCAACTGTTGAATATGAAACTACTCTAGATTGTAAGATGATAACCGCAATGGCCGAAATTTACGTAAATTTAATGTCGCAAAGTAAAAAAAATAGTATATAACACTCCTTTTATAAGACCTATTGGCGCACTCGTTCCATTTGGGCACTCCTCGCTACGCTCGTGGTGCCCAAAACTACTCGTGCGCCAATTTTTGTCTTATAAACCTTGTATTATAATAGTATATTATAATACAAGTTTTATACGACAAAAATTGGCGCACGAGTTGTTTTGGGTACGACGAGCGTAGCGAAGAGTGCCCAAATGGGACGAGTGCGCCAATAAGTCTTATAAAACGAGTTGATTATGAAACCGAAAACCGTGTCACAATGTGTTCATTAATCATTAAACATAAATTAAAAACGTAAAAAGATTCGTTAATATCAAAACTTCATGGAAATGATGGATATGATCTGTGCAGGTTGATTTTCAATCACCTGTAAGATTTAAAAAGTATAAAATCTTATTTTTACTTAAACGTTTGAAACAGTAATTTTGAGACATATACATATCTCTCAGCTGATATAAAACTGTTATGAGAAAACAGCAATTAAAAAAAAAACTAATCAAATTTAAATGAATAATAACTAATTTTTTTATTAATTTATAACGAAACCTACCGTACTAGACAAAATTCTTCACGAGTAAATATTAGCAAGGTCGTTCGTTTGCCGGTATCACCGGCACTTTCCTTAATTTCATCAAACTAAAAGCTTTCCCTCTATGAGAGCGGCACAAAGTGAACGGCTGTCCAAAATACTTTGCCACATGTGGTAAGGAATCTTCATCAATTTGACCCTTCATAAAATATTCACCATCCCTACCTATACAGTATGTAAATTGCACGTCAGAGACTGTACGATGGATTAATTTTGTTCTCTTGTTTTCCATTTCGTTGGAAGGAAACACCAATTATATTCGCTTTTGTCGTAATGGAGATTCGCGAATATCACGGTATTTAGACAGTTATTTGTTGGTATAATTAGCTTGCTGATCAAACGGCGTGACCGCCTTGGTATTGAGGTATTTACGTTGTTGCTTGGAAAGTGGTATTTGTTTGTAAATTTGATTGGGTAAATGTCACTTTCATCCGTTTTTACGTAATTTCCGCAAACTGGTTAGACGTCAGCATATTGATCGATGAACATAATAGATATCATAACAAAAAACAACAACAAGAAAAAAACATCTAATATCTTATTTCGTCGAACGTACTAATTTCTTGGAACTCAATTTGCCGCTACGCGTGCTATCTGGTTATATGTAATTGAGTTTAATTACATATTTCTACTAAGTTGTTGCACCTACCTCAGTCAAATTTAATTAACGAACGTAATATTAACACGAGATTAAACATCTAGGCTAGTCGTATTAGTAATGTATTTTTTTTCTGGAGTGCGTATAACTGCATAAAGACTGTTCAAAGTCGAAGGAGAGCGTATTTCAAAATATTTGAAGATAACTACTTCATGTTAGGCATTGTATTGTTATGAATGCCAATTGCCAACCTGCAATGCTCAAATGCGAACATACCGTATTCAGTTTCAACGGAACTCTAGAGTCTACGTAATCGCTTAAATAATTACAAAATTTTTTAGATATTTTTAGTGTGAAACATACAATTTATAAACTTCCGAAACTATGTGCCTATCTACATATATTTCAGTAGACATACTATGCAACATTGTTCGAACTATGTCTCAAATGATGAGAACGGTGGTCGATACTTTTTCCCTTAATATTTGCAATGACTTTTGGCCATTTTCCGCAATCAATGCGGAAACAATATTGACCATATTGACCTCAACTGATGAGAACGGTGGTCGATACTTTTTCCCTTAGATTGCAAATCTAGCTGTTACACGCCCAAACGTTACATTTTTTAGGAAGAAATGAGCTGAAAATATTAATATATCTCGTTTGTTACACTTTTTTTCTACTTTGTGTTCGTTATAAACTCATAATGAAACCGCTTTCGGTGCTGTTATGAAAACACTAGATAACTAGCTTTTCGTAACTTTTAGTTTTCCAAGATTGGTGATATTGATGCCAAGCGTCAAATAATGCTCACATATCAATTGCTATTGGCTTGCCTCAATCGTTTGGCAATTTTAGCACAACTACCAACTGTTGACGGTAAAACTAATCTAGATTGTAAGATGACACCCGAAATTTTAGAAATTGATGGAAAGTTAATGTCGCAGATTAGAAAAAATAACACTCGTTTTATAAAACGTATTGGCGCACTTGTTCCAAAACAACTTGTGCCCCAATTTTGAATTAGGGTTAAGGCTAGTTGAAGAATTCTATCACATCACAAATTTGAAAACAATACTTGATACGATTCTCTGAGAAGGCCGAAAATTGCCACGCGACAACGAAATTTGTTAAAAATTCTTCCTAGTCCTCGGCTTCTTGACAGTGAATCTGTTTGCTTTTTGATAAATTGAGAGTTTACGGTTTAAACTGTTTTAAGTCGATATTTTTAAGAGGATTAATTATTATCCATCCATACATCTATTTATTCAACAACCCCTCCGTCCTTCCGTCTTTGATGAATTTAGGTTTTTAAGGTTTAAGCCATCATATAAATCGATTTTAAGAATATTAACCAGCGACAAATTTTTTTTGAACATTTAGCGAAACCCATTTTTCCAACCGTCCATCCTTCCATCGTTACATTCTTCTTTCCTTCCATCCTGCAATCGTTCCATCCAGCCATCCATCCATCCATCCATCCATCCATCCATCCATCCATCCATCCATCCATCCATCCATCCATGCATCCATCCATCCATGCATCCATCCACCCATCCATCCAACCATACATCCACCATTCTATCCTACCGTATATCCATCCATCTATCCATCTATGCACCCGTATATCCATCAATCACCCAAATCGACTTACTAGAAAATTATCGTTTTATCCTTCCATCCTTCTATCGAATCTTCCACCTACCTATCCATCCACTAATTCATTCCTCCATGCATCCATCCATCCATTCATTCCTCCATGCATCCATCCATCCATCCATCCACCCATCCATATATCCATCCATCCATATATCCATCCACCCATCCATCCAGCTATCCATCCATCTTTCCCTTCTTCCATCATTATATCCTTCTATGTCTTCATCCTTCCATCAATCCAGCCTTCTAACTTTCCTCCTTTCATCCATCTATCCATCCATCCATCCATCCATCCATCCATCCATCCATCCATCCATCCATGCACGCATCCATCCATCCATCTGTACATCCATCCATCCATCCATCCAATCTTCCTTCCTTCCATCTTTCCCTTCTTCCATTCTTCTATCCTTCCATCTCTCCATCCTTCCATCAATCCATCCTTCCAACTGTCCATCCATCCATCCATCCAACTATCCATCCATTCATCCATCCTTCCTTCCTTCCTTCCTTCCTTCCTTCCTTCCTTCCTTCCATCTTTCCCTTCTTCCATCCTTCTATCCTTCCATCTTTCCATCCTTCCATCAATCCATCCTTCCAACTGTCCATCCATCCATCCATCCATCCATCCATCCATCCATCCATCCATCCATCCAACTATCCATCCATCCATCCATCCATCCTTCCTTCCTTCCTTCCTTCCTTCCTTCCTTCCTTCCATCTTTCCCTTCTTCCATCCTTCTATCCTTCCATCTCTCCATCCTTCCATCAATCCATCCTTCCAACTGTCCATCCATCCATCCATATATCCATACTTCCTTTCATCTTTTCATTCTTCCATCCTTCTATCCTTCCGTCTCTCCATCCTTCCATAAATTCACCCTTCCAAGTTTCCATCCTTTCATCCATCCATCCATCCTTTTATCCATCCATCCATCCATCAATCCATCCAATTCCATTTCTTTTATAGAAAAAATATTTTCCATTTTCTCCATTACGTAACAATTGTTCCTTCTGCCTCTTTTATGTCTTTTTGTTAGCTTTTCCGGTAGTGCGGTAATGCATGCGGTAGTCGCGTTATGTCAGTTGAGTTATTGGACGTAATATTTATAGCTCGCAGGCACCGCTGTGCAAATGTCTCGTAAAATTGTAACACGTACAGAAGAAGTACAGAAATACCAACGACGCCACGCATCGTACGCAACGTCGCGTCGTTCCCTTCTGAGAATCGCGCGCTGAAGTATCTGTGTGCGGCGCGTACTTAAGCGTTTAGGCACGCCAAAATGGAAATTTACTGTGGGAACTGACGGCTGTCTCCAGCTGGTAGATATCAATCTTAATGGAAGGATGTGATGGGCCGAATAACATGTTTGTAACCTTCTCCTTGATAAACCTAAGAGTTTTTCTTTTCAGTGGTTCAGAAATTCCACTTCTGGTGGAGAATGCCACCTAATTAATTCAGTTGGTAACATTTTATCATCTGATGATAATTCAGATTAAAGTGCGA
The DNA here is from genome assembly GCA_964023965.1 of Melinopterus prodromus. Lineage (NCBI taxonomy): Eukaryota > Metazoa > Arthropoda > Insecta > Coleoptera > Scarabaeidae > Melinopterus > Melinopterus prodromus. The sequence goes on from OZ030393.1 coordinate 56,568,451, forward strand.
AGTATAGTTACGAAATGCGAAAAATGCATTTTCAATGTAGTTTTTTTAAATGTACTAAAAATCGCAAAAAACAGTAATTTTCCTGGGGATTGGAAAATAAATTTGGTTTTAAAAGTTTGAACCATTGTGAACTATATAATGTAATACCTGTAAGTATAAGAAAAAAAACGGCGACAAAATCTGGATGAGCTCCCTCCCATTTGTCTCAAGAATTAAGATTTACAGTTATGTACCATAACATTTGATACTCGAAAAACAATCAACACAATAATTAATGTGAAAAATGGACACATGAGCAGCACTAACCTTCGCCAACAAGATAAATTTTTAACAACAACGCACTATTTCAGATGTCGAGTTTTATTACATACGAGGTCTAATCGAATAGTAAAAGTTGACGAGTGCATTAGCATTATGTTCGATAGTAAACAGTACCAGTGTACCACGTGCTTTTTGGGAAATAACTTGATTTGTTATTGTCATTCATCTTTATTAACAACATAATTATTGTGTTATTATTGATATTCTCTCTTGGTTTTTTCTCCTATCTAAAGAAACAAATGATTTCTTATGTAACGAATGTCAGGATGTCATGTACGATGTCGGGCAGAAAGTCGTATACAAATTTTTTTATTATAAATTTCGCACAAAAGTTTATTCTTCATAAAATTTTTTGAATTGCCTTAAACCGAGAGTGCAAGTATTAGAATGTAATTATCTGCTTACATGTACCGGGTGTTACCAAATTTATGAAAAGCACTTAACGTACCTACTTTTATTTTTATAAGCATGGAAAAATGTTATGTGATTTTTTTTTTTAAATATTAGAGGGCATTAAATACATAATTAAAATCTCCTTCGTCGTTGCATGTACCGGGTGTCGCGAAAAAGATAAAAATGACAGTAGTAAAGTAGGTACCTGCATTTTGAAAGAGGTAAAAATGTGATGTGAAGAATGTATTTACAAATTTAAGAATAAATATATTAAAACGATTCTCGTTGCATACCGGGTGACTGACCCACGCCATAGGCACGCCTGTCGATATTTTTAATATATGACGCTGGACGAATGAAATTTTGAGAAGAGCTAATAGACAAAAATACAACTGTATGGGATACTCTTGAGGTTGGTATGATTTCCGGGTTTTCCGGAAATGGATATTTTCAATTAGGATGACATTCTGAACACAAAAACATATCGATCATTATTTTTTATCACCAAGGCAACGAAAAAATAATATATTTGTTTATTAAGACCCAGTTCTACCTCTACTAAAAAGGGTTCTCAAATAAAAACGTTATTTTTTGTTCAAAGTTTATGGAAGTTTCAGTGTAACTTCTTAGATAAATAGCGAGTTGGGCTGGATGAAAAATAATAATTTGGAAAGATAAAATTTAATTTTATATCTACATATTTGGATTTATTCAAATATAGAACATAAAATAGATTTTTTATTTTAGTACAATTTTAACCCAAACGTTATAATTGCGATAATAAAGCGTAATTGCCACAAATGCATTTTTTTGCCCATATTACTGCTTCCCGGTGTAGAGAGCAGACGTCAGGAGCTTGAAACACCGCCTATAACTGGTGACTACGGATTGACGTTGGTGCGGGACAGGCTGGCCACCCCAAGCAAAACGAAACATCCCAATGAAATTTATCGTTTCGGAGTTGCGATGTTATCAGAACGGAGCTTTAATCTTGGTGGCTATGAATCGGTGAAAATAGTCGAAAATTGTCAGATAAACTCTAGCTAAATACATTTTAGCCGATATTGTGTTACTGGCGCCCACTAACGTGATTTAATTTGTTTTTAGCGAATTAATCGTTTTTTTTCCGTGTACTTCATGGACACAGCCTGATTATTCCATAGAAAATATTTTGCCGACAGCAAATTTGGTATTTTGGTGAAAATAGTAGCCTGCAAATGTCGTTTAAGCCAGGGAAACAGAAATTAACCATCAATGTCAGCGTAGTAAAATTGACGATCGGTATATTTTTGGGTTTAAAATATCTATTGCGATTGCCATTTAAAATTTCAATGACGACGGCATATCCGGAAACACCAGAAATACTGCTAACTCCAAGAGTATAGTATAGGCTATTATTTTTTTTTTGGTATTAGGACTTCTCAAAATTTCAGTCAATATCAACGTCATACATACAAAAATAAACGGGCGTACCTAATACCAATGGCGTGGATCACCCGGTAAACTAGCAGTCATCAAAATTATGCATGATTTTGTTGTTACATATGGCCAGGTTGTTGTCAAACAATTTCAATTGTTTCTTGTGCATTCGCAGGCAACTTGAACAATGTATTGCAATCTTAAGTTATTTTAATCTTTCTGGGATCACCCGGTATATGAAACGTCGAAAGTAAGTATAATTAAAAAATAATTAAACATGTAAAGCCATCTAAAATTTCGAAATACCATTTTCGAATAAAATTTTTGCATGGCTTTTTAAAATAAAGGTACTTTACTCTTAAGACTTTTTATAGTCAGAGTTCTAATATTTGTATTTTTGGTTTAACACAGACACTATTATAGGCAGTAACATTTTCTGCGAAATTGTTGATAGGAATGTTTTCCATGTGTCCAACATTCTGCCAGACACAGTATGTAGATTGGTATAAAACAACTTCGCACCAAAATACATCATTCTCAGTCACCTTTTGTCTGCCAGAATTGTGGATAAAACCCAATTAGCACATACGCGCAAAACACTCTACGTCCAAAATAAACAAAATCCCGGTTACGTCACCTCCAAACTTACTGACCAAGCCTTACATTCATACAACCGCTTTGATCTTCATATCCCACAAAACCTAATTAGTTCGACCACTCCAAAGACCCGCTTCGCAGTACAACCTTTAAATGAGATAATTCTTTTAATTAATTACCCACGACGTTAATTCCCTCGTCATCCAATTTAAGCACACCGATTAATATCCAGACTCCAGAATGACAGCAGTTAATAGTACTACTGGCGGAACGCGTAGTGAATGGAGTATTTGTTGTTATCTGTTGTTATGGCACGCTCGATATATGACTCTCTGAGGGTTTAGTGTTATTGATGCTGTGCCTGGCCGATGAATTTTTAATACGAGCACGAGAGTTGGACACGTGCGACGTAGATGTTTTGCCGCCGGAGCCAGGTTCATTGAAATGGGACGAGTATTGTGTGAGTATCGGATTTTTCGTGTGACAGCTAGTGCTTGTTACTGAAGTAATTGAAGGCTGATTTCTCCCTTGTTGTTCGTCGTTCGTATTCATGGGCGCCGTACGTTGGACTCGTCCAGATAATTGGAATTCGTTGCCAGGTCATAGCACACGACGTCCTTTTGAAAAATATGTTTTTGTTTCGTTATGAAAGGTATCAATTTGCGAACTGGGAAAAAGGTAGTGGGAAACTAGAGGCTGTTATTGATTGTTTTCAAAGCATGTATACTCGACATCTAAAAGGTCAATGTAATCGTTTTCAATCTGTTTCAAATTAATCTGTTCATAAGCTACACTGGCCAAATATTGTTTCCAGAAATCATGGTGTTGAAATAGAAGAAATTATATTATTCAAATGTGACATTTAAATCTAAGAAACAGGTATAGCGATATACTAGCTAAGGTTGCCAGATCTCATATATTTGATATGAGTCTCGTATATTTGAATAGAATGTCATATCTCATCTTGACTTACCTAAATCTCATATATACTAGCTAAGGTTGCCAGATCTCATATAATTGATGAGTGTCATATATTTTAATAGAATCTCATATCTCATCTTGTTACCAAAATCTCATATATTTTATATCGTATATTAATGTGTCATTAATAATTTTTATTAAGAATAGTTTGTATAATTATATATTTTTCAGAATCATTGACATTTATCCTAAAATTCAAGATTTGGTCTCATTTCTAACCAAGATTGTAGAATTTTTTATACTTATTAATATATTGGAGTAAGTATTGTTAATTTCCTATAATAATTTCCAGCTCGCGTTCATCGAGCAAGGCCTAATGTGTAATGAACAATTGTCGCCTTTCAAGAAACATGATTATAGACTTTTCAATGTTGTCCATTTTGTATTGTTGTGTTGTTGTCCATTCTGTATTTTCGGTTTAAACATTATCTGTCAATAATTCAAGGGGTTGCCAACCAATATTATCGTCTTTCTCCTGCTTTTGATGAAGACGAGCCAACAATTCTTATAGCAAATTAATAAACGATGCGAAGGTAGTGTTAGTTGAAATTCACTCAATTGTAGAGAAAAGAGAATGAACAACCAAAATACAGGCACAAAATGAACACAATCGATAATTTAATTCTATAAACGACACGTTGACACTATCGAGTGTCCGATAAAAGTCTCTTAATAACAAATTGGTAAACAATAAAAATGCCACAAACTTTTTTTTAAATTTAATCGCATTATAGACGAAATTTTTTTAATGTGTTCATGTCCGGAATTGTGTTGTTTGGACGCTAGAGAGAGTCGGAAGATTGAGCCAATTTTACAAACAGCATAGTGAACATTGTGTGAACTGTCATGTATCATAGAATGGCACTTTTAAAACCAAATAATAATTGTCTGACTTTTTTATTATTTAACGTCTTTGGTAATAGTTCCTTTTTGTAACCGTTTTGAAATTTTTGTACAAATTTTGGCCAATTTGGGTTATCTTTAATTCTTTTTAGAGACGTTAAACAAATAAAATTTTCTCATACAAATTATTTGGTTTTGAAATATCTATCAATTATATGCTACTTTACGCAGTATATATTTCTGCAGTATCCAAATGGTGTCAGGTTTGTATCTGGACATGAGTTCGGTATCAAAAGTTGACTGTTCTGTATACTTTACCTATATTTTACACTCTATTTTTAACGCCCAGTATCTTTGAGATAAACAGCTCAGCAGTGCAAAAAACTGCGAAGTAAAAAGACTAATAAGTATGATTAAATGTTTGCCCACACATGGTCATTTTAGAGCACAAAACCGTAAACTTGGCACAATTTATCTTGTGATTCTTTTGCGACGAGAACTGGAGAAAAATAATTAAAAATAAATTTCATAATTATTGAATATCCTTTCCGATGGCAGTTGCATAAGGACCTTCCGAATCGAATGGCAACGAGCATTTTGCGATTGGCGCAATAATTATGACGTGGGTTATTTTCGCGTTTTCAAGGTCGGAGACGGGGGCCTTAAGAAATCGCGTACCAACCAGAAAACCTTTTTTTGCAAGTAGAAAAAACACGATTTTTCTGCGGAGCATTGCGGGCACATTTATCGTCAAATATTCTAACAAGATTCGGTGTAGAAGTATTTTTTCGGTTATAAAATAACAAGCTTTTTGTCCAGCAGCATTTCGAGAACTTGAAACGTTTTTCGGAATCCACATTTGCGATGAAATAGTAGAGATCAAGTTGATCAATATCTCATATATTTTTACTAGTAGTCTCATATATTTTGAAAAGTACAATCTGGCAACCATAGATATAGCTGGTATAACAAGCATACCAGGTCATATAATTTACTTTAAATTGACAGTATAACATTTCATAGCATATTTTGTAATTTATTATATTGATTTTTGCATGTTCAATTCGTTTTTGTATGTTCAATTCCTTAAAGTTATAGCCGTTTAAAATATTAACAGAAGGAAGAAGAAGCAAATACATATCAAACAATATAAAACGAAGTAAGGAATTAACACAAACAAAATCCTTTACAATAATAAAATGTAAATAAATTAATTAAAGTTAAACGATTAATAATAAAAAAATACTAAAAAAATTAAGAAACATTTATTAGTTGTAAGTTACTGGTTACATATCGATTTATTGGTTTTTTATTAAATTTGTTAAATAACCTCACACTCACAAAAAGTAGAAAATCTCCACTAATATGACAATAAATTAATAACACGAGGCAACAATTCAATGCACTGCAAAATACTAAGTTCTAAATTATACGTAAATATGCGACATAGAAAATACATGCAACCTTTTACTAGAACTTGTCCGATAATGTCGAACATTTGCTATGATAATTATAAATAATATAGATGTAGATAAATAATTTACATAATACTTACCCGTTATGTAGTGGGTTTTCTAGAACTGGTTTTAATTTCTCAGTACTGACATCTAGCACACTATCAATACGTCAGAAATCATCAACTTTGACTGACGGCATAATTTGGACACTCTTTATTTTTTTTATTGATTCTCGTCATGAAAACCTTTTGACGTATGTAGAAATTTTATAATTTCTTGTTTGTTTGCAATAATTATTTTTTTAAAACTAAATGCGGTCACAATAGTGAATTGCATAAAGTCATACTGAAAAAAGAATGTCGGATTTTGACCATGAATAAATACGTGCTTTCTTCAAATATTGAAAACAAAAAAATACAGATAAAAACTTATTTTTCGTGCTCTTCCTGCATTTTTTATAACACTGCATATGAAGGACGCGCGGGGGGAAAAACGGGAATCGCAACGCGGAAAATCCTTGTTAATGCATTCCTACTTTTACTTCTTTTCATTTTCTATCGTGACGCAAAAAATAGTTTGATATTTTTACCATTCGCTACGTCACTAGCGAGCATTGCTGCCTATACATATTTTACACTGAACAACAAATAACTAAATAGTTTGAATGTTTTTGTGACGTCACAAGCACTTTAGCAGTCGCAATGACCTCTCTTCATATTTTCAGGACATTTATGATATATTACGTAAGTATTTAAACAATAACAGATACTTTGATGTTTACATATTACAAAAGAAACAGGTACAATTTAATAGGTACTTTAATTTATAGAATTATCACAAAATATTTATCTCTATCAGTATCTCCTTGTTTGGCAAGACAATGTGGGTAGACAATGGCGATTCAGAAAATCGATGTAACGTAAGGTTGCAATGGTGACTTGCAATGGTATATATAGATTGGTAGCTTTGTGACTCCGGGAAACCGTACGGACACCCTCAAGCCTAATTGAATTGCTTCCTTATCTGCAATACATTTCCGGTCTTGCCAAGAAGCAGATGTGGACAGACCGGATGATCATCGGTTACGTCAAGAGTTACAGTGGCGTATTTGGAGAATATCGTTCAGTGGCCACTGAAGATTTGTCAACTTGTCACTGCAAATCTTCAGTGGCAAGTTAACCCGTGTATTGCAAAGATTGTGTAGAGTGTGATAACAATAAAACTCTTTGACCTTATAATAGTTAATTTTAATCAATACATACAACAAGACTGAAATTGTATATACAGGAAAGCATTTCTTTGTCAATAATTAACTTTATTTGAGTCAAAGAAGTGTAAGAATTGAATATCAGCACCAAATATTTCTTAGAACTAAATATTTTTTAGTTGTAGCAAAGTACTAACAAAATATACGAATCAAAACGATTCGAAACAATTTACAAGATACCTTCGACTCTTACTCCTGATAATTTTAGATCGAAGGCCCTATGTTGAACTGTCATCTTATTTTTATGCGCTTTTTATCTTCTCAGTAATCTTCCACAAATCTGCAAAAAGAAATAAAATTAATACATTGTAATTGTCGTATGTGTGACAAAGAAACAATATACTAAAACTAATGAGACGAAAAATACCGGAAGATGCCTTTTAGTGTGGTGGTGTGGAGGGTCGTCATACCACGCATTAATTTTGTAACATTTTTAAATGACTGTTTCTTGAGTTTTAAATGAAACAGTTGGATGTAGTAACCCTCTACTTCTCTACAATTTTTATCTAGTATGTATATCATACACCAAATGTTACTAGTTTTTGTGATATTTCCAATATAACGAAAATGTAATGTGCTAATATTGCTCTGTATACATGGTGTTTGGTAATTATTTTTCCTTATTAATGTAGAGTGTAATTTAGAACCTATTTAACCAGATTTATCCTTATACAAAGTATTACGGTTATCAAGATATTAACAATTTTATAAGAAGCATATTTTGCAATTTTTGCAATCAAATGGCAAAAAACAGGTACCTGATCACTTAAAACTAGTATATTAAAGTAAACCCTAAATCTTGTCATTTTTGGGTTAACTTGTAAATGTTAACATGTAAATTTGTTGAATTTTGAAAGTGTAAAACAGACAGCGTTTCTGTTGTGTAATTTGTGAACTCACACAAAAGAGCAAATATGCAAAAAACAACCTGACACCTCCAAATATCCGACTTCCCATTCACGTTATCAAAATTACGCACAATATTATCATCATTCACATTATATCAATTATGAATTGGCCAATTTTAATCAATTAACAACATTAAGTAGATATTGTTGTTTCTTTTTTTACTGAATACATATCCGTTCTCAATTGTTTCTTATCAAGTTTTATTTTAGCGTTTCCTGTTTGTTTTTGTATGTGAGCGCACATACCACTACAATGAAACGTTTGCCTAAAATTTTCACAAATTTGTCAAATAGAAAAAGTTATATCTTGTTTATATTTTAAAAGTTATATCAAGTCAACTGCTCCTTTGCGTAAAAACAGCAAAAAAAGACGTTTCAAAATTTCATCCTGTATTCTAAAAAAAAAACACCTTTATACGATGCTATAAAATCTTTACTGTTCCTCTTGACCAAAAGAAAACAAATGGCATTGCCTACTAATTTCATTACACCTTTCATTTCACATTAAATTGACCCGATATTATCAGAAATGTTGCATAGCCATACATAAAGCAACATTACGTTGGATTAAAACGTTCAATTATTGCAAATATGGTATGTTTTCAATCTTCACAATATAAGCAATTAGTTTATCAAAGAAATACTTGAATTTACTTAATATCTTTGCAAAAATGTCAAGAGTACAACAATATTTACACTAAAAACAAAAATTGATAAAATAATAAAAATTACTGCATGCTACGATCGCCCTGTATAGGTCATTTAATTTTTATGACATCAGCATCTAGCTATGGTTTTAGTTATAACCTATTAATTATTATTATTAATATTACCTATTATTATTAAATGTAGTATTTACGTAGTATTTAACTCAGGAACTATTTTCTTTACATGGGTACAATCTGATATAGTTATAAAGACATATTTAGTGTTCATAATAATATGGTATGGCATACAAACCATTTCATTTAAAAAGGTTCATATTTTTTCCTTCGCGCCTAAATGCAACATCCTATATCGTCAAAATAATTTTCCGTTGCAAAAAATGATGGGCCAAACAACTTTTGAAGGAGATATTTTTTCTCTTAAGATAAATGCAGTTTCGACCAGTGTGACTCTAGTGACTACACCCTGTATATTTCTTATAACTGGTTTCTTTGATTGAATTTAGTTTTGGTCTCTGTGTACTGAAGATGAAGTTGAAGAAGAAAAACAACCTTAATATGCAACATCAGAACTTCACCAGCCGAATTTATTATAGCCCGCATAGCGCCGTATAAATTATTAGTTTTCTCTCAATCCCTCATTAATTCGACAGGCAGTTATGGCGGACTTACATTATTCTCTGCAAACTTCTTGGGCCGACTCCAGCACACAAACATTAAGTTAATGACAACAATTTTGGCTGACATTTTCAGCATCGTCTCACCGCGCTAAGTGCATTGACACCCGTGGCTCTAATGCATATTTATGGTGCTATTCTAAAAAGTAACTTCTAGCACCTCTATAATAAAATAATACCTGCGTATTTGATTTATTTATAAAATATGATGTTGGATTTTCAAAACTGAAATTCCGTCAAGGCTTGGGCGTTCCAATTTTCTGCTGCAAATTGAACTCCCTGAAAGGCGGAAGATTTCCTTTCAGGCGCTGACGCGTGTGTTATTAGTTTTTATTTTGTAAGCCCTGATCAAATTTATTTTCCAAAAATAACTTTTGTGCACGTGCCGCTAAGACACTCTCTTTATACGGTCTGTTATTTTTATTAAAAATCTTAATAGAAAATAAGTAAACTACAGAAAGGCGACAATATTAATTGGAATTCAACTCCCAAGAGAGACTGTGTAAGACTGAACACTTGATATTTATTAAAAAATAAAGCAACACAAAAGTATTCACAAAAATATGGTTTTTGCAAATTTGATCAATTGATTTCCAATTTGATGTTGTTTTGTGCTGTTTTCTAATTATGTTTTTTAGGCTTGCAACCAGCAAAGCATTTTTGACTATAAAATAATCTGTGCACAGATTTTTAATTAAAACATTAACACTAAGGTCTGCATATTTGCCAGAATTAACTGGTGTTTATTATTCCACTTTGTGTTTATTTCCTTACTTATAGCCAAAAAACTAAAGCGTTTGTTTCTACACCGTCTGGTTTAGAATAAATAAAATAAATGGCCTTTCCTAATTCTCGCATTGAAATTGAAACTGCTGTTTTAAAATCTCCTCATTTAAGTTCATTTAATTGTGTAATTAAATTACACATTTTTATATTAAATTAAATTTCCGATTTTTTTTAAAGAAATAGCTACGGAAAATTAGAAAAATAATGTTAACTCTGGGAGTATCGATTTTGTAAATGAAAATTGAAAAGATGCTCCTAATACATTATTTTGTGCTGCTTACGAATTTTAACTCAGAAGTTGTCCATCAAAGGTATCGAGAAAGTTGAGCCAAAATTTCATTTATAGGCAAATATACAAGTGATGAGGATGCTACCTATAAAAAATCTAAAAACCTGATGTGATAACGAGTTATTGACTAATTTACAGCGAATAAATCAACACTTATTCATCTACTTCCAATATTTCTTTTAGGCTGACCAGGATAACCAAAAACCAACAATTTTGTTCCTACCACGTCAGCTTCGGAATATAGAAAACCTTTTCCAAATAAATACCAGGTTGTGTGACGTTACTGGTTGAAATGGTACAAATCGCGCCACAGACTTTGACAATTCTGACAACTCCATACTTATATATGTGCTTCCTATAGTGGTGCTGCCGAGGTCGGAACTAGCAAAGTGTTTACTGAGCTAAATCTAGTAGTAAAATGTTTTTAATTTTTTGAATGCAACTCTGATGATTTGGGTGTTGTCAAATTATTGGAATTCCCAGTGGCATACTACTTCGTCTTCTTCTATTATTTCTTCGTATTAAGGCAAACCCTCATTGTATGTCTTGTTTTCAGATAGCAGTTGTCATTCTGAGTAAACTGTTTCATACGGATTTATTTATTTTTAGTTAAAGTAGTTTGAAATGTACAATTAGACAACATTAAACTCATAGCTCATAACATTTACTTTAAGAAGAACAAATCTGATGTTGCCAGACAAATGACTTTATCGTATTATACAGCAGTGTCAATAGAATCAAAATATCTGTCAAATCCTGGCTAACTAGTTTTAATGCAGGCACGACCGATATCGATCAAATAGAATTTGCTCATGCAGCTAAACTATTAATTGTACCAAAGAAGTGAGATAAAATATTATACAAAATTTCCTCTTTTTTAATTTATTATTTAACTATTTTGACAACATTACATAAATGGCGGTTCATACTATATGTATTATAACGTAAAAATAGTAAAAGTTTATGTGGAGTATTTGTTTCTTCATGTTTTATTCAATTTATTTTTATTATGTTTAATTATTAATATTTATTTACTTTTTATTATTGTAATGGGTATGTTTGTTTTCTTCCTTCGTTTTCGCAGTGTTTAGGTATTTTTCCGTTTGTTTTCTTAATATTTCAGTCAACTGTTACTTTTGAATGAACACGTCCCTTTTATTCAACTTCGAAACCAAAATAACAAAAGAATAAGAAAATTCTACCAAAATCACGTTATTACACATTAACCTTGTTTTTGTCCCCAAAAATCATGTAAAAACTTACGAGCCCGGATTCAAATTAATAATCTCATGCTTCCCAGAGTGATCAAAGTTTTCGTAATTTGAAAATGCCCTTTCCTCGAAATTTTCTTATGTAAGGCCATACAATTTGTATGGTACTATTAAGACAATTAATTGGCATATTTACAACAGCGAGAAAAATAAGGGATTTACTATTTTTGAGAAAATATCGACAACGTCGTCAACGTCATAAGTAACAAATAATAATTGGTGATCGGAAATTGAATAATATATGCAAATGTATATTTTGATAACTAAAAGTGACGTTTCCAATTCCAAATTTAACGAATTTATTCCATATTGTTTTCTTATTGATTTCACAGTTGACAAGCATGATTGGAGTTTCTCCGGCGCACAGCAAATTCCTATTTAACCTACATAATTCGCGCCATCCGGAAAATATCCGCAGCGCAAACTAACCTAGTTTTCCTCTACTAGATTTCGAAAGTTAACCGAGGAAATTGGAAGAGTCACGACTTCTCTCTCTCTAGCCAGAACGAATTAAGTCGCGGACGTGATGAAGTATAATTTCTCGATTACACGATGCTCTCGGTCGCAAGGAGACCGAGTGTTTCCGACCCAGTTATTACCCACCATGTGTTATGTCTCTTCCAACGATACGTAATTACACCATACGAATTTTATCTCTTAACTGTACTCCGATTGGTGAAAGGTCGAAAATGCGAAGCGTCGAAAACGAGAGTGGTACCAATGAAAGTGACATCGAAGGATTTGGTCTTCAGTTATGCGAAAGAACAGGTGCTTGAGAGACATTAAATATTTATTTTGGTTGTAAATTTAATGGCATTTAATTAAAATTCTTTAAAAATTACGTCACTGCTGTGTAATTAATATCTGAGAGGAAGTTTGCTTTAAATTTTGTACGAAGAGAGTTTCTACTTTGAGTTGGTACCCATAGAGAATGGTGTTACTGAGATTGACAATAATTGAGACGTCACGTCTCATGTTGGGAAGGCGCCGGAAGATGACTTTAACTACCTGCTTCAGTCCAAATCTTTACGGGTGGTCACTCCTGTCTACAGTAAAATGATGGTTAAAGTTTACTATATCTTTTGAACAACTCAACTTGGTTGTTTAAGGTGTTGAGTAAGAGTAAGTCAAGTTGATTTCAATATAATATACTAAGCTGTAAATTTGGATCTTGCAGAATCGCTATAAAGTCCTCTTAACTAGAATTAGCAACAAGATATATTGGTTACTGTGAAACAAATATTGGATAGTTAAAACCCCAAAGACTGCTTTCTACATAGTATGGCGTGATTCATTCTTCCATCAAAGACTTTATATTACCTACCTATTAAGTATTTCCCAAAGCAATATCCGCCACCACCCTCTAAGCACCCACCTTACTCATTCCAAGAGCCAGCTATTAATTTACCTGCTATGAATCATCGTGCCTTCTGTTGGGTGTAGCTCCCACCCATTTATCGATTAAATTCATTGTATAAATAAGTACTAGGACATATTATGCTAAATGACACGAGTCAAAATGTATTTCTTCAGTTTATTATAACAATTAGCGACAGGTCCTAGCCGACATATTTTTTTAAATCCAAAGTGAGCTTTTTCTTTTAATGGTGTTTGTTTTTTATGCTTGTTGTATTAAAAATTTAATTAATTTTTCATTTTTATCGATCATTCCATTCATTATTTCATGATGCCTACGCGAAATGCTTTACGGGTTATGCCAAATGCTTTACCGCATAATTTATCATATAAACCCAGATAAACTACATAGCTCGGTTCCAGGTTCATAAAAAAAGTTGTCCCAAAAACGCAACATGAGGAAATTACCTGCAAAAATATAATCCAATAATCGTTGCTTTGCTTTTTTAAACGATAGAACAGTTTAAATTAATATCCCAAGAAACTAGTAGCTTTCTTTCGTTTCAAAATCTGAATGTGACACAAATTTTTAATTCTTGTATCTGGTGAAGTTACAGTTTCTTCAACAGTACAGGCTCATATTTTATTCCAGCATTCCAGAATCAGTTGACACTTGTTCGATTTTTAGTTGACAAATTAAGTAATTAGAAATATGAAATTTTATTATTTGTTAAAGCAGTTATTTATTATTATTGTTGTAATTAAAAAAGGACTGGATTCAGATCTTTGAATAAAATGTTTGATTGTTAATGCTTCGTCAGCAGACTTAATTAAAGTAATTTTCGTTTTATTCTTTCGTTATCATGTCCCAAATCTCGTCCATAAACATTACAACACTAATGCATGCATCCATAAAGAATGGTATAACCGTTTGTTACGTAACTGTCGGTCATAATTAGGCGTTCGTTTAATACCAATTTTTGACTACGCATTTTACATTACCGGTTTTTAATACAAAAAAAATTAATCCTGGAAGCGGCTGCAATTTTGATGGCGCCCTCAGCGTTGTCGAGAGTTGTTTTCAACTTGTGTTTCTAGGAGTTTCACTTCGCTACAAGTGTTGTGACCAATTTTGATATCTCTATTTGTGTGCAAAGCTGAATAATCATAATTGACAGATCGCAACCAGCTATGGATAAACAGAGAAATGATGATGGCATCATTTCATCACATTTTCAAAATCGACCAGCCATAATCATAACAATTAACCATTTATGTATCCCATTCGCAATTATTTTGCGATTATGTACTTACATAAATAATAACTTTGATGAAGTACAAATCATATCGCCGGTAATTTTAAAAAATCACGTTTGTTAACTGAGAAATACAAATCATTTTTTCTTCTATGTAACTGCAAAATATCGTTCTTGTTTACGAATTGACATACGAAGTGGTTAAAGATTATGGTTTTCTTGTTGCTTTTTACTTTATCATACGCAGTATGATGAAGTATTGTAATCGTGCCGAAAAGAAAAATTGAGATTTTAGCGGAAATTGGTCTTTTTGGGTCCCCTGATCATTTTTGACCAAGGTACAAAAAATGTCTCTCTGTGTGTGTTTGTTTGTATGTGTGTGTAGTCGATTTTTGTGGAGACGATTCCGGAGAAACTACTGAAGGTATCGGGACGAAACTTCATATTTAGAAGTTTCATGACTAAACTTAGAGCTGAAAAGCTTTTTGTGCAAAAGGGTCCAAAGGAACTGGACGTTTCCTGTAATCATTTTGCAAGGATTTTGCAAATGAGCCGCCATTTCTGTAATATCCTCAAAATAATTAAATAATAAATTAAAGTAGAGGAAATTCTGAACAATTTATGTCTGCGCAAAATTTTTTGGTAAAATTAATAGTTTAGTTGCAAGAGCAAATTCTATTTGATCGAGATCGGTCGCATCTGCATTGATATAATACTATCTAGTGAGCCAGGATTTTCCAAATATTTTCAGTCTAATGACAGTAGTAGTGTCAAATGCTGATGTTTTGACAATATCTCACTATATCTAGCAGCGTGTCCAAAATGCATGTTCTGTTTGTTTTTGGTTTGAGAAAGTATGATCATGTATCGAATGGGCTGGACGATTTGGGGTGGTTGAACATGGATAACACTAGGGTGTTGCATGCAGCAATATTATATCATAAGTTGCTATCCCAGAGGATCCAACAATACCTCATGCGGAAGATAGCTGTAGAACGTATGCCCATAACCTTAATTTAAGATTCAGGGGTTTGTTTGCTCCACCTGGTCATCGCGCTGAGCTGTATAAACGGTCATTCTCTTACCAGGTCAGTCACATATACAATGGTTTCAGGGAAGATATGAAAAAATTATCGTTAAGCAGTTTTGAGGGAAGAAGTGTTGTCTGTTTGCACAACAGGGGGGACTTTAGGCATTGAGCGCACATCTGAGGCTGTTTTAATTTTTATTTTTTATGCGCATGCGCGATGTTTTGTTGACTTAAATGTGCTGCAATTACGTGTAATTAGACTCTAGAGTATTTTTGTTGTTGTTTTTGTTTTGATAAGTTCTCGGAATTATTGTTATATTATTGGTACAATTATGCCTTAGTTTTAGTGTGCTGTCTCCGCCCTAAATATAAATATTACTTTGTTGCATTTAATATTGTTTTATGTTAATAAACGGTTTTATTTATTTATTTAATTATTTATTTATCTGTCAAATCCTGGCTAACTAGTTTTATTTTAATGCAGACACGACTGATCTCAATCGAATAGATTCTCATGCAGCTAAACTATTAATTTTATATATTGTATGATAAAGTCATGTGCTGGCCACATCAGATTTTTTCTTGTGTTTGTGGTCCTGAATGAACATACATTAAACAGCAATGGATTTAACTTTAATGGTAGTAATGTTGAAGTGGGCAAGTTCCAAAATAAACACACGGTGTGTACAACCTATTAAGTTCCATATCAATTTCCGTTTCCAGCCCAAAAACCTGATACATTTCACAATCCCAAGCATCAATTTCCCGCGTATGAATCATCCCTTCTAAAGCATCGCACCACTTATCGATTCAAAAGCTTACGCACCAAACCCACCCCTACAACCCCATTTCCCCCCCCGCCACTCAATTTTCCGTCCAATGCAACGCACCCCCACCCATGTTTGTCTTGCATCAACTCCGTTCCCTCCAATTTCCACTGAAAATCCGCATCCCTAAATCTAGCACCCCCAGCGGTCGGGGAGGACCGCTCTCAACTATCCGGACGCATGCGCGCCATCTATGTCTCGGACGTCAATTAAATCCTGTAGAGAGCGCACGCCGCACGCCGAGCGTCGTTTGTTTTGGATGTCAGTTGTTCGAAGGCCGCCGTTTCGCGTACGCATAGCTTTCGATTGTTTCCTCGTGCGCCGGCTAACTTGATTATATCGATCGTTTTTAGTATGTTCGAAAGTTTTGATTTTGTGAGGGGTTAAATTAATTAAGGGATATTTTTTGGACTTAATTATGCTTCTGCCAACCGCTACTCCTACTGTTGCCTTCCAGGCTGATTTTTATCAAACTGAAAAATCGAAGTTTTATGTGAAATGTGCCACAAGTTTGAGCCCTGCGAAGCCAGAAAAGACCAAAGATGATCAAGCTAAGGGAAAGTTTAGATTTTGCGTCTGTACTGGTTATAGAAAGTCAAAAAAGACCTTAACGAAGTGGTATATAAAGGTAAGCTGCTAAATTTGATGATTACAACAACAAAAAATCTAAGAATTGAGATCCTATAATGAATTATACTTTTTAGTCTGTATTAATAATTGATAACTGATTTCTCCTAAAGATTAAAATGATTATAGGCCTATTATTGCAAATTACTATATTTAGATGTTCTTATTGATCTTTTGATCGGATTTCCTCAAAGTGATAGCAATGGACCACTTTCCTTTAATAGTAAAAATATTATTTGGCATCAGGTACATTAGAGAGCTCGTTAAAATGGTTTACAGCTTACGTTTACAATAACAGGAGAAAATCTGGCTTCACAGATGCTAGTGAAAATTGAAGAAAACATGATAATTAAATTTTGATGGGAGTTTCTGCGAATAGATCTTACTATATTAATTAATATAATAATTGGATCTAGAGTTTTTATTTCCTAGATGGATTTAATTTGTGTCCACGTTTCGCCAATGTTCTTTGGCTTCCTCAGGGCTCTATAATAATTTAGTACTCTATATCTACCAGTTTTTCATATTCGTCGTATTCAGCGCTGACATTAAACGGTTTCCGCTAACGTAATGTAATGACTAGTGAAATGCATTAATCAGTAATAATTAACAATAATTGGAAGAACTAGTATTGCACGTAAAATGGTATTTACTAAGAATTTTGTGCATAATTGCTTTGAAGGTTGATGTTCTTTTGTAGCCAAAATGTTAGTCTTCATCAGGAAACTGACAGTAAGAAATAAAAACATTAAATTAAAATTTTTCTTGCCTAATTTGATTTTGAAATATTTAATGGTTCCAAAATATTTCTTATTTCCTTTAACACAATGATTACACGTCATTAAAAATTGTGAAAATCGTTGTCATCTATGTGTAAATTTAACGATGTAACAAGTATAAGTGAAATTTACGTTTATTTATTTTTACTTTTAGGTTACACAGTTTGAATGTTGTTTTCTCAACACGGTGCATTCTAATGCGCTTCTTTAGTAAAATTAATTTGTGTATCGTAATTTTTATTGTCATAAAGATCAAAGCAATAATAATTCAAAACTTATTATTAAAAATGATACCAGAAAAACACCCTCTGCAGTACTCCAACGGTCTAACACACTCATGATGGTTTTATTCCTTTCTTCTTTCATTAAATAAATAGTTGTCACTTTTATCTTGCTAACTTTATATGGTAATGGCCCAAAATTTTCATATCTCGGGAAAAAAATATTAATTTAACATACCTACAGACTGGTTGACAAGAAACGTTAAATTGTTAAATTATCAAATGCCATAGAGAATGTTGTTCTAAACTTATTTTAATGCGAAGATATCGAAAATGAATAGGTGAATAATCATTTTTAATATTTTATCATTTGTTCTTATTTCGTTTGATATTAAGGCAACTCCTTTTGTTAAGTAAAAATAAAAAATCATATCAGCAAATCCTTTTGTTGGAAGCCATTATCAAATTAACGAAACGACAAAAATATTTAAATAATATTTAAATTAAATTCTCTTTAAAAGGGTATATTCTCACCTGTAATTGACATACAGGATTCAAATTTAAGCTTAAAAATTACATTTTAAACAGCTATGACATTTTTAATTTGGATGTAATAGAATGAATACTCTTGAGAAAATTTACAAATTTGTAGCTTTTCGTCCGTCCTGTAGGTTGAATCAAAATTCTGACTTATAGACTATCGACTTTGTATACCACCCAAAACTCTTTATAAAAAATACTTTCTTTTCCAGAAATTAAAATTTAGGTCCCCTATAGGTATAGTTAGTTTCATCTGGGACACACTGTATATTGAGAAGTTGTACGACGTCTGTTCTCTGGTTGAACTGGTTATCGCGTATGATTCTTGATTCCACTTTGACCTAGCTGTAATCGTCAGTGAACCAGTATATTGATTTATCAAATGCAATTATTGACAATCCGCGTTGGCTGTACAACCAAGCAGGCGCCCGCATTGTGATAACATGACGCCTACTTGAAGCCGGAACAGGATAGAATATCGCTTTAGAAGCCCTACTTCGCACTGGTGTTTTTTTTTTATTTTGATACACGTGTCGTTACTTTGTTACGCACAAAAGAACAATATTACAATAGAACTTCGGTAAAAAAGGAACGAAAATAGTGTTGTATTGCATAAAAATCACGCAAGGTTTATCTAAAAATATTCAACACATGGAGTTAATATCAATACATTTGCTTATTTGAAGCAGATGTTATTTATCTATGCCTTTCTTGGTAACTATGTACTTGGTAACAATACCTGATTTTGTTGAAGGGTTAGGTGGTCCTGTTTGAACACCTTGCATGGCTATTTCCAAGGGAACAGATGGCTGGATTTAAATCATCTAAGTTTTGGGTCAGTGTCCTCTAAAACAGGTACTTAAACCCTTTTTATTATATTGCGGATGCAGTAGTAAGAAAATCTTTATTTTCTTATGTTGTTATCTTATTTTTTCAACTTTTGCGTACTTTGTCGCATATCAAATTTTGTGCTAAACAAGTTAATGATGTTGTATTGTCGTACAGTGGCCTTGGATGTTGTTTATAGTTGTGATATAATATGCACTGGATAATTTTATCTGTTTGTGTATGCTCTTTTATGTTTGGTTAGTCAGGCCAGAAAATCCCAGCCAAACACATTTGTTAGTACTATCAGAATGTCTAATAAATAGAAATGTACAAAATGCATTAGATACTTCAATATAAATAATTATATTATCCAATTATGTAACTAGAAATAGAAATTTTAGGGTTTCAACGTATGTTCAACTGGGCATTTTGACGTTAATAATTGAGAGATTCTTAAGATCAAGGCAGAGTAGCAATTACATATTAATTTAAAGAAGTAACTCCACATTTGTCGTCCTTTCCGTTTTCTTTTTTTTTGTAGCATTTTTGTATTTTTCTTACGGATTTGCGTAGATTTTGTAAATTGTGTTAAAGGTAGCCGAAATATTTTATTTATGAATATTTGATTTTATTTTTGCCAGACTTCGAACCTGAAAGATTCACCACATTGGAAGTTTTGTTGTTTCTCTTCGGTTTGCAGCTATCGTCTGAAGAAGATTTTAAATAAAAATCGAAACATAACAATGAAATAAACGGTGTTATTCTTTGATTGGTCGATTGCTACTAGGTTTTCCTATTTTTCTGCCAACCAGTACGACTGCAAGTACATCTGCTTGAGTGATTTACGGTTTTACATACATATATTAAAAAAAAATTGCGAAAAAGATATAATTTATAAAATATTGATAACTGATATTCTATGCGTTTTTGATAGAATTAATTGGTTTGAATACAAATTCGTACTAAAAAAAGTATTAGAAACCTGAAAAGTGTCGGATAGTAAACATTAATATTTGTAATTTTACCTGAAATCCTGATATATTATTTAGTGTTTTGTTTGTTTATCATTAATACACACATTTTGACACCTCTTAAATCTGGTTATTCAGTATTGTTTGGTATATGGGAACTTTGTGCACTTACAATGTTGACTACTGTTTGTTTGTTTTTTTTAGTAAAGAGTTCCAAATTTGGGTTTTACTATAAGAAATCTGCTTTAGACTGTCTCGTGGGGCTGTTTTCAGAGAAATTCAAGAGTTAAAACAAAACTTATCTTTTGTTTTCAAGTTATAAGCAATAGTTTGGGGTTTCAATGCGTTGATTAGGCTGGTTCTTATTTTTCAAGTTTTCTTATTTTTTTGCAAGAACCCGCTTATTTAAATACCCTCAGTTTGTTCCTTTACATCCTTACTTAATTCCTGTAAAATTTGAAATCAATGAATACATGTTAACACTTGCCTCAAGAGGCTCAAAATCGTAAAAGTGGAGCGCTTAATAATATAAAAAATAAATTAAAGAATTGTTTGTTTAACAACATTAAATTTACATACCACAGTTCTTAACTGGAAAAAAATGAGTCTAGATATCTGAGAATTTCACATATTTTCAAGTACCTACTTAATTTATCACAATACAATAATTTAAGCTACTAAGCTAATTATGCATCCTGAGCAACAATGAATGTAATCTAATAAGTGATATTTGTTTTTGGTAATTGTATATGTTCTTTTTTCCGTAGAATATGAATGCATAATTATTGTCAACTTGAGCCTAATTTTTAAGAAAAGCAGTATGTACTAAAAAAAATCTGCTTTTATATTTTATGAAAAAAAGGATACCATAAACAGTTTTCATTAGTTCGATTTTGTTCTTTGTTGGCCAGGATATTCACTTAAGCCTCATTTACATCGTTAACTTTTTTGTCAATTATCTTTTTTTAGTTACCGAAGTCTCTAAGAATACCTAAGATAAAAATTTGCCACCCTGTAGATCCATAATAAAGAATAATTAAACTTACATGCTCAGACAACCAGCATTAAATATCGATTAACAATAATCTTACCACCATCACGTAACAAGAAATTTCTCTTCCTTGTAATTTCTCCAAGTCAAACAGGTTAAACTTAACATGTACATATACAGCAGCTATACAGAGATAGTACACGACCGTACACCACTATAACCGGATAAGTAAACTCTTGGGCTTCATTGCATACCATCATCTTAAAACGCTGCATCTTAAACAGCTTCACATACGTAATTTTACAGTAAAATGTGTCTAGCCGGTATAAAATATTCAATATCACGTCAGATCCGCCAAAGCTGCAACAGTTTAGAAGTTTAGAGATTCAAAATGTCACCGAAGCTTGAAGGTTAAACGGAGTTAAAAGGTTAATACACCCTCTTGTTTATTCCTCGAAAGGGGATCCATCATTTTTTTTTCAGATAAGTACTTTTGGTGACAGCTGGAATTAGGGGGTATATACTTAAGATTAGATAGTTTTTTCCTCAAAATACCGGAGGTTGTTGACTTTGGTAAAGAGATAAACACGGAATATTGAATTTATTCACCCAGATGTACTGAAAGTGATTGATGTGCCATTTGGGGCTTTTTAGGACTTATTTTGTAATATAATATTTCATTTCCTGGGAGAAGCTTTTTGAAATGTAAATCCAATACGATAAATTACCTGACCATGAAACATAAAAATGTTTGCGTGTTTTTCTTCTTAATCTAATTCACGTGTCTTTTTTTCCTTAGGAATGCAATGAGTAATTGCTCTGAATCGCTAACTTTGCATACATTTGTTTTGCAAACGCAGAGCAAAGTCAACTTTGATCATTCGTGGCATAAGGAAAAGACAAAGCGTGTGTATTCCGGTGATTTTATTGTGCTAAGTCCGGCAAAACAATGATGATGAGTCACGCTTCTGTACTGGTAATAAGAGTTGTGTGTCGTGAGCACTGAAGGAAATCCGACCCTTGTCTCAATCCCAAAGACTGCTATTATGTGAAGCGAAGGGGAAAGAAAATAACGACTTTGTTTGTGGAGTGTTTAGGTTTGTGTGTGGTGCTGTGAATTTGTCGAGAATAATTATATTATCAGAAAATATTGAATGGTTATACATTTTTTTACCCGATATTTCCAATTTTTATAATTTAACAACACTGGAGACTTCATATGGTAACAAAAAACACACGTATTTACTTATGTTATTTTTTCGCAAATGCATATCTCGTGTAGGACATAAAAGTCAAGAGACCTTATGCCCACGAGTCAAGTCGTCATAATTTACAATCATTTCATTCCTTCTTGTGATGATGTGATGACATCACGATGTTTTCAATTTATTTTAACAACAAATTTAACATCTTTAATTTTAATATCAAAACCACTTTTGAAACCTATAAAACCTAACTATTAGATTATTCTAGTTCTATAGTATTTCTGCTAATAAATAAAATTTGTTTGCTTTGCCTATGCTTTTATTTATTTATTTGTTTGTAGCTTATAAACTGAGTCATCAAGATGGTGATATTTGATAAAATTCTACTCAACAGTTGTATAAGACAATAACTAGAAAATTGCAATAGAACACTGCATCTCTGCACCAAAATTTTCATTATCGAAAAATGTTAATATTTGTAAAGACTTCTGGATGTTCTAAAAACTCCACAGCCATAGGGAGGACATCAATTTAACGTACAAAGCAAAACAAAAAATCGATAAATTTGCTCAAGAGTATAACGTATGTTAAAGTATCATTTTTTGCAATTAAATGTAAAATGTCATATGAAAAAGTTGTTTTAATAGTGTATTATTTGACAATCAAATACGACGTTTTATCAACTATACCATAAATTCTATTTTCTGTCAAATATTTTGAATTTATTTGTGGATGTGATATATCAATCAACTGTCAACCACTTAGGTGTTAACCAATGTGTAACAGTAGCTTTGAATAATAATGAGTTCATATAATGAGACATATATAAGGTTATCTATGGGCTGTCACTGATTTGGCGTTAGTGATGCCGAAGCTACAATAGCGCCATCTGTCGACGGTCCTAATAACTACTGGCCACGCATGCACAGTTTGATCCCGCGTACCACATGGATAGACAAAATATATATCTCCGTTTCACATTGTTGGAACCGAGACTACACATTGGCGCTATAGAACAAGCTCCGTATAATCCCTAACACGTATATTTATAATGAACAATTCCGTTGAATAAAGACATCATTATTCGAAAACAGCTATAAATATTATTTAATGTTTGAAGATTATTCATAAGAAGCTTTTCTATGATGTGTAGTATTAATAACAAATACTGTTGGTAAACATTCAAATGTTTGAAAGTTTTTAATCAAACAATATGAGTGTATTATTCCTATAATAAAATGTCGTGTTTTATTTTGATTAATTTAATATAGTTTGAATAGGAATGGACTAAGAAAATCGATGTTTTTTGTTACAAATGAGTGTATTTTGTTGTTACAAATGATAAATTAGTTTATTTTGTATTTCTATGTATTATGCAAGGCTTAACTACACGTTTTATCTTCTGTCGTGAATTATAATGAAACTTTGACTAATAATACTGCACCAAAAATGGATCATTCTTCAAATATAATTTAATCATACAACGCATTTAGAACAATAGTAACAATAAACGTATGATAATAGACACTATAATGCGCCAGTATATCTACGAAATCTTCTATTATGCAATGTAGATAATGATAGATTACATTACATTCTTTAAATATAAAACATTGTTGCTATTATCAGTGTCGTAACGTAATAAACGCTTTCCAGTAGATTGTCAATAAAAACAATATTGTCAACCAATAAATATCCATTAAACTAGCTAAAATTGAATTAGAAATCGCGACTGTCGAAAGAAAGTATTTGGCATAAATATCAGAAGTTAATACCCGCATTGAAATGTAAATTATTTCGTTTTACCGATATTGCGCGTGTGACGTAACAGTTTTCTTATCGTACACTTACAATAACAGAAAGCGAGCCATAC
Source organism: Melinopterus prodromus (assembly GCA_964023965.1). Taxonomy (NCBI): domain Eukaryota; kingdom Metazoa; phylum Arthropoda; class Insecta; order Coleoptera; family Scarabaeidae; genus Melinopterus; species Melinopterus prodromus. The sequence continues at coordinate 56,592,829 of OZ030393.1, forward strand.
AATTTTAGTCAGAACTATGAATGCAAAAGCCATATATATATACATACATGCATAACAATTGCCCTCTGAGCAGAAACTCATACATACATAACAACATACATATAAAAGCTAACCTGGTATTGCGATACGTATTCAAAGAACCCAGCTGTGGTGAATAGGAACGTGATGTAATCTCTACAGTGACTTTATAGTACCTAGACTATTGTATATGTTTATTGGCAACATTATACGGTGAAATCCAATTAATTTTTTCTTTTTAAGTGCAGGTTTGTTTAAAAAAAATAGCTTAACATTCATTGTTTGGTCTAACATTACTATATTTAGTAATTATTGTTTATTATTGTTGAAGATACGTTGTTGCTTTCTTGAAATTAATCCTAATACATCGAACAAATCAAAGTTTGCTTCTTCACACGCATTTTGTGATATAGTAACGAATTAATTACTAAACTTTTTCATTATGTATATTCTCACTCTTTCGTGTATAACCGCTGTAAAGCTCGAATATCATGGGAGCTTACACACGGATTAAGGTACTGATTGGTCATTCTATTCATGCGGAAGTGTCCCTTAGAGAGCTAAAGGTCAATAACATCCACCACAGCAACGTATAGGTACTATCGGAAAATTTGCTACAATGTGTTACACTTTTAAAGCTGTTGTCACACGTGCAGTTACAACGACGGCAGATATGCCGGAAAGACGGTTCCGGATAATGTGTGAAACACCGCGTTTGATTGATAAGCAGGCTTACGCGGTACTCAGGACATTTTGTTATGTTGGAATTTATAAATTAGGTGTTGGTGAAGATCGTCCACAAAGATCACTTATTTTAAGCACTGTATTAGATTTGGATTAAAATATGAAATAATCTTCGAAAAACATAAATTGGCAGTCCCTTCGTTTGGGAATTCCTATCAACTCCCTTGTTAGCGAATAAATTGGCCTTATATAGGTTTTAAACTACCGGGCTGACGTTAAAAACACCCCACCGTAAAATATTTAAAAAAATTAGTGAACCGATTTTGCCCATTCACGAACTTGTCCTTACTTTTTAAGAGATAAGCTTGTATACCAAATTTCAAATCAATTACTTTCAAATTAAGGCAGTTATTTGTTTAAAAAGTAGGTTATGTTGAGTATCACCTAATAACAGCGGATCTTTTGGTCGCAAAAGTTAAAATTGCCTTCGGAATTTTCAAACTAGCTACAGTGGTAACTTAAATAACTACTACATTGCGAGATGCAAGACTCATAAAAGACACTGAAAAGACCGACTAATGGGGGTGGAGTTAGAAGAATAGCATTTCTAGAGGTTGCGTTTTTAAGTTTAGACTTATATTTTGAAACAATGGGTATTTAAAAAGTAACAATATTAGCAAAGTTAAATATACTCGCGGGAAATAGTATGTATACATCCTGCATATTTTGCGGCGTTATAACGCAATAACTATCCAATAAATTTTTATCTGCTTATTTTTGAATATTCCCTAAAATAATAAAAAAACTGGCGGTAAATCCTATCAAAATTTGTTGGGTAGTTTCTGAGTTATATGGAAAAAAGAATTTCGGATGTAAACGTTTTTTTTTCTGTTAGTGTACCTACAAAAAGTACTGAATGCCGCGTCGCATAAAGTAGTACATCACACAAGTAAAAAGAACTATGTACGAACATGCACAGAATGCCTATAGCAATTTGAAATGGTTAATTATGATATTTTCGATTTTACGGACTTGAATTAACGGATGACGAATGTAGCGGAAGTTAATGAGTCCGTTAATGGTTTTGAGCAGGGACTAAGAACGGAACGAAAATGAGAACGAAAGAACTAAATTAACCGGTAAATTTATAAGAACGAAAACGGAAACGAAAACGAAATTATTATTTTTCGTTCATGATTGAAAACGAAATAAATAATTTCGGTTACCGGTTTTAACCGGTTTAATGACACAACATTTTTGTAACCTACTCCTAGTAGACATATCGTGGATGAAAAATTTATTGGAAGATGTCTTGCTTCTTAGATTAAATAGTTACAATTAATTTTTATATAAATATATTAAAATTAATAATTATCCTGTGATTTACTTTAGAACAGCGGTTCTCAAACTTTTTTAAATTCCCTGCGTCAGGGTCCCTTTAAAAATTTTACGATAGCTTGCGGACCCCAATAATAAAAAGCGAAAATTGTAATAAATAACACATTTCTTTACAAACATTATGTATTTAGAAAATATTACAGGTTATGTAATTGCCGTAAATAACAATGTTGATGGGATGGATGCATTTGCTGTGCCTGAAGTAATTCTTCAATATTTGTCTTTGTCTTGGCCAGTGGAACTCGGTACGTTTTTTTTTGTCAAAATCAATTAATTTTTAATCAAAACAAAAAATTACGTTAAGTTTACGGTTAATTTTATTACATGAAATCAAATTCTGTGGAATCACTAACTAAGCAATGTTTTCTTTAAAAATATTATTATTGAATAAAATAAAAATAATAATTCTCATTAATAATAGGTAACTTTAATACATCCACATTCAGTTAAAACTTAAAATATTTATTACTTGAACATTTTTGTATATTTATTTTTGATTGGAACGTAACCCCCCCCCCATACAGCATTGAGAGATAGACTTAACATTCGCATATTTGACATTCGCGGGAGTTTTCTAGAACGTAAACCTCGCGATAATCAAAATAGGCGATGACCATGTTAATAAATTTTTGCCGCTATACACGAACAACTATCAAACTTAGATTATGTTATGGAAATAATTTAACTCTTGCGTATAGAACAGTAACATTCAATATTTATGGAGCGGCAACTAGAAATCTTTACATTTGATATCATAGCCAAGCATTTGCTATGACCCTGTATAAATATATTAGGGTTAAACAGCGTGTATGAAAAAATAATGAGAGTTTGCTATATAAGGCATAAAAGCGTGCCCGCTTTTCCACATGTTATGCTCTTCTAACTGTTCTTCCCGGAATAGTATTGACCGCATTTGTTATTCGATCCCGCAGATCGTCGATATTTCTGCGAGTATCGTGATAAATTTTGTCGTTCACAGTTCCCCAAAGAAAATTGTTCAGAGGACTTAAACCAGGAGATCCATCACTCCACCATTACCAATCCTGCGATTTGGAAATTGTTGATTTAAATAATTTCGTACAATTGCAAAGTTTGACTTGTGTGGGGTCTGTACGGTTTCAATATCTTTGTTCGTGGTCTGCAAACACGTGTTACGGCAATTACAAATTAAGCGCTAATTCCCGCTTAGAAATACAAGAATCATCATTTATATAAAAACCAGTAGTTGAAGCATTGCAAATCAATGTAATTTAACGTTTACCATTTCTAAAATACCTACCTCTTTGATTAGTTTCAACATTTCCATGAGGATTATAAGAATTGCAGGGTTTACTAAACGATCCATGGTCCGCTAAATTTCCGTCCAATGTTAGGAATATTGTACGATGCGACATTTCTAAGAGAACAATAATACACCCTTATTATATCACGCTTTTCGTTATTGGTAAACGGCATTTTACATCCACAATCAAGCACAATTAAGGTTTATTTGGTTAAATGGCAAACCTAACGCTGAGGCCGCCGCTTGATCCAAGTGCATTTTGCTGGCGTTGCTTGGCAACGACTCCGGAGGTCTGTAACCAAGCTCCAGTTGGGTACCTGAAGGTATTTTGATTATTACACCATTATTTAAAAAAAAGAATGGTAACATTTTATACATTGCGGAAATGAGGAAAAACACGAGCATCGGAAAAAATTCAATATGGCGCCCATAAGAAAAACAAAAGTTGGCCATGGTTACGCCGCCATCTTTGATGTTATTTCAAATTAAAAAATGACACTGCATGCCTTGTTAAAAAGTACCTGAATGGTTTTGTTTCAAATGTCTAGCTACATTTGGTTTTGAATAAAAAATTAAAAACGATATGTTAAAATTTCAGTTTTTTGTGGATATCATCAAAATGAAAAGTGATAGCTTAAATTTCTTTTCCGATAATTGATTAGCACAAAAATACGAAACTTTGCCAAATTTAAACATAGGCTCTATCTCCAGTAATAAGCGAGATCCCATGGTGAGGATCGAAATTGAACCATCCGGTATAAATAAATATCAGCTCGTTTTTCGCGGTCCTACCGAAACCGCTTGGCGGTCCCCTAGGGGACCGCGGACCCCACTTTGAGAACCGCTGCTTTAGAATATATCTTTAGTTTAATTAACTAAAATTTTTATTTATTTTGGAATGCTGAATTATTTATATATATTTTTACTATAAAATAAATATGTTACAATTTTTTTCTCTTATTTTTAATAATAATAATAACTTTATTTAGAAATAATCAAAAATTAACCATGACACAAAATAAAGTAAAAGTTAATTGAAATAAAGCAAGATCAGAGAGAAAAGAAACAATAGTATATTATTTGACGAGCACATAATTAAGGATATAAATCGCAAGCATGAAGTTCATGCGAGCGATTTATATCCGGTATGTGCGAGTCAATGACGACGTTTTATCTACGACTCATAAATTCCATTTTATGCAAAATATTTTAAATGTATTTGTCAATGATGGCGAGGCGAACTATCAACTAACTGTCATCCACGTAGGTTTTGACAGACTTTGATACTAGCGTTGTATAATGATGGGGATTACATAGTCATAGATATGTATGCAATGAACTTATTATATCTTATTATATGAGTCGTAGATAAATATTATTATTTAAAATATGAAGCAAAAAAAGCAAAAACATCTGTCACTGGCATACCACTAAACTGCATAGCAGTTTGTGCGTGGTTTTCAAGTAACTAAATTTAATGGGAATAAATGAACGAAACTAAAACAGATTCGTGCCTCTACAATACAGAAACGGTCCCAAACAATTCATTCTAAATTTTATTTTTAATATTTATAAAAATCAAAAATGCCATCACCACTTAAAATGCAGTTCATTCAAATTTTTAACATTTAGTTTTTAAAAGCATAAATTTTATGTTAGTAATTTTTGCCAGCTATGATTAAAATTATGACGTGATTTATTTGACAAATACAAAAAAAAAATAAAAAGCATGTTGGCATACTTTTATTAGAAAAATAGTAACAAAACCGGTTTTAACCGTTATTTTATTTCGGTTCACGAAAACGAAAACGATATTTTTTGGGTGTGAACGAAAAGAACGAAAACGAAATTTTTCGTTTTCGTTCTGATCGGAAACGAACAAAATACTTTTCGTTTTTAGTCCCTGGTTTTGAGAGTAAACTTAAAAGTTAATTCGTTAATAAAAATTCAACTTCGTTAATTAACGATTAACGGATTAACGCTTTTGTGCTCAGCTTTGAAATCAAAACTATTTTTTGCCCCACTGTAAAATTTAGTATTTTGGATTGAGGTCATTTGAGTTCTAGGCCGATGCTGTTAATTGTTATATTTATTTTGTGTATATAACTTCAGAATATGTCTGAGATAGTTCCATATTTTTTTCTTAAGAAATAACAAAATGGTCAATTTATACAAAAAATACTATTAATAAATATAGACAATATAACTGTCTGTTATGTTATCTTTGCCTTCTAAAGCTATTACCTTTAGAAACGTCTTTATAAAATAATTGCACAAAAATATGGAACACGTAAAAGTTAAATAATATGATGAATCTGGCAACCAATAATGCAGGTGTCCCAGTTATTTTCTACATTATTTTTTCCCCGGGCAGTAAATGTTCTGAGTAAAAAGTTTTTCATTGACTTATTTGTTTTGTAAATTCTTTACTCGTCGTTTTTACTGTCGCCGGCACCGGTTAGTGTGAAACCGGCCTAAGAATGCTCATTTAAGGAAACACATAATTGAACTTAACATTGTTGAAATGTTCTACGCTTATGCACTTGTCTCCGACGATCGTATTGCATTTACAAGTTCGTGTTATGACAAATTGCATGAGCGAACTTTGGTGCCGTTTGACGTAGCTGCGAAATGATTAATCTACACAACTGTCAGCGTCATCGTTTCCAATGGATAGTGTTGTGTATTTGTACGTCTGAATAATTGCCGCTCTTAACGAAAACAAATACAAAACGCTTAAACTGTTTGCATACCTATTTGTGTGCCAGTAGAAATGAAAAGGTGGGTATTTAGTTATAAATATGGCCATAATCTTGAATGCGGCGGTATGTCAGGGCTTCTTTATTACCGGGTTTATTTTTTTGGTTGAACGTGGCAGATGGGTGCAGCTGCAGTCGAGTGTAGTCTCGATGTCACACAGCGGATGCCTTGATGACTGTCCTTAATGAATACTCTCTTTAAGGATATAACATAAAGTAATGGAAAGAAACTAAAAGTGCATTGATCTGTTCAATCAATCTGAATAGTTCAACTTAATTTGTAGTACGTAAGTACGTAGTTTATCAAAAATTCAATAATCTAAGCAATGTAGCAGATGATAAAATTGTTTCTGATATGCTTTATTTCAAAGAATCTGAATTTTAAAGCAGAAATTTTGACTTAAGCCTAGTTTTTGAGAACAGCAGCGTTGAAAAACGGCAAAAAGATCCAGGTTGCTCCAAACAGGTATAGGTTGTGTGGAAAAATGCATACCAGGAACAGTTTGCATTTGTCCGACTTTGTTCTTTGAAATAAAATTAAAATAAAAATCTTAAATTTCACAGGAACTAAGTATGGACATAAAAGATCAAAGTATGCAAGGCATTTAATTCATAATTCCTTATTTTTGAATATAGTCTCTTACTATTATTGACAACATCTGTAATTATAATATTCAGTATTACATATTTTTATTATTATATTATATTTATATAACGAGATATTGTCAATTATACATTGCATTTGTGATTATTAGATTACCTACTAACTCTCTTTACTTATTACGTGTATATTTGATAGCAAACTTTACAGATGTGTTCTACTTGTCAAAATAATGAGACAAGTTTGCATAATTAAATAGGTTATGTTATGTTGTTTTTTTATGACCATTATTAGGTACATAATGCAATGAACAATTTAATTGCTATTTGGTCCATTATAGTATTTTTATTAAATTATAATACACACTAACATTAGATGTACGAAAGAAAAAACTATATGATGAATGTTTTATCGAAGTGATATTGTTTCAAGTTTGATTTGTATGTTTTCAGGACTCGGATAGTGACCGAGTCACACTCGTACTTAAACTTAATGTAAAGATTTTTTTTTGTAGAGAAAGAAAAGATTGATACATTTGGTACGTTATTTCTTATCTCCAAGAAAAGATGTATGCAAAACTCTTGCTGGGTTTATATTTTGATGACTTTTGGCCCATAAAGTTCTAGGAATTCATTATTACTGAAAGTTAAAAAAGATTTGGCACCAACTAGACATAAGAGAAAACACTACAAAGCTTTGCTGTGTAAACAAATTTTTAATCACTCGTATTTCCAATAATATTTAGACAATTCAACAATTTCTTTAAAAAACGAATTGCTTGTAGTGTGAAGATTGAAACCATACCTTATTCGCAATAACAGAACGTTTCAATTCAAAGTTATGTTTCTTCATGTTAGGCTATGCAACATTTCTGATAATATCGGGTCAATTTAATGTAAAATGAAAGGTGTATTAAAATAAATGGGTAATGACATTTGTCTTGTTTTGGTAAAAAGGGGCACTAGAGATCTTATAGCATCGTATACAGGGTGATTTTTTGTTTCTCCGCCATCTTTAAAGATAACTCAAGTTCGCAATTGGACTTTTCGTGCCTATGCAATTCAACTGCTTTTTTGAGTAGAAATAGCATCAAAACGATGTTTCAAAATTTCACCGTGTGTACTAAAAAAATTACTTTGTATACGATGCTATAAAATCTCTACTGTTCCTTTTGACCAAAAGAAAACATATGTCATTACCTACTAATTTCATTACACCTTTCATTTTACATTAAATTGGCCCGATATTATCAGAAATGTTGCATTGCCATACATAAAGCAACATTACATTGGATTAAAACGTTCAATTATTCCAAATATGGTATGTTTTCAATCTTCACAATATAAGCAATTAGTTAACCAAACAAATGCTTGAATTTACTTAATATTATTTGGAAATATGAGCAATTGAAAATCTGTACCGTTTTTTTTGCCCACAGTGCATATGTCCAACATTCATAACTTATATGCGATATCCGATTACTCCCAACAGTAAATAAACCATAACCAGTAAATCAAAACACTCACTTTTTAATAATCAACAACAAATATATATCTTCCAATTAAAAATTTAAGAATTGTGTAATCCCATGACCTCTAAAGACCAGAGCAGATAATATTTATTATAAACTAATCACCGCGGTCATTATATCTAATGTGAAATTTCTGTATTTTTTCAAATAATGATAAAATCCGACCTAGTACGTGCGTGTGTCATTTGTTATTATGTTGACGTTATCCATTATCACAGCGGTTTTACGAATATATAGACCACATTATTACCCACTGATGTGTAGCATCAGTTATAATAAACTTATAAATAAATCCGAATATGGTACTATAGACGCTAAATATTTCTTTGATTTTAGTTTGCATGTGTCGAGTATTGGTGGCCATGCATATTTTATAACCTGGTATATACGACGTGAAAACAACGGGATCTGCTGTGTGTTTGCCTGAAAGCTTTTAGTGCCCTTAGGGAACTCCCTAGGCGAAGTTAGAAGTGGATATTCCTGGGAGGGATAAATTTTTAACTAGACTGTTAACCCTGGAAGTGTCAGCACTCACACGCTCTTGAATATTAATTAAGTTATCACGAACAGTTTCATATGTACCTTGATAAGTTTGTTAATTAAATTAATTCATTGCAAGAATTAAGTTAATAAAAAGCAGTAGGTATATCAAAATCTGGTTTGCCTTTCAACATCTCTTTTAAATTGGAAATACTTAATAGTTTAGTGTTTATTTGTACAATACCAGCTTTAAATTCTGGTGACAGACGACGCCTTTGTTGTCCGAAATACTCCGTTTGTTATTCAAAAATCCTCTCACAATTGTCAAAACAATGTCTTGTATGACTGGCTTGTACTCTATGTAGTCCTCGAACTCTGTAAATTTCATTGTTTCCAAGAAGACGACGTTTCGTGTCGTTCCGCTGCGTGGCTTTATAAAGCGCAATCTTCATGTTTAATAGCCATCACAAGATTTATAATATCTTCTTGTTCATGTTTAAAGTAGCTTGGAGCAAATCAAGAAATCAAATTTGCTGCTTGGATTGTCTTAAGTCGGGTTATCTAAAATAATAGATATACTAATTAGGTCTTCTGGTTTGTATAGCGGAATTCGTTTGAAGAAAATGCGGTTTTATTGTAAAACAATTGACATAATTTGTAGGTTTACTTAAATGAGGTAGGAGAGCGTTAACAGTGTTACACTTCGCAAGAAAGTCGAGCTCCAAAAACGTATGTACGTGGTACATTATTGCAAAGAAAGTAAAAACGTGAGATAAATAATTTTGGGAGCAGAGACATCAGGATATAGAAAGTAAATTGTAATCGTAAGAACTGTGTTGTACTTTACATTAATTATTTTTTTGGCATTCGAGTGTTAAATTGAATCACTTTAAAATTATATAAACTGATTGTATTTATGCGTGGGAAATACTAAAGTGAGAGTTGTATTCCAGAAATAAACGCGATTAAATAGATATTTATTTATCTATGGTTTTGGTATAAGTGTGTCATTTTATCTTTAATAGTAAAAAAATAAGAAGTCTGTTCAGTAGATTTTTGTGTATCATATTATGTCCAAGAAATCTTGCTGTTATTTATTTTCATTAGAACGTACTTATTGTATTCGTTTGTTGGTAAAATTTATGTGAACTAATTTGTTTTTATTGAATGCAATTAGCCATCGATGCATCCAATCACAAGGAAACAGAATTGGACCCAGTACACTACCTTGGGGGTACTCCAGCTTTAATGATTTTAAGGGGCATTCGATTTTTAAAATTAGCATTCTTTACATTCCTTTCCTGCGAAAACAAGTGAAATTTGTTGCAAAAAATGCGAATTTAAAGTTTGCAAGCCCACTATTTTCTAAAAAAAAATGTACTAAAATCGGATATAACAAGGACTAGATAATTTGACATATTTTAAAATAGCGTTGGTATTTTTTGGTTTCGATTAACGAGATAGCAGAAATCATTGGTACCGCAAAACCACACTTCACCTGCAAAACCAATTTCAGACGATTTTGCAGACAAATTCTCGATATTCAAAATGTTTTTCATTAGTACAAAGCATTTACATTATTGCACAAAAACCTCCACTTATAGAGTTTCTTTCCTTTTTTTGAAAATAATATCTTGAAAATAGACAACATTTAGTCAAGGGAAAGGTATATGACGCCGAGTTGAGCACCAATTATCTCCTTTATATGGAAGTATCTGTTCCAGATTATAGATTAGGTCCTGGTGCCAAACTTTGTCGAAGGCTTTTGCCGCTTCCAGGAATATAGAGGACCAAAAAATTAAAAAGTGGTTAGACACAAAATCACCGATAGACAAAATTACCAAATCGTAAAAAATAACTAGCAAAAATAAGAAATCAATGACTGGAAATAATATTGATATGTGGCCAAACCCTTGCCATTTATTACTTTTCTGGACAACTTCCAAGGAAGATGAACTATCTAATTTGCTACTGGCCTGCAGAATTTCAATAAACTAAAAACAAATTTTATTATTAAGAATTAAATTGATTGACAATAAATATCGATGCCAACATAGAAATTGTTGAGCTAGATTTTAGAAATAGTAATGTGATTAAGGTCCAAACATTTAAAACGCAATTACATCACTCAACAATTGTTTTAAACAACGTTAGGAAATAAATGTCAAGTCCATACCTGCAGATTTACAGGAAACTAAACAGAAATTTTATTCTTAAGAATTGAATTGACTGACAATAAATATCAATGCCAACATAGAAATTGTTGATCTAGATTTTAGAAATAGTAATGTGATTAAGGTCCAAACACTTAAAACGCAATTACATCACTCAACAATTGTTTTAAACAACGTTAGGAAATAAATGTCAAGTCCATACCTGCAGATTTACAGGAAACTAAAAAGAAATTGTATTCTTAAGAATTGAATTGACTGACAATAAATATCGATGCCAAAATAGAAATTGTTGATCTAGATTTTAGAAATAGTAATGTGATAAAGGTCCAAACATTTAAAACGTATTTACATCACTAAACAATTGTTTAAAACAACGTTAGGAAATAAATGTCAAGTCCATACCTGCAGATTTTCAGGAAACAAAAAAGAAATTTTATTCTTAAGAATTGAATTGACTGACAATAAATATCGATGCCAAAAGAGAAACTGTTGATCTAGATTTTAGAAATAGTAATGTGATAAAGGTCCAAACATTTAAAACACATTTACATCACTCAACAATTGTTTAAAACATCGTTAGGAAATAAATGTCAAGTCCATACCTGTAGATTTTCAGGAAACTAAAAAGAAATTTTATTCTTAAGAATTGAATTGTCTGACAATAAATATCGATGCCAAAATAGAAACTGTTGATCTAGATTTTAGAAATAGTAATGTGATAAAGGTCCAAATATTTAAAGCGTATTTACATCACTCAACAATTGTTTAAAACAACGTTAGGAAATAAATGTCAAGTCCTGACCTGCAGATTTTCAGGAAACTAAAAAGAAATTTTATTCTTAAGAATTGAATTGACTGACAATAAATATCGATGCCAAAATAGAAATTGTTGATCTAGATTTTAGAAATAGTAATGTGATAAAGGTACAAATATTTAAAACGCATTTACGTCACATAACAATTTGTTAAAACAACGTTAGTACTTAAAAAGTAAATGGCTCTCTTTGACACAAAAAACAAAGCGAACTGGTTGAATTATCTACAGGGGCTGAAATAAAAACTCGAACCATAAAGTCTATGCACAACTATGAAGTGAAAAACAGTAACAAGAAGAAAAAAACAAGTTCAAAAAACAACAATTCTTTATATCTGCAACAAAACTAATCTTATCTTATCTATTTAGGTTTCAATGCTAGAGTTTAGCCTACATCTTAATGATGCAAATGCAACCTATGTAAATGCTTGTACCTCTGGCATTGCGGTTATTTGTGTCACGGTAATGACTTTTGTCACTTGACGCCATGGGCTGAACGCATGCACGCTGAAACCTTTCAACCCACGGTATATTTTTAGACCATATCCCTTTCGCAATTCTCATTCCCATGAATGCAATCAAGTATTGGTAACCCAATATATGCCTTCGCTTAATAAACAAAAAAGAAAGGTTTTATGGTCCATTTGCTTGACCGTTTCTTGGTGATACCGGATCCTAGAGCGTAAAATTCACCGTCCGTATACCGTGGGGGTAGATTGACGTAAAACCCTCGTTTGAATTATTTATAGGTGTCGGTTTTTGTAAGCAAAGGTTTTCGGTTATACTGCCAACCGAATCGTAAAAAATCTACAGTTTATATTTTATATTATGGTGGGTTTGCGTTTTTTCTGCCGTTTTATCTACTCTCAAGGTTGATGGTTTTATTCTGTCGTGTCAGAGAAAAATTGCGATCATTGTATATCATCGCATGTTTAATATTTCTATTCTGGGATGTTACGTTATGCAATTTTTTATGGATGTTCGACTGAGTTTGTAGGAAAATGTAGTCACATTTTCGGTTAGGTTTTATGAGAGTTTAAGACTAAAAAGATGGACAAACTGTATGACAGCGATGTGGGTCTGTTGGTTTATTCTAAGAAGTATTTTCTTTATCTGCATTCTATATGAGATGACAGCAAATTACTGGCTGGTGACTACTATGTATGTCTGGACTTCGTGACGCCAGTAATATCACGCTTTTGTTGTGGATCATGCTGTGGCACCCAGGGGCTTTTACAACCCTCAACAACGATCTTCTGTTGTCGGTAAGATTTACACCACCGTTTATATGTTACATCGTACACGTGATAAATTAGGATTATGCATTTGACATACTTGCTCCAAATTGTTTTTCTTAAATTCACCAACATCTTCTTACCATGTTATTCTGAGTATTAATAGACTGGGCAAAGCTGTTGGCAGGCTTTGTTATTAACTAAACGCACTTTACTATAAAATTTATAGCTGTTGATAAAACTGCTCGTCAAAAGGAATGTTTAATGCAAAAATTGGGAGTTGCGAAGAAAACAGTGTCCAAGAATAAACCTATGAAGGCCAGTAATGTTTAAATCTGTATGAGAAACAAAAAAATAGTCTAGCAACAACTTGTTTCCTGTGTAGACCGTCGACGAACAACATGTTGTGTTGTAATAAACGGAAAAATAGTTACCGAAAGTTATTTGTATGGAGCTGGGTTATTTTACAGGAAGTACATGAATATACTATATGGATTTTATTATTTTATGAGCTGTGCGAATTGTAATAAATATTATGAGCAAATCTCTTTTAAAAATTTAATATTAACATTTTTCAATGTAAATTCTGTTGTTTTCTTCACTGAAAACTATGCTCTTCTTAGAAGTAAATGTATATGTACTTGTATCCGATAGTTGCGCGGTTTTAGTATTCCTCGCATTGATTTGTTATAATCTTAACCAATTGCTTCCCTTTCAAATTAATTTTTACAAAAGGTAAGCCACGTTATTACTATAAATTGAATGTAGTTTTTTTTGGGAAGCAATCAATGGAATGTTATTAATAAAATAACATTGCTTTGTTGAAGCCTTGACCTTTCGACAATTTTATTAGCATCTTAAGAGAGCTAGCTAAGAAACAGTTGACACTAAAAGAATTTAGACCAGCATTTTTCAACTTTTACCATTTTGGAACCCTTGTAAAGGGAATTGGAACCTGAGGGAACCCTAACGAAAAACAATATTAGGTATACTGAAAATCCTAATTTCATCCCTCTTTTGTATGCGTTTTTTAAAAGGAATATCTCAATGTTATTGGGATATATTAACAAAAATATACAACAATAAAGGTGGTATCAAATAACCAGCGATTTTGCATTATGAATAAATCGCAAATAACAGGAAATTCTTCTTTTACAGCATTTTTTTCTATGATGTTACATATAATTTTGTTAAATTTTATAGTATTGCCATTTCTTTTACTCAATATTTTTTAAGCAAGAGTATTACATTCATTATTTTGTAACTTTAAAGATATTTTTCTTCCTGTACACTTAATTGTTTTTCAATTCCTTCAAAAGTTACATCCTTGTTTCTAATATTAACAAAACGAAAGAAAATTAAAATACATAATAAACCAAGTAAGAATACAAACAATACTTTTTACAATAATACATTGTGGGTAAATTAATTAATAAGTTCAATAATAAAAATAAATTAATACAATCATCATTAAGCATTCTTATAGTAAAAAGTTTCATCTGTTTCAACGGCTGTATTTTAAGGAATTGAAAAAGTCCAGAAACATGTTCATTCAGAATAATATTTACGTTCTAAAAAAATGCAGACATTTTTTCTGTTATATTTTTACACTCTAATCTCATTTATAACAGGTCATGCCTGTATTTTATCTTAAAGTTTCATAAGTCCACATTTCCGGAAACAAAGCTACATTTTCTGGCAAGAATTTTATTATGAACTATTAATTTTATTATGAATTATCAATGTTTCCCTACAATTGTATATTTAGTGCTTTCCTATGAATGGTAAGATACAATTTCTTTCACAGAAATTCTCAACTTGTGTTGACATAGGTTAGTAATGTCATCGTGAATGGATGCACAGATTTAAACCCACAATCGACAGCTTCTGGTCTTCTCTAAAAATCAAGTCATAGCTACCATTTGTTTAGCTACCATTGAACGGCAGAGATATCTTAAAAAATCTGCTGTGGCCAGGCACATGACTTTATCCTACTTATACAACTGTGCTGACACTACTGTCAATAGAATCAAAATATCTGTCAAATCCTGGCTAACTAGTTTTAATGCAATATAAGCGATATCGATGAAGAAGATGCTGCTAAACTATTAATTTTACCAAAAAATGTCATGGACATAAATTATTCAAAATTTCGTCTACATTAATTTATGATTTAACGATTTGGACGAAATTATAGAAATGGCGACTCCTTTGCAAAATCGTTGAAAATTGTTAAGTGTAAACATCCAGTTTCTTTGGGCCCTTTTGATCTAAAAGCTTATCAGTCAATTATTTTACCATCTGGATATATCGATATGTTTTTTCTAGATTAGTTATTTTTAAGTAAAATAGTACCTGTGAAGTTCTTGCAGTCACCGTTACGTTTCCTGGTAATTACACATAGGATGATAATAATAATAAATGAATTTATTAGTTAGTAATATAAGCATTACATATTTTATTTATATTAAAGTAAACAATAATCAGCTAACTAAATGGACCAGATTCAGATAAATAGTCTAGTTTTTTACCTGTGTTACCAAACCTGGAGTCTATTGAAAATCAATGTAATACTATTACCAACCAACTTCCTTTCCTCCATAAACTGCAATAATTTCATAATCAACAGGGCATTCATCGAATAGCAATGTAAAGAATTCGCAACACACCAACACAATTCTCACATAAATCACAGCGAAGGCATTCGAAAAGGTAACTCTATTCACCGGATTATCAGCTCAGGTGATCCATCTCAAACAGAAAACAGAAAATAGAGAGTCAGATCAGTATTACAACGGTATTACGAACTTTGCGTAAGTAGTCGGAAAAGTTATACTTTGTAGACGACCATCAAAGTCACGTTCCAAAATCGTTGTCACACTCGGCGTTTAAGACACGTGATGATCTTCAAGCACGTGATCTTGAATTAATTCTGAGCAGTCTGTCTGTAGACAGAAACCAGAAATGGTCGACATTGTTGCTCGTATAGTGCGTTGTAATTGACACAACTCGCTCTGTTGTGTTTCCATTAGCGCAATTGCATTTGATTGCATGTTTATGAGTTGTTGTATGGGCATAATTGGATTAGAGAAGATTTATATTTGGAACGGCGATGTTTGTGAGAGAGGTTGAATGGTAATTTGTTTCTTTTTATAGGTACGTCACCTTTGTATGTGTGGGATTTGGCTTATCAGGTTGTTTAAGTTCTGATTCAGTGGTATTTTGGTGAATTCGCGACGAGTATGTTAAAATTTAATCTCTGCTGGCAGCCAACTACCTGTGACTGCAGGTACAGGTTATAAATTGCGGGGTTTTAATGATTCATGGTCAACTTCTGTTGCTGGTGATGACGAATGTTAAGAATGTGTGTCGCAGAAAAATAACAAATTAACTCTTTTGTATTATAATATGCAGGTGTCCCAGAATGTAATATCTTACTTTCTTTTTCAAAAATAGAACACACCAGGGTCTACCTATTACCAAAAAAATCATTCTTTCTCTTCAAATTAGGGCCCTCTGAGATCTCAAAATAAATGGAAACAAACTAAAATCACTTATATTAGGGATTACTTTATATTACTAAACCAAAAAAATATTTTGTTGGGCAGAATTTTATCTACTATGTTATCTACAAACAATGCGTTGTTTTTACGAATTTCAACTAAAATATTATCAAATTCTAGGCTCCCATGAATAATCTCACTAATGTTTTCGTGCAGTAAAGAAAATATGTTGTTTCAAAAACTAGTCTTATGTATATAAAGGTGTAGTTCGAGCTCCCTTGGAATCAAGAACTACATGCAAACGACGCGGCGTACAAAAAATACCAGTTTTCGCGTAAATTCCTTGAAAATATAATTGTCCACTCTTCTTATAAGGCAGCACGTGAGAAACTTTTAAAGTAGCAATTGTAGCATTTTTAGATTTTGCCACATGTCTAGTCAATACAGTAGGAATTCTGTAGCGGTACAACGAACACAGAAGATTGCATCCTGCCTCGATAATCATAGACTGAAACAAATCTATATCTAATAAAAATAAAACATCTAATATCAGCTGGCTATCAAAAGGGCGGGTATTACCTATTTAAAGGTAGGAATTTTGCTTGTCACAAATCAACATTCAATAATGATACATTAATTAACAAAATATGTTTTGTACTTTCGTTGATTATTTTAATATGTATGTTGTTCAGATGATAAGAAATGTCCCAACAATATGTTGGAGTTTGTCCAAGGCAGTTCACAGAATAGTATCATACTGGTCTGCCATAAAACAGTGTTTTTTAAATCATGGGGATGACAGCTATTCCTTTATGTGAAACTTTTAGTATTAGTTGGACTATTATATATTTGCAAAGACTGAGAGATATAGTGTATATGAGAAAACAGTTGAATTCCTAATGGTTTCAACTTTCATATTTGTAGTCAATATTATAGATCAATACCTATGCCTTTTTGACATAGTATAAGCACTTTCATTTAGAGTTTAGACTGTGTTAGTTTAAAATGTCTTTCACCAACAAATTTGCTGGAAACAAATACACATTTTTTTTTTCTTATGGGCTGTTTTAGGAATATTTGGGATCAGCATTTGTTTGTGAGGAATTTACAATGGCACAAGCCACATGTTCAATACAATCAGATGGCTAAATTTACGGACAATTAGTTTTTTTTTGAGAATCCCAGGAAATCGTATGGTGCCAAGGAAAATACAAATGTATATTATGTCTATTAATAACAAAAGTACCCATATAATCCAACACCCCGTGAGATACACTGCATATATTTAAATATTATACATTCATTTATTTATTTATAATCACATTTATTAATAAATGGTAAATCATTTTTCGGGTAACGCTTTTGTATTCATAACAAATTTAATGTTGACTCGTTTGGTGTTTTTACATAAGATTTTTATTACATACATTCTTTTTAATTGTTTTTTATGTAATTTGGCCGAATATTATTTTAGACTAATAATGGGCAGTAATGGATTTTACCACAGTTATATATTCTGATAGATATATCCGTAGTGGGGATTATTTTTCCCTTGGGCTTCTATACCTAAAGGCGCTTAAAACTTCAGAGAATCAAGGATATAGATCGATCAAGTTTTGAAACTCGGTGAATATGTCGGTTTGGGCTTACTTGTGAACCTGTTAAAAGTCCTGAAAAATGCATGGGCCGTTAACATCGATACCGCCATCTTCAGATGTGTGCGCACGTTTATGGTTTTTGCGTGTATCTTGTTATTTATTAATTTAAAAAAATGTGGTTGCATAGATGGCAAAGGTAATAGTATATTATTCTATGAGCAAGTAATGTAAGCAATTTCTCACGAGAACGAAGTTTGCAGCACGAGCCGTAGACGAGTGCTGCAAAGCCTTTGAGTGAGAAATTGCCATTACTTGCGAATGGAATACTATACTTTTTCTACGACCATGCAACGAAATTTTATAAATTAATGTTTGTGCATATAGGGACAGCTGTATGTCACTATGACGGTTTACAGGATTTTGACAGATTAAAATTGTTTGGTGCGCATTGTCACTTAGCGACGTTGTCAATGCCTTGACAATGTCGCTAAGCAGTGTATCAACAATTTGGAAATGAAAAATCCAGAGCTGTGATTGGTTCTAAAGCCGTGAGGAATGAAATATTTCTCACTACTGGCGGGGTATGAGGAGCCAGGAATGAAATATTTGTCATGTGTGTGGGGAATGGTTAGTAATACTTATCATAAATTGCCATGATAATTAATGCATTCCTCAATAGGAGTAGTTGTAGGAATAAACCCGAATAAGTTATAAACAAAATAAAATCGCCAAAACTTAGCAATTAGCTTATTTACACCTTGTATATTAGTGTAAATATAAGATTGTGCAAAATTTGACCTTACGTTCATAATCAGCAACTCATGCAAATACCTTATGGAGCTTAGAGCGCATTTATGTTAGTCTGTTAGTCACGTTATGTTATCAAATTTATTTCTCTTTTGCTAAAATTAGATTTTTCTGGTTCCGAGGTATAGTGCGTATTGCACTCCGCTATAATACGTCATTTTTTGGTAAAAACACTGATTAATTCCACACTTGAATCAACGCAATCTTTATAATCGTATGGACTTGAACTAATTCCGGTTCTTGAAAAACAACGCTATTGTTGTGGTTTTTCCGACTGCTATTTTAAAAACATAATTATCTATAATTGTGGGTGTGAATCACTTTACCAAATTACGCATTTACTGAAAACACGCGGTACTTAAATACAATTAATAAGAAATATTGGAAGTATGCTGATTTGAGCACAATCGTATTGTTTTTAGTATTTTTAGTAGTAATAACAGTGTTATACGTACAATTTACAACACACGTTATAATTAGAATCTCGCATACATAAATATATTAGCCGGTGATCTTGCGGCGGCCGGCGATAAATAATTTATCTCCACCGGAAATGCGAGCGTTGGTGTAACAGAAATTCCTGGCCGGTTTTGAGCGGCTTCAAAGGTATTCGCTCAGATATTTTTAGGTGCGGGACCGACCTTCTCAATGCTTGTCTTATTATTGCTTCGTTCGCATGCGATGTTTACTAGAGACGGTAGAATTGTGTGTCACACCTTACCACGTGACTGTACTTTCCAAGAAACTATCTGTAGTTGTTAATTGATTCATAAATATTCTATTTCCATGTTTTTGTAAAAACTTCCTACTGCGGAAATTTTGCATAATGTATATTACATTTTGTTGCATAAATGAGGGGATTTTTTGAGAGTTTTTATCTGTAGCATTCTTTTGTTTTCTTCCAGCAGCCCACATGGCGACTGTGGGGCGAGGAGAAGGCCAATGGGGCCCTCTACACCGTCT
The DNA here is from genome assembly GCA_964023965.1 of Melinopterus prodromus. Taxonomy (NCBI): domain Eukaryota; kingdom Metazoa; phylum Arthropoda; class Insecta; order Coleoptera; family Scarabaeidae; genus Melinopterus; species Melinopterus prodromus. The sequence continues at coordinate 56,612,676 of OZ030393.1, forward strand.
ACCTCAAGAAAGTGCGTTACCATAGGCCGACACGAAGTCTGTCATCATCACACTCCGTAAGTAAAATTTTGACACATCTTTTCTCTTCCAATCGATAAAACTGAAAAAAAATCTGGACTTCCTTGACTGAAAAGTGACTAATACAAATTAGAAACATTGTCATGTTTCAATTTTATTTTGCTTCTGACATTTATCTACTGGGAAACTCCATCAGCAAGACAAATTCCGTAGATCAGTTTCAATTTCGTAAATGGAACATGCAGCAATTTTTCTCTACAGACGACCAATGCTAAAAACAGAAAACAATAATTGAAATAGTATATTTATACAAGATTTATAAAACATTTCGAGAAAAACGCGATTTAAGTTCGCTTTCTTCTACGAAACTTCCGACACAAATAACTCATCCGCTAAGACAGCTACCAAGCTAGTTTTGGGTTTATTGGAAAGACTGTACTTTTCTCTATTAGAATCATTCAAAACCTCAATATCAAATTCTTGACACATAAACCCCCTTTCGGTAGTCCAGGTCTTATTTGTTAGCCGTAACCATGGTTACCAGTGGTTTTTATTATGAACAATGTAATTATTTTTTTCTACTCCTATTGAGGAATGCGTTCATTATCATGGCAATTCATAATAAGTAATACTAACCATTCCCCACACACATGGCAAATATTTCATTCCTGGCTCCTTATACGCCGCGAGTAGTGAGAAATATTTCATTCCTCACGGCTTTAGAACCAATCACAGCTCTGGATTTTTCATTTCCATATTGTGTTGATAGACTGCTTAGCGACATTGTCAAGGCATTGACAACGTCGCTAAGTGACAAGCTCACCAAACAATTTTAATGTGTCAAAATCCTGTAAACCGTCATAGTGACATACAGCCGTCCCTATATACATAAAAATTAATTTATAAAATTTCGTTGCATAGTCGTAGAAAAAGTATAGTATTCCATTCGCAAGTAATGGCAATTTCTCACTCGAACGTTTTGCAGCATTCGCCTATGGCTCGTGCTGCAAATTTCGTTCTCGTGAGAAATTGCTTACATTACTTGCTCATAGAATAATATACTATTTACAACTGTACTTTTTTCACTTTAGTGTACCAATATCAACATAGAAATCAATGTTTAATATTTTTCTGTCAAAGGTTTTAATAAACTTTTGTGAACAAAATACGTATATACCAAAAGTGGACCCAGGATGTTTCAATAAGAAAATCGATATTCTTAGAAAGGATATTGTTAGATGTGGTCCAATATTGTGCACACGCTGTATATAAACTGGTAGTCCTATGTGCTGAAATTGATAGAATCATCTATTATAAACAAAATTTAATCAGAAATCACTTTAAACAAGTTTTTACACGATAATTAAAAACAAAACACCTATATATATATATATATATATATATATAAAGTATATATATATAAATATATATATATAAAGGATATTGTTAGATGTGGTCCAATATTGTGCACACGCTGTATATAAACTGGTAGTCCTATGTGCTGAAATTGATAGAATCATCTATTATAAACAAAATTTAATCAGAAATCACTTTAAACAAGTTTTTACACGATAATTAAAAACAAAACACCTATATATATATATATATATATATATGCTTTGTTTTCCTTAAAATATATGAGATTTTGTTAACTCAATGAGAATATATGAGACTCATATGAAATATATGAGACCTGGCAACATTAGGTAGGAGTGCATCTGCTTCAAATATGCACGATTCTCATATTAATGTTTTTGTAATAATTTTTCTTATTCTTATACATTTTTGACAGTGTTTTGCAATATTTTTGGAAAAGCCGAGTATTTGTTTTTATGAAAGATAAAATATATAGGTCTATTCCTGAAAATTATTACAAACTACAATCCTATATCTGCGAACGTGGCCCAATGAAAAAATGATGTAATTATTGCTAAAATCTGCAAACATAACATAAACAGTGAAACTTCAAACAGATTTCCCAATATCTGTAAATTAGTTGACAATTCTTAAGAAAATATAGACACATACAACTCTTGGGAAATCTCCCACATCTCTTGGTATGATCAGTTAGCATATATTCAGCCAAATCAGCTCATTCAATTCTAAGAAAATTATAATAAGCTTGAGTTGAACGATCTGAACGCTTATTCTGCAAGTTAGGAGTTATCCGACACTCTTAAAAAACGAATTTCCGGTGTTTGAAACGACACCACAAGAGGAAGAGAAAAAAATGTTACGGTGACGTTGCTAATCTCACTTACTATTGTTATGCCAAGATCGAAGGTGTAAGTCACGTCCGGACCGAGAAACAGTTGACACAACAATTGGCGAAGTTTATAAACATTCGTCGTGCAGTGTAAACGAACTTGAATTCCGGGAAACAATGCTTGCTGTCGGCTAAACACCATAATAATCCAAGCCACGATTACCACCGACCGGATGTTATGTTATTTATTAGCCCTAATTGAACCTAAAGCTTATAACGGATTATTAATTATTGCTGTTGTTGTATGCATTATCCGAACGCAAACTAGCAAAATTAAAGGGTTTACTGACTTCTAACTTTTTGGTAATCATTCGAAATTTGTCTGGTATATCCATCTTTGGTCCAAAACTAGATTATATACATGTTTTTGTATCAATTTTGCGAGAGCTATCGTTTCGTGATAACATTTTTAATAATAACTGTACGATGGCATTTACAATCAGGCGCACAGCATGTCCAAGATGTTATAAAACTGTTCTCAAGGTTATCAAATGAACAAATGAAGGTATAAGTCATGTAATGCTTGTAATGCATGTAATAATTTATCAGTGCATACAAAATGGCACCGTGTTTGAAAAAAAAAACAACATCAGTCAAATCGAAATCTTCAGACTGTCATATACTTCGTACAAAAGCACTGAAAACCATATACAAAATAACAAGAATTTCAGATTGTTGGCGCATTTGTAAAAATAAATTACAGCTGACACGAAATAATATATTTCAATAAAAACTTAACGCTGTTCAGTCAAGGTAAGAATTTCTTTCTAATACATTGGTACAATGCCGACGTTTTGGTGGTCGGTGTCTAGCTTCATCAGGGCACAATACGAGCAGAAGAGATCGTCAACAAATAGGATAACAATATTCATACGTCGCAAATAGGGGAGTTTTCCGGGAGTATGTTATCCTATCGTGCCCTGATGAAGCTGGAGACCGATCAGCAAAACGTCGGCATTGTACTAGAGAGTTATGTATCAGAGAGAAATATTATCTCACCTTGACTGAACAGCGGTAAGTTTTGTATTTAAACACCAACACGGTCGTTAAACATTTTTACTTCAATATATTCTAGTTTCTCACAAAATGGGGAAAATCTGAAGATACTATATAAACGAGAAAACTTCTTTAGAAGAACGGGATAAATTGAGCATATTTTGGATATTTAATATTATTACATAATAGGATGTGTCACTAGTTTTTTCACGCATTTTTTAAGATAAATATCATTTTGAGCAAAAAGATTCATATGTTTTTTGTTGTTTTTTAATTCCTTAGAATGTGAACCTTTTTCGTGCTTTTTGATCAGTAATTTATTTAATTTTTCTATGTTTAGATACGATAATCATGGAAATTATTGCCATTATGTGCGTGTCAAATACGACATTGTATCTGCAACTCATAAATTATATGTATTTAATTTATAACATTTATTATAAATTATATTCATACATTTAAGTTTATTTATTTATTATTTACGTTTTATGACCATAAGGTCCGAACTGTCGTTATAAAACAACAGCTTATCATCATAAATCGCTGGTGTTGTGTTATTCTAGAGATTATGTCTCCATAGATACATACATTATGAATCTGTTATTTGTGAGTGGTAGATAAAATATATTATTATAAAACATAGCAAATTTGGTGAAAGTGGATAACACAAGATTTTATTTTTATAAAGATTTTGTATTTGTTAAATTTTTTGTTATATACATATAATAGGTATACTGTTTAGTACCAATATCCAAATAGACCACTTTTTAAAATATAAATTTGAGAAATTTTTATCATTTCGTGGATATGTTCTATAAGCGGATTTAACAGGTTTGGTACGGAGCTTCCATTTGTAACAAAATCTATTATTGTTTTATTGAGTCTCATTGTTTCCACTAAATAAAGTTTTATAGAGAATTTCATCGAAAATTTTTACGTTTCTTCGAGCAAAAGTTTGGAATATTGTCACTAATTTTATTGACGCAAAAATGCTCAAAAAGGTGAAGTCGATGTTCAAGAACAATTGATATTTGAAGTATTTATCATTGCAAGATATTATGGGATATTTTCCTAAAGTAAAACATTTGCATAATTTTCCAATTCCGGAAATAATCAGAGTCAACCATGTTTAATTTGAAGTTACAGATGCACTGTGCAGTGTATTTTTTATAAAAGATAAGATAAAATAAATTATTTAAAAAATAATAATAAATAAAATAAAAAACTAACAGCTCCATTGTACGAGTCTCTTCTAAACTACACAAAACGTTCTGTCGAAATCGATATCCCATTATCTTTTAAATAGAAAATCATTAAATCCAAGTTTATTCGAGTATTTCAAGGTCCACCTCCACCAAGAAATAAATTTGGTGAGCTCTCGCTGCTATTTGCATAATAAATTCAATTTTATGAAGATATTATGAGCTCCGTTATAGACAGACTGGTTTAAATTCTAGGAGTGTTACCAAGACAAGCGGGTTTTTCAGTGCACTTGTGTAACATCTGCGTTTTTAAACTTTACGATCTAACTATTGTGCTGTATCCAAACATCAACAACCACACGTGTGGAGAAGCGCAAGTGAACTCTGTTTACAATAGCTTCTCTCAGCTAGTGTGTAACTGTATTCAGTAGCACGAAAACAATATGAAAATGTTATTGATGTGGTAATCTTGTTGATGGAATTAAAATTACAAAGGATAGTAATACAAAGTTACGTGAGAGAATATTAAATATTGGAAATTACTTTCGAATATCGGAGACTAGAGAGATAACGAGATAACTTATGGTTATGTATATATTATGACTGGGGAGAAGTTAGTCATAAACGATTTTTTTTTTAAATAAAGCATATACCAAACGATCAAATAGTATACGCCACAGTTTAGAACCCAAAATTTATCAAACGGTTTTTCTTAAAACTCGATTTAATTAAGAGAGCATTATCTATTAAGAGCACCGGACGTTTACTTAAACAAATGCAAATTACTCCATCCACCCACATCACAGAACATCGACGTCAGCAAATTCGCAAAGCACATCAAATTGTGCATCCGACGTCGGTATAAACAAGACACCGAGAGAATGCTCTAAATGTTTATAACTTTTACAAATATTGTTGCATAACTTTCTTTCCTACGTCAGATTGTAGGTAATTAGAAGCGCTATTCCAAAGTTCTAAAACTTAAAGAAGGTAAGTTCAATTCGATTTATCAGCCTGTGAATCAACAGCCTCAAATATAGCAGGCAATAAGTGTCAATTGAATCTGGCAGTTTCTGGACTTTGGTTTGCAACATTAAGACCCAGTTCTACCTCTCCTAAAACGTGTTTTAGGTTGTGTTAAATTAAGGTTGTGGTTCTTGGTGCAATTTTTGACGCTGATTACGCCGGTATAATTTGATTTTACTTATTTGGAACGGTTCGGCAGTTATTACGTTCTCAATTATCAAAAATGATGCTAAAAACACCCATTTTACTATGTTAGAAACTTTGAACGCAAACTGTATCCGATTTAATCGACCGATGTTGATGGTTCAAACGGTATCGGATGGGAAATTGGCCGAGGAATTCATTTCTGAAACCCCCGTTGCTCTAAGGTTCGCGGTTCGCGAGAAAAACGCGATAAACCGCGGAAATTATAGTTTCCCACTTTCTGGCCAAACCGTACACGCTACGGGAAAACCAACCTCACCGTTGAATTCAGCACATCCCAATGCATAAGCATGACTACATTAGAACGCTCTATCTCTCAAAAAGTTATAATTGTTTTTTCGTTCTAAATTTAGCATTTTTAGATAGAAAAAAATTGAACATTGCAACCGTTGGTGATAGAAAGGTTTACCCCCTACCAAATGATAGCTCTCGTCGAGTCTATCAAAAATATGTATACTTTTATATGCCTAAGATTTACCATTTTCATGTTATGGGGTCCATTTCGCTTATTTTTGTGTTATTTGAAAAACCGTAATTTCAGCACAACTCGGTAACCAGCAGAGACAGAGACTTTTCCTATGTAAATTTGTAATCAGCGCACCCATTTTAGTAAGATAGCAAAGGTTTCATGTTGATCGGGGTCCTTGTTTTTGAGGTAGGTGTGCTACTTCAAAATTATTGTTTAAAATATGTGATTTCTCACAAAATTTTAGCCAGTCGGCAAAAACCCAACTACCTTCAATCAAATTAAGGTTGTGGTTCTTGATACAATTTTTGACGCTGATTACGCCGGTATAATTTGATTTTACTTATTTGGAACGGTTCGGCAGTTATTACGTTCTCAATTATCAAAAATGATGCTAAAAACACCTTCAATCAAATTAAGGTTGTGGTTCTTGATACAATTTTTGACGCTGATTGCGCCGGTATAATTTGATTTTACTTATTTGGAACGGTTGGGCAGTTATAACGATCCCAATTATCAAAAATGATGCTAAAAACACCCATTTTACTATGTTAGAAAATTTGAACGCAAATTGTGTCCGATCTAATCGACCGATGTTGACGGTTCAAACGGTATCGGATGGGAAACTGGCCGAGGAATTCATTTCTGAAAGCTGCGTTGCTCTAATGTTCGCGGTTCGCGAGATAAACGCGATAAACCGCGGAAATTATAGTTTCCCACTTTCTGGCCAAACCATACACGCTACGGTAAAACCGACCTCACCGTTGAATTCAGCACATCCCAATGCATAAGCATGACTACATTAGAACGCTCTATCTCTCAAAAAGTTATAATTGTTTTTTCGTTCTAAATTTAGCACTTTTAGATAGAAAAAATTGAACATTGCAACCGTTGGTGATAGAAAGGTTTACCCACTACCAAATGATAGCTCTCGTTGAGTCTATCAAAAATATGTATACTTGTATATGCCTAAGATTTACCATTTTCATGTTATGTGGTCCATTTCGCTTATTTTTGTGTTATTTGAAAAACCGTAATTTCAGCACAACTCGGTAACCAGTAGAGACAGAGACTTTTCCTACTACCTTCGCCTTCGCCGACCTTAGCCAGTCGGCAAAAACCCAACTACCTTCAATCAAATTAAGGTTGTGGTTCTTGATACAATTTTTGACGCTGATTACGCCGGTATAATTTGATTTTACTTATCTGGAACGGTTGGGCAGTTATTACGTTCCCAATTATCAACAATGATGCTAAAAGCAACCATTTACCTATGTTTTTTTTATAATTTCTTCATTTTCATTCTTTTAGTTTTGGTCAACTTTTCGAGTATTTTCGCCATAGTGCGTCTGTAGGAATCTGTCAGCTATCTTAAAGAATTTTCTCAGTCTGCTGCCTATTTAACTATCCTGTTTGTAGTTGGAAACATATTTTTAACATTAGTAAAGCTATACTTGATTTATAAACAAATAACTATTCTGTCTTCTTCAGAAAAGCTCTTACCTGCACGCCCGTCAAGATGATGGTTCTACCTCAAATTGTTTATTATACGCTACAGAGCGTTTCACCTTGGCTTCAAAATACGAACGTACAACTAACGTAGCGTAAACGGCAACTTCCTGCGAATCACTACATCGCAAATTGGCAATTTCCTCGGTCAACACGAAGAACAAAAGTCTACGTTTGTGCGTACAGAAATAAACCAGCTCGATGCAAATCATACGCATAATAAAACCAACCATGAATATACATATTTCGTCTTCAAACCAACATTGAGAGAGCTGTGTTCTAATAACACGTTTCTTCAAGAAGCTATTCGAAAGCTATAATAACTTTGAGAACATATAATTTATTATGTAAAAATAGAATTTGAAGAATTTTAATAACTATGTATTATTTATTATACTCCATGATAACATAATTAATACACCTTTGGCCACTATAAACCTACATTTACACTCTTAGATTATACAGCTCTTGAGTTTTATTAAATTCTAACGTAGAGGCGTCAACCTGAGCAATAAAAGAAAATGGTATTCAAGCCCGGCAGCAAACTGGTGGGATTTTCCGGGTGCGTCGTAGAGTTTCTCTTTATCCGTCAAATAACTGTCAAATAAGTTACCTCGGAGATCTGAAGGGTCCCTAAACGACTTCCAGAGACCCTCCGAAGTTGCTAGTTGAGCTGAGCTGAACTCCAAACTTCTCTGTGGACCTTTGTCTTCAAACAAATTGAATTTCATAGTATAAAACTATCTCGCCCTTTTGGGGTATCACATTTCACAAAATCTGCTAAAATGTGTTACGAGTTAAGACGTTTTGTTATCTTCGTTTGTTAAGCGCTGGTTGTTGTGTTAAATAATATTGTATAACTTGTGTTATCAGCTCCAACTGTCATGTTGTTGTTCGATGTGAATGTTACGTGATGTAGTTATGAGATCAAAGTTACAAAACTCTGACGTGCAAACTACATTTTGTAACAATGTGTTGCATGATGTAAGTGCGTGTTGTATTTGTGAATGAAAGAGGCATCAAAAGTCGCAAACACATTACTCTAGCGTGATAAGAACACGCTTAAAAATAGATAAAAGGGAACCTGGCTAGCAAATTGCATACCGTACAGCCCAAACGTGTTAATATAATATCTCAAACTGTTGTGTTAGCAACACCCACTACAATAATTAAAAAAATACATTGTTTTCGTCTTAGGTTTGAATAAAGGATTTTATTGATTAGGCTATAAAATATAACAACAGAATGAGTATTTCTTTACTCTTTAAGTGTTGGTTAAACCAATCATCAAATTGGTTAGAGAAATGTTGTAAAACAATCCTGAGAATTCCATAGATTGTAGCGTTTGATTGTTATACCTAGAATAGTGAATGGTAGAATGTGAATTGAGGAATCCATTACGTAATCTTTAGTAAAGTGCACGTAAATATGACGAGTGAAAAACTCTAGTTGGCTGTTTTCGGCCAAGGTTGTTGTCAATGGTAGAAGTTATTGGGCGTATTGAATACTGGTGATCAATAAACGTACTGCGGCAAAGCTAATTTTCTATGTAGGTATTGTAAGTTTTTTGATTTTGACACATTCTGATTCTAGTGTTTTTTTGTTTGTTTGGTTCATCAGTCGTAAATTTAAATGACAGCTGGGACAACTTTTAATAGTAAATCCTAGCGTCAACCTAACTTATAAATAATAATACTTAATTTTTATCTACTCATTTCAAAAATTTACAACTTTTATATATTTACATCTACCCACGTTTTATTCAAAAATTGAGCACTTTTCACCAAATATGATAAAATCAACATTTTTTTAACTATCATTAAACTTTTGAATTAACAATTTTGAGAGAATTATCTATTTTTAGTAGTCAAGCAATCAGATGGCTTTGAAGAAGTGAACGTCATGGTTTGCGAAACGTCAGCAAATATATTTCGTTTCACTAATTATTAATTTAAAAGAAATTAAGTTAATCGGTAAAATGTGTAGATGTCAACACAACGGCAGATTTTCAGGATCGAAAGCAAATTCGTACTCATTACTACTGTCCAATAAAAAAAATGCCAAAAACCTCTCTATAACTATACATAATTTATAATTTCTGCCTTCAGATTCAAATTCTACGGAAAGACTGGTTGCATAGATTAATTTGAAATAATTTAAAAAAGAACAATTAAATTAGTATTGTATTAAAAAAACAATAGAAACAAAAACAAAAAAGTATTATTGAGTGCATTATTGCTCCTTGAATTGTTCTTCTCAGTTATAATTATACTATTTATTGCAATTAAGGAAATATTCAACCCTTTACATACGTCGTGTGAGGATAGCTCAGGGTATTCCTCTTTAAAACGAAATTTTTATCTGAAACTGTGGTAATCTAACCTCCGTTAAGTTACGGTGAATATTTGGTTTGTGAAATTGGTTGCAATTTTATTGTAAAGAGACCAGATAGTCTTTAACTATTGGGAAAAATATCACCTACTTCCGGAGGTTGATAATATCACCATCGCTTGTTTCCCTTAAAAATGCCTTCTACTTTCATATAAAACGTTTTCTCTGTACAGCCGTACTTTCAGTGATATTTAACCGAATTCATTCAAATGGCGGCTCACCATGTGTATCTATTATAAGAAAGAAAAAAAAAGAATTAATAAGATCTATGAAAGGTTGCTGAGACCGCAAATTTCAAAACCATTTAGAAAATAAATTATACTTGTAATTCATATTCAATCAAGATTCAAATTTATATTTTGAAGTAAGTACGTAGGCTTTCACGATCAGAACCATTTGGAAAATAAGCTGCTTCCGGGTTATGCCGTGTGTCAAGCTTTGTAAATGCTGTTTCGCGAACCATGTTAATCGCTTCTTCAAAGCTAATTAAATACTGAAGACCTACCAAGAAAATCTCCCTTATATACCTAAAATTACACCTCACTGCGCACATCTGGAGCTACCGCTCCCATGTGCTTTTCCACCTGACCGCGTTAGGATTGATTTCCAGACCCTACTAATGTCAGTACCGTCCTCGCGATTGATGTTGTCAAAATGCTTGTAAATTTTGATGGCTTCTCTAATAAGCCTTCGATGATAATTACCCACCCTTGCCAACATCTTCCAGTCATCGAAATTCATTGTGTGTCCCGACTCGTGGCAGTGTTGAGCAACAGCGGACTGTTGAATCTTGCGTAGCCGGGTGTCTCTACTGTGCTCCTTGACTCGACATTCGATACTTCGTCCTGTCTAACCTACATAGCATGCTCGCATGTTATCTTGTATACCCCTTCGTTCTTCAGGAGTGGTGTGATATCCGTTGGGTTAGACAAAATATCCTTTACCGTTGCTGGTGCTCTGTACCTTGTAGGGAAATACACATCCGACTTTTTCTTTCTGCCTTATTACCAGGCTAGAAATAAAAAGCAGGCTTTCTTTTAAAAGAACGTACTCCTATAAAACTTTAACAAAAAACATTTTTTGAACGTAAATTTTCTTCATTGTTGTTGTTAGCATTGTTGAGAATATATTACAACAATAATACCAGTTAATCGTTTCTTGTGCAAGTACATAGCAGAATTTCAATAATTTGCAGTTAGTTTACCGAACAATTAATAATATAATTGAATAATAATACGTCATACTCTTGTTGTTTCTTCGGGTACAAACATGCCCATTGTATAAACATTGTTCTATCAATTCGAATATTTACTAGCACTGCCATGGTGTAGAAAAGAGAAAATTGAATTCTAAGACTTAGGTTTTGAGAACAAAATTTGCCACGTACAGACAAATAACGAATGTTTCCTTATTTCAGGATTCAGACGATGAAATATCACATCTAGAATGGGAGACGGTGAGAGTAAGATTCGTAAAAGCTGGTACATTAAAGAAACTAGTAGAAGCCCTTTCGACTGATGACGGCGAGCTTGAAACCACCTACATAAATGTATTCCTGGCCACATATCGAAGCTTTTCATCGGCGAAGGAAGTCCTCAAGCTGCTTTTGCAGCGTTACGAAGAATTGTCAGATACGCCTACATCAAACGGAAAACCGGACCATCACGAGCAGCACAGGAAGTAAGTTCGGGAAATTTTGAAATTAGGCCGGGGTTTTATGTGTTTATCTGGCGGAATCGTGTATTTATTCTGTTTGTATATTCAGGAATTAATCGTTTAAACGGTATCTAATGGCACGGCCAATATTTGAGTACGATTTGGCGAATGTGTGTGCTGTTTGCTGATAGATTTTGCGGTGTATTCGCGAGCGTGAGTAAGGCACGATTGAAATGTGTCACTCGAATTGTAAATAAACGGTTTGGGTACGCGGCTTGTTTGTTTGTTTGTTTTAGATATGCTTGCGTAGTGTACTTATACACGAAAACAGATTTATGGATAATATTCTGGGAAGCGAAATATAGCAGAGATTTATCCTCTAAAATCTAAGCTAATATTAAGAAATTTTGTCCAAACGTATAAATGTATGTCTGTAATTTGGAAGGTTAAACACATTCTTGTTAGATTCAACTGAGCAACTGATAACTAGAAGTCTCCATTACACTATATATAAAAAAATCGACCAAAACGTCAAAATTGCTTTTTGTATTTTTCGATGATCTAGAAAATAAAAGTGGGATAAACTCTCATGCCAAGGGTTCCGTTCCATCAAATTGTATAATTTGCTTGGGCATTTTGCTGCTATTGCTCTAATGTCAAGACGCCGCAGGCAGTACGGTGGCCATGTTAACAAACCAGCACATGTTGTAACATTACAACGTTTGATGGTTTTTTGTATTACACAATTCTAGCTTGTGTAGTTTCGAATGGATTTTTCAAATGCGTTTTTCTGAAAGTCTTGAATACTTCGTAAAACAAATATTTAGTATTATTCCTATAAATATTGTGCTAGAATGCTAGATGACCGAAATCAAAGATTGGCGTCAAACTTTGCCCCACCAAGTTTGGAAGAATATTTCTGTTGGAATATATCGTTTGTTAATTTTTGAAAATCGTGTACGTAGAATCGCAGAGAAACTCAAACTAATTTCGTCTGTATGTGACAGTCAAATAAAGATGAAAATCACCGAGATGGGTTGGCTTGGGGTGGGTAAAATGGTACAAATGTACAACCATCTGCCTACTAAGTACGAACATCTAGGAAGCAATTTAAAAAAAAAGAAAAACGTTGATTTGATGCTATGCATCAAACCGCCATTTTGTTTAATTACTTGTAGGTAACGTCTTTAACGAGTTTGATGCGAATATCTAAAAAATACAGACGTTTGGTTATGACAGATGACTTGATTGAATAGTTATTGATCATTATTCACATGTCTCGGTTTTAAAATCCCGTTTTTTAATCTTCTCCCAAACCTACTCTCAGTACATATTTTCAAGTAGTTGTGTGTTTACAATGTAGGTACCCACATCCTACGCCTTTAATATGGTATATAATTTGTTTTGCTAAGCTTATTTTTGGTCATTTTCGTTGCAAACATAGCTGTACAATATTTTCTGACAATTTTTTTTATCAAAACACATTTGAATCGGTGATGGGAAGAACAGAATAAGTCCAAATTAGGCGTTTGTGGAAAACTAAAAAAACAAATCAGTATAATTCGACAGCTGTGTATTTTAAAAAAATTGGTAGGCACATAAAAGTTGTACTAAATTTCATTTGCAGTTGTTCGAGAAGTGAATTTGGTTCAAAAGGCAATAATAAATAAGCAACTATAAAAGAACAACAAGTTTCATATTAGAAAATTAAAACTAACCAAAGAAACATCACAACCAACTTGTCATTAGTCTTCGTCATTAATTGATGTTTCCCAAGAAGTAATATGGTAATCAAATTTCTTCTCTTTCTAAATACTGCATCACTTTTCAGTTCACTTAGCAATTAGCAATTTTTAGGTAGTTAATATTGAGTTTTTGTATGCTGATTTTGTTGGAAGTGTGGGACTATTTTTAGTTTCTTGATTAGTTGATAGTTTGAAAAAATGGGTGGTATAGCCATCTATACGGTGAGCGCGTAAAGTGTGGAAACATGACAAAATCTCAAGACCGGTTTGCTATTTTAAAAACTCCTCGTACACGTCGATTTATAATTATCAAAATACACCTTATGACATGAAATTCATTTGTTTACCTTTCATTTTTTAACAGACGACGTCATCAAAATTGTTTAAATGATAACCCTATATTTTTTAATGAATTGCAGATCTTTTAATTGTCTTAGTGGTAGCATAATATTGTTATGGCCTTACATAAGAAAATTTTCGAGAAAGAGACTATTGAAGGTTATGAAATAAAAGTAACAAAATCTCTGAAACGGCTCCACCGAATTTAACGATTTTTTTTGGAATTAAGTGTTTTGCAACCATGTGAAGTCACTGGCGTTACTATCGTTGATGCAACGTTTACAGTTTCCGAGACATTAATCAAACTTTTGAATTTTAAATAGAACACCCTGTATATTTTGACATTTTCTGTTACAGTCTTCATTATTATAACGAAAACATCTTGAAATTAACAAAAAACCTTTATTACTTAGGTCTAAAAATTAAAAAAGATAAAATTGATAACAAAACATTTTTACATTTTCTACTGCAACTACTCTGGTTGGTTTATGAGAATTCTCAACCATTGAGAAGAGCACATTGTTTTAAATTTGATCGGTTTATTTTTTGTTGTTGTAATTTTGAATCAATTTTTTTTTGTTCGTTTTTGGACCCTAATACAGGCTTTTGTTAATATTTAGATATTTTTGATAAAATACTAACGAGCGTAGTAACATTGAATAGGCAATGAAAAACTAACAGAAAATGTCAAAATATATGTTCTATTTCAAATCCAAAGTTTGAGGTTATATCTCAGAAACTGTAAACGTTGCATCAACGATAATAACGCCAGTGACTTCACATGGTTGCAAAATACTTAAATCCAAAATTTCTTTAAAGTGGGTCTAGCCGTTCCAGATATTTAGTCACTTTTATTTCATAACCTTTTTTAGGAGAAAAATAAGTATAAATATAATTATAAAAGCTGAAAGAACGAAATTTTTAAAAATTAATATCTTTTATTTTCAGTCTTATTTTTTATTTATGCCGATTCATATGGTTCTCAATGCCAGCGGGGAGCAAAACATGAGTTTATAATTTTCCAGATACGTTTGTGTCAACAGAAACATTAATCTTAGAATTCAGGAATAAACTATGCGTATTTCAGGGAAAATTTGGTTTCCAGTTTTTTGTTCTCAAAATAGCTTCCAGATACTTGACAAGTTTTCCGGAAAGAATCCGACAGACCTTGAAAAAAGCCGTTTTCATTGATAAGCACCTAATAAATTACGTTCACGACACGTTTCTGGATTCATCTCTGAACAGATGAATTATTTTTATCGAATGTTGAATAAAAGAAATGATCAATAAAATACGCTATATGATATGTATTTGTACAAGCAATCTGAATCAAATTAATCACATGAATAGATGTTTACGTTAAGTTGTCAATGTTGTCGACTTTTCATTTAGTGGGCAATATTTTTGTAATATTTATCTTTCCTCATAAGGAAATAATAATATCAACTAAAAAAATAGCAGTAGTTGCCGTTTAAAAAGGTCGATATCAACACGAAACCAATAGCTTACACCTAAAAATACCTCGATATGAATAATCACAAAACAAACCAGCGATAGCGCGCCAATTTAGGTTAAATTCCTTTGCTCTATATACATACCGCTTCCAGTATATCACATATTAATCAAAACATTTACACTTAAGCACAATAACATCTCTTCTTTACGATTCTGCCCGAAAATTCGTCATAAATATTGATCTCTCTCGATCGCGAGAACTCCAAAAATATGCTAATTGCACTTAATTGCGCCACTCGCATCTTCAGATCAATTCCTCGAATTCTTTCATCTGGTTTTATTTACGGGTTCTTATTTGTTTTTCAGGACTTTAATATCGGCGCTACACGTATGGCTGGATAGTTATCCTGAGGACTTTAAAGAGCCACCAAATCATCCGGCCTTGAATCAGTTGATCAACTTTTGCGAGGAATTCTTGCCTTCGACTGAGCTGGAAGCTAAGGTTCGACATAGGTTGGATCGGTATAGTAGAGAGCCAAGGGTTGATCCTTTGCTGACGCCACCTCAAGCATTTGCTATGAGGACTATTGTGCCTGGATGGAAGAGGTACAGGTTTCCTGATATTCCTGTCAGGCATTTTGCTGAACAACTTACACGCATGGATGTGGTGAGTAAAACTTATATTACATGCAATCAAGCAAAATCTGTAGAATTTCTGGGTGAGAAATGATGATGAGGGAGGATTATGGTATGGTCTGTCAAATAAACACAGTTATTTGTCATCACCAACAAAAATGTAAAAAATATCTTACATACTTATGACTCAAAGCAAGGCCAAATCAAAATAACCGAGAATCAAATTGTATATGTCAGATCCTTATAGGATTTTACTAATAGAAATGATGTTTTGTACTTATTAAGTAGTTATTAAGTAGATACTTATATTGCAAATACCATACTTATACATATTTTGTAATAAATAAATACTTAAATTTTCCCCATCTGTCTTATAATTACAAGTTTATAATTCATTATTGTTTAAAAGGCAATTGCAAAATATTTTGCTGATTTAAAAAAAAAAACTTTACTTTAAACCATAATTTATTACAGAAATTTTTTTAGTAGGCCTCATTAGCTTAGATGGGAGAGCATTGTGCTAGAAACGCAAAGGTCACTGGTTCAAATCTAGGTTGTGGCTTTTAATTTTTGATTTATTTAAAATTTACATCCCATCTGTATATCACCATATTATTAACCCATAATTTATTTGTTTTGTTATCTTATATTTAGCAAATCTACTATTACATATCTAATTTAATTTATAATCAATGATTTAATATAACGATTTATAATCAAATTTTAACCAAAAATTGAAAACTTGTTGCTGTTAGTTTGTTCTCAAAGTATGAGAGTGGCTTGAAACTGGGCTGATGTCTTACTACAATCTTATAAACATAATTTTTGGCAGAAAAATTGTGAAAAAGTTTACTTTTTTCGATTATCTTGCAGACTATCTTTTTTTACGTAAAAATAGTAAAAGGAAAACAAAATTTTAGCTAGAAAACAAAAGAAAGCTATAAATATATTGTGATTGTATTATGGAAGAATGACAAATATGGTTTCTCTGAAAAAGTCTGTTACTTAAAAGAATCCATGGACGTCAATTCTTAATTATTAAAACTAAGATATTTATATCAAAGTCAATTTGCATCCCTCAACTGTTTTTGACTTATGACGTCATCCATACTTTTTTTTAAATGGCAGCCCTATATTTTTTATGAGTTATGAAACAGTTGTGTTCATGGAAGTAAACAAATTTTATGTCTTTATATCAGAAAATGCTAGAGATCTATTTCGTTAGTAAAGGAAAAGCGAATAAGCGTTTTTGGTAAAATTTTGGCACTGAATACAAATTGACTTGAAAGTTTCATATCAAGTCAGGTTATTGCGGTTTTTCTAGTTTCTTTCATGAAAGCACCCGGACAACACGTAGAGAATCACTGTAAATGATACAATAATATTTGTGAACAAAAGTTCTGATTTAGCCAATTTACAAGCTATAATTTGGCTTCTTTTTCATGTTCATGTGCATTTCTGAATGTAGTTTTATAATGAGGATGCATATTTTGCAAGAAAATATTTGTATCTTAATTATTAACAATGATAATGATGTAAACCAAACATCAAGCGACTGTTTTAGTAATAGTGAAGAGTGTTGATTTTAAAGTGCTACTTCTGGAAAATTATAAAAGATAGTCATGCTTTTTTCTCTTTTACTGTTTGTTTTAAACAATGGTTTCAAATAACAATTTAAAATCTGCTGTATATTTTGGACAAACCCTGTGTATTCAGTTTGTCACACTTATTTCCTTTAATGTTTTGATATTGCAACTATAACCAATCATTGTGGTAACCATACTACATCAATATAAACTTCTATAGTGAAATTAATTGGTATACTGATTTAAAAGATGGAAAAGAAGTATTCAATTTGATGAATTCAAATAGTTTTAAACTTTTAATTCAGAAGATTTTGTTTAAATATTTCTTTAAAGTTAGATTAGTCTACATTTTATTCTTGTATCCATTTATCAAGGAAACAAATCTATAAATGTCTAACCTTTTCTCTCACACTTTTTCAGGACCTATTCAAAAAACTGGTACCCCACCAGTGCCTGGGCGCCGTCTGGTCACGGCGAGACAAGAGCAGATCGCACGAAGCCGCCACCGTCCTAGCAACCGTCAACCAGTTCAACGCCGTCTCATTCAGGGTAATCTCCTCAATACTCGTCGAACCAGACCTCAAAGCTCCGGAACGCGCCCACATCATCATCTGCTGGATAGACATCGCCCAAGAACTCCGAGTTCTCAAGAATTTCTCCAGCCTCAAAGCCATCATCAGCGGCCTCCAGAGTAACCCAATCTACAGGTTACAGAAAACCTGGGCGGCCATCTGCAAGGAGAAAATCGAACTATTCGAAGAGTTGGCGAGGATATTCAGCGAAGACAATAATCAGTGGACGCAACGGGAATTGTTGATGAAGGAAGGAACTGCGAAGTTTGCGGATACCGTCGGGGAAAATGATAAACAGTTGCAGAAAGTTTTCCAGAGGCAGAATAGTCATACGGCGAATATTTCGTTCGGGACGATTCCTTATTTGGGGACTTTTTTGACTGATTTAACGATGATCGATACCGCGATTCCTGATGCGATTGCCGATGGGTTGATCAACTTCGATAAACGGAGGAAGGAGTTCGAAGTCTTAGCCCAGATAAAGCTCCTCCAAGGAGCAGCAAACGCTTACCAATTATCCGAAGATCCTCTGTTCGATTATTGGTTTGATTCCCTTTTGGTCCTCGATGATCGAGAAGCTTACCAATTGAGTTGCCAAATCGAGCCTTCAACATCAAACACCATCAAAAACAAGAAGAAGACCGGGCACCAGAAAAACGATTCCATCGCAAGCAACTCAAGCAGTAACAGCTCGCAATTCTACTGCGACTTTGACTCCATGCCCAGTTCTCCGCATAACAGCATAGACAGAAAATTAAGTCCATCTCAGATGTCGAATTCTTCTAGTAGTTCTTCTTTGCCGTCGTTGGACGTTTCTTTGAATAGTTCGCATTCTGGGAGTGCGAATAATAGGCTGCAGGTGCCGGTGAATAATTCTGGGACGTTAAGTCCGAATCACTCGCAGAAGAGCAGTCCGGATTTTTATATTATCAAGGTGACATATGAGACGGATTGTGTCGAGACTGATGGTATCGTGCTGTATAAGAGTATCATGTTGAGTAATAATGAAAGGACGCCGCAGGTGATCAGGAACGCTATGTATAAGTTGGGGCTGGAAGGGAATCCAGATGAGTATACTCTGGCACAGGTTTTGCCTGATAAAGGTGAGTTTTGAATGTCTATGATTGTTAATGAATTTTATAATTTTTTATGGAGTTATTTCTACAAGAAAATATTTAGTAAGCATGTTGATTTTTAAATGATAAAAAAATTTAAGTCTGTTTTGAAAGTATAAAGAAATTAACTAAAATGGTTTATTCCAACAATGTAGATTCACATGATACGACAATGTTGCAGAAAATAAAATAAAAACAATGGAATTAAAAAGGAAATTGGATTTCTGCACATTTTTTTAGAAGACTCAGATTGACCCATTTGTTTTTTTGTTAATAGTTTAAAAGTGACAGCCGTTCGAAATGTTAATAAAACAAAATAAATTACATGTTAATGAATACGTAAACAAAGAAAAAATACAATCAACACCCATCACAACATCAAAGAGTAAATAAATTTAAGTTTAAGCCTACATACTTCAAGTAAAAAATTGAAAATAAATTTTTATTGTTTTTTATAAAGTAAATCTAATTCTCAGTAAAAAATTCATGTGGAGTTATTGGATTTGTCAATTCCTTAAGAAATTAGTACCATTTATGACACGGTTTGACATCCATTTTTTATGTCAAAGCGGTGGCAGATTTACAATTATTGAATTTGCTAAAAATACAAGAATTGAAGATAAATTACTACGATGACCAAAAATATCAAACACATATTTTGTATGAAACATGAATAAGAAAAACTATTTTAAGAACTGAATTTTCAAAACGTAGGCACAATTTTTACCTTTAGAGTAAAAAGTCCAATATCTCCAATAATAATAAATAATAAATAATAATAATAAACTTTATTCAGCTCCAAAAGATTTACAAATCATAGACCATCGTTTCAAACAATAATATGACAAAAAACAGAAGCAAATAAAAAATGTCATACACATCATGTTAACCCAGTGTATTTTTATTTTTATCTACAAATTCTGTTTTTTATTGTTTCAGAAATGATGCTTCCGCAGACTGCAAATGTTTACTACGCAGTGAACACGGCGCATAACCTCAATTTTATCCTACGACCGAAGAGGTCCGAAGACGTCGAGAACAAAGGTTCCAAGTCGAAGACCAAGCTATAGTCTCGAATTTATTCTCTGTCCGACTGCCCCACACTCTGACATATACATATATACATCCGTCAAGGGGCCGTACACGCTGAAGAAACAAATGACAACTGTGATAAAAACAACTGCGTTTTTGCTGATACTCCTAACATCACTATTTTGTATTATAATTCTCTCTCTTACTCTTAACTCTGACAATTTGTGTAATTTATTTCTCAAATATTACGTTTAATGTTGCTAACTATGCTTTAATTAATTTAGACTTCTATAAATGGGTTTTTTTGTATCTTCGATTTGGTTAAGAGATGTATTATTTTTGTATATTGTTTATAATTTTAAAACTGTTTCCAGTGGAATGTACAGAATTTTTGTTGGATTAACTGTATATTTATTTATTTGTAATAAGCAATGTCTGTTTTTAAGGACCAATAACAAATTGATATTAAGACCAATATTACTTAAATAACTGTATATTCTAAATATATTTAGGTTGTCTTGAAACGTTCAACAATAAAAAGTCTAAAATGTACAAATTTATACAACAACACCTAATAAACATTTGACTCTTAATTTAATGACAGAAAAGACAACCTATTTTTCACATTCTTAAACTACCAAACTAGAAATAAGCTTACTATTTATTGTTATAGTGTATGTCTTGCAAAAGTTATACTGTAAAATACAAAAATCCACCCAGATCCACACAGACTGCGTGTAAATACGAAATAAAATGAACAAATTAGTTAGTAATAACAAAACCCTATTTTACTAAAACGTACGATGTCCTGATTAGTCTTGTAGCTATTTTATAGTCACTCGAGAATGTGTTCCCCGAAAGATGAGTCTGTTTCGTTCGATTTGTGAGTAGTTTGTTCGCAGTTTTTGTAATAAATATCATCATGGTCAATTATCGTCGACAAACTGTTCACAAGGCTAGCGAATAATTTTTCTCGAATTATAACTCATGAATTTCTGTATTTATCGTAATGAATTGTGAACAGTGTTGTACCAGTACTTACTTAATGAAAGTAGGGCAATTTTAATGTACTTTTTTATAATAAACAATTAATATAATATGTTTATTTTTGTTTTACTTAGTTTGCAAGTCCTACCTCTTTACGTCAAGATTTAAGGTGTTTTTTCTAAAAAGGATGACAATAGAATGAGTGCTAAAAGTATGGAAAAAATCACTAGAACTAAAAATCTTTGCTATTAAATTAAAATAAAAAGTAATCCTCGAATACAGAAGTCAAAAGTTTTTTGTTTGAATGTAATTTGCTGGATTTGAGTCAAAAATACAATTTTCTATGAGACGACTGAAGGTTTAAGTTGCTGAGAGTTTCAGTTTTGCCTGTATATTCAGCTCAACATAGTAATTATTCGCAAAATAAAGTTTATTTACATTACAATCTTTATAGTCTCGACTCTAGAGCAGTGTTACTTACTTTAAGTAACCTTGCGGAACCCTTGAATGGTGTTGGAAGGGGGAAACCAAAACAAACAAAAATATATAATGCATGGTGTACTTTTTCAGGCATTTTCTTTGAGTAAATGTGCATTAAGTGTCATTCCAAGTAAAAAGTTGTAACACTGAAAAGATTGTAATTAATTTTGCTGCATCAAGTAACTAGCAATATGCCTGTATAGAAACGCAGTTCAATTGTGAAAAATTAGTTTAGCGGTAAGGTAAAGAGACTCAACTAGAGTGGAGTAACAAAATGTATATACATCATTCTCCACAAATGAATGAATCAGTTTTGTCTAAATTTCGATTTAATTATGGGGATATCACCTGATAATATACCGTGTGTTCATTTCAAAAGTATCCACGCTTAACAACTCTTGCCCTGCTGCGATTATTGCTTTGCGTGAAAACACGTCGATTTAGATATTGAGGGGGAAGTTCAAAAATGGTACCTAGAGAATTTTAGGTTTCATCCCTTCACCCCCAGCCACCCACTTTGAAATTTCAAATGGCACCCCCTATCTTGTGATACATCATTTGAAAGGGCACAAAATTCTCTACTCAACATTGATAAAAAAAGATTAAATCGATCGATTGGCTCTTAAGATAGACTGCACAGAAGATGGAAGGTATGAAATAACTCAACCCTTAATAACTCTTGACCTGATGAGATTATTGCTTAGAGTGGAAACACGTCGATTTAGATATCGAGGGGGAAGTTCAAAAATTGTACCAAGAGAGTTTTAGGCTTCACCCTTCACTCCCCAGCCAAAATTTTATGACATTGTCCATAATTCAGTTAAACAAATTATTAAATACGGCTCAATCAGTTTTGTCATAAATTTAAGTATCTTTAAAGGTAAAAATATCTCCTTTCCTGTAGATCCTAGACAGGAAATATTGATAGCAAAGCTGTAGATTCTCTACAAGTTCTTTAAATGTTCTTTAAATTTTCTTCCAATGTCAATAGTTTTAAAAATAAGTGAAAGTGTATGGATTAAAAACGCATAAATGCTCATGGTAACCGAAACGATATAAATGGTAAATATAATTGAGTAGAAAAGTAATACAAAATTCAAGAACAAAAAATAATGTTTGATTATAAAGTTAATTATTTTTAAGAAACTAGCGTTGACAGTTGGTCGCAAAATTATGATTGCATCCAATTATAATTTACATCCTTTTTTGTTATCCATACTAAATTTCGTAAGAATGACGAATTTGATTTCAAATTGCAAAATGTTCGTTTTTGCCAAACAGTGTGCCACCGTAATTATTTATGTTCATAGTATAGCCATAAACGATACAAAATTGCTAAAATTAAATTACAATCCACAAAATTTTACTGGGCTATTCTGAGAATTTAAAAATATCATACGTATTGCGCACAGGTAGAATACGTATCGAGATGGTATGTGGACAAAAACTTGTCCGAGCGCGGCGAGTCCCAAAAAAACTGACAAGTCAAGATAGTTTTCCTGATACCACCACCACAACGCATATCGCGTCGCTTTTCAGTTGTACTCGTACTGCGGTATGCGTGTATATTTTGGATTATTGTTTCGATTCTTAATTTACCAGTAATTATTGCTATTTTTCAATACCATACGCTATCGGTGTTCGTGTTTGTGTGACGTGAATTGTTGTGTCGTGAAAACGTTCTTAATTTTCATGAATACTTCGACATGAACTGTTTATTCATAAACATAACCTGTATGGCAACGAAAATGCCGGTTGTTGAAGAACGGCGGAGAGGAGTGCAGGGAGAACACTAAGGTAATTAATTAATTTTTTTGTACTGTGTTTTAATAAAAAAAAGAGAAAATACAAAGAGAAAAAGCAATTTTGCTGCATCAAGTAACCAGCTGTTGCTGGTTATGTTTGTCCATGAAGAAAAGCTGTTCAATCGTACATCAATGTAAAATTACAGTACTTTTCCGATTAGACTAATAAGTGAGAAATTACCTACTTTGACTAACGGCTTAATTCGGATATTATATATGATCTTAGCTGGTGGAAGTCCGTAAATAGACATTTTTTATAATTTAATTTAAATTACCTAATTTTTTTCAAATTAAATGCAGTCGTGCCTTTTATCTTCATCCACTTTTGACTAGAATTGTTAATCACTATCAATATTTCCTTTCCTTTCATTTGGTGACTATCCCGAAACTTGAACACCATGTTTCGGTACTTTTTGTACTACAAAACGTGAACAAATGTTTATTATATGGTTTGCAATATTACCAGAAAAAAGCATCCACGTTTTCAGAGCAACATTATTTTCAACACAGTTTCTTATGTTTTTCCCAAGAATATCCATAGTTTGACAGTTTCTTTTGTAGGTATGGCTGTTTGTAGTAAATAAATTTCAGATTTTTACTTTTAATGAATGTAATTTGTCTATTAGATTTTCCTAATAGAAGTTTTTAAGTTATTTTAAGTTGATAATCGTTTTCTTTTTCACATACATAACTAGATTATAATGGTTGAAATTATTGACAGTATGCTGTATTTATTATTTACCTTCCTTGATGTGAGAATCGTTTGTAATCGTATGTATCAGTATGATACATCAGAGATGTAGATATCTATTTACTCAAATCGCATATTCGCTCTCCACTCGTAAAATCAAAAATGTTTTTCCATTTATATGTTGTGGACCAAAATATCCTTTCATTGCTTATTTGTCAAATCCCCCAGCTTTGTAAGATGTTACATATATAATCCATATTTTTTGGCTCGTTTGCAATTAAAAATATGTTAGGTGGTTTTGGTGTCGATAAGAATAACTCCACTTTTCCGGACTACTTTACTGCAAACACAACCTAGAGAATATACATAGTACGGTGGTTTAAATACAGTATCATCGTCATTTACGGGTTGTTAACCATAAGGAAAAAATCCGAGTCTTTAAGCGTAGTTACAATGATTAATTACCCACAATTGGAAATTTGAACCAAAGTTATTTATTCAACAATATTTGCAAATTTGCTAACAGCATAGCCCTACAGTCTATGTTGTCGTCACAAGGACTTATATGCAATTATTTATAATGACACGTGCTCATATTAGGTAACGCCTTAGCAATTAAATAGCATTTTGGACAAATTTTGTAATTCTTAGAGAAAAAAATTCTGGTTTATATTTCTCGAACTCATTTATCGTGTATATAAGCAGGTATAGTTAAAATCATATTTTTACGTGCAAATGTCACAGCTAGTTTGTCAAAAATAATGAAATTAATTATCAAAAATTAATTATTTTGTCGAAATTTTTGTTGCTTCTCTACTCGAATTATATTTACCATTTTTACTATTTTGGATACCATATGAGCTCATGCGCTATTTGCAAAATTTAAAGAGAAAACTTGTAGAGCATCTACAGCTTCTAATCATCATTTCCCGCCTAAGTTATACTGGAAAGAAGATATTTTAGACCCTTAATTATACTTAAATTTATGACAAAACTGATGGAGAAGTATTTAACAATTTATTTAACTGAATTTTGGACAAACATACATATATAGATATGTGTTTTTAGATGCGACGGTATTTTTCCACAGATTTTCTTCTACAGCATTGACATAGAAACTTGTTGGAATATTCCCACACCATGTTTACCTTATTTCAATCGTAGCAGGCTCCGTTAAAGCTATCTCCCGAAATCCTATTTTAAATATTTTGACATCATCAGGTTCTCGTACGGCTTCAACTGTGCCGAAAGCTAACGTCAATATTTGAGTTTAATAGTCCGGGGCATTAGTTTTGGTAATTAATATGCAAATAAGGACGATTGACTTACAAATTTCGCTCCCCAACGGTACTATTAAGTTCTTTGGCAGTAAGAATGGCAGAATCTGTTTAGAACGAACACCAGCTTTGTAATTACACCGATATTTCTGCCGATAAAGACGTCCAGCGCTGTTGCGCCGAAGTACTACATTAATTTACCCCATAAATAAAGGAGTCGGAAAATATAAAGGATACACTTCCGACTTTGCACAGTCGATAAGGTGGCGCAATGGAAATATGGAACGGCTAATACATAATTCAGCGTGAGTTATGAGCTAGGAAAACGTTGTGAATTTCAATTTGACAATTAATTTTCACCGCCAAAATGACAACCGCCAATTAGGTATGCACATATTTTAGTCATTTCAAACTGAATAATAGAGTGCGAACAAATTTTTCTATTCGACTATGATGTGTTGGTTCAAAAATGCATTGCAAACATTTTTGTGATGATAGAAAACAACGACCCCCCCAAATCGTTTCCAAATCCAAAAAAAGTGGACACGTATTTTTCTTTTCTTTGATATTTTTATTATAAATGGTGCCTATCGATGCATCAAATTTACATAGGAAATGCATGGGAAAAATTCATTTTTTGGTATTTTTAGAATAATTGTTCGGGGTTTTGGAAAATTTAAGGTTAAGGTTATAGGACTTGTAGAGGACTTTCCAATGAAGAATTTGAGCTATTATACATATGGCTTTGACGCCCCCAACCCACCCCCACAGTGCCCTAAAAACTACCTTTAAATGAAATATGTACATTCTTCAGAAAATGTATCCTTCTAAAATCACTTCATTCTCTTTTTTTCTCATAGAAACCATTACTATAAGTCTAGTTAAATGTTTATAAATATTTGTCAGGTAATTTCCATTTGTTTAAACAAATTCCATTTGTTTAAATAATTCGCTTTTCTGGAAACTCCGGCGGACATCTGTTTTTTGAGTTCGACATGGCAGTTTATTATCTTAGAGTGACATTATTCATTAAACAAATTCTTCCTATTGTTTAAACAATCAATGATTATTAATTTTCAACTGTTGTTCTAATTATGGTAGAAGTCAGCTTTTTTGCGAAATTAACTTATAAATTTCATGTTCGAGGTATCTTGCCTATGTTATTAGCTAACAAACCCATATTTGTTCAAACAAATTTCATTTGTCCATTTTCATTTCTTTCAAAAGTGAATAATAATTTATTGTTTAAACAATAGGAGGTTTTTTTAAATGAATAATGTCACTCTAAGATGATAAACTGCCACTTCGAACTCGAATTACGAAAATAGAATTCAGACGGATTTTCGAGAAAAACGAATTATTTAAACAAATAATATTTATCGACGACTGACATATAATAAGTTCATTGCATACGTATCTATGACTATATAAGCCTCATCATTATACGCGCCAATGATTATAATGACACTAGCGTTGTATAATAATGACAGTTCGTTCAAATAATGACCTCATTATTTGAACGAACTGTCATCATTATACAACGCTAGTGTCAAAGTCTGCTAAAACCTACGTGGATGACAGTTACTTGACAGTTCGCCTCGCCATCATTCACAATTACATTTAAAATATTTTGCTTAAAATGGAATTTATGAGTCGTAGATAAAACGTCGTATTTGGCTCGCACATAACGGATATAAATCGCTCGCATGATTACACGCTCGCCTACGTCTCGCGTGTAAACTTAATGCTCGCGATTTATATCCTTAATTATGTGCTCGTCAAATAATATACTATTGTTTAAACAAATGGCAATTAACTGACAAATATTTAGATTTCTATGAGAAAGAAGAGAATGAACTAGAGAGAATGAACTAGAAGGGTAAATTTTCTGAAGAATCCACATTTTTTCGTTTAAGGATAGTTTTCAGGGCACTGTGGGGTGGCTTGGGGGCATCAAATCCATATGTATGATAGGTCACATTCTTCCTTGGAAAGTCCTTTACAAGTTCTATCACTTTAGTCTTAAGTTTTCCCAAACCCCGAATAATTATTCGAAAAATACCAAAAAATGTCAAAAAATGTAAATTTGAGACCTCGACCTTGAGACACCATTAAGAGTCAAAATTTTGAAAAAAGAAAGCGTGTCCACTTTCTTTTGGATTTGAAAACGATTTGGGGGATCGTTGCTTTCTAAATAAAAATAGCCAATTTGAACCACCCTAGTAAGTTCAGTTTTAACTAAAAATTTACCTTCGTAAATAAATCATTGTCGTCCAGTCCTCGGAGTTCATTGTTGACATTGTTGGCTACAAACATTCGTAAAGATTACCGATCAGTGGAAAGTACCATCGTGTCAGAGCAACAATTCCGTTGGCTTTAGCCAGATGAAGATTTTTGGGTTCATGTTTAGAAGAAACGTTACAGATAGGATCCTTAAGTGTTTTCTTTTGTAATCACATTATTTTGTTAATCAGCATGCCCTTACGGGTGATTACGTCTGATTACGGGTGATTACGGGTCATTACTGTACTTAAAAACCTTTCATTGTGACACATTTAATGGTTTTTAAATTATTTTGGTAGGGTTCTCGTATTCTGTTAGCTCTGCGAAACGAACAACGTTTTAAAAGCATACTTAAAATATCTAATATTGCTTTAATAAAAAAAAACTCCGTTCTAAATCAAAATGAGTGACTTGCGAACACTCAAACATGTCTTGGTTTGACAGTTATGACTTGAAATTGTTTTACGATTCCAACTCTGCTGTTTAGTCATGTAAAAATGTCAAGTTCATTTTCAAAAGTCGAATTCAAATGAGTACACTGACCACAACAAAAAATATCGAACAAATGAAAAGTGCTTCTGGTAGTGCTTCAGAAATTGTGAATTTTGAGAAACTCAGGTTCAAAAATGTACAGAACGACTCAATCTACTGATTCAGATATAGGAAAACGTATATCAGACATTTTTTATGAAATTAACTAACACAAAAACATTTTTTTTTAAATAAATAAAACAAATATTGATTTGAATTAGGTTTAACACCTGGTAGCAATCTCGAACAATTATTTTAAAATTGTGGAGTATAGTAAAACTAAATCATAGAACCTTTTAAAAATGTGCCACTTCAATAAGACTTTAGTTTCGTTTTTAAAGAAATAGTTTAATATATACGAAAAATTATTGGAAATATGTAGATACTGATTATTTAAAATTTGTAACGCATTTTTAATCTTTTGATTCACACTGTAAAGTTTTTACCAAGTGATAAATGTTGTAATGAATTATGAAAATTACTTGCTGTGTAGATCTTCGTGTTATTTTGAGTTGCACTTCTTTATTATATAAATTTTTATTGTTAACTTGTCCGAGAAGATGGTACATAACCTCTGATACATGTAACACGTATATTGAATGGAAATACCAACCCTAAAGTAGCTCGAAAGCAACGGATCAAAGGATTTAGGTCACGAGACTGTGTACAGGCCATTTCCAGAATGTCTTGCTAACAAATCCATTTCACGTTGAATTTCTGAAAAGAACTTCCTAGAAAATACCCCAAACCTTATGCTCTACAATAAAAAAAGAGGATCGAATAAACTTATAAAGAGGCTCATAACTTCCTGAACTGAATAACTTAGATTAGTCCTATTTAAGAAACAATTAAACTTGGCCGCAAGAGCGCCACCTTGCGCGCTTAGACCGCAATTAAAATGAGCGATAATCCCATTAATTCAAGGTGCCGGAATAATGCGGAATTAATATGCAAATTGCTGTGCCTGTGCACTGGCTCGCATACTAATTCGAACATACCTAATTTTGCCGACGATAAAGCTCACTCATTTCTCCATAATCTCAATCTCAGACGCAGTGGATGTGCCTACGCTACGGCAGTGCTTCAGCGTTATCTCTATTGATTTCATTACTCTATTTAGACGTTTTAGCAAAAGGAATCAAACAACAAACATATTACGGCGTATATTTTATGTTAGGGTGTGCCTGGATATGAAAAGGGATTAGTTGTCCGCAATTGAGTTATAAATGTTTTTGGATAGAATAAGTCTTGGCAAAGGTACTCCAACATTTTAAAACAATTACCATAAAGGGTAATTGAAGAAATAATAATAATTAAGAAACTTACACACCTTCTATATTACTATTATAGTTTGCTTTTTGTTTGTTGTGCGTAGTCTATTCTGTATTATTTATCGTAGTCGTTTAAAAAGTGAACGTTGTGACAATAATTAACCTAGTAACTGTGTCACATCGATTATTTGATTATAAATGGAGGATGAATTCTAAAGTTTTAAAACTGTTGTTGTGCTACTTTTACGAGTATTTATGTACCCAGTCCATAGCAGATTAGCCGTCCTTATCGATTAAATTATTTATTAGCCGACTCAGTATATACCGGAACTATAAAATGTAAAAACTGAAACGATTAAACTAAAATAACATACAACATGTCGCACACATCACGATTAGTTTATTTTTTTTACAAGTATATGCCCTTTTGATATTTTATGCATTTTCAATAATGTTGTGGCGATTTTGTTGTGTTAGATATTGTGAAATTCAACAAATATTTATTTGGTATTTTGTAAGCAGTATGGTGAAGTAAAAGCTGATTTAATTAGCTTTATCTCTCAAGCTAGGAGGGAAAACTCAAGTTACAACTTTACTCTACTCTTCAACTAAATTTAGTTTGACAATAAGTAATTAGCACTTCTAAGAGTTGCCTCATCGAATATGGCTTCATAGCACTAGTATTAAATGTTCAAGTTTACATTTGAACTGATTTTAAGAGGAAAAGTACAGTAAACTAAAAGTATTTTATACTTTTACTTGAGCTTAGTTAGTTAACATTTTGAGCCTATTTTTGATCCAAAAGTGTCGTGATATAAAACTTCTGGTTTTAAGATTTGTAATCTTAAAAAGCCGTTATCAAAACTACAGATCGTAAAAAATACCATCATAACATCACAAGTTGCTATACTATATCCTAATTTTGATTAAGACAAATAAAATAATGTTGTAATAAATACCAGTAAATTGAAGTATAGGTATGAGAAAATACTATATTATTATACAAGTTTTATAGAACGCCAAATTGGCGCATGAGTTGTTTAATGAATTAAATGAATTAAATGCCCTGAACGAATTAATTTTATATAAATTTAGAAATTGTGGTTACTATATTTAGAATTTACGATATTTTGTGGGTACCGTGTTGTAGTACGGTTTGTCCGGCAGTAATCTGTCAACTGCGTAAAATTGAGATAAATCATGACAAAATACAATTGTGGATAATTTTACTCTACTTAAGCCTACAAGTTCTAATAAATAACCGGGGCGAACTATGATCACAATAGAATTTGGGGCAACACTATTAACCCGCAACGGCTACTATGATAAAAACTTACATGCCAACCAGTAAATAAAGGATATAGATATAGAATCATAGCCTAAAAACTTAACTTACATATAGTGTCTAATAATTATAATAGTCAGAATAGAAGTGTTTGGCGGTGACTGATTAGTTACTTCAAAGAACAAGAACTCATTAAAGAATTGTTATAACGCTTAACGCATAATAGTGGTGCCTACCTAATTCCGCTGGGTAGCCGTTGATGCTTATATATTTACAGGCACTTATAATTGAAAATTCTAATTTCGGTGAAGTAGTTTATTAGAATAAATTATACTTATACTGTCCAAAATGTTACGGAAGGCATATACGATACATAAACTAGAAAATCCTCAACACTTTAGTGTACTATAGCTTGCTACGTTGATGCTGATATTCAATAAATATTTTAAGCCGATCATATCTACGAAATATATTGATCACATAGCTCATTATTCAGGTATATGCGGTCCTGGTATTGTATTTGAAAGACGAATTTGATGCTTAGTTGACGAGAATGATTCACGATCACTTACCAGAGTCGCAAAACATCACCGAAAACGTCATGCTGGCGTATTTTGACGAACAGATCAAAACTTAGAAAGCCCCAACTCTTTGGTATGCTACTCTCTCTGTAGCATGCTACAATCATGTTATATATGTATAGAATATAGTGATATTTCGCACTTTATGCTATGATTGCAAGCGATTCTAAGAAGGCAGTTTGTGGTTATGTGTTTACATTTGACATATGGCCTTTGATATCAATGCGACCATAAATTTTGCGCTTTTGATTTTATTATCTGTTTGAACAATGAAAAATGAAAAAGGAAATAAAACTTGGTCTTGAAATAAATATTTATTCATTACAAAAATTTAGGTATCATTGTTTCAACCGATGGAAATTCCACAGTTACAAATAGTTCTCCGTTTATAGCTGCCAGAAATTACGGTTTTCCCCATTGACCACCAAAAATCAATCATTTTTTTACGGAAGTCTTCCAGTTTGTTCTACGATTTGCATTCTGCGTTGCATACCACCCATATACCACCGTAGAGAATAGTACGGTCGGTAAAGTTGGGAATGGTATAGTATCCTAGGGTTCCACTACTATAAGTATTTTACTGTACCGACCTAGAATATTATAAATGGGAAATAGAAGGTAGGAAGTATGTGACATGCTTGGGGTCAACACTTGGAATAAAATTTCAAAAAATATTTGCAATATCCTTTTATAACTTGCTTCACTTACCATACATCATTATAAAATTACTATTTTGTTGTAAACTACATTGACGCATCAAGATGCATAATTGGACGCACTGTTTGCGGCTAAACTTAAATGCATCACATGAAGCAATAAACGACAAACAGTTAATTTTTTTTATTTGTGTTATTATTTATAACTACAAATATACATTACATATGAATTATATAGTAAATCAATTATATGTATTTTGTAATATAAATTAATGTTATAACCATATACATAATGTAATTTACCTTATTTATCACAAATATTACTATAAATCACACATTTATAAAAATAACTACATATATAGACATAACGTCTGGCTTGAACTGAACATTGACGATTGGTAGCAACTTGTCAAATATCAAACGGAAAATAGGTCGAAGGTAGGCTTTAACATCAGCAACCCGTTGTGAAAAAGCATTAAACGTTCGACATTCGAAGCTGTTGGTTGTGCATTGCTTGTTGGATGAGCGTTGCGATCATAGAAAACAGTACTGCAACACATAGTGCGGGTAACACAAGATTAAAATAGGTGTCCAATAACTTAGCCAATAACTTAGAAGTTAGCATAATATAATCTAAAAAGGTACCGTTTTACCATCGTCCGTTTTATTCTTTATGACTGGCGCAAACAACTAATGGGTTGTAGTAGGACTTTCCACTTAATTGATATCTAAAAACGGTGTTACAATTTATAAATTGTAACAACGAAAACAATGTTACAATGTGTGGATTGTGAATGCAAAGAAGAAAAGTGTATTTATCTCTGTAATTTAAACTGAAAATTGTTTAATCCGGCACCTCCACCAAATTGGTTATATACGTTTACTTCGATTTAAAACCACCCCAACAAGAAATACACATTCTTTCACCTCTCACACCATCCTCGCCGCTTCTGTTCTACCTCAATTCAAGTTCAGCTATCTGCAAGATCGCGCCTGGATTTTGTCCCTTAGTTGAACTTTACGGCCGCCAGGCGGCCTCCGCCAGCTCGATGCGCTCGCTCGCTCGGCAAAGCCGACGTATGAATATCGAATGACAGTTTTATATTTGGATAATCGAAGAGCAATACGCGTGATGAGAAAGCGAACGAAAACGAAACGCGAAAACAATCGATAGCCGCTTTTCTATACGGTATATCTCGATAGCGGGCCGTGTGGCAGGTGGGCCCGTCCTATTGATTGTGACGTAACGTAACAATTGAAGACGCAGGTCCAACATGGCCGCCGACTGAAACGTTCGCTCGGCGTTTCGCTCAGTCGCACTGAGCACGTCCCCAGGTATGGGACATTTCGCGTTCGGATAAGCGCGATCGCACTTTGGTTAAGTTCGATAATAATCGACGCATACGTTAGCCGATCGAGGTTTTCGTGAAACGAACACGCAATGAGAATAATCGAGGAACGTATTCCGGCCATGAAAAGTTCGCGGAGAATTGAAATAACGATAAATAGGCGAATATAAACTGTGTGGATTTGGGTTTGGTCGGTTAAGTTTTTAAATTGGTGCCGAAACGATGGATTTTCGGGGATGAATTTTTGAAATTTAGGTGAACCGATTTCGGGGGAATATTATTTGAGGTCGTACGAAAAACGTTTCTGTTATTTTCGGATAGTTTGGCGAGGAATTATGGTGAAGTAAAACGGTCAGTGGATATTATGTGTGTGCGGTGTGAGAATAAGTGCTATCGTTGCTGAATCTGGACCTCAACAATGTGGAGGTTGAGATAACATGATCGCTTACACAGAAAATGTAAGTTGTTAATACCTTTACAATTCACTATAACACATCCTGTCAAATACGTTTTGTAATATAAAAGCAACTTAAAGCGAAATCCCAAGTATAATCTAAAAAATACACATTATTTTTGTCTACATACTTTTATATACCCTGTGAAGTAGTTCTTTCCCTTATTTGCATTATATCCGCCTCCATTTGTATACCATTGCGCCGTGTACTTCCATTACTTCCTATTGTGTTTTCCCAGGTTCCTTTTAAGAACTTTCTCCATTTCGTTATTATGTATTTTTTCCGCTACAGTACCCCACAATGTTTTTGTTCCTCAAAACAGCGAATTGTTTGAAATATATTTGCTCTTTTACGACAAAACTTGACAAATCTTTGCGTGTTTTGTCGTCTATGAGTACTGAATTGCCAAATGAATTAATATAAATAATATAAATAAATCATAAATGCAATCGAACTTAGATACGACACGATATAAATTGTTCCTAAGTAGGCTGAACACCAATGGCGAGTTTTTTAACAGATATTTTGAATTGTTATTACAGTTCGTAGTGTCGGTCATTCTAGATTTATAACAGGCACAATTTTTCGATAGTTTTTTGTTTAATTAAACATTTTCCTATTAACTATGACTCGAAACGTTTTAATATATTCTTTAGAGTTTAGAGAAACAGAGAAATACAATTCGATAACCTTCATACATAGCTACTTTACCTTTCAGTACTTCTAGTAGAGAACTGCACGCAGATTAACCGAAATCCCACCGGCACGCAATGTCGATAATGCGAATGTAACCCTTCAAAATTATTTTAGGGCTATGGTCCAATTTAATCGGTTAGTGGAAGAACAGAATAAGTCCAAATCAAGCGTTTGTGGCAAACTACAATAAAATGTATAATTCGGCAGATGTGTATTTTACAAATTAGGTAAGCACAGATAAGTTGTACTAAATTTCATTTGTAGTTGTTCTGGAAGTAAATTTTGGTTCAAAAGGCAATAATAAATAAGCAATTAGATAAAACATCGGCTGCACTAGTTCTGTTCTTCCAGTCAACGACATGCTTATCGATAATAATCTCTTATTTATTGAAAAAAAAAATATGCTATTAGCACAAGTGGTAAATAAAAATGCACAAAGACGAAAAGAACAACAACTTTAATATTAGAAACAAAATTAAAACTAAAAAATCTGATGTGGCCAGGCACATGACTTTATCATACAATATATAAAATTAATAGTTTAGCTGCTCATGCAGCTAGTCATGAATCTATATTATTGAGATAAATCGTAGGTATTGTCAAAGCATCAGCATTTGACACTACCTACACTACGACATTAGAATAATAGTTATTTATGTCACAAGTGCCGAAAATATGAAATAGCGCGACGAGCGGTGTTGCGGTGCGTCACCGAACGCGGAGCGTCGCAGTCGCATGTGAGCGAGTCGCGCTATCTAGTTTTCGGCAGCAGTGACACCAACGTTAATTGCGTTGCTTTTTAAAAAATATGTATTTAAAAAAAATAATTAAAAAATGGTTATATTTCTGTGTAGGAAATGGTAGGTTGGTACCACTTTGACGAAACGTCAAGTTTAAAATGCTAATTCAAATTCTGACAGATTTATATTTGTTCATGACGCTATAGATGTCACATTCGAACCAACATCCTAAAATAAAACTACACTCATCGCTATACTTTATTTACAATTTTCACAATTTATCGTTTTTAGAATTAGATATAAAGACGGGTTGATATTTCTTATTAACAAACAATCAAATTGGTGATCTTAATTTATTTGAAATTTGTATTTTGTACTTTGCTGCACTAGAGCGGCAACGTCCCATAGCGGTTCTCCAACCTCTGATGAAATCAGTTGTTTTCGACTGTGACAGCACAAAAAATATTTGTCAAAATCCTGGCTACTATTTAGTTTCATATCAGTGCAGATGCGACCGATCTCGATCAAAAACAAATTTGCTCTTGTAGCTAAACTATTAATTTTACCAAAAAAAGTCATGGGCATAAATTATTCAAAATTGCCTCTACTTTAATTTATTGTTTAACTATTTTGACGAAATTACAGAAATGGCGGCTCATTTGCAAAATCCTTGAAAAAGGCTTTGAATAAACTACCAGTTCCTTTGGACCCCTTTAAACCAAAAGCTTTTCAGCTCTAAGTTAGGTCATGAAACTTCTAAATATGAACTTTCGTCCCGATACCTTTAGTAGTTTCTCCGGAATCGTCGCCACAAAAATCGTTTACACACATATACACACACACACACACAGACATTTTTTTGTACCTTGGTCAAAAATGTTCAGGGGACCCAAAATGACATATTTCCGCTAAAATCTCAATTTTTTTTTTCGGCATGATTACAATACTTTATCTTACTGCGTATGATAAAGTAAAAAGACAACTTTATTAAACTTGTGATTAGTCTTCATTATGATGATGTTACCCAAGAAGTATTATGGTAATAAAATTCAAGACCTTCTCCTTCTAATGAGTGCATCACGTATTTTAAGTTAACAATTTTTCGATAGTTAATAGTACTTGTTATTAATAGTTATTAGTAGTAAAATTTTTCGATAAACAATCCCTAAAGTTAATTCTTGATTTTTGCGATTTATTTTGCCATCACAAGGTGCTCTGCTTTAAAGAAGACAATTGGTTTTTTGGCAGTAAATAGACCAATATGAGTTCTATATTTGAAAAAAAAAAAATTACTAACATTGGACTAAAAATAAAAAATCTGATGTGGTCAGGCACATGACTTTATCATACAAAATATAAAATTAATAGTTTAGCTGCATGAGAATCTATTTGATTGAGATAAATCGTGTCTGCATTAAAATTAAACTAGTTAGCCAGAATTTGACAGATATTTTAATAGTCAATAGTATCAATAGCAGGTATTGTCAAAGCATCAGCATTTCACACTAACTACTGTCATCAGAATAATAGTTATTTATCTCAAGTGCCGAAAGTACGGGATAGCGCGACGAGCGGTGATGCGACGCGTGACCGCGCGTCACCGATGGCGGAGCGTCGCCGTCGCATGTGAGCGAGGCGCGCTATGTAGTTTTCGACAGGAGTGACATCAACGTTTTTATGTCGCCTTTTGAGAAATACGTATTAAAAAAAATCAATAATTGTTATATTTCTGTATACGAAATGTTAGGTTAATACCGCTTCTACCAAACGTCAAGTCTAAAAAGTTAATTCAAATTCTGACAGATTTGTATTCGTTCATGACACTGTAGATGTCACATCCGTACCAACATACTAAAATATAACTACACTCATCGCTATACTTTATTTACATTTTTCTCAATTTATTGTTTTTACAATTAGATATAACAACAATCAAATTGGTGATATTATTTTATTTGAATTTTGTACATTGCCGCACTAGAGCGGCAACGTTCCATAGCGGTTCTCCAACCTCTGATAAAATCAGCTGTTTTCGAGTGTGACAGCCATAGACATTTCGGTAGTGACAGCTCAAAAAAATATTTGTCAAATCCATGCTACTATGTAGTTTCATATCAATGCAAATGCGACCGATCTCGATCAAATAGAATTTGCTCTTGAAGCTAAACTATTAATTCTACCAAAAAATATCATAGGCATAAATTATTCAAAATTTCCTCTACTTTCATTTATTATTTAACTATTTTGCCGAAATTACAGAAATGGCAGCTCATTTGCAAAATCCATGAAAAATGCTTAGAGGAAACAGCCAGTTCCTTTGGACCGTTTTGAACCAAAAGCTTTTCAGCTCTAAGTTTAGTCATGAAACTTCTAAATATGAACTTTCGTCCCGATACCTTTAGTAGTTTCTCCGGAATCGTCTCCACAAAAAACGGGTACACACACACACACACACACAGACATTTTTTTGTACCTTGGTTAAAAATGTTCATAAAGACCTATTTCCGCTAAAATCTCAGTTTTTTTACTTTATCATACGCAGTATTATAAAGTATTGTAATCATGCCGAAAACAAAAATTGAGATTTTAGCGGAAATAGGTCTTTTTGGGTCCCCTGAACATTTTTGACCAAGGTACAAAAAAATGTCTGTGTGTGTGTGTGTGTGTGTGTGTGTGTGTGTGTGTGTGTGTGTGTGTGTGTGTGTGTGTGTGTGTGTGTGTGTGTGTAAACGATTTTTGTGGAGACGATTCCGGAGAAACTACTGAAGGTATCAGGACGAAAGTTCATATTTAGAAGTTTCATGACCTAACTTAGAGCTGAAAAGCTTTTGGTTCACAAGGGTCCAAAGGAACTGGTAGTTTATTCTAAGCCTTTTTCAAGGATTTTGCAAATGAGCCGCCATTTCTGTAATTTCGTCAAAATAGTTAAATAATAAATTAAAGTAGAGGAAATTTTGAATAATTTATGTTTATGACATTTTTTGGTAAAATTCATAGTTTAGCTGCAAGAGCAAATTCTATTTGATCGAGATCGGTCGCATCTGCATTAATATGAAACTTCATAGTAGCCAGGATTTTGACAAATATTTTTTTGTGTTGTCACATTCGAAACCAGCTGATCTCATCAGAGGTTGGAGAACCGCTATGGAACGTTGCCGCTCTAATGCGGCAAATTATAAAATACAAATTTCAAATAAAATAAGATCACCAATTTGATTGTTTGTTGATAAGAAATATCAACCCGTCTTTATATCTAATTCTAAAAACGATAAATTGAGGAAATTATAAATAAAGTATAGCGATGAGTGTAGTTTTATTTTAGCCTGTTGGTAGGGATGTGTAATAAGCAAATATAAATCTGTCAGAATTTGAATTAGCTTTTTAAGGTGCGTTTTCATTAGTGATAATGGCAGTGGTAGCAGACGCCATTATAGTATTTCCAATAGAAAATTGCTAGTGACTCATGTTTATGTACATGCAAACTAATATGTGTCATTATCACGACATGTAAGAAATACTATAATTTCGTATTCTACCACCGCCATTAGCTACCATTACCTACCAATCGGAACGCACCTTTATCCTTGACGTTTCGTCAAAGTGGTACCAACCTAGCATTTACTATACACAAATTTTTCATTTATTTTTTAAAATACGTATTTTTTAAAAAGCAACACAATAAACGTTGATGTCGCTCCTGCCAAAAACTAGATAGCGCGACTCGCTCACATGCGACGGCGACACTCCGCTTTCGGTGACGAGCCGCATCACCAGTCCTCGCGCTATTCCGTACTTTCGGCAATTGTGACATAAATAACTATTATTCTAATGACGTAGTGTAGGTAGTGTCAAGTGCTGATGCTTTGACAATACCTACGATTTATCTCAATAGAATAGATTCTCATGCAGCTAAACTATTAATTTTATATATTGTATGATAAAGTCATGTGCCTGGCCACATCAGATTTTTTTTCGGCACGATTACAATACTTCATCATACTGCGTATGATAAAGTAAAAATAATGTAAGGTATAATAATGTAGGTAATAATGTAAGTAGGTAATGGTAGCGAAATTATAGTATTTCTTACATATCGTGATAATGACACATATTAGTTTGCATGTACATAAACATGAGTCACTATCAATTTTCTATTGGAAATACTATAACGGCGTCGGCTACCACTGCCATCGTCACTAATGAAAACGCACCTTAAAAAGGTAATTCAAATTGTGACAGATTTATATTTGTTCATGACACATCCCTACCAACATACTAAAATAAAACTACACTCATCGCTATACTGTATTTATAATTTTCTCAATGTATCGTTTTTAGAATTAGATATAAAGACGGGTTGATATTTCTTATCAACAAACAGTCAAATTGGTGATCTTACTTTATTTGAAATTTGTATTTTATAATTTGCCGTACTACAGCGGCAACGTTCCATAGTGGTTTTCCAACCTCTGATGAGATCAGCTGTTTTCGAATGTGACAACACAAAAAAATATTTGTCAAAATCCTGGCTACTATGTAATTTCATATCAATGCAGATGCGACCGATCTCGATCAAATAGAATTTGCTCTTGAAGCTAAACTATTAATTTTACCAAAAAATTTCATAGGCATAAATTATTCAAAATTTCCTGTGCTTTAATTTATTAATTAACTAATTTGTCGAAATTACAGAAATGGCGGCTCATTTCCAAAATCCTTCAAATAGGCTTAGAATAAACTGAAAGGCTAAACTATTAATTTTACCAAAAAATGTGATAGGCATAAATTATTCAAAAATTACTCTACTTTAATTTATTTATTAACTATTTTGTCGAAATTACAGAAATGGCGGCTCATTTGCAAAATCCTTCAAAAAGGCTTAGAATAAACTACCAGTTCCTTTGGACCCTTTTCAACCAAAAGCTTTTCAGCTCTAAGTTAGGTCATGAAACTTCTAAATATGAACTTTCGTCCCGATACCTTTAGTAGTTTCTCCGGAATCGTCGTCACAAAAATCGTTTACACACGCACACACACACACACACACACACACACACACACACACACACACACACACACACACATACAGACATTTTTTTGTACCTTGGTCAAAAATGTTCAGGGGACCCATAAAGACCTATTTCCGCTAAAATCTCAAAAAAAAAATTCGGCACGATTACAATACTTTACATACTGCGTATGATAAAGTAAAAAGATATGTAGGTGTTACACTCTTAAGTGGGACACACTGTATAACCTGATGACCAAACGTCTCTATTATTTCACATTTTTTTTTAGAAAGAAATAGAAAATATAAAAAGCAAGTTTTCTGTAATTTTCAAAATTCCTCAATAACTTGAAGTTATAGAATTCTTTAGATATATTTTTTTCACTGGACACTTGTCAATCTAGCTTCGCGATTGACAGTAAGAAAATAGCATTAAGCACAGTTGTTAAAGTACCAGGTTTAAGTTTTAATTTTTGCCTACTTATATAAATCTATTTCGTCACATTATTCAAATGTGCTCTTAATTTGAAAAAAAAAACAATACATTCTTGAAAATGTAATTTTACATTATAGAATTATGTAATTAGGTATAAATGAAACATTGAGGTAATGAACCGATATAATTTTACAGATTTAATAAAATATCACTAAACAGAGCTCTCCTATTGATTTTTTCAACACACACATTCAAGATTAGGATTTTATTTCAGCTTTTGACTAAATTCTATTACATCACATTTTTTTTTAAAATGTCGGAAAATTTAACGAAACTGCCAGGATTTTAAAGATTATCGACGATATATGTACTGTATACTTACACCATATGTCAAGTTTTAATCCACATCACGATTAGTTCTTAAATAAGTTTAAGATTTGCTACATTCCCAAAAAATGGTACATATTTTATCAAAGTTTGTATTGTTTAAAACTAATAGAAAGGGTAGAATGTGCACTGTTTGCGTTGTTTAATCGTATTTATTTAAAATGCAAACCGTCTAGTTCAGCGTTTCCCAACCGGTGCTCCGCGGAGCCCTAGGAGTGGAGCGAACCTATGCGCCTGCCGTGAGCGGGAGAAGGACAGCGGGAGAAGGTTGAGATACATTGGTGTAGACTGTAGCTGTAGAATATGGCTATGTTAGCTAGCCTGGTGGGGTTTCAGATATTGTATTTCGGTCGGAGCTTTGTAATCATTAGTAACCCGCGCGCGTCGGGTTTCAGTTATTATAGGTATTTCGCAGTCTGTGTAGTATACGAGGCTTAAATAACATAAATCAATATCAAAGGCAACGTTTAGAAATCGCAAATTCTTCTGGATCAGAACATGATTTAAACAAGTCTAAAACGTTTAGTTATAAAAATACATTTAACTTACCCAAAATGATTACTGAATATAGACCTACATTTTAGATGTACACATGTACTCTCTTGTTGTGTGCCACATGTACATTGACTTGTCTGTTGGCACAAAAGCAAATTCATCTTCAATGGCATCAAATAGTGCTTATACTTACCCTCCCTATGGCCTGGGTGAACTTCCGACCGACTTCTATTCAACAGTACACAATAATATCTCCCACTTGTGTTGTGTACTGTGTGTCGTAGGAGTAGTAGTATAATCCAGCGTTGGAGAGGAGTGCCTTTTGGCAAAATATAGGTCAATACTGATGACGTGGCTGTCGTAGGGGAACCGGCGCGTTCTATTTTTCTCGACGGCTCTCGTCGTAAAACTTTCCCGAAGTCTCGAAGACGAGCTAAAATAAAATCTATTGGGAAAGTTGAGCCGCTTTACCGAAATTGCGAATTCCCTTCCGGGAAACTGAACCCGATTATTTGTGCAGATAGCCGTAATAAAATTATTATTTTACTGGAACGATGCGATCGATCATTTTTATTTTTGACATTGTTATGATAACAGGGACTGGTTGGAGAATGTAGAATGGTTAAACTATTCATGATTCCGGAACAAATGCTTAAATAGACAAAAATAAATGAACAAAATACAATGACTAT
This sequence comes from Melinopterus prodromus, assembly GCA_964023965.1. Taxonomy (NCBI): domain Eukaryota; kingdom Metazoa; phylum Arthropoda; class Insecta; order Coleoptera; family Scarabaeidae; genus Melinopterus; species Melinopterus prodromus. Next base: position 56,654,995 of record OZ030393.1, read on the forward strand.
TACTTACATACAGAAGCTATCACACCTAGAATCATTTAAAAACTAACTATTTTTTATTAAAGTTGATAATAGTTATGGAAGTTTTGAATTTTAACCGGGAATTTATTTAATTTGCGGGAATTTCTGTTTTTTTCATCTTTTGTTATTCAGCAGGTACTATTGACAAAATACTAAATACTAATCTAAACTTCGGCTTTGAAATACATATTGAATTTATGATGGGAGCGAACAAAGATACTAGGGTTTACCGGACCTTTGGTTTTAGATATCAGGTTATAATTAAAATTAAATTTGATATTTACTTCAATATACAGAAACAATGAAGCATTTGACTAAAAATTGGCGTTCTGTTTTTGAATAAGTAGACTATGTTCATATTATTCATTTCGTGAATGGAAACGGATTTTAATACACGGGTGTCCATTTTTTGCGGTAATCGTGAGACATTATTCAGTAACGGTAATTCTGACTGACACATTTCATATAAATTTATTAGTCTGTTTTTCATAAATTAATTCTAAAAAATTTGATGTGGCCATGCACATGATTTTATCATACTATATATAAAATTAATAGTTTAGCTGCATGGGATTCTATTTTAGCGAAATCGGTCGTCTATGCATTAAAATAAAACTAGTTAGGATTTGACAGATGTTTTGATTTTATTGACGGTAGCTATCAAAACATCAGCGTTTGACACTACCTACTGTCATTAGAATGAAAATATCTGTCAAATGCTGGCTAACTAACTTTATATTAATGCAGACGCGACCGATCTCGATCAAATAGAATTTGCTCATGCAGCTAAACTATTAATTTTACACACACACAGACACACACATTTTTTTTTCGGCTTGGTTACTATAAAAATCATAAAGTCAAAACAATGTAGATATGATAGTTTTACTCATTACAACATTTACATTTACTTTTCTAAACAAGTTTTTCCGGAAAAATGTGGCTTATCTTCTGGTATAATACTCACTCTCCAATGAGTGGTGAGTAATGTCCGATGTCATTTTGACACGTTTTAGCCGCTTTTTCGACGTATTTAGAATAACTTTTCTCTTTGTTGACATGTAGATTCATGCCAGAAACCAGTTATTTTTCAAATGTTTCTATTCTAAACCAGCGATATGATAGATGAAAACCTATAATTATTAGAGAAATGCTCATGGGAAAATAAAAAGTAATAAAAAAATAAATTTATAAGGTATTTCAAGTACCCGGAGAAACAATATTTCTAAGATACTGCATGCAAAAATTTCGTGTTTCAGACAACCAATAAAAATGACCAAATAAAAATTACTATCTCTATGCTCTGAAAACAATAAATCCAAGTTGAGTAAGTGGAGATTTTTGTCTATTTATTATAATATGATATTATATTTAAATTTGTATCTAGAATAAAAAATTAATTTAATTTAATTTCCGAATAATTAATTAATTAATTAATTAATTTAATTTCCGAATTCTAGTTTTTAAGGTAGGTATTTTTTGCATAGAGTAGGTGGTAGATTTTATTGATTTTGATTGCATACATTCGAAAACCGGTTTTAATCAATTTTTTGGAAATGAGGAATTTGAAAAACTCTTTTTTTTTTTAAATTGTCGGGTTTTGTCTTAACCCTAATAGGTACCGGAAGATGTTAGTGAACTTTTATTTTTGTTGTTTGTACTATGGAATAACCCATTACGTTTACTTTTCGGTATACATCAATTGGTGGTTAACACGTTATGGCTTATTTCTTTTTTTTGATACAGCCTGTATATTTAATTCATTTAAGTATGTATATAACTTATTTTAGTTTTCATTTCATTTCATAATTTTAATTATTTAATTGCATCTAATGTTAACCTATAACTTAAAAATTAAAAATAATAAAAAAAAAATTGATTACGAAAAAATTATGGTTTTTCCGCAAACCCCCAGGTAGCTCTTCTACTGCCAATAATTTTAAATACTCGAGTATTAGTTTATAATATAAAGTTATTTTGGTTACATCAACTAAAAGATATATTGCCTTGCTCTTGAACTATAAATAACAAAAGAATATATTAATAATCACAATAATGTTTTATTAAATTTTTGGGAAAACAGCAACAACAAAGTTAAGAGTTTTTTTAAATTTTCGATATTTTGCCTATAACATAGGCATCCTCAGGAAATCTACAAGGAACGTTTTAAAACCAAGAATATAACAAATTAATAAATACTTACTAAAAGAACTATAAACTGCTATATCATATAAAACTTCTTTAAAAAACTTCCGACAAATGTCAAGCAAAATACTCCATAATGACGTAAAATAAAAATGATATCCAAATATCGATGAAACAATAAGTTAATCAAAAATTTCGACCCTTGATAGATTTCAATAACGTTAATACATTTTTATAAATTATGCTCACATTTTCTACATCTGTTTTAAAATTACATGTATTTAATTCATCAATAAACAACATTTCTAAAAAATTTCTATTCCGTTGATTTCTACAAACACCCAAAATTTTAACATTTTCAAAATCAAATATACAAATATATTTCTTTTTATTTCTTTATATTTATTATAATAACACGGCAAATAGAAATTTAATACTTGAGTTGAACCTTGAGAGAACCTTGTAATAATAATCACTATAATGGACGTAAAATAAAAGATTTCAGTTCTGATGTCTGGTTTTATTTGTCTTCTTGCGTAAGAAGACAAATAAAACCAGACATCAGAACTGAAATCTTTTATTTTACGTTAACATTTTCTGATAAATATGGAGATATTCCTACCCAATACACTATAATGGAATTTATGTTGTGGTTGCCTAGCGTTCAAACTGAATTTCAAGGGTTCCGCAAGGGCCAAAACGTTGAGTAACGTGGTTGGGGCATGTAACCGTCCCCTTAAGTTTTAACAGCCACAATCCGAGTGAAAATAATGCACCAAATATGTAATATGGAACCTATTTGTATATTGGCGAAGTCGCCGGAAAGAAAATGTGAGTTGTGACTATAAATTAGTATTTAAAGTTTCTAAAACTAAACCACTCGTGACAACAATGACATTACCTCTAAATAATTTTCGTCAAACACAGCAACAAATCCTTCAAGGCGCCTTGAAAACTCGCCCATAAAGGAAATTAAAACGCCACGTCGTCAAAATAAAATAAAATAAATTGCGTAGGCACGTGTTGCGGTGGACGTGAATGGGCGTTACAAAAACTGAAAAGTTATGAATCGTTCTTTGATGCCCCTTCACGTTTCAGGCGACCTCCCCCTCTTCCGCAAAGCTTCGGGCGGCAAAAGGAAGAAAAAAAACAACGGAACGCCAACGCTACATAAAAGATCAAATGGAGGGGAATATCGCTGTTCGGCACATTAAATGCATGAGAAAAAACAACGACCTTAACAGGATTTTACACCCCTTTTATACGTTGGTGGATATAACTATACATTGTGCAATTCATCTACTTAACCGTTGTTTATGCGGGGTTCGTGTGAATAGGATCACGCGTGTGACACAAATAGGTGTGCGTTTACCAGTAAATTTTAATGGCACACACATTGTGTAACATTGTATCTACCTACTTAGATGTGGAAATTCTTTTTGAAGATGATTGAAATTCTAATAAGTTTTTGGTAAGGATGGGTATAATAAGCGTAAAAGTTTTACGAGCCATCAAATGAAAATATAGGACGTACTGCATAGTGAATACACTCGTTTTATAGAATTTTTTTATGAGAATTTTAGCATGTAAATAGGTATTTATAGTTTTATTATTATACCGTGTCCGGCGGAAAGTTAGACACATATGCAAAACATTTTTATTATCAATTTTATTCTTCATAAAAGCTTCTCGATTGTTTTCAACCTAAAATGCAAATATTAGAATACAGATAGGTATCTGCTTGATTGTAGCTGGTGTTACGAAAATTATGAAAAATAGTATCTTTATATTCGAAGCTACGCAAACATGTTATTTGAAAAGAATTTAGAAATAGTAGAGCCCATTAAATGCGAAATATTCGTCCTTGCAATTCGTCCTTGCATGTGTTCTCATATTTCTACTATACAATTTAGATTTTAGCGGTCTTTTTGGGTCCCCTGATCATTTTTGACCAAGGTACAAAAAAATGTGTGTGTTTGTGTGTACGTCTGTGTGTATGTGTGTACCCGATTTTTGTGACGACGATTCTGGAGAAACTACTAAAGGTATCTGAACGAAAGTTTATATTTAGAAGTTTTATGACCAAACTTAGAGCTGAAAAGCCTTCGGTTCAAAAGGGTCCAAATGAACTGGATGTTTCCTCTAAGCATTTTTCAAGGATATTACAAATGAGCTACCATTTCTGTAATTTCGTCAAAATAGTTAAATAATAAATTCAAGTAGAGGAAATTTTGTATAATTTATGTCTATGACATTTTTTGGTCAAATTAATAGTTTAGCTGTATGAGCAAATTCTTTTTGATCGAGATCGTGTCTGCATTAAAACACAGTTAGCGAGGATTTCACAATAATTTTCATTCTGACAGTAGGTAGTGTCAAACGCTGTTTTTTGACAATACCTACTGTCAATATTTTCCAAATACGTATTAGGGATTATACGGGGCTTGTCCTATAGCGCCAATGTGTAGTCTCGGTTCCAACAATGTGAGACGGAGGTATATATTTTGTCTATCGATGTGGTGCCCGGGATCAAACTGCGTATGCGTGGCCAGTAGTTATTAGGACCGTCGACAGATGGCGCTATTGTAGCTTAAAGTGCGCGGTCGGTACGCGAACATTTACCTGAGCATGTTGCGTATTTTGCACAATAAAAGTACATACTCTTTCAGTAATTTTCATAATTTTGCCGACATAATCGTATATGCAACGACAAAAGTGAGCATAATGTCCTTGAATTTAATACATTATTAAATTTGTATATATCTTCTTCACATTTTTGCCTATTCCAAATAAAGGAACTTTACTCTTGCATATCATTTTCATCTTTTTGGCAACACCCAGTATATGCGCCGAAAGAAATTACCATCTCGTATTTACTGGCCTCTAATATTTCTGAAAACTTTTTTTTCGAATAATATTTTTGCATACTTTTTAAAATAAAGGCACGTTACCTACTGTTAAATGTTTTTCAAAAACATAAATTTAAATATTTATGGCGGGATTTCAGTTTCATATTCGTTCAAAATAGGACTTTCTGCAGTAGTTTCTAAAATATCTCTTTCTGCAATACAATTAATTACTTTTTAATTGTTCTATTGTTGCGGTGTAATTTCTGTATTCAGTTTCTCCGTATTTGATTACTTCATTTACCATGATTTGATACTTTCCTGGACTCTTCACATTTTTTAGTTCATACATTGCTACTCTAATTTTGATGTTGTGGATTGTCTTGTAATTATTGGCGTTCTTGTACATAATATGTTTGTAGTATTGTGTTGCTATTGATAATAGATTTCTTGTAGAGTAAATAGCAATACCTATTCCTTTTTAGGCTTCTCAATTATACCTATTATACTTACTTATTGGGTTTATGCCGTCTATAATTTCCTTTGTTGCTTTCTTTAATTTTCCTCTTTAATTGGTATCCTAACTATACCAGAATGGTTTTGCATGGAATAGTTTTATTCTTATTCCTTTTCTAATTATATTGTATGATTCTTGTTATATTTTGTTTTGCTACTTTCCGGATAGACGTTTTAGCAATTTTCTGGTCGCCTGGCCCACCGTGAATTCACAAATAACGGCGTAACATTGTAGCAATGATTTAGCTCGGTAATGTCAGTAATATAAGTGACCCAAAAACAACGTTATCGATGGAAACTGTTCATAGTAACGACATTTTAATCCGATAATTCTCAAATCCAATAATTCTCACGTCATGGTGTGACGCGTGGTGTCATTTGTTTGCCGATAAGTACCTATGACGGGTGCATGAAAAGTTCACCGAATGGCAGGGGATTTTGCGATTGAAAACCGGGCCAAACGTTACACAGTTTGCTGGGACAATAGTGGAGTACCGCAATGTCCCGTAATGCCCCATAATCTGAGCTATTGTGCTAGATTGAGCGTAATTGTCCGTTGATAACAGATATATACAACTATTAGCGCAAGCGTTCTACCAAAATCCTGCTTTCTAGAAGTAGCACGATGACATAACAAGCGGAGTACTTAGTTGCATCTGTAATAATAGATAGCACGTAATGGATGTGCTCATAAGTATGTCAAACTTATTAAATGCTCGGATAACACGTAATACTTTTGGGATAAGAGAATCTTGTAATCATAGTACTTTGTGTACTTGGAGTCCCCTATACATTTACGATTTTTTTTTACTTTAGACGTTTTACTTCTTTTTATATTTCCCTTTTTCTTATTAGAGCTATTAGTGGTATTAATATTGTTGTTATTCAAATTAACTACATAATATTATATGTTACCCGTTTTCATGGTTCACCTAAATAACTTTTATTTAAAAATCAAACTTTGAACATCTGTAATAACTAACTATTATTAAAATAGAAAGAGTTTGTTATAGCAAAAAAAAGACATTTAAAAAAAAGCTATCGCAATTTATAAAGTATGATCAAATGCTTATAAGTGTTGCCGAAAGATTATGTTTTTTTAAATATTCCGGGTACAATAAATTAATGAGAATACCCTAGTAGTTAACATAGTAATGCAAGCAATTTATAAAACTCCATTTGTAACTGTATTATTCTAGCATGACATTCCAGCATAAAATCATCATTTTATTTTAATCGTAAAATATTAAATATAAAAATTAAAATATTTCAACAACATACCTACTAGTTCATTATTTTAAAAAACGATTTGTTTATGTGTTCATAGTAGTGGTAAAAATGTTATGAAAACTTTCTCAGCGCGTCACATTTTTCACAAATTGTGCATAACCTATACATAAGTACGTAGTCTTTCCATAAGTACGTAGGCTTTCACGGCCGGAATCATTTTAAAATAAATTGCTTCCGGTTTATGCAGTGCGTCAAAATTCGTAAATACTGACGTATTGCAAACCATGTTGCTCGCTTCTTCAGTGCTAACTGAAGACTGATGATCTACCAAAGAAATCTCCAGTTTATACCTAAATTTAACCCGGAAGGAATTTATTTTCCTTTTTACTTTATCATACGCGGTATGATAAAGATTGTAATCGTGACAAAAAAAAAATTGAGATGTTAGCAGAAATAAATCTTTTTGGGTCTCCTGAACATTTTTGACCAAGATACAAAAAAATGTTTATGCGTATTTGGTAATTTTTTGGTCAAATTAATCGTTTAGCTGTTTGAGCAAATCCTATTTGATCGAAATCGGTCGTATTTGCATGAATATAAAACAATAGTTAACCAGGGTTTCGCAGATATTTTCATTATAATGACAGTAGGTAGTGTCAAACGCGGGTTTCTTTACAATACCTACTGTCAATATTATCAAAATATCTGTCAAATTCTGGCTAACTTGTTTTATTTTAATGCACGAACGATCTCGATCAAATAGACTCTCATGAAGTTAAACTATTAATTTTATATATTGTATGATAAAGTCATGTGCCTGGCCACATTAGATTTTTTGCATTAGGTACATTAATTTTTAAATACAATGGCAAAACATGAAACAAAATCATCAGACTTGAGACTGTTTATTATTTTAAAACAAAGATCGGATACGTAAATGTTGTAATTAGGAAAATGTGCATTTTTATATCAAATTCAATTTCCGATCAATTCCCAGTTAATATAAAACCCCGCTTTGGGAAAACCCGGTTTACGAATTCCAAACTTCAATAAAAAAACGGTTTTCATTATAATTTAGCAGTAAACAATATTTATCTACGCCTCACATATTATAAGTTCATTGCATACGTATCTACGACTATACCTATAATCCCCATCATGATACACGCCAATGATTCTAATGATACTAGCTTGGTATAATAATGACACTTCGTTCAAATAATGTCATCATTATTTGAACAAACTGTCGTCGTTATACAACGCTAGTGTCGAAGTCTATCAAAACCTTTGTGGATGACAGTTATGTGACAGTTCGCCTCGCCACGGTTGTCAAATACATTCAAAATAGGTGATATAAAGTGGAACTTATCAGTCATAGATAAAACGTCGTATTCCACTCGCACACAACGGATATAAATCGCTCGCATGTTTACACGCTCGCCTACGGCACGCGTATAAACTTTATGCTAGTGGTTTATATCCTTAGTTATGTGCTCGTCAAATATTATACTATTATATACATTCTTATTCGAGATGAAAAATTAAATAGAACAAATAGTCTATCAGTTTTTGTAAAACAAGTGCGTTGGCACAAATCTGTTAAGGGTTGGTAAATTTCACTGAAGAATCATATGAAAAATACGTTTAGCACTTGTGTCAAATACCACTCTATATGACTCAATACATATTTTACTTATTAGAATCAGCTTCAATACATAAAAATGAAGAATACATACATTGGTGCATTAACATAAAGTTTGAAAATAGCTGTAATGAATCAATAAGAAATCAATTCCAACTTTAGGATTTTAGGAGTTCTCATATTTTAGGACTAACAATCTAAGTTGCAAATTACTTATTATCTAATGATGATTCAATCAACATAGCTATAATTTTAATTAAATAGTTCATTATTTATACATACATATTAATTCCAGTTGCTAAAACCCTTTTTTAAATTGGAAAACCGGTTTTTAAATACTACAAAAACATGTATCTGAAATATATTGACTTAAATTTTAATATCAGGGGCCAATCGTAGGCCATTGTGAGTAAAACAAAATACTATGTACTAAGAAAATAACACTTCCAAAACTAAGGAACAAGACAAACAATTTTGATGATTGAATTAATAATTTACAATAAATTTAATAACAGAAGCAGAAGCAAACAAGTTCGCGTTAGTGCTGTTTTTATGATTTCAATATTTCGAAAGGTTAGGTCAAATTGATGAAGTGGGCGTCACCTGTTTCGGGCATTTTTCGAGCGTAGCTTTTTAATAAATGTTATTTTGTATGTAATTGATTTAAAATTGTTTCCATACATTACATTACGTTACATTACACACCAATTCGAGCGAAACATTTTCAATTTGCTCACATAATAACTCTGTCAATCAGGGAAAGAAACGTTTGAGCCGTTGTCGGCGGCAGAGAAAATACATCGTAACAGTAAAATCATAAAATACGAAACCCCTGACGGAAAAAAAGCAATCGACAGAAACAATTCCTCATCAAGAAGACACTTAGCGTCTTCGCAATTGAATATTCATGAGTGCCGTCGAAATAAAAATACTGGTCCCAGTAATTGGATTTTAATCTTTCATTAGATACGATTTTATATATATAGCGGCGATGTCGGTGGCGACCGGCCGTAATGGAATAAGCTATTTCCAAGGAAATGAATCTGTATCGATTTGCCGAATCCATTAAAAGTTAATTCGGGCAGCGTCACGGTGCGTATTCGTCGCCTACTGCGATGGGACGCCGGTGTCCCGCTGCCAATTTCTAAAGGGAATACTGCGGACAGTGACAGCGCGTCACGTCACATCAAGTCAACAGAGTGGTGCTTAGAACAATATGAAATATGTGTAGTAGCTATTTGTAGGCCGTACACGATATCCCTCGACAGGAGGATTTTGTATGGGCTCTTTTGGTAGCTGATGTATTTTTTAGGCTTCTGTAGGTTGATACTGGTTCTGTTATGGATGGCGCTAGTAGTGGGGAAAACGAGGTCGACGCTGTAGTTGTTTAAATGGACTTATTTATGAAATTCTTTGTGCATAAAGTACATAACATAATCCTATCCCATTTCGTACAGTTTTTGAGTTTTTATTTTATTCAAAAAACATCAATTTAGGAGCCAACCTATTTCTGAACTATCCAAATTTTTTTAGGTGTGTTTTATTTATTATATATTTCATTTAAAATAGATGTTCTATCTATTTTTAGATATAGGACTAGTATACAGCGTGTTCATAACATTGGACTAAACCTATAAACATTTTGCATTCCAAGAATATCGATTTTATTATTTGAAAACACTCTGTAGATGGTTCCATTTTTGGAATGTTTTTTTCACATAAAAACGAGCATACACTGAAAAAACTTTGATGTGAATTTACAGTACGAATAGTAGGGATTTTTGCCCTGCGACAATTAGTGTAATTTTACATCTCAATTGTAGTACTTTATCATACGTAGTATGTAAGGTATTGTAAACATTGCAAAACAATTTTTTGAGATTTTAGCGGAAATATGTCTTAGTTAGCCAGGATTTATCAGATATTGTGATTCTAACGACAGTAGGTAGTGCCAAACGCTGATGTTTTAACAATACCTACTGTCAATATAGTACATACATATTCTATCATATAATACAAAAAGAAAAACAGAAACATCACGTAAACAGTAAAAGCATTACAATAGTACAAACGGTCAAACAAATATGGTATACATAAATCAACAAACAGAGAAAATATGAAAATATGCATTTTTATATCACACTCAATTTCCGATCAGTTTCCGGTTAATACAAAAGCCCGCTTTTGAAAAACCCGGTTAACGAATTCCAAATTTACAAAAAAAAAACGGTTTTGAAGTTTTACGGACAAAATCAATATAATTAAGCAGAAATCAATTTCTACATACATTATAATACTTTAATATTTATGGAACTAAAAAAATAACAAAATATAATTATACCTATTTATACCATGCAAAACAATCACATGTCATATTTTTATTCGAGATGAAACATTAAATAGAACAAATAGTGTATCATAACAAATCTATCTAAACAAATATGGCAGATATAATTACTTGTAAAACAAATAAATATGTGGACGTACCTACAAGTATAAAATGGTTTGAGGCACATAAAAATACATTAAAACTACAGAGACGCAATTAATAAATATTTAAACATAGAAAACACACGGATAAACATATAGATGCACTCCAGACATCTACTTATGCTCAAGCAAAAGTAAATCTGTAGACGTACATACAAGTATAAAATAGTTTGAGGCACATAAAAATACTTTAAAACTACAGAGACGCAATTAATAAATATTTAAACATAGAAAACACACGGGCAAAAATATAGATGCACTCCAAACATCCACATATGCTCAAACACAAATAATATGTAGACGTACATACAAGAATCAAATAGTTTGAGGCACATAACAATACTTTAAAACTATAGAGACGCAATTAATAAATACTTAAACATAGAGAACACACGGATAAACATATAAATGCACTCCAAACATCTACCTAATATGCTTAAACAGTCAGGTTACATTGTATGCAACGAACAAGCCGATATCCTAGCCAGAGAAGGCTCTAAGACTCCCTTCTACGGACCTGAGCCCTGTTGCGCAATAGCGCAAAGAGCCACATCAGGAATATGGTAAAAAACTGGGAAGATAAAGCTAAACGAACTTAATGGAAAACATCATCTGGCATGAGACAAACTAAGGCTACCACAACCTTCTCCCAAAGATTGGACGGGGAAACAACGCAGACTGTAGATTCTGCGGGGGGTCCCCCGAGACAGCGGTACACGTATTGTGCGAATATGACGCTCTAATGCGCACAAGACAAAACCACTTGGGAGCCGCCATCATGGAACCAGCAGAGCTGACACAACTTCCTCCTCGAACAATTACTGACTTTGTGAAAAGGCTTAACATCGAAGGACTCTAATGTATGAGGGAAATACAAAAGATATTTTAGGTCAAAGTATATCGAAAGGTACAGATGCCATACGACGGTATGCTAGACGAAACTACCATACCATACTTTGTGTGTATGAAAAATATTAGCAATCCAAAAATTTAACGATATACAGGATGTTCCAATAACAAAATTGGTATTCACAGAATAAAAATTGTTTAATAGTTCAACATCATGAACACTCTGTATGCATACTAGCAAACACCAGTACCGGTACCAGATAAGTCAAAAACATGACGTTATTTTATGAAATATTGCATAAAATAAATACTCAAAGAATGTATCTACCAGAAATCAAAGACGACTGAAATTTTTAGTTTGGTATGATTAGATTAATCTAACATTAATTTGTTGCTAGCGTAACATGACAAAGCAACTTTATTTTAGCAACGACGTATCTTCTGAAGGTCATGTAGATAAGGTAAACGAGGTAAATGACCTCATCTAGGGTAAATGGTCTAACAAGCGTATAAACTGCTTCTTGTTCGATCGTTTAAAGTTGCAAATGAACAGAAAACACCCGTGACAAAACATAATTTAGCAAAAATGATCGACATAGGGGTCACTCGCCTTTTACAGCGTACTCGTGTCGCATGTCTGCATAATTTGCAAATTGCTACCTCATAATCACAACATCCAATTATAGATTTACGTTGGCAATTATGTAGTCCCACATTTTCGCAGTAATGTGTTATTTTGGTGGAGGAGCCGGATATACCCTCTTTTTCCCACTTTTTGTCCGACTTTTTCCTTGCACAACTATATCTTTCTGATAGGAAATGTCATACTGAGTGAAAATGTTCATATGGACTTTGTTTTTTCAATTCCTTAAAATGTTTTAACAGTTTTACCTTCAAGATCTAACAGTATCGGTTTTGAACTCGCCCAAATACCTACTCCAGATTCTTTCTTGGCTCTAGAAGACACAAAAGTAAAAAAATTGCATAAGAGTAAAAAAAAGTAGGTAAAGTTGTAAGTAAAACACCATTACAAATTAGGATTTGTAGTCAGGAGCAATACATATGGTTTGACATGCAGTAGACCTACCCTGGAAAAAATACCTCATTCATTCAACATCCTTTCCTCTTTTATAAATTGAATTTCTGGAAACGTCAGTCATCGGGCTCCGACTCAGTGGGGGACGTCACAAAATACTCCCGGCATAAATTCATGTAAGGGAAGTAAATCAGTCTAAATGTATGGCATCCACTAGCCGTATCTGCGGAAGTACAGGTCGCTCTGAAATAAAGCGGCGGTCATGGCAGTTCGTGATATCGTCGCATTCAGACACGCATTGCGTGCTGTGTTCAGTCATGTCAACCAACCGTCCCACCACCGCACAAACTTCTCCATTCTATACTGCTTTTCATAAAAATTGCAACTCATGTAGGTGAGTTGTCAACAAATTTGAATAAAAATGTCAGCACAGTTACTAATTCTTAATATTATTATCATTATTGATTGTCCCCTTCAACATGAATGTATCATCGAATCTATATATTCGATTTGTGTATCTATTTAACTGTCGAAATACAAAATTAGTGCACTAATGTCTAAAACAGTTCAAACACTTTTTTCTGACAGTTCAAGTTTTCACAAAGACTAGTAGTAGTTAACCTACTCCCTGCTCCTAGTTCTCCTTGTCGAGTTTTGTTATTTTGTGTGATTTAAATGCATAATTTCACAAGTAGTGAGTATGTAGACATGATGCCCAGTTACGGAGAATGTGGCCATAATGCTGCTAATCGCCGAAGACTTTATGATGACATAGATGCAGAATTTTTGTTCCTGATATGATAGTTACATTACTCCTCCATTTTATGGCAGTCATTTCGTATCCATTCTGTATATCAAATAAGGTTGTGCTGCCCATGGCGCATTACATGTTAGAGTGTGGTTAGTTGTGTTCCCAATTGACGGATTGATATTACTCCTCTTGAATTTTTTTCTTTGAGAATACTTGCAGCACTACGTGTATACTAATAAATTTAGTGACAATATAGAATTTCTAAAATTAACAGTCATGGTAGTAGGTAATAGCAGAAATGAATACAATTGACTTTGTTAAAAAAATCAGATACAAAATTCACATTTGATATTAAATTGAATTTAAAACAAAAATCCTATGATTTTTTCCTATGACATTTTAAATTTAATGAAAAAACTAAAAGTTTACTCTTTTACACTCTAAATTTAATAGTTTTTGGGCTATGGCATCCAAACCTCTTTATAAAGAAAGTAATTTTCTCGAAATATGAAAATTTTTGTCTACCATTAACTGAAACCTTGGTTCAAATTGATCAACAAGTTTTATGTGTTGCGATTTTTATGGAAATCGGTATACATCTGAAGTAAACTCGAATTTTGTTGGGTGCTTGTGGATGGATGAATGTTCTACTGGTATTCCATGGTTGACCGCAATTAAAATGCTTCGCAAAGCGGTGGTAAACAAACTGTGGTAGTAAATAAGCCAACTTTGAAAAGCTCGTAGAATGTAGGGTAGGTACGTGTAATTCAATATGGCGTGTTAATGTATTCCAGTTATGTCGGTGTTCTTGTATGCGGTCGTAACTAGTATTGCATTGCTGTTGCTGTAAAGCCGAATACTTGTAGGGATTCCTGGTGGTTGCAATCCAACTAGCTCCGGGAGCTTAAAGTTAAATAATGTCATATGAACTTTGTCATTTTGTGTTTGAGTTTTGATGAAGACTGGATAATCCACTAAAAATATTGCATAAAAAACTCAGTTTGCATTTAACGGAAAAGGAAAATGTAATATTTGTCAGATTAAAAAGAATAATAATAAGGTTATTATTTTTAATCGGTTAATAATATTATTTATATTCTCTATATTATTTTTTATTATTTTGATGTTGGGTGTTTCAACATTTAATTCATACACTCTATATAGAGTTTTAATCGAGTGGGATTGCAGTTGTTTTTTTTTGTCTATATCTAGCGAATCCGTAAAGTTACAGTGGTATGTTATATAATAACCAAGCCTCACGACATAAATATGTATTCTTTTTTCAATGCCTTAATCATTATGAAGAAATCCACTTGTGGCATTGATCTATACAATATCTGTATATCCTTAAATACGTGCACATTTCTCTGTGTAAAATTTTGCTTTTCTTTATACCTAAATCAAACGCGTACGGAAGCATTTATTGAAAAAATTTAAAGAACGAGTGTTATTCCAACTTATTATTACACTTACACTTACAATTTTACAACGTAGCGTCATTAATTTTATATGTATTTAGAAATTCTAGCTACAATATTGAATTAAATTACAATCTAGAGTATTTTTGCAGGCTACATGTGGTAGAACAGTACTTACTGTCAACTTTGTGAGATTAGGATATACTCTAATAGTGAATATTTTATTCTATTTTAACCTACAAGTTGTTATAAGTAATCGACGAGGTCACAACTATGATCGGATCGAAGCAACCCTATTAACCCGCAACGGATACTGTGTTAAAAACTTACATAACGGTTGCAGTAGCCGCTGAGATAAGTATAAGTTTACACGCACATATAATTGAAACAAAGTTTTGTTGTTTTTTGTACACATACATTTCAAACTAGGATAGCTGTGTAGTATAAAATTTCTCGATCTTTTCGAAAATATTACAATCTATCTATTACCAGTATTGCCGTGGAAGCAGCGTGCTCCGTGCAAAGAGTGGATCAACAGAATATGTCCACGACATATTCTGGTCTTCCACCCACATGAGATCTTTTTTTTTATTTTGTAAGTACGTGATTATACAGGTAAATACTAGTGTAGAACAAGAGCATATTTAATTTTCTAAATAAAACTAATTTTTGTACATGTTTTTGTCATGTTCGGACCTCCAGGGCTGGCGGTTTCCCTTAATAATTATAGGAAAAATTTGTACTTATTATTTAAATTAAATTAAGTTTCATTCAGAAACGTTCGGCATTTTTTAGTGGCACGGAATCATTCAAGAACTCATGAAGTGAGACTTCAGTAATGTCTGTTTATTTCGCTTATGTAAAATTTTGTTCCAAATATTAAAGAGCTTGTTTTTTTTCCTGCTATATATTTTTATTTTCAATTAATTCCACTAGTATACTTTTTGTAATCAAATAAATGATAATTACTGATAAACTGAAAGCTAATAGATAATTTATTATTGTTTTTTGCCCAAAAATTTCACTTCACAGGAAACTACCAATGGAATTTACTGCAACTTTTCTGTTCTGATCAAGTCAGTAAAATGTACAGTTTTCATCAGTTTCCTAAAAACGTCCGACTATGAGTTGTATTCTTCCACTTACCGCATCAAATAAGTTGCACACCACGAGAACTAAGCGTAGTCGTAATCGACGTACAAAAAAGAATACTGTAATTTTATTGGCGCGGCCAGAATTATGTCCAAAATGTTCCCGAATACGTTATACGTTCTATAAACTAAGAAATCCGCAACACTTTGCATCTACTATACTTTGTTACGTGTATGCTTATATTTAGAAAACGAGTTATCGCGTGCATAACATACTGCAAAAGTAATCGAAATCATGGTAGATATGGTGTAGGTTTGCTCATCGCAAAAAGATCATACTGCGTATGATAAAGTAAAAATGTGGACACAAAGTACAAAAGCAACTTTTATGGTATTGTTGCTATGGCAAAACAATTCGTTTCAAACATCAATGTAGGCCATTCCTAATAAAGTCCGTTTGCTCGAACTTATCACCGACAAATGTTCACTTTCTATTACACATGTCAATAAAGAGACACTTCTTTTAGAGACTCAGACGTGATGCCAATTTGTCGTCTGTTCTTGCGACAGCTTTCAATAAAGTACGAAATTGGCAGAAGTTTACCGGTATTATCGAAAATACTTGAATAAATAATACTCCACCTAAATTTAAGTCAAATAATTCAAAAACGCCGACATTACAAAGAGTTTGCAATATTTGCTTTTCTCATTCAATAAATATATTTGTTGTAGGTATGTCGAGTAAGTATTAAATATCTTGTATAGGTATGTAATCAATTTTGTTCATATTGCTTGCACTATTGGCTGTCTTTTCAATACCTTTCAATGTGCCACGTCTTGCGAAAAATGATCAAACGTAACGATATGCACTCGCTATGACATCTTTTCCTATGAGCTAAAAATTGTCCACTAAGAATTCCTTACAAAATTTTACTAGTTAGATTCCAGGTCTCTTTCAGCCTCTCATACTATAGATCTATCTCAATTTCTAAACCTTTCTGTCGCTGCCTATCTCGTGAAAGGCCGCTCTCAACCTCGCTGTCGCAAACAATATTCCGATTCGGGATATTTGTTACATATTCAATAGTCGTGCAAAAGCTCTCGGGATTAGGTGCTCTCGGGTGCGCTGTCGACGCAGAAAGAAGGTCCTTCTCTGTGGCGCGGCAATTTGCATCTTTTTCGAATAAAATTTGCATCGTATTGGCTTTGTGTTTTCGCAATTCGGTTCAAGTTCTCCAGTGTGTTCGTTAAAAGCCTCATATATAAGATAGCCTTAGAGGTGTGAAGCCCGCACGGTGTGCGAAGTGAAATATTTGAGTGTGTGGGTGGATATTGATGACTACCGTAGAAATATTGAATATGGAATCGGCAGAAGATTCGGTGTAGAACATGGAGAAAAGGATAGGAATCATATAGGGTGCGCTCACTTTTCTTTGCAATAATAATGTACGTAGATTTATCTAAACCAGAATGTCACAAGGGTAGACTCTCTGTTTACTAGGGGATAAATAATAATAATGTTCCTGGGTTTTAGTTAGCGATATGTCTAACATAGTTGCTAAATGTAGGAACCTCCACCTGCAAAACTTGAATTACATTAGACTAGTTTCGTTCAAGTTTCTACACAAGTTTGTAATTAAAGAAAATCCATAAAAGTTTTCATACTAGAAGCTAGTTTACCAACTAGGATTGGACCAAGTTTCTCTCCCAATTATCCAAGATCATATAAACGCGTCTAGTTTTGAAACTTGGGCAGATACTTGCACGAAAATGGTATAATGTAAGCTAAATAACTTAGAACATAAACGATCATACTTCTAAATGATATTGTATACTTTAAAATGATTTGCTAATGTCTGTGTCTTTAATTATTGTTGATTTATAATTTCTAGAGTAATAAGAAAACTTTTAAGTTTACATAAAAGTAAATGTTTGCATACGCCCGGCGACTCCGCCAATTGTAGCGAAAGATTTTATTTAATAATTTGTATCAATAATAATAGTTTGTGTGTTTTTTGTCGTGTATTTTTAAATACATCATAGAGGAGCATTAGGAATTAGCATACTTGGCACAGAAACATTTACAATTGCATATCGTTTTGCATTTGATTTTATGTTCAAAGTTCAAATAATCATGATCAAAGACAGATTTATAAATGAGATTTTAATAATTCTTACTTTTTAATGCTGTTCAGAAAAATATCGCCGAGTTTAGAATGTTAGATTTTTTTTGGGTGTATTGAAATAAAATGGCTGAACGTTGAACTGTTAATGACATGATGTGAAAAACTCTGTGAAACCGGACACGTGTCAATCTTGCTCCAGCGTTTCGCAGTAAAAAGTACCACTAAGCGGAGACCTAATGATTTTCGTCTTCATACCTTGTATGAGATTTCGCTTCCATTTTTTCCTGCTAATAGAATTTTATTACGTCACATTTTTATAAATGGTGCAAAATATGAAAGACAACACCTCACTGTGAAAATGTAATTGTATAATAATAATAATAATAATAATACTTTATTTCAAATAGGAAACCTAATACAATACAATAATACAATACAATTTACTCTACATTAACACCATATTTAACTTAACTACCTTAAATATTTCATCAGTTCCGCCTTAAATAACTTTAAATTCATGATTCCTCTCAGAGCAGTCGGTAAACTATTATAATCAACAATTCCTTTATGGAATAACGAATTCATTCCCCTCCTTGTTCGATTTGGTAAAATGTCGTTCCTACACCTTGTCATATACGAATGTATATCGCTGTTGTAGCTGATTAAGCTCGTTAGGTAAGGTGGTGCCACACCCTTAACGATTTTAAAAATAAAAACTAATGTAAGATACCTGAGACGACTTGTTACTGACCTCCAATTTAGTGTATCTAGCATGAGAGCGGTAGGAGTATACCGATTACATCGCAAAATCGTCCGCATGGCTTTATTTTGCATTTTCTGGAGAGTTGACTTTTGGTTCTCGTTAAAGAGGAATAAAATGTCCGCACAATACTCAAAATGGGGCCTAATAATAGCAATATAAACTTTTATCCTAGTAGCAATTGCAATAGATCTTGAAATTCTATAAAAGAAAAACAGCTTTTTTGATATTTTACGTGCAATATAATCAAAGTGACAATTAAACGTTAAGCTCTTATCGACAATAAACCCTAGATATTTTATATTATCAACAATATCTACCCTTTCAGAGTCCATCCAGATTTGAATGTTTGCAATATTTAGTTGGCTATTGCGATACCTACTTGTAACTACCACAGCCCTAGACTTATTAACATTTACTTTAAGTTTATTTTTAATAAAGTATTTTGATAACTTTGACAATTCACTGTTCATTTTAAGTATTGCGACGTCCAAATCACTATGTTGCGTAGCAACCAAAGTATCATCAGCAAACATGTTCATGAAATCAAAATCGGCAGCATATTGAATGTCATTAATGTATGCAACGAATAATAGGGGACCCAACACACTACCTTGAGGGAGTCCCGTATCCACATTGACTATAGCAGAGCTCTCACTTCCGATTTTAGTAATTTGCCTACGATTAAACAAATAATGTTTAAACCACCTATGAGCAACACCTGTTATGCCAAAGTAGTTAAGTTTTTTTAACAGTATGGTTCGGTCAACTGTCTCAAATGCACGTTTCAAATCCAGAACAACCACAATGGTGTACAATTGATCGTTAATATTGTTATTCAACCTGGTCAACAATAATTGTAACGCTGTTTCACATGAATCACTATCATGTATGTGATATAAATAGGTGAAATGTGGTGAGAAAATGTGCCACTGTTACCGCCGCGTTTTACAGTAATAAAATAGACGGTCAAAAAGCATTTTGACGATTAAAGCGTTTTGATGTCTGCATTAAAATAAAACTAGTTAGCTAGGTTTTGACAGATATGTTTATACTATTGACAGTAGGTATTGTCAAAACACCAAGGTTTGACACTACCTACTGTCATTAGAATGAAAATGTCTGTCAAATCCTGGCTAACTAGTTTTATATTCATGCAGACACGACCGATCACGATCAAATAGAATTTGCTCATGTAGCTAAACTATTAATTTCAAAAATCAAATTTCCTCTACTTGTAATTTATCCAATGACGGTAGGTAGTGTCAAACACAGTTGTTTTGCCAATACCTACTGTCAATAGAATGAAAATATCTATCAAATCTTGGCTAATTAGTTTTACTTTAATGCAGACACGACCGATCTCGACCAAATAGAATCTCATGCAGCTAAACTATTCATTTCATATATAGTATGATAAAGTCATGTGTCTGGGCACATCAGATTTTTTGAATAGAAACTGTCGAAAAAGGAAACGATGTTGAATTAGTTGTATACCGTTCTTAATTGTAAAATATTATCAGACGACCGGTTTCGTCCTTGCGGACATTTTCACTCTTAGTCAAGAATCTTTCTTAAATTAACATGTAAATAAGTGTGTAGGTGCAGAAGATGTTCAAAGGAAACTACCTTTAACCTAAGATTGCAGAGATAAATCAAAGCAAAACAAATGATGCACGAGGGAAACAAACACACCAATATTTTTTTGTTTGGTTTATTCCGGAGAAACTACTCAAGGTATCGGGACGAAACTTCATATTTAGAACTTTCATAACCAAACTTAGAGCTGAAATTTTCGTTCAAAAAGGTCCAAAGGAACTGGAGATTTACTGATTATAAATTAGAGTAGAGGACACTTAATTAATAAAGTATAATTAGTTAAAATATTAACAGAAAGCAATTAAAAAAAAATCGAGATCCAAACACTTTGCTACTAACGCTATTTCTTTTTTCTTCAAGACGCTATTGGGCTTACGTGACCGCGCAACTTCTCACCGTCATCATTCCGGCAATTTGCGAATTTAGAAAAAAGCATTGCAGTGAAGGTACTATTAAAAATATGAAGCAAACGACATAACGCCTATGTTGTTTGATTTGCATGTTTGATATCAAGCTTTTTGAAGAATCTTATCTAGAATCTTATCCGCCGTAAAGAAGTTCCGCAGAGACATTACTTACACAGTAGTTACAGAGTAGTTACACAGAGACAGTAGTAAAAATGGGTCAATTATATTATCAGTATGTACAAATATTTCTCAACTATAAATTATTTTTACAGAAAAGAATCATTAAGCACCACTCTGACCTAAGTTCATTGCACAGTGTTCTTAGATTTACCTATAGTCACAAAGTCTCAGGACAAACACTTTCTTTTACCAAATTTTACCATGGTGGGTACCGTATGCTAAACAGAAAAAGAAACTACCATACAAAATAAATTACCGAATCGATATACATACATCTGTATCTAATACATATTTCCATACGGCTAATAAATTCGTAATATTCAATGGCAGATCACGCACGGCACGCTTCTCACTCGCGAAATCGAAATTTCCTGGCGCGCCCCTTTTTATAAGTTATATCCGGCGCGTTTAGATCGCGCCGATAAGAAGTTTACTTGCTACGAGCCGCTATTTTTGACCCATTTGTAATTCCCCCACACAGCATCGGCCTTCAAAGGGAATATATAAGACCCCACAGTCAGTGCGCCGCCTATGGTTAGGAACAACGACCAACCACAATTTCAGTTTGCTTTTCCTCCCCGCTTGATCAGATAACCGAAACCAGCGCAAACTTTTGTACTAAACGATTATACGGGCCGGAAATTTCGCTATGCCATGCTTTATGTTTACCGAATATTATTAAGCGTAAATCACCGCGGTTGGTGATTTGGTGATAAGGTTTGCGGATTTATGTGCGAAGTTTTCGTTTTGCCATTGGTGATTTGTGTCTCTCGAAAGTAATCTTTGTCACCAATTGAATGGCTTAAGACAAGAAGATTAAGTGTTGACTAAATTGTTAAAATCGGAGACCTATCATTTGGTGTGGACAAGGAATTTCTAGCATATTAATGAATTTGAAAAATAGAGGGGCTTTGCAAATTTTAGTTGTATGGAGAAAGTACTAAATACTGGGGTCATATTCATGTCACCATTTATCAACACATTCTTAAATATTCCCGTTTTTTTGTACTCTTCAGTGATACAATTCTCTAAGTAGGATGACAGAAGAGCCCCAGCGTTCCATGGGGTTGGTTCTCAAAAAGCCACGTGCTTTTTATTGAAATTTTTGTCACAAAATGTGACGTGTTAGAATTCAAGACGACCGAAATGGATGCTTGGCCTCGAACCATATAAATAAAATCTCAACTTGCTTCAATTTGTAGAGTTGCTCAGTTAAATAAATTATGCAATTTGATAATAAATATTTTATTTACATTTAATTTGGAACAATAACTTATTAGAACAATTTTATATATAACCCAAAAAAATACACAAGGCGACCAAATAAGAAAAGAAAAATATGTCAACAGTTCTTCTGAAAGGGATTTTAGCAAAACTCATACACATGTCATTAAAAATAATTTTGTATACGCGAGGGAGAAATGTTCATAAAACGCTGTCTCGAACATTCAGATCATCATTTGATTCTCTCAATATAAAAAGCTACACGCATCTAAACTGCAACGCGGCTGACCCATGATAAATATGTTGAAAAAGTTCTGAAAGGAAAATTAAAATCGGTTCAAGTTCACAAAAGTTATTGAACATTAAAACTATTATTGCAGAGTTTTATGTAAAGCTGTGTATTTTCCAAACATAAAAATATAGGGACGAAT
Source organism: Melinopterus prodromus (assembly GCA_964023965.1). Classification (NCBI taxonomy): domain Eukaryota; kingdom Metazoa; phylum Arthropoda; class Insecta; order Coleoptera; family Scarabaeidae; genus Melinopterus; species Melinopterus prodromus. Next base: position 56,677,754 of record OZ030393.1, read on the forward strand.
CAAGAACAGATAAAGTTGAGAATTGATACAGCTTTATAACTGGCGACTTGGGAACATAACTACGTTGTTTAATTTATATCACTTTCTCGCGGTATAGCAGCTGCAGGATGTTTATTTTTTGGAAATGAAAAGGGTGGGCGATAATCTAGATAATAGTTATTTATGTTACAAGTGCCGAAAGTACGGAATAGCGCGACGAGCCGTAATGCGGCGTCCTGACCCAGTTATTAATATCGGTAAAATATTACAAAAGAAATTTAACATGAAATTTTTTATCAAATAAAGTATAATTCGTGCCCCGCATTTCAAAGTTTTTCAATTTACCTTTAGTGAGTGTGTTGTTTTTTTTTACTTAATCCCATTATGATCAAGAAGGAATATACATAATTCTATAGATTGCAATGTCTTCTCTGCAAAATATATCAAGAAAAAAGTAGCTGCACTTTTAAATGGCCAAAAAGTATTTAATACAGATTATTTTCTGTATAATTGCAAAACACTTATGAACCTGAAAAAAAAAATGACATACTATTTCGAGCTTTTATCAATTAGTTTGAAGTGTAAATGTTTTTAGAAGCATGCATTCAATTATATTACATTGGTGAGCATTGTGCAAAGGTACCAAGTAGTGTTAATTACTGTGAGCTCTATTCGAATACTTCTGGTATTTGGAATGCTTGCCATACCTATGTTTTGGAACGAATTGGAGCATAGCTCCTAGGGCTACAATTTTTTAACTCGGTTTTAATCCCTGGGAGAATAGCTGCGTGCTGTATTGTATTATCAGGCATAACCGAGGGAAATTACAAACTTTATTTATTCGCTATGTACCGGCACTTTTTACATAAACTATAGCTTTTATATTTCTGGATATCTGGAATGAACTGGAAGCTAAATCAAACTACAAAACTGAAAAAACAAACTAACAAACTAACTGAACAGAGCAAGAATAAAGTAATAAAGTAACTCTCTTCAATGGGAGTGATAATAATAAATTTGTGTACAAAAATACATTGCTAAAAAGCTTTATAAACACTTCATAAAAACTCACTAAAGAATAAAAAAATTGCGAAAAAGGCTCCCAAAATGTGTAAGGTTTTTGTATTGTTCATGCATTATCTGTTCATATGCAAAATTTCAACTTTATTGGACATTGGGAAGTATGTAAAATATTGCCCATTAGATTCTATACTTATGTACCATAAAATCGTCTTGTTTCTGACACGATTACTATGTTTGAAGGATTAACCAAAATTATTATTTTCTCATTAAAATAAACTGTTGCGGAGTTGCAACAATTGTGTATGTGGATTATGGAAAACCCTATCCAACCGATTTGACATTGTCAGCTGATATGTCTTGTCAAGAGTTAACTAACCTTTCTGATAAAGGATACTGGCTATATTTACAGGTACAACAACTTTATTATACCATTCCATTGATACTTAAATTGTTTTTAAACATTTTACAGTACATGCTTTCAGAATTATAACACAAACTGTATTTCTTAATCGCAACTCTGTCCAAAACAACTCCGTTGTTACTTAGATTTTTGTTACTAATTTTCGTATATTCAACGATGCATTATACTCATTAGTTTTCAGAACTTAAAAAATAAATTTGTAGATAAACCCACCTCATAAATCCTAGATTTTTTTACTAATTTTTCTGTACTTCCAAATACAATATTATATCATATATCTAACTCACAAATTTCCACCCCATCAAATCACCCTCTTATGGCATTCTTTTTATTGATCTGCTAAAATTGACTACTATGCGTTGCACCAAATACGTTTATGTTTCTTATCAGCAAAATTATTCTTATGTCGGCCAATTTGATCTAAATCTGGATGAAAATTGAAGTAATGTGGTAAAATTTTAGTCAAATATGCGAGTTCAACTTATTTTAGATTACCTTCTAAACATAAAATTACATCTACATACTTAAAATCGTGCAATTACTATCAAGTTGCTCATTTTGCATTACCTAGAAAGCATTTATACGTTTTAAGTTTAAGCACTTAACTAACAATCTCACTTCAACCGTTCACAATAATAAATAATCCACCATAATCGCTATAATACAACGCAACGTAATAATTTACGCACCAAAGTGGGTACGTTCGCATAAAATGTCGGTCAATTTGCATAACAAGTCACCGATAATAAACTCCGCCAACCGTATTAAATTGAATCCAAACGACGCTGGGTGGCAGCACAGGTCGACCTGTATAATTCCCCGTCTCATAATAATGAAAATCCTCCCATTCAAGCAAGTTTATTATGCTGATGCTGTTTCGGTATTTTCGTCTCGAAAATCTCAAGACAATACACACGGCCTCGACTTAATCTTCCGGGTAGCGTTTTGCGAAACTTCCAGCTCGCTCATGCGTCAACTTTCAGGGATAAGAACTTTTAACTGTAATAGCTTACACAAGCGTGAAATGCATACAAACTAAGGTCATAATGTCAGTGGGGTTGCTGTTAGTGTAATCTAACGAGGAAATTTTATGAGGTGTTTGTGGCGGATTTAGTATGCGAGATTAGGGAAAATTGTGACGTGTATGGTCAGCTTTTATTATACAAGTCTTGAAATATACATTTTATTGTCTATCTATATGCTGACTATGAATCGTTTGCTTCTTTGTTTAAAGCGCACTGTACAATACTTAGTGTCATCAAAAACGTCAACAAATTTTCCCTGAAAACTTTCAGGTTACTATGAGACGTTTTTAGGATATTGGGATAATTACACATTTTGGAAAATGCTAAATATAACGTTGGCGAACGTTAGTTAGATAACGTTAGTTAAAATATAACTATTTATTAACCTTTGACTCTTGAACCTAAATTCGTTCAACTAATTTTATCCAAAACGTATATTCACATTTCACAAAATCCATGTTACCCGGTTGTGTACTTAGTGTTTGCATGTGGTTTTTAGTTCTCGAACTTTTATTACCTACAGTCGGAAAGAAAAAATATCGAATTACCTTTTATCTGAAGATGTGTATTTTTAATATTTAAATCAACGTGTTTGTTAATTTCTGAAATGCAATCTAGCTAAATTTGACAAAGAATATATAAGAATATACATGGTGTCCTGCTAATATTTAAGGAGGTATTCTTGGGTCCATTTTGAGGAAAAAAATTCATACGAACATTTGTCCTAAATCCCTTAACTTTTGAACTACAGGGTGCTAAAGTTTTAAGAAAAATATTTTTTTATGATAATTTAATTATATAATTTTATAATTTGATCGTTTAAAATATATTCTCTTAAAAAAGTTTTTGTTTAAAGTTGAATTTTATTGAAAATGTTTTTTCTTGTAAGAAGTTTAGAAATGCAAATGACTGAATTTTATTTTTTATGCGAAAACCGTACGTTAAAAAAAATCAAGAGGCCAGATTTGGTAAAAATAGAATGATGATATCAAAAATATATTTTACGTTAAGAAAAAGCATCAAAAGCAGAAAATCATTTTCTATTTATATAAATGTCAAATCCTGGCTAACTTGTTTTATTTTAATGCAAACACGATCGATGTCGATCAAATAGAATCTCATGCAGCTAAACTATTAATTTTATGTATTGTATGATAAAGTTATGTGCATGGCCACATCGAATTTCTTTTATATTAAGGAAAAAATCTAAGAACAATTTTATGTAGAATGTCCAATAATATTATCTAACGTGCTTTTTAACACCGATAAATCTTCTTTCCTATTAATTTAAACAACAAAGAATTGCCAACATACCATATACACAGACCACAATGCAAAAAAAGCAAAAAAGAGATTGAAAATAAAAGTACTTTATTGTAATTCAATTAGGTGCGTGATTTAAAAAATAAAGTTCTAATTGTAACAGTAAATTTGAAACTAAATGTAATAATGGATAATTGAGTAAAACATATGTGATCTTGTGTTATATATGAAGATAATACGTCAAAATAATTCATTTAAATAAAAAGAAATAAATTTTCTTCTTTTGACTATTTATGTAGATAATTGTTAAGTAAGTAATATATTTAATAATGTAAAAAAGTCACATAAAGTCAATGTAAACTAAGATTAATTTAACATGTTTTGTTTCAAATAAATGCATGTCCGGGATAAGGTTAATAAAAAGTATTAGCTAAATTATTTAATTGTTTATTTCATATTACAATAAACTACTGAAAGTAAGTCAATAATATCTTATTTTAATAACTAATATCACATGTAATTAATTTTATATTCAGATCTATCGTTCTTGTTAAAATAATAAATTCTTATTTTATGTAATATAATGTATATAAGAAGCAAAATTTTGTATTTGGCTATGTTTTACGATTTGCAACAACAATTATCAATAATTTTTTATCTATCTAATTACCTGATATATCTTCACTTGTAACATTGCTTTCTCCTTAAAGCATACCTCGTCAGACTTTAAAATGGTTCTGGGAAATATATGCTTATCGCTTATTTGCAACATGAGTTAAAAAAACTTTTTTTCCGAATAAAAACAAACATGCCAACAATAAAACTCTTACATTACAAAATATTATAATATAATATTAATTATATAAAAAAATTATCAATCTATCACTTTCATCTTTGGTACCGTTTTTAGAAAACAATACACAGCCTGTAAATTTATATCGTTATCTTGATACGCAATAACTAGTTTTCGGGTCGGCCCGTCGTTAGTTGCAGCAAACCAAAAATTAACAGAAAATAGATAGGTACAAGAGTATATGTAGCACAAATAATTAACAAAAGCTGTCTAAAAACATACCCACAAATTCTACATTTCTTCCATCTTCTGTGCGTGGATATAGAATGTCACGTATAATGCACGTCGTTGACGCATTTTCTTCAATGAACGTTTGGTTTAATAATCCTATTGACTAAATGTTATGACAAAACATGGTACCAAATATTCACGTAAATACAAAGCTTGTGTTTTATTCAACAGCAGAATAACAAGCGTATAGTAGAACTACTATTACTAGAGCTCTGAGAGAGATATACCATATGGTCTGTAAATCTGAGAGGATATACTATATTCTGGTGATTCGACCATACCATAGCATCAGCACCATAAGAGTATATACAATACCCTGACATGCCCTGACAATATCGCTTGTGGTTATGTGTAGTACGTTTGACATATGGCATTTGCTATCAATGAGATAATCGTAGAAAAAAGATACAAAAAACGCTGCTGCAATTTGTTAATTCTGTGCTGAATCAATACTGCAAAGTTGTATTGTATTTCGGTATAATAAAAGCCTCTTTTCTTTGCAAACTTTTCGTTTTGATTTACTTAGGGGACATGTTTCGATATAACGAAAGCCTAGCGATAAACATTCGTAATTTGTATTGTGGCCCTTGTAAGAGAAATTACTTTTAGAAAATTAGCAGACGAGAGCGTGTTTTCGTTATGGTGGTCGGAATAAGATCAGGAACAAGATGGTAATAATTTACTAAAAGTAATTTCTCTTACAAGGACCACAATATCAAATTACGAATGTTTGTCGCTAGTATTACGAATGACTATTTAGGACCGCTGATGGTGTTCGTTAAACCGAAATGTGTCTTCTAAGTAAATAAAAACGAAAAGTTTGCAAAGAAAAGAGGCTTTTATTATACCGAAATTTGTTAATTGTAACATCGAAAACAGTGTTACAATGTGCGCATTGTGAATGTAAAGTAGAAAAATCACATTTCAGTCACGTACGATCCTTACGTAACGTAATAATACATGATGAAATATTCCATCGCGACGTCCAATCAAATCCAATATCTACATTTGAGTTTCTGCAATATTAATCTCAATATCATAAACAGATGAACTTATCCAACTCTCCTAACATTTGACTCGTATCTCGTATCTGACATCTACCAGATTAACCGTTTCCACCAAAACATCACAACTAATCGACTCCTCTCTGCTTGATTTCAGTTCCGGTCGTCGTGACGATTGCGCTGTGGCTAGAAAGTAGCCTGGCGTGGAGATGCGATCAGGTGAGGAGTTCTCAGAACTGGCGGACCTTGGCAGTTCCTATGTCGGCGGCGGCGGTCCAGGAGTCGGCGGCGGCGGTGGCGGTCGATACGCGGGCGGCGGCGGCGGTACGACTTGGACCCGCACGCCCGGCCGGAGCAGGACTCCGGCGGAGGCAGAGGACGCCCTCGGGCCGAACTGTAGCCCGCGTAGCCACTCCAGAGGCCGTTCTGGCCTCTACTATTCGCCTCCCGGCACCTCGTACACGATCATCGAGAGACCTTCGTCGGCCATGCACCATCACTCGACGAGGGATTACAATGCTCAGCACTTTAATACGACGATGAGCCCGAGAGGTGATTATGTTTGTTGTTTGTTGCTTTCAATTAGTCGGGAATTGAGGTATAAGCGGTTCGTTCAGGTAAGCTTTGGAAAACCTGCTGGGATTATGATTGTAATGAAATTCAAATGTGTTTTGTTGCAGTTTATCTTTCTGGTAATCTATGGGTATTATAGTAGTTATATTAACTTCTCAATTGATAATAATCTCTACGTTTTGAGATATCACATAATTATTTAGCTGAAAAGCAAATTCTAAACTACAGTAAAGCCAAAAGGTGCATATATTGTATTGTAAATCAAGAAGGGTGACAAAATGGAATAGACTGTCCATAGTATCAATGACAGTTGGGTTTTCTGTGGATTGGTGACGTTTAATACAGTGGGCATACACTGTATGGTTAGTGGTGGATTTGGGCGCTTGCGAACACATCGGTGAAGCTGATCCCACACGTGTTCATTAGGATTCCGGTCAGGTCAGAACGCCGGCCATTCCATGGATTAAATTCCACGTTCTTGTAAGAAGTTTCTAAAAATTTTTACTGACCCCATATGCAGCGGGCACTATATGGTCCTCCAAGATGTTTTTGATATAATTCATGGCATTTAGTCTACCAGGAACCACAACAAGATTAGTTCGGCTGTCTATACGGATTCCAGCCCAAACCATCACAGATTCACGAACAAATCTATCCACTTGTGGAAATTTCTTAACCTTCTGATGAACATATTTCTGAAATATTCAAGTTTTTACTGCATTATATTGTTTTCTTATTATAAAATATGGTGCTCAATCATATGTTCAAATACTTTGGACGCGGAATATATCACTCAATGTCCTTACGTGCTCTTGAGGTATTTTCAGACTCATAACTTGAAAACGCGAACTCATACTTCTAAAGATCTAGAAATTTCGTAATATCTCTTAATATTTTCGGAATTTTTTTCATTATTAGTACTTATATAGAGTTCACTCTAACGTATATTTTTAATGCACAAACTTGAACATGCATATGTAATAGCCAATTGAAAATTATAACTGCATTTCAGATTAAACGCCACCTTAAACGATGTACAGAAATTTTTTTAGAGAGAATAAGATATAGAAATTTCGAAATAACGTCTATTGTGGTCCAATCAATAGAAAATAAAATAATGTTAAATATCCAAAGTCAGTTATATTTCACCACGATTAACTCGCTACGCAGACACGATATCGATGCATATGATTTGCAATAAATTATTTGTAATGAGATTGAAATAATCCGCGTGAATGGCTTTATTTGACTAATTTCAGTGGACTACCCATCGGATGAACGTTTAGTCGTCTGTAGGCTTTAGTGAGTTTAGATTTTAGACGCTTCTAAAACAAAAGTTCTTAAAACACACGGCTTGTAAGAAACTGCGCCCGCATATATACGCGGTGCGATCATATGCGCGTTCCGTTGTGCTTGGCTTTTCAATATCGGTTTACCAAAATTTTGTGTATTTGAACTCAGTCCATGGTTTAAACTAGAACTGAAAAATCTAGCCGTAAGCGCCTTTTTATAGCGGTGCCTGTATGCCGTACGCCACCCGCCCGGCGCTGACAATACGCGTATGCAAATAATAGCAAATACATTCATGAGTGAGAAGAAAAAAGTGGTGCTGATTTACGAAAATGAGCGAAAGAAAAACAAGAGCGATAATAGATTATTGAAACAATTCGGTAAACTTGACCGCTCTTTTTTTAGAATTTTCTATTTGCATAATTTAAGGTCTTGGGGGGAAGGGGGGGTGTAGGGGCGCTCAGAAATATTTTGCCTAGGGGCGCCTCGGCCATTAAATCCGCCACTGATATTGTATACGGGCGTCCAATGACGAAGTTGCCAATCTCTGTGATTCAGAGCAAACCTCATTCGCGCTGCTTTGTTATGTTACGTTGGTGTGGTGCGTGGACAGGTCTTCTTGATTCCAAATTCACTTCCTTTAATCTGTTTCTAACAGTTTGATCAGAAATTTCGATTCCATGTGCTCGTCTTAGGTCGTTTAGGAGGTCTGGTGCTGTGGTAGTACGCTGACGTAGAGAGGAAAGGGCAAGAAATCGGTTTTAGTTTTGAGTAGTTTTTTGATTTCGACCTAGTGCAGCTCTTCTAACGTATTGGCCAGTCTCCCGAAACCGATTCCATAAACGCTAAATAACAGAAGGGGAACTCGAAGGTCCCTGCTAACATGTCGAATGGGGTGGCCATGCTGAATAAGGGCGACAGCACGAGCAACTTGCACTTTACTAAGATGCCTCATTTTACTTCTAATGACGCTTCTAATCAACCAAAATTAAGAACTGAATTCATTTGTCATCTTTAGTAGCCTTTCATACGTGAATTCAAAGCATACTTGACATTTTTTCCATTTTGGTTTCCGTCTTCAGTTTGCATTTTTAGGTGTAACTTAGAAGTAACTAACAGTTGTAACATTGTTTATGTAGTTTTCTTTAGTTAAATATATACCCTTAAAGCATACCAAATTTGATTTGTATAGAATTATTATTTAAAAAGTTATAGGTGTCGAAAAACGTGTTCCCTTAACTTTTGTGAGCAGTGTGCTACCAGAGAACTTCCCCTGTATTTAACTTGTATAGGGACTGTTGTTTATCTCCTTTAGAAATAGATATAATGACACGTCATTATATCTATATACGTCAAGAGAGAAAATGATCAAAAAAAGATTTGACTGTTACTCGAATTTAGATAATACCAGCGTTTGCTGATGGTGCACCCCACAGAGCACTGCAAATTAACAAAAAATACTTTTGTTTTTGCAGCATATTCTTCACGATATCGTTTCTGGCAATCAACTTTTGCATTAAAAAAATCACTTCATCACACAACATCCGCTTGTTGGTTAGAGAGAAAACCAACATTCAAATAACAGTTTTACGTTTTTCAGTTATTCTGGTGCGTTAATTGTAGGGTTTAAAATTCCAAACGGGTTAAACAGGATTTAAAATATTAAAATAATAATAAAAATCACCGTCCAGTTTATGATTTGTTAAAACTGTTGTTATTTTAAATGTTAAATTAAAGTGATAAATAGAAAAACAATTTCCTACTGGTTACTCAACTTGATTTTATTGTCCTGAGAGCATTTAATAAAAATATCTATACCTATACGTTCTTCTACAGTAACAGTTCAAATTCATAATCAGCAACCCATAAAACCCCCAAAAGATCATGTTTAAAATAAGCAAATAAAGCAAAATTGTGGTAATCAATTTCGATTATCGATTCATAACCAGCGACTTCAAAAACGCCTAAAAAACTCGTTTGCAAAATATTGATAATAATCTCTACTGTTTGAGTTATACACATAATCATGCAACTGAAATGAAAATTCTGAACTACATCACAGTGCAAAAGTGCATATTGTAAATGAAGAAGTGTGATTATGTCTACCCCACTTAGACCCCAAGTGGGTCCTTTGTGTTGCTTCCTCTGGGAATTCATCCAGTATGGCCTTTCTAGTTGATGAATTAGCAGGCCACCCGCAGAGTCCGTGTTGAACTGACGAACTAATCTTCTTGTGTGAATTTCCTGCAGATGGGAGTGTCGTATATTATCATGTTATACATAAGTTTCAGTAGTTTCAGTTTCAGAGTTTGTCACAGTGTCAAGTTGACTATGCCAATTATTTCTTAGCTATCTTCTTGTTAGAAAAAGCTTTTGAGCTGTCGATGGGTTGGAGGGTGATAGTGCTGCGTTTTTTTGTCAATAAGGAAACTTGAATGAGAAAAGAAACACCAATGCCAAAAATATGCAAATAAAATTAATTAATTGAAATTATTAATTATTAATCAACTTTATTAGATAGAAAATAAAACTTAAAATGTTTCTTAATGTATTTTAGGGTTTGAACATGTCCGACGTATTTTCTCAAGGCATCATCACATTATATCTGCAATATAAATATTTGAATATGATTCCCATTGAAATTTCAACACGTATAGAGACACAACGGTGGTAATTATTTGTTTTGGGAAGCTCCATCAAATTCTCATTTGTCCTCCTTCCTCACATTTCTCCTCACTTTATGCGTCCATAAATTTTCCTTAATATTTTGCGCTCTCACGTTTCCAATCTACCCTCTTTTTGCCCATGTTTTTTAGGATTCATATCGCACAGCTATAAAACTGGTAGGCAATAGATACGACAATCTTACATCAATCTCATGAACCAATTCTGATAAGTACCTATAAAAAAAAGTTTACATCCGATTCTCACCGAAATCCCTCAAAATGCGAAGACATTTGTTTGCGAACAGCCGTCGTAATAAATTCTGTTTTTTTATATAGCCGCATCAATTTCTCATTTGTCGTCCGCCTACTTCCTTTCGTAAATTCTCAGTAATATTTCGCTTCCTTGTTTTTCAATTTATCTTCCAGTTATTTTTAGATTCATATCACAATCTTATACAGAATTGTTGGACAAACAACGTACCTAATGATTTACCGGTTTATTATTTTCTCTTACCTTCGTTTCGAAGTAAACATTTACTCAGTACGAGTCAGTGGATTTAATTCGATTTGTTTGCAGGGAAGATACAATTATGTTAGTGGGTATATACTAGGGCTTCCAATCTCGTACAATATACTTATCCCGGGATTTCGGGATTAAAGATTTTGTAATCCCGGGATTGATCCCGGGATTCATGAGAAAAGCGAAATTTTACAAGTAGAAAACCAAAATTGACGGTTTAAAAGGTAAAAGGTGTCAAAGTGTGCGTATTGACATCAATAATAAACAAAATATATACTCTATTAGATAATAAACATACCATGACTACATTAGAACGCTCTAGCTCTCAAAAAGTTATAATTGTTTTTGTTCTAAATTTAGCACTTTTAGATAGAAAAAAAATTGAACATTGTAACCGTTGGTGATAGAAAGGTTTACCCACTACAAATGGTAGCTCTCGTTGAGTCTATCAAAATATGTATACTTTTATATGCCTAAGATTTACCATTTTCATGTTATGTGGTCCATTTCGCTTATTTTGGTATTATTTGAAAAACCATAATTTCAGCACAACTCGGTAACCAGTAGAGACAGAGACTTTTCCTATGTAAATTTGTAATCAGCGCACCCATTTTAGTAAGATAGCAAAGGTTTCATGTTGATCCGGGTCCTTGTTTTTGAGATAGGTGTGTTACTTCAAAATTGTTATTTAAAATATGTGATTTCTTACAAAATTTTAGCCAGTCGGCAAAAACTCAACTACCTTCAATCAAATTAAGGTTGTGGTTCTTGATATAATTGTATACGCTGATTACGCCGGTATAATTTGATTTTACTTTATTGGCACAGTTCGGCAGTTATTACGTTCCCAATTATCAAAAATGATGCTAAAAACACCAATTTTACTATGTTAGAAACTTTGAACGCAAACTGTGTCCGATCTAATCCACCGATGTTGACGGTTCAAACGGCATCGGATGGGAAATTGGCAGAGGAATTCATTTCTGAAAGCCGCGTTACTCTAATGTTCGCGGTTCGCGAGAAAAACGCGATAAACTGCGTAAAACTCCGAACTTTGATTGTCTGCCTGTCATGTATTAGTTGTTGCTCGTCTGATTGTTTTTGTTTTTGTTAATGTGTTTACACCTGATGACGAGAGTGTTTATCGTCCGTAGATTTTCACCGTAGTTGACAATTTAGGGCTGAAGATGGTTTAAGAGCCGAAACTAGTACCCTATGTAAATACATTTTTTATTAAAGCAAGAATAGATATAGAGGCTTCTAATTATTATTTTTTATTAACATTTATTATTAGTTCTGATGACAGTGATCAGTGATCACATACCCAATATTTATGCAGATTACAATGTAGTTAAGTTCAGAATCCGTACTCTGTGGTTTGTAATATAACACGGATAGCGTAATTTATGGGTCTGGAAACCGGGAACAGCAGCCCTTTCTACTGAGGGAACAGACGGTTGACTAATTACATATTACGGTCTCTGGTTGTATAATACCCTTCCAAGTCACGTTGTCCTACTCTTGGCGGTTGCATCACTGCCTTTTGGGACATTTACAGACACATGGCTTCTTAGGTCTGCCGGCGATTGCCTTCAGAATTCTACATGTTACATCATCACATTCTGGGTTCACTTAAGAAAATGAAAACTCCTTAGCATACTTTAAATATTTTTATAGATAATTGTAGATAGCTTTTGGAAATACTTTCATTGCTTTTGTAGTTTATTGTGTACCCAACGCCGAGAGTGGAAAAATATACTTTAAATTTATTGTGCATGTTTATTTGTACGTCATATTGCTGATATTTAACAGAGTCACTCATTCTTTTTTATTTTTACAAAAGACAAACTCAAATTCAAATTGTTTCTTGAACACAGAAGTAACACAACTGAAAAGTAGCCGTTTTATGATATAAAAATGTCACACGTATTGGAACTATTAATATCCTTGCTGATCATTTCATCAATAAATTTTAGTATTTTTGTTTTTACTTAGTTAACATTCTTTGACACCTATTTAGCAGTCAATTCCTTTGAATATACACTACGAACAAAACGAAACGGTACAAATTTTCTATTTGTCGTATTTCTAATAATATTTAGGTGATTTAAAATATTAAATGTAAAAGGAAAGGTGTCTTAAAATTCGTAAGTAATAAGATTTGTTTTTATTTTCTGTCAAAGCGAACAGTTTGAATTTTATAGCATCGTACACAGTATGAAATTTTGTAACATGGTTTTTAACAATATATAGTGGAGGTAGTACATGTGTTATACATGAGTTACGTAGATTGGTTTAAAAATAGCGAAAAAAAAAACATTACTTTGGGTTTTCTTATGGACGGCATGATTTATTTTAACATTCTAGAATCTAGATGATTATTTTGTTCAGTTTCAATTATGATCATCCACGTCTGTTGCTTGCCTATAAATTTTAGACCATTATTGCTATACTTTGGTTCTTGTATAGAGTTTGATTTAGATCCTTAATCAACTGTTTTCATTTTGATGTATAACCAGCACTTTTGAATGTACAGCGTTTCCGACATTAGCCTGTACCATCTGAATAGATTGTGTTTCCCTAATTTTTCATTTGAAACACGAAAAACCAAGACATAACTGTCATACAAGTGGAAGCCAACAGTCATCTACAGCCAAACAAGTGGTGCAGAGCACGAGAATCAGAAGAAAAAACACCTTAAAATATGGATTTCTTCATGGTTTTAATGTTTTTTTTTTTATGAACACCCATCTGCACTGCTTAATACAAAACAATGTTTCAAAATTTTACCTGTAGGTGAAAAGCAATCATCCTGTATATGATGCCAGAAAATCTCTACTGTTCTGTTTGACCCTTTTCATATGTCGAATGTCCAACTGTTTTAACTTGCGTTGCTGTTTTTGCAGAATACATTTGAAATTAAAAAAGTTCAATGGAAAATGAATTTTTCCAGTTTATTATTAGAAAATAAGAAAGTCACCACAGTTTTCCACAAAGTCTATTTACGCGGTCATTTTTCCTAAAAGAATATATATTCATCCTAGCCTATTAAGAATTACCTTCTTTTCAACTGAAAATTAGCTATCTAATTAGTTCATTTTAGCATCATGTGTCAGATGAACAGGAAAATTATCATAGATGCATCATTGGTGTTCCAATTGATTTCATGTTTAATTTTGCTCTTGCAGGGACATATTTAGGATCGAATCCGAATTTTAGAAGTACGCCGGGTAACAACAAGAAGAGACCTATCTCGCCGGAACAAGTGCTGCGGTTATTCGGCACATCGAATAGTCAGACGAACACCAAGCCGAATCCAGAGCGTCCGAGGAGATCTCCAGCCAGCAGTCCGCCATCTACCACGCACCAGAGCAACTACAGGGTCCCGTATGGGCCCAGTTTACACGAATTATCGACAAGAACTATTACGATGGTCCGAGAACCATCGGATGGAACGCACGGTTTCGGCATCTGTGTGAAAGGAGGGAAAGAAGCCGGTAATATTCGTTTCGACTAAGTTTATTTGTTTCTCCCAATTTTTGTCTTTTTTTACATATTTCCATTACGTTTTTGGGGGCAAAATATGTTGAAATCGATTAATACACAAATAACAAAATAAAACTATTACATAACAACATTTTAAATAACGAAATAGAAAAAGGTGATTCTCCGAAACAATGTTCATTTTTTGACAAAAAATTATCTGTGAAATTATAGTTTATGTTTTGCTAAAATTCCAGAATGACCACAATGAAGCAATATCGATGAAACTAAAAGTGAATCCACTATGTAGTATTAAATTTTGTAAGTTTTGATTAAGAAAAGCAAAGCATCTTCTTCTGGGTTGTTGAAGTATTTTACGTGGAAACAAAAAAAAAACAAAAGATAGTATTTTAAAAAATAAAATTGTTTACAACGTGCATCATATACAAAACAAGCAAATTAGGTTAATGAACTTTGCGTAATCTTTTGTGTTCATTAGACTCACTGGTCGATTATTATATTAAATTAAACTACACATCTATTATGTCTATTATTTCTGTTATGTCTAAATTACTTTATTTTCTTTTATTTGCTCGTCTATTTAACGACTAAATTTTTAAATTAATTATGGTTTAAATAATGATAACTTACTCCTAAGTGCTACAGTAAATTGAAGTCGTTAAATTTAACGATCTTTTGAGATCTGCTTCCGATAGCTCGTTAAAACATTGGAAAAAAAACTCTTTAGCCTTTGCAGATTAATTTATTTCTTTAAGTTGTTGTAATAGTTTCTTTTTCTTAACAAGAAGTGATTAACTAACTATTTCTGTCTCTGTTTTATCAAAAACATCAACCCAATGTCCACACATTTGTGGACATTGGGGAATTTTCATATTGGCTAAAAAAATAAATAAATACGTTGTATCAAGAAAAGGGGACAAGCCATAACGTCGTTATTAATTATTATTCATTCGATATGAATGAAAAGCAAACGTCTTAAACTACTAAATTTACTTTTTATTGGTGTGTGTCAACTTTTGTTTACACAATATGTTTTAAATACAACAATACCTATATTTTTTTCTAGTTAGTTCTTTTACAGACATCTTTGTTATATATATATATATATATATATATATAATAAAACACAAATATAAATTTAGGTTAAAACAGCAAGCTAAACTTAGAAAACTGCCTCCCCCCTTTCCGTGTTGAGCTGGATACGCCCATCCACTGGTAAACATACTTTTAGAACTTCAGGTGAAAGTATAAACTTTAAGGTTGATGATACTTTTTCAAAGTTTCTAAAAATGAGGTAATTGTGTGTAACACCTGTACAATAAAATGATATACTTGTATGAAATAATTATTATAAAGTGTTCTACTCCGGAGCACCAGAAACAAAGTTTACAGAAGTTACTGAACGTTAAGGCTGGCATTGCAAAGTTTTACTTGTTTATGTTTTACAAAACTTCAAACATTGCAATGAATCAAAAACCAGTACATTGATATTGTTATTGACTTGTAATAGACCGACTACTTGAAAACCTGACCAAGCTTAATCACTCCATAGGGTGTGCTAAACTACAAACGAAAACATAATATTGATTCTCACGGTGTAATAAGTTCTACGAATTTCCTTTTCCAAATTTCAAAGACGGGTGTACTTCTAAATGCATTTATATACAATGACCAGAAGGATTCATAAAAATTGGTCAAAGATTACAAAAGTTAATACCTTCAATTTTATGAAATTATTAGGAATCCGGTTCTTTTGTACCCGAAGTTTATTTTAGAATATATTCTCCATATTTTTAATTTGACCCATTCAAAGAAAGAAAGTTCACCACAAATACTTCTATTCAAATTTACATATACCGAGTGACCCACAGCATAGATACTGCCGTTTATTTTTTTTTTATAATGCTGGACGAATTAAATTTGGAAATGTGTTAATAGACAAAAAAGACAATTCTTTGGGATACTCTTGAGGTTAATATGACTTCCGGTTTTTCCGGTAATGACGTCATCATTGAAATTTTAAATGGCACCCTATATTCTTTGTGTGGTATTTTCAATCAGGATGACATTCTGAACACAAAAACATATCGATCGTCAATTTTTATCACCAAGGCAACGCAAAGATAACTTGTTTTGTGTATCTAGAAGGCTAGGAATTGATGAAAATAGTCGCAAATTGTCAAATAAACACTAACCAAATCGATTTTCCCCGACATTGCATTACTGGCGCCCTCTAGCGTGATTTAATTGGTTTTTGGCCAGTGAGTCATTTCTTAACGGGTACTTAATGGCCCCACCCTAATTATTCGATAGAAAACATCTTTCTGATTACAATTATACCAAGTACTTGATATTTTATTCATGACGTCATTTCCGAAAAAACTGCGAGTCATATTAACCTCAAGAGTGTCCAAAAGAATGGCATTTTTTGTCCATTAACACTTACATCTGTCAGAATGAATAACTTGTGGCGCCTCCACCAATATAGCATATTAAAGAATGGTTACACTCTGTACCTAATCAGAATGAAATATAAAACAATTTACTTTAGAAGTTTGGACAGAGTAAACCTTAGCAGGATATACTCCAGAAATCAGAACTGAAATGGAAGCCTCATTTTGATAGTATACTACTTATATGACGTAATACGCATTTAATCATAACTACCAAAATAAGTACTTTGAGTAGTATTTTTACGTAAATAAAAATACATTTAGAACCACTACGAAAACAACTCCTACTATACAGCGACATTCACCACCCTGCACGCTATTCTTGGCACCTGAATTTTATCTAAAATCCATTCGCATACGTGTTGTTGAACCGGTGCGGTGGTAACATATAGAAACGTCAGGGTAGGCGTTAGGGTTTGTGGGGGTGAAGATGTACGCGACGAGCTATTCAACGAATTCAACTGTTGATATCCACTTGGCATCCGTTCAGAAATAAAATTGCGATAAGGCCAAATGGGGATTCTCGACGCCCCTTACCTACCCGTAAAATCGGCGCCCGATTGTTTTCCACCGACAGATCCGCAGACCCACCCCTTTTGTTTTTCTCGGTCTAGATCATAAATGCAGGAGGTGAATTTTCTTGCAGGAATAGGCGTCTACATTTCTCGCATTGAAGAAGGTAGCGTAGCTGAAAGAGCTGGCTTGAGACCGGGAGATTCGATACTGGAAGTGAACGGGACACCATTCACGGGAATTTCGCATGAAGAAGCTCTAAAGGTGAGTCAGTTAAGATATGCATACTTAAGATAATACATTTTTAAAACAAATAATTATAAAGGAAAACAAATATGGTGAATAAAACTAGTGTTTTTGTATTTAGGAAGACGTCATAACCTGTTTTTGTGGACTAAAGTCCTGAGTTAGGAGTTTTGTTTGCACAGGGCTGTTTGATATTTGGTATCGTTAGTTTTACTAAAGTCTATAAGCGTGTTGAAATCACGCCACAATGGAGAGTCTTTGTTCTCGTTAAACCTTATGACGTCTGCACATCTGACCACGCAATTGCCAACTTAGACGGATAGGATGGCCTGGTATAATTTATACAATGCAAATGCTACTAAAATATACAATATTTCGCAGTCTTTATTCATGAAATGTCGCTAATCTTGACATGAAGTATGCTTACGATTGGTGGATATGGACAAATTTGTCTTCGTTGAGCTTGATTTTCCATAGTTTGACTTATTGGCATATATTTATATTTATATTTAGTACTATAAAGTTCTGTTGTTTCTTCACAACAAAGTTCTTGAGTAAATATTAAATAAGTAATGAATAAAAGTGCTTTGGACAACTTTATTGCCGTTTTGCCATTTTCGTCTTTCTTAGATTGTATCACAATTAGCAATGCTAAAATATTGATAATTTTGGCCACTGTGACGGGTTTTTAATGGTTTGTAGAGGTTTTCGTTACACATTTTCTAGAGCTGAATGCAAATCAGAACTCAAAAGCTTTATTTCAATATAGGTTTTAGCGATTTTTCGTGCTTTAACAATATAGGTAAACTTTTAATTTTTCAGGTGCATGGTTTTCTTTGGAAAGTAACGTTTGGAAAGTAAAAACAGCATTTGCATTTGGCATTTTTTTTTCAATATCTTTCATTTGAAAGATATACGTATCACATTATGGTTTTCTTATTGCTAGAACACCATTCGAATGTACAGCCTTCTCCAGTATTTTTTTTTCTGAAAAAAGTCTGATGTGATTAGGTACATAACTTCATCATACTATATAGCAGTGTCAAACGCTGATTTGCGGACAATACTTCCAATAGAATCAAAATATCTGTCAAATCCTGGCTAACTAATTTTAATGCTGTACAAGCGATCTCGATGTAATAGAATTTGCTCATGCAGCTAAACTACTAAATTAACCAAAAATGTCATAAACATAAATTATACAAAAATTCTTGTACTTTAATTTATTATTTACCTATTTTTACGAAATTAGAGAAATAGTTTGGTCGCTCCAGTTCCTCCAGTAAACATCCAGTTCCTTTGGGCCCTTTTGAAGTAACGTTCTTTCAGCTCTTAGTTTAGTCATGAAACTTCTAAATATCAAGTTTCGTCCCGATACCTTTAGTAGTTTCTCCGGAATCGTCGCTACAAAAAAATGGTTCACACATGCAGACACACACAGACATTTTTTTGTCCCTTGATCAAATATGTTCAGGGGACCCAAAAGGACACATTTCAGCTAAAATCTCAATTTTGTTTCGACACGATTACAATGCTATGTATACTTTATCATACTATGGATGATAAAGTAAAAATATCGATTACTAATAATTGTTCAGAATTGCTAAAAACCATTAAAAAAGGAATCATTTTTTGACAATTAAAAACATACTTTGACAATTATTGTTTATTATAAAACTTGAACTGTGAGTAATCTGTTAAGTTTGTATCCTACAGTATGCGAAATAGTATATTATTCTATGAGCAGGTCATGTAAGGTATTACTCACTAGAACGAAGTTTGCAGCACGAGCCGTGTTATTTATTTTTTATTATTTGTATGAAACTTTGTATTTATTTTCTGGAAACTGTTACTTGTAACTAAACTTATAACTACAAATTTGATAATGTATTCCTAACAGAGTTTATTGATTTTTATTTTAGTTTTTAAGATGGTGAATGGGTGATAGAAAATATTACTGGATGGATTGCACAATATTCTGTGGGACATCGTACTCTATACCATGTCCAACAAAAAGTTGGACACTAATAGAGAGAATTTCTTTTATTAACTTTTCAGAAAGTTTTATCCATCATAAAAGCTTCTGGATTGATTTGTCATTTTTTTGGAACACTCGGTATATACAATGGTAAGGGCGATTATACTTACGTATTTGAGGCCTCCTAATATTTTTTTTCTAATAACATTTTTGCATCGATTTTAACATAAACACACGATAGATGACAAACAAATACTAACATTCTAATATTTGCATTTTGGGTTTAAGACATTACAGAAACTTTTTTGATGAATACAATTTTTTGCAAATGATAATAAAAATGTTTCCCATATGTATCCAACTTTCTGCCGGACACGGTATAAACTATTCCATATAAATATGTATGTTCATTACTCGACACGGTATATAACATGACACGTACACATGACGTGCAAATAAATCATTAAAATAATAATGTATAGCTCTTGTAGTAGCGTAATGTCCCGTCATCAGTAGTGTACGTATTTGAATTCGTTCGTTATTGCTTTCATCACAAATTCGTCATAATATTTCCATAACAAGTGATGTTGATTGATTTGAAAAATGAACGTACATATTAGCTTATGAATCGCGTTATTGCTGCAGAATTTCAGGTCGCAATTTCAGTTCGCTTGTTTGTTGCGTAATGTGGAAAATGCTGTTAGAATTTATGATCCAAAGATATGCTGAAAAGTAACTTTGATATCTTTGATTTATCAAAATTACTTTTTTGCAATTTCTTGTTTGTGTGTTTTCTAGACAATGATAATAAATCTACAATCAACAAGGATTAGTATAATCGTGGGTTGTACATAACATGAAATCGATAAGTTTCCTAGAGAAAAATACGCCTTTCTCTCCTCTGCCAAATTTACAACCGGTCTATTTTTTCCACTGGTCGGTTTCAAGGCGAGATTACCCGGATTAGTAGGGAGTAGGAGTGATCGGAATTGTGTGTTTCCGGTTGCCCTATTTATCTGTACGTCTGCTGAGCCGACATCTACTGCCACCAGTTGTCCTGTGCGCAGACACGACGTCGGCACCAGAAACGATCTGACGCAGTTTTCCTTTGCCTCTCCGGCATCATCGTTACAAGGTTGGCTCTCTTTGTTGTTCAACGGAGTGGATAACTACTCCAACATTGTGAGATCTCTTTGTGCATTGTTGAGATTTTTCCCGGGTATCTAATTTGACTTGCATTTCCCGGTGTAGTGCATTATATCTTTTGATATTTTTACTTAGCTAAATTGTAATTGTTTTCTTGAAACAACAATGAGAACTTAATTAAAATAACAAGTTTTTTTCCAAACGTAACCATCTTGCTTTTATGTTTAATATCACGTCTTGAATAGAATATTGTATGTTAGATAAAGATATATACTGTACTAAAAGCAATGTGCCATCAAACTCCAATAATTTGGTTAGCGTAGAGAAGTATAATTTCATACTCTGCCGTTGTATTATATGGTAGATTGGAGTAAATAATTTATAACTTACCAACTCATCTGCTTTTAATTTACGAAAACACCAAACAATTTACTTTTTTGGGATACGTCCAGCTGTGACATCTATTTTAAATTTGACGTTTTGAGTCTCAATAATCGTCGTCAGAGTAAGTTTGAAAACAGTTTTGAAAAATTGATAAACTATTATTAGATGTTGAGATTATCGCCATTCAAATAGAACAATCGTGGACTTTATTGCTTCTGAATGATAACCCTGGTTTAAAATAAGACAAAACATTTAATTGATTGCAATTGACAATTTACAATTTAATTGTCATATTACAAATTTGTACAGATGTTGTTTTTCCTAAATATATGAAATATCAAGCAATATAATAAAATTACTAAAGAAACAAAACTAACATCGGACAGTTTTCTGTCGGTAAAGACAGAAAAAATTAACAATTGTCCTCTAATAAGCACAAACGATGGTTCAACACTGAATACTCATGTTATTCATTTTTGGCGAAACAATTTGAACAAATAAAAATATTTTCTAGTGTCATTTGCGTATTATTGTCAGTTTTAGATACATTTGATGTACATACGTACGTAAAGCTTCTTCAAACTACAAAATCACTGTTTTCTACCATACATTTACGCACCACCATAAACTGTTGATTGTAGATGTCGAACAATTCACAGATTTCAAATTGCTTAATTTTCGAAATATTATATTTGAAACTAAACGATCACTCGAACAACTGGATTGTAAAGTTTTACCAAAAATTCAGAAACTACTCAAAACAACTCGGTAAACCTTTTCGATTTTTTGCTAGGGTAGGCATGTAGTTTTAATTATTGTTTTTTTTTACTTTTTTGATTAAATAATTAGAAATGTGCAATGCACTGTTATCTACTATTTTAAACCTCACCCATTTTTTAAAGATTATGGGAAAATATGGTAAACGTTTCTTAGGTTATACAACGTTTTAAAGGGGTGGCACTTGAAACAAGGAGAAAATAAGAGTCACCCTAATCCCAAAACTATGTTTTTAAACACAAAAAACATGTTTTAAACATTAAATAACACAATTTTTATATCTACATAAAATAAATCAAAATAAAACTTTATTCTACTAAATTCTAATGACAGTAGGTAGTGTCAAAGGCTGATTTTTTGACAATACCTACTGTCAATATCTGTCAAATCCTGGCTAATTCGCTTTATTTTAATGCAAACACGATCGATCTCGATCAAATAGAATCTAATGCAGCTAAACTATTAATTTTATATATTGTATGATAAAGTCATGTGCCTGGCCACATCAGATTTTTTTTCTTCGAAACTTTGTTTTTTAATATCGATGCATCAAATTTACATAAGTAAATGAACGGGAAAATGATTATTTTGTTATTATTCGAATAATTGTTCGGGGTTTGAGAAAACTCAAGATTAAAGTTATACGACTTGTTGAGGACCTTTCAAGGAAGAATTTGACCTATTATACATATGGATTTGACGCCCCCAACCCGCCCCCACAGTGCCTAAAGTGAAAACATTTACGTTCTTCAGAAAATTGACTGTTCTAATCATTTCATTCTCTTTTTCCTCATAGAAATAATTCGTATAAGTCTAGTGGAATGGTTATAAACATTTGTCAGTTAATTTACATTTGTTTAAACAAATTCGATTTGTTTAAATTGTTAGTTTTTCTCGAAAATCCGTCTGAATTTTGTTTTCTGAGGTCGAAATGGCAGTTAAATATCGTAGTGTCACTTTATTCATTAAAAATTCCTATTGTTTAAACAATCAATTATTATTCATTTTCACTTTTTTTTAATTGTGATAGAAAATTAAATCTAAATTTTGTGAAATTTAACTTATATTATCTAATAAACCACATTTGCTTAAACGAATGCCATTTGTTTAAACATTTTTTTTGCAATTCGCCTGATTTATTTATTTTTTTTAGGAAAATTAATATTTCAAAAAAAAATGTAACTCCCCAATTTCCCTAAAAAGACGATTAATCAATAAAAAAATTTCGAATAAATGATAATGAAAACGAATAATATTTTATTATTACACAATGGAAATCATCCCAAAATGTAAATGATATCACTTGGGATATCTCGAATATAAAATTTATAAGTTCTTTTAACAAAAATATTGACTTTTCTACCAGATTAAGAAAAAAGTTGAAAATGAATAATAATTTATTGTTTAAACAATAGGAGGATTTTTTTAGGAATAATGTCATTCTAAGATAATAAACTGCTATTTGGAACTCAGCAAACAGAATTCAGACGGATTTACGGATTTCCGGGGAAAAACGAATTATTTAAACAAATAAAATCTGTTCAAATTGATCGAAAAACTTTGCGAGGCCACTAGAAATATTTGTACAGTTAGGAAACGCAGTATTTTCGAGAATATCTTAACCAAAAAGTTATTAACGTCTAAATTTCGGATAAGTCCTTGTATTTTCGTTGAAATTTTATGAACAATGCGCTGAAATCCTGGATAAGAAACTAAGTAAAACTCAGATAAATTTCTTACGAAGCTCGAGCGCTGAAGTTTCGTCGACTTACTCGACCCAGATACCATGATAAAAGTTGGGTCCAGGAAATTGGAGAACTTTTCAGCACCTGACTATTCTCATTCTGATGAAATAATTCGCAATATCATCCCGCTATATTACATCCACGCCCAGCGTTCATACAACCACACGAGTGGCTCAAATACAAACAACCACAAACTCATATTTTGAACAGCGCGTACATACGGTAGTTGCAACAAAACATGGGTTGATACTTATAATTTAATTTATTATATGCGTTCGCTACAAAATTTCCGACATAATTAGTGTTCAACTAAATTAGAATATAACTGCATGTACAAACACTGTATAGACTATGTTATTATTATAGTTAATATGTTCATACTCATATATTTAGTTCATATAGGCTAGATTGTGGCTGGATTGCATCGAAATAGGTGATTAAAAGTTTTCAAAACATCATTAAAACCCTACAAAAGTTTCTTGTGACTAAACTAGACAGGATTCCAGTGACAAAAAATCTGATGTGGCCAGGCACATGACTTTATCATACAATATATAAAATTAATAGTTTAGTTTTTGCATGAGAATCTATTTGATTGAGATCAGTCGTGTCTGCATTAAAAAAAGTTAGCCAGGATTTAACAGATAAATAAATAATTAAATAAATAAATAATTCCTTTATTAAAATAAGACAATATTGAATGCAACAAAATATTATATATATTTTATTAAGGCGCTGTTCAGCACACTTGTTTCCAAATTGCCTTACTCTTCCACTCAACCCCTTACGCTAACTAGAACTAAGACATAATTGTAGCAATAATATAAAAATAATTCCGAGAACTTATCAAAACAAAAACAAAACAATAATTACTCTAGAGTCTAATTACACGTAATTGCAGCAAATCCAACTCAACAAAACATCGCACCTGCCCATAAAAAATAAAAATTTAAACAGCCTCCAATGTGCGCTCGATGCCTAAAGTCCCACCTGTTGAGCAAACAGACAACGCTTCACCTTTCCCCCAAAACTGTTTAACGATAAATTTTTCATATCTTCCCTGAGACCATTGTATATGTGACTGACCTGGTAAGAGAATGACCGTTTATACAGCTCAGTGTGATGGGCAGCTGGAGCAAACAAACCGCCGAATCTTAAATTAAGGTTATGGACATCCGTTCTACAGCATATCTTCCGCATGTGGTATTGTGGGATCCTAGTTGATAGCAACTTATGATACAATATTGCTGCATGCAACACCCTAGTGTTATCCATGTTCAACTACCCCAAGTCGCCCAGCCCATTCGATACATGATCATACTTCGTCAAACCAAAAGCAAACAGAACACATGCATTTTGGACACGCTGAACACGCTGCCTATCCGACGCCATCACGCAAGGACGGTACACGGTATCACAATATGAGATCTTTCGATACTATTAACTACTGTCAATATTAATTGTGAGATAATGTCAAAACATCAGCATTTGACACTACCGGTACTGTCATTAGACTGAAAAATTTGCAAATCCTGGGTCACTATATAGTATTAAATCAATGCAGATGCGACCGATCTCGATCAAATAGAATTTGCTCTTGCAGCTAAACTATTAACTTTACCAAAAAATGTTATAGGCATAAATTATTCAAAATTTCCTCTGCTCTAATTTATTATTTAACTATTTTGACGAGTGAGTATAGCTGTGAAAACGTGAGGTTGTGTTCGCCGGAATCAGCAGGAATCAGGAATTTGCACAGCAGCGAGAACTAAGTACGAGCATTGTAATCCAGGTATTTGGAAAATTTTATATTGGCCAGTTTCCCGGCAATTCGCGAGGGTCTCCAACGTATCGGAATTCGACAGGCGATTCAGTATTTTTTTTGGTTTTGTCGAAGTGGTTTCTCGTGGACTCAGACCGGTCAACGTCCGCCCGACTAGACGGGCTATCTACAAGTATTTACCTATGTTTTGTCCCCTTACCCACTATATACCTTAACCGTGGCCCTCTTGTTTGTCTGATAAGTCGCCCAGATAGGCCGTTGGGTGCAGAAGAATTGTGTCCCTGTGTTTCTCCTAAATTGTAGATATAAAATTGTATATTTGTAGACATACATAACAGAAATGGACAAGCAAGACAAAACGGATATCTTGAATGCCATAAAAAATTTGGATCTGAACATGACAACTAAAATCGAAAATCTAAAAAGTGAAATGGGCGACCACAACAAACAAGTAAATATAAAAATCGAAAAAAATGTTAACCAAATCGCTGAACACGAGAAAAAATGGGAGCAGAGTGATCGATCCAATCGGGCAAAGAATATTCTAATACACGGCGTTACGGAGACAGAAGGCACTTGGTCAGAATTGGAAGAGGTGGGCTTAGAATTTCTAAACAGCAAAGTAAAAGTTAAAACCGACATAACAGAAATAGATAGAATAATAAGACTAGGTAAAAAAACAGAAAACAAAATAAGACCAATACTAGTGAAATTCCTAGCTACCAGGAAATTATATGAAGTGCTAGGGAATAGGAAAAACCTGAAGGACACTAAAACATATCTGACGGAAGACATACCCAAAGAAATCATAGAAGAGAGAAAGAAACTGATCCCTGTCATGCTGCACTTACGACAAAATCACCACGCGATTATAAAGGGCGGCAAACTAATAGTCGACAAAAAAAAATGGACACGAATGAAATCGAACACATTGCGCAACAGATCACAGGAAGAAAAAGAAATCGCGCAGAAATTACCGACACACAAGAAAATGCTGTTGATGTAAGAACAAAGAAGTCGAAAGAAATACAAGGAAGAATCAGATCCTACTCGCAATCCCAGCAACGTAAACCAGCACCCGATGAATTCATCAAAAACTACCTTCTAAATATGAAGATAAAACAACCTGCAACGACCAGTACGGAAGCAAAAACGAAAAAAGATGAAGCCTCTACTCCAACCACGTAGCAACTACAGACCATTAGTGTCGAAATCAATAAACAGACCCAAGCAATGAGAATGGACAAACAACTGGAAACCGAGACAACCAGCACACAAAGGAAAATCAACAAGAAACTGAAAACCACATTACAAAGCAGAATAATGATAGAAGATATACTAACACAACAAAACTAACACAACAAACAAATGAACAAAACAAATCAAAAAACAGACTACTTCCACACATCTCTCAAGCCGGCCGGTCACCGTGAGAGATTATGACCAACCGCCCCCCACTACTTACCCGGCTCCAAACAAAAACGGCCCAATACAAAAAAAAACAACAAAAGTTTCACGCATACTCCCAGAATGTAAAAAGGAAGAGCAAAAAGAAGGAGGGACGAAATTACACTACATGCTGGAATACAATATAGTAGAGAGGCACAGCAAAGACCAAATTGGAATACGATGGGGGAGGCCATTGCCCAAAATTGGGATTATATTTATTAATATTATTACTAATATTACGATTTTGTATATTTTTTTTGAAATATTATGTACCATATTTATGTTTACATTTTGAATCTATACTAAGTTGCTTTGAAAGTATTAATAAAGGGCTATTATTATTATTATTTTGACGAAATTACAGAAATGGCGGCTCGTTTCTAAAGTCCTTGAAAACGGCTTAGAGTAAACACCCAATTCCTTTGGACCCTTTTGAACCAATTACAATACTTTACATACTGCGTATGATAAAGTAAAAAGCATCATCTCTGATATTTGATGTCCACGGTGTTCATTTTTATGAAAAATTAATTGAACTGAAGATTTTGTCCTTATTTTCAGTCGTTGTAAATGGAGTTTATAACATTTTCGACATTTTTATCGTGGCAGTTTGTGATGAATTCGTTCTACGGTTTTCTCGGTTTTGGCATTGCGCCATTCGTACCAACTGTGTGGCCCTACTGGATTGTACATATGCTGAGGGATTTCATTCTTGGAGATCGGGATGATAGCATGTACGTGAAAGGTCTTACTTCACGTAGTTCACTGTGAGGCTTCTATTTTTCCACGTTCCATCTCCAGATCGCGAAATATCAGTAAACGAATGTCCATGCTCAGGATTCTTTACAGAGTGACCAAAAATGACTGAGAACAGGATGAATTTCCCGCCACATTGAATAATTGTGATGTTATTTTTGTTCAGTGGCGTAGATATTCTTTCTTGTATAGGGATCCTTAGGTATATTAAATTGAAACATTGAAGTTTTTGAAGTCTTTTAGTCTTGGTTAGTCTTGGTAAAGACATTGGACATAAATAAAACTTGGACAAGACAGCTTATTTTAAAACACTGTATATTTCATAAATATAATATGTATAAACATAAATTAAAATAAAAATATTGTTCCAGAGGAACGTAACTCTTACTGACGAGACCACTATGGTATCTGACAGTGATCATAACCTGTATCCTGCACGCATGCCATCTTAGTAACACTAAATACGTTCAAGCCTGTGGCGGAAAATTCAAACTGTCCTCAGTCATTTTAGATCACCCGTTAGATAATAATTATATAGACCGTATTTATATTACAAATTTATTTCTGTACACAAAGAATAATTGTACAGTATTTTTTCTTTCATATCTGAGTATGTATTTGTTTACATGTACTGTATTGTGTGGTTACCAGGTTCTATTTTTTTTTCCGGAACAAACATTGAATGTAGTTATCACAAAAGTTACAATCTTGATAACATTTAGGCCATACTGATAATGAGCACGATATTAAAGTTAATGATCTCTACTGCCAAAAGCACGACATTGCGTGACGTACCCCTTTCTACACTGTACGTAACATAATTAATTTGTAACCTTAGTTATAAAGTGTGGTGACTTTTTGTCCGACATACAAAAGAAGACTCATTTTGTATTGTAAATTGTTATTATAAACAGCGCTGATTGCAGTATATTTCTAAATTAAATTGTAAAATGAATATGCTCGAATGTCTCAAGGATATGTGGGATGTAGTACGCGGTAATAAATTTCAAATTTCCGTCGATGTGGTGCAGATTGGTTCTAGAATTGACTTTAATCAGGGTGTTATGGCCCAAAGTTCGCATTTGACAAGAGCTTGGCCCAATTCCGTTGGCTTAATTCGCGTTCCTACAGAAGGGATTATCCGAAGCAAGTGCAGGGTTTGGAATTAAACGAAAATATTCGATCAAATACTCGAGATGAGCGGTATTTCGAATATCCTAATACCGAATTTGGAAAATTTACTTAACAATAGCAGTTGAACAATTATATCGTTCTATCTTATCCTTCTAAAAAGGAACAAATAAGCTAAATCAAATTAAGCTCAAGCCTTTTATCGTATTTTATCTAAAAAATAGTTAGCAAACGGAATTCATATTCCAGAAAGAAACAAAATAAAACCAGCAATGAAGTAGTATGAAAAACCTGGAAGCCACGTGTACCTAAATTAAAATTATGCGGCAGTACTTTTTCTATAGTTTTGAACATAGTAGCTAGAGTTATCCGAGTTGTCATTATACGAATTCCGAATTATCCGTGTCAAAATACATTAAAATAAAAAATTCTTCAAACGCCTTTAGCTTCTTTAGGAATTGACAAATCCAATAAGTTTTAGTTGTCCAAAGGAAACGAATTGTTTCTTCATTTGTTTAATCAACTAATTGTTATTATTTTGATCTTTTTACTTACATTTATTTACTTTTATTGTTATTGGGATGGATTGTGTTTTCTACGTTTTCTTGAAAGTATTTTTTTATTGTTGTTGATTTGATTAATGTTTTAACTTTTTAAGGTTTGATATAACAGACAATCAGGTACATTTGAAAAGTATCACTGAATGTAAAAGTATTGCATTCTCGTGATTATTTATTATATCTTTATTGTTATGTTGCTTGTTTTCTATTATCATAAGTATACACTAATTTTTATTTTTTCTTTTTTATTGTGTTTTCTAAACTAAACTAGAAAATCTTGAAAAAATAGCCACAATTTGTACTTGAACACTATGAGATAATTGAAAAGAAGCGGTTCTAACTTGAAAACACGTCTGTATATTGAAAACTAAATTAGGAAGCGCTTCCTAGTTTCGTTTGTTATGAAAGAGTTCATATCGTCGTACTATTCTTATTGACGTGGATGGACAATACTTGAATTATGTTTTTCTTCATCAGCATTTAAATTTCTATTCACTAAACTAAACTTGTTTGTAGATGAATATTGAGTTAAATAACGCGTTGTCAGGCTATCCATCATTATTGGTGTTTATAAGTGACAGTAATTTGTTAGATAAGTAGTAAAGAAAAGTCAATATTTTCCCCTGAATGGCCGATTTAAGAGAACACCAGGCAATTGAAATATTTATGATTAAGAATAATATTCCTTTTTTCAAATACTGTCGAAATTATAAACAAACAAATTAGAGAGACACACAAAACAACGCGCATCAAAAATACAAAACATAGATAAAACCATTTCAGTTTTACAGTTAAAAGTACAAACACATCCAAATTTAATTAATAATAAGTTGCTCAAAAAGTTGTGAATGGTATTTCGTTATAATAAATATAACTAATAACTATTACGGTTTCATACAAATTAAAAACGAATTCAAAATGTTAAGTCTTTGTTCATAAGACAATGTTAATTAAGAATTCTGTTATTTTCCTTTTCCTAGCAAATGAAGCGAGTTTTTTAAATGTAAAAGTATACTTAGAGGTTAGTGTAGTATTCTTGATTTGAATATCCAGATAAGTGTTTCTGTCTGTTAACGATGAAATTGAAACAATTTTCGTGTGCCGGATAAAACCAGATGGCTTGCACATGCCTGGTCTATTGTATTTTTATTTTTAAAGCATCTATAGCGACTCTTTTTCCCTTGTACCGTATCTGAAAGGGGGATTAGATGTTTAGTTGACGACACTGATGCACGATCACTTACCAGTCGCAAAACATCACCACCGAAAACGTCATGCTGGCGTATTTTGATGAACATATCAAAACTAATAAAGCCCCAACCCTTTGGCAATACTATAGCATACTACACGCAAGTTTAAATATGTATAGAATATAGATATTTCGCAGTTTATGCGATTGCAAGCGATTCGAAAACGGCTGTTTGTGGTTATGTGTCGTTACGTTTGACATATGGCATTTGATATCATTGTGACCAATCTTAGAAAAAAGTTACTAAAAGCGGTGTTGATTTTAACACCAAAATAAGTGTTACAATGTGTGCATTGTGAATGCAAAGTTTTATTACCATTATGGTAATTGCGATTCTCGCCAGAAGAAATAAATATTTTCTCCAAATGATCTGCAAATCGACAAATTCGCAATATTAAGTAAATATACATTATTATTCATACAAAAGGACTGCAATTTGTCAACGAAGTAAGTCTTTCCAGTTTGACCCTACCATAGATGGTATCATATATCATTTGCACGAAACAAGTAAAACAAGAATTTGCATCTTGGCTTCACAGTGCACATCAACCACTCTATAAGATAGATTGCACAGAGTTACAGCATTATCTGAAATTAAATCTTGATATAAAAACAACGTATCTCCGCCAAATTCCCATTACAACCAACATAGCAACGAGAAACCGCGGAGTAAAACTAAATCATCCCCTAGAGACGGTAGTTAAAAATGAAAATTAACACGTACTCCATTCCTGCGAGGCATCGCATCGCCGCCACCGACTTTTGAATGTAAAATAAGAGGTTGGAATAAGAGGGTCAATTGTGGCGGACGCGCCGGTTGTGGGTACTCGCACTGTGTCGTATATTTTGGCCCGCACAAAGGTCGAGTTAGTTACTGAACCTCAGACACTTGTAAAGGGCAAATTGTGCACCTCATTAGAGCGGAGGGCGTACACAATCGTACGATGGAGCGTTAAATCCGAGCATGCCGCGCTGACGCGCCCCCTAGCAAAACATCCGAATGCAACCGGTCAGATAAGGGCAATATTTATCAAGCCTTGTCGCCGTCAGAAGCATTCCAGTGGTATACTTTTGGAATCGCTGCATTACAATTGTAAATTGTCGTTGTTAATTCAATTGTATAATTATATAGGCACACTGCTGTCCTTGTTTTTGCGATAGGTGTGCCACTTCAAAATTATAGTTTAAAATATGTGATTTTTTGGCAAGTCGGCAAAAACTCAACTACCTTCAATCAAATTAAGGTTGAGGTTCTTGATACAATTTTTGACTCTGATTACGCCGGTATAATTTGATTTTACTTATTTGGAACGGTTCGGCAGTTATTACATTCCCAATTATCAAAAATAACGCTAAAAACCCGCATTTGACTATGTTAGAAACTTTGAACGCAAACTGTGTCCGGTCAAATCGACCGATGTTGACGGTTCGAACGGTATCGGATGGGAAATTGGCCGAGGAATACATTTCTGTAAGCCGCGTTGCTCTAAGATGCGCGGTTCGCGAGAAAAACTCGATAAACCGCGGAAATTATAGTTTCCCACTTTCTGGCCAAACCGTACACGCTACGGGAAAACCGACCTCACCGTTGAATTCAGCACATCCCAATGCATAAGTTTGACTACATTAGAACGCTCTATCTCTCAAAAAGTTATAATTATTTTTTCGTTCTAAATTTAGCACTTTTAGATAGAAAAAAATTGAACTTTGCAACCGTTGGTGATAGAAAGGTTTACCCACTACCAAATGATAGCTCTCGTTGAGTCTATAAAAAATATGTATACTTGTATATGCCTAAGATTTACCATTTTCGTGTTATGTGGTCCATTTCGCATATTTTTTATTATTTGAAAAACCGTAATTTCAGCACAACTCGGTAACCAGTAGAGACAGAGACTTTTAACTATGTAAATTTGTAATCAGCGCACCCATTTTAGTAAGATAGCAAAGGTTTCATGTTGATCCGGGGTATTGTTTTTGAGATAGGTGTGCAACTTCAAAATTATTGTTTAAAATGTAGATTTCTTAAAAAATTTTAGCCAGTCGGCAAAAACCCAACTACCTACAATCAAATTAAGGTTCTGGTTCTTGATACAATTATTGACGCTGATTACGCCGGTATAATTTGATTTCACTTATTTGGAACGGTTGGGCAGTTATTACGTTCCCTATTATCAAAAATGATGCTAAAAACACCCATTTTACTATGTTAGAAACTTTGATTGCAAACTGTGTCCGATCCAATTGACCGATGTTGACGGTTCAAACGATATCGGATGGGAAATTGACCGAGGAATTCATTTCTGTAATCCGCGTTGCTCTAAGGTGCGCGGTTCGCGAGAAAAACGCGATTAACCGCGGAAATTATAGTTTCCCACTTTCTGGCCAAACCGTACACGCTACGGGAAAACCGACCTCACCGTTGAATTCAGCACATCCCAATGCATAAGTTTGACTACATTAGAACGCTCTATCTCTCAAAAAGTTATAATAATTTTTTCGTTCTAAATTTAGCACTTTAAGATAGAAAAAAATTGAAGTTTGCAACCGTTGGTGATAGAAAGGTTTACCCACTACCAAATGATAGCTCTCGTTGAGTCTATCAAAAATATGTATACTTTTATATGCCTAGGATTTACCATTTTCATGTTATGTGGTCCATTTCGCTTATTTTTGTGTTATTTGAAAAACCGAAATTTCAGCACAACTCGGTAACCAGTAGAGACAGAGACTTTTCGTATGTAAATTTGTAATCAGCGCACCCATTTTAGTAAGATAGCAAAGGTTTCATGTTGATCCGGGGCCTAGTTTTTGAGATAGGTGTGCTACTTCAAAATTAATGTTTAAAATATGTGATTTCTTACAAAATTTTAGCCAGTCGGCAAAAACCCAACTACCTTCAATCAAATTAAGGTTGTGGTTCTTGATTCAACTTTTGGCGCTGATTACGCCGGTATAATTTGATTTTAGTTATTTGGAAAGGTTGGGCAGTTATTACGTTCCCAATTATAAAAAATGATGCTAAAAACACACATTTTACTATGTTAGAAACTTTGAACGCAAACTGTGTCCGATCTAATCGACCGATGTTGACCGTTCAAACGGTGTCGGATGGTAAATTGACCGAGGAAGTCATTTCTGTAATCCGTGTAGCTCTAAGATGCGCGGTTCGCCAGAAAAACGCGATTAACCGCGGAAATTATAGTTTCCCACTTTCTGGCCAAACCGTACACGCTACGGGAAAACCGACCTCACCGTTGAATTCAGCACATGGGAATGCATAAGTTTGACTACATTAGAACGCTCTACCTCTCAAAAAGTTATAATTATTTTTTCGTTCTAAATTTAGCACTTTTAGATAGAAAAAAATTGAACTTTGCAACCGTTGGTGATAGAAAGGTTTACCCACTACCAAATGATAGCTCTCGTTGAGTCTATCAAAAATATGTATACTTTTATATGCCTAGGATTTACCATTTTCATGTTATGTGGTCCATTTCGCTTATTTTTGTATTATTTGAAAAACCGAAATTTCAGCACAACTCGGTAACCAGTAGAGACAGAGACTTTTCGTATGTAAATTTCTAATCAGCGCACCCATTTTAGTAAGATAGCAAAGGTTTCATGTTGATCCGGGGCCTAGTTTTTGAGATAGGTGTGCTACTTCAAAATTAATGTTTAAAATATGTGATTTCTTACAAAATTTTAGCCAGTCGGCAAAAACCCAACTACCTTCAATCAAATTAAGGTTGTGGTTCTTGATTCAACTTTTGGCGCTGATTACGCCGGTATAATTTGATTTTAGTTATTTGGAAAGGTTGGGCAGTTATTACGTTCCCAAATATCAAAAATGATGCTAAAAACACCCATTTTACTATGTTAGAAACTTTGAACGCAAACTGTGTCCGATCTAATAGACCGATGTTGACGGTTCAAACGGTGTCGGATGGTAATTTGACCGAGGAATTCATTTCTGTAATCCGTGTAGCTCTAAGGTGCGCGGTTCGCGAGGAAAACGCGATTAACCGCGGAAATTATAGTTTCCCACTTTCTGGCCAAACCGTACACGCTACGGGAAAACCGACCTCACCGTTGAATTCAGCACATCCCAATGCATAAGTTTGACTACATTAGAACGCTCTATCTCTCAAAAAGTTATAATTATTTTTTCGTTCTAAATTTAGCACTTTTAGATAGAAAAAAATTGAACTATGCAACCGTTGGTGATAGAAAGGTTTACCCACTACCAAATGATAGCTCTCGTTGAGTCTATCGAAAATATGTATACTTTTATATGCCTAGGATTTACCATTTTCATGTTATGTGGTCCATTTCGCTTATTTTTGTATTATTTGAAAAACCGAAATTTCAGCACAACTCGGTAACCAGTAGAGACAGAGACTTTTCGTATGTAAATTTGTAATCAGCGCACCCATTTTAGTAAGATAGCAAAGGTTTCATGTTGATCCGGGGCCTAGTTTTTGAGATAGGTGTGCTACTTCAAAATTAATGTTTAAAATATGTGATTTCTTACAAAATTTTAGCCAGTCGGCAAAAACCCAACTACCTTCAATCAAATTAAGGTTGTGGTTCTTGATTCAACTTTTGGCGCTGATTACGCCGGTATAATTTGATTTTAGTTATTTGGAAAGGTTGGGCAGTTATTACGTTCCCAATTATAAAAAATGATGCTAAAAACACCCATTTTACTATGTTAGAAACTTTGAACGCAAACTGTGTCCGATCTAATCGACCGATGTTGACCGTTCAAACGGTGTCGGATGGTAAATTGACCGAGGAATTGATTTCTGTAATCCGTGTAGCTCTAAGGTGCGCGGTTCGCGAGAAAAACGCGATTAACCGCGGAAATTATAGTTTCCCACTTTCTGGCCAAACCGTACACGCTACGGGAAAACCGACCTCACCGTTGAATTCAGCACATCCCAATGCATAAGTTTGACTACATTAGAACGCTCTATCTCTCAAAAAGTTATAATTATTTTTTCGTTCTAAATTTAGCACTTTTAGATAGAAAAAAATTGAACTTTGCAACCGTTGGTGATAGAAAGGTTTACCCACTACCAAATGATAGCTCTCGTTGAGTCTATCAAAAATATGTATACTTTTATATGCCTAGGATTTACCATTTTCATGTTATGTGGTCCATTTCGCTTATTTTTGTATTATTTGAAAAACCGAAATTTCAGCACAACTCGGTAACCAGTAGAGACAGAGACTTTTCGTATGTAAATTTGTAATCAGCGCACCCATTTTAGTAAGATAGCAAAGGTTTCATGTTGATCCGGGGCCTAGTTTTTGAGATAGGTGTGCTACTTCAAAATTAATGTTTAAAATATGTGATTTCTTACAAAATTTTAGCCAGTCGGCAAAAACCCAACTACCTTCAATCAAATTAAAGTTGTGGTTCTTGATTCAACTTTTGGCGCTGATTACGCCGGTATAATTTGATTTTAGTTATTTGGAAAGGTTGGGCAGTTATTACGTTCCCAATTATAAAAAATGATGCTAAAAACACCCATTTTACTATGTTAGAAACTTTGAACGCAAACTGTGTCCGATCTAATAGACCGATGTTGACCGTTCAAACGGTGTCGGATGGTAAGTTGACCGAGGAATTCATTTCTGTAATCCGTGTAGCTCTAAGGTGCGCGGTTCGCGAGAAAAACGCGATTAACCGCGGAAATTATAGTTTCCCACTTTCTGGCCAAACCGTACACGCTACGGGAAAACCGACCTCACCGTTGAATTCAGCACATGCCAATGCATAAGTTTGACTACATTAGAACGCTCTATCTCTCAAAAAGTTATAATTATTTTTTCGTTCTAAATTTAGCACTTTTAGATAGAAAAAAATTGAACTTTGCAACCGTTGGTGATAGAAAGGTTTACCCACTACCAAATGATAGCTGTCGTTGAGTCTATCAAAAATATGTATACTTTTATATGCCTAGGATTTACCATTTTCATGTTATATGGTCCATTTCGCTTATTTTTGTATTATTTGAAAAACCGAAATTTCAGCACAACTCGGTAACCAGTAGAGACAGAGACTTTTCGTATGAAAATTTGTAATCAGCGCACCCATTTTAGTAAGATAGCAAAGGTGTCATGTTGATCCGGGGCCTAGTTTTTGAGATAGGTGTGCTACTTCAAAATTAATGTTTAAAATATGTGATTTCTTACAAAATTTTAGCCAGTCGGCAAAAACCCAACTACCTTCAATCAAATTAAGGTTGTGGTTCTTGATTCAACTTTTGGCGCTGATTACGCCGGTATAATTTGATTTTAGTTATTTGGAAAGGTTGGACAGTTATTACGTTCCCAATTTTAAAAAATGATGCAAAAAACACCCATTTTACTATGTTAGAAACTTTGAACGCAAACTGTGTCCGATCTAATCGACCGATGTTGACCGTTCAAACGGTGTCGGATGGTAAATTGACCGAGGAATTCATTTCTGTAATCCGTGTAGCTCTAAGGTGCGCGGTTCGCGAGAAAAACGCGATTAACCGCGGAAATTATAGTTTCCCACTTTCTGGCCAAACCGTACACGCTACGGGAAAACCGACCTCACCGTTGAATTCAGCACATCCCAATGCATAAGTTTGACTACATTAGAACGCTCTATCTCTCAAAAAGTTATAATTATTTTTTCGTTCTAAATTTAGCACTTTTAGATAGAAAAAAATTGAACTTTGCAACCGTTGGTGATAGAAAGGTTTACCCACTACCAAATGATAGCTCTCGTTGAGTCTATCAAAAATATGTATACTTTTATATGCCTAGGATTTACCATTTTCATGTTATGTGGTCCATTTCGCTTATTTTTGTATTATTTGAAAAACCGAAATTTCAGCACAACTCGGTAACCAGTAGAGACAGAGACTTTTCGTATGTAAATTTGTAATCAGCGCACCCATTTTAGTAAGATAGCAAAGGTGTCATGTTGATCCGGGGCTTAGTTTTTGAGATCGGTGTGCTACTTCAAAATTAATGTTTAAAATATGTGATTTCTTACAAAATTTTAGCCAGTCGGCAAAAACCCAACTACCTTCAATCAAATTAAGGTTGTGGTTCTTGATTCAACTTTTGGCGCTGATTACGCCGGTATAATTTGATTTTAGTTATTTGGAAAGGTTGGGCAGTTATTACGTTCCCAATTATAAAAAATGATGCTAAAAACACCCATTTTACTATGTTAGAAACTTTGAACGCAAACTGTGTCCGATCTAATCGACCGATGTTGACCGTTCAAACGGTGTCGGATGGTAAATTGACCGAGGAATTCATTTCTGTAATCCGTGTAGCTCTAAGGTGCGCGGTTCGCGAGAAAAACGCAATTAACCGCGGAAATTATAGTTTCCCACTTTCTGGCCAAACCGTCCACGCTACGGGAAAACCGACCTCACCGTTGAATTCAGCACATCCCAATGCATAAGTTTGACTACATTAGAACGCTCTATCTCTCAAAAAGTTATAATTATTTTTTCGTTCTAAATTTAGCACTTTTAGATAGAAAAAAATTGAACTTTGCAACCGTTGGTGATAGAAAGGTTTACCCACTACCAAATTATAGCTCTCGTTGAGTCTATCAAAAATATGTATACTTTTATATGCCTAGGATTTACCATTTTCATGTTATGTGGTCCATTTCGCTTATTTTTGTATTATTTGAAAAACCGAAATTTCAGCACAACTCGGTAACCAGTAGAGACAGAGACTTTTCGTATGTAAATTTGTAATCAGCGCACCCATTTTAGTAAGATAGCAAAGGTTTCATGTTGATCCGGGGCCTAGTTTTTGAGATAGGTGTGCTACTTCAAAATTAATGTTTAAAATATGTGATTTCTTACAAAATTTTAGCCAGTCGGCAAAAACCCAACTACCTTCAATCAAATTAAAGTTGTGGTTCTTGATTCAACTTTTGGCGCTGATTACGCCGGTATAATTTGATTTTAGTTATTTGGAAAGGTTGGGCAGTTATTACGTTCCCAATTATAAAAAATGATGCTAAAAACACCCATTTTACTATGTTAGAAACTTTGAACGCAAACTGTGTCCGATCTAATCGACCGATGTTGACCGTTCAAACGGTGTCGGATGGTAAGTTGACCGAGGAATTCATTTCTGTAATCCGTGTAGCTCTAAGGTGCGCGGTTCGCGAGAAAAACGCGATTAACCGCGGAAATTATAGTTTCCCACTTTCTGGCCAAACCGTACACGCTACGGGAAAACCGACCTCACCGTTGAATTCAGCACATGCCAATGCATAAGTTTGACTACATTAGAACGCTCTATCTCTCAAAAAGTTATAATTATTTTTTCGTTCTAAATTTAGCACTTTTAGATAGAAAAAAATTGAACTTTGCAACCGTTGGTGATAGAAAGGTTTACCCACTACCAAATGATAGCTGTCGTTGAGTCTATCAAAAATATGTATACTTTTATATGCCTAGGATTTACCATTTTCATGTTATATGGTCCATTTCGCTTATTTTTGTATTATTTGAAAAACCGAAATTTCAGCACAACTCGGTAACCAGTAGAGACAGAGACTTTTCGTATTTAAATTTGTAATCAGCGCACCCATTTTAGTAAGATAGCAAAGGTGTCATGTTGATCCGGGGCCTAGTTTTTGAGATAGGTGTGCTACTTCAAAATTAATGTTTAAAATATGTGATTTCTTACAAAATTTTAGCCAGTCGGCAAAAACCCAACTACCTTCAATCAAATTAAGGTTGTGGTTCTTGATTCAACTTTTGGCGCTGATAACGCCGGTATAATTTGATTTTAGTTATTTGGAAAGGTTGGACAGTTATTACGTTCCCAATTTTAAAAAATGATGCAAAAAACACCCATTTTACTATGTTAGAAACTTTGAACGCAAACTGTGTCCGATCTAATCGACCGATGTTGACCGTTCAAACGGTGTCGGATGGTAAATTGACCGAGGAATTCATTTCTGTAATCCGTGTAGCTCTAAGGTGCGCGGTTCGCGAGAAAGACGCGATTAACCGCGGAAATTATAGTTTCCCACTTTCTGGCCAAACCGTACACGCTACGGGAAAACCGACCTCACCGTTGAATTCAGCACATCCCAATGCATAAGTTTGACTACATTAGAACGCTCTATCTCTCAAAAAGTTATAATTATTTTTTCGTTCTAAATTTAGCACTTTTAGATAGAAAAAAATTGAACTTTGCAACCGTTGGTGATAGAAAGGTTTACCCACTACCAAATTATAGCTCTCGTTGAGTCTATCAAAAATATGTATACTTTTATATGCCTAGGATTTACCATTTTCATGTTATGTGGTCCATTTCGCTTATTTTTGTATTATTTGAAAAACCGAAATTTCAGCACAACTCGGTAACCAGTAGAGACAGAGACTTTTCGTATGTAAATTTGTAATCAGCGCACCCATTTTAGTAAGATAGCAAAGGTTTCATGTTGATCCGGGGCCTAGTTTTTGAGATAGGTGTGCTACTTCAAAATTAATGTTTAAAATATGTGATTTCTTACAAAATTTTAGCCAGTCGGCAAAAACCCAACTACCTTCAATCAAATTAAAGTTGTGGTTCTTGATTCAACTTTTGGCGCTGATTACGCCGGTATAATTTGATTTTAGTTATTTGGAAAGGTTGGGCAGTTATTACGTTCCCAATTATAAAAAATGATGCTAAAAACACCCATTTTACTATGTTAGAAACTTTGAACGCAAACTGTGTCCGATCTAATCGACCGATGTTGACCGTTCAAACGGTGTCGGATGGTAAGTTGACCGAGGAATTCATTTCTGTAATCCGTGTAGCTCTAAGGTGCGCGGTTCGCGAGAAAAACGCGATTAACCGCGGAAATTATAGTTTCCCACTTTCTGGCCAAACCGTACACGCTACGGGAAAACCGACCTCACCGTTGAATTCAGCACATCCCAATGCATAAGTTTGACTACATTAGAACGCTCTATCTCTCAAAAAGTTATAATTATTTTTTCGTTCTAAATTTAGCACTTTTAGATAGAAAAAAATTGAACTTTGCAACCGTTGGTGATAGAAAGGTTTACCCACTACAAAATGATAGCTCTCGTTGAGTCTATCAAAAATATGTATACTTTTATATGCCTAGGATTTACCATTTTCATGT
Organism: Melinopterus prodromus; assembly: GCA_964023965.1. NCBI lineage: Eukaryota > Metazoa > Arthropoda > Insecta > Coleoptera > Scarabaeidae > Melinopterus > Melinopterus prodromus. Next base: position 56,718,441 of record OZ030393.1, read on the forward strand.
TATGTGGTCCATTTCGCTTATTTTTGTATTATTTGAAAAACCGAAATTTCAGCACAACTCGGTAACCAGTAGAGACAGAGACTTTTCGTATGTAAATTTGTAATCAGCGCACCCATTTTAGTAAGATAGCAAAGGTGTCATGTTGATCCGGGGCTTAGTTTTTGAGATCGGTGTGCTACTTCAAAATTAATGTTTAAAATATGTGATTTCTTACAAAATTTTAGCCAGTCGGCAAAAACCCAACTACCTTCAATCAAATTAAGGTTGTGGTTCTTGATTCAACTTTTGGCGCTGATTACGCCGGTATAATTTGATTTTAGTTATTTGGAAAGGTTGGGCAGTTATTACGTTCCCAATTATAAAAAATGATGCTAAAAACACCCATTTTACTATGTTAGAAACTTTGAACGCAAACTGTGTCCGATCTAATCGACCGATGTTGACCGTTCAAACGGTGTCGGATGGTAAATTGACCGAGGAATTCATTTCTGTAATCCGTGTAGCTCTAAGGTGCGCGGTTCGCGAGAAAAACGCGATTAACCGCGGAAATTATAGTTTCCCACTTTCTGGCCAAACCGTCCACGCTACGGGAAAACCGACCTCACCGTTGAATTCAGCACATCCCAATGCATAAGTTTGACTACATTAGAACGCTCTATCTCTCAAAAAGTTATAATTATTTTTTCGTTCTAAATTTAGCACTTTTAGATAGAAAAAAATTGAACTTTGCAACCGTTGGTGATAGAAAGGTTTACCCACTACCAAATGATAGCTCTCGTTGAGTCTATCAAAAATATGTATACTTTTATATGCCTAGGATTTACCATTTTCATGTTATGTGGTCCATTTCGCTTATTTTTGTATTATTTGAAAAACCGAAATTTCAGCACAACTCGGTAACCAGTAGAGACAGAGACTTTTCGTATGTAAATTTGTAATCAGCGCACCCATTTTAGTAAGATAGCAAAGGTGTCATGTTGATCCGGGGCTTAGTTTTTGAGATCGGTGTGCTACTTCAAAATTAATGTTTAAAATATGTGATTTCTTACAAAATTTTAGCCAGTCGGCAAAAACCCAACTACCTTCAATCAAATTAAGGTTGTGGTTCTTGATTCAACTTTTGGCGCTGATTACGCCGGTATAATTTGATTTTAGTTATTTGGAAAGGTTGGGCAGTTATTACGTTCCCAATTATAAAAAATGATGCTAAAAACACTCATTTTACTATGTTAGAAACTTTGAACGCAAACTGTGTCCGATCTAATCGACCGATGTTGACCGTTCAAACGGTGTCGGATGGTAAATTGACCGAGGAATTCATTTCTGTAATCCGTGTAGCTCCAAGGTGCGCGGTTCGCGAGAAAAAGGCGATTAACCGCGGAAATTATAGTTTCCCACTTTCTGGCCAAACCGTACACGCTACGGGAAAACCGACCTCACCGTTGAATTCAGCACATCCCAATGCATAAGTTTGACTACATTAGAACGCTCTATCTCTCAAAAAGTTATAATTATTTTTTCGTTCTAAATTAAGCACTTTTAGATAGAAAAAAATTGAACTTTGCAACCGTTGGTGATAGAAAGGTTTACCCACTACCAAATGATAGCTCTCGTTGAGTCTATCAAAAATATGTATACTTTTATATGCCTAGGATTTACCATTTTCATGTTATGTGGTCCATTTCGCTTATTTTTGTATTATTTGAAAAACCGAAATTTCAGCACAACTCGGTAACCAGTAGAGACAGAGACTTTTCGTATGTAAATTTGTAATCAGCGCACCCATTTTAGTAAGATAGCAAAGGTTTCATGTTGATCCGGGGCCTAGTTTTTGAGATAGGTGTGCTACTTCAAAACTAATGCTTAAAATATGTGATTTCTTACAAAATTTTAGCCAGTCGGCAAAAACCCAACTACCTTCAATCAAATTAAGGTTGTGGTTCTTGATTCAACTTTTGGCGCTGATTACGCCGGTATAATTTGATTTTAGTTATTTGGAAAGGTTGGGCAGTTATTACGTTCCCAATTATAAAAAATGATGCTAAAAACACCCATTTTACTATGTTAGAAACTTTGAACGCAAACTGTGTCCGATCTAATCGACCGATGTTGACCGTTCAAACGGTGTCGGATGGTAAATTGACCGAGGAATTCATTTCTGTAATCCGTGTAGCTCTAAGGTGCGCGGTTCGCGAGAAAAACGCGATTAACCCCGGAAATTATAGTTTCCCACTTTCTGGCCAAACCGTACACGCTACGGGAAAACCGACCTCACCGTTGAATTCAGCACATCCCAATGCATAAGTTTGACTACATTAGAACGCTCTATATCTCAAAATGTTATAATTATTTTTTCGTTCTAAATTTAGCACTTTTAGATAGAAAAAAATTGAACTTTGCAACCGTTGGTGATAGAAACGTTTACCCACTACCAAATGATAGCTCTCGTTGAGTCTATCAAAAATATGTATACTTTTATATGCCTAGGATTTACCATTTTCATGTTTGTGGTCCATTTCGCTTATTTTTGTATTATTTGAAAAACCGAAATTTAAGCACAACTCGGTAACCAGTAGAGACAGAGACTTTTCGTATGTAAATTCGTAATCAGCGCACCCGTTTTAGTAAGATAGCAAAGGTTTCATGTTGATCCGGGGCCTAGTTTTTGAGATAGGTGTGCTACTTCAAAATTAATGCTTAAAATATGTGATTTCTTACAAAATTTTAGCCAGTCGGCAAAAACCCAACTACCTTCAATCAAATTAAGGTTGTGGTTCTTGATTCAACTTTTGGCGCTGATTACGCCGGTATAATTTGATTTTAGTAATTTGGAAAGGTTGGGCAGTTATTACGTTCCCAATTATAAAAAATGATGCTAAAAACACCCATTTTACTATGTTAGAAACTTTGAACGCAAACTGTGTCCGATCTAATCGACCGATGTTGACCGTTCAAACGGTGTCGGATGGTAAATTGACCGAGGAATTCATTTCTGTATCCGTGTAGCTCTAAGGTGCGCGGTTCGCGAGAAAAACGCGATTAACCGCGGAAATTATAGTTTCCCACTTTCTGGCCAAACCGTACACGCTACGGGAAAACCGACCTCACCGTTGAATTCAGCACATCCCAATGCATAAGTTTGACTACATTAGAACGCTATATCTCTCAAAAATTTATAATTATTTTTTCGTTCTAAATTTAGCACTTTTAGATAGAAAAAAATTGAACTTTGCAACCGTTGGTGATAGAAAGGTCTACCCACTACCAAATGATAGCTCTCGTTGAGTCTATCAAAAATATGTATACTTTTATATGCCTAGGATTTACCATTTTCATGTTATGTGGTCTATTTCGCTTATTTTTGTATTATTTGAAAAACCGTAATTTCAGCACAACTCGGTAACCAGTAGAGACAGAGACTTTTCCTATGTAAATTTGTAATCAGCGCACCCATTTTAGTAAGATAGCAAAGGTTTCATGTTGACCCGGGGCCTTGTTTTTGAGATAGGTGTGCTACTTCAAAATTAATGTTTAAAATATGTGATTTCTTACACAATTTTAGCCAGTCGGCAAAAACCCAACTACCTTCAATCAAATTAAGGTTGTGGTTATTGATTCAACTTTTGGCGCTGATTACGCCGGTATAATTTGATTTTAGTTATTTGGAACGGTTCGGCAGTTATTACGTTCCCAATTATCAAAAATGATGCTATAAATAGCCATTTTACTATGTTAGAAACTTTGAATGAAAGCTGTGTCCGATCTAATCTCCCGATGTTGACGGTTCAAACGGTGTCGGATGGGAAATTGGCCGAGGAATACATTTCCGTAAGTCGCGTTGCTCTAATGTTGGCGGTTCGCGGGAAAAGCGCGATTAACCGCGGAAATTATAGTTTCCCACTTTCTGGCCAAACCGTACACGCTACGGGAAAACCGACCTCACCGTTGAATTCAGCACATCCCAATGCATAAGTTTGACTACATTAGAACGCTCTATCTCCCAAAAAGTTATAATTATTTTTTCGTTCTAAATTTAGCACTTTTAGATAGAAAAAAATTGAACTTTGCAACCGTTGGTGATAGAAAGGTTTACCCACTACCAAATGATAGCTCTCGTTGAGTCTATCAAAAATATGTATACTTTTATATGCCTAGGATTTACCATTTTCATGTTATGTGGTCCATTTCGCTTATTTTTGTATTATTTGAAAAACCGAAATTTCAGCACAACTCGGTAACCAGTAGAGACAGAGACTTTTCGTATGTAAATTTGTAATCAGCGCACCCATTTTAGTAAGATAGCAAAGGTGTCATGTTGATCCGGGGCCTAGTTTTTGAGATAGGTGTGCTACTTCAAAATTAATGTTTAAAATATGTGATTTCTTACAAAATTTTAGCCAGTCGGCAAAAACCCAACTACCTTCAATCAAATTAAGGTTGTGGTTCTTGATTCAACTTTTGGCGCTGATTACGCCGGTATAATTTGATTTTAGTTATTTGGAAAGGTTGGGCAGTTATTACGTTCCCAATTATAAAAAATGATGCTAAAAACACCCATTTTACTATGTTAGAAACTTTGAACGCTAACTGTGTCCGATCTAATCGACCGATGTTGACCGTTCAAACGGTGTCGGATGGTAAATTGACCGAGGAATTCATTTCTGTAATCCGTGTAGCTCTAAGGTGCGCGGTTCGCGAGAAAAACGCGATTAACCGCGGAAATTATAGTTTCCCACTTTCTGGCCAAACCGTACACGCTACGGGAAAACCGACCTCACCGTTGAATTCAGCACATCCCAATGCATAAGTTTGACTACATTAGAACGCTCTATCTCTCAAAAAGTTATAATTATTTTTTCGTTCTAAATTTAGCACTTTTAGATAGAAAAAAATTGAACTTTGCAACCGTTGGTGATAGAAAGGTTTACCCACTACCAAATGATAGCTCTCGTTGAGTCTATCAAAAATATGTATACTTTTATATGCCTAGGATTTACCATTTTCATGTTATGTGGTCCATTTCGCTTATTTTTGTATTATTTGAAAAACCGAAATTTCAGCACAACTCGGTAACCAGTAGAGACAGAGACTTTTCGTATGTAAATTTGTAATCAGCGCACCCATTTTAGTAAGATAGCAAAGGTGTCATGTTGATCCGGGGCCTAGTTTTTGAGATCGGTGTGCTACTTCAAAATTAATGTTTAAAATATGTGATTTCTTACAAAATTTTAGCCAGTCGGCAAAAACCCAACTACCTTCAATCAAATTAAGGTTGTGGTTCTTGATTCAACTTTTGGCGCTGATTACGCCGGTATAATTTGATTTTAGTTATTTGGAAAGGTTGGGCAGTTATTACGTTCCCAAATATCAAAAATGATGCTAAAAACACCCATTTTACTATGTTAGAAACTTTGAACGCAAACTGTGTCCGATCTAATCGACCGATGTTGACCGTTCAAACGGTGTCGGATGGTAAATTGACCGAGGAATTCATTTCTGTAATCCGTGTAGCTCCAAGGTGCGCGGTTCGCGAGAAAAACGCGATTAACCGCGGAAATTATAGTTTCCCACTTTCTGGCCAAACCGTACACGCTACGGGAAAACCGACCTCACCGTTGAATTCAGCACATCCCAATGCATAAGTTTGACTACATTAGAACGCTCTATCTCTCAAAAAGTTATAATTATTTTTTCGTTCTAAATTTAGCACTTTTAGATAGAAAAAAATTGAACTTTGCAACCGTTGGTGATAGAAAGGTTTACCCACTACCAAATGATAGCTCTCGTTGAGTCTATCAAAAATATGTATACTTTTATATGCCTAGGATTTACCATTTTCATGTTATGTGGTCCATTTCGCTTATTTTTGTATTATTTGAAAAACCGAAATTTCAGCACAACTCGGTAACCAGTAGAGACAGAGACTTTTCGTATGTAAATTTGTAATCAGCGCACCCATTTTAGTAAGATAGCAAAGGTTTCATGTTGATCCGGGGCCTAGTTTTTGAGATAGGTGTGCTACTTCAAAACTAATGCTTAAAATATGTGATTTCTTACAAAATTTTAGCCAGTCGGCAAAAACCCAACTACCTTCAATCAAATTAAGGTTGTGGTTCTTGATTCAACTTTTGGCGCTGATTACGCCGGTATAATTTGATTTTAGTTATTTGGAAAGGTTGGGCAGTTATTACGTTCCCAATTATAAAAAATGATGCTAAAAACACCCATTTTACTATGTTAGAAACTTTGAACGCAAACTGTGTCCGATCTAATCGACCGATGTTGACCGTTCAAACGGTGTCGGATGGTAAATTGACCGAGGAATTCATTTCTGTAATCCGTGTAGCTCTAAGGTGCGCGGTTCGCGAGAAAAACGCGATTAACCCCGGAAATTATAGTTTCCCACTTTGTGGCCAAACCGTACACGCTACGGGAAAACCGACCTCACCGTTGAATTCAGCACATCCCAATGCATAAGTTTGACTACATTAGAACGCTCTATATCTCAAAATGTTATAATTATTTTTTCGTTCTAAATTTAGCACTTTTAGATAGAAAAAAATTGAACTTTGCAACCGTTGGTGATAGAAACGTTTACCCACTACCAAATGATAGCTCTCGTTGAGTCTATCAAAAATATGTATACTTTTATATGCCTAGGATTTACCATTTTCATGTTTGTGGTCCATTTCGCTTATTTTTGTATTATTTGAAAAACCGAAATTTAAGCACAACTCGGTAACCAGTAGAGACAGAGACTTTTCGTATGTAAATTCGTAATCAGCGCACCCGTTTTAGTAAGATAGCAAAGGTTTCATGTTGATCCGGGGCCTAGTTTTTGAGATAGGTGTGCTACTTCAAAATTAATGCTTAAAATATGTGATTTCTTACAAAATTTTAGCCAGTCGGCAAAAACCCAACTACCTTCAATCAAATTAAGGTTGTGGTTCTTGATTCAACTTTTGGCGCTGATTACGCCGGTATAATTTGATTTTAGTAATTTGGAAAGGTTGGGCAGTTATTACGTTCCCAATTATAAAAAATGATGCTAAAAACACCCATTTTACTATGTTAGAAACTTTGAACGCAAACTGTGTCCGATCTAATCGACCGATGTTGACCGTTCAAACGGTGTCGGATGGTAAATTGACCGAGGAATTCATTTCTGTAATCCGTGTAGCTCTAAGGTGCGCGGTTCGCGAGAAAAACGCGATTAACCGCGGAAATTATAGTTTCCCACTTTCTGGCCAAACCGTACACGCTACGGGAAAACCGACCTCACCGTTGAATTCAGCACATCCCAATGCATAAGTTTGACTACATTAGAACGCTATATCTCTCAAAAAGTTATAATTATTTTTTCGTTCTAAATTTAGCACTTTTAGATAGAAAAAAATTGAACTTTGCAACCGTTGGTGATAGAAAGGTTTACCCACTACCAAATGATAGCTCTCGTTGAGTCTATCAAAAATATGTATACTTTTATATGCCTAGGATTTACCATTTTCATGTTATGTGGTCTATTTCGCTTATTTTTGTATTATTTGAAAAACCGTAATTTCAGCACAACTCGGTAACCAGTAGAGACAGAGACTTTTCCTATGTAAATTTGTAATCAGCGCACCCATTTTAGTAAGATAGCAAAGGTTTCATGTTGATCCGGGGCCTTGTTTTTGAGATAGGTGTGCTACTTCAAAATTAATGTTTAAAATATGTGATTTCTTACACAATTTTAGCCAGTCGGCAAAAACCCAACTACCTTCAATCAAATTAAGGTTGTGGTTATTGATTCAACTTTTGGCGCTGATTACGCCGGTATAATTTGATTTTAGTTATTTGGAACGGTTCGGCAGTTATTACGTTCCCAATTATCAAAAATGATGCTATAAATAGCCATTTTACTATGTTAGAAACTTTGAACGAAAGCTGTGTCCGATCTAATCTCCCGATGTTGACGGTTCAAACGGTGTCGGATGGGAAATTGGCCGAGGAATTCATTTCCGTAAGTCGCGTTGCTCTAATGTTGGCGGTTCGCGGGAAAAGCGCGATTAACCGCGGAAATTATAGTTTCCCACTTTCTGGCCAAACCGTACACGCTACGGGAAAACCGACCTCACCGTTGAATTCAGCACATCCCAATGCATAAGTTTGACTACATTAGAACGCTCTATCTCCCAAAAAGTTATAATTATTTTTTCGTTCTAAATTTAGCACTTTTGGATAGAAAAAAATTGAACTTTGCAACCGTTGGTGATAGAAAGGTTTACCCACTACCAAATGATAGCTCTCGTTGAGTCTATCAAAAATATGTATACTTTTATATGCCTAGGATTTACCATTTTCATGTTATGTGGTCCATTTCGCTTATTTTTGTATTATTTGAAAAACCGAAATTTCAGCACAACTCGGTAACCAGTAGAGACAGAGACTTTTCGTATGTAAATTTGTAATCAGCGCACCCATTTTAGTAAGATAGCAAAGGTTTCATGTTGATCCGGGGCCTAGTTTTTGAGATAGGTGTGCTACTTCAAAACTAATGCTTAAAATATGTGATTTCTTACAAAATTTTAGCCAGTCGGCAAAAACCCAACTACCTTCAATCAAATTAAGGTTGTGGTTCTTGATTCAACTTTTGGCGCTGATTACGCCGGTATAATTTGATTTTAGTTATTTGGAAAGGTTGGGCAGTTATTACGTTCCCAATTATAAAAAATGATGCTAAAAACACCCATTTTACTATGTTAGAAACTTTGAACGCAAACTGTGTCCGATCTAATCGACCGATGTTGACCGTTCAAACGGTGTCGGATGGTAAATTGACCGAGGAATTCATTTCTGTAATCCGTGTAGCTCTAAGGTGCGCGGTTCGCGAGAAAAGCGCGATTAACCCCGGAAATTATAGTTTCCCACTTTCTGGCCAAACCGTACACGCTACGGGAAAACCGACCTCACCGTTGAATTCAGCACATCCCAATGCATAAGTTTGACTACATTAGAACGCTCTATATCTCAAAATGTTATAATTATTTTTTCGTTCTAAATTTAGCACTTTTAGATAGAAAAAAATTGAACTTTGCAACCGTTGGTGATAGAAACGTTTACCCACTACCAAATGATAGCTCTCGTTGAGTCTATCAAAAATATGTATACTTTTATATGCCTAGGATTTACCATTTTCATGTTTGTGGTCCATTTCGCTTATTTTTGTATTATTTGAAAAACCGAAATTTAAGCACAACTCTGTAACCAGTAGAGACAGAGACTTTTCGTATGTAAATTCGTAATCAGCGCACCCGTTTTAGTAAGATAGCAAAGGTTTCATGTTGATCCGGGGCCTAGTTTTTGAGATAGGTGTGCTACTTCAAAATTAATGCTTAAAATATGTGATTTCTTACAAAATTTTAGCCAGTCGGCAAAAACCCAACTACCTTCAATCAAATTAAGGTTGTGGTTCTTGATTCAACTTTTGGCGCTGATTACGCCGGTATAATTTGATTTTAGTAATTTGGAAAGGTTGGGCAGTTATTACGTTCCCAATTATAAAAAATGATGCTAAAAACACCCATTTTACTATGTTAGAAACTTTGAACGCAAACTGTGTCCGATCTAATCGACCGATGTTGACCGTTCAAACGGTGTCGGATGGTAAATTGACCGAGGAATTCATTTCTGTAATCCGTGTAGCTCTAAGGTGCGCGGTTCGCGAGAAAAACGCGATTAACCGCGGAAATTATAGTTTCCCACTTTCTGGCCAAACCGTACACGCTACGGGAAAACCGACCTCACCGTTGAATTCAGCACATCCCAATGCATAAGTTTGACTACATTAGAACGCTATATCTCTCAAAAAGTTATAATTATTTTTTCGTTCTAAATTTAGCACTTTTAGATAGAAAAAAATTGAACTTTGCAACCGTTGGTGATAGAAAGGTTTACCCACTACCAAATGATAGCTCTCGTTGAGTCTATCAAAAATATGTATACTTTTATATGCCTAGGATTTACCATTTTCATGTTATGTGGTCTATTTCGCTTATTTTTGTATTATTTGAAAAACCGTAATTTCAGCACAACTCGGTAACCAGTAGAGACAGAGACTTTTCCTATGTAAATTTGTAATCAGCGCACCCATTTTAGTAAGATAGCAAAGGTTTCATGTTGATCCGGGGCCTTGTTTTTGAGATAGGTGTGCTACTTCAAAATTAATGTTTAAAATATGTGATTTCTTACACAATTTTAGCCAGTCGGCAAAAACCCAACTACCTTCAATCAAATTAAGGTTGTGGTTATTGATTCAACTTTTGGCGCTGATTACGCCGGTATAATTTGATTTTAGTTATTTGGAACGGTTCGGCAGTTATTACGTTCCCAATTATCAAAAATGATGCTATAAATAGCCATTTTACTATGTTAGAAACTTTGAACGAAAGCTGTGTCCGATCTAATCTCCCGATGTTGACGGTTCAAACGGTGTCGGATGGGAAATTGGCCGAGGAATTCATTTCCGTAAGTCGCGTTGCTCTAATGTTGGCGGTTCGCGGGAAAAGCGCGATTAACCGCGGAAATTATAGTTTCCCACTTTCTGGCCAAACCGTACACGCTACGGGAAAACCGACCTCACCGTTGAATTCAGCACATCCCAATGCATAAGTTTGACTACATTAGAACGCTCTATCTCTCAAAAAGTTATAATTATTTTTACTTTATCATACGCAGTATGATGAAGTATTGTAATCGTGCCGAAAAAAAAATTTGAGATTTTAGCGGAAATAGGTCTTTTTGGGTCCCCTGAACATTTTTGACCAAGGTACAAAAAAATGTCTGTGTGTGTGTGTGTGTGTGTGTATGTGTGTGTGTGTGTGCGTATGTGTGTACTCGATTTTTGTGGCGACGATTCCGGAGAAACTACTAAAGGTATCGAGACGAAAGTTCATATTTAGAAGTTTTATGACTAAACTTAGAGCTGAAAAGCTTTTGGTTCAAAAGGGTCCAAACGAACTGGCAGTTTCCTCTAAGCATTTTTCAAGGATTTTGCAAAAGAGCTGCTATTTCTGTAATTTCGTCAAAATAGTTAAATAATAAATTAAAGTAGAGGAAATTTTGAATAATTTATGCCTATGATATTTTTTGGTAAAATTAACAGTTTAGCCTTAAGAGCAAATTCTATTTGATCGAGATCGGTCGCATCTGCATTGATATGAAACTTCAAAGTAGCCTGGATTTGACAAATATTTTTTTGTGCTGTCACCACAGAAATGTCTATGGCTGTCACACTCGAAAACAGCTGATTTCATCAGAGGTTGGAGAACCGCTATGGAACGTCGCCGCTCTAGTGCGGCAAAGTAGAAAATACAAAATTCAAATAAAATAAGATCGCCAATTTGATTGTTTGTTGATAAGAAATATCAACCCGTAGTTATCTAATTGTAAAAACGATAAATTGAGAAAATTGTAAATAAAGTATAGCGATGAGTATAGTTACGTTTTAGTATGTTGGTACAGATGTGACATCTACAGCGTCATGAACGAATATAAATCTGTCAGAATTTGAATTAGCTTTTTAAACTTGACGTTTTGTAGGAGTGGTATCACCTAACATTTCCTATCCAGAAATATAACTATTTTCTCTAAAAGCAACACAACAAACGTTGATGTCACTCCTGCCGAAAACTACATAGCGCGACTCGCTCACATGTGACGGCGACGCTCCGTCATCGGTGACGCGCCGCATCACCGCTCGTCGCGCTATTCCGTACTTTCGGCACTTGTGAGATAAATAACTATTATTCTGGTGACAGTAGGTAGTGTCAAATGTTGATGCTTTAACAATACCTACTATTGATAGTATTGACTATCAAAATATCTGTCAAATCCTAGCTAACTAATTTAATTTTAATGTAGACACGATTTATCTGAATTAAATAGAGTCTCATGCAGCTAAACTATTAATTTTATATTTTGTATGATAAAGTCATGTGCCTGGCCACATCAGATTTTTTCGTTCTAAATTTAGCACTTTTGGATAGAAAAAAATTGAACTTTGCAACCGTTGGTGATAGAAAGGTTTACCCACTACCAAATGATAGCTCTCGTTGAGTCTATCAAAACTATGTATACTTTTATATGCCTAGGATTTACCATTTTCATGTTATGTGGTCCATTTCGCTTATTTTTGTATTATTTGAAAAACCGAAATTTCAGCGCAACTCGGTAACCAGTAGAGACAGAGACTTTTCGTATGTAAATTTGTAATCAGCGCACCCATTTTAGTAAGATAGCAAAGGTTTCATGTTGATCCGGGGCCTTGTTTTTGAGATAGGTGTGCTACTTCAAAAATAATGTTCAAAATATTTGATTTCTTACAAAATTTTAGCCAGTCGGCAAAATCCCAACTACCTTCAATCAAATTAAGGTTGTGGTTCTTTATTCAACTTTTGGCGCTGATTACGCCGGTATAATTTGATTTTAGTTATTTGGAACGGTTCGGCAGTTATTACGTTCCCAATTATCAAAAATTATGCCAAAAAACACCCATTTTACTATGTTAGAAACTTTTAGCGCAAACTGTGTCCGATCTAATCGACCGATGTTGACAGTTCAAACGGTTCCGGATGGAAAATTGGCCGAGGAATTCATTTCAGTAAGTCGCGTTGCTCTAAGGTTTATTTCTAAGTAATATAAATAAGTTAACTTAAATAATAATTTAAAAAACTGTCAATATCCGGGTTGTCTTGGGATTGTCCGGGAATGTCTTGGGTTTTTGCAGCTGACTTTAATTTCTGATGGCTTACAACTACCAATAACTTAGTAATAACTGTAGGAAGTCAGAAATGATTCAAAATGATCAAATATTTATTGTTTAAATGATTCTGGTGGGAAATTAAGCCAGTAAATAGTTTTTCCTTTATAATTTCGCTGTATTTCCTTATTTAGATTTTATAGAATTTTATTGTAGTACCCATTTTTGTCTCATTGTAAAACTCTGTATAATTTATTCAAATTATCGATGCACCGTTTGTAGAAATGGAAATTTTTTTATAGAAATTGTTCACATTCTCACTGAAACTTTCAGCAGTCGATTCAGCTTAGGAATACATAAAATATCATATAATCGACATGGAAGGTAATGAGCCAAGAAGATAAGGACACGTAGACATAATTACCATGGCTTATCAACGGATGATCTCGTTAACCAATTAGGGTGATCAATTGTTAATCATCAAATTACCTAAACTCTGTTACCCTCGGGTAGCGAATTTTACGAAATAACCAGCATGCTGTTTTTGCCCGACGAGTTCTCCGTATGTAAAACGCTGATGTGGTTAGCAATAAAACGAAGTTATAAAAGTGAATGTCTCCGTTTTAAGCCAGCTGTTGAAAGAAATTTTGTTCCGGAGTTGGCAAGATATGGAAATCCACCGCCAGCATACCGGTTTTATACGGTACTGGTATACAGTATTGTAGTTTAGTATAATAATCCGAGTACAAATAGGCATAATATTTGGGAAAAGGCTATCTATGTTATTATTAGAGGGCTAGGTTTTTAATTTTCAATGGAAATAAGTACATATTTAGTTCAGTATTTATGTTCAATCTGCTCAGTGTTACATAATATTTTATGAAAGGACCAATCAGTGTAGGAATTTATTAATAAATGACCCCAATTCCAGAAATGGACGAGATATGACAACGATTTATGTGGAATACTTGCCGGTCGAGGGTTTATGTCGCCAGTAATGGGAGGTAATACGAACAGGCGGACAAATAACTGCAATTTTGTCAATTCACACAACCCAAGTTGAAATGTAATTTCATAAAGTGGATTCTATTGAGGAGAAATATGTTTCGAAGTGCACTTTTCCACGGGTACACTCAAATTTGATGTTACTTCGGGCAGTAGCTAGTTCAGTTTTTTTTTAATTTAAAATACCCCGGTTAAACATGAATTTAGTACGCTCTAGTTTTAAAATAATCCGATACGGAGTTGAGTTGTTTATCAAAGCAATTGTAAATTTTGCCTCCAAGTTTACTTAGTGGTAGCTGCTTATTTTTTTTATTTATGACGCTAGACGTATTAAATTTTGAAAAGTTTTAATAGAAAAAAATGCCATTTTGGGAGTCTGTTGAGTGAGTCACAGTCTGTTAGTGTCACTTCAAGTTCCGGAAATTACGTTAACATTGAAATTTTAAATGATCCCCTATAATATTTGTGTTTTTTCAATCAGGATGACATTCTGAACAAAAAAAACTTATCGATCTTAAATTTTTATCACCAACGGAAGAATAAGATAATACTGTCAAATATACAGTAACTAACTCATTCATTTGTTTCTGTCTACTCCATGGGTAGGTACAGCCTGATTATAATGAACTACCCCGGCCAACTGGCTCATTGGCCAAAAACCAATCAAATCACGTTAGAGGGCGCCAGTAATATATTATCGCCCAAAATCGATTAAGTTAGTGTTTAATTGACAATTTTCGACTATTTCCACCAATTCATAGCGCCTAGATTAATAAACAAATAATACTTTTTCGTTGGCTAAGTGATTAAAATTGACGATCATTGTTTTTATATTCAGTATGTCATCCTTATTGAAAATATCATACAGATTATGTAGGGTACCATTAAAAACGTCAATGAAAATTATTTCCGGTAAAACCGGAAGTCAGAGTAGTATCCCAAAAAATGACATTTTTGTCTATTAGAACTTGTCAATAATTTACTCATCCAGCGTCATCAATAAACAGAAATAAGCGTAGTACCTATGGCTTGGATCAACCGGTATACAACAAGGCCTAAGTTGTTAGCAATATAAAACATAATGGAAACAATAGTCAAATTTAGTTGTAAGTCCGGAAGTTACACAGTGATCGCGTAAACTGTGGAAACAGCAGTACCTGTAAAACGGTTTTGTTGTTTAAAAAAATCCTCAGAAACGTCGATTTTGAAATATCAAAATGCACATACTTATATCAGTTTTAATTTCCCTTCAATTGTTTTTTAACTTATGATGATATCAACTTTTTTTAAACGGGAACCCCTAAGTATTTTTTTATTGATTTTAATCATTTTTTAAATGTCTGAGTATTAACACGCGTTCAATACCAATCCGGGATTGAAAGTTTAGTTTTTCTTATTGTTGTTTCTCTTATGGAGGCACCCGTACACCAATCAAAGCATGGCTTTAATGATTTCAGGCAACAGTACAAAGATTAAGGTTTACTATAAGACCGTTGAGGTTTTTAGGATAATGGGTTTAGCTGGTATAAATTCGCACACATTGAACAAACTTTTCTTGTGTCGTTTACAAAATCCAATTCTCCAGAGTTATCAATGTTTTATAATTTTCGATTGTCTTTTTATCATAAATTGTCTTACGTTGGCCTTAAAATGTAAAGCAAAGTAATATAAAATGTAAAGTTTATTTTTAGCATTCTTGTTTTGTCCCAATAATTCATTTGTCTTTAAACTTTAACATGGCTTCTGGTTCTGATTTACATAACCATTTACCAAAACAAGTGTGACAAAACGAATAAGTGTAATAAACGTATTAATCAACATGGGTCCTAAAATGAACCTATCTAAGCTATTGTAGAAAATATGAAAACGCCAAAACTAAAATTATGAACAATAATATGTATACACACGGTTATTGCCTTCTATTCCTTTTGCTCGAAGTTGGTTTAATTCAAATAACAATACCAATAGTACTTCTCTCCATCTTTCTCTCGCATGGTCTTGGATTAGTGAAGATTTCCTTGGAGGTTTCTATTTGAAAAATAGAAAAGAAACGTAAATGACCCCATCTTTTATGACACGTGAGAAAAGATGTCCCACGTTGGTCCAGGTGTTTAGTCAGTATAACAAGGAAATATTTTACTCTCATCGAAAGAAATTGCTAAATCATTTCAGTAATATCAAATCTTACAAATTCAAAACAGATTACCTCTCATCGGCGTATTTTCTTGTTATTGCGTGTTTATTTCATCCAGCGTTGAGTGATGGACGATAACGCCAAATCAATAGCACGAATACAAAACAAATAACAACATCGACGCTCATAATACGTAACCAAAACATCCCCATATATACGATTCTGCGATTCTTTGGTACATGTGGGAGGAGAAGTAACGTGAGAGCAACACATACATGATGAATCATTTATCCGCCTACTCACTCAATAGCTACAGTGGATCCATCTATCAGTCTGACATCAAATCGATATGCCAGCGCTGGTCTCAGGTATATTGCACTAATGCGGGTCTCTCGCATCCACTTGTGATTGATAGTCGCTGCACCCTCTGCCTTTTATCTCTATCTTCGTTCTGCAGAATGACGGAACAGATTAACACCTTTTGTTGGATTCTTCTCCGTAGTGATTCACTCACATATATGGATGTATATGTATGAGTAAATGATCAAAATTTTGTATAAATGCTACCTTTTTATGCTTACCGATCAAGAATTTGTAATGTGAATTGGTTTGCCTTGTAGGGAGGTAGTTTCAAAAGCGTAGTTTCAAAATTGTTGGGCATATTTTTTTCTGGTTTCTGGATCAAAGGTTTTAATTTCACTCAATTGTCAACGGTTACTGCCTAATTTCATTCATTTAGAACGATTTTGTTCAATTCTCTCGAACGGGCTACAATTAAGTTTGCCGCGAAATGGACATGGACAATGGACAATGGACAATGGACAATGGACAAATTTTTTACTCGAAATGAAATGAATAAGCCCTGAAAAGAATGAAGTTTATTGCCATTCCTTTTGAAACACCTAGTACATAGAAGTTACTTTAGTTACTTTACTGATGAGGTTTTGAGATATTTTATTAATATTATTTCACTGTGTTTAAATTAATGAACACTTAAGAAAGAGCATGTATTTTTATAGCATCAATGTATCATTACAAGTTTTGAAATTGTATGTATGTTATTACTTTACAGGAATTAATGTTTCAAATATCTTTAATGGTATCTAATAAAGCACGCATTGGACAAATCAAATAATGAAAATTGTATCAATAACGAAAATGAAAATATAGTAAAGTTCAATTATTAATTTAATTGGTACTTTTAATTATTTTGAGTAGTGATAAATACAATGGTCCGTGGGACATTTGTATTATTACCGTTTAATAATTTATTGTGTATTAATTTAAAACCAGTCACAAAACCTGAAGTATATATCAAAAA
Source organism: Melinopterus prodromus (assembly GCA_964023965.1). NCBI lineage: Eukaryota > Metazoa > Arthropoda > Insecta > Coleoptera > Scarabaeidae > Melinopterus > Melinopterus prodromus. Next base: position 56,735,640 of record OZ030393.1, read on the forward strand.
GAAATATTTTTTGTTCATAAAAGCTATTACGATCATTTACTAACGCTGATTATTACATTAAATGCTCCATGTTAAAGAAGAGAATGAAAAAAATAATTGATATTAAATTAACTGATATTATTTTTAGTTTATCGCCATCGTTAATGCATACCCATTAATTAAAGTTGATAGTTGGCCTAAAATGCATTAAAATGTTACCATTTTTTAACTTTATTTGATAATTATAATATTTCATCCACAATATTGCTCTGACAGTCTAATATATAAAATGTAATATCAACAAAAGTCTGTAAACTACTCAAAAAATTATTGTTTTTTAAAACTCTTTTACTTTTGTTACCTTCTGATTACTGATGAGTTATGAATCTATTCGATTCATGTTATTATTAAGTATGTAAATACACATTATTATACAAATCAGAGCCAATGATTGCGATTGTTTGGGTTCATGTTGAAATAAGATTTCTTTTTCAGATACTATTTCATATAACTGTGCAAGAAATACAACACTTATTATAATATTTCTAAAAATAAACTTTTTAATTTAAACATACCGTCGATTTCCATTGACAAACGAAATATAAACTTATAAATTGAGATATAAATTGAGATTAGCAAGAAATTTCTTTGCTTGTGGGGCCGAGATGTCAATTTTTGTATCAAAAATAATTCGCGTATTTAAATTCCTGTAAATGTTTTATTATGATATGATTTTAATTATTATGAGTAGACATCATGTATTAGAATTAGACTTCATGAAAAATATTTGAAGTTTTACAGTCACACAGAATAGGTGCTCCTACGTGTCAAATATCTTCTCTTCTACGAAGTAAAATATCTCGAAAAATTACGAGTAAAACTCACAAGCTTTAAATCACCATTAATAAATTAGTATAACGTGTTGTAAAATTATATCTTTTCAGTTTATTAATAGAAAACACATTTTATATTTGATTAAAATCAGTCGAGGTATTACGTTAATTTACATTGAAATAAGGGGACACAGTTACAATAAACTGATACCTTCTGTACAGAGTGATCTAAAATGACTAAGTACAGGTTGAATTTCCCGCCATATTGAATAATTGTGATGTTGGTAATGGTTGCAAACAGCTGTTATTTTTGCTCAGTGGCGTAGGTATTCCTTCTTGTGTGGCTTCATTCTATCGTTACGTGTATTAAATTCAAACAATGAGACTTTCAGACAGTCTTGATTAGTCTTGGTAAAGACATTGGACATTAACATGATAGCATATTTGAAAACTACTGTATATTTCATAAATATAATACGTAGAAATAAAGTTCCAATATAACATAAAAATATACCAACTAATAAAATCCGCCCATATGTAATCAATTGAAAATACCATATTATCAAAATATCAAAAAAAAATAATCTCTCATATCTTAAATCAAATAAAGTAATATAGTATTTATAACAAATTAAATCCCAAAAAGATAAAATATTGTTGCAGAGGAACGTAACCCTTACGGTATTTGACAGTGATCATAACCTGTATCCTGCGCGCATACCTAGTAATATAAATACGTTCAAAACTGTGGCGGGAAATTCAAACTGTACTTCGTCATTTTAGATCACCTGTATATATGCGGCGTAAACTGACAGAAACAGTACATGAACTATCAGCTACAAACACAATACATAAATAAAATATGAAATTACGGTTGGAACATACATCTCTTCATAACTGCACCAGTAGCAAACTATTTAAGTAAACTCGAAATGCAAAGCTCATAGAACCCTACTCGAATACTCGTTAATTTATATCATCTACTCTCGCGTCATAAATCACACAGTCAACGTGTACAATTTGGCGGATTCGCCGCAGTTTTCGCGGCAGAATTTACATTCCGTTCATTTTACTATTTTCATTCTTTCCCCGGAGCGGGGTTTCCAGCCGGCATGAGAAAAAAACAGCACTAAACAAGCAGTGGAAACGCAGTTGCATTGCTGGAATTACAAATGAACATTTCCCAGTAATAATGCTGCAGTAATAAACCTCACGAGATGACAGCTGATTAACTTTAATAACATACGAAAAAATAGTAAGCCTTTAAAACGTTATTAAGCCAGTGGTAACTAAGCTTGTAACTAGAGATGGGCATTATCGATATACAATGATCGAATTAGTCGATTATTGAAATATCTCCAGATAATCGATTATTTATATTAGTACTACTAATTTCGTTAGTACTACTAATTTTGTTAGTACTACGAATCAGTACTACTAATTTTAGCTACTAAATTAGTACTACTAATTTTAACAACTACTAATTAAAATATTACTATTAAAATACTACTAATTTTAACTACTAAATTAGTACTACTAATTTTAAAAACTATACTAGTACTACTAATTTTAACTACTAAATTAGTACTACGAATTCTAACAACTATATTAGTACTACTAAATTTGTCTACTAAATTAGTAGGTACTACTAATTTTAACCCCTAATATAATCGATTATCAATATATCTCGACTATTAATAATCGATTATTAAAGCATCTCGATTATGCCCATCACTACTTGTAACTATGTTTGTTCTACTTATACCAATATCTCCTACTAGCGTATTCAATTTTATTCGGAACGGTTGCCGGTAGTTTAGTTCTATGGGCACTTACCAATGTTGCGAAACACGCCAACCCTTATCGAAATGAAACGGCAAAAATGTAACGCGTTTTATGATTATTCGCCATGAAACGACCTCATAACAATTGCTGAGTTAGCGTGCTTTAAAACGCGGGAAACGGAAAAACCACACGAATTGATCGAAATGTAAATCATTTCGAAATTTATTACCGGAATTAAAATAACTTACGTTCAATTTGTTATGGTTTATGGAATATAATCGGGAATTTCGATATTATTACGGTCGGAGCAAAACAACGTAAGCGATTTTTCAGAAAAGTTTCGCGAAAAATGGGTCGTGGGTAGGTGTTATTTATAGTGGAAGGACGGTTTTACAAATTCCTATTCCCACCGAAGCTCGCGTTACGTGAGAAACAAACCATATTTTAGTGTTTTATAGAACGCCGCAGTAAATTTTCTTGTTATTTTCCGTTTTTCTTTCGAATAACAGGTCGATGCATAGTAATTGCATCTTTGCATGCTATTGATTAGTCTTGGAATTCATTTACGTAGTTATTTTACACGCTTGCAACACTTGGCAACAATATTTCGACATTAATGTGCACGATTTTCTGATCAACGATAAGAAATAACAGTTTTATCTGGCACTGATTAAAATATATTCTAAGAACAGAAGCGAGATTAGTTCAATTTCTGTAGGATTTTTAATGAGTCAAGGTTGGTAATTGGTGAAAGGGTTTGTTGGGTTTACTTTTATCTTTTCCGGTTTTTGTAGTACTTCAAAATGAGTTTCCCTCTCCCTTGGCATTTGGTATCTGTAACAGAAGCGGATATTTACCTATTGAGTTTGAGCAAACGGACATCATCCCTTGACATACCTCTAGAAGGGTGGTCCTTATTTATACAGAAGGAATATAAATTTTAATTTATTTTCTGACAGGAACCTCTCACTTAGTTTTTTTATGTCCCTAATTAGTTCCTTTGAAATTTGAAATCTACCAAAGCAACAATGCAATTGTTAGAGATAAATAGGACAGGCCTATTCTGGATACGCACTGTATGCATGTCTGTAATGACTCATGTTATCCCAGGTACCGGTCATACCCGGTCGGACGGCAGTGGTTAATCATCAGCCTTGTTGAACGCAGTGTTGTGTTATATGATATGATTATTGCTTTATACTTCTAAGTTATAGTTAACACTTATAACTAATTGTGTAAATCTAATATCAGTTGTGGTATTCGCCCAATTTGCGATTTCTTTTCTTGAATTACGAATTTCAACGACATTTCAAGAACAAAGAAAACAGGACCGTATGCGTCATACTTGGTACATTGGAAAATTTACTCGAGCACGCAGATTCTTGATTTCATATAACTATGCGCCGGCTGGAAATCCTGAAAAATTGCCAAAATTTGTGCCAAGTTGAACCATAGCAATACGCGGACTAAATTTCGGAGATGACTGTTTTTTGGGATGGAATTACGTAACTATTTGGTATTGTGTCAGCTGTTTTTGATGTTTTAGTACTGGTGAGTTTGTCTTTAATTATTGGAGTATCGTAGACGTACGTTGTTGGTTCATTTGTAAGCAGATTTATGTGAAAGAGGTGCGTCTTTTGATTATTTGACTCACGATACTATGACGGATAGGTTAGATGTCATATGAATGTCCGTTATATTTGTTTTTCGGTAGTATAATGTGGCAAACGCCAAATTCAATATGCATTTCTTTCCTACATCAAGAGTTTTGAGTTTAATCTATTTTTGGCTTAAAGATCCAAGATTGTAAATTCAGTTGACCTCTGTTGGACATTGAACTATTTGTTCTGTGGCAGTTAAGTTCGCGTACGCGACGGTTGAAGTGTTTAAAAAAAAACTGAAAAATGTGGTTGTAGGAAGTTACTATGTTCTAATTCATAAGCAAAACGTGAGCAAGATGCTGCACCTGCAACAGAAATCGATTTGGCAGACCACACAAAAATCTTTCAAAATAAAAATGTATAACACGTCCGTTAGAGACAGTTAGATTTCATTTGGCGGGAATATTAATGAAGAATTTTATTAATATTCCCTAATATATTAATAATAGTAGTCTTTAATCATAGTAGTCTGTAATCAATGGCAGCACATCCCATATATTGGCTACTTATTATCCAAGTCTCATCCAATTGAACTAACTAAATATAGAAGGTAGTCGTGGTTTTGGTGAAATGTCAGGTCTTACAGATTCATGATAACCTTGAAAGCGGTGAAATAAAACGAAAACAAGAAAAAAAGTATGTAGATAATTGTATTTTTAACAAATTAAGTAGGTACATACTTGAAAATGCCTGCCACATATGCTTTGATATCAAGACTCAAATGTTAATTTATTATTATTTAACTTATATTAAGTTAATAACTGTGGTATGTAAGTTTATTGTAGTAGAACCAAATATTTCCAAATATTGCCATTTTCGGGATATTCGTTTTTTTTTTCATTAATAAAAGACTGCTGCACGGTTACTTTCAATTACTGATAAATTATCCCTGTGACCGTTGGAAAAAAATTGTCCGGCAAAATTGTTGTGAAGGTAACAATAAAATTGTTGCAAAGGTATCAACACATCGGTAGAACTCTTCTAAAAGTTATACAGGTTGTTCAAATTATAAGATCAAAGTTTAAGTTCAGAAAAATCCTAAAAGTATTTTCTTTTCAAATGGCAACCCTAACATATGAATACATTTCTCAATTCTATGGAAAATTTTAAAGCTTAATTTGTTGAAAGTACGAAATTCTAGCTAAGGGACTATCACGATCAATAATGAACAACATTAAACATATGAAAATTGTTTCTGGTTGGGGTTTATTGCACTGCCAACACAATTCACCAGTAGTTGCCATTTTGTCTAAACAAAAAGTTTCGTACCGCCGACATATAAATATTTTGAGAATGTTTAATATCTCAGAAACAGGTTAAGAATCGCCCACTTCAAATAATCATTTGCTTGCACAAAAGTTTTGACTGAAATGTTGCGTTAAAAGAATAATTAGTGTAATAACGAATGACAAAACTCCAATCTATGGTATTTTGGGACTGTAGAGCTGGTTTATAAAAAAAAATCCGTAAGGTACTTGATTTACCCCTTTTTGTATTTTCGTTCGACATACCTACTAAAATGCTAATTAAAAATAGTACAATTGCAACCGTCATTATTTTTAAAAAAATAGTGATAGAAATGAGTGTATCCGATAAAATGTATCCGTAAATTCGTAGATTGAAAGGAAATTAACCAGTTTAGGATCGGTAACTACTTAATGGCGTTATCGGGGATTATGCTGATTTCGTGGATTGATGAATGGTGGGCGTATACGGTGGTATTTTATTAGCGTCAATATGAACGGATGGCATGTATGGCAAACGAGGAAGTGAACAGTTAGGGGTAGCGTGATGCAGGAAGCGCCGATAATATCAAACTTACGCTCTCATTTCCATCGGCAAGTTTCGCCGACCGCACTCGTGCACGTTCTTTACATACCCATGCAGTAATTGAAAACAAACTTGACGCAACTACTGCCGGTTTGTTTGGTATCAGAAAACTAATAAGGAAAGTGTAATTGGTGACGGTAATGACAACTTACTTATGCATTCTAACGACATGAGTGTTCAATGTTTTCTTCGGTCTCACTGAGTTAAGTAAACATCTTGATGGTGGTTTAGTTAGCTTAAAACGACATACTTAATTATAATTATATGTCGTACATAAATAATAGGTCTCTTAATCAAGTAATAACTGTGTAGGATTGAACAACGGGTCAACGGGATACAGTTTCATTGCAATATCTCTCAGAGTACTCGAGTAATTAGCATTTTTCTATACATGTAACTTCCCATAAGGAGGGTTGGAAGCCGGCAGTCCAAATTAAGAACACAAACTGTCGCATAACACGCCGACCTTTGTCTACGCCTGCTATTTCAAGGCTGCATAATCGCGATCGGACTTTTTGACATATCTATAGTTCTCATTTCTATGGTGTTGGACTTATTAAGATTGAACAAAGGGTCACCGAGATACAGCCTATTGAATATCCCGAGTTTAGCTAATATTTCGTGTCACCTAATCAGTTATCAATTAATTACGGATACTAATTTACATATTTCGGACGGACTTTTCCAGTTTTTGATTGACCAAAGAATATAACATTGTTCTCGTTTTGTTACAGATGTTGAAGTCTTGTCGGAAGCTTAGTATGACGGTAAAATCTCCAACATTATCAGGCGGTTTCGGTGCAATGGGCTCTGGATGGCATACGCGACATACGTGTTCGTGGATGGACCGTCAAGGAAGACCAGTGTCGCCACCTTTAGAATACACCAGAGCCGTACAGATACCACCACAGAGGTACGGATATGGGCGACCTTCCAGCAAGGACAGAAGCGTTAGAAGGGTAAGCTAAGAATTTTTGCTTCTTTTAATTCTAGACATTCCACTATTCTTATTTAACAATTCAATAATAATTAAGTAATTAATTGTATCAATAACTGATCGTTTTTGCTACAAATCAAATTTGCTGTCATATTTCGTTTGATATCTTTGAGTTGATGAACTAAACTCGTATAGCAGTGTTGAGGTGTAAGTGAGACATTGATTGATAGTTAAGCTTAGGGGAGTAGACACTTACAGCGCATTTGGGGTTGCGTCGGAGAAGCGATTGGGGTAACAAATTATGTGGAAAATTATGCAAAACCGTGGACGTTAAGGGCACATGCAAATCGGAGATTAAAATATTTCTTATGCGTGGACATTTTTCATGCTTAAGCGCAACAATATTACTCATTACTATAAATAATTGCTTATACTTAAACACAACATTAAAAATGTAGGGAATTATTTGTGGACAATTTACCATAAAATCTTAGCAACTAAAACACCATAGTTTTTTAATAAAAATGCGTATAAATAATCCCATTTTTCTGATTAAACGGATGGAAGTGTTTCATAACTAGCATCATAAAAGTGCATGTTGTTTGAACTGGTGGCGGCCGATTATGAGCTTTTCCTAACGAGCTCGAGTTGAAGTAGAATGGAGGAGAATTTTTCGTAAAACGACTCTACTAACGTTCCACCTCAATTAGTGCCAAGCTCCAATTTTGCCATTATATGGATACTGCTACATTTTTAGACCTGCTTGTTGTATTCTAATCTATTTGGTAACCGGAAAAAGCGTGGACTAAATTGATTAAAATTGAAAAATCAAGCTTGAATGTAATCGATTTTTATAAATATTATAATTGTTGAAAGGAAACTTGCTTAATAGAAAATCAGTGATGATGGTGATGAACATTTTAAATTATTTTTATTGTATGACCTAGAATAAAAGCTTTGTGGTCACATTTTTTAATTTTAGAACCATATTAGTTACTGAAAGCAGTTTTTAGACAATTTTTTAGTTTGCCTTGAAGATAATTCAATAACAAATTTAAAACAATACTAGCAGAAGTAGTAATAGACAACATACGAAATAATAACTCAATACCCCGAACACAAATGTGGAAAACCAGAAAAATCATTCTTAATATAAAATAGGAAGCAACCTACCACACAATGTTTCTGTACAGTGTCAACTATTTGGGAACAATATGGAGTATAACCACACACAAAATATAAATACGCCACAAATACAACATTTAAAACGTCTTAATAACTGTTTTAAAACAAAGTGGTTAAAACAAAACAACCCTGATACAAAGGAATAAAAATCTGCCGCAGAGGCCCAATGCCACTAACAACACAGTATATACTCATTATTCATACCACACTTTGTCTTATTATATTTTTTCAAAATAATACAAATTTATAATACAACAGCTCGAATTTCATCATAATAACATTTTCATGCCAAACTCACTTTCGAATGAGCTGGGCGACTTGGGGTGGTTGAACATGGATAACACTAGGGTGTTGCATGCAGCAATATTATATCATAAGTTGCTACCCAAGAGGACCCACAATACCTCATGCGGAAGATACGCTGTAGAACGGATGTTCATAACCTTAACTTAAGATTCAGGGGTTTGTTTGCTCCACCTGCCCATCGCGTTGAGCTGTATAGACGGTCATTCTCTTACCAGGGCAGTCAGATATACAATGGTCTCAGGGAAGATATGAAAAAAATTATCGTTAAACAGTTTTGGGGAAAGGGAAGTGTTGTCTGTTTGCTCAACAGGGGGGACTTTAGGCATTGAGCGCACATCGGAGGCTGTTTTAATTTTGATTTTTTATGGGCGTGTGCGATGATTGTAATTAGACTCTAGAGTAATTCTTTTGATTGTTTTTGTTTTGATAAGTTCTCGGAATTCTTGTTATATTATTGGTACAATTATGTCTTAGTTCTAGTTTGCGTAAGGGGTTGAGTGGAAGTGCAAGGCAATTTGGCAACAAGTGTGCTGATCTCTGCCCTAAATATAAATATTATTTTGTTGCATTTAATATTGTTTTAGGTTAATAAAGGAATTATTTATTTATTTATCTGTCAAATCCTGGCTAACTAGTTTTATTCTAATGCTGACAGGACTGGTATCAACTAAATAGATTCTCATGCAGTTAAACTATTAATTTTATATATTGTATGATAAAGTCATGTTCTGGCCACATCAGATTTTTTTTATATTGCAATTCACTATTTTCCTATTGATTTTGAGAAACCTATTCGAGAGCCAGTCATTTGAAAATTAAAATAATTTTGAAGGCTAGGAAACATGGATTTTGTAAACGGAAAGTTAGTAGATGTATTCTATTATTTTTCTGCTTAATACAAATCAGAAGTAAGTTAATATAAAGTAGAATTTACGAAGTTTAAGAAATATAAGATTTGCTTGAACTTTCTTCGACATGGGGTTCATTCACTAGCAATTTCCCTATGAATAAAAATTGAATAACCAATTTTGAGTAAAACTACCACAAACGAAACACACACACACACAGACATATCTGTGCTATAATTTAAATCCCTTGATAATTAGCATTTGGTAACTATAATTCGATCAATACATCAATACCTACGACTGGTAGCACTATATATTCCAGCTTTAGTGCACAAATCATAAACTGGTATGTAATATAATGCATACTAATGCATCAGATCTTCTATGGATAAGGCAGGCTATAAACAGGATGTTAGGCTACCTCAGCAAACATCAATATCTTACACGACCCTTGTTTATAGTCCATTCGCTTTAAGAGTGCAGTTAGGTGGCGCTGCCATCAGCGTGAGAATCAAACGGCATCACACAGTTACTCGCGGTAAATTCAAATGTTGGTTATGAATTTATCAGAAGTATCAAACATCAATTTGGATTAAACTTTAGCAGTAGAAGCTTCCAGGAATTTGATTGGTTGAAAAGTTTCGCTGTCATTGTATTCTAAAGACGAATGGACTATAAATTTATCCTACTTTGATAACAATTTACATTTTCAGTTAGTCCAATAGTATAATTTCTTGAAATGTTTGATATTGTGCACTCTTAACCTATAAGTACGTGTCCGTATTGTAGCTACACTCTAAACTCTACAGAGAACAGGCAATCAAATACACAGTGCCCTTTTTTATCGATTGTGTTATTAAGTGGTTCCTTGTAGCTCGGCCGCCATTGTAAACCTCAAGAATAGAACCGAAATTGGAGCAGCGTTCTTAAGTCGGCAAAATTGGGGCTGGGCGTTAATTGAGGTTGTACGTTAAGTAGGGCAGTTTTATGAAAAACTCTCCTTCATCTTGATGTAGCTCACGATCGTTAGAGATCCCTTCATAAGCTACCACGACTTCGAATAAACTGCCCTTTTTGCCGTCTAGGAAATCCCACTTCTGGCCTTACTAAATGGTCCATTTTTGGGTATGATAGTATATAATTTGATTTAACAAATTGTTTGTTGTTGTTTGAATCGATACTGTTTTATTAGTTTTAATTAATTCAGAGAATATTTTACATTACTAAGCAAAATAATAATCAAAATGAAATATAAATGAACCTTGACCAAAAGCGCTACAAACTGGAATATGTTTAAAATAGGATTGAAGATTATTAGCAAGGTTATAACATGACCCCAATATACAAGAAGGGTAATGCGAAGGAATATCATAGCTGGCCAACAACGTGTTCAGTCTTAAACTATAAATCACCAATTTTGTTTTAGACAAAAGTCACTGTTGGTCAATTCCATAGAATCACGGACATAAAAGAGAAAACTATTAGAAGGAAGGCTAAGTTACATCTTTCATAATGAACATTGGCTTTTGTGAAGGTTTGGCCCAATGTTTTTGGGTCCCTCAACATAACGTTTGCTCATATTGCACTGGGAATTGATTTGAAAAATAGAGAGATAGTTTTTCAAAATTAACTTTTTATTTTTTATATTCCAAACAAATTGTCAAAATTAACAGGTATTCCAAAAGTATTTAGATTCCAACTCTAGCTGGAATGACATGGAAAAACCGCCTACAAAACTACAGTAAATAATATATAATAAATAATTAACATTTGTTAATTATGCTATGAAAGAGAATTTGAATTTTTCTCGGTTATTTACCTGTAAAAAACGCGAAAAGTTTGTATATTCTTCACATTGCATTCATTAGATTAACATCTCAGGTTAATAGCGGTGACGGTGTTAAAGTTATAACAAATCTTAGCTCTCTATGATGTTGAGATATTTCTGTGAATATCCAGAAATATTACCAAGAATTGGACAAGATATGTAATTAAAAAAATATTTCTACACAATTACAGAAACACTACGTTAATTTTACAGTAAAGAGTTTTTTTTTTAAACTTATGGGCATATTTTCAGTGATGTTTCTGGTTAATTGATACTGGCAACATTGCTGATAAAAATTAGTTGTGGCACATAACTTTATCATACTCTACAGCAGTGTCAAACTGTGTCAAACACTGATGTTTTGACAATACTGTCTGGAATAAACATATGTGTCAACTCCTGGCTAACTAGTTTTAATGCAGACACGACCGATCTCGATCAAATAGAATTTGCTCATGCAGCTAAAAGATTAATTTTACTCAAAAATGTCATAGCTTAAATTATTCGGAATTTCGTCTACTTCAATTTGTTATATATGCAAAAGAACATATTTCTGCTAAAATCTCATTTTTTTCTTTCGGCACCTTTACAATACTTTATCGTACTACGTTTGATAATGTAATAAGGATAAATTTCTTTGTGACGTCAATGACACACAGTTTCTTGGATAAGTAAGAATCTATTGTTCTAGTGCGGCATTACAAGTCAATTTCCTTTTGCCGTTTGACAAAATACCTACAAACAATTCAAAATACAGTAGATGTTATTGTTTTGCTTCGGACACATTATTTATTTCTTCCTTCCTCTGATTACTACAGGACATTGTAAGTAAATAAGTGAAACAGATTGAAAATATTATCTAACAACTGATATATTTGATATAGTTCGAATAAACAAGAATCCACAAAGAAACAGATTATTTAGATAAAAAGAAAGTAAAATTGCTTTAATTATTTTATTATTTGGGCAGTTTTACTTGAAACTGTGTATATTTTACAAAAATGTGGATATTGACATTAATGAAATATCACCATGTTGGGAAACGGAGAAACTATGATATAGAAAATAAAACCATATCTGACCAATATTCTTTAGACTGGGTGCTGAAATAGGTAATCATAAAAAAGGGTAAATCATTACAAAATGTATATACCATAAAAATGGCAAATGTAACCTATTTATTAGTTAGTTCGAATTTATTCAGTCGGTATAGCTGAATAGGTTTAGTATTTATTTTGGATTAGTATTAAAATATTATCTATTAGTTTTTTTTTTTATTTTCGCTCATTCGTATACCATTCCGTATACTTCATGTGGAAAGATCGCGAGCGGCGACCTCAGCCAATCACGATATTGTAAGGACACAATGGACAGAAAAGACCTTTGAAGGAAACTTTTCAGCACAAGAATGTGTCCCGCATTCTCTTCCGATACAGAACATCCGTATTCGACGCAAATCCCACTTGTGCCAGAGTGTCAGCATCACAAACCTGAAGGGCGGCAATACTCCGCCCTTGTACATGTCGCAATACACGGACAAAACTTGTATAGCTACTATTTCAAAGGGTCCAATCAGCCAGCCTGAATACACTACGCGTCAGAAGTAATTGTATACCGGCTGATGTTACATACCATGGGTGGTGGTATTACATTTCGCATTCAGTTCAAAGCTACGCTATCTATGCCCAGAAGTACGTACTGGAATGATATGGGAAATTAAATTTCTGCTTTTTGTATGAGGTAATCGAATAAAAGGTATTGTGTTGTCTAACTGTGTTGTATAACTCGGGTATATGTAAAATAAACCACCTGGATTAAACATGCAGTGATATAGAGTTAATACGCTGGAAATACATATATGTATAAATCATTGTCGCAAAGTTGATAGAAAAGTTACTTTTGAGGCGTGAATACATTCTGCTTTTGTCGGAAATTTTACGCAGCCTTCGTCATGATGCGGTAAAAATAAATGTTTGAATAAATTATTTTATATATCGACTATATAAAATTCTTTCCAACTTTCGAAATGTTTGAATACGTGTGACGACGTTTACAACACAACGGCTTTATACGTCAGTTGTGTCTGCAGAAACCCAGATATAATTATCATTAACGGTTGTCTACATTTTATTCATTATACATAAGTAGAGTGTGGAATTATAACCACCTATTTTTGGAAAATAGGCGCCTAAAATAAGTAGGAAAAATGAGAAAAAAGCGTTTTAAGAATACGTATGCAAAACATTGGTAGTAACTGACGAAATTGATACTTAACAATTGGAATAAACTATACACGATAAGTAAACGATATATATTTTATTAAAAAAAAAGCAAATATATTCCCTTATACGCAGGTAGACCCAAAATTGAGCACCTCAGAGGTATACTGTGTTAAGTACATAGGATTTCAATGTAACTTAACACTGTTTGCTGCTGAGGGAGTCAATTGAACTAAAAAGTATGTGGTTTTCCACCTAGTTGCGCATGTGCATATCTGCTTGCACTTTTTGGCGCAGATTAAACCACCTGACACATTTTTCTTAGTCCAATTGTCTCTATATTTAAACGTATATCGAGGGGGAAGTTCAAAAATGGTACCTAGAGAATTTTAGGTTTCATCCCTTGGCCCCCCAGTCACCCTATATCTTGTGATACATCATTTGAAAGGCCATAACATTCTCTACTCAACCATGATAAAAAAACTGAAATCGATCGATTCGTTCTTGAGATAGACTAGAATAATGGCCACCATTATCTGCGTTCGCGAAGAGTTCGAAACCAGAATGTATTGTTGTCTAGCAAATAATTGTGGCCATTTCGAACATACCATAAACTAATTTCTTATTTTATTATTTATTTTAATTTTTTACTTCTTATGACTGTAATGTAGTGTAGTGTATCCAATCCGCAATGTTACGCTAATAATAATTGATTTCATACCTTCTATCTTCTGGGTAGGCTATCTTAAGAACCAATCGATCGATTTAATTTTTTTATCATGGTTGAGTAGAGAATTTCATTCCCCTTCAAATGGTATATCACCAGGTGCTATTTCGAAGTGGGGCGGCTGGGGGTGAAGGGATGGAACCTAAAATTCTCTAGGTACCATTTTTGAACTTCCCCCTCGATATCTAAATCGAAGTGTTTCTACTCTAAGCAATAATCGCATCAGGTCAAGAGTTATTGAGGGTTGTGTTATTTCATACCTTCCATCTTCTGTGTAGTCTATCTTAAGAACCAATCGATCGATTTCATTTTTTTATCATGGTTGAGTAGAGAATTTTGTACCCTATCAAATGATGTATCATAATATAGGGGGTGCCATTTCAAATTTCAAAGTGGGGTGGCTGGGGGGTGAAGGGATAAAAAATTCTCTAGGCAACATTTTTAAACTTGCCACTCAATATCTAAATCGACGTGTTTTCACTCAAAGCAATAATCGAATCAGGTCAAGAGTTATTAAGGGTGGATACTTTTGAAATGAACACATGGTATATTAAATATCCACTACTTAATTAAAATATTTGCGTGGTATTAAAACAATCATCTGAAAACAAATTAAAATTTGTAAATTTAATGCAACTGTAAAATAGCATATTTATAATTATTAGATTTATACGTACACATTATTAGAATGCGGTACACACACATATAACACAAAACATTGGTATAACTGAGGAAATTGTTACTTAACAAAGAAATAAACTATAAGTAAATAAGTAAACGCTATATATTTTATTTAAAAAAAAACAAATATATTTGCTGATTATACGCAGATAGACCCAAAATTGAGGACCACAGAGGTATATTGTGTTAAGTACATAGGATTTCAATGTAACTTAACACTGCTTGCTTCTGAGGGACTTAATTGAACCAAGAAGCATGTGGTTTTCCACCTAGTAGTCCGCGCGCGTGTATGGTGCATACGGCTACTTTTTTTACATTTTTTCTATTACAGGAAATTGTTTGTTTGTATCAAAACACCAAGATAAGAGAAGTAACTCAATAATTCGAGCACAACAAAAGACAATAAATACTTTTCGCCAAAACGTGAATGGGCATTAATAGCAATAACAGATTAAGCGATCAGACGATTCCGGGAATGCAGCATTTTCGGATTACTAAATCGGATTTCACGATAAACTAGCGGAATGCCAGCGAGGTTAAACGAAATGTCAATAATGCCGCATATGTTTGCGCTTTATGGATTGACACTTTCCAGTAAACGCTCGCCCAGATTCCAGGAATATTACGCTCCGAAATAAATAAAAATGCATCGGATGGATGATCGTCATAATTCATATTTTGGATTCTAAAACTATGTTTCTTTTGGATTTTAATTAACTGTTAAAATCGTTAATTATTGATTAAATGTCAAATTAGCAACTGTAATTGTTCGTTAGTTCTGTGTGGTATTTAAAAAAGATAGGTATGTAATTAGGTACTAGTGTTTATACAAAAGTGTTTTGTGAATGATTCCTCAATGTTTTTACTTTATCATACGTAGCTGCTTGAACAAATTCTATTTGACTAATGACAGTATCAAACGCTGATGTTTTGGCAATACCTACTATCAATAGTATCAAAATATCTGTCAAATCCTGGCTAACTAGTTTTATTTTAATGAAAACCACCGATCTCGTTCAAATAGAATCTCGTACAGATAAACTATTAGTTTATTAGTATTATAGTCATGTGCCCTGCCACATCAGATCTTTTGATTCATAATTGTTTGTATAAAAATGCATAACAATTTACAACTTCTTCCCAATTTAACCGTTTAGGATCTCTCCAAAGAAGCGTATATAAAAAATACAAAATATCAGTATTTTCTTGCGTCTTTATAGCCTAAACGGCTTTTTTGTTACTGGTTTAGATCTATGTTAATTGCATACAATGCACCCCAAAATATTTTGAATGTCGAAAAAAGTCACTTTTGTTAGTTGTAAAATGTATGGACAAATTTGTTGATTGTTAACACGTTATTTTCTTCCTTGCAGGTAGACCTGTGCATCGAACCTGGACAAAGTTTGGGTCTCATGATCAGAGGCGGCGTGGAGTACAATTTAGGAATTTTTGTCACCGGTGTTGACAAAGATTCTGTTGCTGACCGAGCAGGACTAATGGTAAATACACACTGAATTATCTCATAATCACTAAGCAGAATACCTAAGTTAATATTATAAATTGAATCATCGCCACACACCTTTTAATTATAACAATAATAACAATATCAATAAATTGAACATGACCATCCCATTTTAAACAATCGTCTATTACTACGCCATGAAACTTGTTTTCTTTTACCACCTCTAGCTCTTTACCTCCTAGAGTAATGTTAGCTATCGTTTCCTTTCTATTGCTGGTTCTAAAAATTAAAACATTAGTTTTATCATCGTTTATTATTAAGTTGTTATTGTTAAACCAAGTGTCAGCCCTGTTGTAAGTATCTTGGCAGTTTCCTATTAACTCATCGATGTTGTTACTCGCTACTAAAAGAATAGTGTTATCCGAAAAACAGGTCATGGTTATGTTCTGTGTGCTAATTATGTTGTTTAAATCATTTATGAAGATGAGGAAAAGGTAGGGGCCCAAAACACTCCCCTGCGGAATTCCCACACTATTTTTGGTTGCTAAAGAAATGCCCCCCAGTTATTATGTTATTATACTTTTTTTTCGTTGGGCGTCCAATTATTACTATTCATTTGGGGGTGGAGTGACCTTTAGTAACGATGTGGTGTGGAGGAGCGGAAAAAATAAAGGGTAGGATAGGAAGTAAGTGTGTCGGCTGTGGTGACGTCGGATCGATTAGTTTCGACCTGCCGACCGGAAAGACGCGCCACGCCCACTTATCACATGATTTTCAACTATTTCCCCGTGACCCGTTTCCACTTGTCGGCCTTTTATTAAAGCAAACTTTCCCGTTCACGTCAACGGCGAATTACGCCACATCACCGCACCTAATGACCTGCGCCCTTAAAAAATATTATCCTTCAGCTATACACACGAAAATTTAATTAATATTTGTGTGTACAACATTAAGAATTGTTTGGTGTTGTCCAATTAATTAACTGAGTAGGAAATTAAATTTACTGAAATTTACTACTCATTTACCCAGATTGTGAAGTAATTGAGGAACTGGAAAAGTATATTTTCACCACAACGTTAATTCGACAAAAAGTGAGTTATTTACCAAATAAGCAATAAGCAATTTTAGCCTATAGACTGACCCATTTGTTTTAGAAGAAATAAATATCGGCAATTTTCGCCTTTTAACAAGGACGATTGCACTGCAAAAGGAACATTTTCAGGAATCTGTTTTAATGGCATTTGGAAGTTATTATTTATTACTCTTCTTGTTGAATCTCCTTTGGTAATAGAGATAATGACGTCCATCAAGAAAGCAAATGTTCAGAAAAGGTTCAATGCTTATATTGCCTAATATCTATCACAGTAGTATTTCTGACAAATCTATGTACCTATAACCGTATAAAGGGTAATCAAATTTGTAATATAGTTTTGAGAAAATATCAACATTGAAATGGTGTCTGGTTTTAATAAACGTTAATTTCTTTTTTAAGAGGGCGCATTTAGAAATCTCAATTTTGGACTGTGTTACTCGTAAACAAATGTTAAAATGAGTAAATTCTTCTGTCAAATTCCCTTACAGATTTTTCAAAAGCTGTCAGTAATCTTTAATTACCGCGTATGGAACGGTGGTGCATATTTGGATGCTTGATTTGAATAGCCTACATTACACATGTTCACTTTCCAATTTATTAAAATTTTTGATTTTTCTTGCCTAAATTGTATCAATATCCGCTATACATCTTGCAAACTTTCATCCATATGTCTAGTGTCACTTAGTCTTAAGTGTCACGGATTGCACACGTTGTTGCAAATGTTTTTAATTGCCAGCTGTTAAATTATTATTTATTTATTTTATTAGCACCAGTCGTATTATTTTTGTAGATTTAGGCTGATTTATGTTGCAATACGAAACCGGTACCTAAGAAATTAAATATATTTTACAAAGTAACAAGAAAGAGGCTATTTACACAAGAATATTATATGTATGTAAAATTTAGGCAATGCATTTTATGCCAGGGCAACCTTGCTTGCTCAAATGTTGCACCAATATCAGCCCTAGATACCAGAGATTATAAAAAAACGACTTTTGAAAAACATGTTAAGAAATTATAATTTGCAAAAAATTAGAATTAATATTTTTAATATTATAGATACAACATTAAATATGTGTATTATATAATAAAAAAATAATAAAATAATAAAAAACAACTGTCGATTTAGCTACTCAACATGGGTTTATTGTCCTCAGAGCATTTCTATCAGTATTAGGTATTTTATTGGTGTCTCAAATTCTAACTCGTTCACATAATCGTTCGAACGATTACTTTCTCCACGTTCTTAAAATACGCTATAAGTTCTTTCTTATTTCTTTTTGATTTCCCATGTGCATATATCTGATAAGTAGGTAAATTTTATTGGGAAAACATATTTTGAAGAAAGATATCTTCTTTCTGGGACAAATCTAATGGAAGTATAAAGATTGTTCTTTTTTTCAATTCCTGTGAAAGTTACAGCCATTTGAAATATTAGCATGATCGTATGTTAAACGTCTCTAATTTCTTAACTGCGAACTGCAAAAAACAAATAAGTCGATATAAAGCTTTTCCTTTTTCATTTACTCAGGATTTATATATTTGTTTCTTCATTTAAAGTTCAATCCTTATAATTTTATTATTTTTAATTGCTTTACTTACGTTTGTTTATTTCTTATTGTTGTATTTGTAAACCATTTTGCATTCTTTCACAAGTATTTTATTTTTGTTAGTTTTGTTTATATCTCAAACTTTTCAAGATTTTGTAGAAAAATGGAACAAGTCAATATGTGCTTATTTAAAGACAAAATGGCAATGTTTAATCAAATACCTCATTATTTTTACATATTAATTTTAATTTTAAACTGACATCTAAAACCGGTTTTACAAACCGGTTTCAAAGTCGGTATTTAAAAAAAGACCGACTATATGCTATGGTACTGATGCCATTTTCAATAAGACAATAAAATCCGCAGGTTTTTTGTACCTAGTCGTAAAGACTTACCAATTTGGAACACATAGTCCAAATCTGCCAAATTTATTTCTGCAGATAGTTACTTTCACGTTATGTCTGTTGTGTTTTGCAAGTTTTTTAAGCTTACCACCACGTTTTGATTTTTGGGAATATCTCACGGTATATTTCTTAACAAATGCATGGGACAAAGGAGCCCTAATGGATAGCCACTAAAAAATTGCTAAAATTTGACATATATGTGTATTTCGGGTAACGTTTTTAAAACCAGAATAGCTTTATACTGTGAGGTTAGTCTGTGAGGTTAATCTGTGAGGTTAATCTGTGAGGTTAATCTGTGAGGTTAGGAATAAAAATATAATAATTGATAAATTTACTACAGATTATTTATTGTCCAGGTAAATATTGCTCCGAAAACCAGTGCGTAGAAGAGACAGTATACCGATGAAGTTATTGCGCGTATTGTCCCGTGCCCAATCAAAGTCGTTTGTGCGAAATTGGCGCAGCTAATCGACGTACGGGTACGATAAATCACGGCCCGCTGTCGGGCGGGCATCGCCCAATTAAAACACAATGTATCTAAGTCTGCCCGGACTACGCACGTCTCATTTCCGGTTAATACGCCGTTATCTTCGCGTTTTCATCGGCGCTGGTCATGCTCGACGCCCGCCTTTGTAATTTCAAAATTAATGACGTTCGTTACGTAGTTCGTTAACTGGGAAATTGGGATAAGCTGCTTCTGGATCAATTACGTTGCTGTATTATGATGGATATTGTTTTCTTTTTTGTCCGAAATTAAGTGGTAATACGAGAGAAGAGAAATTAAACGTCTATCAATTCATTATCAATATCTTTAAAGATGAAAATTTTAATTACTGTATTAATTATTATTACAAACGTACGGATTTGTGCAGTAATAAGCCAGTAATAAACGTCGTGTAAAAGGTAATATTATGTCCCGTAATTCGATTGACAAGGCTTAATTACAGATTTCTGATGCGAATACGTATAAGATGATTTAACCCTAAGGTCTATACAATTCTCATTTATTTTGTTGTTATACTGTTCAGTTCACATTTAAAAAGAATTTTTTGTTATAACGAATGCGCGTCTGCACAGACATTGTTCATATTTCGAACGATAAATCATGTTAAGGTTAAATTAAATCATAGAACACAGCTTTTCGGATGATTTTTATCTTATCATTGTACAGTTTGGGTGCAATGTATGGGTGCTATGTCATTGTCATAGACCTACATTTTTTTATGGTTACTTCCCTGCTTTCATTTTTTATATCTGGTACCGTCTATAAAAAACAAATAAAAAATGATTGATCATTCAATTTGATCACGTCCAATCACAGGTTAGCCGTATACCCAATTATAATTTCAAGATCCTTTTTAAAATCTGTCCAGAGTTCGTTTTAAATTTATCCTTCGTTATTTTCAATTGTTTCTTTCAGGGCTTTGTAATTGGCGATTCAAAAGCTTTTTCAACTTAATTAAAAAAGTTTTTTGTATTAAAAAATTCTACAAAAGGATAACTTATCAAAAGTGAAACATGATTAACATTGTATTATTAGTATTCAGTATTCTTAGTAGTATTTCCTGGCATTACTTCTATCATGTTTCTTGCGAATTTTGTCAGAAATCCTTTACTGCAGTACCTGCAGTTTACAAGATAGGGTTTTATAAAACACTATGCCCTCCGCATGACTTCACTTCGGAATCAACTCAACAGTTAATCTATTTGCAGTTTTTATATACGAAATTAAAAAGCTGTTTTTGAAGTTCTTCTACCGCCTGGTGCATTTTCGAAAACGGAAAATTTTCACAATCATCGAAATCAAAAATAATGAACCAAGTAAATCTACGTAGTAAATACTTTACTAGTACGTTTTTGAAGTAAATTCGTGTGATTCTTAATTAAAAATATTAGTATTTACTTACCATTAGGCATGACAGATTTGCTACATTATATAAATACTTATCAACCATAATTTCTTACTAAGTATTTGCTTAAATTTATGTGAAGAATGGAATGACGAAAGTATTTTGATCATAGTAATGGGCCAAATGTGCATTCTGCTCCATGCAATTGTCCTATTACAATTTGCCATAGCTCATTTAACTCATGGTGACGTCTAGTTTTTTATCAGTGTCATAGAAAGTTCCATCATCAGATGGGATGTACTTGTACGAGATTCGCCTCTAACAAACAAGTGAATAAAGTGTTGTAATCACTACTAATATAATTGCCACTGTCACTGTAAAATAAATAACTACTAATTAAAACTATAACATATTTTCTAAAAAATACTACATAGCAAAAGTACATGCTTATTCATTCCGAAAAATACTATTTACTTTTACAACGAACTAAATACTTTAGAGTATTTACTACTTTGTAGTCTCTTATCACAAGCTCTGTTGAAGACACAAATTTAATCAGAAATTGAATAAAACTGATATGTGCCATAATGGTGGACGTGCCGGTAAATTATTATTTCAGTGTTTTTCATATTATTTGTTACAGTAATTACTGTTGTAGATAAAGTACTAACTCCGTGAATTAAGAAGAAACCACTAGAATGTTGGTACTACTAATACATTTTATACTACTAAAATACTAAAAGAAAAACTAAAAACTAAAAAAAACAACAAAAATACTACTAATAAAAAAATGTTAGAAAATGTCGTCAACAAAAGACTTAATGAACGTGTATAGAAGAACAATATCATCAGCAAACAACAATATGCCTTTCAAAAAAACTCCGGCACAACAACAGCAGTGTGCGACCTAATTAGCGATATAAAGGGAAAAATACATAATAGACAAATCGTGTTGTGTATGTTTGTCAACTTAAAGAAAAGGTTTTTGACACAATATTAAAAGAAATTCTATTGTCCAAACTCCAGTCAATAGGCACAAGAGGAAAATTTTACACTCTCCTAGAAACCTACCACGAACACCGGCAGATAACAAAAATCCAAAGACAATATAGTGGTATAAAAATAGCAGAATACGGCATCCCCATGGAGGAATTCTACCGCCTACAATGTTCATCCTATACACGAATGACCTGCTAAACATACCGCTAAATGGAACCGTCAACATGGAACACACACATCAATAAATTAATGGAAAACAATGCCAAAAGTATAGCTGCCTTCTACAAAGCAAGTGCTATAATGCCTTTCTACTTAAAAGTGCCAATATACACAAAAGCTAACATAAACTTATAAATAAACAACAAAACCAAAATGTTAAAAATACTACACAATATTGACAGAAACACACCAACAATCGAAGTGCATAAGCACACTAATGAGCTCACACTACAACAAAGAATAACCCTAAACAAAATGTTACTGATCAACAGACTACAAAACAAAACCATAAAGACCAAAATGAAACTCACTAAATCCAATGAATACATAGCCATGCAACAAGAACAATAACACATATTAGAATACAAAAACACCGAACAAGCAGATGCTTATCAATTTTGAAAACCACAAAAATAGCGCTTTTGCAGCTCACTGCCTATTGACATGAAGAACATGACATACGAAAGTTTCAAAGCTACAATCAAAGAACTATTGAAACACAAGACGTGAGAGCCCGAAGCTGACCAGATTCACTCAGTAAAACTATTATGAACCCTTACCACCGTTACTCAATAACTAATTGTGGAAATCAATTCGTAACTCAAACAAAGTATAATTTGATTACCTACTTACCTAAATTACTAGAGTATACCAAACACGGGACACTTTTTGATTCAAAAGTAGTTTATTAACGATGTACATTACCTAAATATTTAATTAGGAACATGTAACCAATAAAAAAAAGAACTTCTACATTAGCCAAATTAATAATACATTACCGTCTTTCATTCGTAAATTTACAAATCGCTCTATCATGGTCACCGTGTATCACTACCGGAAATACACACATTTCCTAATTCAATTTAACCTAAAAGCTCTTTTATGTGGCGTGCTATATTTAGTCCCCTATATAGCTTTTGCATGTAGGGAGCGCCAGTATAGCGTACTGTTTTCAACCGTAAATACAATCATTTTCTTTTAGATTACCCACATTACGTAATTGTATTAACTGTAATCAATATCCGTTACTTAGTGTACATCAGTCGCAACAAAGCTGTTGGAAATTAGTAATTCTGAAAACACACTTGCCTAACATCATATTTCGTTTTACTGTAAGGTTTTACGACCTTAGATAGGATCGTAGTTGCCGTTGGACTGTTTTGTAAACATATAATTACTCTCAGCGGGCTATTTCTATTATAAATGGCCCACATAGTTTCATCGGGCCATTAATTGTTTAGGGCATTGTTTGCTAACGTTCTATCATTCGCGTCCCTAAAGGTATTATTACTTGGAGGTGTTGAATGTTTCCGTTATAACGTTTAATTCTATGAGTTGTATCGGTAGTATAATAAGAATGTCCTTTTCCACACACTAAAAAAGAAATACTTGGCATGAATGTAAATGTAATGTTTCAGTAAATTATAATATTCTATATAAGGAATGAAATATCGTATTCAACCAAGACTTAAATATATTCAAAGTTTATGGTATGATGTCTTTAGAACAAATGTAGGTATAGATATTCACATTGACTATATCGCACTTTAAATAAAGAATACCATTAGAAATTTAATGAAACCGCTTATCAGTGTGATTGTAACAATTTGGTAAAATATAATTCGAGACTATCCCATGCAAAAACGCAAACCCTCACTCCAGGTTTTACTTTGATCGTCTTTACAAATTCTTTCGCATTATCGGATTTTAACACTGAGGGTGCCCCAAAATGCAGAATAAGTCCACAAGATGGTATGCTAGTTCTGCTGCCCTTTTAGTTTTCAGTGCTCATAGGCTCACATATTTGCTTATATGATCTCTTTGTAGTTCATAATAAAAATATACTTCCCATCTGCGTTGCAAGTTTGAAAATCTATTAAATCATCCTGTGCTCGCATGTGCACTTTGTTGAAGAGCATAGACTTGACAAGCATTCCTTTTTTCGGATGTTCCGCTTCTTTAGCCATGATTGACAATTTTCCACAAACTATTTTAGCACTTCTCTTATTATGTTAACATAATTTTCCTTCAAATTATGCTCTAGTTTGTGGATAGTGGATACCCCCATGTCCAGATTCGATATAAGCATTCTGTATTGTTCAAATAATTCAGAATTATGAACGTATTATTTTATGTTATATTCACCCGTTTTAGTACTCTATAATCTGTCGCTGTTTTTATATTGCTATTTTTTGGTGTGAATCACTTCATTAATAATACTGCTATAATATTCGGTTTTAATGCGGAAACTGTTTACAGTTGACTTCAATAACTCACTTTTACTTTAAATAAGTTTTATATTGTTGCGCCCACTACAAAACAGTTTATAAATTGTAACATTACCTTACTTCTTCTGAATGTCAAGAACGCACACGCGCAACAGTACGTACTATGTTGACATTGTACAAGACTCACCGTATAATGTTGAAAATACCGTTCGATTGTGCAAATACAAGGGGTTTGAGAAGTATTTTTACATCACAAAATCTCTGTATAGCATATTCGACTCATAATAGCATAAAAAACCTTCTTGGAACCCAAAGGATAAGGTAGATGTACTTGATAAATCTGGTATATATTGTATCAAATGTGATGACTGTGAAAAGGAATACGTAGGCCAGACTAGAAGAACAATTTTAACTAGGTTCAAAGAACATGTAGCTCATTTTAAATATAATTGTTTTGAAAAATCTAGTGTGGCTCAACATATTTTAGACACAGGTCATAAAGTAGTTGTAGATGACTTAAAACTTGTAAAAGCTCTGTCAAATAATAGGGAACTAAACAGCTTGGAAAGTATCTTTATTCACTTGAATAGAGATAAATTAATACATTCAGACAGGGGTCCTCTATACCTAGTTCGCCATTGTTTGACCTGCTTTAATTAAAACTTGCTTTTTACGCTTCAATGATCAAAATTCACTGAGGTGTGAACAACAAATGGGTATATATAGGGTAATTTTTAACATGGACGTCACTTCCACTAGTGATTTGCTTGGACAATATCCAGTAAAGATACTATGATGTGATAATCTCTCTTTTCCTCTTTTTAGGTTCTACTGGAGATTGCAACATAGTTGCTGAAATACGTATTTAGGTTCTAAAATACTTGTTGTGGTTAGGGGTTTATAATTTTATTATAGTCCACATACTTAATTCAGTTGAATATATGAACTGATTAAAACAAGAAACACAAATCTTAAATCCATTAAATAAATTGATAAAATATTATTTTTGTTGGAAGAAACATGTTTTATTTGAAGTCATCGACATACGTATACCTATTTCAAGTAAATGTATATTTCTGAACAAATATATTATACATTTGAATTGAGAATTTATTTTTTAGTGTGTATTTTCTTTTTCTATAAACGTGTCTCAATAATAACTACAGATCGTATTTTTATTATTTTAGGTTGGTGATCAAATCCTAGAAGTGAATGGGCAGTCTTTCTTGGACGTCACACACGACGAGGCTGTTTCTCAATTGAAATACCACAAAAGGATGTCTCTTCTTGTTAGGGACGTCGGGAAAGTTCCGCATTCCTGTACGGCGTATGACAGGGACTGGGATTTGTGTAGTCCAGGGTAAGTAAATAGTAATTAGCTGTACCTACTACAAAAGCTAATTCTTTAATTAAAAATCTAGTCAAAAAATCGGAAGAGAACAAATCTCTTTTTATAAAAGTACTTATATTTATGATGGACCATAATGTCGGTTTAAAACTTTTGGTTATTTATCACAGGGTTGGCTCTCGTGTTTTAAGTACTTAGCTTTAAGCTTTCCTGCGAAAACTTTCCAACACTTTCCTTTTTAATACATAAATAATTAATGGTGGAAGGGTGAAGGAAACTGGCGTATCCGATCAGCTTTTTCCTTTTGAAAGAGTTTTAGGGGGAAATATATAAGCAGCGTTTCCCTGTTTTCTGTACTCTATTAATAACTAAAAGGGGTGACTTGTTGTAGTCTTAGACTGTGTATGAGATGCATAAAATTAATTAATTGCTATCTCATCAACTGATTTTCCATTAACGACTCTCGATTGGCCCCAAATATGTTGATTTAAGTCCTATATCATGCTTACCAATCAGATCATGTGAGTGTTCCAGTATTTATTTACCGCAGCTTTTCAGAAAGTAAATGTAATTCTGAGTTTCGTATGATCTTATATGGTTTATCAATTCCTTAAAAAGTTAAACCAGTTTAGATTACTAACAAAATTATGAAAAGAAAACTGAGGACATGAACAAACACAAAGATGCGTACGGCAATACACAATATTGACGAAAAATACACACAATACCCATTACAAAAAGAAATAAAAAATAAATAATAATAATATGTATCAAAAGGAAACAAAAATGATGGAATTGCACAATTCAAACTTCCAGAGAATACCGGACGGTTCGGTTTAGCTCCGGAACCCAACAGCAACCTCGTCATCATCATCATCAACCACAGACTTTCAGCAGAAACAATATTGTAAAACAATAATATATCACCATAGAATATTTATATAATTTCATGGAGAGAAAATACCCTCAACGCGAACATTACTTAAAAAAATAAAACCGAAAGCGAACGAATAAATATGAGAAAAATATTTGATGCGGTCCTGAAGAGTTACTATATAAAAACTTAAGAAAACACAAACTCTAATATATAGACTAGATTCTAATGTTACTTGATCAAAATTTGTAGTTCTTCTAGCAAGCGGTTTATGTGTAAAAAAATCCGAGATTTTTAAAACTGCTCCTGTTAGAAACATTTTCACACTTCTCTCGCGCTCATGTTTAAACCGACGAAAAGAATATTTTGCTAGACACTCATGCTTAGAAATGTTATCAAACTTTAGGTTTTATTAGCCATATACGGGCTGGTTCAGAAAATTTTAATTTATTACGAGAGTAATATCCCTTTATTTATTTACGTCAAATGTTATTTGAAAGAATTAATTAGGAGTAAAAATTATATTCAAATTGAAAACACAGGCACCTGTCATTAAAAGAAAGGAACGTCTTTTTTTCATTTACACTCCTGTAATAAAATTAATTATGGCTTATATTGGACTCTTATTAATGTATTTGATGAGAATAAAGTTATTTTTTCTTTAACTGGTGATTTTGGTACTATTTCTAATGAATTTTGAGAATTATCACAAAAATATTACTTTTTTGATGCAATGTTGTGATTTTGCCGTAACATTGCGGTTTAGATATGATCCAAAATTTTCATTATATACATAATATGTAAATTACAACTGATTAGTTATTAACAGTTATAAATAATTATCTTCAATATGCTGCGAAAACAACTGACAACAAATTAGACTCTAACAATTAATTTCTGATCAGTTCACATGTTCAACAGAATCACGTAAGCAGCTGTGAGATGACTATGGATTGTTCTACTGTGTAATCTAACCTCATTATTTTGACGGTTTGTTTTGAGTTGTTATACTCTTCTTTAATTGTTATTCTGTTCTTTAATTATTATTCAAAATTAATTCTTTAACCGAAGAGGAGAAAATAGAAAATGTTTTGATTGTTGGTGAAAATTATAAGACATGTAGAGAAGCTGCAACAACTTTTAACGAGCGACACCCCAACAAACGTATTCAACAGCCAACAGTCTGTAAGATTTGAATAAAATTTGAAAATTCGCGATGTGTTGAAAATGAGTTTAAAAGTTTGCATACTCCTTGGGAAAATGATCAAGTACGTCAACTACAGGTAATGCAAATTATTGTTGAAACACCACCAACTTCTCTTAGAGGAATGGCTCGTTGCATCCAGTATCCGCCACTACAGCCAGATGATTTTGAAGAAAAATAAACAAAGACATTACAAGCCAAAATTTCTCCACAAAATGTAATACCGAGATTTAGATACCCGGGTGTATTTTGCTTCTGGATTCAAGCACAAATAGAAGATGATAGATAGATCGTTTATTAAACATGTGCTTTTCTGCGATGAATCCACATTTGCCTCGAATGGAACTGTTAGTTTCCAAAATTGTCGGTGGTGGGCTGACGAAAATCTTAATTTTGTATTTCATGCAAGTGACCAATATTCGTTCAAGACTAATGTCTGGTATGGCATCTTTAATAATTGTATTATTGGACCATAGTTCTTTTGCAATAATCTAAATTCTGAGAGGTACCTGCATTTTCTTCAAAATGATTTTTAATCCATTAGAATTTAGAGGATTATCCTTCGGAGTTGCGCAGAAGAATGTACTTTCAGCACGATGGTGCTGAAAGGCGTCCTCTTTTTTTCATGACAGGTGGCTGTGATTTCAAATTTGAATGTAATATTTACTACTAACTAACATTTTCAAATAACATTTGTTGGTAATAATGAAAACAAAGGCACTTTACTGTTATCATTAATTCAACTTTTCTGAACCAGCCTATATATGGCTAATAAAACTAAACTTTGATAACTGCATTTTTGGTTTTAGGCCAAGCACAAACTTTTATGAGGAATAACATTTTCTGTGAAATAAATAATCAAAACGTGTCCCATATGGTATATTTAATGGATTAATTCGATTTATAAGAAAGAGGTTTCACAACGTGTTTTGAATACGTTTGTTGCACTTATCATATTTTTTTTTATTTTTGTGTTTTGACCGCACTTTTAAAGGGACCTGAAATGCTTTATCTCAAAACAGTATCAGGACTAGTATACTTTTACTGTACTTTATCCCATTGACACCGATAAGTACGCAAAATTAAATATCTAAACCGCTCTTCGCCCCATCAACTGATGACGGCAGATAAACCATTCCTCGGGTTAATAGAATTAATTCGGCACATATTTGTTCGCCGTTTGCACTTGACAGTTGTCCAAACTCCTACCCGCCGTCGACTCCACTGGCGCTGCCAGAAGCGAACAATTACATTCACTTTGGACAGCCATTGTCGACGTGGAAATGCAATAATGGTTCGCTTGCTGAACGTGAATTGAAACCTAAATTATAGATCCTACGACAAGGGCGCAAAAATGAAGTTGTTATTTCTGTTGAAGGGTGTCGTAATAGAATGACACTAAGCCGAACTTACTGAATTGTTTACTTGTCTGCTTTAGAGCAATACGGGCAGCGCACTCTAATTGAATCTGTAAATAAACAAGAACTTCCACGGGGTGGCAAACAACCCACAAGCGCAGCCTAAAGCAGTAATTAAGCAGAGCTTATTTGACGCAAACTCGACTTTTAAATTATCTGTGTGAAGCTGAACAAGAAAAAAGCAACAAAATATGTACCGATGTCAATTTTTGTATCATTTTTAATTCATTCACAATTCATTCATTCATAACTCATAATTTTATGTTTTTCTTTATTAATTAACAGCACCTCATCGGTACTTGAGTGTAATACCTAGTCTGATGACTATCTAGGTATATTGATCTAACCTAAATTGCTAAGTATAAAAGGAGATATTAACATTACTTCACTAACTCAAAAGGTTTAGTTTCTTTTGAGTCGGCGCACACTGTCAGTATTGTCAAGAAGCTGGATTGCCTCGACATTCATGTGCTGAAGAAGTCTGTTTTAAGATCCTCGGCAAACTTTCCAATTTCATCGGTTACTAATTCCATCTCAAGATCCCTGTGGAGATTTTTGTTTCTTATATACCAAGGTGCACCCACGAAGTTTCTTAGCTCCTTATTTTGGAAGCGTTGACTGATGGTGATGCTGCTTGGCTTAGTGCAGCCCCACAGTTGGATACCATAGGTCCACATAGGTTTAAGTATCTGTTTGTATAGTAGGAGTTGATTATATGTCGACAAACCCGACTTCCTACCAATAAACCAGAACATTTTTTTTGTATCTTATGCCCAATTCTTCTCGTTTCCTTTTAGCATGTGTTTTCCAGCGGAGCTTGGTGTCTAGCGTCATACCGAGGTATTTTGCGGTGTTCGAGTAGGGTACGGTGGTGTTATTTATTTTAACTGGGACGTATCGTATTCGCTTGTTGGTAAAATTTATGTGAACGGATTTGGTTTGGTTTAATGTATCCAATCACCAATATCGTTTACAGCATTCTGCAGTTTTAGTGTTGCTCCTTCAACATTTGTATCTACTGCCATGATAGCAGTGTCATCAGCAAACGTGGCAACGGTAACACCATCTGGTTATGGAAGATCATGTGTGTATAGAAGGTAAATGATTGGGCCAAGTACACTACCTTGTGGTACTCCAGCTTTAATACATTTACGAGTTGAGTACTCATTATCAAGATATGCAAGATATGATTTTAATGGTTGGCTATACTCGAAGGGTAGTAGCCGATCCAGCTTATAGAGTAGACCTTCGTGCCAAACTTTATCGAAGGCTTTTCCCACATCCAGGAATATAGAGGAGCATACCTTTCTTTCTTGTAAAGTTCGTTCTAGTATAATTGTTATTCTGTGCACCTGATCAATTGTCGAATGTTTGTTTCTGAATCCAAACTGATGGGCGGTTTATTGTGTAAAGCATAAAAAATA
Organism: Melinopterus prodromus; assembly: GCA_964023965.1. Classification (NCBI taxonomy): domain Eukaryota; kingdom Metazoa; phylum Arthropoda; class Insecta; order Coleoptera; family Scarabaeidae; genus Melinopterus; species Melinopterus prodromus. Next base: position 56,766,532 of record OZ030393.1, read on the forward strand.
CATACACTCATCACGTCACATTTGTATAAGTGTTCATAAATATTAGTTCTAAATTATACATCAGATAAAACTAATACAAAAATAATCAAAATAAAATTACGGATTTACATATAAGAAAAACGGCACGTAAATAGTTATAAAGTAGACGCTACCACATATTAAAGACATTTGATAGTCGCAGCCACATGCTAAATAAATGACAAAAAGAGCGCAAGTACTTATTAAAATACCCGAGCTCGATCCTGTCCTCCAAAAACGCTACTCTGCACACGAGTGGCACGCTCTCTTCAATAAAAATGGCAAAAGCTTCTGCTTAAGGAGCTTGCTTGGTAAAAGTGTTACATCTCTGGGTAACTTATTGAAAAATGTTATGGCTATGTAATTGAAGCTCTAAATTTATGACGTTTAGCCAGTTTTTATTCACATGTCCCAGGTTCAAGTATATCCTGAGAAATGAATCTACGAGATTAAATGTTGCAAAACTTCAATTTGCAAGTCTCGGTGTTCTAAGAAACAGACTGTGCTTTCCTTTTTTACTTACTACACTGCAGTAGTTCTTAGTGTTTCGTCCTTTTCAATTTTCTCACTAGTTTTGTGTTGTCCAGTAGCCGTTACGTTGACATGGTGCGATATGCATGCTTCGGGCGAAGTTTGTTAACCCATTGATGACGTTTGGGACTTGGGGCTCTTGCCGCCTTAGCTTTGTAGCCTCCGGATCCGAACTCTGTGCAATATTTGCATTTGGCCATATGTCCTCTCTGTCTTGGCGTAGGGTATGTCCTCAGTTCTGTTATTGGTGAAAATGATTTGCACAGAGACTGATTTCAATTCGTTGACTTTGATCTTCGGTATTTTGGTCCATTGTTATAATTATTTAAAGCCGATTGATTATTTATCTGCGCATCGCATACAGTATGTAGACAATTGGTCCAAACACATTACCCTGGGGCACACCCGGTTTGAGCTTGTTAAGGTTTGACCATTTTACTATATATTTTATCGTGATAGTCTGTGTCATCTACCTGCAGGATGTTATTAGTAACTGGGCGTATTGTATGGGTTTCTCTCGTTTAACCATTTTTCATTTTATACGTATACTTTTTGCTAAAAAAATTGCTAAAGGAAATAAAATTTAATTAATATTTTTTTTGTATTTTATTTTCAGGAGTAGGGCAGCCCAAACGACGAGAAAGTGGGCAGCTTCGCTTCAAATGGTCGAGGAAAAAGCGCGCTGCCTACTCTCTAAACCTGAATTTACCACACTGTGTTATTATACTGATGAATATTCAGCTAGACGTATGACCATAGATGCCTTCGTACAAGTACTGACTGAATTACTTAATACTGCTGAAAAGGTACTTCAATTCCTCCTCATTTCATCGAGTGACTAAAATGTAATTATTTCAAATTGTTCGATTCCTGCTTTCAGTATACACTAATGACTGAAGTTCGCGAGATAGTAGCTGTCGAAGACCGTATGCGATTCGACGAGTTAGTTTACAGAAGCGAGGCCGACATACCACGTAGAAGAGACCCAAGGGAACACGACTACAGACATTCGAGGGTGAGATAGCTTTTAAATTGACTTTTGGTGATGCAATTACTCGCTAATTCTTTGATGTCCTCACGTAAACTTTTAGGAGATGTTGCAAAATGATATAACTTGACAAAAGTTGGCAGGCAATAGCATGAGCAAGACAAGAATCATGACCTAGAATTATATTTAAAATGTTCAAAATCATTATCTTTTTGGGTCTAAATTGGACTAAATTATTAAAACAATGCATTTTTATGTTGCGTTAACTAGACAGTATTGTTGATAATTTTTACTACTTTCCTAACTTCAACTCTTCAATTGATCAATCAAGCCTGATATACACACGGTTTCATGTAGATGGTTTATGCATTCATTTTAGCCTGCTAAGGAATTCGTCAACATCGAATCATAGCACATCAGCGCACACTTGAACAATAATGCGACATCATAGACTTTTATAAGTAGGCTGAAGAGAAAACTTGAAAATTATTGACATTCAAAGAAATAAAGAAAGAAAACTTTGTGTCCTTTAATGTGACCTTATCTACAAGATTAAATTTAATCAAACTACTATAAGACTATGTCCTAAAATTTATTTTTTAATTACATTTTGTATGCACCGTCAAAGGAAATATTTTCTACATCAAATCTAGAATAGGGTTCAACTTATTTCGCAAAAAATGATCCTAAAGTAGGTAGTTTTAACTGCATGAAATGTACTGTTTTTATAAAACATGTGAAAGATCTGAGGGTCTTTTTTTTTCTTTTACTGAATCTTTGACTAGATTTTTATATTTTTGTTGGTTTTTGAAAACATAAATAAAGATACTAACTATAGTACATTATCAAATGCAGTAGTAGTCGTAATTTGTTGTTAATAATAAAGTTGAGTTTAGATCGAGCGATAAAAGAAAGAACAAACGATAGAAACAAGATAAATTATTGAAATTGATACATAATATTCATATCTGACATCAGAGCATTTACTTAAATTAAAAACAGACTTACTTAGCCTATGACATATTATATTTACAACTTGAAAATGATTTTTCCAAATTGTTCTTACGCATAATAACAATAAAATACGTTAAAACAGTCCTCAGTATTTTAAAGATACTCTTCATAACAAACAATACTGGACCGCAGCAATGTTTACTTCTTAAGTTAACGAAAAGACAACGTGTATTATTGCAAATTAAATGTCATTAGGTAACTTTTAAAATGAAAAAAATCATGACAAAATAACGAAGTTAAAAGTTATTTAAGTCCCAATTTAGGGTATTGTATTCCCTCACCGGAGGACATAACATTTTTCATCACAGGAAATTATTCAGGCTGACCGAGCTCGGTCCCGGATCCAATTTAAAAGTGGAAAAGAGCACCAACCCCCTTCTATAGAGGGACCATTAAAACTTTTGAGCGCACCGCGCCAGTGGCAGAGAGCAATTACTTTAATTAAATCAATTTAAACGGCATAGTTAGGCGGTGTCCGGAATACCGCGTGTCCGGATAGTTTGGTAATTTGTTTCCCCGCATGACAACCATATTCAATATCAGTATATTAGCTATTATCTAATATGGAAATATGTTAGTCTCCGTTTGTAGCGAGCTTATAATATTCCAAAATAATTAGTATTGACGTTTTGGGCTGAACATACGACGCGACGGTGTTTGTATTACCTATACCATATGATTTTGGCGTAACCGCAACCACAGAGTAATTAGCGCTTTCTAGTGGAATAGCTAATTGGAATGACTAAATATTAGGTATATTGGAAACTGATATATTAAATCCCACCAGTAGATACTCAACATACGATTTTGCAATTCCTATAGTCTAAACTTTTGAATAACTAACATAAATGACACTTTTGTTCCTTTTCTATCGTTCAAAATCCAATCAATTCATATTTCTAAAATATTTCACAATGATTGGAAACAATTTTAATAGCAAAATCAGATTTTTTTCGATTTTTGTATCATTTTGTAGTATTTTCGTATTTGAACTAACAACAAATTTTGTGATATCTTCTGTAAAAACTTTTGAGTTTGAAAATTTCTAAATCAGTTGCTATCTACCAAGTAATTTTGCTTTTCGAATTTATTATTTGTTTGTTGTATTGTCTTATACTAACTGCAAACCCAATGGCATTCATCCTGAAATATCTACATTGCTTAGGTGGGGATATTTTCTATACATCCTTTTCACCACGGTCGTGACCCCGTATGGTCAACAAAGCTTAATAAAACACACTGGTTTGGCACTGTATTTTTGGATTTTAACGTTCTCTCTTGATAATTGTGTGAATTTTAACCAATTTTGTCACTTTTCTGTCGTTGATTAATGCTCTTTTTATAAAATTATGAATCAATGATCTTTTATCCTAGGATCAGTGGGGGCATACAGGCGCCACAATAAAAGGGCGCTAAAGGTTAGATTTTTCAGTGCAAGTTTAAACCTTAAACTGAGTTCAAATATACAAAATCGGCAATAAAAACACTAGTCCAAGAGATCTTAAAAATAAGTGAGAAATGTATTCATATAATAAAAATCAATGATAATGATGAAACAAATGATTTCACCAAATTCAGACTTGTACTGACTTTGCCTGTTTTAGTTGCTAGGCCTAGGTGGCTAGGCCCTGAGCAATAGAAACTTTTCCAAATTTAACTAGTAAGAAAACTATCTTCAGCCGGGCTGAACTTAAAATATCTCCCACCGTAAAATATTTTTAAAACAATAAGTGAACCACTTTTGCTCATTCACGAACTTGCTCTTACTTTTTCAGTGATAGGCTTGTATACCAAATTTCAGATCAATTACTTAAATATTGCGGCAGTTATCATGTACACAGACGGACAGACAGACGGACACAGCTAAATCGATTGAGATTTTTTTAATGCTGAACAAAAATATTTAGTGCAGTTAAAAGGGTTTAACTGTACTTTTTGTGGTTCTGAGATAAGCTTTCCGTTGAAGTTGTATTTCAAAATTTCAGAAATAAGTTTGGAAAATTCTATTATTATTTAAATTTTATTCAGTCATAAAAAGATTGTAACGAATCAAGGAACCTCTAAATTTTATGAACTTATTTTTTTGAACAATTGTACTTGAAACATCATGTGGGTTTCAAGCATGTTGGTTTTCTTGAAAATCTTGTGCTGAAATTGGGGTAAATAAACGAAATTGTATTTATTGTTAAGTTAGTAGTACGAATAATAACTAGCTTGCAGAATTTAAGCATTTGCAATAGAGAGAGATGCTAAAGAAAACCTCCACCATTTCTGACAAAACTTCGTACCGCAATAACTTTGGTTAAGATCACGCTAGATTCTTCAAATTAGTTCTACTGGGTAGCCCCATCTTCATTTCAGTCTACTAGAGAATTTAACGTAACAATATTGACGTGTTGTACCACAATAAATACGCATTATTTGCCCCATGTTTTTTCTTTGTTGTCTTGCACATAGAGGAGTAATTATTGTTACTTTGCTATAAGAATTTCTGGTTCCAGGTTCAACGAACCTATTTCAACATTTTTCTCTTTATAATGGACTCAATAAATTACAACTAATCCATACGAATTATTAATAAATATAAGGTGTTTGCCTTTATATGGTTTATTAATTAGTTAGAAGCTTTTTTATTGGATTATACACTATTATAGACTTTTTATGTTTCGACATTCTTCTATGCATTCTTTTATGCATATATTTTCGGTTTTCAGCATTCTCTCTGTCTCTGTCTCTCTGTAATATGATCATAGCAACTCATATTGTGACCCTTCTACGTTATTGATGAAACCAAGCAATTAATTCTTATAGAAAATTAGTAATCATTAGAAAAACGGCGTTATTAGTTCACAGTAAGGTCGGTTTCTATATTCCCGATCACATATTTTTGCCATACTTTTATTTGTCCATACTTTGATATTTTACAAACGTTCGTGTTTTTTTGTTTTCAGAGGAAAGGTGGGACTGACGCAAACCATTCCGTTCTAATGTCGAGCTACGACGTAAGTACCATAGAAAGTGATATAGAAATCTTTTTCATAGAATGCTCTTTATTATATTAATACAGTATTCTGTGCGTGTTTTATTAGAAATATGTGGTGCTTGCTGCAAAATATTACTACGAGATTACATTGACAGCAAGAAATAATATTATTCTTTGCCGTAGTTACGGTTACACGATACACACAACGAACACAGCATCATCCATCTTTTAACATTTAATTCTATTACTTGCTTGAGCTATGATAGTAACCTAGTAAAAAAGTAATCTCTGATTTTTAGATTTTTTTAAAAGTTTATAACGTTTAAGTTTTGATAAAAAGTTTCCTTTTTTATTTCTTGATGAAATGGTAATATTGCAGGGTTACGGACCGGGTATCGAACCCGGGCCCGTTCCGTATAATGAGGACGATTATCGTTCACCCAGTGAGGACAGTGGCGTAGGTATGGGTGTCACAGATCGTTCGCAAAGGTGAGAATATCCGAAAGAGAGGAATTTAAATGAAAAATTAATTAATAAAAATAAATAAAAAGCAAGCAAATAAAGCTTAAATAAAGTATTGAAATGTATTAAATTTTTCTAGCGTGTACAATTTTTGAAAGTCGCATGATTTTTAGTAGAAGGTATAGTCTCAAAACGTAGAAAAATGTATCAGAAATATGTAATAAGGATTAAATGAACATAATTTTTACTTGACTGCTGACATACATTTGTTCTTGTTTTTGGAGTGTGAATTTTATGCAGACTGCATGGACAAATTTTATTCGATCAAAATATTACATGCTAGAGAAATTTAGTATATTTCATTTTATAGCGATTTAACAAGAATGCAAAAAAAACTAAATTGAACCATTGTTTACGAAAGAAAAAGTTAAAGATAATGTCAAAACAAAATAAACTTCACATTACTTGTTTCTCGATATTATCAATATTTAAAAAAGAAAAAAAATGTTTTATTATGCCAAAGTTGATAATATACAGGGTGTTAGTAAATAAGGTGGTGATTCGGCATGACAAAATAATGACATTTTGCTATATAAACGTATGTCCGCAAATGCTTCGTTTTCTGAGATACGGGGTGTTAAGGTTTCTATTAAAAACTGACTATTTATTTATTGCTGTGAAACCGGTCGAGATATGCAAATGAAATTTAGTGGGTTTTAAGAGGTAGCCATTGCGCATTTTTTGACATGCAATTAAGAATTGTATGTTCATCATTGGCGCGCATACGGGTAATGATATAACTTTTTTTAAAGAAAAAAATGGTACGCCACTTGAGCATTTCAAATTAAAAATCATTCTGGAATTCCTCGTTCAATTTATGACAAAAAATCGTTCTCTGCCTTTTTTTGTAGGGGGCACTGTTTTTATGCAAAAAAATAAAACATCTTAATGATCTCCATTTTTAAAGAACTGTTTAATACAATCACATTAAACTAAAACAATAACAGAAAATAACACTAATAAAATTTTATGCAGGCGCAAAGCTACAATAACTGCTGAAAATAACCTCCCTCAGACGTGACACAACACTTCAGAATCGTCAGTTTTTAAGAAAAACTTTAACACCCCGTATCTCAGAAAACGAAGCATTTGCGGACATACGTTTATATAGCAAACTGTCATTATTTTGTCATGCAGAATCACCCCCTGAAGTTTGTACAACTTATTTACTAACACCTTATATAAAAGTTGTCCTTCCAACTGTAGGTTTTGCAGGTTTTACCTCTGCAAAGTTATAAGTTTCTAAAATATTCATTTGTTTTCCGTTTTTTCGTTTTCACGAATGATTAGATATTGAAACTTAAACCACATTTTTGCAGATATTGGGTGGTATGAATAAAACTGAGCTTATGTTTGCACTCATGAGTATTAGCATAAAATGCGAGTTATAAGTTTATTTCGTTTGTATAAACTATAAAAGCGAATTAGCTTAGTACATGCTCCTAATACATGACGCTGCTAATACTATACGTCACAGGGTTTTTGGACATAATTTTAAAATTGCACTTTTGTGAGAAAGGATGAATTGGATTGAATAGGATTCTTGAGAATGTCTCACAGAAAAGATTTGAAAAGTTTGAAACACGGACGGAATTTTTTGTACTAGTGTACGCGCTTTCAGAAACAAAATAACCAAAAACTTGGCCATTTTTTAGACCGGATTCGTATTCAACTCAGAAAATTTATCAAAAACATCTAGTTACTTTGAATTCCAATCATATCATAAGTTTTAACTTTCACAGCTTAATAGCTATCTCTATAACATTTCAGAAAAAGCAGTTATATTTCATAAATTTGATAACGGACTACACTACTCTTCTTTTAATAAATTCTTCACAAAAGCGACTAGATTGCAGGTCACTCTACATTCTAGATTCTCCATAGATGTCATAAATCTTTATAGTTTCGGGCTCACGCGGTTGTTGTTTGTCTATTATATTTTACGGAACGCAAATTAAACTCAAACTCTGTCATGCCGTCAGATTTCAAATATATCTAGTAGAAACTCCAGTGATTGAGGCAAAATCTTTATTTTAATCATACGACATATGAGTATGTACACACAAAGAATATATAGAAGTACTTGCTCACCGTAAGCATCTGCTCCAGACTTTTCTTCTAATGACTTGGTGCTTCTATAACAAACTATTAAGTATAAAGTTCGTACTGATTCTTATTCATACCACACAATTTCTTACCAAACTACTAATTATAAAAAAATAAAGCATTTTCTTTTCTCTAGAAAACGTAAATATCGACTACTGTTATGTTTACCGTAAATGGCATAAAATTCTTGTTTTCTCGTTTTTATATACGAATAAAAACTGACACAACTAAATACAAAACTGTAAACAGTCACTTAAACAAAGAATAAAAGAGGAACGGCCGAACACCGAATTAATCAGTTTTATTTTATTTTTTGTTTTTGTTTTTAGAATACGGCCAGCAAGCGCCGCAATAGCGACAGGAAAAATAATAACAGACACGAATGAGGACGATCACCACAATCAGGTGATTTTTCTTATAAATCAGTGTTTTTATATATATATACATCTCTCTCTATCCTTTTCTGTCTTCGTAGCCTTGTAGTGGTACAAAATAAATCTCAGAAAGCTTCAGCTTCAGATTTTGCGATAATATTGGATATCTCTATTACCCTGAGATTTATTTTGCTTGTTTTGTAGCACTGAGCACCGACATATCTCTATCATAAACCCACATGCACACTACTCGTCTTTTACAATCTTCACATGATTTTTCGTTTTAGATTTTGATAATTGCGTCAAATACCGCTATGCTAAATACTATTATAGACATAGTGTAGTAGCTGAACTCACTAGATATTAGATAACAACACATATAGTGCGTACACATGTGACTTGAATGTCGCCATTCAACAAATCAATAGCAAGTTGTATAGTTCTTAGATCAATTATGCATATTTTGTATAGTTTGTAGTTTTATTTATTGATTTTACAATTTCAGAGGTAGCATAAAACATGGATCATTTTCTATTATGAAGTGTATGTAAAACTCAGTAAGTGATGACAATGTATGATGTACTTCTCTACTATTTGCGAAAAAAGCAATTTATGATAGTGACGAGGGTTATATATAGTTTTCTGGCAACGATACATGAGCAGTATTCATGTATTTGCAACTTTTTTTTTCAGGTAGCTTTGTAGCGATCTATTCTTTCTTAGCGTCTGCTGTTAGCGTTGTTACCAGAAGGGCCCTGCTTGATTTTGTACATATCAACGTTATAAGCAACCTTGTTGTCATTGTTATTACAAGACTTCATCTATTTATTCTTCTTATGCTGGTTATGAAATGTTGGTATCAGAAAATAGTGATAAATTGGTTTCCTTTTTTGAGCATATCAACGTTATAAGCAATGTCATTATTACTATGTCATTGTTACTACAAGACTGCATCTATTTCTTCTGTCATCTTCTTATGGTGGTTATGAAATGTTGGCATCAGAATGTAATGATAAATTGGTACGCTTTTTTAAAAGGTTCCTAATATAAAACACCATTTGTGGCTTAAAAATTTACGCTATTTGTTTATTAAATACATTGCTACATTTGCTTAAATTATTACATTTTCAATCATAATATGAACCTACATAAACGTAACCAAAATATGAATAAATATCATTAGTTACCATCGCAGTCCAGGCGGAGGTGTTTTTTCCAAAAGCTTCTTTAGTTGATTATTAATTACCTTCAATTTAATATATAATAGAATGTTATATTTTTTTGTATGTAAGTTACAACCATATTGCTAAAATTTAAAATTTTGCGAAATTAGATTTCGTTGTAAATTACTATAGATACGATAGATAATTTTGGTTATCCGATTTGTAAACAGGGCCATGGTAAAATTATAATTCTCCCATTCGACAAGTTGACATTTTGTTATTCTGCTGTAAATACACTGTAAATGTTTTTATTTGTACAGTTTATTCTCAAAAATAACCATGTTTTTGTAATAATACATTTGCATTTTGATCTTTCCAGCTTCAGCAATGTAAACGTTGATTTACAGTCATGGTATTGTAAATATTACAATGCTTTTTACAATACAAGTTTTACATCGTGGAGAACTGGTTGCACACATGGGTTACTACCCCGATTAAATACCTACAATTTTGTCTACGAAAAAAAGTTATGCAACGTCAAGTTATGCAATACCTATTTTAACGGCCTGCTCACAACATTGTAATTAGGGGTTGACGCAATTCACTGCAATTGACATTTAAAATAAACACATGCCTCTGCAGTTACTTTAGCAAAGGTCAGAGTATCAGTATCAGTAACCAGTCAGTTCAGAGTATCTTTTATGAACTTTGATCTAATGTAAAGTTCTTTTCTTTTGGTCTTTTCATATATCCATAAATCTTTTTTTTTATTGCACATATGTATCAAAATCTAAACCCACTGTTCAGTAAAGTAAAATAAAATAAAAAACATTTGATTGATAATATCATGTATTTCCATAAATTCAAAATAGATGATTAACTCAATAACATCACTAATTCTAATAAATCATATTACAGTCAACCAATTTGGAAAAATATTTATTTGGCTAAATAAATCTGTATTAATACCAATAGTGAATAGTTTGTTCTTGAAAGAAAAATTTGTACTACTTATAAACAAAAAAAAATTTAATACTAAGAAATATTAGTAAGTAGTTATTGCTACGACTCAAATAATGTTTATTATTGACGAAGAATACTTTTGCCTCTGTAGTTACGGTGGGAAGCACAAAAAAGAACAAAAGAACAAAATCAAAGTTGCATAACTTTTTTCTTAGGTACGATAAATTATAGATGATTAATTGTAGTCTACTTGAATAATAAAGTGTTTCTACTTCGGTAACAATAGCAAAACGACAGTATTGTGAATCGACCGCCGAAAAATAGTTGAATGACGTGCAACCAGGCGTCAGAAAATAGATAATTAATCGGCTTAGCCACTCTTTCATACTCTATTTGAAGATACACAATAATTTGTATAGCCTAGCTATGATTTTAATGTATCTACGACCTATGCAAATATTGACGTACAAACTATAACAAATTTTATGTTTATGACATTCACAAAAACTACTGTATATATTTTTGTCAAAGAGTAGGTAATAAGATTTGGGAAATCAGTCCTATATGGTTATTTTGGTAGACTCTTTCACAAGAATGTTTGCATAACTCCATAATAGATCTGATAATTTCCGTAATGATAATTTACAAAATTGGTGGTCTTGCACATGGCCTCCCGGGGAAATATTTGCAGAGGGGTGCAAAAGGAAAGCCTGCCATGGGTTGGGCTAAGTTTTTTTATAATTTTTTGGAAAAATTGTTGCATAAATGTCTAGCATACCTCAAATTATAGGTAATTAAAGCGACAGGAAACGTTTTTCAATGAGTTGCTCCAGAAAAATGTTTATAAGTTTTGCAAAAATTATATTATTTTTTTTTTCAATTACATGTTAAATATTTTTAACACTAGTTATAATTCAGCATGTATTTCATGATTGTTTCTTGTTGATTTTCCCCCTGTTATATCAAAATCCAGTGCAAGGGCACCTCCTTGCCCCTTTCTGCGGGCACCCATGGTCTTACATAAGAATATTTTCGACAAATAGATAGTTGAATGATAACTTGCTAATTTGTGGAAAACAAATAGGCATTCGGATCCGCGCTAGAAAGTTGCACTTTGTATTTGTGGATAAGGTTTACTGTGAGAGCCTTTTGATGTTTAACTAGTTTATATGTGAAAAAATTAGCAAAATCACGTTTTCGGCATTTTGCCAACGTTTTTTTAAATCGACACAATGTTATATTCAATTCACAAAATTCATGTTCCGTGGAGTTAATATTAATATTTAACTATTTTTAATTGTGCTTTTATGAATATTTTCTGATGTAGGACCATAAAATGTTTCCGCTTAAAAGATAACAAAATCAACACCAAAATAACGTTGCTATTAAAACAAAACCTGTGGATGACGTGTGGAAGTATGTAACTGTTTATATTTATGTATTAGGAGATTATATTCCTTGATTATAGGCAGCCAGCTTTGCTAAATGCATTTTCAAGGTTTAAAATGATAGACAGATCATCTACGCTACATTCTAAACAAATTTCGTTATTGATATATTGATTTATGTATTCATACGAACAATCAATTGAATCACCCAAAATTTGAACTAAAACTTCAACAAAACTCGCTGTCTCTTCTGTATATAGCTCCGCCGAATAATTATATAATCCCAACCCAATCCCTGTATTTGTTTTACCTCGTTAACCCTCGGCGAAGAAAGCAAGGGTCACATTACCCTTCATTTATCTTAGTTTTTGTCCTTCGTCCTCGGTTCCGCCCCCCAAGGTCCTGTCCAGCTTAACCCTCTTATTTAGGACTACAACTCGTCTTAGTGGAACTTTTTCCCGTCACACGAGTACAAGTTGGTCGATTAAATTTCCAGGAATACGGCAGCGGCGACGAGGAAAATCCGCCGGGGAACAGGAGCAGGCGACATTCTAGTCCTGGGGATTCGAGGACCGGAAGTGCCACCGCTCTACACCAGCAGGATTATCCAGACTCGGTAAGTACACAAGCACTAGCTTCAGACGGATTCAGGAAATAGAAACTTTTTCTTGTTGATTATGCTGATTGACGAAAGAAGACAAAGAATAATAGAGGGGTTGTTATGTTTCGTATTATTTTATATATGTACATCTCAGTGACAGCATTCTACAAGCGTTTTACTTAATACTAACTCTACGACTAACTACAACTATAATACTTTCATTATTTACGTATATATGCGAGCATACCGCTGGCATAATACACACTAGCGATTTTGATGATGAGTTATTAGATATTAGAAACCGACTTCCATCAACATACATTAATGAAATACAATTTATATGACATGTAAATAATGTGTGATATAATTAGCTCTCATAGTTATACACTCGCCTAAGGGCTCGTGTATAAACTTTATTATGCGCTCCTCGAATTATATAATAATAATGTTACGAATTCTATTGTTACCTAATTAATAATAATCTGATAAGAAAATAGACTGAATGATTTTCGTTTGGAGTTTTTTACTCTAAACTTACAGAATTAGACATTAGTAATTAAGGCCCTTTTTAATGTAATTGTGTAATTGGAATTATGATATAACCGACGTTTTAGATTAGTAGACTTAAATCATTTGAAACTGTTTTATTCACTAAATTTCTGAATTTAGACAGCCTACTGTTGGTAAGTTTGCTATCGTTTGCACTTCTTGTTATTACTTACTGTTCTTATTGTATCTTCGGTATCAAAAGAACCAATAAAGTGAATCTAAAACTAAAACGCTTAGAAAAGCTTGCAAAAAAATATTTTCATTCTTACTCCATATTATGCTCCAAACTAAAAGAAGAATAACAACCAGAGATCAAATACATTGCTTTATTTTAGCACATAATTGCTTTCAATATGATTATTTATATCTTTTATGATGCTGTCATACTGTGTTTCAGATTTTGTCAAACAATCTTATTTTCAAGACACGCCCATTCAAAATGTTATATGATCAGAGAAATACCTATCACACAGTTTTTAAAAATTGTTGAGTAAAGAAAAATCAAATTTGAGTATGAATTTGTATTTTGTTATATTATTAACTTTCAAAAAATGAGATTTTGTGTGTGGAACATTGAAAAGATTTTAATAAGTCTATTCCAACACAGAGAAAACACCGTTCATGTGTAATATTTTGCATTAATTTTTGTAATAATTATTTTAATTAACGGGGAGGAATGTAATAATTCCTATTACTCTGTTTATGGGATCAACGCTATCGCGCGTTGGTCTGCGAGAGACATTCTTATCGCATATAATTCGATACCATAGTCTCGACGGTCGATTACACGGCTGTAATCTATATATTTTTATGACATAAATTATTCTACACGAGGTCCCCTGTTAAACTTTTTAATGGTGTTAATTCCCATGCATTTAAGGGCTTTGTTTGGCTCTTAGCATTTTTCTACGATTTTGCAAATGAGCCATCGTTTCTGTAATTTCGTCAAAGTAGATAAATAATAAATTAAAGTAGAGGAAATTTTGTATAATTTATGTCTATAATATTTTTTGGAAAAATGAATAGTTCGGCTGCAAGAGCAAATTCTATTTGATCGAAATCGTGTCGGCTTTAATAGTAGGTAGCCAGGATATTTTGAAACTTTTGACAGTATTCAGAACGTCAACGGTTGCGAAACGTCAATTCAACACGCCAATGCATGGAGAATGCATTTTTCAAGGATTTTGCAAGTGAGCCGCCATTTCTGTAATTTCGTCAAAACAGTTAAATAATAAATTAAAGTAGAGGAAATTTTGTATAATTTATGTCTGACATTTTTTGGTAAAATTAATAGTTTAGCTGTAGGAGCAAATTCTATGTGTTCGAGATCGTGTCTGCATTAATATAGGATTTGCCAGATATTTTTATTTTAATGACAATAGGTAGTGTCAAAGGCTGATTTTTTGACAATGCTTACTGTCAATATCTGTCAAATCCTGGTTAATTCGTTTTATTTTAATGCAAACACGATCGATCTCGATCAAATAGAATCTCATGCAGCTAAACTATTAATTTTATATATTGTGTGATGAAGTCATGTGCCTGGCCACATCAGACTTTTTTTTAATCTGAAAGTTTTAAACGCTGGGAGTGGGGATTATGAATTACAGCAAATTTTCTGGGATTTAGTTAATTTGTTCAGCTAATATTCATTTGATATTATAAGAAACAGCAATTTATCTTTATCCTAGTTACTGATATAACGGCGTATGAACCAATTGCATGCATTTACTTGTCAGCTGTAAACTATAAATTTCTTTTACTAAGCTATAATTTTCTATAGTGCCTATCTAAAATTTACTGCAAACGTTTTGTGCCTAGTAAAACGTCAGCTAAATTGGAAAATTTACGTACAGTTGGAATTCGGTTTTACGTTTCTTTATACTGTAGGTACTTGCACTACGGTACCTAAATGTGTTCATAAAGATTTTACCTGGATGTGGATGAAAACTTGGTTGTGTTTTTAATGTCCTAAATCTTAGGGCGAAACAATTTTTATGTTGCCTATGGCTAGACGTCGAGTGAATTTTACTTTTCGCAATACCAACCTGTCATTTTTAATCATCAGATTCGCCCTCCTTTCTCAAAAAAATCACATTACTCGTAGACCGTTGATCAAGGGGACAATACCGCCGGCAATGCTGCTAGAACTATGCCTTCTCATTATTTCCACGTATACACTATACAGGCGGCAGATTATAGAGACCAGGAATGTTGAATGAAATTCAATTATAGGAAAATTGAGATTACCTAGACCGTTTTCTCGCTGGAGCTCGCGGAGCTTGGAGCGCAGCTTCATTAAACTTTGGTATTATTACAAGCGGAAGATAAACCGAAGACCCGGGTCATATTTAGCCACGTCCGCGAAATGGTATCCACCCGCAAGTCGTAATTATATTTCAACGTTATTATTTGAGAATTTTGCCGAGGATGGTGTATGAAATTGAGGTATTTTAAGCTTAAAAGCATAGAAAAATCTGTTCTCTATTTTAACAAACTAAATATGGTGCTAGGGCATGTCGGAAAGTGGATATCAATGGAAATATAAAATATAAAGTTCGTCAGAAACCTCATCCATCATACTTACCGTTCAATCCATTATCTACCCATGTCTCTTCATATTTATTTTGTAAGATCGAAGCTACTCCATTAATATGAAGACAATACCTGGGTACTGATGGTGATTCGAAATTTATCCAAACTTGAACGTGGTATATTATCTTTTACAAAGCGTCAACTAATAATGTATAAAATATTCTATGCTGATCTGTAGATCATCACATTCATATTTATTAATAAACACGTATTTCATATTCAGACGTAACTACACTACCACTAAACCTCATATTTCACAACGCAAAACTATTTTTCTGAATATCGTGGCGTGGAAATACTGGAAATGTCAAAAACTAATTAAATCGCGCAAAAGGGCACCAGTGATACAGTATAGGCGAGAGTTTATTTCGTTAATATTTATTTGACAATTTCTTTAATATAAGTCTTACTTTTTTCATTGCCTCCTAGATTACTAAACATAAAAGTGATATTTTCGTTGCCTTGGTGATGCATATTGACGATTGACGTTTTTGTGTTTAGAATGTCATCTAGAGTGAATATATCACACAGCCATTTAAATTTTTTTCTATTTTGCGTTCGTTATGAACTCATAACGAAACCGGTTTCGGTGTCGTTATGAAAACACTAGGTCACAAACATTTGGTAACTTTTAGTTTTCCAAGATTGATGATATTGACGTCAAGTGTCAAATAAGGCTGACATCTCAATCGCTATTGGCTCGCGTCAGTCGTATTTGTGAATTTTACTACTACTACCAACTGTTGAATATGAAACTACTCTAGATTGTAAGATGACAACCGCAATTTTCGAAATATATGTAAATTTAATGTTGCAAAGTAGAAAAAATAGTATATAACACTCGTTTTATAAGACGTATTGGCGCACTCGTTCCATTTGGGCAGTCCTCGCTATGCTCGTCGTGCTCAAAACTACTCGTGCGCCAAATTTTGTCTTATAAAACTTGTGCTATAATATACTATTAAAGATGACGTTGTTTTACAATATTATTGTGAAAACCAAAAGTAATCTAAACAATTAGTTATTACATGAATCCGTTGAGAAAACTGTTCAATTTCAGAGATATTTAAAAATGAAACTAAGCTTAAATATGATTATAACTTGTTAATTTGTTTTCTGATAAAGATACTCTTCTGATTTCCTATTTACAATTAGTTTATGTTAATTCCAAATATTTTTGCCCATAAATGCGATGAAAACAGATAACTCTTTTGTTTTTCGTATGGGCGCCATATTGGTTTTATAAATTTTGTATATATCGTTAACTGTTATGGTTATTACAAAGATATGGCATTTATTAAAAGTTAGAATTCATTGAGTATCTTAAAAATTCTGAAATAATATGCTATCTATAGTATATGGAAACATGAGAATATCTCTTAAACGGTGTGTGTTTTGAAAAATATCCTCGGACACGTCTTTTGATTGTTAATTAATTATCAATATATAATAAATATATAATTATCAATATTTATATAAATTTTTCTAAATGGAGAATGCATATTTTTTACAGTGGGAAATTGAGTTTTTCACAAAAATGTGCATGTTAACAATTAAAAATCGCTAAATCGCTAAAAATTGCTGCTAATATACGCATACTTAACTGTCGATTTAGGAACCAGTTTAAATGGTTTAAATACTGTTATTCTTGTTATTTTATGTTATTTTTCTTTTTGGTCAAAGCTTTTCACTTACTTTCGCCTTTGTGTCGCTATGACATCTAACTAGAATTATATTTAAAGAATTTAATGGAAACTGATGACGATACAGTTTCCTGCGTCAAGTCGTTTGTTCCAATATACCGTTGAGCGTAATCTAGAAGCACGACCATGCAGAAAGTGTATTTGTGCCACTTTAGTTGATAAATAGCAAGGATGTTCTGGCTATTATTAACGATTTAAGAAGCGTGTCAAATAAGAGGAAGCGAAGATGTAGCATTATTGCAGCAATTCCTTTGTCGATCTTACACGACCGGATACAGTTATGCGGGCAAAACTGGAAGAGTTTAGAAATTGCAATCGTACTTACGTATAGATTTCAAATACAGGTTTAATTCTTCACAAAAGATATTACGTTTATAGTGGAATACAGTATGTAAAAGAAAATTATATACTAAACTTATAAATACTAATGTATAAACAAATTGTGTGGACCGTTATAAAAATGATAACTATAATATTACAGGCTGTTTAAATAATAAATGTTAGGAAATAGGAATAGTAAAACAGGTCAATTTGATTTACAATAATATGTTTATTAATCAGATATACAAAACACGCTGATTTATTAGCGTAAATTTGTAGTAACAGTTAAAAAAAAGTCTCGCTCACGTCTCTGCCGAGACTACAATGCCATATCACAGTTATATACATAATACCTACGTCGCAGTAATATAAACTATAGCTTATTTATACTAATAATACATAACTAACAATAATAATGATAATAATAATAATAACGTGATGTACTTAGTGGTAGACATACGTTATATTTCAAACAATAAAGATTAGATTGTGTTTGCCCCGAAAATTTAAATAGTTATAGATATTAATAACTATTAATAATTAATAATAGTTATTGTCTCAATGCATTGGCAGACAATAGACAACCTACGGTCAGGTTCGTGGTAAAATAGTCGATATTAAAAAAATAATAGCTGTTATTGCAGCAACAATGTTAATCAATCTTATCACTTGTATAATCAATGACAGCAAATTATAATATGTGAGCTATATTGTTTGTCTGGTTTGCGTACTCATGAAATAATATTTCATACAATTCATGCATAATATTTCATGTCTAGTTTATCCATTTTTGTCTTCAAATTTGTAATCATTGAGACTGAAATATGATTCATGCAAATCCCAGTTTTTTTTTTTTGGTCGCCGTTTTGTATTTATTTTGTACATCTGGATATTATATTCGAAATCTGCAATCTTTGGGTAAATATGATTTCATGCAATGATTTCGTCGCCACATTAAAACTGCCAGTTTAAATTGTGCAGACAGACATACGATCTGGTATCTTCCCTCTACAAATAACACACACACATACAAATAATAACTCATTTTGGTACATTTTAGGTGGCTAGGAGAAAAAATGTCTGTGTGTGTGTGTGTGTGTATATGTGTGTGTGTACCCGCTTTTTGTGGCGACGATTTCGGAGAAACTACAAAAGGTATATCAAAAGGTATACAAAAGGTAAGTTTCATGACCAAACTTGCTTTTTTCAAGGAATTTGCAAATGAGCCGCCATTTTCTATTTTTGGCAAAATAGTTAATTAATAAATTAAAGTAGAGGAAATTTTGTATAATTTATGTCTGACATTTTTTGGTCAAATTAATAGTTTAGCTGCATGAGCAAATTCTATTTGATTGAGATCGGTCGTGCATTAATATAAAACTAGTTAGCCAGGATTTGACAGATATTTTCATTCTAATGACAGGTAGTGTCAATGATGTTTTGACAAATGTTTTGTCAAAGGGTTAATACAATCAAAATATCTGTCAAATCCTGGCTAACTAGTTTTATTTTAATGCAGACACGACAAATCTCGATCAAATAGAATCTCATACAGCTAAACTTTTAATTTTATATATAGTATAATAACGTCGTGAGTCTGGCCACATCAGATTTTTTACAATTCATCAGATTTGGAATCTAGGTTCTTCCAATGTCATAGCAAATACACTTCATATCAACCCGATGTTTTTACAATTTTTGTCGCCATATTGTCCCGCTATTTTATTTTAATAATCCTACAACAGATTCGGAATCAGGGACCCGTATATAACTATTCTAGAAGTACAAGTAGTATAAAAATCTTTGTTTAAATAAACAAATACTATTAAAAAGGTACGCTGTTCCTACATTGCTCTTCAATTGTGACTTATGGTGAAAATGATCTTGTTTTTTTTTTGGTACTATTGTTTCCTATTACCATTTGCAACTTTCATGTATTTTTAAGTCGTTTATTTCCAATCAATTAATTGAAATTGATGGTATTAAAAATAGTGAATGAGTTGTAGTTTTTACAAAATATTTTAGCAAAAGTGTCAGATATCATGGATTCCAGCATATCGAAATACAAGATCGTGCCAATAATGGAAACAAAAGTTGACAATTTCGAATCACTATTATTAGAACGCTGAAAATATAATATATCTCTCTCAGATAAATAGTGTATGGTATTATAGTCTATCTCTGTCAGAGCTGTCTCAAGTACATACATGACTTAATGAATGGACAACTTTTTTGATGCTATTTTTTATCCAATTGCACAAAGTGTTACACAATGGTTAAGAATCTATCGATGACAACAATATTTTGACAACTGACTTTGATGTTGAGTTTTGCATCATCTACAAAATATTAACAAATTACAGGATACATCCCCTGTATATTATAGTACTGTCCAGCATTGGAACACAAAACTATATAGTCATGTCGGTCAAGGTCGTAGTACCAACTTGAGGAACTGATGCTTGTGGACAACGTGAGGAACTCATGCTTGTAAACGCACGTGTTAGATGATGCAGAGTTTAAGATAGCCGAGAGATAGTTTTAGAGATAGCCATATAGGACACCATAGGACACAATGCATACCATAAAACTAAATTGCGGTGTAATTCATTTGAGAAGTGCTAAGATTGACTAACAAAATATAAGGCTCGTTCACCTGTCGAAATACTGTATAGTGTAAGTGCGTATCCACTGCATACAGATACATATCTGGTTGCAGGACCTCTAAATTTTGACATTTTAAGAAAGACTCAATCGTTTGAATGACTGTGACTGGACAGTATTATTGATAACAGTTATCAGTGAGTTATGCCATCAAAGTTGTTAAATCGTTAACAAGTTCTTGTCAAATGTTTGAAAGCTCAAGCCATTTCCATATAGTTATGCTAAGTGACAACACGAGATGACAGCTGACGCATAGCCTAACCTATAAATTGGACGCAACAGTTAAATTGGTTGCATAACCTATTGCAAGTTTGACAGTTGTTTCTGTATTATGTTGACACTTCGCAAAACTGATGGAAACTTTATAAGATTTTCAGCAAACAGAAAATTGTCAAGAGTGTGATACTGTATGTCAGGCATTAGCTACTGTTAAATTCAGCTTAACTTTTCATCAAATATATTATTATATTAATACAATCTATACAATTAAAAAGAACGAACCACAAATCCTTTACATCATATAATTTATGAGGTCCTGCCTTGAAGAACTCCATATTCATTTCATACTAAAACTTATAGGGACAAAGCGCAGAGAGAAAACTTCCTAAATATTAAAACGGATGGTTTTTGGGTCACACGGATCTTAAAGTAACGAGATTATTAGAGCTTCTGCTGTATCGCTCGCCGAAGGTCCTCGGTCTCTTTGGCGAGGCTGGAGGCGGCGCGAATCTTAAGATCCTCTGCCCTCATTTCCTCGTAGATGTAATCTTTCGGTGGCTCGGTCGGGTACGAACCTCCGCATCGACCACCCGTTCCGAATTTCGGCCTGGGAATCCTCACTCTTTTCACGTCCACAAGCCAAGACTCCATGACTGTGTTCGACGGTTTTTGTCGGTCCGCGATGTTGGATTCTGGAAATAATTAACGGGGTTATTAGGTATTTACTATCGGTTATCGATTGTGTATTGATTTTGGTTTGAATTATTGAAGGGAATGGTCGAAGGGTTTTCTGGGGTGGACGTGAGAATTGGTTATTATAATACAAGGGTGTTTTTCTTTTAGGGTGTTGTCATCATAATAATAATAGCATAGGTTAATAATATGGTGATATACAGGAGGGATGTAAATTTTAAATAAATCAAAAATTACAGCCACATCCTGGATTTGAACCAGGGACCTTTGCGTTTCTAGCACAATGCTCTCCCATCTGAGCTCCTGTATATCACCATATTATTAACCTATAATATTGATTTGACTAAAATACGCCGTTAAACATTTTCATTAATAATAATAGCATGCGTTATTGCGCAGAATTTCAAACATACAGAAAATAATTAAATCGACATTTGAGTTCAAACGTACAAAATCTTTTCTTCGTTACAAATTATGTAAGATAAATACACATAAATAGATAAATAGACAAAACCACAATAAATGCAATAAAAGATGCAAGAAATTTTCTATCAATATGACATGAGATTGAGATACTTAAAATATCACAGGAATGAAGCTTCATGCATATTTTGTGAATTGTGTGTTAATTCTGTTGTCTATAGCTTTGGATCGATTTAGAATTTTGATAACCTGCCTTCAGATATGCATTTAGGCAGCTTCGAATGTCATAGGAAACTAGATTTATCAGAATGCGGCAATGTGAGTTAGATTTGGTATCAAGGAGTTCAAATAACACGTTTTTTTCAGTTTTTGGCGCAATTGGTTGGCTATATTGGACCACCATTTTGAATTTCGAATATCTGGTTGGACATTTAAATTCAGGGAGCTTTAGATTTCCAAAACTTCCCTACATTCATGCGACACCGCCGGTGATTTTACATTTTTGGGCTCCATGTTGGTTACGGCATTTTAAATTTTTACGCAACGTTTGGAATCGTTGATATGAAATTCACATTTTTGTTAATGTCATAGGAAATAAGATTTATTTTGTACAGTTTTGACCACCAGACTTGGAATCAAGAACTTTAAAATAGCACAGGAAATAAGTCGAGTTTTTATACTTTGTAGGTAGAATACTTATTTTTTGGCCATATTGGACCGCCATTTTGATTTTGAATATCTAGTTTAAGGTTTGGGTTCAGGGAGTCATATTCGCCATATTCGTTCCGCCATTTTAATTTTGTACTGAAATTGGGATTTATTGATACATGAAATATGTTCAATTGATCAATGAGAACCCGAGTTTTTGTTGTCGCCAAATTTATAATTAGTAAAAATAAGTATTGTAATATTACGGAAATCAAGTTTTAAGCTAATTTTTAAGGAATATTTTAACTTTTTTGTCGTATTGAATATATAGCGTTTTCAAGTGTCACAACATTTCATACGACTTATTCTACATTATTGGTCATTTTTTCTACGTTATTGGCCATATTTAATCATCTATTTTGAATTTTGAAAACCTGGCATGTTATTTGGAATTAGAACTCTTCAAAGTATTAAGAGAAATAAGTTTTATGTAAGTAAATTCAACATTTGTTACACTTTTATCACCGCCATATTGGATCCCCCATTCTTACGTATGATAATATGGCATCTGATTTGGAATCGAGGGAATCGAGGGAATCGAGGCACAGCAAAGAAGTTTTATAAGCTGAAATTTTCACATGTTAGTCGCCATATTGAATCCGCCATTTCCTTTTAATAAAAATCTGACGACAGATTTTGAATCAAAGGCCCCAAAAACCTTATTTAATCATACTTAAAGCATTATTAAAATGCTTTAAATAAACAAATATGTATTGTTTAAGATATACGTTGGTAAGCGTTTTTACAACTTTGAATATTGGAAATCTGATACTAGATTTGGAATCTAGTCTTCTAATGTCACAGCAAATATAGAATATCTAATACAATACAAGTTTACAAGTAATACGAGTTTTATAAGACAAAAGTTGGTGCACGAGTTGTCTTGCCCAAATGGAACGAGTGCGCAAATACGTCTTATAAAACGCTATTTTCTACTTTGCGACATTAATTTTACATAAATTGTGAAAATTGCGGTTGCCATCTTACAATCTAGAGTAGTTTTATTTATATTCAACAGTTGGTAGTTGTGGTAAAATTCACAAATACGATAGACGCGAGCCAATAGCGATTTAGATGACAGCGTTATTTGACACTTGACGTCAGAATCATCAATCTTAGAAAACCAAAAGTTACTAAAAGTTTGTGATCTAGTGTGTTATAACGAACGCAAAGTAGAAAAAGTTTCATAATAACATGACATTTTGTACATGTTGCCATATTGAATCAGCCATTTCCATTTTAAACAAAATCTGGCAACAGATTTGGAATCAGAGACCACAACAAATCTATTGTATACACATACCAGAAGTATTATTAATACAAATGCTTTAAATAAACACATAATGTTCATAAATGTATTGTGTTTTAAATGTTTTGAGTTAAAAGTTTTAAACATCGCCCTGAAGGTTAGATTTGACATCACGGTAGTATTTTCTAAAATAATGGTTGGTTATTCTTAAAACGACGAACATAGATGCGACAAACCGAAAATGATGGGAAATAACTGGTATAACAGCCATTTTTAAATGAATATTTAAGAAATAAAACAAGATTTCTTCTGCAAACTATTTGATTATGTTTATTCTTAGGTTATTAATTTCGTGTTTTAACACCCGTCTTCAGACCAGCGTTAAACCCGAAATTAATAACCTAAGAATAAACATAATCAAGTAGTTTGCAGAAGAAATCTAGTTTTATTTCTGAAATATTCGTCAACAACGGCAAGCTAATGGATGCATTCATTGAAAATATTAATTTTTGAATGATTGATCCATTAGTGTATTATTAAAACATGATTGTTCTCTCAATTATAGATTAATACATTATGTAGTTTCCTAATAACATGGTGTGCCTAATTTCATTTGACCGACAGTACTTGCAGGATTACCTTGTAATCTTAGTCTTCAAGATTTGGAGAAACTTGAAGTAAATTAAAATAATCTAAACCAATAGTTAATAAAAAAGTGTTGTTTTGAAAAGTAGCAAACCATTGGGATTTTATTAATAGTTATTGCTTTGTAAACCTACGTAAAATTATGGAATACTCTGCCAAAAATCTGCGTAACATAATTGACATAAATTTCCACACATATGCAAATTTAAGGTGGGTACTTATTCTCACTGGTCTATAACGGTGTGATTATTACTCGAGTACTCACTCATTAACCAATCATAAAAAATACTTGTAAAGTGAAAATTCGTGTTACAAGATAAACTTGAATGGAGCCGTCTTGAATCCAATCTTATCTGAAAGTATGTGGAGTATTTCGGATCCCTACTATCACATGCTCGTTTCGCTACACTAAAGTATTAAAACAAGTTAATAAAACGCGATACTTTAGAGCCAGCGTACGCGGCTACTCATCCTAAACGACTCCGTATTCAGTTACTGAATCGCGGCGAAGTCGATCTTTATTACCGGCAGAACCCCGCAATCAGTAGACATTGAACGCTTCCTAGAAACTATTACGTTGTAAAGCAGTAACAAGTACATTAATTAGGGACACCTGGGAGTCATCCGACTCGCATACACTACACACACAAACCAGTCGAAACGTGTGCACGAAGTACGTACGTGTTACTGGCCCGTCTCTCGCTGAAATACGAATAGCTATAACGCTATGCATCCAGAATAATGGAGAAGACACCATCTCGTAGCGAATGTTTACAATAATCTCTGTCACATGTATGAAACTGCTCAAGATAAACACCGAGTAGCGGATAGCGAGGAGGACGGATGCACTTCTGACCCGCTTCGGCCCGTTTCGTGGAAAGAGTAATTGTGGGAAAGCTCTTCTTGTCTTGGTTGGATCTCACTCCATTCACAACCTGGATAGTTCTTTGCATTCATCACCATTCAGTAGCCAAAGAATGGGTAATTGCTAGTAATATAGAAGTATAGAGGAAACATATACTTTAAATAATTGCTAACCTCGAAGGAGCATATGACCAAGAATTAACCAAACATTTATTTGTCAAATAATTTATAGGATAAAGTAACTCTCGGGAGAAACAATAAAGAAAATCGGAGTCCGGTCCTGTGCTGTTCTAGTTTAATCGTCTGTTTAAAAATGATGTGCAACCAAACAGACTTCTTGTATCTTTGGTTGCCTACCCATTTTTGAGCTTTGTGTTCATTTATGACTTGATTACTGGAGAGATACTTAAGCAGCTTCCAAGGAAGGCTGTAGTAGAGCTTACGAATCTTATCAATGCTGTCAACAGACTATATGTGCTCTAACTGTGAAAGCAGGCAGTTCTGATTTCGGAACAACCGCTCGACTATATTGACCAGGTACACCGAATAACTAACATTATCGAAGAAGTTTTAGAGGAAAAAAAGGTTTGTTCTGTTATCTTCCTAGATGCGACAGGCTTTTGACATAGACACAAGTATTAAAATCTTCTTTGACTGAGGGATATTTTTGAGTGAAACAAGTTGATGCATGCTCTCTGCTTAAGGAAATAAACGCAAGAGTACCGCAAGGTAGTATTTTAGGTCCAGTTCTTTATCTATTCACCACCAACGACCTCTCAGCCCTTTATCTTCTTTACACCAGAGACCTCCTATCATCATAGAACGTTCTATTGCAAAATGTCATAACCTTAAAGAGCGGAAACTCATCAATAACCTTTTTAGTTGTTATTATTTTTGTCAGGACTGCATTGGATTCTGCTTACAATTATTGATTGAATCAGATCTTAGTTTTTAGAAAGTTGACAACGCAGTCAGATTATCTTCTTGGGTTTCCAGATCTCCTAAGCTTCATGAGAAAATGTCATATAATTTATCATACTGTATCGACTACTTATTCATTCATTTGTATCATATTGTATCAAAAATTTTGTGATTCTTTGAATTTTTTACACAGATTGCCAAAGTGAAAGCAACTTTTCAAAAAGTTATATGATCTCAAAAACACGCAGTATATTTATGATATGTTTAAAATTATATTAGGTTACCACTAGCTGTAAAACTTAATTACATTAAACTAAACAAAATAATAATAAATATATAACATTTATTTAATATAATAAAGAATAATGAATACAATAATAACGAAAAAAAAAACATTATATGTTTGTCAAGTTCAATCATAATATCACAATATATGCAATATAAAATCTAATAAGCGTTTATCCAAATCTGGATCAGGAGATAGAAATTATCAAATGACGTATGAAGAAAACAAATACCAAAATGCGTTCTATACATTTTTGGAGTTTCACTTTGAGTTTCACAGAACCTAGAGGCAGTTTACTATTTGTACGTTCAGATTAAGATATTTCGGTTTGCACCTTTTGCTAATAATAAAAAATCTGATGTGGCCGGGCACATGACTCTATCATACTATATATAAAAGAAACAGTTTAGCTGCTAGATTCTGTTTGATCGAGATCGGTCGTGTCTGCATTAAAATAATAATAATAATAATAATAATAATAATCGTTTATTGTCATTCTGATCCCGAAGGGATATTGACATTGTCACAGTACAGGTAGATATGCATACTACAAAAGCAATACAGAAAAAAAAAATAAATCGACAAATACGCGGTCTCTGACACAGTAAAAACAAGACTCTGTACACAGTATATACAACATAGTGACAGACGGTCAGACATAACGTGGTACATAATCTAGACATACTTACATCAAACACTTTAAAAGATAGATAAAAATGCAAGAATACACAAACTAGTTGGCCAGGATTTGACAGATATTTTGATTCTATTGACAGTAGGTATTGTCAAAACATCAGCGTTTGACACATTTATTATTTAATTAATTTGACAAAATTACAGAAATGGCGGTTCATTTGCAAAATCCTTGAAAAGAGTAAACATACAGTTCCTTTGGACCCTTTTAAACGAAATGCTTTTCAGCTCTAAGTTTGGTCATGAAACTTCTAAGTATGAAGTTTCCCGGGAATAGTCGTCACAAAAAACGGGTACACACACACAGTCATTTTTCTTAAACCTTCAAAAATGTAAAAAATGTTCAAGAACCCCTATTTCGGCTAAAATCTCAAATACAAGAAGACTACCACATATTTTTCGATTATCGGTAAATGTTCCAAGTTCACTTTAAGTTCTAAATCGAATGGAAATACCTAATTATTTCGGTGTAAATCTGATTCCAAATTATGAAGTATATTTGGTTGCCCACTCAATTCTTGCCCAACTTTAAATGAATAAATATAAAAATGTCTTTTGTTAAATACCAATTTCATTAGTTTTGGTTCAGTTGGAAGCAATTGCAAACTTAATTTTTAAGTTGTTAAAAGAATACTATGATTGTTATCAGATCATAGATCCATTTGAAAAGAGGCCGCTTACTAGTTAACAATACAATACAAAACTCAGTTCTTCAATCTTGCTTGTCTTGATATTGTTAATTTGAAAATTGATGTTTTAGACCGTATCGTTTCTTTTAATCAAAATATATTTTAGTTTAAAATATAATGTCCATACCTGATGCTTCGTCAATTGATTGAAAAAAAAATTGGAAAACATATAGGGAACAGAAATAAAGACACACCAAGGAAACTCCAAACAACTCGTGGTTATTTCATAAATAAAAGAAATAAACTGGAGAACCTATGACTTGAGTCACCCGGTATATAATTCAATAACCCGGAAATGTCGAATGATTCTAATAATGTTTCCTTAGCTAAATGCAACTGTAATGGGCATTACTGATCATTACTGACAATGCCAGTAAACGCTCTCTTAAACGTTCACTTATCTTATCATCATCATCAAACTATCCAAATCAAACGAAAATAATTAAAATTAAAAGCTATTTAAGAGATTATAAAAAATAAAAAACTAATTCGATCCTTAATATGGACGTTCTCCTTGACATTATACTAAAAATATCTCAAAACATTTCATTCTAAACCCATCGAACAAAAAAAAAACACTAATGACGGATATTCGTACCGTTTTGTGTGAAGTGATGCGCAAAAGCGTCGAGACCTCGTACCATCCGAGATCCGAATTGCGTTTTCAATCTAATTAAGTTGATCTGATGATACCATATAAAATAACGGTTTGCCGGCGAAGTGGTTCAATGGAATAGTTGTTAAATTGTCAGTCAACCGGATCGGGCGCAACTGTCATCGATGTAAACACGACGCGCCTCATATGCAAGTTTCAGCTCTCAGCGCACGCAAAGCAGTCTGAGAACAGACTAGACTACGAGCTTTACGGTATTTGAACAGTTTTCACGATGAGTATGTATCCAGCAGATCCATTATCTCTCCATTAACTGTGATGTTTTTGTTTGCCAAGATCGTTTAGAGACGGATATTATGCCGTATTTGCTATGGGTACGGGTTAAGTGGCACTGCAATTATGTCGTGTGTGTGTCTATGATGTAAAAATGTACTGGTTTATGCTGAGCGTGAAAATTAAGGTTTGATGACATGTATTCCTTTCGTTTAAAGGCTAATAAAGCTAATAGAAATTTTGGTGTTAGTAGTCAATTTAATATATTTGGATACCACTAATTATTTACTTAATAATTAGAATACTAAACTTAAAATATTAAAATACGTCTTAAAACAATAGATTTCCACTCACTTAATTGGGCAAAAAGACAATTTTATATATTATCTACTTTGATTCTTATCGTATTATTGACAAATTGGGAGCCCTGATTTTGTGATTGGAAACTGCATAGGAGTTTTTGATAGACGTTTTTGCACTAACGATGAACCTGATCAAGTAAAGTATTCGAAGAAGTTGAGGACATAAGGCCAAATATGGCAATTTGAGTTTTCTTCGGGAATTTATAGTGCAGGAACCTCATGCTTTAAAATCTTCAAAATGGTTTCAAAGTAAACATAACACTTTGTTCTTTCACCTCGTACTTACTGTCGTAAAACTTTTGCTTAGAGTGCTTCACAAAAATTGCAAACATCACAATTTTTTAAAAAATGGGGCCTGTTTTTCTAAACCCTTATGTGATAAGGAGATTTTTATTTACAAAATCAACGTTCCCCAGAATTACGAATATTCTACAATTTTCGTAACATTTTCTGGATTTTTTTATGTAAGGCCTTCAATTTGAACATTTAGGAATAATAGCTAAACTCTTGTTTAATTCTTGTTATTAGGCTATGTTTTGAAATAACTGGAAAAATATACAAATCACTGACTGAAAAAGAAGCGTTATTTATTTATTCATCACACAATACCTAAATTTTCAAAAGAAATGCACTATACCATTATAATAGTTGAATTTGTTATAAATGTAGGTATAAATGACCTCAAAGGATTAGAAAACAAAGTTGATTAGTAACTATGGCAATGACGCTATAGTGATCACAAAAAATATGCATTGCGAAATGCTACAAATATCATGAAAATGATAATTGCCAAAAAAAGTTAGTCTTTCAGTTTTTTTTTCTTTTAAAGCTTTATAAATTAGTTGGATGACATTTTCAAACCGTTTTATTGTGAATATACTTATTTAGTACCCATCTGTAGTTGGCGAGTATACTACATGCTTACACTTAAACCTATAAGAAAATTGCATTGAATTATGAAAATCTACAAATCTAAAAGAAGTCGTTCACCTTTTTGAACCACCTTTAATACGTACATCTTTAAATATTTTTCAGTATTTATTTTCTGTAGTATACCCACATTTATCCTCTTTAAAATAACGGTTTACTTTTGGATATAGCGATAAAAATATGAGTGGACAAAATTAAAACTCGGGGTATGTCGTTACACGTCTACAATTTAAACGCAGTTTTCTCGGAACCTTGTTTTGTTGGGTAGTTGAGATGATTTAGCAAAAATTTCTTGTGCCATTGTACTTGCAGATTGACTACCTATCATGTAAACTAGAATAAACCGGTTTCATAAAAAATTAAATGTTGTATCCAACTTTTTTCGTTTTTTTTCTAATTTTTTTCTAAAAGATCCTGTCAATTCCACAATTTTCAATATTAGTTAATAGTCCCAGTTTGCACGATAACGAGTCAATCTGAGAATACACTAGTGTAATAATTTGTAAATAAGCCCTTTAGTTTTGGCGAAATCGTGTCAACCACCTAAGAAAGCCAAGTTCCGAGAAAACGGCGTTTAAAGTGTAGACGTGTAACGACATGTCATTTTAAAGAGCATAAATCTGGGTATGCTATAGAAAAACTACTGTAAAATATTGAAAGATTGTACGTATTGGAGCTAGTTACAAAAGGTTTCGATAATCGGGATATATACGGCTTTGCAGGGCCGCTTGGATTTTGTCTGTTGAATCGTTAATTGCTCGAATATCATTCTGAAATTTTGTAAGTGTATTCTTTAAATGTAGTGCAATCAAAGTATGCAATAATAGTATATTATTTAACGAGCATATAATTAAGGATATAAATCGCGAGCATGAAGTTTACACGCGAGCCGTAGGCGAGCGTGTAATCATGCGAGCGATTTATATCCATTATGTGCGAATCAAATACGACGTTTTATCTACGACTCATAAATTCTATTTTATGTAAAATATTTTAAATGTATTTGTCAATGATGGCGAGGCGAACTGTCAAATAACTGTCATCCACGTAGGTTTTGACAGACTTTGACACTATAACGTCGTATAATGATGACAGTTCGTTCAAATAATGAGGTCATTATTTGAACGAACTGTCATTATTATACAACGCTTGTGTCATTATAATCATTGGAGCTACATAATGATGGGGATTATATAGTCATATATACGTATGCAATGAACTTATTATATGTGAGTCGTAGATAAAAATTCATTAATTTGTACAAATGTACCCTTAAAAAGTGACCAAATAAGAACAAGCCTGCAACATACCACATATCTCATCTGATTTATATTTGTAAATTACACATTTTTTTATGTCAAACGCAATTTGCCCTTTACGTTTGTCATATAATATGTTTTTCGAATTGCACTATATAATAATAAAATCAGTAGATATTTTAGTATCTTTAGTATCTTTTAGAGAACTCTACTTTGTTTATCTTTTTAATTTTTTCGTATAGGCATGATAGTGGACATAATTTTCATTTACTTTAACATTATAACCTATTCAACAGTCTAGTTAATTATTAGGGTTACATTATAACTTATATTAGTATCCAAGCATTCCCCCAGTTCTGACGATAAATTTATCTATTGCTGTAACGAAATATCAAGCAATGTCTTTTGTCTCGCTTGTTAATATCATAAAAACATTTTATGGGATATATTAGTGTGAAATGGTACAACGGTACACCAAAATAACGGAATTATTCTGTGTTATTGCTGGCACGATTTTATACTTTATTCAGGACATCAAGCTATCTATGTCATCATAAAAAGTAGCATTACAAGTACAGAGAGATATTAGTACTACTCTGAAACGGGTGAATAAAGACATCTAAAAACCGATAATGGTTTCATAATGGCATCGTCTTAATAAATATTCTTCCACATATTCTCATGTTATAATACAAAATTTATCCAGAACCTAATTTTTGCAATTTGCTCTTTTCATATGATACTTAAATCTTACTTTGCGCGTTAACAATATAAATACATATCTCCATAGATATAACTAACTGTTTTCGTAGAAAACATAGTTAAGTACTAATGTAACGACTTTATTAGCATGTTGATAATTCTTATGGAGAATTATTTAACAGTTAACTTTTACCGTCCAAAAAGTTATATTTCTGTGACTAAACAAGTGAAATTGAGTTAACAGGTTGATGACTTCTTAGAAACTGTATTCGGTGATTCAATTCCACATCTCTGTTGCTAATTTGGCCGCAGAGAAACTTGTCCAAACTCGGAGAGAATGGTCTCAGTAAAAGTTTAAAGCGTTCGAGATTCTTTCTAGGTGGAACAATAGAACACGACATTCCCGGAGCCCCAGTGGCAATAAAGAGTTGTCTCTCACTTTCTGAGAGATTAATTTGCAATTGTTTTGTTATACACTTATGACAAATGTATCCCAATGAATTGTATAAATGGAGTGTTCGATATTATGTCAAAATCTGGGGATGAAATCAACTTTTACATGTATTTTTTAATATTTGTAATATATAATATGTCTTGGAATTGTTCTACACCTTTTCTAAAAATTTCTAAGTCAAGTACCACAACGGCTGGAAATATTCTTTTCAAAAACAAAAGGAAATGCAATTCAGAACTACATACAGTGTGTCCCACTTAAGAGTGTAACACCTTCATATCTTTTTTATCTTTAGTCCTATTTTAATATTTTTTTTCAAATATAGAAACATATTTTTCTATTTACTGCCAAAAAGCCAATTATCTTCTTTAAATGCAAAGCACCTTTAAATTTCATAAAATTTTGGGTTTAGGGTTTTTAGGTAATTCTGAACAATTATTACTAGTAAAAATTTTATAATTCTTTATCTACGACTCACATATAATAAGTTCATTGCATACGTATCTATGACTATATAATCCCCATCATTATACGCGCCAACGATTATAATGACAGTAGCGTTGTATAATAATGACAGTTCCTTCAAATAATGACCTCATTATGTGAACGAACTGTCATCATTATACAACGCTAGTGTTAAAGTCTGCCAAAACCTACGTGGATGACAGTTATTTGACAGTTCGCCTCGCCATCATTGACAAATACATTACAATACTTTGCATAAAATGGAATTTATGAGTCTTAGATAAAACGTCGTATTTGACTCGCACATAACGGATATAAGTCGCTCGCATGATTACACGCTCGCCTACTACTCGCGTGTAAACTTCAGGCTCATGCGATTTATATCCTTAATTATGTGCTCGTCAAATAATATACTATTATTGCAAAGTCGATAAACTATATGCTAGAATTTTCAGGTTTTGAACATTCTCTCTCCATACTTGGGTGAATTCTAATTACAATGACAATATTGGGGCTTATGAGCACGAATCTGGTATTTTCGATTTTTCGTCTGGATTTTTGGCTTAAACAATCTGGCCTGTATCGCATTTCTATTGTTTATTAATGTGCTGTTAACAATTTTTATTAAGAGTTCAATTAACTCGATTCAGAGTTACATTTAGAAAAAATCAGTAATCATGTAAATTTATTTGTTCATTTGTTTCCATTCAATTTAACTTTATGCTGTGTCCATATTGAAACAGAATGACTTCAATAATATTTCCATTCTAAAAGAAAAAAAAAACAGTAAAAAGTATCATACGGATTAGTTTCTTTATTTGTTTATTTATTTTTAATCTGTCTACTATCCTGTATTTACTCTATATTATTAGTGCACTAGGTTTTACTTGTGATCTTTCTTCGTTTTTGGATTGTTTCATATTGATTACGGCAATTCTTAATTTGTAAAAAAATTAGAATGTTATGTGACATGAAAAACAATTACAGTAGTTTTTCATAATTAAAAAAATATATTTGGGCTTGCTACCACCTGTCATGGAAAATGAATTAAATTTGTATTTTGAAAAAGGCAACAATTTTTTTTGTTGGTAAAATTAGAGGATAAGTTACTAGCCAATAGCAAAGGGTTCTCCGTTACAAGTGATTCTGGTATGCAATTGTCTATAGAATCTGAATCTGGTGGAAGAAACTATAAATTGTGGTTAGTTTTAGACAAGAAAACTGCTTTTGTCAAAACTATACTTTCATAATTCCCATTTTCAGATCCACATTATTCGAAAAAAAAAAAGAAAACATGGCTTTTGTTGTCACTAGTTGTATTTTATTAGTTTGACAAATTAAAATTGAAGCAAACCGTACAGTTTTCTGATATCTACAGTAAAAACAGTATGGATTATACTTTTTATTAAGCTAATAATTGTGATTTAGTTTAGTTGAAAAATGATTTCTTTTATTCATCCTAAATACATTTTTTAATTATGAAAAAAGGAACACATCATATCAGATCTATAAGTAAAATCTATAATATTTAAGAAAAAATACTTTTTGATAAAATAAGATGCGCTCTGATATGTATATTCGTTTTTGTTAATATAAAACTTTGAACTTGAATCAGGAAACTCCCAATTTGCAGTGGGGAGCTCTAAACAATTGAGCTACCAATACCGGTCGAAATATGTAGCCGAATTTGTCTCTCCAAAGAAATATTCGAAAGGATTCGATAGTTAATAGATAGGGGGATAGTAGAAGAAATAAAAAAAAAAGATTATGTTGATAGCTAGTTGGAAGTTTGTCAGTTTTATAGTGTAAATTCGTCAGTATGTAGATTTGTTTGTTACATGCAATGTAAAAACTCCCGGTGGAGACCAAATTACCAACAAAAACTCTAAATACTTAAAATTGATCTCGACCATTTTCATTCGAAGACAGAGATGCTTTTCGTCTCACGAGTACGGCGTTGTTCAAGCAGCGAGGTGCATGCGATTCACATAACACTAAATTACTATTGTACGGCATCAATAGATCGTTAATAACCTTATAGCGCCGCGGAATGCTTCTAATACACTCTCAGGCTTCTATGCCTATAAGCTAAGCTAACGACGGTCTAACTTATATCGTACCGGCCGTAACATATTATTATCGCCGTCTTTCCTATATAGCTAAATCCAACAAATACCGCGGATTTGTTTTTTCCCTCCCCGTAGACCTCTTACAACCTAGCATCGAGCGAGAACAAATTTAATAAGTGCGTTTCCCACAATATAATAATGAGAAGCCGGACGGTCAGGTCGTATAGAAGTGGCGTATGGAACAACGTATTCAACGTGAATAGGGATTGCGGCGTCGGCCCTCCTCCTCTTGTAGATCGTTACCGCGTTCGTGAGCTTAGATATTAGATAGTGGCAGATGGATTTGGCGCGCTCAACAATGAGAGGTTATTTTAGAACCGTGAATCGCCTTTTCATCGCACTTTGTATGGGCATTATCAATTTATAATCACGCGGGCACGTACTGAGACTGGCTGCGCGAAAAAATTACTGGACGTTAACACGACTGGCTTGTGGTTCAACTGAAATTAAAATTCAACAATAATCTGGTTGTCAAAACGTTTGTAGATGTACTCGAGCCCGCATTATCGATACCTTGGTACCATAAGATGTCAGCATATATTACACGACATTGTTGACTTCTATTAAGAAAATTGGTATCTTGGAATGATTATTAGGCCTAAGAAACGTCCACACAACCTCCACACGAACCTCCATACGAAACAACGTGTTATAGACCTATCTCTTTGCTGCCAATCATGTCAAAAATTACAACCTACTCAATAGATTGAAGCCAGCAATTGAGGCAAAGGTTTGTTCCAGACCATCAGTTCGGATTTCGGAACAAGCACTCTACTATTGACCAGATACACCGAATAACCAACATAAACAAAAAGCGTTAGAGAAAAAAAGGTTTGTTCTGCAGTCTTCCTATATGTGGCACAGGCTTTAGATAAAGTCTGGCATGTACGACTGAACAATATATTAGGTAGTATCCTCCCGAAACAGTTTCCACAACTATTAAATCTTACCTGACTGAGAGATACATTAGAGTCAAACAAGGTGATGCATGCTCTGTCCTTAAGGAAATAAAAGCAGGAGTGCCGCAAGGTAGTGTTTTAGGGCCGGTTCTTTACCTACTCTACACGAATGACCTCCCAGCATTAGAAAATAATACTGTCGCAACTTTTGTAGACGACACGGCTATCGTAGCTGTTGGGAACCAGGACTAACTGACAGAACATCGGTTAAAATTGAGTTACTCATTAGTTATTTACTCATTAGTTATTATACTAGATCGTATTGCACATATTGAATAAATTAGAAACTCCATTAAAGTCTGTAGATAGTCTTCAATGAAACGTATATTTGAATTCGCTATTATGTATCCAAGTAAATATGTAGTTAAATTAATTAAATAAGTCCAATAGATTACATTTTTTGGTTTCAAGTAATCACTATTCTTTGTGTGAACACAGTATACGAGTTAATACGTGTTAACACGCTTTTGAACCTATCTCCTGTTCTTTCTATCTATTAAATCAGCTGAATTATTTCTCGAGATAAGAAATATTGCCACGAAATGAATAAAACCATAAATGAACAAAAGTCGGTGAACCCACGATCATTTGATTCTAGCTGATTCTAGCTGATTCTGATTCTAGTTATTGCTATTTCACCAAAACTCCTTATATTGGACAAATTATGGATGCTGTGTCACCGCAACTTTGAATCGTTGCAGATGACTAACAATTGAATGTGCGAGGTACTCGGCCCTACGAGCCAAATTGGCCCACCAGGACCGGCTGCAGGTTTGCATGGGCTCGCAAAAAAGTCATTAGCGTGTCCCCAAATATTCCATGTGATAATTCTGATAATTCTATTGCTGGAGTCCTTTTCTAAAATTATATAGACAATGACAAATTAGGCATAGGTAACACACAAAAGAAGAACACAAACACTCGTTTTCTAGTTGAAACTATGTAGTTCATGTGTTTTTATTTGTGTTCGAAGTAGCGTGGCTACTTTTTATTAGGCATGTTGTTCTCTTTTTTCACGCAAAGATTATTTTCAAAAACTAAATCGGAGTAAAACTTTTCATATGGAGCGAGTTGTTTTTTTTTTTCAAATCCTTACAGCCGTTTGAATCTTAACAAAATAAATAAAATAAACAATAAGATACATATAAAAAATGCGAAAACGAAGACGTAACACAATCAATATCCATAACAATAATAAAAGTAAATAAATGTAAAGAATTGTAAATGTAAAGAGAGTAAAGAATTCAAAATATTTAAATAAATTAAATAAACACATGAACGAGGAAAGAAAATACATCTGAAACTTTTTAGACTTTTATAATTTTTGTTAAATATCTTTGTGAGTCCCAAGTTTCATGTCGACTTGTGTTTTTCAATAATAAACAAGTTATACCCCTTAAGTCCATATGAAATTTGTACTCAATTTGACATTGACTATATCGAAAACAGTAATGTGCAACATAGTAGTACTTATATAGGTATAAAGTGATCTTACCTTCCAGAAACTGTAAGTGTCTTCCGACGTATTTGATTTGATATAAAATGCAATCTAGAAACAGAAAAAAAGAAAATAAATAAGGGTGTTAAAAACTAATATAAAATGTTTTGGAAATATAAATAGACCAAAATAAGTCAAAAGTCCTTTTTTTTGCACAAGATATCAGAAAAGTTTGATATCAGATTTAGAATAGAATCTTCATATATTATAGGAAATAAGATTTATTCGAATTTGATATTTATTTTTTCATTGTTGGTAGCTATATTGCTTTTGTTATTTTTACAAACGATGTCTAGATATTGCCCCTGGAGGTAAGCCTGGACGCCATATGTTGCAACAGAAACTTAATTCATTCGTATTATAATATGCCTTCAGGATAAGCCTGTTGAATAATCTGTTGAATTACCTGTTGATTGAGTAAGTCACAGAGCCCAACTAACTTTTGTGGTTTCGATTCATTCGATTCAAATCGGAATTAAAGAACAAAATACAAATTAAATTTAAAAAAATAGTCCCAAAACACTACGCTGAGATGTAAGCAATCTAACGAATATACAATCCTACCCAGCTGTCTTCACGATACAACATTATGTAAGAGTTCAATGGCAACTAAAATGAACAGAACTTAATATCCCCACATCAATTATACTCAATTATCTCCGTCTTCAACGCCGCCGAACACCGCGCAATAATATCCTCTATTCATCAATTCAGTCAGTGCCTGGTGCCTGCGCTACAATCATACAGTCTTCACCCAACAAAAGAAAAATCCTGGATTACACCTCTCTCGCGGAATTGAGACATCGGCGATGTATGCCGGGTTCATAGGTCAGAAATAAACACTCGGCCATTTGCGGTAAAGGTCAGAGCAACGGTACTTGGGGCCTTCTAGCACACCTTTCTTTCGCCGATGCTTTCTTCTGGTAGAAAGATGGGGACAAGGCAGCTGCTCGTACGGCGAGATTTCCGGTCACAGCAGCGACGTGGGCTGGATGAAACTCCCTTCGCCTCCCACGTAGCACAGTTTAAGTTTTGTATTTGGGTTAACAATGTTCGCATGCAAATGCATGGCTTAACTGCCTGCGACGACGATTAGAATTGAATGAAAGCGAGAGAATGATATGAGTCATTGTTCCGAGCTTATTTTAAAGTGATTTATATCGAATAATGATTTAGTAGCGGCTTGCCGTTGGGTTAAATGTCAGGATAAATGCATGGATTGATATAATAATTGCAGATTTCTGTTGGATTTGTCTGGTACGTTTAGAACAAAAGCTTGTAAAAAATTGTAGATTTTTCTTCGTGTTTCTGTGTAATATTAGTCACTATGAGGTTAGATAGTTGTATCCTGGTTCTTACAAACAAACTCCATAGGTTAAGAATGGATTTTCTGTAGTTGTGTAATTGTTTTGATAGTCGGGAAACCTGAAGACAAATGTTTCACGTACCTGAGATAATTCTAGTACAATAAATTACTTTGTTCAGCCGGACATCAAATGTCCAAATTAAAGTGGCCAGATTTCCAATAGGCCAATGCTGGCTGACTCTATATACAGGGTGTATCTTCAGTTGATAATTTTTATAAGCTAATTCATACCATAGGTTAATAATATGGTGATATACTGGCGGGATGTAAATTTTAAATAAATCAAAAATTATAGCCACAACCTGGATTTGAACCAGGGACCTTATTTAAAATTTACATCCCGCCTGTATATCACCATATTATTAACCTATAATATTAATTTGACAAAAGTATGTCGTTAAACATTTTCATTTCTAATTCATACTCGTTTTCTCCGAGCTATTTTCATAAGGGTCCAATGGTGTCATTTATTTTACTTTGCATCAGAAA
The DNA here is from genome assembly GCA_964023965.1 of Melinopterus prodromus. Classification (NCBI taxonomy): domain Eukaryota; kingdom Metazoa; phylum Arthropoda; class Insecta; order Coleoptera; family Scarabaeidae; genus Melinopterus; species Melinopterus prodromus. Next base: position 56,805,904 of record OZ030393.1, read on the forward strand.
ATGTTCATGAAAGTGACATGGAAATTAATATGGGTTTCGTGAATGGAAAGCGAGTAAGGCTTTTTTGTTGATTTTCTCGTGCTGAATACGAATTCGGAATCGGAAGCTTTATATCAACATAAACATTACAAATATTCCATAACTCACACCATTTTCATAGAAAAAAACGTTTATCTAAATACTGGGTGTTAATAAATGAATTTAATCTAACATACTTGAATATCAAAGAGTTTAGAACATACAAGTATAAAAGTTTTAATGAACTTGGGCCTAATAATAAAATGTTTTTCTTTTAAAAAACACATAATAAATGGTTAAATGAAATTCATAACACGGTACACTTCTTTTTTTTTTAGTTTTGATGGTCAACAATGAGACCATCAACAAAAAACTTAGACCCTGAAAACTCTAAAAATGGCTAACTTTTGTTTTCTTTGTGATCCTCCGACTATCAAGCATCATTGACAAACTTACGTGCAGCTGTTAACGTTAACAGAAACTACCCCAACAAATTTTTATAGGACATCCACCCAGTATTACTTTGTATTTTAGGAAATATTCAAGATAAAGTTGATAAAAAAATATTGATGTAGATGCTTTATTGCTCTTTTTATTATGATTACCATCATCTGTTATACAAATAGTAATTAAATAGCCAACAAAAACTACTATAGAATCTTTGAAAATCTACAAATTTTTAATATGACCATTCAAACTTCACAGGATATAAAAATATTCAGTGGGTAAGGAATTAAAACGTCTTTAATTACTGGTGTTTCCGGTAATAATTAGTAAATTTAAAAATTTCTTACAAAATTGAAATACGTTGGTTATGGGTAGGTACTGAAACCAGTGCAAAATTTTAAAATTACTATTTTACGTGATCGTGATTTTATAGTGTATTTATAATTCACCTACATATCATATTTATTTTTGTCTGCTTTGTTAAAAATAATATTTATAATCAAGTCTGACAGTAGAACAAACACAATAAAAGAACATCGCATTGCTGAAAAAATTGATCATAGGCAGCGTGGCCGAGCGGTCTAAGGCGCTGGTTTTAGGCACCAGTCCGAAAGGGCGTGGGTTCGAATCCCACCGCTGTCACACGTTCATTTTTGAATTTTTTTTGTCTTACTAGGTGCATTTATATCACACCACTAGCGGACGGGAATTTGGTATTTCAGGTTTCTGTTATATTTCTGTGGAAATTCTAGGCGTTTGAGTACAGTTTGTCGTCTAACGAATCGTTGATGTCTCCGAATAAAAATCGCAATTTTGTCAAATTCGTGGTAATATGTGATTGTTTAGTCAATTCTAAGACAATTAAACCTATTTACCTCTATGCAAAATTGCCTCGCTTCGTAGGTCTTCACAAACTTGTAAATAGTTTAACCCCATCAAAATCTGGAAACACTGAGAAAATTGTTTTTGCTTGTAACATTCCGTTATTCATAGAACACGTAATAATAATTAATTATACAGGTATTAATACTGAAACAATCAAGCATAATAATATCAGTACCCACAATAAAAAAGTACCTATAACTTGTTTAATCCATCGGCGAGGTCAATAGCTTCTTGTAAATTAATAAAGGATACACTGTCATTACTTAACCGCGCATTTGCTCGCAACAATGCATGCAGCAAACATAATTCACGGCGGTGTTCATAAACGCGCCAAAGTAATATTATTAGGGTGACCGTGCCGTTCGGTAAATCACATAGAACAGTATGTGGTAAGTGCAATAACCATTATTTATCGATTGCGCCGCACTCCGACGAACTCCGCTCCGCGATTTTAGCAAACTTCCTGTAATGCGCTTATATTTACCCTTTCTTCCCTTTGCACTACGTGTACTACAGCTATCATCAATCAACAATCCATGCTTTGATTGTTCATTTTCTACATTAAATTTTCTACATTCTATATATGTGTTTTAGCGAAATAAGATCTATACGAAATTTGTACAAATATATACGAAATCTATGTAGTGGGTCATTATAAATGATTGTAGTCGAAGTAGGCCATGCCTAGTTACTAACTACATTTTTACCGCTTAACAGAAACAAGTATCGAATTTACAGTATAGGTTATGCAACCAATTTAACAAGTTGTGTATAATAGTATATTATTTGACGAGCACATATAAGTACGGATATAAATCGCGAGTTTGAAGTTTACACGGGAGCCGTAGGCGAGCGTGTAATCATGCGAGCGATTTATTTCCGTTATGTGCGAGTCAAATACGACGTTTTATCTACGACTCATAAATTCCATTTTATATCAAATATTTTAAATGTATTTGTCAATGATGGCGAGGCGAACTGTCACATAACTTGCATCCACGTTGGTTTTGACAGACTTTGACACTAGCGTTGTTTAATAATGACAGTTCGTTCAAATAATGAGGTCATTATTTGAACGAACTGTCATTATTATACAACGCTAGTGTCATTATAATCATTGGTGCGTATAATGATGGGGATTATATAGTGATAGATACGTATGCAATGAACTTATTATATGTGAGTCGTAGATAAACTGTTTAAAAAATAATAATTTTGGACAGATAATTTCTTTCGAAATTTATGGTCCAGTAAATGATTTTTGTTTTCTGTGAACCTTTATCTAGACGTTTTATAAATTACAATTCTTCGTCTTTTTTTAAATAACAAACCGTCTCAAAAGTATTGCCAAATTACTGAAGTTAAGAAAGTCCTTAAACTGCTTAATTTGCTATAGAAAAGGAGTGATTTATTTGCCGTTTGAAAGATAATTTCGTCTGAATATGTTGTACAGTTAAATTAATTGTGGTTTTCGAATTTAAAAAAATAATTAAGTGTTTGGATTTATCTGTAAAGTTATTTTTATGCTTTTCACAATACACAAAAATTCCTGAACGATACCAACGCTAAAACAATTTTTGTTTTTGAAAGTTGGGAATATTTTTTGCTAGTATGTATCTAGGAATCTATGATTTTCTCTGAAAGAAATAGGGTTATCTAAATTGTAGTCACATTTGCTATAAAAAAAAGTATTAACTTTGTTATCTACACTAACAAAATATAACAACATATAATTTTGAAAACAGTAAGTTTTACTGTAAAACTGATAATTTGTGAATTATTGGGACAATACTGATTATGTTTCGTAACTACATTCGCAGGCCTCTATATCTCTGAAACCGTCAGTTTTGTGTATAAAGAAAGACATACAATGGTTTTGTATGGCAAATTTTTCGATCTACAATTTTGATAACCATTATCTTGTCCAAAAAGCCGATATTTTTCGAGATAGTTTAACTTATTATTTATTTTTAAAGTTTACCTATTATTAGAACTAATTTGAACATAAGGCCCCAAATTTCTGACCTTTAAAACAGTGACATATAGATATTTAAATTTTTTTTCTTTATACGTCGTGAAAAATTTTATTAATGACTATAATAAAATGTTATTACTTTCGAACAACATCCGCTCGTAATAATACCTACATGTTAAAAGTCCATTAACAAAATATAGCATGCAATAAATATAATATAACTATAAACAAATTGGTACTCAACGTAATAAAAATATATCCGTTATAAAGTTTAACGTTCGGTCCTGCTATACATTTTTAATACACATGTTTTATGTGGCATTATTTATAGTGCAAAACAAGTGCTTATTAACAAAAAAAAATCCTTCTCTGCCATAGTTATGTACTTTGTCGTTTAATAAGTACCATTCTCGAAGCCAATTATTCAACAATTATACAAAAACAAATTTGTCGGAAAATGTACATGCCGCATTGTAAATAGTGCTATCTACTATTATTATTACACAGTCTACACACCTTCTGGGATGTATTTAAGACATAAGTATAGAGACTTCGATGATGCGTAACACGCAAAACCCCAAGTACTACAGACCGTATTCACTCTCTTGTTCAATTACTATAAACACTTATTAAGGGTCAAAATCTTACAAAATAATGTATAAGAGTAATTATATATAATTACATACAATACCACATACCAAGCTAATAAATAATGTAGCACAAATCATTCTAGATGCACTTTTCAACGCAGATTTCAAAACCGTGTTTCTAAGAATTAGGTTTCTCCTGCAATTCTATTGATTTATCATATTTCATTCAATTGACAGACGTTGACCTGTTATCAAATGAGAATACAAAACAAACATCAATAATAAGATATAATTAGAAATAACCTTAATAAATCCAATGTCACAGCCTCAAATCAATATAGGTCGGGACTCACGTATATCCTTTGAGAAACGTGAGAAAACTTGAGCGGTAAGAAGAGGTAGAACGCGTGGCGAATATTAAATGCTTGTCGTATTTATCGCTGTAATAACCAGAAGGTAAAAATACGTCAAGGCTGTACGACGATTTTAGACAATAAACATTAATATCGAATGAGGAAGCAATTCCGACATTTATTATTGAAGAGAACGGGAGTTATTTAGAGAAGCAATTTAGATAATTTATCGCGTATTGCGACGTAGAACGAAGCGGCGAAAGAAGTTCAACAGAACCACTGTCAATCAGGTGTAGTAGAGGTCAAGGTTCTTGACCGACATATTGTAGATACGTTCATGAATAAATATATGAAAAGTTAACGTTTTTTAATGACACCGTATATATTATTGGGTACATTTAGTTCGACTTTAGAATGGGATTTTTCAGAATAACCAAAAAACTGTTGATTTATGATTTATGTTCTTGTGTAGGTCTTAAAAACAAAAACATATTTCAAGTTATATTAGCACAACAACAAATGAATGATATTAAATATTAAATTCTTCAGAATAATTTTAAATTTAACTTTACAATGGAATTAAAACCTCAATAACTTTTTTGTTTGTATTTCAAACAGGATGCCCTTTTGACTCGTTAGAGACACGTTTTTTATTTACAATTAAATTATATCGGTTAGAAATTTTTATCGCCAATGAATTAACAGGAAATAAACTGAAATTTTGTTTCTGTTATGGTCGCTATTATAGGTTTTTTACATAGTTGGGTTCAGCAGTTTTTATAAGTAATTTGATATGGTACGAGTCATACGTTCAATACGACCAGACGACCAAGTTCACTAAAAAATTGCATTTTTCTTTTTTAGAATCAATAAAAAGCCCATGAAAACCCCTGATAATCTTAGTGTGCCATGAAGTAAATATGAATTAAAACAACACAAATGATTGCATTTTTACTTGAATTTCGATATTCCCACAAAATATGTGTCGTATGTATTAAAAGTGTTATATGTATTGTGTTATATTGTTGTAGGTGTGAGAAGCGCGCAAGTTGATACAAGAATGTCATAGCACCGATATTTTTTTTCGTTTTTTGGTTGTTTTTATTACATTAATTTGTATTTTTCTTGTATTGTGTTAAAATAAAATATAATACGATATTTTAGTTTCTCAACAAAAAAAAAACAATATGTTTTTTGTTTTTTAATATCTCGGGAACCCCTAGGAATTCGGTTTTTGGCTTTTTCGGTTTTTTCTGTTTTTTCAACGGATTATTAGAGGGCATACAAATGTCCACTACATTGTAATAACAAAAATGCCGAACAATCCTACGTACCGTATGACACATTGTATATTATGATACAAATATCATGCAATCATATCACTTTTAAAATAGCAAAATTTATCGTGGATTTGACAATCAACCACAAGATTTTTCTAATACTTTCTGAAACCCCCTTTTTTCCCAATAGAATCCCCGTAAATTATTAAACAGTTCGAAGAACATTTTGTCGTCAATATACATTAGCAAGTTTTAAGCTAAACCATCATTCAAGCCTTAAATGTGATTGAACTATTAATTTTTACCACGAAAACTGTCAAAAGATTAGTCAGATCTAAAATACTTTGAAACAAAGAAAAACTATAGAAATTTTGCCCTATGAAATAACATTAGCGAGATTGATGTAATGGAATTTTATTGTAAAATATTTTTACTGTTATCGCACAAGAATATTGTAATAGTTCGTCGGTTGGGTCAAATCTGGTTATAAAGTAACCATACTTTTTAGTTTTGAGAACATTATCTAAGTACCACAACCTTAACCATTATGAAATTTGTCTCTCTAAACACATTCAGCACGTAAGTTCTTGCAACAGGACCAATGCAGTATTTTAGCAGACAAAGCTCATCACTCTTACCATCACTATACATATATAATCACTATCTGAACTCGATAAAAATGTAATCAAAATCTCTACCACTAAATATTAGCTTTTTTGCTTTCTTCTAATATTAAAAAAAACTTAGTCAAACGTAAAACTCAAATCTCAATAAAAGAATAACAAATTTTTATTTACAATTAAAACAAAAGAATTAAAACAATGAACTGAAACTCTAAATCTACCAAATATTTTTGAGGAATAGTCAGATTATACAAAACACATCAAGTTAAAATTAAACACAAAGTAAGGAAGTAATTATCGGCTTACCAGTTACAAAAGCAAACCAAAGAAACTACATTCTGCCTTCATAGTCTGTTTCTACGGAAATTTACATAGAAATCAAGAAGTGTATTTTTAATTTCTAAAAAGAATCGTCATACAATGTTGGTTTTGACGTGGAGGCAGTTTGTAGGTTAAAACTAACGAAGCAATGAAGTGATTTTTATTTTATTTTAAACGGACAGGTCTCTTTTACGAATACACTTACAAAATTAACATTGATGAGGACCAATATTTCTCGGAGTGAAAATCATTAGCACACTGGATATGCCATTATAGCTTGCATAAGGACTATCAACAAAATAATTGGTTTCGCATCTGTCAACTTTCTTTTCGTGAGACCTTTTGACGACGACTACTTTCATAAAACTTTAAAAAGCGAAACTGAAATGAGTTTCAATGACCTCCTCAAGGATTTCTTTTATTTATTTTATCGTTCTAATAATACAAGTGATGATACTTTGATAATCAAAATATTTATTAATAATACTTCTTCAACAATATAGCAACAAGACTAGTTTTTAACATGTCAGCGTATATGGCTGTGACAATATATCGATTGTAAAAGTACGCCTACACAAAAATCAATTTCAATTTTCTGTCAGTTTCATTTGTTCAATCGACGGCAATGAACCTCGTGTAATAAAACGCAGTCTCACTGTTCACGTATCGGACAAAATGGTAGGAGCAAGAAAAAACAAACAACAAAGGATCGTACAACATGCGAGGCACAGTATCGGCGTCTGGCGATCTGGAAAGCCAGTAAATATCATTTTTAATAATAGACGATATTGATTACTATGATTAATACGAATCGTTACGCTCGTATAGTCCACGTTGGCTCTGGCTAGGCACAGCCAATGTCATGGGTATGAGCCATAAGTGTAATAGAATGATAAACTATCGCCGATTGCTCAGATCGCTGCCTTTGAGGCCACCTGGCCTCACCGATGAGTAATAACTAATAAGTATTGGTGGTCTGCAGATTTTCATCTGGCCGACTGTGTTATAGATGGCGACTGTATCGCTCAATCCACATCTACGATTAATCTATCGATAAATAAAAAAACAATTGCAATTTTGTTCAGGATGTGGAAGCACATGAAATTTAATTGATACTTCATATATAGGGTGATTGTAATAGGATTGTAAATTGTAATTTGGCAGACATAAACATATTATTTATCAAACTGATCATAATATGTCAAATTATAGAATCAAATACTAGTTCCTCTAGGCAAGTAATTAAATATGTGTCGCAAGGTGATGTCTTAGGCCCTCTATTTTTATTGATATACGTAAATGACAAATCCGGCATTGTTATTGTTATTATGGTTAGTTTTATACCTAATTATCTCATTTGGCAGACCTGGAAATGATTTTTGCGCAAACGCTTGTTAGTTATTTATGCATATAGTCTATGTCTCTTTACTTGTTGTATAAAAAAACTTATGTCGAATACATATTTGCTTTTTCTGGCAAAGTTCTGGCGAGTTTTAGAAAGAAAAAGTATACTTAGAAGTTTCTGTAATATTCTTGATTTGAGTATTATTTTATTTTAATTTTTCAATTTTATTTTTTTGTGTGTGTAAATTAAACTTAATCTCTATATTGAGTCCCTTGAGGCACAATGGCCCAACTCCACTGGTTTTTTAATAAGCACATCGTTAAACTCTCTGGGGGCAAATACAATTTAATTCTAACATAAGAAGTGGGATTCCCAGTGTATTCATAAGATCTAAACTATTAACAAAATGACTGATTTGTTTTAATAAACAAAAAGTAAACCTATTATTTGATTAACTTGTACATCGTCGACTGGTTTATGTTTTCCGTGTGCGGACTTCAGCATGATTTCATAAAATAAACTTCTTGTATCGATGAAGGTACGCAAAAGCGACAAGTTTTAGCGCAATTATAGGTTTTGTAGTGCCGCGATGTGGCGATACGTAGAATAAGTAAATAATTAATATTAAGTTATGCGAGAACCAGTTCGTCGTATAACAGAATCATATATTTCTTTTCTTTGCCATTAAGAAAGGCGCGGACGATTTGCACCAGCATTTGAGGCGAGGTCACACAGGTGTTCCACTGGAGCAGCTATGCTCGCTAACATACACACATCCCTTATTTATTGATCATTTATCTCCACAGGAGCCCGGCCGATGTTAAATTCTCTGGCAAAATTGCTCTTATTTCATCTACCATTAAGTTTATAATAAAATCAGAATATGAAATGTGATTTCTGGTATTTGTACAATACAGTGCGTTTCATAAGGATGCTCACTGCCAATTCTACCACGTGGTGTTGGTCATTCTTTGACAAAAAAAGGTCATTTATTTTTTTCGTATAGTTCTTCATAGTTTTCGAGAAATCGTTTGGGTTCTGAATTTATTCTAGTTCTGATATATTCTTACTGCCAATTATTTAATGTCCTTAAAATGCGTTTACAATCTGCACTGGTTACGTTTTAAAACCTGTCAGTGCTTCAAAGACACTGACAGCGGAAAAAATGGGCATGTAAAAGTATAAAATTTTAAAATTTACTTTGAGATTCTTGGAGATTCTGGGCTTCGGGTTGAGTAGCTAGATAGCCAGCCAAAAATATTAAAATCACGTCTTTGTAATAGTTTTGCTATCTTTCCAACACCTATATAAAAGTTTTGGAAACTTTTAGGAGCGAATTACAATTCAGTGTAAATAAATCTATCAATGTTTTACGATTTTCAATATTGTTTTTTTTATAAAAAGACATCAAACTTGAACATTGAAAAAAAAACGAAATTTCATAGATTATAAATCAGATTAGAGCTTATAAATAGATCATTGCAGATGAAGAAGGCATTGTAGGGTTTCAATGGCAAAAATATACCAATTGAAGTGTAACTTTCTTGCTATTGATATTTGGTTAACAAGGGTTATTATGAAAATATTGTTTATATTTGCCGTCTCTAGGTTATGATTCACCCTGTATAAGATTTCTATTTTTTTGTTGAACATTTATATGACTACGTATAGCTTAAATATTTAGCCCCCAAATATCAACACTAACTTGTTAAACATAATTAATTTAATAATTGAAAATTAGGTAAATAAAATCGAATCATTACTTCAGCCGGAATATTTCTAATTTCAAATAACGTAATATATCAACTGCCTACAATATACGACGTTCTGCAAAAAGAGAGATCATAGATTTGGTGGGAAAGATTACAGAACAAAACCTGAATAAAAAACATGAAGTAAATTTGTGTCCTAAAACAAAAATCTGCCTTCAAAAACATTTACCTACAAGTAATATTATAAAGTAGGTTATACCTCAGTTTAATTAAAAGACCGTTGCGGAACTTTGGAAACAATAAAAGCAGCAAAGACACGAGCGGCGCCCGCAAGCAACTTTACGCAATGCCGGTTTTGCTTTGTCGCCGATGTAGTGGTATGTATATTCCAATTTAAGTGGGGCATATTTGATAATCGCTCTATTGTAAACGGGTGCTCTCGTGACCGACCAATTTAATTAATTCCATGCAACATTAACAAGGAAACGGATCTGGTACTGTTTATTGATCGTGTCGCCAACCCATTGACTCGAGTCACGATTGCAACAGAACTTGCCCAGCTATAAATTGAGGTTCAGTGTTACTCATGCAATTGTAATACATCGATTTTGTGGTCTCTTATTTACGACTTTGCAATATAGTTTCGGTCTTAAACACTTAAACTACACATTAATATCTTAGATACTTTGTCTTCAAAAATAAACTTATATTATAATGCAGGTTCTGCTATGATGGGTGGATTTTTTGAGGATTATGTCATTGAGGGGTTACATAACTCCAGCCAAGGTAAAAATGGCTGTTTTTCGTCAATTAATTGGTAAAAGTAAGACAAAATATCCATTATACTTAGGCAATACATAATCGGCATGATTTCGTCCGGGTACATCTATGAATCTTAAAAATTCAAATTTGTTAGTCTAGGATTATTATAGAATATTAACATCGTATTAACGTCATAGTCTATCGAGCCCATTTTTATTTAATTTTAACCGATTTATGGCATTTGGAAGTTAAAAGCATCCATTTTATGATCCATTTGATTCATAAACAAAACGCATTAGATAAAATTCTCTCCAAAGGCTATCAGAAAATCTCTACATGGTGCTGACGTAATTGAACGTAATTGAACGTAATTTTGAAAATACTCAACTAAACTTCAAGCATTGATACCTGGAACCAATTATTTTCATAAGATGTTAAAACCGCAGTTGAAGTCCATCCCTTTCTTTTTGGAGAACACATGACATATCCTAAATATTTCGTATTCATTATTATCCTGTTTGGTGAAATAAACATGGTATTAACAAAAGTTTCACAAGAACGAAACGAGAAATAATATTTTTAGAACAAATTGTATACACGCGGTCATGATCCAATGCATACCAGATAATAATAATAATAATAATAATCCACGCCTTAGCATCCCCCAACAGTTTTCGCCACTACGGGAGCATCGGCAGGCCCGAATTATCATTATTATGGCCCGCGTTATTGTGGCACGTCTTAAGTTGTTTGGCTTTCACCATTCGCCGAGGAGTAAAGGAAAACCACAGAAAAACCTTCACTCTGAAAGCAGGGCGCGAGGATCGATCTCACGCCCCCCAGACTGATAGCCAAGCAACTTAAGGAAAGTAGTTGGTATGATAGCTCATTTAAACACAAATAAGTATTGTCAAATATTAAAATTAGTAAAATTGAAACTGAATTGGGTAAAATGCAATTTTCTTTTAACTTTTTTGGCTCTTTATAATTTAATTGATCTTTTGTTGTCAAAATTTCAAACACTGAAAAAATGCTAACGGTTTAATTTAATCGACTTATGTACTTAACTGAATTAACTTATTAACTTACGATTACAGAAGAAATTAGAATGGAAAAAATGACAAATGATAACACAAAATTAAACCATACAACATAATAATTTACTCAGTCTTTTCTCAGCCCTTTCAAACATTAACAAGTAATTTTTTGTCCGAGACTTTATATCTGCATAACAATTGAGGAACTTTATTTTTTCTTTATCTAAAGCCACCGCATTACTTTTAAAAATGTGTCTTAAAAATAGTACAAATGTCTTTCCACTGATTTTAGTAAAATATTACAATTATTTTGAACAAACTTCATAACATCTTTGCACTTTATCATACCCAATATGATAAAGTATTGTAATCAAGCCGAAAAAAATTTGGGATTTTAGCAGTGTGTCTGTGTGTATCTGAGTACCAGATATTTGTGGCGACGATTCCGGAGAAACTACTAAAGGTATCTAGACGAAAATTCATATTTAGAAGCTTCATAGCCAAACTAAGAACTCAAAAACTTTCTGTTGAAAAAAGTCCAAAGGAACTGGAGCTTTAGTCTTAGCATTTTTGAAGGATTTTGCAAATAGGCCGACATTTCTAGAATTTTGTCGAAATAGTTAAATATTAAATTAAAGTAGAGGAAATTCTGAATACTTTATGACTATGACATATTTTGGTACAACCAATAGTTTAGCTGCATGAGAAAATTCTATTTCATCGAGATCGGTCATACTGCATTAAAACTAGTAGCCAGGATATGTCAGATATTTTGATTCCAATGATAGTAGGTAGTGTCAAAGACTAATGTTTTGACAATACGTTCTGTCAATATAAGCTGCGTTCATATATTGTACACCGTTACACTTTTTACACCCAATAACACGTAAGGTTCATTTGGACGGTGTATACCCGGTGTACAATATTCGAACACAGCCTCATGTGCCTGGCCAATTTTTTTTAAATAGTTTCAACTTCTTTCTAGGGAATTGAACAATAGAATGATGCAAATATCTTTCAAACATCATTGACAAACTTTCAATCAATTTGTTATAAAAGACAGTTCATATTTTTGTATTTAGAACCTGACATGTTTATTCATATTTTGGATTTCTGATTTTCCAAATTTATTTTCATTCAAAGGCAAACTTTGACATTTGTCTGTCACTTCAGTCTAATAAATGTAATCAAATCTAATAAATATAATATATTTTTTTGCTTCTGTTGGTGAAAATACTGGAAATACAGTAAAACAATATCATGGAAAGCTTTTTTTTCTTACTGCTGATGATGAGTAAAGAGAGAAAAATAGAGTGCTCAGCTAAAGAAAAAACATATTTGAGTTGGTAACACCTGAAAACGATATTTACTATTTTAACCGATCATTGTAATTGTTTATTTCGAAGTCTTTCGCATTCAATGATTAAACAAAAATAATTATAATCACAACGTATGGAACCTATCTAAACTTTGCATACAAAACAAATTTGTAGTACCAATTTGCACTACATATCCATAAGCATATCTATACTACATTATTTAAGTGATTAATGTACAAAATGCTGTCATCAAAAACTAGAGATTATTAAATTAAAATGTTCATTAATAATTTTGCGTCAGATAGTAATATAATTGTCTCTAACGGACATTTTAAGTCTTCAAGATTTCTGTGTGGTCAGTTTTATAGGTCGCCAACTGTTAAACTTCGCTTTTGTTTGCTGTTTTCCATTCAGAGCTACATTAAAAACATTACTTGTTGAAAGCACTAGTTACAAATCATCAATTTTTTGTATTTTAAAAAAGCGATACTAAAAACAATGGAGTAAAACACGAATAACTTTAATGAATTGTTTGTAATGATGACAATGTCAACTAAAAAAACTAATAAAAACCAAATAAACCCTAAAATATACCTTCTCTAGGCTAAGTGACCTTTTAGCCAATATTGAACAAAATCAAACCGGTGAAAACTGTTTCTAGTATGCTTCTTTTTCGTATATCTGATCTTTAGGCAGAAATACTGAACAAAGTGCAAAAATACTGAACAAATAAAATAAAAAAGGATATTTTTTTTTTCTAAAAAATTAGACAAAATGCAAAATATCTGCCTTCAAATTCATATTCTCCGAAAAAAGCTTACATACCAGAGATATGTTAGCTTGAAACGTCATAATATGAAAAATTCGCTGTAAGCGAAGTATTTGAATTGACTAAATATCATTGGAGACACCATAATTGAAAGTTTGTACCGTTTTTTGCTCAGAGTGTATACATTATTAATAATACTTTAGTAATATCATAGAAAGTTCTCTATTGTTGGGTTCTAGTTCATTGCATTGTAATTTGTATTTTATATACCAATTTGAATTTAAATTAATGAGCTTTCAGAGTAAAAGTGAAAACTATGCTATAATAATGTTAATAGAAGTTTCTAAACTTAATATATACTGAACTACATAGGTACTAGTTAGTATTGAGTGATTTTAATGATATAACTGCTTTAACACATTTGATAGCATCAATCAATAATGTATATTTGCTTTATTAATCAAGTACAAATTAGTAACTTGACTTACTATGAATATAGCCGAAAAGTAAAACAAATTAAAAAGATTTGGTATCACATATATGTATGTGTTATGTACTTCTTATTTTGACAAGTGTAACTATTTCCCCCAATGTGTACATTTATGTTTTACTCCAAAGTATATTATAAAGAAAATGGCGCTGTAGTTCCATTTGTGACAATAGTCCCGAATTTTTATAATCCAAAGGGGAACATCCGGAATATAAAGAACCATTGGGGTGGATCACCCGGTATAGCGTATATCATCTAATGGAGTATTTCGCAAAAACAAGCTCGGAAATATCTAAGTAATTATTATTAAAAGCTACGTCTATTATAGGAAAAAGTTTAATAGGAGACACAGGCAAAAATATCGAAGCAATGCAATTTTGCAAGGACTTCATTCACTACATAAAGTGAGCAATTTCCTTTGCGAAGTCTGTGTCCAATCCTACTGTAAAAAGACGCACTCAGAACGTAAGTTTTAAGCTGAATTATAATTTATAAATGCATTGATGCAGTGATTGGCAATTTTCTTTGATTATAGCATTTGCTGAGAAGTTATTAATATAGACAGCTATACAGTTGTCCTGTAAACGATGTATATTATAAATCATTTCACCTGCATACAGATTCTCAAATATGTTTGGCATTTGGATACGTATGACCTCTATGACAACCTTCCATAAAGTGGAAATATTGTTAACATATGTTCGATACAGTTTTGGACATTTTAATAAACGGAATGTTCTTACGGCCAATAATGCAATAATTACAAACAACGAAGTACTTGATGATGATGTATTGCATTAATAACGTAGATAAAGAACTATATTATATTGATGGGTATTACAGATAATATGCATTCCCACTAATATATCAAGTGCAAATCAATAATATCCTGATAACTGCCGCAAACTTCAAACAAAATTGAAGTGTGATTTAAATGCTGCACTTTAAAACAGTACAGAATGTTATGTCAATACATATCACGGATTTTATCTATGTTTGAAACTAGAAATGGTGAATGTTTTGGGGTTGTTAGTTTGTTTGCGATCAGAATTTCCATGATTGCATTGCAGAATTGTTTATTCTACGTAATTACATTTTCATTATTGATGATGTACAAGCCTCTCCATTATAGATGACTGAAATATACCGAAATTGAATTTAATTGATTAAATTTCATTAAATATTTCGTAATAATATGTATTTAACGTTAAATAGTTAACATATCAATAATTTCTATGCTTAAATTCTAAAAATGGCGACCCTACTACCTCTCATTAGTAGTAGATCTGATTAAAAAATTTGCTACATATTTATAAGAAATGTTGTAATTAAATCAGATTAAATGATACAAATACCACTTTTACTAACTACGGTTTGTTGTTAAGATGAAGAATTAATAGCAATAAATAAAAATTGTACATACTTATAACAGAAAAGTTTGTTTTGTCTATTTGCTATGGAGTAACTACATGGGGACATTTGTATGATTACTTCTTTACTTATCTTGCATTATTTTAGTAAAATAACATTAAGTTAGTATAAGAATGTACCAAAAAATGTAGAGTAGGAAAAAAAATCACTTCTTTAAAGGAATTATCTAGAAACAACGAATGCAAAGAGACGCATTATTCGTCATAGTGCATTAGTAATATAACATTCATTAAGAGTCATGCATGAATACTAATTACGCGTCATTATAGGTGTGGTTATTTATCAGTAACAGAAGGTAATGAACAATACCAATAGTATAATAATGGTTGGTTTTATAAAATAAATAGTGTATACTACTAACTAGTTGTTACAAAACATTTGTGAAAAGCGTAAGAATTAATCTATACCTCAGAACACAATTATACTGAAAATCTTTGATACGTTTGATGATATAATGTAAGAATTGATACATTTTTATATTTCAGACATTAGTTTTGAATAAATTAAATAAAACACTTATAATTAAATTACATTTAGAATGGATGGTTCCATCAATTTCACAAGACACATGACAACAGTGTCTTCTATACAGTGTCTTTATATTAATGGACTACATCTATCAAATTATTTCATACCAGCGTTTGTATACAATAGACGTAAAAATGCATTTTATTTCCTAAACAGTAGATTTTGCATAATCTTATGCTGGTACTTTTTGTATATGACAAATATCTACATTTCAAAAATGTAACCATATACATGGTGTTCCAGTGAAAATCGCTTAGCTTGGAACAGAAATTGTTTAATTTATGTGTTCCAAAATTCTGAACACGTTGTATGCAAAGTAATGTCTCGAAATCGATAAAGGTTTTAAAATGATGTTTTTAGACAATACTACAGCAAAAACTGAAAGCTGTAAGGATTACTGCTTTTAGTTGACTTAATTTTCTCGACACTACCACCGTCTAGAACAAAACTAGTAACACGTTAAGATAATCGAATGCTAACATTAAAATGGCCAACCTGTATATCATGTACGTTTCAAACCACACACAGTCATCATAAAATTCTAATATTCTGAAAGATGAATACTTTTTTTTTGCTTCCTGAGGCTTCCAAATGTGTTCGTCTTGATTTTCGTGACTTAACCTTCGTGATAAAATAAATTATAGAACGATTCAAATGTTAATTTTTACTGTACTATTATTATTAAACAAAGCATTTTTGTTTCTTTATAGCAGGGGTTCTCAACCTTTTAGGTTCCGTTTACCACATCAAAAATATTTAAATTTCTTTCTACCACCAACCTTTATACAAAAACGCACATTAATACGTATATAAATGAAAAAAAAATTATATCGGATTTTAAATATACAATATATACATACCTACATATTATTTTGTACCAAAATAATAACTTTTTAACATGGGAAAAAACTTCATTTGGTATACAAAAGCAAAGTAAAACCATCACTACATTGAAGTAACATAAAATAATTTAAATATTGATGCGACTGGGATTGTTTTGCTAAACCCATTCTTTTTCAAATTTCATGCTCAGTGAAAGTTAGTTTCAAGCTCAAATTTGCCTCAATAATTAATATATGTCATCAGTCTGAAGTCTGAGGAAGTTTCTATCAATTGTTGTTTCTCTTTGGCAGTGAAGTTATCTGGTATACTCATAGTTTTTGTAGTTCTGAACCAATTTTCATGTCATTGTTTTCTGGAAAATAACTATTAAACTTGGTTATTATGAAAATGTATTTTTCAGGAAAGCCTTCTAATGCTGACAATAAACTACATTTATTTTTATTAACTTCTTTTTATTGTTGCGTTAATTTTACAATAATAAAATAATAATATAAACAATAACAATAAACGACAATTTCTCCGTGCAAAACTAAATTTATATTATTCAACTTTCCAAAAATATCTGCTAAATATGCTAACCAGACTATCCACTATTCATCAAAGAAACAATATTTGAAGTCGAAATTAGCTTCTGCATGGAAAACTTAAACTTCTGATTTAAGTATGAAGAGATAATGTTATCTTTTTACTGCTTGATCCAAAACTGTTTCTAGTCTGTCTGGTATTGATTTTGCTACTAGAAAATCCCGATGGATTTTGCAGTGAGTGACTTGAGCTTCTGGAGCTACTCTTTTTTTTTATGATTCTTTTCTGTTAAAGTCCGAGCTCCATCAGTGCAGACACCAATAAATTTGTTCCATGGAATGGAATTGTTAAACACACTATTACTAAAAGTTATCACCAGATCTTCTTTCGAACATCAGACGTTCCTAAAATAAATATTCCTCTGCAATTTCCTCTTCAACCTCAAATCAGATAAAGACTAATAATTGATCAAAATAACTTATGTCGGTACTTTCATCTAACTGTAGTGTAAATCATTTACTTTGGTTTGCCTACAAACTCCGTATTGTAACTTTTTTTAACAGGGAATATCTAAAGCGCGGCTCTTTTCAAACCTCCAAAAATAATAATAACGAGACATCATATAATATTCTAAGTAGGGTGAAATAAAAGCTTGCGGTCATCCCGGCAAACAAAAAAAAATAAAGCTCATTATTAAAATATTTTATTTTGTCTTAACTCCTGGTAACTTTAAAAAAAAAATGTCTACGATTATTCTACGTTCTTTCTGTGTACCATTAAAAACATCAACGCACCAAGATATTGCTTCATACAGGAAGAACTGTCACTGGGATGTTAAAACAAACAATTGTGTAACACTAACACAGACAGTAAATAGAAACCTCGCAAAGTGTTACATCCCAATAAAACCTTTTAAACTAAAAAAGCAAACTTACCAGATAGAATATATAAGTCAGAGATTAATAAATCTGTCCAAAAATCGTACAAATCACAAACGTACGGCCTCCCAAACTGCTTAAAAAATAATCTGGGATTACTACAGATTGTAGACGATACTCTTCACGCACACTTCTTCTGTTGGCGAACCACGGCAGATCCACGGTTTGCCCACGAGGTTGTGAAAGCAACTGACTAACTTAAACTGATTGCACTTTGTTTTGTTCCATGCCCGCCTTTGCTGTTCGCTCCACTCCGGTCCAGGATCAGGTAAGCCATTGAGTGAGTGAGAGGACGATATCTGGTTATCATGACGTCACGGCTGTATATCTATATATATTAGTATAGTGTGTAAAATAGCTGGTATACAAGTTTCAGTCGAATAGAGTATACGTGAGAGTAGCCTAGAGCCGTTCATCTGTAGCCATAGTGTTCTAACTTAGGACCACTATTATTATTATTACCATTCTTTGTTTGAATAGTCCTATAAGATATATATGTATATGGGGTATTTGTGTGTTATCAGTTTAGGTGCTATGGGGTCTTGTCAACCAGAATGTGTTTGATATCAACAACAACAGCATTGTTAATTAAATTGTTATTGAATACTGACTGATGAAATATCTGTAGAAACTCTACATGTAAGTTTTCCACGTTGTGGATATTTGGTCTATGATTTGGAATATTTTATCTGATTATTACATACGTCTTTTCTTAAATTATTTCAAAATAGCCATGCTTTGGTTTTCAGCAACTCTTTGTAAACTACTTTGCAAAAACTAATTGTTTGTGCGGTAATAACTGACCTATTGGATAATTTAAAAAGTTGTAGGGATTTTTTTTGTCAGAATTGACAAATTCAAGGTAAATTCTTGCATCTAAGCATCAGTCGAATATTAAAATGGCGGTATCAATTTACAACCAATTTCGAAAATATTGAATTCTCCATTTATTTCTTTTTATTTATGAACAATATAATTAATATAATTTAGTAAATAAACTGCTTCCGGGTTATGCCGTGTGTCAAGATTTGTTAATGCTGACGTTTCGCGAACCATGTTGCTCGCTTCTTCAAAGCTAATTGAATACTAGCTTTGAAGAAGCGAAATATTTTTCTGATTCCATAATATATCTACTTCAAACACAACCTTCATTTTTTGTATTTCATGTAGTCAGTCAGAAGTTATAGGACTTTGTACATGATATAAAATTCATTCTATAAGGCAATACAAAGATTAAAAAGTGCACACTAAAATTTGCATTTCCAACGTGGCAACCTTTACTTTTATGACAAAGTGCAACGATTTATTAAATAACCTGATGCGATAATCGCAACAAGTACACGAATTTGTGGGCGTTTAAAATTTAACGAACACAATCTTCCCTATACCCCGCGATAAAAGCAAAAGTCCCATAAATTTCTCCTCAAATTTCTACCATATAAATCACGAAATAATTTTGCCATAAATAACGAACTCATCCGTCGACGTCGACCGAACAAGACAAAAATTAAACTGCAAAGCTGCAACCATGCCATGCCGGCCGGAGGAATGATTTACGCCCTAATGGCCGGAAAACTTAAGATGCGTCGATTCCCACTGGTTGAAACACATCCTCGCCGCGAATAAGAGCTAATAATAAAACGTAATAAAATGTAAAACGCGCGCGCTTGAGTAATTTATATGTAAACGTTGACAGCGCGAGGTAGGGTTAAATAGTGAGCGTCTGCACCTGTTTTAATTTACCCCGTTCGAAAAAACCGTAGCGCAATAACTTTACTAGATTTATGCGTACTCTGAATGGGCAATTTTTACGTTGCTACAAGTTTTTTTTTTTAGTCATCGTAATATCCGATATTCCGGATGGCACTTTTTGTAACATTAGCATAGCATTTAATAGTTATTTTGTACCAGTAGTAGGAATGAAACTTATAAAAAGGAGATATTACATAACACATGCATAACACACTAAAAATGTGTAACTTAGATCATTCTAAATCAAATGTTAATCCAAAAGTAACAACGATAATTAGATACATTTCGATACATTAGATATGTTACAGTAAAAGCGCAAACTGAAGTAAATATATACACTTACTAGTCAGTATATACATTTACTGGACATTTCAGTAAAAGTATCAACTCTGTATAAAAAGTTAAACTATTTCTAGTAGATGTATGCATTTTCTAGACATTGCATACACTTGCTACCACAGAGTAGTCAAAGTATCAACTTTAATGTACTAACATTATAAGCTAACATTATGTTCATTTTTGTTTCCATTCATGCATACTTAATCAACTGATATTTGAAATTAATATTTCTCCATACTATTGTAATTAACTGATTGTGAGAGCAGTATGTAAATAACCTGATGATAAAAGCCGGATGACAAAATAATTATAATTCAGAACGGTTTGACATGGCTATAACGTTTCATTTGGTTGTTTTAATAGTTTTGAATTTGTTGTGCTCTGGATTAATTAGCAATGTATTAATTAGGCAATGAAAGCATAAGAAATGTTATAAAAAATATGTTGATAGGTAATTTTTTTTTTAATAAAACTAAATATGTCCTGATTTTTTTGTCCATGAGTTTATTTATTAATACATGATTAACAATATAACATGGTGGGTACTTTGAATTACATAAACATTTCATTATGCATTATTATTTTGCAAAACATTATGTTCACTGGTTGTTCTGGGGACAAGTCTTGAGCTGGAGTGTTTGTATTGCAATTGATTACTCAGGACATACGTGCACTGCATGTGAACTCTGCGAACTATTTATATCAATGGTTTCCTTCGTATTGCTCCTCCTTTCGATCAGAATTGCTTTGTTCTCGTAAGAATTATATTAGGTTATGTTGACCACAGCGGGAGCTAATAGAATTCGTGGTAATTTTGTTGTGCACTTCTACTAGTAAAAGTATACATTTAGATTACCGTGTGTTTTATATGTGCATACTTCTACGAAAGTTGGTTAGAAAATGTATGCATCTATTAGTAAAAGTGTACATTTTATTGGTTGCGAATACTTCTACTATATAAATCAGCAAATGTATGGACTGACTAGTAAGTAAGTGTATACATTTGCTATGTTGATGCTTTTACTGTAACAGATACAATAGATAGATAATTGTTGGCTTTTGGTTCGTTATATGAATATTAAAAATAATTTTCTTAATAGAAAATTAATAGAAAAATCAGAAAGGCGATAAGGCATTTACTCAATCGAGAGCAAAATGTAAAATCAAAAATACAGAACCAGATTGACAAAATCAAAAATTATATATAAGAAATTCAACGTTCGAAGGTTCATTTTTAATTTCTCGAAAAAAGTTTGTTTTGGTGCCCTAAAAAGTCCTTATAGTCAGAATTTGTATTCTACCTACAGGCTGATATATACAAAAGCAAAACAGTACAACTAGCAATAGTAATAAATTAAATACTAGTAATAAATTCACAAATATAAAATTTTGCTAAAATATATCATTTTTGAACATTTTTCAATAAATTTATGAAAATAATTATTTGTAAACTGTGGGCTTTAATTAGATTCAGTTTCAAATCTATTATTGTTGAAGAACACACTTGTTATTAAATTAACATGTTTTTATCATATTTTCCATAATTTATTTTAGTAGGTTCAAATATAAAAACTCGATTATTTTATGATAACTTTGTATGTAGGCATTGTCAACGATTTCTTTTTATTACTATTTGTTGCTCTATCTAATTCTGTGATTATTACTGTGAAAAAGTCCCATTTTTTTCCGCAAAACATCTTTCCAGATTGTAATTGTCATATTCAATAAAAAGTTTGAATTGAAAAACCCATCTATATGTATGAAATATTTTCAAAATAACATTTATACTTAAACATCATAATCAATAAACATCAGTAAAAAGTTTCATATAATTTTGTTGTTTTTTCAGTTGTTCAATTTTATGTATTATATCTAATTATTATTCATAAATGTATTTACACTTTCTTGTTGTAATGGGTTTTGATTGTTTTCGCATTTTTTGATGTGTACCTATCTCATTTTTTACCTACATTGGCTTATAATTTCAAACTGATGTAATTTTTTACGGAATTGAAAAGAAAACAAGTATGAAAACTTTTATAAATTGATATAATGGAATAAATTTAATTCTCGAAAATAAGTTTTTACAAAGATTTTTTGATGCTGAAGTCTAAAAACAAGAAATTATTAAATTTGCTCAAGAAAAATTATCATTTTGAACGGAAATACTGGATTCAGGAATTCGAATTAAAGTACTACAAAACTATATCCCAAAAGTATTCTCTTTATTCACAATTTCCATGTGACGTTAAAAGCTATCATTATCCTGATTGTTTTAAAAAGAATTTGAAAAATAACTAAATAACATTAATACTGACTTACTTAGTAAAAAAAGTCTTAAAATTGTTCTTACTTGCATGAAAAGTGTTTATTATTAATTAAAAATCAGCACAAGGGGTTTTCTCAGATAATTTATTAACAGAATCTAAACGCAATTCACTAAATTGATGGTAAAGAATGTACAATTTTGTCTTACAATGTAATTTTCTTTTTTTTTGTTTTTGGAGAATGTGTGAAGGACTATGCCAAATAAATGAGCTGATTTTTTTTACTGAGAACATTGGTTGTGCCTCATTTAACATTAGCAATGGCACATTATCAAATGCAGTTACCGTAGGATAAGATAGCTATCTGGGGACATAATGTATATAAAGTCAAACATTCTAGATTCGTTGTCTTCGAGCCTGTAATACAAATTCTTAAACAACTATTATAAGTAAATAATAAAATGTCGACAATATTCATAGCATTGCAATACAGAAAACGTAAGATACAATCATCTTGGCCAATCAAAACCAGTAACTTACAAATGACTATGACTATGATTATCACTATTACGCTTTCGACCATAAAAAGAGCAAAACGCGATCATGGCCCCACTGGAAACTAATATTAATAACCAACAAATCAATTTTCTCATTGCTGGGGTTATAAACTCTTCGCATACTGAATAATAAACGCATAAAATCTATACATCTGTTGCATTGTTAAAGAGCAACGAAAGTAAAGTTGCATGATACCGTAGGTATACCTATAAAGTTACATTTCACTCTCCACTTTAATCAGGTAAGCATCGGATATCGCGTTACGAACGCCGGCAAATGAAAGTGCTCTCGAAATAATTTACGTGCATAAGCTGATGCCAGCCGCGGATACACACACTTATACACGCATATCTCGCACATGCTTGCTACTTTCGCCTCGCATTTCATCGCTAATCCACCAGCAGATCGACCATGTAAATTTTTGCAAAATAAGGCGAAATTCTGCTAATCTAGAATATCATTTAAGAGGACAACAGTTCAGTTTACAACTTATTTTATTTTGTCGGTTTGCTGTCAAACAGTGAGACAGTAAACTATGGACACACGAGAAAAAATCTCTGAGACGAGATATAATTTAAAAAATTTCGATTTTTTGTAATTAAAACACTGAATTTGGTAGATCTTTCAATTTTCTTACAGTTATAGCTGATGGATTTTATTATCTTACATACGAAAATGTTTTTAGGGAAAATGGATGTAGGGAACGGTTACAGTCTTGCTTGTTATTGAAGCCAACAGTTTTGCGGTTATTTGGGAACTGCATTAATTATGGGCAAACAAAAATGTGCTAAGTTCATCATTTTATGGTACACTCTGTGTACAGACTGTTCAAAATTTGGTCTAAGAATTTGCTGTAACGGTTAACACAAAACGTCTTGCTTGATATTAAAGCCAACAGTTTTGTGGTTGGTTGAGAAATGCATTAACTATGACCAAACAAAATTGTGCTTAGATCGTCATTTTATGGTACACACTTTGTCACATTTTCAAACTTGATAGAAAGGAAACACCTTGAACATGAATAGACCATACCAAAGAAAGTCTTTCACTAAAAACTTGCAAATCTTAAGACGTTTCTTAGTTATTGACAACTTTTTGCGTAATCTATTAAAATGTGTTTAATGAGTGATAATAACCACCTTTATTGGCCTAGTGAATAAGGATGAGTTCTATTTGAAGGGTCAAAAAGAAAAAGTATCAGCTCGATCTTATTGTAAATATATATGTCGTAGGCAAATGGTTATTTTAGTCACAAGGAGTTTTGCCTAGGCCAAAGCTATTTGCCTGGGCAAATAGATGTGGTACGTTTATTAATATTTTAAAGCTATTTGCCTAGGCAGATGTATTTTCCAGGACCGTTGTCAGGCAAATATCATTTAGTTTCCAATCGCGTTTGTATTAAAATTATGTGAAGTTCTGTGCAATCTGTGCATGTTAGTTCTCAAATACGTCATAATTAAAATTTAGTCGCTGATTAGTTCTGAGTAACAACATACTCTAATCATCACGATTCTAATGAAGTTACGCCTGATTTCTTGTGACAAGCGCCAATACTCATGAGTGCGGAGATACGATTACATATGTATTTTATTCCTCTAAAACAAGACTTTTAGGTTAGGAATGTTTAGTTTCCCTTTTACCCGGAAAAAGTTATACTAGACTGGAAAATACTAAATTTCTGAATTCTTATCGACTGGACGATTTGACGCATCGATGCAGATGATGATGCTACCTAATTCTTATTTTGCATACGGAAATCATGCGGAACAAATGTACAACTCATTGAACGTTTGGTGTGTTAAAGCGTTTTCCATGTCTTCATAATGGTTCACCGATATGCCGCGGAGTGCATTGTTGTGATAAGAAACGGAGATGAAGTTAATAACACTGTCAACAATCACATAACCTCACATAATTGGAAAATCGAACATGCGCACCGTCACTCTGTTCGCTAAAACCAGTCGCTTACGTCACCATTTTATCTCCGTTTAAATCAAATCGGTACAGAAAACTAAAAAAATTAATGCTGCAATGTGTATGGCAATGCCTGAGACCCCATTAATTGATGACGCTACGGATTTCTCTACACGTACGCAATGTATTTTAGCGTAGCAAAACTTAACCGGTCGATTTCTATACAAAATTCTATTTGCCTAAGAACGGCTTGGGCAAATAGCTTTAAACATATAAATACAAACTCAATATCCATTTGCGTTTGGCAAACATAACCATTTGCCTACGACATATATATCATTTGAATTGTATTTTGTGTTACAGAATACAGAATGCATTCAAAAGTAGGACAAGGACGAGACTCTTGTCCTACTTGTCCTAATCAAGTCCTATTCTCTTTCTTGGGTTCAAATCTTGTCCTATATAAGAAAGTGAACGATAGGAACACAATAATAAAAGAAAAGATAGCCCTCTAAAAAGGAGATCAGCAATCCTTAAAAAAATAACCTTACAATAAAAGACAAGAAAACGCAGTTATTTGACGTGATAGTCCGGATTCGTATTCAGCGCTAAGAAATTAATTAAAAACGCCTATTTGCTTGCCATTATCAAACAAAAATTAGCAACTTTTCCCTTTCGTCAAAAATGTCCGTATAGGGCAAATGTATGAACCTTTTTCCTTTGTTGTATTTTAATTTCAAATGGTACTACCTTTGTCGTATTGTTTTTATTTTTATTTTCTATGTATGTGTATTAAACCCATGGCCACTTTGCATGGCCTCTGGCCTTGTACAGGACAGGATACATATGCCAGGGGAAAGTAATTTCCAATAAAAGTTCGGGATAACAAAAAAAAATAATGTTTTATAGATCTAGTCAATTTGCAGGTTCATTATTTTACTTCTTACAGGACATAGACAGTAAATACATACGATTTATAGGTAGTAAAACCACAATAATTAAGAAAATTATAAGTATGTCGACTTGCTGGGGGAGACGACAATCACCATACTAATTTACAATAATAGTGGATCAAAGTATGCCTGAGGAATTGAAATGAAATTGGTGGGATGAAGTTATTATTATAAGTATATTATTGTAAACGTTATGGATTTTATTTTAATGTATTTGCAAAAAACAGTCATGGGACACGAAATGGGGCAAACATTTTAGTACTATATACTATATAATCGCGATTTTGAGAAAAGCTTAACGCATCCAGTTAATAAAAGAGAGTCTTCATGATATTATGTGACGTATCAACCGTACTGTTAAAAAGGTGTTAAACTATTAAATCAATTTTGGAAAGCCATTCAATAAAAGGTTGTTTCCTAAATGAATTTATTGTATAGCATTACCGTATCTAATTTGTTAAAAATTGTTAATAATATTCTTTATTCGTTCAGTGCGAAAAGTTCAAATCACTGACTCATAACATTATGAATTTTAACAATATCAAGAGAAATCGAACCTTACCGTGTCCAATCACAAATAAACAACTGATAATTTTCACAATTTTCAAGTGCACCATTAAGATAAACGATACACTTCATTATAGTACTTCGTCAACCAAATGACAGATTTGCTTTCTACGCTTCATTTGACATATCGCAGCAAGAAGCTGACGTTTTCACAATTTCTCCGAGATAACAAATGGACCTCTTCAAAGAAATTAACATACAGTAGTTAGGTTTAATTTAGGTGGAACAATTAAGGATGTATTAAGACTTATGGTACACTTTTTGTTCACGGAGAGTAGAGAGCTCTATCCGTCAGACACAATGCTTCATGAATAAAAATCATCTCTAATTGCGGTCGTCAGTTGTTGCGCTACTATCTCCTCGACTGTGCTGCAATTACACCTTAATTGAAAAGTGATAGGTAGTGGAAAACGACGTTTTTGACGTCTTGTGAAAATTATCTTGTTATATGGTATTAATTAGTGGAGGTTTTCCTTTCGTGCTATCGGAATAGGCTGTACAATTTTTGTTTAAGTGTAAACTTTCCATAGATAATTAAAATTTGTGTTATCTCTACGCGCAGAAGTTGACTCTAATTAGTATGCATTAGAGTGTCTAATGTTATTATTGTATTATTGCGTTTTTGACACGGCAGTATTTTAATGTTCTAATAGTAATTACTTTTTGTTTATTTCCTTATTTCTAATGGTATATTTCTTTCTATTGGTTTATGGCCACGGATTACTTCGAAGCAACCCGTTTATTTCTATAA
Source organism: Melinopterus prodromus (assembly GCA_964023965.1). NCBI lineage: Eukaryota > Metazoa > Arthropoda > Insecta > Coleoptera > Scarabaeidae > Melinopterus > Melinopterus prodromus. The sequence continues at coordinate 56,833,196 of OZ030393.1, forward strand.
CTTCTGGTTTAAAATAACTTCTTTTAACATTAACTACTGGTTTTACTAACAAACGCATTAAAATTTAAACTATTTATTTCTTTAAAAAATCCCCGGTCATCAAATATCCGAGGAAAACAAGCCGAAACTAACTAAGTTTTAAAAGAACATAGATAGTTTTTCAATTCCTTAAAAGGTTAAAACCGTTTGAAATACTAATGAAATCGCATTTTCTACTTTTTAAAAAATTAAAAAGGCAATGAGATAGATTAAGCTATTGACTCTACTTCCTAAAAGAAAACCAGTAAAAGTTTCATGTTGATTTATTTGTTATTTCATCTTTTATTCACTTTATTTGTATTATTTTTAACTAATATTACTGGTTTGCTTTTTATTTATGTCATAGGTATAGTTTTTATTCATGTTTAATATCTTAGGTTTATTGCGTCGCTTAACATTTTTATTTTCTTTTGTCTTGTCAACGTATCAATCGGCTGTAACTCTCTAAGGAATTTCCAAAAGTCAGAAATAGAATTTGCTTAATGTGCAGGGGCCCAAAAGAACATATTTCCGATAAAATCTCAAATTTTTCTTTCGACACGATGACAATATTTTATCATTATGTATGATAAAGTAAAAAGTACGTATAAGTACGTATCTATATGAATTTTTTTACATTAAGTTGCATTACTCCCTCAAAAATATTACGTGGAAAAATTGTGGGACCTGCAGTGTATTTGCTAAACCAAAACAAGGACAGTGAATGGACGTTTTGTTGTTCAATTTACAGGATCTCAAAAGAGTAAACATTTTAAGGGTTATGTATCAAAATCACATTTTTAAACATTAACATGATTTTTTTAAGCATTTTGGCATTTAAGGCCGTAAAATTTGGATGCTACCCATTAAAATGTGTGGTATTTAATTGATGGTATTTAAAATTTTTGCAATTGTATGCAAAATTTTTCTATTTTCTTGCAGGGATAAAATATTTCTTCATGATTTCTTATTACTGAACTACCGATATTGTTTTATCTTTTTATTTACGAAACATTATCTAACCTTTTTACTACCTATTGATCTCTCAGTTGTTTCGATCTCAAAGTTGTTTCGATGGAGAACTGGGATATTCCGTGTTGTATCTTCATTGCTATTACATACAGTTGGTTATAGAAGACCGGTCCTAAAGCACTACCCTGCGGAACTCCTGCTTTTATTCCCTTTTAGGAAAGAGCAATCAATCATCATCGTATTGTTTGACTCTAAAGTAGGTATCTATCACTGGGGTGAAATTTTAACATCTCTGCCACCTGTTTGTGGAGGATACTTCTAATGATAAACTTTTAAAAGTTTGTGCCATATGTAAGAAAATTACAACAATCCTTTGTCAATTACGCTAGTTTACACGGTTTTTATTCCATGCCTGAACAATATGAACAATTAAATTCAGAACTGGTGTCAGATAAAGAGAAAACAATTAAGAAAATTGTTACAACTTACAAAAACAAAATACAGGTTTAATTTTTTTGATCTCATCTACATTGTGATTAGAAAATGTGATTTTACTTTATGCCACCAACAATTCTGAAGACGATAGTAAAAACACTGATCTGATTTTTTTCAAGAGTTGCAGGTTTATCGAACTTAACCTAACATATATATTAGCTCATGGTATATGAAAAAATAAAAATTTGTAGACTAGTTTTACGTGCTCAACTTTTGAATTGGCAGATAGAAATTGGAGTGGATTAAATGATAGTGTTGACTGTGACTTAATTTGGTTGATTTTTCCTTATTCAAGCGAGATTTATTTGGTACGGCCATTGATTCATTTCAGCTACAACAATATTATATAACTAACCTACATACACAGTGAGCTCAAAATTGAATCATTGCGTAACACAAATTACACTTAAAATGCATCGAAATTAGTCTAAGAAAACCGCACACTTATTTCTCGATAAGATAATAATTATAAAACGCATGTCATGCGCATAACCTAATTTCTAGTGCGTCCGTATGTTTACCGTTGAGAGTAAAAGCGGGAGATATCGCATAAAATTGAGAATTTCTCCTTTTGCGGATTATGCGAACGCGTGAATTTAATAATATTAATAAGTCGTTAAAGTAGTTGTGGCAGTCATCGAACAGATGACGTGATATGACACAGATACAATTTATTAGCGGTACACGGGACAATAAGAACAACAAACTTTTGAACGAGTTTTTTCTACCTTACGGAGTGCTGTTAATTGGTGATTCTTGTACCTGATTAAGAAGTGCTGTAAAACAACGACGGGTTATATACTGAGGGACAAATAAAATTAAACACATCAAATATCAGTATCATGGGAAACCACACTAGTAGAACAGATAATGTTAT